>CM020441.1:1388985-6283985 GCA_009819605.1 Sterna hirundo
CCCGTTGGTGCCGGGATACGCTCCTTGCGCAGGCATCCCGCTGGTCTCTCCCGTAACCTGCCCGGGTTAAAGGCAGGTTTTTAAACGGGCGGCAGATCTCGGGGCCGAGCTGTGCGAGAGCGGCGCTGCTGCCGCGAGTGAAATTTAAAACCGTGTCTCTTTTCTGATGTGCGCGCGGGGGAGAGCTGGCTCTGGAAGGAGCAGGGCTGCGATTTGAAGGAGCACAAGGGTTTTGTCCCCCAAAACCGGCGTTTCTGAGGGTCTGCTTTAGGTGCATCTCTGGTTCGCAGCGACGCCTTGTCGCCTCTCCCGGCGTGCAGCAGCCCCTCTCGAGCCGGGGCTTACAAATCTGCTTTAAAGGACTCTGCCAAACTGTTTCTCTGTCAATTTTTTGAGGGTGAGGTTTGGAAAGCTTTCGAGCTTGCTCATTAAAATTTATACTTGCACCCTGTGGTAGTTAAATGAGCAGTCCCATTTTTCTCACTTCCTCTTGCTAATTTTAACCTCCGCAAACAGCCCGAGAATGGGCTCGGGCAGGTAAGATGTTTCGAGTGCTTTCTTTTAAAGCTCTTTTTGGCGAAGGAAGAGACTGCCGGAATGACACAAGTCGACTCGAGGACTGTTTAGAGATTGTCACGTTTCAGCGTGGCGGGTTGTCCTTCACGGGCAGCTCCGTTGCCGAGAGCTGAACGGGCAGTTACAATTCTCGAAGATTCTTGTGTCGTCTTGGACGTTGCTGGAAGTGGCGAGACAGAGTCCCCTCCCCGAGCCGTGGGCAGCAGCCTCCCGTTTGCGCTGTCGCCCTGGTGATATTCTATAGTCATTACTGGCTTTAGAGTCCAGCTTTGACCACGGAGGTGCGATGACACTCCTGTGCTTGTTTGGAAAACTTTCCTTTTTTTTTATCCCCCCCCCCCCCCCCCAAAAAATTTCTAGGCTTTTTACTTAGGAAATGAGAGCACAATCTGCTATATTTGCTTCACGGTTCTCAATAAAATGCTTCTTGCTCTACCTTTTTCATGACTGTTAAAGACTTTTGAAGAGAGGTAGGTTTTAATTTCTTTTTTAAGCTTCTTGATCGCACTTTTAAACTTTGTTTCATGTATTCGATTTAAATCTGAATCTTCGCTTTCTGCACGTAAGGGGGGTTATTTACTTTCCTTGCGTTCTTCCTTTCCAGATAATTGGCTGCCATTTTAGGACAATTCCAGTGAATGAAAAGGACACCTTAACGTATTTCATCTACTCGGTGAAGAACGACAAGAACAAGCCAGACCTAAAGCTGGATAGCGGGGTTCATTAGACGGCAAAGGTCGGGACTGAGACTCAGGCTGCAAATCAAAGGACTGAGGGTTTTTGTCGATATGCAAAAGCTTTCTTTGTAACTTTCCCTCCCCCTCGCCCCCAGAGAGTTTGTCTCTGTTTTATTTTTCATAACCTTGCTGATTTGTTTGAAAACCATCTCTTACGAAACAAATTTCCTCAGCAAAAGTATTTTAAATAAATATCACTGATATCGTTGCTCAAGTGGGTGTGTCTGTAACTTATTTAGTGAGTTACTTGTACCTAATAGTTAAGCTTTGACTAATTATGTAAGAATATTAAAATATTTTTCAATTAAAGTGTGCCAAGGGTGTATTTATGAATGTACTTCAGGTTCTCATGACGCAATGGCTTTTTTTTTTTTTATTAAAAAAAAAAAAAAACAACACAACAAAAACCAACCTGTGGGCAGACTTGGCAATAGGTTCTTTTTCCTGAGGTAAAAGGCTTTAAATGACGGTTCCAGTTTTTAGCTGGGCACAAATGGCCGAATAATGTTTTCTTTTTTCCCGCCTTTGGAAGAAATTGGATGGGAGCTTGGACGTGTTTATTCATCTTGTCATTGCCGGGATATGTGCTTCCGAGCACCGCGGCCTTCCTGCTACTATAGGAAAATGGGAGGGAAAAAAAAAAAAATGCAGCTCTCAAATTTCAAAGCGGTGAGTAGGGATGAAGAGCCTGCAGCGGCTCACCGTGCCCAGACATCCTGCGTTCCGGAAGAAATCCCTTTTCCATTCATCTGCACTGACTGTGGCAAGGGACTTCATTGGAATATGGAAGGCGTAGCCTGGGCTGGGTCAATACGGTGTCTCCTAATAGGCATCGTACCGGCTCTTCTTCATTGCCTGCTTTGGCAAAAAAAACCAACCAAACAAAACCAAAACACAAAAAAACCCCAACAAAAAAAAAAAAGCCCAAACCGACTCCCCAAAACTTACGATAACATACAAGCAGAATACCCAGCAATACTTTTGCGTTTAATTGAATATCTTGGTGAAGTCTGATGTGGAAGACGATGCTAGGAATGACTTCTTGTATTGCCCTTCAGCTACTCTGCCAGTCTAAACGTGTGGAATATGATTTCTCTCTGCTTTAGGCTCTGCGCTTTGGTTGAAGAAAAGGCGGAGGGAGAAGAGTTCTCATCTTAAAGTGGAGGAGGACGCAGCTCCGGCTTGTTCAGTTAGCGTTTGCTGCAACTCTTAACCTTATCAGGTGTTTAAAACTTGGGAAAAACAAGAAAGCTGTATTTTTATGGTCTAATCTGCTCGACGTTACGTGACTTTTTTCTGAAATCTGCTACTTTGCCGGCGTCGCTGCAACGGAGATGCTCAGCTTTGCTTTTTGGACGCTTGCGTGGAACCGAAGGGTGACAAACCCTGCCCTGGGACCGGCCGCCTTCCCAGCAGCTCCGCGGGCCGGATTGCTTTCACTTGCGGTGTTTCATTGTTTTTCTGTTTCCCAACAGAGTTCTCCGGTGCTGGCCTCAGCTCAGGACGGTTAGTGGTGTCTCGCTAGTGGCGACTGAAGTCGGTATTCCCTTTGAAGAGATGTTTTAGTGCCCGTTTCGCTGCTGTGAAGTTGTTTGCTAAGTATCCTTTGCAGAAATTCAGGTTGTCACCCCCGCAGCCCCTGCTGGAGGAGCAGCCAGGGCGCCCGGCCGCGGGGAGGACGTGGAAGGATGACCGCTTTTCCTCCAGAGTGCTGCCGCCCCGGCCGGGCAGGACCCGGGGAGAAGCTCGGGGAGGAAGGAGAGAACCCAAAGCAAGGATTTGGGGGTGTTGCTGCATGAGAAGCTCAACGTGAGCCGGAAGTGTGCGCTGGGAACCCAGAACCCCCCCGCGCCCTGGCTGCATCCCCAGCAGTGGGCAGCAGGGCGAGGGGGGGATTCTGCCCCTCTGCTCCGCTCTGGGAGACCCCCCTGCAGTGCTGCCTCCAGCTCCGGGGCACCAACAGCAGAAGGACACGGAGCTGTTGGAGCGGGGCCGAGGAGGCCCCGGAGATGCTGGGAGGGCTGGAGCCCCTCTGCTGGGGGACAGGCTGAGAGAGCTGGGGGGGTTCAGCCTGGAGAAGAGAAGGCTCTGGGGAGACCTTCCAGCCCCTTCCAGTCCCTAAGGGGCTCCGGAAAGCTGGGGAGGGACTCTGGAGCAGGGAGGGGACCGTGGGATGAGGGGGAAGGGTTTTACACTGCCAAAGGGGAGACTGGATGAGATGTGAGGCAGAAATTCTTGCTGTGAGGGGGGTGAGCCCCTGGCCCAGGTTGCCCCGAGAAGCTGTGGCTGCCCCATCCCTGGAGGGGTTCAAGGCCAGGTTGGACGGGGCTTGGAGCACCTGGGCTGGTGGGAGGTGTCCCTGCCCAGGGCAGGGGGTGGCACTGGGGGGCTTTGAGGTCCCTTCCCACCCAAACCAGTCTGTGGTTCTAAATCAGTTTCCGGGGGCAATCACTCTAAAGCAGTCGCCTGAGTGACCCAGTCCTGCTGCGTGCGGAAAGCGACAGATTTTTTCTCCGGTGGAATACGGATTTTCCAGCAGTGGTGGAAAGAAAGTAACTAACTTACTTTACTGCCCAGATTTGCATCTGCCTTAATTTTTGTTTTCTGCTGCTGTGAATGCCAGGCATCCGCAACAGGAATCGTGTAGAAACTGGAGGGCCAGCTCGACACCAAGGGGAGTTACGTGCCCTGATTCGGCTGGAAGCCTTTGCACATGAGCAGATACCGTCTGTTTTCTGAGCAGAGCGCCGACTTCGGATATTTGACTGTGGGCTGCCAGATTTATGGTGTGTTGTTTTGTTTTTTTTTTACCCTTAATTGATGATTTGGTAGGAAGCCCAAGTGACTCGGGAATAATTGCGCAAAAAGCCTGGTGACACAAACTGTTTGTTTAACAGCCGGTAGCCTGAAAATTACTTGGCAAAAATAGTACATACAGATTTACTTGAAACATTTATTATTAGCTATGTATAATCGCCTCCCCGCCCCGACTATCCAGCCCTCGTTTACTAACAGGGGAAGAAAACCAGTGTGATATTCCATGCTGCCTGTGAAATCGGGCTGGCGAACTGGTGGCAGCGGTGTTGGTGGTGTGACGGTGCGAGATTTTTAGATGAGCAGGACATTTTTTGAGTGGGAAAGGCTCAGTCGTGACTCCCGTACTACACGCCATCCATCGATAGCGACTGGGCTTTTCTACCTCTGTTTTTACCGCCCCGAAGCCCGGCTCGTTGAGGCGATTTTCCTTAAACTTGCGAAGGGACGGGAAGTTTTGGCTGTTTTCCCCTCGTACTGCAGTGGGTATTGGATGGTGTCGGAGGCCCCTGTGTACCTGCAGCCTCCATGGTGGTGCCCCTTAGGCGTTAAGGTAATTACTTCTAGTATCTTGAGATGCCTCTTTGTCTTCGCTTCCCTAGCTCTTTCCTTACAGGGCTGGCCTAGAAATAAAACCCCAGCATTTTAACTTAATTCTGGGTATTGTATTTCAAACAAGGCTTGGCTGAAAAAGCTGATTAAGTGCGGATTTTTATGTCGCCTTAACAGAACTTGCACCGGTCCCATCCTCTTTAGACATCTGTCTGAAAATATATATATATACACACACACACACTATTGTAACTGTTCTAGTATTTTAAGTGCTCAATGTTAAGATTAAGCAATTTAAGGCTTTACAGATTGCGTAGTTAATGCAGGTGACCCGTTAGATCTAATGAAGACCTAAGCGTGCTTTAGCTGTTAATGTGAGTTTTGAAGTTTTTTTTTTTTTTTTTCTATTTTCCAGTGGGATTTCAAAGAGGAATGGTGAAAGTTTGCCTTCTGTATTTCATTTTTGTATTTTCATTATGTATTTTAAGCTGCCTAAATGGAAGGCGGGAGCCCGTCTGCAGCAGTGCCGGGGGACCGAGCCGCTTCAGCTTACACCGTGGTGGCAATAAAGCTGTAGGAAGCTGCCGTAGGTGGCTACGAGAGTCACGGTGCTGGTGAGGTGGAGGCTTAGGCTGGGCGTTTCTTCATCCAGAGTAACGGAGAATGTTGTGCTGAGTGAGAGGGGTTGGGCTTTTGCTGGGGGACGAAGATCAGGACGCATTTGGAGCTTCTGCAGTCTTTCACACCAGGATGGGAATGAAGGCGCCTACCAAATTTGAAAGAACTTCTTACGTATCTGAGATTCCACAAAGGTATAGAAAGAAATTCTTCTACAGCGTAAAAAAGAGTCGCTGTCTTGTGGTTAGAACAGAAGGTTTTTTGCTGCTGGTGGTTTTGGTTTTTCCCCTTGAAAGCATGACTGCGTGACTGTAGAATGGTGCCTGGTGTCTTCACCGCAGACTTGCCGGTCCGTCACTGGTCGTTGCAAGGGATGACAAAAGATATCTTTGGTCCAAAGAAAATATCCCTGAAAGATATACCAGATATTTAAATTATTGCTTTATCGGAGCTTTAACGTGACATTCATTTCCAGTCGTGGGTTGGGTTTTTTTAGCTTTTGGGGGGGTCTGTGTGGAATTAGCGTGTTTGTGGGATGCCCTTCCAGCAGTGCAAATGCGACGCAGGTCTGGATGAAGATCCTGGTTCCTATCTCTGCTGGCCTGGGCTGGAAGTGACGGCAGAGCTTTCACTGACCGACCCAGTGCCGGACCCACCCTGGCATTTGGGCTTTGAGAAAGTAAACTTAGCAAAGACATGATTTTAGAAAAATTTTTAGAAAAAAGAGCTTCCGTGTGTGCACGTGTGCAGTTTAGTGCAATTTGTCCTGAGAGCAGACCTGCAAAGTAGGTCTTCTGTACCTCAAGAGCTTGAAGGAAGACCTCCTTGACAGCTGGAGAGGGACTTTTTACAAGGGAATGTAGTGAAGGGACAATGCGTAAAGGTTTTACACCGACAGGAGGGGAGATGAGATGAGATCTGAGGAGGAAATTCTTGGCTGTGAGGGGGGTGAGCCCCTGGCCCGGTTGCCCAGAGAAGCTGTGGCTGCCCCATCCCTGGAGGGGTTCAAGGCCAGGTTGGACGGGCTTGGAGCAACCTGGGCTGGTGGGAGGAACGAGATGATCTTTGAGGTCCCTTCCCACCCAAACCCGTCTGTGATTCTATGATTCTATGTCTATCAAAGCAAGAGGCGTTCGCAGGTGGTTGAAGCTCAGAGGCTGAAGCTGGAAACCCAAAGTGTGCTCCAGGGTGAGGACACCACAGCTGGTTTTATGGAGAGTGAACTGCAAAAACCTTATTTAAACTCAGTTTGACTGTGAGGTTTCTAGCTTTAGAAGTCACTTGGTTCAAATCTAGTCCCCTACGGGAATGCTGGAAAGATGCCTTTTATCAGATTTCAGGGACCTGAGAAACTTGGGTGGTAAGAGGAGCACATATAAAAAGTCATTTTTGCTTGCCTGTGCCATGCCATCACATTTTAGTGTCCCTGAAGTATTGATAAGTTTTGAGGTATTGATGTTTTTAGTCCAAATTTCCTGCAGAAAAGATGCTGCTGGAAAGCTGGACGAGATGATGCCTCTTAATACATTTTATTACTTCGGACCCGCGTGGGCCGTCAGTGTTTATGAACTCAGTGCTCTGTTGGGGTGTGCCTTCCTGCTGTAAAACAGCAAAACCCCCACGTTCGGTGAGACTGTTGCCGTTCGGCTCTGTCAGTACGAGCCGGGGAGGTGTCGGCATTCCTGGGCAAACGCTTTTCCCTCCCCTGCAGGCGTTTGTGAACCTCTGTCCCCCCGGTTTGTGTTTGACTTTAAACAGCCGCCTTTACGGAATCGTTTATTCAACCGACGGGTGCCTACGCCTTAGAATGGCATGCGGTTCTTTACCGTGGAACGGGAACCAAATAAGTTTGGTTATGGAACTGAAAACGTCTTCAGTTCCAGAAGGACAGGGAACTGCTGGAGAGAGTCCAGCGGAGGCTACGATGGTGATCAGGGGCCTGGAGCATCCCTGTGCTGAGGAAAGGCCGGAGCCCTGGGGCTGTTCCGCTGGAGAAGAGCAGGCTGAGAGGGATCTCATCAATGCTCAGCAAGAGCTAAAGGGGGGGGCAGGGGATGGGGCCAGGCTCTTCTCAGTGGTGCCCGGGACAGGACAAGGGGCAACAGGCACAAACTTTGACCGTAGGAAGTTCCACTCAACACGAGGAGGAACTTCTTTGCTGTGAGGGTGGCAGAGCCCTGGCACAGGCTGCCCAGAGAGGTGGGGGAGTCTCCGTCTCTGGAGACATTCCAGCCCCCTGGACGCGTTCCTGTGCCACCTGCTCTGGGTGACCCTGCTCTGGCAGGGGGTGGACTGGGTGATCAATAGACAAGAGAAATGCCTCAAGTTGTGCCAGGGGAGGTCTAGGATGGATATTAGGAAAACTTTCTTCCCGGAAAGGGCTGTCAAGCATTGGAGAGGCTGCCCAGGGCAGTGGTGGAGTCGCCATCCCTGGAGGGGTTTCAAAGCCGGGCAGACGTGGTGCTGAGGGACGTGGGGTGGGGGTTTGGGCAGGGTTGGGTTGATGGTTGGACTCGATGGTTTTAAAGGTCTTTTCCAACCTAGATGATTCTGTGATTCTATCTCCAGAGGTCCCTTACAGCCCCGGCCAGTCTGTGATTCTGTGACTCACTGCAAAGTGCCGACATTAAGGCTTTGATGTAGCCGTCACGCCAGTTTAGCTCAAACAGAAGTGTCCAAAGTTGGGTGTGGAAATGCTGAAGTCCCCTATAACGGGCCGTGCAGGTTTACAAACACGCTAAGCACGTCCCCTGAAAAACAAAACCCCAAACCGTCAGCGTATTGGGGAATGGGCTGTATCTTGGTATAGTTTCAAGCCCTCTGAGGTGACCTGTCTTTACAATGATGGTTTATCCCCACCCTGGGGACCACACTCCGTTGGTGGCCGGAGGGAGGGGTGTGGGACGGCGCGGTGTCTTACTTGGGGCAGCAGAGCAGCTCGCCCTGGTGGCAGTAACAGATCTCCTCGCATCCTTGTCCTGCCCAGAAGTGATCCCGCAGACCAGGCTGGATCTGCCGGAGGTTCTCCTGGGGGACGTCGTGGCAGCGCAGGTCTCCCAGGGCTCTCCTGGAGCAGGCGGGACGCCGGGAGGGGACGACGGGGACGACAGCAGGGAGCTCAGCAGGACCAGCGCCGGCACCATCCTCATTTCTGCAGAGGTTCCTACACCAGGGCTGGAGAGAGACAGGGTAGTGAGACAGGGAGAGCTGCCGAACGGATCCCTTTCCCCAATTTTCTTTCCCGTGAACTTTTGGAGGTTTGAGCCTGAGTGCTGGAGAGTTTTTTCCCTTACGAGGTAAATAATATTGTGGGCGGAACACTGATGGAAACAGGCTGCCCAGGGCAGTGGTGGAGTCGCCATCCCTGGAGGGATTTCAAAGCCGGGCAGACGTGGTGCTGAGGGACGTGGGGTAGTGGGGGTTTTGTCCATGTTGGGTTGATGGTTGGACTTGATGGTCTTAAAGGTCCCTTCCAACCCGGCAATTCTATGATTCTATATTCATTACTTTCTGTGCAATCTTGGAATCCTTTCACGGGGAAGTGAGGTTTCTGGTGCTGGCAATCTTTGCTGTATCTTTGGCCTCTCGCCCCGAAAACGTCGCTCCGGGCCGGTGGTGCTCAGGGCAGTCCAAGGGGATGCTTGGGGCAGCATAAGGGGATGCAGCGACCGCTGCCAGACCAGGGGGTCTCTGGGCACCTTTCTTTCTCCTTCCTGCCCATTTTCCCTGTCAAAATGAGGGTCGCTCGCATAAAATTAATAGTATATTTCCCCAGCAAAAAAAAAACACCTCTCTGCTGATGGAATCCTCTGTCAGGGACAGCTCGAGAAGCCAAAGCCGTGAAGAGCCGGGAGGCTGCAGCTCCAGCATCCTGCGGCAGGGCTGAGAACTTCCTCTTTCTTTAATCTTTTTTTTTATTTTTTTATTTTAATACTGCAAACTGTCTTGCGGCAGGAGGTCATCGTGGCGTTAAGCGATGCCGCTTTTGACGCGGCGGGATGGATGATCCCTTGCACAGCTCTGCTGGCTGTGACCGGGCTGCATTGACATTGGAATTCCACTCTGAGCACTGACCCGAAGCCGTGCCCAGCCCTGGCTCTCCGCTCGGCTTCTGTTTGCCCAGGGACACTTGCCCGTCCTTGTCCTGCGGGCGCCCGGGGCCCAGCCCCGCCACTGTCGCACTGGGGCCAGCTCGGGGCTCTCCACTGACCCCGGAATAACCGGGAATACAGCAACCTCCGAGCAAGGACTGGGAAAGGCCGAGTTCAGGTGGCAGAGCTGTTATCTAGGTAAGAAAAAAATCAGGCATGCCTCTATTTTTTTTTTTTTAGAAGAAGTCTCTAAGGTAATAGTTCCACTTGGGTATTTTGTAAAACTCTTGAAAAACACAAATAATAAGCTATTAAATGTATAAATTTACTATATTTTGGAGTATTTTTTCCTGGGTGGTTACATCACCACCACACACTGTCTCGCTGATCTTCCATTTCTTCGGGCAATGAATGACATGCCAGAGTATAAGAAAAATCTGGGAATTCGTATTCCTGTTAGGGATACAATACTACACCTCGATGCTCTTCAGCTATTGTCTTTCCATAAGATTTTGTGCAAACTTGGTGTTTTGAGCGCCAGTAAGCCAAATAAAATATTAAAAAGCGGCCACTATATTAAAGAACACGACTGAATGTGAAAATAAGCTCTTGTGCATTTTTGAACGTCTGTCATAGAAGCAAAATCCATTGAATGATTCCTTTGAGTTCCCATGAACTTTTGAGTAGGAGACTCCTATAAACCACCAGTAATGGAGCCTTGGGGATCTATTTTTTCATGACCTCGGAGTGCAGTATTGAATAACATACTGTCTTTATTAGTTCTAGACCTCAAAACTACGTCTCAAATAAAGTTAACATTGTTCTAACTTTGCCTGATGTTGGTTTTTTAGGCTTGAGTAAAGAATCTGCGTTATTATAATGATGGTTTTATTTCGTAGGAGTCTGAACGCGGCCGTTACGAGGGTTCTGCTGGGAGAAGCCTGATGCTTGAAGAGCACACGTTTGTTTATGCTATACCTTGGTAAATGCCAATGTCAAGGAGTGCAATTTAACAGTCTTCTGTTCAAACAATTGAGCTTAATTATTTGAGTATTAATGGAAGAAAATTTCCATGAAAGAGAATTTAGGAAGCAGGGGGTTTATGCCTTTTTTTTTCCTGTGATTGGATTATTCTGCGAGTTCTTCCCCCGAGGACGAGGCATTCATCGTATCTCGCTCTTCTGTTATGATTAGTAAATTTTTTTATTCCTAATAATTTGGGTGATCTTTCCCTACATGGCGTTCAGCTGCATTGCCCGTTGGAATCTGTTCCCAGCTGCCTGTCTGCTCAAGATTCGTGGGAATTCATTCCGTCCTGAAAACTGGCAGATTTTCCGCAGGCCGACAAATTGCTGGATTCGAAAATCGCGACCGAGAGTTTAAGGTAACTGGCTGCTGGCGATGGAATAGAAGAGGGATGTTGCCATAGAGCGTCGTCGGGAGGGCCGATGCGGAACAACCGCCCGAACCCCTCTTAGCTCCCCCCGCGTATTGGCTTTGCTGCCACCAGCTCCGTATGCATCTTACCCTGCTCAGCGTTGCATTACTCAGAAAAAAACAGTGGTATTCATTTTATTGCCATTTTATTTCTGCTTAAATATTTCCTCTGGGGTTGGTTTTTTTTTTTTGCAGGTCATAACCCAAAGGAAACTTTTAGCCCCAAGCCCTTTCTTCAAAAGGTTATTCCTTTCCCCTGAGAGAAAGGTCCCTGTTTGCAGATGAAGGACCGTTCCAGCAGCTCCTTGCACAGGATCGATGCTGATAAACTTGGCAAACCTTTCGGATAAAGCGTCTTTTCCCGACAAAACTGCTGCAACTTCTTTTCCTGAACATCCCTGCACAGGTGAAGGCACATCACCTGATGGCCCCGGTAAGGAGCGGAGCTAGTGCGCCTGTAAGTGTGTCAAATTACACGGCAAAGGCCTTAGAGCTGCTTGTGCATTCCACGGAAACAGCCTTTGCTCGTAAAACAAGTCACGGAAATGTGAACAAATCCAATCACCGAGGTGACTCAAAGACCCCCCACTCCAGACTCCTGCACTTCTATATTTTATAAAACCTTCCGAAGGAGTCGCAACGCCAACCACGCCGAGCCTGAGCGGGTTGCTCCGTCGAGATCACATCGTTCAAATCCCAGCAGGAGTAAAACCGTCGAAAACCATTGAAAATCGGCTCCTTGCGTTTGCGTCAGTTCTTTTCAGTGAATGACTTTGGTTACTTTGTAAGGGAAGTTTGAGGACAAGCGGGTCTGGATAACGAGCGCTTTTGGATCAATGTGGAGTTTTGTGTGAAGGCGCATGGTTGGTTTGGGATAGGGGCTGGTGAGTCGAGGGTCCTGGCTCCCCCCGCCAACAGCCTTCCCGTGTCCGCCCGGCGGTTTGCCACAAAAGTCATCTTCGGGTCGGCCGGGATGTCAGAAAAGACCAAGGAGAAAACTGGGAGCTTCAGCCCCCTTGGCCACCAACAAGGGGGATATTTCCCGTGACGCGACACCCTCTGAAGGCCGCGTGCCGTCAGCGGGAGCTCAGGTCTTGGAAACAGGGAAAACGGGAAAGGGCGCAAAAAATGTTGTATTTCGGCACCTCGAGAGATCCAGCATGTTTGGGAAGAGATAAATATTTACAGTTTGGCCTATCAACCACTAACTGTACCCATTAGAGTTATTGAGCCGGCCGCGTCGCCAGCTGCCTAATGCCGAAAACAAGGAATGCATGAATTGGGTCACTTCTGGTGGATGATCTTTTCCAGTCTGTGCCGGGTTGACAAGTTGCACTTAAAGGGAAACAAATTTAATATACACTTGCTTCTTAACGTGCATCAAGTTCAAGATGCAAAATACATGTCTTCTGTTATTTATTTGTTTGTCGGGTTTCCGTTTCGGAAACGCCTGCAAAATTCCGAGCTAAGCATTAATATTTAATATTTCACACTAACACGTGTTATTGTGTTACAGTTAAGTTTATTAGCGCATTCCTGAGAAATCACCGCACAAGAGCTGCATAACTGATAATATTATGAGAATTCTTTTGCATTTAAAAAAAAAAAAAAAAAAATCCTTCAAATGTATTTTGCTTGAACAGTTGGTGCATTGTCAGGGCAGCAGCTATTCCGCTGAGGATGAATCCAGTGAATTACGGCTTTGTAATTACCGTCAATACCAGGATTCTTTCCAGAAACTGAGTTCTCATTAAAACCCACTTAGTTTTCTTAACGATAGCAATTCATTGTGAACACGCCTCCCTCCGTATTCACCAATTTCACGATAATCCTGAGCACCGGAAGGCAATATAGTATGTTTAATGACTTCAGGTGTTAATATGTAGCATCCAACTTTGAAGAAGAGCGGGATAGTAAAGGAATTAGCGTTAGCTGGATCACATCCATGCATCCGTCTTGAATAGTGTCTCTTGCCTACAATAAATCTGCTTCTCCCACATCTTCTCCTGCGTGTTCCCATACATATTTCTAATGCCGCACTCTGTAACTAGCAGAACAAGCGCGCAAGGATAATTTCAGGAGGAAAAACGTACCTGTCTCTTCTGCTTCGCTCCCTTCCGCTTCCCGGGCAGCTGTATCTCTGTTCCCAGCGGGAGCGAGCGCCGGCGGAGATGCGCAGGGAGGGTGGGCCGAGGGACGGCGCTCTACAAACAGCCCTTTCTTTGTCCTGACTTCTGCCTGCCCACCCACCGTCCCTTCTCCTGCGAGGGGAGGGGATGGGGTGGGGTGGGGATGGGATGGGATGGGATGGGATAGGAAGTTATTGGATGAGGATGGGGATAGGGATGTTATTGGTGTGGGATGTTATCAGGATGGATGGGATGTTACTGGTGTGGGATGAGGATGGGGATGGGATGGGGATGAGGATGGGGATGGGATGGGATGAGGATGGGGATGGGATGGGGATGGGGATGGGGATGGGATGGGATGGGATGTTATCGGGATGGGATGGGGATGTGATGGAGATGAGTATTGGGATGGGATGGGACGTTACCAGGATGGGATGGGGTGGGATATTATTGGGATGGGGATGGGGATGAGGATAGGATGTTATCAGGATGAGGATGGGGGCGGATATTATCAGGACGGGGGTGGGATGTTATCAGGATGGGATGGGGATGTGATGGAGATGAGTATGGGGTTGGGATGTTATCAGGATGGGATGTTTATCAGAATGGGAATGGGATGTTATCAGGATGGGAAGGGGATAAGGATGGGGATGGGATGTTATCAGGATGACGATGGGGTAGGATATTGGGATGGGGATGGGATGTTATCAGGATGGGATGGGGATAAGGGATGGGATGTTATCAGGATGAGGATGGGGTGGGATATTATTGGGATGGGATGGGATGGGATGGGATGGGATGGGATGGGATGGGCAGCCAGAGCTGCCTCGGGCAGTCACTGCCAGCCTCGACTCGGGGGGAATGAACATATCCCTTCCAGCAGGAAAGGATGAGTTGAGCCGGGATCCACGGAGAAGGTGTCTCCTCAGAGAGCAAAGCCCAGCAGCCAGGCCGGGGGAAGAGGGAACGCCCCGTGGAATCAGGGTCTGGCTGTGGAGCGGGAGCAGGCAGCGGGAGCGGGACGGAGCAGGCTCCTGGGGTTACACCAGTGGAAGAACGTGGCTGCTGGAGAGATGCCTTGGTTTGCACTGGGTGGGACGCGCAGACCTGGCCAACAATCTCATTGCTGGCTTTGGGATTATTTCAGGTTTTTTAAACTGAAATAATAGAAAAACTGTAATGACTTTAACCAGGCTGCTCGTGCGGCACACCCGGCAATGCCACGCGTTGGGTTCCTTGCTGACCCAACGCTGGATCAAGAGGTAAACACTATTTCAGGGGAAGTTATTTTAGACTAATACAGCTAATCAAATGATCTGGTGTCGTAAAAACACATAACGCGGTTCTGAAATGGAATTGAAGTCCTATGTATTAATGAGAAAATAGTCTTGAGGGTGAAGCGCGTGTTCTCACATTTCTGTTGCCATTTGGCCCTCATTCTGTTATGGCCGTCCTGGATCTGTTTGGTGACGGGGGTAGAAAAGCGCGAATGCACCTTAGCTGTTCAGCCAGAGACACGTAAAAAATATAAATACGTAGAGAAAATATATAAAAATATACAAATGTAGAGAAAATATACAAAATATATAATTATGTAGAGAAAATATACAAAAAAATATAATTATGTAGAAACATATAAAACCTGACCTGTTTTAGAGGTATCCGTATCCCTGTTCCTGCCCACGGGGTACGGCGGTGTTAGAGGCAGGATGCAAAGCAGAGCTGTTTCGGCTTTTCCCACCCTCAAGGCTGGAGGTGCTGGAGCAGCAAGACGTGATGGGCCCGTGGGGAGGCAGCGGCAGACGGAGGCGGGAGGGGGGCAGTGATAGGGTGGCAGCAGCGATCCATAGGGAAAAGCAGTTTTCACAGGAGAATGGCCCCTGGCAGGGCGAGAAAGAGGGAAAAAAAAGGAGGACATTCAGCTGCAAAAAGCGTGGCTGCCCCCGCCATACAGCACTACTCTAGACCAAATTTGTGTAATGTAATTTGGGGGGTTGGACTAAGTGACCTTTAAAGGTCCCTTCCAACCCAACACAGTCTGTGATTCCATGATAATGTGCCCTGGCAAAATAATCTTACTTTTTGATTTTTTATATTTTTTTTTAAGTACTAAGCGTTTTAAGTGTGCTTTGCATTTTTAACACGAGCCACACAGGTTTAACAAAAAGCTTTCGCTTTTTTTCTGTTAACAAAAATCAATTTGCATCTTACTGTATCCTTGATATCAACATTCAGCTCTTTGCGGTGGGAAATACCGACGCTTCTCCGCTCTTCTTTTTTTTTTTTTTTGAGGAAGGTCAAACACTGGCACACGGTGCCCACAGAGGCTGTGGAGATCTCCTCAGAGGCGTTAAAACCCCAGCTGAATGCCGTCCCTGGGCAACCTGCTGTAGCCGAGCCTCCGGGGAGTTGGGCTGGGTGGTCTCCAGAGGCGCCTTCCAACCTCAACTGCTCTGTGGTCCCAGCCCCGTGCTCCGATGGGAGGCAGCCAAGAGTTCAGCGCAGGCTCCAGAACTGTTATCACCCGTACTGAGGGCACCATCGTGAAGGAGCTCGTGTAATTGTGGTTTTACACAGCAAATCTTTCGTTTGCAGGCTCCTTATCGGTCCCTGTCGCTCTCGGTCAGGGCCCAGCACAGGTGCCCTGCGAGAACAGCAACCTCCCTGCGTCGCGGCAAGTGACCGCGCGTGCGCTACTGGTTGTTTCTGAACAGACAGCTTCACCGGATCGCAGAATGGAAGGGTCGGAAGGGACCTCGGGAGATCATCTAACTTAATTTCCTCAAGAGCTTCTGACGAGGGATTTTGCCAAAATCTGTGTGGGAACCGAATGAGTGCAATGGATCCCCCGCATCACGCCTCACCTGCCAGCGATAGTTTGGGCCATACAGAAGCTGAAAGGACTTTTGCCATTGAGTCTCACCAGAACCTCTTCATTTGTTGGGTAGAGAATAACGAGGTCATTTTAGAGGGAAAGGATTTTCGTAAGAATTGTAAATGGTTACGATGCTGAAGCACTCACCCCATTTTCAGCAAGTCGTCGATCCAGGCTCTCCCATCAAAGGAACTGTTACCTTCAGCATTTTTACGTGGTCCTTTGGTGACTTCAAGTTCATTCACGAAGGTTTTGTGTCTGCAAAGGGCTGTGGCTCCCGCGCAGAGCTGCTGTTGTCCGTAGCAGGTCGTTAGGATCCCCACAGCTGCTGGTGGCCAATGTTGCCAGCCTTAGGGATGACACGCAACGGGCAGCAGATCCACCGGCGTTAAGGGGGCTAACGGTGGTCGCAGCTGGGTGCGTACGTCATCTCAGACCTTGCGAGATGAAGACTTCGGAGGCCTGGGGCTACACCTGTGCACGCACCCAAGGGAAGCCCCACACAAGGCGTTTAGATGTTTCACCCGAACGCTACCGCTGCTGGCAGATACAGCACCCCGCAGCCCGCTGAAAGGTGTCTAAAACCAATAGATCCTTGGCTCTTGGGCAGACGTGGCTCCGTTAGAGGATGGAGGTGGAGAGAGGAACATCTCCATGGTCCCACCTGGGGACTTTAGGCGAAGCGGGACAGCGTGCTTTGCTGCTGGAAGGGCTGAGCTGTGCTGCAGGCCCTCAGCCAAACGCCGTCTGGGCTTCTCTACCGTAATCTACACAGAGGAATTTCACTAAAGTCGCTTTTGAATCCAGGCTTTTATTCCGGACTCAAAACGACACGTGAAAGCATCCGTGTCGTGTGTGCACGGGCTGCAGTCACGTAACCGACGTTCGGAAAGGCTGCTCCCTAGACTTTTGGGTAGCAAAACTACAAACCGCTGCTGAAACCGCTTTTTGAAGGATATTGCACTTGACGCCCAGCAGGGACAAATAACACGGGCTTATTTGTAACGTGTGTCGGTGCAGCTCATTTCTAATCAGCTTTCACTACAAAAGATGACCGTTTACTGTAGCTTACCATCATCACAACCCGGAAAAATCCACAAAGGAATGTCATCTGTGGAAACGTGAAATTCAGCTTATCCATCTTCATTGCTGGACAGGAGCTGAGCGGGGACGGTGGTTATTCTCTCGTGGAGATGTGCAATTTACAATTAATACTTCTCACATTGGGCGCCCAGGTCGCTACGGCCAAGAGCATTACTCTTCCGATACGATTTTATTTCCTCAATATTCATAGACCCTAGTTAAATTGAAAAACCAACTCACACACTGGCGTCTTCATATGCCTTCTTTGGCGACCCTTAAGTCAAAAAAGAGCGTCTTTGTACTTTTGGTTTCTGTCAGGCACAGTTTCAGTAACTCCTTCAAGGGTACTTAGGTGACTTCTTCATTTTTGCACGTTTATTGTCATCACCCTGAGCAGTCCCCAGAGCTTTGAACTTTGCATTTAAATGGAATCTGTCAGGTCTCACGGCGCATCTCTGATTTCCAAGGTTTCATACGAATACACACCTTTGCAAGGTACCTTTTACGAGATATCTAATATCAGTCTATCTGCAGGTCCCCAACTTCTTACGCAGTCCTTGCTTGGATCACTGGAGTGACCGAGAACTTCATCCGAAGCACAGTCAGAAATACTTTCCAGACTGTCCCTGCTTCGACAGAGACTAAAAGCTTCATACTCAGAGCATCCGCAGCTGAATTATTACTTTTTTGTCTTTGCACAGACCCCCGCTTGCAGCAAGACCTGACAGTCGAGCGTTAGGCAAACGTTTTGCAACTCTTCAATGTGGACCTAGTGGAGTTCAAACGTGTTTGGGCGGTAAGTAGCCCAAGAAAAAGGACAATTTTTGCATAAAGCAAAAAACTGTGAAGCGATTGTCTGCTGTCTCCAGCAACCTTGGCGCTCACTCAGCTTAAGATATACCCAACACATGGAAAACACAAAAATAATGTGACCTGCGAATGCTGTGTATGTTTATGTAAATGTTTGTATAAAATTAATATTTTCTATGTAGTGCCCTATGCCTGTCACCACCAAATTAATCAGGCCGCGTCTTTCTCCTTAAAAAATTTCCGTGTTTGCGAGATACTCAGCTTTATGGGAGTAAGCTGCCGAAACCGTTCCGTCTGGGCTTTTGTTTATGTGTCACAGCATCCAAGTTTAATTGCCTGGACGACACGCGTTTGCGGCGGAGTCCCCACCAGGCGATTGATATTTTGTGGAGTTTTTTGGTTGACGGTTTCTTTTTTTTTTTTAACAGTTCAGAAACAACCGCCGGCGGACCTCTCTGCCGGGTCGGGTGACGGCGAACACGTTGGGTGTCCCTCACATTTCTCGAGGCTCGGTCTGTAAGGAGAGAGCTGGTTAACTGGTCTGAAAGGTTAACCGGTCCGAAAGGTTAACTGGTCTGAAAGGTTGACCAGGTCCCTATTTCCGACAGACTTTATTCTGTTCTCTTGCCCTGTAATGGGGCTGGTCTCACTGGGATTCACGCCTGGGGCAATAACGATTACTGGGGGGGTGGTTACATCTAACCCCTCTTGCCAGCGCCGCTCCTCACTGTTGAACTTAGTTCCGAGGCAGTTTTACTGGGTTGCTTTTGTCAGTCCCGCCATCCGGGGACCAGGTTCATACCCCGAAACGTGACAAACCGCCTGAGCGCAATCACCCAGAGACTTTCTGCGGTTCCACAAATCTGCGCTTGAAAATCACCGGCGTGCCAGGGGGCAAACGGACGCCCAGCTGGTGAGTATCCACCATGGGCAAACCCGTCGCGAAGAGCTCCTGCTCGAAAGCTGTTCGCGTCAAATATCTCGGGTTTGCTTTCTCACCGACGGAATAAACGTAGGAAGGGCTTACTCAAATCCTAGTCCTCGTCCTGCCAGTTCCTGGGGGCTTTTAGTTATCCAATAGGAATGTAATTCATTGTTAATTGTGTACTAGGAAGCTGGATCTGCTGGAAAGCGTGAAGACTGTCTTGGTTTGAATATTCCTGCAGTGCTAACCCTGATGTCCTTGTCTTCGCTTGCCTTCTCCCTTGTACGTCGTCTGTAATTAATGACTTGGTAAGTTTTCCTTTTGGCTGAGGATTCATTTCTGCCCTTGCGTTACTTGACGATGAGCCTAATTTAGTGTGAAAAGTAAACCTAAGCATAGCTGGTTTTCTCCTTTTTCCTATCTTTTTTTCCTCTTCCGTTTCTGTCGCTGCCCTGTCACACGTAGAGCTCAGACAGGCCCCCCCCAACCCCCACCCCCAAAGTATTTAAATTGGAAAAATACGAACGCTGTTGGCGGCGTCCCGTAGCAGCACACCAAAGGTGGGCTCCGAAGTGGAATAAATCAGCCTTCCCGTGACCACGGCTTATCCCTCTCCGGTGACATTTAATCACCAGGTAGGTAACGATTTTTCCTAAAACGTTCCCTTTGGTAGGCATCACCTATTGCTTTAGGCTTTTATTTTCCCCGCTTATGCCTCGAAGAGGGTATACGTGTCATTTATAGGTTGTTTTGGCACTGGCTGTTCAATGCTTCTAAAATTAGGATTGGGTACGGAAGTGCTGGTAAAAGCAAACCGGGCGGTTCGTCCTCTTGTGCTGTTGGGCTCCTGAGCAATATTCCGCAGGGGAAAAATAGCCATCCTTCCTACCCTGTCCCAGCACAGCAACACGTCACCCAATTTTGCACGGAGCGTACAAAATCTGGAGGTCCAGCTGTTGCAGAGAGGGCTCCCTGCCAGGCTTAACGAAGCGTGGGGCCGGAAATTGTGCCCGTCAGTTGTCCGGCACGTCCCGTCTGTGCTGGCACGCTCCAAAAGCGGGAGTTCCCTCCCTCCAGGGCACTGCCCTTGCTCTCGTTGGTGCACGACTGTCAGATCAAGCGGTGTTAGCCAACGTTGGTGGCAAGGAGGGCCCCACTCGAAAAGCCGGTGACTTTGTAGAATCACAGACTGGTTTGGGTGGGAAGGGACCTCAAAGCCCCCCCCGGTGCCACCCCCTGCCCTGGGCAGGGACACCTCCCACCAGCCCAGGTTGCTCCAAGCCCCGTCCAACCTGGCCTTGAACCCCTCCAGGGATGGGGCAGCCACAGCTTCTCTGGGCAACCTGGGCCAGGGGCTCACCCCCCTCACAGCCAAGAATTTCTGCCTCAGATCTCATCTCAATCTCCCCTCTGTCAGTGTAAAACCCTTCCCCCTCGTCCCATGGCTCCCCTCCCTGATCCAGAGTCCCTCCCCAGCTTTCCTGGAGCCCCTTGAGGGCCTGGAAGGGGCTGGAAGGTCTCCCCGGAGCCTTCTCTTCTCCAGGCTGAACCCCCCCAGCTCTCTCAGCCTGTCAACTTTGTGGCAGTCCGTTACAAGAACTAATGACTGATCCGTTGCCATTTCCCAAGGGGCTTGTCCTCTTCAGACAGGCGTTTGTTGGAAGTTACTGAGATTTCTGCTGGCAGGTCCCAGGGTGAGCCTCTGCTGAGCTGCCCGGCTGGAGGCATTGCTCATGGGGGCATTGCTCGTGGGGAAGGCGCCCCACATTCATGCTGAGGGGTTCTGGTTGGGTTTGGTGTTTTTTTTTTTTTCCCCCCACAAAACTCACGACACGTTCCTGGGAGAGCTTTCCACCAACTTTTTTCTCACCAAAAAAAAAAAAAAAAAAAAAAAAAAAAAAAAGAAGGAAAAAAAGGCCCCGACGCTATTGAAACTTGTTGTTTGGTGCCACCTGGCGTTGAGATGACCCGACCCGCCGGGAAGGCCCCGTCCCCGCGGAGGCAACGCGCGGAGCCGCGGCAACGCCGCCCGTCCACACGGCGGGTGGCAGAGCCCATGCCCGGCACCCGCTGCTGCTGCCCACCAAAAACCCCAGTGTGCAAACGTACCCTTCGCTTTTACCCCTTCGTTTGTCTTATAAATTGCAATGGTGACCACGCGCGTCGTCGATTCGTGCATACCTTGTTTTCGTAGATGCGTATTTTCCTATATGCCTCCTGGATATAAATAAATTCAAACCTTATCATGGCCTTCCAGTCCCTACAGGGGCTCCAGGAAAGCTGGGGAGGGACTCTGGAGCAGGGAGGGGAGCCGTGGGACGTTGGGAATGGGTTTTCCACTGAAAGAGGGGAGATTTGGAGATTTGGATGAGATCTGGGGCAGAAATTCTTGGCTGTGAGGGGGGTGAGCCCCTGGCCCAGGTTGCCCAGAGAAGCTGTGGCTGCCCCGTCCCTGGAGGGGTTCAAGGCCAGGTTGGACGGGGCTTGGAGCGACCTGGGCTGGTGGGAGGTGTCGGGGGGGGGGGGTGGTGGACTAGATGGTCTTTAATGTCCCTTCCCACCCAAACCATTCTGCGATTCCGTGATTGCTGGCAAACCCAGGTCTGCTCCACCTGAGGTGACGGGACCGTACCGAGCAGAAAACCTGTCAGATGTTAGGCATGTGTTTGAGAAAACCCGAGCTTCCCGAAGAATAACGAAAAAGCTCAAAGCCATTTTTCCCTCCGAACTGTTCCGTTACGGCAGAAGGAGTCAGCTGAGGCGGCCTTTTGATGGGAGTATTGCCGGTTTTACCACACCCGGCGGACTGCCTTCTTAAAGCTGTAAGATTGATCAAAAGAAAACGCTCAGCTACTCTAATACTTTATGGGCATGTTTCACTCTTGTACTATTTAATTTCTGATAGGCAAGTTCGGGACTGGACTAATTTACTGCTGGCGTGCGGCCGGGGATGTGACAGGCCAAAGCGCGGTACGTAATAACTCCAGTTGGGCGGAGGAGCGTGGGTCAGCGCGTGTTTCACACCCCTCCTTTTACTGCCGGAGTCGTGGGGTAAAATCTACTCTTTTTGCCAACTTCGGTGAAGGTGTAAATGCACACGCACAGTGTAATGGCTTTAAATCCTGGATTCCGACGCGTATGCGCCAGATGGATCTTGTATAAATGTTCCGCTTTACAGCATGTTCGCATTTGCTAGTAGTTAGCCGGGGGTTATAGCTGCCAGACTTTTCTGTGGCAGTTTCCAGGCTTAAAAAAAAAAAAAAAAAAAAAAAAAAAAAAAAGAGAGAGAGAGAGAAAACACAAACACAAACAGCCCAAACAGTCGCCCACACAAGAGGGAATGTCAGGATAATAGCTAAAACTCATTTGAGGAATTGCGGGCACCTGTATTCCTTCTTGACCCGTATTTGGTTTGTCGTGGCCTGCTTTGAACTACACGGGGTGCGTGAATTACAGGGTCTGTAAGGAAAACTATCTCTTTATCAGTAATGATTTTAAAAGTCTTATAAATGTTAGTGTATTGTACACAGGGTTATGGTTATCTTGAGAAATGTATATATAGCTCCATGTGTGTGTGTATGCATTTTTCTTAAGAGCCAGTCTGGAACCTAGACAGGCTACCAAATTAATTTAATCATCGTTTAATTTGATGACACAGGCCAGACCTATTTTTCAACATATGCACTACCGTATATGAAATGCATTTGTGCTCTCGGTATTTGCTGAACATAAAAGTCTCCGCCGTCTAGAAGGACAATTCTTGCAGACTGTGTCTTTAAGGCATGACCGCGTGCATTTTAGTGGGCTACTAATTCTTTGGCTCCAGCTCAGATTTGCCCCTCTCTGTACCTGAGGTGTATATCAATGGCCTAATAAAACATGCTTTAGAGTGACTACTTTTCACGTCTCTCCCTTTTCCTTTTCCTTTTTTCCTTTTCCTTTTCCTTTTCCTTTTCCTTCCCCTTCCCCTTCCCCTTCCCCTTCCCCTTCCCCTTCCCCTTCCTCCTTCTCCTTTCTCCTTCCCCTTCCCCTTCCCTTTCCCCTTCCCCTTTCCCTTTCCCTTTCCCTTTTCCCCCTTCCCCTTTCCCTTTCCCTTTCCCTTTCCCTTTCCCTTTCCCTTTCCCTTTCCCTTTTCCTTTCCCTTTCCCTTTCCCTTTCCCTTTCCCTTTCCCTTTCCCTTTCCCTTTTCCCCTTCCCATTCCCCTTCCCCTTCCCCTTTTCCCCCTTCCCCTTCCCCTTCCCCTTTTCCCCTTTCCCCTTCCCCTTTTCCCCTTTCCCCTTCCCCTTTTCCCCTTTCCCCTTCCCCTTTTCCCCTTTCCCCTTCCCCTTTCCCTTTCCCTTTTCCCCCTTCCCCTTCCCCTTTCCCTTTCCCTTTCCCTTTCCCTTTCCCTTTCCCTTTCCTTTTCCCTTTCCCTTTCCCTTTCCCTTTCCCTTTCCCTTTCCCTTTCCCTTTCCCTTTCCCTTTTCCCCTTTCCCCTTCCCCTTCCCCTTCCCCTTTTCCGCTTTCCCCTTCCCCTTCCCCTTCCCCTTTTCCGCTTTCCCCTTCCCCTTCCCCTTCCCCTTTTCCCCTTTCCCCTTCCCCTTTTCCCCTTTCCCCTTCCCCTTTTCCCCTTTCCCTTTCCCTTTCCCTTTTCCCCCTTCCCCTTCCCCTTTCCCTTTCCCTTTCCCTTTCCCTTTCCCTTTCCCTTTCCCTTTCCCTTTCCCTTTCCCTTTCCCTTTCCCTTTCCCTTTCCTTTTCCCTTTCCCTTTCCCTTTTCCCCTTTCCCCTTCCCCTTCCCCTTCCCCTTTTCCGCTTTCCCCTTCCCCTTTTACCCTTTCCCCTTCCCCTTCCCCTTCCCCTTCCCCTTCTCCTTCTTTTCCCTTTTCCATTGAAATTAAACTCGTACTTGCTGATAAAAAAAAATACATAGGAGGTTCCAAAAAACGTGGAGCGAAAATCCACGGGTTTTACGATGCGCATGTTTAAATCTCACCAATTTGGGCCGGGAAGATTGCTCAAAGCAGGGTGCAAAGGGGGCTGTCGCAGCCGTCTCCTCTTTCCTGCTTCCCCTCCGCTGCCCCTTTCCCTCGCCCTCCCACAACCCTCTTCTGCTCCAACCGAGAAGTGCGTTTTCATCCTTGTAAAAACCCCGCCAGGGCTTTAATTCCAGCGTGGCCATCACAGGTGCACCAGGAGCGGTAGGTGACGCCGCTCAAGGGCGAGTTCAAAGTCTTTTGCCGTGAGGGAGAATTTACAGGTTGGTTTTTTTTCCCTGAAGTTCCTCCTGTAAGTGAAGCAGAAAACCCCCGTGGCCGTGGCCAAATGTCTCAACTCTGTTGCCTTTTTCTGCAAGATCGTGCCACGGGGTTTAACACCACGTACTGTCTCGCACAGTATTTACGGTTGATAATGCCACCTTTTTTTTTTTTTTTTTTTTTTTTTTAAAACGTACTGAAAAAATGTCTGGAAATTTAATAGTCGCACTCCCCACCAGGGAAAAGCCCATTGGCAGAAAAATGAATTGTTACCAATAGCTCTAATTGCCAGTTCGACCATTAAACTTTGCCTTGGGTCGGCCTTTCCCTCTGCCAGAGGATTATTAAGTGCAGATTAAGAGGGTCGGGCTCACAAGGCATCGCTCTTCCCACGTACTCTGTATTTTAGTCAAGCGAGCCCCAGCAGGTTTTTTCTCAAACCACCCATTAGCAGACGACTTTTAGGGATTCTGGTGGCCGCGATCGGGTTATTCGCTCCCCGTCGGCTGCAGGGAAGTGGGCTCTTCCTTGTCCCCAGTTTCCCCGTGCTCTGTATGGGAACCCTCCGTGGGACACGCCGATCCTTGGAAGCGCTGGCCGCTGAGCTCACCCCACATGTTATCTCTGTGCTGATATCTGCAGGGAAAAGAGCCTTAAAAGACCCTCGGATATGGTTTGCGAAAAGCTTATTTACCGTACGGACGGTAAAAAAATAGGAAACGTGCGCGTTGTGCCGGGCCGTGCAGTTTCCAGCCGTATCTTACCCATAAAAAAATAAAAATAAAAATATCTTTCCTGCCTGTTGGATTTATGGCAGAGATAGCCAGACTACTAGAAACGCTTTTGCGTTTAATCTTTTCATGTTTTGAGAAGGTAGGGCGAGGAGAACGCAGTGGAATTGCTTTTCTGTTTGGTGGAGACTGTAAATTCTGTTGTGGAAAATGTAATAAAGAGGCAGCTTTAAACAAAAAGAGTGGCTGCGCGGAACGGCAAAACTTCCATTGGGTGAAAACAAATCCTAACTTTATGTACATTTCCCCGGAGAGATGTAATGTGAATGCTTACAGCTGGTTTTAGTTTCTTATTCCCTGATTAGGTTTAAATTAAAGGAAGGATGTCATATTGAATTATGGAGAATTACTTATTTTACGTCGGTTGGTTTATACGTGCCTCCTCTGGCAGCCTCGCCGGGGCGCTTGCAAGGACGTATTGATTAATATTAAAAGCGCGTTGGGTGCAGCGTGGCGGCTCGGACGGAGAAAGGGGCACGGCCTTTTTGAAGGACCCTTTAAGAAGTGTCCCCTGTCCCCCTGTCGCTGGCTGCCGGGGCTGGGGGGTCCCTGTCCCTGGCACCCTCCTCGCCAGGGGGCCGGAGCATCTCCCCCGCCCCGCATCAGAGGGGTCCTGGTTTGAGGGAAAACAGGGCCAATTTTTCGCTCAGTAATTTTACTTTTCGGTTAAGCCGCTGCGAACTCACGGAACTCTCTGAAATTAGCAGCACGTTTTTCCGACAGTGTCTGCTCTGGGAGCGATAAGACCTGATTGTTTCGAGTTAGTGCCGAGGAACGGTGCGAAGGGAGGCTCCTGCTTGTACTTCTTGCTGTAACTACCAAGGTCAGCTAATTATTTGCCCCCGGGATAATCCTTACAGACTATATCTTTAAGACGCGACCATACGCATTTTAGTAGGCTGCTAATTCTTGGCTCCAGCTCGGATTTGCTCCTCTGTGTATCTGAGGTGTATATTAATATGGATAGGACAGGGGACCCCAAACCGACCGTCAGGGTATTCCACCCCGTCCGCCCCACGCTCCGTGGAAAAGGGTTGAAATTCCCTCTCCGGGGAGATTTATGTCCCCCCTCTGCAGGGAAGCGCTGGGGAAGAGGGTGTTGCGTGACCTGCCCGAGCGGCCACAGCTACGCGTCACGGCTCCGGCTGGCGGGGGGGGGTTTGGTCCCTGCAGACAAAGAGGTCGGAAAAGCTGGGTCGGAGCAATTGTCACGCTCTGCGTTGTGCGCGTCGGCTTCCTAGTACTCCATGGGATGCTCCGGCTGGTATTTTCCTTGTCATTTACCAGCTCTGCAGGAGCTGCAAGACATAAAGGATGCATTAACGAAAACTACTCTTGTACATACCTATATTTAAAAACTGTATATATATATATATATACACATTTATATAAATGTGTGTATATATATTAAAAAATGTGTGTGTATATATATACACATTCATATATATCTTTAAAATAGGGTGGGAAAAAAGAATAAAATGAGTGAGCTGGACAGAAGAAGTGTTGATCTGGGCGAGGGGGTTGGCAGGGCCGTGCCGTGTCGCACAACGTGCCCTTTGGGGTTGGGATCGGAGGGGAAGAGACCTTCCAGGAGCTCCGTGCCCGGCGGGTGTCTGTGTCCTCCACAAGTGAGCCGTAGGTGCTGTAACTTCACCTAGAGACGTGAAGAAGGCGCTGCCTCGCTGCAGCTGGAAATTAGATGTGCAAAGAGCGGAACATCCCGTCTACATCCTCGTGCTTCTGTAATAATCTCTTTTTCCTTCTCCGTAAGAGGCATTTTATACCATGCCGTGTTTCCCAGTGGAGGACGAGGAGCCTGCTGCTGACCCGCAGCATAATTGCACCAAAAACTGCACTTCTTTTCTCAGCAGTGTGATCCTTGGGGCTGGCGGGTGAGGGAGATGGAGGATGGAGATCACAGAATCCCAGAATCCCAGACTGGCCGGGGTTGGAAGGGACCTCTGGAGATCACCCAGTC
Organism: Sterna hirundo; assembly: GCA_009819605.1. Classification (NCBI taxonomy): domain Eukaryota; kingdom Metazoa; phylum Chordata; class Aves; order Charadriiformes; family Laridae; genus Sterna; species Sterna hirundo. Next base: position 1,415,637 of record CM020441.1, read on the forward strand.
CCACCCCCTGCCAGAGCAGGGTCACCCAGAGCAGGTGGCACAGGAACGCGTCCAGGCGGGGTTGGGATGTCTCCAGAGACGGAGACTCCCCCACCTCTCTGGGCAGCCTGTGCCAGGGCTCTGACACCCTCACAGCAAAGAAGTTCCTCCTCGTGTTGAGGTGGAACTTCCCATGGTCAAGTTTGTGCCCGTTGCCCCTTGTCCTGTCCCCGGGCACCACTGAGAAGAGCCTGGCCCCATCCTCCTGACACCCCCCCTTTCAGTATTTATAAGCGTTGATAAGGTCCCCCCTCAGCCGTCTTTTTTCCAGACTGAAGAGACCGAAATCCCTCAGCCTTTCTTCATCAGAGAGGTGTTCCAGTCCCCTCAGCATCCTGGTAGCCCTTTGCTGTCCCCTCTCCAGCAGTTCCCCGTCCTTCTGGAACTGGGGAGCCCAGAACTGGACCCAGTGCTCCAGGTGCGGCCTCCCCAGGGCAGAGCAGAGGGGGAGGATGACCTCCCTCCACCTGCTGGCCACGCTCTTCTTGATGCCCCCCAGGATGCCATTGGCCTTCTTGGCCACAAGGGCCCATTGCTGGCTCATGGGCATCCTGTTGTGAGATGGAGGATGAGGAGCAGTTTTGCCATGAGCACCCTGGGCTGCGGGACCTCTTGGGTGCGTTTACGTCGGCCCGCTCTGGGCTTCCCCAGTAAAGGACAGCCCGAAGGTGATGCCACATTGCTGATTTGCCAGTCGCAGTGTGTGACGCTACCTCCAGTGTCCTCCAGGCAAGTCCCGCTTTGGGTTTGACCCACACCACAAGGTGTGCAGAAACTGGAACCTACACGGCCTCTGCAGGGGCCGGCGGCTCCTTCCCAGCCCTGGTCCTCGAGGAATCGGATGTATCTGGTTGTGCAAGGTGCCTCGTCGGATCCATCAGCTCTTCCCTGTCTGCTGGTCTGTGAAGTCTTTGGGGTGTTTGCAGTCTCCAGCAACAGCTTTGTATAGTAGTAGGAGGAGACGATGGTGACGATGATGATGATAATTGTTATTATTATTTTTGTTACAATGATGATGATGACGATGACGATGATGGTAATTGTTACTGTTATTTTTGTTATGATGATGACGATGGCGATGATGATGATAATTGTTATTGTTATTTTTGTTATGATGATGATGATGACGATGATGATGGTCTCTGTATCCCAGGGATTCAAAGAGGCATTGACCATTGTTCTTGGAGAAAGGGTGACCAGTGACTCCTCCAGAAATTTCCAGGCTCATCTCCCCCTATCACTGCGCGTATCCCATCTGCCACTGGCTGGGAATATTTCCGTACCCGTTTCCTGCCCGTAACACGGAGGCAGAAGAGGCATCTGCTTCTCAGAAGTACACTGTAAAATTAAATACCTGCCTGTTTTGAAGCACTTTCATGCAATTTGAACAGGAGCCATAATAAAAGTACCTCAGGCTGAGAGAGGGTCCTTTGTTACCCCGTTCTGGAAGAAAGCCCCCGCAGAAGAGACAACGGGTACTTCATCGGTTTCTCCACCTCCCTTTTTAAACCAGCTATGGGACGTATAGACTTGTAACTTGAATACATTGATGCTTTTTTCCCCCCATTTTCTTTCGTCCTGTGTGCGTATCTACAGCTTACTGCAGCTTCTGCGTCTCCTGTCAGCCAGAATCCTTTTTCGTTGCCCATCTGTGGTGTTTTGCTGCGCAAATCAAACACCCTTGAACGATACCACTTTTCGGTCGGTCGGGCCACTGATTTGTTTCAGCTTTGGAAAAACGACCCTTTTCAAGTTCCCAAGGTCCATATTGCGGCCGGTGCCGTGTTTTGCCCGCACGCAGCAAACGCAACGGGGTTGAAGTCACTGGTACCGAAGCAGCTCCTCATTTCTTAGAGCCGGGAGCAGATCTCTGGCCTTCCTCATTCTCAGGCTTTATGGAAAACAGGGCAATGGGCAAGAAGGGTTAAAATGTACAGGTAGTTTTTCTAAACATACACACACACACGAAGAAAAAAAAAAGTTAAAAAAACCCCTCCCTCTGCTTTGGAAAGCTGGGATTTTCTCCCCCGTGTTCTTGACTGAGGCAGTGACCAAGAGGGAGGTTTCTCCCCCCCGGAGGTCCCTGCAGTCCCTGCTCTCAAAAAGAGAAAACAGAAACAAATTTTCCAGTACCAACTACTCAATTACACCCTCGCCGTCAGGCAAGGTGTCCCGTGAGTGGGCTGGTGTGTTTGGGACATGTCACTGAGTGATGCATTTAATCAAGAACACCTCGCAGTTGTGAGGCTTGCTTTTTTGCTTTCGCGGTTTTTTTCCTTTTCTTCTTCTTTTTTTCTTTTTTTTCTCTTTCTTTTTCCTTTTCCTTTTTATTTTTTCACTTTTTTTTTCTTTTTCTTCTTTCCTCTTTCCTCTTTCTTCTTTCCTCTTTCTTCTTTTTTTCTCTTTCTCTTTCTCTTTCTTTCTCTTTCTTTTTCCTTTTTCCTTTTTCCTTTTTTCTTTTTCTTTTCCTTTTGTTTTTTCTTTTTCTCTTTCTTTTTCTCTTTCTCTTTTTCTTTTTCTTTTTCTTTTTCTTTTTCTTTTTCTTTTTCTTTTTCTTTTTCTTTTTCTTTTTCTTTTTCTTTTTCTTTTTCTTTTTCTTTTTCTTTTTCTTTTTCTTTTTCTTTTTCATTTTTATTTTTATTTTTATTTTTTTTTTCTTTTTTTTCTTTTTCTTTTTCTTTTTCTTTTTCTTTTTCTTTTTCTTTTTCTTTTTCTTTTTCTTTTTCTTTTTCTTTTTCTTTTTCTTTTTCTTTTTCTTTTTTTCTTTTTCTTTTTCCTTATTTCTTTTTCATTTTCTTTTTCTTTTTCTTTTTCTTTTTCTTTTTCTTTTTCTATTTCTTTATAATTTTCTTTTTCTTTTTCTTTTTTTCTTTTTCTTTTTCTTTTCTTTTTTTCTTTTTCTTTTTCTTTTTCTTTTTCTTTTTCTTTTTTTCTTTTTCTTTTTCCTTTTTTCTTTTTCTTTTTCTTTTTCTTTTTCTTTTTCTTTTTCTTTTTCTTTTTCTTTTTCTTTTTCTTTTTCTTTTTCTTTTTCTTTTTCTTTTTTCTTTTTCTTTTTCTTTTTCTTTTTCTTTTTCTTTTTCTTTTTCTTTTTCTTTTTCTTTTTCTTTTTCTTTTTCTTTTTCTTTTTCTTTTTTCTTTTTCTTTTTCTTTTTTTCCATCCCTCTGCCCTCTCTCCTTCCACCCCTCTTTTGCTTATGCATCTCTCTCTCTCTTTCCCTAAGAGCAGACTCTATTGACAGGGAAATCCCCTCTTTCAGTTACTTTAATATGCTTTCATACCATGTTTGCTCCACTTTATTTCTCGGCTTTGTTATTTCCACTCCCCAGTAAAATCTATCACCTTTGAGTGAGTTATTTGCTTTTCTGGACTGCAGCAAATGCCACCCACTCTGTTAAGGTCAGGCTCCAGCTCCTTGACTTCGCTATTGTTCCGTCCCTTCCTTACCCACTCTGTCATTGCCGCACGACAGCTCCAGCTGGGAGGGCAGGGAAATCGCTCCCTCAAGAGCAGTTTATCATGGCCATAAATGTTATGTGTTTTACTAGGATGCCATCAAAGTTCACCATCGTGCTGAAGCCGAAACAATTGTTCCTTTTATTCATCTATTTCGCTCACTGTACCGGGGAGGTGTCTCTATCCCGCACAGATCGGCATCCCGACGGTGCAAGACGTTACTTCTAGCTTCTGCTGTGTTGTGAAAAATTACAGAATTTGCAGAGAGAAACCTTATAATATTTTTAATTAATTGCTGCTTCTCAGTTTTCTTCCTGTTCTCCCTGCTGCCTGGGCTTTAATTACTTTGCTCACATAGGCGTCTCCAAAGTCACGTCAATTAAACGCTATACGTGGCCTTTATATTTCTTTCTGGTTGTTTTCTTCTTTTTACGGTACTGCCTGTGCCAGCTCTGATGACTTCAAAGCACCAGGGGCCTGAGATTTTTGCGACTGCATCTGGCACTCAGCAGAATCCGCCCAAGCCCGCTGAATTGGTCTGTCGTTCCTGAAATTAGATAGTTTAAAAATTTTTTCACATACTAGAAGGAAAAGAGAAACCTTTCTGCTTGCATTTCCTCCCCCGTCTTCCTATTAAATATTGGTCTTTCCTCAGCCAAGAGAGCTTAATAAAAACTGAGAATACACTTTACTACATTAATTTCATCCAGCAGAATTGCTCGTAGCAATATGAAAACAAGTTGCTGAACGTGTGACAGGGTAATTCGCTGAGCACTAAAGGAAATTGCTTAAAACAAAAAGAAATTTGTTATACTCTAAGCTCTCAGTGACATATGAGAGCTCCCAGTATTCTGGTGGGGAAAGCGGTCAGCAGCCCTGCGCTGACATGTGTTAGGTATCTCGCTTGCCTGAAACGCAGGGTCGGATTGACTCAAACTATCTGGGACTTTCGGTTGAATTCCCAGCAATGTTTTCAGCCAAGAACACGAAGGAAAAATCTGAAAAGTCAGAATAGTTCAGTTTAACATTTTTTTAACAGAAAACCTTTTCATTCCTTTCCCCCACCCACCCCCCCGCCCTTTTTTTCCCCCAGAGCACTTTGTTTCCAAATCTGGCTCCACTTAGTGAAGGGAAAAGAAAGCAGCACCCAAACGCAGCGTTTGGAACATCACCTCCTCGGGCAGATGGGGCTGCTCCCGTTTGCTCCATCCAGCTGGTGACACCTCAGGAACCTGCAATGGCCAGGGCAGAGGCAACGCTGCAGCTCCCGGTGCTCCCGAAGACTTATTTCACTGTGAAATACGGCTTCAAAGCCAACCAAGGTCAACCAGAGCCACCATTCTTGGGATCACCTTCAGGATGGACTGGGGACGTTTGCTGTACAGACAGGCCGGAGGTTCGGTGATGGGGCTCCATCCCCCCGTCCCCAGTGTCAGGTTGGTAACCTTGAGGAAACTAAATATTCACTGCCAGGATCTTAATTTTGGGACCATTGTGTGATTTATTTCACTTTACATTACACAGGAATGCCAGCTGCAGACAAGCGGGAGAAAGCTTTGCTTTGACTAATGAACGTCATGATGTATATTGAGGCCACAAGAGGAAGAGAGGAAGATGTATCACTGGGTGGATGGGGCTCAGCTTCAAAGAGGTAAATATCAAGCGCAAAACTGAAGGCTCATTAAATGAGATGATACGGCAGGACTGTTGTACGGGTGTCAACAGCTGGTTTATTTCTCCAGATATGATCAGTGTTCACGTATTGGCGCCCGATTGAGCTGGATTAAAAGCTTTTGATCAAAAGGCGAGGAAGGACATATTTTCCTGCTGTGTATTTTCCTGGTTTGTTTGGGTTTTTTTCTGATAGAAATGGATATTTGGCTGCAAATATTATAAAAAGTTTGTGTTCCTGCATCTATGGGTTTCGAGGAAGAATGCCGATGGGAGTTAGGAAGGTTACTCAGAGTAAGCGCAAACGGTCTGGAAGCCGTGTTGTCTAACTGCGGTCCTATTAGGATGTAACGTGCCTTTCCACCGCCTTGGCTCCTGAGCACTGACATGGAGTTCAGTAACCAGCCCAGGGGCTGGGGTTGTTTTCTGATGGGCAGTTGGGTGGTCTGTAGTTGGAGCCATAACCAAAGCTGAATGATCACTTGGGTGGTTTCACGGTTTCCGTGGGTCTGGCCAACTTCAGTCAGCGGAGGTTCTGTCCTCCAGCGGACTCCTGAGCTCGCGTTTTGGAGCTGGAAGCGGGAGATGGGCCCAGAAAACCCATCGCTCTTCCCACCTGGGTGCCACCTCTCTCTTTCCAAGTCCACACGCTGCCTCCACGTTGGGATGTGCGTTTATTCCAGGGCCGCGAGAGCTAATGGAGCTGGAGCGCTGCCAGCCACCACAGGGGAGAGAGTTCCTCCCATCTGCTCCGGTTATCTGCGGTTTCATCTAACGCTGAAACGCTTTTGGGCATCGTTGGGGTGTTATCCCTAGTTTTTATCTCTTGGCTCACCTTCAGTTCTGAGTAACCAGCTGAGCAGAAGGCAGTAACACAGACCGACGCTGATGGCAAAAGAGTGAGTGCTTTTAAATATTGTTACAGGCTCCTTAGGGCTTCCAGTGGCTACACAGTTAGTGCGGTTTGGTATGAAGGAAAAAAAATATAGACAAAGCATGGATTTATTTATTGTAGCCAGGCTGAGAGCGACGTCGAAGAGACGGCCTGGTACCCACCTCAGCCAGCTACACAACGGGAGGTTATTCCAATGCAGCCTATCAGCAAAGCTTTGCGGTAGAGGTACAAACGTTTGGGGGGTAGCTCCAATGCTTTCTGAAGTCATAAAGAGTAATTTGACTAACGTTTTGGTTCAGATGGTCAGGTCCCAGAGACCAATAGCCGAACGGTCTTGGGAATATGCAGGTGCTCTTCTGGTCACCTGACTCCTCTTTAATTTGGTTTGAAGTGTTGGCTCTGGTCAAGGGAGCGCCTGTGGCTTCCTGTGTTGAAAAGGCTTTTCACGTCCCTTCCCTGTGTAACCAGAGCTGCTCAATAAACGTGTGCTCTTCCTGCCATTACCTTTTAGAGCTGCGTTACAGCCAAGATACCCCGTTATTTTGACACCCACCCACCCCCCCCAGAAAAAAATTAAAACCCCCAAAATAATGCATTAAAGCCTTAGCAAGCCTGTAGTCCCTTCGCATGGCTGCACTATCTGGAGCTCAAACCTCTGACAACTCAGTATGAGCATGTTTGGTTAAAATAGTGGGGTTCCAAGTGATAGATGGAATGGCTGCATCATATCTTGGGAAAACATTTAAAAGGGTGTTTTGTTTCTGTGAGCACGCTGGGGATTTGATGTAATAGTGCTTGCAACAGTTGATATAGAGGAAATTATTGCTTCCCAATAAAATTCTCCATTTTTATTGGCTCACATACAGAGAATGGCAGCCAGCTGATAAAATACTCTGTGGAATTTTCCTTCCATCCAGCCGTGTACTCCACAGCTAGGAAGTGGGTCTTTTTTAAAGTGGGCAGATTATGATTGTTTGAAAGCATTTTATGTTTATCGCACTACTCTTTAGGTGGGAGTCTTTACATATTTTCTGCTTTAACTGAAACTTTGGCTTTTAAACCTACTGGATGTGACAGTAAAGAATAATCATAAAAATAATCATATATATCTCTTATCTCCATCCGATATTTACAGGCCAAGCAAGATGTATATTCTGTAAAAGCATTTTTAACATTTCACATGTGATATGGATTCCTTATAGAATGTCTAGTTAAGGAGAGAGGGAGAGAGATATATACACATACATATACACACAATATGGCTCTGTAAGACTGAAACTGTAAACAACATTTGCAAAATATTACTTCATCAGGGGCATGAAAATCTAGAAAACAGATCAGCCCTACTATCTTCCCTAAAATAAACACAGACTTCCTCAGAAATTTAAACTCTACGGCATTACTTGCATTTACTAATAACAATTCCTTAACTTTCCAGAATGGAAAATCTTCAATTTCCTACTCATTTAGTTACTGGAAAGTATAAAACATTTCATCGCATTAAACTGGGTTTTCTTTGTTCACAAGGGGGAATTCGATTCCCAAGCGTTAGGGCCAGAGGAGGACCCGGCCGGTGGGTTTTTAGATGGCTGCTCTCTGGGACAGATGCCCACCTCTGCGTCCTCCCGGGATGGGCACGGAGAAAGCCGGGCTGCCCCAGGAGGGGACCTGGGAAACTGCACGGAGCGGCCCTGTGCTGGGGCAGGCACAGAGCATTGGGTATCTTAGAGTCATGGAATCATAGAATCGTCTGGGGTGCAAGAAACCTTTAAGACCATCAAGTCCAACCATCAACCCAACATGGACAAAACCCCCACTACCCCGTGTCCCTCAGCACCACGTCTGCCCGGCTTTGAAATCCCTCCGGGGATGGCGACTCCACCACTGCCCTGGGCAGCCTCTGCCAATGCTTGACAGCCCTTTTGGTGAACAAATCGTTCCTAATATCCATCCTAAACCTCCCCTGGCGCAACTTGAGGCCATTTCCCCTTGTGCCATGGCCTGTTCCTTGGGAGAAGAGCCCGACCCCCCCTGGCTCCCCCCTCCTTTCAGGGAGCTGTAGAGAGCGAGAAGGTCTCCCCTCGGCCCCCTTTTCTCCAGGCTGAACACCCCCAGCTCCCTCAGCCGCTCCTCACCAGACTTGTGCTCCAGACCCCTCACCAGCTCCGTTGCCCTTCTCTGGACACGCTCCAGCCCCTCAGTGTCTTTCTTGTGGTGAGGGGCCCAAAACTGGACACAGCCCTCGAGGTGGGGCCTCCCCAGTGCCCAGTACAGGGGGTCCATCGCTGCCCTAAACCTGGTCCCCTTTGCAGGCCTGGAGGGGACCCCTCTCTGCATGGCATCCAGCTGACAGGGAATCATTGAAAATTTAAAAAATCGAGGAGGCAGTTGAGCTCTCTGCCTGCAGCGCTCAGCTGAGTAAGGGTCGCAGAATTGCAGTTTTCCTGAACTCTGCTTTGCCTGCAGTTTCCCAACCTCGCCTCCTTTTTCAGTGACTTTTTGGCTAGAACCCGGCAGGGGTTGGGATCAGCTTTGTAAAAACTTGCTTATCCATGACAAAGCAAAGCAGTTTGGTGCTGCCCAGAGCTGGCCTGGTAAATCGTGGTGGTGCAAGTGGAGGTGATGATCTATTATACCCGCTTTCTGGGCAAGCAGCAGCTGGGGATGGGATCTAGCAGTGGGGAATGAGGGGTCTAAATCCACGTCTTGGCCTAGCCCTCTCCAGCAGTCACGCAGTGGTGATGTGCCCAGTCTACCTACTTTTCCCTCCCCAGGAATTTACAAACCGCCTTAGCTTTCTCATCACCAGCCCATTTGGTGTGTTGGTCACAGGATGCTCCCCCTGGAAAACAGCTCAGTTATGCTGACTATCTTCCGGGGGGTGAAAAAACCAAGCAACGGTGATGGTGACCATTTTGATATCAAAGTTCAGGCAGTGGCGGGGCTTTCCTCATAGCCGTGGAAGACACAGATCCTCTGGTGGCTCCTTCGGAGGCTGGCAAAGAGGGCAGCGATGGGCAGAATCTTAGTCATGGCAAACCCTTCCCTTTAACACGCAGCACCCTCCACAGAGAAGCACTGGGAATATATAAATCAGCTTTCACCTGAAGAACAGGAACTCCTCGTCTTCGTTGTCGAAGGCGTGTGAGCCGTGAAGGACCTGCAAAGTGCATTACAGCACTCCCCGGCGCTCGTCAGCTTTCCAGAAGGGTCACGCCGTTAGTTGGAAACGTCTCCTGGAGTTCTCCAGGACTAAAGTCTCCTCGTTTGAATTGTCAAACAGATCGTTGTCACCGGAGACAGCTGGCACGGGAAATAACGCCGTGGAAGAATCAAGTGATACGGAATTTTTTGCGAAACATTTTACAAATCTGTATTAAAACCAGCCTTTTATTTCTAATTAAATTAACATCATGCCATGCTGAAACTTTTATGCGCTAGTTTAAGAGTTACAGCTAAACGATGTTATGAACTCATTATGTCAATACACAGCAGCATTGACCCAGGCTTGTCTCCCAGTCCTCCAAATCTTACCCATTCCACACTTGGTTTACCACAAAAATGGCCCGGATTACTAGAAGCTTAAAACAAGAGGACACGCTTTAACATAGCTTCTGTGTTTCAAATGTGCAATGACGGTCTCGTTAACAAGAAGCAGATCCAAGCATGCTGCAGACACTCTGGCAATTAAGCATACATCAGTCCTCTGTTCTGCCAGAGCCCAGAGCGAAAGGAGATACCCCTCCTCTGGAGTGTGGAGAGCACCAGTTACGGATCTGTGGAAGTATCCAAGCGGAATTAGTAGTTTTTGAGCAAATACATGATAATAACGAAATGAATTTCTGTGCTGCCCGCTCCTAGGAATCGCTTCCTGATGGGAAGGTGTAGAGAAGGTGGAGGCACCTTCTCAGGTGCGCACAGCAGAAGGACTGTGGGCAACAGGCACGGGCTGGAAAACAGGAAATCCCAACTTGATATAAGGAAAAAAGTTTCTTCACCATGGGAGTCATCAGACCCTGGAGCAGACTGTCCAGACAGGTTGTGCAATCCCCGTCTTTGGAGATATTGGGAAGTTGACCAGACAAGGTGTTGACCGTCTGCCCTAACAACCTTCTTTGAGTGAGAGGATGCTCTTGGTGACTGCCCGAGGTCCCTTCCAACCTACGTGTTTCTCTGATCGCGTGTGTCCAAGAACTGTGCCTCCTGCAGCGCTAGCGCCGTGGGAAGCTGGTTGCAGGCACCATTCAGTGAAGGAAGGGGGGAAGCTGGGTCCCATTGGCTGGAGGTTTCTGAAACCTACTTGAGAAATCTGCTGGAGAGCAAAGGGAGATGACTTGGTCAGGTGGGTGTTGGTTCCTGCACAAAACTGTTGTTTTGATGAGCTTTTTTTTTAAGTTTTAAAATATTTTTGTTAATGCACTCGTTCTTCCTTCTGCTTCCCTTAGTAAGATCTAAACCAGAGGAAAACATACATTTTTATGCATCTATTCACAGGGACAAACAAACTGTGCGACCTATGGTTGGGATGAAGACCCAGCTACAGCAAGAGAGTAACTAACTCTGTTGTGAAAAAGCGCAGGGAACTGGAGCATGGTGAGAAGGCAAGAAGTTGCAAGGGAGAAGATGCGCAAGAAGGTGGTGAAGGCTCAATGATGCCTGTTATCTCCTTGGTATTTCTCCAGTGCTTGCTGTAGCAGAGCGCAAGAGCCAAGGGCACACAGTCCTAGAATCACAGAATCAATCATAGGATCACAGAATGGGTTGGGTTGGAAGGGACCTTAATGATCACCTAGTTCCAACCCCCTGCCCTGGGCAGGGACACCTCCCACCAGCCCAGGTCGCTCCAAGCCCCGTCCAACCTGGCCTTGAACCCCTCCAGGGAAGTCACTGGGCAGTGGTGTGGTGGTTGCTGTTGATGCCAGCAAATCGTCAAGAAAGTTTAGGCAGTGGAACTTGTGGTGCTTTATTTTTAGTGATTGCTTTCAGGGTCAGCTGTGACTGCCCATGCGGCCTGTACATCTCACGTGACTCTTGGTGGAGGGAGCCATGGTTTGAGGCATTGGTGAGGTTACTTTTATGGTTTGGTTGATGACTGTCTTTCAGTTCTTCAGTAGATTGGGGTTAACATCACTGCCTGGCTTCAAGCAAGCCTCCGTATAACAATACTTTTGCCGACAACTGAAACACCTACAAAAAAGGGCATTCTGAATTTATTATAATCCTAATAATGCAAAGAGCATTGCTTGCTTCTTTTTTTTTCTTCTCAGATTCGCATTCACAAGTGTATAGAGATGTCATTTATGTCCTAGACACATTAATTTCTGATTTTTTTCCTTTAACTCTCTTAATTGGAAGAAAGTATGTTGCTGTTGATTTATGAACTCTTCAGAAGTGCCAGGGATCATTTTAAATGTACACAGCTGCTCTGCAGTAGTTTAACTTGGCAGATAGTATTAAACCATTGAATTGTGTCATTTATTTGTGTATGCACACAATAAGTTCCTTGTGCAGGTTCTTCAGAAATAGTCTCAATGTTGATTCGGAAATGTGGCCTAAAAATAACCTAGCCCCATGATTTATTGTTTTGGTGCTTGTCTCCAAACAGTACATCTAAAATGAAGGATGGGATACCATGTATACCCCAGATAAGGCAACGGAATGGAAACCATCCGTAAGAGGAGCTGGAGACCGAGGTCTAAAATGGAAAAGTTCCCAGGGTGAGCGAGCGAGGCACATGATGGGAATCGACCTGCGTTGCTGGTGTTTGGGAACGCTGCGACTTACTTCATTGCTAGGCCAGGGAGCGCACGGTGCTGTGTAATGAGAAAGAGCAGCAGTCGTGACTGCTTGTAATGGAGTATAAATCAGGGCAATTTACTCTGTCATTCCGTTCAGGGCATCATAAAAGTAACGCCTGTCGTCTGGAAAAAATCTAAACTCCGAGAATAATATAATGCATTTCGCATACGCCCTATTGAACGAATGAAATCCTACAGCACCAGAAAATAAAACACTTAGAAAGCAAGGCTCTCTATGCTGAGGGGTGACATCTGCAAATATATTCTACAATCAATACTATGCGACTTGATTTATGTCTTAAACAATTCCATGAGAAAAAAAAAAAAAAAAGCAATATAGATTCTATTATAGCTCTAAAAAATAACTTTTTAGGCCACGATACTAATCCCTTTGATCCACACCACTTAATGTATTGGATAGCAAAAGAACTTCCCTTATTTCTTCTTTGGCTGCAAAAGGGAATAAAAATAGCCTTCGGGGAATTGCAGCTTCAGTTACATCCTCAACCAGAGAACCTAACGGGCAGTGTTTAAAGACTGATTGATAGGCATCATCTCTTGATGATCATAGCAGAACTTCTCAGGCTGCTGATTGCAAGCACAGACATGCTGGAAAGCAAAATTTATGCCTGTCAGGCTTTCTGCCGTGCTTTGTCTCCTCTTTGCTTCCCTTCCCCTCCCCTCAAACCAGATTTCAGCAGCCTGACATGGAAATCCAGAACAACGGCCAAACAAACCTGAGCCAAAGGCTAATATCAGACCCATAAGTTTCAAGTATTTTTCTTCGGTAAACAGTGTAAAAGAGAGAAATTCAAAATGAAATTGAGGGTAAGTTTGCCTTAATCCTCTAGAAAAATGATGGAACTTTAGCACGTCAGAAGCTGTAGGAGCCATAAGGACTTTAGAAGGTAGGTGTAGCATCATTTATTCATGATGATTCAGTTCTTTCATCCATCACTGTCACAAAATTTCCATGTGCTCTGGGCAGGCACAACATGGAGAATGAGCTGCTTTCAGGAGGTCACGAAATTTCTGTTACCTTGTTATGAAGGGCTGTGAAGCACGGATTTACTTCTTATCCAGCATCGGTGCTGGCAATAGCTGATGAAATCGAAACGTCAGTGGCATTTCCCTTTTTTCTCCTTGCCTTTTGAGGCGGCAGCTTGGTGCTACCTGTGAGGGGGCGGTGGAGCCCTGCAGCCGCCCTACCCATGGTGTCAGTGTAAGGGAGCTCAGAACAAGGTGCAAAATCCAGAGCCCCTTGAGTTACGGAATCATAGAACCATAGAACCATAGAATCACAGAACATGTTGGGTGGGAAGGGACCTCCAAAGGCCATCCAGTCCAACCCCCCTGCAGTCAGCAGGGACATCTTCAACTAGATCAGGTCGCTCAGAGCCTCATCCAGCCTGGCCTGGGATGTCTCCAGGGATGGGGCCTCCACCCCCTCTCTGGGCAACCTGGGCCAGTGTCTCACCACCCTCAGTGTAAAGAACTTCTTCCTAATGGCTCATCTAAACCTGCCCTGCTCTAGTTTAAACCATTGCCCCTCGTCCTGTCGCTACATGCCCTCACCAACAGCCCCTCCCCAGCTTTCCTGGAGCCCCTTGAGGGACTGGAAGGGGCTCTAAGGTCTCCCCGGAGTCTTCTCTTCTCCAGGTTGAACAACCCCAACTCTCTCAGCCTGTCCTTACAGCAGAGGGGCTCCAGCCCTCGGATCATCCCCGTGGCCTCCTCTGGACCCACTCCAACAAGTCCATGTCCTTCTTGTGCTGAGGGCTCCAGAGCTGGACACAGCACTCCAGTCTTCTGCTTTAAATAAACTGGGCTAATATACTACCACTCATCGTTAAAGCAGAAAGTGGTGGTATCAGCGACCTCCGTGAAGAACATTTTGGACAACGTTGCCTTCTTGCCTTACACAACCTCAGCCCTCAATGCAGAAAAATAAGGCGGCCCAGGTACTAACGTTGGGTGCACGTGGCATGCACTGCGGCAGCTGGGTCGTGGGTTTATGAGGTGGTGGGCGGTATGCTGGAGAGATCACCCGGGCCGTCTAATCTAAATCCCACTTTTATATGGGACTTCTTGGTCCTGTTCATCATTCCCACTGCGGCGGTACAAATCGCAAGTCTGGTCCGTGCTGTTTTTCTACCTTCTACTTCGTTGCAATAACAGTTTTGAGGGTTTTTTAGGCACACGTTGTGCTTTGGAGAGTAGAGCTTTTGTTTAAGTCAATAAGGAGGGAAATAAATATTGATATAAATAACAGAAGACATAACAATTGCCTTGGTAGATTCATCTTCTGTTGTTAATTCTTGTACCTTTTAGTTGGACAATCATAGCATAAGACATTTTATTCGACGCTATTTTTTTTTTGATGAACACGTTTTTATGTTGACATTGTCCTGAATTATTTCATTTTAACGTTAAAGTACCGAGGGAATTGTTGGGCATGTTCTGTGTGCATCGCTCCACTGCTTCGCAGGCCCAGCACAATGGGCAGAACAATAATCAGTTTACCAAGGCTGCAGCTACAGCCCCGTGTCTTCCATTAGCTGATTAAATCTTTATGACTGATAGAGAACGCAATATTTTTTAAGCAAACTTATTACTAGGCAAGCATCACAGATCCTCCAGGGACGACATCTTCATCTTCAAGAGCAAAAGTCATGTACCGCAGGCTGAGGAACTAGTCAAGAAACAAGACCCAGAAACTACCTTTAAACCTGGACAGGACAAAGGTTTCGGTTTGTGGGATTCCAGGTTTACAGCATGGGCGGTACTGACACCCAGGTAACCTGCTGGTAACCAAATAATGCCCTTATTTAGAAATAAATTTTCTATATTCTAGGAATTTAAAGACAAGTAGAATAAATTTGTTATTTTGGTCTTTTAACTGCATTTTATAGTATCTGTGATAAAAAGAGGAGGAAGAAATAAAAGTTTTAGGTAGGTCCTGCAGAACCACAGGAGGTTTCCATCTGCCACCACTGCAAACTGGGGATAATTGTATCGCATAGACAGGAGTCAGCCACAGCGGGTTTGTGTCCAAACACAAGTCACGATTAACACGCGTTTGGAAGCCCCTTGGCCCCCACCGCGGGGAGAGGGGTAGGTGTGAGGAGAGCAAGTTAAAAGACTGAATTTGGTTTGAGGGTGGGACACTTGCCTGGGATGTTGTAGGGCTGCTTCAGACACCCGAGGGTGGACACACGAGGGTCTGATTGCACACCCAAGAGCATGGTGTGGGCGTTCGTGCATGGTGTGACATGGGGACCGTGTCCCGTCCTGCTCCTCCACCTCTGTGTCCCGGTGTCTGTCTCCCCCTCCAGCCCAGGAGCGCTCGCACAGCCCACCATGGGCCGGCCTGCGGTAAGGACCAGGTATGGCCTCGAAAGTGCTGCAAAAGTCAGTCCTGCAAGAGAATTCAGTCTTGGGTAGCCCTTCTTAAGCAAAATGTTTTGGAGAAGAGCTAGTGATCTCTCTCCTTCAGTCTTCAGAGAGACTGTCTTACTGGTACTGAAGAGGGACGCGCTTTTGACCATGATTCCAAAGCTTGTCAAATACTTGGCTTTGATTTCAACACCTTTCACCAATCCGAATGAACTGGATTAATTAAGGGGAACGTATGTCTTAACATGCTAAAACATTTTGAAAAATCTCCCTCTTTGGCCTTTCAAACTAAAAAAAAAAAAAAAATCTATTGAATGCAAACCAGCACAACAAAAATGTTAATTCTTGTGCAGAAGTGAGAAAAATCAAATATTCATGGCTCGGGAGGGTGTTAATGTCATAATTCGTGCCAGAGCAGATTTCTGGCAATTTTCATTAGGAGGAATCTGAGGGTGCCGGAGACAAATAGCAATACCCTGACCTTGAGAGAATTTGGAAAATGCAGTCATTGCTGGAGAGATGCTGCCATGGCCACCCAGGGGTGTCAGACACAGGTCAGCGGAGGCAGATGCTCGAGTCCCGCCTGGCAATGGGATGTGTGATCTAGAAAGTGATGGAGAAAACCTCTAGGCCAGGTATCAGCTTGGGAAAGGCCATACCCTCAGATGTTAGGACTAGGAAAAAGCTATATTTTTGACAGTAAGTATTGGTAGCCTTAAATTTTTTAAGATCAAATGTTTCTAAGAAGGAAAGGAAACGGTGCAGTTGTAATCCCTGCCGGGCAGAACATCACCTCCTCCACCCGGAGAAAACGCCTTCACCCTCTAACGGCTGGGTCACCACGTACTTCTGAGTAAAGGTGTGCAACGTTTTTATGAAGAAACGTAAAACTAGGCAAAACCTCACCTGGGTTCAGCTTTTTTTTTTTAATGACCCTGAAATTCGGGTTCAGGTTTACTGACGATTGCCGATTACTGGAGAGAAATTTGCGGTTCAGGTTTGAAACATAGTTCTCTGCTTGCCAAAACTCAACTGCATGACAGATATAAACGGAGTGTCACAGAAAAACCCTGCCACTGCTATTCAAGCAGGAAACTTGAAATGCTGTGGGATTTATTTTTCTAGGACAAATGCCTCCATAACCTAATTCTTCATTTTCTGTACAACTGTACAGAAATTGTACACAAAATTTCTATGGAATTACGGTAACTAGAAATAAACTAAACGACTCCCCTCCGAAAGTCCCCCCCCAGGTGTGTTCAAAAGGTCAGGTTAGAAGCTTCTCAGCTTTGCATGGTCCACATTAGTCCTGGAAAAGAACCCTACATTAATCAAAACGAATGAAAATTGTCCTTTAGCTCAAGTGGTAAGAGGCCTGTGGTTTGCGAGCAGAAGGTTGTGATTACTGCTCGTCAGGCTGTACCCGGACCAACTTCTGCTCTGTTACACTGGTGTAAGTCAGCAATAACTCAGTGTGAGGTACTGGGATTCGTGTCACAATGCATTGGAAGTCAGAAACTGATCCACCTCCAAAAACACTCTTGGAAACGCTCTCGAAAACTTTCACTGATCATTTTAACATCTGTATTGTTATTGCAATTATTCTGTTAACTGATTTAGACACCCAATTTGGTAGGCACACTGGACAGATATATGCTGCTCCATCCAAGGCACTCAACTTTGGACCCTTCCATGCACTTTCCCAGCTCCAGAAGAACAACCTCTGAAAGTCCCCCTGTCCCTTCTCCTACTGCAGTCCTTTCCACCGTGCCTGTGAAGCAACCCTTTTGGACCTGCTTCCCGGAATGGGAAGATACCTCACCCAGTAAGGCTTCCATGGGAAAACCTGTGATGGCAGCGCCGGGGTCCAGCACTGCAGCCCCAAAGCCATAGAAACCTTGATGGATTGGAGCTTGGTCGCACAGCTGCCACCACATGGTCCTGAGACACCGTCGATGAGTTATGACCTACTGAGTTGGGTAGCAATGTTGCATTACAAAATAATTTTGTTTATCAACACTGTGTTAAAGTTAATCGATAACTATCTTAAAAATTAAGGCTGTTTTTAACACCTGGTGCTCAGTGGTTTTAGATGGATGGGCTTGATCGCTGTCAGGGAGCATGAAAGTGGTCTTCTTGAACTACATTTTGGGAAAGAAAAGTCTGTGGAGAGCTGCTGTGTTGGGATCAGTGGTGCAGTAAGGAGATGTGTCTGCACTGGAACACGCTTTGGTTCCTCAGAAGCACAGGCCTTCAGCCAGGGCAGATTTTGATACAGTTGGCCAAAGCTTGAGACCGGTTATCATCAGAAAAGTTTGCACTTACTCATTGCGGTGTAAAGGTCAGCACTTCCCACCCCTTCTCCAACCCTCCTTTTGTTTCTCCTCAAGTTCTCCCGGCAGGAGAGAGCCAGCCGCCAGCCACCACCTCGGCGGGGACTGGCCATGTCCTTCCCCAGCGGGGACTGGCCATGTCCTTCCCCAGCCCAGCCCCAGAGCACGTCCTGGCCTACGGACCTCCAGCTGGAACGTCATTCTGCTGGAGAGCAGCGGTATCTAAAACAGGGACCGCAAAAGCAAATTTGGACAAATTCTGTTAGCTCATTTGTTAGTTTACTGCGTCTTGAGTACCATTCGTGTGAGCCAGAAAAGTACAGTGTGTTTTGCAGGGAGACATTCATGCGGGACTGACATAATTACTGAACGTGGCCTTTAATAACAATCAACAAATTGTATATGAGAAAGACGTTTAATGAATATAACATAACTCCTTTCTTAAATGTTGCTATAAAATATGTTGACTTAGCTACAGACAAATCGTACATATATGTAATTTATTGAATTTATACATATATAAAAAATGAAGACAAACAAGATACAGTCATTCAGATAAATTTGAACTTTCCCTTTTCTATGTTTTTGCCCTCGTTAGACTCCAAGAACCCAGACATTCCTTTCCCTTTATTTCTGTGAAAGCTTATAAAAATGGAGGTCAGTAATCCAGCAATCCTGGATTTAAATTCCTGCTTAAGCAGATTAATTCTTTATTCTTAAAATAAATAATAATTAAAAAAAAATAGCTGAGATGTAAGAATTGCAAATAGTGGCAGTATTATTCGAGCATTGGCAGTTGCTCTTTTCCCGAGAGCCTTGCGATACTGAGTGCTTCTCAATGGGACTCCTGTAACCTGCTCCTGGGTTTCTGGGTCCTGAGCCTGAGCTTTGCAGCTCTTTTTTCTCCGGAGTTAGGCTGGCAGGGATTGCTGATGGTAGTGCGAGGTGTGGGTCCCTTCCTAGGCTGCTCTGGGACTTGTGTGTGATGGTTGACAGAATAAAAAAAATGAAGAATATTCTCTTCCTCTAGTGTCTTATAGTTGCAGGTGTTCGTTTTACACTGTGGACTGTAGAATCATACAATCACAGATTGGTTTGGGTGGGAAGGGACCTCAAAGCCCCCCCAGTGCCACCCCCTGCCCTGGGCAGGGACACCTCCCACCAGCCCAGGTTGCTCCAAGCCCCGTCCAACCTGGCCTTGAACCCCTCCAGGGATGGGGCATCCACAGCTTTGTTATGGTTGCTACAGAGGAGAAGGAAGGAGTTTTGCAGGTGTGAGAAAGAAACACCTTGTGCCTCCTGCCCAAGGGCCTGGTCGCACACGGGTTACCCAGGATGGGTTAACCCAGGGTGACGCTGCTGTGGCTGTGGGGCTTCCTCTGTCCTCTGGCTAGCTGGTTTCCTTCTCCCACAACCCAGCAATCTTTTCCCCCTTTTTTTTTTTTAATAGATAGTGCTAAACTTTGCGCTACGTTCCACGAAATAATCTCTATCTTCCGGACACGTCAACAACTTTCCATTCTCCATCCCTCTTACTTCGTTGTGGCCAAATGCCTTGCAAGAGATGAATAATGCGTTTATTCTTCCCTCAAGTATGTACCTTTATGTTATCTCTTGGAATATTTTTGCTTTGCAGGCTGGCACCAAAACAAAATGAAAAACATTAATGGAACTTCAAAACAAGCCACCTCCTCTTGGAAACCTCACTAGTAACTTTGTCTGCTTTATTTTGATCATAATGTATTTTAAGATGTTTATCTTGGAAACGTGAACGGTGGCCGATTCCAGCTTTCGTGCCTCTCATTACTTTATTGCATCTAAAAATGGCTGCGGAAACTCAAATCTATTTCTAAGTACAATATTATGGTTCTACATATCTGCTTGGAAGGAGGAGGGAGGCATGGCTTCCAAGTCAGCTGGCTCTTTGGTTTGGTCGATTACATGGGTGGAAACGCGGCGTGTCCTTGGGCAAGCTCAGGTTGGCATTGGCTTTGGAGCAAGTGCTGGCCCAACCTGCCTCAGGAACTGAAGAGTAGGAGCGCAAATCTGAGCACGGACTTTCTCCCAGCAGCAAATCCCTCCATTAACCAGGGTTTGAGGGAGCCAGCACACATTATTTGTGCCCTTCCAGAAAGGGAGACCAAGTCACAGGGCTGTGTTCGGAGGTGGGGACAGAGCTGGGCACCGGCCACCACGTGTGCTCCATGTGCCGCCATGTCTTGGCCAGGAAAAGGTGCCTCATAGGCATCCGTGTCCCAAGAGCCAAGGAAAAGGAAGCTGGATCCCCTCCGCGAGGTTTTATGTTGTTCCTGCTGTTACTATGATAATTTTCATATCTTGAACACATTCCAAGAACATTTTGCATCTTCCTTTTCACTGCAGATACGAACAGCTGTTTTAAAAGAAACTGATAAATAGATGAAATCTTGTGTGTCTTCCAAGTATTCGCTTAACTACAATGACTGCATGGGGAAAAAGCCATTCCTGGACTGAGGCTTGACTTGTAAATAGCCAAATTATGCAAACACTTGATTTATGATCCAGTCGGTAGTAATTTATTCAGTATCATGGGACCAGGCTGCTAGTCTCATATTCATTATTGATATACATAGTTAAATGAAAATTAAGAGAATTCTCTTCAGGAAATTCTCTGTTCAAAGAGAAATCTCAAGCTTGATTCCCACCACTGATAATTTAGAATTCCCCCTAGAAAGCGTAATTTTCGCTTTGGATTAATTCTCAGCCCTTTGACGTTGGCAACCGGAATTCCCACTCATCTCTCCGGAGACAAAATTTCATCCGTGTACATAACCGAATTTGAGACCACAGGTACAGAAGAAATCTATTTAATTCCTTAATGAGAACTAAGAGCTCCTTTGCTCTTTGTTGCCAAAGAGGTTGTTTCTCCTTCGCTTTGCACAAAAACTAGTCCAGAATGATGTAGTCTTTAAATAAAGGTTCCAGCAGGGGTATTCAAGTCTGGAGTTATTTGTCAAATTAGTCATGATACTTATTTGTAAGTAATAACAACTGGAAAACTTCACGTTACATGCTAGGAGGAAAATTAGGCTAAATAATTCTTGAGCAATGTTCAGATGTCAGGCAGGAAATCCTGCTCACATGGGACCACATCACGTTGCGCACCTTTTTGGGGCTCTTCACTGAGAAAGGATTTCTGTTTCCTTTTAAAGCAGTGGAAGGGGCGTAGTAGAGAGGTGAGGGGGTGCCTTAACCTGCCAAGGAAGATCTGGTGTCTGCTGAGGGCAAACTCAGGAGAGGCTGAGGTTCCCAAGTATGGCACGACCTGGGAAGGCCTGACCTGGGTCAGCTTGGGGTGTACCACCACTGGAAGTGGACCACCCAAGCCTGATGGACCCCAAGGGACTTCTGGCCTACCCTGCAGCCATGATAGCTGTGGCATGGGTGCGCCAACCTGCCCACGAGCATTGCCAGGAGGTTTTGCTCAGGACCGAGAGAAGGTTTTTGATACCTAAAATGCAGGTCAGCAGATGAGGAAGGGTGTGATACACAAGAGCAACCACATGTGTGTAGTGCCACCACTGGCTCTCTACAACTCCCTGAAAGGAGGCTGTAGCGAGGAGGGGTTCGGTCTCTTCTCCCCAGGAACAGGCAATAGGGCAAGAGGAAATGGCCTCAGGTTGCACCAGGGGAGGTTGAGGATGGAGATTAGGAAAAGCTTCTTCACTGAAAGGGCTGTCAAGCATTGGAAGAGGCTGCCCAGGGCAGTGGTGGAGTCGCCATCCCCGGAGGGATTTCAAAGCCGGGCAGACGTGGTGCTGAGGGACACGGGGTAGTGGGGGTTTGGGCAGTGTTGGGTTGATGGTTGGACTCGATGGTCTTAAAGATCCCTTCCAACCTAGATGATTCTCCGATTCTATGAAGACGGTGCTGGCTCTGGAAGCAGAAGTTGCCGGGATGGGGATGGCTGCGTCCCTGGGGATGGCTGGGCACTTGCAAGCGTGGCCCCGCAGGGCTGCTGCCTCCCCGGCCAGCGAGGGGCAGGTTGGGTGCTGGAGCTCTCTGCCCCTCCACAGCCCAAAGCCCACAGGAGTGTCCGAAAACGCACGGCATGGGGATTATTTTTGTTTAGGCATATTTGAGCTTAATTTTGCAGTCCAGCTGTGGGATGAGGAAGGCTGGGAACTTCCCCCTTCCCCCTGTGACAGCGGACATGGATTCGTTTTACATTGGATAGGCACCTGATGGAGGAAGAGGGACCCCTCCATTCCCCCTTGGCCACCACCAGGCGGCTGATGCCAGCACACTCCTGTCAATTTGGGGAAGCAGTTTTGTGTCCCTAAGTGCAGAATGGCCGAGCCTCGGCTGAGACACGGGCAGGAATGTCCCGTTAGCCTGGCGGTTTGGGTGTCCTTGTAAGAGGACCAACCCCCTCAGGCTGCGGGAGGACCTGGCACTGCATTGCCCAGGTCCAGGCCAAGTGCTCTGATGGGGACCTTAGGGAAAAACAAGCCACTGTGACCATTCCCGGCAGTCTCTGAGCCGAACTCACCGCTGTCAGTGGATGATTAGCGTGCTTAGGGCAAGCTTAAGGAGCCAGGACCTTCAAGACGCTAGCATCTCTTCAGCTCAGTGAAGAAAGAGTATTAACAGCCCGACCTTTGGTACCTCTGTTTAAATTGTGATCCAGCTATAGACATCTGTAATGTAAACTTCTACATGTGATATAGTTTTAGAGTCCCTTTAGAGCGACTGGAAAGAAATAAGCACTTTTAAGGAGTGATTGATTTCACCCAAAAGCAGCCATACAAAACAGATCACATGGATTTGCACAAGGACCCTTAATTGCTTACCTCGTATCTAGGTATGATTTTTTCCCTGGCTCTCCGTGCTGAACACAAATGCTTATGATAGCTCTGAAAGGCACGGAGCCCTGGGGGAATCTGAAGCTGAGATGGTTGCCCAGACTGAGCAGGGCTGCCTGAGCTGAAGGCTCTTTCCGATGCGTGCTAGCAGAACTCCAAGGGACCAGGTGCTGGCCTGCGGAGCAGCGTGGTCATTCAGAGCAAGGCTGGATGCCCATCCACAGCGGGACAGCCAGGTAGCCCAAAGGTGCTTTTCCCTAGCCTTCCCGTTTCAACCACAGCCTTCCTGGGGCCCGTTTCCGCAGGCATGTGCGGGGAGCTGCGCACCCCCTCTGCCCGTGCTTGGAGATGCCAGATGAGGGTCAGCTCTGGAAGCCATTTAACACCGCAGCAAATTCACATTCCTCAGGCCTTTAGATCTCTGCTGCGGTGCCTAGAAAGCCGGGCCTTTGATCAGACTTGGGGGGTAACCTTTAAATACTCCCTCCCTCCCTTCCTCCCTCCCTTCTCCTCCCGTCCTCCTTCCCCTTTCCTCCCTTCCCACCTTCCTCCCTTCTTCTCTCCCACCTGCCTTTCTCCCCCTCTTCCCACCTGCCTGCCTCTATGCAACCCCAATAATTTAAAACAGTATCTTGTTTTTTCATTACAAATAAATAAAGAATGGTTCCGGTTCTTCTCCCTGTGCTTCTCTGTGTTATCTATGTTGCCCATCCCTTCCGTCTGACTTCTGGCTCTTTTTAGGCCGAGCAGGACACCAAATGTCCATGTGTTTATGCAGCAACCATTGCAACCACCGCAACCGTCTTTATAGGCAACTTCAGTGAAATGAAAGCATTTTAGTACAGTAGTTAATGGAACTACTTTAGAATGATAATTTACCGGGCAGAGGAGCAGGTGAATATTCTCACTTCTAAGCATCGGCACCATGAAAAGGAAAAGAGAAAGTACACACCTCTTCCCCAGGAGGATATTTAGATCATCGGAATACTAGTAGGGATGCAAACAGAAATAACGTGCAGGAAGGAATGGAGACAAAGCAAGAAGTAATCGTTTGGTCGAGTCGCACGCGGCGTCACTGCAGTGCTTTTTTGCTTGTTTGAGGAAATCCATATTGAGCTGGCATTTCTTCCGCATTTCGTAAGCTGCGTGGGCTAAAGAAATGGCTTGGTGAGGGATTTCAACTCCTTCCACGTTGTCAGCCAGCCCGTAAAGGTGTTGGGCACAGCAGCTTCGCTGGGTTTCCATCGAAGCACTGCTGAGCCCCCGAAGCCGTAGGTGCCCTCCCTGCCTCGCCACCGCTCCAGAGCCTTCCCGCTCCGGCCTCGCCGGGCTGCCTTCTCCCCGTCTACAGAATGGGGATAGCAAAATCGCCCGCTTTCTATAAAAATAATAAAAATAAATAAATTTGGAAAAAAACCCTCACACTTTTGGAGTTTACCAAAAAAAAAAAAAAAGAACAAGCTTTCAGATTATAACAGCTAATAGAAACAAATCGTTTCCAGGAGCAAAATACACCTTGGTGAGACTGAAGAGTCAACGTTTGTAGCTTTTTGGGGAGGCGCAAGTTTGCACGCGGACAGTGCTTGAACTTTGCCTTTTCACTTACAAAACATTTTGGTGTCGTTCAGAAATTCAGGAAGTGAAGCAAGTACAAAGGTGTCAGAGAACAAATTTCACGGCGGAAGGGACGCTAAGGTACTAAAAATAACCAAGCTGGAATTCTTCAAACCAAGTTTTTTTTTCCTACGGAGAAGATAATGTACGAGGACTGATTTCTTAGTCATGGGGTTTTTTTTGCAGGGGTGTTTTTGTTATAGTTTCCTTCCCCAAATTTGCACAGACATGGTGAAAAATTAAAATTGAGCCTTAATTTCCAGCTGGGAATTGCCAGCTACTGTCAAGTAGGCGTATACAAAAATAACCTGGTTTGTTCTTGTAGCTCCATTTTGCAGCCTGATCCGGAACTCAACCCACAGCCACAAAAGAGAGGTTTCACCCCTTCAGAAAACATGCCCAAGGATAATTAACACGACAACAGTTAGCAATTAGTTTGCTCTTCATCTTCAAAGCGCTTATCGAATCTCCGCTGCTGGTCCACTTAGATTTGCGACAGCTTTTTCTGCAGGCAAAATCGTTCCTTTTTAGTTCATTTGTGTCACAAACTGGCCTCTGAGAGCTGGGTTTGCGCCGTAAGAAAATACAAAGCACCCAGAGCGTACGGGCAATTCTGGACCTCGCTCGGTACCTTAGGATGCTTTTATTTATTCAAACGACGCCTCTGCAAGGCTCACCTGAATTTAAATCCCGGGGTAAATGCAGGGAGTTAAAGCGTTGCTTTGTAAATGGCCACAAACGACTTTATTCAGTGAGGTGCAGAGATTTCTGACCTCTGTTGGCTGGAGGGGGCGGTCAGAGCTGACGGCACCGAAGCAATCGTGGTCTTGGTTGATGGTGGTGCTGGTCGCATCTGCCCCGGCGCTGAGGACTGACCTGGCCCGGCAAAGGGAGCTGGATCCAACTGGAAGTGGGTGGGGTGGAGTACCTTGGAAACTGCTTCAAGAGAAAATGATTCTTTAATGGGAAAAGTGTGATTTTTCCAAGTAATTTGACCCGAGTGGAAACAAAGCTTGTCAGAGACTGTATTACGTGAAAATGTTTGCAGAATGATGTCAGTGTGTTCGCACTCTTAGCAGACAGTTGGGGCTTTATTCACAAAAAGGCCACATTTTCACTGCCTGTAGTGGATTCATAAATGAGACTTTCTGTGAGCGAGTGAGCGCCGTGAAAGTACAGCCTTTCCGTTTGGAGGAAAAACATGGGGTTTTTGCGTAGATGGGCCAACCTGGTTTCTGGCTCGCTGAATGCAGGTTATCAAAGGGGCTTCAAAGGTCTGTACGCGGCCGTGCGTCCCCCTAAGCAAAGGGAAGGAGATGGGGACGCAGGGTCCGAGGGGCTTCCCAAGCATCAGGTGGCTCGGGTCAAAGATCCACCTACCTCTGCCTCCTCCCTCCCTGGCTCTTGTTTAGGGAAATGTGTTAAGAAGCAAGGAATGTATGAAGTGACCCGTTCTCAGATATACTGCCGCGGCTCCGGCAGTCTCCACAGCAACGGCATCGCACAGCCCGCTCCCTAAGACAATTGGAAAAAATACGGTTTGTTTGGGCGCTAACAGCCCTTCCAGCTGGGTGACGTTTTCTGCTGGAGACGATAAACCCGAGGACGGCGCGGACAAGCAGCGAAGGCGGGGCGAGGGAGCCGGAGGGATGTTTTGCAGAACCTGGGAAGTCTGGAGCCGGTCCCGAGCCGGGAGGCAGGCAGCCAGGTCTCAGGAATATTTTGGGGATGTTCAGCCACCCGTTTCCACATGGACGGGAGTCTACGAGTGCTAACGAAAGGACGGGATTCACAGTGCCCGGGCAAGGGGCTAGTTGGGCGGCTACCATACCGGTCACCTTTTTCCGTGCACCTTTTTCTGCCGTCCTTTGCCTGGAAACCGGCAGTGGAGGAATTCATGCAGGAAAGTCTTCAGTAAAGCCTTCTAATTTTCTGTAGCTGGCCCTTGCTCCCCTCTTTGGGAGCGAGGAATGAATATTGCCTGTATCATTTACAGCTTGCTGCCATCAGGTTCTGTGGAATAAAATAATCCCCTTTCCCCTCCGCTCCAGCTTTTCTGAAAAGAAATAATATATAATCTGCAGGTGGTCTGTGGGATGGTCCCTTGGCGGTGATTTCATTTTTGTTGCGGTGCAATATATTGCTATCGTTATTTGCACATCTTCAGTAGTAACATGCTGGGGGAAATGCAGACGCTTTGATGAGAACAGGCTGAAGCATCTCAGCATTTGGGAATGATTTGGCTTTACGGTGCCACAGGTTCAGCGCACACTCGCGCAGGCGCATCCGTAAGAGGAGGTCAGACGTACTTGCCCGGCGTCGCTTGCGATGCCCTCCCATCGGGGCTCCTGCCCCGCGCCCGGGATGTGACTAACATCTGTCACGCATTGCCCTCCGAAGGAAAGTGTGTGCAGCAGATTTAAACCCCTCCTTAGGCCCAATGCACATGTATTTCATTTAAAAGTCTGACACACACACACACACACAAAAAAAAAAAGGGAAGTAAATCAACATGGTCTTACCCTCACTGTTTAATTAGTTCGTATTGTATTCATAGCCCATTTTCACTTCATTATTCATAACTGTCAGTTCACTTTTTCCCCCCCTTTGTTTAATTAAAATTATTTAAGAGAAATCAGAGCTAGGCGAGGGTGCCCGACTTCCAGGCTTGGGGACCAAATTCTTCCTTTCTGCGTAGGTCAAGTGCAGTATCGGCAGCTGCAAGGAAAGCTGATCTCTGCTAATCTGCCGCAAGCCACGATTAAGGGAAAAGACGAGATAAAACTGCCTCCCCATTAATGTCTCCAGCCTGGTTTCTTCTTCCGCCCTCGGTCTGCCTTGTGCCTGTTGATAGCTGACTCCAGAGCACCGAGGAGGTGGAGGTGAGCCTGGGCCCTCCAGCCATCCGCTCTCCCCAGCTCTTCCTGACCCACAGCAGAAAGCGAGCCCGAGGTCAGACAGAGACCTCCACAGCAAGCTGCTGGCAGAAATCATGAGCCCACAGGCTTCCAACAGAAGCCAAAGCTCTGTATTTGTAGCTCTGCGCTCGTTGACCTGTGGCACGGCAGTCACGAAGGCTGGAAGTCTTCCCCAGGAAGAGGACCCTGAAGATGGCGGTGATGACTGCTCATCAGCCCCAGGAGCGAGCTCGGCTTCACTTGTCTTCTTTGCTTGGCAGGCGCTCTGGAGACCATGTCAACAACACCCAGACGAGACCTCTGCCTCCCTCATTAAAAGCAGCTGGTGCAGATGCTGGGCTTGTGCCACGCCACGGGGAGCACAGGTGGCAACAGACACGGGGACCAAAGGGGACAGCCAGTGGCAGGGCTGTGGGAACAGCGATGGTGGCTCCTTGGGACGGGGCAGGTCACCCACCCTTCCTTCACATTGGAGCACTGGAAGGTGTTTCCAGGCAGGACAGCCTGCAAAGTGCTTTTGGTCATTGATGGCAAGGTGAGAAACTGCAACCATGGCTAGTCGGGGTCAGCTGAGCTCCTTGGGGTGGCCTCTGGAGAAGTGAGACCGAAAGAGGTCCCCACCTTCTCCCTGCTTTCCATCTTGGCAGAGGAACAACGACAACAGGGTCTGCTGGGGGGGAGTTAAGGGCAAGGAGAGACCGGGGACGTATGTGGGTGCCGGAAGGGAGAGAGCAGGAGAAAATAAAGTGTGAAAACCCCCGTTGAGATGTACAGCCCTTGCACGGTGTGAGGCTCCTCTGGTCCTCCCAGGGACCACCTCACCCAGCTCTGCGTTGCATGCCCAGGCATGGCCGACGGCCAGCAAAATTGTCTATTCTGTACCTCGTTTCTCTGCGGCGTTGCAGCAGCCGAGGCAAACATCTGATCTCAACATCTGCTGGGAACCATCCTCAGAGAGGAATCCCGAGCCATTTTCTTTTTCTCTTCCCTAAAACCCAAATGTGCCTGCTCAGGTGACGCTGTCTATTGAAGGCTAAGGGCTGCGGGGGTTTACCCACGGAGGAAGAGCTTGGAGGATTCGGGGCGACCAAGATTCAGATATTTGCTTTTGGTTGTGATCGCCCTGATACTAACAAGACTGTAGAGTCAGCACATTGCTTTGACCTTAAAAATCAACAAAACTGCGACCATTGTAAAGAGCTAAACCGGGGCATTACTCGGCTTGTGTATTTTACGGTGAACGCTCGTTTTTGTGCTTTCTGCGCTGGCATAATTGGGCCACTGTTCAGGTGCGTATTGCTCTTCAGGAAGGACACATAAGCATGTGTTTAAGACCTATGAAATCACCAGCCTTTTTTGCCTTTCCTAAATCAACAGGACTTAAGCATGTGCTTAAAGTGCTTTTTCCGAACTGGGGCCTTAAAGAGCTGAGTTAGCTTATCCACCTTCCTCTTTAAAAGATGGATGTGGAAAATTTCCCAGATTATACATCTGCTCTTCCAATTTACATCGCGGAGGGCAAGGCTGAGTACGGAGGGAGCAGAAAAGGGGGAAGAAAAGTAAAAACAATCCTGAGCTGGCAGCCTGGCAAAAAAGAAAAAAAAGAAAAAAAAAAAAAAAAAAAAAAAGAGAGAAGGCGAAGCAGCTGCCTGCCAGATTGGGAGGGCTATGAGCCCCACGGCCGGGCCATCTGCACGCCAGGCTCCCACCAGGTGCCGGGGAGGGGAAGGGGAGCCTGTTGAGAGACAGCAACACGCGCCTACGGCCAAGAGGTGGCTTCTTTTGCGGTCTCCTCCGGCCCTTCCGTCCCCCACCTGATGCGCTCCCTGCTCTCGGCGCGGGTACCACCCGAGGAGGGGAGTGATGGGTTTGGGGAAGCCTCTGCCTTGGGTTTGAGTTTCCTCCCCATCGTTGTGTGCTCCTGGCGCACAGAGACACAAAGACACCTACGGCCAGTTGAGATGTGGCGTTTGGGGTGCCCCATGGACAAAAAAAGGATTATTCCCCTACAAACCCAAGACACTATAGATACAACCTTTGATCCTCCAGCTTTGACCCTGGCATACGTCCCACCCCAAGACAGTTCCAGCAAATGCCTTTTTTTTTTGCTTGTTTTTGGTTTGCTTTCACTGTATTTCTGCCCCCATCCCATTGCAGCGGGCCTTTGGTCCGTCTGACGCTGAGCCTGTGATAAAATACAGCGGAGCGCTGGGCTCTCGGTGCTGCAATCGGCCTCAGCCCGTGGCAGGGCTGACCGGGGGGAATGTAGTGGCCCACCATAGGTGCGGGGTTGACCCTCTGACCACTCCTCTGCCCTCAAACCTGGGGAATTTATGAGCCTTATCTTGGCCGCTAGACCTTCCTTCTCTTCCTCTACTTGTTCTTTACTTCCTCTCTTATAGTTTTAAAACTTTATCTGGACCTAGGCTGTTCTTTACATCACATACTCTCTCTTTGATTTCAAAGGCGGAAGGGAAGTTATTTAAAAATAGGCTCCATGGTAGGCAGCGTTCTGGTAATTAGGCACGGAGCTAGGCCTCGTAAGTACATCTGTGGCTCTGAGGGAGGTCAGCGTGCTCCAACTTTTGAGGAAGAGAAGAAAATCAAACTGTTTCCACCATTTGCCTGGTGAGAGCCAGAGACCCCCTTTGTATGGATTTCTTCGTGTTGTTGCGTAGCTTTGGCTGTTTTATTCGGCTTTCCATTTGCCTTGACGAGGCAGCGGGTAAAGAATGAGCTCCAGTAAGAGCGCGGGGCGGCGGTGGGGCTGGGCTGCCGTCCCGCGCTCAGTACACGGCTCCCAAAGAGGGGCCAGGGCATCGCTCTGGAGACACTCGTCTGTTTGAAGCGGGGATGAAACTGCCAAGCTGATCTCTTCTTAAATACCCATTAAGCGATGGTCTCTCACTGCTCTTTTGTAATCACGCCAACGATGCGCTGGGGCTGACTTTCTTCTCAATGAAGCATAAACCACTGAAGTCAGTGGGGGAAATTTAGGTGAGATCTGAGGAAGAAACTCTTGGCTGTGAGGGGGGTGAGCCCCTGGCCCAGGTTGCCCAGAGAAGCTGTGGCTGCCCCATCCCCGGAGGGGTTCAAGGCCAGGTTGGACGGGGCTTGGAGCGACCTGGGCTGGTGGGAGGTGTCCCTGCCCAGGGCAGGGGTGGCACTGGGGGGGCTTTGAGGTCCCTTCCCACCCAAACCGGTCTGTGATCCTGTGATTCTATGTCTTTCTCTGTTCTTTGAGTCCACCATAGCAAAGGGCCACAGAGGTGGCAGCAATTTCAGAAGCATCCTACACCCAGCGCGGGTCACTTGGGAGGGTGCTCCTTGGGGACAAGCTTTGCCACTAACCTACAGCGTCACCCCAAGGGGCAAATCAAGCCATCTCCTCTGCCTCCGTTTCCCATCCGCAGCATAAACATCATCAAAGATTGAAAAAATCCATGAAAGAGACGCAGATTATGACTACTTTGCATACGGCACAAGCAGTGAAGAATCAATCCCAGGGAAAACCGCGGAGGTGAGAGGAACATCTGGCTCTCTGTATGTCATTAGCAATCCCCTGAGCCTCCTGTCCTCCCAAAGCTCATAAAGGGTGAGATGTATGTTTTAAAAGTATCCTTTTTTAAAAAATGTAAAAGGCTACTTTAATTAAATGAACATATCTTCTCTCTTAGATCATAACCTTGGATCCCAACAGCTATGTTGGGAATTCAGAAGCATTTCAAATAATTAAAAAAGAAAGAAAAAAAAAAAAAAAAAGAAACAGTGATGTTCTTTTGTAGTTGGCAATTTTTCAGGCTTCGTATATTAAACCAGCTTTTCCTTTTGTTAAAAGCAAGCTGAAAAGCTTTGTAATAAGATATTAAAAATTGTTTAGCGTCCTGGATCATTAATAGGAATGCTTGAATGTAGGCTTTAAGACTTTAAAAGGGCGGTGCAAATCTATATATAAAATTGATTCCTTTATCTGCCCCTTTTTTGTTTGACAGAACAGGATCTTACAAAAATAAAAGTGTTGTGTGCCAAAGCGTGACTTTCATTCCGAGCAATAAATAGAACAAATAATCTTACTTTTTCATCGTTTAATCTGCTGCCATCCCCAGTGCAAAGGAGATGAGAGCTTGGCTTGTGGTTTGGGCTGCGTCTGGGAGGACACAGGGGTGTGCAGCGAGCCGGGGAGGGCAGAGTGGCTACTGCGGGCCATGGGGCAGCGGCCGTGGGTTTGCAGAGCCGGCGGTGGTGACCTTCCGGGGCTGGGGCAGCACGGCCCGGCACACGGCAGGCCTTGTGTGGAAAATCCTCTTGGGAAACAGAGAAATTCCACTTTCTCACCCCCCCAGAGCTCCTTTTCTCCCAGACCTAGAAGGTCTGATGCTGCCAGTCCCTTAGAAATAATGATGGACAGAAGGTATTTGTGTCTCTGTCTCCCAGTGGGACAATACGGTAGCCCTTTCTGTCCTTCAGGATCACAGGTCCCCATGTTGCAGACAGAGGACCGTCATCTGCATTGGCATTCCTATTTTTTACCAGTTTTGTGTTGTCAAACTGCATCATTTGTTGTGGAAACCCGCGAGGTACGTGTGGAGGCTGAATACAACATTTCTATGTGCTTTCTAAACCCATCAGGCTTCTGGTCTTCACAACATACAGGAGTGTCACAGGAAACACAAGAAGACAGGAATGTCAAATTAATAATGTTAAAAATGCTATTGATATTTCTCAGGTGACCAGTAGAAGTAAGAAACTTGTCAAGGTGGGTCTAATTTCCAGGTTACTTTTGGCTGAGCACTCTTCTCGTGTGTTCGGGATGCTCTGAACTATGTGTGGAAGTTGAGGTGACTTATTTATCATTGTTTTAATGCTTGTCGTGACCTGGCAAAATATTCTGATTATGTGGCCCAATTTTAATGGCTTGTTTCATACCTACAGCTAAGATGGCTACAGACACCGAGAAATTAAAATCAGTGTTGGACTATCGTGATGGGTCTTCTTCCCCAGGCCATTGCTCCACCAAGGCGTCTTCCCCATCTGGTACCTCCCATCCATCATCAAAAGGGGCTTACACGAAGCGTGACGCCTGGGACCACTTTGCACCTTGAAGATCAGTTTGGTGGGAGTTGGCGCCTCTCTGCCGCTGGAAACCCGCTGCTCAGGGCTCAGAACTTTTTGGCCGCCTTCAGCCGTCAACGCTTTTTGGTCGTTGCCCATCTCACCGCCACAGCAGCGGCTCGGCTCAGTAGAGCAGTGACACTGCCTCGATGGAGATACATCTGCGTTACGTGTTGGCTGAGCGGCTCTGAAGGAACTCATTTGTAAAAGTCAGCATGTTGGTAAATGGTAGCTAGTTCATGAACAACAACAAAAAGAAGTTGGATCTACAAGTCACTACAAATTATTTACTGTGTCCGGATTCATTCGCAACACTGGGCTTGGGTGCAAGAAAATCTTGAACTTCGGCCAGAAATCCCTTCTTTTGTTGTTAGCAGTTACATCTGCTGCTTCTTTCTTCTAGTGCTACGCAGATCTCTTTAATCCCTAGAATGTGTTCCCAATTTGATTGTATTTACATATATGTCCATAGCCTCCCTGAAAATACCAGCCCTACTCTTCATCACATTTCCATGCTGCGTTAAGGTTTGGTTTGGATAATGTCACTTTTCTTGTGCCTGGAGAATTTGGCTTCCTGTGAGCTTTTGGAATTTGACTTCTTCCTTTAAATACCCGGAGGTTTTTTTTTCTTTCTCTCTTTTTCTTTTTTTTTTTCTTTTTTTTTTCCCCCGCTTTGTAGTTCTTTTTGCAGTCTACTCAGGGAACCAAGGACGTGTACAGCATACCCTCTGGCCTGCCACGTTTAATTTAGATGAAGCCTCGGTATGAAAAATATACAGGAGAATTTGCCTTGTGTTTGAAGTGGGTGCTCGGCGGCTGAGGGTCCTGCCGGACCCGTGGTGGAGACGCAGGAAGTGGCAGTGAGTCATGTCTGAAGCAAATCCAATCGGACCAACCAAAATGAAACCAAAAAGAAACCAAAAATCTGAGTTAATAGATTTTAGTGCTCGACTCCCGTAATCAGAGCTAATATCACCTCATGCGGAGACTCCTGGCCAGCGTAATCCCTAAAATAAGTGCCGCTGGTTGCGAGCTCGCGCTGGAGCGATGCGATGATTCACCGTCCCCCGAGGAGAGCCTGCGCCTCATTACGAGATAAACTCCAGAAGCCTAAAACTCGTGTCAAACACTGCGCCGTGCGCTGATAGCTGGCACGGTCAGAGCAACGGAATACCTCCCGGGGACCCCGCGGCCACAGCCCCCCCTGAGTGCTGCCAGCCCCCCAAAGGGCAGAGATGCCCACCCCATGGTCCCCCGTGGGCTCTTGCATGGAAAAGGAGGGGAGACAAGCTCGGAGGGCGGGCAGCAGAGCAGGATTCTCCGAATCCTGCCCCAAGGAGAGATGCTCGGGATGAGAAGAGGTGGGTTCCTGTTGAATCCTGCCCCAAGGAGAGATGTTCGGGATGAGAAGAGGTGGGTTCCCACCGAATCCTGCCCCAAGGAGAGATGTTCGGGATGAGAAGAGGTGGGTTCCCACTGAATCCTGCCCCAAGGAGAGATGCTCGGGATGAGAAGAGGTGGGTTCCCATTGAATCCTGCCCCAAGGAGAGATGCTCGGGATGAGAAGAGGTGGGTTCCCACAGTCCCCATGGCTGCTTTCCCCCAAGAGTTCACTCCTAGTTTTTCAGGGATGGATGGATGGATGGATGGATGGATGGATGGATGGATGGAAGGAAGGAAGGAAGGAAGGAAGGAAGGAAGGAAGGAAGGAAGGAAGGAAGGAAGGAAGGAAGGAAAGAAGGGAGGGTGCTGAAGGTGCTGTGGTGGCCCACACCAAACCTTCTCGGTGTGGCAGGGCTTTTTCCACACCACGAGCTGCACCACGGCAGACTTTTTCCATGCCTGGGAGCAGCTTTTCTAAGGGTCCAAAGTCTTCGCAGTCCAACTTTTTAGAAGTCAAACGTGTATCGTGACAATCACGAGAGCAGAATGTTTCTTAATATATATTTTTTCCTGTTGGTACAGAAAATGCGAAATGTTTTTGTCTTTATATGCTTAAAATTGTACACTGCACACTGAACTCTGTTTCAGCAAAGATACCCCAAGATCACTCCAGGAAAACATTGACTAATCACGGCTGGTAGTGAAAAAAACCCAAGCCAGTTCTGTGAAAAACTGCTAACTCAAGGTTCCCAGAGCAGATATATGTAACTTTAAAAAGTTTTTATGGGATTTTTTTTTCCCATGTTTTACCACTAAGCTTATAAGGGAAAGGTAGATTAACTTAAAAAGAGATATTATCAACATTTTTCACATTAAAACCAACATACTATACTGCATCTCATTCCCTTGAAGTTTAAGTAGAAACTCCGAGCTTTCCCGACTCCAAAGAAGCCATCCCGCCGCTCTGGTTCAACAGATCTGTTGCATTAATTTACCAAGAACATCCACTTGATTTAGTTGAAATAACACTTATAAAGTAATAAATGTTTACTTTAAGAGGAGGTTAATGAGCAAAGTTTATTACTTACTGGAAAATCGTTGAAATTGAACGCCACATATATTTACATAAAGTATGCGGCATCTGAAATAAATCCAAAGAATTTTGTTATTAATTTCCTGTGTTGTTTACATGTGTTAGAGCTATGTTTATTCCAGAAGAATCACTCACCAGGAGTGATAGAAATCAAAGTGCAAACTGGTTTATTTTTCTCAGTAACTTATTAATAACAGCATCAGTTTTTAGTGTTAGATAGATGATACGCAACAGACATTTTTCTTCAAATATATACACGATAAGTGAGAAAATAAAGGAAAGGACTGTGCAGGCAAGTGAGTTTTTTATTAAATGAAATGAAAAAAAAATTAATACCATTTCTGCAATCTTGTCATTTTTTCTATTAATTCCAAAAGATATTAATAAGTTGCAACAGGTTTTCCAGTGCAATATTTAGTGCATGTTTCAATAACCAAATACTTATACAATGAAGCGCTAATCGAGATCATAAAAACATCAAGGGTTTCATTATGTTTTCTCACAAACTTATGAATTAAAAAAAGAAACACAAAGTTGCCTGAACAAATCAAAGACGGTAGAGTTTATAAAGTCTCCTTTTAAAGCTGGGAGGGAACACGTATCGCATTTTTATGGCGAGTTCCTATATGTTAAAGCAATTTCTCGTTTTTCACATTTGGTATGAAAATTATCCCGCGTGTTTCTTAACCTCAGACCATCTCCTCTTAGTTTTGGCACGGCTGTAGAAAGCAGCTGGCTTTTTCTAAACCAGCTATGAAGGAAATTATTCACGTCCTCTCCTCGGCTCCCGGGCCTGACCCCGCAGCCCTTGGGTCTGCAGAATCCTCCTGGACGGGAGTTTTGCTGTAGAGAAAATACGACGGTGCAGGGCTCCTTCGATCCACTTGCAGGCCTGGAAAAAAAAAAAAAAAAAAGAGGGTAAGGAGTGTGTGGCTTTTCCAAGAGTGCATATTGTAGCCCTGGAGCCAGCTCTGGCTTGTTTTAATAGAGACGGACACAGCCAGGATTGAGCCCTTCAAGAGACAAGGTGGTTGTATTTGTGTTTTACTACGCAAGATGTGGAACCGCTCCTTCCTCCGTCATCCGCTGAATGTTTCTGGGTTTGGAGTTTGTCTTGCAACAGCCAGCCAAAATACTCTAACAACTTAAGGATCGAGTCCTCACACCCCCAATGTAGGTCCCTCTGCTACCAAGGGACTGGCCAAGTGCTCCAGGCTCATGCAAGTGAGGGATGGGGGGATGACGAGCCCACCCGCTCCAGAGGGATCCTGAGCGTGGCACTTTGCTCCCAGTGAGAGTCATAGAATGGTTTGGGTGGGAAGGGACCTTAAATGCCACCCAGTGGCACCCCCTGCCCTGGGCAGGGACACCTCCCACCAGCCCAGGTTGCTCCAAGCCCCGTCCAACCTGGCCTTGAACCCCTCCAGGGATGGGGCAGCCACAGCTTCTCTGGGCAACCTGGGCCAGGGGCTCACCCCCCTCACAGCCAAGAATTTCTGCCTCACTTCTCATCTCAGTCTCCCCTCTGTCAGTGTAAAACCCTTCCCCCTCGTCCCACGGCTCCCCTCCCTGCTCCAGAGTCCCTCCCCAGCTTTCCTGGAGCCCCTTGAGGGCCTGGAAGGGGCTGGAAGGTCTCCCCGGAGCCTTCTCTTCTCCAGGCTGAACCCCCCCAGCTCTCTCAGCCTGTCCCCACAGCAGAGGGGCTCCAGCCCTCCCAGCATCTCCATGGCCCTCCTCGAAGGGAGGAGGAGGGACTCCAGCCCTGCCCGGGACACCCAGGTCAGAGGAACCTTCACCCCCGGGGCGGGGGGGGGCTGCGCGTGCCCCCCAGAGCGGTCTCCGCCATGCCCCTCTGCAGAGGGAACGGACGTCCCCTCTTCAGCCCCATCGCCCTCCGAACCCAACTCTGCTGTGGGAGGTTTAACACTTACTTAATGAGGACTATGTGTGTGCATACATATGGATGTGTGTATATCTGTCTACACATACACACAATATAAATTAACTAAATATGTTACTAGGATACATCAGGAAAACCACATCCAAACAAAGACTCCAATATGGAAAAAGCTATTAAAAGACCCCAGCGTTTGAGCTTGTTGTGTACAGGAATAAATATGATTACAGGATACCCATGTTACATTTTGTTCTGGTCCCGCTGGCATTTATAAGAGGTGCTGCCCGTCTGGGGGTAAAGGGAAGGCTGCAAACGATAAAGCAAATTTGGCCTTCACCAATAACCTACTGCTCATAATTCAATTGCCCAGCTCGGAAAAACTTGGGGATGAGCTACATGGTTAAAATGAAGTGTACCAGCCCTTGTTTGATGTTACAGAAGATCCAAGAGGCCACAACGGGCCCCTGAGCTCTGCCCTTAGGGCTTTCAGGAGAAATGCAGGCAAGAAGGTCCTTTGTGCTCCGGGTGCCCGGAGGACTGAGTGCCCTCACATGAGCTCGGTACTGAAAGATTGACGATAGGCGTGAACTTTACTATCTCCTTTTCATCACAACCTTCTTTTAGGCCGCCTCGTTAAGCCTAAAGAGTTTTCCTCCTTCATCTCAAGAGCAAAGACGCCTGGTCAGAGGAGGCACCAGCCCGAGGCAGCACTCAGGCTCCCGGGAGGAGGAGCGCCTGGAGATGCTCTTGCATCCTCAGGTGACGATGGCCCCATTTTGCCTTAAGCAGCTCACCTTGGACCAGGATGTGGCAAATCAGATGGCAAATACCCCTTTGCTGAGTCGAGGGACTGAGGCTGATAAGCTTTCCCTGTCACAGCTGCCTGTTTCACGGAATCACAGAATTACACGATCGTAGGGTTGGAAGGGACCTCTGGAGACCATCTAGTCCAAGCCCCCTGCCACAGCAGGGTCACCTAGAGAAGGTCTTGTAATGCTTGTCGTAGCGATGGTCCACTTTTTGAACACCCTCCCTGCCTCCCCCCAAGCCTTGCGCCCTACACACCACGCTGTAAAGGCAGAGAATCAGCCAGGGTACCAGCGCTCAGCCCTGCCGCTCGGGTTTGGCGAGTGAGAACAGAGATCCGGGCAGTAAAATGAACAATAAAAAAGTTATCTCAAAGGTAGACTCTTAGAGGGATGTGCCACAGGCCTGCGGCTCCCCTGGGAGCGGCACCTGGTCCACCTTCGGCTGACGTGATGGCGTAGGAGTTGGCACCTCCATCGCGTTCAAGTTGCTAATGTGCAACTCCTCTGGGCAAAGACAAACGTCCTGGCCCCAGATACTTTCCCGAAGCGTCAGGGCGTGTAACGAAATGATGGTTTAAATGGCACTAGTCATGTGACTAAAAGGCCGAGATATTTTCCTAGTCGTAATTTTCCAAACTGGAATTCCTCTTGGAATTGACTTTGAAGTCAATAACTGACCTCCCATAGGGTTTAATGCAAACACAATCAGCCCTCACTGGAGATTTTAGTAGAGCAGAGAAAAACGTTTTTCCTCTTAAAAGATTTTCCTATTAGTACAGACACATAAAAGCCTTCTCAAAGCTATAATGTTAAATATTTTAATGTCCTGCCAAACCTCATCAATTCTCATTGTTTAGCAAAAATGGCACAGACAGTCTGAGTTGCCAGCTATGGCATTTTCTGCGTATTAAGATCAATAATACGCTTTACAAGGAATAAAGGGTTGCCTAATGAGAAAAGTCTTTTAAAAGTCAAGGCAATTCCAACTGTTATGAACGATTACAAATTATGTGGTTAATTTTACGGGGGTGGGGTAAGGGGAGATTAAGGCCTTGGGCGCATGAACCGTATTTCCACACTTCCCTTTTTTTTACCGGGAATTGTAGCTCCCCACCCCCCCCCCCCGCCCCGCATTGATCAGTCGTGTCGATCCTAGGAAACGTCGGTTTGACTGCCGGCCGACGGAGCGAGTTGTCCCATTTCAGCACCGTCCCCGGGCTCTTAAAATATTTAGGGCACTAAATGTCTTTGACGCATTGCATTGACACGTGCAGAGGGCAGGCTTGGCTCGGATCTCTCAAAAGTTGGGCTTTTTTGGACCCCGTGCTCCACTCCTTGCTGGAGCAGCCTCAGCAGCTCCTGCGCGCGTGGCTCTGGGTCTCTGGGTTCTTTTACACCGAGCAACGCGGGTTAAAGTGTGAAGGTCCCTCACCTGTGGTGGGTTCAGCCCAGCTCCTCAGGGGCCGTGTGTGAGGTCAGGTTGACTTCAAGGACTTCGTTTTCCAGACGCTAAGGGCGGAGTGAGCTCTGAGCCGCAGTTAGCTCATGCCAGCGATGTCCCACCTTGGGCTGGTGCCTCTGAGGACACATACCTCGTGCTTTCCAGCACAGCTACTCACCGCCCGCACCCAGTATCTAACGGCCCATCACCACTTCACGCATCCTCCACAGCGCAGTCCCCTTTGGAGCTTTCCCAAAGCCCCGTCTCTGACTGCTTCGGGACAGACATCCCTGTCGGAGGATTAAAAAACCTCCCACCCTTTTCCCCAAGGGGACAAAGTCTCCCGTCATTCCCCATAAGCAGCTCAGCACTTACTGAGGTCTGCCAGGGACCCGGCCGCCCAGCCCGACGGCCTCTAGTCCTTTCCTGCATCGCCGGGGTGGAGAATAAATCTTTTTGCTGAGAAACTGAAAAAAACCCCATTATTTTTTATAGAAAAATATATCACTGGCCTGATGGTTAATAGGATGTTCACCAAGGCTCTGGGGACCTCATTTCAGTTCCTCGGGGAGGTTAAACTTCTGTTTCCCACCCTCTAATAGTACGCTGGTGTCCGGGTAGGAACTGTTCCCGTGTCGGCACGGGCAAGGGAGGAGGGAAGAGGGACGGAATCGTTAATTGTGTCATGCAGATTAAGGCAGCTTCAGAGGAAAGAGGACAATTTCTTCTCCCTGTCCTGATATTCTGTAAGCTACACACTGCAGTGATGGGAGATAATTCCCTAATGTGAAGGAAGGAGCCGGACCTGGCTCACTCTGCCAAGGGGGGGGTGACAGCACTGTGTCACCGCCGTCCTTACCCTGGTGCCACCGCAGAGCCCGTCCGTGGGGTGCCAGAGCCGGATCCTGCGGGCAGCAGGAATGAACGCCGTGCCCGCGGATCCAGGTGGGATGAGGTGCGAGAGACACACTCAGCCCTGTCCGGAGCGAAAGGACCCGGGGCATCTGCGCGGCAGAAACTTCAGGCGTCTCCGAGGCTTCCCCGGCGCCGGGGCAGTCACTTGGCAAAGGCAGGACGGTATGAAAAAACCAGTCTGCATTTAAACACCCGATTTCCAGCTCATCCCCGGCATTGGTATGTTTGCCAGCTGGATTCGTGTCCCAGTGAAGCAATAGGAGCTTCCCAGGTGCTGTGTATTCCTAGGTACGGGGCGTTGCAGCGACTCTCTATACGCTGTGGCTCGGAATCTCTGCAAAAACGTGAAGCTTTTCTCTAAATTTGTTCCAGCAATGAGAAGTTGTCCCTGCTGACTGCAGGGGGGTTGGACTAGGTGACCTTTAGAGGTCCCTTCCAACCCAACACATCCTATGATTCTAAACGAGGACACGCGTAAATATGCAGCATTCCTTGTGGCATACGGCAGTACATTAACTGATGCACGCACGCCTATTGCTCTTTTTTTTTAACCTCCCAAAACATCACGGTGTGAATGAATGAAAAAAAAAAAAAAACCCTAAAAAACTACAGAAGCAAATCATCATTAAAACGTGCTACAAATTCCCGGTTGCGTCCTAAATTGCAGCTTTATTTAAATCA
Organism: Sterna hirundo; assembly: GCA_009819605.1. NCBI lineage: Eukaryota > Metazoa > Chordata > Aves > Charadriiformes > Laridae > Sterna > Sterna hirundo. The sequence goes on from CM020441.1 coordinate 1,455,930, forward strand.
TTACCTGCAACGTTTCTAAGACTGTTTTCCTGAATACCGGTCTCAATTTCGTCTCCCATCGCCCCTCCGCTCCCCGCCAGTCCAGAGCCTTAAAGTCCTCCTCCATTTCCCATTGCAGCCCATCTCGGATCCCGCCGTGCCTCCAGACCCTGACGGATCCCGGGGGGGCCGCAGGCAGTGGCTGGGGAGGGGCAGAGGGACATCCATCAAGCCCTTGGGCTTGACCCGGAGACGGGTGGCCGTGTCGGGCTGAGCCAGGGCTTGGCCGGTGGGGCGGGTGCGAAGCAGGTGAGATGCTGATGGCGAGGGCAGAGTTTGGAAGCGGAGGTCGGGCTGGTGCCCAGCTCGTGCAGCTGAAGTGGCAGGAGACGAGTTAAATCTGCAAGAGGCCCAAAAAGATAATTAAAACCACCCCTGGATGACAATGGCTATTAACTTGCCGCAAGTCACTGCGTCCCAGGGAGGCAGAAAGGAAACCGGCAGCTCCCCGGGCTCACTCGGGGGAGCTGTGTGGGCGCTGTACGGACGCACAGCCCGTCTCTAGAGGTCCATAGGTCCCCGACGCCCCTCCGCGCCGCTGCCAGGGTGCCGGGGGTTAGGTCTGGTAGGGCAAAAAAACACCAGGAAACACGTTTTGACAGAAAAGGCTTTGCGAGCCTCCCATGTGCGCTCCACATTGCCTATCGCGTGCCCTTTGATGTCGGGTTTGGTTCGTGGGAAGGCGTGAGGCCGGATCCTCACCCCGGCACGGACGGTGCCAGCGCCGGACGGCACAGCTCGGTGTGCGGGGATGGCACCCTCTGTCCTGAGTGAGGATCTGGCCCCAGCCCCCGCGCTGCTCCTGCAGCCCCAATTGCACACAACAGTTTTAGCCTTTTTTTAAACCCATATTTTTCCTTTTTTTTTTTTTGTCCTTACCATCTTACCCTTTTTCTCACTCTCTTTCTTTTTCCTTTTTTCTTCTTCCTTCTTTTTCCTTTTTTCTTTTCTTTTTTCTTTTTTCTTTCTCTTTTTTCTTTTTCCCTTTTCCTGTTTTCTTTTTTCTGTTTTCTTTTTCCTTTTTTCTCTTTTTCTTTTTTCTCTTTTTCTTTTTTCTTTATTCTTTTTTCTTTTTCTTTCTTTCTTTTTCCTTTTTCATTTTTCCTTTTCCTTTTTTCTGTTTTCATATCTTCTTTTTTCTTTTTCCTTCTTTTTTCATTTCCCTTTTTTCTTTTTTTCATATTTTCTTTTTTCTTTTTCCTTTTTCCTCTTTTTCTTTTTTCTTTTTTCCTTTTTTGCTCTTTTACTTTTTTCTTTTATTTTTTTTTCCTTTATTCTTTTATTCTTTTTAAAATTTATTTTCTTTGTAATTTTTCTGTATTATTTTTTCCGCTTCTGCAGGGACCCAGCCTGGCCGCGTACCTGCACTGGGAGGCAATGCCCCCCCTGCCCCCGCGGGAAGGGAGAGGGCTCAACCCCCCCCATCCCGGGCGGGAGCCCGCGGCTCCGCGGCTCAGGGACTCGGCGGCTGCCTCTGCCCCGCGCTGCGCCGCTCCCGCTCCGCCGGCCGCCGACATAACCGAAACGCTGGGAGCTTAGCTCTCTTTTCTCTTTTCTTTTCTTTTCTTTTCTTTTCTTTTCTTTTCTTTTCTTTTCTTTTCTTTTCTTTTCTTTTCTTTTCTTTTCTTTTCTTTTCTTTTCTTTTCTTTTCTTTTCTTTTCTTTTCTTTTCTTTTCTTTTCTTTTCTTTTCTTTTCTTTTCTTTTCTTTTCTTTTCTTTTCTTTTCTTTTTTCTTTTCTTTTCTTTTCTTTTCTTTTTTCTCTTCTCTTCTCTTCTCTTCTCTTCTCTTCTCTTCTCTTCTCTTCTCTTCTCTTCTCTTCTCTTCTCTTCTTCTCTTCTCTTCGTTTTTCTATTATTTCTCTTCTCTTTTTTCCTTTTTTCTCTCCCTTTCTTTTCCTTTCTTTTCTGCTATTATTAGTAGCGGTGGGATTTTTTTTCTTCCTTTTTTCTTTCAGCAAAGTGACGGATTCAGGTTTGAAATCGCTGCAATGTTACGCGGTGACTTGGGAGGAGATTATTAAAGGAGGGATCGATGGATGCATTTATTCTTGTCTTTTGTACCCCGCAGCTGCGGTTACAGGAGCAAAAAACGACCAAAAAAGAGGGGGCAATGCCTGTTCTTTCCCGAGGAGGTGTCCGAAAGCCCTGCTCCGTGCCACGCCAGTGTCGCCAAGGGCACTTTGGGGCTGGCATCGCCGGGCTTGAGGCACCGGGGAGAGATTTGCGAAAAGAAGCAGGAAGGAAAAGCAGCCAGAGCTGCGAGAGGGGCTGCATCGTCCCCGCCGCCCGCCGCCCGCAGCCATCTCCTGCTCAGCTCTTTTTGATTTTTTTCTTTTTTTTTTTGAGGGGGGGGGGGGGGTGGGTGGGGAGCGGCGGCGGCTGGGGAGGGTCAAGCCCTGTCCGTAGGCCCGGGCGCCCCTTGCCTCCCCTGATCCATCGGGCCGGTTCCCGCGGGGAAGAGCCGTCGGTGGCACCGCGCTGTCAGCCAGGGCGCTCCCGTCCCCCCGCGGCGGCGGCCGAAGCCCGCCCGTTCCCCGGCGCCGCGTAACAACATAATACCTAAAATAATAAAATAGGTATATAATCGATTGTATTAATTTCACATACACTAACGGCCCGTGTCGCACGTATTTAGACACACAGACCTATAGATATTTACCCCCGGGGGCTGTGCGCGCCGCGCTGAGCCCCGCGGACCCGCCGCGCACCCGCGGCAGCAGCCGCGCCGCTCCGCCGCCCGCGGAAGCACCGGGGCGGGGGGGTGAGAAAGGGTGTGTGTGTGTATGTGTGTGTGTGTTTGCTCCCCCCGCTGCTGCTCCCAGACCTGCGGGGAGGGCGCGATATTCGGCTGTAAACCGAGCATCCCCCCCGGGCAGCGCGGTACGGGCGGCAGCGCACCCAAAAAACCCCAATTTCCCGGGAAGGGAAGGGAAGGGAAGGGAAGGGAAGGGAAGGGAAGGGAAGGGAAGGGAAGGGAAGGGAAGGGAAGGGAAGGGAAGGGAAGGGAAGGGAAGGGAAGGGAAGGGAAGGGAAGGGAAGGGAAGGGAAGGGAAGGGAAGGGAAGGGAAGGGAAGGGAAGGGAAAGGGAAGCTCTCAAGGGCCACTTTGGCTGCGGTGGCCGCTGCCGCGGTGCCTTCTGATGCTCGGGTCCCCATGTCCTCATCCTCACCTGGCGAGAGCATCCTTTCCCTGAGGATCCTCCTAGCTCCGGGCTTCAGAGCCTATATGCTATACCAGTCAATGGTATCACCAAGCTGAAATGCGCTCCGTGTGGGGCAGGGTGCAGTTTACACCCCCCCCCCCTCGGGGCTCCAGCCGGCAGCAGGGTGGGAGAAGGGACCCTCTGTAGTCACACCTGAGCAGTGGGGACATGTCCCTGGTTTATGTGGCACCCCCGCCGCAGGTCGCTCCGCTCGGACAGGCTCTAGGGTCCTGCTGAGGACCCTGCCGATATGTTCGTGCCCAGACACGACCGAAGTGTCCCCCTCCCCGGCCGTGCCCAGAGTCACCCCCGTGTCACTTGCCGAGCACAGCCCGTGGGATGTGACCCGGGGGGGGGGGGGGGGGGGGGGCTGTGTGTGCCTCGGGCAGGGTAAGGGTCAGGGCAGCCGGGGACATCTCAGTGTCCCCGGGGTGTCCGCTGGGATCCAGCCTCTCCCCGCAGCCCCATCCGCGGTCCCCCCCCGCCCCGTGGGGCACCCACCGCAGCGTTTCCCGACGGGGATGGATGGGGGAAAAAACCCAAATCAGGGCAATAAAAGTGTCCCGCCAAGTGCATATATTCCTGACGGATTTCCCTCTCCCGCCGCAAGGTTTTGGAGGGTTTGAACAGGTTTAAAGAGAGCAAAGGCGGAGCTGAGGGATGTTGGGGCGCTCGCAGCGCTCGCCGCAGGGGGGGGGGCGGAGCACCCAAAGGTGCAGCCCGCACAATTAGTGCCCACCCCGCGGTGTTTCGGCCTTCTAGTGCAAGAGAAGGGCTGCGGGAGAGCCGAGGGGTGCAGGGAGAGAGGCCCCCCCCCGCGTCTGGAGGGCGGGGGGGAAGCGCCGCAGGGATGCGCTCCGGAGATGCGCTCGCTTTGCGCCGGGGACAAGTCCCTTGGGGTTTTTTTGCGGGGGTGGGGGGGGGGAAAACCCGCCGAACAAACCCCTTGAGGCTCTGAATGCCAACCTGCAGGTCCCACGGCCCCCAGGGCCGGGCACGGGCGGCCTCGGCCGTCGGACACCGCGGCATCAGGCCTTCCGGGGCGGGGGGGGGGGGGTTGTGCCTCTCGGGGGCGGGCGCTCCTGGGCAGAGCCCCGTCGGGAGGGTTTGCTGGGGACGGTGCTGGCAGGTTTGGAAAGGAGGGACAAGAAACGTCACCTGGAATTTCCCAGCGATTATTTCAGTGTGGGGGGGGAAAGGGAAACGCTCCCCTGACCGGCTCTTCCCTGCGGTTATCGCACAACCCCCCCCCCGATCACATTCCCCAGGGAGAGGCTCCCCCAGCTCATCCCCAACAGCTATCCCGGGAATCCTTCCCTTCCCTGCCCTCCGAAGCGAGCAGGCCCGACGGCCCAGCCTGAGCATTAAGCATCCCAGGAATTTCCCGCAGGGAAGCGAGCCCTTTCCGCGGGGCTGAGGCTGGGGGGGGGGACGACACGACACGACTGGGGGGGGTGGGCGCAGCCCCCGCCGGGCCCTACCTCCAGCCATGGGAGCGTTTCAGCGGTTTCGGCGGCGCTAAATCCTAACGGGGTGTGAAAAGTGGTGGGGATTGAAAAAGCTGTGGGAAAGTGGCGGCTTTCCAAGGCCGGCGGGACGGAGCCCTCCTCCCCTCCGCACCGACACCTTGCGCCGCTCCCCCCGGCACCCGCCGGCACCCCCTCCTCTCCTCCCCCCCCCTTCTTCCCGGCTTTTTGTCCCCAGTACACCCGCTTTGGGATTTTGGGAGGGTTTGGGCCTTTTTTGTGGGTTTTTTGGTTTGGGTTTTTTTTTTTTTTTTTAAGTGTGAACGGTCCGAAAAATGAAGAGGGGGCAAATATTTCCGATGTGATGGAATTTAATCAGCCGGTAACGCTTGTTCTCATCAAAGCAGAGATTCTCACCGCTGGCACCGGGGGGGGGGCACCAGGGTCTGTAACCTGTGGCCGCGGTCAGATGCTGCCTTGACCCTACGGGGGGGCGCAAAACAACGGGGGTTGCAAAAAAAAAAAAAAAAAAATCCTTCGCGGAGTAATGTTAAATCCCAGAGTCAAAAAGAAAAGAAAAAAAAAGGGGGGGGGGGGAGGGAAAAAAATAAGAGAGAGGAAGATAAAGGAGAAAAAAAAAAAAAAAAAAGAAAACCAAATAGTTTTGGTTTGGTTTCTCCCCGCCGGAGAAGACAGTGGATGGCGCAAGAGCTCGCTCCTGCCAACCCCTCCAAGCCGGGAGAGCGGGCAGGCGGCAGGCAGATCCCCCCCCGCCCGCGGCCCGCTGTCGGTACGCGGGGTCCGTACCGGGATAGGGGGGCCGGGGAAGGGCGAGCCCCTGGGGAGGGAACCGAGCGTCGCATCACTTACCTGGCTCGGGCAAAAGGCAGAAAGAGAAAAAACTTCCGCTGGGGAAAAATACAAATAGAAATCAGAAATCCTCCTGGAGCCGTGCCGGTGGCCGGCGGCGGGGGAACGGGGGAAGGCACCGCAACCGGCGGCTGCTCCGCTCCATCGGCCGGACCGGGGCCGGGGGGGGGGCGGTGGGCAGCCAAGCGTGTCCGGCTCGCCCGAGGAACCCCGAGATAAAAAAAGACAGGCTCCTCCTGTGAATAAATCCATTTCTGAGCATCAGAGAGAGGGCTGAAACAAATAAGAAAGGAATAAAAAAAAAAAAAAAGCCCCCCCCCCCCCCCCCCCCCAGCGCCCCGTGATTGAGGGACAGTTAAAAATAATTGCCCGTGTTAAGAGGCAGAAGACCAGGTTACAGGGAAAACTACTTTCTTTCAAAGCCCGCTAATGGCCATGCGATTCATTAGGTTACTTAATCCTAATAAGCTCGCCAGCATCAGTCCCGCTGACCCAGCCCATTAAGCACCACCGGCGAGACCCCATAAAACAGGGAAGGGGAATGTCCAACACATGAGCCCGTTTATCAGCGTTATGTCCCCGAGATAACGTGCCCCCGGCTCCCCCGCAGCAGGTCGGGGACAGAGGAGCGGGAGAGGGGTGGCGGGTCCCACCGTCACTGTCACCCGCGGCCCCCCCGTCCCGTCCCGTCCCCCCCGCGCTCGCCTCCTCCAGCCCAACAATAGCTACATTTGCGGCGAGCATTTTTCCCCGCTGATTAAAGCCAGGCCGGCCGACGGCAGCCAGAACGGAGCGGAACGCGCGGGGTAACATTTCCATCATAAACGGGAGTTAACAGCTTAAAAAGAAAAAAAAAGAAATAAAAAAAAAAAAAAATAAAAGGGGGGGGGGAAAGGAAGACAAAAAGTCGCCCTTCCACCGAAGGGATTCCTGGATAACCCCCCCCCCCCCCCCAGCCCCCCGGGACGGTGGATGCTGGCCGCAGGGTGGGAGATGCTGGCCCGGGGTAACGGGGGCTCCCGGCAGAGCCCGGCCCCGGGCCCCGGCAGCACCGAGGGGGCGGACGGGCAGCAGCATTCCCGGGGCCAGGTTCCCTCCCGCGGCCGGGCCGCCGCCAGCCCCCCCCGGGGCTCTTTTCGGGATGGTTTTCACGGGCTGGAGCGGTGAAGGGAAGAGGAGAGGGAAAGGCAGCGCCGGGCCAACTGCCCGCTCCCGGGGCTACCGGAGGCTGGCCGGTGGCGAGCCCGCGGCTGCTCCCGCAAGTCCCCCGTCCCTCCCGGGGTGCCCTCCGGCACGGACAGCCCTTCTGCTCTTCCAGCCTTTTGCTTTCTTTTCTTTGTCCTCAAGGGCTTTTTTTTTTTTTCTTTTAAACTCGTAAAAATGTTGCTCCGGCTTGGAGCTTGTCATAACAGGATCCTGCTTTATTTATTGGGTTATTTCTTTCTTTTACGCGCAACAACAATATCCCGAACACAGTGCGCTTGAAAGGGGTTTCCAAAAAACAAGAAAGAAAGGGACGGTGGGTGGGTGGGTGGCAAGGAAGAGAGAAAGAAGAAAGAAAGCAGGCAAGAAAGAAAGACAGAGAAAGAGAGAAGAAAGAAGAAGGAAGGAAGAAAGAAAGAAGAAATAAGAGAGAACGAGAGAAAAAAGAGAGAGAGAGAGAAAGAGAGAGAGAAAGAGAGAAAGAGAGAAAGAGAGAAAGAGAGAAAGAGAGAAAGAGAGAAAGAAAGAGAGAAAGGAAGGAAGGAAGGAAGGAAGGAAGCAAGGAAGGAAGGAAGGAAGCAAGGAAGGAAGGAACCACGCATGCCAGTCCTTCAAAATTAAAACAAGAAGCCCCGAAGACTTCTTTTTGGTATTAATATTATTTAACATTTTAAACTCCGGGAACTTCAAACAAACCTTTTTTTTTTTTTTCAGGGAAAAGAAAGAGAAAAGAGCTATTCTCTGGAAACCATTTGTTCACAACTCGAACTGTGCCATTTTGGCTCAGAAACAAAACTCGAGCCGCCCAACCCTGTCCCCCCTCCCCCCGGCATATATCTTTTCAGCACACATTTTAAAATAAATATCCTTACGAGTCTTTCCAGAATGCCTCCTTGTTATGAACTGATAGGATACAACATACCCCAGCTGCGTGCCTGGAAGTTGGGGTTTAGTCCTTTAAATACCAGGACAACATCTGCAGGGAAAACCATTACGGGGCTCCGATCCCCCCCCCCCGCCATGATTCCGCGTTGCCGACAGCGGGGGGGGCGGCCTGGGGATGCGCGGGGGCTCCGCGGGGTCGGCCACGCGTGTCGGGGCAGCGGGTGGATGCGGATAACCCGCGGAAAGAGCCCCCAAAGGGTCTTCGTTTCGCCCAAGGAGAAAATCGTATATTTTTTTTTTCCTGACTCTCCCCGCAATCCCTTTTCATTTCACCAGGCTTTTCCTCCCGCTCCTCGTCAGGCAAAAATAAACCCGAGTAAATCCAGCAAACTGATCTCTACAGAATTTAATTAAAGAGCGAAAAGGTTGCCAGAGGTCTGCTCGGAGGTGTCCGGCTTGGGAAACACGGGGCGAAACCGGCACCTTTTTCGTCCCAACCCAAGATTAATTCAGCCGGGAGGATATTTTCGTAGGACGTTTGCTGAGCAAAGCTGCCCTGTCGCTATTTCGGCTGAGAATAGTGTCTGCCATGGAGAAGAAATGCAGAAAGCATTTACAGTGAGGTCTCCTGGTTTGGAGCTTACAGCAGGTGTCAGAGCTCTCTTCGGGGGGAGTTTTACATCTACATCTACATCTACATCTACATCTACATCTACATCTACATCTACATCATCTACATCTACATCTACATCTACATCTACATCATCTACATCTATCTATATATCTATATCTATATCTATAGCTATATCTATATCTATATCTATATCTATATATCTATATCTATAGCTATAGCTATATCTATATCTATATATCTATATCTATATCTGTATCTGTATCTATCATCTATATCTATATATCTATATCTATATCTATATCTATATCTATATCTATATCTATATCTATATCTATATCTATATCTATATCTATATCATCTATATCTATATATCTATATATCTATATTTATATATCTAGATCTATATCTGTCTGTGTGTGTCTCTCTCTATATGGGCAATTAAATAAAATAACCACTTTGTCTGTTTTAAACCACACGTGCGCAGAAGAAATACCAGAGGAATGTTAAAGTTTTAAACACTTTCTCCGCTTCTACAGCTGAGGCTCCGTCGGAATACGGTGTATGACCGTAAGATCACGTTTCAGCCTCTTTTTGCTTGTCGCTTTTGGTGGGACGCTGCAGTGGGGACTGTCGCTGCCCCGTTTTTATTAAGTTGTGCTCTTAACCTGAGGGTGGGGTGTGCCTTCCTGGGGCTGGGCAGGACGAAAACACCTTTATTTTCGAAAATAAGCAAGCGGCGGGAGTGATGGCATTTGCAAAGGACGTAGCAAACAGGAGAGTATTGACCTCTCTTGCGACGACCAGAAAGGAGGAGTCCGGCTGAAGCGGTGACCGACCTCCCGACACGGAGCCGCGATCAGTTTAGGTGCCCCCTCGCCTCTGTGTGTGCGGCGGGACAGTCCCTTCCCTCGGCCAAGGCGGGGAAGAAATAAATCTCCGTCGTCGATGGGGGGGACACACACACACACATCACTTCTGACCGCTCTTCTAGAGTGGGAGCGGGCGACAGACCCCCTCTCCCTGCCCGCGGCGATGCGGAGCACACGCGGATGCTGCGCGGCCGCGGGAGGACGCCGAGGCGGCCCCGACGGGGCGGATTTAAGGAGAAGGAGCAATAAAATACGGAAAGTATTTCGTGCCCAGGGTCGCCTAAGGAGAAGGTAAACCGCGCTGTACATCCCGGGGGTCCCGGCTGATCCCGCCCCACCCCCCCACACCCCCCCCGGCGCACGTGCGGTGATAGAAAATGGGGTTAAATGACGAGGGGTCACGTCGAGCCATCCCCATCGTTTAGTAAAAATAACAGAGCTATTACGGAGCCGAAGGAAGCAGCCGGGGAGTCCGTCCGCACACACAGGCACATAGAGATATACGGATAGATACCGATACACGCATCTCTGCCCCCTGTGAGCCCCAGGACCCCCCCGCCAGGCCTGGCACAGAGCAGGGTGCGCTCCCCGGTGTGTCGGGGACGCGCACACACACACACAGGGGCTGCCCCTTCTCCCGGAGGGAATGCGGAGAGCTCGGGAGACGGCACTTCCCGCACCAACCTACGCTTTTTCCTTGTTGGTTTTTTTTTTTTTTTTCATCTCTATTGCCGAAAACTGGAAATAATTAAATTCTTTAAAGGTTTACTTTTGAAACCGTGGCTGGAGTAAACTATGATTCAGGTGTAAATAATTACCAAAGTCATGAAAGCGGCAACTGCTACATGTGGTTTATCCATCGCTTTTTTTTTTTTTTTCTTTCTTTTTCCTTTTTTTTTTTTTAATCGTTTGATCATGTTAATGCGTAACTGTTTGCCAAATTCACATATTTGTAATTTACTAAAGTTTATCGTCTCTGTCGGGGAACGGGGATGTTGTACATGAGATTCCAGAGCCGCCCTGCCCCGCTGGAGGAGCCTGGCTGGAACAAACTGGATGCTCCTCAAGAAGCGGTAACGCCGTCACCCCCGTATTTGGAAAAATCCACATCAGATTAGAGAAATTAGAACTGAATAAAAGATGCTTCCCCTTTCATAAACGCTCCCAGACCTACTTGATTTTACACTCCGGAGAAGAAATGAATTAGTGAAGAAAAGAAATTGTTTAAACACAATAGATCCGTGCCCAAATGAAAGCGTTCCCCGGGGCAGGACAAGCAGGATTTGGCCCGAGAGCATGAAAACAGAAGTATCCATTAAGCGAAAGCCTTGGACAAATAGGAGAAACGTGGACATATAATATACACCGTATAAACAAAAGCCCGGGATTGATTTCATCCCCGTTTTCTTCAGGTGGAATCTACTTTTTTTGTGGTTTGGTTTTCTTTTGCCTACGCTGCAATTTCAACCCATTTGTCTCCTCGGAAAGCCAGGGTGGAAAAAGGCAGAGAAACGCACTTTTTTTTTTGTTTTGTTTCTTGCGTGTGTCCTCTTCTAAAATCTTTTTTTTTTTTTTTTTTTTTTTTTTTTTTTTTTTTTTTGCATAGTAAGACACCGCTGGAACATGTTCTGCTGTTGTAAAAGTGTTTTTTATCAGGCTGTAAATTACTGCCCCTCTGACAGAGGGGCCGGAAATGTAAATCACACCGTCGAGCTGAAGTTATGAAAAAGTTTGTTGCCTTTTTCTGCGTCCCAGGAAGATGCCGGGGCTTGGGAAGGGAGCGGGGCGGGGGGGGGGGGGGGAAGCCTTGTTTACTATTTTCCTGCTCCACCAAACTGTCGGCTCCACGGCGCCTGGGACTTTGATGGGAAAGAATGGACAATGTGCAGAGTCCCTTCCTATGACACCCAGGCCACCGCCACTTGGGAGGTCCTTTGGCCTAATGCAACCACAGCTAACTGCTCCCAACAGGAGGCTCCGCGGATCAGGCAGGGTCACAATTATACTTCTGCTAAAGGCAAGAGCTTTTTTTTTTTTTCTTTTTTTAAAAAAAAAAAAAAAGGAAAAAAAAATGGAGAGAGCAAAAGAGAGCGAGAAGGGAGGGGGCTGGGCGAGCGGTTGAGTTAAAGCCTTTCAATTCCCCTGGGGAAGGAAAAAACCGAGAGCGGGGTGAGCAGGAACCCTTTCCAAGAGGCAGGACCGAAATCAGGTTGTTTCCACCCAGAGGACGGTGCCGGGGGACGCGGCGCGGGGGGCACCCCGACCCCCCCCCCCCCGGGGCTCTCACGCCAAATGGCCCGCGGGGAGCAGCAGCCCCCCCTCCGCAGGTTTTGGGGTTTCATCCCCCGGGGGGGAGACCTCGCTGGTGCCGGGCAGATGAGATGTGCGGGGAGATGGGGGGGGACCCCAGCCCCCGCCAGCCCTTCAGCATCCCCGCCGGAGCGGAGGGGGAGACCCCCGGCCCCTCGGCCTCCGATCCCGGTTCGGGGCGCGGGGGGGCCGGTATTGTCCAGGGGTGGCGGGGGAAGGACGCGGGGGGGGTCGATACACAGTGTCTCTCTCGAAGGGGGGGCAAGGGTAGTTTCCCCACGCTGCTAAACCCCCTGCTGCTTACAGGGGGGATGAAAAGCTGGGGGGGGGGGGGGGGGGAAACGGGGGGGCTCCCGACCTCCGCCGGGTGCCGGTGATGGCTCCGCACCGGCCCGTCTCCCCCCCGCTCCCGGCGACCCCCAAACGCACCCCCGCTCAGTCCCCCCCGCTCCGGGCTCCCACCTCGTCCCCCGACCTCCCCCCCCCGCGTCTTCCCTGGGGCAGGAGGACCCCCGTCTCCGCCCTATTCTGGGCAACAACCACCACCCCCCCCCGGTCGCCCCCGCCAGGCAGCGAGACCCGACTGCGGGAGGGGGGGGGACAGGCTGCGGGGACCACCCCAACCCCTGCCCCGCTCGCCACCCCCCCCTCGCTTACCTGGACCAGGCTCCCTGCGGCGTGCTCGCAGCGGGACGGGGGCGAGAGGGGAGGCTCGGCCCAGCCCCCCCGAGTGGGGAAGGGCCCGACTGTGCCCCCCCCCCACCCCCTCCCGGAGAGAATCCGGCGGGAGGAAGGCAGAGGGAAGGGGGGGGAGCGGGAAAGCCTCTTTTTTTTCGCCCCCCTTTCTCTCCCCGTTTGAGCCGGAGTGACCCGCAGTATCTGGAGAAGGTTTTTGAAGACGCTGGGGAGGGAGGGGAGAGAGTTTTCTGCTGAGAAACTCAATCTGCCGTACAGTAGCGGCCGCGCCTGGGATCCGTCACGGCTGACAGCACCGCAGGGCACAGACACCATCCTCCCGCAACTCCCCAAAATACCCCCCCCTCCCCCCCCACCACCCCCCCCGCTCCCGAGGTGGCCGCCGGGCTGCGCCGCGCTCCGCCGCCGGGAGCGGGGGGGGCCGGGCAACGCGCCCCCGGGCCCCCGCCGCCGCCCCGGGGGGCGAGAGGAGGGATGGATGGGAGAGCACCCCCCCGCCCCCCCGGCATCTCTTTCCCCTCCCCGACCCCGCACCCCCCAGTCCCGATGTCCCGGCTCGGATGGCGCAAAGGCCGTAAATGTGAGCGCCAGCGCCGCCGGATTCCCGGGAATGACTTTAATGAATAATTTGGGAGACAGTTATGGCTTTAGGTAATTACTGCACGGCTCTATGAAAAACAGATTTGGGAGGGAGGGAGGGAGGGAGGGAGGCGGTCAAGGCCGGGCCGTGCGCTTCGGTTCCCCCCCGTCCCGCGTCCCCGGGACCCCCCCCCCTGGCTGCGGGGTCCTCCTTCGGGCAAACCTGCCCAGGCCTGGGGGGCGGAAGGGAGCCAATGTTATCATCATCATTATTATTATTCCTATTATTATTCCTATTATTATTAATATTGTTATTTTTAATCTCTTCCGCCTCCTGTATTTTCTGGCAGGACATTTCCTTGTCTTTTTAGGCCAGTTTTAGAACGCTGCTGGGTTTGGGTTTTTTTTTGTTTTGTTTTTGGGTTTTTTTTGTTTTGTTTTTTTTTTACATTTATTTAGCTTTTTAAAAAGTTCGTGATACGCAGCTGTTGCAGCCTATGGCCGCATATGGCATGCGAATAGGGACCCCTATAGGAGAATCGTCCTCTCCATTATCCCACATGTTTGTTCGATATACGTGGCCGGGAAAAAACGACTCTACTGCTGTACATTAACATATAATTTCCCATTTTTCTCCAGAGAGAGCGTTGGGCAGCGCCGGGGCCGGGTTCCTGCTTCCAACCGCCCTCGCGGGTGGCAAATCCACGGCCCTGCCAGGCGGCAGCGACGATCGCCATTGTCCCTTCGCTGCTGGCCCAGCCCCGCTCCCCCCGCCGAGCGGCCCGGGGGGGGGGCTGCAGACCCCCCTCTCTCCCCCCCCCGGGGGACAGCATCAACCCTGCACAAGAGCCCTCACCACCCAGCGCTCTCCCCAGCCACGGGATTTTTTCGGTTCGCGTTTGTTTCACCAGTTTTGGTGTTGGGCTTTGTTTTATTATTATTATTTTTTTCTTTACTTTTACTTTCTTTTTTCTCCCACCCCCCCTCTCTCTTTCCCCCCCCCGGGGTCGGTGGCTGCGGTGGGAAGCCGGGCGCAGAGCATACCGTCTGCGCTGATTCAGAAAGGAAATGTTCCTTTTCCTTTCCAGATTAGAGAGAGACACAGCGGAGCGTTGCGGTATCTTAGGGGGTTTATTTTATTTTATTCTGCTGGAACAAAGAAATGGAAGCGTATTTTTTTATCTATTTTTAGGGTCACGCGGGGCTTTTTCTTTTTTTTTTTTTTTTCTCTCTCCTCCTGGCAAGCGTATTTTACCCCGAGAATTTAATCCTTCAGACAAATAGTCTAACGTTATCTCTTTCCTCTGGAGACGAGATCAACTGCTTTCTCATCCCCCCCCCTCCTTCCTGGTAGTAGCGCTGATTGTAGCCTACAGCTGGACAAGTGTCAGCCGCCCAACAGCCGGCGGAGGCTCAAGTTGTATTTATTCAATTATTATTTTTTTCCCTCCTTGGGAAAAGGAAAAAAAAAAAAAACCGGTACGAAACGTACAAAATCACGAAGTAAAAAGTTGGTGAGAATAAGCCGCTGAGCCGGGGCTACCAGGCTGGCTGTGCGGCCAAGTCCAAGCTCGCAATTAGCGGCGATTCATTAGGATTTAATAGCAGGTGCAAAAGCCACCCCCCTCGCCGGCAGCGCTGCCCGGCGGGGCGGGATCCCGCGGTGATCCCGCGGTTTTCCCGCAGCCCCCGGCCCCGCGTAGCCCCGACCCCCGCTTCGGGCGGGGAGGGGGGCGGGGGCGGCCGGTCCCCACTGCGCTTCCCTTGCCTCCTTTCTCCCCGCGGAGCCGTGCCTGGCTCGGGATTCACTTTGGAAAAGCCAATCGCGCTGAGATAAAGGAGTTGGAGGGGGTGGCGGGGGGGGGGGGGGGGGGGGGGGGGGGGGGGGCGCGGCACCGCTGCTTCTTTCTCCGAGTCCCAAAAAGACAAATAGCCCCGGGGGTAAACTCCGGAGGAGCCTGGGGGGGTCGTCTGCCGAGGGGGTGCTCCTCCCGGGGGGAACTTGTCCCCCGCGTCCCGGCGGTCCCGGGGCTTGGCCCCCGGCGGCGCGGTGACACCCAAGCGCGGGGCAGGATGGCTCCGAGCCGTCTGATGTGACGTCAGCGAGATAGAGAGGGAGCGGGGCCCTAATCACTCCCAGATGTCCCTAATAAAGGATAGAGAGGCTTAGAGCGCGTCCGAGAATTAATTTGTAATCAATGCGCTCCAATCGCATCATCAAAGCGGCGACAATTCTGGAGGAAAACGGGGGAAACTGGGGGACACACACATATATATATACACACACGCGTAGACATATATACACACACACACCCCCCCACGCCGGTTTGGAAGGGGGAGAGGGGGCCACAGCGATGCTCCAAGCTGGAATTTCTGTGAATCTCAATAATTCAGATAACGCCGCCGCTGTGACACCCCCCGCCCCCCCCCGCCCCGGCTCCCCGCGCGGGGCGAGCTGGAAAGGGCTGAGCAGGAATCGGCCCAAATAGAAATGGAAAAGAGCGGAGCTCGTTTGCAAAAAGCGCGTATTTCATGGCCCGCAAAATAAATACTAAAAAAAAAAAAAGTAATAAAAAATCACAAATTAAAAAAATATAAAATATCGATAAGCCCCTCGTCGCAGCAGAGGGGATTATGCCATGCGTTTTCTTCCCATCGCTGCTCGGGGGTTTCCTCGGCGTGTATTTGCGAGTCGCTGGGCGAGAAAAAAGGAGGATTAAGGTTAGGTTTTCCAGCGAAAAGGAGGATTTTTTTTTGCCGAGAGGCGATGCTCCAGGCGGCGGGGCCGGGAGGGGGGAGTCGGCGAGCGGCTCCGCACCCCGCCGCGCATTCCCCGTGGGATCTACATCCCTCTCCCCCCTGATTTTATTTTATTTTTGAATAACAAAAAAAAAAAAAAGAGGTATGAGGGGAGTACAAGATGCACCTTTATCAACTGGGCAAGGAAAAGCAAACAAGGCGGGGGGGAGATGCTTCTCTCCGAGTGCGATAAAGAAAAACACGGTTTTGGGGGGTTGTAACCCCGCTGCCAGCGGGGGCGGTCCCAGCTTTTTTTTTTTGGTGGAAGGGGACACAATGGGACAGGACATCTACCTGCGCTGCGGCGGGGTCTCCGCGGGAGGCATTTCCTTGGGAAGGCGGGCAGGGATGCGGCCCTGGACCTGGAGAGAGAGCCAGTTTGGGTTAAATTGCCACCGTTTAAGTAAAGGTTTAAAATACGAACCCGGATTTTATCCTGGAGAAAAATGGGGAAACCTTTGCGCTTAAGCGGGAATGGTCGAAAATACCTGGAGCAGCTTCTTTATGGAAAATAAGAAGTTTTTTTTCCCCTCGCCTGCCGGCAGTACGGAGGGATGTCAGGGTATTTCCCAGCGCGGGGTGTCCCCACCTCGCCGGGGGGAGCAGAGACGCCCCCGGCCCGGCACCGGGACCCCGGGGAAAGGGTCGGCAGACGGGGCGGGGGGTGAACTGCGGGGACTGAGCGGGGGGAAAAAGAGAGGCCACACCGGGAAAGCGGCCGAACCCGAACGCGCTTAAAAGGAGCCGGAGGGCGGGCTGCGGCAGTTCGCACTCCGAAAAAAAATTTTTAAAAATTAAAAAAAAAAATTAAAATATTCGCTGTAAACGTGCAACCCAGAAGAGTTTTGGGAACCACAAAGTTAATATTAAGTTCACCGTCGCTCATGGTAAATCTTACATCTATCCCCCCCCCGCCGTAAATCCCTCGCCTTTTTGGCTTTTTTTCTTCCCTGGCGTAAAATTACCTGCTGCACCATCGCTCCCAGCAAAGCCCCCCCGTCCGTCCGTTCCCCCCCCAGCTCCCGGCTGCCCCGCAGGATCCCCGCACCCCCGGCCGCGTCCGCTCCCCGCTGGCAGCCGCTCTCCTGCGCGGAGAACACCACCACAAGGAATTCCTGCCTTTCCAGCCCCGCTCCCGGGTCCTGCTCGACACTCACGGGGCTGGCGAGATCCCTCCCTCCCTCCACCCCTCCTTTCACTCAGCCGCTCGGTTAAAAATAAACTTAGGAGCCATCTTTATAATTTAGTTTACTTCCGAATATTTTAAATATTATGAAAAAAAAAAAGCCATAAACAACGCTGTTATTCAAAACATTTTGAGGTATAAAACATAAAAAGATTTGGGTTTTCTTTTTTTTTCCTTTTTCTTTTTTTTTTTTTTTTTGGTTTTGTAAAAAACACACACAGTGGTTTATTGAGTACTTACAACGTTTACACCTTCAATATTAATTAGATTCCACTTTTTCCCTTACGGACGGAAGTGCACATAACCAATAACTGTTGAAAACATCTTCAAATACTGAACGACCACAACAAAATTACAACACTAAATACCGAGTCAACCGAAACGTCGGTGCAACTGCTTCTGTTGAAATATAACTTTATAATCCCATGAATATTTATATCCAAAAGGCCAAGTATTAAAGATACACTTCACATACACACTAATGCCAGGGAGGGATATTTTTTTTGTTGTTTTGTTTTCCTTTTCTACGGTTCTGTTTTCCCCGTGTGTTTTATACAGAGCAAATAACATTCACGAAACTATTAGAGACAATACCCCTTACCAAGCCGGAGTTTCCTCTTCATCTATGGAATGCCTTTTCCCTCTCCTTCAAATATCCACATTTTGGGGTGGGGTTGGGGGGAGAAATTGCACATAAATAAACCGGACGATTCCAAATACCGAGAGTCCTCAGAGGGGAGCTGGCTGCCGGGGGTGGGGGGGGGGAGCAGGGGGCTCCCCCCGTCCCGCCGCCCTCACTGCTTGAGCTCCAGCGCCCAGACGTGCTGCGGCCAGCCCGTCCGCCCTTTGGTTTTCTTATCGTTGCTGCTAACTGTGCTTTTCAAGATTTCGTTCTGGGGGGAGAGAGAGAGAGAGAAAGAGGAGAAAAATATGAAAAAAAAAAAAAAAATCCAGGTTAGAGATATTTCTCCCCTCCCTGGGTCGCCTCTGCCCCTGGAACGGGCCGGGGGAGACGGGGACGGGCTGGGGGGTGCCGGGCACCGGCGAGGATTTGGGGCGAAACACCGAAATCTGCGGCAGCATCGCGCCCGGCGGAGGGGGGGCGGGGGGGGGGAGGGGAGGGGGGGAGAATGTTGCGAGGCTCGCAACAGCTCGCACAGCCGCGAAAAGTCAGGGAAAAAAAAAAAAAAACTAAATGAAAATAAAATAAAACAGAGGCGAAGCGCAGGAGAGCCGCGGGCCGCCGAGCCGCGGCCTGCCGCCGCGCCGCCGCTAACGGCCCGGTGCTGGGGACAACCGGAGGCTTCTCTGCGGCGGGACGGGGTGCGGGACAAGCCCGAGCCCCGCAGCGCAACCCCCCCCCTCCGCCGCCGTGCCCGCTGCCCGGCCGGGGACCGCGCTGTCCCCATCCCCCGCCCCATCCTCCCGCCGCCCCCCCAGCACTGACCAGCTCTTTCTTCCTCTTCTCCTCCTTCACGTCTGTCTTCTTGATCTCTGCCTTGAAGGCCTCCGCCTCCCCGTTCTGGTCGTCCTTGGCCAGCAGGTCCATGAGGTAGGCGATGTAGCTGGTGGCCAGGCGGAGGGTCTTGATCTTGGAGAGCTTGGTGTCGGCGGGGACGTTGGGGATGCACTCGCGGAGCTCGGCGAAGGCGCTGTTGATGCTCTGAGTCCTGCGCCGTTCCTTACGGTTGGCCGTACCCCGCCGCTTCACCGGCCGGGGCCCCCCCAACCCGGGCGGGCCGTTCCCGGGCGGCACCCCCCCGTAATGGGAGTGGTCCATGCCCGGCGCCCCGTTGGCGTACTCGGGGCTGTAGGACAGAGCCATGCTGTAGTCGGGGGGGGACATCTCCGGGTGGCTGCTGATGAGCCAGCCGTGGAAGTAGGGGTTCTCCTCGTGGCCGCAGCGGCTGGCGGCGGCGGCGGCGGCGGCGGCGGCGGCGGCGAAGGGGTAGCCCTCATGGTGCACCACCGGGTGGTGGGGGAAGCCGCCCACCAGACTCATCCCCGCTGCCTACCGCACCCCACCCCGCCCCCCCGGCCCCCAAAACAAAGAGTTTCCCCCCACCCCCCCCCCACCCCTCCCGCCCGCCCGCCCCCCGCCCGCCCCCACCGGGGCGATGCTCGCCGCCGCTCGCCCCTAGCGCTGCCCCGCCGCCCGCCGCCCGGCCATCGGGCGCTGCCGCAGAGTCCCCGCCGGTCACCGAGCGATCCCCCCTCCCCAGGCGCCGCCGCCGCCGCTCATGCGTTGTGCCTCCTCCTCCTCCTCCTCCTCCTTTCTCCTCCTCGCCCGGGGCCGGGCGCTCAGAGAGAGAGAGAGAGGGGAAAAAAAATAAATAATAATAAAAAAAAAAAGAAAATCACCAAAAAAAAAAAAAATAAAACGAAGCTACGGAGAGAAGTCGACCAAAACAAGATGGCTTGGCTTCCCAGCCCGGGCTCTTCCTCGCCTCCGCTCTCGCCAAGTCCGCCGCGGCCCGGCCGGCTGGTACTTACAGGCGGCCCCCCCGCTCCATGCGCCCCCGGCCCGGGGCTGCGCTCTGCCCGCCGGCGGGGGCCGTCAGGGCATCATCCCTGCCCGCCGCTGCGGGGGGGTCCTCCGCGCCCCGGCGCTGCTGCGGGGCATCGGCGGGGCTCGGGGCGCTGGCGGGGCTCCCCCGCACCACCTCCATGTACAGCTACATCTTTAGGGCCGCTCGGGTTAATATATGTCGTCAGAAGCGGCGGCCGCCAATGGCGGCGGCGGGGGCGGGGCCCGCCGCCCTCCGCAATAAAACTTTTTTGATGTTCGCCCTGCTAATTGCCGAGCTCCTCTTTTAGGATTGGCTGCCCCTCCGCATCCATAATGTAATTAAAACAAGGGGGAAAAAATTATCATGGAGGCAGAGGTTAATGCAAGTGTTTAGCAGATGCCTTACTGTAAAATCTGCATTAAAAAAAAATAATAATAAATAACCAAACCAAAACAAAAACCCCAACCCAACCAAAACCCCAACAAACTCATTAAAACTTAAATATCGGATAATCTCAAAGCAGGTACAGTATGGATCCAAGGAATTTCTTGGCAAAAATCTATGTGAGGGCTTGGGACGCTCCGAGGTTTCTTCTCCGAAGCGCTTTGTGCCGCTCGGGCGGAGGAACGAATAAAACCGGCCTCGGAGGGGACCGCACCGACGGCCCGGTGTGGAAATGCCCCAGCAGCGCGAACCGGTGCTGCGGGTTCGCAGGCACGGAGAGAGCTCGTCGGCAGCTCCCCCGAGCAGGGAGACGGAGCTCCGTCTGTCACCCGAAGGCTGGCGACACAAGTCACCCAAAGGCTGGCCCCGGCTTCGGGCGTCTCCGGGGCAGCGGAGAGCTCGGGGCTGGGCCGGAGGTTTCTTCCCGAAAGAATTGCTGTGAGATACTAACAATAAACCCGACTCTAAATCCTTCTTTTCCAGCCTGCTGCCTGCGCCTCCGCACCTCGGCCAGTGCTCGCCCGGATGGCTTGCGCTCCTGAAGCCCGTGTCGCCCTTGTTTTAACTGGTCGGATCGGTAAGTCACCGAATATTTTTTTTTTTACAGCATGTTCAGAGCTTATTTTCTAGCTTTTACTAACAAATATATAAATATTTCGCCGCATTCCTGCTTCTGCAATAAAATAATAATAATAATAAAAAAAAGCCCAGCGTCTGCGGAAAGCAGGTTTAGTTATCGAAGGGGAGTAGTCAAACGTTTGTTTAACGGCCAGGCCGGGAGGAAATCTCCCGGAGCGATTTAGGTGTTTTGCTGTGGTAAGCGTGAAGACGTTACAGAAGGAAAAGGGATCTCAAGCTGTAATTCATGGGTAACTTGGAGGCGAGGGGAATTGTTGTCATCTTCAGCTGGAGCCGAGCGTTACCAAATAGCTGCGAAATCGCAAATACCCGGCCGTACGTGTGTCGGCTGCCGGCTGGGCTGGTTCGGCGTATATTACAATGCAATCCTA
This sequence comes from Sterna hirundo, assembly GCA_009819605.1. Classification (NCBI taxonomy): domain Eukaryota; kingdom Metazoa; phylum Chordata; class Aves; order Charadriiformes; family Laridae; genus Sterna; species Sterna hirundo. Next base: position 1,476,632 of record CM020441.1, read on the forward strand.
CAATATAGGCAGTGTGGAAAACTGTGTCAACAGGAGCTGAGAGGTCATAAATTAAAGAAAGAGAAAGATAGAGATGGAGGAGTCTGCGAAAGGAGGCGGCAAGAACCGCCAGTCCCGTTTCTGCAGCAGCTCCGGGCGCTCCCCGGCCCGGCTGCAGGGGATGTTTTGGGGCGCTGGGCGGGGGGGGGGGGAGAAGACGAAAAAGCCCCTCTGGGGGGATTCGGATGGGGAGAGGGGGCGAGCTGAGCCCGGGCGACCCCGGCTGCCGCCCCGCTCGCCCCCGTAGCCGCCGCCGGGGCTGGCGGGGGTTTGCGGTGTCCCGGGGGCTTGGCGGACGGGTGTGGGGGCTCCCGGCGGGGGGAGCCGTGCGGGGAAGGGGCAGGCTGGGCCCGGGGGGGGGGCCGCCCGGCGAGGAGCAGCCCGCTGCGGGAGCGGGGAGCGGGGAAGTAGCGAGGGGGAAGGCGGGCGCCGGCCCCGCGTCTGGGCAGGACGGGGAGTGCGGGGCTGGAGCCGGCCGGGGGACCTGCGGGGAGGTGGCGGGGGGGGAAACGAGAGGGACCTGCGTGTGCATCAGTCCCTACACCTACCCGTGTGCGTCGGGGTGTAAACTGAGTGCGAAAGTGAAAAACCAGTCCAGCTGCAGAGCCGATGTGTGTATGCACACATCTTGTAGGCGCACACGCAGGCTCCTACTAAAATGATAAATATCTGTATCGGCATCTGCACACGCACACCCGTCCATTCGGTATTATCCTAAGGAAATGCCGTGTCTGCAGTGGGGATTTTTTTCCATTTGAGGAAGGCGGGGGGTGCGGGCAGGGCCCTGGGGCGGCCGGGCAGCCTGTCCCGCCTCCGGGGATGCGGAGGATGCGGGGGGGATGCGGGGCTCAACCCGCAAAACCCACCCAGCGGCTTCTGCAGCCGCTCCCCGGCTCGCTTTTCCTGCCATATTTCCCTTGGTGGGAAGAAGGAGCGGGCATTGTCAAGGCCGGGAAGGTATATTGGCTTTGCAAACGGGGTTGTGTTTCCCTGCGCTCTCCTTCTTTGCGCGGGAGCTTCCCAAAATCCCGCAGGCTGGGCTGCGGCGGTGACAGCCCCTGTGGCCAGCCGCGCCGGCCACCCCGATAACATCTCCAAGGATGAAGGGAACGGAAAACATGAGGCAGAGAACAAGTAATAAAAGATACAGGAGATACCGATCGGAACACCGGCCTCCAAAGCTAGCATCATTATTGCTTAATTAGCTTTGGAGAAAGAGGGTCTCTAGATAAAGCACCCAGCAGGGTCTTTTATATAGATTTCCCCCCTATCCCCCAGCAGTTGTTTACGCGTTTTATAAAAGCGAGTTTCGGAGCAAATGCAGCTCTTGTGTCCTCCCTCAGCTTTTCACTGCTCGGGCTGCCCGATGAGGGGTTTTACAGCCGTTCCCGTTTGATCAGCGCGGTGGAAACCGCCGCAGCCCGAGGTGCCTTTCCCAAGGCTCGGCTTCGAGTCCCTTAAAAACTACCGGCGTTTTGCCGATTTATTGATTTGATTGGATTTTGTTTTTTTCCCCGTGCACAAACCATTTGCTTAAAAAAAAAAAAATAAAAAGAAAAAAAAAAGAAAGAAAAAAAAAAAAAACCCCAAAAAAGCTCTAGCCTTATGTCACTTATTTCCCTGCCAAAATGGTTGCATGTTAGGCGGCGATTTATCCGGGCTCTGCTGCCAGACAGGGCTTTCCTCGCTCGCTGTAATTAAGAAATTTTGGTGGCGACTGTGCCGGGGCTGGTTTTCCCTTGCCTTACTCCCCCCGCTTCTTTTTAAATTTTTATTTATTTATTTGTAAACTTTGTTTTGTCGGGGGTCTGTGCGTGCGGGGTGTGGGGGGGGTGGGGGCTGTACCGTCGCTTTTGCCCCGCGGTGGTCGCCGCTCCATCCCCGCCGCCCTCCGCGGCGCGGAGCGGGAGGAAGGGGCTGCCCTCGCCCCCGGTGGGTGCCCGGGGGGGCGGCGGTGGGGGGGAGCTTATCGCCAGGTCACTCCTCTCCTGCGGGACACGGGGTGTGTGTGTGTGGGGGGGATTTGGGGTTCACAAAACAATAGAGCTGGGCACCCTCCCCAGCCCGGCCTGGGGTGAATTCAGCTAAACTACAAATTAAGCTAATTTCTCCGAATCAGAGGCAAGAGTACGGGCCCGGGGAAGAGGTGGGGAGGCTGGGGGGGGTTGTGAAACCCGCATCTCCTGGGGACTGTCGTCTCGGGGGGGGGGCTGGTTGGGCCAGCTGCAGGCAGGCCGGGCCGGGCGCTTGAATGAGCAGGCCCGGGGCAGAAAAAAGCCCGGCCGGTGCCGAAGAAGCCGTTTCCTCGTTCTTTGCTCTTTTTTTGCATCTTCTCCCCCGGTACCGGTGGGGCGATGCTGGGGAGCAGGCAGCCCCCCAGGGCAGGACAGCGGCGGCGGGGCCGGTGCCGAGCCCAGCCCCGCGCCGGCTCCCCCCTTTTCGCCTTTATATTTTTAATTAAATCAAATAATGAGACCCGTCACAGCACCCCAAAGGCACCCCAAGGTCCCCGGCACCTGAGGCGCAGCCCTGGCCGGATAGACGGCCCCCCCCGACGGCTCCCAAAGGCCCGGGGTGCGGGGCCGGGGGTGGGGGCTGCGGGTCTGGAAAAGCCGGGACGCGTTTGGATTCATAGAGAGCACGGTGTCGTTGACCCGAGAACAGAGGTATGGGAAGGGACACCCCGCTCCGGCTGGGTTTGGGGGTGCCCGAGGACCCCGTGTCGCAGGGGTGCCACTCCCGGACCACGGCGGAGGAGTCGGCGGGAAGAAAAAACCCGCAAGAAAACCGATTTTTGGGAAGGGGCGCCGGAGAAATATCATTTGAAGGTCAACCTGTCAGTGCGGGTTAATGGAGAGGACTTGTTCCTGCTGGGCCTGCTCCCACCGCCGCGGCCGGGGCTGGGGCAGGATCGGGCCCAGCAGGCCCGGATTAATTGCTGCCATCGGAGGTTGGAGGAACCCTGGTTTACGTTACTATTATCGGTAACGAACGTCCACATATTTCAGGCATGATAATCTCGCAGCCGTTGTGTATACAGAAAAAAAAGAAAGGGAAAAAAAGGAAAAAAAAGGGAAAAAAAGAAAAAAAGGGAAAAAGGAAAAAAAGAAAAAAGAGGAAAAAAGATAAAAGATAAAAGAAAAAAAGGAAAAAAAGAAAATAAGGGGGAAAAAGGAAACAAAAAGAAAAAAAAAAGAAAAAAAAGAAAAAAAAAATCAGGGAAGAGCAACCCCCAAGACACTGACCGCTCCGCAAGGCGCGCTGAGGGGCGGTAAGCGCAGGACGGGACGCGTTCTCCCGTTGCATGTGTAAGCAATTATTCGAGGATTGCTTATATTTGTGACCGAGGATCCAGAGCTGCATTTAGAGCCTGGGCAGGAATCACGGAAAGAAAAGAAAAACACAACGTACCCCGACATAGACCCCTTTTTTTTTTGCCTGAAGAACGGCGATAAAAGACCTTATAAAATTCTGCAGTGAGGGCACGGCGTGTCCCTACTGGGTTTGTCGTTTGTCTATCCTGTGCACACACACGTTTAATCACGCACGTGGATGTATACAGACACGCACACCGGTTTTTTTTTCCACGTAATGTTGTTCGTATTCCTGGGAAAGAGCATCTTAAGCCGCTCTTGAGCTCGGCGTTGATGCAATAGGTCGCGAATTAACGAATAAGTTGTCCTCCAGCATCTGCAGTCGAGGCGTCGGAGGAAGCGGAGGGCAGGCTGGCACCGCTTGGGGTCTGGGCTGACAAAAAATATCACCACTTCTATTGTCATTCTTCATGGAAAGTCTCCATGTAACAAGGCTGGCGTTTGGGCAGCGTTCATACATCAAAGGCAACCTCGCTGGGCTCAAAAAAAAAAAAAAAAAGGAAAAAAAAAAAGGGAAAGATCCCTCTGGAGCAGTGACAATTAACTGCAATTTCGCCCCAAACGCGGGTGTCCTCCCGGCGGTGCCCCCCCCCCGCACCGCACCGGGTGCTGCCACCCCCCCCCCCTCGCTGCGGGGCCGGGGCTCCCCGCACCCCCCGGCCGGGTCCCGCAAACCCCGGCCCCGCACTTGTCGGCGGCGTCGGCCCCGCACCGCGGTTCCTACGCGGCGTGTCGCGCTGTGTAACCGATCCGGCCGAGCGAGGTCTTTCTCGTAATTTGGATACACCGAGTCTCCAGTTAATGACATATAATCAGCCCGTAGGTCACTTGGTCATTCTCTTATTACAAACCCCTCCTTGCTCTCTCTGATCTCCTTTCAAACTGAATTTCACACAAACAAATAAAGCAAGACAGGGACAAGTCCTTAAAATACAAGAGCGAAATATTGGAGGATTGCTGGTGGGGCAACTATAAACATTTTTAAAAAGAAAACCCGAAAAGATAGGAAAGAACATCTTATCGAGAAAGAGAGCACTGTGTACAAAACACGGAGGGGAAAACGGTCTGGCTTCTGTTAGAAATGACATAAAATTAAAATAAAAATAATTACAAACAGGAATGGCATAACATAAACAGAAGGGAGGAGGCTCTACTAGAAATGCGCGGCCGTACTGTAATTTGTTCTTACAGATGCTACGACCGCTCCGTGGGTACGCAGAATGTTTATTTACTTCACTTTAGTTGGAAAAAAAATAATAAAAAAAAAATTAAAATTGTCTTTTTTCTTTAGGAAAGTAGCTGGAGAAGCTGGGAACTGGAGAACCGAGTGTCGTGTACCTCCTCGGACCTGCCGGGAACCGGGGCCGCGGCCAAAACGCTGGGTGTAAATGCGACAACAAAAATAAATATTTTAACATCGCCGCGCAGGACGTATTTTACCGAGTCAACACGTTGTTTTTCTGCTTTTCATTTTTCTTCCCTCTGGGAAGAGACGATGCTCCCTTTTTTATTAGGTATTCCCCGGCAGATCAGTTTTGATCTCCGTCCAGGTGTGTGTCCATAGATCTGCGCGTACGCCGAGCCCTCGGGGAGCGGGGCCGGGCGTTTTTCGGGAATTCGAGTGGATTTGTCCCAGCCAGAGGGGGGGGACATTCCCATCGGGCTCAGGCTGGAGGAAGAGACCTGGAAGAGGCGTCGGTGTCCCCCCCACCCCCCATAGGCGTTGTCACCTCTCAAACCATCCCCGACGTGTGCGGATCACGGCGCCCGGGAGCCGGCCGGGCTGCAGCACTAGCCCGTGGCTACCGACAGGTCGGGATGGCGCAGGCCGATGGTGGGGGGGCTGGAAAGGGTTAACACCCCCCCCCCCCTCAGCCCCCCTGCCCGCCGCCGCTTCCCTCTAGAGGTCTCATTAGGGAAACCCTCGCTGCTATTTCCAGCGTTTCCTCCTCAATCAGCCGCCCTCAAACGCGGCTCCACAAACAAATTGGCGGCAAAAAGCGCCGATCTGGTCACGGGCGAGGCCGAGCCAATATTTCACCCGGGTTTGCTTTGGAATTACGGCCGGGTTCGTGGCTACCTGCCCGCCACCCCCCCTCGCCCCTCCCCGCTGCCACCTTTGCCACTCGGCAAGGGATCTGGGGGGGGGGAAAAAATATCAAATTTTCACTATCAAAAGCAGAATCTCCCGGTCCAAACGCTGCCCGCGTTTGTGGTTTTTTTTTTTTTGGCCGCCAAGCCAGGAGCCCCCCCCCCCAGTACCAGAGGTTGCCCCCGCCCCAGCCCGGCCCCCTTTCCCTGTTAAACCGCTCTTATGATTTGTTATATATTCCTCCCCCCCCCAGCTGCTTACTCTTGTTTGACTGTTGTACGAAGCCGCTTTAAATCTTCGGCAGGAAGAATAAAAGTTAAAGGCGCTGGGGCGGGTTCCGCCAGACCTGCGGGTCCGCCCGGTCCCCGCACCGACCCCCCCCGGGGCTCCCCGAGCCTCCTCAGCGCCGCAGCCCCCCGGCCCGAGCCAGCCAAAATAGGAGCTAATTCCATTATGCCCGAAAGCCGGGGTGTAACAGGGGGAAACTTCGGCGCTGAGGAACTCAGCCGCTATATTTGCTTTGCCATAAACCGACGGGAATATTTTACGGCGGAGGGGAACGGTACAACACGAAAGGGAAATATGACAATAAATCTCTTTTTTATGGATTCTCTCCAGCAGCAAAACACAAGGATTCAAAGGGTTTACGACCCAACCATTTCGCAGGTACATCCGAAGATACCTACGCAGAAAAGAACACCCCGTATCCCCCCTCCCGGCCCCCCGATCGGGGACATCCAGCTCCGTGCCCCCCGCCAGTTCGCCCACGGAACCCCCAGTGACCGTCCTGCTGGCACGGGACACCGCTGCGGGGACAGGCTCAGTTGTTTCTGGTGCCACTGGCACCACCCTTTAATAGTTTACCGATAACGCGAAACTTCGAGGCAGAAGTAACGCTCCACCGCCCGTCCCACAACCAGCCCGTGAGGCTGTTTTCTTTCTAGTCACTCCAAAACTATTAGCGTTTGAGATCCTTCACCCACCCCTGGAGCTAAATCACAGCTTTAGTTTCACGGGGCCAGTTTATTTAGAGATTTTCGCATGCTAAAATAAAGATGGGTACTTCGAGGTGAGGATTTCCAAGTGGGAAAGGGTCTAACGCTCCTTGGCATAGGTGCAGGTTCAGCATGTAAATCCCTTTGAGGTTTTAAACCCTGGATACTTTTGGAAACCAAATCACACAGCTCTCTGCGTCTTGATACCTTTAAAAATCTGCTGCACGGAAAATATATTTTTTTCCAGAGTCATGTTCCACTGTAAAACAGCATTCTTACATCCGACAACCGTTTTATTCAGTGCAAGCAGGTTTGCATCTAAGGTGCTGGGAATGTTTTGCTATCTGTCTCCATGCCTTGTTTTGGTTCTTTCTTATTGTCACCTCCTGATGTTGCTTACCCTGAGCACCCGAATCCGGGTTTAGGTCACCCAGGGAGCAGGGAATAGCTGGTGGCTCCTGGGGAATTGATGCTGGGCTGCAGGGGTTTGGAAATGCAGGGTTTGAAACAATTGCTTCCCAGATAATGTCCCAGCGCAGCGCTTCTCCCATCTCGGCACGGCTCTGGAAGCCACTGCTCCCTGGGACGTCTACCAGCTATGAAAGCAGAGGTAGCATGTGCAGTTAAATGTATTATTTCAAACATAAGTTCTTTCAGTTAAAAATTGTCTTTTATATTGCTAAATGAAAGCCATGCTGCCTTTTTCCTGTGCTTTTTTTTTTTTTTTAGATAGAATAGGCAAATGATTCCAGAGCCCTAGTTTTTGTTAAGAAAGGTTGAAGAATGATCTACAGTTCGAATATCCAATCACGTATTGAACAACAACCTATAAAATACAAATCACATATCGAACGATAAAATCCACCCACGATAAAATCCTATAAAATCCACCCACAGGAAAAAGGAAGATCACACCCCCCCCCGGGCGCAGACCTCCCCAGTACAAGCTGTGCTTCTTCAGCTCACCAGGGTGGCACCTATTTGTATGAATTCAAGACTCGCCTGTGCCTACTGCGAACGGGAATAGTTTGCACACCCTGGAGCCGGCTCATACGCCGTTGCCAGGATTGCACAGGAAGGCAGAGCACAGCGCAGGCTGATTTTACTCCATTTATCGTTATTTTGCTATCGCAAAGGGCACCGCAAGCACTTTTTTCGCAGCCACCTCAGGGACCCCTACACGATGGAGGAGTGGGAAAAGCGTCAACCTGTGCTTAGCCGGGGGCCAGGGCTGTGCCCTGCGTGCCCCGCAGCCCACGAAGGGCTTCCCCCAGCTCCCATCGTGTACTAGTCATAAAGATATGTCCTAGCTTGTAAAAAACAGTGCATGCCCACTTCGTATGATACGTGCGTGCACACATCTGGGCTGCATGTGTGGAAAAGTCAAGGCACACACCGCAAACAATTTTACATGTGCAATTTTCCAAGCATGGGTCGATGGGTCTATAACGCAGCATCTCTACAGTGTGGAAAACGGCATTCTTCTGCACAGGAGGGCATTTTTAAGCGACTTTCAAAGAAAAAAAAAAAGAACGCGGCATTATTCTTGGTAGCATCGTTAGCAGCAGCTTGTTTCTCCTGGTGGCTCCTGAATTTTTCCGCAAACCCGCCAAGATGGAGCGTTACTCCTAAACAGCAACATGCACACAGCAATCGGAATATTTCAGATATTCACTTCTATGGGCTGATGCTATTAAAATTAAAAACATCTGCTTTAAGGAATGCAGATTTTCTGGATGCAAATGTCTTCTCCGCTCCCCCAGTAAATTCAGCTACTCGGGGAAACAAAGTGAGATTCTGCACAGTCATCGCGCTGTTCGACACAGTAGCAAACGGAGCGATGCTGCCCTAAGTGGTGGTGGTGTTCAACCAACAGTTGGAATTGGATAACGGCTCTAAAGGCTCTCAGCTGGGAACACTTTCCTAATGCCTCTGTAGGTAATGGGATTCCCATCGTGTGCTGCCCAGTCTGTGTCTGCCGGGGGCTTTTTAATGCCTGTCTGTGATCAGCAGAGCTGGGGGGAGCGGAGAAGGGACCCCCAGCTGCCCCACATACCATCACCTCATCCCCGTTAGAGGCACCACTGGCCGAAGTCGAGGGGGAGAAACCTCCCCCCTTTGGCACACCCCTTAAAAATCATCGGGAAAAACTTCAACACGTGCGTTAGCTCCTCTTACGCCAAAGCTAAGCTGCACGCGGCTGTTTAAGAACGAGGAATTATGTGTAGTGACTGCCACACTGATTGCCGTGCTAACGACAGAAGCGCGAGCGGTATCAAAGGTGGAGTCGCACCCAAGGCTGCGGTGTGTCCATGGGACGCTTTGTGGCTCTTGCCTGGCAGGCTGACTCTAAACAGAGAAAAGAAGTCGCAAATGGGAAGTTGTCGGTCCTGCTGGCGCGGGAATAAAGAAAAATGGAAGATAATCCCTAGGAGGACATTGCACGAAACTACACGGAGGTGGTGCATGGCTACGAAAGCATCATGGGACGATGGGACACGGGAGTGTGTACGGTGCTACCCAGAAGTAAATAGTGGAAGTTAAAGTCTTTTTCTTATTTTGCCTTTTCTTACTCTTATTCATTCTTATTCTTATTCTTATTCTTATTCTTATTCTTATTCTTATTCTTATTCTTATTCTTATTCTTATTCCTATTCCTATTCCTATTCCTATTCCTATTCCTATTCCTATTCCTATTCTTATTCTTATTCTTCTTTTCAAATCTGCCACTGGATAAATTTAGGGGTTTCATAAACGATGTATAAACGCAAACATGGCAATAGCGTAAACTTAGTAAAAAAATACCTTGATGCTTATCTCAGATGCTTATTTCAGAAAAGAGTATAATACTTGCGAATACTTTCTGTATTGGGAAGAACTGGCCCTTCCTTTGGCTCCTGGGTAAAAGGTTTGGAGACGGGTTCTCTCCAGGCCGTTTGAGGTGCCGATTGCCATCACGCCTCCCCATAGCGGCTGTCAACAGGAGATCTGCTGTTTGTGGGGTGGGTGCTACGAAGTTATAAATAACACAAACCCAGGACTTTAAATTCTAATATTGTTTATATCCTACATAAGTTGATGAACACGCACATGCACGCACACACGCACATACACACGGGAATTTGAAAAAACAGGATTTAGTAATTTCCTCCCAGTATTTACATCTTAACCACGTTAACCAGTGTTCTAGTTCAAAAGAAACATTGGGATCTGGCTGGATTAGTAACATTTGAGAGCTATCCAGCTCTTGGAAAACCGTCTGGTGCTGTTTCCTTGGGATTCTCATGGATCGTGGTCTTTGTGGAGGCAGGTGTCTTCATTCCAGCTGGCCACGGGGAGTTTCGCTAAGTAACGTTCACAGCGAGGGCTTCAGATGTCGGTCACTGTAGAAATGTAAACTATTTGTGCCTTCAGAACTGGGGATTAAAATAACGAGAAAAAGAAAGTCAAGTCCATTCATTACATCTGACTTGAAGGCGATGCTTAAAGAAGGGAAACAGCTGATTGTGAGACAAACCTGTATTTCTTACGGTGATGGCCGTGACACATGGGTTGCACCTCTCGCACGGAGCAAGGAGTGCTGTTGGTGAACCGCACGTCGGACGCTGGGGGCAGGTGAGCCACGTTTTTGTTTCCTTGGTAGATGAAGAACAGAAGGAGAGTTGCCCCTGCCGAAATCTAGAGACGGATCTGAAGGGGCGCATGAACCCAAGGGATGCCACCTTGGACGATGGATACAATTAAAAGAAAAAGCTGGAAAAGGCTTTTTTTTTTTCTCCCCCCCCCCCCCCAGCTTAAAAATACCACAATTAAAACTATTATTAAACTAGATAAAATGAAGCGGAAATTTGCTTTCAGGTTTTAAAGCCAAGAATGTTCTTTGTGCCTCTATCCATTTCTGTGCTCCACGTACCCTGTGCTGTTTACACAAGGATTATCTTGTTTATTTTACAGTTATTATGCTTCATAGAAACTAATCAAGAGAATATTTCTTTTTTTATGACAAAAAGTGGATGTTGAATTGCTCGAGCTGCTTTTATACAACATTCTTGGGTTTGCGATAGTGTGATATTTAATAAAGTGTTTATAAAGGCAGATATAATAGTTTATCAGATCTCAGGCAGTCGCAATAACAAAACCGCCCTTAGCCTGAGTGCTGTGTACTGGGCTTCGTAATTTACAACGCAGCACTTTCTAAATTACTTCATAAACTAAGAAAGTTACCTACCAAAGAATCAATCTTATAAGAACTGAGAAATCTTTTCCTAAATATTTTTTCTGTTACTTAGTCTCCGTACAAATCATTATTAATAGCTTGGACTCCGGCAGAAACTGCGCGCCCTTGTAGCACGCAACACGTGCGCGCTCTGAGACCCTTCCGTGCAGTCCAATCTATTTAAATTTCCAGGGGAAGAGACCTTTCAGCTTAAAACACTGCGTGCCTGAAATGGTATCCTGCACAAGCAACCGGGGTAAAGCAAAAAGACCAAAAGGAAGCCAAAGACCTCACAGTGGGAATCTGACGGAGCAATTCAAGTGGGAGTGAATAGTTTACGAGGCCATGAATAGAGAATGGAGCCTTTCATTTCCGCGTCATCGCTCCTCCAAGTCCCCACCAACTCATCTCAAGTGTGTCTGGTGGATTCACTGTAACGGCGTGTGCTCAGGCGTCTTCGTCAGGAAACAAAGCCCGTGTCCCCGAGCCCAGCCTTCCTCTCTGCCGAAGGACCTGCCCCGAGGAATCCTGCCGGCAAACAGCGGCAGACCCAGGTGCGCATCCCGGGCTGATACGGCCCATTCTTCCCCAAATGTCCCAGCCTGGCTATTCCCTGTGCACAGTCTGTCCGCTATCGCATGGAAAAGAAAGAAATGAGGGACATTTAAAAGTGGAGAACTGCTATTTGTAATTCAAGACCAATTTTTGGTCTGCAAATAGGCAACGACCTCCTTGATAGTCTAGCACGTACTTAACTCTCATACTGCAAGCACTCCTGCGGTTATCCGGGTCAGGCACCCGTAGATACAAAAGATCTTAGAATACAGAATCCTAGGATTGCCTCGGTTGGAAGGGACCTTTCAGATCATCAACCTAACACTGAGAAAAACCACCACTAAACCATATCGCTAAGCGCTACGTCTACCTGTCTGTTAAACCCCTCCAGGGATGGCGACTCCACCACTGCCCTGGGCAGCCTCTTCCAATGCTTGACAGCCCTTTCCGGGAAGAAATTGTTCCCAGTATCCATCCTAAACCTCCCCTGGCACAACTTGAGGCCGTTTCCCCTTGTCCCATGGCCTGTTCCTTGGGAGAAGAGCCCGACCCCCCCTGGCTCCCCCCTCCTTTCAGGGAGCTGTAGAGAGCGAGAAGGTCTCCCCTCAGCCCCCTTTTCTCCAGGCTGAACAATCCCATCTTTACGAAATCATCATCCAATTACACTTTAACCTTCTATGTAGTTTACATTTCAACCTTCTATATAGCAGAGGAAGAGAAGTATCATTCACGTGTGTTTACATCGCTCATCTTCACATTTTTTGGCAGCATAAATAAACACCTAATTCACATCCCTCGGTAACCAGGTGTATCTTCTAGCTGGCCAAAGCTTCTCCTCGTGTTTGTGACAAGCAGCCTGAATGCACAAAATTGCTGTCATTCTTTGCAAAAAGAGCTGCGGATTTTACTTCTTGGTCAGGCATCGATCTGAGATAAGTACAGAGGTTGCACTCTCAGAAGAAAGATCCACTGACAGTTGTGCAAGGAGCAGCCGCCTTCTTTCACGTCTCAGAATCTCTCATCAGATTGCAAGAAGTCTAGGAAAGATGAGCAATTTGTGTCCTTATTGCTAGTTTTAGAGGAGGTGTATGGCGGTCCCAGGTGATTATTTGATATCAGAAGAGAAGCAGCATAGAAGGGGAAAGATTTTGTGATTGAAAGTGATCCAGGTGGATAACCAATTGTCACCTCAGAGACATGGTAAGACATGTTCTTAAAGGGTTTTGAGGGGGGCCATCAAGCACATCTGATCTACTGAATGCTTTTTTAAAAGTAAGGATCGCAATCAGGACTCTATCAGGAGGAGGAGAAGCTGCTTATGTTCTTGCAACGTCTCCATGGATTCACACCACATGGTCACCGGCAGACAGACCGAAGGATAAGAATCAACACTTTACGTGACTTCATTGAGGGATGGGCTCCAAAACACGAGGTGGATGAACAGGTGTTTTTCCTATCCGAAATACGTGCAGCTGAAACGCTGCAGACTTGGCATATGTTCATAGATCATCTCTTGCGAGCAGATTCGTTCTCCAAAGTTTTCACAAGTTTATGTAATTTGGTCAGAATAGTATTGATATTTCCCTGTTCCGTAACTGGAGTTAAGAGGGTCACTTACCCCAGGGTGTGGATAGAGGTGCAGGTGCCAACACCCAAAAGAAGACCGTGAGCTTCAGGGACACCTTTGCAAACTTAGGCTCCGTAAACTTAAGGCTACCAAACAGCTGCGTTTCCTGAACACGTTCTCTTTTTCAGCCCAGAAGCTTAGTTTGGGCAGCTGTTGAAAAATTTATACATTTGTTAGGATCTCAAGCTGTTTGGGAGCTGTGGCAGGTCAGATGCTCTGCCCAGGCAGGTTGTACACAGCCTGGTGGTAACCACAAGACTGCATGAGCCCTTATAGTCAGGCCAACACTTTTAGAGAGCGTCATATTTATTGTGCACATGTGACAAAGTCACCGCCTGCCTGCACAGCGAGGCTTTCGCTTCTGGGGGTTGGCTGACGGACCTACTGCCCATGTGCTGCCCAGTCACCGGCAACGCGCGCGGTGAGGGCTCTGCGAGTCAGATTTACTGTGAAAACGCAGAGCAATGAAACGCTGCATGTGCAGGGGGACGTGTTGCTTCCTGAAGCGCGGGGTGGAGCGCACATACGCTGCGCAGATTTCCCAGCCTGGAATACGGGCAGCTCTGTACCGGCCAAAGGCTGCAGGCTCGAGGAGGGGCAACGTTTTAAGATGCGTTGGGCATGAGGGCCACGAGAAACGCTCGGCGCGGTGGTTCTGCCGACCTCGTTGCAAGGTGCCTGATACCCGGTGAGAAAAAGATGCTCAGAGCCTGGCTCGCCCTGCCGGGTTCCACTATCGGGCAGGCGTCGCAACTCGCAGCGGTGCAGAGCTCGTCTTGCTCTGTGGCATCAGTCCGTCTATGCCCTCCTTCCCCATCGGAATAGGAATATATAAAGCCGCGGTAACAAGGATGCCCAGTAAAGATGCTATCAGCATAAATAAAGATTATGAGTCGTTCAGGCTTTATACGGAGCAGGCGCTATGTAAATAATTTTTATTCCAAGAACAGTAACAACCCCTGAAAAGCTGGGAACACCTTTATGGTAATCCTCAGTCCCTCGTAAGATAGGGCATTTGGTTACAATTAAAGACGAAGGCTCAAACTACTTACTTGTACCTCCCTGAACTTCAGACAAAAAGAGATCCTGATCTGAGCCACTTCAGGGTACCGGCTTTGCAAAAGCAAAACAAAATTAACGGAATTTTTTAAAACCCAAACCTTCCTGAGTTTTGGGCCCTTTCGGTTTCAGTGCCACTCACTATTCCTATTTTATTCTTTTTGTCCTCACACGAGAAAAATGTGAACCGACTAGAAGTTAGGTTGGTTTTGTGAGGTTGAGCTGAGGTCAGCGAAAAATTGATAGCAACTTTTGAGATGAAAAAAAAATCATCAAAGCTAAAGGAAGCTTCTCAAAGTGGGATTTAATAGCAGCTATCATATTGCCTTCAATGGCTTGACCATTTCTTCTGCAGCTGTTTTATTTTAAAAGATTTCACCCCCATCCCACATGTATAGGCCCATACACTGACCTAAGTACACACATCCAAGTACTTTGGTCACTCATGATAACTATAAACCCTTCAGTGAACTACCAGAAAGGTAGTTCAAATGGAAACGGTGAAATTCAATATAGCGTTTAACTAAGTCACTGTCTAAGGTTAAGCCTGAGGAACAATCAGTAACACTGGGAGGAAAGGCAAATATATTAATTGGTACGTGGACACCAGATATACGTGGCTTTCCTGAGAGCTGTCAAATAACCACGGTGGTATTTCAGTGTGAGTGAAGCAAATGAGCCTACTCAAATACAGATGTTAATTCGTTTCTACATAGAAGTGTGTGGATGTGACAACACCTAGACACAGATTTAGGCGCAAAAATAAAATTTAAAGACAAGAGGGTCATTTTATCTGGTAGTGCTGCTGCCTTTCTGTCTGTCTAATCACGGACAGAGAAGTTCTTGGAAGACCCTTAGTGTGCCAGGCGCCCAAGTCCCATTGACTCCCAGGACAGATGGATTTCTGGCGTATTATGGGCTTTTTGAAAACTCTGCTGTTGTGTGCTATGCCAGCCGTAACTGAAAGCCTTATCTGTGCCTCATAGCAAGAGATCACCTTTTATCACAGTAAGACACAGGGAAATAACCAAGACGATGATAAAATGACGAATAAACCATCATTTGGGCAGTGTGTTTATGTACACGCCCCTGTGCGGGCGCACAAGCAGACAGCAATGGGTCCATATATGTTGTCATTATGGTACATTTCCATTGCTCTCTCTTTTACGTTTAAATTGAGTTTCCTCCAAAGACGGTCGAGAAGCATCCCTTCATTTCAGTGGAGGCTGAACAAAATTAAAAATCCACACTTGATTAACTAAAGAAATATTTCTATTTACTCATTCCCCCCCCCCCCCCCCCCCCAACATTGATATGAAAAACATACCAAGAATTTTCATGCAGTCGTGTATATGGAAATAGTACGACACAATGCCAATCATAAAGCTGAGGATAAAAGAAAAACGGAGAAATAACTTCACTACACATTGACAGATCCCGATAATTTTACCTTCTCTGAGATTTTTTCCTTCATGAGGTACCTCCTTTTGTAATATTTACCAATAGCAACCATAAAAATGAATTGCTGACTGGTCTTCTCTCATCCCTTGCTTATTCTCCACTCCAAAATCAAACAACACTTCTACAAAGGCGGTCTTTGGGTTATAGTTTAAAAAATGGGCACTTCAGTGTCCTACCATGGTGTGAAAGGGAAACAAACTGTAGGCTGGTGGGTCATAGTAAGCCAACAGACAGACAGATACTTGCAAAGCTATTTTTTCCCAGAGCTTTCTGGCCTCTTCCTGCACATGCAAGTGTGCTGCTGGCATGAGACGGAAAATCTGTGAAACAGCTGACCTGCCTCACAGCTTTCCACGCAAGAGAACCATCCATACACTTAATTTCAAGATTGTCTGAAACAACTTGAAATTTGTTCACGATCACTGTAAATCTGAGATGCCACTGATTATTGCTACGATCTGCAGCCATCTGCAATCATTGAATAATCCAGGCTGAAGAAACTTCCGGAGGTCTCTAGCCCAAACTCTGTCTCAAGGCAGGGTGTGCTATGGGGCCAGAACAGGATGCTCAGGGCTTTGTCCAGTTGAGTTCTGAAATCTCTGGAGAACAGACCCTGTGCAGCCTCTTTGCACAACCTGTCCCAGTGCTTAGCTATCTTCATACGACCTTTTTTCCACAATATCCAGAACATCCCGTGTTTCAATATAAGAAACAGTCTTGGTGGCCTTCCGCTGGACTCGCTCAGGTTTGTCGGCTGTGCTCCCTGTCTGCGTGCTGCTTTCATAGAATAACAGAATTGCCTAGGTTGGAAGGGACCTTTAAGATCATTGAGCCCAACCATCAACCTAACAATGCCAAAACCGCCACTAAACCACGTCCCTCAGCACCACGTCTGCCTACCTCCAGGGATGGTGACTCCACCACTGCCCTGGGCAGCCTCTTCCAATGCTTGACAGCCCTTTCAGTGAAGAAATTTTTCCTAATATCCATCCTAAACCTCCCCTGGTGCAACTTGAAGCTGCTGCTTCTTGTCCCATCGCCTGTTCCTTGGGAGAAGAGACCGACCCCCAACTCTCTACAACCTCCCATTCGTTTCTGCATGACCACCGCTAAGGTTTACTCGTCGAACTTGAATACATTGACCGGGCCAAGCTAACGTAACTTGAGAGATGTTTTTTCCCGGGTCTTTCCATTGCCTTGTGCTCCTGCCAGTTACCCAGCTGTTGGTCCGACCAGTTTACTCTCACTCAGACCCTGCAGCGTAACAACGTAGAGGGTACCAGGAAACACCATTGCCATTCAGTTTGTCAAATGAGGATTGGGACCGAGGCAAACAAAGGTGCTCATTTCCACCGTACCAGCTCTGCGATCCTTACAACGCAAGAAAGTGCGTAACTCACCACGTGTTGGGAGACAAGTATATATGTTCATGTTTTGTCCTGCCTTACTGCAAGTAGAAAGATAACTTATCACAGCGGAACATTTCCTTCACCGTGAAAGGAAGCAGTGAACCATTCCCAGCTCAACTTGCTGGTTGTTATTTTGTGGAGGATCAGATATTGTGGAAGAGACCATTGGGTCTTCACTCCTGGTGTCAGAGAGGACACCTAGACCTAGTGAGCGTAGGCATCTCTCATACTCTGTAAGCGTATCTGAATTTTACACCGTAGATATATTCCCCAAACTAAGCCGTCACCTGAGACAACTTATATCAGAATAGATATATTTGGCCCTCTTAAAAAAAAAAAAAGAATTACCGGAAGAGATGATCTCTAACTATTCACGCAGTATTTTTGGTCACTTGCAACTGGAGGAATGATTGATGATGCTAGAGAAAACCTCAGAAAACAGAAAATCTTAGAAAAAGCTCAGAAGAAAAGATTGTAATTGGTAAAATAATAAACTGTCTTTTTGCATACCATGGAGTGTTTTTAAAATATACGGAAGAGCATATTCAATAGAAGTTTTTAGTGTAGGGTATGGAACGTGTGGAACCCCCATTCAGCAAAATCTTCCCAATTGTAATTTAGCACCTACCCTTTGGTTCAGCTTCCTTTTTGAATTCTTAGGCATTCATCGAGTGCATTAATGTCAGAAAAACTTAATTTTTGTAGGTAAAGCCACCAACGCTCCCCCTCTGTGTGAAATCCTGTCTCTTCAGAAGTCTGTAGTACTAAGTCCACTGGCGCTTCATCCTCACTCAATAGTTTACTCGTAACCTCTCTAACTTGGCTTCTATAAAGTATTCAAGTCTGCTAATGCTTCATTATTTTAAAATTACCATGTTGTATATTAGTTCTCCTACTCAGATTTTTGTTACTAGCTGTAAAGAGATTTACTAGTCAAAATGTTTTTAGAAGTAATATGTGTAAATACTGGAGGAACCTAATTTGTCACTAAAAGTCGGACTAATAAAACCTGAGATTTGAACACACGAGAAACTCTGAATTATTTAATAGCTGAGACCTTATGAAGTACTGGTATCTTCTTTGATATCTGTTTTTGAAATAGTAAAAGATAAGAGATGTCTTGCATTAGTTTATAAGCTTTTTTTACAATCACAGTGATAGCCACTAGTATTATCCTTTAAGCGGCTTCAGCTATTTGCAGGGCTTTTATGAAGTTTTAAAAATAGTATCTTGTGGTTGTTCGCAACTGAACGGCAAACTGAACATGCGATAGTTATCTGTGTTGCTAAAGATAAAACTGCGAAGTTATTAGGCTACGTTTATCTCAACGGCCCAAGGAAGATGACATAGATTTAAAGTTACAGCCCAAGATCAAAGAACGCAATAAATGATCCAGGAAACAACAATTTAAAAAGGAAAATTTCTGTGGAGCAAAAACTCATTTGTTAATACGAAGGCTGGTTTTAAGGTGGGGAGAGACATCATTTGTAATAGGAGTTTTTATTTTTATTTTTTTCCGTAAAGGATATTCTAAATTAGGTGTAGATTTGTAGAAGTATCATAGCCTTTCACCTCAGTTTCTTAGGCGTTGTGAGCCTGCTCCAGCAGCCCCTGATAACCAGAAGGTGACTTGCACTAAGCCTTTTGAACGGGGTCCCCTGGAAATTCAAGGCTGGTTTCCCCTTCCTTTACTAAAAGCTTGGGATCTGCCCTGCTTTTCTGCTCTCCTGGCTACTGGCTCCTCGGGAGCGGACCACGCAAGCAGGACTGAGGGCAACCTGAAGGGCTGGTAGCACCAGAATGACCAGTATCTTTCTGCTAGAAAAGCCGCATCATCCAGGGAGGAAGAAAAAAAGCATCCACATCGATGGTATGGTACAGGATTAGCCTGCTCCTGGTTGACCCGCCATCGCTTCTCTGAAAGAGAAATGAGCACTGCTCGCACTGCAGAGGCCAAGTCTTTCCTTCAAGACACTTCAAGGTCTTGGAGAACCTGCACTGTCCGTTTCAGGCAGCCTGATGAAAAAGCCTTCGCTTCTTCAGCTTTTAGAAATGCGATGTATTTGGATCTGTACAGATTTCCCATTTTTGCCATATATAGGTGGTGTTCCAGGTACGTGTCGAGAACGGAGTGTGCAGGGACATACGCAAATGCATACGCTTACTTCCCCTGGGCTAGCTGTGGGCTTGGCTGCTCTCCTCTCTCCTTCACCTCTTGTGCACCCACCCAATGGTGAATACCCAATGCCAGCATACCAGCAACTAGAAACTTCGGTTATTTTCTTTTCCTCAGCTTTAATCACTGTCTGAATTACCCTGCTTTGTTGTAGACGTTGCTGAGGTCCTCAACAACCTCAAAGAACCTCTTTGTGGTCTGTTTTCCGCATCACTCTTAGCTCAGGATTTGCTAGTCCGTTGCTGAATCTGTTGCCACTTTCGTGCCTTCCATTATGCCGTCATCAGGCCTGAGTCTGTTTCTTTTCTTCTTCCCCAGGAAAAGATGTTTCTCCACTTCTCTACAGCTTCATATCCAGTTGTGTTGGAACAGTTTTGGGACATTAAGTGTTGTTTTTTTTTTTTCCTCATATATCTGTTAAATGCCATGGAGATTTGGTGCCGGCTGTAAGAAGTGTATGACCAGCAGTTCTACTGGCAAGAGATGGGATGATTTTTCCTGGAACCGCTATTCTCATATTACAGGTCAAATGTACCGGGGCTCTTCAATGTCTTTGAACCTGCCATTCTGATGGCTATCAGTGCCAGTTGGGAACTCTTTATCTGTGCTAGTAATGGTTTAACATTTCGCCGAGCGAGACTTACAGTGTTTTAATGTCTGAAGACAGTAAAATGCTTGCAGAAATAAATAGGCAATTCTGTTGGAGTCCAGATGGTTCATCAGTCCAGCTGGGTGAAGGCACGGCAGCTCGGTAGGAAAGGGCACAGATGGGATCGCTGTACGTGGTACAGTGTTCTTAAGTGTTTGACTCAATGATCCATCTTGGTGATCAAGAATCAATTTATACGTGTGATCCCTGGGAGGGGCTTTCTGTATCAGTTTGGAGACGGACCTCGGTACGTGCTTCAAGATCCATCAAGGGATGCATTAGGAACAAGAGTATATGTTTAAAACAAGAACAGACATAGGGTAACAGGCACAGTAAAATAAATGAAAAATAAAAGTTTAACTTAAACCTGGATACAAGATATGATTCTGTGTCTGAATGAAAGACACCAAAGCTTCCCATTGTTTGCCAAAGATGGGAGTGAACTTGCCTTCTGGAACGGTGATCTCCCCGTTCTTACTGTGACTATTTGGAATTTCCCCCGCTGAGGAGTTAACAGTGCGGAGTCGCTACTGCTGTAACATTCTGCCCTAGGATTGGTTAAATCTGCCAGTTCTTTTCAGTATTAATCTAAATATTGCTGGGCTTTAGTTTTTTGCAGTTATCAGAAGAACTGTATGAAATGAGATACAATAGAAGTCCCATTTGGCTCATACTTCTTTTATTCTTTTGTAGAATGACCTTTTTTCTTAGTCTAACGTAGACATTATTTGCAGTTCATTTCCCCCAGAAGTTTATTATGTAGCCTAAATTTTTATTACAAGTACAAAACCCCATTTTGAAATACAAGTACGCAACTCCCCATCCCCAAAGATGTATCCCCTCCTTTGACTCCAACGGTCCATTTCATCTGTTTTTCTTCAAAGTTATTTTGCTTTACACATTCTGTAGGTACGCTTTAATTTGCATTATTTAAAAGCTGTTTGTCATAGCTCCAATTGCCTTCGCACATGGGTATATTTTACCACTTCAAGCAGAAAATGGTTCTGTCTTCCTCCAGACTGCAGAAGTTAATAATGCATCCCCATTTTCTGTTTTAAAATAACGGCTTAATAAGGGTCGATAAAAGGCCTGATAAACCAGATGGTCTTGGATGAGGTCCTAAGTTTGTCAAACCCGAGCTCTGCTTGCCTGTGAGGAGGAGAACAATGTACAGCCGTGAGGAATCCACTGAGAGGGCTGAGCGGGAGGAGCGGAGGGCTCGGATATTTAATATCGGTAAGAACAAAAGTACTTGTGTATGGCAAGGTTTGGGGTTTTTTTTTAACTACAGTCACTTCATACACGATTACAAAGGAAGAGTAAAGGACTTATGGCAGGGCCGACGGCAGTCGGTAAGGGCCACAAGGGGAGTATACTTGTGAGCATAAGTAAATAAAAACTACTCTCAATTTATGTTCTCCATTGAGAATCTTCACACATATGAACAGGGACGACTGTCGAATGCAGCAACCAGACCAGAACCAACCGCAGACTAAGAGGAAGGAACTACGTGCACAATATGGAGGAGGATAATCTGGGAGCAAAAGAAACGAAGGAAAAAAAGAAATAGCCCTTCAATTCAAGAACAGTCTCCTCTACGCGTCGTTCAATGAAATTCTGAGCAATACAAAACATTTTATAAAAGCTCTTCAAACCTGTCGCTACAGAATACATACACTTTTCCCGAAGTTTAATTTGGGAGGTTCAGGCTTCTCATGCAAGATTTACAGTTCCATTGCATAAAAGTTACTGAGATGTAGGTAGCGACGGCTGGATTTGTCTGTCGTCCGATTCTCATTAGAGACTTGAAATACAGTACATCTAAACAAATAAATTTATAGTGTTTATACAGTTAACTTTTACTGAATACGAGATATGGGAGTTATTTGTTTGTTTTATACCAAACATAGCACAACCACATTTACCAGGAAATGGAAACAAACTTTGCTGAAATAGATTTTGTAAGTAAAACAAGACCTTTTCAAGGCAAATATTAGTCCAGGACTAAGCCAACTGCAAATATTGGGCAAAAATGAGTGGAGAGGTCCAGGAGAAAGATAGTGGCTGTAGCCCACAATTTTTTTTCCCTCTAGCACCATCCTAAGGAAAGTTAGCCATGCCCTCCACACACCGTATGTGGGAGTCGGGAGGGAAATGCATAGGAACCCAAGTTTCCTAAAGATTTTTAGTTTTAAAAAATCTGATATTACACCTCTTGCATATGAAGGAAAGAGCTGAAGTGAAATGAACTACCCGTAAGCAATGGAATATCCTCTAAGAGCTCTCCACGTCCATACAACTTAAGAAGTTTTGCTATATTAAACGACTAACCCGTATATTTCCTGCCGCTTTCATAATAAAGAAATAATTTGTCTCTTCCTTTCAAAACGTGCTGTCTCTTTTCCCCCTCCACAACAAATCTTGAAGAGGTAGTTAAAGCATCAACACCTATTAGAGAGAATGGAAAGAATACATCACTGGAGATCTTGGAAACTTTTCAGCAGCGTGTTTGTTTCAGAATAAATGAAGGCCTCTGAACTAATCCTCAGATGAAAAGAGGTTCATCTACGTCTTTAATTAGATCATGCTATTGGAACACAATATTGTGATAAAGAAGATTTAATAAAGCATTTTGTCCTTTTATTACTTTCGTTTCATGCAACGTATCTCCTTATCCAAGCAAGATGTTTGACTTCAAAGGAAGTGCTATCCACCCTCCCTTTGCGCAATAAATAACTCCCAGAGGAGTAAAAACAATATATGTTTGTAGCATTGCCGATGCTGCTGAGTGGTGAGAAGATCAATCATTGTCATCCCTTTCTCTAGCTGTAGGTCTAAGATGAATCTCTTCCTTAAAGAAATTTGGGTATAATTTGGTGCCTGTCATTAACCCTTCACCTTCGGGAGAGCGCACCTTAATAAGAAAATGAAACGAAGGGACTTCCCTCGCTGGAGAACATCCAGCTGAGCAGGGGCTGACCCCGTGCAGAGGGACCGGGCAAAATCCATACTTCTGAAGGGACTGGAAGGTGGCTGAGGGAGGGTGTTGGATGGGTGGTGGCACAAGCAGAAAATGACCACTGGCTTATTTTTCTTCGGTGTGAATACACCGACCGGGCTTTTGACACCACAATACAGCCCTTCGCTTCTGTTTTTCAAATAAATGAAGCCAAAGTGTTTTCAGAAAAAAATTGGATGCCAGGGCGGTCGATATTGAAGTTAATTTGTGCAAATATCTCAGCTTATGCTGGAAAGACTGAACTCAGCCAGAGAAAACAAATGTCCGAGGAGGCAGGTGTCCCACCTTTTGCTGCAAGGTGCGACCATCTGTCAAGCTCAGCGTACCTGGCAGGGGTTTGTATTTTCACAGATTTCTGGAGGAGAGTCATAGAATCATAGAATCATAGGGTTGGAAGGGCCCTCTGGAGATCACCCAGTCCCACCCCCTGCCAGAGCAGGGTCACCCAGAGCAGGTTACACAGCAACGCGTCCAGGTGGGTTTGGAATGTCTCCAGAGTTGGAGGCTCCACCACCTGCAGTCCTTTCTTCTGCAGGTGATTTATTTCAGTATTTCTCTCTTACTGGCAAAAGTTGTTCCCGCATCTTCGCTGAGTTTGCTGCTGCTGCTACTGAAGCTCGTTGCACCTTCTAGTTACCATCAACATGGAGAGTGGTTTATTCTTCTCCTCTTTACAGTTGACTTCTACATACGTGGTTGACATGTTCCCCTTTAGCATTCTTTTCTTTGCACCAGACAACTGGTTTAATTTTTTTTCTTTTTTAATATTACACTTCTTAAATGTCTAACGTGTTTTGCTGGTTCTTTAACTCAGCTGTACCTTTCTTGAAATTACGTGGCTAAGACTGGGCACAGTCCAGTCGGGCAACTAGACCCATGTGGAGTGGAACTGAAGTTTTATCTCACTTATCTTACAGCCTGTACATCTGCTAATATCTCTGTTTGCCTTTTTTTAATGGTCATTTGACATGGATGTTTCATGTTCAGCCTGTGTTCCACAATAACCGGTAAATTCTTCCCTGAAAATTTGTCCCAAGATGGGATCTCTCCATATAATTATGTAGTTGATTACTCCAGGAAGTGTAACAGCTTTCTATTTTTCCCCTCATCCACTTCTCCATTTTATCAAGGTCATTTTGAATTGCCTACGTGCAGTTCTTGCTAGCTCGATGTCATCTTCCAGGTATAAAATTTACGTATATTCTGTAGTTTATCATTTGGATCATTCATGAAGCCATTGACAAGGATGAGTCCCTGGATGGATCTCCTCAGAGCCCCACTTGATCCACCTTTCTGTTTGCTAAACGAACTGTTCATAATTATCAACATTATTATTTATCCAACTACTGGAAACCTGAAAATCGGGGACAGGTGGAAATGAACACCCAGCTACCGCGTCGCTCAAGAAATCTTCCAGATGAAGTGGTTTGAAAACATTCCCCCCTTAAAGCTCAAAGTGAAGAGATTTTTTTTTTTATGCTCAGGTTGTGTTTTCCAACACCCACAGCTCTCCGAGGTTTGTGTGGAATTTGGAAATGTACAACTTTGAAGATCTGGCCTATTATTTGTACATAACCTCATCCGTGGAATGGAAAAAAATTTAGAAGGAATAAAGCCGTGGTCACCACCGAGGATTTTTCAGTCTAAATCGGGAACAAGATTGCATCTGAGAGGGAAGCGTGATGTCAGGCAAAGTCGAGTGAAGGAAGGCTGCGAGCTAGTTGTTTTGAGATTGTGCTTTTCCATTCTTTCCCCTAAAGTTTACTTTGAAATGATGTAGAATTTGGCAGGCTTCTGAGGGAGTGTGTGCTTTGGCAGCGGGTTTCAAGGAGGAAACAGGATGGAAGAATGAAATTGCCGTTTACGATTTAGCTAGAATTAAAGGAAGAATGGGAAAATTCTGCTTTCAGTTGCACTACAGGAATTTCGGACCACGTATGCATGTGCAACAAGCTTTTATTTTAAACTACTGTGTCATTCCATGCTGCTTAAATTAAAACTCCCATTGAATCTTAATTTACCTGTAATCCTCGGAATCTGGTGCAATACGGTAAACCTTTTTTAAAGGCATCCTCGTGTGTTATTTTTCCTCGTTTATTCAGCTTGGTTTAATATTGTTTGCTTTTCCCTTTGTGTTTTAACAAGCTTGCTCTTCAGTTTTAGAGTAATTCGTGATCACCCCCAAATGGAAGTTTATTTTATTTTAGTGTTTCTTTCACAACTAATTTGAACTCACATCTGGATTTAAAGAAATATTTACATAGAAATAACACGAAATTGCGTGGTGTAAATGTAGCGCCGTTCAACTATGTAAATATCAGAAAAGATGTTTAATTGGGTATAAAACACTGGTAAAATGTAGACGTTGCTTGTTTTTGTTCCAGTTGTTTTATGCTTGAATGTTGACGATGCAAATAAAGGGAACTAATTGATAGTGGAAGTTACAGCTTGATGCACGTTCTCACAAATTCTCTTTACACGTAGGAATCTTTTCCAGGGGATACCTTGTCTTTGGGATATCCAGTCTTTGGGATATACAGTCCTCGATTTATCACTGCAGTCACCACGGTGTAAAGTCATGCGTTGCTGCAGGTAGAGCCCCCCACGCCTCTCACAGCTCTGAAATAACGAAGGCCCCAAGGCGCCGATGGATCCTGGCCCATTTTTTTTTAATAACCTCTTATTTGCACCTACGAAATGTAAGGAAGGATAAACCCCCAGGATTATGGCTGAATGGGAAGTTGGCCAAACAAAAGCAATTGTGCCTGGGCTTCTGGCAGGGGGTGAAGGCTGTGTTGCCTTCTGCTGGGCTCCCTGTAGGCGCCAAAGCCTAAACTCCTGAAGATGAGAGATGGTTACTACCCTAAGCACCGCGATCCAGAGGGCTCGCTCTGCTTCTGATTGAAGGTTTCACCCATTAGTTTTATCTTGCTGAAAAGCCTGCCCACCTCTTTGACCCGGGAGGGCCGTTTGCCGCGCAGGACTGGCAGCCTGACTTCTCGCTCTGTCTGTCTGCGCTCGTGTCTCATCGCCGCTGTGATTCATGGCACGATTTTCACGGCTTCAAAGGGAAGTTTAGAGATATCCGAAGGCAGTGGAGCGAGGAGCTGTCGGGTCAGGCAGCTCCTTCATGAGAAAGGAAGAAAAAGAATGGGGGGAGAAGGAGACTGAGGGTAAAGTGTATTAGTCCATTCTCGTTGCCCTTACCCCTTTTCGTTAAACCCCAAGTGGCAGCTTGGGCCATGCAGCTGCTCGCTCACTCCCCCCGGTTGGGATGAGGGGGACAATTGGAAGAGTAAAAGTGAGGAAAAAGTGGGTTGAGATAAAGCCAGTTTAGTCAGTAAAGCAAAAGCCACACACACAAGCGAAGCAAACCAAGGGATCCGTTCCCTGCTCCCCATGGCAGGGGGGTGCTCAGCCATCCCCAGGGAAGCCGGGCTCCATCGCTGTAACGGTGACTTGGGAAGACAAATGCCATCACTCCCAGCGTCCCCCCTTCCCTCCTTCTTCTCCCCCAGCTTTATACCCTGAGCGTGACGTCCCATGGCATGGAGTGTCCCTGTGGTCAGTCGGGGTCAGCCGTCCCGGCCGTGTCCCCTCCCGGCCCCTTGTGCCCCCCAGCCCATCGCTGGTGGGGTGGGGTGAGGAGCAGGAACGGCCTTGAGTGCCCGGCAACAACCAAACCCACCAGTGTTTTATAGCAACAGCATTCCCATCCCAAACCCGAACCGCGGCACCGCACCGGCTGGTGGCGAGAAAGTCAACTCCCTCCCAGCCGAAACCATGACACCCCTCCTGTTCTCAGGGGGGTGCTGCCACCAACCTTCCCAGCCAGCTCTACCCAGGACGCTGGCAGGGACATCAGGGCGCTCTGTCTGCTTTTGGTATGAATTAAACAGGAGGAAGGATCAGAGTGCAGAGCTCAGCCGGGGCTGGAAGGCTCATGGGGCAGGACAGGGCCCCCATCCCCAGCAGGGTGAGGGGTCTCCAACCAAGCCAGCTCCTGGGGAGGCTGATTATCCCGAGGGCAGGACCCCAGCCTGTTGGAGTTTAGGAGACATTTACATCCTTTCCTATTAATACTGCAATTTTGTGCCTAAAGCCACTCACATTCTTACCTTGCAATCAGCTTATTTTTGGTAATGAACAGTACTTGCTGACGGAAAAAAAAAGTAAATCTCAGAAATCTTACTTCTACACATTTCTTCTTCCTTGAATTCACTGCCCGTTGTCTTCAGCTTCACACTGCTCTGTCATCTTCATTCTGTCATCTTCAATATCTCTTGTGTCTTCAGCAATATCTCCAACCCATTCATTGGACTTTCAGCTGCCGCCATCCACAGTGGAACGGCACAGCTCAGTGTGGGCAGAGAATAATGGTGGGAAGGAGGAGGCCACGGTGTGTCCTGTCCTCTGCCCAGTTGATTTTGAGCCAGGGAAAACACACTGGGCAGGGCAGGGCAGTGCCATATTTATTAGCAAGGTTTAACTCTTATTGCGATGTTTTTTTTTCACAATTATTGGCTTTGATGCTTGCACTAATGAATATCGAGCCCGTTAATTCTCCTTCAATTAACTCCGGGTGGACGCTGTGGCTACAGCGATGCACAGACCCGTTACACTGTGCCCACACTGGGCTATCATTTTCCAGCGGGTGTTCTAACACGGAACAAGAATATTTGCTAAAAGACGGGGGTTTAAGTGAGAATTATTGAATCGTTGACAACATTTTGGATCTGAATGTGAAAATTATATCAGGATAAACTAATTCTGAAAATCTTAATTGCCTTATCAGGACACATTACTGCTACTTAACAACCAAAACACAGTAGTGCTACTAAGCGAAGCCTTTATTGCAGTATAAAATATGGAACACCCGTGCGTGTGCACCACCAGAATAGCGTAAGACAAGAGAAGATGTGGGTAGGAAAGAGGAGACGGAGCAAAGACAAACAGATATTTTTAGCAAATAAATAGAATAAGTTAGAAAACAAAAAGATGTTATTCTTATCAAACTATATATCTTGGTTGTGAAAATATGATTAGTGCCTAACCACGCTAGCTTCCACTTCTGTCTTTTAAGAGCTAAATGTGGAAAACCCGCGAAGTAATAGGTAAAGAAAACGAGTTACGACTTTTAAGAAAATCTTAATCAAGTAATTTTTGAGCAATGAATATTGTTTGAATGAATCTCATCTTCTTTTGTGAATAAATTCTAAAGAGAAAATTAAATGGAACTGTGTCAAATTGTTCTACCTGTTACTTACTCATATCTAGCTAACATTCACCAGCTAGGATATTCTTTCAAAGTAGAAGTTATACAAACACTTAACAAATTGTTAAAGCTCTAAAACTGCTTACAGATGCTTTGATTCAGAACCACGGTACTCACTCATTTCTACCCTTGCTTTTCCACGAGGCTTGGCTTTTCTTTTTTTTTTCTTTTTCTTTTTCTTTTTCTTTTTCTTTTTCTTTTTCTTTTTCTTTTTCTTTTTCTTTTTCTTTTTCTTTTTCTTTTTCTTTTTCTTTTTCTTTTTCTTTTTCTTTTTCTTTTTCTTTTTCTTTTTCTTTTTCTTTTTCTTTTTCTTTTTTTTCTTTTTCTTTTTCTTTTTCTTTTTCTTTTTCTTTTTCTTTTTCTTTTTCTTTTTCTTTTTCTTTTTCTTTTTCTTTCTAACATTTTATACAGCTGGACACGGAGAAAAAAACACGTTCAGGGAAATGAAAATGTTGTACGTATCATTAAGATTATTGACTTTAGCACAGAGAAGCAAGCTCATTCGAAATTAAGACTGCAACTCGATGTTTAATCAGTGCAATTGTGCCTTAGTAGAACAGGAACTATAAACAGGAGTGATTTCCTAAGCCCTGTTGGTCTTGCAGGGAACAGAATTCAAACAGGGTGAATTAAGGACAAAGTTGCATATTTCTCTTCACTTCTTTCAGCTTTTCTACTGTTTGTCAATCTTTGCGTTATTTGAACAGTAATTGAATTTATAGATGATTTCAAACCATGTGTTTAAAAACCAGTACGTCTGGGGTGATGTTATTAGCTTGGGTAAATGCAGATAATTCTGCATGTCAAAGACAATTAACACGTATCCTGTGGTCTTGATTACCAGGTTCAAGGAAATTCTGCCCAGAAGAAATTCTTACTAAAGCCCCATGGAAAGTTAAAGGCCCCTGCCCTACAATTAAGAGGGGAAGGTAATGGACCCCCCACTTTTTTTTGGTGATTGACTATAAACCTTGGCTCAAGGGAGTGTTCTCAGAGGAGAGGGTTAAAGCAGTCAAGAATAAAAAGAGGTTGTTTTAGTTGTGAATGTGTCTACATTCCTCAGTTGCTTTTCTAAAAAAAAACCACCAACCCTAAAAAAACCCACCTTAAAAAAATCTTAAAAGTAAAAGTAGGTAATGCCACACTAAGTCTCACACAGGAAGAAAGAGCAAGAGAGGCACCAAATGTGGGTCAGGCGTGTTTGTACTCGGACTATGTGAAAAGTCTTTTCTTTCTGTGTGTTCCACGCACAGGCCAGTCACTTCACATACCTGTTCCAGAATAAGCAGTCCATTTCTCATAAGCCCTTGAAAAAATTAAATCATTAACTGACATCAAAAGAAAACAATTTAGAATACCTCTTCTGTGGCTAATATTTTTTTTAGCCCATTGGCAATAATTAATCCTTAAGTGTGCAGAGAAGAAATCTTAACAACCAAATCTTAACCTTTTAAGTCAAGAGCCGAGGTGGGCTGTTAGCAGGCTTTTTTTTTTATTTTATTTTATTTTTTTCTGTTGTCAAGGAACTGTGCTGTAAGCCATGGCAGGATGCTGTCAAAAGCAGGAGCGAGTTCGGCTCCATGCCGGTGCAGGGTCATGCTCTGCACACTTCGCCTGGTGCGAGAAACCTAACCTAGAAAACATCAGTCAGATGAACCTGGCCGGAAAACTTGGAAGAGCTGATTACCAGGCAGGGTAACCGTGATAATTTTTGGTGTGAGGGACTGTAGAGAGTGGAGGGAGATGAGGACAGGAGGGTTGGAGAAGGCTTTAGGTAGTCACAAGGAGAGATGGATGGACTGTGTAGCGATAGGAGGAGGGAGAATGGTTTTAAACTGGAAGAGGGGAGACTGAGATGAGATGTGAGGCAGAAATTCTTGGCTGTGAGGGGGGTGAGCCCCTGGCCCAGGTTGCCCCGAGAAGCTGTGGCTGCCCCATCCCTGGAGGGGTTCAAGGCCAGGTTGGACGGGGCTTGGAGCAACCTGGGCTGGTGGGAGGTGTCAGGGAGGACCGGACTAGATGGTCTTTAATGTCCCTTCCAACCCAAACCATTCTGTGAGTCTATGATTCTACGACTGGAGCTGAGGTTTGGGCCAGGACTTGTCGGAGAAAAACATATGGACGAAAGAACAGCAGGGATGACAACTAACTGGGAATGTAATGGAACAATCCAGAACAGCGACAAAGCAGAGGGGAGAACATAGAGAAGAAACATGTCTATTTTTTGTGCATGTTTGATCTCCAGAAGCAAGGCAGGGGTGTCCCCTGGCACCCACATTAACCTGTCCCCATGCACCAGTCCTGCCCATGAGCAGCTCCTGTTGCCTCTCCAACAGCCACTGAGCAACTTGGCCAACTTCATCCTTCTTGGGTCCACGCAGACCCATCTCCGCTCCCTCCGGGATATCTCTGTGTCTTTGCCAGGTGGGGCATCGACCTTCTCGCTACATGCAGGGGTCAGGGGACAGCACAGTCCCAGCGGCGTTACTAAGCCTGGAAGTCCAGGGCAGGACAGGGACGTTGGAATGGGAAGGAGAAGAGTTGCTCAGAGATGTTGGTCTCATTCAGATGTCTCATACCCTTTCGTACCTACGTGGACGGCTTCTTGAGTGGGGAAAGGCTGATGGCTGGCTCTTGAGTAGCCCTCAGTGATCATTGCTCTATCCAAGAGACCAGGCAGAGGTCAAACAGCCACTATCAGCTTCAGTTGGGGGTCATTCAAGCATGGAACCCACGTCTGAGGAGAAAATGTGGTCCACAGTGGAGAACCCACATCTGAGGAGAAGCTCTGTGGTCCACAGCGGAGTTAACGCTGGCTGGATTTAGGAGCCTCCAGAGTTAGGCCGTGCTCAGGAGCAGGATTTCTGAATCTCTGGCTTAGATATGGGGCAGCTAAAATCCTCCTGACTCCTGTCATGAGCACTGAAGACAACGTTGGTCTCGGTACGCTCTGAATCTCATCACGGATTTCCCTTTTTGCAGCAAGAAAGAATAAGAGGAGGAAGCAGGGAGAGGAGTTACTTGGCTACGAGGGAGAAGAGCAAGGGAAGCCCTATGAAGTTCAGAGGTTTAAGGAGAGTTTGGTCCCCCGTGTTGGAGGTAGCAGGGATTTTGTCGAAAAGGAGTGGGATCTGATGAAGGAAAGATTTTTAGTCACTTTAACGAGGGCAGTAGAGAGGACAGAAGTTAGATCAACATACTATCAATGTTAATGCCTAGAGGGAGTTTACTGGCCCTCCAGGAATAAACTTCTTCTCTGCAGATTTTTTCTTTGGACACAGCCCAAAGGTGAGCTCAACTCCTCGTACCATAAAAGGATAAACTCTTCACTGGATGATTAGTTTTACACCCACCACCCCCCCCCCCAAAAAAAAAAAAAAAAAGAAAATAAAAGGAAAGGAAAGAAAATAAGGAAAAGCTTGTGGTTTCGGGGAGATGAATTATGTGCTTTAATGGTATTGGAAGTAAAGCAGCAGCCTTTCCATTATACTTAAAATAAATAAGGAAATAAAACAAAAAAAAAATAGCAATGTCAACCTCCGCTGACGAATAGTACAGGTTAGGAGTTTTCCACTTCTGGATAAGTTTTTCTAAGGTAATTGCACGTGTTCTGCCTACGTACCCAATTTATTGGTGCGAATCTCCCCGCTGAAAAATTCACGACTTGTAGGAGCGCGGTAGGTGTTGGTAGGTCTCGGTTTGGCCCCACGGCACCGTACGCGCACACTCGCCCAAGGCTCACTTTACAAATCTCGCCTGCCAGCTGCCAGCCAGCTCCCAGGGTTTTCCTGCAGTCTCAGTGGCACCTACTAGTGAAAACTGTCGGGAGGGGAAAAAAAAAAAATAGCGGTGCTACCGGCTAGCTTGTGGCATTCCCTGCAAAACAATGGCGACAAAGGTCATGAGTGGAGGAGTGGGAATATATTTATGGTTTATTTCGGATAGACCCGCTTGTTTCTTCAAATGACCGCGTATTGCTGTAAAGTCTCTGTGTGGAGGTGTCAGAGGAGTGCACTGAAAGCCCCGCAAATAGGAAATCTGCTGGGCCGTGTAGGCTCTCTTTCATATATGCTCTTTTTAGGAGCTCCGCTTGCACATACTTCATCATCAGGATTTGCGCTAGGGATGTGTACTCTTTAAAGACCAGTTGCTCGTGGAGGCATAAAGTCTCTCTTAAAATCTATTAGTTTTGTTTGTGCTGAAAGCGTACAGTTGCCATTCAGGCACAATGCTCCATTTGTACAGCTTTCAGCAAATGTGCTGCCACGTAGTTAGCGTGGTGATTAAGGGCGCTTTGAGGAGCTTACCACCTTTGCTCGGAGAGAGAGGGTACCTTGACCTATAAAAAACTCAAGTGGTACACTCAATAAATTTATCATTTTGCTAGATTCGTCCGTGGATGTTTTATTTATAATTCATTGTTATTAGAACGTTTCCACAGCGAGCGCTTGGGTTAACTCTTGGCTCTCTCCTGACTCTATTTTGAAGTATTCAGTGGTAAAAGAACAGAGAGCACAGCTCAATGAACTGTTCTGTTCCTCTGAGAGGAAAATATTTGTGTGGGCAGCGCAATTTTGAAGGACCAAGACCTTAATGTGAAAGGTGCAATATCTCAGGCATTTTGAAAAACACTTTTCTTCCACCAGCAGAACGGAGCAAGAACTGAAGATCTTGCTCTGAACCTTGCTGGGGATCGCAACGGTTAGTTCCACACAAACCATTCCCCGTTTCCCGTACTTAAGGTGAACACTGGCGTATTAATTTCCAAGTAAATATAAATATTCTGGCCATAAACATGCCGGAACCTTCGAAGCAGGGATTGGTGTGGTCACTTTTACCTGTAGAAGAAGATTAAGTCTAAAAGAAAAAGAAAGCTTGTCTTCCAAAGAGGCTTGAAAGCGGTGATGCAATAAAGAACCGATTGAGCTTGAAGCGGCTCACCTTTGCGAGGGTAGATCAATTATCAACCAAATACTAAATGTCTTTCGTACCGATCAGAAAACGCCCTCCCCTTGGATACCCAAAATAGCTACAGAAGCTTCTGGGATTCAGGCACGGTCAAAACTTAAAAGCCCATTTTCTTCCATTTTTTTATTATGTGTCAAGCTTTCAAATAGAAGGCAACATGCTACACATGTGATGACAACCAAACAACGCATTTTTCACAGAAATAGATGGTTGGTAGTCTCCATGTGTCTAAATATCAGTCAGAGCAAAGGCAGGTTAAGTAATGGTAGCACTGGTAATGACTGTGGGTGTCTCGTGCATATCTCAAATCAACAATGACAGAGGCAGTATAAAAACAATTTATGAACCACAGTCCTCTCGGGAACTACATTTCAAGCCATAATTTCATCTAAACTGTTTATCGGCTGCTTTTATTTAATGTATGAAGTGTCAAAAATTTTCTTTGACATTAGGCTTGTTATTGTCTTTTGATTTATGTATTAAAGCAAAGCATGGTAAATACAAAGATTGCTTAGTGGTTTTGTGTTTGAAAAAATATTGGAAACATTTGCTACAGTGGTAAAATCATTCATACAGTAGTTAATGACTAAGAGTCATGAACTTTTAAAACTTAAATAGCTGAGGACAGAGAAGACACGAACCGTAAAAGTTTTTACTGTCCCAGGCCCATCTTGCAAATACAAATGTTTATGCTGTGAGGAGATCCATGACCATGTACGTGCAAACAAATAGCTGGGCATGGCTTTCACAGCGGGGGATGCAGAACATTCCTCGGTAGGTGGGGATGAAGGCATAAATCCACGTACCCAGGAATGCCTGAGTGGACCTCTCGGTGCGTTTGGCATTTATTTAACTCCATTGGTGGCTATCTGCCTTCTCTTATCTGTGAGGTTTTGGCTTTAATAACCACTGAAGTATTTCTGAAATCTCAGGCACACTTACAGAGTGGAAAAGTCTTGGGATGAAATTTCTCGAAACCACACAAGGATCCAGCGGTGTGTGCCTGAGCTGCACCCAGCTCTCATCCCAGGGAAGCGGGGATGGCCCAGCCACCGGAGAGGTGCCCCAGTCTTCTGGAACAGACCAGGGGAGAGCAATCCCCATGTGAACGGAAGATCGGTGCACGAAAAGTGCAAGGGGCAGCCTTGGGCAGCAAAGCATGGTGGGACACGGCAGATACGCGACCGCTGGGGAGGCAGAGCACCAAACCAGCACAAAACCCTTCAGAGTGACTCCGCTTGCCCTAAACAGAACATGTCACAACGTTGTGTGATCCCAGCTACAAGCCAACCTCCCACGTGGGAGATGTGGCGTTGTTCAGCCTGGAGAAGAGAAGGCTCCGGGGAGACCTTCCAGCCCCTTCCAGTCCCTAAAGGGGCTCCCTGGAGGGGTTCAAGGCCAGGTTGGACGGGGCTTGGAGCGACCTGGGCTGGTGGGAGGTGTCCCTGCCCAGGGCAGGGTGTGGCACTGGGGGGCTTTGAGGTCCCTTCCCACCCAAACCATTCTATGATCCTATGATCTCACATATAACTGCATTTTTCTAGGTGCAACCTGCTAGAAGTCTCCATAAAAAGAGACAAAACAGCCCAGGATAATGGTGCAGGATAATGGACTTGTAGAATACAGACATGTTGGGCTGAAATGGGGAGGAGAATATCATCATTCAGGAAAATCTTGTACTACAAGTTTAGCCCATCTTTATTTGAATATTCAAGCACCTGCTTTCTACATTTTTTTGGCCCAGACTTTTTCACCTTGGCATGCTTCTCCTACAGATGTACAACCCACATGTACAAGAGAAGGAGTGTAAAGAACAGTCAAACAATGGACTTGGTTTTAGTACCATCTGTAATCGTTATGAGTAAAGTTCATAAAACACCAGCAGGACTGATATTTAACACTTATGCGAACTGGGATGTAAGTGGAAAATTATGGTCAGCTGTCTGATATTAGTGCCGTAACACAGAATTTACCTGGTTTTTATTT
Organism: Sterna hirundo; assembly: GCA_009819605.1. Lineage (NCBI taxonomy): Eukaryota > Metazoa > Chordata > Aves > Charadriiformes > Laridae > Sterna > Sterna hirundo. The sequence continues at coordinate 1,511,532 of CM020441.1, forward strand.
TCACTTTCTGGCCACAAAGTGTATCTCGCGGATATCAAGTGGAGGAAACCTGCGCCTCGCAGCCTGCTTTGCTTGTCTTGGGTTTTGCACCTCCTGCGTGTAAAAAGAATGCCCGTGTTGGACCAGGGGATGTATATAGTAAGCACTTAACATATATGTAAATGATCCCTTTAACTTCATAGTTTTAAAGTAGACACATGTTCTGTCACTTCATACGGTGGGTTTACTGCTCTTCAGCCTCCATGGAATTATATCTGAATATTTGCTCATCGGCATCCTTGAAAACCAGGGTGGTTTTAGGCTCAGACCCCCGTGAGCAGATCTCTGGGGGGACTCGCGGCTGGAAGAACCGCTAATCAGTGCGATCAGCGGCTGCCGCGGACCGAGAACGCAAGTACGTTTTAATTATATTTTCTGCCTACCTTGCACGTCTCCCAGCTTATCTCTGCTCTTTTTATTTGTGAAGGGAGGCTCTCTGGGAGCTGGGAGATATTCACTCGCACCCCGTGAATGAAACTGGTCTGAAAACTCATAAAGCCTGATGGGTTCGCGCAGCTCCTAAAGCCCTCTACCCTGTAAAAGCACGTTTTTAATGAATTTGCTGCGTCCAGCAGGTTGTGTTCATTTAGAAGAGGAGAAACCCACTAAACCACTGTAACACCAACAATTCAATTTCGTTTACTTAATAGGAAATGAGAGTTTTGACAAATAGGTGTTGAACTTTTTTTTTTTTAAAAAAAAAGATGCATAAAATCTACCTTTCCACATGGCTTTTAGGGTCTTTCTAACTGATACAGTTCTTGTTCAGAAGGAGGGACTGAATGCAAGAGGCTTCTTTGTTTGTTTGTGATCCAAAGAGGCTTAGGGTGTAAATGGCAGAGGTCGCGGCTGCGTTTAGGAAATTTCTCTTCTCCCTTTTCTATAGATTCCACAGTTCTATACTGCACTTGCAAGAAGACTTATTTTGGGGCATTTATTACCATTATTCTCTTAACTTGAGCCTGCCATAAAAAAAAAAAAACAAAAACCCCAAATAATTTTGAAGACAAAGAGATGACTTGCCAGCTGAAGGGACAGGTTTCTTTTTCCTCTGTGAAGAAAATGATGTTTCACACTAAACTTTCTTTATACAAAACCTTAACACATATAAACAGACATTAGTGGCCTTTGCGCAGCGCTCTAGCTGGACGCCTGCAGTAAAGGGATGTAAATCTCTAGAAAATGAACATCGAGCCCTAACTTTTCATTTAGCTTTTCAGGAGAATTTAATCTCCCAGACATGACAATGAGCCTGGTCTCGTGACAGCTGTGCAATACGTTCACACTTGACAGTACTGGAGATGGCTCTTAATTTTCGCCAGAGACGGGGCAGAATCAGGCCTCCATATTTTAAAAATCGATTCGTTAAAATTGATCAACCTACAGAGGAGCAGCCTAAACAGCACCGGTACTTCTGGGCCTTGGAAGTCTGGTAAAACCGCAGTTGTACCGTGCTACCGATGAGCGTGCACACGCGTAATCGCATTTGATGCCTGTTATGGATGACAGAAGTGAGAAAAACCACCCCTTACTTTTCAGTTTTTAATGAGCTCTGATGTAATGTGGTGGTTTGGTTTTTTTTTTTTTTTTTTTTTTTTATTTTTTTCTTTCTGCTGTTAAAGATCTGTGAATATCGTCTTTGGCAAGCTGCTGCTTCGGGAGGGAGGGGGAAAGCACCGCGTCAGGCTTGCACCGCTGAATTAAAGACACAGAATTAAGTGCCTAAGCCGTAAGTACCTATTGTCTTTAAGGGGAAGGTACGTCACATGCGACACCCTTTCAGTGCAGTCGGAAAAAAAAATATTCTTTTCCGTTGAAGAAATACATGTTACGGCACTTTTAAAATCACGGCTATAGAATATAAATCGTAACAGCGAGCTCAGAACGGAGCAGCAAATGCTTTGGGGAAATTAATCAGGACACCGTTAAATAGCGGTATGAAATTATAGACAACTTAAAAGTAAAAATTTTTATAGCTGAAAAATTTTTCCTTTGCAAAATGCTGATCTGACGGTTGCAAGCGTTACAGGAAAATATAAGTTTCGATGACTTTTGTAAAAAAAGTAGGAAAATGTTTTATTTTGCGAAAACCAAAATATTCACAAGTTATTTTATTTTATGAAAAAGTCCTAGATTCCCTTTGTTTCGGTCTTTCTTCGGGTTTTCAAATTTACGCAAGTGCCCAGGCTAGAAATCCAGTCTGTAACTAAGTTCAGAATTAACGAAGCGGATTCATTAGTTCCTTAATTTTGCCGTGGGGTTTTCATCCCGACGTAGTTGCTCAAAGCCGCGTCTTTTCCGTCTTGCCACTATCAAACCGGCGAAAGGCCGGGAAAGCTGCAGCTCAGTGTGTGATCTTAACGCGTCTGCGAACAACGAGAGGAGAAACGCGGTTTTCTCCAGAGTCCTGTTTGGTGTTGAAATGATTTAGGTCTGGAAAATCAATCTGTTCATCCTTCTGGACAATTTCTGAAACAAATATTTAGCAAGATTTATGGTGTCGTACATGTGTAGGCCAAAGGATTCCACTGGAAGGCAGGTTTTTGTAATACCGTATAATCGTCTACTCAATAAGATGTTTTATTGTTGTGGGTTTATTTTTTTCTGAGTAATAAATACAATTCTGCAACATGTTTTAGGGCCATATAAATATAACGAATCATTCAACTTTTCATTTCTTCTGTAACTAGATGATTTTATATTATCCTGTTTATAGAATAGATACGAAAACACTGGAGGCCTTTAGATGAAAGCAAACAAACAAAAACCTAAATGAAACACCTCCCCTTACACGCACTTTAATTACTGAAATTTCATTTTTACCTTGGTCATTTGAACCCATTAAAGCGTAGACTTCTCAGAAATGCCTGAATAACGTCGGTTCAGCTGAGACCTTGGCACATAAATATAATGTGAAAACAGGGTTGAAGAATGAAAATCGTGAAGGTTGTTTTTGACATGTTAAGGCTATTTGCTTGTTGTTAATCATACTCTTAGTCATCGTTTACTCCCGCCACATAGCCTAGGAGTTACGGTGGCGTCCCCCTCAACGCATCCCCTCTGCAAACGCAGAATAAAAAGCCTGAATGCTTGTGATGAGAGAAAAGAGAGAAATCCAGTGGGGAGTAACCAGGAGAGCCCAAGGAAACGGCATGACCCATGCTGGGACCCGTGCACCGGTAGCCAGAGAGGAGAGACATTTCCAGTTGCCATCCTGAAGACTGCTAAGGTCGGAGCTGGAGACTCTTCTAGTGATCTCCTGCCAGGTGTGAGGAGCCGCACCAGGAAGGCTTCAAGGCTTCAGCTGTAAAATGCAGGTGGTGAGTGACGAGCTTGCACAAAGGAGTAGAAAAAGTCCCAAGAGGGCGATGGGAGTTTGGCTCCTCTTTGGTTTTGGCTTATGCCAGGCAGCTCCAGCCTTCTCAAGTAAGTATGTCAGCTACCATGGGGTGGGGAGGAGGGAGGAGATGAGTTCAGCTGAGCCCGTGTGCCGTTGGCTCTGGGGGTGTCCATGTGTGGGGCCTGGGTTTGAAAGCCCTCGGAGCTCTGCCCATCCCTGCTGTGGCCACCTCGGCATCTCCCCGCAGGGACCAGGCTCCTCCACCGTCCCGCTCAAGCCCTGGTGCCCCACCAGGGACGGTGGACCTCGGGCACCATCTCAGATTGGGCTGAAACCCAGGGCTCCTGGTGTCCAACAGGAACCTGGCAGGGGGGGAAAGGAGAGCGATACTTTATATCTGGGAGGCGTTGTGAGCAAAGATTTTTATCACTGCAAATAACTTCTCTGTTAATTCGTAGAAAACTTCTCACATAACTGTAAATTGGAATGTACTCAGAAATTCAAAGGTAAAATACGTGGCATTATAATGACTAGAAGGGATAGTCCCAGGGAAATTAAGATGCATCTGCATCCAGACACCAGACTTCTCCCCGTTCTCTGTATTTTGATAACAGCAGGGGAGCCAGTCAGGGGCCAGGACACCAGTCTTTTAACAACACACAAAAGAAGCAGAAAAATGTCTGCTATAGCTGTAGCAGGCCAAAAATTAGTTTTGAAGCCAGAGACAGTAACTATTGCACCTGATCAACTCTAAAGCGGTCAGGACAAGCTGCATCAAAGCAGGTTTATCCTCCCTGCTCTGAGCCTAGTGCTTCAGTTTTAAAAATTAAGATTAAACTCCAAAAAAAAGAAAAAAAAGGAGAGATGCAAAATGTCTTTGAAAAAACAGTGGGCTTTATACATAACAATTCTTGAAATATTTATTAACCATAGAGAGATCAAATGATTTTTGAGTCGTGATAGAGCTTAAAATCCCTCCTCAGTCTAAGTATGGGGTGAATAAAACAGTAATCCCTTCCCCAGTTTTGAATTTGCTGCTTGTCGTTTTGGTTGAGCCTTCTCTTGTTGTTATCTCATGGGACAAAAGATCTTTTTAGTTAATTGGGTGGATGGTTTTATCAGCATCTTTCTGTGATCTTTTAATGACATAAAGAATCTTGCCAGTTCCTCTTCGTATGAGAGTTTTCCTGCAAACAGCAATACTGAGAATTGTGAAGGAACCAATTCTAATTCTTCAACAGCCTTTAAAAATGAGATGAACACTGCTGCACAGGTGAGAACAGTTGCCGAATACCATAACTGTTATCTTAAAAAGTCCACTTTCTCTTCCAACCCCTTATGTATCCATCCAGACTGTGTGTTTAGTCTTTTGACCACATTGGCTCAGCTGGAACAATTTTGGTGCAATACCATCCTCTCCTGTTTTACTTATGATGAGCTAATAATCCTAAAAAGTGGCAAAATCAGCTGAAGTTTTCACTTCATGGTCAACAGAAAAGTTTTTCCTATGTACCGTGTCCTCATCTTTTGGCAATTAATGGCAGATTTAACTAAATGTAGTGAGAAAATCCTCCGCTGACTTTAAGCAAGTAAATCCATTTATTCATGTCTGGAAACTTGTCTCGGTCCATCTCTGTCTCAGAGCACTCAGCAGTTATCTCCCTGTAGCTGGTCATATCCCAAGCAATACATCTTCTTGGTGGTTTTTCTTGACTATTATGACCAACCACAATTTTTTTTTCCCCCTGTAATTGTTTCATCAAGAGTACAACTGAAGCTGAACAAATTGAGCCTTGATTTTTGATAATGAGGGTTATTCTTCTCCAACATGCATCTAAGGCATAAATTTGTCTTCCTTTGTCACCAAGAGAAACTCTGGAGATTCACGGGAGCCATTTGTCAAGCGCTTCTATTACTTCCTAGTGGGCTGCGTTTGCTTTTCCTCATCTACATCCAGAAGTTGCTCTGGGGAAATTCTTCACCAGTTGAACCTTCCTATGTTTTGAAACACTACGCTCATCCCATATTTTTGCCAACTTAGATGTCCCTAGGTGGTGCATGGGGATGGAACGATCTATTGTTAATTTTTATACCAATTGTGTGATTAAATTTCCTATGTTTATCTGTCAATTTGAAAACAAATTTTTGCCTTTCCACAGTGAATTGGTGTTCTTTGGTGCCGCTGGTCTCTGTTCTGCCTCTGTTTCTCTTTGTGTGACTTTCTCTGAACTAATGCGTCTATTGACTGGAGGCATGAAATCAAGTCTACAGGCTTTCCTTTGCCGTTCTATTTCTAGGAATAATTATTTGGCAGTTATTTTCTGCTTTCAACATAGCTCACTTTCAGTTGCACACGTGTCAGTAGGCCGGACCCTACTGATGGGATAGCTTAATGCTGGATAATGCTCCTCACGACGCTGGAAATGTATGCAGTTGGCTTTGGTAACACTGATATGGCCATTTGGGTGTAGAACTCTTTGCATAAACCTAAGTTACACCAATAGAGATTCAAATATGTCCTGGAGATGAGAAGACAGATGTAAATTCAGGCTCTTTTCCAACCGAGTGCATAAGCAGGTGCTTAAATTTAAGCCAAGGGGTTCTAAGTGTGTGCTTCTCCAGGGGTATCGAAACCTCGGTACTCTGTCGATAGGGTTAATAGCCCATTTTCAAAGATCCTGAACCTCCGCTGAACTGTCAGAAGCCACGTATGACCAGAACGCGTCGAGACAGAGCAACTAAGTCTCACCAAGTGGAGGGAAACGTTCTGCTCTACTCGCCGTGGCCAAGAAATGCCAGGATTCTGAGAGGACAGGCTTGGTTTTCGCTTGGAACGCTTCCGAAAATGATACTGCTGGCAGCTGACAAGTAACCTAACTCGTAGATGAGCTTCACTGTCATACCTACGTATTGCTATATTTATGGATTGTTTTTAAAATGCTGGTGGTAGGAGAGCTGCAAAGCAAGCCCATGGCCATAGCTTGCCGCCGCTGGTCAGAAAACAACCACGGGATTGGTAATTTTCCAGGGAGACCTGAAGGGGGCAAGTTGCATTTACGTGATCTAAATCCACCGGTCGCATTCAGGGGGGATTAACATCTGTTAAAAGTATTATGTTTATCACGCAGGTGTTTCAATATTTGTATTTATTACGTGTTGCAGCAACAGTCTCTGAGAAAACATTCATATAACAATCTGGTTGTTTTATTGTCTGAATCTGTCAGGATAGTCATTTTGTTACTCCAACATTGTGATCCCCTTGCAAGCTGTAAACTATTTAATGAAGTGAGTATATGGAGAAAGATGACAGACTTTCAAACTTTTGGAAGACAGTTTTACATCAGAGACATTAGTCTTTGCACTTGGGATTGTTCCTAATACATGTATGGCAAAAATGTTGAATTAGATTGAACATTTCCAGAATTCCAACGTATTCCCCTGTGCAGTTCTATGTTTGACATTGCTTTCATTTTGTCAATAAACAACGCACTTAGATTCCAATATTAATGGAAATAAATATTCCATGAAGTACCCCATAGAAAGTGTAATTATATCTGACTTTGAAGAGCTTTGCTTCATGTGTCTATAATGCTTTTATTGCTCAAAAAGTAACTCTGCAGATACAGTGACTTGCAGGAAAGGCTGTTGCCTGTTTAAAAAAAAAAAAAAAGATAAAATTTAAAAGCTAGACATCTGCTGATTTGCATTGCAGTGTAATGTGACACTGCCAGTCCCACAGACAAAACAGCTATGTTAAAAATGTCAAGGTTGCAAAACCAAGTGCTCAAAAGCATGAGGAAATACAACAGTTTAGGTCACCTGTGTGATCTTAATTTGGCCCCCTTGAGTGATTACATTACGGTGCAGCCTTTATTATATTATCAGGGATGTTTTTGTTCACAGGACCTCTTGAGTCTGATCCAGCTCATACTGGCGCTAATGGAAATATTTTCATTGACTTCAGTGAGCTTCAGGCTGGGTTCCAAATGGCCTTTTTTTTTTTTTCTTATTTAACCCATATTTCTTGAAATAACATAGGTGTATATAATGACAAAGTTTATCCGGTGAATAAGACATGATCCTTGTTCCGAACAATTTACAAAGGCCCCGCTGATCTGATGAACTGGAGGTGATTGCTTCCCTCTGCCTAAATGCATCGCTATTTTGCTTCCATTAATCCACAAAAAGGTAAGTTTATTTTTATACGGAGTTCCTTGCTGTACCAAGAATAAACAAACAAAAAAGGAAAAAAAAAAAAAAGGCACTAAGCTGGGTTTTATTCAGCAAATAATTTATACCGTGGACAAAGACAACACAGTCCAGCTGTAGAAGGGGCCATAGTGGTGTCTGATCATGGAAAAGGGAGGAAGCAGAGCTGAAGGAACAGGTATTTCTTTCTTTTAACATTTGCAGACCAATAGATTATACAAATTAGAGCGATTACTGTAGAAAGATCATTTGAATAATAAATGTCTAGCCAAAAATGGTGTTTAGATGGGGTATGATCAGCCCCAAAGGCTGAGATGGGGTGAGATTTCTACCAGCCATTTCTGATAGACAAATTCTCCGTTTCGTTTGGATTGAGTATCAGCCAACTTGTCCTCTTTTTGGTCCTAAACCTGGCCAGCCACTCGCTGCAGTTAAACGACTTCTCTCAGATTGTTAGAATTGCCTTTAAAGCCCAGCTTCCACGAACAGGCTTCTATTCCCCCCTCCCAAGAATATTGAGAACGAAGATAATTTAATATATCACCATCTCACCGTAACAAATCACCTCATATACTCCTTCAGATGATTTCCATCCACTGTACTGTGGCCTTTGGAAAAGCAGAATCGCACCCAATTTATTTGCTATTTTCCATCAGGAATTTAACTTACTGCAGGTCCTCATTCAGTGGGACTCCTTCCTGACCGTCGATGTCTTCCAACAGGATCAAGAGCAGCGTCATTCATTGTTTTAACTCTTGCGTTTATTGATCCTATGGTCAAAAAGAATATGACTGAAATGTTTATATGTATTATGTACATATAATTTTATTCTTTCTTTTGGCCTTCTGAATTAGTAACATCTGTTACCGCTGATGGAAAATATCCTCTGGGCCACAGAGGAATCACAGTCACATGTTGCCGCTGGAACAGCCTGTGTGAATCAGCAGTAAGATAGACTCATCACTCTGCACCTAATAGATATAACACCAAAATGGAGCCAAGACATTCCTCTCCAAAGTGGGAGGTAACGGTCTACCCTCCAGCTTGAAAAGAGATGCCTCAAACCACTTTCCGAGTGCCTGCAGCCGAACAGGCAGAGCTCGCTTAGTCTGATTCCATGTAAGCTTCCCGTTTGCGTCAGAGCTTTGCCTTACCTTCCTAATATAAGGAATAAAGTGGTCCATAAGCTGACTGTAAGAACAGCAAGATTCGGGAATGCAGAGTGCAGAGCATGAGAGGTCCCTGAGTCCTTGTGTTTTTTAGAGTCTGAAGGATGGCTTTGGAGGACTTTTCAGCATTTTTCGTTTGTGTCAGGTCTAAAATTTCAAAGATCTATAAAATATTACGCATTGCCAATGTATTAGTCGTTGCCTGCGGAGGCCGTAGCAAGCAATCAGCAAAATATTACTCTTCATGGTGCTGATGTGGGAGGAGCAAAAAGAAAATTTTGGTTTGCAAAGGGGCAAAATTTCTCCACCGTTGGAAAAATGACCCAAGATCTTTCATATATGGTAGCCAGAGTTACTGTCTCGAGTGCCAAATTAGTGACAGAGTCTCTTCCTCAAAGTAGTGCTCTTGTCAACGTAGCATGCGTTGGTCTTGATGGGCACTAGCCATTAAGGTAGCCAAATTTATGTTTGTAGAGTGTCTAACGTACTCACAGCCAGAGTGTGTGGCCAAGTCGGCCACTCGGGTAGGCCATCCATACTCTAAGCCTCTTAGTCAGATAAATAGTAGAAGCATAATAAATATTTTTCATTTTGGTTTCAGAAGAGGTTGTTTGTTTTTTTTTAAAGACCAGTGAAGAGAGGCTGTGTTGAGGGAAGTCTATGCCAGGCTGGACCTCGGAGACTTACGTCTACAGTGAAGATCAGTAAAACAAAAAGAATATCGGTAAAATATTATCATCTCCAAACAGACCGATGCATGATTTATCTAGCGCCTTCCACCCTTACATTTGCAACAACCCTATCTGTTGTACAACTTACTTGTATGTACTTGTGCAAACAGATTCCTTTGTTTCACTGGATACTTATAATAATTTTTAGTTAATTCTGAAATTACTTTTTTATATTCTTCTTCTGCTTCTCTTTCTTTTTACCTTTCTTCCGTATTTATCTCAAAGGCAACCACTCTGGGTGGAGAACCTCCAGAATGTATACAATAAAACAAAAAAAAAGTATTTGAATTTGATTAGGCCAAATTGATTCATTAAATGCCATAAACCACATGACATGAATTTTTGTAATATCATTTATATTGCAGAGGAAGAGAGGCTTGAAGAATATAAACATCCAATTCTCGAGTCTGGGAGCCAACGTAGCAAAACTAGATTGTATTCCAGAAGCGTTTGGCCCTGGTTCTCTACATACTTGCACTGATTTGCCCTTGCTGTTATCTCTTGAGCCGTATCACAGCGACATATTTTGCATGGTAGCAAATTATCGCAAAGGGAGAGATGCGATGTATTGGCTAAAAATAATGCCCACGTTTTGCAGAGCTGTGGAGCTTTAGCCGAAAAGCTCACGCGGCTCTTCAGAAAGTCACAACGTCTGCGTTGCAAGGTGCCGTCTACCTTTGTCTTCAGTGGGAGTCGAGGACGTACAGTCCTCCGGAGACCTGACACCTAGAGAGGATATTATAGGAGTCAAGTAACCGCCATGCGATAGCGCGGTGCATCCAATAAGGAATGGATTGTTTAAAGCAGACAAAGTGGAGTGAGTAACTAGCTATCAGAGACAGTTTTGACATAGAGCCATAAAGTGGGAAGCGGCATGCCGTTTTAGCAGGCATTAATGCAGCAGACAGGCCTTCCTAATGATCTATAAATAAAACAGAAAAAATGTCTTCCTGGCTTAAGTGAATTATTGTTGCCATTAAAGATGATAGCAGGACATGGGAGGAAAGGTAGTGCTACTTCTTTAAAATGGAGTGTTCCTCCCGCACACTCGTTATTAACTCCAGCTAGAAACTGGAGTAACACAAACACAACCTTCTTCTGTCCAGGTTTGACATTACATCCACACAAAAGGAAAAGATAGCTTTTTTTTTTTTTTTTTCTTTTCCATCCTGAAAAAAGCCAGGCAGCCCCTCTAAATACTTGCAGTTGTTCTTTCCCCGACACCAACGCAAATAGGAAAACTCTCATACAAATATCCACCTGTATCTTCGCCTGCTCTCCGGTAGGGACTGCGCTTCCACTGCGCTGGGAGCCACGCAGTCAAGAAGTTTTTATAATTTATTACTTATTAGCAATCAAACGGCTGGCTGTTTGCTGTCCTGTTTGGGCTTAAATAAAATGTTCTTGAAGTCGTCTCAAACCCTGAGCTGAAATAAGGGATTTAATCACGTGGTCACAGGCTAAGGCATTTTGGAGGTTATGCCATGAGGTATCCAGAGTAACCTCCTGATCGCCGAGATCCGACCAGGTGGCTCAGGGTTTATCCAGCTGGGTCTTGAAAGCCTCCAAGGCTGCAGCCTGCACAACCTCCCTGGGAACCCTGCTCCGAAGCACATGGCTGCCCGTGGCCGGTGTTTGGGTGTGTTTTCAATACGAGATGGGAGATAGGAGTCATCTCTTTGTGTCCCTATTGCTAAGCAGAGTGATCACATTGTTATGAACGAAAGGCTCTAAGAGGCCGAAGGTGATGATTTTTTTAAAGGCCTGTACAATTACTTGGAATTTTCATCCGTATCCAAACAAGTCTTGGTACGGGGCCACATTTATTTCTTTTTATATCAGAGCGTGGTAGGACTCTACGTTTCTACCGGCTTTCAACCCACTTTGGATCAGCCTTAAGAACAACTGCTGAGACCTCTAGAACATGTAGAACAACCCTGCGCGGCACCGCCTGCACCCATCTGCTGGAGCATCATGGCTTGATCGTACGTGACCGAGAGAACATTGGGGTGAATTTGCTTTTTCTGACACTTCTTTGTTGACGTTGTCATTAGCCTTCGTTCAAGCATGTGAAATCTACCAAAACCCTTACTTGATCTCTACTCCATCCATTTCTGTTCTCTTGTGTTTCTTGTCTCCTTTGTATTTTCTAGGGGCCATATTTACATTTTGGAGACAGAGAAGGGGGAAGTGTGCTTGGTGGGTTTGTGATACATGGAGCCTCTATTCAAAATCCCTCTCTCAGGACTTGGATTCAGAAACTTAGGATTGGTTTTCATACTGTTTGTATGGGCCAGAAACACACAGGACAAGGCGTAATGGCTTCAAACTGAAAGAGGGGAGATTTAGATTGGATCTGAGGCAGAAATTCTTGGCTGTGAGGGGGGTGAGCCCCTGGTCCAGGTTGCCCAGAGAAGCTGTGGCTGCCCCATCCCTGGAGGGGTTCAAGGCCAGGTTGGATGGGGCTTGGAGCCACCTGGGCTGGTGGGAGGTGTCCCTGCCCAGGGCAGGGGGGTTGGAACTGGACGGTCTTTGAGATCCCTTCCAACCTTTCTATGATTCTATGATAACGGAGAGAATATTTTTTTTCCATTTACTGCATCAATGTTCCCTTCAGTACTTCAAATTTTTAAATAGTAAACCTATCCCTCTTTCCAGAGATGTTCTGAAGGTGCCACCATATGTTCTGGGAGCCAGCAGATGTACCCCTAGGCACCAGCTCATGTCCTCTGCTGGCTACATTCCCCTAGTTCATTATGTCACACGGTTGCTGAGTTTTCTACCTGATCTAGGACAGCTGTGTTGCTTGCCTACTTCGAAAAAAGTCTGTTTTCCCAGTATTTATGCGTGTACATTACTCTCTTAATTGTAATCAAATACAGAAAGCTCAAAGTGCTGTATTTTAATAGATCGAAATTCAAGGTCTTGGATCAGGTATTTAAAAGAGACTGTTAAAATACCCCAATAACTTTCATGTTTTTGGTTCTAAATTTTATAATTCAAAATGCTAGGGGTTTTCTTAATTTCAAAAATGTGGATAAAAAAAAAATAATTCCCTTGTCTTAGGCATGCTTTCTTAACCTAGAGATCAGTTCAGTAAATCATATGAAGTGCCCCTCAGCACTTTTGCGACATTTTACAGTGCTTCATTACTGCAGATAAATGTAGTTATAGTTCACATAATACGAACCCGGAATTCTTGTGCAGGTACTTAATTGAAGCGGATAAATTTTTACGCAGCAGTACTTTGTTCCTCCTAAATCTTTAGTAGTCCATGGGTAATAATATAAGTGGTAGTAGTGTTAGGTAAACTTTTTTAATGAAAAGAAAAAATACTGCAGTTTGTTTTGTGTTTTCAGTCTCTGACAACAAATGAAATGAAGGAGGCTTATATTCCAAGGAATTACAAAGGGTTAAAAAAACATAGATGTCCATAAAGAAACAACATTTGTAAGTTTTATGGTTGAATCAGCCATTGCTTTGCTGACCAATAAAATGGAAAATGTGTGCTTTTATAGGTTTATAAAAAAGGCAAACTCTAGTTGCATGAAAAATAACTTTCACCGATTGAGTACAGGTGGCGACTTGTTTAAACTCTGAAGATGTAAAGGCTTAGTATGTATGACTGAAAAAGGGAACATGGCACAATAAAAAGTCTTCCTTTCTTTACTCATCAATCCTTTGGGTATTCCATGTCAAATAAATGTTACAACAATTTACAGTAAAAGTATACAGTGGAAGTGCCAACGTTAACACTTCTTAGGATTGGACAGGGTCCAAATTTTTCACACCAATATTTAATGTGAAGTAAAATGTCTTTTCCATTGGAAGTGTCAGCTGTAACATGCTTTCCTATATTTGGCAACATGCTCATGTGAAGTATAAAGTCAAATGCACATGATGTTCTTTTTATTTCAACCATGATAAATTGTGTTCATTTGTTTAAGTGCAAGTGGCAGTTTTAGTGTTCCTACTATAAATTTTGGTTAGCTTCTATTGACATGCTGTATTAAACTTAAGAAAAACAAATTACACTTCACCCATTTTAATTGACTAAATGTGTCAAAAACACAATAAGTATAACACGAAGGGTCAGAGTCTCAGACTTCACCATAATGGGTGTCATGGCAAGGATCCAGCTTTTTGTACATTTCATTTTTCATAAAGTTTTAGTACGAGGCATACATTTAACATTCACTTCCACTTGAGATTTGTAGCTTAAAAAGAAAAAAATATCTCTTGTGTTCTGTTCCCATTGCACTCACTCGTGATATTGTTAAAAGTTCCCTTTTTTTTTTTTTTTTTTTAAGGTGATAGTACTGATGAATATTGATGATCCGCTATAAACATAAGATTTCAAAATTGACTTTGGTATTTGAAGGAACGAAGCCGTGATTTATGTGGTACAAACGGACTTGTGTCAAAACCCGTGCCTGAGCCCCGTGGTCAGGAATCCCTGAAACCACTTTTCTAAATAGAGGAGCGCGGTTGAGCGCCCGACGAAAGCCGGCATGCCTCGCTCCCAGGGGGTTTCAATGGAGCTGTCACTTTTAACGCAGGCGTTTCATGCTAAAGGATTGATGCCTACTTTTATCTTTTGGAAATCTTTACCTGTTTGCTGGATACTAACAAGTGAAAATCAAGGAAAACTGCCCAGAGATGGTATGGGTATTGGCAAAACGCCCCTAAGCGCTGAAATACCTTGATGGGGTTCAAGCCACTTGAATATCTCGGTGTAGATTCATTCTTAGGGATTGCGAACAAGGTGATTGGCGCTTGTTACAGGTGCCAGAATATTTTTTTTCCCTGCTTTCGTTGCTGTGTAACTAGCACCCCCTGGAAGGCTTTTGCTCTTGGCCTGAGCCTCTGCCTGGTTAGGTGCAGCAAGGTGGACTCGCTGGAGAGCGGATGGGCTCAGGTTGCACCTAGGACTTTCAGGAGGGTTTAGCAGCTCTCAGGGGTTTCCAGCAAATCCTTCCAACCGTGTTCATCTTCTAGTGAGCATCATGAAGGGGGTGTCACGTGCTGACAGATACCGTCAGGCCGGACCCACACAAAGAGCGCCATCCAATTGTTTTGTAGGTCTGCACCTTCTCTCCTCCTGCCATGGCTAAGCAGCGTCAGGGGAAGCCTTCGCTGGCTCCCACTTGCTGGTGGTACAATGAAATTCCTCTGACCTGTGAAGCAGCAGAGACTACCCCTAACAACAGCGGTACAAACAATGCGTTCAGGTGTGCGTTGGTTGGCATAATCCAAAACCAGAAAGCAAAGTTTTCAGCTGCAACGGGCGTGTTTTCAGCCCCAAGTGTTTCTGTGTAGAAGTCTATTCATCCAATATGCTCTGACACTTCACCACCTTTTCTACAACTCCCTGAAAGGAGGGGGGAGCCAGGGGGGGTCGGGCTCTTCTCCCAAGGAACAGGAGATGGGACAAGAGGTAACGGCCTCAAGCTGCACCAGGGGAGGTTTAGGATGGATATGAGGAACAATATCTTCACCCAAAGGGTTGTCAAGCATTGGCAGAGGCTGCCCAGGGCAGTGGTGGAGTCGCCATCCCTGGAGGGATTTAAAAGCCGGGCAGACGTGGCGCTGAGGGACGTGGGGTAGTAACTTGGCAGTGCTGGGTTAATAGTTTGGTTCGATGATCTTGAAGGTCCCTTCCAAGCATAAGGATTCTACGATTCTATGGTTCTATAAGTCCGTACTTTTAAAGAAAGAATTCAGAGGACCCGGAGGACCTGGTTAACTCTAATGAGGGCTATTTGGAGGAAGTTCAGTTGGTTTCTACCTCCCTTGAGAGCGGTGGCAGCTGGAAGCAGGTCCCTCACCCTGTGCGTGGTGCTGGTCTGGGCCCCTCCATGGGTCAGGAACGCGGAGGGGAGCTGGTCTGCCAGCCCGGCTGCTCTGTGAAGAGCGAGGGGTTTGGGCAGGAGCCCATGGTAGACATCCAAGTCCAAATACTGCTGGAAGGAGCCCAGAGAGGGGACTGGGCCTCGTTACTCTGAAAGAGTGATTTATTCTCGTATTTGCAGCCTTCTCCACTTGTGCCGAACAACGTTCCTTCACCCACAGGTTTCCGAGTTGTATCCTGTTGTGGGCACTTCCACAGCTCGTTGCACGCAGCACGTGGAACATTTCTTTCCTTTTGAATTTTTGATGCAGAAAATTGTACTTTTCTTCAGAGGCAGCCTGCTGTATCCATCTAACTAGAAAGTGTTAATGTGGGTGTCTTCTGTTCCAAGGTAAATTTTATTTGCTTTTGTGGGTTTTATGATCCTGTCGCAACTTAAGCAACTGGTTTCATAAAGGTATTTTTAGCTACCAGAGAAGGCTATGCATTCCTCAAGACTGAAAATACATCAGCTGGGATCATATATATACCCCATCCCAAAGGGAACTTAAAACTTTCTTCATGATAGACTAAACGACAAAAACTCTCCAAAAGTTATGGTTCAGTAGGTAGCAAACCTAGTTAACTCTGTGCACATTGTCAGCAGAACGGGCTGCGCTGTCTGTAGCTCCATTTTCACGCCACTTTCAATGTAGAATCGCAGAATATGCTGTTTTCAATATGAATTTGCCAAACTAACTGTGCAAAATTCTGCTTTGTTGCTGGTTTTTTTTTTGTTTTTTTTTTTTTTTTACCTCTGGTGGAATATTTCTCTTTTGAGAAATCGCTCTATCAGAAAAAAAAAAAAAAGAAAAGAAAGAAAAATGGTTATTGAGGATCTCTCCTGTACCCAGCCCGTACAGCCTTAAAATCTGGAAAGGAAAAATATTCCATCTGCTGTTCAGAAAGTGCTTTTTACTGGATCTCTAGTGATATACCTAAACCTGGCCAAGCTAAACACACTGAACACCTTCCACCCCAGCAACAGCATCAAAGGACCACTCTCTGCTGGGACCCCCCCTTGGAGTTTAGCAGCTAATTTGCGGAGTATTGGGTTGGGGCTGGGTGAGCTCCAGGCTGGAGCTGGCAGGTTTCCCTGGAACGGCAAATTCTGGCTGTTGCGGGACAATGCGATGCCGAGCACGGGGACTGGGAGCAGAGCCCGCCTCTCTCCTTTTCCTTCCATTCATACCGAGGCAGGATAAAGAAAAAAGAAGAAATTTGCTGTAACGAAAAGGAGAACCCGTAGCTGACTGCAAAGGTAGAGAGGCCAGGACTGGGAGATGACACTGTCAAAAAAATCTTTTTTTTTTTTTTTTTCTGTATATTTAAAGATTATTTAATAATGCACAAGACAAAAAAAAGGCAAAATAAAGATGTGTACAGGGCAGTTGAATTCCGGTGTTTCCTACCTTCTGGTGCTTCACCTTGCTTTAAGAATTCCTTTAAAGTTTCTTGTGTATGTGTTTTATATTTTACTTTATTGTGGCCATATACAAATAAAACTTGTCATTTATTGCCATGAGGAGATATAATATTAATATTATACTAGCACACAATTACGCTATCACCAAAAAAAAAAAAAATTATGGCAATTGAGCTCATGAAAGGTCCAGAAAGGAGCCCCAGGTCCCTTGTGGCTGCAGCAGTCTTTTGTAAATTTGACCAGAAGATTTCTATAGGACAGAAAGATATAATTACCTGAAAGATCATTCTCATCCTACAGCAGGAAGAAAAGCCAGGAAACGTTAGGAACAGCTATTGGAGCCACATGAATCTCCTGGCCTAGGAGCTAAGAGAGATGACAACGACTAAAATCCACCAAATTTTTTTTCCAAAAGCATCATCTGAAGCATATTTGTCTCAAATATTGCTTTGCAAAAAATTTGCTCTATTGCTGCCTCTCAAATTTGCAAATAGAATTTGCATACAACTTTATTAGTAATTATTTTATATCATCTTGACCTTTGAAAAGCTAGGCCTAGAAGTATGAATGGGATACCTTGATAGTTTTGAAAAATCTTGAAAATCCAGTTTTATGTGTTCATTGAATGGACAATTACTAATTTTGTGGAAAATTGGCAATACCTACTTAACTATTTCCTTAGAAAAAGTCCTGGCTTTATGACACTGTTGGTGGCAACACAGCCCTGCAGAAACCTCTGCCCTTCGATGAAGCAGAGTACTACCAAAAAATGGGCTATCGGACTACATCAACCAGGTAAGCCCTTGCAGAGTAACACGGGTGTCTCAAATGCTCGAAAAAATTATTTTGACAATTCAGTGTGAAAGAAACACGCCAAAACCTTCAGTGCCACCGGAGCGATAATGGGGACTTCCACTGCTCTCCTTCACCTCCAGGCTAAAGACGGATTTGACTGAAGTCAGGGTCCTGCTGTCTCTCATACAACCAGACGACTAGCTCACGTCCGCCGCTGGAAAACTCTTGGAGATATTCCGCGTGGTAATCTGGGTGTTTCGAAGGGGTCTCTCTCCTGAGCTGTCTCCAAGAGACACTCCGAGAGTCGCTCCACCGTGCCTCATGGCTGCCTATCCTGGCTCTGAATCCACACCACCCACCCCCTTGGCGTTCGTCTGCGCTGCCCGTCGGAGCGCAGTGCTTTCATCTGCTGTTTAATAAATGATGACGATCAGCCTTGGCTCCTTGGCAGTACTCCATTCCAATCCCTACTCCTAAACCTTGTTCATCACGGTAAGGTATTGGCTGCTTCCTCATACAATTAACAGATTTTAACTGAGTCTTTTTATCCACCCTTTTAATTTTTTTAATGCCCTTTATCATCCTCTTGATTTTTATTTTTTTTTGCTACATCCAGTGCAGCAAAGGCTTAAAGTGCCTTCATTCACGTGTTCACACAAACAAACGAACACTGCTCTGTCTGTAATCGAACAGTAGTATCTTCATACACATTTCTGCGCGAGTGCAGAAGTTATTTCTTATATCTATCTGTTCTTCCCTCTGTTTTGGATCTCATTATGGGCTCAGAACTGATGTTGATACTAGCTATAAAGATATAAATATTTCTTTTCCTGCCAATGACGTTCAATTATAAAATTATAGTCCCCAGAAACTAAATAAAGCTTTACATTCATCTACAAAATAGTCTTCCAAGCAATTGCTAAGAAAAGCAGTAGATTTCTTAAAGTCAGAGGTAATAATTAATGATGTGTTTAATATTCTTCTGTTAGAGGAAGTGTGTATCTCTATTTTAGTGTTGATTTTCTGTTCTCCTTTAATACATGGAATCAAGAGGTGTATTTATTTTTGACAGTAAACTCTGTATTTAAACACTGGAGGAACAGGCTGCCCAGGGCAGTGGTGGAGTTGCCATCCCTGGAGGGGTGTCAAAGCCGGGCAGACGTGGTGCTGAGGGACACGGGGTAGTGGGGGTTTTTGTCAGTGTTGGGCTGATGGTTGGACTTGATGATCTTAAAGGTCCCTTCCAACCTGGGCAATTCTAGGATTCTATCCACACCTCTGTTTAACGTTGCTGATGCCCTAAGGAGTTTGTCCTTTGGACAGGGAAATGCAGGAATGCTGCTCACGTCCTCATGGCTCCATCCCCTTTGGGAATCCGTCAATAAAATACTACTGTAATGCACCTGCATGGGCTCGACTGGATGCGTCTGAGATTCAGCAGGGATTGGTAGATAGAAAGAGACTGCTCCAAACCCAGGAGCCTCTCCCACGTTTCTGGGAGACTCTTTTTTCCAACAGTCTTACGCCACTAGGAACCCAAACACAGATCAACAGTAACGAATGATCTTCATTCGCTCAGTCATCCTACGGTAGGAGCTGCTTCAAGATCTGTGAGGTATGAGAAGCTTTTATAAGTATTTATATTAAATTACTAAGTGGTTTATAATAGAGAGAAGACTCAAGTTTTTTCTTATTATGTGTATTATTATTACCAATTTATAGAGTACTGCTGTTGTTGTCAGCGCTGAACATCATGGACAGACAGCTCTGGCTCCAAGGAATTACCTAGAATGAGCTGAAAACATTGTCCTCCTTGAAAAATTTGCCACATCAGAGAAATTAATGAAGTTTGGAGGTATATATTGCCGAAAGCAGACCAAGGTGAATTGAATAGGTTTGGTAAGGTATGAATGTGGGTGTGTATGGCTGGGCTAACACACAGCTGTGCCTTGTGGCAGCGGGCACAGCAGGCACAGCTGCCGTGAGACTGCCTGGAAAGTGCTCCTCAGAGCCTGCGGGCTGGAGGTATCCACACAGCCGCGCTGGGGAGACCCCCCTGCAGAGCTGCCTCCAGCTCTGGGGACACCAAGAGCAGAAGGACACGGAGCTGTTGGAGCGGGGCCAAGGAGGCCCCGGAGATGCTGGGAGGGCTGGAGCCCCTCTGCTGTGGGGACAGGCTGAGAGAGCTGGGGGGGTTCAGCCTGGAGAAGAGAAGGCTCCGGGGAGACCTTCCAGCCCCTTCCAGTCCCTCAAGGGGCTCCAGGAAAGCTGGGGAGGGACTCTGGAGCAGGGAGGGGAGCCGTGGGACGAGGGGGAAGGGTTTTCCACTGACAGAGGGGAGACTGAGATGAGATGTGAGGCAGAAATTCTTGGCTGTGAGGGGGGTGAGCCCCTGGCCCAGGTTGCCCCGAGAAGCTGTGGCTGCCCCATCCCTGGAGGGGTTCAAGGCCAGGTTGGACGGGGCTTGGAGCGACCTGGGCTGGTGGGAGATGTCCCTGCCCAGGGCAAGGGGTGGCACTGGGGGGGGGTTTAAAGTCCCTTCCAACCCAAACCAGTCTGTGATTCTATAGGAGACACCTAAGTTAGTCTCAGACTTGTGCTCCACATCCAGCAGCACACATGAGAGTTTTCCAATCCATGGAACAAGGGTTCCTCTGCTCTGGGAAGAGTTATGTAGTTAATAGGGTGACATATAGAGATAGCGAAGCCAGCTCATTTGGGTGTGGCTACTAGACATTACCCTGGGGAACTGGACATCGCACATGTCTATGGGAAAGTGCCAGTGGAAGCATGGGTTCCTGTGCCATGCAAGTTGATCTTCTTGCACATAGTGGTCATTTGCTCAAAATTTCCAGATGTTCAACAGCCCAGTCGAGCTATTTCTTTTTTTCCAGAGTGCCAGATGTCCAGAGAACACAAACAAACAGCCAAACTCTTCTTCAATTAAATAAAATTTCCAGACTGAAAAGGAGGACTAGTCCACGGAATAAAAGAAGTAAGATAGCCCAGTTTACGGTAGACGTGTCTTTTCATACAAATACGTATTATGTGGGGTGGTGACTTGGACTAGATATTCAGGGCTGCAGGTTCTTTCTCTCACTGAAAGCGATCGGGGACCTGAAAGCTTTTCGACAAAATCTGGCAGGGTGCCACAGAATTTCAGTTTTGATAAAGCGTCGTCTTTCTAGCAAAACAGGGCTTCATTGGAAAATTCCTGACTCACTAGATTCATCTAAACAGATGCTGACAATATGGCTCAGACATACGGGATACATAGGAAGACAGAGCAAATTTCAATTTGTATTTGGACTCCAACCCTACACTAAGAAATGTGTAGCCTCACTCCTGAGCACCGGTGGCGCCTTGATGTGGGATGGGGGTCGTGGTCATGGTCAGTTACGATTGAAATTCTTCCCAGAAGAAATTTGTAGGGGCCTCGGCATAATTCTGCCATCACATTCTCACCTCTGCAGCGCCAGCGAAGGCATCCAGCCTGCGCCTTTTACCATATCTGCCCGGGCCGCAGACACCACGCTGGAGCTGGCCAAGTTGCAGGCCAGATATACGGCTCTTCTGCTTTCCTTTCGGGATATTTGGCAGAGGTTCAGGGATGTAACAGTGTGCTGCCTTCTAAACCTTGATGCACATGACAGACCAAGACTAATGGTTTCCTTTAAATCTGGGGCTGAATACCAGCGTTGGCTTTGAAAATTCCAAGAAATGTAATTTCACTTTAGATCACTATAAATTTATAAGCTGTTGTACAATGAAGGAGTAATCTCCTGGGAAATGAGCATAAACCTATTATATTTTCATTAACAATCTGTTTTCACCATTGACTTAATCCACATTTACTGTTGTGGAATTTGATTATGCGTTATAAAGCACCATAAAACAAAATTAGGTACGTATCAAAGTATCCATTTTCCTGGTCATGTTGAATTACTCATTTCCTTGGTTTAAAACCTTGGGTATCTATCTCAAACAAAGCTAGCCTGTGTGTTTACCGTCATCCACCTGAGAAGAAACATACCAATTTCTTTTGTTTGTTTGGTTTTTTTTTCTTTCCATTAATGCCCCTTTCCTACGAGAAAAGAAAAGAGAATAGAACAGAAGAAAAGGGTAAGGCGAAGGCAAACGGAATGAAGTATTTTAATAAATTTAATGTATTAATTTGGTTTCAATGTTGGGTTTTTTTTATGCTCTGCACCTTTCTTTTAATTTGATTGTGTAATAGTTAAACGCGCAGACTTCCCCCCACAGCTGAAGCCTGCGAAACACTCCAAAAAGAAATGCTAACCCGCAGAGCGTAACGCGCGGCCTCGGGCCTCTTTTGGAGGTGTGGTGTGATCAGGGGTTGGGGGAGAGGCAGTTAGGAAGGATTTAAAGTTGGCATGCACGTGGTTTTGGAATAAACCCATACCTTAAACACGATGTGGATTTTTGTGTCCCTGTTGCCTGGACGATTATTCTGAAATCTGGAATTCCTGACAGTCACACAGCGATAGCTTCTGCCTTTTGTGAATTAGACAAAATAGTCTACAGAAACGTCAGGCTACCTATTCATTACTTCATTGCCTAGCGGTCAAAGAATTTTTCTGCATTTTAAATTATTACTTCTGTTTAACCGTTAGAGCAGGAAGTCAGCTACTTGAAAACAAGCTCATTGATCAGCATTAAGTAAACGGAATATGTTAAATTGCACATGGCCCTCCGATAGCTGGCCGGTATTTCATAGCAGCTGCAGTTACAGAGGACTGACAAGAACTTCGTGTCGGCGTTGCAGTTTTGCAAATAACATTTCCAGCTCAGTCAGCTGCACCGGTTTTATAGCAAAAAAATCAGGTTTGATGACGTTAATCACTATGTTTTAAAATTTGTACGGACTATTTTGCGTCCACCAACGCACCAGGAGTGAAATTAGGGTTCAAGAGCAGTGTGTAATTGCACGGGAGAGATTTTGTGCATGAAAGGCATTGTACCTTCTTCATCACTGTTCAAAATGGGTCTAGAAAGATCAAAAAAAAAAAGAAGCAGAAGGAGTTTCTCTTCATGTTCGCAAGTTTTGTATTTAGCGACTTGCTCTTACCTACTTTGATAATAACACCATGTACAAGCACAGAGGAAAAAGGGGAAAGGTCTTGGAAGTTATATTGATGAACTACGTGTGGATCCCACAGCTGGCATAAAATATCTTGTTTGGGCTGTAAAAATATATTAGTATGTCATGTTATCTTCATAAATTCTTCCAACACATAAGGTGGGTAGTGTCCCCCCGAATCCCAGGGCTCATTACCATTTCGGCTGGCTCTTGCCATCCATCAGCCGCGTTGTCATACAGAGCAGGCGCGCGGTTGGGGCCGGAGCATTACGGTTCTGGAGGGGTAGATACCGAGTGAGTTATTAGCTGTGGCAGACAGCCCTGTTCCCAAACACTCCTGAGAAGGTTCTTCACTCAGGCAAGCAACAATTACGATGGCATTCCCAACCTGGGGAACGCCAGAAGGTTCGGAATATCGCCTGCGGGTTTCGGTTTCCCCTTTACAAGGGCTCTGATTAGACATTAATCATGATTTCCTGACCTTTCCAAAGTTCACCAAAGAAGTTCAAGCATCTTGGACATTCACAAGTATTTGCGTTCCACTAAAGCCATCTGACTTGTGTGTTATTCTTCTTTGTAAGAAAGCTATATATTCGATTTCTGTGTGAGAAGCTACAATCTGAGACCCCAAGCAACTGAGAGTTTGGGTCTCTGGCATAATGAGAGACAGGAACAAAACCTGTAAATTAATACGTGAATTATACTGCTTTTCACAGTTTTGTGAGTTTAGAATTACCAGTACGTCTTCTCTTTCTTTCTTTTTTTTTTTGGTGTGCGTTTCTCAAATTTACACATTTAAAAATAGCTATATTTAAGAGGATTTATTATCTGTTTGCTCTAATGATGAGTATTTGACTTATTTAAAATAAAACCATTACTTTTTTTCCTTACTATTTGGAGGCAGGGAGAGCAGAACTCTTTCCCAGGCAGCTACTGCCAGATTAAAAAATTAATTAGGTATTATTTGAAAGTGGTGTTGGTTGATTTTGACAGACGATGGTCAAGTGATCTAGGAATGTGCCGATCTCATTTGCAAGTGACTTAGGAACCAAATCACTTTGAGTGGGAAATTAGCTAACTTTGGCCTGTAATAATGTTTAAGATTTAGAAACAACCCTATTCGTTGTTTAGGCTTTCACTGATCTGCTGTGATGAGGTGACCTTAGCTTTTAGTCAAAACAGCTTTGCTGTTTGTTTCGCTACAGCACTAAACCTTGCGGAACTAAAACTGGTGACAACTTGCCGTTTGCCGTTCAATGCACGACGCATTGTCAACAGCAAGAGGAGAACTTGGAGCAGGAGCACCCCATAGGAATTTTTAGTGAAAACACCTTTGCTTTTATCTTTTCAGCAAAGTGCTTCAATTATATATTCATTATTACAGTCTGTTCTTATAACTGAGGGTCTTATTTAAGCTACGTAAATCAGTCTGCTGTTTAGATTATCGATATAGGATATATATAGATGGGAAAATACCCAAGAAATGTTATGATAAAAGCAAGAATAGCAGTCTGAAAAGAAAGCATGAGATTGTATCCTAAAAGGCATTCCCTTTGATAGTAAAGGAAATTTCCGCGTCAACTTTGATGCATAACTCTCAGTAGAGTGCATATAAATATCGGCCATTTGCGGAGCACATCATACATCACAGAACTGCAGTTTTCATATCCATTTTTATATATTTCAGTTCTAATTTTGGTCTCCTTCCACTTCTAAACAAAGACAAAAGAAATACCTACGTTTAAAACTATTTCCTTCCACTGAGCTATGAAGTTTGAGAGCAGAAGTGAGTTCAGACGCTCGTGAAAAATATTTTCTGCTGCCCAACTGAGGAAAGGCTCACACTGACGCTTTTACTTAACGTGAGGGAATTTGGCGTGAGAGCAGCATGTGGTGATCTGCCTGGAAAAAGACAATCATGGTTTTGTCTCAAAAGCCAATGCGGGTCTTGCGATTGTGCTCTTCCAGTGGGTTGTCTTGCCTTCTCCCCTGTGTGTCATGGGCAGTGCACTGGACACGCACTCCCAACATGAAGTGATGATCTAAATCTTTAGTGACCCCAACACTGCAGAGATAGGATAATTTTTCAGGCACTCTAACTCTGTTAACCTTAGCAATTGTTACATATTATTTAATTCTTTTTTTCCCCATTATTTTTTTCCCCACCGAAGTACTTCACTGTGACTCACTAAATATTTGGAAAAGACTCTTTCAAAGCTAGACTCCATAATCACATCGGAAGGAAACAAATCTCTCTCACTCTCTTCATATTGGATTATGTCAAAGATTAGCTTCGATTTAAGCAACGTTGTACGAAGTTTTCCAAAGGATTTTCTTTTTAAACTACAACCATATGTTTTACTCCATTGAAACAGCTTACATATTGGGTCTATGAGATTGATTGATGACATTTGCTCCAGTCATTTCACTAGTCATTTATTCATTTACGGTTAGGTTGAGAATGTTTATTAAATGATTGGCAAAGTAACTCATTGATCATCATTCCATGTTTCTGGCTAGAAGCAGTTGAAGAGCAATTATTTTAAACAAAAAATACACTAGATTGTTACAACATGAGTACACAGGGATACTCATTATTGTTCTGCAACTTCTTTATCGTACATACTTATAACAAATACATTACAGTTTCCCCTAAAAAAAGACCCCAACAAGGCTATAGAATGAAGATTCACTGGCCCAACGGCAGCCTAATCCCAAGCCTCCCTCTTTCCTCTGCCTCCCACTCACCAAAACAGGTCGTAGTACACAGCATCCTCGTTTTCAGCTTTCTTCATTGGTGCCCAACTGAACATTCAAAGTCATCTGCCTTCTGTTTAAGACTCTTGAGGAAACGCATGCAAGATGCTGAAGAGGCCACCTCACCTCTCCGAGCTGCAGCCTCTCCCGCTGTGTTTCTCAGCAATGGAGCTTTCTCTATCCTTGGTGATGTTTTCAATAGACCGGAGCTTGGTCTTTCCTGGCAGACTGCCCAAGACAACAAAACTCCTTTTTCCAGGAAGGAAGAGCAACTCCAGGAGTCGTTATTTTCAGGTCACATGCAGAAGCTGCTTTCTTTGATTTTGGCCTTCCACAAAGCAAAAGTTGTTGGGGAAAAATAAAAGGAAAAGGGAAGGGAAGGGATAATGAGAATGGTCAGAGGATGGTGCAGAAAACAAGGAGGCAAAAGACGACAGAGAATAAGAGTACTCCAATATACAATAGTTTTGCAGAGATAAAGAAAAAAAATTTCCTCTCCACCAGTAATAGAACCAAAAGTAATTGACTCAATGGGGAATAAGGGAGATTTGCCAAAAAACCGCTTTAACAGACTTCCGTTAGGTGTGGTCAAGACATACTTGATGCTGCTGTGGGACAGGGATACAGCTCCTTCCAGTCTGCCTTTTTGGAAAGAATTATTGTTGTGGAAGAAAGCAGGCAACACAACTTCTATTAATTTACACATTTGGGTGTTATTTTCCAACTTGCAGGAATTGATATAGCAAGACAATAGCACTCCTACTTCGGAATAATTAAGTATGCCATCTAATAATATTGCCAAACAACACGCTTTGAAGGGCATTTCAAGGACTTTTAGAATAAACAGAGCCTTTATATTATGCTCATTTGGGGGACGTCAAAGGTGGCATCCAGGCCTGCGAGGTGAGGCCTGAGGGCACTTCGGCAGGAGAGGCGCGGCCTCAGGCGGCCATTAGCGGCCTACGTCCGGCCTAAAGCTCGGCCTCCGCAGAGGGCAGGCGACTGTCTCATGCTTGTCGTAGAACGAGCCCCGAGTGTTAAGGAAATAATATTATAATGGGAATTATCCCCTTAAGTTCATGAGTATCTTATCCAGATCATAATAACATTTATTTATTGTGGGTTGGAACTAGATGATCTTTAAGGTCCCTTCCAACCTGAACCATTGTATGATTCTATGATTTATGCGAAATACCGTATGAAGTGCATATACTTCCCTACAATATAAAGGCCAGGCTAATTTGCATCAGAGGAATTCTGCACTTCTTTTCAGAATAAATGGACTTTTATTGTAAATGATATTTGGACTCTAAATTGTTGCATACAAGAGTTGCTACCACCAGCCAGAAAATAAATTTGAGGGAAAAATTGCTTTCTCCATCTCTATTCAAAATTATTTCGTACATGTTTATCCACGTAGCAGCTATGTATGATACTTACTGCATGTAAATAATGCCGAAAATAAGGAAAGACCAGTCCAGTGAAGGGCTGCAAAATATTTAGTCTATCTGCTCCAAACAAGCAAACGTTGCTGCAGTATTTGCATACATAACAATGTACATTTCAGTGTTTTGAAAAACACATTTACAGTGTTTATAAAACTTGTAATTTTGTCAACGGAAAGAAAACAAAGGTATTGCAGCTTCTGATGCACTGAAGGGAACTTACAGATTTTACATTATAAGTTACTTCTAATAAGTAGTTTACTTTATTGAGGAACATTTAAGGATAGAGGAAATGAATAAGCATGAAGTACAGCTGGTATATTAAAAGGCAACCTACATGACAACTGCCAAATACCCTGCAGCAAAGAGGTTTAATAAAACAAATAGAAAAAGCACCAGGATGCTTTCTTTATTGCAGCACTACCAAAGTGTAATAAAGAAACCAAGCATACAACAAACAAAGTAAACCAAAATACTGATCCTACGTTATTGGACTGTTCATAAATCATACCGATGGCCCACTGTTAAATGCAAATGGATTTGTGAGCAGCCAGTAACAAATATGGAAACTCATCTAAAATAGTTGGTGTAGATCCTATTGAAGATAATGCCTTCCAGGAAGTAATCACCGTAAAATGATGGGGAAAAAATCAAACTAATTTGATGGCCTATTTGATGCAGCTGGTGGGGAACCTGAACAGCAGACTAGACTTTGTGTTTACTGCTCTGTGAGGGCTTCAGCACCGCCAATAAACCGGGTGTGAATTCGGGGCGATGGCTTCTAATCAGTCCAGTATTACTCCCTGCATCATTAAGGGCTTGACCCAGGTGGAAGTTACCTCCACGGCTGCCAGCTCACACTAAATTAAAAAAGAAAATAAACTCCGTCAGCCGCTTGGGACCTGCAGCTACAGAAGCTTCTTGTGACTTCCAAGAGCAGCATTTCCCCCGGTGACCGCAGAATTCTGGATGGAGAACGAGCAGCCGCTGCTGAATCTGCTCAGGTGGCTGCTGGGCTGCACCCGGAGCGCGGGGTTTTCAGGGTGCTGCCATGGGGCTGCACTGCCCAGACTCTCCACCATGGCTGTGCCTTGGGCACATACTATAATAATAACAAATATGTCAAAAAATAAATAAAAATAACAATAAACAGCAGCAGAGATGAGAATGGAATTCTCTAAGTCTTGCCTCCCCATACCATTCTTCAATCAACAAAATAAAGTAAAAAAAACCCCCTCTTTTTATAGGTACTGGCCAAATCCATTTGTGCTGTGGTGTTACTCCAACGTCCCATGGTATCACGAAATCTTACAATCCACGGGCACAGGGATAGTTTATAAATTTAAAAATTCGCTTGACATTCAGTCCTTCCCAGGATTTTAAATCAATTCAAATGCATTTCCACAAATGTCTCTGCCTGAAACTTTTACAGAATGCTCACAGCTACAGGTTTGGCTATTAAAGATACATTTCTGTGTTAAACAAAGTTGTCTTCCCCACTAAAATTGACAGCCAGTTCCATATGTTCCATAAAATAATGGAAAGGGTCAGGCTGAACAGTGCTGCAATGGATCCCGAAGTCCTCGTAACCCTTTGGAGTGTGCTCTCGCAGTAAATTCACGGGAACCTTTCAAAGAATATTGCTTTGCAGTTCAGGCTTACCTCTCTCACTTACGCGGCGTGGAAAAACCAGCCAAACCCCAATTCTGACCACGTTTGCTTATGCAGGACTCCAAATCTGTGCAATAGATGGCTTGCCACTTTAGGCGGAAGAAAACAACTTTTCTGTCAAGCACCCAGAGATTTCAAACCTCCCGAGGGGGCCAGTTGAGCAAACGCCTTGGGATGCGTGGCGGCCACAAAGGGACCGAACGGCTCCTCACAAAAGACAGCTGCAGAAGGGGGATAAGGTAGATAGATAGCTACCTTGAATATAAAAGGTATTTAATAGGTATAAAGTGGGTTTCAGAACAAGGGAGACCCAAGGTTATGAGGCTGAGAAGATCCAAAAACACTTTTCCCAACATGCTGAGAGAATTTCTCACTGTGAGACTGAAGGTAAATGTGGGCAGGACCATTCTCCACTGTTGGAACTAATGATGCGTTACATGATTGTGGAGAAAATAACAGAGGATGAGGTCCTGAGATGAATTAATAGTGCGGATATGAGGAAGTGTCCACAGGATCTGTTACCTGCAACGGAGAGGATCATTTCCAATGTCTTTTGTCACAATTCCCATTAACTAGTGATTGGATAAAACATGTTACAGCTTTAAAAGACAAGACTGGGACCTACTCTATTTGTCAAGTCTCTTTTTCTTTGCAAGAAAACCTCCTGGACAGCGAAAGTCCACATAGATGTAACCATTTCTGTACAGCCATATGAGGGGTAGGACTCACCCCCGTCCTTAGAAGAGGTTTCTTCTTCTCCTTACATTTTGCTTATCAGAATTTGAGTTCAGAATTCCACTTTACAGGCCAGGGACACCAGGGTTTTTTTGGATGTGGTCCCAAATACCTTTAAAAATATTATCTCAGGTATTGCGCACTTCTGTGGCAGTCCATTTAGTCTCCTCTGCCTTCTACATTAGTGTCTCTTTTCCCAGCAAAGCTCAAATTCTCCCTCCTTATCTAATGTGGAAGGTCATCTAACGCTGTTAGTAGAGGTTTTGAGGAAAGGTTGCAGCATTTTTCATTTGTGAGGGAAACTAACTGCTGTCAATCCTACTTACCAATCTGCGATTCCTGCCATCTATTTTTTCTGGATGTCATGCAAACACGGTAAATTGGCTAGTCTCAGCGTCATCCGATTATTGGCTTTTTGTACACTTAATTAACAGTAGAACATGCCTAAGACTTCACTTATGGACAGAGTTTGTGCGTTGGCCTAGAAGTTATATTACCCCTTTTCACTTGAAGATCTAGGATTCATTATATGGGGCATTGTTGCCACAGGTCATGACAAAAAACCAAGATGTTGCAAGGACATGCTTGAGTAATCAGTGATAGTCTCCTGCATTTTTCCAACTATGAGCCAGTCCCGGAGCCAGTCAAAAGGTGACAGCTCAAGAGTTCATTTGAAAATGCACGCATGTAATCAAATTAGAACTCCAACACTTTGGGTAAGAATATTTTTACTATCTGCACCAGCAACTTCACACGCTGTGCTCATATCGGCTCTTGCAGACAAGGTGAAAGTAGGTTCCAGCATCACTTGGACCTGCGGCTGGTTGGCAAGTTACTCCTTTCTTCCGCTGCTGCTTCTGAAACACGAGCTCCAGGACAATACCAAAAGCAGTATATTCCAATAGAGGTCCCATACTTTAGGTAAAAGGACAAATATGTTTTGTCTGAAATGCCAATGGAATTATTTCCATGTTGTCACCTACACCTGGCTTTTTTTTTTCTGAGGGTTCATGGAGCTCTTTCCTATGATTAATGGGACAATTTTACTTAGAGTTTCTCGCTAGCCGATCGCTCTCATAAGCCAGCTTGTTCTAACACAACCTTTCCTGTGCAGGGAGATGCGGTTTCACGGAATCACAGAACTGCCCAGGTTGGAAGGGACCTTTCAGATCATCGAGCCCAACCAACAACCCAGCACTGACAAAAACCATCACTAAACCCTGTCTCTAAGCACCACGTCTACCCATCTTTTAAATCCCTCCAGGGGTGGCGACTCCACCACTTCCCTGGGCAGCCTCTGCCAATGCTAAGAAAATCCCTTGTGCTTATCGCTGTTGTAAGCAAAGGCAGCCAGGGTACGGCACTGCCAGCTGGGCTCCACCATGCTGCTGGTCCCCTCTATGCCACTTCCATTACACTCGACGCAGCCCCATGGTCTCCTCCTGCTTCTCTGCCTTTCCAAGAAGAGAGCTATGGATGACCCTGTTCATCCCCAAAATGGGAAGAGTTCAGCCTATGTTTGTCCTCGTCTTTGGCTACGAATCACTAACGAGCCCAGAAATCCCTTCAGATCCTCTAACCCCGTTCCACTCCTAAGCTGCTGAATTAACGGCAAAAAATAAAAGGAAGCTCGGTTACCTTTACTGTTTATTTACTATTGTCACACATGGCCTGTTGTACATCTTAATTCAATCTTGCTTTTATTCATTGTTCTGCTGTCGGTTTTTGGGTGGAGTTTTCTTTGCTGCTGATGCTGAAACACTTGGGATAATTCTGCTTCCTCCACTGCCAGCGACTAATTTTCTTCTCTGCAGCCTCTCAGCTGGGCTTTCCAATACACTTACTTCCCCACAAAAATAGCTGCTAAATTCCCCACTCTCTTCTTTCAGTGGGAAATTATCCTCCACCATCTTAGATAATCAAGAGCCTGTTGCAGTCCAGACATATTAAACCGTAGCGATTTATTGTAGCCAATGCTATGCGATTATAGCGTTTTAGCAGCTAGTGCACTTCTTTTGTGCGTAAGCTGTTAAATATAACAAAGGCCTATTGTCTTCAATGTGGGAAAGCAAATAATTTTTAAAATGTGATTAATTGTGTAAGTATGGACCTTTTAAGTACATGTGGTAAGCCCTGTGCTATGGGAATGGCACTTACTGCTCTCTCAGCATGAGCCTGACGAAGTAAACAAAAAGTTAAAATACAGCCGACAGTTTCCCTGGCATTCATTAACATAGCATAGAAAGCAGAAACTAGCCACATTTTATATAAAAATACTCCAGAAATCTGTGTCTACTTACATTAACATTAGTCAATTGGTGGGTGCCAACTATGCACATAGCATGTTTTATTTATAGGTCTATATAGTAGTCAAAAACATTCTATCACGGAAATGTGTTATTCATTAATTCATATTTTGCTCAGCCTTACTTTACTTCTTGAACCCATCCAGGTGTTTTTTAAACGATGGGGGTAATTTAATACCAAACAGCATTCACATTCACCCTATTTTTCAATTCCATGTAACTAAATATTCCTCCTGATTTTGTCTATTATTTACCTTTAATTAGCTCACATATATTGCGAACTGGAGTTTGCCTGTGTTTTTATGACATAATTCCACACAATGGTAAAAAATAAAGTGGAATAAATGGTCAGCTTACTGAACAGAGTATTCAGCTTGAACTTTTTCTCAAATATCCATTCGTTATATCAACTGGAATAGTAAATAGCGCTACAGATATATGCTTCTGGTGCCTAATTTGTTTTTAAAGCGTTCATTTAAAATGTTTGAAATGTTCATTTTAGCCTACCGTTTCAAAGCTCCGTACGAGATCTAGTCACGCATTGCAGCACGTAGATCATATCAAATGACCTCAACAAATCCAGCAACATGCAATGTGTATGTGTTTTCACTAAAGGAGCTCTATAGGTTTCCATGACTTAACCTATGAGGTTTAAGGGGGTTTAAGGAGGAAAAACAAAACCCTTTTCTTGTTGGGTCTTTTTATCTTCTACGCGAATGTGAACTCGACATAATCTAATTTTAGTCACGAGGAAAAATTAAAACAAAGTTCAACCAGGAACAATATATCAACACTAAAATGCTGTCAATTATTGCTTATTACCATATTTGTCACGTGAGTCGGCCTTACAGGTCGTTTATGAATAGCCATAAAGCAACTCCTTCCATTTGCAAGGCACACAACCTCCGCCGTGCAGCGATGTACGTAAATACTGGTGCCGAAGCTGCCCCTGAAACACCGGGGAGAGAGAGAAATCGTACCGCCGTTGAGGCACACAAGCCTTCAGCCGCAGAAGAAAAATAACGGCGAAGCCAGCAGGAACTTTTTTTATAATTAGAGGTGACAAAAGAGAAAACGTCAACATTGTAAATGATTTCTGCTGGAGTGCGCCGTGCTAAAATGGGGTAGAAGGTTTTTGATGAAAATTCAGAGATCTTTGCTAACATCCTTGAAATACAAAAATATTCTTAAGCCTTACTTGCAGGGCAAGACGATTGCTTCCTGTTAGATGTTTTTGTTTTATCTTTTAATTTATTTTTGAACCTAATTTAATTTAGTTTAATTTCATTTATTTCTTTTCTTTTTTTTAAACTAATGGCCACCCTGTCGCATGTCTTCTGCACGTTTCAGTTCTCAGATATAGATAGACTAAAAAATTATGTTTTTCCTCTTCTGTGGAAACTATAAATTCTCAACCACTTACAATACCCTTCCTGAGGTTCACAGCCCCAGATAAACACGCCCTGTTTTGCGGAATAGCACAACGTTGTAGAAGGGTTTCAGGTATCGCCAACCAACATTTGTTGATCTTCTCTGCAGTCTTTCCGGAAGGATTTCAGAGGATGCAACGAGGCATTTGGAAGGATAAGCAGAGCAAGTTCAGTTCTGCAAAATCCTGTTGAAAAACTTGAATATTGTGTTTCACAGTTCGACTTTTAGAAGTCTCCAATGGAGGTATTGCCTATCTGTCTCATTCCTTGTATGATCCTTAAGGCAAAACCAAAAAAAATAATCAGGCTGAGTTTAAGACTTTCTATTTCATCGAACTGTGTGAGATTTAAGAGCTCATCTCTCCAGACTTACTCAGCTGTGGCAGCATTTGGGTTATAGTGATCCTGTTCCTTAGCTCAGAGTTTTTAGATAGGGAGATTGCAGCCGCTCCTGTATTTGGAAGAGTAAAGACAAAATGAGGGTCAAATTCTCCAAAATGAGGTTAGGTTAAGTCTGAGGGACCTATCGATCAGGCTGAGGGACAGCTGAAGGAGCCAGGGAGTTTAGATAGAAACATTGCCTTGGGCAAAACCTTCCTATTAGAAACTTTACCCCTGACTTTATCAGCTGCGTGGAGTCCAGGACGAAGGACCCTCTACCACTCCCGTGAAAAGCAGCCTTTTGTTAACGGTGTTTCCCTATAAATAATCACAGTCATAGTCATTTGCCAAACACTGACTTTACGAGTCATGAAAAGCACTTGGGTCTAGCATGCAGTTTAGGCAGAGATTAGGTTTCCGTGTCCAAAACAACCAACCTTAATCATTACACACCCTACGTTTTGCTGTTTTTCATGTCTACATGTGTCATAACCTTAGTCAAATTGAGCCTGTCTCTAAAACAGTTTAGGACATCTGGAAGTCCCTTCAGGGGCCTGGTGTCTTACACGTTGGCAGAGGAATCCCCAAACACTTTGTCAGCAGCAACGAGTTTAGCACAAAGCAGAGCACCAGAGCCACTTTCACTAAATGAAATAAGTTTGAAAAAAGAGTAACCCTTCACTGTTTGCATGATTAGTGACCACTAGTTAGTGATTAAAGCACTTTCCCAGGATGTGGGAGGTTTGATTCCAGCCCCCTTACCCAGCCCGAGACATCCAGACTTACTTCTCTTGGCAGAAAGGGAAAACCATGCCCTGCAGTCTTAAAAAATTGCACAGCGCTGGTGCAGACCTTCTGCCAAAGAGCCACCGAGGCAGAAAGAAAACCAAGAGCAAATCCATCCCTGTTGGGGCGTATAGCTGAAACGGGAACTGCCCGCTGACAGTGGCCCTTGTCTTTAGGCAGAGTTATTTCTTGAGATGATTTATTGAGAGGGAAAATATCTCTGCTTGCTGCTGAGGCCATTGCTGTTCAGAGACCACAGTGTTTAGTCTACTCAACACCTAACACTGAGGACGTGTCCAGAATTCCCATCATTGATTCCTCTTCCAGTAGGAGCGTGGGCCTAGACACATGCAAAAAGACAAAAAAGCACCGAGAGAGCTGAGAAAACATAATATTTTTCCTACCTCTGGTTACACAATGTGTATCATTTTGAACCTGATGGACCAAGGCAAATGAACCTTGTATTATATTGTCGTGGTTTCGGCTGGGAGGGAGTTGACTTTCTCGCCACCAGCCGGAGCGGTGCCGCGGTTCGGGTTTGGGATGGGAATGCTGTTGCTATAAAACACTGGTGGGTTTGGTTGTTGCCGGGCACTCAAGGCCGTTCCTGCTCCTCACCCCACCCCACCCCACCAGCGATGGGCTGGGGGGCACAAGGGGCCGGGAGGGGACACGGCCGGGACGGCTGACCCCGACTGACCACAGGGACACTCCATGCCATGGGACGTCACGCTCAGGGTATAAAGCTGGGGGAGAAGAAGGAAGGGGGGATGCTGGGAGTGATGGCGTTTGTCTTCCCAAGTCACCGTTACAGCGATGGAGCCCGGCTTCCCTGGGGATGGCTGAGCACCCCCCTGCCATGGGGAGCAGGGAACAGATCCCTTGGTTTTCTTCGCTTGTGTGTGTGGCTTTTGCTTTACTGACTAAACTGGCTTTATCTCAGCCCATGAGTTTTTCCTCACTTGTACTTTTCTGATTCTCTCCCCCGTCGCACCGGGGAAGACCTGCACGAGCGGCTGCGTGGTCCTATCTGCCGGCTGCGGTTAAACCACGCCATAGATCTATCTCCAGCATTTCTTTAACAGGTGTCTAATACAGAATTACCAAGTGGAAGTCCTTCAAGATACATGTAATCACTCAATTTGAGATCAAAGCGGGGTTTGTTTTCCCCTATTGCCTTGAGATACCCTTTTGTGAAGTCAGCCGTGTAAAATAAAGACGATGATAAAGAAGTGGATGAATCTTCCGGAAGCCAGACAAACCTTGTCTTCAACACAACGATGACCCACGTACACGGAGAGCATCCACATGGGCTGGTTAAACAGCTCGGTGTTTTGCCTGATGTTCCCGAATAAGGTTTACTAGCACCGCTGAACCACCCGTAAGGTACATGTAAACCCTTCAGCTGCAGGTGTTTCTCAGGTTCCACCACACTGAGATGCTGAGGACTCCCCCAATTCGGTTTCTGATTGTTTACAATCTCCTGCTGTGCCTGCAATATGCTTGAATTGTGCTTAAAACACATAAATCTGCCTTCAAAGGCAGCTTGGGAGGCAGAAGTGTGGCTAGGGAATTTTAAATGGAAGGGACAAGCAATGGCTACAAAGAGCTCGGTTTTTAGTAGTAGGTGTTGCAGTTTGTTCCAATTACAGCACACACCAGAGTGTGAAATGTTCATGCCAATCTAGTAAAAAGAAAAAGTACACGCAATGCTGAAATTAACACCTTTGTAATTACAGACAAGCTCCTTTACTACTGCCCGGCAAGTGCAGCTGAGGCAGGTTTGGAGAGGCGCAAGCCGAACGCCTTGTGCAATAGGAAAAGGGACATTTTTTTCCAATCTGACTTGATAATTGGAACCTTTTTGGCAGCCAGATAAAATCACTTGCATTTCCGAGCAGAAGAATTTAAGTGTGCTACCTCTATGTTTGCGTAACTGAAAACCAGACGAAGAGGGTGGTGGGTTTTTTTTTTGCAATTAGATGACTTGCATTCCCCTTCTTTCCCTCATGCACCATTAACATCACAAAACTATACATTTGGCATTCTTCAACGTAATTTATAGCTCTTTCTGCAAATCAAGCCAGTAACAGGCCATCACAGAGGCAAACATGCCTTTCATTTGCATGGAGTGAGCTGTCTCAGGCTCATGGCAAAATGAACCGCTGGATATCCCCCAATAATCCCAGTCCCTTGCTATTCACACGCATTCTCGGTGACTCATCCAGGAAAATATCACTGAGCGTGTCTTTTAATTTTATTCATGTTCCCACTATAACCCTGCGGAGGCTTCTTAGGGCTTGTAAGATTATTTTAGTTAGCTTCGCTTGCCAAACAGATCTTTCCCCACTTTATTATATCGTCATTATTATTTCTACTATATAGGAAGTATACTGCCACATATCGTATGTCAAAACATTACTAATGCCATTAAGAGAATGCCAAGCCCCGTCACACGCTGCGCATGAAAAGGCAACTCAGTTCTTCGGAGAGCCCTGAACGTTGGGCTGGGGTTTGTATGTGGACGCCAAAGCCAGAAGGAGACATTCTGTCCCGGGCGGGAGGTGGAACCTCTCTCTCTGTCTTCTGAAATAAAGGCTGAGGAGCAGAGACACCACCTCGCAGCTGAAGAACCTTGGGAAAAAACACCCGAGTGCTTTGTAGTTTTTGTTAGCGTCGGAATAGATGCTTCGGCGGAAAATATCATTCGGCAAGATTGAAAAAAACTTACTACGGAAATTTTTTTACATGACTGCAACTTTCTGTTTGCATAGATGCCTTTTGCATAAAGGGGATAACAAGGCTATCGTTCAATTATATCTCAAAGGAGAGAAATAAGGCCACAGGCAACCTTAACGCTGGCGTTTCCCAACCTCTTACACCTTGCCTCGGCAACCTCGTCGTCCATTTCCCAACACAGCTTCCTATAATACAGTGAGAAATCTCTTCACACCACGTCCTCTCTCCCTTTAGGTCTCTAAGTCCAGCTATTCCCACCTGCTTGCGCAGGTAACGGGGTACGTTCCAGCTCTGATCTTAACTGCTGATTTATTTTTTTTTTTGGGGGGGGGAGGAGCTGAAAGCAAAATACTAAAACAATTTCAATGCTTTAATTTTTATCCTTTCTTTTACCTAGTTTAAATTTTCTGTGGACCGTACTACATATTAAACGAGCAATGGGTGCGTAGGTTTTAGTGCCGGCCGCCACTGTTGGCAGCAGCCCGACTATAATTAACCCAGGGAG
Organism: Sterna hirundo; assembly: GCA_009819605.1. Classification (NCBI taxonomy): domain Eukaryota; kingdom Metazoa; phylum Chordata; class Aves; order Charadriiformes; family Laridae; genus Sterna; species Sterna hirundo. The sequence goes on from CM020441.1 coordinate 1,548,987, forward strand.
AACTAGCGTTTGGTCTTCCCTTACTGCAGCCTGTGTCGCTTTTCATTTGTATATCTTAGCCGAAAATATAGTGTATCTAGTCACCATAGGAACACATTCCCCATCTGCTGTATTATCACATTTTTTCCCCTTGACTTCTGTAGATTGCAGTCCTCTCTACTATGTTGGCAAGATATGTGGGGGCCAATTTCCTCCCCATCTAAAAGGAGTTATGACAGACGTGAAAGCAGTCCTGCTTCTTAACTCTTGGAATTCCACGGCTTTTCACGTACACGAGATTTTCAAGAGCATACCTGCAAACCAGTTCCTCCTTTTCTTGCCTGTCTAGCAATATTGAAGAAAGTGGGTTGGGAATTGAGTCAAATGCTTTTTTTTAAGGGGGAAATGAAGTTTCTTTTTGCAAGTTGACATCCCATTGCGCATCCCGAGCTCCCCCCTGACCGAGCCACGTGGCTCGTCGTTGGAGTCACATGCTGCCGTGCAACGGGAGAAAGTTTGCCAAGAAGACCAGCCCGTAGGAAAGCATGGGAACCGGGGGGCACCACGCAAACCCCCATGAGGCACAACAGGCCAAAGCAGATTAGTGTGGAACTGACTTGAAACACAGCGTTTGGGCTCGGTTCAAGAAAATAAATGGCTTTGATTTAGGAAGTCAAAACTAAACATAGACATTTCCAAATTGAATTATTTTGGAACATTTCGTTCCAAGAAAAAATTGTGATATTTCAACTTTTTGTTCCTTTTCTGAAGGAAAATCATGTTGAAATGCTGTTTTTTCCTGTGGGATATTTTCTGTTCCCAGAGAGGAAAAAATAGCTTACACAAAACAACGAAATTATTCAAAGTCAATAATATCTGTGTATTGTATTCAGTGCTTTTGTTGCCAATTTTTCTTCAATTTAAAACCTAATGAGAATTAGTGTACATACAGAAGGAGATGAAAACATTTCCAGTTTTCCGAGTTACTCGAACGTGAAAAAGACTTATGCTCCATCCATAAAAGTCAATTGGATAATTCGAATTTAAAAATGAAGAAGTAACAAAATTTGTATATAGAGACACAGCACGACCACAGGACTAACTTCACTTGTTAAGACTTTTGGTTTTCGTTTAGACGAGTTCTGGTCTGACACTTCTAAAGGAAGTTAAGACAGTTTTAATAATTCATTATAGTTAGGAATACAGAAATATGGGCTGAAGTTTCTGTGATTTAAAATCAACCTCTGCTATCACAGATAATTGTACCGTGTATTTCTTTTCCAGGAATCAATCAGGCTTGACCTTAAAACTATTTAGTTTTTGCTCCTACTAATTCTAATTGGATAGTCCTCCTTTTCTGCTACAAACCACTTAGCAGAAAGCCATAACTTATTCATGATGAATATTCACATAATATTATTGTAGTTATATTCCTTCATTAAAATAAGTTTCTTCCACTGCTGTTCTCCTTCCTGTTAAGTGAAGTTTCCAGCACTTGATCTCCCCGAGTTTTTTGCCCATCTACTATATAATGACTTCCACCTTCATTCCCTCATTCCTGTCCAAATGTTCTCCTCTTGTGCCCACGTCCAGCCCCGGGAAGCGGCACTCAGTGGGTTGTACACCAGGTTTTCATGACATTTAATCTCTCTGGTCTACTTTTTCCCCTCTTTTCTTTCTACCGCGGAGCAGCGTTTTGCCGGGTGCTCGCTGGGAGCAGGTCCTGGTGAAAGGAGGGATGCTCCCTTCCAGGCTGAGGTTCCTCAAGCATTCCTCATCCCCTTCCCAACCTGCTCCGACTCCCAGCCCACGCGGCTGCTCCGGACCTGGCTTTCCCGACAAGTGACATAAACTGAACCCCCTTTTTTACTTTCCCCAGGGCTGGCTGCCCCTGGGGTTTGTACCTCAGGCTCCCCGAAACGTGCGCCAGGGTCTCTCCTACTTATTCTGCATCCAGGTGAGATAAAGAGTCGCTTTCACCAGCAAAACACTTTTCAGAAGCTTTTCTTGTTTTTAATCATTTTAATATTATTAAACAGATTAACTGCTGGCAGGCTTTTCTTCCATCTCCATGGAAACACGGAGCTGCATGGAAAACTGAATATTGAACGCACATAGTAAAAAATCATTTAAAATGCTGCTGAGGCGCATTTACTATTCTTGTACAGAGAAGTTATTCATCGGTAAATCCATATAATTGACAAAGCTAACACTTGCAAGACCACTCGAAAGACTTGGATAGTTACGTTTTCCGAACTTTGAACGGGACTGAACAACTTTGGCAGGTTCTTCAAAAGTGCCCGTCACCTAGTTTGGATCAGGGTGCTCTTCTGAAAAGCACATTTATCCCCTCTCCACAGGGCTTGGGTTCACGCCACGGCCTGGTCTGGGAGCGCACGGAACTGGATCCTGAAACTGGAAACTGGAAGATGGCACCAGCTCTCTGCACCTGCTCCGAGCGGGACACGCCAGCTGCTGATGAAGACCCAGCCACAGGCGCTCCTGCTGTGTCCTTTGCTCTCTTACACACTTAAACTTCATTATAATCAAATAAAGCTCTAACACAAGGTATAACCACTTCTTTTCCATTTTGAAACCTTGGGCAGAAACGAGTACTTTCTCTTTTGGCCCAGTTCTTCCAGCGCAGAACATACGCGGCCAATTATTTAAATTACTTGGTACACAGCCCCAAAAGAATGGATAAAGTTCTTTCAAGAACATGGACATTTAACTTATTCGTACATATTTATTCATGCAGCGTTTAGTTCCAACCATAACATTAAGACTTTTTGTATTTTATGTGCCTGCTAAAATCACAAAATAATCATAACCCTTGCTTGGGGTAGAGGCGGAGTCGAAAAATGAGAGCAGAACAGATACGGGGAGGCAAAATTACTCGCCTGTCAAGTGTGTTGGATCATCTCACCTGTCCAAATTTCTGCTTGTTGAAAGGTTTATCCTAAAAGCTGCTGTTCAGTTTTAACGCTCTTTGAAGGCAATTAGGAGCTGAAGTCAGCGGGATCATCGTGCTCGGGCCCTCATTGTTGGGTCGCAGTTTCCCTCCTGCCTATGGATATTGCAATTATCCCTGTTTCTATAATTACACTATGCAATCATCAGCTGTCCAGGACAAGATCCTTATTAGGTTAATAGCAGAACTTAAAGGGGTCAGGGTGCCCTTTTGGCATGTTTCAAGCACCCTGGGCTTTTGCGGAAAACCAAAATCTCTAAAAATAAGTTATGCATGGATGGTAATTAAACAGCCACCCCGAAGCTTGCCATGATCGGTTTATAGCTGTAGTCTAGAGATTAATTTTAATCCTGTTTTCATCCCGCTTCTTCTTCTTTTTTTTTTTTTTTTTGCTACTGATAGCAATGTTGTTGTTTTCAACCATAATTTGGAATACGTTATTAAACTTCTACTGCAAATACAACCTCAGTGCAGAGATCTCCCAAATAACGTGAACAGAAGCAGCTTTGCCAACCACCGGCTCTTGAACGCTTCTGTCCGGGGCATTTTAAACAGTTAAATTAAGCAAACATTAACTCCACTCCGGTTGGTGAGAAAGGTGGAAAAAAACTATGCGTTACTCAATGTGAAGACTCCAGGGTTTTTTTCCACTAAATGTCCACAGTTCTTACCTCATGTATCTGAGGTACGAAATCCAGGATTTTTTTTTTTCCTTTTCTAAGCTTCAATTTTTAAGTTTGCACGTTGCTTTTATAAAACAGAGCAATCGGAAAGAGGAGGGGTTGATAAGAGGGAGCAGGTTTTGATAACTTCTAGTGAATTACATCATTTTCTCATTTCTGACTTTTTACAATAAATGTGTCAGAAATTGTCGAGTGAAGCTTTTCCTGGTGTTTACGCAGTGTTTCCTACCAATGCTATAATTACCAATATACCAATGCTATAAATACAAAATCACAAGGTATAAATACAAAACCAAAAATACAAAATCTGCATTCCAATAAAGGCGGTTATTCAGTCTTAATGAGTTAATTGGTGGAAAAGCGTACTATTATCTGTATTGTTTTTTTACCTGATTCTTTTTCTGCAGGTTTATTTTTGTTGTTTCACACTTTTTCTCGTCTTCATTATTGCACCAGCTCTAGATTGGTCAAAGCTCACGAAATCACGCTAACTGCAATTTTTTTTCAACTTCCAGCGCTGCTGCCTGGCCCAAGGCTTGGTCTTGAATTCACTGAGTTTTTGCAGTTGAATTACACTGTGGCCGCTTTCCCTCTGCTTGCCCAGAGCATTAATGGTCCCAGTTGCATCCTGAATCCCCAGTACCGCCCACAGCCACCCCCGGACCCTTCATCCCGTGCCATCGGCACCCAGGAGCTCAAGATCAGGTTTGCTCTTTGGGCTGAATCCCGTCATCCCCTTTCGCATGCAAAATCAATGCTTTTCCATTAATTTATTATAAATTTATTATAAATGTATTATAAATTATTTTCCAATAATTTATTGAATGGTTATTTGCTATGGCCAGAAGTAAGAAATAATAAAACAAACAAACAAACAAACAAACAAACAGTAAAGAATGTGGTTTGAAGAAGCTATAGCCTTAAGAAGGCATGGAGAAATATCTGTAACATACACAATCCCCTTTTATGTTGAAGGCTGTTTGGGAATTTGTTGTCAGAATAATTGGATGGGAAAAAGGACTTCTGCAAAATGGAAGTTTTTCCAAAGGAAATCTAGAGTGCCATTAGAAACATTCCTGCCTGCAAAATCAAAATTGAATATACCTTTTTGGGTAGATTTCATTTGAAGTAAAATAATTTGGTTTGCTGGAAAAAGTCCCTATTTCTTTTTTTTGAAGTCAGTTCTGCGTTAAATTTCACTTACCCCAGGTCTGTAGTACCTCACAGGACTTGTAGAAATGGCAGCGTAGGCTTTCCTGTTCCTCCTCTGTGAAGTAGATAGGTTGACCGGAAAAAACACTCTCGTGCTCAGGATATTCAAATCTCTTCCCAAAGGCTCCATAAGCCGTGATATTTCTCCTCGTTCAGGTAGTGCACATTTACGCTGCCAAACCTGCCCGTATGGGTCTTAAAAACCCCAGACTGGTTGCTAGTTTTAAAAAAAATAGCTAGTTGGTGAGCGTTCGGACACACGGCCTGCCTCTGGCGTGGCGGGTTTCTCCCTCTTTTCTCACCGTTGAACACACACGATTCACATCGATGGGCGTTGCTTCGACCCCGTGATCCCAGGTGTGCTGCAGGAGGTTGTTAGGCTGTAACACCGATTTTTTGGTAGCAGGCAATGTGCACCCCGTTGCTGAAAGCCAACTGAGACTCATGCGTGTATGAACGTTTTTTCAAAATATGTAAAATTTTCTTTATTTCTATGGGTTGATGATGCTGGAATTTTAAAACTTATTGCTTTGGACCAAAATTAGGGAATGCAGAGGAGTCCAAATGCAATGAGAAAACTCACGTGTTCAAATATACCAATGGAGAAATGAAATTAACTCTTTTCAGTTATTTCAGGTTCCAGTTCTAGTCCAAAGGACACTTAATGACACGAATCAATTCCAAGGACACGTGAGCTATGCAAAATGATTGCTTCTGCCACCACTGGAAATAATTCATTGTTACAGACAAGAATTCGCAGCGAGAATAAGCAACTGCGGTTTTCCAATGAGATTTGCAGATAACCGGAGGTAGCAGGGTCGGCACGATGAATGCCTTCCCTCTTACAGAAGTGTCAAATGTCCTGGAAGTCCCAAATAACTGGAAAGTTATCGAACACCGCTCTGACAGCTGGTCTAAAAATTGGCATCATCATTGGAATGCCTATGGCCTTTCAAGTCTTTCTGGGAAAAAGTCTACCGTTGGGAACGTCACCATAATTCCTGTGTCTTTTCCCGGTTAAGCAGAACTGTAACAGCTGTTAGACTTGGCGTTGATACTTATGAGAAAACGAGTTAATACTGCCAATTGTTTTGTAAGATACACAAAAATTGTAGGCAATTTGGGTGAAATATAGGTGCAAAAATGATTCGATGGTTTACATTCAAAATCTGTTTCTCTCACGTGTGTATCTTCGACTTAGAAAAGAAAAGAAAAATCAGAATAAACTCTGTGATTTTTTTGAGGCTGCTTAATACAAATGTATTAAATTAAGTTTTGTACCAGTGCAATCTCTTGTCATGAAAGATTACCTCTATCATTAGCTTTGAATTTAGTTCCAAGTGTCTTTGCTTTACTAAATTTGACTCTTATTGGCATGTTTTAATTAGAACTAAAAAATTAGACTCTGTACTGCCGTGAACAAATCAAGCTGCACAATGAAATACACAAAGTACCATCCAACGTCCAACATTAAAAAAGTCTGGCAGAATATTATGTAGCCGGCCATTAAGTCATAATGTCTCATTTTCCAGCAAATATCAAAATATGCATTCGATGGGTTATTGAAGTTCACTGGCTGGTCAGCAAGAGGTTTATTATGAAATTCATTATTAATAATACATGATAAATATTGTGACTACTGGCAAGGGTAGACATATTGCACTGTCAGACTTCTGGGAGAAGACCTACACTCTTCCTGAAGATATTTTCTGACCTGAAACCAGAAGTTACTCAATCTAGTCTTGGTCACAGCGTGTCCATTCTGGCGTCACGAGGAAGTGGAGATTTTTCCCTAGGGAAGTAAGTAAAAAAATCCCAAACAAAATCACTGCTGGAATTAATGACTATGACACAGGATAACTTTTGAGCTTCTCAGCAAAAATCTTAAGCTGCGCACTCACCTCGTGCACTAACATAGTGCAAATACTCATTATTTATGTAAAGCCACCTGGGTTAGTGGAAGATTTTAAGACAACTTTTAAAAAAAGACTTTTAGACCGCACACTGGATGTAGTGATGAGGCTTGGAGTTGTGAGGAGATAAAAACAGGATACCGTCCTAACATTGTCTAAAAAAGAACCTCAGTAAGAGTATCTGTCTGATACGGATACTTCATCCCTCACTCCTGGAAGTGAAGATGTTAACTGACGTTATCTGCTACTGAAAACCTGCAGGTAGTTTTAACCCGCGTGGACTCAGTTAAATTTGCATAGCTGCAATTTTTACAAAAGTGTTGCTCCATGAATCTGTCTGCTTTCAAGCAGCTTGGCTTGGTGGGGCTGTTTCAATACGTAGGAGTCACGGCGTGAGCCAGGAAGTTCACCGAAGCATTCTCGCTGTTTTGATTTGCATGGAATAATTCAGGGCATCAGAGCGGGTGAGAGACGTTGCTCTTCAGGGTTCTGCTGTGCTCACGGGGGGCTGGAAGGACACATCCGGGCTGGTTTCTTCCCCCCAAGATATGTTTGAAAAAAAAATCTGAGTAATTGCACTTTACTCCAGTAAAGGCAGTGCTTCAGGTTACTGGAGTTTAAAACACAACTCAGCGTTCAAATGAGTATTCTCTTTGGCTACTAGACATCAACGGGAAAGAGGTGGATTTTTGGCAGGGCTCGGCGACAGACCCAGTCTTGGCGAGCAAGGTCTTTTCCTGGGGATCGTTTGTGAAGGTTAGAAAGTTATGTTCACACCCGGAGAACAACATAGTTCAACACACGTAGAAAATAAACAGACCCTCCGGCTCCAGCCCAGTCCCATGACCCCGGCGCCCAGAGCTTAACCTTCCCGAAGGCATTCCACGCCGTTGGGTCACTGGAGCAGGGGGGAAGATGTCTCGCTCACTGGAAAATGCCGCTGCGACCAAAGAAGTCTTTTCTGAGACAATATCCTGATGCGAGCATTTACCTTCCTGCGATATACCGGTGTGATTTCGTGCCAAAGATCAAGAAATAACCCTCCCTTTGGGGAAACTATTATCATCCATCAAGCGCTACTTGTTCAATCACTTTTGATAGAGAGTCGTAGTGCCGTACTTCAGAGATTTAAAGTGGGATGGAGCGTGTCAAGAAACATACTCTGTGATTTTTAAAAAAAAAATATAAAATATTGCAAGCATTAGTTAGAAATCACAAACCCATTTAAATCGGGAACTGTGAGCACTTTAAATTGAGATGCAAAATGTATTTTTTGTGTAACACGGGACTGTAACACATACCTGAGATGCGGTGGAAAGAACTGAGAGATATGAATGTCATTTTTACCACTGGAGACCCCGGGTTGGAATTCCCACTGGGGGATACCTTTATAGATCTCGTTTTAGTATATTGTAGTCATGCCATTACAAACCCATCAAATGCAATTTGGCACAGCGTGATACTTAAACAGTGGCCCGAAATTAACAGACCGAATTACCCTCTGCAGGCAGCCAAGGTTATTTATAAATTGGAATTCAGATAAGTGAGTGAAGTGCCTTACTGAACTCTGTACTTTTATATTCCCAACCTCTGTCTTCCCTGCTTTGAAATATTTTCCGCAAGCGTCCTCTAGTTGAACTTCCAGAATATTTAGCTGCTTAAAATGGGAGCGAAACTGCGAGCAGGATGCTGTGTTAGGTACTCACGAGAGATAGCGCTTTTACATTTGTAAACTCCCTTGTAAAAAGTTTTAATTAAAAGAGCTACATCTTGGCATCTGTGAGGTCCAGTGCAATTAGTTGCTTTAAACTCCGTTTTCTCCTCCCGCTGCCAATTAAGCAAAACTTGTGTGCATGAGTAATGGTTGCCTCAGTGACAAAATCAGAACACGCTAAATAATGTGATTAAACTTGTTAAAAGCCAAAATAAACACTTATAATTATCTCAAGAAAACCTGCGTAGCCCGAGCGAGAGCTCTATAAAGGGGAACTCTGCATCCATAATTTCAGACTTTCCTACACAATAGATCATAGTTAAAGATCTGTTAACAGACCTCTGACTGCTGAACCGGGCAGCTTGTGGTTTTCTTCTCAACCTATTGGCATGACGTGGATTTATGCAAGAGGTGCAAATTGGGCCTTGTCTGCTATTGGGGCCATGGGCAGAACAGGAATCCTACTGTAGGGCTAGCAGCGTGAAGTACATTGCTTTGAAATTACCCAGCGGGGTTTCTGCTTGTTGCTCCGCTTGCCTTTAAGACCAAGGTCTTGTACTGTCTGGCCATGATTAAAATCAAAGTGTAGGCCTCTTTGCTGGGTGCCAGTAAACGAAGGTGAAAAACAGAAACAATCTGGATTCTTAATTATTTTAAAATGCAACATAGGCAAAAAACGAAGATGAAAGCATTTCTTACTAATCTATCCTAATTATTCCACATAAAATGATTTCCTAAAGAGGCCTATATCCTGAGATAGTCGCTTTCTACGAGCATGCAAGAGCTTTTTTCCCATATAGCATCTTTCACCCAAACCCACACACGTACGCAGAAAACAAGGACTGACAAGCCGTTCAAACGGCAGGTTTATTTAAACCCACGTTCAGGTGTACATCAAAACTTGAAATAAACCAAGATACCACACTCAATTTACTGAAAACTAAATGACCGTTAACCTCTACAGTGGTCCGTTAGTGAAAAAGTGCACATTTGGGAACGCTCCATTTTATTGCCCCGGTGTGGAGACACAGGTATGCGCGTACTGGCATGTGGGATCAGAAAGAACAAAGGATCGCTACACTAAAAAATAACGGTATGGTAAAAGGGATAGGAATCCTCAGTGTAAATCCAAGGCCATCTACTCAGAGACTCATAAAAGTCAGTTTTCAAGTAAAATCCCAGCAAAATAACGGCATATGGCAGAAGGTCAGTGCCGAGCCTGGGTACCGCAAGAGCTATCTACCCTACTGCCAGTTTTACCATAAGCGAACAAGGGGCTTTTTCTTGACTTGACAGCGTATTCCAAAGTACTTGCTGTCCGGATATTTTTCCAAATCGGTGCTTGAAGGAATTGTTGATAGACAGAGCTCTTGAGCGAAGTGAATACGCCAATCGATAGCTGGAGATAGCCAAGGACAATCATTAAAGTTGGCTGAAATCATTCATCCCAAAGGTAAAAGAGCATTCATGGACATCCTAAAAAAGCGACTGAAACAATCTTCGGGGGGCAGAGGAGTCAGCCCAGGAGTTGTACAGGCGTGTTTTGCTGAGCTGCAGGACACCAGAAGGTCTCTGCATTGCAAGAACATCTTAAAAGTCCAATCCCAACATCTGATGAGCTCAGCGTGAAACCCGTGAGGGGTTGTGCTGGGTTTACTTGTATTGGACAATCCAAGGGGAATCTAGAAAAAAATAGTTCAAGGCTAGTTTTAATTCCAGGATCTGCTTACATACTTGCATCCTTTCATAACTTAAACAAAAAACTTACGTGCTTCATCGAGATTTGAGCATTTGCTGAGCAGTTATAAGCACGGGGAAATAGAGGGGATTTCTTGAACTGAACTTATGCTTCCAGAAGATCTCAGCACGCGTACTCTGCAGAGTATTTCAGAAAATGATGTGCAAAATACTTGCGTACTTTAATTTCTGACTTAACATGTACTCTTTTGATTTCGACTACAATGCTTGAAAGTCTCCTTTTTTGGCCTCATATGAAAAATGTATCTTATTTTTTTTCCTCATCTAGGCTTCTTCTTCATGGTGCCTTTTCTCTTAGAAGGCAAATACGTGCCTTCCAAGTTACCAGCAAAAGAAATATATTACATATAAAGGAATAAAGGATTCAGGGGGTCGCTTTGAAATGTAATGTATTTTGTTTGTTCTTTTAATATATTTTAACACATTTTGAGTACCTTTTTTTCATAATAGTTCAAGGCCCATTTAATGTCATGTGGTTTGGTGAGTCCCAGACAATTGTTTACGACCAAAATTTTCCACACCTTTAAATCTACGTCAAAGGGAGTGAGACGTTTCTTTCATGCACCAGTTCAGAACAGTCCCTGCTGTTAAATTTATTTCTAACTCACAGCTACCTGTCCGGGACCTTCCGAAGCCAGTTCTGTTAACTGGGCTTGTCTCTAGTCCGACTCTGGCAAGACAAAATCTGGCAATGTTGGTGGGAATTGGGAAGGTGAGCTCCTTGCTCACCCCCTCCATCTGCACTGCTCGCCCACTACCATAGTGGAAGACAAAAAATATATTTAAAACCACCATGGTAAGAAATTCTGAGCGGTTACTCCACTTTCTACTTCTTCTGACAGAGCCTTGTCGCCTTTTCCTGTTTTGCCCTTTTCCCTCGAAATAACCTCGTTACCATTAAGAAACCACATTGTCTGGGTTTTTTCCCAGTACCCAAGTATGTTGAGTACACTCTGCGGCAAACTCAGCCACATAAAAATCTCTGCCCCAACAGCAGAGTTTTGACTTTTATTCATTGAAATTCATCACAAATATTCTATCGGTTTTTAATGGTGCAAGACTGTGGTCAGAGAGAGAGTCACTTTCCTCTGCGCTTCTAACACGCACAGTGCAATGTGCTCCACTGGAGAGTTTTAAAGTGATTTAAAGAAATACATTCCACATCTTCGAAAGTTGTAGAAATTCCAAATAATTCAATAAAATGCATTAGAACTGTAGGTAGACAAAATCACTACTAGTGTTCACGAAGCTTGTTTTCTGCAAAAGGCTCCTTGCAGCGTTGACCGAACTTGATGTATCAGGCACAAAATACTGGTTTTACAGGTGTATGCATCTCAGGAAAAAAGACTGTTGTGTCGTTGTTTGTTTGTGATCTGGCAGTTGGTCACTCAGAACTTTGCTATCAAATGGTGGGTAGAAAACCTGCCATTCCTTCCCTCTTCACGTGTCGTGTCTTGGTACACGTGACCTCACTTCAGAAGTAATGCATTCTCACTGAAATCAATGTATCTTCAACCAAATAACCAATTTTAGCTGCAGAAACTCTTACTAAACCGCAGAAAACCACTCTGTGCAAGACAAAAATGTTCTCCTAAACCATCAATGTTTGGTTGACGTTTTCAATTACGGGTTTGTGTATCTCATCCAAAACTTTAAAAATACTATTTTAGAATCACTGTGGGTGTTCTCAAACACCTAGAAAAAATAATGTGGATGAATAGCTATTTCTCAGGGCAAAGCAAGAGAATAATATAAAAGGGTATGTATTATCAGTATAAAACCAGACAAAAGCTAGATTGGTTGATCGGCAGAGGAGACAAAATCCGGCAATTAATCTCAACTCCAATTTAATTTATTAAACAGTGAAAAACATGGGAAAAAACCCAAGGACAGAAAGAGTGAATTTGGCCCTAACGGTACTACTGTGTTACGATAGTAGCGATAGGGCCTCTGAGTCCCGCTTCCTTTGCATCAGTCTTGGCATTTGTCCTCAGGCAATTCACTGAATCTCTCCTCAGCCATAAAACAGGATAAAACACTCATCCTAATGTGATAGGAAGGTTGTTAATACTTTTCAAAGTTTTAAGTTATGATGGGAAAAAGAAAGAAAAACAAAAAAGCAATAATTCCTAGAGCCGCGTGGAATATGCAAGCTTGGGTGAATAAAAATAAATGTCGCTAATGCATTTTTATGCTCTTTAGGAGAATTTCAAAATTAACGACAGAATGGGATACGGTAGCTTAACATACATTGTCTTAGCTCAAGTACTTAGTGAAGTCTCATGAACCGTAATTTGAAAACATAATTCAAGCTTTTATGTAAAACGGGGCCACGGACATTAGAAAACAGGATAACGATAAATGGCAAAATATCTAACTGCCCAAGCCAATGGAAGGATCAGTGCAAGAGCTGCTTTTAATTAACATCTTAGTGGTTTGGAAAACGGAATAAAGATCATATTAAATAGATATGCTGAGGATGTCGCACTGAAAGATCTTGCCAAAAGTAAAGCCAGAAAAAATACAAAGGACCAGAGAGGTTAATAAAATATGGCAAGGGAAGTAAGCCCTCGACCTGGGGGAAAATTAAAGCAAGCTAAACATTTGGTAAAAATGATAGAAAATATATGGGAGAGAAAGCAATGGTAGCGAGCAATTCCTTTGGTTGGTGCCAAAACCACTTTAGGTTCGTGGTTTATGCAAATCGGGCATCAAAGGAGTTGTTCTGCGTGGGCTGTCCCTGCCCTGGCAGGTGCAAAGGAAAGGAGGCCTCTCTCTGAGCCGTCTGGCACCATTAAAAACAGACAGAAAATTTGTAATTAATTTCAACGAACAAAAGATGAGACCCTACGTGGTGCTGCTAACCCCACTTATTGAAGACTTGCGATTCCGCCCCTCTCCTCAACTCCCTAACGGCACATCGTAGAAAGCAGCACGTTTTAAAAGCAGCAAGCGCTATGTTGGAAATGTTAAGCATTGCATTTTTAGGTTTTCGGTGGGGCAGAAGGTTAGGGGGAAAAAAAAAATAAATCACAAGGTGTTTTTTACTGTTGTTGGTTTTGTGTCCAGAGCCTGAAGAAAAAAGCTGAGCTTGGCTCTTTCCATATAACTTTAGGAGCTGGTGCCTTGCAACAAGCTCCCAGTCCTATGAGTAAGGATAAAATCGGCCACAACATTCTCTTGTAGACACGGTGACTGAAGGAGGGTGATTCACCTACGAGAATTTCCAAGAAAGTGACTAAATTCAGGTGAAAGGGAACCTTATTCTGACGGTCTCTTGGTAGAGCGGCCGTTACCGAGCTGTCGCTGCGTAACGGCACGGCAGATGCTGATGGGGGTCAGGAGCATCTCCGGCACCTGGCTGCTCCCTTCCAGGATCCCCGAGAGGAGCTGAGCTCTGCCGCCGAATCTTCCAGCAGGCTTCATATTTGCACCGCTGTAGGAATCCACGTAACACTTTTGTTTTTTTTTTAGCATTAGGTTTAATGTGTTTACATTTACACCAGTAAATTATCTGCGATTCATGTTCTGTAAAACATCATCTCTATCGATAAAAGTTGGAGGGTTGGGAAAGGTGTGATAATTATATGTAAACCTCTAAAAGCATAAATTATGCCGCTTTGCCCTCCCACCCCTGGTGGCAAAACCGTCCTTCGTTTGCACAGCGTGCCGCAGCTCAGGAAAGCTCAGGAAATGTGTTTAATCCCCTAGATATCTGGAGGTTATTAAATATTATTATCATAATTTAATTTGATTGGGAAACCGAGGTGGACTGGTCTTGATGTCATGCGTGGCAGTAAGGGGATTAGAATGCAAAACGTACCCAACACCGAAGTAACGTGGCCAAGATAATGTCGTTTTTAATTCAGGCTGAGCTCTGACACAGTGCTGTTGAAAATTTAGGACTCTGCCTTGTTTTTCCCCAGCTCGCTCTCTACGTACGCAAACAAACACCTCCTCTTTGTTTCCGAATAGCCTAAATTTCCGCCCCGTGCTTCCCTCGACAGCCACTGCCACCCACCCAAGCTGGAAACGTCCCTGCAAGCAGCTGATTCCCTCCAGCCCTTCTGAACATTTGCGAGTCCCGGAGCAAACAACCAATTAGACATTCTTTTTTTAACGTACAATCCTTCTTGCTCCAACGCAAGGGAGAACCATTCGAAGGCGTCACACAAAAAAACCCACTTCTGCAAATAGAAACACCCCAAAACCCAAAAAAGATTTAGGAACAAATTTAGTTTACCTAAATTAAAATCAAGGAAAAAATGTAGACTTACTTGTACTTGTTGGTGATTAAAATACAAGGACTGTTCTGCCTGCTACTTAGCGACGTCAACTTTAAAGGACACGAGGACACACAAAGGATGGAGGCAAAGGTTAAATCTAAATTCAAGTCGTGCGAACTAGAGCTGGTGTTGCATGTAGTACTCCGATTCTCTATATAAGCGAAGAAAGCAGAAATAAATACATTGTTCGACAGCTTAACCTTTATTTTTAAAGTATATAAAATAATCTAGGAAAAATTTTACAGTGATTTTAACAGAATGATAGTAGAAAAAAGTCTATTGACCAAAACGTTTTTCATTTGAAGAAAACATTGCAGCATTAAATGACCTAGTAAAAGACAAAAGCACCGAAAAATTTTGTATTTTAAAGAGTTTTGAAGCAGAACGCAGAATCCTGTCTGAGGTAGTGAACTAATTAAAAGTCTCGCATGGGGAAGTAAAAGAAAGGGACTTCAACACGGAGGTTGACTTTATGTGCAGCTTCCCAGAGGACAGCAAGCAGGGGAAGGCTGAGGACAGACACAATTCAAGTCCTCGAGCAGCTTCGTTCGGGCAGCGGGGTGGCTGCACACCAGAGGCCCAAACCTGAAGGCTGAGTGAGTTCTGAGGACTGCAGCTCAAGTGTCTTCAGCCTTTTTGGAATAAGGCAGAAACCCACTTTTATCATAGAATCGCAGACTGGTTTGGGTGGGAAGGGACCTCAAAGCCCCCCCAGTGCCACCCCCTGCCCTGGGCAGGGACACCTCCCACCAGCCCAGGTCGCTCCAAGCCCCGTCCAACCTGGCCTTGAACCCCTCCAGGGATGGGGCAGCCACAGCTTCTCTGGGCAACCTGGGCCAGGGGCTCACCCCCCTCACAGCCAAGAATTTCTGCCTCACATCTCATTTCAGTCTCCCCTCTGGCAGTGTAAAACCGTTCCCCCTCGTCCCACGGCTCCCCTCCCTGCTCCAGAGTCCCTCCCCAGCTCTCCTGGAGCCCCTTGAGGGACTGGAAGGGGCTGGAAGGTCTCCCCGGAGCCTTCTCTTCTCCAGGCTGAACCCCCCCAGCTCTCTCAGCCTGTCCCCACAGCAGAGGGGCTCCAGCCCGGTGAGAGCACCTCTCCTTTTTTTGCACGTGTAATTCCCAAGAATTTTGAGAGATGTACTAGAAAAGGTAAAATTCTTCCCTTAACACTTCCTACCACCATTTTTTAATCGGATTAATCCATGCTTAGATAATACAGAAATCCATCCTTCTGTTATGGAATATGTTTAGTTTCAAAATCTTCGTGTGCAGTTATTGGCCCATAACGTCTTCAAAGTAAAACCAGAGTCTTAAACGTAAAGCCACATTTAGACAGGCCAAAAATTGTTGAGCAACTGGCTGAAAGAATAAATGTTAATAATAAAAACTCCTTCCAGTGAATCAAAAGAAAAAAGAGAAGTTGGGAATGTTGGATGATCTTGATATAAAAGGACCTGTCAAGGAAAATCCAGATCACTGCAAAGTGAATTCCTTGCGCTGGTATTCATTACAGAAGAGACCGTACACTCGGATCGTGCTTTACTGGAGAAGAGTCTGAAGAAGTATTTCCACCTGAAACATGAGTAGAAGAGATTTGTTCTGTAGTGATAAATTAAAGGGGAAAATTTTTTTCAGGATCTAAATGGTATTTCCAGGAGTGCCAAAGGCGGTGCAGCTAGGAAAATCGTGTACCGGTAATTGGGATGTGTTAACGATTGCTTACGTTGGCTTTGATACTAAGGGGATATGACACAAATCTTTGATATCCCGTCAGCTGCTAACCCAGAACTTTATTTCTAGTGGATTCTACTGGATAAAAGGATGGAGAGCACATCAGAATACGATCCACAGCCACGATGCTTTGGGGAAGAGTCGGTACGTTTCGCAGATGCTGGGCACGACTTGCAAACCCGATGAGGTTCTTTGAAAGAATGATTTACCGTGTGAATAAGGGCAAACGCAGGCGGTGTGGTGTGGCTGGACTTTCAGTCTCCTTTGCCAGATGTTCCGACAGGAGTTGTGCCCTTACGGACTAAGAGGCAAGGGCTTGTCATGTAGTGACAACTGAGTGAGAACTGCTTAAACGATAAGGAACAAAGGGCAGGAATAAGTGGTCGGTTTTTCCCCCCGGGGGAGGAAGGTTAGGAATGTTCTCCCTCAGGGATGTGGACGGATCCCTGGACTGGTAGGAAGATGTCCAAGCGCAGGTGTGACAGCTTGCAGGGGGTATGGAATTATTTCCGAAGAACAGTAGACGTAGTTGGGCCGGCAGGAGTAGGACCGCCTTGAGTTTGCCACAGTTCAAGGGGACACGAGCACCTCATTTCCGTGTCATGATCCGCGTCTTCAAGATGCAACAATTTGCTCATAGATTTGAATCCTGTGTTTTCAAGAGCTCTGGGACAAGAGAATTATTGGAGGATAATAATAATTTGAGGAATGCTCCTGAGACGTCAGCACGCAACAGTATAAAACCAGGTGTCTGGAGCAGTTTAAACAGGATTTTCAGGATATTTTTGTTTTGCTTAAGATAAAATGTGTGTTTTATTCTGTCACAGGCTGTATTCAATGTAGAAGCTACCGTAGGATAAGGAGGAGGAAAAAAAAAATGAATCTAACAAAAACGTTAAATAGATCATTTCTTAAAATAAGGAGGAAGTAAAGAATAAAGCGTTCTGAAAGGCGTCTTATTTTCTTGAAAATGGGGCTATGTGGACACAGGAAAAATTGAGTTAAATATCTTGGGAATTAACAACGAGCGCTTGAGTTTTCCGAAATGTTTCCCTCATGGATGAAACCTCTATTTTCAAGGGAGATTTGATTAAAAACATGTTTTCTAACAAAACTGCAACTGCCTAGTCACTCATAAAGAAAAAATGTTTTCTTTTTTTATATGCATCTATTTACTTCTGCAGAGAAGCATACGAGATGGGCTAACGATTAGTGTTCTTAAGGAGACAGTTAACTAAATAATTACAAAGGAAAATTGCGGTAATTTATGAAGAACATGTTAAGAGAAGAAAATATTCACTAACAGTTATTGAGACCAAATGCACACAATGATATATTAGGTCTTATCCCGGAGACAAGAGGCCAATAAAAATTCTGCACATGAGTAAAGGAAAGAATTTAATCTGAAAAGAAAAAATCCAATAAAAAAATCTCCGCCTGCCAAAGCTTTTCCACTGCCTGCCTCATCCTTAGGGCTGGCAGTGGCACCCCCCTGGGAGGCGTTTCCAGTCCTTTTCTTACAGCCCCTCTCTGAGTGCCATCCCCCGAGGAAGAGGGGAACCACCACAGCCATTCCTACGAGCTCTCGCTTTTAGCAACAGCTAAAATGAATATTTAGGACTTTTACAAAACGTGACAAAAAGGAGAATCTCCTGTCGGTAGTTGAAGTTGGGCACATGATTCATTTTTTTTTTACACTTTGCATTCAAGCACAAGACCATATGCTATATTTGAGGAAAATCTCTTCCCGGAAAGGTTTTACAAGCATTGGAAGAGGCTGCCCAGGGCAGTGGTGGAGTCGCCATCCCTGGAGGGATTTAAGAGCCGGGCAGACGTGGTGCTGAGGGACACGGGGTAGTGGTGGGCTTGGGTAGTGTTGGGTCAATAGTTGGGCTTGATGATCTTAAAGGTCCCTTCCAACCAAAACGATTCTATGATTCTATGATTCTATGAACCGGATTGCGCTAAATATTCATTGCACAATCTTGTGGCTGATGGCTTTCACGTGGCTTCTCGCTGGGACAGGACTCACTGATTTTATTGGCCCTATGGCAGTTTGAGCTGGGTATAATTTCTTTCTTATCTTAGCAACTAACCCTGCCCCGCATCAAAGTTTATTAGTGGTGTCGATGGGCTGGTGGATGAGCCCATGAGGTTTATGCAGATGTGCAGGTTCTTGCTGTCCTGGGCAAGCCGGTGGGCAACCTGAGCCTGCCGTGCCCGCAGACCCGCCGGGCCGCTACTGACTTTCCACACTTTTCTTGGGCTTATATCAGTTTAACACTGTCTTTGCAAAACACTTAAAAAGCCAGAAAAATGGGAAAAAGATTATTTGTAGAGAGCAACATGCTCATTTCTGGCTGGATTTACGCGAACCCATGTGGATGGCTATGTTATGTCTACGGAGACCATAGAAATAAGATAAAAATACACTCCAGCTGTCTGATAAATTCAGGGCCAAAGCCTCTCCTTGAATTCAGAAACAAATGGCTTCCACCGAGGTTAATGGGACCAGGGTGCTTACGCTATAGGGTCCCTAATTGTTTCTTGGCTGGCTAGCACTTGATATTGATACACACACCGTCAGTATTAAATATAGATGTGTCATATCAGTCCGATCAGCCAGATGATAAACACTACCCTGCCGTTAGCTCTGACAGGAGAAGGAGATTTTAGCGTGCAATCAAGAAAAGTAATTGTTAGAAATGTCATAATTGCACGCAGCTCCTCGATGAGTTACTGAAGTTCAAGAACAAGCACTGTATGTTTTTACGGGCGATAAGCCAGCAATCAGGTAGCAAGACTGAAAACCCTTGTAGAAGTTCTAAGTGGCTTTAGGCCGTAAGATGAGGCTGAATTATTTGTTACCTTGTCTTCGTGGACCCTTTTTGACAGCTTTTGCTCAGTGGTTCTGAAATTAACAATTCAACTCTTAGTGTCAAGACGTAGCTAGCTAAAACTAACACGCAGCTGCTCAGAAAGAGAGCACCAGGTTATAATTAACTGGACGATATTTATAGGGCGACTTCTGTAAAAGCGCCTAGATCTTTGGAGGAAGACAGCAGATAATGCCACCGCTACGATAAACTGGAAACTTTCCGGACTGAATGTAACGCAATCAATAAAAAAAGAAATTGAAAGAGAAGGATCCAGTGAAATACTGCAAGTGACTGACAATCAATATAAATAATACAGAGGTCAGCTTTAATCAATACAGATAATGCAGAGGTCAGCTTAGATCTCTGCTAGGCCTGAAAAGTCTTCAATTCATAACTAAGCGTGTAAAGACTTTTCTGAGGTCTTATTTTATGTTCCCAATGAAAAACATAAATGCAGATTGCTCAATTTTTCTTATAACAAAAGAGGAAATTTTCAGGAAAATGTAAGTGCGATATCCACGAAAGAAAACAACCCCCCGTGTTATTCATTGCAATCATTTAGTCACCTGCAGAACCCTCCAATGCCCAGACATTTTATGGGTTCCTTCACTTATAGCAAGATGACCATCTTATATCTAGATTTATCACTTTTTTTTTTTTCTTTTAGCTTTTTAACAATGTTTTCAGGGTGTTCCTTGAAAGGCAGATGCAGAATACCTAAGTCAAGCCATTGCAATATTCTTACAGCAGACCAGCCAAGTCTACTTCTCCCTATGGAAATACTAATTTTTGGCCAGATTTATTTGGAATTGCGATCAATCTGGAGTTTTATATTGTTTTTTTTACCCCGAGTTCCAGGCTATGACCTCATTAGGGTATATCATGTGAAATCAGAAATATCTGAGTGTTGAGCAATAGCTCTGGCATTCAAATCTATGAAAATCATCTGTTAGACTTCTGATATCCTCATGCAGATTGCTCAGACTCTCTCGCAGATGTCGCTCCTTACGTCAGGATACACACATCAGTTTATATTTTGACTGTATGCTAAAGTCCAGATTTCTCAGATCTCTCGTTACATCCTGTTTCGGCAAATGGAAGTGGTCTGTCGGCTCAGTGGTCGCGGTTCCTTCCCCTTCCTCACTCACCACTGGGCGGGAGACGCCGAGCTGGCATCGGGTCTCCAGCTCCCCACTGCTCCGCAGCTGCTCGGGGACGCCAAGCGCCTGGACCCATCGCCCTCCCCAGACGAAGCGGGCAGAGGAGAGCGGCTGAGCTCATTAGATCCCGCACACTTTGGCGATGAGGGTTTCAGGTTGGTTTTGCTGTCCTGGCAGCCACCAACGGCCCGGGCAATGAGCAGCCCCGCTGGCCACGGACCCCTGCTGAAGGCTGCCAGAGCATCGCTCTGACCTACTGCCAGAGGAGGAACCATTTCTAAAACAAAGGAGTTTTGTTTAATGCTTTAAAAATGCCAGGAGCATTCCTTTTTTTCAAAGTTTTGTAGGTTCTGATGGGCAAATTCTTCTATAGGGGAACATAACGAATGATGGCCAGCAAGTGGAGGGTCATCCTCCCCCTCTGCTCTGCCCTGGTGAGACCACCTCTGGAGCACTGGGTCCAGTTCTGGCCTCCCCCCAGTTCCAGAAGGACGGGGAACTGCTGGAGAGAGTCCAGCGGAGGCTACGATGGTGATCAGGGACCTGGAGCATCCCTGTGCTGAGGAAAGGCGGAGAGCCCCGGGGCTGTTCCGCTGGAGAAGAGCAGGCTGAGAGGGATCTCATCAATGCTCAGCAAGAGCTAAAGGGGGGGTGTCAGGAGGATGGGGCCAGGCTCTTCTCAGTGGTGCCCGGGGACAGGACAAGAGGTAACGGGCACAAACTTGACCATGGGAAGTTCCACCTCAACAGGAGGAGGAACTTCTTTGCTGTGAGGGTGGCAGAGCCCTGGCACAGGCTGCCCAGAGAGGTGGTGGAGTCTCCGTCTCTGGAGACATTCCAACCCCGCCTGGACGCGTTCCTGTGCCACCTGCTGTGGGTGACCCTGCTCTGGCAGGGGTGGGACTGGGTGATCTCCAGAGGGGCCTTCCAACCCCGGCCAGTCTGGGATTCTGTAAATTCAGTAGGATTATTCCAACAAGTTAGGGTCTTAAACTGATAGGAAATGAACCATTTCCTCCAAAACATCTTCTGAGAAAGAGATAATCACTCCCTGGAAGTCCGCAAACAGCCACGTTGCCGCTCCGGCCTAAGCTGTTCTCAAAACACTACATGGAAGGGCACAACGAAAATCACGCGGTGGGAGAAACAGTCTAATCTGGAAAGGAAACTCCTGGGTCGAGTCCCACAGTGCTCGGGCAAACAAAACTCCTGCTGACGTTACAAGGGAAAAAAATTCTTCTGTCCTAAATGGGCACGCTCCTTTGAATTAACCAGAATTTGTTTACATCATCCCAAACGTGCCATTGAACGTGTACATTACATGCCCTGAGGAGTAGGATATACCTAACAGAAATTTAAGTTAGATGAATGAAGTATTTTAGCAGAGATTTTTTTCATGATATAAAGATAGTTCTAAATTCTTGTGGAAAAAAAAAAAAAAAAATTAAAAAATCAGATCAGAAGACCAGCGGAAAACGTAATCTTTCCGAAGAGGAGAAGTGAGTAAAGTTTAACCTGGCTAGCTGATGTTTGGCTTATAGAATACAAAATTGTGCAAATTACTTCCAGATGCCGACCTGCTTGAAAACGGTGGGATAAGATAATCCCATGTTTTAATCAGCACGTGTAACAGGTGAGGGATCTCCAAAATTTGGTTCAAGAAATGTAAATGGGTAATATTTTTTCCTTTATGTGGAGGGGAAATGTAATAAAGTCTAAATTTTTCATGAGTAATTTTCTTGAAATAGGTCTTCAGTAAGGGTTTTTACATCCTTGAGGAATATTTGGTCTAGTTTTTGTGGTCGAGTGAAAAAAACAAACCCCAAGTATAACTCTTTAGAGCTGCGGTTCTCAATTTACAGAGATGAAGAATAAAAACATTAATTCATCTGCAAATATTCTGTCATTCCCTTTGTTTCCCTTTTCAAATAACTTCTTGCAGTGTCCAAACCAGCGGAGGCCGAGAGCGCAGGTCTCCATGTGCTGAGCTCAACTACAAGAGGGCTTTTCTGGAAGAACTTCACCAATTTTCATGTCGCTTCCGATCAATGTCCTGACAGTGCACTGGGCTGGTTTCTTCGGAGATCGGGAACCAGATGTGAGAGTTACATGCATAACAAAGGAACCCAGAACAACCAGGTTTATCATAATCAAAGAATAAAATCCCCATTTGAAGGTCGTATCTGTTCCAAGGCGGTTTTTAGGGGCCAACAACGCTGAGGCGCTGAGGACGGTAGGGGAAAAAAAGGGTCGTTGCTTGTGAGGGGGCTTATTTCTCATTTTTCATTTCTGTTTGTAATCGCTGTCATCTTTGTTTCTTATGCTTTGGATAAAAAAGGTGACTTTTATATTTATTAGAACTGGGTTTCAATAAACATTATGCAATATGGTAGACCAGGGAATGATTTATTGATAATTTGTCACTTATATTTATGGAAGTGTAGACCCTGGAGCCCTAGAGCTGGTAAATCATATTATGCAGCTACAAATGTTTTTTTATTCTTTGCTGCCAAAAGTGCACCATGTAAACTGATTGCCTCACCAACCCCCCGGGGCCTGATAATGATGCACTTGCTAATACAAAGGGAGGAGGGGTGAGGAGAAGACAACTAATTATAAGTTTATTTTTGTTTCAATATGTTTGCCATTTAATCTGGAGTTCCATAAACAATAGATTGATGAAATATAATTAGGAGGAAGATTACAGTTTAATGAGGCAAAAAAGATTGGGAAAGAATGTAAATGGAGCGGTAGGCTGCGTGGAGTTTTTAGCTGTTTATTATCGTACAGCTGGAAGGCGCTTTCACACAGTTCCCAGATGGAAGCAGCTGTTAGCTCTTCGCCGTTGGAAAAAAAGAAGGGGGAAAAAAAAAAGAAAAGGGAAAAAAAGAGGCTCGTAGTTCATTTTTATCCACTTGTTCCAGCCGAGTTGCGTTGGCTCCAACACTTGAGGGAGCTGGAGGCGGCTGTCAGGATGGGCACCCGTCTTCACGTGCCACTTTGCCACCGCCTTATCTCGCCTGGCCACCTCTCAAGCAACAAGCTGTTCCACTCCTGGTAAGGCCTTTATCTCCCGCCGTGATGTCAGCGAAAGGCAGCGAATCTCGCGTCCGTGCTCCAAGCGATGCCGTGGTGGCTCTTTGTTTATAGGCGAGGGCTCGGGATCACCCCTCCAGCTGCTTCCTCTTCACCAAGCTTTGTTTTCCTACCGTGCTCTTCAGATAGGCCCGGGGAGCCGCGCGAAGCAAGTGCCCGTCTGAATTAACAGCAATTTGGTTGTTTTTTTCTTTTTTTTTTTTTTTTAATATAAAAAAAACCCAACCCACACCTCTTTTTTTCTATTTTTTTCCCCCCACAGCGTCCTACAAAACCTACGTTTCTCCCTCAGCTTGTCAAGGGCTCGCGCGCGAGGCAGGATGTAAAAGGCAAATAAGGGAGGCGTTTCGTTAAAAAGTGGCCACTGGGAAAGAAAAAACCAGGCAGCCTTTCACAAACGAACACTAGAGCTTGAAGAATCCCACGTTACGGGCCAAGCCGCCCCCTGCCCTGCCCCCTGCACAGGCGTCTCCGCCGGCGCGGAGCGAGTGGACATCTCTGCTCCTGCCGACGGGTCGCGTGCGGTATTTGGTGCCAAGGTCCCGCACACGCCGCAGGGAATTAGGGAACGTGGTGGCTATTTTGGTGACAATTCATACATTTCGAGCTTCCCATTTCACGGCGCTTGGGACTACCCGGGCTGCTTTATAAGGCGGTTTCTGTGCGGGCTTATATCAATCTATATCTCGAAGGTACCTCGCGGGTGACGTCCCGGCCAGCCAAGGAGAAGGCAGATCCTGCAATTTACTCAGGGCTGGCGTTAGGTATGACGTGTCTGA
Source organism: Sterna hirundo (assembly GCA_009819605.1). NCBI lineage: Eukaryota > Metazoa > Chordata > Aves > Charadriiformes > Laridae > Sterna > Sterna hirundo. The sequence goes on from CM020441.1 coordinate 1,573,151, forward strand.
ACAATTTCTCTAGTCCGGGTGAGGCATGTGGTGAGATTTTATAAAATTTTGAGGGGGCTAATTCACTGTTCACCCCAAATGTTTGGCAAGAGTTTTACTGCAATTCCACGATTTACTTACCCCAGCACAGGACAAATCTGGGGATCTGGGTTTAACCAGGTGGCAAGTGTGGCGCTTCCCTTCCCACTAATATAAAAAACAGCCTGGTTCTAAATCTCCTTTTTTTTTTTTAAGGAAAAAATTGAGTATTGCTTTAAACACTGAATGAAATTCTGGCCTCTTTAAGCTATTTTGCAACTGGCTGCCAAAGGACAATTTATTTCGTCATTTCCAAAACACCTTTCAACGTTAGCGTGCATTACGCTTTTTAAATTTATCATTTATGAGAAAGTCGGGAGCAGAATCCCATCCTGATCCCTAAAAAAAGATACAACACAAAAAATTCCAGCAGTATAAAGGTTGGTGGGGTTTGGTTTTTTTTTTTGTTTTTTTTTTTTTGTTTGTTTTTTTTTAATTCTACCACTATCAGCAGGCCACCCACATGCTTAGTCTAGAAGAACCAGCTCTAGGCGATGGGAAAGGCTGCGCAGTCTCTGCACCCCTACAAATCTCGGCGATTTTGCCGACAAGGATGCCGGTGAAAGCCAATTATGGCAGGGATTTTACGGTCCAAACAGCTGTCCGGTTGGAATTGGACTGAGACCACCAAGTCATTCCACGCCTCGCAAACAGGCAGCCCATTGGCTAAATAAAGCTGCGTATATATATATATTTTTTTTTATGAATAGAAGTGGAAGGTTTAATTTGCTTTTGTTTGTGGGGTCTTATTTATTGCTGGGAAGTGTTTGGATGCCTGCTGGGTATTCGTGGGGAAGGGCTGCGCAAGCGGCACGTATTTCATCAGCAGTTCTGGAGGGCTAGGGGTAAGGCAAACCCGAGGAGGAGGAGGACGGAGCCGCTGGAGCAAGACCGGGAAATTATTGCCAATTATAACCAAACCCCCAAACCCACCACCCCACCTAAGAGCCCCCCCATATGTATGTATTTTGTGTGTATGTATGTGTTTATTCAATATTAAGGAATCACTTATGCTCAAAAAAATTTACCTCCCGTTTAGGTACGTGACTACTTCGAATCACAGCACTTAAATGACGTCCTTACCTGCGCTTTTACACCTTTTTTCTCCGGTTTGATTAGTTCGTGCACCTTGAGCACTTCCCTACGTGCAATTTTTACCCTTTCCCCTGTTTAGCCAGCCTAGTTTTTTCCCTCCGGTCTTGAACGTGAAAGCCCGATGCGGCAACTTGGGAGAGGAAAGCATTTTTTAAATTTCAAAATGATGACTTTTACAAAACATCAAAGGTGCAACGGTAAGATTGGAAAAACTAGTGAAAGAAGCCCAAGGTGGCTTGAGTGTCTGCAGCTACGTCTAATTCCTAGAAAAAGACCTGCGTTAGGCTTAAAGTCACTGGCATCATTTTAAGACATTGACTCCCAAATTCCTGGCTTCATGGATCGCATGCAGCTTTCTCATTAGACTAAGAAAATTACAAAACATTCACAATATGGCCAATATTCCTGATATTTTTTTTTCTTTTAAAATACACTGCTAAAGCAAATTGCTCATTCATGGCACGTTCACGGAGTTAAAGCTCCCCAAAGTTGAATTTGCCAGCTACTTCCGAGCTCCACTGTACAAAGCCTTCACGGTTTTACTGCAGAATATTTGACAGCCTTTAGTATCAATGCTTGCTTTAGTATCAGTGTTTGCTTCCTCTCGCAGGACATCCTCACTCGGCTTCTTCCCCTGCTGTCTCACTGCACCTTTAGCTCAGAATTTTTCCCCTGCAGACACCTTTTTTTTAAATTCACCTACTCATCTTTCCTTTTTCCTCTAAATAACCCCGCTGCTACCAGCTGGCTCGTTCTTGCCTTGTCTGCCTGCAGTCGTCACATCCAGAAGTTTGTTCACAATTTCAGGATTACATTATTTACCTCTTATTCCCCTGACGTCCTCCCTTTCTTCCTCCTTTTCTCCTCCTTTCTTCCTCCTTTCTTCCTTTTCTGCCCTGTTCCTTTCCAGTCGCGGATGTTCTGCCTGCCTGCTCTTTATTCTCTCTCAAAGAGTTTCTCTTTTCTCAATAATTATTCCTGTCCCACTGCCAATAGGATTTCCACACTGTTGGTCCTTTCCCTGGTTTACTTCTCCTCATCCATCCCAAATCTTGCTCCAGTAATTTAGGTTATCTTATGCTTTCCCAGGTTCCCCAGATGTCCTGGTTTTGTCCTCAGTCAAGCAGCTGCTTCCTCGACCTTTTTTCAAATGTCAGCCCTTCTCCAAAGAATTCCGACAATTTCATTTTTGCTTTTAATTGACTTGTAAAATCAGCGAAGAATTCTCTAAAAGTAGAGTTTTTAGTTAGGATAGCACATTTTAGAACAAATGGTGTTCCACCGTGCTGCTTAGATAACCAAACCGATCATAAGCCCTGTGTTGTTTTTAATTCTTTGGAGTAAAGACGACCTTCTATGTGAAGGCACACCGACATGTTAAAGCCTCGGAAAATGAAATAAATGTTTCTGTCTTAGTTTCCTCAGCTGTATTTCTTTCCCATTTCCCAGTGGTCCAGCACGCTGCGTAGTACGGGTATTTTGTAAAGGGGCTATAGGCAATATGTCAATCAAAAGCAGTGTATCTAATAAACAATATCTTTGTATCTTTATAATGAATTCCTTCCCTTTATATATCTTATTATTGCTGACAATTGACATCTAAGAGCAAGATTTCTGTGAGTTGAAGCAAACGTGTTATACGAAACAAATCATTAGGACGCTGATTTATTCTCTCATTCAAGCAAGAAGAGTTGTGATAAGAAGCACAGAAAAAGCTTGCGTCTACAAATCTGTTTTTCTCTCGGTTAAATTACTGCAATATGGGAACAGTTGCAAGTTTCCCAGTGAAGAATTTCGTCTCCAAGATACCACTTGGCCAGAAATAACTTTTATGACCATCGAGCCTGTTCTTTAGGGCAACTTAATAGAAAGGACCTACTCAATTATTAGGTTCATTTCAAGCCCATTAAATACATTTGAGACTTAATATATCCGTTAGAAGAGCACCTAACTGTAAAGACCACAACTGCTGGAGAAGCCACCAGCCCCCGGTTCATCTGGATCTGACCAAAAGGTAAGGCTCCTGGGCAGGTAGTTTTAACCAGGTGAAAAAAGTGGGCAAAACCTGTAGCTTTACAGTGAAGCTGCAAGAAGTTTCCCAAAACGAAGCGGGAGGAAGTTTTCCGCTCTAAAAATTTCACTAGAGTTTTTGAAAGTTTTGTGGGCTTGAACCTATACGAACATATGGTAACTATCAACTGTAAGGCATGGGTCAGCCTGATATGTCTTTGATAAGAGAAGAATAAAAGAGAACAGAGGGAAGAGTTCCAGCGTTTTCCTTGAAAACAAACCGTCCCCCACCTCAAAAAGAAAAAAAAAAAAAGGAAAAAAGAAAAAAGAAAAGAATCGAAAGAAGTTTTTAGCTCATCAGCTTAAAAAAATCTTACATGGAAGCTCTATTTGTCGAAGCATTTCAGATGCACATCAAAATACAGCGGGTGCGTGCTTCACCTGCCAAAGCGTGCCGTAGTACGATACGCGAATTTAGCAAATCATTGTAGGCCATCAACAAGGACACCCAATTTCTAAAACTCCCCCAAACTGGAGAGTTTCTACGTATGCGCCTGAATATCTGCCACTTGGCCTCGAGGCCATTTCGAGTCCCCAAGTAAGCTGATATTTAGCACCTCATAAAAAAGCGGCGTACACCTGAGTAGGGGAAAAAAAGTGACATTTGTTGGTGGTTTATAGGGAGGATCACATTACCTTTCTTAAAAGTAAGAGAAAGAAAGGTCTTCATCTCTGTGTTTAAAAGAAGGAGAAGGAGAAAGGGTGGCTTTGCAAAAATGCTTGTTTTGGAGAAGGTGCTATTTAAAAATAAAGGGTCTTTGCACAACAGCAATGTCCTGGACGGAGGCGGACGGAACCGACTTTCTGCTGGTTCTGATTTATAAGCCTACTGATTTATAAATCCGCCTAAAGTTGCCTTGAACTTTGTCCTGAATTAAGAGATTTTCAGTACATTCCTAAGAAAAGTCCGGGCTACTCTGCACTTACCCTGCAGGTACCTGGTGGCTTTTCGACTCCCATGTGCTGGGGAAGGTCTCTGAGTGCGCCCAGATGCCTGCCGTAAGGGCAAAGGAGGTGGCTACGAGCCGCGCGGTCCGCTCGGCTTTGTTTTCCTCCAGTGAAATATGATTTTAAGCCTAAATACCGAAACGGCACCAAATATTTCAACTATGTTACAGTGGGTGAGTTTTTCCCCGGCGCGGGTTTGTTTTCCGTTCCCCCCGTGACATCTCACAACTCTAAGTGCTCAATGACAGCCTGTAGAGGTTTCGCCATAATCCACCTTTATCCATTAACAGACACTCAATCACTAAAGTGCTTACTAGACTAAACATATTTATCCAACCAAATCACACTTTACAACGCAAAACTGCCAATCAGGCCCCAGCTATTAACGAGGAACTGCTTTAAGGGGATTTTGGTGTTTGTGCTGTGAAGAGCATGCTTACCTCCAACAAACCACTAAACCAAATTAACATAGCTGTATCCTCATAAAAGAAACCAGATATCCTGTTGTGAAAATAGAAAGCTTGGTAGGACAGGGCTCCTTTGATGGCTAACAGTGTGGCAGACGAAGACTTCAGACGACAAATCTGGTTACCACAGGCTCATTACAAAACTCTAGCATTAAGCTTTTGCTAACTTTAAAAGCAAAATAAAAACGTATCGTTTGGGTAACTCGGTAAGTCATCAACTTACTCGGTTACTATTATAATTGCAATAAGTGCTGTAATTGTTGGATAAGGCTCCTTAATTCTAATTGCTCCTTTGTCCGAGATCATGTTGTAAAAACGCTCGCATTAGCCAAAATAAAATCCAAGAGACACAAATGTGGTAGTAATAATAATTCTTTTTATTAGCCTGGAAAAGAGGAAGAGAACAAAGCTTTAAAAAGACTTCAAAGTTCTGACCAAGAGAAAAAAAAATCTAAAATCGGAGAAACATGCATACGCTCTGCCCTTTTATTAGACTCATACAAACTAAGTGCCATCACCACGACTCAGAGCCTGACAGCGTTTCTTTCCCAGGCAGCAGGAAAAGTTACACCATCCACGTTGCAGGGCTAATTTAAGTTCTCTGTCAAAAAACTACATAACACAGTCCTGTATATTCTCACCAGGAAGCCCTAATAGTTTTAGACTTATTGGTATTATACCTCCTTTAAATCCCAATATTTTAAGGCTGGGTTTGACATTTGCCGAGGCTTGGTGCATTTTCCCCCCATTTACCCATAGCACAAAGAAAGGTGAAGTTTTAAACTCTGAGGTAAGTGGCTCGTGAAAATTCACGTTTTTAAGAGACACTTATCAGTTTAAAAAGGCGTATAGACCCTTCTTCTTGGCTTCCAAATAGCTTTAGCTCGGTGATTAAAATATGTATTTCCAATCCTTCACTGCTTATCAAAAATAATGAGCACTTTCTTTTTTTACTAGCTTTTATAAACACTTCTGGGGAAAATTTTATGAGCAGCTAGAACAAGTTTTACTTCTTGGAGAGAAGGCTTCATGCTGGAATCACGTCCAAAATGAGCAAACCACAACATGAACAGATTTTCCAAAAATCACTAGAGCAGACTTTGTAAGTTAGAGTTGGAAACATGTAAAGTACAAATTAAGTTGTCATGTAACTGAATCGCGTAGTTTGGTGTGCTGGAGTCAGACATCGTGTTCCGTCATAATACGTATCCATCCCCACTACGTCTGTAGTCTACGTGTGTCCTGAACGGTTACGGATAACCCAAAATTTTGCAAAATAAAGCTGTTTCAGGTTTGCGCACGTGGCTGCCCGCGTGTGTTTTTACATGAAAGAAGCTGGTGCAGGTTTTCAGTGCATAATTATACCACTTGCAGAAAGGGAAAAACATCATCGTGACACGAGAAGTACAAGAATAAAAGAACAAATTACAATACAAATTAAAAAGAGGAATTGCTGTAGACCACATTGAATCTTAGTATTTAGAAAATACTTGCTGTGGTTAGTAAGAAACCCATGCTTTCACGCCTTTGCTACATACCCATGTTAATACATTTTATATTCTGTATTGTACGTATGTGTCACGGGCAAGCAACGAAAATACACACAGAGAGCGCAAAAGAAATTACCGATGCCAGAAACTGTTTTCTCCCGATTAACTGAGAAAGCAACGTTAATAACTGCAACGCTGCCAATTTGGTTCTGTACCACCGATTTGAACCAATTTGTTGTTCCATGGAACATGAATTTCTCAATGTTCCACTTTGTTATTTTTAATTGGTGTTTTGTTTTGAAAGGTACCACATGGAGCATATTGAGACTTTCCAGCTCGCAGAAAGTGAAGAACAGCGCAAACGCTGGAACAACAAAATATTTCATTCTTTCATAACTTTGTTACTTAAGTGAAAAACACAACCACATCAGTAAAGCATTTTACTTGAATCCTCGTGTTATGTTTAGATGCCAGAGATGTTAATGAACTGTATGCCGACTTTGTAAACACGCGAGGAAGGGAGGGAACAGCTAATCTGTTGAATTACGTGATGTAACTCCACCGATACCTGTAATGCCGACAAGTAATAAAAGAACACTCTCCGTAGCTCCCCTTCTACGAATCGTGCCCCCAGTTTCTACGTACAAGGGCCGTATTATGCCTTTTCACTCGCGACACATGAAAGTGTCAAAACTTCCCGTTTATTTTCCAGTTGTGCCTTTAAATAGACACAATACATCCAGCCAGATTGCCTATATTTTCCACCATATGGCCAGCACTGCTTGATTTGTCTTCTGGTAATGACATGATTCATTCGTCAAACTTATTCCACTGAAAAGGCTTTTCCACATGTCACCCAGTATTGATAATCTCTCCAGAGTTATATTTGTAGGAGATGCAGTAAGTAAGTGCGAAGCTTGTTAGCTGCCTCTGAGCATCTTTGATTCATAACGAATAAATAATAAATGCTTTCTGTAAAATACTTTAACGTTAAAATAATTTCAAGACATCCAAGTCCCCAAACCCCTGTGAATTCAGTAATATACATGGCGTACATATTTACCCAAACAAGAATAACATTGCATCATTTTTTTGAATTCTTTTCTTCAGACTGAAGATAGAATCTGGAGATTTCAATTAGAAAATACATTGTCAATAACACGATAGATCTTACAAACGCAAGTCTTTTTTATGGTTTACATTTCACTCACATCCACAATACGGTTGTCATCGTGCCCTGTTGTCCAATACTCCCGTAGCACAAGCCCAGGTGCTCCTCTTAAGTTTTTTTACTATATGAAGCCTTTAGATCGTATTTTAACGCAGCTTTACACTCTACTGACAATCTTCAAAGTTATTGCACTTATTCTTCCTGTCCTTAGCAATGATGTTGCCACTGGGCCATTTTTCTCCCAACCAGCTGTTGGTAATTGGCCTAATATGGAAGGATAATTATACTATCAATTCTGCATTATCCAGGCCAATATAGGCAGAAAAGCAGATGACAGAGGCAGTATTGGATATCACTGCTGTAACCGACCACGTGGAGTCAGGTCCTTTGGAGTTACCAGGTCCTGCTCTGTACGAGTTCTGCTGGTCCACAGCTCTCCCAGGCAGAGCCATCCAGGCTTGTTCCCTATTTCATAGAACCATAGAATCTTTATGGTTGGAAAAGACCTTTCAGATCATCAAGTCCAACCATCAACCCAACACTGCCCAAACCCCCACTACCCCGCGTCCCTCAGCACCACGTCTGCCCGGCTTTGAAACCCCTCCAGGGATGGCGACTCCACCACTGCCCTGGGCAGCCTCTGCCAATGCTTGACAGCCCTTTCCAGGAAGAAATCTTTCATAATATCCATCCTAAACCTCCCCTGGCGCAACTTGAGGCCGTTTCCCCTTGTGCCATGGCCTGTTCCTTGGGAGAAGAGCCCGACCCCCCCTGGCTCCCCCCTCCTTCCAGGGAGCTGTAGAGAGCGAGAAGGTCTCCCCTCAGCCCCCTTTTCTCCAGGCTGAACACCCCCAGCTCCCTCAGCCGCTCCTCACCAGACTTGTGCTCCAGAGCCCTCACCAGCTCCGTTGCCCTTCTTCCAAAGGCAACAGAGTGCGTGTGTGATGGCAGATACGGAGTGGCTTCTGTACAAGCTAACAAGGCCTATATATACCTACTCAAAGGTATCTGAACACCTGTAAATGACCCGCTGGCCCAAACCAGCGGGCCAGGAGGAGGAAGCTCATGCTTGCTGGCCGAGTGGTCAGCCAAGACACCTTCCTCTTGGCTACCCCAAAACCGTTTCTTCCTCTCCTCTTGCTCAAGCAAATTACTCGGCAAAATTTGCATCGTCTCTCCCTGTTTCAGGGCACCTGAAGGACCCGGTTACTCTCCTTTGGGGGTGAAGCCATGGGCCACCAGTAGGCCCTCGCTAGTCTGCATGTTTGGTAAAAATGGTTTTAAAAAAAGGTGTTTCCTTAACAAACAGTAAATATCGCCTCTCCTTTATTATGTTAAATAACGTTAAAAACATCTGGCAAATAAGTCAACAGCTTTATTCAAATGTTTTGTTAATTATTTAGCCAAAGCACTGCAGCGCTCTGTCTGAAAAGGGGTTCCAGGAAGCAGAATTACCACAATGGTCAGAGAGCATCTGACCTGCTATCTAGTAGAAACACTTCACAGAAGAAAACTTCAAATTCTACTTTTCCCTCTGCTGAAACATTAAAGAAAGATGATAAACAGTTTATTATCACCTGCCTTTCTCAGTCTGCGACTGAATCTAAAAACGTACCACGTTCCCTCCACAGTTCAATGGCAAATGGACCTTAAAATAAACACGACTTTGTCTCAAGTGGATGTTACGGGCACATATGGATGGAACATACTGTTCCTCTGTGCCTTAGCTACACTTTATAGGAAAGTACTTCAAGAGGAAAACCCACGGCAAAACCGAAATGTGTATTCCAGCTAGAATACACATAAACCGGGCCTTTTAAAATTTCACTGGGCTGACTTGTCAAATTCTGACAACACATAACGCATTCGGGGTTTTATAAGCCCAATTAAGTCCGTGTGACACCAAAAAGGGGAAAAACTGTAATATCTAAAAATAGTCTACACTCAGTTTAGTAGGTTGTTGACCATTTTGATACTGACTGCCTTTTTTTTCTTTATATATACAAATATAAATAGTTTTGTTTTAGACATATTCTAATTCGATGATGTTGGCAGAGGTGTTTACTCAGTTTTCGTTGACGTAGGAAGGGAAGAAGCAGTTGCTTGGCCATGCAGTTGTGCTGCGGGTTTCAGAAGCATTTGTTCCCGTAGCTGGCGTCCACGGGGAGGGCTGTTGCCATCTTACTGTCCGGATAAACTTGAGTCTGAATTTTTTACTCAGAAATTAACTTTGTTTTAATAGAGCCTGGAGTTTTTCTTCCCCCCCCCCCTCTAATTATCCACAATATCCAGTTTGCTGGACCATGCTGAGTCAAAATAATTTTGGGCCAAATGTGGCAAACGGTATCATATATCTCTGGAAAGTTGAGCAGAAACTCGGGTTTTCTCAGGGAGAAGCTCTTTTAAAGTCGTGACATCTCACACCGCCGGAAATGTTCTCCGAGTGTGGAGATGTACTAACTACACGTACACCTCCCCATTAGAAACACAGATTGACCCACCAGTCTACCTCAGGACTTCTGCCTGAATTCCTGGGGAGCCACAGAAAGATCTAAGTAGTCAAGCCAGGCTTTATCGGCCCCACAGATCTCGCTCAAATATCTGCGGGACAACAGAATGCACCCATTAATTAAAAAAAAAATAAAAAATTGACAAGCTATTACTGTCATAACCGTGTTCCTTAATGGTCTCACACCGTTGCTCTAGCAGTTGCATGCAGGGCCCACCACATTATGTTCTCAGGGCAATGTCCCTAGACAGCTCACAAGCCCACGCTTCACATTTAGTAGCCATTGCATTTTTATATACTGATGAACCGTTCTTTTCCCCCAAATGCTGCCCTACAACATTCACCATCCATTGCCTGCTCCTTCATATTTATTGTAGAAGTTGACAGTATTTAAAAAAAAAAAGTCTCCTTCTTCTAGCGACCAGGTCCCTGACAATCTTGCATGAAGTTTGAAGTCATTTTTACTGCTGCGAAACTACACGAACCTATAATTTAAAGATAGGTTTAAATACGAACATCTCTTCGCTAATGGAAAACCAAACCTCATTTTTCGGTTCAGTTTGTTTGTTCCAGGAAAATATTTATCTGGTTGCCTGTTTCCAAATCCTCGGCTGAAAGGTCAAAGATTAAAACCGAGCAGCCTCCTCCTGTGCCCTCGACGCAGACAGCCTCCGCTCTCCGGGCTTCCTGCGACTCACAATTCGTCAGCCGCTGATTACGAATAACGCCCGGAGCAGTTATCTCTATATGGTATGTTTCTGACTCAAGTGTCATAACCAATGAGTCACCGTGAGTAAGAGAAATAAGATTACCTTTTAAAATAAGTCCGCAGTAATCCTTTTCTTAAATGTCATAGCTAACAACTCCTCCTTTTGCGCGACAGGCAACTTTGAAGTAAAACCCACTTGTGAATGTGCAGTGACTTGGTATTTCCATGATGAAGAGGGGAGCGGATTACTTTTTCCGTACATCTTTATTTGTTAAGTTTTGGAGCTCACATCCGTGTGCCACACAGACTTAAATTCACGAGTATCAGTACAAACACGCTGCCGTTTCTTTCGTACATTTCTCTCTTTTTTTTTTACATTCGCAACACTTCATAGGCGGAGAGGAAATAAGTCAGACTACTGAAAACTGGAAAGCTTTAAAATAAAATAACGAGCGAAGAATTTTCCAGTAGGTGGGGCAATAAAAATGAAAGGCGGGTCCCCCAAGAGTCACAAACATGGAAGATTATAGCGGAGGAAACGGCCAAGATTGGATAAGCTGGCTGAAGAGGGAGAAACAATACCAGAGACACAGGCTAAATGGAACGGGAACTTTGAATTGGTGATAAAGGACCCATTATCTACATGTCTTTAATTGACTTGGTGTTACAACGGATTTAAAATAGAAAAACAAGGAATCCTGTGGAACCATTAACATTTAAATAAGCGTTTTGGGGGGAAGGCTGAGAGAAATTCACTTCGCGTGGTGGAGTTGGGCAGGATATCAACCTATTTCCAGGAACAGAGGCATTGTTAAAGGGGCTAACAACTGCTACAGACTTGCCCGTGCTCACGACGTGAATTATTCACTACACGCAATAACTCGTGCTGCTGCCACCGTTTCGCGGAGCCGGGTGGCGGGTGGGTGCTGGCACCCAGGTCCAGGTGCACCCCCAGGGGTTTCGGCGCGAGCAGAGCGTCCCCCACGGCCGTGCTCGCCGGCGGGGTCCTGGTCTGCTCCAACACTGAGGCCCCCGGCCTGGAAAGTCTTACGCAACTTGTGAACCTTGTGTTTCTTATCTTGGAAACAGACGTATTTAAAACTTAAAAGGGGTTGGAATCTTTGCCCGCTATTTTCACCACGTGAGTATGCTGGAGGAGCAAACAGAGTTTTGCTCCCCACTGTACTAAACCGTACACAGAGGTTTGGGAAATGGATGTGGGTCCAGGAGCTAGAACGTCCTTCAGCCTAATCCCACCTCCAGACAAGCTTTATCATTTTATGCTTAGACAGCTCTTTGAAAAGATTACTTCAATGGACAAACATTTTTTCCATTTATCTGACAGTCTCAAGGAGTTTTCTGTGAATTACTGAACTTGCAAGCTGCTAATGCGCCAGAACTGGGCTGAAAATACAGATCTTAGTGGCCCTCCAGCATCTGAAGGGGGCCCACCAAAAAGCTGGAGAGACTTTTTACAAAAGTTGTAATTTATGTAGTGATAGGATGAGGGGGAACAGTTTTAATCTGAAAGAGGGTAGATTTAGATTGGATATGAGGAAGAAATTCTTGGCTGTGAGGGGGGTGAGCCCCTGGCCCAGGTTGCCCAGGGAAGCTGTGGCTGCCCCATCCCTGGAGGGGTTCAAGGCCAGGTTGGACGGGGCTTGGAGCAACCTGGGCTGGTGGGAGGTGTCCCTGCCCAGGGCAGGGGTCCCACTGGGTGGGCTTTAAGGTCCCTTCCCACCCAAACCATTCTATGGAGACCACGTCATATGAGGAGAGGCTGAGGGAGCTGGGCATGTTTAGCTTGGAGAAGAGCAGGCTGAGGGGAGACCTCATTGCCCTCTACAACTCCCTGAAAGGAGGGTGTAGAGAGGTGGGTGTTGGCCTCTTCTCCCAGGTGGATAATGACAGGACCAGAGGAAATGGCCTGAAGCTGCGGCAGGGCAGGTTTAGATTGGATATTAGGAAGAATTCCTTTACTGAAGGAGTGGTCAGGCCCTGGAACAGCCTGCCCAGGGAGGGGGTTGAGTCACCATCCCTGGAGGTGTTTAAGGAACGTCTGGATGTGGCACTTCAGGGCATGCTCTAGTGGCAGAGTCTGTAGGTTGTTTGGTTGGACTCGATGATCTCAAAGGTCCTTTCCAACCATGAAGATTCTGTGATTCTGTGATTCTATGACTCTATGAGTCCATGATCTTCTGACCAGCCTTAGGCCTCCTCCACTGACAGTACGCCATCACCAGATCACAAGGTGGTTTGTTGTTTTTTTTTTTTTTTTTACAAAAAATCCTCAGGCTGCAAAGCCCTTATTTAGTTATCAGAAATGGGTCTCACTTGTAAGACATTAAGTACCACTAAGCATTTCACAGAAAGGCTAGTTGAGTAGCTAGAGCACTAACTGTGGAGTACGACTTCTGCTGGAGTAGAGTTGGAAGGTAACAAGTCAAACTGCCTCCCCTTGTTTCTTTACAGCTGCCTCCCACCTCTGTATCAAGAAGTTCTTCTCTTGAGACTGCTAAGACATTATTTAGAGGATATCAGTACATTTTTCTCAAAAGTTTCATCCATTCTTTGAAGATCTGCATGTCAAAAAATGATACAAAACTTGGCAGGTAACGGGTTTAGTGCATAATCTATGAAGCTATCAACGATACCGGATTTTTTTAAGGAATCTCTCCCTGAAGACAAGAGTTTTCTGATCAAGCCGTGCTACATGATCAGCACAAGTTTCAGTCACTGTTCCTCTGAATACAGGAATTTTGATACCCCCTTATTCCATCTTCTTTATCCCCTTCATTTTTTTGTAATGGACACAAGGAAAATTGTTAATTTTCAAACAGACTTTGCTTCCCCTTCTTCTCACAAGTCTCTTTTAAAAACGATTCTATCTACTTTTTAGGACTTGAGAATGTTCTCTTTTAAGCACTAGATTTTTCTGAAATTCTCTTAGAAAAAGACTTTTCCACATACCCAATACAGGCCCAATGAAAACCGATATTTTGCTGATGCCGTGCAATTATTCAGGGGAAGAGGTAAAATAATTGCCTGAATCACTTACAAAAGTTTTTTGAAAAGAGTAAAAAAGAGGAAATAACCCTGTCATGTGAATTTTAAAAACATTTATAAACACAAAGATCCTTGAAAATTAAAACCAAGCACTATAATTAGTTGATGTTCAAGAATGAGAATGAAGTCGCATCCACACAGTATTTGTCTCAACACCATGGATTTTTCATTACGTTTTAATAGTAGGTAAGATCCAGATTTTAAGCACTTGTCTTGAACGTTGCCTCTCAAGAATTTTATGTGCCTGGCCGTTGAAAGGAGAATGAACAACCCATTCCACCTAAATTTCATCACAGAGACAGTTGTGAAGATGAACACATGGAGATCTCGTCTAGTCCGGCTAAAAATGTTAATCTCTCCCTCTCACTAATTATACTACGTAAAAGGTGGGTAGGGGGACTGCTATACCATTTTCCTCTCCCTGGAGATTTACTCGGGTTGAGCTGGCTGACTGTCTACACTGGGATGGCAAAAGAGGCCGTAGGCTGTGATAGCCACTCCATTCTGTGAAGGAGGCTCATTCACCCTTTTGAAACGAATATCTATTTGATATAAACGAGACAAACCTCCAAAACATACTGGAAGCAGAGACCAGAACCTTAGGTCTCCCTGCTGCTTTTCACCTGGCCTTTCACATCTCTCTCATGCCCGGTTGCACAATGGCTCCTTTCAACGGGAGAAAATGTGGTCCACCTGCCGCAGGGGAACCCGTTGAGCTGCAGGCAGCTTTGATTGCGGGTCTGCAGCTGCAAGCTCTCTAACCAACAGGCTATTTATTATGCAGCCGATGAGCGTTAGTCTCACCACCATGTTCTTCTCCTTCTCCTCTGGACACCTTACACAGGACTTGTGCTCATCTGTCTAAATACAGCTCATGACGCCGTGCTTGGGCAGGAACCTGTCTCCCAGAAGAGGCACAACTGACGGGTAAGCGACAAGCTGACCGCCCCAAGAACCTCAAGGCTCGCTAGAGATGTGACTATGGGGCAAGCCGTTCCAGAAAATGGGTCAACTGGCATTGCTGGGTATAACGATTTTACCGTTATTTATAAAACTGGACTACTTTTCTCTTTCAGCTATGTTTTAAAATACTTGTTGCACCAGTTGATCCCCTTCAGTCGTGCCCAAAGGCCACTGGATGTAAGACGTGCCATACTGGGTTAGGCTAGAAGCCCACCTAGCCTTGTATTCTGTCTCCAAAAGTGGCAAAATGGGGTGCTTAAGGAGAGAGTACAAAGCTGGCCACTGCACGCAATCCTTCTCTCTTGTGCTCTCCAGCATCCATGGTTGATGCATTTGAGCAGAGAGAGAACGTCCTTCCCAGTCATTTTAGAATCCTTTTATGGACCTGTTTTCCTCTAATGAATTTGTTGAACATCCTTCTGCTCTCTGCCTTCACATCTTCCTTTGACAATAGGTTCCAAAACTTCCCTACCTGCTGAGAAGTAGTTTTTACCTGTTTTAAACCAACTGTATGCTGGTTTCATGGAGTGCCCTTCCTCTTATCCAGGGAGACCAGCTGAATAACAGCTCTCTGATTAACTTACAAGGAATTCATGACTCTGCGAACCCAATCGGATTTGCCTTCAGGCTTTTTTTCCTCTACGTTGGCAATTCCTAGACTTTTGAATGTCTTGCCCCTTAAGGGTCCCATCTCCTCAGACATTTTCATTGCCCTTCTGTCTAACATCTTTAACTACAATGTGGCCTTCTTGAGTTACGAAGATCGGAAACACGGAGCTGACGCTAATGGGTGTCTTTTTGGCGACTGATTCTGAGAGGCTGGGATTTGAGCTGTAGGTATCAGCGAATGCAGCAGACCTGCTCTTTCCCCTTCTGGTGCTCAGCAAATGTGAATCCTCAGCACCTGAGTCACAAAAGCTCCTCCAGAGCAATCCCCAACGTTTCAAAGGGTAAGGCCTCTCCATGGCCATGAATAAGTTTTTGCCATCGTTTATAAGAAAATTATTTGATTAATTCTGTCTCCCTCTATATGTTTAATGAACATACAGTAACTCAATCAGGACAATTAAGTCTCTTTAAAAGTTCTTTAAGGCAGTAAAATGACTCTGACTTGTTGCACTGGTGCAGTTAAGACCAGGCCCAATTATTTCAAACCTTAAACAAACACATTCAGAGTAGAGAAGCCTGTACTATCAATGAGCTGGGCAAAAATGATAGCGAAATGCTTCTGATTATATTAGCTTAGTATTTTAGCGACGTCATTCGATGGGAGAGTGCACACACAGTATTTCCTTTTAGGAAGCTAACAGATTCTGTTTCCAATTCAAATCGGAAGGCTCCCGGCCTCTGCAGCACTGACTCCTGCCACCTCCGCAGGGACCGGGTGTGCTTTACCTTGGTGTGATTTACCGTGCGACACTGCGCAACAGCTGACACTGAGACCCCGAGACCACAAACCGTCCCTCAGGGTCACATCTCTACGTTTACGCAGAGACCGAGAGAGTAAAACTGTCCCTCCCAAAGGAAGGTTTTGCAGTTGTGAGTTCAAGTCAACGCAAAAGTCAGGTGGGAGCTTGTAATTCAGTGTTAAGAGATCTTTGGGGAGCAAGAAATTGGAGATAAACGTCTCCTATCCGGTAAGTTTCTCCTTCTCTCCAAACCTGGGACTCCAGTTCATCCCCAGTTTGTACTGCAGCCTCTCAAAGGGTCCAATTTCTCCTCCAGTTTCTACCGTACCATTTCCTCAAGCGCTAACGCTCGCCTATTGCCTCTCTACCGGGAGGCTATTAAAGCTCTTCTCCTTGCTGATGAGCAGCCTTATTCCAAAGCAGCATCCCGGTGCGAGCACCTCTCAGCTCCGTCCCAGTCAGAGTCCCGCACGCTGCCGCTTCCGAAGCGGAAGAAGGGATTGTCTTAACCCGGACCAAGATAACCTGTGCTGATTAACCCCCACCAAAGCCCTGCTGGAGATAAGGTTGTTGCAGGCTGAACCGTGTCAGCTAATCAAGAAAAAGGCTAAGACTTTTATCTTTAAATCTATTGATATGAAACTAAATGCAGTTCCTTGAAATAAAGTAGCTTACCGAGGAAAGTAAAGTTTTAATTTGCTCATTAAAGGGACCCAGTGAAAAAGTCAGTTAACTAAATGTCAGATGATTCTACTACTGAGATTATTAAAATATATTTTGTTCACAGTTTTGCACTCTAAGGGAGTTAACTTTGTAAGGAAAAATTGGAATTTTGCATATCCCAACTTTATTGACATTGGAACTAGGAATGCACTTTCCGTAAGTAGTGAAGACTAATTTAAAATTAGTTGTTTCTTTTTTTAAAAAAACTTTATTTTTTTCTTTCCATACCCTTTCATTTTGACAGGGGAAGTCTTCCCAGACACTTGAACAAACAGAAAACAGAGCTCAGGGAAGTTGCAAATCAGCAAAGCCGATGCTAACGGGCTCTTTCAATGAGAATTTGCCAATTGATTGAGAAATATTTTGCTCCGGTCTGCTTGCGTTGAAAGAATTCTGATGAATCCTAAGGGAGTTTAGAAAGTTACTTGACTTCCTTCCTGCGCCTCTGCCTGAGTCCTGGGCTGTGTAACGTGGTGAGAGGAGCCCAGCACTGACCACCGCCGGGCTCGAGGGGCTTCCCGGTCTCCTGCCCTGGGCTAGCAAGAAAACCGTTAAAGCTGAAGATGCCAAATCCACCTCTAGCCCGTCCTCCAGGGCAGCCTTCGGGGAACGTGGGGAAGAAAAGGTGCTCAATTCATGTTTGCGGATGTAATGAAGCCAAATGCGAGGAGATCAGAGTGTTACGGAATTAAATTTGTCCACCAAGCGCTGCACTGAACTGATAGTCATCTTGGATGAAAAATCTTTATTTACTCGCTGCATCCAGACAACGTGAATCCCCTTTCCACCGCCCGGCCAAGTGGCTGACATAAGTAGTGCTTAGAATAGCTCTCAGGGAACATTAGAGAGCAGGGTCTTTCTTTTATGTTATTTATTATCTATGTTGGCCGATCTTCAATATTTTCATCATCTTCATAGGGATTGTGTTTCCTTCCAGTGTCTTTCACTATCCTTGGGGACTCTTAAACATTTATGTCTGCACTCAACAGGAGAAACTGAAGATATTGTACGTGACTTCAAGCTAAATCCTAGAGTAATGTATTACTAGGGAAATCATGAAATCCTGGCAGACCTGCCAATTTTACTTGCAAGGAGAACTATGGAAAACCTGTGCTTGTAGCAGTCAACAGGCAGATGTGCGCAGTAACATCATAAAGCGTAAGGCGAGTCTTCAGCAAATCGTATAATTGCTTGCACTTCTGGCTTCTGTAGGTTGTTATTGGTTTATCAGCATTTGGACCCTTGAATTAAAGGGGAGACGGGCGGTCTTAGCTCATAGATACCACACTTACTTTCCCTCCACCATTCTAAAATTTCAAAAGAGAACTGATAAGGGAAAACCAGAATTATCAGAAACCTGATTTCTAGTATGTAGGTACTCAACACTTTTTGCAAGACTATCAGACTGTTCTGGGGGCAAGGACTGGGGTTATCCATTAGTTACGTTTCTAAAAATATTTGGCATTATGTATTATCTTATCCATGAGCAGCTCTGCAGGGGGCAGATCAGCATGTAAGTTTTTTCTTAAGAAATGGCTTTAAAAATAGGTGGGTAACTTGGAGCTGTTACCGGCCTATTAAGAAATATAACGTGGGATTTATCACCGGTGAAATATTATTATTACCGAAATAAGATGTATTTTTCATCATGCTTATTCATTTATGAAACACGCTTAACTCATCTTAGTCCAACTCCAGCTTGAAATTTCTTGTGTTACGCAACTGAATTCAGCGTTCCATTAAAATACTCAAGGACAAAAAGCTTACGCTTTCTTTCAGTCAAACTCTTCACAACAAACACAACAGCGTAACTGATTCCCTTAGATCATCTAGTGACGCTAGCTATTGCAAACAAAGACCTTGAAAATGCAGTTTATTTTTAGCTGATAAAGAGGAGTCCAAAAGCCGCACAGTAATTTCCACATTAATTCAAATACTTGGACTTTATCGCAAATTAATATCAAGCGACTAAACAGAAAGGATTTTACTTTGCGCTTTGGCTGCCCTCTGAGCTGTAATGAGCAGAACCCTGTTCTACTCACAGACCGCTCCGGCTTCAGCCGAGTCCAGGACAGTTGGAGAACTGCGGGGTCACCGCCGGGTCCCCTCTTTTCTCCATCCCGAGTCACAGATGACTCCAGCCACCGTTGCCCCGATGCCCTGCCTTCAGTGGGAACCGTCCTCTTCCCTTCCGTGGGTTCGCATTATGACTTTGAATTTAAATAAATAAATAAATAAAAAAGTTGTTCCATGTTGTCTTTGACAAATCATCATAGAATTAAAAAAATAATTTAAATTCTAGTTCTGTATGGAACACGAAATACAGGAAATTGACCAAAATTTGATTTCCCCCCCCCCCCCCCCCCCCCCCCCCCCCCCCCCCTAGTTTTTTTGGCAGCATTTCTGTCATAGAAATGATATCATTTTTCCCTATAATTTATCAGGAATTTAGCAAGGATGCTCTGCTCCAGCCCTTTTCTGGAGGCTAAATACTGTTTTAAAAGGAGTTGAAGCGTTTCAGGACTACAAGTATCACGAGAAATGAAATAACTACCCGTAAATCTGCGCAAAACCCCATTAGTGCTTATTCCATTTATTTAATGTAGCAAAAAATAGAAATCCTGTGCACTAAAAACCCGATACGCGCTGGTGTGGTCATTGTAAGGGGGGAAAAATTTAATATTTCAGGATCTGATAACTTTCACATGGTGTTTTAAATCTAAATATGTGGCTGATTATGAACAAAATAAAAGGGCTAGGTTTTCAGGTAATCAATTTCCATCCCTCACAAAAAGCATTTTTTCGAGGGGGCCTGAAGTATCTTCTACTTCTGCCCTTTAAAACCTTTGCTTTCTGGAGTCTATTTGAAGGCAATCACGACGCAGTTGAATGAACATTCAATTAATTTTTTTTTTTTTTTTTCACCTTGTCTTTACCAGAAGTTCTTTAAAATTTATTTGCTCCGATTTTGTATTATTCTCCCCGCCTCTTCCCCTCCCCTCTCGGGACGCTACATCACTTCTGTCTTTTTCAAAAACTGTCAGCTCGTACTTTTGACCGCCTGGAAAAGACAATGCCTTGAAAAGTTTGCATTGGTTTTGTTATTTCAGTATTTTAATTTGAAATATGGCCTCTGGTTCATGGCCATAGGTTCAGGAGGATTATTATTTACCTCGTTTCTATTACCTGGCAACAAAACCTTCTGGTTTTGGTGTGCCACCAGCGTCCTGCAGTATCAACTCTTGAGACTCTTTCTGAAGATAACGTTCGTAGTTTTTCCATCTTAATCACTCCCCTTGCACAGCTCGTTCCTTGCCATGAAGTACTGTGAAAATATTTGCTTAAAATTTTATGCCATTTACAGAAAATAGTTCAAGAATGGTTGTCTCAAAAGAGCACCTGTATTTAGACAAGAAAAAAAATATCTTAAATAAGCTGCTCTCTCTTGGCTATTCCAGGTTTACACCAACTCCTCATCATAGGAGCAAGGTTCTACTTTTCCACAGGCTTGTCTTGCTACAGGAACAACATAAATTAGTGTATTAAACTGTTCGTATTTTATGATAAGAGAAAAACTTTTCCTGAAGGTGGTTTTTTTTTTTTTTTTTTTAAATATTTTGCAATAGTGACAACTCATGTGTGAGCCGCTTTGGCTATTTTCCTTCACCTGAACCCAGCTGTAGGGATCTATTTAGATTTATTATAGAACCTAATTAACTCTCAACTTCTTTGAAATAAGAAACTTGTGCCCGCGCTCGTATCAGTTTCACCAGCAAAATGTAGGAAACTGGGAATTTTCCTGCTTTTAGCCCATGAACTGCCTTTTTACAAGCCAACCGACGTTTGACGTGGAGAATAGGGAGAAAGTTAGTGAGGTTATTTTCATACCTGCTAATCCAGGGTGTACACGGTGATCTATACTGGTGCTGCGCTCAGCCCAGAAGGCAAAGAACACAAAATTAAGGAATTATTTTCCTTGTGCGTAAAACACATTTCTCCTCCTCTAACGTCCATTAACCTGGACTGTAAACAGCAAACGTTTTGCTTTTTGGTGGAAACGCTTCCCTGGGCAGGCAGGTTTTCTAAAAGGATTTTGGTCGGCAGTTCTTGAATACTAACGCACAAAGTCCGGCATCTCTAACTTTGTGCTGGTTAGAAGTAATTTCCATGAAGAAATACTGCTGTGGACGCTTAACTTTTGAAATAACAACAACAACAACAAAAAACCTCAGAGGAATTTTTGTGGCTTCTCAAAACCCAAAGAACTTAAATGTATATGATATACGTTGGTTTGGGTTTGTTTTGTTTTTTTTTTGGCATTCAGCTGTAATATGGTATGCACTCAACATGTTTTTCTAGCATGATGCATTCAAAAAAAAGTCCAACTTGTTATTTTCTGTAAAGAATGAAAAGCTGCTTAAACAGGATTTGCTCTGATTTCTCTCCAATTAAAATGAATGCAAATAGCTGAAAGTTCTTAAACAATGTAAACAGCAACAGTACGGGTACTATTAAAAGGTATCTGGCTGTAATTTTAGCTTTTAAATCTCTGTTTTTAATTTTTCCCTACATACCACTGGCAAAAAAGAAAGTTCCTTTATAGGGACAAATGAACAACAATGTGATGGAAATATGAAAAGATATCTTTTCCTACCTTTTGACTTATATTTTTAGCTTCATTCCCTACATCATCAAGACAACCGCTCCCTAGTAATTCACCATTTCAGTCTTCCCTTTGGTTACTTCGTGTAATAACTTTCTGTCTTTAAAATCTAAAAAGCAATGAAGCTTTTCATAACTTGCTTAACAGTGTAAAGGACCACGCGATGCTTTTTAGTCCTGCAGTCTCTCCAGCTCTCCCTCGGAGAAAGAGGTGATCCCATCGTTCCTCAGTCGACAGCACCTCGTTCTAAGTCTTTTTCCATAGGGGCTTGATGACAAGTTTTCAAGTCCAGTCAGACTAGAGGAAAAAAAATATTAAAAAAAATAAAGTGGCATTTCCGATGTTTTATACTCTCTTTTGGATGCGCATGGGCATACCCGAACTTTTCACTATTGTAGTGGCAACGTTCAAAGACAACTTAGGCATCTTTTCTAACAGTAAGGGTGGTTATGCGCTGCTTGAGTCTTCCGGTTTAGGCCAACAGAATAGGAACTGGATTCCTAAAAACCTTCAAAGAAGTTAGTCACACAGCATCCAGACTGATGAGCTCTCCTGCCCAGCTCAAATGCATGCCTCCGCGTGATTGCCAATAAAACTATCAAACGTTTGAAGAGCATTTAACTGATGATGATAGGTAAGGTTAAAACCCAGGGTTTCGTTCAAGGGTCGTTCCATTTTGCGATCCCTGGTTTTACTGACTTCCAGATTATCTGGTCTCGGAAAACAAGTTCCTCGCGAACTTCTCAATGCGCTCAACAAAACACTTAGGCTGTGGGTCAAATAACTACTAATGCCATGTTACATTCTTCCTTCCGTGTCCTGGACTGTAATCCCACTCATTGGCCACGTGCACCAATTTTGTAAATTCAGTATTATGTTTAAATCCCAATGAGATTACTCGAGTTATTCAAACATAAATCTTTCTAGGATTGGGGCCTAAGGCTATGCAGTCCCAGGGCAGGAAAACTTTTTAGCTTGTCTTCTACAGGGCCAAGCACACTGTCAGACATAACAAATAAATAATACTGTGGAAATATCATTATCTGAATCACAAGTCTATTTTTGCAAAAATATCATGTTCCCTAGTGGTTGAAACGTTATTCCAGGCTAGATCAATCTTGAGTTCGTATTTCAATGTTACATATCATAGCGCAGTCACATACTATGTAATTCATCCCATGGATTCCTATTTGCCATTAGCAACAGCGTAGTATTTTTTCAAGAAAAGAAAAAAGATTTTTACCATTTTCTTCCCATGAACATAGTGAAGATAGCATCAGAACTGAAAAGCTCTACTTAATTGCAAATATTTCCTTTCATTTTTATAAGGGCTGGTATATACTTTGGCCTCCTAATTTTACATCGGTAATTCCTGCTCCACTCCATTCAGTTGCATGTGGTACCTGGAGTTAATTACTGCACTTATTCTTGACTCGCGTTTACACGCACGGGTTGTCCCTATAGCAACACCTGAGATCAGATGAGTAGCGACACCCTTTCCAGACGTGCGGGACCCTGTAGGTTTCAGACCCTCTTTTAAGTGTTTCTCTAGGACTAAAAGAAATTCTGCCCGGGGGTCGATGAAGTATCATGTGCTGTTGAAGTTGGCCATTCCTCTCCTGCAAGGTAGGAGCTGCTACACCACTCTCACCAGTGTTTGTCCAACTTATTCTGGGAAACATCAAACGGTGGAGCCTCTGCTCCACCTCTGAGCAATTTCCTTCACAGTCTTCACCATTAGAGAGTCCTCCTTCGCGTCTAACCTAAATCTTTCCCTTGTAATTGGGTGGTAGCTATTATATTCTGTTTTCACATTCTGCTTTGTTCCCTCTTCCTGTCACGTCAAATCTTTGGAATTCTTTATCAAGACCAAGGCTTCAGCAGCAAACAATAAGGGGGTTAAATGCCAGATCGTTCAAAACTCTGGAGTCTTAAGATTGCAAATCAATAATGTTTTGTCTCTCATCCATTGGATTAGTTCATTGGGCAGAACTGAAAATATGGGTATAAGGGACTAGTCTGCTTCAGTTTTTCATCATAATAACTATGGATTCTCCTTTGTCTTAACTTCTAGACATCTTCTTTCCTAACCACGCCGTTATCTCAAATTATTCCTATATCAAAGTATCCTGAGTTACATTAACTTTTTCATCCTACTGTGGTTACAGGTACTAACTGGACATTCCTCTCGGGTACCTGTTTGTGGATGTTCCTGCTCACCAGCCACCCAGAAATTAGCCCTTTGTTACCAGTCATTTAGTCAAGAAGCACCCAACGGGAAAGAAAGGGAACAGGGAAAGGAGCTGCGCTTTGTGCTGTGACGCTGGAACCATGAGGCCAAGTCTTCAGTGGTTCGATGTAAAAACTAACAATAAAAAAAGCCCCGGCATTACAATACTTGTAATTTTGCCAACCCATTCCTCCTTCTGGTGGGAAGTGTTATCCGGAGAAGCCCCATGTGCAGTTTCTGTTCCCGTCCTGGGAGCAATTCTGCAAATCTTCCCATAGGTCACCTGTCTCCTCTCGCGTTCTGTCTCCGGAACGGAGAGCTGCCGGGCCAGCAGCTCTCTCTCACACACCATCCAACTTTTCAGCTGAAAATCGCCACCCCCACCCAGCTGAGCTGGGGGCACTGGCTTGCCATGGAAGAGAAGATCAGTTCAACATTTGGGGATTGTTCAGGAACATTGATTCACTCTCTCTTCCAAGACTGCTCTACTCCTGATTACGTACCTGATGCAAGTATTCCTGCGTGCCCTTACCCATTTCCACCCGTCACATACTTCTCTTTCTTTGCTTCCCATCACCTCCATTCTAGCCAATTGTGCTTTCTGGGACCCACTTGTTGTTGATCTTTTTACCTTCTTTACTCATGGGCTAAACAGTGAAACGAGCCGTTAAAACTAGATGGTAGCAGTGAACATGTTGTTGAAGCTCCCTCCCATTTCTTGCCAGCTGGTCAACCTCCTGGATGCTCTTTTTAAATGTGCTTGCTAATGATTATATATCGTGATTATTATAATGATTATAGTCAATGTATCTATCGTTGTTATTATTATCCATGGTTATAGTCAGAACCATACAACAAATAAGAAATACAGCCCTGCTGGATGCGCAATGAAAAAAGACAGGGAAAATACAAAGCATACCAGAGGCTTCATAAAAGCAACGTGCTTCGTTGATTGGACTGAGACAACGTCACCTAAGACAACGCTGCTCTTAGCGGTTTGAAAGCTTCCGCACCCTTTGAACCAGTTTGGAGGGAAAAGCCATGCCAGCCCTCATTTCATAATAGTGTTTTGCTGTGAATATGCAATCAACAACAACAACAAAATTCTAGTGTGAGGATCTAGTAAGACTTAGCGAGCAGAAGGTCTCTTAGCAACAAAACCCCATAACTAATGCGAAGCAGCTGTGGCAATTTTAGAAAATGGCTCGAACTGTTGAAAAGCCATTAGGAAGCTGATATATAGAGAATAAAAAGAACCACTCAACTTTAAAAAGATTTCCCAATATGGAGTGTGATGTTATTTTATAACCAAATCTTAGTCATCCAAAGTTTACATGCCACAAAATGCTATTTATGACCATGTGGCTGGACTTTCTACAAGTAGCTGGAATTCCGTCACATACCTGAAATTCCCCCTGAAAAAAGAAATTGCCAATGGCTAAGCACGTATTCTCCTGTGGTAAAGGTGCGATTGCTATATTTCAGTGAAGCTGATGCCACTTATGGTTTGATTTATTATATGCACTTGGAAAGGGATCCTAAATAATTGGAATCAATTTCTTTAATCCTGTAACTTTCAGTCTCTATTGGAAATAATGAAAGCCACTTGCTTTTGGTAGGCTTTGCGTGTGGCTGATCTTCAGACATTAGCTAGCCGGCTCTCTAGCTTATTTGACTGCTGCTTTAATTGGAAATATCCAGTGGCTTGAAGAATGGCAAATTTTAGAAACGGTACCTGGAGCGAAAAAATCAAAGGTGTCAGGAACAACAGTTTTTGTTGGTTGATTCTTCTTGCTGCTACTGAATGATGATTTACTAATGATTTTTGCTACTCATGTTTATGACTGTACCATGGTCTCAAACTAACCTAAAACCTTGGGCAGGCAAAAATCGGTCTCAGCTAGTGAGCACACCAGCTGGCTTCAGCTAGATTCAAGGAGGCTTAAATGCTTTTTTGAATAAAGGCCGGACATGGGAAAAATAAAGAATATTAATGAAACAATCTTCATTAGACAGAAACAACTATCCAAGCTGAGTTGGATGGGACGTTCAGCAGTCCTGGATAAATGTGGACGGAGCTACGTGATCGATCTGCGTGTGAAAAAACTTCTCTGTGCCACCTGGGAACATCAGACGTACTGGTGTTGAACCTACCCTTGCCATCGGGCCTGGTGGCACAGGAGGAGACCGGTATTGAGTCCCACTCACTTGTGTTGGGCAGTTCAACTCCCACTTGATTACACTAAAAATAATTGTACTTGGAGATTTGATCACAGTTAAACCTACTCAAAGGGTTGTTGGCAACCTCTAATTGTCGAGCCTTATCCGCTTCCTGGCAGAGGCAACTGAAGGGATGGTTTTTGGACAAGCTGCCTTGTAGGAGACTAGAGGCAAGATATACATTATGGTATTAAATGACCGTTATTAGGAAAGCATATATCTAGTCAGCTTTAGAAAACTTAAGTTTTGAGGAAAATAACAACAAACAGCAACACAATTTTAGGATGGTCAAATGATAAAAAGCACGTAAACAGAGCTTCCAGCTCTGACAGCCACCAAGTAAGGAGCCCCAAAATTAGTGTTACCTATAAAGAAATGCAAAAGGAAAGAAGTTTTCACAAATAAGTAAATTCTTCAAAGCTCAGCTAGTTGTTTTTAGTGTTCCCCAAAAAACAACAGGGAAAGCTCCACTTTTTTAGTACCATGTTCTTGTCTGCCTTTTTAGGTTCTCTGTTTTATGGTGACTGATGTCAAGCTGGGGATGGGCTGTTTGTTGTAAAATCAGTGATAAAGCACAGCACAGAAAAGACCACACCACGATTTCAAAATCTGGTGTTTTGGGCCACTGCTAATTGGGCTGGCTCCTACGTCTCTTTCATGTGTTAGATTAGATAATAAGTTTATTAACGTAAAGCAAATGAATCGAGATTACTGGACAAATAAAACTAAATCTAGCGAAAGTTATGGGACTGTGCAGAAATGGTGATGTTTAGTGGCTTTGACTCAAAGTTGGAAGGAAATTGGTAACACTGGCAAAGCTTCGCTTTTGGCTGTATGTCAGCTTATGAAGTCAAGTAAAGAAACAAGAGAACATTTTTTTTCAGGAACGTCTATAAAACTCAAGCTATCAGAACTCACATATCTGAAATAAGAGACGCCTTCACGTGCGTTTATTCATGCAGTTAATTGCTTCTTTTAAAAGTGTCACAAAATACCTTTTTTTATAACCTGAGTACTGTAAAATACGCCCTGAACAATTATCAGGCCTAACTCACTGTTACAAAACCCAATTGATTATATAGAGAACACAATTTGCGATGAAACTTTCTGCAAATGCAAAATGCATAATTCAATTAATGAAATACAGGGCGGGTATGAGAAGGTAGGAAAGAGGCAGAATTTCTGTTCAGCTGCTCTTTTGTTTAAAAGCTAATTCCATTTCCCAAATTTACTATCAAGAGCAATTTGGTAATCGTTATTAAACTCAATAGCAACTCAGTGTCGTTATTTGGTGTAGTTGATAAGATTTTATTCACAGTAAAATCGGTTGATTTATTCTTAGTGACCTGCTATATCTGGCAGCGTTTGACGTAGAAATGGCTTTTTTTTTTTCATTGTTGACAAAGTGCAAGAGCTATTGCTCACTATCAAATGTCAGTACAGTCCTCTTTCCAACCAAGCCAGGTAGAGAAAGACAATCTGTACCACTACTTGGAAGCTTCCTGAAGTATGTACCTTCTCTTATCACTATTTTCTCTAGGTTGTACTTCTTACACCTAATTTCCATTTCTCTCATCCAGCTCCTACTTTCTTTAAAATCCAGTTTTTCTGCATGCTTCCTCAAAAGCTCCTTTCAGTCTGCCATCCTTTGCTCTTTCTCCTTCATTCCCACATGCATAGAATTTCCAGCCTAAAAAAGACGACTATCTTGGATTTTGCTCGTGCTTTGTGCTTGTTTTAGTTTTTATTTTGCACCGAGTTTAGTCATCCGTCTTTTCTTTTACCAGTATAAATAATTATCATGAAGCCACAAAAACGGCTGCATGTGTTAAAGCCAAGTCGGTATCCACATTTTTTGAAAAGTCAGGCTCTTTGGAACATATTCAGCAAAACACTTAGAGTCCTCAAGAAGACAATCTGTGAGTGCCTTGAAGCCCACTTCTGTGATATACAATACTAAATCATAGCAACCAGTACTTAAACTGATATCCTTTCACAGACAGGAAACCATCACAGGATGAAACTGTCATACTTGGCTGCTAATTAGCTAACTTTTGGAGTAGTGTAATTTGAGAGCAATAATAGAATAAGAGGTCTCTTTCAGTACTCCTGAGTGATGTATTGACTTGAAGTTGTGCCACTGGCCTCACCACATGCTTTGGAAATGTATCCAGAACAGTCTTGTCGAGAACCAATACTGTGTTTATACCATACTAATGAATTATTCATTAATAGTACGTGTACAAAATCCCCAGCCCAACAACCAGAGTCCTTATTCATCCATGGATTCAAACTTTGTGGGATTTTTCTGTGTCGATATCTTTACCATATGTCAGGCATCTTATTCTCTATGATACGGTCCTTCTATATTAATCTAGTATTATACCTAACATCTTTAGATGTCTAATTGAAGAGGCCAGTCTCCTTTATACTCAGTGGAGAGAGTTAGGCTCTTCCCAAATTTAATTGTGGGCCAAGAAATTAGGCTCCTGCTTTGAATGGCTGTCTGGAAAACAACCTATGCCCAGCGCAAACAAAAAGGAGGGTCATTGGTCCTTGTTAGTTACTAGTGTGAATATCAACCTTAATCTTTAGTCTGGTCTTGTAACTGCACGTTATGCAAAATAACGTATAGATTTAAATGATATTTACTTTCCATTAATGTGTCTGTGAGACCACATCATATGCCTGACTTGCCTCTGTGGACGGGGGGTCTGTGGCTTTTTTCCTACTACCAGCAAGGGAACACCTGGGTGGAGGATGGACTCAACCTCCTTAACACCATCTTAATGTTTAAACCAGTTCCTCCGTTTTGACCGCTCAGAGCGAGGCTTTCAAGACAGCTTTTCTTTAACTAAAACTACAAAATATATCATGACAAGGAGTGCTTTAATGAATTTATCCAGTTGACTTTCAACTCTGTTTTAATATGCTACTGATATGTCTTAATTTGTGGATGGAGAAAATTATGAGACCTATAAGTCAAATGAGAGAGAGGATAAGCACTCCAAACTGACAATTTGATTAATATGAATTGGTACAAGTCTAGTTTAGTACTTCATTAGTTCATGTCAGCAATGATAAAAACAACATTAATGATGATACAGAAATGCTGAACTTTTAAATTTCTAACCCAGGTGTTCTTGTACATGCTGCAAAACAGCCTTGTTGACCCTCAAACACTCGCTGTGGTGTTAGACAAAGAGGGAAAGTAAAAGAATAAACTTGGAAAGAATGAAGAATGTTTAGTTGGGATGGGTATCTATAAATCGAGTGAGGTTTCCAGAAACCCTGACGATATTATAATTCTTAGTTTTTAATGAAAAAAAAATCCCTGGTTTTGGTAAGCTGGTACCAGATATATGTGCTGTAATCATATATCTGGGTCTTTGAAAAAGAGCGAGCTCCCTCAAAGACTGGGAAGTAGCCCAAGGACTGAAAGAAAAAAAGTTCATCATGTGAGAGTCTTGGTCCCAAGTCCATGGTTCCTGTGAAGAGAAAATTCCTATCACCAGGGTCTGATGGCATCACATTTGGGGAGAAACACAAGGAGCAATCAATCAACTAATTACAGCTTAGATTATGAAGTGGTCTGTGTGTCAAGGCTAATACTCTGAAATGGATCTGTTGGCACAGTGGCAACAATTACAGAATAGCGTGTAGGAGGTAAGAAGCTTCTTTATTGCTTTCACATATTAAGATACATAGGGTTTGAGAATCCAAGCTGATTTATAAAGAAATTCAACTCTGGACTATTACTCTAGCAGGATGATAAGAGTGTGGAAGACAATGGCAAACTTTGCACATGAGAGAAATACACGCGAGGATTACTAGGGCAGGAGCTGGATTTCCGTGTTGACAGTGTCGGTATTCATCTTGTCACCATGACTGTGCTGGGTCTGGTTGTTGCAGAGACATTCAGATGCAGATATCGGTCAAAGAGACAGCTCACAAAGGATTAAATGAGAAGAAAAAGAAACTTGTCCCACAAAAATTACATTGGAAAGATTGCCTGCCACGCTCCTTGGGGGAAGAGAGCTCCCACACATGTATTTAATTTCTTCATTTCCATCTTCTAGAACCCTTCCGAGGACATCTTATCAATCTCCACGCAGTCCCACCACTGATGTTCAGTCCACACGGAAGGCCACTGATAAGGGTGACCAAATGTGAGCCTTCATTTCCCAAGGAGATACAATAACGACCACGATTTATCCTTTTTGCCCAGGAGCCGGTTCCCATGACTGGCTCTATGGGGAGGGACTCCTTGCATCTTCACGGGGCTCTGCTCAGGCCACCGGTTCTCCACGGGGTGACAGGGATGTCACTGGGGTAGGATGTCCTGGCAAGGACCCGTACTGTTGAACACACTGAGATCAAGCTGAGATCAACACACTCACAGGTTTATCTCCAAGTTCTTGTGTCAATGCTCCTCAGCCTGTTGAAGTGCTGGAAATAAAGCGAACGTGAGCAGCAGAATAATTGGTGCATAAAAAAATCTAATCCTGTTGGCATCGAAGATACAGCCCCCCGATTTCAGTGGACTGATCCTTAATTCCAATCTGATTATAAGGTAATAATCCCCTGTTCTCGGAGACGACTTCAGCCCAAAACCCGAAGAGCTAAACTTCAGAGTTGATTGCCGACTTTTCTGCTTGCAGGTTTATTTTACGAGGGAGACATTCTTTTTTTTTTGCCAAACGCTTTTCCTTATGTGCTACTGTACTAACTATTTAAAGTAAATCCATTTTATATATGGAGCCACTTTAGAGTAGGGTTTTTTGGGTATTCTTTTTTTTTTAAAATCGGGGCACTATTACATTACTTGGTATAACAAAAATAAACCAAAGGTTTTTCTTCCGGGAACCAACTTCACTATGCTTAGAGATATATAAAGGGATAGCCTCAGGCTTTTATGATGTAGAAGTAAAAATTAATAGCTAAGTGGTATGTTATACTTTGTCTAAAAAAGCTCATTTAATTTTATGGCGTGGGGTTTGCATCTGTTTTCTTTTTTCCAACGATATTTTACAAAGGTTTGGGCCACAGCTTTCAAAGTCACTTATATAGCACAAAAAAGGACTTTAAAAACACGTAAAGAGCTATTGTGGAAAAAGAATAATGAATTTCCTCATGTTCTCCAGTAAGCATCCTGTGTGTTATTGGGAG
Organism: Sterna hirundo; assembly: GCA_009819605.1. Classification (NCBI taxonomy): domain Eukaryota; kingdom Metazoa; phylum Chordata; class Aves; order Charadriiformes; family Laridae; genus Sterna; species Sterna hirundo. The sequence goes on from CM020441.1 coordinate 1,604,131, forward strand.
ATCCTTCATCATAGAGGGTGGTCCACTGGTAATGTACAAAAAAAGGATAGTGTACAAAAATTAAATTATTATTTGACCCCACATCATTATATGCCACATGACTAATTAAAGCACACTTTAACAATGTACTCTTAATGTGCCGTCTGTTACTTGCATGACTCACCCATCTTCCACAAAGAATAAGCGATTTGTGTGAGATGGGAGTTGCTGAGGATGTTTTTTGGGGCTAGCAATTGCTGTCATTGCTATGTTAAATCACAGGCCCGAGCCTGGGATAGAAAGAGACAGGCTTATCGCCAGCCAGGAAAACAGCACCACCGGACTGATAGCTCTGACTTGGGGCCTTGTTTCAGAAGTTATGACTCAGTGCGGGCAGCCAAGGCTCCTCAGCCTTCCCCGCTTCCCTCCAAAGCAGCCATTAAGAGCCCTAATGTTCAGGTTGCGTGCCTCCCTCTGATTATTTTTGGGAAGTTGATCACAGCAAGCCTTTTTTTTTTTTTCCTTTTTTTTTTTTTTTTCCTAATAAGCATTCATCTTCATTTACTGGATGAAGGGAGCTCTCAGTGAAAGCTCTATACATGGGGCAGGATAACGGCAATTTCTGCCAAGCTCTGTAACTGTACGGGTGCACGGACTGTGAGCTGCTCTTGTCTTCCTTTGAGTCATAAAGTAAAAAGCACATGTCATAATATCTCTCCCGGATACAAGTACCGGCAAATTATACTTATGGATAATAATTTGGGAAGGGATGGAGCGCTTTGGTCTAAATCTGCAACTAGTGCTGATCAAACTCTGTCACACAAGTACGTAAAACATACAAGAGCGAGTTACCAAATACCAAAGCTTTAGAAAGTGCAGCAGATTAATTTCTTTTTTTATTGGCGCTCTTTTCCATCCTGCCTCAGTCTTACAGCCAGCCTTCTTTAGCAGCGTGCATCCAATTTGTCAAGGCAAGCAGGGAGAACATACATTATATTTAACACATGGCAAAAATGACCTTAGATAACTTGTATGTGCTTAAGAGCGTTATTGTTTAAAACTCTAGGAGTGCTAGTGCTCCTGGGAAATCGTGAGAATGAGTTTTATTTTCCTCATTTGCCATGAAGTCTTGATTTTCCATTCAGCTGTATTGTCAGATAACTGAATTTAAAAGCTTACTAGTGGAGGACTGAATGTTGGCTATCTGAGCATGCAACCAGCATAATTTTGAGAGAGAGGGATAGTAGAGGAGGAGAACAAATTCCATTTTTCAAAGGGGTAAGAAGGTTTTTCTGAATTCATCCAAGGGATATTTTACGCCAACGTTGTGAGTACACCACTTAGCACATATCATAGAAGCTGATACCTATTTATTTACGTATGAGAATATGTACCTATTCTAAAGCAAAAGCAAATGGATTGTCAAGATGATTAGAGAGTTAAACACAGCTGATGAACCCGGGACTAAAATTGTAAATATTTCCCCTAACTCTGTCCCTCGAGAGTACGAGTCACCAGTTGGTTCGTACACACTGAAATAATAGGATATATGTCAGAGCAGATGGTACGGGTTGAAGGACAAAAATTCGAGGCATTAGGCACACCGACATCTGCCAGCCCGATTGCCAAAATATTAAAAAAGGCTAATGGTACGAACGAGGACCCAATTGGTACTGAGGTCCTGCTGAATCTAAAATCAAATTCAGTTTTCTAGCAAGTTATTTACTCACACCAAATGTCTCCTGATCAATAGAAAGCAAGGTCTCTGAGTACTACCTTACGGGGATTAAAAAAATATGCAGCCATGCAAAAGGTCAATAAAACGTAATCTCCCCCTCTCTCATCACCCACCTGCAAACAAACTCACTCCAGAAACTTGAGGAGTCCAAACTGGTTAAAACATGAAAACAGTTGTTTCCACATAGGGACAGGATCTACCATTTTTGAAAGGAAACTTCTTTGTTTCGTCCTCTAGGAATTTGCAAGTTTTGCTCATATTTTTCTCCCCCCAGAAATAAACTTTGTGTTTTTATTTTGCTACCTGCTATTTTCTGCTGTCCCTTTCCAATTTTTGCCATGGAAAATGGGCTCAAGAAAGGAAATAAAGAAAGACTCTCACGACAGGGCAAAGTATCACAGCTGAAAATGATTTTTCCCTTCCATGTCTGTTGCATAGTTTGTGTATGCTCTTCTTACAAAAACAGGAGGAGGAGATAGGAAACTTTCACGAGACATCTAATTATATGAAGGATGTAACTTCCTCATTAAAAAAATAAAACCAAAAAGAACAAAAAAATTGCCCAAACCTTGTCAAACATTTTGACTAGATGAAATACTTAAATTCCTAGCCCCGTGGTCAATCTTGTCCTCCTTTTGCCCAGGGTCAACATCTTTATATTTTGCCCTTCTCTTCCAAATTCTAATATGGGTTTTTCCCATTTCATTTTTCTCTGGAGGTTTCCATACTGATGCTGTAAGCTGGATCAGGGGGGCATTTCAGCGTAATTCTGCAGAATCTCTCCCAAGCTGGAGTCTGGCAGGGTCTGCAAGGTTGTCCCAGACCAAAGCGTGGACTGGTTTCCTTTCAGGTAAAGTGAGTTCTGGAAGACGCGCTAGCTCCAAATGGGTAGTCAGAGAAGGAGATCAGCCCTGAGCCCATATAAAGGAAGAGAAAATCCTGAAATGCATATATTCCTTGCATCAAACCCTCAGTAGCAACTCTTGTGGTCTACAGATCTGCTCCAAATGTGTGGTGCTACTTGCTAAATTACCCAAATGTAATCTCTTAAAAGGGGACAATAACTACTCTCTGAGTAGTATCTCCTAAATCCACCTTTGCTCTCTCTCTGCTCAGCACTTGGATATAAATTTGTCCAGACAAGCAGAGACCAGGACTGGTGTTTAATGCAGTCTTGTAGTTTTCACAGACTTCTCTCCTGCCAGCATCTTTTCATTGATAGAAAAAAATTGCGGAATCGTCTGCAAGCGTACAATGTGAAGACATCACTCTCTTCCTGCTCTTTCTTTCTTGATGAGTTTCTTGATATCTGTTACGGGTTATCATATGAGTCCACGTTGGCTTGCTGCAAAGCCAGAGAAAAAAACTCAACCCAATGCCGGTGCTAAAAGAAGTATGAGCCCATACCTTGTGCTTTTGCGTACCCAACTGCTGTTGGTACTTTTAACTTTATCCACACAGATATATCCTGCTTTTCTGCACTTCCATTTCTGAAAGTGCAGGTGATGGCAGAGGTTACATTAATAGGAAGTAACCATAAGTAAGGAATTCCAAAATTAATTTGTAGTATTTTTTGCTTGCAGTTCTTTCCACGTGTTTTGTCTCATTCAGTGTTTTTTCCACTACGTCTTTCAGAAAGTTACAAGACTGGAAGACCAAACTGATATGAACTTGTTGGGAAAATGCGCTTGAATTTCTGGCCACATGCCAGAAAGTCATACTTTAGCAAAACCTGAGGGGAGGAGACAGAGGAATGAAAATAGGACTAAATTTCTCATTCATTTTACAAAGACTCCTTTAGGAGGAGCCTATGACGGATAGTAGAAAAACCATACCACAATAACACTCAGGGAACAATAACGTTTATAGAAGTTATGCGTACTGTGTTACAAAAACTGATGGAAATTAAACAACGGCTTCAGGTCAGTGTTTGGGATGAAAGAAGAAGGCATGAAATCATGGTCGCTTTTCAACACGTTCTTAAACCGGATACTGAGTAGACTGGATGAATTAGGAGATGAGACTTTAGATGATCTAGAATTAAACTCCTTAGCCCACTGATAGCACTGTACAAGTGTCACACAGGCTTGAATAAATGACGGTACTCTTCATTACATCGGATACCGGTCAGTTCAGACTCATAAATGCCAAGATGACAAAGGGGATGAATCTTGGTTAAGCAATAAAGGGTTGAAGTACAGCCATGGTGAGGCTGTGAGCAAATTCTTATGTACATTTAGCGGCAGCAGGTGCCAACGACTCCTCTTGAGCTGTGATCAGCGGCGTTAGAGAAGGCTGCAGGAAGAAGAGAAGGGAGTTTTCTGAAAGATGAAAGATGTGAAATGGAATGATTTGGGATGGTACAAGAGGAACAGGATTTAAAAGTCAATGTACAGGACTGGTTACACCTGAAAATAACATGATGGTGAGGTATTGCTGAAAACAGAGATGCTAGAATGCAAACCAAAAGCACATATAAGCACAGCCATGGTCACTTTGAAGCAAGAAATCAACCACTAGTCAGACAGGGGATTATTATGAGCCCAAGTTAGGCTTAATGGAAGAAATTGTCCTTGATGAGAATGACCAGCAATACTGTACTCCAAAGTTCTGACAGAATGCCCCAAGATTCGAAGACATAATAGTAGATAAGTTGATGTATATTTGAAACTCTGTAAGAAGATAATCTTGATTCTTGCTGGTTTTTTACCATTTTGGGGAAGTAACAGGTGCAGGGCGTTACAAATAAGCAGACTCTAGCATGTGTAAGCCATTGTTAGACTACACAGAGACTTACTTTATTGCTCAGTAAGACACTGACTGGCAGAGTTCTTCCAGGCCCTTTGGTTCACAGTCATTATGGAGAAGCATTCTAAGCCTAATGTGGGTGTTCTAGGCTTCAGCTTGTTAGCCTTCCCTCGTCTCTTCCTGAATTTTCTTCACACCTGGTTTCTTTCCCTGCTTTCTTCACAAAGGTGTCGTTGCTCACATCAACCAGATTATGAACTGCTTGGACAATCTTCAAACCTTGGCAGAACTGGTCTCCTTTGGAGAACTCTAAGTAGGTTCTGGCATCAGACATCTCACGATCTTACTGCCGAAGTTCACCGATATGTTATCAGATTGTTTAGTGAAACGAGGCTGTCTTTCACCCCAGCAAATGAGACATGGGTAGATATAGGCAATTTTTTGGGATCTCCTTGGGGGGTTTCTGTTTTAACCTATTCTGATAGTGATGCAGGAAAGAAATGAGCGCCATAGTGTATATAACAGATGTTTAATTGCACCTGGGGAAACATTCATTATGGGTATCATTCACACCATACTTTACCTGTTCCTCTGGTGTACACCTGTGTGTTAGTAGTGCACGTGGTGGTAATGTGAGAAACTCTCACTACCAGCCTTTTAAATTTTACTATGCCCTCTTTTTTAAAATGTGCTAAATTAGATACAGAAACAAAGAAACACACCTAAATAAACAAAGGAACATAAGGAACACCAGCAATGCCACACTGCCAGAAAGAGCAGGTGGAAATGTAAGTTTAAGGGCCATTAAAGCACTGCGAAATTTTTCAGTGCGTCACAATTACAGGAACACCTGGGTCAAATAAATTAGGACTAATCCATTGGGGGTGTTCTTTACAGTCTACTCTGGCCCCAGAATGGCTTGACCCTAACCTGTAATTCCGAACCAAAAAAAGAACAAATTACAAGGAAAAGCTTCCCAGTTCAGGTGGCTGTTGTCAAGGTAATCCATTGCTGTGTAAGAGACTGCAAAGGAGGCAGGGAAAGAAATGTCTCTGTGGGCCTTAAAGAGGAAATTCAGTATCTATACGTGTTTGGCTAGCATGTGAAGCTCGATAAAGGGCCTGTCTCTGATTGCCATTTAACTTCAGCCATAATGAAGGCAGCGCTGATGTACAACTAGAGAAAAGTTTGGGTATGAGGGCTATTTTCTGAAAATTATTCAAATACTAGGTCAAGTTTCCGAATTTCCAAAGACTGAAAAGACATTCTGGTCGAGCTATATGTCTGTAGCTTTAAGGTAAAGCCCACAGGAACACCCCTTTCCCTTTGCTTCTTGGGAGGGAAAAGGAACCGGTAGACATAAACCGCCCCAGAAAGCAGTGAAAGCTGTGGGCTTTCTATTGATGCACCTCAAATACTGGTCCCACCAGCAGGAACATCTCAACCTCTGAATTTCTTGCCATGCATTAGCTGACACTTCTCTTTTGGGTTCCTTTACCTTCATTTTATCCACCACAGCAGTGGAGCAGACTTCCCGTGGACCTAAGAGAGAGTCAGAGAAAGGTCAGAAACTGTTCTCCACTCCCGACCATTCTGCTAAAGATACCGTGTTTTCCTCCTTAGAAAAGCAATGATTAGTTAAGAGACCAGACAATCACCTCTCTACATTTTTCTTGTGGCACAGCTTTCTGCCAAGAAATTTTCACTGTTGCAGGGATAATTATTTAAGGTCACAACGTTTGATTTAATTATAGGGTTAAAAATGGTCTAAAAGTAAAAAAACAAATATCAAGGTAGCTATATGTATTAACTCCTGCTGTAGTAGGTAATAACAGCTCCAACAACTATAGAACTGATACAATAGCTACCATCCTAGCACGCGCGCGCACAAATTAATCTTAACCTAAAATAATAAAAAAGCCAAAGCAAACCACTTGCAAACCTTCTGAGAAGTCAGAAAGCAGACGCATATTGACAGGGAAGCGTGGAATGGTGCTTTCTTTGCTGAATAATATGCAACAGCCTTGACAAACAAATACGTGAATGCCTGGAAACACATTGAGCCTCATTTGCAAAGTTCTAATATATCTAAGGAAATTTGAAGAACATAAATTCAACCTCTTTAATAACTATGCCAGCACTTAAAACAAAGGACCTTTTAAAACAAGAGTTCCTCCTTTTTACAAGGGTTCTCCTCCCTGTTGGACTTAGGCAGTAATATCTCTGCTTCTGAAAACAGATCATCTAAAATTTATTATCCCAATCTACATGGAAGGAGCCCTAATACCACAAATAAACTGAATTGGAGTACTTTGAGGACATTGATGAATGGCAGTTGAAATGAAAGGAAGAGAAGACTGGACCAAGTGAAACAGTATTAACTTGTTCTTTACTTCAAGAAAACAACAAAAAAGCTGTTCTTAGCAGGATGTGATTATTATCTCTTTAGAAAGACCAGAATGTGAGTTTCGTTAAAATGTGGGCAAGGTTGTAGGATGGCCCATCCCCTTGAACAGAAGCAGAACCCAAAGTCGAATAATCCTCGTTTCAAAACACAGCCCTTTGAAGACGGGTGTTTCTGAAGGGATGAACAGTTGAAGATGAGCTTAGGGATCACAAACTGAATCCATGAAGGCTCTAAATGGCACGTCAGGAAGCTGAACCCTGCATTTATCTAATCTGAAGTCTTTCAGAAGTTCATACAATTGCAGGTAGAAATCCACCTTTTTTTACTGGAAATACAAAGAAACATCAACGTCCTGATCTAAAAAGCTTCCCGTGTCGTATTTCCAGTAGCTGTCTTAAATATGGTGCTGTTAGGTGTATCCTGCCAGTAGAAGACAAATCTATTTTGATTTCTGGATAATATTTGTCTAGACCATAATCGACATGGTTTTGCCACAGTTTAAATTTTCATGAGGTTTTATAATTACCAAAATCTAGGCAATGAATATATTTACATAGGTTCAGTACCTACAATAAATGAATCTGAACTGGAATATGAACACTTGTAGAAGGCAGAAGATGGTACATCAGCTTTATAAGCTTTACCTCAAGGTTAAAAGAAAACATTTTCAAGACACAGGATTTCAATGTGACCCATATGTAGAAATTCTTGCAACATTAGAAATAGAAACGATGTTAGAGTAAGGAACTACATGTAAAAGGACAGTTTTACATACAGTGGGATTGTAATGCCATTGGATTTGCTGTAATTTTGGAATTTGCAAAGAAATATTCTGTTGTAAACTAGACAGAATTTCCATTTTAACTTTGATGCATAAATTGATTCATGTGTACTTTTACATGTTCATAAGAAAACAGCCAGATTTCATTTTAACATTGTTATAAAGTCATCTGAGAATCCTTATGAAGTGGGCACATTTAATCTGAAGGAGTTTCCTAGTAAAAACTTGACTCTAAATATTTGGCATAGCGTTCCAGGAATAAACCCACAAAGATAAATGAATTTGCATAAAATTTAGTACAGATAACAGACATACTGCTCATCTCTCGCATAGTTTCCCTACTACTGTTGTTTCTAGTACCTTTCCTTATAGGGTTTGAGTCCAGAAAGAAAAGTAAATCCTGACTCGCGTTTCTCAGCGACAGAGACATTTTCTACAAGTCCCAGCGTCAGTAAACAGCAATCAAGACCCTCTCGTTCAAAACGTACCTTTTTTTTTTTTTAGTTATGAATGGAGACACTAGGCTTTCTATGAGAGCTCTGCTGCATGTCAGCACTTTCCATTATTTTAAAGAGAAACTTGGGCTTCTTGGAAGGCATTAAAAATTTCAGCCACCTAGAGCTGGAATTGCAGAGCAAACCATCTTAATGCTTCGTTGACAAACAGCTTTTGGCACTAGCCCATCCTTTGATCTCGGCGTTTGCAGCTGGGAGGTTACTCGCGTTGACTGGGGAATGATCAGATGGCAGGAAAAAGATTAAGGCAAGAACAGGAACTCTGCAGAGTTTTAGATCCAGTGGATTTGACTTGAAAAGTGCCTTGCGAATGCAGAGACCGACTCCTTAGCTGGGCATGTTTAGCTTGGAGAAGAGGAGGCTGAGGGGAGACCTCATTGCCCTCTACAACTACCTGAAAGGAGGGTGTAGAGAGGTGGGGGTTGGCCTCTTCTCCCAGGTGGGTAATGACAGGAGCAGAGGAAATGGCCTGAAGCTGCGGCAGGGCAGGTTTAGATTGGATATTAGGAAGAATGACTTTACTGAAGGAGTGGTCAGGTCCTGGAACAGCCTGCCCAGGGAGGGGGTTGAGTCACCATCCCTGGAGGTGTTTAAGGAACGTCTGGATGTGGCACTTCAGGGCATGCTCTAGTGGCAGAGTCTGTAGGGTGTTGGGTTGGACTCGATGATCTCAAAGGTCCTTTCCAACCATGAAGATTCTATGATTCCTTATACTGCTCTTGATGTCACCTTAATGAGGCTCTGCTGCCCTGAGCAAACCACGCTGATTTACAGCCGCTGTCAGAACAGCCCATCGCTTCTATTTCTGTGAATTGTGCATATACAGTAAGTTCATGTTTTTCTTTATGTTCACTGAGTGCTTAGTTCTAGTGGGACTTTTGAGACATTTTGGCAAGGGCCAAATTAAATTTCTTTTTCTGAGCAGAGTCTATTTGTGCTGGCCAGAGTAGATGCGACGCTGAAGGAAGAAGATCTCTCTCAGATTCCTTGGCTGCAACAGGTACCAAGTGTGAAAACCCAAGCAAATGAAGCAGACCCATATGAAAAGTTGGTGCAAGTCCCATCGAATTGAAAGCCACGAGACATACAGACAGAAAGTTTAATATCTGAGTCTGAACAACTTGATGTTTTAACATCCTTTCGGTTATTTTGGCAAAGAAGACTAGTTATGAAATTGTAGGACATGGGTTTTGGGAACTACATGCCCCGCCACGCAGAACTGGAGCATTTCTGATGGATATGAAAAAGGATGAAAATGCAGAATGTGGGAGCTTAGTTTAAGGCCAAAGGGCCAACCTTGCCATGGCTGAGAGCATGTGAGGTAGGGTGCTGCCAAGTGGGAGAAGGAAACGGGGGCTGAGCAACCATTTCTGAAATGGGCGAGGAAGAAGGGTGTTGAGTAGGAGAAATTTGAAGCCAAGACCTTCTAATACAGGAAATTCACACAGGACCTGAAAAAACCCCAGTAGTAGGAACAAAGCTGTGTTAATTGAAAATGGATAGTCACAATGAGGAAATTGTGTTTTGTCATAAAGACCAAAAACCAGACCAAGCCAACGGGAGAGCACTGGGCAGTGGCAAAGGAGTTGACATAGACTTTGGCTGCCTGCTAAAAAGGTGTTCTTGCCTTGCCCACTGTCCTCGTTTTTTAAAAAAGCCTTTCTAGAACTATTCTACAGCAAGGCACGGAGTCTTTTCTTTTGCTGTAACGGTAACGATAATCCCTGGGAGTGGGCCACAGTTTGGTGAGTGTGAGTTTCAATCGCTTGCAATGAAATGCAGACTTACGTGTTTCCGCGTTGCCAATACACTCAAAGCGGTGGATCAAAAAAATCAGGTGGCTGCTGGTAAATGCTGGGAAGCCTACTATGAAGTCTGTCAAGTTATAACTGTTAGATTATAAATGCACCAATGGAATATGATTGTTAACACATTGTTTAATGGATAATAAAAATGTTGGTACTCCCAGAAACTATTGTGAAAATTAATGGAGACTTGCAGATATTTAAAGAGTGTCTAGAAAAAACAAAATGCTGGTAAAACCAGCTTCATGTTTTATATGCATACACCTGTGAATTTATTTATTATTTTGGCTGTTGAGTTTAATATTTGCAAAGGCTACAGTTTTAGTTTAAATGAGAGCTAAGTGTTCTTGCAGCTCTTGTAGCCAGATGTGTAGGTATGAGTTTACCTACAGGAATAAGTCGTTGTAGCTTGAAAGGGATTGAATGAGTGGGATGAAGAGGACCAAAGGACCGAATTCAGTCGTAAAGAAGATTTTTATCTCCTCTCCTGCTCCTTTTCCACGCCACCGTGGCCATCCCTAAGCTGATTCCTCAGCTGTGGAGTGGTCCCTTGCAGGCAGTTGCAGGCGCTAAGGAGAAAGATGAGGAGCTGCAGAAAGGAAAGGAATTATGTGAGCTCCATGTCCCTGCTGGCTCTGGCGAGACAGAATAGGTCTGAAAAGCAGTCACTCCCAATCACTAGGTAGTGAGTTTGGGGCAGTTAATCACCAAAAAAATGATTGTCTGGGGGAGTTTGGGGTATCCCAGCTCTGGAGGGTCTTTAGGTACCAGCCGAACAAACGTTCTCAGGAATAACCCAGCTAGAGCTGACCGTATCCTGGGGCAAGAGATAGACCAGATGACTTCTTAAGTCCCCTTCCCAGTCTATTTTTCTGCAGCTGTAACTCTGACCCGTCCCTTGTACAGACGGTATCTGCTGCAGTGCTGGCTATAAAGCAATAATACCCAATTTGCCACCGCTGGAGAGGCCCGTCATTCCTTATTCCAGCCGACGCAACACGAGCAGAAACTAATTTTTTTGTTTAATCTGTGTACACGAATCCCACTAACAACAATAACTTCCAGCAGAACACCATGTGTCTGCTAAGGGACAAGAATGGGTCTCTAAGCATTTTTTACATTAATGTATTTTCACACAGTCTTTTCCCCCAACACTGACACGGTAAAAAACCCGATAGATACAAATAATAATGTTTGTTCAGAAAGGCAGGCAATAAACCTTTAACAAACAATGTCACTGTAATCCTTAAATAGTAATTGTACTGCCTAAGGCATCTGATAAAGGATTCTAGTGTTCCTGCTATATTGTGTCAGGCAGATGCATCAATCAAACTCCATAATGGACTAAATTGGGAAATAGGGTACTGGGAATAAACAGTTCTAAAAAGAGGTGAAACTTTGTGACAAGCAGCCTTAACAGAGCAATCTTGATTCTAAACATAGAAGCAATTTTAGGGCTTCTCTGGAGGCAAAGGACAATTACTGCCTAAACAAATAAACTAGTGTCTCGCTACCTCGGGCATCCACTAAAGTTAGTTTGAAACACAGTTTTGCGACCTGACTAGTGGGGTTTCAGGGACGTTGTAGCTTGACCCATTAACTTTCATTGCACTGTATATGGACATCCTTTTAGATAATCCATAAACTAAACTGGAACAGAATGAGAAAACTGGAATGTGTTATGACTTTAGCACCAATTCTGCTGCCAACAAAAATAACTTGGTCTTAACTAAGATTGAGCATATGTCAGGCTCTGACTTTGAATCCGCAGGCACGCTGCACACTTACGGTTCTGAAGTTCAATAAAAGACCTGAACTTCAGCTTCTATTTGGAGTGTTTATTTAAATCTGTATGGCAAGCTGGCAGCAAATTTGACTGCTGAAAAAAAAATAATTAGAAAAAAGGGCTTATCTGGCCGTTTAAACAGCATTGTGATGAGTGCGTCAGTGCCTTGTAGGTGAGCGTGGAGTCCAGAGCCTGCGGATTCGTGCTTGCACTCCTACGTGCACCATGTGCGGAATGGTATCAGGCCACCACAGAGGAAAAAAAGAGTTTCCAGAGAGTTTTTCCTCCAGGAACAGTGGTTATTCAGACTCTGAGAACAATTTTAAATGTCACAAGGATTTAGGTTTCTCTGAAAGACTTTAGCCTCTGTTATAGCTTGTCGTTGAATTTTACTCCCAAGATTAGCCGACAAGATTTTCTGTAAGGAGTAGCTGAGCTACAAAATTCAAATAGGCTGTTTATGTGAATATAATCAGCATGGTCCTCACGGCACTGTGATTTTAATGAAGTCTTGAAGCTCATGCATAATCTTATTTGTGCTGCATCACCATCCTGTGACGTTCCATCTAACGCGATTTAACTTCGGATGCAAAGCTACCCCAGCGCATATCGTGGAGCAGCTGCAGTGCTTTCGATGCGGCATCACATTACTCCTAGGGTGCGATTTGGTGCTTTTGCACCTGAGAACAACCCGGCTGATAAGCAGCTGCTCAGTTCTGATGTTGTTCTTCATCAGAAGAATTTAAAATAGCTCCTGAAGTCCTCACGTAGAGCCCTGTTTAAGCGGTTACATCTGCCTGAAGAGATGCTGCCCAGTCTCATCGTTGTACCATTTCCCATGCAGATGGCGTTAGGGTTTGTGTGCACAAACATAAATACAGACGGAAAAATGGCACGTTACCTTCCCTCTCTACCAACCCAAGTGCGGGTAGGTTGCTTCTATGAAGTCAATTTTATTTAGTCTTTGGGCTTTTCTGGTTTCTTGTTTGCTAATCCAAGTGCAATGGTGTTTTCTTGGAGATTTTCTTCATCCTTCTCTGTGTTTGTTTTGGCATTGGTACCATGAATTTTTTATTTTGTTTTCTTAGCTACTTCCAGTGTTTCTTCTGCCAATCAGCAGAGGCACTTCTATGTCTTACTGTCATTGTGTCATTGTGGTATTTTGTGTAATTCAAGGAATGCAAGTTTCCTTTTTTTTCCCTTATTTTATTCACTTTCTTTTTATTTTCTGGTTTGGTTGGTTTTATTTTCTTACTAGTGTTGCTCTGACACTTCAGATCTACGTCTCCCTACTGATCGTTCTTCCTGTACATCCAATTGTACTTTGTCATTGTTTTGACAGCATAAAATATACTAACATGACTAGGCTGGGGGGACATCATTTATAGGAATGAGCACCCTTTCTGTACACAATCCTGTTGGATTTCCATTGAGTGAGTACACCTGTTCTTCCTAAAAAATAAAAAAAAAAAGAAGAATAAAAAATATTAAATGCTGTTATTTCTATTTTTTCAACTCTAGGAAAAACCCACCTAACCCACCTAAAACTGGAAAGGATGGCACTGTACTAGAATTACCAATTACCAAGCACTACAATACTCTAAGGCTGGAAAAAGCACCCATACTAGATCAAAACAAGATCCACGTAATGCCATATTCTGCCTCCAACGGTGACCAAACCCAGAACCCTGAGAAGAGTGTGAAGATGGAGGGAGGTGGTTGAGTCACCATCCCTGGAGGTATTTAAGAAACGTCTGGATGTGGCACTTCAGGGCATGCTCTAGTGGCAGAGTCTGTAGGGTGTTTGGTTGGACTCGATGATCTCAAAGGTCCTTTCCAACCATGAAGATTCTATGATTCTATGATTCTAAGATGGGCAAATCTGGGTGATATTTCCCCCAAGGGCTTTCTCCGTCATTTGTGGCTCACCAAGCAACTCAGTTCAAAAGATCTACAATTTGTAATAGAGGGGAAATCCAAGTTTTCATTTTCCAGTATTCCATGCAATTTTTTCCATGTTGTTATAAAAAAATGTCTTTTAGTGCACTCCTGATATAATCGCCTATATTTAATTTTGCTATAAACACAAAAAGAGAAAAGCCAGCAATGCAAGGTAATTTATCTGTAGACTAAACCACCGTTTACTTTAATAATCTATACATAGGATGTTTTCTAAACTCCATTACTTATAGATGATAAAAGCTTTTGTTAGACAAAGTTTTGTTAGATTAGAAAGTGGATTTGAACGGTTTGGAGCTATTTCAAAATTAAGTTTTCACAAGCTGTTTTGACATGCCTTCTCACAGGGCTCGAAGGTACAAAGGCACGTTGCAACTGGAAAGGGAAAAAAGTTTACCTTGTGTGTAACCTCACAAGTTTTTAAGGTGTTTTTAAGGGAAATTAGGCTGGGTCTAATTTTATTCCTTGGAGTTTGATCTTCCCTAACGTTGCTTATTTGGTTGCAGTACAGAGAACTGTTAAAGATCTCTGTGAATAGGTAGCAGCATTGCATTCCTCTCCTACATTGTCTTTCCGTCTATGAGGACAGTATCTAATATGGTACTACCGTCCTGAGAGGTGTTATTGCTGCGGGCCAAAAAGTCTTCTATTATTTGGAGAGGGTAGAGCTAAGGAATACGCTGTGAATTTAAAAGTTGGTTTTGGTGTGAATTTTGCTAAAGCCTTCATACATCCGATGTGCGCTGATTCTTCTGATCAATCACTGAATCGCTCTGGCATGAAGGTGGTTCACGTTTCCACCTCATCGTGATCAGTTAAATCAAGCAGTCTGGGAAACCCTGTGGCAAAACCATCGTCAGTGCCAGACTGATAAAGCATTTAACTAGTCAGTTACTGGAGAAAAACTGGATACTAGTATATAAATCAAGCACAATATTTTGGCCTGAAAATACTCAATGGGATTAAGTTACATTACTTTTCTTTTTCTTTTTGGAAAATAACACCATTGAAGCGATTTTGACAAAGATTAAACAGAAAAACAAGAACTTTATCTCAAGCATTGTAATGCGTCTTTACACTTTATTTCAGAAGTATTAGGACTATGTAAAGTACATATTGTTTTACAGTTGAATCCTGTAGTTTCTCTTAGAATCTTTTCTTCTTGAAAATCTTGCAGTGGCTGCTAAATGAAGCGGTAAATTACATTCATGCATTCAGTGCATTTATTTGAAGCTTTTTCGCCTACCATTTTTCTTTAAATCTCTTTCGTAATTTCTGAAACTCTTCCAAACAACTCCTGACAAGTCCTGAATATCATTAGCTCGATCACTCTGTTTTTTACTCATTTTTTAAACTAGTATTCTGATGACTGGTCTCACACATTAGTGTGAATCTGCCCATCATAATCAATGAATTGGAGTTTATTTGCTTAGCTGATCAGGAGTCACATTTCACAAAGAAACTGGACGATGTCCCTGCCCATGGCAGGGGTGTTCGACTAGACGGCCTTTAAAGGTCCCTTCCAACCCAAACCATTCTGTGCATTCTGTGACTTCAGGAAGGTTTTCTCCTTTTGCAATCATTACTATTTTAATCTGTCTACCAAAGACAGTGAAGTATAGGGAACACCTCCACCTCTATCTACAGCCACCAAGTTAGCTATGGAATGGAAGGGACATGGGCAGGGACACCTCCCACCAGACCAGGTTGCTCCAAGCCCCGTCCAACCTGGCCTTGAACCCCTCCAGGGATGGGGCAGCCACAGCTTCTCTGGGCAACCTGGGACAGGGGCTCACCCCCCTCACAGCCAAGAATTTCTGCCTCACATCTCATCTCAGTCTCCCCTCTGTCAGTGTAAAACCCTTCCCCCTCGTCCCACGGCTCCCCTCCCTGCTCCAGAGTCCCTCCCCAGCTTTCCTGGAGCCCCTTGAGGGACTGGAAGGGGCTGGAAGGTCTCCCCGGAGCCTTCTCTTCTCCAGGCTGAACCCCCCCAGCTCTCTCAGCCTGTCAGGGCAGTACATGGGCTGGGGGACATCAGGGCAGGGCCTGACAGCCAGAAGCAGAGCAGCCAGGGGACACTGGGGCAGCCCCAGCCCTGGACGTTGGGCATCTCCACGGGGACAGGGACAGGCTGAGGCCTGTGGGGCTGTGGGGACATGGAGACCGACACCACTGTGGTGTTGCTGGGACAGGGACTGAGGGCCCTGGAGGCCTGAAATGGGGTCCTGGTCCCTGGGTAGGTGGGAGAAGGGCCCAGGGAGGCTGGCAAGGGACAGTCTGGGCTGTTGGTCCCCTCAGGGACATTATGACAATTATGACAATTTTGTCCCCCTCAGGGACAAAATGACAATTATGGTGCCCCTTACCCCTGCTGGAATTCACTTCACATCCCTGGCCCTTCCCATCAAATCCTCCTTCTATTCAACAACTTCTTCCTCTTTTCTGCTGTCCTTGTCCTGCTGCCTTCTCAACTACACCCAATTTCTAGCTGCTGTCTTTCTTTTCTCCCTTTTCTTGCTCCCTTCTTCCCCATTTTTATCTGGTCATCGTGCCCTTTTCTTTCATTTTCTCCTCTCCCACCCCAGGTCCCCATAAATGGTGCCAGAGGAAACCCCCATGGGATTTGGGAAGTCGAAGTAGGAGCACTGGTGATACGTGCTCACTCGCCTTTGGTGATCTTCAGTCTTTTTTCATCCCCTAAACATTTTCCACCCGTCGCACAGACAGACCTGGCTAAGAACTTTAATGCCGTCGTCGAATAGGCGGTTTTTCCTCGATTTACTCATCTCTTACAAATTACTCAAGGCACAGTCACTCCTCTGTCAGCTTTTGTGGAGAGGCTTTTCCCTCTCGGGCCATCTTCATGTTAGCAAGAAGCAGGAAGAAACAGGACCAAAGTGTTTAACGTAAATGCTGCCTGTGCCAATTTACTTCAGACTGGCTCTGCCCTTGGAGGCGAGGAGAGCCCTGAAAAGTTGGGAACTGAGGAAGCACAGGCACTTCCCTTCATCCTTTGTAATGGATCGTGCCACCTTCAGACCCTCTGCCTTCATCGTAAGGGGAGAAAAGAAGCTTAAAACATCAGCCGTTCAATGTTAATTCAGCAGCGGGAGAAGAAAGCACCCCATTCCTGTGTCCTCCCATTCAGCTGAGGGTTAAGAAGCCAACAATTTCTCCCGAACCCCAGGTCAAAAAGGGAGCAGAAAACACTGACGAGGCTGAGATTGGGGGTGGAGGTGTTAATTGAAGGCAGGCAGAGCGGGAATTAGGGCAAGCCCTTGAGAGGGCTCACAGGGCTGTGCTCTGGGGTGGGAAAAGGGATTGCTCACCTCGGCCTCATCCCAGCTCTCCCCGTCTGCTCTCGCTTTCTGGACACCTGACTGGAGTCTCTGAGGTCCCCTGCGCTGAAGTGGTAAGTGCTCACCACCGCGCCGGGAGCCGATGGGAGTTTGTCTTTGACAGGACAAGCTCCGGTTGAATGTTGCTTTTCCTACCTTAAAAATGGGGAACACTTCAGCTAGGTCGCTCGCGTATGGAGCAGCTGCCTATACGTCTTTCTTAAAATCAAATACCTGATACCAGTTTAGATAGGAAAGGAAACATATTTTGATTTTTTTTCCCTGCTTGCTCAGCTTCTCTTTACAGGCAGAATTTTCCAGGCAGGCTGTGTGTTCTTCTCCCCTGTAATGAGGGACTGAATAATAACCCAACCTCTTCTTGCTGCTGTTGTTTTTGCTCGGAAAGCCCGTGATGCAGGGGAAGATGGGAATATTAAGGTTATGAATTACAGCTGCCTGAGGTAGTACGGTAGTATTTCATTACTGAAGTATTGTAATTGTGAGCCAAAATATTTCAGATTTTGTTTACTTCTGAAGTTGAAATTTTCCACTGTTTAATTTCCCTAAATAGCCTTAATGCTGTGCGCTCTGAAAATGGTCCTAGATATCGCACACTGGACGTGCAAAATTAATGAAGCTGTTTTTCTTAAAGTCTCTCCATGTTACTGGTCTTAACAATAGGCAGAATAATAGAACGTCACCATTAAGAAGAGTTGCGAAATCAAATTAATGTTAAGCATGTGATACTAGAGTATAAACTCTGTGAAAAACTGTTGTAAATGTAGGAATGCGTGCAAATAAGACTGCTGGGGGATCATAATTCTGGAGTTAAACAGGATTTTGGTTGGAACTGATGTAGGTATTTAATTTACTAAAACTTTGTGTTCATACTACAGACGTGTTAGGATTTTGTGAAGCTGCTCTAAGAGGATTGCAAATTCAATGCAACTACTATTTCTGAAAACATTGTACAGCATCTTTATGCAAGAGGTCTTTTTTTTTTAGTAATAACGAACGAGGTTTTCAACGTGCTTCTTGTACTGGAATAGAATCGTTCTTCACATATACAATAGTACAACATCTGCTAATGGTACGCGGGACCTTTAGCAAGCTTATACCTGAGTTTCCCTGTTTCCAAGGCAGTGGTGGGGAGGAAGAAGTATTCCTACTACAATCTTCAGCTTTTTTGAGTGCTGGCAGGTCAGTGATATTCACGCACTGCTCTACTTTAGGCTCCTCATCCCTCCGTGCTGATGCACGACCACATTGTGCTCCCACGAGTGATGGGCAATGCCATACCTGCCCATGGGCAAACGACCCACCCGAGATACCCCTGGTGCCTCAGGAACTTTGAAGCTTGATGACGACCTAATTCTCAGGCTTGGAAATGTCACTGTTTGTAATACTGGCACGAGCTTGTCTGTCCCCGTGGCGTGTTAATGACATATATCGCCTTGTCTTAAGCACGTCTGTAAGGGCCCGTTACTGTACGCGTTCACGGTTCTTGCTCCTCCTCAATTGGAGGAGACACTAGGGCTTAGGAGGCTCATGCACGGATTTTATAGGATGTCAGAACAAAATGATTTTTTATTGCGGAAGGGTCAAACAAGTCGTGCTTTTTGTTGTGTCACACTAAACAATATAAGAAGCACGTTAAAAAAGCTCAGGGCTCTCACTAGAAGGCAAAGGCTATGAGAAATGATTTAAAGCTACATTATCCTGTTTCTAATTCCTTTTCTTTCTTCCTGCGGAAATGTAATTGCGAGAGGCTGGGAGAAGGGATTGGAGCATTGGCTTCTATGTCAGCCTTGAAGAGAGCCATAAAGTCTCTTTTATGGGTTTCTCTCGAGCCTAGTTCTACTTTTCCAAATTAGAGGAGACAATATGACAATCTTAGCTAGCTCTGATCTTAATTTGCAAACTCAGCAGCAATATCAGTGCCCAACTTTAGTGGATATGAGGAAATATTTTTGAATTTAAACAATTTTCCGTTGACCTGCAGTAAAGGCCGTTTTTACAATTGTCTGCACGTTGCTTTACAGACCTCCTCCCCCCCCGGATTTAATAGGTTTTGATAGTAAATATTCTGGATGTCTAAAGTCTGCCTCAGTTAAGATGTCTGTTAGATCCTAGATATAGAAGTCAAATATGCAGCTGGGAGATTCAAACAATAAATTAATTGCGCCGAAATCTTTCTGAATCGAGCACAGCAAAATTACATACGAGAAATATATAATTCTCTGAGGCAGTTGAAGATTTTTTTCTTATTTGTTTTTTTTAATACTAATCTGCTGAGGACTGGTTCAGATTGTTTTATGTGCCTTGAACACTTTTTAACTAATGTCACAACCTTACAGTACCCTGTATCGTCCATTCTTTCACATTCCCTAGCGTCACTTAATGGAATGCTCAAAGCTCCAGCGTTCTGCTGGTGGTGGTGGTGGTGGTGGACCCTGGTCGTGACCTGGAAGGACCACCCACTCCTGTAGGAGACTGGGTACGTCTGTCTCTCTGCTGGTGTGATTTTAGACCTCCTTTGAAGAAAAAGCCTGTGTGTCCGTCAGTCTGCTTCAGTCTGGGCCGAGCTACCGCTGTGATGCCAGGTTTGGGCAGCGGGACCCGTTTATAGCTGGGTGCGCAAGGCAGGGAGAAGAAAAACTTGTATTGGCACTTTTTCTTCTTTTGCGCTCGAAGAAAACCCTGATGTTTTGCTACTTATGTTTGAAAAAAAAAAAAAAAACCTCCCGTAAAAAACAAAAGCATTAATATTAGCCAAAAGGAATCTTTAGTTAATGAGAAGTGATTGATCACTTTGAAGGGGAGGGGGAAAAAGTAATATCCTATGACATATAAATCTAAGTGTATTGGTTAAAGATCTAAATCATTTTATCTCCACAAAAGAAGCACTTGTAATTAGAAACCAAAAATGCAGTAAGGCAATGAAGAGAAAATAAATTTATTGAAGTGACTTTGCAAATCGCAGTTAATTGAGCCACAAACAAAGCAGCAAATAAAGGAAATAATGTGGTAATTGGAACCCTCATCCCTTATTGGCATACATTATGGGTTGCTATCTTTTAGCAGTATTAAATCATTGCATGTGAATGTTGCCAAAAAAACTCTTCATTTCCTTTTAGTGACTTCTTACTGCCCTCAGTTGAAGTTTAATAGAAAAGGAAGGACATGATGTAGTTTTAATGACAGGAAACCCATGGCTTCCAAATGAATAAATTCCATCACTGGCTGCCACAAAGTGTGCTAATTATTTCCTTTGATAAATTAAAAGCCGTAAAAGTCCAAAGTATATAGCATGTGGTTTACAGTTATAGTCTGCCTGTCTGCATTATTGAAAGTTCATATAAACCCCATTATTTTAATTTAATAAACATTATAATTATTTTTTACACCAGTGGGCTGTATAGAAAGCACATGTCGAAGACAAACTTGTCTGACAGAAGGGTAAATAGCCCACAAACTGAACAAGCAACTTGATGTGTCGTGTTGGGATCACTCAGGTTTTTTTTAATGATACTTTGGAATGAGCAGATGCTTTTTTCCTTATCTTTATAAACAAGAGGCCAGTGGCTACCTCTGTCCTGGAAATGAGTATTTCATTCAGCAAAGTGTGCTTTGACGAACGAGACGGTCCCTCATGTTTTGGAACAGATTGTGGGAAAACTTGGGAAAAATTTAGGGAAATATAGAGAGGAAAATGGAGATTATTATTTTTTTTGCCTTGGAATGTTTATAATAAAAATCCTATTCTATCTGCAGGAATGAGGCAGATATCCAACAGTGATGTAAATAACTAGAGTTGGTTTCTTGGTTGGTTTTTTTGGTTTGTTTTTTTTCTTTATTTTTTCCTCTGTGTATTGTTTTGTTTTTTGTTTGTTTGATGGTGTGTGTGGGGTTTTTTTTTTTTTGTTTGTTTTCTTTTTTTTTTTATCCAAAAAAGACCATATCCAATGAGGGCTGGACTATTTTTAATGGCAATTCTACTAATGACATTCAGGCCTGCTCAACAGCTCATGGGATTAGATCCTAACCTTAATACAACAAACAAAAAATAGCCTGTAGAATGAGAAGCAAACCCAGCTTTTATAGGTTATGGAGGTTCATCTTGGATTATTATTCGAAAAGGTTTTAAAAGGTCACTTTCAGGTGAGCCAGGCAATCCGGTGAAAGAAATCCGTTACAGTGCCAAAATCTTTTGCTGTGTCCTGACCTAATGCACCTGACTCCAACTGCAAACTGACTCAACTAAGCTTTTAAAATTAAAAAAAAATAATGATTTAGCAAAATAAAAATAAAGACTTTACCTGGGCTGCATGGCTAATTTTGCTAAGTGTATTCATTCGGTAACGAGACCGGGAGTTTCTGGAGACGTGAGACAGCGACGGCGTGCCAGAGCAGGGGGCACAGCATCGCATCCAGACCTCTGGAACCAGCAGGATGAGGAGCAGAACCAGGTCTGGCAGGACCGGGAAAAGGCAAAAGGCAGGCAAAGCGTTTTGCCCTCTTTAATTTAAAATGCGTGTTACAGAAAGCAATCACAGACACTGATTACGATTCCAGGAATTGGAGCGTGGCGCGGGCGGCTGGTCGGACCGGCTTGTGCTGGAGAGCAGCTTTCCTGAAAATATATCGGGAATACTGAAACCCCTTGCTATGTGTGCCTATGACCGATTAATTTAGTAGTTCAGTGTAAAACTGAGGATGTATTTCCCTTGGTCTTAGAATTACATGTCTAGAATTTAGAAAGCAAATTCAGGCTTGCGTGTGGTACAGGGCTGAAGTCAGTGGGATTGTGTCCAGTCGCAATGATGCTGACTGGGTGCTATAAAGACTTCATGTGTCAGCCGGAATTTATCAGCTTTAGGGTGACCAAAACTGCACCATGTTATGGGGAAACGTGCTATTCTCCGGAAGAAAAAAAAAAAAAAAACAACGAAAAAAGAAAAAGTACCTGACTTTATGAGAAAATGCCTGAGTCAACTTCTGAGAGACATTATTCTGCCTTTTGGTGAACCGCAATGGAAACATATTTCATTTTTTGTTTAATGGCTTTTCTGTCATTTTGTTGTTACACGGTGACAGGAAAAATGATTCTGGGGGAAATAGATAGGACGAGAAGTTTTCTGAATTTTTTTTAGCTGAAAGGGAGGTTGAAAGAGAACCGGGGGAGGTGTTTTAATATTCTTGCAGAAGTAATTGGTGTTTTCAAGGAAACGTGGGAGGCTGAATTCTTCCACATTGCAACACACCGCGGCCTCGGGAGTACTGACATAGGCTGTGCGTTCTAGCTGAAGTACACTTAATGGCGAAGACTTAAATGAAGTCAATTAAAAAAATGCCAAATCTATAGTGACGCTTGCAAGAATATCACCTTGAGGAAGGGTACACCCCCTTTTCTCTCAGATGTCACCGCTCCTCTTTATAGAGAGTAAAGGGCTGTAAACAGCACTGTAAGGTCAAATCGATGACAAAATAAAAACATCATAGTGAACTCCAACAAGATTCTAGCGTACAAATGGCTGTTGGCCAGCAATCAAGAGGCCCGTCACAGGCTTGTTCTGTTTGTTGTTTGAGATTCGGGAGAGTCGTGGTAATATTTCTTTATTTTTGGTAACAAAGACATATTAGCGCCTGCTTGGTAAATGCAAGCACGCTTTGACCGTGGAAAGGAATTCTGTTCCTTTGCTCTTCCTTTTCCTTTTTTCATCCTTTTTTAATTAACGGGAGGAAGATAAGATTACTGCTTCTTTAGAGATTATTTGCTTCATTGATTTTTCCTTCTGTAGTCATAACAAATCTGCCTGTAACCTGAAAACGACTCGTGTAACAGCTAACTATGCTTATTTGCGTCGTATTTTACTTGGAAGAATAATTATCTTTTTTATTAACACTGTTGTGAAACTAGCTGTAGAGACTAAAATATGTTGTAAGTGAGTTTTCCATAAAATGCTAGCAGGACTCGAACACCTGATTAATTACACCAGCATGGAGCAGAAACATTTTGCTTTTGAGAGTTTTTCGTTACGTTACCTCTTTACTGTTCCTTCTCATGGTCGTTCTTCGGATAATGATGTGTGGTTTGTGTCTTAAATTGTATAGGCATTGATTTTTCCGCTTTGATAAGACATTATTCTATTTAGAGAGCATTTACACCACGTGCGGTAGAACTGTTGTCTGTAAGTTGCGCGGAAATATAAGACAAACCAAGGCTTCTGTGCAGTCTCGTAGTTCAAAGGCGACTGCGACGGACAGGATATTTAAGGGGCAGATAGAAGGGGGGAGACAGGGTTGCTGTGGAAATCCATTTGTCGGAGGCTGGAGAAGGCGCTGAGGGAGCTGGATATTCTGTCACTTGCTGGATTTCCCTCCAAAGCACGTGGGAGTCACCTCTCGGAAAAGCTCCTCCGGTTGACTACGAGAAGCAGGAGGAGGAGGGGCTGCGGGTTCTCTCCGTACCTGCGGGAGGTCAAAGTAAGCCACAGTGATGAAATTCTCTCCCGGCTTTTTTCTGGGCTGTTTACGGCTTGTGTGATCCAACCCCGCATCCCGTGTGAACGAGGACACGACACAAGATCGCTCTGATGTTCTGGGGCAGCATAAATGCACATTCAAACGTTTTCTTTTGTTTAGGCGCTAGAAGAGTTCTTGATTTAAAGGCTATAAATCAAACGCACTTCCATCCTCTAAACATGTCACTAGTGCTCTCTGGAGAGTGGGCTGGGGCTTCGTGGTTTCAGGTTAGGAGGAAACAGCAATTTTTTTTTTTGGGGGGGGGTAGTGTGACTGCTTCTGTGCTCCCAGAGTAGGGCAGAACAGGGAGATGGTGAGACACTGGTGCATTTTGTGACACCTTCAAATTACAGTGTTTACCCTGTCATTAACTCATCCTGTGTATCTTATTTGCTGGTCATGTGTACTTGTAAGGAAAGAGAAGTTAGTTTTTAACGGGGATCATGGTATTCCTGCTTCACGCCAACAGTGGTCCACTTGACCTATGGGCATCTTCTAGCAGGTCGAGGGAGGTGATTCTACCCCTATACTCAGTTCTGGTGAGACCCCACCTGGAGTACTGTGTCCAGCTTTGGAGTCCTCAGCACAGGGAGGACACGGAGCTGTTGGAGCGGGGCCAGAGGAGGCCCCGGAGATGCTGGGAGGGCTGGAGCCCCTCTGCTGTGGGGACAGGCTGAGAGAGCTGGGGGGGTTCAGCCTGGAGAAGAGAAGGCTCCGGGGAGACCTTCCAGCCCCTTCCAGTCCCTCAAGGGGCTCCAGGAAAGCTGGGGAGGGACTCTGGAGCAGGGAGGGGAGCCGTGGGACGAGGGGGAAGGGTTTTACACTGACAGAGGGGAGACTGAGATGAGATGTGAGGCAGAAATTCTTGGCTGTGAGGGGGGTGAGCCCCTGGCCCAGGTTGCCCCGAGAAGCTGTGGCTGCCCCATCCCTGGAGGGGTTCAAGGCCAGGTTGGACGGGGCTTGGAGCGACCTGGGCTGGTGGGAGGTGTCCCTGCCCAGGGCAGGGGGGGTTGGAATGAGATGATCTTTAAGGTCCCTTCCAACGCAAACCATTCTATGTTTCTGAGCAATCTGAATTTTGCTTCTCTACATCCCGCACCATACCAGTAGAGAGGCTGTGGTGGAACTGGAGCATCCTCACACTCTGTTTAAGTGAAGCGAGACTTACAGCGTGCACATGTGTCCAGCCAAGCCCTGACATGCAGCAGTGCTCCAGGAGAGTCTCTCTGAGATGGTGCGTGGGACCCAGTCCTAGGAAACTTCCTATGTGCGGCTCGGAAAGATTAGCCAGATTACGCGGTGGGATTCTTTACCGCTCCTTTTCCCTGAGAATTTACTTAGTGGTCGACTTAAGAAGAAAATCTAATCCACCGTCTGACTTGGGTCTGTGCAAAATGGCTGAGGCTCAGGAAGAGAGGATTATTTTTAAGTTGGTCTTCGAGCGTTGTTGCTGGTTGGCAGACTAGGACGTATAGTTAGCACGCTGTTTTCTCGTCTCCAGATGCCACGGCCAACACAGGACCGTGCAAAGCTGTAGATGTAATTACCGCTAGAAAAATGTTAGGTGGCTGCGTTTGTTGAAACATGGGGGTTTCTTATTATCATAAATGTTTTATCTGCTTTTATCTGGTTTCTGTCCCCATCAAGTGAGTGAGCTACGCTAATATTGTGCTGTGATATACAACATTGCCGTTGCCGTGAGGTGGCAAAGCAAGAGGGTTAAATAGCAAATGGTTTGCTTGAAGCTCTAATTTGAAATCCCATCAGGGTCACTTGTTTACTAGCACTAATAGTTAACTAGTGCACAGCCTTTAAATTACCGCTTATTACAGCGCTGCTGTTCACACCACTGTGCTTAAGGACCTGTCAGCGTTTCCAGTGGAAAACTCCGTTTTCAAAGGCTTAGGACTTTGTCATGAATATTTGCTCTGAAACTTGCCAAATGGCATCTCAGGCCAGAAACGGATTATTTCCTTTACTGGGGGCCGCTTGACTTGAGTGGGGAATAAATCAGCTTTCAAATTATTTTGAACGTGAGAAGAGCTGAAATGTTTCCCCCCCACCCTACTCTACTGTGTCTAAAATAATGTAAGTAAGGCGGGTTCTGGGACTCTGGGCTAGTGAAGGGGCAATGCAGTGAGAAAAATGAACTTAAAGGTGCATTGATTTGCTGTAGCTTCGCAGTGAGTTCCGTCGGGGTAACAACACACATTGGCAAATTTCTCTTGCTTTCGCAAAATATCGTTGAGGCTGTGGCCATTAAAACTCGGATTTTCTCCAGTGCTATGAGACTTCAATTCACTCTTTTATATTGAGCTTTTTATTCCCATCTACTGGATCTAACTACGCTCGAACGGAGGTGACTTGGGTTTGGTTTTTAGCTGTCCATAGATATTTTGGTGGCCTCAGACGTGTAACACGGGGGGTCTGGCCAGATGCGAAGGAGGCGGGAGCTGCTTCAGGATCTCGCCTCCAGCACTCAGAATCCTCAAACCGGAGCAGCGTCATTTTTGGGGAATTTCCTCTTTGGGGATTTTCCTCTATTTTCAGAAAATAGATACTTCTTTATGCTTTTCTTTACTACTGATCAGTATTCAAGAAATTTTTTTTTTTTTTTTCCTCCAGAACAACAACTCGGAGCTTTTAATAGTGAATTGCTTTATGAACTTTCATCTTTTCTGTTGACGTGGTGGAGGACTTTTCTTCCCTTCTTCATTTTCTTACTTTTCCTTGAACAAAATATGTACCTAGACTCCAATGTTTTAAACTCTGCTAAATTTTGTTGACTGTTTTTCAGTTTGAGTTACCTGAATACTTCATGAATCCAACTGGTGTCTTTCTTGATGCCAGGTGTTACACTGCACTAACGCTGGGCGGATGACAGCTTCAAACTTTCAAAAGTCTTTAGTTTTTGTATTTTACTTTCTTTTTTTCTTTTTTTTTTTTTTTTTAAAGTACCGCTTTGATAAAACTGGTATTTTTCAAAACTCACACATTGTGCTCAAGCACTTGTACAAAGATTACCGTTTTGGAGACTTCAGTGCACGTTTTTGAGAAATGTGTAAATCTACGTGTTGGGAAATAGCAAAGCACGGCCGCAGTCCCGCGGGCTCAGCTTCAGCTCCAAGGCTCAGGACGCGTTTTCTGCTGGCCAGCCTTCAGGTTTCGAGGTGCGATGTTTCCACAGCTCTATTGTTCACAGCTACGTCGTGCCCTGTTCAGCACGCTTACGTCTCCCGCTGTCTGCTTGGAGGTGTTAGCCGGGGAAAAAGATGCATATGCTAATAGATTGTTTTATATTTTTTGGAGGAAAAAAAGAATAGGAGCATAAATTTCCCCGAAGTTGTGTTTTACCTATAAAGAGAGAGCACTTAATGCAAATAAATATAATTTTATCTCTCTATTTTGAAAAGGATTTAAAGCAGTAACTTTGAATAAATACGCATGCGACAGCATCGAATAATAACGCAGAAAGCTGGGTGAAACCACAGTATGAAAACAAGGCCGAGGGGAAAGTAAATACGACAGCTGTAAAAATTAGTTTTGAGACCTGATGGGAATTGGCGTATAAGCTGGGGAAAGGCAAGGTCAGATTCAAATCAGGGGAGCAAGAAAAGGCTGATCTAGCAGGCCCACAGCCCCGAACGCGTTGGGGTTTTTTGACTTTAGGGTCACTGCAGGAGCAGGAAGATAAGTGAGCGGAATTCAAGACCTATTTATTATTTTTCATGCAATAAGGTGTGCAAGAAACAGCAAGTAAGTGGGAAATGCACTGTTCTCCCAGGTTATCCATACAATGTTTAAACTGAAGAGGGATACTCCGTGCTTGCAGAAATGGTAGCTTTCATCTGCTAAACTCATTGCGGATCAATTGTACAGTGATTAAAGCTGAAAAGCTGAATAAAAAAGAGTTGCGGTGATGTTGCAATGGAAGCTGAAAAGGAGAGGGTGCAAGACCAGCCTAAGGAAAAAAAGGTGCTCTGAAACGTCGGGGCTAGCGGTGGAGAACTCCATTGTTCATCCATAGAAGGAGCTAGGATTACAGGAATATTATTTTAACCCCTTGGCTTCGCCGTGAACATCTGTGCAGAATTCGCCCGCTGAACACATCAGGCACACTCACGTCTCCACTGATCTCCGCGCAACGCTAGCAGCGTTGATTCATTGTTGTGGTGATTGTGCTCGATGCAGAAAAAAATTAACCTTGAAAAACAGTAAATTTACTTTCCTTCCAAATCTTTGTACCACATGCAGATGTTAATTATTTCCTATGCTATTTCTGTCGTTTAGGTGAAGGATCCATGTGTGCCTTCCATGACCCCAACTAGGTTGTTAGCCGCAACAGAGAAGCAGGACTTCAGAGGGAGTTGCTAACCTTCCCTGCATAGCCTGTCAGCCAGAGAATGATACAGAGCACCTTCAAAAGGTCCCCCCAGTAATGAGCACTAAGGAGGGTTATAATGGGCCCATCATTAGCTCCAGCTAATATTTTGACCTAATGCCCACGTATACTACAGGTGTCATGCAGGGCCACCATAGGATTAATCTGCAGGATGTTTTGTGGCTGTACGATGACAACACATTTCTTCGGCGTGTTTCCCGGCTTGTAAGGCTTTATATGTATTTTCTGTAAGGCAAGTAAATTACGACCTCTTGCATATAGTTTTTATTATTTTTCCTCAAGATCCGTCACCCACAGTGACCAACGCATCAGGCACATAGCCGCGCAAAAGCGAAAAAATAAATGGCAAGGCATTAAAAGCTTACCCTCGAACAAGGATGTAACAGAATGTTAATACAGCTGCTAGGAAAGCTCATCCTACCTCCTATTGTGTGTTCAACTTCAACTTCAACTGATTTTTTTTTTTCTTTTTTCCCCCCAAATCCTGATACTATTTACAATTTTGAAAAGGATGAAGGGTTGCGCCTTCCACTTCTGCACCCGTTTTTATGGGTCTCCTGCAAACTCATTCCTTGCTTTCCATGGAGATTTTACTTCCAGGATAAATAATTTCTTTTGGTCTTTCCCTTCGTGTGCCTGTTTTCCGCTTTATCAAACTCATTTACTTCAAGATGTTGGACTTTCTTGCCTTCTTACTTGATGGTTAAGGATCCTAATGGCTGTGGTGGTTGAGGATTCACCCTCTCAGAAGCGACCGCTTCCCTTGCTTGTGTGTTGGTGGTTTCTTTGCATCCCTCCCTAAAGAATGGCAGTCACTTTGTCACTGGACTGGGCGAATATTAATACTACTCGTATTTCTCAACCAGATCTAGGGACAAATTCATCCGCCTCCGTTTGTCTGCACTCCTCCCCGCGTGGTGTAGACAGTTATGTTTTATTAACCTGTGCAGTCAAACGGCTGAGTGTATTTCATGCGACTGTCATCTGGCAGTCATATTGTAGAGCGCGTTAATTGTAAGAAGACAACTCATACGGTCTTTGCCCTGTAATAGCAAAAAGACATCAGAAGTTTATGATCCGCTTATTTAGTAACAGGACATTTAATGTAAGAAGGAGGCAATATTGGGCTAATAAGTGCCTACTTTTAAATTCTTTGCACACACAGACAACACACCCCAGTAGGATTTTGTATTCTTGTATCACCGACATTAAAAACACATTATAGTTATTTTTTACACCAGTGGGCTGTATAGAAAGCACATGTCAAAGACAAACTTGTCTGACAGAAGGGTAAAGAGCCCACAAACTGAATAAGCAACTTGATGTGTCGTGTTGGGATCACTCAGGTTTTTTTAATGAAAATGCTGGGTGTTATTTAACTTACGAAGAAGAAGCAGAGAATTCACGCTCATGCTCCAACACCAGTTAATTAAAGCAAAAACATCTAATAAGATGGTAAAAACATATGTTCTTTTACAATGACACAAATTGAGCTAGAATTTCAACCTAGCTTGTAAGTGGAAAGATTATTCTCAGATTCACTTAAATACAGAGTGCAGGCGGTTTATTTGTGCGTGCACTCATACAGATTTTTTTTTCTTCAAGTGACTGTGGATGAACACAAGTTGCTTTTTTCTGTGTGGAGGAACTTGTTAAGTACAGAGTTCATGAAGAAATGTTAAATGTTGGTTTAAAATCAGTATTTCCAAAGCTTATCGCATTTCTGAATACCTTTATAATCAACATTTAGGGTAACTGTGCACATTTGATGCTGAAATACTTGTTAGAAATGGATTCTGCACAGCTCTGCCAATTTAGATAACTTGTTAAAGGCCCTATTATTTTGAGGAGTTGGATGATGTTAAACTCTAAAAGGCCATTGCAAATAATTTCATTCACTGAGAGAGAGCACTTACAGAGAAGAGAAAAGAAAGTATTTTGGATGACATTTAACTTGACTTCATTTGGGCACGAAAAGTTGAAATCCTCTTATGGGCTTACTAAGTACAAATTAATGTTTTGTTAGTGTTTTCTTTTTTCTTTTCTCTTTTTTTTTTCCTTTCTCAATTGAGTTATTTTCAGAGACATTCAAGCACTCTCAGTGCAGTCTTTTTTTTCTTAGGAAAAAAAAAAAAATCCAAAGAATGAAAACTTTTCTTGAGACCAAGCTATTCAGCACTTAAAATGATAAAATCTGGTCAATCCATGTTTGTTGTTTCTTTCTCTATAGCCACTAAAAATAAATCCTTCAGGAGAACTTTTCTTTAGCTCACTTTTTCATTATTTCCAGAGGCAAAAGCTGGCAAGGCAATTTATAATTCAATTTTTGCTAAATCCACAACACCTAATATATATGTCAGGCATTTCAACGGCAGGGTACTTTGGGGATAGGTGATAAATTGTACTGATTATAAGTGCAAGCTGTTCTTCCAAAACATCATATCAAAAAGAAGGCAAGTATTATTAGGAGAATGTAATGTATCTTTAGAATGTCCAGAAACATAAGAGATAATCACTTCATGTGAATATATTCTCCCTCGAGTTTTACAGCTCAATATTAAGGTCTTACCATGTTTTTGATAGCACTCATCTGGAGGGAGGGACCATCGTGGGTTGGTAGTCTTTCAGCAGCCACATAGCTCTGAGCTCCGCAATAATTCACTTCTCCCCAAAAAGGGCTTACTGTGAAACCTGAAACACGGTCATAATAATTTTCTGACTACGTTGGGGTATGTGAAAAGTATAAATATTATTTTATAATATAATCTCCCCTGATCTTTTAAACATCCTTTCGATGTTTCCATGTATTTTCCTGTGAGATGCACGTGACCTTGTTTATCAGTGCTGCTGAGCAAAACCAAAAAAGCTCTTCAGAGTCACCTTGGTTGTCAAGCTAATGTGAAAATACGGAAAAAAAGCACCGTGTCTTGGGATCTTTCCTCTTAGTTCCTGCTTTTTTAAACCAAAAATCTGTTACTCTTGCAAAGACGAGATTGACATATTGGCTACAAATAGAACAAAAAAATAGACAAATGAAACCGGATAGCTGAGACTTGCTGGAGCGATGGGACCCTTTTCACCTCTGTGTCGTTGGTCTGAATGTGGCTCATCTGATTTTGACTTGGCTGCTCAGCAGACGCTCCCTGTGTGTCTTGCCAACCGTAACCTGTATCCTGCTCGGAGTCTCTGAGAACTGCCTGGTTTTGTGACCGTGATACTGATTTAGGACCCATCCCATACTGTCATCCTGTTTTAGGCATATTTCCCTCTCTCTAGCATCTCAGGAAATTATTTTCTTGCTTTAAGGGTGAGAATCCTTGTTAATTTTTCTAAAACTGATGAAATTCGTCTTAAAGGCAAGAAAATAAAATTACGAAATTTGTGTACGTCCAAGATTAAGTGTCAATAATAAAAGCAATAAGGGTTAGAGTAGAAAAAGACAGTTCCAACAACTCCCGTTCTGTCCAGTTTCTATTTGTCTGCTAGTTTTATTTCTCAGTTTCTTCCAAATTGCGTCTTAAGCCGTCTCAGAAGTTCTCCTTATTGTGGATAATATCAGAAATGTTTTGTAGATCCAAGTCAGTTTTCCAGGTGGTAAAAAAACACACCCAACTCTCTGCCAAAATGCTTTTCAATCAAATTTTTCTACCAGAATTTCCATTTTGCTTTGCAACTACAATTTAATCCATCCTTCGCGGAAGAAGGAGGATTTTTCACTGTAAAATGGAAGCCCCCTTCTTTATTAAAAAAAAAAAATAAAATAAAATTGTTCAACTTCTCAACAGCGTGTTTCAAAACTTTGAAAATATCATTTTTCTTTCACACTTCAAATGGAAACACAGAATACCTTTTGTATATTTTAGTTGGTATTATGTGACTCCATGAGCCAAATTTTAAACTGAGCCTTGCATGAAAGAATACAGCAGTGCAAATGAGGACGGAAAGTGAAGGAAGGAAAAACCATTGCCCTCCTTCTGAAAGAGACTTTCAGGTCAGCAACTTAAGGGAGTTGAGCGCAGAGATTTTTTTGTTTTTTTTTCTTTTCTCTCTTTCGCATCAATCCCCCTCGCCCTCAAACTCTAAGTTTTGGCCTTTTGGTATCACCTAAACTCATTTAATGAAGAAGATGAACAAAAGTGGAAAACAAATGATCACTCATAAACCAGAGCAGCTTAGTGTGCACCCTTGTCTGAAAGACTGATGAGATAATACCTGCAAAAGAATGGTCTGCTCTGACAGGAAAAGGAGAACCGATGTATCCAGAACACCCAATAGCTCATCTGGCAGTAAACGAGAGGTCAAAATGTCAATCTTCCAGTCCTGCCTCTTGCGGTGTTAGAAATCTATTAAAGAAGTCCCACCATCTACTCAACGGTATTATAGGCACTCTTATAGCATGGATGGGAAATTAAAAATAGGTTGGATAGCAAAGAGGTACTCTCAAAAAATAAAAGGAAACAAAGTTGGAGAAAGATCGATACACATACTGCAAAAAAATAGAGAAATAGAGACTCTCTGGCAAGAGGCAGGGAAAGAGATGCCTGAAGACATTTGAAGAAATAACAAAGAATAAAATGAAGAAGAATCGTGAAGGGTTTTGCCCTCTTATTTCAGTCTTTCCCCTTGAGATTCAAAAATAATTCCTTAAAAAACGTGGGTAAGTGTAGTTGAGAATTGCCTGCTGGTGATTGATGATACCAGGCCAGCGTGGTTTCTGTTTGGCTACATTTCTTGGGCACAGAAGGACCCTGTGTTATAGTACCCGGCTAGATAAAGACATGCTGAAATTCGTAAGGCTGTTAGTTGAACCTAATCTCGCCCTGGCAGAGGCTGTTACTGCAGCAAGCCAGATTGAATCGGCTATTAATAATGCAGAGATGTCATTGCTTCCCAAAAGAGCTTCTTAGCACAGCTTGTAGGGGAGATTAATATTATTCATGTTATTAGAAGCAGACCTAAAGAGGGACATTGTCTACTGGATGAGTAGAAAGGGGTTTGTTTTTCCCGAAGAGCCTTTGAAAGAGCAGAGAAAGGATCCAGATCAGAGGACTTAAACCATCCCGTACTTTCTCATCATTTTCCATTAGAAAAATTAAAACTTGGGCTCCCATTTATACAAATTTCTTATTATGGATGCACTCTTGGCCTTGAAGAGCATGGCGGAGAAGAAGGTAATTTTTTTTTAGAGTGAATGTTTACATTTGGACATATTTGCTTATGCCCTGATGACACATTAATGGGCTTGTTAGAGACCCTATGACTTTCATGGGACCGGGATTGAGGCTGGTGTGTAAATATCCTCAAGCCAGTGTAAAAAGCATAGTTCTCGACCTTCTGGAATAAGGAAAGGCTTTTGGTGGAGATGCAAATGTTATGACTTTACATTGGTCTTTTTCTTATTCTTGATTATTTTTAGGGGGTAGGGGCAGGTTGATTCATGAGTCAGTGGATTTTCCAGATAGGATCTTATATCTTCTACTCTTGTGTGCGAATTTCTACAAAAAACCCTGGAGTTTGAACCACTGCTATGGTGTTTCTTAGGCTTCTTTAGCTGAAAGGGTTGAAGAAGACAGGAAGGCTGGATGTTTTTATGAGTCTGAGGGACCTTGCAGCCAGGCAAAGTGTAAACTTGATATTGAGGCATAAACAACCATTTTCAAAACAAATATAAATGTAGCTCCTCCTGAATATGATAATTGTTAAGTGGAGTTTTAAGATGTTACTAGCGGTTTATGGCGAGATTAAGAAAGCCTTTGTAGAAATGAAGAGAGGGTAGCACTGACTTTTGAGATATTTTAAAGAAACATCCTGTTGAGCATGTATGTCCTTAAAAGAGGTGCTGATGCAGTGTAGGACGCGGTGGGTGAGTAAGGTAAGATGAGCAGCCCACAGCAGCGTCTCAGCAGGATGGGGTAAATGCTGAGATGTCGCTGAAGTGACTCTTTGGGCTTCAAATCCTTTTCTGGTAGAAAAGAGCGGGCACAGAATCTGGATCATCTTCATGATCTCCAAATCTGGGCGGAGGTAAATCTCATCTCAACAAGTTTGAGATTTTTAATGAATGAAAGATCTTCGGGCAACGTCATGGGCCTGAAAACGTATGGTAGGACCAAAAAAGTACAATGGAAGGTTTTCTGAAATTGCTACCAAGTAGATGTGATTTGTTTTTTAGTTCAAAGGCTTCTGTGAGAGGTTTTCCTCCCGGCTCGTCTTGTACTACTGAATGTTGAAGAAAAAATAGGCACGCGTCCATTTGAATATGGAACAGCAGGTAGTTCCATATAAGATGTAAAAATTTCACTGTAAAAATCAGGTATTTAGGGTTGAGATTTTCGTAAGAAACATTTCAGAGACTGCTGGCATTGAGGGGGTGCAACCAGAGAAAGATAACAGGACGGCAATAAATTTTATAACGCTGAGGGAATTTTAGGGAAGTTAAAACAAATAAATAGAGTTCTTGGGCAAATGGAAGTCAAACTTTCAATTACTCTAAAATAGATTCTGGCTCATTCGACCTAGCTGACACTTTGATGTGTTTAAATCTTTGCAGACGCTATGTCAGAACTGAATCAAGGCCAACTCCACCCCCTCTGCTCTTGCACATGCAGAAGCCGTGGTATCTAAACAGTAAGAGGACCAGCTCTTTCAAGAAGGAAATTTGTAGAGATAACGTGAACAGTGGCTGTCATTAAAAGTCAAATGACTACTTTTAGATGTTGTTGGTGAGGGTTATCAGAAGGCAAATATGGCACATAAGATTATGCAACCTACTTTTGGGGTTTGGCTGTGTTTTCTTGCCTTAAGAAGAGCGTCTCCTGCTTTCTGATAAAACAAAGGCCATGTTGCAAAAGACCTGATTCAGCAAAAGAAGAAAAAAAGACAATATCCATAGTATTCGTTTCACTGTACTCAACAGTAACTCCACGATCAGCGATACTTTTTGAAGTATAAGCATTTCCCGTTCCTCCTGTTAATGTCCTAACCCTGCACACCCACGGCAGCACTTTCACAGTAAGCAACGAAACAAATTATTTATGTATCGTGGGATTTACAAGATACCATTAAAAGCAAAGTTTGTGCTCTCAACAACTTTTTCTGTTGTGAACCGGACACCAAAAAAAGTCAGGAAACATGAGGAAACCCAAAGACAGTACAATTCTAACACTTGGTTTTAATTAAAAACTTTTTCTAGACCTTATGCCACATGTTACTTGTGTATATTATCAGGATACAGGACTGAACAGGAATTTCACGAAGGTTTGTTAACCCAATATTCAAGGCAGCCCAGTGAAGAGGAGCCCAAACTGACACTAAATAGGGGAGGCCGTGAAGCGCAGGTGAGATTCTTACAGTGGAATGGGAGTGATGGCACTTTACAGCATGAGATTCGAGAAAGTGGTCGAAGGCTTGGTAAGGATAATTAATCCTTTAATTATTTTCATAACGTATTCTTCTGTATGTATAAAACATCAGGAACAGCTGCCTACTAGACCCAAAAAGCCATTAAACAATTAAAAATTAAATCTTTCCCGAACAAAAAAAGTTAACTCTTCCCCAAATGAAGGTCCTGTGTGTATCTTGCAGGGTTTTTTTTTTTTTCTTTGCATTTCACAAGAGTCGGTGAAGTTCTGGTAGTATCAAATGCTGAATTTCCTGATTCAAAGAAGGTAATAAAAAAAAATAAAATCTGTGATTCAGCTCAGACTGGTGAATATCGTGGCACTGTAACTCGTTCTATAAATATTCCAGTATACGATGCGGGACTGCAGCCAAATAAAGCGCGCTCTGATGGATTTGTAAGTAGATAGGGAGGTGGATCAGCTGAAAAAAGTTGTTATCTGAAAAAGGATTGACTTCCAAGGCTGCCTGTGAAACAGCTTTAGCCATGAAATATGTGCTAGAACAAGAAAGGAAAACCACCAGATGACAAAATGGGATGGATAAAGTGCATGACACAACAACCCAAAAAGCTTTCCTTAAAACTCCGTTGTCATAACATATTCCTCCGCTGGGTCCGGGGAACAAAACGCTTCCCAGGAAGTGCAGGGCGAGAGCAGGAGGTCGGTGGGAGTTATGGATGGGGAAGGGAAGGGAAGGGAAGGCAGCTGCTGGGGATGGGGAAGGGGGGCTGGGAGTCGGGCAGGAGAATGCACGGACCCTGGGCCGGGCTGGGGATCACTCAAGGCTTCCTACAGACGCGCTGCTTTAAGGAGAAAATGATGTCACTCTTTTTACATTGCAAAAATGTGGTCGAGCATCGCCTCGTGATGGGGAGTGCAGATAGAGCGCCCGGGCCAGGAGAGCTATGCTCGAGGTTAACTGAATGCCTAACATGTGTGTCCAAGTGGGAGGAAGCTGTGGTGAGACAAGAAATGAGAGAAATAATTCACTTAGTGTCTGCCACGATGACGGTGAATTTCTTTAAAGATGATTTCCGTGCATTGTGTAGGTTTTGGGGGCTTTCGCGTCTGTCTTTATTGCCGCTACAAAGTACATCTCTTTGCTAGGGCTAAGTTATGATCGCTTCGGTTTTGCGCCTATTAATCAAGAGGAGGCATTTGCAAGCCTTTCCCAGCCACGGATCCGCTGAGGGTTCTGAAAGCTGCAGAATGCAGTTTGTTATCTGCTGCGGCAAGGCCGTGCCAAGTTCCATGATGCAGCGAAAGCCCAGCCGGCCGCGGCAGCCGGCGCTTTCCCGCTGACCCCCGGCTCGCCGCGCCGCGCCAACAGAAGCTATTACAAGTCAACATGGTTCCCGGAGCAGGGTTACGTTGAGGAGCGCGGGGACGTTTTCCGCGGTTCCGCAGGGTTCAAAGCCTGCCGTGCTTTTTTCTGCCACACCAGCAGGCTGAGGCTGTCATGTCCTCGGTTCACCTCATAAATAACAGGCAGAGAGGACGGCTGGATAAGGCTGCAGTTCAAAAGGACTGAGATCTGATGGCAGACCTCGCCTTCCCTTGAGATGCTGGCAATGGCTGGGATGTTCCGATGTACCGCCTGCCGGTCTGCTGGGTGAACGGGCACCCCGGCTGGTAGGCAAAGTCTTGCATCCACCGGACGGATGGGGCGTAGATGAAGGTGATGGGGCAAAGGATGTAGAAATAATTTGTTGGGCAAAGCTTCTGGGATATGACACAGGGCAGGGAGAGGGTGGCCGGGCTTGGGGACCTGCCGCACACCTCGCTTGGGTTGGTGGCAGAGGGCAGGGAAAAGAATGGGCTGTGGGCTCCAGGGAGCCACCAGCAACGGGGAGGTGGTGGTGGGCAGGGGGGTGGTTGTGTTTCTCCCCTGTCCCTGGAGGTAAATGTGAAGGACTGGAGGAATAAAGCGGGGATTTATTGGGAAGGAGCAGATTTAAGTGGTGGGCAGAGAAGAACTAACCTTCTGCTCCTCCTCCTCCGAGTGTGTCCGACTGCGGGGTGTCCTTCCTCGGGGCCCACCACGGAGGTGGCGAGGCTGTGGCATCCCATCCCAGGGCATTCCTCCCTCCCGCAGGATCTGCCAGAATAATCCCCCCCCCTTCTTTTACCTCCACCAAGACCCAGACCTGCCTCTAATCACGTTGGGTGACTGTTGACGCTTGTAGATTTCGATATTTCGATAGTGTTATATGTCTGTGATAATACCTCATTACAGTCATGTCCTTGGCTATAATTCTTTCAACGCAGCCACTTTTGTACAGTCCAAGTTTTGCTCTGATGGTCACGTTACAGTTCAGAAGATCTAGAATTAATCAGCATTTGATATCCCTCCGAGAAAGAGCGAGCAATGCCTGTATTTCTCTCGCGGTTTCTTCTGGAGGAAATTGTGTGTGTGTTTGGGGAAAAGGGGAGAAGACTTTAAGGTTGTGTTTTTTTTTTCCCTGTCCAACTTTGCTTGTAATTTGAAACTATCACCGATGTGTTGTCATATAATGTTATACTTCTCCATTTTACAGACTTTCAGTTATTTCCCTGATCACTCACCTAGGCAGGGAGGAGAACGTTAAACTAAGACTTGCAAATTACTGTGCTGATGGGCAGTTCGTATGAATCTGCAGGGTTTTATTCTCTGCCTAGAGAAAAATGTATCTTAGATTATGCTTTTAGTTTCATTTCTACAAAGCAAACTGTCTCGTGATTTGAACAGCGGGAACTCGTTCTTGTATTTTGTGGCAGCCTACCACATCTTTCACAAAAGGTAAACGCTCCGCCTGTGTCCCATCTGCAGCTTGCAAATTCACAAACGCTCTAGAGGAAATAATATAATATTTTATGGTCTGCCATAATTAAAATTTAGAGCTGGTTCGAAAATGCATTTTTAGACCTGTAAAAATCTTTGAGAATATTTCCAATGCTTTCTTGAAGTAATATTTTCCTTTGGAGCAATCAGAACAATTCATTTAGATACACCTGAAATGTATTGTGTTGATGTTGACCGGTATTTGATAATCAGATAAAGTAAATTTAAAACGGCTTCAGAAGTAGAACATTCTGGCACTTGAAACTGTTTCCCCTGTTTTTGAGAGCGATAGTAATTGTGTTTACAAAGTTGCCCAGCGTTTTCTAGAAATTAGTTCTGAAGATCCCGGTGACAAACTGCTAACTGTGCCTTTGGCTTGAATCCTAAAAATAGCAAATTACACCGATATACAAATATTTCTATCCTGCAAAGGAGGTAGGGGACGAGTGCTTTTTCAGAAAATCCCATGCCCAGACAAAAAAAGCAGTTTCTGTCGTTGAATCTAACTTTTAGAAAATTGTCAGGAAGAAGCGCCTGACGTATCTCCAGTGTCCAGGATTTTCAAAAGATGAACGTTTTGAGTCTGCCAAAGAGTACGTCAGATGCATCTCCCTGCCCGTGGGAATCCCAATGGATTCTGGGCAATACGAATGTGCTTCTTTTCCTGTTGATCCTAATGGGGGACGGAGGTGAACAAATCTACGCAGGAGCAACTGGGAGTGTGGTGACTTAATCCTTAATGAGAATTGTAAGAATGTTTTTCGTACGCAATCTTATCGTTAGACTGTCATCAGCAGTCAAGACACCACTGTAACCCTTTTAGAGGTAGTCAGGATTATGGCCTTTCTTGGTTCATTTAGATTCACTTTACGACTGATGTTTGGCCTCGAGGCAGGGTTCGTTCAGTGTCTCCAGATGGTACCGTGTCCGCAAACCTGCAGAACATACAAGTTCAAGTACCTCCTTGTGCGCCGAGTTCAGCTTAAATCTTCGTCGTGCAAACAGCATGCGTGTATATTACAGCGCTCGTGCTTCTGTTTTCCAGCAGAATGGGTCACCCCGATCACACGTAAATGTCTCTCGGGTGGAGATCTGCACCCGAATTCCCACTACGGTTGATATGGATGTATTTATCTCAGATCTAAAATAGGTCTAAGGGTACATGGCCAAACATTATCCATTATCACAATACCTTTACAGGGAGATCCCTGTAAACACCTGCCTTCAGATGAAGTGGATGCCTCCTCTCTCTACAGCACTACTGCAGTTTGCACTGTCAAAAACTACCTGCAGGTTTGAGATAAAGCTGCAAGTCTCTCATTTCTCACATTAACCTTATCTATCTCATCTTTTTATTTTAATTTCTTGCTTATATGTAGTCTAAATCTCCCCTCTTTCAGTTTAAAGCCATCACTCCTTGTCCTACTGCAACAGGCCCTGCCAAAAAATTTGTCCCCAGCTTTCCTGGAGCCCCTTTAGGGGCTGAAAGGTCTCCCCGGAGCCTTCTCTTCTCCAGGCTGAACCCCCCCAGCTCTCTCAGCCTGTCCCCAC
The DNA here is from genome assembly GCA_009819605.1 of Sterna hirundo. Classification (NCBI taxonomy): domain Eukaryota; kingdom Metazoa; phylum Chordata; class Aves; order Charadriiformes; family Laridae; genus Sterna; species Sterna hirundo. The sequence goes on from CM020441.1 coordinate 1,643,886, forward strand.
AGCAGAGGGGCTCCAGCCCTCCCAGCATCTCCGGGGCCTCCTCCGGCCCCGCTCCAACAGCTCCGTGTCCTTCTGCTCATGGTGCCCCCAGAGCTGAAGGCAGCACTGCAGGGGGATTCTTCCCAGAACGGAGCAGAGGTCCTGCTGACCACGCTGATGGTCCAGCTTTTCACACACTAGTACTTCCAAGTCCTTCTTGGCAGGGCTGTTCTCCACCTCTTCATCCCCCAGCCTACATTGATACCAGGGATTGCCCCTACCCGGGTGCACTTGGCCTTGTTGAGCCTCATGATGTTCACATGGTCCCGCTTCTCGAGCTTGGCCAGGTCACTCTGGATGGCATCCCATCCCTCAAGTGTGTCAGCCACACCACTCAGCTTGGTGTCATCGGCAAACTTGCTGACAGTGCACTCGATCCCACTGTCTGTTGACAATGAAGAAGATATTAAACAGTACTGGGCCCAGTACGGACCCCTGAGGGACACCACTGGTCACTGATCTCCATCTGGACATTGAGCCATTGGCCACTACCCTCTGGATGTGACCACCCAAACAATCCATAGAATCACAGAATCTTCATGGTTGGAAAGGACCTTTGAGATCCTCGAGTCCAACCATACACACACACAAAAAAACCCCCTACAATCTCTGCCACTAGAGCATGCCCTGAAGTGCCAAATCTACACGTTTCTTAAATACCTCATCCACTGAACAGTCCACCCATCAAATCCATACCTCACCAATTTAGAGAGAGGGATGGTGTGGGGGACCATGTCAAAGGCCTTACAGAAGTCCGGATAGATGACATCAGATACGCGTTTTGGAAGTGGAAGACACAAGGACTGGAAGCGCAACCTGAGAACAGCTTCTGTTCTTCCTCTTGGTGGCCCAGTTAGTGTTTAACCAAGGGGGAAAAGAATTGACATAAGAACCAGGCAGGATCCAGACCCAACTGCTGCCTGGCTGTCCCATGAGTACCCAAACCCCTGAGCTTTTTGTGGAAGTCTCCCTTCCGTTTTGATTTTTTCCAGCTCATCCAACTTGGGCCTGAATTTTTTTTCCCAGCAGATGTTAAATCAAACCCAACCTTTTGCTTGCAAGAAGTTTTGTTTTGATGTTTTGTCATAGTCCAAAAAAAAAAAAAAAAGAAAATGTTCCCAGTCAGCTCAGATAACAAAAGCGGTGTTGGGAGAATATATTTGACAGATAGTGACCTGGGTGATTACAATGTCAGCTGCCGGTGTTTCACTTACTCAATTAAATATTCACGATCTCTTTTTCTCTTAGGTGTTCAAACTATAGATGGATCTTTTCTTTCTCAACGAACCTCTCATCCTTTTACTGACATTTATTCTTCTTTTTATTCAATTAACCCAGAAAGAAAGCTTCTGGCAAGGCAAGTCAGCTGTTGTCTGCGGAAAAGAGACATACAAATCTTGTCACATAGCTTTTATTTTTATGGTCAGGAACCCTCAGGCCTAGTATTAAGGCGACTTCGGCTTGTGTGGAACTTTACTGTCTCCTGCACACTCTGAAATAAGATTACATGATGGAGAAGATCAATTTACTGGGGACATTTAAGCTCAGAATATTAAGCTTTTTGTGCAATCACATCTCCTCTCTAGCTGTGTGGCAGAAAAGCTAGCCACAAGGTCCTTGACAAATTAGATATTACCACGTCTAACTGTGTATATTTAAGCTTATCAAACTGAATCGTTGCATTGTAACTGTGCTCTTACGCAGACAAGGACTCCATTTAATAAATGCAGTGCCATTTAATAGTAATTAATCACCCAACTAAAATGTCACATTAAGGTCAAAGAGACCAGAAGACAAAAAGAAGAGAACATTAAATTCAGCTGACAAACATAGGAAAGGAGAATATAGAGCCAAAGAAAGTTCTGGGACATTGGCACTGGTAAAACATTTAATCCAAACTTCTTAACTTTCCGTTCAGTTCAGAAGTAATTACATTCACTTGGTTCAAAGCGAGGTCATTTTTGTAACTTTTAAATGAAATTTCCTCTTTGCGTGTGCAGTGACAGCCCGTTGCAAGCTTGGGATTGTTGGTGCATTTTACAGATGTTGTGCTCTCGGTACTTGCTGTTTCCTTCCTCCCCGCTTCTCTCTTCTTTTTTTTCTTTGCTGTTTTTTCTTTGCTGATGTTCTTCATTTGGGTGGAATTCTCCTCAATGTATCCCGAAATAGAAACAGTTTGGAAATGTAGCTCTTCTGAGGTGGAATGAAATAAGTTATGTACAAAGAAGGAGAGAATAAAACGCTGTCTTCAGTCATGTGCTTTACTAGTTTGAGAAGTAATTTTTTGGAATAAACTCTTCTGAATATTTGCAAATTGTGGAAAAGTTCAAAAGCGTGCTGCAGAAGTTTTTGATACAACTGCTGTTGGTCCTAGAGCTAACGACCAGAACCGAAGCATCTTAGGAAGTCTCATAATACGGAATTTGATTTCGTGTTGCAGCTGTATAAAGCTTTAGCATTCAATAGCAAAAAAAAAAAGAAATTATTGAGTTGAACGAGAATATTCTTTGTGAACAATATTCTTATAAACAGGAATTCTATGCAGGGGGGTCTGTTTCAGAGGAAGCGCGTTTACCACCTGCAGAAGTAAAAATTTATGGGGTTCCTTCTGCTAAAGGCATGGAAAGTTGCAGAAAAGGTAGGTATCGGTTGTTAATTCCACTTCTTCAAGCCGGTGTTTATCAACTTCAGTTGAAGTGTACAAATAGGTTTGCATATCTTTGCATTCTCCCTCACATAGCATCCCTTTTTTTTTTCCCCCTTTCTTTCATAAAATGTAGAAGGAAGCAAGCGCTATCCACTTTTAAAAAATATATTTTGAAATGCCGTGGGCTACGTAGACTACTTTCTGTGCGTGAAGAAATGAGCCAGTAAAATAGAGTCAAGCCTGAAAATGTATTATTGTCAGCATATGTTACAGAATTCAGACAAACTGCTTCTAAATAGACTCATTCTTTAAAGCATCTATCATTTCTCCTTCCTGTTCCAGAGTTCTCAGTTTCATGTCCAAGAATTTTTGTATTAGTATTGTGAAAAAGAGTAATTCTTCAAAAATTACTCTCCATTTGGCAAGATCTATCTTTATAACTTCTGCGTCAGTCCAAAGAATTTTGGCCTTTCCAAAGGTTAAATATTATCTTTCAAAATTGTGTAACTCTGGCTTTGTCAGGAAATGTGTCCATTTTCTAAAATAACCTTTTCTTCCATTGTCTTTTACGTGAAAAAGTTACAGTGAGCTAAGCAATTATAAATTATTTGCTCACAGACTCGTGATATCGAATTATTTGGCATTCATTTCTCGCACTTAGCTGCATGATAAGTTTTGCCTTAGCGCTGGTCATGGCTGCGGCACATCCAGGGAGACTTTTTCACGTGTGAAGTTGAACCGCAGTTTATGCCATTGGTTCCCATGCACAGATGTATAGTTCATAGACGTACCGTTCAGTTTTTAATGAAGGTTTTGATAATGCAAAATTTGAGAGTCCTGATGTTAACATCTGAATGACTTTTACAGGCTTCGTAGATGAAGACACACCACTCTCTTTGAGTTATCTACATTTGTGCTGGTTTCTGGAAGAGCATATTTCTCCTTCACACAGTTCACTCGGCTTCTGTGGCAATCCTATAGACAAGGATCTTAACAGCGCTCCAAGAAAAGCTCCCCTTTGCATGTTTGGCAGTGTAGATTCGAAGATTATTGTGTTTATTTCACAATCCAGTGGTTTCCAAACTGTGGTCTGCTTTCTAACCTAGTGGGCCGTCTTCAGCGTGCTTGGCCGGCCTGTGGTCGGCCGCAGATCTGGTCTTCTGGAGGGGCTCCCTTAGGGACCACCTCCTCCGGCCACGGTGCTTCCAAATTTTGTGACCCTGGAACACTACAGGGTCCTATGTTAGACCTTGCATGTGTATGAATGAGCTGCATGGGGGAAAAACAAAAGGGACCGCCCATTCTCATGAAACGTGTGAATAAGTCACTTGGGCGACCCGTACGCTAGGGGTTCATAACATTGGGAGGTCGCTTCTGAAGTGGAATTCCACTTTTTGTGCTTCGTTTATTAAAAAAACCCAACCCCCCCCATCTCAGAGTCAGTTCTGTCACGTGGAATGGGGTAAGGCACCGGCAGATACCACGGGCAGTTGTTCTCAAAACCTAATTTGCACTTTGAGCCAACAAACATGTAGCTACTTGGTAGCGGTAGTAGCAGGCGATTTGCCTTTTTTAGTCTATTTTCAGCAGCTAGAGGACAGATAGCCACTTTTTGTAAGTGCATTTCACAGCTTACAGCAGAGGCAGCTTGGAAAATCTGAACTGAAGTAAAATATACGCCGGCAATTACAACTTTTCTGCTCCTCGGCATCCGTGCAATGACTCTCTCTTTCCCTCTACCGCTTCTTGTATTCACCCTTCCACACACCCTGGCTCCAGCCCGTCTCCTTCTCTCTGACTTTGCCCGTAGTTTCTGCCTTTGGTTTCCTTCCCTCTCACATCTTTCCGTTCCTATAAACTTGCTGCATCTCCCGGTATGTGTTTTGCTTCTCCTGGCTCTGCAGACCAGTCCCGTTCCTCCATCGCTGCTCTGCCCGGCACTCACCCGGGGCGGGAGGGCTCTGCTCTCGCCCCCGTCCTTTCCAGGGACCTCTCTCTCGCTATCTGTTCCCTCAAGAAAAACTTTGTTCGGCTCCTTGTAGCTCTGAATGGAAACACGCTCTTCTGACAGACTTCTCGGGGAGTGGCTAATGCTCGTCCGCGCACTCCGAGCATGTACAACGTGAGCGTTTGTGGAGACTTTTGGTTAAATACGGGTGCGAGCGTGTTGCTGGTGCGTGGGTGACCTTGCCGAAGTACACCGTTGAACGAACAAACAAGTACACAAAAAGAGAGAGCTGGAAGGGAATACCTGCCACAGGGAAAATTCTGGCTCAGGGGTGAAGTTTAGCGATGCCGTAAGGAACAGTTGTGATGGGAACTGCCCTGGTTCTAGCAACTCCATCTGCGGCATATGTTTGTCTACTGGAAAGCCAGAGACGAGCTCTGCGCATGTGTGATTTATTACGAACGGCTTCCTAAGGCATGCAAGTCTGAACATGTGGCAGGGAACAGATGCTTCTTTCTTTATATCCCCCATATTTGAAGCACTTTTAGAAAAGGTTTCTTTGCGAAGCAGACTTGTTAAGCAAAAATCTCATTATAAAATACATCTTCTTTTGCCAGAAGGTTTGGCTTAGGTATATAACCCCGTGTTCTCTGTATGCTTTGCGGTTTCTTGTACGACAGTACGGTATGACACGGTGTCTTCACTTTCTGCCTACGATTTGCCTGTGCTCTGCCCATCTTTTCCATGGATCTCTCGCCAGAAGCGGAGGCTTTCTACCCCCAGAGAAATGCAGAGTAGTCTGCTGCCTAAATAACACGTTGTAGCTTGACTTCTCCTTTCCTACAACCAAACGTGACTGTGACTGGGAAAAATGAACACTTTTAAAATTAATTCAAGTTTAGTTTTAAAATAAAAAAGAAGCCTTGAGCTGGTATCTGTCAGACCTGCCTGCATTCAACGCTCTTTGTGGCAGTGGCGTAAACCCACTGCTACGGTTGCCTCACTTTAAATTCCCAAGAAGTTATTTGCCACGGCAGATCTCAGTGCAGAAACAAACCGCTGACCCAAATGCTAATTTCATCGTCACTAAGTGTTTGCGCGAGGGCAATTATGCCAGTGCCTTCCTATCGCTTGCAAAAACCGGGACGCTCCCTGTCCAAACTCCCACCCTCCCCACGAGCAGGGCCCAAATTTAATTGCATTTTCTAAGCTAAGATTAATGCTAAAATCTACCTGTGTTGTCATGAATCAGGAAAAATACTTTAAAAATCCCTATGGGTCTAGCAATGTGTTTGTAATGCAGGGAAAGCAGTCTGCTGGCTTGCGACAGGGCATGGATACGTCCTCAACGTCGGACTTTCCTGAGCCGTGGGTGACACTGGAGCCTTTCAGAGACACAACCCACTGCATTTGTGGTGGAGCTCATGGGGAGTCTGAGCAATACTGTGTGTATACATCCATATATGTGTATGTAGAATCATAGAATCCTAGAATTGCCTTGGTTGGAAGGGACCTTCCAGATCATGGAGTCCAACCATCAACCCAACCCTGCCCAAACCCCCACTACCCCACGTCCCTCAGCACCACGTCTGCCCGGCTTTGAAATCCCTCCAGGGATGGCGACTCCACCACTGCCCTGGGCAGCCTCTTCCAGTGCTTGACAACCCTTTCCATGTAAAATTTTTTCCTAATATCCACCCTAAACCTATTTATACATATAAAAAAATGCTGTACAGCCCGGTCACGGTATGAGGGAAGCTGGTGGGTGCACTTGCACCCCCAGCAAAGTCCTTTTCTTTCCACAGTGGCCACCCACCACCCGTGCCCTGCCGTCCGGAGCTCTTGGTTCCGGGGGCTCCTCACCCTCGGGGGGACGCCGATCCCCCGCCGGCCCTGGGACGCGTTGGGCGTCTTTTGCTTTGTTTTCTTTCCCGGCGAGCCTGCCGGTCTCGGGGCAGGCGCTTTAGTGAGATGGATGGCACGCCGGTGAGCGGCGGGTGGAGGAAGTCCTTCCCCGGGTTGTTTACACCAAGGCGTTTTAGAGCAGCCATTTAGCTGCCACCCCCGTCCCACCCCGCTGACCAGCTGTAAGTGTAAAGGCCGCCAGCGGGCCCGCGGGTCGCTGATAAACTCACCCCCCATTTGGCAGGCAAGGAAGCCGGGATGATAAGGATGTTGATTTATGTTTTATCTGTCACTACATTTTCAGTAAAGCGGGGCAGCCAGCCTGAACGGAGCGAGGGCTGTTATCACCTCTCCTTAGCCCCGTTAAGTGCAGCAGGCTCTTTGGTGTCTCTCGCCGTTAATTAGAGGGTAAACAGGACGCCCAGCGCCGGTCGGCCCCGCGCTTCGCACAAAACCCGCAGATTTGGGGCAGGGCTGTGGGTCTGGGGACACACACACGCGTGAAAGAGGGTTCCTAGAAGTCCTTGGTGTTTCCTAGACTTGTTTCTATCACTTAAAACGCGTTGCATACCTTGAAGCGAAGGTAACGGCTGGTTTAATTGGAGATAACTCCACCGAAGTGGCCGCAGTTAGCGTTCGTGTCAGCAGCGAATGCGCCCCGTTAACTCGGGTACGAGCGTTCAGCGCAGGAAAAACCTGACAACGCTCATTACCGGGGAAATAAATGTTGTGAATTATATGTACGATTATGTACCATTTTCCCCTCATTTTGGAGGTGAGCGTTATTTTTCTGAAGGCATTGTGAGATTTTGCACATTATATTTAATGGCAAACACATTTCTGGTTGTGAGAAGCACCGCACGCCTTTTGGGGCCAGTAGAAGTGCCCGCAGAGAAGAGGGTGGAAAGAGCCGGGGGAGAAATGTGAGCATTAAAATACTGAAGTATTCTGGCAAAACCAGAACACGGAAAATCTGGGAAAAAAAACTCCACCAAACCCCACGCAATTCTTGTTACATCCTATGCAAAATGTTGAAAATACAGCTCTTTCTTTTCCCTCGTCTCCTCCTGATTTCTTTTTCCTTTATTTCTCTCCCTGTCCCCAAATATTTCATCTTACCTTTCAAGTCTGTCATTATATTTCTTTCTAAACAAAACTAGAAAGAGAAAAAGAAGCTAGTTCCTGCTTGAGGTCAGTGGGAACTTTGCCATTGACTTTAAATAGGTCCAGAAGCGGGCCCAACAGAGCATTTTATAGCTTCCTTTATTTATCTTAGGTTTTATTTCGAGCAATGTGTCTTTTGTATGACTGCATTATTTCCACAGTGAATACCGTGATAATGGCCTCGTACGCATTATTATATACACACGTACTGAACCAAGCCGTATTGATAGTTGTACTCTTTTAAACAAGAGCAAAAGACAATTGTAAAAGCACGGCGCAGGGGTGCTGGTTGTGGGGCTGGCTCAGTACAGGATGAGGGTTCTCGGCAAGTCTGTGCTTGGTGTCACTCCGTGGCGATTTTCAAGCATAAACAGGAATACCGCTGATTACCGAGAGACGGGCGATTAAGAGAAAGGCAGCAGTTAACGCTTTAGTCAAGGAAGGCCAAGCTGCGGTTCTTTCGGTGTCGTTAATGATGCCCGTAGCCGATCTATTCTTCCTGATGAGAAATGGGGGGGGAAAAACAACCATTCTCCAGACTGGGCTACCGTAGGAACCAACGCTGCAATTTTTGGGCTTGGCATCGTGAGGCCGGTAGGCCAAGGATAACAAAGCGGGGTTTGGCAGAAACGCGGCCGATATCCAGGGATGTCAGCCGAGGAGCGTGCTGGCCATTTGTCACACATGATTCAGAGCCACGAACGGTGGTGGGGACTATCTCTGTTTCTTGTTGACGACAGTTACGCATCTTGAGTTCCTCTGAAAAGTGTGTCCAAGGAATCCCCGAAGAGCCACCTCATGCATAGAGATAATTTATCACAATTACAAGTGCGGTGTATTACAGTTCTGAGTAGAATAACCAACAGCGCAAATAAACGAGAGAGATGAAGGCGGGTTTGCTGCAAAAGTGGCTGCAGCCACGAGTCAGACCAACCGGCCTCCCTCTGACTTGTCAAGAAATAAGGTAGACCCCCAGCTGGATAAAAGCTGCGGCTCGCACGGATCTGGCAGTGAGGATGGATCAAAGGCACGTTTTTCTCTCCCCGTCCTACTGCGGGATCCTCTGGATCAGCTGGATACTCGGGACACGCTGGGCTGAGCGCGCCGCACCTCTTCTTTCACCCCGGCCAAAACAGCCAGCTGGACTTCTCGCCGTGCGGGTACACTGCAGGGACAAGACAAAGTCACTGTTGTGCCCGTTCCCTTCAGCTCGCCGGAGTTAAAAATCAATTTTCCTTCCAGTTAGTGCGGTTATGTTACTTGCAGGGCAGCTTTCACACTGCTGGGTTTGTCTCCCACGATAAATTGGAGCAGCTGCCCGGAGAACATACAGCCCGTTGGCTTCTGGTTGTCACGGAAAGAAACCTACTGATAGGCAAAACAGACGCATTTATGGAAACCCATCGGTGAGGAGAGGCCGCGGAGCCCGGGGCTTGCGGCAGCTGTACCCTTCCCTCTGAACACACACGGAGGGCTCGGTGATGCCGCTTCCCACCCCAAACATGTTTCCCGGGATGAGAAAAAATTGCCCAGTTAGCACAAAAGTGCACTATTGGCAACGAAATGTCACTCTCGCAACCGCAAGGGAAGGAAAAGCAGCTTGCTGGGAGAGTAGCCTGCGGCATAGCGGCCTAGTGGATTTGTTAGGCTGGAGCCGGGTAAGAAATTTAGAAATATAATCTAATCATTTTTAATTGATAAATTTCCCACAAGCCGTCATGGCTGCTCTCCAGTGCATTTGTTTCCCCAGATATTTGCTGAAAGCTTTCTGCGAACACATCTTCGGTGTTGATAGATAAATTTACCCAAATGCACCCTTTTCTAGTGGTTTTATCATTTATTTGTGGCAGAACCAATGCAACTCTTAGAATTCGGACCTTAAAATAAATATATCGTCTGGAAATGCCATATATTCTTGCACGGGCTTTAGCCGCTGTTTTTTCCAGGCTTTCATAGAATCAGAGAATGGTTCGAGTTGGGAGGGACCTTAAAGCTCATCTAGTTCCAACCCCCTGCCCTGGGCAGGGACAATTCCCGCTAGACCTTTCCTACCAGTAAACTGAATATTCATGGAAAAACGGGTGAGAAAGGGTGTCAATAACTCTGAAGTAAATCCAGTGTTTTATTCAAGTGATTATCCAGGAACATTTTTTTGGCCGCTTCCCCAATTTCTATTAAAAAAAGAGAGAAATGGGTCCTCCCATCCGTTTACGAGTTAAGCCGTTTTAAAAATCGCTTTGTTCCATTACACGGCCCCGCACCCGCTTGTTTGCCAAAAGAGAGTTCGCCACCGTGCCCGGAGCAGCTGCTGGTGCTCGGCGTTTGCAGCTTCCCCTCGCTCCCTGGTACTCCATAAAACCCTTTATATTCACTGTAAAAGCGTTTTCCCTCTCTTTGCTTAGTGACCGTGCGCCACAAATATTCTCTTTGCCACTGAGAATGGAACAAAGGTGTTTGCAAAGCTTTATTTAGTGCCGGTCCCTAATAACGCTCGGCGTGCTCTGAAGCGAATGCGCGTACGCGTGGGCGCGCGTGCCTGGGAACCCAGCACCTCCCTCGTCCTTCCGGGCAGCGGAAAGGGGGTGACGGGCTTTCCCTGGGGCTCCTCCGAGCTCGCACGCGGTCGGTGTCTGCTGCCCGGCGTTATAACTCTTTGAAGCTTCTTTATGGCCTGTGGAAGAGCTGACATGTGGACTAGGCTAACTATTTTTGAAGATTTTTTTTTTTTCTAGCCTTGTCCACACCTATTCAAGATCATGTGTTTATGCCGCATCAAAGCGGACTTGTTGTTTCTCCTACCTGGGATCAGGTACCTGCGCTTGTTTTCTCCTGCACAGCTTTAACGCTGCCCATCATACACAGTTCACACATTTCTCCCCGCGCTGTTGTAACCTGACGTGTGCTTTTATTATGGTGAGACCTTTGAAAACATCGGCTTCGATATTTGGCGGGCGAATATTTGCCTTTCAAGGAACTCTGCTCCGTAAGAGGGAAATGCAGCGCATTTCAGTTAATTGAGTTGATTTCTAGTGCCCCGAGAGTCCGAGAGAGACTTGTTTGCTGTTCTGCTGGCGGCCGGCTGCTCTTTTTAGAGGATACGCAGGATGGCCCAGCAGCACTTGGTGGCTTTCATCCCTTCCTTTGCTACTTTCATTTGGTATCTCGCGCACAGAATGCATTTCCCGTGCCAAATCCTCCTTATCGCGCTCACAAAACCAGGCTGTGATGTGCTGCCAGCGGCAGCGACGTGCAAAAGGGTAAACTCTGGGGAAGGAGAGTGCTGGGATCCAGCAGCAGGATCTGTTCCCCGGCTGCTTTCGAGGCAGGGTGGGAGTCGGGCAGAAGGACCGCGGTGCCCTCTCAACTTCAGGGACTGAGGAGCTGATGTCTCACCTGTTTTGGGTGTTTTTCAAGCACGTACTTTGGCTTAGAATATTTATTCCTTCTCTTGTGACCCTGAAACCCATGACTATGGTCAGCACCGTAGCTGGATTTCTTTTACGTTTAGACCTTGTTCCCACAGTTTGTGCGTGTAACAGATTCTTTGGTTTGGTGCTTTTTATTCATATATAAGTGAAGAGTAATAGGTATATCGATTACTTGTTTTCATACTTCTAATATTCTTGCAAATCAAATACAATGGGATTTTTTTTATTATGATGATGTTTGTCCGTTTATCAACCTCTGCTGACCAAGGACGTAACTCAGGAGCCTTCAGTTGAATTTATAGGTTCAGCTCCTTTTCCTGCTGTCATCAAGCACAGGAACCAACACTACAAGGAGACAGGCTGGGAAATATTTATTTCCCAAGTACAATTCTGTGGCCTCCTGCATGGCAAGAGTCTCGCACTCTGAAAATTAGAGCCCTTCGCCTTGCACAGCAAATAGCTGCCAGTCCCCAGCGGAGCCAAAGCCGGAGTGCGCCAGCACTGCCAGACCTCCTCCTGGTGGCACCGCCAGCCGTCCTGCTCTCCTAACTGGCTCTCGAAACCCAGAGCTCGATAAACTGTCTGGACTGACAGGCAGCTTTGGGCTAAGAGAGTTTATAACATGCCAGCGCACGACATCTTCAATTTTTTCTGGGATCTCTGGAGCAGAATTGTCCTGAAAATTGAGCGTTTTATGGCATGGAGACTTTAGGGACTTCAGAACAAAATATTTTGAAATGACCTGGTCTAGCGGGAGGCGTCCCTGCCCAGGTTGGAACTAGATGGTCTTTAAGGTCCCTTCCAACCCAAACCATTCTATGACGGTGAAAATTGTCTCTACGTCTCTTTGTCTGGCCGTAAATGGTTAAAAAAAGGACTTGATTTTGGTATCTCTTGGCAGCAGAGAGGTGGTTTTTCTTTGGAGCGTTGAAGGCATTGCCCCTGCTCCTCTTCCTCCTTTCATGGTGCGCGAATAGACGGCGCGAGATACTTCCACCCCACGTCCTTCCACAATCTTCCCGTTAGAGGCAGGTACCCCTCTCGTTCAATTCAGACGCCGCAGATTGGCTTCTGTGCGCTGGGGAAGGGGGTTTGCCTTTCTCCAAGTTTCCCTTTGTCTTCGGGAAAGTCGCCAGAGCTACCTCCCGCACCCGAAATTCAGAGGGGCCTCTGCTCGTCCGAAGCAGTTCAGAATATCTGGTACCATAAAATGCGTGGGGGGAGATGGTTTTATCTCTTAAGCCTCCCCATCCCTAGCTTCAGGAATAACTAACTTTTCCTTTAAACCTGTGGACTGCATATGTTTTAGATTAGTTTCATTTGTGTTTTTGTAGGTTTTATGAGTTTTTTTAAATAATTTTCCTGTTTTCTGAGTAAATTATATGAAACATCTGCCCTAAATTTAATCTATCAAGCTCATAAAGGGAAAAGGCAGACGTTTTATGAGTGATATTATAAAATTTAGATAATTATCTTGTTTGTTTTAGCAGTTTCTATTTTGGTCTCTGTACAGTATTCTTCCATTAAAAGACAATTTTTATGTGGTGCACTGGTCGAGGGGAACAGCCAGTGATCACATAAAACATACATATAATAATGCTTATGTTAATCAGTAATACTCAATGTATTTTTGGCTGAACTATATTTACTGCGTAAGCCTAAACCTAATTTCAAGCCTGTTACGGGCTTCTCACGTTAAAAAGGAAACAAAAGCCTCTGCATAGACAGCGTATAATTCCACTGACCTTCGTTAGCCGTGCAGCTTAGGCAAGTGCAAGTAGGACACATAAAAGTATGCCTAGAGCAATGGATATCAGACGTATTCGTGGTAGCCCTTTCCACTGCCATCTGCATCAGTGCGCTGAAGTTCTGCCATCCTTTACCTACTGAACGTGCAAATCTCTTTAATGGAAGGTGGAGAAGGGGTTGAGGCACCAGCCCTGGAGGTATTTAAAAGCCGGGTAGACATAGTGCTTGGAGATATGGTTTAGCGATGGGTTTTGTCACTGTTGGGTTGATGGTTGGACTCCATGATCTGAGAGGTCCCTTCCAACCTGGGCAATTCTAGGATTCTATGATCATCGTGTGCACTTCTTATGTTCTTTACTAGACATCTGTCACTGTCTGCTGTCAAAGACAATATAGTGTGCTGGTTTAAACCTCTGGTATGCCCTGATGTGGTTATCCTGGGGCCTTATGTGGTTATTCTTGCCTTTTTCTTTGTCAAAAGCGGCTCCTTCCATTAACTTTGCAGGGTAGAACCAAGCGTTGGAGTTAAGATCCAAAACTGATGACAAAAGTCTTTTATTTAGGAGAAGATGCCGATGGTTTAGCTTCAAACAAAAAGCCGCTGGGGTTCTGTTGCCTGTAGGCATCTGTGAGGATACTCACCAAACCGACCTTAACGGAGTTGTAAGTGATCTTCCTTCTCTTGCCGCAGCACCACAGTCTTTCAGAGCTCATATGGATTCGGAATAACGTCTTGACTGCCTTGGTCAGACTCCACCCTTCTGGACAGGCTTCATATGGCACTTGTTCCATCCCTTCTTAGACCTTCTTTGAGCTTTTCTAAGCGAGGTATCAACTGCTATCTCTCTGCTAATTCAAATCTTTTTTCCTGATTCCAGCAGTTCTTTCCTCAAACAAGCAGAAATAATGAAATTGGCTGGGACTCCTGCCCGGTTGTGCCATGGGCTCAGCTCGTGTCTGGGGACTCTGTGCTGGTCAGGAGGCCCAACGTGCGTCTAGTTCAAGTACCTTCTGCCCTGGCTTAACGGGAAAGACTGGTCAGTTCTGGCTTCCAAAATCTTCACCTGGTCTGTAAAAATGTAAATGAAAAACAATCACTCGGTAGAAATACAGCAATTTTTTTTTTTGTTATATGAAATATGGATGACATATGATATATGGCATATATGCTGTAGGAAATACAGCAATTCTTTTGCTATACGCAATGTGAAATCAGTGCAACTTTCTGCGGGCCATTTATGTTGCAGAGGAGCCGAGAGAGGAAGGTAGGAGAAGCATGCGTGTTATTTCTCGGGGCAGAGAGTCTGCAGCGTTTCTTCCCACAGTATGTATCAATGGATAGAGAATTCATTCATTTGAAACTTGCTAAGTGGTGCCAGAAGGCAACAGAAAATAATAGCAGTGCTAAAGGCTTAGCTGTATGAATGATACGCAGATTGTGTCCAGAATCTCCTATAGTTAGTTGGAACTTCAGGCTTTAAAACATAGATTTTTTTTTTTTTTTTGGACTTTTGCGTTAATCCAAAGACTATGCCAGCACGGCTCTAGGGTCAGGAACTAGTTAAAATGCTGCTAATTCTCCCTGATGGGTAGAATATGCTACAGCAGGCATTTGTAGTTCATATACTAGTAGTTAGGAATAACTGGAATAATTCTCAGCAAATACCTGAATATATTTTTTCTTGCTTTCTCTTTGAGTATTCTTGATTTCCACAGATCCATCCATGATACAGATTTAATTAAATATTTTTTCTCATTTTTCCCACTACTTAAACTGTTTTAAATTCCAGGGTGTTTCAGTTGGTTTCTCTGTGCTATCTTTGCCATTTTTCCTGCTGCCCGGTTGGATAAACACAATAATTTTTAACCACCTTCCCCACCAGTAAATTTGAATGAAAGAAGCACTGCAGACCAAACAGAGAGGTCTGTGACCCCGTCTGGGTTTCAGGCTCTCACTACAAGCCGATTCATGATGAATTTAACCCGCACAAACCCCTAATGTCAGGGAGAGGCAGTCCTGCTCCTGTCCCCCGCGCCTTGGCCGGTGGCCGGAGGGTGACGCAGCCGTGCCGCCCCGTCCGGCTTCTCCTGGGATGGAGGAGGAAAGGATTTTCCTTTTCACCAGCTCCTTATCTTAAGCTGATCGTGAGACTGAGCAATCGGAAAATGTAGCTGCCTGCCTCGGGACGGGGCTACTTCGGATTTTTCTCCGTTACAGTGGTTTCTGACCCCTGAGAAATGGGTGATGTGGTGTCTCCAGTAGGTCACGCTGAAAAATTCCCGTTTGCCCGTTGGCCCGTGGTGGGAGTAAGAGCACGAACTGTGCGCGTGAGAAATAGGAAGGGGCATTTTCACCTCAGAAGCCGGGGAAGGGAAGGGAAGGGAGCTTAAGTAAAATGCTGGGGGGACTCTGGGGCTTCTGTGTTGTGGTGGAGTGAGAGGAGCCAGAGGGCAAATGCTTCCCTCCTGCTCAGCATCGTTATTTCCCCTCTGTATATCCCACCATCCCACACAGGTCCGGAGCAGGGAAGGGAAAAACATCTTTTTGGGAGCTAGCAGGAGAACTGGCTGAGTCTCCCTGTCCTCCTCTACGTGTAAATCTGGTATAAGCCCAATCAGAGTGCAAAATTAAAATATTTTCTCCTTTATGTGTTTTCCATAATACCATTTCTTTGAGGATTTGAAATGCCAGAAAGGATTGCCAAGCTTTCATCTGGTCAGCCTACATGCTGATTGATGGGTTTGATAATATGTGTAGTTTAATGATATTTACGCCATTTGTCCAGCTAGGTATATTAAAAGAATGTTGAGAAAATAGTAGACGTGCTAAAATCTGACGGTAACAGCTCATACATTAGTGGTGTTTCGTTGTGAACAAAGTCATTTTTCAGCCCAGTCATAAAGTAGCCTAAAAACAAGCGTGGCACTGTTTGCCTCAAATGAGCCCGTTTCCATGTGACCACCATTCATCTGACATCATTACTGACATAGCTTTCGTTAGTATGATATCTGATTAAGGCTCCCAGCCGTGGTGGAGCCAGACTAAGTAGTCTGAGCGAGGTGGCTGAGGCAAGTTAATGTGTCAGTGTTACCATTGGGTGAGAGCCTCCGCTCAAAGTTTCCTTTGGAGAACAAGGATAGAAATGGTTGATGGTCTTTCTAACGGGAATCTCCTGAAAATACTTGAAGATCTGGCAGTAATTAAAGATGTGCTGAACCCCAATGAGAGATGTAATCAGGTCAGCAAAACATAATGTTTCAGTGCGAGGGAATATGTGAATGTGACTGGGACCAAGAAAAAAGAAAAGAGAAAAAAGAAATAAAGAGAGAAAAGAGAGGGAAGGGAAGGGAAGGGAAGGGAAGGGAAGGGAAGGGAAGGGAAGGGAAGGGAAGGGAAGGGAAGGGAAAAGAAAGGAAAAAGAAAGGAAAAAGAAAGGAAAAAGAAAGGAAAAAGGAAAAGAAAGAAATAAGAAAGGAAAGGGAAAAAGGAAAAGAAAGAAATAAGAAAAAAGAAAAAAGGAAAAAAGAAAAAAACCATGAGCAAGAGAAATACAATTGATCATATATTTGCAGACACCAATTAATTAAATCTGTCTTGTCTACGAATAAATGCCTGTCTTGTATACGTAAATAAACAATGAGCCTTGTTTAGGTCTAAATTTCTATTTTATAAAAAAATTTATAAGGCTTGATGGATTCTCGTTACCCGAGGAATAAATCATTTTCAGCAGGCACTGTAAGATCCACTTGCAGCGTCCATCTGCGATGGGATGAGCTCCACTATTTCTGCTTTGGTTTTTAAAATCCACAGTGAGTATTGCTATATCTAGTAATTTAGAAAACATACTGACTAGCCCGCTAAAGTGAAAAAAACCCAAATGTAATTTACTTTATGTAATGGGATGATGAAAAAATTTCTTCTGACAATTCTGTTTCTAAAGTCTGATATTAACCTGTGCTCCAATTTTGGACAAGGCACTGCTGCTATTATTGTTCGTTTTTTTCCTTTTTAAACTAGAATATGGTGGGTTATTTTCCATGCACAGATGCCCCAGTGCTTGATATATCTATTATGCTTTGAACTGTTATGGGACTAAGACTCATCTTAGACTGTTATGGGACATAATTCCATAATTAAGACCCCCCCCCAGGTATCTAGAAGCATCAACTTCTCACACCTGACGCTAAATCACTGCTCAAGTGATTTAGAAGCCCACTTCACGCTGTCAAGGGTGATGGAGAAGCAATAAGCCCCAGTAACTTCCAGTGGAAAGTGTGATTCCCGTTGTCTAGATCCCTTTGGGAAAATAATTTAGGGAATTTTGAAACATAATTTTTAAATACTGAAGTGAGGAGTTAAGGATTTGGCATGAGAAAGATGTGAAACTCACCAAAGACTAGGTTACACAGAGCTTTAACAAGCATTTTTAGGTAGGAAATTTTTATTTCTGATGCTAAATGATGGTCAGACCCTTAGTGTCTGAGCGCTGACTTACCCAGATGACCAGCGTCAGCAGCTCGGGGGGCGTACTGCCTTGGCACGGCACTTCCTCTTACAAGCCCAGCTGTTGGCACCATCAAGTGACACAGGCCATTACAAACCCCAAAGGGAAAATCCCAAAGGATACGGCTTCGAGCAAAATTGTTCAGATGCGTCCTTTGTTTTCCTGAACGAATATACCTGAGGAATAGATTCTATTTCAAAGAAATACTGAGATCTTCAGGGTATGGATTGCTTACCCCCATTCAAAAGGTTTGATGGGTTAGACCCAAATTAAGATGGCCTAAATTCTGTGTAATTTGGCCTGTGGCCAGCCAATGGGAAATACTACGGTCGTATGCGGGATTAAGTTGGTGCAATTTGGACACTCGTCCTCTAATAGAACCGGTGAAATGAATGGATAGACTTAAGCACTGAGCTGCAGGTTAGTTTTGCAAGAAAGGCTAGCGGAGTCTGTCCTATCGCCATATACCTTGTAAAAGTTTAATAAAAGATATTTGTTTCACCCCAGAGGAATAACGATAATATCACTTTGAAACTGTTGGGAAAATGCTGAGCATTAATCTACCACAGCCTTTAAATCATTGTTCGTATGCATTTAACCTTCTTCTCCTTTAATTAGAAAAAGTTGTAAAGTGGTAGATTCATCTGACGTTGGAGTCAGCAACACATTACTTAGATGAAATCACACTTGAGAGCGCTGTGGACTGGACCCGAGGAGCTTAGCTGATAAGGCACTGGTTTGTCATCTACAAGACAACAGTTCAAGACTTCTCTGATTTCTTAAGTCAAATTAATTTAGTTATGTCAGCTATGCTGCCATAAGATGATAATCCAAGCTGCATGGATGCCAGACATACTTTTCCCTTCTTTGGCTAGGCTGAAACTGTGTCAGAAACACTGCGGGTAGCAAGAATTCATTTCAGGTGTGGCGAGGAAACCGGAATGTTTGAATCGCATGAATTATAAAATAAGTGACAATATATATTGGCTCCTCTGATTCAACTGGTCTAGGATTTTTTTCCTGTAAGACCCTCTAAGACGCAGAGTGAAACACTTCCAGCCCACTTGAACTCTGGTTGGGTGTAGGATCTAGCTATGAAGTTTATTTAAAAAAGAAAAACAAAAACAAAACTGCAACCAAACGAAAAAAACCCTCACTACCTTTTCTGTGCGGGGTTCTAGAGCGTGGGACTGTCGTGACTCAGCAGAAGAATGGTCCACTTTGTGTGTTTCTCAGACGATCCAGCATCTTGCAAAACCATTCCCCTGAGGAGACACGGTTTCCCCTGCAGAACCCTCTCTCCTCGGGTGCCGGTTTCCTTCCATGGATTTCCCCTGTGACAGTAAATCTTTTCAGGAGAGATATGAGGATAACAGAGCCTAAATGCTTACAGAGAAAACACAAACATTCTTCTGCAAAAGTGACTCACTCGGGGAGAGATAAAGGGGCTGGAATTTTCCTAAGGAAACGTCTTATTAACTTATGTTTTCTGTCTGTATCTCTGTCAGAAAAAGCTGTCGTTCCCGCTACTTCCTCAATAACTTCCATTTCAGACAAAATGTTGCAGAGGGAGCAAGGTCCCAGAGATGTAAAATACCTCCCTGTTTTGTCAAAGTACGTGGCTGGGTAGGGAAACGGAGTCTTTTAACGGTCCCACTGATAAAAACGATTCTCAGCACGAGCCGTCAGAATATCCACTCATGCGAGAATTGTGAAGATTCAGACCACAACACGGACACGGACCGCACGTGGCGCATAGATGGCCATCCCCAAGTAGGTACGCTGTGGAGCGACAGAAATCAGCATAAGCCGAGACCAAAATAATTCCCATTCTGGGATGAACTGCCCATATTTACGTAGCGTCGCACAGAGATCTGGAAACATGGGTGCCGTTCGGGAATATTAAACCGGGAAATAATGAAGCTAAGATAACATCCCTCCCTATTCTAATGCCACGCAACCTATTTAAGCCTGTTGCACAAGATGGAGATATCAGAGACAGAAAGAGAGGTGCAAATAAAACTTTGGAAGTGGTGTTGACTGTAGGGACCCTGTCAGTGCCATCTACGGCAACTGATAGCTCAGCTTGAAAAGTCACTGATCGCCTGAAAATGTGCCACTGTCATGTTATTTCCAAGAGGCCTTGATTGCTGTGAAGGCGTGTAATTGAAATTCTTATTCGTTATTAAAAAATGTGCTTAATATTAGTCTTCTCATGCAACTTTTACGTTGACATCCCAGTTACCCGATTGACTTAGCTGGTAGCATCGCTTCAGTTTTTGCAATAGCCTTGGTGATGATCAAATTTCTCAGGAATGATTGTCCATAATCCATCAGAGCTTGTAAAATTTTTACATTTATCATAGAGCAAATAATCTGGTAAGCGGCCAAGCCTTCTTTTTCCACCAAAGAATACTAAAAAGAATCCAGTTCCTGGAATCTGATGCAAATGTGTTTTCCGTGAACTGCTCTGTATCCATGCACAGTTCAGAAGACAACATCAGAGAAGTTATTTAATGAGTAAAATATTGTTGTTTCTCCCCCTCCCTCCACTAGAATTCCACATATCAAGTTTTCCGAGACACATATGCTCTTTTTAATGACTTGAAATACTTTTCTAATGATTAAATTCTGCTTAGCTGTAGTAGGCTCTTCTAGACCTTTTGGGTGCCAATATAATGTATGCAACCAATGATAGGCTGTAAACATTTTAGGCCACTAAAATCAATGCTTGGAAAGCTGAGTTGTCCATACCAACTTTGTTTCACAGCTTGCGTAATAATTACTCCTAGTATTAAATATTATGGCTCAATAAAGCCATTTGGTGTAGTGCTGTCCAGCTACTTGAAACTGCAACGTCTAAATTATTCAGCTGCATTTCTGCAACACTTCTGAGTCACGCAGAGTATTTTTTGCCTTGAAATTCAGTAGGTTGCTTGACATTTGAAAGGCACTTCTTCAAGGTTTGTGACGCGGAAATCAATTGCTCTGTAGGATGGGAAAGTAGTGCTTTCATGTTGGTAGCGATTTCTGTTTCCTGTACTTTTTCGTGGTTCAATAACTTCCAGCTTCAAAATACGGGGTCATCTTTCAGTGTGCAGCAGACGGCTACTATCTCAAAAGCTTCAGGTGGTAACTGTTGTGTACGCACACAGGCGATGGGATAAAGGCCAGCTTGGCCAAAGCCAAGAAATGCCGTGACAAGGTGCCATCTCCAACGCAACTGCGGTAGTTGGGCAATTTTTCTCAAGCACTCATTTTCTCGAGCAGACCATTGTTCGTTAAGGTGTGGAGGTATCGGCTCTGCCGCGTGCGGAATGTGGCGTGGGCTGCTGTCCCAGTGAGCGCCTCCTGTCCTCTGGGGTGGCTCCGCTGCAGTCGGTACGGAGAAATTGGGCATCGCTGCAAAATCAGGCGCCTATGCTGCAGAGGCGGGCAGAGGTACCGTCTTTCCAAGTTGTCTTCTCACAGCTGCGGGCAAGGAACACCAATTTGTATGTTGCGAGGGAATTTCTTTTCTACTCACCCACCACCGTATTTAGCAAGTTGAGGCATTTACTATAAAATCACCTAGTTAATCGTACGGTTTTCAATTCATTCCAAGCGTTGTGAAGAAGACATGGTTATGACATAGCGGAGAGACGGAGATGTCAGCAGGGAGGTCATTGGGTTGTCTATCACCTTCCATCCCTTGCCAAACAACTTTCCTCCTGTGCCTGGAGGAATCGGGAGAACCTCTCAGAACATCACCAGGGAGGGATGGCACCGGGACTGCAGGATGGATCTGGAGCCTGGGCAACCAAACGTGCCCAGGCTGCTGGCCATTCCTCTGAGTTGACATCTCTACATCCAGGGCATGCCCTTCACCATCGCTCCTTTTCAGAAATTCCTTTATGTATGCCAAGAATCCTGCGGATCAATCGCACCCCTGTTCCCGCCTTCGGCAGGAGTAGGGCATTCTCTCATCTTAGGTATCTCCTTTATTTTTTCCTGCGTGGCCAAGTTTCTAGTTCTTCTGATGTCTTGACTCTGGATCCCCGCTTTTAAACTTGTAAAATTCTTCCTGTTTTCCATGAAGTTTTCCCGCTCCGTACTCTGGGTTCTAGCCTTTTGCTCATGTTTCCAAGTTCACTTTTTCATTACTTCCCCTTCACCCCACATCTGCAGTTGCTCTGGTGCCTGCTGTTTCTGTCTTCCTGCACCGGAGTTTTCGCTTCTTCTCACAGGCTGCTCTGGAAAGCTCTTTTTTTAGTAGACTCTCAGCCATTATCTGCTCACACATAAGATTAATTTGCTGCCTTTGAGGTATGCAGGCAGTAGAAAGGGGCAGTAATAGTATTAAACAGTCCGGAGAGCCTGGCTGCTCCCTAAGCGAGGTTTTTCTTGTGTTTTAAATTGCATGAAAATCAAAGCATTTTGTGTCTATGGGTTCCTGGAACATTTTGACACTTATCAGCTGAAGCACTCCCAAGTTGTCATCTTATAAAAAGAGCAGCTGGGCCTGGTGTTGGATTTTGCTTTACCATGCCATTCAGAAGCTAATGGCATGATATTAAAAAAAAAAAAAAAAAGATTTAAGTGCTGTGGAAGTTTTATGAGAGTTGTATAATTCTCTCATATGACCAAAATATATTTTTTTTCAGACTTGTCCCGAGAACCATTCAAGTATGCACTTTATCAAACTCCAAACCAGAATGGTTCATAGTCACTTACTGGTATTTCAAAGTTGGTCGTTTAAATTTGGTACTTTGTACCTCGAAGGGAAAAAAGTATGCATATTAAGGTTTAAAAAAAAAGCACAAAACCAACCTGCAAGTGAAAAACTGGACCTAGTGCTTTGTTTGCAATATCCCAGCTGTAGCTCTTTGGAATATCTTGGCATTGTGGTGTAGTTTTCCCACATTTCAGAGGACACCTTGAATAAAGAGCTCCGCATGGATCAGTTCATCTTCCATTTCATTGTGGTACTGTAGAAATCCAGCTGACACCTTGAATCTCAAAGAAAGATAGAGTAGATCTGGAAAACATTCCGAGGGGTGACAGGATTGACTCAGAGCAAGGAAAGATTTTCTCAGAAAGAAAGAAAAAAACCCACTTTGGGAAAGAAACAGAATGGCGGAGGCAGAACATGAAGGAGGCCAATAAAATTGTAACTAGCACGGAGAAGTCGTTTGCTATTTCTTTGAATGTTGTAACTAAGGGACATCAAAGCAAACAGAGGGAGAAGAGGTTCTTTGCGCAGTTAGGTGGTTCAGCCGTGGACCTCTTTGCCAAAGGATGTTACAAATGCTAAAATAGTCCACGGTTTGTGGAGAGGTTTGACGTGTTGGTGGAGGAACAGACTATTCGGTGTGACTATACCTACAGAAATGACTTCTGGTTCAGGAAATCCCTTAACTGAAAAATAAGCAGATTCTGAAGCTACCTTCATTTTTATAATCTTTTTAAGGCGGGCCACTTTTGGAGACCAGGTAGTAGTGTACTACACGGACCATAGGTAGTGTACCCAGGACTATTTTCTTGTACTTCATCACGCCACAGAATTGTCTGAAAGGTGGTTTTCGGTTCTTCTAGCAGCCATATATCTCCCCACCAATTTTTAAAAATGTATTGTGTTGCCAATATTGTAATGCGGAGGTTGAAGGCAAGAAAAAAGAGGCAGAAGAACGCAACAGTTAGTGTGGTTTTATTATTGTGCAGGAATTGACACTTCAAAAGATCTTGGTTCCCGCTGACTGTCCTTTCTTGGTCGCCACATTTCAACAGCTGGGTTGAAATTCCGTACGTTAAAGGCACTTTTGAATGACGGTTATCCAACATCCATTGCCAAACTTCTGCGTTTGAGAACTTTTTGAACAGAGGCAAGACTGTGACCGTGCCCCAGAAATGCAGAAAACTGTGAGTAAAAGCCCAAGTTGAGGAATCTACAGATGCAGCTGCTGGGAGGGTGTTTCCTGTTCTAGTTCTCAAGGCAGATTTGGCAAGACGCATTAGCGGGTCTCTGGTAAGGAAAACAGACTTTTCCTGCAGCCTTTCAATCTCTGCAAGCTCTTGAAGAACTTGATCGCTCAGAAAAATTAGCCCTAGGACTTAGCGTGTACTTATTATCTATTTTGCTGCTCTGTTTTATTTTGTTTTAACGAGTACTGTTCGATAACGTGAAGTCTAGTAGTAATGTTGGGTTTCTTTTGAAGCAAGTTGAATTTTCCTTTTGATCTTTTATATTATGCCTACTCTTGCCTTTATCGCATGTAGCCAAAATATTGTTTTCTGTGTGCTCTGTCTTGAGAGCTTTTTTAAGTTGAAAGAAATTTCGAAAGGAAGCTACTGCAAAAAATGAACAGAATTTAATATAGAAAGGTGCACTGGGATCAAGGGAGATGCTTTTAATAACAAATTTAATACTCATATAGGTAGCGAACCCAACTGGACTTATTTTTCCTCTACCACAATATATGTACATGTAGATTTTTAACTGATCAGCCATTCTTCTTAACTTAGTTTTTAATAGCAAGCTAACACAGAACAGGAAACCAAAGGAGCTCAAGAGCTGTAAATCTGAATTAGAAGCTTTATTGCTTGTACTCTTCCTTATCCTTGTGGGAAAAAAAAAAAAAAGGCTAAATACGTCCTTTCCTCTTTCGTTTCTATTTTGAATTTGGGCCGATGTGGGTGTGGAATTTTGGTGCCGGCTCAAAGTTTTAGTTAACGGTAAAGCCCAGGACTAATCTGCCGTGTGTAATTTGGCACAATCCCAAACTAGGTCTGTGTGTAGATCAGGAAAGCGAAGCCGGCAGAAATTTAGGTCAAGAGATGGCAAGAAGCATGTGTGATTGTCGCCAGTGCTCCCAATTAACTCTCAGAGCGACACCGAGGAGAAAGCTGCAGCGACAAGGCCAGGCAGTCCCTCACGGGCTGAACAAAGTCTCCAAATGCCTGTAAGTTTTGGGAGGCGAAGGTCACAGGAGCAATATCGGGCCACTCCGAGTCTATGCCATAAACTGTCAATAAAGAGCTCTTGTGCGAAGCAGGCCTCATGTTTTCTCTGCCTATGTTTGTTTTTCACCGGCACCCCATCAATTCACGGTGCAGGGTTAATAAAAATCCACACAAGTCTCAAGGTGTTTCCTTTAAACGTCCTTGGAGGTTGCGTGGATGGACAAGACCACGCAGCTGCCCCAGTGCCCAGACCCCTACTGGTCTCTCCTCTTTAGTGCGGTGCGTTTTCACCTGTACGCCATATATCTGGCATGATTAAACTGCAGGGCTGCGTTTTTAATGAAGTTTATCTGAACAAAAATTTTGCGTGTAACATAAATCCCAGGAATCTGCCACGAGAGGAAGACCTGAATCATCTTGGCCACACTGCCAGCGCATCTAATCCTTTTTATCACTCCTTGACAAAGCCAACCCCCCAGTTCTGGTTAAAGAGAAGATGAAGCTCTTCTGTCTGATCTTCCTGGCCCTCGATTCATTTTTATTCAACTTTTTAAAAGGATATCTCCGACCTTTACTCTCATTTTGTCTTCTTCAACATCTTCTGGCTGTCTTCAGATTCCATGACCTTTTTTTTACAACATTGGGTTTGGGCTGAAAATTCATATTAATAGCAAGGTCGAAAGAAGCAAACGCTAATACCTTGGAATCGCAGCAGCTATTCATCAAGTTTAATTGCCATCAGGTCTACTTAAAAGATAGCTGATTTACCCGCGCTGCATTACACAGTAAAGGAGTATTACATGGAAAATCCCAGAAAGAGACAATTATTTTAGCAGGTGCACACTGATTTGAGCTAATTTCTAAGCTAATGAGCTAGGTTCCCGTGTTTTGTTTTGGGGCTTTTTTTTCATAACGTTCTGAAAAAAGATCAAGATTTTCCATAGTTTTTACGACATTATCAAGGTGAAAATCCCAAGCAAAAGAAAAAAAAGTAATTTTAAAAAAATACTCTTTTACAAGTCAGTTAGTTTCACCGAGGATTTCTGTGACCATCAGAAAGTTTTGTACGTACATGACAGAAAGCCAGGCTGATGCTGTTCAACCGTGGCTTTTTTGTACACCTCGCTACGTCAAGATAGACATAGAACAACCGAAAATTATTTGATCAGTTGTCTGTCAGCTCCACAGGGCTCCGTGATGGTTTATCTCCAATTCTAGTCATTTCAAAGGTCAAATGATTTTTTTTTTTTTTAAAGAAAAGACGGCTAAAGCAGAGTGTCAGGAAGTGAGATAAGGAAAACCCTTTTATGTTTGAAAATATTGCCTTATCTTAAAGTTCACTTTTCATTTAAAAATAAAGGTCAGCTCTGAAAAGAACAAACAATATTTTATTATGTAAAGGAAGCAAAGACAATTGGTGCATTTTTTTTTTTCAGTAGAAGAACATAAGCATGTTGTTTTCTACGGTTGTCAGTAGATCACCTATCATAACAACTCTGGTTGTCATCTCTCTCTATTGATTTATTTTTTTAAGTGAATGGCCTTAACTTTGTGGCAAAATGTAGTTAATGAAAGAGTTAATGAACAAGACCCAAAGTTCTAGGAAAGACTTTGCTATGGACAAGCCATTTCATCACTAGATTCAGAAATTGTCCCGCGGAAGAGGAAGTTTCAATAAATCATAAGGAATAAGATCACGACTGAGAAAATTATCTGGACCTCTTTACGAATAAGAGTATCCATTTCTCACGACTGACCATAACACATTTATTCTACAGGAAAGTGTAACCCTTTTACAGTCTGCGAAATGACACCATGAGACCCTGACCTTAAAAAATTGACAGTATGTCACCTACCCAAGCGTTACGGTCCAGTACTGATGCTTCTGAGAATAACAGAAAAGAATGTGAGATAACACCAATACGGGCAGTGAAATATCTGAATCATACGCAGGTAATTAAATGTACCCCCAAACCTCACATTCTGATTAATCAGGAATTACCACAGCTGCAAACAGTGTTGGCAACGAAGCATAAAACCACTTGATACTCCACCGGTTTGGAACGGAGAGGTTTTCTGCATGTTTTACACGCTGTTGACCACAGGCTCACTGTAGCTGAAATATTTTAAAGCAATTAGTTAATTCAGGAAACAAATCTTATAAAATAATGTTCTGGACAACAAAGATTTATTCAGAATATTGACTGGCTGCAGAATTGTTCTTAGATGGTTCTGTGTACTAGTTTCTCAAACTTCCATCCTCTTCACCTCCTTGTGCTCTATCTCGCATAGAGCTATCGCACGAGAGGAAGTAAGGAGTCCTTGCGGAGCGATTAGAAGTGCAACGTTCATGAGAGGAAAAGATATTTCTCTCAACATACTTGATGAGGCATTAATTGTAATCTCTGAAATTCTTGCAGAGATCTATCTAGGCCGCTTAACAGAGGTCTAATGTTAGGATACAAAATACATGCATTAATTTAAGCCTATTAACGTACAAACCGAACCTATAAAAGCATCTCGCTAGCTGAAGACTGGCCAACGTGACTGCGCTTCTGAGGTATTAGTGTCAGTGATGAGCTCATCCTGACCTCAGGACCACACAGTATATCGTCTGAAAGCAAAGCGGTTCTTGGGATTTAACTGTCTTTTTCACAGCCCTTCCGTCTTTTCTGATTTAGCCTTGTACATATTCTCAGGGGAGACCTTCTCGCTCTCTACAGCTCCCTGAAAGGAGGGGGGAGCCAGGGGGGGTCGGGCTCTTCTCCCAAGGAACAGGCCACGGCACAAGGGGAAATGGCCTCAAGTTGTGCCAGGGGAGGTTTAGGATGGATACTAGGAAGAATTTCTTCCTGGAAAGGGTTGTCAAGCATTGGAAGAGGCTGCCCAGGGCAGTGGTGGAGTCGCCATCCCTGGAGGGATTTCAAAGCCGGGCAGACGTGGTGCTGAGGGACACGGGGTAGTGGGGGTTTGGGCAGTGTTGGGTTGATGGTTGGACTCGATGGTCTTAAAGGTCTTTTCCAACCTAAACATTTTTATGATTCGATATTTCATATTTCTTTCATTACTAAAGTACTGAGTGATGAAATAGATACTGCAGTATATCTATCAGACGAGAAGTGCCTATGGAGTTCTTGATCATCTATATACAGACAATATGGTAAATAGGGGTTAATGAAAGGTAGTAGCATTGAGATCTTTGAGAAATTGTGTAGCAAAACCGAGGTTGTCCTACAATGTCTGTTTAGGACCTATTGAAAAGGTATGAACGTAGCCAAAAGTACATAGGACTGTGCAATTCCTGTTTGCACGTTTGTATTGTTTCCAGATTGTTTTTATCTAATGACTTTTCACGTCTAGTAGAAATCATTGTATTTTTACTCGTCCCGATGAAGCCAGTTATGGTTCTCTATTATGGTTCCAGCGGAATTGTTTCCATTCAACGAAAATATTCTGCAAATATTTGCTAGCGTATCTCAATAAGTAATTCTGGCAATTAGAATCTTTTTGTGTGAAATTCTCATATACTTTTGAGAAACACCTCTTCTTGCAGACAAAATTTTCTTTATTTACAGGAAAAAAAAATCACAGAAACAATGCTGGGCTTTTTTAAAAGCTTTTGAATGATTGACCATGAGGCAATCATGTCAGATGTTACCAACACAGAATCATAAACAAATAATAATTGGAGAGAATTATTTTGAGTCATTCCATTGACTTGAAGAGGATTTTCTATTAACCTCGATAGCAAATTCCATCACCTCTTTTTGTTTCCTCTGGGGGGATATTTTTAGATGAAGAAATAAGCCATACCTATTTAATGAATTATCCATGGCAAAATTATTCCCTTAATTCCAGTCATCAGATCAAACCTTTACTATTGCCTGGGAAAAACCACTGACAATCTGTCAAGTGCTCTAAAATGTTTACCATGTGAAACAGGAGGGATTCTATTTGTTTTGTGATGGAAAAGCAAAAGGAAACGTTTCTGCAGCAAACAACATTCAACCTTCCACGTTGCCCAAATGAAAGTTATGGTCCATCAAAAACTTAATCGCTTCTCTCTTTAGGTTAATGTTCTACATCAGAAAAGTGAGGCATTTTATTGATCTCCCCCAAATTACAAATTCTGTGACAAAAGAATGAAAAAGTGACTTTTTAGCCATTGGTATTGGTAGCAATGTCCTATTTCTCCTATTGAAATACAAGGACAAGTTAAAACCTTATTTCTATACGAAGTTTCTGCTTTTTGCATTAGACGTATTTTGTAAGACGCATAGCTCAGAGCCTCCTTTTTTATTCAAAATAAGGGGAGATTTTCCACCTACTTCAAATTGAACGCAACATGGTCCACAAGGTTTCAAACTAGGGACTAGGGAAATGATTTGCCTAAGATAAAACTGACCTGAAGCTTTATGCAAAACTGAAACAAAAGTTTGTAGCTTGCAAGAATCTGATTGAAAATAACCTGCAAGTTTAATACGTTATTGTTGGGAGGTAAGAAAATAAATCAATTTTCATCTTTCTTGCAACAAAGCTTGCGGAAGAGTCTGTTCTATAAGGCCTACAACCTTACTTTGGGGGTTTGAGTTGCTTCAGGTAAGCATCCAGACTTTCAGATGCTTATTTAATAGACCCTCTAAACCTTTTGAGGTTTGCCCATCTCCAATTTAAAAATCCTCTCTGGAGGGAAGTTTTCCAGCTGTAAGCTCTCCGAAAGCACACCTGGCAAAACAACATCTGCCTGACAATGACGGGGGGAGCCTCCGTAAAGGCTGACATATGTGCACGTACAATTGGGCCTTATAGCAACAAAGCGTTTTACAGATTAGTGTACACTGGGGAGTCCTGACTCCCGACAGGAAAATATGAGGGCTTTTAGACTTTAAATTACCGTGAAGCTGTGTCCACAGCTGGTGCAGGTACAACATGCTCGTCTACAGATGGCAGGTAAGGGAGGTCATGTCCATAACTGCCTCCTCCTGCTTCCCAGCGTTGGCTGAGACGCCGTTGTTGCAATTCAAGACCAACATTTTCGATGGCAGTTGGTTCCAGCTGCCGACACGGCGCTGGCTGGAAGCCTGTGAGCTCCAGTACTGGTGGAGAAGGCTTCTGTTGACGCTTCCGGATGATGAAATACCATCCCCTGTCTATTATGGCGTCTCTTCCGTGAGGTTCAGGGCACAGTCTGTCGTGGTTCGGTCACTTAGGAGAGACGGGGTCAGTGAACAGGGCTGCTTGGAGGTGAATCAGCCGGAGAGCTCGCGGAGCCATCACTGTGAGCCAAACGGCCAACCTTCGAAGACAGGGAGAGTAAATCTTACACGGGCACGTTCCTGAAAACTCACAAAGGCGCTTTAATTCTGGAGGAAAAAGGACCGATGCGTAGCCTGTTTTCTTACGCTGACCTTGGTTTTAAGATTCTAACAGAAATTCCAGGGAATACTCGTACTTGGCCAAATTCTGAGAGCAGGACATGGTCCAGCTGACCACCGGCGGGACTGAAGGAAATGTACCTCCTTCGAGGAGGAGGGCTTGCTTCTTTTTTTTCCCCAAGCGGTGTATTTTTCTGGGTACCCAGCCTCGGTCCTTCTCTTCTCCACCTGCCTGAGAGCTTTACGCGTGCGGGAGGGACTGGGCTTTGCCCAGTCGTAGAGGACCAGTACTGCTTTTATACGGGCGGGCCTGAGCTTTTATTAAGGTGGCTTCAGAGGACTTCCAGGGAGAAAAGCTGTCTATGAGAGTTGCTGAAGTCTTCTAATAACCCTAATCTAAACGCAGGGTGTCTTCGCCCATTTGTAACGTAACCCTTTTCCCCGCTCTCATTTTGGCATCCGCAGCTCATGGACATGAGCTCACGGGCGGTTGTGCCATAGCGTGGGACTAACGGGGAATTAAAAGTTTCGTGTCTCTTCCAAAAGCAAAGTTTTATAGCCTAGTGATAAGGAAAAATGAGTCAGAAATGTAAGTTTGCAGAGCCTGCAGCAGGAGGGACAGCGGGTCCTGCTGGGAGGATATAATCAAAATCATTCCCCTCTTTCCAGGCTGGGCTTTTTTTTTTATTTTTATGTTGTCTTTAATCAGTTTTTCTTGGGACATGGAATTGTTTGTGTCCGAAGCCGGCACTGCACAGCGTGTAAAACCTGTGCTGCCTCCTCCAAAGCGTTTCCTGCAAAATCTCGTGTCGTGGCACCTCGCTGGCCTCCAGACTTTCCCAAAAAGCATGGGTGGGTGGGACGGACGGCGAGGTGCCACCAGCGTGACTCCAGTTAGGCCGTTGGACAACGCTACCAGCAGAGGTGAGGGTCGTCGAGGGGTAGAGCTGCCTTCCTAGCAAAGTTCTGCTCCTAACGCCGCCCTCTGCGCTCTCTCCGCGCTGCCGTACATTCACTGCTGCACGTTTTTTAGATGTTGGAAGTTCTGAAATCAGATTTCTTTTCCTGGAGATCGCTGTAAGCACCGAGTAGATGCAGGCTAGACGCCGCATCTGCATCTGGCATCCAACGGCCTCGTGGGATCGGACCTTAAAGACCAAGGCCAACTCTTTTAATGAGAACTTAGGCAGCGTCTTACAGCAACCCAACTGACCTGTTGGGAGGTTTGTATAACACCTACCAAACTGAATTTCCAGCAGGTTATGGCGTTTACACCCTTCAGCAGCGTACCTTTTATTCCATTTAACTGCATTTCATTTAACTCTTCCTCTGCTGGCCAATGTTCTGTCTCCATTCTTTTTCTTTTTTCTTTTTTTTTTTTGACTTGGTGACATTTTTTTATTTCAGTAGGACAGGCTTCTACTGAAATAGTTCTGTATTCAGTTCTGTACTTAAATAATTCATTATTTATACGTATACATATAATACATATATTATGTATTATATCATATATTTATATATATTACAGAACAACAGTTCTGTGAATCATTAGATATTTATAAATATTGGAAATAAATGAATAGCTTCAGATTAATATCCCAGTGTCAAAGACCGAGAGTAAATTTGACACAAGCACAGAGGAAGGACCTAGGCAAAAGTAAAGCTGCTCTTTTTCAGCAGAAAGCTCTAAATCTGACTTAATAGCCATGTGAAATATTGGTCCATTCTTTCATGAACAAAGAAGAGTTAAATGAGTCTCAACATAGCTTCCGAGGAAGGCTAACAATCGTTAAATCATCAGATTAAGTCAGAAAACGGAAAGGATACCAGTGAAAATCAGGGGAAAAGTAAGGGTAACAAACTGAGATTGGTCATGTAATTCACAGGCTTTATCTTGACTTTGTTGAACCCAGAGAAAGAAAAAGTAGAGGATGGGAACTTCAGGTGTGGACTAGAAAGTTCAGGTGTGGGGTGGTGTTTCTATACTCTGGCAGTGCAGGACAGGGCGGCTTAAGCGGGCCAAAAAGCTTCCAGAAGTTGGATAGAACGGCTACTGAACATACTGCAAAAGGTCTCTGGAGACCTCGGTGATGGGCAGTTGCCCAGCAGGACGTCCCTCATCCCTTTGGGCACGTCAGCTGTTATAGGAAGGACACCATGGTTAAAAACGTAGGTGGAAAAAACTCTCAGTTCCCTCCACACCTATCACCGTGCCGGGACCCCCAGCTGAAGGCTTACAGATGTGTCTCCTAACCCGGACAACACCGATTCCACTGAGACTACAAAGGTTTGCCCTCGCCAGTCACCGAAGACCAGGCAGCTCTGAGCACACGGGCTGCGACACCGATGGCTTTGGTGGCCTCAATGCTTCTTTGTCGAAAGGGATCAAAAGAATTTGTAAAGAACTGAGAAGCTGCTGGGTTTCTTCCAAGCTTGGAAGAAGCCAGATGACTGTATGCTGCGACTGCTCCACGGGACTGGGGAACGAGAAATCTGAATTGATTGGACAGGACTATGTCAATTAAGCATATGGGAATGTGTTTGTCATGCTCAACTATGCATTTAAATTTAAATATCGAACACCAGTACAAAGTTTTAAAGAACGGGTACTAGCAAATCTAGCCTCCAGAATGTTTTAATTAAAGCTATTTTAAATAGCACTTACAAAGTTTATATTTTAAAACGTGCAAGATGTTTTTCAGAGATTTCTTTTCGGTCATGTGGAGGTGTAATCCTGTATTTTACTTTTTGAAATATTTGAAATAACAGCCGAGCCCCAGGCTCTTCTCCAGCAAGGAGTTAAGGTGAGGTGCAGAAAAAAAGGGCTGGAATAACCGTGCATAATATTGCCTCATCAGCCCTCCACCGTTTCAGTCATGCCACAGATATTTCTGGATGCAGTCGCAGCATCTGTGGAACCATACTCCAGCTGTTCTCAGACTTTCCCATTTCTGGAAGCCTGCCCTTCCCTCAGCTCCCACCGCAAACGTCCACACAGCAGAAATCCAGTCTTCCTCCGAGAGATCAGTCCCAGACTAACCAGAGATTACACCAGAACGTCTCCGTTACTTTCTCACCCTCATCTAAGGACCTTTGGAATTACAAAGTCAGGCATGAATTCATTAGCTCAAAGCAAGACCCCAGCACTTCAGTGAAGGAGCCTTGACAGAATCGTGAGTGAAGGTCCTTCCCAAAGTCACTCAGGTCTTCAGCCTGGGTGCAGCCGAGCGGCAAATCAAAAGGATGTCAAAACATGCAGTAAACCACATTTTAATTAGACACAAAAAAAAAAACCCCAAAGAATTGAATGAACATGTTTCCTGGTCTGTCTAAAATTTACACAACTTGCTCGATGACAGTCAACAATTCTGTCACTTTCGGATGTCACCATCCATCACTCGCTTGGGCATTTCTTCAGGTTTGGAGTCCCATCTGCCCTTCCCTTGCTCTTTCTCTTTTGGTTTAAAAAAACTTCCTACTGTGGTGTCCAAATACTTGGGAAAGCGGTCTCAAAACAGACAAAACTCATGCAGAATTACCCCAGATTTTCTTTAAAGAGAAAGAGAAAAAGAGAAAAAGGACTAAACCTCCAGACTCCCGTTGAGAATTTATATATCTGCATATATCTGATTCCTGATATCGGTAACCTCAAATGTGCTCCACAGAACTCCGGTGGATTCTTATTTCCAATGACTCTTAGTAATCTCATATCCTACTTCATTTTTACAACATCGCACACTGAGCTTACCTTTACGTGGCTCATGAGAACACACACTATATTAAGTAAGTACGTGTAGTAGGCTTGTGTGCACCCACAAATCTTTGTAAAATAAAATTAAACTGCTGAAACCAAGCTATATTCACATAATAAGTTACTCTAGTTTAGTATTGGGGTTTTTTTGCAGAAGAAATTTGGATTTGCTGCAGGATTTTTTTGCAGGTTTGCTACAAGAGGACTGGGTTTAACTAATGGATGTAAATTAGCAAAAAAGAAGTGCAGGATACTGGACACATTAGTGTGTGCGGCTTACACACGAGATTTTAGGCTTGTCCAGGGAGCAGTTTGGCCTCCACATCTCATTTTTGGAGTACGTCTTTCAAGAGAGCTTCTAAACTTTCTTGGGTTCTAAACCTTTCTTGTGATGACTTCTGTTCAAAAAGATGACTGTTCTCCATCTAAAAAAGAAAATCTTTCAAAATCTGTTAAGCTGATCCTTAAATGCTATTGGGATCAAATGTAGGGGTGGTCACAAGATTTTAAAGCAATTATTATCATTGTTATCATCATGACATAGGGATAAAAACATTGTCGCCCTTACTATAAAAGGCCCGGGGAATCAAGGAACTTCTCCAGTGTCATGACACTAAAAAGCAGACTCCGTGCAACATCTTCAGATGCATCACTCAGCCCTAAAGCAAAAAAGAGTAGACGCAAAAGGTGACACTGATAAGGGAATTATCTTGTTATGCAATTGACAGCCCTATTCCTTTTTGCAAGGCGACATCGTAGCCGGGAGTTCGCGCAGATATTTCTTTTCCTTAAGAGATTTTTTGGCTGTGTAGGACATCCTGTGTAGTCAGGGCTAAAATAACAAGAGCTTAGGGTGAGCTGCAACTATCTGGCTGCAGATCTTCCATCTACCTCTGAAAAATAGCAAAAACCCCTTTTCCTCTAGGTATCTTATTCTATAGCAGGTTTTCTTCGTCAAATTTTTTTTCCTCTTGCTTCAGAACATCACTGCTGACTTTTAAGAGGAAAGTATTACAAAACCAACTGGTCTGGAGGCGAGATACCCAGCACGGCAAGCTGCTTACAGGATAATCAATAGCTCTGCGTAGAAAGTGGGAAGCGAAGTCTAGGATAAGGAATAATGTTACTGGAAGGATTACTAAAATTATCATGATATTCAGAGATTCCATTTTGCTACTTTTCCAGCCAAAATTAACCTTTGTCCAAAGAGCTTGACAAATGGTAGTGGGGCAAGTAACAGGCAAACGGATAGAGATGGTATGTGAGTGATTGTGGTTGCTTGCAGAAAAATCGTCCGTGCTTTGATCTAAGTTTTGTTTGCTGTGGCAGTGTTTGCCTTCATTTCCACGACAAGAGCAAAGAAAATAGCATCTATTAACCTCTTTTAAAACTTTTGCATTATTTTTTCTTGGCGTGGAGTAAATAGGCAACACCAGAGAGTCGTGGTTATTTTCCGTGTGGACGACCCGGGATTAGAAAAAGTGTGGGAATCCTGACCTATTGTTCATTCATTTCAAGGAAATGAATTTTTCTGAATAATTCCTGATTTATTTTCATGCCTCAACTGTTTGTGTGCAACTGTTACATTGAAATGAGTATGAGGTGGGTGGGAGAAAAGGCATTTGATAGTGTCCCAATTATACGTGTTGAGAGAAGGATGAACACGATGGCAGTACGAATGGAGAAGGCTGTGTGTCCGCGACGGAGCCGCGCAAAAGGGTGAGCTGAATCCAATAACCCTAATAGGGAGCCAACTCTCTCAACAGGTCTGGGAAACCAGTGGCTAATTTATATCAAAATAAATGGGAGTGGGATATACGGTAGCGAGCTGTGTTAAGAGATCTTGCCCCGCATACCCTTCCCGTCTTTCTTTCTCACCTTTTTCCCGGGATTGGGCAGCGCGTAGCCCAGCCCATGTCTTACAGAAAAGTCGGCGGCCTTCGGCGTAAGAGAACCCCCCGATTTGGCTCCCAGGTTGGCCCTTAGAAAAGACAGCTCCTGGGAGGTCATAAAATCCTTGGGATGTGGGGGCTTTGAAAGGATTGCCAGAATCACAGACGGGGCTGTCCAAGTAAAGAATCTACTCTACGTCCCTTCTTGGGGACGGGGAAAAGTGCCACCCTGCCAGACCTGCTGGTGGCATGGGGTGGACCCTCTGGAACGACGATGCCACAGACTGCAGAACCGCCTATTGCTTTCGTCAGCCTTTGATGCCTATTTTTCCCTAAATCCAGCCCCTAGGTAACAGAAAATGGTAGAATGTATTGAATTTTGGAAGCATTCCATATTTACTTGCAATAACTGCCCTGGGAGACTCATTAATGCTTTAAAGCTTCCTATTAAATGGAAACCTCACAGTATTTTCTTTTTAATAAAATAAACTGTGAGGTGAAAATATTTTCTGTTTGTTTTTTAATTATGCATGCCTGTCTCAAAAAATTACTCTTAATTTGTCGGATTATTTTAGTTTTATGTCCTTTCACGGGCATGTAAATGAATGACGAAAAAAGCGCAATAAAAGCAAACAATAATTATTCATATTGACCTGAGGCATTGAATGAAATAGAAGAGAGCCTAAAGAAACAGATTTCCTATAGCACTACTTTCTTAAGTATACTGAGGTAATTAGCTTTAAGAGGAGATAATTTCAGTTCACTGAGGTTGCTCTTTCAAGTCCTTCTGGGAAATTTGGATTTTCCATTGATAGCAGTTTTAACATGTCAGGCTGGAGCCAGGGTGAATTAAAGTGAAGAGCTACACAGTCTAAACAAACAGTCCTTCCCATTATCAGAAGCCTGACAACATAACAGCATAAACTATAGTCACATGCCCACAAGTAATGCAGGAACAATTAAAAAAAATAATAGCACAACCTCACCGCAATCCATAAACAATATCTGACAGCTTTTATTAAGCTGACATTTTAAGCTGTGTTATTTTCCAGTTTAACGTGTTGCTTTCCTACCGGTCTTAAGAAAATAAACAATCTTCTATTCTTTCTTCTGGTAAAACGGTGACAGCATTCTCTAGCAGCTCCTCATGAAAATAGCTGACTAGATCCTCAAAAACATCAATAAGTCACAGGAAAACTTCAGGTTTTACCCCATTTTGAGGGATAGTTAGGATATACACAATATATTTATTTTGTGGGCAGGGGTTTTTTAGTACCTTATTTCACATATTGAAATTTTTTACTTTAACCTATGATTTACATGTCCATGTCACTCTGTGTATAGTCTGGTGGTTTTCCTGTCCCTACTAACCTTGACCCAAAGACACATCATCCATTGTCTACTTTTTCCCCTACTGTTTTGTGCCCCATATTAATTGACGTATTAATTCTCTTTTCTCGTTCCGAGAGCGGGTGCTCCAACAATTTTGCTAAACCTCGCCTCTTTCCTCTGCTCATCTCCTCTACAATCATCAGTTTGTTTCCTCTCATGCTGCTTTCTGACTAAATAGGGACTTAAAGTGCCCAATTACTGCGTGACCTGAGGATGTCCCACTCTTTGGCATGGTTATTCTCGTCAGAGGGTGTCCTCCTTGTGTGCAATTGTAGACGGAGAATTCAAGCACAAAGAGATTAAGGGCTCTGACTCACGTTCAGCCAACAAACATAGAACCATCGAACGGTTTGGGTTGGAAGGGACTTTGAAGATCATCTAGTTCCAACCCCCCTGCCCCGAGCAGAGACACCTCGCACCAGACCAGGTTGCTCCAAGCCCCGTCCAGCCTGGCCCAGCCATGAGGAGCAAGAGGATGAGGCGGTCTCAACAAAAGGGGATGAAGAACCAGAAGACGACACGTGTTTCCGTGTCCAAACAAATGCTACAGCTACTGAACCGTAGCCTCTGTCCCTGACACCCCTGAGAGTAGATGCCACGCTTTATTCCTCCCACTCTGCTTCGGTTAGTCCTCCAGCAGTGCCTTCACCTCAAATTCAGTTACAGCAGGAACGGGAAAAAGCCCTTTCACCTTTCGTTTTTCAAGGGTATGTTGCTGCAGATCTTTTCTCGTTTGCGATGTGTTCGTTCCTTGCGCCTCTGACCAAGCGTAAGTTAAATGCCAAAGCTGATGGCAACGCCCCTCGTGCATCATCCTGTTCTTTGTACCTACAGACAAGAGGCACTTGATAAAGATGTTGCCTCGAGGAGTCCCCTGACTGGCGGGTGAGCAGAAGGAGAAGTTTTTCCCTACCTCAGTAGTGTTTAAAGGTGACTCTGTAGCACACAGAGCGAGCGTATGCTTCTCAACACGAAGTCGTCCAGCCCAACGCTGCAGATATCGATGAGATCTCGAGGTGCTGGAGCGAGGGCAGAGGAGGGCAACGGAGCTGGTGAAGGGCCTGGAGAATAAATGTGATGAGGAGCGAGTGAAGGAGCTGGGAGTGTTCAGTTTGAGGAAGAGGAGGCTGAGGGGAGACCTCCTCACTCTCTACAACTACTTGAAAGGACATTGTAGGGAGGTTGGTGCTGGTCTCTTCTCACAGGTGATTAGCAATAGAACAAGAGGGAATGGGTTCAAGCTGCAGGAGGGGAGGTTTAGGCTGGACATCAGGAAAAAATTCTTCACGGAAAGAGTGGTCAGGCACTGGAACAGCCTGCCCAGGGAGGTGGTGGAGTCACCATCCCTGAGTGTGTTTGAGACTCGTTTAGATGTGGTGTTGGGGGATGTGGTGTAGGGGAGAACTTTGTAGAGTGGGGTTGATGGTTGGGCTCGATGATCCCAAGGGTCTTTTCCAACCTGAATGATTCTATGATTCTATGATAAGAAAGGCTATTAGATCTCTTCATGTATCACCTGTGCTCTCCCAGCCTCACTGTTAAGATAGATTGTTTTCATACATGCTGTTTGTTGATCACACATGGGTGGTCAGCTACAGCTCGGGAAAGTGTCTGAAGAATTTAGACCAAAGGCTGCAGAAGCATCACTAGGAACTATGTGGAGAAGGAGAAATCACACAATACGATTTTCTAGTTCAGGATGTGGATGCTGTTCTCAAAACTGGCTGTCCTGGTACACAGCCTAATAGTGTTGGTTCCTCGGGTTTTTCAAAGTACCAGTGAGGTAGAGGGAGAATTTACAGTCTTCCATTAATCTATTTTTAGTCATTATTTCTCACTTATAAACATTAAGGATATATTTCAGTGTTTTTCTGATTTGGGCTCCTCTTTTTATTTTTCACATTGCATCGGTCAACCACCTCCGCCTGCAAGAAATTATTATTTACGTCTCCTAATGAAAAATAGCATTTGGAAGGGAGAAACGAGGTCTGAAGACCTCAGATAATGCCTAAATAAACAGTAAGCTCTTCAGTAGTTTCATGTTGTTTTCCCTGTCTATAAAAAAAATTGTACGCAACACTAAGCTAGAAGGTGGTTGTATATTGTTATGGTTCCGTCATGGCAGACGTTGTCATAAGAGGGAACTAAAATACGAAAAGCCGAAGGGAATTAGGCGCCCATCCCATTTTAGAATGACCCGAGTGTTAGGAGCAAACATTTTACCCGGACTCCTACAATCAAGACCAGATGCCTTTCTAAATACTACGCTGTAATTCAACCATATTTTTATTGGACACGGTACAGGAATTACTGGGTGAAATTCCATGGTTTCTGTTATGTAAGAACTCAGACTATGGGATGGTGCAATCCCTTATGTCACTAAAATCCCTGAATAACCATAGATGTCATCCCCTCCTGTTTGCTCAAGTTTTACTTCCTTGGTTCTTGCGGTATCATAATCCCATTCCATCTCCAGCCGCTGAAGTAGGTTCTGGGGAAAACTTTGTAGGCAAAGTCTGGATTTTTAATGTAATAAACAGGGAAAAAACCCAAAACCTTGGAAAAACCTTCCTGTGGCGTTTCCACCGTGCTTTATATGCTTATTTCTCTCCAGGAGCAAGCTGAAGGGAATGCGTATCTGTGTTTTTGCATTCAACTTAATGCTGTTATCACCAGGCAATAAATCAAGGAATTTATGCTGGGTTCCTATCTTAAGCATCAGCTTCATCAGCAAAATCGAAATACTGATAAAAAGAAATAGAACCTATTTCTGAAATAAGACTTCCCATGAATTTGCGAATGAGAATGCCTAGTGAAAAACAGTTGCCGTACCCTCAGGTTCACTTCCAATGGGCTTCGCAGATTTTCTTTTGAGCTTTGAAAAAAATCTCTTCTCCTTTTCATTGGTCAGCATTCCAAAAGCACGTTATTTAAAAGAGTCCAAATGGCGTGAAAACTTCCGCAGAACCCTAATGCCATTAGAATCCCTGCATGTTTAAACCCCGTTCAATTATAAAATGAGTTTTAAATGGCTTTTCTTTTTTCTTAGGCAAGACCATCTGAAGGGAGGAGAATTGGAGACTGGTCATGTTTAATGTAACGCTCAGGAACCAAAAAACACCCACCGCCCTACCAAAACCCGACCCATAGCCATCGGGGTCAGTGGGAAACGGGACAAAACAATAGGAACACTGTGACCTCACGGTTCCTTTCCTTCGGGTCTCCGAAGTCATTGGAAAACTCGGGTACCCTCTGCTGGCCACGCAACCCATCTGTAGCCCCGGAGCTGCCATCCCCAGGGATGCTGAGAGCCCCGCCAGCAGCTTGGAGCAAGAGCCGCCCTGACTTACATCCTGTTAAAAGAGCAAAAAAAAACCAAAAAAACAACCCCACAAAATAAGACACAAGAAAGTTCTAGTCGGGAAAAAGTTTCAGGCTACTAGGGGGGGTGCTATAAAAAAGAACATCGCTATCGCACTGTAAAAAAGAACACCACTCATTAATATATGTGATGTTCCGGCTTTTAAGGGATTTTTAGACGTGGAGGCTCCGCCTAAGGGTGTTAGCTTTTCCGAGGGTGTTGCGCAGCGCTGTGAAACGCTTGCTCACGCCACCCTTCTTACCGTTCGTTATCGGGACCCGGGGCTGCTCAACGGGGCGGGGGGGGTGTGTGGCACGGCTGGGAAGCTGCTTTAACACGGAAAAAAAAATAAATGCTTAGGCGTATTTCTTTGAAGCGGAGCGCTGCCTCCTGTTGCGGAGGCACCTGAGATGACTTTTAAGCAGAAACCGGCGAAGCTAAAACTTTGTTTTATCCGCGCAAAATGACGTGTGTTTGGTGCCTTACGGTTCACGAGGTTAAAGAGGTAAATGGTTTCGTGTCTACCGTAGGGCCCTGCTGAGAAGAGGACAATAATGATGAGCCAGCCACTTTTGCAGAGGTGGAAAGTAACCGGTTAGAATAGTTAATCTTTTGAGACACATCCCTGGCGTTAAGTGGATTCTTCTCATTCGGCTGAAGGCGCAACAGCTGGATTCTGTCACCCCTGACTGGGGCGGTCTTGTTAGTGTAGGATGACCTCTGGAGCACTAACACAGATAATACTGGCACCTCTCCCCGCTCTAATCAACTACCAGTCTGAGCAATTCTACAGGAGATGGGGGCATTAGGGCCGTATTATTCTAAACAAAATTCAGTGATGGTAGCCGAGTATTGTGACAGCAAAAGACGGATTCTACCTTTCCCACCAAAGGTTTTTAATGCCAAATTCGGGGAATGGGCTGTAAAAACAACACAGCTCCATATTTTCTCCCTTTTCTAAAAGTCGTGTTTTGCAGAGCTAGACTGTTTGTGTCAAGCACGTCTGAGCTAAAACTCTCGCAGTTTTACTGCCGTATATAAAACTGTTCATTGCAAACACACGTAGTTAATGTGCTCTCTCTTCGTCTCT
Source organism: Sterna hirundo (assembly GCA_009819605.1). NCBI lineage: Eukaryota > Metazoa > Chordata > Aves > Charadriiformes > Laridae > Sterna > Sterna hirundo. The sequence continues at coordinate 1,685,071 of CM020441.1, forward strand.
TTCCGCGTAGATTAGAGCTGGCAGGAAAACAAAGATTTCTGGGAATTTAGCTGGAATGGGAAAGGCTCAGGTTCAAGTTACTGTTCGGTCCCGTCCTCTTCTGGAGCAGGGCGTTGAACAAGGGTCTCCTAGGTCTGAGCTGAGCGCACTGGTGGCTGGACCGGGCGCTGCTTCGGCGATGGAGCTCTTGTATTTTGACCATTTTCAAAGAAGCTTCATCGAAATCTGATCAATTCTCATGATGCACGCAACTTTCATTGAAAATATTGCGAGTTGTAAAGTTTTCGGACACGGATAAAATCTTTAGCTACAGGTAAAAAGGGCAACAAAGCGTTCTGTAGTTATGAAACAGCAAAATGACGGTAGCTAACTTAATCTCAAGGGGTTCGTACCCCACACGGGCATGTGGTGTCACATCACGCAGCAGAGCAAGGCATGCCATCGGTAGGAATGGTGCACAACATGCGAAGTAGAATATACTAATTTTATAGGTAGCAGCAATTCTGTTTATCCTCATCGTTTATATGGGATTTATCAGAAAATAAGCAATATACACACTGTCAACTAATTTTGGCTTAGACTAGGTGATGTGAAAGGTCCCTTCCAACCTAGGAAATTCTAAATATAAAAAGTGCGCAGTGTGAGACTGTTGGTGTTCTTGGCCTGCGGTAGCAGTTACAAAAGCTCTCGAGATCCTTGGGCTACTGGAGCGTTCTGCAGTGCCTTGTGCCTGGGTGGCGCAGAGACATCGGCTTCGGTTGTGTTCGGAGAGTGGCTTCGGTTGTGTTTGAGAGCGTTCACCTCTGAAAGTCAGATCCTACTGTTGGAATCACGACGGAAATAAATGTCTGCGTCCGAGGTAGGAGTGTTTACATTTACTTCATTGTCAGTGGAGAGAAACGGGGTGCCATTTATCCCCACAAATAAATGTTTAGAGTGCAAATGTCTGAAGTTAGTTGAGAAATCCCACCTTGGATTTACCTGTCAAATAAGAAAAGCACGATGATCACCTGTGAATAATTCGGGGCGCTGACTTGCACAGAGTTCTTCCTGTCGAAGGTGGGGAAAAAACCCAATTTTTCAGGGTAGCTTCTCTTAATTGGAGTAAGCATTGTGTTCCAGTCTTTCTTGACAATTTTAACACGACAACTCCAGCTTTGTTTGCTATGGACCGTGATTCTGTCGGGAGGCAGACCCACTGCTCAGAGCGTGGGGCAGGAGCAGAGGGTGTCCATGGGGCTGAGGACTCCGCCGTAGCGAGGGGTGGAGGTCGGTGCGGAGTTTCTTTGATGTTGGGGGGAATATTGTGGGAGAAGTAGGAATGATGTATAATTTCGTAAGCTTTTAAAAGAGCACGGAAATTGAAAGCCTGGTCCTTATGAGATTCATCAGCACTACTGGACTGCTTTAGAAGGGTGACATAGTCCTTATCCCTCAAACCAGTGATGGCAGATGAAGGGTCGCCCTGTTCGTAAATCGCTAAAGCAGGCTTTTCAAAGCTTTAGTTTGCAGAGATTTTTGGTAGAAATAAAAAAGGACATGGAGGTTCCTGAGCTCATCTGGTTTTCCAGTGAAACTTTGAAACATTTTTTTTTCTTTTTGGGTGTGAGAGGAGTGAAAAGAGGGAGAAAACATGATTCTGATGCAACTTTCAGCAGGTAAAAGGATATAAATGTTAACAAAACCTGTGTGTTTCTTTATTTCAATTAAAAAAAAAAAGTAATAAAAACTCTTCATTGTGGAAATAACCACTAACTTGTTGCTTTGGACACTTACCTGGCCTTCAGTTTCAGTCCTTTATCTGCTTGATAGAGACTGGGAATGTAATCTTGATCTCCCGTATGAGTTTCCTTGCTGTGAAGAAATTCTTGTTCTCCCTGTAAGCTCTTTCCAAAAAAAACCCCCACGTTTAAAGTGCAAATACAAATAAGATAAACTTCAAAACCATCACAGCTTTTGCAGCCTCCCCACTCTGCTGATTAGGACGATCAGCTTTCAATCGCAGATCCCCTGGGGCACGTGGGTTGGTGACTATGGGTCTCTTGCTACTCTGGTCCCTGATTTCGCCCATCTCTTCGTACCCGTGGTTGCCTCTGCTCTTTCTATTTCTTCTCCCGCCAGCCCCCTCAAAGTGATTTCTTTGGCCACTGTTCCCTCCATCCCTCCCGACGCGTTTTCCTCATGGAACGCTGTCAGCAGGGGGAGCGTCAACAGCACCGGAGACTCGCCAACGGGCCACTGGGTCTTGGTGGGAGGAACAGGGACAGACCGGCCGAAGCTGAAAGACAGAAATCTGGCCATTATAGATAGCAAAGACAGTTCCATGCTGGAAACTGTTGACTCATATGTAAAAGATAGAGAGATGTGAAGGGAAAGACGCCAATCTATATACATATTAGAGTTGCCATAAAAAAAAAAAAGCTGTCATAGGAAATGTAGGATTGTGCTTGAGGTCTTTCCCCGATTTATGTTTTAATTTTATTTCTTTTTTTATATTAAATTTTTCTTGCATTCCTTGTTCAATGACTCTCTAGAGAGTTAGTTCTTTGCTGGTGAATTTCAAGGCTAATAAAATAGGTTGAGATTGACCAAATAAAACAATAAACCGATTTTAAATATGCTGGCACTGAAAGAAAATAACTTGGGTAGTCTGCAGTGTCTGGACATGCTGTATCCTTGGCTGGTTCGTTCCTGTAGTGACTCATTGTTTTCTGGCAAATGTTGATTATCCCTCTATGTACGTTTGTGAAAATTTCAGCTAAGCTGGGCTGTTGCAATTAGTGCAAACGTCAATGTGTTATCAACACATGCCTGAAGGAAAAAAGGTGCACCCTGGATTCTATCTTAAGGGTCCAGCACGATTGTATATACCATAATATATGAAAACTTCTATAAAATTATGTTACGATATTTTAACATACAAAATGAGGAATGCTAGCTACTTACGTATGTACAGAAAAAAGCAAGTAAAATTCACTGTGAGTTTGTGACGTGGAGCTTTATGTTTCAACTTCTTATCTGCAATGAGGCTAGGACAAAAACATAAGTTAATGAGTAAATTCACTCTGATTATTCAAGAGAACCGAACGCTAGGGACCAATAAGCTTTTAAGAATTTCCACCCAGAAGTGGAGTTTAGGAACCCCAGGTTTTCTGAAGTGATGCTACGTGGGGGCGTAAGCCTGTGCTCGGACTTGCCCCCCCGTTGGCTGGTGTGAGCAACGTGTCGTTTCACTTCATGCCCTCAGCTATTTAAGAGTCGCGGACGAAATGTCCCTGTGGCTGAATTCTCCGGAGAACCCGATGAGGTAGGCACCTTCTGAATTTAACTCATTTGACTCACACCAATTACACTGCGGTCAACTATAGTAAAATCCGCAGGGGAAAATATGGTGCTGGTGTATCTGGTGATGACGATGGTGCACACCTTTATTATTGCCTAGTGGTTACAGTGCTCTTCGACATTCAGGTTCTCCTTCAGCTGGAGCAGCTTGTAGTTTGCCACCCCAGAAGAGGGTCTGTCCCAGCTAAGGAAACGTGGCTGTGCACAGTTCTCAGACCAGCAGGGAACATTCAGGGACCAGGGACAGACCAGAAGAGGACCGTGCCCAAGCTGGGGGCAGGGAGGCCTGACATCTTACCCTGGCTTCTAAAACTGCTTTTCTATTTCATTTTTATGTGAAATAGGTCACCACTATGGGGTCTGTGGACCCCAGCCGGCATTTTCTAAATGCTTTTACTGGATCCTCCTTTGCCCCTGTATCAGCAAAATACTGAGGAGTATACCTAGCATCGAGCACCACCAGCAAAACTGTTACCAGTGGAACATTTGTTTATGTAAAACTGGGATTGTATTGTCCTGTTTCATGTAATTAAGACCTACATAATTGTGCTAGCCCCCACGTGTGACATGAGTCTTGCTACTTAAGAAGTCACTAGTAGAGGATCCCAATCTCTCATTAGAATGTCCTCACTGTTGCGTGTCTGATATCACGACAGAAGTGACACTTGATTCTACATTTTATACGAATTTAATTTTTGCAACTTTTTTTCACCAAACGAGGGTTGACATGCACGAGAGAATTAGCTCAGAAATTATTTCCTTCCCAGGTTGCATTATTCCTGACAGCTCTCAAGGCTTCCTCAGCCATGTAGGAAAAACTTAATGGTGCCACGGAGAGGAGGGGGATGTTGTGGGACCTGCTATTCCTGGCACAGCGAAGGCGCAAGGAAGGGTAAAGGATGGCGTTAGGACTTTCAGCTGGTGCCAGCCTTGCTGCTTCTCCAGAAGAGACGGGAAGATTCTCCTTGCTCCCGTTATTGTTTCTGGCGCCCTTCAGCTGGGGCCAGACACGGCTCCCAGAGCTTTGGCGTTGGCAGTGCAGGTTGTGGGAGGGTGGTTGCTCCGGCACCAGAAGCTGTTGGCCGATGAAGGTAGATGTCTTTGCCCATGTTTACATCCCACCTTAAGTGCTTCTTGTAGCACGCCATCAGAATGCCACAATTTGTTTAACACACTTACCCATTTCGTTTTGTAAATATGGAAGTACTTTCCGTTCCTGCAGAAGAGCGGAAGCACAGAAGGACAGGGTGGTATAAGATCACATAAGAAGTCTCTGGTAAAGCAGGGCCTTGAATTCATCTCTTCCAAGTCCTAAAGCAGACCCTTAGTGTGCTGATCCTCCTCCTCCTTCTCTGCACGTCCTTGTAGCTGTGCTAGAAAACGTGTAGAGTTGCGATTATCTTTTTCTCCTGGGCTGTTCTACAACATATGTGTATCTTCAGTTGAATAGGTACATTTTTTAAACCAGTAAGCCAATTGGTATATATAGTATTCCTATGTTTAAAAATGCCTTTGAAGACTCGTCCAAAGACTCACTGAAGCCAATGACATCTTTCTTTAATTTCAAAGGAATACGCATCAGGATGTGGATGAAAAGAGAAACTGTGGTCCTGCTTCTGCACGGAGAATTAACGCAGGTGTGCTTGAAGGTGTAGGACATAATTTGCTTGTAGGAGTAATGAAAGCACGTGGGATCATGAAAACTTTACAAAAACGGGTGAGTTTCACACTTTCTGAAGCGTGCACTACTGTCTGGAGCAGTACCCCTCTGAGCAAAGCTTTAGTATCTCCTCTGAGGAGATTTTTTTCAGCAGATTTGATTTGCTTTTCTTTGGAATTCTGCAAGACTGGAGAGAAAATGTTTCTCACCATTGAAAATAGAGCTAGGAAAAAAATTGTAATCAACAAGAACATAGTAAAGCAAATCAAAATAGCTGCCCGTATTTTGCTTTATACAGCAACGTTTTCATCGGGTCAATGACTTTATTAATTTTAAAAAGATTGTTTTCAAGTTTATCAAAGTTACAGCGAAGTGAAAGTCCTGTTGAGCCCATACAGTAAAAAATATTCTGAAGTCCCCTGGACTGTTCTGAAGTCTCCTGCTAATTGTAGCAACACTGTGTCCTCTTAATTAAACAGAATGAAGGAATGTAAAATCTTCATGGGTCAATTCTTAGACTTTTTTAAGAATAGAAATGGAGAAAAAAATCTCTGTGCTTTAAAGCAAGAAAAAACATAATATGCCAATGTGTTATCGTTAACAGAGTTGATTATTTTGTAAAAAAACTTACAGAGACGGCTATTTTCTTGAATTATTTTTTTTTTCATCTGGCAAAAAGTGTTTCTGACAAAAAATATTAAATACAAATAAAAATGTGACAGTCCCATTTCAACTTCATCACAATCTTTTGGGCTTTTAATTTCAAAATATCTTAATTTCAAACTTCTATTTACTGCAAATTATAATACAAGAAATGAACTCGGGAGGAAACTGTTGTGATATGACCTTAAAAGATGTTTTCTAGGGAAGGGAGAAAAAACGTGCACCAGTCTGGCGAGTGGGTCCACGCTGGGCAGCGCTGGGGTACGCTGCTGGAAGACGCCAACCCTTCTGCTGCCGGCTGTAGTTCCGACCTGATAAAGACCAGATGAGCCCGGGAGTGCGGTGGTGCTGGGAGGGGGCAGGACCAGCTTGGGGCTGCACAACACTCCGATGGGAGCGAGCCTTTGGCTGGTGAGATGTGATCAGGCAGAGCCACCATTCTGCTGGCGAGCCTTCGGTACATCTGCAGTCAGCGCGCTCTACTTCCACCGGACATTTGCGTATGAGGACAACAGGAGTTGTTACAAAGAGAAAGAAAATGGGTTTCTGGTAAACTCTAGACTTCTCTCAAACCCTTTGTGCTGTCCTCACAAAAAAAGCCCCAATTTCAGCATCCTTCTTGACCATTAAGCCTTTTGAACGTCGTTGAGGTTTCTCCATTACCCATCCATCTCAGCCACCAGCCTGTTGCTGCTGAGGAAATACCCTTCAAGAAGAGCATTAGGAAGTCCACTTCAGTCATTATTTTATAAGGAATAATGACCACTTTGTTTCATTAGTGGCTTTCTGCTTCTAATCAGACATTTATTTTTCACATCCACCAAACAAGGATGTACAGCACATGTTAAGGGAACTGTGTGTGTGCCACATGGCTTAAGAAGAATAGATGCTGTATAAAATGGAGAGAGTGAAAGAGGAAGAGTAAGGTAATATAATAGATAATGAATTCAGCTACATCATATGATTTTATTGCTTGAGGCTGCAAAGGCGAAGGAATACTATGGAACACACATGGATTTTAAACCCCCATGACTGAGTTTTAGTACACTACGCTGCAATTTCTTTTCCCTCACCCTGATCAGATGACTCTGTAGTCATGAGATGACAAAGACGGAAGGCTTAATTCTTGTGTGTAGTGGTACTGTCTAACTCCAGCTTCAGCAGAAGTGAAGCACATGAAGCCCAGACACGTGAAAAACTGGAATCACCGCCGAGACAGGCCTGCGATGTGTTGGCCTTGGGGCAGGTTTTCTGTATTGCGAAACAGGGCTCTGGTAATTTCTAAGGACCAAAAACACATACTCTGGCTTACATTAAAAAAAAAAGTAGGCTCCAAAATCAATTTAAAGATTTCTTTTAGACCTTGGCTGGACTTCAGAAAGTGAATTTTCCCATTGCTGTAATCATCTGCTATTAGGGTTTGAAGTCAGGAAGCATCTTGAGGTCAATTCACTAGAACGAAGGGCTGAAATAAAAATGTTTTGATTTCCTAACCAAGAACCACAATTTTTAAGAGGTGTTCTGGAAAAAAAATTGCTTGTTGGATGATAGCATGAAATATAGATGGGACACTTAAAGCCATAATTTAGCGCAAATTGTTACCTGATATTAGATTTACTTTGCTATTATTTGTAGTTTTGCCGATTCTATGGTCAAAATCCCACATAGCACTGAAGCCTTCGGCCCTGGTATTAACAGTGAAATCCGCATTTGGCTGGGCAGCTGTCTGGATGGCTATGAATGCAAATCTGAAGGAATTCCCAGAATGCAAACTGCCGCGGAGCGATCTTCTTCAATCCACTCGCAGCCTCATCTCAATAATGCCACGTTTCACAGGGGTGCCAATTTTGGAAGTTAAATACACTAAATGCTCTCACTTTTTCCTTTAGGTTGTGTATTATACAGTCATGGTTGTACATCATATACTCTCTATAATCTTATTTACATTGATTATATTTTGTGATTCTTACAGCTACAGGTTATTTAATACCGAGATCTAAAAACTGTGCTCATTAGGATCCTAACCTGTGCCTCTCCCTTGAGAAGCATATTATCATGCTTGGCAATATCAATAATTTTAATTAAAGTGAGTAACACACCCCTGCCCCGATTTTACGATTTAAAGGAAGGTGCTGAGAACCCTCCAGCCCTTAACGTATAATTCAGGATCAGCTGAACGTACACAAGGCTTCTACTTATTGGAGAATCGGAGCAAGAGGTGTATAAATCCATCTTAGTTTTCTTTCCAACTCTTGTTTCGCGTTTACCTGGTAGATTTATTGCTTGACTGTGCTTCAGTAGTCTGACTCCCTGCGGTGATTTCCCAAAAGTCTGCCGGCAGGAATACACCCTTACTGCTGCAAAAGATTATGACATCATGGATGTTAAAAAGAGAATGAATGATGTGGTTAGCCATGCGTTCAATATATTACTAGAGAGGGGGTTATATGGAAACATGGCCTTTCTGTCAGGTAGAATGAATGAGATATATAATTTGTTTTGTCCTTCTCTTAAAAGAACAAGGGAAAGGAGATAATCTGTCTTAATAAGGGCATGCTTAGAGTATCAACCAACTAGAAAGTAATATATTTTTAAACATCCATATGTGATCCCCTTATTAAATTAGGATGTTGAGCTAAATTTAAAGTATCAATATATAAATCAGTCAGTCAGTTAAATTAGCCGGTTTTATACTGATAAATGGGAGTTAATAAAGCAATTACTTCTTTCTGAACCATAAGGCTCTGGTTTCCAAATCAGTTGTATGAGTTATGGATTACTGACATAATTTACAAGTTTTCATTTACGTGACTTATATCCTTGATTTCTGAGGAATTAGTCCTTTATTGTATTAAAGGCACAACAAAACAGCATTTGCGTGACATTAAGGTTGGGAGCGAAGCAACAAAACCCTCTGACTTCTCAATTTATGGTGACACGGTGTTCCTTACTCTAGCTGCTGTTGTTCATAACGTGCAGAGAGTTAAGGACAGAATTGTTGCCTTAATATTGAAGGTCGTGACTTCTCAATGTGTGTGTCGTGACCTATGTTCTATACCTGTAGAGTTTTGCCTTTTTTTTTCCCCGCTCGTTTTTGTAAGCACACACCAGTAGCAGGCAGTTCTGCACCTACGTTGGCCATTTGCTATGAGAGAGGTGGCGTTAAAACTTGTCAATGGATCGCCACATAACCTTCGCATTTTCTATTTTTATGAGGCTCAACTTTGTGCAGCTTGATGTCATGGAGGGCTTGGAAATGATTACAATGTGAGTAAGGTCAAGCTTATATAGGGTGTGCTGTAAATAAATTTTCTTTTTAATTTTTCACACGCTTTTCCCCTCTTAATGCTTACTGCCTGGTATTTATCTCGATATTCTCCTCAGACGGAAATAACCCGTCTCTTGGGCCACACGGGTCTTGAAGAGCTGCACAGACTGGCTGAAGTGGGGTCGAATTTTGCTAAAACCCAATTAGTTATCTGCAAAGCAGTTCTAAAATTCAAGTGAGAGGCAGTGGTTTGCCGATTAAACTTTTTATTGTCCTCTACTGTGTTAGGAGCCCAGTAACATCAATGGTAATAGCCATTATGAAAGAGAGTAATAAGAGCGTTTCAGGAAGACCTTATGATGCGTATCGATGGTGTCTGCGTAGTTCAGTTCATTCAGTGTTGCAAAAAAACAGCAACAACAAAAAAACCCCACAGCAACCCTCCCTCCCCCAAATCTATAAAATAATATTCTGATTGAAAAAGTCACGTTTCCCATGAAAAACATATTTGGTTGGGCAGCGACCAGCGGCAAGCTGAGGAATCAAACCTGGCTGCGCGGTGCCTGACACGTTCCAGCTTGCAGGAAGGAAAGAATAAGAACGCAGACGAAAAAAGCCGGGCAGAAATAAGGGAACCAACGGTTCCCATCGAAGCCGAATTCTCAGGGCAAAAAATAAAAAGCCGGTAAGATTTATGTGGCCAAGAGTAGGATTACCCTGAGATCTGGCCCAAAAGTCAGGCTCCATTTTACAGACTCGCAGAATTACCAGGGGTCTGGCGAAAGAGTAACTCCAGTCTCCTTCTTCGCTTCGTGATGTTTACCTTGCAGGCAATCCAGAAACTGGATTTAGCGCTAAGCATGGGATGAGCCTTTGAGAGCTTGGCTTCCATCTCCCCAGCATATCTCCATTCAAATATCAACAGCTGATAGACAGGCAAGGCTCCTAGAATCTGCCTTTCCTATATTCCTTTCACTGTAAAGAAATCATTTTCACTAATAAAAGGAACTTTCCTCTGACAAGAATTTCATTTTTTTCCCCACTGAAGTGCATTAAAACACCCCAGAATTACTCTACACCGGTATACGCACAGCGCATTAAATATTTTAGCGCCCACAGAGTCCAAGCTTCAAATATTAATGAGCCCCACAATAAGTCATGACAGAGGCAGTCAGGTGGTGATCTCCCCGGTATGTGTTTGAGACCAAGTCTGGTTTTCAGATGTCAAACTGTATAAAAATGCTTCCAAGGAAATATCATAATGGGTTTTCTGTAATTTTACCAAAGTTTACCCTCAAGCCTCATGTAATTGGGTAATATCTGTTAAGTCAAACAGCTTCGACTGGAGCAATTTGGCCGGCACCACTGGTGACATTTAGTATTTATTATTTTTTTTATATATATATAAAATATAGATAATTATTATTATCATCAGACGATCGATAGGTCTGCCAGTGACGCTGATGCTACATATCATCTGAATCACAGGCCTGGCTAACAGAAAAATAAGTGGATTTAAATGAAACACAAACTAACCTAACACTATCGAGTGCGATATATTCCTAATAAAATATTAAAGCCTCTTAATAAACTTATTTTAAGAGGCCAGTATTTGATAGACCGAACAGAAACCGGTTAAACTGACTAAACTACTGCAGTGCTGACACAGGAGCAGCCAAACTGCTTCCCTTTACACACCTTTCTTTTTGGCCCCAACGAAAATGAAATTTATTAATCATTTAAAAGAAATGGAATCTTGGCAGGACTTCATTTTTCCCTTCAGTCACCTGTAGTTTGATGGGATTTGAGATAACTTCCCTGAATATACCTTCCAGGATGCTTAAGAGAAGGGATTTGTTTACAGTATCCAGAGCGGTGCCAGGTCTGGAGGCAAGATTTCCCAAACTTTTGATCTGCGGGCTCTGGTTTCCAGAATGTCGAGATCCATGTTAAAAAAAACCCCACGAATCTGGTGTCCAGAGCCCATTCATCCCATCGCCACATTTATAAAACAGAACCAGAAAAAGAATAAAGGGGCGATTAAAGGTGTGGAATAACCACTGTACGACTAGTGACCAAAAGGACAATAGTGTCTATGGAGGAGGTATTATAAAATCAAGAAGTATGTGGAAAGGGTGAATATAAGGTGACTATTTACTTTTTCTTCACACAAGGACTCAGCCCGTGAAAGCAGTGACAACAAAAGGCCTTTTTAACGTAACTAAACGTCACTTTTAACACAACCGATGGTGGTGACGGAGTACCGTGGCTCTTGACATGCTTAGCTGGCAAGGACATAAGGAAAGGCCAAATTCTCATCAGCTGTGACTGATTTTTCACTCCATCCCCCTAAACTACCCTCCAGACGACGTCTCCCCCTTACTCTGCTGGGGCTTCCTTCCTTTTCCCCGTTTCCTTGTCACACCCCCCACTTTTAGCATCCTTCTTGGGGGGACACCACAGGGGGAAAGAACCGAATTCCTGTGTGTTGAATATTGATATTCTGTACGGCCGTGTCTCTGCTCTACAGACAGGAACTTTTCCTTCTGACTGTTGAGCATCAGGCTTGGACTGGATGACTGAGTCTTACTCTCTTCAAACCCCAAAACCGTTGTTTGAAAGCAGCTTGAGCTCTTTTTTTGCAAGAATGAAGGAGTATCCTATCAAATCAAAAACCAACAAATGAAAGAGTTACATGTAATGCCCTGTTTAACCATTTCCCACTGTATTATCTGAAGCCACCAGCATAATATTTCCCACCTTTATGTGAGTAAAAGAAGCACCAACAGAGAATTAATGTCAAAACGCATCGCCTTGCATAGTATTTCCACGGGGCATTTATGCAGTTATACAATTACGGTAGATCATTGGATGAAAGTACAACTCGTGACAATGCTGAAAACGTGGTTGTTTTTGGAGCTGTAAATTGGTATTGCTCAGACTTGATCCTGAAGACAAGCTACATCAGTACAAAACTGTGGGAGGCTGGTGGTGTGTCTGAACAGGGGAAAAAAAATCTCCGAAGAGGAAAAATACACCCAATCTATAATTATGATCCTGACTTCTAATGTAAAGGCCGAGTTGATTCTGGATCTGCAGGTCAGTCAGAGGCCTCAGACACTTTTTTAATATATATATATATAAAAAAAATATAAATATATTAAAAAATATATAAAATATATATAAAATACATATATGTAGTCTATATAGAGAGAATTCATATATATATGTATATATATATAAAATAAAAAGTATCTGAGGCCTCTGTGCATACTATATAGAGAGAAGACATACATATATATATTTTTTCTATATATGTACAATATATATATATATTCTATATAGGGAGAATTCATCTGCTGCCGCCTTCTCCTCGACCAGATAAGAACTTAATTATCATACCTGACTGTTCTGAGTTAGTTTAATTGTTTATATTTACCTCTTTTGTTCTATTTAGCATAGAGGACACTGGTTCTAAATGACCCCATGGCCACGACAGCTAATGTAAGCAAAATATAAAACGCTTTTGGCTTTGAAAGAAAAAAAAGAAAGTTGGCTCAAATTCAGGCCGCGTGTACTTAACATTCTCCAAAATGTTGCAGATGGGTTGAATGGGAGGCTGATTTTGATAAATGGTTCCAACTCTGAAGCCACAATGCAATACTTGTAAATTCTTTTGAGATGATTAGACCGGTAGTTTAGCATCTATCATTTGAGATAGACTAGCGTGATAATGGACCCAAATAACTCATCACACATCCCTGCTATTACTCTTCCTCTGGTATGGCTGAGACCGCTGATGTTTGGCTGCTCATCCTGGTGAATTTGATGGAATATTTTTTGATTAAAAGAAGGAAAAATTGATTTTCAAAGGAGCCTTAATCTAAGGGAATAAGTACTTAATTCCCTTGTACACTTGAAAGGATCCAATCAGAGGTTTTTTGTTTGTTTTTTTTTTTTTTTTAGTCTGTATTTATGCCTTTGAGGTCGTACTCTTAGATCTCATACACAAAACTGGAAAAATTGGGGAAAAACTTGCTAGGCTGTAAAGGTGTAACAGAAAAAAACCTCATACGCTCATCCTTTGTTTGGATGACCATGAGACATGGTGTAGACCGTGTTGGATGGTTTCATTCCCCTCCTTCTCCCCGGCGAAGCTGGGGTGCCCGTCTCCTGGGCTCTTGACGCCGTTGCCCTCTGGGGCGGTGGTGGGCGGCGCAGGCGGGTACCCATCCCTCCGTATCCAACGCTTCCCAGAACGGCCACGCAGGTGCCGGGAAGGTGCCGGAGACGGAGGGATTTTCCTTCTGCGTGCCGATAGCGGACCCTCAGGTCCCCTCCTGGTCACCTTTGCTGAATCTCCACTCTCCGGGGGAAGATTTATATTCTCTTGACATGGAAGAGTTAAACGAGGGGAAAAAAAGACTTTTACACAGCCCTGTAAAAGTCATGTTTTGCTGGCAAACGGCAGCAAACTTGCTAGGCTTTCTTCATTAGAGCCTTGCCATTTAAGCCATCAGCGTCATTTTGTGAGGACATCAAACATGTGTACACCAGATGCCTGCAACGCGGAGCGGCACTAAGGACCTGACTCAACTTAACAATAATCTGCGGACAGCGGGTGTGAACCTGAGCTGGGCCAACACCTCATCAGACTGCATGGCTAATTGATTTCAAAATTAGAGTTGGTATTTCTGAACAATAATCTTAAAAGGCAGCAATAAAATACATCAGAATCCTTTGAGCTAGCCAAGCTTTCATCCAAATGGCTTATTACAAAGAGCTGGCACACCTGAACTTTGGCATAGACAAATAAATCCCAAAACAGTAAATGGAAACCACATTTGGCACTGGAGGTTTGTCAAGAGAAGTTTGTAGTCATCAGGAAACAAGATTTTGGATTTTTTTTCCTTAGTGGCAGGAAATCATTCACTGGATGTATTTTACTCCAACTGCTGTGATTTATGCAATGAAAACACAGGTAGTGTTGAGGAGAATGCTCTTTTTTTTTTTCTTTCTTTCTTTTTTTTTTCACCATTTCACAATCTTCAGGATCCCAGAAGCGCTAAAAGCACAGCAAGGGTTACAGTTATCCCAACAGTGATAACTTAATTGCATCTGTCGGCCTCCCTCTTTGAACTTTGAACTGCTGGTTTGTGGCGTCGTGGTCCAAAAGGATTTAGATCTGACTTTTGTGTGGCTACAATAAATTATACCCAAGTATCTGAGCAATGCCTGGAATCTTATCTTGAAGGCAGGATGAGGCATCTCGCTTAAGGGATGGTATAAATTTGGAATACAAATCTTTCCAGGAACTAGCATTTCAGATCAGGTAGGAAAGATTGCTTTTTCCTTCGCAATAGGTTGTATTATAAGAAACTGAAGAATATGTAAATAAGCTCATTGATTTCCTGAAATATTTCCTGAAAAAGTGGCTCTTCAGAACCACTTAAAGACAGAACGGAAGAAATCTGTGAAGTCGGAGGCTGAGCTGCGAAGTACCTGAGTCCATTTGGACTCCTTGGCTCTTTCCATTGTTTGTAAATAGTTTTATACATTTGATTTTGATGAATAAAGATGTAATAGTCGAGGGGCAATTGCAGCTTTCATCATTAATTGGTCTAAGTGAAATGTTACCCACTGCTCGATTACTAGCTTTGTGTTTAAAATTAGTGGTTAAGTTTTAGCACTCTGACAGTCTCAGCCCGAGTTTGTGATAACTGAGGTATCTCTCTTCACGGTTTTGAATAATTCTGAGCTGTACCATTTCTGTTCGTGTTAGTACGGTGTCAAACTTAGCTCAAAGTGTGAGTCTTGATGGTCCGTATTACACCTTCACAAACAGTCCTGAGACGACTACAGAATTATACATTATTTTGCCAATGGATATAAGCAGTCTTTTAGCTACGCGTCTGGCAGATGCAGTAAGCTCAGCTTTAGCCGCTTCAAAATATTGTTTTTTCTTTCCATTTATGTCTAATTACAGTTTTCTGGCGCGGCCTGATTCCCATCTCACTCACAACGTGAGCCTCCAGATGCATCCCTGGATTTTCACCGGCTCGTTCGTACAAACAAAACTGGTCTGTGACACGCCAACTTTCCGATTATGCGGGGCCCAATTCAGTTATACATGTTTAAAACCGGCCTAATGCTATTAGCTGCCAACCCCTGGTGCTGCGAGGGGATAATCAGACCGTGAAGATTCATCTTGCCCTTTCAAAAAATTTGGCTACCCGCGCTGTTACGTCTCTTCATCTCGCCAATATATTATTGTGCCTCCGACGGGCTAGGCATGGGAGAGCGCCTTTTAGTCATCTACTATGTTTTAGCCGCGATTAATTTGAGAAACGTTCTTCAGTGGCACAGGTTTGGGGTACGCGGGGCAACTCACATTTTGAGCCACTAATTAACTGCAAAAGTTGCTCTTGTCGGCATTTCAGTCTGGTAACAGGTACTGAAATAATGGAGTTTTTTAATAAAGCGCCTTACGTTAATGGGCAGCTTTTGGTAGAATAACCGGAGTTTCTCACATCCATACACATATTGACTTAACATCCAATTACGCAGCCATTCATGCTCATCTACTTGTTTGTCTTTAAAATAAAGGATAAATTAAGCTAAAAGCGTAACGTGCAAATAAAGGCTGATGGGGCAGATTCAGACTTGTCTTACGTCTGCTCGAAGCGACCGACTTCAGCAAGGGTTGCCTAGGTGCGAACGAGGGCACGTTTGCCTTGAGATGTTTGCTCTGCTCGTAAGGACGCTTCCCTTTGCTGGTGCCATATCAAACCAAGGGCTTGTCTTTGTAAAATCGAGTAAGAGACTGACATTTGTAACTTAATTCCAGCACATGGCTCTTCATGTTTTCCTCCTACTTCTGCGTGTACTCGTACGCAAAGCAAAAGGATACATCAAAGTGACACAAACAGCATAACAAAAATCTGTCTGCAAAGTCCTGCGCCAGCTGGGGCTCTTGTATGTTTTAGATTAGAGTCCAGAGAGCGCTCAGGCTGGACCACCGCAGGAGAAACAGCTAGGGGACACCGGGAATGTTCCCATGCGCGGCATTAGACAGGCACCTGGGTCAAATTAATCCAGGCTTATCCACTGTGAAAATTCACAGGGTTTAATGGCTTCTCTTACCTGTGAAGGGGTGGTCTAGTTATAGGACTTCTGTACAGAGCCTGATGCGGAGCGCCGGATTTCGGATTTTTGTGTTAATGTTAATGTTAAAGGTCAAAATCTCTAGTAAGGGGCAAACAGGTGGGAGTTAACATGCAGCAAACAGAAGAATACAGCAAAGGAATGAACTCTTCCGTTTTCATTCACCGTCGAGTTTGGAAAAGCAACTCGGGTGTTCCTAAATCAGTCTTCAAAAGAAAACCATTCTTACGGCCGCGAGGAAAAATAATATAGTGGATTCCTGCTGCGTTTCGCGGGTTTATTTTATTCTAGGGAAAGATAACGGTAGGTGTGTGATGTCTGTACTTCTATGTAGCTATTTTAAAGGCTTTTCCCCTATTTATGTCTTAGGCTACGCAATGACGCTTCATTGTAAGAAGTGTATTTCCTCAAAGTTTGTGTATGTTCTCAAAGTTTGTGTATTTTCTCACAGTTACAAAAAGTGCATACTTCTCAAAGAAAGCATCTTCTCCAAGAAGACACACCACTCTGTATCTTCCTTTGATGTCAAAATACCGAACAGGGTTGTGCTGTACTTAAAGGTTCCTCACCGAGGACCCAGCAGAAACATTATAGAGGTGATAGGGACCCACACACCGCCAAAAGGAAAGCTCGGCTGGATCGCGGAGTTTTAAGAACACGCTTCAAATCCCTCAATCGTCCCATTAGCTGCCCTGCACGGAGAGAGGCAATCAGCAGGTTGCCTGGCTCTAATGCTGCAGTTCAAATAGCTCCGGATTAGGGTTTGTTTGTTTGCTTTATCCGTGCATTAGTCTTTGATAACAATGCTACAAACAAGACTGCACTTGTCTTCTATATGGAGATGGATGAAGCGGCTGCCTCCCAAACAAGGCAGGAATTCGACGAGATAAAGGGAGGGAAATCAGAAAGTAACTGGAATTTTTACAGGGCTGCGTCTCCACTGTTAGTATCTCCTAGGGTTGTCGGCATGCTGGCTGGAGCAGGTCCCTGGCTTACTGCTGACGCTGCTGGATGAGCCGTGGGTACCGCGGCACTCTCAGCCCCCGGCATCCCAAAGAGCTGTGACGTGACCCACGCGGCCAACAGCAAACTGGGCTGGGCTGTGGTGCCACGGCGTTATCTGCAGCGATAAGGCAGCAGCCTTGAGGCCGTAGGAGGACTGTTGCCTTATCGCTACAGGTAAAGCAAAAGTCTTGCAAAGTCTTGCCAGTAAGGTTTAACGCCTATTAAATATCATACTTAACCTGACATTTGCATACGTACCTGTATGTCAGTATCTCAGACACAAGGTTTGTTTTCTGTTTCCAGTTTTCAATGAGCATCAACCCACCAATACAAAAAGCAGAAATGAGGCAGAAGGACAGAGAAAACGAAGTGGTTCCACCAGAACGGTGACCTGAATGGACTGTTGAGTTGGAGGGTAGGCAGAAAAGGCCGAACAAATCTGTTAAGCTTTGGAAGAGTAAAGATTTGAGGATTTTAACTTATTACAACTTAATATAACTCAAAACCCAACTTGAACGTTTAAATCTTTAATTGCATATAGAAACACATAGAGTGGTGCATAACGATTAATGAATGAATAATTGCCCAGAAATCGAGTCCTAAAGAGAGCACGACATCACCATTGCTGCAGTATAGGAAATTTGGGAGGAAGGAGAATTACATGATTCTCAGGCAGGGAAGAAGAGAGGGCTCGGGAAGTCCCACAACCTGGCAAGAGCTGCGGACAAGCAAGAACTCCTCGCACCGCGGCAGGCAGTTGAGGTGGTGTGGGGGCCCTCCGGGAGGAGAATGGAAGACCTCTGGAAAGTCATAGCTAAAAACACCAGCGTGTTGGGCTCTTGGCTGATTTCTAGGGCTTGGGCCTCACGAAGCTACAAAAATAAGAATCCTGAAGGAACAGGATGAAGCAGACACGACAACAGTTGCGGAGAAAATAATTTTTAATACTCAAAATAACCCTAGAGAGAAAAGATATATGGATATACCACATGAATAAAACATTACATTGGGCTGGAGGGTTTTTTCTCCCCAGATATTGCTTTGCTAAGTCATATGGGCGGTTGCAGAATACATAATACACAAGGTACAGCCTGTTAAAGGCAATAATGATTGACTATTAATTCTTCTGGTACTTCTCCAGTGTGTCTGTTTGGCTCTACCAGCCTTGACTTCACGCCGATGGGGGTCTAACAGACATCGAGGAATGAGAAAACTGCGTCTCTCCCCGTCGTCAAATGCACGTGAGTGTCGCAGAGTGGCCTGACCTCTCGAAACAACGTCAGCAACCTGCTGGCCTACGGAAAAGAGTACACCTTACAGAAAGACAGTGTATTAAGAAGAGCGCTAATGACTTTTCCTTGGATCAGAAGGACCAAATTGTCATGTAGACACTCAAAAATTAATTTATTTATGTTGAACCAAAGATTCCCAGCCACCGTAAAATGTCTGATACAGCTCCCCTGACTCCAAGGAAGCTGTGCGAATTTGTGCCAGCTGGGGATGCTGATGGCAGCGATGAAACAGGACAAAGAAAGATAGCATGGTCTGAAAGTGGAGTAACGTAAAAAGAGACAATGATAAGGACACCAAGTTGTCTGATGTGTGGTAAGAGGACAATAACGTCAAGATTAAACAACGTGCTGATTAATACGCCCAATTCTAAGCATATTATTTTCAGAATTGATTTAAATTTTCTCGTTACCGCTTTGTCTCTCTTGCTGTGGAAATCAATCTATGCCATTTTTCTCCTTTTGCAGCCTCATTTTTCCTTCTTTGTCCAGCATTATCAAACCACGCCACAAACTCAATTATGCTGTTGTGATGCCAAAACCTGTGGTCCTGGCAAAATGTATCATGCAGCATCTCTAGGTAAGTGAATTAAAAAAGCATCTGAGCAGGTATCTGGTGTGTGTCACAGTTCATTCTTCCATAATAAACTATGTTCTTCTCCTCATTCATTTGTCAATCACAGTAACTAAAGATTATTATTTGCTGTATGTACGTGACACCAGCAATTTGCAAAGTCTGTTGGCAAGAAAATCAGGTTAGAATGACAGAGTGAGAAATTAAGCAGAAGTCTGATGTAATTAGCTGCAACAATCAGTGCTCTAATTTCTGATTTATTGTTTCCTGTTTTCCTGCTGCTTTCAGTCCATGCATACTGTATGTGCTTCATATAGGTCAAACAATTGCCTTATCAGTCCTGGCAAACCAAGAGGTCAGAGTTAACAATATTTATTTAAACATGCAGGATGCTTCCCACTGCAATTAGGAAATAACTATTACTAATAGGCCTTTGGTGCTATTTCCTCATTTATACAACTTTGTAAAGAAATAGAGGCGAGAGGGAATTCAGATTTCAGACTTCTTCAAAAATATTTCTTGCAGACGGATTTACTCGACTGGTAGCATTTTTCTTTTTCGGTTAGACTGGCCACATTGAATTTCACCAAATGACAATCGGACAACCATATTGATGTGGAATATTTACATGTACGTATATCAGTTGAATAACAATGGACATGTGGCATATTTTGCATGATGTAATGCCAGATCTTCAAAAAAAAAAGACTATCCAAGTCCTGGTCCCTCTGAAATCAATGCGAGTTTTGCCCCTGACTGTGATGGGATTACGACTTGGCCTTATAAATTTGTTCTGGCTGCCTTTTTCGCATTGTACGGGGTTCAAAGTCTTTGGATGAGCAATCCCTTTTAGTAATCCAGGACGGCGCATAATTTACTCTCGCACAGCGCTCGCAATTCCAGTAGGAATTCACATGACTGCTTGTTTGGGTTTGAAAGCTGCACAGCAAATTGTGCATCTCACAAGAAATATATTTACTAGATGTATTCGACACTTCAGGTAACAGGCACACCTCCATGAGAAGTGAAGCCAAGAGAGACCCGCAGAGGTCATCTAGTCTGGCCCCCAAACTGCTCCTAAAAATAAATTAGAACTAAGCCATTCCTGACAGAAGCTGGCCTAGCCCGTTCTTTTAAAACTCCAGAAACGGAGATCCCACAACCTCTTCATGTAATCTGTTTCACGGCCTACTCCCGTACCCTTGTGGAGAGACAATAGGGGGAACATTCCAACCCAAACACCCTTGCTGCAAATTAACACCATCACTTATTTTCCTTCCTACAGTAGACATGGAGAGTAATTTAATATCTTTTTTTTTTTTTGCAGTAATCTTTTACGTCGTTATGTCACCTCTCTTCTCAGTCTTGTCTTCTCTGCAATAATCCATTGTAGCTGGCGTTCCTTGAAATCCACATTTTCTCGATCATTTTTTTGATCTACGCCGAACCTTGTCCAACCTTGATAGAGCCATTGCAAACCCGGGTGCCGTACGTACAGCTCTTGTGTTTATACTTCCCATTGTGATATTTGCTTTACTGAAACGTTAAGACACTTTTGACTCACGTGCTACGCTATAACGTCCAGATCCTCTTCTGTAGGACTGCTATCTAGACAAGCCGTTTCTCATACAGTATTTGTGAAGCTGATTGTTCCTACTTAAATGTTTTATTTGTCTTGATTGGATTGCTTTCTATTTATTATAGCTTCTTTCTCCCATTTGTCTTGCTTATTTTGAATTCTAACCTTGGCCTCCAAAATGCTTGCGCTCCTCCCAGCTTGGTATCGTATAAGAATTTAATAAACTTACTGCCTGTTGTACCACCCAAGGCATTAATGAAATGGCTGCACGCTACCAGACTCAAGACGGATTTCAGTAGAACCCCAGTTGATACAGCCTTTCGACACACTGTTTTCCAGTCTCTTCTGCACCCTCATTACGGTAGTGTAGGGTAGAAAATCTATTTTCCTGGGTTTTTTTGTTTGCTTTTTTTTTTTTAGTTAGGTTAATATGTATGCAAAACAGTGTTGACTATTTTAATAAAGTGAAGATAAGTACATCGTTTTGGGCTGTCACTTATCACTGGTTAATCTTTCAAGTACTTCAAAATAGATGCGTTGTTTACTTTTCAATGGTCTGGAGTCAGGCTGGCTCTTCCATGGTTCTTTGGCTCTCCCTTTCCCCAGTTTCGGGAATAGGCAACCCATTTGTCTTTTCCTGATGCTCCAGAACCTTGACCTGTGCAGATTCTCTGATTTCTAATGATTCTAGGATTACTCCACCACTTAAACGTCTGTATGAAGTCCTGTAGAACTCACTGCAGCCTGAGGTTTTACCCCGTTGCTGTCAACACTAGTCACAGAACTCACGTAATCTCAGACAGCTACTTTTCATGAACTGTGAAGCAAAAGAGTATTAAATATTTTACCCACCTTGGCGTGATGTAGCTCTGCTGGCAGTACTGCTGGCCTTTCATTCTTGTTGGCTAAGTTTCATTACTTACAAAATTTAGCTGCTGGGAGAGGAGCCACTGCTCAGAACAACTGGGCAACACTTGTTTGTGAGGGCAAATTCCGGAGTCTGAGTCTGGAGATGTCCGAGCCCCAGGGCAGAGTGGGAAAGAGGAATCACAACTGCAGCAGATCTCGGATGCAGGTAATATCAAGGAGCCGATATCCGATGGCCTTAATTTATATCACGCGGCAGCTGCCGACTATAGAGTTGCGTGAGGTCGCTCTACCAAAGGGTGCACCAGGAGGGAGGGAAAAGGAGCGATGGAAGGGGAAGAACATACACATGAAAGGTGGCAGCAATATGAATTGCTAATACTATTTTCAGGACACAGGGAAGGAAGAACGCTTCAGCTAAAGAATATGTCACACAGAATTATTATTTTTTTTTTTTTTAAATTGGACTCGGTCAACTTAGAAAGTAAAGTTTGAACGTAAATGAGGGGAATCTACGGATGGATGGAAGATGGTGGAAAACTTCAGAGTGTAGGTATTACTGATCTATTTGAAGTAGTTTTTATAACCAAATTTTAACGATCTTCTGTTTGAGCTTTTTAGACCTTTTTAGTTTGAATGAAGTAAAAAAGGCCTCTGCTATTTATTTGTTGGCTTCTTGGGCTGTAAGCTTCTCTCCTGTTTCTATTCCTGGGTTACTCTGTGTCTCTCTGTAAAGGCTCCCGTGTGGACTGAAGGCTGCACTCACAGAGTGAAGTTTCTTTCTTCAGCTGAAGGGAAATTACTGTCAATTCAGACTTTCTAACTATTGTTCTCTGTAATTTATTTATTTATTTAAATTTAATTTTCAGATCCTTAATTTTCTTCCATTTTTCTTCTCCTTGAAGTATGCCGCACAGCCCAGGTTACAGAGTTGGAAATGAAAGTGGCCCAACATTTTTTCTCAAAGTTGTGTAAAATGGATGAACACATGGGCTGAGGACTTCTTTATGAGCTAACATTACCCAGATTGAATTTTTCTTTTGGCTGGTTAATATTCCCTTAAGGTTTGGTCTTGTTGCTGTTGCTATCAATGGGAAATCTCTCATTAAGTTAAAAGGGTGTGGAATCAGGTCTTTAAATATTGTATTGAAACATGACAGGGTTATAAATGCTAGTAAAACCTGCAAGAGTGATCTTCCAATGGCCCTGAGAATTCAGGGCTGATCCACACCGACATGTGTTTTCTGAAATGGGGCAATGCGCTGAACTGCCGCAAAACCCTTCCCCGCTCCCCGTCCTCCTGAAAGTTGAGAGAAGTGTGGAAACTTGTGCCTTGAAGATGGATAGCTGCTTGTGGAGCAAATGTGTGTGGTTGGATTCCAGCACACGTTCAGGAGCTTTCTATAGTACCTGGGAGTACTGGTGGATGAAAAGCTGGACATGAGCCAAAAACGCATGCTTGCAGCCCAGAAGGCCAATTGCATCTGCTCTGGTGAGACCCCACCTGGAGTGCTGCTGTGTCCAGCGCTGGAACCCTCAGCACAAGAAGGACATGGAGCTGTTGGAGCGGGGCCAGAGGAGGGCCACAAAGATGTCTCTTATGAAGCCTGGAGAAGAGAAGGCGCCAGGGAGATCTTATAGCAGCCTTCCAGTCCCTGAAGAGGGCCTACAGGAAGGATGGGGAGGGGCTGTTTGCAAGGGCATGTAGCGACAGGACGAGGGGCAATGGTTTAAACTAGAGCAGGGCAGGTTTAGATTAGACATGAGGAAGAAGTTCTTTACACTGAGGGTGGTGAGACACTGGCCCAGGTTGCCCAGAGAGGGGGTGGAGGCCCCATCCCTGGAGACATCCAAGGCCAGGCTGGATGGGGCTCTGAGCAACCTGATCTAGTTGAAGATGTCCCTGCTGACTGCAGGGGGGTTGGACTAGATGGCCTTTAGAGGTCCCTTCCCACCCAACACATTCTGTGATTCTATGATTCTACCTTGAAGGCTGGGGTGGGGTCTAGCTGCCCATCCCTCTCCCTGGGGTGAGACATGAGCATTGGCAATGGATGGACCTCAGACTGGAAGACGACCTGGGTGACCACCAGGAAACCCACCCCGGCAAAGATGGAGCTGTGGTGCCTTCCAGTCTGTGAGGTGAAGGAGGACTCTGGAGGACCCCAGAGCACAACGGACTCGCAGTTTAGACACAGACGTACAACAGCAAGCTCAAGCAGTGCTTTACTTCTCTTTTGGTCTACTCTAATGTGCGCTGTCGCTTCTGACGTTTCTACTCATTTTTAATTTGCCATTACTACTTAGAATGCATATGATTTTGGAAACTTTACTTATTTCTTTTTTATTACTTCTTACTTTTTTACTTACTTATTTCTTACTTTTATTATTTCTTTCGCATAGCAAAGCACTTCATAAAGAGGAAGAGCCTAATTCGTCGTTACTCATACATCAAAGTTTGGATAAAAAGGGACAGCACAACTCTAAGTTCGTTGCCAAACGTGTGTGCGTGAAGGGGACATATCCCCACGCTTCTTTGCTGGTTATCATTCGAGGATACGGGAAAATATCTTAAAGCTTCCTTGGATCACAGAATAAACCACTGTAAGAGCCAAGATACAGCTGAAGGACTTTTGTTTCCTGTGACTGACAGTTCTTTACAAATTGACATAGTAGCCAAATGTTCAGCTAACATCAATCGTTATAGCTTCCCAGAAGCCAATTTACACCACCTTACAGTAGATGGAGATAGCTGTAGGATATCACAAAGATAAAAGACACGCTGATATAAAAAGTTCTTTCACCGTATCGGGCTGGTCAAAAGGAAAGGAATTGTTTTCTGCAAAAAGACTAGCTTCTTGGCCAGTAAGCATTGCTGTCAGAAAATCATTGCCAAACCCCCTTCTTTTGAATTTAAATTAGTTCTAAAGAATTTTTTAACAACTTTGTTTCAGTTTCTTCATAATGCAGTGGTCTGTGCCCTTGGGGTTGTTGGGCTCCACTGGCTTTGCTCCCCAACACTGAAAACCCTGGCACATTGGGTAAGAGATCATTAAATGGAGAAATCTATGAATGCATATTATCAAATTATAACTTCTATGAGACGTTCCGTTGATATTTGTCACTTCTAAAAAAATGTCAGAGGTTACGTAGAGCAAAAACTGTAAAGCTGTCTAAGGGCTTAAGGGCCCCGTGGGTCTGGTAGCGTCGGGGTTCGTACGGACACGGGCAGAGCAGAGCCCCGGGGAGCAGAGGAGGAGCCGAGCGAACAGCAGAGCTGCTGCTTTCCACATCCAGCCCAGACAGGAAGGTCTTTGGTCCATTCTGCAAGAACCTCAAAGTTACAAAAGCATGTAATTAACATCATGAAATGAAACTGCAGGGGGAAGAACATCCCAGCTCAAAAGCAGCATTAACTGCATTGGGAGTGTCCATGCCATCAGATGCTACCATTTCGAAGGACAGAGATCCACAAATACTAATGTCAATTCTGTCCTAACATTCACCTGACCCAATATGTAGCATTTTTACTGCAATGGGCTAAAAGTGCCAAGAATTAATATTTTGTCCTCCAGTTAAAAAAAAAAGAGCACTTATGACTTACCGCCTCCGCTGTATTTACGGCCTTGGTTAAAGCTGAAGCTAAGCACATGCTTCGATGCTCTGATGAATCAGTAATATTCTTTTAAAAGAAATAAGTAATTATTTCAGCAAAATTAACAATTTCTGCATTTCCATTCATAGCCAATTATTTGCGGCAAAAGCAAATCCAATGCGACATTTTGAGTACAGCACTTAAATTAAAAGTTTGTGGCTGATAATCAGTGCCCAGATTATTAATACTGGAAATTCGTTTAATTTTCTACAGTTTCAGGAAAGTTTCAACCCAACGCATTGTGGCCTGCAACCATCCTAATATTTACGTCCACCAAATTTTTAATGGGCCATTTTTGGGGGGATTTCCCCCTTCCCCCTCCCACCCCCCCCTCCCCGAGTGAGTTAATCTTACTTATTTGCTCCAAAATATTAATGCTAATTTTCTTTGCCAGTTAATTTGGGGGTAGAAAACATAACGTGGGCTCAGTCCCCCTTGTTTGATAATTTAATACCGATATTACTTACGTTATTAGTTTTACTGGTAAATCAAGGAGCAAGTTGCCGGAATCCAGCTGTGACCCCAGGGCAGGAACTTTCTGCCGGCTGTCACCTTCTGACAGTTGGGGCTGTTAATTACCTCCAACAGTTGGAGCACAAGCACCTCTCTGTCTGCCAGCTGGCGGCCTCCGCCTCGTGCTGGCAGCCTGAGAAGATTTAAAACCTGTAACAAAAGGCTGCTATGTAAACAGTTTATTGTATAATACACAATGGCAGCACTAGACCCACATCGGGAATCAAAGGGAGCCCCTGCGCCCGTGAGTGGTTCGGGCTGGGAATGCAGCGAGGCCCTGACTGCCTCCTCCCGTCAGGCAGCCGCGAAACCTGACGTCCCGAGTCAGCCAGGAGCTGAGCTCCTCAGGCTCTGAATCCGGGGTGGAATCATGGAATCACACCATGGTTTGGGTTGGGAGGGACCTTAAAGATCACCAGTTCCAACCCCCCCTGCCCTGGGCAGGGACACCTCCCACCAGCCCGGGTTGCTCCAAGCCCCGTCCAACCTGGCCTTGAACCCCTCCAGGGATGGGGCAGCCACAGCTTCTCTGGGCAACCTGGGCCAGGGGCTCACCCCCCTCACAGCCAAGAATTTCTGCCTCACATCTCATCTCAATCTCCCCTCTGTCAGTGTAAAACCCTTCCCCCTCGTCCCACGGCTCCCCTCCCTGCTCCAGAGTCCCTCCCCAGCTTTCCTGGAGCCCCTTGAGGGTCTGGAAGGGGCTGGAAGGTCTCCCCGGAGCCTTCTCTTCTCCAGGCTGAACCCCCCCAGCTCTCTCAGCCTGTCCTCACAGCAGAGGGGCTCCAGCCCTCCCAGCATCTCCGGGGCCTCCTCCGGCCCCGCTCCAACAGCTCCGTGTCCTTCTGCTGTTGGGGACTCCGGAGCCCAACCGAGTGTCTGAATTGTTGTGGTACCGTTAAACTATAGCAATTACTTTAATATGGGGAAAAAAACACAGCAAGACTTTAATGGCCTGGTGACGTGCCAGTCGCCAGCCAAGGGGAACTGCAAAAATCATCTTTGAGGTTTTCCTCTCAGAAAACACATGCAGATCTCATGTGCATCTTCTCAGGTCCCCTTGAGTCCGTAAAGTGGCACAAACGTCCCCATGAGCTTCAGCTGATGTGTTTCATGGAAAGAGCCCGTGAGGGAGCTCCCTTCTGAGGGAGCAGTGTCACCCTGCTGTATGCGAAACTCGTGAGCTGCTCGAGAGGTGTGAGACGAAGGTTCCTTATTCCAAACTGATGAGAGGATTTCGATATGGCCAGCACCGCTCAGGGCCTGCAGCTAAACCGGTGCCGAAGCCAGGCAAGGGGAAAGGCCCAAAAACTGGTTTGCGTTTCAGCTTCTGGAAGAAGTTACTTCACGTCTTCACCTGCCAAGCATTTAAGTTTAGGAAACTGAGCCACCCTAAGCAAGGGTCAAAGAAGGTACCCAAGCCCTTTTGATAACTTCAGCTGAGGGGTTCGAGCCCTTGCCGAGGGGCAGAGCTGGGTCGCCGTCCGTCCCAAGCCTGGGAAGGTTCAAGTCCCCATCTCTCTTCTGCCTGGGGAGCAGCCTGGGAGTTTCCAGGGGAGCCTGGGCCACCAGAGACCTAGAACTGCCAAACTGATGAAATCACAGAGAGCAAGAAGGAGCATAACTATGGACCAGGATGAGACAGTCCCCCCTGGCAGGGAGGTCTTCTGCTTTCCATCCCTTTTCTCTGCAACGCTCGTATCTTTTACATGCTTGGTGCAATGAGAACAGCGTTTCTGTAACAGAAATCTGTGGAGTTTTACAGTCCTGAGGTAACAACAAAGTCATGAGTTATCTCACAGTTTCCAATTGCGTGTATATAAATTTGAATCGAACAGGTTTAGTTAAGGGATATTCCCTGCTATCAGGTTTGCATATCCATTTTAAGAGTGTTCAGACATCTGCTATCTCTCTACCATACTTCGATAAAAGTTATTAATACTGGTGGTAAGCCAGATCTTCCCGGGGCCTTTAAATGGTGTCATTAGAACAGCTGAAACCATTCTTGAACTGTAAGGAGCAAGTGGAGCCGTAAACTTTGCATTCCCGGACGGGAAATAAATGAAAAAGAGATTTGTAACAAAATTATTGCTGTGGAAATGTTTCTGAGTGATCACTATAGAACATTCTCTCTCTCTTACTAGGTTTTTACTCAGAGTCAAAATAATCCATTCATACCTTGGTATAAATATTATTTCTTACATGGAAATGAAATTTCATGCCAGTGGTACATTTCCCATAGATGTCACAATACTGTTTATTAAATTTATTCTAAGAAATATTGCAGTTTACGTCCTTTGAACTGACTCCTAGAGAAAAGGAACTACTCTTGGCCTAGAGGAAAAAAAAGTTACTATTGAACTAGCGAGTCCCAGGCACTTCCATTTGCAAAAACCAACAATAGCGGCCCAAGGACGGCCTGCCTGCTCTGCTGACCTCCAAATGCGTCCCAGCCTCCCAGCCCAGAGATGTCCGCGTTATTTTTAAAAAGGAAATACCTGGGAACGGCTTTTATACCACTACGGAGCACGTAATTTCACTCCTGTACCTGGAGTTTGTGTATTCCTGACGGCCGTTTCAAAGCTACAAGCTTAATGAGGCTTAATCTCACCCTATCCACTTAGAGCCCTTGGATCCTGAGGTAGGCTGTACCAAATTGTGGGTTTGGCCACCACGGAGCCTCCCAGTATTTACTCCGGTACAAACAGGAGCAAAGTTTGGCCCAGTGACCGCAAAGCATAACGCTGGAAGGATTCCTAAAATGTGTATGTACTCTGAAGTTGGAAATTTAATGTAGGAGAAAGACAAAGTAACTTTAAATCAGTGCTTTGTATGATTTATACGCGTGAAGCATTGCTTACAGATTCTTTCCACGTTGCTATTGGAGGATGCTTTGCGAATGATGCCCGGAAATTTATACCAATTGCGGGTATAAAGCAAACCGCCTTCGCCGCCCAGCTAAAGCAAAGCCCGTTTCTTTGCCATTCCCCTCTCCAAAGCTGTGGCAGACCTTTTCCCAGCTCCCACTCCTGCAGACGACCCCTCTCTTTGCGGCTCACCCCATCGCTGCCGGCCCAGCAGCCGCATCTGCCCCGTGTTGCCGTATCGCTCCGATGCTCCCTCGGAGCCGGGGAAACGTCAGCGAGACGTACCTGGTATCTATCACCGGCAGTCCCGCTGTCAGACAACTGACTGCAGCAGAGCCGTTTTAAAGTAATTTTACAAAATTTTCTACGGTTTTTCACAGATCAGAAGCACTCTGATAGTACTGTATTTTTACATATTTTTTTTCATTTGAATAAACTCCTGTTTTATTTGGCACTTCAAATAGCAAGTATAGAAATATGTCAGCGTGGCGGTTTTTATCCTATTTTAACATATTATTTAACATATTTTCTAGAAAGGATATTTTTAAGCAAATCAGTTGTCTCCTAGCCACTTTACGTGTAATAATCACTACAGTTTCTTTTGCTTGAAGATTTCTGTATTCCCCTCTCCTTTCCAAAAATTACTTAATTTGATTCCTGCTAGAACATTTCTACTAGAAAAACTTCATGGTCACTTAGGCTGTTTCACTGTTTCATTGGGAAAACTCATAGTATTTTATTCATTAGGCTTTTCTTTTTTTTTTTTTTCTTTTTCCTAAAATAACCAGTTATTCATTCTTTTTTTTTTTTTTTTTTTGTAAAATAACCAGATATCATGGTCTATTTCATAGGTACAACGCTGGGTTTTTAAGATGCTCTGATATTTGGGCTCTTCCAAATGGCTTAAAATTTCAAGTTTCACATTTTCCTTCCCGTAATTTATTTTGTCTTTGAGGGGTTTTTTTCAGCGATGAAAACCCGCCGCCTCCACCCCTTCTTTTTGCCCCGTGTTCCCATCAGCTGTACCTCTGCACAGACACGACGGATTCGCCATATCCCTGCTCACTTCATGTGGGTAGTTTCATGCCTGTGAGAGGTCCCACCCAACCCGATTGTTCCACTGGGGTTCATCAAGACGTCGCTAACGATGCAGAACCCTCAGAGTGGGGAGCGCACGTGTCCCTTGGCACCGTGAGCCCATCACAACCTGCTGAGGGACAGCCCTGTGACGGGACCGAGCCTGGGGGCCTGATGGTCCTCTCCCACCAAAGTCCTGCACTGGAGATTGGAGGAGATGTGGCCTGAGGGGGAGGAATCCCTGAATTTCCCTTCTTTTTGCGCTTTCCAGCACCACAGAGCAGAGGGAAGTGAAGGAGGGAGAGGTTCGGGAGGAAGAGGCTTTACTCAGGCTTTCTTTGATCTGCTCCAGGTGAAGCTTTTCTGACCCAGGCAGAGCAGATCAAAGAAAGAAGCCAGAATACAGAGCACTCGAGTATTTCATGACTGTAGAAAATACTGCCACAAAAGTGCCCCTTTTTTATTTTGAAAATGTGCTCACCTTGCCTATAACCTGCCATGGCACTTATTACTAAAACCAGATGATCACAAACTATCGATTATTTTATGTACCTCTGTCAGGAAGGCATTAGCTGTGCAGTGTCCCAGATAAAAAACCAGTGACTGGTAGATGTAGAGCACAATAAAACCAACAGAAACAAATGATAACAAATTGCACATCTATTTTATTTCTAAAAATACCTTTGCTTCAAGATATTTTAATTTCAAATCTTCAGTGATCCAGTGATCAGTAGGAGACTTCCTTTGATCATTAGTAAATCCTAGCTCTGAATAATCCAGTCGGAGGCAGTAAATGAGCCGGTGTATTGCCATCTTCTTAATATTTAAGACTACTGAGTAGTCTTTAAGCAGCAGAGCCTTTTAACTGCATAAACCCTAAATCCTGGTTGCAGTATTTATGTTGTAATGTCGTGGTTTCGGCTGGGAGGGAGTTGACTTTCTCGCCACCAGCCGGTGCGGTGCCCCGGTTCGGGTTCGGGATGGGAATGCTGTTGCTATAGAACACTGGTGGGTTTGGTTGTTGCCGGGCTCTCAAGGCTGTTCCTGCTCCTCACCCCACCCCACCAGCGATGGGCTGGGGGGCACAAGGGGCCGGGAGGGGACACGGCCGGGACGGCTGACCCCGACTGACCACAGGGACACTCCATGCCATGGGACGTCACGTTCAGCATATAAAGCTGGGGGAGAAGAAGGAGGGAAGGGGGGACGCTGGGAGTGATGGCGTTTGTCTTCCCAAGTCACCGTTACAGCGATGGAGCCCAGCTTCCCTGGGGATGGCTGAGCACCCCCCTGCCATGGGGAGCAGGGCATGGATTCCATGTTTTCCTTTGCTTTTGCTTGACCCGTTGAACTTTATCTCTCAACTTTATCTCCACCAACGAGTTTTTCCTCTTTTACTCTTCAGATTCTGACCCCATCCCAACTAGGGGGGGAGTGAGCGAGTGGCTGCGTGGTCCTACCTGCCAGCTGGGGTTAAACCCCAAGATGCACTAAGCTCCATGCTGCATGCTTTATAGCCATAATTAGATAATTTTCTGCCCCAAAGCTGCCTCCAGCAAAGGCTTATCCTTGTGATTGCCTTTCCACCCTGTGAGCAGTCCCACTGAGCTCCAACGACTCTTGGTGGACCCTGTCGGGATTTCTCAAAGCACTTCCACATCACGCCCAGGACGTTGCCTTCGGGACCAGTTACAGGAGCAACCCCTCTCCCAAAAAGATCCCAATATAGAATCATAGAATTGCCTAGGTTGGAAGGGACCTTTAAGATCACTGAGTCCAACCATCAACCCAACACTGACAAAAACCATCACTAAACCATATCTCTAAGGGCTATGTCTACCTGTCTTTTAAATACCTCCAGGTTGAGGATGGTTCCTCAACCACTTCCCCGGGCAGCCTGTTCCAATGCTTAATAACCCTTTCCATGAATAAATTGTTCCTAATACCCATCCTAAACCTCCCCTGGTGCAACTTGAGGCCGTTTCCTCTTGTCCCATTGCCTGTTCCTTGGGAGAAGAGCCCGACCCCCCCTGGCTCCCCCCTCCTTTCAGGGAGCTGTAGAGAGCGAGAAGGTCTCCCCTCGGCCCCCTTTTCTCCAGGCTGAACACCCCCAGCTCCCTCAGCCGCTCCTCACCAGACTTGTGCTCCAGAGCCCTCACCAGCTCCGTTGCCCTTCTCTGGACACGCTCCAGCACCTCAAACGTCTTTTTTTGTGGTGAGGGGCCCAAAACTGGACACAGAACAGCCTTGCCGAGGTGGTTTGCCGGTTCTTTTTTCACGCCTGGAGCTGGCGGGCAGGGGCAGGAGGGGGGGAGCGCGGGTTCCCCTCCCAGCCAGAGAGAGGGTGCCATCTACTGAGGCACTGAACGGCTCCGCGGCGAGCCCGGCCGGAAAGCTCGTAAGAGCAAAGTAAATCCACGAATGTGATGAAACTCATTAAAAGGAGGGTTTCAGGAAGGGCTGCGTTTGTTCGCGTCACTGTGTGGTTCCGTTCGCTGTGTGCTAAGGGCGAGTGAGCAGCTTTACGGCGAACAGGGATCTGACATACAAACGATTATTTTGGCACACGTGCTTTAAAACAAAACTCATTGTAAATCCCTGCCATTTACACGGTTACAGGATGGGATTAAATGAATAGTTATCGTGTAGTCATTTGGGTTGTTAACCCTGAAATCACTTTGTGTATTTTTATGGAATCTGGAGTTTCTATTAAGCCTTTGTTAAAATCCACTTCACGCTGATGGTTATACGGTGAATTATCATTTTATGCCACGCATGGAACCTCAAACCCATTATCCGGAAAACAGATTACAGCACTATTTCTGCTAATACTTTTATCTGATACTACGGAATCCATCACCGTGACGTTTTGTATAACGAGGGTCACAAATAAACAGCATATTTTCCTCTTGCAAGAACATTTTTGAACCCCGTCTCCGAGTCCTTTGGTCGGTGTGTTTGTTTCAAAAGCCAGATCTGTATTTTGCAGAACAGACTCGTTTCATTATCTGTTGGTATCTGTCTTCTTTAATGAGAAAAGGGCACTAAAGACACTGGAGAGACAGAGCAAATACCTCTCTATGTGACTGTGAGTAAATCACAGGCTGTGTGTAAGCCCAACACATGCTTTCTGTTCATAATCCACAGGGGAGTGTACTAATCGTGCGTTTTTACTGCGGCTCTATGTATCCAAACATTTGACCAGGTAAAATTATTGGAGATGTCAGGGAAAAAGATATATTTGCTGTTCTTGCTTTCACCTCATCTTAGAACATAAAACCCTGTAAATAAAAGCTAATCTTGGCAAATCACGCAGAAAAAGTCAAAATCAAGTTGTCAAAGTAATAAACAGTCCGATACAGATGACAGGTTTCTTTGTTACAAAATAATATACACATGTCAGCTGTAAAAAAGATAGGCTGAGACCGAAATGTCCTGGTTTTGAAACAACAAGCATGAAAAGTTCTTGTTCTCGGGATCCTATACAACTGAGCTATGCTAGAGTTCAAAAGGAATTTTTGATGGTTTTGTTGTTTTTTTTTTTTTCCCTAAACATTTTTCGTCAGCCTACCCTGATCTAACCATGTATTGCAGTCTGATAGATAGCAAAAGCAGAGAGGAGCGTTGGCCAATAGCTGTCCTGGCTTTTGGGGGTTTATTTTGTTTTACCAGTGAATGACAATTGTGACTGGAAATGGTTCAAGCTTACGCTGGTTGTGTCTTTGCCGTTCTCTCTACCACCAGATTATGAAATAAACGTAGATTTTTCAACTGCAGATGTAGATGCCGTGACTGTGTTTGGCATCAAGAAGTATTTACGGCAGATCAAATTGTTCTCTGATGGTTTGGACAGATTTTACAATCCACAGGTTAAGTTAACAGGAGTTGTGAATTACATCTGAGCGGTATTTATAAACAAGAGTCAAATTTATGCATGCGGGAGGATGCTGAGATGTTTGAATAACACTGTCAACATGTCTACTGCCAACACCGCCTTCCTCCTCCCCTCTACTGCTCGCTGGTGGGATTCTTTTTTTGAGATATCCAGGTCTCTAAGCAGGTATGTGTGGGTTGATTTAAGCTTCCAAACAAAACAGAGCGCCGCAGTTGTTATTCCAGAGGTCACCCGCTGCTAAAAGTCCTTTTCTTTCTGATCTTCCCAGCGTACTGCCACTTCTTTAATGCAGCTAAACAGTGTTTCGGATATTTAAAGCCAAGTTCAGGTTTCTGAATAAGTGCCTGGAGAATACCGATTTAATTTAGAGGCAGTATGGCTCAAGTGTTTCCTGGCGGTTGATATCATCGCCTACGATTTTGCGATAAGTGATGGAATACTCTTCTCTGAAAGAGCGCTGAAGAAGTAAGAGTTGAGCATGTCTGTTAAAAACTTTGAGTGGATTCTTTTTCTTTTCCACGCTTATTTTTGTATTATCGTAGTTTACAGGGTTTCGGAGCTCCCGGAGGCCAAGTTGTGACAGTCACCGAGGAGAAATGCAACCAAAGGCAGCACCTATTTGATGCTCCTCCTAATTTGTTGGGGCTTTTTTTAACTCTGCCTGCACCAAAATTGAGAAGGGCCATCGCAGATTTCACGCAGTCTGTCTGGGCTACCCCTGGAGAGAGATGTCGAGGGGCCGTAGTCTGGCCCATACCAAATGATTGTTTCAATAAATTGCTTTAAAGTTGTCGGTAAGCAGGAAATAATCAAGAAAATATTGTCCTCACATTTCCTGGTGAAATGTGAACAACACGCACGTGAACTTTGCGGCCTATTGCACGCATGGAGGACTGTGAATCGCGAATTCCAGTATTTTGACTCCAGGTTTTATATTCAGTCACTGGTCGGCTTTGGGCACAGGACCGAGGCACTCCGTACTTCACTTTTTGTGTATTTAAGAAAAGGGAGAGATGGCAACAGCGTGATTACCCACCTCCCCTTTTAAGGGCTGGGCAGTTAACGCTGCTACACCACTTTGAAGATAGGCTTTCCAGAACTTAAATACGATGAGGCATTTATACAGATAATAAAACATCCATACTTACCGAGGATAAGATACGGGGGATTTAAAATGCTCCGGCTGCCTGGCATAACGAACTGCTTGAGATTAGGAGGGAAACCTTTCCTCCAGACAGGTTATTACTCAGGGTATTACTTTTGCTCGTTACGGGGTAGATTACGTGTTTCTTTGAAGCATCATAAGCTGTTGGCTGGAACTGGGTACCAGGTTAAACGAGCTGCTGGCCTCGATGGGAACGGCAGGTCTTGGTCTTCTGTGCTCCTCGGTCCTCCCGGGCTGGTGGAGATGGACCCTTGTGCTTCCACGTGCCTCGGTGAGATGCACAACGTGCCTGGCTATGGCTACGCCACATGGCTGAGAGATTGTCCCGCCTCGTCAAGCCCTTCGGTATTTCAGCTTTTCCCATTCTTCATATGAAATTTTAAAGCTTGCGGTTCTGATTTGGTTGAGTGGACATAACGCAAATAAGAAGAGCCTTACTAATTAAAAACTCACAAAGCAACCCAGGTGCCTTTGACTCAGCTGGAGGGTAACTCAACGAGCGATGGTGGTGGCAGATTCGGGGTTGGGTCATCTCCAGGGGTAGAACCAGAAGAGCACACCCGACTATCTCTCTCATCCCTGGCCGTTGCCTCCCCGTTCCGCGGGTGGGTTAAGCCCCAGGGGGGTGGCAGGGAAGACCCCAGGCCACCCCGTGTCCCTGGCTGCAGTGCCTGGGAGCGGGCACTTGCCGTCCCGGTGCTGGGGTGGGCAGTGAAGAATCTGTTCGAAAATGGTTTGCTAAGACACACTGAAATGGTAAAATAGTTCCCAGAAGAAAGTCTTTTGTTGGCCTATTTCGAGCCAAAGCAAAAATAAAGCAAGAGATACGGGCTTGCTGTTAACAAATAAGAACACTCCTCCTTGAGAAAATGTTGTTTGCAGCTTTGCCCCTGAATTTTTAAATGCGCACAACTACATGGAGCGCGTGTGTGGTGTGTGTGTGTGTGTTTGTGTAATAACTAGCTTAAATTCAGGCCTGATTTTTTTCTTTTTTAAAAAACTTGCTTATCAGACAGCATGTCCCATTTCATTTTCATTCGGTTCATAGTTTCTGTTTTACTGCCTTATCATATTGTTCAAGTTCACGGGATGTTTCTCTCTCTTCATCCCTTTTTCCCCTTTTGTTATGTACTTTTTATATATGTATATACAGAGAGAGAGAGAGAGCAAAATAATCGCTCATGAGAAATCTTGAAGCCCTTTTCCTTCCCTAAACAGCAACAAGAGATTTACATTTATAACTCGGGAGCCGGGGGGTGGGGGGGGGCTGGGAGGCAGCTCGCTAACACACGCCAGCAGTGAAGCTAGGCAGATAAATTTTTCAGTTCTTTTATCTAGTAAACATCCTAATGATCGACATCAAAGGCTGAAGAAAGAAGCCGTTCTCCTCTTTTGTGCCAGATTGAGAGAGAGAGTGGGCTCTTTTACGTCTCATATGGGAGATATGAGGAGCCTTTGAATGGATCATTGCTTTTTATGAGTAGTAATGAGGTGAGAAGTATTCTAGTGTGTGGCACAGGCCTTCATTAAAAGCGTGAAACAGAATGGCTTATGGTTAAAAGGAGTAATTTGTTCTAACATACTTGCTAAATTGTGCTGTAACCATGCCAGGTCACTGGGCTACATTTTCCATAGGATTCCCGAATGCATTTGTGTGTAATTATTCTGCCTGTACGGAGTTCAGGGATTTTTCCAACGGCTCGTGCTAACTAGTTGACAACACTCATTCCTTTACTGGAAACTTCTCTAAATGCTGTATTTTAAGAGGTGCGGAAGAGCCCACATTCTGTTGCTCAAGCCTATGTTTCCTCAAAAGAACAAGAACCAGCAAAACAACATAAAATCAGCGTCGCTGACGTGAAGGGCTCGCTAAGGCGATGAAAAAGCAGGAAAACAATCCCCACGCTCGCCGTCCTCGGCCTGCCAGGATTCTGTCGGAGAGGTCGATGCAAAGCGGAGGCAGCGGAGTGTCTTTTCCTCCTCGCATCCCAGCCGGCAGCTTTGGAAAATCACCCCCTACGTGATAATAATCACCCAGCGGCACCCACAGCACCACGCGCAAACCCGGTTCCAAGTTCTTGAAGCGAGGAGACTGCAATTATACGGGCAGTACAAATTTTTGCCCCGTTAATTTCCATTATATGCGCACTAGGAATTTTTCCCCCTGTAATTTTTATCAGGGGACAGAAAAGCGTACGGTCCCGGGGAAGCACAGGCGTGAGCTGTGATGGACTGGAATAAATTACATTGGCCAAGGAACAGTTTTTCCAGGTCATAGGCACAACAGGAGTCCTTTTCTCAGCAAACCCCTCGTAGCATCCAGGGCTGACCTTTAGGCATTAAACCTGAGGGATCTGCGTCCAGCCGGCGGCAGGAGGAGGAGGAGGAGGAGGAGGAGGAGGAGGAGCAGGAGGCAGAGCGCAGCCTCCCCGGCTCCAGCCCCGTGGAACCCTCCTCTGCCTCCCCACGCCAGAAAAACGACAGGTCTGAGTTTTCAGCTTGATCCACCGCAGGAGTAACAGCTGATCAGGAGATTTTCTACCAAACCTCCTTAAAAAGCAGCGCCAATCCAATTCATGACTTTTAAAAAAAATAAATAAATAAAACAGACAATATGTCTTTTTTTTATTATTATTATTATTATTATTATTATTTGTCCTCGTTTTAGGACAAATAGCAATATCTAAAAAAGGATAAAAATCGCAGCAAAATATTTTAATGAAGTCAAGCCAAGCTTTTGTTTGGAATGCGCATTGATGAAAATTTATGAGATTTCAACTTTTTGCCCTGAGTCAGAGCAGGAAAATGTTTGAAATCTCAAAACCGTCTCGTTCCTGGCTTTGAACTAAGGGAAGGGACGGGACCGTGTGTGTGTCTGTGTCTGTGTCTGTGTGTGTGTGTGTGTGTGTGTTTGGCGGCAATTAAAATGCGAGAGCTGTGCGTAGAGCCATATGCTTCCTCAGAAACTGATAACAGTTGCATGTGTCTAACTGATGGGGAATTTGTCCCATCATGTTAAGACAGCTGAGTTAAGTACCATTCTTTCTTTAAATCAGCTTATTTTTTCCTCCTGTACAAATCAGGACAGGCTAGTCCACTTTACCCTGCTTAGAGGAACGGAAAAATAGGGAGATAATTTTGTGACGAACCCATGAAATCCAGCCGTATTACCGTGTGTCTCCTGAGCGTCGGCCACTTAGAAACCTGAGGAACTAATTTCCCCACTCATTTTCCAGCCTTATTGCGAAACACAGAAGACTTGGCGGTTTTACGTTCCTCGGCAAGTGCTGGGCTCGTTCCTCACAATCGCATTCGCCAGGTTTTGTTTAAAAATGGTGGTGACAATGATTTAAATTGCTTATTTCAATGAATTGAAATAAAAAAATAGAGTAAAGCAGAGAAGTACAGTCTGCTTCACTTAAGCAGCCACTCCCCCAGAGGTGTGTGTATATACATGAGTGTGTATGTATATATGTAAGGATAGTGTATATATTATTGTAGATGTGTATATATGTTATTATAGAATATCATTATATTATATAATGTATATACATGACACAGTTTGAACCAGCAACAAAATACAGTGTTAGATTTTCCTATAAATTAGATTGTTTTTCCTAGTTTTTCAGGCAGAGAGGCCAAGGGACAAGACGAAGCTTGGGCAGGACGTCAATAGACGTCTGGATGTCGCAAGAGTCCAGCCAGGGACCATATTTTCTCCCTGAGGACAGGTGAGGGAACTCACCCGGGTTCCTTCAACGAGGGGCCGAACTCAGGCTGCTGTGGAGGTCTTGAAGGATGCCTCTGCCATCCTTGCTCCTTGCTCATTGGGAAGGTGCTCCTTGCTCTTCGCTCATTGGGAAGATTCACATGTCCCGGCATTGGAAGACCTTTGTGGGATGAATAGCAAGATAAATATGCCTTCAAGCCAAATTAATCAGAATTCTTATATCCGTACACTCTAAGGTTATGATATTAAAGGGAATTGTCGGTTGTCTTGTGTTACGAATCACAATTTTTAACATACATCTTGGCGCTGATGCCTTCTCTATCATTTTAAATAGCGTTTGAAATCAGATCTCTGTTTCTTTTTGGTGTCTTGGAATTCGGGTCTGCAGAGCCAGGTTCGGCCACCTTGCAAACACCACGGAGTTTGTGCTGCAACTACAATTAAAATGCATTTTAAACCAAAACGGACGTGAATACAACGTTCCTAGGCTGACAGAGTTGACAGACCTTCCCCTTTCTCCCACTTCAGCTGCACATTGGCTTTTAAACCATATATTTGAAACTGTTTATTCTGTGAATAATGTCTTAATTGATAATTGCTTAAAGGGGGAGAAAATAAAGACGAGCAAATCAGAATCACTTGAGGCTATTTGGGAAACAGGAAAATGCAATACTCCAGAGACAAGGCTGCCAGAAGGCAGAATCCTGACCACAACTGGGAGCTCTGGAGCCAAGTTGACCCATGGAAGATATGAAGATCTAGAAAGCATTGGTCCCAACCCTGCCCTGATCTTCCAGACGGTATTCCAATATATTCTTGTTACACAGAAACTAAGGGTTTTAAGTTTGCAAAGGAGTCTCAGATTCTCATAAAATACTGCAAATGCTGCAATTGATGCCTTCTTTATTAGCAGTCATTAAAAAAAGCCGGAATACAAGCATTGTAAAGAGGGTGAGTCTTGCCCCGTGCCTCAGTTTCTCTTTGCAGTGTGTGCCCAGTTCTCAGCGGATCTCTATATCTGAGTTTCACAGAGTTGCCATGACTTGATGGTGTTGAAACCCCTGATAAACAGACAGAATCTGAAAGGGATACGGTTGCGTACATAGAGTTGCTTTGTGCAACAGCGTCGTAAAGTGCTCCAGACATCTCTCGATTAATCTTGAGCCAAATCATCTTCAATCCTTTGTCCACGTCACACGTTTCTTGCTTCATGGGACTGAGCAGTGGTGATAAAAAAAAAAGCAATATCAGAAGGGAAACAAATGTACGGCGAATCTGGTCTCCGCGGTTTCTAGGAATCTGCATCAAGGTCCCATTATCCCTGTCTATTTGTGAAGCATCACGCAGAAGAGGAGCATATATATGTATGTCCGCTGTTTTTCTCAGACAGTTGCATTACAGCCAAAACCTGCCGCTTTCTCCCGGTCACAGGCGTCCCGCGCGCGTCCCGCCATCAACCCCGTGCTCAGGGAGAAGTGACAGAAGGCAGGGGTACACGTCCTCTGTATTCCTCTAGTTTTGCGCAGCACTGGCTTCCTAATTTATGTCATTTTTCACCCAGTAGGATCTTCCCAAGAAGGCAATTGCATCCTTTAAGGTGACTGATCACGGGCTTCTGCTGAAAGCTTTATTTATTTGCCTTCTTCCCATGTTCCCCTCGCGGCCACACTCTTTGCTTGACTCGCCCACACTTTCCTTGCCCTCTGAAAGCAGGTGCTGAAAAGCCCCGTTTGCCGGTGTAACCCTTTGCGGATAGAACCGATCCGGCAGGTTTTTTGGGTGAGAAGTTTCGTTGGTCGCTCCTGGCCGCGGGGGCAGGGAGCCGTGGGCGCTCCCGAGCTCCCCCCCCAGAGGTTGTGCGTT
Source organism: Sterna hirundo (assembly GCA_009819605.1). NCBI lineage: Eukaryota > Metazoa > Chordata > Aves > Charadriiformes > Laridae > Sterna > Sterna hirundo. The sequence continues at coordinate 1,725,247 of CM020441.1, forward strand.
AATGACCCTTAATGACCCGCTGAGGCGGTGGGAGGAAAGGGGAAGGGGACGGGAGCAAGAATCAGCGCATTCGCCGTTTCAACCATAAATAGGTTATCTCTGTAAACCCAGCTAACGTTTAGTACGAAAGTGCAAAGTACTTTGCTTTTTTTAACTACTAAACTATTCTTTTTGCAACTTATAAAAGCTGGCTTGGCATAAAGAAATTCCTTTATCAAAAAGTGAAAGTCTATCCTGTAGCATAGGATGTTTCTCTATTAAAATTAGGATTAAACCTAACCCAGAGGTGCCAGAGGCTGGAGCCGGGTCGACAAGCGACCGCGGGGATGTCCCCCTCCGAGTGGGAGCTGCAGGTCGTCGCGACTCCTTCAGTTTTCTGTGCTCAAAAACACATCTAAAGCAAACCCAGTCACCAAAACCAGGGATTTTGCGCGTGGATAGCGCTGAAATTTCCCCGGCGTGCCGTTCCTCCCATTAGAACCCCCCAAAGCGGGGAGTGCAACGAGAGAAATAAACCACGGCGCTGATTGAAGCCGTGACATGGAAATGTAGCTACAAGAAAGGGAAACCATTCCATAAAGGAATAATTTTCCAAAACTATTGTTCGGTTAACAAACACGAAAAAAAAATGTGACAGTCAGTGAAAGGCAAAATTAGTGCTGATTTTTTTTTTTTTTTTTTTGAGGTCTTTTGTCACAGTTAACAGCACGGCAGCGATCGGGCACAGAGCACGGGCGCACAAACGTGGGCACGGCCGAGCAGGCAACGAACCGGAGCTGGGGCTGAGACAGCAAGGCAGGGAAACCGGGAAAAAAAAAAAACCCAGGAACGTCTTTTTTTCTCGTGTCGCTGTCGAATCAATCATAATTTGAGACCGAGCCTGTGCTTTACGGAGGTCTAACGTCCCGTCCCAGGTTGATGCACGTCGCAAAGCACCAAAGCAAAGGGGGGTTTCCCGGGGCTGAGTGTGCCCTGGGGCACTGGGGGACAGGGGGGTACGCTGCAGAATACCGACGTGCATGAAGCACTAGATAATATTCTGACCTGCTGGAAGTGGAATACATGGGCCACTGCTCACACTGCCGTTTCCCGCAAAGGCTGCACTGTTCCAACGTGTCTACCACTTTTTTTTTTTTTTTCTTCTAAAACGCCTAGAGGAAACGCACTTTCATAAAAACGACCGTTCAGCCCGACCCTCCGTCCTTAAGCTCCTGCCTGCGCCTTCGAGATGCCGCACATATGGTACAGTATGTTACAACCAGCTGCTAATTGGGCTCCCTGCAAACGCGGCTATTAAGGTCAGCGGAATCAAACGAGGACAGCCCAAGCTTTAAATCCAGGGGATGTGTGCCCTTCTGCCGGCTGCACCGCTCCCTGTGCTACTGGCGAGAGGAAAATGGACTTATCCAGCCCAGCACAGGCTCCTAGACAGCTTTGTTATTATTCATAACCCTTCTAATATTATTATCCATGCATTGGGAGCTATGCGTCGGGAAGCACAAGGCCTATTCCTCAGACACTTTGAAACCAAAGTGTCTATATTTTGATTATATTACGTATAACGCAGATTGAATTCATCCTGAAGTCTCCGCCTGGGGCTTCTTTTCAGTATATTTAGATAAAAATGAAATGTAAAATCAGCAAATTAGAAATTATGGTATTTCAGAGTGCATTGGAACGTTAGAAATCCTAACCCTTCTGTGTTGGGAGACCATATTTCAACCAGAACCGTGTTAATCTTGTCGATGCTGGCGTACAGTGATAGGATATTACTTTTAGCAAGTTGCGCGGGTGCGAGGCAAAGCTTAGGAGAGCCCAAGAGCACTGTCTAATAACCAAACTCTGCTGATCTACGTGCCGTCTTGACAGTGTTTGGCCGTAGAGCGTGTTTGTTTTTCAGGCTGTTGTTTTGTGAACATCCTGCCAAGAGAGCGTGGACCCCGCGCGCAGCTCCGGCTTGACTATCAAAGTCAACAGAAAATCTCCCAGTGCTCCCAAATGTCTGTATTAATAAACTGTGTAAACAAAACATTCCTGGATACCTCACTGGGCCTGAAGTCTTATGGAACTGTTGCTGATTAAGGAGTCTCTTTACTTAGCATTTGTCTTTCACATTTATTTTTCAAAGTATTTCCGCAACAGGCCAACGTGAGTGAAGTTTCCTGACCCTCTGCCAATCACAATATAACCTTCAAAGGAAAGAGATAACCTCCCACTGAAGCAAGCAACAAAGAAATGTTCTTCAGAAGAAAATCCAGTAAAATTCAAATAGGGAATGCAAAACTGGAACTGGTTTTGAGAGCCAAATTCTAAGATTAAGTTAACTCTTTAACCGGTTAGCCCCATAGCGAAGGGGCTGATTGAAATCCGAGTTCCACCTCCCCAGCCGTGCTGCAGGGAGCAAAAGTGGGGCGAGATAAGACCTTCTGCGGCAGACACTTTGAAAGGCAGTGAGGAGCAAGGACCTTCCAGCTGGGACTGCTCGGCATTTATCAAATGGGAAGAGCTGAGATAAGCAGGACCCGAATCCGTGTTTGCATTAGCACTGAGTGAGCAGTGAAGCTCTGGTCCCTTGGGCTATTCTGATACACTGGTCTTTATTTTCATCCCAAATCACAATGAAATTTGAAACATCAAGTTTTGTCATTGTGTTGTTTGATGTTTTTTTTTTTTTTTCTTTTTTTTGAATGAACAATTCCAAATGGACGTGATATCGCAACGATGGAGTGTTCTGATTGCATCTGGTGGAGCCAGACTCTTTTCAGTGGTTCCCAGTAACAGGACGAGGGGTAACGGGCACAAGCTGGAACATAGGAAGTTTCAATCAAATATGAGAAAAAACTTCTTTACGGCGAGGGTGACAGAGCACTGGAACAGGCTGCCCAGGGAGGGTGTGGAGTCCCCTTCTCTGGAGATTTTCAAGACCCGCCTGGATGCAGTCCTGAGGGATGTGCTCTGGGCAATCCTGCTTTAGCGGGGGAGTTGGACTGGATGATCTCTAGAGGTCCCTTCCAACTCTGAAAAATTCCATGATTCCGTGATTCCGTGATCTGCTTATCATGCTACATTGCCTCAGGAGCGTGGTAGCCCAGAACTTTCCTGCCCAAACCCTTTCCACAGCCAGGTTTTCTGGCTGGATGGTTTTTCTTTTCAGGCACCGGACGTACCGTATCTCGATCAAAGGAACGACTGCAGAGAATAGGAGAAAGTGCCGCGGGAAGCGCTGCTCCTATGACAGCCCCTATGACAATGACGCGTCGCTGGTTATAACCCTCAGACAGAGATGATAACCTCCCCCTGATATACGCAACCGAAACAGTGTTCTTTAGAAGGAAATTCAATTGGCAGAAAATAAAAATAATTTTTTTCATGCTTTACACAAGTTTCATGGAAAGGAGTGATCTGCACTAAGCACGTTTTTTTATCTGTGTGTCTTCTCCCTAGATGAACAGCAAAATGATGCTGTTTAACTGGTGAGGACCTCAGCTCGTTTCAAGTGCTGTAGTCAACAGCGCTACCAAATCCTCACGAGAGGCTTTGCCTATTTTCAGCATTCATTTTTCCTTGTTTTGTGAATGGCCTTTACGAAACTGCCTAGAAACTCCACCTTTGGGGCGGAAAGTTGAAACTCTTTGCTCCAGGGTGGACAATTCTTTTCTTTTTTATTTTGCTTAAATTCTGAAGGGAAGCGACTCAGAATGGGGCTGTGGATGGCCCTCGCACAAAGCACAGGCAACGACATCTTTTCTGCTTTTGAGCAACCTCCGGGAGCACGCGTGCTCGTCTGGGAGATGTGTCTGCAAATACTGCTCATGCCCTCACTATCTTTGAGTGGAGGAAGATTAATTAGTCATCCCTGTTAAATGCCACAAGAACCTGCCATTGCTTTAACCAGCACCAGCCTTGACTGACAGATGTGAAACCAAAGAAGAAAATTCTGTCCTTCTTGCCTAATATTGGCTCTAGGTTTCTAAGCAAAATGCCGTGTTCCCTCTCATGAACCAAATGATGTTTTTTTCTGAGGGTCCAGAGCTTGCTGAAGGCTGGGGGAGGAAGAACGGGCAGAGACTGTCCAATAAACGATAGTTCGGAAGTTAACCCATTGTGATCATAGAATCGTTATTGTCTGGATAATTATTTTTCTCACTAGGAGTTGGCCACGTTTCCTTTTGCCCCCTAGAAATGCAGATTCATTTACTTTTTTTTTAACAAACTTCCTCAAACGACTGAATTCACTTAAATTTCCCAGCTTTGCGATAGGAAGGTTGTCTCATCCTCCACCAGGAGCTAACGAGGCAGATGTAAGCTGAGGCAACAAATAGAGTGTTATGACAAATGTTTAAAATTAAAATATTCCTTGAATTTTTTTCCTTGCCCAGCTTTCACGAAGGCCACTTAAAGTTCCATTTTGGTATTAAAAGTGAGGGAACACGGAAGGGGAAAAGGGGAAGAAATCCCAGCTTGTATCTTTAAAGCTCAGGAATGGTGTAAATTATTACAGTGGTTTCACATTTTCATGGGATCAAGGCAACAACAGTAAGCTCATAAAACAGATACCACTAATTATGCAGAGGAGAAGTCATAAAGTCACTGGTGGAAGCATGTTTTATATTCATGAACACATCATTAAAATTTTAAGACGCACTATCAAATTCTACATTTTAATACTACACCCAACAGCATTAAACCCTCCCAACAAGAAAATCAGATTGTTTAATGATCGTGTTTGTCACACAGGTTTTATATGTCTGCCGTGGAAGCAGATGTGGACTTTTCTGTTGCTGGACAGCTTTTATCACTGGACAATTAAAAATAATTTTTATCCAAAGCATTTATAGAAAAATTAAATACAAAAAAAAAAAAAAAAAAAAAGGAAAGAAAAGAGCCAAAAAGTTAGGAATGTTTAATTGCAGAAATATTTAAATTTACCCAATCACATAAAAATCTTTTTATAGCATTGTCAATTTGGTTTTACTTCTCTTGTATTTTCTTTTTTAATTAAAAAGTCATTTTAAAGTAAAAGGATAGCGATCGAGGCAGGCTACAACCCAGCACGCAAACGCTAGGTAGTTTAAAGGAATCTTGAAATTAGACGTGGCTTTAACGTAGTCATTTAAATCAAGGGAAAATCTAACAGGAGACATTTCAGGCTCGGCTGCTTGGCTGAATCTCCTGGAAGATGGACGAGGGTCTCGAGTCATGGAGTGACTGAGGCCACCGTGGAAATGCGCGTGTGAATTTTAAGGGTCCAAATCCTCGGATACAGAAAGAGGGGCAACAGGTGGTAAATAGACGGGTTCTTGCTGAAATACCGACAACGCAGGCAACCCCCTCAAAGCCGACTCTTGCAACCTACGAGACGGACTCCTGTTCGGGGGTTTGGAGGAACAGTCGCGAGTGGCACGTCCCCACGCGATGTCCCTCCCTCCCACACCGCCGGTGGGGACAGCGCAGTCGTTCCCCTCGGCTGCACGGGGAGCCGTGCTGCCTCCAGCATCGGGGACCTCTAGGAACAAGTCCCCCTCCAGAAAGGGTGGGTACAGTCAAGAACGTTAAGATTTATTCTTATTTACCAGAGTTAGCAAATGAATCTAAAATACTTCACGCTGCATTTGGAGGGCATATTTTTAACATTTCCCGACTGATTTTTGTTAAAACCTTACCAAAAGAACTAAACTGGTCTATCTCAAGTTAATTGCTCTGTGATGTCCAGGTACCAGCTAATACCATAGCTAAGCATTTACCTGCCAAAATGCCAAGGGAGAGTTTCAATTATTAACATAAAATTGTTAAAGTGAATTCCGTCAGGACTCGGCAAAGACTTCTGCCGAAAAAAAATCAATGGCTCAATGTGGCCTAATATTAGGTCTTTTCCTAAACCTTTCTCCAGAGCCAATATTTGGCCTACGCTATCTGCCAGCATCTTTTTAATGAGAAGCACACATCTAAAACCTCTCACAGCTCTCAAAATTTAGGAGTAAATATTTTTAAATTAAAACCGTATGCTAAGCAGTGCAGATTTGCTGGTGCAGATGTTATTTTTGGCTCATTTTCTTTAACTGATTCGTAACCAATATACTTCAGCCTATGTTTCCACGTTCATTATTATTCTGAATACCGCAGATACAGCGAAAGACATTAATAGCATAATATCTCAAGCCACTTTAGGCAGTTTCCTACTTAGCAGCAAAATCGCCACTAAAATTCTGGGAATAAGGTGTATCCTCAGGACACCATAAATAGAAAAAGTGAGGAAAAAAAAGAAAACGGAGATAAAGATGTCTGAAATAGAGAATGGGTCAGGAAGGACCATTTTTTGTGAAATCCCACACTCCTCCTCTCTCAGGAGGCTCACGCAATCCTTTGGCATTTAATTCCTAATTGCACTATAATTTCTGAAGCAAATACAGTCATGGGAGCTGTTGGGCGCTTTGCTGATGGTGCTTCCACATTCATTGCAATTATTTAGGATTCGTAATAATGCCCTTTTTTGCTGTTTAAATGCACAGCCGTAATCCACAGTGTCATTCTTCTCTGGAAGAGACTGAAGTCTCTGGTGAAAGTCACAGTTTTCCGCATTCTGCCAATTATTAGTTAATTCTCTGCTTATGAGGGACCCTGTTATCCGCCTTGTTGTATTGGCCAATGGCTTCTTAAAGAATGGATCGTGCATTTTTTCCATAAATTGGTCTAATTAACGTTATTCCTTCAAATATTGACCGTCCTTGGGATCTTGAAACCGCATTATCTCAGAAGAACATGGGTATCTTTTTCGGCCGTGGATGGAAAAAACACTGATACATTTTTTGCATTTCAAAAGTTGTGAAGTTAGCGTTCAGAGTGGACAATACGGTGTCAGAAGGCTTAAAGCACAGAGATGCTGCCCATGCCATTTGCTGTGGTCTGTTCGGATATTTTCCTTAGAGACTAAAATTGCCAGTTCTGTCACAGTTCAAGGATGAACAAATTTTCTTCTTTCAGCTGTATTTACGTAAGGTGACCAGGTTTTGACTGTGTCAAATTATCCTATTCTTACAGTTGTGAGGAAATACACTGTAAAGAAGTATTTTTAATGCGTGGATTTTTTTTGAGCAAGCCAAGAAATGTGAAATTTGAGAATGAGAAGCTCCTCAGCCATAGACATACATAGACTAAATAATGGACTAAACCCAATTAATTGTACAAGAGCTAACGCCGGGAGTCTGAACACAGGTTTAGAAAAATGTTTGGATGCTGAGGATCCAATCCACGAAACATCTGTTAATTTTGTATGGGACTATGATAAGTAGGCCCACAACTGCTAGATCAAGGCAGTAAAGAGCAAACGCAGCTTTTGCAGGATCAGGGCTCTTGGCAGAACCGCATGGGGTTTGCAGATTTCCCATTTTTATGTCCTGAAACATTTCTTTTTGAGGTCTTTCTGGTATGTTTCGTCAATTATATCTTAGACCTATATAAGATCCTTTCCTACCCTTGATGCTGAAACTGCAGCTTCGGAACTTTTCAAAATTTCTTTAATTACTAGAAAGCGATGAAGTAGAAAAATAAAGCCGTTCTGGGGTTCTTACATCTTTGGAAATGATTTTCCCAAAATTGTGGATGTTTTGCGGAGTGTCACATTTTTTTGAAAAGAACCAAACCCCAAACCTGCAGGTCGTTCCTTTTTATTGCCCTCTGGAACAAAACAGAAACATGCAAGTGATGGAAAATGTCAAAACCAACGTTTTCACTGAATTGTTAAAAAAGTCCTGGTATTTTGGTGAGAAAAGATTCAGGAAAAAAAACAGCCTTTTGAATGACATGTTTACAGACTGTCATCCCGTAACCAGAAGGATAAATATTTAAAACAGATAATTCCCTTTACCAAATCTAATAATGACACCCTGCTAGAGACGCTGGATAATCAGTCAGCGACTAAATCTAGGCATAATTTACCAGACCAGCTTCATTAAATAAATTTTATATTGTATGTTGCACAAAACCGAACTCCGTAATTGGGATTAATTGCTACCTTCATCAGTTTTAGCAAGGTCAAGGATTAAGTAGGCTTGGAGAATGCTTTGACCTTTCATTGCCACTCTGCTCCCTCCGAAATCTTTAGCTGTCAGATTCAGAACCGGGGCTTTCACAGGAGATTGCCCCAAAGTAGGTTTTGATGCTGTATGTTGTTAGCCATGCCGGATTTTACCTAGCCGTGAAATAGTCAGACCCTAACGGAATAGCCGCTTTGAACAGCGACGTGAAAATCATATTAAGGTGCAAATTTTTCCATGGTTTGATGTTTTTCGTCACAGAATAGGAACTAAAGCTGAAATGCCAACCAAATTAAAAAGAAGAAAGATAGAGTGAGACTAATTTTTGTGTTTATAGGAAGAAAAGGCTTGAAGTTAATATGGCTAGCTGAAAATTTCATGTAAAAACTCTTTTTCTCCGGACAAATGGCTTACGCTTTCAACTTTTCATGAAAATGCCCCTAAACAAAAGATTTTCAGCCAAAAACTTGTCTGGTTTTGGTTATTTGGGAGGGAGGAGGTTGAGGAAGAATTAAGACTTTACAATACGGGTCTAGAAATGCTCTTCTGCACTTGGTTATGTATATTTAAGACATCTCCCTCCTGGCATGATTTGCAACACAATAATGGAGCAATGCTGAGAAACCCACGCTGTTGCTCTCTACTTAAATTCCCAGAATTGTCAATCTGGCAGCTCTCACAGTACAGCATTTACATAATTTTTAAATTACAGACAATTATACAAAACCCTTCTCCATCAAAGGATCGGTTTCCTTCCCCACCCTCCCCCTGAAGTCAATAGCAGAGCCTCCTCTCCCAGCAGTGGAAACAAAAGTGTCTTGGTTACGCTCACAGAGGAGCGCTGTGTGCTTAAAACCGTTATGTTTTTTGCTTTTGCCTAACGCTATGGCATTTGAGAAAATATGTTAGTAACGGGGATGCTACAAACAGTAGCTGGGGAGTCTTTGATGGGAAGCACTCTTCAGGGAGAGCGTATATGGTGACTATTTATAGAACGGTAAGAAATAAACAGGTAACGATGGATTTGGGGGTTTGTAAAACTGCAGGCTCCCCGTGACTTGAGATGGAGAGAGGCTTAGCAGGAAAATCATCCATGGGTTTGGGTTGGTGTTGCCGGGGCTTTTCTTCGAGGGGGGGGGGAGGCAAAATCGGCATTTTCCTGAACGACCGTAAATTGTAGTTGTCAAACAAGGAAACACCGTTTCCCCAGTGCCTCCCTTCTGCTGCCATCAACCCTTCGGCTCCGCGAGCATCACATTCTTTACAACTGTTAGCGTGAGACAACCCAGGATTGCTCTTATCTGGCGCTGGCACTGGGAGGGGGCGGGGGGGGGGGGGGGGATGGTTCCCAACCCAATCGCAGACAGACAGCTGGATGGACGGACGCAAACACGAATTTCGCCTCACCGCCCCGTTCCTTTCAGGCGTGCGCGCATCCGTGGGTTATCACGCACGGTGTTGGTGTGGGGGCCGGACTTTTGCGCAGGGGCTCGCCAAAGCATTCCGTTACGAACCGCTAAATCCCAACGCTTTCTCTTTCGCTAAAGCGGCCGCTCGCAGGGAAAAGGAAAAGAAACCAAGCCAGCGACTTTTCTTTGCTTTTTCTGCAGGGTACGTGCTCTTCTGGCGGTGAATAAATAATGCCCGCGGTGCCGCGCGGCAGCGGACCTTGCCCCGTGTTGTAGTTAGCCAGCGAAAAGGGCTGCATCTGCTTCTTCTCAGACGTTAATACAGCTAAAGGAATAAGACATCAGAGGCCTGCGAATGAGAAGGCCTTTTTAAATTTACAAAGCATTTGCTCCTGAATCCACCTCAGCCAGTTTGGGGAAAGCGCTTTTGGCACCAAGTCACCCTTCAGGGAAAGACTGATAATGATCACTAAAGACATACTACGGGCTCCTGCCTCGCTCACTTCAAAGGCCTTCTCTCTTAATCAACATTAAATCATCATTTTGCCTTGGATATAGGGACAGCTGTGCACAATCTATTTGTTTTAAAACAGATTAGGAATGGTTTTTCTGCCAGAGCATAAGCTGCACGATAAATGTACTTTAAAGACATAACTAGGAAAAACATTGCTCCCTTCGTTAGCTAGATCCCGATACTAGCTGAGAACACACAACATCCTCCCGGGGCTGGATCCTTCTTTGGCAATCCCCAAGAGCCCTCGGGAATTACGGGGAGTTAAAAAAAAATCCAGTGTGCGTTGATCCCAGATGTGCGTCCCGGTGAGACGTCCCTGACTGGGGACAGTCACGGAAAGTAGGGTGAGACCTTCTAGATCTTCTGCTTTCTTCTTCCCCCCCCCCCCCCCCCCCCCTTTTTTTTTTTAACCTTAGGGTTGCCCTATTTCATCCCCTGACAGTCTCACAGGGCGACAACAAAGGCCTTTTATTACCCAATTAAAAGCTGATAGTCAGATAGTTGTTAAATAATTAAGTAAAGGCCCTAAATTACAGGGGGGGGAAAAATCCCTCCTCTAGATCCATACTGGAGATATTTTTCCATAGTTGCTAAGCATCTCTCTACCAGCTGCTTTTCCTACGCAACACAAATGCACTGACATGCGCAGTATTTAAAAGAGAAGTCTAGAAAAAAAGGCACATTTCCAGAATAGGACAGTATGTATGGAAAGCAGTGGTTCCCGAAAAAATCTGGGGAGTCAAAATGAGTATCCAACTGAACGTCATTCCCAGTCCAACTTTGGGGTGAAATGAACCACTCAGTTTCCGTATGTGTAGAGAGAATACGGATAATGGAACACTATAGTCAGTCGTATTGTCCAAATTGTTTAAAAATATATTGAAAAATTAACATGGGCCTATAAAAATATTACAAAGAACATATCTCACAATGGGAAACTTAGGATGTTCAATCTGTATTATTTTTCCAAAAAACCAAGAAGATTGACAGGCAACTTGCTTGTATGACACTAGTTCCTTCATGGAGAGAAAACACTGTTTGTCATCCTTTACATATTAGAGAAATGCAAAACGAGTTTAAGGGAGTGGAAGCTGAAGTGAGACAAATTCGAATAAAAAAATGAGTTCCAGCTTCTCAGAGGGACCAGCAGAAAAATCTACCAAACGATAGATTTTCTTCACTCAGTCTCTCTCTCTTGCTGTCTTTAAGCCAAAACCAGCCAGGCTTTTCGGGGTGTGCCTTAACCCAGGACTATCTGCTTTAATTCACGCCGTGCTCCATTCCGGAGGGGCTGGCAGAAACGTAGCGTCTTCCCAAAGGGGAGTGGTGTGACCAAGGGGGATCCACCAGCCCCTTCCAGCTCCACCGTCCCTCTCCGGTCCTTGGTTCCACCAGCGCTTTCCTGCTGCTGCCTTCACCGGGAGCATAAACCTGGGACCAACACAGGTGAATCGTCACCCCAGTTACAGCCAACTGTCGCCAGTTACCCAGCCGGTGTACGCACAAGGGATGGCGTCTGTCGTGCCCGCGCGGAATGGCAATCGTGCCCACCTATTTAGAGGGTATTGTTCATTTCTGAAAATATCCACTGTTGTTAGGACCCTTTTCTAAATCCGAGAAAATGAACTACTAAAAAAGAAAAGTCAGGCCTATTAGGCTTTTTATGGTAAACCACAGTTTTGCCTTAACCACTTAATCTCTCTTTAAATATTCCTTTCAAAAGGAAGAATGTCTGTTCTTCATGCCTTTGTGACACAATTCAACTATTCTACTCTAGAAGTCTCAGCGATCATTACTTCTCTCTGTTCTATATATATGATCTATTTTTATATAAATATATATATGATATACTGTGCGATTTTGTGATAAAGACAATCCAGGAGGAACCAACTTGCCAGAAAAGCGGAACCCAGCGCAGCCAGGCAGATACTACCACTGACTTTGGGTTTCGCACTGTGTTTATCACATGGGGGATAGGGAGTAAGTGAGAAACGCAGATTCATTTCTTTATGTAGGCGCTGTCCTTAAGAATATTAGACTTCCAAGAGGCTACTGCCAGGCACGGGAATCGAGGGAGAAGAAAAGATGGCTAAATGGAATTTTAGCCAGCTAACAGTGTAGGGAAACAGCTGAGCAAAGGGAGGTCAGGATAGCAATGGAGTGAAAAACGGGTAGGTTTTTGACCAAAAAAAAAGGATTAAAGATTGAGAGGAGAAAATCCTGGTACTCTTGAGCAGAAGAAACTACAGCGCGTGTGGAAAAGCTGCATCCTAGCAAGGAAAAGGCTCCCCTCGCTAGAGCAGAGCAGTGGTCGGACCTTGGGTGAAGGGCAGCCCATCTCGTCCTCCCGGAGTAACGTCTTTCTCGGTGGAGGAGAACGCACCAGATGATGCAGGCAGGATGCAAGGAAGCAAAAAGCATATAAAATGTATCGCACGCGTTTGAAAAACAACAGAATGCAAATCGAGGCAACATAAATTAAAGAGAGAGGGGGAGAAAGTTACTCCAGGGGATAAAACCCCCTGCCCCCACAGGATACAAGCTATTTCCTTTGACTTTGCAAGAGCAATTTCGGAACGCCACTTCTGGCACTGTCTGAGCTGCGTGTATTTTCAGCGCTTGGCAAGAAGACATTTAGAAGATAGAGCTTGCTCTTTTACTCGGGAAAGGGAATTAGACTTCTTGCGCAGTGACAGTAAATAATGTGTTTCTCCACCGAGGTCACCCCCGCGCGGACAACAGCAAATTTGGCATTTCCTAATTTTTCGCCCCTCGACTCTGCAACCTAAGTAACTTTCTTCTCTCCGTTGAGTAATTGTCCACATGGAGTCCATTTTTATTGCGCGTGTGCTCGTGGCGAGCTTCAGGCAGAGGGAGCACGTACGGCCCAAGAATGGGCTACATGTGGGCAACACATTTCAAAGAATTACAGTTCCTGAGAGGTAAATAACTCCCTGCTAATGTGCAGTGTTAAGAAAACGAAGATGGAGCTCCCTGACCATTGCCAACGCAGAGGACTGATCTTTCGTAATAGACCCCGTTCTGATTTCTCTACAAATTTTCACTACTAAGCAATTCCACAAAGTAATTTGAGGCAATCAATAATCTGATATGACTGAAGAATTGCATCCCTTTTTAAAGTACATCAAGCCGACTAAAGGTTCAAACACTAATCTCCAATAATGTACATCAGCCTATTATAATTCCAAGAGAGGTCTATTCGATGCTATATAAAAACGCTAAACAGCGTGACCAAGAGTGATGGCAATGGCTTTGATTTACGAAAGCAGTTCTAGGACGTAGGAATAGCCGTACTGGATTAGATTAAAGCCCCAGTCCATAACAGTGACCAGTAGCAGATGTATGGGAATACGAGAAAGCGATGGTAACCCCTCCTTTGCTCTGCCGTCAGACGCTGTAAGTTTACACCACCACTGGCTGATATCTCTACCTGCTCGTTGACAGAACTCTCGGTTTTCCAGAATTCTGCTTCGTGCTGTGAAAGATTGCACTCTTGACAGAAGGTGAAAAGAGGTTTTCTATATCGCTGATATTCACCGAGCGAAGAATATCATCCCCTCCAGAGGAGCTCTGGCACGCTGGATGCCCAGACCAAGCGAAAAAACCCAAAGCGTAAATCTGAGTTTGTTCCTACCCTATCCAACGAAACCGCGGAGACCGCTGGGTGTCTGCCGTCTTTCAGCGTCAGTATATAAAACTCGCAGGCCCAGCCAGACAACTGACCCTCATTGAACCGACAAATTGTGACTTTGATTTTCAGTTTTATCTAGTATTACAGGGAAAAGTAAGGCTTAATTTAAAATAAAACCCTTAAAACGTGTGCGTTTTTAATCACTGAGCGGTGTCATTTCTTTCTTGTGGGCAGAGGCGCTTGTGGCAGTTACATCGGGACATAAGAAATATGGTTTTAGGAGTTTATGTATTTCAGGGCTTGCTCTGTCAGTAACAGTAATTTTGAAAAACTGATGAAGATAGAAGAATTCAGATTGATAGTTCCACTTGCGAGTGGTGGCCAATGGCTGCCAACACACAGCATCCAAAGCGTGGGAACTACCACGTGTACCTGCCAGGTACACAGAAGGAAAAGGGAGGAATCCAAGTCGTGCCTAAATGGCATCTAGTTTGGATCTTGTTGCTCCTTTACAGAGGTGATGAGGAGAATCTGAGGAAGCTCTTGTGAAAACGATAAGGGGAAGGTCAGAGCCTCGCACCGCAGTGGAGCTGCTGGAATTCATGGTCGTTTCTGGGCGCGAGGTGTCCTGGTTTGAGGAGCGTCGGGTCCTGGGCAGAAGCAGCTCAGCAAAGTGAGTCGGCGTTCGTGTCTTTCAGCTTCCGTGCCTCCCGAGATGAGAAAGGGTTAAGCAGGAGTTAGGGATGCATGTGAAAATATATGGGTGAAGTAGGGGGAAGAAAAAAAAAAAAAATTCTCTTGTAGCTTGAGCCACTCCATCTGTTGCCTTAATTCAGTGGCAGACCTTGACTGGACCCTGGGATCTGCTAGTCCCACACTCCATCCCGGCTCTCTCTGTAAATTAAGTTGTTGGCCTGTGTTGCCGAGGGTTTAGGAAGGTGAGTGATGACCTTGGTTTGAGTATGTTTGTATAGAAACATGTCACTGCGGGATGATGTCTTTCCTCCAGGGACATAGGGCCCAATACTAACCATTTGTTAAGAAAATACCAAAGCTAAACATATCCAGTGTATGAAAGGATCCAACACCCTTGCCAAGTGTAACTTTCACTCATCTTTGAAACATCAATGTACGCTATATTTTAAAGGTTATTTTTAGCACTTGTCTTTTAAACTGTTTCCCATCTGATGCTAACATCTTGCAACTTTAAAACTAATATGAGTTATTTTTATTATTAAAATGGGAAATCTCTTTAATATATTGTAGTATGGCAATATGTTTAATATACGTTTTAAAAAGGAGATCTAAAATAGTATTTATTCTCAAGAATGAGGACACGTAATTCCAGAGAAGCCACACAATGCTTTCAAGTTCTATGTTTCTTTATATAGCAAAGATTAAAAATAAAATTTTAAGGAGGATATAGTTCTCCTTTATTCCATCTTCCCTCCAGTATTTTCCCGGCAGCCATCTACGTTCCTGCATTCTGGTACGTGCGTGTTGATGTTTGGAGAACCGGTTGTGGTTGTTCAATTGTCTGAGAAGGTTCTGTTGTAACATGACAGCAGTTCTGCAGCATTAATTTTGAAACCAGGTGAGACATTCGGTAGTTTTCCTTATTTCATGAAATCCACAAGAATACATGAACAGATAAATTGGGATGAGAACCACATTTTTCAAGCCAGGTAGTCTTAAAACTGAATTCCTTACTGTGGATTTAGATCCAAACTTTAGGCATCTGAGCCTGAAAATGTTGGCCTCACTTAATATCCCTATTCAGGATTGATTAATGCACAGTCAGGATGTTTTTCCATACAGGCAGCCTATAAATGTTACCTTTCTAAAGTTCAGCCCATACTAACTTGGTGTATCTTTAAATAATTTATCTTCCTTCCCCTTCCACTCTTTAAATATTTCAGCCTATTTTAGGTTGCGGAGCCGCTGTGGAACCGCTGATTCGGCGGTGGAGGGTGTCCCTGGTACGCGGGGTGGCTGGCGCGGGGGCCAGCCTTGGTTTAAACAGGAAAGAATGAAACCGTCGGAGGCAAAGGGAGCTTTGCCACCAGCTCCCACCTGGGCTGGCTCTTACCTTTGGTCTCCCGGGGTGTAAATCGAGCGTGACTCCGCTGCGAGGCGCAGTGTAAAACCGGCGTGTGGGGGGAAATCAGACCACAAGCAGCCAGAAGAACTACGAAAAGCCGGTCCAAGGGAAGCACCTGTGTTAGAGGAGGGTGTATTTCAATGTTTCCTCCTCTGCAAAATTGTCCCTAACGATGCGTTTCAGGAAAGACTGCCTACCATCATGTGGAGCCATTCCTAATGGACGCGTTGTAGAAAGTTAATGATAAAAATGCTGTATATGTTTGGGGTTTTTTTTATTCTCCCACAATGATTGGCTAAAGAAGTTACCTAAAACTGGTCATGAACTATCTCCTCCACATGTGAACAATCTTTTTGTTGTACCTGAACTTTTGTAGATTCCCAGGTCCTGCTCAATCCAACATAAACAGAGAACCACCAGCACGTTTCGGTTGTTCCTCTCTTGCAACCGTGCCCTTTCATTTCTTCTATTTAAAGAACTGTATTAGTTAGGAATGACTTAACGTAAGGAATGCAGTCAAGCTCTTTAGCTGAAAATAGTCTTTATTTACAACCAGTTTTCTATAATTTTTTTTTGGAAGCCGTCATTCCATTACTTTTCACATAAGTCAAAGCGGAAAAGAAATGTATTTGAGTAGAAGAGCGGGAACTAAAGGTCATTTCGTTCAAAAAAAAAAAAAAAAAGCATACGCTTTATTTGGGCCAGCCCTGAAGAACAGAATAAAAGATTGGACAGATATCCGGAGAAATGCTCCAAATGTTTTCTGGGTGAGAAAACACTTTTAAATTAATAAATTAATAAACCGTTACATAAACAGAATAAAATGTTAAGTGCATTTTGTTTTATACTGAGCATAAAGAGGAGAATAACAAACCCTTTTAACAGCAGCCAGGATATTAATCCCAAAATAACTTCAAGCGATGCAGAAGCCTGCGTGGTGAGAGGGCCACAGCTAGACGTCCTTTGGCCTGGGTAAAATGCTCCGTGGAAGCGGGGTGCAGCAAACCACCTGCACCCCCGTCCTTCCAGAACACAGCTCCGCTTTGTGAAAACTATCAGACTCTAACGGAAAGAAACCAAACCCTTTAAAACCCTCTTAACACCAGGGAGGTCTCCGAATTGGAGTTTTTCCATCGGGAAGAGATGCGCACAACGTTAGGGGGCCACGTGAAATGGAGTGGGGACAACTGGGCTCCGGAGGTGTGTGCTGGGGCCCGTTACCAGCTTGATTCCAGTTTTAATTAACACGGGGGGCTGCGTTGCATCAGTTGAGGAGGTGGGCTCTGCTCTGAGGAAGGTTTTATTCCAGGCAGAGAAGTGAGAGGGTGGGAGAGGTGGTCACCTCTGAAGCTGCCTCAGCTTGAGGAGTCAAAGCTCAGAGACTTCGTTGTCTATGGACCTGGTCAGAGCTCAGATTTCAGCATCCCGCTCTGCTGAACCTACCGTGGACTGTTATTCTTCGGCAAAAAAGTTTTGTTAGTTTTTCTGCTTCGGAGAGGAGACGTACGCAGAAGTCTCCCACAAATTACAAAGCTCCTCGCCCTTTGGGCGAGTCGCAAACGCCATAACTTGGCTCAAAACTGAAAATATCAGCTGCTGAAGATCTGCAAACACTTCAGGCTCCTCCTGTGAGAGGAACTCCTCATTTAGCAGGGACTCTCCGCGTGCTTGGTCACCACCCTGCAGAGGGAAGGTGGTTCCCCACTCTCCATCACTCCAGTTGCTACGCAGGTGGAGCATCTTTGCATAGTGGATGGAGAACAGCTGCTCCTTCTGCTCCTTGATTTCTTGCTCTGTTTCCTGCCACTGCCTCTTGCTGCCAGGCCTGAGGAAGAATGAGATCCTCCTGGGGCAATGGTTAAACATAAGACATGAAGGACTACTTGAATGTATTTCCCTTCACTCCCATTTCTCCAAGGGTTCTGGTAGAGAACAAAGTGAAGGCAGCAAGTGGGACGATAGACTCTGCAAAGAAGCACTTTGACAAGAGAAGATAGTGCAAAAGGTCAGCATTATCTTGCTCCTTTCTCTCTTTGAGTTTTGCGAATCTGGTATAACGGTAACAGATTTTTTACAATATGTTGGCTTAGCTCAGTTTAACAACCAAGACCTTCCTTCCCTTGGGCCAGGGGAGAGGCGCCCGGGCCTCACGAAGCCCCCTTAGACCTGACGCTCCAGGTGAATTTACCAGCCCCTTCGAAGACTTAAATCAGCTCTTGTCTATAAGAGCTCCCTGCGCGGCTTGTCGTCCACTTGTCAAATGTGTGTATTTTTGAACTGATCGATGCAAATCTTGGGAAAATATTGGTTTTCATCTGCATCTTTCTATCTTGAGGGGTTTTGCTGCTCGTTCTCCTGATAACCCAGCAGTAAAGCAACCCTGCTTAAATTCCATCTATTTCTTATTATATTCATCACTTTTCTCGTAACCTTGCTGAATCATTTTTCGTCTTGGTTAGTACCAACATCCTTATTTCCATAGCCACAAGGCCTGAGCAACCAGGGACTAAACAAAAGAGCAATGGCAGGAAGAAGATCTTAAATATCTTCTCGATGGGTGTTTATTAATCCTGACTGTAGAGAAATACAAGAAAAATCAGTGACACCCTGAACGCTTCAGTCTTTATTTAAATATTTGGGATTAAAATGGTATATACCTGTGTTTGCTGCGTCCTTTTACCTTTTTTTGTTATTTAAGTAAAGTAGATTTATGATTTATGCAATTATGTCACCTCCAGATCCCCACTAGAATTAATTGTTCCAGTAAAGAATGAAAAACGTGACTCTCTACCACTTGCAGACAGGAAAATAATGGTTTCAAATTTTGAACCAGATTTTCTCCAAATGTATTTTTAGTCATATTTTTGAGGAAAAGTCTGCAGATGTCAGTCAGTGGTCATGTGCATGCCTGTGACTATATTTCTATTTTATTAAGGGTTTAATATTGCTTCTCAGCATTTCAAAGCTGTAGGCAAAAACGTTAATGGAAAAGCTGTATTTCTATGGCAAGTACATGACATTGTAAACAGAAAACAGGCTGAGCTTGCAAAACCCAGATTTGGACTCAGTTTTTTTTCAGAAGTTGATAATTCATTCTCCTTCGCCCCTTTTTAGAGATGAAATTAATGCCTGAAATTTTGGCACGGTTGCTGCCTGAATTTGTCACGCCGTTTTCCCAAGCTGGGGTGTTTGGATTTGTGTTCTGATGGACTTGGTCTCCGACAAATTACGAGAACGTCTCCTGGCAGGCTATCTGAGTTTTTCCACTGTACATTTATTTTCTGGTGATAATTTGCTGCCTCTGTTAAGATTTATTTGAGAAACCCCCACAGCAGCAGAGTCCCTAAAGAACAGGTACTTCTCTGCTTTTTTCCTTTAGAATTTTAATGAAAGTTCAGTTTTAGTTTTATTACTCTTTCCCTTCCCGGTCTGGCAATCCCCTGGAGAAAAGCTGGCCTCCGGGGAGGTTCACAGGGAATCGTGAATATCCCTATTCAGGATTGATTAATGCACAGTCAGGATGTTTTTCCATACAGGCAGCCTATAAATGTTACCTTTCTAAAGTTCAGCCCATACTAACTTGGTGTATCTTTAAATAATTTATCTTCCTTCCCCTTCCACTCTTTAAATATTTCAGCCTATTTTAGGTTGCGGAGCCGCTGTGGAACCGCTGATTCGGCGGTGGAGGGTGTCCCTGGTACGCGGGGTGGCTGGCGCGGGGGCCAGCCTTGGTTTAAACAGGAAAGAATGAAACCGTCGGAGGCAAAGGGAGCTTTGCCACCAGCTCCCACCTGGGCTGGCTCTTACCTTTGGTCTCCCGGGGTGTAAATCGAGCGTGACTCCGCTGCGAGGCGCAGTGTAAAACCGGCGTGTGGGGGGAAATCAGACCACAAGCAGCCAGAAGAACTACGAAAAGCCGGTCCAAGGGAAGCACCTGTGTTAGAGGAGGGTGTATTTCAATGTTTCCTCCTCTGCAAAATTGTCCCTAACGATGCGTTTCAGGAAAGACTGCCTACCATCATGTGGAGCCATTCCTAATGGACGCGTTGTAGAAAGTTAATGATAAAAATGCTGTATATGTTTGGGGTTTTTTTTATTCTCCCACAATGATTGGCTAAAGAAGTTACCTAAAACTGGTCATGAACTATCTCCTCCACATGTGAACAATCTTTTTGTTGTACCTGAACTTTTGTAGATTCCCAGGTCCTGCTCAATCCAACATAAACAGAGAACCACCAGCACGTTTCGGTTGTTCCTCTCTTGCAACCGTGCCCTTTCATTTCTTCTATTTAAAGAACTGTATTAGTTAGGAATGACTTAACGTAAGGAATGCAGTCAAGCTCTTTAGCTGAAAATAGTCTTTATTTACAACCAGTTTTCTATAATTTTTTTTTGGAAGCCGTCATTCCATTACTTTTCACATAAGTCAAAGCGGAAAAGAAATGTATTTGAGTAGAAGAGCGGGAACTAAAGGTCATTTCGTTCAAAAAAAAAAAAAAAAAGCATACGCTTTATTTGGGCCAGCCCTGAAGAACAGAATAAAAGATTGGACAGATATCCGGAGAAATGCTCCAAATGTTTTCTGGGTGAGAAAACACTTTTAAATTAATAAATTAATAAACCGTTACATAAACAGAATAAAATGTTAAGTGCATTTTGTTTTATACTGAGCATAAAGAGGAGAATAACAAACCCTTTTAACAGCAGCCAGGATATTAATCCCAAAATAACTTCAAGCGATGCAGAAGCCTGCGTGGTGAGAGGGCCACAGCTAGACGTCCTTTGGCCTGGGTAAAATGCTCCGTGGAAGCGGGGTGCAGCAAACCACCTGCACCCCCGTCCTTCCAGAACACAGCTCCGCTTTGTGAAAACTATCAGACTCTAACGGAAAGAAACCAAACCCTTTAAAACCCTCTTAACACCAGGGAGGTCTCCGAATTGGAGTTTTTCCATCGGGAAGAGATGCGCACAACGTTAGGGGGCCACGTGAAATGGAGTGGGGACAACTGGGCTCCGGAGGTGTGTGCTGGGGCCCGTTACCAGCTTGATTCCAGTTTTAATTAACACGGGGGGCTGCGTTGCATCAGTTGAGGAGGTGGGCTCTGCTCTGAGGAAGGTTTTATTCCAGGCAGAGAAGTGAGAGGGTGGGAGAGGTGGTCACCTCTGAAGCTGCCTCAGCTTGAGGAGTCAAAGCTCAGAGACTTCGTTGTCTATGGACCTGGTCAGAGCTCAGATTTCAGCATCCCGCTCTGCTGAACCTACCGTGGACTGTTATTCTTCGGCAAAAAAGTTTTGTTAGTTTTTCTGCTTCGGAGAGGAGACGTACGCAGAAGTCTCCCACAAATTACAAAGCTCCTCGCCCTTTGGGCGAGTCGCAAACGCCATAACTTGGCTCAAAACTGAAAATATCAGCTGCTGAAGATCTGCAAACACTTCAGGCTCCTCCTGTGAGAGGAACTCCTCATTTAGCAGGGACTCTCCGCGTGCTTGGTCACCACCCTGCAGAGGGAAGGTGGTTCCCCACTCTCCATCACTCCAGTTGCTACGCAGGTGGAGCATCTTTGCATAGTGGATGGAGAACAGCTGCTCCTTCTGCTCCTTGATTTCTTGCTCTGTTTCCTGCCACTGCCTCTTGCTGCCAGGCCTGAGGAAGAATGAGATCCTCCTGGGGCAATGGTTAAACATAAGACATGAAGGACTACTTGAATGTATTTCCCTTCACTCCCATTTCTCCAAGGGTTCTGGTAGAGAACAAAGTGAAGGCAGCAAGTGGGACGATAGACTCTGCAAAGAAGCACTTTGACAAGAGAAGATAGTGCAAAAGGTCAGCATTATCTTGCTCCTTTCTCTCTTTGAGTTTTGCGAATCTGGTATAACGGTAACAGATTTTTTACAATATGTTGGCTTAGCTCAGTTTAACAACCAAGACCTTCCTTCCCTTGGGCCAGGGGAGAGGCGCCCGGGCCTCACGAAGCCCCCTTAGACCTGACGCTCCAGGTGAATTTACCAGCCCCTTCGAAGACTTAAATCAGCTCTTGTCTATAAGAGCTCCCTGCGCGGCTTGTCGTCCACTTGTCAAATGTGTGTATTTTTGAACTGATCGATGCAAATCTTGGGAAAATATTGGTTTTCATCTGCATCTTTCTATCTTGAGGGGTTTTGCTGCTCGTTCTCCTGATAACCCAGCAGTAAAGCAACCCTGCTTAAATTCCATCTATTTCTTATTATATTCATCACTTTTCTCGTAACCTTGCTGAATCATTTTTCGTCTTGGTTAGTACCAACATCCTTATTTCCATAGCCACAAGGCCTGAGCAACCAGGGACTAAACAAAAGAGCAATGGCAGGAAGAAGATCTTAAATATCTTCTCGATGGGTGTTTATTAATCCTGACTGTAGAGAAATACAAGAAAAATCAGTGACACCCTGAACGCTTCAGTCTTTATTTAAATATTTGGGATTAAAATGGTATATACCTGTGTTTGCTGCGTCCTTTTACCTTTTTTGTTATTTAAGTAAAGTAGATTTATGATTTATGCAATTATGTCACCTCCAGATCCCCACTAGAATTAATTGTTCCAGTAAAGAATGAAAAACGTGACTCTCTACCACTTGCAGACAGGAAAATAATGGTTTCAAATTTTGAACCAGATTTTCTCCAAATGTATTTTTAGTCATATTTTTGAGGAAAAGTCTGCAGATGTCAGTCAGTGGTCATGTGCATGCCTGTGACTATATTTCTATTTTATTAAGGGTTTAATATTGCTTCTCAGCATTTCAAAGCTGTAGGCAAAAACGTTAATGGAAAAGCTGTATTTCTATGGCAAGTACATGACATTGTAAACAGAAAACAGGCTGAGCTTGCAAAACCCAGATTTGGACTCAGTTTTTTTTCAGAAGTTGATAATTCATTCTCCTTCGCCCCTTTTTAGAGATGAAATTAATGCCTGAAATTTTGGCACGGTTGCTGCCTGAATTTGTCACGCCGTTTTCCCAAGCTGGGGTGTTTGGATTTGTGTTCTGATGGACTTGGTCTCCGACAAATTACGAGAACGTCTCCTGGCAGGCTATCTGAGTTTTTCCACTGTACATTTATTTTCTGGTGATAATTTGCTGCCTCTGTTAAGATTTATTTGAGAAACCCCCACAGCAGCAGAGTCCCTAAAGAACAGGTACTTCTCTGCTTTTTTCCTTTAGAATTTTAATGAAAGTTCAGTTTTAGTTTTATTACTCTTTCCCTTCCCGGTCTGGCAATCCCCTGGAGAAAAGCTGGCCTCCGGGGAGGTTCACAGGGAATCGTAACCCCGAGATCGCGCCGCGGAGGGCAGGAATCAGACCATGAATTTCTTATCCTCCTGGACTGCCTGGGGGCACTGCCCTACGCAGAACCCCCCACTGGGGGGTTGAAACAGGAAGGGAATAAAATTTGTCTAGATCAAGCGTTGCCATGGCCAAACCAAAGGCAGCGCTTGGTCCTGCCCTGCTCTCTTGGGGCTTTGGGGTGAAAGTCTCAATGCTCGGTAGTTGAACCATGATAACAGCAAGGAGGAGGTTTTGGTGTCCAAACAAACAAACAAAAAAAAAACCAAACACAAACCCCTTGGAAATTATATATAATTTCCACTCCAATATTTAAGAGATGTTGAACTTGGAAAATCTAGGGTTTGAAAATGGAAACGCCAAATTTACCCTTCTGCGATCCGAACTCTACAATCTTAACCCTGTCATAATGTGTGCGCGCGTCAGGTTGTGATTTTCACTTTTGCCAGCTCACGAGCTGTGAGAATGAGCAGCGTGAAATTTATAGCCCTGTGCAGAGATGCACCTACGCAGATGAGGAACTTCCCAACATAGAAACACTTGTGCTAAATTTGAAACAACGATCTCTTAATTTAAGACATTTTTGGATATGTAACTTAAGATCTAATTTGAAGACTGATTTCTCTGCTTAAGTCTCCTGCGAGAGACTGAGATTTTTAGAACTCGAGCACAAAATGCGCAGTGCAACCAGAAGCCGAGGCAGCAGTAGTTTGTTGTAAGACTGTTAATGTTTTGCAAGCTCAGAAAAGCGATAATTTCGGCCATCTGACTTCTGCAGCGACGGCAGAGTGCTAGATTTATTAAGCAAAACAGAAATTATCACAACTTCCCAATAATGCTGAAATAATAATTGAAAATAATGTCCCTACCGCGTGGCACGTTGAATAATGACCTTGGGAGAAAAAGTGAAGATAAGAAAGAGAAATCGGCTTAACACCATGCAAAATCAGTTGGTTCCTATTCATCTTACACAAAAATTGTACTGAAAATTTAGGGGGTTTAGTGACCAATGAGAAATGTTGTTTGCTTCCTTTTGATTCAACACTTTCTCGGTTGAAGCAGCCGGCTATCGGACAGCAGAAAGAGCGGAACAGCCGTTTATTTGAGGGGTTTCTATTGCCACCTAGTGGTTCCCCCCCTCCTCCCCCCTTCCCTGAGCACCAACTCGAAGATTTCGGAAGATTTTTCACCCGTCTGGAGCAAATGAGTTTATTTACTGACAAGTGAGGGGGTGATGCAAGCGATTTAATTTTTTTTTTAGACGTATCGAGAAGAAAGGCATGAAGTTAAGTTACCTCATTGTATGGACTAAGCCAAATTCTGGGTGTAGCTAAGACCTCCCCCAGCTGACAGAAATGAAGACCCATAGAGAAACTTAGTAACGGGCGCTACTTGGAAAAGAAGCTATAAAAATGCGCTTTTGCTGTCGTTCGAAGCAGGTGATGTGGATTTGGCGTCATTCTGTCTTGCCTGGGTTTTAATCTTCTGTAGCTCTCTCTGGTTTCTGTCGACTCAATCCATTTTTACCCCTGGAGCAAAACGCGCTTCTACCCGTATAAAAAGAGTAAGATATAGATGTTGGTCTTGACAAGGTAAGCTGAGATAAACCGCAAGAACGATGAGGTCTTCAGTTCTCGTGACTCTTTCTTGATAACGGTAAATATAAAACAATTTTCTGAGCTCTTGCCCTTGCACATTCACACCTGAGAGTTCAAAGAGAAACGAGGGAGAGCCTCCATGCCTCTTGCTCGTGCCAATAGGAGTCCGAGGGTTCCCTGAAGGCCGTGGAGGTGTTCGTGTCTGTGGAGGTAAAACCTGCTGTAAATAAAATTAGAGTCAAGCCCACAAACTTGAATAAACTCCAGAATTTTTTCCTCGTACCTGGTCTCATGCGGATAGTACAGTCCTGTGATATAGATTATAACACGTAGCACCTGCATGTCAGAGCTCCTTGTATCACCGTTTCATTTCTCCACAAAACAGTTTTTTGAAATTTCCTTCCTTTTGAACGAAAAACTTTCCTCTATACAAATTGCTATCTTTTGCTTGTTTGTTTCAGTATAGGCTGAAAAATGGGATTTTATTATTTCTCGAAAGTTCTACTTTAATGACAAGGCAAAATGGTAAGCATTAATTTTGCCTCCACTGCTTAAACAGAAATGGTGTGTTCTGAGTGATAACCACTCCTCCTTTTAAAATAAACCACACAGTTTTGTCTTGGCAGACGTTCAGCTCTCGAAGACTTATCTGCTTGTAAAGTTTTCCTTCGCGTACATGGTCACTCAGTTTAAATACATTTTTTTTAAAGTATGGAGCAAACTACAGAATGGAAAAAAGTGTGAAAGCTTTGATATATATTCTATCTTTACTGTGTGCGTATGGAGTTAACTCTCTCAGTCCCAATGAGCGACTCCCCCACGCTTGGAATGTCTTTTCCGAGGCACAAGAAGGGCCCAGCTGAAACTTGCTCTTCCTGCAGTCGGGGGCTTTTCTCAACATTTTTAATGCACAAATTGGCTGGGAAAAGTGGGTCGCTGGGAGCCTGACATGGCGCTCGGAGACAAACATCCATTTTCCCATTCGCTCAAAACCTCCCTGAGTAACCTTGGCCCGGTCACGTAGGCTCAGATTTTCAAAATTATTAAGATACTTAAGGAGGTACTTTTTAAACACTCTTCCGCCTCGGTTTTCCACCTAGTAAATAACACGCTCTGCAGTAGCGCTCCTTTTCCCTGTCTTGCGCTTATTTATGGAGAGTATTTAGGAAGAGCAAAGCACTTGCCTGGCTTTTGTCTTTGCGAGCTCTTGGAGCTTCGGTGTCCTCTCACCAGAGGACCTACCTCAGCTGGGATGAGGCGGCCCCGTACCGGCTTCAGACCTGGAGTCGCCGCCACGTTTCCAGCAGTAAAATAAACCAGGGAACCAACGTGAATGGTCATTATTCCAGTGGAACGTGGCTTGTCGCGCTCAGACCTCCCGTTGCAGAGCGAGCCACTACAAGGCTGGTGCCCCAAGGCTCGTGCCTTGTGTCAGGGCAAATGTTCAGTGTCCTCCACCGTCATTTCTTGAGGTGTTCCAAAGTTCATCATTCATAGAATCATTCAGGTTGGAAAAGACCCTTGGGATCATCGAGTCCAACCATCAACCCCACTCCACAAAGTTCTCCCCTATACCACATCCCCCAACCCCACATCTAAACGAGTCTCAAACACCTTCAGGGATGGTGACTCCACCACCTCCCTGGGCAGCCTATTCCAGGGTCTGACCACTCTTTCCCTGAAGAATTTTTTCCTAATGTCCAGTCTACAGGCTTCCTACAGGCTTTAGTAAGCAAGCAGATTTAAAATTAGATACATTTTTTTTTTTTTACTACTTTTATTCTCCCTAGAGGCATTTTTCAGCTGAATAGTGCCTATGATAAGGCAACAACCATCTTTGAAGCCCACTTTTAAGTGGTTTATTTATACCGTATTCTAGATTGCATATTGTGTTTTTTCACTGAGTGAATATGAAGTCCGGGTTTTGGGGTTTTTTTTGTTTGTTTGTTTTATAATATTTTTTTTAAGGGGAAACACATCTTCCAAATGGATTTATTTTTATTCTCATATAACACAAGAAAATAAAACTCTGTCAGGTTGTATGCTTAAACTCATCTGTTGTGTTTCAATACGATGAAAAGTACAAATACCTCAACAGTAGGAGTGCCGGTAGCCAAGTGCGTAATTTCCCTGGTTAAAGACAGGAGTTAATGGAAATTTGAAGTCATCTTTACAGCTCAGGGCTGCGTTGAGTTTCCCAAGTGCTCTGCGTTGCGGTTAAGCTGTGGTTTCCAAGGCTGTGCCAGGGGACTGGCGTTCTGCTCCCCCAGCGCAGCCCCGCTCCGGCCCAACTGGAACTTTCCCAGTGCCGCCGCTGGAGTGGCCGTGGGGAAGCCACAGAAGCCACGGAAAAATTTCTGTAAAGGGCATAACATCGCAAAAACTCCCCGGCTAATTGCTGGGGTGAGAAGGTCGCAGGGAAATGCTGGTCGCTCGGATGCCTGGGATGGTAAATATCTTCCTGAAATGTTTTGGCGTTTGTGCGGCTGCAGCGAGCGAGTGAGCGAGCGCAAAAGGAGAATGAGGCATGTGGGAAAAGATGGAGACGGCCGAGGCACAGAGGAGTAAGTGCTTCTAGTTGCTCTCCAGCGGGCTGGGTGATTAATGATGGGTTTTTCCGAGGCTCCGGGTTGCCAGGGATCTCGATGTTCCCCACAGCAGCCCTCGGGGGTGACCTCAGGCGAGTGCAGTTGTGCCTCTCTGCCCAGCGAGGCGACTGGGTCCCGTTCAGGTCCTCACCAGCAGCCCCTGGTGCTGTAACCAGTACCCTATCGGGTGCCGCAAAGATTATCTGAATGGCTTAGGATACTTTGGAAAACGGGGGAGATTATTGTATATGACAAAAACCAAACGTGGAGTTTTGCTTCTCTGCTGTCACTCCGCAGGTGCAAAATCCGCAGTGCAGCAGGTCCTGCCGGGCCCGTGTTACCCGCTGGCGGCGTGAGCTGCTCCTCCGGGGTAGCTCTGGGCAGCGCGGTCTTGATGCGGATCGTCTCGGTTTAGCACGTTTGTCCCCCGGCCAGATGGGGACCTCCCTGGCGTGGGTGCATCTGCTCTGCTCTGCTCTACCAGCATATTGAGAGGAAGATGAGAAGGCTCCGGGGAGACCTTCCAGCCCCTTCCAGTCCCTCAAGGGGCTCCAGGAAAGCTGGGGAGGGACTCTGGAGCAGGGAGGGGAGCCATGGGACAAGGGGAATGGTTTTAAACTGCAAGAGGGGAGATTGAGATGAGATATTAGGAAGAAATTCTTTGTTGTAAGGGCGGTGAGTCCCTGGCCCAGGTTGCCCAGAGAAGCTGTGGCTGCCCCATCCCTGGAGGGGTTCAAGGCCAGGTTGGACGGGGCTTGGAGCAACCTGGTCTGGTGGGAGGTGTCCCTGCCCAGGGCAGGGGGTGGAACCAGATGGTCTTTAAGGTCCCTTCCAACCTGAACCATTCTATGAAGCTGTGTTCCCCGCTCATCAGCCTTGCCATGACCCAGAGAGAGGACAAAAAAGTGTTATCAAGGCTTCAGGCTCCTACCTTCAACATCTTCTCTCGGTACTAACGTGGTAGCACATAAAGTCTCCCGTTCAGCAAAGAGCGTAATTGAAGTGAGAAGGCACACGGGTAATCCCTTCCCACCTCAGCGAGGCACAGCGTGCGTTTAAATCCTATTAAAGCCTGTTGGACTTAAACACGTACTTAAAGTTTGGTGGAGTTGAAAGGCAGAGGCGGAGAAAGAAATGGAGGAAAGGCAACCCTGCCTGTTAGCTCCACAAAGGGCTGACGGCTCGCTCCTGTCCGTGCGTTCTAGCTGTGGGATTTAACCACAAAAACATTCCCATACAGACAGGTAACACCTATTACGGAAGGATGCCACGCTTCGCAGGTAGATGAGGATTTTGTTGGATCCTAATTGTCTTCTTTCCCCAGAAATTTCACCAAAATTGCATGCTGGGCACAAGCATGTGTTTTTCCTCCCACAATTTTTGGGCCCGGGACAAGTGTTTGCCAGAGAGAGAAAAAAATGTCAGTCTCCTCTGCGGGTAGTTTGCCTTGGGAATGGATGTTTTCTGGAAACGCTTTCTTCTCCAGGTAAATTAACTTTCCTAAAAAAGGCTCTCAAGCACTAAGTTGGAGAAGGAGAATGAAGTGCAACCCCAAGCTCAAGGAAAAGATTTATTTTTTTAAATAAATATTCTTAGGTTTTTTTAAAAACAAAAAGGTAAAAGAACCAAAAAACCCAAGCAACAAACAAATGAAAAAAAAAAACCAAACCAAACACCCCCAAAACCAACACCACCACTTATTTTCTGCTAGTTGATGGTTCTGAACCCCGCTCTGAGGTGGGGACAAAAAGGCACGGGTGCTCTTGGGCCCCGTGGGGGCTGCACTGCGTCGCTCCCCGATGGCCCGCGGTTCATTTCCTGACCTCGGGAGAGATGGCGAGGGGAGGGGGAAAAAAAAAAAAAAAGAAAAAAAGAAAACAACTCTTAATGCTGAGGAACGAATGTGGAGTTCAACTTGAAATATAGGGAAGACGGTCTTTCAAAAGTTGTAGCTGTATTTAGCATCAGAGTTCATGAGATCCACATGTCCCATCTTCTTTTTCTACAAATCCCAGAGGGGAAAAAAAGCATTTATTATGATAGCCTGGAAGGAAAAAAAATGTCTGTTCATCAATTTCCCCCTTTTTTTTTGAGAGATAACCACTGACTTTACCCGTATGTTATCTTTATCCCGAGGCAGCGAATTTATCATAATTTATTCTGGTATATTCTAAATTTACCATGTTGATTACCACTGTATAAACAACGTCTGGCATTTGCCTCAGCCAAAGAACTGAGGCTGGCGCTGATTTGGAGTAGAGATCTGTGGAAGAGCTTCAATTTACTGAAGTGGCCGCAATATCAGCACAAACACCAGAGATAGATAGCTGAGGATCCGGGTGGTTTTAAAAGGGGGAGAAGGAAAAAAAAAAAAATGAAAGGATTCTTCTCCTGTGTGATGCTAATGAGCCACTTAGTGAAATGTATCTGTTTGGAGAGGGAAGTCCGAATGACACGAGGTTAAAAATCGTTAGAAAGCGATCTGCGAAGCAGAGCCGACTGGAGTCTCTGGTGGCGGAGCCGCTCTCAAGGCTTCTCAGGGATCGGGGCGGGGGGGTGGAAGGGGTAAGAAAATCTTGTTGTCGTTACTGCGTACAAATATTAGTAACATGAAAGCGGTCTCATAAGGTTGGACTAAAAGCAGTCCCGGTCTCGGGGACTAAAAAGGATTTAAAAGGAGGACCAAAAAAAGGGGAGGGGGTGACTTGACCGGAGATAAAGTTCTATTTACAGGAAGGAAGGAAAAAAAGAAAAAAAAAAAAAAAGAATTACTTGATCAATTGGCCAAACGACGTATTTACCGAAAAATAACTGAGACCCCATACAAACATGTAGGTGGAGCAAATCTTGCGTCTGTTCCCCCCGGGCAATTTCCAGGCGACTCCCGCCTTCGCAGCTCCTCAGCCGTCGCTCCGGTTCACGCGGCGAATCCTGAAATCGGAGGCTACGTTTACGAGCAAAGCTTATAAATAGCGGGATGAGTCCTTTTATAAAATAGCACATTCGGGATTTGATTCCTTTTTATCTTTCGTGATATCCTGTCTCTCTGCTGCCCTGCGCAGCACACTTATTCCAGAGCACCGTTTCCACTGCGTCAAGGCCATGGGCGAGCTGCGCCTGGCTTTAACAAGGCTGGAAAAGTCTCAGCGACTTCCCCGGCCGCCGTTTCCCTCCGGTCTATTTTTATTCTGTGAGACATACCCAGAAAAGGTACTCTCTCTCTCTATATATATATATTTATATGTTAATTTTATTTATTAAAAGTAAAAAAGCACTAATTACAAGATGCGAGCCTTGGTTCAATGATGTGTTTTCGATTGGGGGAAAAAAAAAAAAAAAAAAAAAAAAAGACTCCGACTCGCCATTTCGGAGCTGTAGCTTCTGCATTAGCTGGTTAAAATGAAAAATTAGCTCCCGCGATGTGCGGAGTGCGCCCTGTCATGATCCGTGCGAACAAGGGGGCTTTTGCGCAAGAAGCGTGTGTACAAGCTCAGCGAACGCATCTTTGGAAGCATCTCGGAAAGTCTGTCTCTAATATGCCGTGGTTTTGTTTGGAATTTTTTTTTATCTTTGCTTAATAGTGTTAAGGAAATCCAGACGCGAGCGGTGTTTCTGATTGCCTGAGTTGAGCTGGAAAGATAATTCCAAATTGTTTTCCTACAGCTTGGCACTTTCTACTGATTCTGCTGTTCTCCGCGCTTCTTCCCTTGCAGGGAGCGCTTCAATTTAATATCAAAATACGACTCGTCGTTAAAGAGTGACATCGATAAATGTGCTTTGCCCTGTTTTCAAAGACGCAGTGCATGCTGAGGATGTTAAAAGCAACTCCTACACAAGGGGTGCAGGGTCGGAAAGCCCTATTTGCCCTTAGACCACAGTTGCCCCAAAGCTCATGCGTGACTTCAGTTGCTCGAATTCCGCCGGTGGCTTCCTAAACTCGTGACATCGGTTGCTTTTGTGGATCACACTGGGCCGAACGAGATATTGCAGGGCTTACATATCAGGACGTATTTGTCATGTCTCAGTACTCAGTTCTGCCGTTTCAGCCCCCCCTTCAGCATCCTTGACTCGTGCTGCACGCAGAGAAGCAGCGCAGCGTGTCTTCCCAACAAGAACAACAGGAAAACACCGGGAACTTTGTATAACTAAATAAATAAGATGGAATTCAGCAGAATTTGTGGCTGGTACCATATGAGAAGCGGTCTCACAGGCTTGACCCAGCCAAGAGCAGGAGCGTGTGCTGAGCTTTGGGCTCACCTGCGCCATGGCACCCCTGAAGGCGATGGACCACACTCCGGTCCAACGCTTCGCTTCCTTGGCGTGTGTGAAGTACGGTGGCTTTCCGCTTTAAATCCACAGCAAGCCGGTAATTTTGCTCTCTGCTCTTTACAGGGCTGTATTCCGACACGGAGCTCTCTCCATGACACTGCAGTAGTATGAAATCTGATTTATTTGTATTTTTCTAGTACCTGTCAACCAGGTAATTAGAATCACAGAATCACAGACTGGTTTGGGTGGGAAGAGACCTGAAAGCCCCCCCAGTGGCACCCCCTGCCCTGGGCAGGGACACCTCCCACCAGCCCAGGTTGCTCCAAGCCCCATCCAACCTGGCCTTGAACCCCTCCAGGGATGGGGCATGCCTCTTCTGAAATAATACGTTAGATTATTATAAGAAGAACCGAAATTGTAAGGGTTTGGTCTTTGAATTGTTTGCTGGTGTGCTGAAAGCAAGCTATAAACCCCTATAATTTCAGGCCAGATCAGCCTCCCACCTCTACGCATACGCAAGGTAGGAGAGAGCAGGAGGAGGACGGGACCCTGCCCCAGCAGCGGGCGGCTCCTGGGCTCCCGCAGCAGAGGTTTACACATCTCCACGTGCAGCGGGACAGAAGACGTTTGGGACAGCCAAGGCAGCCGTGGGAGTGCTCATTAATCCCTCTGTGCAACCTCCCTGGCAGCTTTGCCGGCCTCTGTTGCCGCCGGGATCTTTACCCCGGGGGGTTGAAGCACAGATACAAATGGGGGTACGTCTCTGCAAAGGCAGCTTCTCTATCAAGACAAAGACAAATTAAAGGATTTTTGCTTAAAGTGACAATCCCCTGCTCTCGGCAGGTGTTGCAGTGTTTGATACGCCCCGTGCCGTGATTCTCTTGCCCTCCTTCTCCGTGCCCCGCTCTTAAACTCGGCTTTCTGTAGCCAGCCGCCGCTGGCAGGAATCCTCCTCCCAGCGCTTTTCTGCGTTCTCTTCCGAGTGCTTTCTTTATACAGCCTCAAATATCCACTTCCTATAATGCTGAGTACATGTTCGTAGGAATTGATTTTGACGGAGCAATTTGAAATCCTGAATTTCTCTTAATGCCATCACGATCTTCTGGGACTTGAAGACAGAGACGTTTGTTCCTACTTGATAGCTTCTGAATAATGCTGTCTTTGAGTGTTGTGTTTGGGGTAACCAAGGAAGAACACAATACCCCCTTCTGAACGCTTTGGAGGGCTTTTTGGCTGGAAGACAGCAGCTGAGTCTTTGCTAATGTGTTCTTTAAAGCCCGGTATTGTGAAATACCATATTTTATTGGCGAGTTCGTAACAAACGCGCTCTGCCAGGAAAGAAAGCCGTGCTAATCCGGTTTGTGGTATAGCAGTTTCTTCTGTGGCTTTAGCAGCTAAGCCGTGTTATCCATACAGCAGTCTGGAACGCAGTTTGAGATCATTCAGAACGGAATGGCTAAAAACAATACGGTTAAAAAAATTTGCAGGTATTTACATTCCATTTCATGCGCTGCCACGTTCCCAGTCATGCCATTAAGAAAAGATTGAAGTTCTTTCACAAAACATAATCTAGCCTAAAAATGCGTGTAACACGTTGTTTTGTAATTTAGTAATTGTTATAAAAACGTGCATTCATACAAAAGAATATATTCTCTTTCCCTTCACAGGCTGTAAGCTAGGAGACAGGCTAACAAAGTAGAGAAAAGGGGTAGAATCACAGAACGGTTTAGGTTGGAAGAGACCTTAAAGGCCACCCAGTGCCACCCCTGGCCCTGGGCAGGGACACCTCCCACCAGCCCAGGTTGCTCCAAGCCCCGTCCAACCTGGCCTTGAACCCCTCCAGGGATGGGGCAGCCACAGCTCCTCTGGGTACACTAGTAAATTTAAGAGATAAAACAGTAGTTCACCCACTGCTTTTGGTAGGGCTACGTAATAACTTGTTAGAGAGACGGACCACACGGGAGACTTTCCTTGCCACAGCCCCACGTGGCGTTGGGTGAGATGGAAGTGGTCACCCCAGCGGCGGGGCAGGGAGGGGCTTCCTGCAGTCCTGGTGATGTTGGCCCAACTGCTCATGCGGGCTCATGGTCGCCCCTGGGGGATGGCACTGGCCCCTCCCAGGAACGCACCAGCCAACACCTCAGCCATGCGATCACAGCTAAGGGAAAAGGGCAGTGCCATTGTGGGCTGATTGTGGACTTATTTTGGTATCACAGAACCATAGAATTGCCTAAGTTGGAAGGGACCTTGCAGATCACCTAGTCCAACCATCAGCCTTGGGATTTATTCTAGGGAGGAGGGGAAGAGTGAGGAGCTGGGTAGAGCAGCTCCTACGGAGTAACTGAAGCCATAGCTTGGTGAAAATACTGAGGAACGTGTGCCAGGATAAATGTTGAATCAAATACACTGCAGAGCATGATGTTACATGGAGAACTCCTTAACACGTTGTTCAACTGGGGAGCAAGGGGGATGTTCAAAGGGTTGGTTTCTTCCTGCATGTAACAAGCCGCCATGCTCTGGGGCACTGCAGTGAAAATGGTGGAGGTGGTAATACCAGCGTTTTGGGGAAGAAATTGTTACCAGAAGCAGCGAACATCGTCTCTGTTTGTAAGTAGATTTACGAGATCAAGAGCTGAGAGAAATGTCCCAGCTGTCTCCTCGGAGGCTCCTTTACAGCGTTCTACAAAGGCATGGACTTGATTTGGGCATCCCAATGCTGCTCCGGGCACGTCAGGTACGGATGGAGGGGGGCGAAACCTGAAGATGCCATAAATAGAATTGGCAGCCAAACAGCCTACATTTCCTGTGAAAATTGCTCTTTATGTGGAAGCTGAAGTTTCCCCACACCTGCTTTGCATTGCTGACTTATTTTCTTGGAAGTTTTTCTTTAAATTTGGTCGCTGAAGTTTCAGCAGCTGAACTTCTCCGCTGGCTTGCCAGGGCGGACACAGGCTCTTGAAGGTAGGAGTTAGGTTTCCCAGAATAATATCACTGTATCTGTTTAGTTTTATCCATATATTGCAAGCTGTTTCCACTACCCATGAGTCTAAACATAAAAAGAAAGGATTATCTCAGTCTGTTTATATTTTCAGCATTTAATTTAAACAAGATATTATGATGTCTTTGTATCTAAAGTAAACACTTGCTGCTTTGACACTGCAAAATGTGATGCTGTAAACTAACTGGATCTTTTCCAGCTCTACCTTGTGTGCCTTGGTTGGCCTAGAACCAGATTTTAACGTTACTATTGGGACTACATTTTCAAAGTAATAAACAATTAAACAGTAGCAATGTGGCGGTGAGGAAATTTTTTTTTTTTACTGTAAGACTTCAGCTGGCTCAGGTTTCTGTTTCCAGTGATTTTACAAGCAAACACTAAATTCCTTCTTTTATTCTTTCCTCGGATGACTTACAATCCAAACAGGGCAGGGAAAGTTCAGTATCATAATTTTATACAAGAAATTAAATTTTATTGATGGTTGAATTCCGCGATTCTCTGTCAATTACACAGAACCAGACTTTGCTAATCAATGGTCTCTCAACTGCACTTTTTATCGTATTTTCTGTTGGGCTACGTCCTACACAAAGTCTCACTAAACTGTAA
This sequence comes from Sterna hirundo, assembly GCA_009819605.1. NCBI lineage: Eukaryota > Metazoa > Chordata > Aves > Charadriiformes > Laridae > Sterna > Sterna hirundo. The sequence continues at coordinate 1,760,335 of CM020441.1, forward strand.
GTTGTTTTAGTTTGATTGCAGCCAACACAACTATGGCCAGCAATAGTCATGGAGCAAACAATACAATAGAGAATGAGAAGAAAGCTTTGAGGGACATTTAGGTGGGAGCGTTCAGTACTGACGTTCACCCTGTGTAGGGTGAACACCTGGTGTAGACGTGGAGTAGGAAAACGTATATGAAAAGCCTGTACCCCTGTATCCTGTCATTTTGGGCACTCTTGGAGATTTGTGTTCAAGTGTGTTGCAGCCTTTCAACTCATATCTTGTCTCTCCCGGATCTCAAACGGAAAGCTGTATGTCCTCCAACACATTCCAATGTCTATAGGAGGTTCGGTGTAGGTGCCACATGGTGTCTGTGCTCAAGAGGTGAATAGTCGGACTTCAGTCTAGTGGTGTGCTAGATTTAACGATAACTTAATATCCACTCAGAATAAGGGACTTGACGGTAGCGAGAATCCTGTAATTCAAAACTCACAAACAGAAGAGCAAAAAGACAGGAAAACAAATTTAATTGTAGAAGGAGAAAAAACCCTTCCCTTCTCAAAGGTCTCATCCTATACTTTGGATGCGCAGTGGAAATACTAGGTAATGCTGGGAAGAAGTGGTTTTTCTTCGGCTTGATAATTTCTCTGCTCTGCCCAGGCTCCATGTGGTGGCCGGCGATGCTCCCACGCCTGTGGCACATGGACCGGTGGCCTGAGCCACCCAAGGGGCTGGGACGGCGCTGGAGACAGAGCTACTTTCAGACGCCCTCCCCCAGTGTTACCCAAATAATACCATTCGTGATGTAATACCATTATTTGTGAAGTAATACCATTATTTGTGAAGTAATACCATTATTTGCAGTAATCCCTGCAAATATTACCCAAGTAAAAGGACCGTGGCCAGCAGATCCAGAGAGGTGATTCTCCCCCTCTACTCTGCTCTGGTGAGACCCCACCTGGAGTGCTGCTGTGTCCAGCTCTGGAGCCCTCAGCACAAGAAGGACATGGAGCTGTTGGAGCGGTCCAGAGGAGGCCACAAAGACGATCCGAGCGCTGGAGCCCCTCTGCTGTACGGACAGGTTGAGAGAGTTGGGGTTGTTCAGCCTGGAGACGAGAAGGCTCTGGGGAGACCTTAGAGCCCCTTCCAGTCCCTCAAGGGGCTCCAGAAAAGCTGGGGAGGGGCTGTTTGCAAGGGCATGTAGCGACAGGACGAGGGGCAATGGTTTAAACTAGAGCAGGGCAGGTTTAGATCAGACATGAGGAAGAAGTTCTTTACACTGAGGCTGGTGAGACCCTGGCCCAGGTTGCCCAGAGAGGGGGTGGAGGCCCCATCCCTGGAGACATCCCAGGCCAGGCTGGATGAGGCTCTGAGCGACCTGATCTAGTTGAAGATGTCCCTGCTGACTGCAGGGGGGTTGGACTGGATGGCCTTTAGAGGTCCCTTCCAACCCAACACATTCTGTGATTCTATGGTTCTATGATTCTATAAGTGTATTTCCTGCTCTAGCCCTTTCTTCCACTTGAGCCAGCACCATGAAACCTTCGCGAACTTCATTCCCGCACAGCTGGGACGCGGCGATGCGTGTCCTTGTGAGCTGAGATCGAGCGTGTCCCACAGGTAGGACTGGTGTAAGACAATCCAGGAAGCCCCATCCCTCCCCACTTCTAAGTTGCCTCTTTTTCTCCTGCTTTCCCAGACAGTTTTCCAAAGCACCCAACTGCGGTGTCACAACTCAAATCCTCGTGCAGTTGATGTTCTTTCCACCCACTCCAAAGAGCTTTGGATCAGGCCCTAAGTAAATAATGAGAATTTCTTCCACCTCAATTTATGTTTAATTTCCAAACTAAGCAGTTATGTCTTTCATCTTTATTCTTTTTTTTTTTTTTCCATGATTCTGGTTGTTATTTTAAGGAAGCAGTAATATATACAGCATCTGTATACACAGAGTGCAATATATACATATATATATGTACTTGCTGCAATCCAGTGGGTTGTCTTGAGGGGGGCGGGGATGAATATATGACTGTAAGGAACTCTTCAGGGTTCATCCAGAATACATAGTTGCTCATTACTTTGTAGCCTGGATTCAGTCAAAGGTGCATTTAATAGTAATTTAAGATTCTCTTTTTTACCCGTGCAACCCATGATAAATGGTCAGGAAAAGATGCACATTCAGGGAGGGGAAAAAAAGCCCTCTGTTAGCATCCAGCTTGTTGCTTAAGTCTGCAAAACCCAGGAAATGTTACGTTCAATATCATTCAGTGTTCAATAACAAGTTAAAGAACAAAGCCAGTTATCTCATCTACTGACCGATGCAAAGTGTACATTTTCTAGTGTTCTGCCCCAAAACTGAGTGCCTTTAATTCCGTTCCTGTGCACGTCTGCATTTATGCGGGGGCCTTTCAGTACAAAATCACGTAACACCAGAGATATTGGCTTCTCCCTTCCCATTCCCAAATTACCTGTTGTCTATGGATGATATCATCACTGGCACGCTGTCCGTAAGCTGGGTGTGCTGGGACACGCCGCGCTTTGCCTCATCCCGTACCGGCTGTCACACACGAGCTTCCATTGTCATTTCTGAGGGGAAGGATGAATATTGCCTTTGGGAGGGGTGAGGGCAGAGGAAAAGCGTGCCGTGAGTCCCAGATTGCTGGGGCCATCGTGCCCTAGCGAAGCATCCCGTGTCACGTTGGTGTGGATGCACCCCACCTCCCGTAGTGTCGTGGTTCGGGCCGGATTGGCCAAACCAGGACGCGTAGGGATGGAACCCGAGTCCCTAAGCTAAAGCAACCTTAGCTGAGATAATGTCTCCTTAATTTAACCCAAGTTATGTTAACTTGGAGCCCCACGACCAGTGGAAAGGCATCTCCGGGGTGTTCTCCCCACTGCAGGTGGGGGTGGTCACAGGTAACTCAGTGCCTGTGCTTGGGCGGTGCTTTGGCAAATAAAGCTTTATCAGAATTTTATGATACCGAGAGAGGAACAGTAACGATTTGAGGGAAAGAAAAATAATATCTAGCAATCACCGATGTAAATGATTGTGGCCACGGCATATTTAGGGGACAGATATGAGAATTAGAAGAGGGCCTGTTGAGGCGGTACGTAAAATCTTAAGTATACAGACCCATTGGCTGAAACGCGATGCTTTCCTTCATTTCTATACTAACCTTACTTTTGGAATAAATTAGGACAACTTGTTAGCCTTCTCCCCTTCTTTAAATGACATGCTTGAGTGGTAAATGATGCTCTTTTTCAGAAGCTTTTTTTTCAATTCACATATATATATATATGTGAGAATAACATTTTGTTGAGAACGTTTTGTTGTATGTATTTTCCGAGCGCTAGCAAAGCAAAGAAGAATAAGGACTGGAAAAGCTGTGGGCCAGAGGACGTGTGGAGAAACGATTGTGGGAATACGCTCTTCGGGTTTGAAATGTGGGTCTTTGGGAGAGGAGAGCAGGGAAGGGGGATGCTGGCAAGTGTACCGGCTCCCGAAAACGGAGGAAGGACCAGAACAGAAGAACATGTACTGCTGCGGCTCCTGCAAATGTAAGAAACAGAGGGAAGAGGGGTGGAGAGATCATTCTTTCTATTTATTTTAGCTTTTAACATCTAGTGTCTGTTCATACGATATTCTCTTCATGCAGATCCTAAGAATTCAAATTGGGTCACCGGAAGTTTATTTTAGAAAAGAACGAAGCAACAAAACTCCTCCCAGATTGTGAGGAAAGTGTTTAATTTTCAACAGAATCTAACGCATGATGCAAAAGAAGGAGCAAAGAAACCCACCAGAACAAAATAAAAATCCCCACCTAGTTCTTCTGAAGGGCAGCTTTTCCCCAGCGGTGCCCCCTTCGTCGGGATCCTCTTTGGTCGGATCCAGGCTCCTCTTGATTTCAAAATTCAACCACATTAATGGACACCTGTGCTCAAGAGCCCAGCGTTTGATGTTCCTCTCCGGATGTCACCGTCGTCCTGCTGTGGCCAGGCTTCAGGGCGCCATGTGCATTCAAAGACGGTCGCGAGTTGATAGTTTCAACTTCTGTGTTAATTGGCTGGGAAATACCATTGCTGCTGATACCTGTTCTCCTGGTCCTGCTAAAATACGGCCTTATTTACGTGCAGGCTGAAAGGCTGCTTGGAAATTGTTCTTGCTTGTGGCTTAAATGAGTCGCAATATTTGCTCTTCTACCGAGAGCCCTCTACTTAAAGATCTGGTGTAACAATCCCGGGAACGTGTTGTCCACGTCATGCTGTGAAGTTCTGGCTAGCTACAACTACAAACACAATTCTGTAGGCAAAGTAATTGAAAATGAAGATGGACGGTGACCGACTTCTAGTGAGGAAATGCGGGCACGAGGTCTGAACAGCCAAATTGGTCTGTTTCAATGTATTTATTAATCTGTTGCTGTTGTTTATGTTCCAAACCCCAAAGCTGGTGTCGCCTTCGGATTCAATACGAGTACGTCCATCGCTGATCAGCTGCTGAAAGCAGCTGCGGATGCTGTAGAGCAATTATTTCACTTGAGATCCTTCTCTCTGAGCGCGTAGTCTGGAACTTACTTTTTTAGTCAACAGAGAAACAAACATTTAAAATCGTGCCCTACAATGACCATTTCTGTCGTTAACTATAAAAGATAACGTAGAGAATGGCTTTCACCTGTGAACACACAAGTATTTAAATCTGACGAGGTGGTTCCCATCCGTGTAATTTAAATTATTAAAACACAAGACACAAACAACATTTTCCATTGTAACAAGGAGTTTGAGTGGGGTTTTATGTGTTATTTTGGAACTGAAGAGCTGCGGACCATTTGAGGTAACGAGCTCCAGTTAGGAAGCACCCTAAGTCTGTAGGATAGCAAAATAGCAGAAGGTAATTTGTCCTGCCCAAAGACAGGACATCTTTGGTTTTTGGAACATACACCGGTAGCGGCACAAAATTAATTTGGTCGAGGGGTAGGGCTGCTATTTACTGTTATTTCAACTGTTTCTGGGGGTGTAGATAACTGAACGTAACTCAGGTATGGGCCAGTAAACAAGACTTAATAGTTATTTTTTACGTTGTCTTGTGTAGAAATTCCTTTGCCCAAAATAATGTCTGAGATGATGCGGAGTTAAGCAACCAGAGGGAGCTGGAGAAAGAGATGAAACAAAGGGGGGGGGGGGTCAGGAAAAAAATAGGCTTTTCACTCCTGTCAATGAGGGGAACGGCAAAGTATGCAAATGCCAGTGCTCACATTCAATATTCGCTTTGTGTTCAGAATTTCTCATGTTAACTCTAATTTGAAACACCTGTGGCCAACTTTCCAGGGGGACTGAGCCTTCCCGACCGCTGCTGGAATTGTTCGGTGCTGCCTTGCGGAGTCTGTGCAGGTAAAGTCCAGTTTTTCACGCTACCGTGTACGTTAAGATGGTCTCGCAAGTTCCTCACTGCTCCTGATTTGAATTTTCGGTTTCTCTGTGAGGATAAAAATACCAGCAACCTCATGGGTCTTAGTAGTCAGGTGGTGTGAAAATAAATCAAAGCACTCCATTAAACGGGGCGGGAGGCAGAAAGGTGGACGTGGGTATGAAAACATGAAGTTCTTAGCTTTTTATTCAAAGCAGGGCTCGGATGACGTGCCTCCGTGTAATATTTAGGCATACGGTGAATGCAGAAGACATTAAAAACGCAGTATTACGCTTTCACCAGATGCGACAGGAGTCCTGTTGAAAAGCTAACGCAGGATCGTAGAATTAAAGCCGGGTAAAAGTGCGTTTGCACAGAGGCAACTGCTGGGGGCCGGTGGCATGAATTCAGGCAACGTTACCCCGGCGCTCCCAAACTTAATCCATCAGCCCTAATATTCGTTAAGTATCCCCTGGGGGATACAAGTTACACAATGTTTTCCCATTTTGCCCAAAGCGCTGGGAAGCGTTAGCTTTGCTTTTAGGTGTAATAGCTTGAACGTTTAGATTCAGGGAAATGAGGGAGCTTTCAAGCAGGAGCTTCTATACGTGACAAGAAGCCCGTCACCCCTTGGCACCCGTTCGGGTTATAACGAGCCCTTTTGCAGTTCTGCCACAGATTCTCTAACACCTAAGTGCGTAAAATCTTTGTCGATATTGAAATGCATGATACTATTATTAATGCTCATGGAAGAAATCTAGGGACCTTTGAAATATTTAACTATCCCGGTATTGTTGCAGGCGAAACATTCAGAATGTGCTGTTTGGATCCCTTGAATTCCAGTTTTGCACGGAGCAGGTGCTGAATCACAGAGATTTAGTATTTATAAGGAATAAACAGCAAAGTCTAAGTCAGGAAAGCTTCTGATCGCGTTTGAAAGTCAACTCCAACCACATCCTAGCTCCATCTGAAAGAGGGATCCTCCCAATCCCTCCTCCTCCCGTGTCCTTTCCACCTATGGAGAGAAAACCTGTAGCAGAACCCAGGGGAGCCCAACATCCTCATCCTTCCAGCCTTCCCTCTTTGGGATGAGTGGGGCCACCATACTGTCCTCACCCCTGTTCCGGTCTGGACACAGCCAACGTGTCTCTGTCTGCGGTGGCTCTTGTGAGGGAAATTACGGAAATGGTTTGTTTCCTGGGACGGAACAAGGGGTAATGGCTTTAAACTGGAAGAGGGGAGATTGAGATGAGACCTGAGGCAGAAATTCTTGGTTGTGAGGGCGGTGAGCCCCTGGCCCAGGTTGCCCAGAGAAGCTGTGGCTGCCCCATCCCTGGAGGGGTTCAAGGCCAGGTTGGACGGGGCTTGGAGCAACCTGGGCTGGTGGGAGGTGTCCCTGCCCAGGGCAGGGGGTGCCACTGGGGGGGCTTTAAGGTCCCTTCTGACCTAAACCATTCACTGATTCTACTATTCTATCCACCGGAACAAATGACAAATATTCAGCGTGCACAGGGGAGGTGCGTCGTTCTTTAGTTGTATTCCTGTAGTGCCTTTTAATTCTAAATATCGTCCGTGAGCTAAAGGTGTTTGTTGGTCAACAGACACCGTGAAAAAGGTTACCGTGTAAAACTACAGCACGTGAGCCGTAAATATACTGTGATCTTGGAAATGATGTGGGTTCTTTGAGGTTGCACATTTCAGGGTGTTGCCCAAGTTCGCTATAGAATTTTTGGCAATTTCTTTTGTCGTTTTAGAAATACCGCATCTGTACAGAGAAAAGACTGAATTGCTCTGAAATGTGCACGGGGTGCTCTCCTGGCTGTGGTTTTGGCTCAGGATATGGGAAGTGCACATAACACTTCGGTTCTCTCGATGCCGTGTCCTCGTCAATAGAAAGCGGTTATTGACTCCAGCGCCTCAGGAACTGGATCAGAGTTTCCAAAATTTAGCTTCAGAAAATTAAACCTATACTCTTGCAAATAAAGCTTAGAGGAGCGTGGAGAGGAGTGTCTGTGTGAATCCAGACCGTGTTTCACCTCTTTCAGTGTCATTTCCACGCACGGCGTACGCGGCGTATTCCGTGGGAGTTACACGCGGAACGGCCTTTTAAATTCGCTGGTATCGTTTCACTTTTCTCATAAACACCAGTTTCCTTGTGAAAGCAATTAATGAAAGTGAGATTCCCTTGCAGAACGTTAGCCGGTGAAGAGATAAGCAGCAAGCTGCAAGGCGGATACGGGAATCTCATTCCCGAAGCAGAACAAACGTCTCGACTTCAGCAATGTCAACAAAAACATGTTTCTTTTCAGATTTAATTTCCATGAGAAACTATGCTAAATTAAAACCTTCCAGTGCAGTGTCCTTCCATTTTTTGCATTTTTACTACCTAGAGATCAAACAGTTTGACACAGCAAAAATTCTAGTGAGTTAGGGAGAAACGCTGATTGGTTTGTTGGCTGGTGGCCGGGGGAATGTTATGACCGAGTAATTATGTGTTCTGGACAGATGTATTAACCAGGCTTCGAGCTGGAGCCACTGGATATTATTTTAGTCATAAGACTAGAGGAACTGAATCATTTTCAAAGAGCTGGCTGGCTGACACTGCTTTAGCGATGCCTGTTCCAATGATTCCTTGGCAGCAACTTCCAACGCTGCACTTATGACACAGTAAACAAAAAACTACATTAAAGGTTTGTTTTTTAATCATAAAGGAGTTGAACATTTCCACTGAGCTTTTTTGCTATTTGTCAAGGAGCACTGAAGGCTATTGTAAAGCTTCCACCCTCCCGTCTCTCACCAAAGAAGGGGAGCTCTTTAGCAAAACCGGTTTAGATCTGGTGATAGCAACAGTACTTCAGAATTCGAGGTTTTTATCAGTTCGTTGACTTCTTATCGCTAAACCTGCTGTGTTGTATTTGTTTATTCACTCACTCTGGGAGGTGAGTAAAAAATCCTTGGGGTTCTGGGGTGGGTTTGTTTTTTTCTTTTTTGGACTGACAAGTAGAATGAGGGAGGTTTTCATTATCAGCTGCAAGTTGAGAGAGGGTGTGATTTCTCCTGTGCTGGTAAGTAATAATATTCTTTTGCAAGATCCTGGACTATTATATTGATAGGTGAAAAGAGAAGTTGGAAGGGAAAAGAAATCTGTATTAAATGCCATCTTCACTGAAAAAAATGTGACTTTTATTTGCAAAAGGGCATAATGTGTGCATATATTAATATTTAACCTGTTCTAAATGTGATACTTGAGGTGTTTCGGTGGGCTTTCTCACCTGGAGTCACAAAGGCATTAGATAGGCCTTTGAGCTTGAAGAAAAGTCCTTTTATTCATTTTTTTAGCCACTTCATTCTTGCAACTGATTTGCAAATGCACATTGCCAGGGTTGGGGGTTTTGGGGGGGGGGGGGGGGGGAGGGTGTTTTGGGCTTTTTTTTTTTTTTTTTAGTTCTAATCTGGCTTGATCACCGGTTCTTTCCTGAGGACGCCGCGCAGAACAAGGGCAGCCCTTCAGAGGAGGCGGGAGAGAGTCAGTTGTTTTGATTTCCCTCCGCAGTGATGGATGATGGATGTGAACTGCTGTGTAAGGTCATTGTGCGCGTCGCCCCGGAGGCGGCGTGGCAGGCGCAGAAAACACGGCCACGTCCCTCTTCCTTGGAATCCAAATGGGTTGAAATGAAGGCGGCTCTTTTCTGCCCTCGGATTCTGAGGACGCAGTATACGACTGGAAAAATACAGAGGTATAGGCAGACCCTCGGCCGCCGGGTAGGGGAGTCGTGAGAATTGGTTTTGGTTTTAGGTCTCCTGCTCGCCCGCTTGCCCGGGGTTAAATGGCAGGGTCTCTCTCCGCTCCGGGGTCACCTTCTGTAAAATACAGGTGATGGGGGACATCAGCCGGGGCTGACAACACCTACCCTGGTGCTGAATGTCGGGGCTTTGGGCTTGGGCTTGGGGGGGGGCGATGAAGAAACGACTACTAAAAACCAAAGAGAGAAAGAGCACGCTATGGCAAAATGCAAAAAAGCGAGATCAAAACCCTTTCAGAATTGTGCAGGGCTAGATTCTCCATTTCCCCGGTGATCCGTGGTGTCTTTTGACCGTTCTGTGCATGTTGGAGTGCCTCATAATTTGTAGAGCCTGGCTAATTACGAAGGAGCAATTCCTCCTCTGTAAGGAGGAGCGCGTTTGCCTCCCACCCTGCTCCTGTTGGCAAAAAAGAGACCCTGATTATGTATTTGTTTTCTTTTTTTCGTTTTTTTTTAAATCGGGGAAAGCTTTCAGGAAAGCATACGGTTTCTCTCTGAAAGAGGAAAAGAAAGGGAAAGCTTTAGTAATTGGGCTCCTGTACAAATACCTATTTTATAATTGCTTTCTCTCCTTAGCATTTTTCATAAACGGTAACGTGTTGCCAGTGCACCGTCAAATATTGCAAAGTTCCATGTATGTCCTGGCTTGATGGAAACTAAGCAAAGAGCAGACAAAGAGATGCTTCTCTGAGAGGAGCCGTTGCCGGAGGGATGGAGGGATCCCTACACGCTTCTCTCTCGTTGGCCATTCAGTGACGAACTAGGTCAGTGCTCCGGTTTGGGTCTCTCAAGGATCTTTCTTGTCTGGGGAAGACTTCAAAGAAAGTAATTTTTTTTTCCTTTTCAGAATCCAGTGAGGGATTCAGAAAAGCATACACTTAATTTCCTAAATTAGACTTGACACTCTACATCTTCGTGTGCATCCGTGTGGGCGCATCTGCCCGGGTGTGTGCGTCGACGACTCCGATTAGAACCTGAGAGCCCTTCGGCGGAAGATTAACAGACAAAAATCAAAGCCCCGAGTGGCACTTCTCAATTTGTTCCAAACTCTTGATGTGTTTAGGACTCTGGCCAAGACAAGGTCGGAAAATGTCTTCGAGAGCTGCCTGCTCCAGTGGGCCAAAGCCAAAGCTCCCAAAGTCAGTCGGAGACGCCTTTTGCGCTGCTCTGATTTGGAACGGGCCCAACGGATCCAAGAGTCGCTGTGATGAGAAGCTAAGTGATGGCATATGCGCAAATGAAATCCTGCTGTCCTACATGTCTGAATTATGCTCATTTAAATCCCCAGAACGCACACGAGTGCTCAACAGCCATTAATTCCTTATCCGCCATAATGAGCTTAAATTGTGAGCCGAGGTCCCTGGAAGATTTATGCAAGTTTCTTCTTCTCCTTAATTGGAAAAAGTTGGCTTTTTTTTTTTTTTTTTTTTTTAAAAAAAGAGTAATAATAATAAAAATTAATCCTTCTTGTTTAGTCGCGATTTCTTTTCTTCTACTTACATCCGAGAAGTTGACACCAAAATATACAGCCCAGACACTGAATTCTCATGAGGCAAATATGTTAATGGTTTATAGATTACAATAGCTATTATCCCATTTACTCTGGGAACAAGCTATGAGATATAAAAAACGAACGGTATAATGGATAAAACTACTGTAACCTAGACCAAAAAGTTGTTTTCTAAAGACGAGAAGTGGAAGGTCTCATTGGCTGTCTTTCATTGGCTGGCATTATTTTAACAAAATGTGCTGACAATTGTGTCAGGCAACTATAATCCTTAGGCTGCAACTATACGTTACCCCGCAAATTGCTGTAAATGGAAATAAACTGCGGTGCTCAGGGGGACTGGCTTAGCTGACACAGAGCAAAATAACCCACTGCGACTACAAATGAAGACCATCATGGTTTTTTCCCATCATTTAATTCTTAGAAGTGTGTGTATATGCTCCCAAATCCATGAAATCCAAATTAGAAATATGTTCTGCATTGGATACATGGGTGTGCAGGCAGAAACGGGACGGATAAATGCCCTCCAGCATTGGGATCAGCAATTCACGATTTTTGGTGTGATTTTTTGAGCGGCAAATGGTCCGCTGGTATAATCCTGGGAGCTGGGAACCAACGGCACGTTTAGAGAGCTGTCACCACGAAGTGACCTTGCGTTGCTGCTTCGGTGGTTGGAAATCGGTGGGAGGTAAGAAAAGAAGTTCGGCTCATCCGCGGATTTGTGCCATCCTTCCTCCTTCAGCCATAGCAACTCTTGGATCCTGGCCGGCTCATAATTTTAGTTTGAAAAAAATAATAAATAAACACAGCGTTCAATACTGCCGTTAAAAGCTGGAGCATTTCTATCTCACGTGCAGAGATTTTTTTTTTGTTCTGGATATTTATTTTTTTTAATTTTTTACCAAACCCTGCTGGTTTGGTATTGGAATTGGTATTGGTATTGGTATTGATATTGGGAGTTTTTTATTTTTGTTCTGTATATATATATATATATATATATATATATTTTTTAGCACAAGATCTAGGAGGATTTTGCCCTGTTTAAACATACGCAGCAGAGGCAGAGTCTGATTTACAGTTTACGAGAGTATATTCTGAAATTAAATCCATTATCAATACGGTGCTACCTGGGCACTCTCTTCCTAAGGCCACCGCACAAGAGTTCCTCTTTTCTTACAAACTCAATCCCTTTTATGCTGGCAAGAGTCCGGGTACAAATAAATATGCCACGGGTGCAAAGGCAAGCAGGCTATGAACGAAGGTATTTTGTTTTGTTTTCCAAAGGAAGGGAAAAATACAAACCCTGGCGCTGCTGGGATGAGGATGTTTACAGGATAATTTGAGCGGGGAACTAAAACAAAAGGAACATTTTCAGCCTTTCTGATTAATAGCTGTTTGTACAGCGCCGTGAAGACGAGAGGCACGCTAAGTGGTATTAATTAATATTCTTCCAGGATATTTAGAAGGTATTTATAACATTTATGTATTTATGACAACAAAAACCTTTCAATATAAAAGTGAATTATCCCGGAAAAAATGCCAAGCTTTTGATCTGCTTATACATCACATCCCTGCAAGCCTTTTCCTTTCAACCTGGAGTTCCATTCAAAAGCAGAAAGATATACAGCTGACGTTTCAAGCTGAACGACACTACGATAAACTAGGGTTTCTCTAGAAGATAAAATACATCATAAATCGGTGTAACACTTACCTCATTTTAAATATTACTGTCTCCTTTTATCAGGTAACACTATATAACCTCCCCTTACCTCCTTTCTTCCCATATTTTATTTGGTATATTAATTCTGAGCAATGATCACAACCAGAATTTTTTTTTAATTAAAATCAAATATATGGCTCTAGAGGCTTAGGTTATCTGATAAAAAATATTTTAATTAAAAAAGATACCGACTCTTTTGATTCCCCGATGAATTGATAATAATTGAAATGTACGGCGTTAATTTTGATCTGCGCTCGGTTGCTTAAGGAAGTAATTCCTACCCTTCTTCAAAGTCAAAAATAAATGAGTAAAAGGAAATCTCTTAAGGGGAAGAGGAATCTCTGGCCCGTTGGTTGTTTTTTTTTATTGCGGGTTGTCACAAAATCACCCATTATTCGAAAGAGCTAATTACAGTTGCTTATAAAGCCCTTTTGTTTTATTTATTTTATTTTTCTAACAATAAGGAAATACTTATTTGACTGCAGTAGCTGAGTTTCCCCTTCCATGGCACTCTACCCCCAGCGGGACATTATAGCGCTCACAAAAGCACTTGCTTTACAAACTGCCGGCTCCGTTGCGATGAGTTGGGAAGCCGATTCCCCGGAAGGGAGGATTCCCCCCACCTCGCCCCGAGGAGTCGCCTGGAGCGAGGCCGGATTCCGGCAGGTCGGGAAGGCGGTGGGTGCGGTGGGTCTGCCGTGCCCCCGTTACGGGAAAGCGGTGTGAGGAGAGGACAGGAAAAAAACATTCTACCACTTCGAGAACAAATCAAGAAACCAGGAAAGAGAAAGCAAATGTTGATTTAAAAAATAAAAAAAAAAAAAAAAATTAAAAATGTATTTATTTTAAAAATTATTCATTAAAAATTTGCACGCCATAAACCACTATCAGAACAACTTCTTTTTCAGGTATTTTCGAGAACTTCTGGGTCAAACTTCTATTTGAAAATTGGTTTTAGTACAAGGTTTTTAAGATGGATGAGATGTTTAGGAGTGGTTAATTATTATTTTATATGGCACCTCAGTGTAACAGGGATTTTATAACTGAGACAGAAATAAAAGCCCAGCACTTGACTGGCAGCTACTATATAACGCTTTCTATGTCATTTAAGAAAAGCTGGAAATACAAGATGCATGTGCCTAAGTTCCTAAGTTACTGAAGAAGGGTTTTTTTTTTGTTGTTCCCTTTAGAGATTGTTGTACTTAATTAGATATTAATTCCAGGTGGGATGTCGCCTGGAATTCTTTCATTTAGAATGATTGATTTTTAAGATCTAATCCGTTTTTATAAATCACTGTATGAGCACGACTCAGTTCACAGAGCAGTGATTTAATTCTATTGCGACTATTCTGACCTTAAATATTCAGCAAGGATGGGATGCGCGGTGAAAAATGTTATGGAATACTCTTCTGAAGAAAAGCATTTAGATTTAATGGTTTTTTTACAGAGATTTGAGATGTCTTTATTTTCCAAATCTGCTGATCGTTAAGCAAAATCAACTAACTACAGTCAAAATCACCTGTTAAAATCGTGTTAAAATCACCTAAATTTAAATAATTTTTTTTTAGTTGAAATTAGCTTTTTTTTTTTTCCCCCATAAGAATTTAGGATAATCTACAAATGCCGTCTCTAAGCTGCTGATAAAATACAAAATTGGGAAACGGCGAGAAGCTGAGCGCGCCCTTGAACCCTGGGGTAAGAGCTAAAGCTGTTCCTGGGCCACCCGCAGGAAAACGGCCACCAACGATGGGTGGCGGCAGCATCCCCAGGACGCCGAAAGCCCTGGGGTCTCGGGGGTTTGGGGGGTTGTTCCCTCCCTTTACCATGCCTTCTGCCTAACAAACTCCTTACCCAACCCATTGCTAAGTACCGTGATTTCCAGAAGCGCGGGACGCTTCCCATGGGCACCAGTGGGAACCTCTGGCCGAGGCGGGGAAATCAGATCCTCGGAGCCCGGCCATGGGCACAGAACTCCGCTTTTGCTCGGCAGCCTCAACCTGTAACATTTCTTAACGTACGCAGAGTTGATTAATGGCACTTTTTCCCCAAGCCTGCAAATATTCCTGGCCTCGAGCCCGTCCTTGGGAGCTCCGTAGGTCGTGCCGAAATGTTTTCTTGGGTGTCAGTTTTCTCTTTTCATGCGTTGTCGTGCCTTGATCCTGTAGGAGGGGAAGGGGTAGGAATTATTTATGCATGCTATTTGCTATTTTATACGTTATTTCTGCAAAGGTTTCATAAGTTCTAATAAGATTTGCCATTCACTTGGTGAATCAATGAAATCCGGAATAAAAGAAATTTAGAAACAGGTAGGCAACTGGTTTTAATTCTGTAACATTAAACTAAAAAATGCTGGTGTCTGAAGTGGTGTCACTATTTTCTTATCATTTAATGTTATAACTCGACACTTTTGCTGTCCTAATATCTACCTAATTGCCATTAGGTAGTCATAATTACAGAAGTAGAGAGGCATTCTGGATAGACGTTTTAAATCCACACCAAGCCTTGGTGAGCGGTGTTCTCTCTTTAGGGTGAAAAGCGCTCGCTATCAACTCCCCCAGCCCACATCCAGCCGGTGTTTTTCAGTCTTTTTTAGGGCTGAAGTAGGAACAAACAAACGCCGACGCGCGTGCAAAGCTCTTCTCCGCGGGGCCGATAGCGTGGTTTAGAAACAGGTTTGCGGCAACGGGCCACCCAATGGCTTTGGCTCGTCTTTCATCTCCCGTCTGTGCCGTTTGCTCCGCGAGACATCAGGGAACGGCCAATATGAAGAAATTTGGGCCGCTCGAAGGTTATGTCATGTCAGCCTGCGCTTTTCTTGCGCAGGGCTTAAAACAGCACATTTCTTATCTCGTTTGTTGGGGTTTTTTTCTTTCTTTCTTTTTAATGAATCAATCTTTTATGATCTCCCGTCACAGAAGGGCAGCATTTGTTTCTTTATTTTGTATACGATGTTACTCCGATAGATAACAGGATATTGCAGTCTTTGTGATGATTTAGAACCGAGACGGCAGGGGGGGGGAAGGGGGTTCAGTTCGTTTTCCTTTTTTTTACGTGCCGTTCCTCTACCTCCTTTGCGTTTGGCTTTGCTGGGGCTGGGTTGACCCGCAGATGTGCTGGAGACGCTCCGTTGGCTCGCACGCCAACGCGCACATGTGCTGCCTCTTCCACCCGCGCCCACCCGCCTGCGCTCCTGCAAACAAACACCCCCCCCCGCCCCCCCAACCCCGGCCCCCCGCCGCCGAAAGTGGGGCTTGGCGACGTGTCCTCGCTGCAAGCAAACAACAAAAAAAAAACAAAACCAAACCAAAACCAATAACCCGCCCTCCGACCCCGCACGTATCCTGCGAGGGGAATGCTGAGGAGCGATGCCGAGGGCTGCGTTCGTGCTCGCAGCCTCCCGTTTCTCCCCAGGAAAATTCCCCGTGCCGCCTGGGGAAACCTTCCCCTTTGAAAAACACTCCCCCCCCCCCGCCGCAGCCGCGGGCCCCCGGGAATACGCGCTTCGTGCGCGTTTTGGTGACGGACCAATACATATTGTTCAGGGCGGTTTCGGTTTTCTGGTGGGAGAGAAGCAGCAAAAATAATATTTCTAAATTACGTCTGAAAAAATGGAGGCATTCGCCAGCCGAAATGCCAGTGGAATCGTCTGCTAAGCGAGTCCGCCAAATTGTTTATTCTTCATTTTTGGGAATCGCTTTATTGTTCGGAGGTGGTGGGGGGGAAAAAATATCACAAAATTTCAGAGGAAAATCACACGTATTCTTTCAGGATAACACTTATTATTCTGGTTACACCTCGAGCAAAGCTGTAAACTCACAAAGTTGCATCCGCTTACATAGTTTGTCAGATTCACGTTGTATTCACGAAAGAGCCTTTTTTTTTTTTTCTCTTAACCAGAAATAAAGGAAATAACTTTTAAACATCACAAACATCGCCGCCAAGCTTCGCGTGTTATAAATCTCGCTGGCATTCTTTAAATAACTTTATTCCCTCATCAGAGGGAAAAAAAAAAAAAAAAAGATCCAACTTGGGACTCTGCTTCGCTGCAAAAGGTAGGAAAATTTGTTAAAAAGGAAGTAGAGGATCAATTTACTGTTCAGTGCAGTACAGAAGTGAAACGGTAAAAGGCCGCAATGGTATGTTGGAAGCATTTAATTTTGATAGGCATGATGTATAGCTAGGGAAGTAAGTGTACGCAAATAATTACGCTGTCTTTGAAAGACCAGGCAATTTAAAAGTAGATTATCCAATGAGGCCGGAGTAGTAGTTGTCAAATTTTCAGGAAGTAATTAAACAAGCAGAGGGTCTCCCTTTTTTTACTGCCCGTTTCTGGGTTACGTAGGGATTATGAAGAGAGACAAGAAAAATGACAGAGCCGGGGCAGCAGCACATCAAACCCCCCCTTGAAGAAAGCTCCTTTTTTTTTTTTTTTTTTACCTTCGTGGCTTTCTTTAAGGCAGGTAACGCTGCGCGGGACTTTTGGGGCAGGTATCGGAGGAATCGTGCCCTTTGGAACGGCAGCAGACAGCATGGAGGGCTTGGGGGGTTTTTTTAAATACCTCTCTATGAAATCTGTGTTGCCTTAAAAGACCAGTTCCCTGTTTAGGGTTTTGGCTTTTTTTTTCCTTTCTTTTATTTTTTTTTGTTTGTTTTTGGTTCTTTTTTCCTTCTTTTTTTTTTTTGCCTCTTTTGTTCCTTCATTTTCTTTTTCCTTATTTTTTCTTTTTCCTTTTTCTTTTTCTTTTTTCTTCTTCATTTTTCCTTTTTTTCTTCTTTTTTCTTCTATTTTTCTTTATTTCTTCTCTTTTTTCTTTTTTCTTCTTTTCCCCTTCTTTTCTGTTTTCTTGTTTCTTTTTTCTCTTCTTTTTCTTCTTTTCTTTTTTTTTTTCTTTTTCATCTTTTTTTTTGCCCCTTTTTTCTTTTTTTCCTTCTTTTTTTTTTTTTTCTTTTTTTTTCTTCTTTTTCTTCTCTCTTCCTTTTTTTTTTCCAGGGCTTTTGTTTTAGACCTCGGCTCATCTGGTCGGCTGCCATCTGGTGCTCTGCCTTCTCCCTCCCAAAGTAGGACCACGACAGTTTCTCCAGCCACTGTGGGTGCTGCCGGAACCTTCACCCAGCTCCTCACCGCTCCCTCCGCCCTCCTCCGGTGGAAGGAACCCTCAGGAATTTTCGATCCATGGAATAGCCGCCTCTGGGTCTCTCGGCAAGATGCTTTTCGGGTAAGGAGCATCTCGCCGCTTGGGTCTTGGTGGGGCTGAGCCACGTGTGTGCCTGCGGGAGCCGGGGCGTGGGGTGGGATCCTGCGCCCATGTTCCCTGTGGGGATGCAGCTCCATGATCCCAAAGCACCCGCCGGCCAGCAGGGCCCCGGGGGGCAGGGCCGGGTCTTTAACCCCACCTGTTTCCACTTGCCTCGCCTGGGCATGGACAAAACCGCTCCGTTTTTTATGATTCATAAGCCAAATTACTCCACGGAGAGGCCGGGTATCTCTACGGCTTCTACTCCGTATCTTAAATGTATTTAAAATACAGAAATTATGGTTTCTCCTAAAGTTTTAAATTTTTATTCGTGCCCTCCCAGTTTTCAAAGGCACTGAGTCTCCGTCTCCCAGTCCCTGGGTCTCTGGCTCAGCTGGGCAACGACCGCACAACCGCGCGTGGTTCTCGTTGGAGAAATCCAGTTGCAGTGGACGAGGGACCCGACCCAGCAGTGACCAGACGATGTCTTTCGGATGAGGCACCTCCGGGAATTTCTGCAGAGAAACTGATACTTTCTCAGTCCCGGGTGGGCTCAGGGTTGAGTTGTGACTACTCAGAGTCAAATTTCAAGGTACGCAGGAAACTTCAGAATCATAAAAAATACCCAGTTGTGGAACCGAAGTAACATGGACACAAATTGAAAGCAGAACCAAGTATCTGAGACCAGAACTGTGATTCATAAATCCTAAAACTTTTGTTGTGCTTAGTCCATAGTTGTGGCTTTTAGGTTTTGTCCCCACAGACGGGTTTCAGTTGCCATAAACAAGTCACGCAAAATTCAGTGGTTTTGTAAATCCTTATGTTATCCTCCTCGGAATCAGCCCCCCGGAGTATCTGGGTAGTGAGCGTTGTACCAAACCAAGAGGGTTTCTGCCTTCGGGAAGGTGAGGAAAAGGCTGATTTATCTACGGCAGGTGTCCTGGAGCATCCCTAACAATACTCCCGTATTTCATCGCAGGAAAAGCCCGGCCGTTCTCTCCTCCCCTCGCTGCCACGCTGGGGAACTCCGGTGGCGAGGGACCAACAGACGGGTCAAGGTATCCCAGGAAAAAGAATGGCCAACCTCAGGGTGGGTAGAACGTTTGGATACTTCGAACCACGGCTGCGTTTTGGGGTCTCTGTGAGGACAGAGAGCCCTGGACAGTAAGTCTGGCTCAGGGCAGGGCTTTGGCACCCAGACCCTGCTTTGGGAGGGGGTCTGTATCTCCTATCAGTCATTTTTAAGTGAAACAGAGCTGAAACCTGAGTCTCTTTGGGATATAGATCAACTTTAATGGCGTTCACGGATTTGTAACAATGAAATATCTCATTTTTGGCAGTAAGGCAGTACTCAACGCTGTTTTTTCAAAAAAAACCAAAATCCCACAACATACGCACAAAAAGAAACCGAGTGCTTCGAAGCGTGGCTCCGTTTAACTCTGCCCTGTGCCGTCCCAATGCCACCTCCCCCTCAGAGGGCTGTCCCTAAATCCGTGCGCACTGAGCTCATCTCCAGGGGGGGTGGAAACCAATAGAGCTCAGCGGCCAACTGCGCCGTTTTGTTGGCGCGTTACCCCTTTCCTTGATGTTCTCGGGAGGCGCACAGCGGCTGCCGCAAAGATGCGGTTTGCAAGATGGCCAAATTAATAAGCGTTGAATAAAAAGACGTGCTTCTTCCAGCCAGGGCTCCGGAGGCGTTTGGTGGGATTGTTGGCTTAGGCGAAGGGAGACTCGCAGCTGGGCTGGTGGGAGGTGTCCCTGCCCATGGCAAGGGTTTGGAACTGGGTGGTCTTTAAGGTCCCTTCCAACCCAACCCATTCTGTGATTCTACAATTCTGGCCGTCTGACTGCGCAAACCAGCTCCCATCTACCCAGCTCCCATCTCCCAGCTACCCCCCGGACGGTTCTTCACCAGCCCTGGCTGCTCACGCTCTCCTTTTGGTAAGAGCTCACCACCCAGCTCACGCCAACGCCCACAGAAGGTATGTCCAAAGCACGTAAAAGCAGGAATGTCGGAATTCAATATGTGAAAATGGCTTTCATCCTTATTCTAAAATTTCCACCCCCTTCTTCTGCATATTCCAGCCGAGCAGACGCAAGAGGAGAAACCACGACGGTCCCACCCCGGAAGGTGAGGGAGCAAATCCCATGAGAAATGCCTCGGTAAAGGGTGATGGGCAGCAAAACACACTCCTGCCCGGCCAGAGCCTCGGGGAACCCCCCGGCGGTTCCTGCGCCCAGATGTACCCGTGCCCCGCTCCCAGCAGCGGCAGCCGGGGCCACCTGGGGGGAAGCAAGGTCCCTCTGACAGGACTCTCGGA
Organism: Sterna hirundo; assembly: GCA_009819605.1. NCBI lineage: Eukaryota > Metazoa > Chordata > Aves > Charadriiformes > Laridae > Sterna > Sterna hirundo. The sequence goes on from CM020441.1 coordinate 1,780,300, forward strand.
AAAACAGAAGGCAAGGTATGGATTTTGGAGAGCCAGACCAACACGGTAATCGCCTACGCGTAGTGGGGGTCGGTCTCTTCTCCCAAGGAACAGGTGATGGGACAAGAGGAAACGGCCTCCAGTTGCGCCAGGGCAGGTTTAGGATGGATATTAGGAAAAAATTTACACGGAAAGGGCTGTCAAGCATTGGAAGAGGCTGCCCAGGGCAGTGGTTGAGGCACCGTCCCTGGAGGGATTTAAAAGATGGGTAGACGTGGTGCTTAGAGATAGGGTTTAGTGATGGGTTTTGTCAGTGTTGGGTTGATGGTTGGACTCGATGATCTGACAGGTCCCTTCCAACCTAGACAATTCCATGATTCCATGATTCTATGAAGCACGACACGACATTTCTCCTGCGAGCAAACTGCTGGCCCTGCCCGTTGCCCCAGGAGCTCCTTCTCCCCCCAGCAGCCAGTGCCTCCCCCGGCACTAGGACCAGCGGGGAACTTCCCACACCGATGGCAGAGCCAGAAAAGGCTCCCGCCGCCTGCTTTGTCAGGCTCTCCCAGGACAGGCTCCCCCAGGATTCCCCTCTGAGCCGTCGGGATTTACAGCTGTTTGCCGTACCCGGTCCCTGCCCCGAACCGCAGGACCTGGGCTCCGGATTGATGCTGCTGAGGATGGAGCAGCAGCGCCGGGATCCCTCCGGAGGTGGGAGGACACCCACGGCGTCTCCCGGGGCAAAATTCCATTTCCGTGAGTCCGTGGTTGCCTGCACAGCAAGTAATCCCACCGCATCGCCGTAAGCAAACCTTAGTTCACCCAGTGAACCAGAAGCGAACCTGTAAATGAAACGTGAACTTGATCCTTTCCCGTGGCATCTCTTGGGGCAAAATTCCCTTTTCCTGAGTCCATAGTTGCCTGTGCAGCAAACAATCCACTTGTTAAAAAATGGGAAATACTTTTCCAGCCTGTATCTACCAGGAACGGGGAATGAGACTGGGGGAAGAGACAGGTGCGATAACTATTTTGAAATGGTGTCTCGCATTAGATTCTACCCAATACCATTTCCATAAGCAAACCTCAGAAGTGAACTTGTAAATGAAACGCACGCTTTCCTTTTAAAAACGGGAATTTGAGAACTTGAGTAAGAAGACTATTTTTTTTTTCTTTTTTGAAGCAATCACCTTAAACGCTTGCGCTTGCCCGCCTCACGAATGGTCGCATCTTTTTTTTAAAAATAGCCTCACACTTTCTTCCGACGAGCTTTGTATGTCCACACGAAAACCGCCTTTTCAAAACACCGTTCCCGGCGGTGGGGAAATGGAGAGGGGTGGGAAACGACGCCAGCGGACGACGGTTACAGCCATTTTTCTTACCGCTCTCCGCAGCCCCGGTGGCGCTGGGCCGGAGGGAGGTGAGGGGGCATCGCCCTTCTGCAACGGCGCCGCCTAATTAGGAGCGCGCAAACGACGCTGGGCGGTGGTGGTGACGTTAAACAGAGCCATGGCGGCCTCTCCGGTCCTGGAAAACCCAGCCGTGCACCTGCGCACCAAGAATATTATACACCAGTTGTAAGGATGCTTCTGACTGCGTCCACAATACACAGATGTTTACAGGGGAGGTATCAGAAAAATCACTAATATTTGCTAAAAATACATATATGTGCACATTTAAGTCAGTTTTAGGACAGGTCTGTTAACAGCCTGATTTTTTACTTACCGAAAACAACCGAATGGGACTGATTTCACTGCCTGCGGAGCCACCAGCCTGGGGGTTTGGTGGGAGGGCTGCTGTAATCCCTGTCCAGTTGCCAACCAGTTTGGGACTGGTGGGGAAAAGCTCCCCGTGGTGGCTGGGGGTGGGGGGAGCTTGGGCGCTCACGTTCCAGAAAAGAAACGCTCCAGCGTCGTTCTGCGTGTGGTAATAACACCGAAACCTGCAAACCGCAGCTCGGCGGTGGGGAGGACTGGGAGAATACCACCAGCCATTAAAGCCAAGCTGTTAATTGCAGCTGTTACTCGTTATGGGGGGGGGGGGGGGGGTGGGAGGGCTGGCGGGAAGGAAAAGGAGGTGATTTGCGTTTGACTTTCAATGTGATTGACCGAACGCCCACGGGTGCCCCGTCGAGCGAGAGCCTGGTTCTGCGAATCAGCGCGAACCACTGGATGGTGCCAGTGGAAGGGTTGGGTTGAGCGCGTCGTCCTCTGCGTCGGGGCAATTACTGGGGGTGGTTATAAAGACGGGGGAGAAAAAAAAAACCTGGGGGCGCAGGTGAGAGACACCAAACAGCCCTTTCTTGAGATCAGTTTTCGGCCCTTTTGTCGCGGTGGCTCAGAATTAGGCAGCTGCGGGAGTTTGCCCCAAATAATGAAGAATTCTGGAAGCCCGTTTGAGCCTTTGGCTTTTACGCAGAGAAACACGAGCGCGGACGCACTTGCCAAAGCCCCCGGTTTAAACCCAAACACACGCGCGCACACACACACACACACACACCCCGCCGTGAGAGCGGGTCTGGCTGCTCCTCGCCCCCGCTGCCGCCCATGGAAAAAAAAAAAAAAAAAAACAAAAAAGAAAAAAATTAAAAAAGAAAGAAAAAAAACCCCTGATACTTCCTTTCCTCAGCTTTTCCCTGCAGGTTTCCCACCACCGCAGCCAAATTGCCCCTCCCCGCCCCCCCGCCACTCGGTTCCTCCCAATATTCCTGTTTTTCTCGTTCCGGGGGGGCCGGGCTGGAGCCCCCCGGGGGGGGGGTGTGATAAGGGGATCTGCCGCCCCCGGGGGCAAAGACTCCCCCCCCGGCCCGGCCCGGCCCGTGCCCGTATCTGTGGCCCTCTGCTCTTCCCCCCCCCGCGGATTCAGTGTCTGCAGCCCCGGGCTTGGGCTGGGTTTCTGGGGGGGTTTGGGTTTCTTGGTGTGGGTTTTTTTTTTCTTTTCTTCTTTTTTTTTTTTTATTTTTAGTTGTTTTGGCGGTTTTTTTTACTTTTTTTTTGGTTGTTTTTTGGTTTTGTGTTTGTTTTGTTTAGGGTTTTTTTTGTGGTTAGTTGGTTTTTTTGGGTTTTTTTTGGGTTTGTGTTGGGGATTTTTTTTTTTTAGTTGGATGGGTTTCGTTTTGGTTTTTTTTCCATTTTTTTTTTTTTTTTAAGTTGCTTTTTGGTTGGACGTTTTTTGGTTTTGAGGTTTTTTAGTTTGGGCGGTTTTTGTTGGTTGGGTTTTTTTCCTTTTTTTTAGTTGTTTTGTTGGTTCTTTTTTTGTTGTTTGTTTTGGGGTTTTTTGTTGATTGCTTTTTGTTGTGTGTTTTTTTTTTGTTTTGGAGATTTTTTGTTGGTTTGTTGTGTGGTTTTTTTTTGTTTTGGAGGGTTTTTTTTAGTTGGCTGATTTTTGTTATTTGGGTTTTTTTGTGGTTTTTCTGCTGTTTTTTTGTTTGGTTGGGTGGGTTTTGGTTTGGTTTTTTTTTGGTTTTGGAGTTTTTTTGTTTGAGAGGTTTTTTTTGGTTGGTTGTTTTTCGGGGGGTTTTTTTCGGTTGGTTGGGGGATTTTTTTTTTTAGTTGATTGTTTTTTGGTGAGTGTTTTTTTTCCTTTGGGTTTTTTAGTTTGGTTTGTTGTTTTTTTGGTTTGTGGGTTTTTTTGGGTTTTTTGGTTTTTGGTGGGTTTTTTTCCTTTTTTTTTTGTTTGTTTTTTGCTTTTTTGGATTTTTGGTTTTGGTGCTGGTTTTTTTATATATATATATATATTTTTTTTTTTTCCCCCCCCTCCTCCCGAAGCAGTTAGTTATTTGCGTTTCTCTCCTCGCCGGTGCCCGGCAGGAGCCGCGTCCCCCCCGCGCTCCCGGCCCCAGCCGCGGGGTTTATGGACCCCTCGGGGCAGAGGAGGGTCCGACCCCCCCCTCGGCGGGGCCGGGGCTGGGCCCGGGGACCCCAACTTGGGTGGGCGGCTTCTCCCCGGCACGGCGTGGGGGGGGGACAGGCCACCCCCTCGGCACCCCCCGGGGTCCCGCTGGAGGAGGAGGGTGTCCCTTAAGGGGTGACGCGGGGAGGACGCTCGGCACCGGCGGGTCCCCGCGGGGCTGTCGCGCAGGTGGCGGCGGGGGGGGGGGGGGACACGACACGGGGAGGGCCCCGAGGAGCCGCTGCCGGTCCCTGGCGACGGTGTGGCAGCGCGGTGACAGGGACAGCCCCGCGGAGAGCCCGCCCCGCCGGCAGGAGAGCGGCGGCACCGGAGGTACACCCGCTCTGGGCAGCGTCAGGGGGGTCGGTGGGGCTGGTTTGGGGGGTTTTGTTTGGTTGAGGGGTTCGGGGGGGGGGGGGGAGGAATTGGGGTTTTTCCCTTCTCTTTTCCCCTCCTCGCGGCGTTTTCTGAAGGGCAGGGACCTGCCGGGGGCGGCTCTGGCACCCCGGGGAGCGCCGCTGTCCCGCGGCAGCTCCTGTCCGTCCGTCCGTCCCCCAGCAGCTTCCGTCCGTCTGTCCGTCCGCGTCCCCCGGAAGCTTCTGTCTGTCTCTCCGTCCCCCAGTGGCTCTCTGTCTGTCTGTCTGTCGGTCTGTCCGTCCGACCGTCCCCGCAGTTTCTGTCTCTCCGTCCCCCGGTGCCTTCTGTCTGTCTGTCTGTCTGCTTCCCCGGCAGCTCTCTGTCCGTCTGTCCATCCGTTCCCCGGCAGTTCTCTGTCCGTCCTTCCCCGGCAGCTGCCCGTCCGTCCGTCCGTCCGTCCGTCCGTCCCACGGCGGCGGACGGACGGACTTTCGAACCCTCCCTCCCTCCGCGCACCTCCGCGGCCGCGGAGCGCTTTTATCGTCCGTAAAGATCCAAAGGGGCGCGAGCGGCGGATCCGCAACCCAGGCGCCAAAAAGCCGCGGCCAAAAAAGCCCGTTTTCACCGGTTTTACCGGTGACGGGCCAGCGGCTCCTCCCGCGGGTGGCATTAACGACCCCGCGGGCACTGGGAGCCGCGCGGGACAACGAGTGTTTGCTAAAGGCGCAAATGAACGCCGGGATTTAGGCTGGGATTTGCCGGATAAACGTCTCGGGAAGCAGGGAAGCAGGGCAGTGACTTTCGTGAGAGGAAAGGAAAACATGTGAAGTCAGTAACTTCTCTCGCAGCCGAAAATTAACTTCTGACACGAAGGGTTTTCCCTCCGCGTTGCATCGAAGGAACTTCCACGCTTAAATTTCACCCTGAAAGATCCACCGTTTTAAAAACCACAGCACCCCGCAGGGCCCCGTCGCGGCTTCAGGAGGACCTTTTAAACCGAAGCGCAGCGCTGCCTGCGCGCAGAGCGGAGCGGCCACCTCATTTTTTGTCGGGATTTGCGCGTCTGCGGAGGTGGGGGGGGGGGGGGGGGCAGAAAGGTTTTTCTCCCCTGCAGATCCTGAACTACTTCTTACAAGATTTCTTTTTTTGATCTGCTCGTTGCCAAACGCTTAATTAGGACAAGGGGTTGCGCGCTCCGGCGCGGTGCCTCCAGGTGGCAGAGCGTTCCAGCCCCGTTTCTGGCGGCGGCTCCTCCTCCTGCCCCGCCAGCGCCGGAGCCGCCGGGGCTGGGGGGGTGGGGGGGAAATTGGGGTTTATTTCGGTGTTCCTGGGCTATGCCCGGCGGGTTGTGTCGCCGTCTCTGCCCATGGGAAATGAACAGACTGGTTCCAGTGACTTGGCCGGCAGCCTCCCGCTCTGCTCTGCCTGCCCTGCCTGCTCTCCTCTGCCTGCTCTGCCCTGCCTGCTCTCCTCTGCCTGCCCTGCCTTCCCTCCCCTGCCTGCTCTGCCCTGCCTGCTCTCCCCTGCCTGCCCTGCCTTCCCTCCCCTGCCTGCCCTGCCTTCCCTCCTCTGCCTGCCCTGCCTGCTCTCCCCTGCCTGCCCTGCCTTCCCTCCCCTGCCTGCCCTGCCTTCCCTCCTCTGCCTGCCCTGCCTGCTCTCCCCTGCCTGCCCTGCCTGCTCTCCCCTGCCTGCTCTCCTCTGCCTGCCCTGCCTTCCCTCCCCTGCCTGCCCTGCCTTCCCTCCTCTGCCTGCCCTGCCTGCTCTCCCCTGCCTGCCCTGCCTGCTCTCCTCTGCCTGCTCTGCCCTGCCTTCCCTCCCCTGCCTGCCCTGACAGCTCTCCTCTGCCTGCCCTGCCTGCTCTGCCAGTACTGCTCTGCCTGCCCTGCCTGCTCTCCTCTTCCTGTCCTGCGAGCTCTCTGCCTGCCCTGCCTGCTCTCCTCTGCCTGCTTTGCCCGCCCTGCCTGCTTTCCTCTGCCTGCCCCTCTCCTCTGCCAGCCCTGCCTGCCCTGTTCTACCTGCTCTCTGCCTGCTCTCTGCCTGCTCTGCCCTGCTTGAACTCCCAGTACTGCCCTGCTCTTGCCTGCACTCCTCTGCCTGCCTGTCCTGCCTGCTCCTCTCTCCTCTGCCTGCCCTGCCTGCCTGTCCTGCCTGCTCCTCTCTCCTCTGCCTGCCCTGCCAGTACTGCTCTGCTCAGCTCTGCCTGCTCTTGCCCTGCCCCTGCCTGCTCTCCTCAGCCTGCCGCCCCCCTCCGCCCCCCGCGGTGGGGCCAGCGGGGGGTGAAGGAGCGCAGGTTGCGCTGGCTCCGGGCCGGCGGCCGCCTTCTGTCGCGGAGCCGCCACCGCGCGGATTTCACCGCGGGGGGGGGGGGGGGAGGGGGGAGGGGGACTGAGTATCGATACTATAGTTAATGTTCGCGTCACCTAAAAAAAAAAAAAACAGAAAGAGAGAAAAAGAGAAAGAGACAGAGAGAAAGAGAGAGAGAAAGAGAGAGAGAGAGAGAGAGAGAAAGAAAGAAAAAGAAAGAAAGAAAGAAAGAAAGAAAGAAAGAAAGAAAGAAAGAAAGAAAGAAAGAAAGAAAGAAAGAAAGAAAGAAAGAAAGAAAGAAGAAAGAAAGAAAGAAAGAAAGAAAGAAAGAAAGAAAGAAAGAAAGAAAGAAAGAAAGAAAGAAAGAAAGAGGAAAGAAAGAAACGCGGAGGTGCTTGCGACTAATTAACCTTTGAATTTTTACCTTTTTTCTAAGCTCTTAGTTTTATCCGTACAAAGGAAACCAGGAGAGACTGAGGTACGGATTCATAAAGATCCATAAATGACCGTGTAGCTATAGTGTGTGCATGTAGAGCTCTATGGGGATATATATCTATACACACACACACAAAAAAGTGTTTTGTCACTTGTTCAGAGCACTTTCCTTGAAAAAAAAGAGAGACCGAAGAAATGGTTATCCCTTTATCACATTAAAACCCGTCTGGTATTTTTAAATGTTTAAATCCTTTCGTCAGGATTATGGCTTCATTCCAAATGATGAAATAAAGGGATTTTGCTTTTCACAGGAAAAAAAAAACAAACAACCAACAACAACGCAAACAAACCCACAAAACACTTTCTCCACCTTCTCACCTCCGAAATAGCAACGAAACCCCAGAGCACCCGAGCATTTGTTTTTTTTTTTTTTTTTATTTTATTTTATTTTTATTATTTTGCTTTCATTATTCGACGCTGAGACTTAACAAACCATTACGGGTCGGAAAACACACTGGAAAACAGTCGCGTTCCGGCAAAGGTCTGGCCAGCATTAATCTGGTGTTTGGAAAACAACTGACAGTTGCGAGGGTTCCCCCCCCCGCCTTTCCCTTTTCTTCCTTTCCTTTAAAAATAAACCCTTCAAAAAGCCACCACAGCCCCCGTCTCGGTTACCCCCGGGAGGGTCCCCTCGCCCTTCCCGCTTGGAACCACCACGAAATTGAAAGATCATTAAATTATTTTCATTCATTAATCGCTTTAATCCCCCTTATACTGGGAGCAATTGATGATAATGGGACCCCCGGGGGGGGGTCGGGGCAGGGGGACCCCCGTCCCCGGGGAGCCCGGCCGGGCTCGGCGTTATTCCTTGTGGCCACCGCGGCCCCGGGACTCGCCCGGGAGCCCGCAGGGACGGAGCCAACGGGGCGCTTTGGGTTTCCTTGGGGTGTTTCCACATCTGCACAAATTCGGGACCTGCCGGGTTTTATAAACACCTTTCGGGGGCGATCAATCAATCGCACTGGCGAGCAGCAGCCCAGCGGCACAGGCGTAAATATAGACATATAAATATACACATATTTATATACATATAAACCCTGTCAACTTTGTCATATTTACACTTCTTTTTTTTTCTTTTTTTTTTTTTTTTTCTATAAGCCTTTCTAAAAGCAACTATATCTAGAAAGATCCCCACAAAGTTAGGAAATCCCAGGGAAAAAGTAGGAGGTTTTTTTAGGAAGTCGCATTACGTTGCATGTTTTAATACCAGCTAGAGGAAACGTTAGAAAAGAGAAAGAAAAAAAAAGAAGTGTCTAAGCAAGTTGAAAGCTTAAAAAAAAAAAAAAAATGCTATTATGCTTACAGTCAGGGGCACGCTTTCAAGAATGCACGGCTGAAAAACCTGAAACCTGCTCATTTTAAAATACGATGCAAGAGATGTATCTGGAAAAGACATGAGTTTCCCAGATTTTTGTAGTTAGCAAAGTCTTCTTTATGTTGCAGTCATTTCTAGTCTTACTTTAATTTGAAACATATTTGTAGCCAGGGATAGGTCCTTGCAAATGCACTGTATTTTTTTTTTTTATTTTTTTTTTTATGAGGTTTTGATACCGAGCGCTCTGCCCAGCGGGGAGCTTGTGCCCCTCTCTGACACCAGCCTTTCGCTGGCGGGAGGACGCGTGCGAACAAGAGGGAATAACGACGCGCCAAAGGTAGGAGAAAACCCAGTTTCAGGAGAAAATCCAGTTTCGGGACTGGGAAGAGAAGGGCAGCTTCTGAGCTGGTGGAAATACGGAGTTTCCCTGGAGCAGGGAAGAGGCTGGTGGTGCAGGAACGGTGAGGGGTGTTCGAATGTCGCCGCGACCCGGCACTGGGACCCTTCTTCTGGGCACCAAGGAAAGCACTGGGCTACTTTGGCCGGGGGGGGGGAAGGGGGAGAGAGGATGCTCAGCGAGGGGGAAGATGGTCCGAGAGGTAGGACGATGCTCAGCAAGGTGAGGAGAATGCCCAGGGAGGGAGAGGATGCTCAAAGGCGCGGAGGATGGTCAGAGATGAGGGGGAGGATGCTCAGCGGGGTGGGAGGATGCTCAGCGGGGTGGGAGAATGCTCAGCGAGGGGGGAGGAGGATGCTCAGAGGAGGGGAGAATGTTCAAAGGGGGGGGGGGGGGGGGATGCTCAGCGAGGGAGGAGGATGGTCAGAGAGGTGGGAGGATGCTCAGCGAGGGGGGAGGATGGTCAGCAAGGTGAGGAGAATGCCCAGGGAGGGAGAAGATGCTCAGTGAGGGGGGAGGATGCTCGGGGCGGGGGGGGGGGGGTGGGGGGCAGGATGGTCAGAGGAGGGGAGAATGTTCAAAGGAGGGGAGGATGCTCGGGGCGGGGGGGGGGGATGCTCAGGGAGGGGAGAGGATGCTCAGCGAGGGGGGGAAGGATGCCTGACGAGGGGGGAGGATGCTCAGAGGCAGGGGGAGGATGCTTAAAGGCGGGGGGGGGGGGGGTGGGGATGCTCAGAGAGGGGGGGAAGGATGCTCAGGGAAGACCTTGTGGCTGCACTGCCTCTACGGAGCCGTTATCAAGCGTATTCTTGTTTTGTTGCAATTCCTGCGTTTGTCGCGCACGTTTTCCTACCAGGAATAAACTTGGTATTAAACTGACTCTCACCCCACGGTTGTCATCTGTCAAAGCAAACGACAGCAGGAGCCTGAGCCAAACCCTGCTGCTGGGGGGGGGGGGGGGGGGGGGGGGGCGGGGGTGGCTTTGGGGCCGCGCTGCCTGGGGCTGACAGACACAATTAGCGACGGCAGTTGGTGACAGACGCAATTAGCGACGGCAGTTGGTTTCGTTGGCTTCTCAGGAACCGAAAAGCACGTGTTTAAAGATGTTTATCGTCAGCAGAATAGGGACCGGGTCATCCATCCGCTTACATCTCACTGTAAGGACCGGTGTTCAGAAGAGATCGCATTAAAGGTCATTTTAATTTTTATATAACGATTTCCCCTTACCACCGTGTCAGGGAGATTCTGAACCCGATGCGGTATCTTCCCCAGCAATGTATCGTGGCGTCCTTTCGCAGAAACCCGCCTCCATCCGTGGTAGCTAACGCTGACGCAATGAGGGATAAAAGTATTAATTGACAATTTCCAGTTAAAATAGTGCATGAAAAAAAACAATAGCAATAATTAAAATAGCAGGTAAAAATTCGGTAAATATTTAATAACTTTGATGTGGTATTTCTTTTAAGCACAGCGGCACCAATTCCAGTTCCAGCCTTCTTGGGGGCGGGGGGGGGTGGTAGTTGTAAGGTGACTTTCTTCTGCTCTCAGGTATCGATGGAGCAGTTTGGGCTCACGTGAAGTTCACCATCTTTATTGGCCAAAACCCTTGCCAACCACAGGAATGGCATTTTAAAGTTACGGAAAAGCTGCAAAAGCTCACACGTTTTTTTTTTATTCTCAAAGATTCCCAGTCTTTTTTCTTTTTTTTTTAATTTTTTCCCCCCAAGATAAATGATTGTGAAGAATGATAGAAACAAGCTTTTTTTTTTGCTTTTGGAAATGAAGAAAGTGAAAAAGGAGGAAAAGGGGGGAGAAGTACACAGTACCCAGACCTGACTTTCAAAACCCCACCCCGCCCCCCAACCAACCTGGTCTTCTTCAGCCTTTGAGCAGAACTTCCAGTATTGATATGGCAGGTGACAAATCTCGCTGGAGCTGGATGACGTTACTTCTGCAGGCAATGCCGCTGCCTCCCCAAAGGCTGCTGGCCACACGGGCTACCAGGGGGCGAAACCGAAAGGGCACTTGAGAAAATTCAATTGCAGACCACACTAACACCAAGACACCTTTTCTTTGGGGCCAGTGCTCTGCCGTGCCCGTAGAGGCGGGACTCTGCGCTTCGTTGTACACATCTCCTGTGCGTCACGGGCACCGAACTCTGCTATTTCTCTTTTCTCCGAGGTTCGATGCTTTCTGCCTCAAGCAGCGCTCGGCTGAAGTGACCGCGCTCCTTGCGGTAGGCACAAAGCCTCCAGGGAAACAACCCGCTTCCGTGTCTCTGCTTCACCGGGAGCAGGTTGGCCAAAACCTGTTGGCCTTGAGAAGAGGGCAGTGTCGCAGGTGGTAACGCAGCGACATTTATCAGCTAAAACACAGCGCCGAGACCGCGGCTCTGTCAGAGGGGGAAGGCATTAAAGAGATTTCTAAGCTTTTACTCCCTCCAAACCGTAGCGACAGCCTGGCTCTGCTCCGGGAGTCACCCACGTGCTTCTGAGAGCGGTGGGGCCAGGTTTTCGCTGGGGTGAATCCTGTTACGCGCGTTGTACGGATAACGCAGCCGAGCCTCCCCGGAGTTATTTCCTATCCTATGTAAAATCCTCCTAAAACAGGCTAAAGATCATTAATCAGCATTCACGGAATTAATTTGAGGACGGTTTCGGAACAATGACGAGGCTGAAGTTACTGACACAAAGCTGTACGACTGGCCACACGGGCTCCCGGTTCTCTTCCTTTTGCGCAATTGAACAACTGCACTGCAAAAACATCGGCACTCACCGCGAGCACACCTCCACTGCGGATCCCTGGCGCTTCTACTATTTACTTCTGTTATTCCCTCTTATGGAAACTGCAAGTCTCACCTCTTCAAAACTCCTGTCCCGATCTGCATGACAATTAACACAGTTTTAGTTCAAATGAAACCTTTAATGGAAAGTCTTAACAAAGAAAATGCCTCCCTTTGGCTTTCCTCCCCTTTTACTAATTTGTGTCTTTAGCCCTAGACCATACATCTTGATTTACGTTTAACAATTTAACTTAATATTACTGAGTATTACTCATTTAAAAGAATTCTCAATACGTTTCAGGGTCTTTATTATTTCAAATAACATCTACTTTATACAGGAAGTCGGCACAACGTCACTCTAGGCACTATTTAAATCTTCAAATCAGGCCTTGTAGTGCTGTGATTTCCAGTGTATGTTATGCAGCACAATGCACGCTGGGAACACTTAATACCAAGAAAAGGAAATAATAAATTAATACATTTATTTTTAAAAACCTGAAAAAAAAAAAAAAGAACGAAAGCTGATTGCTAACCGTGTGACTTCTATATTTCATTATATATCTAAACCTTATATATAAGGAAAAAGATTCAAGCGCCTGTTATCGCATTTTTACTGTGACAGATGAACGTTTTGTGGCTGCTGTAACTTTCCTGCTACGCCAGGGAAAAAAACCACCCAAATCCAAACCCAAACCCCACCTTCTGCTGGCACAAGTGAGAAACGGCTCTCACACTCCAGACGGCGTGCAACAGCACCAATGACTGACACACGTTCCTAGCTGGAGTACAGAGATACGTCACGCTTCATGTGAATTTAATGTGAGGCTCCTGCTCATCTCCCACAGAGACGCGCTTCTCGAGCCCTTCTAAGCAGTCCCCCGACTTCCCTGCTTGCTTTTGTCATGCAGGGGCTTGACGTCGCAGAAGGCAAGAAGCCTATTTAAGAAGTTCTCCAGTTACAGAAATATATCTCAATGGCGTTACGCGTAATTATGACCGTTAGTCTGAATTCCGGACGGGAAGACAGGGAAACTGCAGCTGTGACAGTACTTTTCCCACCACGTAAGAAATAGCTCCTGCCAAGAACACCTGTGCCATCACGCCCCGTCAGGAGCTTAGGGGACACCTTGTCACCACGTGCCCATTTCAAGGGTGGCTACAAAGAGGATGGAGACTCCCTTTTTGCATGGAGTCACGTGGAAAGGACAAGGGGTGATCGGTTCAAGTTACTCCTAGGGAGATTCCAACTGGACACAAGAGGACAATTTTTGACCCTGAGAACAATCAGCCATTGGAAGGGAAGTGGTGGGTTCCCCACCGTTGGACAACTTCAAGGTTCAGCTGGGCAGGGTGCTGGGCCACCTTGGCTAGACCATGCTTGTGCCAAGAGAGGTTGGACCGGACGATGCATCCCTGCCCATGGCAGGGGGTGGAACGAGATGATCCTTAAGATCCCTTCCAACCCAAACCATTCCGTGATTCAGTGATCCTTGAGGTCCCTTCCAACCTGGGATTCTGTCATTCTGTGCTAAGGAGGATGTTCTGCCTGGTGTAGCAGGGCAGTACGAAGCCTGTTTCACCATCCACATCTCTGTGAAGCCTCGCAGGATTTTTTAATCCTTTTTAGTGGCTAGAACTGATACCTAAAGGTGTGTTTTCTTGGGAGGGGAAGGCTGCTTTTGAAATGAAAGCCTTCTTTTCAGTTTGTGTGTATTTCATGTGTAAAGAGAACACAGTGCTCAAGCTGTAGCCCAACAGAACACATTTCCACAAGGAAAGCGAAAAAGGCAAATCATTAATATTTTTCAATATCATAGAATCAGCAAATGGTTTAGGTTGGAAGGGACCTCAAAGCCCCCCCAGTGCCACCCCCTGCCCTGGGCAGGGACACCTCCCACCAGCCCCGGTTGCTCCAAGCCCCATCCAACCTGGCCTTGAACCCCTCCAGGGATGGGGCAGCCACAGCTTCTCTGGGCAACCTGGGCCAGGGGCTCACCCCCCTCACAGCCAAGAATTTCTGCCTCACATCTCATCTCAGTCTCCCCTCTGTCAGTGTAAAACCCTTCCCCCTCGTCCCACGGCTCCCCTCCCTGCTCCAGAGTCCCTCCCCAGCTTTCCTGGAGCCCCTTGAGGGACTGGAAGGGGCTGGAAGGTCTCCCCGGAGCCTTCTCTTCTCCAGGCTGAACCCCCCCAGCTCTCTCAGCCTGTCCCCACAGCAGAGGGGCTCCAGCCCTCCCAGCATCTCCGGGGCCTCCTCCGGCCCCGCTCCAACAGCTCCACGTGACATTTTGAAAGAATTGCTCATTTTCCAATGTTACGGTTACACAGGAACCGGACTGCAAGCGTGGCCGGGTTTGGCCACTGGCACACGTGTGCCCGTCCCCAGTCCCACCGAGCAATACAGCCAAAACCCAGACAGGTTGCAGAAACGCTCTTTCTATAGAAAAACTTACCTGAACCAGCTTTGATAATTTTTATTTTTTTTTTCCCCGTTTTTAAAGAATTTCTGGTGTCCACGGACGATAGGATTTTCCAGGAGGTTCACAGTACAGGCTGTGCCTGCTCTGGAAACTGCAGCTGACGCTGGTACCCACTGTCAAAGCAACTATTGAAATAACAAATGAGCTTCACTTCCTCAGAATGTGTAAATGTCCCGACTTCGAGTTAAGCTGTCAGCAGCTGAAAGACAATACCACTGACATGTACCTGGCACTAGTTACTCGGGTTTATTTTTTCCTGGAAAGCTGTTTTGGGCGACAGAGTGGCGTCCGGGTTTCCCAGGTTGTTGTGCTGACAAACTGCAGTGGTGGTGAAGGCTGGGAGCCTGACAAAATCTCATTAATCATTTTAAATTAAATCCAACATTCCTCTCCGACGCTGCCAAGAAGAAAGCTCACTTTTACAAACGAATACGCTTTCCGAAAAGAACTGGTACCCTGAGCACGTTGCTTCCGAGATAAATATGCTTGATTTCTGTCACGCGCACAATAAGGAGTATTTTTAAGCTTAAAAAATAATGCGTTTGTTGGATTGCTAGAAATCTGAAAAGCCCTTTTTGCTCGTTTTCTGTAACAGCAGCTCTGAGCGAGCCACATCTCTGAAAACGCGCACCTCGTCAGACTTCCAATGAATCGCAGCTTTTTGCTTTGAATTTTAAAACCAATACAGACAGTCCATTTTTAATGGAAGAAAATTTCACAGAGGGACTGAAATTATTCTGGGTAAATGTTTTCTAATCCACCTCTTCTCTGAGTTTGCTCCCACGAATAAGAAAGGAAAACCCCCAATTCCCTAACATCTCCGCCAGCAAAAGCTGCGAAATGCTGAAGGAGCAACGGGATCTCTTCAAAGCCTTTTCTCTCTAGACGTCCATTTCTGTACCTAATCCCAACTCGCCGGTTTTGATTTAATTACACCCATCGTATGGCGAGTCTTAACTTCTAACATCCAATAAATAATACTAGAAGATCACATAAAATTTCGTCTTGCTAAAATCACTGTCATAAGTAGATTATAAAAGTTTGTATACTATTTCTCTTTAAGGCAAAATGAAACCGTACCGTGCCTACGGGAGACACAGGAAATCCTTTAAGTCTGTCCTTTGTCCATTTTAGCGGTGGTAGATTTTACAACGGCAGAGAACAAGCCATCAGCCTTAATGTTTATTAGTTTTGATGCCTCCGCAAAATATGTGAAAAGAAAAAAAAAAAATCCCAATCCAATATAAGGCAAGTAAATTTGACTTTTCTAAACACTTAATATCGTTTTTTTGACATCTTAGCATGATCAAGTAGGTAGACCTCTATTTTGCTTAGGCACTTAAAATAATTTAATACTTGTTTTCTAAAACCCGAACTATAAAAAGTACCGGATTGCACAACGACACCCTTACAGAGAGAACAAAACTACTACGGCTTCAAAAAAGAGCAGCTCCTGTCGATAGAGTTGTTTATGCAAAGAACATTAATGAACTGCACTACACTGAAGAGGAAGCGGCAACATTTATTTGCCCGGCTAGACAGTTTATTTTCCTAAATCTGTATTTCTAAACTGTTTATAATTTTTCTTTTTTCCATTGGGGGGGGGTTGTGGGAGGGAAACGATGACGAGAACAAATTGGTTTTTTTTTTCCTGAATGCGAATTTCTTGCCCGTTTGAAAAATTGACAACCCTGCCTCTAACTTACAATTGTTTGGGTTTGTGTGTGTTGGAGCGGCTTTGATTTATTTGAAAAAGCCAACGCTGTATAAATCTGTTGTTTAGAGTCTGAACGGAAAGTATTCAAGGCAGAAACAGAGCTTTGAGAAAACAAAGAATATCGGACACCGACTATAACTAAGCCACACGAATACGTAACATACACCATATTCCTCGAATAAACACAGAGTCTCCGAACTGACAGAGCCCCAAGCGGGCTGGATGACGTGACGCTGTGTATGGACACGGGTACCACCGTTTCCCCCATGTGACCAAAGAGCAGTTGACTTATACACAGATGTGACAACGAAAGTCAGTGAAATTTCCAAAACTGGCCATTTGGAACCAGTTTTAGTGTCTTTTAGGACCAGAATAAGGCTTGGAATCCTCTGTCCAAGACTTCCCAAGTGCCTGGTCAAGCCACTATTTCCACACCATGCCCATGAGCGCACTTGGTGACGCTGGGGTCAATGAACTATCTACCCCTATTGTCTTTTCGAACATACGTGGAGAGCGCATTGAAGAAGCCACTGCCCAAAACTTCGTTTTTAGAGGACTTTTGGAGGATGACTAAGAGAATTCAAACTTTATCCTTCTCACTTTGTAAGAGTATTGTTACACCTGCTTAAAACCTGTTTTGTTTTTTTTTTTTTTTAAAAAAAAAAACAGAAAATTGCCTAAATTAATTAAAGTCTAGATTCTTAAAATACAAAAAAAAAAAAAAATTACTACTTCAAAAGAAAAAAGGCCAGAAGAAGCGTCTCGGTTACCTCCATGGGAACTCACCCTTGGCGTGCCGTGTTTGCTGCCGAGTTGGTAACACAACGTTGGGCATCATCCAACACTCTGCAGAACCCTGGGCGAGGATCAGAGGCTGCCGTCTGTACGTGAGTTGGGTTTGGTTTGGGTTTGTTCTCTTCCCCTGGACTTGCGGCTTACCGAAACCTTAACTGTATCACCCTGTTTCTAATTTATTGTCTTGGCTGCTACACTGGCCTTGAAGCTTTCTAAACTTTAAGTGATGTACTCATCTATTCCAGAAAAAACATGTTGTGCCTGCCCAGAAGCTTTGTTCTGCATCTGTTTGAGGACGGGAATCGAGGGCAACTGGAAATGAAGAGAAACGGACATTAACAATCTGTACTTACGGATCAGTGCAAAATCACGACCAACATCACTGATGTCACCAGTCAGAAGAGAATCAGGCCTCGCTCTGCGTTTGTGGATTGTGAAGAAAACATTTCCTGATAAGATTAGGAGTATTTTCAAAAGGCACTGAATTCTCCTATGGAAGTGTATACATTCTGAGGGGCGTTTTCTAGAAAGCGATATTCCGCAGTCTCCACGTAAAATCACTTTAAGGAGCACAGAGACACTTAGCCTTACGGTTAGTTTTACAGTTTATGTTAAAATGTGTTCCAATTTGTGTTTGGTTCTTTTTTTTTTTTGCAGGACCAGATACCCACGCCTTAACCAAAGCTCCCCAGCGTGCCATACGCTCTTCGGCTGCGTTTGGGATTAAGTGACCGCTGCGGAACGCGTCCTTGGGCTTTCTGAAATGTAAGAAATGACAGGGCGAAACGGTGAGAAGTCACCCTGGGAGAGGGCAGTGATAGCGCAAGACCTGCCTGGAAGATTCCTGGCTTTGGCTGTGGCTGGTACACAAATACAACACTCGATTAAAGGTAATAAAGGTAATTAAAGGCAATAAAAAAAATACAACTTTTTCTAGGTGCATTTTTGCGCGTAGACCAGAGCTACAATGTACTAAACAGCTGAAGTAGCAGCAGTAGCTAAATTTTTTTCCTCCCTGTCCTTTATGTAGCCCTTATGTGGACTGTCATTGTCATCGCTCTTCTTCTATCTAAGATACATGTAACCCCCCCTCGGTATCAAACAGAAAGCAGCAGCGTGGGCAAAGCACGTGCCTATGAGGGGTATGACCTACATTCAATTCCTGGCTCTGCCATAAGCTTCCTACTTAAAAAAAAAAAAATCAGATTAATCTGTAAAACAGAACTAAGAATATCTTCCTGCCTCATCTCATGGTGTGTTAGGGAGAAAGGATAAATCTCCTCGTCACCGCGATGAACCCACAAGATAGCAATAGCTGAACATTATGTAAACAAACACCACGAGGAACAGCTCTGATTTCAACGACACGTTATGTCAGTTGAAGAAAAGCACTGCTCTACGAGTAACGCGAAAACCAGGCAAATACTCGCTCAACTCCTCCACACGCACAGCGGCTGCGCCACTAATATTCTACCGCTTCAGAAAACATAAGGCACAACCTGACCGAAACCATTTTTGTCCTCTTGTCCCCAGTAACCCGTGGCTGCAATACAGCTTTGCGCTCTCTACGCGAACGGCACCATTTCCTTAGGCTGTCCCTGTGTGACATCAGGGTTCATCTAAAATAGAGGCTGTAATCTTCTTTACAATTGAGCGAACAGCAGGTTGGCAATATGCTGATATAAGTTAGTCAACATAGTATTAATTATCAGCTTAGATATTTTACAAGTGTTCTGTCATCTCCTAGAATAAACTTTATTGCAGTATTCAGACCAATGTTTCTCTAAATTACGCATCTGAGGTAGCCAGCATTGTAAAAAAAAAAAAAAATAATGCAAAAGAAAGAAGTACAACACTATTTTAAGAGATAAAAGGAGAAATTTTAGTTAAAATATTTTACAATAAAATAATTATGATTATAAATCTCTTTAGTTAAATATATACACATTACACGGTATTCTAAAAAGAATGAACTTATTAAAGTTTCAAGCGGGTCTAACGCACAGATTCACCACTTTGTCAGCTTAGACTGCAATGTCAGTTTAACATTCGTAAATGGCCGTGTCAGACTAATGGCATTGTTTTGTGCAAAACTAAAAAAATTATGAAAAACAAATCTCCAAATCCTTCCGTTCCCACAGTAAATAGATAGAAAAGGTAGTTTACACATACACACACTTACACACACAAACTCTGATTGCATACAGAGGTTAGAATGACCAGCACTAAAATAACCCCCATCTCTACAAAATAATTAATTTCTTGAACTGATGTAGTTTTTGAAAATTACAAATTTTAAGTGCTAGCAAATTGTGCTTTTAGGCAGCCACGTGGCCGATAAGGTAGATGTTGTCGTAAAGGTGCCCTACAAAATCTTCACTAATATTCTGTGCAGCTCGTCGTGTATTTCGGATGAATTCCCTCTTTGACATTTTGTTCTTCACGTGAGGGCTTGTGAGATCAATGGAAAGGAGAATCAAAGAGTAGCACAGTACGTAAACTGCATCTAGACAGAAGAGAACAAATAAAATAAAAAAAAATTAAAAAGGAAACTGTGATCATTGAAAATACTGTTCCCTGTCCAAGAACCTTTATGGTCTTCATCATCTGGGTTTATAATTTCATACATATATATATATACACACACACACACACACATATAACAACCCAAAAGGGCATCCCAGTGAAATAAAATTTAATACAGCCATTTTCAAAGTAATAATGTCAGCACACTGCCAAATGAGTGTTTACAAATCTCTTCATATCTCTATGTTATCCCAAAGTCACTAAGGGCTTGATACGCATCATTTAAACAGATTTTAGAAGTTCTTGTAAACTAAGGCCAACGTCCTGCTGTAGCTTATCTTTAAGCATGTGAGCAGTCCCACTGCCGAAACCCGGCTCCCCCTCAACCAGAACTGCTCTTTAACTTCAGGGAGGCCCAACATCCCCTCTTTTCTGCGGGACTGTCCACAGGGGAAAATGTTAAGTGCGTTAAGTCTTTGCAAGAGGGAACTTAGAGACACTACAGAGCTTAAGCGCAGACAAAAGTGAAGGAAAGACAACACGAAAATAAACCCCACTTATCAGCTAGGTCTAAGAAAAGAATCTGTACGTTGCTTTTAGTTTTTTTTCAACCCAAGTGGGATGGTGCCTGGACACTGAACCCTCCCAAGCCACGGCTGTTCTTTCAGAAATACTTGTTTAGGTGCTAATTTTAAAACGATCATAAACAGCAGCATCATGCAGAAAGATACAATCCACTAAATCAAAGCTCTTTTTTTGCTTACCAGGGCTAAGGCCGAGCTCTCTCATCAGATCAGGGTTACACGCGCAGAATCGGTGGGAGAACTTGGTAATGAGAGTCTCCAGGTACTCCCCACGCTCCTCGGGAGCGTGAATGTGTCTGAAGAACTCTCTCAGTGCATTTGGCAAGAACTGGTTCCGGAAGTTGTGCAGCGTCACAAGGTCATCCAAAACATCTCGCCTGGTAGAATATAAAATCCCACATCATTAGAGAAGTTTCCTTTAACCTTTTAAATAGGAAAATGTAGGTTTTAAAAATAAAAAGGAAAGCTTTAGAATAGTTTATGAGCTTTGTTTTTGCTGCAAGACAAATTATCTCTAACGGCACAAAGATAATAGAAACACACGTTCTTCAGACACTTACAGTAGTAGCCAAAAACTATAAAAATACACATTAACCAGAATTCTAAGTTTTTTTATGTGCATATTCAATTATAGTCTACATAGAAGCTTCGCTTCCTTTAAACTGCCTGACAAAGCCATTAAAAAGGACAGTAAAGGGAATAGATTCACGTGTGCCACACATTTTGGTGCCTAAGTAGAAGCTGTTACAGGAGCATCTTGTTCAGACCAGGCTCAGAAAAACTCTTTAGAGTCTAAGTCCCTCAGGGTGCGATGCTCTCTTCCACCGAACACAGAAACATCTACGGGATTCAGACTAGTCTACATGAACAGATGTGCAAGAGACATCTGAAGGACATTTGGAAGCAAATCTGAAGCGAACCAAAGAATGTTCTCGTGTGTTTACTCTTTCTATTAAACACTTCAGTACTAAGAGGGGAGTTTCAACATTTAGAACCCTCGGTTTTATTTTTTTAGTGCCTGATAACACCGTTTACGAAGGGAAGATGAATGACAGCAGGGGTTGCTACTATGAACTTGTAATCTCATGTGTTAAACGGTTTTGTAATTTTTTCTATTGCCAAAAAAAAAATGATAATCTGAAGTTCTACAGCCCAGGACTGTCAGCGGTGATAACACTATGGAACGACTCCTTTTATTCCTTTAGTGGTACAGGAGGATGGGATGCAGGAGAGGATTCCTGCCAGCAGCGCTGCTGTCCCTCTGCTCTTCCTATTTAGGTCGTTATTACTCTCCTCCTATTTCAACTTGGCTTGACCGTGTTGGTGCTCCTCTCTCCTGACACTGCTCTACCCCAACCTGAAGGTATCCTGGAGGGCGAGAGAAAGCGTTGTGGAGGCAGAAGAGGAAGCTCGAGCAGGGAGAAGGCTCCCTGCTGCAGCTCGTGCCGTCTCCCATAGGATGCTCTACAGCACCCTAGGAGGTGGCTGCGACTTCCATTCGAGAAAGATCAACCAAGTGATGATTAGATGATTCAACATTAGTTAAAACACTATAATCACTTGGTAAAGCGATAATTGCTTTTTCTGATTAACACCCATACAAGATAGGGGGAAAAAAAAAGCAGCAAAATATCTATGAAATCTGAATAACATATAGCACAAAGATTATCCCGAGCACAGTAACTTCACTGTAACTTCAAACCAATTTATGCCCAGAACAGCAAAAATGCAGAAAAAGCACAGACGTGAGACTGACTAGTTATAGGTGGTATTTTCAGGGGTTCTTATAAAGTGTTATAGTCACATAAATACTTGAACCGAGTAAGTGTTCAGATTCAGCAGCAGCATTACTTAGTGGCATTTTCTTGCATTTTTACCTCTTCAAAATTACATCAATACAAGCAAAGTATTGTTGAATGGTGCTGTACACTGAAAACGAAGAGGAAATGTCTCAAGAGAAATTCAAATTACCTTTCATCAAGGTAGATTCTCAGCTTCTTCCAATTTAGTGTTCTTGTGCAAAAGATAAACTTCGCTATTTCTTTCGGCGAATCGTCTAGTATGCCCTTGGACATAAAGTAGTTGACTCCCTGAGATAAAATACATGTACGTATAAATATGTTTAATCTTCATAATGTGTTTAGGAACAAGTATCGTACTTGGCAATGTAGGAACATAATCCTACTAAATTACTTGGTTTGTTTTTCAGAATAATTCCTCTTCCTCAAACCCACATTTCAACATGCACAATACACTCTAAAAGTATAAATCAAATGCAAAGAACCAGCTTATTGTTATGGTTGAGATTTTACATATAGGAAGAAATTTAAAATTATGAACCCCATCATAAGCATGATGGTTCTTTAATAATTTCTTTATAGCGTAGGCTAGTATTTTGGTTTTCATACTTTATAATAGTATTTAAAATGCTGCGGGGACCATAACTTTCAATTTCGTAACTTTTGTAATTAAGAAAATCTTAGCCATAATGTGTTTAGTCTTTAATATCTTCCATTAAAACACTAATGCTCTCACATGGATACGATGTATCACATTCAAATAGATGCATTAAATGCATTTGTTTAAATGTGTAATAATGCAAATAAACACAAGCACGCTGATTTCAAAGCAGAGGTAAATATCAACATATATAAATATGCATACACATAAATAAGAACACTGTGCCTAACACAAAAAAAAAAGTTTAAAAAGATAGGACAATTGTGTATATTTTATATTCCCATTACGATTTCAAGAATTTTCCACACTTTGCCAAGCACAGATTTCTTACAGAATACAGAAGCCAAATTTCATTTTAAAATATTGCAGTGATATTCTGGATTCTTTCTGTTCATTGAAACATCCCAAAGCATAAAACTATTTTCCTTACGACCTCAAAAATCAAACCCAAGCTAATGGATTTCAAAAAAAGTTCACATTTTTCAACAACAAAAATCTAAACCTGAGAATAACTAAGCAACTAGTTTCAACTCAATCCGTCAGGGGCTGGGAGTGGCTCTGAGCTTTCGTTCCAGAGAAGCGTCAAAATACTTAAGTCCAGTAGCTCTTGGCTACACCATAACGTCCAAATACTGTAAAACGTGTAGGATAGTGCACTGCTGCATAGGATAATGTACCGAGGCCACAACCTAAATCACCTTTAAAATACTTCTGAAATCTTTTTTCATTAATCTCCTGCAATCAGACTTCACAATATTCTGCAAGTCTGCCCTCCGAGTTTGCATTACCTCTATAAAGATGTAGGGGCAACCTGTCATTCAGTGCATAAACTAACTTCCCAGTGCTCTTCCGTTTTGCTTAGAAAAGAAATAAAGGACTGAATGCAGGTTTGGAGAGCTGTTTTATGAAGTGGATTGGTAAAGCAAAGTCTCAGTTACACCAAGCAAAAAAAAATTAGAATATAAGCTTACGATATCAATAACACGAGTGAAATGCCAACAAACATCTGGAACATCATCTAGCTGTTTCTACCAGTCCATAATTTTTGCTTATATATTTATAGAAAATAGCAGTTAATCAGCATATTTTTTTTGGTTAAATTAATGTTTTATAAAATAAATAAAATTACAAAGGTTTTATACAGGTAAGACAAAAAAAAAACAACCAAACCCCTGGCAATTTTAAGCCCTGTTTTTAAGAAGACTCTTTATTTAGGACCATAATGAAACATGTATTGCACTATAAGCTGGCATTGAAGTCCAAATTAGATCATATTTAAGTTTGTCCATAACATAGATGGACAACACAAGGTTAAGTACTTTATTGAAGTATAGCTAAATAGGAAACTAAAAACGGGAGG
This sequence comes from Sterna hirundo, assembly GCA_009819605.1. Classification (NCBI taxonomy): domain Eukaryota; kingdom Metazoa; phylum Chordata; class Aves; order Charadriiformes; family Laridae; genus Sterna; species Sterna hirundo. The sequence goes on from CM020441.1 coordinate 1,803,739, forward strand.
CCAAAATGAACATCAACTGCACATTAACTCCTCAAGTATTCTGGCACCTGACCCAAGACCAGCAGCAGAACCTCTCCTTTACATATACCCTGACTTAATGAGACTTCTGCGCTTGCTTCAGTGATTAGTATTCGCTTAAGGTAATACAAACCGAAGCCTGGTGAGCAGTCTACACAGCATTCCTGCTGCAATCATTTAACAACACACCCAAAAAACACCTGGCAGGCCATAGGTGAGGCAGGATGAAAATAACCTTTTTTTGAGGCAGACAACGGGCTGGTTTCTCTCTGACAGTAAATGCCGCAATTTCTTTCATGTGCTTGATTTCAACGCAAGGTAGGATCTTCACCTGACAGACTACCAAGCCTTTGCAAAGCATTTTTATTCCCTGCCTCCAATTCCCTTTCTCTCTCCCCGCCCCCACGCCTAATGCTTGACAACCTCTTTCTCTGTGACTGCAGCCTCGTTACTCATTTTCCCCATCTCCTTCACAAATAAACAGGGTATAAATAAAATACACTTCAGCACATGCCACCATTTTTAGTGGCTTTTTATTTCCTCCTAAGCAACCACAAATACTTTGCAGCAATAGAAACCTGATTTCTCTGTAAAATTCTTAAATTTTGGCTCACAGCAAATCAAATTTATTTAAGGCATGTCATCGAATCTGCTTTTTCTAACACTGTAAACACTGCCTTGAATTCCTCTCGGAACCTGCACTTCAAATAAATCCCTTTTGGTAGCTAAAATGATCACTTATGGCAGGTATACTAACTGCAATAAGTAGTCCTACACGCTACTAAAATCTAGGCTGAGATTATTTATCGGTCGTCTGGTGGTTCTCTTAGGAAAGATTTGACTGAAGGCAGATCTTACCGCTGAATTTCAGAGAGCTGCAGATAAAACCTTAATGTATGAAAGTGCCAGTGTAAATTATATATGCAAATAACAATCATAAGTATAGACTAATTATAACAACAAAAGCCACTCGTCGTATTTCAACATGCTATTTTTGACAAGTGTTCCTTTTTTCCCCAGTCACAGGATGCTTGTTTTACCAACCTATTCTCTTACAGCCCTGACACTCCTCGCTCGATTTCCACCTGTTCCCAAGAGCTTTTCCATTCATTTAATCCACACGGGAGAGCCAAAACCATAAAGTTTCCTTTTTTAGTATTGGTTTCATTTCTGCATTGATTTCTTTCCCTTCTAAGAGTATTTTCAGAGCTTTTCAGTACCACAGTCAGTATTAAACCTTTTGCAGTTGCCTCTGACATCTGTTCAGATACGCATACTAAACAAGCCCCACACATTCCAAGTTAATGGCACAGATATTTTAGAATCAGTATTTTTCTACATATATATGTGATTTCTCTTCTTAATATTCAAACGGAATTGTTTGCAAAGTCAGAGTTGGGAGACAATTAAGATTTTTACCTAATGCGCATTTAAAAGAAATGCAGGAAAATAAATGACAAATACACTTGTCAATGAAGACAAGTTTCACTTAATATTTGAAATTTCAGATTTCACATAAATGGTTCTACACACGCTCTATTTATTTACCTTAATAGTGTTAAAAGGTGACTAAGGAAATCACTAGTAGCATATTAACGTTTTTAGGCGATCCATAATCCTATGAGTTACATGCTTTCACATTTTGATAGGATTACATAGGTATCAACAAAAAATGCTGATTTTTTTTCTAGCCTGTATTGTATTAAAAAAAGACAACTTTGATCATCAACCAAATTAAAACACTCTTAAATAAAAGCTGATGAAATATAGGAATTCAAGTTTAAATATAGCTCAGTTATTGAGATAAATTCTCTGGGGGCAGCGACTGTCATTTTATTCTGTACATATAGTATCCCGCATAGTAGGGCCTCAATTTCTAATTGGGGCTTTTAGGTAACACTAACATTATTAGTAAATAATAATAAGACATGTATGGTACTACTATTCCCATTTTTCTAGGGAAATGCAGTATCTTAATATATTTCATGGTGCATGTTCTGGAACAGAATGCACACTGCTGATGTTTTTTCTAATTTTTTTCTAATATTTCTAATAGAAGTTTTTAAGATTCTTTTCCTAAGTTACTAATCAAGTCATTTGGTGACAAATGTGGACACGATATAAAACATACATTTCAAACAGTGTCTCTTTCACTGTGTGTCTTTAAGATACATTCTCAGTGATACACGCTTATGATGGCAGAAATCACAAGTAGAACGTACAAATATTTTCATGTTGCTTAGAATCCATAACTAATAATTTACAAGATTAAAGTACTCTGGCTTTAATACAGAGTTTTCAGAAGGTTTCAGCTGTCTGGTCCATTCCAACGTTTTAGATAGATCACACAAAAGAACCTCCCTCTACAACATACACCTGCTTTTAATATCCTTAGGACAGATAAATCAATGCATCTCAAAATTGGCTTGCTTAGTAGATCACTATGAAATAGGATAAGCTTTCAAAAAATTTGCTTAGAAATATACAGCATGGTAAATATTCCATCCTCTAAAGACTATCTATAATTGAAAGTCAGGTAAGGTAGCTTTATGCAAGTGATTAACAATTAATTTATAATCAAGAAAAGGTCAGAAAACTGACCTCCCTGGCCAAAACTAAGGGCAGATGGTAAGGAATGAGACAACCAGAAGAACAGAAAGTGCTTAGTATAAGCACTGTCTTACTGTACTTTATTGTTACTATGCTACATAAAGGAAATCCTGACCTCATTAAACTCTCAGAGTTTCAGTCCAGTCCAGATTCCAATAGATCCATAAAAATAAATGCTATTAAACAGAATCAGTTAGAACCATTACCATTAGGAATAAAACAACAGTTAGATCATCTTTCCTAACCAAAGGATTCTGTTTTTCACCTTAAGTTCCAATTTTAACTACACAGCATAGCTCCATGTAATAAACTTGACAAAAATATTTTGTAGGGAGTTAGAAACAGTATACAAAACAGTGGGAAATAACTTCTGGTTGCTTACAAATTCTGAGTCATAAGCGTATGAGATATGAAATGAGCACTGCACGAGAAACACTTCACATACACCATACGCTCTTTAGAATAAAATACAGCAGAGACCACGTAGGCAGATTAAACAACATAATATTCATATTCAAGTGTTAACACTAACTCTAAATCACCCCCTTTCCCCAAAGAAACAAAAACGAAGTTCCAAAATCTTGGCTACAATGGTGCTGCCATAGGAAAAACCAAAACAAACAAAAACAGTAATGAGAAACCAAACATGCACTGGAGTATTTTTTTTTGCAGATTACGTGTAATGTGATTAGGCACATCCTTTCAGCAGAATGTGAGCCCCTGCTATGAATTAGGCAAGCTCATGCACACGACCAATACATGAAGTTACAGCAGATATCACAACACCATGCACACAACAATGGCTAACCAGAGAATCCTACCACAAAGTGTGTAGATGCTCTTCCCTACCCCGTGAGCCACCGCTAGCTCTGGAGCTGTTGCTGTGGAGCCTGGTTACCCATTTTCATGACATGGGACGTGTCCTTTGGAGAATCTTGCTCCTGTGGCTGTAAGTATTCCTAGTTTTACAGTAATTTGATCAGGTCTGTTATCAAATGTAAAGCAGAGTTTGGCAGGAAATTCGAGACGCAATTTGTAATAGTGGAATGTCATATCATAAATTCCAGTCACAGTGTCCTTATAAGAGTAATTCTGCCAATATCACAGTGGTAAACAAGAAAAGCAATAGTATTTGTGAATTCTCCTGGAACTCAGGCCCTGAGTGATTCCTGCCAGGCTATGGTGCTCCACAGGGAGAGAGGAACAGAAGCCCTTAGGAGATACCCTGAGGTTCTCGTCTCTCACTAGGCCTGAAGCAGACGGTTTGTACTACTATTGTACAATATAACCATGATGAACCCAGAAGAAGTAGGTGTCGCACAATAAATTTAATATCTAATTTAGGTATACTGTAAAGTAGCTCTAATTTGCAGATCTTAAGTTCCTTTAAAAATAACAAAACTTTTATGCTGTTCCTTTAGTGAAGGCTCCAAATGCTTTAAACCTACCAAGACTACTTTAAATTAGGTTGGAATATAACAACATCTTATTAACTAAGACAGTAAGTGAAAAACTGCATTAAAACAAATTGGAAGACAAAGAAAAATCTGGGTGGACAAAGCTATTACCAATTAAAGCTTAAGATATTCTTGAAAACACATTTACGTTACCTAAGTATTGTGTTTCATTTGAAAAGCTTTACATTTATACTAAATTCACTAAAATCCTGCTGAAAATCCATGCTAATCACTCAAGAGGCAAGGTGCTGATGTCTCAGCACCGCATATCACAGTTCAAGTCAGGGCTCTACCAGAGAAATTACAAAATACTGTAATTTGCGACTAATAAAAGAAGTGGGTTTCTTTATCAAGCAGAATATGAGATAAAGCAAGAATTTAAACAAAAATCACATTATTGTAATGACTCAGAAGACTGCTTTATTTATTTCACCCCGTAGCCACGAGTTCATGTTTTCTGTATATCAGCAGAGCAAACTGTCGGCTCCTAGAACTGTATCTTTTCATGTCTCTCAACCTTTTTCCTACTTCGGATTTATTCAATTACCACTTCCTTGTGTATGTATAAATAACGCAGGAAGTTAATGCTACTTTTCGTTCAGTACCGTGTACCTTCTTTTGCTAGGAAACATGGAGCAGGAGTCTGGCTTTGTACACAAAAGACTCTCTCTTGGGCGTTAATTGCATAACTCCCAGGCAAAAGCTGTCTACTCTCAAACTCTTTTCTTCTTTGAAAGGTGACAGAATGAAAGCAGAAAATGACTTTTCCAGTTAGTTAAAATAATTAATAAATGGAAACCTTTTAGTTTGACATGGGGTATTTTTTGAAAATAAATACATGTTGTTATATAGTATGAAGATAGATTATGCATAAAAAAACATCCACACGAACCAAACCATACTGATCTTTAGGACAGTTCAGCAGTACATCTTTTTCATACTATTTCAAGATTTGCTCCTTGAGAGTGGACATATTTAAAAATCCCTTACAAGAAACCATAATTGTCATAGAATTAATTGGTGTTATTTTATACCTCATCCTGCTTTAACTGAAGTGGGATCAAACTCATACTCCGCAGAAGCATTTTAGCATTTTAATTTATGTGAGCTTATTATTGTCCTTTTTCAATTCACCATTGTCTCTTCGGTTAGGATCTCTGCCTTGTTCCTAAGTCAATACGTGGTTATGAATTTCTGGCATCCATAGGTCAGACTGCTGTACAAAGCAATTAAGAGGCAAGCCATGTAAATGATGTGCACAGGTACCATATGCAAAAAAATATCAGGATAGGGCTGTAACTGGGTATTAAGCATTCCTACAGTAAAACAAACACCTATTAAAACTTAGCTTTTAAGATGGCTATAATTATAAAACAACAATCACAATTATTTTAACTGTTTATAAGAACAGTTCACTTACCTCATCAGGGTTGGCATTAAAGGTGAGACTGCCCTCATCTAGCTGCATATACAATTTTCTAAAAGAAAATCCTAGAGGTGGATTCTTATTGTATATAGAACAGTGACCCCAAGTGGATTTGCACAACCTATGAAAACAGAATTAGTCTCTTATCAAAATTCTTTTCTGCATTTCACGTATTTTACATAAGCAAAATGCAATCAACAGTGCAAAGCCAAATACTCAAACTATAGGAAAAGTTAGATCCAGGTTGCTCGTAACAGTTTATAAGCCTTTTGCACGTGCATTGCTAAAGTCTTCATTTATATGATTATCGTTTTCTTCTCACGCGGGTTTTGATGTTTTTGAGTGCAATCTCGAAACACATCCCAGTAGGTGGCATTGTAACGACATCCACACAGCTGAGACCTCTGGCACTCCTGGCATCTGAACACTGGGTAACTGGGACAAGTTGTTCTCCTGCAGCAGTCCAACAGGATAAAAAATGGTGTTTTTCTTGTGCCCCAGCAGTGCAGTGAGTGGGACGCCACAATGGCACAAAATGATGCCGTTAACTCACTGCTTTCCCTGTCTGTCCTTTTCCACCTGACTGTCCGTTTTCCAGTCTTGACCAGTCGTAATTATTTGATCCAGCCCCATCCCTCTGTATCTCCCATCACTTCTCAGCTTCTTTCCCTTCTATCGCACACTGACTCCCTGTCTCAGTTTCATCAGTCTCCTTGATGACACCATCTGAAATTCCCTTGACCTTGCTCTTTCTAGGCACTCCCATTGTTACCTAGATTCCTTACAGAACTGGTAGCTCTGCTTCAACTCCATATGTGTTGTAAATAATTAGGCCCAACGCTTAGGACCCAGCAGGCAGCCACTGAAGACATGGGACAGACGCGGGTCTTACCTGGACTGAGTTCAGAACTGCAGCCACAGGACCCGCCAAAGCCTAAACTCAAACACATCGGATATGTGTGGAATATTGAAGACTAAGATGTCTACAGAGATTATGCAATTTGGGATTTTTATTAATTTGTTAAATCAGGACACATTTTCACTATCAAAGTGTATACTTTGAACTGACTATTTGGGAAGATCTCACTGAAAATGACTGAGCTATTCCCCAAGATGAACTCTGAGGAAAATATGTTATTTTTCCCCCCCGTTTGTTAAGAATATATACTGAATACAAGTAAGAAGCTCTAGTATTCAAGCTTTGGCCCAGGGAATTTATTCGTATTTAGTGTGGTTTTTATACCAAGAACTGAGTACAATACAACGCATACTCAACTGCCAAGCTATTTGATATACATCAGCTTAGAGGCTTAGCAGGATCTTCACCAGAATTCCTGTGTCCTGCCAAGGCAACCATCCCCAACAGCAGAACAACTGTGACTAAGAAGTTACAACTGCACTATGCTATTGCTGAGTTCATGAAGCATAATAGGAAGGGAAGCTGCTTAATTCAAATGCAGAGGGGCAAAGAAATAGATGAGGAAGGAAGAGACGTAGAGCACAATGAAAGGAAAAGAAACAGGACCTGTACAATCAGCCAACTATTACAGCAATACTGCTCGCTGTCTGCTAAGTTAAGGGGCAAAGAATATGTTGTGAAAGAAGATAAAAGTTCCGCTGGCCCTCTACGCTAAAGATAAGTATGATTTCATGAGTCTTTCCTAATGTGGTAAAACACCAAATACCAAAGAAAATTACTGCCTGGACATACTAAGTCTGCATATGTTATATATAAATGTGTTTCCACCTGGCACATTTGAGGAGCTGACCTTTTCTTTCCCCCTTCCATCACCATCTTCGAAAAACAATACACTTAAGTTGCTCTAAGACAAATACAGCAAATGAGTTCTCATCCCTTTCTGTCTGGAGCTTCAGCTGAACAGGTTTGCTTGCTCAAGCCAGATATTCATTTGAAGTTCAGAGAAGTAATAATACAAACATTTGAGATGTGCTTTAAGCTAATACAAAAGTGAAAACAAGTCCTTGGGTTTTTTCCCCATGATACATCAAACAGGTGTGTATTTATACACATGCACACTTGTACCATGCACACTTGTGTATGTAGTAATCTCAACTAATATCTGATAGTAATTAAAAATCCAGAATAACACATTTTTAACTATATTCATGTCAAATCCCATTTAACTTAGGAAACCTTTGCTAAGGTTATAATGACAAAAAACACATGCTGAGAGAAGTTTAAAATCTTATAGTTATTTTTACTATGTCCAGGTGATACTTTTTTTTTGCTTACCCTTGCCAGAGAAGCTCATCATTAGCAAGATCCTGCCAGACGCACGAAGCTAGACAGAGATCAGTTGCATTCAGGTATGACAAAATGGTAAAACTAAGCTCTGGTGGCAGCATTTCCAGGTTAATGAATCCTTCTTGTTCTTTAGATTTTCTTGCCTTCAAGAGGTGGTAGATGTCGATGCCTCCTTGGGCTTGTTTGCGATGGCTTGTACTGGAAACATTGTTAGTAGCTATCCTCCTACCATGTTCTCTGGTAAGGTAGCCTTGTCCGCCGTATCCCTGGTGTTGTAGTTGCTGGTTCCTAGCAACTCTCCAGAGTCCCTGACCCATCTGCGAGCCTGATGGACATAAAATCCAAATTAAATGTTGACAGCTATTTATAAATACTTGTAAGACAGGCTGGAAAAAGAAAACTGTAGGACTGACCTGAATAGAAAAAAAAAGTGAGTTTTATCAAAGTTACGCTGACGATATAATCTGTTTCTACTGGAGCAACTGGATAAGTACTGGAAACAAAAACCATAAAAAAACCTAGAAGTTTTTTTCAAAAATTTCTATACAAAATTAACAACAACACTCTGCAAACAGTATGAAATGTATCTATGTCCTATGCAAGTTAAGAAGCCTTAACCATCAGAACATTTGGAATTATTATCTTCAGTCTTTAAAATTTAATACAAATAACTTATCTGAAGTCAGTTAAGTGCTGTAACATGTAAGGAGAAATGAAAATGTCCTGAGTAGTGGGTAGCACACAAAATTAGGCTGTGACTGACGTTAAGACATAGCTTAGTGACTTCAATGATAATGCATTAAGGATTCAGTTTCTTGTTTCTGAGCACCCAAAATATCTTGTCAAGCTTTCCTGCACAGCAGCATAAAAGCTTCATGATAAGGCTTCTATATCTTACTTATCACTGTGCTTGTTATTTTTTGTCAAACTTTGCTGCAGATAGTAATAAAAGAACATATCCTGAACGTTAGACAGTTACCAAGAATTCTGAATGCCACAACTCAAATTTCAGGAACTGCCTGCATTTACCAAGGGGGAAAATCAAAGTACAATAAATCATATTAATTCAGTATAGGAATGTCATCTTAATCCCATCACAGGTAGTGTATATATGGTGATCTATCTTATTTTTCAACCTTTGCTATGATGACCGATCACTAAAGTGATCATACTAGGAATCTGCAGGTTCGCAATGCTGACTTCAAGAAAGAAACCCTTACGGCCTGGTCTGGTAGGATTTCACATGTATTTGAAATTATTTATAGTCTATTAGCACAGGGAATTAAAAATGGGGCTTTAAAACTGTTAAAGGTTGGACATGAATGGAAACTGTTCTATGTAAGCAGAAAGAAGCAAGCCATGGATGCAATGAGTGATTATGGGACAAAAATGGAGAAATTACAGGGGAAAAAAAAAAAAAAAGCATAACCGAGATGGTAGTAGACCAAAGCCAAGTTCAGGTAGCTGATGAAGCAGTTATCTGCATAAGCATCCATTCAGGGGAAGTTCGGGAATTAATTTCTAGATAAGGCCACAGTTAAGAAGAAACTGTAGTCACATGTATTATATTCAATTTATCAATATGCAAGATTTTACATAGAATCATCATTATTTTTATTCTCATTTCTTGTACAGTTATGTATTTGGCTTAATTTTTTTTATCATACAGAGGCAGGTTAAACAATGATCAGCTGCTATAAATTATCAGTTTTTTAAAAAAAAAGCTTACTGAGTCACGCCATAAACAGGATATACACTTGGCTGCAGGAATGTATGCATAAAGAAGGTATTCTCATTTTCTTGAGACAAGCATAAAATTTTTAAAACTCCTTAGGGCTACCGGTAAAGTTGCTTCACAAGAGGAAGCTATACCACATTTAAAAAGTGGCAACACAAGGATGAGCAGTTCGATGAAACTGGTAATTCATGTTGGTGTTCACGATTAATTTATGAAACTTATGGATGTAAATGAAGCATACTTCTTCACTAGACGAAGAACTCTGCCTTTATTTTTCATCATCTAGCTAGATTTAAGTAAGAGGTAGCAACTTTTTTTTTAAAGAGATATTCCCAGAGCTGCAGTTGCTCAGTGCCACCTTTTTTTTTTTAAGCACCAAGCTAAAAACCAGTTTGTGTGTGTAGGCAGTAACAGCCACAGCCTGGAAGGAGGAGAGGAGACTGTCCTAAAGGATGAAAAAAGCAGATAAGGAATATTTCTGAGCAAATACAACATTTCAAAAAGGGCTTCTATCACCGCACTGGAGGATTCAATTAAGATAAAGTTCCCATTTTGCTAGGCACTGTATGCGAGCTTGTTAATTACTGAAGTACAGTACTTAGTAAACAGATATCTCCAAATACATTGAGAGGCTTCAACCAATTCTTGACCTTAGCCCTGTGAGTAAACTGAACGCTGCCAACAAAGCATTACACTTTCAAATACGCAGATGCCAATTTTAGAGGCTGCGTTCGCTCTCAGAAGATATCAGATGATCCTGAATGAGGTGATAATAATGATCTCTCAATTCAACTATGTAAAAAAATTTAGGGTTTTGAAAGATGTAAATTTATACATACACTTGTAACTCAAATAGAATTTGCACACTTTCTCAGTAAAAATGAAAATAAAATCTGCCTGAAAATACAGCATCGACTCTATAAACAAAATGACAAAATAGCCAAACAGCAAAATACTAGTTTCAGGGACAGAGACAACCAGGAGTAAAACCAGCTTGTAATTCCTCATCATTATTTCAAGTCCTTAATCACTAAAATAATAGAAATCAGTAACAAAAAATATGACAACGTTGCAATATTAAACCTGACATTTTACAAAAGATGGAATGAGAGAACCTATTCTACGTAAACTGTGTATGTCAAGTAGAGAGAAACGGAAGTTCTGTTAAATGTAGAAATCCCTTTGTTGAAGTAACTTTTTGTAAGACAAATTAAGGAATTAATTTTGCTAGCATTTTTGCCATCTTTTCTGACATTAGGTTATATCATTATAACAAAGCCACATTTCTATACACATTTGTTAACTCAAAAGTGTTAAAAAACTTCTGAAAATACTGATTATCTGGGCACAGTTTAAACAAAAGAGAAAAAAAAAGGAGTTAACAGGAAATTCAAGGCTCTGAAGATCATTAGAAATTATATTGTGACAAGTTTCACAATCATAATACACCAGAAAGACTAGAGAGAAAGACCAGCAGCATTATCAGATACAGTTCATAGAAAGGCTGTGCCCCGTGAATTACCAACCGACTTTTATGCTATCAGATAAGCATCTGGCAATTTTATAATAGCCTTCAAACCTCTTTCAAAGCCAGATTATCTTTCTGTTCCATATGCATTACTTGTCAAGAATTCGGTAGTGGTTGCAGAGGACCACGTTTTGCTACTTAGCCCTAAATCAAATATGCAAATTTTAGTTGCTAGTTTAATATCTTTATTGTAATATTCAGCTAGAAGTTCCTGTTCACAAAACACATCCCGTTGAGGAATACTGAGCTAACAAGAATATCAACAGTTTTCATTGGCGCTCACGGGGTTTTTCTAGCCACGAAAAAGCTAATTGCGATACATCACCAACAACATAATCACTTCTAAATTATTTAACACTAGAAAGTGGCTCCAAGAGAGAAAAAAATACTATGTCATTCAAGAAACCAGCCTGCTTATATTCACATACTTACACAGAAGATAGCACTGGAGAAATCATTTCAAAAGTCTTTTTAAAGATAAAAAATGATAAAAAAAATATATATAGTCCCAACTGGAAAATTTTCCAATTGCCAGAAATCCACAAGCTTTAATATGTGTGTAGCTTTTCAGCAGCTCATATGCCATTTGTTAAATCACATCTTATTTTCCCCCGTCACGCAATTACTTATAGCTTTGTAGCAATCCATGATGAATGCTTTGAGAACTCACTCATAAAACAAGATGAGTAAACTCATTGTTATTGTAAAGTCCTTTAAGTAATGGTGTCCAGCATTTATTTTTTTAAATTATTTTGAACATACATTTTCAATTTCCAGATTCAATAGGCCACTCAAATGTATGTTTCCAAACTTCCAATCATGTAACTTCATCTAATAATTGAAACCTCTTGATAGTTTGGCTGTAATAACTATCACAGTAGAAATAACATCAAGCTTGCTTATAAATCGCTGATTTTCTCTGGCTCTGTCAGATATCTGTCTGAGTCTGATTTCAATTTTAAGCATGTCTTCTTCACGTTACGTTGTTACTGCGTAATAAGTTATTGTAAGAGCACAATAGGATCCTCAAAGCTAAACGTAAAATAGATTTTTACATTGAAAGAGGGTAGATTTAGATTAGATACAAGGAAGAAATTCTTTCCCGTGAGGGGGGTGAGCCCCTGGCCCAGGTTGCCCAGAGAAGCTGTGGCTGCCCCATCCCTGGAGGGGCTCAAGGCCAGGTTGGACGGGGCTTGGAGCAACCTGGGCTGGTGGGAGGTGTCCCTGCCCAGGGCAGGGGGTGGCACTGGGGGGGCCTTAAGGTCCCTTCCCAAAATTTTTTATAATTAATACTGTACTGGCTTCTGCTTAATTAAATACAACACAACACACACCCTCGATGGAAACACTTCACGCAGCCGAGCCCTACGCCTGCTGCTGTGCGACCACAAGTACCTCAAGAGGAAAACATCCCTTCCTTCGATCTTATCGCGCCTGAACCCCCGTTCATGGCAGCTGCACGGGCGCCCGAGGCCTGCCGCTCCCCCTCACGCCACGGCTCCAGGGAACCCCGCCGACGGTTCCAGCGCCACAGCCCGGACCCCCTGCCGGAGCTGAGGGGACGCCGCCTCACAGAGCCCCGCTTCTCCCCGCCACAGGCAGCCGAGCCGAGCCGGGGCCCGGCCACCCTCCCTCAGCGCCCACCGGCGGGCCTGACCCGTGGGTACCGCCCCCCGCGCGCCATTGGTCATCCCGCAACGGCCCCGGCGCCTGATTGGCTGCGCCGCCCGTCCGTCCGCGCCCGCCTGAGGGGACCCAGCGGCAGCCCGTACCTGTGCGAGCTGGGGGTCCCGACCGCCGCCGCGACGAGCCCGGCCTGGGTCGGTGCGTGTGGGCCTCGCCGGGCGGGACGGGGCTGGGCAGCCCCTGGCGGCGGGGAGAGGCGGCGGGAGCCAAGGAGACCCCTCCGGCGCGCAGGGAGGCCACCGCCCCGTCTCCTGCCTGGCAGGTGTGACGTGTGCTGTTGTTGCTGGAAGTGACGTCACGCGGAGGGGGGCCGGCGCGGGAAGCGGAAGCGGCCGTTGGCTGCAGGGGCGGCAGATTCGGTCTGAGCCCGGGAGCGGCGGTGGGTGCCTGTGGAGGGCGGGGTGTACGGGTGAGCCGCCGGGGCTCTCTCGTTCCCCGTCTACCCCCTTAGGGCCCGGCGGTTTGTGTCCGTTCCCCTCAGGGGCCGGGAGTTTGTCCCCCTCCCTCAGGGCCCGGCGGTGCCCAGGGCTCCCTTTCCCCTCAGGGCCCAGCGGTTTGTCCGTCCGTCCCTCCCGCCGCCTTCTCCCTCAGGGCCCGGTGGTCTCTCCATTCCTCCCACCCCCTTCTCCCTCAGGGCCCGGTGGTCTCTCCATTCCACAGCCCCCCCCCCCCCCCCCCCCCGCATCCCCCCCCTTCTCCCTCAGGACCCGGTGGTCTCTTCGTCCCCCTCCGGGCCGTTGAGCCCCGGGGTCAAGCGGGGGAGGCCCACTCTCCATCTGGTCACAGGATACCGAGATACTTGGTAACTGGCATGCTTTCTTTTGTGGTTTTTCTTTTTTTTTTCATTAGTTCTTTGAATACCATATGCAATTTTGAGAGTTGTTCTTTAAACCAATTGCAGCTCCGGGTTATCATTTCTTAAACCTTTGTTGTACCTGACTTTATTCTGGGTAGCCGGTGTTGTGTAACTGCTCTGTCATGAATTCACACAGGCAAAAATTTTGTGCCACTTTTACAGTGTTTACCTTCCCAAGATGTTAAAGTATTTTCTACAAACTTAACTCTGTTATTTTTATGGTTTCTTGAGCTATCTCCTCTCAGATTTAGATATTAGGAAAAAATGTTTTACTATGAGGGGGGTGAGCCCCTGGCCCAGGTTGCCCAGAGAAGCTGTGGCTGCCCCATCCCTGGAGGGGTTCAAGGCCAGGTTGGACGGGGCTTGGAGCGACCTGGGCTGGTGGGAGGTGTCCCTGCCCAGGGCAGGGGGTGGCACTGGGGGGTGCTTTAAGGTCCCTTCCCACCCAAACCATTCTATGATTCAGTTTGTAGTGAGGGTAGTTGCCAGTTTTTGCATCCAGAGGTCTGGTATGGAAAGGACTGCTGTTACTTTTGGGAAACAGCCTATAGAATTAGATGAATTCCTGTGAGAGTGTCCTCTATGAGTATTTTCATTGCAGATTAGAGCGTCAGTTTTATGTCAGACTCTTTGAAACTCGTCTTGAGATCTGGTTAAATTAGCAAAACTGTAGGGTGAATCACTTTGTAAGGTAATGCAGGAAGAATAGCTGCCTCAGTTTCCCAATACTTGAGGTTAAATTGCCCCTAGCCTTTAATGACGAGTGTTGTGTATTTATATTTAGCATGGCTAATAACTCAGAACCCAATGATTAAAGAGGAAGAACCTAATAATTAAATAGGAAGAAAATACTTTAACTAGGGCAGAACACCTGTGAAGATGTTAATCTGGAAGCTTGCTGATTTAAACACCATAGAGGCAGAAGAAGGAAAAAAATGCACAAACCCAGACTATTGTGAGTGCAAGCTTTAACTGTAATTTGTTTTTTTTTTACTGTACATGAAGTGTGTGGTCAAGAAGTGCCTTTCAAAAAGACTCATTGCTTTAATGATTAGGATCAAATAACAAAGCTGCAAATTGGAGTACCCATCAGAGTTGATTTCTGACAAGGCTAGACATAATCTCTTTGAAGCATTTGATTTTCGTTTTTTTTTTTTCTGAATCTCATATGTCAGCAAGAGAAATGATACGAAATTCTGTATTTTGAGTGTCTCTTCATGTATAGGCTTTCAGGCAATACATCTTCACTGCTTGGACTGGTAGACTTCAACACATTTGTTTTCTGGCAAGAAAAGAAATTCAGCGAAGACAGTTGCAGGCAATTATCTCCCAGGTTATAGCAGAAAATTCAACAGTAAATGTCTGTTTTAGGGCTTTATAGCTGAAATCATTACTTTTACTGCAGCTTTTGGGGGAAGTACTGTAGAGGATTAAGCAAGTCACAAGCAAATCTCAAGGATGTGAGGAAGGAGAACTCTTTGTGAGAAGTGTCAACTTTCTTCCGTACTTCTTTTTTTCCTTGTTTATTCTACAAACCATTCGAAAAACACTGAGTTTGGCAGTTTGCTAATGGACTTTCTCAAGTTCTCTCAGTCTGTCCAGAGTGCTAAGGTGCAGGCCGCTTGTTTTCAGTTGTGACTTAAGAGCTGGACTGTCATCCAGTCTTTAAAAGACTTGTGTTGGAGAAGAACTAATATTGGTTGCTCATAAACAAACAGGTGCAAGATACAGTAAATAGTACTCTTAGGCTATCTCTAAATATAAATGTATTTTGAAGCAATAGAGTGAGAGAGAGGGTTCTTTAAGATTATTATTAATACTGATATTTGAAGGTACTACTTCAGGTCCGTCTTTTTACTGTCTGCCAGCCAGGGGGAGTTGCCAGTATTTTTAGATCTCTTAGGACAATTTCTTTTTTGTTGTTGTTTTTTGTTTTCCCCAGTCTCCTCTTCCTCCATTTATGAATTTACTAACCAGTTCTTATTTATTCCATTGATAGATGTGAAAACCAATTTGATGATTTCATGGTTTGCTGATTCTCTTTTATTTTTTCCCCTCCCCTCCCTTCCCCTCCCCTCCTTTTTTTTTTTTCTTGCAGTCTTCAGTTTCCTTGCAGGACAGTTCTGCAGGGAGAAAGGTACCTTTTGTTAGTTTGCACCGAGTCCTTAGATGAGTCTCTTTCTTCTGTGAATCAAAGCCCCCAAGAAATTAAAAGTGGGTTCTCAACTTGTATATTACAGTGTAGAAGTTAAACAGGAACCTTTTGGTTATCATCCAAATAAATTCGCACGTGTTCTGAAGTATCTACACAGTCCGTTACCACCTCCCCCCTGAACAATTTTAAGTGTATTTAATGGATCATCTAAATAGATACGTATCGTCTGTGATGAGTTGCTAGTCCTACCTTCTAATGTTTACACACCCAAACATTGCTGTTTTGGTCAGTGAGCTTGGGGCCAGGTGAAGAAAAGAGTAAGAAGCATTCTAAACTGAAAAATGCAACAGGTTTTCGCTGCTTGCGGAGCTTCTGCTCCTTTGAAACAGCAAATAAACTTGTTTTCACTCAGTTTTAGTGGATTTAGCCACCCCTAAATTCTTAATAAGCTTTCAGATATCTTTAAATATAAAGATCTTAGTTGATTGGATTGAGGATTACTACTTGATCCCGTTTAGAATGAATGAAAAGGATGACTGATATTAATTGGTATCGAGCCCTAGCTCTGTGCTGAATGGTAACACTTTGGAAATAGTAGTGTCTAGAAAAGAGGAGCAAAAACATTTGAATTTCAGTGATAATTCTATTGCATTTTGTAATTTTTGTGTATTTTTTTTTAAAGCAGGAGAATGTACTGTATTACATGTATTTCATAATCTGGAAGAAGAATAGCATGTGGAACAATGGCAACAGGAGACCTAAAAGGAAGTTTAAGAAAAATAGAACAAGGACTTCGCTTGTTAAATTATCCAAGAGATGTGGATTATACAGTGTAAGCGGCAGTGTGAATAAATGTATGCTAATACATGATGACAGCAAGAAGTGTAAACAAGATATGTATAAATATTAGCATTGCAGCCAGTGCTGAGTAAGCAGAGCATATGTCTGGGGGAAGCTGGGGTTTGATATGTGTGAACTGGAAGAGAAAAAGATGCAGTTTTGCTGTGCTGAGCAGTCCTTAGAGTAATCCTGAAGCGTATCAATATCTTGCTCTGTTTGCTTCTGCTGTTTTTCTCTTTTCTTTGATTAATCTCTCTTATAATTTCTTTGTAAGTGCTACCAAAATTTTCTTCAGGACACTTCATCCTGTAAAGATTAAGAAAAAAAGGTATTGAATCTTGAGATGGAAATGCTGGTAGGCTTTAGACCTGACAATGTTATAATTATAGGAGGGTCACAAAAATATTGTTTTGAGCATTTTACGGATAACAGTAAGGACTGCTCAATGAGATATGCCTGGAAAAAAACTTAAAATGAAGGAGATACTTGCATATAACACCCTGCGATATTAAAACACCTTTCAGGTTAAACATTTGAATTAATGTAATGAAAGGCTTTTGTTATCTTCTGCTGTGTAAAATACTTTTGTTTCTCAATAGGTTAGTAAAGGGTGATCCAGCTGCGTTTTTACCAATCATCAGCTATTCTTTTACATCTTTTTCAACTTATATAGCGGAACTTTTGGTAAAGTGCGATGTGGAACTCACAGCAAAGAGTGACTTGCGTTTTATTGAAGCTATTTATAAGGTATCTCCCTTCATGTTCTTTGCAGAGGAGACAGAGTTTTGAGGATGGCCTCAAAAGAATGAAACATCTAGTATGACTATTTCTAGAATGGGAAAATTTTTGGCAGTGGATGTGAATCGTAATTGTGATAGAATTTAAGATGAGTAGTAAGTCACTGTGTGGCAACTCTTTATTTAGATTTTCATGAAAATAAGGGTGGATGTTGTTAGCCAAATCTCAGTTTTGGCACACTTGCAGAAACACATTGTTTTATGTTAGTTTTGAACAATACCGAACTATTATATTACACTTATATAGATGTGACCTTAGAAGAAATAGCCAGCAAAAAAATCACAGCAAACTTCAATAATTGTAGTGAAAGTACAGTTAAGAAATAGAGCTATTTTAAAATACCATGCCATATTAATATATAAAGTATAATATTTAACAGTTTATAAATTGGAATCAAATTCTTAACTGAATGAAAAGAATTTTGAACTATTATTAAAAATATCCATAAGCACATTTTTATAAAAGGTGACTTGCTTTTTTAACACATACTGGTTTATTCAGACTGATTTTCCACCCAAGGAGGGCAGAGACTCCTTTACAATGAAGCTCAGTGGGAGCCTTGCTTAGCTCTCTGGTGCATTTGCTGAGATGAATACAACTTTTTATTGTGCGTTCACTTCGGAAACTTTTTGTTTAACTTTTTCAATATTAATGTCTACAGTCATTTATTTTATGAATCTTAAGACTGTGAGTTAAACTTTAGAAGAGTGATGTGAATGAAATGTTTCTGGAAGAGGTATGTTGAAAGTCTAGTTGGAAGAAACAGCTGAGAATATATAAATAACCAAATGAGAAAAGGTTTGACTGCTGAAGTGCAGAATGAAAGAAAAGATTGTAGAAAATTAAGAACCTGAGCATGCCATTTCTACAACAAATTGCATGGTGATTTTGAAAGTGAAGCAAACTCTTACCTTGTTGCAGGTTCTTCGAGATCAATTTCAATATAAACCAATTTTAACAAAACAGCAGTTTCTTCAGTTTGGCTTTGCAGAAAGAAAAATGCAGATTGTTTGTGATATCATCAACTGTGTGGTGAAAAAACATAAGGAATTAAGTAACTCGAATAAGGTATTGATTAAGTAGTAACTTTGTTATGAGATAAGTGTCTTTTGACATGCCTGGTGCTGCAGGTGAAAGCTGATGACCCGTTTATTTGTAGGTGTGGTGTTGCTGATAGTCAAAATGGGGGGAAAATTAATATAAAGTTCCATTGTAACCTGGAGTGCTATCAGGTGTACAAAAGACACGAAGCTGCCAATGCTTCGTAGTATAAACAAAAAAAATATTAGAATGAAGAAAAATCTAATACATGGTATCTTTTCTTTTACGCTTCTCAATGCAGTGAATGTTTGTGTAACTCAGTAAACTTTTCAGATAGATTTAAAAACAAAGCAAAACCATCTGATATGTTGAAGTTCTGGTAACGTTTAATTGAAACGTGACACTTGTATTTGTGTTTCAGTGGTATACATCTCAAATCTGATTATTTCATTAATCATATTTGTCTTCATTGTTAAGGCATTACTTTTCATCAGTGTATGCTGTGTATCAGTGTATGCTTTATTAAGGGAATTTTCAGTCTTCGTATTTTACAGGATTTTGTTTGAGTTTATAACAGTCTTCAGGACTTCTGTATATTTAATTTGTTGCTTTGGGGGGCATAACCACATTTTTTCATATTTGTTTGTCTTTAAACTCTGGTGCAAGTTGCCTTTTCTCTTTATGACCAGCTTTAATGTAGTCTTGCTTAGGTATTAATGAGTGTATGAATATGTCATTCACTTCCAGATCTGTTCTCTCTGTAAATTTGGGTCATACTTAAATGTTTTTAGACATTATTATGCTGCAGAGGTTTACATGTGTTTGTGTATGCCATGCAATATTCCTACCTGTTATTGATTGCAGAAAATGGGATGTGTCATCCCATTCCCCCTCCCCTGGAAATATTCCTGTGGTAGAAGCATAATATATAATATTTTCTTCTCTTTACTTTGAAGGTTAAATCCCAAACAAGGAAAAAACCCAAATCTTTTACATGTGAAGTATGGTCAAATTGTGATAATGTCCTTACTCTTCCTAATGGCAGTGCTCTGAATTCCAAACAGGTATGAAAAGAGTTTTTATGTTGTATGTCTAAAGGTTAGTCTCGTTTGTACCAAGTCAGGCTCTTTCTGGAATATCTGTATTTTGTTTAGGTTTTAATGTTTGATCAGACCAGTTTTGTTCTGTTGTTTGCTTAATTTTTTTTCCTCTCAAAGCGTGGTTGACCGAACTAGTAGCTAAAATACAGAGGATATTGCTTTTCTCTTATGCTGGGTAGTTGATCTCAAAGTCTTGCTGGGAATGATCTAGTACTGTTGTTTGCCGTTTGAATTATATCAAATGAAGGGACAGCGAGGAAAGTGAAGATGCAACTGGAAAAAGAATATATATCCTGTTTGGAGATTGATGCGTTTGGCTTAACATTGCAGTGTTTTCAACATAGCTTTCAAAACACTCTTTACTTTTTTGTTTGAATCTGTTCAGCAAAGATTTCTTAATGTAACATTCCTCTTGGCTTCAGTTTTGCAAGAGTAACACTTGATTTTGCGCGTTATGTTACTCTTGGCCTGTGGAAGAGACAGCTTTCCTAATATTTTCTGCTAAAAGGGTGCAAAGTAAAATTGCACAAAACTTTTAGGACTGTGACTGCCTGTTAAATGTCAGTGATTTCTATTTAGAAGGAAAATAGAGAAGGAAAACTTCACAAAGAAAATATGCGGAATGACTTTTCTGGCACTTCTGGTTGTTGAATGGTAGAACCGAAGGGGGGTATATGTGAGTGTATTAAGAATTCCGTAGAAGTGGAAATTTTCAGCTTCACTAAAGCATCTAGGAATCTGTAAGCGTAAAGATGCTGCACAAAACTGGTAATTGTGGCTTCTTAATCATTAGGTAATTTATTTTTGTTTGCGGCGGGTAGTGATCACAGGACTTGATCCACCTGGAAAGAAAGGAAAAATTTGTCTCTTATTTTGTTCTCTCTAAGGGAAGCATTCAAAGGAAATTAAATGTGTAGCTAGTAGGGCTCTTGTGCCAACAATTGTCAAGGAGAAAAGAGAGTTCTAATCTTCCTGGTTAAACTTTTTTTTTTTTCTGAATGTTTGAGTGGTGGTTTTGGTGTTGGAACTGTCCGTCCGTATGTTAATACATACAGTGAGATTCATACCTCCTAATCCACACTTAGAAATCTAATAAGCCTTACAATAGAGAGGACATTAATGCCTTCATTACCCTTTGTGGAAGAGAACCAGGGTACATATAGTAAAGTCAGTGCATGTTTGTTTTACGGTTTTAAGTCTGCATGATTTTTTTTCTTAAAATTAAGCTGCCTGCTGTTGCTTTCTGTGTTTTGCAACTAGTTGGGATAAGATTGTCAGATTTGAATAAATAAATATTAAAATGGTAGGTCTTCTCTGTCAGTTACTTGGCTGATGAATTGAAATGTTCTTGTAATGAATAACATCAGTGGTTTTATTTTTCCTTAACGTACTCAAAAAGCCTCTAGTAGAACGGCACTCAGGAAATGAAGTTGGTGATGACCTTCGTCCACTACCCCTTCCAGCACAGGGAGGCGGAGAAGAAGAATTGCACCTAGATCATGATGTTGTGGAAGTGAAATGTGAACAAGTAAGAACTTTTATTTTATGATGCCATCTGCATGTGCTCTTATCTTCTCTTAGAGGAGTTTTCTAAAGGCATAAAGGTTTTAAGAAGACAGCTGGATGCTCCTTAAGTATAACTAATAGATATATAATAAATGTATTGAAAGAATTGAAAAAAGTCAGTTAAATTGTACTGTCCTTTCAAGAGCCAGTTCTGTCAACAGTTTCTTTTAAAAACTGAGTTCCACAAATTGGCATATTATGGCAATTCTGAAAGTAAACTAATTTTCTAATGTAGCAGAATGTGGTTACTGAACTTGAGGAAGATTCCACTTAATTTCATTGATCAAATGGTAAATTATATCTGTTTGAAATTAGAGGACAGGTGTTCTTATCCATATTTTCAGGTCGCAGAAGATAATTCTCAGATTGAGTTCCTAAAGAGTCAGCTTGCTGATTGCCAGGAAAAGCTTCATAAGCTGGATTGGATGGAAGATAAACTGCATGGTTTAGAAGAGAAGCTGAAGGGAAAGGTGATCATAGATGAGAAGGACTGGAATAACTTGTTGAGTCGAGTTTTGCTTCTTGAAACACAACTGTTGTTGCAATCCAAAAAGGTATGTTAACTTCTGGCTTTCTTCTATACCAAAAACTGCCCAGACACAATTTTCTCGGCCTGTTTCTGCTGTTGCTGCTTCCTCATGTGTGCTTTGTCGCTATTTTTAAGGCATGATCTGAATGGAAGGGCTGTTTCAGGAGTTGGTGGCATTTCTTTTCTTAACTGTTAAGTTTTGTTGTTTTCCTCATGCTCTCTGAAGCAAAGCTCTCTGTTGGAAATCGTTTCCTTGCAGAACAGCAGGTTTAGCTAAGCTTATTTTCATTAGTAATGACTGTGTGTGTTGTTATTTCCTAGTGAACTTGTAGGAGGAAGCTTTTGAAGACTCTTAATTATGCTGTCTTTGAAAACAATGTTTCTGTAGTTGAGAGTTTCATCATGCTAGCGACACATTTAAGGGTTTCCTTATTCTGGTCTGCATTATTCTGAATTTTTGAATTACTGGCCTGCAAGTGTTGTTGCTGTCGATACAGTTGAATTTTTTAATTTTCCAGACTCTAATCAGATACAGATATTCCCTTTGGAAGATTAGGTCTTCATTCTATATAACTAACACTGACAAAAATAGAATCATAGATGGCAGGCTTGATAGAAAATACAAGGTTAGTGGAAAAGTGAATTCTTATATTAGTCCTGTTCTTAGTTTGTGGCTCTTTGAAATTTCTACCCTAATCGATGGTCTTTCTCCTTTTCGCACCTCCCTCCCCTCTTTCCTATTTCTTGTCTGCGATGTTCGTCGCACTTTTAAATGCGTGAAAGTGCTACAGTTGTGATGTGGCTACATTTGACGTATTTGTCAGAGCAAATCAAGTATTTTGTTGCGTTAAGACTCTATTATTTTTCATGCTGTTGAAAGGTCCTTGTATGCAGACTATATAATTTCATATATGTACATGTGTCGGTATTTTGAGATGCAGTGAACCATCACATCAACTTTGTGATCACACGCTTAATTTCAAAGACATTTGCATACGTATCTCATGTGTACCCTTCAGATACTTTCAGATGCTTTCTAGAAGTTGGCAGCCCTTGTGGAAAACAGTTAATCAGTGTTGTGTTTTTCGCTGTAGTTGTAAAAACGTTGAATTTACTTGTAACCAGGAGCTCTGTGTGTGGTGCTGGCCCTGTAAATTTTAAAATGTCAGCAATACTTATATGCAAGATACGTTGTTTTTTTCCCTGTGTACCCTGAAAGCATGCTGGGTGTGCGAAGTCTTGCCATGGAGAAGTGTTCACACTGAGCACTAGGTTATTTCTAAAGGCTGGAGCTCAATGATAAGGTTTGACAGTCTCAAGCTTGTATTTTAGACCAAGCTTGTAGTTTTACTCCTCAAAATTTGGCTTATTATTACTTCAGTAACGTGTTTATTGCAGTTGTTCAAAGGTTTGGAATAGTATTTGGAAAATACTTAACGTTAATATCACTCAAAAATTTCCAGTAAGATAATTATATTTCTGTACTGCATGTTACTGAAAGAAGTCATCTGCAGAAACAAGTTTAAATGTAGTTTGTGTGTGGCATTGTTGCTTGTCTTTTTTCAAAGCAAAATAAGCTGGTTTTTATATTAAAGTAAAAAAAAGGCTTCAAAACCCTAACTTTTTTGCAATAGGCATTTGAAAACTGCCAAGAAATAATCCTTTGGGCCAGAGAATTGCTGCTTCTTTGTTTCATGAAATTCCATCCAAGTCGTGCTTCCCCAGATAGAGAAGCAATTCAGAATTACTCCTTTCTTCTTCCTCTTGCGTTTTTCAGGGAAGCTTTGGCCTCTGGCCAGCGTAGCGGGAACACTCTCAGATCTGTCTTGCACCGTTGCCAAAGTAGCAGCAGCTGTGCGTTTAGCTCTGGGAAAGTCTGAAAGCTAGCAAATCCATTTCAATGAAAGGAATTGAGCAGAAGTAGTCAGTGCAGATATCTATTTTTCAAATTTTTTTTAAAAGATGTATCCATTATTACATTTTTTTCCAGCTTATTCCCACACAATACCTTCTGTTTCTCCCTTGTTCACATACTTGGCATAATAGTCCCGTTAACTGGTATGGTTACTCCAGTATGTAAAGTGATACACGTTACCAAAGGCTGAGATTTCAAATCGTTAATGATAACTCATTGGTGAAAAAAGTCTGGATTTTTTTATTTTGAAATTAGAAAACTGCACTCAAAAACATTTATTGTTAGTACGATGTTAGTTTTATCTCATTGTTTATGATTAACCTTTCCTAAGCTAGATTGAGTTAAACTGAGAACCCTTTTTAAAAGAGCCTTCTCTCATTTAGGACCCCAGGAAACTAGCTTAAAATAGACTCTTGACTTGTACGCGTTTAAGTGGAATGAATTTCAGTTCATCCATAGGCTAATTTTTTAGGACCGAGGAGCTACATTTCTGAATATCAGCCAGAAGTAGAAGTACACTTACTTCGTGGCAGCCAATGTCGAGGTGTAGTTGTTAGCACAGGCCAAGAACAGTCTGATAGTTCATTCCGCTCACACCCAGGTTAGATGGATATTTGGACCCAAGTTTTGACCTGTTTATGAACAGCAATATTGATACTAAAAAGGCCCCCTTTTTAAAAAAAAAAAACTAGATAAACTAGTTTTTTAATGCAGTAGCTGTATGGAAATTTTGGATTCTTGTAGTCCTGTAAAGACATTCGTGCAGTGCCACCGTACCTGGATGGTGTAGCAAATGCATACATAATTAGTACTTAAATATACTTTTGTTCAATCAAAAGATGATTTAAACAAGTTTTATGTTTAAAGTGCAGTAAATTTGCGTTTCAGAGAGACTTGCCTCCAGAGTTCAGCAATGTAACTCAAGAATGTACTTGTAGTAGGATTCCAGTTTCTCCTGGTGAGTATTAATGATTTTCTTTTTAATTTACATCGTATACTAAACACTTATTGCTGACCTTGACTACAATAGAGGGTTTTAAGTAGACAATTGCAATTTTAGTGACCTCTGAATTTAAATGCCTGCTGCAAATTAGAAATTAACCTGCTAGTCATTTCGTGCTTGTATTTTATTTTTTAGAAGCTTTGTTTACTGAAATAGTCTTTAAAGCATTAATGAAAATATATAGCAGTAGTAATTAATAGTTACAAATAACTCTACTAAAAATCTCAAAGATGCAGATTTAATTAAGGTGCTATAGCTAAAGCTCTAAAACCCAGTACTGCTATCTGCGCTTCAGAGCAGTTATCATAATGTTTTAAAAATAAGCTCTTCATAAGCACAGAAGGAATTATATTTGCTACCGTATGTTTGTTATAATCAAAACGGTGTCACGCTTATGATGATGTTCGTTACTTCTGTAATGGGGCTCAGGACAAATCAGGACTTTTTCATTCATAATCCATGTTGTTTTTCAAATCAGTGCTGGACGTTCTCTGTAGCCCCATCCCCTTTGAGGCAGTTAGCAGCTATCCAACAGGCGTTTTTGCTAAACTTTCTTATTTTGAAGAGCAAGACAAAATCTTTTTCTTCCATTTCCAACTTAAGTTTGATAACATACAAGAAGTAAATGGAACAGCCTTAAGTGGGAAAGAAATTAAAAACATTCCCCTGACCATATGTAATTCTTCTCTCTTCCTCGATGCTAGCTCTGTAGCCCTTACCTTACATCGTTATCTTTATTAATTGGGCCTGTTTCCCTATGGCAGCTGTTATTCCTACCACCAGTAGTAAGGAGGATATTCCGTTTCCCGTTCTCACTTATCAGATATTTTTGTCCAGTGTTGGGCTGTTGCATTGAAATTAAAAGGGAATGTCAGTAACCCGGTTTTCATGGAAATTAGGAAGGCAGTTTCTTGGTTATATCAAAGTTTGTTTCAATTTTGCAGTCTCAGAAATGGGCCTTTCTTTTTACAGACCTTAGAAAGCTTTGCAACATGTTTACTGCCTTTCCGAAGCTCAGTGGTGTGTTACTGATGCTTGAGGACCTCATAGTCAGCAAGCAGGCTGATGGCCTTTAAAAGGGAATTTCCGTATTTCCAGACTTCTAGAATTCTTCTGATTTTATTATTGCTGTTTTTCTAAAATACGATTCAGGAGACTTTAGGCATACAAATTGTGCGGCCAATCTTAACTCTTCTACCTGAGATGTGCAGTACTTGGAATGCTTCGTTGTTCCTTTTGGTTGTAGTGCTCTTCAGGAATCGCAGCTGTAGAGAAGAAACAAGTTTTAATTTTAATTGATTTTTGAATACAGAGTAGCGTAGTCAAACACGTTTCAAAGGTACGATCCATAGATGGTGACCTTACTGAGAATAAGGGTATGGGAATACTTTTTCTCTCTAGATACTAACAGTAGTATTTTAAATGTTCCCTGACAACAGTATTTTAAAATTGCAAAGAGTATCAAAGCCTTCCCAATGTAAAAGAAAAGTGTTTCCGCTGTGTTGGGTGCTAAACCTGTCCCAAAGGAGAGCTAGGGAAACAGCAAGAGCTCGATGTAAATTTTAAGCTAAGCAGGGAGGTGATTATTTTGTTTATATTTCTTCTGCTTTGACAGTTTACTTAGCACAAATTAAAGATGTGTTTGAACAGGCAGTTTACAATAAAAATCATGTAAACTATTTGAAATGACCCTAAAATGTTTTGCCCAGTAATTAGGCTTTCTTAAGTGTTGATTTTACTGTAATCAGGATAAAGGTAGCATTCCTAGTAATCTTCTTGGAATTTGTCTTGTGTGTGTTATACATAATATACTGCACTTACCTTGTTTTAAGAAAATGAGAAGCCTATTCTGGACCCTCACCGGTAGCTTTTCTTTTTCCCCTCTCTAAACAATGCGTTCTCTTCTGTTATTACGTACTGTAAATCAAGCTATGTGATAGCTGACCTTGCAATAAGAGAGCAAAAAGGCAAAGGTGAGGCAAACCCGAGTGTTTCTCCACAGATCGAGAGCGGAAGGAGGAGATGCCGGAGATCCATCAGTCGGCTGGATGCAGTTCACTGTTATCCACAGACCCATCTCCCAAAGCCGCGACCATTAATTCTCGTGATCTGACAGGCGTTTCAAAGGTAAGTAAAACTGGCAAATGCTTAGTTGGTTTCCTTTCTGAGGTCAAGAGAACAAGTAAGCATTAGTTGTAGTTGTATATACTACTAGTGAAAAACAAGGGAACTATGCAAAACTACAGCTAGGTCTGTCTCATAAAAATCCTTTCGATATGTAAACAGTGCTTAAAGTCACATTTTCTCTACGAATTTTTCAGGTTGAAAGTCCATCTGAAGAATGTTCGCTTTGAAGAGTTCACTAACTTTGTTACTTCTAAATTGCAGGAGACAACAAGACAAAGGATGGAAAGGATAAGTAAAATGTAAGTAATAAGAAAGGGCAGGAGGAATTCATTTCCCAGGAGGGAGTTGTACCGGACTAAGGCACAGAGAGAACGTACATATGTGTTCCAAACCTCAAAGGTCTCCACATCAGGTGTGGCATTTCCTTATGACCCCACTGGATAATAAATCTACTTACAGTTCTGGATTTGTGGGATGAGTCACTGTTTTGGTTTCTAAAAAGCAACAGAAAGCATTCTTAATAGTATTAACTAGAGATTAAAGAGTGTTTAGAAGCTGGTTGACAAGGAATAGGAATATTATTTCTCTTCTGATAGGAATTCTCTGCAACTTTTCTTCCTGAAAAAATGACTACAATAACTAACTTGTTTATTATTTAGGGAAAAGTAAAACTAGTTTCAGCCTAAACATTGTGCTCACTGTGTTAAGGTGCATTTGCGATTAGTCCTGAGATCCGTAATGACATTTTTTGGTAAGAAATATTTTTGTTAGACTTGGAGAAATGCAGCGCTGTATAATGTTTCTTTGCCCGGCCTGAAAAAAGCTGCAGCCTTTTTTGTGATTTAATTTTATTGTGTGGGTTACTTCTTTCTTTGTGTAAACATAAAATTCATTGAGATGCGGTAGGCATTTAAATGCAAACCAACTGCAGAGGAGGGATGAGAAGCAACTTAAGCTTTCATGCTGCTTGGTAGTATTGTGGATCCATTAGAAAGTTAAAGGTGAGTCAGTTATTTTATTACTATATTTTAATAAGTGTGTGTGTGTAAACAAACTTTATTTTCAGAATTGAAGAAACCTCAGAATTGTTGAAAACATCAAGCAACACCTCCGAGAAGACCTGAAAGCGCAGGTCTGCAGACCGCTCTCTGTAGACTTATGGATATCGGAACTAATATGTATGTTTGTACAGCATTAAATTTTTAATATATTAATTTGTAACGATCACCAGTGCTTTTATTCCTTTGAATAAATATTTTCTAATGAATCTGTGTATTAATTTCGCACCACGCACACCCCCCCCTCAATTTTTGGTTTTAAAAACTGTTCAAATAGCTTCCCCCCTCACTTTGTAAAGTGAAGTCATTACAGCGATGTATTTTTGTGTTGACATTTGTTAGCAGTGTGCTAAGTAATATGTTTTTTAAAGTGCAGGCTTGAGGACCGTGGTTTACATCCTGTTGGAAACATTCCAGCTGGGACTTGCATATTAGACCCAAGGGGCTTTCTTACATACCGTCGTACCATCTGTACTGTTGAATAAGTCTTAATGAAAACTTAAATACGCAATTTCAAACATGTACCGTTTTTGCTGTTGTTTTTTTGGGGGTTTTTTGGTTTGTTGGTTGTGTTTTTTTTTTTTTATAAATATAAATTTTCATGCTGAGCTGGCACGAAACATTATGGCTTCTATTAACACTGACAAAGTGAGGGTCAGTTTGATCCTAAACGCTAAAATGTGCAAGTAAGTCCGGAGCCTTTGAGTGCAGGAGATGTGCTGAGTGTTTTAGTGCTCTTACCCAACACGTTTTAAGACCAGCAGCACAGATGGAGACCATCCAGTATACAAAGATGCACAACATCTTTGTGATTTGAAGCCGTATTAAAATTCCTCTTTAGAGACCCAAGTAGATGTAAGACTTCCATAAACATATAATCAAACCAAAGATGTGTGAGGTTTGATAAGATTTATTTGTTTGTTGCTCGGGAAGTAGCCCATCCCAGCAAGGTTTCTTTGTGCTATCAATACTCGCTTCACTTTAAAAGGTTTTTTTGGGGGTTTTAATATCACAAAACCAGTGGGTTTTTTTGGCAGAGTCTGCAAATGAAGGCGAAAGCAGCTGTTTGACATTATGCTGTAAAAAGTGATTTATATGTTTTAACAGTAATTATGATATATTTTTTTTCTATAGCCATATGGAATATAAATTGACTCTATTTTACATACAAACAGAAGAACATACGGTCATCCATTATGTTACATACACTCTAGTTGAGGGGTTTTGGTCTCTTGCAATAGAACTTACTTTTCCACTTGTTTCAAAAATAAAAAATCGGACAGTTAGATGATGTGAACACATTTCGATCTTTAATTGAAAGTAGACCTTGCAAATCACTGTTCGTTAGCCCAACAACCAGATAAAATGAGTTTTTCTTCTAAATGTTTGACCAACTCACCAGAAAATAGGACTGCAGCACCATCTTGTGGGAATCCGTATAAAGCAATTGCCAAAGGAGGGGAAAAAGTATATTCCTGTGTAGTTAAAAGTTACTGCTTTAAACCGGTTACGGTCAAATATTTTGAAATATTACTTCTCTTTAATTTTTCCTCTTTGCCTTGGAATCCAGGAGGCTTTTACGTGCGGTGAGATAATTATTCTGTGTGATATTTGATAATGTTTGTGGCGGGAGCCAGAGCAATGAATCTGTTTGTCGCTGTTATGACAAAGAGGAGGCGTGTTAGTCAATATAAATGAGTCGAGTTACAGGGATTTATCATTGAACGCATCTGATTGAGGCAGCAAGTGTTAGAAAAAGGTCTTTCTGTGAGCATGCGATTTAATATCATCTCTATTTTGTACTGTGAAATGGAAAATCCAGAGTTGTTCAGCTATTTTCTTCTTCCCCAGGCTTAAATGTGGCACTTCTCTCTGCAGGACAGGATTCGGGCTTTGTAATTAAAGGCTTTGCTCTTTTTTCAGGCCCAGGCAGTTGGTCCGACTGAAGCCAGGGGTGTTTCACTGCCGGCGCAGCAGAACTGGTTTTCTAAAGGTCTTTCACATTTGCTTTCTTGTTTTTTTACATGAAATTTGGTTTTGGAAGGTAGGGCCGTCTTCTGGAAAAGAAAAAATCATGGCGCATTCAAACCCTCTTTACGTCTGAGTTATAATTTGTTTTTACTTAGTTCCGTCATTGGAAACGGTGAAAGCCGGGAGATACACGTCTCAAGGCTGAAAATAGAAGTTTTTGACTAATTCCTGGTGCAGTGCTACTTCCAGCATTGTCACAGCAGTCGGAGCTGACATCCTACACGTGCAAACAGTCGGATGGGTGGATCTTGCTGAGTGACAGGAAGTGTCGGATACCTTCCGAAACACAAATTAAATCCCGAGAATGTTCCTCAATATAGTTTCTATCACGCCTGGCTCTAGACCGGGAAAAATTCCTGTTGCTCTAGGATTATAAATCATTCATTGAACTTCTTAAAGTTACTGAATTTAATGGTTAGTTTAAAAATATTTATTATTAATTTTCTAGTTAAGAATTGTTCTGACAACTCCATTTCCTTAAACATCCGTAGAATAATTCCACATTCTAGAACTGGAAGTATTTATGCAGTACGTGGGACGATGAAGCGTAATTGCATTCAAGCAGAATGCTAAAACAAACTTCTACAAAAATATACTTTTCATTCTTTTAGCAAGATTCTAAATCTGTTAAAACTTAGAGAATTCCCATTAAGTTTTGTTTTTTTTTCCTCTGCCGTATCTAAGGTCAGTGTGCACTTTAATTTACCGAAATTAAAACATGCTGTAGAAAATAAGGATTTTTCTCTCCCCCCAAATCTCTCATACTGAAAAGCGCTCTGATAAACTCCGTTAGTTATATTTTCAGCTCGTGTATATGCCGCTACGTGCTGCGGAACGCTAGTGCTGAGTCATAAATGCTAAGAAAATGCTTGCAGTTATGACGCTGGAATATATATTTTTATGGTGTTAGGTTTGATGTTTAAGATCTGGTACTTGCAGATGACTCGGCTCTGGCTGCGCCTGAGTCCAAGACGGGCTCGTTTCGGGCTTTGTGCCCAACTTGGAACTGTTTTGCGTCATCAGAAGGGTATTCAGAGCTCGAAGCCTTAATTACTAAGTGTGTCCTGGGTCCTTATATGTCTTCCCAGTTTTCTTACGCTTGTCCTTGGAGTTCTTTCGTGTGTTTCTGTCCCGGTTTAGTCTCGTGTCCCATGCCAGGCTCCCTTCAGTTTCCAGTCCCACAGCAAACCTGGTACACAAGAAACCTGGCCTAGAAATGTTGGGGTTTTTTTTAAGTTTTACTTTTAAATTTGCCTGATACAGAATACTTGTTGTCTTGGAATCGGTTCCGTTAAAGAGAGCGTGTCTCCTGGAATTAGCTAGCAGAATAATTAGCAGAAGTCAAGACTGTGGGGAGGGAGGTTACTTGGTTTTCCTTCCCCATCAATCTAGCAGCGATTAGTAGAGCCACCTTGTTTAAATTCTAATATAAAAATAATTTTGTTGCTCTTATTTTCTGGCAATGGGGTGTATTTATTATAGAACTTCGAAGAAATACGCCAATGTGAAAAATACTGCGTATCTATTAATTATTTTTTTTTTTTTAAATTTTCTTTTTAGCTTAAGCTGCTGGTAGCGCGGAGCCTTGCGACGTCGGTTTAGCTGTACCCGATGAGAGTGGCTCCTCTCCCCGCGGGAGATCGAATAGGTGATAGTTTTTTCGAATGAGCTATTCTTCTTAATGCCGTAAGCCAGAGCCCGTGTTGAGTTGCGGGGACAGCTGTCTGCTGCCCAGGCGGCTTCACAGCAAATTTCATGTGTTGCCGAAGTTGCTCTTCCAGCCTGCGATACAACCAGCCTAAAAGCCTATTGCTCATACGAAACCCACGTTTTTTCTGATGGCTATTTTGTTCCTTTTTTTTTTTCCCCTTCCCTTGCTCATTGGCATTTTTCTTTGATTTACTATATCCATTTTTATTTCGTTACAGTAATGAAAAGCTAAAATCAAGGATATGGATACGCTGAAGTTTGAGAAGTGAATTCTTGGCTTGGAAAGGTTAGTTTTTTCTGGAGAAAGAGAGAAAAGATGATCAAAATGTATGGGGAGCTACTAATATTTGTGGAATTTACTTACTTTTTACTAGAGATGCTTAAAATTCCTTGCTAATCATCAGTGGACCAGGGTTAAAACAGCTTTTTCCTGTCAGCTGCTTGTTTTGACATCGGAAGTTAGCCATCGTTTTGAACAGCTGCAGTTGTAATATATTCCACCTTAAAATTATTTATTTGGCATTACAGTTATCTTTCCAAAAACTTTATGCCACCTATAGTTCCTTTTGAGTTTCTTTCTGGGATCTTTTTTTTTAACTCTCCGCGGTGAAAATCGAAGTAGTTCACCTACAACCCTCAGACAGCAAAATACATTTCTTCGGGAAAGGTATTAAATCTGCAAAAATCGTTTACCGATAGTACGTTGCTTCCGTGGTATCTGGGCAGATTTCTGTGCAATAGGGGTCTCTGTTGGGGTGTTGGTAGGGTAGCGGGGGTGATGCAGTCAATACAAGGGTACTAGTTAAAGCAGCTGTGACTTGAGCGTTCCAAATGGGGAAAAGAAGTGGTACTAAAACTGACATTCCTTCGCTTGAGCATCCTACAGCTTCTTTCATGGGATGTCGTACACCTAGTCGCTTTTTTATTCAACGCGACCTTATCTACGAGAGAAAGATGCTATGTCTGTGGTTACGAACCTCATCCTTGTTAGACTCTATCCAGAGCAGATGCTTGATT
Source organism: Sterna hirundo (assembly GCA_009819605.1). Lineage (NCBI taxonomy): Eukaryota > Metazoa > Chordata > Aves > Charadriiformes > Laridae > Sterna > Sterna hirundo. Next base: position 1,836,214 of record CM020441.1, read on the forward strand.
TGGAAGTAGTGAGGGGTTTTTTTTACTATCTGGGAGAAAACTGCTGTAATTCCAGGTTAACAAGAAGAAGCAGTAGCGTGGAGCACCGATGTTTTAACAAGGCAACCTGTGTTGGGTTCCCCCTCCCCTTTACCTTTTCTAGTTATTGTAAAGGAAATTTCATATGCCATAAAGCAACATAACTTTCGATGATAGGCTCCGGAATCAGCAGAAATATAACTTTGCCGATGTTAGGTTTATAATGATTAATTTTTAGCACAGTGTTATCAAAGACTATTATGCCCCAGGGTATTTCAATCAAAGACACAATTATATTTCTGAAACACACCGCAAGGTCTTCGTGAACTTTCCCACTTGCACATCCCTTCTCATCCTGCCTGCTGTGGCTGCACTTCATGGAGCGCGTGTTGAAATACGAAGTGGGATTCAGAGAGCTGCAGTTCGAGCGCCTCGAATGTTTTCCTTGGATGCTGAGAAGAGCTTCCCAAAGCTGAAGTTTTTGGCAGCTTAAGGGATTTCCTCCCACTGCTCCTCGTTCCCCTCTGGCTGTGCGGTGAACTGCGGTTTGTAGCTGGTGGGACGCGAGTATAAACTTCTGAAAATACATCCCGAAGGGTCTCGGGGGGGTTTGTTTTGGTTGTTTTTCTTTTCCGTCCGCATCATTTCCGATCCAGCTTAAGACACCGCACCCGGGCATTGGTGTGCGAAGGGCCCGCTGGAGCAGCGTGCTGCGGTGTCGCTGGGCAGCAGGAGAGAGAACGGCTCAAGTTTGGGTTTTACTGGCGGAGGACGTGCTCGCTGAGCTGCCGGTGGGCGACGAGGGAAGACGGTCCTGTGCAGCGTCCCAGCATACGTATTCATGCAAAATTCTTTTTTTGCATCTTTCTTTAGTTTATGCTTGAATCGACTGAATGAAGGGGCAAATCTGTGTCTGAAAAACCATGGAAAACAGGATTAAAGGGAATCTACGTTTTTGGAATTGGGTCAGTTTTAAGTGTTAAAATAGCTCTATTTATTAAATGTGCTTCTGATCTTCTTTTCTTCCCCCCCCCCCCCCCCCCCCCCCCCCCCCCCCGGTCGTTTTTTGTGTATTTAGAACCATATTTTTTGTTGTGTTTTTAAAAAATAAATAAATAATAATGAAAAAAATTCTCCCCTGCTACTATGTAAAATGACCATAAAACGTACAGGCAAATGCAAAACCAATCCTCAGGGAATATGTTTGGAAACCTTTGGTATTGTGTACTCAACGGGTATGCGCACGTAAGGCGTTTGAAATATTTGATGCAGGTGATCACACTGTATTATCAAAATACGGGAGAAATCCTCCTCTCAACCTCAGTTGAACTGTAAGGTGATAAGCCAGACGACATAATTAATGGAGTACAAAGCGTTTCGTTGCTATCGGTATAAATGAGTTTCAATATATGTGAAGACTCCAGTTATTATTAGCAGTGCGCGTTCGTTTGTTGTGTGGGTGATCAAGCTGCAAGTGCTGTGCCTGGGCTATCGGACTCCCTTAGGATCTGGGATTAAATAGAGTTTATCCCCATATCGTTGCGTATGTCATTTAGAGTCACTCCTTTACGTCTGCTTTCTCCAACTGGAACGTTCCCCTTGTTTTCCTCCTGAGAGCGTGACGCGGTTTGCCTCAGTGTTTATGCCTATTTGAAGAATTACTTCGGGGGGAAAAAAGCTAATGGAAAAAAATGCAGTCTGGTTTTAAGGGTTCTCTTAATTGAAACCATTCCATTGGAACCTATGGAAGGAACGAAAGGGTAAGTTCATGAACTTGCTTGAGCTTATGTATTAGTAGTAACTTAAGCTCCGGCTTCTTGTAGTTATAAAAGTAGTTGACAGCTGTGATAATTTCAGATAAAGTAGTTGTGCTTTTGTGTGAACTACAGAAAAATAGGTGCTGATATGGTGGGAGATTGCTAGCCTGAATACTTTATCAAATTCCTTTTTAAGCTGTGGTATAACAATTTAAGACCAGTGACTCAAGTTTTCTGTAGGTTTTGTCGTACATCCCTGTTGGAAAATTTCTGTATTCTCTATGTTACGTGAGGATGTACCAGCAAGCCATTTATTGCTCTAAGTATTTTGTGATTGAAGATCGTATTAAAAACTGTTACAACTTTTAATTTGAAGCTGACTTTGGCTTGCGTAATACCGCATTGATGCACTGATCATAAATTGTCTTCAGTATAAAATAGCCTCTTACCTCTCCGGAGTACAAGGGGTACAATTGTTACGTTATTTTAGCATGGAAAAAGAAAAGCGATTGTTCTAGTGGTCGGGAGGGCGCTGAAGGAGATTAATGTCTTTAGTTATTTCATAGTTGGTTTCATGGCTTTGGCCTGGAGTGAATGTATGTTTGTTACACGCATGGCTTATGATATACTTCTGGATTTTGATTTAGTGACCTTTCTGGTGGTCTTGCCCGTCGTCACGACCCATGAATCACGTCTTGCTGAAGGAGAGAAGCAGTCTCGAGTAAAGAGCAAACTGAAGTCTCAGCAGGGGTGTTTATGGCCTCAAAAAAATGTATGCCCAGAACATAGAGGTCTCTCCTGGTTGTTGGAATAACACCCACGTAGCAGGAGATACTTGTGGATGAGATAGAAATGGAACTACGAAGGAAGAGAAGACTCTGGATGAACCCAAAGCAGGTGTCAGCAGGACGTATTTAATTTAAATGATGCTTAAAAAGTTAGGTTCATAATGTAATGTGTCCAACAATCAAGCAACGTGATACAAATACAAAGGGCGTGCATTTATTTAAAAGTACGCTAATATTGAGAACCATTTGAAATTAAATTTGAAATTAAAACAGCTTAAAGGAGTGGAGAAAATACACTGTAGTGTGACGGTCATACTGATAATGCAATGGAATGGCTCTTTCCATGACCAATGCAAAATGAGGATTACAACTTGATCTTCAAAGGTGATGTTCCGCCCAGGAACCCCTCTAAGACCGGGAGAGTGGTGAGTAGTGGCGTGAAAATGAAGACGTTTGACGTAACTCTGTTTTGTACTAAGGGAAAACAAATGAGGCTGGATCCCTTTGGAGGGAGGTGCGTGGGCTTGGAATCTGAATTGGTGCTTCTTTTCAAAGCCTTTTTTTCTTGTTGTTCTGCTTCCAGGATTTAGGTAATCCCCTCTGCATTCTCCATGTTTCCATCAGAACGCCTTCAGCTCTCTGTTAAACCAAAACTATCAAAATCTCCTGCTTTTGAACGTAGCCAGCGAGGTCAAGGAGGAACTTGTGTCCAGCGCAGGCGTGATTGGGGAGGTGTACTGAGGGCTTGGCGGGGGCGGAATGGGATTTTTTGTTTCTCAAAAAATATATGGTCCAACGTTCATTGTTAACGTTCCTTGTTTTTCTTCCTTTGCTGACATCCCTACTGGCAGCTATTCGGGGTGAGGTCCCCTCTGACTCCCAGATGGAGTGTGAAAGATCTCCGGTATTTTACTTCCTCTGCTGCACGAAGTCGCTTTTTGCTTTCTAGCCTTGTTTGGGCATATTTCGGCTAATCGGACAGTCACCGTTGCAGAAGCTTCTTGGAGGGGCATCGCTCTTGGTGAGTCAGACTCAGCAGCCCTTTTCTTTCCCGTGAGGTTCTGCCCCGCGCACGGGTCTGTCTCTAATTGGGTTTATCCGCCGAGCTTGATATAGATACGATATTCATTGCGCGTCACCCTCAGCTTTCTGGGCGCTAGAAATCCTTTCACTGCTAAGGACTTCCACGTTAATAGCTTGCCTGCGCAGCTTAATTTGCCTCTTCTATGATTTATGAGGTGAGTGAATACTTTGGCACTCTGTCTCCTATTCGAGCGCCTCCTCAGAGAGGCTCTTCCCAACCTTCTTTAGGTCCGCTGCGGTGATTTTTGAGTGCTGTGACGTTTTCGGATATATCTGAGGTCAGACCTGGGATCACAGATATCACAGTCACCTTGAATACAATGAGAACTAAAGCATTGTTGGGTTTTTTGGTGTGGTGGGTTTTTTTTAGGTGTTACTGGCCAGCTGGAGTTGTGTGTTCTGATATATGTCTGTATTTTGCTTTTCCTGTCTTAAGACAGCCTTGACTACATGGCCGTGTAATAATAAACCACTGTAGTAGTAAGTGTAACAATTAATAAACACCGTCGTTATTCCCAGCTCTGTAAAGCACGCAAAACGCTCTCCTTTGATCAGTGAATTAGTAACATTCAGTCACTTTCATTAATCTTTAAATACTTTCCAATGCTTTCTAAACTCTTTCATTTAGTAATGGGGTAGAAAAAGGAGAAATAAACAGGTCGTTAATGAAAACCAAGCGCTGGCACAGTAGGAAGCTGGCTGCCAAAATAGTGATTAGTACGCAAAATGAATTCTTTTCAAGCCTGTGAAATAGAGCAAAAGGAGTTCCTGCCGTTTCTACTCCATCCTTATCTACTCTATAAGTCTGTTTCTGTGTTTTCTTGCAGGCTTTTAAAGTGCTGCAGGTTATTTAACACCTACTGTCCCAGTAAAGAACGCTAATTCTGCTGCAGGAAAGGATTTCATAGACCTTTAGTCAGTGTGAGGACGGAATGTGACAGTGGGCGCCTTCAATCTTGGCGGACAGTCAGCACCTTGAATCTTGTCCGAGTCACCGACCTGTAAATGAGAGGAGGCAACTTAATTAGCCGGGTAATTTAAAGTTGCTTAGATATCAGAGAGGGTTTGGGGGCTTTAGGTAACGGACCCTTCAGACCCGAGCTAACCCGCAGCAGCACCTAGCTAACTTTAAAGAAATCCTCCTCGGTTGCGTTAATTACTCACTTAGCTCTTTCTTCATTTGCAGTGTTTTCTGCGTTTTCCTCGCAGCGAGTCCCATCAGTATTTGTTTCTGTTACATGTTTCGTGTCGGGGGGGAATGGTTGGAGGGTTTTCACTGCCCACCCGAGCGAGCTTTGGTGCAGACGCTTCCACCCAGGTGTGCTCAGCGGAGTAAGCTAGCTCAGCTCAGCTTTCCTCTTTTCACTCTAAGTCCATTGAAACAAAACCCGCTTACCTTTGATGTTTTTCGTAACAAAAACTAACAAGTTTTTGCTAAGCTCGCACTTACCCGAACTCAAGGTTTCTATTTTAAAATAGGCCCAGTGCTTTCCTGTTAAAAATGTTAAGTTGTGTTTGGAGTGATGAAGGAATAATATCCTCTTCCATGTAAAGTAAGCCTACTGTTCATGCAAAAATAATGCTCTTAAATCTAAACTTTAAGTCAGATAATTTACTAGAGGAACATTCTTTTTTTGTTGCTGCGGTGTTACTCATTGTACAAAATAAATAATTGACTCTTACCACAAGTAGGACCTCTAGCATGTTCATCTAAACAAAGCGTGTAAATTATGATACGTGTTTTCTATTGCAATGTAGTTTATTGGCAAACGTAGACAGACATGTCTTCTGTAATATAAACAGTTTAGTCTTTAAGCTACATTTTTTCCCCCAAAAGATTGACGTTTGCTGCTTTTCCCAGATAACAGTAGCCGACGTTGTCTTATCAGGAAAAGGTTGGCTGCGGTTCTGTCCGTCGCGGAGAAGATAAGAGCAGCTTTGAATAATGGAGCGATGGTGCGAGTCTGCAGCGAGGCCTTTGTGTTTGGGGAAAGATTAAAGACTAAAGAACTTCCCAATAAGCTGACAAAATCAGCCCTTTTTCCCGCATAAAAATTCTCAGTAGCTTAGAAGTATGAACTTCAGATAAATCTGTTGAATTATACAGCTTATCATAAAAAGCTTAAATTCCCGAACTTTAAATTTATAAAGCTGTCTGCAACATAGAGAGTATTCCCAAATTGTGGGGTTTTCTTCTTACGAGAAATTAAATTCTGTTTTCACTTTTTATTCTTCCTGTGGGCCCTTATTTGTACCTCTGAGCCTGCGTTGCAGATACAATCCCTATAACTTGGTTTAGTTTTTTCTAACTTTTAAGAAGATACTCAAGAGTATTTTCTTAACATCTCTATAGAAATCACAGTTTTGCATTTCTTGCATCTCTCAATGCCTAGCTACTCCCTCGATACGAGGGATTTTCCTGATGTCGATGATGAATACGCAATTGCACGGAATGATGGATAGACCCAGTTAGTTCCAGCTCGCTCATTATCATTATTAGCAGCTATGTCACATAGTCCTTATCCTAAGTTCAGCAAACTATTTTTTTTTTTAGCCAAAAAGGAGTTTTATTCCCCTTTCTCCTTCTTCCCTCTACTTCCTTCGTACCTGACGTGCTAATGTTTTCCTTCTTTACAACTGAAACTTTGCTTTTCTCTTTCAGAAATTGCTCCTTGTGTGTCAACGCCTGGAACGCGTGGCTGGGAGAGACGAGAAGAACGCGCTCCTTGCTTCTGCTCTCAGTGCTAAAGCTGATTCTCCTTTCTAGTTTTATCTTCGTGTTTCCTGTTGTTGACAATTCATACAGAAAAAAGATCAGCACTGCCTGCATTTTAGGATAAACGGAATTTACTCTGTCATTATTTGAAAGAAAAAGAATCCAAAAGCAAGAGCTTTAGGAAATGCCAGAAATGCTGTTTCCAGCCCTGTTATTCTAACACAGCGTTGAGCGTAGCTGTTACTCTGAGCCTCTGCGTTATCTTCTTTGAATAACGTCGCGCTTAAGCTGCTCCGTTTTTCTCTCCTTCAGTAAGGAAGAAATTATTAATGGTATTTGTTACTGCATTAGGTGAATATGTGAGTATTTTGCTTGCCCGTGCTCTCTTTGATGCCTTGCGTTTCAGAAAGAGACCAGCTACAAGAAACGGAGGGAATAAGGAAATGGGATCAGTCAAACACCACGGCAAAAGCGCTGCTCTTGTTACCTCGCCCTGCTGGATCCGTAAAGATTGGAGGTCACTTGGGACGTTTCTCAGAAAAGCGAGACCAGTGTGGACCTTCTGCAGGCTCTTGCAGGACGTGAACCATGAGGGAGATGATGGTATAGAAAAGGTAACGCTGGGAAACACCCCAGGGAAGCTGTAGTTGAGCATACGGGTAAAGTTGGGACCATTTTTTTTTATGGATTGTGTGACTGGAGAGAAACAATACAGATAAAACACATAGTCAATAAACTTCAAGTATGAAAATAATGCTTGCAGAACATAAAGAGGTCAGCAGGAAACAAGCGCAAGTGTTTCCTGTGTTATTTGAAGAGGTGTTAGTCTGGGATTCTGTATAAATTGTATTCTAATCTTCTGTTTTCTATTTTCTATTTGAGACCTGAATTCCTCGCAGCAAAATGTAACGTCTCTGAGATTTTCCAAAAGGGCTGTTTTGCCTCTTGGACGCATCTGTACATCCAATATCTCACTCTTGGACAGGGAGAATCAACTCAGAACCCATCACCGCAAAGTTAGAGTTGTCATGGGTCTTCTCTAATGTTGCTCAGCATTGAACTTTGTCAGCAATTTTTTTTTATTCAGGTAGCATTTATTTTTTTTCAGTATTTCTCATCTTGACAACCTGAATATTACCAGCAAAACTGTCATATCGCAAGATAATCGCCTCTTCCAGAACGTTTATGAATAGATTTGGATTTGATCCTTCCACTTTCTAGCAGTAATTGCTCAGTTAAATCGGTGAAAAGGATATTGCGCGTTAGATCTTTGTCCTAGCAGCCTTCCTGTAAGTTTACTTCACCTTTTTGTCGTCTCTTACACTTTTTTCCTGCTAGTTTTTCAAGTTTTTACTTAACAGTGAGCCTATCACTACGTTACCTGACCCTTAACAAAACGTCACTCCAGAAATTCCAGAGAATTGTCTGAAAGAAAAATTCCGAAAAATCCAGGAATGTCTGTTCTCTTCAGAACCTTCTCCAAATTACAGCTTTGTATATCCATATATTTCCATTTCTTTACCTGTCCTCTTGGTTTATCCAGGCAAATCAGTTTTATCGTTTCACTTCTTTTTTACTGTTCTTGGCTCAAAAGTTGGGGTTGTTTTTGCATGTCAGCTCTGCGTGTGCTGCGACCCTTAACGGGGAATATTGGAAGCGTAGTATTAAGCAAAACCTCACCTAAATATCCCTTTAACATGAAGATGCTGAAGGAGGCTCTGCTGCTCCTTTTGAATCCTTTGATGGCGTTGCATATCTAATGTTTACGCGACGTGAAGAAAATTAGACATTTGTCACGGAAAAGTGCAAAAAGACAATCTAGATAAAGTTGATGGATTCTTAGGAATGCGCCTGCAGAAACTGCAACTTTAAACCGAGTTCCCTTCAAAGGGAACTTCATTTCATACTGTCAGTGGTGGAACGTAACTTATTGCTTGGTACTTAATAACAGCTTTAACTGAGGGGTAATGATTTTGCATTTAAACTCCCATTAAAAAGATAAACACCTTTAAACTGAGCACTCGGCTCACTTAACCATGGTGTCTGGTCAGTATGAAAGACTTTATGCATTTTTTTTCCTCTTTACTTAGGTTTCTGAGGCCCTCTGTCTGGTACTGAGCTTTAACAACGTGTCGGCCGGAGACCTGAAGGCAACTCAGAAGCCTGATGAAATTGAGGAAGATTCAAAGCTACTTACTGACAGAGCCGGAATTGCGTCCGATGACCTGCGAGAAACAGGTACCATTGCAAATCCAAGCGAAGATTCCTGTCAGCAACGGCATTTCGTTTCAGCCCTTCCTTGGAAAAGCAACCAAATCAAGTATTACTCAACCATCTGTCAACAGAGCCGTGAGGGTCTAACCCTCTGCTCGGCTGGAAGCCCCTAATGAAGCCCAGCTGGGCCAAACTGCCTCTGCTTGCGTGAGGCTTCAGCACTTCTTTGATGTATAGGTAGGTCACGTTTGTGACAATACCATTTTCCTAGAAATAACCTGTCCGACATAAATTATGCCGTCTGCTTAACTTTTCTTCGTCAGGCTACTTCGTTATTTATCTTCAGATTCTTAAAATGCTCTGCGTCCAAACGCATCGTGTGTCCGTTTCAAGCCGCTCGCGCCCTCTGAGCTGGTTTTTGCTTGTAAAGCAGTGAAGTATTTCGTAATTTCTGAGATAAGCAGAAGCCTTCTGATCTGCTTTCCGTATCCCCGTCCTGTAGCAAGCCAGCAGAACCCACTTTTCTAAAATGGTAAATATTCCACTTTTTATCCATAGCAGGATAGATTATTATGGATTTATGATGGATGTTGTCTTCCTCTGCTTTACTTTATCCTGTGCACTTGCTATTCCAGCCTCTTCTCAAAGGGCCGGGTTGGTTTGCTCTAGATTCACCTTCTTTTTAGGTACTCGGATGCTCCCAGAGGTTTTGCAAGGCTCAGGGTGATCTAAAAGTTGAGAGTTAAGAAGAACTAAGATTTCACGTTGCGTTTCCAAATGGCCTTTTCGCCTTCCTGCTTTTACCCTATTTTTAACAAAATAGTGTATAATCGTTGTCACCTCAGTAGAGAGTTTTACTGCTGCTGTTGACCGGAGAGGGGACAGTTCATTTACTTGGAAAAAGCATAAGAAAGGCCATTAACAATGGTTCATAGTGCATGACAGCAACTTGTAATTACTACTGTTCTACTAATAATAACCAGAAGCCTTGCGTTGTCATGGGGGGCGAAAAGCCCGAGTCCCACGGAAAACAGGATCTTTGTCTCCTCGGAGTTTTTTCTACTTTTAAGTGATGTTACTGTTAAGAAGCTTAAAAATAAATACCTGATAGCTAAAGCTATTGCTGAACCTGAAGGTTTTGTTACACGGCTGGTCATTTTTGCTGTTCAAATTTGCCTTCTGTGGATTTCCTACGTTGCAAAACCCCCGTGTTTCCCCTTGTGTAGCCTTCCCGTAAGGATCCCCGATTCCTTGTTTCAAACGCTCTCTAGAAACTGTTGAGAACGGTTTAAATTCTCAGGTACTTGAGGAGTGAATCTCTCGTGGTATCACAAGGCAGGATGGCTTTTGGAACGTGAGCATATACAACCAGAGCCCTTAATTTCTCAACCTCGTAGTTAGAAATCCTGACCAAGGTAGGGTCAAGATTAGCTGCCTCACATAAATGTCACCTTCCCAAAGAAGGCGTACAAAATTTTTTGGTTGGTTTTTTTTTTTTTTGGGAGGTTTTTTTTTTTTTTGGTAGGTGGAGAGTGGGTAGTTGGTGTGGAAAATCTCGTGTAACGCTGAGTAATGCCTGACCACCCCAGGGACTCTTTTTAATGTGTGTCCACACCACGATGTTTCTTCCCTCTTCAAGGTGAGTTGGCCATAGGAGGGCCATGTTCTGGGTGCTGAGGCCCTGATGGAGAAGCCACCCTGAGGATTGTTGACTGACTGTGTGGATAGATGATTATGATTTTATTTTATTTTGTTTTATTTCAGTGCCTCTAACCCTAAATTCATTTTTTCCTATCTCCAGGTATTGTTTTAGGTTACCCTTCTTAGCATGTGTGGTATGACTTCTGGTAACAAACCCGACGTATGAGTTGTTTTGGTTTTTTTTTTTTAACAAACTCTAAAAGTGTTTTAAAAACCTCTCTGGCTTTTGCGCAGATTTTTGGCTTCACTGAAATTTCAATTACATTTTCTGCGTGGCTTTCGTGCTTGAAAGCTGCATGAGATTTAAAAATCCGAGTGAATTGTACTTGCGTGTGCTGAGGGGCCTTGCAGTGTTCTGCTACTGATGAAGTAGCTTGAACTCTTCCAGCCCTCCCTTTCACAGCAACCTCTTCTTACGCTGGCTTGTTAGTCAAAATTTGACAGCGTTTACTGACTTACTTCCTAATGACACACGAGCTATTCTCCCTTATATTCGGAAAAGAAAACAGATTGTAACTGCGATACGCCTGGCAAACTTCTTTTTTGATTGGCGGTTCCTGTAGATGGTGCAAAATAAGTTCAGTAGCATGTAAGTTTTGTCTTCTTCCTCACACGTGTTAATGAAGTTGTATTTTAAGCAATGGAAAAAAATATCACTTTTCAACATAAAATATTTTTCTCACTGAAAACTTATGAATTCTGATAGCTGCTGAGGGGTTTGTAAATCCATTTCTGAATACAGAACAGGCTGAAGACTCAAAATTGGCTATGACAGACGTGTTCATGTAATTGTGTTACCTATTCTAGTGTACAATTTAAAAAAAAAAAAAAAAGGCACAAAATCCCTTTTTCCTGTTTTTCTCCTCTATTTTTCCCTTCAGAAAAATAACCCGGCTGGTAATAGCCAGCCAAACCACTGCTGCGCGGTACTCCGACATGTTTTCTCCCTTTAACGCTTAGTCCTATTCTTGTGTTCTCAAGAGTGTATTTTACGTATTTCCCGTAGATTTGGAAGACGTTATTCTGGCTGTGGTACACGCCTGTGATCGCACCGTGTCGGCGTGCGGCGGGTCTCAGTCTCGCTGACCGGTTTTCAGAATTGTGAAGAAAGAGGCAACTCCGGAAAGTACCGCTGCCTGTTCACGTCCCCAGGTGCACCCCAGTCCATTTTCCAGAGCTGGAAAACCTGAGCTGATATAAAAAAATCTGAAAGGCGGTAAGAAAATCGGATGATTAAATTATTTGAACTCTAGACTTGGAATTTGATAGGTTAAATGCACCATCGAACCGGTGGTAGTTGACGAAAGTGCATGGGCAGATAATATGTAGACAGTATTTCATATAATTTAAAGGAAAAAAGGTCCAAATTAGTGTTTGTTTTTAAGTACTTGAGGAAAAGAAATAGATCAAATTTAAAGAATCAGTTGCAAAATAAATATTATTGATTACCTATCGAGATGAAATCACAACGATGAGAAAATAATCACTCTAAAAGTAACTGGGCTGTTTTGATTCACTGAGTTACCCGACAGCGGATGTTTTACTGGCAACAAATCTTAAACTCCCAGCATTTCTAGTGGAAATCTCTGTTACCCATCTGTTCTTCTGAGCTAAATATAAGGAGAAACGTACGTCTCTGTAAACGTATAGAGGAAGCAATCTGTGATCGAGGAAGGGCTCGGCTGGTGCAGTCAGTATATGAGCGTTACTGCGGGAGGCCACACCAGCACCGTGTCCGCCGAGCATTTAAGCTAATTTTCCTTCTAATTAAGTAAACCTGAAGCATATCGCTGAACCCTTCCCTTCCTGGAACCGAAGCAGGGGACATAACGCGGGTGACTGAGCTGTTTGCTAATCAAAGCAATCAGTCAAGATAGGGAGGGAGGATTTTTCTAGCGCGGGGGGATAGGGGAGACGTTGAGGACCTGGTTGAAGGGAGAAACGTGATGAGTGGGACGGGGCTGGGGGGGGGAGAGGGGGGGTGTTGGGGTTGGCAGCCGAGAAGTTTTGCGCTCTGCGCTCAGGAGCGACGTTTGAAAAGGTGATTGTTTACATTTGTTACGCTGAGCTGCTTTACGCTCTCGCTAAGGGTGTTTTTGTGACACGCAGCCACCACGGGATAGCTGGTGACTTAAATTGGAAGAGTAAGTGCAAGTTCTAATTTCAACTGAATCGTTACTTCAGGGCGGAATTTTTGCTTGCTTACTGTAGTTCTTACAACTAAGAATGCGATCTGGATGGCGTTCAGCCCTCATTTATCACTCTTGCGTACCCCTTTTTACAGCTGGATTTTTCAAATCTGGTTTTAAAGTTCATTTAACGTGCCTTCCAGAAAGTAAATATGTCAGGAAGTTTTGGTTTATTTTACATACTCGAGATAGTTTAACTCGGTACAAACCTATACAGCGTTCAGACTTTATTCAGAGTTGGTCAAGCCTAGTTCCATTTCACATTATGGAAAGTGATCCAGAAACACCTGGAGCCAAGATTTATATCCTTACCTAAATTCTGAAAGCGCTGTGTTTTTATAGCTCTTCAGAGGAAAGGCAGGAACTGCATTAACACTTGTTAGAGCAACAGTTAATGCAATGCTGACTGGAACTTCAAAAACCCAAATATTAATGTTAAAATGTTAAAAAAGGGGGGGTGTGGTTCAGTAAGTTTAAATATTTGATATCTAATGAAGGAAATTACTCTTTCTCCTCTTGAAAAAAAAATCAGTCAAGTTTTAAGGCATTTGAGGGACATTAGTATAACGCGAACAAAGTTTGCTGCTTTATTTTCTGTTGCTCTGGTATCGAAAATAAAGACCTCAAGTCCTCCTGAAAGTTATTTCACCGTAATACGTCCGTGCAGATTTTCAATCCTCACAGATTACGTACACCCCTCCGAGACTTGGAAACTGATTTATTTCTCAAAAAATTGAAATGTCTCATTCTTATTGAAAGTTGCCTGAGGCTTGGCTTTTTCTTGTAGCAGAGAGATTCAGGCCCAAGGCCTTGGAAATCCAGGTTTCAGGTTGCGAGGATTTGAAAACGCCTAACTTGGAGTGGTTTTGTATAGCCATTGGAAAATTTGTGTCTGCATAAAGCTGTGCTGATGTTTAAATCCCTTCTCCGGAGCGGATGAAAATGACCTGGAATCTACACTGTGAAATGCCCTTGCTTAGAGCAGGTAGTGGAAGGCCACCAGGTATAGAAATTCCGGCAGGTTTCAGCACTCCACGCTGCTTTTCCAAGCTTTCAAATAGCGCAAGGATGCCATCTTTTGCTTTCTTTGGTAAATTCCAATCAGCTGTAATCGTCGTTCATCGCTGACGGCGCTCCATTCACTATCCTTTCACTTCGGGCAGGGTGATAAATCATACTGTGCAATTTCTCTGAAGAGCGTAAAACCATTCCAACGCTACATCTGTTAAGAATATAACGCTGGGCTTGCCATGCAGCAGAATGTTGAAGATTTAATCGCAGCAGCACCATTTAGAGGTGTCCATTCATGTATTTGGATATTTTAACCAAGAAAGATGGGTTGCTTCCTGAATGAGAAACAAATATCTCTTGGGATAATCTCTTCTAGCCAAGCTATTTTCTCTCTGAAATGGGATTTTGAGATATAGTTGTTTAAAATACCGTCAGGAACTTGAAAGCATCAAGTGTTTCCAGTATTTCTACAGCTGTGTGAAATATCTTGCACGTGAAAGTAAAGGTGATCAATTATGGTTTCGCAAAAGGGGCGAGCAAATTCTATCAAGACTGTCAGCAAAAGTTGTTTTTGTAACTCTCTTGAAGAGGGTAAATTTTTTCTCATAAAAATAACTACGAAAAAAAAGAAAAATCAAACCACATCATTTCCATTTAATTTTTGCAATGGCATAGTGATGCATTATTTTTGTCTGCCTCCCTAAATATGTCCTGGAGAAAACCACATTTCTTCAAGTTTTGCAGGGGACTGATGAAAACTGACAAATCTGTCTCCAAATTCTTTTCTACTGCCCAAATCCCCAGGAATAATTCATACGTCTGTTGTCTCCCTGCCCTGTGTCCTTTTCTCCACTCAGCCTGGGCTTATTCTTTCTGCAGCCAATGTGACATTAGCTCTATTTCCAGCTTAAGGAGCTGATATGTGTTTTAGACCTTATTTTATTCACTGAAGAAATATATTTTTTTTTTTCATGCTTTTTGTAATGTGTAAGTCTTCAGGTACTGTTATGTTTAAAAAAACCTTAAGTGCTCATTTTTACCCCCTTCCGGGCACTGATTCAAAACCTATTGAAAAGGGTTATTTGGGCGCCGTTCAGAGAAGTGGGGCTTTTCCCCACTGGGCCTTTTTCTGTTGTTCTTTCTGAATGTGTCACCATCCCGCGGTAGTGCCATCTGAAGAGTACACTGTAATTGTAGAACCACAGACTGGTTTGGGTGGGAAGGGACCTCAAAGCCCCCCCAGTGGCACCCCCTGCCCTGGGCAGGGACACCTCCCACCAGCCCAGGTTGCTCCAAGCCCCGTCCAACCTGGCCTTGAACCCCTCCAGGGATGGGGCAGCCACAGCTTCTCTGGGCAACCTGGGCCAGGGGCTCACCGCCCTCACAGCAAAGAATTTCTGCCTCACATCTCATCTCAGTCTCCCCTCTGTCAGTGTAAAACCCTTCCCCCTCGTCCCATGGCTCCCCTCCCTGCTCCAGAGTCCCTCCCCAGCTTTCCTGGAGCCCCTTGAGGGACTGGAAGGGGCTGGAAGGTCTCCCCGGAGCCTTCTCTTCTCCCGGCTGAACAACCCTTACGCTTATGGATGATTTCACCCTGAATTTTGTGTAAATATTGTACACTGGATTGCAGGATAATCAATTTTGTGCCCAATACAAGTCTTTTATAGTGGCTTTTACCTGGTCATTTGGCCTAGAATCGGAAGATGTAAGATGAGGGTAGATGCACCGGGCAGGGGAATTATCGAGGAATTAGAAGTGAATGGGTTTTGGAAAGTACGTTCCAGGAAGAATGGAAGGCTTGTGGTGAGGAGGAGAGGTGATTTTTGCCAAGCTGTGTCTGTCCTGGCGAGCACTGCAGCGCCGTGAGGCTGATCTCTGAGGTGAAACGGTTGGAAATGTGGACTCGGGGTCACCGACGGTGCGTACTGCCCGCCTCTGTGTTCGGCCCCGTGGGCTCAATCCCTACCAGCACTTCCAAGGTTTTAGCTGCCCCCCCAGTTCTGTTAAATCTGACTGATTTTGGCATTTCGGAGGTATCTGTAGGCTTTCCAAATGCGTGAGGGGGAAAAAATGAAAACAAATCTGGTGGTGGTTCTTGTGAGGCCCGCGTGCAGTTAGTGGCAAATTAATTTCTTATAAATGCTCTATCAGCTTATCCCGGTTTGTACTTTAAATCTTACACCGTGACTGTAGCTTGGACAAAATGATGAGCATCGGCCTAACCCGCAGGATTGCGGACTGTTATAAAACAGCTTCAGAGAGAAATATTTTCTGCTATTTCTCAAAATGCTACACTTATAGATGCCTTGCGCTTCTTGGCATGTGTGTTTGTTATTCATGTATCTGTCAAGAACTGAATTGTTTTCACTGGTTAAATTAAATCATGACATGCTATCTTCCATATGATTATTTTTAAGACAGCATCCATTTAATTTTATATTTTTTTTAGTAACATCAGGTGTGTTTTATCTCCTTTTTGGGATATGAACAAAGGTGTCGCCTTATAGTTTAGAATAACAGGAACATTCAAAGGAGCTGTTAAACTAAACGTGAAGAAAATTGGCATCAACTTAAATTAGGATGCCTAAAAGCATCCAAAGCTGTCTCTCAAAGGCCACCAGAATTCAAAAGAAACACGAAAATAAGAATTCGGAAAGCCTGGAGCTCCACAGAATTGTACGTCTGTTTGTGTCCAGTCCTAACCAGTCCTGAGGCGCGTTTCCCCCAGTCAATATCTCGAACCAGCCAAACCGAAGAAGACTTTTTTTTAATAAGGGCTTTCTAGAATTGGCTCGTTCCAGGGAGCAGCCCCGAGGAAGGGAGGAGTGGCTGGCGTCGGGGAGGAGAGGCAGGGGCACATCTCAGCCCGGCTTTGCTGCCTGAAGACAAGGCGACGTATCACGTAACTACGCCTTAATACAGATGTTTGGAGTTTTGGATTCCTTTGGCTTCCTCGGAGGGAGGAGCTGGTCAAGCGCTTAAGTGGTTCTGCAGCACCTCGAAACTTTATAGACGTGAAATTATAATTTATTGGGCCGCGGAGTCCTTCACAGCTCCTGTCAGAATTATTTGTTATAATTTATTTTAATACTTTTGCATATAGCCCCAAACATAAACTGCATATTGTCCTACCCAGCAATTATGGTATTAAAATAAAGTTATATGTAAAAAAAAACCAAAACAAACAAACAAAAAAAAAAAACAAAAAAAAACCAAAAAAGAAACAAGCCCAAACCCTTTAAATGTAACCCAAAAGATAAGTCCTTTAGAGATAAGTCTTTCCCCCCCCTCCCTCCAAGAATAGCTTGAGAACAAAAGCATAAATTCATCACCTTTGGCCAAAGAATTCCTATTCAGGAAAGGCATTTTGTGGGGAATTAAGTCGTCTCCCTGCCGCTGTGCGCTTGGATCTCAAGTGCACACCAGGTGCTCTCCTGACTGGGGGCCTCTGTCAACACAGAAATACAGAGGAAAACAGGTAAGATTATAAAGTGAGTTTTAAATAATATCCGAAAGCAGAGGGGTGGGAAGATCTCTGTGTGACAGATACTTGCCTGCGGTACGTGCGTATTTTTGCTGTTATCCAGCTTGGGCAGTCTTTGCCAAGAGAGATTATTTGCATCAAATTACTTTCCCCTGGTTTACTTTAAAATTAAACTGTTTTATTCGTTTTGTCTCCATTGAAATGGCACGCACCCGACTACGCTGCGGACGCCTTTATTTGCAGAGGGCACGCTTTGTTCATCCGCTTTTTTCTCTGAACCATTTCGTGTTTTCTTTTTAACGTCTCATTTTATTTATTTATTTAATTTTTTTTTTTAGTTGTCTTTTGAACACATGCTCACCTGCTTCCATGGATCCAAAGCTACTAATAAAAACACCCCTAAATATATACCAGATGCAGAAGTGAATATAAGTGGAAACAGTCGAATGAGGGAAGCGGACCCAGAGCTGTCATCAGGCTCTTCACAGTCACCAGATTTTTTTTCACCTGCTCATGCAGCGCTTGCTCAAGACCTGTTGGCCGTGACTTTGTATTTCATCTCTCACCATTTCTTTTTTTTCCTCTCCACCCCACAGGCTTTTTTTTTTTTTTTTTTTTTTTTTTTTCCTGAGAGTTTGTGACTATATTAGATTCATCTTTAAATCCTGCTTAAATGCGCTAAACAATGTAAAGTGGTCGCCGTTCAAAAGACAAATTTATGTGCTGCCAATATTTTGACTCGGGCCTCCTAGAGCTCGTCCTTGGAGACTCTCTGGAATCCTTCCAGCTTGTAGGGATCTGCTGTGGAAGGGGAGCACCGAAGGGCCAGGGGTTTGGTGGTTTTAGTTTCCTGTATAAACAAAACCTATTTTGGGAAGAAAGGTTGGAAATGCCATTTGGCAAAGGGGTTTTATGTAGAGTCTGAGGTGTGGTACTGAGACATGCAAAACCTGTTGAAAATACCGTCATCCTGTGTGTAAACTTGAGAGCAAAAGCAATGGCGTTTATCTGTCTTGAAAGATGTTTTTGAAAACAATTGATGCTGTTCTCTGACATGTTCCCCGTGTGAGACTTGTGTCTACAGAGACTTTTCTAGATGTGTGAAGAAACTTCGGGGCAAGATGGCTCTAAACAGGATGCGGGGAAGTTGGTTACAAAAATAAGGCCTCGAGAAATCGTAATTTTACGTGCGTTCCTTTCCTTCCAGGAGCATTCTCAGATGCCACTAAATGCACCAGGCTTTGTTGTCTGGTGTACTTTGGGGACACAAAAAAAGAAAGCAGGTGCTATCAAAACAAACTGTCTCAAATCACCTGCTGGGTTGTCAATAACATCAGGTACATTCTTCATTGTGGTCTTTATTTCCATTTGTGAGTTATAACAATGGACTGGAAACTCGCAGGAGGACCATCTCAGTGGCACACCAGCATGATTCTATGAAGTTAAAAAAGAATATTAAAGAAGTTAAAAGAGAACATTAAAGAAGTTAAATGAAACCAAACTGATACCCAAATCTTTTAAGTTCTGCCTACTTGTCCTACAGTGCTTTCCAGTACAATGCCGGGCAGTGAAATAAGTTATTGCCACAAGCATCTTCTTAGAAGCATTTTCAAGGACGTGTGATCTGTCTCCATCAGCAGCACGGAGAACACATCCCCAGGTCCCT
This sequence comes from Sterna hirundo, assembly GCA_009819605.1. Lineage (NCBI taxonomy): Eukaryota > Metazoa > Chordata > Aves > Charadriiformes > Laridae > Sterna > Sterna hirundo. The sequence goes on from CM020441.1 coordinate 1,854,841, forward strand.
GCCAGAGAGTACGGACAGAAAATTGACTCTGGTCTTCTTCCCTTTGTCCCCTTTCTCCTCCACGTGATGGAGTCACCATCCCTGGAGGTATTTAAAAGAGGGGTAGACGTGGTGCTGAGGGACATGGCGTCGTGGTAACTTGGCTGTGTTGGGTAAATGGTTGGACTTGGTGATCTTAAAGGCCTTTTCCAACCTAAACGATTCTATGATTAAGTGGAAGGCAGCGCGCCAGCAAATAGAGGTTTTTTTCCCAGCTGAGTTAAACAATAGAGTTCCCGCAATCGATTGGTGCGTGTTCAAAGGCATTTTGTAGCTTGAGGTGTTGATGGAATTGATCTGTGTTCAACGGGACTCTTCCATTTTCTTTCTGGAACTGAGTTACAGGGTCCTTCCTCTACTTTCTGTTCCACAGACCTCTAGAAACAACACGTTTTTCTTTGTCGTGCAACCGAGTGATCGCTCTGCAGAAACCGAGCAGGACAGTGGCGAAGGTCAGTTTGGGGGTGGCTTGCGAAACTGCTGCTCTTGTTATATTCTGCATTGCCTTTACCCTGCCGAATATGTGACTTTAAAGATAAGAGTTCACGTAGCTCTGCCACAGAGAGACCTGTTTTCTCTGTTTGTGCACAGACAAATTATAAGTCGAACTTTACTCTCCTTTGTTTGCAGCCTCATTAGTTCTGTGTGGTTCCAAAGTTTGAAACGAGCCTGGAAACAACCGTGCACTAAAACACATGGATCCAGGTGCTGACCTCAGGTACGTCGCTGTAAATCTAGACAGTAACTGTTATCATTTGGATTTACGCTAGTGCTATTAAAACAAAGAAAGGGAGTGATTTATTAGTGATGAACGGAGGTTTTTACGGCCATGTCAGTCTTGCACAAGTTTATAAGGATGTTTAAGTACCGATACTCACAAGTTTAACTCTTTATTATGTGTAAAGAAGTCTGTGGCAGGTCAGTCATTCACGGTAAGTGAACGGTATCTAAGAGGATATTAATTAAAAGTTATGTTTTTTGAGGAAATGGCTTGTTGAATTTTCTTTAAAGTCTTGGAGCTCTTGTACAGTCCTTAATTCAACTAATTTACTGTATATATTTTTTAATCTTTTCGTTCGATGCGTGTCTCGCTGTTGCGCGAGAATATCCTTGCCTCAAAGGAAGAGCATCAGCCGGAGAGCGAGCGTGTTTGTGATTTCCTTCAGGGATTCGGGTGTGCAAGCGTTCAGTGCGATACGTTTTTTTTTGGCCGCCCGCAGAAATTATAAGCAACATTCAACAGCCTGGGGAGGTGGTGGGGCGCGGGGAAAACTGGCTTCGGGGTGTTGGTGGTGATTCAGAATTAACGCTGCGGTTTGGTCTGTTCTTGTCTGTTCCATTCACCGCTCTCTGCGTGGTTTCAAGCTGCACTGAGGAGGAGACAGATGAATGGATTTGCATATGTAGAAAGAATAAAGAATAATATATAAGAAGAATAATCACTTTAGTTAATAAAAAACTTTCGTCTTAGATAGTTTAAATATGTATTGAGCATAAAATACTGTGATCTTATGTCTTTTAAAGAGTGTCTAACTAAACATTGTAGGATATGCTTAATTATTACATTAGTGAATGCTTTGAACACTGTAAATGCTCAGTAGGGTGCAAAAATGAGAGTCTTGTGAGAGAACTGCCAGTAAAATAATTTGAATTTAGAAGTCGCGGAAAAGGCAGGCATTACCGCTCTTCTAAGGCCTGATGCTGCACCACTTAAATCTGTGGCAAAACTCTCTTGTGCCGTAATCACTGACTCCCTGGATAAACTGTACAATTTGTCTTTAAAAGAGCACCGCAGTCATTTCAGATTTAGGAGAATTTGAAGGCTCGAGCTATTATTGATGGACCTGAGCACAATAAAATCATAACTTGTAGAAGGAATGCTTTAAAAACAAAGCCTTTCAAGAAGGTCCCTGATTTCTGCATCCTGAAAAACTCTTCAGTGTCCATGAGTACAGCACTAAGGGAATTGTGAGTTGCCGCTAATATCAGCCACATGGAGAAAGTAGGAATTTTCCTGAGATGTACATATGAATAAATGCAAAGTCCAGGCCCTAAAGCAGCCCAGAAATACTTAGCTCTCTTGACGTCTACAGCTTTTCAGAATAGATCCTACTTTTACTTACCTGGAAGTGGTTATTCTCATCTTGATGCGCATATATAAAACTTTTATGAGTTCCCAAGGCTCTGTGAGAAATTGTGCAAGTATACCGTGGGGAAAAGGGGCACAAAGTCCCCGAAAGGTGGATGTTTAAATGATACAGAGGAATTGTGACCTAACATCGGATCCTTACTGAACAGAGCATGGAGCTGTGGTCTCTTCTGCCACACCGAGTTGATAGCTCTCAAATATTAAAGTGATTTCTGACGTCCGGCTCTAAGGCAATAAAAATAGATCTTCAGGCTTTTATGTATGAAAACTGGGCTTATAGAATAATAACGGCCATCAGGAGGACGCTGCACGTGCTGCCCAGGTGTTTCTGTTAAAGGTGTCCTGAAGTAGTTTAAAAGTAGGAAAAGGAAAGGCCTATCGTAACAGGTGGCATTGCTCTCCGATATTCATCCTTGGCTGATACATCTTTGGAAGACGGACAACGTAGTAAACCAGATAGAACTGCTCATTTTTTAAAATTATTTTTTTAAGAGTAGATTTCTGCCCTGGCAAACCCACCTTGTTGTCAGCTCTGCATGAATGCATGATGAATTAAGAAAACGGTAATAAAAATAGCACGAGGGTAGAGAAGCCTTCTCTGAATTGGAAGTGGTTTTATCAAAATCGTGAAGGCTGCTCTTTGGTTTTGCTTCTGGCTTGTTTTTTAAGTATTTTCTTTCTAAAAAAGGCAAGAAACAAGAAGATTTTCGAAGGACACTTAGTCTTCAGCTTGCCTTCGTTACATAATATCAGCATTCCAGTTTATAGTCTGACAAAAACATTAGAAAATAAAAGTAGGAAAATTAAACTTCTCACCTACTCTTTAACATTAAATACCTTTTGCAGGCAACTACAGAAGAGTGCGACCCCTGAAAAAATAATTATTATTCTCTAAAGCCAAGCAGGGTATCTGACAGACTTGAAAGAGGCTTATGGAGCACAGCAGAGCCCTTAGGGGGGTCCTACAAACGATTCGTTATTAAGGGCCCAAATGCCTTTGCTCTGTAAATTCCAATTCGTGCAGTTATCCTGGTAACCGTGTTACCCGAGTCAGTAGAAAGTATTCCTGTGACGAGAGAGTTAAACTATATTCTCAAAATACTACTTTGGGTGGTTCTGACTCTCTACAGTCAAACTGACGTAGAGTCAACAGGTCTCAGTTGAAGCTGGAAAACGTAGTTTCTGCTTTTGGATGTATCATCATTAATTTGGTACCAGGACACTAGAAAACTATAAAGAATTGTCAGTGGAGCCAGTTTTGGTGAATTTGTCCCGTTGCTCTGGTTTTCCAGGTTGCTGATTTCCTCTCAGTGCCTGGGAGCTCCAAATCGAAGCATCTAGGATACTTGGCATTAGCACGTATAGAACAATTTTATCCATATATTCGATAAAATAAGAGGCAAGTCTACTCATATCCGCAAACGAGCGATGAGATACTGGATTGCACTAAACCGAATGGAGTACTTCCATCTGCAGTTAAATAGGTAAAATAATCTAATATCTAAGAAAGGCAGACAGTAATATTTATAAGTAATATATGGTCGTCTACAGATCAGATTATCTTTTTCCTAATAAATGCAGGTAATTTGTGTTAAATTAGTCTTTCCCCCTGTGTGACACCTATATAATGGTTTCTGCAGTATTTTGTGGAATGACACGTACTTCCTGAGACAGGGAGATCTAACAGTAAAACCAGTTCTGGTATTGGAAAGACGGGAAAATAATTAATTCCATGATGTGTGAGGAGGAAATTCCTGTCTTCGTTTAGAAGAATCAGTTTGCAAGAGAAGTGATCGAGTGCAGCTGTCAGGGACTTCACATATAATTAGACATGTAAAATCTATTCTTATGGCCTTCTGCCGTGGGGTGATTTGAAGTGCAGGATCCGCAGAATTTGCCTAACAAATAACAGAGCGCTAGGGTTTGGGGTTTTGTTTTGCTTTGTTTTTTGTTTGGTGGGGTTTTTTTGGCTTTTTTTTTTTTGGTTATGCACGTGAAGTACTTCCGATATTTCATGAATGGATTTAAGTTTATGCCTGTCCCTAAGGTTTGAAAGATTCCAGTCTTGTGCTTCCCATTAAGTGTATTAAGAAGCACCGTATGTGTTTATACTTACGGCGTATAATGAATCCTGAAGGTCTGCAAATTTGTCCGAGTTAAATTCGAGACAGAATTTCTTTGGGTTTAACTGAATTCTGAGAACAGAATTATTATTTTTCTTTGTTTTCGTTGCAACACATTTCACAGCAGCGTTATATAGCTGTAATTTACTTTCAGCCCAGTCGGGGAGGCACCGTTGAGGTTTGCTCTGCTCTCGGCATCTGCCAGGTGATAATTACCTCACAGCACATTGACCATCAGCGCACTTCCAAAATATTTCTGTACGTTCAACCGCACCGAAAGAATCGACCGAATGGCCCTAAAGCATGTGAAACTGGGTCATACCTCTTCACAACGCCAGACGTCCGTTACTCCGATTAGACATCTGTCCGTTAGTACTGAGAATTAATATGAAATAGTTGGCAAGAATATTAATTCCGTACATATATTATGTATCTATGGGTTTATCTAACCCTACAGTAATACAGACGTATGTGGTGCTGCTAAAGTAATCACGTCGTATAAAGAAAATGAATTCAAAGAGCAAGTCACCAGGCACAAATAGTTAAATGTAAATCTCCCTGTTACCAGTCGGATTTCGTTGAGAACTGAGTTGGTTCCCTTTTAGATTTATCAAAATTAGTGCATTTTATATTTTGGTTATTCGTCCTCGGATTTCACCTGAGAGGATCTTGGTTTTCTGAGCACTTTAATCCAGTCCTTCCTCCCGTGATAGATACTTATTTTTCTAAAAGCTGGATCTGTGAAAAAAATACTAGAATGATCTTTTATAATTTCGTCATGAATATTTGGAACGGCCTTAAAATGTCATTTGTTTTGTGATAATGCAATGAGAAGATATCACATACGACAACATGTATTTGTTTAATTTATTTTATAGAAACAAAATCAGCTCATGACAAAGTTTTGCAGATGCCTGAGGTATCCCAGTCCGTCCGTCCAGGCGTGATGTTCTTGCTGGAGTTATTTGACAGGCCAGTATCCGATATATTTTTATATCATGTCCAGGAAACAGCAGTGTCTACCTCTTTACCAACATTACTTACATTGTGCCAAGTTCTATGTTTGAAGTGGAAATAATTTGATGAAGATTTATTTTTGTACACCGTTAAAGGGCGTTACACGTTGGCCAAGACAGAGGGATGGCTGGCATGGGAAGGTACAGAATGGATGCTTGGTCTTTGGCCTGCCGCAGTTAATGCGTGCACATGCATTTTTGTGTGCGCCTGTTTGAAACGATTGACTCTTTCTATTAAGTAATTATCTTCGTGTTTGTTGTTGTTTCTTGAAATTTAATAAACAGGTGTTTTCGGAGCTTCTCACACTTTTACCTGGATTTATTCCATCTTCATTTGAAGCTCCCCCAGACTCTATTTCCCCATCTCTTTCCTCTCTCACACCAGAAGTCCCAGGCTGTTTGGAGGATTAACCTGGCCTGGATGTTCCCCGAAAGGTCTCTGAGAAGATAACTTCACCATCTTGAGATGCTGAAGAACATCAGACCTGTTGAATAATATTTTTTTATTAAAAACAAATCTATTCCCTACAGCTCTCTTACCACTTTTGTTCTTGTTTCTCGCAACTGGAACTGCAGCAGGTGGCGACGAGGGTTTCTGAGTTGGGCCAAGAACGTGGTGGTGGTGGTGGTGTCCTTGAGAAAGAACCTGAGGAGGCAGGAGAGGAGAAGAGTCAGATGTGTAGGGACTGATTCACATCCTTGGGTGAGTAAAGGTTTAGAGTTGTTTCCTAGAATCCAAAATATGTAAGCAGCTTTCTACTCATTATTTTTAAAAACTTTAATGTAGTACTTCTCTGTGGAAGCAGAAGTTTTACCTTTTCACTCTGTTTTGAAGTACATCGACTTCTCCATTTCAACAGACGTGCAAAACCAGGCAGGTTTATGAGGCTGTGCAGAAGATGATCTTATATTTGCAGGATAAAACCAGCATATTCTTGGTAGAACTGCGCTTCTTGCTAATGCAACCTCCAGCTCAGCCCGGGAGCTGTGAAAGAACTGACTGCATTGAAGTTCCCCGTCCAACTACCCACTTGCGGATGGAGAATTACCTGGGCTTTTTTGGGTTTTGTTTTTTAAATGTGTGATTGCGATAAAAAATAGCTGGGTTTTGTGATCGGGAAGTGAACCCCTCTCCAGGCACGTGCTCCTATATGTCATAAGGATGATTGTAACTTTATTTTTATGTTCAACTCTGATTGCAAATGCCTAGGCAGCTGGTGGTTCAACTTTCAGTCAGAAAATCTGTTGTTGTTTGTCTAATTCTGAAGCCTACCATGCTGAGGTGGACAGAATTTTATTAAGTTTCAAGGTCTCTTTATCTCCGATAAGTGTATTTTGTAAAATACTCTGTCATGGCAGCTAATTCTTATGCTACATACTTGAATTCTCCAATTACCAACACCTAGTTTCTCTTTGCTCTTCCAGTGGTAACTGGTATTTATGGTCCGGAGTGGACATAGTGGTTGTCTCTCTCTCTCAGTAGCTCGTCATAACCAAGGACAGTCTCATCGTTTGCTGCCGTTTTCACTCAAGTGAAAGGTGTTCCATCCTACGGTTAGTCTCTCACCTCCCTTTGCCCAGCAATTGCTTCTGCCCAGTACATGATGGACAAAGGTTGGCGTCTTTCTGGTTTGGGGGCAAACAGTTTCCAAATGGATTTTAGGATTCAGGATTTAGAATTCAGTGGTCTTCCTGCTGGGGACAATAAAGTAACGCCATCTTGAGAAAATGCTGTAAAATCTTCATCACCTCAGGACAACACGATATTTTCTTAGAGCTCTTTTGGGGATGGAGGGTGCACCAAGATACATTCATACCCGTAGTGGCCTCTGAAAGTGTGGTAGAGAGGGATAAGGGAGAAGAATTAGGGAGATTAATGTGAAGATAGAGTAGGTCCAGGTGAAAGTGTGGAAGACTTGATGATGTTTGTTAAAGATATCAACACAGCAGCCCATAAAAGAGGCATCAGAACACATTTGCAAAACTTGACTTGACCCCAGCTGTAGTTTTATTGCAGTTATTGTAAAATCGTAGAATCATAGAAATGCCCAGGTTGGAAGGGACCTTTCAGATCATCGAGTCCAACCATCAACCCAACTCTGACAAAAACCCCCACTACCCCGTGTCCCTCAGCACCGCGTCTGCCCGGCTTTGAAATCCCTCCAGGGATGGCGACTCCACCACTGCCCTGGGCAGCCTCTTCCAATGCTCGACAGCCCTTTCCGGGAAGAAATTTTTCCTAATATCCATCCTAAACCTATAGTTCATGCTGCAAATCTTCGTACCCTGTGTCGTGGTATTCTGCTTTTTTAACTTTTATGGGAGGTTCCTTCAACATTATCCATCTCAATGTAGGGAAACAGAAAATTAGACAAGTTCTGACCTGCTAATTGTAAATGAGTGATGGTTACTTATCAGCCCTGAGTGAACAATACCTACGTTGTGGTTCTTCCAGGCTATAGGGGGGACGAGGTGTGTTTTAACCTGTGATGAAGAGCTTCTCGCACAGGTGCTTCCTTCATGTTCACTGCAGAGCTGGTCCCAGTCTGGCCATGAGTTCTGCTCAGTGATGGTATTTGAGGGTAAGACATGTCGTCCAGGGGTTATTGCGGGCCTTACTGGAGCCGCTGAGCACGTAGAGGTTAAATTATAGGGCAGAAGATGCGTTTGAAAGGGGGATTCTGCAAGGCTGGCTCTGGAAAATGAGAACGTTCAGCAAGTTGGTTGCTGCGGTGCATTCAGCGCGGGATGGTTTTTCCTCTCTGTTACTGGTTTTAGCTGAGTTGAGCTTTAAACTACCAGTTTTATCTTTTCCTTTTTATCTTATAGAGTAGGAAAATGAGTTCAAGTTAAGCTGATACTGTCCTATTAAAAAACGTTTACGCGTCTAATAGGTCAGAGCAGCGTAGTAAAAGAAACGGGCAGTTTGCTGTTGAGGTGGTGGTTGGAGCCGCGAAGGAAGCCCAGCCAATGCAAAATGGATACTTTCCACAAGATGGCGGCGGAGGCGCATTTTTTTTTTTAACTTTTCTGAGCTAAACCAAATTGTTCTGCAAAAACCAAACCAGTGTTGTGATAACCCAGCCGTTTATAACTGTAAATGGTTACTGAGTGCTTTATTATTACAATTAGTCAAATCCTGAGTGATACAGAACTTTGGTAACTTCCATTAACTCTGGGTTTTAATATGATTTATTTAAAATATATATAACTGCTTTCTTGCCCTTTGTTTTGTGGTTAGAAGCCACGCTGAGCAGCGAGGTGCCTGTTGAGATAAGGTACGGTGAGGGCCACCAAAGACGATGGGAAACCTTCGTCCAAATTTCGCCCAAAGGTGAAATCAGGGCTGAGGTTTGTCATCAAGACGTGGAAGAGTAGAAGAAGAAGAGTTTCTGCGAGGAAACAAGCAGAGAAGAAGTTTCTATGAGTAAAAACATTTATTTGGTTTGTTGTTAAGAAACAAAATGCTCCCCCCCCAAGTCATATTGGCTTCTAGTTGTACTACGTTTTTTCAAGATGAGGCTGATACGGTTTTTTGGGGGTTGGGTTCCCCCCCCCTCCCCCTTAGAAGTTAATTAATGGTTTTAACTAATGCATCTACTCAATTTAACAAGGTGCCTTCCATGGCTGTTGGTATTGGTATGAATTTTGCGGCAGTGTGTTTCGTCCAGCAGAACGGAGCGCTGGGAGTGGAATTTCACGTGCGCCTACACCTGATTTTTTTTTTATTATTTTTTTTTTTTTAATTTTTTTGAAACTCCTTAATCCTGGTGACACAGTCCAAATCTGTCAGGGAAATACTGGAAAGCCTGTACTTCACGTCACGGCGTGGCTGGGAGAACAGCAAAATCACAAACCCGTATTTTGACAAAACCGCAGCGTTTTGTACGTGGTGGGGAGTCCCCAGCAGCTGCCCCCGGAGAACTGGGGCTGGAGCCCCGCTCGCCACCCGTTCGGGCAGAGGGGCTGCTGGGCTCTGCGGGCCGGGCATCCCAAAAAGGGCTTTCACAACACAGGGGGGTATTTATTGAGTTTTGAACACGTGCCTTTTTTGATATTCTAAAACGTTAACGTATAGATATTCTGCCAGCCTGCTTTTTTTTTTTTTTTTTTTTGACCGTCCAGTGGGATGTTGTGATTTAACCCCAGCCAGAAAAATTAGGAATAACCATTTTTTTCTTTTTTTTAAAAAAAATACAAAAAAGAAAATTACTCTACCTACAAACTTTTTATGTAATGCTGTATTCTCCTCTTCCTCTGAATCTTCAGACTTCCAAAAAAGCCATGTATGAGTAGTGGAGAAGGTATTGTGTGCGCCTTTGGGTGTAGAAGAGGTTTATCTGTGACGCAGCCTGGACTTCAGCTGCAACTCTGCAAGGTCCTGGAGGAGCAGGGCTGGCTGGAGCCGCCAGGGAAAGCAAAGGCTTTATGCAACCACACTGAGAAAGCAAGCAAATGCAAATATCAGGGAATTACACCAGGCTATTCTTAATTTGTATAAAGCAAAAAAAAAAAAAGTATTGGCCACATCAACACAGATCCTGCTGTAACTTTAATCCCGCCCCCCTCCCGCCTTCTGAGTCTTGGGAGAAGAAATCTAAAATATTCCCTTTTGTGAGAAACTCTTTGCCATTCTCCAAGTCTCTCCTCCATTGAGGAGAGGCTGAGGGAGCTGGGCATGTTTAGCTTGGAGAAGAGGAGGCTGAGGGGAGACCTCATTGCCCTCTACAACTCCCTGAAGGGATGTTGTAGAGAGGTGGGGGTTGGCCTCTTCTCCCAGGTGGATAATGACGGGACCAGAGGAAATGGGCTGAAGCTGCGGCAGGGCAGGTTTAGATTGGATATTAGGAAGAATGACTTTACTGAAGGAGTGGTCAGGCCCTGGAACAGCCTGCCCAGGGAGGGGGTTGAGTCACCATCCCTGGAGGTGTTTAAGGAACGTCTGGATGTGGCACTTCAGGGCATGCTCTAGTGGCAGAGTCTGTAGGTTGTTGGGTTGGACTCGATGATCTCAAAGGTCCTTTCCAACCATGAAGATTCTGTGATTCTAAGTTTCAGGTTTCCTACAGGACATTCCCAACAGGAAGGGATTTGTCCTGTGGGTGCCAGGAGGGGAGGAGCTGGGGACAAAACTATGGTCGTTTCTGCCTTGCGTTGGCGTGTGGAAGGACGGGTCTGTGAATAATCTGTGTCTGCTTGGATGTTTTAGATGTGGGGGCGATGACGATCAGTATATTGGTGCCCTTGGGTTAATATATTTTTCAATTAAATAATACATTTTTAGGTCAAGAAATAACCTTTGCATCCTTGTTACTCTTTTAAGTGATTCACTTTTCTGTGTGTTCTTGTGGCCAAAGGGCAGCAGTTTTGTCCACTTGTTAGTTTGTTTGTAAGCTCGGGGTGTTTTCATTTGTGCAAAACTTGTGCAAGCATTCAAAAGAAAACGAAGGACCCTAAAAGTACTTGTATTTACAATATTTGGAAGTCTTGGAAATAATTGAAATTTAGATGCACTATGATCGTTAGGCACTTGAAAGAAATTTTCTAGCTCACTGTCTATATCATAAAATAATAAATTACCGTAACTCACTGGATATTTAATGCCAATTACATGTTGATGTATCTTAAAGCAGAAAACAGAGGTTATTCTTCCACTCAGAAGGACACTTCATGAGAACATAAAGCTGCAAATTAGACGTAGTTGCATTATCCCAGTTCTTTGGAAATCGGTAAGGGAACTTCTGCTAATCATAAGCAGCCAGCAACTGTGTTTTCATGGCTTACAAAGGAGGAAAATGGGCAGTATTATATTTTGGAAATATCACTGTTGGACTGATAAAATAGAATTTCGCAGTTAATGCCACTTTTTGTCTGAATTGGGGCCACAAAATGTTTTTAAACGGACTTCTGTGCATTACCGTATAGTCGGAATTTCTGTGGTTACACACCTGTGGGCCTTTCCTTGGATACCTGTTTTTCGGTGTGTTTGTACAATTTCAATCCTCCACTCGTTATTAACTGCTGTCCGTGTTACAAGTTTAGAAGCAAGGCAGGAATATGCTCTCAAATAATAGAAACTGTGATTTACAAATATTCCATGCCTGTGGCTTGGGGTTTTTTATTACATTTGTTGGAATTAACTTGGTTCTGCCTAAACTAATGGTCTCGTAAGAGAAATAATGAAAGCACTTCAAAACAAGGAAGGTGGAGAGCGGAGGTTAAACACTCGTCAAGCAGTATCTAAGTGTGTTTTGGAACTATAAGCGCTCTTCGATACGTGTCAGGGATCAATAATGGCAGGGAAGGTTTCTGAAGTTAAGCTAGATTTGCTTTTTCTTCCCAAAAGGAGGCGAAGGCCGTTACCCTTCAGCAATGAGCTCTTCTGGTATCTAGGAATTTCTGCGTACCGCACCCAGCGATATCTCACTCGTATCAGTATAAATAATCTAATCAGCACAATAAAAGTGTCCACTGCTGTGTGCTCCAGCTGGCTTTTGCACACAGTGCTTGAGAGTTTTCGGTGGAGGTAAGTGATCTATTTAAGAGTTATTTAATTTTCTTGACTTTGATTGAAAAACGCTCCCCCCACCCATGTTCCCAAGTACCTTTGGAAAGGCAAACGTACAGCTGGAAAAGAATAAAAGTCAAGCCATGGTCAGTGTGCCTTGCCCAAATAGGGCATTAAGAGCATATTGAATCTTTGAGTATTATTTCTGTTGATTTCAGTTTGTAGAATTATTGTTGAAGTAGAAGCGATAGAAAGTTTCATGGTTTTTTTTTTTTGGAATGGATGGGAATCAGATGATTGCTACAGAATGCAATCTGTCAGGGTAACAGAAACTCAACTCTGCTTTAAAACCCCATTAATCCGTTAGTATTTTGGTGCCCAGTAGGATTTGTGTTATGTTCCCTGGGTTATCGCACGGTTTCAATACGCTGCTTAAATTTATATCAGCTTCTGAAGCCGATAGAGTGTTCAGGAACTTCCCCTGTTGGCTGGCAATTATTGTAGTGAAGTGTTTGGCAAGCAGTGAAGTCATGGAAACTTACTGTACGGGTTCACTCCTGTGTGATTAGTAGAACTCAGCCCGTGTTGAGGTCTCAGTCGCTGCCCTGAGGAATTTACAATCCAAGATAACGTAGAGATAACGAACCTGCATTGAGTTTGCTTGGCTGAAAATCGCTGGCCAAGCCAAACGTGACACATCGGGCATGACAGGTATCATACACCTTGCGCTCCAGTGTTAGCGAGCTGGGGAAAATAATTCCCTGTGTGTAAATTAAATACAGGAGGAATTAAATTGGAATCGGGATGGGAGGAATGAGGTGGAAGATGAGCTGACTTGCATTGCCCAGTGAAAGCTTTAAAAGGGGTAGATTTCTCTGTTCAAAAATGGTATGGAAGTTGGAGATAGGATTATTTTATTTTTCAGTGCAAACTGTTTTCATAGAAAAGTGGCCCAGTAAGGGTTGAGCTTCAGTATTGTATATAAAAGTTAGGGTGAGAGAAATAGGGTTTAATCCTGGAAGATTTTCAGTTCATAGAATCATATACTTGCCCAGGTTGGAAGGGACCTTTCAGATCATTGAGTCCAACCATCAACCCAACACTACCCCGTGTCCCTCAGCACCACGTCTGCCCGGCTTTGAAATCCCTCCAGGGATGGCGACTCCACCACTGCCCTGGGCAGCCTCTTCCAATGCTTGGCAATCCTTTCCGTGTAAATTGTTCCTGATATCCATCCTAAACCTCCCCTGGCGCAACTTGAGGCCGTTTCCTCTTGTCCCATCGCCTGTTCCTTGGGAGAAAAGACCAACTCCCCTTCGCTGAAACCTCCTTTCAGGCAGTATTATAATTATTCCTCAGGCTTTTGAAGATGTGATGAGATGAGCTGTTTGCTCTGGTTCACAGGACACCACTTCATCCCTTCATCTCGGTCCTTCCCCCAGGATTCGAGTGCGAGTCCCGCGTAGTCATGTGCTATAATAGGCCATTGAATTTTAATCGAACTTAAAGCTGTCCTCTCTTACCTCGTCTAACAGTGATAGCGATGCGTTTTATCGCTTACAAGAGAATCGCTGTCCATAAATTGAATGTCTTGTCAGTAAAACCATGGTTATCTCTGTAACACAATCGTTACACAGCCATCGTCAAGGTCACCGTGATTCTCACTCAGTTTTCCTGAACAGATTTGTCTTGGCTGTGTGCAGTTAGGTGGAAAAGACAAATAAAACACGAGAAATCATTTATTTCTTTAATCTCGAATTTGAAGATGGATAAGGCAGATGGATTGAATAATCCTGATTTGCCTTATTCAGCTTCTGTGTGGTCTGGATGCTTACACCTTTTTTACATCAGTTATGAGTCTTATTATTTAATGTTTCTGTATGAACTGAATTCACTTTTATGTGCTACATTATTGCAAGACTTGGCTGAGTTTACATGACATTTGCTGGTTTGTTTCATTTGGGCCTTTTTTATTCTACAGCGTTGTATATGTTCTCATTTGTTCACGTGGCAAAAGCTCTGTCGGAAAATAAGAGAGAAAAATGTGAAGGGGGAAGCTGTGTGCTGTAAGGAGAGAAGCAATAATCTTCCCAGTCCCGAGACCTCGTAAAAAAGAATTTTGGATTAAAAAACCCCCGAAGATTGGTGTTATCAGGAGCTTTGAAGTTGTGAACTTAAAAAGGCAAAAGGAAACAACCTAAAAACTGGTAAGTAGAAGGAGTTAAGATCAGAAGAGTTAATAAAAGTAGGCACTGGGGCAAAAAGAAGAGAAGGAAGGCTTGGAGCCTTTTCAGAGAAAATCAGCTACGGTGTACGGCAGGAGGAGGTGAGGATAAAGAGGCATAGTAGAACTGTCAGAAAGGCAGCCACAGTTATGGGTAAGTTATAGCAACCAAAAAGGGTTTAAAAATAATAATAGAAAAAGCCAAGGTCCTGAGACTTCATGAGCAGCACTTCTTTAGAGTATGGGAATATTCTCTCCTTCGAACAGGATTAATTATTGTGTAGGTTGCGAACTTGTGACGTAACTCACACCTTCCTATATTGCAGTTTCTTTTTGACATCCTCTCTAAGGTGAAATTTTCTATGCAAAAAGTCGGCAGAAATGGTTCTCCCATCTGGATGAGCCTTTGGCAGACTGTACAGAACATTGAACGTAAATGATTATTGAGGGGTCCGGAGCATGAGAGGGTGTGCTTATGGTCCTCCCACGGAACAGCACGTCAGGCTAATGGAGGTCACTTCCTAGAATAAAATAAAATTAAGTCTGGTTTTGACCGTGGGAGGGAAGAGGGCTAATTACTAGTAACTAGGTTTATCCTCTATGATAACTGTGTTTGTAAATATTGTGTGTAATAATACAGGTGAACCATCCTGTCTGGTAATCACACTTTGTGTTAAATTCCGTAGCAAATTTTTGGCATTTCATTCACTAAAGGGAGGTATGAGAAGTAGGGAAAAGATCTTCTTGTAATTAAGAGTAAGAAGCTGTTTCTTCTCTCTGTCTTATCCTTCCCAACTCCACGTCCAATAAAAACAAATGAGGTTGTTTTGGTTTAGTTTGATATTTTTTACACTCAGATCGTTTCAAATTAGAATAACACTTCCAAGGGGTCTGTGCGTTACACCTAAGCAAGCTCAGGGGTATGCGTTAAGGCAGATGACGTCCCCAACTGGGGTACTGATGGACCCGTGGATTATTCTCCTCTTCAGCGTCCTAGTGGCAAGAGGTAGTGGGAGGAAGAGGAAAAGGGAATGTCACTTGAAGGAAAAACAAAAAATCCAGCCCTTAAAAACAGCTCCGGAGGAGTAGGGGAGGCTGCTTTGGAGTAGAGACAGCAGATCCCATCATCGATTTGCTGTAGGGCTGGGTCGAGGTTGTGGCTGTGTTACCTGTGACCTGGGTACAGACCTCCTACGGATGGGAGTCACGGAAGATATTTGTAACCTGCAGCTAAAACAGTCCATGAAGTGATCGTGCTGTGGCGTTGTTCCTCTTACTGGCTCTGAAAGCCACGGCAAATGGGTATTTAACTGATAGGTTTAGGGAATAACGCCTTTTACCTTACATGTTTCTAGTAAGGTTGTTCTGGAGTTGTAAAGGCTTGCGTGTGGAGCCCTGGCAATCCTGCCGTGCTCTGCGCGTTACTATAAGCACCTGTCACACCTGATACCAACATCTTTCGGTGGAGAGACGACCAGCCGTGCACACATTTACAATAGGTTCCTCGAGATTCTGGAGAAACCTGAATGACGGAAAAGGTCCCTCGGGGTCAGAGTGTGTTTCCCCTTTTTTTTGTCTTGAGGCAAGAGCACGGATGAGGAAGCTCCCGGTTGATGATGTCCTGCCCGCAAGTGAATGATTTCCTTCTCTGTTTCCTTAGGGCTTCGCAGGGCTCTTGTACCTTCTAATTCAGTCTAAATCACTCCAGCAGCAGTGTATTGTTGAGAGCTATCAAGTGCCTTGTCCGGTTCCTAACCCTTTAACGACAATATTTGAGATTTCTGACTTTTTGTTTCCATTGTCCCGTACATCCTGGGGTCGCACTGTGCTCGCTGGCAATACGCTGGCTGGGATGAATCAGATACGGGTTATAGCACCCGTAGTACGGACTGGAGTATCTCACTGGAGTCCCCATAATAATAATAATAATAATACTAGTGAGTATGAGTCAGTGCAGGAGTGGTTAAGATTAACTCAGAGTTTCGGGGAGCCAAGAGGTGATTCATCCTTTGAAATAAAGAGAAGCTGCTAATAAACATTAATAGACATTTTCAGTTTTGTTTGCAGCGCTCGCTGCCGATATTGGGGAAGCAGCACCAGGAACTGAGAATATCCCACCGCCAGCAGCTCTGTAAGCAGAGGGGGGGTGGGTGCGCGTTGTCGCTGCTGTGGACACCAGCACTTTCCGCTGCCGGATACGGCCACAAACTGTACTGGTTTTGCTGCTGCGGCAGCCGACTTTTTCCAGTCCTCCGTGCTCTTGTTTTACGCTTGAGGTTTGCTGGACATTTCCTTGAATTACTCTATGTTAAGCGAATTTTATCAACAACAAGTATGTTTGATTTATAGTATTTAAAGTGGCAAGTGACTCCGTTAACAGGAAAGCCACTCCGAAGCAGATTCACTGGACAGGAGGATGAATTTGCTCTCCCCGGAGTAGATGTGTTTGCTCCTCCAACTTACGGTAGTTTTTGCCTGTCTGCCAAATCATTTTAATTGGGACCTCACAAGAGCAGCCCTGAAGAGAAGGCCTTGGGGGTGCTGGGGGACGAGAGGCTCCACATGAGCCGTCAGTGCGCACTCACAGCCCAGAAAGCCAATCGTACCCTGGGCTGCACCAGGAGAAGCGTGGCCAGCAGGGCGAGGGAAGTGATTCTCCCTCTCTACTCCACTCTCGTGAGACCCCACCTGGAGCACTGCGTCCAGTTCTGGAGCCCCTGCTACAAGAGAGAGATGGACGTGCTGGAAGGTGTCCAGAGAAGGGCCGCGAGGATGATCAGAGGCTGGAGCACCTCTCCTATGAGGACAGACTGAGAGAGTTGGGGTTGTTCAGTCTGGAGAAAAGAAGGCTCCGAGGAGACCTTCGAGTGGCCTTCCAGTATCTTAAGGGGGCTACAAGAAAGCTGGGGAGGGACTTTTTAGGGTGTCGGGTAATGGTAGGACTAGAGGGAATGGATTAAAACTAGAGACGGGTCGATTCAGACTGGACGTTAGGAAGAAGTTCTTCCCCATGAGGGTGGTGAGACACTGGCCCAGGTTGCCCAGAGAGGTGGTGGAAGCCCCATCCCTGGAAGTTTTTAAGGCCAGGCTGGACGGGGCTCTGAGCAACCTGATCCTAGTGGGAGGTGTCCCTGCCCATGGCAGGGGGGTTGGAACTAGATGATCTTTAAGGTTCCTTCCAACCCTAACGATTCTATGATTGATTCTACTCCGCCGGCTGTGACAGTCGCTCTGATCCCCTACTGCCTTGAAACCATCTTCACAATTCAGTGCTGAATTCCACTGTTGTTCCCCGTGTTTCCAGCTCGTGGACAACTCGCTTGCTTCAGGTGACAATTATTTTGCTCAGCTGCCGCATGACGTCTTGGACTTCCCTGCCGGTGTGACCACTTGTAAGAGAGTTTTTATGCTTTCGAGTCGCTGCAGATGTTTGGGTTGTTTTTCTCTGGTCAAAGGAGAGAGAGGGAGGTGAGAGCCAGCCTGGAGAGTATCGTGATAAACTCATCGGTATCCAATGTGATACTGAGCTTTCTGCCCCCGGGGGTTTCGTTCCTCCCTAGACGTTGCTCAAAGCGGGAGCTGGCCTGGTGTGTCACAGGCGCTCACCTTTTCCTGCTGTATTTAGTGCACCGACAACGGCCACTGTTGTTGGCTGGGCAGCGCCTCGGAACATGCTGGCCACCGCTCTTCCTCTGCCCGGCCAAAATAGTTTCATCGTGTAAACTAATAGCCCATGGTTTGTTTAGAAGCAGAGTCAGGAAAGAAAGCCCCAAGGGTCCTTTTACTGGTCATGTTTGTTCGTGTCCTTGATTTTTTTAAAATTATATATTCCTTTTTTCCAGTACCAGGTGTTCAAGTGGGCTAAGACCTACTTCACAAACATTTCCAGAATAAAGAGTCTTAGGCACTTTTCTTTAACACCCATACATTCTTCCCACCTGGGGCACTGTAAAATTCGTGTTTTCGATACATGCTCTAAAGCTGTGGTTTTCATTCATTTTATCGAGAAGAAAAAGTGCAGTAATTTTCGTTGTGATGCATCTTCTGCAGTATTGGTTTCTCACTGACCTTGTGCCTGCTTTGAGGTCACCGGTCACACAAACAACCACCATCCAACATTTTTCTCAGCTTTCTTATTTGTCTTTTTTAACAGGATTCTCCTGTGCGATGGGAAAAACGCCTTTGTATCTGCGAGCTCAGAAGTACTTTTGCAATTTGCCGTCTCTTTCGGTGCGCAGGTATCTCAAATTCAACACGTGCACTGTTAAATGTGGACTAAATTCCTCCTCTCAAAAACCGACTGGCTTAAAAGCTTGAGAGCGCTGGGTGCTTTGTGTCTGTACGTGTCTGCTGGCACAGGAAAAAATCATTCCAGAAAAAGACTGTAAAGTACACACCTGCCCTTAGCTTTTGATAATGTTTTATTTTCCTTAAGTGGAAAAGGTTGAGTAGATGGTGGTTTCAGAGGGACTGCCTCCATCCCTCCTCTTTGAGGTTTTTCTCTTTTCATGGCTTATAACAACCTGGTTTATAAACTGGGCTGAGCTGACTCTGCGTATTTGACCTATATCTTGTTCCAGTATTTTGTTTGTTCTGATTTTTGTGTGTGTATGAGCGTGTACTGGTTTTGGCTGGGAAAGAACACTGTGCCGCATGCAAAGCCTTTATTCATCTGTCCTTCTCGCCTATTCAAAAGCAGATAATCCTGAGCTTCAAGTGAGTAATCTGCGTGTATGGAGAACATTCGGATGACACTGTGTGGGTAGCTGCCACGTAAGACAGCACGACGGAGTTATCTAAATGACCTATGGCATTAAGATCACATGAATATTGTTTTGTTTAAAAGAAAGGTAAAACATGGCTTTCGTGATCAGTGAAGTGATTGCTATCTTTTTTTACGTGCTTGTCTTGCAGATTTTGTTAGATCAATGAGGCGCCCGACTAGTTATGTCCCGCCTATTGGCTCCTCTGAAAAGAGAGTTGTATTATTGTAATAACGCGTGTAATCTTAGCGAATTTCTGTCCACCACAGGCACCAGGAATCTTTCTGCCTTGGAAGCTGAATTACTTTGTACAAATGCTTTGTTTTTCTTTCTCACAGTATCCATTTACTACACGCTGCTCCTACGGCATTCAGGCAGATTAACTTTCCTTTCAGATTGGAGCACGCGCACGTGGTATTTGTCTCTTTCCCAGGCAGGCATTATATAAATCAGATACTTCCTAAAACTGAATGTTACTCAAGAAAACTATACAAGTTTTCCCAAGTTGAGACATCTTTCTCCATACCTTCTTACAAAAGTTGTGTCAACTCTATTTAATTAGCATTGACGTGATATCAACTGCGGATTGTACAGGCTGTTCAGAGACCTTTGTGTTGCAATGCCGTGTTCCTTTTCATTGCGGGATGACTAGAGTGCTCTGCAGTACTGGCCTCCATCATAACACATTAAAATTTAACCCATTCACGTTCTGGAAAGAATGGGGTTTGCCAGGTACCGCTGCACTTCCGGGCGGTGGTAGAAACCTTCCTTTGTGGAAAGCTTGCGGCTTGAACAATTTAATGGGAAAAATTGTAACTGTTTTAGGATTTATGGATAAATATTTCTTAGACAATAGTCAGCAACATCTGTATATACACCAAAGTTGACATTGTTGAGTGAGAAGAGTGAGAAGAGAAGGGAAAGAAGAACAGAAAAGAGGTGAGAATCCGGTTGTCTTTATGCTGAAGGTATTTCAAGTTTTTAGTAAGAACTCATATCGAAAGATTACAAGACGATTTACTGTTGAGCCAAGTATCCTAAAAAGTACTAAGCTCTCAAGTAGATGGAGTCTATTGTGTTTTTCTTCTGCTCTAAACAGTTGATTAATTCCTTCCAATTAAACGTACGTTTCAGAGTGGGAACATTCCTGTGGCCTTGCGAAAGCCAGCCAAACTCAAGGTGATTCATAGTAAGGCTGTCCTTTGTGGGGATCCTGAATTAATCAAAAGACTTATGGAGAAAATAATGCAGATATCCAACATCCTGAAAGACTGGACAGTTTTGTTCAACTTCTTTTTATATGGTCTTCTATTTTTTGTTCATCTAATTCTGCCTGCGCACTGTACACAAAATGGTATTGCTACGTGAAAAGAATGTAAGCGTTACGCTTCCCCTCTTTCGGTTGTGTAATAAGTCTTCACATTGTTTTTAGTTTGCAAAATTGAAGTGGATTAGTCAGTTGCTAATTATTTATTAAACAGAATAGTTGGCAGCGTAAGTTATTTTGGAAGTTTGCATCTCTGTGCTGGCTCCCCGTGTATCTCACACTAACTGGGGGCTATTTCCCTTTACTTTAAGAGCACTTGGCGGCCTCTCTCTTTGCCGTCCCTCTTCTTTCACACGCAGCTGCGAGGTGGCCTTCGCCTTGTTCCTGATATTATTAGTTCAGAAAAGTGGCGGGGAAGAAAAAAAAACAAGCAAAAAGACAAAAATCAACTTCTAATTGCTTATGTTTTTGCATCTACAGATACAAAGAATAAGGAATTATTTAGTATAATCCACTGAGCTAGAAACCAATACAACAGGATGAAATCTGTAAAATAAAATTAGGAGTTGAATACGTGAAAGCTTCTTAAGAGTGAAGTCTATGAAGAAAGGGACATTTGATAAAAGTTGTGGAAATCCCAGCGTGGTGGATTTTTATAGAACAAACTACGGCAAATCCTGTCTGTAAAGAGCAGCCTGTGTGGAGATACGCTGGATGATCAAATCCAGCAGGTCTGGCTAGTTTTTTTTTTTTTTTTTTTGGATGGCGTAGAACGACGGGATGCCAAAGATAAAGAAAAAAGTTAACTTTGAAATCCTATACTGACGTTCTAATTATCTGATGTAATAATAACCAGCAACAAGGGGAACAAAAGCTGGCATTAAGGTGAACTGCAAAATGAAAACTCACTCCCAAGGTTCATCTAAATCCTTCTTCTTGGTCACTTACTTCCCACTCAATGCAAAAATGCATTTTCATTGTAACTTTTCATTATCTTCTTTGAGAACTATGACTTTTTTCACAAGAAATTGGATTTATGTGACCTCAGATACCAGAGAATAACATTTTTGAAGCTTTTGATGGAGAAAGCTAAATGAGTTTACAAAGGGCAGTATTATTATAAAGCTTATTTAAGCTTACTTTATGCTGTAAATGCATGAATATGCATGCTTTGTGCTTACTTGGCAGTTTGCCTGCTGGGAATATTCAACCCTCACATTGGAAAAGCTCCTTTTTCAATTTTCATTTTGAATTAACATTTGAGATTACTTCGAAGAAGCCGCGACTTCTTACAGGCAAAGAGAGTACCAGAGCCCTGGGGAAAGGAAAAAAAGAAAATAAAAAAATTGTTCTTTTGATGGGTTTCACAACATGCCTTAAAAAATCAGAGGCATTTTTGGAAGGTCAGAATGACTTTTCCAAATGACGTTGCCCGATGCTGAGAAGCAGCACTAGGTTCACTAAAGGCCTGCAGAAAGTCACTGATAAGGTAGAGAACAGGAGGGAAACTGCTTTGATATGGCCGGTACGTTTCTGTAGAAAGTTGGGTAATGATTTATTCTGAATTTTAATGATGACCAAACACGCTGCTTAATTTGAACCTCATTGCTATATCTTGAGGGTAGGTATCTTGAGAGTAGAAACCTTGTACGAATTGTCTCTGCTGCCGTTGGCAATCCTGCACGGGGAGCGCGTGTCTTGGCCGGGAAAAAGAACCTTTCTGTCTTCTGTCATTAGGCAACAGAATTGAGCAAGAGATGGGATCTTGTGCTGGGGTGGAGAAACGAGATGTTTTCTTGGAAATACATCAGACGGTCAAGAATTTATATGTACCATCAAAGGCAAAGGACTAAACTAAAGAACAGCCTGCTGCTTTGTAGAGGTAGCGAGATTATTCATACTTTTCCCAGTCATTTTGAGGATGGATATCTTCTAGGCATGGATCAATTCCAGATGGTGGGAGCAGCTTCCCATGTTGATAGGGATACCTCATTTCTGCCGCCTGCTTTCTCCTGGCCACGGTGGTGGCTGCTATCAGAGACGGGATATGGAAGGCTGACAGTTCCCGTGTACTCTCCGATACGTTCACTGTTTACATAAAGCAGAGGGAAATACTTGCTTTCAGTTTTAGTGGAGAAAGCAGCTCCAAAAAGACGAAATGAAAAGCCTGCGTGCCAGAGCAGAACTTCATAACGCATGCAGGAGAAGCTGATGCATTTCAAACATGTAACTTTTTAATTAATTTCTCTTTCCTTGCCCTGCAGGCAGAAGGAACAGAAAAGGCTATGCTGTCCCACTCTGGGGGCCTTCATAACCATTTTGATCCCTGTTTTTCTGTTAAAAAAGCCCAAACACTGTAACAAGCTACTGAATGTTCCCATTTAGGTCGTCTGCCCAACTGTAGTCTTTGCTGGGGTTCGGGACCCGCCCTCTTTGCGGTGACTGAAATTGATAGATTTTCCTCGTTTATTGGATTTGTTTCTAACAGTATAAATGAATTCTCCTGCATCGCGATCCATTTTTCTTTAATGTGGAAGTGTTTTAGGAAAAAGAACAAGATTAGAGTAATTGCTATACAAAGTGTTCCCAAAAAGCCCAGCGAACAAAAGGAGCCAAGATTGTGACGAACGTAGCTCGGGGCTATTGTGACTTGCGGCCATAAATGCAGGAAGTCATTTTCCTCCTGGATCCTTTTTAAATATAAGAGCAAAATAAAAGTCTGGTGACCGTA
Organism: Sterna hirundo; assembly: GCA_009819605.1. Lineage (NCBI taxonomy): Eukaryota > Metazoa > Chordata > Aves > Charadriiformes > Laridae > Sterna > Sterna hirundo. The sequence continues at coordinate 1,877,661 of CM020441.1, forward strand.
GTACAGCGCGTGGGAGATACTGAAAGGTCGTCTAAAGGTCTGGGCCAGAGGGCGGACGTATCCCCAGATTTTGGCACAACAAGGGCTTTTGAAAGGATGGGTGATTTTTGTTTGCTTGTGTATGAATTCATAACTCTTCCTTCTTTTTAGGACCTTACCGCTAATGCGCCGGCATCTGAGACGGAATTACATAATTTATCAGCACTTCCTTTCTTAACAGTCGAATAATGTGGTAGGATGTCCCTGTTCTTGTGCTCTGAACAGTATGTTCACAGAATTGCGTAGAAAAACTCTTCCTTTCTGTTTCCATTATGTCAGCTACAAGAAGTACATGCGGAAGCTTTAGGCGTTTTAATAATTAACTGGAGAAATGTCTAGGTTGATTAAAAACCCCAGATAAACACCACGTATATCACGGGATCACGGCATTGTTCAGAGTTGGAAGGGACCTCTAGAGATCATCCAGTCCAACTCCCCCGCTAAAGCAGGACTTCCTAGAGCACATCCCTCAGGACTGCATCCAGGCGGGTCTTGAAAGTCTCCGGGGAAGGGAACTTCACGACCTCCCTGGGCAGCCTGTGCCAGGGCTCTGTCACCCTCGCGGTAAAGAAGTTTTTTCTTGAAACAAATTAAGCGTGTTGAGATAATAAATCAAAACAATTTAATCTCCTGAACTTTACCTTCTTTAGTACAGATCAAATAGTGTATGTGTTTATCTCTACGTGTGCAGTATTTATTTCTCTCTATATGTGTTATTTTCTACGACCAATAGGTAATTTTCAGCTTTTATTTGCAATTCAACCAACAGAACTTTCACTGCTTTCTCAGGAGACTTTATTAACATTTGTATGTGTACATTATACACGTGCTCTTTAATGCCTCTACAAATATATTCTTTATAAGGACATTTTTTGGTGCTAAGGTTTAGCTCAGTATCTTGCTATTGGGTTCTTGGCTCAACCACATGTTTTTCGTGTTGCATTTCACAGTTAATTCTTGAAAATTTGGACTGGTATCATGTTCAGCAAAAAAAAAAAAAAAAAATAGTTTATTGCTTATCTGGCCATCTCATTTTCCAGTTGCGTATTTCCTGCGGTTCACTGATTTTTCCTGAATGTTTTGAAAAACGAAATTTTATCTGTAAACATTCTTCTTTTACTACTAATTCTGCGTTCTTCTTTGCTTTGTACCGAACCCTGAGGGCAAACGCAGTTGCTTTCACTTTAGATTCAGACAAGGAGCTCCCAGAGCAAACAGAAATGAAGGTTTAGTGAGGTAAGCAGAGTTTGCACATTACAGGAACTCTTCCTTTAAAATTCAATCTGCAAATCAAAGTTCTTAGAAGATGGAATTCAGCACTTGGAGCGACACAGTCTTCTGTGGGGTAGCTGGGAATGGGGTTGGGGTTGGTGGAAATCTTTCAGGCTGTTTCCTTTCTTAGTGTTCCCCAGAAAAAGTGTTCTTTTTCTTTCCTCCGCTAATTAAACACTTGCTAGGTGCAAAGGGTAGCACGGGTTTGGACAAAAAGGACAAATGGTTAAAGAACTACCCAGAAGTTCTTTTCAGTGCCCCTGAGGTGTCAAGCACCTGGATGAATTTTGCCACGCAAAATTCTATCTCCGTTACAGAACATTGTAAAAGCCCGTAGACTTCTTGAAGGTAGGATCAGGCCTTTAATGTCTTCCTGTTTCACGCCTCCCTTGTAGATCGTAGTCGTTCTTTACTGCACAATCACGCATTCAAAATAAAGAATATCCTTTATTAATGTGAGAATGGGCACTGTAGTAAAACATAAGACAACAGCGCAGAATGTGATTGCGAGACTGGGCTTTCTATAATTTATTTAATTTTGCTTAACTTTCTCTCTGTCTGGATTCCCAGCAGGATTATAGATAGTGCAGAGAAAAACTGTGAAGTAATCAGCATTCCAAAAATCCTACAGCCGACTCTGGAGGCAAGCGTGCAAGCAAATTAAGTATTGCGTATTTCATTTCATTAGTGGTTAGAAATTATGTTGATCAGAATATAAACAAAAGCTGACGGTTAACAATTTCTGTCTCGAGGGGAAAAAAAATGTTTTATTTTAAGTTGAAGCGTTTAAATTAAAAAAAAAAAAAAAAAAAAAAAAACAAACAAAAAACCCCAAACAAACAAAAACCAAACCCAACTTAGATTTGTTGAAAGGAAATGTTTGAACTTACATTCGTAAAGTTTCATTTCAATATTTTTTTCATAATTTATAAATATTTTTCCAAAGAAAAAAGGTGACAAAATTCATGCACGTTTTCCAAGCATTTAGTACACTGGCATTTTAGCCCTCTCAAGTTCTCTGGGGAAAATGTAATTCTGGTCTCGATGTTAAAGGAGGTGATGTAGTTTACAACGCAGCTTTAAGCCAAGATTGACTATTGCTAGCTATAACAATGTCAAATTAAAGTGAAGTTATTCAAGGTCTTGTGGAAGCGGTGAGGAGTCTTCTAAAAACTAGCCCATGGTGTTACCTTTTGGGTAACTTGCCGCAGGACTGGAAAACCATCACTGCAAGTTTCACCACAGTTCTCGTGAGAAGGTTTGGTTTTTTTCCTCCAGGCTGCCTTTGCTAGAAGCAGCTCACCTGTGTTACCCATATTCAGCAAAAGTCTTATTTCTGAGAGAGGTTCTCGGTAAGAGTTTTGGGAAAGATTTTGGGTTTTGCTCATGGTATTACTCATGTAAGTGTTTAGGGGGCAGGTCAACACAAGAGCTGAGTAAGAGAGATGAAAACAGAAAACATTGTGGAGTCTTTTTGTGTTATTTGGAATTTCAGTTTTATTTATGACGACCTTCATTATTCACTCTTCGTTTTCCAGTTTGATTTTTAAATCCCTTTTTGCCAATCCCAGCCGGAATCGGCTGGGTACTGTTAACTTTTGAAAATTCCTCTTCTTCAGCGTGGGCAGTTTGAGAAAGAGGTTTAGGATCAAGGTCAGGGGGTTGGTAGACCCAAGGGGGGAGTAAGAGGCTCCAATAAGCTCCTGGATGAACGAGGCACTTGAGTGTGGTCTTGCAAAGAAGAGGAGGAGAAGGAACGAGGTTCAGAATTACCTGCCCACAACAACACAAACCGTTTTTTGTGTTCTTTTCCTATCTTTTGCTGAGAAGAGCTTGCTGGGAGAAGACAAAGAAAGGGCACTCTGCCCATCAACCACTTTGTACTTCATCAGTTTTCCCTGTTTTCCCCCCCGCAACACGTTCTGAGAAGCCCGTGTCTACAAACCTTCTTGTAGCAGGAAGTTAGATCTCATAATGAATGTCATTTATCTGCAGCAAACGTTTTTTACTTAAATTAGGGCTACTGAATTTCCACTGTACCGAGTATAAATTTCACGTGGAAATGTCTCACGAAGTAGAAATTTCACAAGGCGTTTTACTTGCAATTCTTTTCTCCTTCTTCTTTTGACATTTGGTTCATAGGCCTTTCCTGTTCTTCTTTAACATTGGCTGGTGCAAGGTTTGTAGCAAGAGAGAGGACATCTGTATTTATTAACGAACGGCTTCACAGCATACCAGAAATCACAAGTTGTTTGGGAACCACGGATACACGGCAGCACACAGCTAAACGGCAGAGGAAAAACCACGAAGCCGAAAGAGAGAAAATTATGAATGCACAATTTAATTCCCCAAAAATTTCAGCAGCTCTACGTTGGCAAGTGCCCTCTGTGGTTTAGAAACTAAATATTATTAAAAGTTAATCCGGGAGGCTTTCCTCCTCAGGCCAAGTGTAAGACAGAAGGTCTTGCACCAGAAGGTGCAAGCCTGGTCACGTACTCATGAACCTCTCTCTTCCCACATGGCCGGGCTGTGAGCTCGCTAGTCACCTCCTGCCTCCATCATCCCCTGCCGGTGCTCCCGAGTGGCGTGAACTGGGTCAACCTTCTGAGCGTTGAGTCGCTCACGTATTGTGAGGTACAAAGGCTGTGGAGGAGCTCTTGGATTCCTTGTGCCGCTTTATCCGCATCTGGCTGGTTTACAGGAGCAGCTCGTTGAGAAAGCCTGTGACCAAATGGGTGTAGTGTGGGTCCGGACAGATTCCGCTTCCTTTTCCCTCTTGACCTGTCATCCGAAGTTTCAGCCCTATCTGTGAGACCCCACCTTGAGTCTAGCGTTCAGCTTTGGTGTCCTCAGCACAGGAAGGACACGGAGCTGTTGGAGCCGGGCCAGAGGAGGCCCCGGAGATGCTGGGAGGGCTGGAGCCCCTCTGCTGCGGGGACAGGCTGAGAGAGCTGGGGGGGTTCAGCCTGGAGAAGGCAAGGCTCCGAGGAGACCTTCCAGCCCCTTCCAGTCCCTAAAGGGGCTCCAGGAAAGCTGGGGAGGGACTCTGGAGCAGGGAGGGAAGCCATGGGACGAGGGGGAAGGGTTTTACACTGGAAGAGGGGAGATTGAGATGAGATCTGAGGTAGAAGTTCTTGGCTGTGAGGGGGGTGAGCCTCTGGCCCAGGTTGCCCAGAGAAGCTGTGGCTGCCCCATCCCTGGAGGGGTTCAAGGCCAGGTTGGACGGGGCTTGGAGCAACCTGGGCTGGTGGGAGGTGTCCCTGCCCAGGGCAGGGGGTGGCACTGGGGGGGCTTTGAGGTCCCTTCCCACCCAAACCAGTCTGTGGTTCTATGATTTAACCATGACCTCCAAAGCTGTAGCTTTTCAATAAACTTAGTTGTGTTACTCTTGTTTTACCCAAGGAAACAGAAGGCAGCACACATTTGTTCTAGTTTTTCTATTGGAGCCTGTGTAGAAAAAGTGATTATGCGTAAGCTGGAAAGAAAACCCACCCAAACCAAGAAATGCACACATGGAGCTATCTAAATAATGTTTCTTTTTTCAAAAACCTATGAATTTGAGGGTCGGCCGTACAGGTCACAGGCTTGTTCCTACAGATTGCTGCATATGATAGCAGAAACATTGTAATTCAGCCTTTTTCTGGAGCATTTCCCGTAATACTGCAATGTGACCTTCAAAAACCTGCCTGGCCACTTCAAGTGTTTACAAGAGAGTAAGGAAGGTACGGTGTGCTCTGTTATGTACCTGGTTTTAAGTATTAATAGAAAGAAATGATCTTTCAACTCTTTCCCCGATCAGTTTCTTCCCTTCTAAAATACGCTGTATGTTGAAGCCTACTCTGTTTGCCATAGTGTGATGAATGTGTGACAACTAGAGTTCAGGAGAAAATGGAAATTGTATTTCAATATCGGTTACTAGCTAAAAAAATTAGAATTGCTGCCCCTACACAACGGGGTCGTCGCAGCACGCACTTACGCAGGGTCAAAGGGAGTTTCAGTTCCAAACAGGTCATGGATTCTTGAGAATAAATGATATGAGTTTGGTCCAGTAACGCTGGAAACACAATGTGTGGTGTTACAGCATCGAAAGTCTTTGAAATAGAGCTTTTGCCCCGAGCTCCCTACCTGCCATGGAAAATAACCCAGGTGCATCTAGTACCGCTAGTCTCGAATGGACTGAGGAGATTCAGGGTTGCGTTTATCACTGGCAATAAAATTTTCATATAGAGCAATTTTTTTATCTTTTGGATAAAATGAAACACCTGCTTTTCCCCTTAATGCTAGAAAATATTAAAAGCTTTTTGAACATGATGCTAGCACAGCCAGCAGTGTCTTCTGAGAAATGAGATTACGGGAAATTAGCAGTGTGAGAATATTTTACTAATGGAGAATTTGATTTTTTTTTTTTTTTTATGTGAGGCAGCTGCCTTACTAAAGTAATCCCATTTAATTGGCCTTCCATCTTGAAAGTTGTCTGCTTTTGCAAAGGCAGAAACTACTGTATCTCAGTAAATGCTGCAGCAGGGACCCGTGAGTGCAAGCTCCCTCCTTGGCCTTTCAGCCCCTTTTGCCGGGTCGCTCTCTGAGCTCGCAGCCGTGTTTTCACCACGATTTACGATTTTTTTTTGTTTGTCTCTGTTTTTGTTTTGTCCCCTGTTACACTACAGTTAGCACCGTTACCAGTTACTTGGTAGGAGATAAAATCCCGCAGCCCATTCTTCTGTGTCTAATTTCCAAACCTCTGGATCTGGCATGGGAAGTGGAACTTTGCAGCCACACTCAGTGATTGCGAGAGAAAGCAAGAACTTTGCATCCAAAGGGCGTTTTGCCCTTCTCTTCCTTCTGACCCAAAACCCAGAGCTTACTTTCTTTTAGGAAGGAAATTCCTAGCCATCCACTGTACGGTGGATATTTATATTTATATCTATGCCGTTGCTTGCTGCCATGTGTCACGAGCAGTTCATCAACAGAGGAGCGTTCAGGCTGGTGGTGGGATGCTCTGGTGGTCTGCAAGTGAGTAGTTGCGGGAGCACCATAGTATGGGCCATGTAGAGGGGATTAAAGTAATGTGCAGAACCATAGCCCAGGGCAGGTTGGAAGGGATCTTGAAAGATCACCGGGTCCAACCTTTCATGGGACAGGGAGCTTAGATGAGATTATCTTTCTAGATGATCTAGAACATCATAGAGTTCTCTGTTGAAGAGGAGATGCCTCTAACAAGGTCTTCGTGCAGCTTGGGTGGATTCTTGTCTGTCTCCTTACGCTTTATTCTGTTCAGTGGAGCTGGTTCATGTTCTTCCCCTAGAGGAGTTTTGACACTTTGTCTCTCAGGCTCTGGACTGATCTCCAGCCAGTGGATGACAAGTTCCTCTTCAAGTTCTTCTATATTTAGTCATTTGGTGACTGCGTTTCACCAGAATTCAAGTGAAACTAACCCAATAGCAGTCTGATCCTAAACATGGGGGGAGACGCTCTGATCCTGTGTCCGCTAACGTGACCTCAGGCTCTACAGGGTCCCTTCCTTAATGACCACCTTCACTTTCTCGTCCTTGACCGTCAGACGCCCTACCTCAAAGTTTCAAAACACGAAGTTGTAGGCGTGGAAAGGTCAAATATGAAAAATAATAATGTAATTTCATTTCAGCCCGCCACTAGCAGAGCATGAAATGAAAAACAATGCTTTGTTAGGTAAGGAAGAACTGATTGCATGTAGAGAGGCCCCAGTCTTCAACTAGCACGTGTTCTGCCTGACTCTAACCCACATCATTTAAAACAGGAAACCCAGAAAAATCTGTTTCCTCCAGATCACGTTGACGTAATGGTATACAAGGTAATTAATATTCTGGATTTCAACCTGGGCCACTGAAATCCTCAAAGGCAAAATGAGACAAGAAAGCAAACAAAACATTTCCTTTCTTTTCCAGAGAAAGATAAATAGGAACAGCTAAGCAAGCTCTGACAAGCTTTAAAATCTGATATGAAGTTGGATTGTATGATAGCACCTAAAGAGGATGCCGGAGTCATCAAATTGATAAGAATTGGTTGTTCCAATTAACTCTTATCTGTTCTCTTCTGTTAAATCTATCTGTCTGTTCTTTTAAATCAAACTTCTGTTTTAGGAGGAAAAAAAAACCAGACTGGAAACTCCTTGAATCCAGAGCTGAAATGCTGTCTGTGTGACTAAAAGGTGATGGTTTAAAAAGCCTAACTATTTGCTGGGCATTAGAGGAAGCACAGCAAATCTTCTCTCGAAACATTTATTGTTTTGTGGTTGTTGTTCTTGAGCTGTTTACTTGGGAAACAACTCCTGGGGGTAGGAAATCTGCAGCACAATAGTGGAGCAGATCTCTGAATGGTGGAGAGGGATTATTTCAGGATCGCATTCAACTTTAGCTTAAAAAGCAGACAAATGTACTTGATGTTTACGACCCTTTCCCCTGTCCTTGCCCGAATTCGGTTAAGTAGGTGGAAAGAGAGCGTGAAACAGGCAGACCGTGCTTCCTCCCCCCGCCTGGAGGCGGCTCTTGGGCTGCGGCAGGCTGAAGGCGATGGTACGCGTGATAAATTGATTGAGTTTACTCTTTTGGTGTATCTGCCAGGTTGTGCTGTCGGAGACGAGACGGTGTCCTGGTGCATTTTGAAGTTGTTCTTTTAACGAAAAACGTGATGCCTGGCAAGAGGTTTGCTTTTTACCGGCTTCAAGTTTTCCTCCTTTCCTTGGCCACCAGGTAAGAGGGTGGTGCAGGATGTAAAAACATACACGGGTCTCCGCGGGGTTTAATGAGTACAGTTTTTAAAGCTAATTTCGTACAAATTTATCACTCCACTTAATTTTTTTTTTTTTTGATATGTGAGTGGAGTTATGCATCCAACACCACGCATGCGAAGGCCTCAGATGCTGCCAAAGAATACAAGTTATACAAGCGGGCATGTCGCAGGCTGACTCCGTGACTCAGGGCTTGGCAGCTGCCCCATAAACAGAGCTACTGAATTGGGTCGGATCTGCCTGATCACAGGACGTGCTGCGCAGCTCACGTTCAAAGATGGGCTTTAAAGAATTACTAGAGAGTGAAGATTTGATCAAAATGCGTGAATTACTGATCGAGTTGAAAAATTAGAGGCGGCTTTAGGGATCCCATTATAATGGTTGCGTTTCAGCCTCTGAGTTTTAATCAGACATGAATACGTGCTAAATCTAAAGCAAAGATTTACGTTCTCTTCCTGTACGGCTGTAATTTACGTCTCTGCTTTAGGACTCTGACTCCTGTGCCAAACGCCACCGTCAGCGATGCTGATGGCCTACAAAACCCGATGTCGAATGTCGGACAAATATTGAGGATCCAGTAGCGCAGGTTGCTTTGTGGAAGATTAAGGGCCTGTTCATACGTTCTGAGTGTTTTAAAATAGACAAAAAATAACAGCGTGCCAGGGGAAAAAACAAAAAAGTAAAGTAAATAATTAGAAAGCAATAGCTACGATCCTGCAGGTCAGATCTTTCCTTACAGTTACATTACAGAGGTAGCCAAGTTCCAAGAGATGCTGCTTATTAACTGCTATTTGCCAGTTTCTAAAAGTATAAAATTTATTTATACTCCAAAGTTTGATAGCGATGAGTGTTAAGTGTTTGTTAATAATATTTGTTGAGGATGCCTTTGCTAGCATAAAACTGCCTGCTTGATTGCTAGCAAGCCCCCTGAACCAAATCCCTATAAATATTAAAAAATTTAGCACGATTCCTATACCAAATGCTGGACTCTCTATTGGCAGATCTGGGCTGATCTGTACCTGTGACTGTAAAAGTCTCATGACGGCTCTTCCTTTCTCTTTTCATTCCTTCCAGAACGTCGTTTGTTGACTTTCCGGAACTGGGGACTCCGTCACCACTCCCTGGAGAGGAGGCAAAGAGTATTTGTGGTCAGTTTGGTTGGACATCGGCATTTCATTCAGAAATTGCGCGTGAGATCTCAGTTTATGCATATTTTCAACTCCCATTAGCGAATCTTGACTGTTTGTCACGCGCTCTGGAGCAGCGTTTACCATTAGTTAGTGCCCAAGTCCATGTAAGTTAACACTTTCTTCTGCATTTCTTCTGGAGTTGGGCAGCTCAGAGCCTGTGACCCAACGTATTTGGACATGAACTTTAGTTTTCTGGGACAGGCCAAAAATGACTTTTTAACTGAATGTTTCTTTGAATATCCAGAAATTAAGGGAAGCTGGAGGCAGAGAGCTAACTAAGACAGCTATTGCAGCCCACTTTTCTCCGGAAGGCGGAGAGCAATGTCACGCAGGAGGCGTTGGAGTGAGGCAGAAGATTCCAACTGGTGCCTTTGGGGGATTCTTGCACAGTTCTCGCCTTCCCTGACTACAAGAGCTGCCCCAAACCCTTACTCCTCACAGGAGAGCTTGGCTAAGAGGGAAAGCTCGGCGCCCACAGGACCTGTGTGTGGTTAATGCCTCAGTGCTATACGTTGTCTCAAAACTTTGTCTATAGCACTGAGCTGGACTCGGATTTGGGCGACCACCACGCTGGTTTGGCTCACTGACGGGGATGGGATCTAAGCGTTTCCCTGAAGGTAAGTGTGCATTTTCAGCTATTGCTTTACATACAGATGTTCCTGCAAAATGACTAATGTTTCCGTGCCGAAGTTCCATTTAATTTGAGAACAAAAATATTTTGATGTAAATCATAGAATCATGGAATGGTTTGGGTTGGAAAGGACCTTAAAGATCATCTAGTTCCAACTGCCTGTCCTGGGCAGCGGCACCTCCCACCAAGGTAAATGCAGCACCAGGGCTTGAAATTTATAGAAACTGAACATATATAGTTCATTTAAACAGCGAGGATTGCTTTTCAAGGTATCATTAACTGAAAATGCCATTAGCAAATTTTAACATGTTCTTAGTCCCCGTGTCTGTGGAACAGACCCCATGGATCTTTGTTGGCACCCTGGAGTGTTTTAATTTATGCTCCCAATGTATTTTCATGGTCAAACGTTCTGAGAAACTCTCCTTGGAAAAGAAGTTTGAATTTCATTCCAGCGTGTAGAGTGATTACCGAACCATTCTTCTTCCTTAGGCTGTATAAATATTTTTTTTCCATTGTTTATGGTGTGATGACAACTTGAGGGAAAATTAGTGGCCAAAGTCCACCTTACTATTCATACCAATAGGTATAGAGACTCTTTGATGTTCGTAAAATGAATCTTAGTCTTTTAGCCACAGAGTTTGCACGACGTACGTGCCATAGACAAACACCGAGACTGGAAGAAACAGCTACTTACCTTCAATGCAGCTCAGTAGGACAAACTTTGTAATTTATGAAAACCTTTTGTTCTCTGTTTGGTTTTTTTTTTTTTTTTTGAATGGTTGACATATTAGACAGAATGAGGGATGGCAAGGAATAATGAGGCTACTCAGATGATATATTTGATGATCTTTCAAGGAGCACAGTCCCGGAGATGGGCCTCCTGAACACATTTTTTTTGTTGTTTTGGCCACACTGTGACACAATATTTTTATTTATTTATTTTTTAAGGCAGAACTCACTGTTGCACTCAGTGGACAGTTCTGTTCATTAAATGCAATGGCAATGTTTCCTTTCTTCTGCTTTTTTTTTTGCTTGCCATTATTCTTTGGATGGGTAGCTTTCAAAGGGAAGTCGTTTCTTTGGAGGGGTTTGGGGGTTTTTGTTTTGTTTCCCCTTCTACAAGTGAAAAATAACGCTCGCAGCTCAGACACCAGGAGGAGAAAAACCCATATGAAAAAAAGTAAATTCCTCCTGCCACAGAGACTCTGTCGTGAAGTATTTGGGAAATGTCCAGCGCATGGAATCGCAAGTATTTCAGTGACTGTGAAGTTGATCCATCTACGATAAAATAATATATATTATAACAGGTTAGGCAATAGATTTGCCTCAGCAGGTGGAATTTGAGAGATACATAATATGTCAAAGATAATACATCGGTTAATGTGCGAGTGTTTAAATTAAAGAGCGAATCTAATTTTGATATCATTCAGGAACTGAGAAGAAAAATGAAATTGCAAAATTGGACTTAGAGTAGGTAAAACCTGCTCAATGAGATGTTGTTTATATAGATTTAAGCATATTCCATGAGCTTCACGGAACAGATTTGGCAGATGAACGTCACTGAAAAATAATGCTTTATGACTTTTAGAAGGGTTACTAGCTTCAGGTACACGCGTAAATAGTGTATAGTCTAGAATACAATGATAAGAATAAATAATAGACCAGATATTTTATCTTTATATCTAGAATAAATAATAGTCTAGAACAAAAGAATTTCTATTGTATGTGTATTCTGTGAGTGTGTAAATGTATAGATGCATAGGTGTGGGGATATGTATGCGTGTGTGTGTATATATATACAGATAAATAAAATAGTCACGTTCAGAGGGTGTAAAAGTGAAAGTGTAGTAGTCCTTGTATGAAGTCAATACTGTTCTTCCTCGAGGGAAATGCGAGTGTAAGATGAAGTGCTGGCGTAGCATTGGGCAGGCACGAATAACCGGGTTTAGCTGCATTTTCTCTAGCCTTGCGTTAATGTACACCAAGGCAAGAGACTCCCTTAAATCAAAACAGCAGCAGTGGTTTTGATAAGTGTCAGCTAACTTGTAAGCCTTGCTGAGGGCTGTGTATTCAAACAGCCTTTCAAATGCAGAGGAGAAGACAAAAAAAAAAAAAAAAAAAAAAAAAAAGCTCCCTAAAGGAACACTCGATCTGTTTGAAGTGAGTTTGCCAGAAGGATTTTGTCCAAGGAAGATGATTCACTTTTGTAGCAGCTGCTGCAGAATCGGTGGCGGAGACGTGAGTGTTTTCTGCCCATCTGTGGGTCTTTGGGAACGTCGGTGTGTAAGGGAGGTCGACTGCTTGTAGTGGTAATTGCAGCAACGCGTCCTCAAGGTCAAACGCCGTGCAAGATTCTGAAGCGTTAGTCATTTATGTAAATAGGAATGGCTTAGATGAGCTAAACTCCAACTATTTTTCTGAAGAGTTTTACGTTCCTCCATTCCAAAAATATCTTTATTTCCTCTTCTCTTCTGTGGGTTTTGCTTGCAGCTGTAGGAAAGTGCACTCAAAGTTGTCTTTGGGCTTTTTTTTTTTTTCCGAAAGTAGGCAGAAGTGTGCTCGCTCTCCTCTCCTATAGTGAAGAGTTCGAAGCCGTGTAACTTAGAGCCTTATTTCCTATTCTCCTTTATTTCTTCTTGATCTTCAAGGTTGCGGCTGCTGAGGAAATCTCGCACTGCAAAGAGAAAAATGCTGCTGAGATACCTTGGGCCACTTCCGTGGAGCTGGAGCATCATGTGAGCTAATAAACTGGCCTCAGGGTTTGCCTGAAATCGGTGAAATGTGCGATAACTCCAGTGAATTTGTTCTTGGTGACTGCTGGAGAGGCGCAGTGGGTTTTTGGTGTAGCTGGTGTGTAGGTCACTGCCGAAATGCTCGGGTTTAAGGTAGTCCAGGGGAAAGATGCAGAGAAGAAGGTGGTGAGGTCAGGGCGATAGGTAAGGGAAGTAAATGGATCTTTTGCATTCTTCTTGGGTGTCACTACAATGAATTTCCGCTTGAGGAGGCTAAATCGGGAGCCTTAAACCATCCAGAAATCCTGGAGCAGATGTCAGACCTGTCACCAGGTGATCATAGAATCATAGGAGAGTCTAGGTTGGAAGGGACCTTTCAGATCATCGAGTCCAACCATCAACCCAACTCTGACAAAAACCCCCACTACCCCATGTCCCGCAGCACCACGTCTGCCCGGCTTTGAAATCCCTCCAGGGATGGCGACTCCACCACTGCCCTGGGCAGCCTCTTCCAATGCTTGACAACCCTTCGGGTGAAGAAATTGTTCCCAATATCCATCCTAAACCTCCCCTGGTGCAACTTAAGGCCATTTCCTCTTGTCCCATGGCCTGTTCCTTGGGAGAAGAGCCCGACCCCCCCTGGCTCCCCCCTCCTTTCAGGGAGCTGTAGAGAGTGATAAGGGTGCTTGTCCTCTCCTGGCCTCTCTGCATGGGGGCTGGAAACCCTCCCCTGAAAGTAAAAGCTGAAAAAGTGCTATTCTGTGACAAGAACTTAATTCTGCCCCTGCAGCGGTAATCATCTCTGTAAGGTTTGCCCAGCAGATGCCAGCAGTGAATTAGCCCAGAGCCTGGGGGAGAATAAAGGGAGCTGAATATGTGACTGTTGCAAGTGCTTCACTGCTTAAAGCATGATTGCTTGAAACAGATTAATTATTTTTTTTCATTAAGGTTGATTTTTACTGTGAAGATCCTCGTTTAATTCTCTGAATCCCTGAGAATAGCGTGTTAGACTGTCTCCGTATACAACATTCAGGTTCAGATTTGGTCCACGATTCATAATAATGGCCTTCCACAAAAACAACGGGATTAAGTTACTTATTTCAAAGCCGTTTTAGGTTTAGCCTCTTTGCACCTTACATATTTTTACCTGACCTTTTCTCTTCTTGTTTACTGTCCTCTTCAGAGTAAGAGCATAACTCTTCTTGTTTCCTGCCCCTCTCAGTTTGAATTACAAATTTGACCTGACATTAAGCTGTTTCTTTTTTTGTACCAGAGGAGGAGTAAAAAAAAAAAAAAAAAATAAAAAACCCCAAGTCATATGGTGTTATCCTTCACTTCCATTGAACCATCTGGACTCCTGGAGCCAGAGCTGAAAACTGTCAACGTCTCTTGATGCAAAGCAAATAGACTGAGCGAAAAGGGAAGTTCAGGCTGGAGAATCATCCTGTAGAACGTTTGGAGCAGTTCAACGCCGGAGGAAGGAAATCGTTATCTGTCCTGCCCCAAAGCCTTAGCGTTACGTACCTAATGCTGGTCCTTTAAAGACGAGGCTCATGTTGAAGATTTCAGTGGAAACCAGACGAAAGTTTATTTTTGGTTTGCTCTTTGCAGAACTTCTGTTCCAAACAAGAGGAAGAGGTCCAGCCTCTCATATCGTAAATTATTCCCTAATTTAAGGAAATTCCCAGGAGGACTTGTAACTGCATGGGTCACCCCCTCAATACTAAAATTGATGCACGTACAATTTTATGATACGCCTAATACGAGTCAATCCCCGGTCCTTCTGAACTGTTCAGAACAACGTGTTATCCACATAGTTACGTTGATGACGTGGTTACGCACCTTCTCAAAAAGATTTCCTTGAATCGAGGCGTTAACACAAATAAAGTAGCGCTGTCGTGTCCCAACGCGGTTGAAATGCCTTATGATTTGGGCTTTCATGTAGGATCATAAGCACTGAAAAAATGGATTTCACTAGGAATATTTATTCTTTCCCCTTAAAAGATTCCTATTCGAAACTGTAAAGACCCGCTGAAAAGTAAACTCAGGTCACATGGAACTGAATGTTCATTACAAATAATGATCATTAGATGAGTCTGGATTATTACTTGTCATTTTATGTTCTTGGCAATTAGTATCTCTCATTTAAAATATTTATTTTTCCTTTTGGCTGCGTTTCCCTACAAAACTGGAATGGTTGTCTTAAAAATGATGATCTCCCAGGCAAAATAAATGAAGTCTTGGAATCCTGTCAAGACTTTTAACTGAAGACGAAATTTCAAAACAATCCCTGGGCAGAAATGAAACTCACTTTCTCCCTTTAACTCCTCTTTCTACCTCCTGCTTCTCTGGCTGCTTCTGTCCGTAAATCAAACACACGCTCTTTTTCTCGCTTCCTGGAAGCCCTCCAAAGGTTGAAGGGAAGTCTTACAGGAAACCTTTCCAAAACATATTTAGGACTTGTTCTTCTTGTGAAGATAAAACCCGCAGACGTGTTTTAATTCAGACCAACTGAAACTGGAAAACTGTAATATTTGGTTTGGGGCATTTTTTTTTTAAATTAAAAGGTAGAAATTTGATGGCTATTTTTCCTATTGG
Source organism: Sterna hirundo (assembly GCA_009819605.1). NCBI lineage: Eukaryota > Metazoa > Chordata > Aves > Charadriiformes > Laridae > Sterna > Sterna hirundo. The sequence goes on from CM020441.1 coordinate 1,892,889, forward strand.
AATTTGCATCAAGAGTTTTACTTCGTTGTTACTTCCTTGTTTCTTTTGGTGAGTTCCAGATGTACTAATAATTTGAGATTTATCTTAGTATAAATGTTTATTTGATCAAATGAGCATGTATTGCATTCTGAGACTTCCTTATCGGATTATGAGATGGAAGTGAATGCAGTCTCTGCCTTTCACGAGGTTTTCTGAATGGCTTTGATTTGAAAACATCTGTCTTTGAGTTACAAAAATAATCCAGAAGAAAAGACCTCTAGAGACAAGAAAGATATGGCTTTAATTCTTTCCCAGCTATAGGCTCAGATTTTCCAGGTGTCCTGGAGTCTAATTGCATATTAATCAAATTTTGCCGTGTGCGACTATCGATATACCACATAATTGGAATCCATTCTTAGAATACTGCCAGTTCACAGAATTAGAAGTTTGTACCGGTGCAATCCCACGAGTTCATTGTGCAATGTCTAAAGTGATTGGCTCTAATTCACTTTAAATTTCTTTCTGGTTTAATTCCTCCAGGGAGCATACATTGGACTTCTGGCCTTTTATTGCTAACAACCTTAAATTATATGTTCTTTCATTGATCCCTTGGAAGACCCAACCTCTTTAACAGGTATTTCTTTTGGGGCAGCAAGGAGTAGAGACGGAGAAAAGCAGTCAGGGCAACAAGAGATCGTCACTATAAATACTGACATTTACAATATTCCCATCGTTATTTGAAGTATGTTATTAAGAGGAGCTATTGAGTTACTAAGCGTGGTGGTTGCTAGCTACATGGTTTGCACATACTATTAATATGATTAAACCTTCCCTTGTTTATAAAGCACACTGAAATACTACTTAACAAGGAGAGAAGCAGAGGTGGGTGCCGCTCAGTGTTAGGGCCTGGCTGCAGGAACGTGCTGAGTTTACGTTTCCATCGCGCCTTTTGCACTTCTCTGCCGCGTGCTAGGAAATGCTCTGATTTTAATCAACACAAGTAGAAATTAATACAATCAAATCAGATAGCAGCTGTTAGTCCAGAGGGATAGACAGAAGCTTTCAGGGATGCCGACGGTGCGGCTAGCATCATCTGTGGGTTCAAAAATAGGCTTTAAAAATAGTGTTACCATAGCCAAAAATGGGGGAGGGAGGGAGAATGGTGAGTAATTCAAGGCATGTGTGTCTGCTTCTCTTCTTCTCCCCACAGTCTTACTACTCCCTGCCTTCCACAGAAGGTAAATATTAGTGTTTCCTCTCTTCCAGATAGGATGCTGAAAAAAACAATGCTTACATTAGGGAAATTAAAGTCAGTGCTACTAAGGAGGGTAAATATTAACTTTTCCCAGCTTTCACAGGAGTTATTAAGTCATCTTATGCTATGAGTCTAAATAAATTGCCATGTAAAAATTTATTTTTGTCAGGCATGTAACCCACGGAGTCCCAAGGCTTGTTTCATAAATGTAGCTGGGGATTGACCTGGATTCAGAAGGTCCGGTGGCGCTCGGCAGGTAGGAAGCTCATGTTTTATTTTCATTGCCACTATGTGACATGCTCCAAGAATATGTACCAAAACGGACATGTATGAAACATGAAAAAACCAGATTCTTCAGGATTTAATTGAGGTTTTAATCAATCAAGGCAAGAGGTTAGATTTAAAAGTTTAGAAAATGAGATTTAATGAGAAAGTAGACATTTCAATCAATGCCAAAGTATTCATCCTTGTATATACAGAGAAAGAAAATTCATATATATATCTCTATAATAGAAAACAAAATTATTTTTGAATTACTTTATAAATAGCTAAAATCCAAGAAGATAAAAATCTGTACTTTCTAGTGTGATATGCAACGTATTCAGTTGCATATATAAATGAGGAAAGATCATTTTGCCTCTTGTTCTATTCTGCATTTCCTAAGAAAATGTAAATTCTTAACTCCTTATTGGTAGATTTGTGTTCTGGATTCCCGAACTGAATTCCTAGCCTGCGGAATTCAAGATGTAAATAAGTAGACGCTTACGACAGTGAAAAGAATTATACGAAGTAAGTCAGGTCCACCAAAATACACTTGGAGTAAGTAGACCAGAACTACCAGAAGGAAAAAACTGGCCCCTATTACTGCATAATCAAAAATCTTCAGAGCAGCATGCTTATTTTACTGAATAAATACAATTATTGGTGTTTATAGAATCAAAATAGGAAGGTAACATTTTCCCACACCAGATTTTCTTGTCCAACTCTTTGTTATTAGGATGCGCATGTTTGAACACCGAGACTGCTCTAGATATTACACTAACCTTTTTTTCCAACAATGTGCAATTTTCAAAATTTGTTTAGATTTAAAAAAAGCCCAAAGTAATTAGCATAAAACAATTATCTCTTTGATGATGTATAAGGTGTTTGGCTGTATTCTTGAAAATGAATCCCTTGGGATGCTGTAATCTTCATAACTTCTCCATTTAGAGTATCATCTTCAATTATTGTTATCAGTCCCTCAGCAATTATTGATGGGCTGGAAAAAAAAAAAAAAAAGTTGTTATTTCAGAATCATGATGTAACAGAACCTGTGAAAAGGGCAAGGAAAGAAACTCAATGGAAATCTATATACGCTGAAAGTTAAATAATCTGGTGTTTGAAGAAGTTTCTTTTCAAGAAATGAAGAGGTTGCCACCTCTGAGTGTTTCCGGAGAGAAATTCAGTCTCCTCAATCAGGAAACACAACGTAAAAGGGCAACTTCACAAACCGTGGTTTGTTTGCTCTAGTGACTGCTAAATCCCTGCGGAGGTGCAGCAAAGTTCTGTGTGGCAGGGCGATGGGCAGAAGGGACCCTTCCCCAGTCCTCTGCAGCCATTTGTCCTGTTCCTGTAGCAGGACTGACGGACAAATTAGCGTAAGGGGAATTTTGTCACATGCAGTTCGCTGAGCTCAATATTTTACGTATGAAAAAGCACGGGCCAAACAACACAGGCGTACAATTTTCTTTCTGCAGAAGTATCTGAGCAGCTAATTGTGAAGAGACCGAGAAAGCGTTAAAAAAATATCACTTTATGCTTGTGTCGTTCTCGTGCTCTGTCCTAGCTGTCGGCTTTTGGCCTCTGGTGGTGATCCCGTAATGGGCTAAGGGACTCTTTCAGCTGATCCACCATCGTCTTATCCACTCAGTCCAGTTTTCTCAGTTCTTGGTCTGATTTCTGTCTTGGATCACTTGCAACTTTTGTGGAAATTCAATACAAATGATATATCCTGTATCTCGCAACAAGTTTGATTAAACAAACTTATGGAAGAACACCAAGGGCTATTAAAAACTCGCGTGCCATCTTTAACGTGGGAATTTGATTTGCACTTTGCTGGGAAATGGGAATGCATAAAGGGAGATATCACTGTGTAGGTGAGACTCTTAAAACAGTCTTAGATATCAGCCATTTGTTCCTTGTATGTAGGATAATGCATTTGACAGACCTTTATCTAAGGCAGCATTGAAAGTGCTGTTGTGTGCGCTTTGCCTTCGTTAACAAAGGGCAAAACCCCACTGTGTCTGACTTACTCCATCACGCCATAGAACTGCATCATATTTTTGATCTCATCCTTATACGAATAATATTGTCCCATATTCTCTTCTTTATCTATTGACTGAAGAATCGGTGTGTTGACAAATCCTGGGCAAATTGTGTTGAGTCTCACACCGTAGTTTTCCATACTTGCCGCTAACTAGAAAAGAGAAAAAGTTAGGCACTCGTCATCACCATTTTAAAATAGCATTGTGCAAGTAATTTCTCGAAGAACGAGATTTACCACTAAGTACTTTTCAGCCCTGCCTAGTAAGCAGATTTCTGTTACTACTGATTGTTTTGTTTCAGCAACTAAGTTTGAAGCACGTTTTCTCTAGTAATCATACTCGGTTACTAGAAAAAAACATCTGTGTTGCTGGGAGAACAATTCCACAAGAAATCAACACTCTTCTTTCCATGCAGCTGTTTTTTTCTAATATTTTTGTTATTAGTGCTCTTGGCATGTCATTAACAGTGTTCTAGGGGGATGATATCACTCTCATGAGCAAAACCAAGTAAAAAATATCTCCCATATGCTTCCAATCTTGGAAGAACTTTCTTATTAAAAGAAAACTATCTGAAATCAAATCAAGATTTGACTCTAATATTGTATTTACGTCCCTCACGTCAACAGAAATGGGATTTGGTCTCTACCCCGATAACTGTAACGCTAAACCTTTCCAGCTGCTCTATTGTCCCTGCCAAAGGAAGAATCCATCGCTGAGCATCTCCGCAGGAAAGTCCCTCTGAACTCCAGGAAAGAGGCAGGAGTTTTTCAGGAAGCAGTTCAGGAAGACGATGACAGCAAGCAGCACAAACTGCTCTGGGAGTGGTAGGACCCTTCATTTGTTGGCGCTACCAACGCGTGTGGCAAAGAATCTCACCAGCACCCAGGCACGTGTAGAATGCTGGATGGACTTCCTTAGGGATGGCACAGAACTCATGAACTATACATGATATATCCAAGAATAACTGCAATTGTTCAACACCAAATTCTATTTATTTTAACATTTAACAGGAATCCTTTCTGGTATTACGTACATCGCGTGTCATTTTCACAATATGGTAACCTGCCCTTTTGGTCTGGAGAAGAAAAGGAACTGAAGTCCTAGGTGTTTTGTATCGTACCTGCCCAGCGTGAGGCTGTACTGCCTTTCCTGGGAAACGCAGGGATTCGCTATGTTCATTGTTCTTTTTCTCCTCGCCATTCTCACGTTCCACAGTGACAGCATTTCCCCTAATTTTCTAGCAGACCCTTTATTTTTGAACTTAGATGGTGATGTTTATGTTATCATGAGAAGACAAAAATGGAAGACCAGGTTTTAGGTTCATGCTGTGGCTAGTATGTTATCCAAACTAATCTGTTTACACTAATCTAAAAATAAGTTATTTGGGTGGAGGTGGGGGCATAAAATATACAAGTGATCATTTCAGGAAATTAGATTGAAAATCTTGTATGAGTATCTTTAAGCTTGTCCTCTAAAAGTGTAATCTTATTTGCTCCCTCCAAATTATTTTATTTTACTGCTTTTTTGTTTTACTAGAAAGTTTTGAGTTTTGGAGTCAGAGGCTAAGACTTATTATATGGTCATATAACATCTAACGTGGACCATCCTGAATGTGTCGTTTTGCATTTTCAGCGTATTAAGAGTCGGTAAGAACAAATAATGGTAAACATTTTTGTGTTCAAGTCACTTTTTGGACGCTTTAGTGCCTATTGATCATTAAAAAAAGTCATCAACCTGACTTACAAATAAGGAAACCGAAATGTTAGATGACTGGGATGGAGTTATGAAAACTATTTTCAAAGCTTGGACAAGAATTTGACTTTTGGGCTCCTCCCACTGTCCTTGAATTACTTTGCAACATCTTTCTTCCATGCTCCCAAAGCCTCAAATCGCTCATAAACACACACGCGCCTCACTTATTCCGTCTTTGGATGCCCTTAGTGGAAGAAGGGAACCTCCGCCGCTTCAAACACTCCGTTTACTTTAAGAAAATTAGTTCCAGTCGTGTGACAATAGCGAGGGAACACGAGAAACTGAGCGTGTTCCCAAGGAGCTGCCGATACTGTTTTCAAAAACACATACTTACTGCTATCGACCGTGTGAAGCCGATCACACCATGCTTCGTAGCACAGTACACAGGTTGGAATGCAGCGGGCATGAGTCCTTCAAAATAAAAAGGTAGCTGAATAAAGATGTCGGGTACTCCTATTTATGATTACCTTGAACACATATATACGTCTATAATGTAACAAAAAAGAAGTGAGGGATTTATAGAGATGCAACAAAACAGATCAGTGAAAATCTGCAAATTGTATTTTGTCACGTGAGGTAGGCTGGGAAAAGAAAGGAGATTGATAAAACCACGAGGAGGCAAGCGAAAAGTAAGAAAACATACAACTTTAAAGAGGAAAAGTTGTATCTATGAAGTATGACTTAAAACAGAGGGAAGGATCTGGAAGAAAACGCTCGAGGATGAGATTTTTGAGCCGCCTTCTATGAATCTGTAAAGTATTTACAGTTCGTAAATTATGTATTTCAGATAAACTTTGACTGCTGACACCCTCGCTGCCGATAGGTGAGCTGGGCACCTGCAGTCATTTGCAGTGATTGCAGGGAAGAAATGAGCGAAAAGGTAAGGGAAATAGCCAAGTCCATTTTGACCACTGTCACTGCTTTAAAATCTATCGTCTGAGTAATATATCAAAACATAAATATAGTGTCTGACTTAAATCCCGTGCCTATGTGGCCTGTGCAGCTGCCATCAGACCGCCCCTCTCCCAAGGGCGCTGCTGTGATTTTTTTTTGGTATTTATTTGGCAACGTGGTTGGGACCAGAACAAATCCATGCCCCTTTGCATCGCGGGTTTTGCTCTGCAAGCAACTGCAGATAAAGTAATTGAGACTTGAGGCACCATCTGAGGCACTGTAAAATCTATTTTACTTAAATACTACTCTGGTAATATTTAATAGGTGGTAATTTTTAAAAGAGATCTAAATGAAATAAGGAAGCCACCTTGCAATAAGCGCATGGAAAAAGCACTAAGAAGTGAATGCAGGATCTCGGTGCAGAGAGAATATAGAGATAAGTGAGGAAACACCGGGAATAGAAAGATAAGATGAAGACCTCAGGTAGCGAGCAGGATGAAATGAAAGCAGAGGTGGGGACAGCAAAGCCTTTTGAGGCGTCTTTCTAGGTTGAGTTAGGTTGGCTGAAAAGGATTTTATGGTTTGGTAACTCCTAGAGCGGGCCCTGCTCTGGAATGAAAAGCCAGGATGAAAATATTTGGAAGAGAACAGGAAAAAGAGGTCAAGATCCTGGGAAATATCATTGCTACCCTCTGTAGGGAAGAGCAGAAGCAAAATGAAAACTGGCTGCTAACACTGTGAACCTTTACGGGGAGAGAGCATAAAATCATTATTTATAGTAGAGAAAGAAGAGAGAACAGAGGTTTTGGAGGAAAATTAAGAACTTAGTTCTGGTAAGACTGAGTTTGATGGCAAAAAGCTGGTCAAGAAGAGATGAGAGGCCATGAGCACATGTACATTTCTGCCCATTACGCCAACAATTTCCACTCTGCGGTGACAGCTGAACTGGGCCACGCGGAGGCTGTGGTTCCACCTGAAAGCTCGGGTCTCGACAATAGCGAACCCAAACTTGTCCTGGTGAGAGGATAAAATTTGTCCGTGTTCTTCAGCGTGGTATTGTAAAACTGGGTACTGATTTTGAGGCCTTAGTGTTTGATTCTACTGGAAGTCCTGCCAATTACTCTCTCAGGTGCGGTTTTTCATTCTTCGTATTTCATATCTTTAAGGGATATAAAGGGGGTGACTTATCTCAGTGGAGATGAAGGATACGCTACCCAGCTTTAAGGAGGGATTTGCCAGAAAAGTTCTGTATGCCAGAGCCCTGCATGGGCTCTTTGCCCCAGAATCCGTTTGGTCTGAAGGGAAAAACTTTCTAAGACGGCACAAAGCTCTAATGACGACCCTGAGAGCTTCAAGGCTTTAGCTTGGTTTGAACGCTACATCGGTGACCCAGTGAAAGCAGCACCGTTATTGGCAACGTTCAGTGGTGGGAAATGAAGAATTTGGCCTCGTGGCTGGCTGTTCCCTTAGATCATCACCATTCTTCAAATAATTGGAAACACTGGAATATTAGCACAATAGGAATATTATGATACTTTTTTTTTTTTTAAACTCCTGAGTAGTTTTACATGTTTTAAAGAAAAAAACAGTCCCAGTGAGGCTGATGCTGGCAGACATGCGAAAGACAAAATCTACTGGGAAACGCAGAGGAGGAATTTTATTCTTTTTTTTTTTTTTAAACATAGTAAGACAAATTAATTGTTACTCGAGAGGGAAGAGAAACAAAGTCAAGAAATAAACAAAGGAAGGGCAGAGGTCACAATAATGAAGTGGAATAAGGTTCAAAGACTTAAATGTCAAAAGACAGCAGGAATAACTAGGCAAGAAGGGAGGAATAAATAACTCTTTCTTTGAATCAAAGCATTAAACCCAGAATCACAGAATCTTCATGGTTGGAAAGGACCTTTGAGATCATCGAGTCCAACCAAACAACCTACAGACTCTGCCACTAGAGCATGCCCTGAAGTGCCACATCCAGACGTTCCTTAAACACCTCCAGGGATGGTGACTCAACCCCCTCCCTGGGCAGGCTGTTCCAGGGCCTGACCACTCCTTCAGTAAAGTCATTCTTCCTAATATCCAATCTAAACCTGCCCTGCCGCAGCTTCAGGCCATTTCCTCTGGTCCTGTCATTATCCACCTGGGAGAAGAGGCGAACCCCCACCTCTCTACACCCTCCTTTCAGGGAGTTGTAGAGGGCAATGAGGTCTCCCCTCAGTTCTCCCCAGTTCTTTTCTAAGTGAAATTATTATTTTTGCTAAAATGGAGAACAAAGAAGAGAGAACTGACTGACTTTCAGCCAAAGCAGCGACAATGAAGATTGGTCCTAGCATCCCTCGCCCAAACCAGTGGGAGTCCTGTCTCACTCCTGGTCCTGAGTGTGGCACCTGGAGCCACGGCGTGGGGTTTGCAGCTCCGAGTCCTGCCCCGGGGAGCTGAACCTGTCTGTGACTGGTATGTCTTGGGGCTCTGCTGGGATTTTGGGATCAACCGCCCCGTGACAGTGATCCTGCTCTGCCAGAGGATTTATTCAACTGGTAAGCAAATATGAGTTCGGAGCGTATTAGTTAAGGCATTCATTTGGAGGGGCTGGAGCCCCTCCGCTGTGGGGACAGGCTGAGAGAGCTGGGGGGGTTCAGCCAGCAGAAGAGAAGGCTCCGGGGAGACCTTCCAGTCCCTTCCAGGCCCTAAAGGGGCTCCAGGAAAGCTGGGGAGGGACTCTGGAGCAGGGAGGGGAGCCGTGGGACGAGGGGGAAGGGTTTTACACTGACAGAGGGGAGATTGAGATGAGATGTGAGGCAGAAATTCTTGGCTGTGAGGGGGGTGAGCCCCTGGCCCAGGTTGCCCAGAGAAGCTGTGGCTGCCCCATCCCTGGAGGGGTTCAAGGCCAGGTTGGACGGGGCTTGGAGCGACCTGGGCTGGTGGGAGGTGTCCCTGCCCAGGGCAAGGGAGTGGAACTGGATGATCTTTAAGGTCCCTTCCCACCCAAACCATTGTAGGATTCTATGATTCGTGAAAAATCTGGATTTTGTTTGCTACTCCCTGTTGCGTGAAAAGGGGCTATTGGCCAATTTAGTAATTATTCCACACTCCCATGGATAGTTAATTGTCTTATGCAAAGCTGAATGGCAGTAAAACAAACTGGAGAATATTATGCACAAAATAAGGTGGGGATGAAGGGGTGGGTGTTCGAATGGATGATGCTGGGTTGGTGTACTCCTGGAACACGATACATGTGGGTTTTCAGTCTCTCTTAGCAAGGGGAGGCAACTCTGCCTAGATTTTCCTCTCTCTGGAAGTTGCTGCGTCACTGAGCTGTTACACGAAAGGGGATGGGGAATTTCCTGCTCCCCTCAAACAACCTTCATCGAAAATGAGTTGGTGGATTGCAAATGATTTCGGGATGAGTGAAGGTGCCCTTTGGTTTGCCAAACCCGATTCGAGCAGACCAGCAGGAATCCCATGTGCCAGTGCACCCGATGTTCTCCATGGGTGCACTGTTGGGCAGCTTGAGACAAATGTAATTTCTGTTTGATAGTATCTGTAAGTTCTGTTAATTCTTGGAATAGTGTCCTTCATGTTTGGATGAGCGTGGCACAGAGAACACGAGAACCAAAGTCTGTTTTCTAACACGGCTGTTGATCTCATGGAGGTTTTGGGCTCATCAGAACGCAGCGCTTCTACGCTATGATTATGCAGTGATTAAGCTGTATTCAATTCACAGTTGTCAAATATATTCATTGAATCATAGAATCGTTTTGGTTGGAAGAGACCTTTAAGATCATCGAGTCCAACCATTTAAATATTCCGTCAAAATATTTGAATTTTCTCTCACTAATGTGGTAATCATAGTATCGTGTGGCATCCGAAAGCTCTACGTTTTCATTGTTTATGAAAAAGATGTGTGAAAGTGCTGAAGGGTATGTTTTGGCAAACCGATGGCTCCTATTTAAAAGGAAATCAAAAGTGTGCTTCTCCACATGTTGGGAAATACTGCCAAAGTAATTTGTTTTTCTTTCTAGATTAGGTTTGTTTTATGAAATACACTTAACAAAGCCTATTGCAACCCATAGAATACTTACAAATAAATAACATCGCAAGATTTAGCCCTATTTGTTTAAATTAAACATCTTTCCAAACCACATTACAGAAATCTCCCTGTCGCCCTTAGGCAAAAGTCTGGATAAACAGTATGGAAAATGCTTACAGTCTTCTTTGGAGGCCAAAGGCTCTTTTGAGGAAGCGGATTTGGAACTAGAGCTACGAGCGAGGGGCGAGAGGGTCCTACAGAGTGACGAGAGAATGGGGTCTCTCCTTCTGAAGAAGAGGGGGGGCGGTTCCAGCTCACGTTCATGGTGTCAGTTATACTGCTGTGCCCTGCGTCAAAAGAGCGGAGAGACAGAAATCCTAGCAAAAACTCGAAGCTGTGTCGTTTCTAGGAAATTTTTTAACCATGCGCTGGAGTCGCAAAGGAATAGCTTCTAAATTTCCTAACCCTCGTCACTGTGGATTCTGCTCAGCGTCTTCTTTTTCGCCGAAGGGGAGGGGACAGAAGCTCCTTCCTGATGCTGAACCGCAGGTCCCAGCTGTGCAGCATCTGCCCTTTGCTCCTCTCTGCAGCTGTGCCAAAGCCTTGCCTTTACTATGCCAGCCATACGCTTTGCTTTCTTCCTGTTATGCTATCGTATAGATAGGCTCGGGTCCTGAAGAAGCTGCTTTGCTGCGAGAGGCACTTTAAGTGTTTCTTTTGGCTGAAGGAGGACAAACGGGCTCCAGTGCTCGATGTTGGGTGTGCTTAAAGCACTGCTACGGGGGTGCAATAGGAGGGTCTCCAGAGACGCCACCCGTTGAACAACCTCTCATAAAAACCTAGCGCGGTCTCATGCTAAATATTTCACTAGTTTTTTAAGCCCTCTATGAATACTTTGATTTATTTATTATTTTTTTTTTTAAACCTTCTATCATCCAGGCAGATACAAATTCAGTTTTACACAATACCTTCTTGAAAGTCTGGAGGCTGTCAAAGCCACCGTGCATGCACACACATGAATTCCCTTTCTCCCTTTACTTAATAAACGAGTGTAGGTACCAGCCACCAAAAGGTGAGAGGCAACGCTAAATTTAACTGTGTGAATAATCTCAGGAGTTAAATTTGGTTTTGCCTGCTTTTGCTGTTGCTTGTAACTATTCTGTTAACAATTACAATTAAGGTACGTAGCTTCCTGCAGAACAAATTTTAGAATAATTTAATCTTTCCATTTGAAATGAAGTTTATCACAATGCCAAAACCTGCAGCCATTAGCCTTATCTTTTATGGGGGCAAGTTGGCAGTAAAACACAGTTCCCATTCTCCCGGTTGCTTAGCGGCATTACTTCCTCTTGATATGAACGCACCAATCCCTTATACAACTTTCTTAATTTTAGCTTTGAGATGCAGCGGGTTAGGAGTTGGGTGCTTGCTGTGTGTCCTTCCGTCTTTCTCTCCCTTTTGTATTTAGTCCTGTCCTACGGAGACGCTGAAGAAGGAAGATTGGCTACTGGAGAGGGTGGACGCGCTGGCTCTCACCCAGCTGAACGAGCACTTTAAGCATCCACTTCATAGAAAGCATTTAAGTAGTTCCGTGGGTGCTGGGAAATATAAAACAGTCAGGCTCGATGCTGACCCGAGTTCAAATCGTTGGCAAAAGTCCCACGGTGAAGAACTGGAAACTAATTAGTGGGTAAAGCAAATATTATTGAATGGTACAAAAGCACTAAATACAACTCTTCTTGCTGCTCAGCAAGACACCAGAACATTTGCTGTCTGCGGAGTGTATCTGATAAAATCTTCCGGAGAACTTGGGCGGGGGGGGATCAAAACCACTCGAGAGTTTAATGATCAACAGAAGCTCGCTCCGAGAAAAGAAAACACTAGAAGGGAACGTTAAACAAGCCAATGGCAGTTTGTGTTTTATATATAGAATAAACTGCAGGACTTAGACCTTCAGACTGGAAAGGAGAATGAGAGTCACAAAGCACCAATAGTAGTAAATAAATAAACGATAAAAATTAGCATATGTCAGCTTTTCTAGTGTGTTTTTCCTTACAACCTTGGAAACAATAGCTAAATACAAGCTCTGGAAAGGCAAACTAAGCAAAGAACGCTTTGTTCTTGACAATCTTTATGGCACAATGTTAACGTTAAAAAAGTAAGTAAACAAATGCAAATTTTGATCAACTAATTAAAATGGCACTTATAAGCTCTTACCAAACTGAGAAAACCCAAGCTGTTAGGTCTTAAAATCAAAATATTTTTGTGTTCACTTGAGACTGGTTAGAAACGGAGTCACACGACTTGCTGTCCCTGCCCTTTCCGAAGCGCTGCGTGGGCATCAGCCCTCCCGTGAGAACGTTTAATCTTTTACTTGTCTTGAGGAACCCTTGTACTGCAACAGCGGTTGCCTTCGGGTTAATTGGGTCCCGATGCAATGTCGGTTTGAGGCAACGCAGAGACACGTACGGCATCAGGAGGCAATGTCTTAGGCAGCGTGGCCAGTGCCGACGTAAAGGTACCTTAAAGGAGCTTTTTACTAAGGGACTCTCACTCCTACAAGGAACATGTGTTTATAAAGCCAGATCCTCAAGATCCAGACACCTTAAATCAATGGGAGAACTGGACTTCTCATCACAAAAGCCAAGGTTTGCAGGAGAATTTGACAGTACTCAGAACGTTCACAGCTCTCGGGCACTAACCCTCATTCACAGTCAAAAACTCCGGCCCCTGCTGCCTTGTTGGCTTTTCGTTGTGAAAACACAATTATTTAATCCAGGAATACCCCAGAATAAAATTACTGCTATTTGGGATTCTGCGTGGATACCAAGGAAAGCACTGACGAGCCAAGAGTAAGCCAGCATACGCGTTTTTCCCAGGCAGTGTGACAGTAGCAAGAGAGAACAAAGTCTTCAAACAAACAGGAGAGAATGCGAGTATTTCCCCCCAAATTTTGGGAGGAAGGGGGGGTGAGGTGGCATCATTCTCTATTTACCATGTCCCTTTCGTTGTGCTTTTTTGCTATGAGCCCGGCCACAGCCAGATGCGTGCCTACAGAAAGGGAAAAGGATTCTGCCCCGCGACTGAGCAGCAGCCACCCTGACTGATGAGAAGCCACATCTTTCTATTTTTATGCCAATGAATTGAAATACAGTTATAGCACAGGTAAGTATTGCGTCCAGTTTTGGGCCCCTCACCACAAGAAAGACACTGAGGGGCTGGAGCGTGTCCAGAGAAGGACAATGGAGCTGGTGAGGGGTCTGGAGCACAAGTCTGGTGAGGAGCGGCTGAGGGAGCTGGGGGTGTTCAGCCTGGAGACAAGGGGGCTGAGGGGAGACCTTCTCGCTCTCTGCAGCTCCCTGAAAGGAGGGGGGAGCCAGGGGGGGTTGGGCTCTTCTCCCAAGGAACAGGCCATGGGACAAGAGGAAACGGCCTCAAGTTGTGCCAGGGGGAAGTTTAGGATGGATACTGGGAACAATTTCTTCACCCAAATGGTTGTCAAGCATTGGCAGAGGCTGCCCAGGGCAGTGGTGGAGTCGCCATCCCTGGAGGGATTTCAAAGCCGGGCAGACGTGGTGCTGAGGGACGTGGGGTAGTGATGGTTTCTGTCAGTGTTGGGTTGATGGTTGGACTCGATGATCTGAAAGGTCCCTTCCAACCGAGGTGATTCTATGGTTCTGTGATTCTAAGTAGTGAGTAGTAAGCAAAGAATGTTCTCGCTTAAGCTCAATGAAATTTGAATGTTAATTTTATGGCTTCTCAAGCAGAGGTAGGCGACATCTGAGAGGGCCTGGAGCATGGACAGAGTTGGTGTGTGACAATCTTCCTTAATAAAGTAGATAACAGTCTAATTTTAAATATCCCTACAGCCGTGCTGCTATGGAGCTGAATGCGGGACCTCCTACTGCTGCCTCGCTTGCTGTGGATAAAGATTATCTGATTGTCCATATTTGATGCCCGATAAATACTTTATAATATAAAAAACAACCAGTTTTAAAGTAACCTTGAATTGAAATGAGGTCTATACATTCGTCTTTGTTTCTTACACACAGTGTGGTGTACGTGGTGTTTTAATTCTGCAGTGGTGTTGAAAGGGCGTCGAATAACATAATGAATTGAGGCTCGTTAGGTTTTGCTCAATGCGTGGCAGCACTGAAACGCGGAAAAAACTATTTACAACATGCTCCAGGTTATTAAGTATGAGACTGATAGGTTAGGAAAATGACTGAATTGTTCACTGAACTGAGTTTAAAAAGCAAGTGAAAGTCGTGGCCCTTTGACATTACTTTGGTTGCTCTGATGAAAACCAGGTCAAAATGGGAATAAAGAGGGAAGAGCCATAAGAAAGAAGGAAAAGCGTGACTGATCAGTACAATTCATTTATTTTAGAAACAAACGAGGGAGTAGGAAATGTTTGTGCAGAAAATATTCTTACCTGCCAAAGACGAGATATTAATGATTACTCCTCCATCGCCTCCATTTCCTTTTCTCATGTATTCTAAGCCGAGGTAGGTTCCTCTAATCACAGATGTCTGAGAGGGGGGAAAACGATTATTATTTTCAAAATACAAGTTTTTAGGAAAAACTGAATCTTGCTTTAATCGTGGTGCCTAGAACCTGTATTGCTTTACCAGTGATCGTATTTATACTTTTATACTTTCCAAAACAATGCGACTCAAGAGCTTCAGAAGCAGAATTGCAATGCATGGAAATAATAGCAACTTGATTATTTTTCACATTATGATAAGAAGAGGGGTTGGACTAGATGACCTTTAAAGGTCCTTCCAACCCAACACATTCTATGATTCGATGATATCAATAATCAAACTGAAATGTTGCAACGTGAAATAAATGCTGTGAAGGAAATGCAATACAGAATATGTGAATAATTTATAGATGAAACACACGCTTTATCTGAGGATACAAGTGGTGGATGAACTGATCCAATTCCCAGCATTTTTACTGGGGCAAACTGCTCTACATTATAAAAAATGTATAGGCGGGTTCTGAAGATAACACTGACACTTGTAACTCCGTTTGGCTCAAGGCATGAGGTTTCTTTTTAGGGTCGCGTTATACCTTATATTTCTGGTCCCAGGAGATTAAAAAATCTGTGTTCTTTTCTGACTGAAGTTACTGGAGTTTTACCACTCCTCTCAAAAGAAGGTTTAACCCCAAAAGACAAACATAAATAACGCAAAAAAAAAAAAAAACATTTGAAGAGCTGTGAAACGTGGATTTAACATAATATTAATCTGCAGCATGTGTTTTTTAAAATGTTTTTTACAAGATTTTTGAGGAAGAAAATTTTACTGAGACATGTGTTATCTTGATTCCTTAAGGTCTGGCTTTGATCTGCATTTATAACTTCTGCTAGGATTCATCTCACCAAACTTCAGCCATTTAAACCGAGACGCCTAAAGGTACGCCGCGCCGGGGGTTATCGGCCTCCGAAACCAATCAAGTGGTTGAGTCTTTCCCAGAGAGTAAATCACTCCGCCAGAGACTTTAGAAGTGATGATGGAAAGGCAGCAGACACTGCTGCTAGGGCAAGATACTAATTTTAGTGGAATTTCTGCATTAGTGATGCGTTTCATAATTATTTACTGATTTTGTTACGTCTCTCCATAATCAGTTCACATTTGTTTTCTACTTAAAGCAAACAAATGTATCGAGTGTTAATTTTCTGGAAATATTTCAATTTTTAAATGAGAACTCCTTTTATACTTTATTACGGTTTAGTGCTATTTATTCGACGCAAATTAAGCAGTTCAAAAGATGAAGTGGCCTTACAAATATGTTCACATCCGTACACAATTATTTCACTGAGGGTTTTCACCAAATCTACAGAATTGTGAGTCACGGAGAAGGCGATCTCCCAAAGTAGTAAAAAACCACAGTAAAAAAAATAATTTGTATATAACGAAAACGTAATGGATAGTGGCTACGCGTACTGGAGAGAAAAAGCTTTTAAAATCAGAACATTAAGTATTTTTCTACCATTATCTAAATTCCCAAGCCAAAATTGGAATAATTTAAAGACATGCGTTGCATTTCATTTTTATTAGCTGATCGTTTTAGACATGCGTGTTGTAAAACATAAAGTAAAAGTCCTAATTCAAGTTCAGTTGCCCTTTGCGCTTGTTGGTTTTAAGAGGATTTGGAGGGCTGCATGTCCTGCTTTATGAATATTATTTGTTCATTGCCCAAGTAACATGAAGTTAAGCTGCCCACTGACGGCGATAAAACAACCGGAGACCTCGTTACCAAATTTGCTTTGGAATTTAGATAAAGAATCAGCTTTTTTTCGTTTTTCTATAGTTTCAGCATTTTATGTGAGGTTTTCAATATCACTATACTTTCAGTGTACCAATTTTCTGGAAGAATGTAAAACAACGTCACCAAATATGAATAGCTCAAAATTCCAAAATAACAAGTCAAACTTTTCTTAAACCAAACATTCCCATAAAAAGCTTTTCTTTTTTTGTTTTTCCCCTGGATAGTTTTGTCTTAAGTAACATACTTTTAAAAATGTTTTGATTAATATCAAAAGAATGTTATTGATTAAATGTTTTAACAGAAACTTTCCAAAGAACTCTCTTCAGTGGCTTGTAAAATACCAGACTAAATCTGATTTCTCTTCCATGACCTGGAAAGTTTCAGAGCTGTTGTAAAGGCGCTCAAGTGCTGTTTAATGTTGATTCTCACGTGAAAATTTTAAAGGATTTATTGAAAAAGAAGATGGTTAATGCCCAATAGTGTTGCTGTAAGGTACCCTATTCTGAATATAAACTCATTGGCAGCTCAACTGACTTGGACTTAAGGGTGGGTGGTGTTTTTTTGAATATGTAGACGTGATGGGCTGTCCATAGGAGCTTCTAGAGAGGAAGGGCTTACTGCCGCCTGGGAGAGCCGGTGCAGGACCTGCCATGCCCTGGGGCAGCGGCTCAGCCTGCTCAACGCAAAAAGAGAATTCCACTTGGGATGATTAGAGGAAATAAATCAGCCGGAGAAGGAAGTAGCTTCAGGCTCCTTGGGGATTCTTCTATTCCTCCAGCCTTCTCATTCAAGGAGATAACAGAGTGAGATGAGTCTCTGGCCAAACCACAATTATAAGACAAGGAAAAAGTGGGTAGCTTGCCTCTCCTATCAAAATCGCTCTACTGCTCTTTTTGCTCCCCAGACTCCATTAACTCAGCATTTCTTCAAGTGGCCAGGGAAGCCTTCTCCTGTTGTAGGTATAGTGAGAGGTTGTCTTCAGAATTAATGCAGACTTTTGTTCGGATATTGCCCTTATACCTGCTGTTATCCTTGTAAAAACCTGATCTCTGGTGACTTATTTCTCGGCTGATCTCGGGTGACGTGGCTATTTCTGATGTTTGGACCAGTAACACAGAGAATTATTCTGGAGGTAAATTCTGAAGCAAATATAGAGGGCGAGAAGAACCCGGCTGTCTGTACGCTCGGCAGATGACACTTCAGCTGAAAGGCATTGCGTGACAGGTCTCCCGTTCTCCTGCCAGAATCCCTCTTTTTCCAGGAGAGAAAGTCCTCCCAACAGTTCTCCAAGGAAGAGCGGCATCTGAACTTCCCGTAGCAGGGAACTCCTCCAGCGTGTGCGCGGAAGCCCGAGTGCCACTTTCCAGCCCGGCTGAGTTGATAAAGCGAAGCCAGCAGGCCTGTCTGGGTACCAAACACTCAATGGGAAAGAGGTTTTCCAAAGAACAATAGTTTTCCAAGGAACAATATTTTTCCAAAGAACAACAGCATAAGGTTTTTTGGGTCTGTTATGAAATCTACTTTTGCAAGTGCGTAAATTGTAGCCTCAGGCCTCCTCTCACATAAAACGCAACTTTGGCTTCCTATTTGTTGACATCGGAATGCGTCATCTGAATTCCAGAAGAAAGCTTATCGGCTCTTCCTTCACTACACTGTGAAATCCACAATAGAAAGTAAAACTGGCAAAGAATGATGCGGTTTGTGCAGCCCAGTTTCCCAGTTTTGGGATATGATGAAAAATATCTGCGATTTGCCTTTCGATAAACTGAAAGAAACTAAAGGTGTCTTCAGACTGTGTAGTTCTCCTTGTACGCTTTTAAGAATAATACTTTAATCACCCGCTCCTGTCCAACAATAATTCATAGCTTTTATATTGCAAATAGAAATTCTGGGAAAGTTAACATTCAAAATTGCCTAATTAAAAAAAAAAAAGTCTGACTTATTTTAAGACGAAGACTTAACTTTGTGCAACAAAGCGTGTTGCATTTTGGAGTTGAATTTTTTAGAGTTCCTTTGTTTACAGCTGCATTTAGCTGCATGGATATTGTCCGTAAACGTGACAAGAACGAGGAGTAGGAAAGGAGTCAAATTTGCAATGACATGCAGGCAAAGCGAAAATTGGGACGGCTGACTCTCACCTAGTTTTTTTTGCTCCTGGCCACTGAAAACCAGTATCATTCAAAGGCAGAAAATAATCTAAATGCTTCTCTTCCTAGCTACTGAAAAACCCGTGGTCTCAGTGATACTGCGGTTTGTTTTCTTATCAAAACACAGTGCTTTACTATAGCACGTAATGAAGATGGGCCGTCAAGGTGAACTGCAGGTCTGAGTGTGCAACAAGAGAGGCGCCGGTACTCAACTGCCGGTAGAAAATTTAGGATTCTTGCCAATGAAGTTACAACGGTGAGTGTGGGAATATCTCCTGGTATTAGCTTCTATAAATCACAGATTAAAATTAGAGGGGATCAGACATTCTGGAGCACCATACAGTAATAAACCCAAAACTTTGCATCCGACAGCATGGTAAACTTTAAAAAATAATTGTGGAAATACTCAAGACGTTTGCGGTTGCTTTTGGAAGTACCATATTGGTAGTCAGTTGATGATTGAACTCGATGATCTGAAAGGTCCCTTCCAACCTAGACAATTCTATGATTCTACTTAGCAAATTTGGTATCAGTGTCAAAATCAAAGAGAAAACTTACAGAGTCTGTGATTCTTGTCATTTCTGCGTACCCCACAGCTGTATAGTTTTAATTGTATTGTTCTAAGAGAAATCTTATATTGAAACTCTGATCCTAATAAGACTCCGAGTCTTCCACAGAGACCTAATTCATTTTTTTCTGGTGTTAGGAAGCAGTGTTAGCCAGCATCGTGCCATGCTCTTGTATTCCAACATTACACTTGCAAGCCAATTTTCATACTGTGTTTCATTTTAGCTTGATCTAAAAAAAAGCGTTCTTCAGTGATGGTGCCCAGGCCACCATTAATCATCATCCTTTGTAAGTGACAACGGCTTTGAAGGTAATTTAGTACACAGTGCTTTTTTCCTAATGTTTCAACGGACATAGTTTCTTATAGCAATTTAATAAGAAATCGGCCACCTCTTGTCCGATACTTCTGCTGTCTCCGTAGGCATGCTAATATTTTATGCTGAGAAACTATATAACTCTGTCTGATTTCCTTCAGGGCTGAAGATGACTGTTGCTATCCAGGTGATAAAGCAATATGAATTCATTTGAGAGAAGAAAATGGTAATCAGTAATCAGTCCTAACATTATAGGTAGGTTCCTGAGCCAATCCAGTCGAGCGCGAGGGATACCGAGCGAAAACAAGCGAGAGCGCCATTGACTTGTGGTTTCATAAAGCAGGTTAGCACAGAGCTGGAATTTGACCCAAGATCATTTGACTTTCGTGCTGTGATGTTGTAAATTGATGGCTATCTACAAGGAAACATTTCAAAGTACTTTACGAACTGCGTAAGGCGAACTTCAAAAGTCTGAAACTAAGGGCTGCTCATGATATTCATGGAAAAATTTAGCATTTTGCTGTTGGACAGGGAGGTGGGACTGATTTTGCCTTTAATGTAGATTTTCTAGGAAGCAGACGGGTTGTAGCAAGCACGCAAGCCCCTTGGCATTCCTGTGTATAGGTTGCTGTATATACTTGCTATATGAGATGAAATTGCAGGCTCTGGAGTTCGAATTTCCAGCTCAAGGTGTGGAAAACAAGAAGCCCAGGGAGGGAGAGGAGAAAGGAATGTGCAGTAGGATTTGATCATTTGCTAGAAATCAGTAGCTTTTGGACAACGGGGGAGTGAAATACTGTGTTTTAGTTTTTTACTGTGCAGTTTTCTTTGCTCCCCCGCCACGCACATTCCCGAAGGACGTAGGAGTAGTATTGCATTTTGAATAGCTGGACTTAAGGAGTTCTTAATTCAGAGAAATTTGCTTTTCATTGTACTTCACCATTGGTTACTGTAAACATACGTTAAAACAGTAAGCTGAGAAGTTCATTGACTTACTGTACGGCTAAGGTAGGTCTGTGTCCTTCCTAGTGCAATAGGAACAACAAAAGTAATTATACTTACAGACGTCTTTAGGCACTTGGAGGACTGACCCTCAAGCCACTGATTTCAAGGTAAGTGGTACTTCTCACTTTTTGGCGGCCGCATCTCTCCCTAGGCACTTAGTCCTCCTCCTGACATCAAATTGCGCTGAAGAATAAGCAACTAAGCCATTGAGCAACAGCGTTACTCTGTTTCTGGCTGTCTTAGAATGCAAGCTTGGTAAGCTCGTTACCTATGCCGTTTTGTCTTCTACAGATAGCAGCGTTCAGTTTGTTTCTGTGTCGGTAGCGTTAAGACACAGTGCTTGCCCCTGTCTGTACTGGGGGACCTGGTGGTGATCCAGCTGCGTGTCCTGGCCACATTATTTTGGGATAAAAGTTCAGTCCTTGTCATTTCTCCTGGTCCACTGGGAAAGGAGAGCAAGGCGTATGGACCGGAAGATGGTTGCAGCACGCCGCCAAGGGATCCCTTCTACCGCTTGCACAATGGCACAGCCTTGTGATGATCATGAAGCCTTTGTCCCCAAAATAAATAACATTAATCACTTCTGAAGTTTCCCTGGTTACCCTTCTGGTTTCTGCCAAGATGTTAATTGGTTTTTTGAGGAATAGTTCCTTACTGATGAGCAAATTAATCGATTTTGAGAGGTTTGCTACTTGCTGGGACCTTTATTTCACCATGGGCTACGTTGAACGAAGCCACACGTAGATACAGAGCGTTGCACTCTCTTCTCTGTAGTACCAATTCAAGCATTTAGCAGGGACAGACCCTGACTTAGGTAGACTTCATTTTAGAAAAGGACTTTTCTAAATTTGCAGAAACTTGTTACCTTTGTCATTTGTGGAAATAAATTACGCAAACCCATGGAAAATGCAAAAATTTGGAATCATTGGGTACTGCTACATTTTGTCTGGTAATGAAGGATGAGACTGTCACCTGGACAAATTTTATGTGTGTGTTTGAATTCTACTTCTCTCTGGGCAACACTTAAATAATTGGATCCCATATGACTGGGGGTTTTTGGCATGCCCAAGTAATGGCCTGCAATTTAAAGTTTTGCCAGAATAATGTATTAGGATGTCCAAAATCATCACGTAAACAGGAGATAATTGTGATTTTGCTGTCAAATTCTTTCATGAGTCTATTGGCTTTCATTGGGGGAATCGGTTTAAATATGCCTACAAAATAATTACTTTGTTGGCAAAAGAAAACGGTAAGGCAGTCAAAATATTATGTAACCTCCAAGTAAATTTTGGGATTGTCTTAGTATAAAATGTGCTATGTGCATTTGTGAAGAGAAGAGATACTGTAATTAAGCAGCCACTGTAATTACAGTGGTTCCAGAAAGCCTACATCGTCAACACAAGATAAAATTAATGAAGCTTCTTAGAACACCGAATTGTGTTTAACTAGCATATATGTTCAAGGCTCATAAAGATGTGGGGAATTTTTCGTTCTTTAGGTACTTGAAGAGGAAGAAAGTCAGATTAGAAAATTTCTGGACTCCTTAGGCATGAGTTCTTATGAAGTTGAATGCAAGCAACACTGCTCTTGTCATGCTGGAGGGCTCTAGGTGGGAACTTGGTAAGAACGTACGTGTCGTATGTCCCTGCGCTATTCTGTGCATGGGTACGTGTGTGCATCACGGGCTGTTGAAACTACACCGGTAATTTCCACTTAAAATGGAATTGCTGTATGGTTGCCAAGCTGTTTTTTTCTATACCATAATACCCAGAGTGTGCAGTTGTATGGGTATGAGTAGTTGAAGCTGCCATTGATCAAGCTGATATCGATCAAGTCAACACTGTCGGCTTTGGAGTTTTGAGGTGAGGAATGGATGGTATTGCTGGAATACTTAACTTAAAAATTTAATAGAAATATTAATGAAGTAACAAAAAGGTGGATGTTGTTTAGCACAAAATGTAGCAAAACAGTGGGAAGTACTGCAACAGAGATCTTTTTGGTGGTTGATACTCTTTTTCTCCCCATCTTTACCAAGCTATCTTTTCTCGCTCTCAGGAATGGATACTTGTAACGGACACAAGTAGGAACTGTGTTTTATTCCCTCTTTTTTCTTCTAAATTAAGTCCCACTTTTTGAACCTGCTTCTTCATTTCTGTTCTTCATGCTGTCTCAAGCAGTACTATCAGAGAACTTCCTTACGCTCCTTTAAA
This sequence comes from Sterna hirundo, assembly GCA_009819605.1. Classification (NCBI taxonomy): domain Eukaryota; kingdom Metazoa; phylum Chordata; class Aves; order Charadriiformes; family Laridae; genus Sterna; species Sterna hirundo. The sequence goes on from CM020441.1 coordinate 1,915,624, forward strand.
AATGTTCCTGAAGACCAACCGGTTCTGTGAACTGTTTTAGCCATAAAGAACACACCCCGTATGTGTTTGTTCTGATTTATCTTGCACTGCACTGCTCTATATTTGTACTTTGTACTTTATATCGGGGCAGGGAATATTTGTTGTATCAGTATCGAAATGATATCATTAAGATCAAGATTGTAATGTGGAGGGGTTTTTTTTCCCCTTTTTTTTTAAAGTAGAAAATATGTGCATAATGTGTATCAAAATGCGTGTCCGTAGAAGTTATTCCTGTTCTTAGGGGTCATAAAATGGATACTTAAAATGTCCAATGTTGGGGAAATAGACACATTTTAAAATCGTGTATTTTATACATATTTTGCTTCTTTCTCTGCAAGAAGCAAAAAATATTTTATGGGGCCAACCAGTACAACATATTAAATGCAGCAGCTGTTATTCGTTGATTGTTATAGTTAAAACCAAAAAAGTACAAGGTGTTACGTGCTGGTTTATGGGAATTACAGTAACTCGATAGAAATGCCCTGTGGAAATAAGCTAGATAGTTGACTCAGGGTTAGACTAGGAAAGAATATTCAAACAAAAGATAAATGAGCATATTTGGACCTTAGAGCATCCTTGATATAACTGGCATGGCTGTACTTCTCTTCTGCTTGATCATTTTAGATATTCTGGTTCAGTCACCAGCATGTATTGGTGAAATTTTTCAACTTTCAGCTATGAATTAAGTCATTTAGACATTTATGGTGAACTTACCTATACAATAATGTATAAACTACATGATCTTCCTTTTTTTTTTTTTTTTAATTTTTAGGGCCCATACCTTGGTATTTAAGCGCATAGATTTGTAAGACTTGGATTCCAGCTTTTCTGCTACTTGAGATGGTTCAACCCCACCCATAGTCTGCTGCAGCCCAATCACTGGTAATAAGAGAAGATGAATAGCAGATGGAGGTTCTCAATGCCTTCTGCTTGAAGCTCTTGGCACTGAAAAATTGTTTGGACATCACTTGACGTCAGGAAATTTACCCGAACATTAAATATCTTCACGATTTGCTGATTAGAAACACCTTCATTTTTTGAGCTAAATGTAAAGGCGAATCACAGACAAATGTGTTTCTCACATGGCCTTCAGTTTTTCTAGTGATGACTAATGATCTGTGTTTGCAAATTTGACAGGCAGATGGATGCCCACAGCAACTTCTAACCTGTCTGAAACCAGGCACAAAAATAAAGAGAAATAAATCATCTGAAACACAGGTAAAGTCTTCTTTCAAATTCAAGGGATCTGTACTAATAGATGTCGATGTTGCATAGCACTGAGGATGCCACACTCCGGTTCCTTCACAATGTGAAGTTTCCTGGTGTTTAATTTGTCAGAATATTTTAGAAAGGAAAGAGGGAGGAAGAAATACGTGTAGTTAAAGAAAATGTAAAGAAAATGCAAAGGAAATGGAACAAATGTGTTTCTCTTATTGCACAAATTTCACTCTGTGGTCTCAATTCAGCCCCTTCCAAGAATAAGCAAATTTGACCTTGGATATAAAAGAAAGATCAAGAAAAAGTATTATTAAATCTAATTTTTTTTACGAATACATATTTCCCATTAATTTTTCTATAACTTGTCTCATACACAATTTGTGTTACTTGCCCTGTTTTTTTTTTGTTTGTTTGTTTTCATGGAGGCATTAGGACTCAAAGACTCCATTGTCCTTAAAACTTTTGACAAAAACAAACTTTTCTTATCCTGAGCTTTCTTGCTGCATTGACAAATTCCAAATGACTGATTGGAGAAAACTCCACATCGCACCTTTCCAAGTTTCCTCTTGCTACTTTCTTTGCAGGTCTAGATTATAACGCTGTGTAAGCATGGTCGCGGGGGTGACTTGCTGATTCGCCAGCAATTTAGAACTTCACAGGTGGTAGAATACAAGCCGGTCAGAATTTTATTAACCTAGAAAGCTGCTCTTTCCTTTGGACCTTAGATCTCCTAGAAGTGTTGTCTAAATTAAAAAATTTTCAAAGGAGAACCAGATCTTGTGGTGTCAGCTGACGAGATACCAGATGATATAAAAAACCCGGTAACAGTCTGTTTGAAAATAAATTTGACGGGCTCATTGAATGTACTGGGTTTTTGCAAGTAAGTGCTCCAAGTGGTGTGCTTCGATGGGTGACGACGGTGTAAAAGCTCAGATTGTATGCTTGCTTCATGGTGAAGAAAATGTGGAGCTCTTGGTTGGACGAGTTTTCTTGTAATACCAAAAAAAGGCCACTTTCTCTCTAGTTCAGGCCAGCCGAGTCTCACAAGTGACTAAAATGTTCTAAAACGTTCATTCAAACAGATCGGCCTCCTGTAGGTGCAGCTTTGCTGCTTTGGGCACCGCATTGTTCAAGGCCAGGTTGGACGGGGCTTTGAGCAACTTGGTCTAGCAGAAGGTGTCCTTGCCCATGGACTAGATGAGCTTTAAGGTCCCTTCCAACCCAAACCATTCTATGATTGTTCCGCCTACCTGGGATTTCATTGGGTTTTATAGAAAGAGAATTTTGCCCGGTGGTAGCCTGAGTCTACACAGTGCTGTGCGTCTCGGATAGACAAATGTGTGTGGTGGGTCCTTTATGGGTTAGAACACGTGCAGTTACGTGGTTATGGTTCCAATAGCCGTGCTTCCCAATCCAACCATTCCTGTTCTGGCACATGGCACAATGGCTGCTAAGTGTAACCCAGCATTAAATAAAGTATGAACATGTGAAAGAAGAGAATTCTTACCAAGTTAATTTGTATAGTGCTTTCCCAGTCCTTCTCGTTGTTCACTCCAGCATTATTAACCACAATATCCAGCCTTCCAAAATGTTCAATTACTTTTTTGAAGGCACCTGTAGTAAGATCCAAGGGTGAAATTTCTTAGCATTTTTGGAAAGCAAGATATAAAAATACAATGCATGCACACAAATTCATGTTTTGTTACGCCACCAAAATGTTTTCACTGTTTTCTTAACCACTAATGAGCAACCTGCAATTAAATGCTTTATCTAACCGTTCACCCATATTAAACATATTCAGGAAAAGTGAAAGGATTACGACACCACCGTCACCTTTTCATTCAGTTTTATAATGCCTAACAACAGGAGCTAATGAAAGTTCTTAGCACCTATACATTTCATATTGGGTAGGATGTTTGGCACCCTAATTGTATAAATTAAGCATTTATAGCTTGATTTGTAACAGTTTCATGTAGCTAGTGAATTCAAGATTTGGCACCATCTGTTTTAAAGGGAAAAAGAAAAGCTTCATGAGTTCAGAACAATTTTCTTGGTTGAGTCTGAATTTAACCTAAGTACGCAATTCTTATTTATAGTTGAAAGATTAATATTAGTTACAACACTGAATAAGTCACTGTAATTCTTGTTTAAATTTATCCACTTGTGAATAAATTGTTATATATCCTACTTGTCAGGTAACTTTAACAATGTGTTTCTCAAATTCACATCATCTTCCTTCTGTTGAGGAAAATAGTCTTCCAAAGAATTTCAAAATAAAGAGCTGGGAAACTTCCACACTGACATTGTGTTCTCCCAGGTGACAGTGTTTGAACTAAGATTCAAGATGTGTATGGAAAAAACGTGATGATGTCATAGTGATGAGCAAACTTGCCTAGGCTGGCTGCGCTTTGAGCGGACAGTTGGATGAGATGACCTCCAGATGCTCATGCCAGACGAAGAATTTCCATGACTGCAGACATTATCTGACATATATAGATACAGCTTCTTTGCTTTTCCCTCCAAATATTGTTCCTTCTCACTAAATATTTATTATGATGCAAACCAAGGCACGCCCTTTCCCCCCAGTATTGTTTTAAAAACCATCATTTGATGACTGATTTAAAACCTGGAGTATTTCAGGTGTACTGAAACGACGCTTGGCAGGCCTCAATGAAACCACGTCACTCAAAGGTGATCCCAGGACCGTCCTAATTCTCTGATCTTTAGCACAGCAGCAGCTTTGAGAAATCGACCTTTTTTGCGGCAGTTTCAGGGGGTTACCAAGTTTTTTTCCGGCAATGGCGGGTGCTGTTCCAGCCTTTTCTTTGCCTGAATGCCGCAGGTCCATCACCGCCACCATCTTGTCAGCAGAACAAGAGCTGGGCAGCTGATGGGAAAGGTTTTATTTCTCCAACTGCCTTTGCTGTACAGATCTTTCTAATATTCTTAGTCTGTACTAGAATAACTAGAATATTTTAATATTACTAAAGCCTCTATTTTTGGCTGGCTGCCTTTTTGCCTTTTGTCGTGTTTATTGCTAATCCATTCTCTGGTTTCTCAACTTAACTCTTCCGTCACTTCTCATCTTTCCAATCCCGCCTCAGCAAAGGCAAATGAAAACCTTTGGCTTTAATAAGGACCAGAATTGGTTATTTCACTTAGTTTCAACATGTAAAATAAATAACAATTCGTATCCTCAATCAGCTTCCAAATTTTGGAAGCAGGCTCACTGATTCCCTTTTAAGCCCTCTCTAAAAAACATCTTTCATCAGCCTCATTCTTAAAAGAATCTTTTGCCTTCAAAAAACACCCTGGATACTAGTAATTTTTCCAATTATTTGTTTATTAAATTCACACAGTCTTGGCTAATTGTAGTTTTCTAGCTTGCACACTGAGAAAAGAGCCAAGTGCTTTTCAGCCGTTTGCATATCTACGTTAAAATAAAGAACGATTACCCAATTTGGAATATTTCTGGTAAGAGTTTAACCTGCCTACAGTAATTCTGTCTATTACCTATCCATAAAAAGAGGAATCTCATTATAAATGGAATTATGACCCACACATCAGCGTAAACTGACTTGTTCTTCCCTTTTTGGATGTAGAATAACTCTGTGTCTACATTGCGCACTACTTAGTTCTTATGGAGTCATAAAAATTAAAAGAAGATCATCACATGCAGTGTTGAATGAAGAAAAATGAAGAGGAGGATCCATTTTAAAGGAGTGGTAAGAAAACCAGGGGCGAGTAAGTACGAATAGCAGTTACGTGGGAGCTTCCTAAACGTCCCTGGAAAGCAAACGTGAATGTACGGGGATTTTTCAGAAGTAGGACAATATAGAAGATGTTTTTGTGGAACTATGTGAAAGAGCCACCAGAGAAAAAAGCACGGGCAAGACTTGGAAGTCGATGAAGCAGCTGATTTCCTGCCCGTGAGCCTTATGTACCTACAGATCCTCGTCCTAGGACTGTGCCTTGTTTCATACCGAAAGGGCAAAAGTTAAAATAAGAGGAACTTCATTCACGCAGCTGACCTTTAACATAAAAAGCAAATACAGGGCTTGACACATCCACTATGAACTTAAAACACTAGGAGTGAAATTAATCTACTTTTATGAAGTGGTAGCTTGCAATTATAAGTGTAAAAATAGGAAAATAAAGCAGGGGAAAAAAACCCCTCAACCGATAAAACCACTAAAAAATACCCCAGAGGGTTGTAAGACATGATTGCAAATTTGTGCTGAGGAACCTGCAGCAGGAATAATGCAGTCTGAGAGGAGCACAAGCAGAGATCCCATTCCGATCCTACTCTGATCCCGCTTCTCCTACTGACTCTATTCCAGAGCCTCCCTCGCCGGCCCGTCCTGCTCAGCCCCGTTCCCAGTGCCCACCCTGGGTCCGGCCCCAGCCTGGCACCAGGGAGAGGAGGAATCCGGGAGAGAAAGCACACGGAGGTAACACCCATGCCGCAGCACGTGCCATTCCTACCCCTAGGATGCTTTTTCTTGCTCCTCGCTTACTCCTCCCACTCGGAGAAGAAGTCAATAATCAACCTAGCTGATAAAAATTTTTTTGCTGATCGGAGCAGATCTCAGCTTTGAAGCCTCTCTTACAGACAGACAATGTAAAGCTTTGGAATTAGGCATAACCACGCTAGTGAGCAATATCGCTGAATTCTGGGCTAGCTGCAATTCTTTGGGAAAGAAGAATGGATACGCTCACTCGTCTGCTGAGAAAGTGGGCGGTGGAGCCCAGGGGATAGAAGCAGAACTAAAACTGTTCACATCCTGCCTGACACAAATGAGTGTGGGGAAAGGGCACTGGCAAACGTGATGTCAAAATGTGAATCTGAGTCACTACCTGTGAATGTATCTAATAATGAAACTTTGATGGAGTGGTGTGCCTGTTATGAAATATCGTGGAGGGTACATCAACATTACACGATCCTCTAAGAACTCAGGAGGGAACAGGATTTACTCAACTAAGTGAAAACGTAAATGCAAACCCTACACGAGGGAAGCTCCTTGCCGTTCCCTGCATCTGCAAAAAGCGTGCGAAACGTTATCAGCCCATCTTTACGCCCATGACAAAGGGATGTGCCGTATTTTCGCCAGTTCTGCTCTTGGCTACAGCAGCCCAGGGTGAAAGAAGGCTGCCGTATGGAAAGAGCGCTGCAACCCCCAGCCGAATTTATTACTCCTGTGACGAGGGAATGCAGCTTGGAGTCTGTACTGAAGCCTCATAAAAAGCAAGTCCCTGCTTTAAAGTTTATATACATGTTACTCGTAAAATAACAATTATCTCCTTGCAGAGGCTTTCATGCAAAACTATCACGCGCGGCGCTCAGTGGAGATGATTTCTTCGGCTTGGCTTCGCGATGCGCCGAGCAACAGGCAGGCAACGCTTCCCGGCTGCAGAACGGTGAGGTACAAGCTCAGAACCAACCCCGAAGCCCTTCCCCAGCCGCTGCGGGGAGCCCTGGGGCTCCGGGGTCCCGTCACCCCCCCCGCAGCCTCCCCGGGGGCGGCCGCCTGCGGGCCGGGGCCGGGCGCTGCCCCCTCCCCGCTCTCACCTTTCAGCTGCTCGGGCTCGGTCACGTCGCAGGGGATGAAGAGCGTCCTCTGCGCCTCGAACTGCTCGTCCAGGGCCGCCTTGCTCTGCTGCCCGGCCTCCGCGTTGCGGTCCAGCAGCGCGACCTGGGCGGGGAGGGAGGGAGAGGCTGAGGCGGGCGGACGGAGGGACGGACGGAGCCCGGTCTCGGCCGGTGCGGGGGAAGAGGAGGGGGGAGCCGGCCCTTCCCGGGGCTCACCTTGGCTCCCTTGCCCAGCAGCGCCTGGGCGAACGCCCGTCCGATGCCCTGAGCCCCGCCGGTCACCAGGGCCACCTTCCCATTGACGTGCATGGTGGCCGCGCCGCCGCCGAGCCGGAGCGACCGAGCGCGGTGTCACCTGCCCGGTTCCCTCCCTCCTTCTCTCCCTCCCTCCCTCTTTCCCTCCTCCTCCTTCTCCTCCTCCTCCTCGGGCCGGGAGCCGCCCGGGCGGGGGGAGCGGGGGGGGGGCGGGCAGGATCGCGCCCTCCCCGGTGCCGGGATGAACCCCGCGATGGGGCAGAGCAGCTCCATCCTCTCCTCACCCTTCGGGGCGGCTCCCCCGGGGAGGGAAGGGGGCCTGGGGCAGCCCGAGGGTTCCCTCCGAGGGGGGGGGGGGGGACACAGCCTTTGTGCCCCCAGGGATGGCGTGAGAAGCCGCTGGAAGGTTTGGGAAGGGCTCCCGGCAGCTCGGGGGGCTGCCTGCGCCGCCGTTGGCACCGAGCAGCAGGGTGAGGGACTGAAAGAAAGTTCAGTTTCTAAAAGAAAAAAACGCTGAGCCTTTTTTTTTTTTTTTTTTTCCTGTTTTTCAGGCTTCAAAATACCCCACCAGCCTTCTCCCCCCCGCCGGCTACCAGCGAGGGGGTTTGTTTGTATGGAAAAGCTGTGGACGTTCGACATATCGCGATACTTGCTTTCTAGAAAATTTCAGGTCTGTGGGTAGCATAGCTTGTACCTTAAGGAACATTTAACCGCTTTTACAGCCTACAAGCCAAATTCTGCAATATCGCCTGAATTGTATGGAACTAAAATTTATCAATACTAAGATGCATATCACCATAAAACAGAAATAAGAGCGACTTCCGTGATCTAACAGCTGAAGTCAATTTTCTTGCTCATTAGCCTGTTGCTAGAGATTCACAAACGTTATCCCATAGAAAACATGGTGTTGGGGAGTGTTGGGTAGACGGGAAAGATCCACCGTCCCAGTCCTAAGTTCTATAACCCTGTGTACGTTGTGTACGTGCGCCTGCGTGTCAGGAGACACACTTGTCTCTTGGGTTTTCTGTTTTCTTTCGCTGGTGTATCAGGTTTAAACTTTTTGCTTGTGCTTTCAAGGCCCTGAAGTTCTCTGACTCAGACTTCACCTCTTTCATTAGTAGCTGTTGTCGTTTTGCCTTGTTTCTCGGCAGCAGGGGGCCTATTTTTGCTCCTTTTCCTACCCCAGTTGCCTGTTTTCGACAAGGCTGCCACCTTCTATGGAATTCCCTTCTTTTGTATTACCCAGAAGAAACAAATTATATTGTTCCTGACACCAGCGAACTGTTACAGAACCATTAAGGTAACTATGTTACTTAATTGAGTAAATTGAGTAACACAAGATCTTGTTATTATAACCTTTGTCCTTAAAAATGTGAACTAATATAATCCAGCTGCTAAATTGGACGGCAGCCATTTAGTTTTCCTAAAGATCATGATTCACGGTGCTTCATAAAAGCAGTCAGAGCTGGCCTCTGGGATGAGTGATTTGTTTGAATGCGATACCTGTATTTCTGGGAGGGCTCCAGATGGCTGGGGAGCTGTGAAATCGGTGCCACCGTGCCTCGGGAGCTCTTTCCCAACCAGCTGAGCCAGCTTCCCTCAGTTGTTGGGAGACAAACACGGTGCCAGGTCAAAGGCACGCGCTGAGATCAGTGTTACCACACAGGGCCCTGACAGCAGCATTAGAGCGGAGTCTTTCACCCTCGACCCTGACAAACCCCCCCCACCCCCAACCTTTGGCCAAGTCGTGATCAATGTCCGCCACGGTCTTCATTTCCACAACGTATTAATATTTTTTTGAGAGTGCTATGCAAGGGAAAAGATCAATAAACCCCTCTGTGTTTCCAAACAGCCGTAGTCAGAATGACCTTTGGCAACTGTTTTCTAAATTGTTGATAACTCGGCATAAACGTCAAGAACAATCTGGACTCTCCGGAGACACTGGAACACTCTATGGTCTGAGTGCACACGCTCTTTCCATAAAACAGCTCTTAGAAGTCTGTGTCCCCGAGATCGGCTTGGTGGAACGTAGCATGGGATGAAACCTATGTGGAGGGAGCATGGAAGAGCGTGTGCGATCGCAGGATTGCCAAGGGAAAAATCAGGGTGAAGAGTACGGCTCCAGCGCTCAGCATTCACCACTGTGTCCGAGGAACGGGCTTCCCCGGCTCCTCCTGACGAGAAAGAGGAACACCAAAATTACAGACATGGATCGCACTTTTATAATTAACTCTACCCAACTAAGTCAATGCTCTCGTGCTCTCCAGGTTATAAAGTACTTTGCTTAACGTTGCACCCTTTTCCTGATTCCCTATGTTACACGCTTTCTCATGTGAAGGAATTTTGGGACAAATCCCATAATTTTGGACATGTCCTGTGGTCACAGTTTAAATCACTCTGTTAGGGAGGGAGTCAGCAACGCTATGAGCCTGCAAACAGGGATCTGGATTTAATTGCAAGGGAAGGAGAAGACTCACTCGCGCTTAAGATCTGCGGTGCCCGGGGCGTGACAGAGGAGTGAGTGTCCCGAGAGGGACTTTAAAAGTATTGGGATAAACTAACCCAGGGGTTCTCACACTGGTTTTGTTGGCTGGATGGACTCTCTCCGTTATTCCATTCAAGAATCTAAATGGCAAGTCTAGCAAGACGGCAAAAAAAAGCTCCATGTTGATATCCATAACCTTGGCAAAAAACATTTGGAATTAGAGACAGTCTTCCTCGGTAGCACAGCATGTGACGGTCCTCCAAAGGCAGGAGGAAGCAGTGGGACAATTGTTGTGGGATTTACGCCTGGGGCCAGCAGAGACGGCTCGGCTCTCAGGGCGGCATGTGCTCGGCTCCTTGGAACACCGCGGGGTTTGTCACCAACGCACTGCAGGTACTTGTAAGAGCTTCTCACAACATAAGCCCTTTCCCACCCCCAGCTGTAATAAACTGCACGAAGGGTAAGGTGTTGCCCAGAGGAAGAAGCTCTCTGTAGACGTTTCCCCCGTTAGATATCCAGAGTTAGCGCCTCAGCCTTCTCGCTGAAACTTGAGGGGGCAGCTACGAATCCTGGGGGGAAAAATATTTCATAACTTGACAGTTTTTGAACCTTGCCTTCAATTTCCATGAAAGCTTTCATAGAAGCATGAGGACTTCTGCTTTTTAATGTTTCAGTGGTCAACCTTTTCAGATAATCTGTCCTTAAGAAAAACCAGTACCTGACTTCACGTATACAGTTGGAAGAGCTGTCACAAGGGGCAGTAACATGCTATAAAGGCTCTGTCTTCCGAAGCAGCCAGCTTCCAGAAGACCGAGTGTATGCTTTGGGTACTTTATCCCATGTGTGAGAAGCTGATACACTTATTTAAGAAAAATGTGAGATAACTAAATGTGATGTTGCATTATTCAATGGTAGAGTCAAACCAAATCATACCACGTTTATGATTTTTTCACCAAAAGGTGCACTAGCGCTTGCCCCAGGGGTTTGTCAACCAGTACATTAGCTGGACTCAAAACATCCCAAGCAACTATTATCTGAAATCACAGGCATGAAAAGATACTGAGTGACTCCATGAACGTTTGACTTGGGTGCTTTGAGAGACAAATAATTCCATATAGGCGATCTGCGCTTTCTGTGCAAAGCTAAGAAATAACGTCTAAGGCGCTGAAGCCGTTCGGATTAAACCTTTCGCACACGCTCCCCAGGCGAACAGTGCAATGCCGAACGCACGTTAACGTTTGCATGGCATTTGTGGGCAGAACGTGATTTTGTTTACTGATTTCTAGTAGACCTTTTGGCTAGCAGTGCAATGTCTTTTTTTGCGTTCCTTTCCCGGCCGTGGTGCTTCCTCTTCCATTCCCCTCCCCTTGCATTGATTCTTTTCCATGGCCCATGGCTTATGCTGTTACGCAGACCAGAGTGGCATGAAAGCGCGGAGTCTCCAGGTGGTTTTAATCTGTTTCTCAAAAGAAGAGAGGAATGCAATCTCTCTGTGACATATGTCACCCTGTTCCTTCAAATGGAGTTTTTCAAAAAGCAGCCCAGGCCTCATTTCTGTTACCATCTCTTCGTTCCCTGCATGGTGCTATCCGAGTTGTGATGAAAACCAAATTAGTGATGTCACACCTGTGAAGGGACTATCAGGCAACGCATTTGGGAGGGCTTCCAAAGGCAGTCATCGCAACCTGTGCACTTTGGGCAGTGTTTTAGTGCGTTTCCCCAATTTCTGATGAGAAGGGGTGGAAAACACGGCTGGAGAAATGCTCCGAATGTCTACCTTTGCATGGGGTAATTAAGATACGGATTTCAGGTCGTGTACGTAATGTGGTGCGACCAAACCCTCCTTAACGAGAAACTGAAGTGTTCCGTAAGTATAAGACAGTTTTTCATGTCCAAGAGTTTTTTCCATAATGTGATTTCTGTATGATCCCTCTGTACGCGCTAAATTAGAAAGGCAGCAATTACCGCAGAAGAAGACGAGGTTATGCAGCTATGCTTTATTTCAGATATTATACCTAGCTGTGTATACAAAATAATTCAAGCCAGATAGACTGGCTGCCAGAAATGTCAAACTAACTTAGAGGGCAAGACGCTGAATGAACAACAGGCTCAGAGATTTGCCAAGATGCATTTTTACGGCACCACATCATATCGGCCCATGCTAGGTCAGCGACCAGATTATTTTGCTCATCCAGGACAACAGCAGTGCGTGCACAAAAATGTCATGCACTTGGGGAAAATACGAGAACAAAGGAAACATCAAAGCAGAGGATAAGAAAATAGTTATGAAAAATCTATTACTGGAGCTCATGCCATGTGAGTTGTTGAGGATGTCAAGACTTCCACGGTGAGATCTGGGGGAAGACACTAAAACAAAGAGCTCTGTGGTTGTCTTTCTTTTCAAAAATAGCAGGCAGGATAGGAGAAAGCACAATGGGTTTTTTGGAAATAGGAGAAATAGCAACTGAAGTTAGTAGTACCAAGAGATTAGAAAATGAATTTAATGCTATAGCAGTGGATGAGAAGAAAAAGGCTTGGGTTAGTAGCGTGAGGAGGACCATAAAGTGAAGAGGAGATCGCTTTGCTTTGTGAAATGGAAAAGGGAAGTCACGGGAGACATTCAAAAAGGGAATGAGAAACTTGCATGATGCAATTTCCTGAGGTGTAAGGATGCCTAGAAAGCACGCACGCGGTTTTGATGAAGGGTTTGTCAGCGGCCGTGGGAGGGTGTTACGGGACACGAGGGGGAAGAGAGGCGATGGCTGGATTTTAGATTCCTTTGACTGACCCTAGAGAGGAAGGGATTTGAGAGCTAGAGAGCCTCCCGTCGCTTTGCTCGTGACGTGATGCTGGTGGAAACACTTACTGTGACTGAAAGAAAGGTTTTGGAGTGAAGAAAATTTAGTGCAAAACGCCCAGTGGAGAGGGGGTAGGAAATAGCTGCCTGGGAAGCTGAGGGCAAGGGGGTTTAGGAATCCAGCCTCGGAGATCTGGTCTGAGAGGCTTCCTGGCTCTCCAGCATGCTGTTCCTTCGTCAAAACCCTACTGTCGTGCTCAACATTACCACAGCCTGTATCTATGGCATCACAATGGTAAGTTTTTTAATCCATTGTCCTGCATATAGGTCAAATAACTGGGGAGAATTTGGCTGCCAGTGTTTCATTAGATACCTAATGCCTTTAAAGAAACAAAACAAAGCTAGCAAACAACCCCAAGCAATTAAGGGAGCACAGTGCTCAATGAGGATGTAAGTATTATTACTTAAATCGTTTTTTTAAAAGTCACAGATAACTTGGGGAATGTGGGGTTATTTCCATGCCCGGGAGCCAATAACACATTTTAAAAAACCCGATAGCCCACTGGCAGACGAGCAGATGAGCGCGGCTGTGCCCGGCCAGGGCAGCGGGGCCTTGTCGGGAAGCTCTACGAGGTGCTCAGCTCCTGGAGGTTGGAGCCAGGCTCTAAATGAATAAGGAAGGGTTCAGCCTTAAAGCACGCCCTGCCCTTTCTCTATCTGATATAATTACAGGAGAACCCTTAAAACCCCGTATTTGGCACTGGCTTTAAGCACCGCAGCAGTACGGCTGCTGGCAGTAAACGCAAAACAAAAATATGTGAACCCCTCCCATGCCTCTTGCAGCTTTGGCACCGCGCTGTGCGAAGGACTCTCTGCCCGGTTCGTTTGATTATCAACGCGTTGAGCAATGCAAATGTCTCTACGTTTGGAAAGAAATTGTTGCGGGCTTGCACCCAACCTGGAAAAGGCTCCTTAAAACTAGTTGCGATCAATTAAAATCAGACCCAGTAAAGTAACTTGTGTTTCTTAACTGCGTAATTCTAGCACAACTGAATTACTGTCTACTTCCTACATAGATAAAATGCAGGATTTTTCGTATCTGTTGAAGTGCTGGAGTCTTACTAATTATGTTATTTGATAAATACTGCTGTTGTGCTTTCTTGGACTAATATCCTAAATACTACAATTGTGCTTTCTTTGACTAATACGCAGTTGAAGAGAGGAGGAATATGGTTTTGATTAGGTTTTAACTTCTAAAAAGCAAAGAACCTAAAAAAAAAGAGAGAAATCACAAAGAAAATTAATTCGTTCCAACTTTGAAAAATAATGAATTAGCAGGGAGCCCTGAATCCCATGAATCCTCCTTCTCCTGCTCTCCGAATTTCTGTAGGGTCTGGTGGTGAGAGTTGTCTTTCAAGCTAATGTTTTGGGTCCCTTCTGTTTTTTTTTTCTCTACACGCAATCACTGTCTTGGTACATCAGTTCCTGAGTGTTCTGGTTTAGGAAGAAAATATCGTGTATGGAGCTTTTTTGAGGCAGGCAGAGTATTTTGTGCTGCAGAGTGATTGTTATTTGTATGTTTTAGGGAAGTCAGAGATCTTCCACAACGGTTTTGAGTGTAAAAACCTGGGTAACTAAAGGGCTACAAAAACCGAGTGCTACAGAGTACTTGTAATGTACCACAACAGAAGAATGATGGGGTAACATTCGGAAATAACATGGAAAAGTGAACCAAATTTCAAAGAAAATGTATGAAACAGGAAGCAAAAGAACTGGTGAGTGATGCGCTTACTAGAAATGACACTTATCACTTAAGATGAAATTAAGAAATGAGTTGAAAATCTCCAATGTCAACACCACGGCACATTTGCTTATAGGAAGCTCATGCTTTTAGATTATTTTTTATGCTTAGTTTTATGAAATACATGTAATGGAATCAGAAACTGAGTAACAACAACAACAACAGAATTCTATAAAACCACCAGAATCGAGTTCTTAATTTCTCAAGGAAATGTAACTGCTGATATTAGTTGGTGAAAATACAAAAACAGCCCATAAATTCTTATTTCAGGCATGGTCAATGTAACCTTGAATGTAGGTATTAAAAATAACAGCAGTTATTTAAAAAAAAACCCTATAGAAATGTGTAATAAATTAGCTCTACGTCAAAGGGCAGACCATAGCTAATACATAAAATTTAAGCCAGTAGCCTGTTTGTGAAGTATTTTAACTATTAGAAGTTTAGAGTCAATTACTGGGTATTCTTTCTGATCATTTAGAACGTTTACAACTATAAAATAAACTGTATTTGCTAGCCAATTGAGAATAATGTATTATGGGCTTTCTAGCCGAGACCCTCAGATGAATCTTGACTTAGGAAGGAACATTCAGGGTTTTAAGGAGCTCATCTGTGCAGCTTGGTAAAAGGAGCACGTTATGCCGGTATAAACACCTTTATTTTCTGTGAATGCCGCCACGCTCACTCTTCTGCCCAAATAAAAAGCTCTAACTGAAATACGTAGTACAAATCTACGTGGAGCTCAGGCACCCCCTGCACATGCTGAATTCATTTGCTGAGACCTACAAATCAGTTGCTGTTTGCGTCATAGTGGTTACTTTATATGACCAATAGGAAGAAACTGAAATTATTGAACAAAGTTCAAATTGGCCATTGCGTTCGTGGATATCTGGGAATCTATCTAATAAGTACATTCCTCTATAGATATAAATAGATATAAATAACTGGATATCCCTCTGCCATTTTTTATTTCGGCTATTCAAACGTGCAGAAATAAACCTCCATTTTCACATTTAAAGACATCCGAAAGCCTTTCTTGCTACTGGAAAAATATATCTTTGGCTATATTATGAAACCCAAGACCCTCTGACGTAGTTTTGCTGGGATGATGACCTTATAACGTATTGCAAAAGTTTTCACGTGAAGCTGTATAAATAAGCCTTCCAAGACATTTTAGAAATCATGCAAAGACAGAATCCACAGCCACATCAAATATGGTAACATACATAGGTATCCAATAAGGTCATCAGTATGTCATTTTAAATAGAAATCCTAATAAAGAATTATTGTGTAATAAATCAGGATCATAAATGTCACGTGCAAAGGGAGCTGCGCAACACACCATTGCGACTGTAGGCTGAAGTAAATCGGGCAATTTATTTGAGATCTAAGAACAGATTCAAACCAACATAAAGTTCCATTGCAGTTGACTGTGAAGCTTTTTTTCCCAATGACTTTAATAATTGTGGATAAAAAGCCCTCCTGGGCTACACTGGGCAGAGCATCACCAGCAGATCGAGAGGCTGGTCCTTCCCCTCTGCTCAGCCCCAGGGGGTGCGTCTGGTGGGACAGGTCCAGTTCTGCATCTGGTGGGAGAGGTGGGAGAGGTTCCCCAGTGCCGGGGAGACATGGATGTGCTGGATCGGGTTCAGCAAAGAGCCACCAAGATGACGAAGGGACTGGAGCCTCTAACATATGAGGAGAGGCTGCAAGAGCTGGGACCACTCAGCCTGGAGAGGAGAAGGCTGAGGGGGGTCTCACCAATCTGTGTAACTGCCTGATAGAAAGGTGTACAGGTGACACAGCCGAAGCCAGTGGTGCCCAGTGACGGGGAAATTGGCAATGGGCAAAAATGGAAATTCAGGAAATCCCACTTAAACACCAAAACCCCGCTTTTTTTTTTTTTTTTTTTTTTTTTCTGTGAGCGTGGTTCAGCACTGGAGCATGTTGCCTAGAGAGCTTGTGGAGTCTCCATCCTCAAATATGGCCAAAATTTATAAATGGATGCAGATTTGACAACCAGCTCTTGGTGACCCTGCTTTGAGCAGAGGGGCTGGAACTTGATGATCTCTAGATGTCCCTGCCAACCCAACGTGTCGTGGTTCTGTGAATAGAATCATCGAATCATAGAATTGTTAGGGTTGGAAGGGACCTTAAAGATCATCTAGTTCCAACCCCCCTGCCATGGGCAGGGACACCTCCCACTAGATCAGGTTGCTCAGAGCCCCGTCCAGCCTGGCCTTAAAAACTTCCAGGGATGGGGCTTTCACCACCTCTCTGGGCAACCTGGGCCAGTGTCTCACCACCCTCATGGTGAAGAACCTCTTCCTAACGTCCAGTCTGAATTGACCCATCTCTAGTTTTAATCCACTCCCTCTAGTCCTACCATTACCCAACATCCTAAAAAATCCCTCCCCAGCTTTCTTGTAGCCCCCTTAAGATACTGATAGGCCACTCTGAGGTCTCCTCGAAGCTTTCTTTTCTCCAGACTGAACAACGCCAACTCTCTCAGTCTGTCAATATTATAAGGACAGTTTCCACAGCACTTGTAATGTTATCAAGCTAAATCACCACCTGGTAGATTAAAATACATGTAAATACTTTTTGATTTTTGTTTAATGATTAATATGAATATAGGTATGGTCAGACTGTACGTGCTCCCAGTGTACAAAAGAGCTAAGGCCATAAATATGCTATAAAGAAGCACAACTGTTTTCTCCCTACATTATGCATTCACATCCTCAGAGCAACCTGGGATCACGTTGCAGAAAGAAAGAAGGAAAGCAGATGACCTTGCCACCTTCTTCGGAAAGTGGCTGTTACTGAAGTGGTACAACCGTGCGAGGAACCTTTGAGCGTGCATCACCGCAACCGAAGGTGTTTAGCAAAGCAATGCACTTACCCGCAATTGATTACGACGGTGAAGAAACCCTGCCAGAGCTCCATCGAGGTGTCCTCACCTTGCTTTGCCATGCCCGTATTGTCCAGAGATGTCCCCGGCACAGACTGTGCCTCTGTGGGAGCTGGGCCAGACAGTTTCTGACCAAAAAATAGCTGAGACAGTTTTTTTTTATGTTTGCATGTATTCCAATTAGTAGTGATAGTACAGAATTTTTTAAAAAAATTATTATTGGATTAATTCCGTCTTGAGGTAAAGCAGACAGCAGCTGGCTGCAAAAATAGTTTAGCCTTACTTCATCTCATATATGCACATTCATGAAAAGAACGGTATGAAAAGATTAAGGGTCATGTTTGGCTATGAACTAGGGATAATAAAAGAGATCTCCAGAAAATATTTGGTTTTGTTCATGCACTGAAATTACTGCAGTGCACATACTCTTTTCTTCAAATTTAGTGTTTTTAAAAAAGTATTTTATTTTTTAACTTTCACAATTATAGGTCTTCATGAAAGAGAACAAAACCCGCTTGCTTAGAGATCATGATGCGGGTAACTATAAACAGAGTTGGTAGCACAATCTGAGAAGTTGCCTCACCTTTCTCATTGGAATGAGTTCACTTAAAAGTCTTCATAATTCTACCAAGTCCAAAAGGAAGGAATTTTCATGTCAGATGTTTTCTTCAAATTGGAAAACTGTGGGTTAAGCAAGTTAAATAAGAAATGAGGCTAGTAAGATTTGTTTGGTTCAGCCTGGGGAAGGGGAAGGGGAAGGGGAAGGGGAAGGGGAAGAGGAAGGGGAAGGGGAAGGGAAGGGGAAGGGGAAGGGGAAGGGGAAGGGGAAGGGAAGGGAAGGGAAGGGAAGGGAAGGGAAGGGAAGGGAAGGGAAGGGAAGGGAAGGGAAGGGAAGGGGAAGATGAAGGGGAAGATGAAGGGGAAGATGAAGGGAAGCCTTGGAAGTTTCATAGTCCACTTCATTCCATTGTTTTGGAACAGTTAATGCATCATTACATTTTCTGCAAAGTAGAGGCTCCGCCTTCCTGCTCCTTCCTCCCTCTGAGCCCCAATCTGAGCTTTGTCCTCCCACGCTTAAGCAGCTGTGCGAAAAGACTCTACAGTGACCGTAAATAACATCTTACAAAGGGTATTTTCTCTGTGATTTTCCCTGTGTTTTATGACAGCTAACTCAATTTTTTTTCGTATTTATTAAATCTGGCAAAAATGTTTAATTTTATAATACACCATTGATAATTATTTTTTACTTTCCAGTTCTGCTTTGTTTTGGTTATTATTTCACTGCAGCATTGAGAAATCTGGATGAGTCTGAACAAATAAATCAGGAAGCTCTCTTTTGGGGATAAAATGTGTGATGCAATACTATTCCATTTCCTGAACTTTTAATTTAACAATTTGAAGATAATGTTCAGTGCTAAAACTGCATATGTAGGAGCGTGTTAGAAGGTTGAGGATTAAAATAAAAAAAAATAAAAAAAAAGACATAGATAAGGTGAAGATGGAACTAATCATAGAATCATAGAATTGCCTGGGTTGGAAGGGACCTTTCAGATCATCGAGTCCAACCACCAACCTAACTCTGACAGAAACCATCACTAAACCATACCTCTAAGCACCACATCTACCCATCTTTTAAATCCCTCCAGGGATGGTGCCTCAACCACTGCCCTGGGCAGCCTGTTCCGAAGCTTAATAACCCTTTCAGTGTAAACATTTTTCCTGATATCCAATCTAAACCTCCCCTCGTGCGACTTGAGGCTGTTTCCTCTTGTCCTAATGTACATAAAGATGTTTAAATTAGTTTAACACAGGGATATTCCATTTAAACCCAACAACCTTTGTTTTGACGATGGGATTAAGTAAGGACTATATCAACACTGAGACTGCGAAGCAGTGGCTGCCTTGGAGAAGATGGACATACATGACCAGGTGAGGACATTGCTAGTCATGTTTTATGGATTAAATACGTTATCTGCTATATGCAAACTGTTAATGCAGCATAGCACAAGGCGATTAAAAAGAATTCCTAATTCTTGTGACCTTTTGTAGATGTAAACATAGTGAGGTGCTGCCTGTCCCCCTCAGCTGCGTGCCCTTCCTGTGCTTTGGCCTTGTCACGCAGAGCATCGTCTGCAAACGGACTTCAGGGGTTTTCAGACATGTGCTGAGCCGCTGCTCCCTGGGATGTTTTTGTTCTTACCAGGAAAATGCTCCCACTGACAGTGTTAATGTGTAAACTGTGTGTTAGCCTTTGCCTCGTACGTGCGTAAACCCACTTGTGTAAAATCTTCTAGTCTCCGTACTGGTCCTGTATGCTGGGATGTCCGCAGTGGGCACAGATACTGATTTGGGCTTTGGACGTGGTACCACGCAACGCTTCTCTCGCTGGACTTTGTTGTTGTGCAACTCCTACTTTTCCAAATAGTTCCATGGCGAAATGTTTGCCTGATCTGTGGTTCTGTTCTTTTTCCTCTCAGGGAGAGGGGAAGGTTCCAGTCCACATCCCTGTCTTTCGAGGGGTGTCGTTTACCCACCTCAATTTAAGCCACTTTAGGGCTGAAGTGCCTCCCACGTTCCCGTGACACAGGGCAATGGTGGCATTTCATTAGGCCAGGCACAAAGCGCAATATAAAGGCAGCAAATACCTTCCTTTTTTGGGTCCGACTCACTGCCTTTGAACATAGTTAGAAAGGCCGAGCAACCCTGTGTTAAGGCAGGCAGACTGTTGGTTGGGGCACCTCATTTCCCTCCTGCATTTCAGAATGCGCCTGTCGATGGAGTTAACAGCTCCGTATACATGAAGAGTATGCATAACTACTGGGCTACGGACATCTCTTTGTGGATCTGGACCTTCATCCCTACGCGATTGAATTTCATTTCTTGGAATGGTGATTGTCAGAACCTTAGCATTACACTATTAAATAATTTTTTCTAATTTTGTGAAATGCTTTATCGGGTGAGAGAGAAATATTGCTTCCGTTTGAATTATTGCATGCCCTGTAACACTGCTGAATACCACCATAATGTCTGAGATGCGAAGGGTCACTTTTTAGTTTTCTAAAAAGAAAAGTGAAAAAAAATCCTGGAAACTGAGAACTTAAATATCCAAAATAAGAATATGAGAATGAACACAGGGAAATACTCTACCAAAAATCTGTGAACCACGTAAGACCAGAATGAGGCCTGGTGAGAACCTGAGTATTTTTGTAAATGTGAAGTTAATTAAACTGGATCATTCCCCCTTTCTTACTCCCGGTACTACACCAAGTCCCTGTTCTCTCTAAGTATAGGAAAGCCTAAATATCTTATGGAGCCACATTTATTTTGACAAGTTTCAAAGAAAAAAATCATTAGAACAACTCTGTTCTTGTTTTATTAGTAAGGATAATAATTCTTTTGGCGAAATGAACGTGTTAGATTTTGAATTTATTTTGTTATTTTTTATTTGGGCTTTTATATTCTATTAGTTGTGTTACGCCACTGTGTAGTTTCTGTTATCTGTAATATTTCTTGATATGTTTCAATTTCCTTGCAGTTCTTTTTCCCAGAATTTCCAACTTCTTATTCCACGAATAATTGTGAAATTTGCTGACTATGAATTCCTTTCCTTTATAATGATAAAAGTAGTTGTGGAAGGTGACAATTTGAAATAAAATTCAACTTCAAATTCTCAGCCAGGCTTATTAGACAAATACATTTGGATGGACTGTCTGCCTGGAGAACAAATAAAGATCATATTATCAGACTGCATTCCCATGAACGAAACCTTCCGTTCATAGAATCACAGAATCTTCATGGTTGGAAAGGACCTTTGAGATCATCGAGTCCAACCCAACAACCTACAGACTCTGCCACTAGAGCATGCCCTGAAGTGCCACATCCAGACGTTCCTTAAACACCTCCAGGGATGGTGACTCAACCCCCTCCCTGGGCAGGCTGTTCCAGGGCCTGACCACTCCTTCAGTAAAGTGAAAAGTCAATCCTCCCATAACTTTCAATGTCTTCCAGTTATTGCCTTTTCTTTTGCTTTAAATCTTGAAGCTCCCACAAGATCATGAGGCGTGTGCCGTACAAATGTTGATTAGATATATCAGGATATGATAAAACCATCATCCTCCCAGTTTTGGAGGGAAATTTTGTGTTGGCTTGTGTAACGCAGCCTAGATGCAAAGAACTACGTAATCCATTTCTAAGCAGCTGAGGCAGCAAAATCTATAAGGTAATTTAGAGTATTGCAGCAGCAGTCTTCAACAGAGTTTAATTAAAGTGTTCTGGTGATCTGAAGATACTCATAATCCAGCCCTGAAATTAAAGAAGTCCACATCGACAGAACTTTTTCTCAGGCTCATGATGCCAGTTGGCGTTGTTACGCAGAACTATGTATCGCATGTATAAATCTACAGTTAATGACCAAAATACAGGATGGTTATTCAACCACCTCCGAGTAAGCGATGCAATGTCAAGATACGAGGCACCCAGTCCCAGCTGGTTGATTCAGATCACTTGAGTGAGGCTTTCCATACAGAAGGTTTCTATGGAGTTCATGGAGAGAATGAGGTGGGTGATCTAAAGGGGAAACTTTTCTGCTGAGCTGCTTAGAGCTTATGAGTAAGAACGTTAAATGTCGCGTGGGTCTGAGCCCTGTGCGCTGGGTGTCTGTTCATTGGGCTCCAGCACCCCTTATCAGCACCAGTGTCTAATCAGAAAGGAGTATTTGGTGATTTAAAAGGCAGTTGTTAATGGGGATGGAATCACTACAACACGCACAATACTGTGGGGCTCATTGCCATAGGATGCCGTGATGTAATTTTAGATAGGTTCAAGAAATGATCAACCAAATTCAGGTTAATTAGACACCAAATTACCATCACTGAAGCAAAATGTGGAAGAATTGCAATATATGTATGTATATGTTCTGTTTTGTTTGGTTACCGTGAAAGACGGGGTTTTAGAATATGTGGAACTTTGCTCAGAACGAGTACAGTCATGTTTTTGGTATTATGGCAGTACTATGTTTACTAAGTTACCTAAATCTATTCCACGCATTTTTCAGAACATTTTTCAAGAGAAAACAGTTTTTTTTGGAAGAATGTTTGAATTTTTAATCTCATTTAGGTATATTACATTCTGTCCTTCTCTATCAATATGCATTCAATAATCAAAATCTATTTACATGTGTGTACATATATACATATCCTGCATACCTTTCTATATCTAGGAAATAGTCCGGTTCTCCGTGTCATTTACTTCTATTTGAAAGATAAATTAGCTCATTACAAACTCCCCAAACTGGTACAACCTGGCAAAAGGGCAACAATATTTACAGAATGAATTTATGTTTTTCTTCCTGGCTTTGGTGACATTAGGTGGGGCTGATAGAGTTCAGTGCCAAGAAAAGCATATATATGTATCTCAAAGTGCCTTTTAATGAACTTATCTGATTCTGTAACTTAAAAAAATATTCTTGCTTAAATGAGAAGAAAGAAATTCTGTTATGGGGTAGTTTTAACAGTTTTACAGTGAGAGGTTTTGTTCTTTCTCCTCCTGGGTTTGGTGAGATTAAGGTCAAGTCCAGTTTCTGTGTATTTCTAAATTAATTGCAGACAAGCCGGAGGCATTTAGTAGCTCTTACGCTTCTAAGGACTGAGGATCTTGTGTGATCATGATCCCACACAGTAAAGGCAATTCCACCACAGAGTTTATAATATGGTTTAAAACAACAGCCAGCCAATATTTTATGGAGGATGAAGAGAAGAGCACTTTCATAGATGTCTTATTTTCACAAATTATAGAATTACGAGGCCATAAAAATATGCTGAAAATATTCCCTGCCTCTGTTAATGCCTATTGACCCACTTGAATTGTGTAAAAGAATGAGGGTTCTTCACAAAGGAGGGGAATAGCACAGTGCCTCTTATTATCATTGGATGGTCTGTTCCTGAATATAGTTTTTTATTTATTTTGGATTTTGTTACAAGTAAATCTGGTTATTTCTTGTTATTAAATTCATGTCTGTCTCTTGTACGATAGAAATGTGTTCGCTTGAAATCAGTTATGTAGGGACTTCCCAGGTATAAGGCACAAACGTGGTCTCTGTAGGTGTTGTATCAGAGGTGGGTATTACGTCCAAAGTGCTCTGCCGGGCTGGAGCCTGCAGGTTTCCTTTGGGGAATTTTTCTGAGGTCACTTTTTTGCAGCGCTGGGCCTGCGGATGGAGCGTTTGTTTGCTCAAAGTTTTCAGAGTACCTTCTGCACATGAAAAGTGAGGGTGGATCTTGGCACAGCTCTCGGTTCTTTTTCCATATCTGTTTTGCCTTTTTTTTAGTTTCTGGGCTCTAGCTCAAAGTTTCTAACCACATCTGGCATCTGGAGCAGCGAGTTCAAGGCAGGATGTCTCAACAGCCAGCAAAGATGTCCAAAAATTTGGAGAGTAACTATGTGCAAATTCAAAATCATACACCAGGAATCTAGGAATCAAGACAAATCAAATATTGCATGACTAAATGTAATCCAGTGAAGCTAAAACACACGGATTATTTCATGCTGATTCACTTTGGTATATGACTAAACAGGCAGAGCTAACACAGTAGCAAACTCCAAAGGGAGAGAGAGACGGAGAAATCAGCAAAGTTGGAGAAAATATCAGCAACTGGGAAAACGCTTTGCTTAACACTTTGAATTTATTGCACAAAATCATTGCATAGCTTGGTTCTATTGCTCCGAGAACAAATAATCAGCCTAAACAATCAGAGATGTGTCTATACTAGCCTTCGCCCTACACCTTCCAGCCACTACTATCAGTGAGGAAGAAGTCCTCGTGGTAGCTGATACAGGCCGGCGACTCCTGGCCTGCCTGACCGCAGGCAGCGTGGGGGTCTAAGCTAGTAGTACCCTTCCCGTGGTAGACCTCTACAGCTTCATGTAGGACTAGAATTATTCTGATTTAAATCAAGGCGCCGGGATTTTCAGGCCAAGATCCATAAAAATATCATAGCGCCAAAAGTGGCTCTGTAGATGGTTCAAGCATCTAAATCCAAGGCTGTGATTCCTGAAAACCCTGCTGAACACCCTGAGGGACTAAAGTTTTGGCAGTAAAACTCTAATGCAGGGGATTCCACTCTCCCCTTCAGTGGCTGACATCTTGTTTAGATTAAGACGGGTCATTGTTTGAAACTTAAACCTAATTGGTAGCTCGAAAATCAGCATTTCTCTGGCCAAGTATTTACCTGTCCTGCTTCACATCAACTTCAGGCAAAATATGGTTGTTTTGGCCGCTTTCTTTATATTTTGCAGAGTAGGTGGGAGAGATGAGCTGTCCTCTGGCTTGTCCGCTGACCCTGAATGATTAGAGCGTTCCCATAGAACACGAGGCCAAGGGGTTCAAGGCTTTCCACAAAATGAATGAAC
The DNA here is from genome assembly GCA_009819605.1 of Sterna hirundo. Taxonomy (NCBI): domain Eukaryota; kingdom Metazoa; phylum Chordata; class Aves; order Charadriiformes; family Laridae; genus Sterna; species Sterna hirundo. The sequence continues at coordinate 1,940,124 of CM020441.1, forward strand.
TGAAATCCACGTCTCCCTAGAAAGCGTCCCAACCGCCGGGCCGTGGGGCTGTATGGCGATACTGGTTTGGTGCGGGGGACTGCCCCTCTTTTCAAACTAGGTCACTGTAAGCAGTGACTCATGAAGTATGTGTGTGTATTTTAAACTAAACGGTCATTTTATGTAGCTGCAGAAACGGCCAGGCCTACGTGAGATATTTTTGTTGTTGATTTGTTTTTAAGCTTTTGAGTTAAATTATACACCAACGTGATTCATTTAAACTCTAAACTAAATCATTCCTTGCCAAGGCTGCTTTCTCACCCTGTGGGGAATAAAAGAAATCCTGACATTATCAACTCCAATTAGAAAATCCATCTTGTCATAACTGGGGATTAATTATTGCATATAGACCTTGTTAACATAGTCTTCAGGAAGAGCACAAAATGAAACAGGAGGGATGGATGCAGAAGCAGAGAGATCTATGAGGCCATTGAATTGCTATTTGGGCTTGTTGATTTAACCTACAAGTTGTATCAGCAGTAGCTGTCAGTTATCATGACATTAACTAGTTGTGACTAGTGTTTAAAAAGGGGTTTTTTTGGGGGGAAAAAAAGACGTAAATAAATACAGCTGAGTATCAGCCTACTTTGAGACAACTGTTCTCTGTTTGTTTTTCTGGAATCAGAGAGCATTTTTTGGTCACGGAATCCAACTGAATTTTCAGTGCTGTAATTATGAAAGGCACGCGGAGTCACAATTAATGTAGAATAAGAAAACCAGAACTAGAGAGAAAGGGCCAGAAAATGAAAAAAGGAAATAAACACACAGTATGTGGTAACAACAATTTAGTAAATCATAAAGGTGAAATACAGATGGAGTATCCTGTGATAGAGAGGATGCAACTAAACTTTCGTTTCTTCCAAATTTCCAAAGAAAAACAGACTCGTCTTATTCCCAGATGTTTAAGAAATTAAGACTATCCAAATATGTCAGAAAACGTCAACTTCATATTCAAATTGTAAGAACTCTGTTTGTGTGTTTAGAGAGTGTCTTTAGTACAGTCACTGCTAAATAAACAACAGTCAACCAAAATGCAGATTTACCCCTTATGACTATTTTTTTCCTTTAGTTCAGAGACAGCAGGAAGCACGGCATGGGTTTTGTCTAGACGCACTATTAAAGAAGGCCAATATCCTGACTTTTGAAGAGTGGCTATTCTGGTACGATCTTCTGTTCCCTAAGAATTCTTGACAAAAAGCATCACAATAGTTATTGCTCAAAGGTCAAGGACTGGACTCAATCTTTGACCCACGCTCTACTCTGTAATATACCCTCAGGGTGGATTGACCCTGGCATGACATCAGGAGCCCACCAAAGGCGGTCTAGCACTCCCCTCCTCAGCAGGATGGGGGAGAGAAATTATATCGAAAGGCTCGTGGGCTGAGATAAGGACAGGGAGATCATTCACCCATTATCATCATGGGCAAAACAGACTCGACTTGGGGAAAATGAATGTAGCTTATTATGAATCAAATGAGGCTAGGGTAATGAGGAATAAACCCAAATCTTAAAACACCTTCCCCCCCCGCCCTCCTTCTTGCTGGGCTCAACTGCACTCCCCATATCTCTACCTCCTCCAGCCAAGCGGCGCAGTGGGATGGGGAATGGGGGTTGTGGTCAGTCCATCACAGGTTATCTCTGCTACTCTTCCCTCCTCAGGGCTGGCTCCTCACACTCTTCCCCTGCTTCAGTGTTGGGTCCCTCCTATGGGAGACAGTTGTCTGTGAGCTTCTCCAACATGGGTCCTTCCCGTGGGGTGCAGTCCTTCAGGAGCAGACGGCTCCAGCATGGGTCCTCCATGGGGTCACAAATCCTGCCAGCAAATCTCCTCCAGTGTGGGCTTCTCTCTCCACAGGTCCACAGCTCCTGCCGGGAGCCTGCTCCAGTGAGGGCTCTCCAAGGGATCACAGCCTCCTTTGGACATCCACCTGCTGTAGCAGGTCCTCCATGGGCTGCAGGTGGATATCTGCTCCACCATGGACCTCCATGGGCTGCAGGTGGATCTCTGCTCTGCTGTGGACATCCACGGGCTGCAGGGAACAGCCTGCCTCATCATGGTCTTCATCACGGACTGCAGGGGAATCTCTTCTCTGGCTCCTGGAGAGCCTCCTCGCCCTCCTTCTTCACTGACCTTGGTGTCTGCAGGGTTGTCGCTCTCACATATTCTCACTCCTCTCTCCGGCTGCAATTGCAGTTGCTCAGCAACCTTTTCTTCCCTTCTTAACTGTGTTACCCCAGAGGCGCTCCCACCATTGCTGATGGGCTTGACCTTGGCCAGCGGTGGGTCCATCTTGGAGCTGGCTGGCATTGGCTCTGTTGGACACAGGGGAAGCTTCTAGCAACTTCTCAAAGAAGCTACCCTTGTAGCCCCTCTGCTACCAAAACCTTGCCATGCAAACGCAATACAACAGTTTAGTTCACTTTAGAGGCACTAATGAGAAGGAATCTGCTGCTTAAACATAAGCATCCACATCATTTTAGATGCTTTAAGGAATCTTAGACGCTCATTGACAGGTGTGACACAGGCCATTCAAGAAATCCAGATTTTCAGGTGCAGCAGTGAAAACATAACCATGAATGTTATCCTGAGACGCAAGTCTCCCCTAATGCAACAAGTGGAGGTTTCCTGTAGGTAGACGAGTTCCTCCGTGGCATAAAGGCTGTCATATCCTGTTGATAGTCTTAACAATGCTGAGGTCCAAGAATTGCGATGCGGTGACAGAGCATATATGTGCATGTGTAGGTGTGTCATACATACGCATGGGTGGAGATAAGGAGTTAATGAGTTCATGGTAACATGAAGCGTTTGAGATCCCATGAATGATTAATTCTCAATCCATTGTGAAGTAATTTTAGATTAAGCCTAGCGCTCTCTCACCTCAGAGCAACTCATGCTAAAGGCATCCTAGCCATGGAACGATATAAGGTGATAAACCAAAAATAATTTAAATATTTTGTCTGTCATACCAGGATGTTTACAGCTACAGAGTATGAAATGAATTATTACCTCAGGATGACTCCAAGAAGATATTGTATTTGTATTTGGAAGATGGAAGATTTTAAAAAAATGTTGCCTCTGGCACACGAGAGTCTGTTATTCATTTCAGTTTACTTAATGGATTCATTACTGGCAGGTAATTTAGCTGTGGAGTCTGTATGCCAATATATAGACTGTATGCCAACTGTTGCTGTATAGATACTTCACTGCACAAGTACAATCAAGTGACTGTTCACTCGTGTGTCTTTAGCAGGGTTTTAGCTCCTCGGTTTGTTCCTGAATCCTAACACCGTTGTATCAGCCCCGAATAGAGGATAGATTTTTCAGGCGGTCAGAGAATACTCCGAAGGTCACACCTCTGAGATTTTATGAATCTATTCTGCACTTTGCAAGAAGTTTTCACTAATGTTGGTCCAAATTTTTAATGAATGGCATTTTTCCACAGAAAACACCGGTAAGCTGAAACCACGTAATTTGTATGGGGTTCAGAAAAATTTCCAGTATCATGCTCAAGCTAATTGCAAAAGCTGTTGCCTGCTCGGTACCATTATGGTTTTACTGTTTCATTTTGGTTTGATTTCAGAAAGTCCTGCTTCTGTTACGCGTTGCTGCCCGTGTCTGTTGACTGAGGGAGTTCACACAGATAACACACGTGGTTCTCTGCAGCAAAGTGCGATAACGCTTGAAGCCTGTCCCTTACTGTGGTTTGAAGTTTGTCCATTTGAAACTGTGCCTGTTCACAGTCCTGCAAGGGAAGGGGCTGCCCAGAGGAACAGAAGTAGAAGCAGCAGTCACCGGAGAAGACTCTCTAGAAGAGCAGGCTGATTGCCTACGTAAGTGTACTTTTTGAATGATGAAAAAGAGGGTTGGGAGCTATTAATTTTCCGAGTCTCAAGGAATAGACAGAACTCTCTCTGATAGTGCAATATTGCTGCTTGACCTGGCAACCTCGCAGTTCCCAAAGCCACAAGCTGTGTTTCTGGTTCTAGGAACAGCAGTACAGGCTGTTCACAGGCAGCTTTGCTCCGAGCAGTACTTCAGAAGGAGAAACAGAAGGAACTCCTCTACTTCTGGAAGTTTGCTAAGTGGAACAGCTAATCGGAAGTTTTGCAACATGAATCCCAAGAATTAATGAATATGAATTAGCCTAAGCCAAACTCTGACCTTGAGGCACAGCCTGTCACTTTGAGACCGTTGATGCTGTGGGAGAAGAAGAGCACGTCCTATCAGTCTAGGATCACCTGAGGTAACTTCTCCAAAGTCTCAGCAGTTGCTGGCCATTTCCCAGAGATCACCAATTCATTCTGTAACAGTGGTCTGCTTTCAGTTCTGGCAAGAATGTGGTTTATTTTCACAGCACCTGGCTGTAGGGATTCCCTGCTAGTAGATCAAGTGACATATTTCTTGGTAGAGACCATCTCCACTTGTAATTGTTAAATTCTGTCAGCTTTTGAACCCAACGCTATTGAACGGCACAATGGCCATTTGCCAGCTGTGCAGATGTTTTGGCTGGGATCCCGAAAGGGTGGGAACATTAGGTATGATAAAGCAAATTAAAAACAATCACAGCGCAAATATGCCCCAGAGGGTTTCTTCAGGAGAAAAGGAGGCAATCACTGTGTCTGCTAGCGATCTGAATATAACATTTACTGTTGCTTCTCAGGATTTCATCAGCTCATTCCAGCAGCATGGCTCAACAGACTTCAGCAAGTCTTTTCAGAGGCGGCAAAAATATCATTGTAAACACCCTGGAGCCATGAACTTGAACATATAATGTGTGTGGATGCTGGCCGCGGTTGTGCTTGCAGAAGAGCAGAGACATTAGATGCTTTGTTGCTGCTGCCGCCTCCAGTGACAGGTTCCCCATAGTCTCTTTTGTAAAAAACAGCGTGTGCCAGGCTCTGTAGTCCCACGAGAAGAGCACTGGTGTACAGAGATGATGTTGGCAGAGGACAACTCATCACCTACCATGCCAACTGTCTGTAGGATGGTATGGCCTCCCAGACAAATACATAAAAACATACGGTAAGGAGAACAGGCCCTAGAAGAACAGTTATTAAGTGGTGCCTTTGTAACAGAGCAACACTCTCCCAAGAGTGTCTATGGAAAAGCACAACATCATGAATGGGCAGGCCTGAGAAGCTTCTGCTGAGGTTTTCAAACGTGACAATAAAAATTCATAGCCAGTGTGAGATAATAAAATTTATCATGACAAATGAGAAATTTCCTAAAATGCGTGTAGGCCTCTTTTCCAGGTGGATGATGTCGCTCTAAAACCCAAAGGAAGTCATATTATTTGCTCTTCTAGCAAACTGGCATTTCTGAGCGTTCAGCAGCCAAAACACTGGTGCGTCGGTTGCTACTTCCTTCCTTTCATCAGCAAGCAGCAACACAAGGGAAAAAAATTCCCCAAAAACCTGACAGACCTCACCGAAATTTATGTGTGTTCAAGACAATACGTGTATCGGGCAATATTAGTCTTTAAATTTTGCTACAAAACCCATATTGAACTTTATTTGGTTGTAGCTTGAGCAACATATGCCTCTGCTTTTTAATCCTGTGGATGGGACCATGAAAAGGGCCTAAAAAGATGTGTTCTTCTAACTCTTTTAACCTTGCTACTCTTTTCCTGGTTTTGACACAATCGTAATCGTACACGCTGCATCACGTAATTGCATGCTGTCAAGTCGAAGTAAATACACGCACCACCCTCTAATTGTGAAATGAAAATAACAACCACAATTATAAAAATGTTTCAGGAAATACAAATCCTAAATAAACCAAATTATCGTTAAGAACATCTCCAAAATCGCTGGTGAATGCTGTAACTGAAAACTCTTCTTCATGCTTACGCTGTTCTTATACAAATCAAAGGAATGATTTGGTCTGAAAAAATTAATTTTGTGACACATTTTTTATGGAATTTAAACTTCCTGTTAACACAAATTTAGTCACTACTTTGACAGGCTGGCATTACTCTGTCGAGAATTCAGATTTCATATGCAATGGGTAGGAATTTAAAAATCATATATACAGCCTATGTTCCTAAAAAAAGTCTGAATCGACTTCAGCTTTACATCTCTAGCCAAATCCACTTGCTTACAAAAGCACATTCTCTAAGCTAGGACAAAGGACAGATAACCTCCGAGACCTCGCAGAACTGTACAGAAAATAACAGGAACTAAACTGTCTAATATTGCAAACACAGTTCTTGGTGCTTGAGAAAATGTTCACAATGAACATTTCAAGCAGTGACCCTCTCTGTGGAACTTAGGGGTGTCTTTCTTTGGGGGATGTCTGGTGCCAGAAGGTATGTTTTGGGGTGAAGGTATCCCAGCCCACAACCAAAGGGACTGAAGGGTTGCCTATTAAAGAAGCCAGACGCATTGACGTGACGGTTCTGAACAAAAAGGCGTTGAACAAAAAGCCATGGTGTGATCGACGTAAATGCAGCATGCTTCTCCAGTGAGGTGAAGAAACTCAAGAAAAGATCCAGGATTTGAGCTGGGAGGCTAAAGGGTAGCCTGGTAGAAATTGTCAAAATAAATCATCCTCATGTGGTAGTCTTTTGCCCTTAAATTTGCACGAATGAAAAGGGAAACACAATCTTCTTGTTTTTAGATTGTTGTTGGGGAATTTCTAGGTGATCAGCTGCAGTTTTTGAAAGAGCTGAAGGCAACGCCTGAGGTAAAACTCCATACTAGGTAATAGAATAACAACAACATTCCCTACGGGATCAGATCAAAAGGTCAGTGTTCCCCAGTGGTAGCAAAGAGCATTTTGATATAAGAAACAAGGCACTGCAGAACGGTTCTTTCCCTGTTGTACGCATCAGGATCTGAAAAGTACGGCAAAATTTAGCTCAGGCTCAAGCTCGGAGTTCCCCTTTAATAAGCAGTTATGTGACCCCGTGCCTGGGACAGCACTTCCAAGCGGGAGAGTCATTCCTCGGCCACTGGGCAGACCCTGAAGTTTCTGTCAAAGTGTCAAAATATGCAGCTGCAAGAAGTTGCGGTGACTAAGATATGGGAAAGGAAGCAAAAAATAAGTTCTCTGTTTTCACTGCTGAACAAGAAAACGCAAAACAAAAGATGTTTTCTATTGAATCAAAATACGTTTTGTGGTTTGCTGTACTGAAATGAGCTTGATCCCTACTTTCCTCCCCCACTTCTTAGCAAAACACTTTGTTCAAAAGGAGTGCTTTTCCAGGTTTTGTCAGGAAAGCAAAAGAAAGGAAGGAGCGTATTCAAAAAACCACCTGGCTGGGGTATTCAGACATAGACTGTGTGTGTGATGTTCTGCTCTGTCGGAGAGACTTTGAAATCACGTCCTGTAACTCCCGAAAAAGCATCCTGAGTACCAGGGTGCCAGGTGGCTGCCTTAACTACACCCGCTATGGTCCGTCTTACGGACACCGTAGAAAGAAAAGTGTGAGACACAAAAAATAAGAAGGAGAAGAGCGACTCTGTTTGGTTATTGGGGCATTCACTACAGAAATAAGGCACCTTGATTCCTGTTTCCCTGCATTATCTTAATTATTGTTGTTTGCAAGGAGAGGTTGAGCTCGCCTTCCACTGCTATGGATGTTCACCTAAGAGGTGGAAGCTACAAATAGTCAGCAAGTTCTGAAGTCATTGTTCACAACTTTAATCTCGAACAGTCTTCTCCAGGTGGGCTGGTGCTTGCTGTTCATATCTTCAAATTTTAAGAAATAAAAACTCTATTTCTCTTCATCCTTTCCTTATTTCTAGGGTATGGAAGCAAGCAGAATTTTAAAGTTCACTGTATTCTGTACTTTGGTATTTAACAAAAAGCTTACAAAACTTAAAACATTTTTACCAGAAAAAAGAATCTAGCCACCGTGGATTGATTTGCAATATTTGTTTATTTTTCTCTGCACTTGGATGCTGCTAAGTCTGTTTTTCTTTTCTCTCCTCGCTCTCTAAATGTTCTTATTATTGTATGAGTAAGTATTACGCTTAATCCTGTTGTGGTTAAATGAGAAGATTTACCAATTTCATTCCACGCTTTCATCTTTAACTGTTCTTACCCATGCACGCATGTCTCTTGCTACTACTTGATCTGTCCAGAAGAAATTTGGTCCAGAATGGCATGTATATGGAGTTTCATCAAGGGTTATCAATAAGCATGTGATCTGGGGGCTAATAAAAAAAAAGATTTTTTCATAAGTTTGCAACTTCTTAGTTGGAAATAGTTAAGGGGGGGAATTATGAGACATTATTGTTGATCATGGCATGGCTGTAAATTGGTAATGGGATGGAGCCATGAAAAAAGACAAATGAGCCTTTGAAAAATTCCCCACGAGGAGAATTCCAGGACAGGAGCCAAGGAGCGGGTCGATGGTGCTAGGCCTTGGTGTGCAGTCATCTGGGATAGTCAAGACTCCAGCCACAGACGTGCAAAAAAATGAACTGAAACCAGTTCATTTCCAGAGAAGGCTACTAGGGTGATAGGAGGAACGGAGGACCTGGCTAACGAGCGTAGGTGGAAGGGTGGGACTTGTTTAACTTTGCAAAAGGAAGGCTGAGAGGGGATAAGGTTGCTTCTCCTCAGGGATAAACACCACAAGGGAACAGATCTGTTTAAGCTAAAGAACAATGTTGGCACAAGAACAAATAGATATAGGCTGACCCTGAAAACTCTTGGCCTGGACGTTAAAAGCATATTGCTAACTGTTAATAAAGGAGCCACAGCCATCCTGCAAGGATGACCAGCGTATGCCTGCACATGAAGTACAGGGATTCGTATCTCTGAGTGAGGATGGCTAGCCCAAAATAAGCAGAAAGCCTAGCCCCCGAGGTGTACTTCCCTAACACCAGCTTTTTTCCCTTTAAATATGATTTACTGAATGAGCCTGATGTTGTGTTGCTTTTATTAGCAAGGGTCCAGGTGTAGAGACTCTCCGCCAACCTCTCTTCCCAGCACGTATTCCCAGCATATGTTCCCATTAAGGTCCTATAATTTAACTGGCAGAAGTGGAATTCTTCTGTACTGTAATATATCCCAATTCAAGAAGCAGCTGCTGCCTTGATGCGGCATTTACCTGTTGATCTGCTACCAATTTACCATGTGTATCAGGTCATAATAAATGGTTTTAATAGTCTCTTCTGGTCTCAAAGTCTATTAATCTGTGGGTGACCTGACCAGAAGTTCACTGGAACCCATGGTTTCATTGGTATTTATAGACAATAAGTACATTTTTTTTTAAAACAGCAAATTATTTTGCCAACGGGGATTTTTTTAGGTTTCAGCTGTAAAAGCTGCCATCCAGCTTTTTTATGACATTTGCAAAGAGAAAGTAAAGAGGCTTTGAAAATTACATCACTTACAATAGATTATTTACTTTTGGCTGTCACTAATGAAAGATTTAGAGCTCTGCCCAAGTTACATTGCAGAAGAACATTAGGGGTTATGAACTTAAAACCACCTGGTTTTTATGTAGTTCACTAATACGAGATGTAGTGTCATACGCTGTAATGTTTTCCTTGCAGGTAAAGCCTCTGCTCTGCTGACAGCTTTATACCGAGGAAAAATAAATCCAGATATTGAAGACTTTTTCTAAGATAACTGCACTTTTGTAGGGAACAGAGATATAGGGGCAAACAGTTGGCGTAAAAAAAAGGTACGATAAGGTCTATTGAGAACAGTATAGTTAGATCAATGAAAATAAAATGCGTTTCTGGAAGAAAATAAAGGTTAAAGCCTTTTACTTACCAGCTTTTCCTGAATTGACGTGTCACTGAGGCCTTAGTAATTCTTTCGTAACTCAGAGTTGAATAGCACTTTCTAAAATTTAAATTGTGTCCTTGCCGTAGATGATTTACGATCCAGTGAATCAATCCAGCAAAAATTAGGTTGGGCATAAAGCAATGGTTAAAGAAGCAAAACAAATTTAAATTCTTACAAGGATCAACATAATTTTTAGAGTGACAGCAAGAAATAATGCTTGATTTGTCCAGCAAGGAACAGCCTATTTTCAAAAAGCTTGTTTTCACAAAAAAGTGGTAGATATTTTTACTCTCTTTCAAAAATATTGCGGTTTCTTAGTCCAGATAGTTCAATGATCACAAAACCTACCCTATGTTGCTAGCAATGTGGACCTCACATTTGACTTGTTTTGGTTTCTAAAAGTGACAGCAACTTTTCCTATGGCGGGAATATTTATAAGATGTCTCTCCCATGCGGACTTATTCATGTTTAATAATGTACGGACTGACCCTGCATCTTTTTTCAAAGTTTGAAAAGCTGCATGGTCTGGATTTTCTCCCTGGCCATTTATTTTCATGGAAACCACCTCCACCCTCCTACGAGATTTGTTTAAAACCTGCCAAACCATTCAAGAGCTATTAGGAGAAAACAAACAGTCAAAAAAAGAATTACTCTGACAACACATTCACATCAAGTCTTGTTTCCATGGAACATCATATTAAAAATTTAAAGAAATGCTTTGAAAATACCCTCAGTAAGTTTGCAGATAACACCAAATTGGGTGGGAGTGTGGAACTGCTTGAGAGTAGAAAGGCTCTACAGAGGGATCTGGACAGGCTGGATCGATGGTCTGAGGCCAACGGTGTGAGGTTCAACAAGGCCAAGTGCCGGGTTCTGCACTTGGGTCACAACAACCCCATGGATGCTCCAGGCTGGGGGCAGAGCGGCTGGAGAGCTGCCTGGTGGAAAAGGACCTGGAGGTGTTGGTCGACAGTGGCTGAATATGAGCCAGCAGTGTGCCCAGGTGGCCAAGAAGGCCAACAGCAACCTGGCCTGTGTCAGGAACAGTGTGGTGAGTAGGACTAGGGCAGTGATGGTTCCCCCGCACTGGGGGACGCAGCACCTTGAATGCTGTGTCCAGTTTTGGGGCCCTCACTCCAAGAAAGACATTGAGGCGCTGGAGTGTGTCCAGAGAAGGGCAACGGAGCTGGTGAGGGGTCTGGAGCACAAGTCTGGTGAGGAGCGGCTGAGGGAGCTGGGGGTGTTCAGCCTGGAGAAAAGGGGGCTGAGGGGAGACCTTCTCGCTCTCTACAGCTCCCTGAAAGGAGGGGGTAGCCAGGGGGCATCGGGCTCTTCTCCCAAGGAACAGGCCATGGGACAAGAGGAAACGGCCTCAAGTTGCACCAGGGGAGGTTTAGAATGGATATGAGGAAAATTTCTTCACCACAAGGGTTATCAAGCATTGGAAGAGGCTGCCCAGGGCAGTGGTGGAGTCGCCATCCCTGGAGGTATTTAAAAGCTGGGCAGACGTGGTGCTGAGGGACATGGAGTAGTCCTGGGTTAACAGCAGGACTTGATGACCTTAACGGTCTCTTCCAACCAAAAAGATTCTATGATTCTATGGAAGCATTGTAAGTTGTCGTGCTTTCTTCTGACAACGCATTAGTCTTGTTGATAGTTGTTTCAATAGCTTTCTATACGTATTTTGAAAATGTAAAAGTAAACTCAAGGGCAAAAGAGAAGGTCCCTGTAAGCTTTGAAATGGAAAACATCAGAACTTTAAACATTTTTGATCATGCTTTTCACCTGACTAAATCTGGTTCTCAAAGAAAGTGGGAGCCAGAGTGGGAGAGCAGAAGTAAGGAAGAAAAGGAAAAATGGTAGGTGAAAATCAGTTTGAATTGCTCAGTTTTCATTGAATGAGTGAGTGTCTGCTGAGCAGTAAATTGAAAAAGAGTGTACATCTCCTGCGGGGATTTGGAGTTTCTAGTACACATAGGCACAGAGGTGAATTTGCTGAGGGGGAGGAAGACCATTTCCCTAAGGCATGAAGCCACCAATTCTCCTGCTGCAGAGATGAGGCCTCATGTAACCCCAGTGCTGCGCTGGGACTCCTGTCTGATGCTTGACCCTCCACAAAAGCCAATGGAGCAAAGATGGGATGTTGACAGCAAGTAAATAATGTTTTTACTTTTCTCTACTGCAGACTGGTTAGCATCATCCAACACAAAGAAGGGAACAGTCACGAGTCATGTAACTCTCCCCACTCTTTACTTCAAGGTTGTAGATGTCCTTGAAGCCATAAATGCTTTTAAAAAGTCCATTTTATTACTGTGCTTTTAAAAATTTTATATGCTTTTTTAAAAATGCAGCTGCTTACCCAAAGGTACTTCCAGTTAACTGCAGTACATTCAGCATTTAGCGTAGATCAAGAAAGTACAGAAAGTTTTCTCATAAACCTTAATGGAGATGCTCTTTTAGAAAATGTACTAATTTAATGATGAAACGACAACTGTGCTCTTAAAATGGGATAAGGAGGGATATTCAGGGCAGAAAGGAAATCAAGTGGAACCTGAGGGAAACACAGTCTTAAGCAGAAGGAACGACTTGTCCAGAATAACTCCGGGTCCCTTCATTGACAGTAGGTGAAACACCCAGCACATATTGTGGTGCTTGCTGTCTTATATTCCTGAATGTGCCATGGAAGGAGAGTATGAACTGGGTTCCTGGAAATCATTTTTTGGTGCCCAGAAGAAATTTTTCATTGTATCAAAGTTGAGTGGTGCACAATGTTTTGTCTGCCTTTTTGTGTGTCAGTATGTCACTAAAAAGAATTAGTAAGAATAAGAAAGCGTAAGAAGAGAATTGAAAATCTGTGATTCTGCCGCAATGTGTGGCCAGAGCCCTCTGGGAAGAGCTCTGAGGGGTTTCATGTGACCTGGCAGTGTTTGCTGGATGCAACAGCCTAAAGGAAATAAGAGAGACTTGAAGTCATATTAGCCGGAGTTCCCCCCACATGTGCCTTTCTGCTTCCTCGCATGAGAAGCGAGAAGCTTCATAGGGGAACTAAATTACAGAACTTCAGCTGAAAAGCATCAGGTCTGAATTCTGGCACACAGACATGTCCCTGGGACATGTTCACTCTGTTGGCTGAAAATTGTCTTTGGTTAAGTCGGTAAAAGGCCGCCTCCACTTTAAAATCCACCCCAAGTGTCCTGATTCAGAAGGTAATTTATTGCTAGGAGTCATGCTGAAAGGTGTTTACCGACAGAGGCGAATAAAAAACAAATACAGAGCAAGCGTGCTAATAAAGGAACTGTTAGAGAGACAAACTTTTAAGAGCTTCCTGTTCTTCCCCGAGATCTGGAAGAACAAGCTGTAACTCCAGCACCTGCCTTGTGCTCTGTGTTTCATCTCGGCAAACCTGCCATCTGTTGAGTCCTGACGCAGAGAAAAAGCTGTTTTCAGGCCCGCAGCAATGTTTAGAGGGCTGCTCAGCAGTCCCCTATTTCAAACAGATTTTTAAAAAGCGGATGGATGCAGCATGTGCCGTTCGGATACGTACACAAGATACGTCAAACATTTCTTAGTATCTTAATATTCCCAGCATCTCAGACTGTACAAAGCAGGTCCCACATCGGTAGAACACCCCAGCCACTGGATGGTGTGGGAAGAATAAGGAATGGGCTGAACACTGAGATTACTTTATACAAAAAAAATATTTGTATTTGTGTTGGGCTTGCATGGCGAGGTTTTTTTTTTTGGGGGTGGGGGGAGACTACAGCAGTGGCTTCTGTGAGAAGCTGCTAGAAGCTTCCCCCATGTCCCATAGAACCAGTGCCAGCTGCTCCAAGATGGACCCACCGCTGGCCAAGGGCGAGCCCATCAATGACGGTGGTAGCACCTCTGGGAGAACATCGTTGAGAAGCGGAGCGGGGCGGGGGAACCGAACTGGGCAATTTCAGCCAAAGAGAGGAGTGAGAATGTGTGAGAGCAACAACTCTGCAGGCACCAAGGGCAGTGAAGAAGGAGAGGCAGGAGGTGCTCCAGGCGCCACAGCAGGGGTTCCCCTGCAGCCTGTGGTGAAGACCATGATGAGGCAGGCTGTCCCATGCGGCCCGTGGAGGTTAATGGTGGAGCAGAGATCCACCTGCAGCCCGTCGAGGTTAATGGTGGGGCAGAGGTCCACCTGCAGCCTGTGGAGGACTACATGCTGGGGCAGATGGGTACCTAAAGGGGGCTGTGAGCCTGTGGGAAGCCCGTGCCGGAGCAGGCTCCTGTCAGGAGCTGTGGTCCCGTGGAGAGGAGCCCATGCTGGAGCAGGTTTGCTGGCAGGACTTGTGACCCCATGGGGGACCTACACTGGAGCAGTCTGTTCCTGAAGGACTGCACCCTGTGGAAGGGACCCATGGGGTCTCTCCCCTGTGCAACTGAGGAGAGGAATGATAGAGTGGCTTTGGTGGACACCTGGAGTCCAGCCAGGGTCAACCCACCACAGTTTTCAAGGTAGGAGCCACTTTTTGTGACTGTCCTGTTGCTTCTGTTTGCCTCTGGAGACTATCCATGCCCCTCCGGGGCTGGGGCTGGAGAAGGATGGCTCCTGAGCTCACCATGATCCCCTCTTTGGGAGCGCTTCATCCCTGTGTGTGTACCCACTACGTTTCCATGTCAGTGGATCCCACAGGCCACCCAGCACGGCCTTGTCCTGCCAGGGAGGCCATTAGGAGCCACATTGGGCTGCAAGGCCTGAGCCATTGCCACTGCCAAAGCGAGCCCACCCATGGGCTTGGGTCGGACCCACAGGCTGCATCCCTTCTGCCAGGCCCTGCCCGGGGCTGGGGGCTACCCCGGCCTGCCCTTCTCCCCGCTGGGGGTGGCGGGACAGGCCCTGCCATGATGGATGTCGGGGGACACCCTGCCGCTCTCAGCTGACACGCAGAAATGGAGTTTGGAGGCGGTAAGGATAACGGTTCTGTCCTGAGCTGCGCTGGTAACCTGGAAGTTACAGACAGACAAATACGGTAACTGTAAGTACGTGGTCTGCCTGTCCTCGCACCCAGCAGCCCAGTTGTCAGGAACCGGGGAAAAATACTTCTCATTGTGAAAGCTGCATCCGTCCCTGGGTGATTCTGATCCTCTACTCTGCTCTGCTGAGACCCCCCTGCAGTACTGGGGTCCCCAACAGCAGAAGGACGCGGAGCTGTTGGAGCGGGGCCAGAGGAGGCCCCGGAGATGCTGGAGGGGCTGGAGCCCCTCTGCTGTGAGGACAGGCTGAGAGAGCTGGGGGGGTTCAGCCTGGAGAAGAGAAGGCTCTGGGGAGACCTTCCAGTCCCCAAAGGGGCTCCGGGAAAGATGGGGACAAGCTGTTCAGCAGGGCCTGTTGTGATAGGCAAGGGGTGTGGTTTTAAACTAAAATAAGGGAGGCTTAGACTAGATATAAGGAGTACATTTTTTGCAATGAGGGTGGGGAAACCCTGGGCTATGTTGTCAAGAGAGGTGGTAGATGCCCCGTCCCTGGAAACATTTCAGGTCAGGTTGGACGGGGCTCTGAGTGACCTGGTCTACTTCAAGATGTCCCTGCTCATGGCAGGGGGGGGTTGGACTAGATGGTCTATAAAGGTCCTTTCCCACCCAAACTATTCTATGATTCTGCTTCAGGGACGTCAGACTTAACATATGTTCTAAGGGGTTTCCTATAACTTCAAGATTTCCTGTGATTCCTTATTAGATTATTTGTTGTTTGTCTTTGCTGCTACTGTTCTGGTACCAGATGTTCATAGAGAGCCCTGCTCAGCTGGCATACACAGCTAATTTGCTGGGAACACACCCAGTCACTGATAATATCATCCCTATTTGCCCCCTCCCCCCCCCCGAATTAACAACAAATATTGTCAAGGTAAAGAATATTTCTTTCTTTTGCAGCCGCACCCAGCATACTGTTACCATGACTCAGTCTTGCGTTCATCCTATGCAGCAAAGCTATTGGCCTAATTTTGCAAGGGTAAGAATAAATGACCGTTCTCTCTCCAGCTGACGGTGTAACAGCCATAAATATTTCCTTCCAAAGGAAACTTATATAAAAATAGTCTGCAGAATATCGTACTCTTCTCTGTAAAATGTCTGATTGTGACTGAAGATATGAAGCCAAACTCTAGTCTTATTTGCAGTTGTTTAAACCTGGAACATATCCATTGACTTCAGTAAACAGATTCCAAATTTACACTTCTTTAGGCAGAATTTGGCTTAAGTTCTTACGGTAAAAAATTTTCGCAGGGTTTAAAACTCATGTGGTACAATAAATTCTGAAGCAAAACCTCTGTTCTTATGTTAAACTCTTGTAAAACACCCATTACGCATGCACAAAGTGCTATGAGAATATTAGGGAAATGTAAAACTTTGTGCTGCTTTTATCTCCAAATCTCAAATAGCTTTGAAATCAGTCTTATTTATGAACTGGAAAACTGTGACTGGTTTGTCAAGTAATCATAACGGGTCACAACCTTTATAGCCTCAGGAACTAACCCAAGGGATCTTCTTAATATACAGTTAGTATGCAAAGTTATTCCTCTTCTAAAGAGCTTTTCTAAAGATCAGATCTTGCAAACATTTAGGTATGTGCTTAAAGTTAAGTAGGTAAGTGGTTTCTGTTCAGCTCAATGGAACTATTCTTGTATAATGTTTACTTGTAAATTGAAGTCCTTTGAGAACATATATAAATTACCATTATTTGAAGCCATGCTATGTGAATTAATACCATTTTCATACGTGTGTGCTGATCTGTAACTAATCCAGCCTTATGCATAATAGTGATGACGATGATGAAGAAAATACAGGAGCGTGATGTAAACACCTACAGAATATACAATAAGACACAAACCGGTATGAAGATAAAACAGAGAGATGAACTTGCAGGGCAATGTTTTGATATGTGATAGGAGGACAGGAGAGATGTGAAAGGGAGAGACAAGTGCCATGAACAGCAGTAGAATTGCCTGGGTTAGTTGATATAAAGTAGGTCTTCTTGGTGTTTGCAGCCATTCGTTGTTAGGTAAGATTGATTTTTTTCCTGGGCACTGGCCAATACTCTGCACCACAAATGGACGAAGTAAGGCGTAATATATGTGGTAATGAACTTGCCATTTAGTTTATATACTCCTCATACATCAGAAATAACTTACTAGATATCTGAACGCTTGTGGGCCTCCCAAGAACGGTGACAGAGACACGACTGAAGAAGAGACATGTTGATCCCTGTTTACAATTTCCTGTTAATAAGGATTATAAAATCAACACCAACTAAATACAAACCCCACTTCACTAGCTTTCCTCACCCCATTTTTTTGGAACCTCACTAAAGCCAATGTGGAGTTTGACGTTGGTATTTCAAAGTATAGACCTTCAGTTCACTTCAGTGATTAAAAGAGCATTTATCTCTCATGTTATGATTTATTAAATTTGTGTAACTGAAGGGGAAATATAGATGCGTAAATAGTATGCCCTTATTCCTTATGAATAATATGTGGAAATGGAAATGAAATAAAACAATATGTAGGACAGTAAAAGAATGGGGACAGTTATTATTTTAAATAGTTAACATCTATGAGTGTTTAAATAAATATATAGCCCAACTATTCTTCTAACTTGTTTTTTATTTAGTTAATAGATACATTTATCTTTTATCATATATATTTATTTAATACTTGTATTTCCCATTAGACTCTTTAAAAACAAATATTCTAAAAGCTCTGTTCATTCTTTAAAATAAATATACAAAGTCTCTCAGTTTAAAATAGAACAGTTTTCTTTTAGTCTGACAGCTGTGACAACATGAAAAAAATGAAAACACAGCATAAATATTAGCACTCCACTTTGTCTATTTAGCTTAGTGACAGAAAATCATATGAATTTGTATGTTAGGAAAAATATCCCAGCTCTTTTAAGATCTGTGTTATTTCTGTATTGAATATATTTTAATGAAAAATCCAGCTAATATTACAATTTTATCCGAGATGGCAAAATTAAACCTATTTCAGAGAGGTGGACTCAGCTAAAATAAACTATTGCGTTAGGCACAGAAATCACAAATATTCTCTCAGTGCTTGAACGAAAAGTGTTCTATTGGCATGGAAAATGTCCAGATCTCGGTAAGACCAAGGAAGCAGCTTGTTTCCTGAGATGTGAAACAGTGCTTATGCCTCTTCCCTTCTCCCCTTTTCGCATGAAAGAAAAACATAAAAGGAATAAAGTAAAACTGTCTTCTTGCTCCCTATTATGAGACCAGTTTCAGCGCAGCTTTGGGAAATTCATATTGTACCAAGTAAAAACTTGTTTTCACGAAATAACACCAAACCCATTGCAAACTGGAATATAGGCAAGCAGTGCCAAACACAGCAACGAGACCGTAACAGGACCATAACGCTTATCTTATCCGCACCGCTGGGCTTTCATTGTCAGGAGCGATTGCGAAGGGAAAGCCCGACACATTCCTCAGAGTTTTCTGATGCTAAGCGGCAGTCATGTGTATGAACAGCTCTTAAATGTGAGTAAGGCCACTTTAGATCCTAGCTTTGGACCAGTGTTGCTGTGGATTGCTTCTGATTTTTATCTGCTCCCGTTCTGGCTTCACGGCTTTCTCCTTTTGTAATTCAGCTTCATGGACAATAGGACGTGATCCATTGATCTCCGACTTTCTAATTGCTCTTCCGAACTGCAGCACCACCAGACATGCAGTGAGACCAAGAGTGCAGCCTTCCAGACAGAGCTCTTCTAACTTTTTTGAGGGTTTTTTTTTTTTTTGGTTGACAATGGCTTGTACAGATATTCCAGTCTTGCAGACTGGGAGCCAGCTTCTGCCTCAGGTGTGAGACCTCTCCCAAATGGAAGTTTTCTGATGATTATACGTGACTAATTTTAAAAGATAGTATCACAATACACTACCTCTGCCATTTCCCATTAAAAATATCTCAGACAAATAATGTCCTCATCATTAGGCCTGAGGCATACTTCTGTCAACCTGCCGATTATACCTGTGTAGGTTAGAGATTGTTAACACTTAACTCATCTGAGCTCAGCCTTTATCATCAGCTCTGTCTGGTTGTGAATACTTGCCTAAAATTGTCGTGCAAGTCTTTATATTGTGTGGTATAAACTGTTTGGCTGCTTCTTTTGGCGTAGTGCCCTCTTTATACCTTTGAATATTCTACTCTCATGTAAATTTACTGAGACCTTGTGAATCATAGCAGTGTGTGTCACATAGAAAAAGTCCTACTTGTGAACAGATTTTCAGGAAAGCAATAAACACTTGTCAGTGATGCAGTCTTCTGCTTCAAAAATATTTGTTTTGTGTATCCATCTCCAGAAGTATTGGCTTTGGCATCTGACCAGGTTTTGGGGAATTGTAATTATCCAGACCTGAAATGAGTATATTTGATTCCGTATTACTTCAAAGATGTGTCCATTCAACATTGAGTTACAGGTATTTTGTAAGTCATAGGAATCCCTTGTCTTTTAAATATGTTGTTCAACAACGATGGAATGTATTCACCTTTTCAACAGAAAATGGGTTTACTGAAAGGTGGAACAGCTTCCCAAGTTTCTCTGCAAAAGCTGATCACAAGAGTTGCTTATGTTGGAAAAACATATGGCTTGTTAATTAAACATTTCATCATAACATAATATTTTTTTGATTAATTGTCCTCGACTTCTAATATAGCAATAAATTGATTTGCTTGTTGAGTTCTACCTATGTAATCAATACATCATCAGCCCAGTACAAGATCTTGTGCTTTGGAAACGTTGCTATAACTATGGAAATGGTGAGGCACATAGTCATTTGCTACCTACAGTCTCGTTGTAATAAAATAATATTGTCCACAGGCCCAGTCAATTTGGGCTCCTCTGGTAGTCTGTTGTACAACCCGGCCTCAGGTTTCCGTGAGGTTTACCTTGCAAGATTTTTCTGTGTGCATCTATGTATATAGTTGTACTTAGTGTGAGACCTGAAGTTCATAACATAGATCAATGTTCTTAGCATCCTGTACAGTAGTCCATTAGATGCTGTTCATGGTAAGGTAACAGCAAAGCACCTCTCTGTTACTGTGTCCTGTTCTGGGCTCCCCAGTTCAAGAAGGACAGGGAACTACTGGAGATAATCCAGCAGAGGCTGCAAAGATGATCAAGGGACTGGAGCATCTCTGCGCTGAGGAAAGGCCAAGAGCCCTGGGGCCGTTCAGCTGGAGAAGAGCAGGCTGAGAGGGGATCTCATCAATGCTCAGCAAGAGCTAAAGGGCCAGGCGCAAGAGGATGGGGCCAGTGGTGGGAATCAGTGGTGCCCGGTGACAGGACAAGGGGCAATGGGCACAAACTGGAACACGGGAAGTTCCATCTCAACATGAGGAAAAGCTTCTTTCCTGTGAGGGTGGCAGAGCCCTGGCACAGGCTGCCCAGAGAGGTGGGGGAGTCTCCATCTCTGGAGACATTCCAACCCCGCCTGGACGCGTTCCTGTGCCACCTGCTCTGGGTGACCCTGCTCTGGCAGGGGGTTGGACTGGGCGATCTCCAGAGGTACCTTCCAACCCCGACACTTCTGTGATTCTGTGGTACGTCTGTCTCATTTTCTGCTCTTGAAGCTTTGCGTGTTATAGTTCCTACTGGCAGACGTGGCAGACAGGTTTTCCTTCTCAGTTTCTATAAAATCTCATTCTGTTTCAGCGAGAGCTCATTTATGCTAAAGAAGTTGCTAAACTCTCTTTGCATGTCCAACTGCATGATGACCAGGCAGGGAGATCAGTCTAGAAAAGTATAAAGCTCACGTAAAGCAATGTGGTGATTGGAAAGCCAGACAGTAGGAGAGCTAAAGCTATGGATTTATGTCCGTTTCTTGGACGGCAAGCACTGCGCTCACACGTAACAGAGTGCCGTATCTAGTTGCTGCAGAGCTCCATCATGTTTCTCTGACCACTGCCAAGTTATCCTCTTGTCTCAGCAGAACTGCCTTCCCTTCGGTGTCCTCTGTGGTTAGTCTAATTATCTGCAGGATCTTTTGTAGAGCTTCTTGTACTATAAAATTTTCATTTTCGCTACTGCTGAAGTTTTCATCTTTGCTGTCATCTGCCTGGATTCCTTTTGTATTTACCATCTTTCAGCCTTCACTTGAATTAAATTAATATTTTCTACTTGGATCCTTGCCTTCCCTTTCTTCTGTTTCTGATCTTGTTCCACCTTGATTGACACTGTAATTATCATGTCCCCAGCTATTATGTGCATGTCTCTAATAACTCCATACGTTTCACTGTTGCTTTGTTGAAACAATTTCCTCATTGCCCTTATTCCAAAAGCTAGATGTTATCTACCTTATAGCTGCCTCAGGAGTTCCAGAGTCTAGATGATTCCCCATTTAAACAGACTTGCCAATATCAGCCTTTTTTTTTTTTGTCTAGAAGAGTAAATATGTTTTCACCAAGTAGTTTATGCTGAACATCTGTTTGTGAACAAACGGAATAATGCTTAGAAAAGACACATTAAAATATATGAGATTAAGATAAATTATATTTTTTTTAGCTGTGACTAAATTATAAACCTCAGTGGGTATGTTTGTTTTGGCCTTGACCTTTGTTTACGAGATGCTTGGGTACAGTTTTGAGTCTGTCTCATGCAAAGAGGTTATTTTTCTGGCCAAGCTTGATAACAGTGACTGACTGATGTACTCTGCTGGCATATTTACAGGCCTGCAAGGGCTTCTTTAATCGTGCAATTAGATTTTTTTATGTGTACTGGCTGCCTTAATACTCAACGCGTGTACTAAGGTATTGTGGCCTCTCAATCTAACGTGAGAGTCAAAGAGCCGAAGACTTGACCTTAAATGGTGTTCAAGGGACTTGGCTTGGAACCGCCACTTATTATAAGTAGGTGGGACCCTGGCACCTGACTCAAAAGTTGAACTGGGAGAAACTTAACTTCAGGCCCCGTATCAGTCTTGATTATTAAAATGTGGAAAAATGAGATTTGCTGCGCATACCGATCTACCCTTCCCGCTCAGCACTATTCTGTTCCGAGTGCAGGTTTAATCAAATTCAATTTCATCCATGCATTTTGAGTATTACCATACAGGTAAACGTAGTTCCACTCTGCATATGGAAGTGAATTAATTTATTTCACACAGGCACTGTTCCCCTGTGTGGACTACTGATGTCTCTCGTTCTGGCTGTGTCTACCGTAGCAAGTTGCTGAGGAGACCCCACAACACGTGTTTGCCGTGGGGAGAGGTTATTTCAGGCTAGCTCCAAAATAGGTTCCTGCAAGAGCTGAATGTCTGTTACCAGCTGAAGCGTAGCAGGTAGAAGTGCATTAGGTGAAGTCCTGCACTGTCTCCCAGTCTCACCCGAAAGAAAATCAATTAATGCATTCCGAGACTGCCCTGCAATGCAAACCAGTGTGTAGTAATTGGAGACAACTGGGGACTTGCTTCATCAAGGGCACTTGTGGTCTGAAATAGAATGCTACTCTAGAGGTAACCTCTGACTCTCAAATGCTGTGATACTCTCTAGGACGCTTTGAGCTGGCAAGAATTGTAAGGATGGGACAACATTTCTATTTCTGTGCCTGTGTCTTGTAAGATCCTGCTAATAACTATTAATTTTTTCTATTCCAAATCTGTATCTGTGACAGTCTTGAAAAGGTCTCCGATTCCTGTCTCCCCCTTCATCCTGACTACATCTTTTTTGGTATTTCCAAATACATGATTTCTTGCCTCTTACCTCTGTTGTATGACAGACTTGTGTTACTGCTTTTTTCCTATACGTAAAAATTGATAATCTGAAATTACTCTGAAAACCTTACCAGAATCAAAGCATATTCATTACACTTAATGAAAGGCTGTTATGAGCTTTGAGAAATCTTTGCTTCTATGGGAATCAAACCAGAACTTTTAAATCCGTTGCTACTTTATTGTTTCCTGGAGCCTTGAGCTGTATGAGGAATGCTGGTCCAATCACCTCCATTTCTCTGCAAAATTGCCAAGAAGAAATTAGGCTGCGAATGGCTTACAGTTCTTCTGGTGTATTTTTTTTAATAATGCTTTCGAGGTTTTTTGTGTTATTTGTTCATTTTATTTTGTTATATACCTATAGTCTCAGACAAAATAACCTCTTGCTTTAACCCAACTGATGTCACTTCTGCTACAACGTTTCACAGCCGTTGGTTTTCTATACTACCCAAAATCTGAGAGAGACCAAAGGACATTGAAAACTTCTCTTGCCAAATACCACGCTCTACCTCCAATCCTCCAGACCAAGTATCTGTTTCATATGAGAGCTGCTTCCAACTCTTCCTCTAAGAGAATCTTGGTTATTAGAAACTACTCATTGTAACGCAACATCATTATAGTATAATACACTTGTGTTAACTTAGTTTTTCGGAGCGCATTTATAACTCTGTATTTAGTATAGAGGAGAAAGAACCCAATCCCCTGTTCATATTGGAACACAGGGCATTCTTGAAAAAGGTGTAGCATACTTGTCGCTTAACTCGTTTAAATAGCATCATGCTGTTGAATACATGACTCGGGTAAGCAAAATACTTAAACATTTAAGCATCTTTGGGGTAAAAATCTTAGTGTGTATTAAATTAATTGAGGGTAGAAACCTGGATAAATACAATCCTTTGGGAAGGTTCAGTATCGTTTCATTAAAGGGAAATCCTGCACTACAAACCTCTCAAAGGTCTTTGAAGGAATCAGCAAACGCGGAGCTACAGGTGATCTGGTTGAGACTTTACCTGGGTTTGTCCAAAGGCTTTTAAAGTAAGTAAGTAGTCATGGAATAAGAGGGAAGGTCCCACAGATAAATCGCTCGTTAAAAGAGTACCAAAAAAACCCTCCATATATCTTTCTTACGAGAGGTTACCAGTGTAGTTCCACTGTGGCTGTGCTCATCCGCATATTTATAAATGATTTAGAAAACGCTAATATCAGTGGGTGAGTTTTCAAACGATATTATTTACTAGAGCATTTGAAGACAGCTAAAGGACCTTAGAAGTCTAAGTGACTGTGTAACGAAGGGGCAGTTGACATTCATTGTAAATATATACAATGTGCTGCACGTGAGGGAATCCACTCCCAACTTCAGATGTGAACTGGCAGTCTGCAGCTTTGCCACTACCACTTGCAAGTGAACTGGCACTATGAGAAATAGTTCTGTCAAAACATCGGCTTAACATTCCGCAGTGGACAAAAAGGAATGTTAAGAATTATTACAAAAGGAAGAAAAAGCAAATGCTAAATAAATGTTTATGCTGCTTTGTAAATATGTACTTTATCTTCTCCTAGAATACTGTGATTTTTTTTCTCATCTCATTACAGCAGAATATAGACCTGCAGCAGAAATCGTAAAGATTCAAAGAACAAGAAGGATGATCAATATAGATATAGAGTATAGCTTCGGCATGAGTAATGATTAAATGGAATGATTTTTGACTGAGATGACTGGATAGGCGCTTGGTAAAGCTCTACAGAATCATAACTATCTGGAGATAGTTGTGGAGAGGCTGGAGAGACCTCTTCACTCCCTCATACAGGACAAGAACTAGGGGCTAATGAACAAAGCTGGTACGAATCTGGTCTGAAACAGGAGGTGGTGGTTGATTATGCAGTGGGGTTGCGTATCTTTTGAGGTTTTTGCCAAAGGATGTTTATATTCAAAAAATTAACAAGCAGACAACTGTAAAGATACTTAGAAATGTGATACAAGTACTTGGGAGAGATTATTAAATAGATAAACTACCTGAGGATCAAGAAATTCCATAAACTGAAAATAGTTGAGGCCAGGAAAGTATTAGAGGATATACAATCTGTGCTTGCCCTCTACTTGTTTTTCCGTGGCTACTTCCTTTTAGAATCAGGGTACTGGGACACTAACATTACTCTGGACCCTTGGTCTCACAGTTTCTGGACTTTAGTTCTGGCTTATTATTTATTTATATCATCTACTTATTACTTATTTATATTTATTCTTGTAAAGAAAATTATTTTCTGCATTAGTACATTTCAGTAGTCCTTTTTTTGAAAATGATTCATTTACACCGGCATTCTTAACAAATTTGTCCAAATGCCCAATACAAGCACTCTGCCAACCTCTGGTTAACATGTTTCAAAGAAGAAAAGTGTCAAAGAAAGTTATTATTGTGATTAATGAGGAGCATGAATAAAAACCTTGTACTTATATACTGGAAATTACTGGATGAACTTTGCTATTAAGCTAAGCTAATTAAACTTATACGCAAAAAATCCATTTGATAATTATGGCGTACGGGTTTTTACGTGCAGTTGTTACTTCTAGGTTTATAGTGACTTTGCTTGCTCTGTTCAGGAGCCATGGTGAACGTGTGGTACTGTAGGGTAAAGTAGAGAGGTTTTCAGAATTTTACCTGAAAGCAACACAAAAGTTAACTTGGTTCCATGTCAGATTCTCTTGGAAGGGAAAAAGGAATTTGTTAGTATTTACTGAACAGCAATAATTTCAGATTAGTCCCACAGCAGGCATCAGACTTCATGGTCTTACAAACTCCACGCAACCACTGCTCCAAAAAACATAATTATAAAAACCTTTGTCTGGCTTTCATTATTAAGTAAGCTTTTACCTCAGGGTAATTACTACAAGCAAAATGCATGCAGTGACAAGGAACTTCAGTTTTTCTACCAGGTAAATAAATATCAAAAAAAATGAGAGACCTGAGGGCATACTGCTGACCTAATCTGTTTCACCTAAAGGCAAAACTGAAGAATCTTACCTCTACCAAGCTTTTATTTCAGCATAGCTCTGTAACTCTGGATGTAAAAATAAAGCAAAGCAAAACAGGAATAAAAACCAATCCCTCTCAAATTACCGTTTTCTAAAGTAATAAAGCAGGCAATTGTCTTTACTGAAAAACAAACCAACGAAACCAAACAGGATTCTAGGAACATTACATGCATGTGTTTCATTTGGAAAAATCAGGCGAATCCCCAGAACCCTGGCTTAGATTTTTAAACGAATGTAAACCTGCAGGTTTCTTGCCAGGAAAATAATTATTTTATTTGAAAAACCCCATACGATTCAGTTTAATTAGCAAATTTGGCCAAGAACGGTCCTTGGCAGAGAGCCAATATCTATCCCCGCACATAGTCCACCCCCCCAGGGGTCATTATGAGTTATTTGCATCCTAACAGTTTGAGAAACTTCCTTCTTTTGTAACACTAAGACGATAAAGATCACCAGACTATTCTCAATGTAATCATTAGTAGACTTCTTTGTTTTCAGATGAGTCCTAATTTAGACCTCAGGTAAACAGATGAGCTATCTCATACATCTTGTTTTCTACAAAAAAATCAAGGTGTTCATTACTCAGTTTAGCTAGCATATGATAACGAAGATTACCAGTATGAGGTAAAGTCCTAATGAAGAGAAGTCGGTTCATAATTTCAACATGAAATTGGAGATCAAGCTGGACCTTTGCTGCTGGGGCGAATTACTGCTGGGTGAAGGCTGCAAATTCCCTGTCTTCATCAGGAATTTATTAGGCACAGGTGAAGACACACCTAGTTTCCTAATGAAGACAGATCCTCCATGAGAAGAGCTCCCATGCTTGGGAAAGGCTCGGCAGGCCAGGAAGCAGTTGGGCAGACTCTGGCGCACTGAGCTGGATTCATTTGGGCTCCACGCCTGCTTCCAATTAAGCAGCTGCTAAATGCTCTGAGGCTCCCAGCCTACATTTTGGAATTTGGGGCCTTTCCCCATTGGTTTGCTGGAGGCTGCCGTGGAGACCTTTATGAAGATGGTGAAGATGCAGACCTTTAAAGGTTTTGTTTAGAGAGCTGCATGCGGCAGGGTTTTGTTTCATTTATATAGTTTATGTTTCTCCTTTTAGCAAGAGGTTGCTTATTTTTGTTTGTTTTAATGGGTTTTTATTGTTTGTTCAAGAGTATGTTCGTGTTATGGTAGAAAGTTTGCGGAACCTAACAAAAAAATAGTCATGATGCTACAGGGCAGATAAACAACACAGCTGAGATTGTTAAGAAAACTGATAGGAAGCAGTATCTAAACAAAACTGGTGGGTTTTAACTTGTTTTCAAGAAAGCGAACTGAAAACAAACCTAGCAGATGGCAAGATTCCAAGTGCTGTAGCTAGAACATGCCGTAATTAATCTTATATTTTTTTTTTCTGATGTATAACAGATAATGATTCATTTTGCAATAACTGTTTAATATAATGCATGACTTTGCGCTTTCTTTTTTGTTATGGGAGACTGAAAACAAACACTGTCGGAGAAGATTGCCTCGCTGAGCCGGTCATGGCTATGAGAAGGCAGGGGACGTAGGAATGGACTGAGGTTGTAAAAAGTTCTCTTGCAGATAGTCTTGACAGACATTGTCGATCCAATGACACCTTTTCTATTTCGATTGTATAGTGGTAACTTGCCCATAGCACCACAACGTTTCCAGTCTCCTGGCAATACAGAGTGAAATTCTTGACTTCTTGCTAAATAATTGCTGTCTTCTACAGGCTTATACGAATAACAAAGATTTCAAGTAGCTAATACGTGTGGTACTGTTCACATACGTGTATATAAACACACACGTACATAGATGTATGTAAACAGTACAATTCAAAATAATTAGGAGATTTCGGCCATTTGTTTTCTCACCTTGTCTTATGAGTGTCAATAATTTAATAAATTAATACAAAACATAAATTGATAAAAATAATAGCTCAAGAATTAATTTATTAAATGCAATTAACACTAACTCTTAATTAATATTACTTATAAAATAACACCTTATAGTCTTAAGATTATATAAACTGTTTTTTTTTTTTTCTCTTTTCTTGCAGGTGGTGTGTTTTGAATCAGTGGTTCCATAGCAGCAGGTCAGTCTGTTATCAGTTATCTAATTATACTTAACATTTTTTTTTCATTATCGCTATGACCTTTAGCGTGACCGACTATATTTCCCAAACAGAGAAATCCTTCTTGGTTTTGATGTTGGTGTTCTGAAGTCTCTCACGTTTTCAGATCAATAGTTGTAGGGAAAACAAAGCGTTGTTTACATTGTTTCTTCAAGGTTAAGTTCTACATGTGCTGAAGTTAATTTAATTTACTTCACCCTTAGAACACCTTGGAACAGTATTTTGACTTTCTGTTGCTTTGGGATGATAGAGTGAGTTCTTAGCTCTGATCGAAGAAGAAAGACAAGTGTAGCATATATGGAGCTCTTAAGAGATTATTATTATTTTTAATCAAAACCGAGTTGTTACATACAGGCACTTAAATAAAACTGGCAATAGAGATATTTTTTTGATACCCATGAAAGTATTATGCAAACTGAAGTGGATATTTATGTGTGTACTCAATTTACGAAGGTTCTTTACTTGAGTGGAAAGAAAAGTATGACTGTGAAGTCAAGGTCATTTAGCTCTGGTGAGGCACCTTGGTCTAAGGCAAGCTACTGGACCTGCTCTGGCTTCTTGCGTAAGCTGCAAGAAGCTGTTGGTAAGAGCTCTCGCTTATCTCAGTTTCTTTGTCAGTAAAATTTGGGTAACAACAACCACCACCCTGCTTCACGTTAGCTCTTGGAGGATGCTTGTACAAGGTGGGGGGTACAGAATCTGACTCTGTGTTCACACTGGGGTTCCGGTCAGACGAATAAGTGAGATGATGGCTCAAAAGATCACTCAAAAATCACCTCTCTACACAGAGCAGAATCAAACTATAAAATGTGTCGGTTAGCGGTTTGTCACTGTGCACTTGTGTTTGCATTGAAATAACGGTCAATACCAGTGTGGAATAAGTCATGCTCTCGTATGTTTTCTTATCGAAGTGATCTACCTAACGGGCCCAGTGAAAAGCAAACGAGAAACTTGTGAGTGAAAGCTCCACCAGTGATTGTCGGGGAGATACGGTTTTGCTGGGATAAGTGCGCACGTGGTGACACAGGTCTTTTGCAGGAAAGTGATGAGAACATTCAGATTAGAGTTGGGTAAATTGATCTGATACTGTTCCCTGCCCAAAAATTTTTGTTGTGCTACATGCCTTGCTTAA
Source organism: Sterna hirundo (assembly GCA_009819605.1). Lineage (NCBI taxonomy): Eukaryota > Metazoa > Chordata > Aves > Charadriiformes > Laridae > Sterna > Sterna hirundo. Next base: position 1,968,959 of record CM020441.1, read on the forward strand.
AGTAGTATTGTTTGACTGCAGAATGCAAGGTACGTCTGACTAAATGTTAAGGTCAAGCAAGTATCTTTTTTTAAAAGGAGTCAGGAAATTAAAAAAAAAAAAAAAAGCTGCAACAAACAACAATGCTCTCATGAAAAAACTGTCCATACGAACTGTTCGGTAAACAGTTCCGTAGAGATGTTATTTGAAAGAAAATTAAAGTGGTGTAAAACATAAGAGAGAACTGTTTTAAATGGTTTATGTGTTCTCATTTAGAACCAGAACATTTTATTCTTAATCTGCCTTTGGATGTTGTGTTGTTATCACGCTGATACGGTGTAGATCACTTGTAGAAAAATAAGGGTAATTTCCTTTTGGTTTGCATTTTCCTTTGTGTGTAAAACAAAGCTTTAAATTAATTTGATTCTGAATTTCTCTTGGATTTCCTTGAAATTACAAGACTATATAGTATTTTATGAATTGAAAACGAAAGGGTTTATTTAAAATATTGAGTTTTTCTAAAATTTTTGGTTCCACTTTTTTTTTTTTTCCCCAAAAATGTCTAAACCCATTATTTGCCTTGGTCAAATTGTCCAATAAACAGGGCTTTTCTATGTAGGAGGCTGTGTTTACGTTGACACGGCTGTTCCAGGTTGTAAAATGCAGAGTAATTATCTGCTGAGGGTCATATATCAGCGGGGGTGATATGGCAGGGGTACAGCCAATGTTCTAAATTAAAGTCCTGTACACAGAGACTTCAAAAATCTAGATTATGTGATACCTAGTAATTTCATTTAGTTTATGTAATGGCTAAATACTGACTGGTGAGACTGAATCACCACGGAATCTCTGGAAATAAAGAGAACTGAATTAAATACGGACTTGCATATAGGGTGAAGCCTCAGCCTTGCAGTTTGTCCGGCGGTTTGTATCGTTGAATGTGTACAGGAGACGATGCAGTTGTGAGTCAGCTTGTTTGTCCGCTAGTTCTATATATGCCTATATATATAGTTCTATATATAGTTTGTTTTTTAATTAGAGATATAGAAGAAATTCCTGCTTTTCACGATATATTTGGAATTCTAGAAAGGACTTTTGTTGCTTTTTTTTGGCTGGTTTGTATTTACATAAACGGGGTGAAGAAAAAAATGCATGTGGTGGTGAGATATCAACTATGTTTTAGAGCCTGTATCTAAGACCTGATGTGACTCTCACAGCTTTTTTAGTAGCAACAACACTGCTGGATCAAACCCGGGGCAGTGGGGGAAGCTGTGTATGTTTTGGAAGTTTTACAGATGATAAGATTAGAGACTGGAGTGTGTCCAGTAAATTCAAACAGTGACCTCAGAGTCACAGTGAAGGGACATTTTTCTTGGGTCATGTTTTCCTATGCTGTTTCTCAATATGCAGAGATAAACCATATGTGTTTGAGAGGCTAATGCTGGATTAAGGAACCAACCCCAAAAGAAAGGATGAAGTGTTATGAGAAACAAGTGCTTTTCCATTGCAATATTTTACTTAGTTCTGCCTTACTAAACAAGACCTGTCCTCATGGCATGACAATTTTTAGGAATCCAAAGTCACAGTAGAGAAAAAAGATATTGTGTGATATATTTGGAGGTGAAAAAAGGCTGTTTTATTTTTTTTTTTTTAAAATGGAGGAAAGCTCGCACACAAAATCAAGTTGGAATTTCAGCATATGGTACCACACTGTTATTTTTATTTAGAGAGTATGTCACTAGCGGTGTGCACTGTAGACGTTAGCAATGGGCAGTAGTGATACCAGCTTTCCATGGACTTGCTACCGGAGCACATAGTCAGGACCTCTGGAGAATGTGTATAGTCATTATTAGCACCACCTGAAGAACGCACTGTATGTCTTCGATGCAGTTTGGCCCAGGCAACCTAGAATTGTTACAGGTACACAGAAACGCGACCATTGTGCTAAGAATATGATTTTATTTTATTTTAAGGCAATTTGGTACTCTTGACTTACAGATCTTTATGTAGCAAGTGACCTGAGCTATTTAAAGAATGTACGTTATTGTAGTTTAGGGTTTTTGGGTGCGTGAATGCTGAGCAACAAAATAACACAAAACCCCATACTGTACAATTAAAACAATCCATACTTAAGAAATTCCTGGCCTCGTAATCAGCCATAACTCCTGAATTCCCATCAAAAGCATTTTTCATGCAATGCATAGTTAAACGATGTAAGATACCAAAAATTGTTATCTGCTCCAAGGGAAACTTGCGCAAGTTCACAGGATAAAACTCCATTAGGGATTTCTAAATATGCAGAAATCACCTAAAGCTTGGAGATACCCGCACACAGTTGGTAATCAGAAATACTCCCAGCAAGAATGTTATGTGCTTTTCCTGTTCTTCTGCTTTTTCTAAGCATGTATTATTGGCTCTTGTCGCAGACAGACTACTGGACTACATAGACCTTTGGTTTAAGGTAGCATGGTGCAGTTGCGTTTACATCCTTCTCCTCAGCCTTTAGAAAATTGTAGATTTGTATTTGTTAGTTATTATTATCTGGAGCGAGACCAGCTGTAATTTCAGCTCCATTGCAGAGTCATTTTTACAAGCCTGTCAAGTAGAAGAGAAGTAGACCTGATTTCACATAGTTTTCTGTGAGTTTTTGTCACTGTGTGTTAAAGTGCAAGCCCTACCCTGCAGGTAGACCCTTCCTACCGTCAATGGTGTGATGCAGATGAAATTTATGGGGAAGATTGACTCCTTATGAAAAAAAAAAAAGTTGACTATGGAGAGTATTTGCAATAGAGTAGTTGCACCATGCCCTGAATAGCAGTTCTGTTGGGCTCGTTGTTAGAAATATATTTTTTTATTATTATCATGAAAAATAATTAAAAAAAAAATCTCAATATGGCTAGCTCTAGCCAGAAAGCCAAAGTGCAGCAAGGTGTTGTCAACAATTAACTTCTGCCTCTGAGTCTAACTGGAAAAAAAGGTTTATTGTTTTCTTTAGAGGGAAAATACCTATCTGTGGTATGAAATCCTCTTTCCATGAATATTTCTTAAGTTTTTGGTAGGGGAATTAACTTCTAGTGAACTATGACATATACCATGTCCATATGAAACTGCTGATTCCACAAAAAGCTGAATTTGAAGGGTAGGAATAATGAGATTATTTGTTATAGTTATCATTGGGGTGGTAAAACCTGAAGTAATCTTGCTTTATGCAGTCCCCAAGCAGAGAAGCCTTTATTATGAACAGGATGTCATATATGTCAGTCTGGTAAAACAAATGAAAATCCTATTAATATTTCATATTCTTAAACATTTTCAGCTAGACTGATTACTTTCTTTGTCTGATAGCATCAAATAGTTATTTATAATAGTTATGATAGGCGCAAAATAGCAAGAGCATAGCGTGACAAATTTTGGAGCTAATGATGTTTTGAACCAAGAAGCATATCTCTTAGTTTTGGAACTCAGCAGACACAATTAGCTACACATATCAGTAATTCACAGATTTCATGTAGGCTTTAACAAGAACGAAATGTGCTTTGGAACACAACGCCACTACCATCATGTGATAGTTCAGGGAAAGCTTCTCTCCCTAATTTTGTTTTTCAGGGGAAACAAAATTATCAGCAAGCATTTTAATATCCTGTTTTCCAAGGCAAAAGCTTGACATATTTCTAAGTCAACTGGAAACACTCTTGGCAAGTTTACTGAGTATAAATTTAACATGTAATGATGAACTTATTATACTTCTGGTTTTCATACTGTCCACAAGAATATGTACACGACTGAGGTCAAAGACAATTCTAAATTTAGGAGATGGCTTTAGGCTTGAGATGTTTGTTTTCACTGAGGAGAAGACCACAAGAAACAAGTCTATTTTGCAGAATCTTTTGTATACCATTTTCCTCCTCTGTCGCGTGAATTTTCAGGGCGAAAGAGTTTTCCGTCGTCTTCTTCTAGACCATGTGAAATTAGCTATTTATCACAGGTAGGCAGGCTCTTCAGTGACACCAAAAACGTTGTCTTATGTGGTTTTAAGGTAATGATGGTGGATGCGATGATCTGAAAGGTCCCTTCCAACCTAGACAATTCTGTGATTCTAGCAAGGACACAGTGGACCATCAGCCCTCTGATATAAAACTGACAAGTCATTGAAACAAGCAGATGAAGCTGGCGAAGTAGTGATAAACAGAAGAAAATGGTTCAGGAGAAGTGATCGGTCTCTCTGATTTGTACTGGAGTTATATTTTATTTCTCTCAAGCACACCACCATCATCACGTCCCCCCTTTCTTTCCCCCCCAACATGTGAAGTCAAGTTCTTGTACACTAATTTCCTGGACTATGTTCTCTCTTAAAAACTGCTAGAATCTAGCAAATACCACTTTTGCAGTCAATGGAGAAGGCAGCTCCTTCAGACTTTTCCAGGGTAAAAGTTAAAAAGAAAAAAAATCCAAACAAAACCAAAAAAAAAAGGTAAACAACAAATAAGTGAAATCTTTCTGTGTTTTCAAGAAAAAAATATGAATTACCCAAAGAGAATAATTAATTTCCATTTTCAGAAACTTCCATTTCCACAGCACATTTCAGCCATAAGTTTGGTCTCCGGTTTTTCTCCCCACTCACAGCAATCTCCTTTCTGAAATTGTATACCCTGAAGAGCAATTGCCATGATTGTGAGAAAACAAGGTCTATGGCTCTGTGTCGTACCAAAAAACAGCTTTCTAAAATTGCCCGAGTACTTGCATTCAGCCCGTTTGAGAAAATCGAATTTTACAGGGTTTTTTTTTTTTTTTTTGGTCATAAAACACTCTCCTGTCACACAGATGTGAAAAAGGGATGGTATTTGTGAGACGAACCCAGGACAGAGTGTTGCAGTTGGAGGAAGAGGCAGCGAGCACAGAATACAGCTAAAGATACCAGAAGGGAAAAGAGCAAAGGTCACTGGCTTTGATCACCCTGATAGGGAAGCTGGTATCTATAATTTGGTTTTTGGACTTTGTGTTTACTGTAGTGTGAGATAAAGCTTTCTGAAGTCACGTGAAGACACAAAAGCTTGACACTGACTCTGTGTGAAAGCGGAACCAAAAGAAGAAACTATTCCGACTGTAGGCATCATAAATTTTACACAGAAATTTGTTTCTAGATTTTTCTATATATTTTCTAAGAAAAAAAAATCATAAATTTGTAGTTTAGAGTAGATCCAATGAAGGAAGGGAAAGAACATATTTATCACTTGCAATTGGATGACAGAAGGATTTCAGCCCAGATGTTATAAACTGTATGAAAGCAGATATATATCTGGGATTTCCATTATTTTCAGCCAGTGTTTCTTAAGAACAAGTCATGTGTTTTGACTCCATCCAGTCTGACTCATAACAAAGCACAACAATCTTTCCTCAGAACACCTCCAGCACTTGTGCTTTTCATGTAATTCCCTTCACCTTGGGGAAACCTCTCAACAAAAATAAGTGTGGAATTGGGAACTAGAGAGTTTAGGGGAAATGGAAATGTATGGCACTCATAAAAATTTGATTGCAATCTGTTTGCCGAGGCACAAAACCATAGCTTAATCTGTAGACCCATGGGTCTGATGATAACTAGTCATTTTAGCATTCCAGAAAAAGAGCGCATTTCATTCTTTGGCAGGGAACTCTCATAAGTACAAGCAACACAACATTACTAAAAAGGAGAACCAGAGAAGAAAACCAGCGGAATTGCTTTTGAATAAAGTTATGCTGAGCTGCATGTGCACAGCCTCGTGTGGTAGAGTTTGTTCTATCGGTTAGATAGGAAAAAATGCAAATAAATCCACACGAGTTTACCTTGTTGCATTGAAAAACAGTGTTATTCAAACACATGGTAAGCAACTGTTGAGTCATTAGGAAGAGAAGGGGAGGTTGTTCCAACTGCCTACGTCTTACTGGGTTTTTCTGTGGGGAGTGGCTGAGAGTACCCTGCTCTCCCTAATACTACTGAGCACGACAAAGTCGGATGAAAGCAATAAAGTAAAAACATTAAATGAATACAGTACTTCTTGCGTTATCAGTGCACCACTTAAGAATTTAAGGATAGAGCCTGATGCTGGTATTGACTCAGTGCAAGGTCCTCTGTTGATCTCCTTTAGGGTTTTTCCCATTTTGAAAATTTAAAATAATTTCTCTTGTTACTGATTCATCATTTCCGTGTTCATACATAGAAAAAAAAAATCCTTTTTTTCTTCACAGAGATACTGTGAAAAAAACCAAATGGAGCTGTTAGATAATGTGGTGATCAGTTCTGTAGAAAAGACACTGTATCTGTAAACCAATTAAATACAGTTAAACGATGCAGAATATAATGCAGAAAACCCTCAGCTTTTTAGGGATGATTTCCAGATTCTGTTTTGCAGTAGCAGTGGTTGAGCAGCTCAGGTTTAACTACCCGGGTGTGCAAAACACCAGTCTTACCCCTGCCTCATGCTCACAAAATGAGGCTCCTCCTCACAAAAGCAGTAGGCTGGCTAGAATTGTCCTGGAGGAAAGACCTTAACACGTTAACACATGCCATTAAACATTGGCCATTTAGGGTGCAATTTCTTCCAGTAGCAGCTCTGTGGATAGGAGAGAATACCCTGGACCTGGATTTGGGTTACGAAGTCCTGCCAGAGACTGCTGTCCCACCAGCTCTGCCAGCTGAACTACTCCTATAGTCATTTCTGGGACCATTTCAATCAAAATGAACCAGTTGAAGTCCGGCGGTTTAAACTCATTTTGAAGAAAGCTGCTTAGGCGCCTGCGAAACTGAGCTAACAGATCGCTAGCCTGAGAAAGGCCTTGCGTAGGGACTTTGTCAAATGGGTCAAGAAATACCATAATTTCTTTTGTTCCTTCAGAAATACCCAGGAAACCCTCCAGTACTATGGAGCAAACACTGTTGCTTCTTTTGGTAGTTGGCTCGGTCGCTACCTTGCATTCAGAGGGGCGCTTCTTGGGATGAACACGACCTGTGTTGGTTCAGGCCTCTCTTTTTATGGAGTCCTTTAAACAAAATTTTGGAATTAATTTCCTTGTTTGTAGTTCTGAGCCAATAGCTCTAGACAGTTTGATTGTCTTCCCTTTTCATTGTCCTAACATTAAGTCTGCGCGAACTGTCATTGCACGGGCATCGTCTATGACAGGGCCTATAAGAGAGGACTGCTATTTATGCGATTATTCCAGAATACCCATGTCTAATTTTAATATACTCTGCTACATAATTCAGACAATAAAAATTGTTGCTGCTGCTAAAGAAAATGTGCCATGAAATTAAATAATAAATGGAAATAAATTAGGATTATAGACATGGTGCCAGTCACAATAAGGTAAATGGCTCTTGTCACTAATGGGAATTAAAAGTGTTTTTGACATTTTGTTAATGAAGTGGGAATCTCGCTTTAGCCATCCAATTAAAAAATGTTAAGTCAATAAGAAGAGATACTTTCTGTTCTCTTTTCTATTATTTAAATTTTGAATAAACAGAATCAACACATCGCTAATAATCATCTCAAAGCTGAGAACAACTTTTATGTAGGAAAATGCGGAGAGTATCTAGCTTCGTTTAGAGATTTGTAATGGCTCATTTTGCTGTGTTCCTGCGTGTAGATCGACATAACTAGATAAATTATTATTTCAGTGTATGGTTGGTTAGTCGTCACGTTGGTTGGCTAGTTGTCACTAATATTAAATTCCTAGCAACCGGAGATCTATAAACCCTCCACAACATACCAACTTCTCTTGTAAGAATTTCACGTCAACGCAAGACAAATCTAATCCCAAGCAATAAAAACAGTTTGTGTACATTCTTTCTCCTTCCCCTCCTTAGCTTGAACAGAAATTCACCAACGCCACAGGTATTTTTAGCTATAAATGTTAATCATGGGTTATTTTAAATACAAAATGGGTAACTCAGTTCCTCTTTATTTATGTAAATACAATACACTCACAAATACACGCACATTTTTATCTATCCAGAAGCAATTTAGATCTACAGATGAATAGTTTACTGGAAATATACTGAATGTAAATGAGTGCGTTCTTGGGTATAATCCTGAACAAATTACCTCTCCTTCCTGCTCCTCAGCATTTTGGCAGAATGATTACCTAAAAGAGATTTGAGAAAATGGTGTTGTTTCTTGTATTTTTTTCCTCCCTTTGGATGATTGTGAATGCAGTTTCAGATGACCAAACCAACTGAAGAACATTTTATAATAAAAAACATCGCCTTGTTTCCCATGGTCTTTGAGCAGCTGGGATTGACTGTTCCTACCCTGGTTTTATTGGTAAAACAGAAATAGTGAGCTCAGCAAGCTGAATTCGATGTCTGAGGGCGAGGGCAGGGCCGCGTGTCTGGGCGTTGGGGAGGAGAGTGGAGAAAGGAGATCCCCTCCTTCACTGCCAGGGGGTTGCTGAGCTGACTTAATTTTTATCACACCGTCTTGAAGACTGTGCCGTGCACAGCGTAATAGCGAGTGAGCACTGATTCCAGTAATTCCATCAACACTGTGACTGAACTAACAACAGTAAAAATAGGCCCCGCTTGGCTTTCTTCTGGCTAATTGTAAGTCCAGAGCAGGAATTGAACAAATTCTCCAAAGCTGGTGCCCTAGTGAGTCACTCCTAGATTACACACTGTTTTTCAGGGTATACTAAGGTACACTAGATCCTAACTAGTTCCTGGAAAAATATATTTGTTCTTGCTTTGCCGTGGTGTTTATCTAAAATAAAAATATTTTATAACAACTTAATGTCAATAAAAATACTGACTCAGGGCTCTACACCCAAAGTACATATTTTGCTTTGCGGTGATAAGAGGTTATGACATTTAATTCCAAGCCAACTTTTCACATATCTCTATTTACTGTTCACATGTGTGTAGTCAGATCAAATACTCCACATTGTCGTGGGTAAAATGCCTTGTACCATAACGTGGAGTTTCTCTGTACTGGGAATTTTATCTGCACATGCATGTATGTGTACATGTGCATGTTCACACTGTAATGGAAACAATGGACGAGCAGGAAGCTAGTTAGTCATTGAGAGAAATCCCATTCCGCTGCAGGCGATCGCATTATGTTCCATAAAAGGAGTTCTCTTTTTGAAGGCTTTTACCCCTATTGCTTTCACTGGAAGTCTATTCCAAATCTTGAATGCTCTATAGGTCAGAACTCTTTCTTCTGTAAGAAGAAAGCCCCAAATACCAATGACTAATTTTATTATCTATTTTCTGATATTCTTTTTAAACTTAAAGAGTTCTTTTTTGTTCTTGGTGTTTATTCCTTATCAGGATTACAAGGATATGCTCAGTTTCCACAGAGCTGTTATATATTCTTGCTGTTTCTATTACCAGATAAAAAAAATTAAGCTCTTTGAGCCTTCTCATGTGAAAGACAAATTTCATATTCTTCTTGTAGTCCAAGTAGTCCTCCTCTGATCTGTTTTAGGTTTTTCAATGTAGGCATTCAGAACAGTTCCAGGATCGTTGCATGGGATCTATTCCTAGTAAAAATGTATCTGACGGTGTTTCCTAGGATTCCTTTTGCCTTTTTCTCACCTGCAACACATGACAGTCTACTATCATTCTATAGTCATCTTTAAGTCCTCCTTCTCGGGCATTTCCAGCTGACCAGCTTCTGGATTACAGCAGAATTTTAAGACTTTCTGCGTTACACTATTGAATGAGAATCCGTTCCTCCGTTCTTCTCCAGTACACAAGATCATTGAGAAGTTTACAGAAACTGTTTTACGTATTTCCAAACAGTTGTGTTTAGAAGTTGCGAAACAGAATTTTAAGCCACATGCTAATGGAGAGCTGTAGAAATCGGTGTGATAGAGCACGTGTGCGGGTAACGCTGAACTGGCATTGTGCCTTGTGCTTCTAAAGCAGTCAAAGGGCTGACTGGGCAGAAGCTGTTAAATGTAACTTAATCAACTACATTTACTTCTTGGAAAGAGTTTTTGCTACCAGGGGCATACACACCTATGATATGATAATGGCTCTGGCATGACAGGAGTCCAGAACTGCCCAGGGAATTTCCATGTCAGTGTAATGCATTTTGTTGAGCCTTCACCCTTATATGGAAAATTCAGCCAGTTACGCCTTTTTGGTTTTTTTTCACCGTGTCCTTTTATTTACAGCTTTAAGAAAAAAGTAAAAATCAAAACAAATGGTTACATGGCTGTAAATTTACTATTAATTTCCAAGTAGTTGGTTTGTTTCCCATCCTGAGAGGTCTCCTCAAAGCAACGCCCTCACAGTTGTTTGGCTTAAGAATTTCTGCCAGACTTGTCCCTGGTCACCACCAGCCCTTCTTCTCTATTACCTTTTATTTTTGTAGCCATTTACACCATAAAAAACCTGTAAAAAGAGCAAAGTAAAAATAATAACCATTAAGCATGAACCACAATACAAAGCAAGAAAAATAAATTCTGAGGAAGAGAACAAATGACTTCTCTTGAAATCTTGAAATTCTCAACATAATATTCATTGCTAATTACTGTACTTCCCAGAGGGCACACAACCTGGTATTCCCTCTCTCAGTCTGCAATCAGAGATGGAACTGATACGGAAGCGGGAAGCAAAAGGACAACTCACCTTCACCAATTAATAGTTAATGTCTTGTCTTTAGAAAGCGCTTAACAGCAGAAATATCCCACAGTGAACCTGATCCAGCTAATATCAAATCAGCCTCCAACTTACACTTGCTTTTGATTGATGAAATACTTCACTGCCCTCCCTCACAGTTTCAAAATTACCATCTTCTTGCGTACACGTTTTACACAGCTAATAACTATAGGAGATAAAAGACAGTGAGAATCGGGTCTGTTATCTTCTTTGTGTCTTTAATGATTTAAGAGGAATCCTTAGCATTGGGTTAATAATGTTTTTCAGATGTTTGAAATTACATCAAAGGAAGCATTTGGATTTGCTGACATTTCAGGATTTTGGAAGACTATCTAGGTTTTTTTTTTCCCCATGTGCTCTCTGAAATAACTGGCAGTCCCATTTAATAATTCTTGACATGCTGAAAAGTTTGGCAAGTTCAGAGAAAAATGTCTTTTAAAAATAAGTATTGATTCTGACCATATTGTCCTTAGCAACAGGAAGGAACAAAAAGCGGTGTGGGTGTGCTCTTAACCTGGCTGTAAGGATATTAAATTGTTGTGCTATATTTTACTACATTTTAGATTACTGCAATTATACAAAAATTCAAAAAAATCAACTACATCATCTCTAAGAGTATTGAAAAATAACTTTAAACACAACTGTCCATAACACTACTACAGATTTCCTGAATCCACCTTCTGCAGCAGATCCAGCTGTCTTTCCAGAAATGACACTGCCTTTCGGGAGTAGCGTCGATGTAACTGTTGGGACTGTGGTCAAAGGATGCTAGAAAGTTGTTTTTATGTTTTCTTCCCTTACTAGCTAACGGCTGAAAGTCATGTAGAGGAAATGTAAAGGTGCTGCAATAGGGAAACGCAGAATATCTTTGGAAAAAACCAGTGCTATGTGGATGGGAATATGACATTTAAAACAGCTGTGCTTGGTTTATTCCCCACCCCTCCCCCGGTAAAGCTTCAGGGGGATAGAAACCACTTTGATCAAGAAAAGGGTGGAGAGAGAGATGCTGGGCAATGGAGGCTACAAGATTGGTTTATATTCTAATCATGAACACCCCCAAAGGAATGAAAGCTATCCCAAAAATCCATATTGCCTTTATTGCCAATTTAGAGTAGGTCATGCCACCTGAGATAATTAGATTCACTTAGAGTGGGTTCTCCCGGAGGCTGTGTCTAAATACATGAAAATGGGCTAGAACACCTCAGTTGCTTGTTAGAAATGGGTGTTCTCTGGTCTTTCCCTTATGAGATGCGATGGTGCCAATGTTACCTTTACCCAACGGTGGCAAGTTTCCTAGTGCTCTGAATCCCTAACAATTCAGTTCTTTATATGAATCTCTCTCGTCATTACTAGCCACAAATAATAGCTTTATGTTATTGATTTTATAAATCGTTATGTTATTGATTTTATAAATCATCGTTGAAGTCTTTTATTGTGGCAGTAAATTCTCTCTTCTTATTAGGTGCTTGTAAGGTAGCTCTTAACGTGCTAACCAACGAGCTGCTGTAAGAGCAAATTTACTGAGTTTGCCAACTGTGGCCTCAGATATTCATACAATAACCGTAAGAAGCTCCGTATTCTTGGGAGAAATCCCTTATATAATGATAGCTTAGCTTTTACCAGGGACCTGCCTCCACCAGAAGATATCCTAATTAAATTGAGAGTTTTCAGTGTAAATCAATTTGATATTAAAAGATTTCAAAATATTTATGCTAATAGAGGAAGATCTAGTGTATAAAACACTTGTGTGTCGTTTGGTGTTCGGAAGGCAGTCCTCAGGAACTGTTTTTAATTCCTTCTTAGTTGCAACACTAATAACCAGAGACGAAAAGCTGTAAGTTTGGCTGTTGAGCCAGCAAAAAGTCAAAGGAGATGTTTTCAGGGAAAGGTGAAACTCTCAGTCTTTGTATAACGTCAGTTGCAATGGTATTGTTTCCTTGGGGCTATTAGCTTGGTTTTACCTTGACCTTGAGCTGTCATTCCTGAGACATTACATCATTGATTTGGCAGTAACGACATAGAAACTCCACAATTATTTCACAGAAGTCATTATTTTCCTTAACAACTATTTCATTTATCTGCTTACTCAGTATTTCTTGTATAATCCCCAAAATTTATTGGTTAAAAAAAAAAAAAACAAGACAGTTCTTTTAAAACAAACCTGTAATTTGTAGTTATTTGAGATTCTTGAATAATCCAATTATTTTTGAAATAATAATTATTTATTTGTTTCATTGGACTCTGCCCCTGCATTTTGGTGACCCTCTGTGTCTCGCTTAAAATCTAGTTTTTTGCATTAATCCCTTGCTTTAAGACTGGGACCTAAATATGTCAGCGCTTTAATCAGCAATTGCAGATCTTTTTTTTTTCTTTTTCTAAATTAGTGTTACATGCAGATGAAATACTTTGGGGAGTTAGATCTAAAATGTTCCTCCAACTTTGATCGCGAAAAATTTTCCACTCAACCACAGAAAGTCATTTTCTTTGGGCACCGGCTATGTGCTGAAAGTATTCTAACAGCTCCCTAACAGCGGTAGAGTTTATCCTCCGTGATAAATTAATTTGTGTCTGTGAGTGTACATGTGTGAAAAGGGAAGGATGGAAAATCTGTTTTTTATTTTCTGAAAGCAAGAAATGGCACCAAATGAATATTTACTCAAAAATCTTCATGCTTTCTTCCTTAAAAGCACTGTTATTACAGCACGCGAATACTATGTGGCTTGGCCGTGACAGGGATGCTTTATTATTATTGAGTGATGGGGAGAGGTCTACCAACACAGACAGTCTTAAAACATTTCGAAAGGTCTTGTGAAGCTGGGGAAGGAATTTTGAAAGGGGCCTCTTGGTCCTTGGAAAAGATTCAAATTACATCGCTTTCATGTCACTTCGCGCTAGAAGTGAGCAAAATATTTTGCTCAAAGAAGCAAACAAAGAGGCTAACCAATGTTTGTGCGCAGAAGAGAATCTATGGGTTATTATGGCTCCCATGCTGAGCATGGATCGACAGAGGCACGCTGCTATGAAAATGAAGATGTATAAACAGAACCCTATATCCCAAAAATGTGAAGTAATCCCCCTGCTCTGCGCTGGAGTAGCGAGGCTTCAGTTAGAATTCTTTGTTCAGTTCTGTGTTTGGCTCTCCAAGGCAGGCGGAGGAGTGGCTGAAGAGCACGTAGAGGAGAGCAGCAACAGCGATTTGAAGTCTGGAAACCATGATATGTGAGCAAAGAATAAGTCACTTGGATTTTTTTTGTCTGAAAGAAGAGAAGAATCAAGGAATATGGTGTGGAGGAGGAATGCGGTAAATAAACCATTAACAAAGAGGAAGGGAATAATAAGTTTTCCTTGTTTGTTGTAGATAGAATGAGAATAGCCTTAAATTGCAAAAAGGAGGAGTTATATTAGATATTTAGAAAAAACTTCTAAGAAGAAGAATGAAGTACTGGAATAAGCCTTGGGGAACTGTGAAGTTGAAATAATTTGAGCTCTTTAAAAACAGGTTTAGCGAGTGTCTGTCCAAACATATGTATCTGATTCTATCTTAAAGCAAAAGCCCCTGTTACCCCTATGATTCTATGTTCATTTAAATGCAAATTTTAGGCACAGTGAACGAATATATGAATTTGCATCATATAAAATGGTACTAGGTATTTTTTTTCTTAACTGAAATATGCGGTTAAGGAATATTTTAGATACATAATCTAAAAATAATAATGTTAAAACTTAGAGTTTTAATCAAAGTAATTGCAAATTTATTACTTTTGTTTCCTGTGAACCTGTTTATTTCACAGGAAACTGAATTTTAATTTGATTAGAAATAAACAACCATCAGGGTGAATTTTATTTCAAATATTGTTTTGCACAGCTATAGGAAAACCAATTATTCAGACAGATCTACTTTACATGGACTATTAATTCTCTGCACATTCATTAGTTCGAGGCAACTGAAACAGCTAGTGCCTCTGTGTGTGTGTGTGTGCGTGTTAGAAGCACGATGAGCTTTACAAAATTTTACTGCAAGAGGTCAGAGGATTTGGGTTTTCATGATATTGCTGCAGGTTACAGCAGTGGTCTATGTCTTTGCCTGTGGAGTCCAGCCTGGCTCATTGCAGCCCTCCTATTTCTTGTTGATCCCACTGTATTCCTGCCTCCTCCCGCTGGTTTGTTTTTTTTTTTTTTTTCAGGATGTCAGGTAGTATTTTGTGCCTGACCAGTCCACTCCAGCAGTTTTGTGAAGAACGCTACACCAGCTTGATAAAATTATTCCCTCTTGCCAGCAAAGCATGCAGGGGACTTGGCTTTCTGGGAAGGAACATTTGATAGAATCATCGAATCATGGAGTTGCCTAGGTTGGAAAGGACTTTTAAGATCATCGAGTCCAAGCATTAACGTAACACTGCCAAGTCCACCACTAAACCATGTCCCTCAGCACCACTTCTACATGTCTTTTAAATACCTCCAAGGATGGTGACTCCACCACTTCCCCGGGCAGCCGCTTCCAATGCTTGACAACCCTTTCCAGGAGGAAATTTTTCCTAATGTCCATCCTAAACCTCCCCTGGAGCAACTTGAGGCTGTTTCCTCTTGTCCTATCACTTGTACCCTGGGAGAAGGGACCTCCATCTGGCTACAACCTCTTTTCAGGGAGCTGTGGAGACCGAGAAGGTCTCCCTTCAGCCTCCTTTTCTCCAGGCTGAACACCCCCAGCTCCCTCAGCCGCTCCTCACCAGACTTGTGCTCCAGACCCCTCACAAGCTTTGTTGCTTTTCTCTCAATGTCTTTGATATGATAGAGCGAGCTGAGCTGTGGTAGAAAAAGCAATACCCCATGGGGTGGATAAAATGAAGGTCTTTGCTCTGTCTTGTATTGAAGGCTCCTCGGATTGTAAACGTTCTGCAAGATACAGGTCATAGACTGACTGAGGAGGTCAGGGAATGATGGATAGCTACTGTGACAAAGGAAGATTCCCGCTTTCAGTTTCCCCAAATACCTCTGTCCTTTGAAATGAGGTTGTAACTATCGATATTGTGATACTTTGGGCAATACTAGTCCCGTGAAGGTTGAGTCTGTACCTACCATTGCTAATACGAAGCTAATATGCAAGAATCATGAGGCCATGGAGGGAAACTAAGCAATGGGGACAAAGACTTGAAGACACTTCATAAGTTTGTTTCGTATCTACACTATGGATGTGTCCATAAGTCTAACTAATAGCAATAAGGTTATTTTTGAGACTGGAATGGGCCCAAGTTATCCACTCTTTTACAATTCCAGTTATTTCATGGGAGTCAGCCTGGAGAAATGGGAAAGATAATTTAGTTCTTCCTCTTTTAATATTAACTGACTTTTTTCTCTAAAACATGCTGAAGAGTCATAGAGCTATTGTCATGCATACCATATGAAGAGTTCATAGCTTTTTGATCAGCCTGTAAATAATAGTAATCTTTGCATCTTAGATTGTTCTTCTCCACAAGTGAGATGTGACTTTCATTATGTGATTTCGGAATGGAGTTAATTACATGATCCCGTTGAGTAAACACAAGTGCTTGTTTTGATTCTACCGCTTTCAGAACTATGTAGATGCAGCCATGAAGTCTGGCTAGTTGGACTAGGTTTCAAATTAACTGCTCAAGAATAATTACCTTCTATGGATTTATTTGTATGGACATACAGGACTGGAGGTGCATCTACACATGGTTCTTCTAGCGTTTTCCTCTTCTGAATCAACTGGTCTTCCATGAGAAGCACATCAAGAGCCTGCCTCATTTCCACATCCATCTATGGAGTGATAAATCTGCCAAATTCCTCCTTTTTTCCAGTCCAGATAATCTTAAGGATAGCGTAGTAATACAGTTGAATGGTTAGAGTTCTCATACATAAAGGAGAAACAGGCTATAGAAGGGCTGATTAAAAGGAGATCTCCAAGGTTTTGCATTTTTTTTTCCCAGAAAAGTCCAGCAACATCCAAGAGTCATTCTTCAGCAAGGAAAATAAAGGTAAAATCTGTTTAATCACTTCTACAAGTTTCTTCCATCTTTTTCCATGAGCTCTGGAGAGATCTGATCAAAGCTAAGTTCCTATTGGCACAGAAACTCCAGGGAGGCAGTTTATGTGTTTGGGCTTAGAGCAGTACTAGAGACAGCTCTGTTCCTCCGTATGGCTCTTTGGGGGAGACATCCAGATTCTGAACGTGTCCACTTCCTTCCACAAGGGATCTAATAAAGATTTATTTTAAAGAAGATTACTCTCCAGGGATCCATGAAAAGGCAAGAGCTGTTTGTTTTCCTCAGCTGGATTTAAAATGTTGATGGAGAATAGTTCAATTCAGACTTTCAAGTGGGAATAGAATAAAGGTATGAACCACTGGGAAGACTAATGGAGCCTCTCTAAAACAGGATAAATAAAAAGAAATGAAGTGATCTTTTTCTAGATCTCAGCTCAAACAGGTTGTCTAAAGCTAGGAGATTGAAGTGTTTCTTTCCTTGTTCTGACTTCTATGCTAACTATTTACTCTCTGCACGTAAACAGCACAAACAGAAGGTTATCATCTGTTTCCTTAGGTTTTCATCCTGAAAATATTTTTAAAAAAGAGATTGGAGGATAAAAGAAGGATCAAACAGATGTACAATGTAAGGATCTTTCTTTTTTTAATGTTTCTGGATTACTATTTTACCATCTCTGGGAATACTTTCCATATTTATTTTACTATTTAAAATATTATAGTGTAATTGTAACTATCAAAATTACACATATATGAGTTAAGTAAGTCTTAAAAAGCCTCTCCCAGCCAGTGCCAAGGCCAGTAGGAATATTTCCACTTTAGGCAGAGCAAGACTGGATTGCAGCAGATTAAGAGAGTCACGATGGCAAGTAGATTTTACAGATATTCAAGTTTGGTTCAGATGTTCAAGTTGAGTTTAGATTCTGCTGGGCTTTATATTTATGAACAGAATATTTTTTAAAGAGCTGATTAACTTGCAGGCGCACAACAATTAAACACTGTAAAGGACTCATTATTTGCTTAACTCCCCGAGTTCAGAACATTTATTTAAGGTCTGAAGGAAACTGAAAATTTTCAGAATGCTTATGTCATAGAATCATAGAATTGTTAGGGTTGGAAGGGACCTTAAAGATCATCTAGTTCCAACCCGCCTGCCATGGTCAGGGACACATGTCAAAGATGGTGATTCAATTTCCTTTGGAAAAGTAATAATTAAAGTTCCAGCTGCAATGAGATATATAACCGCTGCCTTTTATAAGCAGGTAGGGCAGCCTGATCCAATTTCCGTAGACGTTTTTCCATTGACTTCAGACCCACAGAACAGAGATGTTGGGAACTACCCAAGCAGGCTTGACAGCAAATTCTTGTTCAAACCAGATTCGCAGAAACTGTCGCCACTAAAACTGTATCGAGGATATTAAGTTCAGAAAATTGCAACATCGGAATGAACTCTGCCACTCACTGATCTTAAATGATTGACTAGACAATTTGGAAAACTGATTTTATCTTTTTCATGGGAGACTTATATAGGTTAAGATGGGCAGGGAAGAATCTGTAACAGTTGCAAGGTTTTAATATCCTCCACGATTTTCCCATTCTGGGGTGACGTTAGGAGGTTTGTCCCCCAGGAAGGCAGCTCAAAGTGCTCAGGTAGCCGTGTTAGATACTGCGAAACTGGCAGGGCTCAAAGACATTGCTGAATATTCTGGGAGTAAGAATAAGACTGATGGAACGCCTGTTATCTTGTTAAAGATTTTCACCTCCGCAACCTGTGGCAGGCTTCACGCAGTAGTTCCATGTCAGCCTTTCTTCCTCTGGTGGCTTCAATATTGGGGAAAAGGTCAGTCTACTTTGTTACGCTACTTTTCTGTACTTTTTAACAAGGGCTAGAACCAAGCCTAGCAGCATCTTCCCCCGGCCGCGCTTAGTTAAAAGAAAATAATTAGTATTCTATTTGATGTTTTTTGAAAAGTAAAATGTCAAAAATACGGATTTTTGACATATTTTACATGTAATTCTGTAAAAAGGCTATGTGTGTTGACAATTCTGTTGGAAAGGTATCCTTCTGCATCTTAGCGCACTCACGGGCACCCAAAGTACCATGTGAACGCTCTGTTGGGAATATAAATATAATGATAAACAAACCATTTTCGGCACTTGAGTAAGGCTGGTGTCTTGCAGTAGACACTTCCCACACTTTGTCTTTATTCCTGCTAAAAGCTCTATTTGCTCTGGAACACCTGTGTAGGCACCGGCGGAGGTAGAAAGCTGCAAATAAAACTTCGGAGGAAAACTTCTCATAATTATTTTCCATTGGACGCGTAGGTATTTTACCATTTGCTTTTGTGAAAATGACATCATGCTGTGGTAAGACAGCCTTGCCTAAAAGTCAATGACAGAACAACTCTTTATCCTCTTTTCGTCAAGGTGAGGGTGTAAACATAGCTTGTGAATTTGTACACTTAATTTTTATGACCATAAATAGATCTGCTCTATCTGGAGCTGCACAATTGTGCTGCATGTGTAAATTGTGACTGAGGTATGTAGAGCCCGACAGGGACAAACACACACAGAGCAGGTTGGACTTGTGTGCTTATTAGGGCTTAAATTTGATGCTGAATTAGGAAACCGTCAGACACGGAACAAGCAATGCAAAACACTAACACTTTTTATCACATTGGAAAAAATATTTTTGTTTTGGATATTTTGCACATGCCAAAGGAAGCATACAGGATATATTGCTCTGGTTGCTACAAGTAAAATATTCTGCTTTAATTTTTAAAAGGTTAAGTAACCTTGTAAAATTCACAGATCAGCAAATGCTGGAATTACCCTGTAACCATCTGATAAATATTAGAGAATGTGACATGGTCGCATGAGAGCTAGTATAGGCTCAGGAGAGATTGTGAGCTTGGACAGGAGAAAACAGTGTATAGGATTATCTGTGTGTTTACAGAGATTGTCCAGCGGTCCCTTTGGGCATCCCAAAGGAACTGTACCACTCACATGAAACCAGGAGAAGAATAAACAAATTTTGTAAATTCTGAAAGGATTTAGGCATAGGCTTGATACTTTGAAAATGTGTGGTAAGGAAGGTGACTTTAGACAACTTGGACATGTTAATGCTGCAAACTGAGCGTGAAATTTTTCCAGGAAAAGGGAAGGAAAGAGGTGAGGAAGGGATCTAAGTACCTGAATTTTCTTGTAACTCTTATCTCACGTGATTGCCGGGGGCCTCCAGGAAGAGGAGAGATTTTCATGTTAAACTGGGACCATACTTTCCCTTACAGGGGGAGCTGGAGTGGGAGCACAAGCATGAGTATTGTAGGTAAAAAAAGAAGTATTACAAGTTTGATAACCTAAAAGACAACGTAACTGTTCTACAAGTGGAGCAGCTGTGTGAAACGTTGATGCTAATCAGAGGGGAGAAATAATTAGAAGGGGAGCAGGGATAACAAATCAGTTCAGTACACTTAGCTCTATGCCAGGTGGTGGTGGTGGAATGTACAACCTCACAAATGAAAGCAGCATTCTGAAGGTGTCATTAAGGAACAAAAGAGTTAATACAGGGGTGAAAGGGGCCTTCTTATACCACCAGGACTTTACCTGGACACTGAACTCTTTCTGCCACAGCCAGTAGCCCAGGTGGGACTTGAACCAACACTCTCTTGTGCCGCATCTATTGAGCAAAGTCCTCCGAGGATGTCCTAGTCTCCCTGATGGATCAGATTTGCTGTGAGATACAAAGCTATTGGGAAGAAAAGAGAGAACGGGAAAGAGAGGAAAGAGCTGTTATCTTTTCCCTGTTCCCTCACCTAGAAGCTGCTTTGGTGCTGCTTCAAAGCTGCTTACAAATTACTTGGTCTCATATATTTGCAATAACAAAACTCAGGGGTTTTTTTTGCTACTTTGAAATCTTAGAGTAAATGTGAGGTTACTGAAAAGGGGACAGGACACTTCTGAAAGGGTTTTTAAATATATCATCTCAAAACTGTGTGTTGGTATAAAATTGTTTCTGTATCACCTCTGACCTCATTTGTATAAAATTGAAAGATTTCCTGTCGAACTGAGATATGCTCTTCTCGTTTCATTTTTACTGAGCTTCTTTTATTGGCAATGTAGTCAAACATAAAGTGGTTTGCTGTTACGTCAAAGTAATTCAGTTGAGTCATCATTCAGGAGAGCCTACAAAGCCTGGGGAAAAGAGAGTACAGCAAACATAATACTCATTGACTTTTAAGTTGTAAATACTGTTATGTACCTTAAATATATCATCCTTTAACTTTTGGCAGACAATTTATTAACCAGTGTTAGATTCAAAATTAATGGTCTTCATCATGGTCCCATTTAACTATCAACTAAATAATGAAAGAGAATATACAGAATCATAGACTTTTCTAGGTTAGGGAAGGGACCTTTAAGTTCATGAAGTCCAACCATTAACCTAACGCTGCCAAAACCACCGCATACCACATGTCAATATGTTGTAGTCTCTTGAGAAATTAAGGACAACCGGTGAATGGATGTTGGTAGTACACCGCAATATCCACTCTAGTCTGCAACAATTCTGTAGTATCTGTCTAAAACAATATCCTTAGTGCCCTTTCAGACCAAAGTTCAGGGTGCTCTTGCTGCTGTTCCCATGTTTGTTGAGTGAACGGGCGAAGGGGTGAAGCCTGCGAGGAAAGCCAGAGGGTGGTGACCCAACTGGCTGTCACAAGGCAGACTAAGTTTCAGATTCACACTGTTGACATTGCTGAAGTGTATGCGCTCACCTCATCTTAGATGTGAGATGCTATGAAGTTATATATTCCTCAGTGAAAGCTATATATACTTCCTTCTTTGCATTTATTACAGCATAACAGCATACACGTAGTTAACCAGTGGAATAGCTGCTGTGCACAGCTAGTAACTGATGTATTTGTACCTGTACCTGTGCTCTGAAGCCACCCTTACCATGAGGAATCCATTCCAAAGACCTTCTAACTTTAGCACATTTGGGAGCAGGGTGTCAATTAATGATTTCCTCTTTAATTTTTTAAAGGCTGCTTTGAAAATTGGTTAGCCATTCATTTTCTGTTGGGCAACATCATACCTGTAGCTATAAGTATTTGACAATCAACAGATACTTTAAAAAAGTAAATTATTGGTTTCTGGTTTAAAACGTCATTTTTATTTAATAAAATATTCAGGTACACAAATCTTTACATTTTCATATGTGCATTTTGTCATAAACCCTTGGGTTTTGTTCTTAACAAATTAAGGTCTCAGCTATTTTTGTTTCTAACACAGCACCACCTCAAACCATTTGCATCACTTCCAAAACGAAGTGTGACAATGAATAGTGCTTATGCTTTATAAATTTCCTTCTTAATAATGAATCTGAGTGCGTGGAGTGTCTCCATGAGGAATGCCTTTAGCTAAAGTTTATCTCCTTGAACAAAATGCGAACACCCGTGACATCCCTCAATCGGGGTGAGAGGGAGCCATCTCCTGGTGTCATTTATATTTTCCTGAGAAATGACGATGCTATTGCTACAAAGAGACAAGAAATGGATGGGGAGGGAAACCTGTTTTGCATGCAGTGCAATCAAGTACAATGGAAATTTGTAAGAATTTCCAATATCCTCTTACTTTAAATAAATTCAGCCAGATTCTAATAATTTGTGGGCTTATTCTGATTTACGGTACCGACATGAGGTTTACTTCTACTTCATGCAATGACAAACAACCTGCACTAACACGTGCTTTTAAAAACAACTGTTGAATGTCTTCTGAACATGCCTACTGAGAATCACTAAACATATTCAAAACTAAGGTGGTGGTTTTCGAGGCACGTCAGGCATGCTATTTGGCTTGTTAAGAGAAAAATTAAGACATGACCTAAGTGGGTTTCAGGCTAAGCTCATTACCTCAGGAGAGGTTTTAAATGCAGATTGCTTAAATAGAGGCTAACAGGACAAGAAAATTGTTTTCAGTACTGTGAGGGAAAGTGCAAAGTCCTGCCCCCGCGGGGCAATAACCCATGCGCCAGTATGTTCTGGGAGACGACCACCTGGAAAGCTGAGGGTGTCCTGTGGGCACCAGGCTGAACACGGCCAGCAATGTGGCCCTGCGGCAAAGACGGCTAATGGTATCCTGGGCTGCATGAAGAGTGGTGCCCGTGGGTCGAGGGAGGTGATCCTGCCCCTCTGCTCAGCACTGGTAGGGCCACACGTGGAGTCATGTGTCCAGTTCCGGGGGAACTTCATCAATTTGCATGAGAAATTGGATGGAGGGTGTAAAGAAGATAGAGCCAGGCTCTTTTCAGGGGTGACCAGTGACAGGACAAGAGGCGATGGGCACAAACCAAAACAGGAGGTTCCCTCTGAATATCAGGAAACACTTTTTTACTCTGAGGGTGACTGAGCACTGGCACAGGTTGCCCACAGAGCCTGTGGAGTCCCCATCCTTGGAGATATTCATCCTTGGAGATATTCGAAAGAACATGGTCCGGGGCTGTAGGTGGCTCTGCTTGAGCAGAGGGATTGGACAAGATGACCTCCAGAGGTCCCTTCCAGCCTCAACCATTCTGTGATTTTGTGAGTCTGTGAAATAAATGTTGAAATATTTAATTTTTATCAATGAAACAATATTATATATAAAATATATATTTGTTTATTAAAGGTTTGGAAGTATAAGGTGGGGGCGTGGAATTAGATGATATTTAAGGTCTCTTCCAACCTAAACCATTCTATGATTCTATATTATTCAAATTTTGAAAAAGTTTGTTTTATTTCCAAAATGAAATTTTCCCCGTAATTGTAGTTTTGTGACTTTGGTAGATTGTCATCCACGTTTTTAAATTCACGTGCTTGTGCCTTATTCAGAAAAAAAAAAAAGTTCTCAGATCCTGCTAGTGTCTTGAGGGTAGGATACTAGAAATAAAATCAATTGTATGGACCACATGGAATTAAATCTTTATTTAATTTTTAATATGTTTAGGTAGCTATATATGCAAACATGAAAAAGAGGATATTGGATATCTGTTTTTCCAGAATTCTGTGTTGAAGGCGCTGTGCACTTTATGCAATACAATCACATATTGATCTCTAAGATCTGTTACTTCTTATTCCTTTGACCCTCGGGTCACATTGCCTGGTTGTAACTGTCTTGTTTGATTGCTCGTTGCACCCCTGGTACAGTGCGTTTGCAGTCTTCGTGCTCTGGGAACCGTGCACCTCCGCATGAAAATATTTGCTACTGCGGTAGTTTCATAACATCGTGGTTTGTGCACAGATGTGAACGAGACCAGGGGTACCAGTTGTGCTTTAAGCTCAGGAAGACAAGACGGGACAGACCCGCTGGAGCAAGACCTGGTGGGAATAGCAGGGGCTGACCACGCAGGTCCGTGGGCTCTAGGAAGGCATGCTCAGGGTCTCTGCTCCAATTCTTGGCTGTGAGGGGGTGAGCCCACGGCCCAGGTTGCCCAGAGAAGCTGTGGCTGCCCCATCCCTGGAGGGGTTCAAGGCCAGGTTGGACGGGGCTTGCAGCAACCTGGGCTGGTGGGAGGTGTCCCTGCCCAGGGCAGAGGGGTTGGAACTAGGTGATCTTTAAGGTCCCTTCCCACCCAAACCATTCTAAGATTCTAAGATTTGGCTGTTTTTTTGAGAAATTTCCATTTCATAGAGCTCCAAGCCATACGTTGCTGGATGGAATTATTAGTATATGGAAATAGTTCACTTGTGGGTGTGGCAAAGTTCCTGTATTTGTATCCCATTGACTTGAAAAGCAAGTTGAAAGGAGTGAACTGATATTGTTTTTAGTCGTAGGGGGCTGGGAGCACAAAGTACCCGCGCTGGGGCTGCTAAAGATTTCTAGCCTAAATGGCATCACGTTGACATATGGCTTTACTGAGATGACCGTTCTGTACGCTCTTCATAAACATATTATATCCCTGGAGGGGTTCAAGGCCAGGTTGGACGGGGCTTTGAGCAATCTGATCCAGTGGGAGGTGTCCCTGCCCAGGGCAGGGGAGTTCGAACTGGATGAGCTTTAAGGTCCCTTCCAACCCGAACCATTCCATGATTCTATATTAACACTGCTGTAATCAGACTATCAGAACTCAGATTGTTCTCAGGGGACTTCTTAATTGCTAACATCACTTCAGTTTTCTTAAAATCATTTTTCTATCAAGGAGTGCTTACGAGGGCCCGCAGGTCTAGAAAGGTTCTATAAGGTTATTTTGCTGCAAGTGGAACTCCCTGCCTTTTTGATAATAAGATCAGCAGGATTGTTTTGGAGTGGCTGTACTGATTTCAGTAGGCATTTATTGAGATACCTTTCCCTGAGTTTTAAACAGACTTTCCCTGAAAACACCTCTTTGTATGTTGAAGCTTAATTTGAATAATATAACAATTGAAGGCGCTCTATTCCTTCTCGCTCAAGTTTTCACCCCTGAAATATTTAATGGTAATGCACCTTAACTACTGTTGAGGGTTTCCTCCTTTTTCCAATGGTTTTAGTCCCCCCTGTGACTTTAAACCCATTGCCTAAACCATTGCCGAAAATATCATAAAAATAACTGCATGGTTTCTGAAAAAAATTAAGTTTATTATTTTTGAACAAAATATCTACAATGACATGGGTGACACCATAAATTTCACATACTTTAACACTTCTGTCTGCAGAGAATGTCAGTTTAAGTGCGATATGATACTGTAATACAATATAAAGTAATTTAATCAAATCCATGCACAACACATTTATAGAGTTTTACCGAAAAAGGAAATACTTTGAGATGAAATTGCCATCAGACAGAATTCACAGGAGAATATTTTGAAAACTCACAGACAATTTATTAATACACTATCATATGTTTTTCTTTTTTCTTGTTGTAGCCTTTAAAAAGCTGGGATCACTAACACACAAAGTACTGTATATTATGTTAAACCTTTAGGTCAAAAGCTTATGGCACAATTTCTTTTTATACAGCTCACGATTGCACATTCATGGAACATCAGTAGCTACTGGAGTCCGTTTCGTCTGGTAACAGCACTCTGTCATACATTAAAATACAAACATAAGAAATGTTTCTTGCATATTTCACAGAGATGAAAGTGAAGAAGTGCAGTAATATTCAAGAACGTCAAGAATACAGGACGAGCCAGCTTTTTTCTGGCATTTAACCCACTGCTGCTAGCAATCCAACCTGCTTCCACACGCCCTCCCAACCGAGAGCGCTGCAGTAACTACTGTAGGTGTTGCGTGTTGCCTGAAGGCACCTTTTCCACAACCACTCCAAAAGCGAACACCCATTTTATTATTAACAAGTAGCTTAGTTTGTGATTTATTTTTTTCTTCTTACTTGTCTCAAAAAAGGAAAAAAAAAAAACCTGTGATGATCTGATATTGTTCTCATCTAAATAACCATATGATTGTACAGTAAGATGTGGATAAAGTTATTTTACTACCTCACAGGGATACTGTAAGAATTAATATTCGTTCGGCGGTTTCACAGTTTAAGGCCAAATTCTGCTCTGTTGGATTAGATTAATTCCTGTGATAGCTCAAATGAGAGCAGAAAGTCTACCTATCTTTTGCAACCAACCATCTCAACTTGGGCTAGGAACTGTATAAAGAAATTCGTTTCCATCTGATATAAAATTATTGCTAAAAATAATACTTCTTTCTTAAGGTTAAGGAAGACTTTTTATCTTTCCCGACTGATAAAAATATAAGGTTTTTTACAGTTTAATATATGCTAATTTTATCTACATTATCAACCTACAGTTCTGTAAGGGGTTATAGTACAAAGTGGGAACAATACTTTACTCCTTAAATGTAAAGTGCACATCTATACCACCTATATATAAGTCTTTCTAGTGGGGAAACAGAATCATCTCTCACACTTCACAAAGGATTCTTTATAGAGCAGCCTATAAAAAGGTTTTTGGAACAAACTCTAATAAGGAGAATCCAAAGAAAACCAATATATGGTTGAGCTGAAAAAATAAAATCCCATGTCCTCCCTGAATTCCACTAACCTGCTTAAATTATAGTGCTTGCTGTCAAAACTTCTTGAAAGTAGGATGTGCTTTATTTTGGCGTTAAAGTAGCTGAATTCTAAATTGTCAAACACCAGTATCCCTTCTTCCCTTTCTCCTTCGAGCGTCCTCTAGTTTATCAGCATTATAGAGAAAAAATACAGCTCTCTAACCGTGCAAGCCTATATTGTTGATATTTGAATATGGTTTTAAAAATTAAATGTGTTTTGCTATGCAGAAGTTAAGCAGAATTTGGTACCGTGGTAGGTATCTCTGCTGCATCTCTAAAGGACCGTTCTTATTCTCTCTCGTGGTCCTGAAGCTTTTGGCCTGTCAAGGGGTGACATTTTGAAGGGAGTATTCCTACAGTTTCTCCCTCAGTTTTCATTGTGTTGGAATGGTCTTCTAGTGCCAGAGACCACCAAACCACGACCTGAGCAGCACTGAGTCTGCACCTATGGTGGGTAACGACTTGGGGCAAAGCTGCGTTAGCCTGTCACGTAGGGGTTGTGCTCGCAAGAAGCCTTCTTGTGTGGGCGTAATGGCCTTATCCTAAAAGAGAAGGATTCAGACTAGATATAAGGAAGAATTTTTTTGCAGTGACGATGGTGAGGCACTGGCCAAGGTTGCCCAGAGAAGTGGTCGATGCCCCATCCCTGGAAACATTCCAGGTCAGGTCGGACAGAGCTCTGAGCAACCTGGTCTAGTTGGGGATGTCCCTGCTCATGGCAAGGGGGTTGGATTAGATGGACTTTAAAAGTCCCTTCCCACCCAAACTATTCCATGATTCTATGACCTGTACCCTGCAGAGCCCAGGTTCAGAGATAGCGAGGTGAAGTAGCCATCTACTCAGCCTAAAGAATGGGCTCTTTTTTAGATGTAGGAGAATCCCTGCTAGGTACCATGCGCCTCAACCATTATTTCCTTGATGATTATTTTTCTTCCTCTCCACTGCCTCTTTCCCAGGACTGTTGCGTAAACACTGCAGTCTGATAAATACTGCAGAGTACATTTCAAGTCTTGCATCTTCTTAATGTTACTCCCTGCCACTTCATTATACGATGACGAAAGGACCGTCTCCCACGCTAATCTCAGCTGATGCCGGTAGCTGTTGGTTCCAGCTTTGCAGAGAGGGCTGGCGTGCCGGCTGGCATGGCTGGGCTTTTCCCCCGCGCGGTGGTGAGAGCAGGCATTTGTGCCTTGAAGTTTCTTATCGTCTCAACTGACATTTCCCTCTTGCTTTACCACGTGACTTTACGCTAAGCCATTTAGAAATAACCAAAATGAAATTTACATTTTAAGTTCTGCTTTCTGTCTTGAAAAACACACTATTTAGCCGACTGCAGAGGTTTCTGTCACCTTGGCAAATGTTATGGTTCTGGTAAAAAAACCCCAAAACCATCATTTCAGGAGAGACCTTTGTTGCATTATATCAAAATAGAAGCTCTTACCTGAGGGCAGCAGAATGACATGCCAACTGTTATGTGCATTTGAAAACATCATCATGGAACCATTTTTTGCTTTTCCTCTGTTTGACATGCTTCTGGTATTAATGGATCGCTAAACCAAAAAAATGTTCTGGCAATGCCGTAGAGTTTTCGTAATGATGCTTTAAACATATTTAATTCTCTTGATTTTCAATGCGCCCTGTTAGAAGACTGAGCCTTATATGTAATTTTCCAGTACAGAAGTAGGGTTTGCCCAGCCTCCCAAGGTAACGGCCTGTGAAAGAGAAACAGAACTACACAGAGGGGATCTACTTGCCACTGGCCAGGTCTGAGACCCTCTTCTTCTCTCCCGCCATAGTGCATGGCTGAAGGGACGCATCCTGAGAGGTAACACCCAGCATTAGGCCCAGTCATTAAAACTACAGATCTTATTTATTTTAAATAGAACACGTAGGTTACAATCCATTAGGGAGGGAGGTTCACAAATGAATTATAACGTAGATTTATGCTTTTTGTTTTATAGATGCTGTAATTATTCCTCAGATTAGCATACTCTAGTCAAAGAGAAATACGGCACAAGGGTTCTTGCCCCTGACTGAGGTAACAGGTTCATCTATGAATGAAGGATCGTGTCCTTCTTGCTTAGCAATTTACACTCCGTCTGACTCCCTGCTACCTTTGCCAGTGTTGTAATCTGATCTCTCTTTTATCACTTCCAAGATTTCCTGTCTGATTTCTCTATTTGAGAGCATAGACCTTTTCTGCCCTAAAGAGTGAAGAAAGAAATTAGGACTAAGTTTGTTTAGCTCTGCTTTACTCAAATTTGTAAATGTTTTCAAAGCAAAGTAGCACTTCATGTGCGAGAGCAACAACAGACTATTGAATGACCGTGGAAGACACAATGAGAACCGAGTGCTCAAGTCTCATAAACTAGAATAACTAGGAGTTACTCTGAACTGGCCAGCATTTTTTTAACGGACTTACCCCGTCAATGAAGAATGCTTTATTGAGAGCAAGTCAGCTATTTCAGAAGGAAAGAAGAGGGACGAGCCTGAAAGGTAATGGATCTTGAACATGGATCCAGCACTTCAAACAGTCCTTAAATAAAATACTGTTGACTTCACTGATAGCAGAAGCAAGTTTATATCCCTCTTCATACGATGCAGCTAAGTCTAACTTTGGGAGAGATGACTATAGCCCAGCTGAAATGTCAGCCATTAGTTCGTGAGACCCCCTCACACAGATGAGCACCTTCATAAGTGAACAGGATTTTTTTGGAACCTGCACATAAAGAAATCAGCAACAAAAAAGACACAACCTCAGCAAACAATAATTATTTAAAGTGAATTGAATTCACTTCCCGTCATAAATGAAGGAAAAAAATACTACTGTTTTAAAATAAAGGATTATACCACTTCTTTCTGACACAGCTGACCAAAATATGAGCGCTACTATTTTAGAATCTGGCTAACGAATCCTTGAAGGAAAACAACAGCAAACCCAACCAAGGCCAAGGTTGCTATGTTATAATCCTGGGAGCAGAGTTACATCGCTTCGGTTACTTCATATGCACCATGCCTTTGGCAGGGCACCAGATGTTTGCCTCCAGCTGTATTTTGCTTTTGTATACACATTCTGAGCAACAACAAACCAAAAAATTTAAAACGTGTTCAAAATAAAAATATTTTGCAATGAGAAACAGCCTCAGCTACTGGACTTAAAGTACCCAGTAATTCTAAATGTCAGATTTCCATATCTTAGCATGTTTTTGTTTTTCAGTAGACAAGATTGGCTAAAGTAAACACTCTTGACTACAAGCCCTGCCATAAATGTGATCTATTCTGTTATAATTCAAAGAAGCAACTAATATGAGCCATTTAATCCTGAAGAGGGAAAATCTCTGAGTTTTGATAGTTGTTCTCCAATTAATTAATGTGAAGTATAATAAATGTAAAAGACCATCCAGACCCTTTTTCATGTTTTACAAGAGCGACATGTTTTTTCCAAAGTGGTGAAGTGCTTCTTTACCAGTATCTAAGTCATACCAATATACTTCAAAGAATGAGACAGAAAACTTGACATATTCACAAATTAAACTTCCTGTATTTGTGTAACTTGTCGGAGAGAAAGGTGCATAAACACAGCTCTACTTGTCCTCCAAATGTTTCAGGGAAGCAGCTGACTATTTGCTTTTAGTTTTGGTCCAAGATCTCTTTGCATTGAATCGAAATGAAGCATTGCAAAATTTTGATGTAATTCATCTGTCTCAAAAGCTGTATGTGTTTTATCAATTGAGGAAAAAAACCCTTCAAAAATAGAAAAAGGATTAAAAAATATTATAAGTTTCGATTATCAAAGTGTAGGTAATTAAAAGAAAAAAAATCCTTTGCAAGAATAAATACTTTGCAAATTTTAATGTATTTCCCATGTGATATGGAGACTATTAGGCTGTAGATACCTTGTGCTGTCTGGGATTATTTCAACACACACCTTCCAGGGGAGTGGTAATGTGAAGTACACCGAATAAATCATAGAACTTAAACGTGTCAAATGTGCTCATTGCAAAGCCACAGGTACTGTCCTAAGACAAGAAAAAGCCCATGAAACTGTAATCTCAAATCAGCAAATTGTCATTATCTCGTAAAATTGAAATAAATGTTACAAATACTAATCTATTCTGTTATACTGTGGGATTTAAGTAGGGTATTCTGGATCCATTTTTTTTTAATTAAAAATACACCAGAATTAAAAAAAAATTGAAGGAACATCAAAGAGTACTGTACAATTATACCACTATGTAACAGTATGTATAAATACTTGGCAGTAAAGCTTCAGCAGAGGGTGATTTACAGTGAAAAAGTTAATATTTAGTTTGACACGGAACGTTTGCAATAGCAGATGTATCTTCTCTGTGTGTCGTTCTTCCATTCCAATGTAACCGGGCATTGCAGGCCATGCAGGATCGTTGCGGTTTTTGTCCCCCCTCAATGCCTTTAACTCTCCCGGTCACTCCTCGGATGCGCGTTCCTAACAGAAAGCCTCCCGTTGAACTGCGTGTATTGCGCGCCTTGATCTCCTTATTGGTGAATGTCCTCATGCCTGATGATTTTGTAAATTACCCAATAAAAAATATTGAAGATCAGAAAAGCTAACGGGAAACAAGCTCTGGATATCGTGTCTATCTTCTTGGCCCGATCGATGAATACCTTTCTCATCTCTTCAGGGCTTTTTGGTGCAGCTTGAGCAGGATTGTTTGGCCCCTTTTGTGTCACTCCATCTTTTGCTTGCAGACACGGGCTCACTCCGTATGCTGTAAAACTAAACTGACTGTCCCTCATGTCATCATCCTGTTGAAAAAAAAGAAAGAAAATAAAAGGAAAGAAAAAAAGCAGAAGTTTATTTTATTTAAAGATATGTTACCAGCTGCCAAATAGCAAGTGTTTCACCGTTACCTGAGCGACTTCTTGAATCCAAGTTTATCTGAACTGGTTGAAATTTCAACCCTATCAACATCTGCCAAAAATATTGCAGCAGCTTTAACAAGCACAGAATTTTCCTATTTGTTTATAGGTTCTGTGATTTATTTAGAGAGAAGAGAAAGCTTGTTAAACTAGTGGTAGGCAGGCACACCACTTCTGATTTGGTTTGGTTTTCCCCATTTACAGTAAATATCTGCAGCCTTCAACCGGGCAAACTTCCCCCTGCTCTTTCAGATAACAGCCGTTAACTCTGTACGTCGCTTAAGAAAATGGGATCCTGGCCTTGAGAGGTACTCATCATCCAAGCACTAATGATCTTCCTGTTAATTATACTAGTGGCAATTCTGCCTATTTGGTCATTATATATTTATTTCATCTTATCTGTATGCCTTATTTCTTCTGTTCCCTGTGAATGCATCAGATAAAGAGAAGAGCACAGTTTAAAATACAGTGAATGAAAGCTAAAGGCCCCGTTTTTCTTCTGACCCATTCTTCTCTTATTTCAGGGGAAAACTGGCAAATACGTTCTGAATTCAGGGAGCCATGAGGGAAAGTGGTTTTTAATCACGTGGCACAGAAACAAAAATAGGTGGTCTGAAGATATATATGTTTTTATAACGTGCGTTTCAAGAATGTGGCTTCTGTCCAGAGACACATTTTGTACTTCTTTTTGCCTGGTTATAGGTATCCTCAAGTCATAAAGGAGGTACAAATGCAGGCAAATAAATGAGACACAGACCATGAAGCCAGGGCCAAATTTCATTCTGAAATGTATTCCAGCATATTTCCGAATTTTGAAAATGACTGTGGTGTTCGGAAAATCTGAAAAAATGTTTGGGAATGGAGAATTAATTCTAAACATATTTAAAGTTTTGATTAAATAGTACTTGCTAGAAGAGCTGTCGCTAATTACTTTGTTTACAAAAATTCCACTGATGTTCATTATCAATATCAGTTGAATAAGTTATCTACTAAAGAATGGAGATTAATTACTAAGTTTGAAGTGAGCTGGTTGGCAACCAGCACGAGCAGGCAGCAGAGCTGGAGTTACCACCCAACCACAATACTTTTTCAATCATGTAAATTGAATAAACTTATAGACAATAGAGTTCACTGAAACTACTGTGCTTCAAATCTGTATAAGAATTCCCCTATAAAAACAAAAAAAAAAAAAAAAAAAAGAAAAATTAACATAAAAGAAAAGGATGAAAAAAATCACTGACTGCAATATGGAAATGAATAACGGGAATACAGAATGATAGGATCAATATTTGATGACGTGATAAAACAAAGATCTAATTACTACAGTTGTCTTCCTCTCCTGTCAGAAAAGAATGGGAAGTAGCACCTTCGTAGTAGTTATATTCCAGAGAGTTGTGGTGTTGTGTTCCCGTTAACAGAAGTTACAAATACACGGACTGTGAGAATTTACACTAAACTTGCCATTTCAACACCTTCATACCTACAATTCAGGGTTTAAATCTTGTCATGCTTCTCCAGAAATTAATGCTTATGATTGTATAGGCTAAAAAGATAATAAAATAATTCCTCTGAGTAGCAGCTTTCAGCTGGGAATGTTTTCAGGATGAGGCACTCTATACTAAGACTTCACTGTCTCTGTTCTATGCTTACCCGAACTGACCGACCCCCTAGAATGGGTTTAAAGGCCAGGTCTCTGAGTATTTATTTGTTTGCTTGGAAAGTCATTTGAAGGTCCTTCTAGGAGCCTGGCAGTTCTGCCCAGACTCTGGTGGATGGTGTCTCCTTGGGGGCAGGTGGGATGGTTGGAGCCTTACAAATCCAACCACCGTGCCGGGCTATGGACGTGCGGGAAAGAGCACCATCCGGAGCCCTGTAACATGCCAGGTACCACCACAGGGCTTTTTTCAGGGATACCAGCTGGAATATCCAGAATGTGGCTCTGCAAGTTTTCCAGCAAGTTCATAGTGCAGAAAAATCATTAATTTGGCCCTGGGTTCATACCTGAAGGTGCTTGTGCACAGCACAAAATATGCAGGAACTCTGATTATTGATAGTAACTTTTGAGTGCTTTTTCGAAGGCATTTTTATAAAATGTCAGTGACACCCCATTTGTTTTTATCGCCTGACTTGGCCACAGTCCCTCTTCTTGACTGGGAATATTTCTCATAATGCACGTCTGAATTCACAGCTGTTGAAATCATCTAATGGAAATGCCCAGTGAATCTTCCTGAAAAAGTCCTGCATTTTGGTTGAATTTGTTTTTTAAAATGGAGTAAGAAAGATTTTTTGGGGTCTTTTGTGTATTTCTTTAGTCCATCATCACTAAAGAAAAGAAAATGAACAATTTCTTATTGATTTTTGGTAAAGCACTGAAAATCTTATTATGAATGAACTTTACTACAGGTTCAATATGAACGTGCTTTTCACACATATAGTTTTGGAAGTAACAATTTGAAAATTATTCTGCATACAGCTACATAGAAATAATTTATAATCTATATTAAAATTACTGTAATTTAAGAATGGAGATAAATTTAGTCAATAAATTATATTTAGATAGTTAGAATTCTTTGGATGCCTAAAGGAAATAATTTCAATTAGTTTATTTTCGTATCAGTGTTCTACAAAACACTTAGCTATAAAGTATTAGAAAGCTGTCAGTTCCTGTGGCCCCATGAATACCCTTTTTTCTGTCTGTATATTTAATAACATATTTCTCTTGAGGAGTCATGTGCACGAGGGCCGAAAATATCTCGGTAGCCTTTTGCCTGTAGGTTGTGGTACTTCAAGATGTATTTGAAGCCGTGGCTTTGGTTATTTGGTCACTATGTTTTTTACTGTTCATTTTTGAGAAGAGAAGTGTTATTGAATTTTTTTGCACTACAAACAGTTTGGTTTTAAAAGCTGGTCTGGTAAGAACTGCTTGCTCCTTGAACTGATGTCAGTGTTCCTTCGAAGTTGCAGCGGGGAAAATTTTAATGCTATGTTTTAATCCAGATTTAAACCGATCAAAATGGATTACGAAATTAACAAGACAGGTACCTTTATCAACATTTCACGTCATCACATAGATGTAGCAATGGAGGTATATGGAGTTCACATGGGAAGACACTATTTCAGACAAAAGGACAGGGCCTCCGTTAATGGTTGGATATCACATTATGACAAATGGGACATCTTCTTCATAGTTTACCCTTAAATTTGTACTGTAGATTTGAGGCAAAGTCCCGTCTATAGGTCCTGTACATCTCAAGCCATTGCTATGCTGCAATGATTCACTGATTTCATTTCCATCAAGAACTCCCTCAAAATACTTTCATCAAAACGGATGGGTTGACCAAAAAGAAAACAAAAGAAAAGAGGTGTGATTACCATTAAAGACAGTCTAATTTGCATGTCTATTTTCCTCACTAAAGATACGGTGATCTTTAGATTTTTGAAAATAGAATTAAAAGATTGACTATTCCTGAAAACTTAATATATTAAAAGCTAACCTAAAATCAAAGTGTTATTCAGTATATGCACACAGTTAATGTTTTTCCCAGCACAGTGTAAATGTAAATAAGAAAAAGCACTGATCATGGGTATGTTTCAGTACTCCCATAGGACTTCTAATTCTGCTGGTTTTGTCCTTTTGTCTTTCAAGACAGAAAAGAGTGTGACTATAAGTGAATAATTAGTATTCATTCATTCTGAAGGAACATTTCCTTCATGTAAATAATGCAATGTTCGTGAAATAGTTGTGTTCATTGGTCAGATTTCTTTCTCTGACAGAGACAAAGCACCGTGGATCATATACTGACCACCAATTGAAGTCTCAAATTGGGAACCAAAATTCCTCTGTTCTCTGTTCTCGGGATTCATTATGCCAATTGTGTAACCATAAACAAATGAGACCCTTTTCCAAAAAACTCCTATACCTACTGTGATACCTGTTGGAAAACAGCAGGAGTGGGTTGCATATTATGTTGCAATAACAGGTTTTATATTTATAAAAGTATTTCTAACACAATCCCAGACACTTTAAAATTTTTGTTAATTCTGTGCAGATTGGATTGAACCTCTGAAAAGAAATTTGCTTTTTGGTTATTTGGAATCACTGGGTGAGGCCCGTAGTTACAACCATAAAAACGGTAGCCAGAGGGTGCAGTTATACCTAAGAATCACCTCTGATGCTGCTGGTGCTCTTGCCTGGGGAGGGAGGCTGCAAGTGGACTAGATGGTGTAAGAAAGAGGCAGGGACTGTAGGCGGAAAAAGCATAAGGAAAATGGCAAGGATAGATGAACTTTGGATGCCAAAATATCTTACTAGAGCTCTGTACCTAGTTACATTTTATATAACTGTATAATTTTCCATAAATCTCAGCAGCTCTTTATTTGCTACACTTGTTCACTGGAGGGGCTTTATCTGAGTTCAATCGTATGCTTTTTGAGAGAGACATTTCAGTTCTCCTATGTTTTTAGTCAGCACTGAGAAGGAGTAACCCACGGTTTTGATTAAATTTACAAAAACCTGCAAATTTCTTTGAGGATATGTTTAGAGTTAAAATTGAATTCTATGATTTGGGCAAAGAGTCTGAAAAATACAGTAGGAGAGTTGGTAGGCGTGAATGCAAGGTGCTACATTTAGACAGGAATGATCGACTTCACAAACAGAAGGTGGAAAGGGAATGGCTCTGTGGCACCTCTGGAAAAAGACTTGGGAGTTATGGAAGGTCCCAATCTTGATATGGGTCAATCCCATGCTGTTGTTAAAAAGGCAAATGGCAAACGGGTTTGGATAAACCCAGAGAAGCTGTGGCTGCCCCATCCCTGGAGGGGTTCAAGGCCAGGTTGGACGGGGCTTGGAGCAACCTGGGCTGGTGGGAGGTGTCCCTGCCCAGGGCACGGGGTGGCACTGGGGGGCTTTAAGGTCCTTTCCAACCCAAACCATTCTATGATTCTATGATAAACAGGTGTATAACTTGCATGATATGATCCTTTTGCTGCTCTCAGCTGTTACTGGCTAGGCTTCATGTTGCAAACACAGTTTTGAGGAATTAAATGGACTTATAAGGAGAATTTCCAGGGAAGGAAAATGAGAATGAGCAAAAAAAAAAGAAAGACTGTACCAACTGTGGATATTTAAAGAGAAGACGACTGAATGGAAATGTGCAAATGGCTACATAAAGGAATGAAGCAGTCTGTTCTCTGTGGCCTTTCTAGACAAGCCATGAGAGGCCAACAAAGGCATGAGTATTTAAACCATTGGACTAGATCACAGGGGAGCTTGTAGATTTTTTGTGACTGGGATGAATTAGGTATAACTGATCGTGACTTATGTCAGAAAAATGGATTCCCTGACCTCCCAAGGGTATTCCAGCACTGAAATTCAATTGTCTGACTGTTGCTAAGGTTACTTGGTAAAAGTAAATATTTCTTGCAACAAACATGTCTTTTTAATCACAAGGAAAATAGACTTTGGGAATTCTTCAGCTTCCTGATTGCAATTAGATATTATTCATACATGTTCTCTTCTGTCTACATATACCTGAAACGAAACTTTTGGAAAACCATCTATTTTTGGACTTACGCAACACAGTCAAATTACTAGGAATTTTACCCTTGCAGATAAAATGCCAATGCCACAAAATTCTGTATTCATTATTTGGAATTCACCTGGTAGAAAAACCTAATCCTAGTAAAACATCCTAAGATGGTAAGCATACAGGGTGAAAAAGTCTAATAAGTTCTCCTAACCGCTCTGTTTCTCTAATCCATTTGGACGTAAATACTGAATAGAATAGCAGTTTTCACTTGAAAAGAAAGAGGATTTAAAGTTCAAGGAAGGCCCTGAAGTTTATTTTAAATACAGCCTATCTTCTTTTCACGTCTTTTGACATTGTGATCAAATTAACATTTCTTTATACATGGTATATTTAAACGTTAATACAATCTAATTCCTGAGAGCCAGTGGCTGTTTGACCCAGTCCAAAGGGATAAAAAAGAGATATAGAACTTTATAATCATGGGCTATCGTAACTGACTTCGAAAGGGAAAAAGGAGGAAGGAAACACAAGTTAATTTGACTTACGATCCCAGGGCCTGCATTTCATGTTAGAAATTGTGGTGAATAAATAATAACATTTGTGGTAAGGAAGGCTAGTTATTAACTGCTTTCCTTACTCCATAAGACATCATTTATTATTAGTATACCGGAGGGTTTAGAAAGCGATCCAAATTTTTTGAAGAGATAAAATCTCCACGTTGTAACGTTTCAAGTTCTAGTATGCTTGTTGGGCAAGGAATAGTTTAATAAAACACTGAGAAAAAGAGAAACAATTAGCTGAGCTGTCTCTAGGGCTTGAGAAGGTGGATTCTTAAAGGTTAACTCTGGCCAGGAGCTCTAGCTCTACTTAGAATTGGAGTCAGTCAGGAACCGTTCAGTGAAATTAATCTTTTCAGCCAAATTTCTATTTGTCAAAATCATAAACTTGTATGAGAACAAAGCAGGTTTTGGTAAATTTAGGCTGAGAAACCTGTCTTATGGTGAAACATGCAGACACAGGCAGGAGGGAAAGGCCATATACCTACGAATATAGTTAACACCCTCCCTGGGTATGTTATGAAGAAAAGCATTAAAATGCATGTCTTCATCCTTCAGAATCTAAGGGAGTACTTGATGCTTTACGATAAACCCAGCAGCCTCGAATCCTCTGATTTTATGAGAAGCCAGCAGAAAACCTACCTGAAGCTAGAAGACTGTCTACTGAAGGGCAAATTTAGAAGTGTAAAATTAGAATAAGGACTTTTAAGTGTGAATTCAAAAATATCAATGCCAAACACTGGCCCAGCAAACCAGTTAACTCAATGAGACTGTTCATTGTGAAGTGGTCTTCTCTGTAAGTGGTCCCGGCTCATGGCAGGGGGTTGGACGTGGTGCCCTTTAAGGGTCCCTTTCAACCCAAACCATTCTATGATTTTATGATTCTTTTAGAAGTGCTTCGTATATTGTGGATCCTTCCTCACGGACCTCTAAGCTGAAATTTTATTGGTTGTGATTGCTGAAGAAGTGTCCGGTGAGCTCGAAGTTTTGTGAAGAGGGGGCTGGAAAGAGATTTGGTTTGATTCTTTGGAGGGAAGGTGATATTACCTGCCAGTTTCTAACCCTGCGATTATAATAATTGACGTGTATTTAAGGATGTGAAAACACATCACTGGAGTTGAATATGGTAAATTT
Source organism: Sterna hirundo (assembly GCA_009819605.1). Classification (NCBI taxonomy): domain Eukaryota; kingdom Metazoa; phylum Chordata; class Aves; order Charadriiformes; family Laridae; genus Sterna; species Sterna hirundo. The sequence continues at coordinate 2,007,728 of CM020441.1, forward strand.
GCCTGAGATCCAGAAGACACCATAATACTCGGTGAAAAAAAAGAACGCACTAAAAGGATAGTCATATAATTCGTCACTCAGCACAGCTGTTTGCATTTGATACATGACACATTTGTTGAGTTTCACCTGCCCCCTATGCGGCAATCCATCCTGGCCCATTCCCCCCATTCCAAACCTTTAAGCAGCTTTCAGAGAGCTGCCGTATTTCAAAACCAACCCCCCGACACAGAAATGCTGCTTTCCTCCCGTGCGTCTCAGAAAGTGTTTTTTCTGCTACTGTCCGTGAAAAGAAAAAAGCATGTTTTTCACAGGGAGGAAAGTTGAAATCAGGTGCACACAGACTGACCTATCCTGAACTATCAAGTTACGCCAGGGGAGGTTTAGATTAGACATTAGGAAAAATGTTTACACTGAAAGGGCTGTCAAGCATTGCAAGAGGCTGCCCAGGGCAGTGGTGGAGTCGCCATCCCTGGAGGGATTTCAAAGCCGGGCAGACGTGGTGCTGTGGGACGTGGGGTAGTGGGGGTTTGGGCAGAGTTGGGTTCATGGTTGGACTGGATGATCTGAGGCATCCCTTCCAACCCAGGCAATTCTACGATTCTCTGATCCTCCAGTCTACAGCGCACGGGTTTCTCTCTGCACCAAAAGAAGCCTCAGACTCAACACAGAGGAACACCAAATGTACGAAAATGTCATTTTCGGTTGAGTGTCCAGCCTGCCTTTTGCCATGGAGCCTTGCTAGCAGAGATTGCTCGGGTAGGTTTTGCAGCACTACAGATTTTCAGTAGCTTCTAAGTAAAAGGGAAACAACCTGTAAAAGGTCTTCTCCTCATGATGTAAGCAGCAAATTGGGGTCAGTCTTCAGGAACGAAGGACGGCTGAACTGAGTCTTGTAGCTATGGTCAGACTTTCACCCCCAGTAATATTCTAGAGAGTGACTGAAAGCCAGTGGAAAGGCTCTACCTGGCACCAGTGGTGGGCATTCATTTAATGAGCAGGTTGGAGAAATATTTACTCTTTGAAAAATCAAAAGTAGGAGTTACATATTGTTGTAAGAAATTTTGCTTATTTCTTGATTTAACTGCGGACTTCCGAATGGAAAGCTGTAGCCTCAGCTGTTTGACTATGCATATTGGTAGGGACTTGTTTTTCTGTAGTCTAGATAACTTCAGCTATAAAATAAATATTAATAACTATTGCTGTATTAAAGTTTCTTACTAATTGTATGAACAATTTACAATAAATTAACGACAGAAGGAAAAAAACCCACAACTTCACAGCCTTTTAAAGTAAAATGTTTGTTCTTCCACCAATAATCTCAATTGAAAAAGTATTTTTTGTATTAAAAATATTTACATTAAACACAGCTGTTAAGGCTTTGAACTGAATACTGGAATGAAATTAAGAAACATTATTTGTTGAGTCTCAATGCAGCCCAAACTGCTGCGAGTACCAGCAACATCCATCCACTGAAGTATAATCTGACTCTCCTAACGGAGTGAAATTCATGCTTGTGCAGATGGCTCCCACATGGCCCATGCCTCATTTAAATCCCTCTTAATCCCTCTTTCGAGAATTCAAGTTGGATTTATGCAGTGCATAGTCCTTGCAGTGACCCTCTGCCTGTAGTGAATTTCATTCTGCGCTGCCATTTTATTTCTATTTAAGCTGCAGTATGTTTACCAAATTAACCCTATATCCCGGCATAAATCAACCTCAGGCTCTTTCAAAGTTGTGAATGCTATTACTTTTACCTTGCTCTTCTTCCTCTTGCGGCGGAATCGCAGCAGTTCTTTATGCTGCCTTGACACAAAGTTTACAGCTGCGTACTCCAAGAGCGCAGAAAATACAAAGAGCAGACACACAGCCATCCAGATGTCAATCGCTTTGACATACGACACCTATGGAGCGAACAGAACAGAAGACTGATTATTTTTAAACCACAGATGTGAACTTTAGTATTTCACGTCAGGAGGAAGTTCATTGATATCTCCACATCCCACCGCCACTTTTATCAAACAAAACTTAACATGAAGGCTAGATAATAAGAAGGAAAACAATTCAATCTATAAATGTTAAATATTATTTTTAAAAATGTAGTCTTTCAGAAAATGTGTTTACTCTCTACGTCATGAACATTTCCTCATGGTATACTGTGTATTTTATCTCAAAACGAATAATCCTCAAGAAGAACATGCTCTTCCTCCCCTTGTCCCACTGAGATCTGTGAGTGGTACTAAGGAATCAGAGGAGAGGTTATACTGGGACCAGTGGGATTTCCTGTGTTACAATGGATCTGATTTAAAGTTCCTGGAATAGAAATCAGGTAGAGGAAGGGAGATAGGTGGAGAACTCTGGTATGTTCATTCTCTGCTAATATAGGCACGGGAAATCAAAGATATAGGTTCAGATTAGTCCTGCAATTTTGACACCGTGGAAGTACTGAAAATCAATCACACGTAGACGAGCTCCCCACGATCCTTTATTGCCCAGCTCAGTGGCGGGACACAGCCCAAACTAGGAAAGCAGTGCCTGTTCCCTCCCTGGGTTTTGTCATACAAGCCAACACAGCTCGCTTCAGGCCTCAAAAATGTGGCAGACCCCATCTGTAGCTCTCCTTGGTAACCTCTTACATTCTCGCTTTTCTGAGTTTTTATAGCATTCCGGTCTCTCATCTGCTGATGTTACATTTGGATGCATTCGGATCCATATATTTGAGGCGCAAGGCACACTCACCTCTGTTAGGGCTATCTGTTTTACTTAGAAAAAAAAAATAATTAGCCAACTTAAAAATACCATGTTAAAACTAATACAGAAGTGGACTTTGTGTATTTTTATTGTATATATTTAATTTCTTTTAACTGCAATGGCACATGAAGATAGTCAAGGAATAACCCTTAAAATGGAAAAGAAAATCTTTAAAGCAATAAAAAGTCAGAAAACTTAAATAATTAATCATAGAAATACGCTTTATATGCTTTAAGCTATTTACATTGTGTAGTGAAGCATTATTTATACAATTGTTTGGAGCTATTTAGCTTCACTTTTTTTTCATTTTAATGTAAACGTGTTTGTAACTAGTGAGTTAATTCCTCATGTAGGCAGGTTTTGGGAAAGGAGCATCATTGAAAACAGGTTGGAATTTATGACCTTTAGAAACTCAGCTATATCTGCTACTGTGTCATCAGATACCGGGATCTAGAAGAGAATGAGCTAGTTGATTAGTAAGCAGCATTTATGGAGTACTGAATAACATTGTTTTCATCACTAGCTGAGCATTATGGAAATTAGTAGATATGTGGTTGGCTAAATAGTTGAGGCGGGAGAGAAATAGAATATATTTCATTGGTAATTTAAAAAAGCCCCAAATATTTCAAAGGTATTTATCTCCTTTAGAAGATGCTTAAATTCTCATAATTAAAGCACATAGGATAAGGTTGACTGAAGGTGTTTACCTGTCACATAGCGTTATGACTTTGTACAAATGCAGCACAAGGAAAGGAAATCCTGCCTACCTTTGGAAGAGACGCTCGTGAACCTGAGCTCTGGGTTGTCATGGTCAGTACCGTCGTTATGCCTAAAGCCACTCTGGCTGGAGCTGCATCCATATTGATCCAAAACGACACCCAGGAGAGAATGACGATCAAGAGACTCGGTATGTACATCTGGATGAGATAGTAACCCATCTGCCTCTCAAGGTGAAATCGGACTTCAATACATGTGAACTTTCCTTTTGATAACAAAGAAGAAATATTCGATAGAAATAGAATATTCTTTACTGCCAACGTCTAGTGCACCCTCTAAAGAATTTACACTCTATCAAATGTATTTGTTATCTAATGAAAAATGAGTGTTTTGATTTCTCTTTAATGATTTTTAATATGTACAGTCCCCATTATAACAGGAATATCTACTGGAAAGAAAGTGGGTAGAAAAACTGAAAATTTAAGAATTCGATAAACTCTGGACCGCTTCTTTCCTTCTAAAAACAGATGACCAAAACACAAATCATTATGACATAGCAAAGTTCCTCTGTGCAATCACACTTGTTACCCTGCTTATTGCTTGGAAATACTGCAGTACGCAAAGAAAAGGCTTGCTCTCCCATTGTGTAAAACCTCCTTTACCTTTTGGTTCAATTTTAAGCTTAAATTTATTTTTTTTAATCCAACGAATTTGGGAAAAATATAGTAAGATCACTGTGGGTTATCAAGAGGAGATTCTGCTAAATTTCTCCCTTTATCCCCATTCAAACTGTTCCAACTCAGAAGTGCAATGACCAAGATTCAAACAGAAATTGAGGACTTCAGATCAGTCGACTTCAGGAAGCTGATTAACTGGCCTAATTTTTACAGGTACTGAACATCAAGTAACTTCCACTAATTTAACCAAACCAGCAAAAAAAATCTATTGTTTGCTCGTAGAAATGCCATAAAACCTTTTTTTTTCTCTTATCCTGATTGTTGTTTGTTTTTTTTTTTTTTTTCTCCACCCTGTAAACTGTAGATTATTTCACAGATCTTGCCCTGGTCTCATTAGATTTTCTAATTCTGCTCAATGCTCACATTAGTCACATATGAACGGTCCTGAAGGCAGTGCTCTTACTATAAATAGTGGCTACGTGAAACAGTTTCTCACAGCAAGAAATGTACAGATTTCTTCCTTATTTGAATGAAAGCATTCCTAATTCTAAATTTAACATGGAAAGTTACATAGTTATTTATTTCTTAAGTGGTATGAAGTTTTTTGGTTCTATTTTCCAGTAGGTTTTGATAGATATTTTGCTAATCCATTTTTATTTGCTAAAATGCCATTTTATAGCAAATTGTTCCACATTAATAGTGCTTTATCATATTAACAAAATTTATGTGATGGACTTATTTATGAGATTATCATATACTAATTTAATGTATTGTGTGTTATGCTGTGACAATAGAGCTAGGCATACAGAAATGAGTTTCAGATAAAGTCAAACAGTAATGTTTTTATTCTAGACATTTTAAGTGTTTGGAAATATCTTCTGAACTTCATTATTTTCATACTAGTTCTCTTAGCAGTCCATTAGTTCTTTCTATGATGACATAGTAAATGTGATTGCATAAAATTTTTATTCTATTGAGGACTAAAAAAACCCTATTTAGGAAGATGGTAGTTATGATGTTCAATTTTAAAACAACATGATATATCTCAGGAGTTTTATGTCTGCTGGCTCAGTTATTATTTCCATTCCTAATTGCCAGTGTTTCCTGAATCCTATCTCCACTCCTGAAATCTGTGTCCCAAATCCTGGCTCAACCATCTGCTGCCCCAGCTTCAAAACTCATTTCTGCTTCAATCAAGGAATTAAGTCCTGGTTTAACAAAAGTGAATGGGAATTTTGGTGCTTCCTTCAGAAAAGGCCAGAATTTTCTCCTACATTTCTCTTCCAGGGTCTTCAAGAGGATATCTACATTCTTTTTGTTAGTAGTTCAGCGCACTCCACGTAACTAGGAGTTCTACTCTGACTGGCTTTTGCCAGAATCATATTCTTACTTCAAACTGGTCCTTACCCCGAAAATTGCTTTTTTTGTGACATTTGTTGTGTTAATTCAGCAGCTGCGGGCAGCAGCGGCCTCTCTCTTACACATCACAGTAAATCACGATGGTAGGGAGTGACAGAAATGCATCAACCAAACGCAGGTCTCTTGCAAAGCCATTTTATTTGGCATCACATCAGCAAGAATTACAGCCCAACATGCAACATTTTCTTCTTATAGGGTCCTATATTCTTCTTTCAAAACAAATTAGGAAGAACAACTAAGGAGTACCAAAATGGGTAATATATGTGTAACAGGAGTGTCGATAAATATTGGCAATCGCTTGTATGTTGTTTTTTTCTCCAGAGAAACGTGGGATAAGAGGTCCAAGACTCTTTCCCGAGTATTCAAGCGGGCTTGAGTTATTACAGAGATCCCAGCCCAAAAATACTGTGGTCCTAAACAAGGAGCAGTAAACAATATATTAGCTCTGATGTGGATTATTTTTATGTTGTTGCAAGTTTGCCAGGCTTGTCTGAGCTAAGGAGAGAGAGAGGAATAGCTCTGGACAAGAGAACCCTAACGAAACAAAAGGGATTCTGAATGGAAGGAGTGCAAATGGAACATATTGTAACCACAGAAAAGGCGAGAAAAGGGATGGGATTATGAAGAGGCCAGAACTAGGACTGAGTGGTGTGGTGGAGGAATTATACTGAATGATTTCTGTGCTTGGCTTTTGTATTTTTGTAAACATCATTGGCCCAGATAAAAAAAAACCAAACAAAAATCCAAACAAAAAAAAGCAAAAAACCCATAACCAACCAAAAAAAAAGAAAGTGAAGTGTGTCTCAAAGTGGAAAAATATCTTTGCTTAACTCCACAGAATGTGGGAATTAGACTCCTGCCTTTGTCTTAGGCCCGGTGGGTTCACGGACATGCCGGTCATATGTCCATTGCTTCCCGGTGAAGACCACCGTGTTCCTCGTCTGCTCTGTTCCAGCGTAGCACTGAAATATTGATTGAATACATGGCAACTCCCCAGGGAGAACGGTGGCTACCCAGGCAGTCACTGCTCTCTGTTACTGCTCTGCTGACTCTTGGCTTTCTCACCAGTGGAAGGCAGCAGAGGAGGAAGGCAACAGCTGGAGGTCATCCTCAACACCGGTGTGAGTGTGGAAGGGTTGATGTCAGCTGTTGCCCCTTCTGGCTGAGATCAGAACCACCTGCACAAACTTGGCTAATGAGGCAGAATGGAAAAAAAAACCCATTTATACTAGCAGGTGGGAGCCTCAGCTTGGAGGCAGTCGGCAGTGGTGGTGTGGTTGTTTCCCAATCATCATCCTGAAGCCATTATCCAGCTCTCAGACCTCTTTCCCTTCCTCTATTCCACTTCAAATCCCGAGGCAGGTTAGCTGTGGATTAATCTGTTTGCTTGAGTGGGTCAGAAGAGACATACCCATGAGGTCATCTCCGCTGGGGAAGCACACAGACAAGCAGCGAAGAGCATTTCTCTAATAAGTCATTTGCAGTCATGTGAAAGGTAAGCTCTTGTTCACTCTGATGCACGCTGTAAATGCCACGGAGAGGGGCCAGGAGGAGGATATGAAACCTTTGTGGTGTTGTGGTTTTGCTGAGGCTGAGTAACAAATCAAGGCGTGATACTAGTTTCAGCCCAGAGCTAAATATAGACATGAACCCAATCCCTACAGTGGATGACTTTTGTGATGCGAAAGAAACAGCAGCTGTTGAGGATTTCCTAAAATATCAGCACTTTTTTTTTTTCTTGAAACAGCGATAATGTTCTTTGTGCTTGCAAGTCTAACCTAGCCGGGGATTCAAGTGAGATGAGGGCACCAAAAGTGCTGCCTTGCTGAAAGCTGTACTTATGCTTTGGAAGTGAAGGTACTGGTATATACGCATGTGGCGGTTTTTCTCTCTTACATGAGTTCTTTGGTAACAATATCAGGTCTGCTGGGCTGTCCCAATTTCTATACAATATCCACACTGAAACCAATATTACTGTGTAAAAAAATGTATGTTCCAGTCAGTCTCTATGATTTTTCTTTCCCCCAGAAAGTATAAGTGGCTTTTCTTGCGAGTCAACATCTAGGTCATGTATTCTTTTTTTGGTTGTTGCAGCTGTGGCCAAGTGTGAGTAACCCCATCCCTGGAGGGGTTCAAGGCCAGGTTGGACGGGGCTTGGAGCCACCTGGGCTGGTGGGAGGTGTCCCTGCCCAGGGCAGGGGGTGGCACTGGCTGGCCTTTAAGGTCCCTTCTAACCCAAACCATTCTATGATTCTATAATTTTCTACCTTAGCACACCTTCCCACCACCCAGCCTCCAGGACCATGGCAGGTGCTGTTTAAGCAGTGGGTTTCGCAGCAACAGCGTGTCCATGGGATTAAAAGGCAGTGCCAGCACTGGGGATGTACAAAGGAAATCAAGATTAAGTAGTAGCTTTCAGGCCATAAGGGGTCCTTTTTTCAGTTCCATCTACCTCAAACTGTTCCAGAGGCAGTAGTTGGTAGAACTTAAATTTATTTATCCCCTTTTAGCAACCTTTAAGATATCCCTTGGAGGAAGCTTTTCTTACTGTACCCTTACAACGTTGTGTTCATGTTTGCCATGAAGGCTGCGTAGCTGTTTCTGAAGCTACACAGAAAGTTTTCATAATGGAGAATCACCTTAGGAAACTGAACCAAGGAAATAGTGTGCCTGAGAAGTAATTAATAAATGTAAGGGTAATAATAATCACAGAATCTTCATGGCTGGAAAGGACCTTTGAGATCATCGAGTCCAAGCATACACACACACAAAAAAACCCGCAACCCCTACAATCTCTGCCCTTCAGAGCATGCCCTGAAGTGCCACATCCAGCTGTTTCTTAAACACCTCCAGGGATGGTGACTCAACCCCCTCCCTGGGCAGGCTGTTCCAGTGCCTGACCACTCCTTCAGTAAAGTGATTCTTCCTAATGTCTAATCTAAACCTGCCCTGCCGCAGCTTCAGGCCATTTCCTCTGGTCCTGTCATTATCCACCTGGGAGAAGAGGCCAACCCCCACCTCTCTACACCCTCCTTTCAGGTAGTTGTAGAGGGCAATGAGGTCTCCCCTCAGCCTCCTCTTCTCCGTGCTAAACAGGCCCAGCTCCCTCAGCTTAGTAACATAGTAAAATATAAAAAGAATAAGTATAAACAAAAAAAAAAAGTAACTAAGCGTGCAGAGATTCAACCGTTAATCCATGCAGAACGGAGAGACATCTGCTGAAGGTGTTGGTTCCTGATACTACTTTAGATACTGGTAACTCATAGTCTGGCCTTATAAGAAAAGCCATTGGTAATGCTATTATCTGATCTACTGTGAAATAGTTTATAGATGTAGAGAGGACTGTGGCCTAAAGACCATAGAGCTTAATGAAATTACATTAAACTATTTACAAATTAGTAAATTGTTAGTAAACTGTTTGCAGTTTATTTGTAAGATAAGAATTTTATACTTGCTGAGCAGAGTACGGATCGAAGCTTAGGAAAGTTGAACTAAACTAAGTTAAACAAATCTGAATAAATCTTCACGGAGCCCTGCAGAGTGTGAATCTTAGATCTGGGAAGAGGATATTTTGTATTCTGATTCCAACACATCTGTTGTAATGGGTGTAGAGTACACAGCTCTGTTTTCACCAGAGACCGGTGACCAGCAAACAGGCAGCCCAAGGGCCAGAATGTTGCTAGCTATGGAGCTTTGCTAACAGTCCTGGGGCAATCGAGCTGTGACGACGGTCCTCTCCTCTAGCACTGCCTTTTCCCTTTGTAAAACTACTTGAGCCACATGTTTAAGCACTGAGAGACAGCAGGAAAGGAGAACGGGAGAGTGAGACTGCTTCAGTGGCTAGGATACGCTCAGCCCAAATGGCTGACTTAGGTTTAGATCCCTTAATGCAATGCAGAGCTTCTCCCATTTGTCTGTCTTCTGGAAATCCCTTTCTTAAGCAGCTCAATTCCTCCACTCCCCATAAAGATCCTAAGTGCTGAAGCTCAATGTGAAGCTTGAAAATTGCATTAGGGCATTTATTCCTAAGCGCTATTCTGAACCTCTGCATCTTTACCTTAGTTAGACTTGTAAAAATCACCGTTCCCCGTTTTATGTGGAAAAGATAACATATCGCAAAAGCTAGCGGAGACACTTTAGAGCAAGAAAAGTAAAGACAGTTCTCTCTTCTAAAAGCAAAAGTTAAAGAATCTTTTGAGACAAAACAATAAGTGGACTCAAGAAACAGATTTTTGTATGGATTGATGCAATGTGGCTACTGCACTTTGACTTTCACTGTTTTCCAATGATTAACACCTTGGATTCCCAGCTTCTCAATGAATAGTTGCTGTTGTAATGCTTCGAATATTCTTGTCTACTCTCTGTATGAAGGAAAAAAGGACCAATATTGGATCAAAACAAATGTCTATCCCAGGACGGCGTACAATGAGAAGAGTTTGTGAGAGGTGTTTGGATTGCTGCAACCTAATATGGTCCAACTGCGGGCCAGCAGAGGCTTCCCTTTGCTGTTATTTCCCAGCCTTTCCTTAGGGCTGGTTCTGGCACTCGTCTCATCCCGTGTTGGGACACCTCGGTGTGCTGGGCAGCAGAAAGCCAGTCCTTTATCTGTGGGTGTCTTAGAGCCCCGGGCAGATGGAGTTTTGATCAGTCCTGTCCTGAAACCAAATCATTCATCCTGTAATTAAGGCTTTTGTTAGGTGCCCTGCATATGTGAGCCTTACTGTTTTGGGTTATCTAGTGCACAGGATGGCATCCCCCTGGCAAAAGCTGGTATTGTCTTTAGTGAGAGGGGGGGTAGTGCCTCCAAGTGTCCTCAGATAAACTGGATTATTGAAAAAAAGCCGCAAAATTGCAAATAGAAAGCTTTTTATTTTTAAAGTTATTAACCTTTAAAGAAATTTTCTGAGGACAACTTTATGTTCTAAAAGAAATAACTGTTTGGTTGACAACATAGTCTCAGAATGCAATAAAACTGTATTGCTGTAAGAGGGATGCCACAGACCACCAGCACTTTCCTTCTGCCTTCTGTTATGTGTTTTCTTTCCGCTCTGTGTCTGCGAAAATGAGACCACAATTAACCTCTCTTGCTAGAAAAGTACAGCGTGTTATGTATCACGCTGCAATCATAATGGCAGGTAATTTTCACAGAGAGCATGAAGGAGAATGAAATAGATAAACTGACTTTTCCATGAGTCCGTTTTTCTTTCTCTCCTATTTATGAGTCATTACCAGCATCACCACTAGGCGAGCAGTTCATGTTGTTCAGGAAAAAGACTCCCTTTTTATTCCTCCTGGAATGTTACGCAGTCATTTGAGAGGCATTCTGCTTTACTTATTACTGAAATACAGTTAAATAGTTTCTGTCCTTTGGCCTTCCCATGATAAAACTTCTTAAATAAGACACCATAAATTATGTGTGTGTGCAAAGCTGGTTATTTCAAGAGATTGTCTATAAAATTGATTACGTATAAGTAAAGTTAGCTGAAATTATCTTCATACCTCTCTAAGAAGGAGACAGGGTAATAAAAAAGCACTTGGTAAGTGCAGTATCCAGACACTTCTTGCAATTTGCACTGAAATAAATTGGGATTTGAATATATTTTCGTTGTGATGTGAAAACCTAGTCATGTGCTGCACTGCGTTAGCAAGGTCAGGGAAGGGAGAAGTAGAAAATAAGGAGAATCTGATAAGCAACATAAATAGCAAGGACATCTAGATGTAATGTCTCTACTTACAGGACAGCTGATGCATTTTTATTTAATGGATCTTTAAGGTAGAATTTTTAAGTTTTGATAAGTGCAGGAGTGACAACTGAGTTCTCCTCTCCTGCAGAGGAAAATGCCCTGTTGGAGTCAGGCAGTGATGTTTTCTGTGTCTAGGGGTGGTCAAGTCCTCAGCTGGTCATGGACTCTGTTTTCAAAGTGGTCCTCTTCTGGTGAAGGAATGAGCAGCTTCAGAGATCTCGCACCCATAGAATACCTGCTTCACAGGAAGCACAGTCTTCCTTTTCTGAGAAGTGGTCTACCAAAAAACCCTGAGGGGTTGAAAAGCCATGGCTTTAAAATCACTGCTGTAGAGTGGTTGAGGTGCTTGTCAAAACAAGTAGCGGTTTGCGTTCTTGTTGGCAGAGTAAAGCATCAAAGTTACGTCTCCTTTAATCACGATCATGTTGGCAATAAAATGACCCAGTATAAGGCATCACGTCAGTTGAAGGTAGGACCAAGAAGGGGTTCAATCTACAGGTTAAGCGACTTGTTTGACCTCAAGGAGGGGCTAAAGGGATCATGAGAAAAGGTGTGTGTATGGGATGGATGTGTTAGGAGGTAGAATGGGGAATGTGGAGTTAAGGAAGTGGGCTGTCCATTGAGATTGCAGATTTACCGTATTAAGGATACAGAGTTATCAAAAATGGTCCCATATAGAACCTGGTAGAGAGTGTACCAACCATAGCTCTGCTGTTTCCAGGACAGCTACATCCAATACTTTGAGCCAAAACCTATCAATAAGACACTTCTGAGCAGCATCGTTCAAGGGCAGGTTATCCACGGTGCAGGAGTAAAGCTGGAATTCAGAGTATTTCTGTTTGTGCCCGTTAGGCTGTGCTATTATGTATAAATTCGTGCTATCGTATATTGGGCTTTTTGCAGCCGTGATTGAAATTACCCGTGCTTGAAACCAAAATCGAGTGTTGGGTAAAAGCCCAGGGGAGCGATGATGTGGCGGAGGAAGTGAATGAGGACGCTGGAAAGCGAGACTGTCCTCGTAATGTGACTGGTTCTCATGTTGTGATTTTTCTGGTCCTTATGAGCCTACTTCACTTCGCAAATTTGTCACTGCGGATATGCCGGTGGACGCGAAAACACGAAAATGATCAGAGATGTTGTTGCGTCGTTTCAGAACACAAGACTTGATGAGCCATTATGCCGTGCTGCTGCTGAAACTGTTATGTCTCTATATTTAGAAGCAATTTGTTTTTCAAGCCGTGGTTGCAGAGATCCATTTTCAATTGGGCATGAAACACCGATGAGACATGCACTGATGAGTTTCCACATACCGTCCTGAAGCTTCATGTTAATTTTTTTCCCAGGAAGGCTTTTGGGTTTTTTTTTTTTTTTTTTTTTCTGTTTTATGGGATGTTTCAGAAAAGCTTTCCATCTTGTGTTGCAACTAAATTTAAATTGAAAACTCTTCTTTGGTCACTTATTGCATACCAGCTACAGTTGCTTATCATTCTTTTAAGAATCCTTTTAAACTAATCTGTCGTAGGCCAGAGAAACAGGCTTTATTTCCGGTTTTGAAAAATGATTTTTTTGTTTCTTGTGGAGTATCCTAAAGGGTATCTGTCTACAGTATCTCATTGCAGGAGCCTTAAAAAAGTGCATTGCTGGTCACATATCTGAGTGACATAATGGTGGAAAAGAAACTCTTAGTTGTTGTTGTCTTTTAATATAATGTTTAGGATTTTTTAGCCTACACATGGTAGTTAATAATACATGGTTGTAACAAAGAAATTAAAGGCAATCCCACCCTCCTAGAAACCAAACCAAACCCCTCCAGTTTGATTAAGTTGACTTCATACTAAAGACTTGAATAAAAAACATAAATACTCTGGAGAAAATATTGTTATCTTGAAGAGGAGGCTGTGACAATAAATGTAGTCCTGCATGAGTCAGACTATAATTTCTTTCCGCTTTGCCCTGCCAAAGTTCTTCCAGATTTGTACCTGTAATTTTGGAAGTCAGTGCAGGCCACTCTGCTGCAGCCTCGGGTGAGGATGTGCCTATGGTGGGTGCTGGCACCCAGGCTTCTGAGCGTTCTGGTTTAGTAGATGGGCTTGACTTTTGTGGACAAAATAGATGTCCCAACTCCTTTTTTAATTAGAGGCATGAACTTCAGCCATCTTTTCAGGCCTGTGGGCTGCACTCATGTTTTAGAGCACCCGTTTGGACATTTTTCTCATTTGTATTTTCCTTCCCTGGAAATTCTCCTCATAATTCCATCTAATTCCTCAAAACTGTGTTTGCAACATGAAGCCTAGCCGGCAGCAGTTGAGAGCAGCCAAAAGACCACATCATGCAAGTTACCGCTTGTTTATCATAGAATGGTTTTGGTTGGAAGATCACCTAGTTCCCACCCCCTGCCCTGGGCAGGGACACCTCCCACCAGCCCAGGTTGCTCCAAGCCCCGTCCAACCTGGCCTTGAACCCCTCCAGGGATGGGGCAGCCACAGCTTCTCTGGGCAACCTGGGCCAGGGGCTCACCCCCCTCACAGCCAAGAATTTCTGCCTCACATCTCACACAAATCTCCCCTCTGTCAGTGTAAAACCCTTCCCCCTCATCCCATGGCTCCCCTTCCTGCTCCAGAGTCCCTCCCCAGCTTTCCTGTAGGCCCCCTGCACGTTATCCTGCACAACGCACCTCTACGTTTTAATCTTCTTGTGAGTTCAGTGAGAATATTTAAAAAAATCCCAAACATTTCTCCAAAATAACAATAAATGTTAAATGTCTTTCCGGTTTTAATCACTAATATGCTTCACTACCTGTATTGTAGTGCTTGGTGCAGTAACATAAATCCTTTTCTTCTTTCAACAGAAACTGTGGCAGAGTGAGACCTTCTGCTACTTGAACTGCTCCCTTTTCTTGCCATTCAAAAATGAGATCATTCATTGTGTATCCAACTGAAAAAGAAAAAAAACACATATGCAAATAAACTCTAAGTCAGCTGCAAACTTTGAAAAGCAGGGGCATACCAAATAGTGGTGACTTAAGTGAATGTCATGAAAAGGAGATAATACAAGGGGTCTGCTTGTACCTGTTAACCACAGAGTGTTATCTGCCCTTCGATACCATACTGAACTAGAAAAAAAAAGCCAGTCTTATGCATCCTTTGTGACATCTTAGTAGTCAAGTAGTCTATTAACAGAATTAACAAAAGTATCAAAATGAGCTAAACATCCAACGCTCTGGGGGCTTGGGAACATCTGCCCCTCCCCGGCCCATGAAGGATAAAATAGGCCCTTCACACTCGTATCTCTTCTTCCTTTTATTTGAGGTGAAACGGTGGATTGTCAAAGCTATGTTTATGGATTTACGTCAATTTGAATTGTTGGGTACAAACTCTTCAAAGAAAACAAGGTATGAATATTTCTGAAGGAGTGAGGTATTAGTTGAATTGAAAAAATACTTTTCCCTGAAACTGGTAGAGAACAAGAGAAAGCAGTTGATTGCAATCTTCTCATATTAGCTGACTGAGATGTATTATGAGATTAAAAGGCATTCAGTTTTAATATTCAGACTCATGCATTTATCCATACCTCATGCAAGTGTGTATAAGAATAAATAAAACAGCAAAAGAAGTAGTAGAAGTACTGGTCAAGGGCCTTTTTCCCTTCTGTTTTCCTCTCTCAGGTGAATATTTGCACGGGAGATCATTGGGGAAAATAGCTCTACTTCCTCTGAATGTGTCATATATAAACTTTCCAGTATATCCCTGGCATTTTATTGTAATTTTTTTCTGAATGTATTTTCTCTGGTTATGACAACTGAAAAAAAAAAAAATCAACGCTCCAAACCAAGCTTCCTGTTCTCATTCAGGATTCATTAAGGCTTTCTCAGGATTTAGTATATTTGGACCAAGTAAGATTTTAAGATTTCAATCTTAAACTAGATAGCTTCTGTCGTTGTAATAGTTTGAATGACAAGGGTACAACTGAGCCACATAAAACGGCTTGAACCAGAAGGCAAAGGGTTTAATTTTTACATCTGAATTATACAGCTTTCATTCACCTATTTTACTACTTTGCAATATTTCCTTTCTGCTTTAGTCCTGTGCTAATGAGCTGTTGAGGACGCCTACTGATAACTGGAAATATCTTTTAACCTTTCAGTAACAAATTGCTGTTCAAAATATATTGTTCGGAACTTTCTAAGAGTATCTGCCTGCTTCCAAATACTAAAATTTTGAGTTCCAGTGAAGGAAATAACCTCTTTGGGGTGTGGGCATAAATGTTTCCCCTGTTACATTCAGTGACTTCATCACTCTTTGAATACATCTATGAACGTTATTCAGTCATAATGCCCTGGTATGATGACCTCAAATCTGAGGCACGCTTCATCCGTTCTGATCTGTCTGTGTTGAATGAACTTAAAAGCTATGAATCGGTGTCTATAAATTTAAAACTGTTTTCAACACCTCTCCTTGCTCCTGGATTCTGGATGTTTCCCTGGGGGAGTACTGTCACACAAGGTAGTCACGGGCACTCAGCCTGACCGCTGTTTTCCTTCGGTATTTTGTTGGGGCTCTATGAATATGCTAAAAAAGGGACCATACCCTTTTAAACAAGAATTTAATTAAGATCAGACGTTACTCAAGTCATTTCAAGCATATATTAACTGTGCAAGGAAACGCTTATTTTTCTGTCTTATTGAATGCATGACACTCCATAAACGCAGTCTCAAAATTCACTATTAAATGCCATAAACTATGAAAAATCACAACTATAGGTCTTATCAAACTTTGCATGAATTCAGACAAAAAGCAGTTGTGTGTAAAGCAGATTATCAGTTGAAGCATGTAGATTATGGCCAGAAGTGATATCTCCCGCGTAAAACTCATTGAACTGACAAGAAACAACTGCTGTGTCAAAATGTATTTCACTAAATCAGATTCATTCATCTCTAGTGCCTGCTTTTAATTTTGATTATCTACCCTGCCCACTAATTCTTTTGTAGTGCCACCTATTAAAAACAATAGCAGTGTATGCAAAATGCTGGTGTAGTCATTCATTTTTATCATGTTTACGTTTTAAATACCTAAATATAGCTTTAGCTAGATTCAATACTCTGACTTCAGTTTTGTAAATCAGCATCATAGTTACAAAGTAAATGCGTCTTAAAATATAGAGGAGCTTAATAGAGATGTGAGTTTATGTTATACCAAAGAAATTTAAATTAGTGTACTATATATCATACTTCCACTAGTTATGTTAAATTAAATCAATTTAAGCTAAACGTCTATTAAATTTAAGGCCCTTTATTAAATGTGACATACATAGTCCAATCAAACGTGCGCGTTGAATTAGGGGGCTAAGAGCACAGCAAGTATCAAAAGTGTAGGGAGTTTTGGTAATGAAAATTTGGAAGACTCAAGGGCAGAGTGTTCTTTTCTATTTTATTTTTTTATATTTAGGATCCTAGAATCGCTAATCACAAAAGTCTACAGTGTTAGAATTTTGTGGATAACTAAAATTCTGGTACCGCTGCCTGAGTTCAACGGGACTGCACAGCCCTTTCCTGAATACGTGTTGCAGTCTGAGCCCTACATCTGCGAAATGGAAATGATTAGATGCTGCAACAAAGAAGATTTGAAATACGCTGTGTATATTTTCCAATTGGCCTATGTGATAAAATACCAGAGCAGCTGTATTCCACGGTGCGGTTATTCCCACTCAAGAACTGTTATACGATCAGATCACCTTCTCAGCAAACTCTGGGTTTGAAATGCCTTTATTCTGCCCTGTGGTCACCAGTACAAACTTGCACTCACCAGTACAAACTTGCACTCACCAGTACAAACTTGCACCACGTGTGTGGTATTGTTAAATATGTTCTGCGCCTTGTAAGAACTGCGCTGAAATATGTAGTAGCTATAAAGAACAAGACACTTCTCTTTAGGGATTCTAAGGGTTAAGGAAGACACCGGTGTCTTTATTGTGCTGTTAGGTCCATAAATACTGAATCCACAGAAACTACTTGGCCCAATCTAGGACCCTGAGTTTGTGGAAGTAGAGGAACCAATTCACAGCAACGTCCTAGAATGAGGAATCCCATCCCTTGTAGTTTTTCAAGTTCAAATTCACACCTGTAGAAGCCCTCTCTCCCCGATGACACCTGTTTCTAGGTTCTCCTCCTTACATTTGCTGTGCCACAGAAGCCCATGTCAAATGTTAATGGGGTGATGAGTTTTGCAGTTTATTTATATTTTTTTAGATTTTCAAAAACAGCAGAGACAATACTTAATCACGTTTCCTAAGCCTCTAACGTTTCTATCAGCGGGGCACCGTATTTTGTCTAGGAAAATTATTTCAGTGGCCTTCTACTCAACTCTGAGAATGTAGAAAGAGATAATCCAAAGCGAAATCAGAAGAGTGTTTTTACCAATTACACATAACCTTAACTGTTTATTAACTCTGCTTGTAGAGGTACGGAGCTTATTCTGTAGTGGACATAAGTGCTTAGCTCTTCAATCCTGACTTCTTCTTGGATAAGATGTAAGATGCTTTCTCCCTCTGCTTTGCTTTCATTGTATTCTGCTTTCCATGGGAAACATGGTGTGTGTGCCTGAAGGGAGTCCCTGTCTATGTGTCCGGAAAAAACACCCGGTGAATCTATTTCTGAGCACACCTGCCTTCCAGGCTAAATTTTTGCTACATAATGATTATTCCTATTTGTAAATTCTTGCTGTTCACTCTTACTATATGGTCTCTCTTGCTGCTGCTTTGTGAGAGAAGCAAGAAGAGAAATATCTCTTGTTTGCATTTGCTGCAGCCCAGCACGATACTCAGTCTCTCACTAAAAAGGAATTTTTCTTTTTTGACTATGACGCGGGTTTGGTGACTATTATAAATTGCTGCCAGACACTTTCATTACTGGTGATTGGGAAATGCAGTCTTACGAAGGAAAGTCCTAGTGGCTACATTTTAGTGTTGAAAAAAGGACAGTCAGTCACTGGCCTGGTTAGTATGCAAGGGAGCAGCTCACTCTTTCATTCATGGTAGAAAAAGTGACTCCTTAATACTACGGAAATAGCTGAAAGCAACGGAGGCTACCATCTCTGTAGTGGTCTGCAGGACCAAGCCAACCTCAACTAAATCTGGTGGATTAGTAAGGACTTCTGTCACTGAAATGTGGTGTGCTAGGTTTTGGGTTTGCAGGGCGTAAATGCTTGAAGGTTGAGAAAGGAAGCAGAGATGCCAAATTTTGTGTGTTATGGGATGTAAACCAGCTGCTGTGGCTGAAGTGGAGTGCAGTTTGCAATGTATTTGTTGTCTGGCTATGGTCCAGGTGTTTTCTCTTACTTAATTCTGTAAAGATACTACTAATTATACAAAATCTAAGCGGTGTCATTGTAGAACTGGAAAGAAAGGACAGAAAAACCATATTGTTATGTCGAACAGCAGTGTTGTGAAGTTACAAGACTGGTTAAGCTGCATTAATACTGCCTCTATTAACCCGAAGTCTGAGGTCTTGCACATCTGTAATGCAAAAGCAGACGATAAATTGTTGGTAATTATATGTCAAGGCTATCATCCCAGGAGGAGGAGGTTGCCAGAGGGAGTATTTCTCAGGAAAACTCGAGAACTGTGTATGCATGGCACAGTAGCCTCTCAGCAAAATCTCTCTTTAAAGAGACAACTCATTTTTAGGAGCCTGAAGTCATTGCAGGTAATTAGCTAATGAAGCATGTGCTGGCAGACTGAGACCTCCGCCTGAGATGAATACGAAGAACTGGCAAAGTAAGTAGAAGTTAGAATTAACTGGCAGTGTAGAGCGCCTGAAACAATTGGGAAAGTTGGATTTGGCCTGCAGAAGTTTTTCTTTAGAAAAATGTTCCATCACAGAGCTGGTGATAATGGTGAAAAAATGAAAGTAAAACTCTGTGATCACACTTACGGAGAGAGGAGGTGGAAAAAATTAGGCATTGGATGAGGAGTGGTTGTCAGGACTCATGCTTGGAACAGTTGATGCAGGGTTTTGAATGTCTGGATATCAAATAAAATGAAACTATAGTGATAGTCTGTTTAATTGATCTAATCTATACAAAACTCTTTGGCAATAGGTGGACAAAACAGACATATAAACTCTAGCCTTTAGACAGCGCTGAAAATTGTCTAGCTAGAATGAATAATTTCAGCATGTTCAATTAAAGGTTGCAGGAAAAAATTCAGGGAAAAAGAATGTGATCCTTCTGAAATATTTCTAAGTAGCAAGGGCAACTACAGCGTCTGGAAAAGAGAAACGCAAACTTTTCCCTTGGTCTCGCTCATCTTTCCCAGAAAATCTTATCTTTTCAAAAATGGTATTGACAAGTTGTTATCAACACCCATGTGAGGTCCCTGAAAGAAAAAAAAAAAAAAGATTGTATCCGTGGATTTTTTTTTTAATAGTCATTAGTCTTAGTAATAAATATAACCTTTTCATTAATCCAATTTTGAAAGTATAGGAACAAAATCCACTGTAAATAAATAGGGTTCTACTAAACCCACATCAGTCCTCATGACTCTATAGAACTTATTGGAACCGAGATATTGATGTCAGTTGTATACATGCATGCTAAGTGTATGAAGATTTTGTTTTAGATAATTCAGTATCAGCTGTAGGCATTAAAAGTCCATAAACTCATAGGCAAGACCGTGGGCATCCAACAAGTTTGTCCTGAAGAATTATTGAAGTGTCTTTTAAGTATAAAGATCTCTTCTCCAGGCTGTCCGAGGACTACACCATTACAGAAAAACAAGGTTTGTTATTCAGGGCAAGCAATTCCCCTGTACCTTCAGAGATGGCACACTTTTGAACCCCAATTGCCTCCACAATTCCAAGAGATCCTCTTTTTTCACTGCTGCTTGAAAGTCTTATTTGCTAAGTTCTTTCCTTTTAACCACCTTTACAGTATCATTCCAAGCCGTGAAAGATACAATTTTTGAGCAATCTTGTGATCCAAATGAATGCCAGTATATCTTGTAAATTTTCTACATGACATTGGCCCAGGTTGCCCAAAGAGGAGGTGGAGGCCCCATCCCCGGAGACATTCAAGGCCAGGCTGGATGAGGCTCGGAGCAACCTGATCTAGTTGAAGATGTCCCTGCTACTGCAGGGGGTTGGACTGGATGGCCTTTAAAGGTCCCTTCCAACCCAACGCATTCTGTGATTCTACTCATTCAGTTTTATTCCAGGAAGGCTGTGCTTCCCTTGTGTCATTTAATGCTGTCTACAGGCATATTAAAACCTGTCTCTTCCTCTTGTTCAATAAACAAAGACATGAATGGCATGGAACAACTGAGCTGAATATCTAGGGTTTTTGTACAAGAGAGTTTGGTTCAACAAAGAATTTATTTTATAGTTCTTTTAATCCCAGTGATTTATCTAAATTCCATTCTAATTTCTTAAACGTTTAGTAAGGTGCAGGTCCAAGAGTAACATTGGACTTACTCATCAAACTGAGCAGTTCTTCAGGTATCCAGCCGAGGCAAGGACTACAGTCATGATGACTAGAGTTATTTCACTACTCCTCTGTTAGGCATCCCAGCAGTGTCCCTCCAGGGCAGGCTGCCTGCACGTTGCTGGTCTTAGAACATGGCAGAGGTTTGAATTGTGCCCTAAATTCCAAGCAACATAACAGGGGGAAGTTCTGACCGAGCTAACGAATCGGGTTTTTGGCTTGAGGTTAGAATAAATTCTTCTAATATGCATTACATACTAAAAAATATTAGCTTCAGAAACGAACCGTGATGCATTTCAAGGCTAAGTTTATGCGGAGCTCCAAGAAAGCGGGATTTTATTCTATGTACTTCTGAGCCGCTTTGCAAAGGCTCTGCCCCTTGCGCTGGCCTCTAAGTCATTCTGATGGAATCTCTCCCTTGGGAGTTACAGGTTTATCCTTCTTAGCCTGAATTTCAGAGAAGAATAACGTCTTGGGGCCAGCCCTCTACCACATCCCTCAAACCTAATATTCCTTGCTGAAGCCTATAGATTTTCAACTGTCGTTTTCACATGAGTTTCTGTGGGTTCAGCAGCAGTTGTGCAGTTATTGCCGCCCTTTCCTCCGGCGTTGGTCGGGAGCTGAAGGCTAGAAATGCCTAGCTCTTCGTAGCTGTGTGTCAGGTCTCACTTCAGACACGCTGGGTGGGCTGAGTCACCCGTCTGCGGAGCAGAAACCGTAGCATGGGTTGTCGATAATCTTTGTGCTGCTGAAATGGAAAAGAGGGATGGTTTCCACACGTTCCGGCACAGGTGGGCATTGACCCGGTGTGTCCATAATTACTGTCACTCAGGTGGACACCTGAGGTTCTCTGGCAGATAAGGAATACACTGCAGTCCCGCTGTCTTTCTGATGCTGTCTTTGCGCTGCTGTGGGAAGGGAACAACGCGCACATCATTTTCTGTGGTGCAGCAGCCTGTTCTGCCGAAGCCGGCTTACAGATCCCCCCCATTGGCACAATCTCCAATTTAGAGACTGGGAGGAAAGAAATTGTATTCTTCAGGTAACAACCGAATCATGTAGTACCGAGTGAACTTTCTCTAAAAATCCAAAAGATCAGAGTATGATTGCTCAGAAAGACTAAAAAGTCTCCATAAATCAAAAGGGGAAAAAAAAAGACCTTTGTTTAATTTATTAAGCGAGACAGTATGCATAAAAATAAAATTATGATGCGAACAGGTGCTTTCTCCCTTACATATGTAGCTTTTCATAATATATTCCTTCTTTTATAACTGAGTTAGTCTTTGAAAATTCAGGAATATTGAATGTCACATAAAGTTATAATTGTGATAGATGAATAAAGGAATGCTGAGAGATAAAAGTGAAACTTAAAAAAGGGACAGACAACAAGCTCTAGCACATGAAAGAAAAATATTTCTTTCCTGGGAGACAGGCTGCAGAAATAAATATGTATCTAGCTGACATTTCTTTGTATCTTATTCAAGCAGAATAAAACTAAAATTATCTCACATGCCCATAGGCTGCCCTGGTGTAAGGCATAGAAATGTAGAAGGGATTATTTCATATGTGCATTTTCATTTGCTTCCTTTCTAAGATACAAAAGCAGCTCATTCTAGTTGCTGAGAAATCATTTGGTAAAATAAATCCTTTAAAAATAGAAGGCATTTCCACTTAAATATTTTTCAGACGCTTCATGATGTAAGTGAAGTACTTTAACCAGAGGCAAATCCAGCTGCTTAGACTGACCTTGGAAAAAACTTTACACGAGATGGCTAAAAATAAAAATATCATTCGGGAAGAAAAGCTATACATGAATTTTCCTCTTAGAGCTTTCTATGCTGGAGTGACAGTATCAATATTAAAGGAAAGGAACTAAAACTCAACAGAATTGTTATTTTATAGCAGAGATAAAATCTATGATCTGTCCTTTATAAGTAACTGTCAGCCTTTCTTACAACCTGGTGGTAAGATGAGTGAGAAAAAGATGAGCGATTTGGTAGAAACAGTCTAATTTGCTTAGCGACACACGCAGGAGCAAGGCTTGAAGACCAGATAGTGTGAGATAAATGCACCTTGTGAATTCATAATTGTACAACCTCCTACCCAACTTGGCTCTCAGTGGAGAAACCGGCAATGATGATGCCTTTCAAAAGGAACATCTGGAAGCGTGGCTGCTGCTGTTTTGCTCCTCCAACCGCTCTGGGATTTGTAAGACAGCCTGATGAGCAGATCATTTACTCCGGACATGAGAGGACTGTCTCCTCAGTTAGGAAGCCCCACGTCTTCCACTTCCCCAGACAGTGCATTAGCCACCAGGGTTAGTTCTTTGGTCCCCCTGTTTAGGTTGTCTCACTGGGCACCAAGAAATGTGGGCTGGCCAGCCACAACGGAGTGTGGCACCGTGGCCTAGAAATTAGAGATGCTTGGACGGATCCAGGGTCTCGGGGTTATGTCAGTTCTTACCTCAGGATATTTGATACAAACCCTGGGAAAATGCTAAATGCACCCGTCCTCCTTTTTTCTTCAATAATTTTAAAGAGAACTGGATGGCTGTTCTTAGCCAAAGACTCTGGAATTTGGATGCTTCTCCTCACCTTTTTTTAAGTTTTGGAAACTGGTCAGAGTTCAGACTCACAGAAAACTTTTTTTTTTCTTTTTTTTTTTTTTTGCCTAGTTACTCTCCTATCCAGCTTATAGACATTTTTTGTAACTCCTCCAAGGTGTCTATTTCCCCTCCTGTACGTCCTGTATAGAGAAACTGGGTCTGGGCAGGTGCGTTCCTGCTCTTGAAGGTCTGGGAGCGTGGAGTTCGTGTCACTGTGCCTCTCTTCTTTGGATCTGTCCCAAAGAAATTCCTTATGGTTTCAGGGAACTGCTGTCATGTTCTTGCAAACCCAACTAGTTATTCTGCCATCAGACGCGTAGGTCTGGCCAGAACTGCAAAATTTTCTGCCTCAGGCCAGAAACTTTGCCCATCGTCTCTATTTTTCAGTGCCTGGAGTTACAGGTAAAATAGACTTAAACAAGGCGATCTGGGTAAAGCTTTATTACTTGCAATTTCCTTATGAAATCGGATTTGATCTTTCTCTCGAACTAGAAGATTTTGAAGCGCTCATTTGTATTTTGCTCAGCTCTCCTTTTGTGAGCATTGCCTCTCTCCGCTCTGCGGATGTGCAGCAGGGAATTTACTCTCACTGAACAGAATGATTAAAAACAAGACTTCAGTGAAAAACGTTCTGCTGGAAAATGCAGTAGAACATTTACAGTGTTATTCAACTAATAAGTGTTGGTTCCCTACGGTGCGGTTTGTGGGAACTGTGAGCTCCTGCCAGGTTTCTCTAAAGCAAGAGAGACGCCTCTTTGTTCAAGAACGCGCAGTTGTTGTGTGACCTGTCCTCACAAGGGCTAGAGAAGAGAGGAAAAATAAAGCTGAGTTTTATGAAGCTGTTAAAGCAACAATTTCATAACTTTTTAAACGCTTTTTAAAAAAAAAAATAATTATAACTTTTGCTTGTTCAAACAATATGATACTTTCTGTTTGAAAAATAATTGTATATAGTGAATATACCTGCCATCTGTATGTACTCTGATACAACTGCCTTGTATTTAGCCACATTGATTATAAAGGTGACATAGGTTATTAGTAGGATTACGGGTTTTTTTTTGCTTAAGTGATGAATATATAATATTGCCCTAAATTCCTTGATATTTGCAGCAAATAACTACCTCTCAGTTTTAGTCAGGAAAATTTCTGCTGTCAGATTCAGCCATTGCCCTCATATTAAAAGCCCACTTTATAATATTACCATCTGTCCTCTGTAATGAAAGATAGACCTGGCTTTCATATCCACCCTGCAATTTTTTGTGAAAGCATACCATTACCCTTACGACAACCAGCTCTCACACACTGACTGACAGATAATTGCTTCCCCTTTCTCTTAGATGCTACTTCTTTTCAGTAAAAGAAGAAATAAACCAAGAAATACTTTAATCAAATTATGTGTGTTGTGTTTCTGACCTGTAAGATATTTCGGATAATCCAGTATTTTCGTTCTATATGCAGAAAATTATTTTCTGAAATATTTTACTTATTGGTCCTAAAACTGTAAATCTAGATATGGCATTAAGATGGATTCTTATAATTTATCTGTTTTTTCTCTGTCATTAATTTTCACAAGCTCGATTGCTGGAATCTTTCAAAAAATGCTTTATTTTTTTATTTTTATTCTTTGCATCATTAGGAGGATTTTTCTGCTAGGAATCTCTTCCAAAGCCCCCTCATTTTAAGGGGAAAAGGGAATTCCCAAATACTTTGTATCACAAGGTCTTTCTGTGTGTGTGCCTTGAAATGGCAAAGCTGCTGGACGCTGCCCATCTTCTTCAATGAAGACAGCCATCAATGGAGACACGTACAGTATATGACGGGTTGCCAATTCTCTTTCACATAAAGAATATTGCTGTTAACTGAAAGATAATGCTGCAAAACCTGCCTCGTCTAAGCTGGTTTTACCTTCTCCTCTGCTCTCCTCAGGATATTGGTGTATAATGCAGATAGGGTTTCATGAAGAGATTATTTAAAACACATGGGGTTGTAATTTCGCTTTTTCCATTTAAATTGTAGTGTAACACCACGTTTGGCCAAATTGTTAGACCTTTTCTGTGCTAGACAGCTATCAGATCTTCTTTTCTTTCTGTGTTTCGCTGGGTGTTTTCAATGTCAAGCTATCTGGGCAACTACAAATTCCTTTACACCCGGAGACTTTGGAATGCTACAAATTTTTCCAGTGTTATGGTTGATGACCCAATAATAATCGCATTTTATCCTTAACTAGATGACGCCTTGTGTAGATGACTTCCTCCTCATAATGCAAGGGCTCTACAGCCCTTCCCAAGATTTCCTGGTTTTTTTTTCCACTGATCCAAGGTGCTGCCCCAGTTGAGGGGGTGAGGACTGTGTAAGTGACGTACCCTATGTAGGGACATCCATCGTCTACGGTTCTCCCTTGTAGTAAACTCTTTCCCTAATCCCTGTTAGGGCAATTAGGTAAAAGCTACAGCTACGTGTCTATAACATCAACATGTTATATGCAGGAATATGGAGAGCAGAGATTCAGTACATATCATCTCATTTCCAGCTTTTAGGTACACCGAGTTATTACCAATTTCAGGATATTCATATAAATCACTTCCTTAAATTGTTCTCTCTAAACTGTCCCCCTATATGTGTGAACACAGGGAAGACTTAATGGTGAATCCCAGTATTAATAAATTTTACGTAAAGGTAAACTGGCACTGGCTACTTAAGTTTAGCTGTAACTTT
This sequence comes from Sterna hirundo, assembly GCA_009819605.1. Classification (NCBI taxonomy): domain Eukaryota; kingdom Metazoa; phylum Chordata; class Aves; order Charadriiformes; family Laridae; genus Sterna; species Sterna hirundo. The sequence continues at coordinate 2,033,826 of CM020441.1, forward strand.
AGATTTATGCAAACCTTGATTTTTTTTGGTACAAGTAGGGATGAAAGATTTTTTTCCTTTGAGAAACCGCGTACATTTCACAGATTCTTTTGATAAAATAGAGGATTCTTTTTTGAAAATTTGTTGTTCTGCCACTGCAAGGAGTCTTCCTACCTCCTGCATGGCTGCTGCAATCCCGACAAAAGCATTTATAGGATAATACGTTACGCAAACTTACAGCTTTCCAGCTGCATTATACATGTTTGCACATCCATTGGGAAATTTTTGAGATCCATCGGACAGGACAGTATTAAAGTCAATCTGAAAGAACACAAAAAAAGTATTAAAAAATATACCACAAAAAATGCCACAGAACCGCACAGGAAGAACGCATGAAAACACTGGAAGTCAGTAGAAATAGAAGAAAATACATTTTTTCCTTAGAAAGCTCTCAATAGGGCTGTATACTAGCTGAACCCATTTCACTCACTTGGTTTAGTATGACAATGGGGAAAAAAATTATTCAAGACTTTCAGAAAAACAAATTTTTCAATAGGTTTGCCTAACTTTCTGAGAAGTCTAAAGGAATGCAACAACAGCATGCTTTCTTGTGCTTCAGCTGAACTATTGTACCATTCTGGTATTTCAAATCCTTCACATAAAATTTACCCGGATTTGCAAGAATCTCATAACAGATGTCAGCTGTAAATCATGGTGGCAAGGTAATTTATGCGTTATTGTCCTAAAATAAGGTGCTTGAATTGTCAACACAGAGGCTTAAGATAGCATTTTCTGATACTGATGGTAGACTGAAATACACCCCTAATTTTGAACTGCAGCTGTGTTTCACATTAGTCCTGATACTTCCTGTGAAATCCTTTGCAACCTACAGGCAGAAGAAGTATTTTTACATTTTATATCAATACAATAACTTATCTTTAGGGTGATATTTTTCAGAGGAATGAGAAAGAAGAGTATAAGAAGTAAAGGCACATGCTTTCCCTCATGGCCACGTTTAGGTATCCATTCACCATTCAGGGTCACGACTCTACCTTTCTTCTTGCTAGAAAATAACTTGCATGAAAAAGCTTCCCTATATTCATCGATCAGTTCAGTTGATAGAATGTTCCCCAAAAAACCGAGGGGCTTGAGTTCAATTCCTTACACGTATGGCTTTTCTAGAAGAGCAGTGCTCTAATCCTCCTCTCTTAAACCCATTCCTCTGGTTTTGGCGTTTTGCCTAAAGGGCAGGAGGTGGCAAGTATGGCCGTACAGTTCTTTTACCCTATTTTTTTTTGTTCTCCAAAACTTCTTTGTTCTTTGCTATAACTTCTGTTTAGCCTACCAGCGATTGAGCTGCAGAGGGAAAGTCCAAGGAGGGACCTCAGACTCGGGCCCTATTCCCATGCTACTAAAAATGATTCCAAATGCAAAATCTGACTAGTAGATTAGTAACACGGCAAGTCGTTTCAGAGAAGTGGCACCTGGACTTTACTTTGTGCTTTAGTAAATATTTTAGTATTTTATTAATTAAGTATTCATTGAATCAGGAACTGGAACCTTCTTGTTATTTTCTTGTCTGAATTGTTCCAACAGAATTAGGAAAGGAGGAGACATTGGGGAATGAAAGGAAAAAGCAAATTTATAACTTTTTTTTTTTCTTTTAATATCAGCATATTAGCAATTAGCATGTCTCCCCTGACTCAAATTCACATAACAACTAGATGCCAATTATATGATTTTAGATGTTTCCGAAATTGTAATAGTTCTTAATTACATCATGGCAACGCAAACTTTCTAGCTCTACATGAAACACAGGAGCTACCCGGCAGCTGCTTTCATCACGATCAATGTTTGCTTTTATAGATTAATATTATAATATTTCTGATGTTTGGGGTTTTTTCCCCCATTGATGTGGCCATGAACATGGTCTGAATTCTGTTGAAGCTGCAACTCAAACTTGCTGCAGTTTGGTGGTGCCTACACTCTGCGTTGTAGACATCTGGAGGGAGCACGGCGAGAAGGAGGAGTTACTTGGTTAGAGTGGGACAACCACCAGTGCCTCTCAGGGTGACTCAGACAGTCTGGAGAGAATCGATTTAGCTCTGCTTTCTACTTGGGTCCGCAGACGGAGCCCTTTTTACCTGCTTTCCATCTGTTTCAAGTGACAGAATGCGTGTGGTGACACTGAAGAATGATTATGTTCCCAGATGGGCAGAGTAACCTCCTGTTGGATATGAAACCCTTGTAGGAATTTTAACCCAACGCTTTCTCCCTGTGTAAGCTTGGCAAGACGCTGCCCACTTGCGCTGGAAGGAGGGAGGAAGGGGACTCCCTTGCCACTGGTACATCCACACAACTCACAAATATTTTCCTGTTCTCTTAGTATAAAAACTGGTTTACGGATTCCTGATGCTTCTTCAAAGAGTCCGATTAGCCATTCATGCAGTGTCGTAAAGGCACACAAAGCAAAACACTAAGCGGGCAAGAGGTATATTTATTTTGAAAATTGTAACAGTTTGCACAAATAGGTCACTGTATTAATACCAAATCTAATGGGGCGTTACTATACTTACATCCAATGTGTTTCTCATTAGATCAGTTTTTTAAAGGTAGTGGTAAAATGCCGACTGATGTCTGTATTAATAACAGGAAAGTGGGGAGAAGAGAAAAGAATTAGGATTCTGTCAATACTTATGACTGCTGCTTACAGCTTCTTAAGCCTTTTCAAAAGTTTATTTTTCACTTTTCTCTCCATCTCCAGCAGTAAGTGAACAATGTTTTAAATGTCGTGCTTGCTCAAAGAGGTCATGTTTTCACGTTGAAGTGCAACTGCAATATCCAAATAGGTGAAAAAGAAATAACGTTGGGTTGTCATGGCATGGGAGGCTACAGCGTGTGAAACTCATACATGGGCCAGTTAGGTTATAATTATAATTGGATTATAATAGTCCAGGATTATTTTCTCTTGCCTGCTCTAGGCTCGGTATCTGTACTTCAGAATGGGAAATATACTTCTTTTATTATTTTTACTATGTGCATGCCTAATGAGGGATCATTTTTATTTTAGTATTAACAATGATCAGTAACGATGATAAAGTTCTTTATTCAAAACTCACTGCTTTAGTGATAGTTCTGCATGACTAGCAACTGAAGATACCCGTTAGCAATTCTTAGGTACAATTTTGAGCTTCTGAATGAAAAAAAAATTGTACAGAAAAATGAAAAAAATCTTTCAATTAGAGACTCACCTGATGGAATAAAGTACATTTCCATTTTTGAAAATTCGCAACAACTTATTATCTGTCGTAACTTCATGAAAGTTGGCACCTTTTTCATTAGCAAAGAACAAATCAGGTTTCCAAATTGAATCCAGCATGGATGGATCTAAGTCTAGAGAGTCATCTGGATATTCGCTGTACGCGAGGCGTGGATCATTCCAATTCTGACGGAGAAAGATGTTCACTCGGTAATCCTGCATGAAAGAGAAAACAAGCAAAGCTCTATCAAGCATAGGGATTTAGCTTTTATTTCATTTCTTAGCCATGTAATCCCCCTGTCCATCTGTGGATGACAAAAGAATTACTTAGCTGTATGCCAGCATGATACCTATTTGTATTAGTGGGGACACAATGGATAAGAATAAAGATGCATTTCAGGGTAATTGAAAAAGTCCCAAGCTAAGGAAATCCAACCTCCACACAGAGTTCATATAACCTCATATAACTCTACCACTGCAGCAGCTTTGTCTTGAAATCGAAATGAGAGAAGCAATAAAAAGAGTTTTATGGAGTTACCTTTTTCTGCCCAGCTCCTGGCAGGGACGTTCCCACTTCCCTCTCTTAGGCAGTGAGAAGCTGTCCCGCTGTAGGGGAAGTTAATTTCTTCTTTCTCTCTCTAATCCTTACATATTTTAGACCCATCACTTAGACTGCCTGTGCCTCAGGAAAATTTTTGAGCCGCAACTTGCCATACAGCCGTCTGAGAAAGACACATGTTCCTCCTCTGCTTAAACATGGTGGAGATCATACGACTCCTTACAAAAAATTAGCTTAGGTACAAGCGGAGTCACCTTAATTCCTGCAGACCGCCCTGTCTTAATCAAGGGGGCTTTTACAGAAAAGATGAATGGAGGACTTCAAACTTCTGGAAGTCATTTCGGAGTTGTATATACTCCTTATCAGAGAAAATGTCGTATTTATGGCTGCACACTTTCTTAAAAATTTACCACTCTGAAAGATGAAAATATTTGTTTTTAAATAAAAGTATTAGCATCTCATTACATTATATCTAGAACCGAGAGAACTGAGACACTGAGCATAAGGACATAGGGACTATGCTTTTACTGGTCATAATACGATTTTCCTCATTCTTTACACCACTGCACTAATGGAAGAAGATAAAAATAAAATAGAAAGACAGACATGTTAGGTGCAGAGGGGAAATGGGAGCTGATTATCAGAGCTTACGTGACACTTCTGAATATAGTAGCAGTGAATAATCACTTCTTATTGTTATAAAAGACAATGAAAATTAATTTTAAAAAGAAAAGTTTTTTGAGTCAGAACAGGAAACAAGGTGTTCGAGACTGAGCAATACAATTTGGCCAATAACAGTGTGTTGCAGTTATTAGTGGTTAGAATAACTAGTTAAAACCCCACTGGTGTAGAAATTGTGGGTACTGTTAAAATTCCACTGTCCTATCAATATTTGCTCTTATGAAACTTGGAGCATGCGGCCATACGGTTGTGAGGGTCATGCCAACAGACAGAAAAAAGGACAGCAGGAACCTCAATATTCAACATTTACTCATGCGAAATAGTTTTTTGTACCTTCAGCATTCTGCTTTTTTGGCCAATTTAGGGTAGCCAAAGATGCTAAAAACATGTTTACCAAGCATATGTTGCTTGATAAACAGAAAATACTGCATATCATATAGAGAAAGTCCCGGCAGATGATTTTATATAAATGTAACCTTTTAATTTTCAAGACAAAGCCAGTAAGTGGAAAACTACACCTGGAGAAGGAAATTAATTCAGATTTTTGTTTTCAGCAGGCATGAAACAGGCTGTCTGGCCAAACGGAAGCACGTAACATTAAATGCCAGGTGGAAAGAGCATAGGATTTCCTAATAATTTCTTTTTTTTTTTTAATAAATTGTTAATTAATTTGTTAACCTCCCTTTCAGAAAAGGACTTAAAAGAAATTTCACTTCTTTTTCATCAGGGCTAGTGGCAGTCTCAAGAGAAGTAAAAAGTTCTGATGAGAAGGTGTTGGTATTATTCATAATTAGCACCATGGTGTGATGAAACAAGTGCCAGGGATTTGTACTTTACAGATGTAGAAACAAGTTGTTTTTTTTCCTTTTTTTTTTTTTTTTTTTTTTTCCTGAAGTAAGCCAAAACCCTTAGACAAGCTTGTGCCTCAGTGGTCATAGAACTGAGCTTTTCGTGTCTCCCATGCAGCAAGAAGGCATAATCATAAAATAATTTTGATTGGAAGAGACCTTTCAGGTCATCAAGTCCAACCATTAATCTAACACTGCCCAAACCCCCACTAACCCACGTCCCTCAGCACCTCGTCTGCCCGGCTTTTAAATCCCTCCAGGGATGGCGACTCCACCACTGCCCTGGGCAGCCTCTTCCAGTGCTTGACAACCATTTGGTGTAGAAATTTTTCCTAATGTTCAATTTAAACCTCCCCTGGCGCAACTCGAGGCCGTTTCCCCTTGTCCCATTGCCTGTTCCTTGGGAGAAGAGTCCAACCTCCCCCTGGCTCCCCCCTCCTTTCAGGGAGCTGTAGAGAGTGAGAAGGTCTCCCCTCAGCCCCCTTTTCTCCAGGCTGAACACCCCCAGCTCCCTCAGCCGCTCCTCACCAGACTTGTGCTCCAGACCCCTCACCAGCTCCGTTGCCCTTCTCTGGACACGCTCCAGAACCTCAATGTCTTTTTTGTGGTGAGGAGCCTAAAACTGGACACAGCCCTCGAGGTGGGGCCTCCCCAGTGCCCAGTACAGGGGGACGGTCACTGCCCCACTCCTGCTGGCCATGCTGTTCTACTAACTACTGTTCACTGAACTACTGTTCTCATGTGCTACTTGCTGGGAGGGGTGACTCATAACTCTGTGCTGGGGAGGTTTCTTGAGGGGAGAGAGAAATAATCATTTAAGTTGTGGTGGCTTCCACAGCCACTTCTGTAACCTCAAGGCTGCTGTTGTCGGACCCTGCTTCTGCGGAATGAGATCGCTTGATGGGTCTACACTTGATCCACTGTCACAGAATCACAGAATGGTTAGAGTTGGAAGGGACCTTAAAGATGACCTAGTTCCACCCCCTGCCCTGGGCAGGGACACCTCCCACCAGCCCAGGTTGCTCCAAGCCCCGTCCAACCTGGCCTTGAACCCCTCCAGGGATGGGGCAGCCACAGCTTCCCTGGGCAACCCATTGTCTTTTGAAACCCTTGGCCACAGGGCAAACTTTCTTAGAGGATCAGGATAATGTTCACGTACTTCATAGGGCTCAAGAAAATAGAAATTGGGAGATCAAGTAATTATTCTTTGTTGTCCATGCTCAGGCTGAGGCCATTATGGACTGTGGTACTAACACTTTAATTAGTAATTTCAGCACACAGTGAAATCTAAAATACTTACAGAATATGTTGATTCCTTCTTCATTAGGCTGATACAGCTAAAGCTATATTTGGATAGCATACAGAATATGGCTAGACTGCTTTATGGAAACTTTTGCACAAATCCTCAAGATATTAACTGCCTAACTCTCACTGGTTTCTTTAATGCATTTTTAATATGTGCTGTATGCGTAATTCTAGATCTGAGAGACAGATATAAAAGAAATTTCCAAAATATGCCCTTCATTTGAACATTGCGTATCACCTGCTCTCATAATTTTTGAATGCTGTCATTTGAACCAGATCATCAATTTTTCATGCATAAATGAATAAGGTTCCAGAACTCAACTGTTACGTTCCAAATACTATTATAATTTTGATTACTATATCCATCTAAGTGAAACCTAGACTTGCCTTTTGCATAATGTAGCCAAATGATTCTTGCTTTATTTGTTCTAACTCACTGTAAAATTTTAACATGGGAATCTTACGGTCTTTCCAAGAACACCACTAAGGGTAAATTTAAAGGCAGTCTGAGAAATATTGTTCTTTTCAAGAATTTTTTTAAAATCTGGTAACTGTGGCCTATTACACACTATGGTGTTGTAATGAAGGCTGGGTATGATCCTCTGTTCCTATGAAGATATCTCAGACATACTGGAAAGAGCTGCTCACGTGAAGGCTGAAGTGAGGAATGAAAATTAGCCGGGTGGTCCGGAGGCAGAACCAGAGAGAACTGCCGGAGTCATGGGGGGAACGGGGACTGCTTTAAATGGCTTAAGTAGATGTTACAAGGGAGAGGAATATGTCTCAGGAAGAATAAGGGAATCCTGGTCTAAAAACGTAACCAATGTCTTGAAGAGCCACTTTAAAGTAAGTATAATTCTGTAACTATAGTGGGCTGTTTGTTTTATTGAATTTGTTTATCGCCCCATAGGGAATGAGACTATTTGGTCGTACAGTTGTGTGGGTGTTATCATTCTTCTCCCTCTCTGCCCTCACCCCTCAAAAAAAAAGTTATCAGGTGTTCAGTTGCTAGTGAAATAGTATTAGTAGTTCATGTTTCAGCACAACATCCTTGGTACACCAACCATAAAATGAATGTTGTAGAGCACATGTCACTTCATTTTCCATTTTTTTTCTTGGGTAAATGAAAAACATATTTGGCCTTTGTTCTACAGAATATTATGTTTGTCTTATGCTTTTTATCTTCAATATACTTTGACTTCTTAATCTTGATGTAATTTGTTAAATAGGATGCTTTTAACAGGCCTATTAAAACCCCTTAGGAATTTTACCTTTAATATTTTAATTTTGATATAATACTGGTGAAAAAAAAGTTACGCTTAAGACTAACTCCACAACTGGAATATAAAATAGAAAACTAAGCAGAAAATGGTTATTTTCTGAATGGGACGAGTGCTGCACAGTCCAGTATAGTAATATAAACTTGGTGTTGCTATGGAACAGTAGTAAAAACATAATGCTAATTTTTTTATTTTGCAATTTCTAAGATGAATTTTCCCCTTGTAACATAAGCTTTCCTGGTTTAACATAGCTACAATTAATTTTTTATTTTATTTTAGAAAACCATCAGAGAAAGTTTCACAAAAAGGGAAGGGCGATTTTGGATTTTGTTCTACTAACACAAAGGTAGTACCAGGTGGGGACTGGGTGGATACAGGTTGCCATAGTTGTCTTCTCTCTTGGGTTTGCTTTCCTGGTCTCACTGCTGCACATGAAAAGCTACTATGTTACAGAACACATTCATAATTTTAATTTTTACCAGTGAGATTTTCTAAAGTTGCTGTCTCAGTCTCTGAAAAATATGCAACTTGACATGCTTTTTATTGCCGCCTTGATTAGTATAATTAGTCAGGATGCCCTGTGGCATATTAGTACTTTGTGATAATAACATCTCTCGGTTTTAAATTTGTTCACTGGCCCTAAGAACTATGGCTGCACTTTAGGTAACACAATCACTTTGGGTAAATTGATGGAGTTTTGTTAGTTTTCCTTTACGTACCTGAAAATTTCAGTCTGGACCAAAAGCTATCCAGCATGTTTCAATATGCCTTTGATGAAATTTCCCTAGTATAGAAACTCAAGGATTTAAATTTAAGTAAACCCCTCAAAGAGGTAAGTCAGTTTGCATGCAGGTTACCAGTGTCATTGCAAAATCAAAGTGGGAGAAGACCCTTGAAATTCACACTGACATTTAAGAAATGTAAATGAGGTCTGTGTCATCTGATGGATTCCCTGTATTTCCTCATGCTTAACAGTTGGAATTCCATGATTACTGAGATTATTTATGGTGAAGCCTCATCTGTAGTCATGCATGTTCAGAAAAAGAATATATAGAAGAAGGATGATCTAGGATGTGACAGGATAGCCGTTCTGTGAGAACAGACAGAAAAGTTTGATTTCGTTAAACCGGTAATACAAAGGACTTGTATTATGACTTGATTGAGGACTTGATTGCGATCCGTAAATATATCAAAGGACAAATACTAGAGGGAGAAAACATTCTAAATCTAAAGACAAGAACGTTCTTAATTATCAATAAATTTAGACTGGACTAAAATGGCTCATTCTTTGGCTTATCACGTGTCCTGGTTTGAGGTAAAACATCATACTAATAAATACTGGTGATCTTTTCACTGACATGATTTATTATTGTAAATAAGGGACTTATCTTTATTTTTTGTCACATCTTTGCATTATTACAGGTCTGAACTGCGGCCTGGATAGTGCATATATCTATGTTATACGGCAGTTCAAGTCATGAGTGAAAACAAAAATGCAACAGACTCCATGCTCCACCATGAACTGCAACTCATTAATCTGTCAGAGATTTACCATAGCAGCTGAAGAGAAATTAACTGTGATTTAAATTGATTGCTCAGTACGTAACTTTAGTTGACACCCCAAATCTGTGTCAGAGTAACAAGATTTGAGTAATGCCAAACATCCCTAAGAACACGCTTTTCTGTACTGAATGGCTGTAGGGCATTCCTTGCAAGAAGGAATGTAGATACGCTCTTGATTACCGTAAAGAGTTTGTCTGACTCTCAGAATCCTTCCTGGTGATCTGTCCCTGGATAATTCCACAGGTGGAAGCTCTCTTTCCAGAACAGATTTTGGCCGTGGGTAAAACTGAAGGTGATTTTATTGTTCTTGCTCTGGAATTACAGAGTCCATGGGAGCAACTGCAGCAATGCAGTAAAAAGAACTTTGTGAATTTTCTGAAGGATTCCTCCCTCAGAAAGGAATATCTTCAGTGATGGGCCTTAGGAGAAAGCCTTCCTCTTACAATTTTGCTTTCTAATCCTGTGACTCTTGCAATTCTACTGTATAAGGACAAGTATGCAGTTCCACGCATGAAGACGTGGAAAACTTTCCTGTCTAGTCCTGCCTCAAGTCAGTTGGCTAAACACTTTGTTGGTGGTCAGGATCTCTTGAGTTGAGCCCTTGTGGGCTGAGGATGAGCCTGTTTGGCTCCTGGATAAAAAGCCTGTTCAGTTCCTGGATAAAAGCTCTAATCCTAGACTAGTTTGAAATGTTGGTTTCTCTTTCCCCTTCCGTTAAGTAGGACAGGCCAGATGGTTTGGGGATTTGGGTGAGGGCTAACTTGCCTCTCATCTCAGGAAGTTTTAGGACATTGTTTGGGCTATTCAGAAAAGATTTTTGATGGTTTTTTGGATGAAGTTCTCTCTTCTTTGTCCACGGATGTATAAAAGCAGATTTTAAGGTGTTCATTAATATTTTTAATCTTTCTGGTTTGTTTGTTTGGTTTGAGTTTGTTTTTGTTTTCGTGGTTTTTTTTTTTTTTTTTTTAATACTTCTGAACCACTAGGTAGCCAGGTGGGTGTCCTGTGAATAGTTTTAAAAAGTTATTTAAATTTTGCCTAATTCCTTCACAGCGTTTGACTCCAATTAGTGCCCAGCAATAATCATACTGAAGTCAATAGAACTACAATGAACTTGGCAAAGAACTAGCTAAAACTAGGAATTGAAAATTTCTACCTGTAATATCAGATATCTCAGGTTCCATCACAAAATCAAAATTCAGAGTTCAGCAAGTACGTATATATACTACTTGTGTACCGAGTGCTCTTCCCAGGTGCGTCACCTGCTTTCATAACCTTGGATTCAGAAGCGGTGTAGCCTCTGTTAACGTTCTGCCTGGGACACACAAATGTCGTTTGCTGCCTTTTCTTCTGGGTTGAGTAATATCTCATTTACCTTCGCTGCTAATGGTTTGGGGGATGAGAACTGCTCTGTCACTACTCCAGTTCAGTCTTTCCCTTACTGAAAGTTTGGGGACACTTACAGGATGCTTATTAGTACAGAGCTATCAGTCTTTGTCATTCAATCCATAGCTAAAAGAAGAATATATTAATAGTTTCTGTGAGGACTCCTTGATTTTTTACCTTCCGACTCCCTTGTCTTTATTACAAAACATTCAAAATCTGTTGAATTCAAGTGTGTGCTACAAAATCTGCTTATTTTCCATAGGATTTAGGATGGAAACATTGCAAAATGGTTTAGTCAATTGTACTGTTGGTTTTTGGTTTTTTTGTTTGTTTGTTTGTTTGTTTGTTTTTCTGTTTTATTATCAGTAGCAATGGCTGGATTTTAGTTTCTGTGCTCACAAACAATCATCATATCAAAAGTCAAAGCTAGGTAATATCTAGGATGTTTACTTTTAAAAAAATTAATCAAACACAGTACTTACTGTATAATAACATTTGCCACAGCTCTTACTGCATGTCCTAGAATATTTATTAATTGAAGATTGAATATACTACTTCCATTCTTAAATGCAAGTTGTGTGTTCCCAGCTCCTAATGCATTACACTAAAACCACATTTTGCAACTTGTTCAATGTAATTGCTTTTTTAAGCCTTAGCTCAGGGGCTTTTAACATGTTTGCACTTTCAAGCAGTAGTATAAGGGATTAGTTGAAAATGGACATGACAATTACATGAACAAACATCATGCACTAAGCCTCTGTCTTCGTTGATCTTTGCCTTGTTCTCAGTTGACAAAAGATTCTGGGTATTTTTCTGCAGAAAAATGACGTGTCCCTGAAAATGGTCTTGCTCTAACAGCAGGAGGCATTTCTTGCTGAGTGAAAAGCTGAGTTTTTCTGAGATTATTCATTTGTTCAGATGAATTTTTGGTGCTATATATTCCATGTTGTTATTAATACGTTTTCTGTGTCAGCACTTAGAATATGACTGGTTTCAATGGGTGACTGAATGGGCTTATAGTAGAAATTTTTATTGAAAACATGTATTTGAAATCATCTTCTGTTTCATCTCCTCAGGGAAATATAACCAAATTAATAAAACATGAATTTGGGAATTCCACACTAACTTTCCTTGCAGCCTTTCTTGTGTTGGTAGGTAACTATGACATTATCTAGAATAGGGTGAAAAGGGTAAAATAAAAGGTAAAGCTGAACTAGCTCAAGTCCAGAAGCAGGGTCTGCTAACTCCGGTAGCTTAAATATCTGTTACAATGGGCTGTGGGAAGGGATATATCTCTAACTTTAAACAAACATGACTAGATTGGAATTGTCTTTAAATTTATTGGTAGGCATAAAGCACACCAAGAAGTGTGTCAAGAAAATCATGTTGGTTTAGAGGTTCTACACTGATGCCATGGCAACACATAAAAGTTAATGTGGATTTGAAGCGTACCAGTACTGAGGAGAAAGGGAACAATTTGTCTGTCTGCACAAAGACATCTAGTGGCATTTGAAAAGCCCTAAGATATTCTGCCTTTCAGCTGCTGGTTCAAACAGACGCACATCTCCTGCAATCCTATGGTATGTCTACCAGCCCTAGACAACCCAGGGACTCTTAGGGCTTATTAAGGCCATCTCTAAAAACACTGAGTGCGCTTCAGGCAGCGAAATAAAGCTTGAACAGGCGCAAACTCCATCCAGTATCCATTTGCTGACCTGCTCCTTTGATGAAGAAATTTGAGAACTGGTGCGTGCGGGTTTAGAGGTGTAGCAAGGAAGAAAGAAGAAATGTCAAGTTCATGGGCTTCTGCTAGGTCCGTGATGAAGGGGGTGGAGATAGAGGTTACTCATTGAAAAGCCAATCTTATTTTGATAGGTCTCAACTACCGTGATTTGTAATACTGCAGTCACACCAGAACACCAGTCACAGGCACAAATCTGAAATATTTTCCCTACATATTGCTAAGCTGAGAAACAGTCTTGTTACACTGTAAGTTCTAGTATAAATATTTAAAAATTAGAGTAAAATTATCCAAAATGAATGAAAGACTTAAGCAGTGTAAAGTATAGACATATGCTTTGAAAAGTGTTGCTATATATATGTATTATATATTATATATAATATACATTATATCAAGGCATGCAAATTACACATTTTATATATTCAGTTTTCTGAAACTGTAGACTAGCCAGTTTCATAACTTTCACAAAAATAAGGAAAAATATATTGCAAAAGAGGGAACTAATAAAGACTGACTAGAAACATCAAATTTTCAGTTCTCTATCCCTTCAATCCTACTAGGAGTCAAGTAGCTAAACCCTCATTCAATTTAAATCTATAAAAGAAGGTAGAGCAACTAGAAAGAAGATTGTGAGAGATCCCACATATTGGAGCACACAATGTTTGTAGATGGAAAGCAGACTAGAAATCTTCTTTAACTAATCCTGTTATGCCAATAAATTAGCTTTCATATGTTCCTATACACTTACATTTTGGAAATCTATTACCTGAAAAAGAAATCTAGTGATTGAAAGATCAGGCAATGTTAAAGACTGTTTATTTTTTAAAGAAAGTGAATAAATACAGATTCCCCAGAAGTGCTTTTGAAGATTATTGTTTTATCATTAAAAACAAGTAAAGAAGAGTGAATACATTCTTTTTCTCAGTTACATGTATTCAATACACTCATTTTTAATTCACCTTCAATATCTTCATGATTGTGGTAATATCGATTGATATTTGTTCCCACTGGCTCACGGTATCTGACAAGAAAGGCCTTGAGGAGGTAGCTGTCTGTCTTTTTCCGGGAAAGGAAGATATGGAATTAAATTTGCTCCCAGGCTTTGATCGTGTTTTGTAGAGGCTTGCCAAGAGGTGACAATCTGTAGATGCCCATCTGGAGACACCTGCCTGGGGGATGTAGACGGGAGGGTGGTGCCTCCCGGGTGCGATGGTGAACTACCTGCAGGTGCAAAGGAAAGGGCTTGGGAGTGAGAGAAGGTGCGGAACCCAGCAGGGTCCTGCTGAGGTGGTGTGAGACAGATTCTGAAGTCATATTTTGTGCTGTTGAAGAAACCAATAGTTTTAGAATCATAGAATCTTCATGGTTTGAAAGGAACTTTGAGATCATCAAGTCCAACCATGCATACACCAAAAAACCCACAAAAAAACTGCCCACAAACAACCTACACTCTCTGCCACTAGAGCATGCCCTGAAGTGCCACATCCAGATGTTCCTTAAACACCTCCAGGGATGGTGACTCAACCCCCTCCCTGGGCAGGCTGTTCCAGGGCCTGACCACTCCTTCAGTAAAGTCATTCTTCCTAATATCCAATCTAAACCTGCCCTGCCGCAGCTTCAGGCCATTTTCTCTGGTCCTGGTATTACAATCTAGAAGGATTTAGGGGAGGGTGGGTGGAAATAAAAGAGATCTGGCACCTTTGTTATAATGCCAGTAATGACATAGGGAGGGGTATGCCAGTAAAAATGTGTATCAGCCCACACCTTGCCCCGATTGTATCAGTTTCTAAAGAAAATAAAAGCCTGAATCACGGTCTCATAATAGATCTTGTTCTACCAGCTGTTAACAAGCATATTTGACAGCATGCTGTGTATTCTCTTGGGAAAAGGAAAATGGCTACGTAGAAAACAGATTCTTACAAGCTCTTTTGATAAATTGTATAATTTTACTGTTTAATTTCAAAGTATTCTAAAATGGTTGAAACTTTTTTTTGGGTATGATTTAGGATATGCCTTTGCAGTATTGGGTATGATGTATAAAAAAATCTGAGCGCACAGCTCTTTCACGCTGAGTGATTACTTTGGCTATTGTAATTAAAAATGCACACCCAGAGTGCATGAAGTTCCAAGTATTCAGCGTAGAATAAAGACGTGAGAGCAGAACTGAATTTTTAAATGATGCCAAAATAACTCAAACTTATTCAAGGAAAGAATTTCAAGGTTAATGCTTGATGTAAAGTGTTCGTGCTGGAGAACTTTTCCACCACATACTTACTAGACTCAAGAACAGAAATTAGGAACAAAGGCGACAGTCTGAAAATAATTAATTTTCTTAATTCAGGTTCATTTAACAGTTATTCTAAAGTTGACTGAAGCTTTTGTTTCTGTAATTGAAGTGTTAGTAAAGTACAGGCTCATGCAAAAACGAGGGAGAAAGGCTATATTCTTACAGTGATAGATGGGGATTTACGGACTTAACTCCTATTAGTGTTAATGGGAGTTAAGGACAAAATCCCCATATATCATGATAAGATTAATTTCTATTGCTTAAATACACATCATGAGGCAGCGATACTAAAGATATTTGAAAAATTATTTATTTTGGCCTAGTCTTTTTATTTTTTTCTTTTTAAAAATGTTTTTACATTGGTATCTGCATCCCTATAAATTAAAGAAACATCATGACTGTGAGACAATGATAACCTCAATGGAATTCACCTTCTTGTATGATTGCAAAAAAATATGAAACTTTATAAACAGCATACCTCATAAAATGTGAACAGAGCTATGTAGTGATGCCACAATCTTATTTTCACAGGTCCTCAGATTTTCTGTAATAGTGACTGAACAGATCTCAGCTTGCAAATCAGTTATCTTCACAGCTTTTCCTGGGTAATGCTGTAATTGCTATAGCAAGATATAGACTTTTAGCAACAGCTAAACAGAGCTGCTATTCAAACAGATTGAAAAGACTAATATAAAAAAGGAAAAGTAAGAAAGAAAATGCTGGAGGGGATGGGAGTAACGCCATAGGCTTTCATAGCGCAGTGCTCTCTACGTTGTGGCTTTTCCTTTCAGTGAAAAAGAGCAGTTAGAGAAAGAAGACTCAATGGAAGCAAGCACAGGGAAGCGGGAATAAGCAGTGTGAACTTTTCTCCATCTTTTCTAGCACAAGATCAGATGGGTGTAGGTAAACACTGGGTCTAAAAATTTGGTTAAAGGCTAGGTTTCATTTGGAATGATAAAATAAAGATTCTGGAATAACCTTTCATAGGGGCTGGCATGGAAAGAAAGCATCTGGGTTTTAGGCTGAATTAGAACAGGTGATGAATAGGACTATAAAACAAAATTGTCTGCAGTAGCAAGGGATTGCACTGATGATGCACTGACGAAGTCCCTTCAAGTCTTCTCTTCTTAAGAATTGCAGCTTGTGGCTATGGGGAAACGGAAAATTTGGTCTCTTTAATCGGAGTTGTTCAGCTTTCTGTATTGTACAAAGTGTTCTCTAAAATCTTTAAGAATGTTTGTTAAAACAGACCAGAGAGAATGAGAAAACTATTTCCTACAGTATATCTGGAAGAGCTGATTGTAACATCCATCATAGTAAATATTTATCTATTTTAGATAGAACAATTACTCCTAGGCTTAGAGTACTAAGGCAGCTGCAAGCTTGGATTCAGTCTTTTCTTCAAATGAGGTGAAAACCATTTGAATGTAGGTTTCCCTTAATGTAAGGAAGACTTTAAGAAAATGTTGCCCAGCACACGAGGGTCGGACTAGCACTGCTGCCTGTGGGACTGACATGCTCTGAAACGTTTAGACTTGGGTACACCTGAAGTTGGTATAGATAGCTGTATACCTGATTTGACATCTCTCCCAGGACTAGGAAGTCAGAGCAGAAGACACCGTGCACGGCTGGTTGTGGCTGACGAGATTTTTTGGCTGCCCAGCTCAAATGAGTGGATACAGCCACTCAGCTTTCAGCCTAGGCCTGAGGCTCTGGGGTATTTCCCATGTTTTGTGTGACAGCTGGGACTATAAACCACTAGTTGTTTTTCATGAATAATCTTGGAGATTCAATACTAAGCATCATGTCTTAGTCCTTTGTTAAGCTGAATGACAAAAACCTGCTGAAATTTAGGAAACGAAGACTATCAGATAATCTCTATGCAGTGCTTTTCAATTAATTTAGTTTGTAGGTAAGGAACTGCACCTTCAGGCACTGCAAAAATAGGATCAGCCAAGACCAGTCTGCTCTGCAATGAGAAAACCCGTTGTCAGTCTCTAGCTGCAGCTTTTCTACGTGAGCTCAGGTTTCCTGACTTCTGCGTGTGCCATAGTCCTGAGACGCTGTTCTTGCATCTCGGGAAACTTGAGAGATTCCCTCTTGACTGCCGGCAATAAGTAATTAAAGTTATTTCTCGAAACCTTGACAGCACCACACGGGTCTGAAATTAGTCATAAGTTACCCTTATAGATGGCTATTAAGATGCAGATGGTCTGTTTATATCAGTAGGGAAAATTAAATGGAACCAGCAGTCTTTATTTCTGACTTAGATATTTATTCTCTATATTGCACAAAGATCCCATTGAATTTCAGCCCGGAGTTACAGAAAACATCACAGAATCTGGCTGTGACTCGGCCACCAAACCTCACTGGGATAAATATAAAACCTATTCCAATTCATCTTGTTCCAAAAAAATCTTGAAATAAATCATGGGTCACAGCCACAAAAAAAAAATAATCCAGTTTAAAAATCAAAACAACCGAAATGGGAACTTTAGTATTTCATTTTGGAAACCTTCTGGTATATTATGTTTCTAGATTCTGCTTTAAAGGCGTCTGTTTTTGCAAAAGTCTGTCTGTGGCCATTATGTGGCCGCTGTCAGGGAAAACTGTCCGTTTGACCTTCTGCTTGACTGTAGATACTTGTTATTATATTTTCAGACCTATGACTTGTTCATGCACAGAATATAGTTCTTTTCAGTTCTTGCATCACTTTTAATTTCCATTAATAGTGCAAATGCACACTAACAACTGAGTTGGATCCTCTATGACAGTGCCTTCATCGAAAGCCATCCAAAATGTCCGAAACTTTTTCAAGCAGCTTTTCATCAGCACCGTATCACTTATTCTGGACTTTAACTTCACAGTCAATCTACAGGTGCTGCCTGTATGAAATAATTACCTTTCTTAAAGGAAGTTTCAGTTCTTCATAAATCATTGAAAGGCTATCTAGAAATGGTCGGGTTTGAGACCTGAAAACAAGACCTTGCTGTTTCTCCAGTGTTTTCTCAAATGCACTCAGTTAATAGGTAAGACTGAACTGTATCTCTGGAGCTTTCAGCAGAACTTGACCTCAGGATGCTATCTATAAAATTAACCTGAGACTTGGTCTTGAGTTGGTTTGTTGCTGTTTTAGAATGACAAATAAGAAAGGTTAACCTAATGCTGAATAAGATTATTTGTTCATTTTTTACAGACGTGTCTATTCATAGTTTATATTTCTGTTTTTCCGTATGTCCACGTTGACTATATTGGCTTTCAAACAGATGAAATATGTGGAAACCATCCCTGTAACTGAGCCTCTTTCTCAAATACCATAATCTCACTCTATTAACCAAGGAACGAGTGCTCCTGCTCCCTAATAACTCACCAGAGAGTTGCTTCTGAAAACAGTTTAAAAACCGCTGGCTTGAGGGGCCGGGGAAAGAAACCTGCCACCAGCTTCTGCAAAGGTCGTCAACTCCAGCAAAGGCAAATCTTCTGGCGATTTTTAAAAACCGGTTTAATCGGCCATTTTTTACTAGTCCAAACCTAAACCAAACATAACAGTCAAAACTATTTCTTCCTTGCTGCCCAAATTCCTGGAATTTAATTCTGGAATGATCCAATCCAAACACAGCCTATTATTTTTTTCGGAATCATGTAAATCATCAAAGGAATCAAAAAGGAAAAATTGACATTTCCTTTACTTTTTCAGAGTCATAAAAGGAGTCCAAGAGGCTGGAGTTATTTCCTGAGAAAAAACCTCCAGTATAGATGCCAGGAAAGAATACAGGAATATTCTCATTTTATAACACAGAAAGAGGAGGTTAGGAAAAGGTATAGAATAGTACAATCATCCTCACGAACTTCCCAGAGGCCAGGAGACAAACGCAGTGAGATTATTTCTCCTCGTTTCTGACTTTTTGTGTAAGGATGACTTTCACCGTTAGTAGGGAACCAGATTTCCCCAGATGTGGAAATTCAGCTATTGGTACCTGCTGACCACCATGTGCAGCATCATCTGTACCAGCCTCTTCTGTGTGTAGTGTCACCCGCCTCTCCATCTGCAGCACCATCTATTACAGTCTATCAGCAAATCGGATACTTGACCCTCATGTTTCCATGCACAGCTCCAGCTGGTCTCCTCCTTAACAGATACCTGAAAACACACCTTCTTCTCACCACCTAGTAGCGATACGCACTCACCCTTGATCAGCTCTTGGAAAAAGCTGGTACCATGTCACACCTTGTAACTTGGTGGGATGGATGGGAGCTGGCTGTGCTACCTTTGGCTAACATCTCCTTCTCCCTCTCTGCTTCATTATGCTGTTGTGATACCATTCAGTGCCTTACCTGATACCTTCCACCACACAGTGTCTGAATTCCAAGATTCCCTTCTAAAAAGTTATCCCAGACTAAAAGTTCTAGAGCAGAGCTGCACAAACCAATGTTTTCCATTGCAGCTTATAAAACCATCTGATGTGGGTCTTTTTTTCCACTTTAATTTGAAAACAAATGAGCCAGCAGTGTGCCCAGGTGGCGAAGAAGGCCAACAGCATCCTGGCCTGTGTCAGGAACAGTGTGGCCAGCAGGACTGGGGCAGTGATCCTCCCCCTGTACTGGGCACTGGTGAGGCCCCACCTCGAGGGCTATGTCCAGTTTTGGGCCCCTCACCACAAGAAAGACATTGAGGTTCTGGAGCGTGTCCAGAGAAGGGCAACGGAGCTGGTGAGGGCTCTGGAGCACAAGTCTGGTGAGGAGCGGCTGAGGGAGCTGGGGGTGTTCAGCCTGGAGAAAAGGGGGCTGAGGGGAGACCTTCTCGCTCTCTACAGCTCCCTGAAAGGGGGGGGGAGCCAGGGAGGGTCGGGCTCTTCTCCCAAGGAACAGGCCATGGGACAAGAGGAAATGGCCTCAGGTTGCGCCAGGGGAGGTTTAGGATGGGTATTAGGAAAATTTCTACACCAAATGGTTGTCAAGCATTGGAAGAGGCTGCCCAGGGCAGTGGTGGAGTCGCCATCCCTGGAGGGATTTAAAAGCCGGGCAGACGTGGTGCTGAGGGATGTGGGGTTGTGGTGGACTTGGCAGTGTTGGGTTAACAGTTGGACTTTATGATCTGAAAGATCTCTTCCAGCGAAAACGTTCTTGTGATTCTATTTGTTTGCTAATACCTACGCTGTATGCATCGCAATGTGCTTTTTCAATCACTCTTGGTTCCATCCTATAGAATTTCCACACAATATGGAAAATAGCTGCTGTATCTGCTTAGAATGCTGGTTCAGCAGAGGGATTTGCATGGATTAACGTGGTCACATAACAAACCGGGCGGTTGCAGACCCGCTAGAATTTGAAACACCTCTGCCTACTCCTGAGTCTGTGACCCAGACTCAGGGGGGCAGAGACAAGTTTATGATAATATAAAGGATGTTAAATAATTCACCTTCCAAACTCACACAAGACCTCTCTGTGTTGACTTCTCTGTGCCTTGAAAGAAGGGAGTTAATTCTCAAATAGGGGAAAAAAAAGAATGATTTTTTTCTAATTTTGAAACTGTAAAGTGGCCTCTATCGCATGATCTGAGACAAAAACTATGCAATGTTAGATATTTCTGCCCGTCACTTCAGTATTAACACATTGCTGTATCCGTTACAAAGATTTTTTCAGCATATTTTCACCAAAGGCAGGCATATATATCCTCGTATTTGAGATAATCATCTAAATGATTCATTTAGGAAAAATATTTGTTGAAACTCTCCAGCATTAAGCTTTGTAATGTCTACAAGTGAACGCTCCTTTCAAGTACTCTATTTAAAGACACCCTAGAATAGGTAGAATAGAACATAAATAGAAATGCTCTCTTGAAAAAAAGATGAAGCTAATGAAATTAGAGCTGTGACTCGTGAAAGAGATTATTATGATGGCTTAAAAATGGGTTAATGTAGGTTAAAAGCACATTTTATTTGTAAATGTAAGATAATCTCGTTAGTGCCGGGAGCACAGAAAGATCTGTCACCTGCTTCCTAACGATATTCAGGATAATACAGATTTTTCAGATTGAGTCAATACCCATCAGCAGAAACGTGGCAGGAACAAGTAAGAGACCTATACTTTTTAATGTGTTAGTTGTTTGCACTGTTGTCATCTGTCATCAGGTCTCTCCGTGAGTGTCCCTTTCAATGCACTTGTAGCACATGCATTATACTAAGCATATTCATACATACTTTGTAAATATTGTTGTAAATCTGCATTAAGATCAAAGCGTTGTTCCTGACCTTTGAAACTCAGAAAGCCCTGAAGGAAGTTGGACTGTTGTATTTACTAGAATAAAAGGAGGCTTTTTGGGATGGCCTACTATCTGCCCCATAGACTGTTGTGTCGCCTTTGCTTCATGTATTCAGTATTTTGTCTCTGAATATTTGTACATGAAAATGTCGGTGTTGGTGTTATTCTCACCCTGTAAAACTGAATAATCTCTTCCTTTTTTGTTGTTGGCAACTGCCAAGTCTATACGTGACACGGGTCTTAACAGCCAGGAAGTCTCTTAGCACCAGGAGGTACAGTGTAAATACAAGCTGAGCACAGCTTGAGCTGCAAAGAGACACTCTGCAAGGAACTTTTGAGGATGCTGTGATAAAACCTGAAATTTAAGTTCCAGTGCACCAATAAAAAAAATGATTAAGTTTCCTGGAGGATATGATTCCCATATTGTGAATATACGTTTAACTTAATATGACCAAGCAATCTGATTGGTTTCTCAGATTTTTAAGGTTAACTGTGCTTAGGTATATTGCTATTTAGCTTAAATAAAAAACTTCAGGTGATAAATTTATGTTCCTTTTGTTATTTAATCATTTAAATGATTTAAAATAATTTTTAAAATCTCCTACTAGTATTTAAGATTTCTAAATCCTTGGGTGAAAAAATGAATAGTAGCAACATGTAAAAAATGAAAGACTGAATCTAGGTTTTCCTTTATACGTTCAAAGCAATAAAAGTTTTATTCGGCCAGAGGATGAGTGTGAAATCTTCACTTCGTGAATATGGTACAGATAGGGTACTGCCATTCCTCTAGTAACAGGAATATTGGCAAGGCTGGACCCTAAGTGGTGCTGATAACAGAAGATTTTTTAAGGGAGTTTTAAATTATGTGCTTTACTTTTTTTTTTTTTTTGCCTCCTCAGAGCATACATGACATAAATTAAGATCCTCATATGATTACTTAAAATCACCCAGGTTCAACCATAATCACAGCAAGAGGTGGCATTCCTTTTTTGCCACTATCAACGGTGTGGTTTGTCTTTTGAGACAAAGAAAGGGGATAGGAAAGAACTGTAACCCATACTCTAAAGAGGCTGAAAGAAATGTGCAAAATAAGAAAACAGAAAGAAAGAAGCAATCTACAGAGTTAACAAGCTGTAAACCAAATTACGCTACTTTTTTTTTTTTTTTGGTTTGGCTGTGGATGAGTTTAAGAGCATCTGCTTGCCCAAAAGCCGATTCCTGCTGCACACTGTGAGTTCCCATCACGCACTGACAAACTCCTCTTCCCTGCTGAGAACTACAAAGTCCAGTAACGGAAAGCTGGCACCGGGCTATTTTGCAGCCGATCTTGGTTTTTTTTAACCCATTGTTTTTCTGTAATTGTTTACGGTGTTATACATAACCGAGGCAGCAGAGGGAGCTCAAAGATTTTGGTCTTCAGTGAGAAAACTAAACCAGAGAGACGGGGAGAGAGAGTCTGGCAGTGCCAGACAGTGAAAGACCCGTCTCGCTGGACTCGGGCTTCTTTAAAGCTAATAGATCATATGCATATCCCATTATTCATCTGGTAGTTTTAAATACCAGTGAGACTTCAAAGTACCACTGAGTGGCCAGGTTTTATTTTGCACTTGTTGCTTACGAAAGCTCTTTTGTTCACAGTTTGGGAAAAAAAAAAAAATTCATCAGGAATATCAAAGTCGTTTTTGTGTTTAATAAATTGTTCTAATAAGTCACTCTATGCATAAAGATTTAGAATAAATACTAAGACATAGGTACCTTCCTAATTTTAAGGTCTATAGTAAATACAGTTGGTAAAATAGGGACAATTGGTAAAATACTGAACTGCAGTGAATTGGCTTTTGTTCAAGAATGTGGAAATTCAGTTAGTAAAATAATGCAAGATGGTTTTGGTTGTATATTAATATAGAAAGATTTTCTGGTTTTTCAGAAGATGTTAATCTTCGGTGTTGGGGAGAATTAAAGTTAATAAAATACACAAATGAAAGTCCTATCTACACAAAAGCCTTTTTTCCTCTGCAGAAGATTTGAGTCTCCGAGAGGTCAACAGGTGCTGACCATAAGCAAAAGTCTGTTTTGAACTGTATCAGTGGATACATGATAAACAGAATACCAGCATCTTGAAGGCAGCATTTGTCCTAAGGTCAAGCTTGTGCTTAATTGCCCAGTTTTTGAATGCATATAATTGGTAGTCAGAAAGTTAAGGTATCACAGGGATAACCGAAACATGGTGGGACAACTCACAACTCGCATGACTAGAGGATTGTGATGGATGTCTGTAGGCTGTTTCTTAAAGACAGGCAGGGAAGAAGAGGAGGAGTCACGCTTTATGTTAAGGACCTTGAATGTATAGAAGTCAACCACGGAGACTGTGGAAGTCCTATTGAATGCCTTTGGGTCAAGATCAGAGGGGTCACCTCCAAAGGGGATTTTACAGCAGGCATCTGCTACCAATCTCCAAGCCAGGATGATAAGGCCAACAAAGCAATATTTGGGCCACTTAAGCTACAGGTCAGCAGAACCTGGTTCTTATGGGTGATTTCATCTAGCTAGACATTTGTTGGAAGAACAATACGGCAGCTCACGTGTCATCCATCGAGTTCCTGGAATGCGTAGAGGACTCCTTTCTCATACAAATGTTACACGTGCCAACCAGGAATGAGGCACTGCTGGACTTGCTACGCACAAACCAAGAAAACCTGCATTGTAATGTCTTGGTTAGTGATAGCCTTGGCTGCACTGATCGCAACATTGTGGAGTTTGGGATCCTGCTGAGCACGCTGGAGGTTAGTACTAGGGCAAAGATTTTAGATTTTAGAAGAGAAAAACATCAGCTCCCTCAGAGCTCAACTGGGAGAGGGGAAGCTTCCATGGAGGCTAAAGGAGTTAATGAGTGCTGGGAGTTTTTCCAAAGCGCTCTTCTGGAAGCACAAAACCACTTCATCCCCTTTAAAGATAAGGGAGGTAGGTGGAGAAACACACCCCCTTGGCTTAACTGTGAGCTTCTGAGTCTGCTCAAAACCAAAAGAGAAGTGTTACCAGAGACTGAAAAGGGGAAGAATGCCCATTGAGAACTACAAGAGTATTGCCAGGATGTGCAGAGATGCAGTTAGAAAAGCAAAAGCTCATCTCGGATTTAAATTGGCCAGAGATGTCAAAAACTGAAAGAAAGGGTTATTCAGTTATTTAAGCAACAAGCAGAAACAGAAAGAAAATGTTGGCCCACTGTTAGACAGGAGAGGTGAATTAGTCACTAACAACGCTGAAAAGGCAAAGGTTCTCAACTCTTCACCTCTATCTTTACTGGCGCTGTTAGGCCTCAGGCCTTGGGAACAAAAATCCAGGTGGATGCAAACACAAACCCACTGTCAGTGAAGGAAGAGTTGGTGTGTGAACTGTTACAGGAGCTTGACCCCTACAAATGGATGGGCCCTGACGATATCCACCCGAAAGTGTCGCAAGCTGTCTGACGCTGTTATGAGGCTGTTCTCCGTAATCTTTGAGAAGTCATGGAGATCGGGGGACATCCCAGAAGACTAGGGGAGGGCTAATGTCACCCCCATCTACAAGAAGGGCTTAAAGGAGGATCCAGGAAATTATAGGCCCATCAGTCTTAGTTATGGAACGAATCCTCCTGGGGGCTGTCACAAGTCCAATGAAGCACACGATTGGGAAAAGCCAGCACAGATTCACCAAGGGCAAGTCATGCTTGACGAACTTTATCACCTTCTACGACAAAGTAACCTGCTTGGTTGATGGGGGATGAGCGGTGGACATTTTTTCTATAGCATACTACCCTGGAGCTCTGTGTTACAGATCAGGTTGTAGTCTACCTCGACTGTTTTAATTGGCTTTCAAGGCAACACAGAACAGAGTGTAATTTCATTATAAAATAGAAGTATTGTACTAACTTACTAACTTGTACTGAGAGGAATCATTTATAATTCTCATTTTTTGGAGAGAAAATACACTTGAGATGTGAACTCAGGCATCCTCTTCCCAAATGTGGGACAATTTTTTGAAGTGGTAGCAACTTCAGTTTTCCATATATCCTTTTTATAGATCTAACTGGTAGATTTTTGCACTTTACTGACCCTGTGGTCTATCTCCTGCTTTGCGCCATTTTCACCAATACAGCCATTAAAAAGTAGCTGTGGAGCCCTATTCTAATCATCTGGGCATTGCTTAATCCTCTGATTGAACTTGAATAAATCTCCTTGGACGCCATGTCAATCTGTTTGGGATTTGCAGTCTGGCAAGGCACCCAAATACAAATTAAAGTGATTTTGCACCTGAAAAAAAAAAATCATCTGCCTTTCCCAGTAACATCTACCACTGTGTTCCAAGGCAAGTAAAGATCAGGCAGCTGTGAACATCACTTTGGAGATAGGGGGCATAAATATTTGAATTTATGTTATTGATTTCCTAACTACAGGTCCTTGGCTACATTCAAAGGTCTCATTTTTGCTCTTACTGGTAATTCAGAAGGATGGGTTTTGCTTAGTATTATTTCTTTATATTCTTTTCTTTTTTTTTTATTTTTTTCTTGCTGTACCAATGATTTTTTTTCTGTGTTCCTTCATTCCAAGTATGTATCCTGACCCTTGAAATTGTTGGGATTTCAAAGTATTTACTATATTTGGATCTTACAAACTCCCACAGATCTTTCGTCTCGCTGTATTTTAACCCCCTCTGTCCCCAAATTACAATGTAACTCTTTTCAAAGGTGTTTATTTGCCTTTGTTCAAAATATGTGAGGCACTTGTATGGAGAAAGAATGACTATATGTCCTCTCACACCAAATTTTAAGGAGTAAATCTGTGCTCCAAGTTATAAGCAGACACATTTCACCTCTTAAATAGGATTATCCAAGTTATTTTTGTCGGTTCACAGTTCAATATTTAGTTTTACTGTCTTTAGACTTTGACCTCGTTTTCCTTCTTATTTCCTTAAAATCTCTAGTCTTTTTGTACCCTATCTTCTGCCTTTCTTTAATAGACAAATTATAAGCATATGTACAAAAAGTGTACAATCCACTTATATTTACCCAACTCTTAGAATTCGTAATGAAATTTTGTATACCAGATCACCGTTTTAGTTATTCTGTTATCTCTGTGCAATAGCTCTATGGAAGACGGAATTTTAAAATAAAGTATACATCCCCATATGCACCGTATATAATGAAATTATCAAATATTATTAACAAAGTAACAGGATGAATTGACATTTTTCAGGTTGGAAAGATGGAATGCTGTAGAAACCAATACCTATCTAATTGCAAATAGTGAGTTCATTACAACTGCTAAATAAAACTTACGGAAAAACATAAATCCCAGCCCTTGGCTTTACTTTTACTTGTGTGTTTGATGGTGTAAAGATAGATTTTCTGTTAGAAAAAAATCAATGGCCAAATTAAATGTTTTCACTGTCAGTTCTCAGAAGTGGATTTCCTTCTTCATTTAGTTCCAGGTGAAGAGAAGCCCTAGCTAGCTTTTGAGCTCATTGAACGTATTTAACTTGAACTTTAAACATTGTTTGAGGTAAAATTTCTTACCATGGTTGTCTCTGCAATGGATCCAAAGCTGTTTATAAATATGTTGCATGTGACATTAACTGGAGGGCCTGCAAAAGAGAAAAACACCACTCCCTGTTCCGGCATCATTGCTTATCGAGTGACTGTAAAATATAAACTGTTATGAAACAATAGTTATTGATTTAGGAGGAAATAATGCTACATTCACAACCTATTTAATGCAAAATTAAATTGAATGATTCCTAATAATTTTCCTTTTGATTTTTTTAAAGGTACGCTACTTGACTGGCTAGTTCTAACAATAAAAAAGAGAGAGAAAGTTCATTATAAAATTGCACAGATCATTCTATGCAAAAAAATCAACATTCCATTTGAAATATATAATAAAGATATTTTTATGTGCATTTCAGTGAGCAATGTATGTCACTTCTCACAGCAATTAGGGGAAAATGTGACCTTTTTCACTCAAGGTAGCTACTACTTTTAATGTTATCTGTCATCACTGGTAATGGAAATATATTATTGCTGCTCTAATCTCTACTGCTTACACCAACAAATGTGGATAAGAAAGAATGACATAGATTCTATTCTCATTTCTCTTAAATCCACAAAATGGTTAAGAATCTATTTAAACTGAATTTTCTGTTACCATGGGTCTTCAGTCAACCGTTGTTCTGTCTTATCTAGCATTTGTGAAGCATCAGTAGTGGCAGAGCAGTCAGTACGATAACAGAACAATGAATCGTCTCTTCAGGGAAAAGGTTTTAAATTATTTCTCTGAAAGTCGCTGTAAAAATGGCATTATGGTGGAGCATGCTAATTTCTCCATTATTTCTTATCAATTTCAGTCTGTGTACAGGGGAAACAAACTTTTTCCATCACAAGGTTTTTCTGTCTCCTGATCATTGATGTTCTTATATCAATAAACCAGTTCAGAATTGGAGAACCTCGTTTCTTTTTGCAGGTGTAAGCAGTTGATGATAATAATAAAGGTCTAGATCTGGACTTTGAGGACTGGTCTTACAAACCCTTATGTAATATTTCTTTTTTAGGGTCGCTGAAGTAAGGGGTTGCTCTGCCACTGCTGGCGGTTTACAGCTAGCAAAATTTAATGTGACCAATGAACTTGATATTAAAAACTTGAAGAATCAGAACGTCCATAAAACATTCTGCCAACAGGAGACAACTTGGAACATCCAGCTTTCTTTCCTCAAGGCAATAATTGTTTTGAAGTACTGTACGGCAACTGCAACAAAACATCACTACGGGTGCGTCAGTCACTGTCATACAGAAGATTCCACACACGGAGCGGAATTCTCAGGTAAGGAGGTACCACTCTGCACTCACTTTGACACTATTTTCACTTTGATATTCATTAATTATTTAGAGCTGTTGAGCATATCCAATACTTCTTAGAATTCAGTAAAGGCTTGACATTGATGAGTCCTGAAAAGGATTAAGGGAAAAATAAAAAGCTGGGGACACCAACAAAGGCAGAGTCACTAAAAACTGTCAGGGAGAAAATCATACTCCCTGGCTATGTTAGACAACATGTTTGCAAGGCTGCTTTGCTTTCAAACACTTTCATGTTGTAATACTTGTCATCATTTAAAATCTTGTTTAAAATTGTATTATGCTTTAAAGCGTAAGTTTGCTGTATCAACAAACGTAGTTGCTTTTATAAAGAAAAAGCCCTAAATCACTATAGGGCTGATGCTTCATTTCAAAAGTGGCATTACAAAAATAGCCAACACCTAGTTAAAGAGAGCATAAAAGGAGAAGCTAAAAGCAGCTTGCGTACGGTTTAGATATTACTTAAAGTTACTGTGCTGAGAGTAAAAATGAACTTACCAAAACATGGTCAAAAAGAAACGTAAATGAAGCTGTTAAAACTGGAAGTCATATTCAAATACAGGAACTCGGGCAAGTTGAACATAGATTAAAGATGAGGGAAAAATAGAGCTGAAACTCACTAGAGACAGAAAAGCTAACAATGATAACTATCTGCAAGGCGTTAAAAATAGAATCCTGCCAAGATCTGGAAGGTGAAGTCAAGAGAAGATGATTAAGATATAAAAGTATCCGTGAAAGTAAAGAAGGTCAGAGCAGGAAAACTAAATGAAGTCTTTGTAACAGCCTTTGTCTCCAGTTGCTGCCTGTGTCAAATGCTGGAGCCGTTCTGATGGAAGATTTGTGTGAGGACTGGAGAAGACATTTCAGTCTAAGTGAACAGGAGCAAACTGACAGGCTGAGGTGATACCAAGCCAGACGTTGTAAAAATCTTTGCAAAATTGTGGGAATGTGAATCGCTGTGAGTCAGCTATCGCCTGTGTCAGTTATGTTTATCAGTGGAAACGTGTACCATGTCCAGAAAGTATAACTTGAATTAAGAAAGCAGACTCTAGGTATGATGGTGGATGACATTGACGATGAACTT
This sequence comes from Sterna hirundo, assembly GCA_009819605.1. Classification (NCBI taxonomy): domain Eukaryota; kingdom Metazoa; phylum Chordata; class Aves; order Charadriiformes; family Laridae; genus Sterna; species Sterna hirundo. The sequence continues at coordinate 2,062,942 of CM020441.1, forward strand.
TATCCCTGTAAACCTTACCTCCGTACCAGCTGAACTGGTAGAAATGATGAGGACTAATATGATTAAGAGATATGGATTAATATTAGCTTTGATGAAATAACATCTCTCATATCTACTGAAGCTTTCTGAAAGAGCTGATGAGCATGTGGACAAAGCCAATCTAATTAACTTAAATAAATATTAATTTTAATTTCAATATATAATGAAATTAAATAGTTTATTTGGACTTTCAAAAACTTTTCAACATGCTCTTTTGTCAAAGGGTTTTTAAGGTATTAGTTTTGATGAAGGGAGATAGAGTCCTCTTATAAGTCTTTTGCTTGAAAGTTATTTGATGTTAGGAATAAATAGCCATTTCTTAAAGTGTGAGGTGATTGCTGGTGAGTTCCCCCACGGATCTGCGTGGAATCTTTGTAGTTCAATATTAATGACCTAGAAAAGAAGGTATAGCAATATAATTTTGCTTCTGGTATAATATTTTTTAAGGTGGTTGTATATAAAACTGGCAGCAAGGAGGTGCAGAAAAATCACAGGATGCTGAGCCGTCAGTCAATAAAATGTTTGATGAAAATCAGTGTCAGTCAAATGCCAAATAATCCTTACTATGCATTCCTACTGATGGGCTCCAAACTAATGATTTCCGTGCAGGAAAGAGAGGTTAGATTAATTAAGGATGGTTCTCTGGAAGCATGCTCTGTCATCAATAAAGACAGGAGAATGCAAAGAAATACATAAAAATTTGGACTTCCATCTTGAATACGTTAAAATTTCTCCTCTGTCCACCTCAAAAGGACATACTAGGGAGAAAAGAGATTTCAAGAAGTCAAACAAAATCTGCGAAATGCTGCCACACAAAACCAGCTTAAGTAGAACAGGACTCATCACATTGGAAAAGGGATATGGTGGGAAGTGATATATACGTATACAAATCTGTAAAGATCAAAAAGAATTAGCCCTTTTCCTCCATTTCTCAATATGTCACATGGAAGAAAATCAGTAAAATAGTCACCAAATTCAAAGCAAAGAAAAAACTATACTTTTCACTGTTCCAAAACACGAAGATTTTATTGCCATAAATTAATGAAAAGGTGAAAAGTATAAACAGCTTCCAGAAGTGATCAGAATATTTATCTAAATTACTTTGTCAGTAAAGTCTTGGCTTTAGAAGTTCCTAAACTAATGATTGCTGAATACTGTTCGGCAACACCAGGACAAGGAACACTTTACACTTTCCTATGTAAATCCCCAAATTTCCACCTCAATAGGTTGTTATCAGTGGTGCAATTTAAAAATATAACTCCTCTTCTGTACCAGGTTAATGCTGAGCATCTTGAGGCCATGACAATTTTTACACGTGGATTACATAATTGTGTCCAAATTTGAAAGACAGTGAAGTATTTCCCATCTATTCAGGAACAGATTGGTCTGGGATGTGGAAAAGCTGAGTAAGAGAAGCGCCTTGATATAGGTTTGATGTACTGGAAATAAGAATATTTTGCAACTGGAATAAAGATTTTACAAGAGTTCATAACTTTCTGTTGTATTCCATAGCTAAATAAGTACCAACAGTCTTCTCTGTGATTTCTGTTGAACAAGAACAGATATGCAGAACTCCTTATCCAAAAGCAGAGCACTCGTACAAAATATATAATTATGTGTTATTGACCAAGATTAATCATGACTAAAGGATGGTAATTAAAAACCTTGACTACATAGGAATTTTGTTGGAAGAATAAATGATTTAAAATGATGGTCTGAGTTCTCTTGTTGGTACTCATTCTGCTTCTTTAAAACTGTTGCCAGATTAAAAACTCAAAAAGGCATTAAGTCCCAGCACTTGCTCTAGGACTAATAAAACTAGCCAGAAAGTGGCAAAGTCACTTAAGGAGATACTTATTCTTAGTGATAGATCTGAATCATTCTGGGCAGATTTGTTCAAACTGCATAGCTGTCTAGAAGATTTAGAATGTGCACTTTTTGAAAAAGAACAATGTCAAATTAGGTTTTGTCTCTTTAAATTTCAATAGTTGCAAAACAAGGCTCTAAATCTTTTGAATTACACGTTCAAGAAATACTATATTGAATTTTTAATCTCTAAGCCATCTGCCTGTTCTTCACTGGAGCCCCATCAGAAGATTGTGATTGCACGGTGTCCATGACAAACTCTAAAATCCAACCCCCAAAGCAACCGCTAAGCTGTAAACTCCTCATTTTTAAACACTTTTTTGTAGGACTTCAGGAGACCCAAAGAAGAAAGGAGAAAGACTGCAGTGCTTACACTTTGCCTGAGGTCATCTTCTGCCCAGCACAGCTTTACCTTAGGTTGAACCTGCAGTTTGCACGCTAAAGAGTGTACTGCGGCAACACCTCAAGGTAACTTTGATAAGGAGCAAAAATAATTGAAGAGCTACCATTAATATAAGAAAGTAATTTTAGAAATACAGTGTTTTGCATTATTTTGCAAATATTGTTTGATACATTAAACCTCCAGGAAGCCAGGTGCTGGCCTATTCTTCAAAGTAGTTCCAGCAAGGAATGTCCAAGGGACTTATTCTGTACGGTCATAAGGGATATTGATCACTGTTGTAAATCTTTAGTGATGTGTTTGAGTTTCCAGTGCATGTTTATCATTTTCTGAGAAATAGCAGCACTGCAAACTTATTAAAAGCAAACCCTTTCAAGCTGCAGTAAATCCTGGGTAATAAGTTTATATATGCAGCACCAACTGTTTATGGCTTACTGATGGGAAGTAATTTGACAAACGACTTACTTGGTCCTTATGAATCAGTCTGGGCAAATTATGGCAAAACCAACAAATAGAAATGGCTTTAGAGTCATAACCACTCAAGTTTCTAGGACTTGGAGATGTCAACAAATTATAAAATTTAGTGCTGAATAGGAATTAAGATGGAAAGGCAGTGACAGATGCCAAGAGAGCACTTAAAGGAGAAAGGCCTGTCTGCTCGAAGGAAAATTTTTGTAGTAGACATGGAGTAAAACCTGCCTTATAGTGAAATGTTAGAGCGAAGAGAACTTCTTAGACTCTAGAAGATAGGCATAGGAGATAGCAGGACAGAAGGATAAACGACAGGAGGAGGCAGCTAAGGCAAAGTAAGAATAATGTCATTTTTAATCACAATAGTTTTATTCTTTCAAAAAAATATTTATATTCTGGAGACTTTAAAGTCTAATAACTTGATTTAATAGAGTTAAATATAGTTCCACCATATTGTTGGAACTCTTTTGCATTCTAAAAAAAGAATAGTCAAATTTAGCTAAACTTCCCAGGCAGTAAATGTTAGAATGGGTGGTATTTGTCTGTACAGTAGTTTGTATATTTGTATAATATTATAGTTTGCATAATCCTTCATTAAATAGTCTAGCATGCCCGAGCCTGGATAACATGGTTTCTGTTAACACCCTCAGAAGACATAATCATTGCATTTGTAAACTTCGGACTTCCAGTCTTCTTTGAATCTCCTTTTTCTTATTTGAATCTCCTTTTTGATAAGTGCATAAGAGAGACAATTCCCAGCTTTGAGAACCTGAAGTTTCAGTGGAGAACTGAGAACAGGGAAAGGAACAAGAGGGAAGATGGTCCTTTCTGCCACTTCAAAGCACAGTGGGGGCACAGGAGTGAGGAATCTAATTTGGTGATAGATTTGGTAATTAAGATAGGCTCTCTTGAGTTTGACTCTGATGCTCAGATCATTAAAACACTCCTCCTTAGAGTTAGGATCAGGCAGGTATGAGAATTTGGCCTCATTTTCACAGAATTTTCTTTCTGGAGTGCTTCAGACTATAGTAGTCCAAGGTGGGAATTTGCATCCATTTTCAGAAAAGAAAAAAAAACAAAACACAAACAAACAACTGTATTAGACAATTCAAATCTAGTGATAAGTTAAATTTTCCAAAGGTCCGCATTTTAGCAGCTGTGACAGTGACAGGAATAGAGCATATTGCTACTGAAATGGACCATCATAGCTTTCAGTGAGTGTACTTCTTCATTTTCATATTTGTTCCAGAAACTCTATTTGTGTGAGAATAAATACTGAAATACAGAAAGTTTAGGCTTGAAATTACCTTTGAAATTTGGTCTGATCCTTGCATCGTAGCCTGACATCCTCCCCATTAGCTTATCCAGGAAATCAGATGGCGACATTGGCATGCTGCGAGATCTTGCGCTGTCTGTTTCCTTTGTGGCTACCAAGCTAACAGCAAGGAAAAACAAACGCAGGAAAAAGCAGAACAAAACATTTTGTTAGAAATTTTGTTAGGGAAACTTTAATTTTACACAGCGAATCGCTTAGTTCATTCTTGTTCATTCTTGAACAGGAAAATAAGATTGCCTTTCAAGCCAGTTTATGTTTCAAAAGTAGTAGTAGCAAAGAAATGGAAACATTAAGTTCTTTTTATATATGTAATTTTATATGCAAATTCTATTTTGTTGACACCCAGTCCCATTATCACAGAGTTAAATAATGTCAGCTACACAAATAGCTGGGCATGTGGAATGTCATAACTCGGAGTCTACTCTAAGATTGGTCTGTTTAAGTGGGTGCGGTGGAACACAAGCCTAGATCAGAACAAAAGTAGTGAGGATCTTTCAAAGAATAGTATTACTACTGCCAGGTTTTGTTCAGCTAATGTTTTATGTTAATATTTCAGCAGAATACAACATATCAAACGATCTCTTGGCAAATGTCATTCTTTAACATTGACTTAGAGGTTTGCTTTCTGTTAAAACAAAAGTGACTGCTGTGGTGGTAAAAAAAACCCCACAACTTACTGAAGGAACTGTCTTAGGGCAAAATTTTCATCTCAGAGGCACATGGCAAATGTCATCTCCTATAGCCTCCTCTCCACATGTATGCAAAACTCCCACTGACATTCTAAAGTGTGCTCAGCACATGCCAAGAGAGCACAGTCTCGGCGCTGCCATCAGCCACGTGGGCCTGGAGAACAGGTCTTTGTTGTTGCGGAACTCTAACTCGAGTGTTGGCCAACATGTTGGAAAAACAACACAGTCAGTAAATACGTATTTCAATAAAATTATCAGTAATATTGTGATATACAGTGCAACTAAAACAATTTGTGACTTTCGTAGTTTCAAAAAAAGATAAAGAGCTTTTCCTGTTTGTGCTGACTTCTAGTCAAAAGCCTATTGCAGAAGGATTTGAATCTCTTTTATTTACCCACTGTCCTGTTAACGCCAATTCGCTCTTTCAGAAGTGCTTAAATATGCCTTTGTTTAGAAGTAACAGAAGTAATTATTAGGAGTAATTATTTAGAAGTAATTATTCACATTTTTGAATAATATGTGCATGCATTTTCTAACTGGTAGAATTACAAGAATTTAATCTCGGCAAAACTTTTATACTGGGGTGCGTTCAGAAGTGAGCTACAATAGACTTGTGGGTAGCGTAAAGTTATTATGTGACTTTAAGTTACCAAGAAGGAAAGCTGTACATTTTTGTTCACAGGCAGAGGCATTGAAGGCTTCCCATTGCTGAAGAACTTTATTTCTATATAAAAATGTATAAAAAATCATATATAAAAAAATACATTCATTATAACCTCCCAGTCTTCTAGTCTATTCATATTTTACCAGGAAAAGTTACCGACAAGAATACTAGCCTGGTAATGATTCGGTGTTGATCCTGTGAGCTATTGGTAAATATTACTAACACTTAGAAGGATTTAAATTATCTTCAAAATTCAGACCTAGAGCAGTACTTTATTTCATTTTTCTGAATGTGTCCTTAGCACCTTTAGAATATAAATTAAGCCTTTCCAAACCATTAAGAAGAAATTTTTTAACTAAACTAGCAGACAAAAATAAAGAAAAAAATGGAAAATGTCAAACAACGTATTTGAAAAATCATTTGTGACTGACTGAATCTACACCATCAAAAGTTAGGGTAAGAAATTTTGTTCCAAATAAGCTGTTACATAAAACCAGGCATGAACCTGTCTCTGGTCTATTCTGTCTGTTAAATCAATGTTCATCTAAAATCAGAGGAGAGATGAGCTTTGCATCGTGTCTTGAAGACTGTCAAGTTGGGATTTCATGGACTGAGGTAGGAAAACATCCTGAATCACAGGTCTGTGACAGTGCATGACCTGCCAAGAGTCATAGTTAAGTCAGAAACTGGCAGGTCCAGTTGAGGACACTTACAGCGGGATATAAATATTAGAGAGTAAGAAGCCGCCTGGCACAGCCAAGATGCGGTTTCTCTATCCTAAATTCTAGACAAAAAGCTACTGCAGGGAGTTGTAGCGAGAGTAGTGTTCAGCGTTACTACTCTGGTCTGGAAAGAATATACACAATCATTGGTGACTTAAAACTAAGAATTTCAAATAATTGGTAGAAGTATAAATATCGATGAAGGCAAGAAAATAACCCATTTCTGAAGTTCAGTCCATTGAAGTAGAACAGTTTAAAACAGACGGAGGAAGGACAGTAAGAGATATATGAGTTGGGAATGTAGGTGAGTTTGAGAAAGCAGTGAGTCTGAAGAAGGGTTCAGAATTCATGGTGAAGAACTCGGCACTGTTGCAATGAAGATCTCGCTGCACCGTGTTACCCATTGGTGGGGAAAGAGAGAAACAGTGAGTAGGAGCATGAAGGTCACTTGTTATTTTACGTGATATTAAGGAGACCAGTTCTGGGCCGTTGCATCAAGTTCTATGTCCAAATTTTAAAAGGACATTAAAGCATTAGTAAAGGTACTGAACAAAGCCAATAAACTGAGAGTTAGGGCAATTTTTTTACAGTAAGAGGCTTTAAGAACTCAATATGTTTAATTTATCAAAAAGAAGATTGAAAAATAACACAATTGAAGTGTATAAATACAAAGGGGCAGAAAAAGCTGGACGTCTATCTGAAGAAGAAAAATCAGTGAACGAGACAAATTCAAGTGGGAATTTGTCACACAGGGTTAATAATAAAGGTAACTTAACAGAAGATCAAACTGTACCAGTCAAGAAAGTACAGCTTTCTGGAAGACAGAATTTAGCAAAACATAACGCGTTGTGTTTCATATATGGGTAGCATGGTGAAAAGGAATGTCCTGTGATATAGAGAAAAGCAGGCTAAATTCGGAGTATACAGTACAAATCTCCTCCAGAAATCACAGAACCATAGAATTGCTTTGGTTGGAAGGGACCTTTCGGATCATCAAGTCCAGCCATCAACCTAACTCTGACAAAAACCATCACTAAACCATATCTCTAAGCACCACGTCTACCTGGCTTTTGAATCCCTCCAGGGATGGCGACTCCACCACTGCCCTGGGCAGCCTCTTCCAATGCTTGACAGCCCTTTCCGGGAAGAAATTTTTCCCAATATCCACCCTAAACCTCCCCTGGCGCAACTTGAGGCCGTTTCCCCTTGTCCCATGGCCTGTTCCTTGGGAGCAGAGCCCAACCCCCCCTGGCTGCCCCCTCCTTTCAGGGAGCTGTAGAGAGCGAGAAGGTCTCCCCTCAGCCCCCTTTTCTCCAGGCTGAACACCCCCAGCTCCCTCAGCTGCTCCACATAAGACTCATAAGACTAATCTTCAGATTGCCAAAAGACACGTTACAGACTTGAAGAGGTTAAGGAAGGGAAGCAATGGGGGTAGTTCAAAGTGGAAAAAGGTGTCTTCTCAGGGTCCTTCTATGCTTGGGCTGGCTTCCAGGCTTGCCTATACTGGAACCTGTAATCTGTCTTCCATTTTACACATGTAACATTGGCCCATTTTGCTTAGTTCCTTTCACAGTGGGATATTTGACTTGTATGAGCATCACCTCCCGGCACAGTATGGAATTAAGCTCCAGAATGGAAACTGTGCTTGAGCTGCCCATAAACCACATGCAGTTTAAAAATCAGAGGTTGGCCACTTTTCGGAAAAGATAAGCTGATGTCCTATCTATGACATACACCTGCAAAGAGGAAAGAATTTTAAGCTAAATGATAACATTGTCATGAAAGAAAATGGATATGAAGAGGCCAGGGTAAATTTAGATCATAAATTAAAAGGCTTTCAACCAGTGAAGCACTTTGGTTCAGGAATAGTTTAGCACTTTGAGTAGAGACAGGGAAGAGGATATTAGGATGCTGTGACATGTATGACTGTGATTGCAGGTGGTGGGACCCAGTTCTTTGCTAACCCCTCCGCTGAGGATATGTTGCATTGTTATTGATTCTTTTATGTCTTAAAAATAATTACTATTAATGAACCTGAAAAAAATTTCTAGTTAACATAGCTATGCAGCCAGAGCACCAACATCTACAGAATTTAAACGGGAGATCTCATCTAGCAGCTGGCAATTTAGCAGCAAGAGAAAGCATGGGTCATGAATCTGTGCTCCTGAAATGTCTATTTAAAGTAGGCATGTTTGTGAGAGAAAAACCTCACTCTCTCTCCTTCCTCCAAAAGAAAATGATTGAGGAAAAACTCTTCAAAGGGAATTTCACAATCTCCACAAATGTTTCCTTCGCTAAAACGTATAAAGCTACAAAAGTCAGATTGCTTTCCCATGTTCTTTTGAAGAACGACTGTATTCTTACTCGTAAGCTGTCTCTTGTCTATCTGCCCCAAACTTCTGCACATTGTTACCAAAGCACAAATAAAGGAAAGGAACTTTACAAATGCAAGTGCTTTATCTATGCTTTATTTTGAAAGGTATATTTTCAAAAGTAATTTCAATCATCCTGCCTTTGAGACTTTTGCATCATTCCTGCGCTCCAGAAAGTACTGTTTTTCACTGATTTCTCCTCTCTCTTTTAAACTTTTCATCTTCAAGGTGGGTTCTTAAAAATCACTTTCAGTGCGTTGTTTCAGCCTTAAAAGAATACCTGTTTATTTGAAAATATTGAAGAAAAATAACAGGGTACTGCCAACATTTGTATAAGAAAGGTAGCCCTGCAGAAGAGCTTAATACGGATAATATAGACAAAAGGTGAGGGAAGACATTACATCTTACACCACCTGCTGACTCTTCCCAGTTTGTTGCTGTGACAGGTGGAGGACAGAGATAAAGAGCGAGCATGGTGTGCTGCAATGATACCTTCTCCTGAAGACTTCCCGGAGAGAAGTTTCCAAGTTACATCAGTCCCCTAATTTATCGAGGTTATTCTGAGATTAATCTCCAGAGTCTCACTAGCTTCCTTTTGAATACAATTGGTATAAATTACCTTGGAATTGGATCGTATGTTCATTTTCTTCCTCCCATAGTTAAACTACCTATATATTTTATCTTGAAAATCTTACATTAACACCAAGTTACTGTCACATTTGGCTTGATGATTTTTCTTATCTGATCATAAATTTTTTCTTTCATCTCAGACACATTCCATCTTAGCCATTCGGAGAGGTAGAAGTTTTATATTTCATCTTACAAAGCCTACTACAGAGCTGTTATACGATGCTTTGCATGCATTATGATGGTCCAATAGCTCTTTCATTTCATTACTTATTCTCTCAGACAGCCAGTGTGGCCAAACCCCTGGAGCGATTGGATCTTGTGTTTGTGGTCCTTTCTCTCCAGCTGATGTTTGAATGTTTTTAATGCACTTTACATTAAAAAGCTTTGCAGAGAAGCTCAAGGAGATTAATTACACACTCATAAGGAAAGCAAAAACCGCAGCCAACCAATATGCACTCAGTTGCATCTCACAAACAGCAGTACACAATTAATCTGAATTGGTACTTATTCAGTGGGTCACCAATAATGGTTAGGTGAGTTAATCTTATAACTACTTCCCTTGATTCTGTAACTAATTAACGGTGATAAAATTCATCAGTTTTAAAACAAAAATTATTCAGTGTAACCATGTAATTAACAAGGGCTGCAAAAATGAAATGATCCTCGAATTGACGGTGTCAGATCACCTGAGAGCGCCTTGGTAATTGCATTTTGAAAATTGCGGCAGTAAGATTTTGTGGTACGAAGACAGTCTTTAAACCCTCTTCTGTGCAAAATAGATCCCTTCATAAAATGCATTTGGTAGGATTAGTGGCAAAAGCAAACATTCTGTTTGAAGAGGTCAGAAGCATAGGATTTTATTTTTTTTTTTTGTAAAGGGAGTGTCTCTAATTATCTGATCTATTAATTAAAGTAGATAAAGGACTAACAAGATCCGTTTATAGTATATAGAAATTGCACACATTGTTCCAAGAGTGAACATAAACCTTAAAAAGCTACCTTTTTGATGGAGGAATGTTCCGGAAAAAATAGAGAATAATAAGGTTTTAAGTCTTCTGATTGAGTCACCCCGACCTGATCACCATTCTACAGGCCAAAGGGCTTTATATTCTAGATGAGGCTAAATTTGGATATACTTGGTTTTGTTTGCAACTTGGTACATATATATAAGCACAATGCTTTACTGCCTCCCCGATGGAAAAGAAAATAGCTCTTAGGGTAAAGGAAGAAAACTAATTTGTCAGCATTCTTCATAATCCTATGGGCATGGCTTTCCAGCTTAATTAAGATATGGCTTCAGTAAACTACAGCTTGTCCCTCTAATTTTGCTTGCTTTCTTTTCTCTTCTCTTCTCTTCTCTTCTCTTCTCTTCTCTTCTCTTCTCTTCTCTTCTCTTCTCTTCTCTTCTCTTCTCTTCTCTTCTCTTCTCTTCTCTTCTCTTCTCTTCTCTTCTCTTCTCTTCTCTTCTCTTCTCTTCTCTTCTCTTCTCTTCTCTTCTTTTCTTTTCTTTTCTTTTCTTTTCTTTTCTTTTCTTTTTTTTCTTTTCTTTTCTTTTCTTTTTTCTTTTCTTTCTTTTCTTTCTTTTCTTTCTTTTCTTTCTTTTCTTTCTTTTCTTTTCGCTTTGCTTTTGCTTTTCTTTGCTTTTCTTTTCTTTGCTTTGCTTTTTCTTTGCTTTCTTTTTTTTTGCACAAGTTTATTGTGTCCGATTCCAGCCACGCAGCATGTGAATTTTCTTAAGACATTTTATGAATTATGAATCTAATCTGAGTATTTGGTCATTGTTTTCCCAGAAGCACCTGCTTCCTTAGTGGGCTTTTGTACCTGTAGTATACCTTATTTTTATAAATGTCGTAAACTAAGGTTTTAGTTTCTTGCTGTTTCTAAATTTATTCAACCTACATTTGGGGGGAAAAAGCTGATGCAAACAGCTATACAAGGAGCAAAGAATGTTTCAAATATTCAAATTCTGACAAGTCTCTCACTCTTCCAAAGACCTACTGCATGGGGTAAGTTTTTGAGAACTTTAACTTTGAATTAAAGATAGTAATATCTTCCCAAATTTCAGTTAACTCTCTTGGTTGGTTGGTTTTTTTTTTTTTTTTTTCTAGACAGATAATACTTGGCTAAAATGAATGGAATATCTTTGAAAATACAAACTGTAAATCACTAATATATAGTGGTCTGAACTTGCATTACTATCTCACTACAAAGACTAATTTGCATGTTAACAGAATGATGGAGAAAAGTTATTGGAGTAATGGATAGATTGCAAAATGACCAAGTGAAATAATTTCAGAATATTATCTTTTATAACACCAGATATCCTCCTATAAAAGCATGTCAGAGCTGAACAATTACATTAATTTTTGTGCTTAATGAACAATTCCTCTAACCAATTGAACTCGTACAGGAACTGACTAGTGTCTTTCACCACCATAATGAATAATAATTCAACTCATGTCAATGAGGCAACACTAGACTGAAAGGAGAATTAATTAAAATGAGACTTTAGCCTGGCTAAAACCTGCAAACAACTGTTTCCCAAGGCAAACTCTTCCCAAATCTAGGAGCAAGCTGTGAATACTGAAAACAGAACTCTACAGATTGTAGCTGCTTGGTTGATCCTGTATTTTGAATGCATCCCAAAAAGTCCTTTAAATTGTAGAGCTGTGTGTTGCTGTGTTTTCTAGTTCTAATTCACTGCCTAGATTTACTGTGGTTGTGGCATTGCCCCATCAGCTTACTTTGCATCCACCACGTTGCTGTACTCTCACTCAACATAAATGGGAACAGTGCTCACTGAACAGTGCATCTGTATAAAAAAGGTATTTATTGTAATCATAATTAATGATCATTTAGAATGTTGCAAGTCTTCTGTTCCTGCTTTGCCTCCTTTTGCTTTAAAAATCCACTTCTATGAGTTGAAAACTATAACTGAAACTGAAAACTGGGGTTCGTTGATATGTTTGTTCTCAAACAATTCTTTTACTATTCATAAAAATCTTCACAGAAAATCTTATAACAGAATGAAATGGTTGGGCTTTATCAAAGCTAGATAAAAATTTGATTTTTGAATTAAAACCCCAGGGTTTGGGAAGACTGAAGCACAATTCAATTAAACACTATTCCATTTGCCCTAGGGAAGCTCTGCTTCTATCAGTACAGCAGCCTTGTCCTGTATCTTCAGCGAGCGTGTCAGATGGCTGGCTAGAAGATGAGACCTTTTTCTCCAAAATAACTTTGATAAGATAGAAGTTCAGTTAGAGAAAAGCTGAATATAGCCTGAAAAGCCACTCACCTGAAAATAAAGTATTTCAACAAGCAGGACTGCGACCCGTAGAAGTCAAAACTTATCAGTAAATAGAGCTCAGTGCTATATAAAGTGCTTTCCCAAAACACTTCTAATGAGATTGTTTATTTTGATCAGTCAGCTAATTATAGTGTAGATGCTGTGTTATTACTATTGATTAAGAATTTTCAATTAAGACAAAATACTTCTAGTTGGAAAAATACTGATTTCTTGAAATAGAGTTTTACAGAAACATATCTGTGTTAAAGTTATCTTAATGAAATGCTGGCAGGCCTGGGTGGAATATTGTCCAGTGTCCTTTCTGTCCTGTCAGCCGCAATGGCTTTTCTAACATTGATGGGAACTGAAGGTGGGGTCTTAGGTTCTGATTTTAAAAAAATTCTCGGAACATCTCCCCTGCAGAACTGACAGAGACTTTTTTGCCGCTTTCTGCACCTTAAACTTCCTTTTATGCATCGAAAAAGCAATAAAGTCTTTTCAGAGCTTTGGAATTTTCTGTGAGACAGATGATGTTCAACCAGCTGTGTTAATTCACATGAGACACATGGATTAGGTAATTTTTTGCCTTTTTATCAATTCTACACACAGAATCAAGACTATAATAATTCAGAATAAGACTTTCTTCAAGGAACAACAGGGTTGAGCTTCAGGGTGATGATGAGAGTGGCAGGATTCATGCCATATAATGTCAGAACCCAGTATTCCTAATGCATGCACTGAAGCATATTCCTTACTGAATAAGTCAGAGAAAATAACGTGAAGGTTAAAAATAAGGGCTGCTAGCCTTTCATGTTTCCACCAAAATTATCCTGGTCCGCTACACATGCACGCATTCTCTTTCACACACAGAAAGTGGTGTTTAAACTTGTCCTCAGATACATGCTTTGTCTTTGCTATACTAGTCTTGCTTATGCCACGTATCCAGCACCCTTTTAATTATCGTCTGAGATTTATAAGCCTCATATAAAAAAATGGAAATACACTGAGGGAAGGAAAGCCCATGACTGAATGTGTTCCTGTCTTTATTGTGTGCAAAACACCTCATCTCCTGAAGGAGTCGTCACTGTTAACCCTTGCTTAGAGAATCTGAACAAGTGCATTTGTGCTCTCATTTTGATTACAGATGAAAATTTGAGTACTCTTACACCCAAAGGTCTATGTACAGGAACAATAAAAATAGATAAAGAGATAGGTAAGTTCTTAGAGTTCATTTGTACAGTGTTAGAATTTTGGGATAAAGTTTGGAGGTAAAATTTTAATGTATATATGGAGAAACTGCTTGAAAATTGCATTTTTAATTCCAGTTCTCCAGTGCATTGTACCTTTTGTAACCATGGATTACTATTTCAAGTGGGTGCTTTTCATATTCACCTTGTGCAGTAAAAAATTGCAGTATCATGTAGGAAACCATTGAGTATCCAGTCTTCGGTGTGCAAGGACTGAAGGAAAACAGAAGATAGTTTATTTTACTTTAACTCTTGCAAATTACGAGTTAAAGTAAACTCCGATAAATCTTGCAAACAAAAATCTGCTGCTTTCTTTTTTCCCCCAAAATAATAAAGCAATGAAAAAGCCAGCTATGGGTTTCAAAAAAAAAAAAAAAAAAAAGTATTTTTATGGGATGTAGTCCAGATGTGATGCTGGAATCTGGACACTTTGATTTTAGTTCTAATACTGTTGAGTCAGAGGTAATGGATCTGACCTGGCAGCATCAGGGAAAACATCGCCCAGATGCGGGTACCTTCATGGAGGCATCATATAGATGCTTACGCACAGAATTAACATTCACCTTAGAAGACTGTAGTTAGTCTTAATTTAGCTGTGTGAAGGCAGCGATTTAGTCAGGATTGATTTCCAAATTTTTATTTTTCCTTTCAAGAAATGAAAAGTTTTACCCTACTTTTGCCAGCAACTTACCAGTTTGTGACATTTATTTTATTTTTCTAGGAGGGCACCCTTAGCCAGCAGATACGTTGCTCACAAAACTGGAAGTTTGGTTGGTCCCTGCAGATGAATATGTCCTAGCGTGGGCACTCCTGTGCATCACTACAAATAACAAACGATGATGTGGTTTTGAAAACTCTATGAAATTCAAAGCCTTAGCAGGACAAAAACTCAGGATCTTTTTAATAATCAAGTCCAACTGTATCCCAGAATGTTATAAACCAACTTTTCACAAAAAAGTCCCTAAGCTCTGCAGTCACCACTAAGATATAAAGTAATAATAATTTTTAAAAAACTTCTGAAGAACCATGCTGGTAAAACTGTATTTGCTAGACATTTCTGCTGAGTTGCTAGTTGTGAAATTAAAGTTATTTAAAGTTAATTGTTGGTAAAAATTATACAAATTTGTAAACATCCAATTTTATAGAAAGGCATAATAGAAATAATATATTCTGGTACGTGTGTATCCTCAGAGGTGTTGTTTAGAATTACATTAGGCTCATGTTTTACTTTTCAACATTCTGAAAGGGAGAAACGTTTATATTATATGAAACTGGAGATGAGTTCTAGACATAGTGGAGTCTTATGCAAACTCTACATAGTATGGGAAGTCTCGGGCAATGGTGAGATGGGTACCGTATTCCAATTTTTTTTTTTTTTATATCAAAGATGGAATGCAACAAAGGGAAAAATGTGAAGGCAGTAGGTTATGTAGCTAAAACTGCAGCTTGAATTTTAATCAGGAAGAGGAAAAAACCTAGTTTGCTTTTTTAAATCTCATAGCTGTAGAGATTTTTCTTACGATACCCTTCCAAAATTAGTTCTAGCTGTAAGAATCATATATAGGTTAGTAGCAATCAACTCATCCTCAGGGTCTGAGATAATTTAGTACTCTTGTGTTTGCTACTCACTTTATTGCTTCACTGAAAGGGTCTCAGGATAATCTGCTGCCTTGCTTTTTCCTGTAGCCGTGGATTTGTATTAGGCAGCAGCCCCGTGACTTGTGCAGCTCCACTATTTCACCGGCCCCATCGGTGACCACATGATTATGTCAGGCCAGAGTCATCGTGAACTTTTCTACGTTTTCTGTCATCTCAAGCTCTTTCCCTTGGAAACTGCATTTCGCTAATGTTTCACGTCACTAAACAGAAACTTCAGTAATAACAGTATTGAAGAGGATTGATCTTCCTTAGGGAAGTTCCTACCTGGAAATAACCCTGACTCTCCCCCTGGCCCAGCTCATTTTGTACATCTGTGGTAGAGCTGGAGGAATAACAGGGTGGTACATGGTACAGGAAAATTATATAGGAAATGTTCATTGTGTAGAAAGTCCATTGCAACGTGGACCGAGTATTATTACCCTGTTTGCTGGTGGATAATGTTGGAGCGATTAATTAGCTGAATGGAGGACTAATAACAAAATGCATTCCTTTATACTTTTATAACCACATGCTATTTTTGTACTTTTCTACTTCATTCTTTCTTTTTACTCTCACTACTTAGCATTTGTATTGACACAGCATCTAAAGACATCAGTCAGGAAGGATCCTATTGCTTCAGAAGCCATCAAAAATAATGGATTGTAGTCTGTGCTAGAAAAAAGTGCAGCCTCAAACGTTCTCAATGTCTTTTCTCTTTCTCTTGACTTTACTGTGCAGTCTGCTCTGCCTCTTGATGCTCATCTCATCCTCCTGCTTTGGGCCCTGCATTCTTGTTACACACAGTGTCTTTTCCTGCTCTCGGGGATGTTCCCTTTCTGCTGGTAGCAGATATCTGCAAAAAGGTGCTTTTTCCTCAATCTATTCACAATGCCTACATGTCAGAGAAAGTAAAACTCCTTCTTTTTAGTCCCTACCTCCTTTCACTGATTCTTCCAATAAACATCATGAAGTTCAGTAGGAAAAGCAATAAAAAGGAGGAGCTGCAACACCACGCAGAAGGGCTCTTCATTGTTCTTTACTTGAGAAAAGCTGATTTGCAGGAACCATTCCCTATAGGTATTATTACATAATGCTCAGTAAGGTCATTTGAAGCTTGTATTCGAAATCTGTTAAAATAAGAAGCTCTAATCTTATAAAAATTTTCATTTTCTCTAATTGTCATGATTCCTAGGATAGCTGGACAAGACTAATCTGATAGCGGAGCTATTACATTTTTCATCACGCAGAAGCACAGCACTGATCTCACAATATTACTTGCTTTCGGTTGTTGTTAGCATCAGTTGGCTAGGAATGGATTAGGAGAGGTTGAAAAGTAAAAAAATGTCACTAGCAGAGAAAGAATGGAAAGATTCCTGTTTTTAATTGAGATTTCTTTGTTATTTAATTTTCTTACAGTTTATAATGTTATAAAGTTGAAAATCTACGTAAATTATCAAAATTACAAAAATGGTAGTTGCAAAAATAACCGTTTTTTATACAAATAAAGAATGGACATTAGAAGTTCTGATCAAATTTATACTCATGACAAAACTCATATTTGGTTCAAAGGGATTTCAGTGTTTTCACTGGTATAGTTGAAATATGAGAGAATTTGAATTACGTATTCTTGGTCACAAAAACCTCCACTTCCTTTTAGTCTGAGTTTTGGAACTCTGCCTATGGGTACACTCTGCAAGGGAACCCTGATGCTCTCCTCCTGACAGTTTATGAGCACCCTGAGCACATTTCCTTCATCCCAGGGGTTTGGCCGGCCGGGCTCCGTGCCAGCGCTGATAACGCAGCAGCCCAGCTTTGAAGCAGAGCTGTTTGATAAAAAGCTGTAGAAACCTCAGCAGGGGCTCATCCCCCTTCTCTCAGGAGCTGTTTTTTTCTTTCTATTTTTTTTCTTTTTTTTTTTTTTTTTTTCCTTCCTTAGGAGTGCTCTTGGTCTCTGTGTGAGCTACTGTGCAAGTGCATCTTCACCCAGCCTTGGACCTTCCTCACTCCGCTCCCGAGCCTGATCTGCTGACCTGACTTTTTGGCTTGCCCTTGGTCCTGCCTCATCACTACCAACTTTGCCATCTCAGTCTGAACTGTTGTTTGGGCTGGATCTGCTCAGCTCCTGCATAGGTCCTGTGGGACTGCAAACTTTTGTTGGTAAGACCCTGCTCCTGCCTGCCTTGCTGTGAGTCTGGACTCCCAACTCGCCTTCCCTTCCCTTGCTGCTCCCTGAGATATGTCAAATCTTTTTTTCATTAGGATCTGGGGAGTCTGTCAATGGATTCATTCCACAGAAACCATCTTTTCAAATTGAGTCTGGGCTGCCAAGGAAAGGTACTGTGGCTCAGTGCTCTCACCTTGAATTACTACGTTTTCTTTCACATACGATTTTATTCACATCCTAATTTTAACAGTCCCTTCATTTCTTGAATGGTATTGTAGGTAGAATTCTTAACGTATTAATAAGCTACTAAAATCTCATCGAACACCTGAAAAATCTTTATTTTCAAAGATGTTTGTGACGATATGTTTGTTTTATTATTTTTTAGCTGTTGGTTTTTTTCTCCTCCATTATTTGGAGGAACTAATGCTGGCTTAAAGGATATTGACTTCTGCTTCTTAAAGCTATTCATCTGAAATCAATTTGCAATGCAATGCAAGGATAATTTCAGAATCAGTTAACTGTGAGCTCAGACATGCCCTAGAGTTAGGTTGCACTGAGGTGTTTTTTCCACAAGAACCTGGTCTCTAAGTGCAATTAGCTGTCTCTGTGATACTGTTTCCTTTAATACAAGGCCAACGGGGCAGTGAATAGAATGAGGAAAGAGGCAATAACCCAATCATAGCATGACTCTTGGTCTGTGCTTATATGGATATCTAAAGAAATATCATACAGGGAGAATCTATTTTGCATTTCCACAGTGCCACATACCTTTTCATCCTGTGCTTTCCCCACACACAGGTCTACATCTAAAGCCTATAGTATACTCTTTAAGGAGAAAGCAGAGTCCCTGGCAAGTCCCTGCAAGTGTAGTTCTAATAGAGCTGTGCTGATGCCCTTGCAAGTCCAAGAGCTGTCATACAACTGTTTGATCGACAAATATGATCTTCAAGTTGACTCTACAAATACGGTCTTGCTCTCAGCATGACCTCTTGGAATCCAGGCAAATCCGGAGGAATTTTTGCTAATGCCATTACTTTAATGAAAACAGAGAAATATTCAGTCTTAGAGATTATTATAACTTCAAACCACATCTTAGAAGTGTTTGTTTTCCTTCTTTGGTAGTGAATTACAGTTATTTTTAGGGTCAATTATTTTCCCTAGCTTTTACCCTCATTTTTACATCTCTACTTTCTTCCTAATATCACACTGAGGCTTGGCCAGGCAGTCATTAAGAAATAATTTTTTTTTTTTTTTTTTGGGTCTAATTACAGCATTTCTCTAAGTCCTCATATCACCGAACATATAATGGAGTGTTATGTGCTTAAATCCTTGTTTTCCACATCAAAAATATACTAATATATTACCAATAAGCATGCTATTAATCTAAGACATAGTAGTACAAACATGCACAATATTATGAAAGAATATTAACAGTGTTTTATTCTCTCTACAGTGTCTTTTGGAAATCAAATTAGTTATTAGATCCTGCTAAGACCGCTATAAATCTTGTTTCAGTCATTGCAATTTGAAGAGCCTTTAGACGGGGAATGAAAAATTATTATTTAAAAAAAAAAAAAAGAATCAGTGCAGTTTGCTCTTTTGAAGCATGCCAATCCAGAGACTTTGCTCATTAAAGTAGCAGGCCTGTAACTTTACACTGAAAAAAATCCTCTTTGTTTTCATTTGACCTCTACTGAAAAGAAAAATAAATGTCTATCTTCACAGGCACATAATCTAAACAATCGCTTTAAGCAGCCTCAGGGCTGTTGGACAAAAATTGAAGGTTCTTCCTGGTAGGTTCCTTCAGTCTTCTCACACAGCCCTGAGTGCTTGGTAACGAAGAGCAGAAAAGTTTTAATGTCTCACAATGTCAGAGAAGGTACATTTTTTCCATAACGTTTGAGCAGGTGAAACGCTTAAGGTTTGGTTGTTCCTAGAAATTCATAGCACATCCATCTTCTCACTGAGGGTGTTCTATAGGTGCTAAGGCTGGAGTTTGTGTGTCTCACAGAGTGGAAGCAGTGTCCTACAGTTGCCTGTTCCTTTTGCTCTAATGTAAATAACTTCACAAGGCTTAAGTTAGAAAAGTCCTAGAATTAATGGCTCTAGGAAACTTGGGAATTTTTCAGGTTTTAATATTTTAACGTTTAGATATATATATATGTGCGTGTATGTGTGTGTATATATATATACACACATGTATATTCCACCCACATACACACTTCAAAGCATGGAGAGGACTCCTGTGTGTCTCGAACTGTCTCAGGCATCTCAGGTGTTATTGCTAGACCTAAAGTCACCAGCATTCTGTAATATTGAGATTTATATCAAATATATGCATAGATTCTGAGCATTTTTCTGAAGTCTTTCTCATACTATGTAGTCCCTGTGCACAATAACTGTGTTCATTGTGATGAAATGACATTGTGAGAGCATGCAATACAACAGTTATTATGACATTGAACAGAATAATTTGAATTTATGCAAAATAAGATGCCTGTATACATTTTGACACAATGACATATTAGTCCAAAATTATGTGATGAAAAATACATGGATGCTGTCCCAAAGTGACTTTTTCACTTCCCCCTCCCCCCCCCCCGAATATAACATGTGGTTTTATATCATTAAAATAAAGCATGAATCATTCAACAGTGGGATGGCATTTAAATAATATACAGAGGAAAAAATAAGTTCTATAAGGACGTTGGAACAGATTAATAATAGCACACTAATGCTTGTATTGCTTACACTACACTGGGGTTTGTTCATCTACCCTGAACATTAAATACTTAATGTAACTGCAAAATTTACACTGTAATTACATACATGTACTCTTTCCTCCCAGTGTCAATTGTTCTCATACCAAATAACCCAGTTTCTTAAAACTCTTTCTTTGGGCACAATTACAATAAAACCATGTTATAAACTATTTGCATTACATATATTGATATAAAGCAGGTCATTAAACTAACTTCAGAAAGGAAAGATTTGCTATGAACCTGTGAGCAGCTGTGAAGCATGCCATCATTGTGGGGCAGTACACGCTACTGTTTTAACTTTGTGGTTATAAAGCCCTTACATATATAATCCCCAAACTCTCTCTGGAAAACCACTTTTCAAATTTAAGTTTCCTTTTTTATCTTTGTCAAATAACAACGTGATTCTTAAAATAGTCTGGCATTGTTATGTTATATGCCATAGTCTTTTTATTGTGATACAAAGCTAGAATGTTTGTTGACAACAAGCATGGTTAACTGCATCAGCAGTGAATGCATGATGACATTGAAGTCTGCTCCTTTACATGTCTGATTTTTCTTTTTAAGTTTTTCTTTCATCTTTAAACAGAGGATTCCAGTTTATTTTAGACTCCTATCACCAACACTCCTAGAGGTCTGTGCTAAAAGAATGCTGGCATAGATATCATAACATTAGCTAGAAAAAGTGTGCTGGGCAGAAAGTGGAAAAAGCTGTATGAACGTCAGTCCTCTATTCAGGTCATAATTTATAGAAATGTTGCTATCTTTCATAATACAAATCTTAGACTGCCAGTGGTGCAGTAAACACTTTCCCTCTTGAGGGAAATACTGTAGACCTTATCCTCTGTTCACTCAGCTATCATTTTTTCTGTTGCTGTATAAGACTTTTCTGACCTAATGCAATCCCTGATTTTCCTTTTACTGGGAAGAACTGATAGTAATAAATAAGCCTATATATTCCCAACTCAGATTATCTTCTGTAACTTTTACATATAGACACTTTGCACCCGAAGAATTTTCAAGATCTTTAATATTGCATTTCCTACGAAACCAGTGATAAAATTCACAGATGAAATAGGCAAATACTAATTGGGAAGAGGTGAAGGAAAGGTACAGCCTTCAGCATGCCAAATGCAAAAGCAAATTGGAGGCAATGCAGTGTTACCAAGTCATTCGCAAAGCATGGACCACACGCACGTAGTTTCTGTCCCCACAGTCTGGCTGCTGAAGGTAGCCGAGCATGGAAGATTTGCTTCCCCAAAGAAAACGACTCACCTGAGCAGCACGGCGGCTTCCCACAGATAAAATCCCGAGACGGCCGCCCGGAGGTACCCAACCCGGGCCATGCTGCTGGGAGCCGCCGCCGAGCCCCGGGGCGCTCCTGTCTGAGGCATCGGTGGGGCTCGGCGGCTTGGCGAGACTTCGGAGACTTCAGAACCCTGGAAAGCTCAGGGGGGGCCCCCAGGATTCTTCAGCACCCTGGTCAACCCCTTATGCTCCGGATCCTTCAGCACCCTGGACAGCTTCGCTGATGCCGGGTCCTTCAGCGCCCCGAAGAGCTCGGGCGGCCACGGAGTCTTCAGCACCCCGGACAGCTCAGGCGCCTTCAGCACCCCGGACAGCTCCGGAGGCTCCGCGCCCGCCGCCCGCCTACTGCCCGGCGGCGCCCCGCGCCCTCCCGCCGGGCCCCGCCGCTCCGCCGGCCCCGCCGCTCCGCATCCCAGCCTAATGCCAGCCGCGGCGGCGGCGGCGGCGGGAGCCCACCTCCCCGCCCGCCTGCCCCCGGCTCCTGCCAGCAGCCGGCAGCCCGCCGTGCGCCGCATCCCCGGCGCGGGGGGCGCCGAGGCCCCGGCGGCGGAGGCGACGGGGCGGGCGGGGAGGCAGGGCGGGGGCGGGACCGGGGAGGGCGGTGGCGGGGGGGAGCCCCGGAGGGGTTGCCCGTAGAGGGGCAGATGGTCCCGCTGGGGAGAGCTCAGCTGGGGCTGGTGGTGGATGTCTGTTCTTAACATAGCCCCGGCCCGAGTGCCTGCCCTCCAGCGGGGAGAACGGTGGCGGGGGGCATGCCTGCACAGGGCAGCTATCGTCTAAGAGCCGGGGTGGATTCGCCGAGCCTTGGGGCTCGCAAAGGATTGGGGAAAGAGACGTGTGTGCGGGGGGGATTCTGTTTTTTTCTTAGGTGGTATGCTTTTTCCTAGGAAACGGGGAAGAAAAACCCCACCTCTGTGTTTCAGTCTCTTCTTTGAAATTACAGTGCTGATGGACACAGGGAAAGTATATCCTGTTCATTCCACATTTGAAAAAACAGAGATGATCTAGTGCCATAAGGCAGACTGATAGGCAAATTCAAAGATTTTGAAAGTTTGGCTGGGGAGGAGACTGGATCCTGGGAAGGAAAAAGGGAAAGAACACTGTAAGAGGGAAATAGGAAAGTTTCCCCCAGTTTGGATCGGGCCTTGAGCAACCTGGTCTAGTGGGAGGTGTCGCTACCTATGGCAGGGGGATTGGAACTAGTTGTCTTTATAGTCCCTTCTAAACCAAACTATTCTATGATTGTATACCTGGAGAGGGACAGAAGAGGAAAATATATCTGAGACTGTAGAGTAGGGATACTGTCTGTGAGCCTAAAAGATAGCCTTTAAATACCTACATTGTGTCTGGGAGAGCCAATGGAAGGAGAAATGCAGGAGCAGTTCACGGCCAGATCTCTGCATATGTGAAATTTATCTGGCTGGGCATATCCTCCTCTCAGTGTTTGTCTTGGTACAATCTGCTG
The DNA here is from genome assembly GCA_009819605.1 of Sterna hirundo. Taxonomy (NCBI): domain Eukaryota; kingdom Metazoa; phylum Chordata; class Aves; order Charadriiformes; family Laridae; genus Sterna; species Sterna hirundo. Next base: position 2,086,001 of record CM020441.1, read on the forward strand.
CATTGCTGTTTCCTATAGCCACTAATTTGTGTTAGACAGCAGCCCCACTACTTGTGCAACTCCACTAGTTGCACAGCCCACATGATTCTCAGGCCAGATTCTTATTTCAACCCTTAAAAGGCTACAGAAGGCTCAACTGCTGAAGAAGGAAGGAAATATGGAAAAAGGCAGAGGTTTAACAAGATTAGGCACATGATGCAGAGTAAAAGAAACTGAAATTTGAGGGTAGTATAATAAACTCATTACAGAAAAAGGAAGATGGAAAGACAAAGTGAAATAAAGAACAGCTTTTTACACAGAACAGAAAAAAAGAGAGATCATTGAGTAGAGTAGATGCAGGTAAGAAATAAGAAACATGGATTTTATGCATTCCTTATATCCAAGGTTAGGGTGTATGTTAGAAATAGGGATTTCATTAGAAATCTTTAGAGGCAATCGCATTGTCTTTTTTGTTTCAAAAATGTCCCACATGTAGCTTTCACCTCAGTTCTGAACTAATGTTTTCCATTGTTGCCATATCCTTATATTTTTTTTACCGCTTCTTCAAGGTTATTCCAGCATATATCACTAAATAGTAACACCTACCACATATTTTAGATCCTGTTTGGATTTCTTTGTTAATACCTATCAAGTGCATGGCTGAATAATGTACTAGAATATCACTAAGTTATTTCCTATGTTCCCTGAGCAATTTCTTTTTTTTTTTTTTTTTTTTTTAGTAGTAGGAGTGCTTACATAAATTCAGGGACTCTTTGTGTTCCGTACTCTAACTTTCTAGGTCCGCTTGGCAAAAAGTTTATCCTTTTGTTCTCGTTCTCCCAGTCGCCCTGTGTGGCAACAATGATCATGAGAAGAACCTGTTTAAACCTTTAACTGAAAACATAATAGCAAACAAACTAAAGAATCCCTCTGTTTGCTCAAGGACAGTCTGTCAATGCAGGTGCTCTACGGAATTAGTGTAGAGTACTTCCTTTGTATATTCAGAACAATTGATTCTTATCTTTCCTCTTAAAATAAGTATTTAGTGAGCCTTCTTCTCCAGGAGCTCTTTATCTTCATGTGTTATGTACTTCAACAGTGAATTGGTCTAGCACTTCATTTATTTGCACTGAGGCAAGTACGTTTTTCTTATGATGCTATTAGTTAAAACTACCAGCGCGAACTCTCCAGTTCTCCAAGAGGAACAGTTCTATTAATTATAAATATAGGCTATACTTCAGATATGCAGAGTTCAAACTTCTCAAAATTCCTGTGGGAAAAACATACCCTTGCTTGTGCTTTAAGTAGCAACTTTGCTGTTCCATCATTTTGTTCTGCTAAATACGAATGTTGTTTTCAAGCTTTTGGAAATTTTCATATGGGTAGTGTTGAATATTAAAATGCTGTCTTCAAACAACTGACCTTGATTTATGAAAAGTTCAACAAAGCTCTTGAGCACATAGTGTTGACTTCAATGAGATTAGAAGCATAGAAGCATACTTAGTTTTTAATCACAAGCTTTGATAGAATATTCCCTAATTGTTTTAAGTGTTTCAATTTGCTGTTGTTTTAATTGCCATCTTTTTATTCTTTCCATATCACTGCCGGTAGACTTACCTGCTATTATACAAAGCTGAACGCATGGCTATGTCCGATCTTTAGAAGATCTCTTTTCGTATCTCCTAATACTTCTGGTAGATACACTAAATTGAAATGTGAGACTTGTTTGAACACCCATTGTAAAAATGAGATCCATAGAGTGTCACCGCGGTATGAATCTGTCTCAAATATTAATGTTGTTCACTTATATATGCCTCAGACACCTGGATAACAACATCAAAAAATATTGCTTATCATTCAAAACATGATAGTTGATATATGTATACCATATGTTAAAGGCAATCTCTAATTCTTCTCATAACCAGCAGGCTTCTGGTTATGCTTCTCTTTCTCTGGTCCAGCTGGTATTTAGGTATATTTGAAAGTAAACCACTTGAATTCATGAGCTTGAGAGATGGTCACCAGGAGTGGCCTGGGAGTCAAAAATGCTTTAAGGTTACTGGAAGGACATGATCCTAATGTGGAACATAACAGTAGATCACTTTTTTTATTTTGTCCCAAAATCGTGGATATATGAAAAACTTTGTGTATCTGCACTCAGCAAAAGGTAAGCGTCACTCAAGTAAGTAGCTCACTTCAATAACACACAATTTATACAACTGAATGCAAGACCACGCAACTGCTCAAGAGTATTCCTAGAGAAGGCAACGTGCAGATATGGATTGAAGGATGTGTGTGTGTGACAGAGTCCTTGTGGAATATTAAGGCAAACTAATCATAGCAGTTGTCGTGAGAAGTTGTTACTACTATTTTAATGTGCCCGATCCTGGAACAAGTTACGGTTCAGTATGTTCAAATAATCATTCTGTAAGAAGGCTGCTGACAAATTTGAAAGGTTTCTGAAGAGAGTTACAAGAACATTACAGTTTGGAATACTTTTCTAACATAAAATTAAAGCAGTTCATCTTGTAAAATCAGAAAGGTTTAAAGGTATCTTTAGACACCATCATGATGGAAAAAAGACTGTGAACTGAATGTAATTTTTTAAGTAGAGTAGTAAATTAGCAAGACTGGAACCTGATGAAAGAGGAATTCAGAACAGAAAAAAAAGATAATCCTACTTTGAAGCAATTAAGACACTGAAACAACTAAAGAGGGAGCAGAACTGATCACCATTTAAAGTCTTTAAATCTAGGTCAGCTGTATGTTCTGGGTTTGATCCAGAAGCCGCTGGGTAAAATTTGATGAGCCTTGAGATTCATAAGTTGAAATCAACGATGGCTCCAGTGTTAAAACACGTGAATCTATAAAGCCACAATGTTTTGTCATGATGTATTCAGCTACAAAATTAAAGTTATTTACTTTCTTAGAAAAGCAATTAATTGACCTTACAAACATTAGATTGGCTTCCAAGCTGACAGAGTTGAAAACCACATATATCTTAATGGTAAGGAATAAAGATCTCACATATGTAGTCTTTACCACACTTGCATTGCCAGTTTGAACACTCCAGCATTTTTAGAGGGTGTTGTGATGGGATATGACATCACTGTAGTTTTAGATCCCAGTTTTACTGAGACATGTTTGATTATGTTAATTAGTCTGGCTTTCTCAGTACACAGGATTCCCCAGGATGTAATTCATTCAAGTGTGAAACCCCAGAGGCTTTGACCTATTATTAAACACAAAACTAGAAATAGAATACTGGGTTTTCTTGATAAACACAATCCTGAAATAGAAAGGCCAACTTTAAAATATGGGACTAAAGACATTAAAAAAGAAAAACAAAAGGCTTAACGTTGTATCTCAGTCTGAAAATTCAGTGGTGAGTCTGTACAGGAGCATTTGCCCATTTTCTCAATCAGAAATACAGATGCTCACCATGAGGCTGTGACATAACGCTTTTCAGAATGTACTGCCTCAAAAGCAAGTCTTGGGGTAACTAAAATAAATAGACTTTTAAGTCTGGTTTGCTTAACTGTTGGCCGTTGCATTTAACTTCTGGATGCATACAAAGCAATTGTTTCTACTTCATGGTTAATTAAATTATCAGTCTTTTAACAAACTGAGATATGACCAACAAATTGCACGCATTTTTCTACAGATATTTTTTTTCTTCTCAAGCACCTTCTGTTTTAACCTTTAATTCTCTGAATTCAGATGGAGTTTGCCAGATCCAGTGGCAACTGATATTCTTCTGTCCATCATGTTCTTTAGATCGGTGCTAAACTGCATGAGAAGTTCACCTCTGGGGTGGCGGGTTATAGTAGTAGCAGATATTAAACTGTGGTTAGATGGTCTGTCTTTTACTCTCAGTGCTAGAGCCCACCCACTGTTAATAAGAGTGTTATATTTCAGACTAATAACTTATCATACGTACATATCAAGTTTATAAACAGCAGAATTTGGAAAATATATTGATACAGGGAGAATAGATTGGAAACTTCAATGAAAAACCCAGAGTCTTGTGAAATAACAGGTATATACATAAAAAATACCGCCCTGAAATTGCCTAATATAGAAATATAATTTTTTTATTAAATATTAGTCGTTATATTTAGAAAAGATGTGCATATGTATTCACTTCACACGAAGACAACTAAGCAAGGTTATAAATACAGGCTAAATTTGTACTCCATAAGCAGTCATCACTGAAAAGAGGTGCTGAGGTGTAGCTGATAGGTTTATATTCACTGTAGCGTCTTGACTGCCTTGGAGCAAAATCTGGTCTCTTCTTTATATGCTTATAAACAGAATTTCTGTTAGATAACGAAAGTCAATGGAAAGTTAGTATTTTTTTACAAAAAAGAACAGAACAAGCAGTCGTCTAAAAAAGGAGCAGGAATGCCTGTGAACTGTTGTGCACAGAGTCCAATCAAAAGAAGAAAGATTTTTCAAACTAATTTCATTTTTTTGTTATTAACTCCATTCGTTAATCAAGGCTTCGATCGGTAAAGCACTGTTCAGCTCAAAGCGGGCGAGCTGTTCCGCTGGAGTCAGCGGCCCTGGGAATGTTTTGCTGGCTCAAGCCTCAAGGGAGACAGCTCCTGCTAGTTAGTGAGCGCTCCTGTTTTTTAAAAATGTATTTATTTAATTAGTCCTTGCAATCATAGCAGAACAATGCTTGAATATCCGGAGCAGCCTGCCATTTTCTCAGTGTGAAAATGTAAGTTTCTTCCATTTTTTTTGCGTGTTATTTTTTTTCTTCTTTGCCCGTGTGATAGTTTTGCATACAAATAATTAACTTTGAGAAGCGAACTGTACCAGCATAAATTAACACCCGTGGATTTCGATGCGAGAAATATGTGTAAAACATAGCTTGGATTGAGACCATTTTAATATTGCAGCTGAAAACGTGTGGTCTTGCAATGAGCGGAATCGTTTTGAAGGACACCTCAGTGTTTTATATGTTAGGCTGTATTGATGTTTGTGCTTAGAGGCAGGGGTTTAGACAAGACATTTTCAAAATCTGCTGGTGTTCAACTACCTTTGTTTCTATTGGAGTATTTTAAATTAAATTTTTTTTAAAAAAACCCTTCAAATAAGCACTTCTCAGTGCCCAGGAACAGATGCAGCAAAGTCGTAGTGACAGCAGGTGTATGCGAAATGGAAGGAATCAAACCTGGGAGCCCAGATTTTCTCATCCAGCCGTACTTCACGCCAGTTTTCTCATTTGTTTTGGAGACTACACAGATTTTGCTGCAGGTTCCGGACGCTAACAGACACAGGTATCAATTTAGGGAGAGAGTGAATCCGAAAGACGTGGACCAAAGTGGATAATCTCCCACTAACTGTTCTCTCTCTCTCTGGTCTGTGCTCAGCTCCAACATTTGTACTGACTGTGCGTGCTACACCTAGCCTAAGGACAGTGAAAGGACGTAAATTTAATAAGAAGATTACAAGCAATGTAAACTGTCAGTGACTCTTTAAATCCTGCATTACTTAAATAACTTGCAGGGGATCTTTTATAACGATCTGGGAAGTGGTACCAAAATGTACGCCCTGGGGTAGCTTAGGTTGGTAGCTGGCTATTACTTTATAAACACTGCTATTCCAAACTGGTTTTCAGAGCCGTGATGGAAAACCAAACTAATTCTTTCTGCTTTTGATCAGTAGCTCTTCTTAAACACATTTTGAGACTATAGACCTATCTCAGCTAATTAATTTGCTGGGAAGTGTCTTATTTTGGTAATAATTAATTATACATACTATTTTTTCTATGGAATGAGTGCTTGATGACAAATTTTGCCTCATTTATAAGGGCTTGGACAACTGGATCATTTGCATTGAGATGTAATTATCCATCTCCGACATTCCCTTTTCAGTGGCCTGCTTGAGAATCCTGCACTTGGAAGCTCTTTCAAGAAATGTAGCAAATGAACATTATCCCTGAAACTAAATAGAACAAAGTGAAACCACCCCTTATCGTTCTCTACAGCAATCTCTATTAGACATTTCCATTTGGGCAGAAAATAAGTTATAATAATTTGAAAAAATGGACATAGTATGTAAAGCGATAACTTATGAGCAGAATATATTGCTATAATACACCCTAACGTACATTCCTTTTACAGCAAGTGACCTAATACCTTATGATTTTGGAAAACGTGTTCATGTAAGCAATCCAGCTGAGGTACACTGTGAACTATATCTTCATTGAAAGCACAGATATGTTTTCACAAAGGAACTTTGGAGTACCAGTGAGGACTTCCTCAAGGGAAGGTGAATGCATCTCCCTCAGACTTGCTGCAGAATGAGTTTAGGGAAAAGAACCTGAAGGCTTAAGACCCAGTTACAGCTTAAATATTGTTCCTCAACCCTTTGTAAACCCATCCCTTAATCTCATAATTCATTAGATCCTGACAAACCATAAAATACCTCACAGCTCACAAGATTTTGAATATGTTCATGCTCTAAGTCAGAGACAAGTACTTTCAGTTTACTGACCCTTGTTAATGTCTTCCTTTTCTTTTTGTTGAAGTCAACTGGACTTTAAAATTCTAGTTTCTATAAAAGGGCAAAAGTTGTTGTTGATTTGAATCCACGGCTGTCAGGGAGAAGGATTTAAAGCATCAAAGTCAATTGTGCATGGTATTTCAAAATTACATATGTAACAGCAAGCAACTTCACATAAATCATTTTAATCATTGGCCAATGATTAATCTTGAAGATTGAAACCGTTTTAGCAAAAGATCGGAAATTTTCCATTACAAAGCAAATGTTCTACATTTGTTCTGCAAAGCAACTTTCCTTTTAGCAGTGATTTTAGTATTGTCTTATAGTGTCATCGTTTACTAGTGGAATTTATTATCATTATATACTAGTATTATTCATTAATTTTACTATTAATTACTAAATCTGATCCATGCATTAAAAACTGGAAAAGTAGCACATGTCAATGATTAGTCGTGGTTATGGTTATTCTACCTTATTTTCGCTTGCTTTGTGTTTATCCTAGCTTCCACTTCACTATTTTCAACACGGAGTGCTTTCAGTAGGCTGGACCATGAATGGGAAACCACTGTCTGGGACAGAGAGGAGGACTGCCCTATGAAATCTGCTGCCAAAACAGTCCGAGCAGCAATGTATTGAAAGAAGAGTTAGATATTATTTATGATTCCACCTGACTCAGTGTAGTGATCTACAAAGATACCCAAGCCAACTTGAAGCAATTTGGTAATGCCAATAACCACGCTACGGCGGTGCTCTGCCTTGGCCTCCTCACTCACGTTGGGAAGGTGCTGGGAAGGGAACAGGATATATAAATACAAATACAAATAAAAATACAAATACAAATGCAAATATAAAGCCTGCATAGCATTATTTCCTCTACCTAATGAGATCCTCTGTTTCTTCAGCACAGTGGTATTTCTGTGAAGCTGAACAGGGGTCTGGAAGATGACTTCTGAGACACTAGGTTTAATCCACAGCTATTTTGGGTGATCACACCATAAAAAGTCATCCACAGTTTGACAAAAGTAAATTACATTGTAAAAATATCTAACCCTTTTTCTGCTGCTGCTCCTAGAGGGGTAGCATCTCACCGCTTTGATGATTAGAAACTTTTTTCTGATTTCAAACCCTAGTTTATTCCTGGCAAGTTCAAATTGACGTAGTTTCCTGTTTGATTGGTTGGGTTTTGTGTACGTTTGTGGCTTTTTGGACGGTATTATTCTTTTCCTTCCTTTGTTTTTACCTCAGGAAATGCATTTACCAAATGAACCAAGCTCCTGCAGTCTCCTGAGTGGCTTTTCTCACCTTTTTTTCCCAGTTTGAATTTCTTTTTCTCAAAACTAAATGACGAGAATAAAATGCAATGTTCTGCCTAAGGTCAGTTCAGGACTTTCTAGGATGGTCCTAACACTTTCCTAAAAAAATAACTTTTCCAAAATTCTGGATATATGCAGTATTCATTTGGAACAAAATAAAATAAAATAATAAAAAAAAAATTGTCTCTGTTCATAGGCTTTTGGACCATCTTGTCAGATTTTGTTTTAGATGTCTTGCTTATCTTGGTCCTTCATTACGTTCTCCAGAGCTCATGAAATCTACTGGTTTCAATGGCTTTTAAGTTAAAACCATTTATCGGTAATTTCATCACATTCTGGAACGTAGTGCAGTGATCCTGTACACTCGTGTCAGGGTCCCGAGTGCACTATTGACCATTAATGACCCTGACACAGCCTCACCCAGGGCCCCCAGCCACACTCAGCATCAGGAGGGATGTAAGATTATGATAACTTTTTCTATTATTTCCACCTTTTACTTAATAAATTCCTTAACCAGCTTTAAGTGCCGACGCCTGCCTTAGTGAGATCCCGAAGGAACCAGCACCTCCTCAGTGCAAAACAACCCTGCGTGTGCACCTGGAAGCCCCATTTAAGGTGAGGAATGGGCCTTCAGTCCCAGCCTGAGCTTTGCTGGAGGTGTGCCAGTCTCCAGTCCTGTCTCCTGCTGGTCCTGGCTGGACCTTTCCTTCAGCCCCCTCGTTGGCCCATCCAACGAAGAGCTATGAAGATGGTGAGGGGCCTGGAGCATCTCTCTTCTGAGGAAAGGCTGGGAGCCCTGGGGCCGTTCAGCTGGAGAAGAGCAGGCTGAGAGGGATCTCATCAATGCTCATCAACAGCTAAAGGGTGGGTGTCAGGAGGATGGGGCCAGGCTCTTCTCAGTGGTGCCCGGTGACAGGACAAGGGGCAACAGGCACAAACTGGAACACGGGAAATTCCACCTCAACATGAGGAAAAGCTTCTTTGCTGTGAGGGTGGCAGAGCCCTGGCACAGGCTGCCCAGAGAGGTGGGGGAGTCTCCGTCTCTGGAGACATTCCAACCCCGCCTGGACGCGTTCCTGTGCCACCTGCTCTGGGTGACCCTGCTCTGGCAGGGGGTGGGACTGGGTGATCTCCAGAGGGCCCTGCCAACCCCCACCATTCTTTGATTCTGTGATCTCCTGCTGCCCCTTGACTTAGCAACGCTGTACACAACTCATTGGACCTATGTCCATGCTTTGATGATTTACAAAAATTATGCTAGTGATGGCAACTCTCAGGGAATACATTCTCCAGGGGCTTATTCCTCTCGTGTCAGCTTCAATGGTATAGATTCCTGTCTAGTTTTCAAACTAGAAGTATTAAACCACTTGATACGCCTGGCTGAAATGAATTATTTTTTTTCAATACTAATACATATTTATTAACGCAGAAATGTATAGCACAAAAATATGAGATTTATGTACATTATTCTCCTGATTTGAATGCTGACGTCCTGTTCATACAGGCAGCCTACATAACCACAATCTGTTCATGATGGATACTGCTTCTTTTAAACGTTAATAAATGTGATGTCCAAGTACAAACAAAATTTTAAGATGTTTGTACAAAACAAGTTTAAAACTCATAAACACCCTAAATCAAAAACTTATTTATCTCCTAGAATAGAAAAGTTTTGATAAATATTTCTGTTAATAAAATATTGCAAACCCCTTACTTTGGGGTGGGGAAAAGGGGAAAAACGCCTCTCTAGGTTAATTCTTCGCAACCGCAGCCCCCACCACTCTGCTCTAATTCACACTCCCGATGGAGGCTAGTGCAAAACCAGGCACAATCAGGCATTCAGCAGGTGAATTTGATTATTCAATTAAGCTCTTAACAAGGTAAGTAAAGAACCTGGACCTTTCCAGGAGCTACTGCTCCTTTCTTTATATTAGGAAGAACAGCTCAAGCATGTTTTTCTGATGTCCTAACCTGCTGAGGAAGTATGGCTACACAGAAAGGTAATTAACAGGCAGCTTTATGGCGGGGTTTTGAAGATTATTTTTTTTTCGTGTGTTTTGGTGAAGTATTTTCTGTCATTGGGCTTCTATTTGTTCTTTGAGAACAAGGTTTTTGGAAGTTGCTTTAGGATGAGGTGGCTTTCTTTGCATGCTTCGTTTTTGTCTTATAAGCACTTCTTGAGTACAGGGACTCAATATATGTAGTAATGCTTTTTAATGGAGGAAAACTTAATAAGGTGGACATTTTGCTGTTTCTTTGTGTTATGTTTTTTCTGACAAATTTTAGGGATGCCTTGAAATCTTGAATAATCCCTTTGTGGTTTTGGATGCTAGGGGACTGGCTCGGCTGTTTTATAGCCACATCTCTGTATTTCTGGAGTACAAAGAGTTTGGAGAAAGTCTCTGCTTTCCCGTCAGCTTTTCTTTCCATTCCGGTTTTCGTTATGGAGCTTATTGTGCAGAGGCAAAGAGGCAGTGCTAAGGCGGGGGGAGGCTGTGCTGATGAGATTTAGCTGACCACTGGTATGAAAAAGGCACAGGTGATTATTGGACTTTCCCACATTGCTTTTATTTCCCTGCTTGCTTGTTTCATTGTGTTAGTTCTCAAATCACTCTACCTCCCAGCTTAAGCTTTCACTGTCTTACACCTTACTTCATGTTTGCGGTATCCGTAACTCACATCTGTGAAAAGGATTGTGTTTAATTCTAGAACTTTTTTTTTTATTTAAATAAGCTGATAGTCTTTGGTTTTTCTCTTATCTAATGCTTTCTACGTCAACATTTCTAGCTAGTGCTGCTCATCACTAAAATACAGAGGTGATGAGAAGGAAAACGTATTGAAAAGGGCTTGTGTGTGACTGTTAGCTCGTGTTACTATTACAGTTCCTAAGTCTGTGTTGGTTTTGTCCCTATATTTGTGAATTATTTCTAGGAGTTGTTTGGCATTGCTTCCCTTTCTTCTTTTGCCCTGAATGAAAAGTATTTAGATTATTCCGCTTCCACCCAGAGTGTAAATAGTAGGTAAGTAGCAATAAGCAGAGGTTCAAGAAGCACTGCTCGCTGAACTGGTGCGAATGAAGAGGAAAGTGGTACCAGTGTCAGAACTGTCATAGAATCACAGAATCTTCATGGTTGGAAAGGACCTTTAAGATCATCGAGTCCAACCAAACAACCTACAGACTCCGCCACTAGAGCATGCCCTGAAGTGCCACATCCAGACGTTTCTTAAACACCTCCAGGGATGGTGACTCAACCCCCTCCCTGGGCAGGCTGTTCCAGTGCCTGACCACTCCTTCAGTAAAGTCATTCTTCCTAATATCCAATCTAAACCTGCCCTGCCGCAGCTTCAGGCCATTTCCTCTGGTCCTGTCATTATCCACCTGGGATAATTATCCACCTGGATGTGGTCTGAAATCCGGCTGCGTATGCCTGCGTACCTATCTAGTTCTGCCTAACAACAGCTTGATAGTGGAGGAAGATTGTTGGAATAATTGACCACCAGGTTTTTTTAGAAGCTGTGCTGCTCTTTCCCATACCGCCCAACTTGTACTTGTGTGTGGCAACTTGCTTTATACTGGGAGGGGTCTGGGAAAGCTTTGTAAGATGTAGTTCTGTGCAGTTTCTCCGGATTTGTTCATTTACTTAATGCAACAATTTGGTAGTTCTTTTAATGAGTTATTTTCCAGCCTCGTTATTTTGGGAGGGAGGAGGTGGTAAGTGCATTGTTCAATTATATCTTAAAAGGATATAACTTGAAAACATCACGTAAGTCTTGAGAGCTTAAACTTTCAGTAATGTTAAAGCCGTGTAAGGGACTTTTTGCACAAGGAATTTTTTTAATATTAGAAAATGGGAACAAATGAGATTCAGGTGACTTGTTTCACTCCAATTATAGAACAAGTCTGTACACCTTCTGAGGCTAACTCCTCTAGGACTGGCTCGTGCAGGCTGCGGGGCAGTTGTTCAGCATACGTGCTTAAAATTTTGAGACTATTAAACACTAGATTAATAAATAGGTAATGTTTTAAATTGCTTGAGAATATATTTTAAAACAGTCTTACACAAAAATGTGGTTTTGGAGTTCAATTCAGTGACCATGTGATCATTTACATGCACTTAGTGAATTCAAAGTCTTTGTATCTACTGGTAAGATATTATATAGTTAGATATAATTCAAAATAATAGCTGTCTTCATAGAGTTGTGATGATTGTCATCCTGACCTGATCTGTGACTCTGATCTCTGTGCTGTGCTGTCTCCAAGCATCCATATCCAATAAATAATCTTTGGCTCAGCCAGATACGCACTTCTTTGTAATCCTTTAAGAGGAAGGGCAGAGGAAAACTTGTACTTGCCCATTTAGCACCTTACTGATGTGTCATGCAATGTAATGGCTACGTGTTTCTGTGTCTGGATTTGTTTGTTTGGGGTTTTTTTTAACACCAAATACACTAGTGTCACAGTGAAGGTGTTTATTTGGTAATGGCTCCCTATCAGATATTGACTACAAAGTAGCTCTTATTAAATAAATATATTTTGCTCTGTTCTTTAAGATGTGGCTTAGTAAGTATTCTGCTAGGAGTTTTATGGGTTGCAGATTAGGTTATTAACAAGATTATGTCCTTAACAAACAATTAAACATCTTTTTTTTTTTTTATTATTATTTTTTTGGCTTAAAAAGCAAGCACAGATTTAAAGGATAACTGCTGCTTCTACAGCTTGTATAGAAAGTGTTAGAGAAGTGAAACAGTTTTTCCTCTCCAAGTGGACTGTAACTAAGAGCTTTTGCCTCACAGGTACTCATCGCATTTCCAGCCTATCATTCACTGTTATACAAAATAGATAATTTTATTTCAAGACCAAGCTGGATGGGGCTTTGAGCAACCTGGTCTAGTGGGAGGTGTCCCCGGCCAGGGCAGAGGCTGGAACTGGATGGTCTTTAAGGTCCCGTCTAAAACGAATGATTCTATTTTTTTAGAAGTCCCTGTTCAGCTGTTGGTATTTCCTACGTGTGTGTGCTGGTCATGCATGTGATGCATCTGACCTTTAAAGCATCTAGAAACAATTGAGTCTCATTAGATTGTCTTTTAGAATTTCTTTTTAAGTGAATAAAAACTTTGCTTTCATTTTGGCTTATCTTCAGTGCCTTTCTTCTGATCCCCTACAGCAATTATTTTGTACCTGGATGATCCATTTACAGAAAATCTGAACTCTGTGCTCCCAGATGCTTCAACAGCAGGTCAGGGTCACCCCAGAGAGCTCACAGGAGGGGGCTGGAGTGACCACCCTGCCCTGGATTGTAGTTCATGTGCAGGTGGAGGAGAGATGGGACAGACAGCTTGTATTACCTAGCTGTAGGTGTGGGCTTGTTTCTTTTCTGTTTTATTACCAGTTACCTGGCCTGAATCAGATATGTATATTTGTGATTTGAACGCACGTGTGTCAATACATACATAGCACACGCTTAAATGTAACATAGCATTAAGTTCTGTCTGAAATACGGTTTTAAAATAATGGAAACCTCATATTGAACTAATGGTTGATTATATTTATAACTTGGTTTCAAGTATTTATTTTCTATTGTCTCTGCTATGTGATACCATTGAGTGGAGGCAATTTTAGAATTTGCAGGTCCATTTTTGACAAAATTGCAACACTACTTCAAAGACTTTTCAGAAGCAGAAAATGACAGTGAGCCATTAAACCACGTGAAATACATACTTTACTAAAAGAGAACATATTAAAGTTAACATTCTTGGCTGCATCTTCAGTTCAACATAACATGACTTTAATTCAGCTAGAGATATAAAGCTGGTGAGGAACTTAAGACTTTATTTCATTTATTTATAAAGCAAGCATGTGAACTAACTTGGACAAAGTAGTTCAGAAAGTAGCAGATACTGCATGGAAATTTGGAGAATCGCATTCCAGCACTTGTAGAAAACTCATTAAGTAGTATAAAATCACAGCAGAATTGAGACTTGTACTTCAAAGTTTTATTGCAACAACTGTTTTCTCAAGGCGAAGAGCTGCAGTGCCTTCATGGAGATTTTACGTTGACAGATAAAAACTAAGTTGGGGACTTATTGATGTAACCACTTCAAAAGGATAGCTGCTGGGAAACGGGGTAGGACCCTTAATCCCAGACTCTCACTCGCTTAGGTCATGCGTGTGTTTCTGTACTCAGAAAATACCTGCTTTGCTGTTGAGTGGATGCTCGCAAAGCACAGGCTTGTGAGAGCAGCTGTGGTACCACCCCGTGGCAGCGAGCCCTGCTCTTTTGGCAGGCTGGTGTAGGATCATTGGGAGTCAGAGTTCAGAGGGTGTTTTTACGTGGCACGGTTACGACAGCAAGACTCCCTAGTGTCACTTTAATACTGCAGCTAGTGAATAAGAAGCTAATCATTTCTTAAAGTTTCTGATTTCCATAAGTTTGTGGACCTCCACTCTGGGATGTGAAGATAAGGGGGTCAGTGGAAGTCTGTAACTTCAGGTGCTCGTGTTGGAGTTCTTGTGCATCCTAATGTGTCCAGCTTCATCTCAGGCAAAAATTTAAAGCGTGCGTATTTAAACATCTCACTGGTGATGGCATTTACTTAAGACAGCGGAGTCCGTGCATTGCTTGGACTGGTGTGGTCTGCAGCACCGTTCAGCAGCCTGTGCTGGTTGGTCTATGGCTCACCTGGGCGATGGGAGTTGGGAATAACTCATAGCTTTGGGCAACTGGGATGCGTTGCTGGGAGTGATAACCCATAGGAGTAGGAAATGGGAAGAGGAAATCAAAGATGACATTCTGCAGCTCTTCTGCAGTTTATCCCTCTGTATCTTGACCAAACTGTGTCTTGCCTTTTTAGAAGAGATGAGGGATGGGACACTTCTCTCTCATCCTGACTGTATTGGCTGGGAGGCAGGAAATAAAAGGAATCTATAGTTTATAGAAACTGCAGCAGAAATAGGAGACTGCCAGCAAATTAGTGGTAGAGCAGCTACTATGCGTCTGTCTTTCAGGGGCAGGGGTCTGGGACATTGTTTTGCTGACTTAGGCAGCTTGTTTCACTGAAAAATGTCTTGGTTCTGTTTATAAACTCACTGTCATCTCATTTGAAGTGTCAAGTTTCTTTTTTCCAAATGATGTTCCTGGTATGTTTTTTGCACCTTAGTTGTTTGTTTTTTTTTTTTTTTCTGAGGAGAGGCAGAACATGAAGCAAGTCTACTTCATCACAGATATGAGATAGACATAATGGTTCAGATTCAACTGAAATCCTCAAAAGCATGGGGGGGTCAGTGTACTGGGAGTACGTCCCTTAATACTGCGGTTTCAGTTTGAATCCTGCACAGTTCAGATTCAACTGAAATCCTCAAAAGCATGGGGGGGTCAGTGTACTGGGAGTACGTCCCTTAATACTGCGGTTTCAGTTTGAATCCTGCACAATTCTAGAGATACTGAAAGAATTAATGAGATCGATTTATCATCACTGCTTCAATTATATAGAGGTGGTATTTCCATTCTTCATTCTCAGTAAGGTTGCTTCTTGCTGAAAATGTCACCAAAATACATTTTATTTTTTTTTTTTTTTAAAGAAATGTTCCTTTACATCAGCCCAGGAGATGAGAGAGACAAATGAGAGATGCTCCTGTAGTTCTACTGCGTGTAAGATCTCGGAACAGACGAGACCCTGACGGATCAAGTTCAAAACCATTCATCATTGGTGATAGGGAGCTGTGGTCTATATGCAGAAATGTTGTTGAAGAGTGATTCATACTTTCAGTCTGGAGACTTAAATGTGCAGAACTCAAACAGTCTCTGGCTGGTGAGTAATCCTATAGTGGATTTCTGTGTCCTGTTCCTTGGAATAAAAGAAGTTGGATGAAAAACCGCAATACAGATGCAAATAGCCTTGCATTACAAATGTAGCGTGTCAGTTCACCAATTAGGATGTCTAGCAATACGAGGTCTATTACCGAGGGAAGAGGAATGCAGTAATGGAAAAAAAGTAAATTAAGCTGCTGTGCGTTTCCTGGGCCTCAGTAGGGTTAGAACACAGTCTTCAGGAATACAGATGGAAACTCATGCAGTCAACAGTTCTGTGCTTGTCTCTGTGGCACTGCTTCATACCACTTTTGGGGAAATAGGATGAAAAAGAAATTCAGTGAAGGAGTTGTTTTTTTGTCTCTCAGAAGAACCTAAGTATCTCCAGAGGGTCCGGAGATAGCAGTGCACTCTGACCAGGGGAACATCTATAGCTGTTCTCAAAATCTGTTACGTAGTATTGTTATTTTTTTCTTCCCCAAGTTTAAAATGAGAGGAAAAATTTTTTCTTTCTTATCTGCTTCTTGGCATAACTGAATGATTGAATACAGATGTGAGACCTGTCCAGCTTGTTGAATACAACCCCAACGATGGCTGTAAAGGAGAAACCACGTCTGTGAGACTTTAGTAATATATAGGACTTTCCATTAGACCCGACCTGCTGGAAATATTACTCTTTTTCCATGAATGTCAAGATACTTCTGCTAGAGGAAGATCCAAAATATTTTTGCTGTATAGTAACCTCTTGGAAAAAAATACCTCATTCAACAAAGGCTTTTAACAATGGCTGAACTGTTGGAGCTTTTAAGACCTCCTTCCTCATCAGCAGATAAAGAAACAAAATGCATTTAGGAAAAAGATAACTGCTACCTCCACTTAGCTTGAACAGCATTCAGCAGCATTAGTGACGGATGAATTTTGACTTAGTTCAGGAGCTCTGTTTGCACAAATTAAAAAAAAAAAAATCCAAACCATGCGCTGCACTCATAAACAAGTGGTAATACAAATCTGAACTAATTCACACTGGGCTCTTGAAAGCATCTCGATTCTTTCCTTCCTCAGACATTAGGAAATTGTTTACTTGTTTAACAATCTACTTCAGTATCTCATAAAGATTAGCAGTGACTAAACTCTGGTGTTACTAACGCATGTGAATATCACAAAAAAAGGTTTAAAAATAGGATTTTTCTGTTTTCCAAATATCTGAGCAATGTCCATCGAAAATCCAGGCTTCAACTATGATTATTTTTCTTTCAGTATTAAAACACCAGGCAAAGTATTTTTGTTATAATGCTGTAGTGGGTGCAGAGAGAGGAGGAGGCTTTAGAAATGTATTTAGGCTTACCCTGGCAGTTATGTTTTTACTGTTATGTTTTATTTAAATGATTGTATTTAAAATTGATGAAAGGTGAGATCAAGCAGTGTGCTTTGAAAAAAAAAAAAAAACAAAAAACCCTTCAATTCAATATAACCAGCATGACCTTTGCTTCACAGTGCTCTTTCTTAAAGGTAGTACACTTTGGTTTATTATTTCAGAAAAATGTTTTCTAATTATCATGCATGCCTAGACACCGGTGGCAGCCTGCTCTGAATAAGTGAAGGCTGTTAGGTGAAACAAATGTAAAATGGAACAAGTGTTGGGTTACTAGAACTAATAACAAAGCTACTTGCTGGCTATTGGCAATAGCTGGCCATAATATCCTTTCTGTGAAGGATGCACATGTGCCATGGTTCAACCCCAGCTGGCAACTAAGCACCACGCAGCCGCTCACTCCGCCCCAGAGGGATGGGGAAGAGAAATCAGAAGGGTAAAAGTGAGAAAACTCATGGGTTGAGATAAAGAGAGTTTAGTAGGCAAAACAAAAGCTGTGCTCGTAAGCAAAGCAAGGAATGCATTCCCTGCTCCCCATGGCAGGCAGGTGCTCAGCCATCCCCAGGGAAGCCGGGCTCCATCGCCGTAACGGTGACTTGGGAAGAAAAATGTCTTCCAACGTCCCCCTTTCCTTCTTCTCCCCCAGCTTTATACCCTGAGCATGATGTCCCATGGCATGGAGTGTCCCTGTGGTCAGTCGGGGTCAGCCGTCCCGGCCGTGTCCCCTCCCGGCCCCTTGTGCCCCCCAGCCCATCGCTGGTGGGGTGGGGTGAGGAGCAGGGATGGCCTTGACTCTGCTCAGCACTAACTAAAACACTTCTGTGTTACCAGTGCATAGCCAAAACATAGCCCCATACCAGATAATATGAAGAAAATTAACTGTCCCAGCCAAAACCAGCACAACATGTAAATGACATCCTGAAGCTAAATACAGCACAGGTGTTTTGCAAAGTTGGCAGGTGGGAAATAAACTTTCCTAGGGAACCATGAGACATTTGGAGCCTGGCTTTACAGTGCACGAGATTTTTTCTAGCCACAGAAAAGGTAAAATTCAGTTCCTTGAACCATTTTTCTCGGAAAATAATTTATTTGAAAGGAACTTATCTCAACGGAAGTGGGAGTGCAATAAGGAAGATGTCTCGGTGTCCCCCGGTTCTTTTTTCAGCATAGTGTTAAAAAGGGTTTTTAAGATATATCTATTGTACGTAAATGTGTGAAACTCTGTGAATGTTGTCGTCTTCAAAAAAAAAAAAAAAAAAGAAACCACAACAAACCCCACTATTATTTATTGGAAGAGGGCAAATGGGAGGAATTTCAGAATGCTGTGAATAGCATAGTATATATAGTGAAGAGAATTCCCTGTACAATTACTTTGGGGTTTCAACTGAGGAGTAGAGGGAGGAAAATGCAAGCAAAAGTCTAAGTGCCTTCACCATAACTTTTTTTCAGGATAATGTAAATGTGTGTTAATGCAATATTTCACCAAAGCCTTGGAGACGCTTCTTCAAAGCCTGTAAAAATTCATGCGTACTGACTCCTCGTGTGCTCAGGAGCTTGTGCACGTTGGAGATTGTAAGCGTTTGTCTGTTGTTATTGCTAATTCTAACAGAGTTCTGACATACGGTGTCACACTTGCGGTCACTGACGCTGTGTTGCCAAACTGCCAATCGCCCGTGCACCAGGGAAAGCTGCTAATGTGCTATGAATTTGTAAAATCCCTTTAAAAGGGACTTTAAAGGGGTGTGTGAAGTGATTTCTCTCATGTGCTCAGCGGGATGCCTGGGGGAGGGTCTTGGTTGAACAGCATCGATGTTGTCTGGCGACAAAGAGAAGCTTTGCAGCAGTTCATGTGGATGAAGTCACAGCTTCGCACCAGCAGACGAATGGTTTCAGAACTCGCAAAGTGACCCAGACTGGCAGATCTTCACCTGTTGCAGGCGTCACTGCCGTCTCTAGTTCTCAGACTGTAACAGAAATTAAGCAAAATCTCAACCGGATAGCGGAAATCTCTGCTTTCCTGCCTCCAGAATTGGCGAGCTGGACTGCAGCCTTATGCAGGCAAAACACAATTCCCGGGGCTGTGAGGTGTATTGCAAATAATTCCGAGGGATTCGGCATTATTGGAAGTGGCTCTACTTGTAACCGTTTAATGACTGTGCAGTGAAGTACTGGGCTAGTTTATAACAATGTCCTTTGATTTCCTGCGTCTATGCTTCCCGTAAGAAGAAATCTCTTTGCACCTGTTGACATATTACACAAAGGAAAGCTTTTATTGGGCTAACTGTGAAAAATGGAAATTGGCTGACTGCTGTGTCAAGAATTACTTGATAACTGCATTTACATGCACATACGTATGCTTTCAGTAGTAGTACAGCAATTGCTTTAAGGAGCAACTATAATATCAAAGGGATATAAGTGACATGTGGGTTTTTGGTGGATTTTTTTTTTTTTTGGGAGCAGAAAGGTGGTGTTTTTTCTTCAGGAAGATAGAAAAAACACCTTATTGAAAGTATTTTGATTTAACATTGCTTTTATTCATTTTTCATGACAGATGTCTTTGCTCCTGTTTTGAGGCATGTGCTTTAAAGACTCAAGATCACAGGTCGTTGTGTAGAGGTAAATTATATATATATATATATATATAAAACAAATTATGGGAAAACAGCATACCTCAGGCTAGAAATACTAAGAAGTTGATTCCCAGTGGATTATTTCAATAGGGAAAATAATCCAAAATCTAGATACTGAAGCATTATTTGATCATATTTAAAACTTATAATTGAATCTTAGCATCCCAGAAAGGACCTCTGGAAGTTGTCAGGTCCACCACCCTGCTCAAGCATGGCCATGGGTTGCCTACAACCGTATCCAGATGGCTTTTGAATATCTCCAAGGACAGAGACTCCACCACTTCTCTAGGCAGAAACTGTAGCAAACAAATGACCTGTTGGATTTTCCGTGGCAGAACAGGTGCTGGAAGGCACACAGGTGTGGGAATGACTTCTGTGAGTTGCGTAGAAACGCATTTCATTAAAGCTTCTAACTGCCCAGTAAAAACTCCTGACTTGTACCAATTCAAAGAGGTTTTTTTTTTTTTTTTGGTTAATTCCTACGCTGTTTCCTTAACCTGGCTCTGCTCTCGCTGTGTTGTAGAAGAATTGCCTGGGGTAGCACCCCCTTTTCAGGATATCTGAGCGATGAAACAGCACAGGGCAAGCTGTGCCTCTCAAGATGTAAATTGCCTCAATTTACCTTTTTGTACACAAAAGACTGAGTTCAACTTCAAAGATATTCACTAAATTTCTCTAAAATCAGTATTTGATGTCTTCATGTACTAAATCTTTATATAATTCACTTATACATGATCAAATAACTGCTGAAAATATCAAGTTCTTCTTAAGTCCTACTCCTTCCTCTCCTCCGGCAGATACTAAAAAATACATGGTGAAAACAGATACATCTAAGAAATAAAGAAAAATTGAACATCAAACAGTACTAAGGACTAAAATATTTACTTAGAAGCCTGTCCAAGGAAGAGAACTGCCTCCAAGAGATAGTTCAATTTTTTTTGAAGCTAATAAGTGAATATACTCTTTAAATTCATTAAGCTTTCTGTTGCTATGAGCAGCTTCCCAAACGAACTTCTTTAGCAAGAAGTTACTTGGTAACATTTAAACTTCATTTCATGCACTTAAATTCTTCCTGTTCTTTTTTCTTTCTTTTTTTTTTTTAAGGAATCCCACTGGAAAACTGACTGTATGTAGAGTATCTAAGATGCATATAAGAATATTTCTTTTGTAGTGTTTTTGTGGAGTCGCATTTCATATTTTGTTGTATTCGTGTTCCAGCCTTTCTTGCACGTTCAGGAAAGTAACAGACGTGTGTACAGCAGCATGGATCTTAAACTTGTGATGTGGAGGTACTACGTGTAACAGTGAGCTGTAAAGGCTGTTGTAGGTGCAACCAACATCCAACCTTTTTTTTTTTTTTGTAACCTTCTCTCTTACAGTGGACAATACAGGATTTTCCCAGGTGTCAATCCAGTGCCACTATTGTCTTTCTGATACTTGGCCAGACCTCGAAGACCTGAGCATAGTAACTTTAATCTAAGTTTAATTTTTAATTAAATTTAAACTAAAAAAAAAAAAGCCAGTAAATCTTATTTTTTTCAGGCAGAAATCTTGAGTTCGTGACCGTACCCATGTGTTGCAAAAACGCGTGCCTCTGGGGGACGAGGTGAAATCCTCAGCTGTGAATGCTCGACACCCTGTGGCGGTGGATGGACTGCTGCCTAGGGGTAATAACGATAGTGTTGCGTTCGAGCCCTGAGGACACGTGCCTGTAGTTCCTCCACAGGCAGCTGATGGTAGAACCGTCTACTTTTGAAGGTAGAGCTGTCACAGCAGGGCATGCGGTAAAACGAACTGTGGGATGGCACGTGTATCCCTTTGTGCAACAAACGCTCTTCTGGCTGAGCTGTATCGCTCCACCGGACAGCAAGGGGCTGGAGTGATTACAGTTATTGACAAATAATCCTAAAGTTCTGTGTCAGGCTTTACAGGCTTTTAAGTGTGGGTATGTATCATAACAGCAGGCACACCTCAGGGCCAACTTTGGTCTTAATTGGCCACAAATATCAGATATACATGAGAATAGCCATTAGGAGTTTTTCCTCTCTTAGTCCTGGTTATTTTTCTCTGTTTTTCCAGTACTGATGTTACTGATGATAAAACATGCATTACGAGGCATCCCTGGGAAGGCTGTCTATCTCTGAACATTCATACAAGTGTCTTTTTTTAAATTTTTTTGCTGGAATGCAATACTAGTGGGTATTGAACTTACCACAGAGAGTTCACAAGAAAATAAATATTCATGTTTAAATGTGTCATAGAAGGTATCCATAATTCTGATAGCTTTATGGCTCTCCAAATTAAGACAGTAAATGAAGCCTAGGTTTAGAAATACGATTATAGAAAAATGTATTTACACTTGAGTTCTGACAGATTTGTCTCATCTGGTTTCTAAGGTGTGCATGGGGTGAGGCTTTGGGGTGGGGGTGGGCATGGAGGACTCTCTACTCTCGACTCCCCCCCCTGCTGGGAAGTTCATTTGTGATACGGATGGCTTTTTCCACACTTGTAGTTCCATGCCTATGGGATCGCTCTTGGAGGCAAACTTTAAACAAAAACTGGGGCAAACATTGTGAATGCTTTAGACCACCAGGAGGTCTGAAGTACAGCCACAGTCATTCCTGAACTACTTCTGTTGATATTCATTAAGTATCTCTGTATTATCATGCGCTATACCAATCTGTGAACAATTCAATTCAGAAAAGAAGCCGAGAATGTCAATTTTCTGTCTTCAAATATTTGTTAATATGATTCAATAACAGTAAGACACGTATTAAAAAGCAGTGTGGCAGAATATCTGTGAAAGTTCACATCTGAGGCGGAAGAAAAACTTGACACCTTTTTCTATTGAACAATTAGGGTTTCTATGAGACAATAAAGTTTACTCTGCCAGGCACTGCAGGTTCTGGGTATGATTCACTCCATGGACCAGTCTATTAAATGAGCCAAAGCCTTAAACCAGTGTTAATTATCCCAGTTTTTCTTTAGGTTTTGGGCTGTGATTGGTGATATTACTACCTAAATACGGCCAGCTGCAAGGAGCAGAGAGTTGGACTCGATGATCCATATGGGTCCCTTCCAACCTGAGATATTCTACGAACTGTAGATGTAACTTTTCCTGATTAGGTAATGAGAAGTCTCAAATTTGGGGGATTTATAATTCTAGACTTGAATCTGGTCTACTTCTGAACTGTAATGTTAAAATTTTCATTTACCAGAGCAGATCTGTTAAATGAAAATAGAGAGCTTTTGATAGTTTTAAGATAGAGATTGAAACTTCCAGCAGTTTCTTGAAGAAAAATAATTTTCAGAAACTTGCACTCTTAAGTTTTACAAATGAAGCTATGATGCCTATCTTTGACACATCTGTTTTGCAAAATTTTCCTTTTAACAAAAAGTTTTTCCAGGATATCACAGAGCGTGCCACTGTACCTCTGTAGAGTTGTTAAATTTAAAATAATTGGGCTTAGCTGGTAGTTAGTCTCAGATGGGAGAATGGAACTCTTCAACGGCAAGAGACTGCTGAAGTTCTCTGGTCCCAAATATTAGCTGAATTCTGGAAGAAAGTCCTTTTGATACAATACCTGGTCTACTTTTTCTTTCTTTCTTTCCCTGAGTGTAAATGGGATGGCTTCTGTGTTTGCAAGATAATATTAAATACTTGAATATTGCTATACTGCTTTGTTTTATGCTTTGTTCTAGCCTATTTTTCTTTAGTTCTTCAGTGTGTTGGTGTTTTCCCTACAACCTTCTGTCTACCCTACAGCGCTTCTAGTAGCAGATCTGTTTTCATAAATCACTTTGAGAGAAGCCAACACTCATAAAGGAAATATATGTTGATTTCTGCACTGTCCTGACATCTAACGGAAAGTTAAAATAAAGGCCACAAGAAAATTCCACTGCTATGCATGCCATGCTTGTTTTGTGCTCTGTGGATGTGCAGTTTTTCTTTAGGTCTAGAATATCATTCTGATTTTAATGGGTTTTTTGCTTGTGAAATGAGACGGTAATGAAATGAAACACAACTAGGTTCCAGACCTGAAATCCGTTCTCACTTCTTCACAGAGGCAAAGCTTTCACTGACGTCAATGACAGTTTTGCCTGAGTCAGAATTGTGGGATTGGGCTGATAGTGTCCGACTTAATGAATTTCAAAGAGATTTCATTTCATGACCAGACAGATCATTTTGGAGCGTCTTTCACAGCCAGTGGAAATGCTTCTTGTGATTGTGGTTTTGTTTTCTTTTTGTTTCCATGCTTCTTTAAAGCTTTATTTTCTTTCTTTCCTGGGAGATGATACTCTCTAACAAATGAACAGTGTTTTAATTGAAAGGATAGTAATGAGATTACTGTAAGAGCATTTTAAAATCTTGCTGAAAGATGTGTGGATTTTCTTGGGTTGGGTTTTTTTTTTTTTTTTTGCCAGTAGGACTGAAAAAGGTTTTTCTGCAACATTCTTTGTAGAAGTTTGTATTGCTGCTTGGCAACTACGAGGCAAGGCTTATTTAGTTAGAAAGAAAAAAACAAAAAACCCAAAAAACCATCACATTTGAGCCGTCTTAAGATTGGTTCACAGCCACAGAGATCAAAGAAGGAGAATGCACAGAAGAAAGAGGAGGGAATTTCAGAGTCCATAGCAAACAGGGAAAGAAGTATGTATGGCGGGGTGTTTTTTGTTGTGTTCGTTTTTTTTTTTTTTTTTTTTTTTTCTTCCCCATTTGCTTTGACAACAGAACTTTCTCCCTGTTCGGCTTCATATGCACTAGCCTGCAACTATTGCTGGTTTTGGAAGTAATAAATGCAACCAGCCCTAACTTGAAATCAGACCTTAGCCGGTGGGAGTTGGTAAAGGGATAGTACTTATTTTTAGTAGACCTGCTATGTAGAACTTATGATACTTGTTGGGATGGCTTTGGGGGTTTTATTTTCGTTGTTTTAAACCCCCAGGCAGTCTTTTTATATGCAGCTCTTTAGAAAGCTTTACAAATGACCTTAACCTGAGGTTGCCTTTTGCTGAAGTTGAGCAACTCAACATAGTTTTCCAGCCACCGGCTGTTTCACAGATTATACTGCCTACTGCTCTGCCATCCATAGCTGCTTGTGATATTTAGACTTGAGTTGTAACGACCAGTGCTCCCTCTTGGCCACACATGGCACTGTGTGAACAACGCAATGGACATTTGTCAAAAACACAAATAAGATACCTGTGACTACGTGTACTTGAGCATACGAAGGGAAAGACGCAAAACTCCTGGCTGGTATTAATTGAACTGATATTCCCAACTTCTAATTCACTGCCTTCTCGATAGGTCAGCAGAATTGGTGTTGGTTTAGCTGGAGAAATTAGTCCAGTAAACTCGTTTTTTCAGGGATTTTTTTATTTTTCCTGATTTAAATTGGGCATAATATACTTAAAAGCTCTGAAGTAGTGTATCTGCGAGTCCTAATGCAAGATTATGGCTTAAGTTCCAAAAGTCCACTTCGTAGAATGAAAAGACTTGGCAGGTGAGGCGGGGGGGGGGGCGAGCTGGGAATGCACTCTGGAACACTTTCATAGTGATGTAAAAAAAAAAAAAAAAAAATCATCCTGTGATGGGCCAGGTAGCTTTGTTAGTCACAAAAATAACATGATTCCAGAACATCTGAATGTTTTTTAATCACAAAAATTCAACAGAATCAGTGCTCAGTCTGATGGAACTTAACTACTGTGTGAACTCTGCTCCTTGTTTGAAACTTGACCCCTCTCGGTGAAATATCTCATGTCAACAGTGGTTTGGCTTTGCAAGAGTTATGTCCAGCTGGCTGAAATCTTTGACATTGCTGCTTTTAAACTATCCGAGGTGTTTGAGGACCATTAAGTGCACAGTGGCAAATAATTTACCCAATTCAACTATATTAAGAACTTACTGAGCTGTTAAGTGTTTATGTACCTGTCCTTTTGGATTAAGTTTTCATTACTCTATAAAAGATATCTATAACTGAGGATGATAGAAATACTTTCTCTAAAGGTAGCTTTGAAATGGGAGATAGCGGTGTGTACTGCTTTTCTTAAATTACTCCCCCTTTCCAGGCTTTCATATGGATTCCGCTCCATTGGCATGCTCATATAAATACAATAACGGGTATGTAAACTTACTATATTGAGTACTTCTGTATGTTATCTTCTTTCCCAAGGTAATCCTGGTTAGACGTAGTTCTGTAAGATAGTGCTTTACCAAGACAAGAGAAGTTCCCAAAAATTAGACACTACAAAATAACTGTATTGGTATTGCAGAATGCAATAGAAATACTTACGATTGTGGAGGAATATGAATACATACTTTGGGAAATGGTTATTTTTGTCAAGTAAAGGAGGATCTGTTATTGTGACCAAGTAGTTGGGATGTTGGTGGGCCTGGTGCTCGCACAGAAGGGAGTATGCGTGTGTGCATGCACTCACACTCTTTAAAAAAAAACGAACAAAAACCCAAGCAACTGAATACGTGATATTAATATCTTAGTTTAGATGGGATGTTTGTTTATACCACTAACTTGATATGGAATTCTGCCAACCCTACAATTAAATGCATGTTGCCAAGACATTTCCATTCAGAGTAAAATGTCTTTTTTATTTTCAAAAACTTTTTTTAAAATTCTTGTTTCTTTTTTAAGCACATACATTTTAAATATATATTTTACTTGTGATTTACTGGGCTTGTGAGGTGATGATTTGTGTGCTGTCCCCATGAACGGAAGTCTAGAGGGGGGGTGGTGTTACAGCAGTGCCAGTGAGACGACCCAAAGAGAGCCCAAGCACAAGGTACTGTGGAAGCAGGAAAGAAGCAAATCGTAAAATGATCTTGCAGATAGAAAAGCTTATGGGACATTTAAGCTTTCATAGTGTTCTAACGGAATGAAAAAGGGAACTGTGAAAAGAGAATCGTATCTATTTTGTTATCTGGGTGTTAGATCTATTACTTTGCATTATACGATATATTTCCAAACAAATTAATAAGCAAGTTCAGGGATACGTGTTCCCAAAAGCAGAGTTTGCTTTGCCAGTGGATATGTGCAGGCAACTTATTCATGCTGAAGCCCTTCATGCTGTCGTTGCTTGCAGCAGCGCTCGCACAAGGCGAACTGTTGTGGCTACTGTGTTGCACACTGGGAAGGTCGAGAGGTGTTTTCTTGCCAACTACAACCTGACCTTTGGACAGGTGTTATTTCTTTTTTTCTCCCAAGTCGATGGTATTTATTGCAATAGCAAGTCTTGCACTTCATCAGGAAAATAAACCCCAGAAATACAGTTAACCAACTATTAAAGGAAACGTTTTTTTTTTTTCTTCTATTAAATAGTATTAGAGCAGAACAAATGTTTTTAATTATTGTTTATTCCAACAGAGCTTTCAGGTATACTCTTTAAAAACTGCA
The DNA here is from genome assembly GCA_009819605.1 of Sterna hirundo. Classification (NCBI taxonomy): domain Eukaryota; kingdom Metazoa; phylum Chordata; class Aves; order Charadriiformes; family Laridae; genus Sterna; species Sterna hirundo. The sequence continues at coordinate 2,113,028 of CM020441.1, forward strand.
AATACTCTAAAAACAGCTGACAGGATTTTGTTTCCCACTGTGTTACTCCCTGTGGTAACAACTTTCTGGCTAGAATACACGTTGCCTGTTATCGATTACTGAGCCTGGAACTATTTATGGAATAAATATTTATACCTTATAGTAAAGGGGGGGAAACCACGAATGTATTTGTATTTACTTTTATCCAGAATTGTCAAAATAACCCGAACTGGCTAGCAGCAGCCCCGTGAACTTCACTGTGGTATGGGTTGTTAAATGCAATTCATATGTCAGTCTGACAATGTCATGTTCTCTCTGTGTTGCCTCTGACCGGATTTGCTACAAGGCTAGGTCAAATCTCTTACCAGGGGAGGGCAGGGAGTTTTATAGCTTGCTCCAGGGCAGATTAAAATTGGAACTGTTTGCCACCAGGTCTTTCATCCAACTAGTTGCTGTAGAGCTATATTTACAAAAAGAGCAGTGACTTCCATTCTAAGCGGTGTACAAGTAGCTATTGAAATGTATCCTTCGCTATTAATCAAAATCCAGAATAGTTTTTTTTAGGGCTGCTACAAATGTCTTGCGTAACCCTTTGCAATTCTTCTGTGGTATATAGTCCAACAGAATAAATGAAGTTGACTGTCTGTCTTCATAAAATATCACACAGCTAACGGCACACGTGCAGAATCTACTAAATCACTCCCATTTTGCACGAGAAAAACAGAAGATTGTTTTTCTTACTATGATACTTTGGGAAACCTCATGTAACCCCTAAATGCCACTTTGTGGAGAATTCTTCTTGAGCTTGATCTTGTTCCTGACAAAGTTTCTGTATGGTACAGTTTTAAGACAAAGATCTATTGCATCGAGCTATTCCTAGTTTTGAGCCCTGAATCTTAACATCACGTAGGCAGTTTTACAGCACTGTAAAAGCTCTCACTTCTAGACTCTCTGCTGAGAAGTAGTATTCTGCAAGTAATTAGGTTCTTAAACTTATTTTCAGAAAGATGTTTTTATGCAGAATTTGTGAAGGAAGTGTTTTATACCTGAGGAAGAAGTAAAACATCTGGCCAAGAGTTTGCCTTAGGTTTGCTTTACCTTCATTTCAACTATCACGTAATACATTTTTGAATAAATGTCGGATTAGGTGAATTTTTTTGGTAGGCCAGCTTTTAGTCCTGTATCCTGACTGTTACACTGTTATATTTCTGGAGTGCAAAAAGTATACAAGATGCAGAAAACAATTTATTGCTTTGTTTTAGTGCACTAGCCACAAAGTCGGCTCGACAAGAAATACGAGCATGGGTCAGACGCAGTTGTTGTCGCAATGAGTCATGGCTTAATCACATCTTAGTAGCTGATGGTAAATCGGTTGACATTTAGTTCTCTGAAACTTTAAAACTTTATTATGAGAAATAATGCAACAGTAAGTTGAAGCTTAAATACGTTTTTACGTTCACGCAATCAGTTCCATCTCAGTCTTCCGAGCGCTCAGTGACTAGTGAAGCATTTGAGAAGCTATCAGTTGGAAGTGTGAGCTTTTTAAGGCAGATTGCTCATGAGTGGTCTTAGCATTAGACAGGAAAAACAATTTCTGTGTGTAGAGTTTATGAGCAGGGAGGAAATGGTCTCCAGGCTAATATTTCTACCAATGGTTTTATCTGGAGACTGTGTCTTGTTAAAAATAGCTCAAATTAAAGCTGGAAACAGACAAGGAAAACCTATTTTTCCCCCAAATAGTTGAAGAAAGGTAACTTAAGCTGCTGCTTAGTGCTGATTACAACTGTAAGAATTTGGGATGAAGTCAATGGATGAATACTTGGTTTTCTAGAGACCGCTGGGAGTTGAAGGGTGGAATGTCTGGGGCAGCAATAAGTCAGATGCTCTGCCCCACGTACCTGGCTCACAGATGTCTCGCGTAAGGAAGGGGAGAGATGACATTTCTTCTTTTCCCCCATGCAAGATTCTGACCCTAAACCCTGGGGAACTGGAGCAAAGAAGATGGAGTTTATGGAAGTATTTTGCCAGAATCTTTCCAGGGTGCAGGTAGCCGGTTATAAAAATTAATTGGACCAGATGTATGGAGTTTACTGTGATTCAAACTTGATACTCTGCCTGGGTTCTTAGTATACACTCGAAAAGAAAACCTTTCTCTGTTTCCTGGATAATTTCACCAAGTGCTGTAAACACTGGTAAATCATTAAATAAATTTTGTTTTGTTAATAAAAGTCACAAACTGGATTTGACACAACACGGATATATCCAAACTCTGTATAGTTTACAACGAGATATAAAAATCTTAAATTTTTTCAAGCGTAGATAAATTCAACACAATCACTTCAGAGCTTTGACGTGCAGCATTGTATAAAATATAGCAGCCTTTTACAGCATGGTTGCAGAATCTATCTTGTTTTATTACCACTTCTACCACAATAATTCAGAATTACTTGGGTTTATTCACTGTTCTCCTGAGTGATATCTTAGACGTAATTGAATGAATGCAATAGTCTGGGTTGTTTGTGAAGTCTTTGTTGTGTTTGCAAACAACAATGCTGAAACTGTTTTCATGAGCCTTCTGCTGGCTTTCACCAAATGTAATGAGCATAATTAGAGAGCTTATTGTTAAATGCCCTGATACTCTGTTGGGGGTGAGGTCTGGGGGAGGATGTCTACTTTCAGCATGTCAGGAACAGAACAGTTCAAATGCAGAAAGGACTTAGGGTCTGAAGTTCCTCTTCATATCAAGCTTCTGTCCTGCAAAATTCACCTAGTTCTGTTTCTATCACTAAAATTATCCAGTGCTCTTCAAATACACAAAAATTACTGATCTCTGCGGAGATGAGCAGCCGTGATTCTTGATGTGTGAGGTGTTGTGGGCTTTTCTGCTTGTGTGGGATTTTTTCTGTGTGTTCTTTGTGGCTTTTCTTGGGTTTTTAATGAGAGGAGTTTCCTCTACTCAAGCCTCTGTCCCAGTGGTTACAAAAGTCCCTTGGGATACAGAAAGCTGCTTTTATTCTGTCCTGTCTTTGACTATTTGCTTGCTTCAACCTTCATTTCTTAATGTCAGTTGCATAATTTTGCGTAAGACTAACGGAAGTGAATGCGACAGGAGTAAGGGAAGCATCAGGTTTTGAAATGTATATGAAGAAGATGGAATTTCTTAATTCTGCCTATTAATATTCTGGTTGGAGACAAATAGGTGACAACTAGGACCTGGAAGATTACTACTGTAGGGATAGAGATATCTTCTGGCACTCTTCTTCGTCCCAGCCTCCTGTCTGTCTTACTCTTGCATGAAATAAACTTACTCTGAAAATGGTAGATATCTTACATGTTGGGTGATGCAACTAGAAATTTTTGGTGGGCTTGCATGCGCAATGGAAAACAAGCTTCCCCTTCAAAAAGCACCAGAACACAGGAAGGTTAACTACAGTGATGTCCTAAATCTGTTTGGTCTTTTTTTTTCTGGACTAAAGGTGTGGAAAAGTATAAAATAGTGGAATGTACCTTCTACTTGCATAACCTTTTTTTGACAGAACAAATGTCAAGGGAAAAAAGAATAACGTGATAAGACTAAACTTCCTTTCGTTAAGCTGTTTCACAGTTTAATAAGATGAATCTCATTTTGCTTCTTACTCTACATCCTCACGTGTCATTTTCTGACCACATTTCTTATCCACCTTCCCAAATTCTAATAATCAGTCTCTTCTCCCTTGTGTTCATGGAAGCATCTATGTTTTGAACAAACACCGGCATTTTTGCTGCCCTTCACATTGCTTTCCAGTATGAAGCCTGGTCTATTGCTTGTCTACTAGTACTCTCCTGCTGCTTTCTCTCTGTTTGATGGCCATTCATCCCTGATATGTGGGTTTGTATTTGATTGTATCCCTAGTGCTAGAGGTTAGTAGGAGTAAAAAGGGATTGATTGATAGTACCCTATCCCGAGGAGGGGCTGGAAAAACTTTTTAAAGGCAAATCAGTAACTGATTCCTGCACCTCTTGGAAGAAGTTCTCTGCTCTTCCCTGATGACATATGTAAACTCTTATTTTTCTCCTGACTTTCCATTCACATTTGGCCTCTCTCCCCTTAACTTCCTCTCAACTCCATACCAAGTGTGTTCATCCCTAGCTCCCCCCTTTAAGGCTTTTTGATTGATTGTTTTTTTTTTAATTTTTTTTTTCTTCTGTGGTACCAGTCTTTGGACAAGATATTAGCTTTCCTAATATGTGATTATTTCTTTCGTACTCCTGTGTATGTATGTACCTGTTGCTAAAGGTCTCTAACCCCAAATATTTTGTTTGATTTCGACTTGTAATTTAACAATCATCATGGTGGGGAAAAACACCTGTTGGCGGGCACCTGTGGCACATTACTGACTTTGAGTGAAACCCAACATAAATCAGAGTGGGATTTGATTTGAGATTACTCATTATCTCAACTATAATTTCAGGAATTCATGTGTTACTTAAATTGAAAAGATTAATGGGTTTGGTTGTATTGGACAAGGTGAAAAAGTATGCTACTTCAGGGAAAGCAGAGCTAGACTTCAGTACCTGCAGTTTGGTGTATGGTAAGGGTAACAATTGTTATACTAATAAAGGTGTGTTTGTGGGTTTCTTAATTTTTTGTTTTTGTTTTGTGTGTTTTGGGTTTTTCTTATTGAGTTTACTTAAGTAAAATAAATGTTCTGCCATTCTATGGCAATACAATACATGTGTCATCCTACTGAAAAATATTTTCAGCTGGCAGTAGTTATTCTACCGTTGTGCTGAAAAATATTGACGCAACTTCATTACACAGCTCCTCTGTCTTCAAAAAATGTCGTTAGCTCCCAGGCTAGAAAAATGCATTAGATTACAAAGCTGCCAGCATAGTCTTTTGCAAAATATACTTTAAAAGTGAAGTTATAAAGATATAGGTAAGGTTTGTATTTCCAGCATCAATTTACCTAAAGCATTTGCATTTCGTAGAGACTTGCGTATTATGATCTATTGTGTTAGTTGTCGGAGCCTTTCATGGAAAAGCTGAAACTTAACAACGTAACGTGTTATTTGTTATGGAATAATGCTGCAGTTTGACATGTTGTGTCAAAACCAGAAGAATTCAAAATTCAATAGTGCAAGTTGTGCTAAATATGACTGTTTATGAATTGAGTAATACACAGATCAAAATGGTGAAACTGGAAAAAGTGAATCTTACGCGTACCAGCTAATACTGAGTTTTAGTCTACTATTTCATAAGCTAGTAGGAGGAAAGAGAAGATTGATTGGCTTAATTGTAATTTGTTATGCTGCAAATATATGCAAATATAACTATTTGGAAAATGTATACCCTAATGTAGTAACTAAACTCATTAAAATTAATGTGACAAACTGATACACTCCTCACATTACGTGGTCTGCTCTGATTTTTTGCAAGAAAGCTACAGGTAGTTCAGCTTCATGGAACTTAGCACCAGTGAGAAATATGGCGTGACAAAACCAAAATACATTGTTTCTGTTCTGGTTTGTGGAGTAGGCTTCAGCACGAACAATTTGAGATTCAAAACCGAATTCTTATTAATCTTTTAAACTTATTTGAGGGTTGGTATTTGAAAGAAATTAGAAGATCTAATTTCCTACCATAAAATCCATAAAAAAAGCTGTATTATTTCCAAGAAAAATCTTTTCCTTACAATGCAAAACAAAAGTGTATTTAATATCTGATGTAAACTATGTGTGTGCATATTATATATAAAAATAAATATTTATGCACAAGAAGGAGGAAAGGAATCTATATGTGTAAACAGAAGGTAAATTTTTGCTCATGCCAGTCCGTCGACCTGGTAGAAATTCCTCGTAAACTCTGCTGAAACTTCCTTCCCACCGATACTTCGGGACTTGTGTGGCAGGCTGCTGAACCTTGTCTTTAGTGTAGGTTTTTTTTGTTACTTTTTACAATGTCATTTCTCGATCCATCTGTTTTGTTTTTTACTACAGGGTATCCCCTTTTTTACTTGTATAGAATCTCCACCAGAGGGAAGGTTTTAGGAATGGGATAACCACATGTGACAGCGATAGTAATAACCTGAAATAACGCTTGTGGGAGGCTCCATGTCCTGGCAGCATGCGCGGGGCGATGCAGTATTAATGGTTGGGTGCTTCAACGCTTGCACATAGCGCTGCAGAGTTGAAATGTTAACCTTCATTCACAGGAATCCGAAGAACCAAAGCTTGTGTCTAGCTTAACTGAACTCCTAGGACTTTTTTTTTCCCTATTAAGTTTTTAAATACTTCTATGTGTGTATTTGGAAACTTGACCTGGCTTCCATTTACTCAGGCTCAGAGTCTTCTGAACTGAGAGTGAGCTCACAAGGTTAGTGTTGGTGTGCACTAGCTAAGATTTTTCTAAAGGGCTTTGGACAGTTTGACCTTTTAAGATGAATGTTTCCACTCTCTTTTCTCTGTGGAGATTTAATTTATTTTTTTCCTTTCTCCCAGCTTTGTTGGACAGTGATCTTCAGGTCTATAAACCTGTAAATAGAAGAACGTCTTAAAAGATTTTTTTTTTTTTACTTTATATATAGTTAAGTTTACACATCTGTGTTGGATTTGATACCAGGACTGAACAAATAGCTAAATAGACTCAGAAGGAGACTGGAAATTAACTTTGCAACCATACATGTTGTTTGACAGCTCAGGAAGAGAAGTGTGTATTTCCTGCTTTATCTTGAGCTTTTAGCCTCCTCACTTTAGCTATTTATTTTATTTATTTTCACATTTTTTTCCTTGCCTGTTTGAAGCTTCAGCTGGCATAGTCTGTCTCAGGAGAACGCTATAGAAAGACTCTGTAGGAAGTATCAGTAAAAACCAATCTACAAGCTTTAAGGAATTCAATTGTACATGTGACAAGGGGAAGAGTAATACTCCGTTTTCAAAAGCACATCACAAGTACCCTTTAATGCTTTTTGGATATTTTGATTCTAAGCTGATCTTTTGTTGCATAAATCCTGACTACATATATCTGAAATGAAAATTATAAGCATCGTTTAAGAATATTTCCGTATCTTCTTTACTAGTCTGCTTTATCTTTGGGATTTTGAAGGGGAAGGAGCAGTAGACTCGGTCCAAGCAACTCTCTGTCTTGCCCCAGCTGGAGCATGACTGGAGCAAGGGAACGGTCCAGCGTGAATTCTTCCTCGCCTTGACGTTCGCTGGTCTGAGTTGGGAGACTGGGTTTCACAGTGCAAAACTAAAAGCAAAGTCTTTCTCCTTGTCCCTGTGAAATACTTGGGAACAAAAATTCTGCTGGATTTTGTTGATGTAGGTATTATTGGCATGCTATATGACCCTGTTTTGTTTTGGTAGCATGTCCTCAAATCCCATTATGTGTTATAAATAGCTTTCTCAGGATACTTTCAGAAATTTCAAATACAATGTTTACTCTGGAAATTGGGCAAGAATGCTATCAGGATATTCTCTGGTAGGAAAATCATGCTGGTATGATCGTTTACAAAGACGTGAAATTAAACAATGAGTTTTTGTTTTCTGCAGCAATTTGCTAATACTGTACTGACATATCAAAATAAATGTAAAGTGTGCTCAGAAATACTGAGTAGAAAGGGACACGTACTCTCATGAATACATCTGTCTCATAAAGCCAAAGTGCTGGCTTTTCTACTCTCAAAGATGAGTCCCAATTTAATTAACAAGCAATAGATCCAAACTCACTCCAATATGCTCCTTTTGCCAAAGGGAAATCCTACCTTCATTTAGGTACAACAGAGACACACGCAGAGAGATCTCTTTCCTCTTTTCTCCCGGGTTATTTCGGTTTATCTTTATTTAGTAACTATTTTTTCAGTGTCACCTTCTAGTTAAACAAAAATCTGGAAGAGAAAGTTGAATAGAGAAATTCCTTTTGATACCAGACTTGTATAAAGCTAGACTTCGCCTAAAATGTCTCTCTTTGATTGTCAGTAACAGGATAAATACTTCATGAGCTTCATTGCCTAGTGCAATCTTACATTCCGCTAAGTAAATGTGTAATTATTCTTAGTTCCTACGGTATTCAAACATGAATTTTAATGCTACTAAATTGAAGTTTGCACATGCAAATATTGTCATAGTGAAATATGAGACTCGTTTTGTCCTCTTTTTGCAAATTACATTACCCCAGAAGTGCCACACTTTGCTAGTTCGCAGTACTGTCTTAGTCATCAGTGTTGACAAATTACGTTCTCAAGGGAAAGAGAACTACATTACACCTCAGGTGGTCCGGCCACAGTCAGCTGGATCTTAAAATTCAAGCCTGAATAGCTCTTACTCTTCTCTTTTTTTTTTTTTTTTTTAAACAAAAGAAAATTGAGGTGTGGTAAACATATTTCAGAAATTAACATGTAATCTCTACTGAAATAATACGCATACAAGTTCAATGAAAATCAATTATATCTAGTTATGGAACAATTCCTAGTGGAAAAAGCAGAAAACCCACCTAAAATATCATGTCATAATTACTGTATTCTAATCGTATGGTAATCTAGTAGCTAAAAATTCTATAAGATGATGTGGGTAACATTTCTGAGGGGAAAAATAATTCACAAGCTAATTTATGGACTAAAACATTAAGGTATACCAGGGAGAGAGGGAGATACAATTGTCCAGCACTGATGGAACTGTGATAATTTTGTGTATATCATATGAGAAGTAAAGAGCTACTAAAGTAAAAACCTCATCTTATGATTTTTCTTAATGATTTCACAATGTGATAGTTTTTTGCTAGAGAGAAGCAGCAAAAAAAGTTGTAGCTATGCAGCAAGTAGAGGAAATATTTTTTTTTAATCTTACTGTCTGGACAGTGTAATGTTAATCTGTCAGGTTGGGAGTGTGAAAATATAGAGTACGTATGAACAACTACGTAGTAATTCATCATGTACATAACTTATTCTTTATAGCGCCTGTTTTCTCAGTTTCCCTCTTTCTGGTAGATATGACTGACTTGATCTCAGGGATGCCCTCTGGGTATGCTTATCTCTCTCGGAACATTTGGAAAGAGACAGTCTGAGTCGTGTGTTCATGTCTCCCAGTTGGCTGTTGGAGCCTTGTAAAATCAACTGTTAAGCATACAGTGCATGCAATAGAATCAGTTTGTCTAAATAACACATTTTCATTGTAATTCTTAAATTCTTCAGCACAATCTCCGAGCTGTAGTACAGACAATAATCCTCCTTAGGTTTTTTGTTTGTTTCCGTGGGCACTTTCCAAGTCAGAATCTATTCCAAGGGTTTAGCATAGATTCAACTTCCTGTACAATATTGTGCTAGACTCTGATACAAAATATATTCAATGGGTGATGCTTGAATGTCTGAATAATATCTGAAGCTGAGAAAACTCAAAACATGTCCCTGTTCCTCTACAGTGATTTATCTGAGCTGAAACCTGGAAGTTACGTTGAGTATACCTTTATCTATTAATGATAAAATTTGCAGCTAGCAAATGGAAGAGGTATCGCTAATCTACTGCGGTGAGGACCGTTATTTTCAGACCCTCTAGAAAGTGTATAGATACCATTACTGTAGGGTAGCAGGGAAAGAATCTCTCTGAATTGGTGGAATTGAGAAAAATCACCATAAGCATCTTGTTGCAAAACTGATCGCTAATATTTATAAACCTTTAGAGCAGGTCCCTGTTGACAGAAATTTTAAAATGGAATTTGATGGTCGTGTCTTTTCAGAAATAACATGGGGAGCCTCAGGGTTTCAGCACAAAATTCCAAGAGTAAAATTACAACTGCATATAATTCACAGTAACAAAGAAGCGAGTGGAGATTTCACCTATTCTCTGGGCACAAGACAAAGTAGAACTGTGGGTTCATCAAGTTAGCCTAGTGTAAGCTACGGAATATGTGGTTTATTGAGGCAGCTCTTAGAAAAAATACTCTTGAAATGGAGGTAAAGATAGGAGATGTCTAGGGAAAGACAACTTGCGCTTCTACAATAATAACAGGTTTATGCTTATAAAAAAGTTCATGTACTATCACTAATTGTATGTACCTTTATATTCTGTAATACTTAATGTTTTCTTTTGGCGCCTTAGGCTTCTGTAAGATAATTGCACAAGTAAGTGGGAAGAATCTTGAAAGCAAATGATGCTATTGCTTTTCTAGTCACGATTTGTCCAAGATAGAGCTAGAACAAAATCAGCTCCTCTTTTCAGCTGTACTTGTGATGTTGACTCAAACCATAACAGACATGACATAAGGGTTGGGATTGTCTCCTATTTCTTCCCCTCTGTAAATTTAGGAAACCTTTTCATGTAAATCTTCAAGCAAGTTTGCAACTTGGTGGAATTCTGACGCAAATCAACAACTCTTTTTATTGGTGTGGGAATACAGGGAATTTGGGAACACAGCAGTAAGAATGGTAAATAATTCATCAGGGTTGGTGGCACCCTCCTCTACCTGTAAGAGGCACTATGAGATGGTGAGTCCTAAGATAACGTACATAGAGGAAAGGTTTCTATTTGGGTAAACTGAATCTGTAGCTTACTAGCAATTTTTTTTTTTTTGGTTTCTTTCTGTAGATTTCAAAGACTAATTCAGGGACTGTGAGGTGAAATCTCACCTTCCTCTGTCCTCTCGAAGGAGCTGCTGGTACAATGAATGAATAACATAACATTCATAACATAGTAAGTTGCTTTTTCCACTTTCTGAAAATGACAGGGTTGATGATGGCAAGAAATGGAAAGGGAAGGAGTATGAGGATTTGAGAGATGTTTGTGAGGTATAGCTGCAGACCTCAGGCTGTTATGAAGCTAAGAAATCCAGAAAACACCAGCTAAAAGCAGCTGAAAGACTCGGAGGGTTATGAGAGGGAGAGTGACCTAGAAGGAACTTGAGTGGAAATGCAAAGTGTCGATGCTATTGGGAAGAGAGATGAGTGCTGGCGATTTTGGGCAACTGGAGCACCCAGAGGGTGCTGAAGAACACGAGGAGCCAAGCAGACTGTGACTTGTCTCGGATGTGCCTACGAACAAGTGGAAGAATGGCAAACAAAAGGAATTCTGCACGCGGGTGTTTGCTTCGTGCCCCATTTCCTGTCATAAAGTCATTAAAATGTTGTTTACTTTACTAATCTTCTCCAAGCGATGCCTAGGTCTCTTTCACGCAAACAGCCATCACAGTAAGAGTCCTCAAATGTTTTGCTTCAGCTCCGCGGTGTCAGAAACACAGCCCCAGTTAGAGACAGTAATTTCTCTAAGTCTTCACCTCTATCTCTACGTTGTTTTAATTGGAGCGTTAAATATTTTTGGATGTGTTATGGGTATTAATGTGCAAGAATTAAATCTTGTAAGTTAAGTTTTGTGGCTACAGAATAATGCTTCATAGATGGGCTAATCTAATATACTTGGCACTTTCATTGAATGGTTTTCATTACTGTCCCTAGAAATTGTTAGAAAACAGGGACCAAGTTATTGACTCTTTAAGCTTCTGTAACGTGAGGCTAGTTAATAAAAATGGTTTGACAATAATGTTATTGAATTAGGTGGCTGCTTTTTCGCTTGAGTCCACTTGAATAGAATCTGAATTTATTGAATGGGACGAACTGAATGTAAAGATCATTAGCAATGTAAAAGGTTACTTCTTTAACAAGATTTTTGATCTCAAAGTTTATTTTAGTGAAGAAAGCCATGAAAAAATGAAAATCATCTTTTGTATGGAACACATTCTGGTCTAACATCTAATTGCATTTAGAAAGAAAGTAGCTTAATATCTCTTTCTAAGAAATTATTCTTTCTTAAAACATCATTAAGAGACTCTCTGGAAGGTCCTTATGATGTCAAAACCAACATCTGTTATTTTATGTTCTTGGAGGATTTTCTTTTATGTGACTTTAGAAACTTTCTTTTGTTCTTATAGCTTATTTGTGATATTTAAGTGGAAGAACAGACAGCTTGCCAACATCACATGAAATACAGAGTGTGGATATATGATCTGTGATAAAAGAAAAATTTGCAGTTGACCGTGTGCTTTTTCCTGTGGCTTTTTTTTTCCTGTTCTACTTTTTCTGTAAGTTAGTGTTTAAGTTGGAACAACTGCTTTATTACACTTCAACTAATCATCATTCATGAGTACTTTAGAAGTGAATTTACATCCTTGGTCAATTTAAATACTTCACGGTGATAATTTACTTAGTTGTACCTCAGCAGTCCTGTGGGGTTTTTTTCCAACCTGCATTCAAATGCAGTCTTAGACTGGATCCGCGGTATATGTAAACAAACATGACTTGACTAGGGTCGCTGTTATACCACTCTCTGTTTCCAACATCTTGAATCGCTTCCTTCCAACAGATTTTAGGTGAGCATTTGAAGTGTTAAACTAACATATTTGAACTTCTGAGGTGAACAATGTACTATGTCTTTTAAGTTTTTAATACTGTTTTGGCTAGTTGAATGTTGCTGCAAGTAACTGCATATATTCTCTGTGGGAGTCCTGTGCTTGCGTGTCCTCATCTCTATTACTTGCTTATTTTAAAATCAAGTACATGAGCCGGAAAAGATTCCCTGCTTTCCACCAGTGGGCAGTGGTGAACTTTTGTCCTTTTGACACACTGGGGCGTTCCTGGCTTCTCAAACAGGAACCCCTTAGGCAGCTTGTAATAGAAATCTGTCTGTTTTATTAAAAACTTGTTAAAATTGAATTTTGTTATTTCAATGAGTTGGCATTTTTACAACTTCTTGGGTGAGAACTTTCCAATGGATTTTGCTCTAATGTTTGAATCCTTGGTCACTGCCAGAATGGAATTCCAGTTTGTACAAACAACAAATCTATACAAAATTTTGTTTGTACAAACAAAATGCCGTTGGACACAACCTAAGAAGTTTTTTTTCTTTATTGAGGATTTGTGATTTAACTACAGTTGCAAATGAGGGGACCACACCCAAATACTCAAAGCTGAGATTCTGGAGTTCCTGTACTGCAGAAGAACCAAACTGATCTGATCTGCAAACCAGATTAAATGCAGAACATTTAGTGGATAATCTTAAAAAAGTGAGCTTTTACTAACACAAAATTAGCACTATTCCCCCCTCCCCCCACCCAGTACTTATTTATTTAACTTTCTCAAGAGACATTGCAGTTCCCCTTTCTATCTGTGAGCATTACCTATGAAGTTACAAAAGGTAAAAATAGAAGGAGAAAATAACTTGGAAAGTTTACGTGCTTTGTATGTTACCATGATGCGGTATTCTATACATCCATCAATTATTTGGACATATTACTTGCAATTTTGGCTTGCAGTGAAAATGGCTGACATTTGAATCGGGGGTGATACCGTTCTGTCCTTTCTAGTTTCTCTTTCAACTTACTGAGACTGCAGAAAGCAGCATTTCGGAGCTGACCACAGATTAAAAAGTGTAGAGTAGAAGAGGTCTTACAGCAGTATAAAATGACTCAAGTACGTGGTAGAGTTCCTAGTTTAGATGCGTGAGTCAAAACTGCTATTCTTGCCCTATTTCCACTGAGAATATATTTCTGAGGGGCTGGAGGTAAGCAAGACACTAAGTAATTATGCTTATGTATTCTATATCTTGATTTTTTTTTTAGAAATGCCCATGCGTTTTATGGTCTTTCAATGAGCGTTTTAACTTCTGTAGAGAAATAAGAACTGGAGATCGGATACTCCTTTTTTTGGATCTTTTAACTAAAATCACGGTCAACTGAACTAGTTCAGGAAGCTTGCAGAGGTGCCAAGGCTTTCTAATGGATTCTTTAGATGTTGAACCTAGACAAAACAAAAGCTCTAGCCATCTGGAAAAAGCTTTTACTGGATTTTTTTTTTTTTTTAGGAAATAAAACAACTATTTATTTCCCCAGAACTGTATCATACAAAGATCAAAAATAAAATGTGTAAATACTGGCCAGTTTTCTGCATTACACTCAGTTGTAGCTGTTATGTGCTCAGGATGAGTTTTGAATACTTTTCTCTCGGATCTAAGTTGAAATGGCCTCGAGGTTTAAATCCCTGCTGGGAATGAGTCAACTTTGTGCAATTACATAAGGAATCGTCCTAATCATCAGGCTGTTAGGTATTCTGAGTGTGACCTCTACCAGTCTTCCTTCCCCCTGCCTTAAGATTCTATTCTAGCCTTCAGTGTAAATTCTTGGAAATTGGAGAAATGTGAAGAGAGAATGATACTCTATGCTGGCATGTTGAGCCACTCACAGGAAAGAGTACCCTTAGACTGGAGACCTTTCCAATTTTGAAATGTGACCTCTACCCCTTGGCCAGTAGCTCAGAAGACATCATTCCCTTCCTTAGATTTGTTCAAAATAGAACAAATAAACTTATAAATATCAGATGATTAGCTTGTTTCTTAAAGAAAAAAGGAAGTCATTTAAATAAAACATTTTTCCAGTAGTACTGAAAGTGTAGAGAAGGTCCTTTTGTGGTCCTGGAGAAATGCGGTTGGTTTTTTTTTTTTGTGTGTTGTTGTTTTTTTATCTCATGTCATCATAGAAAGCTCTGTGCAAGCTTTTGCTTTCATACGGGACAAAAGGAAGGAAAATGTTGCTGCCTGTATTCTATGGGGTAAGGTGGAGGGAGCTTCAGAAGAGCGTATGTGAGAAACTGGCTTAGGTCTGCAGTAGGTCTGAACCGGCACAAATGTAGATTTTTTTTTTTTTATGAAGTTTTTATTCATGGAAAATCTTGGATTACTCAGGATTTACTGAGCTTTATTCTCTTTAAAGAACTTACTACTTGTACACCTTTCTTCCTTCTGCTGTGCTGTTTCTTCCCCCCCCCAATCCAATCAATTTAGCTCTTTACTTTGACTTTCCATGCGCTATTTCTCCTGGACTGCTGCAGCTTCTGGGCTTTTCAGAGCAAATAGCTTGCAGCTCTTCTTTATATGGTCTGGTTGCAAAGAAATATTGCTCTGAAAAGTGCCATACACTTGTCTCCCTGCTACCGTAAGATAATATATTCATATTACCTTAGGCAAGTATAGTCTTTCTCAATATCATTTCAAGTGGAAATAATGCCTTAAAAATAGGCTGATGTGATAAAAGGTGAGTTTCCTATCATATGACAGCAGCTATTAAAGGAACATACTCTTACCTAACATACATGCCACTGAGTCTTTTGATGAAATAGATAGCCAAGCACCGTAAGGATATTGCTCTGACAATCCCACAAAGGTCTTGGTCAAGCTGAGGTGACACTGATATTCATAGTCCTCCCTTGAGGTCTGCTAATGAGATCTCTCACTTGTGTTTGGAAGAGGTCAGACTAAAATAGCTCTGTCATCTAGGCTAACCTTTAGAAGGTAAGAACTGTCGCTATGTACTGCCCACCACCATAAAAAACTTGAGATTTTTAGCCATTAACAAAGGGACCTCCATTACAATAGCTGTTAGAAGGAAATCTATTTGGCTTCTGGTTTTCTCATCCAGAAATGAAATGAAAGAAAAGAGTTTCCTTGCATCACGGCTAGGACCACTGGCAAGGAGTTAAGTGGCAGTGTTAATCACAGATTGTGGATATAAGCAGGACAGCTGCAGTCTAACAAGTAGTCAAGGCAAGCTCTGGTGTGTGTTGAACCATGTAGTTGTAACTTCTAGTGTAGATGGATGAAAGATGTCTTACAGGGACAAAACAGAATCACAGAATGGTCGGGGTTGGAAGGGACCTCTGGAGATCACCCAGTCCCACCCCCTGCCAGAGCAGGGTCACCCAGAGCAGGTGGCACAGGAACGTGCCCAGGTGGGGTTGGAATGTCTCCAGAGATGGAGACTCCACCACCTCTCTGGGCAGCCTGTGCCAGGGTTCTGCCACCCTCACAGCAAAGAAGTTACTCCTCATGTTGAGATGGAATTTCCTATGGTCGAGTTTGTGCCTGTTACCCCTTGTCCTGTCCCCGGGCACCACTGAGAAGAGCCTGGCACCATCCTCCTGACACCCACTCTTTAAGTATTTCATAGAATCTTCATGGTTGGAAAGGACCTTTGAGATCATCGAGTCCAACCAAACAACCAACCTACAGACTCTGCCACTAGAGCATGCCCTGAAGTGCCACATCCAGACGTTCCTTAAACACCTCCAGGGATGGTGACTCAACCCCCTCCCTGGGCAGGCTGTTCCAGGGCCTGACCACTCCTTCAGTAAAGTCATTCTTCCTAATATCCAATCTAAACCTGCCCTGCCGCAGCTTCAGGCCATTTCCTCTGGTCCTGTCATTATCCACCTGGGAGAAGAGGCCAACCCCCACCTCTCTACAACATCCCTTCAGGGAGTTGTAGAGGGCAATGAGGTCTCCCCTCAGCCTCCTCTTCCCCAAGCTAAACATGCCCAGCTCCCTCAGCCTCTCCTCGTGTGACCTGGTCTCCAGAGCCCTCACCAGCCTGGTAGCTCTCCTCTGGACACGCTCCAGCACCTCAATGTCCCTCTTGTACAGCGGGGCCCAGAACTGAACACAGCACTCGAGGTGAGGCCTCACCAGTGCCCAGTACAGAGGCACCATCACTGCCCTGCTCCTGCTGGCCACGCTGTTCCTGATGCAAGCCAGAAGTGTTGATAAGATCCCCCCTCGGTCGTCTTTTCTCCAGACTGAAGAGACCCAAATCCCTCAGCCTTTCTTCATCAGAGAGGTGTTCCAGTCCCCTCATTATCTTTGTAGCCCTTTGCCGTCCCCTCTCCAGCAGTTCCCTGTCCTTCTTGAACCAGGGAGCCCAGAACTGGACACAGCACTTCAGATTTGGCCTCACCAGGGCAGAGCAGAGGGGGAGGGTGACCTCCCTCCACCTGCTGGCCACGCTCTTCTTGATGCACACCAGCATGCATCAAGAATGCATAAATACTGCAGTGTTTGAAGGAGAGAAGGGCGCTTTTCTTTTTCCCTGCAGCTTCTGATGTGTAAGGTACGGCCCTGCTCACGTTACCCTCTGTGCGGCCCAGCACGCTGAGGGAGCCTGGGCCAGCCCTCAGGGCGGCCTCAGCACAGCCTGCCCGGCCCTCTGCCGCGGTGCCTGCCCTGCTGCCATCAAGGGCCGAGCCCCGGCAGCCAGTCCGGCGGCGGGTGGCCGTGTGAGGCTGGGGCCTGTGGAATCGGCACGGCGGGCTTCCAGAAACCCTTCCAAATCCTCCCTTACCGCACAGCCCCCAGCCCTCTGTCCCCTGCGGACTCCCGCACGGGTGGAAATAACCTCAGCCCCTCTCCCCCTCCGCTTTTTACAGAAATGGTGTGAATTCAAGGCCTGGAGGGAGGGAGGGTGGATGGTGTGGGCCTGGCTGTGTTCCAGCCAGGGCAGTGGCATCCTGCGCTGGAAGCTCTGGATGGCAAAGCCCCCCCTTCCTTCCTCGTTTTGGGGCTGCAGTTCCAAGGCATGGGGACATGAGACCTTTTCACAAAAAAAACCCCCCATATTTAGAATTCTTGGCTGTGAGGGGGGTGAGCCCCTGGCCCAGGTTGCCCAGAGAAGCTGTGGCTGCCCCATCCCTGGAGGGGTTCAAGGCCAGGTTGGATGGGGCTTGGAGCAACCTGGGCTGGTGGGAGGTGTCCCTGCCCAGGGCAGGGGGTGGCACTGGGCTTTAAAGTCCCTTCCAACCTAAACCGTTCTATAATAGATTAGGTTTTGACCTCTTCCTGACTACTTATAAAAGCAGCCCCAATATCTGGACAAAGTCTAAAGGTATAGTTTTAGTCATGTTAGAGTCTGCAGTCAAGCGGAGCTGTGGTAGTATAAAAGTCAACTTTTCAAAATGTTGTCAGTAGGGGAGAATAGCTACAGCGCATAAAAGTTGCGGGGTTTGGGTGGTTTCTTATTTATTATTTTGTTTTGGTTTTTTAATGCAAGTGTGTTTCCTGTGAACATACTTGCCATCGTATTAAAAAGTTTGATCCCCTAACCAAAATAGGTATATGGGGCTGTAACTAACAACAGTAATGAATTTACTGTTTCCTAAAAACATATGAAAGAATTGCTGTTAAGCGTTGTGGTTTTTTCACTTTTTTCCTCTACTCCTTTTATGTAGCCTTTATAAAGTTCTAAGTTTATAAAGTGTTATTTGCAGAAGCTCTACCATTGCTAGAAAGGCTTTTCTTTTTAAACTTGCATTCAGCAATTCTGAAGGAGTCAATTGCTGCTAAATTAAAGGAAATCTAACATTATATATTTTTCCTTAGTAATTTTTCCTTTTGAATGTTGTCAAAGGAACTCTGGTTTCCTTTTCCCCCATTGTAGCATTATGCTACTTTGGAATGTCCTAGTGATGAAGCTTTATAAGAAATATTCTTGAAGCTAAGAAGATAAAAGGTGCAATTTATTGGTTCAGTTGTTAATTTCACAGCTCAGTGATTATTTCCAGACGTGCACTGGTTGGCTGAGCTACATCTGTAGGCAAATATTGATTTTTTTAGTTTTTTTTTTTTAATGCAAAGAATTACTTCACCTACTTGTCTGATTATTTTTTTTTATTAAAAAAAACAGTAAAAATTTCTACTCAATTGGTCAGGAGAGTGACATGAAACTTAGAGTTAAAGTATTTTTATTGTTACTAAGGAGACAGTGAAGGCAGCTTTAATTTTATAAAATATCTAGTTTTAGACATGGTTTGTAATAAGTTCTTCCTGGAACTGAGGAATCAAAAGTTCTCTCGATACCTCCGTTGAAACAACTAGAGACCCCCAGGTTTAAAGAGATGCTGGTGGTATTAAATAACAGTGGCTCGTTGCTACTTTCTTGAGGCTCCATTTAATGCCTCCATTCAACAAAGCCCGTAAGCAGCTCCGTACCTTTTAAACTTACCACAAAATGTTTCCAATCTCCGTAGGAATCATGTACAATGTGGACATTCTGATGTCTGTCCAACGCGCTGTGCTAGTGAAAACACTTTGTGAAAAGCAACCAGTTTGTAAAGAGTCAAAAGCGTAGATAAATTCTGCTGTAAAAGGCATTGTCTGTCCATCGATGTTTCAAACTCTACATACAGGACATATAGGAAACTAGTTTATTGCATGGGGAATCTTGATGTTCAGATTCTAGAACTTTTGTTTTTTATTAAAACTTCCTGTCTCACAAAACAATCATTTTTTTGGTGTAATTTTATTAAGATCTCTCTTGCTCTATCTGTGATTTGGTCCAATGGATCCATTTCGTATGTTTTTTTTTCTTTTTTTTTTTTAATTTCCAATGGGTTGGGTTTTTTTGTTTGGTTGTGTTTGTTTTTTGCTACAGGGACTTTTTTTTTTTTTAAGCTTTATTAAGCTTTTTTGCATGTAATGTGAAATGAACCTTCTTTATCATCCTAAAAACAAATGTGCCCTGTAAGCCCTTGAATTAGGGAATATTTGTATTGCCTAACTTACAAACTGTTTGTGCTTAGGCATTGATTCTAACTAATTATGTGATATAGTTCCTAGCAATGAACACTGGGATTTTATTTGATGTAACTCAGATACTGGATAGTGAGGGACAAATCTCAAAAAATAAGAAAAGTATTTATCATATTCATCTATGATATGAAACACTAACAATGAAAATAAGATTATACAGTAGAAACTTTCATAAAAAGCGAAATCATGATTCTTCACTAACTTTTTATTTAAGCAAACCACCGAGTCAATGGGAGTTCTTTTTTTCTAACAATAAAATGACAAAATAAAGAGGAATTATTCTGTCACCATGCTTAGAATTCAGCTTTACTTTCTTCTTGTGAGAGTCTGACTACAGATCGAATCCTATGTTCGCATCTATGGTGCAGGTGTTCTTATAGAAAAAATTTCATTGTGAAATTATCTGTGTGACTTATCTATACAACTGTCTTGTACTTGAATAGCTACAGCAGTCCACTTTTGAGATGTTAATAAGGTCTCTTTTGATGCTCCTTTCAGAAATGTGTCTGACTTGAGTTAGAGTTTCTTAAATTTTTCTTTTGTACTTCTATTTCACTAAAAAACCCCCTTTTTCTAAGCATTTGTTGGCACAGAGTGAATAGAGGCACAAGAATCATGCATAATAATGAAGCTGAAGTGGCTTTTCTGTATTATATGGGTAAACCAAAAGCTACATTAACTTTGGAGGAGGCTTTTCAATCCATTACTGTACCACAAGCAGATTTTGAGGACAGAGTGGGTTCCTGGAATAACTTCTGATGAAGTTGAACCACTGAAACTTAATGGAACTTAACTGCTTCAGTGAGGAACCCAGAGTCTTTTATGTGTCCTCTTTGGCTGAGTTTGATGAAACAAGAATTTATTGGTAAAGTATATGTCCCTTGCCTGCAGACCATAGGTAATGCAATCACTCAAGGAAAACCCACTGATATTTTTAGGACTACTTAAATGCTTCTGGCATCTGTTTTTCCAGCTGCAACAAATTCAGTAAAATTACATACTGCTTAAAGTACAGAAAACAGATTTACTCTAGCTGTAAAGATGTTTGTATCAGATAATTATGTGGATTGCAGCTCCAAGATATAATGGCCCCAAGAGATAAAAGGGGTTAAAGGAGTGAAAATATAGGTCTACATGTCAATAATACTCATGATGGTACTTAGTTCTGCTTGAGGACAATTTAATGCCTTCTGTATTGCCATCAGATTAAAATATCCTTCTATTTAATCTCAAAGAGCTTGATCTTACTGTATTTAACCATCTAAAATCAGTATTGGTGGAGTCCATAACAATCTTTCTCTGAGTAGACTGCTAGACTAACCCTAAAGGTTATTAGTTAAGCAGGATGAATACAGACTTGGTAATGCAGCACAAATGTACGAAAGCCAAATTTTCTGTGCAGCATTAATGTGACTTGAAACTAGCATCGTTGTAGCTATCATTGGTCTTTCAAGACCATTTGATGTTTACAAGAAAGTTTTTCCCAGTTCATAACATTCTCTCTTCTCTTCCTCATTCCAATGAACTCACCCATGTGCTCTCTCATCACTCCTAGGGCCAAAGTCTCTGAAACAAAGTCTGTTTGGGAAACGCAACCTGATAGTTCCTTCTAGACTGGGTGATCCCAACTCTTAGAAGCAAGCTCTGGGTGTTGCCATTAAAGAATTTTCTTTCCGGGCTTTAAAACAGTGTCAACTTCACAGCCTAGGGTTTGAAAGTCTAACTACCATGAGAAGAATCTGAATCTCTGAAAAAGCTTCTGGAAATATCATTTGAAGCAGAAAGTCATCTTGTTTCTCAAAGCTCATTTTTTTAACAAAGCAGTGTGTGTGTGTATATATATATATATATATATATTTAAGATTTGTTATTACAAGGTAAACTTTAATATGTTTTGGGGAAAAAAAGTTCATATTTCTGATATCAGAAACTAAAGTATATGTATTAATTTTCTCTGCGTGTCTTTCTGCATTACGTTTCTGTAAACCAAATACCCATTTACTGTCTGTCAGAATACCAAAGAGAAGCAAGACCTAATAGCCTGTCAGGAGAAAAGTCGCTGCTCAGAAAAACTCTGAATGACATGGAGTTGCTGTCTATTCATTTTTTCCTTTGCCGCTGGAGATGGTACCAAACAGTGCTAAGATTCGTAACTGACAGGGAGTGAAAGCTGCACAGAAATAAATCAAGTTATGTGTTCTGCTTAAAAAAAAGAATTATCATTCAGAATAATATGAGCTCTCTATTCTCATCTTCTTAAACCTTCTGAGTGCTTGTAGTACCTACATAGCCTGTACAGCAAAGTAGCATCAGCTCCAAAGTATTGAAAAGCTCTTTTAGATAGAATAACTCTTAACTTCAGTTACGCAAATTCACACTATGTGGGAAAAATTACTCAGTAAATTGAAATCCTATAAGGATATTTTTTAAAAACAATGCTTATTTCCTGTCTGCTATTCAGTAGCAAAATTGCTGTACTATGTCCTTGAAGACAATGCCTTAAATGCTTTTAAAACCTGTTAGATAAGTATTTAAGGTGTATATTGCTACGTGCTACCGTATTACTTAGAATCAAAGTTTTACAAACCTTGATTCCTCAAACTTCAAAGGGCTAAACTAGAATAGGTGATGGTTGAAATAACTTTGGGTACATATGGCTTGTTATTTCTAATCCACTTTCTTCCTTTTGTGTAGCGTGTGATTAAATAAAAAGAAACTGATCGGAGCCCAAATATCTATTTTCTACTTAATCTCTTTTTGGAAGAACATGCAATATTTGGACTGGATTCTATATCAGAAGATATAGTAATATTTTGCTTTTGATTAAATCGTTTATAAAATAACAATGCTGTTAAGAATCTGTCCTTATGAGCAGCGATGTTATTTAAAAATGAACAATGAACCCCTATCTGATGTCCATTCTCTGCTCTTGCTTTTGGCAAAGTCAGCTTACTTCACCAAATAAGCCTCCTTTTATTTGACAGTCAAGTCAACAATAGACAACTGAACCTATTTGGTTAAATCCGCTATAGTTCAGTTGTAGATAAAATATCTCCGGGTTTTTCCCTGGGTTTGACTCTGGTGTCACCGCAGAGCTGCAATGAGGAGATCTGAACTCACAAAAAAAAAAAAAAAAAGGAAAATTTATACAATTTTACGAGATTTTGAAAGAAAAACTGGCACCTTTTCCATTCCTTGAAAATGATTGCTATAGAAATCTTAAAAAGTAAACTGAAGCATAAAATCCATTTTTTTTTTCTGATATGTTTATGCATTAGGCAAGTAAATCTATTAAAGGCTTGTGGACGGATTTTTGTCATTTATATATTTTGTTCAACTTACAGTCTTAGGTTATTGCTTTGCTTCATTCATCTATAGGCATTTTCTAATAATTATATGAAATCAAATAGAAAGCTGTTGGTTACGTTATGGAAAATGGCAGGGGGCTGAGTAGCGATGGCCTCCTAGTATCGAACAGAGACTTTTATTCTTCTTTCAAAGTCCAGTTTGGGGAAATACATTCACGTTCCTATTCGCTGTTTACATATCTCAAATCTTTCACAGGATTGGAAGGGTGTTTGTTAGAGGAATAATACTGTTCACTTAGATGGTGTTGCTTCTGTTCTGTAATTAAGGAGATGTCAAAAGCTTCTATAAAAATGAACTAGCAGTATTTTATGGATATTGCTGCAAAAAGCAAAGTATCTTCCTTTCATAGAATCACAGAATGGTTCGGGTTGGAAGGGACCTTAAAGATCTTCTACTTCCACCCCCCTGCCCTGGGCAGGGACACCTCCCACCAGCCCAGGTTGCTCCAAGCCCCGTCCAACCTGGCCTTGAACCCCTCCAGGGATGGGGCAGCCACAGCTTCTCTGGGCAACCTGGGCCAGGGGCTCACCCCCCTCACAGCCAAGAATTTCTTCATAATAGCTCATCTCAACCTCCCCTCCTTCAGTTTAAAACCACTTAGCCATTTGAGAGATAAGAAGCAAACACTTTGAGTTCTTCTAAGAAAAACATGTATTGACAATATGAATTGACTAAATTTATTTTTTGAAATTATATAAACAACCACATGTGAACGATACTTATACTGTATCACTGTAGTCGCAGCCGATGGATTCGGGACTAATCTTTGAAGTTACAGGCATTATAAGAGAAGAAAATACACAAGCTGATTACTTGTATCCACTATTTTCATATACGAATACGCGTGTGCATACCTCTTTCCAAACAGCAGTGGTCTAGAAAATATTCCATCAAGATTAGTCATGGAAGGTAACTTGCTTTAACAGACTCCCCTACAAAATCTGGGCAGAATTATGATTTCTGGTTTATGTTACAAATCCACACCCAATTCAAATGGAAAATGGCTCTGGATATGATCTAAAAACAAACAAAAAACCTTTCGCATGATGTTTGGCTGCCTTATGCAAAGAGAAAATTCATGTTTTCACTAATAACAATGCTAAGAAATGAAAAATAATTTGAAACAATAATTAAAAAAGGGTAATAGTCTTTGCACAAAGTACTCTATTAACAAATTGCCAACATCCTTGTTCATTCTTAGTTATGATAGTAACAAATTCAAGTATTAGACTAGTTAAAAGACTATGACAATTGTGAGAAAACGTGGAAGAAAAAAATCAATAATGTTGTTCTCTAACCCAAAACCACTGTCCAGAATATAGATAGTACAATGAAGAATAGACTACAGGAAATATAATAAGAATTATTTCTTGTAATATCAGAGAGATTGCTCTTCTGTTTTTTGGGGTTTTTTTCCATCATCTGAGATAACACAACTCTGGAATCAGAATAACTTGTTATAGGAAAAAAATAATTTCCTTTGCAGGCTTAAAGTTCTATGGTTTATTTGGCAGGTTTTATCTTTTCCAATTTATTTTTAACATGATAATAGACTGTAAGTGGTTGAGATGAGACAGAGGACCTAATGACTCCCTTTCTTGGGGAAAAAGGTATTTATACGAGAGATTTATAATTAACTGATAGTAACTCATGAATTGTACAGGCTGTGGGCTGTTTTCAACTATTGCTTTCTCTGATGCGAACAAGCGAACATAAGGGTCATTATGCTTTCTGAGAACTTCAGCACACTGCAGGCGATTTCCCTGAATATCAGGAACTGCATAAAATATAAATAACGCTGTTGGTCTGTTTTTTTGTGTGGAGAAGCTGAACTTCAGTAGGAAAATTCACCAAAGCTCACAAGTGGATTCAAGGTAGCAACACAAATAAAGATATCTTAGCTTCTATTTTCATTTCTCTGGGTCAAAGTGCCTTCCTAGTGGAAGATGTTAAATTTTTTTGAAAATTACTACATTAACAAATTGGACATTATAGATAGATCTATGTGACCTTGGAAGAGCTCTCTTTACTCTTGCTAGCTAGCCCCAGCACAGCAATGGCAGCTCACATTTTATAGGTTAGAGTTTCATAGAAAATCAAGTAGTAGATAAAACATTTATGTTTTCTTTCCTGAGATGTTTGTCACAAATGGTCTCATTCAATGAAACAAATACTTACGTATTTCATTTTAAAAAATGCAGTTGTTCAAGCAGGTAACAGGGAAGGGTTATTTTGGTATTTAAAATTTTGCAGCTCGGACTCAATTAGTGAATTTTTATTATGACAGAAAAATGAAAAGTGCTTTAGCCAGTTATCAAATTTCTATGGTGCTATATTTAAATTTTAAAACTCCCGTATCCCTCTTGCTCAGATGCGTGGACTATAATCTTGGAGAAACACACATCTTCGTCCTAACATTACTGACCAATGTGAATAGCTTGACCCAGCTGGGTTTGAGTAGGCTGTTCAAATACTTAAAAGTATTTTTATCTGCAGCTGTTTGCAGGAAAGGAGCTATAGCTATTGCTAGCTGCAATTACTATAGCTAGTAATTATGCTAATATCACTGAATATGTTTAACAGAATTGCTCAATACTAAAACCATAGCAGCTGCCAACCCCCAAAAATGACTTTTTAAAGAAATAGTGTTTTCATAAGGTAGGCATATTAAAGATTGGAAGTGGTAGATGTTGTTAGTTGCATGCACTCCCCCATGTGGGACTCTCATCTGAGTTGGGAAGAGTCACAGTGGTGTCCTCTGGACACGGCTGCTCTGAAATCACTGTCTTAGTTGTCCCCTGGCTATTTTCCTCATTCACCCCAAATTTATGCATGTCTCCGCAGACTAGCTGGCTGGCTGGAAAAAAGGAACAGATACAGAGCTGTCTGATGGAGAAGGCATAAAGATGTGTTTTGATATGATTTCTGCTCTTGTAAAACACTTGGTGCCCTTCTTGCTGCCATGCCCAGTCCCCTGCGATCAGAAGCCTAATTCTCTGCCAAAAAAAAAAGCAACAGGAAAATACCTCTTATCTATAGAAAAAGGGCAAAATGTTTCATATCTCAGCCTTTAAGCTACGCAGTTGTTGCCTCTGTGATAGTAAGTTACATATAGTTACCTATATATTAGTTTTTGTCTTGATTTTCATTCCAGGTGAATGACTACAACCTTCTGAATGTATCTGAAGCTCCCGTTAAGAAAAGTCATCAAAGTCAACTACAGCTATCTTGTCAAATATAAATCCAGAAAAATGAGCGTGCACGCGCTGTATGTGACAGAGCTATGTGTAGGGCAGGAAAGCCAGCAGCCTTTGCATGTTGTTCTGTTGATAAGAGTTGAAATGCACCTGGGTTTTGCAGTCTAGGACGATGCTAGACTTTGCCTTAAATGCGGTTCTGCTGAAGTTGCAGTTGCACACGTAAAATTTAAAGACAGGTGTTTGCGTTTGGCTTCTGGGTGAGGGAAAGAAAATGAAGTTCCCCCATAATGATACTGTGGTTTCCCTTTTGTAGCTGCTCTCTATAGAAATGGATGCTTTTTAGGTAGCTTTAATAATTTCTGGTGAGGCGCTTTAGAGTTCAGCTCCAGCTGAGGCTTTCAGGACCCCTGACTTTGACCTTACTAACTTTTTAAAAACTCTGCTGTACACAGTGAATGGTAATAATTGCACTTCTTCAGGGATGCCATGGTTACAGGTCAAAATTCAATGTTTTAAATGAACTTTCTTGATTCATTAGGCCTGCTTTGTAACCCTATCCCTTCTTTAACATACTGAGGAGAATTTCACAGTTTAAAAACAAAAGCTAAACAAAACGAAATATCGAGAAGGATGACAAGGTGAACGGACTGAGGTGTATGCAGATATTTTAAAAGTTTGTTTTGCTTAAACTATTCAGTTTAAGTAGGCTGATTTCTTTTTTTACCCACCTGCAAGTATCTGTTCTTCTTCTTCCCCTGTCCCTTGAAAATAATTATTTTCACAATTATGTGCTGTATTGCTATTTAGTACTATATTGTGACATAGGATTAAAGAGTTTCTTCACCAAGACCTTTAGAAGCAGGTGCCTAACCATGAAGGAAGTGGAGATTCTGAATTGTCTTTAAATAAATAAATTTCAAGATTGATAAATCCTGGGAAGAGACTGCATAACGTCTGTTAAGGGTAATACTAGAGCTATAAATCAGAGCACATAGTACAAAGTATTTCTGGTATTCTCATTATGGGAGTGAAACGATTCTTGATCATGGCATGTTTACTCTGGGCATGTTGATTTAATTAATTCTGGGCTTCAGGGCTTCTGCTGGTTGAGTACGCACCTACTGTCTGAACGCAACAAGGGATAATTCAAAAAGAATGTGAAAGGAGGTGGCTTTGGCTATGGATGTTCTTTAATGCTTCAAAGGGCAGACACTGAGCTGGGCTTTTGGGGTTTTTGAGTTTTTTTTGTTTGGTTTGTTGGTTGTGCTTTTTTTTTTTTTTCCCCCATTCATAAAGGAAATTCCACTGAAAAGGACAGATTGACACCAGATACTCCTGAGTAGACCCACGACTAAATGTGTTAGGAAGAATTCTCTGCAGTTTGAAATGATAAATTCTTCTGAGACTATTTTTCCCTCTTCTGCAATGTAATCTTTAGTCAAATTTTGGGACTGAATGGACCTTTTACCTGTGCTGTTATATGAGTGCAGAAGACTTGCTCTCGGATTCAATGAGGCTGGAATAAGCCTCTTGCTTTTGATAAGCAGTCCCTCATTCTTTCGTTTTTGCATGTAGCTTTTGTGGTTTGCTTCTATTTATTTATTTAAGCTATTGAGAGCTGGGGAGGGAATCCCATATACATAAGATGTAAAGCTTGTTATAGCCTGCTAAATGGGAAGTGAAAAATGGTTTGTCAACAAATGAAGATGATTGACTTCCGATATCTGATATTCCTCTGGAAAAGATAATCCACATAGTTTTGGGTGGCATGAGCACCCTTAACTGCGTTAATAGCCCAATCAAAGTATGACAGTCTTCTGTCTTCAAAATCAGAAGGGTATTTGGAGCAATTGTATGGAAGTACAGGGTTAGATAGTGCTGTTGATTTCCAGTTTACTTAGTCTGTTCTGCTTGACTCTCCAGTGTCTGATTTGTCTTGTCTATTTTCCAATCATGAAAGTGCTTGTAGGATGATACACACGTGTCGCTCCTGCACTTACGCCAAGAATAATCAGGGAGTGTGAAGGGTGCTTTCCAGTACCCAAAAACATAGTAACGCGCAGCTTGAGTTGGCTTTACTTACTTATCTTTAAAACTTCTGAAACTGGGTGCACGCTATTTCAGACTCTCTCCTCTTCTGAAAACCTGTACTTGGTTTCCAAGGCCAACTATAATGAAAGGCTGCCACTAACTAGTGTTCTCTCAGGCTGCCTGAACACATTACCTCTTTGAAATGTCATAATTTGAACTAACCATACTTTAATCTGAAACTCACCGTAATTGTACACTCAGTTCTACTTGTAATCAGGTAATAATTGCTCCCTATAATGTAGGCTTGAGACAAATGGGGGTGGTATTAGCTGCTTTTCAAATGAAATTCTAATCTGAGAAGCCTAGAGAGAGGGAAAGTCAGAGGGATTTTATTAATTCTAAAGGAGTTGATGCCAGGTGCCTCCACACTGTATGTATGCAAGGCATATACTGTTGGGCATAGGCTTCCTATCATAAAACAAATTATTTAAGCTATCTTCAGTCACTTCTGTTGCTTTCAAGTGTATTGTATTTTGTTTAGACAACTGAATGCTAGTTGAATATTCAATTCTCTATTAAGCTTGACTGACGATAAGAACGTGACCAAAGCTATCCTTACTGTTTTCAATTATTGTCTTCAGTTACTCTAGTGACAATGTGACAGTTCAGTTAACATTGATGCTGTAATAATGTGGCTGATAAAGTAATAAATCTCTCATAAAACATAACTATTTAAAAATGTTTTGCAATGTTTAGTATCACAGCTATGTTACCTAGGCTATATTTTTATGTGGCTGGAGAAAGGTGAGGAATAGTATTAAATGTTTAGCAGCTATTGCCAAGAAATCATCAATGTGGTACCAGCATACCAAAATTTAATCTCTTCTGTAAATGTATTAGAAAAGCTGATAACAAATGTTAAATATATACTTATGGTTTAAGAAGTTTTGAGTTCTTAAATTAAGGCACTTCAATAAAAATCAATTATGGAGACAAGTGTAAAATGTGTAAATATTCCAAAGTATTGACGCTGAAGGAAGAATGATGTGAAGGCAGGAACAAGATTGGGATCACTCAGCTCTAGTGAACAGAGATGTCATTCAAGGCCTTCCATAGAGTAGGATATTATATTTTTTTTTTTAACTCAAAATCCTTTTGAATGTTGGGATTAGTTTATTTTTTACATCTGAACTGGCAGGATATGGAGATCACTAAAGGAGAAAAATAAGTAGGAATGAAAGTAATTCTTTTACCAAAACATAAATAATCCAACTAGTTATTTCCAGTATGGGCTAAATGTTCTCTTAACTCCTGCTCCAGAGATTGTCCAAATTAAACCATCCCTGGAGGTATTTAAAAGCTGGGTAGACACAGTGCTTAGAGATACAGTTTAGTGGTGGTTTTGTGTCAAGAATTAGGTTCGTGGTTGGACTCGATGATCTGAAAGGTCCATTCCAATCTAGGCAATTCTGTGTGGTGTCTCAGCATCACTGACACTTGAATGTCAATCTGGAACCATAGGCAGGGGTGGAAAACTGAAGAAAAAATAACATTTCCTTGGTGTGTTTTATCTGTCTGTCTTTCTGTTTTCCTCCTATGGATAAAGTACATGACTGCATAAGGAATTCCGGTATGGATACTACTATAAACAGCAAAAGCAAAGAAAACAAATGCCCCCAAACCCCAAACAAATGCAACTGTTTGTGTGTGCTCTTAAAGTGCAGAAAGCTGTCTTATATCGGTTTTGCAGATATGGCTCATTAACATCGATAACAAGACAGCTCTTATCAAAGTCTTCTATTAATTGCAAACTAGCCCCGTACGAAAATACAGCAAGATAAGAACATTTCAGTGTGTTCATAGACTAAGAAGAAAACCCAAACAGAGTCTGGGCCACTTCAAGATAAATCTGCGTAGCTTCCCGTATAGTTAAATTCCACATGTTGATATTGTATATTTCTTCTGGGTTTCAGACATAGGATAAATAGCACTTCACTTACTTTGGGAATCACTAGTTGTCCATATCCTTGTTTTAACACAGCTCGAAAACCTTTGCATACTGTAACATGCTTTGTCAGTTCAGCAGCAATAGTTTGCTATTTAAAATGGTTTGTTACTTCTAAATAATAATTTGAACGTAACGTGTTTGCCTCACTTTTGCTCGTGACTAATTGTAATATGGTATCGTGTTCCTTTAACCTGCACGTGAGTTTTATTGTTTCAAAACTCGTGTTGGAAAATATAAGTACCTTCTAGTATAGAAAAATGTGTACCCATTTATCTCGTAGCATTAGAATAGATAAAGATAAAGGATTTAATGTGCTTAGTTCTGTTTTTTCTTTAGTAGTTCTCAATAGTTTTGTGAGCTTAACCTTCCTCCTCTCATTCAAACTCAGACAGATGGACCTATCCTGACTCCTTAGCTTTCTTCTTGTGCTCAAAATCGAGAAACGCTTCATCTTTGCACGGTTTTCTTCTGCCAGGGCCCATTTATCATGTTAAAAGTCCTTCCTGGTTTGCTCTGAGTCATGAGGAGTTCACCAGTTGTCTTTGCCCTCTGTTAGGGCACATGAGTAATCCGGACAGGAATAGCATAAAACTGCCCAGACAGCTGACGACTCGCTTCAAAGACACGTAGGATTACACGGACAGAATCTGCACATGCTGGCTGTGGGTGGGTGATGGTGTAAAAAGGCTGTATTTATACTTTCTGTAAGATAAGCTTGGTCAGTTTACGTTTTGCCACTCTGTGGCTTGGTTTGCCTTTTCCCCTTTTGTGTCCTGAAAAACGCACCAACTTGCTAACAGTACGGATAATCAATTTTACCTTCAAGGATTGTTCTTATAGCGTACTTAAAGGAGGACCTAAAAATACCTAAGGACCTGAGATACTGAAGACTCTTGAAAAACATAATAAAAATTACTCAGCCTACCCATTAAAAAAAATCCGGTTTACCTATGGTAACTACTCACACAGTGATAGCTGATTAAGCTTATTGAAGTGCTTTATATTTAAAAAAAAAAAAAAGCGTGTAGGTCTGCATAGCAAATCAGTTGTTCAAATCACTTGGAAAGCGTGCTGTGTCATTTGAAATGAGCCGCAGGTAGCGGAGCTGCTGAGCTGTAAACGGTGTGGAGTGGGAGTTAATTGCACGTTCTGGCCGTGCGGGCACACGCTGCGGTTGCTGGGTTAGCGCAGGGTGAGAATAGATGCTGCGTTTGCCGGTTGCACATGGGAAAAAAATGTTTTCATGTCGCATCAGATACACCGAGACCATGACCTCATCCCACACAGGCTTATTAGCAGTGATGAGCATGAGTTGGGTCTACCCAACAAGCAACCACTCAGAGGTATCCCATCTTTAGCATGGAAATGATGAGTCCAGTATTAATGACAAAACCTTATACACATACTTTTCATGGGAAACAGAATGCCAAGACAAGCTGTGATGAACTTTAAATATGTTTTTCGGAGTGACTTTATTTTCCCAAACAGTTGTCACGTGCCATGCCAGAAAAGTACGATCTCCCCTTGCTGTAGAGGCAACAGCCTTTACTTCTTTAGAAAGTATCTCTTACACCTCAGATGAAGGGACAAACATAACTGAGACAGAGATTATTGTTAGAAAAGGACTATATAGGTGTCCCTGAAATCTGTAGGTGTAGTCCCCGGCGCTGTAGTCACCACTGCATTTCGTAGTTTTATGCCCTTACTTGTACAGTAACAGGGTGGTAACCCGTCACAAAACTGGATGGAAAGGGATTGCTCTGAGGCAGGGGGTTCAGTGTGACCTTGACAATAACTATAGACTGCCCAGGAGTGCCTGTGGTGTTCTTATCTCTGTAAATAGTCTGTCTTGGGGCCAGTGTCCTATAATCACCTTTTAAAACAAGATTGTGGGAAATGATGTATGTGCTGTAAATCTAGTACTCAACACTGGAAATAAGTTTAGTAAAAAGATGATGTTTCTTAAGAAACTGACATATTGTAGTGGCAAACACCAAATCCAAATAGGTAAAGAAATTAATTTCAGAGATGGCACGCTTACTTAGATTTTTTTTCTGCTGAACAAAATCCTCATTTGGGAGGGTTTACTGGGGAAAGTGAATTGTTTTACTTTACAGTTATTTTCTTAATTTTTTTTTTCATAGAATGGTTTAGATTGCCCTGCCCTGGGCAGGGACACCTCCCACCAGCCCAGGTTGCTCCAAGCCCCGTCCAACCTGGCCTTGAACCCCTCCAGGGATGGGGCAGCCACAGCTTCTCTGGGCAACCTGGGCCAGGGGCTCACCACCCTCACAGCCAAGAATTTCTGCCTCAGATCTCATCTCAGTCTCCCCTCTGTCAGTGTAAAACCATTCCCCCTCGTCCCATGGCTCCCCTCCCTGCTCCAGAGTCCCTCCCCAGCTTCCCTGGAGCCCCTTTAGGGGCTGGAAGGTTTCCCCGGAGCCTTCTCTTCTCCAGCATCAACACATCTGTTGCTGCTCCAAACATCTTGAAAACTTCACTTTTTCACTCTGAATAAAATATGGGTGTGAAGAGTTGCTATGAGTAGTGTTGCATAAGGATTATCTTCACTGACACTAACCATCAAAAATACGTTAAGCATTTTATCAAAGCTTGTGTTTTAGACTATACCTCTGGAAGGGAGAAGCACCTTCATAAGGTTAATTTACCGTAAAGAACTCTAGGACGTGAAAAATCAAGGAACTGAGGAATTCCAGTCTTTTTCCACTGTCTGACTAATTTAGAGTGTGCACTCCACTTTTAAATAATTCAATTTGGATGAGACGGATCCAGTACATAAAGTTCAGTAACAGCAGACATTTAACATGGTCTTCTGCTCGGTTAATGGGATTCATTTGAAATAGGTGTTTTCCAGCATGAAAGAACATAGTTGAAAGCAATTCAGGAGAAGAGGAAGGTTTAGAAAGAACAGAGATTCCTTGTCTTAAGAATAAAAACTTGAAGCTATGCTATTATTAGTTGTTGGTTTTACCGTAAGCTTGAAAGGCTGATGTTGGGTATAGGACATATAAAGCAGGTCGTGGTGACAAGATAGTAGCGTGTCTCTTGTAGAGAGTATATTATGCAAGTCTTTGTAGATGGCTTGGAAATCTTCTGCAATGCCTGATTGTACCTTGTATCAGACACGGGAGCTTGCAACATCTTGTGACTTGATTTGACTTGACATTTCCTGGGTCTGGGCTATGATTTTGACGCTGTATGACACAAATGTGTTTTTATTCAGTATGACCTTTCATGTTACTTTTTTCCTTTTTGGGCACCAACCTGTTTTTGGCTGCAAGTATGTCCAAAGGGACCATATGGCCTCTGTACCAGTATAGTAAAAACCATGGATGTTCACCATGGGGTCCACTAGTTGATGTTCCTGAATTAAGGAACTAAATGTCAGCAATTATTTTATGCGATGGTACAATTTCATTCCTCCAACAGCATTATTTGGGAACGTAATATGAGAAAGGTTAAGTGTAAGCTATTCTTTGCTAGGTATGGCCCTGGTGGTCGTGGGTTTTGTGCAATATCAGAGGTATTTCTCATTTGATGCACTTGGCAGGTGGCTGATTACACACTCATCGCTAGTTTGTCTGTTTGCACTGATTTTGGTACAATCTGTAGCGTAAGTAACCTGAACTTTTTAAATCAGGTGATACAACAGGGCACCTAAGTTCTCATGTCTACATATGCAAGGACAAGATCTACCTCTGATTTTTTTTTGGAGTATAACCCAGACCTGTACCCACCCACAGCTTAAATCTCACTCCAACACCACTCCTGCCTTGTTGTCTTCTCCAGACCATACTTTGATTTATGCTGCCTAACTACAGAAATTACTCTGGATGTAGCCACGTTGGTTTTGTGTTCTTTACTGGTTAGAAGATTGTAAAGCAGCGACTAAAATAAAATAAATGTCTGTGTTCTGAACTTGGTGAAATTAAGGCACTTTTTAACACAAAATTGAGATCACAATTTGATCCTAACAGTTGATGTCATAGAGAAGTATTGCGGGAATAAGTGTATGCTAGAGAGATGTACACATTTTCTTGTAATTTCCATTGTCCTTGCTAGGTCTTAATTTTAAATTATTGAAATAATTGCACCGAAATTAAACTGCCCACGAGTTGGACATTAGATTATAAAAGCAACATTGATTGTCTATGCAAAATAAATAATTCCCGTTTCACTCGGCTGCAAATTATGTGAAGATTTGTCTAGAAACTTTGCATATACATCATAAATATTGATCTTGAGATCCATTTGTTTCTTCAGTATTATTGAAAAAGCTTTTTTTTTTTTTTATTTGTTAATATTTCATATCCTTCACTGATCACGAATTTTTGGGAGCAACAGTTTTCAGAGAACATTCCTACACTAAACTAAGTTTGAGTGATGTCTATAGACAGAACTTTCTGCTGTGCTTTTTGTGCATATTTTCCCACCCATGCAAAGCAGCATGAATATTTTATTAGAGACTGAATCTTGGGTAATTAGTATCCCAGCACTTAAGTAATAAAGCAATCCATGCTGAGCTATTTTTCCTTGTAGCAAATATAGCTAATAGGTTCTTACAAGAAATGAGTTTTCTGAAGCTTTTATTATTTGTTTCCTTCCATCATGTCTTCACAATGATGGAGTAGATAAGAGGATTTTTTGGCCACTGAAGGCAGTTTTAGGAGCAAAAGAATAAAACTTTGGTTTCCAGAATAGAGTTCTGGAAATAGTCCTAGTACTCATTGCCATTCTACTAAGTCATTTATCAGTCTATCTGCGAATTGAAAGGTGTTGGCACTGTTCAAACATATACTTTGTTTAAACAAACGCAGTCTAAAGAACAGCTATGCTTGTGGGTACATTTATAAGACTAATACAATAATGTAATAAACACCGAGCAAAACCTTGCAGAGTGTTCTTAAACTAAATTTGAATGGACTTAAGCATTAGTGATTCCATTCTGTAGCTTCTATTCTTCAGTTGTAGATTTTTTTTGTTTCATTTTAGTAATAGTAACGTAATAATTCTAAGAAATTTGATAGAATTGTCTACATTCTGGAACCTGATTTTTGGTTTTCCTTGGGTATTTTTTTTGTTGTTTTTCTTTTCTTTCTGGCTGCTTACAAGGTGGTTAGATGAGATACTTGCTCTCTTCTATGGGAGTAAAGGTACGGAGAAAGAAAAGAAAAAAGAGTGCTTTAGAATTTCTTGACCTTGTCTGAAGTAAAGCATTTGTTGGAGTAAACAGACTTCTAATTTTCATGTACCATTGAGCCTTAATTGTATTCATCTATATTTTTGTGCTTTGATAGTTGAATTTTTCTTTTTTAAATCATTCTTCCAGACAAGAGGACTATAGAACAACAGGTTGTATCTGTTGTTGGTTTTGTATTGTGGTTTGGTGGGTTTTTTGCTGTTTTGCAGGTTTAGTTGTCTGAACTGATGACTTGACATATCATTCGTAAATAGCTCAGCAAGATATGATTACATTTCCTCAGCCAGATCTGTTATATTGATTTTTCTTTGTGTATTTGCTGTTAGCGAATGTTGGTAAGAAGCTGAATTGCTAATTTTTTTTTCAGCTCTTTGCTATCTTCATACTGAATAATATTTATTGTAGCTATATAGAAATCATTTAATTTGTTTTTCTTGAGTCTCAGTGAATATTGCAGCCTTGTGAAACTTATTCAGAAGTCTATTAAAGCTTAATAAATTCCACCTAACTTTGCTGCTCTCCTTTTGTCAATAATCTGACTTCTTTTTTTCGGTTGCTAAAGTGTTTTTACTTTTGCCTTTATTTAGAGCTTCAAACTTCATAATGAAAGAATGCATTTTCACTAACAATAAGTGGAAATTTATAACAAAGGGTGAAATACTTTTTGTTGGTGTCTCACTCCTGTAAGTGGATATTAGCTGCCTGTAGACCACACATCTCACTGCTGCTTTTTTTTTTAAGGAGTATTCTCTTGCACCAAACTGACCTCTTACATCATATCATTTAAATTTATATTGCTTTCAAATAAGAAAATAAAAATTACTATTCATTTCTGAGACATGAAGAAGCAGCAGTTTAAGAAGATGCTAAAATGTATGCATTTAACCTCATCAAGCTAGGAAAGAGATATTGATAGGTGTTGATAGATGTTGACATAGAAAATAACGATAACGGGAGGAGAGGGGAGAAGACAGCTGTTTCCCAATAAGGATAGCTTTTTAGGTAGATGGGGGGAGGAAGGGGATAGGGGATGGAAGTTCTTGATTTTAAAAATACCCTTGGTCAGGGAGGGGAATAAGTCATGGTCTTATGCATATGATGTCAATCTTACCAACTAGTGAGAGCCCAATCAAACAGGAGGAGAGTAAGCTTTGCTCCTTATGAAAATCTGACTCACGAGCACTCTAAGGGTGTATGCAAGAAGTATGAAGAACAGTACAAACACTTTTAAAAAAAAAAATAATACGTTATTGAGTAGGTTGAAAACAAATGTTAATGTGCTTTGCAGATGCTCCAAGCCAATTACACGCACACTGGCTGGAAGTCACTTAATGACATCAGTTGGGTATTGAATGTGATGTTGAATTCTGCCCATGAGGAAAGGAAAGGAAACTCATTACCTTGGTACCACACCAACGCAACTGAGTAACTTCCATCCAGAAGCTGCTCGCTTCCAGCCGGGCATGGGGAAAGGCACAGAAATACCTACGCACAAAAATGAAAACAAAACCCAGCAATCTGTTACGCAGACTTTTAGTTTAACATCCGGGGTATGATGGTACCGGCTGAATGAAGTTTCATAGTAATTTTATCTGTTTTTCTGATGTCAAATTTTGCGTTATAGAACAAGGATTCTCCTGGTTTTGAGAGAAGACATTCCTGCTGTATTCAGCAATTGTCTCAGTTTTACTTTAAATTCTTACACTATCAAAAGAAATGTGAAGAAAAAAGAGACTTAAAACTGAAAAATTATATATTAAATAAGTCTTGTAGATTTTTTTTTCTTTTGCCCCTCCAGGCTTTTTCCTCCTTTGTCTCCAAAAGGAGGAAGGTAAAAAACCCCCAAAGCCATGCACTGTTAGCATTGTCAAATCATCATGTTTCAGGATTACTTTTGTTTAAAAAGATCCTTGCTTAAATCTTGTGTCCATTTATATTGCCTAATAGAGACTGCAAGATTCTTGTAGCTCATTCTGCTTTGTCTAGTATGCAATGTAAAATGCTTAAACTAAAGGTCTTCAACAAATAATCATATTAAGATTAGTTTTGGGGATTTTTTTTTTTTTTTCATTGAATGAAAGAGACTTGGAGAAGTATCCAAAAGAAAACTGCTTCGAAAGTTTATTTCCGAGTGTAAGATAAGTTCCAAGTTTTAAATCTCTTGAGTTCAGATTATTTCAGGTTGTTTACTGAATGATTTTGTAAATGCTGGAAGTGGTCTGAAAGAGTTCTCCGTTTTACCTGCAATATCTCAGATATTACAATTTCAGATCATCTAGTGAAAGGAACCAGTTAAATGAGAATGAAATAGACTACAGAATCTAGATTTGGACTAACAGAATATACATGTCTTAGTCTGGAACTCTAGTTTGCTTAATTTTTATTATGTGAATTATCTGAATCTACATGTCCATGTATGTACCTTAAAAACTTATGGCCTTTTCTGTCTTTTGCTCCGTTGCAGCTGTAAGTAGTGAATTCTAAAGCTCTTCCCACTTAAAAGATCTGTAGTTATTAATGAGTGTAACAAATTTGCTGCTTTTTCTGTCTGAACCCTTTTATGTCTTGTTTCTGACTTTTCTTAGCTATTGAGCTATTTTCTGTCCCAGATTCTGCCGCTTCCATTTTTTTCTAGGCATCCCACTTGCTCAGTGATTTATTGATTAAGCACAGACCCATATTGCAAATGGCAAATAATGATTTTGTGTGGTCCACCAGTCTTTGACTGTTCCCTTTATGTTTGTCTGCTTCATAGCTCATTACTTCATGTATTTTTTTCCAGAGTTTGTTCATTTATATTTCTTGTTCGTGTGTTTATCGTACCTTCTTACCCATGTTATTTACATCTGGTGTACTTCTAAGCTTGACTTATAGCCAAGTCATACATGTTGGCATGTCTGTTGCTCTTCAGGCTCATCACAACCCTTCTTACCTTACCTCACATTATCCCAGACTGGCTGGGGTTGGAAGGGACCTCTGGAGATCACCCAGTCCCACCCCCTGCCAGAGCAGGGTCACCCAGAGCAGGTGGCACAGGAACACCTCCAGGTGGGGTTGGAATGTCTCCAGAGACGGAGACTCCCCCACCTCTCTGGGCAGCCTGTGCCAGGGCTCTGCCACCCTCACAGCAAAGAAGTTCCTCCTCATGTTGAGATGGAACTTCCCATGTTCCAGTTTGTGCCCGTTACCCCTTGTCCTGTCACTGGGCACCACTGAAAAGAGCCTGGCCCCATCAACCACGTCCAGCCCCAATTGAACTGCTGTGATTCAAACCTTGGCCAACAGCTGCGTCTATGGAAAGGTCTCAATAGCTGCCTAGAGAAACCAAAGCGCTGAAGGTTATACGCTGGGTAATTTTGTTCGTTTATTTCACTGTTGAAGGCTTGGCTCAGAATATTATTGTTTTTCCGCTGAGATGAGTGGTGATGATCAATGCAGGCAGCATGGGGCTGGAAGGAAAATGTTTGTTTTCCTTCTACCTTGTTTTGTTTTGTTTTACGTGGCTATCCTTGAAGAAGGAGTGGGAAGGAAGACAAGCTCTGACTGTGAGGAGTTGCGCACAGTTGCTTCCCGCTGTGGCTGCTTACAGCTTCCAACAAACCCGCGTTTAGCTAAAATCGGGCGCTGCAGGTGATCTCAGTGGCTTCCACATGACAAAGCACGGTTGCTTTGAAAGAAATGTGTGTTTATAAACACGGACTGATGGGACCAGAATTTGTAATGTGATTAGTCAGCTTCTGGGTATTGCACTGTGTGAATGAGTAAACCATTGAGATTACAGCACAGCATCTAGTTGCATTTTTGGACAACGAAATAAAAAATTTTACCAGGACTTCACCATTTTAGACCGTTGATCCTGTGTCTGGGTCAGATATGTCTTTGAGAACACTTGGCAGAGGCAGGCAATTAGCCCTTTGAAAACCAAAAGGAACGTGGACCAAGAGGTGTCGTTCTCCTGTGCATTTAATATAATAATATCTTCCTGTACGACTTGATTTGGGTAAATCAGGTCTCCACGCTGACCAGAGCCTGTATGCTGAGGCAGTCCTGGGGAGGAGAAATCAGTTTTCAAACAGTTTGTTATAATGTGTTGGCAAAGGATGTTTATAATCTGGAAAGTGTATATCCTTAGAATTTGACAGAATTTGTGTTTGTTACTGAGCATGTGTGTCTATGTATTACTTGGTATTGTGTGAGTCGTCACTTGTCATCTTGGATGTGTATGTGTTTATATATCTCCGTGTGCATCTTATTTGCAGTAATCAAATGTTGCAAGTGAAATAGTTTAGGGTTTTGGGTTGGTTTTTTTTATGGGTTTTTGTTTGGTTGGGTTTTGGTTTGGTTTTTTTCCGTTTGGGTTTTCTTGGGTGGTTTTTTTTTGTTTGTTTGGTGTTTTTTTCGGTTTTTGTTTGTTTATTTTTTTGTTTTTTAATAAAAGCAAGCTGGTCACAGACATCCCTAGGGATAGACACAACAGCGTGTTGCTGGGTGGTTCCAGGCCTGGAGGTATTTCCAGGCGGTGTGCTGGCAGATGCCATCAGAAACAGAATCTCCAGAGAAGTGGAGAGAAACTCAAAACAGGGGAGGCAGCCGGGCCGCAATCAGATGAAATCATTTCAGCAAGGCTAATCTACACCTTACTATTTTGACGGGCCTGGAATAATAAACCAGACGATCAGAAAATACTCAGTTAAGGAGAAGAGAACATTTTTACTTCAGGACACAAATTGGTGGTTATTAATCATTAGCCACAGCAGAGAAAAAGTAGCAAACGTACCAATGACTTACTCTTTTTTTTTTTTTTAAATGAATTGTTTTTGTGAACAGTAGTGTTTTAAGTGGTCTTGTGTTGGAAATAACTGAAATGTTAATTTCAAAATCCATTTCAATTTATATATAGATACTATTGCTAAGTGTGGGTTGTCATGAAAAAGACAAATAACTTTCTTTTAAAATACCCAAGTTATAAGCTCAAGATGATGCTTCAAGGGTCAATATGAGTTGTATGGCATTGGTGGAATATATTGGGACAGAAAAATAATTAACGTTTTCAAGGGGCAAATGCTCTAGATATTTCTATGGAATGTGATACGTAAAAAGATGAGTCTTTGCAAGGTTTCTTCTGGATATGGCCATAGTGGTAAAAGTGGGCACTTCCCTCCCTCACTTTACTGCATATCTCATTTGAACATACAAGTTTTTAAAAATTGCAGTGGTGCCCTGGCCATATAATGAGCATAAAAGACCTGGATGTAAATACATATTCTCTTATGAATAGGAAATCGAGTGAATGGAGAAAGAGGTCAACTTTCAGAGTATTTTTTTCAGGAGAGATAAGTTAGACCAAGGTTAATTAGTCCCTTAAAAACCAATGAGAGGATGTTTGAGGGAATCACAACCTGAACATCCCTAGAACGTGCCAACAGCTTATTAAGGGAAAAAGGACTCAAATACCCTTTGAGAGGCAGAGGCTGATTCCCAGTATGGCGATATGCTCTGGTTTTAGTAATTGCCATTTTTTTATTTCACTTCTCAGCTCTTACAAGCCGCCAAATTTGGGTTCTGCCCCAGAGTGAACGCTGAGAATTGAACCTGAACCTTATCAGTTGTCCTTCCCTCTCTGCCTGATTCTTTTCGAAGGAGCAGAAACATGGGTAGGCCGGAGGGAGGAGCGGCTGGCTTCACGCCTTCGCATTTCTGATGTAAGAAAAATCACTGAGAGGCAAACAGCTTCAGAGCTTGTTCCTGGGTTTCGTTGTCTAAAATCTTAGTGCATTTCTAAAAAGAATCCAATTTCTTAGGCTTTTGTATGTAGAGCAGTGGATTTCAATCTTTATCATTAAATATGTATACGTTTAAATTTACCCCATGGACCAAAATGTTGGCTTTGAAATGAGTATTTGACCCAAATCTTGTTAGGTAATGGAATCTTCTTTTGAATGTTTTTTCCCCTTACTGGAGATAAATGTTTTAGAGATGGCTTGATATCAAAGGACTGTTGTAGAACTGGTAAATTATATTTAAATTAAATTATATTTAGTAACTTAAATGATATATATATATTTTTTAATGTAATACATAAAACTTGGTTGCATTTTGTAGGTCATACCTTCGTGATTTTTTTCCTTGTTAGCTGAAGTTTTGTTTGAAATGTGTGATTCAGCAATGGGTTTTGCCCGGCGCAAAGATAAACGTGGAATAATATTTATGCAAAACCGTGTAGGCATAGCTTTAAAAATGTGTTTCACATAAAACACCTCCTCCGAGTTTTTACCATCATGATAGACTAAACAGTCTGGGACCTTGAGGCTCTGAAGAAGCAGCTCGTGCTCTTCTGTGACAGTTATTCAAAACATAGCTTGAGGAGGCCAGCTTTCCCAGTCGGACAAGTAGACCATGACAGTTCTTCCCTGAGGTTTAAATATTCAGTACTGACACGAATACAAAAATCCATTGTTATTGCTGCGTTAGTTTGAACACTGACCTACTCTTATCCCTTAGATTAATGAACACCATCACAGCACTTTTCTTTCCTGCCTTAATTAAGTAATAATCTCCGGGGGCCAAACGCAGTATATGTAAAACTACAGTTGGCCTCAATGGGAAGGAACGGTTTGTACTTTTCTCAAGGCAGAAGAGATGATTAAAAAACAAGAGGAATTAACGGAGACGTGGGGACCTAGATTTAATCTTGGTCAATACGCCATCCTCTCTTCTTCCATCTCATTCTTGTCCTGAATGTCTTTCAGCAAGGATTGTTAGAGGGAAAACATAATGGCGATTTGCGTTTGCTGTGCTTTGCTGAGATAACGAACAAGGTCAGCCTTAATTTGCTGCTGCTGGTGTAGACCATCTCCGGTCAGTAGTCAGGGGTTTGTTCAGATCAGAAGCTTCTGAGGGTTGATGTTTCCTGTAAACATTCCTGTTAAAGTTTACAGCATAACAATTCTCAAATGCAGAAAGATTTGAGTCACTAAGGGAGCTTCAAAGTTTTGTCAATCTTTATAATTGTTTGTGACATTTAATGCCGTGATGTTTTAATACTGCAATAGCGTGCACTTTGTGTAAAGTAGTTGGAAAAAAAATAATGATTTTCATGTATGGTTATATTTGAAATCAAATCCAGGATATATTCCTTCATTACTATGGAAATAAGAGTTGTTTCAAATATTAAAAGAAAAAAAAAAAAGTCAAAATTGTACTCTCTATTTCTGAAAATAAGTCTAGGCTCTGAAGGGTCCCTGACAGTGAATTTGTCCTGATATACTTCAACTAAAACATATGTTTAATAATAGAGGTTAGCTGGACAAGAATAGTTATAGAAAAATATAGAAAAGTGGGCCAACATAACTCATCAGGTATTGAAAATTATCTTGTTGTCAGAAATACTTTCTGTATTCATTTATCCTGCGAGTCCATGAGGGGATCTAGTGTGTAGAGGGAATCAAATGCTTTCCCAGAACTACTTAGTATGATGAGTATGATAACTTAAATACTCTAAAAACACTTGGAGTGGTTATTATT
This sequence comes from Sterna hirundo, assembly GCA_009819605.1. NCBI lineage: Eukaryota > Metazoa > Chordata > Aves > Charadriiformes > Laridae > Sterna > Sterna hirundo. The sequence goes on from CM020441.1 coordinate 2,155,731, forward strand.
ATTTTTATTTTTTTAATTAAAATAAACCTATAGGAATCCAGAGGTTTTGATGGAAAAAAAAACATTAAATCAAGATTCAAGAATTTTGGAAAGTTCTCTGCTTTCCTGAAACTGGATATGAAAATAATCTTTTAGTTCAATTTTAATTTGAGCTTGTACATTTCTGGCTTTTACCCATTTTCATTTGAATTTGTTTCATTACTTTATTGTGCATATTATAAAGTATTTATAATTTGAAATATATTCTTAAAAATGGAGTGCTTAGCTAATTTATATGTTTTCACAACTTTAAAATGCCAGATAATGTAAGTAAACAAAAAATTTTGAGACCTCTGTCATAGTTTAACCTCTGTAGCCAGCCAAGACCCATACAGCTGCTCACTCACTCACTCCCCGGCTGTGGGATGGGGGCAAGAATCAGAAGTGTAAAAGTGAGAAAACCCATGGATTCCGACAGTTTATTTGGTAAACCAACAGCCTCATACGAGAAAAGCAAGATGAGCAATTCATTCCCTATTTTCCATTGACAGGCAGGTTTTCAGCCATCCCCGGGAAGGCCGGGCTTCATTATGTGTAACAATTACTTGGGAAGACAAAGACTATAACTCTGAATGTCCCACTTTCCTCCTTCTTCCCCCGGCTTTTATTGCTGAGCGTGACGTCCTATGGGATGGAATACCCCTTTGGTTATCTGGGGTCAGCTGTCCCAGCTGTGTCCCCTCCCAACTCTGTCCTAGCCAAAACCAGGACAGCAGCTCATATATAGAGTGAGACAGATAAAAAAGTCACAGAATGCTTAGTAGCACTTGTCTTTTTTAAAAAAATTATAAATGTTGCCATAAAAAGGATCTTTTCTAAAACATCCCTGTGTTATCAACACTGTTTTTGTCACAAATCCAAAACATAGCACCATACCAGCTACTATGAAGAAAATTAACTATCTCAGACAAAACCAGTGCAGATCTCCTATCGCTTTCAGTGTTTTTTCACGAGTGTGATGGTTTTCATCTACTTTTTGAAGCCGCAATGGTTTTAGCCACAGTTTCTAATTTTTCTGACTCTTAGACAGGAAGAGAAAACAGTACTGAGCTCTTCCACTTTTTTCTTAAGTGAGGGTGTATTACTGACAGTTATAGCTCGTATTTGCATGAAGACATGTATTTATGCCAGAAGTTTGAAAGGCTTGTGGTCATCTAGTTACTGGCTGAACACTGACAGAACTGAGACGTGTTTGGCATAAAACGTCTACAAAATCAACTTCAAAAGATAAATGTCCCTTCGTAACGAGAGGTCTAAGAAATAGAATTTGAACGACTCTACTGGCCTTGTTGGGTCAGTTCTGTTGATGGGATGGGGTTTTTGACCACCCCTTCAGACTTGCTCGTGTGTGAAGTTCTCTTCGGCAGCTTGAACGATGCCTGGTCTCACTTGAAATGTGTTCCCTGTTCAGCAGATTTGCCAATGTGCATTCACATCTCTCCCACAGAGTCACGGAGGCACTCGCAGTGTTTTGCAGCCCATGGGAGCGTACTCAATTGTCACATGAATAACTTATTTTTGTGCATCAAAATAGAAATAGTTCTCCTTAGCCATGGGATTTCATGCTTCTGGCTGCCGTCATGAGCTCTTAGCTTGTTTTCACAAGTGGGTGATGTATATTCAGTTTGTTACTATGCCACTCGCACAAACCCAGGCAGTCCATCCAAAAAAAGGTTAATACTTTTTCTAGCTGTCTTGAAAAACCAGGAGATGCTTATTTTACGTATGACAGTAAAAGGTAAAAATTTGGATTTATGTCTACAGTATTTTGGTTGAAACAAAGTAAATAGTTTAATTTTGATATTTTATATACCAAATGGCACTTGGCTGATATTCTTTCAGCTCACTCTAAGAAAAGGCAAGAAAATACATAAGTAGTAAATAGGAGAGAAGATCAAGAAAATCTGTGAAAGCTCGGGAAAGGCAGGGACTGTGCATTAAACCAGCACTGATTTAAAAGCAAACAACAAAACATATGTTAGGAAATGTGTTTATCCATGGGTACACAGCAGACCATTACCACTCAAGGGAAAGCTCTCAGAATAGTGTTATAGTTACATTTAAAAACAAAATTAAAGCTCAGTAGTTACTGGGTAACAAAATTGAAAGCAGGAGTTTTTAGAGGAAAAAAAACAACCATAAAAATAATTTTGCCACCCGGACCTCTATATAAGGTTTACACCCTCATCTCAAAATGGATGTAGTGGAATGGGGAAAGCTTCAGGGAAGCACAACAGGGATGAATGAAAGGCTTTGGAACAAATTCTGTACAAAGAACAACTGCCACATTTCCATCTTAAGAATCAGACGAGGGGAAAATAAACTAAAGGTCAAAAGAAAAAGAAAATCTGGAGAGGAAGGATAGAAAAAGCTGTTCATCATCTCTTCTGTACAAACAAGATGTTGGGGAATCAAATTAAGGTAATAGGAGACAGGTTCACAAGAAGTAATAAAGCCATTTTTTTGTGCATCAATTCACATAATTGTGAAATTCCTTGTCAAAGTTCATTGTGGATGGGAAGTTTGTATGAGCTTCAAGAGGAGCCTGGGTAGTTGCTAGGAAAATGCATTCACTGAGAGAGCCAGACACATACAAATCATGTTTGTTTCAGAAATAAATGAAGGATAAGAGTACTCAAAGTACCATGGTCACCTTCTTGACATCTACTTTTTGGATGTTGTCAGAGAAAAAATACTGAGCTAACTGGACTTTTAGTCTACCTCATGGCAGCTTTTGTTGTCTCAGTCTTTTATGCTAAAATATGAGGGTAAAATTGAGTGGTTTGTTTTTTGTTTGTGGTTTTGGTTTTTTTTGTTTTTTTGGACAAAGGAGGAAAACAGACTTGTAGTGTGTTAAGCGTATGATAAAGAAAAGGATGGGCCAGGAGAAGGTGATAATGTCATATCACCCAAGATGTTAGTCTAACGTCTTATATACACAAGATTGATGTAGTTTCCATTATTGCCAGAATTAAAATCTTAATTATTTTCATAATGGTTTTGCGGAATACCTTTTTTTTTAAATCATGTTATCTTGACATCAGTCTTCCTCTTTCATTTCTTCAAATAAATACCTTTGCATGTAAAAATGGGGGGAAAAAAAATAAAGAAGGTGGTTTGGCTCAGACAGAATGGTATTTTTCAATGATTTTAATAGACCGCTTTCTTCTGATAGCATTGACATTGACTGTGGTGGGAGACAGCACAGGGCTATTAAGAATGTTTACTGCTCTTTAAATCACTGATTACTTTTCTTGAAACTGCTAATGATATTCACGCTGCTCAGCGTTGAACCATGTGGATCATGAAGTTCCTCTGCCAATGTCACTGGGGTTTCTCTCTCTCTACAACTACAACAGGAAGGTTGTAGAGACGCGGGGGTTGGTCTCTTCTCCCAAGGAACTGGTGATGGGACAAGTGGAAACGGCCTCAAGTTGCACCAGGGGAGGTTTAAATTGGATATTAGGAAAATTTTTTACACTGAAATGGTTATTAAGCATTGGAAGAGGCTGCCCAGGGCAGTGGTGGGGTCGCCATCCCTGGAGGTATTTAAAAGCCAGGTAGACATAGTGCTTAGAGATATGGTTTAGTGATGGTTTTTGTCAGAGTCAGGTTGATGGTTGGACTCGATGATCTGAAAGGTCCTTTCTAACCTAGACAATTCTGTGATTCTATTTCCTTCTTGGTAGGGTGTTCAAACGCGTGTTCTTGGGATGGACAGCACTGTGTTGGCAACCAGCACCTTCCCGGGGCCAGTGTAGAGTGATGGGCTCCAAGTGCCGGCAAGGCCAGACATAAACTTTGGAAATAAATTTTGCTGGGATGATGAGGTGGGACTGGTAAAAGCAGTGGGTGCTTGAGTACTGGGTGAAGAAAAGGAGGCCTGAGGAAGTTTGGTTGATGACTGTTAGTGCTGAATATAGGATGCAAAGAAGTGGGGAATGAGTAGATAAGGATGACGATATGCCAGGTGTTTCCCCTCTGTTGACCAGTAGGTCAGTATGTCCTGAGTCAGGCGAAACCTTGCCAGCTGTAGGAGCTGGAAAAGAAGGATGACTAATTTCATTTGTCGCAGAAAGAAGAAAAATGTGTTTGGCCACATATTAGATTAGAATCAAATCTAATCCACAAATAAGATTAGAACTGAAGATAGTGGTGGTATTTTTAGGTGCGCTGTTGGTTCTTTAGGTGTGCTGTTTAGCTAACGATACCTAACTAGATGGACATCTAATTGTGCACTCTATGTCATAATGTTAATTGTTACCAAACAGAGAATATTAAAAATTCATAGATAAGGAAGGAAATTATTAAATGCTTTATCTATGAGGGAAGCAGCTTTCCCTATTAAATATCCTGAATTTTTTATATTTATGGAAAAATTAGTTTTGTTCATGGAGCATCTTTTTGTGAGAGGATTGTTTGGCTTTTGAGCATACGATTTTCTGATGGTTTTGCATTATTAAACCATCCAGTACAACCCAGCTGCTAACAGCCGAGCAGAACAAATTTCTTGGGGTTTATAAAGTCTGAAATGAATAAAGTCTGAGCTGGCAGAGTTAGTGTAACATAGGATACAAATTATTTTACAAAGGCTGACTCCTGAAACTCAGAAACTCTCTAGCCTCTTCTAGTCTGTTTATTCTTTTGCTTTCATTATAAAACAACTTCTGAGGGGACTGTCTTTTCTGGAGGAAATCTGAAGGCTGTGATATTTCTAGTTTACTGCTGTTTATCAGCCAAACAACTACTTGATATTTTAATCTGGAGGCAGTTTGCTGTTTTAGAAATAAATTATGAAAAGGCCCCTGAAAAATGATCAATTATTTAACTTCACGTTATATTTGAAATTGTGGGAGAAATTTGGACAGGCAGCCTATTCTAAAATGATCCAGGATATTTATGGGTCAGTTTATATTCTTTTCAGAATTGTATACCTTTTTTTATTTTCTGGGTAGCAAGGAAAAAGTCTTTAACTTGAATATTTTTAAGACTAGAAAAAAATAATAAAAGGTTTTGTCACGATTTCTGTAAAATGTCTTGCCTGAATGTTGCATCCTTGGCAGATACAATATAGTTGTGCAATTGCTTGGGGTGTGATGATCTTAAATATTTCATAAGCATTACTTTTTCTATGTTTAGTTGTCACAGCTTAGACTTGCTGTGTCAATTCGTTGCTGGCAGCCTACTTGAAACTGAATGTCAAACAGCTCCTCACTGTGTTCCAGAATGGGTCCTTGGGCTGGCTTGGTTCTAAAATTCAGGAACACAAAACAAAATGTGGAAAAAGTTTTAACGGACAAAGTAAAATTCTGAAAGCATTGCCAAAAAGATCTGGAACGGTCCTCCTTATTTGACTTGATATTTTTACTAGTCACTAGATTTTGCATAAGAACGTATACTAACTTTTATGGTCATTCTTCAAAATGCTTTTAGTTGCCATAGAAGATCCTTGGTATGCTGTTTCAGTCAAGTGAAAAAAATGCAGCTTGCTTTATTCTCTAGGCAGTAGAATTTGTTTTTCATGAGTTACAATCCCCTTCGCAAAACCTAATAACTCCTATAACAAACATTGATCTACTATGTCGTGAAAAGAAACAACTTTCCTAAAGTATATTAAAATTCTTGTTTTGACACCACAGTTCAGTAATAAATCATACTAGAACCCCTTGTTTGAATTTTGACATGGTTTAGAAATATCGTATTTCACTGAATTTTTTTTAAGAAATGTTTGCCTATTTCAGAAAAAGCGTTTTACTTTATACAAAAACTTCAAATATAGATGTCTGCACAATTGATTGGAAAATATTCACAAAAGGACGCAAGTGAATACACCTTGGTGTTAAGCAGTGCCATGATTTATTTATTTTTATTTTTTGTGAATGTCAAGATTTTTGGAATCTTCGTTGATGAGCTTCCTTGTTCTGTTTGGGGGTCGTTTGGGGGTTTGGTTGGGTTTCCCTTTTTTTACACTTTATTGTGAATTTCGCTCAGAATTACCAGGTTCTATAAACTGTTTTTCTTATAGTTTTTATTGTTTAAACAGAGCTTAATTGCTTCACAAGGAGCTCAGTCGTGTGGGAACATCCCTCTTGAGACTGATTAATGCAAGCTGATGTTACTTTCAGCTTACTGTATCTGATCTTTGTCATGATGATATATGTAATCTATTTAACTGTTCCAACTGCACAGAGACTAGAATAAATGAATATGCCGGTGTAGGGTTGACAAATGCTTAGACAATTTTTCTTACTTAGCTTGCCAAGGTAAATTTAGAAAATAATCTTTTATTCCCCCTAAAAGTAATCAAGACACATTGAAAAGCTCAGAACTAATTATATATATAATACAACTATATATATAACTATTTATATATTTCTATATATGTAATATATATATTAAAAAAAAATAAATTCTGGGAATATCCGGAAGTTCTATGGCTACATGAAAAAACTTTAATTTCTGGAAACCTTGCTGATATTTAAACTATGCCAGTGTGCTCTTCTAATTCTCGCCAAGGCAGCGTACTTCCATGTTCTACGGAAAATGAACCACCGTGCATTAAGGGGCAGGTGGGAGATACAGAAATGACTTGATCTACAGTAAAACAAAGAGTGAAAAAGAGATTGCCAAGCGGTGTATTTTCAGTGTGTGTTACTGACACGACTACTGGATTTTTTTTTTTTAAAAGCACACGTAAAACATGCATAATCTGTCTACCTGTTAAATTTTTTCCCTTAGATCGTAGAAAATAAGGAAACAAACTTTTAAAGGTGAAATATCCTCCACAAGCAAAATAGAGACAAGTATTTTGGCTGATTATGAAGTTCCGTCTGTGCCGTATTTTGTTCTCAACCAACAGTTCATGAAATGGGAGCACAAAAAAAGTAGATTCAGCTCATCCTGACTGAAAGCACTATGAAATAACTAGCACCCTATCGCATTAATTAGGTCTGGTTTATTAGCTTCTCTGCTAACATAGACTCAGTCTGACTCCGCACTCCTGTTTTCTGTATCAGCCAGGAAAGGTGGTTAGATCCCTGTTGCAGCCTTTGTGAGACTGAGGTGTTTTAAAGGAAAAAATGAGCAAACAACGAAAACCAATTGGTATTTTTAGAAGGAAGAGCTCGTGTATTGGAGAATTAAACTCCAATAATTTATATAACACTAACCACTGTCTTTCTCTAATTACATGCAAACGTTTCGGTACTAAACACTGCACAATGCTAAAAATGTAGGTTGCTAAAATGAAATATATATATATATATATATATATATAAAAATAAAAAAGGCAGCTGAGCTATGAGTACAAATTAACGGTGGGATTCCAAAGAGGCAGTTCTCCCCTAGTGCTTACGTGTCTTTTATTGCTTTAAACTTTTGGAGCTTGAAAAGCCACTGAACGAGTGACTGGAATAACTGGAGAAAAAGAAATGAGGGAATATTTTTAAATAAAAACCAATGTCTACCTTTAAATGCTTCTTTGCCTATGTTCATGGCTCTGTTTTTCCTGTGAATCTACTAGGTTTCAGTTCTGTGCCTCACTGCAGCAGGCTCCTTGTGCTTATTTTCTCCAGGGATTCTGAGACTGGTGAGCCCTGAGACACATCCGCTCCTTTTCCTTAGATGCTGTCTCTTGTTTCGTATCTGTGAGGTTTTTAAGGCTTTTTAATAAAAGTTTGGGTGCCTAGCATTTGTAGAACAATCCATCCCCTATAAGAAATCTTATTGTTGTATGTTTACACATCTTTCCGTGGCTAGTGTTGTGATTTAGGGTATTATGCAGTGTGCTTTCGTTAAAGATGCTTCAATATTCATCAATACTTAAGTACATGCACCCATGTAGAATAAAGATATAGAATGAAATCTCAGTACTGCAGTAATTGGCATCCGTGCCTTGAAAGATTGTAAACTTTTGTGTGTTCTGATGTGGCTGTCCTGCAAAATTATAAAAGTTAACCTCCCTTACAGAGGAGCTCATTCAGCTAAACCACACTTATACTGAAGTGAACATATAAAATGCCTTTTGTTATTTAAATTAAACACCCACTTTTAAGGCTTGTTGGCATAAAAGGAATGAAATCTTGTTATTTCCTTTGGAATCTGTCTTACCATTCATAACTCGATGCTGGACCTTTCTTAAGTATTTCCCCTGGCTGACCTGACAATTTTGCTTTAGTTCTTTGCAAAAATAGCTACAAGATATTTTCATTGAGATGGCTAAGTTTTTTTGACTTTGAATGCGTTTAGTCTGTTTCTCCTCCTCTACCTTGCAGTCTTTTATTTTGGTTTTCATAAGATCCAGCCTTTTTAACTGTCTTGTCCTTCTCGAAGTTATTGGTTATCTGTGACTTGGCCCGATGGAAGTGTGATATAAAACTGACACTTTAGTGCTTTCTGTTAGCTCAGTTTTCTAAGATTCCCCCACCATTCCAAGAGTATCAAATGTCGTGCTTAATGTCCACATCATCATCACTTTAAGTAATTACCTATCCAACTTGTTCAACTGGCATTTGTTCCATGTGTTTGTATTCAATAAATTTTTGCCAAAAATTGCTTTCTGGATCTCTGTAGGTTGTCCGATATAGTCAAACACTTGTAGACCTTATCAGCTCCTCTTCTAGGCAACTGAGAAAGAAGCACCTCTGAAAAGTGATTAATTTCACCAATTCTGGATCCTAGTTTTAGTGTAGGAATGAATCTTCATATGAAACTGCTCTTCTCTCCAACTATAGTGAAAGTCGGGTTAATTGCTACAGATAATCGGACTTTAAGATCGTTGGTGGTGCACAGGGGGACTTGTACAGTTTGAAACGGAGACAAGCACCATCCCTGGAGGTATTTAACAGATGTGTAGACATTGTGCTGAGGGACATGTGTTAGTGGTTGACTTGTCAGTGTTAGATTTACAGTGGGACTTGATGGTCTTAAGGGTCTTTTCCGACCTAAAGCATTCTATGATTTATCTCTGTCACAGATAAATTAGGCAGCTTTTGTGTTGCATCCTATAGTAAGATGTGTTAAAAATAAATGTCTGTATGATTCTGGTAGAAAGGAAAATGTAGCAGGAAAGAGGGGGGGAAATAGCAGAAGACACAGAACACTGATTTAGCTGAGTTTATTCCTACCAAGGCACAGTTGCACCTGAGTCTAGAGCCTCCTTAAGTTCTTTTGTTTTAATTTGTTACCTATAAGCACTTCACTCACTTCAGAGACTGGAGCAAGGGAATAAAAAAAAAAAAAAAAAGTCAGAAACAGTTGACCTTAAAAGCATGTTCATTTAAATTTAAAAATCCTTTTGCCTAATAGTAGATTAAAGCCAACTTTTCATGAAAGATGACTGAGAAGGCGGCAGCTGCCACTGAGATTCTATGCCCTTTCCTGGACAATAGCTGTCCTGTGATGCTAAAAAGCACAGTAACAGCATGTTCTTTCATTTCACAAGTCCTTGACCTAATATTTAGAACAGGGCTGCTTGCACACATCGCATGAAAGGCACTGACAAGTCTCCCCAACACCCACTCCAAATGAGTACAGATGGCGCAGTGCAACACGGAAACGGGTGGTTTTGATGCTTACCTAGGTCTCAGACTGCTTACAGCAGTAGTATTCGAGTTTTGTTCTGTGCTTATTTGCCTGAACTAAACATCACAGAATCTCAGAATAGTTGGCATGGGAAGGGACCTCTGGAGACTGGCCGGTCCCATCCCCCTGCCCAAAGCAGGGGCACCTGGAGAGGTTTGCTCAGGGCTGTGCCCAGCTGCCTTTTGAACATCTCCAAGGAGGACAACTCAACAACCTCTATGGGCAACCTATGCTAGGGTTTTAGCACCCTCACAAGAATAAAGGGTTTTTTCTAATATGTAAATGGAATTTCCTGAATACCAGGAAGACCCGAATTCCAGTTTGTGCCCAGTGTGTCTTGCCCTGTCTCTGGGAACCCCTGAGAAGAGCCTGGTTCTGTTTCCCTTACCACCCTGCAACAGGCATTCCTACACACTGATGCTATTTCCCCTGAACTTTCTGTTCTCCAGGTTGAACAGTCTCAGCCCTTTCATTCTCTCCTCATATGAAAGATACTTCAGTTGCTTAATCAACTTCCCGGCTCTTTGCAGCCCCTGCTCCTGTATGTCGCGGTCTCTGTTGCACTGGGGAGTCCGGAACTGGATCGAGCACAGTGAACACATCTCACCGGGGATGAGCAGTGGGGAAGAACCGCTTCCCTCCACCTCTGATGTTCTACCTGACGCATCACAGGATTCTGCTAGCTTTCTTTGCCACAGAGACATGTTGCTGGCTCATGTTAAACTTGCTGTCTACAAGGACCCCCGGGTCTTTTTTTGCATCCAAGGCTGCCTCATCGTTTGTCCCTAAGCAGAGGTCCTACCTTTCCCTACTGCTCTACCATGCCCAGGGAGACTCCACCTCCTCGCTCTCCCAGCCTGACCTTCCCAAAGAACCAGTAGACATCCATGGTGGTGAGCTGTCCCACCACGTCTCCGCCATCCCCATGAGATCAGAGCCCTGCAGCTCAAGACTCTAGGACAGTCTAAATCTGGCAGAATGACAAAAGCAGAAACCCAGAGGAACGTCCAGATATCTGAACAGTTGTTTGTGCTGTGGGAAAGGTGGCAGCAGTAATTGCAAGAAGGGAAAACGAAAACCTATTTGGTGAAAAATATCATTAAGGAAACTAATAAAAGCCTTCTTGCAATGTTGTTGGCTTAGCAGACCTTTCTCATGAATACGTAGAGGTTTCACTTTGTGCTTTCAGAATCTGAAAATTGCCGTGGAGTAAATAGTATCCTACTATGTTGGTTAGAGTGTTAGTTTTAGTTTTTATTCAGGATATGGGGAAAATCTGTTATGTATTGCATGAACCTGGATGTTTGCATGCGCAAATAAAGGAGGAGAAGGGGAAAAAAAAAAAAGGCAAGGAAGGATACAAGGAGGAGATATCAAAAATGTGTGGAAGGTGGTTTTCTTTGGCAAAATTGTGGCAGTTGTGTTCACGTTTTTCAGGTGTATTTTTTAAACAAATGTTTTGGATTGCATTTTTATGGATTGTATGATAATGTCTTTAACTTTTATTTGTGTAAATATTCCACATGTGAACTTCTATAGGGAAACAAAATAGATTTTGTTGTTAGCTTGTCTCTTAAATTAAAAAATTCTCTACTGGTACTGGCTAATTTAGACACTTCCTGCCTACCTAAGCATGTTAAATTACAGTCTGTTTGCTACAGCTGGCAGTGTTTGAGAGTTATGTCCGATGCATTTTAGAATTCATGAAATACATGAGGTGCTTGATCTTGTGATTCAATTCAGAAAGGCACTGTTTTAGTAAAAGTCAAGTTTTTTCAAAAATTACCCCTTAAAATGTAAGTCCGGACTGGTATCTGACTGAAAGAATTGTTTGGCTATAGCTTTTCTTGCACAATAGTTTTTATAGACTTTTGGGGGATTTAGCAATGTTACAACAAAGCTGGAAGTAATACAGTTTGCTCAATAATGTGTTTTGCTTCTATAAATAGAAACAGCACGCGTTAGGGTTTCAGACTGTGTTTGCCGGTATTTATTTGGAAACTTGCGTTTAGAAGTTACTAGTCACATTTACAACAAGTAGTGCAATGAAAAATAGTAGAGGTTGCTGTTTCCATTACTTGCTGCATGCTAATGGGTGTCTTTACATTTTTAACGTGTGAAGTCTCCAAAATAAAAGATGGAAGATGGGAAGTAATCAGAAATACTTAATACTGTTGGACTACACAAGTGACAGTAAAATCTCATGTCCTTGTAGGCAGACGTTCAGTTGAAGATGTGGCCTTGAAAAATCTTGTTTATTCTATGTGATGTGTTTTCTGAAGATTTTATTTGAGTGGATTTACAGCTAGTCCTTCCAATCAATATGGCCTTTGGATATCAGAAAGGAGATTAGTCTAACACTAACACCAGATTCCGCCTCCAGAAATCTTATAAATCACTTGAAAGAGAACAATAACAATAGTTGTAAATTTTGTGCTCAATCTATTAACTCGGTAGCAAACTCCGGAAGTCTAAAATCAAAAACTGTCTGATTCCATACCATGCATAGGGTTGTTATCAGTATTCCACCATCCAAGAGGTGAGCCACCCATTTCCAGCCTCCCAAAGGTTTCTGTTGTTTTTGCGGAGGACAAATGAGCCAGAATCAGGTTCCAACCCAGTTGTTTAGTTCCCAAAAAGTAGCTGACATTTGACAGAAATTGATCTGCCTCTCAAAGTTAATCTAATACTTGTTACTCCAAGTGAAGAAACAAATCTAAGTCTTTAATCAGTGTTCACTTTTTGCATAACAATTAATTTGTTATTGAATTATTGACATCATTAATGGAATTATTTTTAAGAGCCTACTCTTATTCAAGAACATTTTATTTGCTCTCATTCTGTGTTTCTAAGTACTAAAATTCCAAGTGAATTTTACTTCATGCACTATCATGGTATGCAATAAAAGAAAAAGTACTGATCTAAATATTATTTGGCAACATCTAAGACGAGACTCATTGCTTGGAGAAAAATGAATGATTCCCCCCCACACCGCCTTCTGATTTCTTCGGGCTTCTCTCTTGATTTTTCTTTCCTGGGTTTTTTTTAATGTCTTTTGTTGATTTTACATGTTGCTTGCCATTCTGCATTTGTTATTTTAGCAATAGCTCAACTTCTGCGCCAGCATACTATTACAACAACAACTCAGAATACTCCATAATTTATCCTCATTATATATTCATTGTACTAGATCTCCTGGCACGGCAAACTCTCTTATAGAGCTGCCACAAATCACACCATGTTAGCAGGCTACATTTTTCACTGAAGACAATACTGATCATAGTGGCCGAGCCAGGAGTTCTAAGGATTGAGAGTCACATCCTATGTTTCAGCTACTTTTCCGTGGAAGACTTCCCTTTTTCCTCCTCCTTGCTATTTCCACAAGCAATCGGATTATTTGAATGTCTAGCATGGGTTGGGCGCTTTTCTATCTGATTTTTGAGTACTCAAGATAACTTTCGAACAAGTAGAATAGTCTTGCTACAGCTTTTCTAGCTGTTGGGGGCAGATGAGTGCAGTCATTTTGGTCCTTCTTAGTTACAAAATGTAGGTTCATTTTGCAGATTGCAGCTGAATCCATGTTGTGGCTCCCTAGAATACAACCCCGAGCAGCACTGGTTGGGAAGACAAAGGCTCTGCCGTTGTGGCCTTGGCCTCCGCTCCAACAGCAGCGAGGCAGAGCGTGCCAGCTGAACGGTTATCTGCAAAGAAGCTTGAAAATCCCTCCTAGCATAAACATCTCATTTGTGTATCCAACTGGACACAGCCTGGATTAACCAGGTTGTTCACCACCTGGAATGGTTCTGCAGACCAGGGTATGGCAGATGGCTTTGCAGAAGCAAAGGAAGCTTCATCTCTTTGCCTTCAGCACAGCCCTGGCTCTATGACTTCAAAGTCATTTTGGAGCAGTTTGGAAACTTAGAACACCTGTGCTTCACCCAGCTCTCCTCCCGCTCCATCATCTTCAGATTGTTGGGTAGCCAGGTGCGCTCTGAGGGAGGAGAGGATTAAAAAAAGCACTAAAGGAAAGGCACAATGTTAATAGTACAGAAAACAGTTCACAACATCAGGAACATATAACAATCTGGTGAGTCTATAGCACTACCCAGACCATGGTTTTCGTTGGTGGTGTTTTCACTATTACTTTTTCTTTCCATTCTTGACTTCTCTAGGATTTATTTATAACTTGCAATTTTTCTCTTTTTTTTTTTTTTAAGATCTGTATTTCTTTATAGACTACCTTATATCTTTTTTGCTTTTTTTTTTGTTTTGTTTTGGTTTTTGTTTTTGGTTTTTTTTTTTTTTCTTTTTTTATTTTTCTCCAGGAATCTTCTTTCAAGTTCTGGCTCTCTGAACTTACAGTTTTCCTTTCTGCTATAAGATTTTGACTCTGTTCTTCTCAGTCTTCTTTGTCTTTCCCTTTTTCCTACCTTCCTCACTTGTGTATCAAATTGGAAATATCACAATGATTCCTCATGGGAATCACAATGAAGCGCTGTGTCTCTGAAAATACCATTATAATTAAAATCGATTTTGTGCAAAAACATACAATGGAAGAATTAGTGCTATTTAGCTCCTTTTACTGTGATGCTCCTGGAATTCAAAGTCATTGGTTAATGATGAGCTGTTGATACCTTGTACTCGATGATAAAGAGCAACGACTCCTTAAAGAAAGAGTTAAACTATGTTGCAGTGTACAAAGTGATTCTGAAATTGTTGTTCTTTCTATTAAGACGTCAAAATCACTGTATCCTCCCCAACCCCAAATAGATTCAATCAGTAATTAAAATAACTGGAAAAAAAACACCAAACAAGCAAACAAAAAAAAAAAAACAACAAAAACCCCCCAAATGAACCAACACAAAAAAGCCACCCCACAATTAAGAAAAGCCTTTTTTTTCTTTAATTGACAGATCTTGCCTTTCCCATCTTGGAGAGGAGTCAGTGTCCATGACAGTACCATAAGGTCACTGGGTGTTAGTGTGATGGGTATTCCTTGATTTTTCGAGCAGTTGACGTTGTAGAAGAATGAGAGCATGGCCAAATGCTATTAGCCCTGCAATCGTTCCTGTTAGGAATTATGGTGATGCTAATTTTTATCTATGCTTTCAGACCTTTCCACAACATGACACCAGCACAGATGGCAATGCGATAACACAATAAATCCCATAGGAAGCTTGTTGCCATCGGAATAGGTGAGGATTGCTGATCGGTACAGAAGGGTTGTCCTTATGTGCAAATGCCCCAGTCCGCAACAGAAGCTCAAATCTGAGAAACTTATTTATCCGTTCATCTTGAGTCACTTTTAATGCTAGCTGACCACAACTCTTGCTCAACCTTCAGGGAAACAAGCCATGCATAGTAAATCTCTCTGATTATTCTGATGTACAAGGACCATAGGCCCAGATTACAAATACTGTTTTCAGATGCTTAATTCATATTGATTTAAGTAGGGCTATGTATCTAAGCAACTTTGACATTAAAAACATTCCCTTCTGCTGTTTATTGCGGACAAAATGACTAGTGTCTTATATTCCACGTGAGGTTGTACGGAGTAGAACAGGAATCTCTGCTGTTTTCTTTCTTACCGCTAATAGAAGCAGCAGATACAATTCTATACATTTTTTTCCTTGCCCTTTTTAAGGAATCATTTTGGGTTCAATCATATTTTGCACCATAATAATACTTTTATTTCTGAAGAATGTGTGATGGGGCCCTGCCTTCCTGGGAATGGCTGAACGTCTACCTGCTGATGGGAAGTAGGGGATGAATTTCTTGCTTTGCTTGTATGCAGTTTTTGCTTTCCCTACTCAACTGCCTTTATCTTAACCCACAAGTTGTCTCACTTTTACTTTTTCAATTCTCTCCTCATCCCACTTCAGGGCAGTGAGCGAGCGGCTGGGCGGGCCTGAGCTGCCTGCAGGGGTTAAACCACAACGGCTGTGTATAACGTTTGTGTAGCGTGAAGACTTTTGGAATCTCATAAAAGTAGTTGGTAGTTAGTGATTTTTGAAACAGTAAGGAAACCTGGCTTATTTTTTCCTTCGATTTTTAAAAGGAAAAGTCTTATTGCAGAGTACCCGGCACTTTCAACCATGGAGTTACCTGCCCTTTTTTAATATCCTTATCCAATGCACTTCAAACTTTTTTCTTTGGCATAAATAATTTCGCACCGTATTCCAAAACACATTATGACCGACTCATCCCGCTATAATGCGTTCCCCTTTAAAGATGCGTTCCTCAGCCTAACCTCAGAAAGAAAATAATCTATCAAACACAGAAGCATAAAATCAGGAAAGATCCACAGAGTGTTTAGATGAAGCGTCACTAACTGTCGGGAGAACAGGAAGAAAAGATAATTGCAGAAGGAAAAACCTCACAACGGTCCAAGGGAAAATGGGGAATGCCTTGGTTTTAATCTTTAGAAAAAGCTGGAGTGAATTCCAAGTTTGAAACATAATTGGAAACCACATAATGGGGTTTAATACTGAGTGTTCATCAAAACTCTAATGATTTTCACTTTTCAGCTGTCTGCTTTGTGAGAAAGAGGAGCATCCCTCTGTTCTCCTGTTCCCTGACAAGATCACAGGTCAAGCTGTAGCGTATGAAGTCTCAGACATGTAACTGATTCCCACTTCAGTTATATATGTGGTCAGACCCGCTAGAATGCGAAAAGTATTTTATTTCAATTCTGGTTCTTTTTCTTGATTTAGGGGGGGAAAAAAAAAGAAAGAAAAAAAAATCGTTTTCTTTCTCTTAGAAGTATGCGAATGAACAAGTGAAATACCAATGTTAAATCAGGTCAGAAAAGTTGTAGTGAGATTGAAGTTACTTCAAAAAGCCATAAGTATTGGATTTTTAGCTTTCTATGCTTTGTTGTTTTGCCTGTTCCTTTTCTGTGTGTACATGTTTGTATAAATAATGTCAGTAGTAACCCAGGGAAAGAACAGAGGAAAGAAAGGGGGAAAACAGTGGTGGGGAGACGGAGGTTAAAAGAACTGATAGTGAACAAGAGAAACATTGATAACATCTTAAATAAAAGATGAGCGCAATAACACTGCTCTTGTCCTGGGAGCTCTGTAAGCATGGGGTGGATTTGATGTGGAAGAGGATTGCATTTGCTCTTGGAGTTGCGGTTCCTGCTGGGGTCAGTGCTGAAAGATTTTTCTTGACTCAAAATGCTTGTTCTGTCTCAGGGAACTCCTGGTTTTACCTTCCATGTGAGTTGGAAGGTGCTTCGGTTTGTCTAGAATGGGACAGGGATGATGTTACTTTCATGTTCTACAGAGACGCTATTATCACAGAATCACGGAATGGTGGGGGTTGGAAGGGACCTCTGGAGATCACCCAGTCCAACCCCCTGCCAGAGCAGGGTCACCCAGAGCAGGTGGCACAGGAACGCCTCCAGGCGGGGTTGGAATGTCTCCAGAGACGGAGACTCCACCACCTCTCTGGGCAGCTTCTCCAGGAGGGACTGCCCCAGGTCTCTCAGTCTTCCCTCAGCAGAGAGATGCTCCGGTCCCTTGATCACCCTCATAGCCTCTGCCGGACTCTCTCCAGCAGTTCCCTGTCCTTCTTGGACTGGGGAGAACAGAACTGGACACGTGGATGGCACTAGAAGACATTTGCTAGTTTCAGGTGGTGTCTGTGGTTACATAGGAGGAAAATTCAAACATTTTAGTTTGTAGTTGGAAAAGGAAAAGGTGCTTCTTTCTAGTGTTGGCAATAACTTTCAAACACCTGCCTACCTGAGCTGTTTGAAGCATTTGTATTTCAAATGCAGCAGTGGTTGAAAGAGGATAAACATTCATGAGCTGAAAAAAATCGAGATAAGTTGTGATGCACGACGTTACTACATGCTTCATGCAGGGAGAGGAAATTGGACACACTTGGTCGTGATGAGGCTCAGCCAGAATTTCACACACAAAATATCGACTGCCAGATGCGCTTTATCTGTGCTAGGTGGAAGAAGAATATAAATGAGGCCAAACACCTGTGTGTGTAAACTGGAATTTCAGATAACGTTTTATCACTCTGGTTATGTTTGTAGCATTTGGATTTGTCACTTTGGGAAATTGCATGACACCGCTAATGTGTCGTTAAAAGAATGATTTAGAGCTAGGGATTTTTGATTAATCGCGTTACTTGTAAATATATCCCAAATCCTGTGTCCTGGAACAAAGTATATGAATTGTAGGACTCGACAGCTGAAACATGACTTCTGTCTTCTGAATGCTGAGGCAGTAACTCTGAATCTTTGATGCAACACGCTTGCACTTGCTCATCCTCGGGAGAAGTTATTCTATTTCCCACCCTCAAGAAAATGAAACCTGTATTTCTGCTTCATAGCAAGGTCTACTATGGATTCGTTTGTGATTGATAAAATAAAGTACGGCATATGTTGGAAAAAGTGGAAAGCATCACAGTCATTACTCTTTAAAAACCCAATTCCTCTCATAGTGAATTTCTGTATTTTTCTTTACATATTGATTTTATTTAATTTATGAAGTATTAAAATTTTAAGCGAACTGTTGACGTAAAAATTTAGAAGTTCACATAAGTTATAATGAAACGAGAAAAGTAGAGGAAGAGGAGAAGAAACTAAAACCTGCCAGAAGGAAGCAGCTTTTACTATTTTCACTGATATCAGTAACATTTGGCAAGACTCCAACACCATTCTGAGACTTCACCAGCTTGTGCCAATGTGCTTGCTGGCATAAGACAAACAATTTTTATTCCAGAGACTCCATTCCCAATATTTTCGTCAAACTCAGTGTTAGAAAGCTGGAAAACTCCTGAAACGATTGATTTTTTTTTTTTTTTTAGCTGTGTTTTCACTAGGAAAAGTGGCAAACCTTAGGGAATAAGAAATTATCATGTATAAATTGAATATGTTGAAAGTATTTTAATAGGAAAGGTAAAAAGAAAAATGGACATCTATGAGTAAACAAAAAATGCAGCATAAAAGGGATTATTATAAAGGGACTTTTACCAAAGAGATCTAGCAGGATTTGTCCATTTCTGATTTCTAAGTTTGTTTGGGTTTTTTTGTTTGGTTGGGTTTTTTTTTGGATTTTTTTTTTTTTGGTCTCTGAAATAGTCTCGTATTTCAAACCACCTCAGCAGTACAATAAGGCTATTATCAGCTCCTGTTGCAGGGATGGCCTGGAGAAAAGCCAGTGCTCGTTTCAGTGATATGAGTTTTATTTCTTTGCTACTTTTTGTTAGTGACACGATAGGCAAATTCAATCTCTTTGGGATGGCGAGAAGGAGGGGTGCTCTGGTTAAGGGAGGAGTGAACTGAGGACTGGGCTGTTTGCGCACTAGAAAGCTTTGACTGGAACGGAGCTCCTTCTTTTTAGCTTCTGGTAAAATGTTTTGCTCTTTATTCATGTTGGACAAATGCATGTAGATTTTTGGACAATATTTTTACATGTATCTTGGTATAGAAATATAATACTGAGAAATATATGTATCTATCATTTACTCACTGGTTGCAAAGCATAAGGTGAAATGACTATTTGGAAAAAATTTTACACTGAAAGGGTTATTAAGCATTGGAAGAGGCTGCCCAGGGAAGTGGTTGAGGCACCATCCCTGGAGGGATTTAAAGGACGGGTAGATGTGGTGCTTAGAGATATAGTTTAGTGATGGTTTTTGTCAGAGTTAGGTTGGTGGTTGGACACGATCTGAAAGGTCCCTTCCAACCTGGGCAATTCTAGGATTCTATGATGTCTCAATTGATAAAGCTTTTCCCTCATTTACCATATAGGAACAATTCAGTTTCTGAAAGACGCGTTGGTTGTGTTTTGAATTTTTGAGATAGGGATGTGACTGAGAAAACAATATTTGAAAACGGTGGCAAGGTTCTACCGTTAAACTGTAGGGCAGGCAGAACTGTATTTACCACTTCTACAGGGAGTAATGTTCGTCTACAGATGTGAGGCCTCATGAGGCCCAGAAATACTACGGTTCTACTAATTAAAAAAAAACCCTGCTGTCAGTTTAACTGTGATAACAGGTCATAAAACAAAGTTTCTTCTGGCAGGAAATACTTTAAAATTGTATCTATGGATATAGAGAGAATATATGAGGACAAAAATACCAGAAACCGGTAGAGAGTTTTTGGAGGCTGGTTTAGATAACAATCCATGTGACATTGCCCCTGAAAGTCACTTGGGCTGTGCAAGGGGGGTGCAGGGCACCTCTAGGATGAACTTTGAGAAAGTAGTTCCCAATTCAGTCTGCTCTAGCGTAAATCAATTCTGCTACTGAAAAAGGAAGCCCCTATCTCCTCCTAAATGCAGCTATTCATTCTCAGTATAGGAATGGTTTTGTTCATTTACTACACTATAGATTTTTCTACCTGTCTCATTTGTGCAGGTTTGGGATTTTGCTTTTCTCCTTTCGATGAAACTCATTTTACTGAAATAAATTAAAAAAAAAAAAAAAAAAAAAAGGAAAAAAGGTTGATACAAGTTTACATAGGTACATGGATTTGTCCTTCCTCCTTTTCTCAGAAATAGAATAATTCCCGCAGCATATGCGTTTACTGGTTTTACTTCTTACGTGACAGTGGGCTATCAAAGTGCAGAGATTAGAAATAATTCACATTTTGCTTTCTTGCAAATATAAGGGATTCCTAGAAAAGATTGTTGCATCCAGTTTATATGGCTGATCAGAGGTCTCTTCTAGCAGCGTAGCAGGGATGGGCCTGGACTCGCCATATTTAAACTGTTCAGGGCTGGATTTTTGACTTGGAGATCAGTTGCATTTACAGACACCTGTCACATAGCAGACGGCTTGGTCCTGTGAATGAGCTGGGACTGGAGCATGGGTTGGCAGTATTTGCGATGATGTCACTGAAAATACAGTATTTCTAACATAGAACTATCTGTACACTATGCTAATGCTGTAAAAAGATCAATTTTTCTACTCTTTGGCCCTAGATAATGCCCTTAAAGCAGGTTCTGGAAAATTGTGGTGGTTGTTTTTTTTTTTTTTTTTTCCTCTTGAAACCTTTTGAATTATGTAGGCACATCGGTGGGTACTAAATAAATTGTGATCACTTAAAAGAAAGATATTGCCATCGTTGATGATAACTTAGTGAGGGTATTTGCTCAAGGCACTGTAGTGAGAAGGTACATCCTACGCTGTGAATTCACCTTGTGTCTTCTGGTATGTTGCTTTCCATTCAGGCTACTCTACAAATAATGGAAAACACGGAATTAAATGAGATGGTAAAAAAGGACAAAAAAACGCCAGAGACAGAACCATTCACTTTAGAAATAATAAAAGGAATAATAACACTACACAGCAATGAGTTCATTCTGAAAAGCAAAAAGGCCATGAAAATGTGATTTCATATTGACCAATGTTATAAAATGTACTCAAAGCTTGAAAGTGTTTCCTGATCTAACACAGTGGTGCCTCTCCACAGGCACCTCCATTGCTCTTGGCTCTTCATTGCTATCAGTCATTCTTGGTCAAATGAATTCAGCTCTGGTTCTGTAGGATTTTTGCAAAGCTTGTCTAAAAATTAGTTGGAGGTTCTGTTGCACTCAGAACAGTTCTTAATAAAAAAAGGGAAAGTTGAGGGTCAGATGTTATAAGCAGTCAACTGAACATGCAGCTAAATAAGAGTAAGCTTTAAAACGAGTAGTATAATTTTCTGGCATACCTTGAATGTGCCCTTAAAACATGAGTGTATTCTGAATGAAACAATTCTGCTCATCTTATCTTGTAGTTTCTACTCAAACAAAACGATCAAAGACGACAGAACAGCATTCTCATCTTCTCCATCAGTGATGAAAAGAGGCATGACTGTGTGAAACTTCAGGATCGCAAATCCATTTCCCTGTCTTTGCGCGATCTCCTTTGTATTACTACGTGTTTCAAGTCAGCCAAGAGACTGACTTCCAAAATACATCTTTTTACAGTACAGTTTCCTTTTGACATAAAGTGAGTATGCTTGTAATACAGCAGGGTCTACGTCAATGTGCTTTTGCCAGCTCTTTGGGAAAGTTTTTTTATGAATAAAGTTTAGATACGTAACTGTGAGCATGTAAAAAAAGTACAACATCACACCAAATGGGGTTTGGGTTTTCTCCCCTGTTTGGGAAAACTAAGCCGAACCAAAGTTAACCATTCCTGGGTGACTCATGTAGCAGCTAAAAATTTCAAATACTAAATAGTAATTCTGAATTGTCAGTATAATGTTTCCTTTTCTTGCTTATCAGGAAAGGTAATGACATTTTTTTTTTGTTCTAGAGGACTTCTTGACAGAGACTAAGAAATTCAATTTATGACGTGCCTTTCCAAATACCTGCGAAGTATTCACAGAGAGTCTCTTAACAACTTGATGCAAAGTTCATTTAACTTGAAAATCTTTCTATTAATTATGTCTAGTTCTGCCCTCAATTTTTTTTTTTCTTCCACCAACATTTATTTTTCCCAGTTCGAAGCTAATTCAGGAATACCAGGTGTAATTAAGAAACAGTCCCTCGAACTTGCCTGTGGTGATACCAGCGTGAGGTCTCAGCTTGAGCAGACGAAGAAGTATTAAGTGTTTGTTTAGGCCATAGAGAGGGAAAGCCCCTTTTTTCCTTTAAAGCCCACTGTATTTGGCACTAAAGACATTTTTTCCCAATAGCAGAAGCCCTTGGCTGATTCTACAAATTTTGCCTGAATTCCTTCTTTCCTTTTCAGACAAGGTCTCATGGTGGGGTTTCCCTGTCCTCAGCTTAAGCTCTGTGCAGCAGCAATAAACAAGAGTTTACTGCAATAAATTTATATGGGGTTTTCTGTTCCTCGCCTTTAGCAAAATAAAAATATGAGAGCACTCAAAAAGGAAGATAAAGTAGAAAACCAAGGCTTGCCTATTACTTTAGCTATGCAACAGGATCACATTTAATAACTGAAAAATCTTGCCCTTTTCATCTTTTATAAACAGTCTTAATTGTCTTTCATATTGATCATATCATAATTGAACTGACATGTTTCTAAGCTAACTATAAATGGTAATTTATCATAGAAAAAATTTAATTGAAACTTAGTATAACTGACTGATGGTTAGTCGTTATGAGGAGCTTTAATAGCGTACCCTAAACTGTAAACAAAAGGATTCAAGCCTAAAGATAAATATCGATACAAGCCTTTTTACTAAAAGCACAGACAAAATAATTTTGGAAGAAGATCATAGAATCATAGAATTGCTGAGGTTGGAAGGGACCTCTGAGATGAATTACTTCATGAGCATAAATGACGTCTATTGTAATGAAGGTCTTAACTTGCATGTAACTGCAAAGAATTCATTGCTCAAACCTGATTAGATGGATTTTTATGTGTTTGCAGAGTTTTTCAAATTGGCCCTCGTCAATGATAATCTAAGATAATATTTATTTCCTTGTTACATTTCCAAAGACGAACTGAGATATTATGTCACTTTTCCTCTCTAGCTACCAATAGATAACTTTTAACTGGGGGGGGAAAGGAATGACGGCTTTGCAGAAACAATTTATGCTGATAAATTCGTGCATATTTTCCACAGAACAATTGGGAGGGAATGCAAAGGGATGAGCTACTAATGATCTATCAGATACAGTAATTGTTCTTATTTTTCATACATGTTTTGATTTGTACGAACCGCCCTGACATCGGAGAAGGCAACTCTCTTGTGATGAGTGGCAGAGTATTTCAAACGTTTAAACTAAATTTTCGCTTTTGTGATTAAATCATAATCAACTTTATTTAGGATTTTATTCAATTATGATGAAAGCTTTTGATGGATATACCTGCTCTGCTGAGTAAGTCAAATGCAGCAGAGCTCATATCTCCTATACGAGTAATAACTCTGAGCACAGGACGTTGGACCACCTCATTGGACCTATCAGATAAAGCTGATCAACAATGCTTATATTAATAAGCTTCTGAATACAGATCACAGAAAAAATGATGCGTCTTCCTCAAGTCTCCTGTCATTGTACTGTGTTGGATACTTGTACATGTGATCAATTATATTTAATCTTTTCTCTTCCTTTCGTATTATAGTCGAAAAAATTATCTAATAGTTTACTACACTTAAGATTTTAAGATTTCAGGACAGTCTAAGCAATATTATTCGATCAGCTATATTTCTTTTATTTTAATATGTCTAAAAATAAAAATATGAGTTCCAGAGATTGGTTAAGAGCGCATCGAGTTCACGAATCCCTGTGTTTATATTGGCGTTATCTCTGATTTAGGAAGTGGAGAGAAAGACTAGTTGCCCTCTAACTCTCTCTGCTACTTACCGTAGCTGCTAATGTTCTTCTATCACTATTTTTAAACATGCTGTCGTTATTCAGGACCTTGGCAAATCTTGACCAATAAGGACAAAAAGCTCCCCCGTAGCAATAAGAAGACGCACGTTGTTGCAAATTTATTTTCTTGACAGGACACCACATTTCTTACTACTGTAAGAAAATGTTATTAAAACTAGACAAAAAGATGGTGTTCATTATAGTCTGGCTCATGATGGCTCAGAGTAGTTCAAAAGGACAAAATCAATGAGTTTATTAATTTATAGCTGTCATTTAAGAAATATGTTATTGATGTAGGCATTTTCCTTATTTTTTTTATACAGTAACCACTTTGCAGTGCTTATGTTTACAGTAATTAGTGTATTCCACAAAGAATGGTATCATAGAAAAGTAATCTTTAAACTTGCGCAAACAAGCAGTGCCTACAGACTTGCGAATCAATGTGCTTTTGTTTTTCATTTTCAATGATTACTTAAATTATGTCTCAAATAGTCTAGAGGTTTTGACTGATATGTTAGACCTCTAGAGCTGATAAGACAGATAAGACTGTTTGTGAAAGCAGTTTGTGGTGCAGAGTGGGTTTTATTTCTCATGTTATGCTCAGAGCATGTGAAGTCTTCCTAACTTGTGATGTGAAAAGGAATTTCAAAAGCTGACATACTCATTTCGAGAGATTTCAAGTGTGACACTTGCTTCTCCCGATGCCTGAATAGGGATCACTGCTGACTCTGGACTTTACATTTTGAAGGGATTTGGTGGTTGGAATAAACACCTAAGTGATGGAGAAATGGATTTTCTGCATCAAATGTTTGTGGTACTTGGGAAAGGAGCATATTAGTTCACACTAGGTGGTTCTGGTTTTTGATACGCAAATAAAAATGAATTAGTCAAACTTAGCATCATTGTCTTGTAGCTTTCTATAACGCCTTGCCAGCTACAGGCGGTGCTGACTTCATTGGCTTTTGGCAGTAAATATTTGAATTACTACACACTAATTTTTTTTTTTTTTAATTACTACAAAGAGCTGATTTTTTTTGAAAGTAAAGATGTCCGAAGACATTATATCCGTAAAACTTAGTGATTATGCGTATGCAAGTGGGAAAGCCTCAGCGTATTACAAACAATATTTGTGATCCACTTTCTACGGGTATTCCATCTCATCAGTTCATTGGCAAAAACGTTCGTCAGATTTGGTTTTGGACCTAATGCTGTTGTTCACCATGCAAAGGTGATTTTCAGTCTGTAAAGACAAGTATGCCTGTTGGAAATGTTTTGATCCTGTTCACTTGCCCATCCGAAAAAAAGAAATACACCGTAAACAGCTGAATGTGTCTATTCATTGCTGATGAGATTCTGAATGATCTATACCAGTTAAAAAAAATAAATGTACTCAATGCATACAAAAGATCTATTAACTTCAAAACAAATTGAGATAGAATGTTGCCTAAGAGACAAACTCAATAAAATTGTACCCTGGTTACAGACAAGTCATTGGAAATGAAGCTTGAAAAATCCATATTATATAATTTCTTTATTATCCAAAATTGAGCATAGAAGGATGATCTTGTGATTAGGGCAATGGACCAGAAAATAGGCAATTCTAAGTTTAATCGCTGGTTCTGCCTTGCCCTCCATGTATGATATAGACAAAACGACTTCTCTCCTGGTTCTCAGCTACATAAAATCACAATTTATAATAAGTGTTAAGTTTTTCATAAGCATAAGGTGCAGCCAACTGATTTGAAATATAAATTTTGGCTAAGTAATTGTCATAACTTAAACTTTGGTTCTCAATGAAAGTAACTATGCGTGAAATAATAGTGCTTTTTTTTGTATCACGGCCACCCCTCTGGAGGGCACAAGAAAAGCGTCCTCTGCTTTGGTAACTGATGTGATGATTTTATCAAAAGGAAAATATTTACTGATAATCTTCTAGAAACATGAAACTTTTTATCTTTATATTTAACAGGTTACTGTGGGTGTACATCTTATATATGATGTCAAATAATATTGTTAGTCTAATTAAAAATCTTAAAAGTTAATTAAAACAGCAAAAATGTATTGTGGTTAGTCCAGTTACAATGGTGCTAACATTCCCTGTCCAAATTACCGAATTAACACAAAACAAGCCTCATTAACAATACAGTTATAAGTTTTTTATTGGGAAGTTTGTTAATACGTACACCTCTCCGGTGTCACGTTCTGACTCTCCAGGTGATGAGGCTGCTGAGAACTGTCTCCTCAAGGGTTGGAGTGAGTCGTCAGCATCCCCGGTTCTCTGCTAAAAGTCTTGTAATCTTGATGGAAAGAGGATATAATCGTGTTTTTTATCAGGAGTGACTGGCCTTGCTTATATTTGACTTATCAAGTGTGGCACCTATAATGTGAATACATGCAAAATATAGCGTTCTTACTGAGTGCTCAGTCTAAATTATTTCAACATATTTTCAAATTTGTAGTTCCTTAGTGTATGCATTTTATAGAATTCAGTCTGATTTATGTAAGAGTTTCATCAATAGAAATCAATGCCAGGACGAGTCAAAACCTTACCCGTTTTCAGTCTTTTTCTCTGTAAATTTTGTCTGAATTTGGATTTAAGAGTTTCATGTTTGTAATGGGGAGTTTCCAGGTCCCCGTCTGTGCCCCCTCAGCGGTTAGCAGAGGTTGGGTCCAAACTTATAGCTATTTCTGCAAATAAGATGATGTAGGTATAGATTTTTCTAACGTCTGTGTTCCAATCCACTGAGCTCATGTTTTCATTGTTGTGCTCAGAAATCAATTAAAAAGCCTATGTCTCTATTAGCTCTTACACGTTATTGCTGTGTCTCTGCAGTCGTTCTGCTGAATAAATCGTTAGTGGTGTAGAAAGGCTAGAATGGATGAGAAACTTCATTAAAGAACTGTGTGTGAGGTATTTAAGACAGATGTACTAAAGCTGGACAATATTGTTTCTTCACTTCAGTAGGTCGCTTTATATTTACTTTAAAGGAAAAATCTATAAAACTTTAATTTTTGTGCAATAACTGGAAGACTCAGAGTTAAGAGGGTATTGAAACTGATTGCAACCTTGCGTGCGTAAAACTATTGACTACTATTAACCATCGGATACTGATTATTTTTGCAAGACTGAAAATTTGAATGAAACAAAATTTCATCTTTTGAGTGTTCATTTTCTGTGCACAGACAGAGCTGGGATCTGGATTCCCCAAAAGACGGCCGTGTTATAAGCCATGTTTTTACTAAGAATTGCTTATTGTACAAGCTAAAAATAACACAAACGTAGTCTTGTTTAAGACAGTGTGGAACCTTCAAATTAATAAAACTCATCCAACGAGCATAAATATATTTAAAATTTACACTGCATCTGAATATTATTTGCAATGGTGTAATAATTGTGGAGGGCAGCAGCTGCCAGGAGCAATAATTGCGCTGTGCCAGGTGCCCGGTTACCAGATGTTTTAACCCAGAAAGCCAAGCCGTGTCCCTTGGGTGGGGAACGCCAGGATCCATGAAATGGTGATATAGGTAAGGGAGCTTTCACGGAAGATTCAGGAGCCGGGATGGAGTTAGCTCATCAATGAAGAACCAAAATTTAATTTTTTTTGTCTACCCTTCTAAAAGCATCTTGTGACATAATTAGTTTTACTTCAGGCAGTTCATGTCTGCTCTGAAACAAATTTTTTTTCCATACAGTACCCCCTGTTGAACAGTGGTGTGAAATCACAGCAAATGCGATCCTATAAAACTATTCCTTTTTTTCATTACTCTATCTGTTCGTGGCTCTGTTTGTCAATTATTTACAGCAGCACCCACTTTCCTTCTGCTTCCCATCCTGTTGTTGTGTTGTGACCAAAGTGCTGACTGGAAGACGATGGGTGTGGAGGTAAGCACCTCAATTGAGAATCTGGAATGACAAGCTTTCTTCTATTTTAATCCTTTTTTTTTTTTTTTTTTGGAAATGTTAAAATAATTCTTCAAGGCATTTTGGGGATTTAGGTTTGCAATGAAGTATACCCGCAGGGTTTTATTTTTGTGCTTTGAAATTTGAGTGGGGGGGAGCGCTTGGATTTCCTTCTTAAATTCCTGGGTCAGGTGGCCAGGTGAAAGAAGCGAAAGATGGCAATTTTTTCTCAGTAGTTGTGGTAACAAATCCCACTGTATATATCCCATTTTGCGTTCCTAGTTCGTCACAACAATGACATTATTTTTAAAAATATCTTTAGGCAATTTTTATGCAGCTTTCTGCTTTGCCAATTTGTTTCTTGTATAATTTTGAAACAATTAAGTGACAAATGGGAAAATCTTGCCGTAATCCTCCACTGAAACGTCCAAAAGGAGATGAGGTAAATGAAGTTCAATGAAAGATAAGGTCAAGAAAGTAGAGACAGTCTCAAAAATAAGCAGAGAGCAGCCAGACACGCTGAGGACCAGTTTATCCCAGGTGGGGAAATGATCCCAGGATACAGGTGTGGGCAAAGCTCGCCCACCTCGCAGGTGTGGGGCAAGTGCCAGTGGTTAAATACAGATGGAAAATTGGCTATTGGCAATACTGGGGTCAGTCTGGTTTCCATGCTGTTACATAGAAATACATATATATATACAAAAAAAATATATATATATTCCATACTATACCTCACTGCTACTGCTTAGCACATTGAAACCCCTCCTAAACTCTTCTACACAGTGTCGTGAAACACCGCTCTGTGAAAAATAGCTGAAAATCAAACTGTGATTTATTTCAGACGTAGATTTAAAACTCGGAAATATTAGCTGCTGATACCTCTATCCAGACCACGCTTCCTCCTGTGCGGGCTGGCCATCCGTAACTCCCGAGCCCCAGCTGATTCCTGCGTATTCTGGTGGGAAGTAGGTGGGGAAGGTAAAAGCGAAGGAGAAATTGTCTGGTTTTCTTTCACTGACTGATAATCTGCATGGGAGAATCACATAGTTGAGATACGAAAAATACAATAACCACTACCACAAGAGTTTCCAATAAAATGTTTTGTAAATGATTGTTTTGTCGTGAGCAGTTGCAGAAATTTAGTGAGGTAAATGTATTTCTTTGAGAGTTTTGGTTGCTGGTTGTTTTGTTGTTTGTTTTTGGTTTTTTTTAAGATAAAAAGGCTTATCCTTAAAATCACAGATTCAGTGAAAAATATAAATTTGAAAAAGTGTTGGAATTATGGATACATACACATTTTTAACATGTTGCAATTTTTCATTGTGAATGGTTTCAAAAGTTTCATGAGCTAAAACAAGGCAATGTTTTTGACTTCAGATTTGTTTTTTGTGTTTCATACGTGCCCTAGAGGTCAAATTAGATTGTGTTACAATTATGCAGATTAAATTATCTAAAGTGATCGCTGTTGGAGCTATTATTTGTCACTCTTAGATGGTACAGCAGGTAATTAGATAATGAATATTACAAAATAAACTATGATGAAAACGTTCGCCTGTGGTGTGGGGCACTATTAATTGAGTTTTGTCAATCATAATATAATTACGTATGAGAAGATATTATTTATCTGTGCAGCTTTCACAGCCGTTAACCACAGCCAATAGGCGTTGAAGAAGGATGGGGATGTAAAAGAAACCTGTGGTTGCATTCAATATTCATGTGTGCTGCTAGAACAGATACGAGATTTTTTGAGTTGCCCATGGCAACGATTGAATCTTCCTGAATCTTGTGGCTTCACAGTTTGCCTAAAAGCACAGGTGTCATTGTTTCTGGAAGTGTGCCACAAAGCAACCGATATTCTGGGATGAGAAATAACAGTTGTCCCGTTGTTCCTATGAATTTACTCAGACTTGTGCCTCCATGCTTTTTATTTCTTAGCTGGATCAGGGAAATTATTTCCTGAAGTTCATCTGTGGAAACATTTTGTTAGAGCTGTTGTAGCACCATCACCCAGTAATTAGCATTTTCCTTTCTCTCTGTAGGAAGCAGGCACCTGGATAAAGCCAGTTATTCTACGTTACAGAAGGCTGACAAAACAGAAGCCTTCTTTAAAAATGAAATAATTTCATGAGAGTAAGTTTCTGCAACCACTTCCCAGATAAGGCAGTACGTGATAAGCCACAATTGTGTTATGAAACAAGAAAATAGCAGATACTAGTGGATAAAATTAAAGGTAATCAGCCTAGTTACAATCAAGCCTGGTGTTGCTGGTGATTGTATTAAACTTGTCTGTGTCTGATGGAAAGTGAAAGGAAAAAAATTTGATCGTGTTTGATAAAATGACTGCATTTGCAGTTGTATCTCTATTTTTGTTCCCCAGAATTCTACTCATATGTATTACAGATCTATATAATTTTTTTCCATACTCTTACAATATCAGAAATATTTGTTTCCCACTGAAGACCTCTTTTCTGATGTAAGACCTATTCCTTTCTTTGCCTATTCTATTCCAGTTCCAATTTGTTTATTTGATTTCAACGATTTGGATCGTAGGAGCTGTCAGATAAACATTTACTGTATTTGCCGAGCGCGACGATGATTTCAGTCTCATTCCTGAGAGAACCCACCACCTCCGTGAGCACAACTCCTGGCCTTAACTGTCGACACCAGAGATCAAGATGAAAAAGTTAAGGAGGAGAAAAAATAAAACCTCAAATCTGCCTGTGCCTCTTCAGGAGTCAGCATGGCAGCACAGGAAAGGTTATAGACATTTTCTAGAACAAATCTATTAACAAGAGAAGTGTAGCAAACTCACAGGACACAATTATTCAGGATGACTAGTATGATGAAACTATAAAACTTACCAATTTCTGCCTGTACACATTTTTGTTGTTCCACGGAGGGTAAACACCTTTCAATACACAATATGATAGAATTTTGCCTTTTGAAAGAAAAGAAGGACACAGAGAAGCTGCAACATTAGTAAATATACTTCATCAGATTTTCCTCTTTCTATTTTTTTTTTGTCCCAATGAATGTAAATAGTCACAGAATCTCTGCTTACCAGCGGTATAAAGCAACAAAAACTTCTGAGAGAATCTTAGAAATTTAAATTGACTGTAATCTGTTGATGTAATTCATTTAGACGTGCTAACATCTATTTTGGTCAGACAACAAATTAATTTTTTGATGATACCCCAAATAAATAAGACTGCAATTAAGCACCTTCGTATGAAAGCGTGTTCTGGTTTGACCATTTCTCATGAATTTTATTTGAGAGTTTGATATGGTTTTAGGACCCCTGAGGTCTGCGGGATTTTGAAGTAAGTGTGCCCGTTTTTTAAATAATATGTAGCACCTGCTTTGTGTGTGAAAACTCATGTTTAGGTAATATGCGGAAAGTCCTATTTTCCTTTAACATAGATCTTCACCTGGAACAATTCTCTAAGTTATAATAATATATTAAAAAAAAAAAAAAAAAACCCTGTTGTCAGAAAAGACTGTTTTTATTTAATGGAAGACTTTGACAATATCTGTAAATAGCATAAAACAGACAAGCTGCAGTGCTTTCAGAAGAATTTACGGAACCGCATTGTTGATTTGTCTGTTTATGCCTTATACACTTAGAGAATTATACACTGCACCTCTTTGTCTTTAAAAACAACCTTGGTGTCAGTTAAAATCCAGTGATAAATGACTGGGTGAAATTCCCATTAAAGCTAATGGAAAGCGGTGCTCAGCTTTTCATGTTCAGCTTTGGACTGACTTAGAACAAAATTTAAAAATCATGCAACTGGCCAGTTTTAATTCTTCTTGCTGCCTATATTTTCCCCATATGGTATTAAAGCAAACATCTTCATCCCTGCGTGTTGTAAAATTTTAGAACTAGTGCTATATACAATTACTCAGCAGAGAGCTACCATATTCTGCTATTTTTATCCTCATCAATTCTATTATATTGTTTTTATATCTTGAGGGACACATATGCTAAAAGAAATACAATTAGGATATTGTGTTTGTGAACATTTCCTCTTTTTGTTTATATCTTAATAACTTCTGTCAGTTTTTTTTTTTTTTTTTTTTTTTTTTTTTTTTACTGGGGATCTGTATCTGTTCAAGTTTTCCCTTGAAAATGTTTTTTTTCCCACTGACATGATGTCCGGGTCGGCTGAAGACTGCAAAATGAACTTTTCAAACAGAAATGAGAGCGTGCTGCGCGAATTTAGTTTCTGAACTTGATTCCACCAGAGTCAACAGAAAAAAAACTCTTCCTTGATTTACTAGATCAGGATTCCAGGGCTGAATTCACAAAAGGGGACAAGCTCAGACCCCGCGGCACCATCTGCTCCCGGGGGCAGGCGCTGCGTGCGCGGGCTGCGGTGGTGGGCACCCAACTCTCCCCCTTCGCTGTCGTTGTCCGTCTTGCCCCTGCCTCTCATGCCCTGGTGAACCGCCCAGGTTTCTTGTCCAGCCTCTACAGAAGAATCAAGTGCCTAGAAATGCAAATGATTTTCTGAAAAGCACACTGAAAAAAATTACAATCAGGAAATCAAAGAGCAGAAACGGAATGAATGGAGGTGAAAAATTACATCTCGTTTAGCCAAAAGTTTTGCTGATGAAAAAAATGCAGAATTTTCACCTCTAAATTCTCTCCAAAGCGAATAATCTGCCCCTTTCTTACAGAATATACTGGGAAACTCCTCACTTGGATTGTGAAAAGCACAGGTAAAAAAAGAAAAAAAAAAAAAATTAAAAAAAATCTTTCTTTTGCTCTCAGAGACTTGACTGAAAAATGTCCTACCTCGATGCCAGGCTGTGAAATATTTGGGTGGTCCTTTTGCCTTTCCTGATGTGGTTGGGTAACTCATTGGGCCAGAAGGAGTAATGACCCCTCGTTCCAAAGTGCTGAGGCATTCGTTGAGGCAGAGTGTACTTGAAGACCTTGACAGCGCCCCCTCCCATAACGCTTCCAACTTTTCTCATTTAACATAGCAATTTAATCTGATGGGGCTAATACTAACTTAAGTGTAGGTTGTGATTTTCTTTATCTGGGTTATGTCTCAGGACTGCAAAACAAAATAATTCTTAGACAATTCACTAAACAAGCCAAAATTCAACAATCATTTTCACCTCTGTCTGTTTTGTGGTACATTCCCTATTCCGAGTGGTGATACTACTCTTTGGGGGTTCCTTACCCAGGCTATGAAATGATGTATTTTGTAATTTAAAAAAATAAACAAACAAACAAACCACACCAGTAATAACTTTCTAATATTTTGTTTAAGTTTTTTATACTAACATTTTAAAATGTATTATTTATCTCACTGAAACTAGTAATATTAATCGATGGTCAGTAAAGAGGAGGAGGAGGCTGGTAAGCGCTGAACTTACAAGTACAGATGAAAGCCAGGGTGGTCACTTTTGGTACTATATTAGAATCATAGAATCATCGAATTGCTGAGGTTGGAAGGGACCTTTAAGATCATCAAGTCCAACCTTTAACCTACCCTGACAAAAGCCACTTCTAAACCATGTCCCTGAGTGCCCCATCTACCCTTTTTTTAAACACCTCCAGGGATGGTGAATCCACCACCTCCCTGGGCAGCCTATTCCAATGTTTAATAACCCTTTCAGCGAAAAAATGTTTCTTAATATCCAATCTAAACCTGCCCTGACATAACTTGAACCCGTTTCCTCTCGTCCTATCGCTTGTCACCAAGGAGAAGAGGTCATTAATATATGTTGTCTGGTTTTCATTTAAAGTGAAAAAAAAACCCCACTTTTATTCTGTTGGCATTCTTATAATCTTCTTCTGTATTTTATTTGCTTAAGGACAGAAGTGCAAAATTCAGTTCCACTAAACAAGAGCATGAATAAAAATGCCATTTCAACATGAAATTTTGATAGCCTGTGAACCCTTTGGGAATCACACGTGAGATCTTAATTCCGAATTTTTAAGCACCTACTTGAGTTCAGCTACGGAATCAAGTTGTAATGATGACTAATAATCTCCAAGCTGCCCTTGGCTTAATTTTGATACCAGGCTTTAAAGAATCCACCCCTATGGATATTCTGGAAAAGTTGCCTAAGGCTGCCTTCCAGCACCTGCTGCCTGCCGTAGCTGTATTGCCCTGGAGGAAGGCAGGTGTTTTCTAGACATCAGCCAAGCTGCTGGGACGAGAACCAGACTGAACAGTTCATTACCCATTTCTGTGCCTGTCTGCAAAAGAAGCTGCTGAAACGCTGCGGTCCTCTAGCATTTTGCACCTCTGCTTTCAGTCTTTGCAGGGATAAGCGGTTACGCAGGGCGCGAAGGAGCGACGACTCCAGCCTGGGGTGTTTCCAGATGGGATGAGCAGCACCAGCACCCGAGGGACCCCACGGGAGCTCCTGCCCGTGTTTCGACACTAGGAGTTCGTACATTTCGGCAAAGCTCCAGACAAGCACGTTGACTTTGCAAGCCTCTCCTCTACCCAGCACAAGTTCTGAGCCATTTAAAGTCTTTGTTCACTGATCCTTTCTTGTTTCCCCTTTTTTCCCCAGAAATAGGAAGCACAAAACAGGAAGCATTTTACCCAGATGAAAGGAAGCGTCTACATTTGCATAGAGGCCACAGTTGTTCCGTATTGCTGGTGTGAAATACCTAGTAAGGGAAGGCAAGGAATCAGCTTTACGAAGTTTAACGGGTTTGCTTTGTTTCGGCTTTCCAACTTTATTTGCAGTCATTCTCTTCATTGCCTTGATGCAGAAACCATTCTCCTGGCCTTCAGCTCGTCAGAATTAAATCATCAGAGTATGTCGGAAATTCCTTTCTAGTTTAAAGTTTGGCCATACTTCATCACCCGGTGCTCTTTCTTCGATTCACAGAACAACGGCTCATGCTATTTACCAGCTCCATGTGCACCCATTTTCCCAGAGCTGCAACAAAAAAGTCACAATGGGACAATTCTATTTCTGTAATTTTGTACCAGATTTCATCGCCCATGTAAGTCTCCTTTCCCTGTTTTCCTTTAAGCATTCCTACCTGCTACAAGGCTGGCCTGGTGCTTTTTTTCCCCATATGTTCCCCATTTTTAGCGTGTTTCAGCATTTTAGCCCTCAGGCCTTTACTTTGAAATGTAGAAACTGTAATCTTTGGACTGCCTCTCTAATCTTTATAGTCCCTTCTGTCTTCTCCTGTATCGATGATTTTCATACGATATAAAAGCGTTTTCATTCATTGAGATCTTAACACACTTGATCATATCCATGAGGCCAGTAATGATCTTTGTGCGAACAGGAAAATGTTAAAAATAACAAAAATTAGAAATAATTATGTATACTCATATTATCTCATGAAAGTTAGAGGATAAAATAGGAGAAAAAAAGAGAGAATCTTACATGAAACTTAAAGTTTAAGTAGGCATATTAAAAGAGATAAAAATAAAAAATAACACCAAACCCAACAACAACAACAAAAAAAAAAACCCACACAAAATACCCCAAACATAAGTAATTTGACTCCTGAACTAAAAAAAAATAATATTTCATTTAGAGTATGTTCTACTCAGGTTGTTTATTGTTACATGGAGAAATCTTGTGGTTCCCATCAATCCCCTTCTCTGCAGGGACGGAAAAACAGTAAAAACTCTACCTTAACCTATTAACATGAAACTGTGCAGTTTTAAGGCAGAAAAGGAGTCGTACCTCCTCCTACTTTTTTCTATGAGAAAAAAAAAAAAAGAAATTTTCTTGTGAATGTAGATTCTCACCATTTTCAAGACTATTTACCCACAGCTTTATTGCAAAGCTGGGAAGGTTTTGGAGATTGATAAGGACTTAACTGGGTTTTTTTTTGGGTCCTGCACACGATGCGGGGTCAGCAAGGTTTTGTCAGTTCCCACCCTTGCTCCTAGCTCAGGATGTAAATGCTCTTACCTCCCCCTTCTTCAGATACTGGATAATGTACTGCATCCAGCTCTGGAGTCCTCACCACAAGAAGGACATGGACCTGTTGGAACAGGTCCAGCGGAGGGCCACAAAGACGAACCGAGGGCTGGAGCCCCTCTGCTGTGAGGACAGGCTGAGAGAGCTGGGGGGGTTCAGCCTGGAGAAGAGAAGGCTCCGGGGAGACCTTCCAGCCCCTTCCAGTACCTGAAGGGGGCTACAGGAAGGATGGGGAGGGGCTGTGTAACAATAGGACGAAGGGGAATGGTTTCAAACTGAAGGAGGGTAGATTTAGCTTGGATATTAGGAAGAAATTCTTTGCTGTGAGGGGGGTGAGTCCCTGGCCCAGGTTGCCCAGAGAAGCTGTGGCTGCCCCATCCCTGGAGGGGTTCAAGGCCAGGTTGGACAGGGCTTGGAGCAACCTGGGCTGGTGGGAGGTGTCCCTGCCCAGGGCAGGGGAGGTTGGAACTGGATGGTCTTTAAGGTCCCTTCCAACCCGAACCATTCTGTGATTCTATAAAATAACTCTGTAGTATCAGAGATGGATTCATGGTGACCCAGCCTCCCTTTGCATTTTGTTTTAGTGAACAGGCTTTTGCCTTTCCCTGGTCGCTCCAGTCAAATACACTGCTGAGCTGGAAGCCACGCAGCCCTGCTGTGCTTCACCTTAGTTATCTCAAACTTTTGGAAGCATTTCAGCTTTTTTGCAGGACATTTCCTGGTTTCTTCTTTCTATGGGCAGAGAGGGTTTCTTCTATTGCGAAGAAGTTTGTCTCATTCAACTTCCGATGTCTGGAAACAATCAATTAAAACACAATACGTTTTATGTCAAACTTTGTTACAAATATGCAAGGTATTTTTAGTGAAGTTAATTCCTCATTTGTGAATAGCGTGTAAGAGTATGATAGATTCTCCATCACTTGAAAATTTTCTACTCTTTCGGTCACAATCAGGTTTTAAATTATGTGCTTTATTTTCACTATGAATTCATGCTTGATGCAAGAGCTACTGGGTGGATTCTTGTTACATCGGGACTCAGAATAGATACCACAAACTCTTTCCCTTCTTGTTTTCCAGTCTGATGTAGAGCCCGATGCAAAATTACCCTTCATTGAGGACAATTTCATTTTGAAGTTATGTCTAAAATAATAAATACATAAACATTTATGTCAGGATGGTGTGAAGCTACGTCATGGGGAGAGTTAACATTCTGTCGCCATTTCTCAACAGTACTTGTCATGGTCTTACTTTAAGTAAAAAGTTCATATTTGGGTTGTGTACTAAAATCTACTGTGGCAGGGTTGTTAGCCATTTCGATTATCCCTAACAGTCCATCTGTAAGTTCCGTAACAGATACTTAACTGTCGTTTGTATTAAAAATCCAAGGGCTAATCATGTATCAATCTTAATAATCTTCTCTCTGTTATTCTTTGCTGCTTGTTTTACCATTGGCAGAGCTGGGGTTGGTGCGTCGTCCCTGGCCCAGGGCACTAAGCCTTTCAAACACCGGTTGTTCATGCGCGTGCTCTGCTAATGGTCTTGGTCTGCTGTTCCGTTGGTTGTGCGTTCTTCCACTTACCTTGTGTTTTGTAACGGATATTGCTTGCATTAAAAATGCGCCTTAAATAGATATTTTTATATTTTTTTGGCTGCTAGGAGTCATATCTAGAGCTGCAGTTATTTGTGGGGAGGAAAAAAAAGGCAACTAGATAAGAGGCTGTGTGAAATTGGTGCACCTCTCAAAAAAATATACTTTGATATGTGCTGTCAAGGTTTTATTTTCCATGACGATTGCACATCAAGGTTCAAAGGAAAGGAATGTGGGGTTTTTTTCCCTCTTCAGCCTGCACCTTGACAGACTTTTAATATTTATTCCGATGAGATCCTATAGTTCTACCTATTGTTAAATCATACATATAATATTACTGGGAAGTGCTAGGACAACACCTTGAGGAGAAAAAAAAATATAATAAAAATGGCATGAGTTTTATGAGTAACACCACCTGTAATTGGTACACATCCATTTCCCTCTTCAGTAATCTGGTTCGGCACGTGGGAAGGACACGTTCAAAAAGGCCATCAGATGATTCTATAAACTGATTTCTGATATCTGAAAGAGATTTATTTCATTTTCTTGCCAGGAAAGGCAGCTGAGAGATTGATGGGATTAAAGCATTCAGCTGAAGACATAGTGTGCTCAGCTCAATGCCTGACTTCAGCATTATTTTTGGTATGTCATCCTCTTTAACCAACTTTTGTTGTCTGCAAGATGTTCAGGTTAGAAGCGATTGCATTCTGTATTTTTACATGGCCTGGAACAAAGGAAACGCCACCAGTAAGACTTATTTCTACACAAGCTGAGCCAATACTTTTCTCCCAAGTTTCATGTTTAATTAAAAATTCTGGAGAATACATTTAGTTGGGAACCTTGAAATAAAGAATCCATGTAATTTCTGAAAGGCCTCCTGCAAAGTAGTAGTGGTGTGCCATCTCTGAGCTAATGGGTGTCAAAATGGGGGAAAAACAAATCACTAACAAACATTATAGTTCGCCTGAGGTAGTTAGGTTTTTAATTAGAGTATTTAATCACAAAAAAAAATTAGAATTACAATTGAGTAAATTTTATAAATCTGTTTTCCGGTGTAAATTCTGGATACTGCATCCCCTGACTTTCCTAACTGTTATTTATTATTTTCTAATGACGTTGAAAATCCCGTTTTCCAAAATTAGAGAATTCAGTAATTGTGGAGAAAATGTTTGCCATTGGGCAAGCAACAGAAAGGAGATGAAGCAAGACAATACCTGAATTGAGAATGTAGAGGTACAGGCAGGGAAATTAGTTTTGTAAGTGTGATTTTTTTTTTAATTTTTTTTTTCAAAAAAAAAGCACTGAACTTTGAAGTTCAGAGTAAAATGTCTAGCGTTCATGTGTGACGTTAAAATTAAATATGACTCAGATAATTGAACAGGATCAACATTAATGGTTTGAGGAGGGAATCAGTGACAGAGAATTGCCACGCAGTTGAACAAAATGAATGAATGCCTGTGAACATCTGAAAAAGCCGTATATCTCCAAGGTGTGTGTGTGGTGCCATGAAATGCTAATCATGTTGAACTAACGTTTTGTTTTCAGACGCATTTCTCTCCATCTTTCATAGCAAATGACTGGAAATGACTTTTCCAGGTCACACTCCTACACTTCTCTGTCCTGAGGTGAGGACTGGCTATTATTGGCATCGCTCGTAAACCCTGACCAGAAGTACCGCAGTAGCACCATAGTCGCTTCTCTGCCATGGCAGAGTTTCATCATCCCCCGTTAAAAATCTGCTCTGGTAGTCATTGCTATCACAGAATTTCCCATTCTTCACCCTACTGCGTGAAACTTCCCGAATGTAAAATGTTTGTGCCAAAATAACCGCTACTAATAGAGATACAATAGGCTTTACTACAATATTTTAATTTTTCAATAATTTTGTTCACATTTTCCACTGATGCTGGTAGAAAGGAATGGATCCTGCCTGTGGCTGTGCAGCAGCCGCCCTCTTGCTTTTATTCTGCACGATGCTGGAGGATTCTCACCTTTTTGAACAATGTTATTGCGATACAAATGAGAAAGACCGTACAGTACAATATATTTCTTTCTAGGCATTTAAATGGCATGTATTTTTTAAGCCCCTACATACATCATCTCCCTATTATGTAATTTCTTGTGGAAAAATGCTTCGCTCGCTGGGAAATTACTGTAAAACTTCTCCAGAACGTATTTTCAAGGGACAGCAAGGTCTACCTGCATGAAAGAAATCACCCAGTTCTCAGTGACCACTCTGGATCCCTTATGATCACAGAAGTTGACACATTGGTTGGAATAACTCTCTTAATGAACTATAGATGGAACAAGCATGGCGAGCGAATTGTTATGAATTAATGAGAGAAAAATAAAAACTCAGTAAAAAAAAAAAAAATATACCGAAACACGAATTATTGCAAATAAAATATCGGAATAAAAATGTAGTAGCGTTTTCTGGTAATTCAGCAACTGCTAGTTGGGTTGCTGCTGCTGCCCCTGGGTAAACTGACATTTTCATATGCACTAATTAGCAAAGAGGTCAAATAAATTTCAGATAAAATAGTTCATTTGTGGTGTTTTGCCTCTATGGAGCAACTAATCTCAAATAAGCTCTGGAGTAACCGAGAAAGTAAACCACCAGGTGTATCTGTCCTACCTGCCAGGACTGGTTATTATCTACGTCTAATTAACTGCAAACAAAATGGAGAAAAATACATTTGTAGGTTTTTTTAAAAAATTATTTTTATTTTTTAATGAAGGCTGAAGAGTTGCTGCGTAAAGGAGCTGTATGCTGAAGTAGGGGTTGTTGTTGCCACGCATCTGTGCACACTCTTGCTTTTAGACATAATCAAAGGCTGGAGCGTGTAACAGCGGTGCCAGGGCTGCCCTGTGAGCTAAGAAATGGTCTGCCATCCCTTCTGCTCGCTCGGTGTGTCTGCAACGCTACGCGTTGGGCTGGTGACGGGCAGGGAGCTCTTTTGCTAATTAGTGCATACAGAAATACCCAATTACGTGCATACTGAAGTACCCAATTACGCGGGGGCAGTAGGGACTTGACTAGAGACAGCTGAAGTACCAGGAGAAACTATAAACTGTATTTCCAAGCCAGCCACAACCTCAATTCATGTTTTAATCACAGAATTCCCCAGTTAAAATTTCCAGCTGACGCAACCATAATTTTATCTCCATGAAAAATGGAAGAATAAATGGCTAAATATTTAGCAATAGCATCATCCATGCTCGGGCAACCAGTGTCTATAAGACCATAGGATACTCCTACCTAAAACAGCAACATTGTTCTGTGTTTTGTCCTAATGAAAAGCCAAAAGATTGTCTGATTTCCCGCAGTATGTCTCAGTTCCCTGGGTTCTTCAGCTGGAAGATATTTATACATGTAAGTGGTGCTAAATTACTGCAAGATAAATCCTAACGCCTCTGTTAAGATCAGCAAAGCTGCAACTTGGTAAACTACAAATTTCTACACAATTAGTTTTGAAAAATTTGTATCTCCTCAAAATACTTTTTTAAAAAAAGCACACATTTGAAACGTCCACTTAAACAAAGACGATGATTATTTTTTTTTTTTTTTAGTTTCCATTGAAATAAACCATAAAGCCATAATAGCATCGGTTACATTTCTTTGCAAATTAACTTATATATAAAGTTGATATTTACAATGTGTTAAGCACTTTTTGTTCAGTATTTTTCACTACTTAATTATCTCCATTCATTTTGTATGGATGGATTGGCTCGTCAGTGCATAATGATGCATTTTCATGTATTCGTACATCATGCGCTATTACCGTGCGCTGTTTCAGAACATAAAGGTTTCATGAGGACGAACTTGGCAGGATGGTTTTCCACATAAAAGTTAAATAGAGGCAATTTTAACTCTAATAAAGTCAGAAAGGGAGGTGTTTGTCAATAGGAGGCGGTAAAATGTTTTATGTAAAGAGGTGGAGAAAACAAATTTTAGAAATGCACAATTTTTAAATGCTTATATTGACACTTTTCATTTTATTCTTTATGAAGAATTAATCTTGGGCAAAATTGGTAATAATATTGAACTGTCATTTGATACTTTTGAAATACCCTAAAACAATCCAGATGACTTTTTGTTTTTTGTTTTTTTTTTTCCCCCTTGAAACAAAGGTAAATTCTTAGTCTCCTATTCAAGGCTCCACGAAAACTAAACCAAGTTCAGTTTTCCCCCTTGTGAAGTTCAGCGGGTGCAAGTGTGGGCTACTGAGCAGTGTGAAGGAAACATGATAAATGCAATTAATTTCTGGATTATTGGTGCCGTATGTTCCTGGCACACGTGCTCATTACCTTATTTTGTTTCAAAGCCTATGTATAGAGTAACATATACGTGCCTGTAATTTTTCAAAAGGCAAAATAAATCACCAGAGGTCTGTTGTGATCTGTAGTGTGTGTCTAGTGCTGGCAGCG
The DNA here is from genome assembly GCA_009819605.1 of Sterna hirundo. Classification (NCBI taxonomy): domain Eukaryota; kingdom Metazoa; phylum Chordata; class Aves; order Charadriiformes; family Laridae; genus Sterna; species Sterna hirundo. The sequence continues at coordinate 2,197,492 of CM020441.1, forward strand.
TAACCGTTTTTCACTGCTTTCTTCGGAGTGCTTTGTCTCCCTCTGAAATCACGGAAAAGATTTTCTCAGTGTTAAGAGTTGAAGTATAACAGAACTTTGAAATTTCTGAGATATTGGAAAAATTCTTTAGGCCCTGTCTGTTTTGCTTCTATTCAAACGTATCCTGAGTAACACATTTGAATGCATCCTTAAATGCTGTGCTGTGCCACGTGCACTGGAAAAGAAGGTTTTATTGTCCTTCCAACTTTTGTTCTTTCAACTCCTGTTGCTTTCTTTTCAGATTGTTAATGCTTTATTAAGGACTCACACAAGGCTTTCGTACGAAACTCATGCCCTTGTTTTGGCTTGCTTCTTCTGGAAACATCTAAAAAGTGGAAAAGTTGTAAGTAATTTATTATTCGTATCAAAAAGAAGAGACGGTATTTATTTTATATGTTACATAGAGGGCAAACTCTTAGCTTCACTGAAGTCCGTGGAGAAATGTCCACTGGAGCCAAGATTTCCTCCGAGAATCCTAATGGCAACTGCTCTGAGCACTTGAAAAGTCATCCTTGTCTACAATGACCTACATTTGTTTGTCAGGTAAAACGCGAACAAACCTGTCATCTCTACAGGAATATGCTTCTAATTACACCTTCAAGACCGTTTTTTGGTTTGTTTGTTGTTTCTTTGTTTGTTTTTTTTGAATCACATTAGTAGTTCCAAATACATATTTGACAGCTGAGCGGTTGGTTTTTACTGTTTCCCAATATTACACTCACAGGGCTGCGGTCAGCTTTCAAAATACAGAACTGCGATATGGATGGTAAACGGATCATTTCCCACGTTTGCATGTTAATGACTGTGCTAAACTTTGTAGGTAAAAAATCTGTGACAACGGTACTTATATTGATACACCCGTCTCATGTTTTTTAGCAAGTCAATAAAAGAAGAGGGAAAATTCAGCTTGGAAACTCCAAATGCGCAGTCGAGCGTTGCAGCGGGTGTAAGACCCATTGAGATGGTGAACTATGCATGAGTTTCTTTTGTGGCCCTGGAATATCCCCTGGGTACGTTGAAAACAGGCTCTGGTTTTGAACAGAGGCGGTATTTGGCCAACTGGATTGTTACCGGCCCTCGGAATTTGTTTAACAGAACGTTGCTTGTGCTGCCACCAGGCTAAAGCCCCGATAGTTTTACCGCCAGCATCACAAACTATCGGCTCCTAAAGTACAGAGATTAACTAACTGTTAAGAGTTTGGGGATTGCATACTTGCTTTGGACAAAAAAAAAACAAAAAAAAAGGAAGTTGGCTACTGGAGTGTTGGTCTGGCTGTTAATTAGTTGTTGCCTTGGAGGCAAGCTCGTTTACTGAAATACAAGTTTGCCAGGCCTTCAAAGTGTATTTTCACTTCTACATGTTACACGATGAAATGATGCCTCAAGCTGTGAAGAGCAACTGAAAATCAATATTTAAGAAAAATGTAATCTAGGCTGTGCAATGAGCAGGTCCGTAAGGTGGGGGAGGTTCAGAGTCTTGCAAATGAAGATTTCGTGAGGGTAAATTTCTGGGAAGCACATCAAAAAATTCCGTTGGACAATCTTATTCCTCTGGGATGTTGCGTTTAACAGTGCTTTGGTTCTTGTAAGTGTCCTTTATTTGCTATGTTCTCTGAAAATCAGCAGTATGAAAAAAAAAAAAAAAGGAAAATATATTTGCTTACTGATTCATTCAATTAAAAATACTATAAAATAGTTGTGGGAATCAGTGGATGGGGAATAGGTTTTTAGGAGGTATAAACTGATAATAGCGGTGTCAGTGACTTATCGTATCTTTCCTAGAGTTACCTGAAATATGTTGCAAATCATATTGTAAAGTTATAGACATATGTCAATAAATTGCAGATGAAAGTTCTTCAGATTTTAGTCAATCATTGATAAGCTACCACCTAATTGGACCCCTAATAAAAATCTAAATATTTACATAAGGTAATGCCATGAATACATGCAATTAAAACCTAAGTGACTCTTATAGAAAATGAATCCAATTTAAATTTTTATGCTTCTTTACATGATGTTGGAGAGCTGATTAAAAAAATGTTTCACACTGAAAGTAATAATAGATAATAAAGTGAGATTGTGTGAAAAGACTATGTTAATTTTCAGTAGTTGCCACTGGAGTTATTCTGGAAGCTAGAAGTTATTGTGAATATAGTTTTGATATCCACAGATGGAAAAGTTGACATATGATAGGAAAGGGAAAATACCCGACAATCCAGTTAAAATGGATAGACGACAGCACCGTTCTCACGTAGTGGTGAAAATCATCTCTAACACACCCACAGAGGAGGCCACAGAAGACACGTCGTTTCCAAAAGTACATGCTAATGTAGTTTAACCTTTGTGCTTCTGTAAGCCGACCACAGAAAAATTTAACATTTTTTTCTGTATGCTTGACACTAATTACTCAGTCCTCTGACCCTTAGAGGCAAGAATGTGTATTCATTGAGGTGAAATGGAATAGTGAAAGACAAATTGCGTGTGTCAGGTAGGTTGAACTTGTTGAATGCACTGGGAGATTTAGGAATGACATGCAAAATCGCTTTTGCTAATCATGAGGGCAGCTAAATCTCTTGGAGGGGGGATGATTTGAGGATGTTGCACGCTTCCTTCACGACTCCAATGCTATCCCTTTGCCTTCATGGCGAGGGGACCAAGGCAGCTTTATTGTGAGCTGTGCGCACGTTCTCATACAGGGGCTTCAGGACAAAAAAAGAGGAAAGAATGAGTTCCTTCTGGTCCAGTCCAATTATGGACGATGCTGTATTTACTCTTACACCAAAACAGGAGTTTTTCTGAGAAAATGGGGTAAGAACGTGCGATTACCCAACCTGGAGCTCAGCGCGGGCTGGGTGAGGACTGGTGGCACTCTGAGATAGTTGTGTGTCCATGGCACTTGGTAGGCACATGGAGGGTTTTCTCCAGCAGTGAGCTGTGAAACCAGCTCTGCTCTCGCTCAGCTGAGCAGAGGGGACGAGGCTGTGGAGCCTCCTGCAAGGGACAGCAACATCCAGTGGGCCCACAGATATCTTTTGAACCCTCATTCCAGTTTTAAATTAATAGAAGATGTACATAAGAAGACTACTATTAAATACGAACATACAAACAATAACTTGATTAGAAAAGGGAAATGGAACAGAGCTCTACATGACTCCATGCTTAAATCAGACTATTGAAAACCACATTCTCTAGAACAATGTTCAGTCCTCACTTATGATAAAACGTGAGTCTTGAAAACTGATAAATAATTTTCTTATTGAAGACCATGAATAACACTTGGAAAAACTATCCCTTACCTAAATTTCTGGTATTTTTAACATGATTTCAAGACAGCTTTTCATCGCCTTTGTCATGGATTAGCACCAAACCTTACAATCGGCAACTCAACTTCAAATCAGAGCATCTCACACCTAAAATAAAAGACAATAACTTACCCTTGTTTTAAAAATTTCTTATGTTAACTCTTACCTATTCATTCAGAAGTAGAGTATTGCTCGTGAACTTGGCTGCCTGTATAATGGTACTTAGATAAAATGCTGAATCTTGATTGCCTAGACAGTAATTCCTCCTCATCTGAAAACGCGTAACTACAGAAGGGTTAAATCAAATCCTTTGCTGTAGAGTGAAGATGTAAAAATGTAACTAAAAATAAACCCTGTTTCAGCTTGTGAGGACAGGAGGAGCAGAAGAGAGGGTTAGTCAATCCAAAAATAGTCTCCCAATATCTACACATTCACAGAAAAGGCATGCTTCCTTTTACATGAAAATTAGGTTTTCAAAGCAAAACGCAGAGTTATCCGAAACAACAGCGCTTTTTCTCCAAAATATTTGACTGTCAGGGGATTGTACGGACAGTAAAAAGCTGCTTTTCAATATATAGATATTTCTAAAATAGCCACAGGAGGTGCTCCCTTTTGATAGAGTGTTGCCGATGGTCCGTTTTGTGACGGCGCTTGTGTTGCAGATAACCTCCTGCTGTCCCAGGGAAATCACACGTAAGCGGTGTTACCTTTCAGAATTGGGAGCGTGTTTATACGAGCGGTGCGTCTGGGTACAAAAATCATTTTACAGTAGTTTCCTCTGCAGGGCTCTTGCCGCTTTCCGTTATGGAGGATGTTTCTGCCGTAACTGTGCGGTGACACGTTAGGCTGGGCACGTAACGTAATGCGGCGCGACTGACACAAGCCGATGTTACACTTCACAGCACAGGGCTTCATAATCTGTTATGTCAATGAGAGCGTTTTAAAAAAAAAAAAAGTAAGTAATTCTCCCGAAAGAATTAATAAAAGAATCCAAGAATAACCTTCCTTCTCCCTTCCTTCTGTCTCCCACAAAAAACACTGAGATCAGAAAGCAATTTGTATTCGACACACAAAAATAACTTTTGGAGTATCCATACTCGTAAGTCGTTCTATAACATACCTTTAGCTGAATTCAGAAGGGAAAATAATTTATATTTTAAAAGTCTGGGTTTTTTTCTTTATGGAGTGAAATTTATTTCAGTTATGATCTTTACTGGCTTTTTTAGAGGAGTAAGAGTAGAGTATTTTAACGTACTTCAAGCCTACAAATGTTCTAAGCATTCCCAGTTTGTAAGGCAATATGTTTCTTCAATCCCAAACAGAAATACCAGTTTTAGTAAATTTTTTGAGCTTTCAATTAATTGTATATTTCTTTTGATTTTGAACTTTTACGCCTGTTTTTGAAAATATACTTTTTATTTGGTTTTAAACCTATATTTTTCTTGAAGATCCCATCACCATACTAGTGTGGTGTTTTTCCCACGTTACTGTAGGCCTGCTGCAAATTTTTTCTGTGGGCTCTCCTGCAATTTGGAAATCTTTCCATCTTCCTCTAAAACTCAGTCTTACTACATCAGACCGCTTAACCTGACTTCTGATATTGATACCAGCTGAATGTTTAGGCACCATTTGTTCCTGGTAATTTTTGCCCCTAACAGTTGTTCGGCGTTTTGCAGTCTGTGGTCAGGGAGAGAGGGAGCGTGTCCTGTAGCCGTAGAGCATACGCAGAACTCAGTGGGTATTTTGGGTTTCTCTGTGCTGGTGCACTCCACGCTTTTAATGTGCAGCTTTTCAGTGCCTGGAGTCTGTGTATGTGTTAAATTGGTTAGATGGTATCCAAGCCTGGAAATCTCTAACTTTAATGGTGTATTACAGTAAATGTAGCGTGTCCAGAGAAGGGCAACGGAGCTGGTGGGGGGTCTGGAGCACAAGTCTGGTGAGGAGCGGCTGAGGGAGCTGGGGGTGTTCAGCCTGGAGAAAAGGGGGCTGAGGGGAGACCTTCTCGCTCTCTACAGCTCCCTGAAAGGAGGGGGTAGCCAGGGGGGGTCGGGCTCTTCTCCCAAGAAACAGGCAATGGGACAAGAGGAAACGGCCTCAAGTTGCACCAGAGGAGGTTTAGATTGGAGATTAGGAAAAAATTCTACACCCAAAGGGTTGTCAAGCATTGGAAGAGGCTGCCCAGGGCAGTGGTGGAGTCTCCATCCCTGGAGAGATTTAAGACGGGTAGACGTGGTGCTTAGAGATAAGGTTTAGTGATGGTTCTGTCAGTGTTAGCTTGGTGGTTGGACTTGATCTGAAAGGTACCTTCCAACCTAGACAATTCTACGATTTTATGGTTCTATAATTCTATAAATATCAAGTTCTCTTCTAAAGATACCTTTTTATCACAACGTATCACACAACAGCCTCTTGTAGGCAGCTTGGCTCTGAGAGGAGTGAAGCCGTTCCTATGAAGTTAGAGCTAGGACCTGACCAAGGCTGGTGCTCTCTTGCATCATGAGGAAGGCTGAAGTCAGTGTTGGCTCCATCCTGCCACGCTAACAGTGTGCTCAGGGAAAAAACAGAGGCACGCAAAGGCTTGGCCTGCCAACTTTGGAATGACAAGCAACTGGACATCATTGACTTCTGCGTGAAGGAGGCAGAGAGGTAGAAGGGTTGGGGGGAGGCCATGCTCATGTTACTCCAGCACAGTATTCCATGCTTGGCAAACCCAAAAGTCACTTTCGGTGACTTCTCAAAGTCTGGATAGGCAACTTTATGTTCTCTCAGGACGGACACTAACTGTAAAAGACAAATGCAAGAGAGTCACTGAAATTAGCAGGTAATGAGAATTGCCATTGGGTTTACACCATTAGATGTTAGAACTGAGATCTTACTAGCAAATGTGTTTGTGGGGAAAAAAAATAATAATTCCAACAAGGAAAGCAAATTTCTTAAACTGGTCAACCTTATTTTGGCTTGAAGGTTAGAAAACTTTGTTGATAAATTTTATATCACCTTTCACAAATGAAGCGAAGGAAGTTCAGAAATCAGTGAAACTTTAGCATTTAAAATAATGAAGATGGAGGAGTTAAAAATGAGGAAGAGTTTGCCTTTATTAGTACAAGAGTTTTTTCTTTTGCAGACCAATCTTTTTTATTCCAGGAGAAAAATATATTTACTCTTTTGTACTACAGCCAGATTTTTATTTTGTTAAAATCATTATTTTATTCCCCAAAAGATTACTTGTCTGTAGATCAATTTGATGGTAACAAAAGGATTTAACCAGGCTGCCTCTTTATCGATAAATATTAATCTCGACTACCCAAGGATTATTTGCTCAACCCAGGTCGTCTTCCAAGACAAATTGCTTTTAATCTCAGTCTCCGTAAAATATTTCTCTTCCCTTTAGAGTTGCGGGTGTGACTGTACGCAAGTTAAACAGCTGAAGAATGGGGAACACTTTCTCATCTTACTGGGCATCAAGAGTTCCAGTCTCATTATACTCTTATTTCAGTAAGGTAAGAGAGTGAAATAAGATGCTAGTTTGTATAATTGGCAATTTTGGATAATAAGGTCTTCTACTGAATTGCCTGTACTGGGAATGTGCTTGGTTATAACAGCTTAAATTTCACAAATGATCATTAAACTGCTGAGAGAGATGTCAAAACGCAGAAGATGTCAAAACACAGAGGGCCTTCCAAGACCAACCTGTTATTAAGAGGGAACCTCCTTCTTTAAAAGCATCGTTTAATTTTTTGATGTGGGCCATCAAACCCACCGTTGCTGTGGGCCAACCACAGTGCCGGGGTCTCACGCTCTGCCTGCAGGCAGCTGGAAACGGACCCAGGCTCTGCTCCAAGTGCCGGCTCTGACAGTTACGCGCTGTAGAACAGAACAGTTCTTAGGCGTCGTACAGAACATTTCACAGGAACCGTAGTTATTACTGGAAGGTGGCATTAAAACCAACATGAAAACTGACTAAAGGTTACAGCATTTGGCGTTACAAATGTTTTACAGCCAGCACGTAGTCCTCTTGGGGTGGGGGTGGTGGAGGTAGGAGCAAGTGTTGCAACATGAGATCTGACATCACCTGATTTATTCATGTGCTTGAACAGTGGGTTATGTTTTCTACGTGATTCGTCATTTTAAAAGGATGTTTTTATAACTGAATTTTAGCCATAGCTGTAAAAAAGAGGGATTCAGCTTGGAACAGACTACGCTAATACTTGAGTTCCTATTGCAAAATCACTTGTTTGCGCTTTTTTTGGCCTACGGATGTACATAAGAAGAGATGGTGATGTGGAAATAACTGAAGATCTCTGTTTTCTTTTCCCTGAAAGCAGCAGAGAAGGGAAGATTTCTGTTGAGGAGACACGGCAGTATGTAGAAGGAAATTAAGACATCGTTATAATCCTCTCACAGCCAGAAGAGGGATGCCCCACCAGGAAGAAGCTTCATCATCACAGCTTATTTTTATATTAAAAAATATCAAATATTTAAGATCAAAACCTCCAGTGGTTTAAGGTTTATTTTTGGGAGACTGGAGAGAGACCGTAAAAAGCTGAGCATGCCCTACCTTGAAAACCGAGGGCACTTCCCTATTCTTAGGTGACTGAAGTAGAAAGCATCTATCCTTCCACGCATTGAAGAACGGCAGTGGGACCCCCTGCTCTTGATTTTTCCGTGAGAAGGCGTTCAGCATTTCCCCCGAGTGCTGGGTAGCGTTAAGTGTTCAAGCACCGTACCTAAATCTAACAGAAAGCATTAATATACATATTAATATATGCTTGTCATTAAAATAATTTGAATTGCTTTTAAATCTTTTTTACCTGAATGAATTTCTACAGATATGTTTTCAGTAAAGTAATACGCATGGGCTGGAATGTCCAATCACTCTAATCCATTCTTTCCAGATAATATTCCTCTGGTAGGGAAACTGATAATTTATCCGTATACTTCTATTGTAGACCTTTTTTTTTTTTTTCCCCCTGAGAGTTATTTGAAAGCCAGAATAATAGCTGCTGAAGATTTTTGTTTGTTTATAGCAAAATTACTTCTTTTTTTTTTTTTTTTTTTAGAGGGAGAGAAGATACCTTTTATTGTGTCTTGTATCTTGGAAAATGGGAAAATGGGACTGCATTCAGAGTTTATTCATAGACACTGTGTAATAAACAAAATCAATAATTACAGTTTTAATTAGAATAATGTATTTTCCAGCTAGAAGATTTAAGGATACTTGATAGACATTATATAGCGGTATCTGTTTCTCCACTTACAGCTGGTCTGTATTTTTGTTATTTTTTTTTTTTTATTTTATTTTTTTGTGTGTGTTTATTTAATCTCAAAACTTTGAGTTGTTTCGTTAGGGTTTGACCCTGTACTGGCAGTAGGACACACTGAAAGGAAATGGTATTTATGCAAGATCAAGAGTCCGTGTTTCTTAGGAAAATTATTCCTAGTTATGAAAGTAGGGCACTTTGAAAATTTTTGAAAAAATATTTGAAAAGGGATAGAGACAGTAGAAACTGCTGTGCGAAAAGGAACGGAGACTAATAATATTAATTTTCTGTCACTAAGGTAGCCTGGAATAATTTGGTTAAATAGGCAACAAATCAGGTTCAATTTTTAATGGAGAACTAACGTTGAGATTTTGGCTGGGGGACTTCAGAAAAGTATTTTTTTAAGGACACGGTGGATGTCAGTGATGAAGTGAAAGGATAAAGGAAAAGGCTCTTCGTCTAACTGACTGTGCATGATGTGGAAAACTAAATAGCGATGCCCACAGGGACAGACCTGACAACTCACCACCGCGACCACCAAGCCCCCGGCACCTTCCCGTCTCAGAGCTCTTCCCTCGGCTTCGTTGGAAGCAGCAACGGGTCAGTTCAGAGAGGTCTTCGGTTGGCGAGGGTATCGTAACACACGAAGGGAGGCTGGTGAAAGCTGAAGTTCAGCGTAAGCAAGGCTCGGGAAGTTGCCTTAGGTGATGCAACGGCAGCAGCAGCAGCAGAGGCGGCCAGAAAGCCTCAAGTGTGTTGTTAGAGGAAGGTCAAGGAGCTAGCTTGATCTTGAAAGAGAAGAGATGAAAAATATCTGTGATGGGAGGAACAGAAAAATGTTTTCTAAGATATCGAATGCGGAAAGTGTTGCTAGTCTGTTTAATCGTAAAAAACAGGCTGCAGGAACTTTGTAATTCGTATTTTTTAATCTATATATGTTACAGTTTGGATTGGTACCTATAGAGCCTCACAGGGAGCTAGACTTTGGCGCTTGCCAAGCGGGCATCTTCCACTTGAGCTTGCAGCCTGTGCAGCCAGGCTTCAGGAAGGACTCTCGTATCCAGCAAGAGCGAGGAGAGAGAGCTCATGATACAGGAGAAGGGAGACAGATGTCTCTTGCACTTTGCAGACACTCTTCCCTCCTGCTTTGCCAATTCCAGAATTAGCTCTGGCAGGGACGCGAGGACAGAGGGAAATCTGTCCTGAGCCTCTTCATGCAGCGATGCTGGGAACAGCCATGCCCTCTTATAGTAGCCCATAGGCTACTCTTACTCTTACAGCATCTTTGTACATATTTTCAGGGAAGAAGGAAGCACGAAATGCAGCTTCCTCACCTGGCTTCCAGAATTTCTTATTTCAGTTCCAAATGAGACTTAACTGTAATGATCAAAGATTCTCACAGAAGGGTCTGTGGCTACTCTGTATTTCATAGAATCGTAGAATGGTTTGGGTGGGAAGGGACCTTAAAGGCCACCCAGTGGCACCCCCTGCCCTGGGCAGGGACACCTCCCACCAGCCCAGGTTGCTCCAAGCCCCGTCCAACCTGGCCTTGAACCCCTCCAGGGATGGGGCAGCCACAGCTTCTCTGGGCAACCTGGGCCAGGGGCTCACCCCCCTCACAGCCAAGAATTTCTGCCTCACATCTCATCTCAATCTCCCCTCTGTCAGTGTAAAACCCTTCCCCCTCATCCCACGGCTCCCCTCCCTGCTCCAGAGTCCCTCCCCATCTCTCCTGGAGCCCCTTGAGGGACTGGAAGGGGCTCCAAGGTCTCCCCGGAGCCTTCTCGTCTCCAGGCTGAACAACCCCAACTCTCTTAACCTGTCCTTACAGCAGAGGAGCTCCAGCCCTCGGATCGTCTTTGTGGCCTCCTCTGGACCGCTCCAACAGCTCCATGTCCTTCTTGTGCTGAGGGCTCCAGAGCTGGACACAGCAGTACTCCAGGTGGGGTCCCACCAGAGCAGAGTAGAGGGGGAGAATCATCTCTCTGGATCTTCTGGCCACGGTTCTTGTGATGCAGCCCAGGATGCGATTGCTCTCTATCACATCATCAATCTGAATATAAAATTGAGGGCTCCAGCGTTGGACGCAGTACCGTAGGTGGGGTCTCACAAGACATCCGTTCATCTTGATGTAACTGAAATACATGTTAGTAACAACGCTAGCCTTGATTAGACCAGATAAGGTGTTGGATTATGCTATTTTGGTATAGCCATGTGCTTGTGCTCAAATGCTTTAACACGTTAGCTAACTTCCCTTTAGATAGTTAGTTAGCTTGTTTGTTTTTGAGTCACTCATTAAGTCCTGATTAATGGTAAAATATTCCAGACTTTGAACTTAGATTGAAAGCACACAGTCAGAATTCCTAAGAACTTCGTGGTTAACCTGGATCATTAAAAAAAATATAGTCGATCCTCTTATGCAGTCCTATATCACCAAAGTATTTAAAAACACGTAATTCCAACTGCAAGTGCAGCCTCAGAGTTTGTAGGAAGCCAAGTCTGTAGGTAGTAAAGTGTGATTCCAGTATGCACACAAAATTCTTTTAAAATTACTGAATTTCTCCTCAAATGTAGTTTTGGATTTTTGTTTTGTTTTGTTCTGTTCTTTTTTAGCTGAAGGTGTATTTTCTGAGTTTGAAACCTGCATTAAAAAATAAAGATAATGATAGTAGATATTTTAGTACATATTTGGACTAGATGATCTCCAGAGGTCCCTTCCCACCCTATGATTCTAGGATTTGTAAGTGAACAAAGTCCTACTTGATTGGATTTATACATACCTGCTATCCTTCCATACGGCTTTTACGGAGCTGCAGATTATAATTGTACAAGAACATCAGTACAGTTCCCAGACCCTACATCACTCACCTGGGTATGAAAAATGTCTCAGCAGGAGCTCCTAATTACCGAAATGGGTGGAACAGGAGCTGTTTTATCCTACGCTACCGTTTTGCATCAGAGTAGAAGGCAAGAACGGGCTGTGTTGAAAACGTTAAGGATTATGGTAAAGGAAAGAGAGTATACTGTGCTGGTGAAATAGAGTCCAAGGAGTGCTCTAAAATAAAGCCATCCTAGCATGGATAGTACCGTCAAACGTAACACAAAATAGGAGTAAGGAAGTGGATATTTTTTATGCCTAACGACTCTTGCATCTTGTTGCACTGTGTTGAATTAATAGCTGTAGTCTTTACTGGGCTGTGGCTCCAGAACAACTTCTGAATCTCTTGATGAAGTAGTTTAAGTACTAGAGCTGTATGGACTCAGAAGAATCCATTTTCCCAGAACTATATTGAGCCAACCTGAAGTCTCTCGTGCTTGACTTAGAAAACCAAACCAAACCCTGAATTTGTAGAGCACCTGAGAGACGAGAGTCCAGTATAAAAGTTATTTTACCCTTATTATTTTGAGTATTCCCCGTATTAGTCTGAGGAAAACACTCTACACTTAAAAAACCTGACGCTTCACATACCTACAACCTCTCATCAGTGCGCTGCTCTGCTGTCTCCAGAAATAGCAATGAAGCGCTTGCCGTTCTGCGTCGTTAGCACGTACCACAGTCGTTGGTTAAGAAGCAAATCAAGTTAACTAAAAAGCGCTGGCATTGGTAGTCTTGTAAGCATGAAAGTGTCGAAACTGTTGGACTTTCATTGTAAAAGGAGTCAAGAAATAAATTTATTATGAAGATAATATCGTGTCAATCACTTCAATTTCATCATTGAGTCTTACTTAACAGATGTTTTACTGAAACTTGCACAGTGATGCTGAGGTCGCTTGAAGCTTTTCCTACAGCATATGTTGGTGTAGGTTTTTTTAGGTCAGCGATTACCATACACACAGATGAATTCAGAAAAAAAGAGTACTCCTACTCCTTTTTACCGTATTTTGCTGATGTTAAATCAAAAGGCGAGATGAAAAAGGTGACCCTATCTTCTGAAAATCAGTCTCCCTGTCTCACTGCTCCTATCATATGAAGTTATGCAAAGCCTCTAGAATCATTCAGCAGAAGACCTTTCCTTAACCAATTATTAACCAAAACCAAATTTGCAAACTTCATAAGCCCAGCTTGTCAGCCACAAACATGTCTGTTTGAGTCTTGATGGACTTAACGCTTCTACGGTTGGCAGAGTCTTGCTTTGGTATCCAGTTTTGATCTGAAAGCTTCAGATTTGTAACTTTCCGGTCTAAGCTAATAAAATAGGATAAACCCAGGTCAATACTTGGAAGAAGGATCTGCTGTCTCACGGGGTGATCTAGTAGCAGCAGCAGATAAACTCTTATTCCTCGTTTAGCTCTGAATCCTTGTCACTGCTCTGCAGCCAGATTTGCTGTCTTTTGCACAGACATCCAACATAAAGATCCAGCCTATTTGCTGCCAGAAAAAAATAATTTAGGCATAGACATATCAGCCTCAGTCCTGGCAAAATTCCAGGCTGGGTATTACATTCTGCTTGTTTAAACCTTTGGTTGTTTTTTTTTTTTTTTGTTGTTAATTGAGTGGAGGAATTTTATATTCTGAGAAAAGCAGCTGTCTCATTTCGCTGCCATTGACCCTGAATCTTAAATTCCTTTACAGCTAAAAGAATAGAGTTATTTATTTTGAACATGAGAATTATCTGAAAGTGAGATAACTATATTTAATTTCCTTGTTCCTACACAGACCTCAAAGCACTTCACACCCTGGGAAAGAATCGCTATCCACAAGTGGGAACGAGGCATTGCAAGCGTCAGGAGGTCACCCAAGGAGACATGGCAGAAGAGAAGATGTGCCCTCGAAGCCTGTCTGATGACTATCCACGAGCCAAACTCTTTTGCCGGAGTAAGAGATTCAGCTTACTGATCAATCGGTGAGTTGTTCAACCCCTAAAATATTGGAGGAAGAGATGGAACACCACCAGAAGTCAACGCAGGGCTGGCAAAATTCAGAAAACCAAGTTAGAACACAGCAAAGAGATTAGAGTGAGCGGATGTTAGTTTAAAATGTGGTTGTAGGGAAGTGAAATGCAGGCAAATTATAAGCATCCAATGAATAATGGCAATTGCTTTTTTTGAGTTGATGAAATGACTGGCATCTTCAGGCTAGCCTAAGGTAGTATCCAGTGCTCATAATCACAGAATTAAGTAAGTAGAGACATGTAATCAAGATTTGTAGCTACTGTAATTATTGTAGGTACTCTTTTACAGAAAAATATGTATTTATACTTAAGACTTATTAGTGTAATCAGCTTATAAAAGATGTGCTACATGATTTTCATCACCTTTTGCAAACTGGAAGGTCGAAAATCCTGTAAGAGTGTATTATATGTCAAGGATATAGTTCAATTATTTTTTTCTAAAACGTGCTATCACAGTAGAAGAGCACGGGGCTAGTTCATACAGTAACCATCTAATAAAAACAAACAAACCCCTCACTTTTTGTAGGAAATGTTTTTAATAAGCAGGAAATAGTCTCCCATAAGCAAGACCCATATTAAAATATTTCATTACCTAGATGCTACACTATACCTACAAATTTTCATTTGAAGGTTTTTAACCTTGTAACAGGTTATAATCTATCCCCTCGTGCTCTGGTAAGCAAGAAATATCAAATCACATAAGTCTCATAGTATCTGAAGGAATTACTAGTCTACACACTATTTTATTCCCTCTGTAGACTGTAGATTGTTGGGTTGATACGACTGTTTAATTTTGTGTTGTTTTGTAAATCCAAAGAATTTGAAGAACTATTTCAACACATGGTACGCATCAGAACATACTGAGTCCATTTAACAGTCAATCAAACAAAGTCTTTTACAATCTCCGTCACGTTATTCAACATGGGACAGTCTCAGCTGTGTTTTAAAAATAGGTTCATCTTTTTAAACTCTAAACTTAAAAAGCTGGTAAATAACTAAAATTATCTGAGGGAAAGAAAAGATAGAGTTGTTTTTAATTGCTGATTTATGCTTCTTATGTTAAGGTATTTTCTGGAAAACGTGTTTTTAAAAATAGCTTTAAGTATCTTTCCATTAAGCAGAAATGAAAACATGGTGCATTCTGAGTGAAGTCAAAGAGAGCGGTGACATTTAATGATGGGTTTTAAAGGAGGGTTAGACAAGTTTTCAGCCAGGGTTTCCAAATACATAAGTGGTTCTAGCAGTTGAAAGCAGAGCATTTAAATCCTTTTGACATTCTTAATTGGATGTTCCCTCGCTCTCTCGCCTGCCTTGTTATTTGCCTTTATTTCTCCCCGAGTTTTTTAGAATATTAAAAATGTCCATAACCTCACAAAAATAATGCACTTAAATATTGGTAATGCATATGAGGTCAAATTGTGTGCACAGCACAGAACCATTAGAGTCAGTGGAATAATACCTGGTGATACTTAACCCCCCACGTTTATCAGTCAAGGCAGATAAACAGATGCGTACACTTCTTTAAAATCATATTTTTGCCAGAGGTTAGATATGTGAAGAATCAAAGTGACAGTAATGGAAGTTCGGGTACAGAATGGGAGTAGCAGGAGCTCTACAGTCATGCCCATGCGTGTTTGTATGTGCGCGCGTGTGTATGTATATGTGTGCCAGTATGTATTAAAAGCATTTTTGGCCAAATTTTTTATCCTAGAAACTAGAGTCTTCAGTATTTTTTTGGCTGATGTTTTTATATCACATTTGTTTGTATGTAATGTTTGGATGTTGGAACAAGGTGATCTTTAAGGTCCCTTCCAACCCGAACCCATTCTATGATTCTATGTGCTCACGGTAATACAAGACCACCAAGCAGCTATCACGGAGCTTTCAATCACTAAAAACCTGCATGTGAGGGGGTAAGGGAAGTATGGTCTTTACTGTGTTTAAAAAAAAAATATAAAAAAAAAGAGAAAGGAATAATTATGTGAGGAAAAGAAATCGAAAAAACTCTCACGTTATTATGTTCATGTGATTTATTCTTGGTCTTAAAACACTGCGATTTATTCCTGGTCTTAAAATACGAAATACTGTGTGTAGATATAGTCCTCCCAATTAAAAAAATTACATGGTAGAATAGGAAACAGCTTAGAGAAGAACAAAAAGGGTGTTCAAAGCTATGGAATAGCTTCCATGCAAAGAATGTCAAGTAAGCTGGGAGTTCTTTCTGAAGAACGTGCAGAAGATACGGAGGTGGTCTATGAAGTGAGGGCTGGGACGCAGAGAATGCGTGGGTATCGATAGTCATTGTCTTTTCCGACACAAAAACTAGCGACTATCAAATTGAGGTGGAAGGTGGCAGGTCTAACACCTGTACAAGGACTTTTGGGCCTTCATTCAGGACGCTGCGGGTGCCAGGAGTTTATAAGAGTTTAGATTGGTGCTGGACAAGAAAATTCATTAAGGGTAAAAACCCATGCCGTGAGTAATTGCAGCCAGTGTGCAGCTTTGCTGAAGTACTCAGTGCCAGATCCTCCCGAATTTTTTACCGACGGCATTTGTAAATTTTCACCGTGTATCACTGCGTTCTATGCTTTATTTTCCAAGGAAGCAAACCGTGCATTTAAGCAGAGCGAAAATGAATCCTGTGGGAGCATTGGTCGGCCCTGGAGCTGAGAGGTATGAATGGCCATGGGACTGCCTTAGTACAAAGATTAATCTACCACAGCGTGGGTGTTGCAGGCATAAAGAAAAAGCCAGACAGGTGGGATTTCTGAAATGTTGGTCTTTTCCCGATCACCTCTACTTTTCATATCCTACTGAAAAATTGTTACTAAGTGGATCTTTTTTCCACTTGTTTTGGGCTTATAATTTTAATCTTCTGAAACCAATAACACTGACACTTTAAATAATATATGTACCTCCTTACTGTGATTTATTTATTCCATGATTGAAACTTCTTTATTGTGTCGATAGTTTATCATGGAAGTGGCCAATCTAACCTAAGCGAACTCAAAATTTTCAGGTATTTTTGTTTATTTTGGTTTTCTTCATTTTTCTTTACTTCATTTTTCTTTATTTTTCTTTATTTTATTCAGTTTCCCCGCCCCCTCAGTTATATAACTGTGTTGTGGTTTTTTTTTTTTTTTTCCAAACGACTTGCTTCAAAACATTTTATCTGTTTAGCACGGTACATCCCAAGCTATTGAACACATCAGCAAAGACAAAATGTGGCAGCCATAGCCTCAGGTAACTCACAAATGGGCTGCGTTCACAACTGAGAGAGTGCAGGAAAAAGCACCACTTGCTCTGCTTAGCTGTAACCGAGTTAATTATTTGCTGACATTGATATCGCATGGTAATTGCCACATTTCACAGGATTCCACAGAGATTCAAAGGTTACCAGGTGGTTAACCAAACTAAAAGACGTGAAATCAGGTTGTTCGTGAACTGCAGATTGCAGGAAAAGGTACGGCAGGAATAGTGCCAGGAGCGGCTGAGGGAGCTGGGGGTGTTCAGCCTGGAGAAAAGGGGGCTGAGGGGAGACCTTCTCGCTCTCTGCAACTCCCTGAAAGGAGGGGGGAGCCAGGGGGGGTCGGGCTCTTCTCCCACGGAACAGGCAACAGGGCAAGAGGAAGCGGCCTCAAGTTGCACCAGAGGAGGCTTAGGATGGATATTAGGAAAAATTTCTTCATGGAAAGGGTTGTCAAGCATTGGAAGAGGCTGCCCAGGGAAGCGGTTGAGGCACCGTCCCTGGAGGTATTTAAAAGACGTGTAGACGTGGTGCTGAGGGACATGGGGCAGTGGTGGACTTGGCAGTGCTCTTACACCTCCCGTAGATGCCTGTTCCTGACCTCAGACAGAGCCAAGCACTGGGTTCCATGTGACTTTGTGGCCATCCCCAGTGAATCCCAGACACGACTGTGGCACTTCCACTGTGAAAGTGATGCACAGCTGACAGTTGAAACCACTGAGCTGGTAGTGGACACAGGTTCTAAGATAGGAAGGGACTTGGTCAACATTGTTTACAATCCTCAAGGCAGAAGTTTCTTTCTGAATTTCAGTGTAAAGAAGCTCAATCTTCACTCCTGCCCATAGCAGAAATGAAACAGGTTTTTAATTTTGACTGTGCTGTTGTGAGAACACTTGACGGCCCTCTCCTTACAAGTGTCTGTGAGTAATTTAATTATTACTTCTTGCTGGGCAGCACCTCGGAGCCTGGGGGGAGGAGGGTGCTCAGCAACCTCATCAGGTTGCATCCTCTAAGGTTGCAACCTCTAAGGTTTGCATCCCCTGGCCTTTGGTTATCTCTCATTGTTGTCACTCTCAAATTACATTTTTAAACTGATTTGTTAAAGATAAGGTTAGTAGTCTGGTTGGGTTTTCCCCCAACAGTGTCTCTCTGCTTTCCCGGACCATTGTAGGAGGCGTACGGTTAAGATGATGACAACCGCAACCACACTATGACCTGCGTGTTTTTAACAGCTCTCAGGTAATTTCTACCGGTTTATTACTTTTGCTACTTTGTTTACTATTAGTGCTGCTTCTTGTTAGAGCCTACAATGTTTTCATTAGAATGAGAATGTTCATCTATAATTTAGTAGCCTTTTCTTACCGTAAGACGTGCTGTGTTTGCTTAGATGTTAAACGCAGCCCACACACTACTTTAGGCAACTGGTGTCTCCCAAATGCACTAACCACGTGCTAACCCGTCTAGTAAAAAAAAAAAAAAGCATTTGGAATCAGACACCTTTTCCCAAGAAAATTCCTCCGCTAACTAAAGGAAGATGTTCCCATTTTGCCTGTGTTCAGCCATTTTGGGCTTATCCAGAAACAAAGAAATTTAGCAGGATGGAGGGAAACAGAAGCTGAAAGAATTCCCCAGTCCCCCCAAGGTCACCCTGGGCTCTGTGTCATAGGTAACGCCTTCGTGCACTCCGTAGGTTCCCTTCTCTTAACTCCACAACCCATCCCTCTCTTAAGAGTCATATGAGTCAATAGAAATACAGTCATATAACCAGGCATGAGGAGACACACACGTCTCTAAGGTTAGACTTGTGTTGACTTAACCCTCCTACACCCCAAACACCCCCATCGAACCCCCATCCCCGCTTCTCAAATGTACGTAACTCAGAGGAATACATTCCTCAAAGGGAAAAATTATCATGTCTTAAGTTTTTTTAGAGTATTTTCAGAGTGAAAAAAATTAACCAAAGGGTTGGAAAATCTGTCCTCAACTTGCTTTGTTGAGTAAAATATTAGTTATTTGAATAAAAGGGTAAGAAGCACACCTTTATATTAATTTTTCAAAATATAACTTTGGTAAAATAATATCCAAACCCAAGACTGTTAAAGAAGCTCCGATTTTCTGAAAGACCCGTTCTCAAAGAAAAAGAAATAGTGCAATATGATGCACTCATAAGCATTACATAAATTGCAGGTCCTCGAACTACCAGATTCTGCTCTCTATAATAAAGATGACCCTCAGGCCACAGCCCGGGATATGTGTATACCTGTAACAAATTATCATACCCCAAGAAAAATACTCAAAGGAAAACCAAAAAAAAAAAAAAAGATTTTTTTCTACCTCTCCAAGTATATCAATTGTTCCTGTCACATCTCATTTCCTTTTTTTATGAGCAGAAGAATGTTGTAGTTTTGGGTTTATTTTGAATCAGCAGTGGTACATTAATTTCTGGTGACATTCATAAGCATTACAGAACTTGGAAGATTTGTAAACCTCAACCTTCCTTTTGATTATTTCTATGTAGGGGATAACGGGATCATCTGACCTGGACATACCAGCGTGCAGCTTTTCAGCATCTCGGTTTCCTACAACACGCTCAAATTCGATGGTTAACCAATATCCAAATTCTCAGGTGCTCAACTGTTGCAAGCTGTAGCAAAACGTCTGTAGCCATATGTACGAGGTATGGAACCCCCTCCAAAAATTTCTCGAGTGAAAGGTAGTGAACGTGCTGCTGGAGCAGGTCCAAAGCTATTACAGGAGAGTTCTTGCTGCGGGGGCTCCTCTTGTTTTGTTCACTTTTCTCCCATTATCACGTGAGGAATCTCAGTGTCATTTTTAAATCCCATTTTTTTCTGAATGCTTTTGTGCCAGCATTCTTCAGCACTGTATTGGAAATCTTTCCTTGAGAAACAAATGAAAAAACCCCACCAACAAATAAAAAAAACCAACCCACCAGCAAACAAAAACCCCCACCCAACAAACAAACAAACAAACAAACAAACAAACCCCCCCAATCTGGCTGCACTTACTGTTAAGTTTTGACATCCCCCTGGAAATCAACTACCATGTTGCAGCTTACCTTTCATTAGGCATTAAATATTAAATAATCTTATAATCAAAACAGTATTATACCATTTATATAGAGGATTGCAGAAAGGCTGTATGCTTCCCTTAGGGCCCATAATCAAGTCTTTTTCTCCATAGTCAACAGTGGTTAAACAGCTGAGAGTCATAAAAGAACAGGAAGACTTTTAAGTGGAGAAATTAAATTTGTGCCAGTTTTTAAAAATAAGTCCATAGAGTTTTCTCTAACATTGAATGTTGAGTCCAAGAATGGAGAAAGGCAGCCATATAGGGGCAGGGAAAGGCATAGTGACACGGGGTTCTGGATGTGGGAAAATTCAGAGGGGGTTAATTTGTGTTACATCCTTTTCAGCTGCGAACATATAAACTTATACCCCCAAAGATAAGGATGTTCTTCCTCTGTATCAATCACAGTTAGAGCAAGGCTTGCCCACCGATGCTGAAAGGATTTCACTGTCTAAGAAATTGCCGCATGAAAGGAGGCTGGCAGGGAGACGAATGCAGGCTGCAGCAGGCTCTGCATTATCTTCAAAATCTGTAACACCAATGGGCAAGTAAACACAAGCCCGTTCCTTTCTTTACTGTTTCACAAATTCTTCATATTTGTGTTTTTTCTTATTTCGGAGTCAAGTTGAATGGTACGTCACATCTCAGCTTTTAAAATAGGGGTGAGTTGCACATAGTGAACAATTTTTTTTCCACTGCTGTTTTTTTTTCTCTTGCTATTTCTTCCTAGAATATTATTTACAGGAAAATTCCTGAAAAATTCTGGAAAATCATTATCCCTGGAAAATTCTTTACATTATTTTTATCCTCTCCAGAACTGTGATTTTGAAAATTCTGAAATTCGAGCCACACAGGCTACCTAAAACGCAATCTATGAATGGCGATCACAGTACTTTTGCTCTACTTGCATCAGAACCGTAGTGTTTTAAACACCGCTGCGTAGCGTCTTGATACCAACCAGTTGCTGAGAAGGCATTGTATTAGAAGTATCATGTGATGGATAAGCTTTGTCTATTAGAAACAGCCTTCAATAGTTAGTCTACAGCTTGGTTCCTACCTTGTGCAATCATAGAATCGCCTCGGTTGGAAGGGACCTTTCAGATCATGGAGTCCAACCATCAACCTAAATCTGACAAAAGCCATTGTTAAACCATATCTCCAAGCACTATGTCTACCCGTCTTTAAAATGCTGCAGCATGCTCTTAAACCCAGCAGATGTTCACTCTAAGGATGGTTGCACTTCATTTGTGAACAAAGTGATTCCCGTGTGTCTCATGAACAAGGTATTTTTCTCTGTCATACCTTGAAGCTCAAGCAAGTCCAACCGATGTAAAATTGACTTGAATAATTGAAACAGAATTTGCCCTACGTGTTCCCATTTTTAAGCTTTATAAAGCATTTATGATCCATGCAAATGAAGACAACTCATGTATTATTCTAATTATCTTTGCATATGGCATAGTAAATATTGATACTATTAATAAAGTTAAAGCAAGATGGAATTGAATATTCATAATTGAGCTCACAGTACGTTACAGATGTTTTATGCTGAGAATTAATGCTGTGTGAAGTTATATATAACTTTGATAGGTTTTAATTTGACTGCTTGTGTTATCTGCCATATGTCTGTTCTGTCCTTGATTATAACCTTCTGGCAAAAAAAAAAGAAGTAATAATTGTAATCTATGAGGTTTTCCATAAGAAAAAAAACCCATGAGCTATAAATGAAAAGATCTTAAGTAGTCTGATTTTGAAGAGCCACCACATTTTTCTCAAAGGCTTTTTGTTTGTTTCATTGCTACTATAAAAAAAAAAAAAAAAAAAGCCTTTGTGTGTTGCCCCCACTATAGCTGATTTTTCCTCCCCTCTTTGTTTAGTATGGTTTCAGCATTGCAACTTGCTGTTGATTCTTCATATCTTTCTCCTCCTCCTCTCTATTTTGGGCCTTCCAGATTTCCAGAATTTCAACTGAAAGATCACAGAATCATAGAATCCACCATAGAATGTGTTGGGTTGGAAGGGACCTCTAAAGATCATCTAGTCCAACCCCCCTGCAGTGAGCAGGGACATCAACTAGATCAGATTGCTCAGAAATCCCGTGTAGAGTCCCAAACCTTTGCTTGAACTCTAATCCTTGTAAATCTGAGGTATCATCTCTTCAATCCTGCTGGCATCCGAGATTCAGTCTTTCTAAACCTGAGTGTAGAGCTGCCTTCTTTCAAATTTCTCTTTACTGCCTCATTTCTGTTGAATTATTGTTATTCCTGGGCTTACATTTAGACTTCTGGTCTATGTTTCCCTCTTCACTCTGACAATTAGCGCTCTGTTGTCGTCTTTGGTTCAACTTCAGCGAGTTGTCATTGCTCTCTCTAGTGCTTCTCTTTTTCCGAACTACTGAAAAAAAAATTCCAAGGTTTGAAAATACTTTGAGCAAAAGTATTCACTTGTCTTAAAACTAAATAATCCCACTCCCTTTTCACCACTGATTATTTTCCTGGGAACCCCATTTCTTTTGCTTCTGTGTGTGGCCCCATGCAGTTATGACAAGTCTAGCATTCCTTTCGTTTCCCCTTGAAGAAAGAGTTTTATATAGAAAAACAGTGTCTTGGCATAATCTGTTCTCTAGAGACAGTGGCCTGGGTTTTTGGTTTGTGTTTTGGGTTTTTTTTAGCATTTGTTTGTTTCTTGCACTAAACCAAACGTGCTTAAAAACTTGTGTATTATCTTGTATGTTAAAAACTTGTATATTAACACAACTGCAATGGACTTTCAGGTCTTTGAAGCTCCCGCATAATTCATTATGCTTTCAAGAGCAGCTACTGGTTGGTTCGTATATTGTAAATATATTTTGTTGTATGCACGTAAAGTCATATATATATATATGTATGGATATAAACTAAGCCAATGAAGGAATTGCTATTTGTCTGCTGGTCCTATTCACTCTTCAGGCAGAGCTGCTCTGCCACCAAATGATAAAAAGAAAGGGATCAAAATAGAAAGTAAGAGTTAAAAATAATCTTCAGGGAAACCCTCAAGTACGCCTTAAATCACATTGATTAAGGCGTATTTCAGCAGCTGCTTAGCTTGAGATAAATAAATTAAGAATAAGTCTAATTCAGCAGGGTATGAAGCTCACAGATATACACTCAGAGTACACTTAGCTAAAGTTTATCTCTAAGAGCTCTTCAGTTTTGCACATCAGGCCCCCAGGATCGTATTTTCTGGATGCCTGGTTGCATTATCTGTGCCTAGCACAAAAGTACTGACCTGAAAGTCTTGTTTAAGTGACCATCCAAGAATCCTTTTTTAAAACGAGTCACAAGCACGGACAGGATCCTTTTCTCTAGAGCAACACAAGTGATGCCACGCTAATTACAAAATCTTAATTTTTAAACAGTTTTCTGCCACGTTTAGAACATATCTTTCAAGAAGTAACATGCAAATCTTGTGGATTATTTCACAGATACCCTTGCCCCTGATGAATCAAGGTTATTTTGAATGGAATGAGGCAATGGTGGGCACGACATAAAAGGAAGAGAAGGGTAACCCTAGATGCAATTGTTTTCTAAAAGACAGCAGTTTTTAAAGCCCATCTTTCGAATTCATCCAGTAGAACCACAAATCCTTTTATTTAGCGAATCAAGGCCTACCACTTTCTGAAGAAAAATTTCAGTAGTATTCTCCCGCTCCACATTGTACTAGCTAGAACATTAAAAAATCCACAACGCCAAACCCAAAAACCCAGCAACAAGCTTTCAAAACTAATAACGTTTCCATGCGGGTAGCATAAAATTATAAAACTCTATTAATAGAGATAGTAAAATAACAGCTGAGCTAACAGAACATGATTATGAGGCAGTTCTGGTGCCCAGGATGCTGATTACAGTTAATCCATGTATAACGTACAGTATCTCTAAACATCCTCAGATCATTCACTGCTCTGGTACAGCTATACGCAAGTGTTCTTGAAAGCAAAACTTTTCTTGTAGTTTAATTGTTTTTCTCTAATTAGAATCTGGTTTTCTTGTCCCAATCGCAGTCTCTCACCTGTTCAGAGACTCTGATAGGCCACTGAATTTGAATTAGACCTTGATTTCAAATCAAACTTTTTTGGATAAATTTTTCATTTTGTATTCTGAATTAAATCCATGTTTCTTATGTTTTTTATTTCTGCAAAATAAGATTCTCCTCCAGCTAAATTTATTTGCTGTAAATTGTAAAGATCATTTGATATCAAGTCCTTCAAAACAAACTGTATTTCAGCAAGAAATATGCTTTTTTTTTTTTTTTTTTGCAACAAGCGCTTATGTTTATGACAGGGTTCTAGGCTGTGAAACCCCAGTGGAAAAATAAAACGCTTTTTCCCTGTGTTTCCTTTGGCTAGATTAAGCAGGCCTTGATTTGGCTACAGCCAAATCCTGTCGTCTGCTTCCTTTTCCTTTCTTTCCTTTCCAACATATGGAGGGGACCACTTTACTCACGCTACTCACGCTACCTCACTCCTTGCCAGCTGCCAATATAGAACGATACTGCTCTCTAGGGAGACTTGTTTTACACATGTTTTTCCAAAGATCAGTATAAATTCTTCCCCTCTCGAGTCTTACAGGCGTTCTGTCCAACCGCTGTCTAGCCTTACCTGGGTTATTCTGCCCTTCATGCGTACACAGCTCTCGACATGGTCAACCCAAAAGACCTCCCAGCCCCAACTCTCAATTGCTCGGGTTCATTCACCACTATTTCTCGTAAGACTCGATATCTTCTCCCTCGATAACCTTAATTTACATAGAATCACAGACTGGTTTGGGTTGGAAGGGACCTTAAAGCCCCCCCAGTGCCACCCCCTGCCCTGGCCAGGGGCACCTCCCACCAGCCCAGGTTGCTCCAAGCCCCGTCCAACCTGGCCTTGAACCCCTCCAGGGATGGGGCAGCCACAGTTTCTCCGGGCAAGCTGATCCAAAACCTGCTCAGCCCTGCTGCAGAGCACGCTCAGGGCTGGCCCAGCCTTTTGCTGTTCCCTGTAAAGCCCCAATTACAGAGCGGTTATTCTCCAAAACACGACTTGCACTTGAGAGGTTATAAAATGGTACAATAATACAACGCTGAATTAGATTCAACATTGAAAACATCCGGAATATTCTTTCCATTCTAATACCTTTTGTTTCCCACCCTTTAATTTAAGAAGTAATTTTTCTCTGGCCTCCTCTGCGTATATATGTGTATATGTATGTTCCCTATGCACACAGTAAAGCAAAGGAGCTTTGCAAAAAGCCAGTTCCAAGTCTAGCTAGGGCCTAGAGTCCAAAAATAAATTGACTCTCTGATTTCACAGTGGCTATCTGATCGCTATGTGTAATTTAAAGGGGAGTACTTCATTTAAAGAAATCTATATTTTCAAGTATTTAATTTAAAGAAACCTGTATTTTTATCAAAGTCCTTTTGCAGATTGACTAAATATGTCCACTGGCACCCTTTTTGGTCTGAAGGAGTCAACGGAGAATTGTAGTAAAAACTTGCATTTCTATTTAGCCACAAATACATTCATTGCTAAATACAACAATTATGAATTACAATAAATACAACAATTATGAACAATTATCATTGACAAATGATAAGTACAAAAATAAAAGCTTTTTCTGAGTTTTTCGCCACGGTTTCTCTATAGAAAAAAATCTTGTCTGATCCTTCACATACTTCTTAGCAAATAGTATTAGGCAAACTAAAGTTGCAACATCAATGAAAAAAAAAATATATTATCCACAAATTCTAAGAAATTGTATTCCCAGGTGACTTAAACTGAATTAAAAAACAAAACAAAACAAAACAAACCTCCAACACCCAAAATAACAAATGACCTTTAAATTTCTGATTAGGCCAATATGTAGATGTGCTCATTAAGAACGAAGTAACCATAGCTCTTGAGCTGGACTTAGCTGCACTGGGGTTGGTTTTACTGTACACCTACGTGCCTCCGAGCATGTCCAATGGCTAAGAGAGCAAGTATTTGTGTTGATCCAGCAGAGAGGAGGAATCATAGTATGAGATTTGCCATTATTGTTTTGTGTACTTTGAAAATTGAGTTTAATGAAGTTTAAGGCAGCCGTTTTAAACAGAAAACGTTTGGAGAAAATAAATTTGTATTTTTCAGGGCTCGGGTGTCTCAAGTTAAGCTTCGTGTTCCACTTTTGCATTTATTCTGGTTTGGATCAGCAACTGTTTATCTATTTTATGCAAAGAAACTTACTTACAGTAGAGAAACACAGGTGAGCGAAGACAAAAAGTCCTGTTTCAAACCAGGAAAACAGACCTAAGAAAGTTTTTTCTGCTTTTCACTCCAAGACTTTGGGCTACAAGTTTTTTCCTCCATGGCTTGTTTAAAGGTCTTTCTGCTTTATTTGGTTTTCTAGACTGTGCATGCAGTTAAAAACGGGGAGGAAAAGCAGAAGCATAAATTTAGACAGTACAGAAAAGCTAATAAAAGGAAAATCCAACATCTAAATATATATACACAAACACGTGCATGTCTGTGCAGTCCATTGAGATTTACTCATGACTGCCTTTGTAGCCCAGAAACGGCGGAAGAGAAATACTGTAGCTAGCATTTGAAAAACTTCGCGCTCTCCCAAAAAGTTCCGCGTGAAAAAAAAAGAAGATTGAAACTGTTGAGTTTGTTAAAAATGAACTGGATTACCCCTTGGGAAAATCATAAACAGATTAACAAGCGCTTAAATTTCAGTGAAACGGGTTTCCGTCTTCGGGGTGGTAGGAGGGAAAGTTCACCTTGAGAACCAGATAATCTTACGTCTCTCCCTGGTTGACATGACAGCAGGGACAAGTCCTGTGGCAGCTCTGTCTAAGACTCAAACGAGTTTATTCCCCTCGGTAGCAGGATGTAATGCAGGGGCTAACAATGAACTCAGCCGCGTTATCAAGGCTCTTACGTACTTAGCTTAATAGGCGGCATGTGTTGGATATCAGACCTTCTCTGTGTCATAATATACACCCCCCAAAAAAGGTAATAAAATGCAACTTACTGTTCCATTCTTGTCCTATAAATACTTATCAGACAAGAAAATGATCCACAAGTGCTTTACTGGGTTTCTTCCGTCCATCAAATATCATGACAATACGTTCAGCCCTTTATCGCAACATGCATAACTAACATAATTTCTCCTTCACAGAAAGTGATATCTCCGGTTCTCCTTCCCATTTTTATGGAAACAATAATTTGAAAATACACATCAGGCACAAGAAGATAATTCCTGTCAGCAATGATTCTTTAGTACGATTCAGTGGCGGTGACCTCGGCTAAGTCGTGGAAAGAAGAGAGAGTCATTTGGCTTTTTTTTTTCCATTTCTTTTTCTTTTTTTTCCTGTTTCTTTTTTTTTTTTCTTTTCTTCTTACTTTCCCGATAGAATACTATACGACAAAGCCCTGGAAGGGCCCGGGGAAGCAATCGTCACCACTTTTCTTGCACTTAGTCTTTTTTTCCCCCCTGTTCCTCTCACGTTGTTCTGCCTGCTTATTTTGTTATTTAATAAGCTCACTGGGCAAGAAGCATGCCTTCTTCCTGAACTGGAAAACACTTCAATACTGCAGGTATTGTTGCCAGATACAATTACCATTATGAATAAAGTAATCTTATTTAACAACAGTAATCTGCAGAGGCCGGCAAACTCGTGGAGCTACAGTTAGAGCATTTTTCAAAATATACAAAATCAAATAAAGGTGTAATTTGTCTCAGCAGAAGCGATTCATTATTATCCAAATTGTATGGTTATGAATTTTACTTGGTTTTAATCCTTAACGCCTGTCTGTTCTGACCCCCCTAGCATTTTGATATTGTTGATTCTAAAGAGCTTTTCTAACTACAAATTGGATACCATTTTTAAAGAGGGGGAAAGAAAGAATTCAGACTTTGTTTGATGGCATCGTTTTTGTAGGAAAACCTCCTTTCTTGAAGATGTTGCATAAAACATGAATGCATTCTTTTCACTTCTGGGATCTTACCTTCAAGAGCACTTTAGAAATGCAGCTCTCCTTTCTTTTATTATGTATTAAAACATTTGATTTGCTCGAACATATTCTCTTTTATGCAGGTTAGTGTGTACACTGGTGAAACTTATTTTCTTCAGTCCTGTGGGAACCTTTAGAATAATTCAATTAGAAAATGTAAATAACGTCACTTTGTCTGAAGGGCTATTATACAGGAAAAGAAGAAAATTCGTGGCATCATTGGAACAGTATCAGTTGACCGGCTTTGAGCTTAGAGACTGATACTTCTACAGAATGCCCTCAAACAAATAGATTTTCTGGTATTAGCTTCTTTATGACGCAATCCTGAGAACGAAGCTATTATACACTACTGTTATTAAGTTTAAACGTAGTTCACTTGCTTATTATGGCATTGTCCAAATGATCATAGAATCATTTAGGTTGGAGAAGACCCTTAAGATCATCGAGTCCAACTGTTAACCTAAGACACCAACCTGATTTGATAAAACTACGGTAAAAATTGTTGGGGACTGAAGTTTTATGCAGTATTTATAGCCTCAGTCTCAAACAGATTCTCAGTTTACTGGAGGCTTCTTTCGCAGATTTTTTTTGCTTTTTATGCAGGGGATACATTTCTATGTTGGATTTTTCTTGATGTTAAATGATGCTACTATAGTTTGTCAGGCTGTCGCAGGTAGGTAGGTATTTTAATTGGAATTCAAAACGTATCACACAATATAATAAGTTTGCACGCAAAGCAACATCCAGAAGACTAATTTGAGGCTTGCTACAATTACCATGATCATGGAAATGATTCTTTTGAATAGCTCTGCTCCATGTTCCTTGTGGTTCATACTGTACTTTTGTGAGTTTCAAATCATGTTTTTTGGCATATATTTTATACTCAGAAAATTCTGAATATAACTTTCAAATATTTCTACTGTACTGAGGAATAAGGGATGCCAGCAATTTGAAGAGTAGATTAAAATTTAAATTTTGTAGGTTATTTTTATATCAGCGCTAACGCCCCTGACTATGTTTAGGAAGGAAAAATAAATTCTCTGATAAAAAGTAGTCTGGTTAGAATAAAAAGTAGTCTGGTTAGGGGTGGAA
This sequence comes from Sterna hirundo, assembly GCA_009819605.1. Taxonomy (NCBI): domain Eukaryota; kingdom Metazoa; phylum Chordata; class Aves; order Charadriiformes; family Laridae; genus Sterna; species Sterna hirundo. The sequence continues at coordinate 2,226,426 of CM020441.1, forward strand.
GATGGGGAAAAAAAATTGAGATTAAGACCATTACTACCACATCTCCGCAAGATTGCCTCTCAAAGCCTGAATGGATTGACAAGCAACTGGTTAATAAGAACATTTACAGAATTACCAGCCTGTTTGGCAGTAGTTAAGTGGCAGCTGGTCCAGAAATACAACTATTTCTAGAATCGCATTCCTTAAAAAAATCTAGAAAAGGTGGGGAGAGTCCAAAGAAGAGGTAGATGGGACAAAAGATATCTAGAAAATATGGCGCATTGAAAGACTTGGATATTCCCAGATGGGGAAAGCAGGAACATATAGTTGGCTTAATTCCTAATGAAAAAAAAATAAACAAAATTAATTTGATAAACTGAAAAAAAGCCGCAACAGTAGAGTGAATTAAATATTAATATAGATCAGCTCAGAGTTTGAAGAGACCCTTTCATTTTAAGTGCTTAAAAAGAAAAGGTAAACTTTTGCTCTTAAATCTGTTACAAATGGTCTATGGAGACATCATTCTGCTTCACAGCTGGGGAACTCTCCACTCTCCCTTCCAGTTCTGTTTTTTTTTTCCATTATTACTACTATTACTGTCTTGCAAAGCCACTTGTACCTCCTAGAAATTCTGACTTTAATCTGGGACCTCTAGATTCTATTACAATGCAATTTAACATAAAACTCTTTTTGGTTTCAGTGAATTGGGAGAGAAATTAGTTTAACACCCCGGGCTTCTGGAAGCCAAATAAGTGAGAACGTAAGAGATAATGAAACCTAGTTCTTATGCAAGAACCTAGAAAGAAATGAAATAACATCTAGTACCAATAATGTTTAGAGATTCCAAGGAACTGCTCTGCTAAATTGAATTTTTTAGGCTTTTCACAAACATGCATATATTTCTGAAAGTTTCAACATCAGCATATACGATAAATTACAGGAAAATCTGTGTTTATTTAAATTAGCAGGAAATTAACTAATAAAGCTATTTCACAACTGATTTTTAGACAAAAAAAAAAACATCTGTGAGCTAAGTAAACAATAATGTTAATAAAGTTTTCGCTTTTAATTTAAATCCAAACTTTACAAAGGTGAAAAATCATTTCCTGGGGGTCAGACATTTCTTGATACTGCAAGACTCAGTTCTGTTCAGTATTCTAGAAACTGGAGGAAAACATGAAAGTGAATCTACTGCTTTAGATTAATAGGATCTGATGGTGGCTTTTTTGAAGGTCAGTGGCTTTTGAACCTATGGGCGACAGCAGTGACTTGTAGACAAACTAAATCAAATTCAGCAGCAATTTTATAGCCAAATTTAGAAGGGCTAAACACAGCTTGAGTTGATTAATAGTGGTGAACATCTACTTTATTCCAGAAGAAAGTGCCTTTGAATGATAAAAGCTGCTCATAAAAGAGATGTGTCATGGGATGTCAAAAGGAGTGCTTATGATGTATCCAGCCTTTTCCTTTCTCATCCTGTTGAGAGCTGGTTCCTGAGACAGATCCACAGGAATTCAGGTTGGACACTTTCAAAATACTTACATAAAGGCTTTGGGCATTAGCTGGGAGGAAACTAGCAAGTCAGTGAATGAAAAAGCCGCTTTTATGTGGTATCTGCCAGCCTTAAAGTCAGAAAACTGTTAACACCTGTGGCCTAAAGACCAAACATAGACAAATATCAAGCTTTGCTCTACTCGATGTGTCCTCTGTAGCCCCGTAACTGGTTATCGATATGGCGTATGAGTGAATTTCTGTTTGGTTACCTACTATGTAATAGCTGACAGACAGAAGGCACTGCTGTCAAACGGACTACAGAGCGATCTGTGAAGATCACTATGAAATGAAATTCAAGACATACTTTAATTCCAGATAACACTTCAATACTTTGGTAAATTACAATGATAAACTATTTGGACTTTTTTTTTTCCCCCCGATTTAAAACAAGCTTTATTTATAGGTTGGAATTATTTCTGTTTGACTTTTCATGTGGGAGTGTTTAATTTCATAGATGTTGTCATCTCTCGAATGTTTTGGAAAATACCTTTGGGAGTTCATAGCCTACAATCTACCAGTTCCTTTGCTACTGACATCAATTAGGATGCATCTTTTCAAATTAGGGAAGGGAAGATTTCAGTTGGAAGGGACCTACAACGATCACCTAGTCCAACTGTCTGAGCACTTCGGGGCTGACCAAAAGTTAAAGCGAATTATTCAGGGCATTTTTGTAATGCCTCAGGCACTGACAGGCTCGGGGCACTGGCCACCTCTCTAGGAAGCCTGTCCCAATGTTTGACCACCCTCTCGGTAAAGAAGTGCTTCCTGATGTCCAGTCTAAACCTCCCCTGATGCAGCTTTGAACGATTCCCATGCGTCCTGTCCCTGGATCCCAGGGAGAAGAGCTCTGCACCTCCCTCTCCACCTCCCCTCCTCAGGAAGCCATAGAAAGCCATGAGGTTGCTCCTCGGTCTCCTCTCCAAACTAGACAAACCCGAAGTCCTCAGCTGCTCCTCACAGGACGTTCCTTCCAGCCCTGTCACCAGCTTCGTTGCCCTCCACCTTCAAGGACCTTCACATCCTTCTTGAATTGCGGTGCCCAAAACTGCTCACAATACTTGAAACTGAAGCCATAGAGAAAAAAAGGAAGCTGGGGTGGGAGAAACAAGAAGAGTATGGTCTGAAGCTGCTTCTAATATCACTTCTTTTTTTTATATTTTCTCCCCCCTCTGGCTTTTTCATGTCGCAACTCAGCAACAAGTGTTCTAAGTATGTGAAGAAAAAGCTGTTATCTTTGCATTCTTTTTTGATGTTGTTCTGCTTTTTTTTTTTCTTTTTTAAACTAGAATATATCCACATACACATTCCTCTACTGCTGCTTGCTTTCGTCTCCAAAGATAGGACTTTTCCTCCGTTTTCAAAGGTTCCTAAAACGCTCTGATGCACCACATAGGCTGAACTGCCCAGCTCTATACAAGTCACTAGAAATTCATATTGCCTTGGAGAACTTGCAAAATATTTGCTGATAGTAAACACTTCCTTTTTAAAAGTAAGGTGTTTAGGTAAATAGCAATCCTCTGTACCTTTTTGGCTTAGTGCAAACTTGTATGAAACTTGAAAAGGTTTAAGGAAAATAACAAGTCTGTCTCTTCACTCATGTGACAAATAGCTTTTAAAATAAAGATTGTTTAAATTTATGACTAAGGAATACTTTGGGATTGTACCTAGAATTCAAAATATAACCAAATTTCTCATTTTCCAAGCAGAATAAATACATTGATTAGCTGATATTGCTGTGAAGATGAGAATGTATTTGTCACGTTGTGGATATTTGAACTCTGTAGCAAACACCAAAGGAAAACTTTGTTTTCCTTATCCTGTCAGAAGCTCGAAATGCATTTCAAAAGTAATTTGAAAACATAACTCTGCCAAAAACTCTGCCAAACTCAGTTCACACTTGTAAGACCTCTGTCAGGTGTGGAGTTGCAGGATTCCAAATGCAATGCATTGGGAGTTCCCTATTAATGAGAGTGGAATAAGAGGGATTTTTCTTTCCATGCAGCACAATGAAATGAGTGAGCGGTTACATGAACTAAACATGCGCCGGTAAATGCGTTGCCCTACTCCGTTCCCTTGGAGCAATGAGACCAGCTAGTCCTGTTGGAAGAAACTCTTACATATTTATGCACCATACTCCGTTTCACTTGACCTTTCTATGCCTGAAAATCCACTGGCATGAGTTCAGCTTATTAAAAATATAATCATAACAGTCATATCAAACACAATCTAATTTAATAATTCCTATTTTCTGTTCAGTATATAGTGAAACAGAAACTAGCTTTTGATTCATAGAATCATAGAATCATAGAATCTTCATGGTTGGAAATTCAGTAGGTATCTGAATGTGGCTTAAACGTAGATGCTCATTCAGATGTTGCTTTATATATAATCCATAGTACTTGATTATGCTACAAGAAAATTATTCTTAGCATACTATAGCTCTATCTAAAACAATAAAAAAAAATAAAAAAATAAACAGATTTCTCGAAAAATACCTCGCTTGACATTTTAACGTCTTCTCTGCATAACATTCATAGCTAGTTTGCCTATTATCATTCAATAGTTCTTGAATAGGCTATCTTATTTAACACAGAACTTCAAGATAAATTAACTATTCCTTTTATTTCTTTAGATCCACATGTTGTTCTTTCCAGCACTTCATTTTAAAGGACTGTAAAAACGTACTATGTACTGCCAAGAAAACATCTGTCAGCTTCCAACTGAAGTTACTCATGAAAAGCATACATCTGGGAAGGTCCGGGAAGGACTTGTCTCTCTCTGTTCCTTTCATCGTTACAGAACTCGCTTGTATTATAAACGTCAAGATCATTTGGAGATAAAATTAGCATAACGAGTGAATAGTATCTGAACCATAGGAAAGCAATGATTAGATGATGGCCTTAGCACTCTGGCGGAAGGTCAGCAATGAGATTGCTAAATCAGTTTACTTTCTGTACTCTTTAGTAACTACTGTAATTAAGTAAATTATACTGGTCCATGTGCTGGAGTGGTTGCCTGCTGTAAAAAAATGCAAACAACAACAAAAAAGCCCACACATCCCCACTCCCCAAAACCTACGAGGCATCCTGAAGATGAAGCAAGCTCCTTAGTGCTCAGAATCTCTCTTTGACAATGTTTTACGTTATTTAGTGGGAAAGGATTAACAATAGGCTATCAGCATGTCACGAATACCATTATCCTAAAGAGAGCTAGTGCAATAGATCACCAGAATTATGTTTTCAAATAAATCCAGGTTATTAATGTAACAGACTTTTGAAAAATGGGTATTGACCACGCTAAATCCACAAATGTATTGCAATGACTGGTCATCCGTTCAATTTTCGTTCTAACGGAAAGCATGACTGTATCAGAGCGCAGTGAGGAGGACGAAGACTGGGAGAGAAAATAAGGTGATTTGCTCAAGGCTATATTTATTGTCAGGGCTGGGACTGAAAACAAAGAGAAAGCAACTATCGTAGGTCTGTTGGCATGCTTTGTAGATCTCGTATTAAGGGAGAGGTTACTATTTTTCCCATCTAGTAATATCTCCAACTGATAATAACTTGCTTCCAGTCATTTTGGGACGTTAGCTAAGGTGATAGAGGTAATCTGAACATACATAGAGGTGGAATCGCACATTTCTTTTTATTTCTGTCTACACCCAGATAACAGGGATAACTGTTTTCCAGACTTGCTCCTGAACGTGGGGCTGGCTGGGATATTGAAAGACCTGAGAGCAAATCTTCTGGCTCCAGAACCCATTCTTGCTCGTAAATACTTAGTGACCACATACAGGAATTACTCATTTGGCTTTTATGCTTTATTTTTAAACCTCTGTCCAATACAAGAAGTTATATATTTTTTAGAAAATATCGTCACTTAGTCTGTATTCCCTCCCACTGTATTATTTTTTTTTTTTTTACTCCAAATAAGAGAACATTCTTCTGTTTGAAAACTTAAATGTGTTCTAAGAAGACCATTTCAACTGTTAGGGTGCGTGTTAGGAAGCGTTGTTCTGATCTTAACCAGGTAAGATAACAAAAGATGAAAAGACTTCAACATAGTTTGTAAGAATATTATGCAGGTCTTACACCGCAAATCTTCATTGGTTTAGTCCTAATTTAGCATCTTAATTTTATCATAACGGGATGGTCTTTCTATCTTTTATAAACATTTACGTGCTGTGTTTTCATACAATAACTTCATATCGACAATACATTTTCTTTTATGTGCAAATGTAGCTGCCAAGGAAGGAAACTTCAGAGTTTGGGAGTGGTACCTTGGTCCTGGGAGTGAGCCAGAGAATACAGAGCTAAAAGACCTGGTCAGCTATTGGGGAAAATGGATTCGGGGGTAAACTTCACCTTGTATTAACCACGGTCTGCTGAATTAGCCAGTGCGCTTGCTTATTTCTCCAGAAACCCACAGGCTATGCACGTGAAAATATAGTATATCTCCGATTTTTGGGGCTTATGTTAAATAAAAAAATGAACAACGTGTGCTTAGGTAAAAAAAGTGAAAGCCAAAAAAAAAATATTGAAAACCCCCAGGCAAAGCCTTAAAGGACAATTGTGCTGCTGCTGCAGACCTATTATACACCAAAAACTATCACAGCTCTTAAAATGTTTTATGAAGAAACTGTTCCACTTAGTTATGAGAAAAAGGAGAAGGAATCTTCCTATAAATGCTTTTTGTGGTTTTATGTGTTTTATTTACCTACATAATGTTGCAAACACACCTTTCAGGAAATTTTATTTAACAACGTCAATATTAACTATTCAGCGAGCTTCCAACAATAAAGGTATAATTGCCACAGCAACTAGGAGCATTTCAAGATTGCCTCAGGAGTATTGCTCCAAAATTAAACCCTGTTGGGTTTTTTTGTTGTTGTTTTTTTTTGGTTTTTTTTTTTTTTAAATATGGCGTCTTAAAAACTAATCTTTAAACAAGTGTAATCTGAAATCTCAATGAAATTAAAGAGTCCCAGAAATAAAATTATTGCAACTGCCTCGTTGATTAAGACGTTTCAGGGCAACATCCAAATGGTAGCGATTTATCCGCTAGATCTACTTTGTTCCTGCCTGCATCTCACCAGAACCAAACCGTGGAGGAGTCAGTCCTATGCCATGGTGGTGTCCTATTTTAGTAAAGCAATATTGAGTATTGAGTAATATGGCACCCATCCGTTTAATTTCATAAACTATTTAGTTGGTCGTATTTCTGTCTATAATGCAAAAAGAGCATCGTGGTACTTTCTGTGTCTCCAGTATTGCATGTCTGTCGTTGTCTAGTTGGGACAAAATAGCATTGGAGAGCAATAATGGTCACCAAAGCACGATGCTTGCTATTTCTGTGGATTTCGATGATTTTGTAAGATGTTTGCCTTCTAAGTCAGAAAATCTTTTGTGTGCATTTTTTAGCAACTGTTCTGGGAAGTTAGAAAATTGCTCTTTGGTACACATTTACTATGTAGAAAACAGCTCAATTTCTACAACCTAGTGCTTATTACAGAGCTTCTCTTTAAAAGGATTCTCTATTTCTATACTACCTCTCGTAATATCTGATCTACCCTACTCAGACATACGGTGTATTAACTTTGTACACTTGAAACATCAGGAGAAATGTTTTTTTTTCTGCAAACCAACAGATGTTGATGTTATGTTACATTAAAAATACAGAACACCCTGACACTTTCATGTTACGAAAATTTCATTATTCTGTGATAAAATGATTGTTTCATAAATTAGCACATTTTATACTGCTGTACTTCTTCAGCATTTTGAGTTTAAAAATCTTTTATGGACGATTCACCAGAAAGAAATGAATATAGGCTGCAATTAGAGTCTAGATCTGTTTTGTCTGTCTTCAAGGCAAAACTACTCACTCTTTCCGACACTGAAGCTAAACACTAGCTGACCATGTTTCAGATTCAAAGGACTGATAAGATGTGTTCTTCCTCGTCTATATTTAAAACGTGGTTGTCCTTGGCATGTGAGATTCAGTGTTCGAGTCTGGGCATCTGTAAGGCCTGAAAGGGACCTGGTTGCAATTCAGAACACGTACTTTGATTTCTGAGAAATTAACATTTTAAGTTAAGCAAGTAACAAATTTAGCCATACAAGCATAACATGTTAGAATATTTCATAGTGGTTTGATTTTAAGGCTTAAAGACACTATTTAAGATAAATTAATTGTCAGTCTTTAGTAAAGCAATACCTTTTCCCTTTTTTATAAAGGTTTTCTTTGCTGGAAAGAGTTACCCATTGCAATTAGTAGGAAAAACCTTCTCTCAAGACATCTGCTAACACAAAATTATTAATATACTGTGACCCCAGGAGCAATTCAGTATTTTAAGAAAGTATGAACTCTATTTAATGGTAGGATTTTGTTGAACGAACTGAAAGTTGATAACCGAGTCTTTGAAAAACAGAAAGAAGTGACTCACCGTTGGGAGCCAAAAGCTGCAAATAGTATCTTTGAGAAACAAATATATGACTCACTTGTGAAGCAGAGAGCAGCTGGTTTTCTTGATCAGAGCACTGATTGGCAAATGAAAGTGGAAATAATACTCTGGAAACGAAACATCTGTACATTATATAATTGTAAAGTGGATTGACACATCAATTTGAAAAGTGAAGTCTTCGTATCCTGTCTTTGAACTTCTACAGTCTTATCCACTTAAACTATAAAAAATAGTTCTGCCTACAGCAATGGTATCCTTTAAAATATTTTAAGTTCAAGTAGAATCTACTGGAAATAGGGCGATACAGTCGAACACTGTTACAAGGGGGATCAACAGAGCTGTCACGCAATCGGCCACGTTTACAATCAGTGAAAACGTGCACCGCAATCCGTCTTAGGTTGCTCGGTGGGAAGCGAGTGTTCTTCAGTGTTCTAACCATTCATAATCGCGAATGCTTTTACTTGTGTTATTATATTTTTTCTTTACCTGATTATAAACTCCCCAGTCACAGAGAAAAGCTACAGTTCTCTCAAACCCGTTGTAACTACCACACTCCTCTGTACAGGAACTGGATCCCTTTCACTAGAGAGAAACAGAACCCTAGACATCGCTCTGATATTTTTTTTTTTCTACATTAAGTTCTGACTTCTGTGTGAGAAACCTGAATCACAGAAAGCCTCACCATTGAATGATAAAAGAAACACTTGTACTTAAAGTTTTTAATGGTCTGCACTGTCTTTGATTTTGTCAAACGTAAAAGAAATGAAATATAGTCCTGAATGGAAAGTAAAGAATTTCTAAAAGTATTTCTTTCTGTAAAGCTCAATTTTGAAATAGAGAAGATATTTTTGGTATCATGAAACTGTTCAAAACCAGTTTGTTCTAGTTATCAGAACCCTTGAAAAGCATCCAGGACACGATCATAACACCTTGCCTTTTTTTTTGCAGGTTTTTTCTGAACATGAAGATCAAAGTAAATAAATGGTACTATTTAGGAGGAGAAACTCCAAGTCAAAAATCTGAAAAACCTCAAATTTTCAGATTCCCTGGGGCAAATATAAATATTTCTGTACAACAGTCTAGTTGAGTCTGGAAGGGACACCTGGACATAATCTAGTCTACCCACGCCCCGCCAAGAGATGACTTCAGGAAATCAAACGCTGCCCCAAAATCAGTCCTGATTAGCTAGTGGAAACATCTTGGCTCTACGTAGGTGATGATTCCAATTTCACATCATGTCTGTTTGTGTAAGCATTAAGCAGGCTGGAGAAAAAAAAACAAAAACCAAACCAAAAAAAAAAAAAACCCAAACCCCCAATAAGCTATAAAGCCACACAATCAAGTATGCTTTTCAATTAAGCTGGCAATAACCTCCCCAGAACCAATGACTATTTCTCCATAAAATATCTCTTTGGGAAAGGTTTCTGCACCTTCCTCCAGCCTTAACAGGGCCTCTAAGGGCTTAGATGTTCCTGAAACTGCCTCCTCTGAGTCATCTTTCCTGTTCAAATTTTATGTTGTGCACCTCTCTCTCTCTCTCCTGAGTGGCCAAGATCTGGATATGATTTTTTCCCACTGTAATACTTACTCTAGTATCTGCTTTGTAAAAAAAAATATTCCCGTGATAAAGAAATGCACGCACTTCCTTTGCATGTTGTTTTGAAGATTATGGAGAGCCTTTGCAATGAAGGCATACTTCAGCTCAATCTTGCAAGACTTTATGGTCTCAGTGAAGCACCCGTGGATGCAGGCCACTAGAAAGTAAATGGAATCACCAGGTCTCCAAGAATCTACAGTCTCCAAGGAGTTAATATTAAAATATAACTTAACACATAAACAAGGAAAGGGGGAGAAGGAAACTTTCCAAGTAAACTTCGTAAAAAATTCAAAGCCCCAGCCACTTGAAAGTATTAACAAATTGAAAGTTGGACAAATATAATAGCCATGAAGATAATTTTCCTACCACTTCTCACTAGAAACACAGTAAATGGTCTGGCTTAGCATACTGTGGTTACATTTGCACATGATAACTTGGTGTACAGTTACTACTAACATTATGAACTCTTCTGCAATTTGAAGGAGTTCACTGCAGAAGAACGTACATCTGCATGAACCTACTCTATACGACAAAGCTTATATTTGTCAAAATCTGTTAATTTTTAAACCAGAATTTTTTTTTTTACCTAAACTTCAGAGCTGGTTATCTAAACTTTCCCACTCCTCCTGGTTTAGATGCGGTACCTGAGAAAATCGGTCTGATTTTCATAGGGTACTACCTTGTGAGAGAGAAAATAGGCCGGTTTTATTTATTTGCACAGTATGAATAATGGTAATTCAACTTTCAAAAATTTTGCACTGAAGTTTTCCTTGTTACTTGAAGATAAACAAAATATGACATCCAGAATGGGTTCACTGTGTCCTTAAGGAGTCAGTTTATTATAATTGAATTTCCTGTATGCTTTTATATATATCAATTTTATTAATCTCCCAACTGTGTAAAATGAGAGTAGATTCAGTACCAAGACGCACAATGTAAAATCTAAGTAGAAAAATCCAATAGGTTTTTTAACATCTGCCAACTAAAAGGCTTTTTTCTTTCATTCAGAAAGCATGGATTTACTCTCTTTCATCTCCCATGTTACAAATAAGACTTCCCTTCTTACTTTTACTGTCTGTGTTTTGGGATAAGATACTTAAATTAGTTGTTGGAGAATGAAAGCACGTCAGTATTTTACCTATTTAATGATAGTGTCACTTTTAAAATAGATGAGATTCTTGCTAATGTTCATAAACAGATTCTTTGGAATTGGTGCCAACATGTAACTTTTGTCTTTGAAAACCAAGGAGTAATTTAAACTACTTGCAGTTGCCATGAAATGCTGAGCTTAGTCATTTGATGGACTACCTATATAACAGAACAACCACTAATTAGCTTAAAATCACACATCAGTATATTTGCTGTTTCATTAAGTTTCCGCTCTATAAAAATGGATACAAATAGGATTACAAGTGGGATTTCCTATCTATTTTTTTGACAATAATTATGTCTTGCTGCAAACGTTTACGCTTCCCATCCATTTAGAGTCAGTCCACATCAGGTCAACTCAGCTTTGATTTCATTAGGGATGAACATACGTCAAACATTGCTGCCTGCGTTGAGACTCAGATTTTCAAAGATCCACAAAATCTAAACTACAGTGACCTGAGGTAACACTGATGCTTGTCACCTCCAATGAAGATCAGCAAAGGCATCGGTATGGCAGAGTTTAGAAGGAAAGCAAAAACTCTGTTGTTATGACTAGGCAAACCCAGGGGCGTCCTGTTCTGGGTTGGATGCAGGCTTCCGTTAGATTGATCATGTTTAGTGAGTTGACTTCTAAATTCCCTCTTGGGTCATGAAGGGCTGAGCCTTGACTACATTTTGACTTCTTGCTGTTTCATGCTACGTATTCACTGTGTCTCTCGGCCATTCCAGGGTCAGCGTGAGTTGGTGTGAAAGTTCACAGACTATATAGAAGGTGCATTACGGAGCCACAGGCTAAGGTTTTTTCACTGTGTATTGTTAATTAAAGACAATTCAGCTTAATGGTCAGTGTTGATCGCTAATGATCAGGCACAGACTTGACCATAGGAAGTTCCATCTCAACACGAGGAGGAACTTCTTTGCTGTGAGGGTGGCAGAGCCCTGGCACAGGCTGCCCAGAGAGGTGGGGGAGTCTCCGTCTCTGGAGACATTCCAACCCCGCCTGGACGCGTTCCTGTGCCACCTGCTCTGGGTGACCCTGCTCTGGCAGGGGGTGGGACTGGGTGATCTCCAGAGGTCCCTTCCAACTCCGACCATTCTCTGATTCTGTGTTCAAACTTTTCTGGATGCTCCTGCTCGGAGGTAATTTCATGTACCTGTCTCACTGTCCTCCCCATCCCTCTCCAGACACACCTCTAGTTTTCCTGACCTGAGGTACCTCTCCCACACAACAGTGTCCATCATCATTTATTTCTCTCCTAAAGATCTTCTCGCTCCACCATCCTTCTCCCAGTGCGTCACTCTATACCCATATTACTTTGTTCATGAAGTCTCTTTTGGAAAATACTTAACTACCTTCTGAAATTACTTTTTTTTTTTTTCTTTTTCCAAAATCAAATCTGCCCAAAACAATAATAAAAAACCCACCCTGTCAAGTTAGTTTTTAAGCCCGCATCACCTTGGCAACAGGTGAGATTCACAGCATATTACTTTGATCCATTCAGGTCACACTAGCGTTACTTTACAGAAATCTCTGTGACAGTTTTTATGTATGTGCACGTATTAATTTTTCAGATAACTCCTTGTCAGACAGGGTCGTGTGTAATTGCTTCCTCTAACCAGAATAGTGCTACAGTTCCAGACATGGGTGTTAGAATTGAAATACAGTGTGAAAAATCTTAAAAAAAGAAAGGAATGTTTGTACTTTGCTCCTGAGGAGGACGCCAACCATTACATACCTTAATAGCTCCTTCGTCAGTTAATAACAGTCTTCGGTCACAAACCCTGTATCAAAATGCAGCAAATGTCAAGGTAATCTGAATAAGATTTTAGGAAACATAAAGTGTTTGAAGGAGAAAAAAAACACTTTCATGAGACTTGAGCTGGAAGTTCTCTATAATTCAGGCAACAGAACTGGAAAAGGCATCACCAGCCTCTGCGTAATACTGAACTTACTTTATTTAAGAGTAGAAAAAAACAACGTGTAAGTGCAGAAAAAGTTGCACATCTTACAGACATATAGCAGACACCAGCAAAAGCAGATACACTTTTGGTAATAGTTGGTTTCTTGTTTCAGTTTGCAGCAATATGGAAATGCATTTTAATTTTAAGGATCTAATGGTACCTGAGAGTTTATTAGAGAATTAATATCTTGCATTAAATTTGAAGTGTCCGTAAGTTTCCGTTTCTTCACCGGTATCAAACCCGTAAATATCCTGATTTTTCAGTTCCGTTGAAAAACAAAAGCCACATTCAGAATATCTGAAATATGATACAAAACCAGACAAACAAACCCCCAAATCCACTCCCGGCAACCTTCCCCAAATATTTAACATTTTTCAAAACGTTCGGAAAGATCACTACTTTCACACAAAATGTAACTTTTGGAATTCCTGTTTTAATCCCGTGCCTTGCAGGGTTTCCTTAAAAGGACCCCTCTTCCTAAGGACTTTGTACTTTTCCAAATTCTGCAAAATACAAGACCGCTCTTCCCTGTCCTTTGTGGGGACAGGAGTTCCCTGTGCTGAACAAAGAATAGCCCAGCAGTCGGGTTTACAGCCTCGTCAAACAGGACATCTTTCCTATACTCTTCTCTCTACGACTTAATGGAACAATGTTGCTTCCAAGAAAAGTATATAAAATATCTACACACATGTTCTGTATTACATTCAGACTTGAAGGAAATTAAAAGCCGAATGATGCACAAGCTACTATATAAAATTCCTCCAAAGGACTTTTGATTTAATCATCGTGTGCACTCTTCCTGTCTTTAAAAGTCACGGTTTCTGACCTAATAAAGCCTTTGTAGCTAGACACAGGACCGAGTGCTGTCTTCGAACGGTGCCATTCAATTTGTTGATAAATTTCCGTTGGTTTCAGTAAACTGAAGTGTTTAGGTTGACTTCCCCAGCGCACTCTCTGGGTATAGGGGCTACCCCATCCCAGCAGCGGCTCCAGGCTCTGTAGTTTCACCAATTAGCCAACTATGTTTTTGACTTAGGTCAGAGCCATCCAACACCTACAGTACCATATGCTTCTGCCAGTCTCTTGTGTCTAATTTTTCTTCCAGAGGCTCCCCACCCCTTTCTCCCTCATAGGCTGTTTCTTCCTAAAATAAGCTCCTTATTTAGAAGCTTCATGCTCTGAGATGAAGGCCACCTGGTGGGGCTGTGTCCATTCCAGGTGATCCCTATTCAGCCCCATTACATGGCAAGGGGGTTCATTTCTTCTCCTTAAGAATTCAGGACAAAAAAAGAAAATTATTGTTTTGCTTGGTAGAAAGGTTCCATGTAAATATTTACATATGATTGTTCTTAACTGTTAGGACCCCACTTCTTTCCTTTTTCATTCTTGACTCCTCAAAATTACAGTCCAATAGAGAGGTTGAGACACAACTCTGTTATCTCCCACATTCTATCCTGACTGTTTTTCCCCTGAAAAATGAGTTCAATAACTAGCATTAAAATAACAATCCTAACACAAATTTATTCAAATAACTACAGACACCAACATGTCTTTCTAGCATTAAATTTCTGTTAGGAGAAATTTTTTATATAGATGGGTCATGAAGGTTTGCAATCCTCTTTTTTTTTCTTTTTTTGAGTCCCTACATATTTTTCCCCTAATGTAATAGGTCAGCAAGATCCCAAATGAAAATTTGTACATTTGTTTGTATTTGAATATTTAAATGATGAGACAACACAAGAAACCTCTTCTTGCAACGTTAAAAGGCAATGACCATACATCCAGGTGGATACTGCGGAGGAAACTGTTGCAAGCGTATCTGCTTTCATAGTAATATGGGGTTAGTAGAGCAGCAGTTTAGAAATAGTCATTAAATGCTTTTTGATGAAGGTAAAATGAAAACACTAGACCCTAATCTTGACCTGAAGCTAAAATGCTGCTGCTCTAGAATATCCAGTGCAATGTGAGCCTACATTGTAGAAATATTTGAAGTGCCTGAATGGCGCCAAACCCAAACATCCCTCTGTGAGCATTCCCTTGATACCTGGACCTCCTTTCAGTAGAGGTGACCACAACCCAATGAGAGAGAAATCCCAGGCAGCCAGACTGCTGTGGATGCGTAGGAGCAGCCCCATACCTGCGGTAGCAGCAACCTGCTGGTTCATTGCTCTGCTTTCTAGCATCATTTTAGATTTCCTTTATACAGAATAAAATCCGTTTCCTACTCTGAAATCTTTAAGAATGGTGAAGAAACCCAAGTGTCTGATTATACATTGCACTTACCATTTTTAGTAAGCCTGACAAGCTTCTCTACAGCTGTATGGTTTCATGCACTTTTATCCCAAAATTAAAACAAGCATCTAATCTAAACAATAAATAATAAACTAATCTAAAATCGGTGTCTAAACCCACTGTCTTCTCAGAGGATCACTTCCATACACCACAACAAATCATGCAGCAAATTTTTGTGCATGGTTTGTGTCTGTATTTGGATGCAAAAGGGAAGGCAAGAGAGGTTCCACTCTGTTTTCTGTTGCCTGCAATCTTTCTGCCTCAAGAAGAAAAGTGGAAAACATGCACCTTCCTACAAGTAAAATAGTCATTTGCTACCTGTAACCAGTAGACAAATGCCATTATAACATAAGCTCTTGAAAGTCATTGATTGAGTTTTTCCATTTTTGATAGGGCATTAAATAGTAAGATATGCCTTAAATTTCCCACTAGTAACCGTGCTCTCTTTTCTTCTCCTAGGCAACCAATTCTCACACAGCTGTTGTTCCCACATTTATTCTCTACATCTTTACAACCCTTTCACTGCAGATTAGTTGCTGCTATATAAAACAGAAGGTCACGCAGTGTCTGAATGAATGTTATTCACAGAAAGTTCCTCTGATATCAGATGGGTAAATTTTCCAAACGATGACTTTGCTATAGGTGGAGTAAAAAGAGAGTATGTTGTTTTTAAAAAAAAAAAAAAAAAAAAGAAGTTTTTTTAGAGATATGTAGAGATACTACTCCCAGAGAACCCTATTCACTCTGACAGAGTCAATTTGCCTAAATACTTCTACTCAAAATATTGCCTCCAAGTCTGCGGAATTAAACACAAATCTATCAGCAGAACTAGCAGAAAGCAAGAGAAATTAAGTTTCATCCTCCCACAGCAAGAGAAAAAAAGCCCTGCTTTTTCAGCAAGATGAAGACGTAGATAAAAAGAGAAAATATTTCTCCTATAACAAAAGTTAGGGAAAAATGGCTTTTCGTAAAGAGGAAATGAAAAATAGGACATTCTAAGCAGGTACAAATAAAGGAGGGATGTAAGCTATGAAGTAATTAAAGGAAAATAAACGTGATCTAGGTTACTAAAGGCAAGTAACAAGGTTTGAGGTACAACAGAGAGATTAAAAAATGCTATTGGCGTACACAATGTTGCCCCTGTTCATAGTTATGCTCAATGATTAATTTGTCTCTCTAAAACAAGCAATGAACAAAAACCCGTAACTTGAAACAAAAGCTATTATAACAACTGGGTTCTGTGGCTCAGGTTCCCTCTGAGCCTGTAAAACGCTGCTTACTATGGGTATCCTGTGATTTAAATTTAAATCATGTTAAAAAAAAAAAAAAAAGATAAAAAAGCCAAACAAGTCTAAAGGTTATGTTAAATAGCTAATACAATGGTGAAAAAAACCCAAATCAGCCAGAGTGATTGCTATATTCAAAGATTTTGTGATAGTATCTTACATTTAAATATATCAATTTTCTTTGGAATAGCATTTTAACGGTATGCTTTCATGAGACAGAATGCTTTAGAGAAAATTAAGAAAAGATGATAAGTGGCAGATAGGATAGTCCTTTGGTTAACCTGCATAAAACAGAAACAGAGGCTAAGAAAAATCCTAACCAATTTCTGATTTATTTGGACAAAGCCAGAATCTAAGTTCCTAACTCATATCTTTAACACCGGCTAATTTTGCATCTTATGCTGAGCCTTCTAAGGGCATAAGCAGAGATATTGCTTACCGTTGCTTTTGTTATGTACACTATATATTTCCTAAAAATCGATGATAAGTTGAAATGTCCACGGACCCACTTATGATCCCTTGTATTTTAAATGTTTTCGAAATGTTGATTCTGTGGCACAATTTTATTGGTAGAATTATATATTGATTCTCTTTATGACTTAGTCTACTTCAGTGGGTGTAGTCTATTTATGGTAGCTTCATCGTACCAATTCAGCTGCACACCGTGACGCATTCTGATACTGGGGGGTCAGTGCTCGCTTGCTTCTCTCCTCCAGTAAGATCTCCTATCTTCACATTCCAAAGAAATTGGTTTGGATTCCAATGGCCCTGAAAAAACAGCCCAAGGGGCTAAAGAAATCCCTGCCACGGGAGTATTTTCTTGCTTGATTATCTAAAACAAACGGTGTTATTTAATTCCCAACTTCCCTGTTTGTTTAGAACATGTAAGACACAGTCCAAAGGGAAAATAACTCATAACGTTATAAATTGCAAAGGACTGCTTCTAGGCTTTATAGCTCTTAGAACTAGAAAAATAGTATATTTATTTATTGTTTAACTTGGCATTTTCAGTGCTTACTGCGGCTGTAGAAAGAGATCACCTGCGAAACCACAGGACAGCTAAACAGGCAAGAGCGTGACATGCGTAGACAAGGAATTAACAGTTAAGAAAGGCAAACAGCACAGAGAAAAATGAAAGAAGGTGCAGCGTAGCTGCACAAATAAATGTTCGCTTTTGCATTTTGCAAGTTTAAAATAAAGGCCCGGTTTAATAAATAGAGCATGCTTGAAAATGGCAACACAAATGAAGTCATCACTGAGATATGCACAACATTTCAATCAGATTTCTGCTAAGGTCAAAAATGAACCAATAAGCGGTGTCACTTTCTGATGTGAAAGGCTTTTTTCCACTTTATTACAAACCTTATTATTAAGTGAGAACTGGGTTTGTTTATGCAAGTCTAAGACAGGATCACAGAAAGCAAGAAAAATAGCAAACCACTTTATATTTTCCTCTTTTACAGCTATATATGTTTCAGAAATGATTTCATGAAAGTGCTTGTGCCCTTGCAGCCCAGTAAACACTGCTTGTTCCTGGCCACGGGCTTGTTGAACTACCAATACAGGCCTTGGGATATCTCAGACTTTGGGCTCGTCTTGGCCTGCCTGGAGCCGTGATTTGGCTTGTAGAAGCAGCTGATGCGCTGGTGACCATGACCAAATTGGTTTTAGCTTCTCTTCATCTTCACAAAGGTGTGTGGTGTAACACTGACTGTTATACATAGGGTTTGCAGGAGATGGCTAGTGATAGCAACTAGGTATTACGTGTAAAATGAACTGTCCCTGACTGTAGCATAAAGCACGGTGCAGGTGAGCACAAGTACTTGATTAGAGCAGGAGCCTTGAATATACAGCCACAGGAGGCTACCAGGGCTATAAACTCACCAATGCTACTCACCAGTGGCCAGTTACTGGTTGTCGAAGAGAGGCAGCCCTGGGAGATGAGTAAAAACAGTGTTGGGGATAAGGAAGAGAACAAACCGTAGGTAACACATACCGTAGGTAGAGCTGTCAGCCAAGGAATCATACAATCACAGAATGGTTTAGATTGGAAGGGACTTAAAGATCATCTCATTCCAACCCCCTGCCCTGGGCAGGGACACCTCCCACCAGCCCAGGTTGCTCCAAGCCCCGTCCAACCTGGCCTTGAACCCCTCCAGGGATGGGGCAGCCACAACTTCTCTGGGCAACCTGGGCCAGGGGCTCACCCCCCTCACAGCCAAGAATTTCTGCCTCACATCTCATCTCAATCTCCCCTCTGTCAGTGTAAAACCCTTCCCCCTCGTCCCATGGCTCCCCTCCCTGATCCAGAGTCCCTCCCCAGCTTTCCTGGAGCCCCTTGAGGGCCTGGAAGGGGCTGGAAGGTCTCCCCGGAGCCTTCTCTTCTCCAGGCTGAACCCCCCCAGCTCTCTCAGCCTGTCCTCACAGCAGAGGGGCTCCAGCCTTCCCAGCATTTCCGTGGCCTCCTCTGGCCCCATTCCAACATGTCCATGTCCTTCTGAAGTTGGGGACTTCAAAGCTGGATGCAATACTCCAAGTGGGGTCTCACAAGAGCAAGAAAGAAGGATTAAGGTGCAGAGTGTGTCAGCAATGTGTGGAAACATCTTCAGGTGGCTTCTCACGCGTGAATGAAGAAACCATCAACCTCATACTTCTGGGAAGGAACTTGAGACGCTGCTGCCGTGCCACACCATTGCCCACCATCAGGCCAAAGCCATCAGCCTCAGGACTTGGGGGGCAGTGGAAGGCAGGCAAGCACAACAGAAAGAGGTGCATACTCAGAAGTTTGTGTATATTAATTTTAACTGTATTTTCTTAAAACTCTAAGTCCTAGAAGCACTGCAACTGGACTAATAGCAATGTTTTGGTTAGACTGTGAAGGCTTCAGCTAGACTAACAATAAATTCTTGATTTGCCTGTAAGACGTGCTACCCTCCTTCGTCAAAATTTGAGTGCAAGAACTGTGTGGGAGAGTATCCTCCAGAAGAGGAGGATCGGGGGGATCCTATCAATGTGTATAAACATGTGGTGGAGGGGAGCCAGACTCTTCTCAGTGGTGTCCAGTGACAGGGCAAGAGGTAATGGGCATGAGCTGTAATTCTGGAAAACTCCATTCAAACACCAGAAAAAATTCAGGGTCTGTGTCAAATGGCGTGTATATCTATAGGTAGTGGTAATTTTTATTTCTTACACATTTCTATCTGCTATGAAAAGGAATTAATACATTCAAACGTAACAGAAAAACACATAAGAAGGACAATGTCGTGTATAAAAAAGTCAGTTTAGAGAGAGATCAAGTATAGAGTGTGTGAGAGAAATGGAAAATATCTAGTATGAAAAGGTATAGACTACCTCTGCATTTTGTGAATCCTTATTTCTCATTGCCTTTGCTTTTGAACTCTTCTTCCAGCTATCAACAAGACTGGTAAGTATGGAAACGGCAACCCTAGGAACAGCGAGGGGAGTTCCATCCATACAACGTGCTGCTCTCTGATGGCATCACTATACTGCAGAATGCATTTTTGAGTAAGGTTTTCATTCACTGTGCTTGTATAAACATTCCTGTTCCAGCATGAAGAGGAATCGCTGGGAGTTTTGCCAACCCACGTCTGAACGCGGCGCGAAGACTCCCCTCCTCTGGATTCACCAGTTACAGGAGATATGGTAGCTCCTTCACAGATGACTTCACCCACGTTTTTTAACAGAAGAAAAGAAACAGAACACATCGCTTTTTTGTTTTGCTTTTAAACTAAGGGATTGGGGCAAGCAAGCGATTCTAACCTCTTCACTCGGACATAAGGCTTGTACATATTTCAGGAAGTTTGGTGAATAGAAATGCTGTCAGGCTACAAGATTACTTTATGCACAGTAAGTTTCAGCTTGTTTTCTGGCAAGCACAGCAACACGACGTACTGCTGTATAAGTAAATGAATGTGCTTATGAAACTTTAACAATTAATTTGTGGACGCCGGAATAAATGCAGTGGACATATGCCTATGTCAGCTAAGATTTAGTTGACATCCCTTTTTAAACATATTTATAGACCAGGCATTTTCTCCTCGTGTTGTTATCGTTGAAAATTAGATTAGACCTTTAGAAGGAGTCTGAAACACTCCAGTAAAAAAACCCACAAAACAAAAGGAGTCAAAGTTTGAAAACTCCAGTAAAAAACCACTGCAGTGACTTTAAGTGGACAAAGTAATCCAAGATGAAGGAAAAAGTGACCCAACTTCTTGTTGACAGAGCCTTTGGGCCGCCAGCTGCAAGGTTCAGTAAATTAACCTGTGTCTCTCACAGAAAGCTAATTCTCATTTTCAAATAAGGAAGCCTAGCATTTGCTTCTACGTGCTGATGTCTAGTAAATAGGAATACATTTCTACTTTCATTTCCATGTTATTTCTCATTGATATCCTCTCCAGTTGGCTGTTATTTTCACAGCCCTTGCATGCACAGCGGGAGAGAGGCGCTCAGAAAAATAACGAAACCAACCCAAAAGCCAAGGAGCTCATTGATTTTAAGACAGTATTTTCCATAGAATCATAGAATCACGGAATCTTCATGGTTGGAAAGGACCTTTGAGATCATCGAGTCCACCAAACAACCAACCTACAGACTCTGCCACTAGAGCATGCCCTGAAGTGCCACATCCAGACGTTCCTTAAACACCTCCAGGGATGGTGACTCAACCCCCTCCCTGGGCAGGCTGTCCCAGTGCCTGACCACTCCATGGAGTAGACAACTCAAATGTAGAGTTACCTTTAATTTGGGTGGTACTGCAAGAAATATCCAGGATTCCCTAACTCACAGATTCCCCTTCAAAAAAATTGTTTCTGCTTTCACCTGCATTTCAGAGCCAAAGGCTTTATGGCGAGGCAGCTTCAGTGGGGTCAAAGCCACAGCCAATCCAGGGAAACTAAAATATGCAAATTCTAAAGCAACTACTAACACCACCATTATTTGAATTTCTCTGTCCCTTCAGCTAATCCACCCCAACCACAGCCATCTGCTTTGCACTCAGATAGCGCACCTGTGAGAAGAAAATACAATATTGTTCATTTATTGCCACATGTTCTTGCGGTTTACAAGAGGCAAAACACAGCAAAGTAAAAAAGTGAAAAACAGAAAATACAGTAAGACTCATTTCTAAAGGCTAGCAGATAGGAATCTTTCTAATAGTGTGAGGAACTCTTACAAGTATGTCAGTTTTCTTAAAATTGTAAATACTTGTGTGTGGTCTTTACCTTCTGTAGCTCCTTAAGCTAAAGGGAAATAAAAGAATCACCCACTTACCTACACTGCAAAATGCTGTGGGTTTAGTGCACCAACCTGTTCTTATAATCCAACCACAAAGCGTCTGAGTTCTCATGCCCACCCTTCCGTATGGATACTTTGCTTATCCTGCCTACATTATATTTAAATATATTTATGGCAGCAGAAAATCACAGCCGTCGGGAGGAATTCTGTCCTCATCAGGTTACACAAAAGCCTCTTCTAGGAATGGACAAGCCAGAGTACTGCGTCCAGCTCTGGAGTCCTCAGCACAGGGAGGACACGGAGCTGTTGGAGCGGGGCCAGAGGAGGCCCCGGAGATGCTGGGAGGGCTGGAGCCCCTCTGCTGTGGGGACAGGCTGAGAGAGCTGGGGGGGTTCAGCCTGGAGAAGAGAAGGCTCTGGGGAGACCTTCCAGCCCCTTCCAGTCCCTAAAGGGGCTCCAGGAAAGCTGGGGAGGGACTCTGGATCAGGGAGGGGAGCCGTGGGACGAGGGGAAGGGTTTTAAACTGCAAGAGGGGAGATTGAGATGAGATATTAGGAAGGAATTCTTGGCTGTGAGGGGGGTGAGCC
This sequence comes from Sterna hirundo, assembly GCA_009819605.1. Taxonomy (NCBI): domain Eukaryota; kingdom Metazoa; phylum Chordata; class Aves; order Charadriiformes; family Laridae; genus Sterna; species Sterna hirundo. The sequence continues at coordinate 2,248,548 of CM020441.1, forward strand.
CCTGGCCCAGGTTGCCCAGAGAAGCTGTGGCTGCCCCATCCCTGGAGGGGTTCAAGGCCAGGTTGGACGGGGCTTGGAGCAACCTGGGCTGGTGGGAGGTGTCCCTGCCCAGGGCAGGGGGTGGCACTGGGTGGGCTTTGAGGTCCCTTCCAACCCAAACCAGTCTACGATTCTATGTGGTTATGACTCAGCCTCCCTTGCAAGCAAGTGTAGTTTTATAAAATAATTTATAGTAAAATATTGTATAGCAGCTTCTTTTTAAATGTGCTGAAAGAACTGAGGAAGGTGAGTTCTGCTCATCTCTTTACAAGAAAGAGAGAGAACATTTACTGCCAGAAAAAGGTTGCAGGTGGAAGATCGACAGATGCACCATCTTCCTGGAGACACAAAACAGTTTGGGAGAAAGACTGAGATCTGTTCTGTTTGCATATCAGGCAATCCTAGATAGCAAGTGGTCTTATTTTAGGAGTCTCCTATGAAAGACTGAGAATAGTCAGGTTTTCTGAATTTCCCAACTGCAAAAACACTACATCTTTGTTTCTGCGCTGAGTCCCAGAAATCCCAATTATTTCGTCTCGAGCTTTTAGACTAAGATAGCTACGAGAGTCTGAGGTTAAAAAAGCAATTGATTAATTGGTTAAAAAAGCAAAGATAAGGATCAGAAATATATTCAGCAACTAGCAGTTTATAGTTTTGCAAAGGCAGCTTCCTCTGAGAACAACCAAGAAATATATACTCCCCCAGGTAATAAAACAAACCCTTAATTGCATTAAAAGCGGCACTAAACATAATTGAAGATGCACAGCGAAGTATACGAGTTTTTCACAGTTTGCTTTTTCAAATAAATCCATCGTTAGGCTATCATTTCTCTTACAGGTAAAACCAGTGATAATTATTTTAATTACACCACTGCTACTGAAATATTTTAAGGCTGGAATTACATAGACATGCGCAATCACACAGATAGGGTAAACCATCTGGGGCGCAATCCTGGCAACTGCATGAATGGCAACATTGGTCTCCTTTTTGAGACTGAAACAGAGACATTGAAACCAAGAGGTAAAATTAAGTATGTGCAGGACATAAAAAAAAGATGAGCTGTCACTTACGTTTCCCTCTTCCCGAGGGTAGGGAACCAAGCGCTACTCCAACATCTCATTGCCACCGGATGAGGGGACGGATGAAGGAGACCTCACCATCGCCTCGTCCCACGGAGGAGCTGGGACTCATGTTGGTACCACGTAGCAAACAACAGTCACCCATCCTTGCCAACAAACAAAACAGGGTAGTGGAGGAGATCAAGGGATGGCACCATTAGCAATTTAAATGTACCGGAGGAGAGTTCTGACCACCACCAGAGGTAGGTGGTGTTGGCTGTGGCCCGGCCGGGGTGGGTTAAGCCCAGCCGGCAGCTAAGTCCTACCGCTGCCAAAGCCGGTACACTGGAGACGCTACCTTTTTATTAAGAGTATTTTTTTTTCTAGTTTGTTTTGGTTTTAAATCATGGGGATAATCTTTATGTAAATTCAAACTCAAAAGGCTTCAACAGCTGTTTCAGTAAATACCTGAATGTGATACACAACCTCCAGCGAGATCGAGGACAGACATGCACAGAAAACGCGTACCAGCTCCCTATCCTATTAAAAATATCACATGAAACTGCTACAAAATAAATTTCTTAACAAACTCAAGTTCTCAGACTTTCTTATTTAAAAATGCAACAAGAAAAGTCAAAATACCCTAAGAATGATTGTACTATTACACTTTGCAAGAGTTTCCCTTATGGGTAAAACAAGTAGAGTCTCTCCCAGATGTGCTGGGTTCCTCTTCAGGTTGGAAAGGGGGCTTTGTAAAGCACTACTTAGAACATCCATGGGTAAATGCGGGTAGCATGGTAAATATCATACAGAGACTGAAGAAAACGAGCGAAAAAGGGCATCTTATAGTGAAACAGTATGAAGTTTCACAAGACATTTTAGTGAGTGCCGTCTTTAACATGTGACACCTCAGTAAACACAACTCTGTGGAGTTACCAACTAGTAACACCAAGAGTTTGACATTAGATCCTCAATGAAACAACTTTCCATCCTTTTTTGATCTGCTGCTTGAGCAGGACTGTTGCCTGGTGGGAGGCAGACAGCCCACCCGATGGATTTCTAGTGGACAAAGCGAGAAATCGTAATGCATTAGAAGAAACATAATGTCGAATTTAATTACTAAATAGTAGTCTCAAAGCAATACAGGCAGTCCACAGGAATGGGTATTATCTAAAAGCATAAGATCAGAGCGGAAAGCTGTCATTGGTGCTTGCACAACAAAACGAGAGCACTTGTATTTTTAATATCCAGATGTGAGCATTTCCACCGATAGAGCTAATTCCCTCTGCTTCAGAATAACCATGAAAGAGCCTTTCATTGAGTCTGATGAGAGATGCTTACCGAAGAGCAACATTGCTTTAGAGACACCATTGACTGTAGATACCAAACTCAGTAATTTAATAAAAATGCAGTGATTCTGTGGCTAGATGGAAAATTTGCATGTTAATTCCATGCCACTGATTTGCAAAGAGAAGCAATAATTAATGCACATGTACATACAATTTGTGTACGTGTATTTGCAAATGAATTCTTATCTCATTGGTTTCGCTTCATTTCACCAGAAAAATATCCTGGGATGTATAATCCAAACCACAAAATATAGTGTGTATATATACATAACACCATATACATGGTGTATTATTTCAGGCGAGCCCTCTGTACTTCAGTAATAATGACCGAGGTTATTTAAGATGCGAATATGATTTGAAGTCAGCACTGAAGATAGGAATCAAGTGTCAAAAAGGAATTCTTTCTCTTGCTCGGTAAAGGATGCATCTGATGCTAAGGTTCATTTAAAAGTCTAAAACTGGAAGCAATGAAATGTATGATATCAGATAACATAAATCAAAGTGTCTGTATGTGATGCGGCCTATTTAGAGATAAGAAGAAGAAATATGCCAGGAGGCGGACCGGGCACGAGGTGGTTTCATGGTTTTTACAAGCACCTACATAGTAGTCACACTGTGAAAATTCACTCAGAGATTTCAACCAGACGCAAATATTATTTGCTCCCGCTATGCACGCCTCTCAAAGAAATATTACCGAGCAATCATTGTAAACAAGATGCCTTTGGAGATGTTGAGAGGCTGCTAAAGTGAATTTCCTGTTAGATCAGATACGGTGGAGAAACGTACACTGTTAATAGAATGAGACTGGTATCAAAGCGTGAATTTGTTGTCCTAATATAGAAATACAATGAGAGAGGGAAAATGCATCAGCCTTCATTTCACTTTATGGCAACAAATGTGATATAATTTATTGCACAGTATCAAGAGTAAGAAAATACGTAATATCTTACGCTTGCCTTTCAAGCTCTTCTTTTCTCTTTTTCCCTTGCATTCTGCTTCAGGCTGCTTTTTATCTCTCTTTGTCTTTCCACCTACATAAAACCCATCCCAACATTATATTGACAAACTATCATTCCGTGCACCAATTTTCCCCATCTCATGAGTAGGTTGTCCAGTCTTTTGCACTCTTAGTGCTGCCCACTTTCTCATTTCAGAAGTGTTCATGCCAGCGCTATGAGTGTATATCCATATAACTTAATTGCAAACAATATAAAAGAAAAGTCTAGAAATTCAGTTTTCATCATCCAGTCCTGTGGGGAAGCAGCCTTTATTTTTTGCTGCTTCGTGGTCTATTTTACACATGGACCCGTGTGTTCTACTTATGGGCATATCTATCAGTAAGTAATTTCCGACTGAAAACTGAAATAAGGGTGTTTTTTCCAAAATATGTGCACAGATTTTGTCTGGCTTATTTGTGCTTTGCTGTAACTGAATGGCATCCAAGTAAACTATTTGAATGGCACCCAGCAGATTCTGAAGGTATCCCCCTGCGTTGCTTTTAGCTCGGACCCTTTGAAATGTGGAGAAAATCTGAGTTTCATGGAGACCTTCTAAGCCTAATGATACCGGTTATTCCTTTACCCAAAAAATTGGCAATTCATGCATTCTGAAACTTAATTGTCATGATTCCTGCTGTGTGGGTTAATTATTTCCCATTTCTAGACTGTAGAAATTAGACTTCATCAGTGAAAAACATGTAACCATTGGCACTTTTCAGCAGGGTTCATGAGTTATAATGTTTGCATTTTTTGTTTGTTTTTTTTTATGTTTGCGTTACTGTGGGCTGTATAAAAATAATCATTGCCCAAGTGTGACAGCTCATTGCACCAGCTTATCAGTAATTATATTCTTCCAAGATAATAAAATAATTATAGTAATAAAAAAACCAATCTAATAAAACATTGTTAAAAACAGAGATCACTATGCTTACATCTGGTTTATGGTGTAACCAGAGAAAATAGCAAACCAAGGAAATATGTAAATTTACAAACACAGATTACTCCATATCTCAGTTCAGCAAATTCCCAACCTTAAAATAAACCTTTTTTCAAATATTTCCCCCTTCCTGGCTTTGAGGGCTGTAAAGAAACCATGCGTCTGATGGAATTTGTTGCTATGGATGAAAGATCAAATATTGTCGCACACTGCAGATGGCGTTTTGCTACTTTCACAGGCAGGTCACCAACTACATTGTGTTTGTGTTTTCAATCGCACAACAGTTGTCAGATGTTATATTAATCTCTACAACTTTAAAAACAAAAATCTAATAACACCAACTTTGGTATCGCAGAAAACAGAACACTGCTTTAAATAGTTTAAGAAATACAGGTATCATAAAACATGATAGTATTTTAAACCAGCATAGACAAAATACTTGAAAAATATTTATTTTCTATGCTGTAGTAAGGCAATAATGCATGGAAGCAACTTAAATTGTGGATTTTATTTCATTTCTGACTCATCCATTTGGTTTTAATGACTACAGTGCACTTGTGCGCCTATCAGATTAGCAGACTTAGTATTTCCTGCCTTCTCTTCTCTAAAAGCTTGAGGTGATACATCAGTGCTTTCTTATGTTTTGTTTTGTTTTTCATCTTTTACCCATTTGCAATCCTATTACATAAACTTCTTGTGCAAAATATGCAAAAACTTGCCTACTGACCCATCACTCAACAGTAAATCCATCCACAAATTCAAGGTGTCAGCTGACAAAACAGGGAACAGATAGATAGGAGTATAGCTCAGTATATTTAATTTACATTTTTTTTTTTACTTAAAAAAAACATGCTTAATTCCTTTTCGTTGTAATTCAGAAATATACAAACTTGAACAACACTGATTCATTCACAGAAAATGTGAAAGAAAAATCCAAATTCCTCCTGTTCCTGCCAAAATAGTGGACCGAGGAAATCTATAGCTTCCTCTTGGTGTAATCATGCACTGGGAAATTTTAGGAAGTAAGCTATTAACCAGCATCATCATCTGGTCATATGTCACACTGGACAAATAGTCAGAGCATATGAAATTCAGAAGTTTAAAAGACGAACTGAAAATATACAGAGGATTGATAAGAAATAATTTTTTTTTTATAATGGTCGGAAAATGAAAGCTCTTGTGGGTAATGCTCACAAGATTAATTTGGCCCCATAGTATTTATTACTGCTTCAATAGAGTTGAACAAAACTTTCACACCTACCTCAAACTTTTAAAATATACTGGGTTTACCACAATTCCGTAGACTGCATTCATTAAAATTCAAGTGCATGAATTTGAGACCTTAGGAGGCAGCTGCATAGAACAGAGAGAACACTTAGGTTGCTAGCTGTGGGCAACAATAAAAATATTTTATAGAGAGAGGCCATTTCGTTTGTGAAATCACTCTTCACCCTGAATCCACCGTTCAGAGAAATTTCTTCAACCTAAAAAGACTATAAAATGAAGGAAACAAAAATCCAAGCAAGTCACAAACATAAGAAAGAAACTAAAGGTGTGAGCGAACAAACAAGAGAACCGAATATTGAGAAAACCAGCTCATGGTTTTGCATATTTTCACGTTTAAGTTTCATATTTCATTAAATTATGCCATTATTTACTAGCAACTGAATTTCTGCTTCTGACAATGGCATTTCCTTCACCTAAGCAAAGGACTGCACCATCGGGCCCTTCTATTAGCTAATTAGCTAAATTACTCATTTTAATAATTAACGAGTCATGCTGCCCTGTGTTGTTTGCATTAAACAAATACATTTAAGACGCTCTACAGGGCAGTGCACTTTGTAAATGTAAAAAATAAAAAGCTATACAATTTTCCAGTGATAATAACACAAAACAGTTTTTATTCTTATGTAAAGGACCCTTAGATAAACAATTCTAAACAATGACAATTTGAGCTTACTAAAATACCTTCTGGAAAAGCCCGGACTGCCATTGCCATGAATGTTTTACAAACTAACATTCAATGACATATTTTAAAGCCCACTGGCACAACAAAGCTGATAATATTTTTCATAAAAATATGTATTTCCATCTGAAATGCTGTAATGTGCTCTCTCAACTCCTTTTATCATCACAGCTGCATTCTGGGGTCATCTAAAAATAGTTTCCTGTAACTACAAAGTTCTTATCTTTGTAGATATTGTGAATCACATATGATTACCTACAATAAGGCTCTAAAAGGTTTTAGTACTTTTCAAAGCACCAAAAAAATCAACCAAGGGGTGAAAGGCCCCAAAATGCCTTTCAATCGTACATTAAGTACTGAAGCAAGTTTTCAATTTTGAGGCTGATTCAAAATCCTCACACACAGGTGTGTTAAATTCAGCATTTGTAGATCAGGGGCAAACTTGAGATTTTTCAGCAAGTTTGAAAGTAGTGGAATGTTTCTGAAGAAGGAGAGGCAAACAGAGGTGTTGAGCATTGAATTGTAATTTTTTTCAACTTTACGTATAAAAATTTTAAAAAAACTTCAGAATATTCCATAGCACACTATGAATGTAAGTAGAAAAACAAATAACTGTCAAGATTCTAATCTGTTAGAAAACCTCAAACCTGCTTTCTGGTAGAGTGAGACTGGATAGTATAAGTTGAGAAATGAGGAAAGAAAAATTGCTTTGCTACTTTTTTTTTCACCTCTAACTTGAGAGTTGGCAATGAGAAGCAACAAGTTCTAAAACTTACAGACTTGTCTCTTCAGAGGCAGAGGTGAGAAGAAAGGAATTTCTAGTGGCGCATCTTTAATGCTTATAGACCTGTCTCTTAAAAACTCCTAAGGCACCTGACAACTTATGGCTTTACCAAGAGATACGGAACAAAGAAATTGGGATGGTACTTTTGCAGGCTGCTAATGTGAGGTTGGCAAAAGAAGATGGAAGAGGTAGTAAAATGGAGTGCACGAGGAAGGAGGGGCAAGCAAGGAAAGAAGTCAAGAAATAGGCAAAAATTCCAGATCTTCTTCATGCCTTCCTTTCCCGTATACATTTCTTTTTTACCTTTTTCTTTCCCCCGCTATCCTCTACAGTTATATTAAGAGGTCTGACTTACAGACCACTTCCAAGCTACGGGTCTGAATTACAGCCAGGATTATGGTGCTACCCATACTAACTGAGGAGGATTTTCAACGAAAAAAAGGCTGGGCAGAAAGATTAAGAAAACCTTTTGTCACATTCACGTTAAGCTGAATAACTTAATAGACATAAAGAGATACCAAAGAGACGGGTTACGACTGACATGCAAGGACTGAACGACAAGAATGAAAGAAATTTTACAGGGATGACCGAATGAACTAAACGTTATCTTCCGGCAAGTATAACGTGTCAAGAAGTGCTGCTAACCATTATTTGGGCTAATGTGAGAGCTGGAAGGAATTCAAGTTGACTCAAGACAAGCTGACCTCAAGACAAGTTTGCCCACTTAACTGCTACAGAAGAAACTTTCTGATTTTGTTGAGAAGTTAAAAAATTGGTTTAGAGCTCTCTATCATTAGAACATCTAGGAAATATTCAGAAATTATTTAAAATTACTCTTCAAAAGATAATTCTTTAAATATCAAATAATTACAATATAAACAAATAAACAGAACAAGATTCAGAATAGATTTCTGTCAAAACCAAGTTCTACATATGAGAAACCATATACTACTTCACAATGTTACCAAGGATAACATTATTTTATTTAGTTCTGTTAAAGGATTTCCCCAAACCAATTTTTTTGTTTGTTTGCTTATTATTTAAATAATAACATTTAGCAAGTATACTACAGCTGTTCATATTGTTGTAAAAGAGCTTCATAGAAGCTCAGAAAGCAGAACGTAATGTGAATTTAGTAATAGAAATTTGAAGTAAAACTCAGAAGATGACACCTCCTGAATTTAATGAACACTAAGGTCTATGCACCTTTGAAATTTATGGCTGTGTCTTACTGTACAGTATCTCTTTTTGATGAAATAGGTCTATTGTTATTTCAAAGCTAAATAAATCTCCTTTTATTTCACAGGGAAAAAAAAAAAAAAGCTGTCATTAGTAGAGTAGATACTCAGGTGTTATCATCAAGAAGATCCTTTGAGGGAACAGTAACTACTACGTGGAAATGTCAAGTGTCTCCAAAGGAATCATTTGTTAAAATGAATTAACAGAATTCAGAAACAGGGAATTTGGTGGTCTTGTGAGCTGACAGTTCTGTACTACCATTTCAAAAATGTACAAAAAACCCAAAGCCTCCCTTCCTTTGGGTTACTCTGTAGTACAATACAACATGCCCAGGATCTGGGAGAAGATTATAAAATTATTATGAGGATGATTCATCCACTCAAAAACCATTGTGAATTTGTGAAAGAAATCAAAAAAACTTTTAACTGAAGAGCAACAATTACTGCTAGAATTTCCACTTGCAAATTTATAAATGTAAAAAGGCTGACAGGGAAGTTCATTTTAGCATTTTCGTGGTATCTACCCAAAAATACCACTAGTGAGGGCATCTATACTACTATCTAAATGGGAAGGTCTTTTAAGAACAGCAAATACTGTAAAATGACCACAGCCAGCTAAGTACCAAGAGTGGGTTTCAGGTGGCATGGAGATCCTTAAAACCAAGTCTTCGGGGTTTCCTAAAGCTTACAGCTGCTATTTGACAGAATTAGTCCTAACTCTTTCCAAGACCATATTCTTCCTTTCTGATACACCTTCCAATACATAACGAAATTAACGTGTCCAAGGAACGTGATCTATTGCAGATGCTAAATTCTACCTTTTAACCTCACTTTTCAGGCTGATCTCCTAAGGAAAAAGCCAAATAGAGCACTTATTCTTGGGAGTTCTGCTTAGATACCCTGTAAGCTGAACCACAGGCAGTTTTCCTGTGATTACGTATGTTACATACCAGTATCTTTCTTTCCATATCACCTCCCGTCTGCTTCCATATATACAGACAATCACTCAAGATGATGCAGGGGAGTCCAAATATCAGGCCCAAAATAACCAGTAACAGATTCCAAGAGCGTAAGAGCAGATGAAGGACAGCTCTGTATAAACTGAGATATTTATAAGTTTACAGTGATAAATAAGGGATCTGGGGAGGAAGAGCGGGTTGGTAGAGGCTGCTCCCAAACGGCAGAATTGAGGAAAGCACTCCAACTTTGGACCCCTCCACCAAACTCGATCAAAAAGTCCCAGCAAGGTTTATATCTGTGATTCTATGATTCTTTTATTCTTATTTAGCAAAATATGCACACTCGTCATTCAGAGAGACAATTGTGCTAGTCTAGGGATGAGGCACAATGAAATTATATTAAAAAGCTTATTTAAAATATTAATAATTTGGGTTGTTTTGTTGTACAAAACAGCAGCAATCAACCAACCAATATTTTATGTCCTGTGCTTTTGTTACCTATAAACACACTATTTTTTTTTTTTTACCAGTTACTTTTGTCCAAAAAAAAAAAAAAAGAAGAAAATAATAGGGATTTCTATTTGTGTAAGTCATGCCAAATGGTATTATTCCGTGAGAGCAAATCTTTGGAATTAATCAATAACAAACCCTCCAGAAGTACAAGCACATTCAGCATTTCTTCTTATCACAAAAAAAGTAATCACAGTTTAAAGAGAGGATTTTTTTCAGCTCTCTGAAGAGCTAACACAAGTAACGGAATTCAACTCACAGAGGTGTTACTCTGACCTGCCACCGAGAAATCATCACCAGCACTTGCAGCATTGTATTAGACCTTAGAGAAGTCCACAACCGGTTAAAGCTCTGACCATTAACAAGACCATTTTAAAAAATCTCGGACATCTTCAGCAACTGAGTTTCTAAGCTACTGTTCCTCAACATGTTTTAAGACTGAATGTCCTGCCAAGATGTTTTTATTTTTCCTGGAATGAGTTATCTATATAAATGTAAAAATATTTAATCACGGTTTCCCTCCAAGTTAGGACCACAATTCTCTTTTAACACAAGCTTCAAAACAACTAGTAATAGAATCTTCATGGTCATAGAATCTTCATGGTTGGAAAGGACCTTTGAGATCATCGAGTCCAACCAAACATATTTGTCATTCTGTTCCAGAAGGGAACTATTACAGCTGCCAACACCTATAAAGTTAGTCGTGCAAGAGAAGAAAACAAACATTTAGCTTTGGTTTTCTACCAGGATTGGAAAATCCTGTGCGTTCCAGGAGTTTAATATCCTTCATGACAAAGTCAGAAGGAATTTTACTCTTCATTCCTCATTTCACAGGTAATAGGGTCCTGAGATTTTCACCACCATAATCAATCTGAAATACAGCATCTGAAGGACACCGGGAATAGTTTTTTTATAAAAGGCTTCTTACATTAGTAACCGATTGACATTGGTCCACTTCTTCCTACGTTCGGACAGCACTTATTCTGAGCAAATGGGAGACATTTCTACAGACATAGTCCCATCACAAACTGTTTCCAGGATGCACACTGGAATTTAGAAATAAATAAAACTCCCTCACGTTATTGGAGGACACCAGCCAGCCAGTTCAGCCTGCTTTGTGCTGAAAAGCTGAATTCTCATGTTCAGTCAGTGAAAGTCTTGACGTGCCTTGCCTTATCTACAGCAGTAATTTCAGGACTCCTGCCAAAATACGTTTTGTAACCAATGGGGAGCATTTTCTAAAACATCACAGTAATTTAGAAGTCCTAACCGACCCAGGACAATTTGCACTCATTAATTGCTTATGCACTTTTCTACTTCAAGCATTTAGCAAAATGATATAAATTGGTTTTTCATTAAAAAAAAATCTATTTTCTTTGTCTTAAAGTTTCATACAGTGGTTTTCAGTGCTTTAACTAATTTGCTCTAAAGGTAAAACATTTTTCATTTTAAATTATTGGAGTGGAAAATTGCAGACGTTTAAAAATTTATGAAAAAATACGTAAGGGCCTGCGGTCTCATAAAATATGTATCATATAGCACCATATTTATTCTACCTACTTGTTAAATTTGCTTAAAGTGCCCACTGTGATTTGTTTGGCAGAACATACTCCTTTTTCCATAAAAGTCTTTTCTGCGTCTTACACAGCGTTATCTATTGTTTGAACTGTGCCAGGGAAAAAGAAAGTATAACATTTCTGACGATCTTTTCCTGTCTTTATTAACAGAAGTTAGCTGCTAGTGGGAATTTAAGACAGCACATTTATGAAATCATTGAGGCAACTTAAAAGTGAAGAGCGTCTATTAAACAATACAGCGATAAACAGTGTGGCTTTTGCATTCATGTGAAATTTTGCATCAAGACATGGGAATCTGGAAGGAAGACATCAATTCTATGTAATAATGTGATTATTTCAGGTGGCCTCTATTCAGTAACAAAGCGAAATATCAGATGCTTGCTTGCAGAAAAAAAGAAAAAGCCTTTTTAGTGAAATATCAGTATCAAAGTCTTTTGTTGAGATGGAGGGGGAAAACGCTACCCTTCCCCCTCGGACAAATCAGAGTTTTTCTTTTCATGTTAATTTAATAATTTCTACATCATGTATGCTAATTGTTTATTTCAGCATTTAACAGATGGACAACAATATTAATATTCATTTCTAAGAACCTAAGAACAATTAAATAAAGGAAAAGCTTTTAAAAAACTATTCATTAAAAGAAATTACATCTAATTTCTAAATGTTGACGTAATTATTGGTTTTATTTTACCATAAACTTGTTCCATCTCCATTTATTATATGATACAATAGAATAAATACAGTGAATGATCTTTTGAAACACACAGCATGGTTCTGGAAAGGGATATAATTAATTTCATGAACGTTACAGATAAACTGCAGAAAGAGAGTCAAAATTTGATATCCCAATAAAAGGATCTTTGTTTCTGAAAGAAGAAAAGATTAATGTTTGTGCATTCAAGGAGCTGTAACAGAATAATCACATCACATTTGAAGAATTTACTTCCCTCTAGGATAATGCTACACTAATTTTTTTCTTTAGAATTTTGGGTAGTTAGTCTTTTGTCTATATTTTAGAGATTTACTCCTAAGTTTGCTTGACAGTTCAAACTCAGCTCAAATAAAGGGTGCAGATGGAGAGATCTGCTGGCAGAGGAGCCCGTGTGCCACAAATCCACTTGGGACAATCCAATCCCTTGAAAATTCCTAAGGAAGAACCCTCGGCCTCTCGTCAGGATTTTCTGAAATTTAAAGCACTTAAAAACAGTGGACACTTTTTTATAGCTTTGTTTTGCTTTGACATGTGTCATGGTGAAATTACATGTAAAATTTATTCAAGAAGACAGAGAAGACTATACTCTCAATATTCAATCCACTGGTGATTTGGGGAGAATACATCTCATTTTCCTAATACCACTCTAATATGCTAAGCAATGATCTAGGACACAGATTTGAAATCCTATTATAAACTTCCCCATCAGAAGTTAATATCAGTCATATTTCAGAATATTTTAAAGGATCTCCAGTCAACTTGTTTACTGACAACACATGTACCCAGCATTGGAAAAATTTGCAAGGAATACCAAGAGCCTAGCTTCAAGAGAAGATCTCTTCAACAACATTTTCTTCAAGAAAAATAGAATATATTTATTTCTGAAGCAGCCTGTAACCGAAGCAGAAAGTAAGCAACAAATAACTCACAATGAAGGTGTAATTTAAATTCTTTGGGCAGCTGGATTTGTCGTGGTTTAACCCCAACTGGCAACTAAACAATATGCAGCCGCTCGCTCATTCCTTTCCACCTCCCCTGGTCAGATGGGGACGAGAATCGGAAAAAAGAAAAGGTAAAACTCTTGGGTAGAGATAAAGACAGTTTAATAACACAGCAAAGGAAGAGAAAATAATAGTAGTAATACTAATAATAGTAATAATAGTAGTAATAGTAATAATAATACATTTTACAAAACAAGTGACGCAAAATTCAATTGCTCACCACCCACTGACTGATCCCCAGTGGTATCTCTCCAAGCAGTGATCCCAGATTCCTGTCCCCCGGACAACGCCCGTTTATACACTGAGCATGACGTCTATGGTATGGAATATTCCCTTGGCCAGCTTGCCTCAGTTGTCCTGTCTATGCTCCCTCTCAGCTGCTATGGGAAGCTGAAAAAATCCTTGCCTGCTCAGCAACAACTAAAACCATCCGTGCGTTATCACCGTTATTCTCACCCCAAATCCAAAACATAGCACTATACCAGCTGCTAGTAAGAAAATTAACTCTACCCCAGCAAAACCAGGACAGGGTCCTACGTGCATACATAGAAAATAAAGATAAATCTATTATTTGAAGATGAAGAAGCCCATACATTTCTTCAGACTACTTCTGAAGTCTTTAGAAAGGTGCACATAATTCTAGCTCATAGGTGTTCCTGTAATATTTAAAACTCCAATGAATTTACAAAGCTCAAGTTTCTCTTTGACTTTGAATAGTCACTGTGTCACACGATCTTGGAACTTTCTCTTTTTCAAGCAAGATTTTTTTTTTTTTTAGCTAGTAAGTCTTCAGAAGAGCTTCTTGTTGTGTCAGTTTTCATTACCAGTATGTATTTATACCAAGAGAAACATGCAGTGTACATGTGCATAGGTGCTCATTGGCCTGGACCACAAAACCTTTGATTTAATGTTCAGTACTGCGGATAAGCACATGGTTAACCTACTAAAAAAAAGTAGTTACAGATTAGTTAGGTGTAATTTGTACAACAGGAATATTTATTGATACAAATGGGAATGTATAACTTAAAAGAAATAGCTATCCTTGAATGTGTTCATATCGCACCCTTTGCAGAAAGATCATAAGTAGTTCATGAAATGTGTAGGTAACTTTTTCTTTCATGAAATGTATCAGTAACTTTTTCTTTCTTTAAAATGAATTATTTCAAAGTTGGTAAAATCTTTGTGTAGCTCTACAACCAAAGACGTGGTACATGAAATCTGTTCCTTTTTCTTGTCAAGAAACTAGAGAAATCCACTAGCCTGCGCCCAAATCTCCTGGAACAGGTGGATCCACCTGGCTGCACGACTCCAGCTGTGCTCTGGCATTCTCTCCCCAGGCTGGATCCAGAGGGCTTTAAACTGCCCCGCTCCTCCACAGCTTTTACCCAGCATAAAAATCCGTGCTGGTTTCTGCCCATTAACTTGATTGCCAGAGAATACGGTTGCCTTCCTGCGATGTTTTCTCCCTGGCAATCCCCGATCCAACTCCCCAAAGCTTCCTCAAATCTTTTTATTCCCACAAGGCAGTCTATGGGTCCCTGAGTCTGCAGGGTCCTTAAGAGGGTCCTGTTAAATAAACTTCCAAAACTTCTCTTTTTTTCCCTCGGCGCCAGGGACTGCAGGACGTCATGCTTGATTGTCCTGCACTCCAAAAGAGATATCTCCAATCTGTGCATCCAGTGTGAAAAGATTAGCTTGACCGTTCAGCAAGCAACACCCCAGCAAATCAAGCTCTGATAAACAAACAGTGGTAGCTTTTTTGAAATACAAACAATATGATTTCCTTCCTTGTAATGATTAAATTTCTCCTTCTGATGAGACAGATTATTTTCATTATGTTGTCTTCACCTATAGAAATACTAAAGTGTTAGAAAAATAAAGGTAACATTAGTCTTTTAGAATTTACTGGTCATTTTACCTGTGGCTTGGTACTCACTCTATCACAGATGCTATTATGTTACCTAATGCATTAGATAGATGTGCGAATGATTAGGTATGATTTTTTTCCCTGTCCTATAAAAACAATTTCTAGCTTTCTTTTTCTTCTTATATTAAATTTTGTTTTGCTCAGATTAGGAGTGATTTTCACACTGTTGGGAACAGGGTCAACAAGCGAAAATAGAGCCTCGTGCTGGCTCTAGATACCGCGCTGTGAACTAAAAAAAAAAGGCCTTGCATCGTCGTGAACCATCACGCTCGTTCCTACCAGGTGTAGTTAAGCCATGTCTTCTCATTCCGTGCTACGGCAAGGCACTGTGTTACACTGATATGCTCGTATTTAAATATGTGGAAGCATTTTGATTTCTTTGGGGAACCATGGAAAATATACGTTGCTTTTCAAGACATCCTTTAGAAATCGTCCGTTTATTTTGCTAGGACCAGCATTCTACTTGTATCTAAACTCGGAAGAGTGCAACCTTCAGTTCTTGTTGCCAGATAATTGAACTGAGGAATTTACTGAATTCCCACTGTCCCACCGCTCCGTACTCACACAGCTGGGCATGAGGGAAAGCAGGGGACAACGACCAGGATGCAGATCCCATCCCAGTTCCTCCAGTTTAGCCATATTCACAAAAGACAGTTTTGGTGGAGATTTCCCCTCTTCACGAGGATCTTGATTTAGCATTTGGCTTAGACATCTCACCTTTGCTTTTCATATGATAATCCTGCCCTCCTACCCTTGTAGGACTCGATTCAGTACAACATTAGGACTTGTGATATGCTTCACAGCATGAAGATCCACTGACATTAATAATTCGGCAAACAATGCTTAGATCTTAACGGTAATGTTCCCCATTTGATTAAATTAGATGTTCTCATTAGGATATAGGATTAAATTAAAAGATAATGCAAAAAGATATATCTTAAATATGAAAGGTAAGAAAATAATGTTGATGATCAATATGATCACACAAGACCATATTTTCAATTTTAATTTACTTGTCCTTAACATTTAAAATAGAGAAAGAGGATACAGGAAGAGATAGCACTGAAGCAATAAGATCTCTACGTTCGTCACAGCTAGGGAACAGCTGAGAGCTATTTGAGAATAATAAGGAATTTCTGAGACTGATGCACCAAACGGAATATAAGTACCATAAACTTATGCCACAAGTGAAATAAAGCAAATTATAGCTACTTTTAAATGTCAGTTACTGTTTAAGTCTAGTTAGGCTTCAGTAGATTTCCAAGAAGAAATCATAACTAATGAATCCTAATGAAGAGCATTCCAATTAGTAGAGTGATTTTTTATATGGAAAATTCACATCCTGAATGTCCAAGAATGTAAAAATATTCTGGATTACAATCCAGCATCTCTAAGCAACAATTAAATTCAAAGGGTAGTGTTAGGGAAACTGTGTAAGCAAACTTCCAAAGAAAAGGCACTCTTTTTTAACACGTTGTTCTGGAAAAAATAGGAAAAAAAAAATACAGTTTTCTCCCTGTTTGTTTTTTTTTTTATTTATTTTTTTTATTTGGAACTATACAGGTGGCACCTATCATCTCTGTAGGATGCTCCTCATTCTTGATCACATTATAAATGAATGAGGAAAAAAATAGGAGATTACACATAAAACTGAGTCTCTCTAAAAAAAAGGTAGGCCAACCGATTACTGCTACCCAAAAGACATACGCTTCTCTCCTTAGAGAAGCGCTTCCCTTCTTTTTTCCCCTCTTTGACCTAAAAAAAAAAAAAAAATATTTTTAATCCTATAATCTTGAAAAGTTCTTCAGACCACCTTCTAGCTTAAGCAGAGAAATCTGCTTGTGTGTCCTTAAGCGTGATGGTTGAGCTGAAAACAAGTGCACAACAGCTGAAAAACAGGAAAAAAAAAAAATGCAATCATGGCCGGCCAGCAGGATTTGAAATGTTTTTCTATATGCACATATTTCCTCTGCTCCCTCTCAGTGATTTCTGTATCGATGCTTCTGTCATCCCACTGTAGAAACCATTAGCTCACAGCTGAACGGCCTTTAAATCACTGCCTTGCATAACTAACTCTCAAGGTACATTAGTTTTGGTACGGTTGATCATTTCAACTAGAAACAATTTTCCTCTGGTGAAGGGCCAGGAAGCTGCTTCTGACATACGCAGCTATCCGCGATGCCTAAAATGTAATACTTGTAAAAAACAGAGATATCAAACTCCCCAATCATATTCTGTTTTCCTGGCACAAGGTTTCACACTGTAATAGACGAGGAATAATAAAGCTGTAAAGATTTAAAGCAATGTATCTTCAGAAAATGTTAGCAGCATATTAGGCTGTAAACAGGTTTTTCTTGTTTCAGTTCTCAGCTTACTCCTCTTTATAGGTGCTAACCTACTTTAAAAATGCAGTATGTAATAGAAATATTTTTTGTTCTTTTTGAATAAAGACATAAACAATTATTCCTGCAGTCATTTCACCCTGGTCCCTTTTATATATTAAAGTGCTTACCTTTGAACAGGTTTTTTTTAGAAAAAAATATACTTCCATACTATTATGTCATTCCAAGAGTGGCTGAAAATGACTTAGATGAGTGTAAAGCACCAATATTAAGGTCAGTCTGCCAGCATGACATTGGCAAAAAGAGTAAACCAGGGAATCTCCACTGTGCAGCAATTAACAGAGAAACTCCAAAAATATTCATTAGTTTCTATTTTTTCTAGTAAATAACTCAAGTCAGAAGGCTGAATACATTTTCATATGTATAAGCTGCAGATGGAGTGTGGAGCTACAGTTAAATTCACCAGTGCAGAAGCATCTGGGCTGAAATTTGGCATTTCTGTCCTTTAGAATTTACTTTTCTGTGAACGTGACCTCATGGAAGTTCTGCATCCTTGAAGAACACATCCTTCAATGTCCTCCCCTTCTGTGGGAAACCAAAGCATGTTATCCTCTGACACAACACGGTTAAACTTCATCTCATAAAAAGTTGAAAAAAAAAAAATCTCATAGAAAAGTTTTCCAACTGTGGAAATTTATGCATGAACAATTAGAAAGCAGTAAGTGTTCTAGGCTTTTTTTTTAACCTTATGTGTAGAATATAAGATCAATCAAGAAGAAGGATCCAGAAGGACACCGAGAATAAAATACTCCCTGTTGGATATCACTGTCAGCAGACAGGAGTAAAACGAAAGGCATCTGGGCCATTGGCATAATCAGAATTGTTGAGTTTCTATGGCAGTCAGTATTTTGTATGGCTTTGAAGTCAAACCTGCTACTAGAGTTTCAAAGCACAATACCACACTCCAACCTTCAAACCCTTTCTTTTGGATGTCAGTGTCTAATTAAGATGTTCTTGAAGCAAACAACCCGTTTTCCACAGGTAGGACTATGGGAAGTTAATCTTGTGTGTGGCCTCAGCTGTCATAAGAAATATACAGCGAGGTGAATCTTCTAGTCCATCTCACTTTCAGGTGATATTATCCCTTCACCACAAAATAATTGTTTCACTTTATATTAAAATTATAAAAAAAAGGGGGGGGGGGTCTGATCAGAACTGTGATGAGGTTATAAGCTGCCAAAATATCATGTGCTAATGCTTTGATAAAATATATTCAGGGGAGAAGGGGCAGGCAAAAAATAAGACCAAACTAAGTACTAATGTGATGAGAAATATGTTTTGTTCTACATCAAGTGTTCCAAACAAAGCTAAATAGTTTGTGATGGATAAAGCCGAATCAAGGAGCGCTCCAAAACCTCTATTTTTATTTATTTTACTCACAGTGAACCTCATCCAAATATTTCTGAAATGGCTCACAATATCTTGAGCATGTCCCTAAAGGGCACGATTCTTTATGACCTTAACATCATAAGACATCATAAAGGAGGAGCTTTATTTCAATAAACGAGAATTTAAGAGGCAGCAAAGACCCCACGATACCAAGGGGTGCAAGGGACAATGGAGGAAGGAAAAGAATTAGGAGGAACACAGTCCTACAGACAGGAAAAGAAAACTCACAACTGAGTGATTATCCTCTTATTTTCTTGTAATCTAGATTGTTCTTGTAGTACGAGAAAATCAGTTTTGTCATGGTTTGGGCCAGGTTGGCCAAGGACAAGACAACAGATGCTCTCCCACACATCTTGTTCTAAGGAGAGGAAGAAGAGAGATAAGGAGATCTGGAAGTTTAGAAAAAAGCTAAACTACTTTAATGAAATATTAACAATAAAATAAAATAAAAAGGAAATAATGGAATAGATACAATATACATAAATATACACA
This sequence comes from Sterna hirundo, assembly GCA_009819605.1. Classification (NCBI taxonomy): domain Eukaryota; kingdom Metazoa; phylum Chordata; class Aves; order Charadriiformes; family Laridae; genus Sterna; species Sterna hirundo. The sequence goes on from CM020441.1 coordinate 2,267,886, forward strand.
AAACTGTATCAAGCTCCCAGGGGGATGTCACTGGCAGGCACTGGGAAAGTTCCAGACTGGACTCAGTGACAAATGGGAACTGGAACGCACTGACCGGGATCAAAAGGCAGATGAGCTGATGGGTTCCTCCAAAGCCACTGAAGAAAGAGCGCCACTGAAGAAGCAGTCCATTGGAGAAGAGCCCACTGGAGAAAACCCAAGGAAGAAGAGCCCTTGCAAAAGAGTCCTTAGAGAGGAGCCAACCTGATCCCTTTGATCCCTCGGCTTTTCTACTGAGCATGGCAGATGGGATGGAACACTCTATTGGTCAGTTTGGGTCACCTGACCTGTCCACAGGTGTGACCCTTCCACAGGGTAAACAATGGAATCATAGAATGTGTTGGGTTGGAAGGGACCTTTAAAGGCTACCTAGTGCTGACCCTGGTTGCCACTGCAACAAATCTAAGCAGGAGCCTCTCTCACTGAACACAAAGTTGCTCCACCCCAAACCGGGACAAGTTTCCAATAAAAAAAATATATAATTTAGAATTATTTTTAAAAAATCAGATAGAAATGTACTTAATTCATCATTTTGCTTAAAAAAATTCAGCATTTTTCTAAAAAAAACCCCACTTTTTTTTCCTAAAAATTGACGTAGCTTGATTTTGCGTAGCCATGAGCTTTATACTACGTCTCTTGCTGCATCTCTACCGTACCTTGCATTAACCTCGATATTTCCAGAGAGGACATCGAAATTAACATCTATCAACATTTTTTTTAACAAACCATAATGAAACGTGGTATTAAGTGGAAGGGACTGGCAGTAAAATCAGCCTTTAATATATTAAAAAAAAAAAAAGGAATTTAGAGCAGGTGGGAAAGTCCTCACTTGTACGATGTGTATAGCATAGATGAGTCTGCAGATGCTGCACCATGTGCTTGGTCACACGAAAAAATTACCTTTAAAACCGACAGCTGATCCACACAGTCGGAGTTGCGTGAATGAAAATGTGGCAGTCGGAGCTAGGAACAGGGTGGCTAGGTAGCTTTTATTTCGCTTATTTTGGAAGGAATTGCAGCAAGAATTTTAAAAGTCCAGATCACCCATCTCTGTACAAGGAATTCCCACGGGCCTCAATCAGTAACAGCATTTTGTTTTGATAATTCAATTAAGTAGATTACATCTGCTCTGGGTCTGAATGCCTCATGTTTGTAATGAAGGGAAGGCTGTAAAATGGACTCGGTGAGATTCCTTTCTCTTTCCTCTGTCACAGCAGAGGAACAGGAAGACAGAAAAGTATAGATGACATATAGGATATATGTGAAGGTAGAAAAGGGAAAAAATATTTCAGTAAGAATGAGGAAAACTAAACAATTTAGACCAAAGACATTCAGTGATAATAAACACTGAATGTTTGAAGAACTGCTATGAGACAAATGGAAAAAGGGCAGTGGCTACTGCTCCACAACCGCCAGGACATGAGAAAAACAACACAGTTCCTTCAATTTTTTTTGTTGTTTTTGAGCTCTATTAGGAGCTGCTAGCGCTGTGAAATGGCAAGGTTCACACGTTGCCTAAGGTTCTTTGGAATATCACAGACACAGACCAACTGCCTTCTAGGGGAAGCACGGACTGCGTTTTGTTTGTTTATTTTTTGTTTCGCAACCGAGAGAAGTTCACCGGCCTTCCCAATTGCAAGAGGAGGGATAACAGCGCATCTAAATGGTGAGCTTGTAGAAAGATTGAATCACGACGAACGACCACAGGAGAGTGGCCCAGATAAAAGTTCTCACGTAGCTTAAAACAAGCCCCAAAATACTCTTCATGTGTGTAATCATTCTAATTAATTATATTTCTAAAATCTAAAAAGTTAAATAAGGCTAGAATATATAACATTACGTTCAGAAAGATGTTTTTATGCAGAATCTTTTAGCTTCTGAAAGAATGTACATGACCTTTCAGTATTAATTATGTTAATATTTTGTAACATCCTTCCCAAAACAAAGGGACAATGACATAGGGAGTAGTGTTGGTTTTTTTGTTTCAAGAAAAGTAAGCCAAAATTTTCTCTGTTGGAAAATAATTTCTACTACTGTGGTTAAAAATATAAAAAAAACCAAACCCACACTTAATGAATGCCTTTAAATGTATTTTTAAAGGAACGCTTTTAGTGTGGAAGGTTCTCATCAACACTCATTCTGGAGCAGCCTTTTTGCATCGGATAGCAATGTCTGACAAGACCATTTGACAGCAATCCCCTTACACTTGTTGAAAATTGGTAATTCTGAGGGATTTAGTTAAAACAGCTGTTCTGCACTAACGCATCTGAGTCCACTAACCATTCCAATTTTTAATCCTCATCTGCAAATAATAAAATTGACAAATTGCTTGACTTTTGAACATGGATTTCTGTCAATCATTGAAAATAAACTCTCTCTTCACAGCGTAAAATACCTGTGCAATTTTGGAGATATCATCCATTTACTTTCAGCAAATGTTAGTTTCATACCCTCTTAGTGGAGGGGAAAGAGGAACAGAGTTTCAGTGGCTCTCAGTTTATATAGGATAGCAAAGAAAATATGAATTTTGACACTTCTGTTCTAATGACCGTTCGTTTATTCTATTAGACATGCATTTCTAAAAAAGCACCTCTAAGCTATAGATAAAATTAATTCAATAACAGACATTCACCCAGTGGCTCAGCTGCACACCCTCAAGCTCAAAAACTCCTTTTCTCCCATCTGTTAACATGACTGGAGAGAAATGGGTGATTAAATGATCATGTATAAAATCCCAAAAGCAAGAATTTGCAACACACTCAAAAAAAAGGCTGAATGTACACCCTCAGGGTAGGAGTTTCTTCAGTCTAAATGTGGCTTAATCTGGACTATATGTTGGAAGATCAAATACGGTCGTTTGAAACCCCCTCGACTGGTTTCGCTAAATCATATTTGAGAAAACTGTCATCAAAATATTCTTGATTTTTTTCCCCCATCTCTCTCTCTCTCTGAATTCTCTTAGTGCCAGGAGGCACATAAGGCGCGAACAACAATCTTCCAATTGGAACAATTGTTCCAATTGTTCCAATTGGATATTGTTGTGTAGCGTTTCTGCAACTTTTTCATTTTTTCTGGGAGGAGGTAGTTAGCCTCCTGCCCAACCCCCATAACTTGGAGGGCCAGTGGTTTTTTGTCAGGGTGTCCTTCCCTTAGGCTGCGTTGGTTCACGGCACCTTCTTAAGTTTTAACCGGTGCACCCTCCAGAGGAGGATCCCCTATCCACCACCCAGGGGACGCGCCTTCTAGCCGTGCAGCCCCAGCCGAAGGTTTTCCCCCATCTAACCTCGAAGTAATAGAGTAAGAGAAGTTCAGGCTATAATCTGTTCAGAAAACACAGATTTATTCTTCCTTAGACATCACCGTTAGGTTTCACATTAATATTTCATCTAGCATTCTTTCATTCAATCCACAAGAACCTTAATTTCTTGGCTTTATTTTCTTGGTAGTTTCACAGTGACACGACTATTATAAGATGAACGGAAAAATGGGGCTGCCCACCTTGCTTAGTTACTTTTCGAGATGTAACTTGCCAGCTAGGATACTTTTATGGGAAGAGATATGGGGTTTGACCTCTGTCAGACTGAGAAAGGCATAAAAGATGTTTCTCTAGTTTGGTGTATCAATGTTTTAACCACTATATTAATTTTTAAAAGACTGGATGTTAACAGAAAAGAACCCTGTATGCTCAGTTCACGGAGATTACTTCTTAATACCCATCTTCAGAGTAATTGTTCCAAATGGGTGGAAATATTGCTCTTCAGTCTCAAGTCAAACCAACTTATATTATTGACAAGCTTTAATTCGTTACTTGTTCAGCTGGTCTGTTCCTTTACCTGAATTTTCTTTGTTCCCAAATTATCCTTTTTTCTCCAGTACACCACAGACAGAAATTACGCAGAGTTGAAACGCATAGCTTAATTTACAGAAATCATACTTGGCTACAAAAAAACCATTTGCCAGATTCCCTTTATTTCTACAAGCAAGGGAGACACTATAAAGGTGAGCTGATCTGCAGTTCTACAGATTACTGCTGGCATTTTTTAACAGCTATATTAACCATTTAAACTAAATACCATTAGCAATTAGCAGCAGTTCTTACGATCATGATTTACTTTTGCTGAACTTTGATCAACAACTTTACCAAATTCGACCAAAAATGACAGTTCTGCTGACTTGTCATATAATACTATATCAGCTCTTCTATGTCACCTCCTAATTCCTCAGTCTTCTGTATTATCACATCATCATTATCTCAAAAAGCTAATCAGAAGCAGATTTTGAAGTCTGTAAAGTCAGACATAAGCATAGGGTGAAATTAAAGGGTGAGGGAAACTTTCCCCTGGTAAAATCGAAAGTGCAATTAGGAATAGAATCCATCACGTGGTGCCTGAGATATGCAGGTGGAACCGTTATCCAAGTAATCATATTCTAATCTGAATTCCAAACCACACCAGAAGAGCATGTTTGAACCACCATGTACAAACACAAAGCGCAAATAAACCACGCAACGCTTTTGGCAGGTTGAGAAACGTTGCATCAATTAACTTGAAACAAAGCTCTCTAAAGGCACGGTACAACATTTCGCTTAAAAATGACCTGATGTGAGCTGTCTGGTTTAGTCTCTGAGCAAGCTGGAATTCAAACTATTCAGGCAATCTATCAGAGCCCTCGTGGAGCACCGCTTGAGCCCCCAAGTTGGGCAACAATAAATCTGTTGTGGTTTGGGCCAGACTGGTCACTGCAGTGAACGACAGATGCTCTCCTCCACCTCTCTCCAAGGAGAGGAGACAGAAAGAGAGAGAGTCTTATGAGTTTAAAAAAAACACTAAACTACTTCAATGAAATAGTAATAAAATAAAAAGAAAATAATGAAATATATACAAAACCAGGATCAGCCTCCCAGGATGACATCACCGACAGGTGCTGAGAAAGTCCTAGACTGGACTCAGCAACAGATGGGAACTAGATTCCAGATCTGGAGTCAGGAAGGCACGGATCGGGATCAAAGGCAGACGAACAGACAGGGTCCTCCTCAGACACCGGCCATGGAAGAAGAGCTGGCCTTTGATCCCTCGGCTTTTATACTGAGCACGAGGAAGATGGGATGGAATACCCTGTTGGTCAGTTTGGGGGCACCTGGGCTGTCCCTAATTAGATTTTATATCACACGAGATATGAATTAATTTATTCTTGTTATTGCCACTACTTTTACATGCCACTGGCAAATGTTAATGTAATGACGTAACTAACCGTAGGTGGTTTGTATCCACATCACTGGAATTGCATTTCTTCTCTGGTTTTGAGTACTATACTTTCCCTGAGAATTTATTCCTCTACCTTGAAAGGCTTAATCACTTTGAAATTATCCAACCTTTGCCTTTTATTTATTACCTCCGTCTTTAAAAAAAGCCCCAAAAACCAAAATCAAGCAACAAAACAAAAAATCAAATTCTGAGCAAGACTGAGGTTTTAAAAATGGTGCAATACCAAAATGCCAGCTGATGGTCCAGGAGATAACTTTGTCTCCCACAAGGATTTCTTTAGCTCAACCAATATGCTAGAGACAAGGAATCCGCCTACATATGCAAATATACTTGTGTCTTAAGTACATTCACGGGCCTCGATTCTCTTTCTACATGAAATTCAGATCAAACCTGTGAACCGATCTCTACCTGTAGCTTATTTTTACACTCCCATATCCTCCTAGGTCTAATTCTGCAGTTTTATTTTTCCTTATATTTGTAAATGTTTTACATATGTATGTACGGGTACACGTATATGTACATACGTTTGGGGGTGTGTGTGTTTTTGCATGTGTATTTGTGCTTTTGTGCACGTGTATCTGCTCCTACTTTTGCTCTCAAACATATCCTGCCCTATTTCAAATGCTGAGAGTAGTTTAGGATCGATATGAACTTGAAATAGGGCGTGAACCACCCAAAGAAACTTCTGAATAAATAGCTGAAAGCATTAGGAGGGCAGAATTTTCTGATTAAATACAGAGGTATGGGAAAACACGTAAATGCTGAGATGTTTTCACAAATATTACTTTTGGCGAATTTTCATTAGGCTATTCTCCTATTTCCAGTCAGAGTACCTCACGGGCTAATTACAGTTCTCATCTTTATTCTGCTAAATGAGGCCAGGCAATTCTGGAGGTTCAGTCTCTAGTCAGGGCTTGGGCCTCAGCTCTGCAGCAGGAAGACTGAAAATCTTAATTCTCTCAGATTTAGCTGGATCTCTTGTGGCCTGCATAAACTAAGGATTTATTCATGCTATGAACTAAGAGCATTAAATTCTTCTCTCTGCAGCAGAGAGAGTTGGAAAGCCTAAAAATCACAGCTTAAGTCAGACGGAATACTCTGATATCACTAACTCCCTGTAAAAGGGGTCAGAAAAAAAAAAAACCACGTTTAAAAAGGTCTCAGAGAATGGAAATGCGCTGACTCCACCAGCTCAGTTTGTTTTTTAAAGTTTTTCTTTGGAATCAGCTGGGTAGGAGAAGTCCCTTAAGAAATTAAAGCTGAAATTCTAGATATTCTCTTAGTTTTGGGTGTTAGGATTTCACTGCAATATAGGATCAAATTACAATATTGATTTGTATTTAAGTAGTAGCAAACCTTTACACTCCAAGAATTCAGCGTATGTGACAATGGGCAGCATTCAGATTTGAGCAGTAGGTAAAATAAGAATAGAATTACGATTTCTTTTTAACATTTAAAAAAGACGGAAAAAATTAATAAAACCCAATCAGGTTTACCTCATAAAAAGTACCAACACCCGAAGTCTTTACTTATTGAAGTCTTTTGATTATTATTTTTTTTTTTCTAACTTGAAAACGTCCCCAAATACTGAAACAGCATTTTTCCCCTGAAAAAATAATTTTGACTGAAAAGTAAAGATAAGTTCTAGGACTTCTGATAGTAAGAGAAATACCACTCAATATAACAAAAGTAGTTCTGCTGTAGCACAATGAAAGATGATTGTGAAAGAGGAAATGTATGCAAGCCATAAGCAAAAACTTCCTGATACTTGTATACATTATTCATAGCACTGATAGGAGCATTCAATCTCGCCTCGCTTTTTGTATGACTCAGGGTATCGACTTTCCACCAGTTATCTCATTATTGATCCAAATAACTTTTGTTTGCCTGAAATGCGTCTTTGAAAAGCCAGAGAGTCATCTACCCTTGTTAACAAAAGAGAGAAAAATCTTCATTTCCTTTTGTTGTTTCTCCAATGACTAATCTCCCTCGCTATTAAAATTTATGCCTAATTTATACTTCGCATTTAGGAGACTGCCTCTGTAGTATACAGCATTTTTCCCTAATAAAAAGTGTTCATTATCAAGTGACCTGTTAGCTTTGTTTTAATAAAACAATCAGATGTAGGTCTTTAAGAGCAAAATTTTATCACTTGTTGAGAAATACTTACAAAGGCGTTGAAAAGCCAAAAAAAACCCCAACACTTGTCCATGATAAGATATTTTCAAAGGTCAAAACCAGTGAGTGAACATCACGACCATCACATCTCCACTTGTCTGACTTGTTTATATATACATAATTTTGATTTCCTCCAATCCCGTTTCTCAAAATTTATATCTCCTCGTACAAGACACTTTAACCTGCAAATTAGATTATTAGGTATATTTAGGTATCTACATAGTATGAATCATGTACCGTTCCAAAGAATTTTGCAGCAATTATCTATGAGAATTGACTCTTAAGAATGCAATTTGACATCACGTATTTTATTCAGCAGCAAAGCTAATCTAATCTATTAACAACCTCTCATCTCCAAAATACTCGCTTCTGCTTCTCAGTCATGGCACTGCTGTAAACAGATTACTAAAATAAGAAGTGGGGTTTTTTAAAGTTAATTACTTCAAGGTTTTTCCTAATACTAATCTTTTTTTCACCAGCTACTGTAGTTATTAGCTGCAAAGAAAATGCCGGGGTAATAAATGGAATCCAAATAGGCATGTCTTTTTGAATAATCCCTTTGTTATTTTATGGTTACTTCTATGTTTAGTGAAACGCCAGTGACCTCGGTAATGGGGCATATCTTCCCAGGTGATATTCTGCTAAGATGCCACTTCTGTGAAGAGTTCCCTTCTGGCCTGGCATTGATTCCCCAAATCCTTTGCAACCAAGCCAATATCTTAATACAGTAAAAAATTAGTATTTGAACAGGCAGTATAGGGCATGCTTCTTCAGGCTTGTTTGGATTATTTCCTAGAAGTTAAAAAAATGGATAAAAGATGAGTCTGGGGACAAAAATGTACCCAAAACAGCTCTTTTCTTATTCCAGATAATACGTAAACTTCTGTAATCTTGTTTAAAAACGCACTGCATGACAAATCCGTAGTTAAAACACCTCTAGTAAAGACTTTATATGACGCTGAGGATTAATTTAGCCTAGTGTTACTGCTTTATTTGTAAATTACCTGTAAGTAATTACGAATATAAATGCAGGCTGAAGAGAAACAGGCAGCAAAGATCAACGATTTTAGAGGATTCTTTCAAAATATTTCGTTTACTGCAAGAAGAAAAGACAACCCTGGGAAAGACAAGACTTTCCAAAAGTGCAAATCATAAGGTCGAGTACTAAGATAACAAGTGGCGCAGTAGCCAAGAGGTTAAATCACCTAACAAAGGTTTCTGATTAGATTATCTCGGTTTCTATTTAAATTCATTCATATGCAAACTAAAACTTCTACATATTCTGTGCAACTAATGCTATATTCTGTACAGAGGACACGCCAATTTTAAAATGAGGGTCGCTTAAGTGCATTTTGCCTCCAGATAATCACACACACATAAAAATCAAGAAAACAGTCATTTACACCGCTCCCATTCTTGGTCCTTCCCTGCCTCACTATTCAAAATATTCAGCCATGGCTGTTTCCATAATTCTTTTTCAGTTCTTGGATGTAATCCTAGTACTCATTGCTTACAGTCGTGAACAAACATAATATTTCATATCCAACCTAGATTAAGAATGATTTTCTGCTAATTCAATAATTCTACATAGCACAGCGCGAAGCCAAATTACTCATTTGAAGACAGTCCTTGGAGAACTTGGTGCGGTGCCGGTAAATACTTTGCCAACGGAGAATTTGCTAAAAAGAGCAGGGGAGTTAATGAGTGAATTTGTCACAGTATTTGATGTAATAAGACACATCGAAATGAGATTGGCATGATGTTAATATTCTCCTAACCAGAAATTTTCTATATAGCAATTTATTACACTGACAGATTTTATACCTAAGCAATTTGCATAACAAGTCAATTATGCGGGAATTGTATGGGAGAAGGTTTGGTTTGATTTTTTCCTCCTCCGATAGGTTGTTCTCCTCTGCCTGTCTTTTCTTTCCTGGTTTTCTCTGGTTTTTTTTTTACTGGGTATCCTTAAAATGAGCCCTTTGTTTTCCGTCTTTTGTTCCCTATTCCACTGCCGAAACCGGAATGCTTATTTTGAATCTAAATATTAATTTAGTGATCTTGGCCTTACCTTGGTCTGCATTCCTTAGCCACCATCTAATCAAAAGCGGAGCCAGGTAATTCTCAATTCTCGACTTTGCAGTTACCTCTTTGGATCAGGCAGTACTATATAATCCACCCAAATCATCAGCACAGGGACAATTTCTCAACTGACTTGGCACCTCAGGTGGCCTGTGCTGCTCTCCCTGAACCGCGCTCATTGACAGAAACTAGTTCACAAAAGCGAGAGACCATGAGGCTCTTCATACGTTATACTATCGTAACTTTTTTTTTTTTTAAATCCTTCATTCTGACTGCAGTTTAACCCAAAATGGAATGGGTGAGTTGGTTAGTTTTTTTAGTGCCGTTAGTTGTTAACACAGATTAAAGACCTTATGGAAATAGGCTGTTACTCAACAGGCATCCCTGTCCCAAGGGTAGCAGAGCACGTTTGATTAATTCCAGTGTGGCTTAGAAAGCATGAAATGCCCAACTATATGCGACGCCTCAACCACAGAGCATTTCTACAGTCGTTGCTTAATTAAGGAGAGCACCTCCACATTCCATGCGAGAGAGTATGAAAGATTTGTTTGTGGGGATCTGATCACACTTGGAGTTAATGCTGACTCAGCAGAAGGATTTACAGTCTAGAACCTTTAATGGAACTCCCAGGTGTCTGTGCTTCCTACCACCACAAACCACAACGCTCATCCCCACGCCCTGGGGGAGCTCACGGGCAAGGTCAAAATTAACAAACGATGTTGCAAAAGTAAAGAAGGAGCCTTTTTCTTCACAGTTTGCATTACTCAACTCCCTCTTGCCGAGCCCCGTGTCAGGAGCTGATGCAAGATTTCCACTGCGAGCGGCACCGCCACGTCTTTTGAAGTGCAGCCAGATACAGGGAGCTCGCTCGATACCCCACACGCTCCTGCTAACTTACTTTCTCTGGCATTCTCTTAATAAATAGGTAATAGCCAAAAAAAGATGGAAGTGATTAGTGACAGCTTAGGAAAATAAATATTGGTGAAGAATTGAGATTCCTCTTCAACACAGTCGCTGTTGCTCTATTACAGCCCATTAAAGCACACTGATTGTTCGGGTTGTGGAGTTTTTAAGTTTCTTTTTTCCAGGAGTTTTGGGAAAGGTTATTTTAGACGCCCATGTGAACAGTTTTCTTCAGCGCTGGTCATTTTTCGTAGTGTGTAGGCTGCGGCAGTGGCTTTTAAAATACTCCAACAAATCAGAGCAGCGCCAAGATAAACTGGTGCCAGTAGAAACAATTCCCTGTAAATGATGACACAGAAGAAACAAACCCCGCTCTTTGAATATTCCCGCTGCAATAGAAGGCAAGACCACGCTGCATCTCAGAAGTGAGAGTGGTGAGCATTCATTCAGAATACTCGGTACTGTGAATGCTTAGTCAGCGTTAATCCTTTTGAAAACCACAAAAAAATTAGGCTAAGGTTAATTTTTAAAGACTATAGCGGCAAACAGCAGAGAAAATATATGTGGTAATACCTTCAACTGGTAATGTTTCGGGATTACGAGCCTGCGTACTGTACCATACCAGCGACTTTGAAGGTAAGTCAAATGACTGATGCAATTATATTTTAACTTCAATTTCCCCTCGCATTTTCCCGCAGCGAGAATGTCATCACACAAGCAGTATGGTTGTCAAGGGCCATTGAGACATTTCCTGAAAAGCATAACGAAACGTAGATGCATCTTCAGTGTGATGACACCGCATTTATTCTTCCATGATATTTGTACAAAAAGGGGTAAAAAGAAAAGAAATTAAGTCAACGCAATATCCTTTTCCTAAACTAAGTTTTATATTAAAATACAAGTTTTGGTATAGTTAGAAGCAGCCACAATTAAATTGCCATAGTCCACGTCAGCCAGACACAAGCCACCTCCAGTCCAAAAGCTGTAGAGCTACAAAAAATACATCTCAAACCACGAAGAAAAGCAGGGTATATTAACCCGAGTAAGATCGGTATGCAAGTATGCACACTCAAGTTCCCAAAGAGATTGTATCTGTTCAAAGTAATTCCAATTTTTTTTCTGTTCATCTGAGGAGAATGCCCATGATAAATGGGGCTCTCTCAAAACTTAAATACTTTATGAAGCACAGCAAGAACAATGTGAGCTACACAGTGTAGTGTAGCATGTTACACATTTTTTTCCATTAACTTTTTTCCGGACTCTAAGATCTCAATGAATGGGAGCATATGAGACATTACCTCGTACCTTGTCAAACATCTGCATGTTTCTTCTTCCTGAGCGGTTTTGATCTTAACACTATTCACAAAAATTAAGTCACATGGTCATAATTAATTTGTAATAAGACTGAGCTCAATAAAGTCTGCAAAAATGAAAAGTCGAACACAAAGGATTTTTTTTTTTTTTAATTTTGGTTATTTATGGGTAGTCATATCAACATATTCTGAAACTATAGTCTCTTTACACTGTCGAGCTTTATTCCAAAGCTCATTTATACAGATCAAGGTGTGTGATTGTGATTCTCCATGATGATGTGTCTTATCTGCACACAATGCTGCCGATATTTTAGAATTAACTGTATGACTAGGTAGAAAGCATGGTGGATTTTTTTTTATTGGGGGGGTGTGTGTTGTTTCTTTCTACGTATATATCTGTTTCTCTATGAAAAAGAAGAATTGCAGGAAATCAGAAGCCAACCTTCCACGTGCACGTGCTCACACATATATTGTACTCACAAATAGCAGTCAGTTCTGCTGCTGTTGGACGGAACACAGACCGTGGGCGGTGGGAGCCCTTGTTCTCTCCCCACCTCTCACCCCTGAATGGGAGCTGAAGGCTGAGACACTTTACATCATTTACTTGTACATCATTTACCATTATATAGTTACTTCAGAATGCGTGACACATATTCAGGACACATATTCACATCCTCCTAAATCCCAAGCCCAAATATTAACATCAAGCCCCATCAAGAACACAAAACATAAAGGTGAAATCAGAAACTCGGTATAACACATCTTTATTCTTGTGTTCATCTGTGTCTGTCACCAGAGGCACACACACAAAATCCAGAAGTGAATTAACCTGTCACCAGATATTAATTCCCAAGTGTAATTTCTTTGAGCCCTGACACATGCAGGTTTCTCTCTCTTCTACAGCGCTATTAATAGATGACACATAATCCTGGAAACCTCCCGTTTTCTGGACAGGAGTTTAATATCTTAATAAATGCTCTTGAATACCTGTATACTGAGGTTAGGCAGATTTCAGGCATGTAAGGCAGAGACGGATATAGATCACTATTCGCAAGTACATTTGAGAGCATATAAAAATATATTTGAATTCTTTATATACTTAGAAACAGAAAAAGAACTTTTTTTGCCCAGTTAGACTATTCAGCTTGTTCGGGAGCTACACCAAGAAATGTTAACCTTAATTTCTAGATCTTCTCAGCCCAAGCAAGTTAAAACCTCTCTCTTTTCAACTTTCTATTACATCAGTTAGCCCTGGCCTCACATTCTTGATAGTGCTAGTCAGCAGTTTTTCTGCTGAGGCTGAAATAATATTCAGATAGAAAATACTTATTAATGTGAACAGAAAAATCTACGAAGGAGAGAGTTGATTCAGACGTCAGAGAAGATAAGAGCATTTTGAGACGACTGACTGTGAAGTTCTGAACGAAGAAATACCCTTGTTCGGTGTGGTTTGTGCTAAAGAATGCCTGGGTAGAGTACAGAAAAAACCCCAGTACAGAAAGACAACCACCCTCTCGTTGTGATGATGGCAAAAGTCATCAGACCTCCTTACTAGGTAGAACTTATCCTTTTGAAAGATGGGTCTGGACAACAGTGCTGAAACCAGAAGTGACGCCGTTGGAGAGCTCCAACTGGAAGATCCAAACATGGCCTGCACGGTTCAGTACGGCAGATAAAAATACCGCTGCGTTATACAACAATTATACATTGTTTGGGTTGTCAGTCCTTTGTGAATAACACAGACTTGCACGTCTGCTTGGAACATATATGGTCTCTTACATTGAGAGGAAAGGGGGTGTTAATTTTTTACAGCTTCATCTAAATATAGATGCAAGCTTAGCTGCATCAAATTTAATATCCGTCAAAGAAGAATGAGTCAACTTTGGAAATGACACGAACCACCGTGCTAGTACAATAGCGATGAAGCAAGAAGACACGTTGCTTGTAAGGAAGAGAATTGCATCAGAATGCCCATAAAACCAAGAAACACACCGAGAAATTTGTGGTTTTCAGGTATGAGCCAGTCTTGGTTTGTATTTTTAGCGTACTGAAGTCCCTCTTGGAGACTAGCTTTTTTCTTCTGTTTTGCTCACTGTACTACAAGTGCTGTTTTCAAGAGCTGTTGTACTGGAGAGCGTTCAAAATAGACATTTACAACCATTAACTGTGTCCTTTGGATGACAGAGAACTTGCGTGAACCCTTAATTGTATTGAACAACTATAAAACTTTGAAGAGAACTCCGAACCACTCGTGGAGTCAGGGAAATGACAGCTTTCAGCAAAGTATCAGTAGACTTCATTTGTTTCTGGCCCACAGAGACATTCACCTTAAGGCACTGCCTCAGGCTTTTGGATTTCTTACGCTTACCTCCGTGAGATTATTTACACTGCTTTTTACTTCCCAGCAAATAAACCTTTCTTAACAATATTTCAGAACCCTAGTGCAGTTCTCTGTGTTCTAAATTCAGTAAATATCTTTCTAGAAAGGAAATTTATGGACAAAATAACTTTAGTAGCCCACCTTCAAACCATATTGAGAGAGAATAAAAAATAAGGTGAGTGATCAGTTATGTTTCTACAAATCTATTTACAAACAGAAATTAAGTATGTTCTGGGTAGAATAAAGGCATTGGTCTACTCTACGAAGCGCTGCTCATGGGGATAATTAACTTAGCACCGGCTTTTGCTGGTGTGATGTGGTTTTTACAAATTCTGTAAGCACAGTCGGTTTTTACTGGGTAATTTTACGCAATTTCAGAGGTAGAATGTTATGCAAGCAGAAAGAATTTCTCCAGCAAACGCCGTGGTTTCACGCAGGGGCCCTGCCAGTACAGGTACAGTAGGGAGGTCTGCAGTGGCACACACAGGGATCTGCACGTGAAGAATGGTTTATTTTAAAGCTACAGGCTTCTAGAAACTGTTACTCAACTCTGAATTCTATGGCAATTTATTTTACACATTAGCTGCTGGTGCTGCAGCACCTCCTCACAGATGTAATCGGGAACATTCACGATACCAGGCATTGTTTTTGTTTTCAAGAAGGTAGAAGTTGAAATTTATGCGACATTCATATGCTGCTCTAAACTCTTCTGTAAAATGGCACTCATTATTTTTTCCATATTTCAAATGCCCACTATGTATTCGATACCTCAGCGGTGAAATTTAGTTATAATAAATAATATTCTCACAAGCTCTTTGAGTAGGACTAGGGTACAGAGCACTAGGCATGCCCATGGCACAGGGGTTGGAACTAGGTAATTTTTAAGGGTCCCTTCCAAATCTAACCATTCTATGATAAATCCATTTCTTAGAGAGATTAAGGCAGATTACCAGCACCAGCTATAATAAAAGCACGTGCTGAATACTTCTAGTTGTGAAAAAAAGCTAAGAAATGTGATCCAATTGTAATCTAAGAAGAGATAACTTCCGTAGTCTGTAGTCAAACTCAAACGGTAGCTCTGAGAAAAGACTGTAAAGTTTAA
The DNA here is from genome assembly GCA_009819605.1 of Sterna hirundo. Classification (NCBI taxonomy): domain Eukaryota; kingdom Metazoa; phylum Chordata; class Aves; order Charadriiformes; family Laridae; genus Sterna; species Sterna hirundo. Next base: position 2,283,147 of record CM020441.1, read on the forward strand.
TGTGGAATTAATCTCAAGATTCTCTGGAATTGAAATGACAGAACGAGAACACCACACGTCATTCAGCTTACCTGGGACAGACGCAACCCAGCCAACACATCCCGCATGACATCCTGGTCTCTAAATTGGAGAGACGTGGATTTGATGGATGGATGACTCAGTGGATCAGGAACTGGTTGGGTGGGCGCACTCACAGAATCACAGAATCATAGAATCTTCATGGTTGGAAAGGACCTTTAAGATCATTGAGTCCAACCAAACAACCTACAATCTGAAAGAGTTACGGTCAACAGCTCGATGTCCAAGTAGAACACAACGATGAGGAGCGTTCCTCAGGGGTCGGTTCTGGGACCGGCACAGTTTAATGTCTTTGTTGGCGACATGGACAGTGGGATCAAGTGCACCCTCAGCAAGTTTGCCAACGACACCAAGCTGTGTGCTGCGGTCGACATGCTGCAGGGAAGCGTGGGAGGAGGGACAGGCTGGAGGGACATGTCCAGAGGGATCTGGACAGGCTGGAGCAGTGTGCCTGTGCGAACTTCATGAAGTTCAACAAGGCCAAGTGCAAGGTCCTGGCACCTGGGTCAGGGCAATCCCAAGCACAAATCCAGGCTGGGCAGAGAATGGCTTGAGAGCAGCCCTGATCTCAGGGATCTTACAGATTTCTCTGGGTTTGTCGGTCGCTACGCATGTGTCACTGTAATTCTTGAAACTTCTGTATATGTAGCAGTCTGAACACTGAGTGTAATGCAGGCAGGCACAGAAAAAGTTCTTTTTTTTTTCAGCAAATATCATATTTATTATTCCTGAGCTGTCCAGTTGCTGTGCATTTAAATTTTATCCTGATGAGGCTGTCAAACATCCACAAGTCTCAGATAAAACAAAGTAAATACACAGGTACATGTACAGATACCAAAACCAAAACATTTGTTGCCTTCGGTGGATGAACGTTAAGTCTAATGCTTCAAGAAGAGGCCACACACGAAGCAGCTGTGCAGCACCCGTGTTGTATCAGATACAGTATATTTGTGTTATAATAATAAAGGAACATCTGGGGAGCTGTATGTCTAACAAAATATAGAATCATAGAATTGTCTCAGTTGGAAGGGACCTTTCAGGTCATCGAGTCCAACCATCAACCTAACTCTGACAAAACCCATCACTAAACCATATCTCTAAGCACCACGTCTACCCAGCTTTTGCCTCCAGCGATGGTGCCTCAACCACTGCCCTGGGCAGCCTGTTCCAATGCTTAATAACCCTTTCAGTGTAAAAATTTTCCCTAATATCCATTTTTCTGAAGACAATATTACAAATTCAACCAAAAACTTAAAAGTCCAACAAACAAAGTTATCCCAGAATTCTACGTCTCTAATTTTCCCCATCAATTGTGCAACTTTAATGCCTCTGGAATCCTTCAAGTAGAAATATGTTGTTTGTAATTTTAAAATAGTTTTTCTCTTACGAGATTTTCTGTACACTTATAACATTAAATGTCATGCGTATCATTGGAAAGTCATAGACTGGAAATAGATTTTTCAGGAAACTCTACCACACACTAACCTCTTTTTCCTACTTCCAAAGCTAAAATAGAACACAAAAGCCATTTGAAAATTCTGCACATCAGTCTTATTTTCTCTCTTGCCTCTTACAAGATAATTTTTATTGCAAATTATGGATTGTCTTTTAAAGTACATAATGACCCATTTTGTACTACATCTTTGTCAAATAATGCTATGTAAGTGGAAGACTGAATTTAAACAACCATTTTCTATTGCAGAAATTATTTTATGAAATAGTAGAAAAATGCCATTCGTTTCACTAGGAAGCTGAACTAGAAGAACAATATATGTAATTTTCTAACAAAGCAAAGTATAACAACTGTGATATTGATTTTATCCTGATGCTTTTATCTGAGTTTAAAAATATTATGCCTGTTAATCAGGTTTGATATTGTTTACTTGCAATTACCTTCAGAATAAATTGCCTAGAAATGCATTCTCCAATTTTCATATAAAGGGAGAAATTTAGAACAGGATGGTTATATGTAAAGGCCATGTAATTTTCAAACTACTTGATAGCTTTTCCAATAAGATTAAATAAAAAATTAGTAAGTTTCATGGTTTTCACTCAATTTTTACAAGTGCCTGACCTGTTTTTTTTTAGTTTCTGGGTGTTTATCAAAATTCAATTATAAGCATTCAGCACTTTGATATGGTATTACAGGTTGTGTGTGAAAACAATACATACAAATTGAAAAAGTCATGTTAAAATTCCCGATATAAAGTTGATTTATTGAGATTTAAGGAAAAAATATATAGAATCAAAATATGTTCACCGCTGACATTCACAGCAGAATTACGGTATGAAAATAAAAGGAAATTTTAGAGTCTAGGTTACTTCTCCAGTATTACATATCAAATTATGAATATGAATGCCTAAATCAGATGACATATTGGTTTCATGTCAGAGGAAAAAGAAAGAAAGAAGTCTTTTTAAACAAAGAAGATTTTGAATATGATGCAGCAAAATATTCAAAGTAATTTGCATATTTACATTATTTGTTTTCCTGTAATTTTGACGTAAGCTTCAGAGAAAATGTTTCCGAGACAGTAATTAGCCTTCCTCAAGTATCAGACACTTCTCTTTCTAACACTAATTTAATGCTTGGCTTCATTCTACTACTTTGACATGCGCTAGCGCTACCTGCAAACATTCAGATTTAGAAACACTGTAGAATCTAAAAAAATATATCATTTTGGCTGACCAGTGATTAATCTGAACTAACATCAATGATGGAGGCTGAAATGTAGAGAGAGATAAGTACTGTTGATAATAAAAGAACAGACAAATAAGGGCCAAAAGATAGATGGAGTTGCAGTCAAAGTTCGAGAGCGCTGCTCCTCGCACATTACTTCTCGACATAGCCCTCCTTTTTCTCTTATTTAAAATTTTGTTTTAGATTAATGCAATCCCCGGCTATTACCTGTTTAACCTGTGTTCTTAGATCTCTCTCTGACTGTAGAACCTTGCCAATCTAATGGTTTGAAATCCTTTTTTTTCCCCCTGATTTGCACAGAATTTCCCATCATAAACAGTGAAATCCTTTGAAAAAAAATTTGCTTGAACACACTAGTAACGTAATGCAAAGTTCCTTCACCTACAAGCTGAATCCTTAGTTACTCGTTCCACCTCAAACCTCTAGCTGCACTTCCAGTCCTTAAGCTAAATTCTCAACGATATTAAAAATTGGAGCACAGATTTTTGCTTTAAGCAAGTAAATGCCACCAAATATAAAGCTTACTCCTCTCATTTCAGAAAACATATTTGCCTTGAGAGCTTTAAAGATTTATTCAACCCTTAGTTTATTCATTTTTTTTCTGGTAGCTTAACACCTTAGTGCTGTTGTAATTAACCTGGATATTTAATAAACAGAATGGCCATACAATTGCCACTTGGGAAACTAATGAGGAGTGTTAACTCACAGGTACTGTGGTGCTGCAGAAGGCAAAGGGTCTAGTTCGCTGCGTGCATTTGCTGTGCTGCTCACAAAGCATAGAAAAACCATAGCCTATGCTGCACTGTAAGAAGACCTCCACTGGTGTTTAAGACAAAATATTTGTCTACTGAACTTCTTTTAATCCCAGAGCACATCCCAAATCTTCCTGGATGTGGCCCAGGTAGACAAGCTTTGTTATCACCACTGTATGCCAGGAGTCAAGCAAGCCGAGCATTGGCACCGATTTTTCTTGGCAGCCGTTGGAACGGCGTTGCAAATATTCCCGTCCAGGCTTTTCAAGAACGGTTGGCAGGCAAAGTATCTGCACACCGGTTTTTCCATCCTTGTCCTGATGCCACACAGTAAGAGGCATGGCAGATGAGATACCCTTCTTCCTTGGTGAGAACCAGTGGCTAGAAAATGCTCTCAGCCAGAACGTTCACCACGCGCGTGGTGAACAACCCGCTACACACGTGGCAAGACAGGTATTATTTTTTTCTTAGAAAATCAATAGGTCAAAATGCCCTCTCAGCAGCTGCAGAGGCTACAAATAAAATAGGACTCCACACCCAATAACTAGATTCATTTTCTACCCTAAAGCCCATGTTCACCATTCCCATCCTTGCTTTTCCTCTACTAAAAATCAGGATGACTTCTCTCTCAGGGTGGCTGTTAATTTACTTGCAAATTAACAAGCTCTGGAGCCCTCAACACAAGCAGGACATAGAGCTGTTGGAACGGATCCAGCGGAGGGCCACAAAGATGATCCGAGGGCTGGAGCCCCTCTGCTGTGAGGACAGGCTGAGAGAGTTGGGGGGGTTCAGCCTGGAGAAGAGAAGGCTCCGGGGAGACCTTCCAGCCCCTTCCAGTCCCTAAAGGGGGCCTACAGGAAAGGTGGGGAGGGACTCTGGAGCAGGGAGTGTAATGATAGGACATGGGGTAACGGCCTCAAACTGAAAGAGGGTAGATTTAGCTTGGATATTAGAAAGAAATTCTTTGCTGTGAGGAAGGTGAGCCCCTGGCCCAGGTTGCCCAGAGAAGCTGTGGCTGCCCCATCCCTGGAGGGGTTCAAGGCCAGGTTGTATGGGGCTTGGAGCCACCTGGGCTGGTGGGAGGTGTCCCTGCCCAGAGCAGGGGGGTTGGAACAAGATGATCTTTAAGGTCCCTTCCAACCCGAACCATTCTGTGATTCTGTGAGTGCAGAAGGACTATGAGCTAGATCACGTGCCCAGAGATGCTCTGCAACGTGCACGTACCCAAGAAGAAACAGCCTCATAGCGTCTACAGAAGTGATGAAATCTCAGTGCAATCCTCCTATCATTGATATCCAACTTCCTTTTGTTTTAAGAAGCTAAATGTTCTTGGAATTAAGAGCAACTATTTTGCCTCATTGCTGAAGCTGTATCACATGTATTAACTTAGGCTTTAAATCAAAGCAAAAAAACTACCAACAAAAAGGAAACAAAACCCTTTCACATTTAAAACTGTATATTAGACAGTATAAGATTACTGATTCACAGGGAGATGTATGCTGTTTGAACTAGATCTAGGTTCAATACGCAAAAACTAGTTTAGATTGCATAAATTATAGATTTTGAATTAATTTGGTATTAATCTAGCGGTATTTTGGTATTTTGAATTTGGTGTTAATCTAGTAGTTTTCTCTACACAAAGCCATTGTGTTTCAGGCAAGTTGGTCTTGCCCTCGTGGGAGATCTTTGTTTTCCCTGACAGCTGCCTCCCACACAGTCCCCTCTCACCCCACCTTCCCCCACTAAACATCTGTACAGAACTGCTATATTCTGGAAAATTTGTTTTTCTTCATGCAACCTCCAGGCTTATTATTCATAAAAACTTCAAAACCTTATTAGAGATAACGCTTAACTTATTTAGAAGATATAAGGGCTCCCTGGACAACATGTGGTCCGATCTATAAACGTTTTGGCATTTGTAACAATGATCTCATAACTGCGCTCTGCAAAAACCGCATAAGCAAGCAGCCCGATCCGAATTTACTCACTTGTACATTGTGTGAAAAAAAGTGAAACATGTGGGGTTTTTTTTTAACAAATGCATTCATAAAAACACATCCATGCATTACTATAAGCCCTTTCTGCCCTCTTTCACTGTTCTGCACAGCACAGAGGAATCGGGCAAGCAGGTATAACAACTCTGGGAGCTAAAAGAGGAATGGAAATATGAGTTTAATTATTGAGGACCTATGCCTCATTGGGTCGCAAAATTCATGGCAATTGGACACACTCAATTAATACTCCCTCTTCCTCTGATCTCCCACCCCGTGTCCTTGCTTCCCTGAACAAGGCTCCAGGAGGCTGCTTAGTTCTGGTGGACTCTCTCTCGTTCTGGGTGTCATGTCATAGAATCATTGAATCATCTAGGTTGGAAGGGACCTTTCAGATCATCGAGTCCAACCATCAACCCAACTCTGACAAAAACCCCCACTACCCCACGTCCCTCAGCACCACGTCTGCCCGGCTTTTAAATCCCTCCAGGGGCGGCGACTCCACCTCTTCCCTGGGCAGCCTCTTCCAATGCTTGACAACCCTTTTGGTGTAGAAATTTTCCTGATATCCAATCTAAACCTCCCCTGGTGCAAGTTGAGGTCGCGTCCTCAGTCTTATCACCTGTTGCCTGGGGGAGATGCCGACCCCCACCTCGCTAAAACCTCCTTTCAGGTAGATAAAATCAATGTTCTTGGACCACAGAGCAGATTTTACACAGTTATTTCCTCTTGCATCCTTGTTCCCTCTCACAACATGAGTCTCAAAGGTTGAAGTGTGGTCAATACCAAAAGCCAGGCTCAGATGGATCAAGTTTGAACATTTAGTGTAACAGTCATTACCAACACACTACATCCAAAAAAATGGCCAGATTCCCAGCTTATTAGTACTCTTGCCTCCAAAAATACAGTCTATGTCAGCTTTTTCTTTCAAAATCCATTCCTCTGTCTTTTGTTAATTTGCAAATCCCAGTTATTTCCATACTAGTATTATACAACCTCATTTGCATGGTTTCCCAAGCAAATAGCTTCTGTCTCACCTTAGAGTTTCCAAACTTTGGTTTACTACTGTCCAAAGCCTTCAAAATCAATCTGTAACTTATACAGAAAAAAATTCATCATCAGTTACTAATAAGAATCTGGCTAAATATGATGTTGCAGCATTACCTCAACCAAACTTACAGTAGAAAGAGAAAAAAAAAAAAAAAAGAAAAAAAAGAAAAAACCCTATTGTTTTCTTTAAAAATTCTTTTAAGCAAGAAGAGGAAAAGAAATTGTAGAACTAAATTAGAATGACATCATTTGACCTTGCAAAAAAGGCATTTGCTGTATTAAAAAGAAAATGATAAGCTACTGCTGACATTATAAGAAGTAGAAACAATGGTTCCCTAAGCTTCTGATAAGCTCATTTTTTTACTCACATGTCAGGGTAAATGATTGTTTAAAGAACCAAATCTAGCATCAAAGTAATAAGTTGTCCAACTGATGAATTAGAATCTTTCCTCTTTACCATCTCCTGTAAAATTTTCAAAATATCCTTAAGCTACAGGCGGACCCAGAGCCCTTTGGAAGTATTCAAAGGTCAATCCATCTCCCTACTATACCGTGCAGATTACCGCACCGTCCAAGGGAGAAGACTCATTTTAACCCAAGAGTGAAGTACATGTAATGAGACGTGGCCATGGGGCTGCACACTGAACAGTTTACACGCATTCAGTCAGAAAAGGATGGATTTGCCCACTTAAGAAAAAAAGAGGAAAAAAAATCTAGCACTGATTCCAAAGTAAAATGGATAAGGATTCATAATTTTGTATTATTTTTTAATACACATACTGAAGTCTTCTGAACACTTTCTTTTAACCAGAATATTTATTTTTTTTCCCTGAAGACCTAAATCTTTACCCAGCGCGCCAGTCTGAGCAAGGCTGCCAAAAAGGTAAGTAGGAAAATCTGTTAACAAACACGAAAGTAAAGATGTGCAAAATATTTCACCGTATGGGAAGGGAAAGACATTGAAATTTAAGCCAGTAAATTGAGATTTTATCTTTTTAAGTTTAAATGAGTTAGAGATTAGAAGTATAAAATAAAGCTTTTTTTTTTTTAATCTTTCAATAGATTAAGCTAATAATTATTATTTATAATATTGAAGCTCAGGTTGTATTTCAAGGAATAAAACATTGCCTTGCAATGATACCCAAGCTAGCTCTGGTCTCATAAGCAGCAAGCGTTTTAGAACCACACTCCCCCCAGGCTAATTAGCAGACCTGGTGTAGCAATTACATAGCATTTCAGTTAGGCTAGTTAACCTTGCTCCTGGGCATTAATGAGTATTACATTAATGCAAATATATAGATGCTGTACCAGCCACGCCGTCCATACATTGCAATGCTCAGAGCTGCAAGTTCAAGACCACCAAGCTTAAAAAGGATTTAGTTTGATGTGAGAAATGCATCCGCTGGGAGCAGGAGGGTTTGTCTTTGTTTTGTTACCTGAAGGAGAATGTGTTCAGCAGCAATGACTGAGAGACTTAAACCTCCATGAATCCAACAAGAGAGCACAGCAGCTCTGAGACCAGAGGAAAGGTAAACTCTGCCTAAATAATCCCCAGACAGAGGGAAGAAACAAACCAGAATCCCTTGCACGCTGCTACGCTAACCACTGAGTAATCAAATCAGATTTATATTGGCTTCCTTTCTTCCCAGTCTCTTCAGCTGCTACCTCTGTGATTCAGGGTTGAGGAACACGGTCAGAAACTCACATCATCGAATGGTTAGAGTTGGAAGGGACCTTAAAGCCCATCCAGTGGCACCCCCTGCCCTGGGCAGGGACACCTCCCACCAGCCCAGGTTGCTCCAAGCCCCGTCCAACCTGGCCTTGAACCCCTCCAGGGATGGGGCAGCCACAGCTTCTCTGGGCAACCTGGGCCAGGGGCTCACCCCCCTCACAGCCAAGAATTTCTGCCCCAGATCTCATCTCAGTCTCCCCTCTGTCAGCGTAAAACCCTTCCCCCTCGTCCCACGGCTCCCCTCCCTGCTCCAGAGTCCCTCCCCAGCTTTCCTGGAGCCCCTTTAGGGAGTGGAAGGGGCTGGAAGGTCTCCCCGGAGCCTTCTCTTCTCCAGGCTGAACCCCCCCAGCTCTCTCAGCCTGTCCTCACAGCAGAGGGGCTCCAGCCCTCCCAGCAGCTCCGGGGCCTCCTCCGGCCCCGCTCCAACAGCTCCGTGTCCTTCTGCTGTCGGTGCCCCAGCGCTGGGGGCAGCACTGCAGGGGGGTCTCCCCAGAGCGGAGCAGAGGTGCAGAATCCCCCCCTCGCCCTGCTGCCCACGCTGCTGGGGATGCAGCCCAGGCTGCGGGGGCGTTTCTGGGCTGTGATCTACAAAATAAGTGTCCCATAAAGCCACTGTCTATTCAGAATTTCGTACACAGCTCTGCAGGTGTTGTGAGGGCAATAAAAATGCTTGGTAAAGAATTGCAGTGTCCAGAAGGTATGCAAATATTTAGCACTGCCATTAGTCTAGCTCACTTTCCTTTCAGGAGAATGCTCCCGGCAAAAAATTAATCCTGCTAAAATGAGTGATTTTTGTTACTGAATCACACAATAATGTTCTCCCTGGGTCCCCTAAGCCTTCCTTAAGTCTCGGAAAAAAATAATCTTTGCCCAGTATTTGATTTGTCACAACTTAGATTACTTAACGCAAGACACTTTTTTTTTCTGTCCCTTTCTCGGCATAAAGTGTTCCCTGCAGGTAAAGTCAAGAAAGCATGCATTGTTTTACAGTAAAAAATGCAATCATCTTCACCAAAATCTCTCAGCTTTTCATAAGAAAGACTTTTTGTGGAGGACAAATCTATCATTTGCAAATTAAGGTGACAAAACTCAATAATAGCCAGGCAAATCAGGAATTATTGGCCTTTGCATTTTCAGTAGAGCTCTACTTTCATTAAATAGATGTTGAGGCATCAGTTGTTATTCCTGGTAGGACTGGCAAGTCGCGCAGCTGGAATGCTAACAATCCGAACTATTCCTACAGCTGAAACCAGCACCTTGCAGGCCAGAGCAATCAAAAATACCCTTTTCTCCTATACTTCACATATTCTTGATGTCATAAGCTGCAATATGTCCACAAAACACAAGGGTTTATTTTAGGAGCTTAGATACAATTGTCAGTATTTACTTACCACCGGCTTTAATGTCTTTTTCCCGCATTTGCTGTAGTTCAAGTTTGCGTGGAAAGCAAACACCCAAGGCCGTGCCAGACTAAATGCTGATCATTCCTGCCAGGATAAGCACCACAGATGCACCTTCTAGTCCCAAAAGAGTCCGATCCTCTTCTCCCTTCATTTGACGTACAGTGTGAATGAAGTGCTTTCCATTCAAGACATGCAAAGACTGTAACGAAAACTAACATTGATGCAACTTCTCCCAAAACCGGCTGGAATCCACTCATTATCCTGAGTGGGAAGGTTTGTTGTGGTTTGTTACTGTGCCGGACCTGTAGGACAACTTGGCCTGCATGGAGCCTTCAGGGAATAAGTGATGACAGGATCACTTATTGGACACAGCTATATCATTTATACCTATATCATATCTATCTACAAGTTTACTGATATAAAAATACCTCATGAGTAAAATATACATAATCAGACTATGTTACAAAAATCTATATTTATAAATTTCTACTAGGCAGGAAGTGGAACTTATTCCATATCCAGCTCATCAAAAAAACCAACAACAACCAAAAATACACGCATTCCATTAAAAATATGTTGAATGCCCACCATTAAATGTACAGCTTAACTCTAAAAAGACTAATAATGCAATTTATTAAAATTAAATTACTTATATTTAAGCATAAACCTAACTTAAATATTTTTACTTAAAATATTTGTGCTACAACAGTTGCATAAATAGCGATGATTATTTAGAAAGTCAGGTTAGTCTGGTCTAATACATATAACTATTTCCACAAGACGTTGGTTAATCATTTGGAACTTATGACTGCATGCAAGCTACAGTTTCTAAAAGTTTACCATTTAAATGGTGATCTCCAAAGAAACTTTTAAAAATCTTTGAGAATTTGCTCTTAGCATAAAACCAGAGCAAACAATTTGTGTTTTTAAACAGATTTTTCCCCGCATAAACGATTTGCAAGATATATTCAGCCTCATGGCCATTATTGCAATAAAGCAGGGAACCGACACAACTCCAGCTGAAATTTCAAATAGGTGCGTAGAGACCTCAAGGAAGATGAATAAGATGCAGGTCCCAAACAGCAATGGGACGTTTAGATTTAACTCAAGGACAACAAATGTGATTTACACTGTTTTCATTGAGCTTACATCAGCCCCGTGATAATGTATATCAGCTAAAATAACATTAATCACCTTGAGAGTTTGCTTACCTTCTCTTTTTTATGAAAAAATGCCAGTCTATTGGTGCTTGTTAGTGAAACAGGATAGTTACCTATATATTATGCTTGGGTTTATGGGTGGATAAATCAATATACTGTACTTTTAGAGGGATACTGTTTTGCAGGCTGCTTTCTGTCAAAATCCTACAAGACACTTAAAACCCAACATAACTGTGAAGTGAAGGCCTCGGCCATCATGGATATCAAAGCTCAACATTCTAATATTCTGTGAAGCCTTCTCTGCACTAGAGACTAATTTTGCATTAACGAGCACCTGTCTATTTCTCTCATTTTGCTACAAACGACACGGGGAAAACGGGATAAATAAAAAGGAGAAACAAAGCAATTTCATTTTAAAAAGTAGGATTTATACACAGTTATGCGTAAGGGAAACATTAATTGCATCAGCACTGATAAAAGAGAAAAGAAAATTTATCAGTTAAAATAGGTAAAAAAGAAGGTCGTTCTCCATGAAATATAAGGAAATTGAATAAACTTGTTCATTTGTCCCCAACAACGTCATCTGCATAACCAAAAACGGAAGGGAGTTAACGTTAACTGTATGCTTTACCATTTTCTCCAGCAGTACAGTAAATTCCCAGGGAGACCTGCAGTTAGGCTGTAAATCCATATTAAACTTGGACAACTACCTCACTTAGGCACAAGCGAAAATCCTCACAAGAACATTCAAAGAACATTCACATCTAATAATGGCAGAAGAACGAGGGTTAAGAGGCAGGTCATTGGCAGCAGCATTAGCTTTTAATGAAAAACAGCGAATTTGGACTCTTTCAGCTTCTTTCTCTCTCTCTTTACTCCGAGACCAATACAAGAGAGGAAACGGGCCATGAAAGAGAGATCCTTTGAAGCATTCCTCTAAGTCTAAAAACGTCAGTGTTAAAATCTTGAATGAGCCTGGTCCTCCAAATTTAGCAGCAGTTTTGGAAGGTCTAAATCTACTGTCCTAAGCCACCAGACAAAAAAATTGCAGTTTCACCCTCTCTCTACCGATTCCGATTTTAGACAAGAACAGAATCATCAAGCGATTTGCTTAATTAACCAGTGAAGTCAGACTTGCAAATGGTAATCCTAATAAGTTTACACAATTGATCTACAGTGCAAGAATTATTTGCTGGAGAAATCGATGAATTTTTATTAGTGAATAAATTTAAAGTTATTGTATTTCAGACAATTTCCAGATGGTGAAGGGGGAATGCATTTAGTGAACACATTATTCATCACTCCCCAGCTACAGAGCACAGCGTCAGCCCTTGGATATGATACTTCACAGCCTGAAGTTGAGAAAAACTGCTGAATTGTTCTGATGAGAGGCCAGTGTAGTTCTTTGTCCCCCCAAAAACCTCACAAGCTTGTTATTATTCAGTCTGTGGGCAGCTTCTTTTTATTTTTTTTTTTTTCCTGGAGAAGCATTAGGAAACAACTTGAGAGACATTCTGTTCTGTCATACTGCTTGGATTCCAGGCAAATGGCAATTTTATTTCTTTTTTCCTTTAAAGCATTATTCTGAATTATATTAGACACAATTGAACGAAGCAGGATTTTTTCCTTACTGTGACATCGAGAGTTTGAAAACTGCTAACACACACACACGTCTGTGACAATTAATGCAGAAATGAGTGTGTGTTTATACATATTTATATAGTCAAGTTGTTCAAAGGCTAAATTACCTCTCAAACTTCTACCCAACAGCTCAAACATTTAATTATTGTTTCTTTCATATTTTTTTTCATAAACATTACTCTCTTAAGTCTTTCCATAATTCTGTTCCGAATGTCTGTATTACTATGACGTTCAGCTGTTATTATTAGTTAGGTTAATGTTACAGTGTAGTATTAGAATCATGTCTCCTAAAGTTTTCCATCACAAAGGAATTAATTGAACTCCCCGTGACTGGGCTACATGGACTGGAAGTTATCCGTGTCTCTGGTAGCACTGGGGAAATCACGAGCACAGCAGCAGGTTTTCACCTGGTGTTTGTTTCCTGAACAAAACAATAAAAGCATTGATTTCCAATACTGCTCCTAAGTGACTTCTTTATATATAAACATATATTTTTATTTTTCTTAGCAGTGCTTTGCCAACCAGCAGGTTCGCTGACGAGTTAATAACCACAAAATGTGTTTTCCTTTGACACTGGAATAGAGTTGGGCATTCTGTTAAGAGGGGAAGAGGACTCTTTGTCCTTCACCTATCCTCTGGCATCTAACCAGCCTTTAGACTGAATTTCTAATTTGCATCTCAGTCTGGTGGAACAACCAGGGAAATACGTAAAATGAGAATATATTCTGTCCAGCAGGTTAGAAGGGAAAAACATAAATCTATATGAGAAAGGAGGGAAGAGAAAAAGGACCGAGCAGGAAGGTGTAGGAGTCATTTGCCTGACACCAGGAGCTGTAGGGTGACAGCTTTGGAAGCAGGCGGAGAACTCCTGTTGTTTGTGGGAGGAGTTTTAGGAGGAACGGGAAGTATTTTCAAAGATGAGGGACGTTGGGCAACCTAATCTTCCTTCTTCCCAAGTGAGGATTTTATTTCACGACAATTTCCTTTGACCTCAAAAGTGTGAAAGTCAAACTGTTCCGAGTTGATGCACTAGAATGTCCATTGCCATCCCAGTGACTGAAATGGTTTCAGTTTCTGGGAATTCATCGTTCTGAAGACAGTCTCGTATACCCTGGCATTACCTTTGAGGTCTGGAGAGCAAACAGACGCGGGATTTGTAAGGCTGGGTGAAAAAGCAGACAGCTTCTCAGATGCTATAGCCCTTCCCCAGATCTGTTGAGGTATTACTTCTCCTTACAAAGAGGCTTTGATGAATGCCTGAGACCTAGATGCTTTTTATAAATGCCTTTTTTCTAGAGCATAAATGAGGTCTAGAACAGACAGGGAGGTCACTGTCCTGATTTTGTACCAGTGAAAGGTCCTCTCATCCCAGGGAGTTTTCCTGAAGCAGAAAAGGTTATGTTGTGTATAAAAACAGAACAAGGCACTGGATGGGAAAATAATTTCTATTTCAAATTAAAAGAATGCTATGAGTTTCAAAGCCTACTTTCCCCTGTTCACATCTGTCTTTCTCATATTTGCCTGCAGCTAAGCTCCGGTATAAGCTTTCTACAGTTAAAATTTTGCTTTCGGCTTAAACTACCTCTTTAGCATTCCTCCCAACAAGTGGTGTGTTTTCTTATTGTGTTTATGTAATGAAAGCCAAATTTTCAGCTATAAAAGCTACGAAATACCTTCAAAGAATAGCTACCACCTCCAACATGCAAAGCGATTAGATTTGGGACCGCAGAACTTTGCATGACTGGACTCAGCAACCTTAAAGCGCTTAAAGATTTTATGTTTTCTGGGGTAACAGAGGCAGATGTGGATATAATTCACGATTTCTCAGTTGCAGTAAGTACTTTAAAAGTCAGGGTTAGTGAAATATTCAGTCATAGAACAAAAATGCCTTAGCTGGTTGTTTTATACATATAAATATACGTGTATATAAAAGTGTGCTGCAAATTGTGCAAAATGCCAAAAAGGTCTTACATTCTTGAGGTAAAATTACGACTCCAATGGAGTGATTAAGAGATACTGTCAAGTGGAAAGAAGTTGTGGGTTTCACGATTGGCTTTTGTTGGCCTTCTTCCAACCTCTGAAGAGATTAAAGATACCAAAGAGACCTTTTTATTCAATTTCGTAACTAGCATATGATATCAAAGAAGCTGTGTGAGTTTCTCATTTTCCAGTATTCATTTTAACCAACTTGGCTGCTGTGTTTATAGAAATTCAGCAGGTATTGGGGCACTGATCTACCTCTGCACTTTTCAAAAGCATTTCATTATTACTTTTCTATTTCTCCAAATATCCAAAATTCCAGAGGCTGGAAAGACAGTAAATATGATGAAATAATATTAAAGTTTGATTTTCTTCCTTTTACATCAGTAAGAGTTTGAATTAACTTCTGGTGAACTGTGAAACAAATAGATTTAAACACTGTTTCAAAACTTAAATATTTCACAGAAGCAGTTTGAATTCTACTGGCAAAACGCAGAATCTGGAAAGATTTGTCTAATAAACAGGACTGTCCTCCACACTGCTGATAGTCTTATTTAATATTTAATTTACAAAATGTCTGTTTATAACTGAATTCCAGAGCGTTTCTTTCACCATGGTAATTACCTCAAAAATTTGCAGAGCATTGCTTTAAATAGACTACCTATTTCAAAGGATGAGGTTGTAACTCTACTTTTTGACTGCCAACAGAAAGGAAAATGAAGGGATGAATTTTTTTCTTCCCGAATTTGACAGATTTGGGTTGGAACAGAAAGGGAAGGATTATTTCATGCTGAAATTAGATGATTGTAAAGAAAAAAAAAAAAAACGTAAAATATAAGGAATCAGTAGGAGAAGTCTAAGAAGATGAATATACTAGATCAGACTAGAAAACTCAAAATTCTTTTTTAATTTCAACAGCAATTCTTAGAAATTGAAAATTGCCTAGATTATAGAGAATATATCCATTGAGTTGTTATCTCCTAAATTCCTTTTTTTAAAAAAACTATAAATCTGAACTGAAAAGTCATTTCAAAACAGAAAAGATATCAAAAGATTCATTTAGAAACTCTCAACATGTTTTTACTCGTTTCGTTTCTTTTTAATTTCAGAAGTCTTTTCCCAAAGCTGGTACCTGACACTAGTTCACAGACTAGTTTGTTACTGCTGAAAAATCCTTCTCCTGGAGGAAGGAATTTTCATAGAAAAGGTTTTCACCAGTTGCGGTCAGTTTGTGAGGCACCTAGCATCTTCAGAATATTTAAACGCATCCCAAGGTAAAGCCTTCTCATAGTGAATTGATTTTACGGACTAAACACATCATGGCCCATTTGTTCCCTGTTTCTTGGGAAATAAGCAGAGGCAGCTTCAATCACTGAGGAATTTCTCTGGGAAAAAGAAACAAAACCAAACCAACCAGAAAATGGACTCTAGGTTCCTACCAGTTCTGTTATAATTAATCTGCGGCACACAAGCACGCAAGACATTCTGCTGGCGTCTTGAAAAGTTTTTCATAGCTAATGCACCTGAGAATATAAGAACACTACCAAGCTTTTTAAAGCTTCCTTGGTGCCCGTTTCTGTAGTTACTGTCATTCTGTACCAGCCTCAGTGAAACCTTAAACACGTCAACCTAAGTGAAGTCCCTGTTATTCCGCTGCACCTAGGTTGACCCAGTTCGTTTGAAAAGCGTGGTCAAGGCTCGTCCCTTGACGTTTTGGAAGTAAAAGCTGCTGCCACCATCACTATATGTGTACTCAGGAAGGCTGTTTGTTTTCAAAGACTCCAAACTGACATGATAAGCACTTGTCCCGCCATTTTTTCTCCTTCAGGGAAACCAAAGACAGAAGCCAGTACGATAGATGTACTGTCTACATGACAGAATACAATTAACTCATTAGTTTATAGGCCTAGGGATTGTTTAGACAGAATACAGCTCTATAAATCTTTAATCTTTTCGTCTATCTCTTTTGAAACTTTTTGTATATCTGAAGGAAAAATGAAGCTGGGCCATCCAGTCTCAAACAGCAGAGAAGCGAGACGACGCTTGTAAGAAGACAAACAAAAGTCACAGCAGCCCAGAATAAGAATTTGTGAAGAACAGGGTCTCATTTTCTGGAAGTGTTCATGACACAGTGCAGTTAAAAATGTATCTTAATTATGTAGAATATTTGCAAGACTATATGCAAACGTACGATGTAAACACTATTTTCCTTTTTTGTCACTATTTCGTAATAAAGCTCATCTCCACTTATGTCCTATATTTTCTTTCTACATCCCATCTTTCTCCTAAACCTTCCCATAATTTACATTCACTGACGTTACAGGTGTCAGAATTTACTTCTTCAATGTCACGGAACACTGATAAAAACTGTCAACAGTAGCCACATAACCAATTTGTCCCCAGATATTCTGATGCAGTTATTTTCAGCTATAGGGTTTCCTATTTGGGAAAGGGTTTTGAGGGAGATGAGAGACAGTCATCTTAGACTTTGTCTTTAATGTTTGTTGGTTCTCCTTAGTGGGCTCTGCCCACATTTTAGAGCTACGCTGGTGTCTTATCAATAAGAGTTAAGTAGTTGCTCAGTGCATCCACCAATAAATACTACATTTTTCACATTTTGCAGAACTTTCTCTTATCAGCTCCTTCTAAATTTTCAGTAAGTGATTTTTAGAATCATGTCAGGTTATAAATAATACGATAAATTGATCATTTTGCCTATCCGGTGCATGAAGAGAACAGAAACGCCCCTCAGTTCCGCTGCTTCTCAGTGCACTATCTCATTTTGGCTCAGACAGAAGAGAACCTGCTAAGTCAGCCTAAACAAAGTCTGCTGTAAAACAACAAAGAGATACCCTGCTTCAGTTAACACCTCTATATAAAAAAAGCACAAAGATTGTTAAATGCTTCGGAAACCCAGACAATTCCTCATCATTTGAAAGAGATCAGAATCAACTCTCCCCAGAAAACCCAAACACGGCAGGAAGGAATCCGCTGAGACACCAGACAAATAAATCACCCATCTCTTCTCCGTAAATACAAGGAAAAATCCATAGCAACACCGATTGCAGAGGAAACTTTTTTTTTTCTAAACTGCAACAGCAAACAGTGCAACAGAATTAAAGTTAGATTCTGTCCCAGGGTGCTCACTTAAGCCATGCCGATATTAACAGGAATGATATATGACTAGGCAGAACAACATCCCTGTGGCACACAGCAACTCCTGAAATGCATTAACTTGGGAAATAACACACATACCATTGCTAAGGGAAAAGCCTTTTACTTGGCGTATCCCCCAGAACGACTGATTCACAGCACTTCTTTTTTCCGGACCTACCTGGGGTATAGAGAAGGAGCAGCCGCCCCCCTCACACCCGGCACGGAGTTGTGCGGGATCATCCCAGAGCCTGCTGAAAACGGGCAACACGAACTTCTCAACTCTGAATTCGCCACCCATCTTCAGAAAAAAACCACACACCCTTTCCCCACCCTCTTAGACTGAGAGTTTATCCGAGAGTCTCCATATAAGCTGAGAGTTTAAATGGACTGGACTGGGATTTTGTACATCCCACAACATGGGAACACTGGTTTTAGCTGCATCTGGGTCCTAGAAATAAGTCTCTCTGCCAATAGTTAGGAGCCTTTTGGGGTCCATGCGGCTTTGAGGGACAAATGCTATCCAAGAAAAAGGGACAATATAACCTAAGGACACCCCAGGTCACCGGCAATAATCTCCCTCTCCATGACTCTAAAAACTTGAGTATTTCCAGGAGTTTGATAGAAACATTCTAAATTGCCCAGCAGCCAGAGCTGTGGAAGCAAAATATTGGGTATGGCTTATTATCGTGTTACCGTAAAAAACATTTATTATTGTATATAAATCATTATTTCTGTTGAACTGAAATAGTTAAACTCTCAGGGTTGGAACTAGATGATCTTTAAGGTCCCTTCCAACCCGAACCATTCGATGATTCTATGAATATTTCATCTTCCAGCAAAACTGTGAATCTGCGTAAATCCAGAGTAAGGTTGAAATACCAGCAATTCTTGACCAGCTGAGCTCGGTGGGTAGGAACAAAACCATCATTACATATTTCCTCCCCTCCAGGTCTCTCCCTCCAATACAAGCAGAGATTTGCCAAAAGTTACAGGTTCAATCTGTGTAGAGAATGTTGAATATATATTTTTAAAATGAAACTAATGTATTGATACAGATATTGTGAAAGTACTTGTTTAAATATAGATGCTGCCCAAGTTTTAGAAAGCTTAATGCTTCAATTGACATAATTAGTGTTTTCTGGATAAGCTGAACTAAGAGAAGCAAAAAGTTATAGATGGCTTCTGAAGACTGAGTTTGTGGTAGGAAAGAGGTGATCAATAAACGTGTACACGTGTATGTGTGTGCATTGGCAGGTAGATGATGGGTGTGTGATTATACCTGCGCACACACCATCAAGGCAGTGGTTCTGCTGAAAAGGGTGGTAGCTAACACAGATCCAGGACGCAGATAAGCAAATGTCAGATAGAAGGAAAGATAGGAAAAATGTAACTTTTCTTTGGAAGAGATAATTTGCTCTCCAACTGTAACAGGTGTAGCTTTTTTGACTTTGCTTAAACCCGTGCTTTTAGAAACACGCCTCTTTCCTTTCTGTAGCTTTTGAAAGGCTTATCCTTTTCCATCGTTCTCCAAAGAAATGCCCCATGAAGGAATTACACAGGCACAACGTAATCTAAATGATTATGTGCATGTTGTATACAACATGCACACGTTTCTGTTTTAAAACAACAACAAAAAAACCTTCCTTGCTTCAAAAAACAACTGGAAGAGGCTTAAAAGAATGCTATTCATTTCTCGGGTGTCTGGTTGGGTTGGACCAAAAATAGTCAAACCATGTTCATATTAACTCTAGAATTACTACATTCAGCAAGCTCTGACAGGAAGCAGCTATTTCAATAACTATATTAAAATCTAACATTATTCACTAAAATTAAGCCAGCCAAATGAAACGGATTTCGGCATTTGTGGCTGACAGCTGCCATGGAAGATTCCTTCCATGCTAAGAAGAGCGGCGCTCTCCTGAAATAGTATAGTCACCATCCTTTGCTTGCATAGTTTCAGCGAGTTATGATCAGTTTAGTCAGAATTTTTAAAAAAGGAAAAAAAAAAGAAAAAGGAAAAAAAAAAAGAAAAAGAAAGAAATCCTATTCTGAAACTTAAAATTCTTTATGAGCAGGTATACAGGAACTGCAGGGGACAAAAAATTGCCAAGGGGAAACCTCAGGACCAAGTGTATACATTTGAATATTAAAAATTAGTTAATAACTCAATAATTCATGAACATTATCCCCCCTCCCCTGGAGGGCAGCCACTTCTGTGTGAAGTACTGGGGCAGGAAACGGGTGCCACAAACCCTTTACTCCCCCACAGGCTCATGCTGGTGCTTTTCCTCCTTGGACAAGAACTCCATAACTTTAAGAGCTATTAAGCAACTTGGGTTCCCAGTTTTTCCCAATCCAAGTGCCAGCCGGTACCCAGCTCCCCATCCGCATCCAGAGAAGCTTCTTCACAACCTGTGGACAAAGGTCCAACCCAGGCTGGAGCACACCAGGAGAGACACGGGATGTGGGGAGACAGGGAGGGAAACGGGGGAGAGGAGAAAGCTAGAAGGAAGGCAAGGAAACTCCTGACATGAAGAAGGACCGAAGACCCGAGGGCCACCCGCCCGACCCTTCCAGATGAACCTGGGCTGAGGAGACGGAACGGGCTGAAACGGACAAGAAACATCCAGAGAGCCCCGAAATGCAGATGAAAAGGAGCTGCTGGAAATTCCTGGTGGGGCAGGTACCCCTGGGAAGGAGGAGGTGGCAGAAGAGGGGCTGCCATGGCGGCCAGGGAGGTCCCGTGGCTCCACTGCCTGCTCCCCCAGACACCCACCCCTGCTTCCCCCCCCTCCCCAGACCCTACTGCTCTTTGGTCAGTTATTCACATAATCCCACCAAATCCTATTAACTCGTTGATCTCCTCACGTTGGAAAGCAGAGAGGGGAGAAGAGGCGAGACTTTTAAAATGCATTCCCATCCGCTCCCGTCTTCCCAGCCGCCTTTGAAGCGAGGCATAAAATGATTTAGTCGTTTTGACGGAAAACAAATAAAAACGGCTTCCTAGCAACAGGAGTTGCGCTATTGGTCTCTGAGGAATCTCTCCTTGGTGTTCTCAAGGCTTTGCCTGTTTACTAATATTGGAATGAAAGTACTCACATCATATTAGCGTGATTTGTTTAAGCAAGGAAAAGCCTATATATATTGCTTTTTGGGAGCGTAGGTGTGGCACAGCATGGTGTTAAAAGAACTCACATCCCTGCAAAAAAGCAAGGAATTTCAACCCTGAAAAGCAAACACCTATCATACCTTCCGCAGGTGCCAAAAGCTTTATTTCATTGAATCATACAGTGTGTTACACCCCACCTGCGAACCTATCGAGCTCTATTTCAAAACGGAAACCTAGCAGTGCCTTGAATTGCAGAACAGTTAATGTTTCTAATATATGAAACTCCATCCCAGAGGTATTAATCCAGACATACCATTCGAGTTATTTGGCAAAAAAACTTTAGGGGCTGTCGGACTTGGACTGTCTGATGGCTGATAACATATTAAGCGGGAGAAGGAAAGTAAATTAAATACCAATATTTGACGTGTCTGAGATGCTTTAGGGCCTTCTGAATACACCAGACGTAAACACATCAGGGGGAATACATAATTCTTATTTTTGGAAAATAGTACTGTCTTGAGAAATTAACTGCCAGGAGATGCCGCCAAAATTTAGTGCTTAGTAGTGTTAAAATGAGAGGAAGAGAACATGTACAGTTACATTAATTAAAGTAATAGAAAGAGATATGGTCCCAGGCCACTTTCCGTCAGAAGTTGCAAAGAACATTTCAGAAATGGCCGTTGAGGGACTCGGTTGAGGATGCTATTGAAAACCTATCAATTGTAGGCGCAGCTTAACAAACTATAGTGACCATTAATTTGCTCCAGCATGGGAATGCCTGTGGGTTAATTTATCAGAACTAATTCACAGGCTGAAAATAGCTGAATTATTTTAGGAAAGTATTTTTTTTTCATTCTGATATTACTCTGAGAATGACCTTTAATGTTTGCAAAAGGGTCAAGAAGAATAACGAAACATAACATGCGCACAAAGAAATAACTGTTTATACATCTGCCATTTTAAGTCTTTGTTTCTCCAGGGTTTGATTATTTACTATCAAGATAAAGCAAACAAGTGCATAACTTTCATAGATGGCAGCAACTGCTTTTATCTAATGGCATTTGTATCGGCTCTGTATGAAAGAACACGTACAAACTGGTGAAGAGTCATCTGTAAGAAAATGCATTACCAAAATAATATAATTGTACGAGTAAGCAAATATGGGGGATCAGAAGGAAAAACCGATGCACGCTTCCTGCTGGTGCAAATCAGACTTAAAATACATGAGAATTTAAATGCGCGGGGATTAAATAACAAATAAAGTGGGAATAGGGCAGAGGAGGCAACTTCTACCTGCCCCAGCCAAACCCAGGACCACACTTACAAAAGGAGTGAGAACAAGCAACAGATACTGCTTGTTGCCAAATATATTTTTATGGTGAAATTATCATGTAAGACACTAACCTATTTAGGAGAGATTCCCGTAAGCCCCTCTGTAAATTTCACGTTTCTTCAAGCAAGCACATTTTCCAACCAGATTATTTTATAAGGCTTCTCTTGCTATGAGAGCACCTTTGCACACGGCAATAAAAAGCACTCCGAGCAGACAGGAATTCTTCCGTCTTGTCTAAATTAAATATATAGAAATCTGTTCCTGTTAAAAAAAAAAAAAAGAAAAAAGCGCATTATAGGCTGCAGCTATTCTGAGGAAAAGACAGTTTATAATTTCCTTTTTAAAATCTGCCTAGATTTATAAAAAGCCATTATTCCTTAGTAGTAAAATGACCTATCAAAAAAGGAATGAAATACTGGTTAGAAGGGTGGTTGATTTTTTTTTTCTTGATTCTATCTTTTCAAAGAGAAAGAAAGAAAAAAAGAAAAGGATAAGATAGTGATGTTTCCCTTTGGAAAAAGTACTCTGTTTTATCCAAATATAGTGCTAGGTGAGACCCTGAGCACTCCAGTTCTCCTCCTTAGA
Source organism: Sterna hirundo (assembly GCA_009819605.1). NCBI lineage: Eukaryota > Metazoa > Chordata > Aves > Charadriiformes > Laridae > Sterna > Sterna hirundo. The sequence continues at coordinate 2,305,818 of CM020441.1, forward strand.
CCCCTGGCGAAGTGTGAGGCGGAATGACCTGGTAGAGGTCGTTCCTTCTGAGAGCGCAGAAGCTGACGGATGCAGCTGGGTAATGCAGTGAATGTGCTGGATATTGGTCTCCTGGGTTAAAGGCATGATAGCAAACTAAAGGGAAAAAAAAAAAGATAAGAATTGAAGGGGAAAAAAATAAGTTTCGGTACAGGAGGACAGCGTTTACTTGTTTTTAAGTCCTTTTTGTTGCCATGAACTCAAGTAATATAAATTTAAAGAACACCAGGGAATATAAACTATCTGGTTCATCAATAGAGTGCCTCAATACCCAAGAGCGTAGTGTTCTACCTAAAAACGCAGCCCTGGTACTTCTCATAGCTAACCTGCTTCAGAAAAAAAAACATAATATACCATGAGTGCGATGAGACTAAAAGCCGTCGTCCGTTTTGGGATTGCAGTTGTGTAAGTGTGACTTAGATCCAAGGGGGAATTCTGTTTGCTTGGATTTTCACCTGATGCGAAATGCAGCAGCTCGCTCATCAGTATCGATGGGGACAGATGCACCCTGTACTGGCCCGACCCGGGAAGAAGGTGCAAGCGCCATTGGTACAGTAAGAAGAAGAAGAGGGGAAAGAGAAGGAAAAGATACTCACACAGCTAGGAAACACTGACAGAAAAGCATGATCTTGTCTAGATTTCTGATAGGAAATATTAAATTATATTTCATCAAAACATATGTGTAACTTTCCGAGGGGATGCATCAGTCCCAAGCTCTTCGAAAAATAATTAGACCATATGCTGCTCTGAGACAGAGTGGCTTCAGCCGCGGTTGTGGTTAAAGGGGAAAGCCATCTGAAATCCAGGCAAACACACTGCGTGTGCTTCTGTTACCGGTGAGAGACATACAATAGTACCATAGATTTTATTTTTTTTCCCCAGAAGCTGGCATACCGCAGCTTCTTATCAGCCTGTCTGATTTGTTATCTTGAGTTTATCATAGAATCACGGAATCTTCATGGTTGGAAAGGACCTTTGAGATCATCGAGTCCAACCCAACAACCAACCTACAGACTCTGCCAGTAGAGCTTGCCCTGAAGTGCCACATCCAGACGTTCCTTAAACACCTCCAGGGATGGTGACTCAACCCCCTCCCTGGGCAGGCTGTTCCAGCGCCTGACCACTCGTTCAGTAAAGTCATTCTTCCTAATATCCAATCTAAACCTGCCCTGCCGCAGCTTCAGGCCATTTCCTCTGGTCCTGTCATTATTTACTTGGGAGAAGAGGCCAACCCCCACCTCTCTACATCCTCCTTTAAGTTTAGTAGTATCTGACTCTTTAGCCCAATATCATGGTTCCAGTGCTCCCGTGATACTCTGCGCGCGTAGAAGTTTTTTGTGATGCACAAGTGTTACATTCCCTGCACCCCTTTCTACTTCTACTAAAAAGCCCAAATCCTAAAAGTCTTTGCATTGTTTTTAAAGCTTAGAAAATCATCACTGTATTTCCCTTGAAAATCTCCCGTAGCAACAAACTCCACAGAAACGCTATATGCTGCATTTAAAATGTTGGCTTGTTCATAAATGCAGTAGTGCAAACCATTTTTATTTTACAGCAGCAGGAAATCTGATGGGATTAAAATAACGTGTCATAATATCTTCCTCTTGTGTAAACGAATACGCCGAAATGGCACGTTTTCCGGTCTATGTGCATCCGTTGAAAAGCTCCAATGTTATTTTGATTACATAAATAAAACAGCTAACAGCATACTACTGCTATTATTTATATTACTTGTTAACAGTACCAACACCAGCAGCACACAATTTAATAAAACAGAGATGTCAAAGCACTGTCATTCCAAAAATAAACTATTCCCACACGATACAGAACCAGTTTCCTGTAGTAGAGGCTGAAATACTACACCAGTCATTTCTTTCTATAACTCTTGAAAATCTGGTGCAGCTAAACCATTTTAGTGTGGGCATTGTGGTTAAAACTCAAATGAGTTATAAATTTGATGTATCTTTTTATATAAGAAGAGAAGAGGCTACACAAAAGTTTGTTTCACTTCTTCAGCACTGAAACAGCATCAAAAATAAAACGTTAGGAATAATAGGGAAAGACACAGAGAACATGGGAGAAAAAAAGCATGCAAAGGTAATCAATCCATGGTGCAATCGCATGTTCAACGCAGTTTGGTCCCCTCTTTCAAGAGAAGGTGTTACAGGACTAGAATTGTAGAATCATAGAATCATTTAGGTTGGAAGGGACCTTTAAGAACAAGTCCAACCATTAAACTAACATTGTGAAAACCACCACTAAACCATGTCCCTCAGCACCACGTCTACATGTCTTTTAAATCCCTCCAGGGATGGCGACTCCACTGCTGCCCTGGGCAGCCTCTTCCAATGCTTGACAACCATTTGGGTGAAGAAATTTTCCTAATACCCATCCTAAACCTCCCCTGGCGCAACTTGAGGCCATTTCCTCTTGTCCCATTGCCTGTTCCTTGGGAGAAGAGCCCGACCCCCCCTGGCTACCCCCTCCTTTCAGGGAGTTGCAGAGAGCGAGAAGGTCTCCCCTCAGCCCCCTTGTCTCCAGGCTGAACACCCCCAGCTCCCTCAGCCGCTCCTCACCAGACTTGTGCTCCAGACCCCTCACCAGCTCCGTTGCCCTTCTCTGGACACGCTCCAGCCCCTCAATGTCTTTCTTGTGGTGAGGGGCCCAAAACTGGCCACAGCCCTCGAGGTGGGGCCTCACCAGTGCCGAGTACAGGGGGACCATCACTGCCCCAGTCCTTCTGGCCACACTGTTCCTGATACAGCCCAGGATGCTGTTGGCCGCCTTGGCCACCCAGGCACACTGCTGGCTCATATTCAGCCACTGTTGACCAACACCCCAGGTCCTTTTCTGCTGGGCAGCTCTTCAGCCACTCTTCCCCCAGCCTGGAGCGTTCATGGGGTTAAAAATAGACAGGAAGAAAAATCAAAGGTATAAAACAATTTTCATACAAACAGCAAGTAAAAAGATTCATCTTCCAACACACACCACTTTAAGAATTCTGTAAAGAAACAACAAGGTGTGCTTTTTATATGACAAGTTGGAAAGGCCAGCTTATCTCATCCCTCACGTTAAAACTGGGGGTTGCAAAAGCGTCTCTCACGGTTGTTATCATTCGTGCCAGCTGGAAGGCTCTCCAGGGAACTGAGGTGAAATCCATCCACCAGGAGGATTGCTCTGCTCACCTGATTTGACATGGGCATCTGTGACCCTTCTTCCCTGCCCCCGTCTCTGAGCCATCTGTTAATCTTCCTCGACTTGCTCTACAATTGCCCTATCTATCCGACAGCAGAGTGTTATAGACCATTCCAATCTAAGTTAGAGTAGTTAAGAGTGTGTTGGGGAGATCCCAAGCTGTTTTCAATTACCTCTTGTTGGTTATGAAGTCATTTAACCCAAATAAGCATTGCCAGAAGTAAGTAATTACCACCTGGCTGTAGCTGAATGCAATACCAAATCTGAAGCTTGCAGAGGAGGAAGTCTTAGAGAGTACGATGCTTGGCCATTCCCACCATCAACTCCTCTAGAGGAATTGCTCTCATGCTTAAGTTTTCCTAAATTACTTCTATAGTTTTGTATATAACTCCATAGAGTTTTAATTGCCCTGATTCAGCACACGAAATGCTTTGCAATTAGTACATGGATCACATCTGCTTGGTTGCTCCCCATCTAATTAGCAAACTGTAAGTGGGAGGGAGGTCCCAGAGTTTCTGTCTTTATCTTATGATTAAGAGACGTGTCTGGCAAAGTCCAAAAAGTTTCGTAAGACTGGGCCTGATCCAACAGCTAAAAGCTTATTAAATGAAATAAAAAGGGTTTGCCACTGGCAGCTATACCAGTCTTGTCTGCTTTTCTACAAAATCACGGCAGTGTAAGCTGCCTTTAATTATGGATTCAGACTTCTTACCATTTGTTATACAGGGAAGAACAGTTTCTTGCTGACCACATTTAAACTGGCTCTAAATTTTTATTCATGAGTCATAGAAATAATGAGTTTTTATCCCCAATGCTGCACATTAAAAATTCACGATGCAAACATGGCCCATTTGTGTAGTCAGTGAAGTCCCTGTTCAGTCACTCTGTTGCATTTTCCGGGGAACAGCCGATTCCGGTTCCCATCATCACAACTCACTGGCTCAGCTGCCGGCAAGGAGACGAAACCAGCTCCGTTTCAACTGCATTAGTACCATGCTGGCAAATTGACACCTGGCATAGAAGGGTGCTATGCAAAACCACTGACTGCTCATTTCACTGATCAAGTAGAAAATTGACTCAAAGTGCAGAGAATTGCTTCTATGACCTTTTCCACAAAAAAAAACCCAAACCAAAACCCAACTTGTTTGGGATGGACCAGAACTTGCCTCTCATCCAAAACAATGTTTCATTTCTTTTTTGATTTTTTTTTTTAAAATGTCTTCATAAGAAATGTAGATTTCTTTTATCTTTTAAAAAATTCATAATGGAAATCTGATACATTGCATTTTGTAAATATGTAAATAGAATAGTATTTCAATAAAATCGTTGCCCTTGGGAAGGAAGAAAGGGACACTTCACCCCAAAAAATTCAACAATTTCACCTCAAATTTGCAAATACCCCTAGTCAACATGAACACACAGTTTTTGGCTAATGTTTTGAACAGAAACATTTCACATGGCGTTGGGTATTACCCCAGTAGCAAAGTATTAGACTGTTGATTACGCAACTGGCTTATTTTTCTGGATTTGGAGCAAAGTTTTTAACATCGTCATTCATAGTAACTTGATTAACTTTAAAATAGTCTGATGTCATTTTCATGAAATAAGCAAATAGAGTAATTTCTTAGAAAGTTGAGGCTGTTTCCCTTTCCTGTTGTTGTAGCACACAGATGCCTCTGAGAAAGCTGAGCCTGGTTAAGTCAGGTGCAACACACGTAAACAAGAAGAGTAAATGTAAATAGGAAACAGAGAGTGGCTAAATAAGGAAAGCCGTACAATATCCTCATTTTACAGACAGTAAACTGTGTGCCATAGGTTGAGAGACTGGAGAGACAGTCTGTTTCTGAGCTGTTAGCTGAAAAAAATGAATGCAATAAAGGCACGGACAGGTAAAATATATTATGGCATTCTTAAAGCAAGACTAGTGATCTAGAATTACATGCCCGATGATGTGCTGTTGTGCATATTTTATACTTGCAATTGGACTGTTTAAGGCACCGTAGTGCACTGTTTTTCGATATCTTTTTGAAGAGCGGCAATCATTAATATTTTTTCAGAGTACTATACATCAACAATATTGCTGTCTCTGGAGTCCCGCGCGTTGGTTATGCTCGCTAAATGGAATTTTAAACTCAAAGGGACGTGATGTGCGTGCTAATAGCAGCTCAACAAACCAGAAGAAAAGAATTGCTCCACTCATATAAACTCCTGCAAACCTTTGCTATATTTGAGTTGAAAAAATATTTGCTATAGAGCTAAAGACTTTAATCTGTAACTGCTTCTGTAAGTACTGCTGTGAGAACAGCCGCCTGACACTATGGTTAGAGCTGCAGAGAAAGCCCTACTCTCCTCAAGACCAGGCTTAAATTGTTACACGTTTTCGGATTTCTCATTGTGCGTTAATTAACACGTCATGGGAAGGCCACACAAAACTAGGAAAAAACCCACAGTAGTTCTAGAACAAGAAACAGCGTAAATTGTTATAAATGCAAAGTATTACATTAAAACAGCAAGAATGTCAAATTATCCACTACAAATTTTGAACTTACCATTTTGAGGGGTTTAGAAAATGAGCAAAACGCGTTCATCCCAATATATAAATTTCTGTAATTGATGTTCACTGATAATATGTCCTGTTTATAGGAATAGATGCAACCTGAAAGAAGTAAATATTAATTAAAATGATGATTTAGACACAAAAGCACACACTATGGAACCTGCTTCCCACCTTACTTCCTTCTTTAGCGCTAAAAGATATAATGGAGATCAAAAACAATCTGGAGAAAACTCTGGACAAGTATTTGTTCTGCTGGAAGAAGTGGTAAGCATTAAAGACGTGGGGGTTTATTATCATGTTTTTTATTAATTGCTTTATAAATTCATAATTCTTTGTATGCATGTGTAGCTGGCAATATACTGATATATTTAACTAAGAGCATTATCAGTTGTTTACATCAGCTACAGCTTATTATCACTGACCGTATAAAATGATTCAACATTTATAAACAGGCTGCCTTGCAGGAAGACCCAGCAATAATATTCCCACGCATGAGATTCGGAACCAAATAATTGCATAACAGCCGCCTACGCACCGTATGAGCAGATGTGCAGACCAATACTGCAGACAAATAGGCCCTTATTGTCTTTATATACATTAAAGATGGCTGTAAACCAGCCTCTGTCCCGATGATTTATCTCGTTTCTGCACCTCATGACTTTCCAGGATGATGAGTGGATATCTCCCCCCCTTGAAAATGGGGGGGAAAAACTGAGGGATCTTTCTATGACACTGATTACTGTATATATCTTCATAATAAATATTTGTTAAAGTATTTATCAAAGTGGTTCCTACAGGAGCTGTGATTTATCAATGAATGTTCTACGGAAGAACGGACTAATGGAGTCAGAAGGATGGTACGGGACACGCAGCCCTGCAGAAGAAAGAAAAAATCATTGACCATAAGGTGGCCCAGTTCCCCCTGACAGCAATGAAAGGTGAACATCAAAGCTGGGAGACAAATGTAATTTACTATATCATTATTTTTTGATCCCTGTTTAAAAGCTGAGACAGGAACCATAAAAGTTTTACATTGTCCCATGGGACATGATTTTGTGCTAGTGCCTCTTTAGAGGCACGCGCATTATTACCGTATCAAAGGAAACCTGTTAGAGATACAACTTGAAGACCACAAACTCAAGTCTTTGCCACGAACCCGGTCTGTGATTCTGCTTTATAAGGTGCAGCTTCTGCCGGAGTCTGGCAAGCACCAAGTGGTCTGACATTACAGCACTGGTAACACTGGTGGTTTTCCTCTTCTAATTTTAGAGGGAATTCATTTGGAGTTCATGAAATCCACCATTGTTTTTCAGTGGCTATTACGGTCAGGACTGAGCACACGTGGGAAGCCCACCACTCTTGGGTGGCAGATGAGTCCTTTCAACTCATATACCCGTTTCTCAGATGACTAAGCTATACTTACATGAAAAGGGTTATGTGCACTAATTAACACATAGAGAGAAGAATATAACAGCCGGCCTGCCAAAATATCCCTACACAAAAGCATGCATCTGTACAGTAGACTGTCTTTTAAGAGAACATATAAAATCAAATGAAAAAGGACAAATTGTATGTTAATACATGTATCTGGTAAAAATGAGCAACTCCTTACCAGCTACGTTTTTCTAAATCGTTCTTATTGCATAGCTTTAATCTTGTGAATAATCCACTCTCCAATATGCCATAAAATCAAGGAAAAAGAAGGAAGATCATAGAATTCAGAGCTAATTATATTATCAGCTGATTTCAAAATTGCTATATACAACAGTTAATTATGCTTTTTAACTTCACAAAACTTGAGAGCTAGCATCACTTTACATAAGGGCTTTAAATGGATTCCTTTAGTGAGCATTTGCAGTCTTTCAGAAAGCGAGACTTTAAAGAAAGAACAAGAATTTCTCCCATACGTTGCAAATCTTTTCCTAATAAAATGATTTGAGTTATAACATGTTGCTTCCCTTTATGCTGTTGAAAGTAAACACTTAATATTAGTGCACATGCACGTGTACATGCAAATTTACTTACATATATTTGTCATTATTTCGTACGTAGTCCATATAAATCACTTATGTAATCATAATTATTTTCAAGTACAAAAATTAATAAGTTCTATAAAATTTATTATACTATACTATAGTCATATAATATAAAAAATTACATTAGTAGATATGATCGACCATCAAATACTAACTCTAAACTTCTGGTGAAATTTTCTCGTGTCTCCTGTAGGTAATTAATCACTTACCAGACAACCTCTTAGCTTTTCCTGGGGAACAGCGGCTCGTGATATACTTCTAGGAACTGCAGTTTAAATGTTACTCATGAAAAGCACGCTTAATAAATTTCATTATGCAAGGAGAAAGTATATAAAGCCAACACATTATATGGCACCGTGATTTGGCCTCAGACATAGTCCTTTTCATTTTAACTACTCGTAGAGCAGAACTTCTCTCTATGGAATTATAAGTACCACACAGGCTATTCAGCTATGAAGAAGAACATATGTGTCTTCCCACTGCTAGCTGCAATTTTCTTTCCCTGGCTATTTTTTAGTAAATGCAGAAAAAATACCTTTCATTTTAATCCTCTCTTTTCCCATATATACATAGATGTAGTAAATATGATCCCTCTATATTGCACATGCACGTAGGCAAAGACCAACGTCTTATTCTAGCATTTCCTAAATGAGAAGCGCAGCCTGAAGAGCTACGACTGAGGAGCAACACATTTACCTTGTCTTGATAAAAGACAGGTTAAACTGAGTCAAGCTATCAATTTTTGAAAGTCATGTACAAAGCCCTGAATGGTTCTGGAGCAACCTGCACCACTTCCAGCAGATATAGGAGCCGGTGCTTGGGTGCTTCGTTTCAGTGTCTCCTGTTCCTTCCTCTCTAGAAGCCATAGTTCTCCCCAGCATAGAAGTGTAGGGCTGAAGACAAACAATTGGGTCTACAGGAGGCCACGAGGATGCTCTGAGGGCTGGAGCCCCTCTGCTGTGAGGACAGGCTGAGAGAGCTGGGGGGGTTCAGCCTGGAGAAGAGAAGGCTCCGGGGAGACCTTCCAGCCCCTTCCAGTCCCTGTAGGGTGCCTACAGGAAGGATGGGGAGGGGCTGTTTGCAAGGGCAGGTAGTGATAGGACGAGGGGCAATGGTTTAAACTAGAGCAGGGCAGGTTTAGATGAGCCATTAGGAAGAAGTTCTTTACACTGAGGGTGGTGAGACACTGGCCCAGGTTGCCCAGAGAGGGGGTGGAGGCCCCATCCCTGGAGACATCCCAGGCCAGGCTGGATGAGGCTCTGAGCAACCTGATCTAGTTGAAGATGACCCTGCTGACTGCAGGGGGGTTGGACTAGATGGCCTTTAGAGGTCCCTTCCCACCCAACACATTCTATGGTTCTACAATTATGATTTCTAAGTTCTACTTTTCCTTTGATCATCATTTCCTGTATTCTAAATACCTTGTGCTACCCACAGGGCAGGAAAATATACTGTATATACTATATGAAGAAAATTTTCAATTTCAATTAAGGGTGATTTTCAAATTAAAAAAATAGTAATAATCTATTTGAACAGCTCTACAATTAGAACTGTTTCTGCCTGAAGCTATTACTAAAGACCATAGATAAATGCTGGAACAGTCCTTTAATGTCATTGCCACAGAATCTTTCTTACGATCAGTTACAATAACTCTGCATTAAAAATAGTGCTTTTTTTTGTTTAATGATCATCTGGTAAATGGATTCTGACTATTAACTATTATTTTTCTATACTTAACTAAATGAAGAACGGTAAGGTTGATTTTTGCACAGCTAGTTTAACTAAATTTCACTTAGAAATGAAGATCCAGGAAATGCTACTTTGTAAAGTAAGAAACTTAGAAACGTCCTGGACCCAAGGTTCTGCAATAACGTTTATCAAAACCCCAGATGTTCTCTGACTATGGAGCTGACAAGAGCAGTTGAAGTTGTGTAAGAACTCAACTCCTTCCTGGGCACTTTGGCACAGAATATTCTGTGTGTTGACCAACCAAGGCATCGCCAAATATCTTCCAATCAATTGCAGCACAACATAAACTTTTTAAAATGTGCAGAAACGGAGTTACAAAGACGCGTTCGTTTTTAAGCCCTTTGGAGGTGAAAGGGCGCTTCTAAATGGAGTCGTCGGGATTTTTTCCTGTCTCTTCATTCAAATACTATACGTCTGATGCTGAGCTCATCCGGAGCAGTTTTGGTGGGTTTATTTCTGCTGTACGTTGATGTAACACTTAAACAAGAAAGAGGGAGCAGAAAGTATGGCTTTTGAGCATTTAACAGTTCTCTTTTATCACTCATTTAGCGTAGATCTCCGATGTCACGTCAAGGCACTGCATGTTTGCTTCCTACCGCATTAGTCACAAAACCAAAACAAGTCATAAATTTTATATCAAAGTACCTGACACCCAGTTCTGCTAATTCACTCAGAATCAGTAATTGCGCCGATCCCACACAAGCAGATAGTCTTTCAGCCTTTCAGACCGTAATTATGCTAATATTTTCGTGGATCTTTACGGAATGATTGATGTTACAGATTGCATTCCCGTCGCCGCCGCTGGATGACACACATGTGCAACGAAGCCACCGAAGAGCCTTCCGCTCTTTACAGCTGAATAAAAGTCTTCACATTAAACTCAACAGACGTATTGATCCTTCTTAATTTTACTTTCCTGACACTTTGTTATTTTGCCAGGAAGGCATGCCATCCATGCATTCCAGACAAAATTACAAGTGTCAAATGTAATATGCAACAATAAATACGCTCAAGCAAAGTCTCCCCTGGTTTGAAAGTTAATGAAGAAAAAAAGATAAAGGGGAAAAAAAAATGTACAAATTAAATATTTCCTGTCCTTGCATTGCTGGTAGCGTACTGCAATTAGCTTTTAGTGGCATATTATGACATCTTGTCATTCATCTTTTTACTTCAATATAGAAAGAAAGATACACATTGATCTAGTGAGGTGCAAACCGCTTTTTTGTTTTAACATGGGAAATGGCGTATTTTTAACGCAGCATCTCCAGACAGAAAACAAGTGATAGAGTAGCTGGAAACTAAGGGAACAAATGAGCTGCTTTTTCCTTTTGCTAGGGCTGATACTATTTTGGTTGATAATAAGGTATCCAGCATTTTTTTTTTTTCTTTTTGGTTCACTTCAGGCAGGTAAATTGTAACCCCTTTCAAAGTTTTCGTTCGATAGCCTATTATTCCCTTGGAAGAAATCATACTCTATGCATTATTCATTAGGGACAGCAAATCTTCACAGCAGCCACGCAGGCTGCAGTTTCACGAAACTACTTAAAATTCTATGGCTTCTTTCTCCATTTCTGCTGAATTCAGTTCTGGTCTAATCTCCGTGTATAATGCAATATCTCTGGCTAATTCAGATATTGCAATGCTGAAGGAAATGCATGTTCTTTACTTTATTAGTGCTGAATAAAATACCCTCACTTTTATTTATCAAATGCTTGTAGGTCACTCTGTCTATGAGAGTTTCCTCTTTCTTTTTTTTTTTTTTTGATGGTGGTGTATACATCTATATATCCATATGCAGTGGAAGTTTAAATATAATATTTTATTGATGCTTGCATCCCAGAGTTCATTTTTTCCAGGAGTCTGCTTTATGTATGCCTTAATGGCTTTCTGTACTCGTTAAGGCTATTACTGTGTGCTTCCCTCACAGTTTCCCACCAGCTGATATATTATACTTTATGGGGGAAAAACAGTCAACCTTCTTTCATATGCGTCAGACGATGCCCACTTGACAAGTTGCCCTGAAAATGGTGTAGGTGGTTTTGTTCTTCCTTTCTTCCCTCACCTTTCATGCCGCGCTGTATTTTCTGACCACTCTCAGTCCAGCTCTTTCTAAGTGTAGAACGTTAGGAAAGAATTAGGAGGGAATTTATGGTGTTACAGCCCCAAATCTGCTGATTTACACCTTTTCCACCTTCCAAATGACTGTATCTTTGCTACATAAACAGCTGATGGGGTACTGTGCATTTTTCCATCCAATTTTGAACCCAAAAACACTCCCACAGATGTCCCAAATGACCGAGTTCCTCTTTAGTCAGATCTAGTTTTAGCTGCAGTTATGAGATGTAGATTTTCACAATATGCCTTCTTTTAATGCTATCTATTTGTCATACTTCGTGCTTCTTTTTGATCTCTGAGTGAATAAAAACTTTTAAAAAAAGAGGAGGTGAATATATCTAAGAGGCCATTTGAACTGTTTAAAGACAAAGTAAAGTGATATCCTGCAAAGGATATTAAAACAAATTCTAGAACTCCATAACCATATAAAAGTAAAGAAAATCAGAGAAGGAAAAAAAGTGTAAGACGACAGTTATGCTATAAGAACTAGAATATAATATAGGATCATCCCTCCCCTCAAAAGAACAAGTGGTGATGGTTGTTTGGGGTTTTTTTTCCCAATTTTGAACTCAAGCATGTGGTGATGGCAAAATACCTAAAGAAAATAAAACAATGGAAACACAAATTACGGTATCTAGCATGGAAGAAAATACGAAAAAGCAGAGGAGGGACTTAAGGTCTAAATTACCTCCATGCATATTTTCTGAATCGAGAGTAAATAAATTCCAAATCTTTTAGACCACACAGTAGTTCTGAAGTTCTTCAAACCACTTGCCGCAAAAATGATTTTGTACTTTATTCCTTATCTAACTAGGCTGTACCCAAGCTTTTCATAATTCTCAGTCAAAAAACATCCCATCACTATCAATACATACCTGAAATAACGCTATTACATCACCAACTTGAATTCATATTAGAGAATTAAGAGGTTTAAATTTCACTGAACATGACCATGCTTCTTACATATTATTATATTTTTGTTTTCCTTTTTTATTGAATGATTAATCTGCTAGAATTATGAAGTGGACAACTCCTATTATATGAATTCTATGCATTTAATTCAATTTTCTTCAATTATGTATCAAAATACCAAGACTGCATTTTTCATCAGCCACATTCATTTTGGTGCAATACTGACCGATGACGTTTCATCATTTGGCATCATAAAAACAGCCTTAAATGTACGTGTAAGTAAGATCATATGGGAAAAGTTCAAAGTGCCAGTACAATAAACTCTTTTTTTTTTAATTTAAAGAATTCGGATACTAATAGTAGGAAGATGCAAATCCAGAACATAAGGCTTTTATTTTATGTATATTTTCTTCAGAGAGATGGAGGATTACCTTCAGCTTTGAGTATGGGACAGGAAGGTAAGGTCTTGAACTGAGACAAATGATTAGTATTCATATTTTGCAGAGGATAATTTTTCAAATTAAATATACAGACACTCATGTATACTGAATGTCACCAGGGATTAGCATAATATTTCTATTAGTAACGCTAGCTTATTTAACTGAGCAACACTGTGTAGTCAAGAAAAAAGCACTGGAATGGTGAAAATGATCTTCAAGTGTTTCCAAAATGGGTTCGGGAGGGAGACTGAGCGCTTCCACAGGCAATTATTTAACCTTAACTACTGTATTTCCAACAAAAAGTCTCTGCCCTTACAGAACTGATTACCCTCCCTTCCTTCCGTATTCCGGTAATTTCTCCCTTTCTCCATCATGCTGCTCGCTCCAAACTCTTCAACAAAAGAAATACAAGAAACTAAAATTCTACCATGGAATCAAGGAAAACTGAAATTGTTGCCTTGATACTTGATTGTAGAAATAGCTCTTGTATATGTCAGTTATACCTTTTTCAATGCTATGCAAATCCCGAATAATAAATACAGCATTTTATGTTATTACTATTTGCTGTTGCAACTGCAACTGATCAATTAGGGAAAAACTTCTTTCTCAAATGCTACATTATTCATTCTATACACATCATTTCCACAGTTGCTACAAATATGGTGTTTCCTCTCTTCATAGCAGGATTTACCACAGGTATCCCTGCTCTTTACATAAATGCGTGCAAGTTGTATGAAGAGTGCAGATTACACTTACACAACAGATCACAGAAGGAGACTGTCCCTGATGGTGTCTCCCAGAAGACCATGTTCAGGAGGATGCTGTGACTTTGATAGAAAGTAAAAAAAAGGGTGACAAGATTTCATTTCTGAGCTATGGGGTTTCCTTTGGAAAGATCTTTCCACAGGCAAGACCCGCTATTGCTTGCACATTTTTAAATAACGCCGCCAGGCTGAAAATTTTAGTTTGAGTCCATCAATCAACATTCCTATTACAAAAGCACGTTAACCTGAGAGAGGCCGAGACTGATCAGCTTAATACAGGAGGGAAACCAAAAGAAACAAAGCAAGGCAAGGAGCCAGGACACAAATCGATGGATCTTTAAAACGTGGCTCCGAGGTGAAAAATCCCGTTTGATCTCTGACTCAATTTTTTGGAGTCAAATTTTATCTGACTCTTTTTTTCCCGAAATCATATAGAGAAAAAACGAGGGTCTTCGTACCGCTCTGTACCCCTATCTGGAAACAGTTGAAGCAGAACAGAGAACAGTGCCACATATGGTAAAATACTGACAATAATTATTTCACTATTTGGATACATAATTCATATACATAGAACTATATCACTATATATACTTCAAATAAACTTATTTGCTCATAGTTTGAGGAGAGGAAGTAAAAACCCAACACTTTCTGCACAAAAGGAAAGAGGAGGAGACTTACTGGGTTGAAATTTGTTTCAGATAAATTCGGAAAAACTAAGTAACTTAGTTAAATAATGACAGAAAACAAAAACGTGGTAGTTTAGATGTCAGCAGTACCCATGACAAAGCAACACTTAGTGACAAAACTTAATGGTTCAGTTGAACGTGTAGGTCCCATCTTGCTCCCTGCCCTCTACATGCTTCTTTGTCAAATCAAATCAAATGAGAGAGGGTGAACTGAAAAAAAATTTTCCATAATTCCCTCAAATTCTGTGAACAATTCAAGGATACAGATTTAAATTGTTGCGCAAGTCCACTGCAGCATAATATATCCAAGATGCTCTTCCTTCCTCGAGCTGCAGTTTGTGATGAGAACTGGCAGAATACCAGAATTTCCATTCTGCAGGAACTTGAAGGGAAGGGTGGGGGAGACAGAGTTCAATTTTGTAGAAGGAAAAAAGTTGGAAATTTCCAAACAATCAGGAATTTCATTTTATATAACTGAGCTTCATTTGCAGAGTTTTCAAATAAAACTGAGCTCCCAGTTCCTTGCATACTCTTGCAGACTGCTGAGGAGCTAGGAATCAAGTAGACGGGGCTCCCAAAGCTCCAGCTCTGCACTGGGGAATACGAGGATGATGACTGGTCCAGGCAGCGGATGCAAATGTACGTCATGGAAATCCCCACCAAGGAACAGAAAGCATTTTATTGCCATCAGAAGGTTAGTAAACACATGCACTGAATCAATGCTTTATGTATCGTCATGAGCTTGATCATGCGATGTCAGGCTAATCTTCTAACCTCTACCTTCACCTCCCCTGTTTTTATTTATTATTTCATTAAGACCTTACCCAACTAACGTATCCTATATCTCACCATGCTCCAGGCATCTCAGCTAAAAGTTTTCATCTTTACCACAATGGGAGTAACCTAAAATAAGATTTATTGCGTGGCCTACCAAATCTTGGCTTATTCAGTATTCAAAAGAACATTCTCATTTTGGTAGCAGAAGGTCATTATCAAACCTCCTCAACAATTAATATCCCTATGTGATGGGTGACCAGTCACAATCACTTGATGTATTTTTCCCACAGAAAATTCATGTTCTCCTTACAATATTGATCTTCACGTTACCTGATGCACAAGTTTTCACTTGGCATCACCTCACCAAACAAGCAGATAAAACACATCTCTGTTACTTGCTTTCCTTACTTTACCGATGGTTCAGGTTCTCAGAAAGCCTTTTTCTGCTAATTCCCTTTCCCCGTTCCTTCATGTGAATTATTACTAAGTGATTCCTGCCTATATACATATCGTCTTCGCACTGGAAGGTAGTTCAAAGACTCTACCTTGCCTTTTTCATTCCCTGCATGTTTTTCTAGTGGAGAGGATTATGTTGGGACAGTCTGTCATCACAACGATTCTCTCAACACCACTGCTTTAAACATCTCAACTGGCACAACAGCAGCTTCGCCACCATCCCGCGTCTCATCATCTTAGCAACAGGAGTTCCTACCGCTACAAGAGACCCTTTGAGGCTCTTATTTGAACACTCCTCCCCCTACAGTCTTCTCAGATATTTTTGCTGAATAGTTTTCCATAAAATCACTACTGCCTGCTGATGACTTCATTATTTTTCTATCTATTACGCTCTGAACCTGCACAGGTTTACAAATCCTTATCTTCTAGCCCAAAACTTAACAAGGATTTGCCCATAAGACCCCAACTGTGCTTCCACTGAAATACAAACTTTCTGTTGATAAATTTAGACACAAGCATAGCAATAAAATAAAAGTATAAAAGAAGTAAGAATCCATTTTTCCTCTAGAGTCTAAAAGACGTCTAAGCAAAATGTAATAAAAACATCCAATGGCTACTTTCCGTTCCACACATCACTGTAAAAATATATATGTATTTATATTTCTAGGTATGCGTATATTTCTAACTATGCATTCTAACTATAATTCTTTATTAAGTGCTCTATGGCTATAGCTTTGATCCACATTCTATATTTTTTTTGTCTTATTGCCCGATTACTATAAATTAAACAAGAAAAGTGAGATATGTCATACAAAAGAATCATTAGCTGTGGCAAAATATTTGTCCAAAACCCATAAATAACTCCTTACAGTGAAAACAGAGATATTCCTTATTATAATGCTAAAACCATTTGTCGCTGTCTGAGAACTTCTACGTTGAGGAAAGAACAACAATAACCATATCTTAATCCTATCAGTGTCAAGGGAATTGCGTTACTGCAAGAAACGAAAAGATTACTTGCATTTTCCCTTTCACAATAATATTTCTTTTTCACATGGCCAAATTAATTCTGTTTGAAGTTGCTAAAATGTCTAAGAGGTGCTGAACAAAAATTTAACTATTTAATCAGAAAAAAAAGGCTTATATTTAAAAATAAGGGTCCCCTTTGGATTTTTCCCTAATTATTGTACTGTAAATCAGATCATAGAATCTGACGATCATTCAATTACTGCAAATATCTTTAAGATGTAATGGAAGCCCAGGTCATTAATTAATGAAACATGAGATAATTTAGGAAAAAAACCACCAAATCCATTCAGGTCACATGCAGTAATTAGATCAGAAATGTCTGTGGTACCAGAACAAAAAGATAACGTTATACTGCATTCAGTCTTGGATGGGAAAGATTGTATTTTTCACTCTTGAGTAGGAAATTCTGAAATGTCATAATTTTTCATAGAAACAAAATTCTCAGAAGGGCAATATTGCAGCCTCTCCAAAGAATTTTCTGTTCCCCTATACATCCCAGGTTTGGATTTTGAGCTCAGATCACTATAGGTCAATGTGTTTTCCAGGTTCCTTTTCTAAGTAAATATACTAAATGTAGACCCTGTAAGATGGTTTTGGTTTTTTCTGCCTCCAGCATTAATTACTTTGCTTTTCTCAATAGTAAGCTTCATTATAAAACTTTGGAGAATATTAACCCTCACCAATAGCTAAGTGTGAGTTTCAGAAGAGTGAAGGTACCTTTCGAGCCATGGCATTGGGCACTTCGCTCTCTGCAAGGTGCAGGATTAAGTCAGACTCTTATTGGCATTTTATATGAGTTTCAGTGATTCGGGGTTTTGTGTGAAGCCCTGAATCCCTACATACCTCACAATCCCAATCACTGTGGGGGGTTCTTGAAAATTTTCTAAGTGGTGGGACATCTAAATTTAAATATCATGACACCTAAATTATATTAGGACCTATTCAATATCTGTCAGAGTCTAAGCGTCCATGTTCCCTTTTGGCTCACAATTCAATTTATCATGGGAGCTCAACTAAAAGCAATGAGGTCTGAAAATTTTAGCTTATCGTAGAAAAAGTAATTGTCATTATAGTTCTTAATTTTCATATTTTGGGATAAAATCATGCACCAGCCATAAAAATTTGTCTCTATTACATCCTCATGTTAATGAGGAACTCACGAGGAATGCCAATCTCTACTTTCAAGAACCGTGTACAATATAAAAAGTATCTTAATTTTCTAGGTGTGGGAATCCTTCCAGAAGGAATAATTAAAATTCAAGACTGCATGAATAGAACGTTTTAAAAGCACTCACAGAATTTCTTTGATTTTCTTATTTTTTTTTCCAGTGTTTTATTTATTTGTTGGTTTTACCTTATATAAGCATATGTTTCATCTCATCTAAAATAGCTTTTACCCCAGTAGCAAGTTCCAATCTAGAAGGCCGGCAGTGTTGAAGTGCTGATATAAAGCACCTGTGTATTTAAATTTTCTGTATTCCAAAGTGAGCACATAAAAACTATGGAAAATATATGATAAAATTGGGGTTTTTTTATATTTTTGTTGCAGATTAGTTTACGAAATAGAAAATTAGCTAATTTCTAATTGATGTTATTTGTTTATATTTTTACAACCCTAACAGTGGTTATCTTAGTAGGCCCACAATGACATCTTGTGGCTGCTCTGGGCTGATCTTCCAATGACTAATATGATGAAAAATTCACCGAGCGATTGTCAGCAGCATAACTCAGTGTATTATTTGATTTCAAAGATTTTTTTTATTTTTAATATTATTTTTACCTTTGCAACACCATTGCATGAACGTACCGCAATGATTTCATAAAGGTAATCCAGTGCTCAAACCCTTTCCTTTTGAGCTAGGTCATAGCCAACTGTAAATATTTTTTATATATATATATATATGTATATATGCACACACATATATGTATCTCCATATATACATTTGAAGTGTATGTTCTGGGGGGTCTGGCAGGGGATTTATTGAAGACAAGAGCATTGCCCATCCTTTATTAAATTTAAATTTTGCACAGCCAGGCTTGATTTTCCTAACCATTATGTGTGGTAAATCTGATGAAATGCTTATTTATTGCTCTTGACTGAACACCGATAGAGTTATACAATGTATATGCAAGTATGGGGTGCGTAAAACATTGTATTTTGGCTTGGGGGAACACTGGGGGAGCCATCAGTTGGCTGAGGGGTAGGAAACACCGTTATACCCATTCCAGCAGTACGACGGGAGGTTTGGGAAGGAGTTGGCAGGATGGGCATGAGTTGGCGAGCTCAGATTTGCCAGTGGCTGAAAACTCTCCCCAAAGAAGGAGTGAAGATCAGACTGAAGATACGATCAGCAGTTGTATCAAGAATCAACAGCAGCATGAGGTGTTTTGGCAGCAAAAGGAGGCTGCTGGAAGGCTGCGGTTCAGCAGTGAACGGAAAAAGAAGGAGACTGTAAAGTACAGGCTTGAAAACCTTTGGCAAAAAATAACTGCCCGTATTTCTCAATGGATAGTCTCTTTTCTATTAGCTGCTTACCTGAGCTGATCAGTAGCTTATGCAACAATGCCAGCAAATAGCAACAAATCATAAAAACAGAATCAAATGTGTTGGAAGGGACCTCTGGAGGTCTTCTAGTCCAAGCTCCTGCTCAAAGAAGGTCAAGTTGAAGCAGATTGCCAAGAAAATCGCAGAACAGTTTGGGTTGAAAGGAACCTTTAAAGGCGATCTAGTCCAACCTCTCTGCCATGAGGAGGGACTTCTTCAACTAGACCAGGTTGTTCAGAGCCCCATCCCGAATACTTGAAGGGACGGGGCATCTACCACCCCTACGGACAACCTGGGCCAGGGTTTCACCACCCTCATTGCAAAACATTTCTTCCTTATATCTAGCCTAAACCTCCAAGGATAGAGATCCTCCAGCCTCTCTCAGCAATCTGGTACAGCGTTTGACAGTGTTTCCTCACAGTATAAATATCTCTTTGCCCTTGCAGTTGACTTAAATTTCTCCATTTACTCAATTTCTGCTAAAATTTGCTATCTTACAAGTTAATAAATGTTTTTATTACATACATAAAAGCATACATGTTTTTAACAAGTTACTACTACAGTATACGCTGTTCATTTACGTAAACTGGCATCCAAACCGGAATGAAGACAGAGCCAAATTTGTCTAACTCTACATTTGGAGACCCTTAGACATCTGCTGGCAATCTTCACTAAGGCAGATGCCAGAAGGTGCCATTCTCCTGGCAGAGGTACGAATTCGGTTGCCTCAGGCACTTTGAAATTCAGGAAATGAGCAGTATTGCACCATGGTTCCCGAGCGACACTGATCCGATACGCACCGACAGACAAGAAGGAATTCATTTAGTACTGCCTGGTTAGGCAGGAGGAGGCCACCTTTTGCAGAACAACTTTCTGCAGGCGTTTCAAACCACCCGCGTGCAGCCAGCCTCTTGACATACACGCACAGGCACACGCACAGGGAGGTCTTGTCCGACAGAAATTGTGCATATGTTGGCGTAGTTTGCTGGACAATAGATTGCCACTGCCAGCTGACTGGCAGCTCGCATCAATCAGCTCATTAGAAACTCTTGGTTTTCCCATTCAAGCTACTCGCGAGGTCTGGTCCAAGAATGCAGGCAGATCTGGGCTTGCATTCCCACTCAGGATACCGGAATAAGACCATGTCGGTGAGGTGGTGAAGTAGGAAGCAAGATTTAGATGAAGGCATGGTTTGGGGTCCCACTGCAGTCATGAATAACAGGAGTGAGGAGGCAGGAAAGGGTATGGAACTGGATTCCCGTTACTGTGAAAGAGCGGCACCAGTAGCGTGTATACAAAATCCAAGGTAAACTGCCTTTGGGTACACCTAATCCAAACTTTTCCTCACTAATGAGGGAGTGAAAGACTCAAGTTCACTTCCAGCACTTTAAAAGGAAAAGAAAAAGAAGAAGAAAAAAAAAAAAAAAGAGAGAAGAAGAAGAAGAAAGGAAAAGTTTTTTAAAAAAAAAAAAAAAAACAAGAAAGAAAGAAAAAAGGGGAGGAAAAGGAGGAAAAAGGAAGCATGGGATTGTCCTAGCCACCATATCATTTATGTAGTTTTCTGCAGTGTAATTCATTCGTCCTGTGCATCCTGTTAAATCTCATCAAGATTTAGCCAATGATATGAGCATCGCAGGCCTAGGAATGATGCTGTATACTGCTACAGCACATACCTGGGAAGGCAGACCCCATTTCTAACGTTTCTGACATTTGTTTTTTGTGGATGGATAAAAAAAAGGTATAATCTTGAGATTACAAACAGAGCACAGCTTCAAGCCACCTCGGTTCCTTACCCAAGCCTTGAGGAGGTTTCTTACAAAACGTGCAAATTTCTGAGAGATTTCCAAAATTACTGCACCCTCCACAGGAGGCTTCCCTATATTCTAGAATTCAAAGCCTCTCTCCAACCTTAAAACCACCAGGTCCTCGGAAATTAGTCCTACAACTATTCACTGTGACGCAGGCCCTAATCAGGTCCCACCACTTTGTGTTCCTCTAACCTTTTGCCAAAGTCTTATTCAGCCCATGAAGTTCCAAAAAGGACTGCGATAAGACATGGGGGGGTGGAAACCTGGTGGGAACAGTGGGATCTCATAGCTTCACCAACCTTTCCTTTGACAAGGGCATCCATGCCAAGCCTAATGGCAATGCAGACAGAGGGAAAGCAGAGCTCTCTGTCCATCTTGGATAAATCCACAATTTCTTTTTTGGACTCCTCTTCATACAGGCCTAAAAACCCATCAGTGGGATGTGGTGTGTGGTAGTGGTGTCTAGCTGAGGTTCATCCTGCTGACGCACAGTCAGGCTGAAGAATAGGTTTCCTCTGAGACTCCGAATATGGCCATCACAGAATCACAGCTCCATGACCCTTGGGAATCCCCTCATTTTCTATACCCTCATTCTAATCTCTTGAGTGCACACTGTAAATGCTGTACCAGAACAGAATGGCGCCCTCTTATCTGCTTCACTCCCCAGATGTTTGATGTCATAATCTAAACTCAACCTCTAAAAGGAAAGAATGAATAACAGAATTCATTAGACTTTATTGCTATTGTAAATTGCCCTGTGGTACACAAACTATCCTTTTATTACTTTCTTGATTACAACAAAATTGCACTTGTCTGTTGTATCAAAGTTAATGACCCAATAGTGTTAATGGAATTGCTAACGGCTAATAAAAGTGTTATTATGCATGCAATTAAATAGCTTCAATTAATGTATTTATGTCTTACCGATAACAAAAGTATTCTGCCTTCTACAATGAACTTCCATCATGATTAAGAATTACAGAAATTAGATACTCATGCATCTTTTTAGTAATAGAATTGTCCGGTATAGACCATGATTCAGAAGATCCAGAGCAATACTTTTAAAATAGTAGATAAAGCGATGATACACAGCCTGAAAAACGTGAATAGTAGTTACTCGAGCCAAGATACGTATTCAATCTTGAACGCGCAATTTATAAGCAGCTTCAGAATAGACCACTAAAAAGGATATTTATGGGCTTAAAAAACAATGAAAATTATGCACTGGATGCTTGCAGTGTTATAGGGAAAAGAATATAAACCAAAATGTAATACGTAAATCTATATGGCCAGAATTAATCATATGGTGCTGCTTATGACTGGAACTTGAGTGTGTCCCCAACCAGACAAAAGAATAAAACCAATAGAAACGGCACAATAAAGACATAATACATAATTAATAGATTCAGGGCGAAGAGATGAAAAGTCACTGATTTAGGATCCACAGCTCAGATTCTGGCTGCTGTGTGGCTGTATCTCGCTGTCATTTAATTTCCACACCAGCCCATACCCTTCTGTTATGGTTTGAGAAAACCCATAACAATCTATTATTGTTTTGACAATTATTCTATCACCCGATAGAATTCCCCCCACCAGGGAAGGGGAATAGGGGAAAACAAGGAAACACGAGGGTTGAAATATAAGCAGATTTAATAGGTTAAGACTAAATAATTAACAGTAATACTAAAGAACCAGTATTGATCCTGATACTAATATAAGGTATACAAGAATTATAAGCAGCCAATTACATCAGTAGGAAGCCATGGGCTCCCAGCAGGGACAGCCCATGTGGGACACTGCGAGCCCTGCAGCCGCAGGAGGAAGGGAAGGGCTCAGGGCTCCGGAACCGGGGTAAGGAGTTCTCTGGACCGCCATCATCAAGGGAGAGTGAGAAACACATCAGCAAAGTTTCTAATTTATATTGAATGTGCCGTTCATGGTATGAAATAATCCTGTTGGCCAGCCTGGGTCAAGTGCTGGTTTCGCTCCTCCTCATCCCCGCGCCTGGCGAGCTCAAAAACACTGAGACCTTGAATCCCACATAGCCTTGCTGGCCATAAAGTAAATATTTTCACAAATTCAGACATTAGAGTCTTCCCAAAGTGTAGTTTCCCCAAGCGTTAGAAGAGAAGTTACTCCTGTGTCGCTCAAACCAGGACAACTTCCTACCTACTCCGTTATCCTAGTGCCAAATAGTGGATGGTCGTTCTGGTGTCAAGTGGAGTTTTGCTGATGAACCAGTCTGACCGCACCAAAAGAGGTGTGAATGTCTTCCTGAGATAACCAGGCCTGCGGGGGCGAAATGTATAGTGACTCAGCCTAAAACAGAGTATAAACTCCGAGCAACCAGCAAAATGACCTGAGAAGAAATCAAAGGACTTGAGCTGGCTTCAACCTACATATTCCTCCTGGCACTTGGGGACATCCAACATTATGACAGTCAACATATAGCCACTGGTAAGGGGGAATCGCATTTCTATTGTAATCCAAGTGTGTATTGCAACTGCTTTATTGTCTTTGTGTTGCAATTTCAATGCATTGTTGTACCGCAGTGCTGAATCAAAATCCCATGTAAAGCCAAACATCTTTGAGTAAGTAAATATAGTATTTAAAATACTAAGACCTCCTGTGCGGAATATCTAAAAGAATCAGGTGAGAGAGTATTGGACCCTGACACAACCTGTCAGGATATGCAGAATTAATCTCAACTGCAGATTTGTGTGCTCAGGTTGCAAACAGGCAAAGGTACGCAAGCTTCTTGGTTTGACTGTGGTTGACATGGTGACTTGGTTGACATGTCTCCTCTTGATTTAAGTCATTACCTGCAGTATTTCTTCCATTTCTAGATGGTGTGCAACACAACCAACAGTTAAATTGACATGGTTGATTAGCACTGTGGTTCCAATACCATGAGTTTTCTCCTTCCTGGATAATTAATTACATGTAGCTCTTGATCAAGCCACTGCTTAGCTTCCTCCTTAATAACCAAGAGCTTTTAAAATCTCTTTTAAACAAGCAAGTGGGCAAACTCTGAAATCATTCATGTCTCTTCTGAAATAAAAATACTACCCAAACGAGGCAAAACATTTTAGTAAAAGAACTCATTAATGCCATGAAGATGTAAAATCTTTTATTCCTACTATACTTAGTTCATAATTTCCTCACATCTGATTTATGTATATTAATCCTTTTTTTTTTGCATGTAATTTTCTCTTACATTATGCTGCAACAGTCCTTCTTATTTGGATTCAGGATTACAAGATCAACTTTTGCTTTATAAGTCAGCATAACTTCCCATAATGATAAAACTAGAATTCCAAAGTTTAAATACAGGGGAATAAAACATTGGGCAAATTAAACATAAGATCAATCTTACGCTTGAAAAATATTGAATTGAACTCTCTCAGGACTAATGCTTAATAACCCTTAGGATTATACTGTTCAAGTTATTAAAACAAGCTTATATTGTATCATACATCACTCTGTGCAAAGCTGTTGTGTTTTCATGAATATTTTATTTGAATCCCCGACTTTTAAGAGGAAATTTCTGTTCCATGAACTTCGTGGTGGAGTGCAAACTCTACAGTCCTGGACAGGGAACTTCCTGATATGAAACGTCGCTTCAGCCCCACCTTGTGGAAATCTTCTGCACACACCATTACTTGGGTTAAAAATAAACTCGTTGGTATGATGTAAACCATGCCAGTAACGTAGCTGGAGTGTGTAACATATCCACAGCCATCTCCTTAAATTCCTCTGGCCATGGAGTTGATAGCGCCAAACGTAGGCCCGGGCTGGACCGATGGGCTGAGGCCAATGGTATGAGGTTCAACAAGGCCAAATGCCGGGTCCTGCACTTGGGTCACAACAACCCCATGCAGCGCTACAGGATTGGGGTGGAGTGGCTCGAAAGCAGCCCGGCAGAAAAGGACCTGGGGGTGTTGGTCGACAGCCGGCTGAATATGAGCCAGCAGTGTGCCCAGGTGGCCAAGAAGGCCAACAGCATCCTGGCCTGTACCAGGAATAGTGTGGTGAGCCGGACTAGGGAAGTGATCATCCCCCTGTACTCGGCACTGGTGAGGCCCCACCTCGGGTACTGCGTTCAGTTTTGGGCCCCTCGCTACAAGAAGGACATGGAGGTGTTGGAGCGTGTCCAGAGAAGGGCTACAAAGCTGGTGAGGGGTCTGGAGGACAAACCTTATGAAGAACGACTGAGGGAGCTGGGGTTGTTTAGCCTGGAGAAGAGGAGGCTGAGGGGAGACCTTATCACCCTCTACAACTACCTGAAAGGAGGGTGTAGAGAGATGGGGGCTGACCTCTTCTCCCTGGTGACAAGTGATAGGATGAGAGGGAACGGGTTCAAGTTATGTCAGGGGAGGTTTAGATTGGATATTAGGAAACATTTTTTTCACTGAAAGGGTTATTAAACATTGGAATAGGCTGCCCAGGGAGGTGGTGGATTCACCATCCCTGGAGGTATTTAAAAAAAAGGGTAGATGTGGCACTTAGGGACATGGTTTAGAAGTGGCTTTTGTCAGGGTAGGTTAAAGGTTGGACTTGATGATCTTAAAGGTCCCTTCCAACCTCAGCGATTCTATGATTCTATGATTCTATGAATGCGTTTGTCCTGATCACCAGGAGCCAGGATGAGAGGGGAAGAGAGAAGTATCAGAGCAGGTGGAAATCTGGTTTAAGTTTCGTTCCAAAGATTACTGAATACAAACTTGAATCTGAAACACAGCTACTAGAGGTGAACTGAACTGGGATCGTAGGACGTTGTAGGATACCACCATATTTCTGAGCATTAATCTTATCCACCCACAAAAAAATTCACTGAAGCACCGAATTTCTCATTTAAATAAAAAGAAACTGGGAACATGGAGAAATTATAAAAAAAACAACCTTCTTACCCGGGTCTGGAGGTAAGAGTCCCACGGGGTAAAACTCGTTTAAGTGACACCTCCCCTACGAAGTCCTCTTCTCCCACTTCTTTTCCGGCAGGTGAAAATACATTTTTCTCTGGCATTTAAAGATTTGGAAATGAAGGCAGAAATGCAGACCTAGAGTGATCCCTGACATCATCGCACCTGATTATTTGCTATTACAAAAAAATGAAACAAAACAAACAAACAAAAAAACCAACAAAACACATACGATTATTTAAAAATCACTCCTAACTTTTGTTTAAAAAGATACCAATTTTTTCCTTTTACTTTCCCATTAGAAGGTTGCTTCAGAAAATCTTTACATTAACGGTGTAGAATTTTTTTTTTTAATTTCCGGCCTAAAACCATGACAGTTAACTTTTACCTATTTTTTTCCTTCACGCGCATTAGCTAATAGATTAAATAACTATTTCCCATTCCCTAGTGTTCCCTGCTATACAAGTCTTCTGCTATAGACAAGAACCATATTCCCTCGGTTTTTGCTTTGCTTGTTGTTGCTTACTCTATTGGCAAAACGTATTTGTTGATGTGGGACAGAAGAGAAACAACCAGCAGTAGAACGAGAGAAGGGGGTTTCACGTTAATTTGCAGCTAGTCAAATACCATATTTCCAATTGTTTTTTCCTAATGTTTGTTTGGTGTGGTTTCAAATCCAATATATGTCATAAATATGGTACTGCTTATTTCCAAGTCTACTAAAGAGAAGCAATTTTGCTCGCCAGGTTAAAGAAAAAAACTAGACTGAAATAGTAGTCTTAATATTTTTATAACTGGTCTATTTCTTTCCGCTATTCTTTACATGCTATTTTTCATTTCAGTTTAGGGACAAACAAGAAAAAAAAAGGGTGATTTTTTTTCTGACTTTAGTAAGAGAGTGTCTTACTTCTTGTATAAAGGCTTCCAGAAGACTTTTACATCTCCTGCTCCAAGCTAGATCTTAATGTAAGAATGTCAAACCTTCCAGAAGCACTATTGAGAAAATTACTGACACGATAAATGCTAACAAAAGGAAGATTATGTAAACAAATAAACAAACAGACCAAGGCAAGGGACCGTTACCTCAACGCGAGCCGATGTAGTAGAGGCTGGCCACATCCACACCGCGTAGATCTTGACTCTGTCTCTCTTCTAGCCTGTATACGGTATCTTTATAGCATAATTCTTTTTTTTTTTATTTATTTTTTTAAAAAGTTCCGAGTGAAAGATATAAAATGAAGAAGTCATTGTAATCCATTAGAATATTTTACATGGGGAACTGAGGACGTGCGTTATAGACTTTATACAAAAGCATGGAAAAATGATGGCAACACACTTGCTGGGTCACTGGTAAGGGACGTGGTAAGTGACAGGCCAAACGTGGCTCGGCCTCATCCATTTTGCCTCATTCCCTAGTGCTGCCCTCCCCAAGATCTGTAACTCGGCATCGTCTGAAAACGGATGAGCTGGCAAACCAAATTAGCAATTAAGCAAAACGAACAAGCAGACAGTCAGTGCTCAAGTTCACCTTTCCCCTCAATCAGAATGTCATCTTAAGGGCAAAACATTAAGAATTGTCTTCCTGTGGGATATTTTTAATGGCATTATTGGATATGGAAAGTAAATTCTTCATCGGTGCGCTGCTATGAGCTCAACAGAGCGTCAACGTTGGGTGCAGGGCTGGTGGCAGAGGACATTGGGAATTTGGGGCTTAGGCTTGTGATAATCCTCTGACGCATCCAAATAGCAGCGATTCTGTTTTTTTTAATATAACAGTGAGCACCAAGTTTTTCTTTTCTCTTTTTCTGCGACAAACCTCTGAAAACATATCTTATGAAATCCGCCTAAATCCGCAGAAAATCTGAAAGGAGCTCCAAGAGGCCTCTCTCAAACCCGACACAACCACCAGGACCAGCGCTCTGGAGGGATCCACGTTCCAGTCGCCAAGTGATTGCAAGGGGGCAGACACAGAAGTGACTTTGCCACTCTTCTCTGTCGTAGGGGGTTATACAGAAGCCTGTTGGCTTTATTCCCCAATCACTAAGTTTTCATTCACTCCGTGAGGGATTTGCAGCCTTTGATATCCCGCTGGTGGGAGGGAGAGGTTCCTGCATCCATTTCTTGGTGGCCAAGGAGATATGCCAGCTCCAGTCTGGCATACCAGTTCCTTTTCTTTTTTTTAATGACACGTCTGCGTGCATGCTTTCATGTGGGTATGTAAGCAAGAGATTTTGGGAGTGGCAGATATGTTTAGCCTACGTAGAGCAGAGATCTAAATGGACCTCCAGCTGATATTCTGGCAGAGCACCTAAACCCACACATTTTTTTTCTCACACGCGTAAAAGGACAATCCAGTTAGCATAACATTCCCATTTTTATATCATTATTAAATTAGTCAGAAGGTTAGGGCTTGGAATCCTCTTTCGGGCTCACCAACAAAAATCACCTGTACTTGCTTAAAAACCGTATCATATACTGAATATATTCCCCTTGTTTAAAGGCTGTTTAGGAAGTACGTTACAAAACCAATTTAATGCTGTGGGTAACTATTCCAACCACTCTATGTGACAACGCCAGATGGCAGCAAGAGATCTGGTTTTAGCCTTCAAAAAAAACCAGTAGTTCCTAATACAGCAGGCAGACAGATATTTTCCACTGGAGTGACTCCTCTCACGAGAACAGTTTTCCCTAAACCAAACTGTTATTTCAGAAAACGTTCCCCAAATGAAATGGAAATAAAATGGTTTGGATTGGTTTGGTTTGGTTTAGTTCCACCTAAAGCAAAGCTGCCTGACATGGTTCATTTCAATTTATTTTTACAAATCCTAAGACATTAAACTGTTTCCTTAGCGTAGCACTTTGGGGATCGGTACCCAGAGCCTTCCCAGTGCCCTCAGCCGAGCTCCCGGAGGCTCCAAAATCTGCGTGGCCACCCGTGTTATGGGCCCAGCCCGATGGGCAAGTCTGCATCGTGCCATGCCAGTCCTGCCAGGAGATACCAGCGGCTTGAATTATCATTCATGCAAGGAAAAGCAAAATAATTTAACGACCCAAGAAAATATTTCCATTTCAGGATTTCCGAAACAGAATGCAATAAACATACAGAAGGATGTGTTCACACGAGGCAGAACCAATGCATTTTTAGAGGTTTTTTCTTTTTTTTTTTTTTTGAGAATTTTTGGAATTTACACTATTCATTCCATTTACACATGCTGAAACAGTAACATTTCTGAATTTCACTGATTTCTAGCTACCGCTTCCCTCTGCCTATTTTAGTATCCTCCAGCTAATGTGAACAGGCCCTTACCAGAATAGACCAGAAAAACCTGTAAGACACTAGGCAATCTTTCATGACTTTCATTTCTTGTGTATCTAATATTTGTATCACATAGCATCCTCCGGCCAGCACAATTTTGTCCTTATTGCTACACAAACAAGATAAAAAAGGCATTCTTGAGAGCTGGAAAACTGTATAGAAAAGAAGTTGCAGCAGACAAAAGGAAACTAGGAGGGCAGAAAGAGGGGAGGCTGAGATGAGATAAATAGGAAGAAATTCTTGGCTGTGAGGGGGGTGAGCCCCTGGCCCAGGTTGCCCAGAGAAGCTGTGGCTGCCCCATCCCTGGAGGGGTTCAAGGCCAGGTTGGACGGGGCTTGGAGCAACCTGGGCTGGTGGGAGGTGTCCCTGCCCAGGGCAGGGGGGTGGGACTGGATGATCTTTAAGGTCCCTTCCCACCCAAACCAGTCTGTGATTCTATACCACTATCCAACAAGGAAGGCTGTGTGCACATCATCATCTACCAGGAGCCAGAGAACATCCCCCCTTTGAATGAAACGCTCCTCAGACAAGTAATGCAGCAGTCAAGTTTTACCAACCAAAAAAGTTACAAAAGTACAAACCAGAGAGGTTGATAAGGACAACGGGGATGACTGCATAATAAACTGAGCTGATATTAGAAGAAAAATATTGGTGTTGCCTTGTCCTTCACCTCCTATCAGGAAGACTCCTAAAATAGA
Organism: Sterna hirundo; assembly: GCA_009819605.1. Lineage (NCBI taxonomy): Eukaryota > Metazoa > Chordata > Aves > Charadriiformes > Laridae > Sterna > Sterna hirundo. Next base: position 2,335,862 of record CM020441.1, read on the forward strand.
ATCATAGAATTGTAGACTTGTCTAGGTTGGAAGGGACCTTTTGAATCATCGAGTCCAACCATCAACCTAATATTGACAAAAACCATCGCTAAACCATGTCATTGGGTGGATCCGGGAGACTTCGAGACGAGCTCTGCCTTAGCTCTGGCTGAAGGCTGGAGAAGCTGTGCACTTCCCGAGGGACCAGGTTTCCTCCCGGCTGGGCAGCAAAGCAGACAAATTCATTTTCCACGAAGGATACGCCTTGCCACAAATATGGAAGTATAACACCTTCTGAACCTAAAAGCAGACATTTGTACTCTGCTTAATTTCCTTGAGTTTGTAGGGCTTGTCTTTTTCATCGCTATTGCTATTTTCATAATTAAAAAAAAATAACCACCAAGCGGTACCAGTCTTATCACACAGGCTTCCCTTGGGATGTTCAGGGGCATGCTGATAGGTTTTGGAAATGTGGAGGCTCAGTCTCAATACAGTAAGACATTTTCCGTTTCCAAAATCGTGGAGTAGAAAAGCAAACTACAGAAGACTGGGTAAACAGCAGTACAAAGTGCATTTACATTTTTATGGAAAGAAATTACCTTTGGGAGTGCTTGGTTTATTTCCTGTAATTATCGGTTGTATAAAACTCTTAACACTCTGCACAACTTTTCTAAAGCAGGGCAGAGAAATCCCGTCAGATGTTTAAAATCTTTCTGCTGCTTGCTTAATTCTGATGTTACAAATAAATTCAAAAGGAAATAGTCTTCTTTCATTCTGCTCTCCATTCTAGTGTGATCTTCCTCGGTCTCCGTGACTGAGTCACTGCAAAGTGACTCACAGAGGAAGATCTTTCATCTTTCTTTTAGCTTTGTATTTCAGCCTTATTACAAGTGCTCCCAGATGTTTTTACTGTCAAGAAACACTTCATATGACGCTCATATTTGTTGTCTCTTGACAGTTCTTTATTTTTTATTTCAAGTTCCCATTGAGCTTGTATATTGTCCGCAACTACTTTCTCTCCGGACTCATGTCCAGGATCTCCAAATTCTGCTATTTTTTACATATTTTGCCTCGACATCTAGTTGCGCATGGTTTTTTTTCAGTTCTCTCCCGCTCATTCGACTCTGCCCTCTAGTCTGGTATCAGATTGGTGATTATCTCCCACCTTCAGTGGGTTTCCCACCCTGTCCCTTGTTCTGGGCATGACCCGTCCCTGCTCCGTGTTCACTCTCAGGGCTCCCTGCTACGTCGCATCAAGCTCCAATTCACCCCGCCACATCCCCCTAAGACCCTTAGTTGTTGTTACCCTGTCATCTCGCCTTTCGTCTTGTCTCTTCTTTTCCTCATCGCATCCCCTTTGCCTGACGAGCAGCACCCATTTTCCCATTTTTAATTGCTTTGCACGCCCAGACGTATCATTGCCTGCACCCGTTCACTGCAACGGTTTGCTCTCCTCGCCCAACGCCAGCTCCCAGACAGGCAAACACAAACTAGCAAAAGAAGTTTACCAGCCTCTGAGTAGCACAGGCGGTTACGTGGCGGTTAAGGGGAGACGCTGTCATCCTAAGGGTAAGTACTAACATGCGGAAAAGGTAGTGCACCAAATAAAACCATCAGTATATTTCAAACCTACGTGCTGACAGCCCCTTTACCTGCGTTTCGCGCCAGAAGCCGAGTTTTCCAGGAGTCTCTCGACTGCAGAGGCTGCAGGATTAACGCCGAGAGGAGCGCGGGGAGACGTTTCACGCGTTGGAGAGATGGGAGGGGGACGACGACAGTGAAGTCAGGCTTTGGCAGCCAACGTGCTTTTAACTCTGCCAACATTTCCACTTGAACTAGGAATTTGACTACAGATATTGTGTGTCTTTGAACTCCTCTAGTCACTTATTTTAGCGCCTTATTCTGGATTTAGAGCCTGACTTTCCCTGCAGCCAGTGTTGAATTACTTTTAAGAGAAAAGGTTTGTGAAGAAGCCTATGGCTCAGCAACTTTGTAAAGACGTCGAGGGTTCAGGAACCCAGTGAGGATCCCTTCTCATCCCGGATTCACTGGTTACCTCTCTCTAGCTCTTTGTTCTGCTCGAACTGTGCAGACCCAAGTCCTGTATTGCAGTCCCCCTGCTCCGCGTCATACGCTCACACCTCAGAAACATCTTTCCTCTAATAGATTGCAGAGCTTCAGCTCTTTTCCCTCTCCCATTTTGCTCGTAGACCTTGTTTCTTGGACATGTCCTGCTCTTCCCTGTGCTTGAAAAGCTTGCGATGGAGTTTTTCTTGAGTTCTGTGTATTTCATAGCGTACCATCCATCCCACCTCCAGCCTTTAGGCTTCATTTGAAAACCTTAAAAATATAGTCCCGTCATACCTGCTGGATGGATCTCAGCCCGAGTCTGCAGGAAGGCAAAACAGGACTTCCAAGAGGGAAAACAGCTCCAGGCATTTCAGAAAGATGTTACGTCTGATGTTTAGGGATGTGTGTGCAGAAGGAAGCAAGCAGTACAGCAGCCCTGGCTCCGATATCCAAGCAGATACCCTTCAAACCTCAACTGCAAGGAGAGAGGAGACCCGCACCCCAAGTCTTCTTGGCTATTAATTAGATTTGCATTCTAATTAAAACAGTTTGAGTACATAAGATTGTACTTCTTGGCTTTGATTGGGCTTGTTACTGAAGACGACCCCTAAAGTACTTCGAGCACTCCTTTATTATTCCTGGGCCTCTGTACATTTTGATCATGTGTTTATTTCTCAACAAACATTTCTACTCCTGGGAATTTTTGAAGAATGAGGATGCTTGAACACATGAACTTCGCTATTTGTAAATAAGCAAAACAAGCAATTAGAACCAATTTAGATCTCAGGTTCAACTCAGCCACTGAATGCACACAGTGCCTTTTGCTGGAGAGGGGACAGCAAAGGGCTACCAAGATGATGAGGTGACTAGAACATCTCTCTTGTGAAGAAAGGCTGAGGGATTTGGGACTCTTCAGTCTGGAAAAAAGACGACTCAGGGGGGACCTTATCAACGCCTATAAATCCTTAAAGGGGGGGTGTCAGGAGGATGGGGCCAGGCTCTTCTCAGTGGTGCCCAGGGACAGGACAAGGGGCAACGGGCACAAATTTGACCATGGGAAGTTCCATCTCAACATGAGGAGGAACTTCTTTGCTGTGAGGGTGGCAGAGCCCTGGCACAGGCTGCCCAGAGAGGTGGTGGAGTCTCCGTCTCTGGAGACATTCCAGCCCCGTCTGGAGGCGTTCCTGTGCCACCTGCTCTGGGTGACCCTGCTCTGGCAGGGGGTGGGACTGGGTGATCTCCAGAGGGCCCTTCCAACCCTGACCATTCTGTGATTCTGTGAGGTGATGCCCTAGCATATCTGCACTACGTGCATGGGGCTGGTAGTTGTCTTGATAGATCTGGCATAAAAATTACAAACTTACACCTTTCTGTACCGGCAACTGGAGGCCGTGTGGGATATCCTACAACATTTCTGTGAATACCTATGGTTAGAGAATTGGATCAAGCAGTATTGGTAGTCCATGGAGCTCTCTAGACTCCATGAGCTAGAAGAGGAGCTTAGACACCAGACTAGATCACACATGCACCTCACACGTGCGGATGTTTCCACTTCTCTTACTGTGGAGATGAATCCCCCTTTATTGTCCCACTCAATGGCAACACTCATCTGTGGCCTCACATGGATCAGAGAGGGGTCCTGTGTCTTTTTCAGGAAGACAGCAGTCAAATCATACATTCATCTTGTTAATATCTAAAAAAAAAAAGAGAACTTTAACTTGTTTTCAATCATTACTACTGAAAAACGATTTGGCTGGTTTTGACTCTGTGATGGGAACTTTCCAAAGCCACTTCCCTGAAGTAAAGCTATATTCCAAAGCGGTACAAATGACTAATATTCTAAATAGTAATTTCTATTGTGTTTAAAAAGTCTTTACCAAATATACCTGTATGATTTTTCAGTCATATTTACAATTAGTGCTACGTATATGATCCCTAAAATAACGATCCCCATGACTCTCAAAATAGTCATTTCAATGTGAATAGCCTTTAAGGAAGACATCACCTCTTCTTCCTAATAATCTTGAAGAGAATGTTGTCCTTTTCGATTTTGGCAAGAAAAATGTGTTGACAGATAAATGATGAATATTTCAATTAATATCAATATTTTATACTCAAATGACTTTTTACATTAGTATACCGGTTATAATAAGGACCTTCCCTACCATATTTCTGCATTTTCATATAGTAATGGCATCAAATAATTAATCTGTTAGCCATTTTGTACAGCAAGGTGTTAGTGTTAAATACAACGTTAAAAGTCACAAAGATGTCAAATTCTGCATTTTCTTTGATGTTAAATAAATGAAGACTTTACAGTAAAAGAAAGTAATTTTCAAAACCAGTCAGAGCATCTCTGGCAAGAGGTAATTGACATTTTTCTCATGTACTCTAGACTGACTAAAAATTGTGGTAACAGTTACTGACCTTTCTTTCAGGACGTTGATAAATCATATGCAATACATCTCTCTTTTACAAATCTTAAAAAAAAAAAAATGACAAAGAAACAAACAAAAAACCCACTAAAGTGAAGAATGTTGCTTTTTGAAACAAGTTCCCCAATAACTCATAGAGAAGCAAGGGCTTAGCTAAAGAGTTTTATAGAATACTTCAATAAAGACAAACATATGATATCCTAAATTCAGATCAAATTAGTCTGGATATCTGGAAAGTCCTAATGCCATGGGCTCCAGAAGTGATAAACACATATTTGTGACCAACAAAGAAGTTCTTTATGCTTGTTATTTTGGAGGAGAAAACAAGTTTTTCTGAGGAATCTCTCCAATTCATCTTAAAAATTGGTTCAATCAAACAAAATTTGTTCAATCAAACAAAAAACCAGCATGTAATTATGCCAACTATTGTCATCTAGACAAGGTCTGTAGGCAAATAAACTTAAGCATCCCTTAAAATCAAGCAGTGCCAAGGCACACTTGCCATACTTAAAAATATCACAGTTCATTTTGACAATTTGATTTAAAGCACTATTTTTGTGTTAGCCTGGAAGTTCCCTCCTGGGGAGGGACTATTCATTGTTAAACTGAACTAAGGAAGAACTAAGAAAATTACAGGTTTGGGGCCTACAGGAAGGATGGGGAGGGGCTGTTTGCAAGGGCATGTAGCGACAGGACGAGGGACAATGGTTTAAACTAGAGCAGGGCAGGTGTAGGTTAGCCATTAGGAAGAAGTTCTTTACACTGAGGGTGGTGAGACACTGGCCCAGGTTGCCCAGAGAGGGGGTGGAGGCCCCATCCCTGGAGACATTCAAGGCCAGGCTGGATGAGGCTCTGAGCAACCTGATCTAGTTGGAGATGTCCCTGCTGACTGCAGGGGGTTGGACTGGATGGCCTTTGGAGGTCCCTTCCCACCCAACACATTCTATGATTCTAAGGCTTTTAGCTCATTTACTATTTTTTTCCCAAAAGTTTCACTCCTCTTGCTAAAATCTTTTTTGATAATGACTTAATTCCGGGCAAAGTTCCCCTCATTTAAAAAAAAACACAGCTGAACTGAATTAATTTATTTTTTTAAATATTTATCTTAACATTAAATATAATTATTCTTTTCCATTTCAGTCACCAAGTAAGTCTGCTTTGTGAAGGCACCAGACCATGAAGCTTTAAGGTTCTCATCTGCCCTAAGGAGTAATCCTTCCTATTTTCCATATTAAATCAGATCTATATTTCAATTATCTGTTAAGGGGGAAATGCTCTATCAAGAGCAGGGCTACGTGTGCGATGTATGTACAAGTTGTTCCTCCAGCTGGGATCCTGTGAGAGCCGGAAGAGCCACAGATGGATTTGCCAGTGTTGTCTTCTTGCCAAGGAGCCCAGACCGGAGGGCTGAGCCAGAGACAGCAGCAGGGTTGGCTCTACTGGCTTCCCCCTGCTGAGAAACCCCAGCCACAACACTGGAGATCAAGAGATGTAAGACTCAACTACCTAGGTCTAGCAACTTGGTGTCATTTTGTATGTTTTAGGGTGTTTGATAACCTTCACTGGCCCAACAGATGCAAGTCATGTCATGTTTGAAACCTCTCCTGGATTAGTAACGGAAGACAAGGAGAGATACCATGAGGCATCTAAAATGACCATAAGTGTCATCCAGTCCATCCCCCTTTATGTTTTAGGCTCCAGCTGTAACACGACGTGGTTTGGAACAGCTTGGCCAGCTAGATATCAAGGCAGCTTAACATCCAACTTCCACGCCTATGGAGGGAACCCCACTTACTGCAACGCTTACACCAAGTTGGGTTGGCTCACGGTTGTCTCATGGCGCCATGACTTTTGCAGCAAGCACGGCTCTGCTCCAAGTGACGCTAGAACTGCGCTTGGTGCTTTCACCACACATAAAGTTTAGATACAGCGGGAAGCTGCTGCTACTGCAACTCACTAGTTCAACTTAAAATGCATGTTCATTCTAGAAAGTGATAAAATACGTCTAAAAGGCTAGCAGCCCTTTTTTTTACCACCAGGCAAGGTGAGCAAGCATCATAAATAACATTTTTAGAAATTGTACCTGTAATATAAAAAAGCCATGCTATACAAATAAGCGGTATTTTTTCGGTTTTGTTTCAGAATATTCTTTTGCAACAATAATTATCTGCAAGTGCCATTTTTAAAGTAGGTGGCAAAACCTGCTAAGAATTAAAAAAAATTCTTTTAGAATAATAATAATGCCAAGAAGTCAGGTTCATCAGCAAAATCCTCTAATTATTCACTTGCTGTAAACCTACCAATCATGACAGAGATTTAAGGGATGAATCTACCTACATACCTACATAGAGACGGAGGGTTTGGACGTTTTCAAGCTATGCTACAGAATAAATTCTAAATATACAGAGCCAGAAAAGAAACAGATTGGAATAATTCTACCGAAAGAGATTATTTAAAATCATACTCTCCTCAAGCCACTAATTAGCCGCATCTTTCTGTTTTAAGCAGTTTTACCACCAGATGTCAGGATTCTACAAACGTCAGCGTGAGATTTACCACAGTCTTCCCCTTCAACCATTTTCCTCATTGTCAAAAGCTACAAAATACTACCTTATATGGGTAATCTCCTTGAGCTGCGTTTATATTTTTTTTAAATACGTAAAGATACTTATATGTAATGAGGAATAAGCATGAAGACCAACATGCTTTCAATTTACCCATAACAGCGTCTTACCCTGCTGTGATTAGAACACTGAGCTCTGGCCTATGGACAGAAAAAAAAAAAAAAATGAATTCCCTAATAGTTTCGTTTCTGTTAAGGTTTCCACTGATGTTTACTTAACTCACCTCAAACAGGTCGGGTGGGTCTGGTCATCAAGAAACAAACTGCCTGAATTTCATAGGAAGATTGGTTAAGCAGCACGTCGCTCCACAGGCTGTTTGCAGCACAAGCTGACGTGGAATTCAGCACGGAATAATATGTCTAATATCCAAATTCAGTGTCGCCACAGCACTTTCATTTGATTCCATCCAGTTTTTCGTGAATAAAATCATTTAGGTAGAAGAAAGGTTCCCTTTGAACTTCAGAGACCTTTTGAAAATTATAATGCTTTAAAAAGAAAGGATAAGTACATTTAGTTTGTTTATTTAGATTTCTCGGTCTGAACAAATTCCTAGAAAGAAACAGAGCTGAGATGATTACTGCGTTTTCAAATATTCATACAGGGAAAAAAAAAGTATGACAAAAATAATCAGAACCATCAAACAAATGGAGTGCTATTGACAAAGTCTCTCTACTTACAGCAGGAAGGAAATTAAATTAGGTCAGCTGTAAGTATATGAAGTCAGGGTCAGGACTGCAGCCGCCAAAATAAAAATATAGTATAAGTAAAGGTACCTTTCTGCAGGCAAATGGGAATTCTGACACCAGATTTCAAGGCAATACAGTCTGTTATACCGTTGACCGTGATCTATGCTTCATAATGGAGAAGAAAAGAATAATCTCCGCAGCATTTACCAAATTGAAGTGTAACACTGGATTATGTATTTGTTGTCCCTGTCTAGCATCCAACAAAAACGCACAAGCGGTAGCCAGAACAACATTGGATCAAACACAGATTTGTTTTCACTCTGAAGGCCCTCTATAATTTTTTCTTTTCTTTTTTAATTTTTTTTTTTTTTTCATAAAAAAACCCAATAGATTTACTAGAAGGACCATGACCCTAAAATGAGTCTTAAGTTACACAGTTTTCTCAGTTACCCTCCTGGGGAAACCTGTGAGACAGAGTTTAACTGTGATCTTCTGGAATATAATCAAATTGCCTGCAGGCCTATTCCTAAATACCTGTTCCACGGATCTGGCCCATACACTCATCCAGGAACTGAGTGGATTTTGTTCTCAAGAATTTAATCCAGTTAAAGAGATTAACGCAGATAACAAACTCTTACTGCGCCCCATGGCACACGGGGAAACGAGGAGACGACTTTCACAGATTGATGGCTCCTTCCATGCATGTGGCTCTTTTGTATTCTAACAAAATTAAATACAAATGGATATATATGAATATATATATGAGGGATGTGCTCTGGGCAATCCTGCTTTAGCGGGGGAGTTGGACTAGATGATCTCTAGAGGTCCCTTCCAACTCTGAAGATTCCGTGATTCCGTGATTCCGTGAATCTGTGTATTTATTGTCAAAATGCAAAAATATCACACTACCAAACCATTAAAATGCATGTCATTCCTGAATACTGTTAGCCAGTCTTAAATTTCAAACAAGGAGATTTTTTATTCTTTTTTTCTAATAAACTTTTCCCCTTAGGAAAAATGATTAACACTTTCTATAGTTCACTTAATTATATCGTATAAATTGTGGTATGAACTCACATTATTATTTTCAAAGTTTTTCCATGAATTTAGTGGATTTGAGTTTTTTTTTATTATCAGCTGCTTTGTCCCAGATGAACACCCCTCCCTAGACTTAGAAAAATATTCTTTTGCCTAATATTATTATTTATGATTTTGTTTGATTTTAAAGAGCAACAACAATAAGTCTTGAATATCAATTGAAAAGCGTCGCATCGCACAAATTTGCATAGGATTTAAAGTAACATGATATTGTATGGATAAATATTACCCTAATTCCTGGTTTTCCCTTATTTTTACTCTAAGAATATTGAAGGCTGACAGAAATCTCCTCAAGGAGCTCAGATTTTTCTCCTTAGTTAACATAGAATCATACGAGAGTTTGGGTGGGAAGGGACTTTTAAAGTCCATCCAGTCCAACCCCCCTGCCATGAGCAGGGACATCTTCAACCAGATCGGGTTGCTCAGAGCCCCGTCCAACCCGGCCTGGAATATTTTCAGGGATGGGGCATCTCCCACCTCTCTGGGCAACCTGGGCCAGGGGCTCACCACCCTCAGTGTAAAAACATGCCAAATAGCTGAGAAGTACTGGGGCAACAGAAGTGGCAGCTCTTCCATGAGGAAACTCGTTGCTGCTCACCACCTACAGCAGAAAGATGACTAGGATAAGAGGAACTCAAACTAGGGAGGAGGAAGAGGGAGCAGCGTGCCCCAAAAGACAGAGAAGTCCAGAACGACCGCCCCCATGACCAGATACTCCACCTGAGAGCGATGGAGGTGAACATACAGAATCAGGACCAACCATCCTCAAAGATGACCCAGTCTAGAACCCAGAGTCCAAAAATTATCTTCCTCCTGTGTAAGAACTGTCTTAGTTATTATCTGTTATCCAATTATTTACCCATACGAGGATTTTCCTATGGCTGAGTAGTCTTAAAATATTTTGGCAAGATACTGTCAAAGGCCTTTTGGATGTCTAAATAAACTGGAAATGAAAGAGACTGCTGATAACCACATGGCTGCTGACACCCTCAAAAGACTCCAGTAGGTTTGTTAATAGACTTCCATTTATAAAAGTCATGCTGTGCCTTCTCAAGTGTATTTGATTTATCCAGGTACCCATTAATTCTATTTTCTACTGTAGATTCTAAAAAAAACCCACTGTTGAATAAAGATAATGGGCTCACAGGCCCACAGGACATCAGACTACCATTAAAGTCTGCAGGATCTCAGCTGATTTTTCTTCTATAACTGGAATAGCACAATTTCAGACAACAGAGCACCGATTAACCGTATATTAAAAAGAACCACCCTATTTCATCAGACTAGGTATTGTATGCACGTGTGTGTATATTTAAAATGTATGAAAAATGCAATCACTTAACTATTACATTGCAAAAAATCACAATGTGCCCCACCTGGTTTTAACCAAGTGATACAAACCCCAGATTTTCCAGACTTCTCAACCTCAAATCCTAAATTTGTTCTTTTGCTAGCGAAATACAGACTTGCTTCAGAGGGGCCAGGATCATGGGCGTTGCGGTGGTTCCTCTTCTGCGTCACCCTCAGAGCTGCTTTAAGTGACACAGACTCCACGCGTGCGTTCCACCCTACTACACGTGTGACGTCTGCTCTGCCATCGTGTTTCTCATGCTGGGAAGGGAAACCAGGAGGACATGGCCATACCACCAGCAACGTGGTCCTACCGTGACAATTAAAAGCATCTAATGGGAGATGTCCCTGCCCATCGCAGGCCGTTGGAACTAGATGATCCTTAAGGTCCCTTCCAACTCTAACCGTTCTATGATTCTATGACTTGGAGCTACAGGTTTCTCTTGGCCATATGCTCCTTTAAGGAGAAACGTGCCTTGGGACTGTCCCAAATCAAGATGTTCCAGGCAGTATTTGCTCTTTGTACCTTGTCAGAAGCTCTCACTACTTCTTGAGCCCATGAGTCCTACGCGAGGAAGGTGTCAGTCTGCTTATTCATCTCAAACCTGATGCACCTGAGAGTTTGCCTCTGCGTCTGACTGTGGGATTTGGTGTTTTACTCCAGAAGATCAAACTTGTGAGGGTGTGGTTGTACATGCACACTAAACTGGCTGAATCCTAAAATTCCAGGAGCTGGTTTGCATGCTTCAACTGGGACATGAACTTGGTGAGGATAAGTTTGCTCCCCAATGAGATTGGTTCTTAAAATAGTATTTATCCTTAAAAAAAAAAACGGGGTAATGGCTTCAAACTGAAAGAGGGTAGATTGAGATGAGATGTGAGGCAGAAATTCTTGGCTGTGAGGGGGGTGAGCCCCTGGCCCAGGTTGCCCAGAGAAGCTGTGGCTGCCCCATCCCTGGAGGGGTTCAAGGCCAGGTTGGACGGGGCTTGGAGCAACCTGGGCTGGTGGGAGGTGTCCCTGCCCAGGGCAGGGGGTGGCACTGGGGGGGCTTTGAGGTCCCTTCCAACCTAAACCAGTCTGTGATTCTATGATCTTCTCTTCTAAAATGAAGATTCTCTACCACGAACGAGCTGTCTCTGTACCAGCAGAACCACTTACCTGCTGCCACCATTGATAATAACTGTTAAATCCAGGAGCTGCCCTCTGCAGGGTTGGGATCCTCCGCAGATATCTGAAAGAAACAGAAACTATTGTTAAAAAATCCCAAAATCCAGAAACTGCTGGAGTTCCCCCCTCTTAAAAAATACAAGTCGGAAGAATTCACGTGGGACAGAAAGAGCTGTTAAATGCATTAAGTGCTTTGAGCTTGTTCTTTTCAATTGATACCTGCCCAAAATGCAGGCAGCGCTGAAATGTGCTATCACCTGGAGACATAAATCAGTTTGCTGCCTAACACCACCTAATTTCAGGCTTTCTGTGCAACCCAATGGAAATAAAACGTTGCTTGTATTTAAGAGAGAACTTGTATAAACTCCACCTTTCCCCTCCTGGGATGAAATGCATTATAGTCTGCGCTTTTATGACTTAGCTGAATCGAGCTGCGTTCTTCAGAATCGCAGCTGTGTTAACACCTGCGGAAACCCCGAACTGAACAATCGAAAAATGCGCTGGGTCTTAACGATGGATAGAACTCTATAAACTTTTGCCGTTGATTATTATAGGAAGCACAGCGCGGAAATCTTCTGTCCTAAAATCTACTGTACCAACTGGAGGTGAATTGCCACCATGGGCATGTTCAACAAATACTAACGACCAATGCATACGTATTACGATTTAAATAACCGCACCAAGTCAAGACTAATAATGGCATCTATTATTAAACCCAATGAATTTATAGATACACTTCCAATTACAATAGAAATCCTCATTTGATTTTAGCTCCTGTGACCAAAAAAAAAGATCATAAACTATTTAGAAACATGAAATTAGCAAATAATTTCAGCGCCTCCTGCTTTTAGCCATACCACCCAACTAGATGATACATTGGCTTTAGGAATGACGCTGGCTTAAAAACTCTCTTCCTCCCGACCCCTGCTGTGGACGCTCATCCCCACGTCTCCAGTGCACTCTGCTATTGCCTAAATCATGCTGATTAAATGGTTTGTGTGTTTGTGCTGAAAACAGAAACACTGATACGATCCTGCTGAGGGAGAAAATAAGCTTGTGCAAAGAAGATGAGGTGACGTGGGTAGGGGAAAAGGGGTGGGAAGGATTTCTAACTCAAGCAGGTTTTGGATCTGTTTTGTAACATGCTATGAGCACTACTGATGGGCACAGTAAACCGTGAAGAAAATGCAAAACTGAGTATCTAGGGCTGGAAACTTCTTAAATCGGAATTTTCATGGAACCACCCCCTTCCGTGCAGCAAAAACCTGCACTAAAGGGATTGATCCACGATTGGTTTTCTTGTTTCTGCAGAGCACAATGGCCACAGGTTTAGCACAGACGAGTCAACAGAAATCAAGATCCGCGCAACCTACCTCAGGATAAATCAGGGTGGGCTGTCAACAAGCACACAAGAGTCTGGAATAAACCGAATACGCGCAGACGTTGAAGCGAATCAGTCATGACGGGTGTGCTGTGGGAAGCTCCTCTGCTCCCTTGGCTTGTGCTGCTGCTGAAAGACTTGTTTGCCGTGACGGCACGCGTTCCCATCAGGAGCACACAGAGAGCTGCGCAACAGCTAGTTAACCGAGAAACAAACACATTGTGGAACTGTCTTTCAATTAATTTTCCTTAGTGATATCACGCTAATTGGCACCGCTATGGATTTCTCTCAGCCATTTAAACGACTTCGCATGCACATAAGTGACGTAGCATTGTTACCAGCCTCCTCAGCAACACTCAAACTGGCGCCAGGGCCGCTTCTGTTGAGCTTTTTCCAAATGACACCACGGTCATGTGCATCTCGCCCAGCTGTAAAAATACAACAAGCGTGGCTCATCCCACCTTGCTCTTCCTCCACTATGAAATTCTGCTCTCAGAAGGAATTCTGCTCTCATTCATATAACTTTTCTGATACTAAATGCTGATTAAGAGGTATATTTGAAGTAACCTGCGCAGGGGCAGTGACCGCGAGTTTTAATTCAGCGGAACAAACTACCCAAAACGGTGGCCCAATTCCTACCCATGGGAAGGCTGTACACTGTACTTTTACCTATGTGTGATCTGTAAAGGTACAGGCCAGAGGAAACTGTATCATGAAAAGGGATAAGAATATTACTCTTTAGAGTTTGGATTATTTTTTTTTTTAATTATTCATCACCATAAGAATTTTTTGTCACAGATTTGACAAAGACATACTCTATAATTAATAGAACATCTCCAGATGATCACTTTTTTAAATTTTACCCTTTATTCTCATAATTTCCGCTAAAGGAACTATCTCCTCGATGATCTCAAAGGTCCTTTCCAACCATGAAGATTCTATGATTCTATGATCTAAAAGTAGGTTGTACCAAAAAAATGCGTAATACTGAGAAGAGTTCTCCAATAGCAAGGACAAGAGAAGGGACAAGCTTCTTCCATTTCTGGTTCCAACGGTTTGTCCAGTACAGGCAAAGAAAAAACTACGCAACACGAACAATTAATAAGTACACAAAGTACACAAGTGTGTTTATTACATTTTTGCAAGCACTTTGTTCTACATTTCAAAAACGCCACCATCAAGCTGTTGGCACATTTATGTACAAAACAGATTAATTGTAATGCCTGCTACAAAGCATTCTTTGTGAAAATACAAACTCTAATACCAGAGAAGAGCCAAAAGCATTAACATCATTACATGAGTTTAAAAGACAAAGTTTTAAAAATCAGCACAAACGTTTGAAGACACAAAACTGAAACACTACAATATAGAATCCAAAAGAGGTTCCTACTACTTTTTGCAGAACTGTAATACCGGTACTGCACATTATCAGAAAACTGTTGACCCCATAGGACAGCCTAAGTGTAAAAAAAAACAAAACAAAACAAAACAAAACCAAACAACAAAAAAACCCCAAACCCCAAATCAAAAACACAACCAAAAAACCCCCAAAACAAGCAAAGGAAAAGAAAAATAAAAAAAAATCAGTCAACTAATACTACTTAATGCATTACCATGCCACAAGTAACTATAGTATTACCCTCTACTTACTACAAGAATTGTTAAAAATTACTGATGATGCATGACTAGTAATAGTACAAAGAAGAGTTTTACTCAAGAAGTTTTATTAGAAATGCACTTACACTGAGAGAGAATTCACAATGGTCCAATAAGTGCACAAAACTACCTAAGATTTTTTAACACTGACAAAAATGTCTTGTCAGGCTACATCACTTTAAAAGACACTTTACAGCATTCTTGTAGCATTAGAAATAGGCAAAAAGAAAAAAAAAAATCCACCAAATTTGGTCCAATAATACCGACTTTTCTTAAATAGGGTTTTTTGTTTTGTTTTTGATACAGGTGATTCTTTCAAATGAAGATGACCTGTCTTTCTGATAACATTTTCCTACCAAAATAAAGGTTCAAATATATTACTACACTTTCAAATAATAAGCTCTGTAGTGTTTTTCACCTTACTTTAACATAGTACAGGTAAACCAATATGTGTAGGAAAGCTAGAAGCCAAGCTATAACATTTATGGAAGTCTCCTTTAATATATCTTTTACAGTTCAGACAGGTGCAATCCATTTAAATTTTTAAAGCAGGTAAAAAGACATCTGACTCCTACGGTCACTGTATTTTTGATATATTACTTTCATAAATGTAGCAAAGCAGTAATTTCTTGCATCGTCACATGAACAGCTCCAATTTAGCATAACCATCATTGAATTAGAGAGAGATCATTCTGTAAAAAACTATGGATAACTATATCACTTGATTAACAATTGTCTATATACCATAACTCTTTAACAGGTAGCCGTGGTATTGAATTCCTTCAAAAGGCAAGTGGCCATGCATTGTTAGCACCACGGTCTGCATGCTCACAATACAAACAGGAATTATCACCCATGGAACTTGGAACAAGAGAATATTCTTTAAAAACATCGATAATAATACAATGTTAACAAAGATAAGAAGCACTTTTTTCTTTTTTTTTTCTTTTTTTTCTTTTTTCCTCTTTTTTTTTCTTTTTTTCTTTCTTTTTTTTTTTTTTTTTTTTTTTTTTACCCACTATTACAAATTTAGAAATTGCACCTTTGATTGTTTAAAACGTTCTTAGGACCTTCATTCAAGTCGATCAGGGTCCATCTGGCAAGTTTTCCAAATATAAAGGAAAGTCATCAGAGTGTTTTCTTTATATATTGTACATCATGTACAATGGTCCCTTTGAAGTATACCTGTAGTTAAAGTAGTTATTGAACTCAAAACTAAAAAGTATAAAAAGCTACTTTTTTTTTTTTCAAAAAACATATAAGAAACAATGCAAAAGGTGTTATGCATAACACATACAAAGTGATTAAAAAAATCAAACACATATTTGTATTTGACAATAGTTTAGTATCCTTGATCTAGCAGAACTAATTAGCTTAAAAGGATTCAGGAAAAGGCTATTTAGGAGCTTTGTGGCAACGAATGGTCACACAAAGTAAGAACTAATTAAGAAACCAAGTGCTAGACAACCAAGAATTGTACCTGGGTGATGTGTGAGTCACCCAAACTATCTTTTGTGAGAAGCACTTTCAATTGTTTTTAAAATGGTTGGATGGCCTTTAGTTAAACAACAAAGCATTCACATGTTAGAAAGTAAGACAAGGTTTCCCTTATGTGTAAGCGTTGAGCCGCTCTTTAGAGCGAGTAGAATGAATGTCATGAAGCTCTTGTTCCTCCTTTGATTTAATATCCTCGTATTTTTGCATTCTGCAAGCATCTTTCACGTAGGCCCAGTTGGCAGACAAGACCATGAGATAATGGACCTGTAAGAGAGGTAACATGGAGTTAGGAACCAAGGGACCTGGGCAGAACTGAGCGCGTTCAAACCGGCAAGCTACGGGATAGGGCTTGGGTTTTCCTCAGAAGGCACGGAGCTTTGTCAAGTCATGAGGTAGAACAGCAATACGATGTGAAGTTCGAGCTTGAGCTTCATTAATCCTCAGATAACCCAGCGCACAGATGGTACTCTTACCGTGACTCGCTAGCTGGTAGCGATGGTTGTAAAAAATTTAAAAGAACTGAGAAATCGGCACATCGTCCCCGCTTTGCTGTTTCAGCCAGTCTGCAAATCTACGTGGAAAAAACACCTCCTGGTAATCTCTTGCAGACTTTTCCCCATTGAATCGCTATTTGTTAAAGTAGCTGCCTAAGACAAAAATATGCCGTAGACACATCTGTAGTCTTGCGATGACACATCTAACACGATTTAATAAATATTTGCTTTCTCTTTCTTGTTAAAATTAGCATTAGCTTTCCATTTCACCATAATTTCTTTCCTTCATCCACAACTCCAGCAATTTTGTCAAAACCAGCTAATTTGGTGAAAATTTGTCAAAAATTGAAAAATATTTTCAGCTAGGCAAAATGTGACAAAATCTAGTTACAAATAAACTCGAGGTCTTAAAAGGGCGCACACCTGGCACCATTTAATTTAGTAATTTTGTTTCACTGCGTATTAGTTATACCACAATTTATTTATGCAATTCCTTGAAATTCATAGGAAACAAAAAAGTGATTTGAATTATTTTTAAAAGACAACTTCTGTATACGTCTTGAATGGAGCAGAAACAATGTTCACGTTCCGGGTAAATTTTTGAATAATGTAGAAATACATTTATTTGTTTTAAAGAAAACAAAGATTAAGAGCCTTCCAAGTATCCCATCCAAATACAAAATTAAAAATTATCTGAAAAGAAGGGGGAAAAGCCCCAGAGCCTGTGATTATTATACAATTTATTGGTGAGTATTGGACGTTGGACGTGACTCACTTGCAGCCAACATGAATCGCTGGCTGAGCTGTGATGACGTACACCCGAAGAACTTGGTTTATTTATCTTAGCGAATGGGGAGGACAGAGCGTCTATGAATACATCAGAGAATTAAACACCAATTAAAGGATATTGGCAATATTGTCACATGAACAAATGTTTTTCACATGGCTTTGAATAAATTTAATCTGAAAGTCAGTGAACGGTATCTTACCAGTAGGAAACTTAGGTTCTGCAAATGTTTTCTATTATAAATAGAGGATGTAAAACACTCTAATTGCATTTGAGATGGAGCTTAGCAGTCTATAAAAATCGCATGGTATGGCTGCCCATGACCAAGCTTAACAACTGGTAGCTGTCCTGTCTTCTGAATGGTGGCACTGAAAAATCAAACAAGTGATAAATATTAATACACCACCAACGCAAGGAATGAAGCTGAGTCCTCCAAGGAACTGCTGCCAAAAATACTTTATTCAAATAAAGCTGGTGAGGGGTCTGGAGCACAAGTCTGGTGAGGAGCGGCTGAGGGAGCTGGGGGTGTTCAGCCTGGAGAAAAGGGGGCTGAGGGGAGACCTTCTCGCTCTCTGCAGCTCCCTGAAAGGAGGGGGGAGCCAGGGGGGGTTGGGTTCTTCTCCCAAGGAACAGGCCAAGGAACAGGACAAGGGGAAACAGCCTGAAGTTGCACCAGGGGAGGTTTAGGATGGATATGAGGAAAAATTTCTTCCCGGAAAGGGTTGTCAAGCATTGGAAGAGGCTGCCCAGGGCAGTGGTGGAGTCGCCATCCCTGGAGGGATTTCAAAGCCGGGCAGACGTGGTGCTGAGGGACACGGGGTAGTGGGGTTTTTGGCAGTGTTGGGCTGGTGGTTGGACCAGATGATCTGAAAGGTCCCTCCCAACCTGGGCAATTCTATGATTCTATTCTAAATTTCCTCCTTCGGGGGCAGTCACATGCTATCTGCATTCAGTCCCTTTTGGAGTTAGTTTCCTTAGTCTTCATGCTTGTGACCACCTACAGTGTAAAGTCTACTTCGCTGCCTGTTAGAGCAATTAACTGCTCTCCTGTCCACTTCAGCTGCCCGGGTCTGCGCCTTTCAGGACATCTGCAGGCTTTGAAAGCTTTCCTTTCGAAGGTGGACTTCAAATGTCCTACCTTCCGTCTGCCGGATCTGCTTGCAAGGAGCCCCTGACCTTCTTAGGACATGCTCTGTTGGCTCTGTATTCAGCCAGAAAATAAAAATATTCAGTAATGGTATTCAGCTGGTTTATTCCATGTCTCTCTGGACATTTATTTCTCCCCTAGCAAGCTTTCAGATACTTTCTGTCTTATAGTTAATCAAGTGCCTCAGAGGCCACAGTTAATTGTCTGAAATCAAAAAGATTCCATCTCTTCCTAAGAAACGGAAAAACTAAACTAGGATTCAAGTAGTGGAAAAAGGAATAGACTAATTTTAAAAACACCTTGAGATTATGTAAACTCTCCTTCTCATATTGGACTGTTGTAGATACATGAGCATCTTAGATTCATACTAGATGAACAGAACCAGTTTTGCAGGATCTTTCTTTTTTTTTGGAAAAGCCAATGTCGGCTTTTTCCACAAATGTTTGCTGGCAATTGTTGCTGATTAGTGCAGGCTAATGTTCATTTCTTAATCTGGCTAATTAAGGTCAAGGAAAGCGTTCTGAAACCCTTCAAAGGAGCCGGTATTTTTGGTGTCTTTTTTGTCCTGGTGGTTTATGGCAAGCTCTCACCTATTTGGGGAATACGGTCTGAGTTGAGGAGGCATAAAATAGGAAGAAGTGTTCAGAGAATCCGCCCTCTAGGAAAAAGACTACAGGTAGTAGTATTTCTACGTATCTTTAGGAGTTTCTTCATACATTTAGTACAACCCTCGCAACACAACCCGTGATGGCAGTGCAAGTGCTGGAGATGGCAGCATGTGCTGTGTTGCCCTGGGACGCGCCCTGGGCGTAATTTAGCACGCAGGAAAAAGAAACGCCTTGTATCTAACTCAGCTGCTCCAAAAGATTTCACTGGAACAGGCATTTCTAGATCAAATAAATGAGAGACACTAACACTGAATCCCCATTCTGATTAATGAAATGCCTTAAAATTCCTCCATGGTAAAACTCTAGAGGAAAATCAAAAGAAACAGGCTGGTAATCCTGAGAATTCTGTCATCTCAGAAAATTACAATTTGCATCCAATGAAAACACCAGTGCTGGTCCTTTGAGGGTAAGATTTCAATTAAAAAAAATAATCTGAACCTCAAACACCTTGTAGACATGAGAGCCCTAGAAGCGGGGGTATGTCAGCAGCGTACTCACATCTTCCTGATCTTTTAAAACACATCTGCCAGAAAACCCTGCAACTGAAGAATACGTGATGAAAATGGGACCATGCAGGCCCATTTCTTATTCTCACAAAATATTTGGTAAGGACGCATTCAGAGGCAAATTTTAACCTGACGTTCTCGCAGTTTGCACCTGGCATTTTTCTTCTACTAAAAAAAAATAGAGAAACTATTCTGAAAGTGTATTGGCCACAGTCTGACCTTCGTTAAACTCCCATTCTTCACCCATCCCTTCCTTCAAAAGTCACAGACCCAAACTACTGGAACTACTGTTGAAAACTCTTGGCGTTCACACTCACTGCAAGCAGGATGACTTTCCTGGAAACAGCTGCTTTAGCTTTTGTAATGAATATAATCTCAAATACACATCCGTGCTATAGAATGGAAAATACGTTTAACAGCTCCACCATCTTTGTTTTTTTTGTTGAACACCAAGTTCCTAGATAACATTGTCACACTAAGGAGGTCATCTCTAAGTGTCTGTCTAATTGCATTTCACACTTCCATGACCCGAGTAGCCTGAAGCCGGTGGGTCCCTGTCAAGGCTTATTCAAATGGAAGCAGGGCAGCTTCCACAGTCCGCCTCGGGATGTTTCAATTACAGACATATGCAGGACAGCGCGGGGTCTTTCCATACTCTACAAAACATTCCCGCTTAGGTTTCTTCATAAAGTGAAATTATGGTTCAGCTTTTCAAAACTGCAGAATTGCATCTATGTTAAGAAGGGGTTTGGTTTTGGTTTTCCTTTCCTTTTGGGACCTGTCATTATCTCAGCAGGGCAGAAGTCTAAATAACATTTTTTTCCTCCCCTTACCTGCATCTAACATCCTGCAGAAGAGCACAGTCATGCTGGGGGAGAGGAACGAGACCACTTACACATTTCCCTTGTCCTTGTTTCGGGAGAATTGATTGCGTCTCCATCTTACAGGACATAGCTTCTGTGAAGGTTCAGGCAGAAGACTACTGCTCACGTGGTAATTTTTGAGAAGGGAAACCGTGTATCTCCTAATTCGGTTTTGCTGTAGTGGTCTTGGGAAACATCACGGGCAGGACGCTTACTAGCCTTACAATCACCCTTTGGGATGGTAGAGTTTACACTTAAACAACTTCATGTTTCTGCTTCTATCTGACACAATGTTGAAAACAGTAAAATTAACAGGTATTACTTCAATGATCACTTCTGTACCCATTTATTGCCCATTCAGACATGAGAAAAAGCAGTAATGTTCAGAATCATACATAGTCCAAATTCAGTATGATTCAAAATCCCGGCTTTTCTTTTTCTATGCTCAAGACTCACAAAGAGTATCTACAACATAAATAGTTCTATCAGGTTTTTTTTCATCTTGGGCTGAAGTCTAAAAATGATAAATTTTCAAAACAAACTATTTGACATTTTCCTTTTCTGCAAAATAAAGCTTTTGCTGACATATACTCTAAAAAATATGTGAGTTTTTCTATACACAATCCTAACTCATAGGCCAATTCTCTTTTTGAACCCCAAAACAGCATTCCGCTATGGAGACTCCAGAGGCAGCCAGTGAATTGTGAAAAAATTCCAACACTCACATACAAATCTGAGACCAAGAGAGAGATTGAAGTAGTAGATATGGGAAAATTATGACTTGTAACCAAATGGTTTGGAAGTAGTAACAAATGGGTTTTTGTGGTTTTTGCAATAAATGACTACATTTTTCTAAAATATATTTTTAAAATACAGATTAATGAAAAGTATCCTGGTGGCAAATGATCTTAATATTTATGAATAAGCCAATTTCTTTGGTGAATTTCATGACAAATATTGATATTAAAAGAGTTCAAGAACTCTGCACATATTAAATAACCTGGCTCTTGAAAACATCCACAAATCCAGAAGCAAGGATATAATGGAGTATAGCAATGGCATGACATAAAATGTCATTTAAAAGAGCAGATTTTACCAATTCAGTTTTGCAGCACTCTCATTGATGATGCACAACTATTACTGGCTGGTAATAAACACGAAATGCTACTTAAGTGGGATGGCCTAAGAAATCTATTACAAGTGTAATAAATTAATAAGCTTCCCCTTTTGTGAAGGGCCAGTATTTTAACCTCATTTTTCATTAAGAAGTCTTCTTAAATTTCATGGAGATGTGCTACTGTTGTGGATATATACAAAGATGAACTTCATTAAATCATATTTGTGATTATTGCCGCAACAACACATATTGGGAAGGAAATTGGTTCTCCAGTGACTTAAAGGGCTTCTGCACACTGTCCCATACCCAAACCCATTGCTGATACCTTACCACCTTCTACTAATTTGAGTGTAGGATCTGGGGGGAAAAAAGATGCTTTCTTCTTTCTATATGAGACATTTAGGACCCAAAATTCATTTTTCCTCCCATAAATTACTTCTTTCATGTAAAAGTAAACTTCCCTGTCCTATCCCTGGAAGTGTTCAAGGCCAGTCTGGATGGGACTTCGAGCAACGTGGTCTAGTGAGAGGTGTCCCCCTGGAAGGGGCTTGGAACTAGGTGATCTTTAAGGTCCCCTCCAACCCAAACCATTCTATGATTCCCTTAAAGAAAGGGAACCTGTTACTATCTGCTTGTCCAACCACAAAACTTTCCTTCACGTCCCATCCCCGGTCTTTGGGCTACTGTGTCAAATGTGAAGCACACTGCTCAACCTAGAAATATGACCTGGTTACGCTGGTTTTAAAGATTACCACCATCAAAGAGTGGCATGTGCTAGTCTTCACCAGGAACAACATCGCAATGGTGGCTTAAAACCAGCTTAGTCAGAAAACTGAAATACAGGCAACAGAGTTGCAAACATCTCATAAAGCATACATTTACCAGCATTTGGACACTACACAATTTACCAGCGCTTAGATTCTTATATTTCTGTTGAAACAGAGTGTTACCATGCCTGCTCTGGGCAAAGAATGCAATAAAAAGCATAGATGGGTAGGGGTGACCTTTTCTAAATACGTGAATAAATCTGAGCCATCAAAGTGAATTCCTCATGGATTAGTGCTTGGTGCAACACATCTATGGCATCTTTGACATGGTACTCTGAGCTTTGAAGGGGTTTTTTAAACTTCATTGAAAGTATCATGTATTTAAACTATGTGGCTCGATGTACCTATCTAATTTGCTTCCACTGAAGATGTGTTTGTTTTCACTGAAAATCTTTTGGTGGCTATTCTGATTGAAAATTCTTCTTTGAAATGCAGAGTTGTTGTCTGTACGAATTAGCATTTGATAACTACTGTTGCACATACTTCAAAACAACAATGTACTGGAGAACTGATGATCTCCTGGATATACTTTCCTAAAGCTAATATACATGTTATAATAATTACTATTTGGTCACCCTTTTTTCAGGCGGAAGCAGAAAATTCTCCATTTGGAAAATCAATTAAATTAGTAGTATAAATTATACTCTACTGATGCACTTATAATTTGTGGTCTTGAAACAAAAATTACATTGAAAATATATGGTTTTCATTTAGCCATCTCTGCTGTGTTGGCAGGGAATCATTTAATACTGAAAAAATGGCAGACAAAAACAACAAAAAAAACCCACTAATGCAACAGGAACACTAGCTTCATTGAATTTTCTCAGTTTGTCCTTTTTTATAAATGTAATTCTAAGGAGAACGAAAACTGTATGGCCCTAGGATTCCATGTAAAATTTCTCGCAGCAGTAGAAATAACAATCATCATCACAAACACTTTTCTTACGGAATGCATCAGTACCAAGTAACAGTCATTTTTCATTTCCCATTCCAGTGTGTGTCATACAAACCCACACTGGCACAGAATCCCCATTCTAAAAATATCCTGTGTTTAAGCAGACACAGCAGACAAGAGGCGGAAGAGCAGGGCACCAGCTCATACACTTTTTTTTCTCAGTGGATCATTTTCATTGGCAAAATGTCACCAAATTCGAAGTAATCTTCATGATATAAAAAAGGCAAAAATTACTCCTGACAGAAAAATGGACGCATTCACAGATATGCACAGAACGGAAAAAAAAAAAGAGTCTGCTCCTAAAATAGCGACATGGCAAGGCTGTGAACACCCAGAAAGGCGTAGAGCGTAAAGGGATAAGGCATAGAACGTAAAGGGACATTACTGTGGTCATGAGAAAGACACCTGAGTTCAGATGTTTGTCTGAACACAGTAATAGAATAGTAAAAATTCTAAGCATGCACTGAAAAGGTGCTTTTTTTATTCAAAAGAATAATCACGATATTCTACTTCAAAGGGAATCCATCAATATATTAAAAAAAAAAAAAAAAAGAAAAGCTAAGAGAGAGTACTGAATTGCAGAATTATATTTTAGTAATAGCACTGAGTGACAGCATGGAAATTGAATAACTGAGTAACGACCGGAATGTGTTAGCAATTCGGAAGACGACTGAGCGTTGGGTGGCTTACCATAGCGATGACTGCTGCGCCAGCTCCAGCGAGAGCCACGATGAACAAGTGGAATGTCATGTTTAGCTGCAAAGGGGGACAAAAAGGCACTTTCATGGTGGTACCGTAAACAGAAACTGAACAAAAATAACGTAGAGCAAAAGAATACCTTCCTGGTGCTTCTACGCCGTTACTTCTACAAAAGTGATGGTTACTATTACTTTTTCCAAAAGATTCTACACCATTACTTCTACAAAAGTAATGGTTACTATTACTTTTTCCAAAAGATCGACACCACTACATGACGTTGTACTTGTGCCTATTTTGTTACAACACTCGTATCAGGGATAAAGCATAATTCTATTTAAAAATACTGTACTTAAATTATAGACTATTAAAAAACCCCCGATTATTTAAAAATAAACCGTCCAGCATTTTTCTTTTCTGGTTTGGTTGTTTTTTTTTTTTCCCCTCCCCAGTTACAATACTACTTTACTAGATCTATATGTATTTGTGGTGGTTTCTCTAGTGGCAGAGGCAGCCTAAGACAACCCCGCTCCCCTTTGTTAGCTGTAGCTTTCCATCTTCATCTATAGATTTCCTTACCTCCCAAATTTGCCAATAAAATGCGTTCATAGTGATGGAATACAAACCAGGTTAAATAATCGGAGTTAACCACCTTCCTCACCCCACCCTATACCCTTAAAATGATTACATTAGTTTTTAATTCCAGCAACCTGCTTTACAGAGCAGCCGCTGAGGCGTTGCGTTTTCTTCGATGGTTTCGGTATAAGGGCAGACTGTCTACCTTCGCGCTAAGAAGATTTATTCAAACGCCGTTAAGACCCAGTGAAACATTTAGCAAAGCAGCCTCCGACTTCAAAGGGATCAAGATTTTAGCCTCTCCTTTTCTTTGAGAGAGATGTAATTTTGTTTGTCCTGCCTTCATCCCTGAACGTCTGAAAACCAACCCAAGAAACCCCCACTGCACCGAAATAGGTGGCCTTGGCCTAAGGGAAAAAAAATACAAAAAACATACTAGGATTTATTATCCTAACACACTGCGAGACTTGGTCAAATCCATTTGAAAGCTTCACTCCCCTGTCACAACAGTAATCATAAGAACTTCAAACAGTGATTCATTGTGCAGACCTATCAAAAACATCCCAGTAAAAAGATACATGACAATGGAATTCTTAAAAAAAAAAAATATTCAAGTGTATTTAGAAAACAAATGGCTGGGGAAATTGCACTGACTAAAATTGGTGTGTGGGAAAAGACTAGGAAAAGTACTTGCTGGCTGGATTTTCCACTGGGATTTTATTTCATCCCCATAGCTACAATTAGAATATTAAGAGTAGGAAGACACCACTTACTACCTACTGTAACATATTGTATGGGTTTGCCAAAAATACTGTCATATTTATTCACCTCGTTAGAGTCGCACATCTTGATGAAACTTTCTGATGAGGTGCAAACCTTCTTTTCCTCTCCAATAGTTACGATACCTGGAGCAGAAGAAATATTGACAGTGTTTAGTATTCCTAGCACATAGCAACTTACTGCATGTGAGCCAGAAAAGCTAAGAAATACAAATTCTTGGCTGCTTTGCAGAACTTTTTTTAACAACAAAATCTGGTTTTTGTTGATGCTGGGAGGGCTGGAGCCCCTCTGCTGTGAGGACAGGCTGAGAGAGCTGGGGGGGTTCAGCCTGTAGAAGAGAAGGCTCCGCGGAGACCTTCCAGCCCCTTCCAGTCCCTAAAGGGGCTCCAGGAAAGCTGGGGAGGGACTCTGGAGCATGGAGGGGAGCCATGGGACGAGGGGAAGGGTTTTCCACTGACAGAGGGGAGACTGAGATGAGATGTGAGGCAGAAATTCTTGGCTGTGAGGGGGGTGAGCCCCTGGCCCAGGTTGCCCAGAGAAGCTGTGGCTGCCCCATCCCTGGAGGGGTTCAAGGCCAGGTTGGACGGGGCTTGGAGCGACCTGGGCTGGTGGGAGGTGTCCCTGCCCAGGGCAGGGGGTGCCACTGGGTGGCCTTTGAGGTCCCTTCCAACCCAAACCAGTCTGTGATTCTATGATAATTTCAGCAATCACAGAACTCACCCATCATCATCAACCGTGCAGGTAATAATTTTTCAGCCATTTTTGAAAATATCTTCACTCCAGATTTTTTATCAGCACAATGATCAAAACACCAGGAAAATTATTTGTGAGCAGTATGTACGCTTACGGTGGTGTTCACAAACATTCTCTACCCTCCCGTGGAGAAATATGTTGTATATTGTTCTTCAGACATATTGCTCTGGTACAAAGCTTCTTTCACAAGTTTTAAAAAAGCATTACCCAAATGTATACTTGATTGTAATAACAGTTTCCCTTTTAGCAAGAATAACTAGAATCTGCCATATCATTCCCTTTAGCTAATGTCCAGATACTAAATCAAAGACTAGCCTGAAAGAAAGCGCTATAACTTGGTTATCATGAAAACTAGCACTGTTCTTTCCCATTAGTAACCAGCAGTTTTTACACAGATTTCACAGGAAATAGGCAGGTTCACAGAATACACATGTTGTACGCTAGTTTTCTACGCGCTATTTAAATAGAATTAATAATAAAAAATAGGCATGAATATTAGCAAAATAAAAGGCCAGAGAAAGAATAATTAATACTCTCGATGAGATCTGTACAGATAATTGCCTTCTCAACTCACCTGTCATGCTGGCGGGGAAAAAAAAAAGTCAATACATTTAAAAAAGATATTTTTTTTTTCCCCTTGTGAAAACAATGATGTGAAATATTTTGTTTCTGGTTAAGTGAAATGCTTAATTTGAACCAAACTGTTTCATTCCCAAGGAATAGAGCATTTTTTATACCTTAAAAAAAAAAAAAAACCCAATAAAAAAAATAATGCAATTTTATATTAGGCCAAGGCAACAAATGAGAGACTCAGGGAACTGCCCAACAAGAGTAAGATGACTCAAAGCTGCGTGGGCTGAGAAACCAACAAGATCAGAACATCTAGATTCAAGTCAGTCGTGGGGCAGAAAGGAACTGAACTATCACCACCAACACAAGCATTCTCAGACTTCTTTAAGATCCCAAATCCCCTTTTCTCCAAATTTCCCATCCCCTCAGAACACACGTGTGTGTGTGCCCCCACTTGATTCTCACCCCCGCAGTTCAGGCTCCAGCCCCGCTCTCTCTCTCTCCAGCCTTTTAGACTGGTGGTGTCTGTATTGTTGCTCTTCACGAGAATTTTTGCAAGCAACGGATCTTGTCCTGTCCCGGTTTCCCTCTGCAGGGACAGATGATAACCTAGGATCTCACGCCAACAAATCAGTGTCCTACCGCAAGATTAAAGAGTCCTTCTCCAGATAAATGACAACTTAAGCATTTTAGATAAGTTCCAGCAGAAGACACTGTACAGAAGCCCCAAGCCAAATTTTCAGTACTCTGGGAAGAGGGACAATGTTGACTCATAGAATTGTCTAGGTTGGAGGGGACCTTTAAGATCATCGAGTCCAACCATCAACCTAACACTGACAAAAACACCACTAAACCATGTCCCTCCGCACCACGTCTGCCTGGCTTTTAAATCCCTCCAGGGATGATTGGGGGTTGGACTAGATGGCCTTTAAAGGTTCATTCCAACCCAACACATTCTATGATTCCATGATGTCTCCACCACTTCCCTGGGCACCCTCTTCCAATGATTGACAACCCTTTCTGTGAAGAAATTTTTCCTAATATCCAATCTAAACCTCCCCTGGCGCAACTTGAGGCCGTTTCCTCTTGTCCCATGGCCTGTTCCTTGGGAGAAAAGACTGACCCCCCCTGGCTCCCCCCTCCTTTCAGGGAGCTGTAGAGAGCGAGAAGGTCTCCCCTGATTCAGTGTTGTCAGCCCTGGAAATGCAGCACATCTCCAACACACTGCCTGGACGAGTGGGTAAAAGGGTAGAAAGAGATACTTGACAGTTCTTTCAGAAACACTGAAATAGTTCATTTCAAATACACGGAAGCAAAGCAATGTGATGCTTTCTTTCGTGAAACTTTCACTTTGTATTTAGTGCTCTTCATTCACGTACCATATTGGCGAAGGTCCAAGCAGAGATTAGCTCCGTCCACAACGGTGGCATTTCGGCAAATGGTCCACAGGTTGAAGTACATGTAAACGGGCAGAGAAGTGAAAGCTGTAACGCCAAGCCAGGCCAACATGAAGATGTATGTCAGCATAATAAACTGCAGCAAAAGAGGGAAAAAAAAAAACCAGTGGTAAGTTAGAACTTACCCAATACTCCATTGCAAAAATGGAATCACAGGGAAGTGATGAACAAAAGCATTTCTGACTGGTTTTGCCTGTTTCTGCCGTTATTTAAATTATGGGTTTGGTCTGATAATCAACTCACGATCTGGTCAAAGTGAGTGATGGAGCCCCAACACGATGTTTCTGAAGAACAAGCACTTATGCTTCCACCAGGACAAGCTTTCTCCGCGCTCCTGTCCCCCTTGGGCCAGGACTGACGCACGGCACCACATCTGCAGTGCAGAGAGCCGTAGGCTTTGGGAAACACATCTCTCTCCCATCGCCGCTACTCCAGAGTTCAGGCAAGAGGCCACGTGGTTGTTTTTTCCACTATCACTCATGAGGCAAAAAATTAGAATGAAATACTATAGGCTTTGCTCGCTTTTGAAATCTGGGTCTTCATAAAAAGGATTCGTTATCCATGGCTGCCACAGAATCTCACCAGCAAATCACGGAATCACGGAATCACGGAATCTTCAGAGTTGGAAGGGACCTCTAGAGATCATCTAGTCCAACTCCCCTGCTAAAGCAGGATTGCCTAGAGCACATCCCTCAGGACTGCATCCAGGCGGGTCTTGAAAATCTCCAGAGAAGGAGACTCCACACCCTCCCTGGGCAGCCTGTTCCAGGGCTCTGTCACCCTCACCGTAAAGAAGTTTTTCCGTCTGTTTGAACGGAACTTCCTATGTTCTAACTTGTGCCCATTGCCCCTCGTCCTGTCACTGGGAACCATTGAAAAGAGCCTGGCTCCATCCTCCTTAAGCCCACCCTTTAGATACTTGTAAACATTAATCAGGTCCCCCCTCAACCTTCCCTTCTCCAGGCTAAAGAGTCCCAGCTCTTTCAGCCTTTCCTCATAAGGGAGATGCTCCAATCCCATAATCATCCTAGTTGCCCTGCGCTGGACTCGTTCCAGCAGTTCCCTGTCCCTCTTGAACTGGGGAGCCCAAAACTGGACACAGTATTCCAGTTGTGGCCTCACCAGTGCCGAGTAGAGGGGGAGAATGACCTCCCTCGACCTACTGGCCACACTCTTCGCTATGCAGCCCAGGATCCCGTTGGCCTTCTTGGCAACAAGGGCACACTGCTGGCTCATGGATAATTTGCTGTCTACTAGGACCCCCAGGTCCTTCTCCTCAGAGCTACTTCCCAGCAGGTCCACCCCTAACCTATACTGGTGCCTGACATTCTTCCTCCCCAGGTGCAGGACCTTGCACTTGCCTTTGTTGAACCTCATTAGGTTCTTCTCTGCCCAGCTCTCCAGCCTGTCCAGGTCACGCTGGATGGCAGCACGGCCCTCCGGAGTGTCAGCCACCCCTCCCAGTTTGGTATCATCAGCAAACTTGCTGATGATACACTCTATCCCCTCATCTAGGTCATTAATGAATATATTGAACAAAATTGGACCAAGTATTGACCCCTGGGGGACACCACTGGTCACAGGCCTCCAACTAGACTCTGTGCCGCTGATCACAACCCTCTGAGTTCTGTCACTCAGCCAGCTCTCAATCCACCTTGCTGTCACCTCATCTAACCCATACTCCCTCAGCTTCCTAATGAGGATGTTATGGGAGACAGTGTCAAAAGCCTTGCTGAAGTCAAGGTAGATGACATCTACAGCTCTCCCCTCATCCAGCCAACCCGTTATAACGTCATAGAAAGCTATCAGATTGGTCAGGCATGATTTACCCTTGGTAAATCCATGCTGACCATTCCCAATAACTTCCTGTTCCTTTACGTGTTTGGAGACGACATCCAGAATGAGTCGCTCCATCACCTTCCCAGGGACAGAGGTGAGACTAACACCTAAATCTATTCTGCATTAAATAAATGAGACAATATATTTGTCCTTTTCTTACTGTATTTAGACATATTTGGGGTCTACTTACAAAGGAATTCATCATTCAGTACAAAATAGGGTGCTTAATAATAAGCGCATTAAATTTCACGCTTTGCAACATGTGTTCTCCAAAGGCTACACATTTTCTTGTTTATTTTATGCTCTCCAGAGAATAGCAATCTGCTTGTAGGAGGCATCAAACTCTACTTGCCGTCAGGGCCGGTGGTTATGCCGGCGCATCCAGCTTCTCTAAACACGTAGGCATGCCCCGTTACTGCTCCGCTGCCAACCCGAGACGACTCGCAGAGACACCCGTCAATAACAAATTACCTTTGCATTTTATGCCGTGGAAAGGATATGAAGATGCTACATGGTTAACTGGGGAAGATAAGTCAGCCTCTAAATGTTGAATCCAAATAGCCCCAAGATTTGATGGCTTCAGAAATGCCGATCAATCTAAACACATTACTGAAACAACAAAATTTCAGCACACTAACATTTTTCTTGCTGCTTACTACAGAAAAACATTGACCATTAATAAGAAATAAAAGCTATTTTTGAAGGCCGAATAAGCTGGTCCATAATCTGCTTAAAATTAAACCTTAAAGAGTAAACAAGGGGAAAATGGCAGACATTTTCTACTACTTCTTTAATGTAAGACCTCTCACTTCAGGTCGTCAAGGAAAATGCCTAATGGAAATACAGATTTTGGTTATGGAAATCAAATGAAGTCGGACTCCAAAGGGGTGTAACTGGTAGTAGGAATTGTCAGAGGGTGGCTTGCCCATGTGGACCTGCTAAGGGAAAGCAATTCAAAACAATAAAAGGTTTGAATTTTAGGTGAGGTAATTTTATCACCTTGAAGTTATGGGATGGACATTCTCAAGCAATATTAAAGAGACCTTAATTTGATTTACTGTAACTCACTTCCAAAGAATATTAAATAAAAGCCATTTTAATTCTGAGGAAGCGTATTTACATAGGGATTTAATGTACTTTAATTAATCCAGTTTAAAATTCAATTCAGATTAATTTTCCTGACTGTCCCTAGGTAGACGAGGCTTTCAGCTGTAGTTTGAAAAACTGGAGAATTTATAGCACTAAAAATAATTATCAGAAGGATGCAGGAAAGTAAAAGATAAACTGGAACAAAGAATATAAATATTTTGTTTAATACTTGGGGTATCTGCTTTCTGTCCTTTTCTTTATTTAGTACTCAACGCTTCAGCTTTACCTGCCACTTTGTGAGCTATGAACCATTTTCATGTTTCCCTTAACGTCAAAGTAGTTTAAAAGGGAAACTGATGTGTCTAATTTATGTTTAAAGATTTTTGAAAATGTATTCATGCAGATAATGGCTGTCTTCCTTTCCAGCTTTTCCCAAAACCACGCTCACTAGAAAATCAACTGATAAAATAGAGAAAGCGACAGCAAAATCTATAATAAATACACACTCTTGAATGTTAACGGTAGACTTTTCTGTGTGTCAGTTGCTTTATATGAGGGCAATTCTATTCCGTCTATTGCAGAGGAAATAGTCAATACAAGTAAATACTGCTCTGTACACAATCCTATTTATTTTTTTCATTATTGCTCCTTTACTCTTTTCTCTTTTTCTCTCCATATTACAGTCTTAAAGCTAATGAGACGACATCTGGTTCGACCCCAGGCACTCATTTACAAATAATTACTTGGAAAATTACTTGAAAATGTAGATTCACTTCAGGGCTACGAATTCCCACCTAAAATGCTATGCCTCATCTTAATTTATTATCAAGCTAAAGAGTTGTACTCAATTTTTCTAAAGCAGGAGCAAGAAATAAGAAAGAAGGCGCTCTGTGTGTTCTCAGAGCAGCCTTTAAATTCCCAGTTTACTGTATTCTAGAAGTATTTTAAAAGTAAAAACAGCCTCCTGGCTTCTATTCTATGAGTTTGCCAAAACTGGGTAAGTTTGGAGCCTTATTTTTGAGCCGCCTACTAGAATTTCTGAGCTAAATAATATTTAAGAAACTTAGTACATCTCGCAGTGGAGTACACGCATAATAATTTAATGGAGAACTAAATCTTTTATATTAGTTACATTACTGAACTGTAGCAACTGTTTTTAAGACTGGGCTCTGCAAGGATTCGGGAACCTTCCTACTCGGTGATTACCACCAAATGGAGGAAAAACATCAACCTTACTATGAGCGTTACAATTCCTCTTTAATATCTTTTTATTTTCTGATCTGGAGTAGGGATGCCACTCCCTGTAGCCTTGCTTGCCTGAGAAGCTTGCTTAAAAATAAGATAACACAAAGCGTTGGTATGGCAAAGAGGGGAAAACCCAGAGCTTATTAGCCACTAAAGAAATCTGCCTTGGGCACAGGATCGGAGCAGGAGAAATCTGTGGGATGATTGCTGCCCGGAGCCACAAGGGCTGCCTGCTTAGAGAGAATCGCCTGCTTGTTTACGGAAGGGATTCTCTTTTAAAAACATGAACCTGTTCGCTTTAGTATCACAGAAAAAAGCGAATCAAATGCTGATTTCATTTTAAAAACATATTGTAGAAAAGGAAGAACTTTCCCCCACCCTCCTTTCAGTCACTTTTGACCGAAGAGCCAGTGGCCAAAGACATGCCCAAATTCACGTCATAACACCAAGAAGACTGGGGGGAAAGAAATAGAGAAACGTCATTTGGTTTATGTAAGAATAACTAAAATGCAAAATTTAAATCTCTCAGCAGCCATGAGCTATCCCTGGAAGCTGCTATCAGTGGTATCAGCAAAGCAAACCACAAAAAAGTGGTCTGGGCCATAAAACACTTTCTGCTGTAGGGGCAGGAAAAATCAAAAGGTTGACCTTGCACAACAACTTATTTGTTTTTAGCAATAGGAGATGTTAGCTTATAAATTCTTGTTATAATGGAATGAAATTGTGAGTTTATTTTTTTTTAAACCACAGGTGATGGACTAAAGTTTTTTGTTTGTTTTTTTTTTTTTTTCTATAATTTTCTCTGCTATTACAATCTTCCCTCTTTGCTCTAGAGACCTTACGCAAATTGCTTAAGGAGCCTGTTCGCTCCAGGAATTAAATTCAGAACTCAGTCTCCTGAGGTTCAAAGGGATCTTCCTCCTTTGAAGCAGCATTCTGCTATGTGACAAGGCAAAGGTTTATGAAATAGCAGAATAGCAGCTTAAAGAGGTATCACAGTTTGTTCTTTAATATGCTGCGTATTGCGTTGGCAGTGAAAATTGCTTTGTCTGATCAGTTCAGTTTTACACGGTAAAAAGCCAAAAACATAAACCCAAACCAAACTGTAAGTGATAGTGAAATCTGTCTACCAAATCATGAAGATAAAAGTTCACTAATTGATACTTGGTTCACATTGGGAAACAAATCTAAAGAAAGAAAAAAATCTAACTAATTATTCGAGCAAATCAAATCTTTAACCTTTGTAGAAGTTAATTTCTGGTACCAGCACCACGGCTCGTCAAACCCTCTTGCCGGATTTTATAAGTTTTTCATTGCCAGTAATGGCTTTCCTGAGTCACAAATTATTCAAGTAAGCAAATCACCAACACTTCTGGAAAGATTTTTTTTTTTTTTATATATATATATATATAATCTGTTGCCCAGACCAATGTCGGCAAGCAGAGATTTCAGAAGACGTTCTGAAACGGTATGTACAGAGCACAACGGCTTTCGTGGTGGTCCTTGCTGGTTGAAATCCTATTTCCGCTGACAACGTTACCCAAATCTATCTATTTTAATAAGATCAAGATTTCAGTTACCGCTTTCTTTTTAAAATTTATGGGTACTTGTCCCATGAAAAGCACATTCATTAAATTTCAAAGACTGTTCTTCTTTTAGTTTTGTTATAAATATTTTAACACCCCTGAAGAAACATTATATGACTGCTTCCGTGACCCTGGGGAGAGAGACAGTGAAATCATATCTAAAAGGTACTGCTGCCGCAAAGACGGGTGGAGACGAGAAGAAAGCAGACTCCGGTTGTTTTATTGTATGAGGACACTGCTGCTTACTACAAAAAAATAATAGAGAAATATAGCAAGAAATTCAGCAGTGCCTGAATAAAACTCAACTCCAGAAACCTCACGTTGCCAGGTAATTTTATCTTTGTTCCAAACCACTCGGTACTTACATTTACACTTACTGTCAATTTTGTCATTTACTTATTTTATATGAACTCCCTGACATGAGCTCTCAACCCAGAGAGCTGGAAGGAGACGTACACCTCCTTGTGTTAGTGTATCTCGTCTAGATTTATTATCCTATGACACACGCACAAAAATTCACACTCTACTCTCAACCTGATGACCGAAGAGGTTCCTTCCAAACCTCTTCACAGGCTCACAAATTCTCATGGACAGTTTTTGCCAGAGATCAAAACTGCACCTACAGAGACCATGTTCCTCCATCCTGCCAAAAGCCTCTTAGGCTTCACTGTGAAACCCTGCCAGTGCAGGTCATCACCTGAAGACGAGCCCTGGAGGAGCCTGGACGCCTCTAACTGGAATAACTGGGAGGCACCTGCCCTCCACAGTGCGTTGTGTAGTCCTGGTTCCCAACCGCATGCCAGAACAAGGTCCCGTGTGTCATTTGATGGCAACCCAATGCACGAGCAGGAATATCTTTTCAATTTCTTCCTGAACTGCCCTGTCTCTCTAATAAAACGTTCACATTCAGTCATCTATAGATTTCATTTCAATACTAATAAGAAAGTTTTTAGCTTCAGCACTTTGCCCAGCTTTAAATTCATAAATGACCTTCGGCTTTCAGGCCTTCCGCCTCAGTCTTGTCCCTCTTTCCTAGGAGAAATTCCTCCGAGCTAACGCTACCATTTCCTTACCCTGCGCGCATTCTCCACAAACCCATTTACATACCCTTTTTAAATTATTCATTGCAGTCACCACACATTTTCTCAAGTGCTGAACTTTGTCTGGATGAAGTTGTACTGAGAGCTCTTTCTGCAGTTGACAAGAAGTCAGAGTTAAAAGCACTACATGCGTTCTTGCCTCAGACCTATCGCTTATTTGCATTCAACTTTCCCTAATGCAAGGTTCTGCCTATAGTCCAGCCTCAGTAACCTCCTTTGATCAATACATTTTTATCATAGTTTAGTGCAAATATTAGTTATTTTGTTCCTGTCCATCACCTGTATTCTTACCCTACAGGCGTTTAGTTCTTTTTACTTTTGGAAGGTCCAGAATTCATCCAACAGAATTTTGCACTTTTAAAGAAGAATCTCTACATAAATACTTCAACCTCTTCCCAATGTTTTTTGAACGGCATCTTAAATATTTAGTTCCCCATATGCAAATACTAGAGAGAGCAAGTAGAAAACTCATTGAGTTCCTTTAGGAAGGACTTTAACATTGCAGACCTAAACCAGCCTTTTCTGCTTAATTAAAAATGTTAGGTTGTCCAGAACCAGCAACACTACCCTTATTTTTTTAAAATCTAAATAAATCATGTTTCCTTAAGTGGTCAAACGAGAAATTGAAAACAAATAAATCATAAAGATGTCTTTAGACTCATTGATATATCGAAACTTAATACGTTACATATCATCCCTTGCCATCCTAGCCAAGCTCTCATGGTATTCGTACACCCTCTTCCTACACACGGTATGAAACCTAAATAAGTTGAAGAAGGAGTGTTAAGTTACTCACACCCAAATGGCCTCTTCTAACATTCTCGTGTCAGCGCTAACGAGCACGTTCATACCTCATTCCTGAACAGAAGTAAAAGATGAAGCAAAAGTATTTCAACCTATCTCATTTTACACATAATGCTGCTGGGAGAAAGAGGCTGATGTTCTGATATTACCAGTATGTGCGCTATAAATCACCGAAAACACACACTTACACACTCTTTTCTGCTTGGTCTAAAATATCACTTTCATTGCTAACAATCACTTGTTGGACATTCATTATTGCCTCTCCAGAACACGTTCATCCTATCTCTCTCTCTCCGACATATTATATTCCTAGGCACAGCTCCAAAAGTCTTGTTGAAACATGGATACATTTCGTGCTACGCTATTACTGTCATGTGCCTGATTCTTCTTGGCTTGCGTTCAAGTCAACTGCTTCAACAGGAAAAACAAGCCAATATTGGTCCAAATTTCTCTTCATAATGGTACAGACTTCTCAGGTTTGCCTAATTGCAAATTGTCCGCATCCTAAGTACTACCTAACGTGTCATTCCTTAGGTCATTAAAATCTGTTACCAGAACATTAAGTCCCTGAAATCTTAAATTTTGAAGCATCCGTTTTATAGAACTGCTTCGTTTGCTGGGTTTTTTAAATGTTTTTCTTCTACAGACATTAAAAGTGTCTGTATTTATGTAGTGTAGTATTTATGTAGAGATGTGAAATACTTCAATTAAAAGTGAAGTATTTATGTAGAGATTCTTCCTTAAAAGTGCAAAATTCTGTTGGATGAATGAATTCTGGACCTTCCAAAAGTAAAAAGAACCGATCATTAAAAGATTAAAAAGTGATTTGGACAAAATTAGAACCAATTCTTACTGTTACTTTCTGCTTTTCATCTGCACATATGTTTTTCTAAAATTTCCTTCAAATGGGCATTTCAAGGTTGAAATATTCTACGCATGAGGTCTATTGCCTTGTAACTATTTAGATGCCTAAAAAAGTGGGTTTGCTTTCTGATTTACTCTGAATTGATTTACTGGTAACAGGGGGGGAGGACCAAAAACTCTATGAGAGATACAGAAAGAGGATTCTCTAACAAATTGATTCATTTTTTGAAACTTTGCTTTGAAAACTAATCCACTCACTATCAGCATATACTCAGCTTGAAGAAGATGGCTTTGCATTGACGCAAGGCTAGGTTTTCCCTGAAGATTTTATAATTCATCTTTTCAGTACTTCCTTATAAACCAATTATATTGATTTTTTTTTAATATATTTCTGAATCTTCTTTAGAATGTTGACGGTTTTGTAGCATTCTGCTGCTTAAAGTTGTTAGCATTCATTATTTTATATGACCTTCAGGCAAGACTATCATTTTTGTAGGCTTCGGAAGTCCTACAGAGAGCATTGGATTTTACCTGCTATTGAACAGCGGCAGAATTTAATATTTAATTTTATAATCTTCCAGATAGGAATTACTTTTTCTCAAAATGCATATGCTTATATTTTCACGTTCTCAACGTTTTCCTCCTCCATTTTGTTTTTCTTTTTAGTGGTGTCTCTAACACTTTGATGCACTCTCTGGGAATACAGCAAAGCTATTGGTTTTGTATTTAAATATGATTATAGATAAATAATCTGGTTTTAAAAATGCTTTTTAAAAAAAATGGAGTAGATATCTTCACTAAATACTGCTCCTTTATGAGTTCTTCAGACTATGTTCATGCCACATAACTATTCAATTCAAAGACATAAAATATGAAAAACAATCAGTTCTACCATGACCCACTCCCAGCCAATGTAGGCAGGTCCTAGTAGTAAATCTTCCAGGTATTTTGCTTCCAAATTGCTGATAATCTATTTATAAAAAAAACCACAATCCCTACTATAATGGTTTGCAGTGATGACAAGTTTTCTGTACACAGAAAAAGACAACAGCCAGCTGGGAGACGACGGCGCGGTGCAGATTGTTTACATTTTTCTCATTGCCAAGACTGTGATTTTTGTTCGGGAATTTTGCACGGTCTATCCTCGGGAACAAGGCAGTGAAGCTTCAACTAGAAAGCAGAAATAATACTCTTATAACTGCTTTAAACAGATGTGTCACTCAAAGGGAATGCTTGGCTGTCAAAAATAAGAGCATGCGT
The DNA here is from genome assembly GCA_009819605.1 of Sterna hirundo. Lineage (NCBI taxonomy): Eukaryota > Metazoa > Chordata > Aves > Charadriiformes > Laridae > Sterna > Sterna hirundo. The sequence continues at coordinate 2,373,789 of CM020441.1, forward strand.
TCTTTCCCGATTTGTCTCAGTGGGGCTTGAGAAGCCCAGGAGAGAATCAAGGGGTGGGGACCTCCCTTTCGCCTTTGCCGTCCTGCCAAGCAGTGAAAGTCGATAACACGGTTTTTAATCAGCCAGGGGATTCTAGAAATGTGACCTTAAATGTTCAAGCTCTTCAGCTGAAAGATGTATTGATAAAAATACTCTGGTTTGCTCAGTCTAACGGGCTAAACTTGAATGCGAATCACCACGCGCGAATAAAAGGATACAAGCAGTGAGGGGAAAAAACAAGTTTCCCTCCTTCTTCCTGGGCAAGCAATACCAAAAAAAATATTTGCAGTGGTAACTATGAACTGATAAGGCCTCGATAGGAAGACGCAGTTGATACGAAGAACAAAAAAACTGCAAATGGTTCCTGTGGATTTTGGGGATAGTAATTTTAAGTGGGAGAACTGAAAAAAACAAGCAGGTGAGAAACTATTGGGAATGGATACAGGACACATCCATAAAATTGTGAATTTATGGTAATGCCACTGACATTCCCGGGTTTAAATAACTATAAGAAGAGGAAGGTGTCCAGATGCAGGGAAAAAGAATGGAGCGGCCTGGTGAGAACAAGGTTCAGGGAAAACCGTGATCATCTGAGGAAGCATTCAAGTTAAAACTGGGAAGGATATCCTGAACCTGGGGGAAATAAAGCTGTCATCTTGAACTATTTGTGGTGCTTCATAACAGAAAGGAAAAGCCCATGGAGAAGGTGTAACGGCTCCCAGAGTCACGCACCCTTTGGAAATGTATGACAGCACATTCTCGGTTGCATTAAAAACAAACCTACTTATTGCCTGATCTTACACGGCAAGGAAAAATTCTGTCCTCCATGCCAAAGACACACCGACAGCACAATCTGAAGTAAAACCGTTTTGTCCAGTTTATCACCAACAATACCCATTTCCATCAGCGAGAGCAGCAGGAGAAGCCGAGAAGCTGGTGGCGAGGCACGTTGGGCTGTCTGGCACCCGGCGCTATTGAAGGAAGCAACGAACACTGCGGTCAACACGAGGGCTGTGTACAAAACACGTGGCAAGTTATGTGAGAGGAGGAAAGATCGGGCGAAAGAATGATTTTAGAAGTGTGATATCCCCGAGCGAGAGAAAATCTGGAAGTATAAAATAAAGAAAAATAAAACCACCTGGCCAGATTACAGAAATAAGACAGACCAAAAGCAGAGTCAGCGTCTAGAAATATATACCAAAACAAGTTCTGAGCTCACTGCAAAAGATTTCTAAAAGTACTAGAAATAGAGGGGGGGGGGAAAAAAAGGAATAACTTGCATTCTTCTTTCTTTTGAAGGAACCATCTGTAGATTAACAATGTAGTTGGGAGAGCAATGGCATAAAGATGAGAGAGTCTCTTCACCACTTGGGTGAGTTCTGAAGTACTGCGAGGGCTTCTCCTTCCTATGTCAAAAGCAAGCACAGACTACACAGGACCCAGTCCTCTCAAAAAAAAAATTAAAATAATCCAACGCTGGTCTAGTATCCAGAGATAAGATGACTTCCAGAAACTTATAAAATCATTACCATGTTTTATTTTACGTACTAACTCCAGCAGTGTCTGGATAGCAAACGTTACTCAGTGAACTCCAATTAAAGGGAGAAAGCAGGATACGCCCTACTAAATTTAGGCAGGTTACTGAAGTGCTTCATGTAAAGGGCCCAACTTCAAAGACCTGAGGGTTTATCCTCTTTGCAGAAAATAGGACAGTCACTTGCAGAAAAATTCATTTTATCTGAGAAAGTCTTGCTAACCCTCTCCGCTAACTACGGAAGGAGCCCTTCTCTAGGCAACCTTAGTGACATTGCTAGTTAGGTGGGATACAGCTGTGTGGCGACACATTCCTTCTTAAATTAACTTCTCCGTCATTTTCTAGGTTGTTTGTGGCAATAATTCCTGACTCTGGATTTTAACTGTGCGGTCTGAAAGGTGGTGGACCACCATACGAATCTCACCTTCCTCATTTCCCACGTCAGCGCCTGAAGCTACTGAGGGTGTTCGCCACGTAACGTTTATGAGGACAGGAGGTTTGTTAGACGCTTTCCTTATTTAAGATTGGATTAAGGGATCCCAGCCCCATGAGTGCATCTGCTGCCTTGGAGAGAAGGTTCTTCACTTCTCATAAATGCTGCAGCAGCGGCATTGAAGCATCCTGCGTTCCTCAGAGGCTGCAGCGTCCCGTCAGGAGGAAGGTCCTTCTCTCCGTCAGCTCAGCATTTTGCCACCAGAATATCCAGAGACGGTATCTGGTTGGCGGAAACGTGAGCTTCATTTCTAGCACTGAGAAGCGATGCATCTGCTGTGGGTGGGAAAGCCGGCCGAGCCGGCACGGAGCTCTCTTCCTCCTCTTACACAAAGATTCAAAGGTCAATACGACGCAGTTTCACCGCCTCGGGAATTACCGGTCCGGTACGGGCAAGACGCAGAGACAAGCTCACATTCCTCGCAGAGGGTTTTTCACAACATTTGCCAAGCTTCCGTTGTTTTACTTGCAAAGTAAAATCTGGAAATATTTGTGAAAGCTCACGCTTTAGTTTAAGCACCCAACAAGCAAGGGTCAAAGAGCACACAGGTATTCAGGTAGCCAAAATAACTTTCAAAGGCAGAAAAATCCCTTTCACTCATTAAAATAAAAGGGTCCTAAATACTAAAGATACAGAAGATACATTAGTCAGCGCCACTTAGAATATAAAACGTCTTTCTCTAGAGGTTTAACGTGTTTCTTTAAGAGGTAAGAGACAAAGAAATAGAAATACAACCGCCAGGATGAAATCTTTATCCAATGTTTTCTGATGAAATAAAAAGAAACGATTTACCATTTCATAGCCTAAAATTTTCACGAGTAAAATTTTTCAAGGAAAAAAAAAGCCTCGTTTGTGTTTCTTTCTTATTTTTATTGCCTCCGTAAGCAGGCATTTTCAAACAAGGTGTAAATGCAGCTTTCCGTGACCGAGCTCGCTGACTGTAGATAGGAAGGGTATTAAATCGCCAATATCCCACCCGTGGCACAGCTGGCGTCAGGCCTGTCTCCCATTCTTCACTAATCACGCTGCAGCACAATTATATATAACTCTTTAGTTAATTCTCTAGAAGCATGTTCGGGCGTTGAAAAATGGAGACTAAAAGCCAGCCACCCCTCCTCGAATGTGACTGCAACTGTTACACCCCTTTGGTTCTACTTTTCACAGTAAATTAATTCCAAAAAAACGCTGCTGAGGAGCCTCTTCCCGGGTGCTTTCACAGGCCCCCTCTCCCATCCCAGAGGGAACGACCTGCACGATTCTGGATGCCCACAGAGCCCGATAAATCACCTGTACAATCACTGGAAGGCTTAGCTGGAAACTAATTCTTTTTCCTTTACTTCAGGCGAAAAAAAATTCCTTTCGCCCGTATAGAGCTAGAAAGCGAGTTAGTCAGAGTCAGGGAGGGCCTGTGAAAAGTTTCTGTAGATGTTGGCTTTCCTTCCTAAACGCCTGCTTTTCAAGGAATATTTTAATAAGAAAGAAAAAAAAATTGAAAAAAAAATGACATTTTTTGTTGGTATTTTTTCCTAATAGGTTTAGTCACAGATGTAATAAATATGCTCATGAAAACTATTAACGAGAAGTAATTGATGACAATGGTAAAGCAGAAGGACTTCATTTTCAGACTTTAACATACTACCCAGTATTTAGAAAGATATCAGCGAATTTGATGTGAAATCATCGTCACGACCAGATTTTCACAAAGGTATTTTTGGTGTGGAGCCATTTCGTCATTTTAATTCTTCAAAACAACGCACGTCCTGCGTGTTCGTTTCTCTTAGTAGTAAGGTATTGCTAAATAGAAGCCAGCTGCTTAGTCTTTGACAGCTTGCATTTTAATGTTTACAAAATCACTACCTCAAAATTCTCTACCGGAAAGTTTTCTCGCAACACGCAGCGTCTGCCAGTCCTCTTCAAGAGCAGTCTCTCCTTTTGGCAACCGTACATCACAGAATTGATGACAGCAAATTTGCACAGCAATAGAACAACCTGGGCCTGACACCCGAGGATACTGATTAGGTTCAATTTACCTCTCCGCTCTTCTTTTTGTTGTTCTTAGAACCTATTTCTTCACATCATTTGCATGATTTAAGGAACTAGACGAATTATAAACGCACCACTGCTGGACTGAAATATTTTCTATTTCCAAATGTTGGGGTTTTTTTAATGGAAACTGCTATTTGGCACTTAAGAATTTTAAATAAGAAATAAGCAAAATAAACCCAGTCAAAAAGGGCCTCCAGTTTTAATAAAAAAAAATGCGGTATATACTGTCATACTCTCAAACCCCTAAGAGCACAGAAGTTAAAACCAGAGTAATAACCCCAAATAGCTCCAGACATTTGCGTAGCAACCTTACTGATATATCATCAGAATAAGACACGCAATCAAACTGCAGATCTTTTTGCTTTTCCAGGGAAAAGAAAAAACTTCCACTAGCTTCACGAACAACAACAACAACGTATTTAACTTAAAATAATTGATGGCTTGTTTTAGTTGTGGTCATAAACAGTGTACAGCCTTAACCTTAGCTGCAAAATGTGACAGTCAAGGTTTCTTAAAGTAAAAAAAAAAAAAAAAAAATAATTACAAATCACTGATGAGGAAAGTAGCAGGCTGAAGGAATTAATTTGATGAATCATTAATAATAACGGTGATATTAACCATAGAATAGATGCTTAACTGTTGATTTCTTCTAGACAGGTACTACAGAATTACAGTTTATACTGCGAGGGCACCCAAACTGAGGGGACGCAGCTTTGCTCTGCCGCAACACCCGAGGACAGGCTTTTATGGGAGCTGTGAAGAAAACATAATGTTCTGAAAAATGCGCTGCTCTGTACAGAATTTGAAGTAGCTTAGTGGGTCCTCACTGAATATGGGCTGGAGTTTTCTTTCCAGGAGATGAAAGCAGCGTTGGTATAAGCAACGACTGTTCCCTCTTTAAAACGTTCCCAGTCTTTCTTTATATATTTATTTAAAGGCTTCAAAACAACGCCTAGTCCAAGTGCCAAAATCATACAGTGACATCTGACAGCAATAAAGGAAAAAAAGATGAAAAAGCAACATTACTGTGGAGCATGTTCCATCTGTGTAGGGAGGGCATACATCCTGTATTCCCCAATTTCCAACGGGTAGGTTAACTGTGTCCAGTTTAACCGTAAATGTCAGTTTAACCTTAAAAATCTAGTTTTGGTAATTTTAGGTGTGCCTGGAAAATATTCTCTATTGCCTAGATTTTATTGTCAGCAATTTTAGTATGAGAAACCTCCATTGAAGTCCCAGTACAAATCAGAATTTTTTGGAATCCAGCGTTTCCGTGGTCATAAGTGAATGGTCTCTCCAAACCAGAGAGAAGGTAGGAGTAAATAATGGGCTGTTTGCCTTTTAAAATCAAAAGAAAAGCTGATGACAGGTCTCAGCCGAAGAGGAACAGGCAAGATTTCTAAAATAACTATGAAACTATTAGTAAGAAAAATATTTCTTGCCCAGTACCACTGAAGGCGTGACACACTTTTAGTCCTGTCCCGAACAGCTTATGTTGCTGAGAGAATAAGCTTTCCCATTCAACTGGTGGAATTAATTGCTCCTAACTGCAAAGAGACTGCTCCCAATCGCACAGAGAACATTTCTAACGCTCTGTTTGCCTTTTCTATAATTTGTAACCACTAAACTGAAGTATCAGAAAATATTAAAGTAACAAAACGCAAAAAATAAACATCACAAGGCACTACAAATATCCCAAACGTGTTGGAATTGTCATAGGTACAAAAGCTTTCTTAACCACTTACCCAGGCGCTGACACATCTGCCGCAAGTGGTGATTTTGAAATCCCCGTAGAGATCCTTGATGGCACCAGTTGTAAAGAATCCCTCCACCATCAGCAAAATGCCATATACAAAGAAAGCAGCTGCTACGCCATATATCACATACTTGAAGATGTCAATCCTGTAGAGGAACAGCAAAAATTATTTATTGGCATAAATGTTTAAAGCTGACTCTGAAATTTCAGGGTGAGATAATCAGATCCACTAAGCCTCAAAGTTTCTGCGCTGGATTCAACTTAGGAATGAACTTTGGAACAAAAGAGCCTTTATGTAAGAAAGACTGGGCCGTTTAATTTCACAAAACGTAAAAATGGATCTGTGTAGGGAAGGCAGCACAGTTTATCAGAATAATTTAAAAGTCGGTTAATTTGCATTTTATTTTTCCTTTAAATAAATTAGCAAAGAAAAAAAAGAAAAAAGAAAAGGAAACAAGAATCTGACACATCTCCTGAGCAGCACATTGTATCCAGCACTTAGGTTATAGAAAAGGTATTTTGTCACAATCTTCCATAAATCTTTCTACACGTACAGGTAGTTTTCAAGCTGCAGTGCCAATCTGTGCTATCTTCTCCTCATTATTAATTTTCCACTTATTCTCCAATGGACAAAGTGTCTGCCACAGAATAATAAAGCCATCAAGAGAGATCCCTAACTTCAAACCGGGAAGACGTTATTAGGAAAGTAATAAGATCAGATCATCCGGCGTTCTTCTGTAATGGGGCTTTGAAAACATCATTTCACAGACCTAAAGCTCAAGAAATGGGTGGCTTACAGTGTAACGTGCAGACCCTGAGAAGGTCAAATTTATTGCAAAGATTAGCCAAATCGTCATGTAGTTGTCCTGCCCAACACTGGCTCAAGGAGACTCTGACTCCTAAATGTTCTCTCATGACCAGGTTTTGTGAAAAGCTCTTTGAAAGCACCTCTTTGCTCCAAGTGTTTGGTCTAAACTTGGAAGCATTCCTAGTGACCATTGCCTTGGGTCAGCAGGTTTCAATGTTTCCTGCTCGGACCTCTCTAAAAAGCCAGCCCCAGTAAGCTTCCAGTTTATCAACATGACACAGCAGGAGTTGCACAACTCTTCATAAAATGATAACATGCAGGTGTTAAGATGTCAGTAAATTCGTCGTATTGTCCAGGTCAAGATAGCGACAGCTCACAACAAAGTAGGACAAAAAATAAGCCAGAGATCCATTAGGATCTTCAAGATTAATTTTGACATCTACCAAACCACTACGCAAACTGGATGTTTCTCAAGACATAAAGACTAATTTTTTTTTTTTTAAAGGAAACACTTAATGATAATATTTATTTAAGATCTCAGTTTTCATCATCACCCAAAAGACAACTATCAAGACATGTTTTACATGTACAATACAATAACAAAGCTCAAACCCCCGTTAAAACATCTTTGAGTTTGGACGGTTTTCGAGAGATTCCAAGTCAGATTCAAGTTTACAGTTGGTATTTCAGGTGTATGACTGTGTCTACAACTTCACTGAATGTATCTTAAGTTTGCATTAGTGTCATAAAAACACAATTAAACTTGTGACTTGATTGGGGGTGGGAGAAGTATTAGAAATGAACGCTCTTGGCACCTACTGGAGCATTTTTCAGAATGTGATAACTGAAGGGTCATGGAACGAGACAGGATGTGGTTTTCCCTGGTGTTTCAATAACAAAGCCCTCTCAGCTTTCCTTTACATCATTTTTTCTCTCCTGCTCAAGTGAAAATGAGGGTAAACTGATATCTGTATAGAATAGATACATGAAATATTCACAACAGCGAAGCAAATTTAACGCTATAGGCACTATTAGATGATGCAAAGATGCAATTTATTTTAATAGATAGAATTGCTGATTGCATTGTAAAAATCTCGTTTCCCTAATTTTATAGTAGTTCAGCCAGTGTAACACTATTTTACAGGAAAATGATCTTTTGAGCCTATCTGGTCATTATTGATGAAAATAAACTTATAAGAACCCAGCAAACAGAAACTTTGGAATTATTCCCTGAGATCTCTTCCAGTTCCGACATTATACACCTTATAAAATTGTGACGTCCACCAGTGGCTGAAGCCTGGGAGCTCTGCCAGCAGCAGCTCCTCACAGACCCCAGTGTACTCGGGGATGGAGAAATGACAAGCTCTCGTTGTCCTAAAGAGATTAAGGCTTTTGGGAAGTCCAGGGACTATTTCAGCCCTTGCAACAGCCCTTTAAACCATCTGTGCTGAGCCTCCCACTGAGCCGCTCGTATCAAAAAGCGTACCAAAAGAGCTCTGCTTTTTCCTCAGCCTTATGTGTAACCGAAAGAATAACTTTCAGTTAAGCCTTCTACAAGGAAAAAATATATATAGCTATACACTAGTCAAATATAGAAATCAATTTCTTCCTTGTACACCCTCTGCAGAGAGAAATAGTAAAATCTCTACCGATCAGGCCACATGAGATGAAAAAGCCAGATTTACTCCAAGAAGAAAGGATCTTGTAGAATGGAAAGAGTAAAAACATAAACAAAAATTGTGGAACAATCAATCAACTGCCTCTTTAACCATCAGATAGAATTGTATTGCAATATAACTACATTTAGTGCGCGCTGTATTTAAAGAAAACGTATTACAACAGTAACATTTTATATACATACAATTTTGAAAATAGTGTTGGTATTAAATTATTCTGCAGTATGCAATAAATTTCACATAAACTTTGATTTTCCAACGAAATTAGAATAGACGATAAAATACAGGCCTTGTAAAAGGGAGATTGCCTTTCTTTAAAAAAAAATGTGATTCTTTGGGGATGAACTCAGGGAGATTAATTGCCATCTGTGTTTCAGCAAAGTCTCAAATGCTGCAGACAGAGCACGAGAGCAAGCAGGGCAGTAGAAGAGAACGGCAGACGGGATGATGAACAGGAGCCAACGGGCGCAATGGGGAAGGACAAAGGAAAAGGACAATCAGGGCTCGCACTTGCGTAGGCTGGAATGGGAGGAACGAGGTGGGTATGGAGCAAAGGAAGAAGAGACAAAACTATAAAGATAAATTTTGTACTCCTGAAGTAGATTAGGTGAAGACTAAAGCTACACTAAATGAGAAGAACAATAAGAAATCATAGAAGCATAGAATTATCAGAGTTGGAAGGGACCTTAAAGATCACCTCGTTCCAACCCCCCGCCATGGGCAGGGACACCTCCCACTGGACCAGGTTGTTCAAATCTTGCCTACCTATTCACTAACTGCAGGAGTCCTGTGGATATTTTATAGAGTCATGAAACGTTTCTATTAAAGGCAGTCAATGAAGATTGTGAAGATAAACAAATTCGCGTTGATCATGCAATCTTCACGTTAACCTAGGTTGCTGGGTAAAATAAGCGGAATGTCTATCTAAATGTAAATTGATGGTGAAAAACATCTTGAAACTAGCAAACGCCTTTTATTTTTTACGGAATAATCTAAAACTGTCCTAATCTTGTAGAGGCTCCATGGGTTCCAGATCTCATTTTTCCTAACAACACGATTTTCAGAAATGTTAAAACCAGAAACATACTGTTCTCAATTTGCGATTGAAATCAAGCTGATCTTTCAATTTTTAGTTCCTTTTCTGCTGCTGGGTCATTAATTATTGCATGTTAAGCGGACTTCCTAATTCATTAATCTGAATCTGCAGTCTATCCGACAAGACGAATATTAAAATAGCTCTAGAGAAAACACTTTCTTCCCCTGAGAGAAAGTACTGATGGAAGCCATCAATGGTACCATCTCCAGGAACAGGTTGTAGCCGAGTACCGAGTAGACTATCCCAGCAGAGATAAGTCAGAGGGGAGTGAAAACATTCTCAGTGAGTCAGATCAATGTTGCAGATTTCCTACTGTGTATTTTCACGGTGCTTTGGCAAATTCAAGGATTAAAAAAAACAAAATAAATCAGCAAGGAATAAGATTAATTGTTGAATTATCGTGTCTGTGTGTAGCAGGCTTTTTCAAAAAGTGTGTTATAACGAATCGGGGTTTTTTGTTGTTGAGGCTCCTTCAATCAACTGAGCTTATAATTATTGCACCCCGTTTCAAGATTATTCCAATGTTCATAATTAGCTTCTGTTAACTGTCCAGAAGTAATAACGTTTTGGGCTTGAGGAACTAGTTGCTTCACCGGAGTAAACCCGTACTGTTCCACCCTAATACATGCCTTTACTACCCCAACAGATAAGCCAAGAGGAACTGTTAACATTGACCTTTTATAGTTTATAGTGTCCTAAAAGGAACTACAAATTGTAGGAACCCTGAAGCATTTACACTATTCAGTCTAATCATGGTACACTTTCTGCCCTCCATGTTGAAGGTCGGCACTCAGCTAATGCACACAAATATACGTTTTTCTATCAAAATTACTTAACATTGCTTTGGAACAATATACATACCAGCTAGGGATATTTTCACTTGATTTGGTGCATTTAATTTGCATGCATTGCAGACATTTATTTGCAATTAGCAGCAACAGAAGAAAACACATTAGTTTGCCCTGTGACACGTGATCCTCATGCTGTCCAGAAAATTTTTTTTATTTAAATAACGTATGTGTGTGCTTCAGCCTGAACAAGAGATAAAAGCCTACTGTCACAGAGGCTTTGGCTTCCCAACCCACCAGACTACTAGGTATTACTGTGGAACTGGTTTTCCAGCATTTGTAGTTCATCCTCACCTTTCTCTTCCTGAATTTATAACATAATTTCTCCAAACATAGACGACATTCGGATACTACAGGTCCTGAAGAGCACATCATCAGCAGTGAGCGGTACCTATACCTTCTGAATGCAAGTAGATTCAGGTAATTATCCCTACATCCAAGCTAAAAAAACACAATAAGGAAAATAAAATACCAACCTGTCAAAGTAATAAAAATTTAATTAGATTATCATAGTACAATCCCTAATTAAAAATTGCCTTTTCGTATAGCTGGCACAGACAATTTAGAAAGATGAGAAATGCATATAATCACTACCATTGGGGTAGGTCAGTTTGGCCTTTTTGGGTGTGTTGGGTTTTTTTCCATTAATTTATTTTTTTTCAATCACAAGGGACTTTGACTAGTTGATGTTTGCCTCTCGAATGTACAATAATCTCCAAATTCCCCTGTGAAACAGCAATTCTGGCCCCCACGCTGACCCTCTTGCTCTCCACGGGACTGATCCCGAGGGGCCGGTAAGAGGCTGAGATCGCAACCTGCCCCCTCCAGTGCTCTCAAGCTCGTAGGAACAGGTTTGCAAACACGTGTTTTTTTGGAGAGAGACAAGAGAAAAGAGGATATTTGCAACCCAGAAGGGTTGCTTGGGGTATGCAAAAGCCATGCCCCATGGAAGTTTTAAAAACAGGGGCTCAGGCTCTCCTGCAAACCAGCTGGGAACAATTCCTTGGTGTAAACTCATGACGTTATTCACTTAAGCAGGCTGAGCAAGGAAGACGTTGGTACCATGAAGCACTGGGGAACTGTCAGCAAAGGGAGGAGAGAAGCAAAGGCAAACTTGAGAAGGAAAACATACAGCCCACAAGGAGAAAGAAGGATTTATTAATAAGCATGTACTAACTGCGAAGTAAGACCACAAAACTGCAGGTGACAGCATAAATGAGGTAAAAGAAACTGAAATATCCTCACTGTGGAGAAGAGAAGAATGAAACCAGTAATAAAATGTCAGCACAGGTCCGTGAGGGATTTTTTCTGAGATTAGGTTAATACAGAGTCTAAACTTCTAAATTTCAGGTGGAAGGAAAAGAAAAATGGAATGGTTAATTAATGTTTGTCAGGAAATGATAAAAGGCGGAAGGGTTAACAGTAGAGAAAGGATAAGAGCAACAAAGACCTAAAGGTATTTTTTATTAAAGTAGAAATAAAACATAATAAAAAGAGAGCAGAATTCTTATGATTCTGTATTTCGGGAAGAAATTTTGTATGTAACCATACAAATCATTTGCTCAATCATATAAATTATACGAAGAACAGGTCACCATACTATCACATGTGAGTTACACTCGCATTCTCCAGGGGCCAGATTTTGTTATTCTACTCTGAACAGCAGCTGTTGTGACATAAGATCCCATGGATGTTAACAGACCGATTTGTGGCATACATATGCAGAACACAACCTTAAATCGTCATCCTCAAAAAGTTTGATGGTTTCTTCCTTCCCAGGAACGGGACGGTCGAGCTGAGATTTCACGGAGCACCTCTCAAAGCAGCAGAGAGCTCCCAAGCCGATGGAAGAGGAGCGAGAGCAGCGCAAACCCCATTTCTGCCCTATGAATCTTGAAACTTCCTTTGAACGGGAAAGGATCCAGTATAAAAATTTAAACAATCACAGAATGTTTGAGTCCAAACGACAAAATTCTGAGTGTGACATGGACAACGCTGCGTCTCAAATTTGTTTCTGATAATCCAGGCTCGTTCTCTCTGCTCACCTCTAGCAAGCCGACTTTCTTTAGAAACATCCGTAAAGATGCTAATTACAGAGGAAATCTGGAGCCCTCTTTGCCTGAAGAAGGCCCCCCAAAAAATTGGAATTAGTGCACAGAAACGTGCAGATTTCTGGCAGAGTTACGCGGTGGCGTTGTGCACTACGGATACTGAATTCCCAGGCAACTTTCCATAGCAATAAAGAGCAAAAAGGTGTGGCAAAAGCATACCACAGGATTTGTAAGTATTTCATTATTACGGATGTAAACTCGGAGTCACGCACAGTAAACAGTGACAGGGTAAAACCGGCAACTCGATAGTAAAACTCCAGATTGGGATGGGAATAGTTGATTTTACTTTTTTCGTTTCTCCTGTGGAAAGGCCGGTCATCTTAGCTGTGCATGGCACACGAAGCAAGGTTTAATGGTGCGTATATTACATAGGAATACGTGCTTTCCTTTTCACGGGCTTGTAAACCAAGACAAAAAGGAAATAAAGGCGCTTGAAAGAGAGAAAGATATTTCCTACGAAGAGGAACTGACCGATGAGGAAGGTCTACCGCAAATGCTTCAAGTTACAGGCCCGCAGTGATTATAGCCAACCCAAAACTCCAGACAACCAAGAGAGATGCTTAACGCAGGAATAATACAGCTGATTGCCCAAAAGTAATGGACTGTATCTGCACAGATGAAAAAATTCTTTATGTAAGATCATTCTGCTGTTACTCACGTGCGCTGTTATCAACTTCCTCATTGAATTATTTCGTGAAATGAGGACCACGTTTTTGCAGCTATCTCCCAAATCCTAAGTTTTACTTACATAGATTCTTACTGGTTTTGGTTTTATCAGAATACAGGACACTAGGCTACACAATACAGCTGAGCAGGTCGTAAATGTGACTTTTCAGCAGCGTATAATCTTGAAAAGGTCATATTCTCAGGTGCTGGCATGTTTTGTCAGATTTGGTCTATCTAGGGAACAATACCGTATCTAAAATGCAGATCTAAAATCTTTAGTGTGCTATATTTGTCCAGTTTTACTTTTTATGTGTGACTGAACCATTCCAACGTAATGGAAACTGTTCTCCTTAAGTAAATTCTATTTTTTAAAAATGAGGCATGCATCCTTCAATGACATTGTGCTCTCTCTGGTGGTTCCTGTCAAATTATAATACACAAACAAGAGACATTGGCCCGAGTCAGGCCATCCTTGCAGGGATAACTTAATTTTTCTACGCATAGTCAGAATCCAGGCGCAAGAACTGAAAGGGTGCTGTTAGTGGGATCTTTAATTACCCAAATTAGAAGTCTTTTTACCACTGAGCTCAGTGAACAGACCTGTAATGTTACAGCAGTAGGTATTATGTGTACATCCCTGTCAACGTTTTGGCTGAGGAGTGGATTTTTTTTTTAATTTTATTTATTTTTAAGCAAGTCCCGCAGCTGTCCCCACTTATTGAGATACAGTTCGCATCATGTTTTTCAAAGTGCGCGACACGGATTCCTTTCCAATTCAAGCTCAATGAGAAGTGTGCTCCAGGAGTGCTCTTACTGCCCTCCAGCCACTAATGGATGTTCAGTCCATCGTAGCAGGCATTCTCAGTCCAAAACAAGTCCCTGAAATAAATCCTGGATGAACAGCGAGTTTTTAGCACCGAGTATTTATGTCTACTGCTCAGATTCTATTGTGTTAGCGCTGCTTTCTGATGTATACGACTCTTCCACTCAACTCTGGACTACACCTTCAGCACTTACGTCTCATGGAATCATAGAATGGTTCATCGTAGAATTCATAGAACCATAGAATCTCAAAAATACCAAGAGAGCAGATTGTCTGTAGATTTCAAAAGAGGGTTTGGATAAAGCAAATCTCAGCCCGCTGCTGCCCATTTTCCAGAGCCCAAGATGATTATGAGCCGATGCAGCATAGACAATAGGCACAGTCTTACACACCCAGCTAGGATCTCGACAATGCTTAGGTGAATTAAGATTCTTTGAAAGTTATTTGCTGTCACAGAAGAAACTACACTTAACGTGTCTCAATGTAGAAATATTCAGGGATTTTAAGGATAGTTTCCAAACATTTTGTAATAAAATATTTTTGCTAACACCTGTAATTTTTTTCATATCTATAACTTTTTCCAGAAACTTTTAGAGGTATCAAATTGACCTAATGCAACAAGAAAATCTATTATCTGGAAACCAAACATATTTCTAAGGCAGCATACTTTAAAAATAATTATTTTTTAATATAAAACCATCATTTTATAAAAATCTTTTAATGCTAAGTTAACAGATACGAAGCTAAAAACTTTAATACATACTCCCTAGATTTGATGCATAAAGGAAATGTAAACTCTTGTTTAAGTAGCAACTTGGATACTATCATATAACCGGGAGAGTGAAAACAACCTGTACCAATAGGCAGCACACACCTCCAAAAAGGCAGCGTATCTCCCAAACAAATGACGGAACCAGCCTGGACGTCAACCACAGGCAGTCTGCCTGGTTTGGTATCTGCAAACCGTGTACATCTCCACTTCTTTCCCATCTTCCCCCTGTTCACAGGCTCAGAGGGAACCTTCTCCTTAGAGACCCCATGGGGCCACCTGCCAGGGATCTTTGGGATGGCTGATGGTTGCTGCTTCCATAGGATCATAGAATCACAGAATGTGTTGGGTTGGCAGGGACCTCTAAAGGCCATCTAGTCCAACCTCCCTGCAGTCAGCAGGGACATCTCCAACTAGATCAGGTTGCTCAGAGCCTCATCCAGCCTGGCCTTGGATGTCTCCAGGGATGGGGCCTCCACCCCCTCTCTGGGCAACCTGGGCCAGTGTCTCACCACCCTCACTGTAAAGAACTTCTTCCTAATGGCTAACCTACACCTGCCCTGCTCTAGTTTAAACCATTGCCCCTCGTCCTGTCGCTTTCAGACATACGAGGACACTGCCTCGCATAAATTATATGGTCCTTATACTGAGCCCTACATGTTTTGCTTCCCATAACACAAGTAGTGCTTAAAGCATAATTTAAGTTCAAATTTAAAGAACGCCAGGCTTTTGTAATAGAACAAACACGCATAGGGAAAACCAGGTTAGTACTATTGCATACAGAGTAGATGACTGAAACAGAATCATCACATGGTCTAACGCAAATATTTATAAATACCATATTTCATGTCAGCTAGCCATTACTACATTTATTACCTCTCAAAACACTGGTTCCAAACACTAAAAAGAGGGATATAAAAGCTTCTACACATGCTCTTTTGCTTTTCCTCAGAAGAAAGCAGTTGCACATACATATGTATATTACTTAATAATATCCTTTTAATAAACAATAACTATAGACGGACTAACGGAGAGGTTATCAGCAAGCATCAAACTTGGACATAACAGCATCCGAAACGCGGGCTTTCACATTTTGAAAGGAAGGAAATTTTGAGCTGTAAGAAGTTGGCTCCAGCAGAGTGTCTGAGGCACTTCCAACAGAGAAGACAGTGACAACAGATTTACAGATTGCAACTTCGTTTAGTTTACTATTTGGTTTCACACCTTTAAAAGGAAGTGAATTTACAACGACCTGAATTAGCGCTGACTGTAGTAGGAAAATGTTGTTACTGTTTCTATCAGGGAGGTTTCTTCATTTTCCGCTGTAAGAGCATGATTCCCTTGTTTTGTGGCCTATATATCCCAAGCATGTGACAGATGGCACTAGCTGGCCTTGCATACTAAAGAGAAAGAACTGTGAAAAGACGCTGTTGGGAAATACACCAAACATACCTCGTGCTGCTGATTTCATAGAGTCACAGAATGGTTTGGGTTGGAAGCGACCTTTAAAGGTCATCCAAGTCCAGCCCCCCTGCAATGACCAAGGACATCTTCAACCAGATCAGGTCGCTCAGAGCCCCGTCCAACCTGGCCTTGAACCCCTCCAGGGATGGGGTATCAACCACCTCTCTGGGCCAGTGTCTCACCACCCTCACAGTAAGGAATTTTTTCCTTATATCTAGTCTAAATCTCCCCTCTTTTAGTTTAAAGCCATTGCCCTTTGGCCTATCACAACACACCCCGCTAAAAGGTTTGTCCCCATATTTCCTGTAGGCCCCCTTTAGGGACTGGAAGGGGCTGGAAGGTCTCCCCGGAGCCTTCTCTTCTCCAGGCTGAACCCCCCCAGCTCTCTCAGCCTGTCCTCACAGCAGAGGGGCTCCAGCCCTCCCAGCATCTCCGGGGCCTCCTCTGGCCCCGCTCCAACAGCTCCGTGTCCTTCTGCTGTTGGTGCCCCAGAGCTGGGGGCAGCACTGCAGGGGGGTCTCCCCAGAGCGGAGCAGAGGGGCAGAATCCCCCCCTCGCCCTGCTGCCCACGCTGCTGGGGATGAGCCCAGGCTGCGGGGGGTTTCTGGGCTGTGAGCGCACATTCCCAGCTCATGTCCAGCTTTTCACAGCAGGGCTGTTCTCAATCCCTTCATCCCCCAGCCTGTGCTGATACCGGGGGTTGCCCTGACCCAGGTTCAGGACCCTGCACTTGGCCTTGTTAAACCTCATGAGGTCCACATGGGCCCACTTCTTGAGCCTGTCAAGGTCCATCCGGATGGCATCCTATCCCTCAGGTGTGTCAACTGCACCACTCAGCTTGGTGTCATCCGCAAACTTGCTGGGGGTGTCCTCAATCCCACTGTCTGTGTCACCGAAGAAGATATTAAACAGTGCTGGTCCCAGTACGGATCCCTGAGGGACACCACTTGTTACTGATCTCCACCGGGACACTGAGGCGTTGACCACCACCTTCTGGATGTGATCATCCAACCAATTCCTTGTCCACTGAAGAGCCCACCCATCATATCTCTCCAGTGTAGAGAGAAGGATGTTGTGAGGGACCGTGTCAAAGGCCTTACAGAAGTCCAGATAGATGACCTCTGTAGCTCTTCCTTTGTCCACTGATGTAGTCACTCCATCATAGAAGGCCACTAGGTTGGTGAGGCAGACCTTGACCTTGTTCAAGCCATGTTGGCTGTCCTGAATCACCTCCCTGTCCTTGACGTGCCTTGGCATAGCTTCTAGGAGGATCTGCTCCGTGATCTTCCCAGGCACAGAGGTGAGGCTGACAGGGCGGTAGTTCCCGGGGTCTTCCTTTCTACCCTTGATAAAAATGGGTGCAATGCTTCCCATTTTCCAGTCACCAGGGACTTCACCTGACTGCCATGACTTTTCAACTATCCCGGAGGGTAACTTGGCAGTTTTCTAAAAAACAGCTTCTGGAATTTGTTCTAAACACCAGCAAAATACAAAAAATCCATCTCATACAATACACTGTTGATAATTATACATCTACTTCTGCTGACTTCGGAATCTTGTCAAAATCAGTGATTAAGCGAATCTAGTTACACCCAGCGCTTTGCCGATATAGTGTTCGCTGCAGTTCATTACGCTATTAGAAGAGCGACTGAATGCCACGTCTGCCTCAAGCAGATTACTCAGTCTCAGTGAAGCCTACAGAGCCGTTAAAATGACAAAGTAGGCAATGTAAACCATTCCCCTCTTACAGTTAAAATATTCAGGATAATTTTCAGGATAATTTAAATGACCGTATTTATTTTTTTTTAGGTTTCCTTTGTACCACAAGGAACAAAAAATCACTACTCTACCTCCACGGCAGGAATCCACACCCCAGACAACAGGTGATGACTTTCTGTTCATTAAATCCCCAAACAGGCATTTCTCCACTTGGGGGAAAAGAGCAGTTAGAGCAGTGATAAAGTCAACAGTGAAGAAATCTGGCACTAGAGGGAACGAAGTTTCACAAAAGTGATTCGGAAAGCAGTATCCTTAGCGGTTAGACCCAATGAAACAGTCACTCATTGATAATTCCAAATGTTTTTTATAACCGTCCAATTTATTACAGGCTCGTGGCTTTAGAAATGACTGTGTAAAGACAGATGGGTCTCCCTCACCCAGCTTTGTGATTTTTGGAGACATGCTCTCCCCAGCAGGAACACCTGTCTGTACAGTATGTGTTCTCATGAATTCCAATCCATTTGGTTTATTTAAGTTTTCAAGACTTTAAAGTATCTGTTTTATCTGTGTCACCCTGAAGAAATTCAAGTTACGCTGTAATCCAGTACTTTCAGACTAAATCCTTTAAAAAAAAATCATTGTTATTTTTTATAAACTATTGGTTTTAGTACCCTGTTACAGGCCAAATTTGTTGGGGGTTTTTTCCCCCCTCAAAACAAGCAAAATGGGTTTTTTCCCCCGCAAAACAAGGGAATTCTTTACTGTAAGCCTTTGCTATAAAAGCGCTATCTCTACCCCACCCAGCATCTCTCCGAGATGTCTCCAGTACCTCAGAATTATCGACCATGATATTCCGTATTTTAAAAGAAAGAAAACTCAGAAATTTGAGAGAATCTTTTCAACTGCCTGGCATTTAAAGAATTTTAAAACCAGCTGCAAAACTCGCTCTTCATTTTTAAAATCATAAATATTTACTAGTTGTTAGTATTTCCAAAGCAGATCTGAGCCGCGGCTGGTGTATCTTGTTTTACCTCAGATAAGAGTGTGAGGAGCTGGAATGAGGGACCGCATCCACCCTGCAGGGCCAGCACTCAGACCACCTCTTCCATTCCATGGGGCTGCCCCTCTGGGCTGAACCCCCAAGGGCAGAGCCCTCCAAGGGGACTTCGAGGCCAACTGCAGGCTCTTCATTAATTCATCTCCCCCCACCACGTTGGACGAGGGCTCCCCACGGGGCAGCCAGCGCCCACCCCAGCCCCATGGCCTGGTGAGTCCATGGTGAGGGACTGAGAGCCCCAGGCTGGGCTGAACTGGGGGGTCCTGGACCATGGGCAGGTTGAGGGGAGGCCAGGCAGGGACAGTCAGGGCTGTTTGATGCCCTCAGGGACGTTGATATGGACATTTCTGAACAGCTTTGTTGGATTTAGGTACTTAGTTTTTATTTTAGGCACTTAAAAAGTGTTTCAGATCCTGTTTATGCCCTCATTATGCCCTACTTGCTCTACAGGGGTCTGTAGCTTCTTCTAAATCGCAATGAGCAGCTGCATTGACAAAGATAAAAGATACAGGCTGGCTTGTGAGTTGTGTTATCTGAGTTCAGAACAAACAGAGTTGTGGGCACAGTTAAAAAAGCCCTTATCTCTTACCGCCCACAGAAGAAGCTCTCAGATAGGGATTGATTTTTATTCTGAATGGCATTTGAAATCCACTGTGCTAATAAAAATATAGACAGAAACCATAAGCGTGATTAAACAGAATCTAACACACTTCACTCCACTGCAGCATCTGCCTACACATTTACCACAGAAGGACGGACTCCAGGTCAGCCTGAAACTTCACACTACTAGAAGCATTAAGAGCCAAAATGTCTTAAATTGCCTTAAAAAAGTATAATTTAGTAGGGCACGCTGCTAGATTATTTTTTTTTTTAAATGCTTATTATTTCTAATCAGAACACCAAACAACTAGGGTTTATTTCCATTTCAATAGGTATAGTTTTAAGAATGTAGGCACTGCAACTGCTCCTACTTACATATTTTTTCTTTCTGCTTTTTGGTCTTTCAAACTGATATAATTACCATAAGGCTTTTCTGCCGGCAACTGTTAATCAATAGTTTTGACAAAATATCAAGCGTTTCTTCTCCCTACAAAATTATTTTAAAAAGCAAAGTAATATCTACTTCAGCAGGTAGAAAATTAACGTGTGCAAATCTCTTTCAGAATCACACAGTTTATTCAGCTAAAAGTAATGGCTCATTTGCTTTTAGTCAAAATATTTGCTCCTCTTCCCTTTAAGACATAACTTTAGAGACATCTTTCACAACTGAATAAATTGAAATTTCGTTTCCAGTAGGTTTGCCCAGGAAAGAACTGGGCTTAGTATATCTTTAAGTAAAGAACAAACAAACAGAACAAAAAGGTACTAGCTAAGCCAAACAATTTAATGCCAAGAAAAAAAAAAATCACCTTTACAGTTCCTTAATCATTTCCAGTGAGTTATATGCAGTTGAACTATGGCTCCTGACTGATATTTTCACTTAAGTATCTGACAGAGGGAAGCTGGAAAACTTGCTACAAAGAGAAAGCATCGATTTGCGGCTGTTCTGCACTAATGGCTTCCTAGGGACTAATAAAATAAGTTAGAGCCTAATAAAATGACTGATCTCTCATTCAGGATAACAATGAACCTTAGCCGCCGAGTCAAGTCAGACCCATTATTCTAAGTGACAAGCCAAAAAAGGCAAAGCAGAAGTCACATACTTCCCATCAACCCAATCTATTATTATACAGGAACATCTAAATTCCTTGGTCCTCAGAAGAAATTTGGATGTGGCAGAGCAGTGACATGCTTGTTTGGTACTTTCTGCCTTCCGGCTGCTAATTCCAGAAACAATAGAGGTAGCATTCACAGAGAAGCTTTGGAAAGGGTGTTGATAATACAGCGCTACATAAGTTAAGAAATTTAAGATTCTGTTTCTAGCTATCATGAAAGCAGTGGTACCAGGTCAGATCAAATACATATCTTGCCCTATCTCAAACAAATGAGTATAAAAAAGAAAGAGGAGGCAAGTCAACAGGATAATCCCCATCGCTATTGTAGCCTGTGGGACCTCCTGAGCTGGGTAAGTCTGTATGCCGTTAGAAACCATCAACGGATTTGTTTTCCAAGATTACCCAATCTTCCCTCGAACCCAAACAAGCTTTTGGCATCCACAATACGGACCTAGCTTCACAGGTCTGCTACACAACAATTGAGGAACCATCGCTTCTTCCTGATGAATCTGGTGCCTACTAGTTTCCTTGGATACCTCAAACTCCTTTTACTGGAAGAGAAAGACAATTTTATCCTTGTGCTCCTCATTCATAAGTGTAAATTTGCAGACTTCTAGCCCAACAGATCTCAATTACTCACTCTCTCAATTGAAGAGTCCTACTACACTTAATTTTTAACCATATAGCTTCTGTTCTATAACTCGAATCAACTTGGTTTGCCTTCTTTGGGACACCAATATTGTACACAGTATTAATGATATGGATAAAAGATGGATTGACACAATGGCATTAGCATGTTCTCTGTTTCTCTGTGATATTCCCAGTAGTTCCTGGTACTTGGTTTGCTTTTTGATCGCTGCTATCACTGAGCTGCATTATCATGGAACTATCCATCATAGAATCACAGAATGTGTTGGGTGGGAAGGGACCTCCAAAGGCCATCTAGTCCAACCCCCCTGCAGTCAGCAGGGACATCTCCAACTAGACCAGGTTGCTCAGAGCCTCATCCAGCCTGGCCTTGAATGTCTCCAGGGATGGGGCCTCCACCCCCTCTCTGGGCAACCTGGGCCAGTGTCTCACCACCCTCAGGGTAAAGAACTTCTTCCTAATGTCTCATCTAAACCTGCCCTGCTCTAGTTTAAACCATTGTCCCTCATCCTGTCGCTACATGCCCTTGCAAACAGCCCCTCCCCAGCTTTCCTGTAGGCCCCCTTCAGGGACTGGAAGGCCGCTATAAGGTCTCCCCGAAGCCATCTCTTCTCCATCATAAGAGGTCGATGTTTTGGTGGGTGATCAAATCACTTCACTTTTCCAAGAAACATTCACGAAAGAACAGACTTAGAAATTTGAGTATAGGACTCTTCAGCTTTAGTTACGACCACTATCAGTCATACAAGAATTAGGATTTCCAATGCCTAAGAAAACCAAGAACAAAACAAAGACCTTCCAGAAATAGGTTTTCAGGAGTAGTAAAGAACGAAACCTTCCAAACAGATGAACTCTAGGAAAACAGGAGGCAACAGAGTTCTGACATTTCTGCACAACTCTTCAGTTATGTCTTTACTGCATTTATTCCCAGAACTAGTCTGTTACTTGTTCCACACTCCTGCTTTATCTCTGTAGAGCATAGATTTTTATTTTTTAAAAACCCCACATTTTAGCAAAGAAATTATCACAGGATAAAAAGGATAAAAGCAAGCACGCATGGAACAGTTTCATCAATATTACATTAAGCAATGTTTAGTAATAAATTAAATTATAATTGTGGGATATTAAACAGTATTAAAAGTTGCTTGTAAATAGTAAAATTATCAGCTCTGTCAAAACTTCATATGCTGAGCTTATCCAAATCATTCTCTCTATGATTTTCATTACAACACATTTTCTTGAGTCAAATTTATATGCCCCATAGAATTTTTCAGCAGTTTTAAAATGAAAGAATTAAAAGAAACCAGGAACTTACATGGTAAAGACATCAATAACATCTCCTGCAGCTCTTGTCATCTCAAAGTAGGTTTGCAGAATGTTGACGGTTCCTGAAAGGGCTTCATGTCCACACCCACAGAACAGCGCGACCCCGGCATACAGCAGGATGGTGGCAATCAAAGACGCGTAGGGAATCCCTCCCAGGCATTTGATGCAACACTCGAAGCACCCTACAAGAAAAGAAAGTTGTGCGTTAATGTATTATATCAAGAAAACAAAAAGAAAGCTCTCACTCTTGAGAAACACTTCTGAAAATTGAAGACTGGAGGCCAAAGAGGGATTAGGTCAAGTATAACAACCCATAACGTCAGAAAAATCAGTGAAAGGACACAGGTTAATTCACTTTCTGGGTTTTCTCAGTTGTGACTTGGCCTATGAAATGCAGACATGCCATCTGATTAACATGAAATGTTAAACAGTTGATTCCTCGTACAGTTTCACGTTTTTATTCAGAGGTTACAAAGTCAATCCCAGGTTATATTCACAATTCCTGTTGCTCACCTGTCAGATTACTGCGGAGCACCCTCAACAATAGGAAAACCACAAAAAGAAGATATTTAGTTCAACTCTTTCCCTCACCACAGGTTTATTCCATTTTTTCATCTGTACAGAGCCGACAACGGGATTGCTCCTGCCCACAGCACCAATTCTTTGTGCATCACTCAAATACCTCACAAGGATAAATGAAGGTACCCAATAGAAAGGCACAGAATTAGAAACAATTCTAGAAGTTGAATTTTATCTGAAGTTTCTTAAGCGAGGGCAACTGCTCTTGAGTTATACAAGGCCAGTCTTCAGTCCAGCCACGATGCCCAGTCCCACCACAAACCCCGTCCCCAGCAAGGGTGCTCACGTGCCTGGCACTGCCTTGCCTGGTTTGTCACGTAGCTTCATGAACGCAACATCTCTGACCCTCCCCAATCTCACCGCTCCCATAAGGACCACCCTGTAGAGCCCTTCCCGATGCCTTCGGGCAGGACAGAGAAGGCAGGAGCCACTGCCTGAGGGAAGGCAAGTGTGCATTGACTCAGCAGCCAGAAGCTTTATTTTCTCCTAAGTATGACCAGCTTAGGCCACCAAGGATTTGGACAGAAAACAATGTAAGGGTTATACATTTTAAATACTTATAAAGACAATAGCCAATTAAAAATTACTTATAAGATCACGGAATCATGGAATCTTCAGAGTTGGAAGGGACCTCTAGAGATCATCTAGTCCAACTCCCCCGCTAAAGCAGGATTGCCCAGAGCACATCCCTCAGGACTGCATCCAGGCGGGTCTTGAAAATCTCCAGAGAAGGGGACTCCACACCCTCCCTGGGCAGCCTGTTCCAGTGCTCTGTCACCCTCACCGTAAAGAAGTTTTTCCGCGTGTTTGAACGGAACTTCCTATGTTCCAACTTGTGCCCATTGCCCCTCGTCCTGTCACTGGGAACCATTGAAAAGAGCCTGGCTCCATCCTCCTTCAACCCACCCTTTAGATACTTGTAAACATTAATCAGGTCCCCCCTCAACCTTCTCTTCTCCAGACTAAAGAGTCCCAGCTCTAACAGAGCTCAGCACCCCCCCACCTCACACATGGCATCCGAAATCCAGGGCCAGTACCCTTACTTTAGCTTTATTATAGTGAAAGAGTGCAACATAGAAAATCCATCATCCAAAATCCAGGGGCAGTACCCTTACTTCCGCTTTGTGATAGTGAAATAGTGCAAGACAGTAAAATAGCAGAACAGAATAAAACCAGCATAATGGAATAAAGTCACATATGATAAAATAAGATGCCATCCAATGAAAAATTGCATCAGAAAAAAAAAAACTCCTCTTCCCCCCCCCCCCCCCAATTTTTTCAAAATTTGAAAAATAATCGGAACGGATTTATGATTTGTGAAGAAAAATTGCTTCTATTCCTCTCTCACGCTAAAACTGCTCATGCTTCTAAGCCTTTGAGGGAAGCTTTTCATAGTACTATATTTTACCAAGTCAAGAGTTTTTCACTCGGAGAAAAATTATGGGAAAAAAATAATTCCTCCAACCACACGAAATTTTCAAATAATCGGGTATTCTCAAGGCCACGCTCATTTATTCAGCTCTTCCACAGGCCTCTTACCTTTCTCACTATTTCATGAGTAACTGGAGTTTTCAGTGTCGCCAAACCAACTCAAAACTAAAGAAAATCAGTGGATCAGGACAAAGATTTTTAACTGCGTCCCCCACATCACTCATACCCCACGGAGGGTGATGTCCTGTAGGTAACATTTGCTCCGATTCTTTTCTTTCAGCTGTTCAGAACATGAAAATAGCAGTTTAATAAGAGAACAGAAACGCGATTTTAACTTGCCCAAGGGTATTGAACCACGGGTAGAGGATGTGAGGCAGGCAGGCGTCCCCCACTCCCAACCCACAGCCACAGAAACCACCACCAGGAGAGATAAAAAATGCTCCTCTGGTCTTTGTTTTCATCTGCAAATACAGGTTTCACTATTATTCAAACAGTTCACTCCGCACAATAACCTTGTGCAATGGAATTCAGATTTGATGCTCTTTTTTTGCTTACGTTCACCAATATTTTCCCCCAGGGAAAAATCTAGATCTGCCGGGACATAAACCACGGGAAGTAATCCAAAACGCCATTCTTCTTCGTACCTATCAACATGAAGGACTGTACTGTTGTTTTATTTAATTGTATTATAAATCATTCCACTGAGAAAATCTAATAATGAAACACATAGAAGATGACAAGACAAGGAATTTTATTCTACATGGATAAAATAAAACTCCAAAAGTCCATTGTTTCAAAAGTCTCCAAGTGCACCAGCCAAACATATGTTGACCACGTGTGTTTATACGATCTCTTTCTCTACTTTAAGAAGGCAAAAGGTTTAGGTCTTGAGCAGAAGCAGAAATTGTCCCTGTGATTTACATTATCCTAATTATCCACCCAAATTGCACCACCACAATCAGCTCTTTGTTTGCGTCTTAGCGATACGTGAACTCTTTCTTCTCAGTGCAGGTCAGGACATACAACTGATAAATAAAACACACAATCCATTTCTGGCCAGCGCATTTTAAACAATAATAAATAAATAAATAAAAAAGGATTCAGGATCTAGATCTCTTGCCACATAAGTCTGTGGAAGTGAAGTTTAAACCAAATATATCAAAACCAGTTTCAGAGTGCATTTATGCTACCGCCTTTTACGTAAACTGTTAAGAAAACCCATCCACCCCAGATTCCTATGGAAAAATTAACATGGAGAAAATAAATATAAAAAAAAAACACATAAAAAATAAAACATAGAGATACAAACGGATTTTCTGCTTTTTCTTTCTTCCTCATTTACAATGCGTTTTCAGCTAGAACATCCAGGATGATTAAACCCAGATAACTGCATCTCCAATGTATTACTGGTTAATCACAGATAATGTGAAGAAGCGCCTCCGAAGATTACATAACACTTTAATTACATTTTTTTCTTAACTTACTTATTTTTCTTAATGATTTTTCTATCTAATATTAGGAGCCAGGACAGCAGAGCCCAGGAAAAATGCAACAGAACTACAGAAACTTGAAATGGAAAACAAAATGAGAAAATCTTTCCTGCCTTCCCTGCCTGGCTAGGCATGTGTTTCTTCATACCTAAATTTGTACCACTTGTCACATAGCTTTCATGGCCAATCAACTCAAATACAGTTTCACAGACCGTCATGAAACACGCAGATTTAGTTCTGAGTTTTATTAGGCTAGCCTGAACCTCACAAAGTCAAGCTACTCTTACGCAATATTTTAATCGATACATACACCCATCAAAACAGATAGTACTGAACAAAAAGGAACGCATTTTACTTAGACCTAGTACCAGAAAAAACCCAAATTATAGAACACGTGGCAGGACTTCCTGATCTGAAACTGTTCTCCAAGGGACCACAGCAGAACAACAGGTAGAAGCAATCCGGCTGCCTTGATATTGTCCCAAGGAGAATCAGGATGGTTTGGGTTGGAAGGGACCTTAAAGCCCCCCCAGTGGCACCCCCTGCCCTGGGCAGGGACACCTCCCACCAGCCCAGGTTGCTCCAAGCCCCGTCCAACCTGGCCTTGAACCCCTCCAGGGATGGGGCAGCCACAGCTTCTCTGGGCAACCTGGGCCAGGGGCTCACCACCCTCACAGCCAAGAATTTCTTCCCAATATCTCATCTAAATCTCCCCTCTTTCAGTGTAAAACCCTTCCCCCTCGTCCCATGGATCCCCTCCCTGATCCAGAGTCCCTCCCCAGCTTTCCTGGAGGCCCTTCAGGCACTGGAAGGCCACTAAGTACAGAAGACGGACGAGATATTTGAGAAGTAGTTTAACAAAGCTGCAAATCAGAGGAAGCAACATTTGGGAATTAATCAGCAAAGAGCATCCTTGTACTGTGATCTGGACAACCTGTTCCAGACATGCTGCAAACCCCTCCCACATGATTGTCCTCTAACTGTGTCCCAGTGTCCATGGGACACATCCCATTCTGCTCCTACCCTCTACCCTTATACAAGATCTACTGGAAATCAGAAGAAAACTTTATCTCCTTGCTGTTTCAAAACCTAACAGCTAAAGCACCTTTCTTACTCCTGTTCAGGAGATGACTGCTTTAAATTAGCTCTCTATGAGAATGTTTACTATTACAGAATTACCTATTAAGCAACAAAAAATTACTTCTACTGCAAAATTTATTCTGAGATCCTGGCTGCTAAGACTACAGTGGAAAAATAAATAAATAAATACATACCAGAGTAATTTGATTAAACTGTTATAAGCAACATGATATGAAGAGCAGCAAGAATAATGCCCACAGAAAATCTCAAAAGGATTTTCAGGAAAATGGCCAATTAATCGCAAGAAAATACACAACAAATATGCAGGTATCTTCTCACAGATTAAATTCTGTACCATTACTGGATCTACTTTGACTTGTTGTCTTAGTGTGACTGGTTGTTAGGTAATCAGAAATCAGGTAATACTGAAAATCAAAATGTTATTCTTCGGGCCTTTACAGTCATTCTGCAGTTAGTGTTTGCAGTAAATAATTGCATCAGTTGCTGCTCTCAATATGGGACCAAGGATAAGAGGAATCATAAAAAGACTTTTGCTTTTTTAGATGCCGGAGGTGCACTTGTAGACAAGTGGTGTATGCGGTGGGTGGGAACTGGCTGATCGAGGGCGGTGGTCAATAGCTCCTTCTCGAACTGGCAACCTGTCACAAGTGGGGTCCCCCGGGGACCAATACTGGACCCAACGCTGTTTAATATCTTCATAAGTGATCTGGAAGGTTGCTGATGACACCAAACTGAGTGGGGAAGCGGACATTTCAGAAGGCAGAGCCACCCTGCAGGGAGACCCAGATAGGCTGGAAGAACAAGGACAAGAGTAAGGTCTTGCACCTGGGGAAACATAATCCAGGAATGCGGCACTGGCTGGGATGTACCCAGCTGGCGAGCACCTCTACGGAAAGGGGCCTGTGGGTCCCGGTGGACAACAAGCTCAATGTGAGTGAACGGTGTGCTGCTGCGGCAAAGAAAGCCAACGGGGTGCTGGGTTGCATCAACAAGGGCGTCACCAGCAGAGATAAGGAAGTCATTATCCCACTGCTCAGCGCTGGTCGGGCCACACCTGGAATGCTGTGCTCAGTTTGGGTCCCTGCTATACAAGAAGGATGTGGAGAGGCTGGAGAGGGTCCAGAGAAGGGCCACCAAGGTGATCCCAGGACTGGGCAGCCTGCCGTATGAGGAAAGGCTGAGAGAACTGGGATTGTTCAGCCTTAAGAAGGCTTAGGGGAGACCTTATCGCCATGTTCCAGTATTTCAAGGGTGGCTACAAAGAAGATGGAGACTCCCTTTTTACAAGGAGTCACATGGAAAAGACGAGGCGTCATGGGTACAAGTTACTCCTGGGGAGATTCTGATTGGACAGAAGAGGGCAATTTTTGACAATGGGAACAGTCAGCCCTTGGAATAATCTCCCCGGGGAATAATCTCCCCAGGGAAGTGGTGGATTCCCCAACATTGGGCACTTTTAAGATTTGGCTGGTCAAAAAGTAAGCAATCTGGCTTAGTTCAGCTCCGTTCTAACTAGCATTTTTTTCTTAGTAGGCTCACAGAAATAAAGTTAAAATAATCAGCTGCCTATTTACTCTACCCTATATCAACATAAAATTGTCCTGCACTTTTACTAGGAAAGTACAGACTTACAGATACATTGTTGTGAAAAGCCTTTTTCTAAACTAACTCAAGTCAATTCTCTGAGAAATTTTAGTTAGAAATTTTAGAATTATAAGACCAGCTTAGGTCAGTAGCCCAATGTGACTTCAGATGTCTCATGGAATGCAAGATTATTTTTTTTTTCTTTTAAGTTTGCAAAACCTCCTTGTAGCAGCACCAATATTTGTTAAAATAGAAAATTGCACGGTAAAGCTCTTTTTTTTTTCAATGGGAAAACTACTCTGACCTTCAAAGACCTGCTTTAAAATTCATTTACGAACACCTTTTTATTCTTAGCGCATATACAAATTGTAAAGTTCTTTCTGTTCATGTAAGGGGATCCGTAGATTACATGGCATTGTAATAAAGTACAGTACATGACACAAAATCCCCTTCCCTTACTCGTATTGATACTCTCTTGTTCCGAGTAATGGATTACAATCACAATTAAACCCGAGCAAGGGCAACAGAATTTGTAATTTTTCTACACTGCTTATAAAGTAGCTATAATTTCATCCAGAACTGCCCCTGGTTTTTAATAAGCACACAAAACTCCAGTTCAAATTCTAACGTTTAAAAAACTGCATTCACTAGAGAAAAAACTAGATTCGGTAAGATCAATAACAATCCATCACGGTACCTTCTATATCAGAAATATAATTTAGATTTGCATTTTCATCATACGCATTGAACACATTTCATGAGTTACATTCAAGATAATTAAATCTCAAATGGATGGCTTAAATGGGTTCCAAATAATTCAGAGTTTTAATACACAGTGGTAGTAGTATGAAATATGCTACTTAGTCAAAGAAAAGAAATATTATTTCAAGAAGCCTGCAACAGAATAACACCGAGCTCTTCAAACAACTATATTTAGCAAATCCAGCTGGCAGAGAGATCTATAATTCCTGTGCTACCATCACCTGGCATAATAAACTTCCAAAGCCACAGTATTTTATATATATTTGCTGAATTATATTATAATAAATGCTCAACTAATTTTAAAGACACAGATAAATAAACATGGTTTTAGTTCTCATCAAAGCCCATAGCACGAAACTTAAAACAGCAAGGGAGAGGAAGTCCTCTCTTTCTCCTAGAATCAGAGCCACAGGTATGTAGTTGTTTATCCCATAGATAACAAACACGCTTCTTTTGTTCCATCCTTCTTAACCCCACTGAAACCTGGGGAAAGAAAAAAAAACAACCAAGGGCTACCTTCAACCCCTTTTCCTGGGTAACTGAAACGCAGCTGGATATAGACAAATGTACATTCTATATACGGCTTTTATAATGTCCAGCCTGGAACAGAATGAATGAAGAATTTATCTGTTGAATATATCTAAAAAAAAGTAAATCTGAATTAACCAGCAGATACAATAATTTCACCCTGTCCTTCATTGGTCATACTTCAGCATCACCCAATGGTGGGAGTACAAAAATTCATATTCTGTTCATACTGGACTGTGCTCTTTTCACAGAATCACAGAATCTTCATGGTTGGAAAGGACCTTTGTGATCATCAAGTCCAACCAAACAACCTACAGACTCTGCCACTAGAGCATGCCCTGAAGTGCCACATCTAGACATTCCTTAAACACCTCCAGGGATGGTGACTCAACCCCCTCCCTGGGCAGGCTGTTCCAGGGCCTGACCACTCCTTCAGTGAAGTCATTCTTCCTAATATCCAATCTAAACCTGCCCTGCCGCAACTTCAGGCCATTTCCTCTGGTCCTGTCATTATCCACCTGGGAGAAGAGGCCAACCCCCACCTCTCTACACCCTTCTTTCAGGGAGTTGTAGAGGGCAATGAGGTCTCCTCTCAGCCTCCTCTTCTTCAAGCTAAAGCTTCAAGCTTTTATCAAGGATCAAAGAGCTTGTTGACTTCCTCTGTTGAACCAAAGAATTCTGCTGAAGTATTTGTTGAACCTGGATAACTTTCTAACGAATGATGAGCATTGCTGGATGTCACCCATCACCAGAGGAGCGCTGTGAAGCAATCCACCTGGGCAGTACCTTTCAGCAGAACGTTGACCTAAGCTATTGTGAGAGCAGAGAATCGGTGGCTTGGCAGTAAAGTCTCACCATGACCAAAGATCTAGAATTCTCATAGTGAAGGTACATTCCAAACTTTGGCAGAGGCTGTACAACATCCCAAAGAGCTACTCTGCATCTCTTTCCTACTCCATAACTCTCAACAACACAGGGAATCACAGAATCATAGGGTTGGAAGGGCCCTCTGGAGATCATCTAGTCCAACGCTCTTCCAGAGCAGGGTCACCCAGAGCAGGTGGCACAGGAACGCGTCCAGGTGGGTTTGGGATGTCTCCAGAGACGAAGACTCCAACACCCTTCTGGGCAGCCTGTGCCAGGGCTCTGCCACCCTCACAGCAAAGAAGTTCCTCCTCATGTTGAGATGGAATTTCCCATGTTCCAGTTTGTGCCCATTGCCCCTTGTCCCGTCGCCGGGCACCACGAAGAAGAGCCTGAGAAGCTATCTTGGATTGACTGGAACTACATTTTTAAAGCAAAACGACTCATTCTCTTTGCCAATCAGACAGGAAACTAGCCTTTTTTTCCCCCATCACTTTATTTTCTTCTTCTTCTTCTTTGATGGACAGGTAAATGATCATCCTGTATGCTGTATGCTTCCTTTAAGGCATCAGTGTCACCTTTCCCAGCCCTGCCAATTGTAATTCTAACAAAGATCTAATTTAAGGAAAAGCTCCTGGCTGCACATCTCGCAGCTTGTCAAAGAAATTGGCTCAGTTACTATTTAGGTACCTACACAAGGCTCCTTTTAGTAAGGTATTGAGCCTGTGCTTGACTGCGAACACGTGGCTTGTCTCCTCAACTTAAAATCAAATTAACACCGTAACATCAATACGATATACGGAAGAAGGGGCAGAGAGCCAGAACTAGGTGACATCACGCCACAATTATTTCCAAATTGTACAGCCTCACCCTACGCCTGAATTCATTGTTTCCTTGGGTAAACATCTATGAAAAGATTTAACTTCCACTAGTACAACTGAGAGCAAGCAGTAGTAGTTTAGGGATGTTTTTAGGCCACTGTCTTTCTTTTTTAAAACTTTTTTACTACTTGGTGTGTCAAGCCCCTTAGAAAACGTTTCCCATCTCCTTGCCCTTTTGTCCCTGACAGCCCCCACATCTTTGCCACCATCCTTAAGCTTAAATTGTTGGACAGTTGCGTTGTAGAAGTAGCTGCGAAACCTGGTTTAGAATCAGACCCTACCTGGCTGGGCTAGATAAGGATCAATTCTAAAAGTGGACGCAATCTGGCTCGGACAGTTCTTACCCCATTTGACACCAGTACACATCACACCTTCACTGTTTCACATTCATATAAAAACTTTACATATGCAATATATATATATGCATCCACGCTGGTTTTGTTTGTCCATGTCCAAGAGGGTAAAGCTTCTGGTGAGAGCAGAACAGATTATTAAGTGAAAACCTTGGAAGGGGGATCTGCACATGCTTGAGAAGCTTCTCTCTTTTTTACAGGGACTGTTATAGCTTGCAATGGAAACCAATGCCATTTTTCCAGCTAAGGAACTAATTAAAACATTTTATGTATGTACATAAAACCTACACATTCACACCTTTAAGAGAAAGTAGGAAGACAAACGAACACTCCTACTTGTGGGACGTTGATGACTATGACAACGTCCAGAAAACTGCGTTGTGATGAGCTGTTACAGCCTCCTCAGTACATTAGGTTTATTGCTGTTTAACGAGACAAATCTTAATCTAGCAGTTAATAAGTATTAAAGTTACTGACACGGAGCAGTCGCTGCCTGAAATACTAATCAGCCAGGCATAACACAGTCAATCTTTGTAACCTTAAAAAAACCCGCTGGTTGATTTAACCCAGACAACATTTGTCAGCTTCAAAATCACGCTAAAGCCAAAGGGACAGGAACGAAACAAACTAGCTGCACAGATGTCGTACAAATAAAGATGAATTTGGTCAACTGATTCAAACGGTGTACACCTTTGTATACAAATTTGTATATCATGTATCTAAGATTTGTACATTAAATTAACTGAAGAATCATTATTATTACTAAATAGGTTATAGGCACGTTATATGTATCAATAATGCATAGACAATTATCGAAACTATTATAGATATTTGCAATTATGTTTTTGATCTGCTGGAGACAATAAGAGTTTGTAAGAACACTAATTCTAGGCAACATTTAGTACTCTCATTATAAAGCAAATGGCAATGCCGTGCATCATAAAACTAGAAAAGAAGCATCCTTTCCATCCCCCTCACCCAGGGTTCATGGCTTCAACCCCTCAGTCCTTGCCAGCAGGAGCAGGGAAGTGATGGTGCCTCTGTACTGGGCACTGGTGAGGCCTCACCTCGAGTGCTGTGTTCAGTTCTGGGCCCCGCTGTACAAGAGGGACATTGAGGTGCTGGAGCGTGTCCAGAGGAGAGCTACCAGGCTGGGGAGGGCTCTGGAGACCAGGTCGTATGAGGAGAGGCTGAGGGAGCTGGGCATGTTTAGCTTGGAGAAGAGGAGGCTGAGGGGAGACCTCATTGCCCTCTACAACTCCCTGAGAGGAGGGTGTAGAGAGGTGGGGGTTGGCCTCTTCTCCCAGGTGGATAACGACAGGACCAGAGGAAATGGCCTGAAGCTGTGGCAGGGCAGGTTTAGATTGGATATTAGGAAGAATGACTTTACTGAAGGAGTGGTCAGGCACTGGAACAGCCTGCCCAGGGAGGGGGTTGAGTCACCATCCCTGGAGGTGTTTAAGGAACGTCTGGATGTGGCACTTCAGGGCATGCTCTAGTGGCAGAGTCTGTAGGTTGTTTGGTTGGACTCGATGATCTCAAAGGTCCTTTCCAACCATGAAGATTCTGTGATTCTCCTCAGCCTCGGACTGAGCTATTTCTCCCAAATGGAAAACTACTACGAGGCACGTACTGAAGCGGAGTTCTGCAGTAATTTTTTCTCATTCACCAACAGACTGAGTGACACTGGGCTTGGAGCCACATCTTTTTTTTGCCTTTTTTTAGTGCATTATCCAAAATCTTGCAAACGCAGAGAACATTCCGCCATGAATCTTCTGCGCACTCATCTGCTTCATTGGAATGTTCTACAAACCTCTTACACATTTAAAAGGCATTTACGTTTTTAAACCTCCTAATTTTAGAGAAGGTAGCACCCTTCTTTTTTCAGGCAATGGAACAGGGACAAAACCAGGTTATTTGTAAAGTGACTTTTCAGTTTGGTACTCAGAATGACACTAATATGATTTCTCAGAATACTTACGTTTATATAGCTCTTTATATAATCAAAAGACACTTTACTGTTGCCATTTCCAGTTGCGTGCGCTCCACACTCAGAAATGGCAAAAAATACAATTAGAGGTTAAGTTGTGAATACATCGATCTCGGGAAATTTTCCAGCAGCTGTGCAGGATGTGCTGGCAAGAAGCATACGAATAAAATACCAAATACTCAGCTGCCTTAAATGATCTCTTTTGCCTTACAAATCTTTCCGCTACCGAAGCGGATCGGGTGGGGACGTGGTACAGCTCTTAGCTCATAGCGGTGGAATACTAGAACTCAAAAACCATGGGTTCTTGGATATAGTAGCCATTTAAACATTCTTTTACTTGGCATTACATAGCCCTTGCTCTTTATTCCACACCATACGCAGCTTCTGATCCCACGTCCTCCTGTTTTGCATCACCTTTATCTCCAAAGCCTCTCTTCGACATCATCTGCTCCCTTTACCCTCAGGCTGGCTTCATCCTGGCCGCTCTTATTCCCTTGAACACCTATTTGCCCGAGAAACAATCAAAGCAGATAATCTTGCTCCTTCTCTTCAAAGCCGGGCGAGAGCAAGCTCATCGCTCTGGGGGATGCGCCGTGGGAACACGGCCTGGGCTCCCTCTTCTCTCCCCATCCTTCTTCTGTCCAATTCCACCAGCGTCTCCAAGGCACTGAGAGACTCCCCAACGAAACCCACGCGCACAGGTTGTCGTATGCATTTGTTACCCAAAAGGGGAGAATAACTTCAGCCAAAGCAGCAGAAAAGGGAATTATAGAAAGTTTCAGTCTGAAATTTTGAATATTCTGGATATTTCCGTCTGGAAATAAAACCATAATCTTTTAACAGAAGCATTAGGTAACTTTATATATGACTGCCACTTCAACACCTCAGAAAGAAAAACAGATGAAGAAATAGATGATGATGGGGCAGACAGGGGTTATCCTTCAGGATGACCTGAATAATCCAGTCAAGACTCGTTCTGAGGAAGACTCTTCTGTGAAACTAATGAATGTCATCATGTATATTTTCCAAAATATATACATAACTATGTGTAACGCTTTAACGTGTCTTATTTAGACTTCTCTATACAGGTGTCCCTGCCCAGGGCAGGGGGTTGGAACTAGATGATCTTTAAGGTCCCTTCCAACCCAAACCATTCTGTCATTCATGCTATGATGATACAGTAATTAGCCCCTTAATCCCATTTAAAAACACCAACCTATGAATCTATCAATAAGCGGTTTTGCAGACATAAATAAAACAGAAATGGAGGTCTTTGTTAATGAACTTCAGATAAACAATTTAAACGTACCACTCAGTGAAAATTTACACATTCACTTTTTTCATTGATAATAAATTTAAAGATACAGGTCATAAGCAAAGTCTCTGCAGACCAGTACGTTACATACTTTCTCAAGCCTAAAACTAATAATCTCAATGACACCAAACTGATTTTTGGGGTTTTTTTACTGGAACTGAGTCATTAACTTTCATTCTACCAAGACCTCAAGTTATGTATTTCTTTTGAACGGAAACATCTGTAGTAGCCACGTTCTATCGGCTTCAAGACGACCATCTATTCAAAATGTAAGCCATCTCCCCCCAGAGTTTAACAGTGCTTACTACTGGCTCCAGCTGGAATGGAAATCTCAGCAAGTATTCGGTGAAGTGACAATTTTTAGAGTAAAGGAATGAATAACTGTATCAAGGAGAACGACTCTCAACCAGACAGATTAGAATCCAGTGAAAGATCAATCTGCATTAAGCATGCGTTTCATTTTCACTCTCTACAGAAAGGGGGAAAATCATTTATTCTTGTAGATTAAAATACTAAAAGACATTTACAACTAATATATGAGAGGCAGACAAGAAAATTCCATTTCAAGAACACAGACTCTGAAATCACGTTTCATATTACTCTTACTCAACTGCTGCTTTGCCATGGAAGGACAGTTTTCTTTCTAGTTTCACAAAGGTTCATCTGCAAGGTACTTAGGCACAATTATTTTCATTGAAGTTTATAGTTTCATCAAAACTCAATCTAGATAGGATGCTGAAAGCCACTTCTAAATCTTAATGTCTTTTCTACTTACATTTCTGCCCCCTTTCCCTTTTGTAGTTTCTTTTGCCACTAAGTCATTCTTCAATGAAAAAAAAAATAATAATAATTTTTTGGAAGGATGATTGCTGCACGGAATTAGAATGTTCTACTAATCCTGTGCTTTCTTGAACCTTTTGAGCTAGAAGCAAGGCTTATTTTCCCAGCTAAGATAAACTGAAGGGTGAGAAGGTAAGAGGTAACACTGCAAAAAGTTCTTCAAGAGCACAGAACATGAAATACAATTATTATGCACCACAGGCTTTTTCTTCCTCCCAGAAATCTAAGGTTAGGGAACTACTTTTAAGACAGAAAAAAAAAAAAAAAATCTGTGAAAGAGCAAAGGTAATAAAAAGGAGGAAACATGCTAAAAAACAAAAGTAAAGCTGCCATTTAACATTTTTATCCTAATAGTCACACCGACAAATATACTTTTTTAATCACGGATTACGAAGTCGAGCAAGACCAACTACAAGAAGCCAATATACCTCCTATGCAACCTGCCCCTTGCCTAAAATTGCATTAAGACTTAACTTACAGTTGAACAGCTTTTGAGAAAGAAATCAAGTATTAATTTACGGATTTCAAATTATTCAGAATGAAACACACCTACAGGCGATTTGCTCGAAACATGAAATTAGAAGACTGCATGAAATGTAGGAGTGTACCGATAGCCTGAGTAGATCTATTTTCCTCCCCCACCAGTTGAATCTTCCAGTGCCCTTCTCTAATTTTTAAGTGGGAAATGGCTGTAGCGGTTGAGTTCGTTTAATGTTGGCTTTAGTTCAATTTATTTTTCTTTTTCCCAAATTCCAAATACCAAGGAAAGGAAACATTATACACGAACTAGAAAAAGTTCAGGCCAATCCTGCGATAAGAAAGCATTGCCCAGGAGCCACGATCCGTGACGACCCGCTCGCGCTTATCGCATCTCTCCCACTCTGCCGGTTTGCTCTACAGCGGGAGAGCTCTGTAGTTCGCTTACGGGATGCTCTCTAATCTCACATTGCACAGCCAGAAATACCCAACCCCTTGTAAATTATTTCACTGCAGCAGTTCCAGAAAAAGAAATCAACCAAAACAAAGCAAAAAAATCAAGAAGCCGATGTATCAGATTTAGAAAGAAACCACAGGTACAATAAAACAAGTTCAAAAGAAAAATTCACAAAAGTATTAGGAGTTTGGCAGTGACAACAGTGTCTTTTAAATTCTATTTGTAACATGTAAGATTTATATTGGATTTTCCTTACTTAAAAGGCTTGTACTTATTTTATTACGGTTAACCAAAGAAAATTTCCAGGTAGTGGGCCAGTCTGCCTTTGCGGTACGGATGCTTTTTCTCATACTCTCAAGAGACTTGAGTTGAAAAGCTTTCTAATGTAATATGTTATCAAACATCCTGGTGATTTAAAGCAAGGTCACTACAGGCAGCGAACAACGGCTACTTTAAAAGCACGTCGTTGTTATTACCATATAAATAACAGACATTTGTCTTTTTTACAGCAGTGATTTTTACTTAACACTGGTCTTATAAGTCCCATGGTGACTACGGTCCAATACTACTTGGTGAATATTAAATTTGTTTTCATTTTATTATCTTTAATTTATAAGTTTCCTTACTAATTCAGTAAACATGAACTGAATAGCATTAACTCCTACTTGATAAGGCAGTTTACCATTATGTATAAATTTATTTAAAAACTTCTTTTTTCTTTTTGCTTCTCTTTTTTTTTTTTTTTTTGTATTAGAGAGAGGAAAACACGCACATTTTTACACTGAAATTAAAGTCACACAGTTGTGATCCGTCTTTTTTTTAAACTTGAAGCTGTCAAAATTAATCCATAGCAGCCTTTGTGCACTAATTTAATTAGGTTAGCGCAGTTATCTCCAGAAGTAAGCCTTTCAGTGTTTAAAAAGGTCGTGGTCTCAGGAAGTCTTATTGAGCTCCTGCACGGTCTCTTTATTGTAACGCTGCTCTAAGAGTGATATATTTTCCTCCTGGGAAATAACAAAAAATACAAAAGCAGAAAGGTCAACAGACAGAAAGCTTTGAGACAAAAAAAAAAAAAAAAAAATCGAAACAAAGACAAACACATTGGAAGAAAAAAAAAACTGTTAACATAAAAGATGTGTATCTATACCATATCCATACCATACTTATGGATAAGGATCTCTATTAATTAATTTAGGCTAAACTCTGGGTTTTTTTAATAAAGCAACTGGAGAACTCTTGCGGCCTAATACCATCCATGCAAACTGGAAGTAGAGAATCCATGTATTTCGCCTGCCACTAGGCATCTTTTTGAGGTAGTGGAGGGGCTGCACAGAGCTGTACAGTCGGGCAGGGAGGAATTTTGACTACCTGAAGAGGTGTTTTGAGCAATGCTTTCGCCCCCCCCACCCCAACAATGCCAGAAACTGTTGTTCATTAAAACCAATCTGTTGGAAGGGAAATTATGATTTTCACAGATTTTTTTTTTTAATTCTTTTGTTGTTTGGGTTTTTTTTTTTAATATTTTAGTATTTTCAAATGGATGTCTGAATTTAAGCTATTTTTCTTTTAAAATTACTTTTATATTAAAGGAGATTTAAATAAATCCAAAATTAAAATACAATAGATGTAGAGAAAGCTTTGGATAAAGAAAAGTGATTTCTCTGAGCTATCAATTTATAAAAGAGACTGAGATTTCAAAACTTCAGCTGTTTCAGGATAGATAAGTTGTATGCAGAATGCCCGACTCATGCTCCTTGTATTTTAAGACATTCAGAAAACAAGACAGGGACAGACTTTGGTTTATGAGGTAATTAACCATTGCTGGTTTTCTCTAACGACTTCTAAACAAAGTATCAAATTAAGATAACCTTGCGACTTTGCCTCTTGCGTTACCTGTTCTGCCTGGACGTACTTGAAGAGCACCGAAGTTTTCATTTGTAATTACATACTAGCTGGTTCCCAGACAAGCTTCTTCTATACGTGGATTATCTCTTATCTATAATTTGGGGAGGTTTAGGATGGATATTAGGAAGAATTTCCTCACATCAAGGGTTGTCGAGCATTGGAAGAGGCTGCCCAGGGCAGTGGTGGAGTCGCCATCCCTGGAGGGATTCAAAAGCCGGGCAGACGCGGTGCTGAGGGACACAAGGTAGTGGGGGTTTGGGCAGAGTCAGGTTGATGGTTGGACTCGATGATCTGAAAGGTCCCTTCCAACCTAGACCTATGGTTTTCTGAATGCACAACACAGAAGAAACAACTGAGGGTCCTAAACATCCTGTAGGGCTGGTTTGGTAACTCAAGGATCTGAAGAGAGCTGTTTTGCAGACCAAATCCTCAATGCCTGTGAAATGAAATAAACTAAAATATTGAACTTTAGCTGAACTCTAGCTATTCTGATTAGATGTCAACAACACCGAAAGCACAGCAACAAGCTGAAGATCAACTGCTTAACTACGCGTAAGAGAAAAAATGCAAGTTAATGGCATTCACGTTTTGATGAGAGCTAGAAGACAACACAAACCAGGATGCAACTTTTCTATTTAATTTTATGAAAGAAGATTGGTTTAAGAATTTCCATTTTCTAAACAGGATATTATCCAACAGGGAAAGTTACAAATTTCTCTGTTTGCTAAGACGTATGAAACTTGAGTGAACTGCAACCAACTCATGCAAAAAATGTCATGATAAAAATATTTGAATTATCCATACTTTGCCGATTACACTGTTGGTTTGGATTTATAATGCTGTTTCCCTAGCTTACTAAGGACAAATCTTTTGGTCTTTTTCAGTACACGCAGCCAAATCTAACAGTGCCGGAGTGCAGAAGGCGGCATGAACGCTCTCTCCAAAGCCAATGATCTCTTCCCTACGTGGAAGATTTCAGCGCCGCGCACGCTGCAGGCCAACCTCAGCAGGGAGCGCAGTGAAAAGCGCTCTAACTGCTATTGTAACAACTCTAATTGACTCTAATTCCACAGGCTGCAGATAAATATCAGGGGGAATCTTCAAAATTATGCTCAGATCACTGTTAGTTGCTCCACTGCGTTCTCACAAGAAATAGAATCTGATATTCAATTCCATTTTAATGCAGGGAGCGCATCAGTACGTTACATGCAATCTCAGAAAGGGTTTTGCCAATTGCTTTTCAATCACGGATTAATTGTAATCAGGCTGGGTTACAGCCTCTAGCACAGGGAAGAAGAATGCAGCTGCCTCCAGAGATTTCATCTGCTTCCCGGCCTAGCGGAATTCATCCAAAAAGACATTTGGAAAAAAAATGAAAATCAATTTGCAGTAAATGGTTCCCCTGTGCAGCTCCCAACACTCGCCGAGCTCTGCGAGTAGAGTTGCTTTTTGAGTAACTAGACAACTCCTGGTGGGAAAATCTCCGTGTGGGCATGGGACGCGTGGTCAGGGAGGCAGCTGGGCTTTTACTGACTATATTAAAGGGTAAATATTTAGAGTACCAGCAACACTCCAACGCTTAAATGTAACACCCAAAAGACTCCAAGCAGACACTACTGACTACCTTCCATGCTCAGCACGCAGACACATACAGAAGCTGGAGGCAACATCTTTCCTTTAAAGTTACAGAATTTCTCATATGCCTTTGCCTATTCTTATTTCAACATTACACCCCAAGAGAATGTTTACATAGCCAAAGTTCTATAACTAAAAAAAAATAAATAAATAACTATTATTTTCCCTTGCTTTTCTGCATGGGAAACACTACCAAAATTTATTCATCAGACTTGGAAATCTGGAAA
Source organism: Sterna hirundo (assembly GCA_009819605.1). Classification (NCBI taxonomy): domain Eukaryota; kingdom Metazoa; phylum Chordata; class Aves; order Charadriiformes; family Laridae; genus Sterna; species Sterna hirundo. The sequence continues at coordinate 2,414,802 of CM020441.1, forward strand.
ATTCATGCCCCTACCAGTGGACTCGGCTTTGCGGACTATTGAAGAGTCTGTGTGAAGCCAAAATCTCACACTATTTCCATAGACCTTTGAAGAGGATTTCAGTACCCAAAGCAGAAACTGGAGGAGTCCTTAAGTAAACCAAGAAACCAGGTGACACAAGATCCAAGGCCATGCAGGCAAAACGGACACTTAGACTCTATTCTTCCTGTTTTAAGGCATCATCTGCTAGTAATTGTTGAGATTACAAATGCTCCTACTGCAACACAACAGACCAACGTTTTAAACACTTAAAGGCTGTGAATTCAGAATATAAAAATAAATTTGTTGATACGTGTTTGTAAAAAGAGACTCAGAGGAGGGAGGATGTGCGCACAAGGAGAAAGAACCCTGTTCGTGAAACCAGAGAATTCCAATCCTGCTGTTCAAAGAGATACCGATGGAAAGCGGCCCAATGACACCTACACCCACACCAAGTGGCCTCCAGACACCCGTTATTACAATCAGCAGGCTCACAACTGGCTTTTTTTGGAAGTTGGCTTATGTTTGGACTCTGAGGCATGGAAAAATGGCTCATATCTAGTAAAAAGCAATTTGCACGACATGAGTAATTGTATAGCTTCATGAGAATGAAGTGCCCATTAAAGGGAAGTTCTTCTTGGAGAGATAAGCAAAGAAAAAAAATTTCCAGTCGCTATAAGTTGCCAAACATAACATACAAAAACTTGTACCTGCTGTCAATATAGAAGACATCCACTTTTTTCTAAACGTTTCGTTCTACATTAACGGACAGGTTACTCTGCTTACATTCACCAAAAATCTAAATTTCTTACGCTTGAAATGCTGACGAGAGACAGCCAGCACAACAGGGCCAAACCTGCATGATGTCCATCAGACCCTCAAAGCAAATGAGCTTTTCTGCAGGTCAGGAAAGCACAAATAAAAACACGGAGGTTGGCAATACATTTTGCCAACGAGTTCCAGTAAACTGGGTAAAAAAACCCACCCAGTGAATCTGCAAGTGTGCCTCCTCTAATGTCAGAAAACTGCTCACTTCCACAAAGCACAAAAACGTTTATGTGAGCTCATCTCAATGACCTTAAAAGACTTTCTTCTGTTTTCTTGAATAGCATCTTCTGAGGAAAATCACCCTAAAAAGACATGAAAAGGTCAATATAATAGTTTAGATGATGACCATAAGGAACATAGGAATCCCTCTAAAACTTAGGCATAGCTTCAGACAGCAAGAATACATTTCAGATCCACTCCACTAAGATTTAACAAACAAGTTCAAGGCTTCAGAAGGTATCTAACGCCGTAGGGCAAGCGCAACAAAGGAGAACTGCAAAACACACGGCAGGGTGCACCTTCAGCCAAAGGTACTGCATTCTAGTAAAAATCCATTCCCTTGGAGAGCAGATGGCATTTCAGCATGCACCGATTTGCAGCTCCGCTGATGGAAGGTTTTTTGTGGGATTTTTGTTGGGTTTTTAAAATTTATTTATTTATTTCAAACCTCGCTACAGCTTCAAGGACTCCTCCCGCCGGCTTCTGAAGAACGGCGCTGGCTCAATGGGCTTCAAAATGACACTAAAAAACATGGTGGCTCATTTTGTAGCCGATGCCTGCTCCCACACACCTACAGTTAGGACAGTTCAGTGTCACCAAATTGTTTGATCGCGTTCTGCTCCATACGCAATTTTTTTTCGGAGTAAACAGCCAGTGCGTTGCCTGGGAGCCTGGTACAACGTTTGTTTGTGGTGCAGGTTGAGGGTATAGAATCACAGAATGTGTTGGGTGGGAAGGGACCTCTAAAGGCCATCTAGTCCAACCCCCCTGCAGTCAGCAGGGACATCTTCAACTAGATCAGGTCGCTCAGAGCCTCATCCAGCCTGGCCTTGGATGTCTCCAATGCCGTATGCTGTCACACAAAGGGATTCCCGGCCTGGAAGGCTTCTCATGGCCATCACACTGGTGTCCAGTGCCAGACGGGCCTCAAAACCACTGAATATATTCCAGTTAACTTTGTGCAAGACAAAATTTTACCCACATACTTTCCTGCAAAGACAAGGATTATAATTCATCATTAGCAACGTACACATACGTTTTATTGTCCTGGTAACACACACACACAAAAAGCTAGTAGATACTATTTCCGGTTTGTGTTCTGGAGACCTCTAGGAATGTCTTTTTTGAGAGATAAAGAAAATCTTCAGTTGACTGTTATCCAGCAGAGACTGGATATTTTAAAGGTCATCGACAACACATTCCAGCCCTCCTGAGACGACGGCTATTTCTGCAGTCAGCAGTGCACTCGTCTCGCGAAGACAAGACAAATACGAATGCAGAAGTTACGTTAAAATAAGGTCAGTAAAACGACGACACCAACTGGAACAAACACAAGGCTAAGTTGTCGTCAACTCACAATTTCGAGTGGAGCAGTGTTGAAATTGCAGAATCATCATTATTACTATTTAAAATAACGATTAAAAATAAATTCCATCTTTAAGAGGTTCCAAATATTAAGCAAAGCAACTATGAAAAGCTAATGTGCTGCGAGCTCTCTTGTGTAGAAAAAAAAAAAGTTTTAAGAATCTTCTAGCAAAAACCGCACATCATCGTCTCAGTAAATGAAAAGCAAACTTGCAGCGACATTGGCCACAAAATATGAACTTACTGCTTGTCAAAATCAGTTAAAATGTTAGAACCTATTTTTATTCTGCAGTTTGCATTTCCAAATCCATTCTCTTGTCTTTCACTGTGCTGTGTTTTAGCCGTAGGCATCTGCGTGACAACTGTAGGCAAGAAAGAGATGTACAGTACTGAAAGTCTCTAGGAGCTGCATAATCTAGATTAGGTTTTAAATCTCCAGTAATACTCACTTTTATTCTGAAACTCAAGTAGTTTATACAACTGTAGGAGCACACTTGCAGATAAACTACCTTAAAAAAAAAAGATCCTCGAAAAGAAACGAAGGCTGGACAGGTCACCATGATTTTCTCTATTAAAATGTGTTGTCGTGATTTACGCTATGAAAAAAATGTTGTCGCCAAAAGCAGCATTACTTGTCCATGCAGTAGAATAAAGACAGTAATACCGCTCTGGGATTGATCCTCGGCAGCACAGACACTCCGCTCTTTACCTCCTCCCAGGCCCAGATGTTTTCCAGCTGAGATCCCGTCTTCCCTCTCTCCAGCCCTCCTAACTAGATTTGCAGTGCCCAGCTTCTCCAGTACCCCGGTTATCTCCCAGTTATCTCTAACACAAGTGTTTTCCATGGATTACATATATCCTGAACCAACACACGAAAGAAAGTAAGTAAAAGGGCTGTGAAGAAAGGAAGAGGCAGGCAGGGATACAGGGAAAACCAACCGCGCTTACGTGGGAGGGACATGGAGTGGACAAACCCATGACAACATAAGTTAAATTTTTTGAAACTCCTTAGGCTACTTTTTTTTTTTTTTTAATTAAACCCTGTGCTTGAGACCTAATGAGCTTGTATATCTTGCTTTAGACTCAGGAAGGAAAATATCTTAACAAGCTGACAGAACACCGGAAAAATCATGGAAAGGAGGACTCAGAAAAAGATAAGACAAGATATTCCCAATACTCAGGAATGCATAAACCTATAATATGCATTGTACAAAACTCTGTTAAAATATTTAAAACATAATTCCACGTTCTTCCCTGAACATTTTTTGTGCCAAGGGCACTAAATTCAATCAGGTTAAAGACCCAATGGAGATCCTTTAGTCCTCTTTTATTTCAAAATATAATTTTCAAATTTTGAGTACTTAATACGAATTAATTTTTTCCACAATATTCCATCCCCTGCATCATCCACTTGCACACCTTTACGCTGTGATATCAAAGTGCTTTAACAGTCATATTTTTTTCAGTTATGCAACACTAACCTACATGCATGCTAAGACAAATTAAGTCACCTCAAAATATGTAATAACTTAACATCTTATTCTACTGCTTTGTAGATCAAGAAAAAAAGATTCCAGAATGTAGGAGAAAAAGTATGTCACTGCGGTGTCACTGTTAACATGATGCTGATAACTATAAGTACACAATTTTGTCTTGAACCTTTAAAGAAAAGCTTACAAGTTTGCTGATAATCTAAAAATAACTGATTTTTTCTTCAATAAGAATTAGGCTGATTGGTATTTTTTCTGCTTAAAAAAATCATTCCAAAGAGGCTAGTTCAAAAATATTTTGCAGGAAACATATCTGTTTTGATGAAATTTTCTTCACAAAATGTTCTTCTGTCATCTCAGACTGGAAATTCTGCTCAAAAGTACAGTAGAGATAGAAATGTAGAATGATTTGGGTTGGAAGGGACCTTAAAGACCATCTAGTACCCACCCCCCTGCCCTGGGCAGGGACACCTCCCACCAGCCCAGGTTGCTCCAAGCCCCGTCCAACCTGGCCTTGAACCCCTCCAGGGATGGGGCAGCCACAGCTTCTCTGGGCAACCTGGGCCAGGGGCTCACCCCCCTCACAGCCAAGAATTTCTGCCTCACATCTCATCTCAATCTCCCCTCTGTCAGTGTAAAACCCTTCCCCCTCGTCCCATGGCTCCCCTCCCTGCTCCAGAGTCCCTGCCCAGCTTTCCTGGAGCCCCTTGAGGGACTGGAAGGGGGCAGAGAATTGCCTTATTGTTACATTCAAAGTGCAGACGTGAGTCTATTTCATAAGGCAGACATTTAGTTCTCACAAACTAGAGCTAATTTTTCATGGTTTTGTGAACTTGATTTTTACTTTGATAAAAAAAATTGCTAGAGTCCCAAATCCTGGAGAGTAGAAAGCCTGTTGCCTGCTCAGATCTTCTAAAAAAGTGACCATTCAATGTGTCTCACATCATAAGACTAATAAAGCATTTGCAGCTTAAGTTTGCAATTGGAAATCACCGTATCACTTTAACTCCTAGAATTCTAAATCATACAGATAGACACTGCAGTAAGTTCAGGTATGGGCAGCAAAGCAATTGTGTCATTACATACCAACACCAGCTCCGGAACCCACCTGAAGAACCCACTTGGTTGTTGGGTTCCATTATCTCCAGCGTACACTGATAAGAACACCTAAGGATTTTTTTAACGTGTGAAGCAAGATCAGAGATGTCTCCAAGAGCTGCGGCCACGTTTTAACTTCTTATTTCTTCCTCCCTTTAAAAGTACCACCAATTTACAATAGGTCCCCTGGACACATCCAGCGAGTTCTTGTATCATTGCGACAAGGAGATTCTGAATCATCACAAAGTCTTCAGCCCACAGAGGAGGTGGGTCAGCGAGGTGGCTCGAATTGAGTTTGATTTTATACACATACACTGCAGCTTTTATACTAAGCTTATTTTCTCTCTCAGCAGGCTTAATAAGCTACAGTTGTTTATTTTTCTGGCGTAGGCCTGATAAATAGGTTTCAAACATTTAGACTGGCCAAGGGATAAAGAACTGCATAAGACTAAAACACAGTTGGTTTTATTCGAGGTGGCCTAGGCAAAGGGGAAGGAATGCTTTAAAGGCAAAATACATCTACTATTTTATAAGCAAGGGAGCAGAGATGGTGGCAATCAAAGTAAATGGAAAGTAGTTCACTGCAGTGTGTGGCTCATCAAATATTTACCTCCCTCAAGGGTACAATATCCATGGAATTGCACAGGCTGAGAATATTTTCCCTACGGTATGGGTTTTTTAGTACACATTCAGCTCTCAAGCACAGTTTTGCTATCAGATCTCATGCAGGTAAGTTCTATTTTGCAGTAATGACAAATTTTGATGGTTTACGTTACGTGCAATTAAAACAATGTTCATAAAGTCAAGATATTCAGAATAAAAGAAGAAATAATAAATTTATTTTTAAAAGGAACGAAACTATTGCAATCAAACGACAACTATTTATTCAGTGTTGCTAAGGACAGAAGAATGGCTGCAAAGTGACTTTTGTTACCTTAAGATTCCTTTCCGGACAAACCCAATCAGTACATAAATTACTTAAACAATAAATAATCATGTTGGCAAAGTATTTCCCTTTGGAAAGTATAGGATCCAGGGAAGTTCATGAGGAAGTGTGTTCAGGTATAACTCCCCATCCTTCCCTACATCGCGACTTCCCACCCTTCTTACTCTTTCTGGATTTTCTACTTCAAGCACCAGGCATCGGGATATTTTTTTCTATGGAGCCGGATCAACGAGCTCTTTTTTCACTAGTTCTGAATTTTATCTCATCTGCCAAGGTTGCGGAATGATGTGGAATAAATGAACACCTGCTCTTGAAAAGGAAGCTATCTGAACCGCCAGGCTTTGGCAAGAGCAGCAGAGAATACGCGTGTCACCCAGAAAATCTGTTCCAATGGCCACTTGCCAAGGCCTTTGTTCCCAGGGAAGCACAGGTTAGAACTGCTATCAATAATTTCTCTTTAGAAGACAAAGAATCAAGTAGAACCCAGCCAAAGCGGAATAAACCCCCAACATTCGTAAACCAGACATTTGAAAAAAAATTTTGCAAAGAAAAAGATTTGAGGTCCTTCTTTCCTATGACTTCTAAACAGCGAGAAATAGCTCGTTTCCACTGATACAGCCAGTAAGGATTCAGTCACAACTGAGTCATGAGCTCATTATTCTCCTCGGGGAGGAAAAATTGGTCAACGTGCTATGTAACAAACTGACTTTGATGGCGAAAATCTGGTACAAATCCTTCCTTAAAAAAAAAAAAACAAAACTGTATTTTGTAATGAAGTTAAAAATACAAAAATATGTATGCAAAGAGGTTTGGATTGCTTAAATTATTTGTTGTATTCTGGTAATGAGCCACAGAGGCTTCCTCATCTATTCTGATGGATTTACCCTATCTGAGCAGCACATAACTGGAGATTAGTATGAGCTAAGTTGTAAGAAAGGTTTGAAAAATCTTAATTCAGGAAATTTCACTAAATAATCTTATATTTTAAGTTGTGAAATTCTCCATAATTCAAAAAAAATCAGTCTTTAGACATCAAAGTATGAGGAGAATCGCCAGCAGGGAAGTGGTAATACTGGTTTTGATGGGCGTTAACATTTCAGAAGTTCTAGATGATCCATATTTATGAACAACTCTTTGAAAATGGAATTAAAATGTCCAGACAACATAGGAGAATTTACCAGTCATTCTCATTTATACTCTTATTTACTTATTTCCCTACATAAGTTTGCTGTTCCCCCTTTTAATAAGGAGTTTGTGATCTGACCCAATAGGACAAAAAAGGCCTAAGGAGGAAGAAGAAAAAAAAAAAAAAGTGAAATTCAGTATCAGAAAGAAAATAGAGAGGTGAAATTCAGAAACAGTAACCTGCAATTATATTTCCATTCTCCAGATGTCTAAAAAAACCAAAACTGTTTGGGAGTAATTTACTTATGACAAAATATAACACACACATAGCCCATCACAAAATCATTGTCGATAAATCCGTGTAGCTGAATTTCATCCTCTCAAGGAGCTGTAATTTACAGATAATATACGAGAAGTTCAAGCTTTTTGTTTAATCTGAATGTCAGCACACAAAGAACTGCCTAAGCTTAAATTATCAGCTGTAAATAAAGCACTCGGACAAAGTGAGTTCTTACGCGTGGTCATTTCCTGATAGAGCGCTGATAAACAACTTCAAAAGTCTCAAGAATTTGATGGGCTAATGTCAAAGACTATTTCCGCAACGAAAAACAGCGGCCTAACAACTTTCACGAGAATGTTATTTCTAAATTGCATTTTTGACTGTCAGCGACAACTTAAGCGTTTAATGGGAAATATATTTCGAGTCAATAAAGTCACTAATCCATAGTTCTCAAAAGCTATGGTTATCAGCATACGCTGACTTCAAAGCCATGTGCAGTGTGTGTTTGGGAGTCTTATTATTAAAGGCTTGGGTACTTCATCCAAGCAGATTCTATTAGTCAAAAGAATTAAAAATTACATGTAAGAACATCATTCAGATGTTTACTCACAAAATAAATGTGTATCTCAGCCCGCAATAATGAGTAAAATAATTTTTTCGTAAAAATTAAAAAAATAACGGACCTAAAAGAAAATCTAAGAACGGTTGTAGCAAAAGCAGGTGTCTCTAAGGAATAATTAACTGAGCAACTTTTAAGACGTGAAAAGGCAAATTCATAAAGCAAGTATAACAGAGCCACGCCAACAGGATCCTCTACTGCCCTTGTATCATCTATGAAATTTCTTCTGGCTTGGTACTTGCTTAAAGACAAGAGTCTTCGCTGTCAGCATCTTTCAGAAACGCAGCTCTCGCGGAAGTCTGCAAAGAATGTAATCTTCTGGGACCTCTTTGGCATCCCTAAATGTGACCGAGGCTTAAATTTTGTTCTGGAGACATCAAAAAGATAGGCATTATTCTTTCCTCTTTATAAAGGACAGCGTTAAATAAAACAGTAGCTTTCTTCTAAAGATAGTAACAATTTTTGCTCTTCCGTAGCTGAACACGGAAGACTGCTAAGGGTTGGGTTCTTTCTTGATGCTGGCATTTGGCATATTCAAGACTAAACGATGAGCTTGTTTAGGTGAGCATCATTTTGTCTTCAGCCAATGGTCTGACGCTAAAGCTTTAGCAAAATCCTACCAAATTTTCTCTTTTCCCTTAGTATTATCTCTGTGTATTGGTTAGAATCTGAGACAGCTCCTTATAAGATTTCTGCTGATTTCTTCCACAAAATATCTGTGTGCTCGATGACTGCAAAGTTGGGTCACTGCAGAGTTCACTTGAGTCTAAGATGCGTCTATCTCCATAATTTTAGGGTGGCTTTTTTTTTTTCCCCTCCTACAAATAAAGGGGTTTATTAGAAAAGTTATTCTTCGTAAGATTCATTTGCCTTATTGATTATAGACTTCTTTTGCTTGCCTTATTTGCACGTCAAACATCAAAGCCCTGAGGTGAAGCTAGAAGTGGGACTGTAGGACTGACTCCCCATCCAAGGAGAAAGTTCTCTGGGACAACTGGGATGCTTGACGGAATATCCTGCTCTGGCCTCAAATGTATGGTGCTCTTAAATAACAGCATAAAGGTCAAGAGAAATTTAATGATATTCCTGAAAACTTTGGCAAGAAAACACCAGAGGGTTTATTGATAAACAAAGGCTTCCCCATGTCTGGTTAACAAACTATTTGCTTTGGGGCAATTAATTACACGTGTCCTCCACGATGGAAGTGGAACACTAAATTTCTCAGTAACCATGAGAGGTCAGTAGGGCTGACGTCGATTTTAAAGATAATGGCCTGAAGATATTTCAGGGTTTACAATTGAGCAATTAGCTCGAATTTCCACTTGTATGGATTTCTTGTTGTAGCAACCTTGCCCCTGCCTCGTAAAGCTGATTTCGTTTTAGTCTTTACAGCACCCTTCTATCACACTGTAGATTTGAAGATTTTTTTTTCTATAATTTTCTGCTTTTCCAAAGGATTTAACAGCTCACTACCCAAAACCGTTCTATTGGTCATAACATGGCCTACGCAGCTGTAGAGGTCGGGGTTTTTTTCCTCTTCTTTCGCAGCCACAGCAGCTATAAAAGCAAAGAGGCTCTTGGCACTTCACACACTGTGAAGAACAGATTTTGTGCTACTTTTTTTCCTTCTTTTCACGCAATTAAAAGAAACATAGTGAGCTACCAAGCTAGCACAGTATACGGGAAATTTCCAGTGCTAACTTACTGATAACACCAAGTTGTAATGTTCTACTAGATGTCATGAGGCAAGTCTAGAAGGAGTAATATATGCTGAATTTCCTCCCGGTCCCTCTTTATTCTTGTGTTTGGTTGTTTTAACCCCGAATGGAACAGCAGAGTTGTCTGGGACATCTATACCGAGGGCAGCATATTTGAGATGTGACAATTTCAATTTCTACCATATGATATAAGACGGGAAAGAAAAGGCCTCCAAGAACCATCTGGCCATTTCCTACCATCACAGAGAAACCAGTCACACCCAGCGCACTTTTATCAATTTTCTGGTATCTTAATCATGAAAGCCCTTGCCAATGGATATTCTCTTACTTCCCTTTAAAATGAATCGATTTGGATTAGCTTTTCAATACATTCTCATCTAACAACCATCATTATCGTCTACTCATTTAACAGCCAACAATGGTAGAGGCTCTCTTCTTATTTCCAATTCAAGAAGACAAAAGAAGAGATGAAGAGTCTCCAAAAGCGGAGAAGCTTAATAATAAACAAGGAATACTTGTGGAAAAGAGATCTTCAAGAAAAAAAAAAAAAAGTCAAGCGAAACAAAAACCGAATAATTACATTTTTCCCCAAGTACAATGAAATACATATTTGGTTGAGAGTCTGGATCTGGACATAGGTGTATCACCGTACTATAAATAATGTCTTACACTGTTTATCATAATTCCTCATGTCTTATAAAATATGAAAATTACTTAAAAAGCCTTGGTTACAATATCTGTCCTACCTCTTACTGCTGAAAAAAACCTCCGAAGTGATACAATTTCATGAGTTCTATGAAATTTAAGACATACATGACATACTATGTAACAACAAATTGAAACTCCTGCGCAGCATGAAAAACACATCAGGAAGATAAAAATCAAGGCTACAGAGACAACATACTTCATATGACATCGTTTCATCACTAGCCATTTACTAAATGAGTCCCTAAAGAAGTTTTAAGGTCTAAACCATTTCTGTTTGCATGCAAATATTTTCAGTTGCCAGCATTTCTACGTTCACTAGTTGGGGACATTACTGGTGTGGAAAATTGGGCCCCCAAGATCTTACAGATGAAAATAAACCACAATATTTTGGGTAACTACCGTAATCAAAGCCACAGTCCTTGAAATTCAGGAAAATATTTTCACATTCATAATTTTATATTTTCATGGATGCTTATAGACACACAGCCAGAGCAGTGAAATAACTGATCCTACAGCACAGTTGAAAACAGAACAGCAATACACCTTCCCTGATTTTATAATGCTAAAGAATGTTCTGGAGGAATATAATTTCTTCTCAATTAAGCAAGAATGAAGCCAGCACTTGAAAGGTCATTACTCTTCTATTATTCTTTACTTGTAAGTCATTGCTACAATAAAAAAAAAAAAAAAATTCTTTTCCTCAAAGTTTTCCCTAGAATTACAGCAGAGTGGTATTTGAGGTGCCAAAATATTCCTTCACGTGGTTGGCGCAACATATCTGAAAGCCTTGAAAGTGCTTTGAAGAGGCCCAGAGAGTGGAAAGCTCTTGTGTTCTCCATATCTGACGAAGTGCCACAAACAAAGAGCTTCCCGACGCCTGATTCTCGACGTGTCAAACCCCTCTCTCTGCATCAGTTGCCCCTAAGGCAGGATGAGAGGTATAAGCTAAAAGAGCCAAGAAAGCACCTGTCTTCACTTCCAAAGGGGATGCCGCTAATTTCTGAGGTCATTAATACCGGTATTAATCTGTTGTATTCAGCGAGGTAAGGCAGATAAAAGCCAGGTTGGTTTCGTTTCATTAAATTTAGTTTCTTCTAAAATATCTTGTCAATATCTTGCCTATCAGAACTGAGCGAGGTCCTCACAATGGCCTTCTAAGCGTGCAGCCCTGGTGTAATAAATAAATCAGTCAAAAATCATCATTACTTTATGTTCCCAAGGTAGGCATATTCTAATAGAGGATTATCAAAGGTGGTACGGCCTCTAACGTCTCCTGAAAGACCCAGGATGCAACAACTGACACTTTAGCAATAGCTTTGTTTAAAAAAAGAAAAAAAAAAAAATACACATTAAATGCAAGGCGAGATCTGGAAGCTACAATCATTTCCAGGGGAATTTTCAGAGGGTCACAGGGTGCAGAAAATTTCACGCGCGCAGTCCAAGGAAAGGGTCCAATGGAAGAGCTGCTTTATTAAGCTCTCTACAGCTGCAACCTCACAAAAAGGCTTCAATACAAAGGAGAACTCTTTTCCAGCTGCACCCTCATTTTTACTGGGAAATCTGCTGGCAGAATAATGCAAAAACGCGTGGCAAAATGCTGAATGAGGAGAAAACCTCTGCTTCTATTGTTTTGATAGAAGAGGAAGAAACATAATCCTTGCAGAGGAAGGAAGAGCACGGGCTGGGTTTTTGCAAGGATCTACTGCTCTTCCTGGGAGGTTTAGAAATCCGTCAAAACCGCAATAGCGGGGAAACAGTACAGATGTGTACAGGCTGATTTGTACCTCGGGGTATTAAAAGAAGTTCTGTAGCAGGAGGAATACATGCTAGAAGGAAGTTATATGTACATTTCTTGAGGCTGAAGACTTCAGGCTCCGCTCTGTAAAATATAATAATCCACAATTCTACCTTCTCTACAGCAAATACACGGCAGGACTTCAGAAAACAGCTCCTGAACAGTCAGAAAAAAACCTCTACGTATTTCCTCAACTGTAGGAACACTGTAATATCTTGGACTATTTTAGTCTGAGGATTTTGAAAGCTTTTTTCTCTCCAAAAGCCATCCACTTTGGGTCAAACTCCCTCATTTACTGCCCCGTTCATTTCTACCTAAACTCACGTAACACAGACCGAAGTTACAAGAGCCAATTTGGCTTGAACCTTTTCATCCCAACAGAATGCCTGGTGGATCCCGAAGCGCCCCTTCCATTAATTCAAAGTCGTAGCTATGGGAAGGAGCCCCAGCTTGCACGTTCATGACTCAAGGCCGTCTTCGTCCAGAAGCTTTTCAGGTTGAAAAGGAACCTCAGGGCAACAATGGGATTAATTCTCTATCTCTAAATACCGAGAAACAGAGAAAAAGAGCCCAATGAAACTAAAAGATTTTGCTACTTGATGCCAGTTGCTTCAGCTTCATTCACAGCCTCAACTGTGTGTGTATGTGTGTATATATATATATGTGTGTGCGTATATATATATACACACGTATATATTTGGCATCATTATACTTCCACAACAAGTTTCTTTTATGGAAACAGAGCTTTAAAGAAGCTTCAGAGAATATCAGGTAACGATCCCAGTTACTGCCACCAGAAGTTTCCCTGAATATGCTTGTTCCCTGCTCCTGCCTGTCTGAAGCGTGGCATATCATGCAACGAAATCTGCAGGAAAGCAAACCAAAACAAAACCCCTCACACCAAATTAAACCTCCCGAAGAGTTTATAAATATTTATCTTCACTGGGGACCACCGCAAATAGCGGCAGTGAGGAAGAACAACGTTGTAATCGGCAAACTTGGGGATTGTTTCGGGTTTTATTTTGTATTCAGGAATTTGCCTCGTAGTGGTAGTTGTTTTGTTGTCCCACACAAACAGATGTGAGCAGTCGCGACACGTACGGAAATTACTGGTGATCATATTCATTTAACTTCAGCCGCCTTTGCAAATGGCAAGCTATGATGGAAACTGGAAATGTAGAATCTGTTTTATATCTAGCATTAATGAAGAGAAAGAAACATCAGGAACCTATTTTTGGACTATGCTGCTTTTAGTAATTAATTTATGGAACAGAAATTCCATGGAAAAATATTTAAGTTCTTCTACTCATATCAATAACAGCAGGAGCCAATGCGAGTCCAGCACCAGTCTTTCAAGTCAGCGAACACCAACCTAAGCATAATTCGGACAAATTCTGGATCACTGTTAAAATAAATAACTTCTTACTCATTTTTTAAGCTCATTTATTCAAATACATCAGCCTCCAGTGCTGACATATAAAAATTCAGAAGCAGTAGTTACTACCCTTTATATACAAGTTCTTAATGACCAAATTCATCGACAAGCTGCAACTGGCACAGCTTTATTCCTGAAAGCATTCCACTGGGTTTGCTTCAGCTGTCACCGGGGCTATGACCAGAATGCTAATTCTCTTAAACACAACCTACTTCTACCAGCTCTTCCTGTAAGACTATCTTTTCTTGAAATTTAGAATTCAGGAGGTGTGCGATAGTACAGTGGTTTAAAGAAAAAAAAACAAAACAAAACAAAACAAACTTATGAATAAATAGGAGATTCCTAATGAAGTACTACTGACTGCCAAAAATAGGGGCCAAGATCTTACACAGCCACTCGATGACAGTGGGCTCTGCTGGACAATTCTTTGGACGTCGGCTCTCTTGCTAATGGCACCAAAGCATCTATAAATGCACAATACAAAAGCACATTATCAAACGCACAAGCACGTGCAGTCATAGAAGCCACAAAGGATGTCTGTGCCATATAAAGGCTGCATCTGAGATAAATGAAGATCCCTTACTCTAATTCATTGAAAAATACTAGCATGCAACCAGTGTTTTATTAAATAGTCACGTTTCTCCCATAATCTGAAAGGAGAAACTCCAACATTTTACCTACAAGCACATTTTTGTATTGACAAGAAACTAGAAAAAATGAGTTTTGGTTGTTTTGATTATTCTTACAAAACACGTGAAAATTTCCTTGCTTCCTCAACTACGGCTTAACACAGTGAAAGAAGGAAAAACAAATTGAAATTATAGTTTGATAATAGTGTGAACTATCCAAGTTGTACTTTCCAGGCCAGAGGAGTGTGAATGTTTGTGTTTCTTCACTAAAGTGCTTCAGAGCTTCAAGATAAGATGGTTACAGAACATGTTATCAATGAGAATACTGATGGGAATTAATTTCTGCTTCGTCCGTTAATGAGGACAAAAATTTTCTGAATCTTTCATACGCAGTTGTAACAAGTCTTATATCATCACCTAATTTTAAAACCCCATTACACCTTTAGATCGAAGTTCAAAGGAACTTTAGGAGGTGTCATCCCCTCTACTGACCCCACGGAGCACCCAGCTCCAGGGAAGGGCATGGGACCATGCAGCTACAACTGCAGGTCTCTTTGGGGCATCACGATATAGGCAAAAAAACCCCACCTTCCAACTTCAACTGAGAACAACAACAAGTGGCAGAAAACTGGGGGTACGCGCGTAGGAGGGTTGAACGTCAGAAATCGACTTTTTGACCCGTCACGCAGAAGTTTGCTCTTTGCCAGCTGCAACAAGTACAGTCCGATTGGAAATTTTTGTAACAGCTGGTATAAAAGTGGCATGGCCCAATTCTCCCAGTTTATAGAGGTATCAGGCAGAACCAGCAATTAGGATGCTGATCACACATTGCGCGTCTGCGCACTGGCTGCTTAGATCGGGAAGTCTGGTGCCTTGGGGTTGTGGAAAGGAAAGGACAAGAAGAAGGGAGCCTGGAGAGAAGATGAAGGTGAAGATCCTGGCTGGAGGAAAGATCCTGGAAGTAGGAGAAGATCCAGCAGATCAGACAGCTGGATGGAGACGAATGGTACGGTCACCTAGGGTCCTTGGCTAACAACGCCCAAGAGGGGTAAGCACAAGCAGCACAGGAACCAGTACAACTTTCTGCACAACCATCCTGGGCCAGCAGCGTCTCTGTGGAGGGAAACTGTGATCTACTGAACGTTGTGTTGGGGAGACAGAGATGAACGGGACAACGTGAGTGAGGGTGGGAGATAATTAAGCAGGGGAAAAGCTCCAGTCTAGGTGTTTCTTAAATAAATCCTGGTGTACAAATCAACTCTGGGTCATTTACAGCACCTCACTTGTGAGAGCACCTAAAAAACTCAGGCATCATGTATATTTTATAATTATGGCATAAGTAGTATATCTGTATATCACTTTCAAGGAAAATTATGTGTTTTTTTTAAATACAAGTGATTTCAATCACACAAAGGAGATACTCTGATGTGAATTACAAACAGACATAATCAGAACTTTCAAACGATGGAAAAAAATGTCCTAAGGTTTTTCTGCCTTGCAAACCAGCGAGTTCTACTAAAGTAAATACTGAGCTGTGTTTTAGTCCCGTACTGCAGCAATCATTTTTCTCCTTAGCAGTTTTCCCTTTTCACATTTCAACAAGACAGCAACCACAGAACTTTGGGGAAAAACTCAAATCTGAGTCTTATCAGGATTCTGCTCAAGCACAACGATTGTTTTCCTGCCCTTCTGCTCCTGATTTGCAGATTTTCACAGCTGCAGGGGCTTGGAAAAGCACGGGAATCTGCAGTGTACTGCCAGAATATATCGAGAGCCTTCTGGAAAGAACTGGCACAGGCTTCCCAAGATGGTGGTTAGGAAAGCCATTTTTATTTCCAGTGATTGTGGCTACTGGGAGGGTAGGATTGTCCACTTTCTGCTCCACCAATCAATAGTCATCGCTTCCAAGGCTGCAGATTACAGACATTCAATAAATCTGTGCCTAAATGACTTCTGCTTCTGCACAATCTTCAGACAATGACATCTACGTCTCAGTTAGACGGTCACTTTCTCTTGTTACTCCAAAAACCCTCCAAACAGGAGTAATAGAGAAACTCCTACCAATTTATTTCCTTTTGGGAATATTTTTACCGGATGAGGCTGGGGACAAAATGTGTGCCAGTTAATAGACCCGGTAGATACCAGTCTGTTCACCTTTTATTCTGACCAGTCACCACCCCCTCGCTTGGCTCAAACAGCAGCAAATTTAATAGAGAAGTGAATGCCCGGAGAAGCTGTGGCTGCCCCATCCCTGGAGGGGTTCAAGGCCAGGTTGGACAGGGCTTGGAGCAACCTGGGCTGGTGGGAGATGTCCCTGCGCAGGGCAGGGGGGTGGGTACTAGATGGTCTTTAAGGTCCCTTCCAACCCAAACCATTCTGATTCTATCATAACAGGGAGACGTGACCACAGATTACAGGTGCCTGACACGACGGGTTTTGCTCAGACCCATGTGCAAAAGACTCTCTGCCCACCTGGAGAAGCTTGCATAACTGACCCTCTACATTTTTACGTGAAAAACATAACAAGCATCACATCCAGAACCATAAAGAATGCCAGGTATTGCTCAAATACAGAACTTAATGAGCAAAGGCACAAGATTTAAATAAAGCTCCAAAGATGCATCATGGATAATACTATACAAACTTGCAGTCACAAGAATCTCATTTCAGTCCTAAAAAAGGCTTTTACTTTCAATACCTATCGCAATTTGTGAAATCCAGGATATACTGGATATGCAGGATTTGTGATGTAATTTGAGTGACACTTGCAGTGCAATTAAAAGAACTTTCTCATAGCTTTTAGAGATTAGACTAATTATCTTTTAAATTTAGATTTAGATGCGGCAAACATCCCATTTAAGATTATGAAAGATTGTGAATATCATCTAAACATACAGATAGAGGGTTGGTAAAAATCCAGTTTATAAACTCTGGCCTTAAATCCTGGACCAACATTAACTTTGCTTAGTTTCGCCTGCATACACAAAAAAAACCCCAAGGCCTTTGGTGAACTCTTTCATGGTGTCAACCTCTACCAAAATGCACCAAGCAGTTCCTTTGCTCATTGGGAATGAATTTGCCTCAGGGAATAGGGAGGCAAATTTTCAGAGGCAAAGGTTTCATTTCTGGGACTCACTATCGATCGGACCGTTGAGGTTCAGTCCAATCAATACGGTGATATGAGGAACCATATCTACCAGATCTTTTCAAGAAACCAGTTGTGTTCTGTGTGATCCTGGGGCTGGCTCTTGGTTTCCACGCCAGCCTGAGCGAGCTCAGACTGCCTAAAAATCTGCTGGTTGATACCTCTAAGCTTTTGGGAAGGACCCAGGCCATCCCTTTGTCAATGTCAACCCTGTGAGGCTCGTGGCATAGATTTCCCAGACTTATACACATGGTGGAGAACACGCCCCATCCAGTAAAAACAGACCTTTTTAGAGAGAAATTACAAACAAGTTAACAGAGAGCCGATTCTGCATGTATTTTCAAGGACAGATATTACAGAAAGGCAACTGTTTTGGTCCTCGAGGCTTCCCTGTGATGGCCTCCCTACACGAGAGGTGCATGCCGGCTAAGGGAGAACGTTCATGCATCCAGAAGAAATCACACCGTGCTGCGACTCCACGTCCTTGACAGATGGCAGCCATGCAATCAAGAGAGCCAACAGTCATGCAGTTGGAATAAACCGGAAATTCGTTGTGCTTTACATAGAGCTTATATAAATGTAAGTTGCAAGATATTTTGTTTCTGGAAGACCACCTAAAACCATTAGCAGCCTGCAGTAGCATTTCAGGATATCAGAATTTTAAGCTATTTAGGTACACACAGGACAAAATCCACCTAAGTTTCCTGCATCATCCCTGTCCAGCCAACTTAAACCCGGGTTTGTTCCTATCAAGTCGCTTCACGACGAGTCATTGGAATCGGATGGAAATTCAGCTCATCTTCAAGGCCTGCAGCGTGTAACACGCTGAACATTAGTGGAGGATCAGAAATAAAGCAGCACCTTTGACTCCCCCATTCAGTGATTAATATCTCTCAGAGATAAATTGTTTTCTGTAAACTGCCAAGTGAATTTACAGCAGAGGAAAAAAAAAAGACAAATATTCATAGGGTATCTCATTATCTTTGTAGAGTTACAAGGCAAGCAAGAAAGTAAAGAGAAAGACCCATTCTTGAGATGTCTTTTAATACTTCTAAAACAATCAAAAAATAAATCCACTGCCGAGCATCAATTATAAATATTTTTTTAGGCCAAATCTCTCTGACTACTGAGGAACCAGAAAGTAACAGCAAGGGTTTGTGACATTTTTATTTCTACTACCTAAAATTCTTCTGCTGACACTTTTAATGAGTACACTGAGCAATCTATCACGCACGCAAAACGGATACTTCTTTACATATCGGGGGGGGGCAGCAATTAGTCTTGGGAAAGCGATGTAATTTTTATCATTATTTTTTTTCACTGAGCAGCGCTATCTACAGATGTCTATGCTTACAAAGATCCATGCCAAAAATACTTCTAGAACCTAAAATATATACCAGAGAGGGAGTTACCAAAACTACGGGTCTATTTATATCACTAGTCAACCAGGAGGAGAAGGTTGTTCTGTGCCACTGGAAATTCTGGTCCATTAAGGGGAGGAAAGAGATAATATGTACCTGAGGGAGTGGTGTAAAGACCGTCAGCAGGCTGTCTTACCTTGTACTAATGATCTTTCCAAATTAATATTAATACGTTTAACCCACTGCATGTCACCTTGCATTTAATGTCCTACATTCTAAAATTATTATTTTATTAATATTAAAATATAAAATTGATGCGTTCATACTATCCCTCTGCGTGTAAAGTCAAGACCTTGCCAACCAAAGAACGCAACGTGCGGCCACGTGCCCAGGCCCCAGGAATTTCTCCTGTCCAGCAAGTCCCCAACCCGATGACTTTGGGCACCCGCAGCACCCTAAAGACGGATGGAGTTTTGAGGGGACATCCCCAGACAGGGGACGTACAGCACAGAGAAACGAGTACGAGGGACTTTGAAAATTCCCTACTACGACAATGCTACTGGCAGCAAGGTTTTCACCCAAAGTGAGTGGTTTTTCACTAACAGTGGGTGGTTTCCACCAAAGGAAGAATTTGGGGAAAGCCAGCTTCCCCGTGTCATGCCAAATGACAACCGTCTCCTACTGAAGGAAATAAATGAAGGAATTTCAGGAAAAAAAGGGTTAAATTGGTCAAGATCCCTGAGAGGACTTGAAAGCGCGGACTGACAATAAAATCTAAACACAAAATGAAAAGGGATGAAAAAATGCTGAAATGATCGTTACCATTTGGTCAAGAAGGAAACAAAGTAAGATGAAGAAAGAAAAGGAAGAGCCTTATCATACCGCAGCTACATTAATACACTGAGAACAGTTTTTGTTATGATTCTTTACCTAAGCATTTATAATAACTTGTAACCATACTGTCTGATTTAAGTGCTATAAATAAACGCTTATACCTGCACTTTTCATTAATTTGGTTCAAGTTAAATATGATTTCAGGCAACAAATAATAGCAAGGAATTCCTCCCAAAGGAGCACGGAGAATTTATATTTTTTAAGGCCTTGGGAAACCTGAACAATATCCCCAGCACATCCTCCCCTCTATCCAGCAGGTAACAAAGCAGATCCCCACTGGAGGAAAGTTGTGTTTCTGCAAGACCTTCCCCTTTCCGGTTTCTACTGGTTTCCAGTGGTTTGGAACTGGAAGGTGTATACTGGCATAACAAAGGAGAAATCATGGCAATTTCTCACATTCACCCCTTAAAAATAACAATCCACCCTGTAAAGCTGAGGTGAGGTATCACACACAACTGTTCAGAAAAGCTGATCCTGAACTCGTGCATGGCAACAAACTTCTAGAGCCGCTCGCCCAAACATCATCTCTGGAAACAACTGTGGCAAATGAATCATAGACTCATAGAATCATAGGGTTGGAAGGGACCTCTGGAGCTCACCCAGTCCCACCCCTGCCAGAGCAGGGTCACCCAGAGCAGGCGGCACAGGAACGCGTCCAGGCGGGGTTGGAATGTCTCCAGAGACGGAGACTCCACCACCTCTCTGGGCAGCCTGTGCCAGGGCTCTGCCACCCTCACAGCAAAGAAGTTCCTCCTCGTGTTGAGATGGAACTTCCCATGGTCAAGTTTGTGCCCGTTACCTCTTGTCCTGTCCCCGGACACCACTGAGAAGAGCCTGGCCCCATCCTCCTGACACCCACCCTTTAAGTATTTATAAGCGTTGATAAGGTCCCTCCTCAGTCGTCTTTTTTCCAGACTGAAGAGACCCAAATCCCTCAGCCTTTCAAACCCCATCTCTTAAAGCAAGAAAGCAAATCTTTTCCCTCACATGTAACAGCTTCTTTTCCCCTCCCCCCCCCCTTCTTTTTTTTAAACTTTTATGAGTTATCATCCCTGTGGGAGTTAGTGGAGAAAAGAGAGAAAGGGGAAAATAAAAAAAAAATCAAGACTCACTTTTGTTTTGATTTTCAAAAAGACAGTAAAAAAAAAAAAATCAAGCGATTAAAACCTTAGGATTTGGCACTCAGGCTTTTATCTTTAAAAAAAAAAAAAATTCATCGCTTTTACCTACCTTTCTTAATATTGGTTTGACTTTTCTTTTTATCCCTCCATAATTTTCCAAAAGCTTTTCATATGCCCCCTTCCCTTTTTACCAAAATGAATTAATTTTTCCTTTTATGCTCTCTTTAATTTTTTCCTTTCCAGTATTAACCAAGGCTGAGATTATTCTCATTGTTACTTGGTTTCTTCCCTTTTCTTTTGGGAGCTATGTTTTTTTTTCTCAGCCTTCCATCTTTAACTGTATCATGAAGGCTCTTGGCTTTTTTCCTGTTCCTTTCATTCTGTTCACTTGGAGCCGCGATCAGTCATGCCTTAACCAGGCTGCTTTTTAAGACTGCTCAACTGTGTTCCATTTTGGCAGAATTTGCTTTCTCATTTTTCCCCGTGCTAACTAAATTTCTCCAATGCCTTTCAGATTTGCTTTCCCAGATGCTAAAATTCCTGTGTGACTACGCTCCGTCAGAGCGATTGCTTCTAGGTTGAACCCAAGAAGGCTGTTAACGCAGGTATTAGGTGTCCTAATTTCATGCAGCTTCCGATAACTCTTAACTGCTTATTTTCCGATAATTTTCAATAACCTCCCTGTTATTTACATTTAATTTTTTTGTAATTACATCTTCCTGGGGTATTTACACCCCCCCAAAGGTACCGTACCTTAGGAAAAACAAATGCTCAGTCATACTACGGGTACTCAATCATACGTTGAAAACGTGATATAAACTAATAATTCAATGCAAATGCATTTTGACGAAAGTAACGATTAAGAAAGTATGCAAATAAAGAAAAGCATAACATATATATGTATATTTTTTTTAATAAACAAAGAAATAATTCCATTTGTATTTCACAAACTATTTTTTGCAAAAAAATTATCCAGATAGTCCCACTATTATGCTTGGCACTTTACAGATGTCTTTGAAAATGAGGTCATTGCCTTGACGAGCTTATAATTAAAACCCCTGTGAATTATATACCGAGTAAGCGAGGATAGTCCATAGCTCTGCCTGTGAGCTACACACACAACGTTATTCAGTGTTACATATTACATATTTATATGACTTTGGGTTCCAGTTTGTGTGTTATCCGACATGAAAATAAAAACAAGTAAATGGTGGAAGATTTAAGACAGACTTCTAGCCAGATTACTGTTTTCTCATTTGCTTTTTCATAGATGTAAGCAAAATGAATGGGTTACCAAGACAACCATTTCATAAAATCAGATTGTCAAAACCTGTTAGGGACCAAGCACTCTATAAAACGAGCCTTTGGCTAAACGAAGTCAGCTGATATGATGTAACTCGCAAAATCACCTTGTAATTTCAATTAAAGCAAGTTGCATCCATTTGGGCTGTGAGCGTTGACCGTTATCACAGTCCGCAACTGTCATTCCCCAAATTATTAGCATTGAAAATAAATAGTCCAAAGGACTATTTTAGGGAACTTATAAGACCGCAGCAGTTCCAACCATCCCTTTTTCCTTCCCTGTTGTCCAAGGCTCATTGTCATTGTGCTGAGCACCACATCCGAAAGCATGCTTTTGCAGAGCTAGCAGAAAAAAAAGGTTAACATTTTCCCAGCCAGAAAGCTGAACTGAAGAGATTGCTTAGTATTCAGAATATCACCTCTTCTCCTTCCTCGCCCCGTCTCGGCAACCGGGCAGTTGGGCCCCGTGCGTGCGAACCAAAGAGACCAGTGGGAGAAGAATAAAGGGTCTGCAATTTCCATTTATTTTTTGTCGTGCCCACCTTTGCTTCTCTTTTTCAAGTTTTCACATCTAAAACCAGGATAAACTTTTCACTTGCCCGCACGATAAACTTGCAATCAGTATTTCTACCAAATGAATGACGTGCTGAGAACGCCACAAAATCTCCCAGGGAGCTATACCATTTCTGCGACACCAGTCCTGGCTACTGACCCCTTTACAATTGGGGAAAAAAAGCAAAAAAAAAAGAAAGCTACATTTCAGTTCTGTCTGTTTCTATATGTAATACATGCCTTTTACATGCATGTAAAGAGGAATTTGTGTATTGAAACACAGAAATACACACAGAGTTCTTTAAAATGACTTATGTCTGCTTATTTCACAATGCCAAAAGGAGCTTTTCCCTTAAAAAAAAAAAAAAAAAATAATCTAAGCTTAACTACAGCTTCCGAAACGTTCTGAAATTTCTTTTAGTAGAATTTCTGGAATCTCTGGAAAACATGAAGAGCTCCAGATGGAAGAAATTTTTGCAAAGCTTGATTCAAAAGACTTCTGAATTTTGGCAGATAAATGCTGCATATGTTGTGTGGAGGTGATCTCCTGTGGGGGACAGGAAGATGATCTCTTAATGCACATTCACCAACTGTCGGAAGGCTGAAGAGGATATGCATGTATTGTGCCGAGATACTTATCAAAATTTCAAACCCCTGTTTTTCAGTGCAAAAGCAGAAAGAAATCCTAAAAGTGAACTGTCATGTTCTCCAGGGGATGAATTAAACATGCCGTTAACTGTATACACCATTGGGAAAAAACATGGTCCTTTTTAACCCCTATTTATGTAACTCGCTTTAAAAAATACATTTCCAACAGCATGTTCTGTTGGGGGGAAAAAACCAACCCTGAGCACGCAGGCTCACATGCAACAGCCCAGTTGATATTTTCAGCCTAAGTGAAGGTACAGTTCTAAACTAAAAGAAAAATAACCGGACTAAACTAAATAATTAACTGGGACAAAACGTTAATTCTGTTTAAACAGTGGCAGCAAAATCACCTTTCCGTTTAAAAGGTTTTACTGATTTAGATACCTGTGATGCTTTAAAAAGAATTACACATCTGTGGCCTAAAAAATATATATATATATATATGCATATATAAAAAAAAATAAAATTAGTTCTTTATTTCCTGTGGGACTTTTCTACGGCAAAGAAACAGAGAGCTCCCACTGGGACAAAACCATGTTTCGAACTCATTCAGTGGTGCCACTTGTTCTTGGGATACATAAAGTTCCCTCTTTACCCAGCAGGTCAAACCTCTATACACCAGGATGCCGTGGCAAAGCATATAGGACTGTTTTGGAGAGTATTAATAAACGTGGTTTTCCTTAGAAGCCAACGAATGCTCTTACAGGATGGAGGGGAAGCAGGATCCCGATGGCAAGGAGGGATCTGGGTGCTCACAAGGAGACATTAATTAGTCCCCAGCTGGCCGCCTGTCTCTCATCATCGCTCTGTAAACTCTTTCAGCACAGGCACCAAGTCCTTCCCTCTTCTGCAGAGCAGCAGACTGGCAAAAAGCTTTTGAAACGCTGAAATCATTGACATTTACCAGCGAGAACCCCACCATACAAACGGCCTGGAAGAAATGGTTTATAACCCACAGAGAGACCAAACACCGCCACCTTCGCCAGGCTCAGGCCGTACCCTTCTTCCTTAGCAAGGTGAATCGTACTCACAACACAACCAAAACGTGCAAAAGTTGGAGGGTTCTTATACGGCAACCAAGGTCCCGTGAACTAATTTCCAGAAAACGACAGAAACTCGTTAAGACAAACAGCCTCCATGTTTTCTTTGCGCATCACTATTTTATGGGAAGGAAAGCAGGCAGCAAAAGCCACGTTCATCATCAACCATTGGTCTAAAAAATGGATTCAAAACTTCTAGATTACAAATAATATAAATTATGATAGGTAAACAGACATGATTCATGCATATACTGCATCTTCTATGTATGCAAAAAGCACAGAAAACGAGGTACCTGTCAGAAAAAACGCCCCTAAGTTTCTGTGAAGTGAATGTGAGGAAAGAAGTCTCAAGGGGGAGGATCCTGACTGCACAAATTAAAAATCAATTATTCAAGTTTTAGGTGATGTCTTAGATTATTTTTCACAGATCACAAAGAAAAGATTGTTGCAACAGTAAATGGAATTACTTAAGAATATACTCTCCAAATTTGGCATAAGTATTTTTGTGGAAATGCATTTTATGTTACATTGCACCTTGGTGACAGCGGGTGAGGTTTAGTAGCTTTGACACCTTTGATCTGTTATTAAAACTCATTCTGAAATCATAGAATCACAGAATGGCTAGAGTTGGAAGGGACGTTAAAGATAATCTGGTTCCACCCCCTGCCCTGGGCAGGGACACCTCCCACCAGCCCAGGTTGCTCCAAGCCCCGTCCAACCTGGCCTTGAACCCCTCCAGGGATGGGGCAGCCACAGCTTCTCTGGGCAACCTGGGCCAGGGGCTCACCCCCCTCACAGCCAAGAATTTCTGCCTCACATCTCATCTCAATCTCCCCTCTGTCAGTGTAAAACCCTTCCCCCTCATCCCATGGCTCCCCTCCCTGCTCCAGAGTCCCTCCCCAGCTTTCCTGGAGCCCCTTTAGGGACTGGAAGGGGCTGGAAGGTCTCCCCGGAGCCTTCTCTTCTCCAGGCTGAACCCCCCCAGCTCTCTCAGCCTGTCCTCACAGCAGAGGGGCTCCAGCCCTCCCAGCATCATTGTGTCCCTGGTGACATGAGCCTGGCCAGCATGTCTCAATGAGGAAACATGAAACAAACCAGTTTTTGAGAAGAGAGAGTGCCCACACCTGGCAATTGTACTAGAAACGTGAGGTTATGGGGAAGATCCAATGGAAGATACGAGCCATTTACTCCAGAACAGATCTAATATCTACACATTTAAAAACTTTCTGGCAGCTTTAAGTGTCACGTCATCTAAAACAGGCCTTGCTGTTGTCTTGGCTCCCAAGAAGGCCGGGACAGCTCAGGGACATCCATCATGAGCCACAACTTGTGATTGAGGAAAAAAAAAAACACATCCCAAATGACAAAGTTTGGGAAATGCTTCTCGAATGGCTACAAGGCAGTACAGGACCGTACAATGAGGAGCTCTGCCGCACTGAAGGCTTTGGGACAAACCAACATCCCAGTCTCCTGGCGCCCAGTATGGGATAAGTGTCTGCTATGAGGGACATTGTTTACATAGGGAGGATGAAATAACCTGGAAAACGTAGTTCAACAAATTATATCTTTCTATATCCCCATTTTAATATTCACAAGGAAAAAGAATTATAATCAAATAAAAAAACCCAAATGCACCGACATTTACATAAAATCAAGATCATTGGACAAGTAGGTATATGACACCTTTAGTAAATATACCAGAATAGGCATTTTTCATTGAATCTTAACTCTCTACTAAGGCACGGCCCATTGAACTACAGCTGAAACGCTATTTTCTGAGTGGGAATCATGTGCATTTAAAAAGATTCAAAGGAAATAAACGTAATTTCCTTTAACAACAAATGCCACGATTATTTTTCAAAGAGCAGAATTCTTTTGTTACATCACGTTAACAGTAAAATTTTGTTGCTATGAACTTAATTTCTAAAGCGCTTGGGGCCTTTTATACGTTTTTTTATAAACGTGAATTATATCCCAATTACAGGTTATTTTCAAATTATTGAAACAGAAACTGAAATAAATCCCTTCACCCAGAGGCCGTTTGATTGGCACATGCACTTGCTTTTAAACACAAGATTCTGGATTGTTTGCACAAAAGTCAAAGCAAGCCAACATTCTATCTATTCACGATGATTTTTATGAACGTCCTTGGTTTAATTCAGGCCAGAGACCCTATGGTAGGGGCTATACCTGCCCTCAAAATGTACAAACATCTTGGAAACAAGGCGAGGAAACTTTCCCTTGTTTTGCACGCTTTATACAAAGCTAATGAAGAACATTCCTCCGGAGCCACCAAACCCTTATCCCTCCTCCATCCTCCCCTCTCCTCTCCCCAGCCCAAGTGCCTCTGCCCAAGCAGATCAGGAGAATTGGTCTCTAACGAACTATAAAATGTTTGAAGCAAGAGTAGAAAATTAACGGCGTTCATAAAAAAAAGCAGTAAATTGATTGGATTGGGTAATCCTGCCTACATAATTTAAGATACTGTTAGATATAGGAGTAAAAGGCAGCAGTTACTATAGCAACACAACTGTGGATGGAGTATGTCTTGCAAATCCCACTGCTCGACAGAGCAGAGCAGAGCAGTGTCGTGTGCCTAAGTACACAATGAGAAACAATATCGAAAAGATTTTGAAATTGTATTGTTTCTAAACTATTAATATTAAAAATAGAGGGTTTGAAGCCTTATCCTTTGAGCCAACGGCTGCAATTTACACTTATCTCAAATGAAATCAAAGTATTTGAAAACTTAATCCCTGAGACTTGGCCCAAGTCCCTAATGATTGTTCTTCTAAACTTCGAGTTATGACCAAATTAATTGCCACGGACTTTTTAAAATGCTTTTAAAGAAGGTACTAAATTTTGGTACTAATTTTGGTACTAATTTTGTACTAATTTTGGTACTAAATTTAGCAGAACCATCGTAATATTAATTCTTCAAACAATAGCCAAAAAGAAAAAAGAAACCACAAGAAAACTAAAAAAAAAAGGCAACCCAGTTGTCACTGAACTATTTCATTTCAGTATTTGACACTTAATCATCCAATAATACTTTCTTTGACAGACCAATACAGCAAAGATACTTATCTGAGTTCTATCTTTTTAGCAGACTTTATCAGTTTTAGTTCCATGGATCTGCTTTCTCAAGTCCCGAACAAAGGGACTATTTAAACAACCAGAATCACAAGCACGGAGCTTTAAGAGCTGTAACTAGCGAATACATACCCCCAGGATGCTGTATTAATATTTATTACTTACAGGAATAGAATATTCTCACAAACACATAGAAATGTGCTGCTTTTCATTTCCAAAAAAAAGGAATTTTTAAAAATTGGATCCTGTGATGTGTCCTGGCTGTCACCGTAAGGTGACAGAAGGCGGGACTGGACAAGATTTCAGGAGGTCACTTGGCCCATCCTCCTGTCTTGAGGCCAGGTAAAGTCAGCCTTTACCTCTTCGTAGCAAATAGATTTATCTTTCTAAAACTACAGTTTTTAAATACATACTGAGGTGCTTCCTAAGGCTTTGCTGGTAAATTTTTTAAATAACTATATGAAGTTCTTTTCATCAGAACCTTAAAGATTTTCTGGTCAATTCGGGAAAGTTCCTCAATTAGGAAGAGGGACCGTTATCCTGGCAACGAAAGACGCAAGCATAGAATGATTTTTTTGTAATATTTTTGGGTTTATTCCTCCAGAAATTAGTCTGATGGAGACATCCACTGTGGTTAGAAGTAGATAGAGAAAGCTGAGTACAACATAAGTCAAACTTTACTGACCACCTGTGTAAAGAGTTCCGATTTATTTTTAAAGTGCTTTATTACTTAAAGACAGGGATTGTAGGTTATTGCAATGGACATTTACAGAAGTATTTGTCATATATTTATTTGTCCTTTGCATTACCATCTATTCCTTTTATTTACGAGCCATTTAAGGCCATTTACTTCTGCGTCTGGGGACTGGGAAAGAGAGGGATGCAGTTAGCATCACTGCCACTAAATATCTTCAATAAACACCAAAATAAGCTTGGTAACAGCAAATATATTTAAATAAGTATAGTCTTGTATGGCATTCTTCAAATGAAGATCAGCCATGGGGTTTTTTCTGCAGTCAGGCAGTCAGTATCAACTACATCCCAAGTAACGCATAATGTAGTGCGTTATCTTACAAGAAATAGTAAAACAAGTGAAAAAGTAGTACAACTTCCTCAGGGAACTTCTAGAATTACAGGTCACTGACTAGAGATTATTTAATAAACTTTAGGGACAGTAAATATAAATACAAATACACTTACTAAAATATTACGTTGCATAGCAATTTATAGATGTTTGTCTTTTCCAATTAATTTTTATCAAATCAATATCTAATAACATTCATATCAAATTCAGTATTTTGGAGACAATTTTCAACAGAGGTTGAGTAAAAAACTGTAACCAAATTATGACTTTTTGATGGTTCAAAATTTTTGGAAATTTCACTTCTGGAAGCATTGGCCGATAACACTCACAAAACACATGAACTAATACTTTTATTCCTGGTTATACTGGAATTTTATATTGACATCAGTGCCTTTAGAATATTTCATAGAATCATAGAATCATTTAGGTTGGAAAAGACCCTTGCGATCATCAAGTCCAACCATCAACCCCACTCTACAAAGTTCTCCCTTACACCACATCCCCCAACACCACATCTAAACGAGTCTCAAACAAATTCAGGGATGGTGACTCCACCACCTCCCTGGGCAGCCTATTCCAGTGTCTGACCACTCTTTCCGTGAAGAATTTTTTCCTAATGTCCAGCCTAAACCTCCCCTGCTGCAGCTCGAACCCATTCCCTCTTGTTCTATCGCTAATTACCTGTGAGAAGAGACCAGCACCAACCTCTCTACAATGTCCTTTCAAGTAGTTGTAGAGAGTGATGAGGTCTCCCCTCAGCCTCCTCTTCCTCCAACTAAACACTCCCAGCTCCTTCAGTCGCTCCTCATCACATTTATCCTCCAGGCCCTTCACCAGCTTCGTTGCCCTCCTCTGCCCTCGCTCCAGCACCTCGAGATCTCTCTCGTATTGAGGTGCCCAGAACTGGACACAATACTCCAGGGGTGGCCTCACCAGTGCTGAGTACAGGGGGACAATCACCTCCCTCCTCCTGCTGGTCACACTATTTCTAATACAAGCCAGGATGCCATTGGCCCTCTTGGCCACCTGGGCACACTGCTGGCTCATGTTCAGCCGCTTGTCAATGAGAACCCCCAGGTCCTTTTCTGCCGGGCAGCTCTCCAGCCACGCTTCCCCAAGCCTGTAGCGATGCGTGGGGTTGTTGTGGCCCAAGGGCAGGACCCGGCACTTGGCCTTGTTGAAGCTCATTCCATTGGCATTGACCCATCGGTCCAATCTGTCCAAGTCTCTCTGTAGAGCCTCCCTATCCTCATGCAGATCAACACGCCCGTTTAACTTGGTGTCATCTGCAAACTTGCTGATGATACACTCTATGTCCTCATCCAGGTCATCAATAAAGACGTTAAACAGAAATGGTCCCAACACCGAGCCCTGAGGGACACCACTTGTGACCGGCCGCCAGCTGGATTTAACTCCATTGACCACCAATGCTCAGCTCACTGTATAAAGTGTTGAAACCTCCAGTGGAGGGAGGCTCTTTTACTCAGGAGAAAAAAGGAAATCAGACTGAAACTCACCTTAAAAATGAGACATAAAACTACCACATCTTAGATACTATTAATCTGCTAATTTCTGGCAAAAGTTCCATTTTCAATAACGATCACATTTTAGTTCAGATAGAAGCTATTCCACACAGAGTTGAAAATGCAGCCTTCATTAGACAATTTTCACAGCCTTTGGCTCCTGGCATATTACCTAGCAATGATTTTTTGTTTGAACTTAGATGATGGGTTTCCAATAGATGTAGGCGTCCATCTAAAATAAACTGCAGCAGCAAGAAAACCGTAAAATTGACAAGGTGAAATGAAACGATATTGTTACCCAAGTCGCAAGGAAAGAAAAAAGCCAGCGAGAATTACAAATCTCAGACTGAAAAGGTGAGACAGTGAGGGAAGAGGTGGAGATTTCTCTACACTGTCATGCCTTTATCAGAAAACATGTGTATCATGTAGTCATTGTCAGAATAACTGTTACTCCAGGACCGTTGTGCACAGGAATTCAGCTTATCAAGAGCACTTGCCTGATGCTCTTAAAGACATTTTAACTTGGTTGCTTTCCAAGCATAGAAAGCTTTTTAAAAGTTATACTCATTGGCCAGTGGGAGGGAGGGAAAACCAAAGAATATACTCCATTTAAAATAATCTTCAAACAAATTAAAAAGAAAGCTTCAAAGTTAAAATAATTATACTGAGTAACTGGTACTGGAAAATCAGTTAATCATTTTTGCACCATAACCACGGGGTAGAAAACAGCTGGCCAAAGGAAAGAACAAGCATGGACAACACCATAACACATTCAAAATTCAAAGGCAAAAAAGCAAATAACCACACAAACCATGAACAAAGATGCACTAAAACGCACCAGAGTCAGTCCAAATATAAATCACAAAGTATATAGAATCACTGAATGGTTTCGGTTAGAAGGGACCTTAAAGGCCACCCAGTGCCACCCCCTGCCCTGGGCAGGGACACCTCCCACCAGCCCAGGTTGCTCCAAGCCCCGTCCAGCCCCATACATGAATAACTATCAGATGGTTCTGAAGCATTTTCTAAAGTTGGGTTTATTTGCCAAAGTTGAAATTTTCATCAGAAATTTGCTTTTATGGTAATGAACTGGGGTTGCCCAGGTGAAGTGGTGAGACAAGCACAGAGCGTGGTATCTTTGTGCATGAACGTCTGGAGGCACATAGCTTAGATTTGTACATCCAGGTAAGTTAATAATTCAGAAGTAATTTCATTTCAAATTCAACTAAGTAGAAACGCTTACAGAAGAAATCACAGTTTTCAGTCAAAACACATTTTGACTTGTTGATCTCAGGCAGCTGCTTGTCTCTGGCCTCTCTGAAGGTGGGCAAAATACGAGCAAGTGTTGCGATTTGCACTCTCTAACGAGAATCCAGAGAGGCACAGGTGGTGTTGCCTCCTGGTATCCCACCAAGCAGTAGAATCCCATAGCACCTACTACTCTGTATTTTAGGAACAACTTACATACTTATAAGACATAAAAACAAACAAAATTTCTTATTCAAGCGGGGATGCTCAAGCTTCAGTAAAGCAATGAATAGATTCACTTGCAAAATTCAAACTGAAAATTACATAAAACTAACCTAGAAAGCAACAAAAAGTATAGTTAAGTCTATTTTTTTTTTTTTAAAGACTAAAGATTCAAAAAACTTTATGGTTATACGTCAGCGTTGGAACGGAAGCATAAATCTGGGTATCCTTGTGTGCACTTTGGGGCGTTCATGTGTGTTTGTCTTAAGTATGAACATATTCCTTTTGTTCTTTAAAGGTTTTTTACTTGCTGTGGCCAAGTATTGAGTTGTCTTAAGTAATATAATGCAAGATTTATTTTTTTTTAATTAGCTACACCACACTGTGCAAGCTGTGAGAAAATAACGTCACACGTCTTTTTCCTGTAACTCATACAAACTAGGTATTTATCATGACGCTTGGCCTGCGAACAGTGACCCAGCTAGTTGGGAACACAAAAAGAGGTGAATCCAGATGTGGTTGGGAAAAAAGAGATAGCGTGACGTGGACTAATTAGCACGGCTCAGAAAACAAAAATTTGGATTGGTTTCAAAAAAAAAGAAAAAAAAAAGTTAGATGTGAGGAAAACATTTCCACCATGCCTTCGTTTAGTTTGTCTATAAGTTATTCAGACACTGATGCTGGAAATATTACGAGGATAGGCTTTAAAAAAAAATAGAAAATAAATTATCTGTTCTATTATTCTACAGACAGACTGTCCTTCAAGGGTGAAGGATAAATAACTTCATTATTCCTCCTATTGCTTTTCCCCGTGGGAACCTCTGAACTGGCCATCAGCATAGGACCACCACAGAGCAGAGTATGACTAGAGAGTGGCACCAGTATTCAGTTGCAATTTGGTGTTTTCACGTTTAGCCAAGAGCTATATTCACTAGAGTCCTGATATGGCATGGAATCCCAGAACGGTGGGGGTTGGAAGGGCCCTCTGGAGATCACCCAGTCCCACCCCCTGCCAGAGCAGGGTCACCCAGAGCAGGTGGCACAGGAACGCCTCCAGGCGGGGTTGGAATGTCTCCAGAGACGGAGACTCCACCACCTCTCTGGGCAGCCTGTGCCAGGGCTCTGCCACCCTCACGGGAAAGAAGTTCCTCCTCATGTTGAGGTGGAACTTCCCATGGTCAAGTTTGTGCCGTTACCTCTCGTCCTGTCCCCGGGCACCACTGAAAAGAACCGTGAAATCACAGCTGAGTTGGTTACTGAGGTGTACGGCTCCTACCTGGGAAGTCAAATGTGGACTTTTTTCCCCCTCACAATATTTAGACCTACGTTTTCCACCTGCAGATAATGATGGGGATGGGGACTTTACCATACGCTTCATTCTGATCACTCAGTGACCATTCCCACACCACCCAATCAGGATACAACTGTGCTTTGCTAATATAATATTTATAAAATCAGAGAATCATATGACAGCTGATTCTAGCAAATTGCTGCCAGTGATTCCTGTATTTTTAAAGAGGTATTTCTAAAGAAGTAACTCCCAGCTGACCAAAAACGTTACGTAAAACTTTTTTCTTTTTTTTTTTTTTTCTAATGTGTCTAGAAGAGCCGTCCAAGCACACAACAAACTCCAGTAACCCCGACTGGAGCAGTAGAGCACCAAATGGTAGTATTCGCAGAGACAAGTCACCTTTATGGGTCTCAGAAGCATCACTGTAAGAATTATCAACATGAAAAGGCAGCACTTAAAGAATAAGCCATAAACATAAACTGGTTTTGTCTTGAAGGAGCTGCTGCCCATACGAAGCTGAACCGTATGCAAAATAGTAGCTTTACGATATGCTAATGCAGATGGAGTCCCAGACATGCTAATGCAGGAGAAGACCAGGCTAATACTTGACTTTATAGTTCAAATTAAATAGGCAGGATTTAAGTGGATTATATCACACGTACTTTGTGCATACAGAATGCCTTCAAAACCTTCCTAGTGTGAAGCCACTTTCATGTAAAAAGTATTCCATTTTCTTAGTAAGCCCTGAGAAGTCAATCCAGACAAATATCTTCAATAATTTATCATGCCGGGCATTTCTAATGCCAACAAATTTAGCACGCACGCACACACACACTGAGCAGCTCCGTGTTTCTTCTGAAGTTTTTAATAAGGGCGAAGCTGCGGACCTACAAATTCAATATGAAGCACTGTGACAGTGATAAACACGTCACTGTCTACCGCAAATAACTGCTACATATACACTAAACCACAACGCACGTGAAAACAAGATTTGATTATGAGACCAACCCATGTCCACGAAACACCAGTCCTTGATGAGTGGACTGAACGACGGGCTGTCTCCCATCAGAAGCTGAAATCCATCTCTAACAATCGTACGTGTACACCGCACGTCCGTTTAATTGTGATTAAAAGGGCACGCTGGGTGGCTCATCACCAAGCGTTTCACAACACTGTGATACCTAGAAGGTTTCTAGGAGGAAGATGGTGGATCAATAGAGTTAACTATGAAAGAGCGTGAGGTACCAGTAAGATTAGCATTTTCATAAACATTATTTTGCACCTATGAATCTCTTCTGCCTCACATCCAGCACACCCTGGAGGTATTTAAAAGACAGGTAGATGTAGTGCTTAGAGATATGGTTTAGTGATGGTTTTGTCAGAGTTAGGTTGATGGTTGGACTCGATGATCTGAAAGGTCCCTTCCAACCCAGGCAATTCTATGATATGTGAATGCTTTGCCTTCATCATCAAATTATTTCCTCCAAGTGATTTGTAGGACAACCATTTATCAAAATCTCCAGCTCAAAAATGAAATGCATTTTCTGGGGTTAAATTCACTTAGAAATGTCTCATAAGGAATGAATTTATGAAGTCATTTTTCTCTCTTCCTGAAGGAAACCAAGGCACCTCCTTTTGTTGGCCAACTTGATTCAAATTTGTTACCAAGATAAACTCAACTGTTATATCAACAAAAAAAAAAACCCTTAGCCACTGTCAGAAGAACTGAATAAGTTCCTGAGAAAAATCCTCGCTTTTGCAATTCTGCTCAATAAAGAAAACAGGACAGTAAACAAACCACCACTGCAGTACTAAAGCTGCATACAAATCTACCAGTAAAGGGGCGGAAGTTACAAATTCCTTAGCAGCTTCTGAAAATTAGTCATAAATTACCCTAACTTTTGCTCAAACAGTTGAAGCCTAAGTATGCCTAAGACTACGTATGCCTACCTAGTCAAACACTGTTTTGAATGACCTAAGCAGTATTTATCTCATCTTCTCATAAATTTTGGTCTAATAAGATATAAATATAACATATATATAATATAACTTCAGCCAGTTTTAATGGTTGCTCACAATTTTTTGTTTGCTTAAAAGGCCAACTTGTCACAGAATCACAGAACCATAGAATTGTTAGGATTGGAAGGGACCTTAAAGATCATCTAGTTCCAACCCCCCTGCCATGGGCAGGGACACCTCCCACCAGATCAGGTTGCTCAGAGCCCCATCCAGCCTGGCCTTAAAAACTTCCAGGGATGGGGCTTCCACCACCTCTCTGGGCAACCTGGGCCACTCTCTCACCACCCTCATGGGGAAGAACTTCTTCCTAACGTCCAGTCTGAATCGACCCATCTCTAGTTTTAATCCATTCCCTCTAGTCCTACCATTACCCAACACCCTAAAAGGTCCCTCCCCAGCTTTCTTGTCGGCCCCCTTAAGATACTGGAAGGCCACTCTAAGGTCTCCTCGGAGCCTTCTTTTCTCCAGACTGAACAACCCCAACTCTCTCAGTCTGTCCTCACAGGAGAGGTGCTCCAGCCTCTGATCATCCTCGTGGCCCTTCTCTGGACACCTTCCAGCATGTCCATGTCTCTCTTGTAGTAGGGGCTCCAGAACTGGACGCAGTACTCCAGGTGGGGTCTCACGAGAGTGGAGTAGAGGGGGAGAATCACCTCCCTCGACCTGCTGGCCACGCTTCTCCTGATGCAGCCCAGGATATGATTGGCTTTCTGGGCTGCAAGTGCACACTGACGGCTCATGTTGAGCCTCTCATCCACCAGCACCCCCAAGTCCTTTTCTTCAGGGCTGCTCTCAAGCCAGTTGCTGCCCAGCCTGTGTCGGTGCTTGGGATTGCCCCGACCCAGATGGAGACCTTGCACTTGGTCTTGTTGAACTTTATAAGGTTGGCGTGGGCCCACCTCTCCAGCCTGTCAAGGTCCCTCCGGATGACACCCCTTCCCTCCAGCGTGTCAGCCGCCCCACACAGCTTTGTGTTGTTGGCAAACTTGCTGAGGGTGCACTCTATGCCACTGTCCATGTCACTGACGAAGATGTTAAATAAGACCGGTCCCAGTACTGATCCTTGAGGGACTCCACTCGTCACTGGCCTCCACTTGGACATGGACCCATTGACAGCCACTCTTTGGGTGTGGCCGTCAAGCCAGTTCTTTATCCACTGAACTGTCAGTCCATCAAAGCCATATTTTAGCAGCTTGGAGACCAGGATGTCATGCGGGACAGGGTCAAAGGCTTTGCTCAGGTCCAGGTAAATGACGTCAGTTGGTCTCCCCTTGCCTATTGATGTTGTGACCTTCTCATAGAAGGCCACCAGGTTTGTCAGGCATGATTTGCCCTTGGTGAAGCCATGTTCATTGTACCCAATCACCTCTTCGTTAGTCTTCTGCCTCAGCAGTGCCTCCAGGAGGATCTGCTCCATAATCTTACTAGGCATGGAGGTGAGACTGACTGGCCTATAGTTACCTGGATCCTACTTCTTTCCCGTTTTGAAAATGGGGATTATGTTTCCCCTTTTCCAGTCAGTGGGGACTTCACCAGTTTTCAGCAGACTTTATTGAGTCCTATCATATTTATATAGAGAACCTTCTAATAACAGTGTCATACATACAGACAAGAAGGAAAGAAAACCAAGGAGATAAATACAGATATAGATATTCATACCATTTTTTTTGAATGGGTAAAAGGTGATTTAAAGTCTCCTTTTTATTACCACAAAATGTCTATAACGAAGTTTTCTGTATGAAAGCTGTACTGTAAATACTAGAAAGATGATTTCAAGATGCAAGGCCAAGGCAGTTTGGAAATTCGTGGAGATTACAAGGATGCGCATAAGGAATCACAGAGGAACCCAGCCTTTATTCCCAACTATCAGACAAAGTCCGCTGCAGCCACGTGCCGCCCGTAGCACGCTCACGCCAGCAACGTCAGGTAACGCCAGAACGCAAGAGCATAGCCCAGGGAAGAGTCGCATAGAAGAGAGACCCAATTACTGATTAAGAACAAAATTTAAATAACAAAAGGGGAAAACAGAGGTCACTCACACCTATTGTTAATTATGCAGCGTCATGGGAGACACTGCTTTTGCACGGCTTGCTTGGAAATTCGGTTTCTGGCCATAGAGCCTGGCAGCCACAATCCCATTCAAGCACATACCCTCTATTTATGATTCTCATTAGACAATTCAATATTAAGCAGACTGAGAACTGATCACTAGCACGATTTAATATTCTTCCTGCTGAGTTAGGCCCAGATATTTGCCGTCAACGCATTAAATAAGTCATTTTACACTTAGAAAAATTTGCTTTGTGTCATCTTAATCACGTATTTTTTCCTGGCAAACTAAGCATCGTCAGTTTCATTAACCTAAAGTATTTTTTTCATATTTTCTGGACACTGTCAGTAAAATGTGGGTATATTTTTAAAATTACCGGGTCTATTAATTATTTGGATCAGTGCAGCTGCAGTACTCCGGTCAGGCAGAAGATGAATCCTGACAACAGAAGAGTCATAAACACTGGTATGAACCCAGGTGATGAGGACTATACTGGAACAAAATAGGTAAATATCTATTCCATCAGAAAATTAATAAGCGTAGTTGTAATAATACAAAAAAAGGCGTTTAAGATATTCCCCCTCTTGGAGAAAACCAACCACCTCGGTTTCCTCCTTTTGCAGGCCCGGTGTGAGTTACTGCGGGTGTTAACTAAGCCATTTGCTTCTCGTCTCCCCACCCCATTTAATACCAGTCACTGCACGGCACCACAAAGAGATTTGGGACCACAAAGAGATTTGGAACCATGTATAACACCGGCGAGACAATGACGGAACGGACAAGAACAATTAAAACTTTAGAGAACTTTGTCACTTCATCCCATTTCATAGAATCATTCCGGCCTTTTTTATGGGCACTCCATTTGCTAATGAGGTATAAATAAAAGAATTCAGACATGGCAGACCTCAGAACAAAGCTTTTCACTGTTTCATTTGCTACGTCTCACTCATTATAGAAGCTTTGTTTTCCCCGCAGCACATTCATCCTAAAATATCTTCCATTAACTACTATGAACTACTACTTTTTTTTTTTCTTTTCAAATATCTCAAAGGAAAAAATACATAAAATTTTTAATTGCCTAATATTTGCAGGGGAAAGTGTCAGCTACGTACTTTAGCTTCATCTTTCATATTTCATTTACAATAACGTTTAAGATTCAAGCTGTTTAGGCAAGAGGCTCCATTATTTATTTTTTTCCCCCTACGTTTGGCTAGAACCTAATAGATTGTAAGTGCTTTACTAACATATGTGAAATGTACCCATTAAGGTCTTGAATTCAGTGTCCCACGTATCCCAATGCTATAGAAAGGACTGAAAACAAGCGTGTGTGCTAAATTGAAACATTTTTTGAGATGTTAAAGGGCCAACAACCACAGAAGGGGATCATCCAAGAGCAACAGCTGTACTTTTAGAGGACTTTGCACTTGTTATACTGCAATAAAAAAAAAATAAATAAAAATCAGGATACAATTATTATGATAGATAGTGGGTATTATTCCTACGTGAAGACTGAAGGGTTTTTTCATTTGGGTATCTAGTACACGCGCTGAGGTACACGTCCAAACCGAGACCTCAGTATTTTCTCTCTTTTGCAGCACCAAAAATGCTTTGTAAGTTGCCCATTTTCCCTACCCAGGGCAAGGACAAGAATTACGTGTGTCAGAAAGGAAACTCCGACAGCCCGGCACAATAAGCAAACTTTCAAATTCGTATTTCAATAGATTGTTTAGTGGCAGTTTATTTAAAATATGCATATAGACAGCAGACTTCATCATCGTGCTCTTTTTTACTGTTCTTTTTTTTTTTTTCCTTCTTGTCTCTGTTCTACTAAATCCATAATTATTTTCAGTAAAATCCGACAGTTTCAGCAGAGAGGGAATGGGCCCCATTTCAACCTGACCTACACCTTGATTGTTAGAGTGTGCTCAGGGACAGAGGAGCCGTGGGTGAGAAGGGAATTGATCCCAAGCACATGGGGAAACCGTTAACTTCGCACTCTCCAGCTCTGCTGCACTTCGCAATCACACGTCGCAAGGTGAAACCTGGACGCGAAGCAACGCTCTGCACACAGGTGAACCACACAAAGATGGGAAACCCACTAAAGCCAGTTACCGACAGCTCCGCTTCCAGGGTGTGTCTCCTGCAACTTAGATATTTTGGTACATACACATTTTAGAAGCCACCAGGATTGGGCAAAACCTCATGAGGTTTAGTGAGGAGCAGATTAAAATCATAGAATTGCCTCAGTTGGAAGGGACCTTTCAGATCATTGAGTCCAACCGTCAACCTGACTCTGAAAAAAACCATCAGTAAACCATATCTCTAAGCACCACGTCTACCCATCTTTTAAATCTCTCCAGCGATGGTGACTCCACCACTGCCCTGGGCAGCCTCTTCCAATGCTTGACAACCCTTTCCAGGAAGAAATTTTCCTTAACATCCATCTGAAACCTCCCCTGGCACAACTTGAGGCCATTTCCTCTTGTCCCATTGCCTGTTCCTTGGGAGAAGAGCCCGACCCCCCCTGGCTCCCCCCTCCTTTCAGGGAGTTGCAGAGAGCGAGAAGGTCTCCCCTCAGCCCCCTTTTCTCCAGGCTGAACACCCCCAGCTCCCTCAGCCGCTCCTCACCAGACTTGTGCTCCAGACCCCTCACCAGCTCCGTTGCCCTTCTCTGGACACGCTCCAGCCCCTCAGTGTCTTTCTTGTGGTGAGGGGCCCAAAACTGGACACGGCACTCGAGGTGCATGTACCTAAACTCTGAGTCCCTTTTGGATGGATCCTAAGTCTTCCAGTCCTTTTTATGGACAACTGCAAGAAATTTGGAGTGGGAGCCTGAAAATATAGAGCTACTACCCACCACAGCCGACATGGAACTGCCATCACAGGCTTCAGGAACCCTCACTGCCAGTTTGAACCCAACACTGAGTTGTGGGAGGCTCGCTGGGGACAAGCACCCAGGAAACTTTCGGGTATAGAATCATAGAATCTTCATGGTTGGAAAGGACCTCATCACTCTCTACAACTACTTGAAAGGACATTGTAGAGAGGTTGGTGCTGGTCTCTTCTCGCAGGTGATTAGCGATAGAACAAGAGGGAATGGGTTCAAGCTGCAGCAGGGGAGGTTTAGGCTAGACATTAGGAAAAAATTCTTCACAGAAAGAGTGGTCAGACACTGGAATAGGCTGCCCAGGGAGGTGGTGGAGTCACCATCCCTGAATGTGTTTAAGAGTCGTTTAGATGTGGTGTTGGGGGATGTGGTGTAAGGGAGAACTCTGTAGAGTGGAGTTGATGGTTGGACTCAATGATCCCACGGGTCTCTTCCAACCTAAACAATTCTATGATTCTATGACCTTTGAGATCATCGAGTCCAACCAAACAACCTACAGACTCTGCCACTAGAGCATGCCCTGAAGTGCCACATCCAGACGTTCCTTAAACACCTCCAGGGATGGTGACTCAACCCCCTCCCTGGGCAGGCTGTTCCAGTGCCTGACCACTCCTTCAGTAAAGTCATTCTTCCTAATATCCAATCTAAACCTGCCCTGCCGCAGCTTCAGGCCATTTCCTCTGGTCCTGTCATTATCCACCTGGGAGAAGAGGCCAACCCCCACCTCTCTACAACATCCCTTCAGGGAGTTGTAGAGGGCAATGAGGTCTCCCCTCAGCCTCCTCTTCTCCAAGCTAAACATGCCCAGCTCCCTCAGCCTCTCCTCATACGACCTGGTCTCCAGAGCCCTCCCCAGCCTGGTAGCTCTCCTCTGGACACGCTCCAGCACCTCCATGTCCCTCTTGTACAGCGGGGCCCAGAACTGAACACAGCACTCGAGGTGAGGCCCCACCAGTGCCCAGTACAGAGGCACCATCACTTCCCTGCTCCTGCTGGCCACGCTGTTCCTGATACAAGCCAGGATGCTGCTGGCCTTCTTGGCCACCTGGGCACACTGCTGGCTCATGTTAAGCTGACCGTCCACCAGCACCCCCAGGTCCTTTTCTGCGGGGCAGCTTTCCAGCCACTCTGCCCCAAGCCTGTAGCGTTGCTTGGGGCTGTTGTGACCAAAATGCAGGACCCGTCACTTGGCCTTATTAAACCTCATACAGTTGGCCTTGGCCCATCCATCCAGCCTGTCCAGGTCCCTCTGTAGAGCCTTCCTACCCTCCAGCAGATCAACGCTCCCACCTAGTTTGGTGTCATCTGCAAACTTACTGAGGGTGCACTCAATCCCCTCATTCAGATCATTGACATGGGGGAGAGGGAAAAAAAAAAAAAAAAAAGAGGGGAAAGGAGGGGGGAAAAGAGGGGAGAAAATAGAAAAAGAGAGAAAAAAGGGGAAAAAAAAAGAAAGGAAAAAGAAAAAGGAACTCCCACAAAACCAAATAGCACGATGAGAAGCTTCTAGATCTTCTTGTTGGTATTAGTTTGTATTCCTACACTGGCTTTGGCAAGTAGAGCTAGCTTTTGTTTATTTTAAAACATAGATAGGCTTTGAAATAAGCCTCCTTGGAAGTTCATCATGTAAAGACTTGATGCGAACCCCCGAGAAGGATTGTTGAAAATCTTGTGGCAGAAAATGTCAAAATGTAGAGCTAACATATCTGTGGCTTAAGTTTGCACACATGTTGAAATCGAGTAAATACTTCATATTTTCTGCTGCAGATGAACTCTGACAAAATTATGGCCAGGTCCCAACATTTTTACCGCAGAAAGATATCACAATGAGAAAAACTGCTTTTCCTCTCATTCCCTTCATATTTTTCAGCTTCAACTTTTATTCTGTCCTGCTACAGAAGATAAACGGGGGGTGGGGGGGGAAGAAAAAGAAAAAAAAGAGATCTTTGAGTTTCCAAAGAACCTTTAAAATAAAAGACAACAGCGGGATATGTTACAACAACGCTCTACTATGCAAATAGGAAATGTGGAGAGATATTTTAGTGGCATTCCATTAACTCTGCAAGATCTTAAAATACAGAGGAACGCAAATGGTCCCTGTGATGTTTCACTCCATTAGGCTACGCGCCACTTCCCCAGGAATGCAGCAGAAGTCATATCTGGCACCTTCAAAACCACCGATCAAGTAAAATATAATTGGAAAAGCCTCTGTAAGAAGCTCCACATTTGCCAGATCTCAGGCGAAAGAAAGATCTTCGCCACGTCTCTTTGCAGTACTTTAAATATCTCTGTTTTACCTTCCGATTCTAGTAGGTTATTCAAAAGACACGCCATCCAAGCCAAGGAAAAGGAGCACTTTTCGTCTTGACTTAAAGGTAAAATATTTAATCAAATTAATTTCAATATGAAAATGCATTTATGCTCCTTCTGAAAACCTCATATGTCATTTTATTTAATTATGCAGGAAATCACTTAGCAAAAATCAAAGTGGTAGGGTTTTTAGACTTACTTGGTTTGGTGGACCTGGGCATTTTTGATGCGGGAGAAAGTTATTTTTCCTTAACCTCTTGACAATATCCTTATCCCTGACACACTTTGCTGACTGGGAGTTGGCACCAGCTTTGCGTATGCTCACTGCAGCCCATCTGTTAAACCAGATATCCAGCGAGCATTTGAGACACGCCACAGGTACTCGCTCTCTCCAAATACGCTGACTAGAGGAGGAAAGGCCGTCACTGTCGGTGATCACAAATCGGATTCTCAAGTCTCCGGACAATCAAAAGTTCATTTTGGAAAATCTGCAATATGTATTGAAGCTTCCAGTGCCACAAACAGGAACTAAAAGCAGGGGAAGCCGTGAGATTTAAGAGCCTGCCATATGTCCTCCACCGCCTTGTGCATCCACTTGAAAATAAACTCCTTAAGTGCAACCTCCGGAGAGCCCAGTCCCTCCCGCCAAGGGCTGAGCCGGGGCAGATCTGATTTACTGCTCCCACCTTCTTTAACGTGTTCCAGTGAAATATGATGTATTTACTCCTGGACCCGAAGAAATTTAAAGCACTGCAGAGGCAGATAATTTAAGATGTGGCTGTAGAGCAGGGAAGGCTCCGCAGGTTTAGCATTAATTTCCATAAAAGCAGCTCCGAGCCCTCAGCCACAAGGACAAGGGTTAGAACCATACGACTACTGGGGTCAAACTGACCAGCAGAACGTCCAGCTTGGGTGCTCAGAAGAGAGACAGTGAGGAATTATTAAAGAAAAAAAACACTACAAGAAACTAAACAACTTCCTTATAGAAAGAAAGAGACAATCCTTTTGTAAAAACAGCAGTGAAAAGCTGGAAAGGTTTTTACACAAGGTTACTTCCCATTTCTTCACAGAACAATTAACGCTTTCAAAAGCCATGGAGTTTTTCCAAACTCGAACCCAAAATGAATGAAAAGGAAAATTTTCTCTGCTCTTTTGACCACGAACAACAAATAGACTGGCTAATATACGTGTGCTGGCCTTTAAAAGTGCTTATATACAGTTGGTCTTGCTTTCCTTTCTTATTAAAAACATAACTTTAATTGCATAGGTAATAATGAAGCAAAAGTGAAAGGTTAAAACGGCCAATTTAACTACTTTAGAAACTGCAATGACTTTCTATTTAAAAAAATCAAAACATCCTGTCCTTCTCCCTAAGTCTCTTTTATTAGTAGTAGTACAACAATCAACTATTTTTTTTAAATTCTCCTATGCAAAGTTTGGTTTAGTTAAACTATGGAGGCCAAGAATCAGCCGAGGATGGTTTGCGAGAAAAGGAGAGAAGAGCAAGATAACCTACCAGGAATACTGGGAGGACCAAGACTTGTTAACTCCACATTTTTTCCCCTTTTGCCTAAAATACATAAAGAGCATAACATGGCATTGCACCCGATCATGGGTTCATCCAGCCTCAGTGTTAGAATTTAACCGTTTTTAAAATTAACTTGCCCACGTTCCATTTTCAGCTGTTTTGAATTGGAGCTTACCTACTTTTATTTGTCCAGTGTGTCATTCTTTATAAGTGCATACACTTCGGAATATTTTTCAGACCCTTGTGAGATCCCCAAATAGTTTGAATTTTTTTATATATATAACTTGGTTTCCAAACTGTATTTTTTCAGCTACTTCTGAAACA
This sequence comes from Sterna hirundo, assembly GCA_009819605.1. Classification (NCBI taxonomy): domain Eukaryota; kingdom Metazoa; phylum Chordata; class Aves; order Charadriiformes; family Laridae; genus Sterna; species Sterna hirundo. The sequence continues at coordinate 2,458,717 of CM020441.1, forward strand.
TCTGCAGGCCCAAAACATGAAGAGTGAAGTGTTGGCCATGCAACGGGAGTTCGTTCCTCAGCAGAAGCAATTGCTGTAGATCAGCTGGTGGGGATCAAAGCTCACGAGTTGTGAAGGTGATAAGAGCTGCATGGAGTACCGGGTCCAGATGTGCAGAATTATGATATTGGTGTCCTTGTTTTTTTGGACTTCCGTGAAAGACACCGTGTCAGCACAAACGGCAAAACAGAGGCGGCTGCTGCCATCAAGAAACGCATTGTGGCAATCCCAGGCATAAATACAGGTTGTGCGGGAGAATGACTTGAGAGCAGCCCTGAGGAGAAGGACTTGGGGGTGCTGGTGGACGAGAAGCTCAACATTGAGCAGGCAATGTGCACTTGCAGCCCAGAAACCCCCCCCACCCTGGGCTGCATCAAAAGCAGCGTGGGCAGCAGGGCGAGGGAGGTGATTCTCCCCCTCGACTCTGCTCTGGTGAGACCCCACCTGGAGTACCACGTCCAGCTCTAGAACCCTCGGCACAAGAAGGACATGGACCTGTTGGAGCAGGTCCAGAGGAGGCCACGAAGATGATCCGAGGGCTGGAGCCCCTCTGCTGTGAGGACAGGCTGAGAGAGCTGGGGGGGTTCAGCCTGGAGAAGAGAAGGCTCCGGGGAGACCTTCCAGCCCCTTCCAGTCCCTAACGGGGGCCTACTGGAAGGATGGAGAGGGACTCTGGATGAGGGAGGGGAGTGATAGGACACGGGGTAACGGCCTCAAATTGAAAGAGGGTAGATTTAGATTGGATATCAGGAAGAAATTCTTTACTGTAAGAGTGTTGAGGCACTGGAACAAGTTGCCCGGGGAAGCTGTGGCTGCCCCATCCCTGGAGGGGTTCAAGGCCAGGTTGGACGGGGCTCTGAGCAACCTGATCTGGTGGGAGGTGTCCCTGCCCAGGGCAGGGGGTTGGAACTAGATGATCTTTAAGGTCCCTTCCAACCCGAACCATTCTGTGATCCTGTGTGATTCTGTGAATTCCTGCCTGAATATATTTCCTTTTTTTAAAAACTTCATAGCTCAGAACATGATATGCCCCTCAGCTCCATACAATGCTTTTATTTTACAAAAATAGATGTTTTTACCAATGCCTATCAAGATAACAGTCTAATTATTTCTCTTCCGCAAAGGAACACGTAGCCCATGGAGTAGTTTCCTCCAGCTGCAAGACTTGCACTGATGCCTTGACTTGGTCAGGGGAAAGATTTTAATCTCTATGCAATTATAAAATTCCTTCCTTTTCCCTTCACAGGCCTACTCTTGCAAACCCCTTTAGTGGTAACATTCAGGCTTCAGCTTCAACTGTAGAAATCAGTTAATTAGATCAACAGTCATTACTATGAACTGGTGGATGGATGTTCAAATTCCAGTTTCCCCCGCGCATGGACTATTTTTCGGAAACTGGTATGAATTTAATTGTCGCTGATGTCTTCTGAATGTTGGATGCCTGGTTTAAAGCAACCTATAGTAAAGATCAAGATAAAATTCCAGTTCTTTATACTCTGGATTTTTCTAAGTCAAAATATTGAACTTATAGTAACAATATAAATGCTAATAACTATTGAACTCAAGCGAATAAATAGAAAGTGCTAGTAATTTATATCACCTTTGTGGAAGTTTGGAAACTTCTACCCATTTGAGAAAAGCTACTAATCCAACCATGAACAACTCTGCTAATTCCCATCTGCTTCACTTGCAAGTGAAGTTTCCTAATTTATCTCTTCACAACCATCCGCACTATGCGGAATAACAGCATTGCCCTTAAATTTCAACCTGTTTAAATCAGAACAAAAATTGGTTCAAGAGATTGTGACAATAACGACAAATCTGCAAGGATGTTTGAAGCCTTCGACTAATGTCACAGCACTTTTCCCTCCACACTCTTAAATACGGTGATGGGACAGAGCAGAATTCCCTTTCAATAGAACACAAAGTATTTTCTCTTTCCTTCTTTGAAGTTTTTGTGTAGGCACAAACTCTCAGTTTATTTCACCGGAGGAAAAAATCATACATAGCTCCGCTTGCTTTAAAGTTTCATTGTTATTAATTATGCAGACGGGTAGAGTCCATTTTGTGGATATTGTGTCAATAAACCCGGCTTTGCAGAGGTGGTTGTTACTTTACTGGAGTTTTAGCTGCTGTCTGTAAGGACAGCAAGGATACGCCACTATAAAGACTGAAGACAAGACTTTAATCCCAGCGGCATGACTCACCGCGGCTTTGTTTCGAAATGCCATTCCAACATCTGCCTGTACTGAAGTACATGAAATTTTCAAGATATCTGCAGAGGATGCATCTGCACCGTGCCTTCTTGAGAATGTACTGCAGTGTCACTATATCGTACTATAATTACTAGTAGGGATATTACTAATATTGCTATTACTATGTTATTACTATAGCACTATTTACTATCACCATGCTCTAGTACAGGACGGTATCCCGTGCTATTCTAATGCCTTCATCCCCACTAAGAAAGTTTGACTACCGAGGTTACTTTAGTTTCAGTTACTCATCTTCCCGTCACTTAGAAACTCTAGGTTTGCAAAAGATTTTTCAGCCAACGAGGAGGTGTTCTAATCCAGAAAAAAAAAAATAAATCCATTAAAGCAAGACCTCTAGAAATGAAATAAAAGAATCTTGAGAAATTCAGTGATTGCACAAGAGATTATATTAATTTTCTTCTTCCATCATTGTGTGATTTGCCACAATCTAGATCAAACTGAACAAAAAACAGAAGAATCTGTAGAGTTTCTTTAGCTTGGAAAAAAACAAAGTTCTGGTTTTTCCTCATCAGCATCTGGTATGTGAAACTATCTCCAAATTGCTCGTTTTAAACAACCCATGGAAACAGAAAAATGAAGAATACACGATGGACAATGAAACTTGGTACACTATGGATTTTATCCCCCCCTTTTTGGGCCCCCCCCGAAATGATGCAAATAAAAAATGAAAACCCGCCAGTCAATGAAGAGTGTCCAGTAGTACCACACACAAGAATTCCAACACAAGTGAAATTCTGCTTATTTACAGACGGATGGAATACAGCACTTGACCAGTTGCTTCTGGTGTGTGGAGGAGGGGGGAAGAGAATGGCAAATCAGAGCGAGATCTAAAGCACTTATGAAATATTTATCTTTCTTCTGTCATACATTAGAACAAACAGATCTAACTGATGGATAATGTATTCAATCCCCCCAAACTAAAAATAATATCCAAAAAGACTTCACGACAAAGCCATAATATGTAGCCTCGATTGCTGTGCGTGGCTTCATTTTATGGGTCAGTTTGTATTTCTATCCCTCCTACCACCACCGAAAGATGATATACACATTAAAAAATGGGGAAGAATCGGCATTCCGAGCGGTTTTTCCTGCCTGCCCTCCCATGCGAGCGGCGGAGAGCCCGCTCTGCGCATGGTTCCTGGACCACTGCCGTTGCCTTGCCAACGAGGAGGGAGAACTCGGGCTTCCATCGGGCATTTCAATGCGGTGACCCAATTACTGTCTGTCAACAAATTCACTGGGACAATAGCGAGTGTAACACATTACAGAGATTAAATCCCAGAGACTGAACTACAAAGATGTCTGGAACAAAATCTTAGTCAGTTTGAAAGGCCAGAACGCTATAAACAGAGTTAGCCGTAATATGCGTTAATCCTCCACTGTATTTGTCGCTTTAAAGGAGAAATTTCTACCATAATAATCCACATTCATTATTTGTGTATTTATTTTTTTAAACTGTGTTCGCAAGCCTAAGTCAATATTGCTGCAAGAGTAATGGGAATTAAATACCTTTTGTATATTGCGTTCTCGGCTGGAACTGGGCAGAATTGAAACACAAAAACGTTCTTCCACAGTATAAGAATGTAATGGTGAATTTAGAATATATTTGTACAGATGGCCATCGTGGAGCAAATCCTTAAAAAAACCCCGGTGATTTCTGCAAGACAGTTACGTCATGGATTTATATTTAAAAAGGAACTGCGTGCAGGTTCGCTACAGGTTTCCCATGCTGTTCTGCCCTTTCACAAATACATTATCACCGGCTCAAAAATCTTCCCCCCGCTCCATTTCCCAGTTTCCTTCTGCTCTTTTCATTCTCCGTAAACAGATGATTCCAATATAAAAAAATTTGCTTGAAGAGACTGGCAACTATCAGGAGAACTAAACAGGCATAATGGCATATTACCAAATAAAAAAAAAATATGTATTTAATATATTTTTTACCTGCATTCTTTACTTTCTTAGCAATATTACCCTGTCACTTTAAATGAAAGTCAACATTACTTTTTTTTAAAGGCGTGTGTCACCAGTTACCAAATGGAATTATCTGAGGAACCATGCAGGGAGCAAAAAATAGCCGCAGCCTTCTGCAGTATCTGTAGAACAGGCTATTTTTTAAACCACTGAAGGTTTATTTATATGTTTACTCCTAATACGTTGCGTATTTGCATTAGTTGCCTGGCTATAAGAATCCATACTGCAGCAAATTGGGTATTACCGAAATTCTGGGACTGTTTTTCCATTATCTGCCTCCAGCAGAAGTACCTTTCCGATTAACACCTACGAGTGGCCACCACTTCATATCTTCAAACCAATATTTCCAAACCTGATGTGGCTGGCAGGCACCCCATAATGCCCATATAACACACCTTTTTTTTTTTTTTAATTTTTTTGTCAGGAGGTGGAGGGGGTGTAAATGTTCCTTATGCTCGGCTGAGATCACTGATACCGCACAAACTTAAAGGTGAAAACTTTATTCTAGAAAACACGGCATCAGTAAGTGGTAAAAATTGCAACTGTAGGTTCTATATACGATGTCCCTGCAGCATTGTGGAGTTCTGCCAGCTTAGAGATGGTGACCCACGCGCAACCCTTTCCCTGCCAGCCACCTTTCCCATTCTTTATATCCAACACCACTCAGCACTCTCTCCTTCCTCTGTGTCTGCTAGCTTTGATTTGGGGAAAAAAAAACAAATCCCAAATGTGTCATATCTACAAAGTGCTCCCTGGGCCCACGCTAAAGTAACCGTCTCCTTTCTGTCTCCCAGGAGGATTACCTCTGTTTATAACCTTGCCTTGTTCCCTACCCAGCAAATTCACCTCTCTATTTGCTGTTCAATAGATCAGAATATTATAAAATTACATGTTATTACCAATACATATTTTATCAAACCCCTAATCTCTCATTCTTCACAGATACTACACACCAGATACACACCTGTGTTGATTTGCTATTTCCACTCTCTTCCCCTGTTCCCTCCACTCAACTTCTCTCAGACGTAGGGACTTCCCTCATCATGCCAATATTTTCCAATGCAAAAGACTGTTTTTATTCGCTCATTTTTCAAAATCAATTATTAAGGAAGAACTTGGCCATGCACGGCCTCCCTTTAGGCTGCAATCTTTAAAGTTACAGCCAAAAAACCTCCCACTATTCCAAAGAGCGAAGTTAAAGGAAAATACATTAATTTGCCCTCAGGGGTGGGAAATCCAGCAAGCTTTTCCGTGAACAGCTTCAGGATTGGTTTTTTTTTAGGCTTTACAGGAGGGACTTGAAACTGGCAATGGGATAGGCGCAGTCTCAGAGATGTGCTCTTCGAAGCTTTCCTAAAAACTCCCTCGGATTCAGTCCATGAAATGTGTGGTACGCGCACACCCTCAGCGGAGATTTGCCGTGTCGGTGGAACAAATGGTGTCAGGAGTCCAGTCCCTGTGGGATGGGGCAAAGCACAGCTCCTCCTGCATCTCTGTCAAACAGGACGGCGGAGGAATTGTCCTGAACCGACGGCATCATGTGCAAAGCCTACGGTGCCCGCGTCAAGAGGGAATATCTGCTGCTTTACAAAATGCTCACCGTGATTTCCTGTTCTTGGCAATTCTGCAAGAATTAGAATCATAGAATCTTTATGGTCGGAAGAGACCTTTACGATCATCAAGTCCAACCATCAAACTAACTCTGACAAAACCCCCACTGCCCCATGTCCCTCAGCACCACGTCTGCCCGGCTTTTACACACCTCCAGGGATGGCGACTCCACCACTGCCCTGGGCAGCCTCTTCCAATGCTTGACAACCCTTGATGTGAGGAAATCTTTCCTCATATCCGTCCTAAACCTCCCCTGGCGCAACTTGAGGCTTTTTCCTCAGAAAGGTCTCCCCTCAGCCCCCTTGTCTCCAGGCTGAACACCCCCAGCTCCCTCAGCCGCTCCTCACCAGACTTGTGCTCCAGAGCCCTCACCAGCTCCGTTGCCCTTCTCTGGACACACTCCAGAACCTCAGTGTCTTTCTTGGTGTGAGGGGCCCAAAACTGGACACAGCCCTCGAGGTGGGGCCTCACCAGTGCCGAGTACAGGGGGACCATCACTGCCCCAGTCCTGCTGGCCACACTGTTCCTGACACAGGCCAGAATGCTGTTGGCCTTCTTGGCCACCTGGGCACACTGCTGGCTCATATCCAGCCACTGTCAACCAACACCCCCAGGTTTTTTTCCCACCAGGCAGCTCTCCAGCCGCTCTGCCCCCAGCCTGGAGCGTTCATGGGGTTGTTGTGACCCAAGGGCAGGACCCGACACTTGGCCTTGTTGAACCTCACACCGTTGGCCTCAGACCATCGATCCAGCCTGTCCAGATCCCTCTGCACAGCCCAATTTGCTGTTCTTGATTGTAGGACACCACAAGCTTCCAGTTTTCCCCTCCCCAAGATCATCTGCTTTGCACCTGCCAGTGACTCAAAGGTGCCTGGGTTCCTCCTCAACACATCCTTAAATGAGAATCACTGTGAGAATGATTTCAGAATTTTTGCTTCCCTGGAAGTGGAGCTTTCCCAAATACCATTTGGCATCAGTGCGCTTTAGAAGGGAAGAAAATACTACTTCAGCTTTCTCTCCACTTCTCAAATCTCAGCTGGAAGGGAAAAATCAGACTCTGCTGTTGCTTTCACTGCTCGGTAGCCCTTCCCTTCCCTACACAAGCCCGGCTTTTCTTCCTAGTTACCAGCTTAGGGAAAACTCCCAGCAGATCCCAGTCCAATGCCGCCTACTTCCATGAGAAACAGCGGCAAAATACGTTGAGCAGTGAGAAACGCTTCCTGACGCCGTGCTGCGTTTCCCAGAGCCAAAGGCTGAGGGCAGTAAAAATGAGATAATTCACTCTCTCATACCAGAGGAACACGTTATGATGGATGCGCACGCTGCACTCGGCTGTTGGCAAGTGTCACCAGAGAACAGCTTTAGCGCCGGACTACGCCAAAGAGTCACCGCTCAAAGCAAAGCCATGTTTTTATAAAAATTAACGTGCACATCCTCCGCGGCACTGCGAGGTATCTAGTGATCCAGGGCTGAGAGTTCACGGGAACTCTTCAGCTCGAAGCAGACACGGCATTTTCTGTCTCTCTTCTGGTGTTGCCTGGGGGAAATGCTGAAGTCCTCAAGGCTTCCTCCTTGGCTAAAGTCTCGATGCCAACGCCGACCCGGACACAGCTTCACACGGATCCAGCGTAACTGCTACCGAAATGCCTTCGAGATGAAAAACGAGTCTGGTTTTCTTCTCTCAGCTTCTTGCTTCCACAGCACAAAAATGCAGCGATCATACCACATCCCCTAGATACAGAGTAAGAGATGGAGACCCTCCTGTCCTAACAACTCCCTTTCTACACTAAACATTCCCAATCCATCTAGTTGTCCCATTTGCCAGCCACCGGGAATTCCAGCCACGACCCACTCTCCCACCCCACGTACCACCCCACAGCCCCGCCAGCCTCTGACCCATCAGATGTTCCTCACCATCCAGCTGCTGCAAGCGCCGGTCTTCATAGAACCGATATAACGACCTCACGTTAACGCACGCAGTCCCTACCCACCCCTAGACACAGGGTCTGCTACTACATCTGCTGAATGTTCTGTTATTACCTGTGTTACGAGCCAGAAAGTCCACGACCCAGGTGAAAGGAAGAGCCAAAGGACAGCTCTCACCCAAGGAGCAGCTGCTATGGGGTCATCAAGCCTTGCTATCATAAAATAATTAACTGTGTAAGAGTACATTAATTGCCATAAACTGTAAAGGCAGGAAAATCAGGCCCCCATATGCCACTAAAAACAAGTTTTTTTTTTTTTTTCCTTTTTTTTTTTTGTTTGTTTTTTTTTTTTAAAGTGTTTGTATTCTTTCACTCATTTTCTGGTTCCTGAGCCTTCAGAATGCATCCACTTCACTTTTTCAAGATGCTTCATACATTTATGACATTAAGACTAATATTTTCATTTAATCCCTGTTACTTAGAGCCTGGAATTTTTGAAAGCATCAGCAGACATGCCACACGACTCCAAGCAGCAGCCGCGTTGTGTACTGCATAGCTGCTCAAAACCTCCCTCGTGATGGAAGTCCTCCTCACTCTGTTGTTGTTCTTTTGTTCTCTGGTGGTAATGAATAACGGTAATCATTTATTTCTTCCAGACTAATTCACCCCCAGATCTGCTTGGCTTTGCTGAACAGCGGAGCATGAGAAAGCTGCAATCACTTCCCATTTTCCTCTCTCTGAGTTTCACTTGGCGAGGAATATCAACACACAACCGGGCTCTACCCAGGCTGCTCGCGCAGGAGGCCTTAGCGCTCTGTAGGACTCTGAAACACGATGCCCTAACGCTTGCTTCACAAAGGCGGATATTCTACAAAAAGCAATTTTTCCTCAAAATATTTTTTTGAAGCTCTGTTCATCGCAGAATGGTTCAGGTTGGAAGGGACCTTAAAGCCCACCCAGTGCCACCCCCTGCCCTGGGCAGGGACACCTCCCACCAGCCCAGGTTGCTCCAAGCCCCGTCCAACCTGGCCTTGAAGCCCTCCAGGGATGGGGCTTCATCATTTATAGGACTTAGTTTGTTCCACAGAATGGAAAAAACCAAACTGTTCTGCAAAACGTTTTACATGCTGCCGTTCCGGCAACTCCAGTAGAGTTGTATTCAAAAAGAACGATAGTTTTTGCACAGTTAGTACAACCTACCAGTAGCCGAAGATTGCAAGTTCACACGTTACATTCCTCTCCTGAGCACCTTTTACTACGACTTCACCTGCCTCCCCTCAGGATGCAGAAAAGCCCTTTTCATGACTAAACCAATCTGCTGTATATTTACTGCCTCTTCCAGCAATACACCCGTCTCCCAGGAATGGCGGCCTTTGCGTACGGACAAAGAGTTTTCTATGCATGTCACAACAGAAAGAAAGCACTACGCTTAAATATGGAAAATAATCAAGCAAAAAAGAAAAGAATAAAACTTTCAGCCTTCTCAAAAAACTGCTGTAAGATTAGATAGAATTTTGAAAAGCGTAATCTTTTCCCAAAATTTCTGGATAAATGCAATTTCATAGGTTTGCATCAAATTCGTAAAAAATTTATGTGAAACATTCCTTTGAATACTACTCGCTTGAAAAAAAAAAAAAAAAATTGGAAATAACTGGAAATATGGGATTTCCCCTTTCCTTCTTCCTCTCCCACCCCCCTGTTTGTAGCCGAATCAAGGATCAATTCAGGATACTGACATTTAAATGTCATTGTAATCTATGGGTATAAAACCTCTCCTGGCTACTTTCAGGAAATGTTTATCTCTAGGATGTGGAATATATGGCCAAAAAAAAAAGTATTGTTAAAAAAAAAAGCTCACTTTGTAGAGCTAAAGCTTTTTTTGCAGGAAAACAGTCCCAATAAAGAGAAAAATCCCCCAAAATGCCAGTTGAGTGTTCTCAGTTGAGTCTGCGTAGCGTATATAATATCACTGGTTGATGAATATCACTTCGTCACTGAAGGTCATCCAGCACGACCTGATAACTTACATTTGGTTTCGCTCTTTGTGAGCGCTGACCCATTCCACGTTCCCAGCAACGGCCCCTTTTGGCTCGCTTTTGGCAACCTCCCTTTGGGTGACAGCAACCTGCGTGCACTTTTCTGACCGCGTACAGGATTTAAACAGGCCTGATCCTTCTGCACTCACCAAGGTACGGATCCAAAGAGCTCATCCAAAAGCTATTGGATCAAATTTCAGATAATCACTACAAACAGTGAGAAATACACTGATCTAATATGACTAATCTACATTCAGATATTAGATTATCACAAAAACTGAGCCATTCAGGGGTTTTGGGGTGGGGTTTATTATTTTTTTCTGCCTATCATGCAAGGAAACAAATTCTTATGGTCTAAGTAAAAATATTACTGAACAAAGGAAGTTTGCAGTCCTCATAACACAGCGGTAGGAGAGAAGTTCCAATTCCTTTGCTGAAGGGCTGGGAAGTCACTTCCCACGGACACTTTTTAGGACAAATGGCTTAACCTCAGAAACAAAGCCACAGAACTTCCCCCTGTCCCCCCGACATGTACCTTTAAAAAGCATTTTTCGTTCTCCAAAGCATAAGAAAATAATAGGAGCTGTGTCGGGACTCACGCATCCAATGTGAAAACCATGTTTCCTCAGGGATGGGGTAGATGGGTCAATGCTTCAGTGGACTGAGTTCTCAGCATCATCGTTAACCTCTCCTAGAGAGCTCCCCCTGCTATTGCAAAAGATAAAGCTCTGTCCATTTTTCCTCAACGCCCGTACTAGACAGCCTAACTTATCATAGAATCATAGAATGGTTTGGGTTGGAAGGGACCTTAAAGATCATCTAGTTCCAGCCCCCCTGCCATGGGCAGCGACACCTCCCACCAGATCAGGTTGCTCAGAGCCCCGTCCAGCCTGGCCTTAAAAACTTCCAGGGATGGGGCTTCCACCACCTCTCTGGGCAACCTGGGCCACTCTCTCACCACCCTCATGCTGAAGAACTTCTTCCTAACGTCCAGTCTGAATCGACCCATCTCTAGTTTTAATCCACTCCCTCTAGTCCTACCATTACCCAACACCCTAAAAAGTCCCTCCCCAGCTTTCTTGTAGCCCCCTTAAGATACTGGTAGGCCACTCGAAGGTCTCCTCGGAGCCTTCTTTTCTCCAGACTGAACAACCCCAACTCTCTCAGTCTGTCCTCACAGGAGAGGTGCTCCCGCCTCTGATCATCCTCGTGGCCCTTCTCTGGACACCTTCCAGCACGTCCAAGACCTTTATGTCTTAACACTTCATCTGCTTGATTCGAAATAAATCCTTCCTTCTCATTTTTGTATCTAGGGAAGTTTATAACAGTTTGACATTGCTTTCAGTCATTCTAATCTTGGCATTTGTTGTCTGCAGTCAGACCCCAAGGTGGGCAGAACTGCTCTTCATTGTTATCCAGCATGTTAGCAGCAAAGGCTACGTCCACCATCTGTTCTGACCCTAAAACTAAAATACCAAAGGCCTGAGGGCTACTCTTATTTACCACAGAATAAGAAAAAAACCCCAACATTTCAAGTTATTTGGAAGCACGGAAATGAAAATGAGGATAGGGCATATGCTGAAAGTGTCACCTGCACTGTCAGAGCCTCCATACAACTCATATCCTATCAAGAGGATTCATTGTATATGTAATTTTAAGAATGACTTTTTCTTTGAAGTCATGAAGGCCAGAAGTTTGCTTTTGTAATGCAACCGCTGAGATTTTGTTCATTATGACGTGATTTCAGGAGCTGTTATTTGAGAGGACTTCGAACTTGCACCGAAGCGAGCGAGGGGCAAGCAGAAGGCAGCCCATTTCAACCACTCATCTGAGCGTACATCTCGCTGGCAGACAGCAGTGTTAAAGAAAGACCTATAAACAACATTTAAACGAGAGCTTAAGTAGCAAAAAATAAATCTTGCTATACCAGTGCAGAGCTCACCGCCAGTGTACTCTCTCCACCAGGATACATGGGATGGTGGTGGTGCTCGTAGTCCTGGGAAGAGACTGGATGGACTGGGACATGGCGGGACCACATCCCACACACCACTGGGGAAGATACGCAGAGTCTCTCTTTGCATGGGCAGTGCAATAAATGTATCCCAAGGAAGGAGATATATTTAAGAAACAGTCTTTTGAGTATATTTCTGTTGAGAGTTAGGCCTGCTAATCTCCTTCCACACTTCAGCCTGAAATTTTCCTTGTATTTGGGGGTTGTGTTCCATCACGTGCTATTAACACAAAGTCTTTGCTTCCTGCTGCCAAAGCCAGAACAAACTTTTCCATCATTTCACTAGATGAAAACGTTGCAGTTGCCTTCCTAAAGAAAAACAGCCATTCATCTGAAGAAAAAATAGATTGGGGTTTTTTTTAATTTATTTTTTTTCAAAAACAAACCAGCAAGCACAGGCCAATTTGCTGCTGTTGGGTATCACTTCTCTACATGGAGTAAAAAGAGATCCTGATCCTGAGTAGAATCGTATCTGTCCTGAACTTTTCGTATCACACGTCTATTATCGCTAAGAGACCCAGTTCTCCTGAAGGGGCTGAAGTTAACAACTCTCCGAACTGTTCCTTCCTTTGGCACACCGCGCAGACAGCCACCATATGTATATCCCCGCATCCTGCCTTTGACTACGGCACTGCTAAAAATCAAAGGTCTGTCACTCTTCACTTTAACAACACATATGCCATGTGCAGAACGATTGCAGCTCCTTTAGTTTTGCTCATTTAAATAAAATATTTGGTTAGAAACTAAAGTGGGACAGAGAAGATACTTTGATTACCCTGTATGCCACCTTTAATAGCAAAGAACATTTAATGGCTGCAATTTATTTATTTATTTACAAATGAGCAAGTATTCCCTGGCATGTTTCATCTTTCCTTAGTACCTACAGCTGAGATGAGATTCCCGATGTAGAAACGTAAAGACTATGACCCGCTACAGCAATAAACAAGTCACAGAACGGGTGGAAGAAGTAAAAGCTTATGTACGTCCTACACGGCTTTTCACAGGTGGGAAACCAAGACACAGCAAGTTAGAGTAAGATTTTTTTCAAAGGCACAAACAATTTTGTAGTAATTTCTGCAGGTCAAATTGAAAAACGTGAAGGATACAGAGGATCAGTTTCAGATCTCAGTCTAGAATCTGAAATGATATCCTAATAATTTTCAGAAAACATGATCTTCAAAACAGTGACTTATAAATTAACTGGCAGAAAGAAGAACTTAGTTTTTAACCCAATAATATACATTTTGATACCTTCGCTATTTCACAACAATTTAATTCCTCAGGATTACCAAGCGTGATGGAAATTATTGCTGTGACATTTCTTTTTTTTAACCGTGGACTCTTACTGAGAATTCATACATTGGGCAAAGGTCCAACGTTTGCACCCGCTGAAGCTGCGCTACTGGAACCACCTCGGGAAGGTCTGCGATGGGATTTTTGTTTTGGTGGTTTTACCCTATTTGTTGAAAGGTTTTTCTGGTGTTTGGTAATGTTATTACAACAAGGCAGTTGTTTTTGCAACCGGTTTATAGAAGTGTTCTGCCTCACGCAACCAGGGGTATGGTGTACGTTCATTAAGAAATTTATTTCCTATCCCCTGCAGGTTGACTTTCACCCACATTAACATTTTTATGTTTCTGTTGCAGGAGTTTCATATCCCCGTTTCCCAAACTGAAAACTCTCATCTCGGTGCTGCTTTCTCGAGGCGGTAAAACAGATGAAGATGAGCCGGGAGAGCTCGCTAAATGCCAATATAATCTCATGAATTCTGGCTGCATATTCCACCTCATTTACAAAACGCGAGACGGTCTCCCAGGTATACATTGAATACAACTGATCCAACCTCTTCCTTTTATGGCACATTATCACTCCAGCTGCAAACATTCTGGCTATCGACCCACCTTAGCAGCTCACATAGAACAAACCACTGAATAAAAGCACGTTGTTCTGTGAGGAATACAGCTGAAGGATCCGTTTCCTCCCCCCTCCAATATCCCTTTGAAAAAAAAAAATCTTGAAAATACTTATAATTGTGTGGGTTTGGGAGTTTGTTTTCTCCCAAATCCACTTTGAAAGCTCCAAAATAGCAAGAGTATTGTTGCTTACCTAACACCAACATCGGCTGTAATTAAAGTTGTAAGACGGCGATTGGAAGACACCGCCAGAGGCTCGCTGCATTAATAGATACTGGAAAGACTGTATATTTAATACAAAATCATTAAAATGTATAACATACCTAGTCTTCTCTGTCTTGATAACATCTTATGTCCTTCAACTGGACAAAATTAGACTTATCATTTAGCTTTTTGGCGGCAACGAGTTATTCAGGTAAAGCGAATCAGCTGAGGTCCTCAGCGCACCAACTCTACCAAAAAGGTGGCCACTATGAGGAAGGCAAGTTTACTCCAAACTAGGGAGAAGGGAAATAGCAAGCAATTAACCACGCGGAATGATGCTCCGGGCTAAAGAAACTGAGTTGATGGACCTTGAACCGCTGTCAGGAGCTCAGAGCCCACTGGGGTACGTCACTGGGACCATTCTGGCCCCCAAGGTGCTTTTCTCCTTTGCCGGAGCCTGGATTTCATTCATTTCCCAGCCCCGCGGCTCACCAGCATGGAAAAATAAGAGCGGAACAGAGATAACAAGCCAAAAGACAGTATTTCACCAGCCGATAGCAACAAAATAAACCAGGCCTACGCTTCCGCCCCACCCTGGTACCGAGGAACCTATGAAGCTTCATTTAACGTTCTTTTTCCTGTATATTTGTCCTTAAATAAGAATAGCCTTGAAACAGCAGAAAACAATGTTTTAAAGAATCTGCCCTGAGGCATTATATTTTTCCAGTATGAAAACCAGCTCCGGAACTACAATCTGTTGAGAGGATTTCTTCAATAACATCGTTATCACTACTTTGAATATTCATACCTATTTTTGCACTTCCTTGCACTGCTCATTAGCAAGACCCGCTGAATACATCTGCAAGCAACTGAGATGCACAGCACTTATTACACCATTGCTACTAAGGATCTAAAAAGACTTAACTGACACCCGCTCCAAATACACGCTACATACCCACCTCCATAAGCTGCCTTCAAAAATTTCTGAGATGTCAGACATTAGAGTAGATATTTATCCTCTGCAGATACATAAACCCCCAGTTCTGCCTCTATTAAATACCTTAGATTTACAAGGGCTTTGTTGGAACGCACAAGAAATATAGGACTGGGTAACAGAAATGCGGATATTTTATTAGCTATTGTCATAAAATTGTACACCGCCACGAGCATTTGTCAAGCATTATGTCATAGAGAAACCCAGTTTCAGTTTTAAAGCAAACCACTGCACGTTCTGAAATGAGAGCCCCCGGAATTAGTCTTTTCCATTAAAACTATGAAGTAGAATTGCCTAGCAACCAAGAAAATTAATTCAGAGATTAAAATAAACACCGTGGCGCTGACAGAGCAACTGCTATGCTCTCCCGACAGCCATAGAGACCCTTCAAAAGGAGGCTAGTGCTTCCTTAATTTTTTCCTAACAAAGGAAAACCAAATAGTTTCATGAAATGAGTCATAGTCAACGAAGAATAAACACAAACCATCGAAGCGACTGGGTAAAGCAAATGCAAGTAATTGCCGTCTTTTTACATAACATCATTAAAATGAAAAATATAGAAAGTTTTCGTATTCTGACAACAGTGCAGAGATAGCTGCGGAGGTTTCTAACACGCTTTCCCACTTACAAAGAGCAAATTTGTTTCGTTACATTCACTCCATGCAATTATTTTATATTTTAGTACTTACTAGCTTAATTTATGACAGAATTTATGACCACGCCTACCTGAAAAAACTCTGCAGCATGATTACCCACTACTACCCCTCGTCAAATTATTCCCCGTCACATTTCTGTAGGGAAGCTTTTAAATTATACAGTTTATCACACTGAGGTTGTTACGGAAAAGATAAAAAAAGGTAACAGATTAAGGACAGTAAGGATGGCTGAGATAATTTAGTTTAATGACTGCTACTCTTACATTGCTCGTTCCATCTGGGCCATTGTGTAATTCATCGTCCCTGAAGGGCTACAAAACGCCTAGTAAAATTATTCCTTTCGAAATAAAACAACCATGTTCTGTAGCAACATTGAAGTCTATCGCCTTGGCAGGATATTAGATTAGAGGAATGATTACAGATCAACGATTCCCGAGAGCAGCACTTTCAGACCTTGACTGCAGACGGTCCATCTTTCTGGCTTGAGGTGCAGAGTTTGTACGCACTCAAAAAAAAAAAAAAATCAGGAATTATGAGGGCAAGAATAACCGAAAGAGGACAAAAAATGAGATCCCAGAAGACATCACCAGATTTAGCGACTGCAGCAGCTACATCAAATCTAGTTGCGTCTACATGAAGAGATAATAATAATAATAAAACAATATGAGAAATAAATCAAGACAGACAAGTAGGAATGACTGTGCGTTAGAGGGTAAATCCCCAGGCGTGGAGATAACTGGACCTCTTCTATCAGGAGAGAACAGTAGATTTCAGCCCTTTGGTTGTGTGTAATAGTCACAAAACACACTCACAGCTAGTTCCATTCCTGGAGATATTTAAAAGACGCATAGACATAGCGCTTAGAGATACGGTTTAGTGGTGGGTTTTGGTCAGAGTTGGGTTGATGGTTGGACTTGATGACCTGAAAGGTCCCTTCCAACCTAGGTGATTCCATGATTCTACAGGTACTTTAAAGTCTGTAACTCTGCATATTCTAATCACATTCAAGAGAGGCAGAGGTTTAGAACTGGATTTTAGAAGTTAAGGCTGTCAATAAATATGTGATAAGGTACTAAAATACATGTTTTCATCTTCTAGCAGGGGATATGGCAGGTAATAACGGATGGATATCTGCTGGAAGGACAGGCAATGCAGATGGCACGGGCATGTGTAACAGATCAAAATGAAGAAAACATTAACAGCAAAAGTCCCCCATATGCAAACACATCCATAGAGCCGCTAAAAGATCCCAAATGTCCATAACAGGTTCCCCCATGTCTTAAATATTTAATGAGCGTACCAGATGGGGACGGGGGAGAAAAGTACCTTGTCTGAACCATTAGCATAAACACAGCTGACCTAAAAGGACCTACGCACCGCTAGGTTATAATTACTCCGGTGTTTTCACGAGTGAACAACGTTCATAAATCGAGAATAATTTGGAGAGATGACATCTTTGACAAACGGTAGCCTCCATATGCCGTTGAACAGCAGAAATAAATTTACCTTTCATTTTCTGGCCTGTGTGCCGGGTGTGGTTGTAGCACACGTGCTTTACTGACGTCTTAGGACAGTCACAGTGATAAGCACCCTTTTTTTTTTGCTTAACTTTATCTGTATCATGGAATGGTTATAATTTATGATAGAAGATACTCCTGCAAACTCTACGCATAGCTGACAACGGTGTCTTTTTTCCCCTCTAAGATTTTAAACAGCACAAATGGCAAAAATCTCAGAAAGAAATGGCCATTTTCTGTGTTCACACTAGACATCATGAGAGTCCGGTATCTTGTAATACCAGAAAGCCTTGTGACAGCCCCTCAGCTCAGAAGGATTTATTAAATATCTTCCCCACTCTACCCCACAAAACACTGGCAACGCACCAACACGCTGCTTCAGACCTGCGTTGAGAGACCAAAAGTCTCACCTATAGTTCGTTAGAAGAGGACAGCGAGAAGGATAACACCGCTCTTAGCCCTTGCACTAGCAGCAGGAATTTAATGAAATTAATCTCCCAGATAATCTTAGAAAGCAGACCATGACCATGTTGCAGAGAAAAGGTAAAAAGAAGGTCACTGGTAGCCTGCCTTGGGGAAAATTCCATCTGCACAGCAAATTTGACGATAGGCTTGGCTTCAGCATGGGAACAAGACACACTGGCAAAGAATTTCAATACCACTAGAAGGCCCAGTATACCTTGCCCAAGAGTGAATCCAAATTCCAGTAATTCAGAGAAAGAACACAAACAAAACCCCTTAAAAATGAGAAGAGCCAAGAAGAAAAGAATAATAATTTCTTAGAACCTGCAGACAGCCACAGGAGACCTCAAAGCATATTAATCTACTGTAATACCATGCAAAACAAACAGGAAAAAAAACCTGCTGATAAACAAACTCCATTCAGTCTTCCTTCCAGTCTCCTCTCAGACCCTATTAAATTGCATCACCGTATCCTCTCGCAGATTTCCTGCCAAAAACCCGACAGCTACATGCAAATTCCTCATGGCATTGCTAGGTCTTAATCTTAAAGACTGTGCATGTGCTTCCTTTTTGTTTACCTGAATAATTGGAATAAACCCAATGGGATTACTCGCGGTGCACGACATCGAACACGTACATATTTGCAGGATCAGAGCCTTGGTCACTGAGTTTCCAAATTTTGAAGGTACTTATGTCTATAATTTTAGAAGCATTATATTACCCTGAAATCAAGGGCAATATATGCATTTACAAGCAAATCCTACTCATTTCTACAGCGTTGGTGGGTAACGTGAATGAAAGTGGTCCTTAATACTCTAAGACTATAAATTTTCCAGCAAAAGGGAAGTATTATGTAGCAAATAGAGTCAAGGCTAAATAGAAGGAAAGTTTTATGGCGCAGAGGAGTAGATCTCAAGCTAATTATGAACGCTTGGAAAACAAGATATTATTTTGTTTCAATCTGGTTCGGCCATCTAGCTAATTAACATGGCAATGAGATGCTTTTGAGTAGCGTGAGAAGCACAAAGAGAATCTGCAGGTGTTTATAATGAACTACTGAGAGGACAGGCAGGGGGAAAGCATGGTTAGGCTTATTTATAATGTTAAAAGTGTGCGATGGCCAGAAGTCAACCCTCTCAGTAAGGAACTAGAGGGCTGAGAAAGTCTCTGAAGACAATTGTACTGCTATATTGAAGCATCACAACAAATAGGAAAAGCATCGTGTATATCCAACACGCTCAGACTATTTCATGAGACAGTAAAAATCACCGCATTTGCATCATTCAGCGAGAAATGTGAGTTCCTTTTCTAGAAAGGAGTGGTTTACCAACAATTCATGAACAAAGGCAAACCGTGTTAAGTGGGAAGCATTTCACGCTAAAGCTACTCAGTTTAAAAATCAATAATGCACCATTCAATAATATAATTGAATACTTTTATGAACACCACAGTGGCCAGCAGTCAATGGTCCCTTTCTCAAGGCAATTCCAGCCATTTGCTTTCACCCTGAGTTATGCATATTGAGTAACTATTTACAGTGACGTAGCAGCCTACTGCCCCCATAAACTCAAGTACATGCTCTGTATTGCTATATAATCTTTACGAAAAATACTGTCCTTTTGTGCCGCACGCAGACTTGAAAATGTTATTGATTTTACCATTATCAGCAAAAATACAAACTGGTTCATGGACATCTGCTCAATTACAGTCTTTCACAATGGGCCAACAGCCAGAGAGGGGGAATTTGGGCTCACTGTGCCCAGTAGCAGCTACCACATCCCCTTTCTTCGACTGGAGCTACTGACCTGTTTAACATTGTACTCGGGTAGGGCACAGAAGCGTTTGTCTGCACCTTCTACTCAGCTGTTCCCCACCTCCTCCACTGAAAAGGGAGCATACCAAACATAAGCATCCCAGAGACCAGATCCAGCCCCCGAGTTGCACCATGAGCATGGCAAATAAACGATGCAGAAAAATGTAGCTGGGAATATAATCTTCATCATGGAGGTCACAGAACAAGCAGGTGAGCAAAGAGCATGAAGTTGCTGAATATAAGTCACTTTGTACATATAACATGATGACACAATATGGTATTTCACTGGTAAAAGGCAAGGGTTACTTTCCTGGAAAGATTAAGGGTAACTTTAACTTGTCTATTGCCATTCACTAAGAGGGAAGGCAATCCTCTGTTGAATAGCTCCACAGGTAGTTAGGTAACCCACAATCCCCATCAGATCCCTCTTGACCTTTCAAGAGTATGCCTCCCTCTGGAACAGATGTCCTTCTACCTGCCTAATAAGTAAATGTTAATTCTCTTGTATTTTGTAAGGCAAGCCTCTTTGGGGCTTTATATGCCACCATAATATCTAGAGTCTGGGGATTATTTTTTTTTCAAAAGGCATCAGGAAGAAAACCACTCAAAACTGCAAATGTTTACTCATGCGAAATGTTAGAGAACAGTCTTAAGATTTAGGACTTACCTACTGATAGAACAGGAACAACAGAACGAGCAACAGTGCTAAATTTTCCGTGGCCTTCCACTTCTAGTCCAGGCTTGGAGGATTCACCCTCAGCAGCCTGCACAATGTCATGCCCACCACAGTCCAGATTCTCCTTGACGTTCTAGAGGAACCTACCACAGCATCAGCTTCTGCATGAAGATTCTAGCCCATAAGCATTATGACGTCCCAAAGCATTCAAGGTACCGTTAGTAACTTCACTATATCGGAACAGAAGGTCTTCTGAAGGTGGAGGGGTTTTTTTGAAGTGAAACGTGTAAGAGAAGCGTAGAAGAAATGGGGAGCAAACAATTTGGCAGATGGAAGTAGAAGATGACAAAATGTATGTATTGGCTTCCTTCTGGAGAGGCGAGAATCAGACTCTGTGCCATCCAAGCAGAGATGAGCACCTGGCTTGGATAGGTTTCCTCATCTAATCCCTGAGATACCAGTCAAAACCATGACACCAGAAGCTCAGGATCTACTCCTGTATAAAAATACGCAAACCCAAGTCCTTAGCTATGGCCAAACAGGTCCTCAACTTGAGACCTGCAAAGAGACGCCCCAAGCTCTTCCCATGGTTGTTTTCTAAAGGCTTTTAAATTGATTCCAAATTATATCAGCTGCTTACTATTGCCTATAGCTTAGTAGAGTAAGAGAAGACTTGGTGGGGAATCATGATGGGGGTGGTAGGTTTTGATGAACTACACAGAATCATAGAATCTTCATGGTTGGAAAGGACATTTGAGATCATCGAGTCCAACTATACACACAGTAGCAGAAGATGCCACTACGCTGTGGAGCCTCCCACACTGGCTCCATCACCTTGCTGGGCAAGGGCACTGCCTTCACCAGAGAAACTGGGCCAACAGCTCAGCTGCCACCACTCTTTTCCACAAACGTGACATGATACGCTTTCCAACTAAGAGAGTCTTTCCTGCCTCTCACGACTTTAAGATAAAACCAAACGTTTTATTTACCAACATTAATCTGCAAATATTAACCTCGTACCTGTGTTCAGATTACTCATGGTTTGGTTGGGGTTTTTTAAGTTTAAAATTATTGAACTTCATCATTATATCAACGAAATAAGAGACTTTAACTAGAGAGGGACTAAAACAAAGGTTTGGAAGCCACTTAAAAAAACCTCTACCTTAAAAGGCACGTTTTATTTACAAAGAAACTCCTAAAATTTCCAACAAGGCTCTCTATAGGTGTTGTCTGAAAGACCAAACGTTTCTTTCAAAGATCAGTCTTTCATCCTTTTAACTCTAATATTGTCTCCCTCTATTTCTATATCAATTGCAAACTTCTGAACCCCTCCAAAGGTCTTCCAAGTTATATTGCTCATTCCTTTCTTCTCTTCATCATATCCCCTCTCTTCAACCTCTACCAGCACAATCATCTCTACTTTTTTCCCCCCAACGTGCCTTAATGCAAAGCAATGCTTAATCACTTACTGTGATTACCTGCTTAATTACTTCACTATGCTACTACACTCTTCCTTTAAATTCCTCCTTCATGGCCAATTTTACCTATAGAAAATCGTTCTGCTGCAGACTGAAAGGTGGGATGTGACCAGCTATGACTTAATTAATAAACATGCGGCACTTGACATCTTACATTGCACCTTCCCAGAAGAAATTTAAAAAAAAAAAAAGGTGTAGAATTTCATTTCTGTCCCTTACAGATACTAAAAAGAAAGTGTTTCCACAGAAAAATGAAAAGCAAGACAGCACTCAAAGAGGTAGGCCTGGGTTTGGGTTTTTTGGTTTGGTTTTTTTTCTTTTTTTTTTTTTTTTTGGGAAGAGAAAGAAAACCGAAAACCATTCTTTGGGTACAAATGAGAAGATACTGAGAAGTGAGGAACAGACTCTGGGAGTAGCACCTTCCTCCAAAGCTCATATACCAAAAGTGCAGCAAATGCACCTTTTGCTGAAGCCTGGTTTTATACCAGAATTGCAGAAAGCGCACTGCTCTCTTCATACCACTATTAAAAAGACAGATTTTTCTTAAAATTGACAGTAAATTGACTGAGATATTCATTTGCTGTACAGTTGTATTGCTACCACTACTGGGGGGGGGGGAAGAAAAAGAAAAAAGAAGCAAGATTCACTGTGTGACCCAAATCAAAATTCTTCAGAAACTGTCCACGTGCAAATATCAGCGATATTATAAATGTAAAGAGAGGAGTAATCCTTGCACTTAGTAGTAGTTAATGATATTTTAGCAACTGTTATTTGGAACAACGTTGTCCCAGATGGCTGCAGTATAAATTTTGGGAGGACTACTGAAGTCCTACATGATGACCAGTAAGGAGATTAATAGATTGGGGCGGGGAGAATATTTAGGTTTCTTAGGGCTACCGTATTGTAGTATGAGAGTTGGCAAGGACAAGCTAACAGAATATTCCAGCCATTTTTTTGTGTCAGATAAGGTGTCAGCGGGAATCCTGCATTTTAGTTGGATGAACTGGCTGAAAATTCTTCTGAAATAGAATTGTCAACCAGAATATTAACTACCAAAGTATCTGATCTAGGATCAACACCCACCTTTGCCTTTTCAAAATTCTTATTTTTCAATGGCCATCAGGCGCTTTATAAAATCATACGCCGTGTCTACAATCTGAAGCAGAACAGCTCAAAAATGTGTAATTTTATTTTTTTCCTTACTTTCTACTTAATCCTTCTTATGAAACAATTAGGAGGAAAGAGCATATTCTCGCCTGTTTATGCAGGGACAATTAACATTTCCAAACTATTGTATCAAGAAAGCAAACGTTGTCGTTATGTGAGGCCAGCAGCATTCCATCCATCTTCCATCTTGAATTCCAGTGCAATTCAAACTGGTTAAAAATGGCATTGCCAAAATTGTTTGAGGTACTTCTCAGAAATGAACACGTTGTCACAATGTGAAATGAGTAATTTTTAGAGATGAGAGATGTATCAATCCCTCTCCATAAGGAGCGTAACCACTAAGTTGGATCAAATGTATTCTTGCTGTATCTGCAGTATTGTTTTGTCATTACTAAATGCTTATTTTTTCACAGTTTTAAAACCCAAAATACCCCTTTCCCCCCTCCAAAAGGGAGCCCTGACTTTCACAAACTGTAGAAAAAGCTTTGTATAAATTTATATTGCTGGTTTGATGCGGTATTTTTTCAAGACTTTGTATAAATTAATAATTTTCCATATATTTAATGGGGTTTTTTAAGCATTTACATCTCTTACTTAGAAAACACCTCCTTTCTAAAATAGCTTATTTATGAAATTGGCACACAAGTGTCAAAATTACCATGAAGACTTAAATTCTCACCCGTTGAACTGAGGATTCCATCTGCCTCAGGGCAGTTGGAACACTTTTTGCCCTGAAAGAATATCTATAAAAGTATAATTAGGTCCTATTAATGCTGGATTTTCATGCCTATGACTAGTATGATGTTAAGCCGGTAAGAAATAAAGTTCTCTACTATGAACAGAGACACTTCAATGTTAAAGATTAAATAAGCAAGCAAGACTAAGTTTATTTATATCATTATCTGCGGATAAAAGCCTAATGTATTGAATAATAACATATATCCAAATTACAGCTCTGGAACTCACTGCTCCAAACGTAAGGATAGTAAGTAAGGTAGTCTGTAGTCACTCCATAAAGGAGAATAACTTACAGTAATAGAACAATTAACTCCAAACTCATATTGAATGTTATTGCGTTTTTCTTTAATAAACCTCATCGATTAACTACTTAAGAGTATTACGCAGGAAATGCAGGGAGATACTTTGCCAGATACTAAAATTTACTTCCATATTTAGCATTGATTGAGAAGGAAAATTATTTACTGCCAGTGACTTTGTGGTTGTCAGGTGAGTATTTTACCTGACACTTACTATACACCCACTTTTAAGAAGAGGCAGCAATAAACATGATGGAAGTTCAGACCATTCTGCTCTGAAGGAACTCGTAAAAATCCAATTTGAACACAAGCTTGGGAACGAAGAGTAGAATTGAAAACGTATTCCCAAAGGAAACGGGGATTGACCTCTGCCCATCATGTTTGCTTTAAGAATCAAGAAGTGCAAACCCAGGTTCTGTGTGAAGAACATCAGCCAGCAAACGTCTGCTCCTTCCTACTTATAAGGTACTTATAAGGCCAAATTTCAAACCTGTTTCCAAATTACTCACAAAAGTGATTGTACGTCAGAGGTCCTACAAGACTAGACAGAGGGCAAACAGCATTAAAAGGATCTAACTGAGGAGAGGAGCGTGGCTCACGCTTCCTCTGCCACTGACATTAAAGAACAGTAAATAACTCCTCGGCTTTATTGGCAAGTCATATATTTATACGCAAGACAGATTTACAGTCACCCGACTAAATCAAAGTGCAAAATAATGAGATTTGCTCATTTTTATTTTAACCGACTTTCTAACGGCAGTCAAATGAGAAACCGGGCAACATTTCTCTTTTAGAGGTAAATAAAAAGATTTAGCAGCCTAACTCGCAGAGGATGCCAGCAATGGCCGTTGGGTTATTTCTTAGTATGAAATAAAAATCACCACTTTCCTCTAGTCTAGATTATTCCTACTATAACCCAGAGTCTGCCATTTTCCAAAAAGTACTGAGGTAAAGGGCGGCAGTTGAGCCTCTCGTAGTCCTGACAGCATCCTGCACTCCTTAGGACTTTCTTCTACACCTCTGCTTACAGCTCTCCTTTTCCGGCTTTGACAAAGCGTTGAAAATGCTGAAGATCCTCTTAAATCACTCATACAGACCAAATTATTTAAAAAAAAAAATAAAAAAAAATCACTAATTCAGACCTCATTATTTATTTTCTAGTATTCAACCATCTCTTGTCACAATAATATTATTTTTTTTTTTTTTTTGCTATCCTACCAGCAGGAGCTTTACCTACGTTTGTTAGGTACGCTGCAGCCAAGAGAGCGCCAGTAAAACCAGCCCTTCCTCATGGCTGCTGCTGAACAAACACAGATGCTCCATCCATTCCCAAGAGCTTATTTTATAAAGGAATTCAAACCACAAAATGAAGTTATGGATGAACCATAAAAAAAAAAAAAAAAAAAAAAGGCAAATTTATCTTCAATTTAGGGCAAGTGGTACGTCTTGCTTTCTTGTTTTTCTGTAATTGGTACATGGTGAGGATAATCCTGAACTCCACCGTGCCAAGTCGGACCCAATGCAAAAATTGCAGTCCCTGCCCTTGGAAAAGTTTTCCCTTGGGGTGAACGAGTGGGGTTGGGGACATCTTTGCTATCTTGGTGCTCGGAGGGAGGGAAGGCGGGCTGTGCAGGAACAGGACCGATATCTTCTTCCAGCCAGAGCTAAGAGTTTGACGTCATTGTCTTTCAAACGCCGGCAGTTGAGACCTGCCACCGACACATGCAAATTTATGCATGAGGTTTTCAAAATTAGCATGCATCCCCAAAGACATCAGCGAAACTTCGGCTTCTAAGCGGAGCTGAGCATTTTGAAAAAAATAAAACCGTCAAATAAATGACAGGCTTTAGTGATCCTGGGTTTTCCAGACCGCACTTTTGCAATCACAGCTCTCGGTGTGGTACAGTTGGAGGCACGTAGCACAACGTCCGGGTGAGGGAAATTGTGAACAAGCTGATAGTTCTGAGATGTTATGACTTTTTCCTTTGTTAGAATGTATTTGAGCGTTCTGACACCTCAGCCAGGCTTTCGGCACACTTTTCAGTTCTTTGGCAGCTACAGCCAAGGTGCAAACACCTTTGAAACCTCCTCCCCGACCTGCACTGGCTTGAGAGAGAAGGAAATGTGGGATCAAGGGAAAAAGGGGGGGGGGAACAAGTCTTCTCATGCTTTAAAACCGAAAATGAATGAACACAAATTATTCCTGGTTTCAGTTTTTACAGCTTTACATCTGAAAACTGCTGGACAACAGCATGATCTCAATTTACCATATTAAGGGGAGTGATGCCAAGAAGAAACCACCTTCCAAGGCCAAGAGAAAGAAAACATTGAGGGAAGGGGGGGAGACAGGGGGTGACGACACACATCCATTTGTGTTTTCCAATCACTACTTTGAGCTATACGGTTTCTAGTAATTCATTATTTTCAGAAAACAGACATGATCTATTTCCCTGCCGACAATTTTCCAAGATACGGCCATAAAGAAATCCCAAGTGTTAAACACCAGAACGTAGAGAGATCGTGTCAGGCAGAAGGTCATTATTTGGAACCACAATGGTAAGAATTATGTTTGCATTTATCAATGTCTTACTGCATAAAACTCTCCAAAATAACAAGCTTTCCGAGTCGGCAAGCCTCTAATTAGAGCTATCTTTACTGTATTTATGAAATGCATGGATATGGAACTGCTCCCGTCCATCATGGCTGCGAGCAAGACGTAATGCTGCTCAGTGGGAGGTGGGAAGCATCTGCTGGGAAGAGCACGGGAGTTGATAAGCGGTGACAATTTACACTCCCATGGATTTTGCAGAAAGCAGAGGGAAGGAAGGAAGGAAGGAAGGAAGAAAGAAAGAAAGAGTTCCACTCAAGATGGATGGCAGAAGGACCAAAATTAGAATATATGAATTACAATGAAAGTTGCTGGGACACTACAGTTAGAAAAAGTAGTGCAGATGTCCTGGAACTATACTATGGATGTCAGTTAAACACAAAATAGATAAATCATGCTAAATGAAAGCAAAAAACCCAGGAACTATGAAAGAGGTATGAAGTCATACCAGCAACAGTCAGTATTTTTCAAGTGCAAACCTTGAGGAGATCCATGATTTCATAATCACCCCTGTACTTCACCACAATTCCAACAGCTGCATTCAAGCATCCCTGAAAACTCAGAAATTAACACTTTTTCCTACATTTTCCTCCTGAATTGCAAATTTTCTTCCAACTCTAGCTACATTTTACAAGTTGTTGTATTCCGAAGTGGGAACAGGGCAACTGACACGCCAGGTCCGCAGGTACGGTGACAGCAAGGAAGCAGCAGCCCCTTCCACACCAAGAAGGGAAAAATAGATGTAATTTAGGAGCTCTTAACATGCTCCTGTCCCTGTCTGCGGTGACAGCTGGGGACCACTAAAGGGAAAAAAGGCTGAACACATGGCATTGGAAACGGGGGTGGGGGGTAAGCAGCGTTAGCTGTTGTAATCGCACTATTAATCACACCATTTTGAGTGGCTACTGGTCATTCAGCTGCTTATCGTATGAACAACGAGGACACAGTTTATCAATAACAACGTGTTCTTTTAATATACAAAATGATTCATGTTTTTCTCCAATTTTTTTTTTTCCTAGTAAGAATTTAGAGATTTTGAATTTCATACTCTTTCTTCAGGCAATATCATTCAGTGAGAATGAAGCATTTTGATTCAGTGGCCAAACAGTTCAATCCACTTGTTTTAAGCGGGGGGGGGGGGATAAAATGCATTTCAGACTTTTAAAAAAGCACATCTTCAATTTTTAAGCGTAAAGCACCGTAAATAATTTGAGCCATAAAAGTATTGATTTTACCTTCAGGAAAAAAAAAAACAAAACAAAACAACAAAAACAACCCTGAACTGTCTTGTATTTTCCCGTTACCTTCTATTGTTTGCAAATAATAAAATTCAACTGAAGAAACTGCTGAAATCACCGACCAGATACTAATCTATTTGTCTGTAAAGATAAGTATGTACACACACGGGGGGGGAGGGAGGGGGGCACATGCATCCTCCTTTAGTCTTCTCATGGCTATCTACCCTGCGTCTAGACCAAGCCAAGACCATAAAGAACTGAAAGCTGCATTCTGCCTAAATGGGTCACCTATAATGAGAAAGGCCGGCATTGACCGGGGGAAAGCAGATTGATTAGGGAGCGGGGAAAAAAAAAAAAAAACAAAAAAAAAACCCACAAACCCAAAAAACCGGAATACGGCATCAGCGCAGAAAAATATGCCTTTGCAGGCAATTTGTATTAAATTAGGCAAGTTCCTAAATCCTCCCGCAAACTGGAAGCGAATTCCCAAATAAACGCAAAATGACAAGTATACGTGATTTAACGTGGTAAATAGGATTAGCCTTTGTGCTTGCAGTAAACGCAGAAACCTCCGTTCCTTTCCCTACCGGGGTGTCGCTTGTACAGAATAACGCTGAAGACTAAAAGCACCGTATTCCTCACAGATTCCCAGATTAATAAGCAGCCTGCGATAATTTTAAATTGCGCCTTTGAGCGCCGGCCCATCCCGGCACGTCCGGTTGTTTTGAGCCCGGGCAGCAGCCGGCGGAAGGGCAACGCTCTACGGGCGCCTCTCGCTAAAGCCATTTCGGCTCCAACCTGCGAAACGCACCTCAGCCAAACGCAACGTCTGTACCCCGCGAAGAGGAGAACCGCGGCGAGGCTGCTGCAACACATGGCAAAACGGAGGGGGGGGGTAAAAAAAAAAGAAAAAAAAGAAAAAAAAAAAAGGCAGAGGGAAATTTCCATGCTGCCTAAATACATAGAAAACATCCCCCCGTGCCTTTGTTCAGCCCGGACTCTCATTCAAGGTGTAAATACTGGTTGCATTGTTAAATATCCAAGCGCAAGCGGCTCGGAATATTGCGGGAGCAGCTCTCCCCTCGCTCACACCAGCCTCCCCTGACCCAGCTCGACAAGCGTGAAAACGCAAAATAAATGAAGGTTAACAAAGACCCGTCTGGGAAGCAGGCTGCGTTAAACGCTCCCAATATCGGGCTGCGTTAAACGCTCCCAATATTAGTCGGATCGATGTAAAACGCGCTGTTTAGGTCCTTTTAACGCTAGACATCCGACGACAGTCGCTGTACTAATGGTAGGTGCTATTGCAGAGAGACAAATGGCATGAAAAAATGAGAAATCTTTCCCCCTCTGCCACATGAGGCTCGTCCCTAACCTTACGGCACGCTGCGAAAGCAAAGAAGGAGCTGCAAAATAATTATCTCCTTGCAGAGAGAAAGCGATTTCAGCACGGTACCTTTCTGCGTTTGTCCCTCTTCCATATTCTCTTCCATGGCTACCTTTCTTCGCTAGAAACAGCTACGGAGAATTAATCAAAAGCTTCAGTCAGATGTAGGAAAAAGTGTGGTTTTTTTTTTTTTTTTTTCCTCCTCTCCCTGGGAAGCTCCAAGAGCAGAGGCTTAGGCAAGTCCTCCCAGCTTAGCTAAGGCTCCCTCACTCTCCTTGTTTGCTTGGAGACGGGCTGTCAAGTGTAATTTCATTCAAATTACTCTTCCGTGAAGATTATCAATTTTTCTTCTCAAAGCTGCCCATTGTGTCCCCACCGTAAGCAGGTATTCAAACAAACAGCCGGCGAATTTTGGGGGGAAAGGCGGTCTGAGCCCTCCTGGCAACGGCAGCGCTGCATAAAGCCTCGCTTTGCATATAAAAAAAAAAAAAAAAAAAAAAAAATCAAAATAAATAAATAAATAAAAATGGAGAAAAGAAAATTGGAGGTTTGGATTGAAAGCCCTGTTTTACATCGGCAACGGGCTGCGCTGAAAGCAGATGGAGGGGTGTCCTCCTAAGGGGAAGCAGACCACCAACCCGTAATTCCCCCTCTTCGCTCCCGAAATGGGAAAACCCAGATGCCTGGGGGTTCTTTATGCTGAATTATTTGCCTGCCTCCCCCCCCCCCAACTCCTTCCCCCTCCTCCCGGATCAGCACATTTAAGAAGAATACGACTCTTCGCTTCCCTCCTCCTCATATATCTGCATCATCGGGGACTGACAACAAATACACGCTATTACCCGTCTAATATTCTAGAAAACATCTTTCCAACAGTCCCATTTTGTGTGTTTATTCACACATACCAGCGCAATTCAGTTAATTAATTGCAGCAAAATACGCGCACCCTACGCGTTATCTGTCAGTGTCACCGTGAACAGGAATTCGGGGGCAGTTCAGAGATGTAAAACAGTACTTGCATCAATTATTAATTTTTTATTATTATTATGATTATCCAAATTAACGATACCCAAAAATCCCCTGCGCGCTCCAAACCCCTATTCGACAAACTGCACCTTCTTAAAACGGTGAAGCGCCAAAGGCTGGCGGGGGGAGTGGGGGGGGGTGGCGGGGGGAGGCGAGGGGGCAGGAACAGACACACAAACTGGGGGGAATTCACCCAGGAAAAGCCCAGGTTAAACACACTCCGAGGCACCTCCACATCTGGGGAGCTCGGCGGGCTGATCGGGAACGCACATTGGATGCTGCAGCCTACCAATAAATTAGCATTTTTGTACCTTAGTCTACGGAGTAACGCAACACCATTTGAAGACCTTCGTTATTTCAGTGAAAGCACAATTAGAAGATAAGTCCAGTTTTTCTTTCCGGTTTTCCCTTCTCATCCTTCTGGGGAAAAAAAAAAGGTGACTAAAACTTACCTGCAAATAAAAACTGCCGTGGCTGAAAAATCATATTTACATATAAATGATAAATAGCTCATCTATTTACTTCATGCTGTCTAAAGACATTGACCTACTGCTGCCTTCTAAGTCAACCCCAAAAAAGCAAAGTTGGTTTGTTTGGGTTTTTTTTGCTAGCTTGGAATTGTTTGTTTTGGGGTTTGTTGTTGTTTGAGGGGGAGTTTGTGGGGGTTTTTTTGAGGGGGGGGATCGTTGTTGTTGGTTTGGGGTTTTTGTATTCTTTTGGGTGGGTTTTTGTATTTTTCTGGGTTGGTTTTTTGTATTTTTTTTAAACGCAGCTTGTATATAAATCTGTTCAAATCTGATTAATACCAGAATAATGTTTTATGTGTGAAGTTAGTTTTTTATATATAAATTAAACAACTGAGTGCATATTTAGTTAGTTACCCAATCCGTTTCCTACCCCTTTTCTTCCTTTTTAATTCACCTCCCTAGGGCTCTGTTTTCTGGAACAATTGAGGAACAGTAATGAGTTGTTTCAGTTCTCAGATCTAATCGATCTTTTCAAAATCAACGCACGGAGACTGCCCACAGGCGTGGAAGCGCGGTGCCATCATAGCATCTAAGTATCTTCCATCTTTCTAGGGATTATTCCTCCAGCCATATTTTTTTAAAGGAAGGAAAAAATTCCTCTAAAACAGAAGATGTCCCGTGTAAGTATTTGCTTACACGAGCATTAATAAATCTTGATGTTCAAAAAAATCGTATAGCAAATATTTTACTTAGGGTGGCAACTGTTTCTAAGCTTTTTTTCTTGATAAAACCAAATATTTGAGATAACCAACCTCTTTAACAGTGAGGTTTGCAAAGAAGAATCTATAGGTTGCTTATGAAAGCAAATGACTTTGTTCCTTAAAACGATCGTACAAATTTTATTTCAAATATAAAAAGCATCCAA
Organism: Sterna hirundo; assembly: GCA_009819605.1. Lineage (NCBI taxonomy): Eukaryota > Metazoa > Chordata > Aves > Charadriiformes > Laridae > Sterna > Sterna hirundo. The sequence goes on from CM020441.1 coordinate 2,490,157, forward strand.
AAAAAAGGCTGGAAAGAGATAATTGGGAGAGGGTACGATAAAGACTGTGCACTCCTGAGTGACACAGAAAAGGCGAATAAGAACCTTGTCCAATACAGGGAGAGGGCTGCAGAGAAAGTAGGGTCAGGAGAAGACAAAGGCAGAGAACGCAACGTGGAGCTGAGCTCTGGACCCTGTTGGAGCAGGGTCTTGTAGAGGGGAAACAACAGAAGAGCAAGGAGAATCCAAAGATTCGTGGATAGGAAGACGCACCTCTGGATCAGGAGATCCCCGGGCTGCAAATCACTGGAGAGCAGAGGCACATTTTGTGGAAAAATTTTATCTTTTTCATACACTACTTCCAAGACAGTCTGCCTACACAGACGTAGGAGATGATGGGCTGAGTGAGTCCTTGATCTCATCCCCACTGTGGTCATTTTCATGTCAGGTTCACGCGCACACCTTAAATTTTAATAAAATTTTTAACTTCCTGAAAAGCCTACACTCATATGCCAGAGGTTAAGGTGAAGTCACAGGTACTGGTGAAGCAAAGTATGGTATTGTCAAATCATGAAACCCAACCCTGGGCTGCATCAAAAGCAGCGTGGCCAGCAGGGCGAGGGAGGTGATTCTCCCCCTCTGCTCTGCTCTGGTGAGACCCCACCTGGAGTACCACGTCCAGCTCTGGAACCCTCAGCACAAGAAGGACATGGACCTGTTGGAGCGGGTCCAGAGGAGGCCATGAAGATGATCCAAGGGCTGGAGCCCCTCTGCTGGGAGGACAGGCTGAGAGAGCTGGGGGGGTTCAGCCTGGAGAAGAGAAGGCCCCGGGGAGACCTTCCAGCCCCTTCCAGTCCCTCAAGGGGCTCCAGGAAAGCTGGGGAGGGACTCTTGATTGGGGATTGGAGCCATAGGACAGGGGGAACCGTTCTAAACTGAAAGAGGGGAGATTGAGATGAGATGTGAGGCAGAAATTCTTGGCTGTGAGGGGGGTGAGCCCCTGGCCCAGGTTGCCCAGAGAAGCTGTGGCTGCCCCATCCCTGGAGGGGTTCAAGGCCAGGTTGGCCGGGGCTTGGAGCAACCTGGGCTGGTGGGAGGTGTCCCTGCCCAGGGCAGGGGGTGGAATTACATGATCTTTAAGGTCCTTTCCAACCCAAACCATTCTATGAACCCAACCTGTTTTTCTGTGAGGATATTGTTATCATAAAGGCACTAACAGCTCCTCCCGGTAAACATCAGCTCCTCCAAACTACACAAGTGTCCAAGCTCCTTCTCAAAAGGACTCTGAATAGTTTCAGGTGGTGTTAAGTGGCCATCCATTCACAGCTTGTGTGTGAGAGAACATGAAAGAGTTTTTATGTCAGCTTCCTTCATGTTTAGCTGCATTTTATTAACATATTAATGTTGAAACAGAAACCTGCCTCCTAGGTGGTTCTTTCAAAACTGTTCCAAGGACTTTTCAAGATGGGATTATGAATAGGGGTTAACCCCTAGAATCAAACAACAGAAAAGGTGTGCAGGTGTTAAGAAAAATTACAAACAAAACCAGAAAATGCCAACTTTTTGTGATTTTCTAAGCAGCAACCATCGAGGTTTTCTTCCTTCAGCACACTGGGAAACGCGTTTCCCAGCAGTGATACACAAGCTACGTTAAAGCCATACCCAGAAACTACGCAGGCTGCAAACCTTCTCTTCCTGGGCACGCTGCTGGCACAGAAGGAATCTGTTTGAGTAGGAACTACATTCGACTGCCTCAGCTTCCCTCTCAGTGCGAGATGAGATTATTGGTGCGAGTGATCATGGGACGCCCATGCCAATTGTAAATGGCAAGGCACGACAGAACATCCAACTGCCTAATGAGACTAAATAAACAGTTAATCAAGAGAATAATTGGAAGCTGATGACATTAAGAGATCCCCTGGTATCCATTATGAAATTATGAAATGTAGTTGGAGCACTTACAGATTTAAACCGCGCGATAAGACACCTGACTTTTACTCCCAGTTTTGTATGGTCTTCAAATCATTTTACCGCTCCATCCTTTAATCCTATTGATTTTCAACTACATAATAACAATAATGTTGTGGTGTAATGATGTCTTGATCAACGCATGAAAACAGAATTTAAAAGCACAACGTTATTTACGTTGCTATGTACCACCACCTCAACATCCGATTACTCCTTAGGGGTTGGGGTGTCGCAAGGTCCACTCCTGGAAAGCAAGTTCTGGTTTCACGACATGAAAAACAAGTTCTGGTTTCACGACATGAAAAACAAGTTATGTTCTTAGAGAATATTCTGTAAACCAAAGCACAACAGGTGGGGAAAACTGGGACATTCACTTGAAAAGCTCGCTCCTGGACTCACCAAAACGCTAACGTAGATGCACATGTAGTAATTCTTTTATGGAAATTAGGCAGCAGGTTATGGAAATCTGTGAAAGGCTCACTAAAAAGTTAAAATTGGATGGTCAAATTTGATATGTAGAGTGCTCCCCAATTAACATTTCTATTTTATATTCAAAATAGAAATATAACTATAAAATGATGGCACAAGATATTTCATCTTTGGAATATCCCAACAGAGTAAGGTTAGAGGAAGCACCAAGAAGATTTAACACTTCCAAAATGTGCCTAATTGCCTGTTGTGGGATGTGTATTTCTGATTTACAGCTTCACAAGGTACTTATCAAAATAAGCAAACAGCACAGAGTCCATCCCAGAGTTTAACTCATGCCAGACATTCACACAAGTGTCCAGGGAAAGGTGCAATGTTTAACGACACGAAAAACTACCAGAATTACTGGGGAAATGGAATGTAAAGAGAGGAAAGAGAAGGTAAAATGTAACATCGGTAGAATATTGTTGCTCAACCCAATGATGGGATTGGGTATAGTTGTCCCAAAAATTATTTTTCTGAGGAAATTACATTCTTTTATAGGAACAAAGTACCAGTTTAAAACAGGCCGTTATCAAAGAAATAGCAGGATGGTCATATAACCTAAAGACTTTTCACAACAGGCCTTCATCTAGTACGAGTCTGTCGCAACTTCAAAGAAATATTTGCATTCTGACTAATATTACCAATCACCATTTACTAAACAGAGAAGAAAGTGATATACAAACAGAGAATGCTAAAAGGGAGGTTTGAGAGGTTATTACAATCCTACTTGTGCTCAGGTCTGGATGTTACATTTGACAGAAGTGTAACGGACATCCTTTCTTTAACGGCCTTAATTCATTCTCATTTCTTTCTACATCCTTCTATAATCTAACACTTCTAGCAACAGGGATTTTATTGAAGAGGAGTGTGTGAAGGAGACCTCCTTGCACGTAACCTCATTATATTCTATGCTAATAGCCACTGACATCATTATCATGTTCAGAAAATTAACCCCTCTGTGAAATCCTCATCTGGTTGGAAAAATTTCTTCACTGAGAAAAATCTTTCATCCGTGTATGATACCCAGCCTTAGAACACAGCAGATAAGAATTTGTTCCTCTCAGTACTAAAACATATATTTCATATACGCTGTATCAGTCAAGAGGAGAAAGATAATAAAAAAACTGATGAATAGGACCTCAAATTCAGAATACCAATCTTAATATACTTCCAGACTATTATCTGCAGCTACTCTAAGCACTATCTATAACTTAAAACCTTCAGTCTGACTGGATATGTTTCATGATTATGATCAGTAAAGTTTGCTTTCGAAAATAAGTAAAATTTTCCAGATTAAAAAGACTTAAACCTACCAATACCACCCTCCTGAAATTCTGAAGAACTTGAATCGTTTTGATAACTAAAAATAAGAAAATCATTTTTAACAGGTCGAGTGTGAATTAAGACCTTTGGGAACAAAAGTAGTTGGCCACATTCCCAAAGGATACTGTTACTTGTCCGGTAAGCTTTAACTCTGAAAAGATGCTGACGGTGGAGGGAATAACAGAGGACACCCAGTGGAACATGAATGCCTGACAGTAAAATTCAGGGAGATCTCCAATACCACATTTATACGTAAGGGATTCTAAATTGTATGGCTAGATCCTCCCCATGGACACTCTCAGTCTGTAGAATCACAGAATGGTTTGGGTTGGAAGGGACCTTGAAGATGACCTAGTTCCACCCCCTGCCCTGGTCAGGGACACCTCCCACCAGCCCAGGTCGCTCCAAGCCCCGTCCAACCTGGCCTTGAACCCCTCCAGGGATGGGGCAGCCACAGCTTCTCTGGGCAACCTGGGCCAGGGGCTCACCCCCCTCACAGCCAAGAATTTCTGCCTCAGATCTCATCTCAATCTCCCCTCTTCCAGTATATTTAATGCCCAAGGCAGCTGGCTGTTCACATCCTCTTTCAAAACTGGAGGCCATTCCATAAACACAGGATTGTGATCATCCAACAGAGCTCTTTCCCCCCCAGCTGGCATTGTAGGTAGTGGATATACCAACAAATCCCCATACTGGTGTGTATTGGAGGTACTGATAAAAAAAGAACGTTTCACAGGGTAGCATATACACACACGCAGTTCTAGTTGACCCTGCTTTTATCAGGAGACTTGGGCTACGCTATCTCCAGGGGTCTCTCCAACCCCAACCACACTGTCACTGTATTCTAAATTTTCCTATCGGTTTTACTATTATTGAAATATTCCATATAGGTTTTGGTGCCATCAATGCAAAGATGCTGCTGAAAACTGGAGGTACTTCAAAAAAAATGGCCACAGACACAATTAAGGAAAACATCCTTCAATATAAAAACCCAAAGTGATCAGTCTGGTACATTTAACAGAAAAGTTCCGGAGCATCAAAGTATCTACAAGAAAACAGATCTAATTGAAAGCTGTTCAAGTTAGTCAATATTGCTGGAATTTGAAACTAAACAAATTCTGAACAGAAATTACATTCAAATTTTGCTTTAAAACACTAGAGAAATTTGGCAAGATTGGAATCTTGAACACAAAAAAAACCCCAAACCTTAAATTAAGATCTGGTATTTTCCTAGTTTTACTTCAGTTTAATTAGGTCATAGGAATTCTCTGATTAATGCCCGCATTATGCAGGAGTTTGGACTAAATGACCACACTAGTCCCTTCTGGTTTTTTAATCACTTAATTAATTAAAGCTGTAATTATGTTTGCTGAGATATTTCATATCTTAATGTGCTCTGAGATTCCCTTGACTTCTGTGGTCTTTGTACAAAGCATTCACTCAAATAGCTTCAAAATTTAGAAGTCTGATATGTGTAAGAATTAGTTACAGCCAACATCTTTGCTTTTTCTTCCCTTCCCAGAAGCCTTTTGGAGTCAGATGCTGACCCACGGCGATTAAAGACATTATTTGCCCCACATACAACAACAGCGTGTGTATCTCCCTGTGTGCCTGTTCCATTGGTGGTGCCAGTCTGTTAAAGCATTCAAGTTTCTTTTTGGCTTTGTAAAGTCACTCTCGTGTTCAAAGTTTGAGAAATATCTGAAGGCATCTTTGGATGATCTCAAAAGGTTGTACTTGGTCTAACCCTGAGTCTTGACAAGGACTACGCTTACCTCTAAGTTGGGAGCTGAGAAGGCAGTTGGGCACAGAAGGATATGCACCACACACCCCATGCAATTACAGTTACAAGAACAAACAAACGTAACTGCTGCTCACGGCTTGGTCAGGAGTACCTGGGGAGAAAAACTGGCTGGGGATCCGGGCTGAAATACTGGTGGTGAATGGAGTTAAATCCAGTTGGCACCCAGTCTTAAGTGGTGTTCCCCAGGGCTCGATATTGGGGCCGGCTCTCTTTAATATCCTTATCAATGACATGGACGAGGGCATTGAGCGCACCCTCAGTAAGTTCACAGATGACACCAAGTTGGGTGTGAGTGTTGATCTGCTGGAGGCTAGTAAGGCTCAGGCTCTACAGAGGGATCTGGACAGGCTGGATCGATGGGCAGAGGCCAATGGTGTGAGGTTCAACAAGGACAAGTGCCGGGTCCTGCCCTTGGGTCACATCAACCCCATGAACGCTCCAGGCTGGGGGCAGAGTGGCTGGAGAGCTGCCTGGCGGAAAGGGACCTGGGGGTGTTGGTCGACAGACAGCTGAATATGAGCCAGCAGTGTGCCCAGGTGGCCAAGAAGGCCAACAGCATCCTGGCCTGTGTCAGGAACAGTGTGGCCAGCAGGATGGGGGCAGTGACCGTCCCCCTGTACTGGGCACTGGTGAGGCCCCACCTCGAGGGCTTTGTCCAGTTTTGGGCCCCTCACCGCAAGAAAGACATTGAGGGGCTGGAGCGTGTCCAGAGAAGGGCAACGGAGCTGGTGGGGGGTCTGGAGCACAAGTCTGGTGAGGAGCGGCTGAGGGAGCTGGGGGTGTTCAGCCTGGAGAAAAGGGGGCTGAGGGGAGACCTTCTCGCTCTCTGCAACTGCCTGAAAGGAGGGGGGAGCCAGGGGGGGTCGGGCTCTTCTCCCAAGGAACAGGCCATGGGACAAGAGGAAACCTCCTCACGTTGCGCCAGGGGAGGTTTAGGACGGATATGAGGAAAGATTTCCTCACATCAAGGGTTGTCAAGCATTGGAAGAGGCTGCCCAGGGAAGCAGGGTTGGAACTAGATGATCTTTAAGGCGCCTTCCAACTCAAGCTGGTCTGTGATTCTCACGAGAAGAGCAACACATTTTGGCTTCTTGTTAACCACATGGAAACCTAACAAAAGTTACGCATCTAAGACCATCTGGGCATCATAAAGTGCATGGGAGGCCCAGGCAGGGTGATGGGGTGGTCATTTTGCTTCACGTCAGCTAAGGTAGAATACTAGGGATGATTCAGCTGAGCTTTAAGAAATATAAAAAGTTAGAGAAAGAAAAACAAAAAAAAAGAATAGAACAAACAAGATGTCCTTGCAAGGGCAGTAGACATTTGGTAATGAGTTCTGATGCCCCACCGTGGGCTCTTTTCTCCAAGGTCTGGTTAGGGAGCAGCTACAGTAGTCTTTGTCTAGATGCCAGCTATGGTTTTGCTACCACTGGCCTTTTCTCCAACTGCATCCATTTCATCCAAGCTCTGAAGGGAATAAGTGAGGAATAACAAGCCAAAAAAAGGAGATTAGCAGTAGAGAAAAAAGAGAAATAAACAAAAGGCTGCTGGGTGGGTCCTCCCGCTGGCACAGAGAGCTCAAGGCTTATGGAGAATTGTGAAGTTGACAGAATCATATGTGTTTTATGTTTATTTTAAGGTCAGGTTTAGTTGCCTGTGTTTATTTGTTAAAACTGTAGAGATCACAAATACTCAATTTGTGAAATAACAATAGTTACACTGTTTACCAGCAAGCTTTTGCCTCCTTAGTATATCCCCTAATGAGCAATGCATCACTGTCTCTGATGGCCTACATGTGACAAGGTAAGGAATCCAAAACAGGCATCATTGTCATTCTCTTAGAGTAACTGTCATGACAAAAACAAAACAACTTCTAAAAAAAAAAACTAGGGAAAAATAGATTACATACTTCTAACTCTGTTAGAATCATAGAGTCACAGAATGGTTTGGGTTGGAAGGGACCTTAAAGGCCACCCAGTGCCACCCCCTGCCCTGGGCAGGGACACCTCCCACCAGCCCAGGTTGCTCCAAGCCCCGTCCAACCTGGCCTTGAACCCCTCCAGGGATGGGGCAGCCACAGCTTCTCTGGGCAACCTGGGCCAGGGGCTCACCGCCCTCACAGCAAAGAATTTCTTCCTAATATCTAATCTAAATCTCCCCTCTTTCAGTTTGAAGCCATCACGCTACGTCTTAGCACTACACACCCTTGTAAAACGTGTCTCAGGTGCTGTAAGGTCTTCCTGGAGCCTTCTCTCCTCCAGGCTGGAGAGAGAGGAGTTCTAGAGATGAAGTGCCTATATAGATAGATAGATATAGATAGATATAGACACACACACACGTGTGTTTTATATATGTGTGAGTATGTACATGGGTACGTAGATGCACACATAAAACACACACATGTACACACACATACTCCCACGCAGTTCTACTCAGTTGCAAAATACTCAACAAGTGAGACCTTTCTGCAATGCACGTGCCCCGCAACAAAAGGCAGGTCAGTCACGGAAATCACGTCCTAACTGCACGGCATCCCTCACCCCACCCCCTCAGCTTTCCTGGAAAAATCAAAGCGATTTAAAAACCATAACTGAAATCAACTGTTCAATTACAGGCCACAAAAGAACAGTTTATAAATGTCTTCCACTGGTTTAATGATGCTGGTTCAGCAAACTCCCTGGATCCTGTAATCCCTTTTTTAATCTCTGTTATACACTTAGTGCCTTTGAAAGGATCAGAGTAGCACACAATATCCCTATTACACAGCAACATCATAACAGGACAGGCTGGGGGAAATGAAGATTAACAAAACCTTTCCCCCCCCGCCACCCTTTCCTCTTAAACGGCACATTTTGGGCGGTATTCAAGCCAAGGTTCCATTACAAACTCTAATTCTCTTAACACAACACCGTTAGAGGATCTTCCTAATCTGGGAAACTAAATCGCATGAATGGAGTGCAGATCAGTTTTCAGATGACCAAAAAAAAGAAGCGACCAAAGTTTCCCACAAAGAGTAAAAGCCGTTGATTAAAACACACAAACAAAACCACATTTCCTGAATTATCCCCTTTACACTAGCATAAGTAAACTCATTTGTGTTTTAGCTACCAGACACCTCTGAGCCTTCTTTGCACCTATCAAAGTCTAGTGTTTTAACAAGGGAGGAGTTGCACCCTACACTGTAGAAATTTCACCAAATAACATTATCACACAATATTTTTTCCCGCTATCCTTAGATAAATATAATAACTTTAAAGCCAACACTTAACTGCGATGAGATATTCTAAAGAAGTTTATAGATCTGTCTCTCAAACAGAGAGACAGATCTGGTCCAAAGCATAATTATAATGGAAAATTCTGGCTGAAGAAAAATCAGGATTTTAATGTTACTATGCTCATGACACTTATCCTACTAGCACAAAAACCCCCTTGGATTTCTTGTTTTACCATTAAGAACTCAGGTATGGCTCACAGTATCACTGAATTCCAGAATGGTTGGGGTTGGCAGGGACCTCTGGAGATCACCCAGTCCCACCCCCTGCCAGAGCAGGGTCACCCAGAGCAGGTGGCACAGGAACGCCTCCAGGCGGGGTTGGAATGTCTCCAGAGACGGAGACTCCCCCACCTCTCTGGGCAGCCTGTGCCAGGGCTCTGCCACCCTCACAGCAAAGAAGTTCCTCCTCGTGTTGAGATGGAACTTCCCATGGTCAAGTTTGTGCCCGTTACCTCTTGTCCTGTCCCTGGGCACCACTGAGAAGAGCCTGGCCCCATCCTCCTGACACCCACCCTTTAAGGATTTATAAGCGTTGATAAGGTACCCCCTGAGTCGTCTTTTTTCCAGACTGAAGAGACCCAAGTCCCTCAGCCTTTCTTCATAAGAGTTCTCTTATGAAGATACCTTACCTGAGGTAAGATGATGCTTACCTCAGCATCTTGGTAGCCCTTTGCTGTCCCCTCTCCAGCCGTTCCCTGTCCTTCTTGAACCGGGGAGCCCACAACTGGACCCAGCACTCCAGATGTGGCCTCCCCAGGGCAGAGCAGAGGGGGAGGATGACCTCCCTCCACCTGCTGGCCACGCTCTTCTTGATGCCCCCCAGGATGCCATTGGCCTTTTTGTCCACAAGGGCCCATTGCTGGCTCGTGGTCATCCTGTTGTCCACCAGGACTTCCAGGTCTCTTTCAGCTGAGCTGCTCTCCAGCAGGTCACCCCCAACCTGTCCTGGTGCAGGGGGTCATTCCTCCCCAGGTGCAGCACCCGGCACTTGCCCTTGTTGAATTCCATAAGGTTCCTCTCCGCCCAGCTTTCCAACCTGTCCAGGTCTCTCTATATGGTGTCACGACCTTCTGGTGTGTCAGCCACCCCCCCCACAGCTTTGTGTCATTGGCGAACTTGCTGACGGAACTCTGTCCCCTCATCCAGGTCATTGATGAATATAACTTGTAACTCAAACTCTTTTCTTAATCGTCCAATACGTTATAAACAAAGATTCTTTACGCCTTTCTGAATCTCTCTGCTAACACTGTAGATCACAAAAATGCGTATCTACTTCAAAAACTAGTTTTAACCATTTCAAAAATATTTTGTATACTTATCATACAGGACCTAAAAAAAGTATTCCGAGATGTTCAGGTGTGAAATAATCCCCTACATAACTTTTTTTTAAAGGACAAGTTTAATAAAATACTAACTTACTAGTGTGCCGTTTTTAATTACCCTGCACTAACAAGATATTTTATTCATGTCTTAAACAATTATTTATGATACCTGTGCTAATAATAGGGATCAAAATATCCTGTACTAATAACAGGGATCAAAATGTCATATCTTTGAGTGTTTTATTTATTTTTTTTAAGAGAAAGAGTGATTTGCACATATCCAAATATAAATATAGTTTTGCCCCTAGTGAAGACCTTGATAAACTAAGCACATCGGTACGGAAGGAAAACAATGAGACAGACGCTGTAGCACTAGATTTCAAAATATACAGCAATACACAGAAAAAGCTGTGACAAGACAGAGAAAAAGAACAAAGATTATCAACCATTGTTTTACTAAAGTTTAAATGAGGACCTGTACAAAAAAAAACAGTGAAACTCGTTAAAAAAATTGAACAGGACAGCTAAAAAAGAAATTAAAACCTCAGAGAAGGCATAAAGGCTCGTCAAATTCACTTTCCTGGGAGCACAGCATGCAGCTAACATAAAGATTTGGGAAAGGGTGGAAGCTGGCATGGATAAACACGGGTTTTGCAGATTTTTCCTCATGGTTTTCATCCTCTAAAGGGGCTATGGTAACTTATGACTTCAAGGGTGCAAGCTCTACCTCTTAGGAACTCAGCTGCGGTTGTCATTCACTACATACCTATTCCTTTATAATATGAACTTTTGGAGGGAGGATGAAGTGTCAGATCAGAGCAAACCAACGGCCTTGGGAAGAGTCTCCGATGAAAGAAGAGACATTCTACGGCTTGTGTCTAAACTGTGATCTCTGTTAACCTTCTCCTCCTTTTCTTAGAAGCAAGTAACACACACCTTCAGAGCAGGGGCTCAAATTATGCTCAGTCTGAATCATCCTCTCAACCAGTACCAAAATGTTTATTTGCTTATTTTTACAGATATCACATGCTTACCAAGCTTCAGCTCATTTTACCATGTAGGTAGAGAAAAAGAACTGTTCCAGCGGGAGCCGTGTCTCAAGACGTAACGAGGAATTAGTGGTCCTGAGGTGTACGCTGACCCAGCCCAGCCTCCCGAGCTCCTACCCAGACGTTAGCCAAAGTGGCCACGGAGTCACCCCACGCTGTGTCCTGCCATGCTAGCTTGCAGGTGTCACAGGAGGACCTATAGATGGTCCTGTCTGATGTTCTAACATCTATGACCTCTCCTTCAAGGACACTAACATGTATGACTTCTCCTTCAAGGACATTCCACACACTTCAGATGACAAATTAATGGTTTTATTGTGAGGAATAAGACCATCTTTAACCAACAGAATCATAAAATGGCTTGGGCTGGAAGGGACCTTAAAGACTGTCTCGTTCCTACCCCCCCGCCCTGGGCAGGGACACCTCCCACCAGCCCAGGTTGCTCCAAGCCCCGTCCAACCTGGCCTTGAACCCCTCCAGGGATGGGGCAGCCACAGCTTCTCTGGGCAACCTGGGCCAGGGGCTCACCACCCTCACAGAAAAGAATTTCTTCCTCAGATCTCATCTCCATCTCCCCTCTGTCAGTTTAAAGCCATTACCCCTCTTCCTGTCACTATGTGCCCTTGTAAAACGTCCCTCCTGTCCTTTAGATCAGTCCCATCTGTCCTGTAGAGATCTATTACCAAGATCCAGAAAAAAACAAGCAGGAAAGAACAGTAAACGATGTGAAACTGTCTTAAAGCACAAAGCCTTTTTTAGCAGCCCATCCCCTCTTCAGCCAATGCCAGAGCGCAGACACGGCGAGAACCAGACTGTTTTCACGGCCTCCATCGGTAACTTCACTCACTTTACGCGGGTATGAAAAGGGAAGGGCTAATAATAGCTATCATTTGCTCCAATGTAATTTTTACCTTTTTTAATATATGCTTCATTACAATGATGCCGTCTTTTCCTGCCAGACTAACTGTTTCTATACGGTGAAGTACACGCCTGGTGTCTTCATATCTGCCAATATTTGCTTCTCCCTCAGCCTCGTAGCCAGCAAATTCTAATGGACATAAAAGAGAAGGAAAAGGATGACAAAGAAAGTATGGCTGCTCTTTCACGAAGCACAACGCTGCCAGTACAAAACTCAACTTATGAAGGGAGGACTATAAAAAGCAACAGTAGAACAAATAAACCTACTTGAAAAAAAAAATACAAAAAATCCCTATTTCCATGACAACAGAAACACATCATTAAGGGCCAGTATACTTCAGAAGAACTAGTTTTCTCTAACAGACAGCACACTAACTGCATTTTTATTATATTATTTTAAAAAAAAAAAACAAACAGAAAAACCTCTTCCTGTGGAGTCTTCCCATAAACAAACTGATAAGACAACACAAGACAAATGGTTTCTTTTGATATATAAGCAAGAAAACCTCACTGCAGGGTACTTCAAGGAGAGGAACGTAGTTATTGTGAGCAACGCGGAACACCTTTATCTCTCAGAAGGAAGTCCGTGGATTAGTTATAAAAGTATAGAAACGCTACAAAATTCTCACACACTCGTTCTAGGTGGTTTTATGAAGTTCATTTAAAAAAATAAGCCCATACAGTTTTGCTATTAGACTGCTCCACGTCCTTATTTATAGATTATATACATTTCCTTCCTCTTTGTTCATTACACATAAGCAGCCACCATCTTTTTCACAGCAGCCCCAATGTTTTACACATTTATTTCGGTAGATATTTAAGCTGGAAAGAGAGAGAAACAGAATTAATCTTTCCTAACGAGCTAAGTACACCAGCCTTCTTATGTCATCATAACTGTATCGATACCATCCCTTTATGGAGTTGTGAACAAAAATTACCATCCTGGCTTTAGTTATTGAAACACATAATGCCTTCATTTACAGTGTTAAAAAAACAAACAAACCACAAAATCACCTTCTTCCTAATTCTATTTCCATCTTGTTTTTCTGCCCAGTTTCTTCCAGTCTAACAACATTCCAGAATTTCAGCTATACATCAGATTCTTTAGTTGGACAACACCATTTACTGGACCCAAGCTTTCTGCTGTATCTTCCCACAATTCACAACTTCGCCATTGCCAGCACCTCTTTTCACCTTATCAACGTCATCGCCAAAAGATCTCATCTCGCTTCATAGCTTTTTCACTTCTTGCCCTTCCACTCTCTAGCGTATCAGCTAGCGTTTCTGCAATTCATTTCTCTCTCTGCTGCGCGAGGTGACGACTTTAAATCCTTTCCCCCTTATTTGACTTTGTCCGATTTTCAAAAATAAAATTTACTACTTCAACTACCCTAAAATACTGATAGAGGATCACAAAACGCAGGCATTTTAAAAAAAACGTGCTGGGAAAGTGCTTTGCTAAACTTAAAAAACGACGTACTCTAGGTCAGAGTTGTTATCGTGCTCCACTTGAATAGATGATCAAGTATCTGATACATGCCAGCTTTCGGAAACTTGTCAACTTATTGCTACATCCTTTAATATATTGTTTTGTTGTGAGATTAAAAATTCTGCATTTTGAGACGTCTGTGACCACCAGCAGCTGGGCTGCCCAGCGCCACGACACCTCACTATTCACACCACAGACTCCACGAGGCAGAAATCGTGCCTCTGCCAGGTTCAGGGCAATGACACATCCCAGTGATTAAACACATAAAGATAAACTGACCAACACACATACACATAACTTAAACAGAAACTATCCGCTGTAAAACAACAGAAGTTTCTAAACCTTGAATGGGATCCTTGCAATATGTGATGATACATATATTTCATTGAGGGAGAATAATTACTATCTACTAAGAATCACAGAACAGTGCGGGTTGGAAGGGACCTTAAAGCCCCCCCAGTGCCACCCCCTGCCCTGGGCAGGGACACCTCCCACCAGCCCAGGTTGCTCCAAGCCCCGTCCAACCTGGCCTTGAACCCCTCCAGGGATGGGGCAGCCACAGCTTCTCTGGGCAACCTGCGCCAGGGGCTCACCCCCCTCACAGCAAAGAATTTCTTCCTAATATCTAACCTAAATCTCCCCTCTTTCAGTTTAGAACGGTTCCCCCTGTCCTATGGCTCCAATCCCCAATCAAGAGTCCCTCCCCAGCTTTCCTGGAGCCCCTTTAGGGACTGGAAGGGGCTGGAAGGTCTCCCCGGAGCCTTCTCTTCTCCAGGCTGAACCCCCCCAGCTCTCTCAGCCTGTCCTCCCAGCAGAGGGGCTCCAGCCCTCCCAGCATCTCCAGGGCCTCTTCCAGACCTGCTCCAACAGCTCGATGTCCTTCTCTTGTTGGGGTCCCAGAGCTGGACACAGGCTATTTGAGCTTTTCTGGCATATGGAAAGGGCATGAAATGCATCTCTGGACCACAGCAACTGTTTCGGCAATAAGAAGGAATGCTGAGGTCAGCCATAGCTGGAAAACCGCCAAGACTGATGAGTTATTCGAACCTTTTTATAATGAAATAATTAGAGGTGTGTAACTTTGGATAACTAGCATTTGGTATATTCTGTCCATTCAATGGTGGGATTTTCACCCTTTTGAGAGTGTACACATCCTTCTGAGACCGCACAAAATCCATTACATAAACTTGTTTAAAACGTGTGCTAGTTTTAACAAATCCCTATAGGGAATTGGTCACTCAAATTCACCAAAGTACTGCCTGACATGGACAGAGTTTCTTCAAAATTCCTTGCCAGACTGTATAAAACATCACACCCTTGTGTGGAATCTAATGAGCTACCTGCTATTAAGTCAAAGAGAGCTTTCGATGTGTTTTGATTGTACTCTCTACGGGAACATTATGAATATTTAGGATTTGTACATTTAATAAAATAATAGAATCACAGAATCTATAGACCTTCAAACATATGGACATAGAATCATAGAATTGTTAGGGTTGGAAGGGACCTTAAAGCCCATCCAGTTCTAACCCCCCTGCCCTGGGCAGGGACACCTCCCACCAGACCAGGCTGCTCAAAGCCTCATCCAGCCTGGCCTTGAGCACTTCCATAATTCCATGAAGTCTGACTTTAAGTAACCTATGAGCTTAAATGCTAAATATGGAATCGAAACTCACTGTACTACCACTCCCCTTGCAGTCCTATCATACACAGTATAATCTCTGCTTCGGTGATGAGTGAGAACACGTGAGTGAAGCACTCAGCAAACGTAAAGTCCAAGTACTCCTCGCTGTCATTTTGTATTACATCATGTACGCTAGTACTACAAATATTCTTAAGTTGCACAGAAAGAATAAGATTTTTCTTCAGATTGGAAAAGAGAATGAGCCACTAAACCAGACCAGCAGTGACCACAGCCTAAGGTGCAACAGAATAGGACCCAAGCTTGCTTTCTCTACTAGACCTAAGCATAAAAGTAACGTACATCGTTGTATTAACAAACACTAAAGTGAAATGTTCACAGTTTTACCTCTTCATCATCTTCTCTCACTTAAAACTTCACTTTGATATTTGTACAAGAATGACAATACATATATATATATATATTTATGTTTTTTCAATGAATGGAGGCACTTGAGCAGTACATTGAGGCAACCATTCTCACAGGGCAATAACCTCAGCAAAATACCTCCTTAAACATCCTTTGTTCTCAAGGAACAGCTTGTATGAGTCTTGAATTTTGTCATACATCCTTAGAACGTGTAAAAACCATAGGACAGCCAAGACAGTAAATATAAATCCCACTTCTACCTTTTCTATTATGTTATTATGTCTACCAATAGCATGGATACAGGCCAGTAACAACAGAGTTCTAGAGTACAAAATATGGCTTGAGTGACCTGTAACGCTGACCTCTGCTACACAACTTCAGAACACTCTTCTTTTTGACCGAGTAAACATTAAATTTCCCCCCAAAGATATACGTGAAGTCATAGAATCATAGAATCGCTGAGGTTTGAAGGGACCATCAAGTCCAACCTTTAACCTACCCTGACAAAAGCCACCTCTAAACCGTGTCCCTAAGTGCCCCATCTACCCTTTTTTTAAACACCTCCAGGGACAGCGAATCCACCACCTCCCTGGGCAGCCTATTCCAATGTTTAATAACCCTTTCAGTGAAAAAATGTTTCCTAATATCCAATCTAAACCTCCCCTGACATAACTTGAACCCATTTCCTCTTGTCCTATCACTTGTCACCAGGGAGAAGAGGTCAGTCCCCATCTCTCTACACCCTCCTTTCAGGTAGTTGTAGAGGGTGAGAAGGTCTCCCCTCAGCCTCCTCTTCTCCAGGCTAAACAACCCCAGCTCCCTCAGTCGTTCCTCATAAGGTTTGTCCTCCAGACCCCTCACCAGCTTTGTAGCCCTTCTCTGGACACGCTCCAACACCTCAATGTCCTTCTTGTAGTGAGGGGCCCAAAACTGAACGCAGTACTCGAGGTGGGGCCTCACCAGTGCCCAGTACAGGGGGATGATCACTTCCCTAGTCCGGCTCACCACACTATTCCTGATACAGGCCAGGATGCTGTTGGCCTTCTTGGCCACCTGGGCACACTGCTGGCTCATATTCAGCCGGCTGTCCACCAACACCCCCAGGTCCTTTTCTGCCGGGCTGCTTTCGAGCCACTCCGCCCCAAGCCACAAGCCCCAAGTCATCTCAGAACCTGAAGTTGGAAGAGAACAGTCTTACACAGAGACCCTAAAGAACTGCACACGCTTATATTTGGCTATAAATTTATAGAGGAAACAAACTGTTGATCTGCAAAGTATTGGGACCCTACCACTGGTGAGTTTCTTCTGTAATATCCTTGTTTACATGTTAATGAATTTTAAGTCCTGTCTCTAAGTACCATACAAAACTATTATTCTCATACACAGATAATTAAGAAGCAGAAAGACTACCCAAGATTTAAAAAACATAAGTATAATATGCAGAGCTACACATTGTAGGATGTTAAATTTGCATATTGTGTTATCATTAACAAGTTATGGGTCTGCATTAAAAATTGAATAGATAATGTAGAAAATTATTTCATCCAGACATTTGAAGTCTGTGTCGGGTGCGGGGGAAGGTCATTTTTCTCTGAAAAAGGACAAACTCTGCTCAGGCCCTGTCAAAGCAGCAGGGTCGTTAGCTGAATACCTTTTAGCTGACTACTTTTTTTCTATCTAATTAGACGAAAGTCATAACTCATCTTCCCAAATGGACTCTGTGCAGGGGAGGATAAGCAATGCTACAGTAAAAGAAAGACTGAAATAGCTTCCTAACTGAATTATAACTCAAGAGCTTCAGAGAGAGAGACTTGAAGAGAAGGGAGGGGAATGGAGAGAAGAGAATGTTGGTAACTGATTATTAAGCTCAAATGATTTGAGGACATAACAAAACGACAACATGTTCAAATCCACAGACCATTCCATGAAGACAACCTGAAGATGTCGGGGCTGCTGAGGAGTTGGATCCTCAAATAGAAAAATGGAGCATCTCATGGCACATCAGCTAGAATTCACCATGTGAAAATGACTTCTGGAGCTAATGCAACATACAGATACGTGAAAGGCTTTTACAGCTCTTTAAATGTGTTAAAATTTGCAAAGCTCTATTTAGGTTACTTTTTTTTTTTTTAATTAGTTACTTCGCTAATTCTACTTTTTAACATCTTGTTTTATTTTACATTTACTTGTTTTATTTTTCACTCCTATGCAACCAGACTAGTAATGAACCAAGCCTAAAGAAACTACAGACCTCCTTTATTCTCCCTTATTTAAAGTGTTTGTGTGAGTGAGTCATAAGAGTATCTCCAGGGTATTTTTTCTGCTTCACATTTGTATGGACAGCCCAATATCTGCTTCTTTTTTATTTTTTTTCCCCTCCAAAACACAGTCCCAATTTCCTTGACTGACTAGCACAGCGCCTGCAGCTATCTTTACTGAAGAATTGTCAAAACAAACTGTAACGTGGTGACTGAAAAGCCTCTTTCTAATGCAGGATTTTGTGAAACGTTCGTAGCAGTACAATTTGAGTGGCAAACTTCTTGGCTGGCTGTCCGTCCGTCCAGCCTGGCCTGGTTCTCGAGCATCGGTATCCAGCAAAGCAGACCTCTGGTTACGGGCTCGACATCCCGAGTTCTGCAGTTTCTACGCACGTATTCATTCTCAATCTCCCGTCGGGCCAAAGGACATCCTGATCCTGAGACTTCTGTCCTGTTTAAGGCACCATCATGAACAGTGATGGAAAGCACCTGCTCCATTTATTTGTTCGCCACTTACTAGCTGTAAGCTGTATTCTGCGAGTACGGCTGAGCTGCAGAGGAAGGGCTGCCTGTTGCCTTGCGTTTGCTGCTACTAGTGGGGAAAAATACAAGCTTTTCAAGGGCAAAAAGAGATTGGTTTGGAGACAAACTGCTCACCTTCGTATGGCGAAAGCTTACAGAAGGCAGACAGGGAACGTGTAAGGGTGTACAGTGGGAGATCCTGAAAAGGAGAAAGGAGCATACTCCCTTGGCAGACTTTCGAGGCAACTAGGGAGGGGGGGGGAAAGAAAAAAGGAAGACAATGGAACACACCACACACCGAAAACCACACAAACATTGCCCAGGGAACCCAGCAAGGACTACGTTGCTTACTGCAACCAAGAGTGCCAGTGGAAGACGTTGGACTAGAGAGCGAAGAGGAGACAAGGATCCATCGCTTTAACCTTTAACACCCAAGAGATCTGAATTTCTGTTTCAAAAGAAACCGTATTTTAGCTTTTGTCCGAATAAATAATTTCTTTACATTTATAAAGCTGCTTGGTCACTTTAAGGAAGTGATGTTCTGCCAGAGTTCTGCCAAACGAAACTGGAATGAACAATCCAAAGATCTCCCACTTTCAAGTAATACCTGAACTCACACACGTACACCCAAAAGAAGCGGGGAAGGGAACAAGGCAGTTGGGGGAAGAAGTAAAAAAAAAAAAAAAAAAGTGGTAAAACAAATATTTTCAAGACAAGAAGTTTGATTTTCTTACTAAGTATCAAACAACAAAATAAACACTTCAAGTATGTTGTATAAGAATTATTTAATTTCTTAAATTATAATGATTTACTATACTTGGGAGTAATTCCACTACTAATAGATAAAGGCCACAACTTTTTTTCTACTTGTTACAGAAAAAAACCAACAGCAAATCCAGCAGTTCTCTGAATTGCAACAGGGTCAAACCCAAGACATTTGGTTGACTAAGACAGGATGGAAACTCGATGTCCTCCCACAATTGTTTTTCTTGAGCTGACATTAAAAGCAAAAGCAGATCGTAGTGCTTAGCGATACGGTTTAGTGATGATTTTTGTCAGTGTTAGGTTGATGGTTGGACTCGATGATCCCTTGGAAGGTTGGTTGTCCCTTCCAACCTACACAAGTCTACGATTCCTTAGATGAAAACCCACAGGCTTTACCTGTGACCAAAAAAAAAAAATAAAATTACTACTGAAGTTTTGGTTCCATCGACACTTTTGTCCCCTATTTGGTCGTCTTCTGAAAGGACAGGGAGGATGACCATCTCCCACAGTCCTGTCGTTGCCCTGCTAACGACTTCCTTTCAGTAATATCTTACAGGATGATGATCACGTTTTCTGTTATACTGCCACCACGAAGGGAAAAATGTCACTAAATGCAGTGTAACAGCTTGAAAATACACTGAGAGGCAACTGCTGAAGCTTCATCAATTGTTACTTTAAAAAGAAATGCGCCCCCAAAGACCTGTGTTTGGCAGCGTCGCTGTGAGAAATGAATAAACATCCTTTCACTCCGTCCCACCGACATCAGGCAGAAACGAGAAAGGGAAGTCGACAGAGGTCACGCAGGAACGTGAAGAGCTCTGGAGAAACCTCCCCGGATTCTAATCCGCACTGACAGCTATCCTATTCTTCACCAGCGCTATGTATAATGGACGCATAACTCTTGCTTCAAAGTCAGAATAACCCTCTGTCTCACTCTTTTAAAGGCAAAATTACTGGGCCTCATTCCAGCCTCCTGAACCAAACTACACATAAATCAAATATTTACTTGGACACCTAGTCGTCCAAGACAATATGCTAAAAAAAAAAAAATACAGCAAAAAGTCCCAATAGTATATCACATTATTTATGCATTTCTAAAAGAAATAGCACATCTATTATCCCTATGACCTTAAGAAAACTATGAATATTAACTTTAATGCATAAATTCAACTTGTTCAGGCATTATGATATGTGGATCACGAAGAAAAGGAAGGCAACCTTCCACCAAGTAGAAAAATTGCTTTCCATAGACGTTTCATTGGCTTGGATATTTAATTTAACTGTAGTTGATATAATCACCGATTTACTTCCACACTATCAATTAGATGTGTGTTCGTCTGTTTCTAAATCTGATTTTTTTCACTGCCTTTTCAGTTGTAAAATTGCACAAATATTAATTTTATTTACCTGTCCCCTTCTCCAGTTTAGCATACATGTTAGATCTCAAAGTTAATTCCTCGAACAGAAATTTACACCTCATTTTTTAGCCCGTATAATTTTTCTGTATAAACTCTTCGAGAAAAACACTGCCACCAACCCAGGCAGTACGAGGTAAGGTTTTTCAAACACCGTCTATGCAACTCTCACGCAATGCTGCGGAGCCCTTATGATGAAGGGAAATACATTGTGTCCTCTTGGGTCTCAACAAGCTTGGTCTTGAGACCTTTCCTCACGACAGCTGGGGAAATTGGTGACAAAAACGGTCCTTCTGGAGGAGCAAGAGAGGCATCATGACAAGAGCAACATTTTTAGGGACCTCCAAACTTTCTTTTGGTGGTATTCTATGGTGGTATAATTCTTGTGCAATGGGCAGAGATAACGGGTAAACAGACAAAACAAGTCACGTTTGAGGAAAATCTTTGAAACATTTTGAATTGCCAGGGGAATCCCACCCTTCAAAGAGAGGAGATTCAGATGAGCTATCAGGAAGAAATTCTTGGCTGTGAGGGGGGTGAGCCCCTGGCCCAGGTTGCCCAGAGAAGCTGTGGCTGCCCCATCCCTGGAGGGGTTCAAGGCCAGGTTGGACGGGGCTTGGAGCAACCTGGGCTGGTGGGAGGTGTCCCTGCCCAGGGCAGGGGGTGGCACTGGGGGGCCTTTAAGGCCCCTTCCCACCCAAACCCGTCTATGATTCTATGGAATCTCTTTTCAATGGCTACTGAACGTTTGCAGAAAAAGACACCCAAAGACAGTTCTTTCAGACAAAGCTGTTAAAAGACAAAACGCAGAGTGACTGCCCAGACACAAGGGTGCTGCAGAGGCTCCTACTCTGCACAGCTTATGCCTGAAAGCCCCACACATTTTACCTCTTGAGTTTTCAGATTTTTAGCCATATATATGCAGAGCCCCCTCCTTAGCAATTCACCTACGTAACTTCGAGCTTGCATTCCTAGTCTAGATATCTTCCTAGCCATGGTAACATCCCCAAACCTCTCAGAGATCAGATCTCAGAGTTGAATTTCTTCAAAGTAAGCCACTTAATGTCCAGCACAGTACATATTCTTTAACTGTGTCTCGCTCAGTGTTTGCTTTCCAGGTAGCCAATAGCAGACAAGCTGTGCAAAAGACCCGACAACAACCAACCTTGAACAGTTTGAATACATCCCATTTATTCTCTACAGTTTCTGTGTTACACATCTGTCTCAGCTGCAGATTTATCCGCCATATACCTTTCCTGTCCATTTTTTTTCCCCCTACTAATTCCTAGTCACTCTAGTGGAGATTAAAACTAGTTTAAAGCAAGCGCAGAGACTAGATTGTTCCTATCCAAAGACTGAAAGGAATAAAAATCACTTCCTTGAGTAGCAGGACTCACAATACCTTTGCTATCACTAATTAAATGCCAATAGCTGCTTCTACAGCGATACAATGGCAGTGACGGCGTAATAACCCCCATCTTGCAGGATTTTGATTTTCCCAACTCTGAGTTCCACCAAGCACAGACAATCTGACTGCCTCCACGATACAGCTGTAATCTATTTAACAGCACTTTACAGAAGGAGAATGTAGCTTTTTCGTTACACACCACTCAAAGACCAAATTTTTTAGGTAAGCGCATTCACACGCCTATTGGAAATGTGGTTAGAGAAGCAGAAGACTTAGTCTCTCTCTTCCTTGTTACTATCTATTTATAAATCAGAGGTAACTTAGAGTTTAATGGACTGAATTGCTACGAGAACTATTGGGGATCCAGACTCAAAAATGCTGCTGCAAATTAGTATTAAGTGCGGACAAGGGGATTGTCTGGGAGCAAAATTAGCATCTCAAATCAGACCCAATCTACACCCTTTAAAGTGAGGCTAAAACACCCTATTTCACCTCATTCTTACAACCCATCTGTTTATCATAATGGTTTATGACAAAACATAGTCTTTGATTCCTGGAAATCAAGCATTTCTGTCATTCATATCATATAGAACTGACACCATAAAGCATGCGTGCAGCAGAATAACAATGAATTTTCCCTCTTTTCTCTCCTCCTCATAAGCAGCAGAGGGCCTTAAGTCAGTAACGTCAATTGGGGATCAGACATCATTAGTTCTGATGTTTCAAGATGATGCTGCATGGGAAATTAGCAAAGTAAACTGAAAATCTGTTCCAGAGTCTGAAAACGTTAATGCTAAATTTGGTAAATATTCAGTTCTTTTTCTCTGAATGGAATTCTTTTCATAAGCCCAAAATCTCAAACAATGCACTGGGAAAATATCTATAAAGGTATTTCTGAAAACGTGTATTTTCCCCTCTGCAGTTACAATGAACTCTGGAATTCATGGTCGATGCAGTACAGAAGGAAAGAAAAATGAAAAAAAAAAAAAAAAAAAAGAGGACTAACCAAACTATCTAACATAAATTGTCCCAGGAACTTAACCTTAACCCATAAAACAGATTAGATCAACCACACGGTCCGTGGTATATCAAAGTTGTTAAACTATTTCGGCACAATGTATTCCAAATTCCGCAAGTATTATATGAATTACTTGAAAATTTACATTCACAGGCACTTTAATTCTTTGGTCTTAGAAAGTTATTAGCTGCAAAGAATAGCTTGAAAAGTGAATAAAATGGGAATAATACTCCAAATGCCAAAGTCTCCTAGAACTTTTAATTCCTCACAGCTTTCAGTTTTAGGATATAGGTGTAAGAGCGTTACATTTAGAAAATAAAAGAGCCTTATAAGGGGACAGAGGGAAAGAGAGGGAAAGAAAAGTAGTTCTTTTCTTTGCAAGTATTTGATGCCAGAATAGAAATGGCAGCAGAAAGTAACGCCACGGCTCTGACAAAGCCCCGAAAGGTAGGGTTCCAATATACTAGTCACGTCAACTAGATTTTCAACTCATGTCAGCTCTACAGCATATATGCACAGCAAGCTAATGAAATGTTGCCAAGCCTCAACTTTTCTTAGGATTTGAAAAGGATCAGATTTTCCTGTTGTGTAATCCCATTCGTGCGTAGCCGTCCGTGCGGGCTGCCCCGCTGCAAGCTCGAAGAACCGGCACAACGGTTGTCCCAACACAAGGCTATCTGCATATCCGCACCGTTAAAGTTCCACCTAGTCAAACATTGGTCTGAAAAACGTTTTCAGCTCCCAGCACTTGGATCGACTATGTTTTTAAGGGTCCCTTACAACCCAGCACATTCTAAGATTCTATGTTTTATTGACCACATGAAATAGCTTTCTAGTGTTCTGAAGTATAATATGATAAAAATTTGACGTGACCGTCTCAGAATCTCCTCTTTTTAGCTAAATGATGCCCTGCATTCTGAGTATTTCATTATAATCATCGATTACATATTTTGCTCCAGACCCCCGGAAAAAAAACAACGTTAAGCAAACAGTTTATAATCAATCCCTTCAGGGTCCCACTAAAAATACGGCGCATAGGTCCCTATTGCCCCTTTAGAATTAGTTTGGGAGCCATCAGCCACCTTCTACTCTAAAGTCTTCCACTACAAACTCATATCACATCTATTTTTAATCAAAATGTCAAGCACTGAAAAAAAAATAATTCACCCATTGATTTCTGGCGTGCCCTGTCTGCTTTTAAATCCACGATTACATTAATTTTGTCAAGCAAGATCTACTTTCCATTAACACCATCTGACTGCATTAATTATATTATATTCCTCCAGTTTCTGATTAACCAAGTCTAATAATCAAATCTCTTGCCTGAGATCAGCATCATACTGATAACAGAATTATTCATTTCTTTCACCCAATCGTTTTCCAGTATTGGAACTTTCATGCCAATTTTCTGGAGCTACTACTGTTTTACAAGGGTGTTTTTTAGGAAGCCTAGCAAAGCTGGTTCTTAAAAGTAAAAGGCTTTTGTAGGCTGCTCTTATCTCTTCGGAATAAAAGGGAAGTGATAAAAGGCACATAAATAGGATGCATGTTTGACAGTTAGGAGGGCCTCGAAGCATTGCCTCTTCCAAGCATGGAGAATAAGACAAGAATCACAGAATGAAACCATAAAAGCTGAAATTTATTAATAGGGCTTGGAAAAACCCTATCTTTTGCTGAGACTACTCAAATATCAACTAAAGGAAATGTTTTTGCTAGTATATGAAATAGTTTGAAGGCAAGACGTTGGGCTTTCGGAGATATCTGGCTACATAAAATATAGCACAACCTGTGAGACCAGCCCTGCTGCCGATCGAAAGGTACGAACTCTTTGGATCTACTCCATCATTCCCAAGTTGCATTACGTTTCGTGACCAGTTCACTCACCGCAGTTACTCAGCTCTCCTGACAGCTTAGGTTGATTGTGTACAAATTAGTCTTGAAATACCAGGGCACTGAAAGCACAGCTCAAGCGTATGGTCAGGCCAATTGCTGCTGGTGGAACCATTCAACTCCCACAACCACTTTATCTCACTGAGCTGGAGACACATTGGAGAGAAAAAACAGACTTTCTGTGACCATTCTACTGAATTAATAATGCAATAAGTATCGTTCTTGGTAATGCCAAATTATTATTTTTAAAAAAAAAAATCACATACTTCCAGTATTATCTGCAATAGTAAACTCTAACTAAACAATACAGACGTTAGAAATAAATCCATTTTATAGATGATTGCTCTCATAAACCTGAGAGGCTTTGGGGGTTTGGAATTAAATTTCCAAAGCACAAACACACTGTCTCATATTTCCGCAAGTGAAACGACATACTAAACCCCAGAGTGACTGAAAGTCCTCTTTCTGAAGGAGGCCCCACTTAATTTCATGCAGCTGACGCTGCCCCAAAGAAGAGAGATTGAATGTAACACTACCATGGAGAAAATTCAATTTCCATCACTGAGCACTGATGGCAGATATTTAACTCAGGAAGAATCCAGGGTGATGATATCTGCTGATAATTCTGAAAATTCAGCTGTTATGAATAGAAACACTATGGAAGCTCCATTTCTTGAAGTGTTACAGTGTTGTTTTATCCTAATAAATTAGCATGCTATTAAAAGAGGCCATGTGATTAATATGCAATGTTCCGCTAACCGAGCTCTTAATTAGGCCAACAATTTAGAAGACACAGGAACTAAAGGAGTTAATTTAGGCAGTTTATACATGAAAAGAATCAAAAGTTAATGCTAATCATGCACCAAATAACAGTGAAGCCAGATGGCATAACCTGTTAAAAAAAAAAAAGAAAGAGACTCGAAATTTTCATTTTCATGAAACTGTGATGTGAGCAGCATCTTGTCTACTAATTAGCAGAACTTGATGATCCCGCTTTCAGTATATGTAACATATGTACATATGTAACATATGTGCTTGAGCATATGTACCACTTTCTATAATAAATATTGATAGAGATACCATACTATTTATTTGATCTTTTTCCTGAGAGTCCTTATACAGCGTTTGAAGAAGCGTACAATATTGTTAAATTCCTGTTCGACCAGGAATATTAGTGACATGGAAAGCGGAAGCGAACCACAATTTTTCCTCGTAAAGCTGTGGCACTGCCCCGAAATTCAGTGAAGTGACACAGACCTGCAGTGCGCTGTGAAAGGAGAAAAATCAAAGTCACGGGCCATGCCCCAAAGCACTTCCATTTCAACTATTGAACCAAGTCCTGTATCACAAAAAGGGACAAAACGTCAAGCTATTTACATATCCCCTGAAACAGTCCTAAAAATAAAAGGCTAAATGGGGGAGAGGGGAAAGCTTCAGTGCGAGAGAAGGGTAAGAAGGGCAGAAGGATTAAAAAAGCGTTTGAGGATCAGGAGCAGAGGTTTGATATTCATAATATTCATATGATACTTAGCCACTCGGTGAGCTCTTGGACTTCAGAACACGTCGGCTCTATAACACAGAACTCAGTGCAAGACCAAACCTCGGTCGTTTCTGTCACTTTATTTGCATCTCTCTTTTCAAGAGAAATTACTGCATCTAATCAATTAACAATCACCGCCCGCCCAAATCCTCACTTCTCATCTTCCACACCTTTTGTAAGGCTGAAGGAAATTATCTGGACTTAAACACCTGCTGCGGTGTTAATTGGAGTTGTTACACCTCGAGCTACACTCATTTGTGACGCGGTACTAGCGAGGCTAGCTAGAGCAACAATAACCCCGAAATCACAGGCTCACAATCCATATCTCCTTGTATCTCTGTACTAAGTAGAACTATCTGAGGAATTTTCTCCTGGTAAATTGTGGCAAGAATTATACGTCACCTGAATAGATATTTGTCATTCTATTGCCTCTCCTAAGTGGTATGTCCCATAATACTGAATGATTACATTGATGTACCATAATTTGCACTAACAAGTTGCGGCCAAAAAATCTCAATTTTAATCCAAACCACACTGCAGTGATGGAAGTGGTAGGACCGCATCCGCAGGAAGGAGAAACATCAGTTGTAACTTTTTTTTTGTGTTAATGTTGTGACGAACACAAGCTCTTAGTGCTATTACAGGAAATCTATAGACATTCAAACATATGGACATAGAATCGTTAGGGTTGGAAGGGACCTTAAAGATCATCCAGCTCCAACCCCCCTGCCATGGGCAGGGACACCTCCCACTAGATCAGGTTGCTCAGAGCCCCGTCCAGCCTGGCCTTAAAAACCTCCAGGGATGGGGCTTCCACCACCTCTCTGGGCAACCTGGGCCAGTGTCTCACCACCCTCATGGGGAAGAACTTCTTCCTAACGTCCAGTCTGAATCGACCCATCTCTAGTTTTAATCCACTCCCTCTAGTCCTACCATTACCCGACACCCTAAAAAGTCCCTCCCCAGCTTTCTTGTAGCCCCCTTAAGATACTGGTAGGCCACTAGAAGGTCTCCTCGGAGCCTTCTTTTCTCCAGACTGAACAACCCCAACTCTCTCAGTCTGTCCTCACAGGAGAGGTGCTCCAGCCTCTGATCATCCTCGTGGCCCTTCTCTGGACACGTTCCAGCACATGTCTCTCACTCTTCTACCCCTAAAATTTCTGTACGCTGTACCATAAGTCAAGTTTGCAAAAATACATAATTTTCTACAAAATGTCCATGATTAGGTTTCAACATCACCGTTTCCAAAAGTCACACCCATTACCCAAGAAGAATTCTCATGTGTTGAACACTCTGCATCAGCAACTGCAAGTTTCCCCATATTTCTCAAACCTGAAAAGACCATCCTACTTGACCTACGACATTACAAAAGCCAACGAATCAAAAAAATCAAGATTCAGAGATTTAATTAGTGAAATTAAACTTCAGGCTGAAAAATAAATCCTCGTGTTCAAGGAAGATGTCAGTGCGCCACAGTGTAGGAGGCAGATTAATCCACACCACCGTGCTAACGAGGATTTCTATCTGACTTATTCTTTCGATGGGCTCCTGCATGTTCTGACCTAAAGAGATTGTAAGACAACGAATCAAGAGAAATTATATCTGAAATGTGAATTGTAGCTTTTTGCAGCTTGCTAATTCCTTTTTCACTTCATGCCTTCAGTAAACTGAAGTATGAAAAAAAAAAACAAACAACCTTTTGCGAGAATCAAGGAAAGCTGTAATAAAAAAAAAAAAAAAAGTGTTGTTATGGTTCCAACAACCAATCTCAGCCCTAAGTAGCCACATCTTTGTTTAGTTATTATTGCAGCAAACAATTGTCCCCACTAATTCAGTGGGGACCATTGTGTTAGCTCCATCAAAGACGATGAAGTTACCGCTGAATGAGCATATTTTAGTTGGCAGAGCAAAAGATGTTATGAACTGTTTCCATCAGTTTTGCAACATTAGTTGTATTTATGTTAATTGTTACTTTAATTCACCTATTATTTGGACAGTTTATTAGACTATTAACCTAGTAAAGCTTGTTTCGGTGAATATCTGAAAATAGCATTTTACTGTTAATCTCCAGTTTATGTTAGATGCTTTAAGAGTCTATCTACTCATCCATTGCTATCAGCACTGGGAGAGGCAATTAGCTCACATTCCAACCTCAATTATATCCATTTTATGCCCACATTCTGGAAGCCAAAGGAATAAGTTGCCTTTAATCCACAGTAACAGTCTCACTGTGTTTTACGACTACATCATTAATGCTTGCCATTTCACAGAATCACAGAATGGTGGGGGTTGGCAGGGCCCTCTGGAGATCACCCAGTCCCACCCCCTGCCAGAGCAGGGTCACCCAGAGCAGGTGGCACAGGAACGCATCCAGGCGGGGCTGGAATGTCTCCAGAGACGGAGACTCCCCCACCTCTCTGGGCAGCCTGTGCCAGGGCTCTGCCACCCTCACAGGAAAGAAGTTCCTCCTCATGTTGAGATGGAACTTCCCATGGTCAAGTTTGTGCCCGTTACCTCTTGTCCTGTCATGGGGCACCACTGGGAAGAGCCTGGCCCCATCCTCCTGACACCCACCCTTTAAGGATTTATAGGCGTTGATAAGGTCCCCCCTGTCACGTTAAAAGGACTGTATTTTCGATATTTGTCTGTCAGAGTCCCAGGACTTTCACTGATTTGCTATCAGAGTCCCACCAAAGGACTTTCACTGATTTGCTATCAGAGTCCCACCAAAGGACTTTCACTGAATCAGATTCACAAATAATCGAAATTAGTTACTGTATTGAGAGCGACAGTCGCAGATTCGAGATTGCCGTTGATAAATTCACTGACTACAATAGCGCTAATTACTTAAAGTTAATATTGCTAGCAAAAATAACAATAGTACAACAGCCCGGGGTAACACTCCCCAGAGGGTGAAAGGCGCAGCGCTTACCCAGCGAGGCGTCCCTGCCTGGGGTGGAGGGAGAGAACGTGGCCCGTCGACTGGTCCCTCAGGTATCAAGTTTCTTCTCTCCCAATTTAACAGTCATTTTCTCCATCCTTTTATCCCCAAAATTACAAGGTTTCCCTCCTCTAGGTGACGTGTAGTATGATTTGGGTGGAGAGATGAGTGCTATAGTCATATATGTTTAGCATGATCTCTAAAATCTTCATTAGCATATACAGGGGTGTCAACTTTAATATGCATTTCAAAGGTAATGAGGCAAAGGTCAATTGCCGGACATGGTAGACTCTCAGGGAAACAAAGAGCTACACAAAGTCTCTGTTATCTTGATTTTACTGTCTCTGCTGACGAAAAGCAGGGCTGTCCTGGCTCCCCAAGACTCCCCCGTCATTTAGGTATCCTGTGACAGCCAGACAAGCCTTCACTCCCCTGGCTTGCACAAGAGATAGCAAAGCCAGTCTTAATTGCTCTTTGAGCACAGAGACCTCACCTCATTATCCAAATTCCACACCCCCTCAGCCGTCTTTTTTGCAGACTGAAAAGACCCAAATCCCTCAACTTTTCTTCATAAGAGAGGTGTTCCAGTCCCCTCATCATCTTTGTAGCCCTGCCAATCCAGAAGTTCCCTGGCACAACTTTTTGGCAAATTTATGGCAACTTCTGGGATCTTTAGGCATACTCATTTCTGCAATATTCAGTGATCTTAACATGTGTAAGATACTTAGTTATATGGGACAGAGAGCTTAAATTATGATGTCAGTCTGAACCACTACCTGGAATTACACCACCATTTATAGACGCATCTTGATGCATCCTCAAGTCTTCGGTTTCCATCTGGATAGTCATTCCAGTTCCTAGATTTCTCCTGGAACTAATTAGTAGTTTACAAACCCCTGGTTCCTGGTACCAAGATCTTATGTATTAACTTTACTAAATACAAACAAAAATCTAACCTAGCCACGTACCACACTATTGGATGAAGGATGACAGTGAAAAGCTATAACGGCTTTGTCTTTACCCACGCGATTACACCGAGGTTCTCTGCAGACACATCAGGGGCATCAACCTCTAGGGCCAAAACCAATCAGTTGTGTTACTGTAATTACCTGGAAGCTAAGACACAGTAACTGGAAAAGAAGAGAGGAATAGCAGTAACGCATTAAAAAGGGGAAGCAGAATTGTAAAGATTAGATGTAGCAAGCAAAATAACGTGTTTCAAAATAAAATATTGAAAAATAGAACATTATTTTATTCAAGTGCATGTAATTGAGTTTATAGATATATATCTTTGCTAGACACACACACACATATCATCCAGACAGGTGCACACACTGCTAATGGCAGCTCTTTTAATGGAAATATCGCTTATAAGTGAGGCCAGTAATACAATAAAGAGTCAGCAGTAAAGCAGTTCTTGAAACCGCAAACGCAGCTTTCAGAAAGCACTAAAGGAACCGAGTAAGAACAGAAGCATACCCTTTATGATTTTAATTTTCATTAAGACGTTTCCTGCCAAAGAAAATAGCTGAACGGTTCCAGAAGCCAAAAATATTTTCAAGGTCTATTAATAACTAGATGAACGTTATTCATCTAACTAATGTTATTCACCCAATCTTCATTCGAGCCGCCACCTAAGCACAAAAAGAAAGAGTATAAGCCAAAACTGCATGCAATAATTATTCAGATGGATGAATCTATGGCAAAGTACCCTACACACGACAGGGCGTGCCTGAAGTATTGATAATGCAGTTAGGATCTGCCCGTTTTCTGAAAGCAAAATTAATTATAGTGCATTTCAGCATGCTCCGTATAATATCACAAGGCATTATATTTGTGTAAGAGATCTGTGCTGTTTGGGTTTTTTTATTTTTATTTGTGTTAGTGTTGAACCGAGCCACAGTAACGTAAAAGCACCAGAGCACACACGCAGCGGCACTGAAGTTTTTAGGAACTGCAGATCATTTCGGCTAGTATTAGAAAGACAGGGGCATTTTATTTCTCCAGATGTACAACATTTGCTTTTATATCCAGCACATCCTGAGCAATTGGTCCCTTCTGCTCTGGATCCAACTCCTGTGACGTTCCCGGAGGCCGTATCTCAGTTTTAGGTCAGAGTATAGGCACGTATTCTTAGCTTGCCAGATCTGAACTTGCAATAAAAGTGAAGCTCTTCTCAGGCCTTTAGAGATCGCGGGCGCAGTATGGCTGGGTGAACCTCCCTAGGTGTTTATCACAGCACCTTATCTCCTCAGCAGCACAGATCTACCAGGGAGCAGCATCTCCTGTGTCCTCCTTCCCTACGGCAACCCGGGCTGGCACCGCTCTCCTCCATCACCCGTCTCTTGCCCAAACTGGGCATGTAGCAAAAAAACACAGCCCTGCAGGGGAATTTCACGTTTGCCAAAATTAGATTTTAGGAGAGATCCACGGAAGAGCGCTGGAACGCCGAAGAGGACTACTTCGTGTCTTCTGTATTACCGTGAGAAGGCAGCCATGAAAAGCACTGTCTTTTGGGCACCATCCCCTACACCTAGAAAGTTATCCCCGGCACTTACACTAAGGAAAATTAATGAAGTCCATAAAAAAAAAAAAAAAGTATTAAAAATTAGCCAGGCCGGTGCAGAGTGCCTTTGAAACTCCTAGTTTAATTAAAATCTTTAAAATGCAAACCTCATCCCCTCTCATCAAAGGAGCGGACTGGCTTTAGCCCTGGATGTTGTGCAAGGATTGAGGTCTAAATCCTTATTTCACAGTTGGGCTAGGTATCGGCTGCTTTTGCCGCCCCTAGATGAAGTGGACAGAACCGACTGCAGACGAAGTGGGCAGGTATGTGATAAGAGCCACCAGGAAAGAGAGAACCAGTGGCCACACAAGCCAGGCTAGCTGAGAAAGC
This sequence comes from Sterna hirundo, assembly GCA_009819605.1. NCBI lineage: Eukaryota > Metazoa > Chordata > Aves > Charadriiformes > Laridae > Sterna > Sterna hirundo. The sequence continues at coordinate 2,522,460 of CM020441.1, forward strand.
GAATGAGAAACCCCCCAAAGGCAAACACCCTCCTCTGAAACGGCTTCAGGCAACCCCCGCGTAATGCCCTCTTCTGTAAAAGAGGAGCTCAAAGAAAAGAGAAATAGCAGAACAGACTTGAAAGAAAACTGAGGAAAGACAGCCTTTATAAACAAAAATTCCCCACTCGTATATAATATCAGAGGGGAAATATGTCTGGGCGGATGCTTTTATTACCTAAGCAGATGCAGCTGGAACACCCATTCAGATTATTTCAGTTTGAGATCAGCTTACTTCGTAAAAGTTTAAACAATTATTTGGGTTTCATTATAGCTAAGAGGGTTTTCACGTCGCTTGTTTTATTACGCTCCAGTGAAGTCCCGAAGGAACTGAAGCAGAAGGTTGTTATTCTGTTTGCTGATATGATTCATATGAGGGTCTTAAAAAGATACTGAAATTAAAAAAATATTCAGGTATGTAACAGGTAGTGGTTTATTGGTTTGGTCTTCATTCATGCTATGTGCTTTTAACAGATTATCTAATTCAGGTAAGAAGCCTTGGAAAAAAATGGTAATGTTGGGAGGGAAAGATGACTCTTTCCCCAAGGAAGAGTAGATACTGTTTGGGGGGAGACACTGGGAAGGGGCAGCAGGCCACAGAGGAAGGAAGAACCTGGCACCAACGAGCTCCCAGATACAGTTTGGGCAAAGAAAATAAGATTAGTGTGGGGCAGCGTGTGGAGCAGGCACCCACGTCTCAGAGAAAACATCCCACATAGAGACATGTCCACAGAACGTCCTGTAGGTCAGAAAGTCACTGAACAAACTTAGGGAAGAGCCCACATCCCACAGCGGTGCAGACGTTTACAGCCCCCCTTTTTATTTCTGCTCTCCCTGGCATAGAATCATAGAATCCTAGAATTGCCGCGGTTGGAAGGGACCTTTCAAGATCATCGAGTCCAACCATCAACCCAACACTGCCAAAACCCCCACTGCCCCGTGTCCCTCAGCACCACGTCTGCCTGGCTTTGAAATCCCTCCGGGGATGGCGACTCCACCACTGCCCTGGGCAGCCTCTTCCAATGCTTAACAACCCTTTCCAGGAAGAAATTTTTCCTAATATCCATCCTAAACCTCCCCTGGCGCAACTTGAGGCCGTTTCCTCTTGTCCCATCGCCTGTTCCTTGGGAGAAGAGAACGACCCCCCCCGGATCTCCCCTCCTATCAGGCAGTTGCAGAGAGCGAGAAGGTCTCCCCTCAGCCCCCTTTTTTCCAGGCTGAACACCCCCAGCTCCCTCAGCCGCTCCTCACCAGACTTCCTATATTTAAGAAGGTAATTATTTTAGTTTTATTCTTATAAATCTTGGCTTTTGTGGGTTAGAAAGAAAAAAAAAAAAAAACAACCACACAACTTTACTTCTCTGGAGAAACACTATAGAAGAATATACAGACAAATGCACTCGATTCTTCTGGAAAAGTCAGTTCCCTGACACAAAAGCATATCCAATATAAGGTATCACGGCACCGCATTCGCAGAGTATTAAACAAGTATTGTAGGTCAGATCCGGAATAAATTCTTAAACAAGCAACCGGTGGCCATTTGAAAACTTAGGAGCGCTCCACAAACAGTAGGTATTGAAACATTGCCAAATAGCCACCGCTACACAGAAGCGAGTCTGACGCTCTGCTAATAACTCACATCGAAAACAAGTCAGGGAATAAAATTCTCTCTTCTTACACTTATGCAAGTTTTCTTCCCACAGAATACAGAAGAAATTCATTCCAGTAACTGCAAACAGGGCTGTATAAAAGAAGTTGCATCCTTTCTGTCAGAGTGTCTAAAAATATTTTCAAATACCGAATAAGAATATAGATTTCTGTTATAATGTATGTGCAAAATGTTTGATTAAATACTATCCCACTAATAAGTAGAATAAATTCCTATATTTCACTAGTTTCTCTTTTGTTATTAGAAGCCTAATGTCACGTCCACTTTCCTGAACAGAAAAATTCTTCACGCTGAAAACATTCTTATATTAACTTGAATTACTCTTTGTGCAGAACAGTCATCTTCAATTAAAAAAGTGAATGGATAGATATAATTCTTCGTAAAATGCTTGTCCTACGCTCTGAAATCGCGCATCTTGCCACCTAATTTCATCTAACTTTGCACTGAGCATCCTCCTGCAATACACAAATAAATAATCAGATTAAATGAACTTTTCAGGCAACTAGTGGTTATTGAAATTTGAACAAAAATGTAGCAAGCCTTTGATACAAACGGAGAGTACAGCTGAGGTAAAATACATACAATTTTACTTTGAACAGACTTGCTGTTTAATGTAGATGTTTTTCTGATTGTATAATTTATGAAATCTTCTGCATATTGTTCTTGTCTCCTGTGATTTAATGTCTTATCCCATTGCGGGGGCGGCGAGTGGAGGATTTGGAGAAAAATTTATTACGATCATTGTTCTAATAAACTATATTTTATTTCTCCGTTGCTCTCATTCTCATTTACAAAGGGAGTGAAGGAACAAGTTTTTCAAGTCTTCCTATCTGAACCTCTTATTACCTTTCCCTTCCTTTTAAGCCTCAACATTTCGTGTAAATCACTCCATCACAGCAATGGCCAACACTTGACAGATGCCACCTAATACAACGCCTGGAAAATTAAAGAGAAATAAGCACATTAATGCTCTTCCTGCAATGTTTTCTTCAGTATCTCCCGGTGGTAGATTTGCCTTTGCTGTGGCAGCTCCATCTATTCGCTACGCTCCCTTGCGCTTGGCTTCGCTTAAGTGCAACACTTTGTACATATTGATATTGTATTTCGTCTTGTTGAGTTCAGAAATCTCCGATTTATCAGATCATTTTGGATACTAATTCTACCTATTTTGACTAAAACTTTTCAATTATTTCTGCACTGCTCTTAGGGCTAGATGAAACTAATTCCCCCCCGCCCCCCTACTTTGCTGAAAAGAACCAGTATTAAAGTGTTAATAAAGATTTTAGATGCATTGCTTCCTCTCTGTGCTCTGGCCAAGTTACCCTGACAAATAAAATAAAATCTGTTCCACACAGAAAGAGTTAGACTGGCAGACCTGGCATTTCAAAAATTCATACCATGGTTTTCCTCTTGTGGGACTTCAACCACCCTTCTCGCACTGTCCATTTGTTGAGAGAGCGCATCCGTTTGCACAGCAATTATTCTATTGCCCAGCAGACTTGGATGTCTTCAATCTCTGCCTCCCTCGTACCAGTCCTTTTCGCCAGTTGCTTTTTTCAATAATAAACCACCAAGAAATAACCTGGTTTGAGAAGGCTGAAGCTTTAAATGCCTTCGCCACATCAGTCAGATATTTCTCTTTATTGGTATAAGAATTTTTATTTATTTATTTAATAAGCCTTTTCTGTTCCTCAATTGTTGTAATTTGGTACCTTGACCTTTTCAGCCCTGTCCTTTTCCTGTAGCTTCATACTCTTCAAACACTCTTCGTCTTTGTTCCACAAGATCTTTTAGGGTTTCTGGTGCAGTCTTACTGATCTATCATTATTTTCTCCACATCAGGATAGTTACAGTTCACTGTTTCTTTCCTTAGCAGCAAGAACTTCTGCATTATTGTTGCCCGGCAGATGGCCTTCCCGCAAGCACCTCAAGTTTGCTTAACGCTACTTTTTGACATGCATTCAGCCCTTTTTTTGAGGATCATGAGTTTGACTTGTGTTCATTTTAATCTAAATTCTCACTCAGTTTTTCAATTCAAGAAAGTCCTCCTTTCTACTAGTCAAAGTCGAAACTAAGCTATTCCCATTACCAATTTTTCCCTTAGGAACAACACATTTCCTACAGATGTGCAAGGTACATCCGCTGTAAACCTCAACTCAGTCCTCTGGATCCTCCCACTATTTCAGTGACATTTCACCAAGAGATATTTATTGTCTCTAACCACCTCTGTAGCATTTGAGAACCACTTTGCCATTAGGTTGGAGATTTTTGTTCCAACCAAGCATTCCATCTCCCAGGATGGCCAAAGACTCTTAAAATCTTTTTTTTTTTTTTTGATTGGAGGTGGAGTCGAGGGGTAGAAATGCTTTCCAGTTTTTATTATATATGGCTCTTTCTTCTCCAAAATCCCATCTTCTCTCAGGTCTTTGTGATATGCCGTATGCTTGCCAAATATAAGACGGCTGGGAGAAGGAGGTAGCACGCTCTCTGCTGTGCCAGAAGCCATTCTTCTTGTGAACCAGTTCTCCTTTCTTCCCTTCCAGCACTAAAGTCTTTCCAGCCTATCTAGAAATCTCCCAATAACAATTTTCTTGTGTTTGGTTGGTTGTTTTTTTTTTTTTTTTTGTCTTTTACATCCAAACCTCTCCCTAATGCAACTGAGCAGTTTCCACTGATACATCCCCTTCACACAAGTTGTGCTCCGGAGTGCCTTCAGTGGGGCTGCACGGGTCCGCACACTCAGCAAATCAAGATGACAATCTCATAAGGATCAACATCCCTGTTCAGTCAGAACTTCCACAGATCCATGCAGAAGGATGTTTTCCCCATCTCTCATGTCTATAATACATACGCCCTCACGTACATCAAAAATCCTTGCTCCTAGTAAATGAAAACTAATTGGGTTTAATTTCTTGGTTCTGCTTCATCATGTCAATGAGAAGGGGATCCGATGCTACAAGAAACTTTTCAAAAATCAAAGAAACAAAGCTAAAACTTAGAAAAACACCCACACAATATCATAAAATGAGAAATTATAGACAGTTTAAACAAACTTCCTTTAACTGAAAAGTCTTCTATCCCTATTATACCTCAAAATAATGACACTCAGGGTGGAAGTTTGAGTTGTGTGGGAGGTGAGGAAAGACTGAGTCTCTGGAGACTTTATGCAGAATGAACCTGCGACACAGACACATACTCAAAATCCAAAGGCCTAGATGACAGTCAAAAGATAAGGCGCAGATTGCAGTTTGTCCGATACGTAACATTGCTTGTCTCCGATTAGAAAAAAGCAAAAGGGACTGCAACGAGGCAGTGGGGATCCAGCAGGGAGCGCGGAATCTCTCTTGAAGCTGCCAGGTTTCAGGTCACAGCTGGACATCCATGAGACACAGAATAGGGAAAATGGTGTTTAGAGGAAACTAATGTGAAGCTCTGGTAGCAGTCTGTATCACCTAGAGAACGCTTCTTTGCGACAAAGGAAGTATTTTGGTGCCTTTCTCTTCTAAGTTTTCACTGTTCTTTTCCAAAGCCTGTTAAATTCTCAGTTCATTACATCTGTCATTACCCTCACCACACATCTTTCACTGATGTAGACTTCTATTTCGTCTATCATTTTTTCCTCTATTTTAAACACCTAAATATGTCATCCCAAACCATCCTCTTGATGACTAACTAGTTCAGCATGTCTCAGTATCAGCCCTTATATTTGAACACCAGGAACACCACTCGAGCTCCAGGAACTAGAGTCAGCGCTGCCATTTATTTCTCAGTCAATATAACCAAAGGAAAGGTTCATTAACATCGAAAACACACTGTGGCCAGGCACCATCTTCCACCAGAAGTCTAAATTAAATAGACTATTATGCTTAAAATAGGCTTTGGTACAGTCGATTCCCAGAACTGTTATTTGAAGTTTTACGCAAAGTGGGAATTTTAGGGATTTTTACAGGCCTATTTTTAACATACATAAAAGGAAATTGAGAGATCCGTTATTAAACCTTCTACTTATTGTTGTGAATGACCCATCCCCTGCAGAGCAGCACTTCCTTCAGCACTCAAATAGTTTGTTGTACTCAGTATTTATTGCTGAAGCATAATTAAAGGTATATTTTAGAAGAAACCTATATGGCATAGTGGAATACTGATGAACTATAGTCCAGATGGCATCAAGACGCGAGGCATTAAAGGACATCTCATTCATCAGAAAGTACCGTACATTAAGTTCTCAGTTTATTCTCTACTTAACTCGATCTCAAATCATGTTCCTATAGCAACTCTGTGAATATACAGATATGCCTGAAAGAGTTATATACCAGTAAGGATTCTCATCTCCAAAGCATACATTGCAATTTAACACGTCTTTGGGCAGGAGCTTCCATTTAGAGATTGCCACAAAGCACCTTTGTCCCTTCATTCAGGGGAGTTACAGTCCCTGTCTTCTAACATCCCAGGAACTTTACTCATATACGCAAACATCTCTATCTCTACCTCATTAAGGGCAACTTCATTATTTAAAACCCAATCTCATCAACTTCACTTGGAAACAGCAGCAGCTACTTGATCACAATATTAAAAATAAAAGACTGGATTACATTTCCCAAGGTCCTTAGAACCATTTTCTTTTCATGGAACATCTAAAAGATATTTTCATCATGGAAACTTTGTGATGGAAAATGCGCTGTTTGACTAGTTATAAATTTAATGTTTTTCTTGTTTTTAAGAAGAACCTCTTGAACTGAAGTAACTACTCTCCTTTGCTTCATTTTACTTATGCAAAGCATTAGGACATTGGTATTAGGAAGGATTTAGATATAAGATGTACAGAAACTAAGGATTTATGGAAGCAAAAAGCAGTGGCACACACACCAAACCTAGAGGTTCCAAGAGACTCTGGAGCTCTTGCGTGCTACTTGAGTTAACCTTGAGTTCTTTCACAATAGGTACACGTTAACCCACAATATCAGCTGTTTGACATAAGTTGGGTCAGGATGGGTTGACCTGTAGAGTTTTCTCTAAAGGTCACAGATATCTTGACAGATTTTCAAAAATTAAATCCCAAGAAAGAATCAGTTCTTTTAACACCTTCAAATTACATTTTCCAGAGCACCTAGCAGATCTTCAAGTGGAATAAGCACTTTGCAACTGGGAAATTGGCCACAGGCTCTGAGAAAGTGACCTCTTTTTCTCTGCTGAACAGGATAATTATATTCTAGAGCGCTATTGGATCAATGAAGCTATAAACTCAAACAGCAGTTTCACAAATGCAAAAGACATTCTTTGATCCATTCCTTGAGACGCCTTGAAAGCTTTGCCGAGGCTGGCATTTAACCTACCGATCCAGGCCCTCAAAGAGCTCTCTTGGAAACTCTGCTTTACAATTTCTAGGATAACAAGAAAATAAATAAATAAGGTATTAAAACATGAACTCGAATAAATCTCAAGGGCTTTTTAGTGCCTTTTGAGGTGATCTTGCTGGCAACACCACTGCCAGATGACAGTTCTTGTATTCGAAATATTTATTTCTAAGCAAAACAAATTATTTTGAAGCAGCAAAATTCCTCTAAGAGAAACTTTATCAAATTTACACCATTATGGAAATCTGAAACAGTTAAAATGTTAACTAACAACAATTATTCCAAATAAAACTTAATAGCCTTGTCTTCATTTTCCACACTACATAAAAGAAATTATTCTAGTGAAGAAAAAAGAAAGGAAAAGTCTGCTTCTGCAAACATTCCAGCAGGCAGACAGAGAGGAGGCGGGTTATTTATAGCTTTGGGTTTAGCACACTGGGATAGGGGTTATGAACAAGGCCTTCTGTCAACCGCTTCTCAAAACGATTTCGTTAGTATTTAGCCAGGTGTGGAGCTCCTACGGAGGGCTGCGGGGAGACCGGTGATGCTCCAGGTGACAGTAAAAGGTAAAATACTGGGCTATAGAAATAACACCAATAATGTTCAGTTCTGAATAGTGCTGAACTTTATTCTGACGCACACTCAGCACTGATCATAGAATCATAGAATCATTTAGGTTGGAAAAGACCCATGGGATCACGGAGTCCAACCATCAACTCCACTCTACAAAGCTCTCCCTTACACCACATCCCCCAACACCACATCTAAACGAGTCTCAAACACATTCAGGGATGGTGACTCCAGCACCTCCCTGGGCAGCCTATTCCAGTCTCTGACCACTCTTTCCGGGAAGAATTTTTTTCTAATGTCCAGCCTAAACCTCCCCTGCTGCAGCTTGAACCCATTCCCTCTTGTTCTATCACTAATCACCTGTGAGAAGAGACCAGCACCAACCTCTCTACAATGTCCTTTCAAGTAGCTGTAGAGAGTGATGAGGTCTCCCCTCAGCCTCCTCTTCCTCAGACTAAACACTCCCAGCTCCTTCAGTCGCTCCTCATCACATTTATCCTCCAGGCCCTTCACCAGCTTCGTCGCCCTCCTCTGCCCTCGCTCCAGCACCTCGAGATCTCTCTCGTATTGAGGTGCCCAGAACTGGACACAATACTCCAGGGGTGGCCTCACCAGTGCTGAGCACAGGGGGACAATCACCTCCCTCCTTCTGCTGGTCACGCTATTTCTAATACAAGCCAGGATGCCATTGGCCCTCTTGGCCACCTGGGCACACTGCTGGCTCATGTTCAGCCGCTTGTCAATGAGAACCCCCAGGTCCTTTTCTGCCGGGCAGCTCTCCAGCCACACTTCCCCAGGCCTGGACCGATGCATGGGGTTGTTGTGGCCCAAGGGCAGGACCCGGCACTTGGCCTTGTTGAAGCTCATTCCATTAGCATTGGCCCATCGGTCCAATCTATCCAGGTCTCTCTGTAGAGCCTCCCTATCCTCATGTAGATAAACACTCCCGCTTAGCTTCGTGTCATCTGCAAACTTGCTGATGATACACTCTATGTCCTCATCCAGGTCATCAATAAAGACGTTAAACAGAAATGGTCCCAACACCGAGCCCTGAGGGACACCACTTGTGACCGGCCGCCAGCTGGATTTAGCTCTGACACTACTCTAACCTCATCGATTGCAGTCGGGCTAGTCACGATTGACCTGAAGCGAGTCAGATAAGACCCAACCATTTCACTTTTTTCCCTGGACAATGGAGCAAAATACCAATATTCACTACCTTCAATTTCAAATAGAGAATTCAAATTTGAGAGCCAGCTGACCCTCAAACCTAAGTGAAATCAGCCACAGTGAAAGTTCCTCATTTTGCCTTATTTTCCCTTTCCCGTGGAATAGTAGAACTCTGTCTAATACAAATGCAGATGCAGGTACCACAGCCTTCAAAACCAAAAACCAATATTGTGAAACACCGCAGACAAAGTATTCTCAGCTGAATATATCAGGAGATGCACAGATCTTAGAAGATAAGATGCTAAGCACACTACCTGATATTCCGGAATAAGCATTACTATGTAGAAAATGTCTTTTACTGTATTCAGTGCAGCACTGGATTCATCAGTCTTCCACTGACTCACCTGTTGTATTGATAATAATCCAGCAGACTAAAATTTTAAAATAAAAACAGATCAGAAGGCCTGGAGATAAAACAGGAGATGATAATCAGAGGAAAAGTGGAAAAAAAGGAAAAAAAAAAAATATCAGACTACAAAGATCTGCATCCTGCATGGTTATACTGGAAAACACCCTGGACCACAGGCAGAAATAACTTCCCAAGCCAAGCAATTCCTGCGCTCCTACTTTAAAAATCTACCTAATCAATTAAGCATAAAGATCTTCAAGCTCATTAAAAGTAAGGATTCTATCCCTTAAGGATCAACAAAGCTGGGTCACCCCAAACTAGTAAACAGCTTCCTGGGACGATAAACCTCTGTGCTGAACATCAACTTGCCTCAGACACATGCCACACGAGCTGCGTAGCAGAGGTTTTATTTGAAATCCACCGATTTGAACTCATCCACTAAGTCGAGACAGAATTAAAATAACATGTCGTTTAATCAGAAGTTGTTGATCTCTCTTTTTTAGGCTTTCCTGGTTTCCTTCCGCCTCTGCGGACTTCATGTTAATGTTCTAACTTGCATGAGGATTATTCAGTCTTTCATCAGGCCATTAAGTGTGGGGAATTAAGAGTTTTACAACCCACGGCACATTTTCATCTTCCGCAAGGATTTGGATAAGAAAAAAAAGAAAACAAAACAAAAAAAACCCCACAACCACAAAATGACCTTGTGTTAAACAAGACAAGAAGCAGTAGAGGATTTAGAATATTTCTATGCATTTTTATATTCTCTTTTGCAGCCAGCCATCAGCTTTGTCTTAATCCAGCTACGTAAAGCAGCTATAGGCTGAAGACTGTTCCTGGAAAGGATAAGGCCTTCAGGCCAATGATACAGATTTTAGAACTCTAGTCAAGCTACAAAGACAAAAAGTTAACCTACCATATGTTAAAAAGGAGCTTTTCTTAGAAAAAAAGCGGTTTGGAGATGGTCAGTGGTTTGCTTATGATTTTTAATCTACATTTATATGTAAAAGACATGTAAAGTAGAATATAATTTTGCTCTCTTGTTGTGGTAGCTATTTGTATCTCAGATTTATGAGACAGCTGATGAGACTGATATGCAATAGCCTTAGGGATATTACGATACTGTAGCATACAGCTAGGAATTAAGTGATTTCATAGAAGAGAGCGTGGTATCCTGCCTCGTGAGGTGGGGGAAAGGTAAAAGGCAAACTATTAATGCAAGGAAAAAAAAAACAATCAGGACAAAGAGACCAAACTGAGTGACATGGCTGCCACCTTTGCCGAAAACATCATTAGACATCCAGCTTGAAGGGAGGACAAATATTGTTTAACAGCACTGTCAGAGCTCATGAGAACGTCTGTGTGGAGAAGGCCCAGCGGAACGTGGTGCTTTGGTTATCACCACCACTCTTGAACACCCATCAGCACCCGGGACCTTCTCCATACCACTCTTGCAACAAAACTGTATATGATTCAATTAATCTAGCCTCTATTTTAAGCTGTCCTTATCACGTACAGCCAGGAATGACAGTGAACCGAGCACAGCCGGAAAGTTGCACTCTCTGACAGACTGACAGGCCTGTATCTTCCATCAAATTCTGAAATGTGGGCATTTGACACTCAGGCCATGTGCCCAGTTGGACTCCTGACAAAGATTTCCAGTTCTCAGACCATGCACGTGAAAATTCAAAGCAAAGATATAGTAGTAGAGATTAAATAGGAATCCAATTTATCATTTTAAATAAGTGCAATACCCAAAAAACGATCTCCATCAAAGGCAAACCCAACTTCACAGAACACACAACTAACTCGGACTGAAGCTTGATAACGGTCTAGAACTGACCTTCACGTGTTATCACCCTATAGGAAGGCGACAGAAAATTCCAGATGTCCACAAACCTGACAAACTAACTCTGCTCTCATTTATGTATATGATAAATTACAATTTAAATGGAAACGGCGTGTCTAGTTTTTAATGTTTAAAAGAAAAAACATAACTGGGAGAAGCACTGCAACATGCAATTTACAATGTTTCTAAGATAGATATGTGCTATTCAAGGGAGAATGAAGAAACATGATTTTTTTAAACTTCAGAGTAGTAAAGCCTTGAGTAATCGCTTACATTTTTATGTCAATTAGTCACCACATCAGTATCTGTGATATGACTGATGCTGAACACCTTTTGCTTGCAGACATCCATTGGCGAGTGAATTAAATATATCAGAACATACTGCATTCTGCTGCTAACAGTTCTACAGGCAATGCAGAAATGGAAAGAAATACCGTAACAAATTCAATATTTAAACAAAATAGCTTTGCCAGCGGGGATCAGATATAGATACTAAACATAACCATCTTGCTATTCACACAGAAAAAAAGTGAGAATAAACGTTTGTTCGTATCCACATCAGCCCACCTGCTCCAAAGAACTTGTCCAGCTATATATTTAAAAAGTAAATCGTAACTGTTGCGTATTTCCAATCTATTAATCTTTTAATTCAATACAGACAAAGCTCTAACATACACACAGATACCATAGCAGGAACCACTGCACACTAAAACCATTTCATCTTCATTCCTGAAAATAGCAGAAACGTGTGTCGGTATTTGCAAACAGTGTATGAATTAGCCAGGGAGTAAATCTCTTTGTAGGCTTTCTTAGGATTCAGAATGCGATGGTAGTGGCAATTCCAAAATAGATGTGCCAGGAAGGAACAAAATTATTTTAGTTTGCCTGGAAGGCAGCAGATAGTACATTAATGAACAAAAATTTCTATTTTACTTTTGGTATAAACTTAGCTGACTGTGACTAGTTAAAATTAACATGCTTATTCTTTCAAGGCAAGTAGTTTCTGAAATAGATTTTCTACTATAAACACAATTCCAATTCAACACTTATTGGATTCCACTAGGGGAAAAAAAAAAAATAATCTTTGAACTCTGGGGCATACAAAGTAAAATCTGCGAGTAAACACACTACTTATTTTAAAGCCATATATTTGGCCCTAATCTTATTTCCGTTTATATAGTGTGGAAAAGTACTTAGCATTTGAAAATATTTCACAGTATAAAGTAGAGCAAAAGACCTCCATTGGGCTCCAAAGGCAGCTCTTGCATTCAGTGTCCCTTGGCAGCACGACGACTGGCTGGTTACAGCACTGCTCTAGTGACGGGAATATTAATTTTCAAAAGCCTCTATTTAAAGAGTGAAGCACTCAGGATTCTAAAAATTTGTTAGTCTTTAAATAAAAAGGAAAAAAAGAAAACAACAACAAAAAACACACAAACAAAAATAAAAACAGAAAGCATCTCTACAAAGATATTTTTAAAGCCACCTGAAAGCCGTTGTTACAGACTTTGTAACTCGAGGCCAGCTTTGTACCATAAGAGCGAAATGATTTTGCCCCTTTTGCGGCTCAGACTCACAGATCACCTAATACCTGAGCAATATCCGGATTTTGCAGTCTGAAGTGCAGACGCATCCAGCAGAGAAAACATGTGTGAAACAAGCAAGGAGGCCAAGTCGTCCCTGCATATAAAGTCAAAAGACAGAAAATAGGACTGGGGACACAGTCCAAATCTCCTGGCACAAGCTAGGATAAGCTTTAACTTTTCTACTCTTTTAAAGAGCTTACTGCGACGCCTGTCTCAAAGCTATTCAGAAAAGCAATGAGGTTTGCTATGCTCCTGGCTGTTGCAAATAGATCTTGTTTGTTCCAGTAAAAAAAAAAAAAAAAAAAAAAAGGCAAGGTACGATTCAAGAAAAATCATCTCCCAGCCTTCTTAGTCAGATGGCTGGAGTCTCCCTGCAGAAGCGGCTCAGAAGCAAGTTCCACATTCCCCAGCCCCAGCAAGGGATACAACGGCAATCCAGACCTCTGACCAGGGATGAGGATCACACAGGTGTCGTGCATCTACACCTCGTAGGTGAGAGCTGATTTTCTAGGGCCTATTCGACACCATATCAAAGTATTTAAATATATCTGATAGAAACATTAATGTTAAAAAAAATAAAAAAGGAAAAAAAATTGGCCTAGTTCATAAGTTAATTCATGGACGTGCAAGTACTCCCTGGCAGTTGCAACCAAAGGATTCTTATTAAATAGTTCTTTCTTTGAGGCTTGAATAGATTCCCAGGGAACAGCACTAGAATAAGAAGAAACTATTTACACATGTGGCTCCCATGTCTCCTACTTCTCTCTAATTTCAGATCAGTGCGTAGTCAAATTCTCATGTGTGTTTTCAGATCTTCTCAATACTTCGATAAGAATTGGATGTAATAAAAGACTTGGGCATCTACAAGTTCCTTTTCATTTTTAGCTGCTTAGTCTGAAAGCTCGGATCCTACGACAGGACTCCAGGGACAAAGCTAGACATTTTAAAGGGTATAAAAAAATATCTTGCACACCAACGGGGAAGTTGCCTAGGCATAACCAACAGGAGGACTAAGAAAAGCAAAATATATGAAAATCCATCCCTTTCCTGGCATACCTTTAGTAAAGTAGGTGTCAGAGGGAGCCTAAATGCCAACTGCTTTTCTTTCAGTAGTTCAGAGATAATGATTCTGCTGTAAAACACAGATGGAGAAGAAAGAAAATATATTTTACACCAAAGTACAACCCAAGAACACTCACCTGTGAAATGGAAGATGCAAATTCACTTGCCTTTTCTGCCTGAGGCAATTCAAATACAGCTTTGATGACGCATCCTCATCATCGCATTGTAGCAGTCTCTGGACAGGACACTCCTCATTCCTCCCACCTAATGTTAGGAAAATAACAAAACACCCCATCCTCACCTCAAAGCTAATTCTGGTCTCTGTCCCATGATTTTTGCCCACTTTCTGTGCTTTTGACACTCTGTACCCCATGATCCTGTGCTCTCCTTGGCCAAGTCAGTTCAGAGCTAGTTTCATAGAATCATAGAATGGTTTGGGTTGGAAGGGACCTTAAAGATCATCTAATTCCAACCCCCCTGCCATGGGCAGGGACACCTCCCACCAGATCAGGTTGCTCAGAGCCCCATCCAGCCTGGCCTTAAAAGCTTCCAGGGATGGGGCTTCCACCACCTCTCTGCACACCTGGGCCAGTGTCTCACCACCCTCATGCTGAAGAACTTCTTCCTAACATCCAGTCTGAATCGACCCATCTCTAGTTTTAATCCATTCCCTCTAGTCCTACCATTACCCAACACCCTAAAAAGTCCCTCCCCAGATTTCTTGTAGCCCCCTTAAGATACTGGTAGACCGCTAGAAGGTCTCCTCGGAGCCTTCTCTTCTCCAGACTGAGCAACCCCAACTCTCTCAGTCTGTCCTCACAGGAGAGGTGCTCCAGCCTCTGATCATCCTCGTGGCTCCTGCTCTGGACACCTTCCAGCACGTCCATATCTTTTCTGTTTCTGCTCCTTTGCTCTTACATCCATCCGATGGATTGCAAAATTACATTTTTGCACATCAATCTCTTTTTGCTCCTTCTAACATTTAAGAACCAAAACTAGCAGTTAGCTTTCTTCCTCACAGATTTTAATATTCTTTCACAACTGCTAGTAAGCTCATTACACAGACCATGAGGGGCCTCTCAAAATACTATCAAGCTACACATGCTGGGAACAACGATCCAATATGAATTCACTAGCAGTTAGTGGGCGCGTTTTACAGGAAATTAGACGTACCCCTTGCTAACCTAACTTTTGATGGGCTCTTTCTATCTTTAAAATACCTTTCTACTCACCAGCAGAAAAGCTTAGTTCCAATTCCACCAGCATAATAAAACACAAACCCCCTTGAAATAGCCCTAGTGGACCAGCCCAAAACGCCTCACCTGCCCAGCTCTCAAAAACAGGTTCATTAATAGACGCTTTTAGAAGTAAAATGGGGAACGGACCTTTTATACAATACAGCCCCATTCAAACTAATTCAGTGTGCAGCACCCTAAGGAATTCCTGGGAGCCCTCTTGCCTCCTTTTAAAGACAAAATAATAAAAATTAGAGCCTATTCCATTGCCATCTGCTACTTACCTAGCACCAAGGCTGGTTTAAGTTGGAGGTTACACACTGCAGTTACCAATTAAGCAATTTCAGGTTTCTTTCAGTAGTCTCAGGTGAGTTCTATTTGATTATGGCAATCAGTTACTGCCTTCCTGACTAATTACCTCTTCTACTGCACCTCACATGCTTTAGGCTCACTGCTCGTTAGGTGGACTCCAGCCCCTGTATACTGAGTGACGATGCAGCGAGTAACGATGGCCATGATTTTGCTTTGTGTGTTACGGCTGTATCTTTCTTAGGTTCAAATTTTAAATCTCAGTGGTCTATCAGTTCCCCTCTGGAGGTGTCTCTGTGACTTAAACAAGTTTTGGGGGGTTTGTACACATAGTGAATTGCTGTTCAAACTTGTTTTCGTTTGACTTAAACACAGTACAACAATATTATGCTTGAGCTTTTGCTCTTTTCTGTGTTTAGATAATAAAATTTTCACTTTCAAAAACACCATTTCTACTTCCAACAAGAACCTGCTTAGTAATCCTGGCTTTTTTTTTTTTCTCTAAAGAATTCCCTGCTGTTTCTGAGCACTTTAACTATTTATTTGCCCCTTCTAATTCCCTCTTAAAAAATTTTATTCTCTACATAGCCACCGCTAAACTGAATGGGTGGATTATTCCTACAAAGGTTTTGAATTTAACTGTATTACCATTACTATATATATAAAACTCCTCATAGAACTACTCTTTTCATAACTGCATCTCAAACTAGGTCTTGTGCACCGCTCAAGGCGAAAATCAAGAGACAATGCTATTTTTTCTCTTCCATTACTGGCGACTCTGAAAAGCAATGGTTTTTGAAATGTAAATATCTGCATCATCGCCCATCAGAACATTCACCCAGTCAAAATAAGCACTTTGCGTAATGCTAAACATCTGTATTTCATGCTTTTTAAACAGTCCAAATGTCTGTGCTTATAAAGTATATACAGTGTATTTCAAAGCCAATAGATATTACAAAAATCACACTACTCACATTGAGACCAAAACCACAAACCCTAAAGGAGTCACACAGAATATTTTTAAGCATTTCAGAATGAAGTAAGATTTTTTTAACCCATGTTTCACCTTAAAGCTCTGATACGACATGAACTAAAATATTATGAACGAACCTGTTATCGAAACCTGTTTCCATTGTTGAGGCAAAGGTTTATTTCCTCTTGTAGCAAAAAAAACCCACCCACCCCCCCAACTTTTTAGACCAAACAATACAAATAATTGGCCGGGTTAGATGAAACAAATGGCCTTAAGTTTACTGAAGAGAGAGAGTAAAGTTTTAATTATAATTATTATATTTATAATTTTTATAATGTATATAAAAATATATTTTTATAATATATTTATAATTAAAATTATAATTATAAAAGCTGTATTATAATACAGCTTATAGTGTAGATGGAACCTGTGCTACTTGTACAGCCATTTTCAGATAAAGGGTATTTTCTACTCAAATCCATGTTTATATATTTCCAAGATTTCAGACTGCATACCATCAGCCTGGCCCGACCTAATGCCAAAGTCACCAGCCTCCTGCGGAAACACAAACCTCCTTATAACGCACTACAAAGTCTGATAAATGAGACTTTGAAATGTTAAAAATGATCCTTGACTTCACCGAAAGGAAGACAGCAGGTATTCTGTGACAGAAGAAATTACCTTAATTATAATAAACAGTGTATTAGCTCTTTTCCCGACATATAAGCATGTCTACAAGCCTCATAAATGCCTCCTAGGAAAGAACTATTTGATAGCTATAGATAGGCTGGAAGTTTTAGAAACCATTTTTATATAATTTGAAATTCAAGCAGTCTCCTAAATTATTCCAGCGTTACAGCTCAGAGTTCGCTTTCCATTGCTGTTGTTGAAGATAATTATCACCTAAATCACAAGAATTAGAGCATGAGTGTTCGAAATAAAATAAGAAAATCTTTAAAACTTAAAGCATTTAGAGTTTATTTGAAAATCATACCAATTTAATGGCGGGTCACATGAGGAGGAAAGTCACAGTTAAACTGATTCTGTCTTCTGTTCAAGAAGATCTTGTTTTGCCACAATTTCCGTACACCTGTTCCTTGGGGTTTTTTTTGGATGTACAAAACAGCCATGCAAAGAAACAGCACAGGTGAACCTGAAAATGATTTTGAAGAATCTGGATTCTATCACGTGTATACAGAAACGTTGGGAATTTTTTAAAAAATACAGAAAACAAAAACCCAGACAAACCAACTCACCGCCTCAGGAGAAAAAACCCTGGAAATCGCACTCGCTAAATAGACACCGTCTTGAATTGCCAGTGAAAAATATGTTGCAATATTTTTTTCACACGTGCTGTTTGTTCTGGGTTTGCCCGAGTTGTTAAGGTGTGCGGGCAGATGCCTGGGCTCTGGCATCAGGTTTAGCTGTCTGAACAGGACGTAACTATTGAACATGGGGTGAGAAATTCCCAGACGTGTTGAATAACAGCATGAGAATCTGACAAAAGTTGCAGGTGGACACGAACCTGATCTTCTCTTTCAGTGGAAGGGACTTTGCTCCCCTAGTCCCTGCCTTGTGGTCCATCTGCTCAAGAGGTGTGGGGAGAGAGATTTCCAGTGAAGACTGAGGCAAAAAAGTTGTTGAATACCTCAGCTTTCTCCTCGCCCGTTGTTATCAGTTTGCCAGTCTTGCTTATCACAGGGGAACGCTTTCTTTGACCTTTTCTGGCTGACATACCCGTAGAAGCTTTATTATTATTCTTTGCGTCCCTTGCCAAGTTCAGCTCCAGCTGCACCTTGGCCTTCCGAGCCCCATCTCTACACAACTGGGCAGTGTCCCTATACTCTTCCCAGGACACCTGTCCCTGCTTCCATGGCCTGTGCGTTTCCTTCTTGCCCTTCAGTTTGACCAGCAGGTCTCGACTCAGCCATGCCAGTCTCTTGCCCTCCTTTCCTGATTTCTTATACCCGGGGATCGAGAGCTCTGGTGCACTAAGGAAAGCGTCCTTCCAGAACTGACAACTCCATTCTGCTCCCTTGTCCCTGAGGGCAGTTTCCCAGGAGGTCCCATTGATTAACTCCTTGAAGAGCTGGAATTTTGCTTTCCTAAAATTCCAGGTCCTGACTTTACTCTTTGCCTGATGCATACCCCGCAGGACTGCGAACTCCACCAGTGCATGTTCGCTGCAGCCCCAGCTGCCTCCAATCTTGATGTCACCAATTAGCTCACTTGTGTTGGTGACCAACAGGTCCGGTGTCACAGCCCTTCTGGCGGGGCTGTCTCCTGGATTGCCTACAGCTCACCATGCTAGTTTTTATCAGCAGATATTGGGGTGATTGAAGTCCCCCAGCAGGACGAGAGCCTGCAAGCGTGATGCCTCCTGGAGCTGGAGTAAGAAGGTTTTGTCAATAGGCTCCCCTTGATTGGGCGGCCTGCGGTAGACACCAACCACAAGGTTGCTTTTGTTGCCTCAGTCTCTAATTCTTACCCATAAGCTTTCGCCCTGCTCATGGCTATTCTTCAGAGATAGCTCTTCACACACGATCCATTTCTTGATGTAGAGGGCAAAGCTTCCACTCCTTCTTCCTTGCCTGTCCCTTCTGAATGGCCTGTGGTCATTGATAGCCAGGCTCCAGTCATGGCATTTGTCCCACCAAGTTTCAGTAATGGTAACTAGGTTGCAGGTTTCTACCCGCACGTTGACTACCAGCTCCTCCTCTTTGCTGCCCAAGCTGTGTGCATTGGTGTTCATTAGTGCAGCCCCATAGTTTTTGAAACCAACATTTGCCTGTTCACTGGAACGTTTAGATCAGTGATCACGGAATATATGAGAATATCAAGAATTGTGGGAATTTTTAGATTGGATTTTGTTTGAGTGTACTGTGCTATATGCCAGCTTCTATTGATTACTCTTTAATTTATTACAGCACTTTTTGAAAGTAACATTCTGGGAGTGCTGAGAGAGCACTCCAGCAGCTGAGAGAGCATAAAAAGAAACATTCCAAGCGTTCTGCATCAAACTTAGTAAACTTACTTTTTAGTTCAGGGGGGTTGTGGGTTTTTTTTATTTTATTTTTGTTTTCATTTCTTTTCACTTTGGTTCGTTTATTGCCAGGTCAATTTATATTAGTAGCTCTACCAGTCCTGGTGAAACAGAATTTTTTACACAGTGCTCATAAAACTAAGTTTTTAACCAGGTTAATATTTCACCCTCTTAAAGAACAGTTTACAGATGAGAAACTGAAATAGTTTTACATTTTCTAATTTGTTGTAATGCAGGACCAGAAATAAGGCCCCTGAAAAAAGCATATATTTAAAAATGTAAAAAAAATACCTTTAATGTCTAGTAGACAAATCACCTCATGCAGGTAGATTTCTACTTAAGAAATCTTAGAAAGTTTGGAGATGAAGGCTAAAGATGAAGCAAGGCATATTTAACATAAAAAAATAACGAAAAATCCCAGCCTGAAAATAATTTTCCAAGGGACAAAAAAGAGATGATTATCTTACAATGAGCGTAGCATCTTTCGATGTACATGTGAAAACTAATCCAGAAGTGATTGAATTATAACCTCCTGCTCGTACAGGTTCTAGGCAAGTTCAATAAAGGTTGGCAATGTTTTTTAAGAACTGCAAGCATATAATATACATTCTATAAAAAGACAGAGTTCACTATACGATATAGCAAGGATGTTTATGGAAGAAGGAAATGGGAGAGACACTGGATCTTCTGCTTATTCCATGGCCCAAATATTTTTAAAGGGAAATATGTTTTAAAAGCTACTCAAATGACCATAATCTTCCCGTACTCATTAAGCATAGTTAATACCTGTAAATCAAGCAAAGTCAGTGCATTGTTTTTAAAAGTTTTAAATTCTAGATCTTATTTACAAATGTATTCAGATCCCAGCTCACACCCTTTGCTCACTGAAAGACTTTTACTGAACTCAAAGGGAAGATTAATATCAAAAGCTTTCGTTGTGTAGCAGTTCAAGTTTTAAAACAAGTTCTGTTGATGTAAGTTTTTCACCCCTAAGAGAGATCTACTCTTTTCTGCTAATTAGAAGAAACTCAGAAGAAAGACCTACATTAGTCTCAAGTCAGAAACAAGAGTAAAAATGGTGCCTCAATTAAGTACATTCACTAAGCAGCCTTTGCACCAGTTTGAATGACAATTATCCTAATAATGTCAGAATTATTTAAATTAGCTCTTTGTATGCACCGTATCTCTTAACGCATACTTCTTCACTGATGAGGTGAGTCAATGAAACAATATAAAAAGTAGTAAACTGCCAGAATACTCACCACATAGCAAAGAGGAAGTCTGCATTTCGCTCTTACCTCTAGGTTTGATAAATGGATGACCTCTAGAGCAACAGTCGTACAATAGTTTTGCTTCCGCATATTTCAAGATTCTGTATTTTAAAAAAAATTAAAATTTTAATTCCAGTTCCGATCTCTGCAAATCTGCAAATCTCTACCTCTAACCCAAACATTTAAGAAAAGACTATTTTGGATTCCTGACAACACAGATCAATAGCCAAAAAGATGGAGAAGACTTTTTCATTAACATGCTATTATTGTCAGACAACAATAGCACTGCAAAAAGTTCTGACTCTATTCATTCTACTTCACATTGCAGGAAGATATTTGGGGAGATAATGTGTTAGCATAGCCCGAGCGCCAGAGTTGGAAGACAGCTGAATGAGGAAATAAAATATAAATATTAAATGACATAAGAGAAGACTGTACACTAATAAGGTAAAATAATAAGACAAATGTCTGTTTCATTTTAGAAAACAAGTATCAATAAGTCTTGGCAGGGTTTTCGACAGCACTGATCATCAGCTGCCACCGACTTCTCTACTGTTCATGTTTAGAACTCCTGGGAAAATCCAGCCTTTTTTCATTTGCGGCCCGTCCTGCAATCACTGCCCTTGAATAACTTCTCACTGAGCTGTCTGCCTGCTTCACCCACACTCAGCTGCAGAACCCCAGCCCGCGTAGTGCGAGTCCTTCAGGACAGAAGATATACCTAATTAATTCCCTTCGTTTTGGAAGGGAAACCATATAGAATAGAATCTTCATGGTTGGAAAGGACCTTTGAGATCATCGAGTCCAAGCAAACAACCTACAGACTCTGCCAGTAGAGCACGCCCTGAAGTGCCACATCTAGACATATATTTGCCTACGGATAATTTTAAGACGTCACAGAGACTTCACATTGATAAAAACTGGAGAACAAAACCGGATCCTATTGGATGTTCAGTCTGACAAATCTTTTCCGTAATAGCCACTGATCGTTAACAAGTGCTATATAATTTGAAATGAAGGCATCAGCCTTGGGTACAATGCATTCCTCCTTTAATGTGTCTTCCTCGACACAAATCTAAGCAGGTATATATTTAAAGACTTATTTTCTTTTTAATAAAATTGAACAGATTAAATATGAGGTGCTAATGTGCTACTTCAGGATTTGTGGTAATAAAATGCCAAAGAACAAGCTGCAAGCTGTTTGTTACTTAAGATACTCAAAGAATTAATTTTATGCTGGCATATACTGCAATTAGAAATAGCTCTGTGCATCATGATTAAACTAGTAGCCATGGAAACCAAAGCACACTAGAATAAGTGTAAAAGGAGAATACTGAATAAACCAATCATAAAACTCCTTTAATCTGTTTATTTTTAATCTTTTTCATAATGCAAATTGGAATACTAAAGGTAGGTATTACTTTATTTTTCTTAACCTTTGCTTGTTTGGAAAGAAAAGTATTCTTTCCAAACTGCTTCCTAGCAAAGGTATCAGATTTTGTTTTCACATCAGAACTTCTCAGCCCACACAACCTTAGGTGTTGAAAGCACACAATTTTTAACAACCCATTTTGTATTAAATAATTGTAGATATCCATCTCCTTATAAAATGAGAACTCTGTGGCTCCAAGAGCGTAAAATCACCGCTGTGCTCCATCCCCTTCACCATTGTGGTAGTCATCTGCTGAACATACTCCAGTTTAGCGAGCTCCTTACCGGTGGGGGGGAAGGATGGACGCATCTCCACACGGTACTCACCTGATGCAATCTCAAGAGCTGAATGAGGGGGAAGAATCACTTCCCTTGCTATGCCGGTCACACGAACTGTGGCCACCAAGCGTGCAGATAGCTTTCATCACACACTTCTGACTCATATTTAAATTCTTATTCACCCTCAGGTCCTTCGCTAAAGAGCTATTTCATGGCCAGCCACTCACCAGCTTATGCCGTTGCACGGGGGTATGCCAGCCCTGCTGCAGGACTTTATAGAATCACAGAATGGTTTGGGTGGGAGGGGACCTTAAAGGCCACCCAGTGGCACCCCCTGCCCTGGGCAGGGACACCTCCCACCAGCCCAGGTTGCTCCAAGCCCCGTCCAACCTGGCCTTGAACCCCTCCAGGGATGGGGCAGCCACAGCTTCTCTGGGCAACCTGGGCCAGGGGCTCACCCCCCTCACAGCCAAGAATTTCCTCCTAATATCTAACCTAAATCTCCTCTCTTCCAGTTTGAAGGCATTACCCCTCTGCCTACCACTACATGCCCTTGTAAAACGTCCCTCCCCAGCTTTCTTGTAGGTGTCCTTCAGATACTGGAAGGCTGCTATAAGGTCTCCCCGGAGCCTTCTCTTCTCCAGGCTGAACCCCCCCAGCTCTCCCAGCCTGTCCTCACAGCAGAGGGGCTCCAGCCCTCCCAGCATCTCCGGGGCCTCCTCTGGCCCCGCTCCAACAGCTCCGTGTCCTTCTGCTGTTGGTGCCCCAGCGCTGGGGGCAGCACTGCAGGGGGGTCTCCCCAGAGCGGAGCAGAGGGGCAGAATCCCCCCCCTCACCCTGCTGCCCACGCTGCTGGGGATGCAGTCCAGGCTGCGGGGGTTTTCTCAGCTGCCAGCACACATTGCTGGGGTATGTTGAACTTCTCATCTATCAACACCCACAAAGTCCTTCTCCTCTCCTCCCTATGTCTGTTCTTACCAAATTTCACCAGGTACCTTCTGGTCCACTCCTACAGCTGGTTGAGGTCCCTTTGAATGCCAGCCCCGCGTATGGCCCAGCGTATAGACTGCCTCCTGTCTCCACCTATTACCCTGTCATTCACAAACATAAGGGCACCTTCCATCCCATCATCCAGGCCAGTGATGGAAATGTTAATTAATATTTGCACCAGTATCAGCCTCTAAAGTGCATCACTAGTAAGCAGCCACTAATTAAGCTTCAAGCTGTTCACCTCTGCTCTCTGAGACGTACAGTGCAGCTGCTTTCCCACCCACGTTGTGGCCACCAGTCTATAACGCCCTAAGAAACCATGTCAAAATACTTGATTAAGTTAAGCATCGTTGTTTAGCTGTTCTCCCCTTGCCCGCAGAGCCAGCTGTCTCATTACAGAATATAATCAGGTTAGTCAGACATGATTTTGTTCTTGGTAAAGCCACGCTGGCTGTTCTCAGCCACGTTATTTACCTCCCTGTGCCTGGCAATGGCTTCCAGGAAGGTTTATTCTATAATATTCCCAAGAATTGAGAGGAGACTGTTCTGTCTACAGTTCCCTGGTTATCCTTTTCCCTCTTGAAAGTAGACATGTTATTTACCTTTCTCCAGTCATTGGAGACCTCTCACAATCAGCACAAGCTTTCGGAAGAGATGGGGAACAGCCCCCTCACCATAACATCAACACTGGATGCACGTCCAGCAGGCTCAGTTTGCTTACACGGACTCTAACTCAATCTTTCTCTAACACAGGTAACATTTCTCTGCCCCAAAAATCTCCCAGTAGGCACAGGTGGCTGGGATGCTAATGACCAGAAGCCCAAAGAGAGCACTTTAAGGTTTTCAAATTTTAAAATGGAAAAACATTAGGTATATTAGCTATATTACAGATTCACAAACTGTACCTGCCTTCACAAGGGGACAATTTATGCCACTCTGTGCCAATATTTGGTACATTATTGAGCCATTAATGTAAGAGAACTGTTCAGAAAACACACTTTTCTCAGAAGAGGACTATGCCAGGGCACCCGGTCCAAATATAGGCCATTCTCTGCACTGACGCAAATCACCGAATCAGAGAATCACAGAATGGTTTGAGTTGGAAGGGACATTAAAGATGATCTAGTTCCGCCCCCTGCCCTGGGCAGGGACACCTCCCACTAGACCAGGTTGCTCAAAGCCCAATCCAACCTGGCCTTGAACCCCTCCAGGGAAGGGGCATGATGAATAAACATTTCAGATACGATGTTTAATATCAGTACCTTCAGACAGAATTAAAGAGTTTTCCGGTATGAACGTTCTAACGTTGACATGGTCAGAAAAGATTTCCTCATTGATCGAGGACCATGTTTTGAAATGAAAAAATTGTATAGAACAAACTAAAATCTTTTTTTCCCAACTGCCAAAATAATCAATACGAAAGCAGATAAATTCTTACGCCTCCAAGACTCTTTTCAAGAAAGCACCCAGTCCAAAAAGTTCCATTTCATCCTTGTCAGTTAAGCGCTTTCCTGGATTACTCCTTCTGCTGCCTCCCATCACCAGAGCAAAGATTCATAAAACAAAATATACAGAGCAAGGCTTTGAAGGACATAAACATCTTTTCCCCCCCTGCTGCTTCTGCCTGTGGTTTTTGCTTCAAAAAGTGTTTCCTACTATTGTACCTCCCCTGCTTCACAGGAGCTAACAGCTCTGTATCTCTGCGCGAAAGGAAGGAAATCTAGACCCAGCAATTTCGACAGGACCTCATTGACATTCGTCATACCAGCATCACTCGAGTAAGGAAAACTGCCATTATAATCATCTTCAAATTCAAAATCTGTGACCTGCACAGTGACCACTTTCAATACTTTTTTCTGCATTTGAAGTCACACCTTTATCAGCGGAGGTAGGTAATCATTTCTTCCCAACTTTGGGGAAAAAAAAAAGGTTACAAAGAAAAAACTGGCTTTGCTTTTGGTTTTGCAACTGTATTTTTACAACTGAAAGGGAAGAGAACGTAAAAGTCCATATCCATAAAAAACATGCTGATTAGCCATGTCCGTTTTTCACAACCTATTCAACTTTTGCACTGAAAGATGAGGAAAAATCTGCAATTAGTATCTTTACTATGCTATTGGAATGATTACAATTTAGAAATCAGTTGAAAAATTTTACCTCTCAGCGTACAGGGATGTTGCCAATGAATTTAAATGGTTTGGAGGAGAAAAGAAAAAGAAAAAAAGCTCTAGTAAAATTTATTAGTATCTAGGATAAAGAAATATCATGCCTAGCTACAATACCTGTGAAATTTTACCTGTTCTGTTAGTAAAAGTGAGAAGTCCTAAACACTCAAGTCAATAGCAAAATATTCACTATTTTTTCCTACACCAGCATCAGTCCCTTCATTCATGGAATCACGGAATCTTCAGAGTTGGAAGGGACCTCTAGAGATCATCTAGTCCAACTCCCCTGCTAAAGCAGGATTGCCCAGAGCACATCCCTCAGGACTGCATCCAGGCGGGGCTTGAACATCTCCAGAGAAGGGGACTCCACACCCTCCCTGGGCAGCCTGTTCCAGTGCTCTGTCACCCTCACCGTAAAGAAGTTTTTCCGTGTATTTGAACGGAACTTGCTATGTTCCAACTTGTGCCCATTGCCCCTCGTCCTGTCACTGGGAACCATTGTAAAGAGCCTGGCTCCATCCTCCTTCAACCCTCCCTTTAGATACTTGTAAACATTAATCAGGTCCCCCCTCAACCTTCTCTTCTTCAGGCTAAAGTCCCAGCTCTTTCAGCCTTTCCTCATAAGGGAGATGCTCCAATCCCATAATCATCTTAGTTGCCCTTCGCTGGACTCGTTCCAGCAGTTTCCTGTCCCTCTTGAACTGGGGAGCCCAGAACTGGACACAGTATTCCAGTTGTGGCCTCACCAGTGCCGAGTAGAGGGGGAGAATGACCTCCTTTGACCTACTGGCCACACTCTTCCCTATGCAGCCCAGGATTCCATTGGCCTTTTTGGCAACAAGGGCACACTGCTGGCTCATGGATAATTTGCTGTCTACTAGGACCCCCAGGTCCTTCTCCTCAGAGCTGCTTCCCAGCAGGTCCACCCCTAACCTATACTGGTGCTTAACATTCTTCCTCCCCAGGTGCAGGACCTTGCACTTGCCTTTGTTGAACCTCATTAGGTTCTTCTCTGCCCAGCTCTCCAGCCTGTCCAGATCACACTGGATGGCAGCACGGCCCTCTGGAGTGTCGGCCACCCCTCCCAGTTTGGTATCATCAGCAAATTTGCTGAGGATACACTCTATCCCCTCTATCCCCATTCATTTATGCTCTTTTCATCCTCTCTTTCCCCATGCTAATAACTTCAAAGAACGCACTACCTTTCCCATACAGTATGAAAGCACATCTGAGAACACCTTGACCGGTTTCACTATTAGCAACAGGATTCTCACCAAAAATCAAAATTACTCAAGAAGACACCAGAAAAAGGAGGTCTTTGGCACGCTCGAGAGCATTTCTCTTCTCAAAGATCACCAAAATGTTGCCTATTTCACAAGCAACATTTTGGAACCGGCCTTCTCCAACACGCTCCCTCCGACTCACTACTCCAGTATATTTTATTTTCTTTAACAGAAAATGGATTACCACAACGTTGTTGAGCCACTGACTACCCACCTCAACATCTGAAGCAACTGCTGGACTGCTTCATGTGCTTAGAAAGACATAAAAAAACATCTGTCAGGATTAAATAAATCTTTCTCTTGGCAATAATCCAGGTGGGTTGGTGTGATGTAAGTAGTCATTACTACTTACCTGCAGCCAGTCCTGGGCCACAATAGCCAGTATCACCAGTAAGATTTGTATCACCCTTGCCATGGCTCTGCTTTTACTAAGATCACCTCTCTGAGCAAACAAATTAACTAAATAAAGGAAAAGTAATATTATATAGGTGGCAATTTAAAAAGCAGTGCTCCCACACAGGATTATCATCCTATAAACAGGCATGGTGATTGATAATAGAAACATGCACAAATTAGCGGGACTATGTTCAAGTTAAAGGCACGGCCGAAATCACTTTTACTTTTTTAGGCTTGCTTCTATGAAATAAATACAGAGTACATACTGGTATTTTGCAGCTTTCGGTGCATCTGTCTGGCAGTGGCACAAAGAGACCTACATGACCAAAATCAGTTCAGAAGATCTTTTGAGAAGCAGAGACTACAACGCAAGGAGATTGCACTTGAAACTAGAAAAAGCCCAGATATGGCATCAGTAACACATTCACTTTTCCTTACGAGGAAAGGATTTCAGAACAGGAAGAACCATTGTACTATGTACAACTATACATTATTTTCTTTACAAGAGTGGCATTTGAGGGCTCGGACTGACAGATAGAAATTTTTCACTCTGTGTCCTTGTGCAGGTATATGAGCTATTCCTCAATAAGATCACAGACGATAGTTTACAAGCTGCAGCTTACAACACGGCATTTCCTAAACAAACTGAAAGCAGCAATACCTTGGTTGGAAAAGGAGGTTGTAACATTATAAGCAATCCTCACTCATTTACCAAATCGTTGTGTTTTTATCCAGGTTGATTACCAGCTCAGAATCTGCACCACAACCTCATGCTGTACCACAGGTAAAGTCCCTAGAATAAAAAATCCCTACATTTCCCTCATACCTTTCCCTACCTTTTTTTTATGCCAAGCATGATACCGCAAAGGCTTCCTAAGCCTGTGTCTGTGTCTGAGTGTGCTGACATGAAGCCCAAGGGAAAAAAGCAATCCCTGCGTGAGGTTTTCAGAGGGGCTGAGACTGAGAACCTGAGGTGCTTCAAAAGCCTTGCTGGGAAATAAGGGAAGCGGAACAGAAGGACATAATAAGTCTGAATATGAGCCAGCAGTGTGCCCAGGTGGTCAAGAAGGCCAACAGCATCCTGGGCTGTATCAGGAACAGTGTGGCCAGAAGGACTGGGGCAGTGATGGTCCCCCTGTACTGGGCACTGGTGAGGCCCCACCTCGAGGGCTGTGGCCAGTTTTGGGCCCCTCACACCAAGAAAGACGTTGAGGGGCTGGAGCGTGTCCAGAGAAGGGCAACGGAGCTGGTGAGGGCTCTGGAGCACAAGTCTGGTGAGGAGCGGCTGAGGGAGCTGGGGGTGTTCAGCCTGGAGCAAAGGGGGCTGAGGGGAGACCTTCTCGCTCTCCGCAACTCCCTGAAAGGAGGGGGTAGCCAGGGGGGGTCGGGCTCTTCTCCCAAGGAACAAGCAAGAGGACAAGAGAAAACGGCCTCAAGTTGCACCAGGGGAGGTTTCAGACGGAGATTAGGAAAAATTTCTTCCCGGAAAGGGCTGTCGAGCATTGGAAGAGGCTGCCCAGGGCAGTGGTGGAGTTGCCATCCCTGGAGGGATTTAAAGGACAGGTAGACTTGGCACTTAGCAACATAGTTCAGTGGTAATTTGGCAGTGTTAGGTTAACAGTTGGACCTGATCATCTTAAAGGTCTTCTCCAACCTAAACAATTCTATGAAAGACATTCTATGAATGACCTTGATAAGGTCTACTGAGAGATAATATCCCATTTCACAGTATCTGGAGGAGTTGGATAACCAAGCTGTACTGAAGGTCAGCAGACACCTAAGCACAGTGCTTCAGTTCGCAGACCTGGTAAAACAAGTTCTGGATAAAGACCAGGAGAAGCTTTTGAAGAGGGCAGAAAACTATATGGGGAGTCTCCTCCTCAGTCCCTCCAGCCCTTTTTTTCCCTCTTGAAACACAGAAGTTAACACAGAACAACTTCTAAAAAAAAGCAACGGGTAGAACACATCCTTCAGGACCATTCAGAAATCTGTTGAAGATCTCTACCAATAAGACTAAACTGTGTTGAGTGGTAGAGCCTTAGAAACTTGTGTTGGAGCCAAACTGGAAGAAGGGTGAAAGTGATAAGCAGTGAAAGTGATGCGATATGCTCTTTTTGCTCTCCTCTCCCCATCCTTCTCCCTTCTCCTCCCTCTCTGCACCCCTGAGAAGTATTATTTGGTTCTCTACATCTAAGCAGAGATAGATTATGCATATAGTGCCCAGATGATTGGATTTAGTTTCCTCTAAAGAAAGGCTGGGAGCCAATTCTGTTAGTGTTTTAATAAAAGCCCCTTGAATTTTAACTCAGCCTGTTGCAATTAATTAAGACCTGTCAGAAAGGCTGTTTAAAAAGGCTTGGGCATAATTTCTTTTCAGAGATGCTGAGAGAGAGACTGCTTTTTTCCAGGGCGCAGTTACATAAAACAAGGTCAGCCAACACAGTGCTCCTACCTCTCACGTGCCTTCCTGGTCCGCGCTGTACATTGCCCTTACTTACCTAGCACTGGCCTGATACGTGTTGGCTTCTATACAAACTGTGCTCCTCTGAACCAAATCAGCTCTAACCAAGCAGAAAAAGTGGCTAGCTTTATGATGGGACAATGACTTGAATCAAGATCGACAATTTTGACTTCAAGAAATTCCTGTCTAAGATTAGGAGCTGTGTTGTCTTCTGTGTCCTCCCCCACGACCAAAATGATTCTACAATTCTCTGAGTCTATGCCATGCTCTCTATCAGACCTTATCTTACCCTCCAGCTCTCCATCTGCAGGCAGGCAGATGCACTCACATCCAGCACGTCCTGCTGGGAGAAAAACGTGATCAACCTGGCTTCGCTCCCCTCTTCAAATAAAGGGATTTACACTCACTTTCAAAACAGATGATGTAGTCATTGCTGGTTTTTTATAAAACAGAGGTAACTACACAGGGTCCTGGAAAGGGAAAGACAGAATTAAACATAGTAAAGAAAAAGCAGGATGCTAAGAGACAAAATTATTCCAGATCATGTTCTCATTTTCATTCTGTTCCACTGTTTTTAAATGCTCTCTTGTTAAAAATTGTGCTCTGCTCTTCATGAATTCTCAGCAAAGTTATAACTGAAAGGAGATAGAAAGTGACGGGATACAATTTACACAAACATTTAGAAGTCTAAACCAAGAGCATCCTTCCAGCTGCTGCCTGAGGAAGCGCACCGCTCCGGTGCTGGGGAGCCGGGACACCTCTCGGGGAAATGGGTGGTCTGAAAACTGGGACTAGTAGGACGTGGGTCTTTATTTATGAGCACTTCAAATACGAAGTCAGCTGCTGCAGGGCAAATATAGGGGTTTTATGTAAGTAATAAGTAGCTCTGGAGAGCTGTTCATTTTTGGCCAGGTCATGTTGTAAAAGGGGAGCTTGCCACAAACCTTTTTATCCATGCTTCCTTGCTGCAGTGCCCCAGAGCCAGGCTCCCTGGGCAGCTCTTGGAGTTCACTTCATACACGGTGACGTCTCAGCACCTCAGCGGGATAGACAGCAGGGAACAGCATTTCCCACATTCCCATCTTTGGCCTCAGTTTTGCACAGCAGTCACGGCGTAGAAGCAGCTCCTACCTACGAACTTTCATAAAGAACAAATATTTCAACAGGTTTTCACCCTGCTCTTTTTCTGTATGGCTTTGAAACAGCTCCTCTGATAAATTTTCTTATTATTCATTTTTATGCTACAGAACATTACAAGATTCTGAAGAAAACCTTAAAGACACACTCCCCATTGGACAACCGTCAATTCACGTAACTCATCAGTGCCAAATGGGAGACGGCACTAGCATACACTGCAATCCAAATGCAAATTACCTCTAGGTTGTGCAATAAATAAATAAACAAGCCTGGAGGAGGTACAGAGTTGAGCGTGCAGTCAGCAATACTATCACTCTCCTGCGTTTTACCAGACCAAGTACCAGGGGTCAGAAAACCACAGCATCCTGCCACAAAGGTAACATGAGCAGCTTGTAAAAAAAAATAAAAAATAAATTAAAAATAAAACAAAACAAAAAACCCAAAGAAACAAACAAAACCAAAAAAACCAACCAACCAACCAAAAAAACCCAACCAACCAACTAACCAACCAAAAAAAAAGTAGAAACAAACAAACAAACAAACAAACAAAAATTCCAAAACCAGCCCACAATTCTCATTGGTGTGCTGATTCCTCTACAACAGCTAGTCAAAGTCAGTATCTGTTATGCCAATCTTTAAGATTCCCCAGTCTAATACTCCTGAAAAAGCACATCTCCACCCACAAAGCCGACCCTGCTATTTTTTTTTGCGCCATTTCTCAGTAGTGTTCAATGAAACCACCAGCCTCAAGAAGAGCCTGTAAGGTCAGGAGATGGGGTCTCTCAGCAACAAGGCGAACGCTTTGAGTCTCTTACCGGAGATGAGTGATCCGAAAGCTGCAAGGTTTGTAGTCGGAGAGGAAAACTCACTTGGCTTATCTTTTTCCAGAGCTACAGGTAAAAATAGCACAGAATAAGAAAAGAAAGAAAAAGGGGGGAAAAGAATAAAAGAGAGAAAGACATAAAATTAAAAAAAAAGAGCAATGAATTGAAAAATATCCTTAACTACTTCAAGACTAATAGGAAAATTATAATGTTGCCCAAATTTGCCTTTGAAGTTTCAGTTATGCAGCAAAGGGGACGTTATAATGATCTCAGAGTTGGTAAATCATCTGGTACAGAATAAGTACTAGATTTGGCTTCCTTTGAAAGTAATGGAGTATCCTCTGACAGTGGATTATGAAATGTTCAACATCATGAAGGGTAAAATTAGATATTTTGTTGAAGAGTACATTACTCATTTAGGCAAGTCAAGCACATATTCATCATTATTTAACAAGTGTAGCAGACCCAAAAAATGGTTTTGTCCCTTTTTCAGTGTTGCATTATATTTTATGAAACATCAGCAGTTGATTAAAAAAGAAATCCTATTGTTGCCTTTCAGACTCTTTTCTTGTATTTACACAAAAACATTTTCTTGCTTAGAAATTCCAGAATGCAGGCAGATCACCATGGTTTTTTAAACACTTCAATAATCTGAGCAGGACACAGCCACAAAATACAAAACACTTTTTCAGAGCCATTAGACTGCCAACTGTAAGGATTAGCAATCTATTTACAGCATACCAAGCAAATTCAAATTTATCTACCATTGCCTACAGAAAACTACTGTCATCCCTCATCTGAAACACATAAGTTTTCTAATTGCTCATAAAAGCAAATTTCCATTGTTGCACCAGCATATTTCATTGTTGCACCAACATATTTAGGATGGTAAAAAATAAGAAGAATTAGCATTCACCAACAGATTAAGTTATTAGCTAGAATCACTGGTCCAAAAACTGATCAGCTTCCCCCACGATGTATGACACTAGCCAGCACAAAATTAATATTTTTTACTTATTTCTTTTTACTGAAAGGCAGCAATATGTAGGTGTTATTCTTTAAACATTCCAAGTAAGCTATCAAGATTTTACAATACAAACACCGCTAGTGGAAAAACAAGAGAGTGTGTTCCATAGGAAACTGGTTTATTTTAAGGGGCTATTTTCCTGTCAGAGATGTTTAATTTCATGCATTTCAGCAAAAATAGGTGCTTGCTTTTGCCAGTGCACAAGATGACTAAAACCTTATATTTTCTACAATGGAGCATCTAGTTGGAAGGCATCTGATGAGAATTCACAATGCCCAAAGATCATGTCTTCCATTAACCCCCTTCACAGAAGACAACACTAAAGCCCAAGTACGAAACAAACGGAACAAATTCTGGACAAATTCTTAATGCTACCAGAGTTTTCACCTGCCATAGTTACACATTATCAACTGCTGGCTCTGAAACATCGATACGTAGCAGCAGTTGGTGCTAGTAGAATTTCTAGTGTAGTTATTACTATAAATTAGGATATTGATTATTTTAATAAATCATGAAAGCACGTACTTTTCAAAGATAATAACTGTGTATTGACTCTAAAACTCACTGTTAAGTGACTAAGTGATACTTCATAACTGTGCACATACTCTCCAAGTATTCAGCTGTTATGCCTCCATCAGTTTCCCAAAGGGGTTAGACCTGGATGAATATCCGCAGGTCCATAGTGAGGACAATCACATCTGCAGCTTTCCCAGGGGCAAAAGGGACAAAGATTATTTCTTCCTGTTCCAATTAAGAGAGCAAGTTAATAGCAAACCTCTGGAATTCTGTCCTTCCCACCCTCCTATTTTGTGTTGAATCTGGCTGCACATTTTGAAACATTCACATCAGTTTGAGGTTTGGTTTTCCAAGTCATGAAGACAAATTCAGTTTATGTTTTATTTTCTAATTTGGCCATTCTTCCTGGCAAAGTAATTTTACCTGAAGTTAAAAGTATTGGAAAAGATTATTCAAAACTGAAATACATATAGCTGCTGAAGTTACAAAGTGCAATAGAAATAAGTGGCTCCAAAGGAGTAAAATGAAAACTCATGCTTCATGAATGAAGAATCATGTGCAGACCGAAAGAAATTCACATTCTTGGCATAATATTAAATCCATGAACTAATTAAGATCTAATGCCAGCTAACTTACATCTTTTAAATATTTTTAAAACTCCCAGTCTCTCCCCAGTAATACATGAAGTGTCATTTACACTTGTACCAATGAATGAGTAAGACGGGTTGTAGACATGACTAGGGAGAGACAGGACACATAAGTTCTATGATCAACTGATTTTTGTCTCCACATTTAAATAAAATATTTCACATGAAAGCAACATTTCACTGCAAAACCACAGAAGTCTAGAAGCAGACATGTTCTTTCTTCTCTTGCAAAAGTTGTACATAAAAGAAGGAAACTAGGCTTCCTATGCTTTTGAAGGTTTCAGATTTTTTATAAGAGCTAGCGGGAAGTTAAAAGATGATCTTTAATGTTGATGATTAATGTGTCAGTCTGAACTGTCATCATTTATTTCTCTCTTGCTTTTTACTTAAGTAATTTAGAATCACATTCTTCAGTAGTTTAGCATCACACCTGAAAAGCCAAGAACTTATGATGACTATAGAAAGGAAATTAATATAGCTATATAATGCTCAAAATCAACCTATAAGCAATTCCTCCGTGTTTGCCATACACCAACCTAGGATATACACAACTGAAACTAATCAAAAAATAAGAGATTAAAGACACATATACAGTAACTAGCTTGTGCCAAACAAGTTCTGAACAGATTTTGCCTTTTCCTTCTTCCATTTTGGTTAAGATCTAAAAAAATTACATGGCAGATCAAAACAGTGATACCACCAGACATATTTTTCTGGATTATTATAAATCTGAGCCACTGCAGCCGTTGTCACAAGTAGAGTTTATTAATTAGAGTTCAAAAATGGACAGTTATTTACAACATATTTTAAGTTGAAATGGTACAATGCATCATCTCTCTACCACAGTAGTTCTGCTGTACTTTACTAACAGTATGTTTGATGTTTCAGTAAATTCTGACCAGTGACAGTGCCTTCAACACTGACATTATCTCTCTGTTTCAGGTATGTCCAAGCAAAATCTTGCCCCCATTGAAATCAACGACAAGGCTTTTGCTTCATATAATGAAAGGCAGGATTCCTTACCCCTGGATCTTGCTGTTAGAAAGTTCTCTAAAAGGCAGGTTTTTTAAATGCATAGCTTCTCTAAAAAATAGTTACAGTACTTTGTTATTTTATGCCATAGTTTTCCAAATTTCAAAACAACAAGATCTCAGTTCTGGAACCTGGTCCCATTCCAGTTACATCCTCTATGTTGTTCTCCTGAAAACCACTGATTTAGCCTCTGGAGATGAGTAAGCAAGCATGAAGAAATTATACCTGCATGAAAGCACCTGACAAGAAATATGATATCCTGTTTTATTCAATGAAAACTGAAAGGTTTGAGTGGCACCAAGTGGGGGGCAGGGAAGAAGATGGTAAGCAATGTGAATTAAGTGGAATCATTCTTTAATCTTCCATTCTCTGCATATGAAGGATTAATCCTCATAACATCTTACTACAGACGAGTGTGTGAACTCCAACTTTTTTTAATTCTTCAAGAGAACTGTCACAGCCTGACATCATGTTACTAAGTATTTACTAAGTTACCATCTTTTACTTAAAAGCTGTCAGCTTTTAACTTGTAATCAAGAGATAATGATAGAAGAAAGGTCAAAGAAAAGCAAGTAAGAGAACTCCTGCCAAGGTTAGAGGCTACAAGGTAGATTCAAACACTGGGAAATGCACAGTAAAGGAAGAGGGCTAGAAGCAAATAATTAGCTATTCAACTGGTCCCTGAAAGGCTACGCAAGGATAAAAGATGCAGATGGGGGACTGACAGAGGCAAGCAGAACAGGAGGGGAGGACAGAAGTTCATGGAGGACACATTAAGAACAGTAAAAAGATGATTTCACAGATCCACAAGGGAAGGGATAAGACTGTAGTTCTACAATCTCAGGTATCAACAGGGATGCTGGGAGGGCTGGAGCCCCTCTGCTGTGAGGACAGGCTGAGAGAGCTGGGGGGGTTCAGCCTGGAGAAGAGAAGGCTCCACGGAGAACTTCCAGCCCCTTCCAGTCCCTAAAGGGGCTCCAGGAAAGCTGGGGAGGGACTCTGGAGCAGGGAGGGGAGCCATGGGACGAGGGGGAAGGGTTTTACACTGACAGAGGGGAGATTGGGATTAGATCTGAGGCAGAAATTCTTGGCTGTGAGGGGGGTGAGCCCCTGGCCCAGGTTGCCCAGAGAAGCTGCAGCTGCCCCATCCCTGGAGGGGTTCAAGGCCAGGTTGGATGGGGCTTGGAGCAACCTGGGCTGGTGGGAGGTGTCCCTGCCCAGGGCAGGGGGTGCCACTGGGGGGACTTTAAGGTCCTTTCCCACCCAAACCATTCTATGATTCTACGATTCTAAGCAAGCAAGAGGGAGAATACAATGTAATTTTAAATCAATACGTCTATTGAGCACATGTTTTGTAACATCCAAGGTTAGAAACAGGAAATAGGAAAATTAGAATTGTTAGTTCTCTGGTTTATAATTCATTTTTTTTCATTTAGGTTTTTCATTTATTTTGCATTTGATATTTAATTTTGCAAGATGCTGCAGTGGGCCTCTGCAGAAGACAGTTTAACAAGGAGATAGTGGTTTCAACCAGAATCTCAATAGTTTAATCATAGGCTTTGGTTGTAGAGACCCATACACTGATATGAGTTTCTGCTATATCACCTGGGCGCATATCATGCCATTAGTATCTGCTGCCTTTACCAAAACAACTTGTAGGTACTGTTTGGAAGAGCTTGTTCCTATACAGATTTGCAAAAGCATAATGCTCTCAGCAAACCCCTATCCCAGTCTATGAACTTTATCTACTCTGGTCTGTAATAAAAAGACTAACACATAATCACATTTGCCAGCTTTTAGCTTTTTCCGCCATGAAGGAATTCTGCCAAGCCAGCTGGAGCTGTACAATACCTGGAGAAGGGAACAAAAATCAGCCCCAACACTTTTTTGATTCTAAACTATTTGTTTTAACTAGCACCAATATGCCTCTAAAGGCTAGAAATCCCACAGGTATCTCTGAAAAAAGAAAAAACTCAGAAAAGGAGGTCTTTTGCACCAGAAGATGTTAGTCCATTATGATTCCACTGAGACTCTGGAAAGAACCATTTAAAATGCTATTTATTAGAGCTAACACTAAAGAGAAGGAGAGAATAGTACAGAAAATCTGACCTCCCTTTAGATGCTGGGACCCCTAAATTATACAGCATCGAACGGGTCTCTGGTCAGCACACAGCATGCTGCGCAGACCCTGCCTGTGGAAAGAGTTAACCCATGTTGGTCATGGGAGATACTATAGGATTTTCTTACAAGAAAATAAACTCTATTCATCATTTCTACTGCCAAACAGGAAGGATATTCACAGGAGAACATCCTGCTACACTTTTAGATAAAGGCAAGGCCACTCAGGTGGGTGGCATCACCTAGGCTAAAAGTCTGTTGCCAGTAAATATCTGGGGAGGGTTTCAGATGGCTTAAATTTAGGTGCCTAAAATTCCCGTTATAGTCAATAACGATCTAACCAATACAGTCAATAGATTCCAGCAAACAATTCATTTTACCCTCCACACCTGGTCTCTAGCAGGCTGAGCTACTCTGTGAGAGACTTTGAAAGATGTTGTGGGACCCCTGTGAGAGATTAGCGGTAATGGCAGTTTATATACCACTGGTTCAGCGCTGCGAGGCAAGTGCCTGGTCGCAAAGTGAATCTTACCCCAGTGCTGGATTTTTTGAACTGCTGCTGACAGCCGGTTCATAGTGAGCATCCTGTGTTGCTGAAAAACCCGCTTTTGGAAAACTACCGGTAATCACCAGCCGGGAAGAGTCTGTCACCTTGCACATCCTCGGGTTCCGCAGAACCTCTGTGTGTAAAATCTGCCCCGTGCAAGTCACTAAGGGCAAGTGGCACTTGCTGATTTGGTCCAATCTCATTTGCAAATGTTGGACTCTGGGACAGATATTCCATTTTCCAAAATGAATTCTCAGTGCTCCCAATGCTGCAACTACCAATGGACAACATCAACAGCATGGCCACAGTAGCGGTTCCTCCACTTAAAATAGCTTATTAAAAGCTATTGATTTTAGCCACAGCAGAGGCTGCATGCACCTAATAAAATAACTGCATGAACTAAGCGTAATGAACAAAACTTTTCAAGTATTTTCTTCTTTTGACACCTTTCAGTAAGCTTTTCTCAGCAAGAATGGAGGAAAAGAATCATTAGCCTGAGTCCTACATGAAATCCTTCACTAGATGTAATTCAACAGGTAACACAAGGTAGAAAAGCATAGGATCCCTGCCAGGCAGGAGGCTAATACTATTTTAGGATCACTGGTGGGGAAAAAAAAAAAAAACAACACATCCTTAGTGAGAAATTAAAATAAAATAATACTTGCTGACTCCCACCAGAGGTCAGTCACATCATAGGAATGAAATGAAAGTCACCAAAATTCTAAGTACTCATCGATTCTACATACGATGGAAAATGTAACTCCATTTTTAACCCAATTTAAAATTCAATTTCTACATGTTTTATTATATTATTCATAGTTGGGATAAATGTATCCTGCTTTAATAACATGAGCATGGGAGAAAATATAGAGCTCTGGTAAGGAAAAGAAACAAGGACCTGAATAAACTCCAGTTTAGCTTTCAGTGACTGAGAAAGAGCAAGAAACAATATTGCAAAACCCTAAGGTGCTGGTAACTATAACTAATGCTGTAGATAAGACTGTGCATGATGGACGTGGATGGCAATAAACTATCATTTTATCACAATAGTCACATTTCGGGAGCTGAAAGTCACAGAGAAATTAGGAGAAGTAGGAGTTGTTCTTAGTAGTGCGGTAGGCATACACCTTGTGTTAAGGAGCTATTATGCGTACCTACCTTAAACAAGACTCCTAGTAGTTAGTGAAAATTGTGTTACTTTTCTGACTAAAATGAAATACAACATAACAGAGACTGCAGTGCTAACTATAATCTCAGAACCCAGAGAAAATTACAACCTTATGCACTCAAATGTGAGTTAGTAGACAAGATCTGAGGCAGAAATTCTTTGCTGTGAGGGGGGTGAGCCCCTGGCCCAGGTTGCCCAGAGAAGCTGTGGCTGCCCCATCCCTGGAGGGGTTCAAGGCCAGGTTGGACGGGGCTTGGAGCAACCTGGGCTGGTGGGAGGTGTCCCTGCCCAGGGCAGGGGGTGGCACTGGGTAGGTTTTAAGGTCCCTTCCAACCCAAACCATTCTGTGATTCAATGATTGTGTGAAAAGAGTTGTTCAGTAAACAATGTTCCATGCTGCAAGTCACCATCCAGCTGCACAAACAATTGGAGGAAGGAAAAAACAGAAGAGAAAAACAAGCAGATGTTTGATAAATGTCTGTGGATTAAAAGCCCACATGATGTACCTGATGGCTGCAGGCTGGTGGAGTTGGATCCAGTGGAATGCGTTTGTGTGAGGGGATTAGTCAGCGTGTAACACGACAGCTCCTCTCAGCCCCTCAGCACGGAGCAACGGTCTTGACAAACCAGGCGTAGCTACAGCTCAATGGCTCAAAATCCACCTCATCTTAGAATCATAGTATCATAGAATTGCCTCGGTTGGAAGGGACTTTTCAGATCATCGAGTCCAATCATCAACCTAATTCTGACAAGTCACCACTACCCCACGTCCCTCAGCACCACGTCTGCCTGGCTTTTAAATCCCTCCAGGGATGGAGACTCCACCACTGCCCTGGGCAGCCTCTTCCAATGCTTAACAACCCTTTCCGGGAAGAAATTTTTCCTCATATCCATCCTAAACCTCCCCTGGCACAACTCGAGGCTGTTTCCTCTTGTCCCATCGCCTGTTCCTTGGGAGAAGAGCCCGACCCCCCCTGGCTACCCCCTCCTTTCAGGGAGCTGTAGAGAGCGAGAAGGTCTCCCCTCAGCCCCCTTTTCTCCAGGCTGAACACCCCCAGCTCCCTCAGCCGCTCCTCACCAGACTTGTGCTCCAGACCCCTCACCAGCTCCGTTGCCCTTCTCTGGACACGCTCCAGCCCCTCAATGTCTTTCTTGTGGTGAGGGGCCCAAAACTGGCCACAGGCCTCGAGGTGGGGCCTCACCGGTGCCCAGTAGAGGGGGACGGTCACTGCCCTAATCTCACCATTAAGACACTTAAGCATCTTAAAATGTTTAAGCTTAACTACAGCGTGGTCCGGGGTTGTGAGTCCGGCTCCCCGCGGGCATCCTTGGAGCGCATCAAATCCTCCCTTCCCTTCCGGTCTCCGATCCCCTCACGGTGCCGGGGAGGGAACGCCTCCCCTCTCCGTGCCCCCGCCCGGCTCCCAAGCGCGGAGCTGAGGCGGGGGTTCGCCCCTCGGCTCCCCCCGCCTCAGGCCGCCGCGGGGCCGCCCCCGCCCGCCCGGCGGCTCCGTTGCTAAGCAACGCGGGCCCATCTTCCGCCCGCCGCCGGCGGTTCCTCCAATGAGCGGCCGGCGGGGGCGGGCCCGGCGGGTTGCCCGGGAGACGGGGCTGCGCGGCGGCGGCGGCGACGGCGCGGGCGGGCAGGTGAGGGCCGGGGCTGGGAACGGCACCGGGGAGTGGGCTCCGAGAGCGGCACCGGGCCTGGGGTGTGCGGTAACGGCCTTTCCCGCCCGCTGCGGCCGGGGTGAGGCCGGTGCCGGCCCGGTTGTCCGCGGCCGGCGGTGCTGTGGGGTTCGGCCGCCCTGCGGCCTGGGGACGGGGCTGGCCCTGGAGAGCTGGCGGGGCTGAAGTGTCCTGGAGCGGGCTGACGGTATTGTTGGGGGGGTTGGGTTCGTTTGGGGACTTTTCGGCTGCGTGGGAGGGAGGGAGAGCTCTGGGCTTCTTTATACTGTAAGTGCTTTTCCCAGGTGGGACAAGTGCGAGGGGTGGGGGCAAAAACAAGCTTCGAGAATGACAAAAATCCTTCAAGTACAAAAGCAAAGTACAGGCTAAGCGAGCCAAGCTTGTCAGAACAAATTTAAGATAGAGGGCTCTGCAAATGAAAAAAGAATAAGTATTTAAAGTTTTTTTCTGTTAAATAAATTCCTCTGATGCCTGAAGAGATGTTGCTTTGCATAGAAAGGGTCTCACGGCAGTTTGAGAAACTGTTTTGGAAGGCTTGAAAGTGGCAGGCGTGAATTCAACGTCTGAGCGAGATCTTTAATTACTTGGAATGCTGTAGTAAAGGACATAATCCCGGATTTTAAAATCAGTAAAACCCATACTGTTCTTAAGAACTGGCTTGACCGCTGCAGGATGTAGAACACGAAGACTTGGAAGTCTCCTTTTCAAGCCCCCAAACTTGTTGTTTCAAGAATATCTCTCTGATGGTTGCGCTTTCAAAAGCGTTGCTCTTCCACAAGCGTCATGGGTTAGAAAGTCTGTTGTGTCTCTTCTAACTAATTCTAGAGTTTAAATCTCTTCATGTGAGGAGTGTAGAGCTTTCTGGTTTTATGCCTTATTTAAAAATTTATCCTTGACATTATGCTATTCGTAAAAGCATAAGAGGGGAAGAATTCTGATAATAAAGACATACAGTAAACAACCAGATGTTTCTCAAACTTTAGCAAAGTGTTACTTTGCTTAAGTTATTCATGGTAAGGTATATTTCCTAGTGCTTTAAATAAAGTTCAGTATGCTAACCTTTGCACTTCCTAGATTTTTGTAGTCTTGAAATAGGGGAAATTCCCTTAGGTTGCGCCATTTGCAAATAAATTCTTTCCTGATTAAAAGGAACAACTGTATAGGTTACTGATATGTTTTAAGGTTTCTGTTAGAGAACAAGTGCCTTGCACGAATCAGTCAAGTTAACTTTGCATTACTGTTATTTATGTTTTGCATATCAGAACTGATCAAAAGCTTCAGTTAAGACCATAATCATCTTTGGCTAGTTGTTGTAACCCATATGGCAACGCGGTGATCTAAAGAACTTGCAAAGGTAATATGGAGTATGTATGGAGTAATACAGATAATGCAAACATTTTAAAATATCTTAGTAGCATTGTTTTATTTACTAATTTTTTGGTGACTTATTAATTATTCTTCCTGACAAGATATCTACTGTCTTCTTCCATCTCTCTGTTTCAACGGAAGTGTCCTTCTGTGCGTTCTATTGCACCAAATCTTGGGCTCATTTTGTAGCTCTGGCTATTTAAAGGACCCATAACACAACGATAAACTTCTAATTTAGTCATTTGCTATGAGGAAAATTTCCACATTGCAAGAACAACATAAGAAAGTGCTCAGTGAGTTTGACTAATGGTCCATTTCACTCAGTGAGCCAGTATTTGATTTCCAGCAGTGGTAGGAGATGGTAACTTAAGGGAAAGCAGTATTTCCTCTCCTGCAGTCTGTGAGTTGGTGTTGAGGTGGACAACAAGAGTTACTTC
Organism: Sterna hirundo; assembly: GCA_009819605.1. Taxonomy (NCBI): domain Eukaryota; kingdom Metazoa; phylum Chordata; class Aves; order Charadriiformes; family Laridae; genus Sterna; species Sterna hirundo. The sequence goes on from CM020441.1 coordinate 2,564,510, forward strand.
AGCAAATCTGGTAGAGATGCTGTGTGACTCACATATTTTGTAATATAAGGCAAAAGATGCACAGCACAAGAAGATACGTAAATATTGATAAAACATTTGAATTATAGCCACTGGCTATGAGAACTGAGAATTCACCTGTAGGGTATAGGCAATTCAGTGACAGCGTCGTTCAGGCTAGCGATTATTTATGGCAGGAGCTGAGCTGTGCTCTGGGGACTGGAGAAGGACGGAGGCTTTGTATGGTATTCTCTTCCCGATTTAAATCCTTTAAATACACCGTGGCTGAAGCCATTGGGGGCATTTATTCCTTATCCTGTTCTAGCACAGGTTGGGGAATTTGGTCTTGCTGTGATGTGTGGGATTCATTTAAGATTAGCAGTAAAGTTGTAGAGTTTTGCTGCCTGCCTTCAAAGTTGTTAACAATATCGTATACCAGCTCTCAAGGCAGTCTTACGTGTGGGAACTTGTCTCTTCCAGTTCTTCCTGTCCTTTGGTGGTGGTTTCATTTATGGTGATGACCTTGACTGCATCGTCATCTCTACTAAGGCTGCTCCTTAGTGTTTTCACTTGGGCTACTTTGTTCAGTTTTATGGGGGAAGCTGCGTGTAAGCAGACAAGCTTATAATTAGTAATTTCTGAAGTCTTCATCATTGATGAGTCTTTGTATTCAGTGTCCAGTGTCTAACTTCCTATTCAATGATGGGGGATCCCCAGCACTCGGAAGCAGTTGTTGGCATGGAAAAGTATTAATGTCATCTTTTTTTCTTGGGTTGTATATTATAGGTCTTATCTTGGTGAAGTTTTTCTCTACTTAATGAAGTTTTTTTCTTAATGCTTCTACTGACTAAAAGTTCGGTTCAGGTACAGGAACTTTCATCTACTTTCCAATTTGAATGCAGCTGCTTAGCCTGTATGGTATCTTGATTTAAATAACACTTCTATATCTCTGGTAATTACCTCCTCCTCCATCATTTTTTAAAACACTGTATTTAAAATGTTTAAATCCATGTCTTTTGAATATGTAGCACATCCAGTGTTTGACTGATTTTTTTTCCAAGGGTTTTTTCCTCTCCCTCCTTCTGACTGATTCCGTTCTGCTTGTCGTACTATAGTTGTGTGGTTTGCACTTACTTTCGTGGTCCCTTGAAACCAATCATCTCTCCTTGCAGTGTTTTGGGGAAAGAGAGTTTATGCCAGCCCTTTGATTTATATGTTTTAAGACCTGTTTTGTTTCTGTCTTAGATACAATTGTTTGGATTTACTTGTGTGATTAGACAACCTACTTTTGCCTCTTACTCAGTAGCCTCTTTCTTAATGAGACATAAATTGCCTAGTTTATTAATAAGCTGAACCCCAATTACTTTGGCTTTAACCTTGTTTATTCTCTTTTTCAATCTGATTAAAGAATCATTTGCAGGTTTATGCTAGAGTTGATTATATTAATATTTTTTTTTCCCCACATAGGCAGATCAAGGTCCAAGAGCACTAATTAATGCTACTATTTTCATTCTCTTAACCTCCTTTTCTAGTTGTTACCTATTGTCTGAAAATACCTGTAGTGGGAGACTGATAATGATGGAATGAAAGAGGATGTGTCACATCCTGGAGATTAATTTCATACATCAGTTCAGATGCCAGCAAGGAAAAATTAAGACTTCCACTTTCAAGTGTGAGGTCAGTGTTGGGAAGAGCTCTGTATTCATTTGTTACTGAACTGACTGCTCTGTAAAAATCCTTAGGGCAGAAAATCTCCGTGTTTTAGAACATTATCTTGGAGACAAACTTTTCAAGAGTTGATCCGTCTGGTAAAATCAACTCTATCTTGCCTGCGTCCAGCTTTAGCAAGTTTTCCAAATTTGGAAAATTAGTATTTGCAGATGTGCGAGAGGGTACAGTTTGCACAAGGCGATACACAGCTGGGTGTCATCCACATTTTGGGTATTCAGCCCTCCCGGCTCACCGCCTCCATTAACAGACACGCACAGATGGTGAATAGCACAGGGATGTGACCGAGATCTGAGGGATTTTAAGTATTACCTTGAACTTCACAGCTAGAGAGAATTATTTCTCCTTTTTTTATTAATTTTTTGCCTACTTTCAAGTTATGTTCTCTATGAGCTTGTTTGTGTTTCAGATGCTGGTTTTTTTTTTTCTGCTAAGGAAAGTTCTTTGTACATTGAGTAAAATATACTTTGGAAGTGTTTCTGTTATTTCTTAAATCTGCCACAGAAATGTACTTAATAGTACTTGTTATTTAATTTATAATTATCTTAACATCCAGATTAGCAAAATACAGTTTAAAATGTGATTATTACTAAAATAGTCAATTTAAAATGTTCATTATCATTGCAGACAGGGATTTGCAGTTTATAATCTGAATTTATTATAAACTAAGATGTTTCCGAAGAACATGGTAGAATGGAATGCCTTAGCTAAACATAGATAAATCCTACGAGCGTGGTACAAAAAATACATGAAACATCATTCTTGCTGTTTAACTGTTTGCTGACAGACTGCACGACCTTTTGTCTTTTTTTTTTTTTTCTTCACAGAAACCGGTGCATTTCAGCTCTAAGTACATTCAAATTTTATAGGTGTAGTGATTATGAAGCTGAGACAAGCATTTCAGTATAGACATCGCTTTATTAATAAGGTTATAATTTTTCTCCATACATATGCTGTGTGCCTTTTTTGTCTCTTTTGACCAAGGGATTTAAAAATCAGAGATGTTGAACTTTCCCTTTTCTCAAATGTTATATGTATTCTTCACAACACTTAAATGGAAACATCTGCTAAACCATAGTGACAGCGGTACTTTACATATAAACATTCTCACTTTTTTTTTTTTCTTAAGAGGTGTTAATTTATTTTCTTAAAAAGAAAAAAGACTATAAAGTTTCATTGAATTTATTTTTCGAGATCCAATTATGGAACATCCTTAGGAAGATACGTGATCAAGTCCAATCCAGTGCTATTGTTGGCAGCTAGAGCCTAATCTCCTCCGTAAACTGATAAAGCTCAGTCTTAAAAGTAGCTATGTTTTTGTCCTTGTACCCTTGGGGGAAGGTTGTGCTAAAGTCTCATCCCAGTGTAGACGTGGTGATAATGATGGTGTTGCACGTCTCTTACTAACAGCTTATTTTAATCACTGCGAGGTGGCCCAGCTATCCTGTTTGTCAACTTGTCCTGATAAATCCATACAGCTTCTTGGGAAAGAGCAGATGAGGGGAAAAGTAAAAAGGACAACCATTTAGAGCCCTGCATATGTTTGTCCCATTCGTAGCGTGGGAGGAGTAGGGGAAATCTAATTCTTAACTGACCTCAAATGACAGGATCACTGAGACATGAGTTTGCTGTGTCATTATCATATGATTATTTTTTTTTTTAATTGAACGGTCTTACTTTAAACATTGTATTTCAGGATTTATTTTAGGATATTGAGGATCATTACATGCTTCGTGTTCTCAATGTAAAAGCACTAATTAATAAATAAAACCTGAGGCTTTTTAACTGGTGACTTTGCTATAGTTATTGATATAATGAATATACATAATACCATACAAATTATGAATGTAATGAATTTCTGTAATTTAAGGAATTTTTAAAATATTTTGTTCTTGGGATTTTGTTGTGGGTTTTTGTTATGAAGACATTAACTCCCATAATGAATTTTGTGACCTTAAAATGTGTCAAAAGAGAAAATGCAAAGTTGTAGCATGTTAATCTTTAGTATATAGTAATTCAGTAGATAATTTTTAGAGCTATGATGGGACATATTACGAAATAATGTCTACACGGATTCACAGAGAATTAATTTTGTCATAGAATTGGGTACGGCGAATCTGGAGCATACTAAAATACCAATTTCTATTGGTAATTGAAAATCATTCTTAATTTTGCAACGTACTTAATGCTACTGATTTATGGCAAGAATACATCAAACCTGACGTTTTAAAGAAATGATACATACAAATGTCTAAATATTTCTCTACATAAGATTTAAGCAGAAACATAAACCATGGTTGGAAATGTATTTGGAAAAAAATAAGTGCATGGTTGGTTTGGCACAGTATACCAACTACAGATTATTAAATAATAGCAAATTTGGTGGCAAAAGCTCATTCGTCAACATAGCGCTTAGAGATATGGTTTAGTGATGGTTTTGTCAGAGTTAGGTTGATGGTTGGACTCGACGATCTGAAAGGTCCCTTCCAACCCAGGCAACTCTAGGATTCTGTGACTTGGCGATGGCCGTGGGCAGTCTGGACAATGCTCTTGACTATGGGCTAATAGGACTGTGGATGCAGGAGGTGCTAAGCATTGGAAAATGACCCACAACATCAAATCTAGAATGCTATTTTTGTGTGCTTTTAGATGGCTTATTTTGTGTACATCACTTGCCTTTCAAAATGCACACGGCAATGTAAAACAGCTGAAGTTGCTGAGCCCAGCAAGATATCTTGGGTTTCTCTAAAGTATGTTTTTAAAATTATATGTATTTCTCTAGAAATCTTATAATACAGCATTGATGGCTATCTCATCTCAAATGATGAGAAGTTAGCCAACCACCCTCTCGGTGAAGAACCTCTTTCTAATGTCCAACCAGAACATTCCCTGATACAGCCTCCGTTTCCTCGTGTCAGCTCAAGAATTAAACAATTGTTTCTGCGTGAAATGAACGGGATCTAGTTTATCTTTTTATTCTCTCTGGAGTATTGCAAATACATTTACTGGGCAATCTATCTTAAGGCTGTATACACTTTTGAGCTCTCTTTTTGAGTAAGAGGTTGGAAAGCAAAAGCATTGCAGCTTTTTTTTATTTCCCCGCTGTGTATCTGAGAAGGTAGCGTGCGTATACGATAGCCCTAATGGAAACGACGTGTGCTAGAGTGGTTCTGGGAAGACACTGAATTGCTCTTTGGAAATGATAAGTCATGTTGACCACTAACTCCAGGTTGATATCTAGTACTTCCAGCTCTTCTTTTCCTACTTTGCTTTGCGTATTTCCTGATTGGACAATTGACTTCACCGTCTAGCTTTTGCATTTGTTGTATTATGAATTTTGGGGGAAACGGCTCGTTAACCTAGTACAGAAAGGCAGAGGTTGTCTGGCTTCTAGTTGGGTTTTTTTAGGTCTCTCTAATCTTTTTTGAGGATTTGATAGTTGCTGCAACCGTGCAGCCAGGAAGGTTTGTATGAAAATGTCTCCTAAACAGGACCGCTGATGAAGTGTGCTGCTGCAGCACTCAATTGTGGCGTGAGTGATTCAGCTTTTATTCCTCTTTTTACCTCTTGTTTCCTTTGGTATAATGCGCTGGGAAATCTGAGGTGAAACTTGGGAGCATGCCAGAGAAGGATAACTAGCTGCAGAAGGAATAAATACAGTCAGATACGTGAAATTCTCCCAAGGGAAAGAAAAGAAGCAGATGCATTCCAATGAATTAGTGAAAATTAGGCTTTTTAAATTTCCCAGCCAGTGCTGGTGGCTGTAGCTGAGCCCTTCGGGCTCTGCTGGCTGCAAACAACAGAGATGCAAATCTTGTTCTCTTTCTTTTTTTTTTTTTTCCCCCCCCCTTTTTAAAAAAATTGTTAAATATAAGATGTTCGGCACTTGGGATAATCATGGCCCCTCCTACTGTGCCAGTCGAAACCACTCCCTACACAACCAAACCATATCACTCCCCTGATTCTGAAGGGATTTTACATTTCAATACAAGCTTCTGTGCACTGAACCACATTTCCTGCAGACAGTATATTGGGGGGAAAAAAAAAAGGAAAATAATTTTTTAGGAGACGAATGAGAATGACTCAAACAGCACCTCATTTTCAGAGCTCAGGCACTAATCTGCCCAAATTTAAAATACTGGAATATATAATCTAGTAATTGTTTTAGTGTTGATTTCTGTTTTCCAGTTCAGAATCCAATACATGTAGCATTTAAATTGCTGCTAAAAGTATTCCAGATGATATATTTATGAATATAAAGCTCACTAATGCAGAACCATATCACAGAGCTCAGATCTGATCTTTGGGTAGCTTATTGTCGTTTTGAGTAAATTTTAAGACAGGACTCGTACTTACATGTGTTCAGGTTCTGTATTTTTTATTTCAACTGTGCCTTCTGTCATGGCTTGGATGACTTATATTTCCCACTGGTTTGATGAAGATGATTGGTATGAAGGACAACAACGAGTAAGAATTGTTTAAATTAATATTTTCTCTTTTGCTTCCTTTATATTTTTCTTCTTTAGGCTGCTGTTTATTATATTACTAGTTCCAAAAGTAATATTCCCATAGTGGTACTAAGAAGGGATTTTTAGTAGTTTTAATGAGGTCTTGCATCATAGATAAGCACATCTTAAATGAGTTTTTTGAAAATTAATGTTGCCAGCTGGATAAAAGATACTGAAAGTTTGGTGGCCACCTACTTGCATTTTTCTTAGGATGCATAATTTAAGGTGTAGTAATTCTTTAATACGTGATGAGATAGAAATGAAGCATTTAACTTCATTGTGTTAGGAGGAATTAATATATTGTGCATGGAGCAAACTAAAATAAGTATAAGCAGTAATTGAGTAAAACCAAAATATTTGGGAGATATTAAATTCACCAAGGGTCGTTTCCAAGTTGTACCTTGGATATCTGTATATTTTTATTAACCTTTTTTTCCAAGGAGGAGGAGTCGTTACTATAGCAACCTTTGCAGGCTTTCTTGCCTTTTTTTGACGTTTATTAACTGCATGCCTTGGACAAGCTTGTTCTGCTGCTGCTTTCAGATTGATGGTGGGAAGTGAATATAAGTCACATTTCTTTCACTGGATCAAGCTCCTTTACGTAACGATGTGTTTCTGTAATCTCTGTTTCTCATTTTGATAGTATATTCTCAGCTATCGAATCAGAATGTGGGAGATGCTACTGAAGCAGCTTTAATTGTATTATTGTCTGTTACTTGGGAATGCCAGTCATATGCTCACAAGTGTTAAAAACGAGCAGATTTTAATACTTTTCCGCTGTTCTCGTTTTACACGTCACTTATGATAGGGATGTTTCAGATGCGGAGTTATCTTTTAATAGCTGCTCCTCAGGGATTCGGGTGTGAGATGTGTCAAGAGGTGACTTTATCTGAAATCAGAAGTGTCGTCTTGGCGGTTGGCCAGCAGAAAAGCAATCTTCTGGTGGCTGTGGTAGCTCTGGGATGGAAGATGAGACCAAAATTCTTTGGAAGCTCTTAGATACTTTGTACTGAGATCAGACATCGTTATGTGTATTTCTTTGTAGTACATACAGTGTCTGAAAACTAGATTTCTGGCACCATATAACTCACCAGTGCTCTGTAGATGATGGTTTTGTTACTACTGCCAGATAGGATGCCTCGCGTTGATTAGGTACCTAGTTCAACATTGCTGGTGAGGTATTGTTAGAAATACCAGCGTTTCTCCATGCTGTGTTTCAAACCCTAGTATTGCTCTTTAGATTATTTTGTTGGGGTTGCACAATAAGGAATTAGTAGTTAAACTGTACAAGTAGTGTAGTCAAGACAGTCAAAACCACTGCCTTGTAAGACTTGTTCCAAGTTATGACTTTTTAATGTTAAGTTTTTGGCCTTAGCTATCTATCTTGGATTAGTATATTTGGTTTTAATTTCAAATAAGGGTTTGTTGCTGTAAAATTCAGTCTCAGGCTGAATCCATTCAAATCCAGACTTTTTCCAAACTTCAGTGAGAGGTCCACAACTTCTTCCCTTGTGAAGCCAGAGATACTGTGATCAAATCAATTCTAGTAGTATCATAGAATCTTCAAGGTTGGAAAGGACCTTTAAGATCATCGAGTCCAACCGAACAACCTACAGACTCTGCCACTAGAGCATGCCCTGAAATGCCACATCCAGACGTTCCTTAAACACCTCCAGGGATGGTGACTCAACCCCCTCCCTGGGCAGGCTGTTCCAGTGCCTGACCACTCCTTCAGTAAAGTCATTCTTCCTAATATCCAATCTAAACCTGCCCTGCCGCAGCTTCAGGCCATTTCCTCTGGTCCTGTCATTATCCACCTGGGAGAAGAGGCCAACCCCCACCTCTCTACACCCTCCTTTCAGGTAGTTGTAGAGGGCAATGAGGTCTCCCCTCAGCCTCCTCTTCTTCAATAATTGTAATTATTACTTCCTAGTAATTGGGCTCTGAGTTAAATGTGGAGGTTTAAAATGGCTGTGAACACTAGTAGGACACTTGTTTGTTTAAAATGATCTTTTCGATAATAGTGTTCTTTTCCTAGTCAACGCCTGGATAACTGAACACTTGCTGGGTTATCCTAAGTTAGGAAATGTCATCTGCAAATGCTGGTTGCAAGAGTCTCGCCAGGGCTTCTGGTGTTCTTGAAGAACTTTGCTGAAATTAAAAGCCTTGTCCAAGGCACTTTCTTCTTGCCTCTGGTTAATCTTCGGATTCTTCAGGAGCCACGGATGGTCTGTTTGCCATGAATTGTATACAGAAGTAGAAAAAAACTTTTCTAATTTTTCCAGAAAAGCATACAAACTCTCTGACCATATTGCCTAGTGGTAAACTAGCATCCAACCTTTAACAAGCGGTAGACTACCTAGGGTAGACCCTGCTGGGAAGTATGAAGGGGTTAACTTTTGTTTGTACATGCAGGAACGTATATAATTATTCTACATTGTGACTGTCATGATTAATGTAGTCAGTCTTTGCTCATCTTTTGCCCAGCAGCAGTTGTTTGAAGTCGTGTGTGCACAGTCTCACTGAGACTATTCATAGACTATTCTTAACTGCAGCTTGGTTGTCCACATCGAGAACTGGAAAATCTTTATCATTTTGTGGCATTCCACATACAGTAGGAAGAATTTCTGTTTAAAGGGAGTAGCTGAACTGATATTGAGCTGTCTGGTTCTTAAGAAATAATAACTGAAATATGACGCTGGCAACTATTTCTTTATTTCTTTTTTTCCCTATAGATCTATTAAAATCCATCACAGCTGGTCTGTGATAATATACATACTGTCAAAGCTTTCGTAGTGTAAGATTTCTTCTCATCTTCTGATGTGCTTACGCTTACTTTTGAGATTCCCCATATTCATAAAGTAATAGATATAAATATATTTAAATGTAATGGATAGATAGCATAGAATAGAATAGAATTTAGGAAATGTATTAAATTCTCCAATGCTCCTTCCAGAAACATTAAAGTTTTTGGAAATTTCATTGCTTTGTTTAGTCTTAGTAAATTTGATTTTTCTGTTGGCTTTTAAGTTGCGTATGTACCAGAGTATTTCCAATTGTCTTTTATGTCATGTGTCTGGACATAATAATAAGAATTTAATTTCTTAACATGGCTATAATGTGCTTGGTGGTTTCCAGCCCCATTGGGAGAGGCCTAGTACTAATGATGTTTATGTTCTTACATGAGACTTGGTTCTGGCAGGCACACTCAGGAAGAAGTTGGTTTCTGCTGCGTCCTGCAGACGCGCAGAGATTTCTTGGTAGGTTTGAAGACCTTCATGTTTTTAACAAGACAAATTCATTGTCCATTATCCGGTGCTCCAAACTGGTCCCGTTGGATACGGTAATGAATTTGAAGCTGTCAGTTCACCGGTCACATTTTCATAGAATCATAGAATTGCCTAGGTTGGAAGGGACCTTTCAGATCATCGAGTCCAACCATCAACCTAACTCTGACAAAAACCACCAGCACCACGTCTGCCCGTTATTTAAATCCCTCCAGGGATGGCGACTCCACCACTTCCCTGGGCAGCCTCTTCCAACGCTTGACAATTCTTTCAGTGAAGACATATTTCCTAATATCCAATCTAAACCTCCCCTGGTGAAACTTAAGGCTGTTTCCTCTTGTCCTGTCACCCATTACTTGGGAGAAGAGACCGACCCCCACCTCACTAGGGAGCTGTAGAGAGCGATTTTCATCTCCAATGGCTTTTCCCAGAAAGATGGGTAAATCTGGCCAATGTCTTTAAGGAGACACCACTTTTATATCACTGAAGAAGGTCTTTAATTGTTATATTATCATTGACATATCGACCATACTACTGGTACCTGGGGACGATAGTCTGGATGAGATATAGCAGTTTTATGTATCGAACGTACGGGAGTGACAGGAAGCTTTCCATGTAAGAAAACGTACAAACTACTACTATTAAACAAAAGCAGAGGACGTGAACACTTCTGTAGCTGTTCAGAAAGTAGGGGTTTGTATATTCAGAAGGATGTTGGTTAACGTAAGGATACAGGATATTCACTTCTGCGTGCATGCCATATTGCATATGGACTCATTTGGACAGGTCTTATATAGTATGGACGCAATATAAGCAGATATTATTGCTTGTGCTTGATGGTTATAAAGTTATGAATACTTACAACATGCAAGTACATCTCTTGATAATTAAAGGGTGCTTAGTGATGGATTTAAAGAGCTATTATTATTCTGAATATATCGTTGTCGTGCAATCGGGAAATACACCGAGCAATGAAATACACTGCGTGGCTGAAGCAGAGAAAAAGGAGATCGGTTAAAATTAAAATGGTGCCTGTTAAAGAGCTGCAGTTGCCAGGCTACTGACACTGCCGGCTTGTGTGTGGTGCGACACAATGCTCCGTCTCTTCTCCTGCATCCTTTACTAACTGCATTATTCTGGGAACATCAAGGTTTAGTTCCTTCATCTGTCAAGTAAAGTGATTTCATTCTACAGCCAGAGCAAGATTTTGCAGTTTTGGGAGCAGCGAGGTATTGGAATGAACATGGAAATTCTTAAGTGGTTTACAAAAAATGATACCTATGCTAAGGTAGGGATTATTAGGCATTTATCTTTAAGTTATTGGTATATAGCCATGTCTATGTATCTAGTCCATTCAGTTGTTATTTTTAAATAATATTAACTCTGGTATACAGAATTTCAGTTTAATGTGGGTTGGTTTTTTTTTTTTCTATATTTAGCAACAAGGAAGGACTTAGCATGTTTCTGCTCATGCCAATTGAAAAGAAAGGTTTTTGTTGTCCTCCCTCTTCCCTTCATCTCCTTGGAAACTGTGGGCATCCTTTGATAGCTTTCCCAGGCTGCTATACATTTTTTTCCATGCATAGGTTTTTTCAGTGTATACTTAAGAGTCCAATATAATTACTTGTACATCCCTTATTTTGAAATAAAATGCCTTTTTAACAAAGTATGAAAAATCTCCATTGTTAAAAAAAAAAAGGCAGCATAGCAACATGTGTGAAATCATACATATGTATGTATTTGTGCAGTTAGGCTGCATTTCTAGTTTTCTGCCGTTTTACTCAGGCTGTTCTGGTGGATGCTGCTTTCTCCCTTCTGCTCTAAGTGTGTTCAACAGAAATCTATAGTGTCTGAAAAGGTCCGCAGGAAACTGCTTTGATGCATGATGCGTACAAGAGAATAACAGGCGGTATGGCACACGATTGCAATTTCCTCTACTTACGATTGTGCTGAATTACAAAGCAAATGCTGCTTCTTAATCGCAGTATTTTTTGTAAAACTGTATATAACTCTTTGCAAGGAAATAGTAACAATTTTCAAACAGCAAATATTAGTAAATAAAGTGCAAATTCCTTTCTATAATACAGCTCGGAATATTTTACATATGTAGGTTTTTTTTACATATACTGAAATAGGAAACGTCTATATGAAGAATCAAAACTTAATAATGCTGCTTAAGCACGAATTATTAACTCAGGGAAATAATATATCACAAAGCAGCTTTTTTCATCTAAATGTTGATCTTATTTATGAGACATTTTCATTTGAGTATCAGGCTTTAAGAAAAATAATAATAAATAAAAATGGTTGTTTTAAATTAAACTTGTGAATGAGGCTTCTGTTGGTGAGTTTCTGCAAAAAAACCATATTAAAGTTACCTTTTTTCTTTTAAGGTTAATGTAGAACAAAGAGAAGACAAATGTGGTGTTCTACTTTAAATACAGGACTTAATATGGCATATCCAGCAATGCTTGCAGACACACATTCAGAACTAGGCTGAAATAACTATATAGCCGTGTGATAACAATGATTTTTTTTGGTCATAATTATTCAGGCCTAAATTCTAATCGGTGACATATGCATTTGGAAACCATGAAAATACACTAAACTATGCAGGTGTCCTGATGACATGAAAAAAAAAGTGTAGAAAAGCCTCTTTGTTGTCAATCAGCTGCATGGAAAACATGGAAATAGTAGCACTAGTAACGGAACTACCTCCAAACCTGAAGTCTGGTTTGTGTGATCATGGTAATTGTAAAACCAGTGTAGAGGACCTTTTTCCTTTTCGCTCTAGATTTCAGCACTTCCCTTGGGATCCTCCTTATTCCCTTATTCTCAGCCGCCTAGAGCAGTACTTTCCTACAGACTAGGTTTCGTGTAGTCAGGAATAACTTCTCTATCTCATATCGAGGCAAAAAGGAAGATCTACCAAATATATTTATAGGATTTTTTTTTAACACAGATTACTGCAAAATCCTACGAATCAAATCCGTTGTTACTCCAAAAGAAACAATTGTGGAATTCTGTATTAGCGTCTGTAAGAGATCTTAATGTTACAATCCATTTTACCTGTAATCAAACCGCAAATGAAACAAGATTTAAGATAATATTTTTACAGGTGGAACTTCATCAAACCAGGAACCTCTTAGCTCCCATATGAGAAGGTAAAGAAGAGGATCTGTACAAAATGAGACAAATCTGTTACTACTATGAAATAAATATTTATGCACTCTTAGTGTCTAAAGAGATGTTAACTTTTAATCAATCTTACACGCGTTAAACCTACAAACTAAACCTACGATAATCCAATATTGTACATCTAATTCTCTTCTACTTCTCCATGGCTTTTTAAATGTTCCTTATTTGTTTGCTGACATACCTAGGGCTTTAACCATAATTTTCCCCGGATTAAAGAATGAAAAGCATGAGTTCTGGTTCCAGGTATTATTCTGCATTTTAGTAAATTGTTGTGTAATCAACCGAACGACTTTAATTTCAGAAAAAGTGGTTGTTAATGGGGCCAGTTATTTTTTCATTGTGACTGGAAAAAGTCCGTGTTGCAATTCAGAATGCCCCAAATCCGCATAGTTCTGAATATATGTGATTAATACTTTAATTGTACTGAAGGGATCTCTGGAATTTGTAATTTTCCTAAAGGGCAAAATCAGAAATTTGCAGTCTATTTTTTGTCGCTTTGTGGTGATGATGGTGAGTCTTTAAATAATAAGATAAATTGCTTTTTCTGGGACTCATGTCATTTACGACATGAGTTGGATTGCCAGTGAACTGTGAGGTGATGCAATTTATGGAACTGTTCTCTCTAGAATCTCTAATTTATTTGCTGCAGAAGTCAGAAGAATTAATCTTGTTGGCAGAGGCAGAAAGGAAGTCTAACAGCCAAAGCACTAGGCCGCAGCACAGCTGTATCTTGGAACATATTTTTCTCTATGTTCCTCTTCTGTTGTTGTACCATCTCCTTTACCAACGTTTTCAGAGGTCAAACATTGGTGTTTCATTTTCTTTAGGCATTTAGAACTCAGTCAGAACCTCTAAGCACTATAACTACAACCAGTGATACCTTTGAGATGATCAGTCCCAAACCTTCAATCTGATCCTCACCTTCTGCTAAAGAAGCACCCAAAATAAGTCTCTCTTTTTTTTTTTTTATTTCATGTTTTCCAAATGAGAGAGAGACTTTCTTCTTATATTTATTCATTACTATTTATCTGCCAAGCAGACACCCCAAGGAGATAAGAAAAATGGAACATAAAATTGATCCTCCAACTTCATATTCATCCCTTGTATATATGCATTAAAATGAAATTTTGTTAACGTTTATAAAATGAGCTTTTTGTCAATATTGACTGATAGGTTCCCTTGGGTACTATTGGTCACTGTTACCATACTTGTACAAAGTTTTTCCTAAATATGCCTTAATATTAATGTCGTGCAGAAAAATATATCCCCCCTCCATGCAGTTGGTATCAAGTTTTCTTTTTTTTTTTCTTCTTAATTCCCTTTCCTTTGTGGGGCTTGAAAATGCACCTCACGCTTGGTAAATTGAACATAACTCTTCCTGTCTTTTAAAGATCAGAGTCTCAGCTCTTTGACTTAAAGATCTCATCCTTCATAATCCACGTAGTGTTTTTCCACATAATGTCCCTCAGTCCATTATCTACAGTATAAAAGTGTCCTTATACATTCTATAACCTAGTTGGAGGAGTAAATTTTTATGTCTGGACCTTACCCGAGCCCGTGCTGAAGCGCTCAGTGGTATGGTGAAGCTCAGCAGACTTGTCCTTCACCAGTCTGGAGCAGAAGAGTCTTTTCTGCAGGAGCTCACTGATGTAGGTGCAGTTGTTTTCCTGTACTGGGATTCTGCTGCTGGCCCAGCTGAAGTCACACATCTGACAAGGTTGCAGCTCTGGATCATCTAAATACCTTGTGTACGAATAGTACTTTCAGTCACGCTCGCGGAGCCTTGTTTGGATTTGATTGAACTTCTCTGCAGAAGTGGTGAATCCCTTTTGCAGCAATGTGGACCTTGTTCTGCCGTTTGGATCGCCCCACTGTTGCAGGCTGTGATCCACCTAGTCATCGTCGTCAACCTCAGTCGCAGTTGTTTGGCCACTGGAGCCTTCTCTAAGTGGTGGTAAAGCCATGGTTATTTCCGCAGGCTGATGGAGCAGGCATTGCATCAGTTGACAGTTGGCTTGAACCAAGGACTTTTGTATCATGTGAAGACTAGTTTCTGAGTGAACTGCAGATTCACAGGTGGTCAGGGTTGGAAGGGCCCTCTGGAGATCACCCTGTCCAACCCCCTGCCAGAGCAGGGTCACCCAGAGCAGGCGGCACAGGAACGCGTCCAGGCGGGTTTGGAATGTCTCCAGAGACGGAGACTCCACCACCTCTCTGGGCAGCCTGTGCCAGGGCTCTGCCACCCTCACAGCAAAGAAGTTCCTCCTCATGTTGAGGTGGAATTTCCCGTGTTCCAGTTTGTGCCCGTTACTCCTTGTCCTGTCCCTGGGCACCACTGAGAAGAGTCTGATCCCATCCTCTGGCCACCCACCCTTTAGCTGTTGATGAGCATTGATGAGATCCCCTCTCAGCCTGCTCTTCTCCGGTGGAACAGCCCCAGAGCTCTCGGCCTTTCCTCAGCACAGAGATGCTCCAGGCCCTTCATCACCTTTGTAGCCTCCGCTGGACTCTCTCCAGTCAGAGATTCTGTAAAAACATACGGCCTTCCCTCCTTGTCTGCTGTAAACAAATGCAACAAGGCTCACTTGGAATGTTTTTTTTAAATCACAGAATGGTTGAGGTTGGAAGGGACCTTTGGAGATCATCTTGTACAAGCCACCCAGCTGTTAACTTTTAACAATGCCTTTGCAAACGTGCAACGACGTTCCTGGTCGTAGCGGAGTGTGTCAGTGGCTCTTAGGAAAATGGCCAGGCGCATGAGCTCTGGGTAACATTTTGCCATTACCGTGAATCAAATGTGGGCGAGGTGGATAATGGGTCTGGCCCAGCAAAGCATTGCTTGTGGCTTTATGTCGAAGTCATTCGGAGCGGAGCTGGTAGTTTGAGATTTGTTTTGGGCAGTGGAGACATTGTTTGTTACGCGAGAATCCAGCAGTGTTACACTAAGCTTTGCTTTTTATTTTACAATTTCCTTCCACTTTTTTGTTAAACAGTGATTAAGAAAATTTAGAAAGCTTCTCCAAAAAGGATGATGATAATGAGAAACGCGTAGCTGTTCGATGCAAGTGGTTTGAAGACCTTTTTAGACGCGTTGCTTAACTTACTTAAACCAAAACCATTGGCATATGGTCTGTTTCGTCCAGCCGTCTTTGGGGGGCCGAAGGGGCGAACAGCAAGAGCATTACACTGGGACAGGGACAGCCTTGAACCAGACTGCAGCGTGAAGCGATCAAGAACAACTTCAGCTAGTACAAATCAAGTGTTTTTCCAGCTTTCATGTGCTGTCCCCCCCCTTTTTTTCTCCCGAACGGATTCCTGCGGACGGTATTAAAACCCCTTTCTTGTGTAGCACTGAGGGCTGTGAACATCTGCTTGGCTTTATTTCAGCTACGTTCAGTTGTACCTCATAAACACAGGTTGTTGCTGTTAAAACATAAAGGCTAGCTCTGTTTTTAAGGGACATATGTATACGTTATTTACGGGAGCAAAAATGTATTATTCTGTTCTTTAATATCCTGTCATCTTATTGTAGTCTCATGAATTTCTGTTTTAAAGGCAAAAATGTCGCAGGTTAAACAAGTGGGGCTTTTAGCTGCTGGATGTCAGCCGTGGAACAAGGATGTCTGTGCTGCCAGCGGGGACAGATTTGCCTACTGTGCTACCCTTGCTATTTATATTTATCAGGTAAGATTCTTTTTATTTAACAGCCCATTTACCTTTGTAGATTGTTGTCTATCTCACTTTGAACCCTTTCGATCAGTGTGTGATTGCTGCTGAGGCGATGCCTACGTAAAGCTCTTCCATATTATTTTTTTCTCCTTGTTACAGCTAGTGCAAAAATTGATGTAAACTTTATATTTGAAGTTGTATGTGTCAGGAATTATTCTTAAGAGCCAGGCTCTAAATCTAGCAAGCGCTTGAGATGAATGAAGTGCAGTGACAGAAGAGCGGGTTCCGAGGGAGAACTGCAGCAATTCCACAGTTTCGTTTGCCACTTAGTGCAACAGTCGCCTTTTGAAGGATTTTAATCCGCTCTGCAGAGCTGGGGATTCAGCAGCCCACCTTTCTGTGCTTTGGAACAAGTTATTACTTGCTTTATTTCTGAACTGTGGTCTTCTGGGGCTCGCAGTTACTACGCATCAGCACCTAACCAAAAAAATAGAAATGCTGTGATATGGAATTTTCAGACTGAGAAATATGTCAGGAAATAAGGATGCGCTTATTTCGACTTCGTGACTTAGACTGCTAGTAGGATTAAAATGAACAAAATCTACGGTGTCACGTTTGGGCATTCGATTATCTTAATTTTTTTTTTAATTGTACTAAGTGATTTAAGAAGTGAGAAGGATTTCAAACTCATTTTCATATTCCGTCCCGTTTAACCCCGTGCAGATTACTAAATGATTATTGCCATGCCTATAAATAAAGCCTTTTAGGATTGTGTTTGAGTGCAGTTATTAATGGAATACAATAGTTTACAGGTGACAAGAGGATAGACAGTGTTAACCCACATTGGGCTAATTGAATATTTGAGAACTTGACTGTCCAAGTCCAATGTATGAAAATTTAAGTTATTGAGACGTCAGGTATTGACAATTGTGAAATCTTCTATAAATTCATCTGTCTAATACTGTTATATGAACTATTCTTCAACCTAACAGTACTTAAAATGAGTTTACAAAATATGTGTTTCTAAAATGAATTTTACTTCTTGTTTAGCTGGATCACCGATACAATGAGTTCAAGCTGCGGGCAATTATGTCTGAGCATAAGAAGACAATCACAGCCATCTCGTGGTGTCCCCACAACCCTGACGTGTTTGCAA
The DNA here is from genome assembly GCA_009819605.1 of Sterna hirundo. Taxonomy (NCBI): domain Eukaryota; kingdom Metazoa; phylum Chordata; class Aves; order Charadriiformes; family Laridae; genus Sterna; species Sterna hirundo. Next base: position 2,582,053 of record CM020441.1, read on the forward strand.
GTGCCAGTGCAGATAGTTTAGTGATTATTTGGAACGTGACTGAGCAGAAAGTTGTGGCCAAGCTGGACAATACAAAAGGTATTTCAGACATGGAGATCTATTTGATCCATAGAGCTTTTTCATCCACAGGTGTCAGAAATACTGAATATAGAGGAAACCCTAAGCAGTTGGTAGGCCAGAGGTTTAGAAATTGCATAACACAATATTCTTCTTGGATTTGTTGCAATTCGTTTTAGAAAATAATGACGGTGTGTTTGAGTAAATTGCTCTAATTGGTAAAGAAAGAGTTTATTCATATTTCGAAAGTACTCGACCAATTCAGGAATTTACTCTGCCATTGATTTTTCATGAGTAGGAAAAAAAAAACCCACATTTTTTTTCCATCACTGTATAAAAGGATAAATAATTAAATTTTAGACCTTGTGTGTTTTTATGGTAACTTTATGGAAGTGAAAGCAAATAAAATGTAGCCTTCAACAGATTCAGGTATAAATTATCAGTGAATTCAAGAAAGAATTTGTGTTTAAATACCCTGGTGCTTGTCTACCTGCATTTTGTCTCAGGACTTGAAACTGCTGATTGGGAGGTTGTAGTAGAAGTTTAGGGGGTTAAAAATCTGCATTTGCCACCTTTCCCTGCCCAGTTCGGATTCTTTCCCTTCGGTCAAAACCAGTGCCCGTATTTCTGATCTTACAGTCAGTCCCTCTCCCGTGTCCTTGACTCCTACATTTGCATTCTTGGAAAATAAGTGCAACCCAAGAACAGTCAGTATCTCAGGATCTTCTAAGATATTTTGGGACCCCCCCCACTCTGCTCTTTCCAGAGCATTTAGGATACCTCTGAAAATCTCATACGTCTTGGATATCCTGCAGAAGGAATAAGTAGGAAAAAAATCACACTGATCTATTCTAAAAGGAATATTGTCTCAGATTATGCGTTAATATAAAACCTGCTACTTGTTTGTTAATACATTCCTTGTTTAAAAAGCTACTTCAGCCGATGGCTGCACGTGACAGAAGAGTTAGTATTATTTCAAACTTTTTAAAAGCTAATTTGCTTTTAGGGTAATATTTTTAAATGTCCTATTCATGCTGCTGTTATTCTCTTTGACACTGCCATATTAGAGTGTCTAAGAACAAAGAGGTTTGAATTTTCAGCTTGAGGAGTTTGTCTTACTGTCATTTATTCCTTCAGGCATGCATTATTAAATTAGGAGGGTGACGAGGGTTGGCGATGCCAAGGTCAAAACCCTTAGTGCCCACAGTTAGGTGTTCGGCAGCTGAATTATAATCGTCATGTATCCAGGAGGAAGCTATCGAGAGTTCCCGTTGATTACAGAGCTGGCTTTCCAATTTTGTCAGGAATATCTGCCTCTGTTAGATTTATCTGTAATTTAAATTTCATGGTGTTTTGCAAAAAAAAAAAAAAAAAAAATCTTAAAGTTTTCAGTATTTTACCAGCATGGTAGCAAATAGATTACAGTAAAACATAATGGTGAATGGAGTCGGGAATGAATGAAAGTATTGGATGAGGCTTATCCTCTTTCCTATGTGTGATTGTCTTTGGCACTAATGAAACAAGTATAGGTATCGTAAAATACAGCCCATCAAAGTAGTATTAAAATAATTTGGGAAATAATTCTACTTCCTGCCTATGGATATTTGTTCACTTTTACACCATAAGATGTTCACACCGTTGTCGAAATTTCATCTAATCATTTTTATGTAGAAGAATAATTATTTCTACAGCTTTTCAAGACAATTGTTGATACCGAGTCAAGCAGGAACACGCTGAATTTCATATCCTGGTTCTGACAAGATTTCCCTGTGTGTTTCAGGAATTCCTGCGTCCCTTAGCTGGTGCTGGAACGCCGGTGATGCGGTGGCATTTGTGTCCCACCGAGGTCCGTTGTACATTTGGACTATCTCGGGACCTGACAGCGGGGTAACCGTACACAGAGACGCACATAGTTTCTTGTCAGATATCTGTCTGTTTAGATGGCATCCAAAGAAAAAAGGAAAAGTAGTGTTTGGACATACTGATGGAAGCCTATCTATTTTTCAGCCAGGTAAAAAGTGATGTGGTAAAATATTTATTTTTATATAGATAGATATAACTTGTTTTTGTCTCTGTGTAAGTGTGTCATTCTGCACTTTTTCCATTTAGGTTTTATAATGTATACACAGACATAAAAATTGTTCTTACTTCATAGCATAGTTTTCCTACTCCTTCATATCACAAAAATATGTTTCCTTAGATAAAGAGCCCAGAGCATTTTCTTTCTGTCTTTTCCCTTTTGTGACCAAGATAACATTGCAATTTTCAACAAGTCCAATAAACTGGTTTTTTTAGGGAATGATAACAGCCGTGATATTCTACTGAACTATATTTCCTGGCAGGTTTGTTCTTCTAAATGGATTGTCTTGAATCTTTCGCTTTGTCTTTTCCTTGGTTTGCATTTGTTCTAGAATCTTCTGCTTCGTAGGTAGAGTCTCATGTCACGCTTCGTATTACCTTCATGGTTTTTTTTCTGCCAAAGACTATATGGAAAACCATGTATCTCTGTGTCTGCAATCCACTGAGCACGTTTGTGCATACCTCATCTGCAGTCCAGTGCTCTGCTAATGAAGGTGCCTTGTTAATGAACTCCTTTGAAGCTAAAATTTAGTGCTCTGCTTTCTACAAAGACAGATATCTGTATTAGGTGGACTATTTCACTTTTTTTTTTTTTCCTGGATACTTCTTTTTCCTCCAGGAAAAACTGATTTTCAACTTGGGGAGAAAAAATGTTCTGTAAATAATGTGTTAATTTGACATAGTATTATGCAAAATTTCTTCTCCTGAGTGTCACAGATGTCACAAATGGAGAACAGATTCCCTTGCTTCAGTAGCGCTGACTGAATTAGTATTGGCGTTGGGAAAAGAAAATCTATCGTAATACGATAACCTCGAAATATGTATCGAGCTGCGACTTTTCATGGTTTGTCTAGAATGATGTGAATATGAAAATAGAAATAACAGGAAAAGGGTTTAAAATATCCATTATATTCTGCATATGCAAATATAATATTGGCTAAAAAAGGTAGCAGCAGTGGCAGTTCTGTATGTACCACACCTCTGCTGCCATAAAAATTTGTTTATTGAAAATTATCCGCTATTGCTGGGGGAAAACCTACTTGTATCAGCTTGAAATTGGGTTTAGATTATCCCAGAAATTTTGCCTGGCTCTGCCTTTAGGCTAGTTTTCATTGTATTGTAAATTATACATATTCATTAAGATCGTTTTAAAATAAAAATACATTAACCATCATTTCTCTTCCCTGTTAACTTATGTTAGATACTTGGTTTCAAACCGAGAAATAAAAAGTTGAAAGTTTATAGGCAGTTGGGTGAAAATTTGTGTCAGAACTCTTCCACTGAAAATCCTGGATTTAAGCAGTGCAGTTTACTTCATACATTCTTCGGAATCGAAAAGAAAATGTTCCGCTTTGGCTTTCAAAAATGGACTTTTCAGTTTTTCATTTTTAAACTGATTAGAATTTCACTTTCTCAAAATTATTCAAGAAAAGTAGTAAACTTTCTGTTGGCTCATATTAAGTGTTTTTCAAACCTTGACACGCTTCTTTTCATGAAATGGATGTAAAAAAACTTTTTAGTCAAGTAGGATTTTTATTTGATTTTAGGAAATAAAGAAATCACTGATCTGCAGAGGTCTACTTACGAATTAATTGTCAGAACTGAGGAGCAAATTTTACTGTGGGATAAATTACTACAACAAATTCAGATGCGTTCAAGATCAACCACTAATTGAAATACCATAGAGCTGCCATTCAGAATGACTTTCTTTTCAACGAAATTTGAATACTTTAATTCAAATGATTATATTCTTGTGGTTAAGACAATGACATTGGAGCAATCATAACGACTTTGAAAGAACGCAGACCAGTATTAGTATTCTTTTAACTTGCTTTCTTTACACTATTAGAAAAAGGCAAAGAATTCGTTGAGGTAAAAATATAGACGTATTAAAGAATAGATCACAAAAATTTTGGTGAACAGATAATTTCATTAAAATATGTTTCAAAACTATTTAAAATTGAAAAATATGACTGTATGACTGTAATAAAATGTAAGTACCATTACTGTGGTTACACTTTCATAAATGACTTTAATATGTGTCTTAACATTTGGATATAATTGAAAATGTAGGCTTATCCAAGTTATCGATTTCATCAACTGCGGGTTTCTAGTTTGCAATTTATAGTTGAAATTCATCTGACTTTTGTAATTAGTACCTTTTAAAAAATAACAATACTTAGAAGAAAGTGGTATCAGAAGGATGAATGTAGGCTCTTTTTTTTTTCTTTTTTTTTTAAAAAAAACCCAAAAAAACGGGAGGGATCACAAAGAATTGGTACTTCTCAATAAAGAATACAAAGCCAAGTTTTTGCTTTGAGATTGAAGTTCAGCCCTCCTTTACCTCCTGTCAGAATGTCTACCACGACTTGTTGGACAGAACTGAGTTTGTCACCGAGTGAAATAAATAAAAAAAAAAAAAAAAATTCTGTTCCTTACTTTGAAAGGCTTCGATCCTTTTGTAGGGTAAGTGAAATACTATCGTACAAAACACTGTCTTGAGAGAACCTGACCATCCACAGGTTCCCGTTAATTGCCGGGAAGCTGGGGGAGACTGGCTCTAGGCTGGAAGGCTCTTCTCTCTCTGCCTAGCTGTGAGTCACCGCTGACGAATTAGTAGATGACACACCTTTTTTGGTTTTTTTTTCGTTGTTGCTATCTCTTCAGGTTTTTCTCTTGTGGCTGTACTTTCTTTTAATTAACTCCAGACCATCCATTGTAGCAGCACATTCAGTGTGAAGGAAGAACACGCGAAGATTTAAGATTAGTCCCTATTTTTGAAGAAAGGCAGCGCAGTTGTGTAGAGCCAAGGTTGTGTCCTAGTTTACCTTTCGTTTGTTCCCAGAATAAGCACAACTTGCTTAAATGACCCGTGACTCAGCTGAATGATTCACAGGGCTGATGCCACCTTTTTCTAATGGAAAATAAAATTTAACAATTCAGGTTTCCATCAGTGATGCTTCCAGCCTCTTTTGTGAAGCCCAGGGAGAGCTGAGTAGCTCCTCGATTTCCACGCTCCCCACCGGCTGGTTGTGCTCTCTTGGGACTGGAGTGTTTGAACGGGACTGGCTTGGATTGCTCGAGGGCTTTTTGCCTTTAGTTTTTGTAAAGTTACCCGAAAAATGACAGTTCTGCCTTGCGGTCAGGTCTTGGTTTTCATTTGAATGGTGATTTTCATTCCGAACTGAAAAGTAAGCAGGGGACATTGTTAAACAAGTTGGGAAGCCCAAAGGTTTTGGCAAATGGAAAGCATTGGTCTGATGCTATTTCTGATGATATTCCTGTTGTTATTCCTGATGCTTCAAAAGAGACAACGGCACTTTTCCAGTTGTCTTATACACAAATATAAATGGAATGGAGAAATCAGTTTATGCTACTAATTGTTGCACAGTCTTAAATTCTTTCCCCTATTTCCGGTAACTGGGTTATAAAATTCCCCTCGATATAATAGCATTTTCCCTAGAAAATAATAGTGAGAGTTATTTTAATATTCAGAATGTTCCTCACTGAACAAAAACTTTTCAGCATTTCTTTTTCTCTATGTATCGGAATAGGCTTTGTTTTACATCAGTCACTAAGGAATGTAGGTAGGTCTTGGCTTTTAGCATAATATGACAAATTAATTGCATTCTGCATTATGAAAATTGAAAATCAGATTAAAAACTGAATAATGGAAAATATCAATTCATTATTTCTAGGAAGGGGGTACAATATTAGTTTGGGTGTTTTAATACAAGATCACAACTTCAAAAATGCAGATCTGTGTTGTTAATTTCGCATTTGGATTGTACACGATCTTATAAAACTAAGAGCCAGCTCTCTGTAAAAACAAAAAGTGGGTAAGAAAAGCGGTGTTAAAAATTGTGGTTCTCGATAATATGGATCGTCAAGTCATGTGTCCTCTGTTACGCAGGTTTCGAATTAGGTATTTAATGGCCGTTTCTGGCTTCAAAAATCTATGAACACTTCATAATTGTGCACACAGTTTTGAGGGAGAAAAAAATCTAAAGGGAAAAAAGAATCTAAAGTTCATAAGCACTTTTTTGACTGCTACAATTTTATTTTTTTTCTAGTTCCTACTGCTTTTATTTTGCCTGTATTTGCGGTGGTATGCTGTGGTAAGATTTGCTTAAATAACTTGTATTTTTGGCTGTGCTGCAGGCCTTTACTCGTGGAAATTGTTAGGATAGTGTGTATGATTTAACGTGCTTTCCTTTGGTATAAAATTATGTTAATAAACCTGACAGCTCTTTCTGTTTTCTGCTGTATTAAGAAGAAAGTTGGATCTGATGGAGCCAGCACTACTTTAAGTCGAATATTGCAAAGCCAACTTCATTCATTTCAGTGGTGCAGGGAGTAGAGCAGGCTACGAAAAATTTCAAGGAGAGACAAAAATGATGGTTGCAAACCTTGTAACTATTGAAAGGATAGACTTGATTTCATTTTGAAATAATAATCTCTTTTTTTTGTGCTCCTAAAGGTTCTAAAAATCAGAAACACGTCTTAAGGCCCGAGTCTCTGGAAGGAACGGATGAAGAGGATCCAGTTACAGCGCTGGAGTGGGACCCTTTGTCAACTGACTACCTTCTGGTTGCCAATTTACACAACGGCATTCGACTGGTGGATTCGGAATCGCTGTCCTGTATCACAACTTTTCATTTTCCCAGCGCAGCGGCGTCTGTTCAGTGTTTGGCCTGGGTTTCTAGTGCACCTGGAATGTTTATAACTGGAGGTGAGCCTTTGCTTTCCTGATTTATGCAAAAGTCATAAATATAGGACTGAGTCTTCCAAATTGAGACCTCAAATTTGATCTTTCTTTTTCCTTATCAGTTCTACAAATAGAAGCTTACTTGCATTGTACAAAAAAAAATACATTAAACTGTAAAAAAGAACAGAAAACTACTGAGCAGTTTGTCCTTATTTTGTATTTGTTGGGTACATAAACAAGTGACTTTATTTTTTAATATGAAATAATATTTTCCTCATGCACACTTTAGCAACAAATACAAGAGTTACTTTGGGAATAGGAATAAAATAAAATAGAGCACTTCTTGCTCCCCAGCTTTTCTTTCTCTATTTTTAGAAGGATTTTTTAAAAAAAAAGTCTGTATTTCTTGTCTCTTTTCTACACCAAGGACATTAGTGCCTCGGATTGAAGAACTAATGAATACGGAAAGTGAGACACTGAGAATATTTTATAATGAGAGAGCTTCCATAGAGTTTATCTACTGAAGTTTAAATAACTAATGCTAATACTTATCGTTGTTAATGGTGATACTACCATGGAGATGACAGTGCCTGCTTATAAAATTCTTCTTAGGATTCAAAGTTTAATTCATCATTGTATTTTTGTTTAAATCAGCCGTTAAACTGCATACCTCTGTGTTCAGTAAAAAGAGAATAACAAATCAAAAAAATAAATGGTTTTGTCTGGTTTTTTTTTTTTAAACCTCAGATTCTCAGGTTGGTGTGTTACGTGTTTGGAATGTTTCCCGTACGACACCTATAGATAATTTTAAATTGAAGAAAACTGGTTTCCATGGTTTGCATGTGCTAAGTTCGCCTCCGAAGAAAAAGCGTAAGTGTGATTTTTATTGTCATTCCTTGCAATGGCTGCAAGTAAAGAGAATCTTGGTTGTGATTCTTGTTCTAGCCGAGTCGATCTCTGTAAGTTTGTGGCGGCTCTGTAGTTCTTAATTAAACTCAGAACCCTCTGGTGCCAGGGCCGGGGCAAACGTGTAAAGCATCGAGCACTTGATAAGGTCCTTCTTCAGCAGGGAAGGCTTCACTCAGGAGTTCTCCATTTCTTTTGGTTTTAATCTCATTGGAATACAAAGCATTTTACTCCTTATAATTGCTACTTCTTATTAAGTGGAAAAAAAATTAATTTTACCTGTTTATATCTTTTGCTTTATTTTTTTCAGCATGCTCACCCCAGCATCCTACGAAAAATCACCACACGTCCTCGACGAGCGAGGCTGTTCCTCCTCCAACTCTAACCCAAAACCAAGCCTTTTCTCTCCCTCCTGGTCACGCCGTCTGTTGCTTCATGGATGGGGGAGTGGGCCTTTATGACATGGGAGCCAAAAAGTGGGATTTCCTGAGAGATTTGGTACGTTTCACCTCCATCTTTAGAATGAAAGTTTATTTGGCTTATACACTTCCTTCTAACAGCAAAAAAAAATGGAGAATGAAGTCTTCGCAGCACTGTAAATTAATTCTGTCATTAAAGAGAGTCTTGAATTTCTAGGAAACAAAATGAGAGTTCTGAAGTTGAAAGTAACTCTTTATTGCAAAAAACTGAATCCTGTTAGGAGTATTCTGGCAGTTTTCATCCAGACATAAAAATATAAAATAAAGGTGATGGGTTATTTTTAACTGAAATTTTAATTTGATGGCCTTCTCAGAAATACTATCTGTACGGTTTTCTGTAATCCAGAATAAAAGTTCTAGTCAAATCGGAGAGGAAAATGCACGCAACTCAGATAGTGAGGTCATTCAGTTTAAAGTGAGAAAGACCGAATTATTAAACCTTCTTTGCAGCAGAAATTCAAAACTGGGTTTATCACGTCTTAGGTGAGCCTCTTCTTCACCGGGCTTTTGGTTATTCTTGAGGATTTTTCTCTTTTCCTCTTTCCCCATTCACTTTTCATTGGAAAAAACGTGAATAATTTCCTGCTGTGCTCCCACACCTGTTTGAATAAAGGCTGCGGTTGGTGTTTGCTTTCCATTTTTAATGGTTTTGGTCCTGTAAAGAAACTGAGGCTTAAAAAAAATTCTTACGTATTGTCTGTTTTTCATGTGTGTGTCAAGTTAAATTCTACAAATGCGTGTCTTAGAAAACAAGCACTTGACATGTGAAATTTCTAATGGATCGAAGTTTAAACTGCGATAGAGCATAGACTGTATTTAGAACATAGAAAAATTAGCAGAATACTAGAAAATTTGTAGAACATGATCAACGTGAAAAGCTTTATTTTTTCATTCAGATACTTTTTGCCTAAAAGGCACAATTATTTCTTTTTTTAAAATTCTTTTTTTTCTTTGATGATTTTTTTTTTTTTAGCTTAATATTTTAAATTCTGTTTATTAGCAACTTGGTTCCAATGGAAAATGCTAACAAATCCCTGGCGTTGCATCACCCTGTTGTTTCGGCGCAGAATTTTTCTGTCTTTAGTAATGATCTATGAAAGGGAGGAGCGTTATAGCCCAAGCTATTTTATGCCATTTAATTTTCACTGATGAGCCAGGTTTTTTTGAACTCATATGTGATCTGACAGGTTATAAGACAATGTATTTTAGAGTTTGATCTAGAGTTGGACTTCTGAAAAAAATCAAATGTAATAAAAAGGATTAAATATTTGTTTCATTTAAGGGACATGTTGAGACCATCTTTGATTGCAAATTCAAACCTGATAACCCTGATCTTCTTGCTACAGCTTCATTTGATGGCACAATAAAAGTTTGGGACATAAATACTTTAACAGCGGTTTACACATCTCCTGGTAATGAGGGGGTTATTTATTCCATTTCTTGGGCTCCAGGTAAGAATATTTTGCTTTGGGTCTAAATGGTTTTTGAATTAGCATTGACTAGCAGCAATTTGTGTTGTAAAAGGTTTAGATGGAAACATATCTCGGGAGGTTTAAACATAACCTGTAGAATCCAGTGCTTCAGACCTTGTTGAGGGTTACCCTTACGAGGAACGATCTCGGTATTTCGTACCGAGTCAGAATGGAGGGAGGAAAATCTCCGGAGCCTTTCAGCATTACATAAGCAGATGACGAAAAGACTTTCCTTGCATGGGAAGCAGCTGATTAAAGGAATTCACATTCTATTTTGAGCTGAAAAAGTGGAATATACGCATTTAGTTCTTTCTCTTCCTTCTTTGTGTAGGATTCTCGTTACTGAAGAGCTCTGCTTTTACTCTGTTCGAATAGGGAGTTCCTTTTCTGCAAAGCGCCTACTTTTTTGTGGGGAAATCACTGAAATGAGTTGGAAATCTTCTTAAAACTTTTCTGCAGCCCACTTAGGGAAACCTGGGAGTGCCTTTCTGATAGGTGGTGGTGTCAGTAGTTGATGATAGGTCGGCTTTCTTGTTGTCTTTTAATTCTTTAGACAGCAGATGCAATTTTAAATAAGGCTAAATATTTCAGCTCTCTGCCTTTCTCTCCCATGCTTTTAAACTCTAAGAAATAATAGCTGACAGGAAAAAAATCTTGTGATGGTAAGCATAATGTAGCTTGCATGTGTGAAATGAGTACGCACCTTTATTTCATTTACGAGAGTCTCTTGCACCTCGTTCCTCTTCCCATATAATTTGTCTTGGTGTATGGAAATTACGGCAATATCAAATACGGCGTTTTCTTTTCTGTTACTTAGTTTTGAAATTTAAATTCCATTTGTAGTAGTATCTCACATTGAGAGAACAGTTTATTCACTGGGGGGTGCTTTTCAAGTCTTATATTATGATATTTATTATTTTTTTAAGTAAATTTAAGCTAATTGGAAGCACGTGCTTCAACTTCAGTTCCTTACCATCCTGTCCAAAGTTCCTGTCCATCCCAGACAGAACGTTTCCTGCTTCTTTCCTAAACCTTATTCCTAGAGAGCTCCTCTCCACCTTGTACTATAGTATATTTTCATTCCTAATATATAACCCAATGCATGCCGCCGTTTGTGTTTGTTCAAAGGTCTTTTGAGACCATAGTGATTAATCTTTTTTTTCCCCTGTCATTCTCCTACCCGAATCTCTCTCCATCTTATACATCTACCTTTCTAGACAACTCCTGCACAGATTGCATTTTCCGCCTCTGAAATGTGGTATAAAATAACAGGCAGAACTTATATATAAATGTGCCGTATAGGTATTTAGGAAAAGTAGAGCTACGTTGGGATAGAGGGGCACTGTGGGGAGGAGAAGGAGTTTGGTGGCTTTGGGATTAGGCCCGAATTCAGTTCTCAGGCTCAGGTTCTCACTATGGAGCCGTATATTCACAATTTCCATCCTGTAGAGTGTGGTTACGGGTTCAAGTACGTTCTTGACGGGCTTAGGTGCTGCAGTGGTGCCAGATTAAGGAAACAAAGTAGTGTTATATGTTCTGGTGCGCTCTTCCCAATTTGTCTTAGTGCATAGGGAACTTCAGAAGAAAATGCTCTAGTTACTACAACTTTAAGCTCGAAGCATTGAGATTGTATCTGTTCTTCAGTTTGAGCCCTATGCATCCTGGACATTGCTTTCTTGTCACCTTAACTGCAAGACCTTCAGCAGGCACTGAGAATACTTTTTGCAACAATACAACTTTTATTTTGCCCTTTCCTCAAAATAGAAATGTAGAAAAGCAGGTCAGACTTTTGTGGAAAGTGATATTTGTGACTTAGTATCAAATACTGGCCTTAACTATGAAAAACTCATATGAAGTTTATGAAGAATATGACAACCATATGAAATATGGTTTATGTGCCATTGATGTCTTCTCTTTATATTAAATTTCTTGAATTTAAAGTAAAAACATATTAGTCAAGCGATGTTGTGATCTTATATTTATTGTGAGATCTTACAAATATCTTTCTCTAAAGGAGATCTGAACTGCATAGCAGGGGCAACATCCAGAAACGGTGGCTTCATCTGGGATGTCCCAAAAGGCAAAATGATAACCAGGTTCAGTGAGGTAAGATGCGATCATATCGTTTTTTCTCTGTATTAAATGCAAACTAGTCGTTCCCTCTAGTGTCAATGGATAAAGATGGGGTCTACGTTCATATGTTTTTTTAATATAAAAATCTATAGAAAGAATTATATAGCTGCCAGTTTATCTCTGTGGGAGAAGTATTTTTACTTCCCCAGGCTGGGTTTGTGAAACGAGAAGGATGAAGCACCAGATGGTCTCCATTATCTTAGAACTGGTTCTGTAGAGGTACGCAGCAAAACCATAGCCGATTCTTTCTTGAACGTGTAAATGTATATGGAGGACTTTAAACTGGGTATCACGATGTAAAATGATGTTCTGTATTTTCAAACTTAAGGCCCAGAACAAAAATTTCATTCTAGACCAACAAAGCTCCATTTGGCAGCACACCAAACAGGATGCCGTATTGAGAATCTCGCCCTGTGTTACCTGAAATCTGTGCAGGCGTTTGCAAGTCCCGGAACAGCAGCAAAATTGTTACTGGCAGAAGGAGCTATTTGATACTGTGTTGTAGTATTCTATTCTGGTTTGTGTATTCTTAGTATATAGCTGTAATCTTCAGATTATACCGGCAAAATTAACTGTGGCATCTGCATCCGAAGACAAAGGATGCTTTTTAAGGGGACAGAGGTGGGGGGTGGGCAGAAAACAAATATACGTACATACATTCGGGAATTCCTGAATTCTAACACTCAGAAGATGTGCACTTGTGCTACTGAACATCTTTTCTCAAACACTCACCCTGATACACGGAAGTTTTCACATGCCACAGTTATTCATGGCCAGGGAGTTCGTTATTCCAAGCAGGAGCTAGCCTCTCTTCAGGCTGCAGGTCCATAGAGTTACGGGTTGCTCATTCTTCAGCTTAACCCGGTTTTGTCCCTGGGATCCTGGAGAATACGGCAATTTTACTGGCTCTTCTCCGTCCCGATTTTTTGGACTTGGATTCTCAAATATCCCAGCTATACTGGGGGGACTCGTTATAATGTGGTTTTTTTACAAGTGTACTTTACTGGGAGAAAAGGGCTGAAGCCCATAGGAGAATAAAATGAAAAAAGATGAGTCAGTAGATGAGAGAAAAAAGGGGTGAATTATTTCTTATTGATAGGTATTTTGCATTTTTTGAAGCATGGAAAGAATGGAATCTTCTGCATTGCCTGGAGTCATAAAGATTCCAAAAGAATAGCAACCTGCAGCGGTGATGGATTTTGGTGAGTGTTATTGGAAGAAAAAAAATAAAATTTCTAATGCACTTCTCAAGTCAGTAAACTTTGACAGTACTAGCAGTGATTAATTTTAATACTGTTCTTATTGGCCAAAACTTGGATTATCTTAATCTCCTGTACTTGTTAGGATATATCTTTCATGATTTAAAAAATAATAATAAAGGAAATGTTTGGGAAAGCAATTGTATCTAAGACACTCGGACAGTGAAACTGAAAATTGATTTTTATTCAGCTAAGAATATCCTTCTAGGTTTCTTCGCTGTAGATAAGGAGGACACTCCTCAAAAGCTATCCCACTTCACTTGTCTTTGTTTTTTAAACTTTCTTAAAGTTTGTTATTTCAAGGTCTAGGAACTGCTATTTTAGACCAAAGTAATTGCAATTGTACTATTACAGGAGTATAATAATAGCTTTTTTGTAAAAACTTGCAAGTGTCCATTGAGAACATTTTTGCACGTATTTCAGTACATTTTAAAATCCTTCTTCGTTCTTTTCCTTTGCAACCCATGTTAGTTCAGCTCAAACGTAACAAGAGCATGAATTTTAGGGAAAAAAAAAATCAACTTTTTTTTTTTTTTCTTTTAAACCCCTCAAAAATATATTTGTACCTTAAAGCTACAATTTAGATTTTGGGCTGTGGATCCTTGCAGGGAGGGAGGTACCACCATGGACATCTTTACAGCTCCTCTGAAGGAACAGGGACCTTAAATTAAAGTCCAATTAAATTTTTGTTGGGAAATACCTAGTTAGCCTTGTAGTTGGGGGGCTGTAGGAATAAAGATTTCTCTTTTCTGTATACTTTTTTTGCTATCTGACTTATTTGCACAGAATCAAACTTGACATTTGGATAACCTGCTCGGAATCCTTTTTTTTCCTCCTAATATTCCGTTGTAATTGATTTCAGTATTATTCGGACCATCGACGGCAAGGTTCTTCACAAGTACAAACATCCAGCTGCTGTGTTTGGCTGTGATTGGAGTCAAAACAACAAGTAAGTCAACATTAACCCAAAGAACTGATAATATTTACTATTTAAATTGATTACCAATAAAATAACACACAGTTATTTAGAATATGATATTTACTATTATATTAGAGCACTGAAATTGTCTGTGTATTCCTCTATATTCCCAGTAGTGTATTTCGTTGCCCAGCACGTTAATGTGTTGAGTAGGACAAGGACAACTTCACTTTCACGGAATCATGGAATTTTTCAGAGTTGGAAGGGACCTCTAGAGATCATCTAGTCCAACTCCCTGCTAAAGCAGGATTGCCCAGAGCACATCCCTCAGGACTGCATCCAGGCGGGTCTTGAAAGTCTCCAGAGAAGGGGACTCCACACCCTCCCTGGGCAGCCTGTTCCAGGGCTCTGTCACTCCCACCGTAAAGAAGTTTTTTCTCATATTTGATCGCAACTTCCTATGTTCCAGCTTGTGCCCGTTACCCCTCGTCCTGTTACTGGGAACCACTGAAGAGTCTGGCTCCATCCTCCTTAAGCCCACCCTTTAGATACTTGTAAACATTAATCAGGTCCCCCCTCAACCTTCTCTTCTCCAGGCTAAAGAGTCCCAGCTCTCTCAGCCTTTCCTCATCAGGGAGATGCTCCAGTCCCTCAATCATCTTTGTTCCCCTTCGCTGGACTCTCTCCAGCAGTTCCCTGTCTCTCTTGAGCTGGGGAGCCCAGAACTGGACACAGTATTCCAGTTGCGGCCTCACCAGTGCCGAGTAGAGGGGGAGAATGACCTCCTTTGACCTACTGGCCACACTCTTTTCAGATTGATGGGAGAAGAAAATAATTCTCTGGCTGAGTATATGGCGGGGGGGGGGGGAATACACAGACATTCAATACCAGGAAAGGGGGGTTTAGATTGGCTTCTTTTTAATGACTGATAAGCTGAAGATATAGCAGGCAACTAAATACGGGGTGATATATGTCAATTTTGGAGGTAATTCCTAATAACAACATGAGAACTTTTTGTCAAAAAAATAATTATACAGTAATTGAATCTATTAGTAGTTGTGTTGGGTGCTTGGTGAGACTGTAATGCAAATACTATTCCCTGTTGCAGCTAAGGGATCTTTATCAGGGTTTTTTTTTCTGATTTTATTGGGTTATCAATAAATACATCCTAAAGAGACATAAGTACTTTTGATGATTCCAGTGACTGAGGATTTTCCTCTTTTTATTTTGCAGAGATATGATAGCCACTGGTTGTGAGGATAAAAATGTTCGTGTTTACTACTTGGCAACCAGCTCGGATCAGCCCCTGAAAGTTTTTTCAGGACATACTGCAAAGGTGTTTCATGTGCGGTGGTCTCCCCTGAGAGAAGGAATCCTCTGCAGTGGCTCTGATGATGGGTGCGTAGTTCTGAACTGTCGGAAAACAAACCTCGAGCAGAACTGTTAGACAAACTTAAGATTTTTAGTTGTACTGGTGCTGGCACCTTCAAAAATCCTGTGAATAATATAATAATCTAAAAATTCTGCCTTGTTCAGATTTAGGCTGCAGCTTTGCTGTTAGCTTTAATATAGTATTTGGGCAGCAGGGTAAAATTATCTAAGATTGTCCCAAGTGCTGCAGCAATGCAACTTTCCAAATGTTTTCCCAAGGGTAGAGTCAGTGACTGATACCCGTTACTCCCAGGAATGATACAAGGAGGATACCACGTGCTTACCTTATGTCTAAAGATGTGGGTGCAAGACCCGCTCCTACTTGATGTCTTTCAAAAGTATGGTCATATGGAACCTGTGGAGATTTTTAACGGGTGCTAGGTACTTCTGTTTTGTTGGCTGTGACACTTTTTGAGGGAGAGCGCATCAGTCTGATGAGAGATTCTGATTCTGTTACCGATCATGGCTATGTAATAAGTCTGGATTACAGAGGGATATCCAGAATACAGTCACCCTTTCACTTTGAGGGAAGGGGATCATTGAATAACTTCGTCCCAGGTAACACAGAAAGTAAACAATGTTTTGAGTTCATCGTACTTGGTAACATTCTCGTTTGTAGTCAAACTCAGAACTATTTCAGATGACCCGTGCTTATACAGTACATAGGAACGGTATGCAAGGGTCACACGTGAGCACATATTGCTGTAGAACAATAGATATGTAAAGGTATAAAATGGCCTTGTAACTTGCGTATTCTATTTTGTGTTGCAAGGCCCGTCAAATGGCCCCACTGCAGCATTGGGGAAACATTGGTAAATATATTGAACAGCACTGGGCCTAGGATTGAACCCTGAGGAACGCCGCTGGTGACCAGGCGTCAGCCAGGTGTAGCCCCATTCACTACAACCCTTTGAGATCTGTCCTTCAGCCAGTTCTTCACCCAGTGCACCGTGAACCCGCTCATCCCACAGTTGGACAACTTGTCCAGAAGGATGCTGTGAGGGATAATATCAACAGCTTTACTAAAATGCAGAAAAACTTCATCTACTGCCTTCCCTTCACCCACTAGGCAGGTGGCCTTATCATAGAAGGAGATCAAATTAGTTAAAGAGGACTTTCCCTTTGTGAACCCACGTTCACTGAACCTGATGATTGTATTATTCTTTAAATGCCTTTCAATGGTACCCAGTATGAAGGGTCTCTTCAGTCTGGAAAAAAGACGACTGAGGGGGGATCTTATCAACGCTTATAAATACTTAAAGGGTGGGTGTCAGGAGGATGGGGCCAGGCTCTTCTCAGTGGTGCCCGGGGACAGGACAAGAGGTAACGGACACAAACTTGACCATAGGAAGTTCCATCTCAACATGAGGAGGAACTTCTTTGCTGTGCGGGTGGCAGAGCCCTGGCACAGGCTGCCCAGAGAGGTGGTGGGGTCTCCGTCTCTGGAGACATTCCAACCCCGCCTGGACGCGTTCCTGTGCCACCTGCTCTGGGTGACCCTGCTCTGGCAGGGGGTTGGACTGGGTGATCTCCAGAGGTCCCTTCCAACCCTATGATTCTATGAGTCTATGATCTTCTCCATGTTTTTTCTAGGAACTGAGGTTAGACTAACAGATCTGTAGTTTCCTGGGTCAGTTAGAGGGCTGTTAAAGCCATAGCAAAGATAGATCTTACAGTTTTGATTTGTTTTTCTTCCACTTTTTCCCCTTGAGAGTCTTAACAGCCAAATTTATTACACGCACAAGCATATGCGCAAACTTCTTTTCTCTCCCTGACAGGTAAGAGAATGGTGCGTGTGAGATTTTGAACGACTAGGTGGTGGATGGAATAGTTTCTTACCGTGGTGAACTGCCTTTGGTGTATTTTGTACCCATCCTGAACATGAAGGGCATTGGCTCCAACCTCTCCTGTTACATCTTCCATAAACATATTGCAAATAAATATCCTGGTAAATTTGAGGCTTAGAATCTTGCTGAAGTAGAGAGATAATCATATTTCAGTTGGTGATTTGATGGACGCAGGTCTTTTTATCCTGTTGCAGTACTGTTCGGATATGGGATTATACACAGGATGCCTGCATAAATGTTCTTAGTGGACACACAGCTCCAGTACGGGGATTGATGTGGAATCCTGAAATTCCCTACCTTCTCGTGTCCGGCAGTTGGGACTATACGATTCGAGTCTGGGACACGAGAGACGGAACATGTTTGGACACAGTTTATGATCATGGCGCAGATGTATATGGTAATTTTTCAAAATTTTGCTTTATTTCTGTATTGACAGGCATTTTTAAATGTTTTAAAAATTTATAAAATAATTTAATCAAACTGATTATTGACTACATTTTTAAATGTCCTTTCTACTAGGATTAACGTGTCATCCTAGTCGTCCGTTTACTATGGCATCTTGCTCTCGGGACTCCACTGTGAGACTCTGGTCATTGTCACCTCTTATAAACCCCCTCCAAATAAATATCTTGGTAGACAGATGTTGGGATGAGATTATCGGTAATACAGGTAAGTAAATTGCATATATACTGGTGTTTTAATTTTCTGTATGTTCATATCCTTTTTTTTTTTCTTTATTTTTTAAATTTTCATGTATAATTCTTTGTGTGTGTTAGATCGCGCGGTGGAATCTGGGGCTCCTCCTTTGCTGTGTGGTAAAGTTTCCAGGGATATTAAACAAGAAGTGGAAAAATTGACAGGAAATCCTCGAGGAAAAAAACTAAGGTGGTTTTCCGAATGCTTTTCAGTAAGTATTCTGCAAATTTAAGGATGTCATCAGTGTGCATGAATTTCTCTTCTGAAGTCAGTCTCCACAGCTGCAATTTCTTTCTTCTCTACTGTTTTTTTCCTCTCCTTTTTAAAGGGAGCTCAGAAAATACGCAGAAATCAATTCTATCTCTTAACAGTTCTGCATGTAAAAATGTCCACGACTGAATTGTTTGTCAGTTGTGAACACCAATTTTTCACAAAGTGAAATAGGTGGGATAATTTAATTTTCCATGGTAAAAGTTTGACTTGACAAGAACTTTCTATTGAGGAAAATGAAAAGATGTGTTTTATCAAACTGCATTGGAGTTTTTCATTTCAATGTGTCAAAGGGACACCCTCATTACAGATAAGGTTTGAGCTGCCCAAGTGTCGGTGCCAAAACTGCTGTATTTCCTTCTAGGAGCTGTAGATCTGGGTGACCCTCACCCCAGTATCCAGCCATTGCCACCCCAGTATCCATCCATTGCCTTTGCTCCATTGCACAGTAACATTTCCTATAAATCACTGCAGCCCCTCTGTGCAGTTGAGTTAAAAATACAAACTGCTGGGTCCCTGTGAGTGCTTACCTGCAGGGGAGCTGAACTTCAGGTAGAACAAGGACAAAAATGACCTGGAACTCCAGCTCGTGTCGAGCACTGGTGTAATTTAAGTCAATACGCTGATCTACAAAGACCTCGTTCATTGAAAAGATTTGGTTTGATTTCTAGCTAAATCGAAGTGTATGATTCAGCAATGCTGAAACAATTCCTCAGTTACAGATCTTGACATTTTTTTGGGTTGTTAAAACTATATTTTTAGGGAATTCCTTGTTTTACAGAAGTTATGCATTCTGATGTCCCATGTTGATTTGAGACTAAAACTGTTATAAGAATGTTAGACTTTTCCAAGAACAAAAACTTCTTTGGACCAGCTGTGTTCAGTGCTTTTTGAGTGCCGAAAATAAAGTGTTGTGCTTAAATTATGGGGAGTCAAGTAAGAGCTTTAGGAGACTGTGAAAAAGAGGAAATAGTCTTTTTTTCATCTGTAGGATCTTCTGCTTTTTACCAGCTCAGAACTAATTGAACTTCTGAACCTGTAATCCTGTTACTCTTAGAAAAGCTCCTTCAGGTCAAAGGTTTAATGATTAATATATTTTTTTAAGCTTTTAATTACTCACTGTCTTCTAGACCTCATTCAATGTTAAAGCATTGTCCTAGTTCTACGGAAGGATTGATTGAAATGTTAGACCAATAAAAATGCTTACAATTTATTAAAAAAAAAAATAATGAAAAAAACGTCTTGATGATCTGCATATTGGTGGTGCTGGGGGACATGGGTTAGTGGTGGTTTTGTCAGAGTCAGGTTGATGGTTGGACACGATGATCTGAAAGGTCCCTTCCAACCTGAGCAATTCTATGATTCTACATCTCCATAGTAAAGCTTCTAATCATGAAATGGGCTGAAATGGTATTTCTTGGAATTGACTGACAAAGGTTTTACAATGTCTTTATAAGTTCCAAGTTTCTCCCTTGACCACGACTGTAATACAATTCTCTTCTTCCCGAACAATTTCAGCCTCCAGGAGGCAGCAAAAATTTATGGGATTTAGTTGCTGTGATAAAAGGACAGGATGACAGTTTGCTTCCACAAAACTACTGCAAAGGAATCATGCATATGAAACATCTCATTAGATTTAGAACGGTAAGTGAAGCATAAACGGTATGTGAAAGCGGCTGTTAATCCATGTAGTATTCCACTCTTTAAAAATAACGTTTAATGCTTTACAAGAGGGTCACAATTTATTTCATGCCCAAAGGTATTTGTGCTCTATCGGTTCTCTGAACAGCAGCAGCTAGCGAAGTCTGCGTGAGTGTGTGCGTATTCAGTGTTAAAATGCTAAGTTACGACTTTTGACTACAAAAGCAGCTTTCAGAATAATGAAAAGAAATCGCAAAGCAAGCACCACTACAGCTCGAGCTACGAACCGAGTTTGTCTTCCCTATTTTATATGCCGTACTTTTATATGCAGTAAAATCAAATTATTTGGTTGGGTAAACATGAAGTTTGTAGTTCTGTTCAGATGCAGGGACAAGGGAATTCATGTCTGAAGGTGGAGGGGGGTCGGCAGAATCCTGCTCTCTAGCTCTCTGGGGGAAGGAGTGGACAAACAAGAACATTCATGCAGATCCGCAGCTGAAGAGTGACTCGGATGTGAATGTGAAAGTCAAGTGCTAGAACACAAATTTGTTATTAGCTGCATGTACGAGTATGCAGCTAGACATACAGTAGATGGCTCTGTCAGGGGCTCCTTAGGGATCCTAAGGGATCCCATACTCTAGTGACAGGCTTGGAAATAGAGAAAAGAGATCTGTTGGTAGGTCAGGAGCTGCCTGACTCCCCCTGCCACCCCCAGGGCTAGACACTGCCAGCTCTTTGCCCCATCCCTGGAGGGGTTCGAGGCCAGGTTGGACGGGGCTTGGAGCAACCTGGGCTGGTGGGAGGTGTCCCTGCCCAGGGCAGGGGGGTGGAACTGGATGTTCTTTAAGGTCCCTTCCCACCCAAACCATCCTATGACTCTATGATCAGCTGAGTTACTGCTGCGGGCTATTTTTGCAAAATCAAACTCTTAGTGTCCTACGTACCTTATGACTCTTAAGTGGTGGGAGTTTTTTATTGGTGATTTTAGCTCTGATAATAGCTGCTGCTCTACTAATATTATGAAGCTCGAAGCGTGCGTCCGTGTGCCCAAACCCCAGTTTTCTCAGCCAGTTAGCCCGAGGAGAAGAAATTCATTCTTAACTCCTGCAGCGCAAGCAGTCTGTTTATCCTGTAACGTGATTTCATGCATTTATAACTCGGGTGTCCTAGAATAACTGCGGTAATTGCTGAGCATTCTGTGGATTATGTGTTCGCGTTAATTAAAAGCATTTTGTCCTCTTTTTGGTGGCTCAGAATCTTGTTTGAGAGCATTAAGAGAAAGTAGGGGTAGGGCGATGCTGGCTGCTTGTGTGTTGGCTGCCAATACCATTTTTTCCCAGGATGGAGCAGGGACCTAGAGCAAGTGTATTTTTCTGTTTCTAGCAGAGAGGATACTTTGGAGACTTCAGCATGAAAATGATAAAAAAGATAGAGGTGCCAAGTCAAAAAGTAACACAGTTTGTTGTAAAAAAACAGATCCTTTGCCTTTCCCAGCAGCTGCTGTTGGTCTACATTGGTTTGGTTTGGTGGAGAAAGTTCAAAGTTTGTTCTCCATCCTCCAGATGTGGCACTGCAAAGCCATGAAGAGCCAGACGCCATCTCATGTGCATTGATGATAGAGTTAAACGGAGAATTCTTGAGACGTGAAGTGAAACCAATATAAAAAATTGCAGTGGTTGGGAATATAAATAATTTATTGTTCATGTGGTTGATGGGGTACGACAAATCAGGACGCAGGTTGAGCCTACTGTCTTTATTCTTTATTTACACACTATCATAATGGCAATAAGTACAATTTCCAGCTTTGTATGCTTTATGTTCACAAATATTTTCCTGAAATTTCAAAAATAACAAGATTTTTTATGATGGCCATCTGGGTGAATTACTATTACATATAAGAAAATGGTTGAGAATAAAAATATATAAAAAAGGTTAAAGGAAGATAACCGAGGAAAATGTATATGTGTAACAAAGCACTAACACAGTTACCTTAACAATATAAATAGTTCTCTGTAATCTCACTGTAAACTCTTCTAATTAGTTCACCGTAATCTCATTGTAATCTCTTCCAATTATCCTTTCCTCAAAAGGATTTTTTCTTAAATGATAGCCTTTATATTCCATTGTAATGTTTGTAGCTCATTCTTAAGAGAACTTGTTTTCACCACAGAAAACTGTAATTTCCCCCCCCCCCCCTCATTTTTACTTTTTTTAAACCTTTTTTTTCCCTCCTCAGTCCAAGGCGCAAGAACTGACAACAGTAAAAATGTCCAAGTTTGGAGGCGGCATTGGTGCGCCAAGCAAAGAGGAGAGGCTTAAAGAAGCTGCAGAAATACATTTAAGATTAGGACAAATTCAGCGATACTGTGAACTAATGGTAGAACTTGGAGAGGTAAAGTATCCCAACATTATTGAAAAACAATAAAATGTGAAGGTTTCTGAAAACCAGCTACCCTAGCAAAGGCTGAGTAGCAACAAAACGGGTCATAAGTCCAGAAAAGAGTAATCTTGCTCCAATTATATTATTTTTAACGTATTTAGTCTAATGCGTAGCTCATTCCTTATTTAACCTCTGGACAAATTTCTTTTTAATGGAAGAATTCTTTTTAATGGAAGAAACATGAAAATCGTTAAAAATACAGCCGTTTCTCAAAATAAATTGATTGGGTTAAATGTATTGCTGCTTTCTTCCAGTGGGACAAAGCTCTCTCCGTGGCACCTGGTGTCTCGATGAAATACTGGAGGAAGTTAATGCAAAGGTAAAAAATATAAAATCATATAAATATGTGATGCTGAGTTGTAGGTTTTGTCCATAAAAGGACGCAGACAAGTGGGAAGGATGGATACTAATATCAGTTGTGCTTGGCTTTGGCTACAGCGTTCTAGTGATGTTCCTTTTTGTTCGGTAAGCTTTGGGGTGGGACCGTTGGGGTTTTCAACACGGATCTTGTGTACAGGAATCCAGTTAAATGGAGCATAAATTGCTGGTTTAACTGGAAACTCCTCAGTGCAGTAGCCACAGTTTGCAAGTCTCTGAGATCCGGAAAGGCAGATGGGTTTCAGTGAACTTTATGTGCCTTCATCTAGCACCTATTCCGTAGAGTTAAGTTTAATGATCGGTTATGCGTGTAGATCTTTCTTGTTTATTTATTCGTTCATTTAATTAGGAGAGCTGATCAGTTAATTCAGGAAGAAAACGATGATGTCATCCCATACTGCATAGCTATCGGAGATGTGAAGAAACTAGTTTCTTTCTTTACATCAAGAGGCCAGCTTAAAGAGGCTCTGCTTGTTGCGCAGGTATTATTACGTCTAACCGTGGGAGATGTATTTAGCTATTCGTTTCTAACTCTGAAGATGACAAACATATTTAAAAGGCTACCTCCATTCACTTTTGCAAACGGCTAAATAATCGTACCCTGCTCTTTATTTGTGTATTCTGTTGGCCAGTTTTTACGCAGAAATCATTAAAAGGTGTCTCATGCTTACAGATTTTTAAGCCTGACTCTTCTAAATTGCAATCAGTTGCCCATAATGAAAACGGACGTATTCGGTTTTGGTTGAAGTAGAAAATTAACCTGATTTTCAGCACTCAGTATTGCCCTTGACGTCTAAAAGACATGCAGGATTTGTCTTGCGTTTCTACTGAGGTCTTGGTTATAGTACTTTCTGTAAAATCTTTGGGTGAAACTGCTCAACTGCAGCAGTAAGCAATACAGGAAATCAAACTTTTAAAACAAATGCAAAAAACGGTACAAGAAATGACCAGAAGTAACAGCAGAAGTGTCCCTTCTGCTTCCTAATGTAAACACAAGTTAAAGGGTGCACAAAACACGCAAGACTGATACTTCGTTCCGCTCTTTCTCAACACTCCTGTATTCTTTTTGAGTAATTTCTACATACTTAATATAATTTGTTAAATAAACTGGCAAGATTTGTCCCTGGTGCATTCTCTCATGCCTACCTGTCCTTGAACGTTCAATTGCCTCAGAGAGAAGAACTTCAGTAAGGTTCTTGAATTTGTCCTTTAGAAATTGTCTGTCTGTATGTTGTTCTTCTAATAGTAGCTGAATAGTGCACAGAATGGAACTTTGACGTATGCCTAAATTTAACAAGCTATAATGTTTGAACCTTAAAGGTTTAGAAAGATCCTTGTTTTTCTTGAAAGAGCGCTGTTGTAGAGGTTGCTTTTATTCCAATTCGTAGAATAGTCTTTGTCTCAAAGGTTTAATCAGATAATACTTAGCAACAAAATAATAGGACTTTTTTTGACTTTTAACCAAGCCCTGAGTTTTAATGTTGTTACCCTTAAAACTCATGAACGACTTTCCTTTTAACACACACCGATCTCTTCTCGTTTAATGTTAGCAATAATTCATTGCCAGATACGAAAAAGGTTCAGCTGATGCCACTGTATAAACCATTTCCAGATGTACCTACCGGGACGTTTGTCTACATAGTTCATAGACTCGCCTCGGTCGAAAGGGACCTTTCAGATCATCTAGTCCAACCATCAACCTAAGTCTGACAGAAGCCATCGCTAAACCACATCTCCAAGCACTGTGTCTACCCAGCTTTCCTTCAATCACAGCCACTCACTCCTAGGGGTGTAAAAATCAAGGTTGTAGCCGTCACTGTCCATTTGAAGTGTTTTCAAATGCTGGAAAAATCCCGTACAATTTCATAGGAGGGAAGAGGTCTTGTGCTTTGGTAGAGTTTCTCATATGGCTGGCTACAACTAGGCTCAGATTCAGCTGTGAGTAGGTTCATTAGTTTCAATATTTTCTTTGCTTGAGAAAGATTTTTATAGATCTGAGATTATTTTTTGTGGCTGAAGTTCAACAAGGCCAAGTGCAAGGTCCTACACTTGAGTCGGGACAATCCTCGTTACCAATACAGGTTGGGGGATGACATGATAGAGAGCAGCCCTGCGGAAAAGGACTTGGGGGTCCTGGTGGATGAAAAGCTGGACATGAGCAGACAGTGTGCACTTGCAGCCCAGAAGGCCAATCGCATCCTGGGCTGCATCACAAGAACCGTGTCCAGCAGTTCCAGAGAGGTGATTCTCCCCCTCTACTCTGCTCTGGTGGGACCTCACCTGCAGTGCTGCGTCCAGCTCTGGAGCCCTCAGCACAAGAAGGACATGGACCTGTTGGAGCGGGTCCAGAGGAGGCCACGAAGATGATCCGAGGGCTGGAGCCCCTCTGCTGTGAGGACAGGCTGAGAGAGCTGGGGGGGTTCAGCCTGGAGAAGAGAAGGCTCCGGGGAGACCTTCCAGCCCCTTCCAGTCCCTCAAGGGGCTCCAGGAAAGCTGGGGAGGGGCTGTTTACAAGGGCATGTAGCGACAGGACGAGGGACAATGGTTTAAACCAGAGCAGGGCAGGGTTAGGTTAGCCATTAGGAAGAAGTTCTTTACCCTGAGGGTGGTGAGACACTGGCCCAGGTTGCCCAGAGAGGGGGTGGAGGCCCCATCCCTGGAGACATCCCAGGCCAGGCTGGATGAGGCTCTGAGCAACCTGATCAAGTTGAAGATGTCCCTGCTGACTGCAGGGGGTTGGACTAGATGGCCTTGAGAGGTCCCTTCCCACCCAACACATTCTGTGATTCTATGAAAAATCACATTTCATTTTCATTAGGGTTGGTGCATTAATTAATCCATTTTTTTATTTACATCTAGGCAGCTTGTGAGGGCAATATACAAATGTCGCCGCTTTCTACAGCAACTGGATCTTCAAATCCTGGTGCAAACAATACAGATGATTATAATGAGTAAGTTGTTCTAGTTTATATCTAAAGCCTCATTTTTGTGCAGAATGTAAAGTCGTCAAGGGAGATAAACCTTAGCTGTTTAATTTGGCATCAGCAACGCAGGATTTGATGACAAAATATTACATCTTCTAGTACTTAGTTGATAAAGTCACTAACTGGTGCTGCACTGAATAATTCCGCTGTTGTGCTGCCTCCTAGCACCAAATGGATTTTTCATATGTATATGTTATAATTATAAATATCCTTTTCATTCGCTTGATCTTTAAGGTGCATTCCTATGCACTTAAATATGTTTAAATATGCGGCACGTGAACTTAGAACTTTTGGTAAGTAGAGTAAGGTTTAGCATTAACAAGCATCTGTGAGACCTTATGCATCGTCTCCTCCTGGAGCTTCCCTGTTTATCCCCAGTGAAGTTCTGACAATGTGCACTAATGGCCACGTTCTCATTGTGTGCGCCCGTAAAAGGAACCCTGCATCTCTCCTTGTTTAGAACAGTGCTCAAAAACCTAAATCCAATGGTTTAGTGATATGTGTGGTAACAAAAGCCGCTTGGAGGCTGTGGGGTTACTTCATTTACATGTGCAGCTTTTGAGCAATTAGAGATATTTCTGCAGAGTTCACAAGTACAGGATGAAACCCCAAAGATTTCATTTTTCTTCTGTCAATCTGAAGAGACTTTTCCATGCTGATGGAGATTTCGAGAACCTGATCCACCCGAATATCCTCCATCATAAGTAGTGGATGAAGCTCAAACTGCATTTCGAAAGCTAGCGGTGTTGTTATCTGTAAGTCAAATAGAGGGATTTTAGGGTACAGAAGCAAATGTGGTGACTTGTATATAAAATAAGAACCGAAGAACTCCAAGCTTGAAGCGACCTTGCAGAATTCATGTTTTGTTGTTGCAGGCTCCTGCACAAGGTCAGTAAGGAACTGGCAGAATGGTATTTCCAGGATGGCCATGCAGTGCTTGCAGCGTGTTGCCATCTGGCTGTTGAAAATATAGAGGTAATTATATATTTTTTATTTTTTTTTTTAATATTTAACTATGGAAGGGCCATCATTGACTTCCTTTTTACACCTCCACATGTTAACTGGTTTTTCAAATGTACGTACGGCATTCTAAAATGTATTCCTTATACTTGGTATTTGCTTTGTATATATTTATATAGAGAGTTTGATCCTTACAATATTGAAATCAGTAGCAAAACTCCCTTAAGTCTATTAAATTCAAGATTTCTGTCATGCACAGATAGTAGTATGTTATTATTTAATCGTATTTTCATATATATAGTATCCTGTTGTATCAGAAAATATAAGGTACCTGAGTACCTTACATATACACGTAATTATTACTGTTTATGGCGACTCAAAAGACCCGTCAGAACTGGGACTTCATTGGGCCACAAAAGACGCAATCTCTCCCTTGTAGAATTTGCAGTCTCAATGGGGAAGTAAATATGAAAAAAAACCCACCCCTCAGCACAAGAATAGGGCTGAGACGTAGGAAACATCTTATTAGACTTTCTTTTTTTTTTTTTTTGTAGTTTTACAAATTGTTTCTTTTCCTCTTTCTCTCTGGATTTTGTTGTTGACCCAACACGTTCTTCCTCCTCTATCCCCTAAAATAAGTAAAATTCCACCTTAATGAGCTGTTCCGTGAGAAAGCAATAATCAGTTAATTCAATATTTCAAAATAAACATGTTTGGAGTTGTTGTGTAGTCTCTTCCTCTTTCATATTCTGCTGTCCCTATCATAACTCCAGGTGCCCAGAGAGGGTAAGAACAGGAGACCCCTTCCTGGCCTGGGTTTTTGGTTGGTTTTTTGTGTCTCCTTTTGGGTTTTGGGGTTTTTTTTTGAGTTTCCTTTCATCAAAAGAGAGGGGAAATACGCACTCTGAAAGCTCGTGTCCTTACTTAAGACTAGAAGGAATTGCTATCTGTCATGCTTTGTACTGTGTGTATTATCTCCTTGGTTGAATAAAGGAAGATCGTGCTGAAGGAAATCTATTTGGTTATTTAAAACCTGATTAACACATGGTGCGCAATTATTGGCTCATTCAAGAGACCCAAATTTATACATAAAGTAGCTTTAATTAATGCATATTTTGTCCTTCTGTAAAAAAAGCAGTCTCATAAATGAATGTCTTATGCTCAACATGGTGAATCCCCAGAAATGCTTGTGTGCCTTAATGCTATAATTTTTTCGTTGAGCAAGCTTGCGATGGCAGCCCTGATTCGTGGAAATGAGCTGGAGTTGGCAATCAGTGTGGGTACTGTCTTAGGAGAAAGTGCAGCACAAGCAACACATTATGCCCTAGAATTACTAGCAAGAAAATGTATGACAGTAACAACATGGTAAGAATTTCTTAATCCAAAGAAGATTTTTTTTTTTAATTTTTTTTTTTTTCCTTCCCCCTGACAAAACGGTAAAGGTGTTTCATTCTGAGACTTTTACAGACACCAAACCACCATGGGTAGGTAGAATAAGAATGGCTGTATTTGACCTTTAAAGCACCAGGCGTGCAAATGTACCGCTTTAATCTCAGAATACACGATGGCTGCGTTGCAAACGAGGGAAGAGTCGTTGTCAAACAGAGTATGAAACCTGCTGAAAAACCCCAGATACTTGGGCAATAGCGGCATAATAAATCCTAGCCTGCACGGGGTAAAAATGACCGATTCACACAAAGTAAGGCTAGAATTGAATTCTAAAGTCAAAAGGAACAGAAGCTTAAGTAAGATCTGGGAAGGGATTTTTGAGTACTTGCTGGAAAAATGTACTTGTTAAAGGCTGAGGAATTATTTTATATCGGTATTGGGAAGACAGCTGACAAGATTTAAGGAGGAAACAAGATTAATTCTGCAGGAGTGGGTCATTCCCCCGTTGCAGACAGGGGAAACTTTCTCTCTGCTACATTTTCTTTTCCTCCCTGCAGTAGTTTTACTTGGAAGGATACGGTTTTGGTCTGGTTTTCGTCTACCAATGAAAAGCAGGAAATCACGCTAAGGTATATTTGGCAGCTGTACAGGTGTTTTGGAATTAACACTTCATAGAAAACCTCTGCTTCAACAGATACTGGAATTAAGCATCAGTTTTTCTGCGACAGTTGGTATTTGCTTAAGCATCCAGAGGGAGCCTGAGAGAAACCCAGTGGAAGCCCTCCCTGCAGAGCATTTAGCCTGCCCTAGACGATGAAGCAGTGGAGAAAACGATAAAATAAGAAATGGATGACTTGCTGCTTTGGCTTTGCAATGATTTAGCACGTCTGCATTGCACCAGTTCTAAGGGGGTTGTTTTGGCAACTCCGTCTGCAGCTTATAAAGTCTCTGAAGCTCTTTCTCTGATCTCCCTGCCTTCATTGTGAAGGGCGATTTTTAAATAGCCTCTGATAGGAAGCACTGGACATGGAGTTAAGAAAAAACACTGTATATTAGTGCAGGATGGTGCTCAGGGGTTGGGGCAGCTCCCGGTATCAGCACAGGCTGGGGGATGAAGGGATGGAGAGCTGCCCTGCTGAGAAGGACTTCATGTTGGTGGATGAGAAGCTGGACATGCCCCAGCAACGTGCTCTTGGAGCCCAGAAACCCCCCGCAGCCTGGGCTCATCCCCAGCAGTGTGGGCAGCAGGGCGAGGGGGGGATTCTGCCCCTCTGCTCCGCTCTGGGGAGACCCCCCTGCAGTGCTGCCTCCAGCGCTGGGGCACCGACAGCAGAAGGACACGGAGCTGTTGGAGTGGGGCCGGAGGAGGCCCCAGAGATGCTGGGAGGGCTGGAGCCCCTCTGCTGTGAGGACAGGCTGAGAGAGCTGGGGGGGTTCAGCCTGGAGAAGAGAAGGCTCTGGGGAGACCTTGGAGCCCCTTCCAGTCCCTAAAGGGGCTCCAGGAAAGCTGGGGAGGGACTCTGGAGCAGGGAGGGGAGCCATGGGACGAGGGGGAAGGGTTTTACACTGACAGAGGGGAGATTGAGATGAGATCTGAGGCAGAAATTCTTGGCTGTGAGGGGGGTGAGCCCCTGGCCCAGGTTGCCCAGAGAAGCTGTGGCTGCCCCATCCCTGGAGGGGTTCAAGGCCAGGTTGGACGGGGCTTGGAGCAACCTGGGCTGGTGGGAGGTGTCCCTGCCCAGGGCAGGGGGTGCCACTGGGTGGCCTTTAAGGTCCCTTCCAACCTAAACTGTGATTCTATGGTTCTATTTTTCCCAGTTCCATAACAAAAGCTAGTTCTGATGTCAATGCCGTACCCAGTATTTACAATAGCACGGCATTTATGTGCATGTACTTAAAACTCCTGCAAACGTCGGGCAGGTGTGCACTGAAGTCTACACGGATATACGTGGTAGAATTTCAGATTGGTGTAGTGTGTATTGCCCAAGTATCCATCCGGGTTTGTCAGTGGGTTTCATGTGCCGCACCTGGTCCAGCGACACCCTGCAATCCCGAACTCTGGTCTGCAGCCACTACGGAACATTTTTCTATTCTGTAGGAAAAGATCAGAGATTCCTGAATCTCTTCATATTTTGTAATAAAGAGATACTGGCACAGCATAATTCCCCTTGGTCCACTCCAAGTACGGGGAAGCTGGAGTTCAAGGGTGTCTGATATTTGCCCTTTTGGGGTTTACTGGTTGTTTTGCTTGGAGATACCCATCAATTGGCAACACTTCAGTTGTAGAGACCCGCTTAACTGTAGACACCTCAAGGAACACCGAAAGCGCCTTCATGGGTTAGTAATGAAATCAGTTATGGGAATGTTTTTTGGTGTTTTTTGGTGCGGGTTTTTTTTTTGGGGGGGGGGGGGAGGGGTGTATTTTTCATTTTATTTTATTTTTTAGCAGTGCTCTAAAATACAAAATCCAAACAAAAAAAAAAAAGTCAAAACTAAATGTTTGTGCCCTTCCCCATCTTTCCGAATCTACAGCCTTGGGAAAATGCGCGAGTCTTTCAGACGGCCGTTTTCATTTTATGTGTGTTTAGCACCTCAGTGCTGCTAAAAGCACCCTCCTGCTGCTCAGAAGGCTCGTGCTGTTTTACTTGAGGTACCGAATCCTGCCCATGCAGACTCAGCCACCTGCTGTTATGCTTTATACCGCCAGTGTTTTTTCAGTTTAATTCTTAAAAAAAAAAAAAAAAAACCAAAAACATTCCAGGTAACACAACTTGTGGGCCGTTATATGAGGGCTGTGGATTTTTTTTTTTTTAAATAAGCATTTGATATCAGTATTTTGGCTGAGCAATTTCTAATCCCTTTTGAAAACGTTTTAAATTGCCCGCGCAGATGAGTGCGTGTGAGTAGCTGATCTTGAAAATAGTTTAAGAACTTGTGGAATATACTATATTCTGAAGGAGCCTTTCTGTATCTTGGAAAAGTGGCTCTTGCATGGTAATGGTGTAACAAATTTTCCAAAGGCCTTTTGGCCATCAGCTGCTTTTGGTCGTCAAAAGGCTTTTTTGGTTATTTTCGTTAAACGAAGTCGGTTAAACTGACCCTTAGATCTGCCGTTGTAGTTTAATTATTTTTCTATTAGATTTTTCCTGTGTAAAGTAAGAATACAAAGCAAAGTTTTGTTCATTACTGTTTCAATGTCTCCCTTTTAGCTTTCCGTCACTTGGATACAGGTATTTCGCTTGTTTATGGAGAGAGTTGAAAAGCGTGTGCCTTTACTAATGCTAAAAATAAGCTTACACTAAGTGTTCTAAGTTATTAATTGTGATCAATACTTGGAAGTGGGCTGGAAAGCAGTTGCAAATGTTGCACAGTGGCTCACCTAAATATTTTTAAGCCAAGGACCCCATTCATAAAATCCAGCAGGAGGTTTTGCCGTATGCAGGGACAAGTCAGTCTTGTGGGTGACAGGAGGAATGATGCCTGCGTGAATACAAGAGTCACGGAACAACATGAATAATCCGTTATTAAGAAAAGCTATAATTGAATAATTGTTTCAAAATAGTTTATTAATATTAACACATGTTCCCTGCAGCTGCTTGTTGTGTTGAGGGGATAAAAAATGGTAAAAAGTTAGGAATATTTCAAGAAACGTCAGCTTGTTAAAACTCAGTTTTCCTTTCAGAAGGATGAAAATAGGCATCGCGTTCTTTTTATTTTTTTTTGTATAATCTCTCTTTTGTAATGTGGCAGAAGCAGTAGCCGTTCAGAAGCTGAGAGGTGCTTTTGAGCCATGTTTTATGCTGCCGTGGAGCTCTAGAAGCCTGGAAGCTTGAGGAAGGTTTCGTGACCCAGGGCCACACTAACACCTTCCCTTCTTTCAAGCTGGAGCGAGGTTCTGCTCTCCCTTCCCAGCCCTGCTGGCGTATCCTTCCATCGCGCTTTGAGGTGGCTCCGATGCTTGAGGAGTGCACAGCCGTTTAATTCAACCAGCTAAAGCAACACAAAATTAACACCTGAATTCCAAAAAAAAAAAAAAAAAGATTAATAGATTAAGCCTCATTTATTGCACCAAACTAGAGCCTGAGGTAGCTTCTGTTTGTCATGGTCTGGGACGTGCTCTTCTCTAGGAATAGTATTTTTTTCAGTAAACCCTTTGTTATAAAAGGAATGTCAAAGAGAAAACCGAGTTTCCTTCTCTTACAGACCAGCAGGAGTAACTACCCGTCGTCTTTTGTTTGTGCAGGGATTTAGCAGCGGATCTTCTCATGATGATTCCTGATAATAAACTGCAGTTAGTGAAGCTATGTGCTTTCTATCCTGGATGCGCAGCAGAAATAAATGACCTGCATGAAAAGGTACAGTGAGAAAGAATTTGCCTGAACCCTGACAAGAGGTTTTGTATTGATTTATTTACTAATTTCAGAAAATTTAAGGCCAAATACATCTGTAGGATGAATGTGTCACTAGCAGTCTTATATGTTACATATCCTTTTTTACTCTTTTAGTTGTCATTGATTTTATTTTCAGTGTTGCACAAGAAAAACTTCGGTTCTTGAATTCTGCTCTGTGTGTAGTCTTACACGGGTTACTTCTGAAGTAGCTTATGGTCTTCTGAATTACCTTCCAGTGTGACTTATAACCTCCTCATCACTGAAGCGCGGCCTAATCATGTCTTGGCAGATCACCTTTCTGTCCGATCCTGGATTATTTTACATCTCATGTCTGTAACCTCCTTAAATCCCCCCCTTCCTCTTCAGCAGCAGCAGGGGCTCCACCAGCTCCTTGATGTTCAGCTCAGGCTATTAAGCAGTAGTAAAAAGTTCACAAAAACATTAGCAATGGAAACTGATGCTGCTTAAATTCTTTCGTAGAGAGTTTGATCTTAGTGTTGACAAGCTGAGAGAGTTGGGGGGGTTCAGCCTGGAGAAGAGAAGGCTCCGGGGAGACCTTAGAGCCCCTTCCAGTCCCTCAAGGGGCTCCAGGAAAGCTGGGGAGGGACTCTGGAGCAGGGAGGGGAGCCATGGGACGAGGGGGAAGGGTTTTCCACTGACAGAGGGGAGACTGAGATGAGATCTGAGGCAGAAATTCTTGGCTGTGAGGGGGGTGAGCCCCTGGCCCAGGTTGCCCAGAGAAGCTGTGGCTGCCCCATCCCTGGAGGGGTTCAAGGCCAGGTTGGACGGGGCTTGGAGCAACCTGGGCTGGTGGGAGGTGTCCCTGCCCAGGGCAGGGGGTGGCACTGGGTGGCCTTTAACATCCCTTCCAGCCTAAATCATTCTGTGATTCTATGATTATGTACAAACTTCAGTATTTCTCGGCATCCTACAGAATTGTTTGAACCTTACAATAATTCTTCGGCAAAATCTTTGTTTTCCAGTGTAATCTTCCCGATGTAGAAGAATGTCTGCGATTGGCAGAGACGGTTCAGGCAGATGGGGACATATTCGAAACTATAAAGTACTATCTGTTGAGCACAGAACCTGAAAAGGCTCTCCCTATCGGCATTCAGCACGTGAAAGGTGGGTGCTCGGAGGAGGAGACCTCTTAAAGCATAAGTCGTTTGCGTGACTTGCCTCTTGAGACCTTTTTTGTTTCTGTTTTTTCAACAGAACAACTCTGTGGCTCAGATTGGACTTTAGATTCAGTCTGTCCGTACCTTGATCTTCTAAGTTACATACGCACTGAACGATTAGTGTTGCATAAATGTAGTGAGTGAGTATATTTTCCTTCCTTATAAAAGTGGAAGTTTCATTAAAGGAAACTTTTGGAATTAAAAAAATACAGGTGTGTGCTGTTAGTATCACTTTTTTGTTTACCAGAAGAGGGGTACAAAAAAATATCAACAACAAGGCTGGTTCTCTATCTGGAGAATAGAATGTGGAATTTTCCTAAACTGTCAAGGTTTAGTAAGAAGAAAAAAAAGATATTTTACTGCTTCTTTCTCTGTGGGGCATTTCCAATGGGTGATCAGTGTTGGTCTTATCTGAAGAATCTCACTTTGATCAGCTCTGGTTTCAGTTTCCTGAAGAAAAAGAGCGGTGGTACCACACATAATACAGGTTTTATGTCAAAGTGTTAAGGAAATTTGAGCTGTCACTCTCAGAATTAGGTCTAAAATAGCTGGATCGCTGCGGTTCACCTTGATGTCCCGTGGTTGCAGCTGGGCCCGAGTTGCCTGCGCAGAACTAAAAGGAGCAAAAACCCTCTTGCCTGCGGGGAAACTTGGCGAAACTGAAGTCCACCCTAATATGTGGAGCGATTTTATTTACGTTTAGAGCTTTATCCTACTAAAAGAGCTGAATGGCATTGTTTTTTGTAACTTTCCATGATTGTGCTTAATAACTATGCGTTGTACATGCTATTTAAAATATAATAACTGAAATAAATGTAAAGCAGACGGAGTCTGTTTTAACAGTTACACCACACAGAAAATAAGCATAATCAGCAAAGAAATTCTCCACAAAAGATGGACGGCTCAATTAAGTTTTAAAATTACAATTTGACTATAAATTTGTTTCTTTTTTTTTTTTGCAAATGCTTGTAATTTTTCATGATTATTACCTGTCCATTTACAGATTTCGGAATGAGTTGCTGATTTTGTGTGGCTACGTCGGTGCTCTGCTCGCCATCAGAAGAGAGTACAACAGCATTGTACCCGTGCTTTATGAGTACACGAGGTAATATTGCTTTTTCAGTAACGCTGAGACATCCCAGGCCCTGTTATGATGTAGGCCATGCATTTTCCCCACTTCCCCCTCCCACCCACCCCAAAAAGAAGTAACAAACCAAGTTCCCAGTTCTCTTACAAAGTTGTAAGGGCATGCCCGTGCCTGCGTATAGAACCCTCTGTACTTTCTTTGCGCGTTCGACATGTAGAAGTTTCTGAGGTAACGTAACAAGTTGTGATTCCGGGATTTCAGTCAAACTCTTTGTTCCGTGAAAAAACGATTTTTAGAAGTAGACGAGTATTCAGTGGGATTATATGTTGGCAGTAAAAATTCTAGTTTGGTATCTATGTGTTAGACCATTTGCCCAGACTTGCTCAGTAGCCACAAGGACAAGCATTGAACTTGGAGTTCATGACTGAGAACTGCCTTGGTTCCCACCAAGAAACCTGGCTGGACCTTCTGTTGCTGGGTGGGCGGATACTCCCGGGCATTAACATGCTTCACCTGGCCCACTTGATCCAACCTGGCCTGGTCCTGCCCATGGGCCCAGCTCAACCCCAACCAGTCACCTGTCTTGACCTGACCTGACGACTAGGCCTACTTGACTAGACTCTTGAACCAGCTCACCGCAGGGAAAGCGGAAAAGAACTGTTGGGTTTGTTGGGGTTTTTTTTTTTTTCTGTTTTTTTTTTTGTTTTTTTTTTTTGAGCCACCAGGCTTAAGGAAAGTAAGATGAAATATAAGCTTTTACAGAAGGGCTATTCTGGTATGGAAAATAATTATTTATTAATTATTATAGAATAGAATCATAGAATCATCTAGGTTGAAAGGGACCTTTCAGATCATCAAGTCCAATCATCAACCCAACACTGCCAAAACACCCACTACCCCATGTCCCCCAGCACCACGTCTGCCCGGCTTTTAAATATCTCCAAGGATGGCGACTCCACCACTGCCCTGGGCAGCTTCTTCCAATGCTTGACAACCCTTTCCAGGAAGAAATTTTCCTAATATCCATCCTAAACCTTCCCTGGCGCAACTTGAGGCCATTTCCTTTTGTCCTCTTGCTTGTTCCTTGGGAGAAGAGCCCGACCCCCCCTGGCTGCCCCCTCCTTTCAGGGAGTTGCAGAGAGCAAGGTGGTCTCCTCCCCTCAGCCCCCTTTTTTCCAGGCTGAACACCCCCAGCTCCCTCAGCCGCTCCTCACCAGACTTGTGCTCCGGACCCCTCACCAGCTCCGTTGCCCTTCTCTGGACACGCTCCAGCACCTCAGTGTCTTTCTTGGAGTAAGGGACCCAAAACTGAATTAATAAAAATACTGAATTAATAATTAATTGTAGTAGCAAGCCATCTTTGAGACTCGGTTTGTGATACTTTGGCTGACAAGCTTTAAGTTCTCCTGGGATTTAAAGAACAGAAAGATAAATGTTTTCTCAGATTGCCCAAGATTTTCAGGATTCAGAGATTTTTAGATTCCAGCCCATCTTAAACTGGACGCTTATATGCTTAAGATGGCCATTTTTAACTCATCCCGACACAAGTTTGCTGAATTAGGTCAGGTAATAATTTTCCCTTGCATTATATTTTGATAAATAAAAAATGCAGCCACTGCAAGGGTTCTGAAACTCTTTTTGACAAGTAACCAGGTGAAACAAGGCTGTCCCAGAGCATGTATTGAACCCTGTTACTCCAACTGTATTTTTATTGTATCTACCATGTGTAGGCAAAGCGGGCCCTTCATTTTAGTAAAGTTGTCATTAAGAAATAGGAACACATATAGCCTTAAAATATAAAGAAAAAAAATAGAGCTAATTAAAGACAACCTTAAATAAGAAGGTGTAAATAGGCATAATTAAAATCAAACCTAAATAAAAATGTACACTTCTTGTAGGTGTAAATAGCGATAATTAAAATCAAACTTAAATAAAAAGTTTTTACACTTTTTACATCTAGTAATTTAATATTTCCAAGGTTTACTATACTGGTTATCATGAATGATCAATTTATTTCCATAAAGTTATTTCCATACAGTTATCTCCATGTTCAATCAAAAATAGTTTTATATTACTACTGTGTGTCTTGATTTTTCTTTTGAGAAGATATTCGTTGTCAGAATTAACTTGGCCTTTAATCGTTCGCATTCCTTTTCAGTCAGCTTTTAAAGAGACGGGAAGTATCTGTACCTTTGAAGATCGAACAGCTCTCGGAGGAACTGGATGCCTGGAGAGCCTGTACTCAATTAAACAAGTAGGTGGAAAAATAGAAAATGACCGTGACTGTTTAGTTGGAAATACAGTATTTATTTCCTTTGTAAAATCTGAATATGAATGTAAAAAATGAGTGCTTTGTGGCTTTTAATTTCTAACGCCAATGAAGATGTCTAGTTGCAAACCAAGTGTCCTTTCCTGCAGGCCCGCCGACGGCTCGCCGGGCACGCCGCCGTCCGAGTCCCAGAGAAGGGTCTATTCCCTCCTTGTGTCCCGAATGCCGGAGGAGCCTCTGAAAGGGATGGTGGGGCCGGACAACGTCACCGGCTCAAACCTGCCCAGCCATTCGGATGCCCACATCTCCTGTTTGACCGGGCTGAGGATACAGGTATGTCTTCCGCACCCAGGGCTGCTCTTTCCGTCATGGCAGCCACCAGTTGGGAGTTTGCCATAAATCTACGGTCCCTTCCATAATTTAGGAAGAAAAATGTTTTCCCTGCTGTCACAGTAGCAGAAATGAAAGAGGACAAGCGCTGATATCTTCTAGATAAGAAAGGCTGTATCAGAATTGTCCAATCAAATAATTATACAGTTTCCCAATCCAGAACATTTTCATTTCCATGGGAAAGGCAGATTTCCTTTGCCAAATGTTTTGTCTAAAGTAACTTATCACCTACTACCTCGCCACAGCTTGAATAGAAAACAGGAAATTATTTATCTTCAACCACATTCTAACATTATTCTATTGTTAGTATTAATCGTTATGGAAATGCAGGCTATAAAACTTGTAATTCCTGATTAATTGAAACCAGATATTAGAAGACTAAATAGATATAGGTGTTCATCACTCACATAGAGCTTTATCACAGAATCACGGAATGGCCGGGGTTGGAAGGGCCCTCTGGAGATCACCCAGTCCCACCCCCTGCCAGAGCAGGGTCACCCAGAGCAGGGGGCACAGGAACGCGTCCAGGCGGGGTTGGAATGTCTCCAGAGACGGAGACTCCCCCACCTCTCTGGGCAGCCTGTGCCAGGGCTCTGCCACCCTCACAGCAAAGAAGTTTCTCCTCATGTTGAGATGGAATTTCCTTGTCCTGTCGCTGGGCACCACCGAGAAGAGTCTGGCCCCATCCTCTGGCCACCCGCCCTTTAGCTCTTGCTGAGCACTGATGAGATCCCCTCTCAGCCTGCTCTTCTCCAGCTGAACGGCCCCAGGGCTCTCAGCCTTTCCTCAGTGCAGAGATGCCCCAGTCCCCTCATCACCTCTGTAGCCCTTTGCTGTCCCCTCTCCGGCAGTTCCTTATCCCTCTTGAACCGGGGAGCCCAGAACTGGACCCAGTGCTCCAGATACGGCCTCACCAGGGCAGAGCAGAGGGGGAGGGGTATTTTATGATGAAAACATACACCTTACAACACCTCTTTGCTATACGGTGTTGTGTTCGTGAAGGGAACACTGATAGGGCCTGAAAACGTTCCTCCCCAGCTCCTGTCTCCGGTGTCTCTGCGGGAATTTACGCTCCCACACGAGGAGGCCGAGGCCGGTTCCTCTGTGCCGTGCACGATGCCCGCCTGAAGGCTTGGTGGGGCATTAAGAGAGACAGTCTTGCATCAGAAATTAGAGAGTAAAGAACACTGGTGGTATTTTTGAGGTAAAAAAAAAAAATTCACCACTGCAGGGCATCGAGTCTAAACAGACTTGGTGCCAAGATGTCCCCGTCAGAGCCATGGGCTCGGGTCGGGCCCTCAGTGTTTCCCGGCAGCTGCAGGGCTCTAACAGTGTGAGAGTGCATTCAACGAGAACAGCAGGAATTCTCAGCACAGGAAGGACACGGAGCTGTTGGAGCAGGCCCAGAGGAGGCCCCGGAGATGCCGGGAGGGCTGGAGCCCCTCTGCTGTGGGGACAGGCTGAGAGAGCTGGGGGGGTTCAGCCTGGAGAAGAGAAGGCTCCGGGGAGATCTTCCAGCCCCTTCCAGTCCCTCAAGGGGCTCCAGGAAAGCTGGGGAGGGACTCTGGAGCAGGGAGGGGAGCCATGGGACGAGGAGGAAGGGTTTTACACTGACAGAGGGGAGATTGAGATGAGATGTGAGGCAGAAATTCTTGGCTGTGAGGGGGGTGAGCCCCTGGCCCAGGTTGCCCAGATAAGCTGTGGCTGCCCCATCCCTGGAGGGGTTCAAGGCCAGGTTGGACGGGGCTTGGAGCAACCTGGGCTGGTGGGAGGTGTCCCTGCCCAGGGCAGGGGGTGGCACTGGGTGGCCTTTAACATCCCTTCCAACCCAAACCAGTCTGTGATTCTATGAAATATGGGCTCACCAGCTCATCATCCACAACATCCGTATTTCTGGATTAGTGACCACTGGGTGTCCTTACAGAGCAGCTCACTAATCGCTTCGTTAACACTACGGTATCGTAGCCTAATTGCTCGGGTTTACAAGTTTTAAGTGGGGAGTTTGGAGAGCCTGACTCTTGAAGAAGACACTTAAACTGAATCATAGCTTTGAGAACATTATTTTGTCAAGTGAATAAAGTCACACACAGCTCTTGTTCCATCAGATGAATCAGGATTTGCCCCTTCCACCTTTTCTTTGCAATTTGCAATTATTCCGTAGGCTGTGTGTAGGCTCTGTGATTTCAAGCGGTTCCTGGAGGCATTATATTGGGGTTTTTGTTGATGGGGAAACACACAAATCGGCACCGATAGTGACAGACACAATGAAATGCGTAGTGTTCTGAAGGCAAAACCCTTGTTACCTCAGACTCTAATTCAGGGTAGATTTAACTCTGGAATAATTTAGAAACATAGAAAATACCACAATTATTAAAAATAAACCTAAATATTTCAGGATTATGAAACGTTGGCTCTCCAGAGTTTGGAACATAACATCTTTGCTCAATTTAGGAAGTGTAACTGTCATCAAAGCTTTCCGTTGGTGGGTGTGGGTTTTACAACCGTAGATGCTGGTTGTAGCTCAGGTTTTCGGGTGAAGGGGCTCTCCTTGTGGCGGCCCTCACGCCATCCCTCTGCTCTCTCTCTTTTTCTCTCCCTCCCCAACCGTTTTGGCGGTCCAGGGTCCCGTCTTCTTCCTCGAAGACGGAAAATCGGCCATTTCGCTGAACGACGCGTTGATGTGGGCCAAAGTGAATCCTTTCTCCCCGCTGGGCACAGGGATCCGGCTGAACCCCTTCTGAGGAGGCGTCTCCTCGTGGCTTCCGAGGGCTGGAAATAACCTCGCTAACCTTGATTGGAAAGGATGGAAAGATTCCTCCTGAAGGGCAATTAACTTGGACTTTAAAAATTGTAAGAAAAGGATTTCTATACAAATGTTTGTTGATAATCCAAAGAAAAAGTTATTTGAGAATCCAAAGAAAAAAAAAAAAACCAACCACAAAAAGTCCTAATTTCATAGACAGCCATGTCTTTTTTTTAACTAATTGTCAGACAATTCCAACGTATTTCAGTCAGTTCTGTGTGACAGGCGCCTTGGAAAGGAAGTAAGGAAATATCTGCAGGAAACAGTAAGGAAATATCTGTTTTTAGAAGGGCGATAACAAACTGTGAAACCCACAAACACGCTTTGAAATGCAGAATAATCGATAGCGACCGCAGCCTGGGTTTAGAACGCCCGGAATCTGCGGCTGCTTCACGTGTTGGGTCCCCACCTTTGGAATTTTAACTCATTTTCACACGCAGGATTTTAGCGCAAACAGAAAATTTCCAAAGTGCTTAGATGATTTATTTTTTTTTTCATCCGTTAGTTCTTGTGCTTTAATAGCAGCACAAAGATGTTTGCTGACGTTTTGGTTAGATAGGTTTGAATATCTAGATTATTATAAAATTCTATTTTCTGATAAGTTC
This sequence comes from Sterna hirundo, assembly GCA_009819605.1. NCBI lineage: Eukaryota > Metazoa > Chordata > Aves > Charadriiformes > Laridae > Sterna > Sterna hirundo. The sequence continues at coordinate 2,622,824 of CM020441.1, forward strand.
ATCTTTGGTGACCGTCCCCCTTCTTCTTTCACTGGAAGCTAAAATATATTTATAAAACTTTTTTTTTTTTTAAAAAAAAACAACAAAGGGTTTGTAAGGAACAAACAGCAAATGTATTGAAATTATTTAAATATGTTCTGTATATTTAAAATACTTGCTTTCTTTTTACATTTTGTATTAGTTATAAATATTAGTACGACAGACCAGAAGTAAATACTTGTGCATATATTTTTATTTACTAAAGCTGGGCTCGAATGGGAAGAAAATTATGGCAATAGAATACTAAGAATATTTAAATTTTAAAGCTGTGTCTAGTCTGGAATTTAATCATAAGGCAAATCTTACACCTATTCTTATTAATAATTCTTAGAATTACCTGTAGGAAAGACGCCGTCGTTACAATGTTCTTCATTAGCTTCATTGGTGGCACACAAGTGGAAATCTACTTTATCTGCTCTTCGATTTTTTTTCGTCGCTGCTTTAGAGTAAATTTTAAAATCCTGGTAGTGACATGAACTATAAAACAGTTGCAACGGAAAATTGGCCGAACTACGTCAAGAGAAACGGTGGGTCGCGGCGGGTGGGTGGGTGGGTGGGCAGCGTCCTCCTTTACCCTCCAGCTGCCGCCGCCGCCGCGAGGGGGAGCTTAGAAATGATCCATTCCCGGCTGCTCTGTTGGGTTGTTTTCTCTTTAAAAAGTTAAAATTTCACTCTGTCGGTGTTCTAGAGCGTTGTCAAAGGGTTCGTGGTATCTATTGGGGGGGGGTTAGGGGGAAATAAATCAGCTGTTTTGGAACCTATAGGAAAACATTTTTGTACATATTTGGCTGCTGCTGGAACAGAATGTTTTGCTTTTTGCAGGAATCGTTTGGGAAATGTTTCCCTTTGTTTAACCCTGTGGAGCTTGAGGCGGGGTGGGGGTGGGGTGAGAGTTGGATTTCAGAAATAAAAATTCCTAATTTGCGAAAGAATTTTGGGGCCGTGTGTACCTGAGGGGCTGCTTCTGCCGAAGGAGGGACCGGTTGTGTTTTACCACGTCAATTGTGCGCCCTGGTGGGAAACGGTGGTTACCGGAGAGCTGGGGAGCGACGGGGGACGGACTCGGCGGCCGCCCCTCCTACATTTACCATCTTTTGCTGCGTTCTACGGATTTTTCCCAATCTTTCACATTTTAAATATCTTACAATACGCAGTATCACCGCATCGGTTTGTTGCGCAGAAATTGTGCCTTATCACGCAATCCTGGACAACTCTGTCGTCTCTTTAATCAGAGAGCGAGGGGTAAGAACTCCTTCCTTGCCGAAATGCAAAAATTGAGTCAAAGGGCGCATTTTTTACCGGGAATCCATCGGGTAACGGTCGCTGTGAATCAAACGGGGGTTTTCTTTACGGTGGTGGGCGATGGGAACAGGCGGAGACGGTTGTCGTCGTGGTTGCTGCTGTGGGTGCAACAACTAGGGATTCAGCGTTTCCTAAAATAATTTGGGGTTGTTTGCTGACGTGTGGCTGCATCGTCTGGCAGAGCCGGTCCGAGGCCGACGTTTCCCCTTCCTATGAAGGAATCCTTCATCTTCAAATGGTCATTCGACTCTTCTGTAAAAGTCCTGGCTCTATTTGAATAAAGAAGTTTATCCAGCTCTACGGCCAGTGCTTTCCAATCACTGTTACACCTCGCTTAAGTTTAACCTCGCTTTTTCCCTACAATTTCTGGCGCCAGGGGAAGAATCCGAGTGACGTTCCCGACACCTCTGTGACCTTCCCGGGCTCCGTCCCCTGTGAGACCTTCCCAGGTGGGTTTCCAAAACAACACCAAAAAACTCCACCGTGCTGTAAACTCTCCCCATTTGCAAAGACTCCCTTTGAACAGGGATAGGAGCCTTCAAATCCGTGTCATTGAATTTCTTCGTTGGGGAAAATAATTTAAATCCACAATTGCAATTTAAGATGACGCTAAGGCAAGAAACTCCATTCCGTACACAGAAAACAAGGCTAAACTCCTGCGTCTAGATACCCTCTTCCCGTATGAGCACTAGGGTTTTCTAAAAATCTTGGAAGTTTATACGTTTACGGAGGAAGGAAACAAAACCCAGAGTTATCTGTGCTCTAGATAAAAATTAGTAAAACCACGGGGCGGGGAATTAGAAAAACCACGGGTTTAGAAAAGCAGCCGCAAAGGCCAGTGCGTATTTGCACAATGGGCTGAGATACGAAGCCACGAATTACATGCTTAGGATTTCCTGGCAATTTTATGGAATTACAGAATGGTTTGGGTGGGAGGGGACCTTAAAGGCCACCCAGTGGCACCCCCTGCCCTGGGCAGGGACACCTCCCACCAGCCCAGGTTGCTCCAAGCCCCGTCCAACCTGGCCTTGAACCCCTCCAGGGATGGGGCAGCCACAGCTTCTCTGGGCAACCTGGGCCAGGGGCTCACCCCCCTCACAGCCAAGAATTTCTCATCTCAATCTCCCCTCTGTCAGTGGAAAACCCTTCCCCCTCGTCCCACGGCTCCCCTCCCTGATCCAGGGTCCCTCCCCATCTCTCCCGCAGGCCCATAGGGGGAATTCAGCCCATCCCAGCCCCGCTGCATAAACGCATGATGAGGACAATAACGAGCCTCTTTCATTCCTGGCTAAAGAAGGGACCATTTTTTGGAAAGAATGTTCCCAAATGCGAATGTCGGGTGTTTCGTTACTGGGTATTTTCGGTGCGTGGCACCAGCGTGGTCTGCTCTGCCCAAGCCCTGGTCCCGCACAGTGTCCTGCGAGGGCAGCGCCGGCCGGTCCCGTCCCATCCCGGTGCTGTTTGTCCCCGTTTCACGGCACCAGACGCGATCCCGGCGAGCCCAGCCCGCTCTATTTTCCTATAATTACCTGCTAGCAAAAGATGAGAGACGCTGTTGACACCTGCGTGGTGCCTGGGATTGACGCTGTAGTATTGATCTTCGGGTAATTCTGGGTTACTCTGCCCGCGTGTCCTCCCTTCTCCAGAATTACGGAGAAAGAGGCACCCAGCACCTGCAAACTCTTCAGATGGTGCCGTTTTGTGTCCAGCGGGTGTTTTGCGGAACAGCCCTGACTGCTGAAAGCTAATTGTATTGTGTAGGACATGAGAGCGGTTTGTTTTTTTGTTTTTTTTTTTTAAACGACGCTTTTCCCGAGTCAAGACTTGAGAAGCGCCGCGTGGAGGCCCCGCACCGTCTCCTCCATCCAGGCCATCCCCTCCTCCATCCGAACGGGTGCCGTGGCTGCCCTGCAGGAATACGCATTAATGGTATCGCACCTAAACCCACAAATGGCTGGTTTCTGGGTGAAATCCCCCCCCGCCCCCCGCTCGCTCCATCACCAAACGTACGTTACGGACTCCAGGCAGCTCCCCTTGCTCTGCTCGGACTTTGAGGGGACTCCAGAAGAAACTCTCCCCGGAGTCTTTGCAGGGAACAGCAGCAAATTAAGACGACTCTTACCAAGGGCAAGTGTCCGAGAGCTGCTTTTTCAGTAGGCGGATCTAATTTCGGAGCGGAGTAAGCATTCCTCTTTGGGAAAACCTCCTCCCTCGTTAGTTCCCTGCTCCCTCAGCACCTTTCCAGCCGCAGCGTAACTATCGAGAGGCGTCACGGAGCAGGACGGGCAGAGGGTGACCCACCGCCGGCCAGCGGCAAATCTGCGGGTGGCTCCGGGCTTGGGTTGGCAGGAATCGAGCACCAGTCCCGGCGGACGCGCTCTGCTCTCCGAGGAAGCCCCGAGGAAAAGGGCGAGAGACAAAAAAAAGATTCCAGCCTGATGAAGAGCAGCGCCTGCTTGGAGCATCCCGGGGTTCCGCAGCACCGTTTTCGGAGCTGGGTAACCCTTCAGAAAAGAGCCAGCAAGAGAAATAAACGTCCTTTTTCAGCGTGAGACCCGTCCTGATAGGGGGAAGTGATGGATTTTGGAGCCCTGCATCCACCACTGAGCTTGTGGTTGACGATTCAGTGCCCGCATCTCCAGGAAACGCCTCCAGAAGCCTCACGGATCCCACGCAATGATTCCCGCCCTTCCCCGAGGCAAGTAATCACTTGCTGTGCCCAGGAGCGGTGACACGGCTCCTTGAAAAGACAAGGAAAGGGCCCAGGGGATTCTGTTTTACAGGAGGAGAGCAAAGAGGAGATCAAGACTCAAGGTCAAGAATCTCAGCGCTAAGGCTTCCGAGGAACAGGCCTCTGGGATTTTTAGATTTACTAATTGTACTAATAAACAGAGAATCGATGAACGGTGCATGCCTGGAAAAAAAAAAAAAAGCCGTTCCCAGCACGGACAACGAGGAAAAATTAAAGCGAGTGTCTCGCTACCATTAAGGAATTGTTTATATAAAGGAAAAGAAGAAAAACGGGCATGTATTTATTTTATTTTATCCGTGTATATAGTGCACCCATCACCGAGTATTTTCAGGTACACAAAGAATAGAAATTTAAAAACACATAAAATAATGACTCCAAATGGACAAACTTAACACATACAATAATGAAGAAACTCTGCGCGCGGCTCGGGCGTGCCAAACAGATTTTAAAAGTACAAATACAATGAAAACGAAGAGCACTGAAGCTATTTAGTACGTGTTAAGCTGAAGCCATACACTCCTTTCCCCAGTACCAGCGCACGGACTCAGCGCAGCCTGGTCAGTGCCGTGGCACCAGCTGCTAAACGGCTCCCCATTATTATTATTATTATTATTATTATTATTATATACCAACACTGCGTGAGCAAAGATTTATTTTTTTTTTAAGTAATATGCAAAAAGGCTTTTTTTTTTCCGCCCAGCAGTTCTTCAGAGATAAACGTACGATAAACAGAAAGAGGAGAAAGTACTGGTTCTTCAGGTTCCTGCGGGTTAGTTGCTGCGTTATCTGTACTGTAAGAAGTTCTTGAGTATTGTTGGCAACTGGAGCTGGGGGACGAGGTGCAGCCGGGCTCTCCCGAGGTAATTTCGGATGCACAGTCGGCAGAGCTGGCACAGAGAGGACGGGGTGGCTGCAAACGAAGAAAGAGAGGAGTTTAATGAGACAACTAGAGAAGCCGGTAGTTGGACGGCCAACAGACTCGGACAGTGAGTCCTGAGGCTGAGGGGAGACCTCCTCGCTCCCTACAGCTCCCTGAAAGGAGGGGGGAGCCAGGGGGGATCAGGCTCTTCTCCCAAGGAACAGGCGATGGGACAAGGGGAAACGGCCTCGAGTCCCCATGGTGTCACGACCTTCTGGTGTGTCAGCCACCCCCCCCCCAGCTTTGTGTCATCAGCAAACGTGCTGAGGGTGCGCTCTGTCCCCTCATCCAGGTCACTGAGGAATGTATTGAAGAGGACGGGGCCCAGCGCTGACCCCTGGGGAACACCACGCGTCACTGGCCTCCAACGGGACTCCGGGCCCCTAATCACCACCCTCTGAGCTCTGTCATTCAACCAGTTTTCTATCCACCCCGCTTCCATTCATCCAACCTGCTCTTCCTCAGCTTCCCTATGAGGATGCTGTGGGAGAGCGTGTAGCTAGAAAGGAATTTAGAAAGGAATTTACCTGGATGTTCATATATCCATTTCATAAAGCGCGCTGCTGGCTTCTGCCACAGGGCTTGTCTGGGCTGTTGGGGTTTCGTTTTTTTTTTTTGGGGGGGGTGGGTTAAGAATTCAAACGAGAGTTGCAAAAGCTGGAGGTGCGAAAGTTACCTTCATGGAGGAGCAGCAGCCTCTCCACTAAACTGCTGGGAGCAGCTAAATCCACCGGCCTCTCCAAATCGGTGTTTTTGGCGTTGATGTCCGCCCCGAATTCCAGGAGCAGGTTGACGATCTCGGTGCTGGGCTGCTGGGCGGCGGCGTGCAGCGGCGTCTCCAGGTGTTTGCCCTTCTGCACGTTGGCACCTGGGGGGGAGATGGCGTTACAAAAGTGAAGATGACGTTACGAAAGAAATAAAAAAAAAAAACCCAACAAAACCCACCCAACTCCAGCGCCCTAGAATGCCACAGTGAATTTAGCCAATTTATTGCTTTTATTGCACTTTATATACTTTTATTTATACTTTACATACTTTTATTACTTTTCATAGCTAATCCACCAGCGCTTATTTTTGACCCCGTGCGGTTATTCTAGGTTTCATCGCCTAGGCACAACTAGATTTTGAAGGAAAATCTAAACAGAAGGAAAAGAAAAAAACCCAATTCGGTCACGTGGGCGTCGCTGTTGCCCTAATGATAAAAAAAAAGTACATTTCGTACCTGGTTAAGAAAATTTGCATTACATAAAAATCCACTTTCCCCGTTCAAGCCTCTAAAAAGAATCACCGAACTGAAGTGTAGTATTTATATTTTTGTAAGCGCGCCAGCTCACGAAGGAATCTAACTTTATAGTTTTATAGTTTTTCAGGCGTTGAAGCTGGCGAAGGGTTTGAAACAGATTCCCATCCCTCCTTTATTGAGGATTTTCCTATAAAGGACTTAATTTTAATTAAGGTGGGGTACGCAGTCAAGAAAGCTAATAGGGAAAAAAAAAACCCCAAAGCATTAATTTTCCCGATCCACAGAATCCTCATCGTTACGCCTTTGGATTGGTATTTGTATAAGGAATCGCTAATTTACTTTAAATGGCAACGGACTAAATTAATTTGCAATAATGCATTTGTATTCAAGGAACAATGAGCCACGCAAGAGTTAAAAAAAAAACTCGCTGGTGTGGCAGACTTTCCCTTCCAGGCAAGCCCTTCGTCCCCCAAAACCGCCTTGGCCCCAACGGTTTTCTAGACTATTCTAGCAGAAGCAACGCCCAGATTTCTGAAGAAAGCTCTACTGATCCCGCGAGACTGAAAACTGGCTTCTGTACCAACTCTTCGCCCTGAATCAACGATTTTTGCCTTTTCAATTCCCGTTTGAGTAAGATAATGGAGCGCTATCAGAGGCCCAGCCGTGAGGTTTGACGGCTGAGTAACTCGCTCCTCTCAGCATCAACAGTTTGAGAAGTCTTCCAGCGTAGCATGCTCCGGCCCATTTCATTGTCCGGTTGCTTTTCAGCTTCCCATACGTTCTCATAAACCGATCAAATAGGAAAACATTCGGATTGACGTTAAGTAGTTACTTCTATTCCCAACTTACAGGCCCTTCTCTACACGGAGGAACGCAGAACATGCCCTTCTGTTACTGCTGTTAATGCAGGGCAATGTTTGGATCCCAAAACCGGCTCTTTCTTCTTCTGTGCTTCTCAAACATTCGCATCGTGCAATGGGACAGTTAATCGCACAAGGAGACCGACTTAATGAGAAACCATTTAACTGCTGGCTTAAGTTCTAACTGGCCTGTAATTAAGTAGAAAACCAACCGTGGTGCAACGACAGCCAGTCTGTCATTACTCGTGTGTATTTTTCCATCCGTTCGTTGTTCTGCAGGAGACGAAAGCCCTGCATCTCAGTACGTGAAACAGCCAACGACGCTTTAGCTATGCCGATGGTGTCCCGCGACTGGTGCCGAGCCGCCAACGTCTCTTTTCCGTTGATTAAATAAACAACGTGAAATGTAGGATCAAATGCCTCTTACCTCTCCTCTCTGCAGCTCAGCCTCTACGCCGTGTAAAAGGATCGATCAGAACGTGCTGAAGGCTGAAAACGGGGGGGGGACTGCATTGCTAGTGAAAGGTCTGCTGAAAGCTCAGTCACTCCCGCATAAAATTCCTTCCTCAAAGCTGATTTTTTATTTTTTTTTTGGGGGGGGGGTGTTTCCTACAGAAAAGGAACATCTACAAAGCTGTAGCAGGCGGTGAAAATTTTGAACGCCCTTTCGTATCGGTCTCGCTCCCTTTCGCCCTCCTACGCTTGCTATGAGCGAAGGATGTAGTAAGTTCTGATAAGAAAACACGCATCGCGGAGCAAGTCGAGCCCTGCAAGCAAGGGCTCTAGCCCCAGTGAGCGCCTTCGGAGGTGAGCGCAGTACGCTTATATTACGAAGTAGCCATGTTTTTATTGAAATCACGACATACCTGCATAGAGAAGCTTCCGAATACAGTGGATCTGCTGTGAAACACACGCTACGTACAGAGGCGTTCCTAAATGGGGCAGATCTTGGTCGACATCGATCCCCCAGGATATCAGCACCTCCAGGCACTCGCTGTGACCTGTCGGGACAAAGCACGGCAGAGCGTGCTCGGCGTCGGTAAGCTGCCTCACGGGCAAAAACGGGCACGTGGCCTTACGTTCTTGAGACTTTGGCCCACGGCGGGGCGCGATTCCTTACCTCTGCTGGCGGCTTCGTGCGTTGGGGAGGGCAGGCAGGACTCCCACTGGGCTTTGGCTCCGTACTCCAGCAGGAGCTCGGCACACGCCGCGCTGCCTCGGGAGCACGCGTTGAACAAAGGCGTCACTCCATCTATCGTCGTAGCATTCACCTAGAACAGGGCAAAATCTTCTTAAGGACAGAACGGGAAGAACGGTATTTTATTTTTTCTTAAGAGGATATAGTTAGAAATTGCATTAAACCACCAAAAATTGACTGGTTAGAACAATACAGGTTAACTGCTCGGTCCCTGTGCTCCTGCCTTCCTCTCTCCACACCCATCAGTTAAAATTTTTTTATTTTTCCTGTTAAACTATGTCGAATAAACCAAACCACACCTGGAATACTAAAGAACACCCATTAACATCTGGGCAATAAACAGTTTTCCACAGTCATTGCACTTAGCTTGTTTCACTGAAACAGGGAATTTACGCCCCGCGTGGTAATGGGGCAGGGGGGGACCTTCTCCCCACAGCTCTCAAGAATGGCAACTCCATATTAAATGCCAGAATTATTTGCTGTTTTCTTCTGTGGTTTTAATCTCCAGGTCGGAGCGATACTTCCCAGGATGGAGACAAGGGAAGAGTACAGGCTCACGGCTTTAATACCAACCCCCCCACCCCACCGGTACCTGAATGTTCCCAGGGTGAGGGAATGAGGAGAGAAACTCAGCAAATTTGTGAGGGTTAACGACGTGAAAGCTCTGGAGAGACATGGACCTGTTGGAGCGGGGCCAGAGGAGGCCCCGGAGATGCCGGGAGGGCTGGAGCCCCTCTGCTGTGAGGACAGGCTGAGAGAGCTGGGGGGGTTCAGCCTGGAGAAGAGAAGGCTCCGGGGAGACCTTCCAGCCCCTTCCAGTCCCTCAAGGGGCTCCAGGAAAGCTGGGGAGGGACTCTGGATCAGGGAGGGGAGCCATGGGACGAGGGGGAAGGGTTTTCCACTGACAGAGGGGAGACTGAGATGAGATGTGAGGCAGAAATTCTTGGCTGTGAGGGGGGTGAGCCCCTGGCCCAGGTTGCCCAGAGAAGCTGTGGCTGCCCCATCCCTGGAGGGGTTCAAGGCCAGGTTGGACGGGGCTTGGAGCGACCTGGGCTGGTGGGAGGTGTCCCTGCCCAGGGCAGGGGGTGCCACTGGGGGGGCTTTAAGGTCCCTTCCAACCCAAAATCCTTGTGCGAGCTGAAGTAGAGATAAATTGTTTTTGGAAAGCATCTACGTATTTGTTTTCTTTTTCTGTAGCAACACAGACGTGCTCCACGGTTCTCAAAACTCCATTGTAAGGACAATAAATATTTCAATCTCAAAGATCAGAGATTTGGGAAACGATGCATTTGAACTCTGATGTCAGCCGGGATTGCTGGGAAAGTGGTCTGTAAAGTCCCACTTTTGGCTGGGGTAACAGCAGCCAGCCTGCGTCAGGAGCACGGAGAAGGGCCAGTGATTTTTTTGTACTCGGGTCCCAAAAATCGTAAGAGCACAAAGGTGCAATGTGACAGCAGATATTCCGGAGATTAAAAGACCAGCCTTTGCAAGCCACTCAACGCAAGAGGACACCAGCAAAGGAGGGGGACGCATACTGTAGAAGAGAAATAATGCAGTGGAATTGGGAGAAGAAATACGGCCGGTGCCTCGCTGCGAGCGGACTGTCCCCAGCTCCCTGCTCGTCTCAGCGCCGGCCCGGCTCCCGTCTGTTTCCCTGGTTCTGTTCTTCTGTCTGCTCTCTGCTCTTACACGTATAATTACGTGGCTCGGTTGGTTGGTTCTTTTCTCCTTTAACCTAACATCTCTCTAATGATGTTTCTTTGACCCATCACTTTCCCTTGCTTTCAGATGGCAGCTTACGGTAATGAAATGCGATTCAACGCAATCAATAGGGTGAGTAGAGGAAAACACCAATTAAAAAAAACCCAAACATAAAATCAAGGAATATATCCTCCGTTAAACCAAGGTTAGCATTGGACTTCATATACCAAAAAAAAAAAAAAAACCCCAAAAAACCTTACATTTGCTCCTGCTTCAAGAAGGATCCTCGCACAGCCTACGTGATCTCCCAGGCAGGCTTCGTGGAGGGGAGTGACTTGGTCAATTGTCAGGGTGTCTACATTGTACCCCTAAACAAGACAGGAATGACAAACACGGATCACGCCAGGGCTGTGGAGAGCCGTTTGCTCACACTACTGTTCACATGAATAGTTTGCAACACTCTAAATAGGCTGAAAACTCTACTTGCAATAAATAAATCTTCAGGGAGCGTAAAAAAAGAATCCTTCAATCAATCAGCGTTAAGTTACAGCATAAAAGTAAGTTGTCAGCTCTTCTATTTGTTAAAATCAGAAATCGGAATAGGATGTAGAGGGTGTAAAGAAGATGGAAAGAGACTGTTGAGATGCACAGTGACGGGACAAAAGGCAACGGAGACAGTCGGAACATGGTGAATTCTAATTCGTTATATGGAAAAAAAGGTCTCTGCGGGGAGAGCGAGACCCTGGCCCGGGGGACCGGAGGGGCTGGGGCATCTCCACTCCCGGAGATCCTTAAAACTCAACCAGGCCCTGAGTCTAAGCCATCCTGGGAGATTCTCTGATCCTCTGATTTAGGGTCTGACGTGGCTAAAGCCATGCATTTTAGCGAGGAAAACACTTCTCGCATCGATAAAATCATCAAGCCCTTCCATTTTCCTGCAGCAGATGTTTGATTCTTGAGGAACTAATAATCGCATCTGTTGGCTTTCATCAAATGCGTTCTGCAGTATAATTTTTCAGTATCGTAGTAGCTAATACGACAATACTGTAATATTAAAATTTAGCGGTTTACAGTCTCTCCCTTTGCTATTAATGAAATATATTTGTTTTAAATCACAACTACGCAAACCCCAGAATCTTTCAGTGATTTTCCAGACTCGCCTTATTTACCCGAGGGCTTAAAGCCGTGGAACTACATTGACTTACGCCATGCAAGAGGGGAAGACCGAGACACATTTAGATACAGTTTTGGTGAAGATTTTTTTTCGGGGGGAAGTTTTAAAACATCCGGAGGGAAATATGTTAAAGATTCACTTAAAGCTTAGCATATAAAAAAAAATTCCTGAATGTGTATTGGACTGAAAAATTCAAGTGAAAAAAGCAAAGCACACTAAATCTGCATTAACAATCTATGCTGAGAAATTAAGGAACATTACAAATGAAAGCAATTTTAAGAACACAGCCTTCACCTGTGACAATAAAGTCTTTAGAGAAAGAAGACGTCCTTGACTGGCTGCCTCATGCAGAGGTGAGCGATCTGCCCAAGAACCTATATAATAACAACATTTATTGAGTAAACCATGTGAATTAGAAGGATTTTGGAATGCATAGAGCAAAGCAGAAAATAAAATGCACAGAATGAAGTCAACTGTCCTGTGAAATTAACTATTTCCTCTTTAGAGACCGTATTTCAAATGATCAGTTTCCAGACAATAAAAACAGCTCTATTATTAACTGTCAACATCTATAATAAACGGTTACCTGGTACAGAGAACAACATATTGATATATTGATTTCAGTAATCTGATTTAATAACTTCACCAATTGCCGTATTTCCCACTGCTATTTTGGCATTGCTTATTTAAAAAAAGTAATACAACTTAGTTCTGCAACTGGCATATAGAAACGTATAGACTCCAACAAATTGGTATTTGAACTTAAACCAGACGTCAACCTGCCTGAAAAAGTCCCGAAAAAGCTGGTGTATATGAAAATCAATACGGAAACCCTTACGTACGGTGAGATTAATCTGCAGCTACGACCCAAGCGCAGGGAGAGAAACGCGGTGAGAATCACACTAAACCAAATCGCTAGCGGAGAAATACGGCATTAAGTCTTAAGTTCTCGTTCTAATAGGCTATTAGGGCTAAAAATAGTTAGATGTGCTTAACGTAAAGGTTTGGCACTTACTTTAATTCCTTTATCAACCTCAAAAAAGAAAGGAAAAATAAAAGGAAAGCCAACGACCACCCCGCCTTCGCGCGCAGACCCCCCTCGACCCCCAGCCCAAGTCCCAGAGCCGTCCCGGGGGCTCCCCGTGGAGATCCTGCCCTTTCCTCCAGCGAACCGGCCGCTGGCCACCATCCCCCGGCCAGGCTGGGCTTCAGCGTACGAATACGTCGTACGAATTCTGCAAATCAAGGTTCGGGAGGCTGCGCAGGGAAGAACCATCTCCAAAATAGACGATGAACTACCGGTATTTGTTCCTGTTCAGCAGAACCCTGAAACTCTAATATAATCGCTCGCGTTGAGTTATATCAAGCCCCCCCAAATCCCCCAAGAAACGTAGAGAGATCGGTACGTTGGTAACAACGGCAGATAAATCTCCGGTTGTGAACTCTGTCCCTTGCCATGGCCCAGGACAGTCTGCAAAGCCCCTTACTGCGTGTCAGCGACAAGGCAACGACTTCCAAACGAGAAGGTTATTGCTCAGTCACTGGCAGTCATCAGTCCGAGCTCTAATTAACGACTCATTAAAAACAGACCCTGTTTCTGCTTCTTATTGGAGCCCTTCTGTCCTCTAGCCCGTGCCAGAAAGTGCACTTTTTGGGTTACAATAAACAACCCCCTCAACAACAGCCAAAAAGATTACGGCTGCTCAACCCGGAAAGAAATCGGGGCATAGTTAAAAAGATATGAAATAGCGCACAATACGGGAACTGAGATAAACCCTCCGTTCTCCTAGAGGCGTTGGTGAAAATAAACTTTCTCAGATGTAAGAGTGCATCTTCCCACAGAACGTGCAACCACCCCGTGGAACTCAGCGCCGCTGGACGCCACGGGATCAAAAACCCCGCAAAACAAAAGCGCAGCCGAGTATTTAAATTACCTTCAGACGTTACAAAGCTGATCACCGAAGTTAAAAAATACAGGAGATTAAAGCTTTGTAAACCTGATCTTACAAACGGGAGGAGATTTCTACTATGTCTGAGCATCCAGTTTCTGGGAAGCTCCTTGTTCTCCTTCATCTCCGGGAGCAGATGGACCATAGGCGAGACCCAGCTCCCAAGACTCTTTCAGAATTACCTGCACTAAGCTCTGTCATCTGCGCGTGCCTGTGTAGGTACGGCCACACACATTATTCCCTAAACCTTCCACTTGAGGCTTATTAAATGTAATATTTTGCAATTCTTATTGCTAGTCAGAATAACAGCTTAAAAAAAAAACCAAAAACATACACAAAGTGATTTGGATTTTAAGGAGAATTAGACTCCAAAACCTGAGCTCAGAAATCGTGAAGTGACCTGATTTTTACGAAACACCGGTATTTTCTCTGTCATCCCAATAAGTTCAAACATATCCATCCCATCGCAGGTTGGATGTGTGCGGTCGCTATCAGAATTTCGACCGGTGTTTTCCTTCTTCTGCAGGAGTATCTGAACCAGCACCCGAGTCGTTCTAACGCAAATGAATTCGATCCATGAAGTTCTCCTGCTGGCAGCTGCAAAGAATTCCTCCAAAACAACTAAAAGCTGGATTTAGAGGCTGCTTTGGAAATTTTGTCCCCCTGTCTCTACAGTTGAGGACTTCTCTCTCTTGAGAGTTTATCCTACTCTTAAAATTAACAGGGGGGGGGAAAAAGACACTTTATTATAGAGAAAAAACATCTACTAAAATTGTGTAATAAAACTTTTATGCCCATTAAACACACTCAGACTTTGGACGTTTTTGTAGGCGTGTGTAACTCTCAACAGAACAAAGATGCAGGTAGAATCTGAAAGCACCATTTTTTTCCACCTTTCTTTCCTTCACCTCCTTCCCTCTCGGATAGCTCAGACGAATGTCCGTTACCATCGTTACCCCAGTGCCGTTTGAGAGTCAAACGATGCCAGATCCCACCGTGAGCTCGGGCTGGCACCTCGACCCACCTTATCCCCCTGCTGTCTTCGTGTAGAGACATCCAGCAGGTACCCGTTAAATACAAAATGCCGGTAGCATCTCCACTAGAAATAAAATCCGTGAGCAAAAACGCTGCAGAAAGATTTTGTGCAAACCAAGTTTGTGAAAAAAAAAAAAACAAAAAACAAAACAAAACTTTCACGTTCCGACTGCTTTATCAATAAACATAGCAAGGGACAAGACAAGGGACAAGGAACACGAACACGTTCAAAATGAACATGTAGCGTAAATAAACATCAAAGGCGTCTTAAAATAAATTCTTTGTCTCGATCGCTGCCTCCTGCTTGCTGTGCCTCTCCCGTAGAAAGCGTTAACAAGAATCTAAGCGAGGACATGATCGCGTCGGGGGTTGTCTGTGACGGCAGAATTAGCAAGCAGAGCCCATTCCAAAACTGTTAATGCATTAATTCCCCCTGATGTCGTCCCTGACAGATGCTGAATACAAAGTCTCCCCCACTATATTTAGAAGGCACATTAGTTCCCAGCTCCCCGGTGTATCCTTTCCCGGGGAGGGCAGCCTACATCGCTTTGTAAACACAACGGGAAAAGAATCAACGTACTCACTGTATTAACCGGTGACGTTAACGAAAAATTTACAAATGTATCATACAATACCTAAATCTCCATCTCCCCATGGCACTTCCAGCCAATTGCAATTATAAATCCTACTCATTTCTTTCAATCTGGAAAATAAAAAATAAATAAACAACAATGAAAAGTATCTGTTCTTAATAGCCGGGAGCTGCGTTGGGAAGGGGATCAGCAGCTCACTGTAATATGAACGTTCACCCTCCATTTTTCTTTTTTTTTTTAACATTCACAACTTTTCAGCGTGCGTTTGCCCTCCAAGACAGCTTAACTGGAATTTTAACGCAAGAGAAACTCATCGTGAAATCAGGAGAACCTTGAGCTGAGTACAACTGGAGGACGAACTCCTCCTGTTTTAACCTCCCGCAACGGGACACGGAGTTGCGTACGCTTAAAAATAAATATTAGTACATAGATTTCTCAGGGAAGCACTGCCAAATGTTCACCTGTTATTTTACCACTTACTCCTAATGTACTTTAAAAGGAAATAAGCAAAGCTATTCTGAACGTGATTCAAGTGCTGTTGGCTCCGTGCCCTGAGCTGCGTTTTCCTTTTAGCAATTCACTGTCGCCTCCGTTATCTTCTAAACAAGTCTGTGGTTGTTAAATTGGGGGGTTGATAACTATTCTCAGCAGCGAAAATCTCCCCAAGTGGGGATTTGCAATTCTGGCTTTGATCATTTCTAAGTCATTAATGTTATTTTCTTCGTGTTTTCCTGCAGACGTCGCTCCTTTACATCTACCCTCAGTTACCTGTAAACCATTCCTGCAGTTATGACCGTAGTAGTAAAATACTACGTAAAAATATTTTTTGTAGAAGTCATTAACTCTGTTCATCCCATCCTTTTGTTTTTACTTCTGAAAATTTGTGTAGTCATAAAAAAAAAACAAAAAACAGAACACCCAAACAAGTAAGCCCAACCAACCAACCAAAACCCAAAAACCAGTTTAAAAGGTACATCAAAAAGCTGGGTTTTCCAAACAAGGAGGGCTGGAAAGGAATGAAAGCCTTCTCGCTGACTTCCCTGGGAGAAGATTTAGGCCAGGGCTCAGCGCTTCAGGAGAAAATACAGCTCTGAGGGGAACCAGGTGGTGTCCCAGTCCTGGGGAGAAGGAGCATCACCCGAGGGGAAGGGAGAAGGGAGGCCTGTGGCAGTTCATTACCGGGAGAAGAGAATTTGGGAAGCGTTGCAGCTAATGCGTATTTCTGCAAAACCGACAAATGCCATGGCTTAAGCTCATCGCCGGTACCTTGTGTTCCTCAAGATGTATTCGGGGCGTTTCAGTTGGTGGCAACCGAAGCAAGGGGCAGGATCAGTAACGGTAACAGAAAAACCCCGTAACGTTACAGTCCCGAGACCGACGCGCTCACTCCAGTCGTTAAAACCGCCTGATATTTTGTATATGTAATTAAGTTCTAACAGGCTTTTACCGCGGCCCTATGAAACTACCCATTTGTCTAAAGTCCGTGCAGGATAAAGAAGTGTGTCAGCTACTTAACCGATACTTGATATTAAAAACCATTGAATAGAATCTTAAGCCAAGGATTTAAAAGTTCAGAAATGCATCTGCGGTGTTTAACTCCTGCGATCAGATATGACCAGCAAAACAGAAGCCACTTCTTTTGAACACGTGAAATTCCAACAATCAACACTGAAGAAGTCCGAAAGAACCAGAATTTAGGCTGGGCGTGATTAAAATACGTCTGAGAGGGAAGATGTAGCTCAAGCGGAATTTAAATATTTCAGTATTTCCAATAATCTTTGTTTTCATTTGACTGAAAATTATCTAACCGTAGATAAATATATACACATGAATATATAAACATAGGCATAGAAAAAAATGAAACTTTGGCGGGTTCAAACCAATATTCTTTCCAGCGTTTATCATCACGTGGACTTTGAAAATTTGGGGATTTCATTCCAAATGCAAATGCCAACCCTTTCCTACCCGAGAAAGCCACACAAAACACATCTCTCTTCCCACCCAGTTCCCCTTACGATCCCCCCCATTACCTGGCCACGCGTTACTTTTGCCATTCCAGTGCTGTATTGAAGGAATGCGTTAGGACTCAGATCGTTTTGTGTCTCCGTATCTAGTGGGATCTCTCGCTCTTTCAGACACGCTACCCAAACCCTAAACTGACTAAAACACCGGTAATTTTATATTGCCTTTTTCCTGGCATTCTCCCAGTAACAACAGAGCACTTCAAACCCCCTGCTGAATCTATCTTCATAACATCATCCATTCACGCTACTTCATAACTAAAGGAGCCAAAAGACAGAGAGTTTTAACGCTTAAATTGTAAAACCAATGGAATAGCTTATTCCTTCCGGAGTACCCAAGCACTGGCGTGTACACTGAAAGCACAGTTTAATTACGGTTATGAGAGCTTTGAGCTTCTGAAATTTCAGCCTGAGATAATAATAACCATGATCAGTCAAGAAACTTTTAGGTTAGATGATTGGTCTTAAACCACACAGGTGCCCCGGCAAAGACACGAACAGAATTTGCTTTTAGGGACATTAAAAAGTTAACCCTTTCTTCCTGCCCATCACTGCACGCCTGCTAACCTTTGCAACACGCGGGAAAACACAGGGCGTGTTTTTGCTGAGTACAAACCCCACGCATGCTCAGAACATCGTCCATATCACACATCCAACACCATTAAAAATCCTAAAAGCACACAACAGCGAGATCCTGCTGGAAACGACCTGCTGGAGAGCAGCTCTGCAGAGAGGAACCTGGGAGTCCTGGTGGACAACAGGATGCCCATGAGCCAGCAATGGGCCCTTGTGGCCAAGAAGGCCAATGGCATCCTGGGGGGCATCAAGAAGAGCGTGGCCAGCAGGTGGAGGGAGGTCATCCTCCCCCTCTGCTCTGCCCTGGGGAGGCCGCACCTGGAGCACTGGGTCCAGTTCTGGGCTCCCCGGTTCCAGAAGGACAGGGAACTGCTGGAGAGGGGACAGCAAAGGCTACAAAGACGATCACGGGACTGGAGCATCTCTGTGCTGAGGAAAGGCGGAGAGCCCTGGGGAAGGCTGAGAGGGGATCTCATCAATGCTCATCAACATCTAAAGGGCAAGTGTCAAGAGAATGGGGTCAGACTCTTTTCAGTGGTGCCCAGTGACAGGACAAGGAAATTCCATCTGAATTGAGATGATGAACATCTGAGATGATGATGGCTTTGGGGGAATGCGTGACGTGCCGAAGTCCTGAGCTCTTTTCATGACTGCAGCAACGCTGGCTGGTGGGTCATAAATCCACTGTGGCACGCTGCATCTGTTGCGCTAGTGCATGGTACAGGTACGCTCTGCTGTGTCTTGAGTCCTTCTGGCGATAGATACGGCCGCTCTCTTCATGGCTCTTCTCTGACAGCAGTGGGCCAAAGACGGGGCCAGTCTTTTTTCAGTCTTTCTTCAGTGGTGCCCAGTGACAGGACAAGAGGTAACGGGCACAAACTTGACCATAGGAAGTTCCATCTCAACATGAGGAGGAACTTCTTTGCTGTGAGGGTGGCAGAGCCCTGGCACAGGCTGCCCAGAGAGGTGGTGGAGTCTCCGTCTCTGGAGACATTCCAACCCCGCCTGGACGCGTTCCTGTGCCACCTGCTCTGGGTGACCCTGCTCTGGCAGGGGGTGGGACTGGGTGATCTCCAGAGGTCCCTGCCAACCCTGGCCGGTCTGGGATTCTGTGATTCTGTGACTTCTACATGGAGTAATTTTGCTCCTTAAACGCAGTCTCAGCCTTCATCCAGACTGCAAGCAATCTTCCCAGTATTTTTCCAGTATTCTCAGTATTTTCCCAGCCTGCAGAGTGTGAATCCAGCACGTGGCATAATCCCTAGCCGTAAAGGCAGCACCCAGCCGGGCAGCAAAGCTGGGTCAAGTGTGCTGATTTCTGCCACATCCAGGAGATTTTGGTAAAAGAGCTTGGTGGGGACCCTCATGCCAGGAGGCTGCAGACCTTTTCCTAGCCTGACTCCATCCTTTCGCCCTTCTACCAAATCTTACCATGACATACTCCACCCCCTGCATCCCTTTTAGTCCATTTTCCAAGCAGTATATTTAATGACGTACTGCAGTGCAGCGTGCCTTCCTCTGCCTCCGCTCTGCACGGGTGCCTGCAGAACAAAGCCAGGTTTGCAGACCTCCATGGATGGGAACAGAGAGGGAAGAAAAGCGTCTGCCTTCGGATTTGATATTAAATATACCTGTTATTCCGGCGAACTGCAACACCCTCAACTGCGACAGAAGTCTCGCAGTACACCAAGCCGTCCATCAGTACGTACACACACCCAGCTGGGCCATCCCAAAGCGGCTGTAAGGAACTGGACCGTGTTAATACGGGATCTTCAGGAAATTTTACTTTCCTTATTTTACCGTGATTTTGAAATTTTCAACATTTGACTAACGGTGACTGTTTGTGGGAACGGCAAAAGGGCCCAACCCTGCACCATCTCGAGGAGTGGCCAGTGCAAACATTGACCAACTTTTGTAAAGCTTCTTTTCAGTCTGAGGGAGAATGTCCTATTTTTTGGGGGAAGTACTGACCTAACTAGGTGAAATGCTCATAAATAGAAGTTACGAAAGTCTATGATTCTGTAATTCAGATTCTATGATTCTTACTACGGATCAGGAAGTCTCAGCCCAAACGGTGAACAATCTGAGGGTAAAAGATACTTTGCGTATTAAAACCGATGAATAAATACAACCTTACAGCACCACGGCATTCAATCGGTTACTTGGGAAGCTGTGGTAACTGTTGCTTAAATTCCTGAATATTGCTTAATTCTAAACCGGCAGTACTGGACATTAGCAAAGGTACTTTAAGAAAAACCTATAACATGTAGCTATGCCTTACAGGCTAAATTCATAATTATTTTTATGCATAATATATCGAATCTCTCTTTCCTGTCTCCTCCTTTCCTTGACTATTTTTTACATCTCCAGTTTTTCATTTGATATCCTATTATCACGAATGTCAAGCCTGATTGCCTTATTTTCTTTTTTGTTTCACTCTAAGCCTTATGAAATGGTCCACATTAATTGGAATTACGACCACGTTTTAAAAAAATTCCGATTAGGCTCGCGATTACTCAAAGCTCCCTTCTACACTTGTAGCATGACAAAATTATGAAAATACGGCATGGAAAATAGAAGCCCTAAACACTTCTTTCTAATAGGTTTGTTCCTCGTTGCTGCAAGCGTCAGTGTCCAGCAACTTGAATACCTCCAAATTAGTTCTCTACGCAAACCTTTATAATTATATCTTTGTCTTTAGTATCTTAGCATAGGACAAGAATTCTGTCACTTGTAGTTCCTCCATCGCCTCCTATTTCAGCTGCCTATGAACTTCTCTTTATCTATAAAGTCGCGTATGAAGTCGTCACTCCTCCCCCTCCTCTCATTCCCCCCCTCCCTGTTGTAAACAATTAGCCGCCGGTATCCAGTTACCTTGTGACAGGGCAGCAAAAGTCAGGGTAAGTCAAGCCTTAAAACAAATAGGGCACGTAAACAAGAAAAGGGATTTTAGATCAGCTGATAGGAGCGCAGAAAGATCAAAAGTCGCTTCAACGCCCTTGTGTTAACCCACGCACGACAGTAAGGTGCCACTGGGATACGCATGCATTTATATTATAGCTAGGAAAAAAACCCCAGTTTCCAGCTAAAAGACCAGAAATCGGGTCAGCGTAGCAGAATTCAGCCCCCGGTGTGTGAAACGGCTGCTCTACTAACCTTGGCTGGTCAGGATACCCCAGCCAGCTTTTCGTTTCGCAGGACGCTCCCCTCGACTTTCTAAGCGTCTTTTGGGGAGACTCCGGCTCCTCTGAAGAGGGGCGTTTGTTGTCATGACGTGGTGCTCCAGGGAAGCCCGGCCGGCATTGCTGCAGGTGCTCGGGGACGACGAACCTCCGCAAATGGATTTCCGCTACCTTTATTTAGTATATTTTTTTCCCCACCCCGCTCTTTCGGCTTTTTCACACAGGATCTCGCTGTACGTGCTGTAGAAGGGCTACAACACCGAAATCCATTCAGCAACATTTACTAGCTCGGACTAGTGAGCACACGGTGGGGGAAGGGAAGAACTGCTCTAGCATTTTCTATTTTTAAAACAGAGAAAGAATCAGCTTAGCTACAGCATGAGTCTTAACTATTTGCATGATTCAAGTGGAAAGGTGGTGTTAATTTTTTAACCATTTAACCAAAAAAGAAACAGATTCCTAAAGCGTTAAGTATTCCAGGTTTTGTTGCTTGAATAAAAAGCAGCCAAAAACAGAAAACCTAACACTGCTTTCTCAGAATGGCAATTCTTTTAATAACAGAAACAGTGATTATTACTGGATGAAGCCTTCCTCATACGTAACTTGCAGTTAGGAGGGATTTGGGAATTCAGAAGAATCCATGAAGCTATGCGGTATTTTTCAGGATTTTTGTGGTGTTTGTATTTTCTACGTGGTGGATTCGCCATTATGTGGGGTTTGTATTTGGGGCTTTTGTATTTTTTTTGTTTTAAAGAGGGGACAAGGTATCCTACAGACGTCAACGAGAAACTACATCCTGAATAAATAATAGCACAGTTTGACTACCAAAATAATAAAGAAAAAGGATTTCACTGGTTAGTTTGAAAGTCTGATCATGTTACGAAAGCAAGGCTGTAGTCGTGTCAGGAGAAGCATAAGGCAGTATTTTTTTTTAATAATAACAAAAACAAGGGCAACCACTACTATTATTTTTTTGTTTGTCACTATGTGTTACGCCGATACAATCCAACAGCAACCTGCGGGGAGCAGCAACCCACCGATCTGAAAACTACCCATCTGTAAACTTTTAAAAAGGCAGTTAACATTTCTGGGTTTCATTAGTGCTGTTCCCTCCAGGTCCCTGACAAAAATGAATCCCCGAGACGCTGAAATAATACGCGGGTATTCAATGACATTTTCTACGTGCCTCTCGTTTTTCTTTACGAGAAAACCCGCGGCCAGGTTCTAGTTAGGCGGGGTGAGGGGCAGGAGAAGGAGCAGCTGCAAATTTCACCTTGAAAGGGGAGCACGTGAGAAGTGCCCTACGGGACGGGCGCTGCGCTCCCCGCGCGGCAGAGGCAGGGGGGCTACGGCTCGGCTCGGCTCGGCTCGGCTCGGCTCGGCTCAGCTCGGCTCACCAGAGGGAACAAACCTGCCCTCTCCCAGGCGTTATCCTGCCGTCAGAAAGTTGTCTTCCTCGGGTTTTATCCAGCCGAAGGGACCGGAATATCTCAGAGAATGAAATAAATGCTTCCGCACGTGCAGCAAGCGGGCTCCGCAGCTTAGTCTTGAACACGGCTTTTGCAAAAGGGCTCATTATAAAAAGGCGTATCATAAATATATCACTTTAATACTAGAATTGCTTGTTAAATTGTAGTGTTTTCTTCAAGTAAATCGATACCGGAAGATGAATGAACAGGAAACCTTACTAAGGATGGGCACACGTGTGTCGGTGTCAGGAAGACACCACCACTATTCTCCGGGGGAGAAATAACCACTGACCATTTCTGTGCTTCCCATGGCTCCGAGGCTCACCGCGGTTTCACACTTCCTTTCCCTTTGGGATGGAATCCCAGGACTTTCAGGAGAAGGTGGCGGGGATCGGGATCAAGCAAAGCATCTGGCACCGCAGGGCTGGGAAGAGAAGACCTGCGTGTTTTTGTAGGAGTTTGGTGGGTGAGGCTGTCAGCTGAGAATGAAGCCGGGTCCCCCATACAACTCGTTTTCCGCAAATATTCCAGCCCCCTCGGTTATTATTCCCTTTTACTAGAGGTGTGGCTTGCAGGAGCAAGGACACCAGCAGACACACAGATGATGTGGCTCCAAAGTAGACGGACCCCTGGGGAGGCAGCAGCACCCAGAGGGCACAGACTAACCCCAAAATCTGCCACCTTCCAGGCAAGGGCACGAGGAAAACGATCTCTAGTCCACAGACCCTCGCCACTCACTGTTGGTAAGGTACTTTGGAGGACGTCAGAATCTTTTTTCATGCTTTAAAGAAGGCAAAGCTTATCCCATCCAGGACTCTAGAAGCAGCTTTGCAAGAGGACAAGAGGAAACGGCCTCAAGTTGCGCCAGGGGAGGTTTAGGATGGAGATTAGGAAAAACGTTTACACTGAAAGGGTTGTCGAGCATTGGAAGAGGCTGCCCAGGGCAGTGGTGGAATCGCCATCCCTGGAGGGATTTAAAAGCCCGGCAGACGTGGTGCTGAGGGACATGGGGTAGTGGGAGGTTTTTGTCAATATTAGGTTGATGGCTGGACTCGATGATCTGAAAGGTCCCTTCCAACCGAGGCAATTCTAGGATTCTACGAAATTCTACTGGGCAGAACTATACATCCCCCGAGCAAAAGCCGTTAAAAAGTCCCAAAAGCAGTACATAAAAAAGCGGAAGCTGGACCAACATCCAAAATCAACTGGAAACGCATTAAAAATATAATCGCGACGTTGATAGAAAGAGGGGATGAACATGCAGTGAAAACTGTGGAGTGGGACTGCAGAACGCGCTATTCCACTTCCACCACTGGCACGGAATTGCTATGTGATCTTCCTCACGTCAGCCACCCACGCACGGGGTTACATTAGCTACAAAAGAAAAATCAGTATCTCTTGACTTCAATCGGTAATAAATCTCTTAATATTCGAAACTATTTAGGCTTGGTGCTCGGATTGTGTTCCTCAGATTCTTCTCCATAGAAGACGCTCAAACACTTCCAGAATCCAGCAGAAAACCTGTAACAGAAATCTAAGGAGCTTTACCCTTAGAGAGATTCTTTTTTTACCCAGGTTTTATTAAAAAGAACTGCCAGTACGGTTTCCACATTGCGATGATAGCAAATAGCTCTGAGTTTACAGGGGCAGCATTTCTTTACTGGGAATGAAAATGGAAAGAAATTTCTGTTCCTCTCTTCCAATGGGGAGCTCATTCTACTCTGAAGACTGTTCTTGAAGCGATAAAGACACAGTTGTGACTAACACACACAAAAAAATGTGTTGATAAAAACATCGACCAAAAAAAAGAAACCCACACCTCTCAACACGTGGCGCAGCCCGATGCAATACAGTTCAAACACCAATAACAGCCGTTTATCTTAGGAAAAATTGGACAAAACTGCACTATTTTCAAATGTCACAGCTCAGCGTTCTGTGCGCGACCCTCCTTGAGTCAGCCAGCTGATGAGCCACCTCGCTTCCCAGACTGCTCTCTACACTCACACTCACGCTGCTTTTACCACCAGGATCGTCGTTGTGGGGTCACAGTGACCGCGTGGAAATTCTGGAGCAGGACGAGAAATTGCCTTTTCCTGCTGCCGCGATCCACAGCCTACAACCCTGAAGCTGCAATGATGGACAGGCTCCCCGGATGGCCGTGCCAGTACCCCAAGGACTGTCATTTGCCATTGCCAAAAACAAACCAGCAGAGATCTTCAACTTCCTCCCGGTGGGAGAAGTCAAGACGAAGCAAGTTTTAGGAATAATTACAGAAACGTGGTTCCCGACAAAAACATAGCGTGCGAAAAGGCCACAGCGGCCACAGTGACACGCTGAAGGGCCGGCTCAACGCCAAGAAGTTAAATGTGTCACAGAAGTACGGTGACAAAGCACTAACAGCCGGACAGGGAAAGGACTGGAACAACTTTTTTATTTTTTAAAAGCAGATTATCGCAGCAAGCCACGCTTCGTGGCCAACACAATGATATTATAAATGACCAGCAGCCCACCAGAAGTTTAGGCTTCACCCAGGTGTCACCAACCCGTCCTCTGCCCTCCACATCTAGACAAAAGCCAGCAAATATACAGACAACAATTAAAATGCCATTAGTTAGTTAAGCGTAAAATGACATTTCTTCACACCACTAGAAGCGCTAAAAAAGGCCATTGCACACTCGTGCTCTTTATACAGTGTCATCGCTCTCTTAGCTGGAAATCCAAATTATTATCATTAAGGTTGCAACAGCATGGATGGCTAGCAGTTTTCCTATCTCTTCCCCCCAAATTTTTACAGTTGTTGGGCTTTGTATCCTTGGACGCTGGGAATCAGAACGGAAGGTTTAGAAAAGATTTAAAATTCTGATAGGATAAAGGCTCTGTCTCAGCCACCAGAGAAGCTGAATATGGAAAAATGGCACATTAACTACATTTCTTGGCTTGTGATTTTGCAATGTTGTCCTGGTTTGAGTGACACAGGAATAATTTATCTTCTAGTGCCCAGGAAAACACTTTTAGAAGACTCTAGTGTCTGAATTTGTGAAAATATTTACTTCATGGCCAGCTCTGTTGTGCAGGTTTCAAGGGCTCGGTGTTTTCGAGCTCGCCAGGTGCGGGGATGAGGAGGAGCGAGACCCGGGCACTTGACCCAAGTTGGCCAACAGGATTGTTTCATACCATCAACATCATGTTCAACATAAATTGGAAATTTGCTGAGAAGCTCTTTCTCTCTCTTCCTTGAGAGAGCTCCTTGCCTCAGTGCTGGAGCCCTGAGACCTTCCCTTCCTCCGGCAGCCGCAGCGCTCACAGTGTCCCACATGGGCTGTCCCTGCTGGGCGTGCGCGGCTTCTGCTGGGGGAATGGGCTGAGGATAATCCTTGTGCATTTTATATTGATATCGGGATCAATATTGGTTCTTTAGTATTATTAATGTCAATTATCTAGCTTTATTCTATCAAATCTGTTTACATTTCAGCTCTCAGGTTTCCTTGTTTTTTCCCAATTCCCCTTCCCGGGTGGGGAGGGAAGATGGAATCCAGTGATAGAATAATTGTCTAAATGACAATAAATTGCTGTGGGTTTCTCAAACCGTAACAGTGAGCTAAAGAGAAACAAATCACAGCAGTCACACTGATGAATCCGGCCACATCAGTTATCAAGCAGGCCTGGGCTTCAGATAGCGACGGAGAAGAGAGACACAAAGCGTGAGACCAGCAGGCGGCATGGGCAGAATGGTGTAGAGCACCATGGAGTGAATCACAGAATCACGGAATGGTGGGGGTTGGAAGGGAGCTCTGGAGATCACCCAGTCCCACCCCCTGCCAGAGCAGGGTCACCCAGAGCAGGTGGCACAGGAACGCGTCCAGGCGGGGTTGGAATGTCTCCAGAGATGGAGACTCCCCCACCTCTCTGGGCAGCCTGTGCCAGGGCTCTGCCACCCTCACAGCAAAGAAGTTCCTCCTCATGTTGAGATGGAACTTCCTATGGTTGAGTTTGTGCCCGTTACCTCTTGTCCTGTCCCCGGGCACCACTGAAGAAAGACTGAAAAAAGACTGGCCCCGTCTTTGGCCCACTGCTGTCAGAGAAGAGCCATGAAGAGAGCGGCCGTATCTATGGCCAGAAGGACTCAAGACCCAGCAGAGCGTACCCGTACCGTGCACTAGCGCAACAGATGCAGCGTGCCACAGTGGATTTATGACCCACCAGCCAGCGTTGCTGCAGTCATGAAAAGAGCTCAGGACTTCGGCACGTCACGCATTCCCCCAAAGCCATCATCATCTCACCCTGGCAGGAGTTCACTCGCCGCTCGCCTGCATTGCAAATGTTTGAGAACATCCCCGACGAAAGGAGTGCGAATAGCAGCACCCCGGCCACAACAAGGCCAGGGCTGAGGGAAGGAACATCACCTTCAGGGAGCGGGGCTATTTTGGTCCTAACGCCCCACCGCTGCACAAAGACCAGTGCAGACGGTACGTTTGAGCTTGTCCCAGTCCACTACTGGAGTGTCCCAACAGCCTTTCTTTATCAAAATTGTCTTTAAGCCTTGCGGGCGCATTGCTCCAGGATTATCTTTCAGTCTTATCGCTACGCACCTTTAAAAATCCAGTTTTTAAGCTACATCAGAGTTCACAATGTTTCGTTTTGTACTTGTTTGCAGTTCAAAAGTTTATCATTCATTTAATCCGGAAAAAATAAAGGAATCAATTGAAGGGGATTTCCACGTGAGTTAACTGAAGACTGTGCGCATCAAGCAAGCCAGGAGGACCTAGGCTGGTGACGAGTAAAGGTCCTTCTTCAGAAAAAAACGCGTTTCAAGGAGGCACACATAAATGATGCTGACCATAAAATACAGCCCGTGGCGATGCTCTTTTGCAGGAGGCCCTGACACACAACTACAGATAACAGTGAAAAAAAAAAAACAAAAAAGGAATCCACAAGATGGGGTATCTCAGTTCATTTCAGAGAAGCAAGGATGCAACCAGGCTCCAGCAGGCACTTTCACCAGAACTTTCTGCAGTATCAGAGATTTTCTGTAAGGGGAGGGAAGAGTCAATACTTGCCAATAGATGTGCTTGGGTTTTGCTGCTGGAAATAGGTCGGGGCTCTGGCCGTGCCAGTCTGGTTGCATCATATAACTCTCACCAAAATCCCTTTAAGGTAGGTGATGTTCTTCAGAGGAGAACGGCTCTGGTATCTTGCTGATACGCCACGCCATTCGCTTCGTGCTAAGCAAGTGTCTTCTTGAGATTTATTTTGAAGTATGACTCTTTTTTTTGGCAGTTATTTGTCATGCTAGGCAAAATTATTTAGCGTGAGAGAAGCATAAAGGAAGGTGATGAGCTCCGTCAAAAACCCCTCCCTTCTGAGCCTTCAAAAAAGAACCTTCACGCTATCTTCAGCGTTTTTACACCCTTAGCTTACGTGCTGCATATGAGAAACAAATGCTAAATGTGGTGCCTTACACCCAGTGGAATAGGTATGCCATACAATATTCCTGTCGTTACTAAATGAATCTCTATTGTACCCAGGAAGCTAGTCGAGGTCTTATATGGCTTTTATTAATAGAACTGTGATCTCTGTGGAATGCAAGTTGAGAAAATGCCTCGTGCCTATCTTCCCTACCTAACAACTGTTGCTGAGTGACATTATCAATTGCAACTCGTTAGAATAAAATAATAGGAAAACTTCGCTCTAGTCATTCACTACGGTTCAAAATGTAATCAGCCTTTCCAAACAGCGGATCTCTAACAGTGAAACACTGCGATATTTCCTATTTATGAGCTGTATTTAATGGACTGGCTTCGTGGGTCCATGCAAGCAGGGCTCAGCGTACAAGAAAAAGAAGGAAACAGAAGGCTCCATACTGTTTGCAAGTCTCACAATCCTGAAAGCAGACGGGGACTCCAGCCTTGAACTACCACAGCCCCATGGACAGCTTAATTTAGGGTAACTAGGAATAACCAGTGTACTGAGCATTCCTACCATGCCTGGCCAAGGCAGATACTGCAAAGAGGGGTAGCTTAGCGCTTGCTATATTCATTCAAATGTAGACCTTTTTTTTTTTTTTTAAACCTAGAAGAAATCATGGCATATTCACTTCCCCAGTTCTGCAAAAAAAGTACAAGATATTTTGAGAAGCTATACTCAAATACTACGAATACAAATTCTCCTTTCAAGTAGCTTCCAAGCATTACTTTAAAATAGTATAGTTATGCATAAAGTGATAGTCTATGAAAATTTTTGCAAAACCATAATTAAAACATAATTAAAAACCAGGATATTAAAGAAAAAGCATTTTATGTTGTCAGAACTACTTAGCTTGTGCATCAGACCCCAGGTGCCTGTACAAGTACATGACTAGTTGTTTGTTGTACGTGCCATATGGCAGGGGGTTGGAACTAGATGATCCGTAAGGTCCCCTCCAGCCCAAACCGTGCTATGATTCTATGATTCTATATTAACTTCTGCATAATGATTCTTTCATAAGAAAGTTCCTCTATACCACCTTCTCCTTCCAGCTCAGAATAGTGTGACAGTCACTGAGTATTTTTGCCTTATAAACAGTTTATGAATGGGAACTATACCTCCTTCTAGAAAATTACCTGTATTATCGAAGTATGGACTCTTCCATACAAAAACCAAGCTCTTACCAGTATTTGTCAGCAGAGTTTCTATCTTACAGACCCAAAACACCTGACAATGAGTTAACTCGTAAGCTTTGAGACGCACTTACACTTTGAAACGACTTCATACCACCGCGCTATACCTCATCCTAAAGCAATCGAACTATAAAACTCAGCTGAAGCTCCAACACAGCGCTTGTATATGAGAGAGCCCTTTGATGATGTGACCAGCTTCTGGTATAGCAGGAAGAGTCTAAAGGTTGCTTTTGATCCTCCAGTTTGTATCCAGCAACAGCTGAGTTATTAACTCCTCACAGCTCTGGAGATACAGCGAGAGAAGAAATCTCCCTGTGCCGATCGCCGTCACTGCACATAGCCTGCTAAGGAGCTAATTATACCCAAAGTTAATTTGCAATTTAGTTCATTTTTGTAGGTCAGTTTGTAGGGCACAGAACTTTAAAACGGAATATACATATACGTGCTATGACTTTTTCCACAAAGAAAGAAATGAATAAAATGTTGACTTTGGTGAACTTTCTAGTGTAACGGATAAATACATGCCCCCTCCACCAGAATAAGAAGGGAAAAGCTGCGCCCCGTAACCGATTCTCCACCCAGCTACAGTCCCTGACTGCAAAGCACTTAGCTCTAAACAACTAATCAGCGCCTTTCAATTCAATGGGGCAAGTATGTGTACATCAGTGTTTACAAAGTCAGTGCCAAAGTTAAAAATAATCCAGTAAACGGGACCTTTATAACAGAATGGATCCATTTTCCATTTAATTCTTTTACGGTAGTAATACCCCTGACTTCACTGAAAAAAGAATTCAATTCTCGTAGTTTATTAGAGATGTGGATCTTTAATCCACTTTAAACAAATGTAAAAGGCTGCAGAGTTCTGCCCTGCATTTGGTGCCCTTTCAGTTTGTTAATACTGTGGATGATAAAATATTGTATTTATTTTTATAAAATCAGCAGATGACACTAAACTGCAGGTGCTGCAACTGCTCAGAGGGAAACAATTCAAACCAGACTTGAGTAAAATGGAGAAACTGTCTGATATGAAGAGCATGAAGTTAGCTGAAGGCCAGTACAAAGTATTACACTTAGAGAGGAAAAAGCAAATACAAACTACAGTGACTCTGTTTTAACAGGGGGTTTATAGTAGGCTACAGACTGTTTCCTTAATACTTTACTCTTGGGGGGGAAAAAAAGGGGGGGGGGGGAAAGGCATCATTCCAGGAGGTATTACATAGGGTATCATGTATATGGCGCATGACGTAACTGTTCCACTTTTATACAACCAACAGTTCCAGCAGTTGCACTAATAAAGTCTCGGCTGGAGCACTCTGTTTAGCGTGGGGAATTAGGCATTAATGAAGATGTCTGTGAAGTGTCCATGAACTGGCACAAGTCCAAAGGAGAGCAGCTCCAGTAATCCCAGCTCTAGAAAACAAGACTTAGGAGGAGAGACGAAGTTAAATCTTTTTTTTTTTTTTTTTTTTTTTTTTATTCTAGAAAAGACAAAACCAGTAGAGGTAGGAAGATGCATGCTAATAATCTTTAAACTGATTACTTTTCATACCTGGAGAAAAACAGATAAATACCTCAATCATCTTTTACGTATTTAGTTTGCAGAAATAAAGATTTAGGTAGGTCTTTGAGGAGGCGGGAAGCATTCTAGTGATGAGAACAGCAAAAATTGCAATCGGTTGCACAAGGACACTGCAGGAATCAGTATTACTAAGCATTTTAAAAACAGGTTGGACAAATATCTGCCAGACAACTCGTGTATATTTGATCCTCGCGTCCAGGTTACCTCTCAAGGTGCCTTTCAGCTGCACAGAAGAAAAGTTTTACTCAGACTTCCTCCCCATAAACAAATTAATGTGACTTACAATCAGTAGAGATTTTACATGCACTTTTCTGGTCTTGGCTGGTGCTGGACACTGATCTTAAATTTCAGTGCCACATTACGGAGGGTAATCACTTCTAATTACTGGGACGCTCTCCCTATCCAGCTGTTCGCGTACGTATGAGATCCACAGGATGGATTTCACACAGTAGATGGCTGACTATCCATGATGGAGAGAAAATATTCCTGCAATATTAAGGAACAAAATATGGCAACAAGGCCACAGTGGGCAGATGACACAGGTAAAGCTGTCTTCTGGTATCCAACAAAGAACAAGCCACAAAACAAAGCCAGCCGCGAAATGTCTGGTCCCTGGGCCTCAAATCCTGTACTGACCAACAGAACTTCAGTTTCATCGATGGAGCTCCACCAAGAACTACTGCTCGGTACCGACAATGTCCTCAATTATACAGGCTTTGTAAAGGAAAGGCTTATTTTAACTCAAGAGCTCAATTCAGTACACTCAAAATAATGCCTGCGCCCAGCAGCGCGTTATTTCCAAAGGCTTGTTTCTTCTTCAAAACTCCAGCGCTCTATCCTAGCCAAGCCCTACAGCAGCAAAAAGTCATTTTGTAGTATTACAAGCAAACTGAAAATACCAGCACTAACAGAATTTTAAGAGCGTGTAATCAAGTTAAAACTAGAAAATGAAACCCAACATTTCCTCTCCTTAGAATTACTCCTTGAAACACTTCAATTAGGCAATGACAGGCTATTTTTCTGGTTTGGGTTCTTTTTTTTTTCTGCTGAGGCTTTCTCTGTTGCTTAATAAAAAACACAGAGCAGGATCGCTAATTAGGAGGATACTCAGTATTTAATTTTATCATTTAATGTTACAAGCTGTGGCTTCACATTACTCATTGTACATCTTCTAGATACGACTTTGAAGAGGGTATTTCGCTGCATGGTATTGTATAAAGGCTACTGAGGTATCGCTGTACTGTATTTCACAAACACAAACAAAGCAAAACCCACGCCAGGGTGCGAGATGAGACAGTATCACGCCCCCTTCCACAACCATAGAACAAAGGTATAGATAAGATGAGACAAAACAGTCATTTTGAGGAGCCTTATTTGCATCCCAACGAGCGAGGGCTGGTCCTGTTAATCGCGACAGATGGCTGAATTTGCAGGTTGTGTGACATCGGCTGAACGCCTGCTTAGGACTGCCCCAATCCAGACCAAACACTGGGAATCGGGCAGTGAATAATCAGGACACACTGGTGTCGAGTCGTAAAAAGTACAGTTTAAGCACAAAATAGTTGCATCAACTATTTTCCTTTAATAAACCAAGCAGAAAACCAGAAACTCTACCATACATTTGAGCCTTTAAGTCAATATAAATATCTGCTACCTGAGCAAAACACTGACCTGCACAAGCGGTAGATTTTCATCTTTTACATGGGCCAGATACTAGAACGCTGAATATACATTTATTTAGATATAACAGCTCAGATGAATGACCAAACTAAAGAAACATGGATTCAGCAACAGGTGACATTGCAGAGACTGTTTTACTTTCCAACCTGACGCATGTTATTCCTATCCCTCTAGTTTTTCCCAGTCCTTTTCCTTCCTTGCTCAGATTCTGTGTCAGTCTTCCCAGAACAAGCTAGCCAGCAGTGTTGGACAAAAAAAAAACCCCTTGATTTCAAGTGAGGGCTCCCACGCTCACTGCGAGTATTTCTGCCAGTGGGACAGAGGGTCCTTCCCATCCTACTGTCGTCAACACACATACACACACACCCCCACATACATCTGTATCTGTACACACACACACACACACACACACACACATGTATAAGAGTTCAACTGATGTGATTAACATACTCAGAGGTAAAAACCCCGGGTTTCAGACCTTTCTCTCTAAATTGTGCAGAGAACACATGATATAAATCTACCTCAGGTAAATCGAGCTAATTCCTGCTTTAGGATGTAAGCTTCTCTCTCTGGTTTGCAAATTTAAATACACGTACACAAAACATCCGACTTTTGTCCCAACGTCGAAGACTGAAAAGATCTTTAAGATCATTACATTAGGGTTATTTCTTCTTGGTGACGGTACCTAGGGACGAGGGGTGAAGGCGGTAAGAGGCAAGACAAGTCCTCCCGTTCCATCGCCTAACTCAAACGCTATGTCATCCCAGAATCCAAGGAACAACAACCAAAGACAAAGGAGGCAGCAGGGATACCAAGTTGAGCCAAACCATGGCTCAGTCACGCACTAGGAGACCACAATGGAGAAGAGAGAGTTTTCTGCCTGTGGCCCAGAAAAGGAACGGAATGGAAATGTTACTGGTTCACCCCAGAGGAGCTTGGGGCAGCAGCAGTGCCCAGCTCTGCCGAAGTTCTGCCAGCGCAAACAGAGAAAAGGAATTTTCACAAGAGCTTTCAACCCAGTAAAACTCAACGGGTTTCCACACAGATGCCCAGAGGCTCACCCTGACCAACGTCAGGCTTCCTGATATCTGCCAAGCCACTAATTCAAAGTACAGAACGACAGTATCTTCTCAAATAAATTATTATAGGGAAATTTTAACTTAAGAAATAATGCTCAGAAATATTTGGACTATTTTCACTAAAGCGTTGTAAAACAATCACGTGCCAAGTGTGGAAAATTTCAACCACAAATGTGTAAGCTGCGGAACCTCAGAAGCAATTTGGAAAACCGTCTTAGAAGTATTATTACTCCCTTAGAAGGGAAGTATTTTTCAATCTTAAATACAGCCATCTTAAGTATAGGCCTCTCTCCTAACAGGACATTGGCTGTAATATTTCACTTTTATTCTGAACTTAATAACCTAAAAAAAAAAAAAAAAAAGCTTAACCAATCTAACAACATTCCTTCAAATATTTTTTGTTTAAAAACCCCAGTGAGAACTACAGAAAAAAAAAACCACATTCACACATATCATTTGACATACTGAATATAAATGAGGCTAACAGAGAAATAATTACCTGGAAAAAATAATTACCAGTAAGAACAAACCCCCCAAACAGTAGTGATAAGATAGTAAATACAAACATACCTTGTCCTTGAGGAACTCCGTAAAATTCAGCAGCTATCCTTGCTGCCTCCTTGCGGTTTCCTTTCACAATGTAGAAATGGCTAAGGATGGCGAGGCTGATCTTCACAAAAAGTTTAAAACAAAAAAGGGAAAGTATAGTAAAGTAGACATTGGATAGCTGCTGGGCAAAAGGGCGACTTTCTTCTATGACAGTCATTGCTGCGGCGAAATCTCTCTCGGTGTTTGGGTCAGGCTCTCAAATGTGTTGATAAGATCATATGGCTCCAGCCACGCACTCTTGGGAACAACTGGTCCTGAGGAAAGAAAATATCAGCTGGTCATGATGCTTGCTGCTCAAAATATGACGATTATTTATACTGTACATAGTATTGAGTTCACTACCGCTCCTGCTAGCCTGGTGATATTCCAGTGGGACGGAATAGAACAGCCAGAGGTTTCAAGACCCTGGATTGCACTTGTTCCACTCAAAAGGTCTGTTTCATTCCAAATTCTGCATTTCTAATTTGTTTATTTACCCTATTAACACATGTTTAAAAATCCACTGTCAAAAGTATCATTACCAAGAACTACAATTTCATGTACTAAACCAGGTAACTCAGGTAATCAATTTTTGCTAAACTAAGTTCTCCTGCTTCTGAAGTACTTCATTTTCTGTTAGACTACTATTTGTTTTCTTACAAAACTAGAACCACGTCAGTAAATACTTGAAATACACATTAATAAAGAAACAGGGATTTAATACACACCGGCTTTGACAGTCTCTTATTATTTTGTTCAGGCTGAATGAAAATATCCAGTATACGTGGCTTATAGCATTATACAAGAAGAGCAGACTATAAAAATCAAACTCCTAGATATTTTTATAAATAAGATCTCGGAGCACCCAAAATGAAATTAATTAAAATGTAATTAAATCAACACAATGGCAAATATACAACATGGAAAATTTATGCTCATGATACACATTTCATTGTGCTGCACCGTATTATTTTAAACCTATGACACAACCGGCTTTATTTCCTGGCCGGTTTTAGAAAGGGGAATCTAAATTCCTCAGAGTTTTTAAGAATGAATTTGCTTATATACCGTAAAGATATTACTCATGGTCATCAGCAGTTAGGCACAAATTGTTCCATTAGTGTGAGTAATTGCTGAGTATATAATGGTGTCACAACACGATACAAACGGAGGAGCGCAGGACAGAACTAGATCCCAAAGGAAGCTATAGCCCTAAAATAAAGAACCACAGCAGCGTAGGAAAGGGTCCTGGCCTAAACTTTTATATTTCCTTTTAAATAAAAGAAATAGTGCCTTTAATTCTAGTTTAAAAATACCCACAGTAATCTTCAACTGAAACACTCCTTTCTATTCCACGCTGGATTCTCTCGTTTGATGGTCAGAAAAAAAGCATTTTAGAATGTTGGCAACTGTCCCTCGGGAGCAGAGGGTACGAGCCAAAGGCCCCCGCAGCTGCAGATCCCCTGACTCCGATGAACAGCACAGCAGACATCAAGGATATGATCCAAAATCCCATTTCTGAAAGGAAAGTGGCAAAATAAAGCACCTCATCATCTGGCTCCAGGAGTAATGCATTAGAGTAAGAAACTGTAATGTTTTCTGGAAACTACATTCAAATAAACTTATAGAAATGAAGAAAAGACAATGATAAAAGGAAATGTGCTTGGAAATAAGCATCAAGATTTTTTAAGAGAGAGGAACCGAATTGTGCTTATCTTGAGAGAAACAGACATTCAGTCTTTTTTCTTTGAAAAAAAATTAATCCACATAAATATCAAAACAGTAACTAGAAAAGGCAATCAAAAGGCAGTTTACCCTGTAAACTAGATAAGTCTGTGAAAAAATATATGCATTTTCTCCTAAATTTCATTTATAGACATTTTCTCATCCAGCCAGAATAGGAACTGCTCTCCTCATACCATAGTTAGAAGCAGGAGTGAGTACTTAAAATGCCAAATGAAAATCCCTTTTTATATTTGGCACATTGTTATCTGACACTGAATTGAGGTGTCATGTTTTCCATAGGGATAAATAGGCATTATGTTCTGAGCCACCACTGCCAATTTCCGTTTCAATCATTAACAGAAATGGTATTTTCCTTAGTAACATATCCAGTGTTGGAATTTCTTACTTCTCCCATCTTTCTACTAGTATTATTAAGCTTAACTCCATCAGTCCACGGAATTCCCCAGCCATCTTAAGTACCTGTGTTGCAAATTCACCGTGCAGAATAAGGAAGATTCATAATTATCTCATGGAAAACATTTTTCTTCTTCGGAGTGTTTTACCTGACACCTTTTTTTCCCCGACTCCACATTGTCTCATGCAGTAGTTGTGCTTTCTCATCTGGACTTCTCCCGCGTTTTGTTAATTAGCAAAATAGTCTTTCTTTATAGAGGTGAAAATCCAAATAGCAATTACTATAAATAACAGCTGGAGTTAACAGCAGCGCTCAGAGTTAATCTTCGCCTTACAATTCTGTTTCCTGCTTCTTACAACTGCAGTAGATAAATCACTGCAAAGAAATTTCTCAGTTTTTAGGTTGTCTTCTTCAGGTTGAACTTTTCTGTAAAGGGTCAACAAAGACAACAAAAACCTTTTCAAAAATCAGGCTGTGGGTGCACAGAATATTTTTGTTAAGTGATCTTTAAAAAACCCTCATTGATAAAACTTACGTTTCGGAAACAACATGACAATTGAGCAGAAGGGTTATTCCTGTATCAAAGCTTGTCTTTTGTCCTCTCAAAAGTTTCCCTCCTTAGCTATAAACTACGTAAAAAAGAAAGAAATCCCGAGTTTTGAGAACTTCAGTTCACACATGCTCAGAAGAAGCTGGCAAAATTACTCTCCTAATAATAGTTCTTCTTTTTTAAAGCTCTAGAAGTGCCAGCTTAACTGGAAGCTCTCCCAAGTGCACAGGACAACCGAGCGTATCCTAATCTAAGGCCACTAAAGCTCCGCAGCCAGTGCCATTAGAGCTCCTTGGCAAACCCATGCTACCAGGCACCCGCTCATGAAAACAGAGCAAGTGCTCAGATGTTAACGCTCGCACGGCATTTTGGGACAATCAGCAATGTGAATGCTGAGAACTGAACCCAAAATAGCGGAGAGCGAGCCCAGGCAGACCGGGAGAACCGGGAACAGAAAGCTACAGGCGCTATAATGGAAATCAGAAAGTGGAAGCAGAAGTAAATAAATAAAGGATGTGACAGTCAATGTCATGCCAGGGAAGAGCGTAAAAAAAAGATATTTAAATGTTCCCAATTTTCTATTGCATGGCAACGTGAACCTATTGGAGCAGTGCGGAATTCCAAATAGAAATGCGTCAGTGATCTGTAACAAACACACAACGGTATACAAATATCAGGACACTTGAAAAGAGCAGGGGCTTGATCCGGGCAGTCACATTCCCCATATCATTTTGACTTTTGGGAATGAAACGTCTCTGCCTCGTTTCCTCACTTGTAGAATGGGTTGAAAAGGACCCCTCAGGAGGAGTGTTCTGAAGATGGCTTCGGTGCTGTTCACAAAACACTCTGCCATTCTGGTGAAAACAAGACAGAAACTAATAATTTTTCTTTTACTGCAAAATTCGGATAACAAACCTAAATAAAACGCAATATTGACTGTTCATTCACTTAATGGCTACAAAAGGCATAGCATGCAACTTTATTATAGCATTTCAGGTTTTCTCATAGCACCCAGGAAAACGGCACCGAGCTACACTGCAGATAAACAATATCAAGATTTTTGTTTTGTTTAAAGAACATCGTAATACTGTGACAGGCAAGGATCCCCCTAGCTTGACATACCCCCCCCCCAACGACCCAGCGAATAAAACGAGAACAACATAAGCATTTCTCTGGTACGCTTTCCCCATTTCTGGCAATTGACTTATTTTAATTTTAAAGCCATTTAAAAACCTTCAAATGCTGGAATTTGCCGGCTTAAATTCCTTTTTTGTGTAGCTTGGCCAGTTACCATTTCCAAAGGACATAAGCAGCATATTCAAGCTAGCAATATTGCCATTTATAATGACTGTAAAAGTGGTTAATTTCTAACTGCAGAGCTCAGACGAAGTCTGCTGCCCTTTCCAGCTTTCCTGTGCAGTGGCCAAGTGCAGAAATAAAGTATTCGCAGCAGCAGCACCTGTTTATGCTAATTCCAACTGTTTGAGAAATCTAATGCAATTTACCCACAACCGAAGTGAGCAACTATTAGAGAAAAGTATGCTCTACCTTCCACGCCTAATTACACAACCACATTAATAAACTCTTTGGTTTATTCTGGCAATTCTCCCTCATCGCGTTAGAAGACTGGTGCGCTTAGTTTTCAGTAAGGCGAGGTAGACAAGACAAAACACACAACCGAGATAATATTTAATCTTTGAAGACATTTTTTAATACTAAAGACCATAAAACCCTTAGAAATACGATTTCTTTATGCCATATACTTTGTCTTTCGTTCTGGAAAATACATTTACTTCTAATTAAGTCTTTTAAAGTAGTATCTTTAAATTTAGATTAGTATAGGCTGTAGGAGAGTAGTTATACTCACGGCACAAATTCTGTTAACAATGAGTCATAACAGTTTTCTTCAGTATTTTGGAGATGCATCTAAGCGTCTGAGAGTGAAAATGTTTTTTTAAAGAGGAGATATGCAATACAGTATAAGGAATTATTTGCATGACACTTCACCCGCATGTCCTTCTCCACATAGAAAAGATTTGGTTAAAACTACACAAGAAGTTAAAATAGTCATCCTGGTTTTGAAACTTCTGGCTAGTAACAAATATAACAAGATAATTTCATGAAATAGGATGCCAGGCAGAGGAACGGGAACTCTTATGTGCTTTAAAGAATGCATTATTTTACACAGCAGACGTTACAGACAACCCACCAGGAGAAATTTCAAAAACAATGACCTCGGAACGGAAAGAGTTTAACTTAAAATCAGGAAGAAGCCACTAGTTCTAGTACTGAGCTTCTGATGTAAGCACACAATGCTTGGGGTAGGACTCAGAAACGCTGAGAAGCCTGAGCTACCAAAAAGGCAACGTCTAATTCAGCACAAAAAATGACCTGCTTAGTGACCTGCTGACTTGTATTTAATAGGTGTGTGGGACGCTAATCCTCAATACTTAAAATTTTATCTGACTCGTCTGAAGTTACTGAATGTTATTTATGTTGTTTCCTCCTTGATGTATGTTCTTTAAGCAATTTTTTCTATTATTTTCTATTCAAAGCATTTGAACTGCGTAAATCTAGATATAGAGCAACTACTTGAAAATGTATTTGCTCATATACGTTGTTCTGCAAAATGTTACCTTAAGTTAACGTTGAAGGTAAAGGCAAAAAAATACATATATACCATGAAATAACTTTAAAAAAATATATTACATGTTTTTTTCAGTAATATCCTTCGTAAGTTAAGGATATTATGCGTCTATGCTTAGGCACAAAAAACCAAACAAATCATATTTAGCTGATAGCTACAAGAAATTCAGAAATTGGGAGTGACTGGAAGACATCAAAGAGCTGCTGGGTCCTTTACCAAACAGGAGCTCGAGCCCATCAGCACAGCCCAGACACTGCTCTTTCTTTGTAAAACATGAAGAGGTGGCCAGAGTACAGACTTTGTGCAGCTGTTCTGGGGGATAAAAAGAAGAAAAGTGAGAGAAGACCAAGTTTCGCCCACAGTAGACCAAGCTCACTTCAGATCTGAACTGCTTTTTCACTCCACCCTGTTGCTATCCTTAAAAATTCTACAGATGTACTCGACCTCGTGACAAAGCCATATTCTCAGCACAAAAACCCGAGAGTTCCGCTGCCAACTGAAGCAAACACAACACTCTCAAACAAACAAATGAAAGGCCCACATCTCCTTTTTACAGCTTTTCTTCTGGAGTACCTTCATGCTACGTCAGTCCAGAATCTACACAAACAATGCAGCGTGAATTATAACTGATATCCAAAGTTACGTTTCATTCCGATTTCTGCAGAGTTCATAGTTCACGCTAGTCTCCTGATCACTCAAAACCTCTTTCAAAAGGCCATGCAATTACATCTTAAACATTGTAACAGGGGAAAATCAAAGTAAGTGTCCTAAAACGTGTTTACCCTCCTCTTCTTGGTAGTCACGCTCTGACTTTTGACACTCATTCCACTGAACAGCTATGTATTTAGAAACCATTCCTCTTCTCTCATAAGACTATGAAACACACCGTTTGAAAAGCTTTAACGCACAAAAATTTATCTTACGCAAATACGTAAATAGTTTCTCTCTATATTTTGGTGTAGCGCTTTATTTTCAATCACTTCTCAAACTGCTCCGGAAAGTCCAAAATCATGCTTTTGGGTGGATACGGTAGTACTTTTTTTTTTCCCCTCCACTGTATTAAAATCAGTGCTCTGACATAGTTTAGGTTTTACACAAATCAAGTTCTTCTGGTACGTGGTTCTTCTTCTTTCATTTTTAACATCACGGAAAGTTTGCTTATTCTACTGCTAACTTTCAAGGAATTTAAATTGGCTTTATTCAGGCATTTTGTCTTTCCTGTCTGTTGAAAACACTACTCCAATCTCAGAAAATAGTTCTAACATCCCAACTTGCATATCGGGATTTCCAGAGGATGGAATTAGTGGTCAAGGATTTAAATATCAATCAGTATCTCTAGATGCAGCAGACATTCTCACATGTACGTGATATTCCAGCAATTATGAAATGCCAGTTTTCTAACTTTCTCGGTTCTTTGAAAGAATACAGAGACATTTTAAAGCTGCAGCACTTTGTTATACACCCACCGGATAGCTGCTTCTCACAATGGCGATAGATTCCACTTCAGCTACCAAGTCTAATATCAAACAATCCCTGCTATCAGCAACATTATCATATGAGCATGCTCGATCTGCTTAGCCAGTCCATCTAAGCACTGACAGTACAGTTCCAGACGGGAGGGAAGCAGGTATAACTGACCCGCTTACAAAGAAATTCAATCTGAGTTCTGCTTAGAAACCTAAGAAGTTTGTCCTACAGCATTTATTGCAGTCCTGTTTGGATACCGAATGCGACCCAATTAATAGGAGTATTATAGAAGATTCCAAAGTCAGTCATGTGAGTGCTTGGAGACATTACTAAAACCAGAAACGTGTCAGAGAGCAGGCACACACAGCCTGCTGACAGACAAACTCTAGCAAATCTTGCCCCCCAGGAGCTTAAAAGGTTCCCACCTCCAGCTGCCCATTCCATTCCTCACATGAAGGTTCCTGCCCCTCCTTCTCCCTTCCTGGAAATTCACGGGTAGGAATGCGCGATGGTATTCAGCCACCTCAGTTCAAAATCTGGCAATCTGAACTGCTGATGAGTTTAAACTAACGTTTTGGACTTCACACTGAAAAAACCACTCTCACCCCCTACCACCCCGTTCTGCTACAGCAGCAAACTGTGAGGGGACAGTAATGTCAAAATGCACATAACAAGCCGCCTCTTAAGGATATTTAGCTGTAATTTTTGATGGCTTAATGTATTGATAAGGCTGTATCAGCGACACTTTGAAGAGTCTCCTCATTTTGCATCTCTTTCCCTGTGTATAGTTCCCTTCTTGGGTCCAAACAAAATGTTTTCATCCCCAACCACATGCCTATAGAACTTCCCAGATTCCTTCTTCAGCAACTGACTCTCCCTCTGCCTGAGGTATGTGGTACTACCGCTACTACGCTTTTGATATTTGAACCAGCCCGACAGAACTGCCTTTGCTATTTCTCATTTCTCTAGCAGGCAGTGCACCCACCCTATTCATCTCAGTTCATCTAATTGAACCTGGTGCTTCCGCAGTTTTTACAGTTCATCTTTTCTTTAATGAACGGCAAAACGTCACGTATTCTCATTAAACAGCTGTCTCTAAATAAATAACTAAATCGGTAACATTAAAATCCCAGAAAAGCCACAATGTGAAATTTGGTTTTCGTCACATGTATAGTCAGCACAAGAGAAAGGGACTTGACAGAAATTTTCTGTTTCAACGGGCAGTTTTCAAAAGACCAGATTCGCACCCGATGCCTCTTCTCTGCCACTCTGAAACCCAGACAGACCTCGTCAGCTGTTTGAACTAATACTACCAGGACTTTTGAAACTATTTTGGATCTACAGTTATTTTTTATTTATTTATGTGTAAGACCTTTAAATTATGTCATCGAGATAAGACATTTGTCAGTTATTCTGAAGTGAAAAAGTCTGCTCAAAATAGTATTTCTGAGTTGCAAACGTTCTCCATCACCAATTTGAATTAATTTCAAAATTGTTAATTTTATTCTACATTATAGTCTGTCTTTTAATTTTTAATTGTTTAAGTGATTTCTTTTTTTCTTCATTACAAACTGTTTCTAAAACCAGTGAAACTATCTGTTTCCTTTAACTTTGTACCCGCTTTCTTCAAACTTTTGCCAGGTTTTCTTCTAGACTAAGTAAAAGTGGTTTCATTTGTCTCCTTTATGCGTATTCTGCTGCCTACAAAGGGTATTAATAACAGGAAATTACAAAGTCAATGTCATGACTTAGTAGGGATGAGAGTTAAAAGATTATTCTGCAGGTATGTGTCGTGGCTCGACCACCGTACGCTGACTCCCATGGCTAGCGTTCGTATCAGAAAAGTTTTTTCCATGCACTAAAAGTGGGATCAGTTAAGTGATCTCATCGTGACAGAGCTAGCAAAACATTCTCTTCCTCAAGCCAAGGCATGACAGTCTCTGCCTGGTGCTTTTACAAGTGACATAAAAATACTTTGTGATGAAGAAGTCGTAACTGACTTAGGAAACGAGGTAAAACTAGAGTGCGGTGAACCAGTAGCCCCCAGGCTTCTTGCCACAGAACGCAAAGCACAATGAAGCGTGAAAGCTTTGGCTGAATCAGTGATGTATGAGAGGACTTTACCTAACATGGCTTCGTATGCCACGGGATGGGCAACGGCAAACCTGCCAGGAGCCAAAAATGAACTCTGTTGGGCTCCAAAACACACTTGGAGTTGGTTTTGGAGCCAAGAATATGTGGCTCCATCCAATTAAGCATTCATACGGTGCTAAATGAGACAGCGTTATAAAATACCAAGTTCATTCCGAAACCAGAAATTTAAAATTCTCCGAGATTTTCTTGCTGAAGGAGTAGCAATAAGAACAGAGAGCCGAGTCAAAATTTCTACTTGCTTATCTTCTTATTCTCCACACATTGTAGATCCAAAGCAAAAAAAATGGAGGTGAGAAGAAGGTTAAAAACAAAACCCCTTCAACGCAGTC
Organism: Sterna hirundo; assembly: GCA_009819605.1. Lineage (NCBI taxonomy): Eukaryota > Metazoa > Chordata > Aves > Charadriiformes > Laridae > Sterna > Sterna hirundo. The sequence goes on from CM020441.1 coordinate 2,665,706, forward strand.
CGGAAAGACTACTCTTAGCCACAGCCTTTTCAGGCCAGTTGTAAAAACAGCCCACCCAGAGGAAGTGCAAATTGAAAGGGGGCTGTTGCAATAGAGACAAAAATTCCCCAAGTTGCTCACGGCCACGTTTATTTTTATCTTCATCTACATACCCACAGCTGCGTAAGAAGCTGTGTGTTGCTACTGTCTCTTAAAAGAGATAACATTTCAATAATTCATAAAAGACAAATTCAATAAATGATTTAGAATTTTATGGTGATATTTAGGAAGTATATACATGGCCCTGGACACAAACTGTCCTGTCGGCGTGTACCTTGTTAGAGCTGATCCGTCTTCAGCGGAAAAACAAAGAACTCACGGCAATCTCCGTGGACGGTCAGTGCCAACACTTGCTATTTTGTTTACAGACGATCAAAGGAATCACTCACTAACCTGAACATCAGAGTAGAAAGATCTCAACCAAAGGCATCAAGCTGCTCTCTCTCAGAAGACCACTCTGATCATCAGCTGCTGAGTGGGATCAATCCTGCTGAAGTGCCAACACTATAAAAAAAAAACGCAAAACACATGATTAATAGATCAAAGAGTGCAAAAGAACACAGTTCCAAAGTAGGACAATTCTAGGGAAGAACAGAAGAAGGGGGGAGAATTCTACATTTCAGACCTGCTCCCAATTACATCTCTGCATTTTGTTCGATTAGTTTGTAATGAAAAATTAGGAAATTTCTTAAAGTAAGAACCGGCCTTAGGTGCTCTGCTGGTCTGGGCCCGAGGACGCTGCTCAGGGATACTGAATATCCATACTGAATACTTTACACCACCGCCTCTTGGAAGTGGTCTCCCAAACTCTTCTGCCTCCCCAAGATTCTATATATTTGTTTTCGTAAGCATAGTATTTGACCCCTTCAGACTAACACAACTTAGATAGCTGACAGTGACTTCTGCCATTAATATTATGCCACTATTCCTTGCCAAAACCCCCCCAGATTTTATATTTTTTACAGAACAAATTGGAACTTGCCGGCAGACAGCTATTGCAAATAATACTCCCTTCTTCCTTCACAGCTGCCTTGTTTCAGATTTTTTCTCCTCCTTTTATTTTGCAAGGTTTCAGTCACCAAAAAGCTACAGAAGGTTTCTGTGTTCTGAAACAGTAACAGATCAGTCCCTAATAAATTACACCATCTGTCTTCCCCAGCACACTGTGCTTTTAAGTGACATTTATTTAAGGGCTCTACTACAATAAATCCAAAAATACATAAGCAACAGCCGTATTTATTCATTTGTCTTAAAGACACATACTAATTTGGCTAAACCTTTTGATTTTGGTCTTCTTTAGGTATTGACTGCTGCTTTGGAAATTGCACTATTTTACTCCTATAAGTTCTGCCTTAGTTACTTAAGTTTTCCCCAGCAGCAGGGTTGGTTTATATCTAATGAAAAACTCTAAATAGCAACTGCAAGAACTACAAGCAAAAGCAAAGGCAACTGAGCCTTTTGTTTGTAGATACAAGAAAAGAACAGCATGCACATTTTGAGCTATCTTTTTGATTACAGCATAGATTTCACAGCTGAAATGCTCCGGTTCCCCAGTTCGCAGTAAAAGCTTCCTTGTTGCTTCTAAGTCTTCAAATATTTGGGGGAAAAGTACCCACTTTTCAGTAGCTGTTGTCCAAGGTTTAATTCAGTAACACTGTGTTCCAGACCATAAATCAAAAACCTTTACCTCTCAACAATTAATGTTCTGAATAACAAATCAAAATATAAAATAATGACAAACCAACAAAAACCCTCACACAAGAAGCCCGCTGTGTTTCTGGAACTCTTCTGGAATATCAGGAAGGCTGAGAATTACCAAATGCAAACCGCCAAAGAGTTTATCATCAGAATAAATGATGATAGGAAAGCTGTGCCGCCATACAGAGAGACCTGGACAGGCTGGAGAGCTGGGCGGAGAGGAACCTTATGAAATTCAACAAGGGCAAGTGCAGGGTGCTGCACCTGGGGAGGAATGACCCCCTGCACCAGGACAGGTTGGGGGTGACCTGCTGGAGAGCAGCTCAGCTGAAAGAGACCTGGGAGTCCTGGTGGACAACAGGATGACCATGAGCCAGCAATGGGCCCTTGTGGCCAAGAAGGCCAATGGCATCCTGGGGGGCATCAAGAAGAGCGTGGCCAGCAGGTGGAGGGAGGTCATCCTCCCCCTCTACTCTGCCCTGGGGAGGCCGCACCTGGAGTGCTGTGTCCAGTTCTGGGCTCCCCGGTTCAAGAAGGACAGGGAACGGCTGGAGAGGGGACAGCAAAGGGCTACCAAGATGATGAGGGGACTGGAACATCTCTGTTATGGAGAAAGGCTGAGGGATTTGGGTCTCTTCAGTCTGGAAAAAAGACGACTGAGGGGGTACCTTATCAACGCTTATAAATCCTTAAAGGGTGGGTGTCAGGAGGATGGGGCCAGACTCTTCTCAGTGGTGCCCAGGGACAGGACAAGAGGTAACAGGCACAAACTCGACCATAGGAAATTCCATCTCAACATGAGGAGGAACTTCTTTGCTGTGAGGGTGGCAGAGCCCTGGCACAGGCTGCCCAGAGAGGTGGGGGAGTCTCCGTCTCTGGAGACATTCCAACCCCGCCTGGACGCGTTCCTGTGCCACCTGCTCTGGGTGACCCTGCTCTGGCAGGGGGTTGGACTGGGTGATCTCCAGAGGTCCCTTCCAACCCTGTAATTCTATGATTCTATGAATATTGCTGGAGGGCCTGTCCTCTTGGGGCCTGCAACTGCTTTCATTACGGCAAATGCACAGACACATAGAAATCAACAGTTCAGTGGAAATGAGGTTCCCAACTGCAAGGAATGTCCCCATAGGTACTTTCATGTCCTACATTCAGTGCTAAACGGGGATACTTAAGGTCCTACAGATACTTACAGATACGTGCTACAGATACTTAAGGTCAGTGGAAACAAAGAACATTGGTACTTTTCCCTCTTCTATTCCCTACCTTTATCTGCAAAGATTTTTCTTCCCTGAATCACAGACCTGTCTCTCAGTTACACGGCAGGGGAAAAGAAACACCAAATCATTCCAGAACACGCACACGTCAGAATGGCCTGACAGCCCACCCCTTCTTCTCCCTGTCCCTTCAGTCACCAGGAGGCCTACAACATTTTTAGAACCTTGGATCTGAGCTCCAGTTCCAAGTCACAGCACTGAAACCTTAGGGCTGGGAAGCTAAATATAACTGAACCGCTGCTGACACCTCTTGTCCGCCCTGAGAAATCCATGTTAATCAGGCCTGGTGTACTTAATACAGTGAAATACGTGAAAAAAAGCCATTTTACAGACAGTCTCTCCCCTTGGTTCTCAGTCTTGTGATGATGAAGGTCCATGGAGCAGGAATGGGCGCCAGGCTGGGTCAAGGAAGAGGATGAGGAGCTGGGATCCTGTTGGAGCGGGTCCAGAGGCAACGAGGATGCCTGGAGGGCTGGAGCCCCTCTGCTGTGAGGACAGGCTGAGAGAGCTGGGGGGGGTTCAGCCTGGAGAAGAGAAGGCTCCGGGGAGACCTTCCAGCCCCTTCCAGGCCCTAAAAGGGCTCCAGGAAAGCTGGGGAGGGACTCTGGAGCAGGGAGGGGAGCCATGGGACGAGGGGGAAGGGTTTTACACTGACAGAGGGGAGATTGAGATGAGATGTGAGGCAGAAATTCTTGGCTGTGAGGGGGGTGAGCCCCTGGCCCAGGTTGCCCAGAGAAGCTGTGGCTGCCCAATCCCTGGAGGGGTTCAAGGCCAGGTTGGACGGGGCTTGGAGCAACCTGGGCTGGTGGGAGGTGTCCCTGCCCAGGGCAGGGGGTGCCACTGGCGGGGTTTTAAGGTCCCTTCCCACCCAAACTATTCAATGACTCTATGACAACCCTCTCACCGCCTCAGCCGAGCTTTGCCATCGCCGCACTGGGAGGAGTGAGGTGAAAACCTGCCTCGTCCTGCAGACGGCGCGGGGCCACAGGGCCAGCTGGGAAGGAAAAAGGATTCCAGTTACACGTCCGGCTACTAAAGGTTTCCAGATGAGATGATTTACGTGCCGAGTGTGTGTAACACAGGCAAATCAACAGGAACATCTTATAGGATGTTTCCTATAGGAAAGAAGGCAGGGAATGGCAAGGCACGCCACCAGTGAAAGCAAGGTATCAAGTGGAAGCAGTGATACCATGAGAAAAAGCAAGCTTTCACCTCAAATATGATTTACATTTTATTAAATAAATGCAAAAATCCACCAGAGCTACAAATACCAACTTCCCTGTACAAAGAATACCTAAGAAACATGGCAGGTGGCAAATAATTAATGCACAGAAAGTGCTCCAACACGTTACAACCTTTTTTTTTTTTTTTTCCTTTTTGTCCCCCAGAGTTACAAAGGAACTAGGACAAGCATCCATACTGTCATCATGAACGGCGGGAGTCCCGAACAGCAGCCCCAACCCCGGGTACCGCTCCCAGGGGATGCGGACGTGCTGCTCCGAGGGCCCACGGCGGTGGTCAAAGACCGGGGCCCTCCTTCTGGCCACCCAGAACCCGCCGCTCCCTGAGGCAGCCCGGCCGCACCGCCATGTCGCGGATGGGAGGGGGGGTGGGAGAAGGAAAGGGAAGGGGCGAGCGCATGCGCGACGCGAGGGGGCGTGTCCTCGACAAGCCCCGCCCAGCCGGGGCGGGGCCACGCCCCTTTCTCCGCGGCCCCTGCGCAGCCGCCGCCGCCGCTCGCTTCCCGCCGCGTCCCCGCCGGAGCCACCCCCCCTCCCCTTCCCCATCCCCTGTGAGCAGCGGCCGGGCCCAGCGGGGAGATGAACACGGTGCTGTCCCGGGCCAACTCCCTCTTCGCCTTCTGTTTGAGCGTGATGGCGGCCCTCACCTTCGGCTGCTTCATCACCACCGCCTTCAAGGAGCGGAGCGTGCCCGTCAGCATCGCCGTCTCTCGGGTCACGCTGTGAGTGCGGGCGGGAGAAGGGAGGGATGGGGGCGCCAGGGCCGCTGAGGTGAGGGGAGGCCCGGCCGCCCTGGGAGCTCCCTGCCGCCGCCGTCGGCTGGGGCCTTGGCGGTCCCCGCCTCCCGGCCGCTCCCTGCCGGGGCCAATACGGGAGCCCCACGCCGGCCTCCGCCGCCTCAGGGCCCGGCCGGGAGGGAGCAGGGGTGGCCCCGCCCGCCACGGGCCTGCTGCGGTTGCCGCCGCTCCTTCAGCAGGGCGGCGAAGCGGGGCTGACAGGAAGATGAGGTGGTTTAACCCAGCTAATGACTTTGTGCATTTCGGGTTTGGCCGCGTTAACGAGCTAAAGCAGCTCATGGAGCCTTGGAGCAGCCCCTGGTGTGCGACAGGAGCGGGTGGCAGCAGGGTTTGTGTCTGACTAGTGTGTCCAGTTTTGGGCCCCTCACGCCAAGAAAGACTTTGAGGGGCTGGAGCGTGTCCAGAGAAGGACACCGGAGCTGGTGAGGGCTCTGGAGCACAAGTCTGGTGAGGAGCGGCTGAGGGAGCTGGGGGTGTTCAGCCTGGAGAAAAGGAGGCTGAGGGGAGACCTTCTCGCTCTCTGCAACTCCCTGAAAGGAGGGGGTAGCCAGGGGGGGTCGGGCTCTTCTCCCAAGGAACAGGCGATGGGACAAGAGGAAACGGCCTCAAGTTGCGCCAGGGGAGGTTTAGGATGGATATGAAGAAAAACTTCCTGGAAAGGGCTGTCAAGCATTGGAAGAGGCTGCCCAGGGCAGTGGCGGAGCCTCCATCCCTGGAGATATTTAAAAGCCAGGCAGACGTGGTGCTGAGAGACATGGGTTGATGGTTGGACTTGATAGTCTTAAAGGTCCCTTCCAACTATGATAATTGTATTATTTTATGAAAGGGGAGGTGAATGCAAATGAAGAGTGAGAACTGCTATCGCCTTTTTTTTGGTTTAATATCTTAGGAAAATAAACCCCCATATTTATGCTAGATTGAGGATTGCAAACAGCATAAAACCGGCATAAAATCATGTTTCTGGGTGCTCTGATGAGCTTGACTTATATGAGACTGTTGCAGCAGGTCCAGAGGAGGCCACAAGGATGCTGGGAGGGCTGGAGCCCCTCTGCTGTGAGGACAGGCTGAGAGAGCTGGGGGGGTTCAGCCTGGAGAAGAGAAGGCTCCGGGGAGACCTGAGAGCCCCTTCCAGTCCCTAAAGGGGCTCCAGAAAACCTGGGCAGGGACTCTGGATCAGGAAGGGGAGCTATGGGACGAGGGGGACGGTTTTAAACTGTGAGAGGGGAGACTGAGATGAGATGTGAGGCAGAAATTCTTTGCTGTGAGGGTGGTGAGCCCCTGGCCCAGGTTGCCCAGAGAAGCTGCGCATGCCCCATCCCTGGAAACATTCCAGGTCAGGTTCGATGGGGCTCTGTGCAGCCTGATCTATTTGAAGATGTCACCGCTCATTGCGGGAGGGATTGGACTAGATGGCCTTTAAAGGTTCCTTCCAACGCAGACCATTTTGTGATTCTATGAGGCAGCAGACTACCACCTAAAGGGTGGCTACAAAGAAGATGGAGACTCCCTTTTTACATGGACTCGCATGGAGAAGGCAAGGGATCATGGGTACAAGTTACTCTAGGGGAGATACCGATTGGACACGAAGAGTAGAATTTTCACAATTAGTAACAATCAGATGTTAGAATAATCTTCCCAGGGAGTGGTGGAATCCCCAGCATTGGATGCTTTTAAGATTCACCCTGGACAGGGTGCTGGGCCATCTTGTCCAGATTGTCTTTTGTCAAGAAAGGCTGTGTCAGATGATCCTTGAGGTCCCTCCCAGCCTGGTATGCTATGATTCTTATTTGGGTGAAATTGTAGTGCCGTGCCAGCCTCTTCCGTGATGCAGAGATCTGGTGTTAATGAGAGGTGTTATACCTTAGTTGCTTCTCTTGATCTTCTGAGAAGTTCTGCACACCCAGTTACTCCACCAGATTAACAGTGATTGAGAAATGAAGTCAAGTGCTTGATAGGGCTTATTGTTTTTCGTGAAGGGCTGGAAATTCATAGCAAGGCTTAAATCAGGAAGTTTTAGTGGTATTTTTCTTAACTACCGTCTCAAAAAGTGTTTTTTCTGCTGGTGGAATTTTTTTTTTTCCTTTGAGATTACTAAGCTTAGTTTTAATTAAATGATATTTTAATGGACTAATTTTCAAACTGGAATAAATGTGACTAAGAAGTTGATAATTCATAAAATTGCTGTTACACAAGGAATTAAAGTTCATAGCTGATTGCCAGCCTGCTGAGGGTAAGTTTGGTAAATTGATAAGCTTTGTGAGTGTGTATGAAAATATCTGTTGTCTCTGTTATTGTCAAGTTTCTTTTTCTAATGTGGTTTACTGTGGCAATGTTAGATATTCCTCCAAATGAGGGTTTGTAATAAAGCCTTCCAAAACGATACGAGCTTCCATAATGTGGAAGAAAATAAGCATTTTCTTTATACTGCTACTTACATACATTCCAGGGAGAAATCTTGTGTAAGTTGCGTGAACTACAAAGATAAACTCTGTTTTATCAGAATGGCTGGAGTGTCTTGTATGAGGCTGAGCACTAGAGGCTTTTATTTATGGCAAGTTAAGGTATAACATTGAAAACGGTTGCCAGCAGACAGCTATGCTGCCGGTGTTCCAATCAGCTTTATATATTTGGGGATGGCTAACACATGTTTTATGAAAATGAAATGTGGTGTAGTTTAGGTACATACAGGTAGAGATTTTGGTTAACAGGAAAAAGTCTATAGGCTATTTTTATAATTTAGACTACTGTGGTGGCAAGGCCTGTCATTCAAAACTGGGGTGCCATAATTTCTGTAAGGCAGGTTTTGTTTTGTAATGTTGATTATGTTTTAGCCAAAAGTATTTAAAAGAAAGTACAGAAAACAGGTAAGGGAAATAAGTAATAAGAATAATAATTTATGTAACGCATGAAGGAGAAATGATGAGAAAGAATAATCTTGTGTTTTCTTTTGTCTTAGAAAAAATGTAGAAGACTTCACTGGACCTAGAGAAAGAAGTGATCTGGGATTCGTCACATTTGACATTACTGCAGATATCCTTAATGGAAAAAATGGTTTGCGAACGTTTTGAAACGAGAACATCTTGACATCTATTTTTGTTACCCTACAATCTACAGATATTCAGGACTTGAGGAAAACTAACAATTTGTCTTAAAATATAAATTTAAAACAGCGAAAAGTAGGGCAGTAAAACAGAACTTGGAATAGCTCTTCTGTCTCTAGTAGATGACACGGGGCAAGTTGTTTTCTTTCTGTTTTTTAATGCCTGTTTTTAAAACCAGGCTCTGTAGCGAAGTGTACTGTATCTAATAATGGGAAGTGCATTTTGACATCTGGACAGTATTACCGTTAAGTGAAGTTTGTATTGGTGGTTTGGGGTGTGAATGAATTACAGGGTTTATGTAGCATACTGTTTTGACTGTCGTACTGAATCTGGAAACTCCGATGCACCTTTCAAACTCACTTTGTTGTGAGGCTTTCAAAGTTCTGGCCACGTAATACTTGCATACCAGTACCTATCTTCCTTTAAAAATAAAAAGACATTGTAATCCTTTATTTGCTTAGATGTTAAACTATCAAATCTTTAACGTTATATAGCATGAAATTTATTGGGAAGCGTATGGGGTACTACAAAATTTATCACATTACTCTGGCCTCTTTCTCATTGCTGTTACCTTTTTGCAGCTTCTCTTTTGTATTTCTCTGCTTCTCTGTTTGGTTTTTATTGCGGAAGGAGGGTTGTGTGGGGGTGTTTGTTTGGTTTTGGTTTGGGTAGGTTTTTTGACAGTAGAAGGGAACCATTTGTAGGACTTTGGGTCTTGATATACACACAAAAAAAAAAAAGTATTTTTCTGCAGAAGTCAGAACCAAATAGGAGGCAGCATGCTTTAACCTCAGGTGATTACATTAAGCCTTGCTTTGCAGCTGGGCTGAGATTCCTGGGATTTTTCCTTGTGTGCTGTTTTTTGTCACCGTGTTAGGCAAGGCAGTGATTACCTCTGTGTTTCAGTTTACCTGTTTTGGAGAATACTGAATTGTGTAAGCAAACCAAACAAAATACAAATCTTGAATGCATGTGAACGCTGGATTAACATGTTAATCAGATTTTTGCAGGTGTATGTTGCACAGGAATGAGAGGGTTTGTTTTTTTTTTATCAGCTGGAAGCAGGAGAGGTAAACTCCTAATGTGAATTTTACCTCTGAAATGCTTACACATATTAAAACCAGAGACTAAAATTCTGAAGTCGGTGAATTGAATTGTATGCAGTGTATGTGGGCGGAGGCAGAGCAAGGCAGAACGGGACCTCTAAAAGAAATGTTCTTATACAAGGATTAGTCTGCAGTATGTGGACGTAAAGATTCGATGTTTTAATGGCTTAATAGTACCAATAGTTTTAAAAATTTTTTACAAAAACTCTGACTTAATCTTTCATGCCTGGCGTAAATAAACCTTGCAGTGTCTAGAGCTGTAAAATGCAACTTTCTGGTAGGCCCTTTGGACAGAATTTGTAAAGAGCTACTGGTACATGGGCTCTCTTAACTAACGGAAACAAGCTGTTAGTCCCAGGAAGAACTAAATAAAATGGGAGCTAGAACAAGAAACTATGAAAAGGGAAGGGGAGGAGGCAGTTTTCACAAACTCTTTTTAGCTTACTTAATTTGTGACTAACTTTACCAAGTGTTAAGAAATCCTGCGAAGGAGATCTTTAGAATCTTGCTTGTTGTTTTGAGGGAGATGATGAAAAATGTTCAAGTAAAACAGTTCTAGCCATTCTTGCAGCAGCATCAATTAATTATTTAATTCTTTCTTTAGTGCCTTTTGAATTTGCAGCTTAAAACCATGATTCAGTCTTGGGATGAGTGGAATAAGATAGAACAGATTTTGAGACTGGTTGGGGAATCTGTTTAATTTATTCTTCAGGATAGTGGCAAACGGAATAAAAAAGAGGAGTGGGAAGTAAAAGTTTACAGCTAATCTTTATTGTGAGTTAAAAGGTCTTTTTCTTAGAAGTCTCACATGGTGCATTTTATTGCTATATCAACAGACAAGTATTTAGAATATTAGTTTTATTATACAGACAGTCTCAAATGGCAGTCATCAGGTCTTTACTGTTGATCAAAAATCTGAGCAGAGTTTTGTTCCAGTCTAATAAGCTGACTTTCTTTGTAGTAAGTAGGTAATTAAATCTGCTAATTCCTGCTGTCCCTTCTAATGTCCAATACTTCCCACCTACTGACTTCTCTAATGTGGGTATTACAGGCTCTTTGAACTCTCTACACTCCATCAATTTTGTATTTATATACTGTTTAATGCTATTGTATCTCGATCCACAGTTGGATACCAGGGTTCTTTGGTAGTATAAACAATAGCTTTGGAGATATTTACTGAAGAATTCTGTCTTGCCTTTTATGTTTAAGGTTTTACAATAGATTGTCTTTCAGCAGCTTATGGTTACTAGCTTGTGGTGTCAAATGCAGAACTCTTAAATCATTGGAGCAGATAGCTGTTAAATTTCATAAATATTAAAAATAAAAAACAAACTGAAAACCTGTTGCTTTAATATGATTGAAATATATACATTAGAACTCCTGAAAGTCCTCTGATTTATATATAAATAAGATGAGGTACGTTGAAAGGTAAGAGCTCACTGTAATCACCGTAGTCTATTTAGATGTAGTACAAAATAAAACAAGGTTATGTAAGTACAATATGGTATTTTTCTTAACTCGCATACATCTGCAGAGTATATTTGACTGGAATGTTAAACAATTGTTTCTATATTTGTCTGCAGAATATTCAACGAAAAACAATGTAAGTATCAAAAAGAAAGTTGAAGCAATTACCCATTTTGTACTGCAGCTATTTTTAACATTCTGAAGCTCTGCTGGGAAGAGTTAAGGCACCAGCGTTTCCTTCTACCTTGGGCTGTTTTCACTGGCCTTCATGGTTGTTGTTTTCTTGGACAGTTTAGCTGCAGGGTGAGAAGTTCACCCTCGTGGAACCCAACTTGATACGTGCCCAGCAGGGCGGCAGAAAAGTAACACATACCTTGTTGTTTACTTGCAGTAGTGCGCTGTAAATGAGTTTTTTCACTTACTTGCTCTGTGCGTTTTACTTTTCCCTAACGTTCTGCAGTTGACTGCTGTTAGGAACAAGGTACAGTGGCCTCTGGTCTGGCCAGGTGTGGTGGGTCTTTTGTTGTCGATCATAAAAGTGTTTGCTCATACCAGTTAACGGTGGCCCCGTAATACATTTGTGTCATCTTGTCATATTTCCAAAAATAATTGGCTTTGCTGCATCCTTTAAATTGGTTACTGCTGCTATTTCACTTTGGATAGCCATAAGCTTTTTTCACGGATCTGATAGGAGCTGTGTGGAACAGCCTATGGAAAAATTATTTAATGAAACGCTACACTACCCTGATACCGCTGAATAGTTTGGTGCAGCAAGTTAACAAAAAAATCTCCCCATTTTTCTTTTTTTTTAGTACTTTCATTATTTTATACATGCTGGTAGATATCATGTTTGTACTAAAATAGTTCTTAGGCCTCTTTATCAGGATCTGGGACTTCATTGTCTTGTTTCGTCTTTTAATTTTTTTTTCACATTAATCACTAGTTCTCACAAATACTGAGAAATATTTTTTTTAATTTTTTTTTATAAGGTATTAGTATCTAGCTACTTAAAAGAACAGTATAAAGCTTCAAACATTTAAGAACTTGGGATCCATCTTTTGGATTGTTCGTACAATTCTTGGAGTTATGCTTGCAATTAGAGTAGAGATTTTTTTCCATTAAATTTGGAAAAATGTTAAATACCTAGATGGTGTTGTGACAGCTCAATTTAAGTTCTTTATTTGAAATAAAGTCTAAATACCGCTTTGAAAGCTACTTACCTTTGCAATTCAAAGGGAAAAATCCATCATACTTTGTAAATCTTTAAAGCTTATGACTATTTTATATGGCTTTCTTATGTTTTATTGAGCTATTCTTTGTTGTTTCCATTTATTCTGTGCCAGACTGCAGTGTATAGTAGTACTAGTTCCCCTCCCCTCCTCTGTAAAGCATTATTTTGTTAAATTAGTTATGGATTGCAAGCATGTACTTCAACTTCAGGGTTTTTAGATGAATAATGCTATGAAATTCCAGTAAATGCTATGAAATTCCAGTAACTGAATACAACCTTGTAAGGTACCTTGGTGACTTAATTACAACTGTATTTTTAGGCTCTAAACCAGGTGGTGCTTTGGGACAAGATCATGTTGAGAGGAGATAACCCAAGGCTGTTCTTAAAAGACATGAAGTCAAAGTACTTCTTCTTTGATGATGGAAATGGTCTGAAGTAAGTAAATCCTTTTTTTTTTTTTTTTTTAATTATTATTCATGGTTTCTTGATTTACTTGCATACACTGCATTTTAAATGTCTTTATTGCTGTGGTAAGGTATCTATATTCTGATATTCTGTCAGTCTATTGCATCTTTGTAGTTTGATTTTTAGAAGATGATCTTGGGGTGCAAGATACCCTGTTTCCTGTGTAGGCTGGAAGATGCTCTGCTAATATGAGCAATAGGCTCCTGGGCTTCTGCTTCCAGTATCCTCGTCTGTGCAGAACCGGTTCTGTGCTGTGCTCAACTCCAGAGGAGTTGGGCAGTAGGGAAAAAAAAAGACTCTTATCTGGGAAATAGGTAATACTTCAAGAAGTAACTACACAAAATTAAAAAGCCCATTGTTTCTGGATCAGGAAAACAATTTGTATCCTAATTTGTTTAATATTAGTAATTATGAATTAAATTGGTTAACTTGAGTGTTTGTGCTGATAGTCTTTGTTGCTTTTGCAGGGGAAACAGGAACGTCACTTTGACTCTCTCCTGGAATGTTGTACCAAATGCTGGCATTCTACCTCTTGTAACAGGATCAGGACATGTGTCTGTACCTTTCCCAGATACCTATGAAACAACAAAAAGTTATTAAATTATACCGAACCCTAAGCAAGATATTTTTATACTTGTATATTGTGAATAAATTTTATTGCGATTTCTTCTCACATCCCATGCAAGCCTTCAGAGAAAGGTACTTAATTTCCTCAGGTCTAACGGCATAGGAAAAGGAAATGAAAGTTCAGGGTTGTTTTTTTTAAATACAACATTGAAGCTGAAACTTAAGGGGAAAGGTAAACTGCAGAGTAGTGGTTTTGGGGGGGGAAAACTGAGGAATTTTTTTTTTTTTCTTTCTTTCTCCCAGCCATCTGGGTATAGATCTCCATTTCTTTTAAATAAACATTTTTAAACCAGAAGATAGTCTTACTGTGGTTTTTTTTCAGGTACTGTGATAGTGTGTAGAACAGAAATACACCTTCTGGAGTCAGGTTCTGTGAGAGTGCCTGAAGGAAATGACTATTCTGTTTTCCACTCTCTTGCTAAATCCATGCTTGGTGTGTGAGAATAAGGTAAGCTGGGGCTTCTGAAGGGCTGCCAGCAGCTCCTTTGCAAAATGATAGTCCTGTTTTGTGTGCCGTTAATGTAGCCCACATGCAATTCGGTATTATAAAACATTTTAATAACTGCTTATAATGAAATATTTTCACTGTATTAAGCACATCAGTAAGAAAAGTAAAAGCTTTAGGTAAAGGAAGACTGTACAAAGCAACCACCCCATTTTTATTGGGATCCGCTCAGCGGGAAGAATGAACACACTTGTTCCAGAGGGAGCTGGAATAATTGAATGTGCTGGGGACTTTCAAAAGGAGCAGACGTAGTCTGAAATCGGGAAGAAATAATAGGAAAACTGACAAGAATTGCAGTGTGACAAACCTTTAGAAAGAAGAGATGCAAAAGGTGGGAGCGGAGGCTCCCCCTGTGTTGCGAGTTCACTGAAAGGCTGGTGGATTTTGAGGAAGCCAACTTGCTTTTAAAAGGGAATCTGTAACATTTGTGAATTTCCCCTGACTCTTTGGTATCTTCTCCGTGTCGGTGTGTCAATCAAAGAGGTGTTGAAAAATTTTCCAAAAAGTGCTCTGTGTTTTTACAAACAAAATTTTGTTCAAGCATGAGAACTAAAAAGTATTTTCACAGGAATATTTCAGGACAATTTTTCATTTGTATCCAGCATATTTACCTGAATTTCTGTTCTCTGAACTTGTGCTGTTTTCCACAGATTAGCATAATCAGCGCACTGAAATATGTCCAATTTTTAGTGTGCTTTGGTGTCAAATGTATGTATTGTTCTAAAAACTGTTATAGAGAACTTAATACTGTCATACAGAAGGAAAACAAAAAAAAAAATATTTTTTAGAGATAATTGGGCACACTTGTGGAGTTCTTGTGTTAATTGCCGAGTAAGCGGTTGATTTATTCATAAATTATATTCCTGGAATGTTTACTGAAACATCTTTCTTGTGGCTTGGCACTCACCCCCTTCCCCGATTCCTTTGGCAGCGCCCTGCCAATGGACACGGAGGCAAAGACAGGGATCTGCCCTCAAAAACGATCAGAGAGAAACCTACATTCTTCCCTCCAAACAGGTTCAGGGAGCAAGGGGGGAAATTCCTCAGCTGGTAATCCTTGTAAAACCTTTCAAAAAGTAAAATTACTCTGGTGGCTTATTGTGGCAGTTCTCAAACTGTTGATAAAAAGAACGCTCTTGTATGGAAACAAAGGGCATTTAGTTCCTCTTGTCCCTTCTGATACATTTTATAAAAAGAAATGTTATTATTGCTGGGGGCTGTTTGCTCTCTTAGATGTGCTACTAACTAAATAATGATGTGTTTTGTAGGGATGTGTACAAAAGATGTATTCCCTAGCAACTGCTGTACTTAATGGGAAAAGGCTTCAGACCCTTTTGCAGGAAATTGGAACTGCGAACATTTCTGGTGCGTTTCAGGTAGCGATTTATTAAGGTTCAGAGGCAGGAAATCTTCTCCGGGGCTGAAAAATGCAAACTCAACGTAGCCGGGTTTGCATTTGCTGCCGGGGGCACGCAGCAACCCACAGGGAGGGAAAAATAATGCTGAAAAATATGTATTTACAGCTCTGCTCCCCTGCTTGTGCAGTCTTATTTATGGATTGGCACTATAGATAGTGAAAATAGACATTGAGAAAATACATTACTCCTAAATATTGGGGTTTTATTCTTCTAATAAGTTCCTTCTAGACAATGAAATTAAAGCTAGCAATTGTATTGCTTAGCAGCCAGATTTGAGTAGAATTCCTGTGTTATTTTTGGATTACAAATGTTAGAAATGTTCTTCTAAAATAATTTCGAGAGAGGTTTTGCAGGAACGTTTCTGTAAAATGAAAGCTATTTAGATTGAAGATTCAGCTATTGGAGGAGCAATCTTACTCCAAATTTGTGTCAGAAAATACATAGAAAATAACTATTTCAAAGTCTTCGGTATTTAAGGAATGTCCTGCTTTATTTGGCTTCTTTATTTTGGAAGAAAATTGAGATTTTCTTCATTAAAGACAGTTTTAAAACTGGTTTTAAGGCCCTTTAGACTGTTCATGCACACAAACAAGCGAACAGGTATATGGTCTTTAGCATGAAGAGTCCTGGTCTGAGCACACAGGTAAATCCTCGTATTGCACTACTCACAGCAGGTATATTTTTATTACAGATAAAAAATAATCCACAGTTTAGCTTGAACAAGCCAAACTACTGCTGGATCTTTTCCCGGTGCCTTCCACCACTTCCTTGGGACCAGTTGTGTGAATCTGCATGTTCCTGAAGCAATGAGGCGCAGGTAGAGACAAGGGAAGCATTCCAGCAGGTTTCCTTTTCCCTTGGTATTGTGTCATAGTAATAATTCCTTTTATGCAAGTTAGTTTATCCACTAATTGTTCTTAATTAGCAATTCTTAATTAACTTTTGGTTTATGTGGAAAGATTGACAGAACTTTTTCTCTTTTCTGTTTATTCCAAACTCAGGAGTTGCAGTTATGATTTCTTTTTCCAAACATGAATAGTCTAATAACGAAATTCTAAATCCTCTATGCGTAAGCTATTGAGAAAACAAAACAAAAAAACCCCTGAATCAATATAATATGTTATCCAGACTTAGAAGCTGCTGATTCAGAATAAAAATAATGGAGCCAGAAATACCATTCAAAGAGTATTTCAAAGCTGGGACGTGGTCGAGTGGGGGTCCCTGACCTCCTGCCCCCCAGCTCAGTGCCATCGCGCACCCAAAGTCCCCTGGGACCCTCCACTGCCTTCTGGCTGGATCCCCTCCTGCTCATCGGCCGTGCTCCAGGCCAGAAATTCTGAAAAATTTTCCTTTAAAATCACAAAACTGTCAGAAGTGGAGTGAAGATACGTATTTCCAGCACTAGAGGGCCAAGCGTTTTTGTCATTTAAAGGCATATCTATATTATACCCATAACTTTGCTAATGGCAGTTGTCATTTATTTTGCAGTTGTGATCCAACAGCTTGAAAAATACCTATTTATTTCCAGAAAGGGGAGGTCATTAATTGGGGACTCCCTTTGCAAAGCCACGCTTTGGGCTTCAGGCGTGGGGCATTGCTCCTGCGGTGGGACAGGGCCGAGAGGCACGGTGCCATCAGTTCAGCTCCCCTCCTTGCTCACCATTTTCTGTCTGGGATGATTTGTATCTGGTGGACCTTACGGCTGGGGCAGGTGGTGGTAGAGATTGGGTTGGCCCATTAGTGACTGTGTCCAAGTTTGGTATTTCACTTAGGGATTTTGCTGAAGTCCACCCTGGGCTGGGGAGGAGGTGGCTTGGAGCACTGTCCTCCTGTGACGGTGTGCTCCACTGCCTCCCATAACCCTGCCCAAGCGATAATAACCACCCATGGTGGTAACAATGGTGCATCTGGTCATGATGGCTTCAAGGTGGTTTCGGGGAGACAGATAACACCACAACAGCCAAGGGCTGGCTGGAGCAATGTGCCCACCTCACCACACTGTGGTCACTATGCAAATATGGCTATAGGTCAATCATCTCACCCCCATAAACAGTGAACCGCCCAAGAGCCCTTTGAGCTCTCCTGCACGGCAGCGGCTGCACACCAGGATCTCCCCTTGGGCAGGGACATCTCTCGAGGTGACTTCTCGAGATTCAGAGATCCCTTGCCCCAACAGATCCTCGGTAAGTGACCAACAGCACGCTAAACTTTGAAATCTGAGCTAAGTGATAGAAAGGATTGATTGCACATACCTAGTCCCTTAGACATAAACCGTTGACCAAGTCTGGGACTGGGATTGGATCCAGCCGCACCCAGGCTCCTCTCTGAGAAGGACTTGAGAAAGCAACAGGGTCCTCTCTGAACCTCAGCTCAACGGGAGGGTCTCCCTGAGAGCTCTGTCTGACCCTGTCCTCTGCAGAGTAAATAACCAAGTGTGCCTTGCCATCGAATCTTGTTAAAACACTGCCACGTTTACTATCAAACTTTGTTAAATCCCTGCTTTATATTAGTAAACATATCACTGTTTCTCTCTACGAGTGAAGTGCATCGCTGAATCCATGACACCTGGTTTAAATTACAGGCTCCCAAAACCGAAGTAGCGTTCCCAGGGTGGCTTAGTTGCCAGATCTTAGGCAGTAGATCCACACAGTGGATATGACCTTGTAATTTGCTTTAGGAGTAGGGTGTTATTTGCTAAATACGGTCTTGGGAACATAGAGCTGGTGGCAATAGCTCTAGACGCTGAGAAAAGCTAAAATAAATATCTAACCAAACTATTCTTATTTGTTTGTTTTGGGGTAACTAATGGAAAAGAACAGATGGAGGGATGATCACCAGGACACTTAATATTCTTGAGTTTACTGCTATCCAGATTTTTTTTAATGGTGTACACATGTAAAAGCAGAATGTAATATTGGATAACAAAAATAAGTTGTTTTATGACGTACTTGTATTTACTTCTAATTTCCCACCACCCCATCCACTTAATCTTTATTAGAAATCTAGGTACTAATGTCGTGAACAACTCCTGAAAATGAAGGACTTAAAGATGACTCTGGCTATTTTTATAGCCTTTGTGATTCCTAACGGTAAGATGTTGATTTAACAATCAGTAGGATTAAGTGATATTTATGTTCTTCACAGTTAATGCAAGTTTCCTGTATTGTATTTAATTTAGTTTTACTCCTGGTCAGTATCCCATTGCGTAAATCCACGCAATATAAGAACACGAGCAATTGTATCTGCATAACCTTCAGTACAGATCCGAAACTGGATTTCAACGGAACGAATTGATGCTGTAAGAGTCCTGGGTTGGGTAGGAAGTGTTGCAAATACTGCTTTCTAATAACATTTAAATGCTTTTTGCCAATAATTATATTTAAAGGAACTTTGCTCTCTCAAGCTGAAAGTGGTTGGAGAATTTGTTACGTGGAATTCAGCACGTCACTGAAAACATTGGTTCAGTACAGGCAGAAATTCACAAAAATAAGGTCAATAAATATTTTATGCTTCTCTTGTGGGTTTTCACCCTTGGGTTTGGGTCTAAGAAATGCGTTGCTTATAATTGCTAGAAATCCAAGACGATGGGTGAAATCAAAGTTCGGAACAGTTCCAAGTAGTGCTGTGTCTTGGAAAAAGCAGAGAGTAGTCAATGGTTCTTTGATGCTCTGGCATCTAGAGTTGCCATCGCTGTGTCAAAAGGAGGAGGGAATAAGGAAAAGAAAAAAGAATCCTCATATCTAGATGGTAACTTAGACCCTTGACTGTGTGATAAAGTTTATAATCATTCTGTATTTGGAGAACTGCCCTATGACAGACGCCCCAGACAGGGTGTAAAGTTAATTTTGCAAGAAAGTGGAGTGCGTCTCTTACAAGCTCGGTTGGAAAGTCTAAAAGCAAAAGTCTGTGCTGCCACTTGGTTTAGAATTCAAATTAACAGCTTTGACCCAGATAGAGGATACATGTTTGTGGGTTTTAATGCCTTTTGCATCTCAACAAGATGATTTTTAATGCAATTCCTTGCTATATAAACAACCAACCTCATCGTTTTTACTGTTTAAAAAAGCATAACGCCAGCAAAGCAACTCCCTCCCGCGCTATCCCAGAATAACGTCAAGCTGTACTGTGTCTCAAGCCTCTAAGGGAAAAGGGTTGGCAGATTTAACATTTGTCATTTTCTTAAAATAGGTGGGATTTGTCCTTGCAGATACTTAAATCTTCCAAAAGGACGCGGATATAAAAAGTTAATGAAACGTTTTGTGACATAAGAGCATAAGGTGTTGTCTTTCACTTGGTGAATAGTCTGCACTTCTGTTTTCCCCTGACCCCAATTTTAATAAGCTATTCATCAGAAATGTGAAAAGCAGCTGCTGGCTTCCTGAAAATGGACAGTAAGCCGCTCCTCAAAGGCAGAGAATTCTATGTAGGAACCCATCAATATTCATCAACGTCAGCGGGTGTCTTCAGATAAGGTAAGTCTGTCTTTTTTTTCCTGGATATTTGGCATAATAATAATAATGTCAGTCATGAGTTCATTAGTCACGTCTCTCTTTAATGCTTTCCCTGTCCCATCAGGTGGAGGAATTGTTCAAGTACTATAACATTTCTGATTTTTTAATCTTAGAGAAAACAAATAATGCGGAACTTCCATTTGTACTTTACCTAGTAAACTCTTGTCCTTCCAGGGAGACCCAGTAACTGGGTATGGTACATTTATGTACCTGTAGTTCAGTGTAACCCTTCAGGAACTGCTCAATGCCAGGGAATTTTAGCAATTTGGTTTCGGTGCTGCTTGTACGTCTGGGGAACCAGCGTCACACACGGAGACGTCTCTGCCCAATTCAAGTGGGTGCAACACCAGTTTAACGCCTTTGCTCCTGAGGAGCTGTAGGAGGTGGAAATGACTTGTTTTCCTGCGGCCAGCAAGCTTTTTTCTGGCTCTTGATTTTAAATTATTTTTGTCTTTTTTCCCCTCTCTTTTTGTTCTTCTTTGTTTTGGTTTTTGCTTTGGTTGTTTTCCTTCTGTTAAAGAGAATTGCAGATAATTTGCATTAAAAAAACCCCATACTGTGTTGTCATTAAATTCAAGGTAGCTGTTTTATGCTCTCTGGCAGTGTTGTAGCAAACTATAGCTTTTACATTGCACGCTACCAGAACTGCACGTTATGATATAGGGATTTAACAGATGTTCTACCGGATTTTAATTCTATTTTATTGGTAAATAAAAATGGATGGAGGCAATGGCTTTTACTTTTTTTTTTTCCCCTCTCCGTTTCATTGGGTTCATGGTGATGCTTCTCCAGGGTAAGAGAAAGTCTTGTCAAATAAAACTTTATTTTTGTTTGACATGGAGGATCAGTTTTCGTGGCTGAAGGCGTTCAGGTATTTGATATCCATCTAGGCTTTCAGTAAAGGCCAGTTGTTAACTTTGGAAGTTTTGAGGTTGTTTTTCCCCTCTCTTAAACTTTGTCAAACACAGGATTTTATTTGCTACCTCCATATTAAGCAGATCATAAAATGTTTTACAATTTCCCATTTTTGTGTGAATATTCTTTTTTTTCTCTCCTACTTTCTGGTTGTGATCCAGCAGGATTATTTTTATTCTGATATGCTGACCCCTTTGTGCACAAAACTAGTTTTTGAATTGATAGTTTACCAAGATGTTGTGTTACACGTTTGCTTCATAAAATCACAGGTGCTCAGATACTGTAAAACCGAGTCCTACAGATTTATACTGATAAGTCTCAAAACTTTTGAAACAGAACTTTGTGTTCTTTCATGAAAGAGTGAAATTCTGAAAGCCTTCAGTTTATCCAGTTCTGGGCAGGCCCCTTTTCTTGCTTTTTGTAGTGCGATATCCGTCGTTTTCTCCCACGTCTTTGCTGGTTCGTAAGAAATCTGCTTAAATAAAGATACATTTTGTATCTTCATCGCAGATGGAACTTTTGTAGGTCAGTATTTTAATGGGGGCTCCCGCAGCCCTGTTGGGTTTTGGTAGCATGACTGAAATATTACAGACTAGTGTAGAAATAGCTTTCTAAAAAATGTGCGATCTAAACAAAAGGGCATGTGAAGTACAATAGCACTAGAATTGCTTCTGCTAATTTATTAAAAATAACGTGTACAAAACTGGGGGGAAACTGTTTTCCTGAGGACTGGATTGAATCCCTCCTGCAGGAAAACCTGGTAGGAAATTTCTAAGGCACTCGTTATCTGGCATCTAAGAAGCAAAAGCCACATCGACGCAGTTCAGATTTGAAACGTCGTTACATCATGACTGTAATCATTTAAATCTTTATTTGAATAATTTATATATTCTAAAGCATCTTCCTTAGTCCGAAAACTGATGGCAATTTGATTTAACGGCGTACAGTTTGTATAATTACCAGCAGGTGTCAGGCATTCACTTTACAAAACAACTGAGCTTGGAAAGTGGCCATTTCCACAGTAGGGTATCGGAGCTTTCATTTTAAGTTAAGGTATGTAACGCTTTTGGTGCCCCTTGGTACCCGTTAGAATTGAGAGATATTAATTTCATGGTTGATATTATGGGGTGATTTGTGTTAAACAGTAGTGGGCTTAATCTTAACGTGACATCTTTTTGAATATTTGACGTATTTATGAATGCCTTCTATAATATAGTAAAAAATGAGTTAAAACTATTGACCTGTACGTAAATTACATCCTTGCGTTTGTCTTCTCCAGGCACTAAATGCCTGGTGACACTTAAGGTAGTACCGTTCGGTTTATCCCTGACTGGCCCAGTCGTCTGTTGTGAATCATAGAATCATAGAATCATTTAGGCTGGAAAAGACCTGTGGGATCATCGAGTCCAACCATCAACCCCACTCTACAGAGTTCTCCCCTACACCACATCCCCCAACACCACATCTAAACGACTCTTAAACACATTCAGGGATGGTGACTCCAGCACCTCCCTGGGCAGCCTATGCCAGTGTCTGACCGCTCTTTCCGTGAAGAATTTTTTCCTGATGTCCAGCCTAAACCTCCCCTGCTGCAGCTTGAACCCATTCCCTCTTGTTCTATCGCTAATCACCTGTGAGAAGAGACCAGCACCAGCCTCTCTACAATGTCCTTTCAAGTAGTTGTAATGAAAGAGCCCTTACCGTAAAAGCCCGTGACTGGAGTCAAGACTCAGGGATATTATTCTCGGCTCTTCTACAGACCGTTCATGGACCAAAGAAGAAGTGGTCAATGACAAAATGAGGGTACACAGTTCGAAAATAATTAGTAGCGATGTTTGGTTGCCTCGGAAGCACTTTGAAAACTCATTGATTGCAAATGTAAATTAAATTTCTCAACTTTGGGTTGTATGGGTAAGGGTTGCTGTAAAGAATAAGACTGGACAACATCATTCCTCCTTCTCTTTCCGATGCTCTACCGTTGTGAAGAGATTTAAGGCATTTTTCAATGTATTTATTAACTGCCTGCTAAGCGTTCCCTGGAGGAAACAAAATAAAAATATTTTCCCTAAATATTTGGGCAGTGGAGCACGAATAGCTGTCCTTTGAAGTGGGGTGGTATTTCTAAGCAGATAACCGCACTGACCCCGTTCTTTAAGGTAAACGTCTGTGTTCTGAGCATCTACCCCGGCTAAGTGGGACCAGCTGCCGCCCAAGAAGCCAAGATCCAAGTGCTGCAGCAACGTGAGTCTCAAAGCAGTCTTGGTTAAAATCAACAGAAAGGATTGAGCACGAAATGAGAACTGCTGCCTTGGCAGTTCCCGCTGCATTAGAAACAAATCACTATTTTTATCCTCTCCCTAACCTAACTTTAGCCGCTACGAATAAAAAGGACCAAAATAACTGGCATAAGAAAATACTATATTCTATATATATGTGAAAGAAAGAGGGAGGACTACATCTCTCAGGCTTTTTTTTGTGCCTGTTCCAGGACGTTGTGGGTTTTTCCCTCACGCACAAGCACTAGGAAAGCCTTTTTGATCAAAAACAAAATGGAAAGACAAAGACTAGATCTGCTACAAGTGGGGATCAATAGTGTTCATAAACCACTTTGAAAGGGCCCTGCTTTGAAAATGCCCAGATAAGAGATGACAGAGGATGACCTTGTGTAAAGGCAACAGACTTGGAAGGCAATCTTACACGTTCCCTCTACCTCTGACACCCCGGCTCAAGAGCTGAAGCCTCTGTAGCGCCACAGAAGTGGTGGGGAAGTAGAGAACTTTATTCTTTCAGAATAGAGTAGCCCCGGAGGAGGCCCCGGAGATGCCGGGAGGGCTGGAGCCCCTCTGCTGTGAGGACAGGCTGAGAGAGCTGGGGGGGTTCAGCCTGGAGAAGAGAAGGCTCCGGGGAGACCTTCCAGCCCCTTCCAGTCCCTAAAGGGGCTCCAGGAAAGCTGGGGAGGGACTCTGGAGCAGGGAGGGGAGCCATGGGATGAGGGGGAAGGGTTTTACACTGACAGAGGGGAGATTTGTGTGAGATGTGAGGCAGAAATTCTTGGCTGTGAGGGGGGTGAGCCCCTGGCCCAGGTTGCCCAGAGAAGCTGTGGCTGCCCCATCCCTGGAGGGGTTCAAGGCCAGGTTGGACGGGGCTTGGAGCAACCTGGGCTGGTAGGAGGTGTCCCTGCCCAGGGCAGGGGGTGGCACTGGGTGGGTTTTAAGGTCCCTTCCAACTCTATTCTGTGATTCTATGAAAACCGTGTTTTATCAGTGTCATGCAGGGAGAACCACTTAGTATCTGCTTAAAACTTCACTTAGGAGTTCGTGCTCCTCAGTATTACCCTCTGGTAACTGAGGGCGTGGCTGGGTTTGCATTCCTTTCGTTTGGACCTTATTCATCTCTGAAATGCCAAGAGTTCATCCAAATGGTCACCTTCAGCAGCCTCTAGGCTTCAAAGCCCAGAAAGAACCCAGACGGGACATCCCACCCTGCCAGCACGAGCACGACTCCTGCCAAGGAGTGGGATTTCGAAGATGGCTTGGAACAATAATACACGAAGAGGCAGATAACAGTAACCCTGTCAACTAATTAATTTGTGTAAACTGTGACAGGCCCTTTGGAAACGTCCTCTGTTTGTGGGACTGTTAGCTATAAACCTGTCATTAGGGCAGCCGGAGCAGTGCGGCGCAATCTGATGGCATGCAAGACGTGCATCGGGAGAAGGTTCAATTTTAAATGAAAACAAGTAAAAATGCACATGGCTGTTCAGAGTACTAACAGCAAGGTCTGCAAGCTTTCAAATACTCCTGTGTGATCTCTTTGCAAAGGAGAAAACCCTAACTTCTGCTTCCTACTCCTATAAAGGTCTTTTCATTAGCAATATTAAAAGGTACCAACCGGACTTCTGAAGAGCTAACCATGGAAATGCAAGCACAGAGTGAGAAATATTCTAAAATCAATCAAATAATAAAATTTCCTTCCTTATTAAACTACGTTAATTGTTCAAATGATCTTTTGTTGACAGCCTGGACTAATACACTGAGCTAGATTTCCTTAGGAAAAAAATGATTGAGGGTAGTTTCTCTAGTCTCTACTCTAGCGGTGCGTCAGCAGATGGCAATGTTACACGTAGCACCGGGGCTTTTCCCTGAAGTGGACAAGCAAGATTTTAACATCGAGAGAAAGCGGCTTTTTGAGACGGTTTTCGTGGATGTTTCATATTGTGCTTTTATCCATGAAAACAAGAGGAGAGAAAATCCTCTCATGGGGCCGTTTCCTAAAACCCCTGTATTTATGATCCCAGGAGAGACATGTTTGCGGTCAGCTGTATTTGAGGGCCATCAGTAGTTGGAGTGAAATAGAAAGTAAATAGAAATTACATGAGGTATCTAGTCAGAGTTTGTGTTGTGGTCCTCCTTCATGCAAGGTCAACTTGAAAGATCTTGACATCGGCTGTCCTTCTTGGTAGCTGAGTCTAGGCTGCAACCGGTTAAAGCTTGTACATATTGAGTAAAACTAGACCATTCCCCTTATTTTCATGAGATTTTTACTGTTGGTTTGGTGGAGTTTGTTGATTTGTTTGGTTTTTAGCCTCCAGCCCCAGTATGAAGATGTTTAGATGTGGTGTTAAGGCTTATGGTGTAAGGGAGAACTTAGTAGA
The DNA here is from genome assembly GCA_009819605.1 of Sterna hirundo. Classification (NCBI taxonomy): domain Eukaryota; kingdom Metazoa; phylum Chordata; class Aves; order Charadriiformes; family Laridae; genus Sterna; species Sterna hirundo. The sequence continues at coordinate 2,690,755 of CM020441.1, forward strand.
GTGGAGTTGATGGTTGGACTCGATGATCCCAAGGGTCTTTTCCAACCTGAATGATTCTATGAAGAGGGATCCAATAATTGGGGGGACGTGCTGCAGGAGAGCAGCACTTGGAGAGCCTGGTGCGATGGTCCTGCGCTCCTGTCCTGCCCGGGAATTCCACTGGTATGAGAGGGATTTCCATGGGAATAATGCACGAAGGGCCCACAACACAAAGACGGCGTGCAATGAATTATAGAGGGGAAACTAAGCTTTTTCAGTCTCCTCCGCTTATCCCAGTGCGCCTGGCTATTGCACAACAGATGGGGCCGAGTGACCTCCTAATGTACGTACCAGCTAGCGCCCATTAATCTTGAAGGGAGGTAAGATTTCATGGCATGTAAGGACAATTTTTTTTTCCCCTTGCGCTGAAATACAGAGATGCTATGGGGAAATGAAGCCCTGACGATGCACTGACTTTACACAAACAGCATGTTATTTTAAGATTAAAATCGTATTCCCTTTCCTTTTTACTGTAATGGATCATAAAACAATGTTGCACAAGATGGGGTGCATTTTATTTGCTGTTAAGGAGTCACATAGCTGCAAAGTTTAAATAAGTTCTTATTAAACAAGGAAACACGTTTCTTAATTCCTACCTACAATCCCAAATGCTAGCACCTAGAATTAAATGTGAACTTTTTGTTAAGAGGGCATGTGAAAATCCATCGCAAGAGTTTTCTCAGTCTTTCTTACCAATGGATGTGTTTCCATTACTGTTGTTCATTCATGAGAACAAGGGAAGTGATGCAGGATGAGCTGGTGAGAAAATTTAGAGGAAACAATAATAATGAGTCACGGCTGAGGTCTGGGCTTCAGAAATTCCCACCTTTCAAAGAAGGTCTGCTAAAGAAAACTCAAAGTGGTGTTTTAGCCAACTCAAAATTACATTGAAGAAACGCGATGGCATGCAAAGTATTGTTTGCAGAGAGACAGCCCAATCTGCTTCTACTTCTGTTTTGAACTTTTCTTGGATTTAAGGGCATGCTAAAAATTGCTCGCCCAATCCATTGTCCTCAGAGACTGCCCTTTCTTTGAGGTCTCGCAGGAGCGGAATTCTGCGAAGAGCTGACTGCTTTCGCTGGCGTTAAGTTTCCCCACTCTGTGGAGCTGTCTTTTGAAGTGTTCAGCAGAATATGTTTAATACTTCAAAGGCTTAGGTCTTTAAAATGTTGAATTTAGAATAACAATATTGTGAAAACTACCACTAAAACAGGGACACAGGGTCCAAAAGAAGGATACGCGTTGTAAGGTGATAAGGCACAGACTGTGATGGATTTTTACGTTTCAGTTTTTGAGCACTTTACACGTTTGTGATGTGGGAGTGATGTTTCCAAACACAACTCCCTCTCCCTCCGAGTTCTGTAAATCTTAGAATCCTAGAGGTGCCTGGGTTGGAAGGGACCTTTCAGGTCACCAAGTCCAACCATCAACCTAACTCTGACAAAAACCATCACTAAACCATATCTCTAAGCACCGGCTTTTAAATCCCTCCAGGGATGGTGCCTCAACCACTTCCCTGGGCAGCCTGCTCCAATGCTTGACAACCCTTTCCGTGTAAAAAATGCCCACCCTAAACCTCCCCGGCGCAACTTGAGGCCATTTGCTCTTGCCCCTAAAATGTCTTTTCCCAAGCTAGAGCGTACAGCCCCACTGGAGTTTCCCAAATTCTCCTCTTTGTGACCGCACTAGGGATCAAACTGGGTCACGTACCTGATGTTACCACGTGAGGAACGTGCTCTGGTGGATAGTGGTTGGAAAATGGACCAGAATCGTTCCATTTGAAATTGAGTTCAGCGTAGTACGGTTTTTATCTGCTGCTGGTGCGTGCTCCGCATGTGGCTTCTCTAGGCAGCCGCGTAAGGGGACTTGCGTTCTCATGAACGCGTGTAGCCGTCCCGCTGAAGGAGTCTTGTTTGTCTGGGAGTTGAAGTTAAAATTACAGAAGTTGTATTTTTAGCGGCGATTTGATGTGTGTGTAGCACTGAGAAGGCTAAAAGGCTGAAGTTGTCTGCTAATCCGCTAAACAGAAAACTCGCTGTCGTATACAGTCATTTGCATGTTAATTTATCGGTGCTCCTTAACTATGTCTGGCAAACTCTTTAAACTGTCATCTGGAAGAGTTGCTCCGAAATGTGTATGTGTTCTGACTTTTTATTTTTATAGTAGAAAACATAGGAAGCTACTTTTTTTTTTTTTTTTATATGGGTATATTAATGTTACCAAGTTACCAGCTATTTCAGCGATTGTCTACAGCAGGGGATCAGGCCTAGTCAGCATGGGTTTATGAAAGGCAGGTCCTGCGTGACGAACCTGATCTCCTTCTATGACAAGATGACCCGATTATTCGATAAGGGAAAGGCTGTGGACATTGTCTACCTAGACTTTCGAAAAGCATTTGACACTGTCCCCCATAGAATCCTCATGGAAAAACTGGCTACTCATGGCCTGGATGAGCATACGATCTGCTGGATCAAGCACTGGCTGGATGGGCGGTCCCACAGAGTGGTGGTCAATGGAGTTAAATCCAGCTGGCGGCTGGTCACAAGTGGTGTCCCTCAGGGCTCGGTGTTGGGACCATTTCTGTTTAACATCTTTATTGATGCCCTGGATGAGGACATAGAGTGTATCATCAGCAAGTTTGCAGATGACACGGAGCTAAGCGGGAGTGTTGATCTACATGAGGATAGGGAGGCTCTACAGAGAGACCTGGATAGATTGGACCAATGGGCCAATGCTAATGGAATGTGCTTCAACAAGGCCAAGTGCCGGGTCCTGCCCTTGGGCCACAACAACCCCATGCGTCGCTACAGGCCTGGGGAAGTGTGGCTGGAGAGCTGCCCAGCAGAAAAGGACCTGGGGGTTCTCATTGACAAGCGGCTGAACATGAGCCAGCAGCGTGCCCAGGTGGCCAAGAGGGCCAATGGCATCCTGGCTTGTATTAGAAATAGTGTGACCAGCAGAAGGAGGGAGGTGATTGTCCCCCTGTACCCAGCACTGGTGAGGCCACCCCTGGAGTATTGTGTCCAGTTCTGGGCACCCCAATACGAGAGAGATCTCGAGGTGCTGGAGCGAGGGCAGAGGAGGGCGACGAAGCTGGTGAAGGGCCTGGAGGATAAATGTGATGAGGAGCGACTGAAGGAGCTGGGAGTGTTTAGTCTGAGGAAGAGGAGGCTGAGGGGAGACCTCATCACTCTCTACAACTACTTGAAAGGACATTGTAGAGAGGTTGGTGCTGGTCTCTTCTCACAGGTGATTAGTGATAGAACAAGAGGGAATGGGTTCAAGCTGCAGCAGGGGAGGTTTAGGCTGGACATTAGGAAAAAATTATTCACGGAAAGAGTGGTCAGACACTGGCATAGGCTGCCCAGGGAGGTGGTGGAGTCACCATCCCTGAATGTGTTTGAGACTCGTTTAGATGTGGTGTTGGGGGATGTGGTGTAAGGGAGAACTTTGTAGAGTGGGGTTGATGGTTGGACTCGGTGATCCCAAGGGTCTTTTCCAACCTGAATGATTCTATGATTCTATGAAAATCTTGTGAAGACCTTGGAATATGTTATAGAACGAGCAATTTAATAAAAATACAACCTGAGACCGTACACAGATGCAGTGAAATATGAAAGGCAACGTATGCAAATTCGCAGAGCAATATAGCCGAGGTATACATTGATGATATTTATTAGGTGTGCAGAGGAGCACCAAAATGAGATAATGTTTGGGAGAGTAGCTCTATGGCTGACTTCTGTGAACATTTCATTTCTGCGTATCAGTGTGCTTTGGGGTTTGTTTTAGCTTTCGCTTTAATCAGTCCAATTAGAAAAACTGTTTTGTATAAATGAACTGTATACAGACTTTCCAGTGGATACCTATAAACGGGCCGAGGTGCCATGCCATTCTGAAATGCCTGAACGTTTTTCTAGTAGAGAAATGACGTAGCAAACACAAAACGCTTCGTGGAAAGATGCCAATTTTAAGGAAATCTTTTGGAAAGTAAAAGACATAAAATGCATCTACTGTAAACCAGCTCAGATTCTAATGCTTGAAAACATTCCATTGTTGAACACAGAAATTATACTTCCCTGCTTTCATATGTTATGAATTTTCATTTCAAACGTTCATGTGAGGCCTGGAATGTAGGAGGAGAGGACAACTGTGATTTTTCTTAATTCTGCATTACACAAATGAAGTCAGAGACAAGCTGACTTGCTGCCCCCACCCCGAAATAAAAGATTGACCTTCTGCCCAGCCCAGTTTCCTCAAGGGTCACCCAGTTTTTATTTTTAAAGGTGATGTACCTTCATTTCCATTTCTATCTGCCACACCTGAGATTGTGTAGCCGCAACCAAGCAGCCTCTTGTGGTTCCATCACGCTTTTTTGACCGGTCGTGTTTTCCTGATAAATAGTTTAAGCAATCAGGCTGGATTATAGAGCTAGGTGCCAAACTCCTACTGAAGGGAGGTAATTATTGCCCGTAGCAGGTAGCAGAGCCTGGTGGGAAGATGCAAATGAGAGGGTTGATGTTCTTGTGGCCTAAAAACCGACCGCTGCGGGAACCATTTTTTGACTCTTCCTTTTACTGAGCGAATAAATTATGTTGTGCTGATGTGCTCGTCCTGCTGCTTGTTCTGCATCCAGCTCAGGCATCTCCATGCTGGTTTATACTGTATAAAATATAGATTATTGCCTTCCCTTGGGAGGTTTTTCTGCGACTCTGAGCTACGTGTGCTGGCTGGAAGCAGTAACAGACTAATCTGCAAGCTGAACCAAAGAAAGTAGAGTGGGACAGAAGCTGTGAGAAGGGAATATATAAACACGGAAGCTGGTATTCTGTCTCTGGAACTACGGACTCCTCTCTGTGGCTTCAAACCAGCTATTTGCTTGCTATCTTTATTTACTCATCCGTGAAAGAAGGATGATAATTCTTTACCTCACTGGAAGTTTTTATGGTTCATTAGTTTGTTTTCAAAGAGCTTCCCGACAGCTGAAGCAGACCAGCGCGCACACACACACGTTTCCCGTGGCCGGGACGTGGCAGCTCGGTTCTGCTGATCCCTCCCCAAACAGCTGCCTCCACGTCTTCAACTTGGAAGCTAAGGCTGGCTTCAAGTCGGCGTATCTTTTTCCCCCCCATGCCTGCCTCAGATTTTTATATTTATATACTTTTACCCCCCCTCCCCGGGTCCTGTTGCATGATGTCTTTTTTGAGCGTTCACAAAAACCTGCTTCACTAAACAAAAGAGGGATGCGGGCTTGGGATCGCTACAGAAGGCGGCCCTGCGTCCGAACGGCTTTTTAAAATTTTAAAGAACTGGGGTTTTCAGGAAAGTTATGATTCAGGGTTTTTAGGAAAAAAAGCACGGAAGTTTGATCTCACAGGGAGGGAACAACGACCAATGATGGCAGAGGGAAGGGGAACAATGGGGAGGTGAAGTTAACGGAATGAGGGACTCTGGATCAGGGAGGGGAGCCATGGGATGAGGGGGAAGGGTTTTACACCGAAAGAGGGGAGATTGAGATGAGATATTGGGAAGAAATTCTTTCCCGTGAGTGCGGTGAGCCCCTGGCCCAGGTTGCCCAGAGAAGCTGTGGCTGCCCCATCCCTGGAGGGGTTCAAGGCCAGGTTGGACGGGGCTTGGAGCGACCTGGGCTGGTGGGAGGTGTCCCTGCCCAGGGCAGGGGGTGGCACTGGGTGGCCTTTAAGGTCCCTTCCCACCCAAACCATTCTGTGATTCTATGAATAAAAACAATAACATCACTTTCTGGCAAAAGTGAACAGAAAATCACCAAATGGGCCAGATACGGCCAGTGTCGCGCCTGTGTAAATGAAAATATTGGCTGTGTTTGCCGGGCACTTGGAGGTGGAGATTTTGCAGTAGGATGTGTAAGTTCTGTTGGTGCCTTACAAAAGCCTGCTCCTGGCTTGTCGGAAATTACCAGGAAGCTTTGAGGCTACTAAATTAAAATTGCCTTTGCTTATCAAATAATGGCCATGTATTATATCTCAAAATATATGAAGTTACACAAGATCTGAAAGAAAGTAAGGCTTTGTGCATTTTTGTTAAGGGTGGTTTTTCTTTTTCTCTTTTCGGGCTATAGAATCATAGAATCATAGAATCAAGAAATCATATAAACAAGAATCGTATAACCAGAAAATAACCCCTGATGGATATTTGTCCTGCAACAAACAAATTAGCAATGTCAGAAAGCTATTTTTTAACTAAACATATGTTTTGGTTTTTTTTCAGTAAATTGACGAAAGAGGCCTTGACGAATGAGATGTGCCTGTATATGGAAAAAAGCAATTCTCGCAGTAAGCAATAAATTATGATACATACGGCCCTGATTAAATTGTGGCATCAAAGTGAAGCGGGTTTGAGATAAATAAGAGAAATTGCTACTCATTGCTGGTGTAACAGACCAGATACTTGGTTGTCCCGTAAAGATTATTTAATGGAATAGTTGCGGTTATAAACAAGCTAAAACCTGCTGAAATGTTTGTATACAAAGGGTAATGTTTCAACTTATTTCTCCCATGCGATTTAAGCAGCCTTTAGGTTCTTCCAGGCATGAGAAAAATGTGAGCTAGTGTTGCAAATCCTTCAGCTTTTCATACAAAAGCTACAAATAAATGTTCTCCTGTTCTTCTGTAACCTTTAACCCAATCTCCGAGGTAATACGACATAAGGTCCCGTCCTCCCGCACCCTCCTCCCGCCGTGGGTTTTAAGGCCTGAGCATCCCCTCCAAGACGGGAGAGCAGAACAGGGGCTCAGGGGCAGCCCTGTCCCTCTGGACCTGAATCTCCCGTGTGTTTTTTCCACCTCTGAAGCATTTTGAATATGTTTGAATATTCTTTTGAGTGTGTTTGCGTGTTCTTGAAAGCAGTAGCAGGGAAAACAGGTAAAAAAAATATACAAGCCACGGTTTACAAAAAAAAAAAAAAAAATAACTGGGAAAATAATAACCCAAGCATTCTACTGGCAATGCTTTCGCACGGCACACAATTTTACACAATTTTAAACAAGTTTCTGGCGGCCAGTTCTGTATGGAATAGACTTAGGTTATTATCTGCAATTTACTCTGTATGAAAATAACAGAAGAGTCTGTAGCAACTGTGCGCGTATTTGAAATAATGAAAAATCTTTAGGCGAAGAGGCAAATGTAACTGGTTTTTAGCTGTAAGACATTCATAATTAGTCCTCTCCAAGACCAAATTTTAGCTTTTTTTCTCCGTCTATGCAAGTGTTACTCTTTTAGCCTTCTTGTAAGCATATTACAAACTTAATGTTCCTCTAATATTCCGACTTCTAGCAATAACTCTGTCACTTTTCTTTTGCTTACGCAGTGAGGAATTCTCGGTGTGTGAGTTCGGCATCAAGGATGCTTTAGAGACTTTTCAGCTGGAAGCTGCTTCCAGACCTATTTGCAGAACAAGGACAGTGTCCGTGAATGCCACGAAAAAACGTTTGCTTGAGTTTAGGGGAGGGGTAAGTACTTGAAGGAGAGATCTGCATGTGGTTACTAAACAAGAAATACATCGGCCTTGGGATAACCTTTGAGATTAAATGATTGAGGGGCTTCTTACTTGCACAAGCTCATAAATACTTGCCTAATTCTTGCTTTTCCCACCGTTGGGGATGAAGGTGTTTGTCTGTGTGGCCCCTTCGTCGCAGCTGATATTGCTTTTGTGGTTTGCCATCTATGTTCTTACGCACCTTTTTGCGTATGTTTATTTGTGTAATTAATTAAGAATTTAACGAGTTCGTAAAACCGTAACAAGCCAGGAAACTGTGGCAAAATCTGCAGCTATGGACTTTTTACGTCAGTGTATGCTCTACTACTTAAAATTCAGCCCTCCCATAGATGTATGTAATTATATGTCACCTTCTGATTGGTGGGAAACATGCAAAAGTTGATTATTTTTTTAATCCTACTACTATTGTTATGGTAGTTATTACTATATAGTTATATATATATAGTAGTTATAGTTATATACATATATACAGTTATTACTATATAGTTATTACTATATATAGTAGTTATGGCCCAGAGAGTGGTAAATGGAGTTAAATCCAGTTGGTGTCCAGTCACAAGTGGTGTCCCCCAGGGCTCGGTGCTGGGGCCGGTTCTCTTTAATATCTTTGTCAATGATCTGGATGAGGGGATCGAATGCACCCTCAGTAAGTTCGCAGACGACACTAAACTAGGCGGGCGTGTTGATCTGCTTGAGGGTAGGTTGGCTCTGCAGAGGGACCTGGACAGGCTGGACCGATGGGCTGAGATCAATGGTATGAGGTTCAACAAGGCCAAGTGCTGGGTCCTGCACTTGGGTCACAACAACCCCATGCAGCGCTACAGGCCTGGGGCGGAGTGGCTCGAGAGCAGCCCAGCAGAAAAGGACCTGGGGGTGTTGGTGGACAGCCGGCTGAATATGAGCCAGCAGTGTGCCCAGGTGGCCAAGAAGGCCAACAGCATCCTGGCCTGTATCAGGAATAGTGTGGTGAGCCGGACTAGGGAAGTGATCATCCCCCTGTACTCGGCACTGGTGAGGCCCCACCTCGAGTACTGTGTTCAGTTTTGGGCCCCTCGCTACAAGAAGGACATGGAGGTGTTGGAGCGTGTCCAGAGAAGGGCTACAAAGCTGGTGAGGGGTCTGGAGGACAAACCTTATGAGGAACGACTGAGGGAGCTGGGGGTGTTTAGCCTGGAGAAGAGGAGGCTGAGGGGAGACCTTATCACCCTCTACAGCTACCTGAAAGGAGGGTGTAGAGAGATGGGGGCTGACCTCTTCTCCCTGGTGACAAGTGGTAGGACGAGAGGAAACGGGTTCAAGTTATGTCAGGGGAGGTTTAGATTGGATATTAGGAAACATTTTTTCGCTGAAAGGGTTATTAAACATTGGAATAGGCTGCCCAGGGAGGTGGTGGATTCACCATCCCTGGAGGTGTTTAAGAAAAGGGGGGATGGGGCACTTAGGGACATGGTTTAGAAGTGGCTTCTGTCAGGGTAGGTTAAAGGTTGGACTTGATGATCTTAAAGGTCCCTTCCAACCTCAGCGATTCTATGATTCTATGATTATTATTATTATTGTAGTTGTTGTTGTTGTTGTTGTTGTTGTTATGATTATTATTTTGCCATAATGAATAATGAAGGATTATTATCTGTGCCTTCTTGTTTTTCTTTTCTCAAGCTGCAGCCTACTGATCAGTCTGCAATACACAATCCCGGTGACGGAATGCTTTACTGCTGAAATTCCGTGTCTGCTGTTTGCCACCTGAGGTGACTTCCACACTCTTTCTCTCTGTAGTGGTAAATCCTCCGCTAGCCTTTTTGGTAATGCTCCTTCACTGTTGCTTTCCTTCCAAGATGCATTTCGTTAAAAATAGGTACTGCGGTATATTTAGCACACACGGAACATGTAGGTACATGAAAAAGCACGTGCGTTTTCCAGTTAAAGCACTTATTTTGTCACTTGCTATACATTTAACACCATCAGTGGATCAGTTCGATATGTATATTGAATATTGAGATCATAGCATCATGGAGGAACAGTTTGGGTTGGAAGGGACTGTAAAGATCATCTAGTTCCAACCCCAGTGCTTTCACACTTAGAAAATATTTTACAATAGTCTCAATTTCATTATGAAAATTGTGTTGCGATCCACTCTTCCCATTAAAATTTGAAAAATTACTTTATGACTTACAGCTTCCAGTTCTTCCACATGAAGGCATTCTTTTAAAAGTACGTGCAGTCAAATGTTTTTTATGATAGCAATCAGGAATGAGCACCCTTCTCCGATGGCAGGTGAAGTGACGGCATGTGAAATCCAGTTTGGGCACCGTTGCTGTTGGGGTTTGTCTCAGATCTTTGAGCAATTCAATATTTTTGAAATTCTCTTTTTTTTTTAATTCAGCTTCATTCAGTTGAGAGAGAAACTACACATAAAACGATCTGGATTTCAAGTCAAGTGTTAGGTATGTAGGATATTTACATCTTAAAAAAAGAAATAACAGACATTCTTCTTTATTTGTTTTTGTCATTAAGTAATTTAGGTCAGTAGGGCTCAGATTTACTTCAGATTTAGTTCCTGCAAGCTCCTTATCTGGTTGTGACTTATAAGCTGAGCCCTGGAAAACACTGCAGCGGTGCAAAGTAGCAGCATTCAGCATTGCAGAATGCGAGTGTATTAGTAAAATACCTCCTTTTCTTAATCACTAGGAAGTACTTTAAAGGGCTGCCATGGCTAAGATAATTGTTGGCATTGGGTTTGGGATTTGGTAGGATTTACAGGAAGTGGTTAGGACTTATTTTTTGTTATTCACGTTGCCCGTGTCCTTTTTCTGTATTAGATGTGTTGACGTTCACTTACGTTCAGAAAAATAAAGATCATAGTGGATGAAACAGTTACTCTGTCTTAATCTTTTCTGTCTATGCATTATGCCCTGCGATAAAAATACGTCCAGCCACCTTCTACGTGCTTATTATAGAAGGAATAGTTCTGTCGTTGATATTACAGCCAAAGTTTAGATTTAAAATGCAAGCTATGGTTACAGAAGTAACCGTAATGTTAGGAATTCTATAGCATCTTCTTCGTGGCCTTTCTCAGAGTGGTAGAAGAGGGATTTTGTCTCTTCTTCCTTTTCTTTTTTGAATTCTCAGGCAGGTTGTGTTTCAATGCTCAGGGGACGCCTGAAGACCTTTTCAGCCTGAAAAGATTGTATCCAAGATTTGCACGAAGCAAAATTGTCTTTCTTCTGTCTCTGGTTCCGTCTGTGTAGATAGCCTCTGAGTAAAAATATTAGCAGTTAAAATTGACGTAGATGAACAGAATACTGGCTGGTACTTGCGTGATTACTTGTTTCCTGTTATGTGTTTCCTGTGATAATCTTTTTTTTTCAATTGTAGCTGGGGATTTAACCTCGGGGCTATGTTTTACGGACAAGTTGTGCGGCTGAATTCCCTCATCTCTTTCATAACTCTTGAGCTTCATCATTTAAAAGGGCTGTATTTCATAACACATCCAATTTATCTATTGTTATACTTATTCCCGAAATATTCAGAAGTTTGCAGTTCAGCAGAAAACTTGATAAATTAGAGTTTTGATGTTTGGTATCCAATGTTTGCATCAACAGTAAGGCTGTATGACTAAAAACTAAATTACCCTAATGGTGAGGGACGACAGGTTTCATTATTTCAGTCTTGGCGCAGTCTAAAACTTCTGCCAGGAGCCTGTAGAGTTGCATTGCTGGTCTGATGGCTTGCCGAAGCAGGACGAAGGTCTTCCTCGTCCAACTCTGTGTTCCTGCCACCTCTCACTTCCCCTAAGGAGCGCAGTTGGGCAGAAGGAGGCACAACTGGATGTCCAGGGCTGCAGGGATGGTGACCAGGAGCATCCACAGTCTCCCAGCAAGATAAATTATGGCAACATCGCAGGTAGAGACAGCGGGAACTGTGAGTTCTTTGTGAATCTAAGCACCACTTCTTCTTGGGTTTGTGGTGTAAGGAGTGAGAACTAGGTGATCTTTAAGGTCCCTTCCAACCCAAACCATTCCATGATTCTATGTCCAGAGGCATTTGCAGCACAACAGCCCACATTCAGCTCTCCAAACCCACCTCTGCGGGGCATGATTTTCCTCTCTGCTGTGTCTCTGGAGGGAGCAAAGCCCTGTAGGACACTGGGAACAGACTTCCATCTCTGTGGATTTTGGTGGATTGCAGGAAAGATACCTATTCTGTTACTTTCCTATGGAAGATGTACATCACAGGCTTTTGAAATAGTCATGAAAACTATTTCTATGACCATCCAAACTCTTGCAAATCTAAATATGGAAACATTTAATTCCACTTTGTTTTCTGAGGTGACTTCAGTCTTTTGGTGGGAACCTGGCTCAACTATGGCCGGGAAGCGTTCAGGAGGTGGTTGGGTGTGCAAAGATTTCCCTTGACGCAGCACTGAGCTTGTAGATATGATCCTTGTCGTACAAACATGCCCTAACTATTGGTCACTCGTTTTCATGGTTAAAGAAGAGGTGTCCAGAACCTGAAGTCGATATAATTTGCTGCTGTTGCTCATTAGCGTGAGGAATGGATGGAGGTGAGGAAAAAAGACCAGAAATTCAAGATACTTCTTTTCTTTTTTCATCTTATCTTTTCTAAGATTTCTGAGATTAGTCTTCTAGTCCTGCATTTAAGATAGTTTGGGAACTTGAGTGAAGTTTGTGGTTTTGTACATCGTTGTTTACGTTTCTTCCTGAAATTATTGCTAAGCCTACAGACTTTCATACAGCCCGAGGCAGCCGATAAGGCACACAAGCCTCTGGGACTGCCTTTTGTGAATGTGACACCCCAGGCCATTCTTTGGGATCATGAATACTGGGAAAAAATGGAGATACACAGCATTACTGTACGAGGAAGTTCTAAAGATGGTTATTAATGAAATTTATCTCTTCTCCACCCAATGCAAAAATGCAGATTCGTCAGATTTATTTCTCCCCCCACCAGTAAATGATAATAAATTTCTCATGTACTGAAAACATTTTTTAAAATGATAGAGTTCTTCCTTGAAAATCGCAATTTAAAAGCTCTGATTTTCCATTCAAAGCCACTTTTTAATCAAAATTTCAGTTAGAATAAAGCCAAAGTATTCCATTACATTGCAATGCTTCTTTCCACAAATTTTTATTACTTTGATTTTTGTATTTAATTTGTAAAAGGAAAACAATTTTAGAGATAGGAAATATTTCCCTAGACAGAAAAATTTCAGCTTAATTTCAGTATAAATTGGGTAACAATTATTAATGCTTAGGCATTGGAATAAGGGATCTCATTTTCTGTATGTTGGCACTTTTCAGTATATGGGAACACGTATAACTGGTCAGTGGCTTGCATAATTTTGGGGGCCAATTAACAGCTATCAAATTTTGGAACTTCTGGGTCAATATGTACTTTTTAAGGGGCACCCCAAAAGCATTCTTGAATATGGTTCTGTGAATTACTGAATTCTCACAGCCCACAGTTTGGAAGCTGCTGCTAAATATAGTATCCATTGTTTCTCCTTGCATAGGAGGATGTGAAATAGGCAGAGAAAAACTGAAATCTGTGAAATTTATCTACCTGTAAAATGGGTTAATGACATTTCCTTCCTTTTTTAAAGTATTTTGAGATCGCTTGGTGAAAAATGGTGTGAAGGAACAAAATAGTGGTGTTGCTGGTTACTGCTGTCTTATAGAGAAATACAGTGAGGTTTGCTTAAGTTTCATTAGCTTCAAACTCTCATTGCGGAGGATAAACAAGGTGAAAAACCCAGAAATATCAGCTTTTTGTTACGAGTAATTGCTCAGATCTTTCTCTTTGTAATGAAACAATCCCAAGGCCGTGGGTGAGCTATAATTTTCCATCAAGAGTCAAAATGGGAAATGCCAGAATTTAAAAGGCTATTTCAGTTGTGGTCTAGTGTGTGAGTTGAATTTCTTCCCCGAACGCGTGTGATATTTCATAGCTAGCAGAACGGCACAAATCCGGTAATGCTCTACTGCATTATTTTTGAAGGGAAGGTTTGATGCCTGATTCTATTTCCTTCTTTTTTTTTTGAAGCAGCTACAAATAAAGCGGATAACCAGCGCGGGATTTATGGATTTATATAAGAAGTCATTGTTTTTTTAATTACTGTAACATGTAAATATGCTTGCATAATGACTGTAACATGTATTAATCAGGGCTAATCTTCCAAGTGCAAACTTGAATCTCATTTACCAATAAAATAAGCCCTTGAAGAGTATGTAGTTTACAGTGGGATTAGGAATTGGGACTATTTGGTTATGTACTGTAGCTGTGAACAGACTCGCCTTAAATACATCTATTAAGACCAGAAATGCACTGACTTTGCGTCTTTAGTTTGGACTGCAGTACTCTAAATCTTTACAATTTTCTGATAATGCATACAGGCTCCTTTGTAACGCATCAGGTTCTTATGTCTCAAGTGAAAACTGTAGAGTTACTCCTAGAGATTTGCATTTCCTGCTTGTGTTGGTGCCCGTATTGTGAATTTTAATGTCAAGTTGGGCTTAGCAAGTTCGTTAGTGACTATGTCTATCCCACCGTCTTACTTAATCCCTTCCCATATAATATCTGCCACTTTGCCACCCCTGAAGAGGTGGCGGAGGACTTGTGATGTCAACTGTGTGCAAGGGAGCTGTTTTCCACTTTTTTGGCTATTTTGTAGCCTGTGTCAGTCCTATATGTCCTTATTAGACGTCCTTTCCCTCTTTGCTGCTCCCACAGGTTGCTATGATTAGTTATATGGGTGAGTTGTAGCGATTCACCACGAAGGAAGGAGGATGGGCAACGAAGCTGGTGAAGGGCAACGGAGCTGGTGAGGGGTCTGGAGCACAAGTCTGGTGAGGAGCAGCTGAGGGAGCTGGGGGTGTTCAGCCTGGAGAAAAGGGGGCTGAGGGGAGACCTTCTCGCTCTCTACAGCTCCCTGAAAGGAGGGGGGAGCCGGGGGGGTCGGGCTCTTCTCCCAAGGAACAGGCGATGGGACAAGAGGAAACGGCCTCAAGTTGCACCAGGGGAGGTTTAGATTGGAGATTAGGAAAAATTTCCTCACATCAAGGGTTGTCAAGCATTGGAAGAGGCCATCCAGGGAAGCGGTGGAGTCGCCATCCCTGGAGGGATTTAAAAGACGGGTAGACGTAGCGCTTAGAGATATCGTTTAGATTAGTGATGGTTTTTGTCAGAGTCAGGTTGATGGTTGGACTCGACGGTCTGAAAGGTCCCTTCCAACCCAGGCAATTCTATGATTCTATGATACGGCAATGCCAAAACCAAACAAAAATGTAACCCAAACAAAAATTTTTTAAACTTTTTGCACATGTGTTAGCGAGGAAGAGAATATGTCAAATTGTTAGAAAATCCCGAAGGGCTTTTTAACAGCGACTTGGAATCAGAGCAAGGTGAGATGGTTACCAAGGGGCAGAATTTACATCCCCATGCAGCAGCTATTGCTTGAAAGTGCCAATTCCATCAGCTTTTCCCCCCTGCATTTTAAAGGAGGGCTATGGAAAAGCGTGAAGCTTCCTATAGTGTCAGCCAGAGACTGAAGAAGGAAACAACGTGGTCTGTGTTTCACTTTTAGAGACTTAAAGAGGGTGTCCCATCAGGATATTTGATATGTGCTGGGGCTTTGAGCAACCTGGGCTGGTGGGAGGTGTCGCTGCCCAGGGCAGGGGCTTGGAACTGGATGGTCTTTAAGGTCCCTTCCAACCCAAACCATTTTATGATGATTCTGCAGATTCTTGTGAAAGTACTCTACTCTTCTTCCACATATTTCACTTCATACAGCCTTGAGTCTGGGCAGGGTGGAAGACCTAGTTTTGGGCTGTAGAACCACCAAATACGATGATACCTTCATTACCGGTGTCTGTGATACGAGTATCAAATGCATTGTCCATGCTTTGGATGTTTTTTTTTTTTCTGGAAAACTTTCAAAAGAGATAATGATGATTGTAGTTGTCCCTTCTGTTATCTTTAGCGTTCAATGTTTTACTTCTTGTAACATGTTATCTGTGTAATTTTGCATCATTTTCCCATTCTGTGCGTAATTTTAGCTGGAAAGTTGCTGGTCAAGTAGGCTGGCCCTGTAAAGCTGGTGTGTCCGTGGTGTCGGGTGGGTCTTCTTTAGGCACGTGTTCAACAGTGAAGTTTTTTGTCTTGCTAATAAAATATTTTTTTTTTTAATTCTTGCTTGCCAAAAGCAAGTAAATGAAGAATGTTTTTATTTCTCATTCAAACTGAGGATTATATTTTCTGTTTATATTAGTCCATTCCACCTGTGGAAGGCTAATGCTGCTTTGTACGTGCCGTGAAGGGCAAGCAGAAGAACAGAAGGCGGCTGCAGAGGTACGTTTCTGGGATTAAGTTGGTCAAACGCACATTAGTATTGGTAAAAGGGCACGAAAATGATAGCATCTGATCCGGCTTTTAGTTTTTACTTGGATTTCTGGGGCTGAAGTTTAACATTCTTTGCTATTTTACTAGTAAGCTACGTTTTGATATGAAAACCTTTTTTTAAAAGATCTTGGGTTTAGGATTTGTGAAATCTTTTTCAGAATCTCCGTGCTGCAAATCAAGGTTACTGCTTTTTTTTAAAAAAAATACAGCAGTGGAGCACAATTTGACTGAATACTTATATTATAAGGCATAAGGCTCATTTTACTAGGATTTGCAGGGCTCAAGTTTAACATTTTTTGGTATTTCGCCCGTGAACTACATATTGGATATGGAAAACTTTTTATAAACAAAGATATAAACATCTTCAAGATGTGCAAGACAGTTTTCAGAATTTTTGTGTAAATTAAGCTTACTGATCTTTCTAAGTCCACAGAAGAAGAATCGGATTTGCTCGTATGTTTACAACTGATAAGGTTAATGATTTCGGATCCGTTTTTCTTTTAATATCTGTATTTTGTCTGTTCTGCTGCCCCCAGAAAAGTACAAACTTTCTCATGCTTGCTTAAACACTTTTAATATAGTTAAGGTGCAGCCTTCAGTGATTAGCGTGGTATTTCTCGTTTCCTAGAGACCGAGCGCTAAGTCTATTAGACATTTCCTGCTATTCTTTTGAATTGTAAATACTATTCTTGTAAATTGAAAAGGCCAGTGTGGGGAGATATTCATGCAATTTCCCATCTATTAAAGATGTAGATTTGGGAATGGAGAAACAATAAAATGCAGTTTTTCATAGAAATGAAGGCAAGGCTACAGATGGAATTCACGCTCCTCCGAGCATTCACAGGGAGCAAATGTTTGGAATGCCGGCATCGATTATTTTCCTTTTCTCATGATCTGTTTGAAGCAAATATCAGCGCACAACTCGAGCAAAGGGTCAAATCCTGCTCTTGGCCGCCGGGGAGGAAAGTCTGTAGCGACTCTTTTAGGCCTCAGCGGAATTATTCGGTGACATAAGTGAGATCAGAATTTGGCGTCCCGCTTTATCTTTTTCAGAAAGTCCTTCAAGTATACAAATGCAGATGTTGCAATTCTTAAATTAAGCTATTGGGCTCGCATTTGGAATCACCGCCGGCGAGAACACGGGGAGCTCACAACCCCAGCGGAGGCTGTTTGTGAGAATTAATGTTTATAGCCGGATACAGCTGATTTGGGGGCAGGAGAGAACGGAGGGGGAAAAGGAGGAGGAGAAGGAAGAAAAGAAAGAAGGCCGGGGAGGGGGAGAGGAGGGAGGATGAAATCACAGCACCTACTGAATGTCAGCCCTGTGTGTGCGCCTGAGGAGGACGGGGACCACCCATGGGGAGGATGAGGGAGCCTAAACTTTGCTTGAAATTCCGGCTGCCTCCGAAACGCAGCATCCTACAAAGCAGCTGCGGCAGCAAGTACTTAACCCGCCTCAAGTGCAGGTATAAACTTCACGCTACCCAGGCTTCAGGCGCGTCCTCTCAGCTGTGTTTATGTGTGTTCACTTGGGACACGGGACATTTACGGGACTTGGTTAACCTTTGCCGACGTGGGAGAGCTCAGCCTTGCTGCATTTCAGGAGGGCAGGTGGCAGATGCGCTATTTCTCTCTCCTTAAGGATCCTGCCAGGAAAAATGGAGTTTCATTATAGCTCAGGTTGCCCCGAAATCCCTTATGAATACGTCAGGTATTTTCTGAATTGACCCACTGCTTGAACATGGAGCCCCAGATACTTTTTCGCAGATGCTGGCAACTTCTGGTGTGGTTCTTTTGTTAGTTCTGGCTTGACTTTTTAAAGTTCTGCCCTTCTCCAGGCAGAGTTTTGAGCCCTAGTGATTTACGTCCCACCTCGGTGGCTGCAGCAATCTAAACCGGCTGCGGATGGTTTGCCGAGGAACTTTGGGGCAGAGGACAGGATTTAGCCCCAGGCTGGAGGGGACACGAGTACAGCATCCGCACGGAGGGGCACGGCTGTGTTGTGGGAATGGCGTTTGGTTATGCCCCACCTCTTGAGCTGCCTGCAAATTTTTTTTTAAATGATAAATATCACAGAATCACAGAATCTTCATGGTTGGAAAGGACCTTTGAGATCATCGAGTCCAACCAAACAACCTACAGACTCTGCCACTAGAGCATGCCCTGAAGTGCCACATCCAGACGTTCCTTAAACACCTCCAGGGATGGTGACTCAACCCCCTCCCTGGGCAGGCTGTTCCAGGGCCTGACCACTCCTTCAGTAAAGTCATTCTTCCTAATATCCAATCTAAACCTGCCCTGCCGCAGCTTTTTTGGCCTGCCGCAGGCCATTTCCTCTGGTCCTGTCATTATTTACTTGGGAGAAGAGGCCAACCCCCACCTCTCTACACCCTCCCTTCAGGGAGTTGTAGAGGGCAATGAGGTCTCCCCTCAGCCTCCTCTTCTCCAAGCTAAACATGCCCAGCTCCCTCAGCCTCTCCTCATACGACCTGGTCTCCAGAGCCCTCCCCAGCCTGGTAGCTCTCCTCTGGACACGCTCCAGCACCTCCATGTCCCTCTTGTACAGCGGGGCCCAGAACTGAACACAGCACTCGAGGTGAGGCCTCACCAGTGCCCAGTACAGAGGCACCATCACTGCCCTGCTCCTGCTGGCCACGCTGTTCCTGATACAAGCCAGAATGCTGTTGGCCTTCTTGGCCACCTGGGCACACTGCTGGCTCATGTTAAGCTGGCTCCACCAGCACCCCCAGGTCCTTTTCTGCTGGGCAGCTTTCCAGCCACTCTTCCCCAAGCCTGTAGCGTTGCTTGGGGTTGTTGTGACCGAAATGCAGGACCCGGCACTTGGCCTTATTAAACCTCCTACAGAATCTGTACAGTCTGTCAAAGGCAAAGATGACGCCTCTGGTTCAGGAAGTCTCTTGAGTTGCAAGTGAGCTGGAGATGGGGAGAGCATTCCGGGGAAATATCACTATAGGCTTTGCTTCGTTTATTTACTCTTCCCGGACATTTAGTTAATTGTGAAAAAGAGGGTGCTTGCCCGGATGATCCTTTGGTCTGAGCCTGTGCCCTTTTGGCTCAAGAACCTGGAGAGAAAAGTCACATAAATCAGCAAAAAGCAGCTGTTCTGGGTTTTTAGGCTACGATGTGAATTTGCCTGCTTTCGCAAGTCTGACTGAAAATGTTATGACTCCGGCAGCTGCCATAGAACACTTTTATTATGGCATGTTGTAAAAAGTGGATGAATAAACGTTGGGGTAGACCGTGTGCCCTTGTAAATGTTTGGGACTGTATTTGAAGTAAGTGGGAAACATAACACAGTCTCGAATAGTTGCTTGCAACAAATCTCGCCTTAATAAACCGGTGCTGGGAGTGCCACATAATTCAAAGTTAGAGCAGCTGGGTGCCAGCTAGCAGAGACGGGCTCTCACCTTTTTTGGAGTAAAGGTGTCTCTCTTTTCTTCCCTCCTCTGTTTCTGACAAAACCCTTTTTAATTAATTTATTTATTTTTTTTATTCAGGAGAAAGGGAACAGTGCGGTGGGGTTACTTGACCACAGTGCCACATTAAAAAAAAAAAAATTAAGTGAAAAACTAAAGCGAAATGACCCCATCATTTCTATAGAAAGCCAGAACAGTTTATTTCTCCGTTTTTAAAGAAAATCTTACTGTGGTTTTTCACAGCAACCCTTCTAAAGCCTTTTCACTTTTTGGCACCGGGTGCGTTCGGAGCAGCCCCGGTTTGTATTACCGTGTTGCACTGGGATGTCCTGGTGTTAAAGGATATTTCCCTTTTCCCACAGATGCCAGCCAAGCCATGCTGGGGGCAGGAGACCCCTTATTATGTGAAAATTATCAGCTGTCGCACTCCATCGCTGTTCCTGCTGTCTGATACCGTCGTCTCTCTGCGCGCGCCTGCCTGTTGAGGAATCAGTCGCGTGCCTGGCGCGTCTCAAAGAGGTAACACTACTAAGACCGTTCGTTTGCGTGACTCGCTGCTCCTTGTTGACCCCGACAGCTACAGGAAGGTATCATTCGTGTCATTAAGAGTTGGGATGGCACGGCATTAGGTGCAAGTGTCTGCCGTCGGAAAGTGGGAAGGTAAGGTAGTTATCTAGGAATTGTGGAAGGTGCGTAAGGCAAGGACCAACCCTACTAGACCTATTGGAAGCATGAAATAAAAGCCTATACGTCAGTTATGTTACAACGACGGTATTCTAAAATCCTTTCCTAAAGATATTTTTTGAGAATATATATATGTATGTATGCTTTTTTCCTTTCGTTTCAACTGTTGGGTGAAATTTTTCTCCAAAAATCAAAAAATCCAGTGCAAACTGGACTAACGTGATGAATACCGGTGCAGAGAAATGCAAAATAATGAGTCCGTGCACGGGAATGGCTGAGCTGCTTCTGCCAAGAGGTCGAGTGGTAATTAAGTAAATCCAGACGAAAGAATGGTGGGATAAAGCCAATGTAAAGGAGTAGGGGGCTGAGATGTTCACGTCCTCCATTCCAACAGAGAGGGAGAGGAGGCTCAGCCACCTCTGGCTGAAGAGGCACGAAACGCCCATTCTGCTGCCGCGGTATCTTTTAGTTGGATGGTTGGTTTATTTAGAGGGCTCCGTAAAAGTGTGCCGTAGGAATTGTTGAGATTTAGATTTTCCTGCCCAAGTGTAATAAACCGTCCACTTTTTGAAAATGAATTGAATTGGTTACACGGTATATCCATCTCTGTCCCTAATAGGATTGATTTCTATTTGGATGTAATTCTGTCATCTCTGTTGCTGCTCATAGAAAAGAAAAATTGATTATTTTTTTATAAATTAGGTATTTAACTTTAGCTAAACATGACAAGATTGACTTTTTTTTTTTTTCCTCCCAACTAGAGGAGTGATTAACGATTAACAATAGTTAAACTACTGTTTTGGTCAGTATTTTTACATAGGCTGGATAAATTGTGCTATACTTTGGCTATATTCTTACACTACAAACACTCTCTGATTTACTATCTACTGCAACACGCTCCTGGGAAAAAGCGAAAAAGTGTATGGACAGGCAAGCTGAGGCTTCCAGTCCTAAACAAGAGTGGTACAGTCTAATCTCCTAAACGGGTACTTGAAAAATTTATGGGAAATGAGGAAAAACTTTCCTGTGAGGGTGGCAGAGCCCTGGCACAGGCTGCCCAGGGAGGTGGTGGAGTCTCCGTCTCTGGAGACATTCCAACCCCGCCTGGAGGCGTTCCTGTGCCACCTGCTCTGGGTGACCCTGCTCTGGCAGGGGGTGGGACTGGGTGATCTCCAGAGGTCCCTGCCAACCCTGCCCATTCTGCGAAATGCTTGAGTACCGTTCCCTATTCGTTACTCAGAATTTTCAAGGCTGATATGAAGTTATTTGCTTTCCAGAAGTTTTCAACCCTAAGAAAAAACGCACACAAAAAGACGTGTTGTTGGAGTGTTTCTCTAGCTGCCGTGCATTTGGGATTTCTGCTTAACCATTGTCTGGTTGGGATGAAAGCGCGGATACGTTCAGTGGCCACACGTCCATCAGTCCTTCCCGTGGGCTTTGGCCAGGTGACTGTGTCCTTCTGGCTGGTTTCTGCCTTCCCAGTGTGACCTGGGACCTGCTCACTTGTTCCCTCCGGACCCAGCTGTGCTTGCGCGGGTTCTCTCGTGCTTTTAGGAACCAGGAAGAAACCTGACCCGCTGCCGATCAGAAGCGGTTGTCTTGCAATGTCAAGGACGTTAGTAGCCCAAATCAGTTCACTGTCAAGATTAGGGTTTTTTTTTCTGAGAAAATGTAAGTTATGTGGACAAATTCCTTTTCTTTTCCTTCAAGAAGACCTTGTTTTAAATTGTATTGATTGCCATGCAGCTATGCTTTGCTTGCGTTGACGAAGGCGAGGTTCTTGCCCCAACTTTGGTGTAAGTTGAAGTGGAGAATGTTTGGATGTGAATAGGATGGGACCGTAGGTGGTTTCGGCTGGCTCAGGGGTTTGCAGACCCCATCGCCTGAAGTACCGCCGGTCATGGTTTCCCCCGTCGGTCTGCGTTTGGGCACGGCTTGGGGACGAAGGAGCACGACTAATAAACTCGCGCTGACACCTGCAGAAGGCAGTAGCTGTAACTCATGGTAGAGGTCACTGGTGGGGCAGGAGGTTTGTATTGTGTCCTCTTTTCCTGCTGCCACTCACTTACTTTTTATAGGCATCAGACGTTAAAATAAAAATGATTGTACATTATAAGCACTTCCTTTGGTGAAGTATACAAATGGCCTTTGAAACAAAGTGAACTAACTCTAGATTAAACATTCCACTGGAGTAGCTTTATCTTCGGGCTTGATTCATTTGCATCCCAGCTGTAACTGCCATTTTTACTGATCTTCCTGTTAACAAAGCGCAAAAGAGAGCTCCCAGGCTGTAGGAAAGGCCTGAGGTGAGCCTGCTAAATGTGGGAACTTCAGGAGGGCCGTATTTCATAAATGGCTGTACACAGAACCTTATTCTTGTAGGTGTATCGATAGTGAAATCCCTTCTGAAGACACTTGTAACTTAAATTTGAGCGATATTAAGACAAACATACTGTCAGTCCTTTTTCTGAACTCATACTTTGTTATTTTTTCTTGTTAAACGTACCTTTTCTTCATTCTTTATAGGTGTACTGGGTCTCGTGGGGTGGAATTCGTTTTCTTCCTAGCAGCCCACATGGTGCTACGGTTCAGATTTGTGACCAAACCGCTGTTGATAACGCCCGTAGTTTTGCTATTATCACTGCTTCGTTTCTCACGCTGTCCCCCCAGGGAGCAGGCTGGGGGTGGGCGGGAGGTGGGACAGCGCTGGGACAGCTGACCCAACTGACCAGAGGGCTATTCCATGCTGTATAACGTCACGCTCCGCAATAAAAGTAGCAGCGGGGAGTTTTTCCAAGGTAGCCTTTGCCGGGGGATTAGCCGGGCACTGGTCTGCTGGAGGGAGGTGGTGAGTGATGGCCTTCGCATCCCTTGGTCTTTTGTTTGCTCGGGTTTTCTTCACTTCTTAAGCTCTCTTTATCTTGACCCATGAGTTTTTCTCGCTTTTTGCCTCCTTCTCCCCCATCTCACTGGGAGGGAGAAAGCAAGCAACTGGGTGGGGGTCAACCCACTGTAGCGTTCTATGTCAATTAAAAGCTTGTGCATTCCATTTTTGTAAGGTTCCTCGAATTTTGACATTACACTGTAGCTTAAAATTTATGGATTTATGAACTTTGTACAGAAGGAGAAAGAGCCCAAGGATAGCGACTAATGCAAACTCTCTTTTCTCGTGCCAAATCCGAAATCCCTTAATATGGGAAATTTCTTTACATGGGTAGGCAGAAGTAGCGTCAGCTGCAAAAACAATGAAAGCTTTTGAACAAACTGGGGACCTCCCCAGAAGCTTCACTGTGTTTAGGTGAAAATTGTTATTTGCCAACTGAAATATACATTGGCTGTACTTTATTTCTTCATCAATGAATATACATACGTGTAAGCCAAGATTAATTCTACTAGTCAGTTGGTTTGGATTTAGTGTAAAACAAACACGGGCACAGAAACTAGTCATAGTGCCTGTGCTTTCATGTTACATCAAGTCAGTCAAACACTTTTAAACTTTAAAACAATGTAATCTTAAATGCGAGGTGTTTGAAATACTAATCCAAATTAATTCTCGGTTCCTGATCTCTCTGCTGCAGGGCTCTGTGGAAAATGTAATTTAATAAGAAAAACGGGCCATTGGAGAGGTGAAAAAAAGTTGTAAGAGACTGGGGGAACCTCCGGAAAAATTAGGTTAGAGCAGGACCTTCTAAGCTGAATGTATTGAAGTGAAACGTGGCAAGGTACAGAGTAAAGACTGGCAGCTCCTCATGTGGGTGGGTGTTGCAAATGCAGCCGCTGCTACTACTCCTGGAAGAGTTTTGTCAACTCCTGAACGGGAAAATCAGATTACAAAATACATTTAAAAAGGACAAATTAAATGGCAGATACATCTGTGAGGATGAGAGGCATTGAAAACAAACAAACAAACAAAACTCAACATTCCAGAAACCTAAAACTAGTTAGTGGGGCTCGGGCTGTAGTTCTGTAACTTACAGAGGTGCTTAGAGAAACTGGTAACAATGAGAGATGGACAATATCTGGTATAATGGTGGTGTAATAAAACCAGAGGCAGAGGTGATATGCTTATGCTCTCTATCAAACTTCTACTGTTTACCAAAAAAAATGGATTTCATCAATGGAATAATTTCAGCTGTGGCCAACGTGCATCAGCCAAAGCTTTCCAGGGGCGTTTCAGACCATCAGGTGGTGGGGTTAGCTGGTCCCCTTCAGGTTATCCCTCGTGCAAACTTGTCTACAGACACACGCAGGAGGGCTGGGACGCGACACCTGAATTATATAAAGAATGAGCTATAGAATGCCCTTCCTTTCCAGTGACTTAGAGGAGGAAGTTTCCAGGTAGTTCTTTTTTCCACTTTAAAATGCGGAGCATTCTCCTAAAGATCAGAGCCACAGTGTATCTACTGAAAACCATATACTTCTGAAATTTTCTTGTCTGGGGCGATCTACAGCTGTAACTCGTATGTGATAGAAGGAGGGTTCTGTAGTTTGGCAAAAATTAGAAAATCATAGAATCATAGAATCACAGAATCTTCATGGTTGGAAAGGACCTTTGAGGTCATCGAGTCCAACCAAACAACCTACAGACTCTGCCACTAGAGCATGCCCTGAAGTGCCACATCCAGACGTTCCTTAAACACCTCCAGGGATGGTGACTCAACCCCCTCCCTGGGCAGGCTGTTCCAGGGCCTGACCACTCGTTCAGTAAAGTCATTCTTCCTAATATCCAATCTAAACCTGCCCTGCCGCAGCTTCAGGCCATTTCCTCTGGTCCTGTCATTGTTCACCAGGGAGAAGAGGCCAACCCCCACCTCTCTACACCCTCCTTTCAGGGAGTTGTAGAGGGCAATGAGGTCTCCCCTCAGCCTCCTCTTCTCCAAGCTAAACATGCCCAGCTCCCTCAGCCTCTCCTCATACGACCTGGTCTCCAGAGCCCTCACCAGCCTGGTAGCTCTCCTCTGGACACGCTCCAGCACCTCAATGTCCCTCTCGCAGAGAGCATAAGGCTACAAAGTGTTTGAATTTCACTGGTTTAATAAGTGTTGTTAATAAGTGTTTAATAAGAAACAATATTCTGTTTCTGTTCTCTTGCTTCTGTTTCGTCTGTTTCTAATATCGATAATTTGTATGATACTCTGAGCAATGTCAGCCGTTGTCTGAGGCTGTGATTCGTTTACTCTTCCTTTATGGCATTGTTTGGTCACTTCTTTAAGCAAAATGCTATGAACGATTGTCTTCAAGAATATTTAAGATTTTTCCTATTCAATAGAATAAATGTGAAAGAAAAATATTTGAGTGAACATGCTTATACCCTCCCCCAGAAGACAATTTTCAGGTGCATTGCTTTAGTTGTTGTGATAATGTAAATAACATTTGCAGTTTTGGTGTTTAATAGATACTGTCTGAGTTAGAATTACGTTTATAATCCTTAGTAATTCTAAGGTTTAATTGCTTTTCCCAGCAGAGGGTGAGTTTGTGCAGGTTGTCTCCAATCTCAGTTTCTCTCTGCTCGCTCTTGGCCGAGTTCTACCCCTACTTACTTCGTTGGAGGTCTCTACAACCAGATCACTTAATGGTTATCTGTTGGAGAGCATCACACAAATCATTATGCTCGTAAAGCTGAAAATTGGCAGGATAGAATTGAATGGGTGAGAGCTTGTCAAGTCCGATAACTTAAGCAGACACCTTCCCGCTGACATAGCTTGTTTAACCGTCAGCACTAGAAAGAAATACAATCGGAGAAAATTCTCATAACGAAAACGGATTTAACAAAGTTGAAGGAAAAGGAGAGGGAAATCCGAACCATTTGTAACTAGAAATGTGGTAGACTCAGAAAAACGTTCACGTGGTAGATTTTCATAGACTGAAAGAAGGAAAGATGCACTTTGCTATGATTTAGCTCAAGGAATTACGAAATCTCACAATAGTGTTTAGAATAGTCTTCAGATTTGCCAAATTGCAGGTTTGCGGTATCAATAGAACAAGTGCATTCTTTTATATGACACATAAGTGCGCACACACATATATATATGTATTGTTGGTAGAGAACCTGTAATGTGCTAGAAGACCCAACCTAATGGTATTTGGTTAGAAAAAGTTACAAGCTTTTTCTGCATTTTTCAGTTATTTCTACGCAGGCAAAAATATCTGCACATATTCAATGTTGGTATACAAATGGATATTGATGTATGATGATCAGCATTTTATCAAAATGGATTTTTACGTTACAAAAAAAAAGGTCTCCATCATCTTGTTATTTGTTTTTTTTTTCAGTTTAGGGCACACATTTTGGAACACAGCGGGATTTTCACAGTTTAGAACATTAGGCACAGTTGGTGAATTTTTGTAACCTAGAAAAAAAATTTGTCTTTTAGTTTTCAGCTGGTGAAAAGATAATTAATGTAGCAGTGACACTCCTACATTACTTCAAGTCATACTTGAGGGAGTACATAAAATTAATTAAAATCTGAAAAATTACTCATCTGTTTGTTCTTATGTTTCTGTTTGTACGCTGATTTATTTTTTGTTGATTGTATTCCTTTCCGTCCATGTGGGTTGTTTTCTTAACTGTATATTGACTTGGTTTCCAGATTAAAAAAATATCTGGATTTTCCCAATTGCAAACTTTTTTCCTAGATATTCCTATTCCAGGAGTTAGAAGTGTGCAAAAACCTATACCATGAAGCATATTATTTGTAAGTGACATAACGCAAATTACTTGCAAAAATTTCGGAATAAGGTTCCCTGGAAGTCATACGTGATTTAATGCCATCCGTCCCCTTTGTATTTTTTCTACTAAACTCCTTTAGAAATAAGGTTTGCTCTAAGTAATAGAAAGTTTGACCATATAAAACTTCATTATGGTGTACCCAAACAAAGCTTTATTACGGTGTACCCATACAACCTTGTGATCTGGTTAAAGGCAAATTGTTGCTTCCCAAGGTGTAGAAATGTGCTGCGATTGCCACCCCCCCCTTTCATCTTTTTTCTTTTTTTTTAAGTCAGATGCAGCCTCTCATTATATTTAACTGAACACGCAGAAAGCGTACCAGAACATCGTCTGGCTCTAACCGGCAGGTTTCGGAGCGCAGGGGTGAGGACGGTAGGGTTTCCATTTCACTTGTGTTGTCACGTTGACGGATTAGCCAGCGCTTGTCAGGGGTTCCGTGCCAAGTGATGTCTTTTGAATCTGATTCCAAAGAAAACAACAGGCTTTCCAATCGATGAAGGCTTGCAGGGGCTCTCTCTGGTTGTTAGAAATAATAGATGACTGAAAAACTCGGGCACACAAAAATGTACGCAGTGCTGTGTTCGGTGTGGTTTAAAGATTGGGTGGAGCATACGCAATAGCTTAATAGGCTCTCTTGATTTTATTGGAAAAAAATTTTCTCTAACAATATTAAAATTGAGGTGGAATGTATTTTTCAGGCCTGTTTGAAGGAAACGTCTGTGAAAGCTTTTTTGTGGGTTTTTGTTTGACATACAAGTAGGGGCACGTTGCGTTTACAGCCCGTTTGCGCCATCAATACGTGGGTTAGAAGCTGCAGCTTCTCTAACGGCGATGCCATTAGAACGGTTACATCAACCTTTTGATCCTGGAATCTTTAGTTTTCGGTCCTTCTGGACTCGCTCCTCTGCCTGGAAAAAGGAACGAACACAAGAGCACGAGAAAGTATCAAAAGAACCAAAGAAGTTGGCGGTAGCGGTGGGCTGACGGGGCGTTAAGGAAAGATTAGTAAAGAAAGGTTTGGACGCGCACGAACCCCCTGCAGTTTCTGGTACCTGCTCTTGTGACTGTTTCCGATAGCCAGACAAGCTCATTCCAAGTTTCTTTACCTTACGCTGAAAATTGCTGTGGTGTGTATATTTAGGGCAATTACCTCATCGCATAGTTGAACTCTCTAACGTAAGTGATACAAGCGGGACGAAACACTACAAAAGGTGGAAAGACGTGATGCCTAATGAACTGAATGTTCATACCCATAAAAATATACACTTTTTTTTACTCTGCCAAGTATTCTCTTAGTATGAGTATTATTCACACAATTTTTACCAGCATTCTGTAAGAAAAATATTTCCTTTAACTGGTTTAGAAATGACAAATTTAGATTAGACGTAATCCTGTTCTTCTGCAGTGAACTAAAGCAGACGTATCACGAAATACCACCCAAACTCGTACCGTTGCGCTTGCAGAAATGCAGTTTATCTGCACCTTTCAAAACGGATGGAAGTTTTAATGAGTTGTATTTTGGAGCTTTGTATCCGGTGCATCGTCTTTAACAACTGCACCTCTTAGGTGAAATTCATCGTGCAGGTGTAGGTGGCGAGAAGAACTATGGGTGAATTAGAACCTTTGCTTCAGATATTTTGACCTTTAAAGGTCCCTTCCAACCCAACACATTCTATGATTCTATGATATTTTCAGTCTTCGTGTGACACGTTTACTTCCCTGTTCAGTCACTTCATTTTCTTGATAAATACTAAGTCTTCAAATACTAGCTATTTATCATAAACCAAAGCAAATCCACCTATAGTTGTATGATTTGGTTTAAAGTATGTGGTGATAAAGGCGTCAGACTATTCGTGGTATTGTTGGGAAAGCTTGAGGGATCAGTTTAGTTTTGTCGTATAATGACAAAAAACAACCTCTAAATGAGAAGCTGAATGCAAACTAGCTGTCAAAGTGATAACCTGGTATGACATCCTGGTATCCAAGCATATTCCAAAATGTTCGGTGGTTTCATGGTGTTCAGCACATACCACGTAACAATTTGTTTGGCTAATGTGCTAGACGCCACCATTTAGAAAGGATTCCATTTTAATTAGCTATAATAATTTGCTCTGAAATTATTTAAACAGATTGTAGCAGCCTGGCTTGACTCCGACTTTTGGAGGTATTAACAGCATTCTGGCTTTTCTATAAGAGGAAAAACCATTATTTGTAATTTGGAACGCATTCAAGTTTAACTATTCACGAGGCGAGCGCGTAGAATTCTATAGGCTCTGGGAGAGCTGACAGTGAGAAAGCGCCTTGGGAGAGCTCACAAGTGGTCCACCAGTGCCAAATGAGATGTATTACTGTGGCATGTTACTTAAAGATCTGCAAATAAGTTGGCATTTATTAACGGGCCGATTGATAATAATTTTGCTAAAGCTCTGAGGCTCTTCCACGCGGAACTATTTGTTTCTTCTGTGTATGCGTTTTATTCACTTTAAAATAAAAGACCCCAAAGAATTGGCGTTTGTTCCGTACTTCCAGTCATGGGGCTCACAGAAGAGTAAATAAAATTCTTTTAATCGAATTGAAGAGGCTTTAGGTTAGGCTTCTAGCTAGGTAGGAGTTATATGGGCATAACCACATACTCCTGCTTTATTCTGTGTGATACCTGGGCTCCTCTGCGCTGCCGTCATTGCTCCAGCAGAAACTACAGGACAGGGAAGAGGAGATGTAAAAATGACCACCGTGGCATTTTCTTGTTTGATATCTGGTGTCCTGGTGGCACAATATGACCGAAGGTGGCCGCTTCCCGGAGTGGCCTGCCCTCCCTAAGGATTACAGCCTTCGCCCAGGGCTTGGCTCTTCCTTCATGGTACTCCAGAAGTCACAGGTGACACTTCAAAGTAGAGTCCTGGCAGGGCTCAGGGATGGAGAATCTTTGAAAGTGTTGGCTTATCTCAGAGTCACTGGCATGGGATCCTTTCTTCCTTCTCTGCTGGGCCATCAGGCAAGTGATATTTGCATCTTTTGGTAGCCCATTATATATTTATGAACTGCCTTTCGGCCTGTTACTGGTCAATGTAGGCAGCATAAACGATTTCCAGATGAAAGACAAAAACTGAATCGGTCACAGGAATGTAATGACAGTTGGTTTAATTAGAGAAAAAAAATGGGGAAAAAAAAAAAAAGTTGTTTCCCTTCTGAAAGATGCCAAGAAAATGTCGGTAGACTGTTTTAAAAAGGGATATGATGAAATTGTAAAATCATCATAGCCGTGTGAGTTATAGGAGCTTAGAGAAGCTGATGCTTTCATGAATCCAACTGAGAAAAATTACCATTTTTTTTTTTTCCTCCCAACTTTTTGGCACAAAAAGTCTCTATTCATAATCCAAGACGAGTTTGGAAATTTCAATTTAAGAGCAGGTTGGGAGCAATTTCTCGGGGGGGGAGTTGTGATAGTCGGGCAGAGAAGATGAGAGAAAATAGTCTTGAGTATGTGTGAGTCCCAAAGAGGAGGGGGGCACAGACCATTTACACCAAAATCGGGTGCAGGTAATTTAACGCGTAGATAAATGAGGAAATAACGAGAGGTGATGTGTGAGAACATTTGTACTGGACACTGTATATTTTCCCTGATGATTATTTGTAGTAATGGGAATACTCAGGACTGAGATATCTGTATTTCTTACTCAAATTAGAATTGGGCTTGATTTTAGGAGTTTCAGCAAGCGCATAAAGCCAACACTGAACTTTGTTTTCTCCAAAATCTTCTTAGCATAATCCTGTCAAATATTGTATTTTGAAGTGGATGGTTGTAGCTCAGTGTCCTTTGTCCTGGGAGCTTTAGGTTCTTCTTTTGGGCTTATGAAAATTTGGACTTGTACGGTGAAAAGAACAGAGAAGAAGTTGCTTTTTGTGAGTTAAACAAATTTTACGTTGTAAATTGTCTTCAACCAGTGAAACATTCCGGTGCTGATGTTTGTAACATAGACCTGGGGGGGGGGGGGGGTCCGTTAGGAATATCTAAATAGCGTAAGTTATTTAAGTGGCATCTTTTCTAGGTGAGCTTTTAGGACTATGCGTAGTCTTAAAACTTTATTTCTAACTTCATAGAATTTCATATTGTCAGATTATTCTATGTTTTAATTGCCATAGGGAAAAAGCTGTGTTAATTTTAAGACGTCAGCATTCTGTTAAAGCAGAGCTTTCGGCTCAGTGCTGCAATTACCTTGCAGCGTTAACCTGCCTCTCCTGTAATTAAAGTACGCTCAAAAAACGAAGCACTTGAAACAATTTAAGAAAGGAACTTGCTTGAAATCCTTGATGAACGTGAACGTGGTCCAATTTGGCAGCCATAACTAAATAAAGAAACAGTCTTGTAACTGGGTTCCCCCCCCCTTCTCCACTAACTGTGACTAAGAGGGAGTGTTTTCTTCTTCACAATAAGAGGAAATCTCATTTGTTATACGGTAACTTTTAATGTTATCTCTGTAAGCACTGTTTAAAGACAAATTACAATACCAAACACAGATTTAATGGAAAAAACATGTATTGAACATGGGAAAAATGTATAGTTTGGTCCTATGAAAATCCCTGGGTTTTTTTTAAGTAACCTGTTCTATATTAAAAACAAAATACTTGAAGAAATTGTTTTCTTTCATGTCCCTGAAGTGGTTTCAGCAGATGTTCCATGTTTCATCTTGTAAGTGATACTTTAAAGCCGTCTGTGGTGTCGTAAAGGCTGAGGATAGTGACAGAAAATTAAAGCCTTCATTTTATATTTTGGAAGAGGATGTTGGAACTGGTCCTGATATCTCCACGGGGTTTGCCACTGAGCTTAGTAAACTTTGGGTGAAACCTTCAGTCTCCAGTCGGGGCATCCAAAACCACGCTTAATTTTCCTTAAACTACCATAGTCAACTAAGAGATGTAACACTTCTTAATCTCAATGGCGAATAGATTTTTAATATTAATATTTTCCTATGAAGGATGTTATTGAGTGGTATGGCAAATAGGAGTCAACGCAGAAGCTTACTCCTGTAGATGACATGTAATGACGTTTTAATCTGGGTTTCCAGTCCCACATAAACCTGTGGAAATACTTGCATATTCTTTTATAATATGAAGCCTTTTCAGTTGGATTAATCTTAATGGTTTATTGATAATAAAGATGTTTAGTCTGAGGTACTTGTAAAAGAAAGAGGAAAATCATCACCAAAATCGTTTGGTTTATGTAAATTGGACACGAAAGTAAAGTAGATGTAGGCAGCTCCATTCCCAGGTCTGGTTTTGAAGTTTTCTGTGTTCTGCAAGTCAATCAGCCTGTGCATACCTCTGGTTCTTATTCTGGAATATGAAGGGATTTATTCTTTCAACAACATACGGTTTTGTAGAGATTAATATATTAGCGCTACTATTGGATATAGTTTTGTATATAATTCAAATGCTCTTTTCAATTTCTTTTTGACTTGGTTAAATTGGTTAACATTCTGTTAAATGTAGGGACAATTAGGGTCTTTCACTTAAATAAAATAAAACGAAAAGAAGAAAATATCTGTAGAAAATAAAAACTGAAGTAAAAGGACATTGTAATGTAAGTGCAGTACAGAATAGCTCTATGATTATGATCCAGAAGTTATTTTAGTGCCTAACTCTGTATTTCTTTCCTTTATGTATTTAGATTTCCTTTCATTGTAAATTTTACTTTGAATTTTCTTGCTTTGTAATATTAGATTTTGAAGTAGTTTCACATCCATAGAACACTTTTCTTTCTCTTGCAATTGCTGATGCAACACTAGTATTCCTCCAGAAAAGAATCTAGGTTGAAATAGTGAAATAATGGGGGGGTGGTGGGGGTGGGGTGTTGTCTTGGTTTAATCCTGTTTAAATTAGCAGTCAGCAATTAATAGAAGAAAAATAAAATATTTCGGTGGAATTTTGCAATTTTGGTCAGTGAAAATTTGTTTGATTGCATTCATCGAAGTAAATGGAGGTAAAAAAGAATAAGGGTAATGTCTCAAACCTTGGCTGATCACTGAGGGAAGGTCCTCTATTAGCAACAGGAGTCTATATAGAGAGTAGATCGACACTTTTTTTTCTTTTTAAGGACAATATTCCCTAGAAGGTAACAGAGACGTAGAGCTCCTCTCGGGAAATTGGGTTGCTCTTTGGTGTTTCTGCGTTAGAAATGGCGCGAATGGGCTCACGATACACAAAACTAGAGAAGGAACCTGAGCAATGGCCACCCCGGGGTGAACCCAAGTAACCTCTACAGAGGTGAAGCTGGTGCCTTCCTCTGGTGACCAATCCACCGCACGTTCATCTGCTGCCTGCAACCGAGTCAGAAACACTGTTTGTTATTTTTCTTTTTTTTAGGAATTTATTCTGTAACAGAAATCATAGAAAGACTTGTAAAGTAGGCCTTCAAAGCACGTCCACAGCTTGTCTAGTTTATTTTCTTACCCCAAAGCAGTGTCGTTTATATATTTATCTTCCCTAATGAACATTCAAGGTGCAGCTGGGCACAGAACTCCAGCATCCCTAGGCAATTTGTGCCACTGATTTGCTGTTCTTACTTCTCGAAACCATCTTTGTGAAATCGAAGTCTTGTTGACCAATCGCTTCTTTACACCCTTCCGTTAAATGATATTACAATTTATCTGATCACCCTAGGATCGTGCAAATTTCATAAGACATCGCAAAGGCAGTCGCTTTTATGTATTTGAAGAATGTTATATTGGCTAAACGAGGCTTCTTGTTCCAGCTTGTTTCCGCTAATTTAAGCTATTTCAGTCTTAGTTCACAGTGTTTTCACCTGATCATTCTTGCTGCTAACGAGCAGAACGCAGGTTGAAATGCCTCTGTGTAAAACCGACAAAAATTTGTTGATAGTTGTTCAACACAAGTGGACTATTTGGAAAACGATAATTCATGCAGAGAGCCTAGAAGAAAAACCAACTTTTTCAGACGAACGCTTGCTGCTATCAGTAGTGGTGGAGACAGAAGAGCGGTTTGCTGTGGGCTGGCGTTACGTTCTTTAGCGAGCCGTGACAGCCACGCTCGTTAAGGCCAGCGCAGGGCTTCAGACAGAATAACGTCGCTGGATGCGAGCGATGAGGATTATCGTGAAATCAGAAGAACAGGAAACACACTATCAGGCCACTTCTCTTAAAGGTCTTAGGATTCTTAGCTAAGAACCTTTTGTCCAAAGAGGAAAAGTGGTCAAAATTCATTGTTTGCCCAGAATAATAGAAACAAAGCATTCTTTTCCCTGGATTCTCCTTTTGCATCAACGGGCAGGCAGATCAGAAGGTATTTCTCGTGTGGTTTATAGTGAGACTTTCTGTAACTTCGCTTTGCAGTTGTTTTATTAGTAAAGTTTCAGAAAGCCGTGCCACTCAGACACTCGCTTTTGTGGATTTTTCCAAATATAATCTATATGTCGTAGTCGTGTTCAGCACCTTGACCTTAAAACAATGTTTACTTGTCTAGATCTCCGAGATTATATCTAAATTAAATGGTTTTGTACTGTTGTTTGAAACAGGTATTTTTTGGAATGATTAGCTGACTATATTATAGTCCTGTTAAATGCAATTGTTCTGTAACTAGTTTTATTTTTAATCTCTAAAAACAGTCTGAGGTAAAATCCTCCCCCCATTTTTTGTAAAATATAATGCTTAATATGTGCTAAATTAGAGGTTTTCAGACACTGATTTCTATAGTAATTGTACTTTCATTAATGAAGGAATGATGAGGGAGCAAATTCACAGGGGAGGAAGAAAGTCTGAGGATTTATGAAAAGCAAAAATTATTGCCTGGATTTAATGGGTGAGAACGATTGCATATTTTGTGCAATAATTGCAACCTGTTTTACCAAATCATGCGGTACGTAAATGAAAGTCTTTTATCGAATGCTATGCCAAAACAAACTAAGTTAAAGCGGATGTCTATTCCCCTTCAGATTTATTTCAGCCGAAACTGAGATAATAAATTGTTGAAATGAGGCCAGAAAGACAATCAGGATAATCACATCACCAGACCTTAAACGTTCCTGTATTGGAAAGAAGCTTTAATTTCACTGATTAATTAATTTTA
Source organism: Sterna hirundo (assembly GCA_009819605.1). NCBI lineage: Eukaryota > Metazoa > Chordata > Aves > Charadriiformes > Laridae > Sterna > Sterna hirundo. Next base: position 2,725,672 of record CM020441.1, read on the forward strand.
ATCTGTTTCAGCGTTTTATTCCCACTATGCCTTTGATTAGGCTGGGCTGGCAGTGTTAAGTGCTTTGGCAGTGTTCTGATTAAACGACAACTTGGATACCAATAAAGATCAAAACACAGGAACGGCGAAGTCTTATTTCTACTTGAACACGGTACAGTAGTTGCTTCCTTAAAAGTTCAATCCAGTAATTAGTTTTGGTGTGCGCACCAGACGATTGTAATCAGCCGTCTTTGCAGGTTAGGAAGTAGTAGCTGTGTTTTGATATTCGGCTAGTTCTCCCTTTCTCAGTCAGGTAGCAAACCAAAAACTTATTAGTGTAATTTGCGCAAAGCTCTTTGGGTATTTCGTAAAAATATATAACGATATTAGGGATGCTGCATGGATGGCGTAAGAAGATCGATTCTTACATCGTGCACAGAAAGTCACTGCTGTCTTCTGAAATATAATAAAGGGAACTGTTCCTTGAAACATAGATTAATTTTCTCTCATTTTGCATTGCTGAAGCTGCATGGATTTCTAGGACAATTTGTGGTTTTTTTTTCAAATGAGGAAAAAACAGACCAGAACGTTCAAAGTACAGTTTCCATTAGGTGAGAAATATAAGGTTTTAGTTCGAAATTTTAACTTCAGAAACTGGATCTAAATTTTGGAGCCTCTGAAAAGCAATTTAAACTGTCTCCAAGTATAAAAATGAAGCCAATGTGTTACTTGATTAAAAGTGTTTGGGTTCACAGGAGCTTTCTCTGTTCCTGAAACAATCTCGTGGAGGCTAGCTAGGGTTTCGTACTGGGATTCAAGAATAACGTGAGGTGGAATCATTACAGCGGTTATAGCTGGGAGGTTTTTGACAGCCTGAAATTGAACTGGAGCTTGTAAAGATAGAAACCTTTACCTGCTGTACCTAAGAACTACCATCACTTCTCTTTGAAAGGTTTATCAAAATAAGCCTACGAAGCGCTGGGTGAAAGAGGACCTTTTTTGTCAGGACATCAGGATGCTCCCGGTGAGTACCCAGTGACTCATCCACCTAGGAATGAAATGTGTCGGCATCTTACACTTGAATAAATGCGGGAAACACCTTCCTTTCTTTTACATCCGAACAGTAGTTGGGGAGTGGTGATACAATAAAGTCTACCTGTGATGGTGGGGAGAGTTGAACCTGATAGATCTCCTCTACCCACTGACCGCTGGCGCAACAAGTCACCAAAACAGTTGCGAAGAGAAGAGTAAAATCTCTAGCCGGGGTCAGAATGTTCCAGTTTATTTATTTGCTTCTGACCTTGGTCTTTTCAGCTGACTCCTTTCCATAGGGGGCACTAATCTGTTTATTAAAATAAAAATTTCATGAGGTTTCTGAGGAATTTCTTCATCTGCTACGTGTAGGACTAGGTGATACCTTCTTCACGCTGGGGAGCCGCCAACCGCTATTTTACAAAGACGTGACTCACCGTTATCAAGAAATATGTGTGATATTTCGGTGGACGCCAGTCGGTAACTACCGAGGAAACAATTTTGAGAAACTTTTGAAGCATAAAATCGTGTTGCAATGAACCTGGCTTTTCAGCCTACTTCTTGAAGTCAGCGTGTATTTTCTGGCTTTTGCGGCGGTTGGTAATGAAGCCAGAAACACAAAGAATATAATTCGAGGAAACATGTTTATCAACAGCCATCCCCAAAGTTTCATCTGAAAGTAATTGTTTTCTTTCTCTAGGTGGACTGTTCACAACCCGGCCAGTATGGGAATCTCTGATCTTAAATCAGACCAATTAATAATTTTTAGACTGACATAAGCATTTTAAGTATTCCCAAGTTCACATCTATTGAAATACAATTATTTTATTTAAGAACTGAATTTTTTATTACTCCCCGTCTCTTTCTCACACACACCCATACACATGCTTTTCATTGCGTTTATTGGATAAGATGTCTTTTGTGGATATTGCAGCACAGTTTATATAAATCCATACCCTTAAAACACTATTTAAATATTCAACAATGCTCTAGCTACTGCAGCACTTTAAATCCTTGATACATTTTTCTAATGTCAAAGTTTACTTTACAACGAGTTATTTCGCTTAGCATTTCTAAGAAAGCAAACCAAAAGTGAACTGTTTTACATGTTTTAAAACACTTATTGGAGTTCGAAAGGAAACATGAAAAGACGACTAATTAACATCAAGGCGTGTAAATCATACAGCGCTTTATTTGTTTAGGTAGGCAGGCAGAGTTACGTGGTAGGGTGGAGGCAGGATATCCTAGTCATCATAAATTTTTCCCCTATAATTATGAGCCCTAATCAGCATTTTGTGCGCACTTTTCTTTTCCCTTGTGCAAACACCCAGCTAAGTTGATATTGCTCTTTCTGCAGTTGAAAACCCTACGGTGGTTAGTGCCAACGCTGTGATCTTTGTTGCAAAGGCCACGCTAACTCGAGGTGGAGAATCAGAATTCCTGTGCACAGACGGTCTTCTTAAATTTATTAATTAATTTGAGCGATGATTTAAAAAAAAAAAAAAAAAGGCTTTTTCTGTTTTTCTCCAAGTTTTGTTCTAATCGTTCTTCTCTGCATGGAGAAATCTGGAGGTCTTGGCTCTCTGCTCTGAAACGTACATTATAGGTACACTACAGCTGTTGTGACCACGACTCGAGTAGACTACCAGCATACTTGCCCATTTAATGTCATGCCCATGACATTAAACACTTATTTATGGGATACAGGGTCTCGAAGACCTCCTAGCTTTTTATCATCACAGAAGAGGAAGCTGGCTGAAATTCACTGGAGCTTCCTCTAGTTTGTGAAGCGCATGGAATGGCAACATGCTCAGAAATAGCCATGAATCATCAAATAGTTTGGGTTGGAAGGGACCTTAAAGGCCACCCAGTGCCACCCCCTGCCCTGGGCAGGGACACCTCCCACCAGCCCAGGTCGCTCCAAGCCCCGTCCAGCCTGGCCTTGAACCCCTCCAGGGATGGGGCAGCCACAGCTTCTCTGGGCAACCTGGGCCAGGGGCTCACCCCCATCACAGCCAAGAATTTCTGCCTGAGATCTCATCTCAGTCTCCCCTTGTTCAGTTTGAAGTTTATTGGGATCTTGCCATTCTCCAGATCAGCACGGAGTGTGGCTCTGAGGGTCTCTGTTCTGTCTCCTGGACGGCATGTGGTTGGGCTGTGCCTCAGCCATAAAGTAGACACTTACTCTAGTAGACACACATGCCTGCCTGCACAAACACGAAATTATTTGTTTCTCCAGGTATCCTTCACACAGAAATTAGTAATATCTGAGAGATGGTATCGTATTGTGTTGATTGGCATTGTCTTCTGTTGGCCAGTGCCCGCACTGGGAGAGACCAACCTAAATTGTGAGTGGGCCAGAGCAGAGAATTGCTTGCACGCAAAGATGGGGCTGAGCTGAACGCAGGAGCTCCAGAGCTAATAAATTTTGGGGAGAGGAGGTTTAATAGTTTCGAAACTGGAAAAAAATAATTCTGTGGTGACAGCAGAATGAATTAACAGTGATACCACGATTTACTCACTTGGCCATGTGGCCTTTCAAAGTAAGAAGGTAAATTAGCTGAGCTAATTAGCTAAATTAGCTTAGCTAAACTTAGGGGAAGTCTGAGTAGCCCTGAAGATGGGTGTTGAGATAATTGTTAACACCTTGCCTTCTCAGAATGCAGAAGTAGTTTTTATTTTCAAAAGCAGTGAAGTAAAAACATTTGTCAGACGCACCTTTTAAGGCAAAATTGTGAAGACAATTTTAAACCCAAATTTTGCATGCCAGTTCTTCATATGTACCTGACAAATACTTGTCATCTATAACAGCAATCAAACTATACTTGTTTGGTACCCGAGGTATCTATTTAGATGTCAAGCTTTTATTTTATTTGGCCTCAATACTGTGATCCTTACCAGTGCTTACGAAGAATATTATGAAACTGATAGAAGATGCATCAATTCATAAGAGGACCTGGCCCGAGAGTTATTTTCTGGACATGTTTTCTTTTGATTCATTACCGTTGGTGTTCCTTCACATTCCCTGATCTAGTTGAAGATGTCCCTGCTGACTGCAGGGGGGTTGGACTAGATGGCCTTTAGAGGTCCCTTCCAACCCAACACAGTCTATGATTCTATGATTCTCCTTTGCAGACTGCAGTCGTCTTCATGGATTTTTTTTTTTCTGTTCTTCATTTATTTTGGTTATTTTTTTCCATGTTGTTTCTTTCTCCAGCTCACCTCTAGCATCATTGCTGAAGTTATGGGTGAAGTGGAAATTACTAAAGAATTGCTTCTTAAAAGTGCACTGAGTTGTAGCAAGTGTCCTGGCATTGGCAGCAAAGTACCGGTTGGCGCAACTGGAAGGGAGAACAGGCAACGCTTACACGCCTGTTCCAGAAAGGTTACAGCAGTGGTTGGAATAACTTTGTGGCTTATCTTTTTAAGTTAAAAACTGCATTTTACGGGAGAAGAATGCCAGTACTTCTCCGAAGTCATTGCCAGTTCCTGCGAGTTGATCGTGTAGATTTCTACAGGAGAGAGACCTTCGTCGTTGGTCACTTCCTTTGGTCAAGAAGCAGCAAAGCTCTAGGGTTGTCTCAAAAGCGGAAACATAAATGATATTTGAATGTCACATGTATCCTTGAATATGTTTTCATATATTAATCATACAAAAGTATTTTTGACTTCATGACTTCTTGCACTCAGGATTATTTTCGTAGAAATTTGAGATTTTTTTTCAGAATAATATTTGCTAACAAAACACGGTCACTTTCACAGAAACATCACATATTTGTTTAAAAGAAAAACACCCCCCCCACAACCTCACCCCCCGTATCTTTTATAAAACATAAATATTTTCTGACTGGATGATCCTGTTTTACGACCAGCTGTGAGCTGGCATTTATCAAGGCTGAATTTATTACGTAAAAATATGAAAGCAATAAGTTTCTATAGAGATTCAGTATAAATCAGGTTTATTTTTTAAATAATTATTTAATCAAAACCAGCTGTGTCTTCTAAGGCCTGATCAGCCAGAGACTAATAGATGAAAGCTAAAGCTTGAATATAATCAAATGTGAATGTATGGAAAAATTAAATACTCTTTTAGAGTGCATGCCTCTCTGCAAGTAAATGTCAGGTTTCAGTAAAGCTCAGACTTCAAGATTTTTCTGGAGAAAAAACTTTTAATCAGTTAAAGCTCCAAAACGGCATGTAATTAGTTGCTTTTCTAGGTCAACAACCAGTAGTCAAATGTATAAATGAAAGTAAAAGCAAAGCAGATCAATAAAACAATTCTGAAATGGCAGATCCCAAGGAAGGAGATGAATTTGGGAAAAAAAAAAAAAAAAATCAGCTGGAAATTCCATATGACAGAAATACCAGTTTGTCATGTTGATGTAGTGCTGATTTAGGCTTCACTTACAACTTCATTTCTGTTGAACAAATAAGTGAGTTCGTATTGGTGCATTTGGATATGTTTTAAAGTCTTCCTGACTTAATTTTATTAGAAACTCTAAAAAAGTAGGGCTTTTTATTATCTAGTGTCCCTTTATCCATGCTTTCTCTCTACCTTCTTTGTGCACCTTTCTGAAATTGCTATCGTAGTATATATACACGATATACGGTGTGTTATATGTACAACACAGATAGTGTTGTATACCTGTGTGCATATGCATATTTATATAGTGCTATAACTGACAAATTTCTATTTTTTCTCTTCGTATTTCCTGATTTTGTAGGTTTCCACAGGATATATAGTAGCTAATAAACAGAAGTTAGCTACAGTAACTAATTTTTAATTTCGTTTCAGATTGCCCTAGGTGTTTTTTATTTCGTTAGAATCTTTCGCCCTAAAAGCTTCAATGGGCTGAAGTGGTTGACGACGGTGTTTGGTTTCTGAAGTTTCTTTGGTTTTAAAAATGTCAAAAGCAAGATGTTCTGCTAAAATAATCAAGTCATTGAATATGTATATCTATATGCAATTACACACATATAATAAATGTATGTATAGTGTACAGTATATACTAACACACGTAATTTAATATTTAATATACATGTATATATTTATATACATATATTCTATATGTTCTACAATATTTGTTTTGTCCCATCTCAAACATAGATAGTCTACACTGCTCTGGTGTACGTGACTTGTTAGATATAAAATTACTTGGTCTTGTTTTGTTATTTTGGTTTATGTTGTATAAACTCTTTTCATCACTGCAAAAAACCCCGAAACTATTTCAATAACCACTGTTGCTGTAGAGTACTTTTGTATCAATGGAAGCCATGGATGACACGTCACTGGCTTCTGACCTTTTTTTGAGGTACGTAGCAGTCTAACTCCCATGCCAGCCTTAGAAAATATTCTTTCATTAGTGTGTGTGCAGATAACCAACTTTGTTGCTTTCCTGGCTTCTTATCAGCAATTTGGTGAAGGATAAAGATTTTTCCTGGAGATTTTTTTGTCTTCTTTTTCCTACTAGGCAATATTGTAGCAGCTTCTCAATGCCAGTCATTGCCACTGAAGATGGCCAAGCTGGTCTTGGTGCTTGAAAGAGTGAAATAGTAAGTGTTTTGGGGTTTTTTTCGTTTGTTTTGTTGGGTTTTAAGGCTGTGTTTCTGAAGGAGACCGTCCCAAAGAATACTGCACTGCTTAACTGATGGTACTGAGCATAATTATTAGGAAAACTAAGGTGTGGCAACTAAATTGGCTGAGATCTCATTTCATTTCCTTTGTATTGCTGTAGACCTCTACCCTCAGGAACTGAGCTGTGGGTTTTGCTTGTGAGAGCAGGAGGAAACGGGATGTCGTATTCTCTTGTCCTCAAGGCTTGAAGGGAGTTCATCTGCAAATTGTTTGGTCTAAAATCTTAAGCCCTGTCGCAAGACGTTTGAAAGTGGGGAAGAAACCTTGTAGAGCGCGCGTCTTCCTTCCATTACTTCCTGAGTGCCTTCATTAGCAGCCCCGTAAAATCCTGTGCTTTATCAGATTTCGTTTCTCTGCATTAAGGATGACCCCATCGTGTTTGTCCATTGTCTGCTCCCTCATACATTAGCTCACAGCTGTCAAACAAGTAATAGGTGGAGGTCCAGTGGGCTGGTACTTCCTGCTCGCTTCCAGATGTACTGATAAAGGAGTCTGTGCTTGGATGTCTCTCGGGGTTTGGGGGGCTCTCGGACTAAGGCTGAAGGGTTGGGTTTCTCCCTCGCCGTATCTTAAGCACACAGACACACATCCCTCAATATCGACAGCGTGAAAGCAAAACTCCAACGGCCAGAAACACAAGCTTGTTTTGATATACTTTTTCAGTCAGAGTCTCTTGTCCATTCTTGAGTCTTAACAAAAAAGTACGAATAATGCCCTCTTCTTGTTTACGGAACATCTAATCAGAAGCAGCAAAAGTAACTGAGTGGCAAAAGCAAGAAAGCTACTGCCTTAGAATATTTTGTTATTTAACAGTGTCTCCTTGCTATTCTTATGCACATCCTCATGGCTGAGCGAGAAAAGTAGATTGAGCACTCCCTATTCTATTCTACCAGGTTTTTCTCCACAATAGTAATACAGTGCTGAAATTTGGTGTGTTGGTTCACAAGATTTTGTCAACGCAGCTGATCACTTAAGATTCAGAATTGATTTAATAGGCAAAACCTGCCATTAATTGCAGAAGCAACCGAATGATAACTGATATATACAAAAAGATACTCTTGTATATATTGACTCGATTCAAATCCTCAAGTAATTAAAGCTTCAGATTCAGAAAATGCGGTATCAGTTTTGATGTTGAAATTGGACATATTTAGTATAAGATCTGCCTAACTAGCTTGCACCGTAGTAAAAAATAGTTTTAAAATAATCTTGGCTCTGGAATATTGTACTGGAACTTGGCAGCTCTCTCTGGCTATTGTGACGCTTGAATTGCGCCGCTCAATCCCCACTAGGGTGTTGACTGACTTTATCCATAAATAAATTGAGAAAATATAGGTAATTATAAATGCACACAGTTGGCTCTATGTATCTGTAAAACTTCTGCAGTGTTTGAAAGTCTATTGTCAAATTCTTTTTCTGGGAATTGGAGGGTGGGGTCTTTAGTGCTTCAAAAATAAATAAATAAGGAAGGGAAAGGGTGTGTTGTTCCTTGATCAATTCCAAGCCCAAGTTGGTAAGGCGAGACTTTTATACACTTGGACTTTTGTAATGGATTGACTGGCTGAGTGTAGTTATGGGGAAATACTAAATCCTTAATGCTTGACTGGAAGTTTTCCCCGAAGATATTGATCTTCCAAGGTGTAATGTGCCTTCTACCAGATAGATGTCTATCAGTGGTAATAACATTTGGGAGAGTCCCTCATAAAATCCTGTGTGTACCAGAAGTAGAAGGAGGTGAGCTTCTGTTAACCTTTTCACGGCACACCATGACCAGATATTTACATTTTGAAAAGCGCACAAATCAAGAAAATAAAGGGTTACTTGGCGCAAAGGGATGCTTTCCGTTGTTGATGCTTATTACAGCAATGAAGGCATTCTACCCAGCTCTGTCCTGGAGTGTCGGTGTTGTACCTCCGTGTGAAACGGAGAGACTCCCTTTGGCTTGTTGGGGAGCCTGTTGCTGAAACTCATCTGAAGAGGAAAAAGAAAGGAAATGATGGCCCAGGAGGTAAAGAGGCAAGGTGGGCAGGGAGAAGCTGGGGGGGTCAGGCACAGATCAGAAGTAGGGGTACAATCTAAGCCTAAAAGTCTGGGAAAATTGTCGTGGAAAATAAAGATTTTATTGAACATCATAAAACTTTTTTGCCTATATATTAATTGTGAAATATTTTAAGCATTATTTGGTCAAAGTTTATTTGACTTCGACAAGTAATATTTTAGCTCAGTTAAGGATGAAGGATTGGTCTATGGCTTAAAATAGACGGAGAATATATCTGGTAATGGGATTTTTTTCTTAAGAAATCTGTTGAAACAGAAGTTACTGAAATTATCTTTCTGGTGGTCAATGGCAGGGTGAATCTTTTCACATTTTTGTGCTGTAAAGACAAAAACCTATTCAAAGACAAGGTTGGGTTTTTTTATTCAGCATGTTACTTCCTTCTGAGTCGCAGAAAGTATTTAAAAAGCATGTGTTGACTTAGAAGTACTTGTCAGAAATTAAAAGCCTGCTGTGCTGTTCACATTTTTTTTCGTTGTAGCTGAAATGTGAGATACACACGTGAATGCAAGCCTGAGCCTGCGGAACAGGAATATTCAGCAAGAAATCGAAGACTGTAGAAAATGTTTCATCCATTGATTTTGCAGGATTAGAACTAGTGAAAAGTGATCTGCAAGACTTTCAGAAATATTCTTCCTACATTTTCAGCAGTACAAGTATAAATCAAAGACATATTTACGTTTTTTCTTTTTTTTTAGATAATTTTTTTTTTAAATGACAGTGTGTCTCAGTCTACTTGACAGACAAGCATGCAGGTACCATCTGAAATGAAACCTGTGGTGGTTTGTAGGGTAGGAGTAGACAGCTAAAAACTTCCTTGGTTGTTGAATGTTCCAGATCCTCCTTGTAAAAACGGATATTGCCAAATATTAATCATCTCCATCCCTTATGCGGATGATAATAAACAATGAAAAAGAGCTCGACCTACTCTGGACCTAATTTCCATCAAGTTTATACATGGTTTCTTGAGGGGAAAATTAAAAAGCAAGCCTCCTTAAATACGTCCAGTCATTTACTGATAGATATCAGATATTGCTCCGTAACTAAACTTTATGTAGTGCAAAAAAGAATTAAATGTTTAGAATAGAATTAAATGTATTTAATTGGGGTTTTATTTGGAGTGGTCGGTTTTCTGTCTCCTTATGGCATTGTCCAGAGCAACCAGACTCTGGAGAAGGTCCCTTCCATCCTGGATGATTCTATGATTCTGTGTAGTGCTGCCTAAAGAGAGTTGCTCTTTAACATTTTGTAGGGAGAATTTGAAGACAATTTGACAACTGTTTTGAAGATGGGGAGAAAAGTGCAAAATGCAAATGCTTCTTTTAATTTATTCTTGGGGTAAAACAGTAGTCTCTTTCATTTTTTAATGATCATTTCCACTTTAAAAGTCAACTGAAATTAAAAAATAAAGGAAGAAAAGGAGAAAAATTTTAAGTTCATCAAAACAAAAATGGCAATGGAATGTTACATCTGGGATTAAGGTAAATATTTCAGATAGATTAAAATGCACCTCTCCTCCATGCCCTATTTAGACATGTCCTTTTTAGAGCTGAAAGATGTTTTACATTAATGTCAACCCTACCGGCCAAGATCTGCTGTGGCTCTGATTTTGAGAGTTTTGGTACAGAAGGAAAGACTATAATATAGTTCCATTAATTCTTTTTTGAGACATCACAGAAGATGGTTTATAGATAGGCAGTTACTTTTTTACTTCTGAACATTTTTGATTTTGTGGATTTTGGAATAAAAGACATAATTTGTTTTGTTGGTTGGTTGGTTTCGGTTAGGGTTTTTTTTTTAATGTTTTCTTTTCAATCACTGCAGCAGATCTGTGGGTGGATGTAGGTTACCATTGCCATGGGTTGTCATTAGTATTTCTAAAGTTTGTTTTGTTTTATTTTATTTCCTCTTCAGCTAGAACTGTTGCCTTCCTTTACGTTTGGCTGATTACAAGCCCTGGACTAAGGCCATCTGGCTTAGTTTCAACCCAGATAAGGTTGGCAAGGAAGAATCTTTTGAGCAAATGTCAAAATTTGTACCTGCCTCATTGACTCTGCCTACAAGCTGGTCAAATGGACTTACAGTAGTTTAAACCTTCGCAGTGTCATTTTCTCCTTACTTGAGATATCAGCTTTTTATTTTTTATAGTCTTATGGTGATTTTTGACTTCTGATTGATAAGTGGCTGAAAGAGAGATTTAACCTTTAGGTCAGTTCTCTGGCAGCTCCTTGTGGACAATCAACCACTAAGAAAAGACTGAACTTATTTTGCTTTAGATAGAAGATAAAGTTGGAGCAGAGGGGCAGATCTCTCTTTTATCAGCTTAAAGATGATGACAGCAGAGTTTATGAAAGTATCTTTAGGCAACAGGAAGTTGCAGACAAAGGCTTTAGGGAATAAACCGCAAGTTCAGAATAGGGGAAAAGAAGAGATGTTTTCTGGAGAAATTATGAAGAAAGCCAATTGACAGGTGGGAAATATAACTGGAGTCTCCTTTCTTGGGAAGAGAGAGCTCTAACTGTCCTAGACTTTGATTTTCAGTGTTATGTGCAACGCCTTAAAGGGTAAAGTACAAGCTTTTAGTTTCCGTTGACACACATGACACCAGGTTCTGCTTATCTAAAACGGTGTGTTTGACTTGTAGGTGTCCTGAAAGGGCTTGGCACATGCCTGCGTAGAAGAGTTGGATCACATAGGTATGGTTGTAACACTCTTACCTAATCTTGGCTTCCAAATGTGAAAAATAAAAATGTAAAAAAAGGTTCTTTTTACCTTTGCTCACTGAGAAGGATCATGGTAGACTATATGGGCAAGACAGTAGGCAAGCTACTCCTTTACTAACTGTCCTTGTGTTGGATTCTGGTGCTACCAGATGTTAATCCCCAGCCTAATATTTAATGATGAGAGCTGTCTGCAAGCTGGCTTCACCGGCACACCCCTGAAATTCCCAGGCTACATCATCCCATTAAAAAAATTAACCAAAGGAAACCTCTCCCAACCGTGTGGTTGGGATAAAGACAAAGACCAGCAATGACTTCATCTGATCTCTGCACTGCCCAATCTCGCTTTGGGGGCCTAAACACTTAGTTGACTGACCGATTTTCCATTATTCTTTTGCATTTGTAAAAATAAATCTTCTATATGTTAAAATGCTGTGGTGTTTCTCAATCTAAGTGCTTGCGAACACTTTTACAGCTCGAGAAGATAGTAAACGACTTCAGTAGAAGCTTAATGGGCCGTCAAAGAGAACTCGGGCCTTGCAAAATACGTGTCATATTTAGGTAAAATAAAAAATAGCTGAATAAATCATTCAGTAAATAGCATCCTTGAAGGAATTAACTCAAGCTCTTGGGAAGAAAGAGCTTATATGCTAACCTTATATCCGTGTGGTTGGCATTTCATAAAAATCAGCCCCGTTTTGATTTGTGTTTGTATTGCTATTTTGTTTTAATCACTTGTTGCTGTTTCTTTATTGATTTCCTTTTTAGTAAGCTTGATTTCAGTGTTATTCATGTAGTAAGTGATCACAATAGTGCTTTTTAGGTTTTGAATTTTTTAATTTTCTTGTTTTCTCGTAAGCCCAAGAGAAACTTTTCACAGCAATGTTCACATGCCCAGAAGGTCAAATACACTTCCCACTGATATATTTTCAGGCTTTATTTCCAAATTAATACTTAGCTTCTTTACACGAGAATGATCACGTTGTGCATCTAAAAACATGTTCTAGCAGGTACTTAGCAAGTCTTTACAGATGATCCATCTTTCAGCAGTGCAGCCAAACAGTTAAAAAAAAAAAAAATGACTTCGGGGAAAAAATAGGTTCTATAGTAAAGGCAGAGAAACAATAACATCTTCGGTTGCCAGCATATATTTATACTGGGTGGGCTATTGGCACAAGTAATCCCGAACTCTTTTATTAAGTGCATTTTTCCTGTAAATTCCCTGTAGCATGTTATATTTTAGTTGATACTGTACCTAACCTGTCTCTAAGGCAACTAGGCTTGCTTTTTAACTTCTAAGAGGGAGAATCATGACATACATATGGATTTGCTAGAAAAAAAGAGACATCTGTAAGGAATTTAAGTCCTACCCACAGACTTTTCACTCCTATCCCTCTGTCTGATTCTCCTTGCCTATAACTAGGGGTCCGTTTTGTAGATCTGCCTCGGCTGAATACACCGGTCAGATGAGTGAAGGCTTGATCGAATGATTCAATAGAAAGCTATGCAAGGGGTGGGAGGTGAAACGGAGTCGGCGTTTTAAATCCTCTACAGCAGGGAACTGCAAGCTCTCAGAATTTGATGGAGATCGCTAAGAGAGCAAATCAAGACGGAGCAAGTATTACCGAGCGAAAAGGTAGTGGTGTTGCGTTGGAAAACATCTGAAAGTTCAAAGGCATCAGCAAGACCCTGGTGCTAAAAAGGAAAAGGTTTTAGATGAACTGGAAGCGTATTGTCATTTTAAGGCCTCTTGGAGGAATGCTCAATTTATTGTGGGTAAATAAATGTATGATATGGTTTTATTTAGAATTTCACTTTTATTTTTTACTCCTAATTCTACTTTACTGGCTTTGCTTTGTCTCATACATGAAAAGAAAGGAAGACCTAGGGCGTTTACAGTAGGCATTTACATCAGGCATCTCCTTCTGCATTTTACGTTATAAGAAAAATATTAGGGGGAAGGGCTTCATGGTTTTACCCGTGCTAGTGTTTGGAGTTGTTGTTTTATTCATGCCGTCTTCAAAAAGCTGTACTAGTTTCAGTAGTGCTGGTAAATTGGAGGATGGTGAATGTATAGACTGGGCGAGTTGGTCTTGATGCAGCTTTCCTGCAGGAAGGAGTGCCACCAGGGAAACACGCTACTAAACTTCTCTATTAAAGAACTCGATCAATTTCACACACGGAATTTCCGATTGGAACTCAGAAAATCCTGTTAATAATTACGGCAATGACTAGAAAAATCATTGAGCAATGACTGGACAAATAAAGCAGTTTTTTTGCATATTCACAGTGAAAGCTGCCGCGATGTGGTAATTGTATTTCAGCGCAATGCAGCCCATCCTCTGCGGGTTCCAGAGCGTCCCCGTCCCCGACTCTCGTATCTGTGAGGAACTGAAGAATAGTTCAAGCAGACAAGTTCATTTTTTACTCGAATATTTTTAATAGTACACGAGGAAGGTCAGTCTCTCTTTAAACTTCATTTATTCCCCTTGAAAAGTTCTGTTGAAATTCAAAGACTAGACACATCTTCTGATGGAAGAAGGCTCACAGAAAGGGCTTTTTTTTTATTACATTTCATGGTTAATTTATCTTTAATGAATACAATCAAAGAGAAATTGGGGCCTTAGCTGTTCTTCATATGCCGCTGTAATACACTACGGCTGAATATTGCCAAGATTCAGAGCTGCCAAGTGGTCTTTGTACTCATGGCTCCATGGAAAAAAAATTGATTTCATGCCATATGATGACATATAAATAGGAAGGCCTGTTTCCTTGGAGGATATAATTTTCTTTTAACTTGAGAGAATATTTTATCATCACAATATCACAAATAACTCTAAATGTTATCTTGCACTTCACGTCTGTTTCTTTGTTTTTGTCTTCTGTCTCTTTTGATGAATATGTTCTCCAGGGCTTATTGTGTGTATGCGTCTCATTTATGCATGATAAAAATTGCTGCGAGGTTTAATTTTGGTTGTACAGCCGCTTTCAGTCTTTACTTCAGTTTCCTTTGATTGATTCATTGCGTTTCTTTATTCGGTGCCTTGCCACAAGCCAGATATTGCTGTAACCCATATAAAAATAAGCGCTAGTATATGATGAGGATATGGTCTTGTTCCACCCTTTTATATCATCACGCAGTCTGCAGACATGTTAATTCAAATTAGGATTTCCCAGTGGATAGAACTACCTTTTTTCTTACCACTCCATTCCTCCTACACCTCAACAACTCCTACTTCACATTTTAAAGGAAAGATAATGTCTGATAATTTATAAATTATTGCCTATCAACTTCTGAGCATCTTAACCTACTTAGTACTCACTTCAGACAGGTTTTTTTCGCCAAGTCCTTAATTTAATTAGGATTTGGATAGCGATGTAGATGAAAGAATAATTATGTCTTTAAATATTTAATATAATTTATATCCCCTGAACTATTTTTCCTAAACGTTGCCATATTTGAAACAACATTGCTGTTCTGAACCCCTTTATTTTTCAGCTTTCAGACTTCAGGATGATTTTCATCCCGTTTCTCCACGTGTTGATTTTTTGTTGTTGGGTTAGGGTTTTTTTTTTTTTGGTTTTCTTTTGTTTTTCTTGGGAGAATGTTCCCCCATATTTTAGCACATTATTTTAAAAAATGTTTGGAGACGCAAAGATTCAATATTGATGGACTGCTGAAGTCAGTCGATCTCTTAACTAATATATATATATATATATTTAAACAAAACTAGGCAATTTATTTACCTCTTACTGAGAACCAGGTACTGCTGTTTATTTCCTCCTGTGACCATTTAAATGAATCATGGTAGCACAAAGTAACATCCCGATACTGTTGTCAGCGAAACGTGATGTACACAGTTCTCAGCGATTCACACTTAAAAAAAAAATAATAAAACAGCCCATAGAAATAATACTTTTGCTGACAACTGCCACTCCAGATTCAAACTGATATTTCTAAGGCACACCGATAATGCGTAAAGCAAAAGTTATGGTCGATATTTTGCTCTCAAGTCACAGATGTTAAGTCGTGTACGTTTTCAAGCCAAAAAAATGCTATTCC
Source organism: Sterna hirundo (assembly GCA_009819605.1). NCBI lineage: Eukaryota > Metazoa > Chordata > Aves > Charadriiformes > Laridae > Sterna > Sterna hirundo. The sequence continues at coordinate 2,741,157 of CM020441.1, forward strand.
TGCTGTAAGAATGGAACTAGGGGGAAAGACAGTTGGTTTGGGATTTCTCTGACCAAATATTGACATCCATAATACAGATACTGTCATCAGAATTAGTCATCTGGCTTCGTTTATGGGCAGAAGAAAGAAACGGGCATTTCTATGGCATGACTAATCTCATTCTAAAACTGGTTGGATAAAACACCCCCTTTCAGAGCTCTCCACTGCCTCTGAAGGGACGCGGAGGTAACTGGCTCAGGTGTGGCCAAGCCCTGGTGTCACTGGCTACGGAGTCGGGAGAGCTCTCCATCCAGCGACCCACATGTACGGTGTGTAACTGAAGCCAGATGTGAGTATACTCTGCTCTGCATAGTATAATCTAGGGTCCTATTTTGCTGCTAAGAGTAAAACTTAATTAGCTTTCGTTTTTATATTTTATTACACTTTCTTGACCTGCCAGGCTTCTTGTCCAATAACAAACCAAAGGGCATCTCTTCGTGAACCTCTTAGAAGCCTTTCTTAAAATCCGAATCAGAAGTACTATTATCATCATTCTCGTTCTGTGTTCCTGCTAGGTTATGAAGTTCAGGCTTGTTTTAGCTTGCTAATATAAACTTTGGAAGCGCATAAAAAAAATCTACGTTAAAGCATCTAACTGCTTGCTGGAAAACTGTTGCTCCATAAATTTATGATCGGTGATGAAAAAAAAGAGTGCAGGTAAAGCTGATTGTGATGAATGCAATTACCGTCATGTTTGCAATTTCCCTTTACATATTTGGGCTGTCTTTGGTCTTTATTTATTTAAGATTTAGTAAATGACAGATGTTTATTCTTGGAAAAGTTGAAGAACTTCAGCTTTGTAGCGTTGCGATGAAGTAAATTCCATTGGACAGAGGAGACCACATCTCGGATTCCTTTGTAAGCCATCCTTGGAGCAATTTCCTTAGAAGCATTGAAAAAAAGCACGTGAGTGACACAGTGAACAAAACCAAGACCTCGGAGCTTCCCATGGGAAACGTCTTTCTTGTTAGGTCGCGCGTTCAGGCTGTCTCTTGTGCATTAAATATTTGAATCCCTTTGGCATTTAGAGACGCGTTTACCACAGAGGGGAAGGAGATTGGTCCCGCTATAGCCCACTCACAGCTTATCAGTTAGGAGAATATATTATTTCCTGGAAAGGTTCTCTAATCAGAAGGTAATTGTGCAAAGATTGGTAGTTCCTACCATTTGCAGCTGCTTTTGCCCTTCTTCAAGGCAAAAACCTTGATCTAGAAACCTGATTGCTTTTGTCTTCAGAATTGGGTTTGAACAACGTACAGTAACAGAGCAAAGATCTACGTAAGGACTGTAAGGAGAAACAGTCATTTTTTGAGAAGCATTTATGTTCAGCAATAAATTCACTGTATGAAATAGGAGTGCAAGGAAAAGAAAGTCTCATGCAATCTTTTGCAATGGCGTGGATTAGCCCGGACAACTTCAAATTAGCATTTCCATGCTAGATTTCAATGGGCCTTTTCAACTTCTGAATTTTTAAATATGCTTAAATAGTACGTATATAAATATGCTGTGGAATGCTTGGTAAGGTTGCAGTTTTCCGGTCTTTCCGATCATTCTCTCTGATGGAAAGCAAAGGAAAAATCCCACCGATACATCCGTGTCAAATGTGGAGGTAGTCGGGCGGAACGACTGCACTGCGACCTCACAGACGTCTGAACATTCAGACTCTTGCTTAATCACTGCGTCTGTTCTTCCTTTTTAATTCTAGTACTGTTTTTCCTTCTTGATAAGCGTGTAAATAAATAACCTGCCTTCCCTACCCAGACCTTCCACTATCCTCCCTTGTACGGGCCTCGCAAGCAGTGAAAAAGATATGAAAGGCCATTTATCACTATCGAGTATCATTATCAAATTGTGCCCGGGGTTATCTGGGATTATGCTGTTCTGCAGGGGACAAAAACCCCTAATTGCTCAGAGCACGGGGTTTATTCCACAGTCTCTAAGAATGCTCAGGATAACGAGAAAGAGGGCGTCCTCTCACTTCTTGAGAAGTCTGAACACCCGGAGAGCCCACACTTGGGTGGGCAGCCAGTCCTACAACCGCTCATCCTTATTTCTTGCAGACAGACTCCTCCTTCCATGCCTGAAGAAAATCACGTGCATTTCCTTAAAGAGAGGGTCAGAGGAAAAGAAGATCTTCTAGATCCTTTCATTATGCAATGGAGTAAGTCCTGTCTTGACGCCGGCGTGGGAATGACTGGAATAATACGTAACGCTTCCTCTGCTGTTGTTCTTCTGGAGTCAAAGTCCATGAGCTTAATGAAGCTCCGACTGCAATTTGATAAAACAACTTACGAGAATTATGGAACCTGAAAGACGGTGACTCGATTTCAGCTCTGGAGGCAAGCACAAGTGAAAAACGGACCATCCTCTCTTCGGAGCAGTTCCAGAACACACTAGGTGGTGCTGTAATCCCAACTGCAATTCCTGCATGGGCTTTACTTGCGCTTTCCTACTGTCGAGGTATAACCTGTTGCAGTGTGCTTTTTATGGATTTCCTAATACTTGTGAAAATTTAAATATTTCCTGTGTATTTTAAGATGCTGCTACTGATCTTTTATTCGGTAGGAGCAAAGTTGCATGCTTTAATTTCCCCTGTTTTGATTTTTTGCTCTAGTGAAATAGTCCAGTAGATTTTGATTCTTGTGCTTAGGACCCAGGTTCTGGATGTGGGTTGTCCTCCTGTTGTATATTTTCAGGAAAATTCTGGATGCCGTGCCGAAAAGCTTCTAACCTTGAGCGTTACAGTCTGTACGGCCACTTTACCAACATGGGTGACGGTGAATGGCACGTCGTCTGGAACAGGCATCTCAGAAGTGCAGGAGAACATATCAGAGTTAGCTTCCCACTCCCATCCCTGTTACAGTCACGGACCCTTGTAGCCCCATAAATAGGGTGGTTTTATTGCTAGAAAAATGCCACATGTCTTTGTGTTAAGCTAACAGCATGAGCCTCAGGTTTATCAGGCTCTGTCTGGACCTTGTCTCCGTCTTCCTGGAAGTTTGTTTTAGCTTGTTTAGCTGTTACGGCAATTACCTAATGACAGGATGACCGGGAATGATTTGTTCTATCGTTTGCTTAGCTTTGTGCAATTTTGTGGTATGGTGCTTACTGTTGTGCGTATATTTTAATAATAGGTAATAAGATCATAAAGTTATTCTATGTAGAATGAACTATGTGTGACCTTGGAATAAAATGTAGAGTAGAGGGGACGGGGGATGACAATGGAAGCCTTTTAAATTATAGTAGAGGCCCCGGTGCTGTAAACCACTCCATGTGGTGGGTCACTGGTCACCACAGAAATGCAGCCTTGGGACTGGTCAACACCAGGGTTAGGGACTGCAAAGAGAAGGGAGGAGAAACATGCAGGATGTTAAAACATGCTAGATATGGCAAATTTTCATTGTAGTGTGGAACCGTAAACAGTGATACCAGAGGAGAAGAGAAGAGGGAAGGGAAGGGAAGGGGAAGAGAAGGGAAGGGGAAGGGAAGGGGAAGGGAAGGGGAGGGAAGGGGAGGGAAGGGGAGGGAAGGGGAGGGAAGGGGAGGGAAGGGAAGGGAAGGGAAGGGAAGGGAAGGGAAGGGAAGGGAAGGGAAGGGAAGGGAAGGGAAGGGAAGGGAAGGGAAGGGAAGGGAAGGGAAGGGAAGGGAAGGGAAGGGAAGGGAAGGGAAGGGAAGGGAAGGGAAGGGAAGGGAAGGGAAGGGAAGGGAAGGGAAGGGAAGGGGAAGGGAGCAATCACTGGCTTCCACTGTAAACCTTTGTCCTCTCCCAAAAGAAGGGTGAGATAACACCAAAAATAAGGTGTTGATACTAAGAGATGTGTGGACTTAATTTTAACTAGTATTTCAGAAACTTTTTTCTGTAGTAATATTGTTTGTTTGATTTTTCTCTTTTTATTTCTCTGTAATAAGCAGATTTGGGCTAATAATAATTCCTTGATTAGACCGTTATGATGTGAAATTCGCAGAAGTGAGGTGTGGTTTTTCAGCTGTAAGGTGTTTCTTTGGCCCGTGTAAAGGGCCCAAGTGGTAGCCCAACAAACTGATGGGCAGCTTGGATTGCAATCTGGCTGCAACATCTCCAGCATTCTACTGCGTTTTACTTCCCCCTCTTGGGGACCATTGAATGCGCAGGGGAAAGGAGATGAAGAAAATATTTGGAAGTGTCAGGACGAGAGAATGAGACTTCAGACATGCTGTGTATGTTTTCGGATGATGTAATGTTTAATAACTCTTCCATAGCACTTTCTCACTCTCCTGTAATCCAAGTGTGTGTATTTCATCCAAAGTCAGTAGGGTACCATTGGCATCCTTAATGTGGCAATTTCCCTATTCATTGTTAGTAAGAAGAGTGAAAACTGAGTACAACTTTCAAAGGAAAAAAATCACTGAAGGAAATTATCTTGGGAATCTTACCCGTACTCCTTTTTATATGTATGGCTTAAAAAATAGTGTGCATTCACAGTGGTGCTATTAACGTATCGGTAACAGCTGGAAATACTCTCTGGTCATGATGTGAATTGGGAATGGTGTGGGGAGATATGAGAGCACTCCAGTTCAACGTTTAGATTAACATTTTTAGACGGTTTGAACCCATACCCTAGAAGCAAATCAAAAGAACTACATGTTTTTATTAGTTCTACACAAGTCATATATTACTTTACTGTATCAGATGTTGTTTAGGTTGTTTAAATAGAGTTCTTCTCTTGTCAAGTGGCCTGTATTAAACTATAATTACATGTTGACATCCACTGGGAAGGAAAGGTTTCATCAGATGTTTACTATCACGTCAGAAGGACTTAGCTTTGCTTTGGGTAGGCAAATATTGCAGAAATTAACGCAGCTTAATTAAATCTAAAAATATTGAAGAATTAATAGAACGCTTTTTAAAGTACTTAGCATTCTGTCAGCACGGATGGTTTTTGAATTCTCTAACTTGGTTTTAACACAAAAACTGCCAACCTCCATATCAGGAAAATCTTTGCTCCTACTTTTGGTTTTCAGTTCTCTATCTGAAAGCTTGTTTTATCCAATGTGTTATCTATTACCTTTATTTATTAGGGTATGTTTTGATATGCCTTTCTAATGGTATTTTTCACCTTATAATTTTTTTTAATTTCTGAAAAATTTATTTATTTTTTATGTTGTAAGTGCAGAACTATTCAAAGTTAACTCAAAATAGGTGTCTGCACTCAAAATTGAACCAAAATGGAGACATGAGTTCATGGAATCACAGAATCATAAAATCATAGAACGGTTTGGGTTGGAAGGGACCTTAAAGCCCCCCCAGTGCCACCCCCTGCCCTGGGCAGGGACACCTCCCACCAGCCCAGGTTGCTCCAAGCCCCGTCCAACCTGGCCTTGAACCCCTCCAGGGATGGGGCAGCCACAGCTTCTCTGGGCAACCTGGGCCAGGGGCTCACCCCCCTCACAGCCAAGAATTTCTTCCCAATATCTCATCTCAATCTCCCCTCTGTCAGTGTAAAACCCTTCCCCCTTGTCCCACGGCTCCCCTCCCTGATCCAGAGTCCCTCCCCAGCTTTCCTGGAGCCCCTGTAGGGACTGGAAGGGGCTGGAAGGTCTCCCCGGAGCCTTCTCTTCCCCAGGCTGAACCCCCCCAGCTCCCTCAGCCTGTCCTCACAGCAGAGGGGCTCCAGCCCTCTGATCATCTTTGTGACACCATCATCTTTTCTGTTACTTCAGACTCCATCTTAAAAAAAAAAGCAAAACACAAAAAACAGTCAAGCTCGCTCTCTTTTTCTGATAAACTTTGACTCAGTTGGCCTATTTCAACTGATTTTGAAAGAGTAATAGAGGTCTGAAGGCTATTAAGTTCATACAGATTCATGAAAATGAATCTGAATCTCATGTATGGGTGATGTTTCCAGGGTGAAATGCTCTGGTGTGAGGTTAGCCAGAGAAATCCCGTGGGCTTTTGAGTTGATCTGTCTGTGGGAAAAGCCTCGACTCACGAGATACCGGAGACCCCTAACCATAGCAATCTAAGAGCGCCGGGTCCCACTTCTTTTGCGAGAGTTCCAGCAATATGTCAAGGGTGGTTTTTTTTCCATTCCACAGGTTTGGGGATAAATAAAATTATGTTTTAATAAACAAACATTTTTCCCAGCCTGCTCTCTCCTACCTGCAAAGCTGCTTTTGCTGGACACTAAAATCTTTGCATCAACATCTCTGAAACAGAATGTTTACTTTCCGTGTGCCACAAAAACCTAATGTCTTCCTTCTGAATCAGTCTAAAATCTGCTTCCTGAAGCTATTGTGGCGCTTCATGAGAGTTGAGGTCACGTATCTCATGCTTTCGTTGTATCTGTTTGCCAGGCTCCCTCTCTAGTCTCCGTGTTCTGTGGCTCACCATGATCGTGGTGAAGATGGGGTTATTCAGCCTGGAGAAAAGGGGGCTGAGGGGAGACCTTCTCGCTCTCTGCAACTCCCTGAAAGGAGGGGGGAGCCAGGGGGGGTCGGGCTCTTCTCCCAAGGAACAAGCAAGAGGACAAGAGGAAATGGCCTCAAGTTGCGCCAGGGGAGGTTTAGGATGGATATTAGGAAAATTTCTTCACCGAAAGGGTTGTCAAGCATTGGAAGAGGCTGCCCAGGGCAGTGGTGGAGTCGCCATCCCTGGAGGGATTTAAAAGCCGGGCAGACGTGGTGCTGAGGGACACGGGGTAGTGGTGGACTTGGCAGTACCGGGTTAACGGTTGGACTTTGATGATCTTAATGGTCTCTTCCAACCCAAATGATTCCATGGTTCTATGATTCTATAATTACAGTGACTCAGGCAAAGGAACAATTGCAGCGGCACTCAGAGCTGTAGTCTGTTAGGTGAACTTCTTGAGCACTGATAGTTATGAGTCTGTATAAAATCCTTCTGCATTTTTTTTTCTCTTTTTGTAAAGTAGAATTAATATAAGATTCCAGATTTTAAAGAAAAAAAAATCCCAAATTTCAAATTTACTCTTATTTCAATAGCAGGATCAGAGACCTCTTGTCTTCTCACTCTATGGCTTCTGAAAGAATTCCTTTACAGTTCTGAGTAGTATTCAGTAACTATAAAAGTTTCATTTTTTATCACATCTTCAGGCTAATTTCAGTAGATGAGGAAAATTAGATAGCTTGGAATAATTTGAATGAGCTGGACTGTTACATCATGTAATAAGGCATGCCAGGGTAAGGAAATGCCATTTCCCCATAGGAAATTAAAACAATGAACACCTATTTTGAGATGAGAAAGATGCTATCAGTTTATGTAGACAAAAGATCATCACATCACATAATTTTATGGTTACACAATAAATATAATTAAAGATGGAAAAGGATCTTGTAGATAGTACTTTCTGCGGGTACACGGCTAGCAGCCTAATGAAGCAATGTTCAAAAAATCTCTAAGTAATTTGGAAAAGTTCATATTGCATCCTTCCTGGTTCCATAACTGTTCTCTGCAAAATGTGGTTTTTGCCAAAACCTTTTTAGCTTTAGTTTCCCACCCTCTGTGACTCTTCTCTCAGTTGATATGAGGTGAAAGTTCTTTCTGTTCGCTTAAGGAGTAAAACACATCCATACTTATGTTCCTTGGGTATCCAAAGACAGGAGAAGAGTTACCAAACCACTGTAGGGTTTTCTCTTATATGTTTTCTTCAAAACAAAGGCTGAACACAGATTGTCATACGCAGATGTCGCTTCAGTTCAAAAGCTAAATCTGCAGGGTCCCTCAGACTTCATCCCCTCCAGTGCATCTCCCTTTGATATCTCTCATGATACTAATATTCTGCTGGGGGAAAAAAAAAAAATAGCTGTTAATACAGTGAGATTTGGGAAGACCTAACTCTTACGGGAGTTTGACCAAAATTATGGAATTCTGCCTGCCAAAGATGACGATGTTCAGCAATTGCCAGCCTTCGGTAAAAATTACTGAACGTGCTTTTGATTAGTTCCTTTGGCATAGATGGAGGAAAACCTGCCAAGGGTGCAAGCAAGCAAAACCGGAGGAACGAGGCGCAGCCTGGTTCCCCCCTCTCCTGCCTGCCCCCTGCCCTCTCCCCAGGGTTAATGAGATAAAACCAAAGGTGACTTTTGTGACTTTAAGACACGAAATGTTTCGAAAATGCTCAGGTAAGTAGGATTTTTTGTTAGTTACATTATTCCAATGCTGGCTTTTAAAGCAAATAAAAACCTCAGGACGTTATTATTTGTAACTCATAACTTACCAAGTCATTTGTTAACTTGGCTAGTAACAATCCAGATATGCAAACAATATTATTTCCAGCCAAGAACAATCTTTCATGACCTAATCTGTTGTTTTTTGTCAAAGTGCCTGGTGACATTGCATCTTTTCAATTCACAATTAATGTAAGATAATGGTATAATAAAAAAAAAAAAAAAAAAGGAATTATACGTTCACTCTGATTACAAACCTGTCTTTGCTAGAAACCTGTTGAATTTAGGTTTGGGAAACTGTGTTCAGAATCCATGTCATAACAAAATTCCTGGCATTTTTGCATGCTAATCGCAGATACCAAGGTGCTGTAAATAAACTGGCCAGCCTCGCCCTCTAGTTTGCAGGTATTTGAAAGCTTTTCTTCCTCATTTTAGGTCCATATTTTATGGACCTAAGTTACTGAGAAACTTGCACTAGTAATGCAGGATTGTATTAAGTTTTAGATTTTCTATTTAAATTTCTTATAATTTTCTTTAGCAGTTCTCAGGTGTTGGAGAACTAGGGACATCTTGACTTCTTTAAGAAAGAGGAGAATTTGGGGGACTATTTAAACTCAGCATTGGGCTAGGCTACACACGCTATCCAAAATAGTCATCATGACTGTAAAAGAACAATGGATAGTCAGGCTATGTGATATTTATTGATCTTACATTTGCAAAAACTAAAAATGAACATTCAAAACCCCTTAATGTAGAAGTCCTACAATGTCACTTTTGGTTTATATCAGTGAAACCGAGAACGGGCTCAAAGGAATTGATTTCTCCAGAAAACGTACAATGTCCAGGCAACATGCAAATGGCCTCATTCTGTTAACAATTTTCATTTTTGCATCGCCTTCCAACTTAAAAGAGCTCAGGAGTTTTAAAAATTTCACAGGGCAATTTGTAAGAGCAGCTTAGATCTGAGTTGTGGTCAATTTGCCAAATCTTTATTTTTGTGGGGCTTTTGAGTTTTTCACAGTAATTTACTTTCTTTTAAGGTGCAATCAGAGAGACAGAATTTAAAGACTAAGTTGTGACACTGAATTATATTCCTGCGGGAGTGATGGCGACACATTCACTTCATAAAGAAAAATAAGAAGGCTCATCAAAAGTAAGAGGAGAATTTATTTGGATAAATCATGTAATATCGCTTTGCGTAAATACAAGTCTTGAATCTTTCAAGCTCTGAAGGTCAGGGAAATTACTCACACGATCTGTTTAATTCCTTCTTGAAGTATGTTAATGGGGGTAAGTGTAAAGTAGAAAGAAGCAAACAAGGAAAGCATAAGTATTTGTAATTATGTCTGCCGCACTGGCTTGAGACTTGCAATCTCAAGGTGAATTAAAATTCTTTGTTTATTCATTAGGATTAAGGATGGACCTTGCGCAAATTGGCCTGTCATATTGTAGGAGGAGACGCGTTGATTTTCTCTCCCATTTATTCGGTCCTGTCAAGCTCTCGAACGGCGTCACCAAACCAGGAACGCGGCTCGTTTTTTGAAGAGTTTTCGGCTTCGTGCAATCGCACTGCAATGATAATAGCTGTGAGTATTTGCTGGTTTAAAATGTAACCCTGTTAAATATCAACCCGGGGCTCCCGCCGAAGGCTGCCGTCTCCAGCTGGTGCGTGACTCGCCTGTTTACAGAAAACCCACTGGATGTTTCTGGCTGTTTACAAAGTGGCTCCAGAGGTTTACTTAGCAGTGGTTCTGCTTTCAACAAAGCTGTGCGCGCTATTTCCGACTGATTTTTTTTTTTTTTTTGGACTTCCATGAAAAGGAGGAACGGTTTGAGTTTATTTAGGCCCATGTTTCACTCGTGAGCTGGCTTTAGAGCTCGGTTCAGCATCGAGCGTGTGCTCTTCAGTGGGAGCTGTTTCTAGAGGGATTCTCTCCTGGGAGGATAAAAAGGTTTCGGATTTGGTGGAACCTACCTCAGTTTTGGATCCCAAAGAAAACTTGAATTGAGGGTGGTTTATATTTTATTTCTTGCTTGTAGTGGGATTTGGGATAGTTAGGAGGTCCTCAGTGAAGAGGAAGATGACAGCAGCACACGTTTCTTGACCACTTTCCCCCCATCATCCAAAAAAACGAAGCATAATAATTTATGTCTTTTTCTTCAGTTGTTTCAATGTATATCTGTATATGTCTAATGACACATTTTGATTCTTAAAAACAGTTCTTCACTTGACTGTACATTTTTTTCCCTCTTGAGTTTATTTATCAGTCCATGACACCAAAGCTCATCTCTCCTGATATGTTGTCTCCTACATTCCTGCATGGAAATAGTCACCCCGAATAATAAACTCATGATAGGACACTCCTTTCCACTCACGGATTTAATCATAAACACAAGTTCTGTACCTTCTCCTGCAGAATGAAATAGAAGAAACCTGGATTGTGAGGAAAAGAACTCATTTTCCGTAACAAATATTTTCAATGACTAAATTGCACCGTAGGAAATACGTAACTCTTATGTACTCCATACTATGATTTTTTTCCCCTCTGTTTTCACTGAACTGAAAGTTATTCTTTGTATTAAGGAAATTATAAAGTGAAAATCAAAGTAACCTGCATTCCTTGTAGGCTATTCCATCTCTTACTTGGTTTCCTGATGAGGAAACCTGGCTCTTTGAGGTGGAGACAATAGGCTGGAATCCATAAGAATTTTATTTCAAGTAAACTAGCAGTCATATTAGTCCAAAACTGTAAAATAAATGTATGCAAAATTTGTAGTTGTTGTTGTGAGCAGAGTGGTTTAGATGATTCTGGTCCGTTAATGTTCTGGTTTACAATTTTGAAATTACTTCTGTATGTGTGAAGTGTTTTTGGAACGTCTCTGTTCTTGGATAGCTATTTTGGGATACCTTTAAATGTGCGACAAAATGTGACAAATCCACAATCTCATTTAAAAAACTTGGTCTTTATTATCCTGATACCGTGGATCTGAGAAATAAAAGCAAGTTGTCTTTACAAGATACAAAATCATCACCATAGAATCAGAGAATATGTTGAGTTGGAAGGGACCCATAAGCATCGTACTCATTCTTTCAGAGCGTCTGCTGTTTCACTGTGGTTTTGTGGTGATTCTTCAAATTTTTGTAGCCCCTTCTTTACATTTTAAGATTTAATTTCTCTTGTGTACCCTGTAAGAAGTAATAAATTAATGATTAACAGCAGACATATGCAATTTTAGTATTTGTTTTCAGAATCAGTGTAGGTTGTCTTAGATTACCACTTGTCATTACTAATTACTTAGAGTCGTAAGTATTATTTCATAAAAAATATGCAGGGAAGAGCACATAAAATAATTATAATAAAAAATCAGGACCTGGATTTCCTAGCATTATGAGATGAAATAGTTCACTGCTGGAATGGGGATGTATTCAATGGTATTCTTCAATCGTCTATCTCAAATCCGGTACTACTTGATATTAATTAATGGCTTGAATAATGGCATAAAAAGAATATATAGCATATTTGCAGATAACAACCCAAGGAAGCCAGAAAGTATACAAGAGATTAGAATGGTTTTTAAAAATAGAAGAAAATATTTCAGAAATACGTGACAGAAGGAAAAGTTGTACACCTAAATGAGAAAAATCACAAGGCTGGTGGAATAAAGTAGGTGGAATGCAAAACTTCGTATTGGCATACTGGGAAATAGGAAGAGAAGGGTATGAAACATGTCAGACGGTCTCTTTGCTTTAAACTAAGTTAGAAAGATGTAAACACGCTTTGAGAAGACATGATTCCATGAAGAAAAATGGAAGGACTTCAGGTTGTTTAGAATAAAAGAAAAAGAGAAGACTGTGTTGAATGGTGTTGAAATAAATACGAGAGAACACTGCTTGAAAATTGTATTTTTTTTTCCTGTATTCAGATTTGAAATTACAGAAATCAGTTGGCGTCAAATTGCAATAAGGAAAAATAAGGCAAGACAGAAAATTACCAATGGTGAGGGCAGATGAATAGATTGCTTAGAGGGTTATGGAATCTCTGTCATGGTTTGTTTAAACATTTCTTTATATTTTTAAGCTTTTCTGTTTGAGAATTGTGTGAGTATGGGTGATCCACTCCTTAACATACGGGAATGTACTAGAGACTATCGTGAGGGCACTTACAGAATCTTTCTACTACAGTTCTTTTTCCTTTCTCCTGCTTGTATTTTCAGGCTATGTAATATATATATAGTTTATCATCTTACATGTGATGTTTTGTAAGTGTAGATGGCCAGTTTAAATAGAGTGGGATAGAACTGGAGAGATTTTGCTCCTTGTACGTAGAAAAAAAAGCTGCAAGATATTGAAAAAAACAGAAGCAAGATAATTTATCGCATGGAAATGAAGCAGAATATTGCTAGATATTCTTGGGTGCTGTGAACGTTACGATGTCAACAGTTCACGGAGTATTTTATTGAACATTGGATTGTAAAAAATAAAATAAGACACTAAAAAGTTGTATTGAAGTGCAAAGTGATGTCAGGGAGAAAGACGGACTTTCAAGCTAACCATAAAATCAGTGCCTGGCAGTAGCAACAAAACTTAAAGACATTTATAGGTGCTTTGAAAGGCATCCCTGGCACGATTACATTGCAGATAGAACTGGCCATATTTGGGTAAGCGTTTGAGGTTGATATTGTACGGCATACAAATAAGAGCGAGAAACCAAGCACTTCTGTGTGTTTTAAAAAATATTCCCTTAGATGACCGTGGCGATGAGTGTAAGAAAATATGTGGTCGGTTTAAAACAGAATAAGGCAAGTGGTGACAAAGCAAAAAGAGGTGTCCTTATGTCATGGATCAGCCTTCATGTCTAGAATATGATGGTACGCACCACTGCAGATGTACAAGCAATTCCATGCAGAACAGCATGGTGGGTGATGTCTGCGGAGTAATTCTATAATCAGATATTAAACTAGCATTTTTTTAGGACTAAACAATAGGAGAACTGGTTATTTAAAGACGCAACGTGCGTCTGCTCTTGGGTTCCCAGATGAAAACAGCTAAATATAAATATAAATATAAAAAATATAAAACAGTCATTTTAAATTAGCAGATACATGTTCCTCAGAGCAGAAAGAGGAGGGGAGAGGCAAAGAGGAGAAAATCTCTGTAAGACTTGAAAAATGAAATAACGTGGGAGCTTTGATTGACTTTTCAAGTTCTCCTGACTGGTGTGCATTGCGTGTGTTTCACGCATCTCTCTGGTTTATTAAGATAGTTTCAGTGCAAGTCGCAGAACAATGTGGACGTGTTGCTTCAGAAATTTTGATTATATCAACAATTGGTGGTGTATTTAACTCCTTACTAAGCCTCACTTGTTGATTAAAGAGGAAGCATCCTCGATTCATTAAAACCAAGTTCTCAGTCCTCAGGAGCCCAAACAACCTACATATAGCTCGTGATTTGTTATAATTGACTCTGATTTTTTGGATGTCCTGTATAAAATCCGTAATGCAAAGATGCATGCACGCATTGGAGCTGAAATATATTTCCTCAATTAGAAAGTATGGGGAAATAATCCAAATTTGCAAAGACGCTAGTCTAACTCAATATAAATCCTGAAGGAGGCGATGAAGTATTTGTTGTGAAAAATACACGTGCATGGAGTTGTCCTGCGGAGCTGGGAAAAGCGACCTGAACCTACTAAAACGCTGCACTAATGCTTCAACAGTGGCTTATGCTTCGTAGCCATGTAACGCTCCATAAAAACAGTTTCAAAGTCATACGAGAGCTGAAACCCCAGTTTTGAAAGTTATGTACTCGAGCACTTTGGAACCTAAATGTCATTGAAAATGGAAGGTAAGACTCAAACTTGGGCACATTTTAAAATTAGGCTGTCGGCCTAGTCCCTGACGGACAATGGAGGGTTGACATAGCTTTCAAAAGACAATGGAAGGAAATGCCTTTAAGGGAGCTGTTGAAGAAAAGCCTTTTAAAATAGCCACTAAGTCTTTCTTGACTTTGCCTTCAATTCTGCCGCAAGATGACGGTCTCTCAGGATGTGGCTGAGTGTTGGTGTTGAGGGGGTTTGTACGTGAATGTTCGGTAAGGCAACGGTGTGACGTTACATGAAAGGTGTGAACGGAGAATAACAGTATTTTGCAAGGAAGCATGCGGAATTACTTCTTCATGAAGTCATAGAGGTGAAGAGGGCGATTCTAGTCCACTTTCCGATGAGTCTTATTGAGAGTGAAATAAAATCAAATATTTGCCTTGAGGCTCCGTTTCAGTGGAAGTCAGCCGTGGGGTGAGAAATATGCCCGGACAGAGCAACAGACGTCGTGCGTACCCGCTCCTGCCGACCCCAGTATGGTGTTGGCATGACGCTACGCCGCCTGCAGATAATCCCTCCGCTCTGCTCTCCATCTCATCTTGATGCCATGGTAGAGTTTCCGTATGGAACCGGAAACATGATTTAATTTGTAGGTGAAATGATAATTTATGTAAGTTTTGAAAAGTATCTTTGTTGAAATAAAATTGCAAAATGAGCCAGCTTTTATCAGAATTGAGCAGCAATTCCCATCATCCTGCATGTAATCAGTATTGCCACATACAACCTTTTGACCATGGTTTTGTAACTCCTCCGTCCCTTCTACTGGGAAATAAAGAATCCCACAAACAACTGCAAAAAAAACTGCAAAAAAAAAAACCCTTCCCAACAAAAAACTTTCTACGATACATGAGAAAATGCTCTGCTGTTCACTAGACAGAGCTTTTTACCCCTTTTTACTCCACTTCGGGCACACATGATTTTTCCCTCTCTGATGCCAACTGAAATATATGGAAACCTTGTTTGACATGGCATGCAAGAAAAGCAGGAGTGAGGGAGGGAAGCTTTACGTAATAATTTCACTTACTGTCTTTGAGAAACAGGGCTGGTGAAGGTCTCACCGTTTTTACTCAGAGTACGTACAAGCAAATATTTGAGAGATTTTTTTTTTCCGGTTTAATTTCTCCTTTCTGACTAGCTGTTTGAGATGCTTTCTTTGCTCCTCAAAGAGCAGACGGCTAAAAGCTAAGGAAGGAAATTTAACATATTTGTTACAGTTTAGGAGGCATATAAAGTTTCACTTACTGCAAAGAAATATGGTCCGTGGAATTGCGTCCTTTTTGGCCGATCCTGCAAGGACAATAATTGCGTTCCTGGGTATTACGAGGCGGGAAGGAGGTGACTCGGTAGCGGAGACTGTGTTCCGAGTGTCTGCAAGCTGTATAAGGTGCTTTTCACGTCGAGATTGGTCAGAAGTAGGATCGCAATTTCTGTGAAACCAGCCTGTCGGATGAGTTCATGTGTGAATATTGGTATTTTGAATAGCTCCGTGGGGTGAAAAATGGGAGGGGAAGGAAGATCTCTGACGGCATATGCAACATCTTTAGGTTCTGGACTGTGAAGCTCTCTTCTAGGCTTGCTTCTAGATAATAATTCAAAAGAATCCTTTACCTGGAAGGAATGAATGTCAAACATTGTATAGCTTTGCTTACAATAGTAGCTCAGATGCTTCGTTTCATTAACCACATTTTAGACCACATTCCCTACTTGCTGCTTTATCTGAAAGGACGGTGGTTCCTCCGGAAGGATGAATGTCGTCTTCTTCATGTCTTTCAAATGCCGCCTTTGAAATGTATATTGTTAAGTCTTCTTGGCTAAATGTTCTGCTCCTTTTCTTGCAATGACAGCATCCTTTGGGGTAGTTCTTCCTCCCTGCTCTTCTCATTTTATTCACTTTCAAAAACAAAAGGTCTCCTGCTGGGAGTTTTATATTCTTCTTGGGGCCTTTCCAACATCTATCACACAGTGCGTACGAGGTGTGTGGAAAAGCCAAGGCGACGCACATTTTGGAGCAGCAGCAGCAGAAAACATAGCTCCTATTTCCCTTTTAAAATAAATTTCACTTTAAATATAAACTAAATGTTAAGGGGAAGAGATTGCCTCGGACGAGATTTGTTTAAATACATGCATTAGTGATTTGGCTCTGTGGTTGTCTTCAGAAGGCATTTAATTAAGCAAGTACTTATTAGCTTATCCTAACAGTTTAGCAGCTGTCAGAATATTTAATTGTACATTAAAATTAATTTAATTTTGATAAAGTGAGCACTTAGGTAGCTATCTTCTAAATACCGAGGGGGAAGAAAAGAGGGAGGAAGATCAGTGCTTGGGTAGTTTGCCTTGCTTTGAATGGAAAGAAAAACCCAAACAAACCATAAAGTCTTAACAATCACTTTGCTTTCATCATGTCTTAAAAGGCTTGTGCAAAGCCTTTGTCCCTTCTGAAGCCAAGCAGGATTTATCCCTTTATGATGATTGCGGTTAAAATGCAGGAAAATGAGTTTAGCAGCTGTCAAAATTAGTGCAACTCCAGGGACTAATAAAAAGGAAAACTGCGGTGTTGACACATCGGATAACATCCTTGGGATGTGGGACAACACCTAATGCGCGTTTGGGCTGACCTGCTGGATGCGTGTGTGGCAGCCCTCGAGGATGGTAATTAACTTGAAGAGGGACGTTATGCTTAGGTTTCAAATTGTCTATACCACTTAAAGGAGAATAAACACTTTACCGCAAAGTCTGGGGGATCCAAACATAACCTGAATTTGCGGAGAGCTGCCTTGCGGTATTTATTCGTGCCCCTTACAAAATGTGTGTGAATATGTCTGATAATGTTCATATTTATAAAATATTTAATGGGCCTATGACCGACAAAAGCCCATAGGTATATACATATATATTCAATTAATAGCAAGAAATTATAAGAATCACTAAGTACTTGTTCTTCAAAAATATTTCCAGTCGCTAAAACGAACAATAAAAATATCAGTAGGAAAAATAAGTATGAAAAAAAAAAAAAGAAAAACAGTGTTTTAAGGCGATCTAATTTCCACAGTACTGGTTTAATTACCTTGAGATAAATAGGTCACGGACCTGAATGCGCAGAAAAAGCTTGCAAGTCAAAATGCAAAAGAAAAAAAAGCCGCATCACCCTTGCAGGGAAGGTCTCCAGGCTTATCTGGAGGAATAGTGACCTGAGAGGGAATCTCTTCCCTCCTGCCCTAAAGGCAGCATGAGAGGGAGCTGTGTCTCGTAGGTCAGAGAAAGTAGGAAGAGGTTAGAATTGCCAGAAGTCAAGCTGGAGCGACCTTTGCAAAGAAATTAAAACAAACAAGCGGAAGGATTCTTTAGCTACGCAAACACGAAGAGAATAAGATCTGTTTGCATGAAGTAACCTGTACTGGCCCCCAGTAAGAGTAGCCTTTGGAGTCACTTTTTAAACAGTGATGCAAAAAAGTCTGCAAAAGGCAGGCGGCTAACGGCTACGAGCGCGTGGCAGCGGAGACCCCCTCCTGCGGGACGGTGGCAAAGCTCAGAACGCGACATACTCCAAAGGGATTATGGGCGGGAATTAGACGGGTGCTTTCAAGGGTTTTGACATTTCAGGTCTGGTAGCAAGTATGAAGAAAATGGGATGAGGAGCAAAGGAAAAGAAAAAGTTAAAAAAAAAAAAAAAAAAGACTGAGGTACAATTTAAGTTCATCAAAGATTTATCTTCCTAAATTTATGTAACCTTTGATAAGATAACGTCTAATTCTGGTAACATGATTAGGTATGGCTTGTTTTCTGCTGGGGGAGTAAGAACTGTTGTTCCGTGGACTCCCAAGCTTCTTTTTTGCCGGGTCACTTTGATTCTGTGGATGAAACCTGATGCTGGAGGGAGTTCCCCGCCCTTGCCTTGTACAGGGTGCTCCATGAACTCCTTGGTTTGTCTCTCATCAAAAGGCATGTTCTATGTAAAGTTTTATAAACAGCTGGCTTTGCCTTTACTACTGTAACCCAATGCCTCCTGAATGCGATTCTTGGACTGATGATGGGATGCAAAGTAATCCAGTTTTGGGCTCCCTAGTTCAAGAGGGACAGGGAACTGCTGGAGCGAGTCCAGCGAAGGGCAACTAAGATGATTGAGGGACTGGAGCATCTCCCTTATGAGGAAAGGCTGAGAGAGCTGGGACTCTTTAGCCTGGAGAAGAGAAGGCTGAGGGGAGACCTTATTAATGTTTACAAGTATCTAAAGGGTGGGTTGAAGGAGGATGGAGCCAGGCTCTTTACAATGGTTCCCAGTGACAGGACGAGGGGCAATGGGCACAAGTTAGAACATAGGAAGTTCCGTTCAAACACGCGGAAAAACTTCTTTACGGTGAGGGTGACAGAGCACTGGAACAGGCTGCCCAGGGAGGGTGTGGAGTCTCCTTCTCTGGAGACTTTCAAGACCTGCCTGGATGCAGTCCTGAGGGATGTGCTCTGGGCAATCCTGCTTTAGCAGGGGAGTTGGACTAGATGATCTCTAGAGGTCCCTTCCAACTCTGAAGATTCCGTGATTCTGTAATTCTGTGAATGGTCAGTAACTTCTTGCTTGCCTGCAGAACCAACCTGCCTTCCAGTGTTCTCATTTGTGGGACTGAAAGCAGATTTCTGGCCCTCAGAATACAGGAGCTGCACCGCTACCGCTTTTAAAGCAAGACCTAATCCATGAGGCCTGGAGAGGGATCAGAGGCTCTGTTATGAATGCGTCGTAAACACTGGTTATTAATGGAAGTTACTGCACTGGCTACAGGGAGAAGCTCTTGTTCTCCAGGGAGCTCAGAGAAAATCTGTTTTCCAAAGGCAGAATTCACCTCCTGTTTCAAGTGGCATTGTGGGAAAAAAGCCAACAGCTCTGAACCACGCTTTCTTTTTCACGAGCAACTGGAGACAAGTTTTATTAGAATCTTTTTCCCAAGAGATAGTAGCTACTGTTGGCCGACGGTAGTCGGAGAAAGGAGAGGGCAGAGGACTGGCCAACAAAAGCTTTCACAACGTTGTAACTCCCACATTTTTTTTTTCCTTTTTCCTCTTCCTTGCTTAGGACGATTCATATTGTGCGTCTTCTAAAAAACCCGCCCTCTCTGAAAGTACCTTTTTGCCAGTTTCAAGCAGGCTGGTCGGTAACAAAGCAATCCCTTTGTTGGCTTTTTTGCCTCGATCCTTTTGCTAGAAAACCTGTTGGCTGCGCTATCGCATAGCTATAAAATTACTTGCCCGTAAGATAGATAGATTTTAAAATTACTGGAGCGCATAATTCTGTAACTCGGATGCTTTCCTTACTCATACATCTCCAAAGTGCGTTCAGGGCTGATGAAAGGCTTGAAAGCCTTTTGGCTATAACATTGCTACTGCAAACATCTTGCGTCATCTTGACAGGTGAGAGCAACCTCTGGATGATAATTTGGCCTATTTCTGTTTTCAAAAGGGATCTGCATTGACACCATAAACATGCTAAATGTGCTGGTAGACCTGGATTCTTCTTTGCAGGTGGTGTCTGAATCGTTGTTTTCACTGCCACGCAGGCTATACCATAATCTTCCCTCCGAAAGTTAGTCTCTTAAAAACCTGTTGTAAATCTAATTGCTTTTTGACATTTTTGGGTAGACAGAGGTTTGTGTTAAACACATAACTGCTGTCAAGTCTTCAGTAGAGGGGTTTGGTTTGTTTGCATTCAAACATAAAATTTGCACTGGCTCCAGTGATTTCATAGAGGGAAAGCCCAGGGAAAGCAAGAGTTTCTGTTCAGTCTCCTGAAATTGCGGCAATCCCGGTATTACCTGCATGTCAATAAAGGAAAGAAACTTGCTGTATGTGACCAGCAATCAGCTTCTTTCCTAGCATCACCCGAATTTATATCTCTTGCCATGGCAGAGAGATGTACTTTGTTCCCCTCAAGTAACTTGGACAGTACGTAAGTCTTTTGAGGGGATTAACCCTCCCCATTGCTGATGATTCCTATATATCCTAACCCTAAGAACTCCTGTTTGTCCCTGCCGCAGCATTTCAGTGCCAGGAAAAGATCTTACACCTCCTCTAAACCTCTCTGACCTCTCCTGCTTAAGCCAGCGTTACCCCAGATTCTGCAAGAGCCACCCAAAGAGGCTGCTGCGTGGAGGGCAGGGGATGCAGGAGTACGCCTGGGATGCCTTTCAGGTGTCACTCCCCAAAGCTCTCCACCTGCAATGGAGAAACGGAGTCTCATGACTTTTTAGTGGCTTCTTGTAGCATGCCCTCCCTAGTCCCTCTTATAGGAGTAGAGTAGAGTAGAGTAGAGTGGAGTGGAGGAGAGTAGAGTAGAGTAGAGTAGAGTAGAGTGGAGGAGAGTAGAGTAGAGTAGAGTAGAGTGGAGGAGAGGAGAGGAGAGGAGAGGAGAGGAGAGGAGAGGAGAGGAGAGGAGAGGAGAGGAGAGGAGAGGAGAGGAGAGGAGAGGAGAGGAGAGTGGAGGAGAGTAGAGTAGAGTAGAGTAGAGTGGAGGAGAGGAGAGGAGAGGAGAGTAGGGTAGAGTGGAGGAGAGTAGAGTAGAGTAGGGTAGAGTAGAGTGGAGGAGAGGAGAGGAGAGGAGAGTAGGGTAGAGTGGAGGAGAGTAGAGTAGAGTAGGGTAGAGTAGAGGAGAGGAGAGTAGAGTAGAGTAGGGTAGAGTAGAGTAGAGTAGGGTAGAGTGGAGGAGAGGAGAGGAGAGGAGAGGAGAGGAGAGGAGAGGAGAGGAGAGGAGAGGAGAGGAGAGGAGAGGAGAGGAGAGGAGAGGAGAGGAGAGGAGAGGAGAGGAGAGGAGAGGAGAGGAGAGGAGAGGAGAGGAGAGGAGAGGAGAGGAGAGGAGAGGAGAGGAGAGGTAGTTCAGCACAGCTCTGGCTAGACAAACAAATAACACTGATGCACGGAGCAGGTGAAGCAGTGGAAGAGCTGGTGGGACTCCTCAAGGAGGGTCTGCAAAGATCTTGAAAATCTGTAAAGCAGGTTTACAATATCCTGAATTCTAGTCTGTGTCTATACATGTGATAGTTGCATATTGGGTGAAAAGAGGGGTTTTTTTTGCAACATATGGTACATAGAATCACAGAATGGTTCGGGTTGGAAGGGACCTTAAAGATCATCTAGTTCTGACCCCCTGCCATGGACAGGGACACCTAGTCTACCCCAACCACTACAAAAGCTAAAGCCTGTCACGTTCAAAAGTTGATGCTGGTGGGGAGTGCTGCCGTTTCAGGGATGTGCGCTGAAAGCATGATGAAGCTTTACCTTTGAGAATATTTTACCATAGTCTGTCACATTTCTTCCTCGCTCTTCTACCGATTTATCTGGAGAACACAATTTGCAGATTTTTAACAGTGATGTTTAATTGCTGGGATATCTTCATCTAGCTATTTTTCAGCATCTGAGGACTTCCATTCAAGATTGTCTTTTATTTGGGAGAAGTTATGGCTTAGATGAAAGTTTTGACTTTGAGGCAAAGCCTATTGGTTGGGTGGTTTTGGTGTCTATTGTGCTCACACTTGGCTTAGATTATTTTAGTGGTCCTCTAGTAAATATGGATTAGCTTTTTCTGTGAATACCTCTTTGCCATTGACAGATTCCTGAAAGCTGGTTGGAGGTTATTTTTTCTTTAAGAAATATTTAGTTTGGGTGATATCTTCGTAAACAAAAAAAGAGAAAATTGCATTTATTAAGTATTTTCATTCCAAATGTAATTTTCATTTCAGAAGATAAAATTGTCTGGAACTTTTACGAAACAAAATGATTACTGATATATGGAACATTTTTTTTTTGTGTTCGTACACTCCTTACAGATTTAAGGAAATGAAATTCATTCATGTTTGGCATATCATATGCATAATCCCATGGAGTTCAAAGTCTTGTTTTACACTTCAGCACTGGGAATCGGGATTTCCCAACACAATGCGGTCACAAAAAATGAATTAGCACTGACGCAGAGCTCATGACCTCCTTGGCGCCAAGGGGCTACATTTAGCCAATTTCCTGCAAGGATATAGTTCAAGGAAAGTTTCTCACCGTTGCCTAATGTAATTTATATGATCACATTTACTTTTTCTTTTAACTTTTACAGGAGTGACTTTAAAAAAAAATCCGTTTTTAATAGTTATTTCAATACCATTCCCTCGTTGAAAATAAGATTTCATTCCATTGCCTTTGTATCTGCCCTGCTTGACTGTTAAGTCCCACGTTTTGTTATTTCAGCAGACTTCAAACGTGTAATAAATAATTTCCACTGGGTTGGCACTTCCTTTTTGCTTCCTGATGTAGGGATTGATTGTTCTTTGCAAGTCTCTTGGGATTTTATGAGCTTTCTCAGAATGACTGACTTGACCACAAATTCAGCCATCATAATTTTCAGAAACCGTTCACACAGAAAAGCCAATAGAGGCAATTTTTAGAACAATAGCAACTGCTGCGTATTGTATGAGATCAAATGCCTTCTCAGGTGTAACGGGAGATACAAACAATGATGGAATTGACTCAAAATGTTGTTAGGCATGGGATTTGAGTCCGTCGCAGGGAAAGTTGTTAATATGAAAAGTTGTGCAAGAGAATATTTTTAGAAGAGGGTTTTCTCACAAAGGGTGTCTTGACATATGCATAAAAATAGTAGTGTGGTTGCTGAGACTACAGTGTGGAAGCTTAGCAAGTACTGTGGAGATGAAACAACATTAAAACTACTCACTGAAACCATCTTAGGTTAAGAACGTAGTAAAATTTTGGTCATAAAATAGTAGGTCAATAGTAGGTCAAGAATGTAATTGAATAATTAAATATCTCAAACAGAAAAAAAATAAGAAAAGAAACTAAAGCATTAAAAATGGTTGAGAAAGCAAAAGTTCAGGGTCCAATTCAGGTGGCTAAAGGCAGGTAGGTAGGTAGGTAGATAGGTAGGTAGATAGAGAGAGAGAGAGAGAGATAGGTAGGTAGATAGATAGATAGATACAATCACCCACTACGTAGTGGAAGAGAGTGGTCAGGCACCCCCTCAGCCTTCTTTGGGGAGAACAAGCCCAGCTCCCTCAGCCTCTCCTTCTGTGCCAACTCAGTGGGCTGCCACTTGATTGCCTCCAGTTTTCTCAGGTTGTTGTTGAACTGGGGAGCCCAAAACTGTGCGCAACATGTCAAATACGCTCCTGTAGGTGCCGACCAGAGGGAAATAATCTCTTGCCTTTTCTTTCTGGTTGTGTCTCTTCACGTAGCCCTGCTTCACTGCAGCAAGGGCGCTTCTCTGGCTCATGTTCAACTCGTTGCCTGCCTGGACCTTCAGATCCTTCGGTACAAAGCTGCTTTTTAGACTGTCTGCCTTCAGGGTGTAGTGTCGCATGGGCTTATTCTACCCAAGGTGTGGGGTTTTGTAGTTGTACTTTATGAGGCTTCAGTCAAACCTTGTCCTTCAGCTTGTGAAGATCCCTCTGAATGACAGCTCTGCCCTACACTACATTGACTGCTGCCCCCAGTTTGGTGACATTCCTGAACTTTATCAGCAGCGTTCTGTTCTGTTCCATCAGCCAAGCTGTTGGTGAAAGTCTTCAATAATATTTTCCTGAGAATTGTTGACCCCTGAGGAATGCCACTGGTAATCGCCAGACTTCAAACTCAAGAACTAGCCTTCAAACGTGGCAGTTGAGCTGGCAAGCTGAATGTTCTCACCTGGTTCAGCTACAAGGATGCTATGGGCCACTGTGTCAAAAGTCTTGTTAAAATAAAGGTAAATGACACCCATTGCCCCCAGAGCCAGCCATCTGATGATAGAATAAATGTAGTTATTCAGGCCCACTTTGCCTCTGGTAAAACCTTTGAGATCACCTAAGAAGTACAGACTTGTGTGTGGTTCATAATGAGTATTATTTTCAGAATACATGGAAAAAAGTTTCGCACTTGCGCGTGATAGATTGGCCTCTCTTCCTGTTGTCCTGTTAGGACAATGTAGGACAGGGAAAAATGTCATTATTTATAAAACGTAAAAAGACAAGCTGACTGTACTTGATAATGCCAAAAATTGTCTGTAGAATTATTGGATTGAGTATTCTAGAGTGGGACAGTGAAAATTAATAAATTCTGTGATATCACATAACTAAGTTTTTTGGAGGTATGATTGGGATTTCCTATCAATTTTTTTTAAATGCTTTAACCAATTAGAAGGTTTCTCTGGAGCCAACTTGGCACATATCTGGGTTGGACTGTTACTGCCCTATCAGATCTTATTAGCGGATTTTTTAAGAAGTCAATGTTTGCCAATACGAAGAAGCAGAAAGTGAGATTGCACGGTTATTTCCTATTCCAAATACAGGGTAAAACTGGATTAAATATTTAAACACAGTAATTGTTGGAAAAGATGTTTTGTAGTGATGGATAATGCATAACTAGCACTCCTAGACTTACTATTAAAAATATTTCTGGAAAGCATTTTAAGTGACACAGAAGTAAGTGTCAAATATGCATTTAATTTATACTTAAAGAAGAAAAAAGATTTTATATGTTAAACACCCTATTTAACAGATTGCTTTTTTAGACTTAAGTAGAAGGATTATCATCATGACGTTATGTATTCTATTCTATATGGACTGGAAGCTAAGTGGTCATTCCACGGACGTAGAATGCATGCTGTATTTTCCATGCCAAGCAGAGTAACTCCTGTTAGAAGGAGTAACAAAATAAGTCTGTAGTCTCTGTTTATTAATTCCTAATTTGTATTTGAATCGATTATTGTTGGAGGGGTCCATATGTGACCCCTGGGGGTCTCGGGCTGTAAGGTAAGCTCCCCTGCTCTTAACAGAGCGTGTGACTGGCCCTATCAGAAGGTGGTGGCAGAGGCTGGAGAAGGCTGAGGTCACCCTTGGTGCAGGTCTGGACCTGCTGCCCCAGACCACCGGAGGAGCAGTTGTCCCCTCCAGCTTCTGCACCACCTTCAGGGCTCTGGCTTCTCTCAGCTCCTTCGGGAACCTGGCGATGTGAAGATTTGGGTATGTGACTCATGGCTTAGTGTGTTGCATTTGAAAAATTAAGACGTAGACTTCCTTTGCTCAAATGTTAAAAAAATGCTGTTGGCACAGTCATTCACTTGGGAATAGGTGGTTACTTGACTGCTGTGCAAGCGCTGTACTAATGAATGGAGTATAACATCACGTAATTTTCCTACGTTCGTACCGCAGAAAAAAAACGCCGAGGGCTTTGATCCAAAGTAATCATGTTTCCTGTTTTCATCCACCAGTCGTACAGTTTTACCACGTCGTGTGGAAAGACGGCTGGAATTATATATCCTGTACAAGCAACTACGATGCAAGTTTGTGCCTGGGAAGTAAATGAGCTCAGAAATATTTGTACAAACTGCCCTTTGCTGAAAAGAACTCAAACTACTCATTAATTTGTCAATGTATCTATGTCGTATATAATCAAGATAATTCAGCCATTTTTATGAGAACTTTATGCCCAGTGGCGTAACTTTCAGTCTTCAGTTGTAACTAACGTGCAACCAGTACCTACAACGCAATTGGACATTCAGCAGAGCGCTTTTTCTCAGCCAGCTGCACGAATTTAGAAATTCGCTATTAAGAGAACGGAACTGAGAGTCTGGTGTCTGTTGCTCAATAACTTAATACAAAGTGGGAGACGCTGTATGTAGAGCAGCATGAAGATTCATATTTTCATTATCACAGAATCACAGGACAGTGGGGGTTGGAAGGGAGCTCTGGAGATCACCCAGTCCCACCCCTGCCAGAGCAGGGTCACCCAGAGCAGGTGGCACAGGAACGCGTCCAGGCGGGGTTGGAATGTCTCCAGAGACGGAGACTCCGCTATTATCACAGCTCCGTTATCGCAGCTTTTCAAAGAGAAGGTGAGTCTAATTAGAGGAGATGCTAAATCTCAGTCCTGCAATGTAAATAGTGCTGAAGTTCTGAATCGCTGAGCTCAGTCTTGAAACCGTGCGGCTTTATTAGGAGAGAAACTACGCGATGGGCCTTCTTCATGGCAGCTTCCTGCTATGGAAGACAGAAGAAGTAAAGACGAGGGCGTGTGCCATGCCACTGGTTGGGGTATGAACACGGGCAAACAGCAATCAGCCCCAGTTTTGGGAGTGGGGAGATTATCTAGAACAGGGGATCGGCCACCAACTAAAGAGACAGCGGTGGGACATAAATCACTGTGCAGTGTTTGTGTACGAAATTAAGTGCTGGAGCTAAAAGGTGAGAGAAAGTTGGAGACTTGTCATAAGACTTTGCTTAAAATCAACTTCCAGTAATAAAATACACTTTCTTACCAAAAGCTAAAAAGCTAAGAATAACTCTTACTGGTTATATAATAGTAGGTAAATGAATATATCTTCTCTAAATCATTCACAGTATGTACTGGGGGGAGATGGTACATCCTGGGAAATCGGGGGACAGGCTTGAAAAGTTTGGGGAATTGCTGCAGTATCAGAGCAAGACTGATAGTCTCAAAGACTTAGTAGAGGGCTCACTACTTAGCTCAGTCTTGTCATCTTTATTGTAAGGAAATTATTGTATTTGGAGATCCTTTCTGTTACTGCTAATCTTTTATTTTTTCCTATCCATAATTGAAGTTTACCTAACAAAACAGGAAGCAGTCCAAAACAAGTTTTTCCCCAGATTTCCCTTCATTTTGAAACTCATATCTCTTATTTTACCCTATCTATCTACATGCACATCCACATACATATGTGTATATACATATCTATATATATGTTTATACTCCATTTATATATACACATTTATACATATATCATATCTATAGAGATATCTTCTGCAAGGTTCCTTGATTATCTAAATACATATCTGGTCTCTCCCTTGATTATCTCAATATGCACCTGCAGGAATTTATCAGTTATTGCTCAAGATACTTAGAGAACCTGTTATATTCCATACTTTAAAGGAAATATTAATTTTCCTTTTATTTTCTTTAACAGCAAGAACATAAAGCATAGCGTACTTTTTGGAGACGACTCAAAATGATACCATCTTTTTGTTTGACTTGGATGCAGGTACCTGAATTCCACTTATGAACTGTTTCCCGTTTAAAGCGTGTCAGAAGCCAAGACCTCCTTCTGTGTGCAGATTCACCGAAATCATTGATTTCAACCAAAAGCAGAGGGAAGTAAAAAAAAAAAAAAAAAGCCATCCTGAACTACAATTCTGGCACTCTTGTGGGAAGGGGAAAAGATGGTTTTATTACTGATCTGGGCCTGTTTTGCATTATTTTTCTCACTGTCTCTCCTGTCTTTCAAAGACAACCATTCCCCCTTTCTCAAGAACCGGAATAGTTGACTGTGGTACCTTCTTGGAGCCAGCTGGGATTGTGTAGGAAACTAATCCGGCATTCGAGTTAGACACCGAAGGTAAACTACCTGTAAAGTTTTGCAATAAAGGAAGATCTTTGCCTCTTCGTAGGGTTGTGTATCCACGTGGGGTTTTGAGATTCCACATTTGGAAGGATGCACGAAGCTAACTGTGCCAGAAAGGAGACTTGCGAAGATGTTGGTGTTCCTCACAGAAAGGGTGGCTGCGGGAAAAGAACAGAAACGGATCAGAAAAGTTGGCCAGAGGCTGCATTGTTAATTTTGTAGGGGAGCAGACTATATAAAAGTTATATATGATATATGAGCTACATCTGATCTCTGGTGACACTACCTGTCCCACTAGGGCTGGCTACCAGATCTTAATACCTGGTCGTGCAGCACTTCGAGCATTTTAATTCCCATATAAGTTTGCAGTGAAGTAGAGGATACGTCTTCTTTGCGTCTTGCCATGGGAATTAGTCTCCTGTTTCGAAAACAGATCGGCCCAACCCTGGGCTGAAAAGGCTTATGCAAGAGCAGAAGAAGCCACTTCTATTGTTTTTGTTTTTCAATGCCTCTGTCATTACATTCTTTTATTTCTTTTCATTTGTTGAAAATTTATGAAATATATGAATAGTACTGGAACCATAATTTTACTGAGTAATACGAAAACCTTGCAGTGTTCTCTGTCTTATTTGCAGTTAAGCATCTCTAGAGAATGCGTTTAACATTGCCTTTTCTATGTTGTATTTTGGCACGAGAGGGAGATTAGAAGTCTGTTAGGAATGCGTAGTATTTGGCACCATCGGAAAGCAAAACAGGATTTATCAGAATTCTAGCTAAAGAAAAAAAATAGCTTTTGCAGTATTATTTTTGTAAGTGCATTAAGGGCGTATTTGATGTTCTCATACACAGTGTGTCTCAGTAGCTGGAAGGACCCAGCTGAATAACTCCATCTGCTTATGAAAATGTTGTCTACTCAGCAGATGACAATTTAGGTTGAGGATTGTTTTCTTTGGTGTGAAGACAAAGTAAAACGTACGCAGTGCAAGCAATAAATAAGCAAAACGTAACGTTCCCAAATGGGAAGAACATACTTCCAGGGCTTTAGAGGTAGGATGGATCAGCTCTCATCAATTCCACAATATTGTGTTTGACTTTGAAAGACAATTACATTTTTATTCATTTCAGCTAATATAAATTTGGACGCGAGTGCTAAATATCAATGCCCGCGTGGTGTTTTGAAGACAGGCCAGCAGAACGTGCTATCTGATTGCTGCAACGATGGCTTTTTACTGCAAAATAATACCAAATTAAACAGCTTTCTCATTTAGCAGATAGCTTAATCAGAAACAATGCAAATAAGACTTAAAATAGATTCATGGGCCATGCGTAGATCTCTCACATCTCACACAAACTCAGATTAAGTATTTTTAAAGTCCACTAAGTGAACTGCGAGCTCCCGTGGCTCCGACTCTCCTCCCTTCCCTGAGAATCCTGTGTTTTCTCTAGTAGTCAAAGTGTGTAATGAGAAGTAAAAAGAGGAGAAGTAAAAAGATGAGAACGGATTTTCAACCTTTTCCTCACACCTGGAGAAACAAGTTAAATATCCATCACCTCGAAACATCCCACCAGAGTGACTGGTGTCAATGATCCGGTATTGCGGATGAGCACCGTCAATATGAGCGCCCTTCATTCTTCCACATCGAGCACTACAATAAAATGGGCTCTTGGTTGGTGTGAGCATGTGTAAATACCCGTGGAAGTTACCTCAAGGAAGCATCTTTGGTAACACAGGTGGTAGATGCGGTGCTTACCACGTGAATCAGCCGAGATGTCCCCAAAAAGGCAGCTGTACCACCGAGTCTGGCTCCGGCTCGCGGCAGTTTTCCTGCGGGAAGTGTAATTAAAAGCAGGACTCACGGGGAGCTCGTCGGGATCCACCAAAGACCAAAAGGTGTCACTGTACTGATGTCAAATTGGAACTCAGCCTGACGTTCACCCCGAGTTTATCCTATGAAATTACTGATAAACTTGGGGATGAATGCTTGACAGACTCTTCCACCTCTACAAATAACGCAGTATTTTGCCTTTTAGATCTCTGATTGAAGAAAATCAGACTTTTATTACTGATGTAAGAGGAATTACTGCTGTCTTATTCACCTCTTTATTAGATTTTAAACCACTGAAGTTTAAGTAAAGGGGCTATTTTTTTGTTCAAAATGCTTTTCTTTTCTGAATTCTTTCAGTAGCTATACCTGACTAAACATAGAATCATAGAATCGTCTAGGTTGGAAGGGACATTTAAGATCATCGAATCCAACCATTAGCCTAAAACTGCCAAAACCCCCACTACCCCACGTCCCTCAGCACCACGTCTGCCCGGCACCCCCAGGGATGGCGACTCCACCACTGCCCTGGGCAGCCTCTTCCAATGCTTGACAACCCTTTCGGTGTAAAATTTTTTCCTTTTCCATTGACGTGATGATGACAGCTTAGCAATTGGAAATTTATTGCTTTCAATTAAGTATAAGAAGTATTAAATAATCATACCAACATTTAGCATCGTAAACCAAGAATTGCTCTAAAAGAATGGAGCGCACACCAGGCAAGGCTGAACAAGGCAGACGGAAATGAAGTATATACAGTATAAAATACAAACAAGTATAAATAAGTACAAACAAGTTCTAACTGTGTTACTTTACCCTACAAATTAATGACACCACAGCAAAAATACAAAAAGATGTGGAGTTTTTTTCGTAGAACAATTGCAACTCACAACAGTAGGGCTTTCTTAGTCAAAGAAGAAACCCATGTCATACCCTAGATAAGGGTCTCATGGCAGAAGTGAGAAAGGGGAATTAGTCACATGAACTAGATGAAGAGGATTTGTTCCGATACTTGTCAAGTCTCCAGAGCTATGAACTAATAGCAAGTGATAACATCCAGGACAGTTTAGTCCCTCCTCTAACACCTGCCGGCGTGTTACAAGAAGGTGATGGTCAATTAAATAGCACTGGAATCCCAGTCTTCCATTTTAAAATCAACAGCAATACTTTAGAATATGATCTTCTCCATTTCGGACCCGAATTTTATTTACTTATTTCATACAAAGTACAAAAACTCAAATAGAAGGGAGAGAACCTTTTCCATGTGTTTTGGGCAGAAAGTTCATATTAGTACTTTCTGAATTTTACTGGATTTTACTTCACAGGGTAAATAGCGACGTCGTTGGTTTATGTGTCTTGATGGAGTTCGGCCGTACAGTTATGCTGCACTACAAGCGTTTGCAGAAGTGAATCTTCAGGTTAGGGAAACCTAATTTGGAAATTTGCCTCCTATTAACTGGGGGCAAATGAATGAGGATTTTTAGGGTCTAAGTTTAGGATTTAGGTACTGCTTACAGTCATTATAAAGTCAGTTGTGGATCTAATCCCTCAGATATTTTTCCTGTCTGTGTCCTTTGGTTTTCCTCTTTACAGATTCTTCAGTGATAAATAAGGAAATTTTAAGAGCTGACTCATGAGTATTCGTAAGGCTTAATTAGTTTTTGGTATGACATTTCACTATGTTGTAAACTCCCACAGGAACAATATAGTTGAGACCAAAATTTGGTCTAATCTATCTGCTTTAAAACTTCCTGAACCTTATATAAAACAGTTTTGCTGTCAGTGGGGGTTGTTTCGAATGCACTTAATCTTAGTTAACACTTCATTAATGGTGGGATGTTTAATTTTCTCTGTCTTATTTTTTTTTCAGTCCTTTTCCATGATGCACACTTTGAGTTTGGCAGTGTTGCTCACTCTCTTGAAAAGCAAACAAGAATTCAGGTAGATATATGTTGGTAACTTTTGTGTAAAAATAGTAACAATAGTTACGGACGATATTGTCTCAAGCTATGGAGTTCTCACAGATATAGTTACCTATTTGGTAAACGTAAAGAGTTTTCAGGTATATGAGTTTTCATGAGTATACGTAATTCTTCCCTCCCTGAGCAATCAACGATCAACATCCAACGGGAGTGCTGGATGACACTTACCAGGCCTCGCTACTCTGAAGGCTGATCTCAGTCTTACAGTGACGCCATTAAAATGAATAATACCTTCTAAAGCAGAAGAAAGACTCACTGATGTCAGCAACAGGCTGTCTCCTGCAGACGTAATGGTTTTGACTTGCCTTCAGCTAACCTCTTCTTGACATTCTTCTCGAAGGCCAAGAGAATTTTTTTTTCTTTTTTTTTTTTTTTTTTTTTTTTTTTTTTTTTGCTTTCCTGGGTATTGATTTTTCTTCCTGGGAGTTTGAGAATCACACAACCACAGATGGTCAGGGTTGAAAGGGCCCTCTGGAGATGACCCAGTCCAACCCCCTGCCAGAGCAGGGTCACCCAGAGCAGGTGGCACAGGAACGCGTCCAGGCGGGTTTGGGATGTCTCCAGAGACGGAGACTCCACCACCTCTCTGGGCAGCCTGTGCCAGGGCTCTGCCACCCTCAAGAAGTCCCCTAATAGATGATCTTCAGGCTAAGCTAAAAGCAGGTCCAAGAAGCTGTGCAAGTCCCAGAAGAAGCCAGGATCTCGGCAGCGTGGAGGGCTGCAGCCACATCCCCACCTCGCGACCACTCAGCGAAGAGTACGGTAGTCCAGGAACCTGCGCGCCCGGTGTTCTGCAGGACGCCGGCCGGTGACAGAGAGAATCGCTGAGTCAGGACCGCGGGCTGTGAAAGGTGAAGTTTTCTTAATCTGCAGGTTGTCTATGGGCTTGTTGTCATACCGTTGTTGGAGTTAATAAAATAAAAATAGTTTCTTCGGGAGTATTTTTGAAAATAAATTGCAGTTAAAGAATACAAGATATACTTCCTGTATGTTTTAAAGAACAACGACAAGTAAACAATAAAGGGAAACGTTAACTGGTAGATCTTCAATAGCTAAAGACTTTTGACTGTAAAGATTTGTAAAATCTGAACGTTTGTAAATTTAATACAGTATGAATCTAATGCGGTAATGTACTGAATGAACAGGTGAACTTTTAATGCTTTCATTCTCTGAAGCACAACCTTTTACTGAGTACTAATCTCTCAAAAGAATAAAATAGGAATTTTTTTAATATATATATGTACTTGCAGTAATATTAAAACATCTCATCGCTGCCTTGTCTGTTCTTGCAAATAAATACATGAAAGTGCTGTCACGCGGTTTTGTAGTTCCCCCAAAGACAAGACTAATATGTACTTAAAATGTATTTGAAAACTCACTCTCTTACTTTTGGAAATTACCTTTGAGAAATTCTTGATCTCTACATAAAGCATATATTTGTATTTTTTTTCATGAAAGTAAATGTTAGTACTATATCTTCCTCCAACGGATGTAACTGCCTTGATTTAGCCTCTGGAAAATATTTCCATGTTTGTTTTTTTAAACTTAATATTACTTGAGTTTAATTCCAGATAAGCTTCCAAGCAGTGTGTCTGCTCAGGTGTTCAGGGTTTTTTATTTTTTTTATGAAAGCCATACAAGTCCAAGGTATTTTAGTGCTTCGGTAACAGGTTATATGCTGTATTTTAAAATGCACATCTCTCAAACAGTTTATCAAAAACCAATTGGAGCAACGGAAACCAAAATAATATCTACGCATGGCAGACTGAGTGTTCTGTGGCTCGGTAGCCCTCTGCATCCCAAATACTGGACATTATGATAGCATAAATTGTCTTTTTTGTTTCAAGTGTAATTTCCTAGGTCCATTTCTGCATCTGTTATCTTTATTTACAAGTTTGCTTTGGGAGGCTCTCAACTCAAATAATTTTTTTATTATTACTATTACTATTACTATTACTATTATTATTATTACTATTGCTATTACTACTACTACTACTACTACTACTACTACTATTATTATTATTATTATTACTATTTGCTTGGTCAGGTGGGATTTGCACACCTGGAATGTGAAGTTTCGGACTTTTTAACACTTGTTCTTTCATACACGTGCGTGAAGAGCATCGCTAGACAACTCAAAACAGATTAATCCCCATGTCGGCATGATTATTTAAAGTAGAGAGAGGAAAGAGGTCTTAATGGTAACAGAGAGGAAAGCAATGCCATTTTTGGGGAGAGATTGGCTATAAAAGGGAAATGGAAGGGTTAGAGTTAACGGTGATGCATGAGAGAGGTTGAAAGGGAAATAGAGATATTCTTATGGGGAGACTGAGATACGGTCCAGAAATCGAAGAGAAGTAATTGAAGTTGAGGGAGGGGGCAAAGGGGAAGAGTTCAATGACCGCATACGGCTGATTATAAATGTAGAAAATGGATAAAGAGTTTGCCGAAACTCAGCTGAAAGGTCAGGGTCTGTCGGGAATGGGTACAGCACCCTTACCCAGAGGAAAAATACCTGACTCTACAAGATGTTATTGTCATGACAAGGTTTTGCTGAGAAGAAGAAAAGGGAATGAATGGTAATATACAACTTTCGGCGATTTCCAGAGTGGTTTGCCAACAAGTAGCAATGCTTATACAAAAGAGCAACGCACTGTGTTTCAAGTTGGGGGGTTTTTGGGTTTGGTTGGTGGTTTTTTTTTTCTGGAATGTGCTATGTTTTGTAATTCAATACATTCTCAAGCTGATTTAAGGTCCCCTGATGCATAGCTTCAGACTATAGATAAAACACAAATTTTTATAATGATAAACTACTGACATTTTAGAAACCGGGCTGTTGTACAATTGGTGACCTCTTAATACTTGCTACTGTTCAGATTCCATGAAAATCTAGATAAAACAAGCCCAGATATGACAGTCTTTAAAAATGGTTTGATCTACCCAGAGCTTTTAAGAACTCCAGTGTAACCCGGAGTCTTAAACCTACATTGAACTGCCTTAATCTTATTAGTCCTTATTAGTCCTTTGTATCTATTACGTTAAAAAAAAATAAAATACCTGGTCCATTTACTCTTAGTATTTCATCACTCAATCAGAAGGTTGTCCTGTGTCCTTTCCCAGAAGTTTTATCTGAAATGGGAAAAGAGAAAGAGATCAATAGGAAGCTATTAAATAAATTATCAACTCTTATTTTCATTTTTTTTTTCAATAAAGTAAGAATCTTATAATGTTAAAATTTATTGCTGTATCGTATTGGCTAAATTGCAAAAGTTCTGAAAATTCTGAGTTGATCACGTTTAAACTTTTCTACTTGGGGGCAAGCTTTTGTGCCTCCAAATAGTGCAAAATTAAATAATATTTAGTGAATTAAATAGTCGTTAAAGAATATAGTCTAAAATTAAACAATATTTAAAAGAATATATTCTATTCCTCAGGATCATCTGTTGGTGAGCTTACTGGCTGCGTAAATTATTCCATTCCTAGCTTTTGGCATAAGCGCGATAGCTAGCTGCAATTCCAGAAAATCAGAGAGAAAGAGAGAGATGTTGAAATTCCAGGGCATCTGGAGTAGTCAATGAGATCTGAAGACCGAAAATGAGAATACTGAAAGCGATCCTAACACTAAGCCTTTCAAGATGATACGGTACATATGTGAGATTTCATGCTGGTCTGTCAAATAGAACAGAGAAAATTGATTTACTCTCGTGTTCGACAGGAATTAAACAAACACGCCAGCAGAGTAACAACACCCGTGCTGTAAATAGCGTGTCCTTCCGCTAATACAGGTAGAGAGGGGTTGCTCTGCCTAATTTATAGTCTCCGTACAGGAAAGTACTGAAAGAGTACAGAAACGGTTGTAAATTCCTGATGAAACGCGAGTGTAAGTCTGTTTACTATTAAATGTGATTTACTGCGGTTACACTCTCTCTCTCCCAACCCCCTGTATGTTTTGTAGAAGGTACAGGGGTTTTACACAAAGAACAATATAGGCTTTTTATTCCGAGTTAGTGCAGAATAACTTCTATATAGAATTAGCACCTACATTTTTAGATCTTCTTTTAAGCTGTATAGCCTCTCTTTTACGTAGTTTATGAATGCCAAGCTAAGATTTGAAATGAAGATCAGAATTGCAAGGAGACTGCAATCAAATAACACTTCAGAACTGAAAATGGTGTAAATCTATTGGCTACTTTACGTAACAGACGCAAGGAAGACCTGCTGTGCAGGTTATGTCACCGTTCTATATTTCTCCACAGATAAACTCTTGCTTAAATATAGGTAATTTTGTGACAGTACTGAGATAAACAGAAACAGCTTTTATCGTCAGAATGGGAAATCTGTAGCCTATACTATTGACAATAATTGAGATATTTATCGTGTTCTTTTATATAATGCATTTTTTTTAAGAAAAAGCTATTTCCATGTAAAGCAGAATGGGAGAGCCTGATTTACCAGAAAACACTATCAACGGCTTGCGTGTATTATTCTCCTCATCCGCGTACCGTTGAGAACGTTCGACCAGTCCCTTTGCTCCGACATAAACCGATTTGTGGCAACTTTTACAAGTGAACGCTTCGCTTGCTTTAAATCTTAGCTTTACTTAGCGATTTCTCAATTCATGTCCCAAAGTCTCCATATGGGGAAAGTTAAGAAATGGAAAAAAAAAAAATTCATTCGAGAAAGTCAGTCTGATTGAATGCCGATGTTTGTGATAAAGGCGGAGCTTCCCTACCCTCATGGGTTTTACAATTTTGGAGTGTGGCAAACGCAGTAGGAATCCAAATATCTGCTTAGCCAGAATGGTTTTATTAGCTCTGCCTTCATGAACTCCTTTCAGATAGCGCAGAGATGTAAAGTGAGCATTGCTCAGTTGTTTTTTTTTTTTTATTTGCACAGGATCGTAACATGCACTTTTTTATAATCTACATAGAATTACTTGTTGGAATGCAGTTTTGCTCTGTCTTCACTTGTGCCCTCCTCCTTTTTAACCACAAGTACATATTTTATCTGTTAGATACCGGCTTGCTTAGCCTCTGTTCCTGGTTTCGGATTTGCTTTGTCCTTCCCCCACTGCCTCCTTTCTGTATTGGGCTTGGAGAGAAATTAAAAAACTTATTTCGGGAGCTTCACCGACAGCTTGTTTTCTCAAGTCGGCATTAAAGTTTGCTCTTTAATTGATTTCTTAACCTATTTTATGCTTCCTGCAAGCAGCTGACATGCAGAAGCGGATGCCTCGATCTTTAGTTAATACTGACTGTTTCGGCTATGAACCTCTTGATAGGAGATTGATGTTGCCAGTTTAGACGCTGTTCATTTGCATAACTACTAATCCAGGCGATGGGAATTGTGTAAAGCTGTATTTCAATGTAAAACTCTCGTCCAGGTTTCTACCTGCATTTGATTGCTGAGGCAGGATAGTAATAAAGACATTCCTCAGTATTCCTATGTCTAAACTTCCCCCTGTTGTCCCGTTTGGATAATGCACGGCTGGACTCTTCGGAAGAACACGGAGGGCGCTAAATGTAGACTGGAAAGCGTGAACTCTCAAACCGCCTCTCGTCCCGCCTATACTTGTTAGACTCTCCCAACCCACGATGGGGACCCAGTAATGAAAAGTAGCTTTCACTCAGTTTTAGGAACTCTGATACCTAAATATGCAAGAATCTAGAAAAAGCAACCCCCCCCCCACCGACTTTCTAGGAAATAATCGGAAATAATACCAGTTCATTAATATCTCTTTTAAGAACAGCTGCACAGAACCAGCACTTCAGACTAATGACATCTAAAATTATTTCTGTGGATCTGCCCACTCCTGTTACAAAAATCTGGCTTTGCAGCTTTGCTTGTTCCACTTCCGCACCCAGTAAAGCTTCTGTAATTTAACAACTTCCTTCCAGCTTCTGAAATGTTTTAATTTTGAATAGGTGGTTCTATGCACATTGCTCTTCCCATGCAAGTTAAAAATCTTACCTCTTTTTTCAGTTGGCAGATGGTTGATTTCACGTTCTCTTTTATTAAAGAGAAGTCCTGACAATTTTTTATGTCAATCCATACCAGACCGGTGGAAGTCCTTTCATGTCCCCCTTGGAATAGAAGTTGTATTTTTTTCCTTCAAAGTATTTTTTTTGCACACACAGGCATTGTTGATCAAGTTACCTGACTGACTGTATGAAAGCGTAAAGTGCATCAAAGCATTCTGAATTATTTAGTTGTAAATTTTACAGTATAGCCTGAAATACTAAATAAAAAGCACAGTCGGCATTTCCACTTCCATACTCATAACCTTCAACAGACAGTATTTTGTATTATTCTTTAGGAACCCTAACAAGAAATAAAATAAGAGGTGAATATGTTGGAATGCGAGTGGTTGCTGCAGTCCTTTAAACGTCGTCCTTATCCTTGGGCAATGTGCAGGATCTCCAACATTTTTATTAGTTATTAATTGTACTTGCTTTGCTAATTCCATTCTAGAGACAGAAATACCACCGGTCAGGAAACACCAAGTATAACTCTTTCTATTTCAAATATATAACAGGTAAGAGAAAATATCTCCAGCCTTCTTTTCATCAAAGTGCTTTCTTTAACGTCTTTCCCCCCTCTTAAGACCTCCAGTAATAAAGTTGACTTTAGTAGTTCCTCTCTACAGGCAGATGATTAAACATTCTCACCATTATATAATACAATTTCCATTTTATTTTAGACATACTTTGCATGATATAAAAATATTGATCACAGTGAGCTTTAACAAATTGTTACTGCTATAAACAGAAATGCTGCACAATGGTTTTAGTGGAAATAAATTATATAGTCATTATCTCTTTTTAAAAAAAAAAAAAATCACGAGAAGAAGAACCTAGGCTGTTTGGTCATTGGCAGAAAATAAGTCCTTATTGAGTCCTTTACAAAACATGAACCCCAGTCGTTTTCTACATTTGCTTTCCACATCTTGAGAAAAGCACAATGCGTCTGTCTCTGAAAGCCCCACAGGGTCTCTGGTGAACATTTAATTCCAAATATTAGCAAAGTTTCTGTTGTTCTGTTGTTCTAATGGAAAAAAATGGACACCAAAATAGCGAGTAGTGCTCTCTTCACTAATTCAGAAGTGGTCTTTTCCAATATGTGGGTACGCAGCGGCACACTTCTTCGCTGAAATAAAATCCAGCGTCACAGCGTTTCGTTCGGACTGTACACGGCGGTCTGTAACAACTACGGAAACGAGAAAAAGTGGGCGTTAATGAAACGTGATCGTTCATATAAAGCTGGAGTAGAAAGCTGCGTACACTTAGGCTGCCATTTCTCAGCAGGACACTTAATTCCTACAAATGCCTATCTTTTAACTTCTGTTTATGTTCTTGCATAAGAAGGTCTTGAATTGGACCATTCTTCACAAAAGACAATGAAAGAATAATGAATGCTATTGAAGAGAAGCATTTCTATCGCAACGGAGACTCATGAATATTTTTCACGTATTGCCTGCTTGTAGCTGCATTCTAATCTTCAGTAGTACGTTTTAAAATTTAATTTTGAAAATACAGTGATACTTCTCTCTACTTAAAACGGCTTGTTATGACCCGTGGCGCGCTGCCAGTTGGAGGCGGCAATGCAGAATCGGGTGATGATCAAATTGACCATCTTCTTGCCCAGGACTGTTTCTCACCTTATTCACGACTGCACTAAAGCCCGAGAGAGATTTCTCTGCCTGTGCTACACCACGACTGCGATCTGGAAAACCAGAACACACTTCGTTCAAGCTGCAAACTCCTAGAGCCATTCCCTGAGGCCACTGGGGATGTATCGACACCTCACATTGCATCTCTCTATGCAATGCATCACAGCCTGCGCGTTCACGATAAATCTTAAAGGCAAAAGAACAGAAGTAGACCCTACTTGATTAAAATAAGCTTACTAGAAACAGAGCATTAAACCACAAGTCACCTCTACCTAAAACACAGCAGAATTTCTCTTCACAGGTTCCTTGACTGAAAAATAGAAGTTATACAAAGATAATATCTGTGGTTGTCCCTGAACTCTTCCTTTTCCTATTTTATTTTTCTATTAAAACAAGAACTTGACCTAAAATAACCTTACAATAACAATGCTAAATACTTTCTGGTGTATAATGGAGACAAAGTACAAGTCTGGGGTGGTGGTTTTTTTTTTTTTTTTTTCAGATGCTGGCAACGAGTCAAAAGACAAAAGTATACGTTTCGAATTTCAACACGGTGTTTAAATAACGTGCGCCTGTTTGTGGAACACTGATATTACGATCTGTGACTATAATTCGTCCTTACTTCAGTCCAAAGACACTACAGTACGCTAGATTAAGGCAACGCCACTGTCCTCTTCCAGAGGCAACTCTTGTTTCGGGCTTGTGGCTACTCTTATTATTGTTGCAGTAGATAAGTTGATGTGTTGTCTGCTTCTTTTGGATACCAAGTTAAACCGCTCTGCAATAATTTGTTTATGATACGAGGTCTGGATTAGAGTTACATTAATTCAAGCCAGCCAGTTCAACCAATGAACCTGGCTATGAGGAAAACAATAAGGAATGAGGAAGACTGCAAACATGACACTTATTAACTAGTCACATCTTGTTCAGTGTTTGCCATGTCATTAATCACAGATTATTTCACCAGTGTGCTCTCTGTAATTAAGGGAGTAACATTATTTTGTGCCACTTAATATAGATATTTGAGATGAGTGTAGCAGCTCACGGGAATCTCTCCAAGCCCTACTGATCTTTTGCCCGATGAAGTTTGGAAACAGCGGTAAAAGGCAACAAAAAATCACAGCGTCACTTGAAAAAGAAAGCAAGCGAACTTTACTGTCTCACTTTTTCACCAAAGGATCCAGTACTCTGAGCAAATGGGCGGCCAGCAGTAGGTTGTTCTGGGGAAAAAAGTACTCCATAGAGACGCGGTGGACGAAACACCGACCTCACTTGCCTTTTCGCCTGTGCCTGACGTGAAAGTTAGACTATTTCATGTACCGAATGACCATAAAACAGAAATAGGAGAAAGATAAGGAAAAAAAAAATATTTTTTTTTTTGGAGCTCAACTCCACCCACCCACCTATGACATATGGTACAGAATGAAAAGCAGCCAGGTAATCATTAAATATGGGGAGTTCTTTTGTGCCTCCTCGTGAACTGCGAACTGAACTTACAGTTGAGCATGCCGTAAAGCATCCCTCCCATGTGAGTTTGCGTCTAGCTGCGGTCAAGGTCAGGCTACTGCAATTTTATCCTTATCTGGAACACTTCAGCGGAGCAAGAAAGGCCCTCTCCTCCTCTAAAATGCTTTGCAGCTGAGGTGCCTGGTTATCTGGCCCGGCCAAAACTGACCAAAATACATTTTTGAGGTGATAGCACTGGGTGAATAGTAGCAGAGTCATTGTAACTATATAAATGTGGTTTCCTTAGGAAACTCCGCTGAACAATAGCCCAGGTCTTTCAAAAGATTAAGGCTGAATGTTGTTTATGGAGTGCTTCCATGGGACAGATGTCTGTGTTGACGAGGCCAATCTGAGCACGCTGGAGCTAAGGTGGGTATGAAGCCAATACATATAGTACCGGGTGAGTCAGTGGCAACTTTATTTTATGTCAGCAATTGTGATTTTTGCTACCAAATGCTCCGGTTTGATATTCTGGGCAGTCTAACATCTGCACAGATGAAACTGAAGTAGGAATGCTGGTCTCAGTGGTGGTAACAGCATGATCACCTTAAAAGCCAGTACACTCTATGGTGTTTTGTTGAGGTTTTTTTTCCCTTCTTTTTTTCCTCCTGTCCTGTTCTTTTTATTCCTGTCCTCTAGAGCCGGCTCTAACATTAGAGGCTGAGGCATTTTAGATAGAGTGCAAAAAAAAATGCAGGTCCTTGAAAACCAGAACCTACAAGGGCTGTCTGTCTGCCCAGGGAGGCGCCTGGGACACGGCTACGGGCTCTGCTCCTGTCGTGGTCTCGGGCATCGTACACAGTTAGAGAGTGGTACCTCCATTTACGTGGCCTCACAGCAGCAAGGGATCTTTCTTTCAGAAGACAAACAGGATGTTGCAGGGTTTTTTTTCATTCCTTTCACAGAAAGCTTGTGGACACGCCATATATGCGAGAAACCCGTGCTGAGTGCTTCCTTAAGAAGGAGGAGAGGTTGCATCTATCGTCCTCGGCAGTGCTACTATCTACTGGGCTATTGGTTGTAGAGCCGGAGTAACACCACACCCAAATCTTTCTCTCTCTCCACCCAAAGACAAACGGCTTAGAAAAGAGAAAACAGCTAAAAGCGTCCTATGTCACATTGTCCTTGCAAGTGAGAAAGGGGTTCAAACTCTTTATCCCATCCAACCGCAACACTCCCTCAACTCCCTCAACCACAACTCAACTTCCTCCTTCAAATACTTCAATCTTTAAATCAATAGAGGTGGCATCAGATATCTGTTATGGCATTTCTTAGCTTTTTAAACACCTGACTTTTCCGGTTGTGAACGTTCTTTTAAAATACACATGGTTTATATGTGTAGCCCTGCTGGAAGTGCACACCCGGGTAGCGTTAAGGCTTTGTAACATGCTAAAGCTCATATAATCAGGCTGGTTTTTTTTTTCTTCTGCAAACATAAAATTGATATAAAAACTGAATGACAGAGAAGAAATTATTTCTTATGTTTCTAACAACTCTTCTATTCCGCTCAAAAGGCCAAACAGGAAAACACATAATGTCAGTTACTATTAATCTTTTCCTCTATTTTAGAGACTTCAACACGGGTCTCATTCCTAATATTAGACATTTATTCTTTATTCAAGATGAACTAATGTATACACATCTGGCAATATATTTATTACTAATTACATGTTATATTAGAAAAAATACATAAGATTTACTTTTGATAAGCAAGACATTTAAATGTCCCAGTTTTCTCTTTTCCATTTCCGGTGCCTGAACAGTTCTGGAGTTGTTACTTGCCATTAATATAATAGCAAGATTCTCCTATATTAGTAAATAAGTGATCTTTCTGCTCCAAATGGCATTGCTTCTGTTTTAACAAATTCACTTTACAGGAAAACTTTCCTCACAAAATATACAAAGCAAAATCAATATCGGTTGTTTCTAAGAACCTGAAGTCATTCACATTTTTATATATAGACTGCTATGGGTGTAGCAGTCGCGGAAGGAAAAGCTCCCGTGATATATAAAGAAATTGCAGAGTTTTCTTCCTGACCAAATCCCATTTTAAATGATGAATGTGGGCGGTCTGTTTTATAGTTATATATGTCTACTTTTCACAGAAACCACCCAGAGCCGTAAAACTTCTTATGCACTCATAAATCTTTAGTATCAGTTGAGTGAAAGGAAGGACAGGCAAAAATTTAGGAAGTGAAAATGAATGATGGTATCTCCAGACCTCAGCCCTGAAATCTAATTAGGAATATTTGAGTTATTTCAATTACAATACTCAGTTCTTGGGAACAATAGAGTGGGATTTTAAGCGGCATAAAAAAATGGGGAGCTTGAGCTTACAGCTCATTTTCATCAATAAAAAAATAAAAATCCCACGAAGTAGTAGTAAGCAGTACGAGAAACTAAACATGCTTTAAAATACTACTTCTGCCTCGTAGTTTCTTCTTAGAGATGATAAAAGCCATAGAAGATAAAACTGAAGAGAGTTTTACTGTTTACTTAAGGCTACAAAGGAATCCAACAAGGCAGATAATGACACAACCCAACGTTTTATACCTTAAACACGATAAAAGGGCAAAGACCGAGTTTTTACCTGCATGTCTGGTGGTGGAACCTTTTTCCTTTTAAGAAGCATTTATTGGGAGATTCTATACATTCACAGATGCACTTTGCAGGATTTAGCGGCTGATGTTTAGGACAGGTCTTTTTACATACACACTGGCATTTATCTTCATCGAATTCCTTGTTGGGCCCACAGGAAGCGGGGAGAAGTTTGTTTTTGCACATGCACTGACATGATGATCTGTCTAATTCCTTGTGAGGTCCACAGCTCGAGGGCCGCACGCCTCCTTTGCAGACACACTGGCAGGTTTCTTCATCCAGCTCTTTGTTTGGTCCACAAATATGGAATCCGTCAGACGTGTCTAGAAACACAGCAGAGGAATTGCACAATTATCAGAATTTTGCCTCTACCCATCCCATATTTTTAAGTGAAGAAACGGTATCAAATTCATACCTTTTAAGGTGTTTTAAGAACAAACATATGTCAAAAGACAGGCAACAACCAGTAATAATATCGATAAAAGGTGCAACTATCTACTTTTCATGTTTTTAATATCTCTT
Source organism: Sterna hirundo (assembly GCA_009819605.1). NCBI lineage: Eukaryota > Metazoa > Chordata > Aves > Charadriiformes > Laridae > Sterna > Sterna hirundo. The sequence goes on from CM020441.1 coordinate 2,784,716, forward strand.
CTAGCTAAATCAAAACATGGAACTACAGTTAATCGTTTAAGGAAAACTGCTTACCAGAATCTCCAAGGTGAGAAGAGAAACCAAAATCATGCTGTGACAAACATCTGCAAATTTGATTATTCCAGATATGGTTTTTTGGACAGGTCTTGTTCGCCACATGACACCTGTGGAATGAATTATACTGTTGATTTACTATCATAAGAACTCAAGAAAAAAACCATCGATTTTAGGTGCTAGTTGCTTTTGTTTCCCTCCATTACAAAACCCTTTCGAAAAACTTCGGCTTTTCATAATTTCATATATTCATAATCTTTTTAACTCCGATCAAATCTTACTAATTAAGGTTCTCCCCACTACAGGAATCTTCAACCATTTGTTGAAGATACCTTCTCACATTTCAAATTTTAGCTCTAACTTCTAGAAACTGATATTTGTACTTTCCTAAGGTGCTTTGGAAACAGATCTAACCCTTGAATGTCAGCCTCACATAGAAAATAGACCAGTATAAAAAATATTTGCATGCCAAATATTATCACATAGGTGATAATTTTCTACACAGGCAAAATGTGTAGAAAATTGATTTTTGCAGTACAAAAATGTTTTCATACATACAGATGTTGAAAGAAAACTGATAATAGTTTCTGAATGAATGCTGTATACCAAACTCTAATTTCTGAAACAAAACCAGAACATCAGATTCCCTTCCCCTTTACGTGAAAATTATGTGACATTAACTGACTCTTCCTCATCAGCCACTCAAATCCTGGACAGCTTGCTTGAATCTAAAGATTTGGACTCCAGCAGCGATGCCTCTTTACTTTAGAAACAAAAGACAATAAACCATTTAACAGTTTAATGCTCTTTACCTGCCGGAGTTTTGTAGCCAACGTAGTGATACCACAGAAACAAAAAAATCCTAACAGCAGCCGGTCTCTTGTTAAAGGATGCCTGAACTGAACTAGTAGGTACACCCCAGACACAACAGTTGTGTATTGTTCCATCTTCCACGCATCGGTACACGTTAGGGGTTGACCTGCTGGAGAGCAGCTCTGCAGAGAGACCTGGGAGTCCTGGTGGGCAACAAGTTGCCCATGAGCCAGCAATGTGCCCTTGTGGCCAAGAAGACCAATGGTTTCCTGGGGGGCATCAAGAAGAGTGTGGCCAGCAGGTGGAGGGAGGTCATCCTCCCCCTCTACTTGGCCCTGGTAAGGCCACATTCTGGGGGACTGTGTCCAGTTCTGGGCTCCCCGGTTCAAGAAAGACAAGGAACTACTGGAGAGAGTCCAGCAGGGGCTACAAAGATGATCAAGGGACTGGAGCATCTCTGTGCTGAGGAAAGGCTGAGAGCCCTGGGGCTGTTCAGCCTGGAGAAAAGAAGACTGAGAGGGGATCTCATCAATGATCATCTATATCTAAAGGGCAGGTGGCAAGAGGATGGGGCCAGACTCTTCTCAGTGGTGCCCAGAAACAGGACAAGGGGCAAGAGGCACAAGCTGGAACACGGGAAATTAATAGAATCACAGAATGGTTCGGGTTAGAAGGGACCTTAAAGATCATCTACTTCCAACCCCCCTGCCCTGGGCAGGGACACTTCCCACTAGACCAGGTTGCTCAAAGCCCCATCCAGCCTGGTCTTGAACACCTCCAGGGATGGAGCATTCCATCTCAACATGAGGAAAAACTTCTTTCCCGTGAGGGTGGCAGAGCCCTGGCACAGGCTGCCCAGAGAGGTGGTGGAGTCTCCGTCTCTGGAGACATTCCAAACCCGCCTGGACGCGTTCCTGTGCCACCTGCTCTGGGTGACCCTGCTCTGGCAGGGGGTGGGACTGGGTGATCTCCAGAGGTCCCTGCCAACTCCACCGTTCTGCATTCTGTAATTCTTTGCTGACCATTTCTTGATCACCACAGGTGACAACTTCTAACAAGCCACGCCTAACTTCATGCACCCAGGCTGTGTCATTTATTCATTGCTCCTCTAGGATTTCTAAACCCCTCATCTGTTAAGGCAGCACGTCCCTTACACAATTTAAGCGCTTTTCATTCCCCTGAGCACCATTACTCACGCACTCAAAAATGCAGGTGCTGGGACATCTCCTGGGCTCATCCCTCAAGCACACCACTGCCCTTCAGCACACGCAGCGACCCCCTGCTTGTGGAGGCTGCTGCGGTGTAACACCACCCTCCATCGCCTCCTGTTCTCTCAAACTGGTGTCTCCTGACTTCATCCCTCTAATGATCTCGCTCCTCCCCCCTCACCTGGCACATGGGTCCTTGTGCCTGATTCCGCTTGAGAAATGGTATGGATCATTTATTGTGTTCTGTTTAAAAAAAACGCCAACAACTCACAGCTGGAGCAGCCTGGCTCTAGCCGGGAGTGTTTAAAACTACACTGCAGAAGGAAGCCAGGGTGACAGTATGAAGAAAACACCAAGCGCACATGAACCCAAGAGGAGACAATGTTGATGCAAAACCCAAGTTATCAAAGAACTTGAAGAGAACGATACGTATTTCAGCGTCAGGGTTGGAGACGACCAGCAAAAGGAACTGGAACTGCTTGTTTGTAAATTCTACTCTGGTTGATGGTACAGACAATTCTGGGGTGGGTATGGCTGAAGTTTTAAAATGACTTATCGTAACATTTTAGGAAAGTTCAGGAAGGCTAGGGAAAAAAATCAGAGGCAAAACACTTTGCAAAAAACTTCACTACCTCTTTTTAAATCGTTGTCAGCTCAACTAAGAAAAAAAAAAAAAATTAGTCGGTGTCAGGACTGATAACGCCCAAGACGAGGAAACGTTTAATGTATACAACATATCTCCAAACCACATCTAAAATATGCTTATCGATCAGCGCCGTAAGCGCCTGCCTACAAACCATGGGACAAAAAGCCCATCATAGAGACTTGGATCTGAATCGCGTGTGTTGAAGGCCCTTCTGCTCCCTCCACCCCAAACAGCTAAACTTCTAAAACACAGAGCGACGATTTTCTAACTCAGTTGCACATCTTGATGAAATTCTCTATAAACAGAGAAGAGAACAACTTAAGATACCATTAACCCAGGAGGTATTCTGAAACACTGGGCAGCATGAACTGACATGCCTCAGCTCCGCAAGTATGTAGAGGTAGCTACTACTTTTTAGAAGGAAAAGAAGGAAAAAAGTGGGAGAACAGGCAAAGACCGAGACCTTAATTCTCAGGATAAAGTTTTTCAGAAAATATATTTTATATATAAAAAAAATCAACTATTTGTACTCTATCTTGCATGTCATTTCTCTCTTCTTTCTAACTCATACCTGTGCATCGTGGCATAATCCAGCCTTGAATTCTTACTAGATCCCAAGAGTCACTCCCCTAAAACCGGAGGTTATGCTCCTAGGCTTTTTCTTGCAGTAATACGTAAGAAAGTCATGGCTATATTTCCGTTAAAATGAGCATGCACATAAATGCATGCACACAGGTAGATCTGCCACTGTGACAAGAAAGCCCATTTCCAAGTTTGGGCTTTACAACAACAGTTTCACTAGCGTTCCAACCTCGAAATAAAAATGCGAAGGGAAAATAAGTAGCGGAAAAGAAATTGAGAACATTAGTACAAATTTAAAAAAAACCACAAAAACCCAGCGGGATTCTGAAAAGCACCCAGGCACCCACCAGGAACGTGTAAGTATCTTTATTTTCCTTTCTAGAACCTAGAAGCGCTCAGCTTGGATTGTTTTGGGTTCTTTTTTTTTTTTTCTTTTCTTATTTTCTTGTAAAAAAGCATGGATTTTCCACTTTAAGACACTACCTAACAGTAGAGAAGGCCCGTATGTGCTCCTCTGTCGTACCTTTGTTGAAGCGTGATCCCTTACGGGGGATGCTGGTCGAACTCCGGTAGCTGAAAACTCACTTCCCTCTAACTACTGTTTCCTGGCGAGAATAAACTCTTGCAACGGTCATTACAACCCCTCTTCACCTGGAAGCGCGAGAAGCTGCCAGCAGTCAGCGTAACTTGACTTTATTATTGACTGCCGGGTTTGCATTTTCTAAAATCTGCTAATCGCGCAACTGCTTAAACGATTAATATAGTTACTTCCTAATATTTTTCTAGTCCACTGTTTGTGATCTGCGTTTGGATGAACAAATTCAACAGTTTGGATTCAAATAGACTATAATCTGGGTTTAGCTGGAAGATGTCAGAAAACGTCCAGACTTTAACTGAATGAAAACACAGAGGAGACGACCCAGCTTCCCTCTCTGGGCATTTTGCACTATTCACTCACCTTACAAAAAGTGTCTACAATTAATCACAGTTCAGCTTCTGGTCATCGGTTTTCCGTAAAGCTACTGTTAGTCTGTTACGTACTTTTGTCCTACTAAATATTTATACATCATGAAATCACCACTCAGTTCTCCAGAACAAAGGGAAGGAGTTGCTCAGGTGTTTTAACAACAACTGCTTCGGTGCCAGATTCCCTCTGTGACTTTTTCAGTCAAAATCAACAAAGAAATGAATTTGCTAATTCTGCGGACCGACAAATAACCCTTTATTTCCCCTTCCCATTCTGTTTTACTTTCACTCCTGGCATATGAAAAGGTCCAAAAAGATTTGCAGTCAAAGATTCCCTAAAAGCAGGCCTTTTTTTAAGCGTTTCAAATAGGAAAATATAGTTTTAGAGAGAAAGGTTGTCTACTCCTTCTTTGAAAAACTAAATATTTTTGGATAGCTTTTATATTTACTTTTGTTTTGAAAATAGTTGATTATAGTGATGTTTCCTTTAAGCCTCAATTGCACTGTAGCTCTTTGCATGAAACAAATCCCACAGAGAACATTATTCTTCATTTTTAAACGACATAACTCCTGTTTATCCACGGGGTAAAAAGGTAATGTCACTTTAGTTAACATTTTCTCCATGTGAAACAATATTAGCTCTTTTGTAAAACGCGTTCTGCTACTGCTAATGTGCGCAAGTTCACCTATCGTAATTGTCAAAGCTTCCAGCAATATTAAAAAAAAAATAATAAAATTTTAAAGATAGGCTTGCTCATAACGCGAAGGGAAAGACAAGTCTCCTACTTACTGAGTTTGTGTTGCTGGCAAGGAACGTCTGATGATGGAATGAACTTGTCTGTAGACATCCAGCTTGGACATGCAGCGGCAGGACGTGTGATTGGCAAAGCTGACGGTTACGGGCTTGGGGCCGTGAGAGAGAGGCACCGTGATCTCAAACAGCTGCGGAAGGCAAGAGAAGGGTTTTTAAACATTCAGGAACGGTACGACTGAAAATAACGTAAGGGCACACCAAGAAAGCTATAAGGAATTTGAGGTTTTCTTCCCTGCCACCATTCAGTGCCATATTCAATCATACCGCTACATAATCACCGTGTGCAAAACGAACACGATAGTTCTGTTATGACAATTAACATGTTTAGTGTTAAACTCTGTTATGTGCCTGTTTGCGTACTATGACATTGAAACTAACATTGTTAAAGGAGGAAAATGTACAAAGAACTCATTTGTCCAGAGGAAATGACTTTAAATTGGCAGCCTTATGAAAAAATGTGAAAACGTAACATTTGGAAAGTGCTTCAGAAAGTTGGAAAACAAGAATAATCTAAAAAGGGGCTAAATTACAACCTAATACATCAGTTGCACAACTACAAGAGCTTGTGTAAACCAGCAATGTGTTGGACCAAGATCAAAACATTTTTGGATGAACGAGTTTTGAATTGCGGCATACTGCAGCTTTGACTTTCCAGCATTTGTATCGACGCAAAATATATGGTTACCCTAACAGAATGCATCCTGAACAATTCATTTTTTTTTTCCAGGATATTAAGAAATAGTCACTATTAATAAAATAATCATGTACATGACTGAATAAAATCCTCATTTTAGTGGGAAATAGAGTTCATCTGGTGGAAGAGGACAGCTTCAGCGACACCGCGTGGAAAAACTGAACGTGTGATAACAGGCAAACAGGGAGACTCATTTCAGTACTCAATTCAGGACATGTATTTTAGCAAATTAAGAAGGTTTCACCGTTGAGACTCAAATCTCAGTAGTCTCCTGAAAAGCGAGGACAAATACTTTAGGTTAAAGTCTTAAAAACTATTTTTTGGAAGTATTTTTAATTGGATAATAGTGTACTGTTGCCTTTTAGGCATTTAGTGACTTTTCCGAATGTATTTAAGAATATTTCTGCACCTTCTAGGGACTTTACTACCTTTAAGAACACGGCCGTTGGTTATTATTCCAGTTTCGGTTGATGAGACTGTATAAGAAGACTTTAATTTTTAGTTGAAATCTATTCGCAATGCATTTTTCTAATCAACAACTTGTTAGCATGGCACATAGGCAGCACGTCAATGTAATGGAAACGCTGGTAAATTTTCATGATTCCAAACGCGAAGTAGAGCTACAGGATCTCCTGAAAACCTTACCTTGCACCCAAGTTGGCAAGCGCGGCCGGGTGCCAGCGAGCCCGCAGGGGCAGCAGGGTGGGATGTATCAACCCACTGCCCGCGAGGTAAAAGGGCACTTGTGCAGCCGACAATAAAGCTTGTGCTACCAATATACCTAAATTACACAACTTAAAACTAAACTGTATAAAGCATCATTGACTGTTATACGTATTACCTATTTTAAAAAAACTAATTTTGGCATTATTTAGTAACCAGATCTTTAAAAAAGTATAGCATTGGAAGTGTCATCGTACAAGAACGGAAATGGCAAAAGTACTATATTTGCATTTTTTTTCCATTACAGAAGATTACAATGCTATTATTCTTGCTGCAAAAAGTACCACATCCCTTATTTTAGTTTTAAATTTTATAATTTTTTTTTATTTTTTTACCCACTAGAATCTAAAAATGCAAACTGGTATATTGCCTTTGTGGAGAGAAAATCAAAAAAGAAAACCTTTTCCTGCACCTTCCAAATGTTGATGAAATAAACTATCCATCTAGGCAGCTACCATGGAAAGAGTTTCTCTTGTTAGAGAGACTCCTAGCCAAAGCATATTAATGTTTGGATTCTTGCTCCGTCTGCAAAATAAATAACGCTTCTTAAAACTTTGGTCTTGAGTCATTAATAAGATCAGGGCACGAGTCCACGTCTAGTTTAAAGTTTGGTATCAATAAAGTGAATGCCTAAATCCATCTCTGCTTCTCTCAAACGTAATTATCACCAGGCACACCTCCAGGGTTTGCACTAAGTTCAGCACAGACTTCTGGAAACAGACTTTATAATCAATTTTTTATTATACTTATAATCCGTCTTGGCTTCCAAACCAATATTGGCTCCTTTACCCTTATCTATTATAAAAGTTCCTTTAAATTAATCACAAAAGGCATTCGTACCAACATGCCTCATCCAAAAAGAGCAGAAATCGTAAGAAAGAGCTACAATTTTCGTAATAACATTTTATATGAAAATAGCTTTATCCATGTCTTTTGAAAATATCCACCTGTGTGAAGGTTTTGTTGTAATGCGCAATCTAACTAGGAAACTGGAGAGGAGGAAGGTGGTGGTGTAGATGAAGAGGCAGAAAGGACCATGTTTATGAAACACAGCTCTCATTTCTGCATTCAGTACACAATTGCGAAAATATATGCCGAGTTCTTTGGGTATTTGGTCAGTATTTTTAAATACTGACCGTTAATCAGACGACAAAACTCACCTACATATGCAAGACTTGTGTCTTTTCTTAGAGCAGGTTGTGCTTGCAGAAGGACAGCACAACTGTCAAGACCTCTGAAAGTCTGGACAGCCAAGGATCTACCGATGTGAAAGCCTTCACTATATTAAATATATTCTAAGAAAACCGATTCTTAAAAGATATATGTGAATTGAGGGGCAGAAAAAAAGAGTATGGACTTAGTTACACATGTAAAGAGAATCTTGTTTTTCTTTTACGGCAGCATGAACTTGCTTTTCCGAAGCTGAAGTAAAAACTCACTACGTAGATCATATCATGTTGTGTTATGTTATATTAAGTATTACATTTCTAGTCCTCACTTTTGGAAAGTGCTTGAAACAATACAAGAACTAGCATTTTGAAAAAGAATATAAACCAGAGCTATTTTCCTTAATGTAAATGATGGAAGTGAAATATTGGGGTTGGAATTATTGATTTATTCTTCCTACACTTTTTATTTGTCTGCACATGCTATTAGGATACCGTATTCTAATGCACACTGAAAAAGGAGGTATTTATTGTTCTCTGATGGGAATGAAAATACATCAAGAAGAGATTTCACAAGAAATAAATTCTTGAAAAGTAGTCTGTTACAGGAAATGTATTTAATACTCAGAATAATCCTGTTTAAATAATCTCTGGCATTTTGAAATAAGGTCCATTCTAAAGAAAATCTACGTTCTGCTCTCAGCTGCGATAGCATCATCTCTAAATCCAAAGTTATTAAAGTGTAAGTGAATAAACTCTCGATATACATAAGCTGGGTTTGAATTAGCATCTTAATAAATCATTTCAGATTAGGTAAAATCTGACCTTCTGGAATCCTTTCTGGCTTTGTTAGCATGTCTAATTTATTTCTTGCTCATCTTCTTCATCCAGCCGAACAATAAACTCAACATCTGTTGTCACTACAGGGCACGTTTGGCAACACGTAACGGCAAAATGTCAACATCTAGAGAGGATATTTCTATGCAAAATGAAGCTTGACATCTGTGTACGCGGCTGGGTCTTGACTCCCTTCTTTTCTGGCACCACTGCTGGTTGTGGGGACCACTGCTGGTACCCACATTACCCATACAGGTACCTCTTCTTGGAGATCAGATGGCTTCTATTTCTGTCCGATCCCTCATTCATTAAAGGATTGGTTTTACTGTGTTCCTAGGGGCCCACATCTTCTCTCCCTTCCCAACTTCAAATCATAGTAAAAATTGGACTAACTCATGCTACGGGCAATAGGGAAAAGACGTTTCCTTCAGGTCTGTTCACGGGCCAAGGCCTAAAGACAGACATTCAGGACCGAAGACTGCAAAGAACAAGCTTCAGTTCCCAGAAGAACCCGAGAATCCCACAGCAGTAGGGATTCGGGCAGTTTTTTCAGTGGAGAGCTTTTATTGCTCACATTTTTGAGGAAAATGTTTTTAATTATAGTACCTTAAACTGCAAATTAAAGTGCATTAAACGAGCATTGCTAGAGTTAGACTCAACTTGTCCATGCTGTCCTATACATTTGTGCTGCCAACATTGCATTGAGGTCAGGAAAACAGTGGAAAACAGCAAACGAAGCAACATTGACAGCATAACAAAGGGGTATTATATATAAAAAAACTAAACAACAGAAAACACCCCACAAAATTACAGCCAAAGCTCTGTCCTAACCTCTTCTATATCATAAACACAGGTCAGCAACATACTACTAATAGCGTATAACACATACTAATGAAAGCTCTATGCAACTGAAGAACAGTTGACAAACACACATAGTTAATGCTTTTCACATGAACTGAATGCATCCCGTTCAGCCGGTCTAAGGCTGTTTTGGCACAGAAACCCAGCTTACAGGTCTTCCATTTCTCACCAATTCTAATAATTCTTTTCAAAGCCCTGTGTTCAGCCCTTTTCTCCTTAGGTCTTCACCCGATATGACAATTCTCCATGCCAACCTCCCCTCATTTCAGCCAAAGCTTCCCTTTCAGCCAACCAGCCCGCGATGCTTGATTTACCTTCCCTCTTTTTGGGCTCCTTAGCATGATTTTTGGCATTCTGGCACATGCACATCTTGTCCTAGCTACTTTTGGATCAACCAGGTTCCTTCCTTCTCAACATGATAAAGGTCGGTGGATCAATGACTCTCCCTAGAAGGTGGGATTTGGGTGCCTACGTCTGAAACTGCATCAGATTTTTGTTCAGCTCCCAATTATAAAGATTTCTAGTGACAAATATATCCAAGTCTCCCAACAACTCCATGTGCTGCCTTGATACCTTTTTTAACACTTAAAAGTAAGCAGACTGTCTGAAAGATAACAAAACACACATTCCTGACAAACAAGTGTCACATCCTTTACCTAAAATAATGGAACATGAATATTTTTTTTCAGAGATTAAAAAAAAAAACAAAATAATTTTTGTTTTATAAACCGATAAAGCCATATACACCTCTCTCTCACTCCAGCCTAACAAAAAGTAGAACCACCGTTTTCGCTGAAGTCTTAAAACAAAAAGCTAAAAAGTAAAAGCAACACATCAAGCTGAGTCAGGTATCTGGCAGCAAAAATGTCAACCCTTATTGTTAAAGAACAGCAAAGCTAGGCTGAGAAAGACAACAGAGTTTATAATGCAGTATATTGGATAATCTTAATATCCGGCTGCTTTAACTAGAGTTGCTTACCTTGAACTAGACTATGTGTGACTCTAAAGGCTTTTCCCCCATTTTTCTGCATCTTGAAAAAATTCAAGAGCCTGGTACAGCAAATGACTAAAATAGGTATTTTGTGCTAAAGCCATGGCAGTCATTGATGCTATATGGATTTTATTTTTTTTTTTTAAATTTTGGTTGCAGGACATTTTTTTAACTATTTTTGAAGAATATGTATTTTATGTAGCTCCCACTGACCCTTATCAAGAGGACATGAGGTCTGTCTTTCAGCCTAGGCAAGCCTGAAATATTCATCTTCAGTAATGAAGGAAGGTCATTTTTCTTCATACATTTGGATTACACAATCTGTAATGATTTTAGGCTTAATGTTTAACCTTCGTTCCACTGCACCAGACAAAATTAAAAGGCAGCATATCCTACAGACCTGAACGTCAGCTTCTTATGCTTGTATTTTCTGCCTCCCAGTACAGACAGGTATATAATTAAAGAACTTTTCAGACTAATACAGAAGTAAGGGAATAATTAGATCCCTTTTACAATGATGTGTGCAACTACAAACAATCTTTTTACCCTGGCTTTTCATTCTTTTACGGGTAAAGTTTTTAAATCCTTGATGATCAGTGCGTATGCTCAGGTGAGAAGCCCAGCAAGGGGACACCGGGCAAAGGTGTCTCTGAATTGCTCTCCCCAACCAGCCTTGGCCCCTGGCACTCCACAACCTGCAATTACTGCGATGCCAAGTGCACCAGTCCCCCGTCTTCCCGACCTTCCAAAAGCGCTATCAGAATCCCTGTAAAAAAAAATATTCCTGTATACTCCTCCTCACTGATCCTTAGGAAGGCACGTATTTTTGATTCACTGCACTGATTCACTCCTTCTTGAGACTGGAGGGACTTCATGCCGTACTTTCCAGAAAAAAATGTTGATTTCTATATGAAGTATTTCTTTGCTTCAGTGGCTAAGTTAATTTATTCAGCACTATCACCATATGTGCCAATATCCATTGTATCAGCACAAAGGCAATTATTATTATGATCACTGACATTTGAAATATAAAATAATCAAAACTCTTATTTTCCTATCAGGATGAGGGAAGCTTATCATTCTAGACACTTTTCAAATTCAGGATTGATGTATGATTTCTTTCCCAGATTACATTAACTACGTGACGTTCTTCTGATGGACTGTGGCTTATTTTAGGAAGTTTCCCTTAAATTGATTGACTCTCAGTCTCCATCACTTGTGATCTTTGCACTTCCTAAAGTGCCAGCACGGCCGGCCAAATATAACCACTGCAGCAGAGCGCTATGTGTCTGGAGAGATTTTTTGAGCTAAGGATGTAAGACCGTTTGATTTAAAAACTCCAAACATCTCTATACTGGAAAGAAGGAAAATAAGCTATTTGAAAAATGGTACATCATCATTATTTGTTTTACTATCTTTTTTGAAAAAAAAAAAGAGTATTTTAAGGCTCACCCACAGGTAACTTACCTGATATAACACATCTCATATCGGTTTAATATGCTTGGGCTCCTTATTCTATCTTTTTATATTTTAATTCCTTTTTTCCCCAGAAATTTTAACAAAACCCACTTGGAATTTATACTCATATATCTCCCACTATTAATAGTACCTACTATATCATAGAATCGTGGAATGGCTTGGGTTGGAAGGGACCTTAAAGATCATGTGGTTCCATCCCGCTATACTATATCATTATAATCATCACTCTAACACAGAAAAATGCATGGGAAAAGGCATAAATGGTAAAGTTCGAAAGGACTGAAAATTCTTGTGACATATGCATCTTCAAATTGTGTAAAGGAACACCATGTACATCTCAAATATGGGAAACAATTTCAAGCTGTTAGCGTGTTTCCTGTGAGAACAGCTCCTCTAAATCTAATTTCAAACTGCTTAGAAAGATGTTTTCCCTCGAGGGACTATTACTGTAACCATGAAACAAGAAGATTTAGGACCTTCACATCAAATGATCTGAAAGAAGCCAAAAAACTGTCCATTCTGCCAGCCAAGAGGGAGAATGGAATGAGATGGCTCTTCGACGTCTGCTCCCTGCGTCTTTTCAACCTACAAGCAAGTACCCACAGGTGGGGCATAAAAATGCACAGCTGAGGGACAGGCTGTTGCTCCACAAGGTAGCTCCGGTCTTTGTAACTGCTGTTGAATTACTCGTGCCATGGAAACAGAGAAGAGCCGTTTGATTAACAACGAATTAGAGAAAAAAAAACAATGCAACCACAGCACAAAGCCAATATCCAACCAACCACCCTCCCCACAGATCTTCAGCGGAGAAGCCACCGCTTACAAAGTTGGGCGATTGCAGTGTCATGGACCAAGAAGGAGGAAAAGATCCACTGCATGTTATGAATTAGCCTAGGGTGTCCTCAAATGTTTGCATAGACCTTGCACCAGATCTTAATTAAGAAATTGTCATGATTTTATAAACTCCCCTTAGGAACTACAGAAACAGTTTTTGTGGAAAAAAAATGGTATCAAAAAGCAAAACAGAGTATATTTCTATTTTCCTCTTAATAAAGTTCAGTAGCTAGAAAGGAGGAGCACAGCCCGAACTAGAGAACTATTGACCTCTCTCTGGACCACCACGGTGTTCCACAAGCCAATCTGGGAACATCTGACCTAGTCCATTCTCCTGCCATTTGCTCCCCATAAAAACAGCTTCTACGATTTGCTCTTTTCTTTTTACTTAATTTTCATGAAAGCTGATATCAACTTTTTCTTTAGATTTGAATGTCCGGAACCAAAGCTAGTGCTTGCCCTCACAGTAAGACCTCCAGCTGAGAAGTTAACTTCCCATCGAGCACTTTGTCTGCAGACTGAACAGTATGAAGTTATCTCACGGAGTTTATCCACCAAAAATAAAGCTACAAAAATGGTGATTTATGAAAAAAAAAATAAAATAAATGCTTGGTTACTAACCATTTGTTCTCATTTCATTCAGGAAATAAAAGGAAAACAGTAGTGAAAACAGGCGTGTAGGGTACCTGAATTTCACAGAAGGGTCTTGAATCCGATACTTTTTTCTTCCTAATTCTCATCTGATACAGGGTAAGCTGTGGCCGCATAACTTTAAAAAGATTTGAGATGATGACAGATGAAGAGATATAGCTAAAGCTCTCTTCCTTTATAAGGTTTTTTTTAAAAAAAACTGCGTTCTGTCAAGGACCAGATAAAACTGGAAAGCAGAAGCTGGATAGAAAACTCAGAGATTACATCGCTTGCTTTTACACAATAGGTAAGAAAACAAAACAATGCTATTGCCCCTTCCGTCTTTCTGATAAATCCTTGAACGTTTTCCTTTCCAGAGTCTCTCAAATCTTTAACTGCTCCTGTATCGTATCATCACCAATGACACCAGGAACTTAAAAAGCAGCTCAGTGCTCAGTCTGAACATTTTCTACTAGGCAAGAAAAAATTACTTCGCTCAATAGATACGAGCAGAAAGATGAATACAAAGGGATTATTTACCCCAAACTGACGTGGTGCTCAAAGAGCAGGAAATCTGTGCTAAATGCAATAACTCTCTGTGTAACTAGATCATCCTTTAGTCAAGTCAGATAAACTTTATAAATACATGTTGGGGAAAAAAAAGAAAAAAAAAGAAAAGAAAGCTCGTATTTCTCGGTTTATAACATGAAAATTGTATTTGCATCTTTCAAGCAACTGGAATTAGGACAGCTGTTTGTGGGAATAACTATGGGCTGGAACAAGTGGTGTAGTTTTCCTCGTTTAAGCAATTTAAGTTACATTATTCTTGTTCTATTTGTAGAATTTTTGTGGCTGTCTGCCGCTATCTTAAATTTAGGACTGAAAATTCTTGCTAGAACGTACCGTTTCAGACAGAGAGATTTGGGGAGAGACGAGGACAGAAAATGTATTAAAATAAGAGATTTGGGGTTTTTTTTCTGTTTTCTTTACGTCTCCCTTTCCGACCCCCCTCTCAAGATGGCTCAGAGCACAAAGAAGTTTCATGGTAAAGGAACAACGTTTCCGTGGGCCAGGACTTTATAGTTGGCTATGCAGTTGTGTATCTTCCTTACAAACACGCACTGCGCCTTCAGCTAGATGAATCTACTCGAAAAAGGAAGCGGGATATACACTAAAATTAGTTTTCTTCAACGTACTGGAAAGATGAGGTAAAAAGCGAAAAAGCCAACAACCACCAAAAAAAAACCCTACCAAACGCTGTCACAAAAGCAAAATGCCCTAGCAAACATTTTGAAGTACGGCTATTTTTACACGATTTTTGAGGGAAACGTTGAAAGACAATTGTGATAACCGTTACAGCTACTTAAAATAGAATAATGCATGTATGCTCTTCCCTTAAAGGCAGCTCACCGGCTCAATGCATCACCTCTGCACGCTCCTGCCGGATCACTAGCCCTGACCTTGAGGAATAAAAACTGCACATACACCCGACGAAGATGCATTAAAACAATATATATAAATATATATATATATATATACACACAAATATATATATATATATATACACACACACACAAATATCTCTTAATACAGTAAAAGTTGAGTTCCTAAAAGGCTTTATTTGCAACGTGTATCCTCTCTGGATGTCCTAAAACTGTCTTCAGTTGAAATTACAACTAAATACAACTAATGAAATTACAAGGTAGTTTCCCAGAGCGCTTGCCTCATACAGCAGGCGAATAGTAGATGCAAAAAAAAAAAATCGGATAGAATTAAGTTTCATGGATAATCTCAAACCTGAGAATGGGACATCATCATTATTCTTTTTTTTTCTATTTTTTTCCCTTAAAAAAAAAAAAGAAAAAGCAAAAAAAAAGAATATGTTTTGGGGAATAGTGTTAAACATTTTCTTCCAGGCAGTAGTCTCTTCATCTGTTTTTCCTGTGTAGTCTGGAATTATTTTTTTCCTCCCCCCTAGTAGCAATAAGGTTTAAATGGATTTGCACTTGGACTGTAATAAGAGTGAGAACTTACTGTCTTGCTGATGTAATTTGTGCTGATATTCATACACTGGAGTCCTTCGCTATTGCAGCAACCTCCACATCTGTAGATGGATACACATGGGGGTTTAAAGAAGGTGTTTGTAGTTGCTCCAAACTCTTTTCCCACATCCACACACACTTCACGTGGCATGCACTGAGTTTTTCTCCATTCAGTATCAATACCTGCCAAGTTATAGGGAATTTCATTTGTTATAAAGTAACTGTTTCAAAGCAATACTCTCCTGCAGGACGTTAGTAGGAATTTTTTATTTTTTTTGTTTTAAAGTTTAGAACCAGAATATGCATGGCTAGAGTCACACCCGTTACTCAGTGAAGTACACCTCGCTCTGTGTCAACTTCTAGCTAATTTTTCTTCTTCGTAGGGATGTGACATATTGTCATGGAGCAGATAAAAAGTCACAGCGGTGCTAAGAGGGCACCTAACAAGGTTGGGCAGGTCTTACAACACAGGATCACAGACTGGTTTGGGTGGGAAGGGACCTTAAAGATCACCCAGTGCCACCCCCTGCCCTGGGCAGGGACACCTCCCACCAGCCCAGGTTGCTCCAAGCCCCGTCCAACCTGGCCTTGAACCCCTCCAGGGATGGGGCAGCCACAGCTTCTCTGGGCAACCTGGGCCAGGGGCTCACCCCCCTCACAGCCAAGAATTTCTGCCTCACATCTCATCTCAATCTCCCCTCTGTCAGTGTAAAACCCTTCCCCCTCGTCCCATGGCTCCCCTCCCTGATCCAGAGTCCCTCCCCAGCTCTCCTGGAGCCCCTTTAGGGCCTGGAAGGGGCTGGAAGGTCTCCCCGGAGCCTTCTCTTCTCCAGGCTGAACCCCCCCAGCTCTCTCAGCCTGTCCTCACAGCAGAGGGGCTCCAGCCCTCCCAGCATCTCCGGGGCCTCCTCTGGCCCCGCTCCAACAGCTCCGTGTCCTTCTGCTGTTGGTGCCCAGAGCTGGAGGCAGCACTGCAGGGGGGTCTCCCCCGAGCGGAGCAGAGGGGCAGAATCCCCCCCTCGCCCGGCTGGCTAAAGCTGTACGTGCTCTTTCTCCTATGCCTGGGGTGAGTCTCACCTTGAGTGAAGCCTAAAGAAGTGCTGCGCATCTCCGCAAAGTAATTTGAACTGGTCCCACACAATGCTTCACTTGGATACTATATATTAAAAAAATTATATTTTATGCCTACACACTTAACGTGAAATTAATTTGAATATACGTTTACTTTGTTAACCACAGGAGTATAATTTAAAGCAAAAGGTTATTATTTAGCAATTACCTACACCATATGATTTAATCCGGAAGGTGATATTTGTGCCCAGATTATCCACCCAAATCTGGGCAAACGTTTCACATCGTGGCATAGAGCCTTTCGCCAAATATAACCTTCCACTGAACAGCCGTGAGACTTGCAGCTGTACGGGCCCATGTATTCTCTTTTGGCAGCAGTTTTTGGTAGGCTATTCAACAAAAATGGAAATTTCACCTAATGTGTACCTGATGTCTCCAGGAAGATACATGATTCCCAATACCGTGTCAAAGACTACACCTCCTGCCATAAATCCTGTGTCGCTCTGTCTGTAAGCACTTGCTGAAACTGTAAAGTAATACATTTTTATCTGGGCCAGCTGGAACACTACGGGGTATTCACCTATTTGTCTGAAAGCTGTTTTTGGCTGGTTTGAGCATAACATCATGACAACTGCCTTCTTGTAACGGGAAAAAGCTACAAGTGGATTGATTATTTGGCGTTCTAAAGCAGTAACGTGTAAGAGAAGAAAGCTTTACCAGCCGTGACGTAATTGCAGAAAATGAGCAGAAACAGTTGAATGAATCCAACCCTTAGTGCCCTCTTTGCTTTCTGCAAAATCGTTACAGCCTCTACAAAGCAGGATTCCTTATGCCTGCAGACAAACACACAACTTCCTATATTTACCCAGCCGAGAAAGCTGTCTGCACCTTTCTTACAATGGATGCACCAAAAATACGCCTGCGGAGCAATTTATTTCATTACGGAAGGCTGACTGTCAATGATTTTGTATTACAGACACGACCTCAAATCAACCTGCTGAGGTCGGTTTCCTGCCGATGCTTAGCTTTTAAAATATTGAGAAGCCTTCGGATTTTAATTTATCGTGTGTTAGAAGGTGTTTCGTGTCCTGTACTTACTTTTCAGGATCTCTGCATTATAGTGTGCTGCGGCAAATTTCAGGGAATCATCTGATCTCGTGTCAAAGGTGGAGCGTTCCCTGTTGTGTTGCCAACCTCCTTTCCTCAATTGACATTTGAACATTTTCCAGTATTCTGGGTAAAGTACTGTCATGAGTTCATCCACACTGGACACAGACCGCAACTGCTCTTCCAGGTCTTTGCTTGCATGAGCCTGTCAAAGTAACATGCAAGATTAATTACTTTCTCTATTACACAAGGTTTGCTGGAAACTAGCCTGAAAAACAACTCAAACATCGTAAAATAAAGCTGTGCTCAAAGGGGTCCTCGTCACAAAAAACGCTTTTGTCAGTCAATGCCAACACTACCATCTTGACAAATATTGAAATGTTTTGCTTCTGCCACTAATTCTTTATCATACTTGTTGTTCAAAACATTGGTGTGAGAAAGGAGTTACAGAATTAAGCCTATACAAGTACCATTTGCAGATTGGAAAAAAAAAAAACCCCGCATTCTTATGCTGGAAATAGAAGTTTTCATGATAAAATTTTGAAAGCTTAAACCCCAAAATATTTAAATGATATTCATATTATTTTATATCACATACTTTTAAAGTAACACCAAATTTTTGCCCATTTGCCCTTAGTCCAAGAAAATCAAAACACCCAGAAATGCCAAAACCGTGAAATTAGAAAAAAACAAGAAAATAATTCGTGTTAGTTTGTACCTTTTAAGTGAATATCTTAATAAGCAAATTCTATTATAAAACGCTAATCCTTAAATCAGTAGGAGTCGAGGACTTTGGTACCTTTAAGAATCTGAACTGCCCACTCTCTCTCCCTGCCAAGCGTTTCAAGAGAAACTCTTCGGGACTCTAAGCACCACGCTCTTTAACTTCTTGTTTCAAGAGTAGCCTCAAAGCCTGTAGTTGCGCTTTCTTATTTGCTGGCTTTTACACAAATTCACTGCAATTCCATTTTCCTAAAAAAGACTCAGATTTACCCCCTAATTTCTCACTTATCTGGAGGATGCCTCTACCTTCTTAGATGAAACAACATATTGCTTCAACGAAACGCTGTTATTCCCTGCCCACCCCCTCTCATCCCTCAGTCGCTGACTTCCCAAAGGGGAGGGCAGTAAGGAGAAGGAAAAGTAGTGAAGAACCTCTCGCCACCTTCTCAGCCTAGGTGGCCCTTAGATGGCAGTATGAGACACGAAATACAGAGGTACGCTTCGTAAAAAGAGCCTAGCGACTGGCTGCAGGCTCCACCACAGAACTGCTGCCCTGGGCCAAGAAACACCAGGCTGTAACAGCGTGAAACTCTGTCTAAAACCAGAAATATGAAACTATGGCAACTGACATTTAAGGTTTCTTATCAAACTCCACTATTAACAAAAAAAGGAATTCTTTCAATTAAGTTAATTTGAACACGACGGAAGTAAAACGACTGGTTCTGAACTATCTGACCTGAACCAAGATGGCTCCTTGTCTCACAAACAACTCACAGGGCATAAAATGGCACAAGCTCTTGCATCCTCACCAGGTGCCGAACCCAGGAGAAACACCTTGGTAAGACAGAGTCACAGACCTCATTTCTGCAACTACAGAAGCCAAAGCTAATACAGATTTCGAAGTCATTTTATATGGCCAAGTGCTATGGAGTAAAAAAAAAAAATAATGTTTTCGCTAAAGCCTCACTAACTGCAGTGTCATGATGGACTACTTTGTTCTGGGAGATGTCAACTACCAAGCTATCAGTCTCAGAAACGTGCTCATTCAGGACTTCAACTCTTTCTTTGCCTCCGTAGGATGGGCCTACTCTGCCCCAAGCCACCCAGCAAGCAGTGTCTTGGGACCTTGCCTTCAAATTTGTCGGCAATGCAGAGCACCTGGCTCCCCACCAGCCCCACTTGCCTTGCAGGACACCACACAGGTTCTCAATCAGCAGGTCACGGACAAAAATCCAAGAGGAACAAACAACTCATTGCCCACCACATGATGAGAATATGGTAATGAGAATATGGACGGGAGGGCACGGCATGGAGGCGGCGCGTGGATCCTGTCCCAAGGCTGGATGGCAGTCCACTACGTAAAAGGCACAGGAATGGAAGCTCTGTTTAGTCACCCAGTAGCCGATTCTGGAAGGTCCCAGCAGATCATGGGGGTGACAAGAGAAGAGAATCCAACCAAAGGTTCACCAACTTTTGACGAACCCCTTAAAAGCCTGTGCAGCCCACTGTGGACAAGATGTTAGGTGTTGCTATTTCAGATATTCAAGGTACAGGCCTAGATCATCAGAAAAATAAGTACTGAAACTCAAAATTACTTAGTTTGTAAGAAGCCAGGGTATGGAGAGGGGAAGAGGATATATTTGTTAGAAATAATGTGTGTTGATGAAATCCTCTTTGATCAGGAAATCAAGTCACGTCTTTCCAGCTGAACAGAAAATTTGGTACACATATATAAATATTTATGAATATAAGTAAAAACGTGAATAAATTAGTAGCTTTCATGAAGTATTGTATCAAATTTAATAAAGTATTGTTTTCAGATGCATTTCTTTCTGGATATTCCATGGGCCAGAGTGCCATGTGAAGGATGGAGAATACGCCTACAAGAGGAAGTGCTCACTTAATATGAACAAAAGTAAAACAATTTCTGGAGCAGATATATAAAATTACTTTTTTTAAAAAAATGAATCACCGTTATTTTATCAGAATTATTTTCTGCGTTGTTTAATAGAGCTATTTGCTTGTAAAGATGTCTTCAATTCAAACTTACAAACACACCGTGGAAAACCAACTCGATCGCTAGAGAGCTTTTGTTCTCTCCCCTCTTCTCATTTAGCAAGAAAAGGAGGAAGAATTCCACACATGTATACCAAATACAGTACCTGCAGCGCCCAGAGTTAGGGAAAAAAAAATCAAATAGAAAATAGATGTTGATTTTTCAATAGGTTTCCAATATTACCTTGATACAGAAATCAATGATTCTTCCTGGTATATCCACTGTAAGGCTATGAGAGGCAAATTACTCTCATCTGCGTCAGTGTTTAGAGGAACACAGGTGTGAGGAGCTTGGGGAGTGATTTAATCTCGTACAACAGTCAAACGTTATTGTTGACATGAACATCACACTAAATCTTAGCTTCTGGTTGATCAGAAAAGTGCGTCCAGCTCACAGTAAAAGCATCAGATCATTAAGGACTGTTAAAAAGAGTTTCTAAATTTTTAAGAGAGGAAAGCAACTGCTTCTGTTAATACGATAGCTGTCTGGCAACGTTTTTTGTTTTGTCCGAATTTTAGTTAATTTCACAAAAATACACTGGCTTGGTCCCTATCTTCAAGTATTCCAAATTCTTTGTTTTTTCTTAATTGTGCATTGGCTTTTAGTGTAGGACACTAAAAAAAAAAAAAATAATTAAAACCTCAAAATGGTTTTGCAATGGAAATCCAGAGTCAACACTTAGAATTTATGACAAGACACAAAGTGATATCAACAAAAATGTATTACAGATCAGAGGAGCTCTGATTTTTCATTAATCTAATGCAAGCCCAGATTAGAGAAGTTTGGAAAGAAATAGTGTTTGTAGATGCAATTACTGTCACCAAGCTAGTTATTCCCAAATGTAATCTTAAATTTGGGAAAAAAAGAAAAAAAAAAAAAGGAAAAGAATAGTACATAACTGATCTATTGTCTGAAAGTAATATGACGTTAAAAATGTTTTGATATGAGAAATTCTGCAACTTTTAGGACTCAAGTAAGCTTTTTGATAATTGTAAACAGCTCACTGATTTTCGTACGAATGGGTTGCAGCGCGCTCCACGTGGAACCCTGGGCCGACTGCGTAATGCTTTACTGGAAACGCATTCTTGGATCTGCGTTCTACACGGAGAAGGAAGAAGGAAATCGGCGCCATCGCTGCCTGAAGAGGAAGGAGGTTTCTCTCTCTCATGTTTTCTATTTTCTTTGCTTTTTTAAGCCAGTTAAGGGGTTGGGGTTTGTGGTCTTTTATTTATTTATTTATTTATTTATTTATTTATTTATTTATTTATTTTCAAACACCACCACTCACTTCATAAGGATTTATTGCCATCCTTTCTTTGGCCATTCTACTGTTTTTGACAAATTTATGTATTACCAATGCTGTCCTGCATGATCACTTAAGAACGCTAGAAATTATACTTTGGAGAAAGATGTTGACTAAACCTTTGACTAGCCCATCTCTACAAGAGGACGGATGACACCGAACAAAATAAAAACTTAAAATACAGGAATGAACGGAGAATACAGTAAAGACAAAGCTGGCTTCAGTTCACTGCTTCTGCCTTATTTCCTGCGGAACAGGAGAGATGGCAAATACACATATAAATAAAGTAGTAAAGCTTGATGACAAGTTCTCTCTCCCTGTTATTTATTTAACTTAGGAACATTTTATTCTGTCAAAGTGTGTTTTTCACAACGTGGGTTTCCACTACATGCTATGTCCAGTTTTATAGCTTGCAAGAGGAGAGGCAGGACACCAAATACCATTAACAAAATGAAATCTAGAATAGATTTTCCATGCATTGCAGTATTTGTCTTCCACGTGTCCCCAGTGCCTGCCTCCATTATTAACAACAAAGGTCAGAACACTTAATATTTGGCAGCATGCTTGACACATAATTGATGGCGCAATGTGCTATAACGGTACTTTACGCATCTGCTCCAATTATACTTGTCAGCTCATTTCATTTTCAAGGATTTTGTTGACAATTCCTAATCGGAAAATGCTGTCTGTAAAGTCTTCCATTCTACTGTGTTTGTATGCTGCGTTTAGTGACAGACTGAGATGTGTTAAAAATCAAGTAGTTGAATTCTAACGTTGAAACAAACTGCGTGCGAGCAAATGGAAATATTGCAAAAGAAAATGATGTATAAACACTTCACTTGCATAATATTTTATTGCGATTTTCACGTATTCCGGCACTAGTTTTTTTGGAAGCTGATGCCAGTAAAAAAAGAAATTATCCTGATTAAATATCTTAGCCCTAGTTAATAAATTCAACTTTTTTATCTACCTAAACAATCTTGCTAGAATAGCGCTTGTTTTTATCTCATATGCACTAGTTAGTCAATAGTAAAACTGAATGACTCTCCGCAGTTATAAACTTTTAAGTTACTATTAAATATTGCAACAAACCAGTGCCTTACGGAAGTGAAATGGTAACAGCGGGCATCGTTTTTCATTTCACATTACTTTAAATAAGTAGTAAGACCACTGCAGTTAGTTTGTACTAAATCAAAACATCATGAGAACAGCAGAGATTAGAATCAGTCTCTGTTCCAAAGAGCTTACAAAGGACGTCAGACAAATGAAACAAGTAAGAATGAAAGTATAAAATAAATAAAACGATCTGAACTATATTATGCTTTAAGCGATCTCGATTCATCCTGGCGTTTTAAATACCAGGCACAGAAAACCAATAAATGGTGGGTGGGGGGAAGAACGTACAAAGTGGATCTGCAAGGGGAAAAAAATGAGTTTGAGGAGAGATTTGAAAGAGAATTTGTTAAAAAGGAAGAAATTTACATTGGCTCTGAGGATAAGCTTAAGGCTACGGAAGTTTCACTTCTACATTTTGCAACGTATTTTTTTCTTTTGTCCGGAACGCTTTTAGTGAGGAAGATGCATAAACTGCTAGAAAACCATCCTAGGTTTATAGTATTTACTATTGCTCTCCTGCTTACGCATACAAGTATTTAGGCTGAGGTAGGGAGTGTAAAAATTCCATTTTAAAGGGAAATCCAATTTTTATGCAAATCAGCATTTTTCAGGTAATAGCTTATTTAGCTGTTCTTAGAAAATGCTGAAAAACATATCTAAGATTATAAATTTGCACAAAGGCACTTACGGTTGGTCCTTCAGTCAAACATTTAGCAGCTGCCGAAGGTCTGAAACACACTTCTTGGCTGGTGCTTATTCCTCAAGTACCTGCATTCCTGAATGGTTCTCAGCGTTCCCTAATAAAATGCCAGCACTTTCAGACACTCAATGGGAATTACTTATGAAAATACCCTTTTTTGACCGGAGTCTGATTTCCCTGAGAGGCAGAGAGAGAGAGAGAGAAAAATCATTCCTCCGTTTCTAGAGCAACTCCCTGCTCTGTTGCCCTGTTCTTTAGAAGCTTGTCGTCGGTGGCAAGTTCTCCCAGGTATCTGTGAGCCTGGGCAATTAAGACGTTGATGTAGGTGACATGGTACCTGACACGATCAGAGATGGTGCTGTAAGAGAAAACCATATCACCTAGACACGTATACATAGAATCACGGAATGATTTGGGTTGGAAGGGACCTTAAAGACCATCTAGTTCCAACCCCCTGCCCTGGGCAGGGACACCTCCCACCAGACCAGGTTGCTCCAAGCCCCGTCCAACCTGGCCTTGAACCCCTCCAGGGATGGGGCAGCCACAGCTTCTCTGGGCAACCTGTTTCAGCGCCTCACATGTGTGCACAGAATTGGGAAAAGGTGTCAATAAACACCGTTGCTGACTATGACGGAAAGCAGGGCTGAGAAAGACGTCGGTCGCACCTTAGCCAGACCCTGAATATCTATGAACCTTTCTGAAGCAATTTCACAGCTAGATTATAGTAACAGAAAAGGTTTTGTTCTCACGCGCTTGAGCCCATTCTTTGAATTTTGCATTGCTCCACGGCAGTCGTCTTCAACTTGTGGCCACAAAACCCCGCAGACTGTCTCTAAGACTACAGCAAGTCATAATTGCAAAATAAATGATGAAAGTCGAGCCCTTTATCAATAGCCTGGATTCACTATTCAGGAGCTCGCACTAGATGAGCCTACCAAAGGTCAAAGGCTGCACAGCAGTCATGGAAATTTGTGGGATAACCATTTGCTGTTTAATTGCAGCTGCATCTGGATTCTTTAGTTGATTCAAAGACTGAAGCTTCCAGCTAGCACTACAAATGGATTGGGAATCAATAAGGATTTGGATTATTGCTGCCGAAAGGCTTACATCTGATTAAATCTTGGAGACACCAGGCAGCGCAATCTGTACCAACTGAGATTTGTGCATTAGTCCCTTCGTCATCCTGACAAACGCAGGGATCCCGGAGACAGGGTGCACGACCAGAAGAAAGAGGGAACCATTTGTAAAGCAAAAATAAAGGGCAACATTGTGAAAGCGAAAGCACGCAATTCTGAAATTACCTGGATGTATTTCTTAAACATTTAGAAATTGAACCCCAACAAAAATTCTGGTTATAAGATCTTACTCTCTAAGAAAAAGATAAAATGCCAGTTAAGCATTTTTTTTTAAACAGTCTGAATGGTGCTGGTTTTTTAAAATACCCTGCAACATTTGTTTTCCTTCCAACGGTCAGACGTATCCCATTAAAATCAGTACCCAAGAATAAACTACCAGGCCGTTGTAAGAAGATTGTTTATTTTCAGTCTTTACTGAGCTTTCATTGGTGTTATCATTACTTTTGTTAGCAACTGCCGTTGGCTTTGTCAGTAAAAGGAAACAAATATGGAGGCAGCTTTTGGAGAAAACTCTTAACCTGGTGACACTGCAATTATCTGTCGTGGCTTCGGCAGATATAACGTAACGCGGGCAGAGAGAATTAAAAAAGCTTCTCAGTATCGAGTAGAGATTTACCAAACGGAAAGGTAAGGGACAACCCCTGTATTTTAATCCGAATGCCAGCCCGTTCTGAGATCCTGCTGGAGCGATGACATCCTAGACGCTAATTACGCCGTGAGAATTAAGAGTTTTGGCCATGTATCAAGCGATGGGCTTCAGAAAGGCAGTAGGTACAGTTTTAATGTACTGTTTTCTATTCTAGGGGTCAATAGTACCCACAAAAAGGTTTCATTAAGAGCTGCGATAAGAAATGGCACTTAAGAACATTTCTGAGTTCGGCAGCACACGTAGGCTGCAGTAGACGGGGTGTTCTCACTGTGACAAGAGTATTTAGTTTTCAGTTCAAGTCTCATGTTTATTCTTGAATTTTTAACAATGTGGCTGTTTATAGGACAGAAGGATTACAAGAACATGTCACCTCTTATCGTTGGTGTATAATTTCCCTGGCTGCTAAGTAACTTTCCCTTTCACCAAATTTTTAAATCACTATTTGAAGCCCTGAGCAAATGTCATTAATCCGTGGTCTAAATATTTAGCACCCGGTCACCGAAATTGCTTGCGTTAATTATACTTTTACAACAGTTCTTAAAATAAATAATTTCACAGGCCATGAAATGAGATCAATTAGATTTCAAAGAAAAAGCTGAACTTTATTCCTAAACAAATGTCTTAATCTAACGGGACATGATGTCTGTATTGTTAAACAAGCCTTGCACAGTTTACAGATCTGTACAGAAATATTAATTAGAAGACCACCTACCTTGCCACATTGCCTGTTTCAACAAATATTCCAGTTATAAACAAAATACACTACTTAAAACTCAACCAAAAGCTAAGAATAATGAAGAAGTTATAGCGGAGCAATTCCAGTCGCAAAATCTTTGTTTTAAATTATTACAAAGAAGTTTTGTATAAATGAAAAAGGAAACATGAAGGCTCTTAGGAACCTGTGCGTTTCATTAAATTTTAGAGTTTCTAAGTGCATGCCGTTAAAGTTGCATTGTTATCTGATTATTTTATTTAGCATCACGTTTCTTAAGTTCATTTTGCACAAATCATTAAAAAGAAGTCTATTTGGTAACTCAAAGGAACACGCCAGACTAACACATCACACAGCCTTCGCTAACTAAGGTATTAAACGGTGAGATCTCATTAATAAACAAAAGACCAGAAGAAGCTTTTATTTTTGTTGTCAAAGTATTACCCAACTATTTTATGTGAAGGTTCTTTGCTGCCGCAGGCGAAACACAGAGATCACCTGAATTTCGTTAGCCCGAGGGAGGCACCCAGTGCAAAGGACCTGCCACCCACCGCCCACTTGGGCGCACCCTGATAATCCGGGCTTGAAATTTGTTCCGTCCTAAATTCTACACAACAAACCCACCTGTTCAGACGTTGAGCCTGTAATACTTTTGTCCTTGCCCTTTGATGCTGCAGGAAAAAATAGCCCGACAACAGAGAAAAGCACTATCCAATCTTAATCCCAAAATTCCAAATGGATTAGAAGAGTACAAAGAGAGGAAGATTTATTTTCAAGCCTTTAAGCACAACGTTACATTGGAAGCGTTTTAAAACCAAAAGGCAATAAAAAACCCCCTCACCCCCGCGCAAGGCCATAGTGTTCCATTAAGAGCAAATTATTTGAAGCCAGGGAAATACAGTTACCACATCAATGTTTGAGAACGGTGTGGCACGCAAACTACGGCATAAAATCAGGAGCTCCGCGGAGCTGTCACATCCCTTCTGAACCACGGGGAGGAACGAATAAAAAAACAACAGGGGTTTTTGACGACAAAAAGAGAAGTACCACTGCGTATCACTGATGGAGAAAGTTGATTATTGTACCGTGTAAAACCTGGGAGGTACTAAGAGATTCGTCAGCACAAGGGATGGGGAAAGGCAAAAGAATCCTTGAGGACGGCAAACCCAAGAGCTAGATTGAGACTTGGTCACAACCCCCTTCCATGCAACCAAAGGAGGAGAAATGCATGTTGCCCATTATTTTTGGCTTAAATTATTCTGAATAGTGTATTGTACTGAAACGTTACTTTAAAAGGGTCAGGGAACATCAGCAGCATTAAAGTAGATCTTAATTTATACTGACAGGACCCAGAGTAATCCAATGCTGAACACTACATTGTCAGAAGACTTTTTGAAGAAGGCTTGTCTGCAGAATGAAGGTTTTTCTGCAAGAGCAGATTGACAAAGCACGCCCAGAGCTCTCGAATTCCTCTGGATCGCAGGAATATGTATAATCTCTGATGGAAGGTAGAATATTGCATCTCGAAACGCACGATAGTGCCATTAGTTGAAACTTGTCCTATGCCACCTTGCTGAGTTGCCCGCATTCTTACCCAGGCCCAGGAACTAATGAAAAAGAAAACGGATTTATAGGGATTATATCTATTAAAAGGGAGCATACAGAGAGCAGAAAAAAAAAAAAGGAATAGAGGTTCTAGTTACTGAAAGTCTGTGGAACGATGTAAGGAAGATGTTTAAAATTAAGCTAAGCACATGCATAAATCTTACTGTTATATTGAAATATTTTCTCATGTTAAGCTTTTTATCTGCTCTTGGAAGTAAACAATTATTTTATGAAAATAAATGGGTTTGTACCGCTGCGTTTTGTATTCAACTGGTCAGAGAGTCTTGAGCAGAAGAACCTTAAGGGAACAAATCCAGGCAGCAGGTTTGTGAGGGGAAAATGGATGGGGGTGAGGGAGGACAGAGATAAAGGGGTAAAAGTTGGTTCGTACCAGGATGGGGCAACCTGACACCCGGGCTCAGAGCACCCTCGGGTTTTATTCTTCAGAAGCAAAGGTACCCATCTCGAGATGCTACATCCTAATACGAAAGGAAGACACAATTAAATCAAAGCAAAGGGCTCTAGATTTTCTGAATAAAACAGAGCCTATCATATTAATCACCTTCCTCAAAAACAAGAGCTTCCAGGGCTTTTTGAGATTTTAGCAGATGAAAGTGTCAAAGCAGGAGAATTTATGCAGAAGAGAAATCTCAAATTCTCTACAACTACCAGCAGCCCTTAAGGAAACACTTTTGCAAGCGTATGAAAGCACTTCCCAAAGTCAATCTGCA
This sequence comes from Sterna hirundo, assembly GCA_009819605.1. NCBI lineage: Eukaryota > Metazoa > Chordata > Aves > Charadriiformes > Laridae > Sterna > Sterna hirundo. Next base: position 2,812,965 of record CM020441.1, read on the forward strand.
GAGATTAATTATAACGATTTGCATATAAAACCATGATGGATTCACGTGCGCACAAAATTAATGCAGAGGGAGGATTCCTTTGACTTTTTTCCCCCCAGCCGCTTATTGTGCGGACCCTGAAGGACACCCACATCTTTGCGGGACCGTAGTCCTGGAAATTGGAATTTTGGGCGTACGCTGGCTAATACCAAGAGCCCATTGTGGTCACGGAGGTTACCATTTACAGGACCAGACCATGAAACAATTTCTGTCTGTTCCTGCGCACGTTTCCAGCATTTCTTTTACTGAGAACTGCAATTTCCTCAACGCTTTGAGACAGCAGCTCTTTTCAAACAAAGCGGATTCAGACCCAGGGAACACATGTCCCATTAGAGCAACTGGCAGCGAGAATGACATTTCTGGTCTGCTGAATTAAATTTTGTTTCAAAAGAAAGTGTTTTGTTTATTTTCTATTTTGTTTGAACTAGGATGGCAAACGAGGGAAAAAAATGTAAATGAATGAACTTTAAGAACATTTTGTTTCATACTGAAATAGTTTTAAAACAATTTGGAGAGCAATTATTAATGTAGCTTTATAAACATGTATGGCAGATGCTGTTATATATTTTTATTAATTTAGCCGGAGGCTGTTTCTGACATCCCACACAATAATCTCCCTCCCATTTCTGAAAAGTCACATAACTGTCACCCTGTATTATTAGGGACAAAACTAGAACAGTATCTATTAAATTCCTGTTTTCCCTGAGAAGGAAAGGAACAAAGAATGCAGAATTTTGCTGTTCCCAATGACTCAGATTTTAAAAGTGTAGCTTTAATAGGTCTCTCTGCAATTATTCACATTTGCCACTTGGATCAATTCGAACTCTAACTACGGCATACTTGTATTTTTTTCCCTCAGATGTCATTAAAACTGGCTGTGCCTTTAAACCCCCCGTGCCCAGATGCTAGGGGGACAGCTAATCGCAGGCACAAAGGCCCAGTCAAGGTCAGGCTGCGAGTTTGTCTCTAATTGCCCAGTTATACATTCCTTGTGCCCCCAAATCTTCGACTGACTTCAATGGGATTTTTGTTCCGTGAGGATTACAGGATTTCGCCTCCTAGCTTAAGTACTGCATCTATACATCACTGGGCGCCGCATGTTTCGGTCCCTCCGCTCATAGTATCTGTGGTTTTACCAGCCCTAAATATCACGGCGAGCTTTTCCACCCTCCCAAAGCCCTAAAACTCACTTTCCTTTTGTTACACTTGACTTTCTTTTGCTCTTCTATGGTCAACATTATTGGGCTTGGAAAATTAGTTACCTGGCAGCCAATGTTTGTCCCACCGCTGCTATATTTTTCATTTCAAACATGCTAATTTGCTTTCAAAACCTATTGACCTCACTACCGTATTAGTCATTCTGCTAAAACACAAAGACAGTCTTTTTCCTACCCCGAAGTCTTTTTCTTAAATTCTTGGTTACATTTCAGCTCCTTATTAAAGCTGTCTGGTGATTTTTAGATGATCTGACCAATGCCCATAATAGCTTTTGTTGACTTCTCTCAACATTTTTGCCTGTCACAGCATGTTTCTATGATTAATTCTCAATTCCAATTTTTTTTTTTTTTTTTTTTTTTAGATGTTTACATCAGGTCGCCTGCAGCCCTCCCTTAGTTTACCCCACAACATATGTCCACAGAGCATTTTTTCATCATTATGCAAACACTACAATCTAGACAAAGTGCATGCTATCATTTTTTATCAGACCAGCTGCGCGGCTCGAAGGCGCGGGGTGTTTTTGTGTCGTCAGTTCGGGCCTGTCGGGCTCTTCCCCACCCAAACCGAATGCGTGAGGAAACCCAGACGCAGCTGACGAGACGGTTCACTCGAGGGCCTGCTGCTCGCCGCGCAAACACAAACTGCCCCGAGCTCAGCCCCAGCGTGTCCCTGAAGGACCCCCCAAAACAAGAAAAAATGTAACGACGCCTCCGAGATGTCATATGGGGCCTGTATGAACTGCTATGGCAAGTGCAGTGGTCAGCCTTCTCCAGGCAGCATCCAGTGCTGCTCAGTATCTCCATCGATGACACGGACGGTGGGACTGAGGGCACCCTCAGCAGGTCTGTGGATGACACCAAGCTGAGTGGTTCGATTGACCCGCCTGAGGGACGGGATGCCATCCAGAGGGATCCGGACAGGCCGGAGAAGTGGGCCCATGTGAACCTCATGAGGTTCAACAAGGCCAAGTGCAGGGTCCTGCCCCTGGGTCGGGGTAACTCCCGGTACCAGCACGGGCTGGGGGATGGAGGGATGGAGAGCTGCCCTGCTGAGAAGGACTTGGGGGTGCTGGGGGGTGAATACCTAGACATGACCCAGGAACATGCGCTCACAGCCCAGAAACCCCCCCGCAGCCCAGGCTGCATCCCCAGCAGCGTGGGCAGCAGGGCCAGGGGGGGATTCTGCCCCTCTGCTCTGCTCTGGGGAGACCCCCCTGCAGTGCTGCCCCCAGCTCTGGGGCACCGACAGCAGAAGGACACGGAGCTGTTGGAGCGGGGCCAGAGGAGGCCCCGGAGATGCTGGGAGGGCTGGAGCCCCTCTGCTGTGAGGACAGGCTGAGAGAGCTGGGGGGGTTCAGCCTGGAGAAGAGAAGCCTCCGGGGAGACCTTCCAGCCCCTTCCAGTCCCTCAAGGGGCTCCAGGAAAGCTGGGGAGGGACTCTGGAGCAGGGAGGGGAGCCATGGGACGAGGGGGAAGGGTTTTACACTGACAGAGGGGAGATTTAGACTATATGTTCGGAAGAAATTCCTTACTGTGAGGGTGGTGAGCCCCTGGCCCAGGTTGCCCAGAGAGGTGGGAGATGCCCCATCCCTGGAAACACACCAGGCGAGGTTGGACGGGGCTTTGAGCAACGTCATCTAGTTGAGGATGTCCCTGCTCATTGTAGAGGGGTTGGACTAGATGGCCTTTAAATGTCCCTTCCAACCCAAACTATTCTGCGATTCTATGATTCTATGACAAGGGTCCACCCATACTGCAGCAGCCAGGGGGCTAGAATTTGCTCTCTACTACAGTCCACAAAGACCGCCTTGATAGAGTCTTTGCTTCCTTAAGAAATACCATGTACATGTGATAACTACGGCAGAACCATTTCCAAAATCTTAATTAACTCCTACTGCCTCCCAACGTAACTGCTGGCACATGGACTCCCTGGAAAGTGAAAACAGGTCAACGACATCAGAAGACAACACGTATACTTCACGACATGGTAACTCCCCATGCAGGTCGTATCACTGGGAAGCCAAACATGTTCTGGGTGCTACAGTTTAGTCTAATAACTTTATTGAGCCTTATTAATTTTCTGTTGTGTTTCTCAAGGTATTTACCAGCTAAATTTTGCAGAAATGGGCTTTTGCTCAACACTCCCTCCCGGGCAAGGGCTTTGTGAGAACACAGCTACCTCAAGCTCCCTGACCAGCCACGTTCTAAACTTTCTGCTGGATTAAACAGAAAAGTGTTAATGCTGAAAGACTTTACACATCACGGACTCAGCCTCTGCTACTGTGAGCATTTCAAGCAAAATACCAAAAATAATCCAACCAGAGATGTCCAGGTAGAAAGCCGAGCACTTACTGGTCTTTCCATCATGGAACGTTACTTATCTGTCTCACACCCTCCGAACTCCCTCACACTTCCCATCCTATCGCAGGTCCGTACCGTCTATACTAGTGTTCTCAGTGGTATCTTCTCCATCCACTGTTGTAGCAGAACACTTTGATATAAACGTATAAAAATAAAAACAAAATCTGTGTGTGAGAAACACATGGGCTCCATAATGAATTGTAAAGAAGGAGCTTAACTGTTTGTTCTATCAATCAGAAAGATGCACTGGTGAGCACTGAACATTTCGATCGTTACGTTAAACATCCAGACTGTAAAGCAAGATTTTTTCTAATTCTTAAATGCTTTAAAAAAATTATGCCCGACAACTTCTCCTATAGACTTTGTTTCTAGCCAGGCCAGTGGTCTTCAGCTTCTGCTGGCCTTTGGGCAACATCAAATGTTTCTGTTGGCCTCAGTTTTCATTTCTGGTTTGTGAGCAACACATTAATTGTCCACCACAGACCGAGAAGGCGTGACTTAGCAGAGCGATTTGTGTCTTAGGAGAGGCCAATACTCTAACATCCTTTTGTTAGCAAAGCCTCTTTTCTGTACAACTGTGAATTATAGCATTTTAAAAGGGTAGGGAAAAAAATATCATATTCCCTTATCTATGTTTTGTTTTTACAGTTAAACATATAACTATAGCTATTTTCCATTCACTGGTGCCCATGCGTTTCAGTGTAATTTTATTGTCATTCGAACAAGATTCTTTGAGCAGCAGATGAAGAATTGGTTACATGCGAATCAGAAGCATTAACTGAAGTGACACGCTGGGGAACGTATATTCATTTAGTTAAAAAGCCAGCAGTTAGTTGCAACAACGGAAGATGTGTCATCACTGCTCAGGCTTTGTAGTTTCTCTGCTATCACTACGCGAGCGATCGGAATACTCTTTAACGGGGTCCACTTCCAAGGTTACTTTATGTCCCAGCACAGCGCGAAAGTGTCACTGCCAATGGACGCGCGCACCGGTATTTCTCGTGCTTGAAAAGCACACGCCAGTCGGCAGATTTTATCAGCTATTTACTTTAAACGCAAAAGAGCACTTAACCCCTCCTGATAAATAACTTCTGATCCTCTTTCAGTATCATGGTATTCGGTCCCATCAATAAGGGAGGCGGGACAGCAGGAACTGGCGGAGTGATCCAGTTCAAAGGCCAGACTGCTGAAATTGAAATGGAAGAAGCATCATTTTGCCATTCTGCCTGCAAGCGACGTGGAGCACACACACGGAGGGTGTGACTTAGACCCGGACAATCCAATTTTTGGAAGGTAAGGAGCCCTGCCAAGTCGGCGCACATTTTTAACCTGAACTTAAACCTGTATCTTTTCTGTGAATTTAAATTCTTGTGCGGCTTATTTTGAGCTTCTTTCAGTAAAGCCTGCGCTAAGCCTGTAGTGGTTTGTAGCCTGCAAACAGAACAGAAAATACTTTCCCTCTGAAGTGTCCAGATACATCTTTTCCATTCTCAGCCTTTTTCAGACTTTTAACAAATACCTGTCATTTAAGGATGGATCCCTGTTCTCTGCAACCACACGTGATTGGCTTCCTGAGCTTAAATCCAACATTCCCTCAGAGCATTCCTTACAGGAGACGCCTAAAGCTCCTCTCAACACTCTTTAAGACCAAACGACACGTGCATTAAAACCTGTCTCTCAGCAGTGAGTGTCTACGCAGCGACCCAGACCCCGGTGCTGCCAAACTCAGCACCTTCCTCAGGGCTAAACACTCTTGGAGAGAGTTTTGGGGAGCACACGGACAGTCCTTGTACAAACAGCAACGTTAAATTTCATTTGCCCCTTCCCTGGAGGGGTTCAAGGCCAGGCTGGACGGGGCTTGGAGCAAACTGGGCTGGTGGGAGGTGTCCCTGCCCATGGCAGGGGGGGTGGAACTGAATGGTCTTTAAGGTCCCTTGCCACCCAAACCATTCTATGATATCTCCGTTTACAAAATGACTATTCAAATAGTAACCACAGGGAATACATGGGAAAGGGGGCAATACTCTCAGTCTTCAGTTCCTACAGCTTTGCCCAGCAGCAGTACAAAAGACCACACTCCCTAAAGCCCCATCTCAATGCTTTAAGACAGCTGTGTCAGGCAAACATCACTGGCAGGCACAGTTCTACCTACTTACTAATATGCCCAAACTTGAAGCAACAGAATTTCTCAGAAAAAAAAAACCAAACCCAAACAAAAAGCACCCTGTAACCGAATATACCGATATTCCTGATAAAACGTTTTATATCTGCTAATAAAAATCAGGTAGAAGTTACTGTTGCTATCAAATCCTGATAACGGTGTTAAGAACACATTGAGAAAGCTAACATCTGGAAAATTTCATCCCACGAAGGAGTTACTTTATCTTGAAAGACAGGTGATCTTTACCCTAGACACAATTTACACAGACAAATTATTATTTGTCAACAAATGAAAAAAATAGCACTGATTTACATTTCATTCCTAAAGAAATGATGAAAACTGGAGAAGCCTCCCATTCTGTCTCTTGCATTGGTTTTGAGTGTGTGTTACGGGACTCCTTCCAAGAAGTCTCCCCTCTTCCTCCTCCCCATCCTCCTCCTCCCCATCCTTCCCCTGGATCCTCAATTTTAACATCTATTTCTTTGGGATTTCACCTCTGATCTCATCCCCTTGGGTATCATCAGGGGAACCAGACCTCCCGTAACAATGCTGAAAGGATCCACGGCAGTAGAATAGTAGTCTTCTTATCAAGCCTGAACACAAAAACTGGAAACTGAAGACCAACAACTCAATTTTCCAGCAACATGCAAGGTTTTGAATTTTTTGACATTTTTGACATTTTGACATCTGCACACTCCCAGCTGGGACGTGGGGAATTAATTTGATGGTTTCTGAAAGTGGGAATGCATGTGTTGCTCTATACGTGCTTCCCCCGCCTTCCTTACCAAATAATAGTTTGTGTAAACCGCTAACTTTAACAAAATATTTAAGTTGTAAAAGCGTGGTGTATTTGTGTGCTATAAACCTACAGCATATTCCACTAAACTATTATTGGCATTTGGCGAAAAAGTCTGAACTGAAGCAGGTTTGGGGGGTGGTTTCTTTCCTTTTGTTCTTGTTTTGTTTGTTTGCCGAATGCTGGCTGGCACTGGTTACTTGCTCTTCCTCCTAGAATGACAGAGTTATTCCGGTTGGGAAGGTCCTCCAACAGCCATCTAGTCCAATCTCCCAATCAAACCTCCAAAGATAAAAAAAATCTACAGCCTCTCTGTGAAACTTGTTCTGATGCTTAATTATGCCCATAGAAAACCTTTTTTTTTCCCCCCCTAATCTCCTTTTGGAGTCTCTCCTGTTTCACCTTATGGCCATTGTCTCTTGTTCTAGCCCTGTGCACCTCAGTACAGAGCCTGGCTCCACCTAAGTAACCTCAAGTTTTGGAAGAAAACTACTGGGTCCAGTCCTCTCAGACTCTTCTCATAGGGCACATGTTCCACCCCATCTCGGTGGCCCACTGCTAGACTCGGTCAAGTTTATCGACATCTTTCTTGTATTTTTTTTTCCCCCCAAAACCCAGACACAATATTTCACAGGTGATTTAACAAGCATCACATAGAGGAGGACAACCACTTTGCTCAACTTACTGGTCATGCTCCTCTCGCTAGAACCCGGGATGATGTCAGCCTGCATTGCTGGTGGGGCACAACACTGGCTCACATTCAGGTTACCATCTACTGTCTACCAGGACCCTCAAGTCCTTTTCTGCAGAGCAGCTCCCCAACCAGTCAGCCCCAGACTCTACCGCTGCAAGGAGCTCTTCCATCCCAGGCTAAAGACTTTGCATTTGTCTTTATTGAATTTCATCAGATTCCTGCCAGTCCCTTTTCCAGTGCAGCGAGAGCTCTCTGAATGGCAGCCCTGCCCTGATGTCTGTCAGCTACGCTGCCTCCACGCCTCCAGTTTGGTGTCATCCAGAAACCTCACGAGGGTGCGCTCTGTCTCACCACAGTGTACCTCTCCTCCTTCTGCTACTGACAAAGAGACAAAACAGGACAGATCCCAGGAGAGGCCCCTGAGAAAAGGTACTTGTAACTGGCCTCCAAGCAGGGGATGAACCATTAACTACACCCTGGAACCCAAGCTTCCACCCAACCACACCATAACATCCAAACTTGAATACAAGAATACTGCGGGAGACAGCATCAAAAGCCTTGCTGAAGTCAAGGGAGATGAAATCCACTTCTCTGCCCTCACCCACGGATTTAGTAATTTCATCGTAGATGGTGATCAGATTAGTCAAGCATGGTTTACCCTTGGCATAACCAAGCTGCCTCCAAAAGGATCCCATTTACCAGTTCCCTGAATAAACCAAAATTCGCTCTTTCGAAGGACAGGGTGTATACTCTGTCACCTGCCTTCCTCACTCCCCTCGAGATGCTGAGCTCCGGTAATTCATGGCTGCTACAAGCCAAGGTTGCCATTGATCATTACATCTTTGACCAGTTCTTTATTTGTGAGGACAGTGTCACCCAGGTATATTATAACCATTCTATATTGCATCTACATTAGAGTCCCTTGATGGTCTCCAGAAACCTTCTGAGTTGCTTATATATGTTGTCCTTCCAGATGATGTCAGGGAGACTAAAGCCCCCCCTGAGAACAAGGGTCTTTGCGTGGCTTAAGTAACTTTGTCCTCACACTGACCAAATAATCTGTAACATACGCCCACCACAGTGTTACCCAAACCAGCCCCTCCTCTGATCCTAATCCACATGCAACGCGTCCGCTCCACTCCAACTGGTTCTTCATGGAAAGGGAAATGCCCATCCCTGTGTTCCGTGCCTGTCTCCCTACGTCCATCCATCGCAGTTGTTCCAACGATGCCGTAGTGACGTGCCGGCATGCAGAGCTCTGCCTCCTCCTGACTGATTCCTCCGCTGTGTCCATCTCTGTGCCGGCGTTTCTTCCCTGACAGTCTATAAACCAGAAGATTTATGTTTTGCTTTGGAGTTCTGCCTCAGATGTGACCATCTGCTGATATTACTTTTCTGTCTGTCATCCAAATTTTGGATTCTTTTCCCCCAACAATTTTTTTCCTTCTCTCTAAAATCTGTTTCTATCTCTCTCCCTTCCAGTAAGAAAACTAAAAAAAATGAAAAGTGTGTACAGACAATCCGACAAAGCAGCAGTTTGCCTGTGAGCTATCACACTTTCAAATTAGCATTGCTACTTTTGGGAAAGCCATACTGTGGTAAATTAAAATGATGAAAAAGCTGTAGAAGGGTATGCATTAGCATGTTCAACCAGTATCACATATGCAGGCAACGGAAGGAAAGGCTATTAGCCAAACAAGGCTAAAATCTCTTTCAACACAGTGATTTTAAAGACTGGAACTGCAAGCTGAAAAGCGTAACTGGGACTGAGTGAACAGCCATCTGGGTGCAGCTGTCCTGCACTGGTACTCCAACCACCTCATCTGAAAGTTAGCCGAGGGCTGCCGGCAGAGTGCAGTGCTGAGATTGCCCAACGTCGTCGTTTTGCCTGGGATACCCTCTGGAGCGGGACACGGGCACCCTCGATGGGGGTGCTGGTGACTCTCTTGAGTGACAGGAGGTCTTGCAGAGGGATCTAGATAGATTGGAGTGTTGGCCAATGATTGATGGGACAAAATTTAACAAGTCCAAAAGTCAGATTCTGCACCTGGGAGAGAGTAACACCAGGCACAAGTATAAACTGGGAGAGGAGTGGCTGGAGAAAGTCCTGCAGAAAGGGACCCGGGGGTGCTGGTTGGCAGCAGCTCAACAGGAGCCAGCACCGTGCCCTGGCAGCCAAGAGGGCAACCCACATCCTGGGGGGCATCAACACAGCATGACCAACTGGTCAAGAGAGGGGATTGTCCCATTCTATTCAGCGTTGGTGCCACCTCACCTTGAGTAATGTGTGCACTTCTGGGCACTGCAATTCAAGAAGGATGTGAAGGTCCTTGAATGCGTCCAGAGGAGGACAATCAAGCTGATGACAGGGCTGGAAGGAACATCCTATGAGGAGCGGCTGAGGACTTCGGGTTTGTCCAGGTTGGAGAAAAGGAGGCTGAGGGGCGATCTCATGGCTCTCTACAGCTTCCCGAGGAGGATGTGGAGAGGGAGGTGCAGAGCTCTTCTCCCTGGGATCCAGGGACAGGACGCATGGGAATGGTTCAAAGCTGCATCAGGGGAGGTTTAGACTGGACATCAGGAAGCACTTCTTTACCGAGAGGGTGGTCAAACATTGGGACAGGCTTCCTAGAGAGGTGGCCAATGCCCCGAGCCTGTCAGCGTTTAAGAGGCATTTGGGCAATGCCCTTAATAATTTGCTTGAACTTTTGGTCAGCCCTGAAGTGGTCAGACAGTTGGACTAGGTGATTGCTGTAGGTCCCTTCCAACTGAAATACTCTGTTCTGTTCTAGTATCTGGAAACGCCCAATGTTATCCCTTCGAAGCTGAACTGCACACTGAAAAGCCAAGTCCGAAACCACTCTCCAAGGAAGAGGTTCTCGGGAAAGGGAAAAGCAGAAAAGGTGGCTGCTTTAACTCTGGAAAAAAGGCACAGAATGGATTGCAGCGCTTATGCTGCCGTGCTTCAAGGCTCAGATATACTGGATACAAAGCTACAGAGCCCAAAACATTTCATAAATCAGAAAAATCACCAGGGCCTCGGTCCTGCCGGGGACATTGCCCGGCAAGACGTGGAAACACTGAGCAGCAGTAAGGATCACCAGCCTCACATCTTGAACTGGAATTCCACTTCCTTGGCCGAGGCTGCAGGAAAGCTTTAGAGAACGATGAGAAGAGACTCTCATTGTGGGCTACTATTTCTAAGAAACGTACGCTGTTTCTCTTCCAGCAAGTCAACGGACCAATGGTAACGTAATATCTCCTTAGTGAGCGGAGGTCACTAAAAAGCCGAGATGTCACTGACCCTTATAGTTAGCTCGGAGAATCTGAGAGGAGGAACAGACACACATGTCCGATGTGCTGGAAAAAACAGTATTCATGTTGACTACTGAATTGAAAAACCTATCTAGCAACTCCCATTGGTGGGTTATCGCTATAACATTGTAAAAATTGCAGATCACTCATGGCTCCTCGTGAACAAAATACTCTCAATCCAAATGTCCAGTTGTGAAGGCACTTTCATCCAGACTTAATACTGAGCACATTTTTTTTCCAATTAAACCAAGGTGATAATCCCCAAGGTTGAAGTAAAGCGATATACGCACGTGTAGGGCTGGAGTACAGATTAACCATTATTTTGAATTTGTTTTTGAAACAAAGCTGTTATGAAACACAACCAAACATTGCCTGGTGACTGTTCCTATATGTACAGACTCTTAAGCAAGACCGTATAACTGTTGAGTATAATTTCCTATATATTGCTTGGTTAGAGAAAGTTTTTAGAAGCTGGATCATAGCACGGAAAAAGGCACAGAAGAACCAAAGCTGCAGGAGCAATAGAGCTATGTTCCCCCACGAAGACTTTTTTTTTCAAAATTCAGACCAAAGCAGGTTGTGTAACTTTATAACAGCTCCAGACTAAAATTGTAATTATTTCTACAGATGAGTTCTGCTCGGTTTTAAACTCTGGAAAGAAAAGGCAGCCCAACCCCTTTGCCAGAAGCAAATCCAAAAACCCAGTCAAAATACACTTGAAGGAGCGATTCTGTCTCTGCAGCTGGTGTGACCACAGCTACTCTGATTTTAGTGGAGTTCAGCCTATTTACAGCAGCTGAAGATCTGGTCTTCCAATTTAAATTCTGTCTTGACTTTGAGTAATTCTGTTGAGGTCACCAGAACAGGGTCACTCAGGACATAAATTTGCCCCAAGGGCTTTTGTTGCCTAAGCTATATTTATATTACATTAATGTATAAACAGAAAATGCCTAACAAGTTCCAAGTAAAGCAATTCATGTAATTAGTTTGTAACTTGTTCTTAGGTCTCTCAAGGGTTACTGAGGGTCAAATTAGAGAAACGTATTTCTGAAAAGCGCAAGTCCTGAAATACTAAAGCTTCAGCTTACATGTCAAACTGGTAGAAGCTCTGCCTTGTGACTTCCAATAATCTTTTTCAAAAGCAAATGGATTAAAAGGATAGGACAAAACCCATCTGAAACCACGGAATACCATATTAAAAGGCAAATGGTAGTTTTGTGGGTTTCCACAAATAAAAATGCTTTCGGCAATTTCTTTTTACACCTCAGAACGGGAGAAAGCCACAAATAACACCACCACAAGAGGAAGACTTATATTCTAAAATAGAAAAAAAACCCAATTCAAACGCAAAGAAGAAGTAAGTATTGTCTATTTTGTACTACCTGTAACCTGTCCTAGTTTGGAGTTGAAAACTCAGTAAAACTTGCAGTATATAAAGTACATACAAGTTAGCAGGACTGGGGCCTAGAAATAAAACGCCAGGAGAAGAGACTAAGCCGTTTTAGGGGAGCTGATGCCACTTGTCACGCGCATGAACGGCGCAGCCCTGTCTGCTTTCACAAACCGCAGCGTGGCTTCATTTTAAAGAGACAAAAACTATGGAACTTGAAGGTCGAGAAACAGCGCGAGACGTGCATTATCTGTGGGAATGCCAGCGAGGAGAATTCTTTTTTTATTAACTAAACCTGCCGGAGAACACTAAAGAGCCACTAAAATATAATTGAAATAAATTATCAAAGGTCACCATGCACCAGTTGTTCATTTGGATAAGTATAAAGGCCGATAGCAGCCGTTGATAACTCTCATTTATTGGATTTATTAACAAGCTGCAGGAATGCGCTCGTTGCGTTCCATGACTATGCATACTGAACAAGTGCTTTATTTCAACTTCACTTTCTTCCCTTTTACATCGTCCGCAAGCACGGACACTACGCAAACACGTCACACGATTGTTTTTTTAGGTCCTGTTACATCACACGCGGCATTTATCAACACGCCTAACAGAAAACCGAAAAGAAACAGCGAGGAAATGCAAGCTCCCGGGGGGCCTAAAGAGGACAGATATAAATCATGATTTTAAGACAACTACTTGTAGCATGTAGTTCACCAGATTTATACGTTACTACAGCAAACCTCTGGATTTTTTCAGGCTAAATATGTAAATCCCTTCTTTAGCAGCTGCTGACAAAGCAGGAACTTGGGAAGTGGAGATCAAAAGGAATAAACCAGTCAAATCTGTTTGAGTCCAGTCAACAATACAAAACCACGACGCTGCCATAGGCGGCCAGAATATCAAGGGATGTGGGCAGCCGCGAGCACATCAACTGTAACGGAGACAGACAGACAGACAGATTTCTGGAATGCGGGCAGAAACGGAAAAAAAATGCTTTTGACAGCTCCAGAAGGACAGCAAAGCCTGGTAACACACAGGTATTCCTGACGCTGCTTTCGGCCTGCATTATAGTCTTCGATCACAATGTTTCTGATTTGTGTAGATATATTTCCAGTTTGCAACGGTAAATAAAAAGTCCTTTGCGTTTCAAAAAGGAATTCAAGCAAGTCAGAGAGTTCACACTGAAATAAAAGGAAATATTATTGTTTCTGATTTATGGGGGAGGAACAGCTGGCACTTATTATGGCTATGTTCTCCATCTATCACCAGCAACACATAAACTCTGACAAATCTACCTTATGTCCCCCTGAATACAAAGCTGTTTTTCCTTTCCTAGACCAGATTGTTAGCTTATATAAAGTGGTGCAGCTCTAAATCCAGCCCTCTGTCGTCTAATCAGTTCAAATGATTTACCAGGCACAAATTTATCTAGTTTAGCTTTTACAGATCTTTAGATATTTTTTTTTTTTAAATTATTATTTTTTTTACCCCAAGCCATCGAGTTCTGCTGAGAACACTCGTAGAAGATAAACAGCGCTGGTACGACATCAGCTGGTTTTGGTCAAAATTGTAAGTACAATAGATCTCCTGCAGCACGTGCTGTTTACAAACAGACAATCTACTGCAACTGGATAGTGACAAGAATGAAAAGAAGAAGGGTGGTGGCAAGGACGTTAATTAACCACAGAAAGATGAGGAGGACACGGCCTCTCACAATCCCACCAGCCAATGTACGGGCCATGAGCACTGGGGAACAAAGCGTGCTTTAACTTTCCAATCTGCTGCAGAAAAACCGAAGCAGAACAGATTGTCCAGCAAGCTTCTGTCATGGGCTTATCACAATTTTTGGAACAGAGGATAGAGAAAACGACTAGAGAGCAAACATTTCCGAATTCAACTCAAACAGCACGGGAGGACTTAGTCCAGAATGCGAAGAAGAAAATAAGAGTTTTTGATTGAGAGTCCATTAACCTTCAAAAGAAAGCTGATCTTCTAACTCGTGGAGAGGAGCAGCTTATTGACAGGTTATGCGAAGACAGAATTATAGTTTTTAGTCTGTCTTTCCTTTTTTAAAAAAGGTTGACTGCAGTCAGGCAGCTGACGTGATTCACACAGCGACAAAGAGCTTCAACTAAACCAGGGAAAGCATTCTCCTGCGTGTTAATCTGGATGCTTTAAAAATCAAATGGCTTCGTCTAGTTTTCCCTAAAATACTTTCAGCTTTGAGAGAAGGAACACCAGCGCTGTCAGTTGCGATCTTTGAGAAGGATAACCAAGCTGGAGGATGGGTGGTTGCAGGAGACTGGAAAAGAAAACCAGAGCTCCTGTCCCGGGCTCAACTCCAATGGCACAGACACGATAAGCAAACAAGCTGTTTGCAAGTTCTCGGGGAGTGGGAAAAGAAGAATCCTCTCCCCCCTACCCCAAAAGAGATTGTAAACATCCAATACAGCCGCGTATAATGCCCAACTCATGTCAAATGAGCATCATTATCTTCTTCTGTTACGATAGGGAAATGGTTCCTTCTGGTAAGGACACAGCAATGGCGATCAGATCATAGAGCCATAGGATGGTTTAGGTGTGAAGAGACCTTCAAGATCATCTAGTTCCATGAGCAGGGACACCTCCCACCAGCCCAGGTGGCTCCAAGCCCCGTCCAACCTGGCCTTGAACCCCTCCAGGGATGGGGCAGCCACAGCTTCTCTGGGCAACCTGGGCCAGGGGCTCACCGCCCTCACCCTCTGGACGGTAATAAGCAGCATTCCAACATTTTGACGTGGGGAAGAGCCACACTTTCTCCCTGCGAGCTCGCTGCCCAGCCTCACTGCCCCCAGCACCCTCCTCCCAACCCTGTAGTGTCCCTGCACGCCAACGCAGCCGCTGGCCAGACCCAGAGATCCAGCAGCGCCTCTGCTGCTCGGTGGATCATACGTACTGTTAAACTCACTGTTTCTGCAGCATAATAGAAATTTGCAGCCCAAACCTGCTAGAGCTGCACATCAAACCTTTGTACAACAGCTTGTTTTGTTTTGTTTTGTTTTGTTTTGTTTTTTCCCATGACCCTACCCCATGCACGATTTTGTGAGGTCCTGTGGCCAAAGGGACCCACTAAAAGATACCGATAAGCAAACTTGGCCCTTTCTCCAAAGTGTTGCACTGCTTAAAGGCTACAAGAAACAGAAACAGTTGTCATGGAGCTGCACTTCCTCTTACAATTATTCTTGAGAAAAAATATCTGTGTCCTTTTTTGTGCCAGCTCACATGCCTGACCCTTGTTTTCTTGGAAAGCTTGTGACCTCAGTGTGAATTACAAGCCTCATCTTGTCTACTCTGTAATTTATTTTGACTTTAGTAAGACTTTTTCCTTGATATTCTAAGATGCAGGAAATATGGTCTAGAGGAAGTTACTGCAAAGAGGGAAGC
The DNA here is from genome assembly GCA_009819605.1 of Sterna hirundo. Taxonomy (NCBI): domain Eukaryota; kingdom Metazoa; phylum Chordata; class Aves; order Charadriiformes; family Laridae; genus Sterna; species Sterna hirundo. The sequence goes on from CM020441.1 coordinate 2,828,364, forward strand.
AAAACTGTTGGAAAACTGTACCCTATAGTGTTTATCAACTGTTGACGGGAACGCAGCTGTACTCTTGGGGCTGGGCTGTTCAACATATCCATTATGGATTTGGGTGGTGGAAGAGGGAGATGCTTACAAAAGAGGCAGCTGACTACTTTGCCATAGGCTGCAGAAACTTTGAAGAACAGGATCAGAATTCAAAAGGAACTTGGCCAATAAGAGAAATACCCCAAGACAAAGATGATGAGGTTTTGTTTGGACACTTCCACTCCTCAAGATCTTTTCAGTTCTGTCTTTCAAGCAGGAATACTCAACTGGACAAGCACAAATTGAAGCAGTTCCAACTTCCTAGCAGTTCTCCAGAAAAGCCATCTATGAGTCACAAGCTGAAGACAAGTTAACATCTACAAGGAACAAAGTGAGGGGCCACTGTTTAGTCTAAAGAAGAGGAGCTTGAAGGGTTGTAAAGGGCTAAATACAAAGGAGGAGGAAATAAGCCATCCTCCATATCCATATTATCCAGGACAAATAGTAACAGACTTAAATTTACAGCATGTAATATTTACATCGGATGTTAGGACAGAGTTGTGTTGAGTAATCTCCTTTTCTAGAGATCTATACAGGAAGGTACACGAGCAGCTTTCCCCATTTGTCTCGTAACAGTCTTCCCTTGACTGTCCCATGCAAAGACCTGTCGTGGCTTTTTTGTTTGCTTTTAATCTAGACAGTGTCTTGCTTTTCTGCCAGCCTTGCGGTAAAGTTGTACCATCACAGATGAACCCACAGAAAGCAATCAAGACAAATTTCTCTGATGGAAACAGATGAGCATACCTTCTTAAAAAGTGTTACGAATATCTCGATGTATATGCAACAAAATAAGGATATGTTCATTCAAAATTTCTTTTATTGTCAGGCTTCAGCTAGATTCAGTGGACCACATACCGCTTCAAAATTCACGTGGACAGCTCTATATGGGGGCTTGATTCCACGAAAAAGTGCTCGAGTGCAATTAATTTTATATATTAGAAGGAAAGTATTTAAAAATGCACAAGAAATAATCCAATAGACTGACTTTTCTTTAAATGTGGTCGGTATAACCAGCCAACAAAAAATTCTTTCTGAAATTATATTAAGTACTTCTAAATTATTATTTTGTGCTGCCGTTCCAAAACGGCCGCACAGGTGTTGTTTGAACACCTGCTCCAAACTCAGGGCTCTCTCTGCCCTATTGCCACATGGTACCTTAAGAGGGCAGGGGAGAGGAAAGAGAATAAAAGAATAAAAGGGAACAGATCTTCTGGTGCCTAATGAATCAATCCCAAATGCTTGTTTAAGGTGCGGTATCACTCTCACAAGGAATATAAATACAATGCAAAATGTAGGAGCTCTCCTTTTTTTTTTTTTTTTTTTGTAATTGTGTAAAATTAGTGATGACTCTCAAACTACCATGTAACACCTCACATATAAAAGTGAACATGAAAACAGGCAAAAATGCACTTAGGCTTTAAGAAGTTGAAATACAAGGGGAACCACAGCCGTGAAATGTAATTTTTCAGCCCGCAGAAGACTTCCATTGCTGTCCAGCTACTTTCTCCATCAGAGATAAGCCACCCATCCCCGCACTGGGTCTACATAAAAATCAATCTATGGCTTAGCCACAAAATGACCCTCCATTCTAGCTTGCACCACGCCAACAGTCAGCAGAAGCCAGCTCTTTGTGTGAGAAACACCTGTACAGTTGCTTGATTTATTGACCCACTACAAGAATCTTGAAGTCCTTTGGAAGGAGAAGAAAATGTGGTCTCGAAGCGATACGTTCATAATACACGCACCTCAACACCAACATTTCTATCCAAGTCTCATACACATAACACTGGGGATCATAAAGCCTTGCATTTAGAGTGATGATAGCTTACTAAACAGCTAAAAAGAAACGATGGCATAATAAAAAAAACCATATTTTGGTATTTTGTTTAATAAAATATTTTATGACAATGAGGTAGCCTTATTCTGAAGTAATGAAAAACCTGGAATTTCATTAGTTTGGTGAAATACAAAGTAAACTGTAATATAAAGTAATGTAAAATAATATCTTGCTTTCACATAAGGTACGGTAGCTTAGGACACACAAAAGTAGAAATTGTACCTCCTTCTCTTTAAAAAAAAAAAACCCAAAAGCTAATATGTCACTAAGCAATGCGGAAGTCCACAAACCATAACTCGGACAAGTAAAGCTTCTAATTAGAAAGAGACCAGCTTTCGATGAATAAGAGATTGCTATGCAAATGCAGAATCTCGGTCCAAGCCCCACTGAAATCAATAACGAAAACAGCCACCAGTTTTGGTGGCCGAGGAGCCAAACGTACACAAGGGGTGCCCGGACCTAGAGAAGTAGATTTGAGACGCGGAAAGCACGAGCGCTGCCTTTGTGACTTACCATCCTCCAAAAATCTCCAGCCTGTTGGTTGTACAGAAAGGGATCTGAAGTGGAAGACGTAAGAAGAGGAAATGACAGGAGGGGTATTAACCAAACTCATGCAGTGTTGCTGCCGTGTGCGATAACTCATACGGCCGAGTCCACACTTAGTCGTCTCCTCAAGGGAGTTTAGAGGGGCACTTAAAGGAGCCTTTGCTAGAGACCTTCTTTGTTTAAATAAGCCCATAATGTAGTGATAATTGGTATTTACATTTAGCGTACCTGCGTGGCTGCAATTTATCTTTTCTACATATCACCACAGCAAGGAAAAAACTGTAAGCAAACACAAATTAACCACCGCAAGTAAGAGTGGTGAGAATTCTTAAAAAGGAACGATTAGCGACTTGAAAACAGGCAGACTGCTCATTCTAGATTGCTAATAATCAGTGGGGATTCTAAAGCTTTCTTTCACTTTCCAAATAATGCTTTAAAGCAATTTAATATTTAACTACATTAGTGGTTTAAACCATAATATCACAAACAGTCCAGCAGTATTCCAAAAGTTGAAAAGTGAATCAGACAAAAAACCCTACATCTTGCATTTAAATAAGCTGCTTTTTTAAAACTATGATTTTCTAATAATCAGAAATGTTCTAAACTTCTAAAAATGATACAGGTATTCATTAAACCCATCAAAACACACTCAGTATCACAATATGGTTTTAATCTGAAGGAGAGTTACTGAAATCAGGCTATTTGACTTGCATGACAATTTGAAGTTAGAGTAAGCATTTCATAATAATTATGTCATAAAAAAAGACAATATTTGGCTTTTCAGAAAGAATTCTCCCCTACACTAAAGACACTAGCACTGCAGCTCTGGCTGAGGTTACATTAATATAACTGAGCTCAAATGTTTTGCTTTTCTAAACTACTTAATTTTAGGGGGAATAAAAAAAAAAGAAAATTACTATTGGTCCCACTTTTAACACAATTCAAGTTCAATTTAAAGCATTTGTAGAGTCTGTAGGTTGTTTGGTTGGACTCAATGATCTCAAAGGTCCTTTCCAACCATGAAGATTCTATGATTCTATGATTCTATGATTTGCTAAAAGTTTAAAAAAAAAAAAATCAAAATAAAACTCTTAAGCACATAATTTGAAATGCTCTCTGAAACAGCTGCATGTTGAATCTTAACTCTAGCTAATTTCTAAATAAATTAAAAGACAAAGCTCCAAGGACTAACCTCAAAAAGTACCCCCTCCTTATGGCTTTGGTTGAAAAAATAAGTGAGTAAATTTTATTGGCCAGATCGATGGCCATACTTTGTTCTTGGTGATAAAGCACAAGTTGTTTGGGTCCAGGGGCGAAGTAGACAGGGATCGGTTAAACGGAGAGAAGCGCAACGCTGCTTTGCCGGCTCGCTCTCCCTGCTTGGACTCAAAGCCCTTTGAGGGTCCTGCTCTTGCTACTCCAAGCTGCAGAGCAACAGACGACTCACATTAAAAGGCCTAAATAAAACCTAACAGTGTTAACACAGCTGCAATAACGCGACAATTATTGCTCAGACGGCACTAACGCGCACAACAAAACAACACACGTTATTGCGTTTTTTGAGAAAGTCACTAACCTGCGTGGGTTTTCAACCGTGCCAGACACGATGCGGTGAGAAGAAAAACACACAAACAGAAACCTTCAACAGGAAAAAGCTTTAAGGTCTGCCAGGACACAGTGTTTACACATTCAAACTATTTTCCTTTCAAGGTGCATACTCCAATAGCCGAGCAACAGGTATTTTCCTTCCCGTTCACTGGCCGCATAAAAACCTAACCCAGGAAGTTTTGACCGAGCAGAAAAGAAAGCTTTGTTAGTAAGAAAACAAATTTGAGTCAAACAAAATGTGCGATCGGTATCACCTGTTTGTGGACATTTGCTTGGCATACGGACTAATTTTTAAACTCTTTCCTGATATTATTGTTTTGGTTTTGGAATAGCTGGGAAATCGTTACGCAACTCACGACACAGTATTACTGAGATTGTGGCGGCGATCAGCTCTCGGAAGACTTAAACTCTTAAAGACATTTTTTTTTAAAGTAACATAGAGATATTGTAATTTTTTTAAGAGCATAAAATGCAGTTGGATCAGTCAGCTAACTACAAAAAAAAAAAAAAAAAATCTAGGTCCAAAAAGACTAGTGATCAAAATTACAAAAACAAATATATGGACAAAAATCTGATAAAATATATTAATTAAAAGTGGTTTCACAAAGCACTAAAGCTAAACAAAAGACTGCATTAGATACTGTATGGTAAGTCCGTGCAGCTCTGTTGTATCCCAATGTACCCAGCTCTCAGGATGTCACCTGTTCGGACTCCCGTTTGGAGATGCAATAGAACAGACCACAAAGACCGCAAATCCAAACAACCCATTTTCAGTGAGAGGTGGAAAACGGCTTGTCTGCCTGCATTCCTGAAGTAGCGGGGGAAACGAAGGCACAAAAGCAAGAGGTTTGGGGAGGGAATGAAATCTGGAACAACAGAGAAGAGCAAAGGAACTTGGTTTCATATCAAAATAGTATTTTGGACCATAGAACTCCAGCTGAGGAAGAAGGAACTTCCACCTCAGCAGCGATTTAGAAGCAGGGAAATCTTGGTTGTCCTCCAAAGCTCTCTAACTGCTAGCCATGAAGGACTGAAGCAGACAAGAGCAAGGAGAGGCTCTGTAATAGTGTCTACAACTCCTAATCTTTTTGGAACCCAAAGGTCTTAGAAACCTTCAAAAAACCCCAAGCTGCTCATTGACTCAACTGTCTCTGAGAGTTGAAGTGAAGAAACCGTACAGTTGGAGCTTGTGAGAGCAGATGTTCAAGCTACCGGATGCCGGGGGTGTCTGAAAGGCCTGCCCTCGGAGGTGAGAGGTCCATCAAGGCAAGACGGAGTGTTCCAGCCGGTCTGGATTAAGAGAAGCCTACGCAGATTCCTCCCAGTGAGATCCAAGCACAGCAGACCCACGAGTAGTAGATTCCTAAACAAACAAACAAAAAACCTCCAACCCCCCCCAAACCCAAACAAACAAAAACCGGATCCAAGTCATGAACCAAAAAGGCCAATATTTTTAAAGCTGCCTTCAATAGAAACAATATAGGAAATAAACTTGACCTTTATTAACACAAGTGGGAAGATTTTGTAACAAGTTAAAAAAAAAAAATACACACAGGCGTTCCAATTAACTTCAGGCACCAAGTGATCTCAGGTTTCCCAACTTCTTAGTCAGGGGAGAGACAAGAGAACTTCCAGGGGCTAATTTAGAATTTGCATGGACTAAATTATCCTCTGAAGCTGTTCCCTCTCCCTGATCCCTCTCAGGACAGTTGTGGGTGTTTCTAATACAGCACTCAGCTCGATGCCTGTAGATGCTGGGTTGTGTTCAAAACGCAACTCAGTTAACGAGCACACTCGAGCCCTCAGATGCTGATAACACTCCTTTGCTCAGGATCCTGCAAATCCCTCCTTTTCCAAAGATTCCTGCATGTCTTTAGACTGTGGGGGAAAAGTTGCCATCACTCACTTGAAGCTATGCTATACCGCCTTTTAAAATTAACAGATATTAAAAAGAAATCTAATAGCTTAGTATGTTTTCACATGTCTCTATATAATTGCCTAATAATACTAATGTATTTCAGTTTTTAATTCACTCTTTAAAAGTAATGGTGAAAGAATTTCTTCGCAGTATTTTTTAAATTTTTATATGATCTTGAAGTACGCACTTTAGTCCCACTAAAATAACTAGTTATACACAGGCTAGGACTAATCCAAAGCCTACTAAGACCACAGTTGGGTCTTTCACTAACTTCAGAAACTCCGAATCAGATCTCCGACCTCATAACTACCAACTTAGAGCTCGTGATCTTCACGTACAGGGTCATCAGCTGAAGGAAATTCAACTCCAGAAGCGTAGCTAGTAAACTCAAAGTTGGGATACGCACCTCAAAATTACAACTGCGGGCAGAAAAGGGTTGAAATTACCTGCTTGCAGTTTACGTATCCAACACTACATGCCCAGAGATCAGAAGTATACGCATTCATGCATATTTTTTTTGGAACTAGAATTCCAAGCGTGTCCCACAGCTGTTATTCAAAGCCTGAATATTCAAAGTAGGCTTTCAAACCAGTAGCGAGACACCTGGATTAAGAAAGCCTGGCATCGTCTTCACTGTACCTACGTTGCACGACACGCTTAATCATGGCATTTGTTTCCAATTCAAACAAAAAATGCGAAGGCAGTTTGTGACGACGCATGAGTTAACGGCAAATTAGCTGCCTAGTGCACTAACACTGAGTGGCTGTTGCAACACCGAACTAAGCACGGATAAAACCCCTCCAAGAAACTTCATCCGGGCTCCCACGGCTCCACCCTGCCCCAGTGACGCACCGAGAAATACCCCGATCTTAAACAGCGGTTCAAGCACAGATGCCTTCTGACAAATTGAAGACTGGAACTGCTTTCTAACCCTCCCTTCCCACCGCCGTCCTTTACCAAAGAGCTGGTTGTCGAAAATGACAGAAGCAAAATAAAAATGGTTTTGGTGGCTCTTCACTTTCTGTAGTAATTAACATGGCTTTGCATACACACATAGAGAAACTCACACACTGAACAATGCAGAATCAGTTTGGGGGTTTGTGGGTCATTTTTCCCCTAAACAAGAAGAGAACAAGAGCAACCCCCACTGCCATGCCCATGACTTCTCCTCCAGGAGGAGCTTCTTACCTACTTCAAGTCCCTGGCTGGTGCCCACTGCTTCTCAACGAGGGAATTACCCTGACCTGGTCTGCCCTCAGGACACGACACTTCAGCTGCATTCACAGGCTGGGAAGGGGACTCGCTGGCATTTTCTTGAGCCGAAGTGTTTTACGTGAAGTGCTCCAGGTTTTTCAAGTAGAGCCTCTTAGTGAGGGAATGAAAGGAGGAGGACAAATGCCCACGGCAGAACTTCCATGCCAGGGCTATTGTGGCCTGAAATTTCCAAGCAGCTCTGATTTACTCGGCGGGCTGCTCCGCAGGACTCACCTTACAGCGGCTCACACGGATCCTCACGCTGCTCCCACCTGCACGCGCTTTGTGCTTTGCAGAAGACAAAAAATTAAAATCTCCTTTAACAGGCTTTTTTGCTGATCTACATAGGAAACACCTGATGTATGCCGAAAATGTACTTAGGGGAGGTTTAGACTGGATATTAGGAAAAATTTCTTCACCGAAAGGGCTGTCAAGCATTGGAAGAGGCTGCCCAGGGCCGTGGTGGAGTCGCCATCCCTGGGGGTATTTACAAGCTGGGTAGACGTGGTGCTGAGGGACACGGGGTAGTGGTGGAATTGGCAGTGCCAGGTTAATAGTTGGACTGGATGTTCTCAAAGTTCTCTTCCAACCTACAAGATTCTATGATTTTGACTTCTATCACATGCCACACAAAACAGCACTAGGTCTGGCTACATACACCTGGCTGACGACACAAGCTGGAGTTGCATCTTCTGTCTAACCATGCTCAGTACCCAACTACGATGTTTCACTGTACTTAACTGTGCTGTGCTTACCAGTTTGAAAGAGTAGCGTGTGCTGGCACCCACTGCACCCATACAGTTCTTTGGGACCCCCAAAGGATGGTCCCCAGGGTAATCTCCCCAGGAAGCCCATTACACTGCACCCTCTGAAGGCATCTCACACAGCCTGACGAGCTTGAGTTCTGTGCAAGGTCCAACAGGAGCTTCCAGCTAAAAAATACACTTAGTGGAGGGGGTCAGTAACCACTTTTTATGTATGGTTTAGTGACCTGAACGCTTGCCTAAGACATTTGGATCCATTATTCCAGTACAGTGTCATGGTTTAACCCCAGTTGGCAGCTAGGACCATGCAGCCACTCGCTCACTCTCCCCCAGTGGGATGGGGGAGAGAAGAATAAAAGTGAGAAAACTCATGGGTTGAGAAAAGAGAGTTTAATAAGCAAAGCAAAAGCCACCCACGCAAGCAAAGCAGAACAAGGAATCCATTCACTCCTTCCCATGGGCAGGCAGGTGTTCAGCCATCCCCAGGAAAGCCAGGCTCCACCACGTGTAACGGTGACTTGTGAAACACCATCACTCCCAACGTCTCCCCTTTCTCCTTCTTCCCCCAGCTTTATACTCTGAGCATGATCTCACATGGCACGGAATGTCCCTTTGGCCAGTTGGGGTCAGCTGTCCCAGCTGTGTCTCCTCCCACCTTCTTGTGCCCCACCAGTCCATCACTGGTGGGGTGGGGTGAGGCGCAGAAAAGGCCACGACTGCCTAACAGCAACCCAAAACACCAGAGTGCTATCACACTATTCCCATCCCAAACCCAAACCACAGCGCTATACTAGCTACTAGTAAGAAAGCCAACTCCATCCCAGGTGAAATCAGGACGTGCAGGTTCTACCAGAAGTTCAAAATCACCCAGCGAGTCTCACCGGGTGCCCGGTTGAGCACGCTGCCTTGCCTGGCACGAGGCTGCTGCCCGGGCTCTCATTGCCCAGAGGTTTGGGATGGATACCCCAAGTGCCGTCGTGCCAGCTCAAAGGATCCGGCCCTTGGCAGCTTCTTGCTCTTTATTCTCCCCACTTTGTTGCTTCTGAAATATCAGACCCTTGATCTTTTACCCAAAAGTATAACCAAGAGTAAAGGCTTGGCATTTGTACTGGGCTACACACTTTGTTTCCTTCTACATGTGGGTCTGCACGTAAGTCTGCAGGTTGGGACGAAAATACGGATCAAGTTCTGTTTTAACATTAGTGCAAGCCCAGAGTAACTACTGACTCATGACATTTATTTGGGATACACAGCTAAATAAGTAAAAGAACGGAAGCCAAAATAAGTCTTGGATTTATAGGTTTAACTTCTTTACTTTATGATTTTTAAACTCTTTAAAAAAGGCGGAACAGTCACATATTTTTGATATGCAAAGTGTATTCCCGGTTGTTTAACATGCTTAGTTTAGGAAAAGTGGTGCCTTTATATTTAATTATAAATTGAATTTACCTTTATTGCCTAAATACACAGCTTGAAAGATTTTTTTTTTTTTTAGTAATATTGCCAAATCTTATTTTCATCTTCAAACAGAGCTTTTACTGTTTTACTTAAAACTCCTGGAGGCAATCGCAATTCAGACTTTCACATATGCTTCTGTACAAAACACTGCAATGACAAAAACCTCTAAAAAATGTAATACTTCTTCCAAAGCCAGAAAGGTCATTTGGAGCAAGGTGCCCAAAATTACTGACTGGATTTGGCTCATTCGAACAATTCCTTCTGCACGTAGCTACAACTTCCTCCCTCCTGTGCTCTTTTTCCAGATACTTCTAGGTACAAATAAGGGCAAGCTGGGGCTGCAGGAGCTATTCACGCAGCTTGCTCCCTGTCTTAATCATAGAATCATAAAATCATAGCACACCAGGTTGGAAGAAACCTCAAGGATCATCTGGTCCAACCTTCCTTGGCAAAAGCACGGTCTAGACAAGACGGCCCAGCACCCTGCCCAGCTGAATCTTAAAAATACCTGATGTTGGGGAATCCACCATCCCCTGGGGAGATTGTTCCAATGGCTGACTGTTCTCATTGTGAAACATTTTCCTCTTATGCCCAGTCGGAATCTCCCCAGGAGTAACTTGTACCCATGACGCTTCGTCTTTTCCATGTGACTCCTTGTAAAAAGGGAGTCTCCATCTTCTTTGTAGCCACCCTTTAAATGCTGGAACATGGCAATAAGGTCTCCCCTAAGCCTTCTTAAGGCTGAACAATCCCAGTTCTCTCAGCCTTTCCTCCTACGGCAGGCTTCCCAGTCCTGGGATCATCTTGGTGGCCCTTCTCTGGACCCTCTCCAGCCTCTCCACATCTTTCTTGTATAGCAGGGACCCAAACTGAGCACAGCATTCCAGGTGTGGCCCGACCAGCGCTGAGCAGTGGGATAATGACTTCTTTATCTCTGCTGGTGACGCCCTTGTTGATGCAACCCAGCACCCCGTTGGCTTTCTTTGCCGCAGCAGCACACTGTTCACTCACATTGAGCTTGCTGTCCATAATGTTTATGGAAAGATCACGGCTCTTCTCTGTTCACTTAACTAGAAATGGGCATGCCATGGTGATACCTGCTCTGGTTTGCTGGTGGAAGACGGATGAATGTCCACCCACATAAAAGCAGCATATGTGCTTGGAAGAGGACAAGTGAGGACATGAAGGACACGTAAGTGGCAGCACACAATCTCCGACCATGTGATGAGATATATAGCCATCACAATGACGGGAGACACCTCTATGTTACTCACTGATGAGCATGTCTCGGGACAAAGTCATGTTTGGATAGATTACTTGAATAAAATAGACTCCTATTATCAGCTGATTTGACGGGAAATAACTACATTTTGGTCTTGTAGGATTATACCTTGCTAATTATCAGTGTTCTCTCCCACCATGCACTAATCAGATCACCCCCATCTCAAAATGAAGAGAGGATCCGACAAGCAGACAGTCAAGGACAAGAAGAACAACCCACAATGCCAAACTGTTTCTGTATGAGAGCTGTAATATAACTGTAAAATTATGAACAGCAAAACCCAGATTATCATACACTGTTTCTCACAAAACAAACACTGCTTGAAATCTAAGGAAACAATCAAATGCCAAGTTTAAGATAAATTAAAAAAAATAGCCATAAGGAGCGATCCCCCTCCCCGCCAAGGTTCAACTAACACGGCGCAACTCAAGCCCTTTGCCATGGAAGACTGCGGAGGCCAGAGCTACGAACAGCCATGACAAAGGTGTTCGGCAAACGTGGGGTGGGTGAGTGTATAACTGGGAAACAAACTCGGTGGGCTGGAGATACCCTGGCTCAGCCCTGAGCTGCTGCCTGACGGAAGCCAAAGGACAGAACTGGAAAAAAGCATCTCTCCACCCCAAACACAGTCCTTCAGTATTCACAGCACAACCAGAAGAAATACGAACCCGGCCGGACCTCAGCATGGTAATCTTTATGCTTTTTTGTGCTTGTAGCCAGACCAAAGGGGATTTTGGCATGCCGCACTGTATGTCTCTGTACGAAAGTATGCTGCTTGGAGCGTCAGGTGCACCAAGGGAAGACCATCTACTCCAACCTCCTGCACGTAATGGCCATTTTCATCTATGTATCTCAGCACTGGATCAAACGGCTTGGAAACGTAAAGGCTCTTACCTGAGAGCATCTGAACTCGGTGAATCAGAATAGATGCTGAAGTCACCATTTCCCTTGACAGTTTATTCCAAAGACTAGCAATTCTCACAATTCAGAAGATAAAGAACAAAAACAACGTCTCTGACTTCAGTTATCAATTTCTGCTACGCCTTTTCCCATATGACATTTTCTCTTTTCCAACGATTTCCACATGCTTTTCCCAGTCATCTTTTGATCTGCAACTCTTTAAGGCTCTCACTAGAAGTTATTTTCACGGAATCACAGAATTTTCCTCTCTCGTTTTTCATTGTTGTGCTTCTCTTCCCCCCAAGCCAGTTTTTCAGTGCAGGTCCGTCTGTAGACATCAGAACTGGAGACAGAAGCCCAGTTTGGGGAGGCAGTCCAGTTTTTGGGAGACAGCCCAGTAGCTGCCCCGCTGTCCTACTAGCGCCACACGCAGAAGAGGGGAGGAGGGTACGTCTCTGCTGCAAACTCACTGACGGTCCCTTCCACACGTGTGAGGTTCTTATGATCCTTTCCCAATGACAACACTCTAGTCAAGGATTACACAGAAATATATTTACTATGGCTCTTAAATGCTTATTCGAGTACTATTTCCTGTAATATAGCCTTCCATTTATATAACAGGTATACTCAACTAGACGGCAAAAACCACATAAACTAAATCGCAGTTTTGTTTCAAGTTTAAAGCTTCTGTATAAGTTTACAGTGTCTTTACTCATGATTTTTCACATTTAGGATTGCCAACATTTTACTCCAGCGGGGTGAAAGAGACCAAACCAGTTGTTAGAGATCCTTCTACATTGATATTCCCGTTCGTTTACCTTGGTCTTACACTAAAAACCGAAAGGGAACTCTTTGTATGCGATGTAGCAGATAAGAGTGACATAGGAAGCACTTCTGCAGCAGCAATATGTATTTGTTTATTGCTCTCCCTATCTTTATAGGTTGTCATTTTATAGGCCATATAAAACGCTATTGCAATTTATTACTAAGGCCATTCAAACTAGCGTGGTACGACAGTTAAACGATTCCTTAAGTGAAAGTTGCCAGGCTTTCAAGAAGACATTTTCTTGAATGCTTTGTTACTGCTAACGCTCGTGGTCAATCATAAATGTGAGCCCTGAGTATCACGCTGAAATATGAGGTCAGGGCTATCACGCTGAAAAATCAGGGCACTCCACTGGATTTGAAGTAAGCATTTCCACTTTCTTTTCTAACAAAGCTGAACAGCCTTTTGCCATAAAAAACATGAACGGGGAACACAGGGAGCTGTATTCAGCGTTCCTCATTTGTCGTATCTTCTGTGAAACTACCACTTGGAGCACTGGGGCAGAGAACACGCTGCAAGTACAAATCACCTGGGGTTTTTGTAATCGTAGTCTACTCAATGCATCTTTTTTTCTGTTTAAAGCAGGGAGATGAAGTTACAGTTTGGGGCAAATGAGAAAAGAATAAGGTAACTGTGAAACGCCTCTGACTCAGATGAAACAAGTAGGTGTGAGAGAGGTGGCTCAGGTCCCACTTCACTCAGAAAGAAACACTTAGAATCATAGAATGGTTTGGGTTGGAAGTGACCTTTAAAGGCCGCCTAGTCCAACCCCCCTACAATGAGCAGGGACACCTCCCACCAGCCCAGGTTGCTCCAAGCCCCGTCCAACCTGGCCTTGAACCCCTCCAGGGATGGGGCAGCCACAGCTTCTCTGGGCAACCTGGGCCAGGGGCTCACCCCCCTCACAGCAAAGAATTTCTGCCTTGGATCCCATCTCAATCTCCCCTCTTTCAGTGGAAAACCCTCCCCCATCGTCCCACGGCTTCCCTCCCTGATCCAGAGTCCCTCCCCAGCTTCCCTGGAGCCCCTTGAGGGACTGGAAGGTCTCCCCGGAGCCTTCTCTTCTCCAGGCTGAACCCCCCCAGCTCTCTCAGCCTGTCCTCCCAGCAGAGGGGCTCCAGCCCTCCCAGCATCTCCGGGGCCTCCTCTGGCCCCGCTCCAACAGCTCCGTGTCCTTCTGCTGTTGGTGCCCCAGCGCTGGGGGCAGCACTGCAGGGGGGTCTCACAGAGCGGAGCAGAGGGGCAGAATCCCCCCCTGGCCCTGCTGCCCACGCTGCTGGGGATGAGCCCAGGGCGCGGGGGGTTTCTGGGCTGCCAGTGCTCATTGCCTGCTCATGTCCAGGTTTTCACCCCCCAGTACCCCCAAGTCTTTCTCGGCAGGGCTGCTCTCCATCCCTTCATCCCCTTCATTTTATTAAAGGGGGATGAAGATGAGGGCAAGCAAGTAGGAGCAGAGGCGTAAGAGACCCCACATTTGGCATCTGAGTTAGCAGAGCGCAGGCGTCTGATTCATTGGCATCGCCACAAAGGTCTCCGAGGGGAAGTAAAGGTACATTTGTGAACAGTCACATTTTGTTATGGAACATGTCATAATCATGCATGTCTATGAACATCAGGAAATAAAGACCTGGAAAACTACTTAAAAGTATCAGATCAATAACAGGAAGGTTATGAGGTTGATCACCTTGTCTCACGGATGTCTTTATCAACTTTTATACCATGGAGTGATACAGGATGCCATACAAGATTTGGTGTTAAGAGAGGAGCCAAAGTTAGCTCAACTCAGCCAACTATTCACCCTCTCCAGGTAGAGTAGACACCGCGCTTTGAAAGTATGGCGAGTCAGGCAGCTAACAATTAGAAAAGCTTTTCTAAACAAAGACGCAATTTTAGCTTGAAAACACATTTGCTCTAAATAAAAAGAGTTCTCCTCACGGGAACGCACATTTGCTGCACTCTACTAGATTTCAACAGGATACTTACATATGAGTATACAGACTTAAAACCTTGACTTCTATAAAATATTAATAAACATAGGAAGTGAATATCTTGGAGTCTTAACATACACCTAGATGTTACATTCTCATTAAGACCGTAACAAACATGATGACCAGCTCCTGAAAAAACAGCTTCTCAGTCTGCAGCTAGAGTCTCTCCTCCACATTTATCAGAGCTGATAAGAAAGTTTTAGACGTTGTTTAAAAATAAGAAGTTGACAAAAAATTAAAAATAGGTATACGTTTCCGATGTTAAGGCTCTATTTCCATTTTTAATCTGTTTTCCCTGCGATTCTGAATTTTCTAAATCGTAACCGACCTATTGGAACCAAACCATAAAATTTATTTAAGAGATTATTTCATGGAAAAAAAGTCAGTCATTTTACTTCAGCTACAGCAGAAGCGTTTGCTGAGTTTTAAGTACACGTTGAATATCTTGAAAATAATAATATCTATTTAAAAGGATCTATGTGTATACATACACACAGTTTGTGTGTGTGTCCATAGGTATAAGGGTGGAAACAGCACCATTCTATGCTATAGTTAGACCTAAATTAAGCAACAGCGTCCGGATACAGAACAATACATTAAAATAAAAGTATATGACCTCAGGAAATTCCACACTAAAATTATCTCTCCTTTAATTCCACTGTATCAGCACGGAGCGGGAATAAAGACAACAGTTGTTGTTGGGTATCAGATGCATTGATCTAATACACAGCTGATTTAAAAAAATAT
Source organism: Sterna hirundo (assembly GCA_009819605.1). NCBI lineage: Eukaryota > Metazoa > Chordata > Aves > Charadriiformes > Laridae > Sterna > Sterna hirundo. The sequence goes on from CM020441.1 coordinate 2,843,570, forward strand.
ATACTTTAGACTCTTTCAGCATAGAATATGTTATATAGTGCTCCTGTTAACGTTATTTTCTGGCTCCATGTAGCTGGAGCTGTAGGAATAATTGGACGGCAGTTCCCACCTCTTCCCCGTTGCTGCGGCTTTTCTTTATCCCTTTCACCTTCTCCAGCCACTTGCTGTTTATAACTCGGCACCAACCGCCAGGATTTACACAGCAAGCAAAGCTTCAGTACTTCAGGAACCTTTCCAAACTTCGTCAGAGGACAAAAGCTTCATATACTGAAGAAAAATCCCTCAGCAATTTCAGCAAAGAAGATACGCAAAATTCTGGAAGCCATCGTAAAGAGTTGCCACAGTTACACAAGATCAGTGCGCACGCACGCATTTGTTTCGTTTATTGCCCACTTAAAAGTGGTGACTTCTGAAAAACCTGAAAACTCTGAAAAAACCTTGAAACCGTGGCTGATGAGGTGACTTCATGCATTCCTTATAGGTGCCTTTCTCTGTCTTTTAGCTACAAGAGGCCAGACAGCATGACTCAGTCGCTTAACCTTTAAGCAGATAACGTGAGATAAGGCCAACCAATAATCACCCATGTTTTCCAAGGAATTACTGCCTCCTTCAAGGTGTTTTCTGCTCTGCGGCTATTTTTCCACAGGACATCGCAAAGAAAATAGCCCCTCGCAGCTGAGCGACCGGCACCGCTGTGATCTGAAGTTGTTCATCAACAAACGTCCTAGACTGCCGCCGAGAAACCTCCCACCTCTGCTCCTTCTGCTCCCAGCTGCTTACTCCTGCCCTCCCACCGCTCCTCGTCTCCGCTGCGGACACAAGGACACGTGAAGCTAAGAGGTAAACCAGACGGGAAAACGTGGTCCGACCGAGCCCTCCCCAACCCTCCCACCTTTCCCACACGAGTCGTCCTTCAGGGCGCGTTCCCCACTCGGTTCCCCGTGCAGATCCCCACGTCCTCCTCCCGGCACCCGGGAAGGGACAGAGCAGGGGACAAACAAGCCAAGGTGGGTGACGGGAAGGCTGTTTGGGCACCAAACTACGCGGGCTTAAGCGGTTAACTTCAGCTGGAACTGCGCCAGTTTTTCCCACTTGTAAGACCTTGTTTCCCGCTGTTTATTCAAAGGTTCTGACAGACTGCAACCCAAAGCTTGATTTTTTTCCGCTGTCCCAACGCCTGTTTCTCGTCCACGTTAAAATAGCGCAACCTCCTCCACGAAGGTTTGCAGCATCTTAAACTGACAGGGAAGCAGGATCTGGCGTGATGAGAAGAGAAAGGAAAAACCGGAAGGTGCCTCAGGAGCGTACTTTATCATCTTCAGCAAAATTTGCCCAACAAACGAGCATTACAGCTGATGAATTCCCACTAAAGACTCTGGCAGATTGCTCTGCTAAAACGCGAAAAGGTTTAAGGAAGGATCAGCGCACGTTCCCTGGAGCTGCTGAAGAAGACCTGCTGTGCAGGTAGAGCTCTGGTCCGCGGCAGGTCATGAAGGGACAGCAGTGGGGTTTCTCCCTCGTGATGCCAGAGCAGATGGCTACAAAGGAGAAACCCCTGTAAAGGAACAGAAAAAGGCTCACCCTGCCCTGAGAAGAAAATGGAAAGTTGCGATCTGGAGCTAGTGAGGAAGACGAGGAAGAGAGGACACTGAAGAGGGACCTGGGATGGCACTGAGTTTGTTGTGCAGAGACAAAGAGCCAAGGGAATCGAAGAGCTGTGACGGCCTGGTGCGGCTTCGTGTCCGGTAGGATGATGGGTACAGAGAAGGGAAGGGAGAGATGAAATCATTTCACAGTTTGATGGAGAGGAGAAGCACGCAGTAGAGAAAGCAGCAAGGAACTGGAGATAGATTTAAAAAACAGGAGGCCTATCAGAAAGATGGGGACAGGCTTTTTAGCAGGGCCTGTTGCAATAGGACAAGGGGTAATGGTTTTAAACTGAAAGAGGGAAGATTTAGACTAGATAGAAGGCAGAAATTTTTTATGCTGAGGGTGGTGAGACACCGGCCCAGGTTGCCCAAGAGAGACGGTAGATGCCCCATCCCTAGAGACATTCAAGGCCAGGCTGGATGAGGCTCTGAGCGACCTGATCTAGTTGAAGACGTCCCTGGTCATGGCAGGGGGGTTGGACCAGATGGCCTTTACAGGTCCCTTCCCACCCAACACCTTCTATGATTCTATGAGCTGCCCAAGAACAGAGGCGGAAGGCAGAAGCCCAAGGGTACAGCCTGCTGCCCCCTGGGCAGTTTCAGTATTTACACAGCGCTGCCTTGGATGGGCAAAAAACACCCAAAGGTCTTAAGACATGGACTTCCATCTCTTCAGCTGGATTGGCTTCCTTACGAATTCCCAGCCCTTGAATTCAGTTCACGCACAACCAACCCCATTCAGTCAGGCGGAGGAAGAGGTTAAATGCGGAGGATGGAGACGGCTGGGACGTGGGGGACACTGAGGAGCAGGTGAGGGTGAAGGCAGCACTTCCACCCCTTGTGAGACTGGTCACCCAGGCCCGCTGTAGGCTGTCCTCTGGACTCGGATGATACAACTGTGGGCATTTTTGTTGGTATTTTCAATGTCCCTGAACATCAGGCAACTCCAAAAAGCCTTAGAACATCACCAAAAAAGTCAGGGCTTACCTGTAGCATGGTGCAACTTCTGAACGCTTGATTTTATTGAAGTAGCAAACTGTAGTGTACATACTCATACACTGAGTACGTTTACGGCTGCAATGCCTGTCAATACTACTAGCTTTATCCTGGCTCTAGGCTAGCGTATGATTTCTGTAGAATGACAGCAAAATACTGATTTTAAATCTTCACATCGTAGCAAAAGAAAGGTTTCCAGACGCTGACCTCGTGTCACTGACAGTTCAAGCACAAAGTAGAAGGTAAACAATATTTGTCTATGTGTCCTTCTCTTCGTTTCGTAGGGATCACAATGACTTTTATTACAGTATTTCTATAGAAATCATTTTGGACAACTACCTCCATTCAATGTTATGACAAGCAATAACCCACCAAGGGATGGGCTTACAAACTGCCAGCCTAAATTTAGCTGCTCCAAGAACTGCATGGATTCTGTTGCAATAATTAACCTGTTGACAAATACGTCATTAACCAGATCACCCTCTTGCTACACAGCGCGCACCCACGGCACTATCTAATCCCAAAGAAAGTTGAGTTGGAGCTTCGTAGTTGATCCTGGGCCACCTTCTGCAGGAAGCATAGCCAACTAGTTAAATTAGCAACGTGGTCCGGTATTACCCGCCCTTCACTTGAATATTACTGAATTTTATATGTACATAAGGAGAAAAAAGAAGTACAAAAAAGCAAAATTAGTTTGCTTAATAAAAGCTACATAAACACCCTCATTACTTGCAAAGGTTAAACGAAAAAGACACTTTTATTGGAACAAACTGTTCACATTGGCAGCCAGCGATCACGAGGATGTATTTGCGAGGAGGTAACATACCCACAAAAGAATCACTGCAACCAGGTACGTGACTACTCCTAATTCATTTTGCTACATAATAAAGCAAGATTAGTCATTAGAAGTGATTTACCTAAAATGTTTCACTTAACATTTAAAAGTACGCACAAGTCAACCGCTGCACAGTCACTATAATCCAGCATAAATCCGCGCTGCTACCAAAAGGAGTACCCTCGTTTTACCTACTCCTTACCAACTTTTCCAACACCAGTAGAGGAGTAAGAACTAGGGGAACAGGGACGGGCTTCTGGCTGGAGCATCCCTTCTGTCGAATTTATGTTGAGCCTTATTTCCCATAGCCCAGATGCAACGCAGAAACTTGGTACTCCTGCACTGCCACCTTCAGCTACGGTGGCTGGGCCCAGAGAGGCACGACCAATTACACCTTTAGACTGGTGTTGCTTCCAGCAGCACGATTATACTAGGAAATTAATTTATTGCAGTCAACACTGTAAAAACACTGCCATTTCAGTAACCAAAGAAAATTACAGAAAAAAAAAAAAAAAAACCACCAAAGAAATCATTTATCCCTCCCAGATACAGCTCTGGCAGAATTTGGAATGAAATAAAGTGCCCTCAAAGAGGGTGGTAGAAATTTCTCACGCTGTTGTGATCATCAGTGAGTAGAGCCAGAGGGGTCGGGGGCTTTTCTTGTTCGTTCGTTTTCTTTCCATTTCCTAGAAGACCTGGAAGCCAATATTGCCACCCAGCTGAAGCATTTCCATTTCAGAGTTATCAGGACGCTGGTTGCAAAATCATTCTGATTTTATGAAAGGACATGGGAAAATAATTGTCAAGCAGTGGAGAAAAGAGTAGTTCTGCCTGAAATTCAGCCACTTTAATGATTAACAAAATGAACGTTTATTAATTCCATTTTTCTTTCAGCTATCAGTGCAAGTTTTATATGATAAGCAATTAATTCCACATCTTAGTAAGACTTTGCTTTTACTTAAAATTCCTCAACACTGCACTAACTCATAAAGTGAAAGGGAAATTCCCATTCTAATGAAACCAGTTAGCTAATGAACACACTCTGCTCTGGCTCAGAGCAAGCGTTCTTTTTAATAGCTTCCTCGGGCAGTTGAAAAGTTAAAAAATATACAGTGATGATAAAAATGTAAGTCTCTACAAGAGCGCATGTCAAACAATCTGTAAGTTCAGGGCTGTATGACAATAGCTATAACAGGGATTTTGAGGAATTCATGGTGCATGTTATTTATGGGAGGAAAGAGAGTAAAACCAAAGCTAAATACAGTTTTCACAGTTGTAATAAAGAACGTGCAGAACAAAAGCAGAATTCAACAGGTTGGCACAAACATGGAACAAATATTTACAAGAAAAAAAACCAGAGGATTATCCAGAAGAACTTCAATTTTATTCAATATCTCACTTGTTAGATAATATCTCTAAGATAATAATGATTTAAATACGTATGCCTTGGTGGAACCCTTAGCAAGATGCACAGATTCCCCAGAGCAGCACATCGCGCTTCTCTAGTGAGGCAGAGAAAAGATGTCCCAAGACCACGAAGAAGAAGGAACAATGAATGAAAGGAAAAAAAGAAAATCCAAACCCTTGATGACTTAATTTTCTTCTGGAAAAGACATAAGTTTCTCAGGGGGTGAGGCTGGATGTCAGTATATAATCCTTATCTGAAGAGTTTCCCTTAATTCCCTTATCTTCCCCCTCCTCCTGGAAGAGGAGGAATGGGAACTGAGGGAAATTTGTGACCCAACTCCACCACCTTCCTCTAAATATTCCTGCAACTCTTCCCATACTTTTCTATGGAGTAGGGCATCAAGAGCAAGACAGGATCTTCCGGTTTACCCTTTTACTCTGCACTGCCCTTGTGTTCACCAAGTGGCATTTGGAAGATGGAATTTCCTACAAACAAATCCATGGTAAGGGTTCTACGTACCAGAAGCGTCTCAAAAAAGCTACAGATTTTGATGATGAACTATAGGGAAAATATAGCCTAAAGCTGGCAAAACCACAGGCAGACAGCAGGTGAAGACACCACGCACGTAACAAAAGTCTAAAGATGGAAATAAAATCAGTCTCTTAATGAAAGGGTTGGGGGGAATCTGACATTGGACCCAGTCCCTGTGACAGATCAAACTATAAAAAAGGCATTTGTATTTGATTGAAATATAGCATGAAGGAATTAAATTACACATTTATGCTTCTTTTTTTAGTTTGGTCTTTGAAAATTTCAGGACGTATATCCCAGATCCCAAAATAAACAGCAAATTTTATTTTCTAAGCACTGAAAATAACTTTTTTTTGCCTGCGTGGCACATAAGATTCAAAGAATAGAGAAGCAGAGAATATTAACCGTTGAATAAGTCACCAAAAGCCAAAGAAGCTCCACTGCACCCAAGTTGGCACCATAGTTCAGGATCTACCGACTGCTCATATGGCGTCTTCACTATGAAACTAGACAAATCCACGGACAAGACGTCCACGAACAGACAGCGAAGGGAAGAGGCAGGGGCATGTCTTCTCTACCCTCAGCCCAACCACGGTGGGTGTCGGGAGGGTACGAGGGGAGTGAACTGCAGAAACCAGCTGAGCCCCAACGTCCTCCTCAAAGAGCACAGCGTGCGCGGCTGAGGCCGACGGAGGCCAAACGCTTGTCTAGGCAAACCGTTGGTCTGCCCCAGTGGGGTGTTTCTTATATTCTTATGCTTTAGGCTGGGCTTGACATGTATCTAAAAACTCGTTAAGCGTGGGTAGGTTCCTGATGAATTTGCTGAGTCGCACGCACCTGGTTAGCACAAATAACCAGCCTCTCACAAATCGTGCCTGACAGTAACATCTTACTGTTAACAGGCATAAACAGCCTTTGCTGGCGTATTCCACAGATTGCTTCGAGAGCACACCTCATTTCTTAAAAAAAAAAAAAATAATAAATCATTAAGGACATTAAATATGCAGCGCGTGGCTTATAACTCAGAAGATAGCTAGTCCCGTTAACTCTCTCACTGGGCCCGTGTGGCAGGCAGAAAAAGACATTCATAGGCTAAGGAACACATAGGTTAAATAATCATACATCATCTTGAAGCAGGCCCCCAGGAAGAGCTTCTAGGTCAATTCTGAGGAAGTAGTAAGAACTATGAAATGCCTTCCCCCATCCAGATCTTCAATATAAGTTCTTTAAAAGAGGCGTTTTAGTCATACTCGCGTCTGACATGTTACAAAATACTCTCCAATCAAGACACGCTTTTAAAATAAATACGTAAGTGGAATTACTAGGAAAGAGAACAAAACTTCATTGTGTCCCTACACACATCTGGGGCGTCCCACATCCGGGATCCTGCCTGCGCTCCTGGCTCTCACATCTCCTTGTTCCGCAGTCTTAAAGAGAATTAAGAAAGGTATGAAGTCGCATGATCAAAGGGAAAGAACAGCTTCATTACAAAAAACAGGTTACACAAGTGGGGGATCTTTCGCCTGAAAAAGAACAATGGAGACGAGGACTCGATGAAGCCACAGGCGGCATGGACAAAATCGTTCCCTGCCTCCCCCAGGACAAGGACTGGGGAAGTTTCGTACACAATTAACAGGTGGCAGGCTCAAGACGAACAAAAGGAATGGTTCCTTCAGTCCTGGGGCTTGTTTGGTTTTGTTGTGTTTTTTTTTTTTAAATTTACTATTATATACATTAAACAGAGCATCCACTCAAAGCCAAACTTCTCGATACAGAAAGCTGTTGATGTCAAAAGCTTCCACGGGCGCAATAAGCACCCGGATAACACATAGGAGAAAAGTCAACTGAATTAAATTAAATGAAAGAAAACAAAATAACTCCCCCGCGCACCTCTCATCCTTTAAGGCAAGGAAGTCCACGAGCTGCCCTGCTGCCACCAGTCTGTAAGCACGTGGTGACATTCTCCAGTTCTCGTGCTCAGAAGGAGGTTGTCAAGGAGGTCCTGTAACTCGGCAGGGCCGTGGGTGGTAAGGGCATAAATAAAAAGGGAAGAAGTCTAGCCAAAAAAACTCTCTAGGAGGTACTGGAAGAGCCAGAAGAGCGGCTGTAGCCAGGTGCACGTTGCCAGGTGCACGTTGCCATGGTTGCCCTCTCATTATGAAAAACATGATGAGCCCGCGGACCCTGTGAACATCCGATGCCTGCCGTTGGGTTTTCCAGCTGAAGGCCCCAGCTGGCCAAGCAGCAGGTACACACCCGCACACCAGAGCTTGGGGCTTCTCCTGAACACGGTCTGTGAGATGCAAGGGTGAAGAAACAGAGCAAGCGAGGTGCGAATCTCCCAAGACGTTTCCATGGGGTGGTTTGGGGACAGATCAGCTGGATGTCACACAAGCAGCTCCCCACAGGGGAGTCAAGCAGGCCAGCTCACAGGACAAATGATGAAAAAGAAACTTTTGGGGACCAAGGACGCAGTGGGCACTTCACTCACGGGCAGCCTTCACCTGGAAGGAACTGGGGAGAAGAGGGTGTGGGAGAGAAGGTGTGACAGATGTGCTGTGCATGAGGTTGCCAACAACACCACCGCTCGCCAAGTCATCCTTGGCCACACCAGTGGGGCACACTGTGCAGGAGGGGCCGCCCAACAAGGTTGCCCATGTTGGATGCTGTTGAAAATGGCATATAGGGCTAACCAGGGATTTCGTCTGACCAGGTACAGCCATTCTTCTACTCTTGTGTGACTTCAAAACACTCAAAATAAATACCGTAAACCAACTAAACATGGAGTAAAGCAGCAATGTGCCGGCTCAAGGGAAAAATACAGACCGTCCGTCTGCCATGGGAGGTGAAGATTTGAAAGTTTCGTTAATTTTCTGAAACCGTTAGGTAAGATATTCAAAGAGTTTCATTACTACAAAGAGCCTTTTTATGCTATTAATCCAGATTAGTAATGACTGCTCAGTTTAGAGTTTGCCTAATTCTTTAGTTCTACCTGATGCAATGGAACAGCCTAATTCTTCCTTCCTTTGAAGCATGATCCTGCCCTCTGAAAATCCTTCACCGCTCCTTCCCCTACTTCCTGCTCCAAGACCGCGGTTCAATGTGCCTTTACTGCCTTATCAGCCCATCCACAGATATTTTGGAAGGGAAAGTCCTTGGAACTCCTCTACATCTCTTTACTCCTTTCATTTGTTTTTAGAGATTTGATCACCTGCTGGCCCAGCCTGGAGAAAAAAAAAAAAAGCAGCAGGGTTCTCCTTAACCTTAAAGATCCTCATCGTTTTCACAGTTGATGATCAGAGAGAAACCGGCAGGTCTTCCGGGGTAAAACCACAAAAGCATTTTTCCATGCCTCACTTTCCTCACCTTTCAGTTGTGCAGGCTGCGTTTACTCTGACCTGAGTGCCATGGTCTTGGAGGGAACCGTAACTGCGGAGACAGCCCTGTATCAACCGATTTACCACTCTAAGGCAGCCCGACCTCAGCCTGAGTCCAGACGGTTCATCAAACCCACCTCCCTCAGCACAGAAACAGTGAACCCCTCCTAAACGGGTTCCAAACCATCTCGTGTCCCCACCACCACTAACGTGGCATTCCTGGCAGAGGGGTTGGGACTAGACGATCTCTAAAGTCCTTTCCAACCCGAACCATTCTACGGTTCTCTGATTTTATGTCTTGGGGTGCACCTGGGAGCACCAGGCAGAAGGAACAAACTCTAACTAGATACCACTGAGACTCCAGCAAGCGAGCAAGGAGACCCTTGGACAATTTGATTTTGAGACTAACTTCTTGGCTTCTGCTGCCTGGCTGTTTTGATGAAACCTCCATTACAGACCATGAAACTTTAGAAAGGAGACAGGCCAACACCCGCCATATTCAGTCACATCAGTGGAATATTTAGTGGCTGGTAATGTTCTCCCGACGGCTGCGCCCTGTGGCCTGCACAACAGGGTTCCTGGTATTTTCAAATGAACCAACATTTTGTCCTTCTCTAGCCAGCCAGAAAAGCCCAACTGTAAAGCCAAAATAATTGCCCATCGCTATTTTCCTTCCCGGAAAAAACACTTCTCCATGTTTACTGAATCTACTGTGATTCAACAGTACAAACCCTGCTGATTATTCACAAGATTGTCCCATTTCCTCCAAATCACAGAATATTTCAATATTAATGATATAAAGGAAATACAGTTTTAAAAAAATCTTTACGGCGAAGAGATATCGAAGTCTTAACATGAGTGCCTTGACATGAATAAAAGGAAACGCAGTAAATGGTCATGTTTGTACCAGCAGCACTTTGTTACGCAAGATTTCCTGGGAAGCGGGTGGGGTGAAGAGGAAGTTGTAGGCTCTGCTTTAACTGGGAAACATCTGTCCCTGGGCAAGGGACAAACGTCAGTCAGGCGCTACCTCGCAAAGTTTAGTTCTTGGTTTCCTTAGGCAGCCAATTACACTGCGAATCGAGCCATAAGCAGCCACTCTATAACAATCGTCTACATCAGCTGGTGTAGTCTCCATCCAGTCTCCATCAAGAGTCTTGGTGGTAGAACATTTACAGGCAGCCTCTTTCTGCCAAGCGTATCTGCGGCCACTTACAAATAGATACAAATGGAATGACTGAAGTCCCATAATTTTCCTTTTCTGCATCATTTCTAAGAAGAAATAGCAGGCGTGGTAATAACAAGTTATAACGAGCGTGCAAACAAGCAGAGATTTTCTCCTCAGCGGCACACCAAATAATGAACCATCCTTTCAGAGGTACAAAATACAAGCGCTTTCTTTGACTTCCAGTGAAACGTGCTTTCATGGTATCTCCTAGTCCCCGGTTCACAGCAGCCACAAAGCGTAGTCTGCAATACTTAGCAATTGTTAGACAAGGAGAATGACAGGTCAAGCCTGCAGTGAATTCTCAGAACTCCAAATGCAACATTTGCAAAGAAAATAGGTTTGTGGGTTGTTTTTTTTTTTTTTTTAAACCATCTCAAAATGACATTGAAGACTCGTGACCAATAATGCTCTCGCTTTTTTTTTCCTTAAGGAACAAACAGAACCAAAGCCGTTCAAGCAAGTTTTTCCTTACAGTTTTCTTCACTTCTCCGGCTTTCCTCATGTTTTAAACTCTTCAGAATTTTTTTCTTAATCCATGTTAAGTTTCTTTAATGTGCACATAGCACAACGTGAGACCACCTACGTGGACAGTTGCTGGAGCTCAACTTTGAGTACTTTCAAGTGCAGCTAAGTGTGAATCCCAGCCCACAGACCCCAGTCTTGGTGCTTAGGAGCTCCACGACCAGGAGAGCAAGTTCCCAGCAGTGTCCCTTCGGGCTCGCCCCGGGTCACAGGGGACCCAGAGAAGGGACCTTGTGCATGCTGCCCTCACACTGCTCCCTCAGCAAGAATCCCATAGCCCTGGGATTCCCGTCAGCAGAGCAGGAACACGGATCCCACCATCTTTGGACAGTACACCTCAAACAACAACCACCAGCTTTTCATCACAGAATGGCAGGGGGTGGAAGGGACCAGAGCAGGGTCACCCAGAGCAGGTGGCACAGGAACGCCTCCAGGCAGGGTTGGAATGTCTCCGGAGACGGAGACTCCACCACCTCTCTGGGCAGCCTGTGCCAGGGCTCTGCCACCCTCACAGCAAAGAAGTTTTTCCTCATGTTGAGATGGAATTTCCTTGTCCTGTCACTGGGCACCACTGAGAAGAGTCTGACCCCATTCTCTTGACACCCACCCTTTAGATATTGATGAGCACTGATGAGATCCCCTGCCAGCCTTCTCTTCTCCAGGCTGAACAGCCCCAGGGCTCTCAGCCTTTCCTCAGCACAGAGATGCTCCAGTCCCTTGATCATCTTTCTATCCCTCTGTTGGACTCTCTCTGGTAGTTCCTTGTCTTTCTTGAACCGGGGAGCCCAGAACTGGACCCAGCACTCCAGAATGTGGTCTCACCAGGGCAGAGCAGAGGGGGAGGACGACCTCCCTCAACCTGCTGGCCACGCTCTTTTTAATGCCCCCCAGGAAACCATTGGCCTTCTTGGCCACAAGGGCACATTGCTGCCTCATGGGCAATTGGCCTGGTCTTCTCATGATTTTGTATAAGGATCCCATACTTGCAGGGCAATAAGCATTAGCCACGTATTTGGAAAAGGGTGAGCAGCTCGTATTTGAATCACATTTTCACTTACGTTTCAAATTAGGTTTCATTGTCTACACAAACATGAGTAAGCAGACCGGAGCTAAGGTGGGCAGCTTCACTTGGCCAGTTCTTCTCTTGGCTCTAAATATTGTGGCTGATAGAGCCAGCACGTTCTGCACAGCTGGAGCAATCCACCACAAACACCTTCGGTCTGCTGAATTCTGCCGTCAAAGAAAGTCGAAGGCCAGCTGGAGTAGTTTTGCTTCTTCTGAATGATCTTTAGGAGGATACCTACAGACAATCTTTACGCGTCCTGGAAATTTTCACACATGCCAGTGGGGAGTTGGGAGGTTGCTACAGATCTCCTTTGGGAAAAAAAATGAGGAAATAGCCAAATACTACAGCTGTTCTCAGAAGAAATCGCTTCTGCTCAGTTCCTCTCTTCTGCCAATAGAGCACAATTCGTGGGTAAGAAAAGTCAAAGAATTAAACCATTTTATGGTGTAAAGGATTTTGCTCTAGATGACATCCGATTCCTTAAAATTCTTATTTCATAATGCCGCCACAGGCGGGTAGGAGTGGCACGGGGGATTCCACACCTGGGATACCAGAGAGAAACACGCACGTCCCCTGCTCCCCTGCAGCCCTCTGGTGCCTTCCAAGAATTGTCCCCTTCTTTGCCAGTATTTCGTCTTTTCCAGGATAAAAAAATCCTGCTCCCTTCAGCGAGGAACAGGACACAAAACACCTCCAAGGGGGTTCAAGCTGCAGCCTCCTCAAGGTCAGGCTGTTTGAAAATTGTCACCGAGTAGACGAAGCCATTACGTGAACAGTACGGAGCACTGCCGGGTTCAGGGTGGGCTCAGGGGGAGATCAGTGTCAGATAAATAACGTCATTAACTAACCCAAGCAATGAGTTTTCATTGAAGTTAACCGCCATCAGGATCCCAAAAATTCCCGGCAGAAGATGTACTGCATCCCGGATGATAACATTTTCACCCTAAACAGAATTCACCCGTACTCAGCAAAGACTACAGTATAGCCAAAATATACCAACGGCTACTATTTTTTTTTCCCCCTTCAGTTATCAGAAGGTGTTTGTCCTGTGCTTTCTCCACCTCCCCCAAAGAACATCACTCCTCTTGCTGACTTTGCTAAGGAGGAGCATCTTACCAAAACATTCACTGGCAGTTGCAGTCTCTAAATATTTGCAAGGGGTTATAACCGTCTTAGACACGTCAGGAAATGTCAAAAGAAAAAAAGCAAATTACTAAAGAGCTAGAGGGATTGATTTACAATGATTACAACGGAAGAGCAGAAGAGTAAATGACTTACAGTTTAGCTATTTCCTAACTAAGAGCCGAAACGCAACAAAGAGGGGGAAAGAAATCCACTAACGCATAAATATTAAGTCATCAGAAAAAACTTCTGGTGACAGATAAACACAAACAAAGGAAAACCAGTTGACAAATTCATATACAATAGGAATTCAAACAAACAATCCCTCGCGGTCCCCCCAAGCCATCCATGTTTTAAATTAAAATTCTGGTGCAATTTATGCAGCCATTAGTGCCTTTGGAGAAGATACACATATACGTGGAGGGGAACGTGGCGTTACGTGTCACTCTGGTTAGGAGCAAGGTGTAATTGGGGGGGGACGGGGGGGAAGGTCTTGAATGTTTATAATAGCTAACGAAACCAATCATACCTATCCTACCCCCTAGACAAAATTCAACACCTTGCCAAACATAAAACTCTTGAGAAGCAACTTAAGACTTTGAAAGAGCTCACATCTTTCAAGTAACAATCTTGCTTGGAATGTCTTATAATTCAAGTCTACAAACAGCTGCAGCACATTTTTTACATTTAACAAGGATATTAAACTTGACAGGATACCGGGCGGACTTTGGTTGGATCCCCTTTGTTCCAAGGATTTTGTCTTCATGACTCACTGACCACACTCAAGAAAGCAGCAGCCGAACACGAGGTTCCCAGACAGTCGTCCCACCCTGGACGCGGGGTGTCAACGGGAGAGGATCGTTACCACCACTCTCGCCTACAACAGCCTGAAGAGCAAGTCCCGCTTTGTTTTTTCACTAAAATAAGCGGACGCACGCCCTTGAAGAGCATGCGGGAGTTGAAACACCCACCGTACCCAAGTGAGCGTCAAAATAATATATTTGAGGGGAGGTTTCTGTAAGCCTCCGCACGCCGCCATGGGTTCAAGTGATCCCCAAAGCTTCTGGAGACCCTTCAGAAGCGTGGTTCTTTGCCAGCAACAATCCCCTGAAATCCCTCACACAAGCGCGCTCACACAAGACACCCAGGAATGCACATACCTACGCCACCAGCCACGAGCTCTCGGGGCTTGGCATTGCACTCCACCGGCGCGGAAGGTTTAATGATTATGTTTGCAGAAGCGTTGCTGAGGCTTCCTAAGAGGCCCTTGTCCATCCCCTTGTCTCTGATACAAACCGTGCTTCTAAAAAAAGAGAGGATCTTTGTGTCTGGGGGGGGGAGAAAAAAAAAAAAAGAAGAGAGAGAGAGCGGCGACGCGCACGTGAAAAGGAAAGTTGCAGCAGACGAAAACAGCCAGAGCAGAGAAAAAATAACACCCTCCCGGCCCGCTCAGCGTAGCGCCGGTGGAGTACGGGGAGTGAGGTCTTTACGCTGGTTGTCGGAGGGGGAAAACCCGGGCCCATCCGTCAGCGGGGCAGGGAGCGTCCCGCCGCACGCGCCGTGAGCCCCGAGCTGGCCAGAAAACGCCCGGGTTTGAGGTTACGCCACCGGGATACAGCCACAGGAGGAAACCCCGGCAATGAACACGCTGCTTTTCCTCCCCCCTCCCACACCAACGGAGTTTGAACTCCATTAGCCATCAACGAGCAGCATTTTATGATCAAGTCAGTTTTAAAATAATAGTAATAATGATAATAAAAAGGTGTTTCTCAGCTGAGGTGGCATCCAAGATAAATGGAGCTCAAGCAAGCGCGCCTGTTTTCATCGCAAAAAGCAAATCAGAGAATCAGAGCTGTCCTGCACTTAACTGCTGTCTGCCTAAAGAGGCCCCGACGCCGCTGCCAGGGATGCTCTTCAAAAGAGGCAAATAACATTTGCACTTCTAATGCCATTCCAGTACAAAACTGGGAATCACAGAATGGTTTGGGTTGGAAGCCTTGCAGAAATACAGTTTTAAACCTCCTAATCCCACGTGGGACAAGTGACCAGTATTGCTTTTGTAGAGTCACAGAATCACAGAATCACAGAATGGTGGGGGTTGGAAGGGACCTCTGGAGATCACCCAGTCCCACCCCCTGCCAGAGCAGGGTCACCCAGAGCAGGTGGCACAGGAACGCGTCCAGGCGGGGTTGGAATGTCTCCAGAGACGGAGACTCCACCACCTCTCTGGGCAGCCTGTGCCAGGGCTCTGCCACCCTCACAGCAAAGAAGTTCCTCCTCATGTTGAGGTGGAACTTCCCATGGGCAAGTTTGTGCCCGTTACCTCTTGTCCTGTCATGGGGCACCACTGAGAAGAGCCTGGCACCATCCTCCTGACACCCCCCCCTTTAAGGATTTAAAAGCCACCCAACAAAGGGCAGGTGCAGCCACGGCAAACCCTCCCAGCAGAGCGGCTGCTTCCCGGTCGGCGTTACCTGCTCCTGCTATTGCCGCCCTAGCGCTATCCATCCGGTCCAGGCGCATGCTACTGTCACGCCTTTATTTTAATAACCTAAAACAGTTTAATCCGTGCCTAGAATGCCCCTCCAGTTCATTTCAGAACTTTCAACAAAGAAACAATAAAGAATTATTTTATTTATTTATTCTACTTTGACCTCTTGGGTAGAGAGCATACACTCGTTGCACGGTCCCAATTCAAACCTACGTAAAGAACAAAAGACTAAGCGCGTTACAAGAGTTATTAAAATATCCATGGACGGTACGAGGAGCCGAAGTTCGGAGTCACGGATGCCGCCCAACCGCTCGCCCTCTCCTTGCTGAGCTGCTCTGAGCATCCCCGCTCCCACCCAAGCGGCGGGAGCTCCGGGCTCAGGATGGCCGATTCCCCGCTCCCACCTTCGGCGGGGAGAGAACCGGAATTCCCAGTTGCCTTCTCCAGATGGGGAGAGGGAGCCCGTCGTGGCTGCCGGGGGGGTCACCTCATCGGGGGAACCCCCTGTGCTGCAGGAAACCCCAAAGCAGTGACGTAGAGCAGGATTCAATCCCTCCCCGCCGAGCAGCCGGTTCAGCTGTATTAATCTGGGCCCTGTAAGCTCGTTAAATAATGAACTTTACCCCTAGGCTGGAAAAAAAAAAAAGGGGGGGGGGGGGAGGCTATTGCACAAGCTTATCAGTGCCTGCTTGCTGCGGAACGTGCCCTTGCAGGAGCGGTGCGTGAAGAACTACTACTATTTATATCTGCAGCGCTTCCAGGTGGCCGCGGATCTCCTGGGCAAGGTTACTCACCTGCACGTCCTGCCCCGCTCCTCCCCGGCTTCGGCCGCGCTTTTAAAAATGTTTCTTACAATAGGAGTAAAGAAAACTAAAACCATTGCCCAACGAGCTGACCCCAGAGGCCCTACGACCTGCACTTTGGCATCAGTTTGATACGCAGCGGGGGGATGGCGAGTAAAAAAACGGAGGCAGCGTTAACGTCCGTGAGCACACGCTCAAGTGATCACGCGTTTGTCAGTGAAGTGAAGACAGTTCAAGCAGATGACTTTTTTTTTCACTGACAGTATAATCATATTTTCCTTGAAACAATTACTTATGGTTTACTTATTTAATCCTTTCATAATTACTTCAGACGTTCGTCTCCACATTCTCTCATCCACAGAATACTCACTCACTCCAACGGTTCCAGCAAAAGCAAGAAACTCACAACTAAAGGCTTCCAACGTGACTAAGTCCGCTTGGATCCCGAGTCACCCTCTCTCTCCCCCCACTACTCACCAGTAGGACATTATTCTGTTAACGTAATCGCTTAACACGCGCTGTCCCACTCGCTCCCCGCTCTCTTGACCCCTCTTCCTTTGGTTTGCTGACGGTTCCCCTTTTTCCAGGGAGCACTTGCACTTCCACGCGGCGCAGGGGCAGCTCCCCGAGACTCAGAGGTTCCCTCAAGGAGCGGAGTGACCGTCCCCAACGCGTGCACGGGGACACACGGCGTCACTCCGGACGACATCCTCACTACCAGCTCTTCTGCCTCGGCAGCTGGAGCGTACAGAGCGCGCTCCATTCGGATTCTTTCCACCTCTCCAGCACTCTGAGGCTCAAACCCCAGGTTCGCCCAGTAAATAGCCGACTTACAGTCATGGGCTGGAAAAGAGTTGAGGTATTTTTACCCTTCACTAAGTTTTGCTTCTTTTTTTTTTTTTTTTTTTTTAATAAATAGTCTAAGTGATAAGAGTGAGCAGCTGAACTGATTTTGCTTCCCTATTTTTAAATACTTACTTTTGAAAAATATTTGATAGAACATTTAAACAACATGATCGCCGATAGCATACCAGCATTCAGAACATTGCAACGTAAGCATTCGTCTGTAATCCCAATATTTGAAAAGAGACTCCAGTATACTCGGTATTTGAAGAGAGACTCCAGTGTAACTCAGTCACCTTTTTCCATGCAGAATATTATTTGAAAAGCACGAGTTCCGTGAACAACAGATGCTGGACAAGAGTTTGAGTACCTGAAATAAGCATGGCTAGCATACGCTATCAAAACTCGACTTCCAACGCAGTTACAGTAAAATCTCCCAAATTTCTAGTCAGCAAACCAAACAGCGTAGGAAAAGATACAAGAATCAGAATAAAACCTTAACTTTTAACCCAGACTCTTCCCTCCCCGCCCCTTACTGAAATGAACAATCAATGAGCTGGGTCACGACTGCGTTCAGTAAATATGTCAGAAATCCTCAAAACAAGGAGAGGAGGGGAAGAGCTGTCAGAAACTCATCAAGGGTCTTCCTAATAACGCCACAGGCTTGTACAACCAGACACTCCGCGTCCTTTCTGGGCACCAGCATAGCCGGAACCGCAACACCACGAGTACCAAAGGTACTTGAATTCCACGGTACGAAACTTCCCATGCAACCAAAAATTAACTCTAAATCGTGAGTATTTGTGACCGGATTCGGGGAATTTAAGCCCAGCCTTCACCCTGCAGCAGGGCAGAAGGAGAGTTTTCAGCCCCCAGCGACACCGCACGGCTCCCGCCACCCGCGGCACCAGGGACATCCCAGCACCCGGCCAGTCTCGGGGTGTGCTGTCACCGCGTCCCCCCGCTCCGCCCCTGCCCGGAGCCCTGCCCGCCGCCGCTCCCGGAGGGGGGCTGCCGGAGCTCCCCCCACCCCGCCTCCAGCGGCGGCAGCGGCCGCGACCGAAGGGTCGCTGCCCTCTCCCGGCTCCGCTGCAACCGGCGGGGCCGCGACCGGGACCGGGATGGGGACCGGGAGCGGGATGTGGACCCGAACTGCGAGCGGGGCCATGGATCCGGACCGGGATGGGAACCGGGGCCACGGACCCGGACCGGGGACCGGGGCCAGAGACCCGGACCGGGAGCCGGGACCGGGAGGGGAACCCGAACCGGGAGCGACGCCACGGACCCGGACGAGGATGGAGACCCGGATCCGGACCGGGAGCGGGATGGGGACCCGGACCCGGAGCCGGGACCCGGACCGGGGACGGGAGCGGGATGGGGACCGGGGCCAGAGACCCAGACCGGGGACGGGAGCGGGATGGGGACCGGGGCCAAGAGACCCGGACCCGGGACCGGGAGCCAGGACGGGCACAGGGATGGGGACCGGGGCCACGGACCCGAACCGGGAGCCGGGACGGGCACCGAGATGGGGACCGGGAGCGCTCCCCGCCGGGCAGCCCCCGCAGGGCGGCAGGAGCGGAGCGAGGGGCATCGGCGGCGGGGAGCTGGGTCTTACCTTCGCCTCCCCCGCGTCGGGCTCCTCCTCGTAGTAGCCCTGGCCGGACTGATCGGCGGCGGCGGCCGGGGGCTGCCGGGGTCCCAGCAGCACGGCGCCGGCAGCCAGGCAGCAACCCAGGGAGAGCAGCTCCAGCAAGTGCATCCTGCAAAGATGGCAGGGCGGAGCGGGGCGGCGGGAGGAATGCAGGCGAAAGCACCAGTCTCCTTCTCGTCCTCTCTCTCTCTTTTTCCCCCCCCCTCCCTCCTTCCCCCCCCTCGCAATATCCAAGGCAGTAAAATCCGCGGGATGGAGAAGATGCGGCGGCTCCCAGGCGCCTGCAGGGGAGTTCCCAACTTCGCGAATTCTCACCCAAAGTTATCCGGAGTTTGCCAGGTAAAAAAACCCACCAGGAAACCGGACATCCGAGGCTGCGCTCACCCGGGAGCAGGGGAGGTGGGAAGCGCAGGGAGGAGGAGGAGGAGGAGGAGGAGAAGGAGGGAGGGGAAGGAGAAGGAGGGAGAGAGGGCGAGCGAGCGGCCGCTGCCAGCCGGGCTCCCTTCGCCCTCCCGGGGGGGCCGGGCCGAGGGGCTCGGCTCCGCGCCTCCCTCCGCGGAGCTCTGCCCGCCCGCGGAGCTCCCGCCCGCTCCCCGCGGAGCTCCCGCTGCCTCCGGCGCCTGTCAGCGGGTGCGCGGCGGCGGCGGGGGCCGCGCATGGCGAAAGCGCCCTCTGCCTGCGCGGACGGAGGGGCGGCCTTCCTCCTCCTCCTCTCCTCCTCCTCCTTGTTCTCCTCCTCCTCCTCCTCCTCCTCCTCCTCCTCCCGGCGGCGCCCCGGGGAGCGGATGGCCCCGCACCCCGAAATAAACCAGCGCAGGCACGGCGTTCCAGTTACGCTGCGATTAAAAGTTACCAAGTAAACCAAAAGGAAACAAACCAAACAAACACAAAATTCAAACGGTAAACCCAAACCAGATCGCAGGCGGCTAACCAAGCGACAACGCTACCGCCTGCTCCAAATCCCAGCTGGGCAAAAAGTTATGTTCCCTGTACTATTATTTCTGCTTGATGTGAACGGCGCTACTGGCCGCTGTTTAACTAGTTGGAAAGCTTTTCAAGTGGTTCTGCATCACTTTTCTACGTCTTTCGGTAACAAGATTGCGTGGGAACGAAGCGTGGGGGCAGATCCCCGACTGCCTCGGCTGGATGCTGACAGTCTGCTCCCTGCCCAGGGCAGGGGGTTGGAACTGGATGGTCTTCAAGGTCCGTTCCCACCCAAACCATCCTATGATTCTATGTTCCATCGCTTTCATTCTTCAGGAATCTCACCCAGGGAACAACATTTAGGGTATAAATAATTGAGGGTAGAGGTGCCCCCAGCAGGCCTTTAGATACCTCCTCTTCCTTTTGATTTATTTCTTACCAAGATGGTATTTCAGCTTGCTGCTACACAAATAAATTATTTTGATCCTAGGGAGTAATCCCTTCCTTTGCAACCAGAATGAGATCTAAAGTTTAAATAGAGCTACAGTTTAAAAGTTTTTACAGTTATTAGAAAGTTATTAAAGCACTAACAATTTTTTTTAACGTCTCCACAACACATAAAGCAATGAAGCAAAGACAGTGGCAGAAATTAAGCAGAACAGCTATGAAGATATAAAATAATGTACATAAATTAAGAAGCCTATTGTTCTTCAGTGGACCCTTACAGCGCTGTGGATCAAAGCATAGGATTAAAGCCTAAAGGGAGCATAGTCCAAGATGCAAAACCCATCTAAATAGAAACACAGCATTACTGGTTTGAGTTTAAATATGTTCCAATCTCCCAGAAACATCACAGACTGGCGTAGAAAACGAGTTCATTTGCAGCAGGTTAATAAAACCCGCCTGAGAAATCACACACGGATAATATTATTTCAATAACCGAGTGCCACGCGAGGAGCGCCTCCCCGTAACTAAATCACGCAACGGGATGGAACACACCGCTCCCGCTGTGCCATCATAATATCAGCTGGCTTCATTATTTGTTTCCCCAGTTCCCCAGAACTCTCATTCTGTCCCTTCCCCCCCTCTCCCCCCCCCCCCCCCAGCGCCCCAAGCCCCAATTCATAGAACATCCATCACGGGATCAAAGGCCTTTATGCACGAGAGCATTTCCACCAACTGCTCTGCATAGCAAGTTTGAAGTGTCATAATTGAAAGCTAGTAATCACAGTCACAGGGCCTCAGGTCATAATCTAATCACAAGGGGTTTAAAATAGAGCCGTTGAAATCTATGATATTTTATATCTTCTGTTTACAAACAAATAAATATTCCATTGGCTCTGGGCTACTTTAAGGTTTTCCTCAATTCAGGCTGTATTTCTTTCCATCCCATAAAAGATCGCTAATTCAAAGGTTTGCTGATTTAAAAATCCGATCTCCTTTCCCCACCACCTAATGATCAATATGCCTCCTCCTGTCTTCAGATCAAGCAGAAATCGGCCTACGAGACAATTAATTTAAAGTTCTAAGTACGCTGGCAGTGAACTGACCTTATCAACACAGACGACTAAAGAGCCATCCCCAGTAGCGTAGAGATACAGGACTAGGTCTTGCCCCGTTGTGTTCCAGTGCCAACGATAGCTGCTGCTGACAAACAAAGGCAAGTTTTGATGTCAGCTGTAAGATTCCTTCAAACGAATTCTCTTGCTGTTGTTTTAAAATTGCATCTAAGAAAAAAAAATCCAGGCGCCATTGTGCTGTTCAAGTTGGCGTAACGTACGTCTGTCGAGCACGTTCCTCTCCCGTGTCCAGGCAAACCTGCTGCCTGCAGCCCCGATACATTCCGCTTCTGGGACGGGGATGTGTTTCAATACCTGGTTCCCATCTCCATTCGCCAGCAGCAGGGAAAGTCAGAGGAACCGCTATCAGAACCGTGAGCTGAGGCTGGGGAATAGAAAAGTGTCAATAGGAGCCACAGAAACCAGCAGCGCACTACTGTGATTTCATAGAATCACAGAAATTTCATAGAACCATTTGGTCTGTTTGCCTATCGTAGAGCGAAACGTTAACGTTAAATGTTTTCTTTCCACAGAATGTCATTTCCATTCTCCTTATATTAAACTCTTGCCTTTGATTCCGACCAATCCCCTTTGCGTTCTCCTCTTAAATAGACCTATAGAGGCCTGCCCAAGAGTTAAAATGATGGGTAGCGTGGTTTGCTTTTGTTTCAACACCCGCAGTGAGTTTCAGTGGAATTTATATTTAAAGTATATCTCGAAGATAAGAAACATTGTTCCCCGAGTGCAGCAACTCAAAAGAGGGTGGAAGTGCCATTCTGGAGTCATTCCAAAAGACGGCGGCGCTGTAGTAAGCTTCAGTCCTTAGTTCCTCTACAGGACAGGACAGGACACCCCCATATTTCCCCAAGTGCTTAAAAGCGTGGGGGAAAAAAACCAACTGGGTATTGATCAGTGTCTTAAATATCTAAATCCTATGTAAATACTGTAAATGAGCCTGATACATATAGGGAAAAAAAGTAAGAAGGGAAGAAAAGGCATTTTGGGATCGGTGCCAAACTGCTCGAACAGCTGCTCACTAATGCGTTTTCTGCCAGTTGGATCTTTCATTCCCAAGTTTTATTACACATTTCTTATCATATTGCTTATCCGCTTTGAGTAACCAGTGCTACGGAAGAGAAGACTCAGCTACTGGAAAAGGATGGAGCAGTGGATTTCAGCCTGTAGTCCACTTCTCTCCTCAAACCCTCTTCTACATATAAAACAGATATAATTTAATGGAAGCATTTAGGAGTACTGCAGTTTTACTGCTTGTGTGCATGATGGCCTTCCTCATTCCTCACAAGGACAGTTAAAAACATATCTTTTTTTGTACAGGCCCTCGTTTAGTATTTTCTTACGTGATCCGAGAAAAGGGTCTAAGCGTGGCGGCTTGAAGATCATCAAAAGCAACTGAAACCTTTTCCTTGACTTCGAGGAGGCATCCTCGCTGTAAAATTTAACCCGTGGGAAACTGCTCTGCACCAAACCTCCAGCGGGGGATCACGAAACGCAGCTTTATGCATTCATTTTTGTCTTAAAATATTGCCAGGATGGGTAACTTCAGTTCAAAGAGAAAAGACATCAACGCTGCAAAATCATTTTCCACGACGCCTGACGCGGCAACCTGCGCTTTTTTATTATCTAGAAATTTCTCTCTCATTTGGTATAAAAGTTGGTCCCTCCTGAAAATTAATTAACAAGACAAGAATCCTTAGTCTTCGGCCCTTTGACACTGCTTGATATTCAGGGATCACAGGATTATTGGGATTTCTTTGTTCCCAGGGATTCTCTTTCTAAACTGTTGGGATCACGACTGTTGGCACCCGACGTTGGAGTTTCTCGATGCTACGGACTGGGCGAGTGCAACAGCGTCAGCCCCCTGCAAGCCCTGCTGTGATAAGGGGTCAGTACGGTGCAAAAATGGACAGCCACAAGGCGGCATCTCCAAAAAAGGGTTGGAATTCCCCAAAGCAAATTACATCTCTCTAAAGCTGCCCTACATTCAGAAGGGAAAAAGCCATAGTTTTTCTTCCCTCTTGATGCAAGGAT
Organism: Sterna hirundo; assembly: GCA_009819605.1. Classification (NCBI taxonomy): domain Eukaryota; kingdom Metazoa; phylum Chordata; class Aves; order Charadriiformes; family Laridae; genus Sterna; species Sterna hirundo. Next base: position 2,866,624 of record CM020441.1, read on the forward strand.
CCCTCTTGATCCCTCCTGTGATGCAGGTACGCGGAGAACCGTGGTTTAACGTCCTGTAAACTCATTAATCTCTCCGTGCAGTGATGATGGTCTTTCTTATAACCTCTGACTATAAACAACAAAATGACTGATCGTAAATTTATGCTGCCTCTTAACCGAAAGCTGTGCACAATCTAAACTGTGTACAGCTGAAGCCCTGTCACTATATAAACAAATTCAACAAAACACATTAGGATGTAACAGCGTAGGACCACTACGCAGGCAGACTCTTACCATGTTACGTACCTTCAGAATCTCTTTCCCCCCAATTATACTTAGAAAATTTAGGAACGTATCAGAACAAAACATTCCGAAGCCAATTCCAAAGACATTTCTATCTAATTGCTAAAACCATGCCAGAAATAATTATTTCTAGAGAGATGCGGTTTCCACTATCTTTGTTCCTGCACCTCTTCTCCACTCATATATATTCTGCTGCATCCCCCCCCCCCCCGCCTTTTCTTCAGTGCTTCAGGCCTTCTATCTAGTATTTTGGCTGCTATGGAAATTAAGAATATGCTAAACCCTTCAAATGCAAATTGCTAAAGAATCAAAACTTCAACAAATTGTCAAACGGTATTGAGACAAATTCATCTCCAATCCTAGAATAGTGTAATGGAATATTACTGATTATGCTCCTCATTTTTCCTTATTATTTAACAGGTTTTCTTTACCAAAGTAAATTCTACTCCTGCTTTTTTTATAAGAAGCTTTTACATGTTTGAACGCTTACCCTTCCTTACTTAGTTGTCTTGTTTTAAGCTAAATAAGATCAGTTTTTCCAACATTTCTGTAGAAATGTTTATTTTCTAGTGTTCTGCTTATCCATATAACCGCCACTTGAATAATCTTTAGCCCATCCAGGGGGTCTTTGAAAGACGATGCCCACCACTGGGAAGGGTACTGCAAACCTACCTGCGTTGAGCAGAACAGAAAACCCCAACCCTTTCCCCTGCAGGCACATTCCCAGATGGCATTTGCCTATTCGGCAGTTGCGTTCAGCTTGTAATCCGCTGGAACTCGTGGATATTTTGTGAGAATTATCTGTTCCCTTTCCTGCAGTCCTAGATCTGACTTTTCCAACCTAAGCGAAGTGCTGACATTTCCCAGCAGCATGCTGTCCGCTATCTCCTATGTTTTACCAGTCATCTCTTGACTTTATCAAAATTATTTCCAGTTTTAAGCCTGTCAGTGCTGTCCTTGCTAGCGAGATCTCATCTATAAACGTACCAAAGGGAAGGTGTATTCCACCCATGCTGCCCTTGACTCCTTGTGGTCAGCAGAAGCATCGGTAGAGACCTATCGCAAGGCTTGGCTGAAGGTCGAAACTCCCCTCCCGAGGTTCAGGACGGCAGGGTTTGCTTCAGCCCGTCTGATGGATTCAGATACCAAAAATACCAAAATAGGGGGGACATTCCAGAGAGGTGGTGGAGTCTCCATCTCTGGAGACATTCCAAACCCACCTGGTCGCGTTCCTGTGCCACCTGCTCTGGGTGACCCTGCTCTGGCAGGGGGTGGGACTGGGTGATCTCCAGAGGGCCCTTCCAACCCCCACCATTCCATGATTCTGTGATTCAGATCTGAGATTCTTGCTTAGGTCCATCTTCATTTTTTGCATAGTTCAAAATAGTTGGAGATTAGTTTTAAAACGATGGAAGGGAAGTTTGTGGTTTGGGTTGGGTTTTGGGTTGGGTTTCTTGGTTGTTTTTTTTTTTGTTGTTTTTTTTTTTTCCATGATGCACAAGGTAGTAAACTTCTGGAATTTGTTACGAAAAGTTGGAGGCAGACAGCTGTGAGGATTAAAAGTGGACCTGAAAAATTAATGGAGATCAGGGCCATAAATTGATACCCAAAAAGGAGGGAGGAAAAAAAAGGTGGGAATAGAGGAGTACAAGGATGCATACTGAACTCAATGAGTGCGGATGCTGGAAAAGCGTGGAGGAAATGGACTGCAGCAGCAGACAGCCTTCTGTGCTTTCCCTAAATAGCATCTTCAATTGCAACTCTCGGAGACACAAAACTAGATAGACAGTCTAGACGGATGGTTTGTCTGGGCCAATAGGACGTTTCTTATATTTTGAGGGAAACTGAATCAATTTCTCATTGATTCAGGTCCAAACCACAAAGTAAATTTGTTCTTGTCTTTGAGTCTCATGTCCAGACCACGTACACTTAGTCATAACAAAAATACTTATTTTTACACATCATTATTGCACCAGAAGTCAGTCCAACAGATAGGGTTGGAAGGAAGTACGCAGCAAATCCAATCTGTAAAATATTCTTTATAATCTACAACGAAATGAATAGAGAGTGCTATTGCCATCGCCACTGAAACTAGATTTCACCGCTCCGTCTTAAAAAGAAAAAATCTAAACCCAAACCCGTGTATCTGCTTTTTGGATACATATCACAGTAAAACAGTAAAGACGCAGATTTTTTCTTTTATTTATTCATTTATTTTTTAAAGCAAATGATAAAACAAGGCAAACCAAGAAACCTACATACCAGTTTTTGGTCAGGAAGTTACCATTACTAATAGTTTGAATTGGCACCATGCTTAACTTGGTTACTAAGAAGGTTTTGTTCTCTGCTAAACAATTACTCACTAAAAAACATAACACGTTCCCTTCAAAAAGTTATATGTTTTGTGCTGAATCAAGAGTGTTACTGTTGCTATCAGACCTAAGGATACATCCTGGGCACAAAACCAGAAGGATGCGGAGCCACCAGCTGTAAGAATTCAAAATTCAATCCCTGACCTTTTCGTTTACTCAAAAGCCGCTAAAAAAAAAAAAAAAAAACCAAAAAACCCAAAAAAAAAGAAAAGGCAATGACAAAGAATTAAGGAACAAAGGTGCATTGATATGCAGATTGCATCAGAGGCCACAAGCAATTCCTTCCTTCACCATCCCGCCAGGAAATTTCATTTTCCGAAGCACTCAACGCTGGGTGGCACAGATCCTACTTCCCTGCGGCATAGTGACAGCCGTGCTAATTTCCCCCCCTTTACCATTAATGAATTTATGTAATAAGAGGCATTCTGAGACCAGTTCTTGACTGTTTCTTCCTTTCAGCCCAACGGTTAACCTCTCCTTTGGCCAATCTCTTGACTTTCAACACTTCGGGCCAGGCGGCTGACGCACGCAATCTGGGACCAGAGCATCGCTGGGCAAAGCAGCCTCCATTGACCACATCATCGTCCTTTCTGCTTGCTTATCTCTTTGTAACTTGAATTTAAGCAGCTATTACCGATCCAAAAAGCGGGCAGCATGCTGGGCCTAATCTATTTTTCAAATGCCGATCCCATCACCAACCTACAGCTGTACTCCACAGGGACACTTCATCTAATCTGTCCCAGCGTAAAACTCTTCAGTGCAAAGGGTAGAGCAACAGACCACTTTCAGCAGCAGGTTCCAGCTGTGGAACTCAACCTAATCTTCTCTATTGATAATGAATATAAGCCTGAGTGTATTCAAAACTAAAACCAACCCCAGCTTCTTAGTCAGACTCCCTGCGGCGATGGCAGCTTCCCAGGGTAACCGGCTGATCTGGATAGAGGAGGAGGAGGTAGAGAGACAAGCATATATAATTAAAAAAAAAGCTAAAATCTGCAGATATATTATTAAAAAAAAAAAAGATAGATTCCAAAATGTGGATTATTACATGCAGATAATTTTCAGAGATGCACAGAAGTCACCTTTGCTTACCCTTTTCAGCTTTAAAAATCTGAGTGGTGAAAAAGCCAGCTTTGTCATCGCCTTTTATTGGAGCCAGATTTGGGGTTTCCTCCCTAGTAGCCCCAGCAGGTTAGTCATAATTGTGTGCTAGTCCCTTTCACAGAATCACAGAATGGCGGGGGTTGGTGGATCATCTGAATCTGGAGATCACCCAGTCCCACCCCCTGCCAGAGCAGGGTCACCCAGAGCAGGTGGCACAGGAACGCGTCCAGGCGGGGTTGGAATGTCTCCAGAGACGGAGACTCCACCACCTCTCTGGGCAGCCTGTGCCAGGGCTCTGCCACCCTCACAGCAAAGAAGTTCCTCCTCGTGTTGAGACACACTTTCTGCTCTTGGATTACTCCTAGTAAGTCTCCAGTCTTTTATAATGAAAATGGGTGTTTACTGGTGGATCTTTGGCTTTCTGGTATTCCAGCTGGTAAAACTGCATAAAAAATAAAATAGTCCCAAAGGGATATTTGTTTCCACACAGTTCTGAAAGGAGCGTTTTGTTCACCCAGTAGGCTGACGTTTATAGTCCACAGTTTTGCACTGAAGTCACCAAAGGGGCCAGAGGGAATTAGGAGCAATTATTAATTGTAATTATATCATTTTACATTTTAATAGGCTTCTTTCAAATCACATCTGATTTTTATAAGTGAATTTTCCTTCTCTTGCTCTTCTCCAAGCACGTCGATGACCTATCCAAAAAGGATAAGATGCTTTTTCACTCAAATGGGAAAGTAATATGTTCGTGTAGTGATATTAATAGCAAGGCTGTTAGCATTCATAGGAGGCCTTGAAAAAATCCTTTGAGTTTTAAAACTACGGAGGAAAAGTGTGTTCCCTCTTTTCCCAAACAGAACTTCGAAGTCGAGCCATTACAGTACAGTAGTTTCAAGGGTTTTTCTGCGTATTTATTGTGTGACCTATTGTTTAGTTAAACTGTGCGGCAGATGCCTTGTGAAATAATAACGCTGCGGGCCCGTAGGAGTAAAACAACATTTTGAGTTCGATCTACTCTCAGTCAAGGTCAAAAAGAGCTGGGACCAGTTTTCAAAAGCTTACCCTAAATATACGGTATCAAAGTTCATAATTAAGAAGGCTCATTTCATCAGTCAGCTTCATGTTTGCACAGCAGTGGGAGTAATTATAACACGACTCATTCTTTCAGGTTGGCTTGAACACTTGACCTTATAAGCAAACTCCTTTTTCCCCCCCCCTCCTAAGACGCAAAGCCAAACCATTTGATTTTAACAAAACAGAGCTGTCAGTTTGACATTTCAAAGCACATTTAACTGCTTTCTTTCATTAAAAAGATAGTTTATCTTAAAAATAGAAATTTACAAGCTATTTCTACTAATTTTTACCATGCAAAGATTAAAAAAAAAAAAAAAAAGACAAAGTTTCTGCTTGCTTGACCTTTTCTTCAGTTCATCAGTTGAACTGTATTTGTTCCAGCCTCCACAATACACAGAAATCCCCAAATTCATGCAACTGCCAGGATGCCTCAAGGGCACCGTTGCCTTGATATTCCTCTTACATCATGCCAACATTCACTGACTCACACGGGGCCAAAGAATGTGAAATCCAAAAGGAGAATTACAATTGTTTTCGACAGTAGTCATGTGCGGGCAGATATTCAGCAAAACTAACCGCACCCAGAAAGAGTAAAACAAATGGAAGAGGATCTCACCTCCCTTTTGTCATCCCAGAATTAAACCTCTAGTCGGGTTGTCCATTGTAGTCAATGAAGAGTGGTAGGTCCCTTCCAGAGGAGAACTCATTTTCCATTTCTTTGGCATTTACTTCAGGACATGCGCTAAACTATGACTTCTCTCTGTTGGTCATAGGGGAAGATTGTATGCTGACTTTGAGATCTCTAAAGTTACAGAAGAGAAGTCTCAGGCTGAGAATCTACATGGGAAAACCCGTCCCTGGGGAGCCTCAACGCCATAAGGGGATGCCCAAGAAATACAGGAGGAAAGGGGCCCAGGAATTTAAGTGAGGCAAGGAATTAAATCCATGAAATTAGTCTCCAACTTGGTGATTCGACTATCAAAATAGAGCAAAGGCAATAGCAGCAAAATTGCTAAAATAAGAGGAGTGTTTGGTTGTTGTCTGACTTCATACTTTCATTTTAGATTTATGCCTTGCTTGTTCTTCTTAGCTCTTTTTTGAGCAAAAAATTGAAAGGCATGATAGATCTCAATTTTTAGACGTCAGCAGCAGCTTTCTTTTTACTTGATTCTCTGTACTGGAGAATCGTCAAACCAAGTAATGAAAAAAAAAATCACATTGCAATTGGCTGAAGTCAGTCTAAGAAGTTACAAAGTGAACCTAACGTCATGTTCCATGACGGTTAGTGAATTTCCAGAACAAATACCAGTGGATCTTACCTCAATTAAAGTTTTTCAATTTTTTTTAAACATTTATAATACTTAACAAACTGTATTTGAAACAGCTTGTGGTAACAGAGCCTTTTTTGCTAATTCTGCGAAACTCAGAAATTAATTCTGAGCACTTTTCGTAATCAGTCACTATAAAGACTGAGACTAAAGTAGTATTTACAGCAGTAAAAAAGCAATTAAAACTCATTACTTTTCACGATAGAGGGGTTTTCCTCTCCACAGGACACAGTCAAAAACTAACTTATCTAGAAAAAACTGACATCAAGAGAGCAAAATTACAGTGACGGTCAAATATACTATCGGGTGTGAAGTCCTTCTCCATCTCCATCATCTGTAATACCCTGCGATTCCTTGAGTTGCTCTAAAGACTTACAGAGCCAGTCTAACGCCATGATCGCTTTCCTAGTAGTACAATAGCCACTCTACTAGCCACCGGAACACGCTCAATAATCAGAAATTAAAATTATTACTGCCCTTTTTCTGCATGATCCATAGTAAGAGCTCTTACATTCAGGGACAACATCCACACAGGGCTCCAAGCCGTGCACAGAGGGATACTCAAAAGTTTATTTTTTCCCTATCTGTATCTGCAGTAGTCGTCTTTTTCTCCAGATTTTCCCATATTCTGATGTTACCCTGCTTTAGCAAGTTTCACAGACTAGCATGCAGTCAAAGGTAACCTCTCAAAGCCCACCTACGTGGGAAGAGAAGAAACGGAACAGAGGCAGGATTTTTTCTCGGATCTGGCCATTAGGTAAGTGCGGTTTGTTCTTTGCTTCACTGCTGGGGGCGTCCCGTACAACTGTACCTGAAGGAGAAGGCAGAGTCAAGTCCTAGCGCTATTGAGATTATTTTATAAAGCCAGGATATTATGGATACTTTCTGTACGCCAGGATGGGTGGGTGGGGAAGAAACCCAAAGCGTAGCACACGCTAATATAGCAAATGAATATCTAAAGTAAATACTTGTCAAAATCACAGAATGGTTTGGGTTGGAAGGGACCTTAAAGGCCACCCAGTGGCACCCCCTGCCCTGGGCAGGGACACCTCCCACCAGCCCAGGTTGCTCCAAGCCCCGTCCAACCTGGCCTTGAACCCCTCCAGGGATGGGGCAGCCACAGATGATCCACAAAGGCTTGATTCATAAATTCTCCTTGATCCACAAATCAAGCCAAACAGAAATAGCATGTTGCTAGATGATCTGAAATTCTGACCGAATTCTGGGATAGAGTCTTACTTTTACGTAACATGCCATAACGAGTGCGAGGTGCTCTACAAAGCGAGAAGGTGGGCTACTGATTAAATGAAGGCAATCGCATTTTAGACACAAGCACGGTCGGAAAAGCTTAAAACGTTGAGGTGGAGCAAGAAACATGTAAAGGATAGATTCCAGGTCAGAAAAGAAAGAAACCCTCCATTTCATTTGATCAGTATGAAACCTTTTTAAAGAAATACTCACGAGAGTAATTACTTTATTACTACTAGAGTAAGAATTCCACCTTAAAAAAGTCTAATTTTCAAATTCTGAGATTACTTTCTCAGGGAAGCTGGATACAGTTCCTCACAGGGAAGTTGATGCTGTAGACTTCTACGGGTGGAGATACACCTACAACCTCATGATGGCCCCTTGTGAGGTTGTTGTTTTGAGGGCTTTTGTGTGTGTTTGACAGCAGTTGGATTTTTTTTTTTCCCCTCCAAAGACTATATATCGAAAGGTTGCCATTTTACACCCCTACCCCCAAAACCCCAGACAACACCGCCCCCCACTTTTTTGATGCCAACCTTGTATACTCTGAAAACTGAAAAACAAAAAAAATTAAAAATAAACGGCTTTTTCGACTTAAAGAACCTCTCTTATGAAAGACTACTTTGTGAGAGAAACTTGCTAACAATTTTGGTGATGTTTGAGTGTGCTATACCTCAGTCCAGCTGACTCATGACTCCTTTGATTTTTCAGGAATAATGCATTCAAAATATTCTGGCTGGAAAAAAAAAAAAACCAAAACCCTGCTTGATAAAAGGTAGAGTTTTATCAAGGAAGAAGCAGCCACAGTTATATGTACATTGTTCTGCCATACGAGAGAGCACGCCATTCTTCTTTCCTTTTCCTTGCACCACAACCACAAGCCTTTATAACGTGGATTATTGATAATTATAACTTTATGAGGGTTTTCATCTAACATGGTAAAGCGCCTTGCTGGACTCCGTATGATAATAAGGATTTTTTTTTTTAATTTTTTTTTTTTTTGGGGGGGAATCGGCAGAGTTTTCTATAGAACATAATATACACAAAACATATCCTAAGCCTGCCAGGTAAAGAAATGAGCAGAAGAGCATTTTGCAAGTCTGATTTTATTGTAGGTACGAATGCACGTACCAAAACCTCACACAACGCTTCTTAGATGATATCATGGATGAACGACATAGCTAATGTTAAGTATTAAAATCCAAAATCACTTTACTTTTCCTCTTTCAGACAAGATTTAGAATACGGCTCTGCTCCCAACAAAAAGGACAAAAGGGAAAAAAGAAAGCATTTGAGAAAAAACACCGCCACCACCACTCGACACCAACCACAACCACCCAACTGGGAGCTGCTAACCCATAGTTCTGCTTGAGGAGGTGAGAAACAACAAGCATTTTACCCACAATTTTAAAGTCTTCTAAGCTGGAAATAGAGGTCCTTGAGACAAAGAGCATTCCTGTAGGTCTCCCTCATCGCAAAGGAACCCCCCTTTGTATCAAAACCACAGCTCTGGTCATCACCGAGCCCGGTCCCCTCCTACACGTCCAGATCAGCTTTTTGAAGACTATTGTGGAACGGTGTTTTCAATAAGTCTCAGAATTCCACAAACTAGTGGAGAAGCACGCGGAGTTTCCTTGCTTACACAGCCCTTGTGGTAGTCCTTACACTCCGCAGGTATTATGGGATGGGTTTTCAGCAAACCAGATGTGAAAATCCCCCGCCAGCTGACCCCTTCCTTCTGTTGGAACCAAGTTTATGGTCATAATTTAAACAGCTCTGCTTTCCCTTTGCGTATCTCACAAGATTGAAATAAATGGAAAGAGGACAACTGTGTTCCGGGTATTATTTCATTTATAGCTAAATATCAATTATTTCATAGAGACAGTCTGATTTTCAGAAGTATCAGGTTTTATGGGAGCTGCTAATTTTAGTTTCTCTGAATGCCACACTTGGTTTCCCTAACGTTTGAGATTCAGCTTAGAAACGTCCGCCCTATACCTCGGTACACATTCTCATCGCAAACATTAAAAACCTAAACGAGAAGATTCCGTACGTATCCACCCCAACTGCCTCGTGTAACAAAAGCGAACCGCTCACCTGAGTTAATTCCGAGTTGGAAGAGCGTGCCAGCCGAGGGACAGCTTCCACGCGAGAGGCACCGCACTTTTAATCGCTATTTAAAACGCCCGTTGTCTCTTACAAAATTACGAACAGATACTAATCCCACTGAGGGTTTTTTTCTCCTGAATTTAGCTGCTCTGCCACACAGTGAATCTCACAGCTGCGGTAGCATTCTCTGTTTTAAAATGATACCATGTACGTGGCCTTCGTCATTGCTTAATTAAGTCAATTGTTGATCTTTTTGCGTTAGCTACAGAGGCTTATGCTGGATTTTTATTAAAACGAGAAAGAAATAGTTGCTATTTACCTTTTCTTGTTGTTGTTTTTTGTTTTTTAACCTGTCGCTATTTACCTTTTTTTTGTTGTTTTTTGTTTTTTAACCTCTCATTATTTACCTTTTCTGGTTTTTTTTGTTTGTTTGTTTTTTAACCTGTTGCTATTTACCTTTTCTGGTGGTTTTTTTTTGTTTGTTTTTTTAACCTGTCGCTATTTACCTTTTTTGGGTTTTTTTGTTTTTTAACCTGTTGCTATTTACCTTTTTTGTTGTTTTCTGTTTTTTACCTGTCACTATTTACCTTTTTTGGGATTTTTTTGTTTTTAACCTGTCGCTATTTACCTTTTTTGTTGTTTTTTGTTTTTTAACCATTTGCTATTTGCCTTTTTTTGTTGTCACTTACCTTTTTCCCCACCTACTTGAGGTAGTAACTCTAGGAAGTCGCACGGACTATAATTCCATTAGGACGCTCATTATGTCTTCTCACTTCAAAGACGAAAAAAATTGCGTGAAGTAACACATCCTATTGATCACAGAGATTTGAATCCATCTAATCTTCCTCTATAATTTTGGCTGGAAAGCTATTATAATGTCAAATACTATTAGTGAAGCCTTAGCTCCTCAATAGAGGCAGCACCGGTTCTTGCCTGAGAATGGACTGGGGAGAGCTCTGGGACAATGGAAGGGCAGCGGGGCCGGTGGCCTCTGCTCTCCAATTCAGGGACACGAAGAAAAAAGTGAATTCACTCGGAGCTGTCAACTCCGAAACATCTCAGTTCAACGTGATTTCACCAAAGATCAAATGGAAAAGGCTAATCTTGTTTTCTAGACACTTAAATCCCATTTTCCCAGGCAGATTTACCCCCTGGTTTGTCCAAATGTGTCTTAAACAGAATATCTTATTCTGAAGTGTCTTTTTTTTTTTTTTTTCTCCTAATACAACGGGGACAATAGCACTGAATACATCAGTGTCACAGTTATTGTTTCCAAAGATTAGGCAGAAGGCCACAAGACGTCGAGGGAAAGGAGAAAGCATGTCACTCATGCTCTTACAGTACATTTACACTTTATGAAAATATTTACTTATATTTGTATGTCAGAAGTTTTCAGCTTGTATCCTCCCATGCTTGTAACCATCCTGCATTGGTAGAAAGCAACACAAACCCTTATTAGACCATTTGGGGCCTCTAAAGTCGGGGTTTTTTTTTTCTTTTGTTTAAATAAAAGATTGCCAGGAGTGCAGTTTTACTAATATTTGGTCAGTGTTTTGTACATGAAAGGCATCCTGCTGCTCCGTCACATGCACGCTACCAAAACGGTTAAAAGAAAATGAATAAAACATGCAGCCATATGTTTTGGCAACTGGCAGTTACCAAAATGTTGCTTAAGATGAATCACCTACGGAAAAAAATGTAGTTATAATTCCACAAATATGGGATTTAAATTGGTTTTTCCCCCCTTTGACATCTGATATTTCACTCTGAAAGCGTTGCTTTGCTCTACTCTAAAGATTTGCTTTCTCCATTTCCAGGATGAGGTTGGACTCGATGATCTGAAGGGTCCCTTCCATCCTGGGCAATTCTAGGATTCTATGATTTTTCCTGTTTCCCTTCAGCAAGGTTTTGGGTTCGATTCAAAGCCCAAAGCGTTAAAACGAAGTAAGAATCTATGTTCTACTGCACTGGCAGAAAAGTTTACCGAGTTTTTATCTGTGAATCTGACTACTCAAGTCACAGTGTTATAAGAAGTTCCACTTTGGATGTAATTCAGAGCCTTGTGTTCGTTATTTGCATAGGAAAGAAATAAATAAAAATAAAAATAAAGCTGATATTCCAATACTAGTAAAATCCCAAACTTGCTAAAAATCGATAACAAAATTTTCCTCTATCCTCAGTGAGAAAGCTTCATCCCCAGCCTTTCGCTTTTCAGGCAGAGCAGTACACGAAGGAGAAATCTATAGACATTTTGGCTTTTAAATGCCTTGGCCCTGGCACAACGGAGCGCAGCGAAGCCCCAGCGGTGTGTGCTGCGAAACCCAACGCTGGTTCCCCGTCAAGTTCAGTCCTGTACTGGAGAGCAAGAGGAGCGCTCCGTTTCCAACTTGGCATGCTCAGCCACGTGTCTTTCTATTTCTTCATTCTATAGGAATGGAAATGTAATTTAAGGACAAGATGAGGCTTACAGTAAGTTGATTCTGTCATGACAAAAAATGCTTTCTTTTCCGTTTAAAAATTACTACGTATTTTGAATAGAAGGAAACAAGCCAAGAACCCAGGCAGGTAATACAAACAGCCCCCACAAAAATACTCCTTTTTAACCTGTGGTACCTTACAGGTGTGTGCACCCAGAAAGGGAGGACAAGGCTGAAGTAGTTGTTTTCCCTCTCTTAAAACAGGGATTTATTTTTATTTAGTTCGTTAGTTATTTTCCCCCTCTAATCACAACTGATGGAGCATATACACCTATATGCCTCTGGAAATATTTATACTCAGTTTTGAAAACAAAACAAAAAAACACCCAAACCCAAAAAAGCTAAAATATGCCTCCTCCCCCAAATAAAGCATGGAGCTTAATGCTTTGTTTTATCTTGCAACATTGAAGAGGAATAGTCATAAAAGAATATTATACAATAGGGGAAATTGGCTATAAACCCAAGATTTTTCTCTCCAGATACCCAGCATTTACTAGACTGAGAGTGTATTTTTTCTTTCTTGCCTACAGGAAAGCTGGGGAGGGACTCTGGAGCAGGGAGGGGAGCCATGGGACGAGGGGGAAGGGTTTTCCACTGAACAAGGGGAGATTGAGATGAGATGTGAGGCAGAAATTCTTGGCTGTGAGGGGGGTGAGCCCCTGGCCCAGGTTGCCCAGAGAAGCTGTGGCTGCCCCATCCCTGGAGGGGTTCAAGGCCAGGTTGGACGGGGCTTGGAGCAACCTGGGCTGGTGGGAGGTGTCCCTGCCCAGGGCAGGGGGTGGCACTGGGTGGCCTTTAAGGTCCCTTCCAACCCAAACCATTCTGTGATTCTACGAAATTTAATAATTTCTCTTTGAACCTAATACGATCACAAATACGTAAAGGCGATTTATCAGGGTTTGCAAAGCCATGAAACTTCAGCAGCAGCAGGGAATTCCTACCAGCCTCTGTAAAAGCTCAAACAATGCAGCTAGAGATGAGTACCAGGAACCTGCAGCGAGGCACCGCAGAGCATGAACCAAAACCCAAAATGACGTATTTCCAAATTTCTTCTTCTCGGTATCACGTAAAATGTCATCTTTATCCGAAACATCAGTTCTTATCTAATTGACTCCTATCTTCCAGGCTCATGCAAAACCACCACTCATTTCTATCAGTAGATAATTACTGTTACATGACAAACACGTAATACGTACAAATTGAGAAAGATGAGAGTCTTATTTTCAGGGGTAATGGACAGTGAACCACCTCCACCCACAAACTTAAGGTCCAGGAGTTTTTCAGATTGTACATTTACTCGTAAAATTGTACATTAAGTACTTTTAATGACACTGTTTCGACCGGGCAGAGAAAAGATGTAAAGCGTATAATTTCGTGTTGTCAAGAAAATGTAATCCTGGCTGAGAATTTCTCTGTGCTGATTCTGAAATTCAGTTCTCTGAAATGAATTTGGATTCGGGACAAAAACTTGCTGGCTGTGAAAAATACGGAAAAAGCAAGGAGGAAACAAACAAACAAAAGCGTTATGGAACATAAAGTAAGAGAACTAATAAACTACCAAAAAATGAATAATAAAAAGTGATCTCAGTTAAGACAAAAGCAAAAAGAAACCCAAAACCTCGGCAGCTGAGAGATGAAAAGATCTTTATTTTCCCCATTAAAAAAAAAAAAAAGAAAAAAGAAATAAAGTAGCTATTTAATCTGTCTTATTGCCGCAGTATTTTAACTGAAATTGCTAAGGAATGAGAGCTGAGTAAGCAGAGAGGAGAGAATACTAATAATAGTAATAACTCAGGCAGCATATATCAAGTTAGATAAGTTATTTTGCCCATATGTAACAGACACTACTAGAATTCTCTTTTTTTATTTCCCATTTTTAAAAAGCGAATATGAAATATATTGTTGTCCAAACTGGATAACTACGGAAACCATGTAAAATGTCAATGAAGGAAACCAGTAAGGACCTGAAAGAATCCGAGCAGATCTTTCTTAAAAGATGCAAGTCTGTTTGTTGCAATATATTAGTCATTGAAAAACGAGCTGATCAAATCAACGTGTAATTGCCTTCGTAGATGGTATCAGCTGTGTAGGTTAAGTGAGAAATGTTTAAGAGTTCTTGTATCATTCATAGCCCTAAATGGACAGTCACTGCCTACCATCCCAACCCAACAGCCACCAGAATACACAATAGCCTACATCATTCCCAAAGAAAAAGAGAATTTTTTCGCAATAATACCCTATTTGAACCAGAAGCGATTGAGAAGCAACGAACACCAAAACCCATAAAGCCTTTTTCAGGCAGCTGTATCTCCAAAGTAATGTGTTTTGTTTTTGTTTTTTTTTTTTTTCCCAGAGAGGCAAGACCTTTTTTCCAGAGGTAAATTCTGACATAATGTACGAAACGTTTTCCTACTCTCCGTTTTCCTCTTAGGTACCCTCAAATATTTCTGAAATAGATGCAGCTTGTGTGTTGAATGAAAATTCCGGGGAAAGAGAGTCTGCCTCGCCTACGATCTTGACCCTTACGGTGACCAACAGCAGGTGCCTGGGGGAGATGAAGGCAAGCACATCACTGAGCTGCCCCGGAATATTCTCTAGCCCTCAGCAACATGCAGCTCAAAAGCTTCTTGAGCAGAAACATTATCTTTTTTATATGACAGTTCTTAAGTTATTTTTCTTCCAGGAATCTGAACCGTCACCTTTCGAGATCATGTAAATTTTCACTATCCGTAACACCATGTGGCAGCTTAATATTATGGTGGGTGAAGAACCGTTTTCCTTGGTTTGCTCCAAATACCACTGGTTTTATTTTATGCCTCTCGTGGAGGAACTGATATAAATCCCTATCTACTGCCTCCTCTACACTTCTGATTTTGTCAACCTCCTTCCATATACCCCTTAGTTTACTTGTTTTTTCCCCCCTGAAGGTTCCCAGTCAGTGTGCTTTTTCCTCATGCATGAGATAATTTTGTACATTGGGTTGTCTCTGCCATCCTTCTCTAAACCATCTTTTTCATCCATAACTGAAATAAGGAAAACAGGATTGCATACAGTTCTTGTATGTTTGTTGCAGATTTAAATTATCACAGTGTTTTCTATTTAATTCCTCTATTACATTCCTAATAATCCTTAACATTGATTTCTGTCTTTATTGCTAATCAGTAAGTCAAGGAATATTTCTTATATGTTTACAAAAACATTCTCCTGAAGAGAAATCTAAACAAGCAAAACAAAATCTAAGACAAACAACAGAATACTTTCCTACTGCAAGTCATACAACTTTTTAGGCTAAACCTATGGCTCGCTGTAAAATTACAGATGATAGAATTTAGAATTTAGAAGTAAAGATTAGGCGATGCTTTAAGAATCTCCCAAACCCTGCCCTTGCTAAGAGGTAGTTTGAGTGTTTTCAGGGTGGCATTCTAGCGCTGCAATGGCTCCTTCTTCCTAAAGTCTTATCTGACCCATACAGACCACCCAGAAACTTCTTATGAGCACGAGCTTCTCGAGAAATACAGACACGCGAATACTTTAGACCTCCGCTCTGTGGATAAGAAAAGACTCAAAACTGCATTATAGCACCCGAGGGGGGCTATTAATACTATTGCTAGAATAAGATCGGATGCTGCCGTTCCCATCCCTTTTTTCCCGTTACCCCACTGGCCTGACAGCATTTTGCTCTGGAATGGCCAGTAACTAACATTAAACCCCTGTAAGAACCAGGGCACGAAAACCACGCTTGCGGTAGCGCATTCGCCTTTCGTACGGGCTGAAGGAAAGGCATCACTCAGCGTATCAGGGACGGACGGTTTCGCCCGACGAGCAACCGCCAGTGACATCCGTCAAAGTGATTCAACTGACGGTCACTTCTGGAAAATTACACTCATAGGCAGAGACGTGTGTACGGGAGATAAAACGTTCAGTTGGGTTTGTGGTTAAGATGTCGTTTGCTGCTGCCAGCTCTCAAAAGATTTACGGTGTTCGGTTTGTGTTCTCTGTCATACCCTAAAATATCATTTCAAGTATTCTTCACTTTGAATTTAGGGTTAGTTGAAGAGCAGAAAATCTTTACTGACCAAGTCACGCAGTCTTGTTGCGAGCCCAGCGCTGCCTTTACTTCAGGCATTTGGCTTCAGAAAGCTTAAATCAAATGAAAAACCAATGGAAGTTCAGAAATGAGAAGGCTTAATCTGGCAGAAATATATTAAGACCAACAAACTAAAGCCAGTACTAATGAAAATAAGACTTTGACTCCTAATTAGCGAGCGTGGCACTCACTGAAGCAAACCATCGCTACGAGTCTTCTAGTCAGATCTGGATACTTTTTTCTGAAGAGGTTCTAGGTTACAAAACTCAAGGTAACAAAGTCTTGTACGGTGTTATGCTGGTCTGGTCAGATTTACATCTGGGAAACCAGAATTTTATATACATATTTTTTTTATTCCTTGACCCCTCCCACCCCCAGTAAAACTAGAAAAACAAAATGTTTACTCATTAGTAAATATGTGCATTTTTTTAACCGGGTGACCTTGCTCTCATAGCTGACAAAATATGAAATGTGTGGCCAGGATCTGAAAGGCACATTATCCCTCTTCCAGAAGCACAGGTAGGAACGTGTCATATTTACTAGTGCTTTTTGACATCAAAATACTCCTCAAGAGCGGCTATAAAACAGAAAACATTTGTTACTGTTTAAACCCACAGCACTCAAACTTGTAAGTAATACGGACTCAGAAATTCCAGTACGCTTCTAATTGCATCCATCGTACAAGGTCTGTGCACTTCAGATAAGAGCTCTAGCTACATTAATTACCAAGCGGCCAGTTGCGGCTTCCTGTGCTTGCCACTTTTCCGCCCAGCATGGAACGTATGCGCAGACACAGCTTAAATGACAGAAATGGATCCGTATGCGCTGCTGAGTTAGTAAGCTGATTCACCCGAGTCGTAACCAACAAGCAGGCAATAAATCTCATTTCTGCAGCTCTTTACTTCTTGGTTGGTATTTGAAGTCCCTCTGGGGCCCTACCTAACAGGAAGAGTTCTGAAGTAAATACTAAAACTGTAAACTTTCTAGAATTGGAATATAATGAAAAAGAATCATGGAATGGTTGGGGTTGGAAGGGACCTTAAAGATCATCCAGTGCCGCCCCCTGCCCTGGGCAGGGACACCTCCCACCAGCCCAGGGTGCTCAAAGCCACATCCCACCCGACCTTGAAGACCTCCAGAAGAGTCAGGAGCTTCTAATACCTTTTCAGAATCATACGGTAGAAGATACCACTACATTTGAACATATGTTAAACTAAAAATTATGCAAAATTGACCAGTATGTAACATGTCTTATGATGGCAATAATGTCTGCGGTCATTTCTGAAATTCATGAAGTATTTCCCACTCATTTACGCTATTATTTCCATTTAAGAATAATTAGCAGCCGTTACAGTTTTCCCAAGGAAAATGCTTGAGTAACAGGGTCTTCCAAAAATTCATTTCACCATCCTTGGCGGAGGTTCCTGTATATCGCATTGCATTCCGCCTGCGCCCTGTAAGCTGCGGCGTTCCAGAGGGACGCAGGTGTCACGAAGGCACAGCTGCTGACGAGTCCTTCCTACTTAAACAGGTATTGCTTGAGCGTCTGGTGTGGGAATTTTTTTGTTTATTTGACAACAAAGCCTAAAGTACTGGCTCAGTGTCTAGAATGTGGCGTTTTGCCTTCGCGCTGCGTAGCTCCTGAACCAGACTGGCGAGGGAGACGGTTTTGTACCCTAAATCCAGCCCTTGGAGGACTGAAGGACGCATCCTTCCGTGTCAAGGAGCTAAGCAGCTCCATTTTATGTATAGCTTGCTGGAGAGGGTAGATATCTCCCATGGCGGGAGATACTGGAAAGGAAGGGTGATTCCTTCCAGTTAATTTTCTCTGTACACTAAAGATGACAGGTGCGGAGAGGAGGAGGAAGGAAAAGCTTTTAGCCGTTCTGCAAGCATCATGCTTTCTCTTCTTTTGGGGAATTAAAAAAATTAAACAGATTTGGATCCTAATGATTTTTCTCTCCCATGTCTGAAGGCAATGAGGAAGAACCCGTGCGCAGAAGAAACCAGAGGCGGAGGCTGGCGGTAGATGCTCAAAGAGGGAGCGGGGGGGTGTGCAGAGGAAAAGGAGGTGTGCACTCCTGCTAAAAGTAAGAAAACATTATCAGCTTACGTTCAGGATATCATCTACCTAGAGATTTATCTCTGCTGGGGCAGGATAGGAAATTATGGTACGGTTTTGTAAGGGATGAAGTACAGGGCTACCAAAAAAAAAAACCCAAAAAAAAAAAAAAAGACTTTTTAGCAATCCTAAGTGAGTAAAGCAACTGTCATGGTTGACTCTATAGTAAAAAGAATGCTTTTATTTAATAACCACCAGAACAGCTGAATAGCGTATGGTCTGTATGGAAGAAAATGGTGGAGAGGACTACAAGAGTGGATGAGACTCCGAAGCTGCCTGCCAGTAACACATGCCGGAACATACCACGCAGCATCCAGCAGGACTTCACAGACCGAGACACTTCAGATACAGAGTCACAGAATGGTGGGGGTTGGAAGGGACCTCTGGAGATCACCCAGTCCCACCCCCTGCCAGAGCAGGGTCACCCAGAGCAGGTGGCACAGGAACGCGTCCAGGCGGGTTTGGAATGTCTCCAGAGACGGAGACTCCACCACCTCTCTGGGCAGCCTGTGCCAGGGCTCTGCCACCCTCACAGCAAAGAAGTTCCTCCTCATGTTGAGGTGGAACTTCCTATGGTCAAGTTTGTGCCCGTTGCCCCTTGTCCTGTCCCCGGGCACCACTGAGAAGAGCCTGGCCCCATCCTCCTGACACCCCCCCTTTCAGTATTTATAAGCGTTGATAAGATCCCCCCTCAGTCGTCTTTTTTCCAGACTGAAGAGACCCAAATCCCTCAGCCTTTCTTCATCAGAGAGGTGTTCCAGTCCCCTCATTATCTTTGTAGCCCTTTGCTGTGCCCTCTCCAGCAGTTCCCTGTCCTTCTTGAACTGGGGAGCCCAGAACGGGACACATACTTAAAGTATTCATAAGAGAGAAGTCCTAAAACTCACCTTGGAAATCCCCTCTTTCTGCAATCGCAGAAAATAATTAATTTGTTTCTCCTAACTGAGCATCTGACCATATTTTCCAAATTCTAATGGGAATGAAAGCGTGAAGTGAAAGACTCCGTCGTACGGAGAAGAGTGCTCATTTGTCATTTGGAGACAAGGCAGAACAGCTAGAAAGAAGTCAGTCGTACTGCCAGTGCAAGGGGTGGTAAATGCAATGTAAATACACACTAAACAGCATCATGACAAAAATACAACTGATTAAGCACATGCTCTCCCCCACTCTCTTCTGGTGCTGTTTCCTAATCCTAAGAGTCTGGGATAACAGAACTGAAAATGGGAAGAAACATTTTCAAATCACTATCGTGAGATGATTTACCGTATATAAATCATTAGTAAATATATAAAAACAAAAGCCAGTACAGCATTAGACAGCTAGGGAAAGCAACAACGTCCAGTACTGTCAGCTCCTGAGTTAGTGAACTGCAGTTTACTGGATGTCGCCGCTAAAAGACAAAGAAAAGATGTTGTTGGGGTCCGTTGCGTACTGCCTAACCCAAAGATTAGAATGATTTATTGCTTAAGCATCGGTGATATATAGGGTAAAGGAGCTATCAGGGCGTTCAGTTTAGGTTATATATGCTGGAATCCTGTGTAGTAAATCATCAGAATTTCTACAAACCCTAGATAATATTCTAATACAAACAGAATCAGGTCCAACACACAATCTTTCCAGGAGACTGCAGATTACACACCGAGCCAGAAACGGGTTACCTAGGGACCAGCCAGCGCGGCCTGTTCATATTATGGATGAACAGAGGACATGTCCAAGCAACACCCACTCACTCATTCTCATATATCACACACGCGGTACATCAAAAGGGCTAAATGTTCAACGATCTTGGTATAACGAGCCAAAGTTAGCAGTAGGCGAGTAGTGCTGCTCCCAAGAGACACCAGTGTTTATTTGCTACGTGGGCCTGGGAACTCAGGTCATATTCCTGGTCTGAAAATGACAAATAGCATTACAATTACGGGTATCTTCCAAAGTGAAAAGCAGCCCACGTGTCCAACTGACTCCTCAACTTTCCTTACAACAAAACGGTAATTCAAAGTCAGCACTGACCTGTAAGTGCCCATCCCTTCAAGGGAAATTAATAGTTGCATCTAATCTATGGAGGACTCAGAGCCATGTATAAAAGAGATAAAACATTGTCAGCTACGACAATTAAAGTTCAGCTGCGACAATCAGTAAATGCAGGCATGACGTGTCTGTCTCAGAGCTACAATTAACCTGATTATCTTAAGTCACTTACTTTTCATCTTTCATTTTCCATGTAATACTAGTATCAACTGCTAAAGCATGTCCTGCTATGCGAATAAGATGTAGTTAGAAAAGCACATTACGTTCCAATTTACAGCATTTTGTCCGTATCAATGGCAACTTAATGACATCACTGAAATAAAATAGCAATGCGAATAATTTGCAAACTGCGTACAGAACAAGTCACTTCTGTGACTTGTAATCCTAGTCCTTCTTTCCATCAGGTTTGTCACTTGGCATCCTACCTCAAGCCAGCTGGGATAGAACAAAAGCTTCAAGGGGATAGAAACCTTTTAAAACACCACAAAAAGGCACATTCAGTCCCACCGTCTGGAATTCTTGTTTAACCAGATGAATGTCTGTTACGTTGTAGGGTTTTACATAAGAAGAAAAGATATTTAGCCTAATCAAATTCATGAAAATATTTTTCTGAAGTTTATTTGAGATAACTGGAGCAAAAGTAAGAACTGCACCATTAATAAATAATTTACAAGAAGGTATAGCCATGAATTAAACATATTTGCTTAAATGGACTACTCCTAATTAATAGACTACTCCTAATTATTTACAGTCACATTCAAGGGTGATGCTTTTTCTTCATCCATAGTCACAAAGGATGAGGAAAAGGCTGAGGTGCTCAATGCCTACTTTGCCTCAGTCTTTAGCAGTGGAACTAGCTGTTCCCTGGGCACCCAGTCTCATGAGCTAGGGGACAGGGAGGGGAAGCTGGACGAGGTCATCACAATTAAAGAGGAAGTGATCAGTGACCTGCTACACCGCTTGGATGCGCACAAGTCTATGGGACCGCATGGGTTACATCCAAGAGTGCTGAAAGAGTTGGCAAGACGTGCTCGCCAAGCCACTTTCCATCATCTACCTGAAGTCATGGCTGACTGGGGAGGTCCCAATGGACTGGAGGGTAGCAAATGTAGCACCCATCTACAAGAAAGGCAGAAAGGAGGATCCGGGAAACTATAGACCTGTCAGTCTGACCTTGGTACCAGGGAAGGTCATGGAGCAGATCATCTCGAGTGCCATTACAAGTCATATAATGGACAAGCAGGGGATCGGGCCTAGTCAGCACGGGTTTATGAAAGGCAGGTCCTGCCTGAGAAACCTGATCTCCTTCTATGACAAGATGACCCGATTATTCGATAAGGGAAAGGCTGTGGACATTGTCTACCTAGACTTTCAAAAAGCATTTGACACTGTCCCCCATAGAATTCTCATGGAAAAACTGGCGGCTCATGGCCTGGATGAGCGTACGATCTGCTGGATCAAGCACTGGCTGGAAGGGCGGTCCCAAAGAGCGGTGGTCAATGGAGTTAAATCCAGCTGGTGGCCGGTCACAAGTGGTGTCCCTCAGGGCTCGCTGTTGGGACCATTTCTGTTTAACGTCTTTATTGATGCCCTGGATGAGGACATAGAGTGTATCGTCAGCAAGTTTGCAGATGACACGAAGCTAAGCGGGAGTGTTGATCTACATGAGGATAGGGAGGGTCTACAGAGAGACCTGGATAGATTGGACTGATGGGCCAATGCTAATGGAATGTGCTTCAACAAGGCCAAGTGCCTTGTTAGACACTGGAATAGGCTGCCCAGGGAGGTGGTGGAGTCACCATCCCTGAATGTGTTTGAGAGTCATTTAGATGTGGTGTTAGGGGATATGGTGTAAGGCAGAACTTTGTAGAGTCGAGGTGATGGTTGGACTCGATGATCCCAAGGGTCTTTTCCAACCAAAATGATTCTATTATTCCTATCCCTATCCCAGCCCTTGAGAAGAAAATATAAAAACTTGAATAATCAAAACATGTTTTTCTTTAGTTCCTCACTCCATAAGAAAATGTTGAGAAAAAGGGAAGCATGTGAAAAGTTTGAGGAGGAAGTAGCTCAGAGATTGCGCCCACATAAAAATTTAAGTCAAACTGAATAGTTTCATTGGCTTATACGCTAAATCAGCTAAATAACCGTGCAACTGGAGCAATACGGACACTCCATTTCTGCAGAATATCCATTAAACACCAAGTCTGGGTGACTTATTGTAGAATTGATCCAAGGTCCCAGGTGCGAGCTCTTCTCCAAACCACACTTCACCATGACTTGCCTACTGTAGGTCGTGCCGTTTCAGCGGTGAGAGAGACCAACATCACCATGTGAAAGAAGCTCAAGGAGGGCTTTTCTGCTCAGAATCAAAAATAAGTTTGAATTGTAAATGGCTGATGAATGAAGATCCTTGCTCTCCCCATGAACCCACCATTTGTTACTTCCACAACACAACCTGGTTGTTGCCCTGAAGACCCTATTTTGCTACCAGCCTCCGTTCACCAGCAGCGAAGAGAAACAAACCTGCAAATTGGAGACCTAAGGAGATGTGATTGACCACCCTCCGAACTATTTTGCCTAACATGGATTTAGGCTATACATTTCTAACGCGGCTTTTAGAAGCACAGCAGCACTCCACCAAAAAAAAGGGACGTTTTGAGAACTAACATGGAGCCCCAAGGCAAGGGAGAGGGTCTTCTCACCATAGAAATCCCATTGCCAAGAACCCTGAGACACCATCACACAGCGGTTACCAGGCTTTAAATAAAGAGAGTTAAAAAGTTGCTCAGATCACACTCAAGACTGGGAAGGAGACTGCACTAAAATCCCTGTTTGTGTTCGAATTTTTAGCATATTTTTGGATTAATGCCCCTTGCTGCCCGAGCCAGCAGCTGCAGTGATAAATTCCAGATCATTTGGCAAAATCCTTTCTTGCGCCTGAGAGATACCTGAAGTTAACCAAAATAAGTTCTTTTCTCAGGTAACACGTGTAAATTATTTATATATCATAGTAAACCAAGATTTTATGGAACACAAAAAAAAACGCAGCAAGGATAATTACCATACCCAGAGTTGCCCAGGTCATTAAAAGCACGAAGATAAATGCTACCTTTGAAATCACAGTTTAGGCTGCCGCTTACACAGTAACCTAAAGCAACACGTTATTAGGCAAGTGTATCATTCACTCCCGAGGGCTTGGTTGTGACAGGGGATGTATTTTTTATTCACATTCTGGGAGGCCAAGCGGTGCCTGCAAGGTACTATATTTTTAAAGGGATTTTTGAAACAATTACCGCGGAGAGGAGGGTCACGTAAAGCTGCGGGGGCGCAGCACAGGCACATTCAAAAGGTTTTGAAGTGGCCAAACTTTACGTACGCAAAAAGGCTAAACATTTCTTGTTTCTGGGTCACAGGCGACGGAGACCTTTGACCTCCCAGCTATAGATCTCTTACGCAGGCAAATTACTTACACTGCGATACTTCATAAACAACGGCAGCCCTAAGTGTCCCACCAGGCAGTACAAATAGGGGGGGTTACACTTGCCATAGGTTTGATTGGGATGGAAATGAGCCTCCCTGGGAAGTCCGCTTAAGCCTTTTAAACCAGGCCCTGAGCACCGTCATGATGCTTTAGTTTTAGAATAAGTAGAAAACGATGCTGCTTCATTGTTTTAGGAACTTAGCTGGTACCAGTCACCAGAAACATTCAATTGAGATTTATTATTTTTTTTTTTTTTAAATTAGAAATATTACATAGTCAAAGGAAAGGAAAATACGTCAGTTCTCCGTCTCTGATTTGGTAGAGTGAGTCTTGCTTTGGCTGAACTCAGTATTTTACTGCTTTCCCCTTATATGGTCATAAATAAATACTTAAAACCTGATGTGGAAAGAGAAGAGAAATATAAATTAGAATAGCAGCTTGCCTCGGTATGTCCAATTCATATTGCTGCAGAGTTCTGAAGCAACTTCTTAGTTCTAGGTGTTCAGTAGCCAAAAATAAGATAACTTACATTCCAAGGGGCAACTGGAAGCCCACGCTTTCACCAGAAGAAAGAAGTAGTTGCTCTAATTATTTCACTTTTCTGCAGTTGATCGCATGCATATATAACCCTCTCACATTTCGATAAAGTCAGAAATAGGATGGTTCCCGGTGGAACGATTCCCTCTCACACTTTAAATTGCATTCTCTCTCATTTATTTCTCCTTCAGTTCAGCATCTTTAGGAACCACCCTAAATCACCAATAATTAATAGATACATCAACGTTCTAGTACTCTATAACATTCCGGGGGATAATCAGAAAGAAGTCACAGGACAACTCAGCAGCACCTCACCCAACTTCGAAAGAGAAAGCTAGGGTGAAAAAAAAATAAATCTTCCTATTTCAATGCTTAGCCTGTGCTTTAGGCTGTTAGAGCACTAACAGTAAACAAACGTTAAAGTACGCTCCAGCCATATTGAGCACACCAATATATGTAGAGCCGTTTACCCCAGACGCAAAACCCACAAGATTTGTCCTTGCCCGCAGGGCAGTCAGAAGTCACCAAATTCAGCCTATAGTTAGCGCAGTTTTTCTAGAGCTGAAAGAGCTCCTGAAACAGTGACCAAAGGTGTATTGGGCTAAAAACAGGGAGCAGAATTAAAAAAAAAAAAAAAAAAATAAAAAAAAATCTCATTAACTTATTTGGGACATGGGAGACCGACATCACTTCATTTTTTCAAGGTTTAGGCAACAGTACAACAACAACAACAACAAGGTTTAGGCAAGGTTTAGGCAACTGTAACCACGCCTCCTCCTTGGGTAGATAATATAAAGTTAGACACTTACTATTTGACTCAATTTTACTCAAAGTTGAGCACTGATATTTTGAAAAGACTGTCCTAAATATCTTAATATCATAATAGCATTAACAAGATGTTAGGTAACATACGCATTAAAGACTGAGTTTTTCCCCTCCTTACTTTGGGAATAAAAGTTTTTTCTCTCTTTCTATGTCAGATGCTGAGAGCTGCCCATTTTAAAAGGAATAAAAGAAGAGCTTATACAACAGACAGAGGCAATTGAATTCTAGCAATAGAGTGGAACGTCTCATTTATGTCAGTCTTTCTAAATTTAGATGATCACAGAAAATCATTAGGTGATTTTTACAGTTATGTCTAATGTAGCATTTGTGTCTTGTGTGCCTGGCACTCTGGTTCCTGTTCTACTACCCCAGTTCAGCTGTTAAAATGTTCTATAATTTTGTTACTTAACTTCCCTTAAAGGAAATCCACAGAGATGGTCAACTTGTGACTTAACATTCATTCCATATACCTAAATAAAAGAGGAGGGGCTTATGCAAGTTTTTGATGACATTTATAAAGCTCTTGGAAAACAGTACAGCATTTAGCCTCAGGCTTTTAGGTAAAAAAATTTCCCCTCTTACTTCATATAAAAGACCTTCATCTTTAAGATCACATCACGACTACCTTTAACACTTGAGCAGTACATATAAGCATAGCCTTGTCTGTAGGTGTGGAAATTAATAGTTTTTTGACTGGTATCATGGTTATTATTTCAAAAAACGAGTACTTTTGAAACAGTATAAGATACTGATTTCAAAAAAACCACACAGGAGGAGTCTACATAGGAGGAATCTATTAATGTTGTCCATCACCAAGCCAGATAACATACTAGTCTTGAGCAACATTTTGAGCTCCATAAAGTTCTTAACTTTTTTTGAACACTAATTTAACTTTGTGACGTTCAAAACAGTGAGTTCTCACGCTATTGGATTTCTTAGTGCTAAGCGATATCTGGTTTCCGAGTGTGTCTTTTCATTGTACGCACATTACATTATGGTCAACAGCGTTAAGCTAGAAATGAAATTTAAATGGATGTAAGAAAATTAGACACTGCAATAAGAAGTATACCAGTCCCAAAGCGTATTCCTTTAAACAGACGGAGGTTCTGTAAAAAACCTTGTAAAAAAAAGAATTTAGCGTATTTCATAGTTAATCTTTAGAGTCTAAATGGGCGTAAGATCCTATTTTATGAGAAGGAAACGTCACTTTAAAAAACTGTGTTAATACAATATCTCCAAAATGGACTATTCCAATATAGATATGATATTTCTGAGCCAGAAATATCTTGAAGAGTATGTACTTCCCACCACCTAAACACGAGCTCTGCTTCATTTTTTTGTTTCACTAACCTCTAAGGAAAAAATTTAATAAATTGGAACTGTTCAACAAACAGGAGACATAACAGGAGGAAGACACGGTAGCAAGAAGACTGCTGCAATAGATGAGTCTAAAAAAGAATAGTCTATTTTCTTTGCTCTCCGGAATAAGAGAAGTAGTAATGGTCCTGCATGGTGCAAAGGAAGATTCAGGCTACAAATTTTCCAAGAACAACTCGGCACCGTAACGGATTGCTTGGAAAAGCCATGAATTCTTCCCCTCTGCGGATTTTAAAGAACACTGCTAGACAAATTTCAGTTAAGAATGCTACAGGCGTAGTTGATCCTGTCTGAGTGCTAAGGACAGTATTAATCGACCTCAACCCTTCTTGTAGCTCTATTGCCCAAAGTAACTGTACCCAGGAGATTTCTTCCCTAAATAAAAAGAATAAGGTTTAACCAATAATAAATGAAGACTTAAAGTCTAGGTCTTCAAATTAATTACTTTTTAAAATTCAATGCCAACATAAAACCCACAAGTATTGTAAAAAAAAAAAAAAAACAATTTAACAGAATCTTTCAAAGTGATTAGAAAAAAGTTAATCAAGAAATGTATTAAAATCACAAACGATCTAAATTTCCACAGCTTTTGACTATATGCCAGATTTCTTAAAACTCATCGTAACTCTTGTTTCTTGCTGCTTCCTTTATAGATTGACAAATCCCACTCTGAGACCGGTGTTTTGCACAATATTCTGGAAGAGTCCCATCAAGTTCTAGTGAGACTACTGCATTTTTTCTTGTTGCGGGGTCTATTCTGCACTATGACGCATTGCATGCGAGTACCTTGTAGCAAAGCTAAAAAGGTAACTTTAATTATGCCTAAATTAGTTTAATCCACTCATAAAATGCTTAAAGATTTTAAGTGATCCCAAGCTCTTTTAAGATATGCCAGTTCTAAACTGCATTTCCCGACCCATTTATTTCAGTTGACTATTTACTAGCCACGTTATATTTTACATCTGTTATCCAAGTCATCTGAATTTCTCTTTCTGTGCTTTGCCTCTTTATTAAATACCGAAGGGAGATGTGCGCTTATCTAAGAGACTTTACTCTTAAGCCTCCCTCCCCGTTGAAGGGACTGCCTTTTCCTCGCCGCCCGCCTTGCAATCGCGGACCACATGAAAAACTGGGTTGAAACAAAGTGAACGATTCTTGCGCATTGATGTCCTGCTGCAATGACGATAAAAAATTAGCATCGCAACTTACGGCACACACGGCACTTCTGTATGAGAACATCGTAGCCTTTCGAGTGCTAGGTAATTCATTTTTAGATGGTAAAAAAAGCATTGTGCTGCGTTTACTTATTATTACAATGCCGAATATTAGCCACAGAACCCTAAAGACTGGCAAATTGTACACTTTTCCTCCAAGTAAAGATGTGGATAGGTCTACATTCCATACAATTTCACAGTGTTATTACCTTAGTATTGACCAAAAATTCAACAGAATTTGGTATTTTAATACACGACTTAAACACAGGTACGCTTTACACGGTGTACTAGTACACGACAATATAGTAAGGATGGCGCACGTGAACACCAGCGGAGTATCAGATAAATGGAATCTGAATCTTGGGTCTTTTGCTTCTAGATTAATATCCTCGGAAGTATTTTAAATAAATCAAATGGGCCCCTGCAAGGACAACACACAAGGGAACAATTAAACAGGCAAGAATATTATCTTCAGAGGCATTCTTTTATCTGATTGGCGATTGCTGTAGTCCAAAATGAACTGTAGCAGGTATGTCTCTTTCACCAAGAGGTACTCAGATGAGCAATTAAGGATTTCTCATTTTCCTTTCCAGCTCTCAAGTTTCCCACGTGTTCACCTAACTGCATTGCTCTAGATAGAATATTTTCAGAAGTCTTAGTACAAGAGTTACTATTAAGTCTTATTAAAGAAATATTTGGCTTTTTTTAGCATGAGAGTGGTTTAATGAGATAATAACATCTTAAGATTCAGAAACAACATATCTCTCTATCATTTTTAACACCAATTCCCCGCCTCCTTACTGCAAAAGCAAGTGCATTTGGACCAACTGGTTTGGTGTCTTTTTTTCTGGTTAGCGTTTTTGGCCAAAATTTTGGCTGCACATAAGCGTCCCAGACTGTTAGACTGTATAGGATCTAATAAAAATAGCACCAAGACGGACAAAATAAGAGGTTACATTTTGCTTTTTTTTTTGTGATCCCTTCCACTGAACTTTACTCATGAAAAATGTGGTCGCACAGAAGAAAATTCAATATAAATTCACACATCAAAATAGCAAAAAATAGCATATGTTTAACAAGATAGCAGTGTTTGTTAATTAGATGCAAACCTGACAGATCTGGAGACGGGGGTGGGGAGGGAAATCAAAATACCACTTTCTGTTTATCCTTTCCCTATGTCTAAATTGCATTTGCTTGCCATGAAGGAGAAAAAAGTCATGTTACAGATTACAAACTAGTACATTTTACACATTTAAAATTATCTTTTCATAGTATGCTTTGTGTTAATTTGTCCAAACTCACTGAGCAGGGGACAATACAGAAATTACTTAGACATTCATGTCCCAAATTTGTAATGAGAGTAGAAAACACAATAACAACCTAAAAACATAATCTCAAAGAAGAAAAACACCTTTCTAATGACCATATTTCCACTCTGAGAAGAAAAAAAAGGACACTTTTCACAGGAAGATCTCATTTCATTTAATTCTTTCTCTTCACTTACTCCATTAGTTTTCCTCCAGTTACTGATTGTCGGCCGAGCTATAGTTTCTTTCATTTGCCCACCCAGCTTCTGTCACTTAAAAAAACCCAAACCCACTAACTAAAACTAATTGGGGCACTCAAATTGCATTAGAAAACATCTGCTACACCTATTCAAAATTCTTTTCAAGGAAAGTGTATCAAAGCGCTATGATTGCCTGCATTTTGACCCAGGCACCAAATCCCGAAGGATTAACGTGACTTTTCGCAGTTCCAGAAATTACCTTGGATCTCATTCCATCTACCTCCTAAGTCTAGAAATATACTCACCAATTAAAAAGCTATGAGAAAGAAGAGGAAAATTGCTTTGAAAGTCTCTAGATATTGTAAAATCCTATTTCCGTAAGAACAATCACCATTAGTAAATTATGTTGCGTTGGACATCAGAAAACAGGACGACTCATTCACCGAGTGAAGTGGTTTCGGTAACAGCCGTCTAGCTAAAATATTGTTATACAGAGCAAGGTAACAAGCTTGGTGGGTTTCAGTGGTTTAGGAAGAGAAAACATAAGCCAAAGTGTATTGTCTTAACATCAACAGAGCTATACTGATTTCACCTACAAATTGTCAGTATATAATTAACAATACGTTCACTCACGTTGATCTAGTTTCACATTACAGAAACATTACTGCTTCAGAAATAATTTTATTTCTTTTTCACAACAGCATATTTCTTGTGCGTGATCTTGATATTACTTTTTCCTCCATTTCTCTATTTCATGCAGCTCCCCTACTCCCCCACCTAAATTTTCTAAGAAGTAAACAAAGCTCTTTAATGAATATTTATTTTCTCATCTAAGTACCATCCATCACAAGACTTACTCCTACTGAAATAAGAACTTTTCCAATTAGTATAATAAAATCAGGTCCTAAATGCACACGCGTGTTCCTCAACAGCCTATGGACTAAATTCCTTTTAAGCTCTTCTAAACTCCTTTCCCACTCATTACAGCAGACATTTTGTCATCAGGAGAAATATTAACATTAGTTTATCACATTAAATGACTTTACCTTCATGATTAAAACTCAGCTGGTTTAGAACAGTCGAAAACAGATTGAGTACAATTTGATTTTCATCCAGTCACTAGTTCACGTTCCTTTTGAAAAAAAAAAAAAAAAAAAAATTCTCCAAACTACTTTTTTTTTTCCCCCCGAACTTGAATCCATATTTTCTGGCAGCATTTTAACTGAAGAATGATACAGATATAAACCATTTCTGGCACCACAATTTCTCCTACAGAGTGTTGACTCTGTTCACATTAACTTTCATCTCACTCTTTTTCTAGAGCACTGAAACATTAAACCATTAAAATTAAAAAAAAAATTAAAAGAATAATCTGTAAACCCAATTCCTCTGCAACTACTAGAAAGGAATAAGAGCACCAATACTGAAGCACGTATAAAGTGAAACAGCGATTAAACTGCTATGTCAGAAGTAAACCAGCAGCTTTTATACAAAGAAGAAAGCAAACCTTTAATCTAGCCCTAGAGAGATGTTATTCAATCCTTACGCAGATATAGACAGTAAGAAACACAAAGAACCCACAGTATGCGCACCCAAACCTCTGTAGAAGGGATCGTGGTATTAGTCAAGCTACTAACCAGTGGATACGAAGGCCAACGGGAAGACCCAAGACCCAAGGAGCAGGCTGATGACCCCCCAGCTGGGCAGCATTACCCCATCAGCACCCAGGAGGTACAAGTAAGTGCCGACACCTGACTGTGCCTCTCCTTGCTGCTCAGGATAAACTGGGACTGACTGGAACAGGAGATCAGGTCAAGGACAGCTGGTTCCTCCTGGAGTAGAATAAAGCTAACGACTCTGAGCTGAACTAGGAGGTTGGCTAATATTGATTGACAAAGCTACTCTTTTCTTTTCGTTAATCTAGAGAAGCATAAGGACTTTTTACGCTGTTTGATCATGCTGGGGAATTTCCCGTGCAAAAATAGTGAGAGAAAAGAGGATTAACTTATTACTCTTTAATTATTGCTTTGACTTGTTTCATACCTTTTTTATTAATTTTGTCATAATAGCAATGCTGACTAGTTTACTTTGTTTATTTCAAGCATATGAAGGATGTTACAGCTCTAATATGGACCCAGTAGAAAACTGTGGAAAGAAAATTACATAGAATATTTACATATGTATGAGGGTGGCCATTTTTATTGGAGCCACCTCATAAAATGGTATGGGACTCGAAGAGATGAGCCTTCTTTGTTTACTGAGTCCACACAGAATCCAGACTCTGCTGAGATTAAATACCTCGTCTGGATGGGTATGTGGTTTCTCAGTTCTCAAATTGTAGAAATCACAGACTGGCAGGGGTTGGCAGGGACCTCTGGAGATCACCCAGTCCCACCCCCGGCCAGAGCAGGGTCACCCACAGCAGGTGGCACAGGAACAGGTGGCACAGGCGGGGCTGGAATGTCTCCAGAGACGGAGACTCCACCACCTCTCTGGGCAGCCTGTGCCAGGGCTCTGCCACCCTCACAGCAAAGAAGTTCCTCCTCATGTTGAGGTGGAACTTCCTATGGTCAAGTTTGTGCCCGTTACCTCTTGTCCTGTCCCCGGGCACCACTGAGAAGGGCCTGGCCCCATCCTCCTGACACCCACCCTTTAAGGATTTATAAGTGTTGATAAGGTACCCCCTCAGTCGTCTTTTTTCCAGACTGAAGAGACCCAAATCCCTCCCTTTGCAAGGCAGACACCAAATACTTACTATGTTCTTTACAAACTCCACCTGCCCTGAAACTGAGCAAAGTATGCTCTTCCCTTTGTGCTCGGGTGAGCTATTTCTTAATTGCCAATTTCATTGTTAATAGCAGTTTCAAAGCATTGCACTTAGTTGAAAAAAAAAAAAAAAAGAAGTCCAGTTTGCATAATGCGGTAGAAGTGCTTCTCATGCTGTGTTAGACCCTCTCTTAAATGTGTTTCGTTTCATGAGGATGGCAGCCATATCCCCCAGCAAGCCACAAGCACTACTGCGCTGGGTTTTGCTCCAAAAGACTCTGCTTGCCCCGGTCGTTATGTCCCCCAGTCATCTTAATTAGCTTCTCACTGTTGAGTAGCTCAAGAGTTTCTGCACAGCCTTCCCTCCTGCAAAGTTAACAGGAGACTTAAGACACGTAACGATTAATAGCTTGGTCAATACCACATATGACCTGTTTTACAGTGGTCTTCTGCAAATCAGCGATATATTTTTATGTGGCACATCTGTTGGACAACTGTAGTCTCTGCTGTCCCCCCTTGGAGGTGAGCTTTGCCTGCACGTGACAGAAATTTAGCTGTAGGTTGACCCACCTTGACTGACTGAGGGATTATCCGCAAGAGTTTCTGAAGCAATGCCTATAGGACGATCGATTGTTTTTCATTCAGCGAAAGAGATTTGCCAAGGGCAATCAGTGTCGTTCCAACATGCCAACCACAATAAATGGCTTTTCGTGTTAGCAACAGGTTAGAGAGTGGGTATCATTTGCTTGGCGGAATAAGGGTGCGAAACGAGACTTGGCTGATCTGTTGCTCAGTTGAGATAGAGTAACTCTTTGACATTCAAATTAAAAACAATAAAATCAAACTGCGTATAGTCAGTGACAGCCCAGGAGAATGACTGGGAGCATGAAGAAACCTTTGTATTGGAAATTACCAACACAGAACGTGACTCTCTACTAGAAAGATGATAGAAGGGGGCATGGTATTTATATGAAGGATCAATATCTCCCATTCTCCATCTGAAACACAATTTGCTCATGCTATGAAGCTGTAAAATACCTAAATATTCAATACCAAGATGGCCAAAGTCCTTATTTCTCAGTCATGTCTTAGAAAGACAGGGAAATAACAAATATAAAGGTGATGTAAAACATTGTGCGAGAGATGTGAATTTAATCAGATTAAAAGAATTCACTTCTAACTAGCTTTTGAGCAATGAAAAGTACATTTGGTAATGCTGACGAGAAAGTGGGTTTTATTATGTATTAACACCACTTTTTCATTAAGAGTACTTGCTCTTGTTAAAATAGAGTGAAAAATTCCCCCCGCGTCCCCTGTGCCTATTTCAGTGCGCCTTGGGCACTTTGTGAACTTTCGTAGCGCATTCAAAAGCTTTATGGTTATTACGCACACCATTAATGAAGCACATTTATAACAATATTATTTAGAACTATGAACTCAGTGGCTAAATATATGTTATAATTCTGCCAAGAATGCTGGCAATACTAATCATCATTCCTTCTGTTTTCCCTACGAAAAGAGGAAAAAAAAAAAAAAAAAACATGCTGAGGACTCACAAGAACCATCTGGGCGAGTTCCCATCCTTTTCTCAGGAGGAAATTTTCTCTTATTGTGAAGATGGATGTTGACTAGAAGCCCTGTAGAGCCTTATGTATCATAAAATCAGTCTTAACCATGAGCCTATGCTGTCAAAGAATACACTTTTTTTATTACGAGTCAATCTTTGCCTAGAAAATTTAATTCAGGTGTTGAGGTGGATATTTGTTGTGAATAATAATTCATTCGCCTTCGAAATACAGTTCGATTTATCCCAAACCATTTAATTTTTAATTGGAATAGCTGAATACCTTACACCTTAAAGAACCATGTTGGCATGGGATGATATTCCTTGGGCTGTCTGATACCTGAGGGACAAGAGAATCCATCGGGGCCCGAAGAGCCTGTAGCAATGCTCTACCTCTCAAAAGTCAAAGGCCAAAAAAACTGCTTTGGGAGTTTTTCTCAATCTCCTCCGCTGACATTCTTCCAACTTGAGAAAATAACTAAGAAAGTTGTAATAAAATGTCTAACGTCTGCAGAGTAGATTTTAGAGCTGCAAATTGGTGCTTTAACTCAGGAATTTCCCGCGCCCGTTTTGCCTCCAGCATCTCGTTCTCTCCCTGGCTCTGATCACTCCAGTCAGGCTGATGCACCTGTTTGGAGAGCCTTGCCCTAAGCTGGATCGCTGGAAGAGTTCTCACAGACAGCAAAAGAAGGCTATTAAAAAGGAGGTTATCTAGAGAAATTCGAGGATTTTCTGTACGCCTATTTTGAGTGATTCTGCACTAACTTTGAAAAAAAAAAAAGAAAAAAAGAAAGGACAAAAAAAGAAAATAGGAAAAACACTTTAAGAAGGCAAATAATTTTCCTATAATGAACAGATACTTCTCACAAAAGGGCGGCCTGGAGAGCTGGCGTGGTGATGGCCCGACATTTTTCTTCTCCAACCTTCTGACGGGGCATGTAAGAGGAACTCTTCGGCATTTAAGGTCGCACGGTACGCACACGTCTGTGTAAACCGCGCATTACTTTTTAGGCAGAAACCAGGTAGAAGCATGACTCAAAATTTGCTGCTGCATGATTTATAAAACTAGAAAAATCAATGTCAGAGGAAAGAATAGGAGCCAAACATACTGAGTTACAGTCGTCTTCGGTCTCCTTCCCTGGCTGGCTTTCCAGGGACAAAGATCCTCACACAGAGGGCTGCAACGTATGAGAGAAAACACAGATTTACGACTTTTCTTCTTTGACTGTCTCACAGTCCTCAAGACTGTTGCGGATTTATTTTAGGTCTTCCGTGGTACGGTGACGTTTCTTCACGATGGCTTGATTCACTGCGGAGCTCGACTCTGATTCTTTTGGGACTGCCTGGCTCGGAAGGTCACGGGTGTTTTGTGCTTGGCTAAATCTGAAATTGCGAATGTCAGTGAGGAGGAAGGGAATAGCTGCAGCTGGTATGCCTGCCTTGTATATGTTTTCAGACAGGATCCCTCTATACATTCCATAAATGCTTTCAAAATCGGTTCCCATTAAACAAACCAGCATGTGCTTAGGGATTTCAGTAGCCGGCTAAAAGTAATTTTCTTCCAATCAAGGCAGTTTTAAAAGGGTATGTGTTTCCTCTATTATAAACACGCTGTTATGCCGCGGAAGACAAAGCCCTAGTTTTCCTCTCCCCACCGCTCCCTCCCCTCCCGGAGTATACCCCCCGCTCTGGAATGCAAGACTTTTTATTCATGTCTTCTTTCATTGCGAAGTTTTCAG
Source organism: Sterna hirundo (assembly GCA_009819605.1). NCBI lineage: Eukaryota > Metazoa > Chordata > Aves > Charadriiformes > Laridae > Sterna > Sterna hirundo. Next base: position 2,901,871 of record CM020441.1, read on the forward strand.
AGTCACGCCGCATTGGTGGGAAGAGTGAAATCGGGCGGCGCATCATAACTTTCACTTAACAACCACAGCTCAAAGGAGACAAAGATGCAAAGTGCAGGACTGTGGTTCTTGGAACCGGGGAGTCTTCAAAAATAAAGCTTTTTCTCCCCTCTGGCTACATTAAGCTCATATTAAGCTACGTTAGGCTGAAAGTAAAAGTAAAAAAAAAAAAAAGTATTGGATAATTTCTAGAATAATTAATAGCATAATGAATAGAATAAAAGCATTTCTTACTTTATACTATCTAAACGGTTAAATTTTTTTTGGTGCAAATAGAATTATTGTAATGTAATACATTTTACTTTTTCTTCAACAAAAATTTACATGGATACACTGCAGAATTGCCATTTCTAAAAGCACCTAAGTTTAAAAAAAAAAAAAAAAAAGAAAAGAGGACCTGCAGGAAAAAAAAAAAAAAAGAAAAAAGAACTCTGCAGCCGCAGGGTTTGAAGGAAAACCTGGGAAGACTGAATTTATTTTTTTTCTCGTGACTTTTTTCTCATGCCTTTTATTCTTCACAGGCTTGCGATCCCTGAACATGTGCCGAATTTGGGCCGCAGCGTATGTGCCATGATACGTCCCAGCAGGAAGACGTAAACACTGCCGTAGAGAGTCGGAGAGGGAGGGCTGAGCAGAGGATATGAAGTAACGGTATATTTATGTTCCAGATCACCGTAACTTCGGTACTCCTCTTCCCGCATTTCGTAGCACCGATGACACCTCAAGGACAAAGTACAGAGCACAGCGCGTTTATGGACCAAGCTTTATTGCCCGTTAAATGGCTGTTACGCAGCATCAGAATAGTGAAGATTTTTCATGTACGTGTGCATTGCTTGAGGTTACATTTCAGTAACTCTTTTTTTTTTTTTTTTTTTTCAGATAGAACGTACATATTTTACTGGAAAAACCTATGGCTCATTCTGTTGGATGTACAGCGTGGGAAAGATTTTCGTAACTATTCCAGATTTATCATCTTACTGCATGCAAGACAACATTTTTTGGGTTTTATTTATGCCTCTGAGGCTGGTAATTTTTAATTTAACACTTTTTTATTATTATTATTTTGTTTAGAGCAAAAAGTTACCTCAGCAAGTACCAGTGGCTAAACCTCAGTAACAACACACGTATTGACAACAACAAAGTCTAAAATTCAGACCTCTACAGGCATATTGTAGGAAAAATATTTCCTCTTGTGTTCCAGAATGCCTCCCTGAATTGTTGAAAACAGTGTAGTTATGAAATAATACCACTTACCTGCTCTTTCTGCCGCGCAGTTTCAATTGCTGAAAGATTCTTTACATCCTGTTCTAAACCACTTTGGTGCTATTAAGTTTAAGAGCCACCGGGGCCCTCTGGGGATAAAAGTAGGTATTCAAGTGCAAGGTCATTAGGAAAACCTGGAATTTCTGAGTTAGTTGGTATGCCTCCTGTTAGGAGAGGTATCTTTAAAATCCCGTTTCAAGAGCCAAGAGATCTGACATGCTGCGGCCCGAACCCAAAATCGGCTGTGTTACTACTGAGCAAACAGTACGACGGAATCTCGATTCCAGGCATAAAAGCGATATGATAAGAGTACAAGGAACACGGCACGGAATTTTTAAATTTACATTCATGTACTACAGGTTCATTAATTTACCTGGGAATTCTGTTTACAGGTCATGGTTCCCTTCTTCCCAAATTTGGTTGGTTACACACGTGGCAATTAGCTCCATTCTGAATGAGAGGGGCAGAAAAAGTCTGATTTCATTGAGGAGTTGGTAGCAGACGGTGACACCTCATCCGGCTGCCAAAAGCAACTGAGACTAGAAGACAATATTCATGAACCCTCCTTAGTTCCTCCTTACCGCACCCAGCGAGGTACCGGTTTAAGGGATACCCTCATCTTCCTCTTCGTAACCATCTTCCTCTTCCCAAACCCTCTGAGTGAACACTTAAAGGAGCTGTTGTATTTTTTCCCTTCTGTAACCAAGACAAAGGTCGTTACCTAACCCTTCTCTGAAGAACACAGCAATACCAGTGGCTGAGATAAACATTCTCCTTGCCAGTAGATACAAGATGGTGAAAGAAAAAAAACCCAAACCTATAGAAAATCATTCCAAAGTACCAGTAGCTTTTTTTAGATCGTATGAATTGCTACAGCACCACTCTGAATAAACTGAATACTCTTTGACTTTTGAAATCCAGAGTCAGATCTTATTTTTACATATTCTTCATTCCTTTCTTAATCAACAAACTCCTTGCCAGAACGAGTGCTGTTTCTACAAGGGAAAGGTTTATAAAACTAAGTAATCTAGCAGCTGAGTGAAAATACAGAATCCAACGCATCCAAACCCTGAGTTTTTGTATATCAAGATCTGAATTGTGCACAAAGTGCCTAATTTTATTATTAGCCTCTGCCAATAAATAGCCCATTATTCGTCGTTACATAAACATCTCACAACTGGTCACTTGAAAGCCATATTATACTGTTAACATAAGAAAAAAAACCCTAGAAATAGTCATAAAATCTGATACATTTTGTAATAAGATAGTAAGATATGAGTGTATTATCAGGAATAAAAAATACACAAAAGAACCTATTCCTTAAGCTTAGTGATTCTCTCTTTGCGTGACATATCACTTGGACCCTTGCTATTGATTCAAACTGAACTGACTCAATTGGGTTGTATCATTCAGATGTGTTTGATCTAATCACCCTCCACTGGTAGGGAATGAGAGGAGTCACGATGGACAGGGAGCACTTGTTTTGGTTTTAGTTCTGATAACCAAAATTGGATCCAACTGGCAGAACGTTCTTTCTGACATTTTGCATGAAGTCTGGTCTGTCTTTTGCATGGCTGTGAGAGGGAGGTTATAATGATTGGTTTGACAACACAAAAAGCAGGCATAGTGTCTGTCTTGACGATCTTATTATAGTTAGCTCAAAAATACTGATGAATAAAGCATTTCTCCTTTGCCAAAGAAACTTTTTACTGAAAGCGACCACCTACAAAACCCCCAGTTGGAGGCCATAAAGTAATAATAAACTTATACGAAGGGTAATTCTATTAATAGTAAGGGTTAAACATATATGGGGGATAATGCTATTGCTGTTAATTGTTGGTATTTATAAGACTCAGAGGAGAAAAAGAAAATTTGAGAATTCATATGAAAACGTAAGGATGCGGAAGCTATTCCAAATATAGGAATAGCTTTCAGTAGAGCCCTGAGCGAAAAGTGGAGTGTGTGAAAAAACGGATGGAAGAAGGAAAATCGGTTGATGGAATGAGGTAACAAGGAAGCACTGTTGCGAACAAGAAAAGAGTTACGTACGGTTGAAACTCCAACAGACCCTTAGAGATAAGGACTACGTGCTCAAAGAAGAAAATAAGTCGATGCTGAAAGTTAACCAAGGTGTGAGTGCTCAATATGGATATTAACTCAAGGTGGTGCTGCCAGGGAACTGGAGATGAAGAAGGTAGAAACGGGATGGACTAGGTGACTAGTGACAGCCACAGTCAATACACCTATAAAACACAACATGGCTTAGCACCTATTCCTACATTATTATTTCAGGATAAATGCAGCTGTCCCCATTAAAGCCTCCACAGCTAACTTGCTCTTTGAAAGTCCCTGCTGCATCCCGGCATGAGCTGGTTTACCACCAGATGTGGTGCATCCGTACGAAGCTCTGGCCAAGCTGACCTCAAGGACATTGGCGATACAGAGCAGTTCCACTATCCATTTTTAGCCCCCAGGTCGATATTTGACCCCAGCATTGTCCTCTTTCAGAGGACTTGCCTGCCTTGGCCTGTCAGTATTTGCACCAACGTTGTGCCTAGAGACATACTAACGAGCTATTACCACCACCCTAAACTAGACACTGATGAAGAACACATGTTCACTTTGGCTAAAGTTTATCTTTTTTGATGCTCTTGAAAGACACGATCAGTTTTTCGGGTGTAAAACTACCAGTCTTATGGACTGTACTATGAAGATACACTCATTTCCTTTCTTCATCAAGATGGTTTTATATCGTAATGGCATGACGTGCAGTCATTGTTTAGAATCTAAATATTCCACAATTCAAGTGGAAGAAAACTGAACGAATGCAATTATGACAAAGCTAACTTCCCTCTAACTCCCTCTTGGTTATCGTGAATATAGACGTATCTTTGAGAGGCCCGTCAGCTGTGTCCAGCTGTTTTGTCAGGACGTGTCATCAGCAAACTCATTACATCAATGAAAAAACGTAGCTGTTTTCTTTCATTCTTTTTAAAGAGTTCTGTATGCAAAAATAGGTAAAAAATGATTAAGTGTTAAAGAACTTTTTTTTTTTTTTCATGTGGTACAAAATGTAAACATAAAAGAGAGCTATGCTACTTAAAAGAAATATAAAACTATTTAAAAAAAAAAAATTGGTGTGCTTTTAGACTCCTGCAAAAAAATAAGTTTCCTTGTTCTGATTTCTCCCCTGCATTCACACAGCCCTAACAGGCACATCCCTGAAAGTATTTTTGGCTAGATAAAAGAGTTTTACAGCTCTGGGGAGAATAACCTTCCTATTGCTCTTAACTATCCCCTTGATACTTTCATAAAAATGTTAGACCAAACAGAATCTCTCCAGGAAATTCCTCAACTCTAACCTTTCAGGGTCAGAGAATGCAGCAGACGGTTTGTTGTCTTGAACGGTGACCTCAGTGCAGTCCTACTCCAAACAAACTTTCCGATGCTATCTCTGCATTATCTCGGGGGAATTCAGCGCTGGCCCTCGGAGATCAACAGTAGCACTTTTTGTACCACTTTCTTCACTTTCTACAAAGAATGAGGAAATGACTCTCCAATCCATTAAGTTTCAAGTATGTTGCAATTAGTGATTCTCTTCGAATCGCCCTACTCATGCAAAAATTCTATATTGGAAGTGAGTTTTGAGAAGGTAAAACGTGCAATGCTTCAGTCTTTAGGATGTGAATAATTCTGAAGCCAGAGCAGTTTTTGTGCGTATTTAATAGGAGTGAAAGAGATTTTCTGGGTAACCGAGAACATTTCTGGTGTAATACAGAATACGTTGTATAATTTTTTTCATATATGTCGGAAACTCCTTCTTAAAAGTAGTTTTTAGAGAGTCCCCTTCTTACTTCATATAAGCCATTTTGAGACAGAATTTACCTCAGTATTCTTAGATGAAGTACAAATTAGAAAGCCTTGCACAAATCACCGGCTTTGTTCTTTTATGGAAATAAACCTCTATGGGAAAATGCCTTGTATGACTTTTTTTGAGATTTCACATTCTGCCCACCAAAACTTACATACCACTTATTATTCCATTAACGTACAAATTATGTAAAAGAAAGTTTTGCCCATATATTTATCATTCTAAATAATAATAATAAAAAAAGAATATTGAAAATCTCTATACAGAGAGAGGAAATTATTCAGTGGGTTTGCCAAATACACTAACGCCATCACACTAATAACTATGGTTTGGATGAAATCATATACTAGAATAATCATGAAGTTCCACAATAATAATGTATTCCTTTTGGTATAATTGAGTTTTCAGCCAACAAAAAAAGTTGTTTTAGAGAGACTCCTCTGAATTCTTGGGGCTTCCCAGGACAGGACACATTCCAAACTTTGATCAGTCTCTTCCCGAAAAATTACTCAATGACATTTCTTGCTATTTTACCCATTCTGTTCTCCCAGAAGGCCAAACCTTAAAGATCTCTGTGCTGCTCCAGCTGTAAAAGCACATCTGTCAGTTTAAGTCAGATAGACAGCTTCCTATAGTCAAGGGGCAGACTAATGCCATTAACCTTCAAGCTTTACAAGAACTTTTTGGTGTTCGGTTTTCAAATGCAAGACATCGCAACCGCATGTGAAGATGATAAATGCCATGAAGAGTCAACAAAGTACATAGCATTATTTGGGAGGGACGTTAGATGAATTTATTATTATTTTTTTTAAGGTTTTCATAGTACTTAATACTTTTAAAAGTATGCAGTCAGCAAGTAGTAGATTTTTAAGGAGAAATATGTTCTTTGTGGTTTATTGTAATCTTATAAACCATGGGCTGGATGGGAGCAGTGTTCCGAGCGAGAAGAGAAACCTCTCCTGAATCTCTAAACCTTGTCGTGTTTGTTTGTAGTAGGAGAAAACATATGTCTTTGTGGCATTCTTACCTTGATAGCCAGATAGAAGGGGGTGGGAATCAAATAGGCCGTTTTCCCCCTCCCCGTTATAAACTCTGGGCCTGAAACATCCTGAACACGACAGGAACAGCCTGAATTACCTGGGCAGCAAGGAAATGTGCAATGCGGTAACTGCTGCACAGTACGAGATAAGATTATTATGCTTTCCCGTGCCTTCAATAGTTTTATAAAGTTGCAGGTCCTTTGTATCTGTCATTTGCAGACCTGCGTATCCTCATTAACAGATCGTGTCTTAAACAACAACCACATCACACAAGATGCTTATCACTGTCAGATATAGCAGAGCTCTCGCAACAAAGGTGGTTTGGTTCTTTTTTCTAAAACAAAAGATACGTGTGCGAACTAACGCTGAGCGGAGATGGAAATGTACAAATAAACTGCTCGAAAGAAATAAAATACTTGCTTTGGAGCAAAGAGGGAAGTGTATAACCATAAGCATAGGTAAATTTAGTACAGCTGGAATTCATATACGCTGTTATCATGCGAAAAAGTACAGAGAAGTAAAACGGAGAAGTTCAATAAATTAAGTGTTGCAGCCACCCACCCCTTCTCTAAAACCATAAGAACACATGGAAGTTTCAAAATAAATTAATTGACGACATACATTCTTCTTTATTGCTTTTCAATTTGTACTTAAGTTGGATGCAATAAATAACGCAAACCCTGAGCTCAGTTTTAAAAGGAGCTGACGAATCCTCCTGCGAAGTGCAAAGGCCACAAGCCCCGTTCCCACGGACTCCTCTGGTATCTAAGGACGTTCAATGATTCACCTGAGACCTAGACGAGAGAAGTGTGGCAGAGAGCTTAACGCAGCACGTCAGAAAAATGGTCCTCAGGAAAAAACACCCAGATGCGTCAAAGAATACAGTAACGTAACGCTTCGATTTTATGAAGCAGACATACAGTTCAGTCCTCTGGAGGGTCCCTCATTACTCAAAACTGCCTTTTCAAATCGGGTCTCAGATGGAAGAATTCAAATTCAATGAACAGTTGACAAAGTTTTTTGGTACATAGATTGAAGACTATTCCCATCCTGCTAATGAAGTATTATTGATTGCACTGGTTACCTGTTAGATTAGTCCCCTGTTGCCAACAGCAAATCTGTGCTCTACTGGAGATTATTAGTTACCAGCACAAGGCAAGCCAGCATTTGTTGAACAATATTAGTAGTGAAAAGAGAGGAAAAGCACAGCAGTATAAATACTGCTTCATGCTAAAGACAGCAGGAATCAAAATACTGTGATTAAAAAAAACTTTTGCAAGCCTTTAAGAAATATATAATAAAAAAACCCAAATGTTTCCGAGTCAGAAAGATTTTAATAGTCAACAGCTGATGAAGTTCTTATCTTTTTATCTTAAGTTTGCTGCCGGAACAATTTTCTTTCTCTCCACCCTTAAGGTCCCCATTGAAGAGCGCACCACACGTTTTGTAGAATGAACTTAAGAGATCCCTAACAATTTGATAAAGCATGGCCATTGGAGTCTAAAGAGACAGTTTGGATCAAGCAAGAACCATGAATTCTCACTTCTTTTCAAGATGCAATATAAATCCAGTTTCGACCTGTCCTTTCTGCCCATATTCTATATGGATACATGTGACTGCAAAACTTAAATCCGTGATAAAACTCTGTTATCCCGTACTGTGTACTGCTGTAGCATTTACGCTCCCATTATCCGTAGCAGAATTTCTTGTCAAAAATGGTCAGTTTAATGGAACTGGGGAAAGAAAACTCTTCCACAGACAACAAAACTAGGGCTCAAGTTTTAGCAGAAAGGCTTTTGTTATCTTGCTGCCTTTAGCTGGAGACCTTTACCACTAGCCTACAGAACCTGCTCGCTTTTGTGACATTCTCTCTGACCTTCCTAACTTTTTCCCCCCCAAGAACAGAATAGTTCAAATAGGCGGGATGGAAACTGTACTTATCTTTTCATGACCTACATGTCGGTCATTAGGAGAGAGATTAAAAGGCTGAAAGGACTTAGTTTCAGCTTTCTCAGTCAAAATATTGTATTGAAGCTGGGTCTTTCTTATCTTGGGAGATAGAAGGTGAGCAGTAAGGTACTGTATAAAAGCAAAAGTGAGAGGGCATCACTATCACCTCTTCTAGAGAGGTTTTCAACGAAAGGATACAGGCAGCTGTCTGAAGAGTAGGATTTGGGCTGTGAAGTTTGAATGGGAGGAGGGCCCTCTGCAACACTGAGAAAAACACCTAAATGTAGGCTAAGGATTGGAATTCAGCCACATTCCTGTTTTGAGCGTGGTGTTTGGGGCAGCGGGAAGTGGGTCTCTGCTCCGAGTGGCGTCGGTCATTTCCTATGCGCCGTACAGGAGTCGGGGGGGCAAGGGAGTGAGTGAGGCACAGAGCTGCTCAGCACTGCGGCATCAAGCTTGTTTGGTTTTTTGTTTTTGGGTTTTTTTGGTTTTTTTTTAAGTCTAGCCTTAAATTCCATTCTAAATATTACACAGGAAAACTAGTAGAACCGGCGACTGAATGTGTCTCTGCCAAGTCACCGTTCCCTGCCATAACCACAAGACCAACGTTCCTAATGAGGAGCTACGACTGACGTGAGTCACTGTGGTTGTGGTTCTGCAAAGTAGCGTTTTACCTTCTAATTTAATAATTGTCGCATTATACTTATGCTAATTCATGCTTTTGAATAAAGTTATGTATTTGGCTATATGATTTTCCCCTCGTATTGTTTGTTTCAGGGACACTGCTAGAAAAGATCTATTTCAAAAGAAAAATATTTTGTATAAATTGTGCATATTACATCTAGAAATAAATAAAGCAGTTTCTCACACTTCTTATGTCAACATTTAAACTTCATTATTATGACATTTCAAAAATAGTACCAATATTACCCAAAGCATATACATGCAAGTAGCCTTTTACTGAAACAATATTCTTTAAATCTTCATAAAATCGATATTGAACGCTCTTGGCATGCATAAATTTTGGCTAGATGAAATGAATTCCGAAGGCTGCATCTCACAGGTCAGACAAGGAGTTATCAGTGACCCGACATTAATACGTTTTGTTGTTCATTTACCGATGCTGACAGCTATGCTCCATAGTTTGTAATTTTTCTTCCCGCTTTAAAGATGGCGGGTTTTCCAAATACAAAAGGCTTAAGAGTAGACAGTGGTATTTGAAATAATAAAAGGGTAAAAGGCATTATCTTAAACGCCAGTGCGGTAACTGTTGGGAAATGGGTGTCTGTTTCAGTACAGACAGCTGACCACGGGGCACTTGTAGCACAACAGAAACATAGCTGGGTTTAGTCCATACTGAAAATATATTCCGAGTTAATTGAGCTTGCCTATAAGCAAACATCTCTAATTCCCTGGCTAACCGAAGCAGGAATTTTTATGTGTCTCTTACATATTATCAGTAATCTTTAACGGAATGTCTTTACAGCTACGTAATCTGCAAGAAGTGCCGGAGCAGCCTGTCCTTTTGCCCTCTTACTTATACCTGATTGCTTTAGAATCATTGCCGACTAATGATACTAAAAACTGCGGTAGGTCAAACTGATACAAGGGTATTCTGGGACCTCTTTAAAAACAATTTAGAGATTACCTTCAAATCCCTCATAATTTCTTCTAGTACAGGCCACACTGAATACCAGAAGACTTGAAACATGGGAAATGGGTTTAGCAGAATTTGGAAATCCACCCAAGCATCTGCTACTGAAACGACGTTTAGGGCTGCAAATACATGTCTGTTTTTCAAGGAGGAAATCCCAAAGACTCCTTAAAGAGAACTAGTTTCGATATAGTTAGAAACCACCCCCAGTAAAAATTTATTATTTTCGTTTCAGAAGCATTTTGCAGTCCCAATGTGAACAGGGCTCGGAGGTGCTATGCAATCTGTAGAAATAAAGTGTACTTTCTGTACTTAGGATAATTTTACTATCCTGGGTAAAAGAACAGACATTTCAGTAGCGACCTACTACACACAACAGAAACCAAAAGGCTCCCATACCATAGCAATGGGTTTCCTGGAGTTGTTCTCTCCATTCAGTAGCCTTTCCTTTTGTTTACTCTTCTTCAATGTTCATATAATTTGACTGTGAAAGAGGTTATTTTTACACTAAACTATATAGTCTTATTTAGATAGTGTTATGCTTCTATACTATACTCAAAATGAAAACAAAGCAGACTCCTGCTAATTGAATCCTAAAATGTCCCAGAATACCACAAAGGCCAGCACCGCACAAAAATGACCAACAGAGTTTGAAGCCCACACATTCCAAGGGCTCTCAGATGCTTTTTTTTCCTCTAGCGGGGGCGCGAGCACGCGGTACAGCTTACGGTTATCTGTATATTCAGCACACGCAGCGGTTATTCTGAACTGCAGTAACAGAAAACTAAGTAACCAGTAGCGTGCTCCAAGTTGAATTCAAGCTTTGCCAAAAATAATGTACATATTTTTGTACAGCATATTTTTGGCTGTACACCAAACATGAAACAATTTGTACTGGACTATTATTTCTTGAATTAATGGTGTTATCCAGCTACAGATCTATTTTCTTTAAACGTAAGTTTGCGTATTTTCTTTTCATGCAATAAGATGAAATGTCACATAGTATAAAAATACCGGAATATGAGATAGCATCACTTGGTATTATGTAATGTTTTAAACTTAACAGTTTCTTTCATAAAGAATAGGAAAAGTTTTATTTGCTGTAGGAGCTTAACTCTGTAAAGCTGGAGTCTGTCCACCACAGCACTCAATGGAAGCCTTTTGTATTCAAGATGATTCACAAACATTGATATATTGGTAATAGAGAACACCATTGTTTCATTGGCATATTACGTAAACCATTGACACTACATATATATGTATAAAATGAATTATAAATTGCATGAGGTATGTGGTATATGTGATATATAGGTTGGACGGGGCTCTGAGCAACCTGATCTAGTTGAAGATGTCCCCGCCCATTGTAGGGGGTTTGCAGATGGCCTTTAAAGGTCCCTTCCAACCCAAACTGCTCTAAGATTCTATGATTCTACATGATATATAGTATACAGAATATACTCATTGACTATTGGAAACTATATAGTTTACAATATACGGTATATAGAATATAGTATATATAAATATTATATAGGTTGATCCAAACTCGTTGAAGCGAATAGTTCCTAAATGAAGCTTAAATAAGCTTTAGTCAAGGTCTTAGATAAACAAGGGAGGAAGGGTGCTTAGAGATTCCCAGCATCAACAGATGAAAGAAAAGGGGGATTTCATCATCAGAAGAGTTCCTTGATATTGGTATGGGCTCCAACCATTTAATATCCGAATAAATCCCAACCGTAACTGACATTTTCTGATCTCCATATCTCTTATATTAGTCAAAATCCAAGCAGAAGCATTTAACACAGGCTGTAGCCCATGTATGGTGATCAAGCACAGAGAGCAAAAATTGTATTAACCACTAGCCAACAGGGAAGGCATGAAACCAAAGACAAATATCTTTACGCTCAACAAAAATCAAAAGAAAACCCCAGAAACTGGACAAGAAAAGTAGTTTTCCTCCCTTCCTGAATACATAATGAGTTCTATCAAACAGAATGAGAAACATAATCACCTGAAACATCTTCATCCTGCCTTGCCTGTTGCTGAGTGACGGGGCTGCTCTGCCGGCGTGTGGGTACTCTCAGGTTGAAGACATGGTAAATACATCTTGCAGTCACAGGTCTGCCTGGCGGACTGAGTTAATCACAATAAACCCCACTGTTGCATATGTTCAAAATATCATTAAGAGTCTTCAGAGGTGATGCAGCACCTAATAGAAGTAGTGGCATTCAGATGTGACTGGACAAATACGTATAGTATCTACAAATTTAATCTTAAAAACAAATAAGGGGCATTTCTGCCCCTACAGTCCAGCCTTTATTTCATTAACTGTTGCTGTTCTTACTATCGGGGAGTGTAATGACAGTATGAGGGGGAACAGTTTTACACTGAAAGAGGGGAGACTGAGATGAGATGTGAGGCAGAAATTCTTGGCTGTGAGGGGGGTGAGCCCCTGGCCCAGGTTGCCCAGAGAAGCTGTGGCTGCCCCATCCCTGGAGGGGTTCAAGGCCAGGTTGGACGGGGCTTGGAGCAACCTGGGCTGGTGGGAGGTGTCCCTGCCCAGGGCAGGGGGTGCCACTGGGGGGGTTTTAAGGTCCCTTCCAACCGAAACCATTCTATGATTCTAAGAAAACCCCAGGTGACTGTCCCCTCTTCACCTGTCACGACTCCTGCTAGCTGCGTTCTGGAATTTAGGATCTAGCAGGCACCTTTGCCTTGGTCCTGGCTCCTGAGTACTGCTCCAGTGTTGGGAACAGAAACCTGCAATACCACCATCCCTGCCTTTGCTCCACTGGGAAGCATCTTGCATGCATGTTTCAGTTTTGGTTTGGTTCCACGTGTTCCATCATTCCATCCCTTTCCCCACTGCATTCTCTGCTATTGCTGTGAAAGGAGTAACGTCTACCAATGCCCATGCAGTCCTACATTATTTCTTTCTTCTGGTGCTTGAGGAAAACTAGCCAGGCTATACAGACTGGTGAAAAGTTGCACGGGCTGGTGATTTACACATTCGTTTACGATTTAGAAGGCAACATTCTAGTCTTGGTTGTCTCTTTTGTTGTTACGTGGCCCCAGGAAAGTCATTATTGCCATGGTCTTCTGCTCTGCAACCTGCAAAACCGGCACCTACCAGTGAGGTAGTTTGTGTTGTGTGGGTGGACAGTTACAGAGAAGAGCTTGAAATTAATAACGTAGTACAGAAAACCTTAAAAAAAATGGACTTTGACAAAATTACAAGACACTACTATCACAGGGTGCAGACTAATGGCTGGCAACCATCAGATTACAGAAAAAAGTGCTCAGTTCACGCTAGGGATATCGCAGCCGTGGGATATTTTTTTTTGGAAGGATTATTTCTGTTTTTATTGAAGCTTTACCTGCAGAGATCATCAGAAAAGTGGGAATAGGAGATCCCACTGACTCGGTGTGACCTCTGCTGGCCAGAGTCCTACGTTAGCAGACAGCAAATGTGCAACTCAAACGTAACCTTCTGAAGGCCTGTTCAACTGCGCAGGCATTCAATTAATATCCCATATGTTTGTAATAAATTTCAGAGCGCAGCTGAAAATGTCTGTCACTTGTTGTTTTAGAGTATGAGATAATGTATAGTAAAATAGAAAGCAAAATACAACCTGAAAAAGTTAATTTTTTAAAATAGAAGTACAAGTAAATGTAGTAGGGTATTTTTACGCTACACTCAAAACCAGCAATTTGGTAAATCACCATAAGGGCTGTAGCAAGTTATCATCACTCTCAATAAAGGATTAAATAGAACTACTATATTTCTCATTGTCAGTAAATAAAAATATCTCTTTCTCTTAGATAATGGACCCTTTCTGCTATACTGAAGTATATATCCTATGCTTTTGGTGTAGGCATTTAGTCTACAATAAATGATTGCCCGTTCCTTTATTTCTTCAAATCTGTGTACTTTTAATATCTTCTTAAACTTTTTGGAGCTGTGAATAAAGTCACTGATCTGTCAAGTCACTTCGTAGGGAAATGAAAGGCATTGTTAAAATTTAATTGTTAGCAAATTTCTAGCCAAAATAATGGTAGTTGTGCCTCCTTCATTGTCACTCGGCATTTAATATTCCAGTTGGCAGGTACTGATCAGGTCCTGGCAAAGCCAGAGGAATATTTCAACTACGTATAACAAAGAAAATTCCTTTGATATCTACAATTGCTAACCAAACAGCCCAAATGCATCAAAGCTTATGGATTTTCAATCCTCTGACTCCTTCCTGCATTTAAGACTAATTAGTGAAAGAAGAATAAGCAAAACAGTATAAGAGTGACGGAGTGAGGTCAGTAGCTTCCGTCTCATTATGAGGAGTTTTATTAATTACTGAAGGATAAAATGTCATTTAAGGGCTAGTTTCATAGAAGAGTTAGAGGGACATCACAAATGACGTAGCTGTGTATTTAAACTTTTTTTTTGCCAGAACTTTACTCCAACATTTCAGTTTCAGGGCCTGACCCTGAGGGCGCCTAACATCTCTGAATGCGTAAGCTGCTGAGAGTGAAGATAGCTACACGGTGAGAAATTTGGGTTTTGGCACCCTGACAGATGTCCAAAATTTAATTGAGCAAGCAGTTGCTTAAGAGGTGGGAAAAGAGGTCAGTAAACTTGCAGCTGTATTTACCGATTTGGCGAACAGGCGACTGCAAAGGTGTTTTGGGAACGTGTTTTGGCTGCGGTGCGAAGTCTCCCATGTGTACCCCTCGCTGAGTTTTTGAGCATTAGCCCCAACCGCTGCTTTTAATGAGAAAAGCTCAGGCACGCCTATCTGCGGGATTCTGGGTTCTCATTTAAATGGGCACCTAAATTACTGACGGGACAAGAGGGAGACGTCTTCTACTTGCGTATCAGAAGCAATAGAATTGTGCTGGGAATAGCTCGGCCCCTGATTTAGCCTGGGTTTTCAGGTAAAGTACGGCACTGAAATGAATATCCTCCTTCAGGTATGAGTCTGCACCTGGGACAGAATCCTCTCAGGCGCAAAGCTGGGCCTCAACCAGTAACGTAATGGTCTGTGGTCTTCCTGCTCTATCTTATGTAGTCCCCTGTTCAGCACATGCGCCATAATGAGTCCTGTTGTGGTATCTGGTCGAGGGAGGTGATTCTCCCCCTCTGCTCTGCTCTCGTGAGAGCCCACCTGGAGTACCGTGTCCAGCTCTGGAGCCCTCAGCACAAGAAGGACATGGACCTGTTGGAATGGGTCCAGAGGAAGCCATGGAGATGCTGGGAGGGCTGGAGCCCCTCTGCTGTGAGGACAGGCTGAGAGAGCTGGGGGGGTTCAGCCTGGAGAAGAGAAGGCTCCGGGGAGAGCCCCTTCCAGTCCCTAATGGGGGCCTACAGGAGAGATGGGGAGGGACTCTTTAAGAGGGAGTGGAGCGATAGGACAAAGGGTAACAGTTTTAAACCGAAAGAGGGGAGATTTAGATGAGATCTGAGGCAGAAATTCTTGGCTGTGAGGGGGGTGAGCCCCTGGCCCAGGTTGCCCAGAGAAGCTGTGGCTGCCCCATCCCTGGAGGGGTTCAAGGCCAGGTTGGACGGGGCTTGGAGCAACCTGGGCTGGTGGGAGGTGTCCCTGCCCAGGGCAGGGGGTGGAACTAGATGGTCTTTAAGGTCCCTTCCAACCCAAAACGTTCTATGATTCTGTGATCTACAGGCTCATGGGAAGTTATCACTCTGACGTACCCCAACACACTTCAACCAGTTTCCTCCATGCAACAGAACACAAACCACAAGCTCTCAAGCTTTAGGACACGCAAGGAAACAGCAAATTAAGACTCTTGAAGAGTGTACTCTGGCTGCTAGTGTAAAATAAAGCCTATGCTGCTCTCTTTTTGCTGTTATTGATATTCACAATAGCTAGATTAAGATGATGAGTATCTTCCTGACTTCATTCAACTGTCTACCTGTAGTTTTTCCCCTAATTCTGCAGTGTTAAGGAAGGTTAGATGTGTAGCTCAAGTTCCGTAACAGCTGGGTATTTTGACAGTAAGAGATCCAACGCTTAAACTTTTGTGGATCTAGTCCCAGCTCCACAACTGTGTGGCTGATGCACTGTGTACCACTGAATATTCCAAGCCACAACTAAGACCAAAAAATCAGTGTATAGTAGTAAGATCCACTTTGGTAATTTCAAGACAAAACCCAGACACTCACTAGTGAGTGGTTAGAGTCACAGTTACCTACTCTAAGTACTTCTTGGTTACAGTTCATTATGATTTATCAACTTGGAAAAAAAATTAAAAATTTGTAAATACAGTGAGAAATTAAAATTCTGATAAATTGCAATGAATGGATTTTATGAGTAAAGGAATTCAACAATTACTACAGAGAACGGAAAACATGAGCCCACAGCTGCCCGATGCTTGTGCAGCAGCTAACAGGGTTAAATTTTTGTAGTGGAATTTTAAAGAATGCGAGGGATAATCTTTCCCTTTAAAGTAATCTTGGAACATAGAGACATTAATCTCATACTTATGGTATCCAACAGCTTGGTCCTTGGTAGTAATTAATAAGACTTCTTTTCAGTTGCTGCTAAAATTAGCTTAGTCATGGTTTCCAACTGATATGTCTCAACCACATGCCTGCATAATTAAGTTGGCTGGTGTAACATAAATTACAGCAGTCGTAAAAAGAATTACTGTTTTGTAGTGTGATATCAAATATAATATCTTTTTACTGTTTGACAAAAAACTTAATCAATGCAACCGTTCTCCCAAGAGGAGGTGATGTGCTGGTACTCAGAAATCTCGGAAATGGCACATACGACTGCGTTCCACACCCACAGGAGAGCAGTCTGTGATGTACGCTATGATGCCATAATGCCAGTTAAGCAAACAAGAGCTGTTGGGTTCAACTGCCCAGAAAATCTTGTCCTTTGTCTCACCGCTGTTTATGACAGAGGTATTTTTTTCAGGCAGAATGAAATAGTCGAAATAGTCACGTATGATGAACACCTTAAATCAGCAAAACATTAGAGCAATTGCCCGCGTTGAGCAGACCGCACCATAAATTAATGAAACAAGAGGATTTTATATGTTCAAAAGAATTCCCTAGCAAACAAAACAAAACATTCAACCAAGTGTGGACACTTAAGAGTTCATATAACGGTTTAGAATGAGGAATTCAAACATTCTGTGTTGGTCCAAGACTTAGGACGATCTTATGACTTTTACAGTTGTTTAGTATCCCTAAGAATAGGGAAAAAACAATCAAGACATCGTCGATGCGTTTTATTGTTTCAGAATATGATCAAATCAAGTCTGTACTTCAAGCACCGCGGTGATATTGCATACTGTCTCGTTACTAGGATTCCACTGGCATAATTTTGGCTGTAATACTTGAGTGTGTTTCAGTAAGGGTAAGCGCTCATTCTCTTCTGGTAGGACCCCATCCATTAAAAGTAAACACAGCTCCGTTAGCAACCTCTCTCTGTTCCACACAGTTCCTTGAAAACAGGCAAAAGGAACAGGAGTGACTGTGAAGTCTGGGACTACATTTTCCTTTCGCTTTTTAATAGAAGTTGTGATAAGGCTGTTCTATAAATCACTGCCTTCATCGTCTCTCTGCTGCAAGGCCACCACACTTGTATGAATAACACATAACTGAGCATAGAGAAAGGTGCTTTAAAAATATATTGTCAGTACTCCTTTCGTTTCATTTTTGGAACTGCCTGTAACACAGATTCTATCTGAACTACTGACCTTCTCCCGTAACAATGAGTGCAATGTTTCATGTCAGCGTTACAAGAAGTTTGAATTCCTCCTAATAACAACAGCTCTGCCTTTTCTTTTCAAACATATTTCAGGATCCGAACTTCATGTTCCTACTTGAAAACGTAAGTAATGTGAACAAATATCTTCCTATTCTGTGGGGACTGGGATTTATGATAAAACAAAAACAGGCACTGGGAGCAATGCGTGCTCCACGCATAAAAAGGGAACAGCCAGCTAAAGCAGTGTAGTGATGGAAAACAGAGTGGCCTTTGATAGATGTGTAAGTACATATTTCTTCATCATGAGAAAAGGAAACATTCTGGAGTTGTAGAAAGATCTGTAAGCTCGAGCACTAAAATTCGTTTCAGCTCAATACACATCAGGAATGCAGTGTACTAATAAACTGTAAAAAGAGATGGAGGAATGAAGGGA
This sequence comes from Sterna hirundo, assembly GCA_009819605.1. Classification (NCBI taxonomy): domain Eukaryota; kingdom Metazoa; phylum Chordata; class Aves; order Charadriiformes; family Laridae; genus Sterna; species Sterna hirundo. The sequence goes on from CM020441.1 coordinate 2,919,851, forward strand.
AAAAACAAGCTCTAAGTTCACTTCCAAAGGATATGGACTAATTTTGTTTAAACTCTTGACTTACTTCTCAGCCTGTTAGTGCCCAAAAATGTCATAATATTTTACCATGACCCCCTGAAGCAGTATAAAGATTATTATTCATTTATCTTAAATGCCATGGAATATTAATCTTTTAATTTAAAACTTTCTATTGTTTCAGCCTTATGATTTATTTCCACAGAATATCTAAATCCTCAGAATTACTTAGGTATCTAAATCCTATCTAGTCACATAATTCCCTTTTTGACAATGTGCCACGATATCTTAGCTTTTTATTGATGACATGGGCTTTAAAATTTTTCTGTACTTCGTTTTTCCATCTTTGATGAGTATTTCCTATGGGAAGTGGTTTTTTGTTATGTAAACTTAAAGGAAGGTTCCACTTTTTAAGCACTTACCAACTACCTTTTTGCTTAAGAGTATTCAGAAAATATTTCATAATGACTGTTTTCGGAAAGGTAAACATTTGATTTCAACATCAAATGAGTAAAATGAAAAGGTAACAAAGTTAAAGGTAACCACTGTTCATCTTTTCCAAATACAGAGACTTTAAGGCAACGACACTTAAACCCTCGTGACCGCCAAATTAGTTTATGGCTGTAAGATCAAAGCATGTTCAGACTCGATGCTGTTGAATTCAAATTGTGCTTCAAAACAATTCCTTATCTCAGATTTCTGACATCTTGAACGTGGACACTGCAGAAGCTTATTTACTTATCCATATTTTTGTCATTTTGAGTGGATATCATGGAATAATCTCTACCCTGACTATGGTTGGTTTGGCACTAAGTGAAAACTGTAAAAACTGTTCAGATGGTAAATTGTGATAGGGACATTTTCTCTTAGACTGTAATTCAAAAGAAGTTATTCGCACTGGCACCTAATATTTGGTTCTATATCTACGATAAGCTGATTTAAAGAGTGTCCTGAGATCATCTACTGTGAATTTGGATCAGCTGCACAACTATTTCACAATTCAAGGGATCAAGTGTTTCCTACTCCAAGTGTTGCTCTGAAGGAAGCATATTCTCCTGAATCTGACCCGTTTCCATTTTATATTCAGAGACTGCTTTTTGATAAACTTTGCATAACTGACACAGATGTTTAATATCATCATTAATTTGATGACATATAATTTCTTGGACTTTTAGATCTCATTATAGTCTGTGCTTTTTAGATAATGATTGTATATTATAGTTACCATAATTTATAAATTGAATTTGTAGGAAGAGAACAATTTATCTGAGTGAGAAAGGATATCTGGACTAACAAAAAACTTAAAATACAGACTGAAGTTGCACGATTTATGAAACTTTCAGTGTTCCTATCTACATGTATACTCTCTAGATTTTTCTTGTTGTTTATGAGAAACTAGCCAAAATTTCAATAACATAGAAAAAAAAAACCAGCTACGTAGGTCAATCTCTACTCTCAACCATACCAAAGCAATCCAAATTTCACCAGATGAATTCACAGATTAAAAAGAGGAAAAAAATGTAAATTATTACTTCCAGATAAGGAAGTTCCTGAACATTTTTCCTTAAATTTTAAGAGCTGGAAATATCACCTCTACCTATTTTAAAGAAAGACTCAGTGTTTCTTAGAAACATCACCTGGCCTGGTTTAATATCGGCCACATCAGTCACATCATTCCGGCTAAAAACCATTCTGCAGGGAGAGAGTCCAAAATGTTGTGTCACTGCCTCAAACCCAAATGTTGTGTTAAGTGAGTAAAAATGCACAGAATTTCGGCGATTCCTTTTCAGTATATCCCTCATTTTCGACTCTCCAACGAGCAGAATTTTCTTGAAGGAAAACAAGCGTCTTCTGTTCTTTTAGGGCACGCACACGGTGAGGAACAAATCAATTAGCATGTTTCATAGGGTAAAATTACATCTCAGACTTGATGTAATTAAGCAAATTAAATAAATGCAACTTAGCAACCTGATACACAATCAGTTAAGTCAACTGAGAAATTTTGTTAACGTTAATGGATATTTTATCAAACTCTGATCTGGAAAAAATTTATCAGAATTATGACTTTCCTGAAAGCGAAATGGGTATTTTTGAAGCTATGACTATTAGTGGGCCAAAGCTGCGAGCTTCACGTTAGCTGTATGATGAATGCCCCACATAATTAGCCACAGGCCTCTCAGTCAGTTTAAGAAATTGATTTAATCTCTCTCCTGTTATTTACAACGGGTTGTACACTTCATACTTGACATGATATGTATACGCATATAAAATAAAATATGTCTGAAAGTCAGGCTCAGTAAACAAATTCGCAAAATAGATTTCATGCACACTTGACCAAATGTCGTTATTATTGAAGACTGATGAGTTTTTTTAATCACTTACTCTTGAAAATATCAGCCTCAACAGGCGGGCTATTTTTGCGGATATTGAAAATTATCAGACACTTTAATTATTTCCTGTATCTCCTCATTTTTTTTTTCACTCAAAACATTTTAATGACTGAGTGCATTGCCTTTTGGCTTCTATTCAGAAGCTAGAAATAATCCAGAAGTTTATTTATAAAATTTGACAGCTTGTCTCCTTATGACCCATGAAAAAGCTAGATTTGGCAAAATGATCCGAAGAATTAGCTTTCCGTAGATAAACAACAAGATGCCTGCCACCTAAGAAAATCCTCCTGGGAAGATGGATTTTCTTTAAGCAAAAATTAGAATAATTCTGTTGTGACTAGCATAACATAACGACCCAGTTGAAGGTATCTTAAAACAGGAGCAAGTACACAGTCCTTTTTTAGCTGTTTTAGCACAGTATGTGATTTGATGTCTGAAGACAACTTTTGAAACTGGAATCAAATCTAAATTTACATAGATTGACAAATTATATGTAAACTGTTTCCATGTGCAGTGGAAACTGCCTACTCATAATTTTTGACAAAGTATTTCCCTAAAGGATAAACTTCTGAAGGCAATATTTTTTAAGAAAAAATCCCGGGTCTCTTCTAGAGTTGCAGGCTTAAAATGATTGCTTCAATCTAACAATAAACTGTACTGATAAATCTTGAACATTCTGCTAGCACTACTTTGTTATTTATGTAAATAGTATGTGTCAACAAAATATGTTAAGACCATGAGAAAAAGCTAAATCTACAGAAAAAAGTAATACTACAGTAGATTTTACACTGCTCATAACTCTCTTGTGTCACTAAACTAGTTGCTAATATAAGACAACATCCCAGTTTCCCTAAAATGTGAATCTTCCATGACACATCTATCAGAAAATTTAGATATGAGGAACCGTTTCCCATGTCTTAGGCATTCCAAGATGACAGTGGTGCATTCAATCAGACTATTCTTTTATATGATAAAAAGTACATAAGCTTAATTTTATACATAATTAATCTGCGAAAATAAACAGTGAAATAATACTTCACATAAAGCTTATTTTAGGCTAAGGAATTTAGTGGTTTTAAAGTGTCTAAGAACTATCAGATTTAATTTTATATCTTGTGAGAATTTTAGCATAGTGCAGTTAATTTTTAATTAATTATTTTAATAGTAATTCAATATTTTTTATACAAAATAAAGATGACAATCAGCTCCCCTAAGAGTTTCAAGAGTGGTCACCAGAGAGTCATAGAATCACAGACTGGTTTGGGTTGGAAGGGACCTTAAAGCCCACCCAGTGCCACCCCCTCCCCTGGGCAGGGACACCTCCCACCAGCCCAGGTTGCTCCAAGCCCCGTCCAACCTGGCCTTGAAAAGGTCCATAAAGTCTTGAAAGTCTTGAATGTGTCTTTATTCTGACCCATGCAAAGACGGGATGATGATCTGAAGAATCAGCTTTCTCTAGAAACAAGATGCTACCTAAGAAAATTCTCCTGGGAAGATGGATTTTCTTTAAGCAAAAGTTAGAATAATTCCAGCATAATATAATGACTGAGCTTAAGGTATCTGATAAAGCAGAAGCAAGTACGCAGCTCTTCTAGACTTTTTCAGCTTTTGATATAATATGAAAACACGGAGGTGCGTTAGCGCATACCTTTCAAAACTAATGCCAAAGTGGTTTTTTTTTTTCCATCCAACAGCCCAATTCAATTCACATTTTAACTTCTGCTACTATCAGATGGAGGTCAAGAGTCTAATTCTAGATTTGTAATCCATCACTGAAAATTCTTAAGGTTACAGTATTTTGGGGATGGTTTTGAGATGTTTGGATAGCTGTACATTTTGAAAGCCCTGGTGTCACTGCTACTGGCAGTTCTTGCCAAGCATTCAGTGGGAAGTTGGCGTTCCCTTTTTTTCCCAAGGCTGTATAAATGTCGGGTTGTTTACATTGCTGTTATCTCAGGATGTAGGCTGGGGTGTCTTTCTGCACTGTAGTTCATGTGCCGTTATTGGTATTCGTAGAAATTACAATAATGAAGGAGTACAACTTATTTTTTTGCTCATTTTATTTGAGATACCAGATTTTTAGGTTTTTTTTTTCTCTTTATCACTTTTCGTATTACTTACTGTACTGTGCTGTTCTGCATAAAATGTGATAAATTTAGGCTTTGTATTATTTAGCATGATATGATGAGTATCTACCTGTAAAATATGATTGTAGTCAAACTATTAATTAGGGATACACACCTGGATACTTGATATAAACGATCCAATGCAGAGAGATTATGTCTAAGTTAACTGCTGGACTTACTGGATACTGAAATGAGTTAAAGGGTCGGAATGAAACGGGAAAAAAAGACAGAAATAAAGAAGGTCTGGTTTGCTTGTGTAATTGTTTTAGACAAGGGCATTCCCAATTAACTACACAGAAATCCTAACCAAGTATGAGTTACAGTGTTAATGGACAAGATATTCCATAACAGTATATTATTTGCAAAAATAGCTTCTAGAGACCTGACTTACTTTTCTCAGAGACAGAAAAATATCTCACCTCTTAGCAGGATGTCCCAAAAATTAGACAGAAAAAAACTTCCTAGGACTTCTAGTTCAGCTCTGTCAGTGTTCTTCTAATTCTGTACCTGACCAAGCTTGAACATTCCAAGGATGGGATTTCTGTCGCTTTGTTCAAAGTCCACTTTATAATAATGATGAAGCCAAAGGCTTTTTAAACACTGAGGAATTTCTTTTGACACAAAATAAGATTGTTTGTATTTCATACATATGCAACTTTGGGGTAGAGAAATTGAATTACAAAAAAGAAACAACGGTTACCTCTTCAGAACAGATTTTCCTTTAAATTATATCGTATTTTTTGATTATATGAAAATATTTTGTTTTCTAACAAGGCATTATTTATTTAGTTTAATAGAAAACCCCAAGAAAAATCTAAACGAAGCATTTATTGTCAGAACATTTCTCGTGGAACAACTGATGCTACTTCTAGTGGAGAAAATTGACAAATAGCAACTACATTTGGAATTTATATCTTTTAAAATCGGGCTTCAAATACTTTTTCCATTTTCTTCCCTTCACAAGTCCTCATTCATGAGGGTTTGCCGTCTAAATTTCCCGAATAAAACTTGTGTTAGCACTTGGCATGTGTCAAGGGTTTTTTTATCTCATTTCCTGCTTTTAATTTCAAACAAACTTCTGCAATAAGTAGCCTTTGGCAGCATTTTGCAGTAGCCAATTTGCTTCTGCAAATACTAATCGAGAGATTTGGTGGATAAAAGCCACAGTAAATAGCTGATAATCTCAACTCATGTAAAGTATTTGCTGTAAAATTGTTTGCAGAGAGATTTTGATGTCAACGTGTTTCTTCCTGGATCTTTTGCTTTGTCTGGAATACTGGTTTTTTCTGATTCAGAAGGCAAGCCTAAAACTCAGAGAACATCAGAGAACAGCCACGCGTAGCTGTGTTTTTCAGTCATTGTGATAACCAAGGAGAATTTTCTACGGAAAATAATCAGTTTAGAGAAAATACAACTCAACCAAATATGGAAAATAATTCCTTTTCCAAAGGTAATTGAATCTGGACCAGATCTGCTCAGATTAGCCAACATATCTCCTCATTATCTGTGGATTAGTAATAAAAACTGGGCTGAAAATGAATTTGTTATTTATCGCTAGCAAATATTACTGAATCATTGTAATGTGTGACAAAATATTAAACCATTATGTCCAAGTTCTCTGTAACAATGTCCTATATGAAATGTGTTGGAACAATGCTTGTATCCTACACCACAGCAAATTATTAAGGCTGAAAATGTGTCTTGATGTTAATGCCAGAGCCAACAATGCCTTTCTTTTTTTTAAAAAAAAATCAATTTAAATGTTTCTTTAAATTGTAAATGTAGCAACACATGAGACCACATGCCTATTTGCTCTTCACACCATCCTCCTTTAGGCAATGCCAATGAATGTTTTGCATTTTTCCATTAAAAGATGGCTTTTCCATTCCACTTTGGAAAACACTTGTAGGAGCAAGACATCATAATTCACCAAATTATTTTAAACTAGATAGTACTGCCTTAAACACAGCCCTACTTAGGATGTCTAAATATCTGAATATTTAGTGATTTCAAACAAGACAAGAGTCCTTTCCTACAGTCTAGCCTGTTTCCATGCTCCTTCCAAAACATCATTTGTTTCTAAAATAAGATCTTTTCAAGGACATCTAAATAATTTCCTGTCACATCCATATCTGACTCTTACCAGTGCACCAGTATGGAATTCGGTTATCAGCTGGGAAATGCAGCCACGCTCAACTTCAGTCTGCGCTCGGCGGGATTCTGCATGTTGTTAGAATGGGACAGTACCAGAAACGACGTAAACGTTAAAGGCAGAAATATGAAGCGCTGGAGTTATTCACTCAGCGTGACATTTTCAGTGAAATTTTTGCCTTCTGTCTGGGTAGTAACTGCAAAGCCAGACTTTTTCAGTACTTCAGCCAATATTACAGGATCTTCCCTTACGGAGTTTGGGTACCATTCTAGCCATAACCCACTCCTAAACAGAAAAACCTTTTACACCGCATTTCTCTCCAGATATTTTGTATTTCCAGCTGTTACTGGTAAAGTCCAGAAGAGGTAACTATAAATGGCATTCTCAGTGAGCTGCCCTGAGAAGCTGTTTGTTTTGGTGGGATTTTTCCCCTCCTGAAGGAATAAGGGTGAGTTACAGAGAAGAAGTCAATAGATAGAAGCTCATATACAGATTGACCTTTGCTGGATTTATAATTTCAGTGGGTTTAAATGTTGGTGTTTGGTGCTGTCGTCTGCCCCTCTGGAATCCTTGTTTAGAAAAGCTCCAGAATGCACTTAATAAAATGAGTCTTCAGTGTTTCAGAAAAAAAATTACTACAGTAGAGAATATGCCTGACAGCACTATGGGTAGATAAGTGGGTTATTTATTACTATTCTAACACCAAAATATTTATTTATGAATGAAGGTTCCATTATGGAAGACACTGGACAGAGAAGTAAGAAAGAAAATAGTTCCTGCTGGGGGGGGGGGGGGGGGGGGGAGCAAAAATGGAAACGTAGAATGTGTGGATGGGAAGGAAAGGAATAGATTAATAAACTGTACAATTTTTAGAAACTAGAATTAATATTAAACTGCTATCACAACAGAGAGACAAATGGCCCAGTTAAAATACTCATGACATGGTCTCAAATCCGTACTTCACCTAATTTCATGGAATTGTCAGAGTTGGAAGGGACCTCTAGAGATCATCTAGTCCAACTCCCCACAGGAGTTGGACACAGGAATTTCAGATGAGGTCATTTATCCTACAGGAAGTGTCTTTACTGTAAGACTTTCTAGGTGTTCTGGACTTACAACACTTACAACACAAATTTTGGGCCCCTCACCACCAGAAAGACACTGAGGGGCTGAAGCGTGTCCAGAGAAGGGCAACGGAGCTGGTGAGGGCTCTGGAGCACAAGTCTGGTGAGGAGCGGCTGAGGGAGCTGGGGGTGTTCAGTCTGGAGAAAAGGGGGCTGAGGGGAGACCTTCTTGCTCTCTACAGCTCCCTGAAAGGAGGGGGGAGCCAGGGGGGGTCGGGCTCTTCTCCCAAGGAACAGGCGATGGGACAAGAGGAAACGGCCTCAAGTTGCACCAGGGGAGGTTTAGGATGGATATTAGGAAAAATTTTCTTCACAGAAAGGGTTGACAAGCATTGGAACAGGCTGCCCAGGGAAGTGGTTGAGGCACCACCCCTGGAGACATTTAAAAGCCAGGCAGACGCGGTGCTTAGAGATATGGTTTAGTGATGGTTTTGTCAGGGTTAGGTTGATGGTTGGACACGATGATCCGAAAGGTCCCTTCCACCCAAGGCAGGTAAAAATATAAATAGTTGACCAATACCAGGAGCAATTTTATTCTGATCTGTTTCCATACTTGTAGTGAGAACATGCCTACAAAATCGAGTCTGCTGAGGAAGACGGTGCTTGGGCTGGGAGCCCTCCTTTGGGACCCAGCTTCAGCTAAGATAAGAGCCGGCTGGAGTCAGAACTGATGTTGGGAACACAAATCCAAGGGCAGCAACTGAAACGCAGAGAGAATGGACCTGCCTTTGGAGCAGGGTGGCAGTCAGTGCTATCAGCGTTGCCTAAATGGGTAGTTAAGTGCCTAAAGTGGTGTTTATTATCACTAAAGTACTTTTGAGAAACCCAGCTGAGTGAAAATCCAGCTATACATCTGTCTCCAGGTATCTTCTAACTGAAACATTGTTTCATGGCAGTTTTATTTTGGTGGGATTTTGACTTTATCTGTTCTTTTCTCAGGCACGGTATTTGTTCTAGTAAACTCTGATAAAAAAGAGGTCAGCGGTGCTGTTTATGTAACTTCTATTTCTGTCTTATTCGTGTTCCAACACTACTATTACACTTTGCAATACTTGAGCACGGGATTATGAATTTGTGGTTTCTGGCATTTCTCTTGAGCTTTTTGACAGTAAGAAAAAAATCCAGTAGAAAGCCTGGAGGAGGTCAACAGTTTACAACTTTTTATTATTTTAACAATAATAGCACTGCAGTTTTGCTCAGATTAACATGTCACTAGCACCATCAATCTGAGATGCAACCCCTCCCAGGCGGCCCTCACCAACCGAGGCAGGAAATAAAAAAAGATACGTATTTATACGTACATATATGCATTTCTGCAATCTTCAGCAAAGTAACCAAAAGACAATGGAATGGACATGTGTCTGCCCATTACAGGTACCAAAATCTTTATCCTAAACTGTTCTTTGCGCTCACTAATTTATGGAATATGTCTGATGTTAATTCGACTCTAGCAGATATTTTAAAACAACCTGTACAGGTCAGGTTTATGTATGGAGCCCGTGATGGTAAATGTCTGGCCATTTCTTCATCTTTATTGTGCTCACTTTTCCAATGTGCCTTTGAAGTAGGTATCATTATTAATGCCTTTTTATAAGACGCAGAATCTACAGGTTACACACACAAAGACATTGGGCTTTTGAGCTGTAGGCACTGCAACATTTGGCTTTTAAAATCCCATGCCAACAGTGCAGCCATTAATTAGGCAAGTCAAATGTATATTCCTAAATATAGCCTAGGAAGAAGGAGGAGGCTTATTTAGAGGAGGCTTATTTAGAGGAGGCTAAGGGGAGACCTCATTGCCCTCTACAACTCCCTGAAAGGAGGGTGTAGAGAGGTGGGGGTTGGCCTCTTCTCCCAGGTGGATAATGACAGGACCAGAGGAAATGGCCTGAAGCTGCGGCAGGGCAGGTTTAGATTGGATATTAGGAAGAATGACTTTACTGAACGAGTGGTCAGGCACTGGAACAGCCTGCCCAGGGAGGGGGTTGAGTCACCATCCCTGGAGGTGTTTAAGGAACATCTGGATGTGGCACTTCAGGGCATGCTCTAGTGGCGGAGTCTGTAGGTTGTTTGGTTGGACTCGATGACCTCAAAGGTCCTTTCCAACCATGAAGATTCTATGATTGTAAGAATTAGAACGGAATTCAGAACAGTTAGGCCATTGAGCAGAGGTCATCCAAGCTATGGATAAGTCAGCTATACTCTTTGAATAGCCTCTATCCCATTAGAAATTGTTTTGTTTATTGCTGGAAGAGAATCTACAGTTTCACACCAGACTCATGTGAATGTTTCAGTCACAGCATTTTCTGCCTCTGCTCCAGGACAAGTGTCCTCTTACTCATTGTGGAAAAGTTTCTGTCCATCTCACCTATTCCGGTCAGAAGCAATTCAGTCGGCTTGTGTACTGAAATTCATAGATGCCTCAATGGAATGGTTCCAGAAAATGAAAAGCCAAATATTTAAATAAATAATTTATGCTGTGATCTGCTTTACTGTGCAATGCAAATAACGGTGCCACCTGCATTTTAAGTTTTCTGTATGAAGGCTTTTCTGATGCTCTTAAATATTTGAAGCATTCACGACAAAGGAGTTTCTAATTTTCTGCAAAATAATGAATATTCTTTTTGTGCAGTAAATAAACATTATGAAGGGCCTTGGTTACATCTGATACTTTTACTGAAAAAGATTTTGCCTAGCAACTCCTTGATTATCTCACCTTAGCTATTGTAAATATCCAGTTAATTCATGTCACTATTGTATAATGTTTCCCTGATTATCTGAATAATACTTTCCCTATTAATTCTACCTGGGCTCTGAATGACGAGACTTTGTCTAGTTGGCTCTGAAATGAACTATAAAACACAAAACCTGTATTTTCAAGGAAGGGATGTGAATATCTGATGAAAAAAACCCAAAACTGAATTTGCAGCTATATAGAAAAAGAACAAGTTAATACAGTAAAGAAAGAGCTAATCTAATCAGCATCTTCTTTATACTAATTTTTTGTACAGCCTTATGTTTGTTATTCTATTAACTGCATTGAAAAGAAGGTATTTCCTCTACTTATGTAGAGAAGATAAATTAAAAAATAATTACGTACAAATATCACTATTGATTGAGATTTAGCCAAATCTTAAATTCCTCCCAAAATTTTAGTTTGAAAATTAAAAAATGTAACAATTAGTATTTTGAAAACATTGTCTTCCCTGGAGCAGACTGGGGATAGTTTTTACGGGGAGTGGGTTGGGTACTCCAGGTTCTGCAGAGTTTGCAGTATTTTGTCAGAGAAGCACAGTGCTGAGATACACCATGGAAAACAGACTACGCCTCTTTTCACCGCTGTAAGTGGCACTGGTGTCCCAAAGAGGGACTGAGATGTCTTGAATGACTCCCCAGAGGTACTACCTAGGTCCCACAGGTCTTCGACTTCCATCTGCATCTCACGCCAGGGAATATCCCAGGTGGACCCTGTAGGCAAATCCTACACAACTCTGCAGATTAAAGGAGGGGATCACCTTCAAAATCTCCAGAAGAAAAATCCTTATGAAATCCTGGGTCTAGTTTTGGGTATATTAGAGTTTCGGTGTCCCCTGGACCTTCTGTAACATAAGGATATTTTACTTAATCCTCCTGTCTACTTTCCTTATAACTTTTTTTTCTTCCCCACAATGACTGATGACAATCCTTTTACACATCACTAATCAGAACTGCAATTTCTTGAGATAAAATTTTTGAATTGGAGTTTATATAAGCACAGATACCGATTAATACTACAAATGCTGGCATTACATCCACCTCGGAAAATGCTCTGCAGACCTGGTCTGCTCACAGACGGTGAGCAGAACTTAAAATAATGTTTCTTAGAAAACACAAAATCTTCATAAATTATTAATAGAAGTAATTATTAGTAAAATTATTTGCAGCCTCATCCAATACCAATGTAGGCTAACAGAAGTAAAGAAGTTACATTTAATTGCAGGCTCTATGTCACTTGACCAAGGTCTCACAGTAGATATCTCCTCAGTCTATGGGCTTTATCCCAGCCCAGCGCTTCAACGGTAGCTTTAACAACGTCATTGACTGCCTTTCTTGTTTTGCACATTATGCAGTTAGGTAGAGATGAGGACCTTCTCAATGCATATAAAACCAACTTTCCTTCATTTCTTTCCAGAAAGGAGAAGGTAATTAAATATCGTCAGCTCCTCCAGTAGGAAAAAAAATATTCTCATTTTAATACAAATCTTTTTAATTTTGAACATGCTTTAAATTCCCATATTTTTGCCCAATTTACTAGTTATGTTTGTATCAAGTGTGAGACTACGTGGTCTTATTTACTAGCAAGCGCACTCGAATGACATAACAGATTTTCAGCTTCTGAGCTTTATGTGAAACTTCATCGAAATGAAACTCAGTGAAACTGGAAAGGCACAAACCCGCAGATTTCACAACTTCAGGACGCAGAATACCATCAGATATTCTACCAAGAAGCTAGAGACATCTCTCAATGTTAGAACTGTTAGAACACTTCTGCAACAGATGCTTGGTAACAGTGTGACTCAGTATGAACAGAAAAAAAAAACCACAAAATGTTGCTTTTCTTTCCAGACAAGATGAAAGTCATAGAGCAAGACTGGAGGGAGAAGGTTGGCGAGAAGGACGTTGGCTGGAATCTCCAAAACGGAACCTTCCTTCATCTGTACTTCACGTCTAAAGCTTTGTATTCATCCCTTGGCTTTGTTTCGAGTTGGATGGGAAACTGTTTTACAAAGCTCTTTTCTCTCAAAAACAAATGAGATTTCATTAAGGGACAAAGAGGGAAAGAAAGATTAATCTGGCAATTTGCCTGATTAGCTGCGTGGAATACGCTGGTCATGTTATTCTTACATTTCTCTTGTGCCTACTTTAAGTCTTGTATCTTTTACTGCATGTGTTTCTCATCCTCGTCTTTCCTCGCTGTCAATGGAAAAAGGTTGCCCTGACAACAAATTTTTTTTTTTTGATATATTTTATATGGAACTGTTCACATCTTTATACATTGCTTTTTCTACTTCCCATTGGAAAATATCAGTAATCCATTCTTTCTCGCTGCCAAGTGTTATCTATAATTGTTTCTAAATTATGATTTGGTAGTTGGAACTAGAGATACTCCAAGGCTGAAATTTGAGAGAGACCTTGATAAGAATTCCAGTAGAAGTAACATTCACACGGATGGGATTATTATTTATACTGATCATGTGCTTGGCACTGATTGACTTCACAGACTGAATAAAGCTTACAAAATAAGGCCCAACTGCCTAGTCACTAAAAGACCTATCAGTGATCTACTTGATTTTTGTCCCACTTTACACACACTGAAACCAACGGCGATTTCAGAGAGTTTATTTCTGATCCTCTGCGTTGCATTTACTTCACTGAAAGAAGTCTCCTAGCACAAGCAGCGAAGCTAAACAGAAACACTGAAATTAATATTCTGACAGAGAAGGGCTGTAGGAGTAGGTTCCAAGTTATATGAAAATAGTTCTCCTTGCCACAGCAGCTGCGTATTTCAACTGGCATAAATATTTTCAGTATAAATGATTATTTCATTTTTCACAGAAATATTCAAATTCAAGCAAGAGAGAATTATTAAAGGCTGTATTAAAATTTCCCCATTATCACAGAATCACAGAATCTTCATGGTTGGAAAGGACCTTTGAGATCATCGAGTCCAACCAAACAACCTACAGACTCTGCCACTAGACCATGCCCTGAAGTGCCACATCCAGACGTTCCTTAAACACCTCCAGGGATGGTGACTCAACCCCCTCCCTGGGCAGGCTGTTCCAGGGCCTGACCACTCCTTCAGTAAAGTCATTCTTCCTAATACGAATTTTAGGAAGAAAATATGGATTTTCTTAGTAATATGATTTTTTGCATACTATATTAGGCAAAATAAGAAAATACTATATTAGTAAATATTATATTAGGCAAAATAAGAGAATAAGGAAGCAAGATCAAGGCCAAGATGAATATTTCTGTTTAGCATAGAAAGTTTGCAAGAAGATAATTAAGTGAACTGAAAATTATGACAGAATGTAGGTGCTCATGCTGGGCTACGTGATCATTAGGATACGTTTTTGAAGATAACTGAAGGTTCACAGACAGCAATTCACCAAGGAAACGACCAAAAAGATTGAAATGTTAGAGAAGAGTATCTGGTACTCTACTGATATACCTTAGAGACAGATCTAGGAGAAATAGAGAATATTTCTGGTCAACAAGTTGGTAGAAATTCATTCACCGGTTGACTGTTGTGAGACGAAGCACAACATTCATGTGAGATGACTCAAGGATCCTAACTGTTTTTCATGTTTTGAAAATACACTTTTCAAAGACAAAGGGTTGCAATAACTATTGGAAAACCTTCAGTTTCGTCTAGTATTAAAACTTCAGTTTACTCTAGTATTATTTTTAGAAACAGGCTAAATTTAATATTTTTCTCGGCATTGTTTTTTGATGGAAAACAGATTTTGACAATACCAAAATTATTTCTTAACGTATCTTTTCTCCATGGAAACTTAGAGTTGTTGAGAAACAAAAATCCTTATTTTGTTAAAAATAAATATATTCTGGCGAAATCTCAAAGTATTTTTGTGTATACATGCTATTGTACTGACTGATAAAAGACGTCGTTTAATTTTCTATTTTCCCGTTCTCTTTTATGTACCAAGCACTGCTTTCAGACAATTCATCAGAGTAAATTACTTGACAAGAGAAAACCACAGTAAATCAGAAGATAAACAGTCTTACTAGAGAGCCCAGCATTTAGAGAAAAAAAAAGGCAACTACATTTTCTAACAAATACTAAAGAGAAATTAAATGAGAAATGTTTTATTTAGCTATTTCCTCCAGATGATTGAAATTTTGTTCTTATTAATGTAATAACAGAGAAAACTTGTTTTCCAATGAGCTTGCGTTAAGTCATAATTTTCTGATTCTGTTAATGTGAAGCTGCATAAAGACAAGGGATGATTTTATATTTATATACTGATGACCATATATTACTTGCAGTGCAGTTAATGTTTCTTCCTGGAGATCCACACGGTGGATCACAGCTACCGAGAAGGGAGTTGACGCTGGTACTTGTATCAGTGTTACCCCCAAAAGTTCTAACAGAATAAAGACAACTTTCTTTGGCTGGGGAAAATTAACCTGGAGACTGGACTCCAAAATCCTCTGCTGACATTTAGTAGCTTTTTTGCTGTGTACGTAGTAACAATAGCCAAATATTTTTCTTGATCTATGCTTGGTTACGAAAATAGAGCTTTCTTTCTGGAAATGGGTGGAACTGTTTGAATAGTGCAAATAATAGTCATTCATATATTTATGAGTAAAAAGTTGAATCTGCAGGTATTTTATTACATTCCTAGGTCTTTAGATGATTACTGATAAATATTTGCGATGTGCGTGGCATGCCCAAATGTTTGTGAAATGTAGAATGGACGGACAATGACAATTCAGTGGGATGTACAGATGCTATTTTTAAGGCTTAAAGAGCTTCTGTTACTAAGTCAGAAAGGAGGAAAAAACCACCTTGAGATTCAGGTGATGTCACATCTACCAGGAAAAATGAAGAGCAAGTAGGTGTATTTCAAAGTTCATCCAGTTCTGAATTTGCTGTTATTAGGAATATTCTGCTATGTTCACAAAGTGGTTGGAAATTTGCTGAACCATTTAATTACACAAATGTTATATTTAATTTGTTCTCTAAACATGTCTAAGAATCATCCCCAGTGTATTCCAGAAACAGAATAATACGGAAAAATGGCATGAGGGGATCCAAAATTAAATTTCACACAAATTAGCTGACCAGTGAACCTCTTAGCCATTGCCTCATATTACTGCCTGACTTTGGGCCAATAAACAGTAAATTATTTATACAATGTGGCAAAACATGACAAAACAGAGAAGACACTCCCCAGCAATGGCATTTTCTATAATGCAGGAAACCAGTGTTTCACCAACCTCACTGGAGTCGTATGGACAATTAGGAAGTGTAAGCTGGGTCTATTTTTCCCCAGATTTGGCTAGAAATTGTAGTCTGGATTTAAGAAGCGCTTTTCCAATGAAAATGTTCTTCCAAAAAGGTTTTATTTTTGCCAAAAATGACATTTTCTTAGGGGAAAAATATGAACATGTTCCCAAACAGTTTTAGAGATGATTCATGGCAATGAGCCGCACTTGCACTGGAAGACGAAGACTTAGTTAACTTGAATTGCTTAAGCAGCTGAAGTAACAGTCTGAAGGTTGAAGAGTATTATTTCAGAAATATTTAGAGACTGACACAATATTTCTTACCATCGTGAATCAGTTTTGAGTGAAAGTCGATAATTAGACACAGGACTATCTTCCTTGTGGATTGTTCTACCATATACAGCCTGGGAGAGTGAACTGCTGGGAGTCTGGCAAAGCATATAAAAAATGAAAAAACCCGGGACTATCCACGTAACTTCTTTAACAACTGAAAAGTGGTGTGAGATAAAGAGTTGAAAAAAACTTTTACGTGGCCTCTAACTTTGCCAGGAACTCATTAACTGGAATAAATTGTTCAGCAACCTTCTTACTAAGCGAAATAAAAGTTTTACAGGATGGTGATAATACATATCTAATCTTAACTTGGCTGTTTGCTACCACAAAGTTCAGGCATCAGCGGTGTCAGAGAAGTACTTGATTTCCTTCTGTCCTGAGTGGCCATTTCAATATGGTAGAGAAGAAAAAGGAAATAAGGTGAGTATAACAAAAACCTACTTATTGGTCTTCGGCAGAGGGTCGAAGCAGACTCCACAACAGTTCAGATCTTGCAGAGGTTTAACTAAAGTTCTCTAGTAAAAGACCTGACTGGAACGGGATCAAACCCAGTATGTCAGATTTCCTGTTCAGTTAACACGTATTCTTTTATTAATGCATCTCTTTGCTTCTTGAACCTCCACAAACTTTTGGCATTCCAAATTTACACGTGAAACAGTGCCCTGCTGCCTGATAATTTCATCAATATTCCTTGATCTTGTATTGGAATATACAGTGCATGATCTACCCTCTACTTATTTTCTGAATTTCAATTATGGTTTTGTGATTGCTCCTGAGCTCTGACCTGACCTTTCCATACAATTCTCTCTCATAGCTTCACGATTTTTTTCCCTGACAGTGGTTATCATTTTTTTTAAAAAAATGTTTGGTCATTTACATTTAACTATATTCAACTTCATCTGTCTTTTTACTGCTCTTCACTCCATAATTTCAAAGCTTACCAAAACTCTTTGCAGTAGACTTAATTTTTTATTTCCCTTTTATTTCAGCAGATGAATTAATTTACAACAGCAAACTTTTTGCTTACTTGCTACTCTCCATTCCATATAAATTTTAAGTACACTGGCCCAGAAGCTGATGTCTGTGGAATCATAAACCGTCAAGTTTTGATGCCATTTTCTTCTTTTTTTTTTTTTCTAAACTTCCTTCATGTATTCAACTTCCAAAATACTGTTCTGTCCAAAATGTTAAGTTTCCTTCTTCTCTCATTTTTTTGTTTAATCTTCAAAACTGGATCAGTTCTACCTCATTTGATCATATTTGAGCTTGTCTTCCTGAGGTGTTTTCAGCTGATTGTGTCTTCACATTCTCCAGCTTCTAGGTCCTTCTTTCATAGTCTTTGTTCCTTCTTTCATTGTCTTTTTTCCTACATCTGGAGTGATCTAGTGCCTTGTGCCATCTGAGCACTCTTTCGTCTTTCTTTCCCTACCTCCTTTCCTTTGTATTTTCCCCTCTTCTACTCCATCACTGTGTATTAATTACACCAGTACCATTAATCCTAGAATGTTTTTTTAAATCAATAACGAGCAGCAGAAACTGAATAGAAAGAGGATACTCTGTAAGAGATCTGAATAAGAGGGCGACTTAAAAGATAGTACCAACATCAATGAGAACAATCTAGAACACGGCAAAAAACCTTGTTGCTTAATTACATGATGGGGCTGACATCACAGCTTTAGGCAGGGGAAAGGTATAAAAAGGGTAGCGACATGATAAATAATCTGTGTTTTAGGGAATGCGAAGGCTAATGAAACAATTTGGCCTGGGAACTGGTATTTCAGGGCTACTGAACAATGTTCAAATCGATGCCAATGACCCTCAAATCCCTTCACACTGTGTGTATAATTGCTTTATGTATTCTTAACTTGGCTTTCGTTAGCCTGAGGGCATGAACAAGATTATCTCATCATACATAAATAAATAGTATTTATTTAGCATAGTCACTTAATCATTCTTGAACAAACTCCATGAATCTTTTAAACACATGAAATACTCCAAGGCATTTTTTCTGGCACAGAGATATATTTTCAGGCATTCTGGTAAGTCTTTGACACTGGGGTGAAATTTTGGCATCACTCAAAGTAATGGCAGACCTCCCGCTGGTTTCTAAAAATCCCATTAATAATATATATTATAAATATAAATATATACATATCCACACTGTATTGGGGTTTTGTGGCAAGGTTTTGTAGCGGGGGAGCTACAGGGGTGGCTTCTGTGAGAAGCTGCTAGAAGCTTCCCCCATGTCCCATAGAGCCAATGCCAGTCGGCTCCAAGAGGGACCCGCCGTTCTGGGGTAACACACGCGCCTCTGGGGTAACACAGTTCAGAAGGGGGGAAAAGAACAAACTGGGCAATTGCAGCCCAGGAGAGGAGAGAGAATATGTGAGAGCAACGACTCTGCAGACACCAAGGCCAGTGAAGAAGGAGAAGGAGGTGCTCCAGGAGCTGAAGCAGAGATTCCCCTTTAGCCTGTGCTGAAGACCATGGTGAGGCAGGCTGTCCACCTGCAGCCCGTGGAGGTCCACAGTGGAGCAGATATCCATCTGCAACCCGTGGAAGTTAATGGTGGAGCAGTTATCCACATGCAGCCCATAGAGGACCCCATGACAGAGCAGGTGGATGCCCAAAGGAGGCTGTGACCCCGTGGAGAACCCACGCTGGAGCAGGGTCCTGGCAGGAGCTGTGGACCTATGGAGAGAGGAGCCCACGCTGGAGCAGGTTTGCTGGCAGGACTTGTGACCATGTGGGGGACCCACAGTGGAGCAGTTCCTGAAGGACTGCAGCCTGTGGGAAAGACCCACGTTGGAGAAATTCATGGAGGACTGTCTCCTGTGGGAGGGACCCCACGCTGGAGCAGGGGCAGAGTGTGAGGAGTCCTCCTCTGAGGAGGAAGGAGCGGCAGAGACAGCGTGTGACGGACTAACCACAACCCCCATTCCCCGTCCCCCTGCGCCGCTCACGGGGAGGAGGCAGAGAAATGGGGAGCGCGGTTGAGGTGGGAAGAAGGGAGGGGTGGGGGGAAGGTCTTTTCAAGACTTTGTTTTATTTCTTATTACCCTGCTCTTGATTGGTAATAAATTAATTTTTTCTTCCCTAACCTGAGTCTGTTTTGCTCATAACTGTAATGGGTGAGTGATCTCCCTGTCCTTATCTCAACCCACGAGTATTTTCTTATATTTTCTCTCCTCCGTCCTGCTGAGGAGTGGAGCAATAGAGCGGCTTTGGTGGGCACCAGGCGTCCAGCCAGGGTCAACCCACTAAACACCGAGTTTAGAAACTGATTTTGCTTCATATCATTTCAAATCAAAATATTAATTTCCCTTCCATGATACTGTAACTGATTTCTTATGTCCTATAGCCACTGGGACATTACAGAATGTCATAGATACATTCTAAAGAACAAAAATTAAGTGACTTCTAATAAGATTGACCATATGTATGTTCTTTTGGTACATTGTTCCTGAAACAATACGCAATTTTTAGACGAACGCTTGTAACATATTGTGAATTTCACCATGACTAACCAACTTTATAGTATTTATTATCAGGGGTTTCCTTTCCATGATGGATTTTACATTTATTTGGTGTGAAATCTAAATTGAAAACTGAAATTTGAAAAAACGCCACTGGATTTCAGAACAGTGTCAACACAGCAGAGCTAAAAATGAATTAAGGAGGAAAAATAAATGGTTTGAATAAACCAGCTGTGATTTTGAAAACTCAGGGAGCAGGCCAGCACTTCAGCTGGTATAAATCAGTAAAAAGCCACTGAAGTAATCTGAGCCACACTAATCTTTTTTAGACAAAGATTTGATCTCCGTTTTCTTCTTCTTCCTCCATCTCATTGAGAATGAATTTCAAAGCACATTATCAAACCTAATTTTATTGTATTGGTTTTTTTATTATGGTTGGATAATCTACTGGACTTAGCTGCATCATACAGACCTTTAATGATCAGAAAATTGTGTATGGTTTAGTAGCGTAAGTTGTGGTACGGAAATTTTAAAATCAACTGGCATTTGCAATTATCTTTCCATGACAGAAAAAAATTAACTTTAGCTTACAGTATAATTATTTTTATAAAATTTTAAAATAGATTTCCTACTTCTCTAATATAGCCTGAAGTCTAACGTGAGAAAAGCAACACCAGCTACTAACACTGTTCCCAACACAAATAGACAAACTTTTAGATTATACATCCTCTTCCAGACCAACTTCAAATCCACTATAAAACACCCGGACATATCCACTCTGAAAAGTGGTTCAATCACATTAGGAAAATGTTGGCCCATATTTTTGATAGAGTATGACAATTAAAACACATTTTTCCCAATGTTAATAAATTCTTCATATCACTTTCACAAAAGGTCCATTTTACTTTCCTCTGATCGTACTCATACAAACGTTATTAACAATATTCCTTTATCCATTTAAAAAGTTATTCTAAGAAATTGTTCATAATCAGGAATTATATAGGGCGATTAAAATGCCATGTAAGTAATGAAAATTAGATTATACAACATAAATGACAGGAATGTTTACAGAACCTATATATGAAAGAAAATTCTAGAGACGAAATATAAAGTCTCATGGGTCACAAAGCCACTTTAAAGATTTTAATAAAAGCCAGATCCATCGAACTATCATTAGGGCAACGTACATTAATATACAGTTTTCCATGCAAATTCCCATACTGTAGCAGCATATTACATGAGTACATGACATAAACGGTCAGGATGGTAATTTCTTACACACACTGCATTTAAGTTTTCCTGTGTTAAGAAATTAATTTCTGAAAATGAGAAGAAGATGTATTCTATTTTAAGTGACTTAATGAGAAGCAGCTTAGCAATACGAAATTAAAAGTTCTACTTATATTACCCTCAGCTATTACATCTGTCATGATTTAAACTCCACTTGAATCCAACTTGTGCAAAACCCAAGGACAGTAAAAAGCTAAGCTTATTCTTGCCATTCCTGAAATACATGGGAACTTTTCCTATTCAGCTTTAGTGAGTAGATCATCGTTAATTAAATGTATTTACTCTGACATGCATCCAGAGCCTCACTTAAAAGCTTTAGGATTCCACATTATTAAATGATTTGAAGTGTCTAAAAACATAGACAGAGTTGGTGTTTCAAAAGCTCAAAGTCAAGGAGCCAGGAACCTACCAGAGGCATTTGGACAATGCCCTTAATAATTTGCTTTAAGTTCTGGTCGGCCTGGAAGTGGTCAAGCAGTTGCACTAGATGATCATTGGAGGTCCCTTCCAACTGAAATTTTCTCTCCTCTCCTCTCCTCGCCTCGCCTCGCCTCGCCTCGCCTCTTTTCTCTCTTCGCCTCGTCTCTTGTCTTTTCTTGTTCATTAAAGAACCCCAAGAGAACTGTATGTCTCACAAAGCAGTAATGATCACATTACATACACATTACATTCTGTTTTAGGCACTGTCCCTCTAAAATGCCACATTGTCTGAAACCCCCCAAATACGGGTCGGTAGCAGTTGCAGTCTGCCCCTTGACGGCAAAAAATACAGGGTTTTGAGGTCAAAGAGGCAGACGCCATACAAAAAGTGGCGATTTGCAATGACAGGCTGTCAGCAGTTTTTGATTTTTTGTTCCATGTCAAGTGACACTACGGCTGTCTCCATAAGAGAAGAAGCGTTCCAACTCGAGCCACCAGAGCCCCAACCACTTTCATCCACTTATAGAATCACAGAATCTTCATGGTTGGAAAGGACCTTTGAGATCATCGAGTCCAACCAAACAACCTACAGACTCTGCCACTAGAGCATGCCCTGAAGTGCCACATCCAGACGTTCCTTAAACACCTCCAGGGATGGTGACTCAACCCCCTCCCTGGGCAGGCTGTTCCAGTGCCTGACCACTCCTTCAGTAAAGTCATTCTTCCTAATATCCAATCTAAACCTGCCCTGCCGCAGCTTCAGGCCATTTCCTCTGGTCCTGTCATTATCCACCTGGGAGAAGAGGCCAACCCCCACCTCTCTACAACATCCCTTCAGGGAGTTGTAGAGGGCAATGAGGTCTCCCCTCAGTCCCCAGACCCCTCACCAGCCTGGTAGCTCTCCTCTGGACACGCCCCAGCACCTCAATGTCCCTCTTGTACAGCGGGGCCCAGAACTGAACACAGTACGCATCTTACACTTACGCATCTACTGAAGGAACCACCGTTTTACGATGCCTATTTCACCTAATCGAAAGATTGCCAAAGAGACTGAAAGGGTCCTAATAAGACTTAAGCTCCCCATAAGATCAGATAAATAAGGCTTATTATTTATAGAAAACAAGCTCAAACACAGTCTTTGATTACTACAGTATGTTCAATACTCCAACACTGATCTAAGAAGAGTAGGTAAAAGTCAATGTTGAATTTACACCAGAATGTAAGATCGGTGCTAATGCCTTTAGGAACTTTAGGAAGCCTGTTTTTAAATCAGTTCAGGACATAATCTTTTTTCCATAAATTACAGTATCTAACTGACGTTTGAACTGCTAAAAAAAATAAAGGGCCATTTTAGAAAATATGTAAAAAAATTAAGCTCTTTTAGCTTTACAGGGGTAAAAGCTTTTTTTTTTATTATTACTTTCAGTTAATTTTCTTGACCTTTTATCAATTTCATAATAACAAGTGTGAAGAGCGTTTTGACAATTTATATGAAAATCATTATTGTGGCAGGAACATTTTCGATTTGTGGCCCCACGAATGCAAATTGCAAAAAAATAATTTTAAGTATTAAACTGACTCTTAGCTAGCTTTCTACGCACCGTAGTTTCTTTTTGAGACTATTTAGAATATTATTATTTATTAGAAGGGAGAAACTACTAACAAATGCCAAACAGATATCGGATGAATGTTATACTGAAATTAAATATCTTTTTCATTATTGGCTATCTTTCTTGGTTTCACCTTGTTTGCTCTGTGTTTGCTATTACGTTTGCTTTTTACCCCAACGTATAGGGAGGAAATTTCCTGATTTTTGCTTTATGAAGCTATTACAGTCCATAATGACACCACAGAACTGTCTATGTTCTACTACTGCTTTTCTGAAACTGGGCTGCAGTCTGCCAGCACAAAAAGGAGGGTTGCAAATTGCTTACACTACAGTATGAATCACTTACCTTCACTTCTAGAGTATGCGTGGAAGTTAAAGAAATAAAATTTAAATTTCTTGATCCTATTTGTTATGAAAAGATGTAACTCTATGTACAACAGCATAATGTTTTACTAGTTTATGAAGCCAGTTAGATTTCTGGCCATGGTTATATTCAAATACACAAATTTTCTCAGTGGAATTCTTAAAATTGCTAACCTGGTTGAAGTTTATCAGAGCACAAATACTTTGCTAGATCAGTGTTCACAGACACTTATGTCGTGAGCCACTCCTTTGTCTCACGTGGAGATCCTAAATTGTCTAATCCACGAGTACAGCTTGACTTCCACAAATGATAAAGAAGATATATAACCTGGCCACTGCAGGAAATTTATTTCATTTACTGTGTTCGGTGAGAGGTTACAATGTAGGGTGGTCATAAAGAAAACAGATGCATCTGGTTTTGACAAGTCAAATAGAATGGCCAAAGAAGAAAATAACACAGCTTGCGCCTATGAGTAAAGTAAATAGTGCTGCTTCAGATAACTCACAGCGCTGATTTAAAATCGTTATGATTTCTCCCAGTTGCCCAGAAACTATCTTGCTGTATTAAATTTAAGTTTATCATCTCTGCATAAAAATAAGAATATTTATCCTAGATGCAGACTCAAATCTCGGTATTTTCATGTAGTATTCTCCAGAGAAAATAAACTGGCTGTGATTTATCCTTCTAAAAGTTGCCAGGATTTCAAAGGAAAGAAAATGTTTATTAATAAAAAATTAAGTTCTTTTGACAAACTAGTCTACTGATAAAAAAAGGAGGGTTTATAGCTTACATCACTTTTAAGAAGATATGGAAAATCATTACAGATACAGCTGAAAGATTTATGACTGCAGCTGATTATCAGGAGAAGCTGCTCTTTCACCATAAATACAGCATTTATTGTTTCATAGTAGATTTCTATTAACCCAAATAAATCTGCTTTTCAGACGAGCCAGTTTGACGTTTCTAGGCGTCTACCTGATTTCTGTATCTTAAACCACGAAAACAAATAAATTATTGATATAAATCAAGAAAGAAATACATTTATCCAGCTTTTCATGTATCTTTCCTGCCTTGACTCCCATTGGCTCTACCAGCTGTCTGTCACATGTACACCCCACAGCTTTTTCTGTTGTGGGGAGGGGGCTTCTTATTTTAGATGAATTCGGTTGCTTTCATTAGAATGAGTCCTGCATCAGGAGCAGATAATTCTCACTGCTACTGGAGCACCTATGATTTTTTTTCAGTTGAAAGTTGTATGTATATCATATTCATGATAATCCCGTTTTTCTGCTTATTTATGTATGCCCTTTACCTTCACACCAGCTTCTATTCACACCTGTCCTGTTTTCCACATCTTAAAGTAGTCTCAAAAACGAAAGAAAAGATGGTAGAAAATTATGGATGTATTAGTTCTAAATGAGCAGAACTGTGAAGCGGCTGAGCTACCAATCAAAATGTTACTTCTTAAAATTAGCTCCATTCCAGTATAACATTTGTTATTACATGATTACTATTACTAAGGATAATCTCTGTCCTCTAGTAGATGGGGCCGGCAACATAGTGACCAAGGATGAGGAAAAGGCCGAGGTACTTAATGCCGTCTTTGCCTCAGTCTTCAGCAGTAGAACCAGTTGTTCCCTGAGTACCCAGACCCCTGAGCTAGAAGACAGGGATGGGGAGCAGAATGAAGCCCCTGTAATCCAAAGGGAAATGGTGAGGGACCTGCTTCAGCACCTGGAGGCGCACAAATCTATGGGGCCGGATGGGATCCACCCAAGGGTACTGAAGGAGCTGGCGGAAGTGCTCGCCAGGCCACTTAGCATCATTTATGAGCAGTCCTGGACAACCGGGGAGGTCCCAGCTGACTGGAGGTTGGCAAATGTGACACCCATCCACAAGAAGGGCCGGAAGGAGGATCCGGGGAACTACAGGCCAGTCAGTCTGACCTCGGTGCCTGGGAAGGTCATGGAACAGATCCTCCTTAGTGCCATTACACGGCACATGCAGGAGAACAGGGTGATCAGGCCCAGTCAGCATGGGTTTGTGAAGGGCAGGTCATGCCTGTCAAACCTTATCTCCTTCTATGATAAGGTGACCCGCTTAGTGGATGAGGGAAAAGCTGTGGATGTTATCTACCCGAATTTTTGCAGAGCTTTTGACACCGTTTCCCACAGTATTCTCCTGGAGAAACTGGCTGCTCATGGCCTGGACAGGTGTACTCTTCGCTGGGTAAAAAACTGGCTGGATGGCCGTGCCCAGAGAGTGGTGGTAAATGGAGTGAAATCCAGTTGGTGTCCAGTCACAAGTGGTGTCCCCCAGGGCTCGGTGCTGGGGCCAGTTCTCTTTAATATCTTTGTCAATGATCTGGATGAGGGGATCGAATGCACCCAGTAAGTTCGCAGACGACACTAAACTAGGCGGGCATGTTGATCTGCTCGAAGGTAGGTTGGCTCTGCAGAGGGATCTGGACAGGTTGGATCGATGGGCCGAGGCCAATGGTATGAGGTTCAACAAGGCCAAGTGCCGGGTCCTGCACTTGGGTCACAACAACCCCATGCAGCGCTACAGGACTGGGGAAGAGTGGCTCGAGAGCAGCCCGGCAGAAAAGGACCTGGGGGTGTTGGTGGACAGCCGGCTGAATATGAGCCAGCAGTGTGCCCAGGTGGCCAAGAAGGCCAACAGCATCCTAGCCTGTATCAGGAATAGTGTGGTGAGCCGGACTAGGGCAGTGATCATCCCCCTGTACTCGGCACTGGTGAGGCCCCACCTCGAGTACTGCGTTCAGTTTTGGGCCCCTCGCTACAAGAAGGACATGGAGGTGTTGGAGCGTGTCCAGAGAAGGGCTACAAAGCTGGTGAGGGGTCTGGAGGACAAACCTTATGAGGAACGACTGAGGGAGCTAGAGTTGTTTAGCCTGGAGAAGAGGAGGCTGAGGGGAGACCTTATCACCCTCTACAACTACCTGAAAGGAGGGTGTAGAGAGATGGGGGCTGACCTCTTCTCCCTGGTGACAAGTGATAGGACGAGAGGAAACGGGTTCAAGTTATGTCAGGGGAGGTTTAGATTGGATATTAGGAAATATTTTTTCACTGAAAGGGTTATTAAACATTGGAATAGGCTGCCCAGGGAGGTGGTGGATTCACCATCCCTGGAGGTGTCTAAAAAAAGTGTAGATGGGGCACTTAGGGACATGGTTTAGAAGTGGCTTCTGTCAGGGTAGGTTAAAGGTTGGACTTGATGATCTTAAAGGTCCCTCCCAACCTCAGTAATTATATGATTATATATATATGATGCTTCCTTCTGACTTACATATCCATATGCTATTGGATAATTCACCTGGCGTATCACAGACTTAGGTATGCATTTATGTGAATATCTTAAATTAGATATTCAGACTATGTGCAGCCAGAAAAAAAAATAAAATCCCCTATACAGGAATTCCAAACATTGTAAGAATTTACAGAAAAATAAGTTTTTACTTTGGATGGCTTATTTCTTTGAAATTTATGAGTTATTTTTTTCTTTTAACTTAGCTAAACTCTTTAATACATTTTGGATCTGTCTCAACATGCCACTTATAATACATTTTATAGTATATTTCATAGGACAGAACATGCAGTGACAATTATCTATGTTTGGAAGGCTCTCATTACTGTTGTAATCTTTTTTGCAGTAGAGTATGACTGGACCAAAATTTAGGAGAATTATGGAATATACTGTTTTCTTCCAATGTTACGTCTCTCAGTTCCTGGCTGCTGCTAAGACTCTCTTTCTGTTTCTGCAATCTGAAGTTGTAGCAAGAATTGTATTCACTATTTATTTCATCTGAAGTGACCTTTGGCAGGTTTCCTCTAGCATTGAACCATATGCATATGGGTCATCTTGGACGGGATGAAATAATTTCCTATAGGAAAGCTGTAAAATCGGGATATTGTCTTCCAGAAATATGTGAAAATATACATATTTTGGCTTGTATTTGGCTTTCTCTCATTCCTATGAGCTTGGCCAATACTGCATTATATTTTACAAATTCTGATTTAAATTCTTTCCATTCAACAGGAAGCCATAGCTTTCCGCTTCATCCAGCTGGTGCTTCACTTGGTTACGCGTTATCCAGAGAGTGTTACTCTGCTCTCATTTTCCAACACAGAAAAAAATCTTCTAGTGGCTTTGGTGTACTCAAAAATTTGAGAACTTTTCTTCAAATTTACAGGAGAGAGGTGGAACAAGACGTGATCACTTTAGTAGGAATATTCATATAAATTTGGGAGGTTATTTTTGAAGAGAAAAGGTTCTGAGGAAAGGTTTCCAGTTCATGAAAGGCACTCAGCAGGAAACCCAGAGTGCTGGGAATATGCAGTTTTCATTATACGAAATTAAAGGAGTCTGTGAAGTACTGGAAATTTTTTCCCCAAATCAGTGGATACCAGAATAGTTTCTGATAAAACTTTGCTTGTTTTAAGAGTTTCCCAGCAGATATTTGTCAGGTTTCCTTCTTATTTGTGTCTTATCTTATATTTGTGTCTTATATCTTGCTTATTTGTGTCTTGGTATCCCTACTTGCAAACCTCCAAGACATCAGCAGTCCATACTGTACATTTAGAACAGCCAAAGAAACACTTTTCACAGCATCAGTGATGTCAAGGCTTCCTCCCACCTCAGCTCACCAGCAAATCTGTCATAGAATCATAGAATCTTCATGGTTGGAAAGGGCCTTTGAGATCATCGAGTCCAACCATACACACACACAAAAAAAAACCCAACACACACTCCCCCCCCCGCAAAAAACCCCCAACAACCTACAATCTCTGCCCTTCAGAGCATGCCCTGAAGTGCCGCATCTAGACGTTTCTTAAATACCTCTAGGGATGGTGACTCAACCACCTCCCTGGGCAGGCCATTCTAGTGCCTGGAACTCCAGACCTGGAACTCCAGAGCCCTCCCCAGCCTGGTAGCTCTCCTCTGGACACGCTCCAGCACCTCCATGTCCCTCTTGTACAGCGGGGCCCAGAACTGAACACAGCACTCGAGGTGAGGCCTCACCAGTGCCGAGTACAGAGGCACCATCCCTTCCCTGCTCCTGCTGGCCACACTATTCCTGATACAAGCCAGAATGCTGTTGGCCTTCTTGGCCACCTGGGCACACTGCTGGCTCATATTCAGCTGACCATCCACCAGCACCCCCAGGTCCTTTTCTGCGGGGCAGCTTTCCAGCCACTCTTCCCCAAGCCTGTAGCGTTGCTTGGGGTTGTTGTGACCGAAATGCAGGACCCGGCACTTGGCCTTATTAAACCTCCTACAGTTGGCCTTGACCCATCCATCCAGCCTGTCCAGGTGCCTCTGTAGAGCCTTCCTACCCTCCAGCAGATCAACACTCCAACCTAGTTTGGTGTCATCTGCGAACTTACTGAGGGTGCACTCAATCCCTTCA
Organism: Sterna hirundo; assembly: GCA_009819605.1. Classification (NCBI taxonomy): domain Eukaryota; kingdom Metazoa; phylum Chordata; class Aves; order Charadriiformes; family Laridae; genus Sterna; species Sterna hirundo. The sequence goes on from CM020441.1 coordinate 2,948,594, forward strand.
TCCAGATCATTGATAAAGATATTAAACAAAACCGGCCCCAAAACTGAGCCCTGAGGGACACCACTGGTGACCGGCCGCCAAGAGGATTTCACCCCATTAATCACAACCCTCTGGGCACGGCCATCCAGCCAGTTTTTAACCCAGCGAAGAGTACACTTGTCTATGTCTGAAAGTTTTCTAAGGAAACACAGTTTGACTGGAAAATGCCAGTTCATCAAACGTGAATATGGCTTACAAAAATTAAGACGATTCATTGGACCACAGACAGATCATCTCACAGTCTACTGGAAATGCTGTACATCTGGGTTGGTGATTCAAAGAATCACAGAATGATTGAGGTTGGAAAGGACCTCTGGAGGACACCTGGATCATCTGTCCAACCAAATACAAGTCAGAATTCTGACTTCTGGTACTTGAGAAGTTACAGAGGATATAATAAAACTAAGAGATGAAAGCTTGAACTGGTATCATAGCAACTCCAGTAGATAAGTTTTCTTTTCTCCGTAGTACTGAGTTAGGTTCAAAAATCCTAAAGATAGTAGACAATCTGTTCAGAGTTCTGCAGGAATCATGTGCTTGAACAACAAAGTGTGAATGTTTTATGAAAAATGACACTAAATTAGATCTAGTCCATCTGAACAGACAAGTAGTATTTATGGTGGGAGGAAATCCAGAAGAAAACCTTAAAGCCAGCCTCTATCAGAATGCTTGAGCTACCAGGGAAAAGGAAATTGTGTGTGTGTGTGTGTGTGTGTGTGTGTGTGTGAGATTGTGTGTGTGTATGTGTCCATGTGTCCGCCTCCTCCAGATCCCCTGGGTCATATTACCTAAGTTCAGCACAGGAATGTTAAGCACATTGCTCTGGAGTAACCAATTGCACAATATTTATATTCCACCAAAAGTTGAACAGAGGGACAACAGAATTATTTTGAATTCTTTCACAACTCTGAAAAAGGAAACTTAGCTTAATTTGCTTTTGTTGTGTGGTTGCAGCAGTTATTACTTAACTGATGCAAGCCAACTCATTTTAGAGCCCGCTGGCCCAGCTGACTTCTCCGTGAGACACCTGTGCTATCTCACAGCTGAGGAGCTGGAGCGTGACCAGCAGCGTGGCTGTTGCAGCTCAACGTGGATTCATAGAACCACAGAATGGTTTGGGTTGGAAAGGACCTTAAAGGTCATCTCATTCCACTGCCCCGCCCTGGGCAGCGACACCTCCCACCAGCTCAGGTTGCTCCAAGCCCCGTCCAACCTGGCCTTGAACCCCTCCAGGGATGGGGCAGCCACAGCTTCTCTGGGCAACCTGGGCCAGGGGCTCACCGCCCTCACAGCAAAGAATTTCTTCCTAAAGTCTAATCTAAATTTCCCCCCTTTCAATTTACCACCGTTACACCTACAGCTGTGCCCAAGCCAGCTTACTTTTGACCCGGTTTTGAAACCTACATGGGACTCAGACTATCAGACATGGACTAATTCATCCCAACATTGGTGGAAACTTAGAGAAAACCTACCAAGGATCTACTGGAAGACTGAAGTTTATTTTGAACAGCAGTGTCGGTCATGGCTGTTGGTGCCAGTCCAGCTCCATTAAACTTGGTGCCAGAGCCAATGATTCATAACTGTTTGTTCAACAAATGTTAATCTATGAACATACGGAGATTACCTCAATGAGTTTAAATTGAAATACGAAGCACAAAATACAATTTAATCTAATCTATAATTCTGTATTTTTGTTACCACCCGTAGTTACACTATATCAACTCTTTCAATATACCCACAAGCTTTGAGAAATCAAAAAGAATCTAAGCTTTGCTAGTAAAACTTTGCAGTCTTTTTCAGGCAAAACTTCTTAAATAGCTAACAAAGAAAGGAGATAAACGTATGACTAGCAGCAATATGGCAACTGTCAGTTTCTTAGGCATTATAAGGACAAAAAATAAATAAAAAAACACCCTTCCCTTATTAAGACCACAAATAAAAGAGTAAATTCACACTTTAGGCTCACTGAAAACTAGTTTGAATAAGTTCTAGAAAGGCATCCATGAGGAGGAATCTCAAATATAATCGAAGAAAAATTGTTTAGAATGCCATTAAAAGAAACGGGAGTCCAGCTCTCACTGGGAGTAATAAATCCAGTATCTCTCACTAGACTGTAGCGAGAGTCACATCATGAAAAACCATGAAAAAGTGAAAAGATGAGGACCATCATGGAGCTTCAGACACTGCCTTTCATTGTAGCCCTGGTGAGGGATGCTGAGTGTTATCAGTAAATTTGGAGGCACGTGAGCACCCCTCTCTTTCCCACCTCGCTGCCAGGGCCCTGAGGGCACCACTCAGCCCTTCTGTCCCTGCCTGGCCCCCTCCACAGAACCACAGGTTCATAGAGTGGTTTGGGTTGGAAGGGACCTTGTGTTCTCCAATGGGATAAAAATAGGTAAAAAATTGTTATGATGTTATTGGCCACTTCAGTGAACGTCAAAATGTATTGCAGGAGTCTAACTTCATGTATTTTCGCTTTCAGGATGCTATATTACGAATGGATTAGAATTGCTATTGTACATTGCATCGATTAAAAAAAGAAAAAAGCAACAAAACTCTTCTCCTTGCTGGCTACCACCTTTAAAAGCCTAAGAAGATACTCCTGTATCATTCAATAATTTTCTTCTTTCAGCTGTATCACTGCTGCTCTTGCTTTTCTGCTCACCAACTGTACCACCCCTGGACATTTAAAAATCATTACTATTTTTCCCTTTAAAATTATTATCATCAGGGTGGTATTTGCTACACAGGCATACTTTGCTCACATAGAAAATCACAGAAAGGAAACCTGAATCAAACTTGTGCAATATACCAAGAATACAGGGCTTATTAAGGACCCTTTCTAAATTCCAATGACTAGAGAGGGACAAAAAGTAGAAACTTTCCAGTCATTTTTATTTTGGTAGTATTTTTCATTCACCTTTCAGTCCCACGGTTTCTGATCAGATGCTCATGTCTACTACAGCTACAATAAGTTTGTAATAGATGATGAAGATTACTGAATAACCCAGGGTTTTTCCAGGATTTGAGGCTGACTGCGATTGCGTTGGTTTCTGGACATCAGTTGCACCATCTCCAATAAGCTGGATTCACGCCAGCTCACTGAGAGTCTCTCAAGCTGGTACCAAAGAAATGCAGGCATATAAAATCATTAAATCTTTCGGAAAATAATTGCTGATGCCTACCTGCAGAATAAACGCAGCAGTAAAAGTAACAGAAAACTTACTGAACAACTTTAATGCATACAGTCTAAATTCTTTGGGCAATAAGGCATAAATTAACCCACAGCTTTGCAAAGGGCATTAACAAACTCAAAGAGTGGGGAATGGAAGCATATGTTTCAGAACTATGCGAGACAGTGAAAACCGAACATGACGATACAGTCTGTGTGTAGGTGGCATTTAGGGAAACTACCTACACAAGAGGAATTTGGTTAGAAGGAAATGGGACTAGTTTGAGGTAAATTGCTTTTGCTATAATTTAACAGATCCAACTATTATTCATCTCCGTGTTTTCCTATAGGAAATGGTACCATTAGAAGCATACTTGGATAGATTTTTAGCAAATAGCAATAATTAGAAGCACCTTTGGGGTTTTGTTGCACATCATTTGTTAAGAATCAAGAAATATGTGGATACTGTAACTGAAGAATATAATTTTTCTTCATAATTCTGTAAAAGATTAGGGGTTGACCTGCTGGAGAGCAGCTCTGCAGAGAGGGACTTGGGAGTCCTGGTGGACAACAGGTTGCCCATGAGTCAGCAACGTGCCCTTGTGGCCAAAAAGACTAATGGTCTGCTGGGCTGCATTAAAAAGAGTGTGGCCAGCAGGTTGAGGGAGGTCATCCTCCCCCTCTGCTCTGCCCTGGTAAGGCCACATTCTGGGGCACTATGTCCAGTTCTGGGCTCCCCTGTTCAAGAAAGACAAGGAACTACTGGAGAGAGTCCAACAGAGGGATAGAAAGATGATCAAGGGACTGGAGCATCTCTGTGCTGAGGAGAGGCGGAGAGCCCTGGGGCTGTTCAGCCTGGAGAAGAGAAGGCTGGCAGGGGATCTCATCAATGATCATCAATATCTAAAGGGTGGGTGGCAAGAGGATGGGGACAGGCTCTTTTCAGTGGTGCCCAGCAACAGGACAAGAGGCAACAGGCACAAACTGGAACACGGGAAATTCCATCTGAACATAAGGAGAAACTTCTTTCCTGTGAGGGTGGCAGAGCCCTGGCACAGGCTGCCCAGAGAGGTGGGGGAGTCTCCGTCTCTGGAGACATTCCAAACCCGCCTGGACGCGTTCCTGTGCCACCTGCTCTGGGTGACCCTGCTCTGGCAGGGGGTGGGACTAGATGATCTCCAGAGGTCCCTTCCAACCCCTCCCCATTCTGGGATTCTGTGATTCTGTGAAGAGATGCTTTTCAATATTCTGATGAATATTGTGCACATGAATATAGCGTTCAAGCAAATATATCCAGAAAATACACTGATACTATTAGTCACTGTTTGAAAGAATCTAGGCAGGTTGTTCATGAATTTTAATTTGCCATCTAACAAATGCAGTGAGATGTAATGACCAACAATACAAAATAATGTGAACTTTAAAGAGCTACTGAAGAGCTAAAGAAACATTTACTGGCCACTTTCATTCAGTAATGACCAACTAAAAGCATTTAGCACGAGCGACAGAACCCTTCCGAACCCTCAATCCAGAGAAACCTGCAGGAAGAGCGGATTTAGATTAGGACCACAATTCATTTAGCTGTTTGATTGCCAGCTGTGGTTGATTTCAGTCACACGTAACAATAGTTCAGGGGCTGTATCTGAAAAAGGATTTCGGCATCTAAAATCTACGTCCAAAAATGCAGTCTAAAATACCACACTGACTGAGCTTCTAGACACTTTTATCCCACTTGAGCCCGTCTGGGACACAGTGAGAAGGTGGGGTTTCTGGGGATGCCTGCTGGCTCCAATGAAAATGTAATAGTGCATTTTTTATGGTGTAAATTGATCACAGAAGGAAATTTTAGTTAAGAAGGTAATGGTCAGAGCGCTTGCCTAGGCAACAAGAAACTAGCACCAAGACATCTTACCAGCTCAGTTCCCAAATAGCTGGATTTCAGGATCATTTTTCTTTTAGTTCTTTTCTTTACCGGTAGAATGCATCTTTTGTTGTTCTTTTTGTGCACCTCAGTGTGAGGGAAGAGAAATTACAGAACTCTTTCACACTAATTTTGCATTACATGTTCCTGAAGTTGATCTCAGAACGCATAGAGAGACAAATGTAGCCATTCACTTCCTTGTGTGTGTATAATCCCTGTGGGAAGAGACTGTTTCTCATAAATATCGGGGATCTTATGGTTGCCTAATAATCACACATAAATACTAAAATTCATTGTTAACGGAGCACCACTGTTGCATGGCCGACCTTTGGGGAAGAAGTCATGGGTCAGAGTAATAGTTTACATGTTTGATTTCTATTAAATGACTTTACTGGAAGGGTGTTATTGAACGTCACTGGCACTGTAATAAATGGCCTGACCATAATCAGCACAGCAATATTCCTCTCCAGGCTGTCTAACAGCCTATGATAGTGTTAATTGATTAAGGTTAGCGTACTTATGAATCTTGTGCTGAATATGAAAATAATTTCTTTTGATGGCTCTGTATAAAAAACTATTCCTTGCAGTTGTTCACATACAAATTGTAAAATTGTCTTATTTTCAGTTTTATATGACACCAGCATATAAAATCCATTTCACTGTGCTGTGAAATACTAACAATGTAGCATCTGAGCCTTCGCCCTGTACCACTTTATAAGTATTTGCTATGTGAAATGGAAAATTGACTGAAGTTGGGGAGCACTGAAAGCATCAGCTGCGTAAGTTCCATGTTAATGGCATTCTTTGACCCCTAAAACATCTTTCACTGTTGGCAATAAATAAGTGTATTTTACTGCAATAATTTTCCCATGTTGTAACTTTCTCCAGTGGCATGGGACCATTACAATTTAAGAGGAAGGGAGGTATAACATTAGGTCAGGAAAAGAGCAGACTATGTGAATTAGGTTGCCGGGGGAGGACGTCTAGGCTCTCTGTTGGAGGCTCTGCCCCAATCCATGGTGTGTGAGCTATCAGCGTGACATATGTTACATTTCTTTCTTTACTGAAAAATTAAAGTGGTTTCATTAACTTGTAAAGTTTTTTAGATTAGTCCAATGGATTCTACAGGCAGGAACAGAAGCTCTGTGTATTTTTTTTAAGGTAAGTAAACCCCTGTCCCATTAAAAGGTCTTATTTTAAATTGTTTACAGACTGGGAGAAAAAATGCAAGTTGGATAAAAAATTGGTTGCTTAAAGATGCGCAAGAAACAGTAGGAAAGGGAAATGTATTTGACAAGGAATCAGGGTCGGAATTTGAGACTAGCTAGGCAAAGTGACCATAACAAGCAGGTAAGAAAGTGGGAACAAAAACTGAAGAATAAGCTCAAGGACATACATGTGAGTAAGAGGTGGTGAGGACAGACAGTATTGACCGTTAAAAGAAATTAGAGGAAGAGCTGGGATGGAAAGATTAAATGCAACAACTGGAGAAAACAACCTGGGATATTAGATGGGTAATAGAAAGAGAAAAAAGATTGTAATGTGAAACTGAGGAATTAGAACAGCTATTTCAAAGCATCAACAGTACAGAAGAAAATGGAAGGAAATTACATGGAAAGAAAGATGGTCAAGAGCAGAATGGACCGTCTGATGGCTGCAAAGTGGGCATATGTACCCAGAGTTCCTGAACCTCATCTGTTCCTCAAATAACTACCGGTATTTATGAAACTCATGGGCTAGAGAATAGAATTTCCTAAATAGAGGTAGACATCTATGAATCTGTCAGCACCTTTGCATGATTTTCTGTTCTCTATCCAGTGCTGGAACTCTTCTGCTATGAAATTAAAAGGTTCCCAACCAACAGTTCTAGATGGTAGCATTCCTATTCTTGCCTTGTTTCCAAAGAAAACTGAGAAAACTGAGGTTATACAGTTGCACCGCCTGTCTAACACCTTTTAACCAACTGGTCAATGTCCACCAATTTTTTCAGACAGGAAAAAATCCTTTGGCAGGGGGGTGGACTAGATGATCTCTGAAGGTCTCTTCCAACCCTTACCATTCTGTGATTCTGTGATTCTATGATTCTGTGAAGTGGTCTTGTTTTGCTACATATTTTATGAAGTGCAATGACTGGTCAAGAATACAGACCCCTTCGAGGATCTACTGGCAAAAAAGGAAAATGGAGGGATGTGTAGCTGGTGGTGTAGCTCCTGCTAACCAGGATACATGCAGCTTTGCACTGTTGAGTGTGTTTCTTGATTTTCTAGTTGGGCAGGAGGTAGGAAGGAGGTAGAGCTACTGGAATTTCATGGGAGTAACTATACAGAACTGGAGGCATCACAAGGAAGTAGCAAAGAGGTTAGAGATATTGGGGACCTGAAGACAGGAACAGGAGTCACGGGACACTAAAGGTAACAAGAACTAATGGGAAGAGGAGTCCCTGATGAACACGAGAATTCAGGACATTGTTCCCTCCAGCCCACGAATTCTGAAGTCAAGCATCACTGAAAGCTAAATCACTTTTCTTCTAACTCCCCCAAAATGGCTCCCATGTACGCTCAAAACCGTCCATTGAAGGAATATGGAGTTGAGAACCTTAGAACCAGCCTCCCAACCTCAGTCTGTCCCTTTGTACATTGGGCAGTAGATGCCTAGTGGCATTTCTAAAACATATTTGTGCACCTCAACTACCACAAGACCTTTGAGATGCAGTTTCTGGTTTTGAAAACATTGTTTGGTTTTAACTTCAAAATTCTGTATTCTGTAGATAAGCGAAGAAATACCAATAATAAAACCATTAAAAGGTTCTCTGCATGATAACAATTGTAATTCTCATGTTATACATAACTGCATCCCTCTCTTGTATAGTAACTAAAATGTTTTAATATTGTAATTTAAATATTTCCATTAGAAAGCCAGTTAGGCTTTCACTAGATTATTGTGGGGAAGCAAGTTCTTTCTTGGCAGCAGACTAATCATTTTTTACATAGTTTCTTTAGAAGACAGCCAGTGAAATAATTTGCCTCCTTTCGTGTGGTTTACAAAGGCCTAAAATACAATCTAGCAACGGAAGAGAATGAATAACAAAAGCAAGACCTGAGTACCTGAGTCAGAGAAGTACATGTAGTCAAATTGTTGACTGCTTTTTTCTCAATTTTTCACAAAATATTGACTGCATCCTTAATAAAGTGGTTTTCTACTTCTGAAACTTTGTTTATTTCTTGGCTCCTTCTAAGACTGGGATTACAGGGAATGGGCTGCTTGGCAGAAGTTTTCTCCTGTTATAGTTTATCTCACAATTCTAATAACACTTGGTTCTTGGCTAACGGAAAATATGTTTCCCTACACTTGAGACAAGCATTAGGCAAGTTATAGAAAAATCAGCTCTGTGCTCTCTTGCTGTCTTGAAGATCTGCATGGTATTATTCCCAGGAGCACAGAGTGATTTGTATCAAATTTATTCATTTCAGACCACCACGGAGTGGAATAAATGTTTTTCAACGAAGTAGGCGCACTTAATGCTCTCATTTCATAGTCTCCCTATGCAAACAACAACTCATTTGTTCAAGTATTGCTTTGCTCTGTCACATTAACCATCTTTCCTCGCAAATTCTATAACTCACATCTGGTGCCTCAACCTTGGGAGCTCTGCCACGGACTGCTATATCTATCACTGCTTTTTTGGCCCAAACCTTTTTGTTCTACCAGCTTTGAAACTTCAATGCATACTTTTTACATGTTGCGATAAATCCGCATTTTAATTCCTGCCTTGTGCCAAGGTCAGAGACAAACAGTGAACTCTTGCTCTGGCTCTGACAACTCTTTAAAGCCTTAGTCGTACAATTCACACCAACAACATTTATGTCCCTTGCAGGGCATCCCTGAAAAAATTTGGAAAATAAACTCAAATTAAATATATTTGGTTGGTTGTTTTTTTGGTTTTTTGGTTTTTTTTTCAAGTTAGGGATGTTACTGAATAAAGCAGTTTGTATTAATTCTATTTGTAACTCAAGAGACGCATTTCAATTACTAGATAGGCCTGTAGTGAATATAGTCTATGTTATTTTTAAGGGGTTTATAATCATAGAGTGGTTTAGATCTATATTTACCTGTTCCAATAACAGTGGATCAGATTCTCTCACATATTTTAATAATTTCCCCCGTCTGATGTGAATGCAAAGCATTGCTATTCTGATTACGTTACAGGTTTTCCGTAAAAATGCCAACAGCTGTGTAAGGCACTGGGGAATATTATCTACTCTTTTGTTTTAAATTATCATCATATAATTGTTTCATACTTGTTTCTGCTGAAAGTATGTCAACATATATATTTCTCATTTAAGAGAATATATATTTTTCAGTTAAGTGTTCAGTTAGGATCCCATTAAGTTCAATAGTTCTGGTGAGCCTACATTAAACATTTACTTATTTTTCAGAATCTTGATAATAGTGCCCATGTCATACCAGTAACATTAGAAACTCATATAGAGAGATTAAAAAATGTGATATGACTTTCAGTCAAAAGCCTTAGGAGATCAATGAGATAGTTGTGAAAATATGCTCATGCTTTTTCTGAAATGCGAAGCCCGTTTTGTGTGCCCGTGGTCACTCAGGTTTCGCTCTGATAAACCGTAAATAGCAAAACTTGAATATGAAAATGGTATTATTTTGAAATGTTTCCTTTTCTGGGTTAAAGAAAAAAATAAATACATAATGCTTTGCTAGTGGAAGCATTGGAGAAGTTTTAGAGTTGAATTTTGTAACTGTCAACATGAATTATTTAAAACTGAAAAGCTTCTTTTTGACCAATTCAGCAAAGTACGATGACTCAACTGCATTGTTTTGAGCATCTGTAATATCCTGTGCCCTCTTTCAACCACTTTTTTTTTTGAAAAACAGACTATGACAAATGATCTGGTGTAGCCGGAGCAAGCAATCCATCCAAAGCTCAGTACTCTGAGAACATCGTTAGCAACAGGTACAGAGAGAATGAGAATTCCCACAGCTCATTCCGGAGTCGGGGTAAACAAAAAAGCTGTGTGGAAATCATAAATTTCACTTCAGGTTAATAAACTAAAAGATATGGAACTGTGTTGCTCTGATCAAAATGAAATACTTTCTCTTCTGAATGGAAAGAAAAAATAATTTTGAAGAAACAGGCACTCAACTATGAAAAAAAAGGAAAAAGTAAACAGAACAAGAAAAAATAGGAACTACTTTTGTTACATGCACTTCTTTGCCTTATCTAAGCTACAAAACACTAACGTTTTCAAATTAAAATTAAAATCCTACCATTATTAGGAAGAGAAAAAATGTTGTATCTTGATTTCTCAATGCAGTAAGAAAACTTTGGTAGTGTTACGAAACACATTATCACCTAATGATATCCACTTACTGCCAAAAGATGCAAAATATACCCCAAAAATATACCCCATAAAATCCCCTTGCTAGAGAACGAGTGAAGCTTCTACAATCTTTATTCAGAGAAATAAACAGTCTAAGAAGTCTCTTGTAAATTCAGATTATAAAAATTAATCATATTATTATTTTGATAACCAGTAAAATAGATACTGCATCATTATCTATCAACTAAACAAAAAAGTAGGTTTTTTCTAACAATATGTTATTTAATACATGCTTGGAGCTTCAAGTTTAAAACATTAACAGATTTTTTTATACATTTCCGTTTAGAAAACATTGATCGTCTTTCCCTGTTTCCTGTCCTGAACTGAGAGAAACCCCCGCTAAAATAAGAAATAGCATTTGGCAAATGAACCCAGGGGGAGTGTGGAGGCTGTGAGACTTCATCCTGAAATGTTTAAGATATTACATTATTTCTAGTGAACCGAGATTAAGAAAAAAATTGTGTACTATTACACTGCTGTATAAGAGTAAATAAGGTGTGCTTTTTTTAAATTAAAGTCTTGGGATTGGGTTAATGCTCAGGTAGAGAGAAAAACAACACACCTAATTGAACTGTTGGAGGAAAGCAGTTTTCTTTCCTTATGGTTAAAAAAAGTAAGGAAAGACGATTTTAGAACAGTAACGTGAACAAGGTAGAAAAGTTCGTTATTTCTGCAAGAGAAAATCATTCTCTTCCAATCAACTCGAATTGCTTTAGTGTAAGTCGCTCAGTGTAAAAACCCAGTTAGAATGTATATCCAGATCATTTAAAATCTAGAAAGGAACAGGGTTTCGGGAAAATATTCTTTATGTTCGTCATAAAACACAAAATAAACCCCTTTAATTTAGTGCCAAAGTAAATATGTTTCATTGATCCAGAAGAAAACCCTTCCGAGTCCCAGTCAACCACCTTCCAACAAGTGCCCAGCTTCCCCCTAGCCAGCTGCTGTCTGGTCGACACAACCTAGACGTCGTAGTGACACTCTGACGTCTAAGACAAGAATCTTCGTTAGGTAATTAGAATCTGGCAAATTACATTTCATTTTTAGCTGTTCTAACCACCTTGCTTAACGGTTTATTAAGAGAACACAGTTGTTATGCCAAAACAGAAAAGAAAGTACTTCTCAGAAAAAAAGAAAAAACAAAATTACCTTTTCCGACATAGGACAGTCTATTTGGAAATAAATAAATAAAGCGCATTTCTATTTTTAGAATTACTTCCACTGAATTTTTTGACTAGAACTCTATTCATTGTACTAAACTGTCAATTTATTTACTGTTTCAGTTTTTTACATATATCTCTCATTAATGATACTGAGGAAACTACGCCATCAAACTGGAGGAATGAATTAATGACTTCCATGGGTTTTAGATCAAGCTTTTAATTACCACAGTTAAAAAAGGACCAAAAAGGTACAGTATAAAAATAATAATTACTATGAATTTAAGGTTTACGAAATGTTGTCCTCTCAGTCTAAGTAACTAAATACAGTTCTTCGAACCACAGTGAAAATGAAATATATAGTTTTCTAATATTGGCACTGCAGACAAATTTTAACTTAGCCCAGAAATCTGTGTGCAAACGACGCTGATTTGGCAGCGTACAGCAGAAGGAGGAACCTTTGCTACACAAAATGTACCTCTGAGCATACGTAAGTGTCGACTACTGATTAAAAAGTCTATAGTATGATTTAATAAAATCAACTGAAGACCTGAGAGGTTCCTGCATGCAAGGTGTCATATAATACTTGCAAATCTGGCTTTTTATATTTAAATTTTTCTTGAGCTGCTTACCTAGGTTTAGCTGGGCTTTTTAATCTGCAGAGCAATTTACCATCTCCTGCCACCGCAGCTTCTGTGCAAAGGAACCCGCTGGAGTTAGAGAGGATGCGTTGCTTTGGTTGCGTTTGAGAGATCATGCATCACTTCTTATTCACAGTTCTCTCCTGATTATCACAAAATCATCTATTTTTAACACAAAAACCACACTAATGTGCTAGGACCTATTATAGCTGTTATTTAATTGCTGGCATTTAGCAGGCAGAATGAAAAATAATGTCATGTATTTTATGTTTACTTACCAGCATTGTCATTTAGCAAAAAAGTAATGGGCTGCGAATATTAGAAAAAAGAGATAAAAAAACTGCCAGTGGATTTTTGCTTTTTTAAAAGCAATTTCAAAGCATACATTTGGAACTGAATGCATTTCACTTTCAGCTTTCAAAAAAGAATTGGAACCGCTTTTTTATACGCAGTGCTTCTGAATTTTTGAGTCCCAGCAGCAAAAAAAGCTTTCTGTGCAGACTCATGCGAGGGGTTTTTGGCAAGCGATGCCTCAGGCACTTCTCAAGTCAAACATACAGAGAGAAATGCCCTTGAGAAAATGCCCTAAATAAAATAGGAACAAGCAGCAACAATTCCAAATAGTTTCAGCATGCTAATGATGGATATGAACGTCTTTCTAGTTACCAGAGCTTTTCCTGTCTTCTAGATCACCAAAATGCTCCCTCCAAAGGCAGCGTTTACAAAATAATAATAATAATAATAATCTTACAAAGTTAAAATGTAGTGATGCATCTGACCTTCAGGGTTGAAACCCTACCTTCCCTGAAAAAAATATCAAAACTTTCAAGTAATTAACCCGTCTCGATTTTTTATGTTAGGTTTTCCTTTCACTAGGGAATGTGGAAATATAATTCATACTCACAGAACTGCTCCAGTAAGTCACTTTTCATAGCAAATTTATGCTTCTGTTAAACTAAATACAGTTTTTTTCCCTTTAAACAACATAAACAAACTCTTACAATAGCAAATTTATTTTCCGCTTATGGTAGACAAGGAGAACTAAAGCTTCCATAAGAATAAAGCATATTTTAAGTGGATTTCAGTACCATATGGGGAATAATTGTAAAAGGTGCTGTACTTCAATCAAACTCAGACAAGGTTTTCTATGGTCTTTGAAGCAAATTATTTCTGTTTCACAAATGGGTGCTAATCATAACATAACAGCATCAAGGGCGTTGTAGCAATCTAATCTCAGACGTAAAGTGATGTTTATGACACTAATTGATTCATTATACAAACAGCAGTGATTCTTTGGCTTTTCAATATAAATAAGTCATAGTAATCCTTGTATTTAGCACTACAAACGTCTGGACAAATGTTTCACGTACACTGTGGAATCTGGAAATGTAATGCATGGGGAAAAGGCTTGTGATAATCTAACAAATACCTCACATATGTATTTGGCAGATTCAGGGGCAGCAGGAGATGATTATTCCTCTCCAGCTGCTTCGCAGGGACCCTCCGTGCCCCTTCCCGGCACTGCATTTGGCCACGTACACACACCTCCGCAGCTCTGCCAATGCTGTACTTGAGAATTCACTCTGATTTTACTTTCATAGGGAAAATACAGTTTCTAAGAAAGTACCTCAGTACACACCTTCTTACAAACTTTTCTTAGCGTTTCTTACACTAAAGACTTCAGAGTGAAAAATGATGCTTTGTGAGAAGGCACCCCTTTCCTAAGGAGGTGCGATAAAAGTAATAAGACTTTGTAGGAATAGCTCTTTATTGTAATCATTGCCTTTGCTACTCTTTGTAAAAAGAAGTAAATGTAGTGCTTTCTTCAACAGCCTCAACACGAAGCAGCCCAAAATTTGAGCACTTAGTGCTAATACAGTAATAGCTATTTTCTAGTTTAGAGTCAGTGATGCAGTTCCTACTTAGCTTCATTTTGCAGTTCAGCACTCATAAAGTCACTTATTGAAAACGATTACGAAAATCTGCGATTGATATTATAATTGATGTTGGTAGATCAAGGAGCAGTTCTTTCACCGAGAAGCAAGCGGTAAGCGTGAATTATTACCACGTACACTGGGATGCCCATCAAGCAAAGGTGCAAAGTCCATATTTGAAAAAAGCTCAGGACCTTGAGGGAACTCCCAGCCCTTAGTTCTCCTGCCTGACCTCCCCTGGGGCGTCCCCCCACCCTGCTCACAGCCTGCAGATACCATTGTGGGGAGAGTAAATGGTTAAATCAGTCCTGAAATCGAATTTATTGTGACTCCAGGTCATCATTTCACCAGAAACATAGCGCTGAAAGGAGCTAACCAAGTTTAGTCCAGCTCCTCATCCCCTGCGTTGCAAGAGTCCCTGCTGGCTGTAGATATCATGCAAGAAACTCATCAACATGTATAAGAACTTGCAAACCATCAACATATCATTATCTGTAAACATATTGCTTTCTTGATAATATATTTAACGAGCAAAGATAATTTGGCTGCTGTATTTTTTGTACCGAAAAACCAGTATGTCAGCTCAAATGTATGTGCCCTTTGTAAATATCCACAACAAAAAGGTGCGGTGGGTGATTTTTTTTTCCTCATATTCTGAAAGTATCCATGATCATACTCTAGTATCCCATCCACTTTTTTACCACAAATAGCCTATAAATAAAATTATAACTTATTTTCATTGTTTGTAGATGATAGAATCCAAGAATCTGCATTTTCATGGGGCTCTGAACAACCCGAAGCGAACTCATCATTCACATAACCAAAAGGAAAACCAGATTTCTACCGGGTTAAAAAATACAGTCTTACCAAACTTACAAAATATTTGTATAAAATGTTAGTGGAAAAGAGGAAAATAACCATTGTTTTGGAATTCCAAAACATTCTTAAGGTACTTACACCACCTGCAGGCTCAAAAAATGAATAAATGAAAATGCACTCTGTCTTTTCCTCTATGTTTAACTGTATTTCCTATTATATTTTCCCTTACACTTATAGCTTTCGTCTTTTAACTAAACTTATCATTGTCATATATTTCGTCTTTGCATATTCTTTTCCATTTTACTTCCCTGTATTGTAAAAAAGTTGAATTTAAGGTAAAATAAGACAGTAGATACTGTAGAATATTCTGTTATTTCTGGATTGGAACTTTCTACATTTCGTTATTTTCAATTTTTATATAAACTCTTTAAGCTACAATTACTTCAACGTTCATCCTGGGAAAAGCAAAAGGGCATTTCAACAGTTTATTTGACGAAGATTTATTTTTTATGTTTACCTTGATTTCTATTAATACTGATGGATTTCATTGAAACCCTGTGTGACTTCTGGTTTTCAGCATGGCCAAAAATATATCCTCAAATTAACTACTTTTTATATAAAAGCCATTGAACTCCTGTCACTGAAAACGGAATTTATTTATTTTCCTTTTCTATGAGCTTTCTGAGA
This sequence comes from Sterna hirundo, assembly GCA_009819605.1. NCBI lineage: Eukaryota > Metazoa > Chordata > Aves > Charadriiformes > Laridae > Sterna > Sterna hirundo. Next base: position 2,964,372 of record CM020441.1, read on the forward strand.
TCGTTATTTGACAACGGCAAATGTCTTTTTCCAAAGAGATAATTTTATGTGTGTATAAACAATTAAAGAGAATATCCACATGCCATACGTAGAATATAAATTACACGCACTGAGAATGCCCTGCTCCTAATTTCCAGAAGTCTCATTTTTCAGTAGACATAATATTCTCATTAATTCCAGCTGCTGGAGAAAGAGAGAGAGTCTCAAAACGAGCCAGACTCCCAGGCAGATGTATGTAGAAGTTAATTCCAGATAGGTGATGCTGAGGAGTGTGTATGTAGGGATACGAAAAAGAAACTTGTGGAAAGAAAATGACAAGAAGAATCAAAGGCAACAGGCCTTAGTATTGTACTGCAAACTGATGAAGCTGAAACTTCCACATTATTGTAAGAAAAGCACATCCTAGAAGCATGAAAACAGTGTGATTAACTGCTCAGTTATGAATGTCACAGAAGAAATTAGTAGTAGACAGTGAAAATGTAGTGGCAGCACGCAGTTGCTCAAAATCATTAGTGCTGGAGGTATAAAAAATAATTCTGGAGTTAGTTCCTGACATCAAATTACAAATCTGAAGATCCTCAGTTTCTTTTGGGTAAACCCTAAGTTTCTTTTGAGCTCCCGGCAAAGAGATGTGATGAAATAACATTTTAAAGAAGTGAAAGTTGTCATTGTGACTACAAAGAAGCGTACCAGAGCTATCAGTGTGGATTTCAGGAGTTATTTGTCAAAAGCAGAGTAATCTCTTAGGGTATTTTGAAACTATAATTATTAACTTTTGAACTATTTACATCCAGTGCACCTCACTGGGAAATAACCATTTAAAGCATTCATATGAAATAGCCGCCAACAGACCGGTAAATACAGATTTCCTGTCACACTATTTCAGGACATCGGAAGTCGCATGCATCAAACAAAGCAATATTTCACAGACTGTCTATCTGGGCATGTCTGGAGAGCGCAAGAAGTTGGGTTTCCCACATCTATTTGCAGGCCTTTCAGTTTGGACTTCTTCCAGAGTTTCCTTCTTATTTTGCCAAAAGTAACTATGGCACTGGCCCATTCAGCATCATTTCTGTCACCCGGGTTTGAGCAACTTCTGTAGCTGGGAAAGTGATTCACGTGGTGCTGGTTGCTGCCAGAAGCCAGAACTCCATAAGAGTAGATAATAAACGTTACGTTGTCTAAGTTAAAAAATATTTTTATTTATTTAACTAACCCATTACTTAATTTTGGATTATTTGACTGGGGCTTACAACAGGCTAGAGATGAGGATTTATTCTTGCAGTCAGCAAATCTCTGTTCAAAACACACAAATTCTGCTGCAAATTCACAGAAATTCAGTCCCCCTAGAGGCAAATGAAAGCAATCTGTTTTTTTTTATATGCCTGATAAACAGGTATTAGGTCATTGGGCTACACCTGGACCCAAACTGTCTCCATCTGCTTTGTTCATAGATTACATCGCTTCTACTACTTGCAGTCAGCTATGGAAATACCGTAAATGATAAGACTGACATTAATATGCAAATTAGCCCACATCCATAATATTCTGTCTTTCCATATGATTTGGTGTTGAAATAGAATCAGTTAATTCCAAAGCCAGTTTAATTCCATATGTAATCCCATCTATATTTCCCACGACGGTGTTAGATTAGAGCATTTTTCTGCACTGCTATTTTCGGAAGTACGTGAGCACGGTTATCACTGATGGCCACAAGCTAATGGCCATGACCTTCCCTGTACCAAGTGCTCCATGACTTCTGAATAACAAAAAAAGGATGTAATTTCTGCCTAGAAATGCAACTGCCTAAATGTAATCATTAGCTCCTTTAAAACGGGCTGAAAATTACCTGAAATACCCCAACCCTGCTGGATTTGTAATCCAATTTTTTAAGTCTGGGATCCTGAATGCCATTACTCCCTAAGTAAAAATTAAAGCAGTAGTCACTTTAAAAATAAGTGCAGTTTAAATATTTTGGATGAAGCCAGAAATGAAATATTTCATCTGTTTCATAAAATTAAGGATGTATGAAAGTTCTAAATAAATATTTCCATCAATTCAATGAAAAAAAAAAAAAGGATTATTCTTTCTGTCATCATAAATGCCACTGTATGGATCCAAAAAATGACAACTGCAGGTCATAGAGCAGGGATGGATAATAAGTTTTTTTACCTGTTCTGGGGCGTGTTCTTCCTACTTGAACCTACTTGAATAATCTTTCTTTACTGAAACAGTGACTAAACACGGTTGGGTTTTTTTCCTGTAGATTCAGAAATATTGTTGCTACGAGCCTTTGGCCAAAAGGCCATACAGTGTATTCCACCATTGCCTTTATTTCGTGAGGTAGCTCTATTGTAACGCAGAGAAATAAACCGGTGCCAGAACCTTTCCTTTGGGCTCTGGAAAGCTCTTCATACAGTAAAATTACCCCCAGATTAAGGGCTTCCACTTCATGGCGGCTGCTCCATCAGTCCAGTTCAGAGGTTGTTTGGGAATGTTAAAACTGTACTGTGTAACCTTGAGTAGCCCGTAGAGCTTGATAGATGTCTCCCATTCACACACGTCAGGAAAAAGTGTCTACTTCTCAGTAGCCAGGCCTGCCTCAATGATGAATTCTAATCAGGAGTCAAGGACATGGTAAATATTTCTGATACTCGTGAAGTTCCCTCTTCAGAGAGAGCTGTGATTTTTGCAGTCTCACATCGCTGCAGGCTAAAGCAAACACATCTTTCTAAACCTTTGCTTACACGCTAAAAAGAACTTGGAAGAGTTTGTGTAACATTGCCCCCTGGTGAACTTTTTTGTAATATTTCTATTTCAAAACGGCTAGAATGCCGAATTTTTACTTCGGTTATTGTTGTATTACATTCTTCTTGATGACTAAACATAATTCTTTTAATAATAAAAAACCTCTATTCATTTAAAGGCAAAATACTCAGATTCCATTAAATAGGAAATGCCAGAACACTCTGAAGTTATTTCTTATAAATCTCATCAGTGAGATCTCCAGGGCAGATTGGCAATAGCCCAGTGCTCCAAACACACAAACACTTTCATACTTAAGGTCATATCAGTAAAAAAAAATTAAACTGACCCATATTTTTACATAGTACTATTGGACATGGCATAAAACTGAGTACCTCGTTTACCAGACCACAATAAAATAAAAGAATAAATAGTCCTATTGAAGAAAACATAATTAAATAGAATACTCTGTGTTAAATATAAGCTGAATTTTGGCAGGAGATGAAACACCGCAGCTATAATTCTGCATACAACAGTTAAGGTCATTCTAACGGCTCGGAGGAGGATTACGCGTCGTAGTAGGAATTACCCTGCATTCCATTCACCACCTATAAAAGATTACGGCTGGGCTTTTGCTGACCGACTCCATCAGAAAAATTAGGTAAGGACATTTCAGAAGTGTTAGAAATCCAATACCCTTTATTTGGTTACCTGTGTTTTTCCCGGGGCAGAAAGAATCAGCCTCTTCAGGTACTTAAATGTGATCTCTTTTCTGTAAGTAATCTTGTCCCAGGTGTAACTGCTAAATATTCGGAACTATCCCTTCCCCTACACATAGGTGAAATGTATAGATCACTTGCCTGGTTAATGACAAATTCTCAGTCTTCATGAAAACGAGTAACTGCAGCCACCTGTCACAACAGGAAACAACAATGTCATAGAATCATAGAATCATAGAATCATTTAGGCTGGAAAAGACCCTTGCGATCATCAAGTCCAACCATCAACTCCACTCTACAAAGTTCTCCCTTATACCACATCCCCCAACACCACATCTAAACGAGTCGTAAACACATTCAGGGATGGTGACTCCACCACCTCCCTGGGCAGCCTATTCCAGTGTCTGACCACTCTTTCCATGAAGAATTTTTTCCCAATGTCCAGCCTAAACCTCCCCTGCTGCAGCTTGAACCCATTCCCTCTTGTTCTATCACTAATCACCTGTGAGAAGAGACCAGCCCCAACCTCTCTACAATGTCCTTTCCAGGAGTTGTAGAGAGTGATGAGGTCTCCCCTCAGCCTCCTCTTCCTCAGACAACACTCCCAGCTCCTTCAGTCACTCCTCATCACATTTATCCTCCAGGCCCTTCACCAGCTTCGTTGCCCTCCTCTGCCCTCGCTCCAGCACCTCGAGATCTCTCTCGTTTTGAGGTGCCCAGAACTGGACACAGTACTCCAGGTGTGGCCTCACCAGTGCTGAGTACAGGGGGACAATCACCTCCCTCCTTCTGCTGGTCACACTATTTCTAATACAAGCCAGGATGCCATTGGCCCTCTTGGTCACCTGGGCACGCTGCTGGCTCATGTTCAGCCGCTTGTCAATGAGAACCCCCAGGTCCTTTTCTGCCGGGCAGCTCTCCAGCCACACTTCCCCAGGCCTGGAGCGATGCGTGGGGTTGTTGTGGCCCAAGGGCAGGACCTGGCACTTGGCCTTGTTGAAGCACATTCCATTAGCATTGGCCCATTGATCCAATCTATCCAGGTCTCTCTGTAGAGCCTCCCTATCCTCATGCAGATCAACACCCCCGTTTAACTTGGTGTCATCTGCAAACTTGCTAATGATACACTCTATGTCCTTATCAGGGTCATCAATAAAGATGTTAAACAGAAGTGGTCCCAACACCGAGCCCTGAGGGACACCACTTGTGACCGGCTGCCAGCTGGATTTAACTCCATTGACCACCACTCTGTGGGACCATCCAGCCAGCCAGTGCTTGATCCAGCAGATCGTGTGCTCATCCAGGCCATGAGCAGCCAGTTTTTCCATGAGAATTCTATGGGGGACAGTGTCAAATGCTTTTCGAAAGTCTAGGTAGACAATGTCCACAGCCTTTCCCTCGTCCAATAATTGGGTTATCTTGTCATAGAAGGAGATCAGGTTCGTCAGGCAGGACCTGCCTTTCATAAACCCATGCTGACTAGGCCTGATCCCCTGCTTGTCCATTATATGACTTGTAATGGCACTCAAGATGATCTGCTCCGTGACCTTCCCTGGTACCGAGGTCAGACTGACAGGTCTATAATTTCCCGGATCCTCCTTTCTGCCTTTCTTGTAGATGGGTGCCACATTTGCTACCCTCCAGTCCATTGGGACCTCCCCAGTCAGCCATGACTTCAGGTAGATGATGGAAAGTGGCTTGGTGAGCACGTCTGCCAACTCTTTCAGCACTCTTGGATGTAACCCATGCGGTCCCATAGACCTGTGCGCATCCAAGCGGCGTAGCAGGTCACTGATCACTTCCTCTTTAATTGTGATGACCTCGTCCAGCTTCCCCTCCCTGTCCCCTAGCTCATGAGGCTGGGTGCCCAGGGAACAGCTAGTTCCACTGCTAAAGACTGAGGTAAAGTAGGTGTTGAGCACCTCAGCCTTTTTCTCATCCTTTGTGACTATGTTTCCCTCTGCATCCAATAAGGGAGGGAGATTTTCCCTAATCCTCCTTTTGTTGTTAATGAATTTATAGAAACATTTTTTGTTATCCTTAACAGCCGTAGCTAGGTTGAGCTCTAGCTGTGCTTTGGCTCTCCTAATTTTCTCCCTGCATAGCTTCGCTATATCCTTATAGTCTTCATGAGAGACCTGCCCCCTCTTCCAAAGGTCATAGACTCTCCTTTTGTTCCTGAGGTCCATCCAAAGGGCCCTATTTAGCCAGGCCGGTCTCCTTCCCCACCTACTTGTTTTTCGGCACACGGGGACAGCCTCCTCCTGTGCCTTTAAGACTTCTCTCTTGAAGTGTGTCCAGCCTTCCTGGGCTCCTATATCCTTCAGGGCAGCCCCTTATGAGCAGCTCCCCCTGTTTGTTGCTCACACTGTGTGCATTGGTACAGATGCACTTCAGATGTGCTAATGACTCCAGCACCTTTTTGTGAGTTTGGGCCCCATTTCCCACCAGACCCCTCTCAGGTGCTTCCATGATTTGTAAACGTCTGTCCCTTCTCTCAAATGAAATGGCAGAGCAAGAGTCCTCACTAGTCCACCATCCTTCAAGCCCTGGCATGCCTCCCTTGGGTTGGTTCCTGACGGGCCCCGTTATCTCCCCTTCCCCCCTCATATCTAGTTTAAAGCCCTGTCAATGAGCCTTGCTAACTCCTGCCCCAAAGTTCTTTTCCCCTTTTGGGACAGGTGCGTCCCACCTGCCACCAGCAGGTCAGGTGACTCATATAGCAGCCTGTGATCAAAAAACCCAAAGCCCTGCCGATAACACCAGTCCCGGAGCCACGAGTTGACCTGATGCCTCTTCCATTTTACATATAAATGTGTGTAAATATATATATGCACACATACATATATATGAAGTCATTACAGTAAATTTGTTGGAAAGTAAAACAAGTTTTCCATTGGATTCCATTCATTTTTTTCCTCCCTTTTAAAATGTTATTATTTTGCTTTTTACCTAAAAATGGAAAGTCATCTGGCACCCAGGTGGCAGTACTGTCATGGAGGAGGCAGTGCCGACATCTCGAAGTCCTTGCTGTAGGCTCAGCTCCTGCGTGGGCACCACGCCAGTCTAACAGATGGCCGCCAGCAATGGCAGCAACGTGCCCTTGCACGGGCTCGTGCATCTCCTGCATTTGCCTGGGGAAAGACTTTCATCCAAGATTGTCCAAACAGCTGTTCGTTCTGAGTTTCTATCCGTATTGTTAAGAAGAGATGTCAACACTAATCCATTTTTAAGCTAGATTAATTATTTTAAAAGAGAAAAGTAAAGCAGCTTTTTTGGCTGGTGGAGTGTGAGCCGCGAAAAGTCGGTATCAACTTCATAAGGCTCTCAGCTCCGGCTTTCGAGAGAAAGGAAAACCAAAAAGCCGTGGTTACTCGGCATAAAACAAAGGAGAAAAGCGACGTCATCCTGAACAAACCCATATACAGACGAGCCCTAGTTTAGCATGATGCTCCAGCTGGGTGCTAGTACATTGTGGTTTCTGTGACCAAGTGGTGGCTACTTGGAGAATGGCTATTCCATGTGACACTTCTTAGAGGGATCGTTCTCCCCTTCTAGTCTCACTTTCTGGTGGTTTATTTGTTATATCCTTTTCCTAAATATGCCACAATGTGAGGGGGGAGAAGCAGAAAGAGAAGGCAATAATCAGACGGTGAGAGGCCATTAGGTGCCTGACAGTGCCTTGGTACTGCGCCTAATCCCACCTCCACTGCAGCCATGGGAAGGAAATGAATAAATTGACACTAAGTTTTCTGGTACTCCAGAATCCCCTTTTTCTTTGGCACTAAATCAGGATCCTCTGTCCCACAGCAGAAGATAAAAAGGCCAGAGCTTTTCCCATTGACTCGTTATTTAACTGAAATCCCATCTGACCAGAATTATAGAGATGAGATGCTGGTCTATGAGCTTTCCAAATCCCGGGGCTTTCAGACTTACCAGTTTGTACAGTTAGACAGCTGGCAAACTAAAGCCCCGAAGTTACTGACATTGTATCACCACTTTATTGACCAAAAAAGCTGTAAGGCCCGCTGGTTCAGCAGCTCTACAAGGGTTGGCAGAATGTGTAGAAGTAGGGAGTATCCAGAAATTGCTCCATTACCTTTCCTAAGTCTTTGGGATGACAACCCTGCAGGGTTGATATGAAAATGTTGATTTCTGAAAGTTGCCGTGGCTCCCCTTGGATTGCAGGGCCTGGATAAAAACCCTGTCCGGTTATGTGGACCTCATTTGTGACTACGTATATCGATTCCTTGTAAAACAGAGTTATTTGATGCTAGAAAACGTGACAACATCACTGAATTAAGGACTAGAAATCCAATGTAGATGTTTCTCTGTACCTCAATAATAATTTTCCTCCTAATCTGTATATATTGCCGTCCCAGCTGTTTTTATTCCGTGTGTTGAACCTGTGTTCTTTGCTTTGCAAACTAAATCTGGTCTGTACCAAAAACGCCCTATTTAGTTCTTTTTCAAAGATGGATTGAAAAAAGAGTAGCACGTTTCAGTCAGAAGACATCCTTCTAGGCCAGGCTCCATTTTAATCCTTTCCTTCCAACGGTAATCTTTTAGAGGGGTGGTATACAATCTACACTAAGAAGGAAGATGAATAGAAGCAGAAAAGTGACAGTATTTTCATTTTTAAAACACTAATTCTTTGGGGAAATGAGGGTTTTATGCTTATCTTTTATAGCAGCCGAATTTCCGTGGTGTGCTGCTGACAGTGTGCTAGCCACCGGTTGGAAGGCACAGGTTCCATTCTGACCCAGTGCAGTGGAAATGTTATTTTAGGTTAATAGCCCACCAACACCTCTTACAATGAGTATTTAATCAAAGAAACAAAAATCCTCTTCCAGAACTGCTTTACCAAATAAGCTCATGCTACTAGCGGGAACTTTTCAGGTAAAGGAAAGAGGGAAATATTTCCAAGTTCCCTTTGTATCAATGTTAAATTATTTGCTTTGTTAAACACTTGAATCCTGATGTATGACATAATCACACCATAGAGTTTAATGTAAATAAACAGTGACCTCTGAGAAACTAATGGACTTCTGGAAACTATCCATCAATAAGTACATAAATGGTATGTTCCTTCCCATTGAATTCACTCACATGGCCTTCACTGGATTTCCATAAGATCACCTCCCATTCCAGTTTGGACTGATAAACAAAAAAGGTTCTTCACATGACATAAGTGTTTTAAAAAAATCTTTAAGGTGTGTAGAAATGACCCAGGCAGTGAGCTGGAACACATTTGAGAAAATTACTGTACTCCTTTCTGCATGATGTCAAAAGTGTCTTTGCCACCTCTCATCTTAATGTTCCTTGACAACTCATTAAAGCATTTACAAATAAACTTTCCACATCAAAACCTGGGGTATCCATGCAGTTTTTTGTTCTGCTGTGAAAGCCGCAGCAATTACAGATTAGTCTGGTAGATCTTTGGCTCCTATCTCCCTAATTTTCTAAAGGCAACATTTTTTATTGTAACTCATTATTTGTTTCCTTGACAATCTTTCTCTTCTAGCCCTCAAGGCACAAATGACTATGGACTTGGCAGCCCTAAAACATTTCTCATCAAAAAAGCCCATAGAACATTTTGTTAGTTCTCTCTGTGTTAGTGTCCACACAGCCAGTGGGGGAAAAAGAGGCGGCAGGAAGAATTTATAACTCTTCTCCTGCTGCTGGAGGAAAGGATGTGCATATGTATCTGTATAAATACATGCTGCAAATATTCCTATATATGTACACACTACAAAATATTGTGTGCGGTTATTCGGGCAGTATAGTGTTGGGTTGTTGCTCCTCAAATCTCTGCTCCTTCTTTCCTCCTAGCATGGCAGAGAGATTGCTGCCTGCATTCAAATTATAGTAAAGCAGAATAATGTTTGGTCCTCTGCATTATACTCAGCTTGAATGAAAAACAACCGAATAAAGTCATTCTGACAACTTCAACAAGCCTTTGGAGTGTCTTTTATGCCAAGTGAATCTTGTGACTGTATTTACAGCATTATATCCTATTTCTTTGCTCATGCAAAAGCACACTCCCATACTTTTACCCAGTCTTCTGAATGGACTATTCTACACTCCTACCACAATTTTATTTCAGTTCCCCAAATGAAACCACTATGATCAAGAACCCTTGGAGAAAAAGGTGGTATATGTATAAGAAATTCAGAATTTACTGAAAGCCCAGAGAATTTTCATACATAGATTGTTTTTCTTCTAAGATTATCATTGGACTTCATGCTTTTCATGAGCAGCCTGTTGTCAGTGCCAAACTCTTGGCTTGAAGTTGATATTAGAATTATAGAATCACAGAATGGTTTGGGTTGGAAGGGACCTTAAAGGCCACCCAGTGCCACCCCCTGCCCTGGGCAGGGACACCTCCCACCAGACCAGGTTGCTCCAAGCCCCGTCCAACCTGGCCTTGAACCCCTCCAGGGATGGGGCAGCCACAGCTTCTCTGGGCAACTTGGACCAGGGGCTCACCGCCCTCACAGCAAAGAATTTCTTCCCAATATCTCATCTCAATCTCCCCTCTTCCAGTTTAAAACCATGCACCCTCATCCTATGGCTCCCCTCCCTGATCCATAGTCCCTCCCCATCTCTCCTGTAGGCCCCTTTTAAAGGACTGGAAGGGGCTCTTAGGTCTCCTTCAGATACTGGAAGGGGCTCTAAGGTCTCCCTGGAGCCTTCTCTTCTCCATGCTGAACCCCAGCTCTCTCAGCCTGTCTTCACAGGAGAGGTGCTCCAGCCTTCGTGGTCCCTATTAAGGCACCAAAAGCACTGGGTGCTTCCCAATAATAGTAAACCATTTTCAGGGGCCAGAGGAAGCCCAGTTCAGTGTACTCCACTCCTCAGCCCCCTGCCTTGGCTCCACCTTTTTTTCTTCCCCACGAGAGAAGCAGCAGCCTCTCAGTGATCGAGCCCGCTCACCTTCAGGAGACGCTCCGGAGAAGCTGTAAGTCACCTCTGCTAGAAATTCCAGCCAATGCACGCTTTGGTTCTAGGCACTGTGAAAACACACATAAAAAGACAGGTTACTTTCTAGAATTTACAATGAGAGAATAGACAAAAAAAAAGCATAAGAGGAAAGATATATTATCGGTGTCTTCCAAAGGAAGAACCGAAGTGCACTGTGGTTTACGTCACTGGGTGCTGTGAAGAGAAGCTCACCGCGTCGCGAGGCACTCAGAATAGAGAAACAGAGATGCACAAGGTAACTCTTATAAGTTACAGAATCCAGCACTTTTTTTACTTCACTCTTCTACTTCTCCTAAACAGGTATTGGGGAAACATCTAATACAAAGTATTTTCTCAAGTGAGTAATTTCAATAATAGGCATTTTGCAACAAACACTTGTAACAGGACCTTTGTTTCAAAGTCAGCTGTGTGTTACAGCAGGGGTGTAGGCTCCATTTAGGTAATGCTGTGATAGTAGAGGATATTACTCTTAACGTTAAATTTCAAATTGGCATTTATTAAGATGAATTTTTTTAAAAAAAGAAAACCAGTAAATTTATTTCCAGTATCCCTTTGGCCTTCAAGTAAGAAAGAATGTTAATTGATTTGAACTGCCCTCTTAGGTCTACTCAGAGACACTGACAGTAAGTGCTGTAAAGATTCAATTTACAGCATTTATTTTCCTTGGGTTCCCTTTCCAGTTGTGCGTGCCACTGTATATTATATTCTGGCTGATAGAGGAAACAGGTGCAATAGAGCATTCGCACAACACTTTCATGAAACAGCAACTCTGAAAGCTTATCAAAATGACATTTTAATCACCACAGTCAGATGGTAACTGAAGTGCATTTCACCCATCGCTTTCAAAAATGTTTTACTCAGGGGCTGCTGGAGATATGTGTTCATTACTGACCGCAAGGGATTACAACATGGTGCAGTCCAAAATGTAATTCAAAATTCTTTAAGAGGGTTTTAGCTTGATGGTCAGACGGTCAACTGGAATTTGGAAAACCTGAAACTTAAGTTTTTGGTTTGAATCAGTTTAGTAGAGCTCATCTGAATTCTTGTACCCGTCTTGCTTGGGGATCTCTCTCTCTTTTTGACCAGAAATCCCATATTCTGCTCCTTTCAACAATACCCAAACCACTGTTGAAACTAACTAAAAAGTTGTTGTTTTTTTACAAGTTGCCATTTTCCAAATTAAGAATCTTCCACACAGTTCTAGTTTCTAGTTCTCTTTTATTTCCCTGCCTTATTAATGTTTTATTAATTCTTGCAGAGAAATATTACTAAGCTTTTTTGTATTGTGTTTAAAAAACATTTACTTATGTTGCTCAGACCTTGAAGTAGTTTTCTTTTATGTTTATGCTACTTAAAAAATAGAATTAGTTAGCTATTAAAATATCTACCTACAATTCGTAAAGCAATGTAAGCTCCACAAAATATTATCCATGGAAGTTTATAAAGCAAATTACTTCCTCTGTGAAACAATGCAAAAATCTTAAAAAATCAACAGCAAGTTATAAGTGAACAAGACAATGGTCAGTTTTGGTGAAGCAGATATTCATTCATCTTCTCTTAAACCTCTTGTCCAAACTAAAAAAATTCCTATCGCTATTAGGGAGGGATTTGATTTTGGGTCAGTTTTAGAGTTTCAGACTTGAGACACATCTCTGTTACGCCAAACTTGTATTAAAAAAAATATTCTAATGGTTCCTGCAATCATGACCAAATGAACTCTTCACTATGTATATGACAAATCAAATTATGTCTTTCTATTTCATCAGCGTAGATAATTATTTTCGCTAGTATTCAAGCCTGGATATGCCCTTCAGCCCAGGTCTCTAGCTAAACCCAAACATCTATGCAAGGTTTAAATATCTCATCTTTTACAATAATGTTCAAATCTTGCTATTTTTGTCTGTATAGATGACCAAGGCCTTTCTGCAGACCTTATTTTGACAACTAAAAACTTCTCCCAATGCTTTTACATCAGTATGTTGCACACAGAAATTTATCCTGTTCACAGAGTTTCCTAACAACGTCATGTATGTGCTCCATGAACTAAAAATGCAGAAAAAAGACAAATCCTGGGCCTTCCTTATGTTTCTTGATTTTTTAAAACATTCTACATTCCTTATTCTTTGATTTTCATTTAATTTTCAGTGTTTTTTCTGGCACATTTAGCATTGATGTATGTGTGTCTGCATGTGTATGATTGCCTACATATATAAAGTACATTATAGAATCATAGAATCATAGAATGGTTTGGGTTGGAAGGGACCCTAAAGATCATCTAGTTCCAACCCCCCTGCCATGGGCAGGGACACCTCCCACTAGATCAGGTTGCTCAGAGCCCCATCCAGCCTGGCCTTAAAACCTTCCAGGGATGGGGCTTCCACCACCTCTCTGGGCAACCTGGGCCAGTGTCTCACCACCCTCATGCTGAAGAACTTCTTCCTAACGTCCAGTCTGAATCGACCCGTCTCTAGATTTAGTCCATTCCTACCATTACCTGACACCCTAAAAAGTCCCTCCCCAGCTTTCTTGTAGCCCCCTTAAGATACTGGTAGGCCACTAGAAGGTCTCCTCGGAGCCTTCTTTTCTCCAGACTGAACAACCCCAACTCCCTCAGTCTGTCCTCACAGGAGAGGTGCTCCAGCCTCTGATCATTCTCGTGGCCCTTCTCTGAACACCTACCAGCACGTCCATATCTCTCTTGTAGTAGGGGCTCCAGACCTGGATGCAGCACTCCAGGTGGGGTCTCACGAGAGTGGAGTCGAGGGGGAGAATCACCTCCCTCAACCTGCTGGCCACGCTTCTCCTGATGCAGCCCAGGATATGATTGGCTTTCTGGGCTGTTAGTGCACGCTGACGGCTCATGTTGAGCCTCTCATCCACCAGCACCCCCAAGTCCTTTTCTTCAGGGCTGCTCTCAAGCCAGTTGCTGCCCAGCCTATATTGGTGCTTGGGATTGCCCCAACCCAGATGGAGGACCTTGCACTTGGTCTTGTTGAACTTCATGAGGTTGGCATGGGTCCACCTCTCCAGCCTGTCAAGGTCCCTCTGGATGACACCCCTTCCCTCCAGCGTGTCAGCCACCCCACACAGCTTGGTGTCGTCGGCAAACTTGCTGAGGGTGCACTCTATGCCACTGTCCATGTCGCTGACGAAGATGTTAAATAAGACCGGTCCCGGTACTGACCCTTGAGGGACTCCACTCATCACTGGCCTCCACTTGGACATGGACCCATTGACAGCCACTCTTTGGGTGCTGCCGTCAAGCCAGTTCTTTATCCACTGAATTGTCCATCCATCAAAGCCATATTTTATCAGCTTGGAGACCAGGATGTCATGCGGGACAGGGTCAAAGGCCTTGCTCAGGTCCAGGTAAAGTTCTGTTAAGCAAGACAGTTATATATAATATTGTCTTGCTTAACAGAACTAATGAAGAAATTTAGGATTAAGTTACATAAATTATGAGTGGAACATCCGAAAGAAGTATTACTCCTTCCGAGCTTATGTTATTTATGTAAAGGAGACTTCTGGATAAATAAAGTTAATTCATGAGTACGTAACATTCAGTGTTTCGGTTTCTTAACATCATCCTGATGACACTAAACTGTGCTGACGAGAGTCAGAAGGAAGAATGGACATGACAGGAAATGACCATAAATGGGGACTAGATCTGCAAGATTTGGATACTGGTCCACATTCCAGTTTTCAAAGATTTAACATAGAATGAGTATATAGCAGTCCAGGTAGGTAGGAAATTGACTGATAAATTTGGGCTCCTCACCGAAATCCACATTTCCTCACTATTGATATTGTGTGTAGCATTTTGCTTCGTTTTCACATACACTCAAATGCAAAAAACTAAATATTGTATTGAATGTATCCTTTGCCCAAAACAACCACTACCAATATTCAGAAGGAAAATTTTAGACATCTTTTTAGACTCCTTTTTAAATCATAAAAGACCTCCCTGTAATAGCCCCCTTCTGCCTTTTGCTGTACCGAAAAATATTTTCTGCTACAAGCTGTTTAATGCTGGTGCCTGGCAGGACATACCCATATCTCAAGATAAATGGTGAATGTTGCCATACAAATTGCTCTTCAGCTGTTATGAATTTCCCTTTCTGGTAGTATTGATTTCCCAGGGGAAAAAAAAAAAAAAAAGACAAATAACTTTTAGACATGCTGGGAGGTATCACATTCCCTGTATTTTTGTTGTCGCTGCCCCAGTTCCATTTAACAAATTGCTGAAATAGATTCATTCACTTAAGATGTTGTATGTGAGACCCAGATGTTTTTTATCCCCGAGAGCTGACTCTGAGGACGATGAGGTAATGACAATAATAGCTAACACCTTTTATCTTTATGAGGATTATAATCATATCCTCTACTTGTTTTGGATAATTTGCTTTTCACAAGAGAAAAGAGAACTCTGGAACACAAAAGCGTTTCTCAGCTTCCGGCAGAAGACCCGTGTATGCTTTTTCCTCTGCGCTCCCCCCGAGATAGACATATATTCTGGCTCCCTTCAAAAATCAGAGCACGTGGATTCTAGAGATGTAGGGTGATCTGGTCAGGTACCTGGTACAGCCGTCAGGGGGAAGGACTCCTGCCCACTGTCTCCAAACTTATAAATGAGCTGAAGCAAAACCATGTGTTTTACAGCTTTTCCAGGGCGGCAATTCTTTTCGGTCAGATTCTACCAGGGTCTCAACCAAATTGATCAAAACAAATAATAATAAAAAAGAAATGTAAACCTAAGGAAAGTTACAGTGATTTAGAAGTTCATCTGGAATGTTAATTAATTATCTCCTTTCATGGTGCTTGCTTGAACTGATAATTTTTGCAATGGAATATTTGTAATTATCAGGTTATTTTACATATATATTTATTTCTATATATGAAATCACACAGTTTCATACACAAAAGCCTTAAATATGCAGCTTTTCCCTATAAGAAGAGTTGGACTAGATGATCTGAAAGGTCCCTTCCAACGTAGGCAATTCTATGATTCCAAGAGTTTAAAAGAAAAATGTTGACTGGATATGAAATTGGAGCTTGTGAGATACATATAAAAAGTTCATTTTTTTCTTAATTACCCTCCATTGTTGGTTTGACTATCCAGGATAGATTTTAATAAATATTTCTATTATTACACTCTGCAATTCCCCTACGTTAGTCTGTTGAGAATTCAACAGTGAAAGCCCCACACTGAATTAAGTAAAACAATCAAAAGAATAATGCCCAGAGTAAATCAGTATGGATGTGCCAATTTATCAAGAATGTATAATTCTGAAAGCCTCCCAATTTATTTACTGAAAAGTGTATTAAGACTAATTCCTGCTCGTGTTCTATAGCCAGTCCACTACAGCTTTGACCTTCCTCTTAATTCTCTTTAACAATAATCTACAATTTCTAAACAGGTTTTTTGCATTAACATGATTTCCTGTTAATGTTCTTTCAGATAATGCTTGTATCATCGGTCAGAGACACTAAACAGCTCAGAAATTACATTACAGGAGATATGAAATGAAATACAGCCCATATGAAATGGGCTTTCCGGACCAATTTTCATTTTCATTAAGCAGAAATCACATCACTTTCCAAGTTGCTGAAAGGAAAGGATGTACAGAAATTGATTTGGCATCAGTTACATCTGTTTGGGATTTGGAATATTTATGTAACATTAGAAGAAAAGACTTTGAAAACATGGTTTTTTATCAATATATTTTTTTCATTACTAATATTCTACTTCAGTCACTTCTATCAGGCTCTACCTGGGTTTGAATATTCAGATTTCTGACTTCTTTTGTTGATTGTAAATCACTTTTTCTGCATCTCAGCAAATAGCTGTTTTATTAGTGATTTTTTAAAAGTCTGCTGGAATAAGAGATCCCAAACCTTCGCATTTACTGAAAATGTTGAGAACTATAAGGGCAAGAGAAGAAAGATTGTTTTGATAATCTGTCAGCATATAAAATCATATATATATGTCTCATTTCTGAGACACTGCATTAAACTCTCTACTTGTTTATTCAGTATTCATTTTGTGGCGCAATACCATATTTTGTTGCACAACACAGCTTCTAAAAATATGAAAAAGCACGAAGATGTGATTAACTGTTGGAAACCATGAATAAATAACGCAGTAGTTAATACTGCATAAACAACCCTGTGCTAATATTCAGGCGCTTTTGCATATCTGAGTTGTTTCAGTCATTCAGACTCATTACCTCGGTACAAAATACCAGCTGTGACACTGTAAAGGTGGGGGTTAGCATGTTAGATTTCTTTAATCACATTCTGGAAATATTTGACTTGTCTGGTTTTGCCTGCTTACGCTTCCGCTTCTGCAGATTTTGGACAGATGAACGTAGAAAAGCTGTGCCAGGACTCA
The DNA here is from genome assembly GCA_009819605.1 of Sterna hirundo. Classification (NCBI taxonomy): domain Eukaryota; kingdom Metazoa; phylum Chordata; class Aves; order Charadriiformes; family Laridae; genus Sterna; species Sterna hirundo. The sequence goes on from CM020441.1 coordinate 2,981,211, forward strand.
TGGCAAAAGCCATCTCTGAGATCTACCTTCAGCGGATGCTCGCTAGAGCAAACCCAAAGCTGTTTTATCCTGGAAGAAGAAACCAAGAGCCCAAACTAGATCCTGGCTAACTTCTCACACTGCTCCAACCTGCAAAAGAAATCTGGTTTATTGACCCACAGGGAGCATAATGGTTTGTATTCTAAGGAGCAACTAGATAGCGTTGTGCCTCAGGCATGAAAAACCGTAAAAGATAAAGACAGAAAACTGTTATTGGAGTGTTTTTGCAAGGAATTAAATAATCAGATGTTGCATGGCCAATACAGCCAAGGAACAGAACTGCTTAAAATACAAGGAATAGATACATACAATAATAAATGCAAAAAACCCAAAAAGTTTAGGGAGAGTTAATTCATAGGGATTTTCCTGACTGAATTAATTGGCTTGAAATCAAATACCAGCAATCTTGCAGTGAACAGGATAAGTGCATTTTCTTTTTTTTTTTTCCATTTGGTTTCGATACATCAGCCAGCCAATCCCACTTGCTGGCAGGTCAAAACCAACGAAAGTGGGCAGCCAAATCTATCACCCAACACTTGCTCTAACCCTGAAAGAAATGACAGATTTAATTAGGTTATTTTTCTACAAAGAAAATTGCAATCAAAATGTTGGAATATCTTTTCCTGAATAAATACAACTAACTGGAGAGCGCTGGCGAAAGTTGAAACTTATGGCATACGTCACAAAAATTCAAAGTATTAAGGCACGGTGGTCATGTCAGAGGAAGAAATTTGCTTTTGATTTCTGTAGAGTGGAACACTCGCTATTCTGCCACACTCACTGCTCCTGGCCGCCCACTGCCATACCCTGCAGGGATGATATTGCCAGTCCTCAACGTCCCAATGTTAATTGATCTTTAATGAAAGTCAATATGCGTGAGGACTGTGCTTAAGACACAATCCTCATACCTCACACATACGCAACTCAGAACCAAATAGCTGATTATTAAAAATAAATAAAATCTTCTAACAGAAGGTTTTGTATTTCCAGCTGCTTCGAAAAATTTTGTGGAGGTCCAGTATTTTATGGCTTAGGCTGGAGTAATAAGCAGGTAAATTTTCTTCAAGATATGCTACAGGGAATTTTTTCAACTCTACCTCTGCCTGTTTCCAAACAGATTAAAACCTCATTTTTAAAAGGGGACAAGTAGATTTTACAAAGCTACTTCTGCTTCTTTTATGTTCCGCCAAATGACTGCCACACGGAAGAACGAAAAAGCTTCCTTCTTCAGCAAGAGACTGGGAAAAGTTCCCTACCCGGGAAGCCATCAATGGCATTTTCTTTAACATGTCATTTTAAGGTGAGATCAAGGTTAATTCTACATTCTGCCAGACAGCTGAAATTTTTGCAACCTTTCTTAGTGTTTCATCCTACCTCACAAACTACCAAGAATTACTGAGTACGGAACCCTTGCTCACTACACTGGTCTAGTGGCAGGTGTCCTTGCCATTGGCAGGGAGTTGGAACAAGACGATATTCAAGGTCCCCTCCAACCCAAACCAAACCCAAACCAAAGGAATGATTCTATCATTCCTTCCTCCTTTTATAATGTCAAATGCTTTCGGTAAAGAAAAGTACATGGAACTTGCTTCTGTTGCCCACATAGATGTATCTTTTGCCAGCTGAAATGCCCTAGGATACCCAAGACGTCACTGCTGCACTGTTAGATTATGTTTGTTGGACTATGGATGGGACACCCTTGTCACCTGGAGTGGCAGCTGAAGGCCAGGCAGGATACCCGGGGACATCAAGGAGCATTAAATGCCTTCAATGAGGGCAACTGATTCATACCTTTAAAAGCAGTCACAACATAATTTTTCAGATGACTAGTGGGGCTTGGAGGCTGTTTTACTCTTTCTTTTTTTTTTTTTTTTTTTTTTTTTTATTAACAGAAGCTTGCATTTTTGCCCTTGGATTATGTCGGGTGGGCTGGTGAAGCTGCCTGTAACCCAGTCCCCCAGTTCCAGACCCTTCCTAGCAGTGGTGTTCTGAGACGCAGCAGAGCAATGCTTTTAATCCTGCTTCTGGTATTCCTTGAGGAAAATGTTTTATGGAATTGTAGCAGAAAACTACAGTCCTTGAATGCAAAGATATTTCTACATAAGTAACTTCAGCAAACATAGCCCCATTGAGCCATGTAAAATTTGTAATACACAAATTCTGCCCAATTGCTTGCTTGATTTTCAGCAATCAAGCAATAGTGTCAGTAAGAAAATAAGTAAATAAATAAATGAACATTTCACTGCTTGTTGTTTATGATTTGGTAACTCAGCGATACTTGCAACACTCCATTCTAGAAAAAAATGCAGCAAGGTCCAAAAATTAAAAGTGAAATGATTGGTAGCCTGTAAGTCATCAAAACACCATGGCTATTTCATAGAATCACAGAATGGTTTGGGTTGGAAGGGACCTTAAAGATCATCTTGTTCCAACCCCCTGCCCTGGGCAGGGACAATATTTAGGTCCCCATGCTCCACCTACCAACTACCATAAGGAGGAAACGCGCCCGCACCCACAGTTGCTTGTGAGGCCGAAAACAAAGGCAGGCAGCTCAACGACAGCCTACAGAAGCTCTAACAGACAGTGAAAAAATGAGTCACTCTTGATCCAGCTTTTCCTCCCAGGCAAACCTGGTGCAGAGAGAAGAGTAATTTACTGCCAGCAACAGCAGTGATTTGTGCACTCCGTATGGTGCAATATTCCTGGGGCTCCATGACCTCCCCTCTGCCAGGGTCTCCGGGGATCTCCAGGAGGCTGCTGGTCATGGAACATGTTTCCTTGGCTTCCAGCACACTCGGCCCTCCAGCCTGCACTCTTGCTTTAGCAGGGAACTTTTACCCCCATCTGAGAAACAAGCAGAAAGGTTGTGAGATATCTACTGTCCCGCTGATGTGAGTGCTAGGCAGGGGAGACGTTGTTCTTAGCTGGGATGCAGAAGGGTGTGAGGTAGACCATAAAGTAACAAATGGGTTATGCACAATCTGAATAACACTCACCTAGCTTTTACCCACCACTGCCCATCTACAGACCATGTGACATTTTACCAAAATAATTATGTTTATCCTCACTTTATAGACGGAGAAAAAACATTACAAAGGATTTCCCAAGATCACAACACGGTTTAAACAAGAACCAAAAGAGAAGTTAGATCTTGACCACCAAACCTACGTCCTGCAGACCAAATAGCTACTCCTGCAATTTCTGGACAAGCCAATTTTGATGAGTTGTTAAGAGTTATTTTATTCGTTCTTCAGGTTAATTATTTTTTTTTTTTAAATAATGGCATTTTAATATTGCCCTACACTGACTGTAAAAATAAAAATCAATCACCTTTGCTAAAACAAATTATAATAGCATAATGAAATACTCTGTGGCTCAGCTTCTTCAAATTGTCAGACACTGCAGTAAGTAGCACACAGCAGCTACAAAATATAGTGTTAATTTTATATGGTCAACTTGAATAATGTTGAAAACAAGAATGGTTGAATTATCCCAAGTTTGATAATGCATCCATTGTCAAAGGCTGGATACAAAGTTGAATCAAATTACAGGGAATGTTCTTTTGCCTTACAGAAAAATGATGAGAGAGATAATATTTTAAGATGAGAAATACTGATTTCCGTTCAACAGCGAGCAAGCTGTGCATGTTCAAGAAGAGCTGCCACAAAGAGGTTGCCAAAAATCAATAAGCTTCAAGAAACAAAAGCATGTTTGCAAATATTTTGTGTAGTTTGGAGATCAAGTAGCATGGCAATGGGTGAAACAGAGAATACGCTGCAGTGGGAATACAACTGATTACTGACCAGTATTTTTGACAGCACGACTAGACTAAGCACAGTAATAAGTTTGTTTCCTAAAGAAAGTAACATGACTTTATAAGGGAAGTAACATTCGTATGTGAATGCAAAAAAAGGGAGACATAATACTGAGAATAATACTACTTCAAAAGAGGCGAGTAGAAGAGTTACTTTTCCTGATGAAGGAATGAGGGTGGACAACACCTCAGGAGAAAACTAAGCAGCTCAGATTCTGCCACAGTACCTTGACGGCGATGGTACAGCACGCCTAAGGGTCTGGAGAAAAAAGATGTATTTAGATTCAAGTCCAAAAAAAAAATAGATCTGGCCCATATTTCAGAACTGGTGACAGCAACTGTATTTGAAACAAGAATATGAAGCAGAAGTGTCAAGTAAAGCTCAAGAACTAGCCAAGAAATATAGAAACAAATGATGCTACTGTTGAATTATCAGCTCTGTGGAAAGAGACCTGGAAGTCCTGGTGGACAACAGGATGGCCATGAGCCAGCAATGGGCCCTTGTGGCCAAGAAGGCCAATGGCATCCTGGGGGGCATCAAGAAAAGCGTGGCCAGCAGGTTGAGGGAGGTCATCCTCCCCCTCTGCTCTGCCCTGGGGAGGCCACATCTGGAGTGCTGGGTCCAGTTCTGGGCTCCCCGGTTCAAGAAGGACAGGGAACTACTGGAGAGGGGACAGCAAAGGGCTACCAAGAGGATGAGGGGACTGGAACATCTCTCTTACGAAGAAAGGCTGAAGGATTTGGGTCTCTTCAGTCTGGAAAAGACTGAGGGGGGATCTTATCAACACTTATAAATCATTAAAGGGTGGGTGTCAGGAGGATTAGGGCCTCTTTCAGTGGTGCCCGGGGACAGGACAAGAGGTAACGGGCACAAACTTGACCATAGGAAATTCCATCTCAACATGAGGAGGAACTTCTTTCCCGTGAGGGTGGCAGAGCCCTGGCACAGGCTGCCCAGAGAGGTGGTGGAGTCTCCGTCTCTGGAGACATTCCAACCCCGCCTGGAGGCGTTCCTGTGCCACCTGCTGTGGGTGACCCTGCTCTGGCAGGGGTGGGACTGGGTGATCTCCAGAGGTCCCTGCCAACCGCTATCATTCTGTGATTCTGTGATTCTGTGAATGTAACTGAGATTTAACAGCTGTTTGGAATGTAACCTTTTGACTGGGGAAAAATTTGGAAATGCATTTGGAAACACTGAGTTACAGCTGTGAATAAAGGTACTGCGAAAAGTTTTAATTTTGTGCTTCTTTTCTCACATTTTTATTTAATATCTGACCAATTACAGTTAAGAAGGAACTGTAGGAAATGACTGAACACTAAAGCAACTCTTGTAAGGCCTTATGTGATTTATGACTTAGAAACAGTCTAGAAAGCGGGAGATGGATGCTGAAGTGCTCTTGATAAATTCAGTATGGTTCACGTCATGGCTGAGATTTCAAACAAACATGTAGATGATCAAAACTGGCACCGAAAAAATGTCAAATAGGGTATTGATCTTCCTTACATTATGAGCTGCACCTGATTTACAAACCGCAGTCCAGAAGGTGACATGTGACATATGCCTGAACCCCCTTTTGTGTTTGACATATCTTTTAACTTGTGTTCCATAAGTCAAGTTATTCCCTTAGGTATGCAGCCTAATTCATGTTGTACTACATACAGAATTAAGATACCTTAAAACAGAAAGTAAAAAAGTCAAACATAACACAGTGCTATACAGTTTGAAAGCTATTGACTTGGGGTAATGAAAGAAAAATACCTCTAAATTCATGTGGCAACCTTTCTCACTAGGGCTGCCTTAATTCCAGTTCTCATTTAATTCAAAACTAGATGCATCACTGTGCTTTAAATCGCACAAGTAAATATTCCTTGCTAGAAAGACCTCACAGCATTTTACAAGACAATTAATTCTGATGGATGCATGGAATTGGGAGCTGATTTAATTTTACATACCAGGTCCGGTGTGTCTTTTGTACACTTGATCCTTAAAATTCCTTCTTCCAATATGTTAATGCAAGTAAGATCTCTACTTTACTTCATGTAGGCTCGAGTTTAACAGCATTTTTGAATGGCACCTTTAGCTGTGCCCCTCACGTAGGTGATCAAATGCTGATTTTGCTGATACCATGGGTCTAAGTACATTCTTCTTATTCAGTACTTTGAGACTTCATATTTATTAAGGAAAAATTGCTACACAATATTATTTCTATTATAAGATAATTCATGACCAACTCAAGTTTAAGAAAATGCCTTTGAACTACTGAAAATGTTAATACAGAATGCAGGAACCTAAAGCTGTTGTTCTGTTACAAGCTTCAACTATACTGAACTGGGCTGATGTTCTCCGCTTACTACCTTGAGGAAACAATGCATTTAGGAATTCTGTTTCAAAATGCTGGCTTTGCTTTGACAAATAGTTAAAATTTCTCTTAAGTTCAGATCTTTTGGAGTTTCTTTCAAATTACCTGTTAATTGAGTTTGCAAAACGGGTTTTAGAAAGCAACAAGCAATAGATCATTCAGAACAAGCTACTAATATATTTTGATTCCTACTATGCAACAAGTTCTTCATTTGCAATATTGCAAAGAGAGGAAGTAGTAACATTAAGGAGACATTAAAAAGAAGCTGTATGTGCTTCACCAAAACTAGCGTTTGAAACATTTATATATATATGGACACTTTGAAGCGCTTTTAAGGAAGAACAAAAACCATGAAATACCAATAAATGTGATGCTTTGATGCTACAGAAATGCTGTATTTACAAACACATGAGATTTATTTAAGTTTTGAAGTAATTCTGCTGCCTGTTTCTTTCCTCTTTTTCTGTGGTAGAGTCTCAAGAACTAATCTCCATCTCCTCTGACGGCTTTCATTCTTTAAAGTATTTGTCACAAGGCTATTAAGGAAAAGTTGTTCACCTGGAAGGCAGCTTAAAAACTGTTTGCTTTCATTAAATAAGATAAATTCTTGAAAGACATTAACAGAAATTTACACCACAATTTGCAGCTGAACTATCTGTTAAAATTAAAAGGGAAAAAAAAGTGGAGAAGGTTTCAGAGACAATCTACAAGAACACATTTATACTCCTTGTCCAAGGAATTTCTCTGCTCTTGTCAATTTTACTCAAGTACCAGTAAATGGCATTCTGTTCCATAAAGGGCAGTAAACCAAATTTCATTCTTTAACCAGGAAAATATTTTCAAGTGAATTTATATTGCTAAGCATCAGAATTCTGAAGTTTATGCAAGTGCCTTAATTTAATATTGTTGGTTTTACAAAAGCTTCCAAAACCAGTAGACTACAGAACATAACATTATGATCCAGTTCCATTAAATTGGGTCCAGACCATTTTTTTCCACCACTGCAAAATCAATTTTTTTAAATTTTTTTTTTAAATCTGGGATACATTAACATAAGGCACCTCTGCCAGATAAGCAGTGCTGTGAATTTTTCGGTCAAAATGCTCAGAAAAACCCACCTCATACTCTGCCCTTCATTGCCAGTTAATAATGAGCAGGACTAATTAATTTAGTATATCTTACATGCCCAAATACATTAACAGCATGTCGAAATAACAAGAAACTTAAATGCTCAGATGTTAGGAAATTTGAGTACTGATTTTTTCCCGCTTGTGGATTATGTATGATAGTCTTTACTTTACCTGCTATTTTTTTCCAGTAAGACTTCTAACAATGGCTAATTCTTAAAGAATGGTTCCTAATTATGCTCTTTTATTGTAATGCTCGATGCATTTGCCCAAGGCTTGTTTATAGCCTACTCTTCAAATATGGTTTAAATGCAGGATTAAGCTCCTCTTTCTTTTTTTTTCCTTTTCCTTTTCCTTTTCCTTTTCCTTTTCCTTTTCCTTTTCCTTTTCCTTTTCCTTTTCCTTTTCCTTTTCCTTTTCCTTTTCCTTTTCCTTTTCCTTTTCCTTTTCCTTTTCCTTTTCCTTTTCCTTTTCCTTTTCCTTTTCTCCTTTCCCTTTTTCTTTTCTTCTTTTCTTTTTCTTTTTCTTTTTCTTTTTCTTTTTCTTTTTCTTTTTCTTTTTCTTTTTCTTTTTCTTTTTCTTTTTCTTTTTCTTTTTCTTTTTCTTTTTCTTTTTCTTTTTCTTTTTCTTTTTCCCTTTCCCTTTCCCTTTCTCTTTCTTTTTTTCTTTTTCTTTTTCTTTCTCTTTCTCTTTTTCTTTTTCTTTCTTTTTCTTTTTCTTTCTCTTTCTCTCTTTCTCTTTCTCTTTCTCTTTCTCTTTCTCTTTCTCTTTCTCTTTCTCTTTCTTTTTCTTTTTTCACTTTTTTTTTTAGAATACATCACTATATAATGCTTATTTCAAATGCTTTATGTGCTAGAGGAAAATAAGGGCACATTTTGTATCACTTGTCACTTCCCAGCAGTTACCTGTGTTCCCTGTCGTTAAGACTTAAGCTGTCACAGTCTGAGGAACGTGGTCTATACCTGGTTCCAGGAGAGGGTAGGACCCAAGAACCACCATGCTGCATCTCCACTAGTACCTGGCACTGTACGTCTGTTTGGAATTTCCTTAATGAAAGCCAATGTGGCTGGATCTCTCAGAAAATACATTTCTAGACATCTTTTTTTTCACTTCTACTCCTATCACCAGTACACTGCACAGATTGCACAGTGCCATCATCACCAGCTTACGAAGATACATGTGTATACTTGAAAATCCGACCTCCCAGAAAAGAACGCTCTACTCATCAGACTAATGTTGCAGTATTCCCTTCTGCAAAGCAGGATTAATGGTGCCAGAAATTAAGTTTTGCAAGAGAGAGCGTGACTTTTTCTTAACAGTTAGCAAATGATCCTATTCCTCCACGCAAAGAAGATGCAACTGTGCCCTCTAATTATGGGGCTGGAGTTAGAAATGGAAGAGGACTTATGAACCTTCCAGGTGAAGCTTGCTGAAAAGTCCATTAGTCTACCTTGATGTCCACCAAGATTTGCAAGATAATGGAACAGTAGGTAACCTTTGTGGCTTATGTAGTGATGGCCAAGTTAGGCCAGGCACAGTTATGGCATTTGGAACATCATCTATGCCATTTGGGAATCCTTGGAAAGAAAAAGCCCATATGGCCTTGCCAGTTTCATCCACCCAAACTACTGAAAGGAGGAGAATTTCAAAGGTGGTCTTGGAAACCTTGATCACCTCTTTTCCAGAAAGTGGATTTACCTATCTCACACCAATGGTTGAGAGGCCTGCGTTGTAAAGCTCTGTAGGAAGATGCAACTCTCTTGGACACAGATTCTTGGATCAAGAACCAGGATATAAGTAAGTAAATTGAAACTAGACTACAAAATCCTACTCATTTTCATTCTATTTTCGTCTGGTGAATTTTTAATTCTTTACAACAGCACAGCTTTCACATGAGAGTTACACACTACATCCAGGTAATAAGGGCACTATTGAGAAAGGTAGAAATCTAAGGAATCTAAACTATTCTCCACTGATACTCCACTCACGGAGGGGAAATAACTGAATCTAAGTCAATTAGATGAGGTCTCTAATCATTAGGAAAAAAGAAGAAAATATCACCTATGAAAAATAAGCTTGCCTGTACCACCACTGACTGTTTATATCAAAATTACTTTTCTGGGGAGAATGGAAGGGCACGAACACTTTAACAAGGGGAAAATCATGTCCTGTGCAATCATCTTACAGCTTAACCCGTATCTTTCAGCTAGGATACCTGCCCAAGTAAAGCAGTCTGGCCTGGGCGTATTGATGCCAAACTAAATGTTGAGCTGAGATGGACCAACTCCTCTTTGAGACGTTGAAGTTTGTCCATGCCTCAAATAAGAAGACTCAGTGTCTAACCCATTTTGGACTGGGTTGCAGAGCAGGTGCCTAGAACAGGAGTGGTACAACCCGCAGCTCTGCAGCACGGGAATCCTGTTCTGGATGCATCCCAGAGACTTACTCTTACTCTGATGAGTCAAATGAATCCAAGTATTGGTCATGTACATCATTATTTGCTGGAGAGAGCTCTGAATAGGTGAAGGATGATGATGATGATGATGATGACGACGACGATGATGACGATGATTTGCCAGTTTATTTTCAATAATGCCAAGCAATTCACTTCAAATTGTAAAGTTTGGTATTCTATTGAGTGTGGGTGTACTAGACTTTGATCTGACTACAGGTAAGTAAAGTTTAGGACAACCTTTACACAGTATTTACACCATAATTATTTCTCTTTTTCACTTGCACTCAGTAAGCAGTGCTGAAAAAAAAATCTACATGTATTCTGAAAGATTTCAAGTTACAGTTTCAGGAAGACTGATCTTTATCAACGACTAATTTATCACAATCATTCAAAAACTGGAAGGTGAGAGTAAAGAGGTGAAGGTTATTTGACCTTACTTAACCAAAACAGAAATGTAACCTGAGTACCTCATTTGATCTTTTAAATCAACAGATAAGAAGCATATTGCTTTATCAGCAGAGACTCTTCATGAATAGTAAATAATTCCTGTTTGCTTTCCTTTATCTCTTCACACCATGAAATTTTAATCACAAAACTTGATTATTTTTGGAAGAGAAAATTCAGAGTGATTTTTTAAAGTGGTAAAGAACCATAAGCATCAAAACAATAAACTGCTCTGGCTGTTAACCTTTACAATTGTATAAATAAAGCAAAATTCAATTGATTGCAAATGGGCTTATTTTCAGCTATTTATAGACTGGAAATAGCAACATTTTGTTTCCATGTCTCTCAAAGCTCAAATTACATGTCTGCACATGCAGACAAGTACGTAACAATTGCTCAACTGACATTCTTAGTAAGATGAATAAGAATTACACCTGGGCACAAACCGAGTAAATGGTCAGATCTGGTTCAAGCTGTTTTAACAGGATCTTTCATGTAAACGTTGCCTTTTATTCATACTGGATTATGACAAAATAAAGATAAATATGCATGTTAAACTGTGTTTAGTTGAAGCAGCTTAGACAATCCATGGGTTCCTGTGCTTCGGAAAGACAGACAATTCCTACGGTCCCTTGACGCACAAGAAAAATGCACTTTGAGAGAGGTTATTATGTTATTCATCCTTAAAAGCAAAACAGCAAATCCAAGTGGGGCAATGGTATGACTTTGCTTCCCTCTTACTGCTTTCATGCCTTGAAAGATGGGCTAGCTAATGCCGCAGGGGAATTCACAACACCGGGGCTATAATTTTGATAAATTACAAATTAGGAGAAACCCTATAATCTTTCACTTATAAAATGCTTGACAGATTAATCCTACTAAAGATGTGCTCACGCAGCAAGGAGATTTCTAGGTCTCTCAGCAATAATTTAGCATGCTTCCTGTTAGAATTTGCCTTCTGTATTGTATCTAGCTCCTTCTAGAAAAAAAATCATAAGAGAGTAGTTTGCATTTTAGGTACGGGCCTTAGGCTGCTTCCTTGCTTTGTCCATGCAGTTTTTGATCATAAAATTGCTACTGGCTCAGCCTGAGATGTCACAAGAACATAAGAATGCCCTGGAGGTCCAATTAGCTCATTATCTTTTCACGGATGGCAACTAAAACCAGATACCTAGAGCAGAACGTAAGACCAGAGCAAACATCATGCTCTCAATTGCACTTCTAGCCTCCAACAACTTCTAACCTCTGTTGTTTCACCCTGTATTTTGTCTGTTTTCAGGTGGGAAGGCCTTACTTTCCTCAGTTTTCCCATAACTTTGCAGATGTGTTCTATTCTTTCGACCTTCGTCACCACTTTTCTCCTGCCTTTTTTAGTACTACCACCTTCTTAGCAGGAATCATGGTGGGAGAGCAAGGGGGCGAGGGAACCAGAACCACAGAAAATACTCAATAATATAATGAACGCTCAGTAACATAACGGCATGGTCATACGCTTGGGTTTGTAATTTCTGAGTAAAAATTGAGAGAAAATGACTTCCTGCCTTCTTCATCATGCTTCTGCACCGCATTGCCACTCATGTTCCTGGAGGCAGTTTCAAATCTGAAGCAGCACCCAGCTAAAACGCACGTGCAACACCTAAAGTTTAAAAGAGCACACAATGGCTCAAAAGGGAAAAAAATTACTCATTACTGCTCTGCAGGAACCTCTGATTCAGACCTGCACTTACCTATGTCTTTTTTTTTAAGAGCCAGTACAGGAATTCTGCGCTCTCTGCAAAAAACTATGTGGGCTGTCTTCTCTCTGCGTTGGTCCCGACTTTCCCAGTAGCCAAACAGGATTAACGGAGATGACAGCGGCTTGTTAAACCTTTGATGTTCAGGGATATATTTACATGCACATTGTAATTTCCCACATGAAGAAAGGTCAGTCTTAACTGAAACTAATTGGTAAGGTTTGGAATTAATTGGAATTCTTTTGGTTTGCTAAAGAAAACTGAACCAGAAGAGGCATTGAGATTAACACCATTTTCATACTTAGAGGCAATCCCTTTAGGTTACGGGATTCAGGAAAAGTTTATACTTGTTTACAGGTGCCGTGCCTCTCCAATTGATAAATTAATTTAATGTTTATATATTTCAGTTATATTTCTGATATTTCTCATAGTTCTGATATTCCTCCAACCAAGTCCTTTGCTATATTTAAATGAAAAATCCAACTTCTATGCCGTCTTTCAGTATAGCAGTAGGGAAATGTTTACATTCCTAAAATAGTAAAGGGAGAAAACGTGGATGAAATACTTGATTTCTTTCAGATTTGATGTCTGCTTGGGTGTCACCAACACTAAATGCTGTATCTAGAGCAATCATTTAATAATCTGTAATTAACAGTCACTGCTTAATAGTGGTTGAACCAGTCTGGATCTCTTCCATAAAATTTCAAGAGCTCTAAGCTAAGGGCCTTCACAGATTGTTTTAATTAGACACTTGAGGGCTGATTGTCTAAGGAATGCTCTACAATTGACTGTACATTATGAATGTTTGCCTGGTCATTCACTTTAACAGGGGATCTAGTCGTTCCCTTCATAAATGAAGTTCTCAGCAGCAGAGGTCATAATTTCAAAAGAAAAAGCACTCCTAGAAGCTAATAATGTTCAATTAGAAACAGTCAAGTGGACCATTTGTTCCTAATTTTAGACTCCTAATTCGCTGTGGGAGTTCTGCCACCTAAATGTGTAATAGGTGCTTTCCCTCTGAGCAGACACCAAAGATATTTTCTTCAACAATGGCCTTTCTTCAGCTAACAAAGATTGCGTGTAAACTTACATTTTTAATCATTATTTTCTTGCAGACAGAGATTTCTAAATTACTTTTTTTTAGGCACTTAATTTTTTTTTATAAATTTATCAGAAATGTGTTTTGTAAATGGATTTTATTCTCACTAGCATCTTTTCTATGTCATAGATCTCACTGGTGTCCTTTGGGATTGTACTATTCAGCCCACAGATTATAGACAACGGCAGTTTAAATTGCATGACAGTACTACAAGAACATTTCCAGATTCAGGTGACGAAGGTGGAGACATCCGGGACAACAGAGCAGAAGATGTGAAGGAAAATAACTGTGTTTAAAATTTTATCTGGATACTTGAACGCTGTATGACTATAGGGGAAATTATTACTGATCATTAGCTGCTATTCAGCTGTCTTCTTTCATCTGCCCACTATCTGTATTCTGCCCTGCAATTGATATCTGTCATCAATTGTAAAGTTAGCCATGGCTCTGTAGTTAACCAAGCTTTACGTTCTGGCTCTGTAGTTAAGGATGATTGTAGGATGATTGTAGATAGTCGCTAAGTAGTTGCTAAGGAGTGGGTCAAAGGGAATTGTTTGAAGGAACATCTGTAGCCTAATTATTTGGTCTACCTGGGACACCAAGACCTTAAATGAACATCTCATCAAGGTGTTTCTACAAACAATGCCAATTTGGCAGTGAAAACCCAAGTCCAGGAGTCCTTAACTGAATTGTCTTTATTGTGCCGGGTCCTGCATTTCGGTCACAACAACCCCAAGCAACGCTACAGGCTTGGGGAAGAGTGGCTGGAAAGCTGCCCCGCAGAAAAGGACCTGGGGGTGCTGGTGGACGGTCAGCTGAATATGAGCCAGCAGTGTGCCCAGGTGGCCAAGAAGGCCAACGGCATCCTGGCCTGTATCAGGAATAGCGTGGCCAGCAGGAGCAGGGAAGTGATGGTGCCTCTGTACTGGGCACTGGTGAGGCCTCACCTCGAGTGCTGTGTTCAGTTCTGGGCCCCGCTGTACAAGAGGGACATTGAGGTGCTGGAGCGTGTCCAGAGGAGAGCTACCAGGCTGGTGAGGGGTCTGGAGACCAGGTCGTATGAGGAGAGGCTGAAGAAGCTGGGCATGTTTAGCTTGGAGAAGAGGAGGCTGAGGGGAGACCTCATTGCCCTCTACAACTCCCTGAAAGGAGGGTGTAGAGAGGTGGGGGTTGGCCTCTTCTCCCAGGTGGATAACGACAGGACCAGAGGAAATGGCCTGAAGCTGCGGCAGGGCAGGTTTAGATTGGATATTGGGGAGAATGACTTTACTGAACGAGTGGTCAGGCACTGGAACAGCCTGCCCAGGGAGGGGGTTGAGTCACCATCCCTGGAGGTGTTTAAGAAACGTCTGGATGTGGCACTTCAGGGCATGCTCTAGTGGCAGAGTCTGTAGGTTGTTTGGTTGGACTCGATGATCTCAAAGGTCTTTTCCAACCATGAAGATTCTATGATTCTATAATACTAAAACACTGACAGAAGACCCTTGCCCAGGTGAAGACTCTTCCTCCACACAGGCGCAGTGATTGAAGAGAACGACGCAGAAGATACTATAATTATATGTAAATTTCTAACCAATCATTGTAATTGGGACTGTACTACCTTGTAACTTTTGTGTATAAATATAACGAGGAAACTGGCACGGGGTATGCTTGATTTGTGGAAATCCACCCAGCACCCAGGCCTGAATAAAATGCAGTATCTCCCCTGTGTGTGAGAATTGGTTTCTTGCACACTGGGCAATGAGGGACAATCACAAACTACTATTCGAATGCTAAGGCCCCCCATATCTCCTACATGTTCCTGCAAAGTGCTATACAGGGCTCAGCTGGATCTTTCCTCTTTGTACATTATTAAAGTGAAAAAGAAATATTAGTAAATTGTTTAAACCCTGTGGATTATTCTGTGTATCTTCTGGTACAGTTTTCAGCAGAGTTGATGTGAAAATAAATGAACACGCAGCAGCTGAGGTACAGGCTGAGCAGTGATTTTTTCTTTCATATGCAAAGTCATAACCTAATAGGGAAGAGTGCCTATATTTGAGACATTCATCTGTGCCATAAAGCAGTAGGAATATCTTCATGCTCTGTTTCTAGAATTAAACAGTTAAGCAGTTTTTATTTCAGTGTTCAAAATGAGAATTGCACCTTCTGACCACAACAGCCCTGGCCCTGTGTTGAGCATAAGAAGCATAATTTTATAAGAAAGTTTACTTATCTCAGATCTCACTACGCACACTCCATGCATTATGCCCTCTGATTATCATCGGATGCCCTTATTAACCTTATATTATTTGAATAAGTACCTCATGCTCATTATGCAGCTTATTCTACGTCTTATTTCATTTTCCAACCAGTGCAGCCTTATTCAATCTATATTTGTATAGAAAATAACTAATTTTCAAATGTGATAAAAGCTGCTCCTTCTTCTTTCACTAAAGAGTCTAAATTTCATCTTATCTATGCATAAAATCTTATTATGTAAAGGCAAGGGTTAAGAAACATCCACAGAAATAGTAATTTTCAGTGGGTGGAAGAAGAATCAGATGTTCACAGAAGATGACTCCAGCAGCCAAAAAAATAAATTTAATGTCTCATCTAAATGTCTGCTTAGCCTTTATGAAAAACAGGTATTACTTTTAAAAAATACATGGATTTAAACTTCTTGTCTCAAGCATAACTCAGTGCCCCTAAAAATATTAAAAAGAGCTCAACCTCTGGCAAATGCTGGCACCCACATCCTGAAATATCAGCTCTCCTGAAGTATGATATAGAGACCCCAAAGTAGAGACAGTAAAACCGTCAGTCACGGTAGGTGCTTCTACATTGCTTTGCTCAGACATGGACGAGGATTGGACCAATGAAGGTGCCCAAAACTGAACGCTCCATTGGTGTTCAAGCTAGCAGAGTCTCCAGACACCTCTAGATTGCCCAGGACACACATCTACACTGACAGATTTGAGATTTACCCAGTCCTGCTAGAAAATATCTAAAATATTATTTACATTTTGGAACAGCTGCCTGTCACCAGACAAATGTTTTCTGTCTGCAGGAAAAATTCAGACAGGATGAAAGGTAAAGGAAGAGTGAGGCCATGAACAAGACCAATAACATCTATGTTGGGCTGTGTTGGGTTATGAGATAAAAGACCATCGGCACACCCACAAAGGAGCCCAGGGAGACAATGCCCATTACAGGAGCCCTCAGCCCATTAATGGCCCACCTCCACAAGCCCAGGGGCACAATTTCAGTTGGGAACCCAAATTAAGGATATCCAAGGAACAAACAACTTCTCTGGGCCCTTCCCAGGGCTCTCCCAGCAAAGCCACAGCCCCATTGTCCAAGCATGAAACCCCTCAAGATAAGTCATCATTGGGAGCAGCCCTCCGGATCGCCTGTTGGTCTAAGGGGATTTGCTACCTAGGGACATGGGACATGCTATGGGATGTAAAGTAAGGACATTTTGGGATTGCTCAGGATTTTTGCAGGATGTTTAGGAAAGGAATAGAAGATGGGGAAAAGGGAGGGGTTTAGGTGATTTAGGGAGGAACAAGTGTGGGAAAAGAAAGGGCTAAGAGGATAAAAAGGTCTGGTTGTGCACGAACGGATCAGTGCAGTCTCTCTGTCTTCTCATTAGATCCCTTCCTAAGCCTTTCCTGGGTGGGGATGTCTCTGTTCTGTCTGCACTGGGAGCTGGGAAATCTCGGCCAGCTGTGTGTGCGCAACAGTCGGTACCCACAACTGGAGCGGGGCTGCAGCATCAGGGGCTTGTATGTCCAGGTGCTCACAGATGGGGAAACTGGGATCCAGGGGCAGCTACTGGGCATCCCTGTGTGAGGGATCCACATTGTACGGGCCTGCTGGGAACACACCCTCGCTGCTGATCAGACCTGAGGACAGGGAGCAACCTCATCTCTCTCAGACTGATGGATCCGATACATTTTCCTCTAATAGAGTTAAAAGCATTTTAGCAAAATCTAATAACAAAAATGAATTGGGAAGTGCTGTAATGACAAAAAATCTTTAGAAATCATTAATGACTCCTGCACTAACTCTGGAGAAAGAAAAAGGACAATTTTTATGGGCGTGTAGTCTTCCTTGTCACACAGTAGTACAGATATATCTTTTTTTTTTTTTTCCATTTCAAGACCAAGACAATATTTGCAGTGTTTTAGCTTCCATCCTTCTTCCATTTCTAGAAAGACAGTTATCATACTGATGATCTCTTTTTCACATAGGAAGAAAAAACGAAGTAGTTAGAAAATAATACAGTATATTAAAGAAATGAGAAATGAGATAAATGCTATCTGCCATTTCAGGTAAAAAAATAGAAAGGAGGTCACTAGCTTACTTACGAGAATTTTTGTGTGGAAATAATCATACTAGACTAGAGAAAAGGTGGAGGATTAATCTGGCGGGATCTATCACTCTTAGTACTCTCTTGTGCCTGGTACTTTGGAAGGAAAATTAGCTTCAAACAAAGTACCTTTGATTAAAACTAAGTTTAAGAAGCAGTTTAGGCTTATGGAAACAGAGAATACTAAAATGCACTGCTAAATATGCTGCTTATTCAGGTCCCTGATGCTTCTAACTTGGTAACAAATCCTAGAACCATAGAACAGTTTGGGTTGGGAGGGAGCTTTAGAGGTCATCTAGTCCAACCTCCCTGCCATGAGCAGGGACATCTTCAACTAGACCAGGCTGCTCAGAGCCCCATCCAGCCTGGCCTTGAACACCTCCAGGGATCGGACATCTACTGCCTCTGTCAGCAACCTGGGCCAGCGTCTCACCACGCTCACCATAAAAATTTCTTCCTTATATCTAATCTAAATCTACCCTCTTTCAGTGTAAAACCATTCCCCCTTTTCCTATCGCAACAGGCCTTGCTAAAAAGTCTGTCCCCATCTTTCTTATAAGTCCCCTTTAAGTACTGGAAAGCTGCTCTAAGGTCTCCCTGAAGCCTTCTCTTCTCCAGGCTGAACACCCCCAACTCTCCCAGCCTGTCCTCACAGTAGAGGAGCTCCAGCTTTCGGATCATCTTGGTGGCCTTCTCTGGACCCACTCCAGCAGTTCCATGTCCTTCTTATGCTGGGGGCCCCGGAGCTGGATGCAATACTACAGGTGGGGTTTTACCAGAGCAGAGTAAAGGGGCAGAAGGTTGGCTTTCTGGGCTGTGAGGGCACTTTGCCAGCTCACATTGAGTTTCTCATCCACCAACATCCCCAAGTCCTTCTCAGCAGAGCTGCTCTCCATCCCTTCAACCCCAGCCTGTATTGGTAACCGGGGGTTGCCCCGACCCACATGCAGGACCCTGCACTTGGCCTTGTTGAACATCATGAGGTTCACATGGGCCCACTTCTCAAGCCTGCCCAGGTCCCTCTGGATGACATCCTGTCCCTCAGGTGTGTCAACCGCACCACTCAGCTTGGTGTCATCCATAAACTTGCTGAGGGTGCACTCCATCCCGCTGTCTGTGTCACTGATGAAGGTATTAATTCTTAGTGGGTACTTTCTATTTTGATTCTGTAAGCTGATTCTGCAACTTGATTTCCATAAAATGGGAACAGCAATATCATCTCATGTCACGTATCCTATATTTAAAATAAATGCCCGAGTGCTTGTGAAACACTCAACTATTATAAGGAAATAAATCATCTGAAAGTCCATAGAGAAACATACGATGCTTTTCTCAAATGGGGTTTGAACATAGAGAGCAAATAAAGCTCTCGACCAGTTTTAATGATGGAATTTAAGCAAATATTCGGTATTTGTGGACTGAATTATATTTGGAATTTTTACGTGTCTCTGTAATTAAAATCTGTATCATAATGTATGTGCAGCTCCACTGAAGTTGCACAAGAACCCTGAATGTTAATCTTCAAATTCTTGGCTTTGCAACATCAATATTTCTACTGCAATGTTTTTCAAACCAGCAGATTAACTGCTGCCCTCCTCCCTCCCCAGCAATTATCTCATGATTCCCCACATGATTCCCCACATGGACTCCACATCAGGATTTTTTACTCCACCATTTTATTTTTTTTTCCCCTCTAGGGAGCAGGCACACAGAGAACGTAACGATTATGCCAGCTGGAAAAGATGTCATGAAACAGTTCATCTGCCATTCTACAAGCACTTTTTATATGCTCAAAGTAGGGTCTCGGAGTAGAATTTTTTCTTAAAAGAATGTGTCAAAGCTGATCAAATACAAACCTACATTAAGAATAAAACATTATATCTGAGATTTCATCTAATCAGTTCACCCTACTTGCACTCTTTCTCCCTCAAGGATTCAGGCTTTAACCTAGTATCTGAGAGCAAATCCTTCCATGTCAACTGATTCTTATGTGCCTATGAGATATACTGCAATAGTGGGTATTTGTTTTTTGCAACCATAGTGATGAAATGTGTTTATTGGCTAAGGCCATAAGAATTCAAAGCAAGCAACTGCCTTCATTTAATTTCAGAAAATCTGAACAGTCCTCTAGCACCAAATAATAGGGATCTGGGGAACAGAACTACAAAACAAGTTGTGCAATGTTTTTCAGATATCAGTCTACCAATCTGTCTTTTTGATTAATTGAAAAAAAAATTGTGAAATACAGAAAGAAAGTGCAAATCTGATTATCTTACAGGTTCTTTATTTAGTGCTCTATTATGAATGAGTTTTCCTTGAAATGACTCAAATTCTTATTCTTGAAGACGTATTTTATTTCTGCGAGCAGCTTAAATTCCTACACCTATAATTTTTAGATCTGTCTTATCAAAAGTTAACAGAAATTAACAGATAAATTTTCTTGTTGTTAATGTTGTGATCCAGCAAATCTTAACATGTATATGCTTAAGGGAATTTAAGAATTGGAGTGTTTGTTCCTAGTTGACAATCCAAAGCTCATGATCCATCAAAGTCAATAAGAGTCTATTAGCACAGTTGGTCAGGCTCCTAATGAATGGCAGATGCTGTACATAAGATCAACACTGAAAAGATGATATCACCCAAGAAAGGCTGCCAAAGATCTCCATATTTTTGCTTAGAATGATATAGAAGAAAATAGAAATATTGTGAATTTTAAGGACATTAAAAAATGTAACATGCAACAAATCCGTACTGAAAAATAATAAAAGCAGAATAATTCATGCCTGGTGCCAAAGTTACTAAAGCACAGACCTAATTCACTGGCAAAAAACTTTTCACTTCAGTGCAAACGCAAAACAAACAAACCATTCCTACTCTACTGCCATTTAAAATGTTTGAGTTACAGAAACTGCAATCATAGTATCAACTAGAACCTTCATGGCAGTTGCAGATTCCTTTAATTTAATAACTTACATTTTGGTGATCTGTGTGATTTCCATTCCTCAAAACTGTGAAGAGTTACCTCTTCTTGCAAAGTTATGGAAACAAACAACTCCATGGTAGACGGCATAATCTAGTTTTCAAGACAATATTCAACAAAGCAGAACTATAATGGTATACATTTATATTCTAGTTTATTCCTTCCATACTTGTTTTGCAAAATGTCTGACAGACATGAAACCACACAAAATAACATTGTATGGTTCAGTAGGAATTAAAAATACACTTGATGTTGTCTTCTGGATTAGATCCAGTTGACTAAAACAATGGTGTAGCTCTTGATTCACAAAAACGCGACTGAAAATAGAACATACTTCTTGCATTATTAAAAGACTAATCCCCTCCAAAAAAGCAAATGAAAAAAACAAGCCCTCCTTTTCCACAACTGCTACGCAGAATCCAGTAAAATTCTGATGACAACACTTTCCAGTCGTGCTGTCAGACAAAAATGTTTAAATGTGTTGGTTATTTTTATTTTTGCATGGTTTTAGTGGCAGAGTTAGAGGTAAAGATCCAGTGGAGGAGCTTCAGGTGACAGAAACTTTAGAGGTAGGCTTGAAGTATAAGGGACTACACTATTCTATGGGTTTCAGAAACTGTAGTTCCAGAGGGGTCAAAACCAACATGAATGTCGAGAATCATACCGTCCAGCTGACAGTTATCCCATTTTGAAGCAATGAAAAATCTTGAATGAGGAACGAGCTGACAGTATGATCAACTAATATTTCAATTGAACATATGACAGGTGATAAACTATGCAGCATACAAACTATATGGTGTACAACATTTCTAGGACATCTACAACCATAATTTATTGAAGTGTAAAAGAAACACTAATTACAGGCAGTGGAGAAAAATGACTTTTTACAGCCACCAGATCCTATTCCCAATGACTTTGAACGTTCTGCCTCGCATTTGAGTTTCACCCTCTTCTGTTCTCCGTCTGTTGAGATAGAAAAGGCGTATTGCCACGTGGCTGTGTAATTATTCTCCTCTTCCAGGCCTACCTTCTGCTGCACGAGAAGGCCAAGCATATTCATAGCTAGACTATTGCTAATGGCTTGTCCCTGTCAGTATGAGCTCCCAGTAGAATTTCTAGACAAAATAATGCTCTTTTGTCTGTCTGAAATAATGACATTTTTATATGTTTTAAACAGATGAGTCTCTTCTGGCTAGATAAGCCAAACTGGCATTGCAAAAGGCCAATGACGTCAGATGATAGCAAATATTATTTTTGAATATTATAATAATTTCCTTTTGTCTAATGTCTGGTTTTGGTACAGAAACAGTGTCAAAAATAACCCATCACCAAAATCAAAGACAACCAAATTTCCAGAGGAAATGAAGCAACTGACCTTGATAGCTAAGTGACAGCTTCAAATTAAATTGTCCTTATCGGTTTCTCTTTTCAGAAGTGTCCCTTTCGGGCATCATTAAAAATATATATGCGATCTAATACTTCATCCTTCATGTTTCTAAACACAGTTTTCGCCTGCTATGTAACCCTGGTACAGTCACAGAAGTGACTCAGCAATTGAATTTGGCTTGTCTACCAGTTTTCTGTTCAACATTCAGTTTACGATGTACTCTCAAACAAACGCGTGACCCGTTAGATTTGGCACTGGACTGCAAGAGGTGAACACAAGCTCCTTTTTTCATTTTATTTAAACACAGTATGTTAGAGATTTTCAAAAGGACTCCTGAAAAAACAGTAAGGACAAAAGATTCTACCTCTTTTGAAGAAATTTCTTTCTTATTTTCCTGGGATAAGTCAATTTTCTGTTATTGACATGAAGCCTTAACGGACTTTTGTACTCTATCCCTGGTCCTTTTGGCCAAGAATAAAATGGGAAGCACCGAATTGTGTAACTTGTTGATATGTTTAATGTATCCCCTGAAAATAATAACCTTCATTCTTAAGTATTTTTCCTCATGCTGATTTATGTTAGGTTTAATTTTAACTGAAAGTATTTTAAGACAGGACATTTGCCTTTTTCTTTGTCACTACAGAGCTTTAAAGAAGTTTGATTGCTTTATTACAAATCTTTCTACAACCAGGAATAAGTAAAATGAGAAAACCCCTCTTTTAAAAAATACATGGTGTTTTTTACCCTCATAGTAATTATGATATTGCTAAACCCTGATTTTCAAAAGTTTAAAATCATCATCAATAAATAGCATATTAAAAGATGTTTTTAAGACGAGCTCATAATTCTTGAAGTCTCAACTTTAACATTCTGAAAGATGGCAATTATGAGTCAAGAGTGTGCAATGTTCACTCACCAATTACAAATCCAAAAGCTGAATGTTTGGCTTTTGACTGTTTATTCTACAAAAATCCCATTTCAATTTAAGGTAATTTTTAGCTGGAAGATATTTAAATGTTAATTTTAAAGACCTGAAAATTTTGTTCATGGAAATTGGAATGCTATGAAGAAAATATCTCCTTTACTATAGTTTTCATTTATCTTGTCTTCGAAAAACTTACTCTATTTACTACCTTGCCGTATAATTATGAAAGCACTGTATCAAAAAGCATAACCTTTAGTGAAGGTTCTGATTTGAATAAATTCACAACTACTGTACTCCTTTGATGTATTTGAAACACCTTTTTGTTATACCTAGATTAATTAATGCAATTCCCTGCATGTGATACACAGCCTGGTTTTTTTCTAACCTGTTTTCAAAAAAACCAAAAGGCCCAGATAACAGCTTAAGCAACTCCAAGCTGATTAGCAGTCGCATTTAAAAGAGTTGTTCCAAAATAGCCCTATGAAACTATAAAGTGTTTTAGTAAGACTAATCTATCCAACATGTCGGAGATATCCAAGAGCCTGTATTTAGCTTGTCTTCAGCTTTATGGATCTCAAACTTCAAAGTGATTTTCTTCCAGCTACTAAGTGTCCGGAATATGCATGTAATCCCTCCAAGAGTTTACCTAATTGGGTCAGTCTTTGTGACTTTAAATTGACCCTACATAGAGCTGTAGTGCAAGGCAAGTTCAGCATCAGGTTTTCCTGACATTAGCAGAGTTTATAAGTCAACGATGTTAACTAAGTTGGGTGAATTACATGAAAATCAGCAGTCTATCTTTGCACAAGGTTCCCTGCACCAGTTAAATGATATTTTAAATGATAAATAGCTTATGTTTAAGGAAGAAAGCAAGCTTGTAATAGACAATTACTATGAAGCATCTTCCCAATCATTAAGTTATAATAAAGCAATATGTTAGGCCCGGTTAGTTAACCATTGAGTAAACTCAAGCCACCTGAACATCTGAGTGCTCAGAGCCATCTGGGCAAAATATTTCCAATGCTATTAGAATTTCCCAGAGCTGATAGGGACGATTAGTGAGATGCACACTGTGGTAGTGCATATTGTAATCATAATTGCAAAAACCAACTGCAGACATTTGTCATGGGGTCCTTATAATACGTGAATGCACTTCCTAGTGAAAATACTAGGATTCTAGTATACTATACTCATCTTAATGCAAAAACTCGCTGGGAGAATTGTTGACACTACAGAAGTTGCTTCTGGTTCAGAGAGCATAGTTAAACTGTTTTACTTTAATTTAATCAGAAGTACAATGAATGTATTTGTTAAAGAAGCTTTCCCTTTTCATGTCTCTTCAGAAAAGAACGATGAAAAACCCCAGCAACCCAGTCCTGCTCTTGTGGAGCCTTCATCTGTGCAGCATTTGATTAACAGCAAATACACACTGTCAAAGATGGAGGATAATTCTTTTTCAAAGATACAGAAGTTATTGCCACTGCTCACAGCACATTTTTACCATCGTGATTTTATGTATCTGTTAATTAGGTTTTTATTATTACTGAGATTTACCTGAAATACTTTCTGTGTTAGTTGAATAATTGGAAAAAGAACAAATAGGTAATCAAAGTTATGGTATGGAAGACAGAAGGTAAAATATTAATGGAAATGTATGGATGTCAAATTCTGAACCCTAAACCAGATATTTGAGCTCCTCACGTAACGCACAATATGAATTAAGAACATATGAAAAGATCATAAGAACAAGGAGCTTGGAATGAAAGGTAGCGAAGAGTGAGGCTTAGTCACCCAGCCTGACTGGAAAAAATTACTTCCCTTCCCTTGTGGTTTTCATCAAAAACATCCGGAATTTGGTTTCCTAATGGTGGTCACCTGTTCATGAAGGTCTTTTTTTACAAACTATGAAGGGCTCCCCAAACCACACAACCAGAGAACTTGCGTGGATGGAGAAGAAGAGGTTGAGTCCTGCCCTCTGTACGATGCCAAGCAATCCTGTGAACCGCTGCCCGGGTGAGGAGCCTGGCTGCCCACTTACCGAAGGCAAGAGGTTCTCAGTGTCCCCTACTGACGATGTCACAATTTATAAATTACTAAATGGTCATCGGGATACAGCATGAATGTGTGAATGATCATATATGCCAGCTCACCTAGGATGCTGGAAACCTAATGCATCGTCTAGTTAATATTTTATATATCTTAATTCTTTTTACTTATATTTCTATTGCTTCTGACAAAAGTATCTACATTCTGGGTGCAAAGGGTGGATCTTTTGGAAAAGCTCCTTTGTACTAAGAATATGAAGCACAGCTCACACTCCTACAAGTTAGTGGTTTACAGGCAACATCACGAATAAACATAATTATGCAAAATCCTAACAATTATTGATATGATGTTTTTCCTCAGGCATGTAGACTCTGGCTCTAAGAAAATGCAACAGGCTTGTAGTCTTTTATTCTACTAAGTTTTTTAATGCCTTTTGAATGTTTTTACCTCATTCTGAGCCTTTATTCATGGTTCTTATTCTTGCTTTCTAACTGAATAATTAGTAATACCTTTTGTAGGGAAATATGAATGAGAAATATTTCACTACTGAGAAAGGGACTGCAAAAAACCAACATCAACTTCACATTATGATCTTGCCAGCAACTGCAGTCTATATAAATAAGAACATCAATATATGTTAAAGGTTGGACTTGATGATCTTAAAGGTCCCTTCCAACCTCAGCGATCCTATGATTCCTATGATTCCTATGTATTTGTCTATGTATATATTTTGAATATAAAAAGATTACCTTATTAAAATGACAACTCAATGATCTAGAAAATACCTTATAGTATATACTTTTATAGTCTATTTCTTAATTTGATTAAAACTTTTCTAATGCCCAGGCCTTTGACAATTGCAAAACGCTGTAAAGCCATTCGCTGCTGCCTACTCATAGTTAAAAGACGTAGGTATTATTAGCTTCATTTTGCCACTACAGAAATAGAAGAGAAGATGTGCTGCCAATATTTTAGTGAGTCTTGGACTATTTATTTTGTGACCCAGGACAAGCGCTGCATGCCGCGGTGAGACAGAATAGGAGTGGAAATCTATTCTCTTACTTTTCCAATTTGTTGAAAATGACTTTCTTATATCATAAGGATAGACAAATAAACTTACGTGCAATGTGTCGCTTACCACTAAATAAATAGAACAGATCTTGGTAATCAAAATGTCACACACAGAGAGGCAAAAGCACACATTATAGATGGGAAAAGCACATCTTATTACGCCCCTCCAGCCTTCTTGTTTTGTTCTGTCTGCTTTCTTTTCCTTTTTTTTTTCTGAGTGACTTCCCAGTAATAATTTTTGAGCTTGCGGGATGTTATCTCAAGCATTGGTAAGCTAGCATTATCCAGAGAGAACACAGAAATTGCTTTCTTGGAAATGAAGCCAGAAGTATTAGGACAATCTTCTCTGAGAGAGCATTAAGAAATTACCCAAAGCTGGACACAGAGCTAGCAATAAGAGTTAAATTTCTCTTTAAAGCGCATAGTTCCCAAGCCACATTGTTTCATTAGGCAGTACTGCCTACCAACACTGTTTTATATAAAAATTTAACATGGGTAATATATCAGCAAAATATATTTTTGTTACCCTGAAAAAAAATCAAATAACTACCGTAAAAACTATTAAACATGTCAAATAAACGCATTATGTTTTTAAAAGGCTGTGTATGAGCCATATTCTATATGCACAAATCACTGTTGCCAATGGAATTAGAAAAAGCTGAGAAAGCAGTATATTGGTCCCAAAAAGTTGCATATTGCTGAAAAGAACGTCTGATTTGAGCATACCTTTGGGCAAACATCCTGATTTGATACAGATGGTTTGCACAACCAAATTGCATGTATCTTTCAATATCCCATTACAGGTCACTAAATGTCTGGATCTTAATTGATTGCTTTACCAGATAAAGATTAGGTTCTTATAAACAGTGCGTGTTCCATGTGTCTAAAACATTAGTAGGTGAGATGGTTGGATGTAAAGTGATCTCAAATAACTAAAAGTAGTTATATTTCGAATAATAATACAATGCATTTACTATATTTTTCTTTATCAAGCAAACTTATAAAAAATAAAATTTAGAGAAATAAAAATAAAATAAAAATAAAAACCAGATGGCGACGTTTTATGTTAAATCATAAACCTACATCAAGACCTGTATCACTCACTTCAAAAATATACTCTGAAAAAGAAAGTAAAAAGTTTTCTTCCATGATAAAATCTCAAACTGAATGTCACGTATATTTGCCCAGCATCAGTCTATATCTCTTCTCAAATAGCATCTAGACCAGAAATAAGTTTATATACAGAAACAGGCATACAGGCAGATTTAAACAAGAGATCTTGTAAAGGACCTTGCACTAATATGCTCTCTTTACCTTGCACTTTTGTAAGTCTTACAGTTTACGACAGTGTATTGGAAAGAATATTTCTAACTGCTGGTACGTTAGTGAAAACATAACTTGGTAGTAAGCAACTTGATTTAACTCTGGAGGGGATCTTAAAATACTCTTCAGAACTCCCAAAACCATTACCAATCATACATTAAACCCTTGGAGTGTTTGTATCTAAGGCCTCCCTTCAGAACCAACGCTTCACCTGGTCTATACAGCAACTTCTCCCCAGATTTAAACAGGACGCCGTTAACACGCTGGTCACGTTCACGAGCTCATGTCTCCCTCTCGTGCCTGTATCTGGTCTGTGCATTTTTAACTGGATTTTGGAGGTCAGAGTCAGTGTGGAAACCGAAGTTTGGTAAGGAAGGTCAAAGGATTCAAGCAAGGAGAAACAGGTTTCAAGTGAGCTATTTTCTAACTGCTTATAGAAAGTTACTAGGTTTTGGCTGATTTTTTTTTTTTTTTTTTTTTTTTTTTTGTTGGGGGCGTAAAGTAAGAGACAAATAAAGCAAATACAAACCTAATTCTCAAAGGGGGAGTTTAGTCTTGATGATTCTCTTGATCTCTCCCCAGCTTTTATTTTAGTTTTACTAACTTCTTTCTTCAGTGGGAAAGTATGCTGTGAAGTTCTTTTATCTAAATCTTTTAGGTGTGCAAAAATACCATGTCACCATGAAATCTAGGGACGACTTGAAAAATTCAAGTTTGAATTTAACCAAATCAGAAAAACTTGGTTTTGGTAGACTTTCCAAAAAAGTGGGCTCCTGCAAAGGGACACATGCGAGGATGTGAAGAAGTTTAGAAGGAAACAGCTTTTTTCCTATTCCCTCTTATTTAAGGTAGGAAAATAGGTAACCGTGTTTCGCACACATCATTATCAGATGTCCACTGTTACCAGCTATTACAGGGTCTAGTTATTGCTGTTTGTTGTGTTATAAGATGATGGGAATTGGACAAATAAATTCCTTTGAATTAGACTGAAAAATTCTTTCAATATTCACCAGTAAAATGCATTTGCAAATGTAACTGGATGCAGTTTCGCAACTCCTTTGTGTTCACAGACTGAAATGTACAGGGTTCCTGACTCGTGGAGCCAGCATGGAATCACTGTCGTACTCTGACATCTTTTGTATTGAAAATGCTAGTATGCAGCCTATAATCATTTTATCTCTGTGTCAGAGTAAATAAAAGTATATATAACTTCTAAATGTATGACTGTTCATTTTCTGAAGTTGTCTATCTCACCTAATAAAAGACACCTCTTTTGTTCCAGTTTTGCATTCCACAGGACACTCTCCCCTAGGTTTCATGCACAGAAAAACATCCTGTTTAGCAGTATCATTCACCATATTTGATATATTAGAAAAAATAAATTAAAAACTGGCAAGCTCTTACCAGTCAAATATAAGGTAATACTTTCAAATCATATTTTCCTAGGTATATCTAAATCTGAAAAAGGCAGGATGATGTTCTGCTACTTAACACTTCTCCCATTATTCCTTTGTTAGTCTGAATAATTTTACACTCTATACTCAGCCTACTTACTTTATATCTCAAAAACCGAAATTACCAGGCAATATATTAGAAACCTAGGTATGAATCTGCCATGGAAACAAAGGGAACACATAGGAATTCAAAGTCCTATCAAGTTTCCCACCCAGTGAGACGGGTGAAGCTATTATATTTGCAAAATATTCCTACTGTGACCTTCTGACTAGTTGTTTTCCCATCAGTGCCTTGCGTTTTGGATGAATTTTGGTCAGGTATAATAATTTACTTTTTTGTGTTCACTTTTAGAGAAGATTTGCGTATAGAAACCTCTTAGGTGGAAAGCAATTTCACGGAGCTATCAGCACAATTTCTATCAGAAGATATTAAATGAATATGCACGGGATCAATGGTGAGAATACCCAAGCATTTATCAAGTAAGGAAACGAAGCTAGTTCCAATAGTATGTAAATAATATTCAATATTTGTAGAACTTCATGATTTTGAACTAAATGGAATAAATCAATAGGAAAATAAGCTGCTTTTCAATATGATATGATAGATAAGATTTTACATGTCCACACATTTCATTACAGTTAGATCTACATATAAAATTACTATCTTGGTTTTAAGAACCAGCTTCCCTACTTTTTAAAGAAAGCTACATTTCAAATGGAAATACAGATATATGTGAACACAAGCAACAGAAGTAACCTCATTTGGGACATTACTCAACGCCTCCGTTTGCGAGGAAATGGGCCAGAGAACCTGAAGATTTATTACTCTATTGTCTAAACGAAGGTGCCCGCGCACTATTAACAATCTCTGTGCCGTTCAGTCTCCAAACAGCTTGAGGACGTACGCTTTCATGCCTGGAACGCCAAAAGTACGACAACTTAGTACAAAATTTGCTATGTTAAGTAAGTGAACCTACAAAGGTATTTCTGGCTAAAACTAGCCTGTCATGACAAGGAAGCAACAATCCTACAAAAAATGTTTTTCCTCTGACATTTAAGAATACCATACTTAATTGCTAAGAAAAAAGTATGCAATAGCAAAATATTTTTTGTTTTATCATGCTTTTTAAAATGGAAAGATAAATAGTTTTATACTACTACCATCTTCTTCTCTCCAGTCATTCTTTTACCCTTCTCTCCCCTTTCAGTTTAGTGTATCTTTCTTTCTATCACTGATTTGAATCACTCTTAGCAGTAATCCAGGGGTAACCTCTGATTGAAAATTCTGCCTCAGAGTATGTATCCAGTCAGTAAATGTGGATACAACTGGGTCTCAGTCATGAAAGGCGGGGAGAGGGCTGTTACATTACTCATTTCATTTCTCAACCCCAAAGATGATGCTTTGAAGGAACCTCGGTGGATGCTGAGAGTTTGCAAACTACTGTGCACCGTAACACGCCCTCACGAGTCCAATAAAGCATTAGTAGGCAAGTTAAAGTGGCCTGTTAGTTTAAGTGCCTTTTATGTTGTAAAAGCTATTTTTCACAATACAAAAGTGCTTCTTGGAAGAAAGCTTCCAGGAGCAAGGGAGTTTTTATGTCAAAATGTTTCCATCAGGAATACGCAGACCGTCAAAGAGAAGAGGTGAGATGCAGACCTCTGTGCCGGGAGCCTTGTGTACCCATGGGCCCTCTGAAGGGCTGGAACAGAATCCCTTGTCTCTTCTGGGAGCCTCTCCCACCCAGAAAAACGTGGAGAAAAATCAGGACCAGCAACCCTTCTGTGGGAGTAGCTGCTCAGATCTTCAGTTATGCTCTCGTCACCTACAACAATCAAGCTCACAGGAGCACTGGCAATCACACGCTCCTCTGTATTTAAAATTGGCCTCCCTTCGTTCAGTTAATTCAGTTCCTTTCTTCCATCCCAGCTTCAAACAAAGGTTTGGGAAACAAGAGCAAAAGCCAAAAATAAGCTGAGTCCAAAGAGATAATAATCTCTTTCTTCATGTTAACTCTGATGGATGTGACAAAGTTCCTTTCTCAGCCCTCGCAAAGTCAATAAAAGATTCCACTGACTAGAACTAATCAAGCTTTACTAAAAATCAGTTAATTAGACCCTGAGATTTTCTTCTAGTTCAGACTGGTTTTGCATTTTTATTACAAAGAAGTCAGGAGACACAAGGCCAGTTGTGCTCAATCACTGAAAGAAGGAAGAGGCTGATGTATCACTTTGTGCCAATAGGTTTCTTTGTTATTGGGTGATTAAAACCCCTGAAATATAGCATTATGATGCTCACTGCTCGGCTTATCAGCTCGTACACATGCAATGGGTAATCAGCTCTGAATTAGTACTTCCTTGGCGTTCTCAGAAATGTATCTGGAAGCGGACATGCAGACTGCCTATTTGAATGCACGCACACTGCATAAAAAGTGGTCTTGACCTCAGTAACTCTGATGCTGATCTGGGGGAACACTAGTCATATAAAGCAGAGTTTGCTTACATGTTTGTTCTGCAAAAGGAAAAAACATGGCATTTTCCTCCCATGGAAATAAATCATTTTTCTCTCTGTTGCAAAGTAGTATGTCTAGACCAGGATCTGAATAAAG
Source organism: Sterna hirundo (assembly GCA_009819605.1). Classification (NCBI taxonomy): domain Eukaryota; kingdom Metazoa; phylum Chordata; class Aves; order Charadriiformes; family Laridae; genus Sterna; species Sterna hirundo. Next base: position 3,012,428 of record CM020441.1, read on the forward strand.
ACAAACAAACCTGTGTAAATCTATCCTTAGATTCCCATAGCGTGCACATTATTTCTTGTAAGAATAAATACTTTTATCTAGAAAAGCAAATCTCACTATTGACCTTCTATTTTATATCGTATTGTGTTTCGAAAGGCCCCACTGTGCCACTAAAATCACGTAACTCGTGCAGACCTCAGCTGTAGTTGCAGCACATTTATTAGCAGAATGGAAAGTTTTCTACCTGTTACCTAGAGGTCACCTTTAGGCTAAGATTTTAATAAAGTCCAGCAGCTGAAAAACAGCTGTTGTTCTCTTTTAAAATGTTTATTTTCTTGGATCAAGCATAATTTCCATGTGCAGTACAACGTGACAAGGCAGATATGTTTCTGAAGGTATCCATCTCGGCTTAATGCTTTCCAACATGTAACAAAGCAAACAAAAGGACTATCTAATTTCACTTCATTTTGAAATAGGGCATAGAAATCCAGAGAGTAATCTGGCATTTTTTTAAACCTGTTGCCCAGCTTGGGTTGGCAGCAAGGAACTGTCAAAAAATGAAGGTTATCGTCTATAGAATGTAATCTTTTGCTGCTTAAGTTCTGGACTGTTTTTGTCTTGTACAATGGGAGAAATGCATACATTGCTATGACTTCTTATTAACTGTGTTTATGGAGATAAGGAGAATCTTTGGAGAAGGAATGCTTATGGAGGTAAGTAGAATGCTTAAGGAGATGTATGAAAGCGTTAGTTCTCATGTTTAATTTAATTACAAGGAAAGTAATGCATTGTTCAGAACCAAAATTGACATGACATGTTAGATGGTGAGATATATCCAACACATTTAGCTCCTGGGCATGAAGAAATAATTTCAAGAGAAATGTTTTTCATGTCTGAGCTGCAGACTTTGCAAAATAATGAATACCTTGATTGGAATATTGGATTACTGGAATGACAGTATGGAATATCAGACCAAAGGCAGGTTCTGTTACTATTAGTATGGAATCATACTTTACACATAATCTTATTGCCTCCACAAGCAGAATATTACTTTGCATGAGTAAGCTTCTTAGCAATACGATCTTTCATCGAGTTGAACATTCATTCTTCTTCTTCCCTTCTCTCCCCACATACACGCTTGAGGGTGAGGTTTTGGTAGTTTTTAGCCCAAATACTTGGCCATTTAGACAACATCAAGCCATCTGCTCCATACAAACCAGTGGGGTGGTCCCCCGGTCCCACACAACAGGAAGGGAAAAGCACAAGAGAAATTGTGATTCTGAGTCATAATTCATTTCCTGGTGCGCTCACAGACTGCGCGGCTTCTCATTACCCCCTTGCACAGGGTGGATCAGAGAAATAGAATTTAGACAACAAATAGTAGTACATCTTAAAATGTGATGAAATAAGTGCAGTGGGAGCCAGCTCTAACTGAAACAAATAGAGCCTTCTGCGTGCAAGTTTAAAGTCCACGCTTTGAAGTTGACAGAAGAAAACCCTACAAACATTTCCTTTAGATTTTTCTAAATCATCAAATTAAAAACACCCGGTGGAAGCACTTGACAAACTTCTGACAGAACCGTGCTTGTTCAGAAACCTCTGGTTTCTAATCAGAGTTACACAAATTGTTCTCCATTAGCCCTCAGCACAAACATCCCTAGGTTTCCTAAATCCATGGATTCAGAGAAGCCGATTTGTGGACTACATGGGAGGACAAAAATAAAGTCTTCCAGGGTCCTGAAGAATTTGCAGGAGAACACAAATTGAACTAAAGGTGAGAGCATTTGGGCTTTTGGGTCCTGTATTTCTTAAGTATAACTCTAGGAACTCTAAAATGACTGATTTTTTGTCCCAGAGGAGGGGTCTGGGCTTTTTTACTAATAATTTAGCTAGTTTAATTTAGGACTAGAAGGATATAAAATTTTGAAATCTCAAGCAAATGGAATTACTTTTCTCTAAACAAAACAAAATTCCTGTTTTAGAAAGAATTTTTCTATTAGTTGGCAGTGAGTAGTTATGAAACTGCACACCCTGCTGATAAATTTCTAATAAGGGATTCTGTCCTTCAGTTCAAAGTAGGTAATTGCTAGATTGAAAGTGGTTTACATGTATGAGACATACTATCTGGTACTAAAATTGTTACAAATTATTATTTAATTTTTTAAAAAGGAAAAGGTTTGGTAAGTAGTCTTAAAGGTTTCAACTTTAGCATTTCCTAAGAAAGAAAATATGTTGAAAGCATCTTTTTACTGGATCAGATTTGACTGTGATTGAACAACCACAGGATAAAGACATAATTATCGCAAAACATCCACTTACAATAAAGCTGAATATTATCATAATAAATTAGGCTATCAAGTGTCTTTCATTTTACCTGATATTCTGTCACAGACGGAAGGTACTACGATCTATTAAGTTGTGAAAGGGTCTTTACTACAAAGTTTTGAGCAAGGAGGAAATACAGGTGTTAATGAAAGAGAACCAACATGGGGGTTTTTTGCCATTATTAAGTGAGGGTCAAGCTAAAATAATTTGGTTGGTAAGAGAGCGGTACCTAAGATACCATAATCAAAGCAGAATTCTCTGCAAAATTACGCATTATTAGGATACAATAAAAATTAACTTTCTGAGGGTTTTATGTCATCATTGTAACCTAGTGTAGAAAGCATCCCAGAAGACAGTTGTGCACTATCACAGTAAAATAGTACATATGAAAAGACAAGATCAGGCCAGACAAGAAAACTCATCAGGCAAGCAAAGGTGTAAACTCACGCTGGACACGGTGCATTTTTAACTCTACAAGTTCCAGGAAGCTGTGATGTGATTCCAGACTGTAGAGGCCAGACTGCCAATCTTCCCAAAGGACACAGGATGTCTTACTCCTGAACTGAGTGAGAATCAAAGAAAACCTTGCAGTGTGAAACGCGAGTTATCATCTTCTAATGCAGGAGCAGGCAAAAAAGAGAAGACGTACGCAGCATATCCTTACACGGAATTATTGTCAGGTATGGAAAGGAGCAAGGGCATTTCAGCTCCACCTTCGGAATTCTCCCCTGTTTGCACCAGAGCTGCCTGTCAGTTGATGCTGTAATTGCTCCCCAAATACTGTCACGTGTAGTAGATGACAAACTAACGCAGCTTGGCTTGAAAATTCTACTTGTCAGACAAAGGTGACATGATTTAACTCATGTCTATAGACATTTAGGTTTAAGGATGCTTTAGAGGTTATTTTTGACTAGTACCTTGACTTACTTAACACTCTTGCTGAGTAAAATGCAGTTCTTTGTAAACTGCACTAGCAGTTCCATTTGAGTACCGGATATCTGTACAATACACATAGTATTTACACTCTAAAAAGAGAAGTCTCAAAACAAAGGAATGCCGACAGATTGAAGATTAATGAAATATTTTTTTTCCCTGACAACAGAATTCTTTGTTTTGCTAAAAATATTTTAAATGATTAATGTATTTTTTGTGATATTCATATAATTTCCTATAGAGAAGAGAAAATAGAAATATCAATGAACAGGAATTATTCATACTGAATGAATATATCATAAAAAGTAGATAGATATATATACATGGGATTTAGATCCGTCCACAAAAAGTGTTCTCAGAGATATTAGTCCCAAAACTCGAGTAACAAGTCAGTTGAAATGTAGTTTTGAAATAAGAATTTAACAAAAAAAACCCAGTATATTTAATTTTTAAAGAGATTTGTAAAATTTGTAGGAATCATTGGAAAGAGAAACAAAAAAGTAATTTCAAACAAAACAGTTTAAAAACAAATTATTCTGATACGACAAAATAATAGGTTTTGCTGTCCGTTAGAGTCAGTACAGCAATACTGAATTTACTGAGCCATGTATACTATGGCATTCAGGAACTAAGTTTTTATGCTCAGTAACAAGCCACTTTTTGCCTTACATAACATTTTTGGAGAAAAGATTTACATGTTCTCATTATCTCTGTACACTCATGAGAACGCAGAGAGCAAGCAGACTGTCTCACAGTTTACACGAGGAAAAGGTTTCTGTTTACCATAATGATCTCTTGAATCTTTTTAATCCTCTGTTAAAAAGAGCACGGCAGCTGCATTTGAAGCCCTTCTTCCAGCTGTATATTGCTCAGTTTTTGCTTTTTCACGGCATTCAGAGAATCATGGAGGCACAGAATGGTTAGAGTGGGGAAGGGACTTTAAAGATAATCTGGTTCCACCCCCTGCCCTGGGCAGGGACACCTCCCACCAGCCCAGGTTGCTCCAAGCCCCGTCCAACCTGGCCTTGAACCCCTCCAGGGATGGGGCAGCCACAGCTTCTCTGGGCAACCTGGGCCAGGGGCTCACCCCCCTCACAGCCAAGAATTTCTGCCTCACATCTCATCTCAATCTCCCCTCTGTCAGTGGAAAACCCTTCCCCCTCGTCCCATGGCTCCCCTCCCTGATCCAGAGTCCCTCCCCAGCTTTCCTGGAGCCCCTTTAGGGACTGGAAGGGACTGGAAGGTCTCCCCGGAGCCTTCTCTTCTCCAGGCTGAAACCCCCCACCAACTCTCTCAGCCTGCCTTCATAGGAAATCGATGTAATTAGACTGAAGGGACGTTGGGTCGTGCTTAACAATTAACTCCGCTAATACAGCTGATGTGTCCAAATGTTCCTTTTGGGGATCTGGGTAAACATTTTCTCTTGACAATTTTCTACTCTCCACTTCTTACAATAATGAATTGGCAGCTCCTTCCACTGTCTACAGTCCATGCTTACCAACGCTTAAGTTAAATATATGAGAATTCAACTTATTTTTTGATAAACAGAGCAAATGATGATATTACAAGAGAGGGATAAGGTGACCTCAGAAAGCAGAACTTACATTAGTGCAGACTGGACATCAACATTTATAATAATTCATTTAGAAAGATTAGGAATTTACTCAGTTGAGTATTTCTACAATTGCAACCTGATTGACTTGTCAGTGAAATGTAATTCAACTGCTGTATTACAGTCTTTAATTTGGATCATTTATGTTGCAATTAGACAAGGTTTGATCCTGGAAGGAGTTAAGGCTTGAGTTAATAGAGTTAATGGAACTCAGTACTTTACAGGATCAGCCCAGAGACAGCAAACTTTGTAGTTGCCAAAGAGGTAAGTACAAGAAGGGCCAGAAGTTGTTAGAATAATGAAGTATATTTGAAAACAAGTAAGTTACCCTGCACAAAAAATTAGCAAACAATATATGCAGAAGTTATACAATGAAATGATGCATCGTGATACCATCATGCAGCAGCAGCGAAGGGAATAAACAACTCCATTAGGAAGCACAGCAACATGGAGTCAAGTGCCATTAGACTAATGAGACAAATGTTCTTTTCCTTGTCCCACTACTGAAACGAGATAAGGTATTTCACCTCTTCTCTTTTTCCTCTGCCTTTCTGATATTATGTTCGTCAGAGCTCTGTCTCTCATTATATTTTGTACCGTGCTTAACAGGACAGCTCCTTCATCCTGATTATAATCGCCAGAAGTGGGATGAATACAAATCCACCAAATATATGTGTTAGTTATGAAGTCCATTCTTCTCCAGAAGGAGACATAAGCACACAAAAGTAACCAAACTGTTTAAATTAAAAATCACGATAAAAATCCGTTGCTGCCAAACACTGGAAGTGCCTGACTCGCTGAGTACCGCCCTGCTCGAGCTCTGCACGCAGTGTTTCTATGGTAGGCTCTTGTTCAAACCCAGGACTGAGATGCTTGGCAGAGATCAGCTCCTCATTTCCATGTAAGCCCGGTATCATTCAGAAAACAAGCCCCATGCAAATCCAGAGTCCAGACCTAGCAGGCGTTTTCAGATCACACCTAGCACACACTGACAGGAGTAACCTACTTCCAAGCTTCAGCTGTGACTGCTTTACGGCCGTGGAGAGAAATCCACACCTGCACTCAGGTTTTAGGTTAGACCTGTAGTACACTGCTCATGGGAACCTCCCCATCAGCCCTACTTACTGTGCTTGGGATCAGATCACAGGATTTCTTTCCTTTCAGAGGATGCCCAACTGGAAGATTCAGTCCAGTTCTCATCAGATGAGCTCTGTGGTAGGTTCTTACGGGAAGCAACTACCACTGGCAAGAGAATCACCACTCCTTCCCTCCCCGATCCTTACCTCTCGTTTTGTAAATTTTAGTTAGTTCTAGTGAAAATCAAAACACACAACAAAGGGCACAACAAAGTTGGTAACAGTTATTTAAATATTCCTTAAACATGATTCAATAACATATCAACCAATCAGAGTGCAACATTTGTATCTATTTAGCATACTCCAATCACTGCTAATGGCCTCAGAAGCAAGAACAACGAGTAGGGAGTTTGAGCAAATCCTCACGAAAAGTATATGGCACTAGAGGAACAGCATAGTGTAAAATTGTCATTGTCATTGTCATCATCCTCATCCCTCATCATCACCACCTGCTACACGCTTTTTCGCCTGAATTATCTTCCCCCATTAAAGGGGGCATATTCCTTCAGCTACAGATCCCGTTACAGTGGCCTCTCTTCCTGACAGCCCTACCTTTCACATTGCTTTCTGCTGCTTTATTGCCACCTACTACGACGCAGATGACTTTTCTGTTTAAAAAAAAAAAAAACCCTAGCAAGAGGAAAAAGAAAAGACAAGACATCAGTGAAATCTTCTTGCTCTGCTAAAGCAAAATCTTACGGTTCATCCCTATCGATGAATGCAGTTGTACATATTGATTATGGACAAAAAATCCTTTCCTGCTATCAGCTCATGACGAAGGAGGCTTTGCCCATCCACAGTGTTCTCATAGTACGTTGGATTTCCTTCAACTCCTGAATCTTTCTAGACACGCTGGGAATAGCTCTTTGTCTTCATGAACTAGAGGACAGAACTGTGACATGGAAGAGGAAGATAAGGCTCCTCTGGAATAGCTCAGATTCTGCCTGTCTGGCCCATAAAAGTTTAGGAACATTTGTACTTCCTTTCCCATGGTCATAAACTCTGGAGAGAATGTGGAACTTGTGTCAAAGGGGAAGACTACTTATTTAATGAGTTATGTTGCTTATCCTTATCCCTATTTAAGAATTTGTCTGAATCAGACGATTGCTATCAGAAACATCCTTCTCTGCTAAGAACCGTGGGGGTATTTTTGTCTTGTAGGCCTTGTTTGAGATGGGGAAAATCCTAATTTAAGACTTCCTGGACTCCTTTTCTTCTTTGTCTCCCATATACAGTCTTGGCTCTTGGACAGTTGTGGTAAGGGCTCATATTTTAGTGCTCAAAAGGACCAAATTCAAACTGAGCTGTGTAATGATATTCCAAACAAGTTGATAAGGAGTTGTAAGTTACTGCAAAATCAAATGAACAATGAGAAACTCACTGCTGGACAGAAAGGACGATACAAAAAGAAATTAGAAAACAAGGTAGCGTAACAGATGAGTAGAGAGTTAACACTTGCTCTAACTGATTCTTCAGCCTCTGCCTCTGAAACCTCAATTAGCAAGACAGTCCTCTCTCCGGGTCCATTGATTGCCACTAAACCACAATAAAATATGAAGAAAAAGCAATTCAACTTACCAAAGTTGGTTGCACAAACATTCTCTTCCCCTCTGTTCCTGGGAAAGTAGCTATTGTGGATGGCAATGTACGGGTCACTACTCCCTTAGGGACACTGAACACTAGCAAGAGAGACTGGTTTTATACTGGCAGTATACTGGCAGCATTTAGCATTTGTCTGCATTTGGACAGACTCCAGTCATTGTTCAGTTTTGAATAAGTAAGTGTTAGGGCATTGGGTATGTAACAGATTATTTTTATAATATCTTTTATGAATATGAGCCTACTCTTTTTGCATTTTTATATCTTTTTAATTATTTACTGACTGTAAAAGTTGCCAATGTACAAAATGTACACCAATGAAAATTAAATTCAGCATGTAAAATAAAATTTTCCAAAGTATCACAATTAGGTTCACTAAATCCAAGCATAGCGACAATATTTTCATGTGACTTTGTTAACTTATTATTAGTTATACAAAAGTAGCTCAAATTATCACTCTTTTTCATCTGCAACAGTTTGCATGACATAATTCCTTGGCTGTTCTGAACAAATGTCATAAGAAATGCCTGCTTCGTGCCAAGGACTCTCATGGAAGTGTGATGTGACGTCAGCTATTTCTGATCTTTTCAAGACGCAGAGTCGCATCGCAACTTTATCAACAGTGGTTAAAAGTTATGCTTCAAAAGTGGCATTTCTATAGCACGATCCTTTCTCTTCCTTTTCTAGACCCAGGAACATTCTTATTTCATTTGCCACTCCCAGGGTGAATTTCTGTTTCAAATCTTTTGGGCTTTGCTCCTCTGAGAAGTACATATGCACCAAATAAGACAGCATTTACCAAAATACTCTGTATACATAACTGAAATTTTACACAAAAGGTAAGCAATACCTTGGGATAATCAGAAATATCTCAATCCAGCATTTTGTGTTTTATTCTTTATGCAAACAAGTAAATTCAGGAGAGAACATTCAAAAGCTGGAACAAAAACTAAGTCAGGTCAGAGTTAAGGCTCATGGCATACACGCGTAACTCAATGACTACTGTAATTACCTCCAAGACAGGCACTGTAAATACAAGCATTTCAATGCAGAAACACTGTAGCACATACATATAGATGTATAAGTGTATATTCAACACCCAATTATCAGTAAGAGTATGTAGAAATATATGAGTTTTCTCTCATCCGGGATCAAACACCGTGGAGTGCAGGATTACAAAATGTCATTACTATAGCATACAGTTGCGGTTTTCTGGATTCCTTAACCAGGTAAATCAGTGACAATTAGTCAAGGAATATAATCTCTTAGGTCTTCAAGTTCAAGAAAACATCCTTTTTTTCCTCCAGGAATAATACTGTTGTTATTAGTACTATTCTCTAAAAACTATTGTTATTTTCATAGTTATATAAAAAGGCTGCACTCAGCCTCAATGTATAAAGTGGCAAGAGTGAAGGACAGACTATAAGCTTACTAGATAATAAATGTGACATAAACAACCCAAAAGACAACCTTGTATTTTTTTCAGAATAAAAGAATTTTAGTACTGACACTCTAGAAATTTATCCATGTTGACAACAAGGAGCTATGCATACCAGCGTAGGGCTGTAAAAGGTACTGGCTACAGTTCTTCAATTTTGCTTTTAGCGGTATTTTGATAAAGTTTTTTTGGTTTTTTGATTTTTTTTTTTTGACAGATCCCCCAGGCCACAGTAATACAGAAGTTTATTGCAAACTCACCACAGAATGTAAAGGCGGTTTAGAGAACGGCATGTTTGGACTCTGCTAAACCCAGGAAATTTTGTAGCATTGGTCAAAATGTTGCTAAACTTTTTACCAACTAGAAATCTCATTGTGACAAAAAAAAAAAAAAAAAAAAAAGAAAAATTGCAAGAAAGCTTTTATTTTTTATTACTCTCTTTGCCTTCCACCTTTGCCATTTACCAAAAAAGAAATCCCACATTTTTTAAGAGTACCATTTAACAGGTTACTTTTCTTACAATATATTTCAGGGATAATACGATATAGAAAAAGTTCTGGTCTTTTGCCTTTTAGTGGGTGAGAAAGATGATGTCCACACTGTTTCTGAGGGTCATTCTAGAATAGGCATCCCTAGAAGCATCTCCATAAAGTGTCCCTCCTGCACTGACAGAGAAGACCTCCTGTTCCCAATTCCAACCTTTCTAAACCACAGCCATCCTACAACTTTCTTATACAGTGCCACTTCAGGAGCTCTACCTTACCCCACCAGTGTCTCGTAGCAAAAGTGGTGGAAGTCTCTGGCCAGGGCAGTACCTCCGGATTAGCAGACACCTTTACAGAGTCACAGAATGGTGGGGGTTGGCAGGGACCTCTGGAGATCACCCAGTCCAACCCCCTGCCAGAGCAGGGTCACACAGAGCAGGTGGCACAGGAAAGCGTCCAGGCGGGGTTGGAATGTCTCCAGAGACGGAGACTCCCCCACCTCTCTGGGCAGCCTGTGCCAGGGCTCTGCCACCCTCACAGCAAAGAAGTTCCTCCTCATGTTGAGGTGGAACTTCCTATGGTCAAGTTTGTGCCCGTTACCTCTTGTCCTGTCCCCGGGCACCACTGAAAAGAGCCTGGCACCATCCTCCTGACACCCACCCTTTAAGTATTGATAAGCATTGATAAGATCCCCCCTCAGTCATCTTTTTTCCAGACTGAAGAGACCCAAATCCCTCAGCCTTTCTTCATAAGAGAGGTGTTCCAGTCCCCTCATCATCTTGGTAGCCCTTTGCTGTGCCCTCTCCAGCAGTTCCCTGTCCTTCTTGAACTGGGGAGCCCAGAACTGGACACAGTTTACTGTCCTCCTAGGGCTCTTCTATATCCTGTCAGCTAACAGCCTTCACGAGGTGGAGTGCCCTGCATCTGTCTGCACAGGGCTGGCCTGCTGGAAACTCTACGGCAAACAGGACAGTCTTTCCTTCCCCACCCCAAGCTGAGCCATGTCCTGCAGAGGTAAGGCATCTTCATCGCCTGACAGGTTGTATGAGCCTGTGCCTTAAAGAGAATCTACAACCATGGACTCTGCAGAGCTTAACACCACAGGGGTATGGAGCACCTGCAAGGAACAACTAGGGAGAAATCCTAAGAGGGGAAGAGCAGTGGAATCTGGGGACTAAGTCAGGAGACCCTGCTTCCCTGTCCTGGGATACTCTGAAATTAGGTGGCCCAGGAGTATTGGGTTCTTTTTCCCAAAAGATGAAGACACATTCCCAGCCAAGTGACATCAAAAGGAGCCTCTTCAGCCATCGGCATTTGACCTTCAGCAACATTGGCTCCTACCACTGATTCCGGTTTACTGATGCTGCTGGATCAGTTAAAGCTTTACATTGCATCTATTACAGTAAATACCTACTTGCAGACCCATAAAATATTTTAATGAGATATGCAAGTGTGGACGTCTTTACTGTAAATTTATGTAAACGTGTGAAGTAGTGAATCTACTTCCTAGGAGTTTTAAAACCATTAACATGATAAAAAAGTTCTGTTCTCTCAAGTATTTCAAAAGATTTTGCAACTGACTTCTACCTCTATAAACATGAGCTTCACTGACCTTACTGACATTATCTTAATTTATTCCACATGTGTGTTAAATCTGTCATGCTCTACAGATTTATTGGAATAACTCCGATGGGAGAATGGTGATGTGAGAGAACGCTACGCACCTGCACCTCAAGGCACAGAGAGCAGAACTTACTAGATAACCCTGCACGTGCAGCCAGCTTATTTAGCCCTTCATGACTAACAGCCAGTTCCTATAACCAGTTCCTATAGCCGCTGTGGGTTATCGAACAAAAAAACCAGCACACTGAACTGTAAAGAATCTCAAAGCTCGTAGATACCATACAACAGTATTTCATAAGCTATGCTGTATTTGGTAGGTGTCATTTTCTTAAAAAACTGCTGTGTAACTAACAACTTTTAAAAATACTTCTTTGTCTAGCTTGTAGGCCGTAAACAACTATAAGATCAATACAATGCCAGGTAGAAAATTGGTACATAAGAGGGGGCAGCCACTTTTAGAAAATCACACCCGTAAGAGCATTTGTTTTGTTAGTACACGCAGCCTAAGATTCTGCTTCAAGTTTCTCTTTTCCTCGCACAGAACTCTGTCTGCCGCCCTAAGGGCCTATGCAGCATGTTCTCCTCTCTTGACTCCCTACAAAAGAAAATGCTTTCACATATCTGTGATAAAAATGAATTTTTAAGTTCCCATATAAGTAACAGGGAAGGAAACCTCATTCTTTCTAGTGTTTGTTTAGCAGCTAGACTTCAAACATGCTCTGAAAAGCAAACAACTCCAGGAAAAGGAAAATTGAAACACAACAAGCACACTGAACAGATGAAAGGTTTTGAACTGCATCTGCAGATTAAATAACAGGTTAACAATGATGGGAACCAAATACAAATCCAAGATAAAGGGAGGAACCAAACTACACAAGGTTCATGACAAGTACTAATTCTTCTACAGATCATTTTGTAGGGTTACTGTTATTATTTTATACATCTTAAAATGAGAAATTTCTTCTTTGAGCAATAGGGGATCATGAAGCTTCAATGTCACACAGAGTTTGTTCTTTTAACTTCTGTATATGAAACAAATAGCAGCTGAAAACATCTGCATTTTAAGGAAAATTAATCATTCTGGATCAGATAAATGAGAAAGTCAGCAAATGCCACAATATTGTTGGGTGCTATTGCTTTAGCCTTTAACAAATAAACATCCTGACTCAAAATGTGCCATTGCCCAGAAATATTTATTGCCTTACTGCATTGAAAAACGAAGTAAGAGCTCCCTCTGTGTAACTCTGGATGCATTACTTCCTTGTACCGTATTATGGATACATTTGCTTTACGTTTTACAAGTCTTACTGTGAATGTGAATGATGCATATAACAAATCGACAAAATTATTCGAAAAAAATCAGAGTTCTCAGCACTAGACTGAAATACCTTTTTTTTTTTTGGTGAAATTATAAAGAATATTTATAGGCTAAAAAAAAATGTAAGATTGTTCTACTGTATGAGTTGGTGGTAAAGGCCCACTGAAGGTACAGGGCTAGAATTTCAGATGGGGCACGCCTGGTTTCTGACACACACACGCTTCTGCTTGAAACTTAAGTTAAACCAGAGTAATAAGAAACATCTGAGGAGGCCCATTATTATTGCTACAGTTGGATGACAGTTAAATTTACCATTCTCGGCTGTCCTCCCTGCCTCTCTGTTGAAAGCTTCTGCTCCCACAGCGGGAACAACTCCTGAACCCTCACAGATGGTTCACCATCTCCCCCAGCTCACCGTACCAACCCACAGTGATGCTGCTTAGGGTTATTTTAATATCCTGGGTGGTAAACAGCAGTTTTTCAGAACTTGTTTCATGTGTGGTTGCTCCTGCTGCAGAAGGAATAATCTCCAAGAGAATGCCAGGCAGACAAACAGTAATTGCCTCAGCCAAATGAACTGCAATCATTTGTGTTTGTAAATTAAAATTCTGAACACAAAGGTGATTCTTTAGTGATGCATTGTAGAAATGGGAACTGTTACAGCATTTCCAGCCTATCTTTGCAAGGATACTCCCGCCTTATGTAAACAATTCCTGGAGCTATTTCTAATTTTTCACAGAATGTTGGCAGACAACTCCGTAACCAAGGGGAAAAAATGCCTTTCTTCATGAAAAAGAATCAATAATACATGATGGTAGTGAGCAGTGTTAACATATAGTCACTGTAGATATTACTTACTGCCTTGAAGCTGTATAAAATGATTCCGAATTCCATTGCACTTTCTAAATAAGAAAAACCACCCCTTACCCATCCTTTCCTTTCAGAAACAAAACTTTGCCAGCACTTTTCAAATTTAAGGTGGAAAATTACCTTTTCTCTTGAAGTTTCTGTTAGTTCTATTCTAAACTTAACAAGCCCTGGGACTGATGTGATTAAACTTATAGTAACACATTAAGAGTATGAAAATTCTACTGTTTAGTTTGAGGTTTCCTCCCCTTTTCCTCAGCAGCTACACTGACAAGCATTTTGCACCGAGAAAGGAGAACAATGAATGCTGGTACCACCCTGACTTCACAAATTCCTTCCTCATACCCTGAGGAAAGAACAAATTTTTCCTTGACTTCAGAACTACTGGTTATCTAGGAGAAACAGACTTATTGCCTCTACACCAAAATTTCGATCAAAATGCACCACTTTGACAAGGGCACTGGGTTTTTTTGTCAGTCTGTGCTGTTGAGACAATTCCTACCTAACTGCTGAAGAGATCCTCCAAGGCCACTCTAAGGACTTTCAGACACAGGGCATCCCAAGAAGGCTGCTTCAGCAGTCCTAGGATTTAATCACAAGAATGACGGTAACCAGCCTGGATCGCTTGATTACAGACTTTTGCCACACTTGCATTTTGTACAGTGTATTCCTCTTCCAAAGAACTGATCACGAGAGGGTTGGTGCTTTTGGAATTAACAATGCTGGGGAGACCTTAGAGCCCCTTCCAGTCCCCAAAGGGGCTCCAGGAAAGCTGGGGAGGGACTCTGGAGCAGGGAGGGGAGCCATGGGACGAGGGGGAAGGGCTTTACACTGACAGAGGGGAGATTGAGATGAGATATTAAGACGGAATTCTTGGCTGTGAGGGGGGTGAGCCCCTGGCCCAGGTTGCCCAGAGAAGCTGTGGCTGCCCCATCCCTGGAGGGGTTCAAGGCCAGGTTGGACGGGGCTTGGAGCAACCTGGGCTGGTGGGAGGTGTCCCTGCCCAGGGCAGGGGGTGGCACTGGATGGTCTTCAAGGTCCCTTCCAACCCAAACCATTCTATGGTTCTCTGATTCTATGAACTCTTTGTGCTGACATGTCCCCAGTACCGATTGTTTCAATAACTGCTCATGTGAATAACCCACCGTAAAATACCAGTGTAGTGGGTTTTCTGGACAACCAGAAATGTGTCCTAAGAACTCAGACATTATGGCATGGAAGATACTTTTCTAGACAGTACTGATAACTCTGGAGTTATAACACTAATAAGTTAGTTCACAAATACAGAGTTGTAAGACATGATGCAGGTATGATTACACTCAGGTGGGCATCCTTCTGATGACTCTAAGCTGCCCAGTATTAGTAATTTGCTGGCAATCACAGTATCAGGCCTCTGGCAATTCTGTGCATGTTTTCTGGCTGCTGGAGCCTGTGCAGTAGCATCTTCGCTGCCTTTGTGAGAGTAATTGCACTAAATTTACCTGTGATGTGATCACACAGTTATTTGGGCTGACAGGCCTAACAAAATGAGATCAATCTCCCCAACCAACGGCAGAAGAGGCGCGGGGAGGGACAGCCAGCAGAGTTCAATCCTCCTTGGCTGCCAGAATGGTGGGAGGTAGACCACTGGCACCTCCTGCCTGTCAGAGGAAGTAGCCTTTCATTTCGAGTAAAAGATTAAGTACTTACTCCAGGATCTAAAAGTGTATGCTGAGAAATTCTATTCAACAATGAAACTTTTAGAAGAAGTATATTGTGTTGATTCGTCTCTAATGAAAAAGGACATCTTAATAGTGAATTGTATCTTTTGTTAATATTTAAATATGGGTCAGGCAACACCAGTGTGAATTTGCATTCATAATTCCTTTCTGAAAAGATAATTTGACATGCTCTCCTTTTTCACCGTGCTGTGTATTCAGCTTTAGTTGCAGAGATCATTTACTGTACTAATGCCTTTCCCCTTCAAAAATGTCTGTGCTTGCCATGTCTCATGATGAATACCCATTTGTAAACAAAGTAGTGATTCATTATTATAGCTGAAGGGCATCGTTTTACCTGGATGTAAATTCATCATTTTTTTAATACCGCACAGCTTGATGCTTGAAATCTCATCAAGCACTCTGAAAGCTTCGTTGGCACAGATTGATGATCCAAACAATTAACTTAATAATGGCATCAGCAACTGGAGGTTAGTATCAACTAGAGAAAGAATGAGCCAAGTTCATCCCTAGTGTATGCCTAATAAAGTCAAAGGAGGTACGCTTGGGATCTATTTATTGCAAACAATATATTTGACCCCTTTTTTCCTATTCTGAGCTAATTTTATGCGTCTAGCTATACTGCATTAAGTACTCCGTGGACAACAAATTGAAGCTTTTTTTTTAAAACAGGTTAGGTACTGTTAAACACTATAAACAACACTCCTTTCTCAGAATGGTTTCAGAAAAGCTAATTGTGAATATTCTTTCAGAGCTCAGCTGGAGATACCCACTTCTCAGCTGTTAATTACTACACCTCACCTGCGATATGGAGATGTGGTAACTGCCCATGTACGCACTGCTGGTCTGCTCTAATGCATAGTAAAGTAGCAGTCAGTAAAACCCTCACTCTATGTTTTTCTTACTTGACTAGCTAGAGAAGCGTTCCTGTTTTTCTAGCATTGCCTACCTCAATGCATCTCTACGTGAGCCGGGAATCCACTGATGAACGTATGCCATCATCTGAATTCAGGCTGAACAAACCATAATTGTCTTCTGCTATGGACTTTGATGGGTTCTAGAAGCTTGCAACCATTACAACCACCTCATTATTATATCCTTTGCTATCAATCTTTCTGCAATATTAACCTCAGCGTTTAAAGAACTCCAAAGTACTAACCCTTAAAGCTAGGGGAACTTAGTTCTTCCCTAGAACTCCGTGATGGTTGAACGGCGAGCCTAATGTCTCGTGCCAGCTGACGTAACCGTACCTGGCAAACAGAGCCAGGAACTGCCAGTTCCAAGCTGGAACGTGACAGATGAAATGCTTTTCTTTCTGAAGAGAGCCAGGTGCTTGGAGTTAGAGGTAAAGGGCTTAGGTATTGCCTTGAAGCTAAGCTGTTTCATCCTCTCTTTGATAGTAATAAATGGGAGAAATTCACAAGTCAGATGACTATAAAAGTACTCCAGATCCAAAGATGACACCTGCCACTGTCTGCTTCTTTTTTCTTTTTTTTTTTAATTTTTTTTGTCATTTTTATAATATTGATAATTTCTACAGCCTTGTCGCTCCCTTCCTCTACCAGAGTACTCTAACTCAGATTTGTAACTAGTTCTTCAGATATTTCATGGCAGTTGACATGTCTTCAATGGTGCAGTTAGGGTTCCCATGTTAACACTAATCTTTTTCCACTTGTACATCTGGCACCACAGAAAAAACACGAGTGCTTTGCTAGGTAATCTTCCTACCTATAAGAATTCAGGCACAACTACCACCAGACAGTGACCTGTATCTGCCAAGGCCGTTACCTGCATCAGTGACCTTGCAGTTGCAATTTAGTTGCAGGAGCAACAAAATCTTACATGTTAGATAGGAAGATATTATTCACTACTTTAGGAACACTGATTTTAGTACAGTTATTAACCAAGTAAGACGAGCACTGTCTGATTGTACTGAACTTTCGCGTATTAAGATGTTGGGTATGTTCAATATGGGGTTGTTTTTGAGAGAAGCAAAAGATTAAAGTAATTCTAAAGAAACAGACTATTCGAGACAACGCAGCACACAAATAGAGATGATGATACTCCGTATGTAGTCAAAAGTACGTATTTGTTTGCTAAAGCCTAATGCATAAAAAATAATTACTGAGGAACGGAGGATAGTGACTGGTAGAGAGCAGGGACAAAAAGAAGAGGAAGGATCAGGGAGTTAGATACAGCCAGGTCAACTGGAGGTCTAGTTGTGCTCCTAAAGTATGATACGCTGTAGGGAAGACAAGAATGCATACACAATTCATTTCTCCAAAATCCTTCAGTTCTAGATGAAATTCTTTGCTACTGCTCACAATTTCTAAAAAGCAATGAATCTAAGTTGGATCTGAAGAGGTAAATCTGAGCATCTATTTATGTTCTTTCATAATATAAGAGCAAGGAGCCATTCAAGAAAATTGAGAGAAAATAAGCATGAAGTTAAAAGATAGTATTATTATAAAGCACATAATTAATGTGTTGAATTCTCCACCACAAGATAACCATGATGTTCCTTTGGCAGGGGGGCTGGAACTAGATGATCTTTAAGATCCTTTCCAAGTCTAACCATTCTATGATTCTATGTGATAGCAGCAGACAGAAAAAGCATACATTTAATGAAAATACTGTTACATTAGATGGAACAGTAAAATACATTTTCATATATGTAAAGCAATTAGAGTATTGCGAGATATATCAGATGGTATGACAAACCAATAAAAGCAAGGAAATTAAAACAAAATAATACCATATATCCCTTTATTCAAACTTCACACAGATCATCAAAATCTGATGACTTTAGCTTTTATCACACATCTTTTAGTCGAGATCTCTCCCTCCCTCCCTCCATCCCTGTTCCTTTGCTAAGGAAGATTTACTGAAAAGCATCTCCTTTGTCCATGAGGTTTGTGTAGAAAACTGTGGATTACTTTAAAATGACCTAGAGGTAAAGTGACCTCAAATTCATCACAAAAAATAATAAATTGTCTGTGTATTAAAGTTCTCAAGCCTAAGTTTTCTAGCACTGATACTTTTAAAGAGATATCGGGCAATGTGGAAAGGTAACTTCAGTCTCAGCCTAACTGAAAAATCTTTCCCTTTTTTTTTTTTAAAAAAAAAAAAAACAGATGCCCCCACTGCGCAATCTGTTTCAACTCTGCTGGAGTATTTGATGCTGGCTATTGTCAGTTCCTTTAAAGTAGTAGATAAATAGACTATTTATTTAGCTTGGCATACTAATTCCTGTTACAGGCCAGCCTATTTTACTTCTGTAGCTTTCTTTTCTAAGATTAGTGTAGGTTCTTAATAGATGCTCATTAGGCGACCTGTCTTTTCTGCGTACAGAGAAAAGAAAAGCAAGTACATGTAATGGCACACCTACTTTTAGACTAAAACAGTAAAGGACAGAGCTACTTCTTCATTTCTAAAGTAACTAGGTCTTAATTTTAAAACCAAGCTAGATGTGTAACTCACAGATTAGATATAGGTTATTTTCGTACTCAGTGATTTACCTTAGCACAGAAATTGAAATATCCAATATAGGATTATGCAGTTGAGAAGCACTAAAATATTTTATTTTATCTATTGTTTCAACTTCTAACAAGAAGTTGCAATTAAAATACCTCTTATTAGTTTGCACTGAGAATACAGAAAAGAACAGTGGTAAAAAACATGTTACGCCATTTTATGGACACAGCAATAATGAAAACATTGCCAAAGCAATGAGATTTGCCAACTACTGATGAGACTCAGGAGAAATTCTTTAACAGATGTTTCCTATATCAAATAGATGCTTAGCCCTCCCTGATTACCATGATCTTGAGAATTCATGACTTGATTCAATGATCAACACCTCTTCGGTAGTCCCATAAAAAACAAATTCCTGCAATAGGTTCTCCTTCCACACAGCAGCTGGTAAAATACATTTATGGCTTTGAGTCGCTTATGGTGAAGTTGCGTTACAGCATTCTTGTGTTCATGACATAATTAGGGTTCTGTCAGCACATCAGTCATACACTGATGAATGCACATCCCATTTGCTTTGTGATTTTAAAAGCTACTATCCTCACAGTGACCAGTGACGACTGTACTACAAGCTGACCTGACCATTTGCTTACTTACAGAAAATTTGATCTGCTGTGCTACAAGAATATTTGTTATTATTTACTGCAAATTTACTCCAACAAGCTTCCTCTGACAGCTGTTATTTATTATTTTTAAATGCCCCCTAATGTACAACGCACTGAATGCTGTTCCCTCTGGATAACTTCTTTCCTTGGCTTCAAGTTTCATCATTAAACATTGTTTAGACACCCTTCAGGAAGAGATATCAAACTCATTTAGAGTAAGAAGTCACCACATAAATGAGAGCTTCAGCAGCTTATACCTAGGACTGCGATTAGCAAGAAAATAATAGTTGGAGATACTAAATAAGCTTGGAAATATGAATGGTCAAATGAACATTGCTTTAACACAATACCCAGATCTATTTGTTTCACCTTCTTTAATTTGTTTTTAGAAGTCTTCAAATCTAGGTCATACTAATAATATTTTATATCTATAACATACGCTTCAACCCAACAATACTTGCTCAGCTCACAAAATACACATTGCATACATAATACCCATGAAGTACACTCATTTTTGCAAAAACATACTTTGAAACAAAGTGTTGCAGACACAGAAAATAAATTATTACCAAGGAAATGTGAGAAACCCCTTGAGTTTTCACATTATTCGAAGATTTTTAGAGTTATATTGTAGCTTTTTGTCCAAGTTTATACCTCTTCAATTTTCACTGATTTTCATAACGAAAACTTAAGTTTCTCCTGCTTTTCATTTCCTTTAGTATTTAGCCTGTTAGTATGAATAATAATTCAGGTACCTGGAATGGCAAGATTTATTTTTGCTCCCCAGCACATGTTAAAGTTTCTTATGAGTGGGATGAAAATAACAGGCATTTTGGGCCAGAACAAATGACATCTTTTAAAAAATATATCTTTATAATAAGTATTTTTAATTCAGTTAAATTTTTTAATTTTTAATAGGGTAAGTCAGGAGTAATAATTCAATGGAAACTAATGGACCTTTTTTAGCATGTAACCGGCATCAGAAAAACAAACCCTTGGATTTGCAATAAATATTTCTTAATAGCAAGTCATCTCATTGGGACTGGAACACAAAAGACAGCAAATCACTGAATGACCGGGTAATTCCAGCAACACAGTTTTTATAATTATATCCTGAACAACAGGGAGATTGAACATCTGAACTGAGCCTAGCAGCTTAAAACATACACTTCAAAAAATATCACCTTGCCTACTTCTTGCACATAAATCATGGTGTGCCACCTTGCCTTTGCAGCCCCTACCTTCTCGACTGCTAAAAATTGCTGGCATCATTAACTCACTTCATATTATGCTATTTCTCTTTCTGCCCAACCTGTCACCACCTCATTTTCTCCTGCATCCCCCGGTTTGACAGATGCACTTGCAGTCATACTTTTCTAGTTTTTTGACTTATTCAGATTGTGCTATATTGCCAGCTTCCTCCTGAGAGCGCTGCTGTATCAGGAGCCTGCCTCCTCTGCTCACAAGTACAACTAAAGGAGACTTACCAGCACAAGAACCGCAATATTGTGTCCAACTTAACCCACGCTGTGCGGATTTATCCACGACTTACAGAAACAACTGGCTTTTCCAAGGGAAATGCATGTAGCCCACATTGCTGTGTCCTAGCCAGCTCTGTCTCGCGGACATAGAGGGCACACGCTCTATTTGTACAGTCCGTGCAGAACGTTACACACGAAATACATTCAAAACTTCTAAAAAAATCAAGCAGATTTTTATTCTGTGTTGTTTGATTGTATACGCCTGATTTTCAGAGCTGCTGATCATCGCTATTCTTTTGTGCACTTTACAAGACCTTGTATAAAATTGGCATATAACAAATAATGAGTTCCATTTTTCTTTTATAAATACATTTTAAAAAGGAAACTAGACTATAGCAGTGATTGCAGCATGGATAGATCAATGTGGAACCCTATCAAAATCATGAAACTGCTGATACAACATTAATGCAGCAAGGAATTAAAGGAGAATTAATTCCAAACCCCCCTTTTTTCTAGAAAATCTTATAATCCAAAAAGTTTGGTAACATTATTAAACCACATGACATTCTGATTAAAAGCTACTTGTAAAAATATAAAGTAAATTAAACCACCTAAAAGATCTAAAAAAGTTAAAAGTATCAAATCAGGGTGTCTGTAGAGGTGTCTATCAAGTGCCTCTCTTAGCCCTGGTCACTTCAATGCTTTAGGAATGGTCAAAAATTACTGTACGGATAAAAGGATACTGATAGTGACAGGTAAAGGTGCAGAGTAGACAGGATCACTTAAACTCTGTCTAAAGGTATGCTGTAGTGCACTCTTTTGATGAAGTAACAAACCAAACCATGCTGTTTCTACTATCTTACCCCCTTATCCATGCTAAGAACAAGGAAACCCTGAATCTTATGTAGCTGTTACTTCTCTCAAGCTACCAAGTGCTAAATTGTGAAATAAACAGTGTTTAAATGTGCACATGATACAAATGTACATGGAGTCACAATCTGTAAAATGACCCAGGTGTGGCTGTGAGCAAAGAGACACGGTTTTCCCAAATTACTCTTATTTTCTTAATATCTGTCTTTGGGTTTAGTTTGCCTTTGTTTCTAGTCTAGTTAGGATCTTAGAATTATTTCCGTGTAATATCTGCCAATTTAATTAATGTTCTGCTTACTCCCTCTTCCAGATCATTAATGAAGATGTTAAATAAGACCAGTCTTAACACTAATCCCACGGCGCCTTGGCAGACAGCTCTCCTCACAACATAATTCATCATACCCTTTGTTTGGAGATTGTTTGGATGATGCAGCTGATGTGAAAGGAGGCTGCCCACCTGCTCGGCTGTGTTAACCACAGGGAACATATTACCCCAATTACTGAAAAACTTCACTGACTTTATTGACTACTTGCTGCAAGTCAGAAAATGAAGAGTGTTGACAAGGTTCTAGAGAAAAGCTCTAAACCTTTTGGTTCCTGACACCCGAGAGACAGTTCAGCAACCAGACCGCTGTAAATACTCCAGATGACAGACAATTCATAGAAGCAAATCCCTAGTTTTCAAAAAGAAGCCTTACTGGATTAAGCAAGATAGACTGATATACATTCTCAGTTTTTTTAAAAAAAAAAAAAAAAAAAAAAGACTTAAAAACTTCAACTCTAGAACTCTAGAAGAAAACAATCTATTTTTCTTAAAGCACTCCCAAACCAGAGCATTTTAGCCTGAAAGTGACTCACAAGAAATCAGCTTCCTCTGCATCGTTGAGGGCAAAACCTACTCAGCAGTAGCTGAACTGCATTTAAGCTACTTTGGACTGAGACTTCCACAGATGGAGAATTCTCAAGATAATTTTCCACCCTAGATAATGATCTAGGTAATGTTGTTCCTACCTACATGGTATCACTGATTCTTTTTTAGGGGCTTGCATCCCTTCTTCTGTCATAGATTGATGGTGTACGTTTTCCTTTCTGGTAAATCAGCCTACAGATGGCCAAAGCAAGATCTTTCCTCCTGTGAAAAAAATAAATATAAAATAAGACATTTAATGATCACTGTGACTTCCAACCGTTTTTATTCTAACTGTGTAAATATTTTATATAATCTCGTGAGCCATTGCAGAAGCTTCCCACTATTACAAAATGAGCGCAGGGACTTTTCAAGAGAGCAGTCTGCTCAAACCCAAGACCACTGTAGTCAGTTATATCTTTGGGCAGCTTCTTATTGTGTACTTTCATGATTCAGATATTATTCGTGTTGGTTGTAGACATAAATCCTATAAATCCTCATCCAGTATGCTTCTGAAGTCCAGTTAGAGGACGTGGTTTTTTTTTATTTTATGCAGTTCTTTCAGGTTTGTTTTTCTTCACGAGATTCTACTTACTAGTAACCAAGATTAACCTTTCCCTAGTTACTCCAGTGTCTAAAACCTTCTACAGTGCTGAGACTTTTATTCACCATTTACACAACTTCTCCTTTCCTTAGATTTGACTTAAGATGGGTAGCAGAACAGGCGCAGTTCACCACTATTTTCTCAACAAGCCTCCTTAGCCTGTGATGGACCACATTCTAGTAATACAAAATTTGCACCATTTATGAAGTCTGCATGAGGCAACCAAAGGCAAAAGCTGAAATACGGTAAAGAGAATTCAAAACATCTGAAGGCAACAGGAATAAAACATTCCTAGTACTGCAGTGTTGCCAACTCTCAAATTGAAAAAGTGCATCCAAAAGCAAGGTTTTGTCCTTTTGGAACGTTCCTGTACTGCTGGCAAACACCTTCCTCATCAGCTTCTATCAGGTTCTACCCTGCCAAATAACCTTGCTGTCAAATCAACATTCCCCCCACTTCACAAATCATGAGAAACTTTATTGCACAGAAGTTCACCTCTTACTGCTACAGCAGTTTAATCAGCAACCTTTTATTGACAGTCCTCTGCCAACCCCTCTTACATATACTATTTCATTAAGGGGAAAAAAGAAATAAGGGCTGCAGCATGTGCAAAGTACAATTTGAAATTTGTTTAAGTAAGATGAAGGATTTCACACAGAACCCAAAAACACAGCAAGAGAAATCTGGCTGAGGAACAGTGCGTGTCTTAGGCTCAAAGAAACACGCCGACTGGAAGAGACCTCTGCCGTTCCCCTGGTCCAGTCCCACTCAAAGCAAGGAGATCTTCAAAGTGAGATCAGATTTCCCGGGGTTTTCCCCAGGAGTATTCTCCAAGGGTGGAGATTTCACATGCATGCTGTGCTTAACCCCTCTTCATGAATTCTTGTTTTTCTTATAAAGAAAAAATTTCCCTTCCTGAATGTGTTGCGTTGCCTCTTGTTGTTTTGCTGTGCACCTCTGAGAAAAGCCTCTGCATCCTTAACAATGTCTCCTTAAGCAGGTGAAGACGGCAATCAGAGAAGTGCAGAAAGCCTTGCCCTTCTCTCGTAAGCAAACACTGCTCTCAGCTTCTCACAGTCCGTCATGTGCTCCAGCCCCCTAACCACCTCGGTGGGGCTCGGCTGGACTCTCTCTAGTTTGCCAATGTCTTCCTGCACTGAGGAATCCAAAACTACACACAGGAGTCTGGATTTGGCTTCACATGTGCTAACTAAGGAAAAATCATCTCTTCCCTTGACCTGATGGCTGTACCGTCCCCAGGAGAGCTGCATGCGGCTTGCTTTCACTGCCACATGAGTGCACTGCTGGCTCATTTTCCATTTGCCAGCAGGACAGCTGCAGATTCAGTCTCCAGCACTGCTCCTCCGCCAGGCAGTCCCAGTCCAGCATTTCTTGCATGGGGTTATTCCACCCCAGTAGCTGGACTTTGAAAAAGAAGCATCTTATTGCTTCTATATAAGCCCAGGCTCGTTTGTTTCCGAGTTCCCTCACATCTTCAAAACACACCACATCTGTACGCTCTGAAACCCAGGAAGTCATTCACCAATTCTCGTCTTTGCGGCCCACAGTTGTTTTCTTTTTTGCTTTCTTCTGCTCCCCAGTACTTCTTTCCCCTTGAGGAAAAAAAAATAATCATGGCTGGTCATTCTCCCCTTTCCCAAGCTGTCCCTGGCTTGAAAGCCAGCAATGAAATGAAAACAGCCACTGCCGTACTGATACGCTGCTTCCTTCCAGCCAGGAGGAAAAATCTCTTTCCACTCTCCATACGGAAAGGTAGAAATTCATAAAGAGCTAAAGCTTTTTATCCAATTCAAAACCGCCTCTAGCCTTTACCAAACTCACCAAGGTCTATCCTTTCCTTACAATCTGTTAGCCTTGACCAAGAATAAAGTAGCGATTGTAAGCTCTTTGGGTCAGTGCTCGTATCATCAGGAAGCCAGACACCATTTGGGGGCAAAAATTAATATCATAGAAAATGCAAATGAAGTCCATAAACAGGGACATTCACATTACTTTCACTAGCCAATGTGAGTTCTGTTATTGCATTCTTACGTGACTTGCTGATAGGGGTGCAAGTAATAAATATATGTATGGAAGGCATCCAGTTTTGTTTAATTTACTGGCATTGTTTGAGGAGATATGAATCATGTCAGAGATTTAAAGGGATTATTGGTAGAGAAGAGTGTAACCTTTCTTGCAATACAACAGCTGTTCTGAAAAATTTCCATAATAACAGTTGCTTTTAATTATATAAAGAACTGCAAAGCCTTTTTAG
Source organism: Sterna hirundo (assembly GCA_009819605.1). NCBI lineage: Eukaryota > Metazoa > Chordata > Aves > Charadriiformes > Laridae > Sterna > Sterna hirundo. The sequence goes on from CM020441.1 coordinate 3,037,734, forward strand.
CTTCATATCAATAATGCAGCTTTGATTCAAAAGTTGCTAAAGAGATAATCCTCAGTCTTTTTTTGTCAAGGCCAGTTTGTGAATAGCAACAATTTAAATCCCAATGTCATACATTTTTTTCAAGGGAAGGAAAGAATAGTCTTTATTTCCCTAGAACTTGGACTGAAAAATTATAAACAATGCTTGGAAAACATTCTCCTCAGAGTCCTTCAAGAAATGTTACTGATGCTTGACCAAATACATTTAAAATAAAAATATCAGAAATACGGCACAGACGTGAGAAAAAAATTTATCCTAAAATATCTAGCCCAACACCACCGATAAGAATAAATCAAAAATCTCTGTATCTAGAGTTGGTATATTTTACTAAAGAAGGATTATTTTCAGTAATTCTCAAGGCCCAGACAAGTCAGTGAAAATTGCATTTCTTTATCTTCCACTCTCCCTGCTTCTCCCTGTGATTGAATACTGGCCTCTGACTGCGTAATGCTTATTCATTCCTCATTTTCTGGGCAGATCACTAGTTTGTGAAGATAATTAGAGACCCCTGCTATTCCTTCTAAGCCTTGAATCTTCAGCCTAATTAAAATGGAGTGCTGCATATACATACGCAGCTGATAAAGGCCTGCAGCAAGGTACTAGGAATCGTACTAGTTGTGCAACAGAGAAGTAAAAGCTGGTTGCATCTGCCAGGACAGTTTTTGCTATGGCCCTCATTGCATTTTGCCCAGCAAACCTAACTTATTTCTGTTACTAGAGCTTCATGGATCTTATAACACTATCTATGCTTCAACAAATATTACCCTAATGTTTTTCAGGACAGCGTTAAAGTACAACTTCTAAACCTGAGGGAAAGATGGCAGGTTCTTCATCCCAAGATCATCTTCTAAATCCTCTTATTTTTCCTTGGAGTGTTAATCTTAAATGTAAAACATCCAGGGTAAGAGAATACAGCTCAGAACACTGTATGTATAAAAGCAATAGCGGCAAGAAGGCTACAAAGGATGTTTCTTCCTCTCTCCAGGTACTAACTTTCTCCTTTTTGCTTTCATGTGTTTAGCACGTAGATAGCCTAGAGGCACTCCTGGACATTTTTTTCTTAAATAGCTTCAAGGCTTTACCCTTTGAATAAACTACTGCAAGTTTTAAATATTTTCTTTTCTCCTCCAGACAAACGTAGTAACTTTTACTTAATTTGGGAGGCGCCAATATCTGTCAACAAAACAAGGAAAAGTACCGGCACTGAACTGTGTCTCAAGATGCGGTAAAGCCCCTAAGTTGCTAGGGAGGTTGTCTGGACTTATCCCATGAACATCCAGCTTCAGTAGGATCTGCTGTTCCCACCCTGAGGCGGTTGCACATTGCTGTCAAACTTGTTTCTCCAAATGAAGTTAAACTACGACTGCAAATTAGATTATGCTATTGTGAAAGGGTAGAGGCATCCACGCTGAGGGATCCGAGCATCTAAAAGCAAGCAGAGGATTCAACTTTGAAGGGAGCCTTTAAGAAGTTTATCATTTTCAGTACAAATTTATAAAATACCTTTGTTTTTTTCCCTTATTTTCTGAACATTTTATTTCTGAACTTAGGCTGTTTCTTAGTCAGTTAAGACTTAGACAGTTCTTCTCCAATATTACTCTATAATTTAAGATGTGCAAGAGATGTTTTTCTCCTTTGGGCACAATATTTTGCAAAGAAACATTCAGGAAAGAAACTCGATCTTGCTTAATATAGTTACAGAACTTTGAAATGTCGTAACTTGTGTACTACACTGAACATTTCTGAAGGAATCCACATATTTTCAGATCTTTCTTTTTCTCCAGTTTTGCTTTCTAACATAAAAAATATACTTAGTCTGTAACAGCTTGATCTCAGGGGTCTGATACCGAGACGTAAGTAGTCAAAAAATAGGACTTCCCACATTCAACTTCACTGATACCCAGCCTTGAAGATGCCTATGTACCCAACAAGGTAAGTTTCTGCTGTAGCCAATTTTCTGCCCCTAGGATGTGCACAAGTGTCAAAACTTGAAGATACCAGTTTCTTTATACCTCAGATGTAGATGGAATTGCCTATCTCTACATATCTCGCTTTTGGAGTCTGCTCCAAGAGATGTAGTTGCTTGTAATGTTTACCAGGTCAAATCTTGAACAGAAACACAGCGAGGAGAACACTGTAGTGATCTCTGCAACTTCCTCTCCTGCTGGCTTAAAACAGTCACACAAGAAATAATGTATCTAGGTTCAAAGCACTCGGTCTGATTCGGAGGAGCATATGGACTGTTGATCTCCTGCCACCAAAGGAACTGCCATTATCACTGGGTTATTAGGTACTCTGATGGAGAAAGAAGAGGAATCTCTTTAGTAATAAAACATTTCCCTTCACTAAAAAGAAAAAAAAAAAAAAAAAGAGTGTAGACGGATACTGAATACCTAATAATAACTTAATAACGACACCATTAAGACGAAGATTCACTCCCAACACGCCAAAATTAAATTCATACTCTCAAAAGCTCCTGTTACAATTAACAGCAAGATCAGAGTCTGAGATCAGAATATCCTTCCAGAGACAGTTATATTACGAAATGCAGAGTCTGAGGTTCAGCAGTCAGATGCTGAAAATTAGATTTGATAATTCCAGGCTAATCTAAACGACCTTGGTTCCAGTCACTGCTCTAGTTAAAAACAAAGTAAGTTATGCAAAGTAAAAGCACTCTGATAGGAAAGACGGAGTTGGCCTCAGCTCAGAATACCCTCTATTTGAGTCTCCTGCACTCTTTCGCAGGAGTTAGGAACTCTAGGATCAATTGCTCCCGCTTCCCAGGTGAAGGATGCACCACTGTTTATCCGGGTATCAACGGATTGCCCTAGCGGCTTAAAGAAGCTGCCACATTCTCTTTTTTGAAAAAAAAAAAAAAAAAATTGCTTTTTTTGGCTATCTACCAAAAGGAGGGGGTTCACTGCTATGAATCCGGAGTGCAGAGAAGCATCTAGGCAACTCCAAGACACTTCAATTCAGCCCCCAGCTCAGAGTACAAGGGAATCACGCTCCTAGACACAACTCTCCCCTTACGCTCCATAAGGAAAATAGGTGACTGCTTGAAGTTACGCAGCGGGGTATCCAACAGCAGGAACTGGCATTGTTCCTCTGTGGCTGATAGAGAGAAAGATCTAATGAGGCCTCTGCTCTAAATCACTGTCTGGTGAGGTGCCTACCTTTTGCCATTGATTAGACAGGGAGTTCAGAGTGTCCATTACCTTACAAGTATAGTCTAGTCGATAGACCTCAATTATTACTGAACTTTAGGGAGTGTGAACAGCTTGCCTCTCTCCTTTTAAGTCTGTTTCCCTCTTGTGGATTTAACCCTTTGGTTTGAACAGAAGAAAAATTCACATTTAAGATAGATTAGTTCTAGGTTTTCTTTATTTTTTTTTACCCAGCAAAGGCCAGGAGATTAACGCAGTACAAAGGTCTCTTAGGAAAAGTATGATTTTCAGCATTTGAAACCAATCCGTATCTAATTCCTGATTGACAATGGCAAAATTACTCTGCTGAAAACTAACACATCAAAATAGACAAGATTTTCAAAGATTATGGTTTTTTTTCATCTCTAGGGAAATAAAGAATTGATCCAGATATAGGGAATGATTTTGACTAAAAGAGTGGTGACCTGCTTACAGCCGAACCGTCATTGACAGGTGAATCTGTCATACTATCAATCACTGCTCAGGGAAATCCTGGTAATATTGTGACAATATTGAAGTATTAGTTGTTTTTTTAAAAAATATAATTACATACATAATCAAGGGGTTTGGGATTTTTTGCATCCTCTCTTTGTCTAACTCATGTCCTGCTTTGGCAACTTAAAGTGTAATGTATTAAACTTATAAATAACAAATCAACTTTCTTGTTTAGTGTGAGTTGGAACCCTAGGAATACACTTATCTGTGACCAGCTTTCAATTGGTATAAATTAGGATGGTATTATAAAATTTCAACTATCCCTTTTACTTCCAATCCATTAACCCATTAATTAGAAGTATTTTCAACACATACTCCATGTTCAGTGAGAATAGAATGTAAGTTGTAGCATTTTATTGTGGCTCCAACAATGAAATAAAGGCAAGAAACTCCCACACTAAAACTGTTATTCACAGCTTAGTTCGTAATTTTATATTGATACTTTACTGCAATGTCCAAAGAACCTCCTTGGTCTATATCTTTAAAATAACTGCAGCTGTAAAAAATAAAGTTACAATAGTATGTTTTCTGTAACTGAAAATAAGAACTATAGTAAGAGCATATAAAAGGATCCCAGCTTTCAAGGCATTATTTATTTTGAGATAACTGACAAAAAATCATTTAACTATGCATCCATATCAACTATGCACGACCTTCCAAATCCACTGGCTGACCAGGAATTCATAACCAGAACACATTCCCTCAACCGCACAACTATTTGGATTAATTGCCTTAACAGCCTTAATTTAGAAGGATTTGGGAATGTTTTTACAAGGTTTAGGAAGGATTTCATTAGGATTACATAATGAGCAATTTTGAGTGTGCTTAACGGTTCACACTAACTCTCTAGGCAACCATGAAACAGATCAGTCCTCCACTGCTTATTCTTATCCAAGATTTTGTCACCATAAAGGGAATGTCTTTGTAGTCCACTGTATACTTCAACCAGACAGAAGAAAAAACACTATGCCTCAGCGAGAACCTCAGTGCTGACGTTGTTCTTCAGACTATTGTTGGTTTAGAAGAACAGGGTGTGCTTGTATTCTGCATATTTCTGTTCTCTCGTGCTGCCTTCATAGAAATGTAACTATTTGGTCTCAAACGATATTCCATTTAAATCAGTTTTTATTTGCCATATGATAATATTCTTTGCCAGCACCTTTTTTCAAAGCTTTGATAATTGCAAATTTAACTTAAGTATTTAAATCATGCACCAATGTTCTAAGACTGACATATTAATCCAAGGGAGAAAACGCGCATAAGACAAAGAGTTTGAGCAACTGGATGTTGGTAGTTCTGCTCTTGCAAATTACCCCCGTCAATTTTATGCCAAATGTCCTGCAACATGAACTGGTACAACCAGGCAGGGAACTGGGGCTTCTGTATAAATTCTGGACAATGGAATAAAGAAAAGGGATGTATGCTTTTATAATTCTGGGAAACATGAAATTTTTGAAAGAAGCGTACTTTTTTTTTTTTCTAAAAAGATCACAACTGCAATATTATACCAGCTATGTCAGAAAAAATATGAGTACCCAGTTCTGAGCACACTGTTCTATCGTTCTATTGCAAACGCACAAAACAAATCAAGAAATGGTGCCTGAGAACACCACTGGGAAAAATAACAGAGGCAGCTGTGCACACAGCTACAATAACAGGGGAGAAACTTATGAGCATATGTAGATTTACTCAATCTGTGTTTTAAAAATAGATTTTACCTTTCACTGCAGGTGATTTGCCATTATTTGCTATATCAATTATCACACTACAGCAGAACACTATGATTTTGTTGATGTAACAGCAGACAGGAAGTAAAAAAATAGTCAATGTTAAACTTATACTCGAGTGAGATTTATTTGCTTGTTTGGTCTCAAAATTTGCACACTTAATTACCTGTGGGAGAGATTATTTCTTGTGGACATTGGATTTTTCAAAGTCAAAATAAGGTGTGAACAATTATTGATGGAATTACCTGCCAAGAAATTTTATATTCTAATAAAGAACCCTGAAATAAACGTAATGAAAGCTTTTATTTTGCAAGCAATGCATCAGCCTCCTTTTAAAACTTGCATCTTATAAAATATGTTCCCTTTTAGGCTGGGAACTGCAGTGTTGAAACTGAATGGCAGCAACTGAGATTTCCTGACTCAAGGAATTACTGTTACAGAAGCAGCTAAGATTATTCTACTTGGGACGCTGTAAACACAAACAGTTAAATATTTCTGTCTTGACTGCACTACTAAGTCATTAAAAAACTGTATCAGCAATAATTTTGCCCAACGACTTTCTTCATTCATCTGCTGTCATTTAGGTACTTTCACCTAAAAACCATCCTGATTTAGAGTTCAGCATTGGGCATTTGTTTCAAACTATAAAACTGGCAGACTGGTATCTCTTATAGTGCTACCATCCCTCTTTCCTTTGTTGCAAATGTATTCTTAAAACACTTTTCTCAAAGCAAAGAAACTCCCAAATGTTTGGGAATTTCCCAGCCACCACCAAGCACTTTAATATAAAGCTCACCGACGACGGTTTTTACATACCTGGAATTCAGCTTTTAGTGGAATAAAAGCACACGCAAAAGCTGGGTTACTGCAGAATCTCTAGTTAAAATTCAGTGTTTACACGAGCGGAAAAAGGGAGTAGAGAACCTTAATAAATGGTTAGCATTGCTGGTGCTGATGCACCTGCAGAATTAGATGTGGAATTGAAAACCTAATCGGCTGTAACACACTGCACAAACTATCTACTGAGAAATATCCAGTTATAAAATCCCTTATCAACAAAAACATTATATTGGATAGCCAAGAAACAGGAATTGTTATTGTCTGTACTTTTAAGGTGCTTACATACGATAATATAGACACTTGAGTCAAGAATCAATTTCTAACTGCGTTGGAAGAACGGTAAGGTGGGACTCGGGGGCAGCAGAAAAACCACTTTGAGTTTCACATACCGTTTTGGAAAGCTGGTGATTTCTGCTCTCTGACTAGCGAGCTTCATTCTCTGGCTAACGGCTGCCTCATTGTTTTAATTTTGAACGATCATCGCAACGACATCCCTGTGAAAAAGAAAAAAGAATATGATTGCAACAAAGGGTACCATACCCTAACTTTAGCAGCACACCTGAATTCACATTTTTATTTCAGCACACATTATTACTTTAACCTGATTTAGTCAATTCCTTTCAGGGAAAAAAAAAAAAAAAAAAAAAAAAAAAAATTAAAAATCATTCTTTTAGGAATAAGACGCATTTTGTTTGAACCCAGAGAAAAGACTGGATGTGGACTGTTTCTGTAAGGAATAACGTGAATTAAGAGATTTTGACCAGTGTGAGTTGTGCCTCACCATGTGGACATTAGGAAATGGTGTCTAACGTTCCACCTTCAGAGGCAAGTTCCCTCAATTTTCTTACATTTCCCTCAGTTTTCTTAAAGCTCATGGAGTTTATTACACCCGTTTTTACTTCAAATAGAGCAGAGAAAGGCACATTTTCCTTGTGTAAACTTGGACTCACTACTGCAAAAACCTATTAAATGTTGACTTTTTTAAGGCTGAGATTAACTTCCAATTGTGCACCGAGTAAGTCTTGCAAGATATACTTGCAAGGGCGTTTTACACAATACCAGGAAGCTTGTGACTGTTTGAGGAAATTAGAAGTTTACACTTAAGAACAAAATAAATAGGATATACCGTGTTTTTCCTGAAAGCTCTCACAAAATAAAGCTTTCTGATCAACGCTCAGGTCCGTGCAAAAGGCAGTCTGAGACTAAACACCGGCTGGAAGGGGCGGGGGAGGCCGGGCCGCCATTTCGGGCTCCGCCGAACCCCCTCAGCGCCACCACCCCGGGGCTCCCCTCAGGAGCCCCGCAGCCGATCCGCGCCGGCCCGCGAAGGCTTCTCTCTGTCAGCCCGGGGCTGAACTCCATCAGGGCCCGCGGCCGCCCCCCGGCAGCCACGGCGGGTAACGGCCGGGCGGTGGCGGGGCGGCAGCACCGCCCCTCAGCCGGCGCCACATTGGGAAAGGCAGCGGCGGGCGGCCATGGTGGAGGGCCCGGGTTGCGCGCTGTACGGAGAGAGGCTGCGGGCCCGGGTGCGGCGGGGCCAGGCGGTGCGGAGGGCACGGGGCAGCGCCGGAGCCGGCGGCGCGGTGAGAGGCGAGGAGAGGGAGGGGCGGCCGCGTCTCCTCAGGGGCAGCGCCGGGCCGGGCCGCGGGGCTTGAGCGCCTGGGTCTCTAGGCGGGGGGGTGGACGGCGCCGGGTTTGGGGGAGAGGAGGGGATCGGGGCTGTGAGGAGCCCGGTGAGGCGCGGGGACGCGGGGTGGGCGGGCTCCAGCACAGGGCAGGAGGGTTGGGGCGGCCGGCAGGGAAGAGGCATGGACCTGTGGGAGCGGGGCCAGAGGAGGCCACGAAGGTGATCCGAGGGCCGGAGCCCCTCTGCTGTGGGACAGGCTGAGAGAGTTGGGGTTGTTCAGCCTGGAGAAGGCTCTGGGGAGACCTTCGAGCCCCTTCCAGTCCCTAAAGGGGCTCCAGGAATTACAAAATCATAGAATGGTTTGGGTGGGAAGGGACCTCAAAGCCCACCCAGTGCCACCTCCTGCCCTGAGCAGGGACACCTCCCACCAGACCAGGTTGCTCCAAGCCCCGTCCAACCTGGCCTTGAACCCCTCCAGGGATGGGGCAGCCACAGCTTCTCTGGGCAACCTGGGCCAGGGGCTCACAGCCCTCACAGCAAAGAATTTCCTCCTAATATCTAACCTAAATCTCCCCTCTTTCAGCTTAAAACCATCCCCCCTCGTCCCATGGCTCCCCTCCCTGCTCCAGAGTCCCTCCCCAGCTTTCCTGTAATTCACATAATAAATAAGCATTAGCAGATTGGGTGTGTAAAGAGGTGCTGAAGCTGTAGAAACATAGGGGGTGTTGGAAATGATGAGGGAAAGCTTTTAGAATCGCTCTTGTTCACTTAGTGTAACTGGTAAAATGTAAGTTGGCTTCAGGAAACCTACAATGCAAGGGATATTATAGTAGCAGTTCCTAATTTTAATTTTTTTATTATCTCATAAGTCTTGACAAGCGTGAATGAAACATGATGAGAGAAAAGTACACATTGGCCTGCAGAAAAGGAGCTTTTAAGCTTTTATTTCTATAACTTTTTTAAAAAAAAATCACTGTAATTAGACCAACTATTTAAATAAATAAAGAATGTGGTATCTGCTCTCAGTGTGCACAGTATGTAATTTTTCTACTAGTTTTTATCCTTTCTGCTGGCAGCATAAAATAATTCACCAGTATAAAACTCTGCTGGGGTTTGTGAGACCTTCTGGTAGAAGGAGAAGTTGGGATGTCAGTAAGCAGCCCTGGCTGGTGAGCTGTGAAGGTGCGGTTTTGGTTACAGAGGTGTCTGGGGTATTTTTTTTTTCCATGGCTGGTTTTGCTCAGCTGTGAGAAATTGTGCATTGTGTCCCAAGTATTTGGGATGCCTCCAGACAGAAAGCTGAGGATTTTTTCCCCACCTTCAGTGTATAAAAGGCAGTGTAGGAGCGTTTGTGATTAAGGCTCGATAAGATCGTACTTCCATTTAGGAACAATTTAAGGAAGAATGTGGTTCAAGATAGGTCTGTCTAACATTATGCAGTCAAAAGATCAGTCTTTATAGGTTTGTATCTTTCAGGACTGAGCTTTTTGAAGTTATGCTCCTATTGTTTCAAAAAGAAAGTTCATTCCCCCAAATATATTGATGTTCATAACTTTGTGCAGCAAAAGTCACCTCAGGGCAGACTGTTCATTGACAAGTGACCGTCATAAGGGTCTTGGCCTTTTTAGGTCTCACAGTGGCTGCTGACCACTGCCAAAGCCTTGCTGAAGACTACACCGTGTCAGAGAGTTCGTACTATGAGGACTGTAAGGGCTCACCTGATGCCAAAGTGGTATGAATTTAACTTAAAATATTTTGAAAAAACAACTTAGTTTTTCACCTCTTCACTTCTTACTCTGATTTAGTTTAAACAAACCTGAGTGGCTTAAAATAAACCTTGTTGCGCACCAACTTACATTAATACTTTTATTGTAAGGGATGAAGTGTTTACGTGAAAGGCAAGGTAAATGATGTTGATGTTATGCAAAAAAAAAAAATTTGATTTTTCTACTTGACAGAATAATAACCATAACCCCCCCCCCCGAATGTATATCATTTCAAGGTAATAACACAGTGGAAGATTGTACAAAGAGTAGCTCTGAAATTTCACTAACTAGCTGAAGGCTTGATGATTTGCCAGAGTCACTTTAATGCACGTTTGCTTGGCAATTGAGTCGTATTTGCTTTGCGGCTGAGTTTTGTGGTGGAAGCACTAGTACTGCCTTGCAGTTAGGGCTCTGGTGACAGTGAACATGCCGCTTGCAGGCTTCAGCAGGTTCTGGGGACCTTCAGGGCTACCCTGAAGTTGACTGGACAAGGTCCTGGGCTGCCTGACCCAAGTCAGGTGTTTGGGCCAGATAACCTGTAGCAGTCCTGTGTAATTTCAGTGGAGTTTCATGCGCTAAGCAAGAAAGGATTATTGCTTCAGTCTCACAATTATCTTTCTCTTGTCTTCTAGTAGTGTCCCACCTGCTGTTCAACATCTTCTGAGGTTAGACTTTCAACTAGTAGGAAGAGAGAAATAGCTCTGGGGGCTTCAGTGGAGGCTTTTCTGTCATGCACAATGCCCAACGTGTAACACTGAAAGCATGTTATTAGCTTGGATAGAAGCTCCAGCAAGAGGCATTTGGAGAAGGGTGTAGGTCTGCAAATGGCAGAATTGACACTCTGACAAGGATTTAATATTCAAACTATACCTCTGCAGTTTACATCAGCCCGAAACTCTTACTGTGAATTCATGACTTGAGGGAAAAGGCATAAAATACCCTTATAAAAAAGATGTATTGTTTCAATTCGGAAAAGAATGAGCAAAGTTATGATAGCATTAGCCATAGTGACTGGCTGCTTCCTGGGTTAATAGTCTCATTGGTTTTGATGGAGTTGCTTAAGGAGAAAAGGTTTAATATTGTCCAAGTTGGAGAATTAGCTCATACAGCTACTTGCTGAATGTGTACTGATGCTAGAATCAAAGTAGTATAAACTCTGTTTTAATCTTTGTGCGTGTGTATCATTTTCAGACTGCCACAAGTGCAGATGGAACCTCTGGTCACGATTCCCTTGTTGGACATGTTTACAGGGGCGTGGAGACGTTGGGAAAGGAACTTTTTATGTATTTTGATCAGAAGGCTTTGAGGTAAGAGGTCAGCAGGTGGCTTCCTATGAGTTCAGACTGTACATATTCAGGCTGTCATTTTGTACTTACTGAGGATAGTTTCAGCGATTTGAAAGTTAGTGTTCCTGAGAAACTTCTCAGCAGCCTCTCTGCAGTGCTGGGAATACTGCATATAGTCACTTCCATTTTCGAATAGTTTATTACTTCATTCTTAGTCTAAGAGCCCATGTGTAGGTATCTGAAAAGGACAGTTATTCCTTGAAATGCTTAATTTCAAACAAGAAATTGCATTTTCTAGAGACAAAACTCAGAGAAGTACGTGCAGCTACAGTTACTTAATATCTTCCACTACAAACTGTACTTGCAATTTCTTTTAACTTTCCTTAAGAAATTTTGACTGAAATCCTGTACTTAATTTTTAATGATTCAATTGCTATCATAATAAACTCATATGAAAGAAAAAAAGCCAAACTGAAAATATTCTCTCTATGTATATCTATGATATCTATGCTGCCTTTCTTTCTTTCTTTAAACAATATTGACAACTCCTTGGTTGGGAAGCGTGGTTTGAAATTTCGGCAGATGAATGGTTTGGGTATCATAAATGTAACTCTTGACTTTCTAGTGAAACCGTGTCTCCTAGACAAATGGCAAAACTGCCAAATCGTTGTTTGTTCGTGCTTTGCAGAGCTTATTAGGGGTTTGTTGGCACATTTAGGATTTTGACATACGCTTTAACCCCTTGGACGTCTTCTTGTACTAGCTGGTAAGGTTGTACTTGGAATTCAGTTTACTTTTTCTGGTTCAATATGCCCCTGTGCTGCAAAATCAACTGCAAATAAATCTAACCAAATGCACAGGGCAATGGATTATTAAAAAATCCCCTCTCATTCTTTATGTTAATTACTATAGAATACATAAGTGAGGCCCTTGTATTTAATAGGTAAGGCTTGCATTTAATGCTTTTCTTTTACACGCAACTTCTACGTGCAGCATAATTCTAATCTTTTTAAATATTTAAAAGGGAGAACAGCATCGCTTCTACGTTCAGTGTAGTCTTTGTTGCCTAGTGACTGATCTTGAGCAAAGGTCGTGATTTTTGTTCATTTGAAACTGATAATGTCTTGATCAGTAATAACTGATCTTTGGTAGCAGGGGCCTGCTGGCTATCAGTTATAGTGCTGTGTGCTCATTTCTCCTAGCGTTATAGAAATGCAACTAGTCTTACAAGGACAGAACCAGTCTTTGCATGACAATCATGCAAGTAACTAGTAGGACAGGACTTCATACGTGTTTAAAGCAACCCATATTTGTGAAGGATAGGATTGTGGTCCTAACCAGTTTCTCTTGCTTTGTGTTGTGCTTTATTAAATAGAAATGGAGAAGAAAAAGCAGGTTTTAAAAAGAAAAAGATAAGTCAGAAAGGAAGATTAAAAAGAAAGGCAGGGGAGGTAACTGATACAGATGTTAGCCTTTTTTAAGTGACTATTGCATTTACTACAAATTGATTAGATAAGAAGTAAATTATACAGTAAGAAAATATTATTTCAACAGACTGAATTACTTTTCTGGAAGAAAAAAGCCATTACTAGGGAAAGTATGTAAACATTTTGCAAAAGCTCTCTTCAAAGAGAAAGAAAATGTGGCCAAGTTCTAGTATGGAAAATATAATCCTTTGACCCTGAAAGGTCTTAAATAATTATTAAGTTTCTAGCCAATGCAAGAATTTATTATTGTGCTTAATGAAAACAACCTTCAGTTATCATTTGATGATAAGCTTAAAAGTTTCATCAGTTCATCAGTTATTGTAGCTCTAGAAACTGTATTTAAGAAATCCCTTTAGTTACATCACTTACTCAATTGGAAAGTTTGTAGAAGTTATGTACAGGAAAGGTCTCCTCTGTGCAGAGGCAGAAGTTACTTATTATCTGATAACGAACATGTTCATTCTCTTGTTTTAAAAATGTATATTGTGCATCATAAAGGTGTTGGGGGGGTGTAGAGGAAGGCTTCAGAAAATGCACCTTACAGCAGTCTGAGATTGGCTGCCAGGGTTGTTATTAGGAGAGGAAATACGGAATACACCTTCAAAGGATGTATTATTTCTTTAGTAAAGTTAACTCTCAAATATGGGGCTTGTCATGAGGAGGGTTACTGATATACAGATTCTGTTATCTGGATGTTATTTCTCAACAAGACCAGCTTTTCTTGTCTGCTACGATTACCTGTAAAAAGCTGGTGGTCATGCTGAAATAACACTGGTCGGACATGCCTTGTGAAAGACCGGGCTGTGGAGGGTTATTAACTCATTTTATGCTCTTGGATTTTCTCGAGTGGGGAATGGCAGCCTGGCGGGAGGAGATAACCTGGCCATGAAATCGTTTTATACAGTTTGGCTACCGCTTGCCTGACTTGCAAATAAGGAGGATGCTTCTGAAGTGTTGCCATGTTGTGGATAGCAATTAGCAAATGAAGTTCAGTATATTTGCAATCCACAGTGGCCAGTAGAAGGTTGGGTTTTTTTAGGAGTACAAAGGAGCAATGATACCTTCTGAAGAATTTAATGTTTCTACTGTTTGATGTCCATTTAAACAAGGACATTAAAGTTGCTGAAGAAAGTCAAGGTTTTTTGGCAAATCTAAGGATTATATTTTTTTTTCAATTTTGCCTTGAAAGTCACTTAAGTAATCAATGAAAGTTGAAAAGAAATTTTCTCTGATACTTGTGAGTTGTGATATTTGTGAGTTGTGCAGGAGAGACTTGCATGGACTGCATGTTTGCCCTGGAAATGGTGCAGTTATGTGAGAGAGGTTGTCCTGGGTTTAGTTTCTGTAGTATGCTATTAATGTAAATTTGGAGTGATAAATGGTTTAGACAAGTTTCTGAAAATTGATAGTGCACATTTGTCTATTTTCAGTTATGCAAAAACATAAATATTCTTCAGAAAGAGATAATTGTTGACTCCAAATCCCTTAAAGGAAAGGCATCTGCTGTCGTGACTGGAAATTACATCTTGGCCCTTGGAACTTGATAATGTGAACTGTTATGGTTTTTTACATGTCCGTATAATAGTTTGACTGTGCTGCTACTAATCTTTTATTTTTATGGGGGAAAATATTTTAAATGAAAGCAGATCCTTACAATATTGTGTAGTGCTGAATAATTGAAAAACCTCACGTTTTTTACTTCAAAACATCAACAAAAAATCATCAACTTCTTACTACCGGCTATCATTGAGTAACAGATCCTAGGTTTAATTAGCATGGCTTTTCTATTTGTAATTAAAATGGGAAGATTTCTGTTTTGCCCTATTTCAGGACATCAAAGGCAGTGAAACATGCTGGAGTGAAATTTTGTAAAATTTTTAATGTTTTTAAATGTAAATGAGTAGCAGTGACTCAATTATTTTTTTTCTAGTCATGAACTGACAAGTCACTAAAGTTGCTAATAATTGTGATTCTTAGTGCTCCTTTTGAACAGCATCCTGGAGCTTGGTAAATAGAACCATCAGCTATTAATGTGAACTCTATTTCTTTTAAAAGAACTTTCTGGAAGCATTTAGTGCCTTACCATTTGGTAGCAAGGTGCAAGAATTTGGTTTAAAAATAAATTTGACTAGATTTAAAAAGAAATTTGACCGGTTAAGCCTGTGCATTACTATTCATGGCATTTAAGAATTGGAAGTGGCTATTGAAAATAAGTGGCTGAAAAGTCTGTATCAGCTGAACTGATTTTTAAGAAGAGAGTTTTGTAAAGACAGAGGTTTTTAAAAAATTGAAAAAAAAAAAGAATAAGTGCTAATGAGAAGTTACATGAAGAGTTGACTTTAAGACTATGCTTAATGAAATGTTGTCTTAACCTATCTGTAAATATTTAAAATGCCTGCCCTTCCTGAAATGTAACAAAGAGGGGCTAAAAGGAAATATACACCTGATGTTGCATTTCTTTGGTCATTTGTGTAGTTTGATCTGTTAAATATTTCGTAGCTACAAAATAATCCACCTGTCCTGATATACAATGTATAAAGGAGTAGGGCACTTCCTCTGTTTTAGAGTTTTTTGGGACTTGAATGTACCAGGTGGATTTGAAATAAATAAAATGTGTGAGACCATAGTCAAACTTGTCCTTTGCTCAAGTATACCAGCTCCCAGCAGAATAGATTATAAAATGCAAGACCTCTTAAAGCATTAGTGATCTGTAAAAGGAATGCTTGAAAGAGTCTGTTCCACTCCTTTGCCATCTGTGCGTTTTTCAGCTTATTTCTTTTATTAATTTTTAATTGACCTGCAGGTTTTGCCTTGGTTGTAGGCAAAGAAAAGCTGAAAACAACATATGGCAGATGTTAATGACTTTTTTTATGGTGTTATTGGAAGTAGCTTTGATATGATAACAGCGTTGGCAACGTGAGGGCTGAAATCTTTCCTTTCATACCAGGTGACTTCTGCCTGATTTAGCAGAAAATTGTCTGCTAAAGCAGCCTCATTTCTTTCAGCCTCCCCGAGGACTTAAGAACCTATGTTGAAAGACCAGCATGTCAAGTGAAAAAAAATTTTTAAGTGCAATGCACCAGAAAATCATAGAATCTTCATGGTTGGAAAGAACCTTTGAGATTGTCGAGTCCAACCATACACACATAAAATATGTTACTTAATGATCAGGTTTGACTTCCGTATAATGAATTATGAAGACCACTGAAAAACTGCAGTTTTTCCGAGTGTTTCTGTCTTGGGGAGGGTTCTCTGGGAACTGAGCAGTGTGTGAGCAAGTAGTTTGTTGCCGTGTTGCTCTTGTTAAGATAAAATACCCATAAGAACTCTCTTTCTCTTCGAGGATTCACTTCGGTATGAACGGTTCCATGCGCATTAATCCTGATGGAAGCAAAGACAGGAATGGAGCGCTAGCAGCGTTGGAGATACAGCTTACAGAGGATACTGTTTGTTTTTTCGAGGTGACAGTAGAATACAGGTAAAGAAGAAACTAACCAACCTAAACACAGCTTGTTTATTTCTTTTTATAACATTCTTTTAAGAACATAGTGAAAAATCACACACAAATTGTTAAGTGCTTGGATGAAAGCCATCATAGACACAAAGAAATAAAACAAAACACACCATGTTTATTGGTACGGTAATTTAATTTTGTTACTTTTGTATCAGTTTACATACAGTTAAAGTACTTCTACACCATAGTCTCATGAGATAGTGTCAAGGCTGGGCATGCAAGCTGGATTTAATTCCATCCTTAGCTCTGAATGCTGAACCCCGTTGCTCCTGTAATTTCCACACAAGTCTCACTTTCTTAACAAGAATCAGGACCTGCGATGATTACTGGTGTCAAATTTTTATGCTCCCAAGGTTGTGCTGTTACCTTGGTTTTCTTTTTGGAAGCAAATTGGTATAATTGTTCTCATTGACATTAAGTGGATGTTTTTGTCCATAGCATTGCACTTCTCACCGCTAATAAAAATAACATGGCAAGCTTGATTTTAAAGCATTTGAGGGTCTTGAGTGTGAAGGAGCATGTGAATTCAAGTAACATATAGGTGCATATTTAATGGTACAAAACACACAAGCTTATATGAGCCTGAGACTTCTTGTACTTTATTATTTTCAAACAATTATGCTTAACGTAGTAAAATCAAGGTTTAAGAAAATAAATGTTTTATATCATGTTGTAACTACTGGACAATGTAACCATACTGTTAGTTATGTTTGATGGTCTTTCCATGTTGGAAGTAGTTTTCAGACAAGGACCTGGCAATTATTTTTCAAACTAGTATGAAGAAAATGAGTATGATTTCTTGTACGTTGGACCAGATGCATGTTCCATGCTTGTATTATTGACCTGGTTTTGGGAAGGGTGGGTAATATAATTTCTGTGTCTCTTGCTGTACTAATATTTTCGTGGTTTCTGTTATCTGCGTATAGTGTTCTATTATACTGTCGTGTTGTTTTTAAAACCATAGTGCTGTATTAACATATAATTAAAATAAAAATAATTTTAATGTATTTTTCTCTTCTAGAAATGCAGCTGAGAGTGAGCGGAAAGTGAGAATGATGGAAAGCTTGGACGTCTGCTCTCCGAAGTTTAGCTTCTTACGAGCAGAAAGTGAGATCAAGCAGCAGAAAACCCGCATGTTGTGTGATGTGTTACTGGATCAAGGAGTGTTACCTGGAGTGGGAAATATCATAAAAAATGAAGCACTGTTTGACAGTGGTCTTCATCCAGCTGTTAAGGTGGGTGACATGTCTCAGGATTGTTTTTAACAATACCAAAGTATTAGGAATGTAAATAGATATTTATACAACATTTTGTCGTCATCGTACCTTTGTTTTGTCATCTGTCATTTCTGAAGTTACTCTAAGCCACTAAATTAATGTTTTATCATTATAACTGGAGATATTCGTCATGGCATTCCTTGGCACCTGGTGCTGCTGCTCCTGCCTCAGAGTGGACACATTTTGTGGGGCTAAGCCTTCTCTCGTACAATTCAAAACCTCTCCTTAGTAGGGAACTCAAACTTAACTTTCAGATCCTGACTTTGGCATCCTGTTGTGCCACCATTAAATTATCAGCCTTGAAATAAAGTGAAGAGTGCGCAGGTTTTCTTTGGTCAGTTACTATCCAAAATAGTTTATGTGGTAGAGTTTTGCAGCTGCTTCTTCCGCTTTCCACCCTGCTAGTGGCATCCGTTGCTTTTCTACCATCGTTTACCATGCTGGTTTTGGTTAAGATCTTCAAGCATGTGTCTCTAAACTTTGGTTGAAAAGAAGTCGGATGTTTGCAAACTAGATTGAGATTGCAATTAGGGGTTTTAGTTTACAGGTTTTACTTACAGGTACATTATAGGTCTTTCTGCTGTTGTCTCTTAGCACCGTAATATTCTAAAAATCATTCTTGTCTTTCTTACAGGTTTGCCAACTGACAGATGAGCATATACGTCACTTGGTGAAAATGACACGTGATTTTACCCTGCTTTTTTATAAGGTATTGGCACATGTTTCAGAGAAACCTCCAAAACTGGACTCCGGCATGTTAGTTAGCATGTGATTATCTCATGAAAACAGCAAAACAATGCGACAGGACAAGGGTTTCCATGAACAGAACTGTTCTTTTGTGTGCTCTTTGTTAATTGTGAATTGTTAAACGATGGGATGGTGGGGAATCTGGAGTGTAAGAGCGTGCAGAGTTTGGCCCCGTTGCAGCAGAGTTTGACGGATGCTGCCCAAGGGCCAGTTCAGTTTTGCTGCGCACGTGCGGGAGCATCACTTGATGTAGGCTAAGCACACGCTTACGTGTAAGATAACATAAAGGTCACTCTTCAAACTGGGAACTAGAGATGGCCCCAGGGAAGGATGAAGGCAGTTCATGTGGCTTCTTTTACAAAACTTGAAATAGCAAGTATATTTATTTGACTAAATACATTCTAACTTCTAACAACTCAGGTTTTTTCCTAACTGAAACAATGTTTTTGGTTGCTGAAGGGAATTAAATTCCAGCTTGTCCCTGCTGCCACAACTTCACTAGGATTTAATTTCTTACCCTGTAAATTCTGTAATTCCTGGTTGATCTTTAACTTCCTGAAATAGAAAAAGAGAGAATTTTACCTAATTCTTCTATGTTTTTCTTCTTTAAGCTGCATGCAGAGAAATGAACAGCAGCCATGAAATTCTTGTCTCTTTCTCTTGGTGTTTATGAAAGGCAAGGAGCTAAATTTTATTATTTTTTTTTGTAGGCTAGGAGGAGGGCACCTAACTTTCCTAAGTACCGTCTTTCAATCATAAAGCTTAAAAATGTAATTTTTTTAATAGTTTGCTTAAACGTCCGCTTTCCGCACTGTATTAGTATGGTTTTTTTGTCTTGTGTCATTTATTTAATTACGTGGAGAATTCCAGACACTATTATATGCGATTTGAAGTCAGTTCTTTTCATAAAATAATATGAAATGCAGATGATAGCCAGTATGAGTGTGCCTTAAATATCTTTATATGGTCTTTGAGCTGTCAGTTTACGTAGGGGTTTTTTATTTTCGCTTCGGCTGAACTGTAGAGGGACTGACATAAAGTTTATACCGAGTCTCTAACTCGGGTTTTAAACACGTTCTGTTTTAGTGCCGCAAAACTGGGTCTCCGCTCTACAAACACTACAAAGTATACAAGCGCCCAAGCTGCGGCCAGTGCAGCGGGAAGATCACTGTGTGTCGTTTAGGAGAGAACAGCAGGATGACTTACTTCTGCTCTCGGTGTCAAAAGGCGGATCCCCAGCTTCTCCACGCGAGGTACCACGGTAACTTTATACCGCTTCAGAGCATTGCTGTCCTCAAAGTGCTGTTACAGAAAGAGGACGTCACTTCTCAAGTAGAACGGATCCTTGCGCATTCGCAAAAGAAAAATGTTTTGGCCATTGGTATTTAAAAACGGTTAAAAGCTTTGATTCTTTGATACTATTTCTATCAAAGGCCCTGCCTGTTATGAAAAAGCTATTATTCTAATCGAATGTAGGAATTATAATTTCTTTTCATAGCCTGTCCCCTTCAGTCCTGGAATATCTAGATAGCTTTCCATCTATGCAGTTGTGTTCTGGCTGTAGAGTCACTCTGAGGATAATTAAAACTTCGTAAACTCAGAGTGCAGCAAATATTGTAGAGTTTCAGACTTTTTTTCTTTCTTCCTCATCGCATTTGGAAAGGCTTTACCTCGGGTGTGCAACAGAGACACTTTCAGTGCCACATAAATTGTGCTAGCAGCAGCTTTCCTCCTTTTATTTTAGAAAAGCACAAAATGCGTTTGATATCACAAAGGGTCAAAAGGTAAAAGTTCCAAAAGCACCTCGTTCAGGCTCTTAACATACCTCAGTTATTCTTGAAAATTTCCATCTGAGGTCTCAGAATCTTGCCTTTTTATTCTGAGCTCTGTCAGTCTAATAGAAGATACTGCTTTGCTTTGCAAACTTTGCCTTCATGAGTGTGTGTGTGTATATATATTTTTTTAGGTAAGATTTACAGAACACACAAATCCCTCTCCCACCTCCAACCTTCTTTCAAGATTCAGATGGCTGAAGGAATTTTGGTTAAAGCTTAAAAATCGCCTTTGAGTACAGATCAAATATAGAAAATTCCAGCGTGGAAGATAAATATTTCACATGCTGATAACCCCAATCCGCTGTATTTTCAGAAAGTAATAATGCGAAATGTTGGGCAGAAGGGTAGGAAGGCAGCAGTGGTCCGTTGAGTCAGATAACTAGGAAATGATGCAAGGAAAAAAACCACCTTTCTCTCTCTGTTCTAGAACAAGTAGTGATTAGGGGTTTTGTTCGGTTTTTTTCTTTGACGTGTTTTTTGGTGGTGTTTTTTTTTTTGTTTAACAACTAATTAAACGGTGGTACATTTCAGTGAAAAACATGGTAATGGTAGCTGTGAAATAAAATGGTCTCTTCTTGTGCTGTCCTCATTCTAATGGTCAGGTCTTTGTGTTCTACTGCTCTGTTTTCTATTAAGCAGTAGCTGTTACCAAATAAAAGTATCTTTAGCTGGAGCGGTTTATCTGCCATTCCAAGCTTTTCACCTTTGAAGGCTGAAAGGAGCCCCTGAGATCAGACTGACTCGCTACAGATCACAAACTAGAATTTAACCCAGTGGTTCTTGGGTCAAGTCAAGTAGCTTGTGATTTTGCTCAACTCAAAAATGAAGAAAATACCCATTATAAGCTACCTCATCAAATTCAAATGTACCTTGAATCTTTAAAATACACTTTCCCCCCTGTTTCATGTTCCAAAATGGGGACGGGGCAGGGGGACGCGGGACATGTGACAGATGACATGGAATTAACTCCCAAACACGCCGTGCTGAATATATTCAGTCTAGTAACGTGTCTTTGATAGCTGAGCAGAACAACTGATCTGGTGATGTGAAAATACCCATTTTTAACACTTCTGGTCGGGCTGTTTTGTTATCTAGCCACAGTATCTTGGTGAATGCTCCTGTAATGTCTGTTCTGCCTCTTGACAGCGCAGGAGCTCTGGTATGTCAGCAGTTCTCATTATCCTCCTTAGCTTTCCTGCGGTGGAGATGTGGTAGGTAGCGGATATCCCTACCATTATCTTAGAAATCCAGCCTGTTAAGGAGAGTGATGATGATGGAATAAGTAATAGCTCTAAGGAGCGTCACAACAGTTCCCAAGTACAGCATTTGTGTTATTAACTGAAGTGCTTAAATTCTTAGGACTAAAAAAGAAGTCTCCAAAAAGTGCGTAATTCCACAAAAACTATGGAGAAAAATGCTTGACGGCTTATCAACCGTTGTACTTGAAAAATTACCCATGTATCCTACTGAACACCTAAGTTCAAGTTACATTTAGCATGCTAACAATGTTTAGATAGTATGACAAAGTCAGTCCTTGGTAACACGTAGTGACTGTAAAATAGTGACTTGGATTCTAAATCAGTGTATAACATAGGAGGTATTACAATTTACAAGAAAATAAATAAAATTAAATCTACGGAGGTGTCTGGAGCACAGCTTTGGCTCACCAGTCACAGCTAGGACATGCCTGAACTCCTCCTGATGAGGAGAAAAAAGGCACTAAAAAAGAAAAAGAAAAATCCTGAATTCTGAACAGGCTCCTACATGTTAAAAGGCTTTCCAGCAAATGGTGACACACAGGAAAGACTTTCTCACTTTTAAGGTTTTCGGTTCTGTTGGCTGTTCCGATAACAAAGGGGTCTGAAGGGTGCCATTTAAATGAGAGCAAAAAAAAAAAAAGTGTTTGCTAGATTGTGTGGCTTTCTGTAGTTCGGCTTCTGAACAGTTCTTCATCCAGCAACGCATTTGTTATTAAGTGTTCTGTACGAGGGATGGGGGAAATTACTGAAAAATTCTCCCTTTCTCGCCAGGTTTCTTGCTGCAGTACTTGAAAACGGCAGGGAATTTGAAAGAGGCTGGGGCATTGTGCTGGAGGGCACGTCAGTTAATTATTAACTTTCTGTCAGTCTTCGTTTAAATATTTTTATTTGTATTACTTCTGCGGCATCGGGAAAGGTTTTCCCTTGAGGTGATGAAAACAAAAATAATCAAACTGTAACGATGACATGCTGTCCAGGCTCTGATAGGCAGCGTAACACTTGTTCTCTAGCCCTGTGCCTCCCTGCGCCTAGCGGTGTAAGGCAATTTGGAGAAGAAACGTCACAAAAGACTAACATCATTCGTTTGTTTCGCAGCAAACTGCCAACTAGAAATAGCCTAATTGGCTGGGCATATGGCAGGGGGTCATGTTCTAATGAACACGTCGCTGAGAAAGCCGAAGAGGAGTGGACGTGTGTGCGCTGCACCCTAATAAACAAGCCTTCTGCTGAAATCTGTGATGCCTGTTTGACTTCCAG
Organism: Sterna hirundo; assembly: GCA_009819605.1. Taxonomy (NCBI): domain Eukaryota; kingdom Metazoa; phylum Chordata; class Aves; order Charadriiformes; family Laridae; genus Sterna; species Sterna hirundo. The sequence goes on from CM020441.1 coordinate 3,060,096, forward strand.
GCCTGAAGGTATTGAAAGGTTGTCCGGAACCTCTACTGGGAACGGGGGGAGGATGGGAGTTTTGATGCAGACTGTAGAAGTGTCTCATTGGGAATTGAATTTATATAACTTTAGCTAACTTAAAGTCAGATTTTGGGGAAATCTTGCACAGGCGATCGTGGAAACTGTCTTGTCTTAAACTGTGTGCTGTGTCCAGCTCTGGAGCCCTCAGCACAGGAAGGACGTGGACCTGTCGGAGTGGGGCCATGGACATGCTGGGAGGGCTGGAGCCCCTCTGCTGTGAGGACAGGCTGAGAGAGCTGGGGGGGTTCAGCCTGGAGAAGAGAAGGCTCCGGGGAGACCTTCCAGCCCCTTCCAGTCCCTCAAGGGGCTCCAGGAAAGCTGGGGAGGGACTCTGGATCAGGGAGGGGAGCCATGGGACGAGGGGGAAGGGTTTTACACTGACAGAGGGGAGATTGAGATGAGATGTGAGGCAGAAATTCTTGGCTGTGAGGGGGGTGAGCCCCTGGCCCAGGTTGCCCAGAGAAGCTGTGGCTGCCCCATCCCTGGAGGGGTTCAAGGCCAGGTTGGACGGGGCTTGGAGCAACCTGGGCTGGTGGGAGGTGTCCCTGCCCAGGGCAGGGGGTGGCACTGGGTGGCCTTTAAGGTCCCTTCCAACCCAAACCATTCTATGATTTTTTTCCTGCTTAATTCCCTCTTCCTTGTATGGAGGGAAGATGCAGGAGGAGACGGTAGAAAAGGACGGACGCTGTTCCTGAACACTACGGCTTCACAGTTACTTAACAAAGATTGCATGCAGGGACCCCATAAAGTTCTTCTTTTCACACTTTTCTCAGGAAAGATTACCTACAGGCTCTTTATTAACCTGGCATTAATAAATTATGCCCGCTCTTTTGGAATGATTATTGCCCACTGGGCCGGCCTCTGATTCTGTGGAGAAACATACTGTTTATGTCAGGAGATAAAGACAAAGTAGACGCCTGAACCGCCTGCTTCTGAAGGCTCTTGCGGTTAAGTTTGGATGCACACAATGTTTGGAAGGGACAGGAACCCTGAAAGCACTAGAAAGTAATATTCCTAGTAAAACAATACTTTAAAAATGGATACTATATTGCTGCTGGAGGTACCATACCCTGCCATCTCCCAGGGCTGGGAGTTACACGAGGTTATTTTGAAAAATTTAAATATTGTAATCCCTTTATTTGCGCCAAATTCACTCATGTATGGTTAATTCTCCACTGGCTTTCATTTACAGAGCACTATTCGCATCTGATCTTATTCAAGCAATACTAATGTTATCTCGAAATGCGTGTTGTACGTGACTCCAAAAGTGCTTGAGCTTTTTTTATTGTAAGAACTTTGGTACTATATCTAGTCTGTGACAGGTTTTGAGATCTTCCAAGATGGAACGGTAAATTCACTCTTTCACTGCCTGTATGATGATTTACGAATACAGAGCAGAAATACGATGTATCACTCTGCATAAATGCATTATAACCAATAACTTATTTTTCCGTAGTTCCAAAGACAGAGAATATTGAAGATTCTGCAGCCTTTAACACAAACTTAATGAAGTATCCTTGTAATGATTTCGGAAAACCAAGCACGGAAATAAAGATCAACTGGAAAGCGGCATTTGGAACTACAACTCTTGTCTTAACAGACCTCGGTCACAAAGCTGATGTGAGAAACAATACCCAAATGCCCGACGGACACTCTCAGTGTGTTGCCCCGAAAAGCAATCCTAGTCAAATCCAAGCCGATGTCTGCCGGCCCGGGGCAGGCAGAGACAAGGATTGTTCAGTGGCTTTGTCCTCCTCGCAGCAACCTCCCGCTTCCAGACACATCCGGAAGAAACAGAAAACGGATCATGTACCTTCTGTTCACCAATATAATACAGCAATCAGGTGCGTGTTATAAAATGTAAATGAGTCTTTTTATAATCCTATCAGCCAACGATATCCCTGAGGATTAATGGAATATTGTGCTGTTGGGTTCCGACACTGTTGGCTTTGGATTTCTGCCAGAGGTAACTTAGTCCTTGAGCAACTAAAATTCCACTCAGATTTCAAGGGCACTGAATGACCCAGGCTGTCACTGGCAAAGTCCCGATTTTTGGCATCTGGGCAGCGCTGCTGTTGAGTAAACAGCTGCGGATGGTTCGGTTATTCCCCTGGAATAGGACAGTACAGCTCGACTAGGTCAACAGTTCTACCTGAGGAGTTGTCTGATCTTGGCGCTGCAGCTGCCAGCTGCTTAGAGATCTTGAAGCCATTGTGAGAGATGACCAAAGGAAGGAAGCTGAATGAATATTTCCTAATTAAAGTTCCTTGTCAAGCAGCAGTTTTCGGCATTCTTCCAGGATGCAAAGCTCTGTGCAGGCACCTTGATAAACCTCCCAGCACTATTTCCTCTTAACTTTCCTCCCCTTCCTATATCCAACTACTTCAACGCTCTCCCTAGCCTGGATTTTTATTTACACAGCCCCACTCAGACCCATCCGTTGCCTAATTAAGAGAAACGCGAGAACCTGTTAGTGCTGTCAGGGAAAAGGTGGGCAGCCGCAAGCAGCAGTAATGGGAGTGCAAGGGAGAAGGCACTTACGGGGTAAATGGTGCCGGGGGAATGTGAAATAGTAATGACAGGCTACAAAATTCTCGCTCGTGTGTCTGTTCTGAAATACAGAAGTTATTTCTGGCGCTGTTGAAGCACCAGTTTTGAGGCAGGATCTCGCTGGCCGGGCAGGTTAGGCTCTAGGAACGTACGTTCTCCTTGCTGTTGTGGTAGAGCACTAGAGAGCACTGAGGCTGGAGGAGGATAATGGAGAGTACAGAGGAGTGCAAAGAAGAAATGAGACTGTATCAATCACGGTAACGGGTAGTTACAGCAAGTCGTCAACTTAAATGTTTAAAAAAAAAAACCAAGAAAAACCCAATCCCAAACACTTCATAATGAAAACCAACAAAAATTTGTTGGTTTTCTTTTGTTTTATTGAGGTGTTGGAAGAAGCCTGCTGATGTCTGCAGGACTGCGATCTTCCAGGCATAAAAGAGAAGAGGGAAAAGCTTGGGGAAGAGTGGCTGGAAAGCTGCCCCACAGAAAAGGACCTGGGGGTGCTGGTGGAACCAGCTTAACATGAGCCAGCAGTGTGCCCAGGTGGCCAAGAAGGCCAACAGCATTCTGGCTTGTATCAGGAACAGCGTGGCCAGCAGGAGCAGGGAAGGGATGGTGCCTCTGTACTGGGCACTGGTGAGGCCTCCCCTCGAGTGCTGTGTTCAGTTCTGGGCCCCGCTGTACAAGAGGGACATGGAGGTGCTGGAGCGTGTCCAGAGGAGAGCTACCAGGCTGGTGAGGGCTCTGGAGACCAGGGCATATGAGGAGAGGCTGAGGGAGCTGGGCATGTTTAGCTTGGAGAAGAGGAGGCTGAGGGGAGACCTCATTGCCCTCTACAACTACCTGAGAGGAGGGTGTAGAGAGGTGGGGGTTGGCCTCTTCTCCCAGGTGGATAATGACAGGACCAGAGGAAATGGTCTGAAGCTGCGGCAGGGCAGGTTTAGATTGGATATTAGGAAGAATGACTTTACTGAAGGAGTGGTCAGGCACTGGAACAGCCTGCCCAGGGAGGGGGTTGAGTCACCATCCCTGGAGGTGTTTAAGGAACGTCTGGATGTGGCACTTCAGGGCATGCTCTAGTGGCAGAGTCTGTAGGTTGTTTGGTTGGACTCGATGATCTCAAAGGTCCTTTCCAACCATGAAGATTCTGTGACTCAGAGAACATAAAATCCCTAAGCTGATAATTTAGCAAGAATGAATGAATTAATCTTTTCTTTTTTTCACTAAGGTTTCCTCACTGCTGCCATCGCTGCTTTCGCTCAGCTTTCCTCACTGCTTTTCTGCTCTCTAAATACAGTGCGCAGATACCTTGCAGGGTATTCATCTTCTTCACGTTACCGTTTGGACATAAAGCCTTGTGTATTGCACTCAGACGGCCAGAGATTGTCTCAATGAGGGAGAAAGGAAGAAACTTCATGCCAGCCAGAGCAGGCTGTTCCGCCCCCTCAGCTGGATTACTTCTTATCCAAGTATAATTTGGAGCATTACTGTAACTTTCGTGGAGAGGGGCAGCGTGTTCTGTGACGCATACACATACCTGCAGCCTGGATTAATTGCTTGGTATCGGTCTCTTTCCCACTCAGAGCAGATCAGAATATCTTGGAATTTGGGGCTGGGCAGTGTAATAACCGGGGTAATGTTTATTTTGTTGCGTAGATTAATTTGAGTCCTCTGAAATAATTAAAACCGTGGGCTAACGCTGGGGGAATAACGGGGTAATACCTGCAAGAAAAGCGCAGGGGCCGGTCTGCTCCCTGCTAGCCGTCGTTCAGCTGCGAAGGCGCAGTAGGGCGCACTGGAGGAGTTAATTTTGGGGCTGCTGTTGCGCGTAAAATTACAAGGAGCGAGCCCGTGGCCATGGCAGGAGAGGGGTTTTTTTTTGGCCGCGGCGTTGGTAATGCCGCGAGCGTTACGCAGGGCTCGTGGCGTAACCTCTCATTGCAGCACACCTGGAGCCCGTACGGCAGGCGCCGCCGGGGCGTTGAGCGCGGCCCACCCTCGCTGCAGCAGCCACGGCCGCCCCTGCAGCCTGCGAGTTGTGAGGAAGGAGGGAGAGAACAAGGGCAGGCGGTTCTACGCCTGTCCCCTGCCCAGGGAGACGCGCTGTCACCACTTTCAGGTACGTGTAAGGCTTCAGGGGCCGTTTCCTAATGAGCACGTGTTCCTGCAGCCTCAGTCATCTGTAACCGGGGACCGTTCTGATCCGTTGGAAGTTTTGAGGTAATTTTAAATACTTTTGCACGCTGAATTGAAACTAAGAGCATAACAGTAGTTATAACTGCGAGTTTGGGTTACTTCTCTTACTGCCGAGAAGGCGCCGCCTCGTGCAAACGCTCTTCATCTGCTTCCGTGTGGTGTAAAACGGATTCACGGCAGAAGTGTCGGCTTGAAGGGACTTGAACAAGTTGTTTAGCTCAACGTCTTGCTTGAAGCGGGGCTGTGGCAAACTCTAGCCATCAGCCACCGTTCTGTCTAGCCAAAAATCTGGAAAACCTCCAAGGATGAGGGTTCTGCCACCCGCCTGGGCAGCGGCTCCCGCTGCTGCACCAGCGCCTACCCCGACCTTCCACCCGGTGCGATGGACCCAAGACCGTGATGGCTGTAATGCGCTGATTTGAAGAAAACGATGTGCTGACATCAATTCAAATTACACCAGTTAAAGCGCGCGCAGTTGCAATTAATGTTAAAGAAAACTCTATAATCGCCGATCACAAGAGAGATCAAATTAACTACTGGGAGGGCTTTCTTCTGGGGCCTCTCTGCAGCTCTCTTTCTGTTCCCGATTTTAAAATAAGGAATTCCCAGCCCTCCCGTATGCTAAATCGGTGCCTAAAACCCGTTTCTTTTGGCAGTGGGCTGACCTGAATTTCCCCTTTTGCAACCACGGCAAGCGCTGTGTTATGAAGAGCGTGGTGAAGATGGGTCCCAATAACGGAAAGAACTTTTTCGCGTGCCCTCTTGGGAAGGAGAAACGGTGTGGCTTCTTCCAGTGGGCAGAAAGCGGGCCAGGTACGCACCTTAGTCCTTGAGCTCGGTGTCCTAGGTGTCTGCTCCTCAGGACGTCCTTAAGTGCATACGACTTTCCCGGTCATTTCTGGTTCGTTTTGTCTTTTTCCCTGTTCGCTTGTTAATTATTAAAATCGCTCCAACCCCGTAAAGGAGATCTGTAAAGAGTAACTTTACATAGCCCTATAAAAAACAGTCCTATAAAAATCAAATACTGCTTGTATGCTGCATACTCTTTTGAAGTAAACATCCAGCTCGCAATATATTGTGACATAATGTTATATTTCTAATAAAAAAAAATGGAACCGTTTTCTTTTTCTCACGTAAATGTCACTGAGGTTTGACAGCACTGCGTTACTTTCAAACATCCGTGATTTAGAGAATGGATAACGATCTAAATTAGTATTTTAAATTGTTAGGCTTTTTCATAAGTGTAAACATGTATTTAATAAAAGTGAATAAAAAGTCAATGTTCTTTTTTTAATGCTACCTTCATGCGTTATTTCCTCAGAGCTTTAAATACAGCCATGGCCTGTGACCTTCGAGTGTTGCCGTAGCGGCCTGTGTGACCTTGCTAGATTTGCAAAACAAAGACAAAAAAACCGTCCTAAAATTAACAATGTGACTCTGCGGTTTTCTTAATTACATATTTTAAATCTTAACATTTTCTTCGAGTTCCTACTGCACTTTTTTCCCCCCCAGTCGACGTGTAACGCGTCATAAAATCACACCTCGGAGGTGGCTGGAACTCCGCTGACATTTAATGGCTCGTGTTGCGTGGAATCGGCTGCGAAGGCAAAGAAGAACAAAGCTGAAGTTAAAAGGGGGGAACTGTCTCTCCCAGCCAGTTGCTGGCATTTATATTCCTCACGAAAGCCCCTGTAAATAGCTTGTAAAAAACCGCAGCCCTTTGTATGCCCCGTGCCGGGGCTGTCAGTCCCCCGTGTGCTCCGACGGAACAGGCTCTCCCCGAGGGGCTGAGGGCAGGTCTGCGGCAAAAATGTCTTCCAGTAAAGCCAACTTCTAAATACTCTTGTAATTTTTAGGGAGCATTTTTAGGCATTAACATTACGAAGTTATAATGTGACTCCTGCCAGAAACCTGTCTTTAACCTTAAGGAGAAAACAGCTTTTCCTACTTTTACACACCACCGCGCCGACCTCACAGAGCTCGCTGAACTCAGCTGAGGTGGTACCTAAAACCGGTGTTAGAGGATCAAATCAAGGTCACACAAGTTACCCCCAGGGCCCCCCCATCCTGTGGGGCAGAAATTCTTGGCTGTGAGGGGGGTGAGCCCCTGGCCCAGGTTGCCCAGAGAAGCTGTGGCTGCCCCATCCCTGGAGGGGTTCAAGGCCAGGTTGGACGGGGCTTGGAGCAACCTGGGCTGGTGGGAGGTGTCCCTGCCCAGGGCAGGGGGTGCCACTGGGGGGGCTTTAAGGTCCCTTCCAACCCAAACCATTCCGTGATTCTAGGAAAGCTTTCTACTCTGCAACATCCAGGAAACAATATTTTCAGTGGATACGAACAGCGTTCCCTAACTTAGCCGCTTTCAATAAAGCAAGATACAAATCCGGAATAAGTTGATTTTTAATCCAATGGGGGATCAGTTGGGTGAAGCTCTCGCTGTCCCGGCTCGCTGGGGACGAGCAGCCTTGAGCCGGCTGCTGGCCGAGCCCGCGGAGAAGGAGCAGGACTTTGCTGCCCAGCGCCATTCTTCTTCCTAGGGAAAAAAAATCCCGACCTCAGTTACAAGTTTTCCATCAGCAAGTTCTTCAATCAAGCAGCCTGAGCAATCCGTAAATACAGAGGGGATATAATCACCCGGGCTGTCATTAAAAGCTTCGGCTCCGTCCGCGGGGCCTGCCGGCTGATTGTCACCCCACACCTGGCAATTAACACAATGACTAGTAGTTTTGACAAAATAGCTGAAAGTGGCTTGATTAATAGCGCTGTCTCGGGAACGGCCTTTTCTGGTATTTATTACCACCAAACGTGTGTTTCCAAGAGACTTCACAGCAGAGGGAGCTGAAGGGATGTAGGTAAGATCCCCTTTATCCGGCTTCTGGAGATTTCAGTAACAAACTTCAAGTGGCTCAATTTTTTTCACGTGCTTCATGTATTGATATAACAATAAATTGTCACCTTTTTAAGAAGGTTCATCCATCTCACGCAACGATCGGGAGGCTTTAACCTGAATTTGGAATTAGCGTGTACAAAGTAAGCCCCAAACTGAGGTTGTGTAGAGCCGGGGGGGGGGGGCAAGAAGAGGTTTTTGGAATTGCAGTCGCTGACGGTGAGCAGGGGCCGCGGTGGGTACCGCAGGACCTGACTGATTGCGCTCAAACGAGCGTCGCCCAGCGAGGCGGGATTTGCTCCATGAAGTTTTGGGTTAGTAACCAAACCGCTTTTTCCCCCCCCCGCTCCTTTTGTGCGTGCTACAGTTTCAGGGATGTATTTCCCCCGCCTGAATTCCACCTTGTGTTTTGTCCCAGAACTTCTTCCTACCTCCTGTTTTAACCCGTAATTCCTGTTCTAGTTCGTCAAAGCCAGTCGTAATTCGCAAAATATACATCGCTGAAACTTCTGTAGTTGCTGTAGTACCCGCGTACCTGAGTAGCTTTATGGTAAGCCCGTGGAATTCTTACTTCTTTTGCCTTCTGATTCCTTTTGAGTGGTCGCGTGGCTCTGACGAAGAGACGGAAGTCCCCGAGGTACCTCTGAAACCTCCTCTCCTTACTGCGAACTTGCTGCACGTTGTGGCTGCTGCTCCCAGCGCCCGGTACCAGCTTAACCCGCCTGTAGTCGTCCCCAGTAATTTATGGGGAAAAAAACCATCAGTCACCTTTTCTTAATCAGATAATTCAATGTTACGAAAACCCAACTTTGAGAAGTTGCGCGACTCTAACGGTAAATCCTTCTGTTTTGCTCCACTTGGAGTCAGTTCGTGTTTTCAAGGAAAGCATTTGCTGAAAGGCTGCTTTTACACGAAGGCGGTTATTTTGCATTTGTAAAGCCTGGTCCTATTAGACTTTTTTAGACTGATTAAAAATAAGCCCATCCTGTTTTTCTAAGACGAAGTGAGGCGTGTACCATGAGGCACGGCGGGTGCTGCCAGGGGACGCTGTACGGGATTGCGGTTCTGCGCTTCGGGGAGGAGCTGAGAAGCAGCAAACGCGGTGCCAACAACACGAGCCGATGTATTTCTAACGTATGTCTCCTTTTTATAGGAGAATAAGGAGGAAAAGATTCTTCAGCCTCAGAGTTCTGGGATAATCAGGCAGGTTGTTATTCGAACGTAGATTTTCGCGTTGCGTGTATAATCGGGCGGGCGTTACATCAAGCCACTGCAACAAGCCACAGGCCCACGACCTCGCTCCAGGCATCGGCTGAGCAACTTCCAGCCTGTCGGCAGCCTCCTGGGGTCAGGCCCTGGGCTCAGAAGAATGAGAATGACCCCAGCTTGAGGAGCTTCCCGGCAGGAGGAGTCACTGGTTTAGGCATCCCCACTAACAGAAAGACGCGCGGGAGATTGGGGATACCCAGAGAGTCAGAAAACAGCACCCGAGACGAAGTGCTGAGGTCCTCGGGTTTAAAACATCGGACTCCCGAGTCCCTTTTGGATCTCCTCAAGAAAGGGCACCTTTTCCCTTTCTAAGGACGGAGCTCTCTAATCTTTGCACCGAGAGCGAAGGCTTCGGTAGCTCTGTATTGTTCCGTGATTTTGTTATTCACTGGGAGAAACGCTGTAGAGGCACCTCCGCGAGATGGTCCATTATACCCCCAGATGGGCTCAGCTTCCAGCACGCACCTGAACTTCTGCCCAAATGCTACGTCTGGGAAAACCACCGCTACAAAGTCGGGCGTAACGGTTAAGTAGGACGCTGGCTGGCCTACTGTGAAGACTGGCCAAAGGTACATAAAGGACAATTAGAAACAACGGTTGGAATATTTATCTGGCATCTGCATTTACGTTTGTCACAGTGAGGCACGACATTATCGTTACAGAAGCACAACTTTATGCGCGATCAAACTTCTCAACTCCGAAAGAGACTTGATTTTTCAAATCAAGTTGCAGGGCTGCAGCTCTGTCCTTGAAGGTGACTGGAGATGTCACCTTGGCTCCGCTGAGTGTGTGGCACTTGTCTCTCGCCTAAACCTCCTGGTTCAGTCCCCAGACATCCCTGTGACACGACCCCCGGGAGCCCAACACCGCAGCCTGCCCGAAACCCAGCGGTTGTTAACACAAAGCTCATCTCGCGGCGACTTTCAATTAACCGGCCAGTCACGGAGCCCGAATTCACGGTGCTCGCGCTTCCACAACGCGTCGTGGGAACAGCGGTTGCTCGGAAGTCTGGGCTCTAAGTTGTAAAGCCTCCTCGGTCAGAAACAATTCAAATTCACATTTTAACAAAGAGGCGGCCACCAGAAAAAGGCTGCACGGAGGCTCTGTGCTTTCCCATCCCGACGATGGGAAACCTACGGTGGATACTGAAATATTTATGTGACAGAAGAGAAAATACGGGGAACACGACCGTAGCCTGTTGATGAGAACGCTCCCTCAAGGAGTGAGTCCTGGATTCAAATCCTCATTTCGCATGTCTTTTACCGAATTTTATGGGGGAGAAACAGCAGGATGGGCATCTACCTTGAGGGCTGAATCGTGAAACCTGTGAAGAGACGGTCACCTGCCTTCACTCTGCAGGAATATTCAGAAGACTCTGCTTCTGCCGATCTAAGTCGGTGCCGTCACCGGCCGGGTAACGCCCTGTGCTCCTCAGTGCCCTCCTGCGCGTCCCTGCGCTCGGCCTGGCGCTGCCGTGAGCAGCTGGGGGGCTGCATGTGGAATGGGAGCAGCTGGCCTACTCGCCCTCTGAAAAAAAGAAAAGAAGAAAAAAAAAAAAAAATACTAATTTTCATCCAGACCAAGAAGCTGATCCGTTTTGTGGAGCCGCGCAACCACGGCAGCCAATCGCGCAGCTGAAGAGAGAACGCAAACCGGAGGACGCGGGTAGAACCACCCCTTGCAGGGCAGCAAAGTCCTTCTCCAGAGAAAGGCAAAGCTCAAAACATAGAATCATAGAATCATTTGGGTTGGAAAAGACCCTGGGGATCACTGAGTCCAACCATCAACTCCACTCTACAAAGTTCTCCCTTACACCACATCCCCCAACACCACATCTAAACGACTCTTAAACACATTCAGGGATGGTGACTCCACCACCTCCCTGGGCAGCCTATGCCAGTGTCTGACCACTCTTTCCGTGAAGAATTTTTTCCTAATGTCCAGCCTAAACCTCCCCTGCTGCAGCTTGAACCCATTCCCTCTTGTTCTATCGCTAATTACCTGTGAGAAGAGACCAGCACCAACCTCTCTACAATGTCCTTTCAAGTAGCTGTAGAGAGTGATGAGGTCTCCCCTCAGCCTCCTCTTCCTCAGACTAAACACTCCCAGCTCCTTCAGTCGCTCCTCATCACATTTATTCTCCAGGCCCTTCACCAGCTCCGTTGCCCTCCTCTGCCCTCGCTCCAGCACCTCGAGATCTCTCTCGTATTGAGGTGCCCAGAACTGGACACAATACTCCAGGGGTGGCCTCACCAGTGCTGAGTACAGGGGGACAATCCCCTCCCTCCTTCTGCTGGTCACACTATTTCTAATACAAGCCAGGATGCCATTGGCCCTCTTGGCCACCTGGGCACGCTGCTGGCTCATGTTCAGCTGCTTGTCAATTAGAACCCCCAGGTCCTTTTCTGCCGGGCAGCTCTCCAGCCACACTTCCCCAGGCCTGTAGCGATGCGTGGGGTTGTTGTGGCCCAAGGGCAGGACCCGGCACTTGGCCTTGTTGAAGCCCATAACCTGGGCTTCAGCACTGCGCTACAAGCTGTACGGTCTCTGTTCAATATACTTGTTTTTCGTGGATTTTCCGACCCCCACCGTAACGCTGTAGCGCAGACGCACACCCCTCGCCTGCCCGTGCTGGAACCCAACGGTGATGGCCAGCAGCAGGACGCAGCCGGCAGGGACAAGCAGCTCCCCAGAAGCCACGTAAAGGCCGTTAACGTCCTTAAGCCCAGGCGGCAAAGCCATCTTACCCCCTAAAAACCCATTTTGGGGGCTAGAGCTTTCACTGAGCTGTAACACAAACGGTCGGAAGTCCTGCTGAGAAGTGAGACTGCAGGAGTTTCCGTGTCCAGAGTCCCAAGAACGGGTACAGGCTGAATCCCACACTTCATTAACTCTGCAGCTCCTCCAATGTCATTTATTTTCTACTTTATAACATACAAATTAGGCTACAGTAAGTAACCACCGAATTAGCAAAACACACCTGACTCCATACGAATTAGGCTTGTTTAAATTCTTCTTACATTCACTCTTCTAATCTCTGATGCTTTACTTCGTTTATTACTTTAAATCCTTCAGAAAAAATAAAGAATTAAATACGCAACCGAAGTAGGAAACTTGTCAGTTCTGCGCTGCTCCTCAGCGTTCGGGAAACGCGCGGCAGATGAAAATACTAATTTATGGGAGATTTCAGAATTTCTAAGTTCAGAAGCGATCAGCACCACTGCTGGGTTTACCCTGTGAAGAGATGACGGATTCTCTCCAGTTTACCTAGGAGTAACTCTAGATTCCATTGGAAAGACCAACCTTGAATTCTCTGTAAATCCGAATTATCCCCGACTGAGGCAGCTGGAGACGAAAGGAGGTGTTTCGGTGGTAACCTACAAACGGCGAAACGAGAGGGAAGGTTTCTTCGATCAGCACATACGAACACCGTCAGGGGTCATGTCGATTGTTTTGTTAGAGAACAATCCCGTGGCACGTAAAAACACGGCACAGTTGGCTTTATTAGTCAGAGCACTGAGCTCCGACTCTTTTTCCGTCTACGCGGACGAGGCGGTAATTTGGTCAGAAGTTTTCCGAAATAGAAAAAAGCGGCCTACCCGGACACTGGGGAACTTAAAACGCAGCTGGACTTGAAAAACCCGCGCAACTTTACGGCCAGGATGCATCCAACCGTACCACCGACTTGCAAATACTCATCTTCTGCGCGGGTTTTTTCTGTATTTTGTAGTAAAAGTCTGAGCGTAAAAATTTAAAAATATGAAATTCCTTGAAATCATAAACAGTTAAAATTCTTATCATTTTTTTGTTTGGTTTTTTTTTTTTTTTCAACCACAGCAGAAAGCGTCATAGAGCTTTTGCTTACTTTTGGCACGGATTTGTACTTGTACAAAGCTTTCCTAAGAAACCTCATGTGTCTGCTGAGCAGAAGAGAACCGCGCTACTACTAACAACCTTTAAAGAAACATTTTTAAGACAAAATATTAAGCACATTGTGTTTTTTTTTAATTCAGAATTCCGTCCATAACAGCAGAACGGTACATTTATAAATATTGTTGTTTAATATATTGTCAAATTAATAATATAGCAACCTATAGCAACCTATTTACACAACCTAACCCTTTAACTGATACCTAATTCAGCATGACAAAGCAACTTACATTACGAAACCGCACGTGTAAGTCTGTGGCTCACGGAAACGAGCAATTTTGGGCTCACGTACAGACGAGCTGACCCTGCAAGTAAATGAGAAACGTAACGTGGTGACTCCAGGTACTGCTGGAGCACCCCCCACCTCTCAGCACGGGCACTCGTCGCTCTCGATGCTACCGTCAAAGGAACAAGAATTGGGATTTCATTAATCTGTTCGTGCTTGACTGCCTGAGTCACCTGACGATAGAGCGGCCGTGGCAGAAGGGACGTAGGTAGGAGAGGTAGAAAACTCATCTGTGGAATAATCACTAAATTGGCCAAGAATACAAAAGTACAGCGTTGTTCACACATTAAGGAAAAGTATAAAATCAAGAGGCTTCTGAGGTAGAAAACAGCTGCGGCTGGCACGCGAAGGACGCAACATCTGCGGTTCCCTGTACAAGGACGCTCGGGAAGCTACATGAGGTACGGCACGGAAGGTAATTATTCCGTGGCCTTGCCTCATGCAGATACAGGAACGAGATGGTACCATGAAACAGATAAGCTGCCTGACTAGCTTACTGTGGGACAGAGAAGCTGCCTACTCGCTACCCAGAGCCAACATTTTGTCAAATTTTGATAAAATGCTGTCCTTTGTGCGAACTTTGCTCATTATAATGTCATTGTAATACCAAAACACACCTCCATCCCGAAGGCCACCCGCCTCCAAGGTGCGACCATTCCTTCTCGAGTCTGCGCCCTGAATTTTTCGTAAACTGTACCTTTAAATGTGAACCGAGAGAATTTTACACCAATCACAGTAAAAGTATTTATGACTAAAGTCACTCAAACTCCACTTTGAAGATAAAAAAATACTATAAAAATAGCCCAAGAGAGGGGATGCCAGGGAAGACACCATCGGAACCAGTCGAGAACTCCGTCACTGACCTCCGGGACCAGTCGACGGGCTGAGCCTCTCTTCCCCCCCATAGGGACGCCTTTGGGTAAGACTTCGATTATACCGAGTGTTTCCTCGGGGAACTCAGAAATCTCTCTAGAGAATCTCACTCCTACATTTATAGCCAGGCTGTACCGTTTATAACTTTGTCGCGCGTTTTGTATATTTAACAATATCTTTATTTGCACGTGCTTTGCAGACAGTGTATTTATCACCGGCAACCCTGAGAACCTGTATATCTGTTGTTTAAATAAACTGCACTGTTTAAGTAGCTGGTCGTTTCGGTTTCTCACTGAACACGACTAAAGACTCGAGAGTGGCCGTGCTAGTTCAGGAGCACGACTAGACTGAAGGTGCAGCCCACTATTAGTGTATCCAAATCGTAATAGTTTAAGACATATTAAACGCGATTGGACTGATAGTGCTGAATTGGGCATCACTCAGAATTTAAACCCAGCCGCAACCGGCCTCCCACCTCGGTGAGGAGTGTTAGAACACAAGGGGGTTTATCTTCTGCCAAAACCTCTTGGCCCCTTTCCACGCAACACTCATCTTAAACCACTACGGATATATTCAGTATGAGCTCCTTCGAGTAAAGCTTGTGAACTCTGCTACAAGGTGCTCTAATGATCCAGTGAGAGAGCCGAGTCGCTAAATAAATGACTTTGTTGATGAAGTTCAGCAGCAGGCCATTAAAGATGGCAAAAAGTTCGGATGTTTTTCCCAGCTTTTAAAGATACCAACTCAGAACCTGAGGCAACAATCATTCTAAGGCACAGTACACAAGCATTTGAACAACCTTATAAATGATGCATTAAAGAAGGTGTGTTTTTTTTACCCAATGATTTTATTCAATTGGACAAAGAATATTTAAAGCGTTTATGACAAGACATGCTCGTTTTACTCACTCGCCCCTGTTAACTCTTCCTGCCTCGCATTTAGCAAAGGTTCAATCAAATGCAAGCCACTAAGTTAAGAAAACGATCAAACAGATCTTCAAATGCCCGTGGAACAATCCTCAGTTCTATTACAAATGAATCCTGGCATCTCTAGACACAGAGAGGGAGAGACAAACCCAGCTGGAGGTAACCGTCATGGCCTCGGTATCCAACTGCTCCTCTAAAGGGCAAGCGTCCAGGCTATTAGTGACAAGGAAATCACTGTGACTAAGACTCGTAGCTTAACTTCCACTGCAAAGAAAGGTGACAGGAAGATTTCCACCTGTCTTCACATCCAGCTAGAGTCAACGTAACGCTCCTGGAAGGCTCATACCACCAGGGATGTTTGGATGTCCTCTCTGGTCAAACGTATTCTCGCTGTTGCGAAACAAGTCAGAAAGGCCCACAAGGAGATGCTGCTTATGTCTTAATTAAAGCTTTGAAATCTTCTCCTCTACTCTTCAACCCCTCTTCCTTGCTTGTCAGCGTTTGCATGCAACTTTCTTTTCAAAAACCCAGACTAAATCTTAGAAAGACAATTAAATATTCTCAAAATAAGGCTCACATGGAAAGGCAGAGCCCCTCCCGCTCCCTGCCCTGTATTCCAGATTTCTGCCAAATATCTTTTTAAACGGCAAAGTGATGGCCTAGTTCAATGTTTACAATTCATCGCTTTTGGGGTTTGGTTCTTACGAAAACAGACAGACTGTAAGAGCCATTAGATGCCTGGTCTCTTTGCATGCCGTCCGCTTTTCCCTTTGAAAGTTATTTTTCCAGTGAGCATCTTTCCCCAAAAAGCAGGTGAAACTTGGCATTACTTGGAAGTAAACATACAACAGATAACTTTTTGTGGTATTTAAAACCACAGTTTGATTGTCAGGTTTGCAAAAGTTTAAAAATTGAGTTGGGATGTAAGGTAATGCCTACTAAATTCATGACTTACGAGACTTCAGTAGTGAAGTGCAACCATTTCAGACACTTAGATGTAGGTTTTTAAACAGAGGTGAATCGCCGATGCCAACTGTGGAAGTGTCAGCACTAACTGTAATTTTGCAACTACGTTCACTTCCCTCAAACTACACAGAGTCAGTTTTTAAAACATCGCTCTAGATATAGCACCAGTCTGCAATCGCTTAGAAATGTTACCAAAATAATTCCATCAGGAAGCCAGAGATGAGCTTAGCTGCACTACACAAGGCCGCAATAATGTAGAAGACACTAAAACCAGTGAAGTAGTAGCTGCACCATCACCATACCTTTGTACTTTTATTACTATGCAACAATGAAAATGAACAACCAATTTAAAAAGTAACACCCGGGGAACCTTAGAGCTTTCCTCCTCTAGCTTTCCTCCTCTTAAGTTTAGATGTTAACAGGACAAAAGAAATTAAATGCAATCTACGACTTGCTCAGTTGGCTGACCTAGCAAAGGGCTGGAGACCATGAAGTGAAACTGAGTGAATCCTGGAATTTTATTACATGCAGCACCTAGGAAAGAAAGAAAGAAAGAAAAAAAAGTAGTATAATTTGCTAAATTTAGGATTAGTGTCTTTGTCATTGTACTTTATCATCTAAAGACCCGGTTACTAATTCTACTACAATGGCGTAATTATTCTTTTACAATCTGTTGAACCCAAGACATCTTGAAAGTATTTAATTTTTAAGTAAAAAACACAGTGCCATTGACTGCTGTAGTGCAATTAATGCCTTTATAATACAATTCAAAACAGTAACGTTAAGTTAGGAAAATCTCTCTCCCTCTCTCAGTCCTGATTAACTTAATGAGTTCCTCCAACACTAATCTCTTAAACACAGAACTATGGGAAATAAGAGATCAAAGAACAGCACTAAGCAGTCTAACTAAATAAGCCATGTTGATTAGCAAATTGTATTTCCTACTGATCTGAGAGTTCACTAATGAGATGCCTGGCACAAAGACTGATCTCAGATTGCTTTGAAGCTGCGCTTAACATTCACATTCTCCCTGCCTTATGCCGTATCTAGGGGAAGCATAAGCATTCTTTTTTAAAACCTGCAAATTAATCATACACAGTCCAGGAAAACACATGAAGGTTGTAAATATTTTTGATTTTTACTGAGACTTGCATAAATTTCGTGAAAGTCTAAGATACCGAAATGCAGAGGAAAAATTAAAATATCTCAAGTCCACACTAGGACAGAGTTGCCCTGCTAAACCAGCATTTGATATTATGAATGGCCAGTACTGCTGTGCTATTCAAAGAATAATTAAAGACTTCTGCTTTAAAATCCACCTTCAATTTTATGCTTCTGTGACCTGGTAAGGGTCAACAAACTTTACCTGTTGAGCAAAATACGTACCGTAACTTCCAGTTGTATTGGCACATATAACGGCACCAAAGAACCTTGGAGTGTACTTCTGGATCCTGGAAATAACTTTCTGACAGGCTACTGTTGGGTCTGTTCCCATCCTCATATACTCCACCGCTTGATAACTACAAGAAAACCAACCCCACACCCAGACAGTTAGCCGTGGGCAGGTTCTATATTCTAAAATACCATTGAGAAGCCTAGATTCCTTTAAATAATGAAAACGCATAACAAATAACCTTTAGCCAAACTTCACATTCGTAATTATTACTCAAGTTCTACATGAAAAGTAATTAGACACAGGACTAAAAGGGACTGCAGCGTGTCATCTATGACATCTCTCATGCTAAGGCAGGACCAAGCCTGGGATAAGTAATCATTTGCGGTGAAAGAGGCTAAGCAACAGGTCAGTTCAAGAACTACAAAGCAGTTAAAGAGTTCGTGGCTTTTATTTTTTATTGCATGATTAAGTTTGTCATTAAAAGTTTTTACTAGTTTTCAAGAAGGCCAATGTCAAGATAATTTTGTGAAGAAAATTGACCTCTGACATTACTGATAAATTACTGATTTCAGTAAGCATTAAAAAATCGTTCAAAAAACCTCAAGTTTCTGAAAACCTCAAAATTGACAGTTTTTCTTTACTTCATGAAGGTACAATGTTTTGATCAAGACTCTGAGCCCCTTTCAAATTTTTTGCAAGCCAATTTTAAAAAAATTCTCAGTCTAAATGAAAGAGTAATCAAAATGAACTTCCTTTGTAGCTACAGTATCATTAGACAAATGACTACGTGGGCATTGCCTGAGATGAATCAGTTGCATTTCCAAAACGTCCTTAGAGGCAAAAAATTTACTTTCGTTGTCATTTTCTTTCAGAACCTGAAGATTAAAAGATAACGCGTGATATGACTTACAAGCAAACACCACTAGATTTTGTTTTGATGAAAGATGCATGTACCAAGACCAACTCTTGTTACACTAAGACTCATCCTACAGAGAGCATTAACTATAAATGCTACCAAAGTACCACAGAAGAGAACTTGCCTTGCATTTTGAGACTTCCTGTTATCTTTGATTTATTCTAACAATCAAATACGTTCACATTATCTAAAGACAACTATCTGAATATAAAGCTATATTTCACAGGGGTCTCTTCGCTAACCAAAAACTCAGTAAGGTGTTACCATCTCAAGGAAGGCAGTTGGAAAATATTATCAATTTTGCCGTTTATTTGGCACTTCCTCCCCTTCTGGCAGGTCAATGTTACGCTTTGTGTTCATGCGGGAATATCTAAATAACACGGAATTAGTAAAGATCTGTATCTACAAGGAACCTGTGATTAACCAGCTAGTCTGAGTTGTTTTCTAAATTCCATTGGTGCCAACACAAAGTGTTTTAAGCATTACAGCCAAATCCTTCAGGCTGCTAAACTGTAATGTGAGCTTTTATTGATTAACCTCATAGCGGAGCTCAGCTCACTACTGCTCTTGGTATCTGATACCTCAGGATAATTCATGAAGTTGTCAACTGCCTTGTATTTCAAGACCGGCTTGGAACAGCTTGAAACTCATTGAGGACATTTGTAAATATGCAGCAGCTAGTGGGCATTCATAAGTGCCCAGAGTTTCAAGAAAAGCACTCTAGTAATCTGAAGGCCACAGCTATATATTCCCTCAAGCATCGGTGCCCGTTACATTCAGCACGGGCTTCCAAACTTATTCCTGCTGAGAGCGACCCACACCAGAATGACTGTCAAGACGCAGCGGTAAGCACAGCCTGTTTTACACAGGTGATGCAACGACAACAGCACTACAACACCTCTTCCAGTTTCAAATGAGATGCAATTACATAGGATTGTTACAGTGACACCTCCCCACCCTCCTGACTAATCCCAGACCCACCCCTTGTCCTTTCTACAATTTGTAACACCTATTTCCCACACAACAGAACACTTTGGAGGAGAAAAAGCTAATCAGTTCTGTTAAAAGGCATGTAGGTTGGGAATACACTCATTACCTGCTGCCTGTTCGCTCACAGCTTGGCAGTGTTAAGGGATCTGTCACCAAGATATTGAAGAAGTCACTTCTTTTAATACAGATCATAAGGATGACTCGATTCTGCTGCTGTTCTTTCCCCTTCCCCTCCTTCCTTTACTCCCACTTCAGCAGCCAGTAAATTAGACTGCCTTTCTAATCAATTACGTCATTTGCTGAGTTCACATTTTGCTAGAGGAAGCTAGCAAAGTCTGTCCTAAGGACAAACCTGGGTAAGAAGCGCATCATGATGTCACCGTCCCCAGTGGCTGCAGCTCCTCCGGCTGTACTATCTGCGTAGGATCCTGCTCCAGCTATCGGAGAATCTCCTACACGGCTATAGTGAACAATGGGGAAAAAAAAAAAAAAACAACCAAAAAGTAGAAACTGTAGAAATTTACTAATTCCAGTGGGACTGCATTAATGTAATAGCTCTTGGCCTGATACTGGCACGTTCTTATAACTTGGACCCACTTTTAACTTTGCCGACTGTACTGCATCCGGCTGGGTCAGTGTTAAACCCAGAGAACAGCACAGGTAAAGAGGTCACCCCACCGCAGTCAGAGATCTTGTCTTAAAACTACTGATTAAAGTGATCTGTGATAACCTGCCTGACCTGAGGCTTAATCCACCTCCAATGCACAAATATTTGTTATTAGACTGTTAGGGCAGTAAGGTTTAGCCAGTGGGCAACACTAAGCAGCTGGGGACATTAATACGTTCAATAACGTGTTGCTAAATCCAGAAGTTGTCCAACTTGGTTGACAGACAAGATTCCTAACTGGGTAGAAAAAAATCTTAAAGACAAAATACAGGCCTGGGGCTCTGATTTTATGTACATTTCTTTGGAGACGGTCCGCCTCTCCAAAGTGCTTATTTGTCTTTGGTGCCTCGCCTTACAAGTTGCCTCACAACTGTGTCGTTTGTGTCTCTGGAGGGCGAATTAAGCAAGCTGAAAACCAAACATTTCCTCCAACAAACACAAATCATCTTGCAGCTGAATCAGTTTCTCAGTATTAGGATTTATGGCAGTGCCCAGAAATAAGCAAGGTCATTTTGTGATCATTGCAGTCTGAAACATATAACCTTTACATAAGCTTAACATACGAAGTGAGGTGGGAAGAAAGCTTTTTTGTAAAACCCGAGATACTAACCCTGGGATTTTGTGGATTGCACCATTGGTAGATGTCCCAGAAGCAACGGTTCCGCTCGCACCAATTACAACCATACCTAAAATTTTCAACAGGGATGAAACATATTCAGAAACACTCGTAAGCAATTTATCAAACTGGCACCCCGGTTATCAAACAGAACCGCAATACCCAGACTGTTCAAGTTACTGATATCCTGAAATACAGAAAAGTCATACTCTTATTAAACAAAACACGTTCTTTTCAAAACACACTTGGAGAAGTTCTGGATGTACTACAAGAGCTCAAAAAGGAATTTAAACCAGTGAGTGCTATGCTGTTCAGAGCTGTACATTACTGCTGCCCAAGCAGCCACTGTCTCTGATACGCACCTACGTTAACCAGTAGAGAACACGTACCTGGTGTCACCACACCCTGCACTAGCAGAATGACAAAGTTTGCAAATTATCAATGGTGCTTGAGGGAGATTACAAAAAAAAGAGTCAGTGGGATGAGTTTAAATTTGGCAGAAGGTGACACACTGCCTACCAAAGTAATAAGAATTACACAACAGGCAATCAAACATGCAGATAAGCCCCTTGCTAATTCTGTGCTGATAAGGAAGCCACTGCCTCACACTAGAGAAGCCCAGGTTGCCATTGGAACAGGATTTGGGATCAGCTGCTTCTCCATAGAGCAAGACTGCACCTCTTTAAGGGGGCAGAAATTGCTGCTGGCATCACACTCCCGGGCAAAGTGAGAGCCAAGAAGCAGAATTCAAGGAGCTGAACTGTGGTTCTCTGACCTCACTAAGCAGTTACTTCCTTCTCGTAGAAAAGTCTCCTGACCAGTAGAAGCTAAAAGCATGGAGGCACTGACTCTATGGCCACCATTAGCCCCTGTGAAAGGACTGGAATGGCATCAGTTCCTACCAACTTCATAAATGATAAATTTCTGAATGAAGACTCTTCTCACAATGTGTGAGTCAAGGAGACATTTAGAATCATAGGATTGTCTAGGTTGGAAGGGACCTTTCAGATCATCTAGTCCAACCATCAACCAATTAATCTATAAAACAGTGGGATGGGAGAACTTGCAGTACAAATGTAAGCACTGTCATTTACTACAAAAGAGTTCAGGACTACTTAATGACACATCAATTCCTGAAGTGTATTTAGCACACTCCTCTCCCATTCTGACACTCCACAATTTCTGAGTTTTCTAGCCCATATTGAAGACCGTATATCCCACAAAAGAAAGCTACCTACCAACTTAAGAATTTGGTATGTTGCCTGACTTCTGTAGAACATTAATTGGTTATTAGTAGGGTGGACTGGAAGCAAAGAAGAAAGATTCACACTTGAAACAACTTGTTAATTCTTGGTATTGCAAATACTGTCAGGCAAAAAGCTCTGAGTTGCTAAACTGAGAAAAATCCAGAATAAACCAAAAAAGTGCAAGTTTCAAAACTACAAAGTATAAAGCTTTGAAAGACATGAATCTGTAACCGCTCCAGTCCTTTGTCTGATCTGCTCATTAATCAGCTTACAGGCTTAGCAATTAACAGTCCTCAATCAGTAAGCTCTTAGAAGTTTTTGGGACTACTGCTGCTAACCTGTTTTAAGCGTAAGAGTTTCTACAGAAATATATTGATTTAGTCAAAAGCCAGAGCAGGAGAAAAATGAAAGCAAACTTTATAAGTTTAAGGACTGCTCAACAAACATTGCTTTTGGCTGGCAACAGGACTGTTTACTCATTTCTTGCACCACCGCAAAGTCTTTTAAGTTGACCCAACAGCTTCAGGGGAGACTTGACCTAAGTTAATCATAATCAAGATAAAAATAATTATCTTTAACCTTGATCAGTTTTCTAAGCATCCATAGCTGCCTCAGCAATTATGGGAGGGAAAAGCAGCAGGGTAATGAACAAACAGCTAAGGGTAAAAAATGAAGCAAGTGGCCGTGCAGCCAGTGCACTGGAAAAACAAAACCAAATCCTACTTTTAGGCACTCCATCCTAACACATGAGTAACAGATTCTCGAAACCACTATAAATAGGAAAGAATGCCTATTATGAAATACTTTGCTTTAAACTCAGTATGATATACTTTGTAGGAGAATGAGAAAAAAATAAATCAGAATCAGAGTTACCAAAAGTTGTTACCAATAGTATCATGATTATGAACACTTCTTTGTGAGGTGGTCTCTTCTTCTTTATAAGTCCCTTTTTCAGGCCGTTTGTATGGTCCACAGGATTTTGAAGAGTCTGGTACCACATTCTGCAATTATTTTGTCATTTGCATGAATAATATCATTATTCATTACACATAAATTTAAAAATACTACAATCAATACCTATAATCTACTAAACAGGTATCAGATGCCCAATGCTTAAATTATACAGCTGTACCGAAATCCTGCAAGTTGTTCCACTTGAAGAATAAAGACTGACTTCTGGTATTACGTGTTTAAAAGTTTTTCCTACTTCGAATTAAAGATTTTCCTTTGCTCAACTGACTGGTCAAAAAAAAACCCAAACTCATTCTTCAGCAAATGAGGAAAATTTTCAAGCTAAAAAAACCTACCAGATGAACTGAGCTTGTTTTACTAATGTGGAATCAAGATATAATCGTCAAGTCAGTATCATAGCCAAGATATTTTCCCAGTTGAAAAACAGAATTATGTATTGAATAAAAATGGTTCAGCATTTCATATCCAAGAAACAATGAAGGCAGTGTACAAACACGTAGAAATCTGCAACACCAACCCCAAAATAACAAACCAACTTCACCACAATAGGCAAGTTATACAGTTGCACCAATCCGATGTGTTCAGAGGTCTGCAGAAAGCCTCTCTTAACTATTTCAGGACCTTACTTGCTACTGTTAAGATTTTCTTTCAGAAATTTAAACATGCATCAAAAAAATACACACACTGCTTGTTTAGTTTGAGAAGTCCCGTCCAAATTTAAAGCTAAAATAAAATGTAATTCCCACACCAAAATGCTACTGCAGCAAGGTCAAAACCAGCAGGACCTAAGAAATAAGAGCTAGACACGTACTATACCCAAGTCTACCAAATGCTTGGTAATTCCAAGTTCAACTTCAAAGCAAGCTGAAAGGCAGAGGCAATGCCGCATTACAGACTTCCTAACCCCCCCCCCCACCCTTTACCACGACCACGGCAGCGTACCTTCCAGTAGTTGGGCTGACAGCTTTGATTAAGCCACTTGGAATACAAAGAGAGAGAATTCTGGGTAGTTAAATCTTCATACGGGAACCCCATTCTTACAGCAAACAGGGAGGCTTGAAAAGCAACAACAAAACCAAACGCATTAATTTATTCACATTTTAATATATTTTATGATAATGCATTCAGGTAATGTTATCTAGAAATCAAGAATTTCTACATTCTCTATGGAAATGAGAAACATCTCTTCAGGGAGCAGCATCAGCCATCACAGTGATGCACAACTGCAGTAACAAACTCTCCCTTCACTGGCAATATCAAATTTCCTCAATTCACTATAACTATGTTAACACATGTAAGCTTTCCTATTGAAAGAGAACAAATTAAACTGTTAATCAACTGGACACAAATAACCTGGAGCAAGAGTGGCCTGGGCTGTCTTGTGTGTCAGAAATATTTAAATAAATGATAAAATATTTAAATAAATGATACAATAATAAATAAATACAAAAATAATAGTGTAATAGCTAGTCTTTTATGAAATGTAAGTAACATAGCGGCACAACATTTGCCACTGAAACACTGATACTTGCAGAAATCAATCCATCAGACACATCATAGTACACTTATTCCTTTAAAAGTGACCATTTCCTTGTTTTGAAAATTAATACAGTATGTATCAAGGCAGCAAAAGAAATACCAACAACAAGCAATGAAAGAACGCTGCACTTCTAAGAATGGCTTTTATAGTCAGGGAAAGGGAAAAGAAAAGATCAACTGTTCTTTCATCTTTTAGTTGTAGATACCTTTGACATTACCTAGTAACAGATACTGTAGCTAGATTCAGAAGCTTGAATTTATATTACCAATCTTTGATAATAATGTCACTATAACACACAGCTGAACAAGCTTCTCCAGTCTGAGCATTTAGAAAGGCCTTCAATTATTTCTGGACAACTTTTCTGTGTTTTTCTCAAAAACTGACACAATTAAAGTTTCTTTGCACTCAGAGGAAAAGAAGACTGACAGCTTCAATTAAACAGATATTTATTTTCCCATTTCTAGAACAAACAGGCAGTGATTTTTTTGTAGTTTTTTTTTCTTTTTTAAGGTAAAAATGTGCTTGTACGTGTTTGTTAGTCATTCTTTCATGACTTTTGAAGCCTTGTTTCTATTCCAGGAAGCAGAGTTGGTCATTTCTACCCTCTGAACATTTTACTTGAGTTATTGGCCTATGAATTGCTAGGACAAAAAGGGAGAAGGTCAGGCACACATGAAACTTTACTATCTGTTGGAGACAAATCTGAAAATTTCTTGGTGGATAATAGCCAAAAGAATTCCTTTTTTTCCTCACTTGTAATCATTCTGCACCGAAATGTCCCTCACCAGACTCAGTTCTACATAGTATACATGGCCTTTATTGCTGGTTTTCTAAGACCTGTATAAAAATATCTGAAGGGAGGGTGTACAGAAGATCAAGCCAGGCCCTTTTTGGTGGTGCCCACTGACAGGACGGGAGGCAATGGGCACAGACTGAATCGCAAGACACACTTCTGCACTCTGAGGGTGACCGAGTTGCCCAGAGGTTGTGGAGTCTCCCTCCTTAGAGACATTCAAAAGCCATCAGACACAGCCCTGGACAACCAGCTCTAGGTGGCCCTACTTGAACAGGGGGGTTGAACCAGAAGACATCAAGTCCCTGCCACCCTCAGTCACCCCGTGATTCTGTTATACATCCTCTTCCTTAAGTTGTCTTCGTACCAAATGTTTTAAAATACCTGTACTTCAATCTTTTGAGTCAAAGTAAACAGAACTGTGAAGGCTATTCAGGAGTCACGGCACTCTAACAGATGCCATCAGTGTTTTTAACACTGAAAACAAAAATTTCATGTTACTTTCATTAAAACTTTACTGCCAGGAACAATGTACTGGTCACACATTTAAAAATGATCAACTAAACAAAATTAATGTGTGCCACAGCTTGCCTCCTCCTCTTCAGTGCCAACCACTCACAGAAATGAAATTTTAGGAGACAAGCAGACCTTCCTGGATTATATCACTAAATATATTCAAATAAAAGTGCAGTTTAGTTATTGGGAAAAGAATAAGGAGTAGCTTCAGCAATTTTGCAGCTTGAATCAAAAAAGCCTGTAGAGATTATATATATTTATATGAAAAGGTTTTACTATTCTAGCTAGCTTTTTCTGGTGAAAATGTAAATATTTTTATTCAGAAATAAACTGTCGTTTCTCTCACATACTGATTTGAATATTCAAATGTATTCTTCTGAAGCTATAGTTCTATTTTCTCTTTATCAATCTTCACCTGGTAAAGACAACTACAGTTTCCTTTATCCAATATATTCCTACTTCCACAGAAAATACATTCCTTCACAAGAAATATTATTCTTTCTCAATTGCTCCACTGCTTTGATTCATTCACTAACATTTATCACCATCTCCAATTTTTACTCATATATATCTTCAGCTTTCCTGCCTTGCTCTTGTCACTACTACTAGGCAGTTTCTTTTGAGAAGTTCTCGCTGACAGCCAGGACTCAGCATAACAGCCTTGCCCACATGACTGCATTATGCAAAGAGCTATCTTAGGCTGGAAAATATACTTTAAATCAGCACTTTAATCATTCTGTTTCTTCATCTTCCTTATCTTTTCTGCTCATTCTACCGATCAAAGGTTAAAAATATTTTGATAACTACCAATGACGGGGAAAGGAGTACTATGAGCATTTCTTCCTCCTCTATTTATAAACACTTGACCAATTTCTTTCTCAGCATCACCTGTGAAATCTCTCTTACCAAAACCTCTTGTAACGCAATCACGGCCAACTGCTTGAATTAAACAGAAATCTGCAAATCCATCTCTCTCTTTTCAGACCTTCTGTCCAACACTGCCTTCACCTCCCTCTATTGCCCTACTTTACTCCATCAAAAACTGCTGTTGGACTTATTTTTCTATCACTCTGTACACATTAATTCCTTTAAGAATCTTTTATCTTTTCTTACCGATTTCAAAGCACTTGCCTCACCCTTAATGCTCAGAATTCAATTTCCACACCTATTTCCACATTTCTTTCTGAGCAGGCACATATGTTTTAGAAGTCCTTAACCGTGAGCCAAGTAACCCTCCGCTCACTATTCATGTACCTCCCTGGAATGTACATCTCTTTCGAAACCAGTATTATTCTAACACCAGCAGCTTGTATTTTATAAGCTCAACTATTCCTCCAGTTTGCTCTTTTGTTGTGCCTAAGAGTAGAGCCCCCAATGTAATTTTTCACATGCAAGTTCTCACTAATATTTTTAAACTATGAAAGATAGTAATCGTGTTCAATATATATTAAAATAGTAAAATTTAATTGTGTCTATTAATTCTGTCATTCCTTAGAAAAAGTTACTCCATGGTTTTAGACGAAATGTTTACACCTAACAGCTTCTATAGCATCTTGTATCAAATCATTCCTTTGACATTAGTGGTACCAGTAAAGCCTTGGGTTTACAAATTAGTATTTGCAGTTAAATTGGGGGAAAGACCAAAAAACTGTATTTTTCTTTTCATGTGCAAATAACAGATTAAAACTTAATTCATACACACATAATAAGAGAGTAAACACTTCTGAATGGTTTGACTAGATTCATTTGATTGTCAGGGAATCCCTCCACCTATATTACCAAGATTAATATCTAGCAATTTTTACAGGAAGCATTTTAAGAAGAAGACATGACTTGGAAACAGTTTAAGGAATAATTACCTGACTCTCCCACTAACAACGTATGCTTAGTGTATTCAATGACCTTTCGCGCTACACCAATTGCATTTTTTACCCGTCTGAGATCCGCAACTGCCCCAACCTCCATACTGTTGCTGAAAACAAGAAATATTTAAAACTTATTAAAAATGCAAGAATAACTGTACACTTTTTCTTACACAAAATCTCTTCTCATTTAAATTAGAAAGTTTGCTCCTTTAACATATTGCTTTAATTGTTCTATGCCATAGACAGATGGCACCACACTAGTTGGGAAAAGCTTCAAATATATATTGTTTCCTTTCACAGGCATGGGGATCTTGCTCAAGCAACAGTAACTCTATGCACACTAATATTTTCAGTAGAGTAACTATTTTGTTTGATAAACTCATAACATGAGCCGCACGCTTGCAATTACTTTTTAATCAGGACAGATTTAAATGGTAAATAAAGTACAGAAGACAATTGCTCCACAAGTGAAATATTTATGGAATTAATGTAAAGGGAAAGCTTACAATGCTGCAAAGCATCTGCTTTGCAACTGTTACATCTAGAGCTTGATTACTGCACTACACGTAAAGATTCAATAAGAAACATGCTTAGCTACTCTGCCACCAATTAGATAAGCATTTTTCCTAGTTGCACAAGTTAACGTATAACTTGTCCCATAGTCAGCCCTAAACCAACAAGGTCTCTGTAACAATCCTTCATTCTTTTCTCCATGTGGTTTTCTTACCCATCCATAATCATTGCGTCCAGTGTTGTTTCTCCGCTTTCATCTGGGCTTCCTCCGTACCCCACGCTCCCATCGCATTGGTCAATCTCACACTGGCCACAGCCTCTCTCAACCGCATCCAGCTCAGAACCTCCCAACTGCAACACTCTCCAAGCTGGAATCAACACAAATAATTAAATGCCACCAGTGAAAAAAGTCTCTGTGATTGCTTCAAAGAATGTTTTGAAGAAGGACACGATGAAAATGCACTATAGAAGTGGATAAAAAAAGTAAACCATAACTTATAGGTAAAATAAAGTCTAAATATAAATATATTCAAAAGAAAGTAAATCATTACTTTTCTAAATACTATTCTGCTTGGTGTTTCTGATTGAGAAATGAAGCTTTTTTCCTGACTGGGAAGATGTTTTTTACTAACAATCATCACAATTTCTATATATTAAATAAACTCCTCTGCTCAGAACAAACCATTACTTTACCATTGCTTATTTAAAACCTTTTACGGGGAGGAAGATGGGGAAGCAAAACCTTTTTCGCAAAAAAAAAAAAAAAAAAAAAAAAAAAAAAAAGTTATA
This sequence comes from Sterna hirundo, assembly GCA_009819605.1. Classification (NCBI taxonomy): domain Eukaryota; kingdom Metazoa; phylum Chordata; class Aves; order Charadriiformes; family Laridae; genus Sterna; species Sterna hirundo. The sequence continues at coordinate 3,088,859 of CM020441.1, forward strand.
ACAAGCAGCCCTCAAAAGCTTCATATGAGAATACTGTCCAGCTGCAGAACAAAAAGATCTAAACCATACAGTGATCTAAAAGATCTAAACCTACATAAGAACAAAAAGGAAGTGGAAACGATATACAAGAAACTAGTCTCCACATTCTCCTGCTCAACCCTTAGCCTTCTATTCTTTAGGATCCAGCTCATGGCACAGTTCCGTAAGACATTAAAGACATGCCAAACGACATGACTCGAACAAACGGTGCCTGAAGGCTTTGCCGTTGTGACATTTCACAAGACTGGACCTCAGGCAAGATCTTCCACGCTGCCTGAGCTTGCTGCCACTGAGGGCTGTGGTCCTGCTCCCTCCTCCCTGCGCTGGCTCTGGTCTCCATCCCCTGAGAGACCCAGACCAGGGCAGCAGCAGCTGCAGCCTACAGCCCAGCGCTTTTTGGCAGAATTAAACCATTACATCGTCCCAACCATCTCAAGAAGCTTCATCTTCACAAATGCTGCATGCAACTGCATGAGACCGCCTGCACCAAGGAAAAAAGCAAGACTTAATACCAGCATCTACTCCACATATGCTTGTCTTTATTATAAGCTTCAGTGAGGAGTACTGCTCCAACTCCTATTACCTTTACTGCTGTGAGCAGCCTTAACAGGAGCTTTCAAAACCTGCAAAGCAAGGGCCTTGCCGTTTTCATGGCTGTGTTTCACTTCTGACCTATGCAAAGCTTTACAGGTAACCCACTTCACTAATAAGGCTTCTGTCATATGGCGTTATTTCAAACACAACGGTGGTAAAATAGCCAAAAGTCTTTTAAAATCAGTCACAGAATCATAGAATGGTTTGGGTTGGAAATGACCTTAAAGATGACCTAGTTCCATCCCCTACCCGGGGCAGGGACACCTCCCACCAGCCCAGGTTGCTCCAAGCCCCGTCCAACCTGGCCTTGAACCCCTCCAGGGATGGGGCAGCCACAGCTTCTCTGGGCAACCTGGGCCAGGGGCTCACCCCCCTCACAGCCAAGAATTTCTTCCTCAGATCTCATCTCAACCTCCCCTCTTTCAGCTTAAAACCGTCCCCCCTCGTCCTGCCACTCCCTTCCCTGATCCAGAGTCCCTCTCCAGCTTTCCTGGAGCTCCTTCAGGGATTGGAAGGGGGACCGCTACAAACCAGTCACCAGCGCGAATGGCCACAGGAGACCGTAAACCACATAATTAGCAGGAGGACGTTTCTGAGGTGAACAGGGCGGGCGGGGGGGAGCCGTGTGACGGCAGCAGGCTCACAGCCCGCTGCTTCTTACCACACGGCCCGGCCCAAGAGCCGTGTTTTGCCTTGAAGCCACCAGCCCGAGCCCCGCCGGCCCCTCAGCGGTTGGAGCACCCAGCGGCCCTGCCCCACCCGCTCCCTCGCCGCGGCACCTGTCTCCGCCGCCTTCCTAAACGCCCAGGTGTTGATGACCACGGGCAGACCGGCGGCCGAGGCGGCTCCCGCCAGCTGCAATGCGACCAGCAGGAGGGGAGCGACCACGACACTCCACCGCCGGCCGCCACCATCGCTCGCTGCCGCCGCCATCACGGCCCGGGCGCATGCGCGGAGAGCCCGGCGCGGCGGAGGGATACGGCCGGTGGCGGTGGTGGGTCACGGCGGAGGGCGCTGCCCGCGGCGTGGGGTGGTGTTGCGGCTCTGTGAGGGAGCTGCGGATCTGTGAGGGAGCTGCGGATGGTGAGCAGGAATCTAGATGCCTTCCAGCGGTGGCCGAGGCCCAGAGCCGGTTAAAATACATTTCATATTTATTATATGTCTGGGTGTATGCGGCAGCAGGGCCGTGGGGTGGGAGTACCCCAGGTAAAGTGTGTTTGGAAGCAATCTCCACGTACGTTCATGGAAGTCACACACATCTTTGTCAAAATATATGTTTCTGTCAAAAGTGCCTTCGCAGTGCTTCTGTGAAGGGTGCATTTTGTGCTTTACTGTAGCGAATAGCTTACAGGACATAAAATCATAGAATGTATAATGAGTAATTTCTTAATTGTGACCCCTATTCAAGCAGCCGCTGATCATCAACCAGTTTCTAAACAATGTGAAAAAAGGTGGCTTCTACTACTGGAAAAAGTGAATATAAAACATATTCTTTTTTTCCCCCCTCTTCTAGCTCATTCTCATTACTCCTTTTCAATATACGATGGGCCAAGCTCAAGCTTGTAGGTGTTGCATAAATTCTAAGTGTAGCATAAATTGTTAAATGTGCCCAAGCGGGTTTAAAAAGTCTGAAGCAGTATCATTTTTATTGTAACAAAATGATCCATGGACTTTGGAATTAAATGGTTGTCACAAGAGAAATGTATTATCCTTTATTGCAGAAGTCACAAAATAATAAAATACGGTATTGGGTTTGAATTTAGTAACAGCGTGGCCTTGGTTTCAGCCAGTTCCCAAAAGCAAAGCTACAAGTTTTCTGGAAAAACCTATACTCGGGTAAATATTGTTACCTGATTTATTTCTGACATTACTGGTCCTATTTCTGGCATGTATTTCTGTGTAAAACTGTTAGGGAAAGGAAAAGGGCCAAAATACAGATTCGAATTAATGTTAACTGAAGGAAAACAGAGGAAAATATTTTCAGGAAAGCAATTTAGTAATAAGTGAAACGGCAAACACAGTCAAACATGTACCTAAAATTGATAAGTTAACGATATTTTTCAAATATTGTTTTCTTTTAGCCAGATAAAATGGACCATTATGAAAGAAAAACACTTTGATATGGGTGTCATTCAAATAAAAGTATTGAGTGTGGTGGTTGCCTCTGCAGGCTGAGCCTGCACAGCTGTGGAGAGAATATTTTGTAAGACTTCAAAGAGCATGACATTATGCTTTGAGGCCCATGTAGAAGCTCAGTTGGTTTGGTTTCTGTGGTGTGCTTTCTAACTGGCATTCAAATGTGAACGTCTTCCTGCTAGAAATAAATGCCATGATGAATCCATGCTTTACTGTATACAGTGCTGTTTAATATCATATATTTTTATGCTAAGCGGGGAAAAACAAAGCAAACCCTGCTCTTAGATACAGTGTGTAAAATCAACAGCAAGGTCAATAAAACTCTGGTTTTCCATGCTGAAAGCTGAGGAGAATTTGACCAGTATCTACCCAAGTCAACTCTGCAAGTCAGTTCTGCTACGCTCATCTGGCTCTCAATTTGCCTTCTGCCTCTGATATAAAGCATTTTAAAATCGGTCTTTGAATTTAAAAATGTTAGTATTTTCATAAAAATCAGCTGTTGTTTTATATCACTTCTTCCTATATCAGCAGTGAAAATGCACCTTAATCTGTTAGTCCCCCAATACTTACTGTTATCCTACAAACTGTAGCTAAGATTAATGGTGACACTGGTAGAGTTTTGTCTCTGCAGCTAAAAAGCAAATCAGTGTTTCCACAAACAGAATTTTTCTTCAAATGCATAATATTGAAAGAATATTCTGGAGAAGGGCTTGTATGGACAAGGGATTACTGAGAGGATCTACAACAGACAACACTGTGGCTGAATGGCACTGAGTAATTAATGAAAAGCACAGGAGGAAATTCACCTCTTTCACTGAGAGTGTCTGTTCCTACAGTGGCCAAATTCTGACCTCAATTATATCTGTGTGACCTTATCTAGCACCATCTGTTCAAAAATGCATGCCTAGCTCCTTTTTGCTGTCTCAAATTTTCCGTAAGTGTGCTTTGAAATCTAAGTATTGCAGCTATATCTGTAATTTGTTTACATTTTTATCTTGATTTTACTTACACTTTCTAATATTAACATACACAAACATACAAAGCAAATCTGAGAATAATTTTCTTAATAAAAATAATCAACTGTTTGATTAGCATTTGCTATGGAAACTTACTTAAGTGTGATTTTTTTTTTGCACCTAGGATTTTGAATCCATCATGCTTCTAATTAAAATATATTTGTAAATGACCATGTGTTATCATTTTGCGTTTTGAGTAGATTTGTGGAAGCACTGTACTCTCAGTTTTTAAAATTCTTTTTTTTTTTTTTTTCTCTTTCCATCCCTTTCATGGCGTCTTACAATACATATGTTCTCCCATTCACTGAATGACACTGGGAAGGATGAAATGATTTACTCATGGTGAGTGTCTCCATCGTCTGCCTCTTAAATCTTCTAGGAAAGACCCTTATGCCCTCTCTCGTGCTTGAGAAGAGCTATCTATAAACATTGTCAAAGCTACTTAGTTATCCTCACCGGAATCCTCCATAAAACTCGGCATCAGTGTGAGGCCTGTCAAAATGTGTAACGTTTAAATCAGATGATTATCCAGAGCTCTGCTTCCCATACTGTTTTCACGTCTTCCCCACAATCTTTTTCCGTGTGTTACCTGTTCTTTTTTACTCGTACTTTTGGGTATGTGTTGTTGTTTCATTTTAAGTCTGTACAGCGTATAGCACCAGTGTGTCCTAGATTAGCAGTCTTTGATCCTTGACAATATGTTAATAAGCATTAATATCAATAATGAGAAAAAATACCGATACTAATTATAACAACCAAGCAGCTATCAATAATAAGTAAACAATAGCGGTCATTTATCCATTGCTAAATCTGCTTTTGTTACCACTTTTTAAATCAGATTGCTATGTTACAGTAGCTTCCCTTCTTACTGTGTAACTTCAAAATAATTATTACATGTCACAGAATAATATGTTCTTACAGTATTATTTTGGCCTATTGTAGCGTTCTGTCTCAAAACAAGTTATGTGTAATATATTTCCTGTTTGTAATTGCTATACTGGTCCACTGCAGTAATAAAGTTGTCTCATATGGAACATGTAATGGACCACTTTACATTGTTGGAACTGCTTTTTTTATTACAACTCCTTGTAAGTTTATGGAGTCTTCATAAATGTGATCCATGGCAATAATAAAGTAGTTGGACAAATATGGCAAGTTACTGTTTCCTTCCCCCAAGTCTGAAAGTTATCTTGACATTGTTAAATGAGCATACTTAAAGTTTTCAGTGTTGAAAGGAAGGTAACCAGAAACTTGTATTATACAAATATTATCTTAGAAATATAGCGAATTACAATGTCTACATCTATTTCATGTGGTTTGGGTATGCCGACCAAAATTTTTAAATGGGATCCTTGCTGATTTCGGATTGTTTAAGACTAGAGGGTGCGTTAACACATGCAGCACTGTGGAGTTTTCATGGTTAGAACACCCCAAAGCAATAAGTAATTGCTTTGGGAGGTGATTTATAATGTGTAAGCACCAACTGTGAAAAGAAAATTGTGTGATGCCTGCGCATAGTGCTCTGCCCAAGGTGTTTTCTTGGTAGTCTTTGTTAGGACACATGAATGCCATTCTGTGTGTTTCCGTGTGTAGTTGGTCTGAACAAACCAGGCCCCTTGTTTTACACTGTCCTCTGGGTCTCGTGCTCAAGTTCATTCACATAAAGCTGGCTGAGTTGTCACAGCCCCACTGTGTTCGGTGTAAAGATGGTTGAAAAACTTTGAAGACAGATTTTAAGAGTGGGGCTGAGAAGTGTTAAACAGCTAGTTCCTACTCACTGATGTCTGAACTGGTTGTATCCTCAGCTCTACAGCGTTTCTAAACCAGTGAAGAAGTGTGGAAATAAGGTCAAAGTTGTTAGAGAATCCGCTTCTGCAATGTACCAACCATTCAATTACTGTCCTTTGCAAGTTCCTCTGGACTCTGACGCTAACCACAGGGGTTATTAAGTGGGAAACACGTCTTTTTGGACTTCAGACTGACAAACTAGAATCACGAACAAAAACCCTCTTGATAGCATTTTACCAACTATATTTTAAGATGAAATGCCTGAGATACAAAGCACAGAAATACAAAGTTATGAGCTACCACTGCATTTTTAAGTTCATTTTTGTGCCAGAAATTGACCTTCTGTACTGATTAAATCATAGGATATGATGCCTAGAGACAAGGGGGCAAGCCAACGGTTAAGCAGCAGGTGTGAGTCTGAATTTACTTACTTTGCGAGGATTTAGTCTCATTAATTGAGTCTAATAATCTCAACCTTTCCTGGTCACACAAGTGCAACACCCCAGAATGCTAAGGAGACTGTGTAGATCAAAACAACAGCAGAATTTTGCTTCAGTTTCATTCTATGTAAATGTTTTGCAAATTCTAGAAGGTTTTACGTGAGGGAAAGAAAAACATTTTCTAAAATATTAAACAAAAACATCAATAAGCTCAAATTGCTAAAATAGGTGAAGTCCAGTGTTGTTATTGTCTGTTCATTTTCCCAATAGCTTCTGGCTACTCTTCATTTAGAAGCAAATCTAGTTTTGCTCCAAAATTTGAAATTTTACAACCTTGTCAATCACTATAGCAATAACATCACTTAGACATTACTTAAAGGAGCTGTAAGACTTGATGAAAAGCTGGATAATGTCATGCTGAGACTGTGCTGTTACTGTATAGACTTCCAGGTCTTAATTTTGAGTTGCTCTCGTACCAGATGCCTTTATTGTGACTCGATAAAAATGATCACGTTTCTAAATAGAAATAATGCTTTTTGGGTCTGGGTGTAAAGAGAATCTGCCAGACTTTTCACTGAAAATATATATGTGCATAAACACTACACATTTCTTATTGAGAGTAGCTATGTTAACGGCTTTCCCCCTATTTATCCAAACATATTCGTTGTATTATATATTCTACGGTGTGTTCTTTGCGTTCATATATATGAAGGACAGCTGTGTAGCTGTTGTAGTATGGATAACCGTCTGGTACCTGGCTCTGGCTGACTGTATTTCAGCTGGAGATCCAAACTCATAATCACAAGCAATACAAATACAAGGGTGTCTCTTCTTCTACTGGAATTACTCCGTTAGCTTGTTTTCATGAATTGACATGGTGCTTCGGGACACGGTTTAGCGGTGGACTTGGTAGTTAATGTTTGGCCTTGATGATTTTAAAGGTCTTTTCCAATCTAAATGATTCTATGAGTCTAAACTGAACAGCCTGGACTTAAATCTAGAGCTATTGAAATATTAATATTATTATTAATAATAATAATGATAAAAGGCCATAATTGATAAAGCATAGTTTCTTCAGAACCCCTCCCCTACATGACAACTGAAATGTTTTTGAAAACGTACCCATTTAATGTATTTTTGTCAAACCACAAGTTACTGGGAATATGGCAGCAGGGAGGAGGACCAGGGAATCCTGAGGAGATGCCCTCTCCCTGTGTTATAACGGATTAAACAAAATGTGGATGTTTTTTCCATAAACAAGTTATTTCAATTTCTTTCTCAGAATGTAAGAATTTCCCATAAGCACTGAATTTGTTTTGACTTAATCCATAAGTGACACGTTACTTAATGGAATTTTCTCCAAAAGACCTATCCCAGCAAATATTACTTAAGGTGAAACTACTTACAGACTTTGAGAGAAAATACATCTTATTATTTGTTTAGAAATTTTTTCTAATGTTTGTTAATTTCAGTGATCATTGAATTGGAAATACGATTATGGCTCAGGAATGTACTGCCTGGGATCTACTTTAATCAGTAGAAGCATTTTGGGAACAAAGCTGGTTGCTGTCCTCTGAAGCAGTGCCATCACTTTTCTCTAACTCCGTGTCTGAAATTGTGTATTATGTTTTATTCATTGTCCTTATCAGAGTTTGCTCCGATCAAACATGCATTCTGACAGTGTATAATTTCCTACCAGATGGATGAATAGTGTACAGATTCAGAGACTGCGTTATTTTCTAATACCCCAAAACCCATCCAGTGCTTTGTTAAAAATGGCTCCATCAGTGTGCGATTGTGATGTGTCATTCTTTCAGGTGCTCACTCTGGCAAAGGATTCGCCTCCTTTAAACAACGGCTGGTGTCAGTTCACTTTACGATGTTTGTCACCTCAGCAGTTTCAGTTTTCTTTCTTTTAATTTATGTATTCAAAGTTAAACTGTTACTATTTTTATCACTCCATTTTTTTTCCTATAATTTCCCCATAGTGGTGTATGTGCTGTTATACTGTTGTATGGTCTGTGACATCTCTATTTCTACATCAGTGTGTAAAAAGTCATAAAGACTAATTCTGCTCAGCAATTTGATATATAATCTGAAATATTAATCAGGTAATAAATAGATCAGATAACGTGTAATAAGTCCGGAGTTTTAAAAGTTTGTCATGTTTTTCTTTCTTCAATTTATTTTTTTTCTCATTAAAAGATATTCCAACAAAAGTGTCTTCTTTGACTAGTATTTACTCCTGGAACTATACAAGCGTTAGTTATAAGCAATGCCTCTGCTTGTGTTTAAAGAACTTACATTCATTAACTTTGCACATATTTGGCTTTGAAGTAGCAAATACAGACTCCTGCTAGTCTACAGACCTATGAAATTATGATTCTCTCTACAGTCTGTAAGAAGTAGCAGATGAAAAAGCATGTTATTTCAGTGTCTCACTCATAAAAACAGGTTTCAGTCCAGGAGAAAAGCAGATTACAAATCTATCCTTGTAATAACCATAATACCCAGAAGCTGAAAAATGTATCTAAAAGATGCAATAAAATTCCCGTGAAAACCAGACGGGATGCGAAGCTTCCTCTCCATTCAACATTGGAAGATATGAGTGTGGACTTCCCAGCAGAATTTTTCATCGTTTAACTTTTGAAAGAGAGGCAGCATCTGGTTCCATGCACAGTGTGTGTATTCATCCGCATTCCGGTTATTTTCTACTGAGGAGAGTGAGCCCCGCCGAGGAGGTATGCCGCTGAAAACGACCCTTGATCAACAAATGAGTTAGTAATTAGCTACACAGCTGGAGCAGCTGCATTTGGCTCTATTGTCCACTACTCTTCTAGAGGGCAATAGAGATTGTAAATATATACATGCATGCAAGAAAACAGACTTTGAAGCCAAAAAATTATAAATGATAGGTTACCTCTTAATTGCACCCTAATGCCTGTGTGTATCCACTTCAAATGAAGGACATCATTGCAAGGAACTTCCTCCGTTTCCAGCTGCTGGTGAAGTGTACTTCGCTTTTTAGTACACCAGTCATGTGAAATCCTAATTAGAAACTCTGCAATACTAGAAAAAAAAATCTGGGCTGATATATATGTCATTAATAATTTACACTTGTTTCATGTTTATTAGGAATTCTGTTTTTGTATGGATGGATCCTTCTTTATGGACACACTCACAAAACACGCCAACAGCTATAGCGTTAAATTAGTCTCTGTGTAATGATCCCGAATTTTCCAAACAGGCAATCCCTATCGTGTAATTCATTTTGTCACGTTTTGCTTAGGAATCGGATGCTGGAAAAAATAATGACGAACTGGTCCTTAAACTTCTGAGGCCTTGACCTTGCCGGCTTGGTCGAGAGCGGTGGTGAGGAAGATGTCACCTGAAACAGCTCTGTTGCCAGTTAGGGTGATTGAGTACATTCAGAAGTTTTCAGCACAGCACTGCCTCACACCTTCACAATCTCTGATCAGCACATTTTCATCTTGTCTGCTCTTGTCTGGCATCGCCGTCGCCCATGTCAGTCCTTAACTGCCTTCAGCATGACATGAAGGCTCATATGGTGGTTGTCAAGATATCACTTGCAATTTGTCAGTCCAGGAGCTCTGCCACAGATCTGTTATCCCAGTTTCTATCTTAGAAACCATGGCAGATCTTCTGGTAGGCCAGCTTGTTGGTAGCAGAGTCCAAGCGAACCAGCGCAGTCTGGTGAGCGCTGCATTTTTATCTGAGCAGAATGTGGACTACCTCGTCACTCCCAACAAATCAGATTTAATGTCACCTAAGCATAGGTGGTTTGATGACAAGCATGACAGACAGCACCACATAAGGTTTCTAGTCTTCCTTGGCATTGGTGGCAGCATATGTGTGTTTTCCAGGGTAAAACTCATGCCCGTCAAAGCGGATACGTTGCAAAGAGACTCGGAATTACGCTTATGCGCATTGTGGTTAGGCAGGGCAATGTACAGAGGCACAGACGCGCACACAAGGGCTGAGGTGGTCAGTGAGCGCCTCACACGCCATGCAGCTGTCACAAGGCAGCCAGAGGTGTGAATTTTTAAGGATATCATAAAAATAACGGCTGTACACTCCGTTTTATTTCAGTTGAATTTCCGAATTTATTCACTAGGTGGCAATGTAGTACGTAATTTGTAGCAAATGTACCGCGGGGCTGCGCTGATCAGAAATAACGGCGCTAGAGAAATGTTTTATGCTGGATTGCGATATAGAAATGTCGATTAATTCGTAGACTTACTTTTTTATCTTATGCTCGTAAGAACTCATACCATATCTACACCATAAGTAGGCAAATGCATGAGGTTGCGGTAGATTGCAAAGGTACCCAGGAGGTCTTTAGCGGTGTCTCAGGAGAGCCGGCAGACCCCATCACCTCTCGTTCTTACGGTGGGGATGGAGTGTGGTGCGAAGAGGAGTGTGCAGCTCGGTCAGCTCCGTGGGAAGAGTTCATTTGGGTCAGTGGGAGAAGCCTGTGAGATTACAGTCAGGACTTAGAAATATTTTATTAGGCTGAGTTTCTGAAGTATATCTGCTGCGGTTGTTATCAGAGCTCGAAGCATGGATGTGAAGACTGGTTGAGAAGAGTGTGGACAGCTTCATCTAGGAGTTCCTGAGTTTTTCTCTCTTCTCTCATCACACTGATGCTTTAGGAAATGCCCAGAGGAGTTCCGGAGCCGTGGGCTAGAGGTGGTAGATGCACCAGCCCAGAGGAGCTGGGGAGAGCTGGCAGCTCTCTCCCACAGTCCTGCGGCAGGATGGGGTCTGCGCTGCGGGGCCAGGAGAAGACCCAGTGGAGGTGGAGACCACCACCAGCAGGATCAGCTGCAGTTCCCCTTTTGAGATTCACTGTGCGTGCAACGGAGAGGCTGCCTGTGTGATTTGATCACTTCAATATTAAATCTTCCTTTTATAGACATAAAATGTGACGTGTTAAAACACAGATACTATGTTATATAGAGCCAAGAGGTTGTTCTTCTCATTTGCCTTGTGAATTAATGAAATACTTTATGTCAGGCAGATTCAATCTTTGCTGTTTTTCAGCATGACCTCGTGTCGGGCTACCTGTCTGCACAGTTCTCTGTAGACAGCCTTTTGCTTTCTCAGATTTCATTATGTGAGTTGACTGGTTAATTTGTTGTCTTTTAAGCTGCCCGTAGATTTTCCTCAGGGGCAATGGGCAATGTCTATATGTTGAAGTTTTTGCTGCCGTGGTGCTTTGTAGTGCTGATGATTTACTCTGTCTGACCCAGCACTCTCTTCTCCTGAGCGCTTTCTGTCAAATTGTCTCAATTATCCCTCCATTCCTTTGCTAGATTGTACCCCTGCTGTAATTGTCAAGTGGACAATAATTACTTGGGACATTTAATTATTTTTGGACTAGACCTGTTCTATATCTCAGAGTTTCCAATGCTTATGATTTGGTTTTTTAGGGGACCAGCTAAGAAATAAGCCGTTAGCAATTATTATCTATGCTGCAATTGAGGAGAATTCGTACTATATTTTATGTTTCTTTTTGCTGTCCATATTAAAAGTAAACAAATCCCAAAAATATCAGAAGTCTTCTGCAACCTCTCTCCTTGGGGATGGTGGTTTCAATCCCACCAGAACATTATTAACCCTGCTAGAACCTCTCTTTGTCATTCTGTTTTAATAGGGATGTCCGATGGCAACAACTGAGGTTCTTCATTAATAAAACAAGAATATTTATTTATTAAGTACTAGAGGCTTTCCTTTTGAGATTCCCACCAGCCCACCAGCACAAGTCTGGTGAGGAGCGGCTGAGGGAGCTGGGGGTGTTCAGCCTGGAGAAAAGGGGGCTGAGGGGAGACCTTCTCGCTCTCTACAGCTCCCTGAAAGGAGGGGGTAGCCAGGGGGGGTCGGGCTCTGCTCCCAAGGAACAGGCCATGGGACAAGAGGAAATGGCCTCAAGTTGCACCAGGGGAGGTTTAGGATGGATATTAGGAAAAATGTTGACACTGAAAGGGTTATTAAGCACTGGAAGAGGCTGCCCAGGGCAGTGGTGGAGTCGCCATCCCTGGAGGGATCTAAAAGCCGGGCAGACGTGGTGCTGAGGGACAAGGTTTAGTGATGGTTTTTGTCAGCCTTAGGTTGATGGTTGGATTTGATGATCTGAAAGGTCCCTTCCGGCCTAGACAATTCTATGATTCTGTGAAGTAGAAACTTGGATTATTTACCCGAGTTAAGTCTGAATCCCTAAAATGTGTTTGTTTTGAAGTCATACCTACTTTGACCACAAAATGAGTAATTAGAAGTAATTTAATTGCAAAGGAACTGAATGCACTGGGCAGGGCGCGGACAATCTGTATGAAAGAATGTCCCTAAGAACAAGTAGCATTCCTAGAGGATAGCAGCAACCGTATTTACGTTACGCATCCCGGTCAGAGGATTACGAAACTGGTCGGAGCCTACTGCCGGGGTTCTCAGGGCTTCTGAGCACTGGTAACGGGAGTTCTTGAAGCGTGTAACTGGTAATAACAAACAATAACTGCTGCTTGGTTTTTTATACATTTGGATCCATATTTATTGAGCTGTTGTTAACGTTTTGCCAGCTTTATGACTTTGCAGAAGAGATGAAGTAGAATGGGGAAAAAAAAAAGCTGGCTTGAGTCAAAGACACAGAAGATAAAGGGAAGCTACAAAATTATCAGTTTTGAATTTATCTTTACTGGTTCTGTTAGAGGAAAATACATCATGTATACGCGTATACGTACTGCGGTGCCCCCAGGGCCAACCAGCAGCGAGCCTGAGGATGTCTCCCCAGCGTGGCCACGCGTGCGGAGCACCTGGGTGCACCGCGCTCCTGTGGGTGTACGTGGCCAGCCGCTCAGAGCGCTGACACGCAGAGCGCTCACCATCAACACAGCACCAGCGGCCTCATCCTGCTCCCCTCTCTGGCTGAGCAGGGTAGAGGTCCATTTTATATATATAAAATATATAAAATATAAATATGTATGAGCAGTGTGGATCCCTCTAGTCGTGAGGCTCAGATGCTCATTGAGCCCAGGAGCTGCTCCTAGATCCCAGTCTCTGCAGTTGCGAGGACCTGGACTAGAAACTCCCAAGGCTGCAGCCCTGCTCCAGTTCACAGGACGCTTGAGGTTGGAAGGAACCTCTGGAGGTCCAACACCCATGTTTGAGCAGGGCCACCTAGAGCCGGTTGCTCAGGACCACGTCCATACAGCTTTTGAATGTCTCCAGAGAAGGAGACTCCTCAACCTCTCTGGGCAACCTGTGCCAGTGCTTGATCACCCTCAGAGGGTAGAAGTGTTTCAGCCTGTACCAATTGTCCCTTGCCCTGTCACTGGGCACCACTGAAAAGAGCCTGGCTCTGTCCTCTTTGCACCTTCCCTTCAGATATTCGTACACATTGATGAGATCCTCCCCGAGCCTTCTCTTCTCCAGGCTGGACAGTCCCAGCTCTCTCAGCCTTTCCTCGCAGGAGAGATGCTCCAGTCCCTTCGTCATCTTTGTGGCCCTTCACTGGACTCCAGTATGTCCGTGTCTCTCTTGCACTGGGAAGCCCCAAACTGGACCCAGCACTCCAGGTGTGACCTCGCTGGTGCTGAGGAGAGATGAAGGATCATCTCTCTTGACCTGCTGGCCTCATTCCTTCCTGATGCTGGAGACCGGACTGTGCTGTTAGCCCCCTTTGCTGTGAGGGCACATCGCTGGCTCATGTTCAGCTGGAGCTAAGTCTTCTCCTGCAAAGCTGCTTTCCAAAATGTTCTTCCCTGCATCCCATAGTGTCTCCCACACCCCCAGACAGCAACCCCCCCTCGTCTGAAAGGTGATTCGGAGACCTGCTCCCAACGACGGGCTTTGATGGGTGTCACGCCTGGGCACTGGGGCTGAGGCTTTCCTGGGAGAGAGCACCCTCGGCCCTTTTTCCTGGAGTATTCTGATGAAGAGAAATAAAAAGGGGGTGCTCATTTTTAGCTTTGTCTGTGAAGCCTGTTGACTGGTGACTGCAGCTCTGAATACGTGGGGGCTTTTATGATACCGTAAGCCCCACCAAGCTTGTTTGCACAGCATAGCCCTTATAAAATGAGAAGATGCATTAAGGGTGTTAACCCTGTCCCTTCTAACCAAAGTAATTCGTGAAGCTAAAGGTTTGGATTATTTCATTGGCAAACTTGAAGTGCTGTTGACGTAGCATATTGGATTTATTCGGAAATTTATTTGAAAATACTCCAATTATGTAGGTACAGAACTGTAGTGTTTTATAATATAACATAGAGAGGACTTCCATTCTTCTGAATGCTTTTGAAAACATTTATTGCAAGAAATTCTAAGTAAAAGGTCAAAAAGGGCCAAATCTTGAGGCCCCTTCTCTGCTTTTATTCAGGCTTGGCTCTGATAAAGTTCTTACTCGCTCCTGTGTGGGTTTTGCCTGACCACGCAAGACTTACAATGCCAGGATTTAGCCCACAAAAATTATTAGCTCAGGTCACAGCCAAGGCTTTCTTTTATAATTTATCCGTCACTTACTTAATGTTATAAAAGTGCAGAGGTGATAAAGAAGTCATCTCTCAGGTCATATAGCAGTTTAAACTGCTGTGTCTCTGATTAAGCATCGTAGACAAAAGGGGATAATAAGATCCAGGGGAAGATGAGAAGAGTAGTGGGAAAAAGCTTGCACAGCTGTTGGAAAGACGACTTACATTATTTTGCTACAGACTCAACAGGAGCATCTGATCCCCATTTCTTATGAAGTGTAGTTCTGACTGCCCCAAAATTGCTTTAAACATGAAAAAGATGAGACCACTGTGCTTAATAATGCTGTTAACACTGCGTCTGAAGATTTGTTCCTTCACTGTACCGCACATAAATACTGCTTGGTCGTCATCTGTGCAGAATGTGGAGGTAAACTTTAATTGAGGGCTTTTCTTTGGGGATCGTGTGCATTCAGGGGGAACAAAACTCCTATTATCAACCTAGAAATATAACAAGTTCGAGAGCATTGTCGCATGGAGATACTGAAACGTTAATTCATGCTTCTGTGACATCTTGTCGGGATTACTGTAATTCCCCGTTTGCGGGTCTCACTCAGCCCTCCTTTCACAGAACACGAACTCCTACAATAACACAACCACTGAGGTTTTAAGCGTGCACAATAGCCGGCCATCGTAAGTCTCTCTTCTGAGGTCTCGCTGCTGCCTGCCGTTAGGTACTGGATCGATTTGAAGATCCTGGTGATGCGTTTTAAAACACCACATGTATCCAAATGAGTTTTTGGTTCCCCATCGGCCAGGCCCAGTTTTACTCAAGTATAAAAGTGTTGGGCATTCGTTTGTTCAGAGCAAGAATTATAAATCGCTGCGTCCCATCGGCTTCTTCTTGCCGCTGTGGAATGCGCTTTGCCAGAACAGATTTGGAGTGTCAGCCTCGTCATTGACTTGAGGTCAGGGCTGTGGTGTGTTGCTTAACTTTTCTTTCTGTCACCGGCATCTCTGTTTGTCTCGGGGTATATTTAATAGAACATTCTAAGGCTTCCTTTTTTTTTTTTTTTTTTTTAACTGTTTCGGCGTCAAAGCATCCCTGTACTTTACCAGAGGGCTTTTCAAATGCCAGCAATGGCGTTGGCGTTTCTGATTTTTTAAGAGTCACGAGAAGATTTTTATACAAAGAAATTTAACAGGGTAACAGAAGTGTTTCTAATACAGATGTTGCTCTCTGTCGGAAGGGTGCTCCCACCTTACCTACACTTTTTGTCCATCACAGGTAGGACAGGAAAGACATCTTTAGTGATGCAGTCGTGCTCTTCCTTCCTTCTATATTTTGGAATAGGGTACAAACCAATTTGTTTATACTGATGGTGCATGTCACACAAATGCCTACAGAATTTGCTGTGCCAGCAAGACCTTTTTATCTAAAAGAGCTTGTAAAAATAGTTTTGCTTTAAAAAACATGACACAGGTTTATTGGCAGCTGTAGTTCCATCTTTTTTCTGTCCCTGTCCTTCCCTCTTTTGACCATTATATGCTGCTCATGGTATGTTTATATTTGCATCTTTACTACTAAGCCTGCAGTTTGAAATATAATGTTTGTGACACTAAGCGTGATTAGTGGAAAACATCATCTGTGCATTTAGGCTCCATTAAAAAAGGCATGATCAAAAAAGAAAAAAAAGTCCTGTATCCACACTGGTTTCTAGTTTCTTAAATCTTATTTAGTGTCTTATTTTCCATTGAAATTAATGGGTGTAGGCACCTTGACACCTAAATAACCTTATGGATTCGTCCCTAAAGTGCTTTATCATTTTGTCACCCTTGCTCACAGTCAGGATACTGTATATTACTTCTCTGTTATTTTCTAGTGTTTAACTTCTAATATAGGTGTCCTGTTGCACGCATATGTAATATTCCTTTCAAAGCCGGGATGATACGTGCCCTTTTTCTTTAGCCCACCCTCTAGTTTCTTCCTGTCAGTCGCCGTTGTGATGGTCGTGACAATACAGCAAACGTTATTCTCCAGCACAGTGGATGTCGTCTGCCGTAGGTGCGGGAAGGCCAGAGTACTCAACGTCCTGTTATTAACAGACCCGCTGAAGTTTGCAGCTCCCAATTCTAAAGCGTTCGGTTTCTCATTTAAGAAACAAGATTGTCTTAAAAGGCTGGGCCGTACATTGTCCCCCCAAAGACTAACAAGCTTATACTTCTGTGGAAGTTTTTATGAGAAAAAAAAAATCCTTATCACCATTACAGACTTAAAGGTTTCCTGTGTCACGTCCCCTCCATGTATTCTCGTGCTTTACATCTCCAGTGGCACTAAGCAGGGCTGGATTTCGCAAGGTGTCAGGTCTCGCTGTCATTTGGAGACATTTTGCTGCTAACAGTCCTGTTGGATCTTAAGCAGTTTGGTGAAACTTTCTTTTCCACAGAAAGTGTAATGTCTTTCCTTTACTGGTATTCTTGTTTGACCCTGAGTGTGAGGGAGGATGTATCATCTTCCTCGCTGTGCCTGTTCGTTTCTGCACATTCAAAGTTTTTCCAGCGGTTAAATTTCCCTTTCTGCGTTTGCCTCTGTGTCTGTACTCAAGGCCAGATTCAGACGTGGTGTGTGTTACTTAGAACGATTCAAAAGGTCCCCTTAGGTTCTGCCAGATCTATTTATACCTATCTATCAGTGTATAACATAATCTGTAATTTACATACCAAGGGATTTGCAAGAGGATTTTAATTTAAATAACAGAGACTCTTCTTTCATTTACACCTACTCATGAGTCCTTATTATGAAAGCTGCAGCGAGTTAGATTGACATTTGATGAACAAAGGGCAATTGTCTTCAACGGAAAAGAACAATAGTGCTCCAGTAGTTTTTTGAAGCATATTTTCACTCTTATCATTGTCATTTTCATCTTCCTGGGTTTAGCGAATCCAGTGTTTCATCCAGCGAATTGATATTGATCCTTGCCAGTCAGTATTTTGCAGCTGTGTGGAGGAGAATTAAAAAAGCCTCTTCTTATTTTACTCTTGCGGCGTTGCCTGAATATATTTCTGTCTGGTTGGTGTGCGGATTTTGAACGGGTTTTAGACTCTCTAGTTTCATCCGTTCCAGCTTTTCCTCCTGCAAGTTTGCTTTGCGTAGTGTAATGCCGCAGTGAACAGAGAAACGCCCCGGTCAGGGAGGCTGTGGGATCCCGAGGTGAAGGTGTGCCGGCATCCCACGATCACGGGTCAGAATCATGATCTGGATTTTTACCTTTTAGTTTTAAAGGGATGGTAAAACCTAGCTAATTTCCTAAGTCTTTGTGTGCTAAACATCTTTCACA
Organism: Sterna hirundo; assembly: GCA_009819605.1. Lineage (NCBI taxonomy): Eukaryota > Metazoa > Chordata > Aves > Charadriiformes > Laridae > Sterna > Sterna hirundo. Next base: position 3,106,687 of record CM020441.1, read on the forward strand.
CTTCTTTCCCTTACGGTTAAGACATAATTACAAGGTGACACAGTAGTTAGAATAGCTGTTTGGGGAAATAGCCATGGGGGAGGTCATGGGAAAAGGGAAGGGAAACTCAGGTGATCTTATTTCCCCTCATCAACAAGAGGTTCAACAAGGCCAAGTGTTGGGTCCTGCACTTGGGTCACACCAACCCCATGCAGCGCTACAGGCTTGGGGAAGAGTCGCTGGAAAGCTGCCTGGTGGAAAAGGACCTGGGGGTGTTGGTAGACAGCTGGCTGAGTATGAGCCAGCAGTGTGCCCAGGTGGCCAAGAAGGCCAACAGCATTCTGGCCTGTATCAGGAACGGTGCGGTGAGCCGGACTAGGGAAGTGATGGTCCCCCTGTACTGGGCACTGGTGAGGCCCCAGCTTGAGGGCTGTGGCCAGTTTTGGGCCCCTCACCACAAAAAAGACGTTGAGGGGCTGGGGCGTGTCCAGAGAAGGGCAACGGAGCTGGTGAGGGGTCTGGAGCACAAGTCTGGTGAGGAGCGGCTGAGGGAGCTGGGGGTGTTTAGTCTGGAGAAAAGGAGGCTGAGGGGAGACCTTCTCGCTCTCTGCAACTCCCTGAAAGGAGGGGGGAGCCAGGGGGTGTCGGGCTCTTCTCCCAAGGAACAAGCAAAAGGACAAGAGAAAACGGCCTCAAGTTGCGCCAGGGGAGGTTTAGGATGGATATTAGGAAAAATGTTTACACTGAAAGGGTTATCAAGCATTGGAAGAGGCTGCCCAGGGCAGTGGTGGAGTCGCCATCCCTGGAGGGATTTAAAAGCCGGGCAGACGTGGTGCTGAGGGACAAGGTTTAGTGATGGTCTCTGTCAGAGTTAGGTTGATGGTTGGACTCGGTGATCTGAAAGGTCCCTTCCAACCTATGCGGTTCTATGATCCTATGATTCAGCAGCTCTGGAAATCAGTAGGGATGCTACACTCTGTCCGTGCCTCACCTCCCAGACCGTGCATGTGTGCTTGAAGAGCTGACTGAAGGGCAAGGACATCTGGCATTAGGTCTGTCAGTTAGGGAGGAGAGGATTTCCACTCGTTTCCCTCTGCTTTGTGGACTTCTGTCCTTCTTGGTGTATGTTATACGCTGTCTCTGTAGGTTAGGTGAGTTAGAAAAGTATTAGAGATTACAAATGTTGTCTTACTCAAATTGGATGTTAACTGGAGGTGTGCTGATGTTTGACAGCAGTTTTCAGCTCCGCTCTGCTGACTCCGTTAGTGACCTGAGAACAGATTTGTATTACGACTGCTGAGAGCCTTCTCAGTAATGCGGGTGGGCTCCGGCTAACCAAAAATCTTTCTTTCACATTTGTGGACTTCAGAGTGTCTGTAAAGAAAATAATTCTCAATAACCTTTTTTTTTTTTTTCTTCCCTTTTCCCCCCTAGAATCCTTTGTGCAGCTTCAAACTGTCAGTTTGTCTCAGAAAAGTTAGAGCCCATTTTTGGTAGTTTATCTTTTTAAAACAAGCATCTTGCAAGTTATTTATTATTTTTTTCTGAGACAACCCTATCTTTATATCATGTTGATGTTTCATGGCAAAAAATTGCATCCTGGATTTGAATGATGTACTTTGGCTTGTCTGCTAGCTGTCTGAGTTTGTAGATAAGCTGCTTGCAACCTATGTGTCCTCTGTTATGCAAACCTGACAATTAAAGATTCCTATGATGTACTGTATGAAAAGCCCTAATCATAGCAACAAAATCCAGAAAAGGTACATATTCCTTACAAACTTTGTACTGGATGCTGAAACAAAGGAGAAATCTCAAACATCTGTATAAATGCGTTCCTTATAGAATTATAGAATCCTAGAATTGGTTGGAAGGTTGGAAGGGACCTTTCAGATCATGGAGTCCAGCCGTCAACCTAATCCTGACAAAACCCATCACTAAACCATATCTCTAAGCACTATGTCTACCTGTCTTTTAAATCCCTCCAGGGATGGTGTACTGTGTCTAGCTCTGGGGCCCCCAACAGAAGAAGGACAGGGAGCTGTTGGAGCGAATCCAGAGGAGGCCATGAAGGTGGTCCGAGGGCTGTAGCCCCTCTGCTGCGAGGACAGGCTGAGAGGGTTGGGGGTGTTCAGCCTGGAGAAGGCTCCGGGGAGACCTTAGAGCAGCCTTCCAGTATCTGAAGGGCACCTACAAGAAAGCTGGGGAGGGACATTTTACAAGGGCATGTAGTGGTAGGTAGAGGGGTAATGCCTTCAAACTGGAAGAGGTGGGATTTAGGTTAGATATTAGGAGGAAATTCTTGGCTGTGAGGGGGGTGAGCCCCTGGCCCAGGTTGCCCAGAGAAGCTGTGGCTGCCCCATCCCTGGAGGGGTTCAAGGCCAGGTTGGACGGGGCTTGGAGCAACCTGGTCTGGTGGGAGGTGTCCCTGCCCAGGGCAGGGGGGTGGAACTGGGTGGCCTTTAAGGCCCCTTCCCACTCTAACCGTTCTATGATTCTATGATTCTGAGTTCAGGCAAGCTTGTGGTAGCACTGAGGTTTATTCCCCCACATCCCATTGCTGTAATTAATGGTTTCTTACTCAGTAGATTGAAGGAACTAGCAGTGTGGTGGCCATCTTGCTGCAATCAAGAATGTGTCTTCTGAATTTATTAAGTCTATGGTTTTGTATGCTACAGGACAGAAGGCGAATGCCTGATTTGTCTTTCAGTCATGTCAAAATAAATTTCTTATGCGGAAATACGGTTTGAGTGGGACTCAAAGCACATACTCTCTTTTTAAATCACTCTGAGTCCAGATTTGCATCCTGCTGGGTATCTTCTGCCGCACACTGAACAGACTTGCTGCCTGTTAGCTTCGAAGGGAGCTAAAAGCACTCATTGCCATGCAGGATCAGGCCCTTCATGTTTAGAAATAAAAAATTCTATCTCTTACCATTAAGGAATGCCTTACAGAATGAAAAGGATAAACTTACTGTGAAGCTACTTTTGTGCTCCTAATGACTGTGTGAAAAAATCTACAGGGATAAAAAGAAAATGAAATAATGAAGTAAATACAGCAGTGCCCCACCACCTTTCAAAGGCAATATCAAATCATCCATAAAATTCTGCGAAAACAAATGTCCAACTAATCCACAAATGAAAGAGCTCAGATTATCTGTTTAAAAGAAAATAATGAATAGACATGTTCTTATTTGGATGATAAGCATTAAAGATTGTCTCCAGTAATTAAGGGTTCGGGGTGTTGCTGTACTCTCGGAACTAAACCTTTCAAATAACTTCCCAGTTTCCAGACCACTGAATCTTTGAAAAGTTAATTTTTGTTATCTCCAAATACAGGAAGCTTAGCACAACAATGGCAGTTCAAAGCCTCCCAGGTAAAGAGCCTTCAAAGAGTAATTCGCAATACAAATTCATAAAAGTCAACAGTTTAGACTACTCAATTGCTTTTAAGATTTTCATCAAATGCATCTCAGCGGTTGAAACTTACCACTGATGCCTCCCAACTGAGTTGAAGTCAGAAAACACTGACAATGTTACCTTTCTTTTTCTGGGGTTTTTAGGCAGTGAGAGAGAGCAACTGAACTTTGCCTCAATTTACTTCCTATCTTTTCTTTACAGATCTGAGTGTGAGTGAGTGCACAAGTCAAATACTGTGTTTGGTACAAAAACTATTACATTTTATGCTATTACAGCGGTTTTAAAATACTAATTAATAGCAAGAGAATTGCTCAAATCAGAGTATATAACTGTTGGCTGCTCTGTGTAATCAAAATTCTTTTAAATACAGATAGGTGCTCCCAAGGTTCTTTCTGATGTAAAAAAAGATACCTATTCTAAAATCAAGATTACTTCAGAAGACATTCAGCATTTTGGTGACATTCTAGGCTTTCGTAAAAAGATGAACAAGTTCCTAATCAATGTGACAATAGCGTGATTTTTCCGTAAACTGTAGTAGAAATTTTCCTTTAAATGCTACAGAATTGTCGCCCAGTTTCATTGCTTCGTTGTGCGTTATCCTGGCAGAATCAGAAATTAACTGTATTACCAGAAAGGTGAAATCAACTGCTCTGTGTCTGGGCTCCCTTCTCGATCTCTTGGGCAGGATTTTCAAAACAGCAGTTGGTGAGTCGAGACATACTTTTAAAGACTTCTTTTTTTTCTTATTTTGAAAAGTTAAAAATATTATGATTTATCTCTGATGCCTTGTGGTTGTCTCATGTGAAGAATTCTGTGCTCCTTTTAAAGCTTCTGTATCCAAATACATTTATATGGGTGTCTGTATCTGTTTCTATGCACGTGCAGATACGACTGAAGAAACTCGCAGACGTGATAGTCTGGAATAAAATGGTTCTGTATTAATTTAAGGCCTTCATTATTATCGTTTCAACATTCTCCAATAGTGCTGTTTCAAACAGATCCCGGTAACTCAATAACTCACGCCGCAGTATAACCTCTTCCTCTGAGATACTTAGATTTGCTTAACAACTGGTCGGTCTGTGCCTTAGATTATCAGTATAATAATATGTATTAATTATAATAGCAGCAGGGCGGTCATGAAAATAAGATAGCTTTTTTCTAGTTTCTGATTACGAAAGAGTAAAAATGTCAGTCTTTATACAAACCTTTGAAGTTAGAGAAGACTGCAGTATGAGAAGAGGCTTTCTCATGAGTTCTTATTTTCTCTCTCTCTTTCTGTCAGAAAAAAACAACCCACCACAAACCTTTAAAATACTGCATTTTTTTTTTAATTATTGTTTTGTAACTCCTGGGCAAGTCAGAAGTATAACGATATAATTAAAGGACATTTTTTTTCCTTTTGCTTAACAATCAATCATGAGGTTCAACTTGGGTTCAAACCCTCTTCTGTTTAGCCTTGAGGAGATACGATTTTCTGTTGGACTCCATAATCCATGGCAAAAATTCCCAGACATTTTCCCTGCGATGATGCAGAGGGGATGGTTTATGTCTGGAGCTTCCTTCCACTTGTAGAAAGGGCAATGCGGGTGTCTTTTCAGGTGTGGTTCATCCTAATGCATTTCTAAATGGTTGGCTCTCCAGGCATGCCTTGGTGGATTGGCTGGAAAAAGCTGATTTCCCCATCTGGTAAAAATAGGGAGTGTAATTACTGTTTTCTTGTTGTTGTTATTGGTTTGTTTGGCTTTTTTGGGCGGAAGGGATCGGTAGAAAGGTACAGCCGAACCTTTCTCTTGCTGGCTCACAGCAGTTCCTTGGTCAAGTGAACTCGGTGGCTGTTGATTCACCTCCAACGATAAACCAGCCATATCCTGATGACTTTCATTGCTCAGAAATACACATGGCTCCTTGCAGTTGTATCGTTTAACCAATCTGCCAATTAAAAACCATGGTATTTGATATTTTGAACCTGAATAATTTACAACCAAAAGTCCCCTCCTCACACCAAAGTGAGTCTTTGCTGCTTGTGTAGTTGGGCCCATAAAACTCACCAGAGTGCTTGCATTAGCGTGGACAAGGTGTGACCCAGGGCTGGTCAAGTACTCATTAAAAGATAGAAATCATAACGAAATCACTTGAAGTCTGAGTGAGGGAAGGAAAGACTTAGAAAATAAATAAATAAACATAAGATTTCAATTAGGATTTCAGCCATCAGGAGTGAAAAGAACAATGTGCTGGGATATGCTAGGGATTTGCTCTCGGGGATTCATGCTGAACCTATATAACACCGTAGTAATGAAAAGCTGTATATCAGAACATGAACTGCCTTCCTGCCAGTCAAAACATTTCCTCTAGCTATCGGTGCAAATAAGAGAGGAATTTGGTCTTCATATATGTTGTATTAAGATTCTTAGCAGGAGGTGTCTATGCAAAGTCAAAACCAATATTGTTTCGGGTTTTTTCTTCTGGTTTTTTTTTTTGGTGTTGTTTCCCCCCCCTTTCTTCCTCCTCCTTTTCCTCGCAGTATGCAGCCAGCACATGCTCGGTTTGACTTGGCCTCTGGCTTTATCATAGAATCATAGAATGATTTGTGTTGGAAGGGACCTTAAAGATGATCCTGTTCGAACCCCCTGCCATGGGGGCACGCCTGGATTATAAGCCTGGCTAAGACTCTAAAACTCTAAAACTCTAAACCAGAAAGGGTACGTAGCAGAATTTTTTCAGAATCTCCCGATTCTTTTGGTGCTTGGGATTTTCTTGGAAAAAGGGTGAAACTCCACTGGGCCCTCCTCCAAATCATCGAGCACGCGGGTGCTTTCATGGATATGCCCCTTTCGGAAGCTGATGTTCAAAACTGACCGGGGAACAAATGTACCGCTGAAAGGCGACGGAAAAGCAACCCCATCGTCCTGTAAGTGGGGAAGGCAGTGAGGCAGAGTGAGCTACTGCAAATTCAGATAGAAACTGAGAAAACTTTGGATTAAGCACAAGAGGAAAAGAAAAACCCAAACCCCTTCTTCATGTCATTTCTCTGCAGCCTGCCTCACTTTTGCTATCAATGGTAAAAGTGTTCTCTTCCCTAAGGTGATTACTTAGGAGAAACCTATCTCTATTATTCCACGCAATTACCTCTGAACGTACCTGGGCTCTTTCGCTCCGTTTCTGAGGCTCACATCTCGGAGACAATTGCTCCATTTATCCTGAGTACTTCTTCCCTCCCAGTTCCCTCAAAGCCTGGTCCCACGCTGCCTCTGCCTCCGCTCCCGCTACCTGCCTTGCTGTCCTCTGGAGCCGGGGAAAAGGAGACAATTATACCCTCTTTAGCCACAACTACAAGAAAAGCTCCACCTAAGTAAAGTGATGCTTTCAGGGGGCTGTGTGGGTATTTCAAATAGGATGGCATATAAATTCTCTGTGCTCCTTGGTTTACCTCTTACTGGCTTCATCCAGCGAAGCTGGATTCAAATTCTGCTTTCAAATTGTAAATCTCTCCGATGGAAAGTTTGAAACTTACATTGCAACTTAGAATAATTAATTTAAAGAAAAATATTGGGAAGCGACTATGCAATCAATTCAGACACTCCAGTTCATCCACTACAATACTGCTTATTTTATGTATTTAATATTATCCTGCCTTTCCTGTTCTTTCTGTTATCACTTATTGTTATCTTGACCTTTCCATCACCAGATCCTTCATAAATACAACTGATAACGTTTCATCTTATAAGGGCACTTATACAGACATCGTTTGTATCACTTGTTGCCCAATTCATGTCTTCAAGCTTTCTTTTATAGCAATAAGGCCTAGAAACACTCAAGGCAATTTCACTGAGAATTGTTTCAGTGCCTTTTGCCACAGAATCAGCTGCGCAGGAGCGTATCCGTGTGTGCAAGCCCACTTGTTTTAAAGGAAAATTGTGGATCAGGATGTGTTGGGTGAAAATGAAGCAGACAGGGGGAAAGAGGACTATGGTTTCTTGGTAGCAGCCAAGTATCTTGGAAAACGGCAGGAGACTTGAAAATAACTTTCTTCATGTAAAATTATCAGAAGGTAAGAAATACATAATGAAAAAAGACTTTGTCGGTAAGCTTAGACGAATGAAATAGGATTTCAGAATCATTCTAAATGAAAAGATAGAAAATAAAATGTGTCAAAGATGCAGAATTCAGCATGCTGTTTCGCTATCCCATGTACTTGAGAAAACGTTTCGAGCCGGGTCCATGGCATTAATTTTAACTCCACGTTTCATAACCAGCAATGATGTGTTTTCACTGCTAGGCTTAGATTTCCAAACTTTCTTTAGAAGACCCCGGGTACAGCTTGTGTGTTTAATGCACGCTATTTTGTATTTTTATATATGTATCTATATGAATACATGCATATGTAAGTGTATACCCCATGTATGTATGCGCTGTTTTATTGGAGAATATTCCTGTTTTCCAGGTACCACAGCCTTGCTGCTGTTCTAGGGAGTCTCACTAAACAGCGCTTTCGGAGGTACTCGGCGTTCTTGTCCTTGAGAGCCAAATGTTTTGCATGTTCTAGTCAAGTGCACCCTTCTGTGCCTGACAAGGTCATGGACATTGTCAGAAGCAGAGACCCAAAACCTGGAATACAAGATTAACAATAGACAGTTTTAAACGATAGGAGATTAATTTCTTTAGCCTGAATAACATTGTCACTTGCAATTAATTTTAACTCAGAGCTCAGAAGAGTATGTAACAGATACTTTGAAAATGAAAAACTGAATCCAGCAGCGAGTAGGGCTTATTTCTACTTTTACATTCTATTACTATGTTACCTTTATATTAGATTCCGAGTTTTCTAAATACTGTACATGTCATGGAAGCTAGATAGATTAGGATGCTAGAGGCATCTCTCGTAAATGTACTTTAATATCACTGCTCCTTATTACTTTTCTTTCACCATTCTAAGTATTTTACTTTGGTACCTTTTATGTTAATAATTGTAGAAAAATTACTATGTGTGGTTCTTCAGCATTCAGTTTTTTCTTGGCTTCCTTTTCTGGGTCTTTTGATTGGGAGGGATTTTCCTTGCTATATACTACTAATATAAGGGGCATGCTGTCTTTTTCCAAAATTCCTCCTTGTAGACATCTCTGCCTTCCTCAACGGTTGTTCTCATTGAAGAATCTTCTCAATTGCCAATCTCTTGAAGGCCAAAAACTATTAAAACAGCCATTTTTATGTTTTCAGGTGAACTGAAATCCTTAGGCGGATCTGGCTCTTGTATATTCGCGTATATCCTTCAGAATAGTCTCCCTCTATTGCATTAAGAGCAGGTGGACACATTTTTCTCTTTTGCCACCTGGTAAGCAAAGGTTAGAGTTCAACTTGTCCCAAATCAGCTTATCCTTCTACGGGGTAGTCAAAGCCCACTTACAAACACTCTGCCGCAGTTTTACATTTTTGCCTCCCACCAGCATTCGAACCTGGGTGAATGTCTTTCTCTGTCAAAGCAGCAGTGGGAGGTGAAAATGAAAGTCCTTTTTTTCTTTCCCTGAGAAATTGGACTGTAAAAAGCTGTCAGTTTAAAAATGACATAGTGGCACAGCATTTCTATAAGGTGGCTCCTTTCATTTTTGACTCCTGCTGTCTCTCTGACAGTTGAAGTTGCAGCAGGAGGTAAAAACTAAAATGAGCACTGCTGGCATTTGCCCTGGAGCACAAAATTAATAATGGAAGAAACAGGACGACATCCAAAACCACCTCGTATCAGATGTCAGCCAATGAGGTTTCAACACTTCCGTAATAAGGTGACCAGAACGATGCCCATTATTCCAAATATGATCGTATTCTCTATTACTTGCCTAGTGCTGGATCTATTTTACCCATTTTGTGCGTGAATCACTGCTTTGTGGGTTATAGAATATTTTAAATTCTATTAAGCTGTACGCTATGACTTTATAAGGTTTCCCCCTCTGCACCCTAGATCTGGTCAAAATTTTATGGATGTTGTCTTTTCTCAAGCTTTATGCCTCTCAACCTTTCTACATAAAGGTTTTGCTCCCGCATCACTGTTTGAAATATCCTATCCGTATATATGAGCAAAACTCAGAACCGATTAAAGTGATAGCTTTTAGACTAAACAGCCACAGGATCAAAAAGCTGAGATGGTTTTTATTCTTGAAAACTCAAGAGCTCCACATTTCCTGCCATCATTAAGAAAAAATCGAGCCCTTATTAGGTGGCTGAGAGAAGGAAGAGGACTCAAAATCCTTCAAGCGGGATATGGGCCTTTCTTCTTTCTTAAAAGACTCAGTGGTGTGTGCAAATCTTATCAAAATTAACATAAGTAGGCACAAACTGTCTGTTAGAAACGGAGTACAAGTGTAGTTCCTTCTGAGAGAATTCAGTCATTTTCTGATTTTATGAGCATTTTGGTGATATTTACTGTCTTACTTTTGACTCGTCAGGAGAGCAAGTATTTCAGGGTTGCGACTGTGGACTTACTGGGATGTGACATTCCTGCACCACACGAAGTCACGCCGTGTCATTCGGTTCTTCTGCAGAGCTTAGCTTTGAGGGTAACCTGTGTTTGCAGCATAGCTAACTTTCATTAACAGGAATTATTTACGCTTTTCTCTATTACATACCTTTCCCGCTACCTTTTCACTTCCAGCTTTGCGGCTGCTTTTATTGGCATACGCTTTTGTTTTGCAGAGATGAAGAAAGGGGGCAAACTTTCAGCAAACCAGCGACGTGGATAATTCTCAAGTGCTGACAAATACACAAAATAAACACCTTGTAAAGAAAGCATTTTATTTCTTCATGTGCTGTTGCTTTGAGGAATTACATCAGTCATCTAACCCACAGCTTAAAACAGCTTTCATCTATTATTAGAGAATAAGAATGACTCAAATGCTTCAGCTGAACCCATTGATCTCATTGATTTCAGCATCCGTTAATGACAAAGAGAAGCTGGACTGGATAAACACTTCTAGTTTGTTACAATTACCTTTAGAGGTTTCTTCTTCCATTTCTAAAAATCTTTTATTGTATGTTTTAACCTCTTGTGCAATTTAACTTTCATGCTTCTCTTCTGATTTTTTCCTCGAGTCCTGTTTGCAAACTCAACTTAATTCTATAATCCTTCTTTAATCTTTTTTTTTTTATTCTCAGCTACTTTTTGTGCGTGCTTGCTTGCTCATCAGTCTAATTTTCTCTAAAAGTTCATTCGTTGTGGGAAGAGCCACAGAACAGTTGGTCATATATTAATTATTCTGCACTCTCCATTTCCCCTCTGTACCCTTTTACTCTATTGCTTTATCCCGTCCGCTTCCCCCTGGTTTTTCCATGTCCCTCCAAGATTTATTCTGATTAGTTGTAGTCTCCTTATGTCTGCCTGTGTACGTCCGTCGTCCTACTTACAAACATAAATTGCGTATGATTGCTGTTGTCTAGCTACTCCTACACCTTCACTCTGCATCCCTAGGCATGTCTTTACTTTTCAAAATATAACCATGCATTACTCCCTTCCCAATTTCCTCTTCCACATTTTGTGTTGTATTACTCTTTCAGTATTTTGTCCCAGTTTGTTTTCCCTGATTTTTCCTTCTGCTTAATGTTCTCCACCATTTGGGTAGCGACTCGAAATCTACGTTGCCTGTAGGCGGTTTTCCCTTTTAACAAGCCTTTTACATCTATTTTATATTGTCATATCTTCTTACTTGTCTATTAATATTTGTCTTCCTTTTGTAAAACTGAATTTCAGGCCATGATTTTGCACATAGATGTACTCTTTTTCTCTCTTGTAGCATCGCTCACTTGAATTACTCATGTCAGATCCCAACTTGCTTCCATCAGTGGGAGGACAGCAGGACTGCTGTCTAAGACCAAATTATTCTGGTTTTGTCATACAGAGTTTCCTTCATCTTGATACTGAACTTGAGTAAAGTAAGTAGGATTTGGTTCTCTGTCATGATGTACAGTTGCTATGTCCTTTATTTTCTTTCATCTAAACTGTTTATTAACCTCACACCACTTCTGTCTTTTGCCAATTTTTGAACTTTAACATCCCTTCCAACCTAAACCATTCTATGAAATCCAATGAGTTATGCTTGCGAGTCTGATACCCCAATACCCAGTTTACAGGAGAGGAAACAGAACCAATGCCCATCAGCAGTGAAATGTACTGATTTGATTTAATTGGATTTTAATGCCTGCCCTGCATTACTTTTCCCTATTGTACCTCGTTTGCTTGCCTGTAACTCATGTACACACTTTAAAAGTCCCTGACGTACAGTTGCTCCTGCTCCCCTCAACAGGCATGAAACACACAAACAGCAGGGCACCAACTCCATTTATAGCATACGACCGATTACCTGGGGTTTTCCTCAAGTGATTAATAACCCCGGAGTCTGAAGTGCCTGTCCAGCAAGACTTTTTAAAAATAATAAAAAAAATGTTCCTCTGCCTCCCATGAATGTCTGAAAAACTGAATTACCTAGAATCATTAGGTATTTCTGAAAAATCCTGCCCAGTTGCCGTGTTAGGTACACAAAATACTCTGTAAATCCCAACTCTGTTTTTAGTGAGGGACAGTAACATGGTTAGAATAAACACCTGTCAGTTGAGTAGGCAGTTGACAGTAATTTCTCTTAAACAATCTTGTAAATTTTAAATTTTTGTGCGTATATCATTGTATTCTAAAAAAAAAAAAAGCATGTAAGAAGTCTTCTGTGGGAAGAATACTGCACTGTTTAACATCTTTATTGATGACCTTCATAAGGACGTAGAGTGTATCATCAGCAAGTTTGCAGATGACACGAAGCTAAGCGGGAGTGTTGATCTACATGAGGATAGGGAGGCTCTACAGAGAGACTTGGATAGATTGGACCGATGGGCCAATGCCAATGGAATGGGCTTCAACAAGGCCAAGTGCCGGGTCCTGCACTTGGGCCACAACAACCCCACGCATCGCTCCAGGCTTGGGGAAGTGTGGCTGGAGAGCTGCCCGGCAGAAAAGGACCCGGGGGTTCTCATTGACAAGCGGCTGAACATGAGCCAGCAGTGGGCCCAGGTGGCCAAGAGGGCCAATGGCATCCTGGCTTGTATTAGAAATAGTGTGACCAGCAGAAGGAGGGAGGTGATTGTCCCCCTGTGCCCAGCACTGGTGAGGCCACCCCTGGAGTATTGTGTCCAGTTCCGGGCACCTCAATACGAGAGAGATCTCGAGGTGCTGGAGCGAGGGCAGAGGAGGGCAACGAAGCTGGTGAAGGGCCTGGAGAATAAATGTGATGAGGAGCGACTGAAGGAGCTGGGACTGTTTAGTTTGAGGAAGAGGAGGCTGAGGGGAGACCTCATCACTCTCTACAACTACTTGAAAGGACATTATAGAGAGGTTGGTGCTGGTCTCTTCTCACAGGTGATTAGCAATAGAACAAGAGGGAATGGGTTCAAGCTGCAGCAGGGGAGGTTTAGGCTGGCCATTAGGAAAAAATTCTTCATGGAAAGAGTGGTCAGACACTGGAATAGGCTGCCCAGGGAGGTGGTGGAGTCACCATCCCTGAATGTGTTTGAGACTCGTTTAGATGTGGTGTTGGGGGATATGGTGTAGGGGAGAACCTTGTAGAGTGGGGTTGATGGTGGGACTCGGTGATCCCCAGGGTCTTTTCCAACCTGAATGATTCTGTGATTCTATGATCATAAAAACTGGTGCTCTGGCAGTTCCCCCTTAAGTGAACAGACCGCCCTGCTTCTTGGACTATCTTGTTGAACTAATGAGCCTGAGTACGTTAAAAGTTAGGCGTTAGTCTCATAATTCTGAATCTACCAAAATGCTGGTTAAATGTCTCTATTGCCAGTCTCTTTCAAAGTTACCATCACAAAACTCCAAAGACATTAATGTTCCATAACCAACCCTCTGGTTTGAGATTATTGTTATTCCTTTTTTTTTTCCCCGAGGGTTATCCTGAGATTAACACAGTTGAGCATAATTAGTATCTGAGAAGCTTTAATAAGTTAGTGTGCTTTAATAGGGTACTGTATAGCGTTAATTGCGTTTACAAGTGCAGGATCTTATTGCATATATCAAACGAATATGGATGAATTTTCTGTAGTGGAAAATTATGGGAGGATAGCAACATCTAAAATAACTGCTGGGTTTTTCTAACTAGTATATTGCTTTTTATTTAGGAAAGGGCGAAAGTGGAGATTAGAGATAAAAAATGTACCAAGAGGTTTCTGAATTTGAAAAAATTAGTATTGCATTTATACTTACTGCATCACTTTGCAGACACAAGGCATCAATGTGTTCCCACCGCGGGAAGCGTACCTTGTGAAGTGGCTGTTGCACTTCACTGTGAGAGAGATGTGTTTTCCTTTTGATAATTATAATGCATGTATTCACATGGCAACTCTTGTCCTTCCTAATGCCGCTAAAAGAGTATTTCAAAATAAACCTTGCACTGAATGAAACAGAAGGAGTAACCCTATTCTTGAGGATTTTGTAAATATACTTCTTTTTCCCATCCTGTAATGAATTGCACTTTTTTTCAGCTGTGGCAAATGGAAGACAAAGAGTCTCGTTTCTTTGTAGAGTATATATAATTTCACCTCATGGACATTTTTTTCTTCTTTTCATTCTTTCTGTTTGAAGTCTGGAAATCTGGGGATAATTTAAGCGCTCTGCCACTAGTTACAATTTTAGCACCTTGTCACAAAACCCCACAGGTTGTGTAGGCAAGACAGAGCTCACAAGAAGTACTTACCTGGTGAAACCAAAAGCCTTACCCATGGCAAAGCCAAAGCTCTTCCAGGCAGCCCAGCGCTCTGGCTCTTCTTGTGCTGGTTGGGCTACTGGCCTCCATCCAGAGACCGAAGTATGTTTCAGGAAAGACAGCCATGGGAAGGAAAGTCACCATGAAGGACCTTCATTTGACAGATTCTCTGCTCTCTGTTAAAGCAGTCTTATTTCAGCTGCTGGTCATAGTTACGGAGAAGAGACTGCCCAGAGAGGTGGTGGAGTCTCCTTCTGTTGGAGATATCCAAAACCCGCCTGGACGCGTTCCTGTCCAACCTGCTCTGGGTGACGCTGCTCTGGCAGGGGGTTGGACTAGATGATCTCCAGAGGTCCCTGCCAACCCCGGCCATTCTGTGATTCTGTGAAGGGACAAAATGAGGAAGCACGAGTGTGCCACACCAAGGCCTGGCTGTGGCTCCATCCCCTTTGCTCCTCGAACCGCTGCAATTAAGAGTATGGCCCAGGGCCTGGGAGGGATTCGTATCTTGAGACTTCCCATCCCCTACCAGCAGCCGGAGAGAGCTGCAGCCGTCTGGAGGCTTAACATACGGGGACTCCTACTGTAGCCTTCTGAAATGCATACTTTCACATCCTGATATCTAGGGTTTAAACTCTGAATGAGCATTTGAAGACACCCTGCTAGCTCTTTTCCTGGGTTCAGCTGGGATAGAGTTAATTTTCTTCCTAGTAGCTGCTGTGTTTTGGATTTATTATGAGAATAATATTGATAACAAATATTGTTTTAGTTGTTGCTAAGTACTGGAAGAGAGGAAATTTATATTAGATATTAGGAAGGAATTCTTGACTTTGAGGGTGGTGAGCCCCTGGCCCAGGTTGCCCAGAGAAGCTGTGGCTGCCCCATCCCTGGAGGGGTTCAAGGCCAGGTTGGACGGGGCTTGGAGCAACCTGGGCTGGTGGGAGGTGTCCCTGCCCAGGGCAGGGGGTTGGACCTGAACGGTGTTTAAGATCCCTTCCAACTGAAACCATTCTATAATTCCATGAAGAAATTGGAATGAGTCAGGAATGTCTTGGGAATGCCAGATCTGGTCCTTAGCAAGCTCGACAATCAATTCCTGCCCAGAGCAATCATTCATCCATTCTGCACAGGTCTGGTAACTTCATTTCATTCTCTCAAGAGGTCTTTCTCTCTTCTCACATAAAAAGTGTTTGTGGTATAGACACTACAGCTCTGCAGAGCCCTAGTGTCAGGCAGAAAAGATTGAAGTCGCTGTGCCAGGCTGCCATGGGCTATATAAAGTGAACTTAAAAAGCAGGTCACCATAAGCAACTTGGCTACTGGTAAATAGATTCTCTGAGGTGTATGCTGGAAAAGAGTCTGCCTGTTGGTGTTATGAATAGTGGAATTGAAAGAAGTTATTAAAAGAACAACGCACCAGGAATAACTTTTCTTGCTGTGGTTTTTCTTGGTGTTTTTTTTTTTTTTTCTGTTCCTGTTGTTTTGTTTTGTTAAATGTAGCATATGCCATAGATCAATGAATTCTGTCATGATGTAGGAGTAGATACTTGGTGAAATTCTATGGCTTGTGCAATAAAGGAGGCTGAGGTGACTAGATCGTGATAATAGCCCGTTCTGACCTTAAAACTTATGCATTTAGGAATCGTCTTTTCCAATCTGGGAGACACAAGGCTATATTTTAAAAAAGAATCTGCAAGGCTGCGTGTGCCTTTCTGAAAGCATCTTGCCATTTTCCCTTTTCTCCCTGTTAGAAAGGCTGATTGTCATTCCATTATAATTTCTACTTTGTTACTGTTAATGTTAAGAGCCTGATTTTGGTATATTAGATACATTCATCCATTATGTTTTATATATAGCTGTATGCCTGTCAAACACTGAATATAACAGGCAAACGAGTAGAGAAAGTAAAGCAAAAATCATGTCCTCTCTTTTGCTATTCCTGTTAACAGTGACGGATATTTTGGAGACTGAGAAACCTAAAATAGACCTTCTTTACAGCTTGTGCTACCCACCTTCTTTGCTTGATTCCCCTGGACCTCGGTTCAGCAGGCTTTCTTCCACCGCTTCCCTGCTCTTTGAATCAGCAATATATTGCATCCTTCTCTGAGAAGGACTTCGGGGTGCTGGGGGGTGAAAAGCTGGCCACGAGCCGGCAATGTGCGCTGGCAGCCCAGAAACCCCCCGCAGCCTGGGCTGCATCCCCGGCAGCGTGGGCAGCAGGGCCGGGGGGGGGATTCTGCCCCTCTGCTCCGCTCTGGGGAGACCCCCCTGCAGTGCTGCCCCCAGCGCTGGGGCACCAACAGCAGAAGGACACGGAGCTGTTGGAGCGGGGCCAGAGGAGGCCCCGGAGATGCTGGGAGGGCTGGAGCCCCTCTGCTGTGAGGACAGGCTAAGAGAGCTGGGGGGGTTCAGCCTGGAGAAGAGAAGGCTCCGGGGAGACCTTCCAGCCCCTTCCAGTCCCTCAAGGGGCTCCAGGAAAGCTGGGGAGGGACTCTGGAGCAGGGAGGGGAGCCATGGGATGAGGGGGAAGGGTTTTACACTGACAGAGGGGAGACTGAGATGAGATGTGAGGCAGAAATTCTTTGCTGTGAGGGGGGTGAGCCCCTGGCCCAGGTTGCCCAGAGAAGCTGTGGCTGCCCCATCCCTGGAGGGGTTCAAGGCCAGGTTGGACGGGGCTTGGAGCGACCTGGTCTGGTGGGAGGTGTCCCTGCCCAGGGCAGGGGGTGGCACTGGGTGGCCTTTAAAGGTCCCTTCCAACCCAAACCATTCTATGATTCTCTGATTCTATGATTCTGTGACTGCCAGCTAAGTAACATTGGGGTGCACTGGGGTCCAAGAGTGCAGTGGAGTGTTCAGGTAGGTCTTACAAATGGGCTGGAAACAAAGGAAAAACAGTAAAAGCTTGCTTCGGAGGAGAAAGGCAGTAAGAGTGCAGCCTTCCTTTTGGGGACTGGTACCTAGCACTCTGTAAATTGGCTTGCAGCGGCCAAGTACAGCACAAAATGTACTGCAGAGAAGAGCAGCTATTATGTACAGTAGCCACTTCACTGATTGCAATCAATGTCACAAATTAGAGTGATTTGCTGGCTTGAGATGTGTCAGAGCTAAACTTTGTGTGGTGAGTCACGCTGTCTGGACACCCAGCTTCCAGGCACTCTGTCTTACCCTCAGCAATTTTCACTTTTTGTCTTTCATTTTTTGCAAATGGATCCGTGCTTGCTTTTACTGTGTAAGTGTGGACTGCTCATAATTGCATCCGAGAGGTATTCAGTATTAAAAAGAAGCTCCCATCATTGCTTCTTTAGCTTATATTGAAATATATCTTTTTTTTTTTTTCCCCAGCAGCAGAATTTCTGTTCAGAAGTGGCAGATCTTTGTCAACATTATCCAGAAGTTTGAGCTGAAATTTTAATACTGCCTTGTGCTTGTCTCTTGTTGCCTTATTCCTTTTCCAAATGCCTGATGATGGCTTGTCCATTCCAGTCAAATGTTGTCCTGATATTCATGCCATGCTCTGAACACCCGTTCTGCTGCATCCGTTTGATTAAATCCAATTGTAAAAGCAATGTTTTGCAGATTATATCGCTTATAGTTTTTGTATTTTGCCGACATTCACCGGAGGACAGACACAGCTTCTCTCTGCGCTGAAATAGGACGGTGTAATTAGAAACATTTGGTCTGTAGAGGGAGATTAGTGAGGGGTTGCTTTCTTGTACCTTGCAGCAACAGACCTTCAGTGGATTAAGAGCATCCACATCCACAGCAGTAACGAGGAGTAGCTGGTACACGGCAAAGTCGTGCTCCAGCCTACCTGTAACTCAATGGTTTGTGCAACAGATCCCTGACGTTTCTCAATGGGGAACAATTAAATGAGCGGTAACTAAACCAAAAGGCAACAAAGGGAGGTGAAGCACAATTATTTCTTTGAATGAAAGGGTCAGCACTTCGGTGTTGGATTAACTGTTATTGAAGCGAGTGGAGATTGGCGAGACAGGTAAATGACATAATTAATTTCCTAATAATTTAGGCATCGTTAGGTGTGGGTCTGTCTGCACTGCAGAGTTGACCTGAGTGCTTGCTTGCCTTCGCTTTTCTCCTGGAGTCACTTCAAGGATGCTTACAGTAGGTGGAGGTCTACTCTGGAGCTTTGAGCTCATTTTCACTGGATCTCAACGTGCGCACTTGGAATGAAGCTGCATAAATCATCCTCCTGATGACAGATTTGCCACTGCTTTTCCATAGTAATTACTATCTCCTGAAAGTGTTGTGACTTCCTCTGCAATTCACTGCGGAGGTTTCTAGAGTAGTCACCTCATTACAAAGCAAAGAGCCATGGGGGACAGCCTAAAACATCTAGTGAGGCGTATGGAGGAGAGTTGTACCGATGGCAAAAGGTTATCTCCTTGGTATTGTGGCAACTGTCATAGAATGATAGAACAGTTAGAGTGGGAAGGCACCTTAAAGCCCCCCCAGTGGCACCCCCTGCCCTGGGCAGGGACACCTCCCACCAGCCCAGGTTACTCCAAGCCCCGTCCAACCTGGCCTTGAACCCCTCCAGGGATGGGGCAGCCACAGCTTCTCTGGGCAACGTGTTCGAGTGCATGTGCGTAGAAAACTTCCCAGACTGGCTCCAGAGGTGCTGGTGCATCTTCTCAGTGGCTGGCAGCACCTTCTCAAGATCCTCGCCTAAGTAGCAGATGTCTAGCTGGCTTCAGTGCCATGCTCAGGTGACGCTTTCCCTTCTCGCTCTGAAGGTGGCTGGGCCGGGCAGAGAGACGGCCGGGCACCCTCTCCTGCTGCAGCAGAGCCTGGGCTAAGCTGAGCTGAGCATCCAGCCATGGCTGTGGCCACCTGGCCACCTGCACTCGCTCTGCCATGGAGACCTAACCATGGAATGGCATTGGCTTGGGTGGGAATAGGATCTGGTCTCTTTACCTATCCACTTGCGTTGTCAGTTTAATGACACTTTTTCTTCTAGTCTTCTTAGTACCTTTTATAGAAGTTCATCGCAGTTATAGGTCTCCCTCTCCCTTAAGTTGTGGGGATTTTTTTTTGGTTTTTTTGTTTTCAGTGGCATGAGCTTCAGTGTCACAGATATTGCGGGTACATTTAGTTGAACTCTAAGAGCTAAAAACCTGATCCATTGATTAAAAATGTTGTATTTCATTTGCTAAGAGGAAATTGCAGCATCACAGGACTCCATCATTTGGTCCAGAAGTAGCTTCTCATGTTGTCTGACCAGCGAATTAAATTTTTAGGAATATTTGACATATAAGCCATTCTCCTGAATATAAATTGAGTAATTTAATAGTGTTTAATAATACTTTTAAAAAGTAAAATACATTTAATAAGTTTAATAATACTGCCAGGCTTCAGCTGACTTCCCCAATCCCTACACTTTAGCACGTAAGTGAGAAATAAAATTAGCAAGCAATGCATAAAGGAGAGCCAGCTCATTGCCGTCATACAAAGGTTTGAAAAGGAACTCGCTGCAAACTGCTGTCACTGGCCACAGGAAAGCAGGATGATGACATTTTGCTCCTCCTCTCTTGAGCTTTTGGTTTCTGAAGGTTTCTGTGGATCTGGGAATCTACTAATGAGAATGAAAAAGGAATGGACTTGGAGGAATACATTATACTTTCTTCTTGGTAGAATGTGACCATTTCCCGAAGCAGATTAAAAGAGAGGATTAGCAGAACAGGGCTCAGAGAACTTAAATGGTGTGGTGATGTGGATGAAAAGACCATTTGACAACCTCTTAAAAATAGAGGGGGGTGGGAAAAGGGTGGAATGAGACGCAGAATGCAGCCCCAAATAGAAACCGTAACAAGGAGTATGTGAGGAGCGTCTCCTTTCTTTCTTCCTTACATGGTTTAGAACTGTCTTCCCCATTAGTAAAGGCTTATCTACCTTATTATCGACAGACAATAGCTGGCAATAGCCCAATTCTTTAGCCTTACATGAATTTTGGGGTCACTCTTTTCTGAATACAAGTGTCCACGGAGGAACAGGCGGTTCTAGAGCGGGTCTCGGCAATTCCCAAACAGAGGCAAGATCCCAATTCCAGTCTGTGGCTTGATCAGATTGTTCCTGCCTCTCTGTTTCCAGGCCTACAAGGGAGATTATTAGGCAACAGATAGCGGAGAATTAAAATAAGAATATCACTGCTTTTAAACAGGTGCTTCGGGGCTTGCGGATAAAGCTGTAATTGCACAGGAAAGTTTCCTTGGCATCTTCTGTCATCCTTTTTGTTAAATGAGTTTATCAAGAGCTGTAATCAAATATAATGAGAAGATACAATCAGTGTGGCTCCTAGGAGGTGGAGTTACTCAGTCATCCACATAATTTCCAGCTTGAACGCTGTGTTAGGAAATTAGAGGCCAAAGAAGGAAGAATATTTCAATATGGGAGCGGTAGCCAAGCAGGAGGAAGGATTTAAGCTAGGAGGACGCGTGCCTTGACTCCAAGGGATGTCACAGTTATATGCAAAAAGAGGGGAAAGTATAGTGGAATGGGAAAACATTTCTAATTTACTTTCTGGTGACAGATGAAAGCAATGTTATATGATATAAGACGGTAAAGATAGCATGACTTTGCACCCCCAGTGGAGTTCCTAGACAGTTCTGTGCTTTAAAATGCGTAGCCGGGGTCTGCCTATCTTATTTCTGACTGCAGCGTGATAACTTTGATCTCTTTTGTATTACCATTTTAGTTTGCTTTCCCTTTTTGTTTCAGCCACTCTCTAGCATATTGTCTGACCTTTTTTCCCACATGGTGACACATACTGTCTGGTATTTAAATTATTGCTAAAAGATATTCTAGCATAAAATCTCCATTTATTTACTTTGGGCAGGCATGTTCGTTTCTATAAGAAGTCTCAAGAAATCGAAGCCCCGCTTTGATTTGGATTTTTGCCTCATTTGCTCTGTTTAATATTTTTGTATGTATATAATTTCTTTTTTCCCTGATCCATTTAGTGAATAAAGTGAGAATTCTCTCGTATCAGAACCTTTTTGACCTTTAGAAATGCAAAACTAGAAGAGTCTAGGGAAATAGAACATGTACGTGTAATGGAAAATACTGCGATGAGTTAGTGAATATCTTTTCTATCTCTATCAAGAAATTACCGAACCGAGATCATGGCTGTAAAGTTCGCAAACACAAAATCTGCAGCGCGCGTGGGGTTTTAAATACCTGCTTCAGCTCTCCGCCATGTGGCTGATTTAGACACATGATGGGATTTATTTAAAGGGACACAATCAACTTGAAAATAACAGTGCTGTCTGAAAAATTGTTACTGAGTGTAATTATAAGTAGCAAGTAAGATTACTATAATTGAAAAAAGTTAATGAAAAAAATCTCTGCTTTTCTGATTGGTTTACTTTGTGCGTTTGACAGCTCTCTGTAGTAATTACAATACCTACCTTTTATACAGCACTTTTCATCAGTAGACCACAGAAGCTTTACAAAAATATGGTCCATTTCCCTCTATGTATAGACAATTTCTCTGTTTCCTTCGCAGTCAGTCGATTTCTTCCTGCGCAAAAGACTTTTATAAACATCAGCTCAGAATCAGGAAAAATTCCAGAGCATTTTATGAAATGACAGATGTACGATTTAAAAAAAGATCAGTATCAGCTGGGTTTAATTAGCCACATTATAAAGAAAAGGTTGAAAATATCTTTGAGATTGTAAAATTGGAACAAGAAGTTGATCATTTAGTATCTTAATAATTTAGAGTCTGTCTCAGATTTCTGACGTCCTTAGGTTATTTTCTTGCTTCCACTAAACTCATGTAGAATTGTATTAGGTATTCAAGAAGGGAACGTCACAAAGTGCTACCAAAATTATCATATGCATATTAGAAATGAATTGACTGGGCATCTTTTATGCCTGTAAAGACAAAGACACCTAGAAACAAAGGCTTTTCTTTCCTCGTCTCATGAAAACCGATGTTTTCTTTCTCTTTTATCTCCATATTTCCTAATTTAGAAGCCTGAGCTCTTAATTGTTTGTTGCTATTGTGTTCAAAACCTTGCATTTCCAACTTGCAGTGAGAAAATGTCTTGACTCTTGAATGCGAAGTTTGTGAAGATTGTTGCCTTTGTGGAAGAATGCACATTAAATGCCTCTAAGCTGTTCAAGTGGTGAAATAAATATATGGAACAATGTTTGGTTCCGTTTGCTTTTCAAAAGACTTTAGATCTCGTAACTATACACTCTTAAAAGCTTTTGCCATACACTCAGCAGCGTGTTCTGCTTTTTTGTTAGATTCATCTTTTTGGCCTACTTTTCAAACTATATTTTAACTGGGACTCCAACTCTTTTCCCTTTCCTTCTATTTGCTGAAGCTAGCAATCCCATGCTGAGTAAATAATCTATAGTCCATGATCTACTATCCTATCAGCCTTGTTATCCTGGCTCCAAACCCCAAAATGTTGGATATCTAGCTGGTAAGTATTCCCAGGAAGGCTTCCTAATGACCTTCCCCACTGGTTACTATCATCATTGCTTATACACAGATAGAACCACCTTGTAATACACTGCCTATATTTGGAAAAATTAATTGGGAGTTCTTATGGTGTTTTTGTTAGGAAAAGTGACATTTTTGAAGTTAAGAAAAATATCCCAATTCACTGTCTTTCATTAGATATAACAAAACATTGCTAGAGAAAATATATTCCCAGATGTAATGGTACTTCATTCTCTTGCGATAAAAGCAGCTTGGGATCCAAATCAATCAGCAGATGAGATTATTGCAGTCATTTGGCTGCCCTGCCATTTTTAAAACATTTTTGACTGCATTTATAAAGCATTAAATATATGCTTAAGTGTAGTGCAAACATACCATTACTTATTAAATTATAGAACATAATGAAAAAAAGGTTTATACATACGATAAATATCAGGAGGATGGAAATGACTCTCTACAATTGATAAAATGTTATTTCAGCTCAGCTGGGAAGCCTACATATAAACCTTTCACTTTAGTAATCTAATTTTAAAAAATTGTGAACTTTTGAAGGGAAGAACCTTTATCTGGGCTAGATAGAAGAGTTAATCATTTGGCCACTAAGGGCTTAACAAAATGTCTTTCTTCACGTTTAAGAGCGGGTGGTGCAGCTCTTTCAGGATTTTATGTTGTCTATGGATAAATGCAAAACCAACAAGACCCTTAGGATGCAGGAGGACATGAGGAAAACCAAATGGTTCTGCATTGCTGACTGTCAAGGCATGCAGCTGCAGACAACGTCCTTCTGTTCGTGTATCTGTGAAACTGAGCTTTCCCAAAAAAGTGCACACTTATGTCTAGGTCAGCCATAAATCTAGGGCTTTAGTGTGTCATTAATGATGTGCAGGGTTCAGGCGTGGATTCTGGCTTTGATGAATAGCTCAGATTTTTTGAGCCTTCTGCAAATAAAAGTTTCATCTTCCTCTGTTGCCTTTTATCAGTTTCCCCTTTCCTGTTAGTCATGAGGCTGGAAAACACTAGAAAAGGTCTTTTATACACAAATTGCCTAATTACGCTGCCAACTATGCAGCTATGGCAACTGATAGATTGATTTCACCTGAGAGTTATGAATCCCGTAAAGCTGGAAACTGCAATCAGTGAAAAACCTAAGGAAAGGTAAACACCTCAGCAGAATTTGCTGAAATGAGTCCCCCGAAGGGCCACCCTGGTGCACTGGGAGGGGTTTCCCAAGTGTCAGGACCAAGGTTGAGGTGGCACGCTGAGGGTGAGGTGGCACACCACGACGCTCCGTGTGCGATGTGGATGTGGGGGCCTAGAGCAGCCAGCCTTTTAACACCTGCATGATGGGGGCCTTGGACTATCAACAGCTGCTACGTGGATGTGACGGTGTAGAATAATCATAGAATCATAGAATCTTCATGGTTGGAAAGGACCTTTGAGATCATCGAGTCCAACCAAACAACCTACAGACTCTGCCACTAGAGCATGCCCTGAAGTGCCACATCCAGACGTTCCTTAAACACCTCCAGGGATGGTGACTCAACCCCCTCCCTGGGCAGGCTGTTCCAGTGCCTGACCACTCCTTCAGTAAAGTAATTCTTCCTAATATCCAATCTAAACCTGCCCTGCCGCAGCTTCAGGCCATTTCCCCTGGTCCTGTCATTATCCACCTGGGAGAAGTGGCCAACCCCCACCTCTCTACACCCTCCTTTCAGGTAGTTGTAGAGGGCAATGAGGTCTCCCCTCAGTCCCCAGACCTCTCACCAGCCTGGTAGCTCTCCTCTGGACACGCTCCAGCACCTCAATGTCCCTCTTGTACAGCGGGGCCCAGAACTGAACACAGCACTCGAGGTGAGGCCTCACCAGTGCCCAGTACAGAGGCACCATCACTTCCCTGCTCCTGCTGGCCACGCTGTTCCTGATACAAGCCAGGATGCTGTTGGCCTTCTTGGCCACCTGGGCACACTGCTGGCTCATATTCAGCTGACCGTCCACCAGCACCCCCAGGTCCTTTTCTGCGGGGCAGCTTTCCAGCCACTCTTCCCCAAGCCTGTAGCGTTGCTTGGGGTTGTTGTGACCAAAATGCAGGACCCGGCACTTGGCCTTATTAAACCTCATACAGTTGGCCTTGGCCCATCCATCCAGCCTGTCCAGGTCCCTCTGGAGAGCCTTCCTACCCTCCAGCAGGTCAACACTCCCACCTAGTTTGGTGTCATCTGCAAACTCACTGAGGGTGCACTCAATCCCTTCATCCAGATCACCGATAAAGATATTAAACAAAACCGGCCCCAAAACTGAGCCCTGAGGGACACCACTGGTGACCGGCCACCAAGAGGATTTCACCCCATTAATCACAACCCTCTGGGCACGGCCATCCAGCCAGTTTTTAACCCAGCGAAGAGTACCCTTGTCTATGCCATGATTCGCCAGCTTCTCCAGGAGAATGCCATGGGGGATGGTGTCAAAGGCCTTACCAAAGTCCAGATAGACAACGTCCACAGACTTCCCCGCATCCAGAAGGCGGGTCACATGGTCATAGAAAGAGATCAGGTTGGTTAAGCAGGACCTCCCTTTCCTAAACCCATAATAACAATAATAATATCCATAATATCCATAATAACAATAATAACCATAATAACAATAATAACATCCCTGCGAATTTGGTGGCTGCCCTGCCGACTTTGCCCTGCCTCAGTCCGTAGTGAGAACTTATTCTCATGGGGAAGAATGGCAAAAAGTCCTGGTCACCCCAACACCCATTCATCTCTGACTCCTTCAGACGTGTATCATCTGTGGAAGTATGAAAAAGGAGCAAGAACCCAGCCTCCAGTAAAACTGGAGAGACTGTCTTTGTGCAAAACAATTCCAGTAAGAACTCATTAATCCCCTGTACACGGGAAAGCTGATCAGGGTCTGACCGTAACCTTGACCTCACCTGTGAGAAGTGCAGCGCAGAGGACAATACGGGAGATGACGCA
Organism: Sterna hirundo; assembly: GCA_009819605.1. Classification (NCBI taxonomy): domain Eukaryota; kingdom Metazoa; phylum Chordata; class Aves; order Charadriiformes; family Laridae; genus Sterna; species Sterna hirundo. The sequence goes on from CM020441.1 coordinate 3,132,272, forward strand.
ATCGGTTAGGTCAGGGCAGACCTATAAACATAAATGTTATATTCAACAGGGGAAACGCGTCCTTGTGAAATTCTATTTTTGTAATGCTGGACTGAAATGAGATGCAATTATTTTGCCGGGGTGTTCAGAGACATCCTTTCAAAGAAATCATTTGCTGAATGCAATGAGATGATTTTTTTAAGAGAGCTTTTCGGATTATTTTTTTTTTTTTTTTTTTTTTTTATTTTTCACGTTGCTGAAATGAATAATTGTCAGAACGTGGGATACGTCACATGCTGTGTGAGAACTGGATTCATTCAAGCCACCAGTTGTCAGAAATTAGTTGCGATACCAGGGACCTTAACAATTGAGAGTGTAATGCAGAAATCTAACCTGGTTAACTCGGGTTCTCTGCGCTACGTGAGGAGAGGCGGCGCGTTTTGAGTTGTACCGTTGCTCAGCTGACGTTTCATTTGTTCTGAAGTCAGCGCTCTTAAATAGCAGTCACGTACGGAGGTTGGAAATATGATTTGGGGGACTGTGTGTTTTGAGGATCAATTCTAAGTTTAGCATCTCCTAGACTCGCCGTGTTTAAAAATCCAGGGAACGCGGAACGATAACTTACAGAAAATTGCTAGCCTTTTCTGAAAAAAATACACGAGCTAGGGAAAGGTAGCTACATACCCTTAAAATTAAAATAATTGCAAAAGTATAATCATGCTTAATGGAAGGTTTTCAGGCAGTTCTTAAAAGGAATTACGCCTGACCATGCTCTTCTAAGAAGCTACTGCAAAACTTATTATTTAAAGCTGAGAAAACTGATTTCCAAAGGAAGTTCGCTGATAAAAGAGTTGGTGTCGCAGATGAGAACAAAACTGGGAGCGTGAAGGCTCTGCTGCCTTGCAGTTGCCAAGTGAGTACAAAAGGCAGATGAAACGCTACAGCTCAGGCTAGTATCAATTCACAATCTCTTTGCACAGGATTTTGTTATTTTACCGGGTTAAAGGCATCAGAAAAATCTGCTTTTCTCTTTCTCTCAGAGTTTTCATTCTTTGTTTTTGCTTCATGACGTTTTTTTTATTTTCAGCCCTGAATGCACAGCCCAGATAAGGACTTACTTTCATTTTTCTTCTGGGATTGCTTTCATCTGACAGAATATTGGTTCCAATTTATGATTTCCTTGGCAAAGAACCGCACCACAACATTTTTGCCTTTCCAACATTCCACCTTCTCAATAAACACTCTGTATCCTGACTCTCAAAAGAGGCGATATGACTTTAATGTTATCTCTATATATCTGACCAGAACAGCATCAAAAGATCCCAAACTTGGACAAACGCATATTTGGAAAATCGGACTTTTCATAGTAAGCAATTTTTTAAGCTCAAATGCACTGCCAAATAGGAGAAAAAAAAATTTTCATCTCCAAGCAATGAGTGAATTATCTGCTTGTTCTTGCTGATCTGTAGAGTTATTTAGATAATCTTGGTATTAATATGCACTTTGCGATTCTGCCCTATATTTACCCTCGCAAAGCCTTTCGTAATGTTTAATCATGATTTCACGTGTAAGACAGACTTGTTTGGTCAACGCTATCACGGTTATCATTAATATTGACTTGAATTTTCAAAGCATCTGGAAATAATAGTACTGTACTGGATTGTCATTGTATTTAGGTAAAAATAAAAATAAATTTCCATATGAAAGAGCTATAAGTATTCATTTGATGCTCTTCATTTGAAAACTATAAAAGCCCGTTGTAAAAAAAAGTATATAAGTCGAAATTAGATCAGTGTTTCCTGACATTCACTAACGATTCCAAATGAGAGACTGCACCTTAATGGTATATTTCAGTAAGATACTTTTGATCTCCAAAAAAGGAAAGAAAGAATTTAGTCTCTTATCCCGAAGAACCATTCTGTCACGATCACCGTTCATGTTCAAGTTTCTAGCTCCAGGGTCACCTATTTAAAAAGAAGATTTTCCCAGCCTACTTTTGGATAGGCAAACTTTTAAATTTGATGGAGGTGAGTAGGAACAGTCTTACAGCAGTCATCTACTATACAGCTTCCTACTGTATTTTCTTTCTTTATTTTTTTTTTAATTCTCGTGTAAATTCCTCCAAGATTTTACTTTCTCTTACTGTTCAGAAAGTAATAAAAATAAAGTAAACGTGTGTTTTATATGCAAGGAGAGGGTATGACAACAGAAAGGGAAGCGGGGCTTGCAAAATTTTATTAATTTAAGAAATAGTAGTGTAATAGAGTAAGGTTTTTCCTATGTTTTCAGTGTCTGTCAGAGAGGCAATCAGACCTGGATGAATGTACGTGAAACAAAGTTCTGTGGGAGTTCTGCCGGCGTCGGTGTGCGTCAGCTGTCAATGGTCTCAGAGTTAAGAAAAACAAATCAGTACAATAAATCAAAAAACAGTGGTTGGTGGATGGTGACAGTGACTAATGTGTGGATATTTTGATTAATAGAATCTCAGCCTGTGCACACATGCTCTTACACACGCTCACGCACTTTTCTGGCATGGGAAATGCTTTCCCGTCTTTGCTCTCAGCCTGAACCATTGTGCATATGTTATACACTCATCTATTTTTACGCTCTCATCTATGGAGTTCATGAACATTATGAATGTGGGTAATAAAGCGAAGACTCCTTGTTTTAAGGTAAGAGTTGATGAGGTGTTTTAGCTGTTCCTAATTGCATCCATCATGCAGATGAAGATGTCCGTTATAAATGCAGATAATCAAATCTTACAGTCAGAAATCTAAACTGTTTGAATACGTAGCAGGTAGACAACTGGTTTTTTCAAAGCTTTTTTTTTTTTTTTTTTTTTTTTAACAGCCGGGATTTGTAATAAATACGATGGCCGGTGTCTGATCAGATAATTTAATATTTTTAGCGAATAGTGAGATTCATTGAAATTAAAATTAAACAGTTAAAGCAGATACTATATTTTCTGCAAGGAAGATGACTGTAAGGAACAACGAAGCATCAATTGCTTTCGACAAAAGGGGGTCTGCTTTTGAGACATGTAGAAGTCATGGGTGATAAGAAGAATATTGGTATTGTTCACACATAAGTAGAAAATAAATGTCCCTATTGAAAATCCCCCACCCGATGATCAATTTCCCAGCCCGTCCCGATCAGCGATTGTGGATTGGGGTTGGACTAGATGGCCTTCAGAGGTCCCTTCCAACCCAAACTATTCTATGATTCTGTGATTCCATGATCCCTGCCCCCTGGCCAACCCCGTTTATATACTGAGCATGATGTCTATGGTGTGGAATATTCCTTTGGCCAGCTTGTCCTGTCTATGCTCCTTGATTTAATATAAGCATTACTTAGCAGCAACTAAAACAATATAAGTTATCAACATTATTCTCATACTAAATCCAAAACACAGCAGCTACTAGGAAGAAAATAATCTCTGTCACAGCTAAAATCAGGACAACTTGTTTACATGAATATCTTTTCAAGTATTACCGTATTCTCTCTTTACAGAAAAACTGAAATTTAAGATTCACTTAGAACAGTTGGGTTCTGATACTGTTTTTACTTTAGTTTCATAATTCTATAGTTTATGTATTTGTAGTGGACTTACTCCAGATTTACGCTGGGGTGACTGGAGAATCAAGTCCCTTACATTTCATTATGAAAACCAGGAAACATGCTTAAGCAGAGCGGGGAGATAATCCCCTGTATTTTCTGGACGTGATAAGAAGATGATTTGAAATGTTCTCCATTTCATCAAACTAGTCTCCCAGAATCTCTCAAAACTTTGAAGCCCAACGTCGATGTATAACACCAGAAGTATTAGTAAAATCCAGACCTGCATGTTTGGGATGTGGTAAGTTTTTCCTTCTCATGAACTTTAAACGCTGTCACTTGGTTGGTATGAAAAGGAGGAGAGAACTTGATTCAGCTGGGTGATACGCTGTTCCCGGTGCATCCTACATGATGTCATCAGCAGCCTATGGAGTCACATGTGAGTTCAGACAAGCAATCACTCAGGTCTTTGAAGACAAACCACTTCTCAAGCAAATCCACCATGGGTACTGTAAATTATGGAAATATTTGAAAGGAAGGGAAACAGTGAGTAGTCTGGCTTAGTTTTGTGTAACTGATGTAAAGTGCTTTTCTCTGTGCTGTGAAGATAATAATCTGCTGCAAACTCATTTAGTAATGGGGGGAAGAATAGGCTGAAGGACCTTTGGTGCCCTCTGTTTGGGAACGAACAATACCATTTCTTCTGTCTGTCTTTCCCTGCTCTTTTTTGTTCGTTTGACTGAAAGACCTGGGAAGGTCAGCGTAGCTTGACTACTTTACCTTCCGTGTGTTGGAATGAAGGTGTGGCATGGCCATAATTCATCAGCCGAACAAAGCTGGTCTGTGGTGCCTGACTAGTCACGCTTCTGAGCACCTCCATTTTCAGCTGAACTGGTTTCATGTCTAATGTAAAGCTTTTCTTCTCAGAAGGCATGATGGGATTTCTTCAGAGAAAGTGTGAAGACGTGGTTTACCTCATAGGCAGCAAAGGGTGGTGTGGTTTTCGTTTGACCCTAAAACTGGTTTAGAATCATCAGAAGAAGAGCTTGTACTTTGCTGTACGTTAGGAGAGGTCACATGGAAGTTCCAGGTGTGATCGTTAATCTGTTGGGGCAGAAATAATTAATAGACCTTTCCAACATGGACAGGGTTTCTTTTCTATTTATCTCCTTGAGCTGCGTAAGGTGAGATTTCTGTCATGCCATAGTTTTGTTGTCGTGGCAGAGCTCCACTAACAACCTAGTGGTTCCTTCTGAGCTTCTTGCGTTCTCTGTATTTATTAGGAAATTAACATTTTTTTTCTCTGTAAGCAGCTGTGAGGCTGCAAGTTACAGAGACTGCAGCTTCCTCATGAGGAATAGATTTCCTCTTGCAGGAAAGGACACGTTTGATTCATGTTGGCCTGTGGGAGAGGCAGGCAGCTACAAGGTCGGTGCATTTACATGCCGATGACTGTAGTAGTTAATTAACAATATCAATTTTTAAGTGCAAAAATATCTGGGATTCTCTACATTTCCTTTCCATGGAGAAAGGAAATGCATCGCTCCAGGCTTGGGGAAGTGTGGCTGGAGAGCTGCCCGGCAGAAAAGGACCTGGGGGTTCTCATTGACAAGCGGCTGAACATGAGCCAGCAGTGTGCCCAGGTGGCCAAGAGGGCCAATGGCATCCTGGCTTGTATTAGAAATAGCGTGACCAGCAGAAGGCGGGAGGTGATTGTCCCCCTGTACTCAGCACTGGTGAGGCCACCCCTGGAGTATTGTGTCCAGTTCTGGGCACCTCAAAACGAGAGAGATCTCGAGGTGCTGGAGCGAGGGCAGAGGAGGGCAACGAAGCTGGTGAAGGGCCTGGAGAATAGATGTGATGAGGAGCGACTGAAGGAGCTGGGAGTGTTTAGTTTGAGGAAGAGGAGGCTGAGGGGAGACCTCATCACTCTCTACAACTCCTTGAAAGGACATTGTAGAGAGGCTGGTGCTGGTCTCTTCTCACAGGTGATTAGCGATAGAACAAGAGGGAATGGGTTCAAGCTGCAGCAGGGGAGGTTTAGACTGGACATTGGGAAAAAATTCTTCATGGAAAGAGCGGTCAGACACTGGCATAGGCTGCCCAGGGAGGTGGTGGAGTCACCATCCCTGAATGCGTTTGAGACTCGTTTAGATGTGGTGTTGGGGGATGTGGTGTAAGGGAGAACTTTGTAGAGTGGAGTTGATGGTTGGACTCGGTGATCCCAAGGGTCTTTTCCAACCTGAATGATTCTAGGAGTCTATGAGATTAGGCTCACCCCAGTCTACAGCTCACTAGGTCCTGCTGTATTCGTAGCTCCCGTTCACACAGAGGCTGGTAACGAGTTCACACCCGTTTGCAGCAGAACGGCAGGCGGTCCTACGGGGCAGGTCACGAGAGCTGTGCTGAATCTTGAGGTACGGGTTGTTCCCACTCCTTACTCCGACGTGAGAAGGAAAAACTCCGCGCTGTAGCCACGGTGCCTTTACAAATACATTCTGCCGAAATCACGTTTGCTCCAGCCATGACTCGGTGGTGCTGGCAATAGAGTGAACACAGGGCAGAACCAGCAGATAGCTTCAGCTCGGTCCCAAACGATAATCCCCTGAAGAATCAGAGCGGCATGTTAAAATTGAAGCTGTTCACCAAAAGATTGTGGTGCAACATCATTTTCCACCATGCTCAGTGCCGTGAAATCAAAGAATAAAAAAACAAAAGCAAGAGCTGCAACATTAAGTCCCATGCGGTACTTCATCAGAAAGTCAGGAAACAGGACCGTGGATTTCCAACAAATAAATTCTACTGAAACAGAGAAATAAAACAGTCAAATCGCCTCATTATGTTAGGGAAAAAAATGAAAGTTCGACTGACAACGTAGCAGCCTGAGGCCATTTTTCTCAGGATGAAGAAAAAGAAGCTGTTTTACATTGTGGTAAAACCTTTTTTTTTTTTTTTATTTTTCTAAACTTCCTTAATTGAACTTCCTAGTCTTGACGTGAGTTGTGCAGAAAATTAAACAAATAAAAAAATAAGTGTCTCCGCCTTTAGTTTAGAAAGGCTGCAAAATCCAGGATAACTTTATTCCAAAAATATCCTGAAGATGGCACAACAGGCACACGTTGCTGTATGGTTTGCTTAAGGTCATACTGTTAGATGAGAGAATTTTTGCTAAAATACTAATCCTTTGGAGGAGCTCTTTAAAAAATAGAAGCAAAACAGAAATTTAAACCTTCTAAAGCACAGTCTATCAATAAAATTATCTTACAAGTGGAACACAGGCTGTTAATTTGATCCTGCCTAAACGATTAATACAAACAGGTCGGCAGGCAGAGGCCTGTCGTGGTCAGGTGTTATTGGCAAGAATCAGTTTAATTTGTGTTGTTTAGTTTTTATCAATACATTTCCTTTGTAATTGTAAAACAACTGATAACCTCGTCTGTTATCTCCGGCATAACGTATTATCTACATCTAAATGCCAGTTTTTATGAGGCCCATTTTGACTTTGGGAGAGACGAGATTACTTGCACAATCTCTATTTTATTAAAATATAAGAAATGTTATGGGACATTTTTATTAAAAAAGAAAATACCGAGTGTCGAGTTGTATTAGCGAGTGAATAAATCTGTGTTATAGATGAATTAACCATAAATACGCTCTCCACAACATTCTTAGGCACACTGATAGTGTGGAGTTTATAAAACATGGGAGTAATTTCACGGATGTACGATAGCTGAGGGTGGTTCAACTTCCTCTGGCCAAGTATAGATGCTATACCTGGGTTTCCAAAATGTGTTCAACGAAGGCCCTGCGCTGAAAGCGTACGAATCAGAGCTGTCCCTATGGCAAGCGGGAAGAGTCCTTTTGTGGGTTGCCACCCGATAGAAAGAGAAACGCGAGGGTAGGACTAAATGAGCTGTTCCGCTGCGGTAAGAGGTTATCAGTGGAGACCCTCGGAAGCCTTTCCTGACACCTTCGCTATTTCCCACGCCCGTAAACAATGAAGAAAAGGAGAAGGAAGTGAATTGACAAAATCTGCTGGCGAGACTACAATATGTAAGGTAATAAAAACGAAAGGCAGTGCCAGAGCTTGCAGAGGGATCCCGCAGGATTAAGTGACTGCAGAGTAAAAGGGTAGTTGAGTCTAATGTGGGTGATTACGTGTGGTGTGATTTACATGGGGAAAACCAACGGTGAGTACACATGCACAATAATGTTGGTTTTCACAGTGGCTGTTACTACACAGAAAGGAGGTATTGGCATTGATTTTTACCGTCATCTTCATTAGAAGTTGATAACAAGCAAGACTGGGGACACACACGCAAAGGAAAAAGGCATCTGAAGGAGGAGGGACCATCGTGAAGACAAGCCTGGCACATCTGAAACGTTTTCTCAGCTGCCATCTACCGTGGAAATTGTGTGCATTCCTAGGAGTGGAAGTCATCTGACTTTGCTAATACAAGTGTTAATATCTAGTTTAAATATTTTTATTTTTTCTCCTTTTATAGCCAATGTAGACAGGTATGCTCTTCCAGCGTGTGATTCATTGCTTCCTGAAGAGATGTCTGAAGTAGATGAAATGAAATGCTCTTCATCTCTCCATGGGCTGCACAGGGAACCTAGACGTGCTGTAATTTACTGCTACAATGTGTGTCTAACACTTGTGGGGCTACAAATGAAATGAATCTCACTCAAGTGTCTTAAGTTCCCTCTGGTAAAGTCTTCAGATACCTAGGCTCAGGTTTTGCCCAGAGGCAGCTCAGTCCCATCATAGTGGAGGCCCATAAACACTTCTCTCTCTCTCACTCTCCGTTTTCTCCACTTTCTCGTGCTAAAAAGTACTTTCCTTCTACTTGTTCCCACTGGTGTACTGCAAATCTCTGAGCCTTTCTTCATGTTCTCACGGCTGGGACTATGTTGTTTGTTAGGTTAATGAAATGATTCCGGTCAAAACACCACCTTTGGGGGCATTGTTGTTGTTGTTGGTGGTCTTCTTCTTCTTCTTCTTCTTCTTCTTCTTCTTCTTCTTCTTCTTTTCTCTTTCTGTGGTAATAGTCGAATTGACCATTTTATAGCAGTGTGGCCTCACAGTGAAATTGCCCCTTTCCTGAGGATGTGTGAATGTGGGAGAGAATGGGAGGGGGAAGAAGAGAGCATGGGATCTTCTTCGGTTGGCTTCCTCTCTGAAGCCAGTGTTCTGTAGGCTCTTGACAGCAATGAGCAGCGCGTAAGTGCCTTTCTGGTGCTTAATCCCAAACAGGGCATTCCCAGTGGAGTCTGTTTTAATCTCTCCTCTAGGAGCTTTTCCTCTTTGTGTAAATATTCATGGGAGCACTGACTGAAACGCAGGTTTCCCAGGAGAAGTTAGTACCCACAAGACTCTCGAATCCTTCTCGCTCTGCAGGCTCACATATTTATTTCTGTATTTTAAATGCAGGGAAACAGTTTCAGAAAAGGAGGTTGAGGGATCGCATTTGCGGGACATCTTCTTGTCTCAGAAAAAGGGAAATATGGATACTTGTTTTCATCCATGTCAGTGATGTCCCTGCTCATTGCAGGAGGGTTGGACTAGATGACCTTTAAAGGTCCCTTCCAACCCAAACCATTCTAGGATTCTATGATTCTATTTCAATGTATGCTTTTTATAGCCTATAGGATTGCTGTAATCTTCACGCATTGGATTGGATGCCAGTGCCCGCATTTCACCTATTTCTAAATTTTTTGGAAGTGCAATGTCTCAGAACGTTTGATCCAAGAACGATTCCTGGTAGTGGAAATTAAATGGGAGAAATGGTTTTATTCCACCAGATATTTTTTTTTTTTTTTTTTAGAACTTTCCCTCTTTCCCCAGCTCCTCAGTTTTTGCTGTGAGTTGGTACAAGCAGCCCGCTTTCCACTGTAAAAAAGTTCTGGTGAGTCCGTCTCTCCACAGGGCTAATTCTCCCTCTGCTTTGTACTTTTCTCAGCCAGAATGCCTGGCTGAGGGCTGTGAACGCTCCCAGGCAGTAAGCATTTGAAAAACAGTTGAGAAGCTTCCGTGATGCGGCCAGAGCTGGAGGGGAAATGCTACTTCAAGTGGAAGAAATTCACAGTGGCCAGTAAGGCTGTGAGAGCCACCCGGAGCCAGGCTGGGAAGGACTGGTGGTCCCTGCAGGCTGTGGGCATAGTGCCTTTCCCTGTTTCCTTTCTGCTGCCCACTTGCACGGTTCTGCAGGCGAGATTTCTCCTTGGCTGGGATTACTTACTGCCTCCAGCTCTGGAGCCTCCAACACCAGAAGGACAAAGATCTGCTGAAGTGAATTCAGAGGAGGCCCCGGAGATGCTGGGAGGGCTGGAGCCCCTCTGCTGTGAGGACAGGCTGAGAGCTGGGGGGGTTCAGCCTGGAGAAGAGAAGGCTCCGGGGAGACCTTCCAGCCCCTTCCAGTCCCTGAAGGGGCTCCAGGAAAGCTGGGGAGGGACTCTGGATCAGGGAGGGGAGCCATGGGATGAGGGGGAAGGGTTTTACACTGACAGAGGGGAGATTGAGATGAGATATTAGGAATAAATTCTTTGCTGTGAGGGTGGTGAGCCCCTGGCCCAGGTTGCCCAGAGAAGCTGTGGCTGCCCCATCCCTGTAAGCATCCAAGGCCAGGTTGGACGGGGCTTGGAGCAACCTGGGCTGGTGGGAGATGTCCCTGCCCAGGGCAGGGGGGTTGGAACGAGATGGTCTTTAAGGTCCCTTCCAACCCAAACCATTCTCTGATTCTCTGATTTTTGGGGCTTTGGGACTGTTATCACAGTTTATGGATATAAACATGGAGATACCAACGGCACAGCTGAAGCAGGGATGAAGGGTGAGGGTCTTGCTTATAATCCATCTCCCTAGCATAGGAGGGAGGGCCAGGATCCTGTTTGTTTCCAACAAAATGTTGATAGTTTTCACCTTTTCTGCTCCGTTATTAAGCATTTTACCGTTTCCACATTGTTCTGTCCTGTTGCCAGTATTTCTTCTGTTCCTCTGAAGGTGACTGGAGCAAAGCTGCCTGTTTTTCACGGGAACTAACTACGGCTGCCCATATGGACAATTGTGGTGCTCCAGCTGTGTGCGGGGTGTAATTTCCAGCTGTGGGGTGGCAGTAAACAGCTGGGGGTGGTAATTTCTCAAACTGCTCCAGCAACATCCACAACATATGTCTATGCCCTAAGGATTTTCAGTAAACTAACTGTATTATTCGCAGCATTTAGAGCATTTCTTATTTCAAACGTACAAAGTAAAAGCCAATACTGCAGATTCCGAGGTAACTTAATCTTACTGTAAGCAAAACTGCCAGATATTTAAGGACAACAGCTGTGGCTATTCCTGCTTGAAAGAATTTCTGTTACCAGCTGAGAGAAGAGAAAACAAAATATTATGAAAATTTACACAGATCTATAGTACGCTTCCTGAATCTACTTAAACTCTGCGACTCGATTTTCCTAATCAATCACGTCTGTTAATAGCGCTCTTAAGATTTACGGTATAAACTGAGTGCAGTGCAAGTCTGGCAGAAGTGGAGCTCTTCCGAAAGTTTTCCCGAGAATTACTGTGCGTTGATACTAAAACTTTCACGTTAATGGATTTACTACAAATATTCGGTTTTATGCCTCTGTAAGCTAATCTTGTGGCACGTTCCTTTTTGTATATCTTTCCTCTGGGAAAAAAAGTTCATATATAGAATAAAATTGTAATGTAATGCATGTAACAGCCTGTCTTTTGCAGTAATTGTGGGTAGGATCCTACAAAGCTAATATCCTGCTACCAAGATATAAATAGCAAGTCCCAGTCAGCGGTGGGACCTGATTTGGTAGAAGGCAGTGCTGTTCTGCTCACCTCGGACTGCACGAGATTCCGGGCTCCGGAGGGCGAGAACAGCAGCATGCAAATGTGTAAGGCATTTATTTGGTGGTGGCGCTTCTGCCATGATGAGATTGGTTGTGGCATGTAGGGCGACCAGCAGCGCTAAGTATCTGTGAAATAAGGCCCCTGATTTAGGGTCCTAAATATAGCTTTCGTGATTTGCTTCAGGCTCTTAAATTGGACTATTTTGACTTAGCTGCTCGCAGAACCATAGTTTATCATTTCTGGTGCAATGTTCAGCCAACTTATGAGAGTTCGTGCAGAAAGAGTTGTTTCAGAAATTCTGATAGACCCCAAACTGTCATGCATGCACGCTGTATAATAGATAGCGGTATTATTATCAAGAATTCTCAAGAGAAATCATGGTTACCTTGCCTGCTTTCACTGAAGTTTTTCATACAGCTAAGAAAAAGACTTACTCACGACTGCAGAAAACTCTTCGTTCTTTTGAACGAAGCATCGGTTGTAATTATTTTACGTGTTCTGTTGCTGTATGATAAAATGGATTTGTTTGATAGCTTCAGCACAGGAATATTCAAAAGGATTTAACAACCGATGTTTTCAAAATACCATCTTTTGCTGGTTCTTTTATTGTTTCAAAATATTTTTTGAAATGGAAGAGCAATAATAATAATAATAATTCACGTGTATGATTCCTTTCAATTCTGGATCTCAGAGTACATGCATTAATAAATTAAGCCTCACAGCAGCTCTCTAATTTAAGAGTATTTTTATCCACATTTGACAGATGGAGAAACAGAAGTACTGAGAATTATAGATGCATTTGCAAAGGTGTGATTAGGCTGTGCGGAGGAGAATATGAATACAGCATTTAGGCTACTCCAGAACTATGGAAAATTTTCAAGGGTAGGAGGTATGTTCTTTTGAAAGTGTGGTCCTCCTCAGGGTGCGTGGGCTGATGGCCTCAACTGGCAAGTCAGCATGGCACTGCGCTGCTCTTTCAAACGTATTGATTCGACTCTGTGCTAGTTAAAAGGATCTCACCGCGGCTGCTCTTCCCCTGTTATAGATCGGCATCCTGAAACCCAGCTCAACAGCAGACTGATATCTCATCACTCCACAATAAACCAGTCCCCGTACTTGAATTCACATAAGGCGATTCTTTTCAAGATTGTGAATAGTTCACACGGTGCCAATAACCCTGCAGACGTGCCTCGAGCAAATGGCAATTGCTCACCTGATTTCTGCAGCTGGTCAGTGATCGCAATACAAAGGGAGATGTTCTTTACCCAGCTCTGGAGATGGAAGGAGCTCCTGGTATGTGCTGGGCAACCCGTGCCTGCCAGCTGACCCTTTGGGCAACACTCATGTACAGCTGAAAAGTAACTTGTGTGCTACTGAAGATGTGCCCATCGCGGGTGGGGAACGCCTGCCCTGCTTAAGTTTGGGACTGGCCCCGCTCGGGCAAGCGAGCACTGACGGCTTGTGATGGTGTGCTCCACCACCAACCTGACCTTTATCTCCTATGGCATAGGACAGGAAAATAATTTGGTGCTAAGGGATCTGAGAATTGAGCTCCTCCCTGTGGTTCAAAGTCCATGATTTCTTGAATACCATCTGCACCATTTTCCAACTGGTACATCAGTGGTAGACACAACAGTTCCTCGTGGACAAGAGACTTGAGGGGGTGGTGTGACCCCCCGGCCCCCAACCTGACCTTTGTCTCCCATAACCCTGCCCAAGCGATAACCACCCATGGTGGTCACAATGGTGCATCTGGTCATGATGGCTCCATCTGGCTCAACATGGTTTCGGGGAGACAGATAACACCACAACAGCCAAGGGCTGGCTGAAGCAATGTGCCCACCTCACCACCACACTGACACTGTGGTCAATATGCAAATATGGCTATAGGTCAATCATCTCACCCCCATAAATAGTGAACAGCCCAAGAGCCCTTTGCGCTCTCCTGCACGGCAGCGGCTGCACACCAGGATCTCCCCTTGGGCAGGGACATCTCTCGAGGTGACTTCTCGAGATTCAGAGATCCCTTGCCCCAACAGATCCTCGGTAAGTGACCAACAGCATGCTAAACTTGGAAATCTGAGCTAAGTGATAGAAAGGATTGATTGCACATATCTAATCCCTTAGACATAAACCGTTGACCAAGTCTGGGACTGGGATTGGATCCAGCCGCACCCAGGCTCCTCTCTGAGAAGGACTTGAGAAAGCAACAGGGTCCTCTCTGAACCTCAGCTCAACGGGAGGGTCTCCCTGAGAGCTCTGTCTGACCCTGTCCTCTGCAGAGTAAATAACCAAGTGTGCCTTGCCATCGAATCTTGTTAAAACTGTTGGATTCACCGTAAAACTTTGTTAAATCCCTACGTTATATCAATAAATGTATCACTGTTTCTCTCTACGAGTGAAGTGCATCACTCTGTCCACGACGTAGCTCCTGCAGGTTTCCCGGCTCCCTGCGGATTTGCCGTGTGTCCCAGCAGACAGAGATTCTCCTCAGCGTCATGTTTTGTGTCTGTGGCAGCTCACTGACTCTTGGGAATTATTTGGGAGAGGTGAACACATCATCGTTAGGGTACCGTTATGTCCTATGACAACTTCCTTCTGAAAATCCTCCTATTAGTCCTCAAGGCAGGTCAGAAGCCAAATAACCCTTTTTTTTTGGCACCAGAGCTACTCTCTTTCACTGTTTGCAGGTATAAGAAAGACATTCTATTCTTATGTTTTCTTCTTTTTCAGTACAGAACTAAGACACTATTTAAAACCTCCCCTGGTAGAACATGCATCAACAGCAAATCACTACCGTGGCTCTTTAGTCTTTGATAAAATATTAATTACCATTCAGCTGAGGTAGATAGAAGTGATCGAATCCAACAGCACTTGTCACTTAGTGCCTGTCTTATTCTCGGAGTTTGGACCTCACATTTTAATGCATCTGTGGAAGTGCATAATTTTTTAGTACATTAGAAATCCAGAATTATTTTCTGCAGTTGTTCTGTGAATGACTAGGTCAAAGACATCTTTAAAATATTACTCTAAGTGATTTACATTCACCTGAATATTCATTTTGTTCTTAAGTTAAGGGTCCATTGCAATGAGCAGAGGAAAAAGTGCTGTAAATAAATTTCCATCTGTGCTTTACATGCAAATTTCAATCATAGGAAGAGTTCTACAGTTCTTTTATAATGTAATATCAATTATGAATGTCTGTGGGACAGATATATTTTTAGGATAGCACAGATTTTCCATGTTCTTACTGGGCTGTAATATCATGTATTTTTGCTCCCATTGACTGTTTTGTTTCTTTTATTTTCTAACACTGGGAATTAGCGCTTTGTTGGAAAAAAGGTGACTAAATCTCATTGGTCCAATTGACCTTAAGACAATTGTTGTGGCATTCCCTAAGGACAGAAATACAAACTCAGAAATTTGAACATAGTATGTTTGAAAAAGATGATCTAGTAATTATTTTTGTATAAAACCATGTGATCTCAGTTTGAATGTCACAGTGTGTTTTTTTCCTCACAAAGGTAATGAAGGAAACTCTCATTCCTGTATTTAGACTGTAAGATGAGTGAGACATCCGCTTTTCTGCTAAAGCTTTGCACTTTCTGTATTATAGAATCGTAGAATGGTTTCAATTGGAAGGGACCTTAAAGCCCCCCCAGTGCCACCCCCTGCCCTGGGCAGGGACACCTCCCACCAGCCCAGGTTGCTCCAAGCCCCGTCCAACCTGGCCTTGAACCCCTCCAGGGATGGGGCAGCCACAGCTTCGCTGGGCAGCCTGGGCCAGGGGCTCACCCCCCTCACAGCACAGAATTTCTGCCTCAGATCTCATCTCAGTCCCCCCACTTCCAGTTTGAAGCCATTACCCCTCGTCCTGTCATTACTTGCCCTTGTAAAAAGTCCCTCCCCAGCTTTCCTGGAGCCCCTTTAGGGACTGGAGGTCTCCCCGGAGCCTTCTCTTCTCCAGGCTGAACCCCCCCAGCTCTCTCAGCCTGTCCTCCCAGCAGAGGGGCTCCAGCCCTCCCAGCATCTCCGGGGCCTCCTCTGGCCCCGCTCCAACAGCTCCGTGTCCTTCTGCTGTTGGGTGCCTCAAAGCTGGACATACATGTTTGCATCCAGTGAGTTTGTGAAAGGTATAGGTCTGAATTGCCTTGGAGTGATGGGAAAAGATGCAGACAGTGGAAAGGAAAGTAATTATTTCTATCCACGACCTCATTACGCCGTTGTGAGGTAGCGAGGGTGGGAGTTACGGTGCTCTCGGCTCAGTCGGCTTTGGCAGGTAAGCTACCGCAGCAAGAGCAGCACCAGAGCCACCCTCCTCCTCCCCAGTCCTGCAGCGGTTCTTCCTTCCCTCTTCATTTTCCACATCCAAGGGCTTATAGTAGGAAATAAAAACTGTTTGCCCCTAGCTTTATGCTATTCAAGGACACCCTGCTCTGAGAAACTCTTAGCTGCCTGTTTAAAGCTTTGTTAAGCGCCCGTTGTGCTACCAGAGCTAAAACACATTTAATTAAGCCTGAGGCTCTTGCCCATTGTTTTTATTTAAAAAATATTTAGGCTATTGATTAGCTGGATTGGCTCTTCTCCATTTCCTTATTTAGAAGACCTCTTTGAGTTTCCCTGGTGCGGGGGATTTTTTTTCCCCTATATATGTGCCGTACATAAAAAAAAAGGTGCACTAATTATGTCCCAAGCAGGCATATGAGGAACGCAAATGATACGAAAATGAACTCAAACCAAGAGAAATACAGTATTTATAATGACATCAGTTAAACTGCATGATGTTTATAAGGCAATATATTGGAGTAAATTTCTTTGCAATTAAGTGAGAAATAAAGATTTACGCGTACTTTACTATGTCCAAAGTGTGGAGTTACAGAAATGTCATTTCCAATTCCTTTTTCCTTTTGCTTTTCTGCACTGTCTGGTTGATGGATGGATAACGAGAATGAGCTATTAGCCACCTTCTCCCAGCACTTTTCCCAGTGCATTCCCTTGTCATTAACATTCCGCACTTGAGAGGAAGCTCTTTTCATTGTTTGCCTTTTTAGTGTTTGAATGAAACAGAATTACAATGCTTTCAAGTGAGTTTATGAGAACTGCTTTGGTCTCAATGAACAGATAAGAAGTTTTTCTTTTCTGCTTTTGACAAAGTTGGTCATATCTTCCTACCTGGATGTTCTCGGAAGGGTTGTCCACTGCTGGGACTGCATCCTCCTTGAGTGTTCTTAATTCTTTTGGGTTTCTTAGTACCTTTCATCTTATAACTGTAGTTTCTCTCTTACATTTTAACGGGCTTTTCCTCCTATCAGTCCTAGCGGCGCTTGCACTGCAAAATATTTCAGTGGCCAGCAAACTCTTGTTCTAAATCTCAAGCTATTTTCTTCCAGTCCAGCAAATATTTCAGCTTGTCACTCCTTGCTTTTCTAGGCAAGTCTCTTTGTTTTTCCCATTTTCTAGCATATTTACAGTACCACCGTATTCCTTGACAACCTTGTGTCATTTCCAACTCATTTGTCTTTGCTATTCATCCTTCACATCTAGGCTATCTACAGATTCTTTCTATCCAGAGTAGGGCTGAAGATTCAATCATTCTTTATTTGCTGAGCGAGCTAGAATTTTCCCAGGCTTCTTCAATTTTCTCGCTGGCTGTGATCTCTTTGGCAACTCTCATTCCACATGATCTCATCCTTCCCCTGGCCCTCCCGGGTGCTTCATTCAGATCACTGCTTTAAAACTTGGCCCATTGGTGTCATGTTGCTCTCTGAAGTCCTATTTTTGCTATTCTAATGTCTTATTTTATTTTATTTTATTTTATTTTGTTTTGTTTTGTTTTGTTTTCATTATTAAGAATTTAAGAAATTAGGTCTCTATTTGCTTGGCCTTGCATTCCACAGTCTTGGAGTTTTCCCTCACTTCCACTCTACGAGCGGTGCTTGCATTTTTTCTATTTCCTTTTGTGCTTTTTTAGGGTTTCCTAATATTCCCTTGATTTGGAACATTCTTCTTTACCTGAACTGTAAGGTGTCTAGCCTTCTACTTCAATTTCTGCATAAAGTGTTAAATACCTAAGGCCTAATTTCACATAAACTACAGTCCCATCAAAACCGTCAGATATTAGTCTTTCACGGGGAAACTGCATCAGTCAAACTCCATCCTTATTCTGCCATTAATCCGCAGTTATGGCTTATCCAATAACCGGTGTTTAGATTTTCTGTGAAAGAGTTCCTAATTTCTGTTTCAGAAAAAAATGAGGCACACCTATGTATGCAGGTCTGCTGGGGGCAATTAATGAACAGAAAAGGGAGCTAACTTGTTCTGAGGTTCTTTAAAAGCATATTCACTTATTCTAAAATATCGGTTATTTAGTTACAAACTCTGCCTTTTCCTTAAATGCAATGCACGAAACCAAATGCAAATCTCCTCTTGGTTACTCAGAACATGCCAGTATTTGACTTGGCATAAAGTGCTTTTTCTGTGTCTTTTTTTCAGGGGGTATGAGTAGTGCGTACCGTCAAAGGCAGATACAGAGAGTTAATTTCATTCCCTAATGAGCAGACTCGTTTCTAGAACTACAGACCCTTTTCTAATTCCTCTCATATTCCCTGTGTTCTTGAATATAGCAGAGACTGAGCCTTAACACATTCTGAGAGAGGAATTTTTATCACGAACGTGCTTGACGCTGTGGCAGGTTTGGGCAAGCGCACGGCAATAACTTTCTTTTTAAAAAGAATAGATAGTTGAATAGGAGGATAGGAGACGAAAATAGTGTTCAGGTGCATCCCTCAATGCAACCGTGGCTGATTACAGTGTGTATTTGTAGACGTGTTTTATCCGAGAAGAAAATATAGTGGCAAAATAAACTCAGACCCTTGGCACTAGAGGTCACTAAACACAACAATTTCAGAGGGTCTGTACACTGTGCTCTAAATATTTTTTTTCCCTTTTTTTTTTCCTTTTTTTTTTTTTAAACTGAACACTTCATTTACGTTAAAGCCCTCAAGAGACAGCAGTAGGTGAGGCACCGTCTGCTCCTGGGTATAAATGGGGAGGGTGGTGGCAGGGCCCCTGCTGAGACCATCCCTCCTGCTGCAGGACCCCGTTTCTCACTGGTGAGGGATAAGTAGGAGAAGACAAGGATATACCGCTTTATTTCACTTTTGCTCCAGCTTGCCTTTGGAATCCAGGCAAGATGTAAGGAAATTAGCTAAGTTTTCAGACAAGTAGGTGATTATGCCCTTGTGAGAGAGGATGACGTGGAAAACTTAAATGCCATTAGAAAAATAAGCCTTAATTCAGAGTCCAAGTAATAGGTTAAATTGCAGAGGAAAGGTCAGATATTAATGCATACTGATGGCTTGAATCTTAACAGATGTATCTTTTTCAGACACCTTCTGTCTTTGATAGGAAATGTTTCACAAGACGTATCAGTACAAGAAAAAAACCCCTACCAGAGGGAGAAATGTCACAAAGTTCTTAACCAAGAGATGAAAAGAAATGAAAGAACTTTTGGCTATCTGGCTTTGGTCTGCTGAAAAAAAAAACCCCTACTTTCATGTATTGTTAGTTATGATTGGTTTAAATGGCTTTCCATAAAAACTTTCATGGCTATATGATGCTATCCTTCATAGAATCACAGAATAGTTTGGGTTGGAAGGGACCTTCAAGGGCCGTCTAGTCCAAACCCCCTGCAATGAGCAGGGACACCTTCAACTAGAGCAGGCTGCGCGTCTTCTGACATGAAGTTCCTGCAAGACAGAATGGGATTATCACAAGAAAAGGTGTGGAGAAGAGATCGGCCGGGGAGAGGTTTGGATCACTCTTTGTGGGGGAAGAAGGATGCAGTCAGAAAACATCATCTTCCCAAAAGAACGTGTTGCCCGGAAAATCCTGTAGTGGAACTTGGAATTCCCACTTCAGGCCATTCCCCTGGTACCAGCAAGCGTCTGCGGATCTCACCCAGTGTCCTGGTCCTTCCTGCCCCCGCTCCCCACTAGAGGTGATGAATTATTACTGCTGTCAGCTACTCTTTCAGCTCGAGTAGCACAAAGCTTTCTCATCCTGATATAAACCTTGTTGCTCTCAGTTTTGTCACAGAAGTGGATTTTTTCATTGATATTTTAGATAATTTCGTGAAAGATCTCCCTTATAGGAATTTTGTTGGTCTCAAGAAGGAAAATCATATCATAGTCAGGGCATTTCAGAATTCACTTTTCTAATCATACTTTTCCCCTTCTGCACAGGCTTTAGTTGTATAATATATACATGTTGTTAATAAAGGACGCAAGTCATTGTTCAAGAGGGAAGAAATATGCACTGAAGGAGACTGTTGTCTGCAGACACCGAATCAGTAGACCTTCTTGACCTTAATTTCTTTGCTCTTCGGTTCTCTATAATCTTGCAGGAGTGTTGCGAACACTGGTTAATTAATATTTTTAATTGTTTAGATACTGTGGTGACAAGCACCAGAGAAACTCATGAGGAAATTAACAGCTCTGTCTTGAGAGAAGGGTTTGACTGGTGTGCAGTAAATAAGGCCTCGGGTCACACATTGAAAAATGAGGAGAAAACAAAATATTGAGCAGTTGCTCATTATGTGAACATTCTGTGCACTGAAAGAAGCAGAGGTCCCGTGGAAAAGTGATCACATAATTAGATTTTGTCATGAAGCTTATGCACAGAGGGCTGCATGAAGGATGCACGGGAAGATTAAAGATGAGGATTTCTTAACATTTGAAAGCTTTCCTCAAGAGCTTTGTGGTGTTCTTTCAACATAATTTGGATTTTTGTGTGTGGATTTGCCTTAGGTGTGCGCGCGCGAAAGATATTTCCCATCGCTTAGAAATGCATGAACTATTAAGAGCAGACATGATGAATCCTGAGTGAACATTCGGTTGTACCTGTTGTATCTGGCCTTTTCAAGGAGAATTTTAAAAATAAATAATAAGATGAAAAACCCATTCTGCGTCTTTCAGAGTAGTTCACACCTTTTTCCTTGAGCTTAAGGAAAAAGGTGTGAACTACTCTGAAAGATCAGCACTTGAAGCTTTCAGGGCACAAGGAAAATGAGTTTTCTTCAAATTATTCTTACAATATTTTTTCTACATCTTCTCTTCGTGGCTGATGGATTAATCGGGCTACATTCTGAAAATGCCAATCTGGAAACAACTGTTCCCTGTCAAAGATTACCTTTCATATAAATAGTTAGGTGCAGTGGTAAAAAAAACAACAAATGTGCGCTTCAAAGAAAATTAATTTCCAAACAAGGAGCTAAAATTCATTTTTTATCCGACAATAAAGGATTTATAATGCGTAGTAACACCTACATTTGTGATACCGGTTTAACAAACTTCTGTACACTGCTTTTCCTTAGAATAAGGGGTGATCCTTTTAAATGGTTCCTGGCTTCTCTGTCACTAGGTCTAGGGGTGAGGTTATCAGATAACATCCTCGAAAACATGGAGAAGGAGTGAATGTAAGTATTTGAGCTTTCGTTTGACAACGGATGTTTTAAAGGCACTTGGAAGATGGAGAGCAGCGAAGTGTTTGCTTGGATTTTAAATTGAAACTCCAATTCTGGAGCATGCATCTTCATTGAAGAAAAACGTACGCTCAGTTTTTAGGTGGAGAAAAGAAAGAAGAAGATGCCACTTTTAGTGGCATGTGTATGTGATGCCAGTAGAATTGAATCATAGAATCCTAGAATTTCCTAGGTTGGAATGGACCTTTCAGATCAAGTCCAACCATCAACCTCACAAAAACCCCCACTGGCCCATGTCCCTCAGCACCACGTCTGCCCGGCTTTTAAATACCCCCAGGGATGGCGACTCCACCACTGCCCTGGGCAGCCTCTTCCAATGCTTGACAAGCCTTTCGGTGAAGAAAATTTTCCTAATATCCATCCTAAACCTCCCCTGGCGCAACTTGAGGCCGTTTCCTCTTGTCCTCTTGCTTGTTCCTTGGGAGAAGAGCCCGACCCCCCTGGCTACCCCCTCCTTTCAGGGAGTTAAGTTGTTCCTAATAGGTATGCGAAGAATTGAAGATAAAGGCTAAGAATAGATTGTTTCTATATATTTCCAAAATGCTAAGTAAACAATAGGAGATACTTGATTTGAGATACTTATCACAGAAACTTTTTAGATTTGTGGCAAGATTTGGTGTCATACCTTGTTCTTAATTAGCAACCAGAGTTTACACTTATAAACGGTAAGCAAGCACACACATTTTGTTGGCTACAGCAAAGAAGAATTAAGAGTATTCTTTTTTTTTCCTTCCAGAGTCATGGCCACAAAAAGCAAAAGGTTGAGCTGTAGTGAAGTGAGCATATCTGTAGTAGTTCCAGGCATCAAAATCTGTTTTGAAAAATAATAGGTCTTATCCTGGCCTTCCTTTTAATGTCTCTTACATGACTTAGGCTTTTGTACTTGATATTGCTCATTCAGCAGTATATTTTAATATCTTCACAATAGTTTTTGCCGATGAATATACTCAGAAAAAATTATTCAGCAGTCTTTCAATGTGAAATTGTCCTACTAAGATTACCCGTGATTCGACAATCAGCTTCACCGCGCAGTATTTCATAGAGCTGTAGGGCTTCTTCTTTGCTCATAATGTTTTCTCAAAAATCCGAAAATAAATCTTTATGCTTTGTGATTTGAAAATAAGATCTCTCTTGAAAAATGGAGCTATTTTCTTCCCAGGGAGTTTAACAAACTACGCGGAGCAGGAGACTATACCTTCAGTAATACTTTCCGTTGCGTTTCAAGAGCAGATCTGAATGTGTGGGGATTTCTGTCACATGTTATTACTGGGGAGCAACTGGATTTTCTAGATGATCTTGGCAGTAACTGTAACAATGGCTATATTTCTTTTGAGGTGGTTTGTTTTTTTTTTTTTTTTCCCAGGTAGTATATTTTTATCTTGACATTCTGCCCATCCTGTGAATTTCATCATGGGGAAGAAACAGCAGTTTGTCTCAGAGCAGTTCAATTTCAATCTCTAGGTGACAAGTTGATATTTCTTTCCTCTTGAAGAAGCTTTTAATATGACGTGTTAAATGTCAAGGAAACTCTTCAATATATATTGAACTTTACTAACCTTATTTCTCTTAATATTAATGACATATTGACAGCATGTTTTGAAAAATGAACACTTCTCGCAGATGTCAGGATGCTCTACTCCCTTTATTCCTACAGGAATCCCGCATTCCCGTTGTTATTGCTCAGAATTGTAGTAACTTTTACAATGACTTTTTTTTATTTTACAAAGACTTTTACAGACTTTCAAAAAATGCATTTTATTTCCTTACTGGATGCTGACAGTGCTGATCTAATGGCTAAGAGGTCACAAGGTAGTTTAGTCAGTTTGTACGTTAACTTTGAAAAAGTAATTTTAAATTAGGATCTGAGGTTTCTGAAGCTAACTCTGTTATGCTGATTTATCGATCTTATAAATCCAGGTGACTAGTGGAGGGTATCCCATAAAACCCCTCAAGATCATCCTGTTTGGACAAAATTCAACTGAGCACGTAAGTGGGAACTGTTCGACTTTGAACACACTAAAGCCGAGTTAAGGATTTTGTTGCAGTGACACTGAATATTTGCGAGGTGTTGACATTTTTTAGTATTGGCTCAGAATTCATTACTTTTGGGAAACAACTTCTCGGTTTGCATCCAAACCTATTTGATAAGTAGGTTCCAAAAATTCAGACAACAGAATTGATTAAAAAACTTGGGTTTACTCTAACATACCTGTAACGTGTGGCAAGAAATGGGGTGGTGCTCAGATGCCACTTTCTGATTTATCATTACAGTTCCGTCCCAGTGATATTTATATAAGCCGTCAAAATATATGAACTACATAACTTAGCTATGGAGCTTAAAATCCTGCCTTTTGTCAGCCATTTATTTTCTCATTCTTTGCTTCTGTTTCCACCTTTGCTGAATAAATTATCCAGGATTTTGCATTGACTGTATTGCACTGAAGGAAAAGCCGAATTATTGAACCTGAATGCTGCTGTATCTGTGCACATCTAAGTTTCCCTGATAATATGGTGTTAAATGCAGTTTATATCCAACATAGGCAAACAAGCAATCTGTATTACAAGGAAGTATAATTTAATATAATTGTGGTGATTTAAATATATTTGTGAGGCTCTTAAATAACACTGAAGCACAAATAACTACAAATAATTCAGTATGTTTTTCTCTTTTAATTAAAATAAATTCCTGAGCATGCCAACAGATCCAGAGGTATACTCATTTAGATTTTGTCATTCCTGTGCTTTTTTAGTATTTTTTTTTTTAATGTACCAAAAAAAAAAAAAAAAATTAGAAGAGAAAAGCTTTTTTCATTCCCGTGGGAAGTCTGAAAAATGGTATAAAACATATTACACCTGTCTATGGAAAAGCAGCGCCTGCTCCCATTTATAGTATATTGTACTTGCTTAGAGCACTAAAAGCATTTGTTTAGAAGGGAAGGGATTAGAGTTAGCAGCAAACAATGCGCAAACCCCATTTATTTATTTCCTTGTTTATTGTGAACTATTCAGAAAGATCTATCCTGTCTCTGGGAGTCTTCATGAATATTAAAAGTTTAACAGAAGGATGAATATTCTTAGTAGAAGAAAGTCGTGATTGCCCAAGGCCACAGCATTCCGTCTCGGTATCAGAGACAGGTTGCTCAGATCTTAAATCCCTTTGCATAAAGGGTAATGTTGAGTAATCAGATGTCGCAGGCTGCCCTCTGAGAAAAACCCAAGGAGGCTGAGGGGAGACCTCATTGCCCTCCACAACTCCCTGAAAGGAGGGTGTAGAGAGGTGGGGGTTGGCCTCTTCTCCCAGGTGGATAATGACAGGACCAGAGGAAATGGCCTGAAGCTGCGGCAGGGCAGGTTTAGATTGGATATTAGGAAGAATGACTTTACTGAAGGAGTGGTCAGGCCCTGGAACAGCCTGCCCAGGGAGGGGGTTGAGTCACCGTCCCTGGAGGTGTTTAAGAAACGTCTGGATGTGGCACTTCAGGGCATGCTCTAGTGGCAGAGTCTGTAGGTTGTTTGGTTGGACTCGATGATCTCAAAGGTCCTTTCCAACCATGAAGATTCTGTGATTCTATGATTCTGTGATTCGTTATAATTCACAACTGCTATTCCAGCAAAATCAAGTGGGGTATACATTTATGGATAAGTAAGGAAGTGTCAGGGATGGAGAAGCATCCAGAGGGCTGGAATTCCAGCCTGGAGAGCTCTCAGAAGCAGCTGAGATGCCTGTGCTGTGTCTCATCTGCAAGAGCTGGGAGCACGTCTTGCTTCCCAGGGCTGCCCATCGCCCTCCTGCCTCTGCGGAGCTGGGGACGTACCGCAGAGCACGTCTGCTGGACAAATTGCCCCTAGCCTCAGGGGTGGGAAGACCTGCCCACGCTGCGGGTGAGAGGAAGAAAACACGATCGTTGAACGTTGTCAAGGTCAGGGCCAGTCCTGGAGCTGGGGATGTTGCCCCTGGGACACAGCCACTGCCACTGCTACTACCACTACCCCTTCGCTTTGCACGTAGGAAAGAGAATTTCAGTTTTTGGACCATATTTCAGTTTCCTGGAGAGTGTTTTATACTTCTACGGCTGTAGCGTCGCGTCCACAGAGACCTGCTGGCTGCATAGTTGTGTGAACAAGGAGAAAGAAAGATGGGAGAGCCTTGGCCTCCCTCCTGCACGGTACCTGCACGGCAGGGGTTGGGTCCTTCAGCTGCAGAATTCAATGCTTGGAATCAACGGGAATTGAGGAGTCATTAATTCTCAAATTCTGATCTCAGTTACGCTAGCTGTAAGGTGGAGCAACTCCTCAGAACTCACCATTTATTTATGGATTTACGCGAGTGTATCCGGGGGCAGTATTTGCCTCCATATTTGTATGCAAACAAATTGTTTGCCTCAACTTTCCAGAAATAAAGTCTTCACTTAGTGGCAATGTAACACAATTGGGCTTTTTTTGCTGTTGTGCTTTGTTTTGATTTGTTTTTCTTTCATTGAACTGTATCCTTTAAGTATTCAGAAAACAATCTGGGGCTATTTATAACCTTGCGCACTGGATCAACTGTTCTCTTCCTCGGCGCTCCATTTAATGTGAGAATGATGGAGAGGAAGGCACTGTTAATTTTAATAAAATTAACTTTGTAGTGTTATTTTCAATGCTTTATAATAAGTTTATATGATGCCCCAAGGGCAGCTCTGTTTGTACTAAAGTATCTCGATCACAGTTTGGTTAGGGCAGAATCACTTGGCTTTATTTTCCTTTTTTTTTTTTTTTTAATAGCCTGAACTCAAGCTGTTTTGTAGCTGCCCTGTGATACAAGTAGATGCACTCTTGGGGCACTGATTAAAATTTGTATGTTTTAGAAATATGTTCCTATAATCATGTTGGCACAAGGGTACCTCTGAACTATTGGTATCTGTGCTATTTTTCACATCAAGGTGCAAGCAGGAAATATTCTGAAGCACAGATAACTTATATTCTTCTTAAAATACTATCCATGCATACTAATTAGTTGTAACCATGGGAAGCAGTATTAACAGTATACTTTTCATTTTAAACCAGGCTCTCTTGTGCTCCACTTGATTAATTGTCACAGAGTGTAATTTTATCATAGTTAAAACTAATTCAAGCCCATTTCCCTGTAGTAATATATATTTTTTTTTGGTTTGCAGAAATTAATATTCCTCAAAAACTAATTAATGATCTCCAAAGAATCATTTGCATAAAAGATGTTGGAGTTTTACAGCAATTATGCATTGTATGTAACTCATTAAAAGGTCCATTTTCATTACTGGATTTAGTGATGGGGTGACAGGCGTAACCGCTCCAAATGGCCGGGCAAAATGCGAAGTGAGACTGGGAAATCCTCTGGTCTAAAGCCATCAGTGGAGCCAAGTTATTTCTTCAGCGTGAATTTTTTAGAAGGAAAATGGCTTTGAAATTAACCATAAGGTCCTTTGAAGGTTACCTCTTGCCGCATAGAAGCTGTGGCATGTTCCTTCCACCCAAAGAAGGATGCAGCTGATGGTGTATGGAGGGCCGGGTTCTGCTGCCTCCATTCTCACTGTGTAATGTCCCCATCAATGGTGGCGCGATGTCAGCTTGGCCTCCTGGACCACAAGAGGGAGATGGGGGTGTTCAGCCTGGAGAAAAGGGGGCCGAGGGGAGACCTTCTCGCTCTCTGCAACTCCCTGAAAGGAGGGGGTAACCAGGGGGTGTCGGTCTCTTCTCCCAAGGAACAGGCGATGGGACAAGAGGAAATGGCCTCAAGTTGCGCCAGGGGAGGTTTCAGATGGATATGAGGAAAATTTTCTTCACCAAAAGGGTTGTCAAGCATTGGAAGAGGCTGCCCAGGGCAGTGGTGGAGTCGCCATCCCTGGAGGGATTTAAAAGACGGGCAGACGTGGTGCTTAGAGATACGGTTTAGTGATGGGTTTTGTCAGAGTCAGGTTGATGGTTGGACCCGAAGATCTGAAAGGTCCCTTCCAACCGAGGCAATTCTAGGATTCTATGATTCTAAGATGCTGGGCAGAGTGGGAGAGGGTGGCCACCGGCTGTAGAGCAATAAGACTCGATGGCAAGCACCAGTCCTTCTTCAAACCTATGTCCATCACTCTTCTTTTAAAGGGAAGAATTAGAAACGCCTTTTTTTAATCTTTTTTAAGTGATAGGATTTGGCTCAGAAACGGACCCGTCGTTCTGTTGTGCTGAGAGTGGCTGTGCATAACAAACTTTAATATGTTTCATTTGTCTGAGCCATCGTTAAAGCCCACCAGGCTTGCTGTGCACGAGGCAGCATAATTCATGGCAGACAGAAGATCCATTCATTACTCCTGCCATAATTACAGCAAGAGCGTTATTGATAAATCAAACAGAAATAATAATTCTTTTGAAAAAATGCAGTGTTTGTGGCTTTCTAACGCAACAGGAAGATACTGTAAAAATCAAATGTGAAATCAGTCTTCCCAATCACGCGTTTATTGGGACTTCCGAGACGCGGAACCAAAAACGTTCTCACTTTTTCCCTGTATTTCAGGTATATATTTCATCTCAGGCAGGATTAATATATAAAGAGTCAGACATTACAGCTGGAAACATGCATTTTTCCTCTTTCACCCCCGCCCCCGTGTTCCCCAATAAATCAGTGCTAATAATATCTGAGGTCCTAATCCAGCAAAACACTTAAGCACGTACTTAACCTTAAACACATGAGTAGTCTCATTATAATCAGAGAGGCTCCTCGCGCTTTAAAGTTAAGCTCATATTTAAGTGCTTTGTTGAATCACAGCCAACATGAAGTAGCAGAAACCAAGGTGTTTTCTGCATTGAAATCCAAGTACAAAGAGGTGGCATTAACGCTGTGGCTTGCACCGATGAAAAAAAAAGCACTCCTGGAAGTGTGAATTACAAGAGCACTATTAATTCACCCTCGCGGGGCACTACGCGGGCTCCAGAGAGGGGATTTTCAAGGCTGAATGTATGTAGAAGTGCTAAGCAGAAGCAAATAGAAAAATAGTTATCCTGGCAATCACTCGTGACTACTGCGCCCACCACCATTTCTAACATTTCCAATTATTCCTGTCTCCATTGTTATCGCGTCCTCGGTATTTTTCTGTGTTTTAAATCCCAGAGAGCGTGATTCCGCCAGGCAGGTAAATACCACAACGTTATTTGTACAATGGGTCCCTGACAGTGTTCCTGCTTATAATGACAAAAGAAATATTAAATAACAACAATCTTCTATCTGGTAGTGGAGGGAGGTTATCCAGGTCTTTGTTTTTTGTGGAAAAATACACCTTTGTCTTCAGATTCCCAGAAAGGTGTTCAAATTGCGCAAATTTGCTCCAAGCAGTGGGGACTGAATACAAACATCTCTTTAAAACCTCACATAAAATAAGCAAATTTCACTTTTTTTGCTTTCTATATTTAACAAGAGGCATCCAGTGTGCAATCCGTTTCAGACTCCGAGTTAGCCCAATGGCAATCCCGCCGGAATTTTAATATTTTACAAGTGTGATCTAAGGCTAATTTGTATCTGCATATAAAATGAAGGCAATTAAAGAAGGAGGGAGGAAGGAGGATCTGATGTGGCCTCTCTCCTATTATTCTTGATTAATTTGGATAACTTTTAAGGACTAATTATCTTCCTCTACTAGGGTATTTGAGGTAGCGTTTCATCCTTCTGGATGTATTCAGTTGTACTTTAATTCTGCATAAACCTGACCAGCAGCTGCGGAGTTTGTGAGCTTCTTGCTTGTCCTCATGCAAAACGTTTTCTCCCAGGACGGTGAGCTTTGAACTCTGCCGTGGCTATTTTTGCAACAGGTTGGCTGGGGTTGAAACCGAAGCCTTACTATGAACTAAATTGTTGTCAAAAGCCTATAGTATACAAATGCTATCGCTGAAAAATTCAATCTGACTCATCCTTGTGTAGAAGATGAACTAAGAGTGCTGCTGGTGTCTGTATGACCTTGCCAAGAAACGGCTCCATCACTGATGGTCTCCCAGAGCTTGGGAGCTTTGCGTGTTCCTTGGCCTCATTTTTTTGTGTATGTGTACTGCAATATTCCTCTTTTTTTTCCTTTTTTCCAGACCAGAAATGAACGAACTGCTCTCTTCTCCAAACATACGCCTTTGTAGCACGCGGCTTTTGTATCTGAAATGTTTATTTAGAGTTGCCACTTCACTTGCTGAGGTCAGAAGGTGCCCGATGCTACATCCCCTCCGCGCCCCTGAGCTTCTGCCGAATTGGTGCGAGGCCAACACAAGCTCTTGTGGACCTGGGGGAACAAAGCAAAAGCCAGGCTGTAAATAAAACACCTCTCGTAATACATCTAAGGAGAAGGTCTAGAAGGCTGGACCTCAGAAGATAAAGTTTTTTGAAGGCTGAGGATGAGAGCTACTGAAAGAGCAGCCTTCACGTGAATACACCTCGTTCCTCTTCAGTAGGAGACACGGTTATGGCTCGCCCTCTTCTTCCATGCGTATATTCTAGATTAAAGGTAGCGCGCACGGCGACTTGATGCTGATGGTCTGGAGAAGAAAATTAGGCAAAAGTCTGATGCAGAGCTAGCTTCGCCTAGAGCTTTACGCTGACACTCAGTATTTCTAAGCAAAAGCATCCTTCACCCAGGTTCCCAGAAGATGTTTGAAATAAAAGATATAAAGGAACAGATGTATTCCACTCACTCTCTCCGTGAGCAACAAGCAACAGCTGCTTCAGAGAAAGGCAGGATAATCTGCTTGCTGGCAACATTTTTTTAAAAGTTCCCAAAAGGGAGAAGTCATTGTATGGCTGAAATAGAAGCGTTTACCTCTCTCTCGCTTATTTTAAAGTACTTTCTGTCTTATGATTTTTCTCTGCCTGTTCCTAAATCTTTCTAAATTCATGGCTTCAAGTGTATTTTGTGGCTATAAATCTCATGGGGTAGTTGCGGGGTTTTTTTTGTGTAGAAAAGTTTTCTCTTATTGTTTACCACCTTTTACCATCATGAGTTTCTTTTTCTACGGAGAAAAAAATATCCCTATCCACCTTTTGTTCAGGCCTACAGGAAAGCTGGGGAGGTACTCTTTATCAGGGGGCAGAGTGACAGGAGGAGGGGGGACGGTTTTAAGCTGAAAGAGGGGAGACTGAGATGAGATGTGAGGCAGAAATTCTGTGCTGTGAGGGGGGTGAGCCCCTGGCCCAGGTTGCCCAGAGAAGCTGTGGCTGCCCCATCCCTGGAGGGGTTCAAGGCCAGGCTGGACGGGGCTTGGAGCCACCTGGGCTGGTGGGAGGTGTCCCTGCCCAGGGCAGGGGGTGGAACGAGATGGTCTTCAAGATTACTTCCAACCTAAAGCGTTCTATGATTGTATGATTCTATTTTCTATATATTTTCCGTATTTCCCTGTGTTTCTTTCTTCTTCTCACTGAATTAACGTGTTCTGCTATTCCTGTTCCCCCTTCAGATGAGAATTTCACCGAGACCCTAATCATTCTTCTCACCACCACATGCAGTTCCTCTGGTCACGCGGTGGGTGAAGCGAAGACAAAGCTACGGCACTGCCATGTACGCGATGGCATCAGCGCGTTTTCTGCGGCAGAATTTTTGCCGTTCTGTATGCATCCTAACCGTTCGTTTGCTGTGCTGCAGTGTGGCACGCAGGGCTGAGTCCTCGTGTGCCCTGTTGGCAGTTCTGCTGCGCTGATGTTGCTAATTTACCATCTCTTCTTCATATGGGTCGCTGATGATTTCACGGGAAAGAATGAAACAATAAAATTAAATTTTCATTTTTCCTTATATTGACTCTTAGAGAAACTATAATTTCTGACTTCTCTTTTGCGACGCATTTTCCAGCTTCTAACGATCATTACAGGTATTTAATTAATGAATTATCAAGCCTTGGGAACATTATATTTGTGAAGGAAAGATGTGTTAGTTTTAAAGAGTTACGTACTCTCTTATTGGGAACTGCTGTGGTAATGACCAATGTATTTATTGCATAAATTGTAATTGTTGCATAAATTGCATAAATGCAATTATTGCAGAAATACATCCCACCTGAACTTCATCATTCAGTGAAGATGCTTAAGGACCTAATTGCTCCTGGCTGACTCCAACGTCCATGGGCAGAGAGAGGCACCTCCAGAAGGTGTTTCAGATCTCAGTTGAGTTGAATTGCTTTCTAAAGGTGACTTTCTGGAACCACGTGACCAGTTTCTAATTTGCCTGTCTCAAGTAAGTGCAATCACTAAGTGTTACAGTCACCAAGGCAGAGTACCCATTTGCTGGAACAAAACCCCAACCAACCCAACCCAACCCAACCCAACCCGCCAACCCTTTACTGGGACCGCTGAGGCCTGTGCTGTGCTTCCAGCGGGATCGGTGGAAATCACTGATTTTAGGCAGCCCTTATGTCATCTCAGAAATTGATCTAAAGCCTGTTTAGAGTCACTGAAGACATTCCTGTTGATAGCAGCTTTGTATGAGACCCTTATAAGATAATGAATACAAGAACCATTTGTTGTCCAGTCATGTGTTCTGAAAATTGATTAAACATTTATTAATGCTTACCTAGTCGTACGTGCAGATAATTTTCATTCCTCAGTTGTTTCCACAATATTCAGTGTTCACTTTATCTATTGCTCAGTCATACCACGGTGTTGGATGCGTGTCACACTTTCTTCTCGTGGAACGGGCAGCCAAAAATTATTAATTTGAGCATAAAAAATGATGAATAAATAACAAGGAATGGAACTCTAGTACAAATATGAGGCTCTTGGGATTTGAAAATAGTTCTTTGACTATGAGCGGTAATACCGGTATTTCTGAATGATTAATATTATAATGGCACAGAGAGAAGAAAATTGAAAAAAGGTGCTACGAGGGAAAAATATTAATATTTTACTCTGTGACCTAGATAAACACGCATATATATATTTTTGCATTATTTCTAATATATGTTAGACACATGTATGTGTCTGTGAGTGTATAGTAGAGGTTTAAAAGAATATGAACGATATTAGTACTTTTAAAAAAAGTGTTTATTAGTCACATGTCTGACCAAGTGTATGTGCAGCTTTTACTGAAGTCATGGGGCCTATTTACATCCATTCTAGGGCAGAGCTTCAACTTGTATAGAATCACAGAATGTGTTGGGTGGGAAGGGACCTCCAAAGGCCATCCAGTCCAACCCCCCTGCAGTCAGCAGGGACATCTTCAACTCGATCAGGTTGCTCAGAGCCTCATCCAGCCTGGCCTTGAATGTCTCCAGGGATGGGGCCTCCACCCCCTCTCTGGGCAACCTGGGCCAGTGTCTCACCACCCTCAGTGGAAAGAACTTCTTCCTCATGTCTAACCTAAACCTGCCCTGCTCTAGTTTAAACCATTGCCCCTCGTCCTGTCGCTACACGCCCTTGCAAACAGCCCCTCCCCAGGTTTCCTGGAGCCCCTTGAGGGACTGGAAGGGGCTGGAAGGTCTCCGCGGAGCCTTCTCTTCTCCAGGCTGAACCCCCCCAGCTCTCTCAGCCTGTCCTCACAGCAGAGGGGCTCCAGCCCTCCCAGCATCTCTGTGGCCTCCTCTGGCCCCGCTCCAACAGGTCCGTGTCCTTTATAACAGAAACAATCTGTTGTGATGTGCTGTTTTCTCTGTAAAAGGTCTCTTTAATTTGTCTAGCTTTCTCTAGGAGTCCGGATTATGTGAAATAGGAGATTAGAGTGTATTTTGTGGAAATGACAAAGAACTTAAATCTTTTGTCTTGCCCAGACAGAAAGACTATGTTGAAGCTTACGAATATCTTTAGACTTGAACCAAAATGGCCACACTGATGTGCAAAAAGATCATAGAATCACAGAATTGTAGAATGTGTTGGCTTAGAAGGGACCTTTAAAGGTCATCTAGTCCAACCCCCCTGCAGTCAGCAGGGACATCTTTAACTAGGTATAACTTTGAAAATGGTGTAGCCAGTGTCCTAAGCCCAAATAACATTCTGTATCCTCAGAAATGATAGGCTGGGCTCATACAAAAAGATGAAAGATTTTAGATCAAGCAGGAGGAAGGCTGGAAACCAAATCTTCTAAGGCCCTTGGATGAGTACAAATATAGAAATGCAAGGAGGGAGATCCTTTTTTTATGTGAACATTACGATTTTAGAATACGATTCTGTCATCGTGTAGACAGGGCTGAAGACTGCGGTATTTCAATTGGATGTCAAAATAGCAGCTCAGTTTTTAAACTGGTATTAGCAGGAACGTGAAGGATTGAAATTAGTTATTTGAATAATGCTAGTCCCTTTTCCCTAGAGAGTAAAGTTTTTTTGCATATCACTTATGAGACAGTGCAGTACATCTAACTCCATTTAGACATTAACATTAATTGCTAATGGTTTCCTTTTACAGATTCTAAATGGTGGATTTATTGAATCATCCGAAACGTGCTCCTCCAGGGGTACGTAAGAATAAGCTTGTGTATCCTTAGGAGCAAACTGCAAATCAGCAGTTTTAACGCTGCCTAAGATTGTCTGTTGTGGGGCTTGGGGTTTTTTCTTGGTGCTTTTTTAAATCTTTTTTTTTTTTTTTAATTACTAACATATATCAACTTTATGTTAATTATGTGAAAACGTAACAGAAATATTCAGTAGCATTTAAGGAACTTAAAGTAGTTAACCTAGTTCTAAGCTGCAAAATGTTAGAAGATTCAGCACATTAAAAGAGGTGCAAAAATATGATGGGATATTTGCTTTTACTGGTATTCAGCTTTTATATGAAACTAAATTAAACTTATTTTCCTAAATATGTTAGTGAAACTTCTTCAAATATAGCCTCCTTTTCCCTCTGTCTTTCTCTCTCACCTCCACAGATCTCTTTTCCATCCTTGTGCAATCACCTAAAAAGTCACCTTTGCTTAATTAGAAATGTCACTTGAACTTGTTTGTGTTTCCTTCGGTGTACGGTGCAAAGCATTTATTTTCCGGTCTGGATGATGACTTTGAAAATTTTTATGCAGAAACAAACCAATAAAGAACAAATACATTTTCTGCAAGAGAGAAAACGGCCAGGTGGCCGGTTACCCTGAAACAATCAGTGCAAAATGATTTAGCGTCCCGCTCACCGACATACTCCCGGGAGCCCTAACAGAGGGAAACTCTGCTTCCTGCACAGCAGTCTACAAAGTTGCAAACGGAGGAGAAAAATCTTACTTCTGCATATTAATTTATGAGGGAAAATAGATATCGGGCTCGACGAGCTAATGGTTACCCAGTTTCCTAGGCTCTCGGTTCACTACGTCTTCTGAAAAATCCAAATATCTGCATAACTTTGTGGTGTTCGAAATGGAGGAGTGGTTCCTGTGGCTAAAAGCAGTAGCTCCACCTCATTCCCAGGACGTAGCTGAGCTCATGCAGCTGCATTGTATTTCTCTGTAGGCAAAGCAGGTTGAATTTAACTCGTACATGTTTGTTATTAATTATGTTGGAAGTAATTTCTTATTGTGAAATACCTTTACTGTTAATACGCTCTGGAAAATATTAACCTACGGGAACTTTTAAATGGATATATTTTATTTACGTTTGGATCAAATGCGTCCTGGTAATGGGAGGAAGCGAGCTTCTTCATTTCAGAAGACACTGATGCTTCAAATTCGTAACCAGGCATTACCGTGCGTACGGACTCAGTAGATCTAGTGAAAGGCTACGCAGTTCCACAGTTGGACGCTGCTGGGAGATCCTCGTGTTGAGTTATAGGAAAGGCGAAACAGGCAAAAAAATGAAATTAATCCCCTAAATTATTCTAGGTGTTGCAGAAATACATGGATCAAGTTGTACTGTGCCGTTTCTGAAAACGTCTCTGTGCAGTGATTTTTAATGAAAGCATTCCAAAAGAAGATGCGTAACTGGCAAGTTAGAAGTCTAGTTGAAAAAAGGAGTAGAAAGTTACGATGCAAGCATTTTCTTTTGCTTGTTAAGAGAGAAGAGATAGGGAATAAAAAAGATCAACACAAACTACAGACCTACCAGCGAGTACTTTCAATAAGTGCGTCTGGCTGCTTCATCGCAAAAACTGCTTGAGTAAGAATGCAAAAGTCATGACGAATCACTTTTTCCTGTAATGTAAAAGCATCGTTTTCTCCTTAATTGGTCCCCGTGAAAAAGCTGTGGTTTTGCTTGAAAAGTGATCTTTTTGTTTAGTTTTAATGAATACGGCGTTTCTGAATGGTTCTATATTGACAACTGTGAAAACCTTTTTTGTCTACAGAACTGCATACCCGGGGCCGTGACATCGCTTGTATCTCACCAAGGTGCCAGGCTTACGCCTTTATCTCCAATAATGACAGGTTTGTTCTGTCTCCTTGACTTATCATTTCCTTAGCTCCCTGTCGCCAGCGAGGCCCAGCTGATACCCAATTAGTATCCCAAGTGGCAGGGATGTTTCTGAGCCTGCGTGTGTTTGGCCTTCGGGAGCCGAGTCGAATGCTCCGTGCTCCTTACGGGAGTCGCGTTAGCACCTCTCTGAGAGCAACGCGATGTGCTCGCTCTTTTCCTCTTTCACCCGGGTGAAGTCTGAGCTGAAAACGCTGAATTCAAAGTGCTTGTGTTCCCTCTGCGTATCTACAGAGTCTTGCGGTTCCTTTGGAAATCAATTGTGAGAATTATTAAGGAAAAGGATCAAGTGGCATCTTTGTCCCTATCGCCCTTTGTTACGTGAGGTTAAATTTTAACAAAAAAATTGAAAGAGGCTCAGAGAGATTATTTGTGGCAGGTGCTGTTTGTGTCATCGTAAATACAAAATTTCTTGCAAAAGTATGCAGCACCTCCTTCTGGAGTAGGTAACCATTTTGAGACAAATGATTTCTTATCTGCTTATCACAAAGCCAAGCGCGGTCGCTCTAGGAATTCCAGAAATCCCGTCTCTTCTAGCAAGCTCTACTGAGTCATTTGGTAAAAACCCAAACTTTGCAGTTTTAACTCTCAGCAGATTTCTAAATTTAATGTTATACATTCAAAGCGTACTGTTTGCATCATCCTGATTATTGTTAGATGGAATGAAAAATGGTGATTCTGCAAAAATCTTGTAGTTTAATTTGCATTTAAAGTTCTTGCAAATGCATTTTAATTAACATTATGTTCCACATCACTACTTAGAAAGTGGTTTTACTCAGTACATTTTTTTTTAGGAATGCTGTTCAAATCTAGAGTATACAGTAGAGTTTTGTACCAGAGCTCAAATAATTCATTTCTTTTCAACAGCATGACAGTCTGTGGGAATACCTGTGTCGTGTCTTAGTAGTGACTGTAATTAAGGCATGGAGAATGAAGTCCAGGCTCCCTCTGGCTGCCCTGAGAAGACTCGGAGAAGGAAGAATGCAAAGAGCGTTCCTGTAGGCAAAATTCCAGTCCCGCTCTGGTCACGTACCCACACGTGAAGAGATGGAGAGGACTAGCCACCGATTCTGCGTCCACCCCACCGCTGATCGCTGGCTAAACACGGGTGAGAAGGTGCAAACGTAGTTTCTCAGGAATTCTCTTCCCCTGAAGAAGAAAGGTAATTTTCTTCAGGATATTTTCCACAGATAACACTGCCTCCAAATCTGGGCTCTCCTTAAATAAAACTGATCGTGGTACGCAGTCTTCCTAAATGTTGTTAGAGCAAAATACTGTGCAATTAGTATTCCAGCCTGGAAGTCCTTCCTGGCTGATTCTCTGAGATTTTTGAGCTGGTAAAAAGCAGTAGAATCCTACTTTTCCTGCTTGTCTCGGAAGAGAAAGGACAAAAAAAGGGTTTGTAAGAACATTTCAGTGGGAAAAGGGTTTCCTGACTAGATGGGGGTTCCAGGTACCTTTTTTTTTTTTTAATTTTTTTTTTTTTTTTTTTTTTTTTTTCCCCAGGGGCAATGTCAGCTTAAACAGATCCCGGTCTCCTTTATCCCTGGTCTTTTATTCCTTTCCCCACTCTTTCCGCTCAGCTGTGTCAAAAGTGTTCATGGGACCGCACTGTGACCAGAACGCAGTGAGCGACCGAGGTTAAAAATACTCTTGCAGGAAAAATAAGAGCAGGTTTCTTAAAGTCCGTTCACAAAAGGGTTTACAAATTGTACAGTCACTGTGCTGGTGGGAATGGCTTTCCAAGAGCGAAGTTGGGGAGTGAATCCCATGTACGTGGCCACAGCTACTAAGAAAAAGATTTATGGTATTGCGGAGTCCGTGTGTGTGTGTGTTACTGCAGATGCAAAGATTTTGGCAGATGTTTTATCTCCTGCCTATGTGAAGCCTAAGCATCTCCTGAATCTCCTAAATTTCAGTTTTAGATCTGCCTTCATGTATTTTCTTTCTTTTCTCTGCACTTGAGCATAGACCGTTCATTCAGGAAGACGAGTACGCAAAAAGAGAAAGATTGAAACTTATTCGCTTGTTCAGATCCCTATGACAAGCTTAAATTACACGCCTGTGGTGCTTAACTTAAGGCTAGATATCTGTCTAGAGGACATGGGCATGCAAGAGAGGGTTTATAGCTTTGTCTCTAGTTTAGCAAAGTGCCTTTGAAGTAGGTTGGCCACAGACTAAGTAGAGAGAAAAATTAGAGCTTGTTTAACTTGTGCTGAATGCAGGCAAATCTCTCTGTAAACAGTAGCTGCTAATAGTAATGGAAAATGCTCCTAATCCCTGCACAGATAAGGTAACAAATAGGAATGAGCTCTTGTTTCCATTATTTATAACTTTTGTGAACTAGGTTCTTCTCATTAACTGCTGGAGGGGCCACCAAAAAGTAGACCTAAAAGTCAAGCTAAATTATCAGCTTTTTTGTCTACTTTCTGGGAAAGGCAAAAAATGTAAGAATGGTACATCTATAGAAACTCTCAACGAGGAGACTGTCTTCAATGTATTCTAAGGTGGCTGCTTTTAAATTGATACAGGGGGTGCTGGTCAGTTCGTTTTTTTCCCTCTAGTTTCTTTCTTTGCTTGCTTACAGCCTTTGATAAAGTTTGGACGGTAGGAGGGAATGGACACAGAGACGGCAGCTCCCATAAGACAGCGTACATATTTTTTTTTCGCGTTTATTTAATAAAAAATGAGAACATTTCAACTCATTCCAGAAATAAAATACTTAATTTCCACTTTCCAGGGGGAAACAGCTTGTTTTGACTCGATTTCAAGACATAAATGAAAATTGTCGATATTTTGAGGGAGGGAGAAAGAGGAGCTGAGGAGGAGGAAGAGAAGAGGTTTTTTGATTAAAAAATTCTCTATCATCAGGCTCCTCTTGACCAGTCAGAATGGAAGATGTTAAGGAGCCCGTATTTAATCCTGTGGGGACTCAGCTCCTCGGGTTCTGTAGGAATTCACCTCTGTCGTTCCTCGTATTTCTTAATTGATGGCTTTGCATGAATTTATGCTTTTGATACTAGGTAGTTTGATATCACTTACTTTCTGTTGCCGTGGCTTGGAATTCGGCTGAGACTGACGCAGACTATGGGCAATGCCGTTGCCCTTATGTGAGTTGTGTAAAGACTGACTTGGAGGGGAGCGGGTTGCAAACGCTACGGTCCTGCCTCTCTGTTCCAGGATTCAGGTTTTGTATTCGAAACGTCAGAAATTGTATAGATGCCTTCAAACGATGAACGCCTCATTACGCTGAAAGGCTGACATACATTGGGAAGCAGAGAACCCTGGTGGGTTAGAGCCGTCTGTGCGGATTCCTTTACTAAGATGGGTGAGGGCGACTCCTGTATCACGCTCGGTTACCTCTTGCCAGGACTGTGCCCACCAGCTTTTTTCAGAGAGCAGAACACGATAACACACCTGCTGCGTGGTAAGCCGTTGAACCTCATTGTGGGAGTCCATTAGATAACTATTTTAATAAGAATAATCCCCTTGCAGGAATATTTCATAGAGATGCATCCTAAATGAAGGGGGTTATCTGCCCTGTATCTGTTCTAAGTATTAGTTCTGACACAAACTCTTTCTGCAGTTCGCTCAAGTCATTTCTATTTCCTAAAGAAAAGTTTCTGCATTGTTCATCCTATTCCATACTGTCCGTGCTACCCTGTCATAAATAATCTCAAACTCCTCGTGGCAGGTTTAATGTGTTTAAAGGCTTCCGAAACCCACTGTGATTGTCTAATCTAACTTTTTTCATAACAAAGCCGTAGGACTTGGCGGTATTCATTCCCGACGAAACCCAGATAGCCGCATTTGAACTAGAGCCCACCTTTTGAAAAAAAAAATAAAAAATAATAAAATCCCATATCGAATAAAAGGCCTTCCACAATTCTTAGAAACCTAATCATTAATTACTTTCAGAAGTTACCCGCTTTCTAGGTTGGAATTGTCTGGTTTCAGCTTCTAGCCATTGAAGCGCGTTAACCTACATCTGCGAGACTGAGGTGCTCTGTTCTCTGTGTATCCACGCGCAGGTTGTGATCAACTTACCTCTTTGCTTCTCTTTGAGATAAATACACTTAGCGCTTGGAGACTTTTGGTCTGTACATGTTTTTTTCATCCTCCAGTCATTCTCTGCTCCTTTGGTAACTCCTTTTCAACATTTTTCTTGATCTGGGGATATAAGAGTAGACATGACAGCAATCAAACTAGTGTTAGGTAGGTGTGCTCTTATTTGGTATTCACCTACTTTTACATCTAAAGGGTTGTGCTATTCTATTGGACCGAGCATCATATTAAAAGCTCACATGCAGCCTATTAGTCGCTGTAACTCTTTAATCTTTGAGAGTCACTATCTGGTAGAAAAGACTATAGTGGTGTAGGGGATTTTTGCTGTTCCCACGTCTGACTTTACGTTTCGGCCTTGTTGAAATGAACTGAAAGTTGAAATGAGATGTTTGTGCCTCCAGAATACCATCGGATCCAGGTCCCTGCCTTCCAGGAGACCGATAATGATGTTAAACAGCAGAGAACAAAGACTATACACCAAGAAGGGATCTCTAGAAACACAACGGAAAATAAAGCTGCTTAACAAAAATTTCCTGCTCTTAGTGACATTCTGAGGCATGAATTCCATGTTTATTTTGTAGCATTTTACTTGCCGCATGAATTCCATGTTTGTTTTGTGGCATTTTACTCGCCTAATCGAGACCTCCTGTAGCAGCGAGTCCGTCGCCTCACTGATCCCGATATATCGCAACAACATTCTGGTCCTTCACACAGTTGCCACGGTGGCATTTGGCAGGTTGCGTGCCCAGGTATTTGATGCTGTGTCTGAAAATGCGTAATGCGTTTTCACCTCAGACTTCATTCCTGCTAACCCAAAGCAGGGTTTATTTTGCATGGAAAGAGGCGCCGAGACACGGTACCAGGATGCTAAAACATAAAAATTGCAAATAGCGGAGCTGACGGGCAAAAGAGGTTCGGGTGTGCTGTTCCAGAGGGTTCAGTCACGGAATTAGCCTTACTCCAAGTAAAATGTCAGCTTCTGAGACATTTTTCTCTTGAGCAGCCCAGGCTTGCTCTGATTTATCTTGACGGTGATCTGCAGTCACCTGCGTACTCGACAGCAGAGCACAGATGGCGTAGCTGGCGTCCGCTACCTCTGTCTGCTGCATTCATTGTGCAGATCAAGTGTTCAAAGCAACAACTTCGATTCATAATAGATCAGATCCAAGCAACAACAATATTTTCCCCCGGTAAACCGTGATTGATGTCAAAGGCGGCTCCCACTCTGGCAATTTTCAGTGCGTTTTTTCCCTCATTTTGTGTTCTCGGTTATTATTCTCCGAGAGAGGAAAAATGGAGTGCGAACTAGTACCGGGAAGATGCTCCAAAGATAATGTTCGGGTTGAGTGGGGATCACCTGACGAGGGAGAGGATATTGACCATTTCTTTCCTCATGTGAGAAGCTGGTATTTAC
Organism: Sterna hirundo; assembly: GCA_009819605.1. Taxonomy (NCBI): domain Eukaryota; kingdom Metazoa; phylum Chordata; class Aves; order Charadriiformes; family Laridae; genus Sterna; species Sterna hirundo. Next base: position 3,173,025 of record CM020441.1, read on the forward strand.
TGCGCACAGAAGATTTCCTTGACCTCTGCTTGCTACCAGACAGAGAAGAAGCATTGAAAACATGGTTACAGTTACCAAAGTTTTAAGTCTGAGGTTTCCCTGGCATTTCTGCGAAGTGGCACAGCTGATATGCACCTCCTAATGGATTCAGTGCCATTAAGGGAATTCCACCCATAGAATAATTGCTGGAACTGTATTCCTATGAACATAAAATTCGGCCTAATTTCAATAAATGGAGCTTTTGGTCTGTATACACCTAGGTGAATCTGATTACAGAACAAGGTTCCAAATCAAAATCAGGATTAATAACAAATTCATATAAAAAAGAATTATGTCAAAGTGCGCATGCGTGAAGGCAGGAAGAGGTTTGTCTTGGACAGGCTCGTGGTCACCGTGGTAGTCACACCATCGTCAGAAATACCCCAGCACCAACGACATGTTTGTCCAAGTCCTAAAGACTCTTACTCAGGAGTTACCAGCCCGTGTTGCGCTATCCATCTTCTCTGCTGAGTGCACTGGGACACCTCTAAGGGAGAAGAAAAGCTGAGAACTTAAAGCCAGTATAACAACATTTTACATATATATATATTGTAATGACATCCAAGGCCAGGTTGGATGGGGCTTGGAGCAACCTGGGCTGGTGGGAAGTGTCCCTGCCCAGGGCAGGGGGTGGCACTGGGTGGTCTTCAAGGTCCCTTCCAACCCAAACCATTCTATGGTTCTATGACGTTATTACAGCTTCAGTCCTTCAGTTAAAATCATGTTCGATGAGAGAGAAGTCTAAGGAGTTATTCAGGATAGAAAAGGCATGTGGAGGGAAGTAAAAAGTAAAAGAAAGGTATCTACCGTGGCCTTAAGCCTGCGCAAAACGATGAGGGCTTTGCTTATGTTTTTCTGAGCATAAATAATTTTATACCCAGTCGTGCTGGGTAATCATGGCTAGATGATTCCGTATCTGCTGATACAGTCCATCCCCAGCTTCACCACTGACGTCTCTAAAGCCACATCACACACGAAAAATCAAAGCGAGAGCAGAAGGAAGGGAGAGGAAAAAATCCAGGAGGCATCGGACACTTACTGGAAAACATCGCTTTCGTGATACTTTCTAAGCACTGGTTTTGTAGAAATGGCAGCTAAAATAGCTGTTTACCACTGCACTGTATCCAGAGAGAAATGAGAGGGTTTATGAGCTTTAGAAAAATAAAAACAGCTGTTCTGTCAGGTAATGGAAAGGCATGTAATTGAGTATATTATCATCACAGTGCATGCAAAAGTGCTGAAAAGCTGTGTTTTTCTCCACGCTGTGTCATTCTAACTACTGCTTCCGTCATCTATACCAGCTCTTCTGAAAGACGAGAGAGTATGTCTGTATTCCAGAGCCCACCTGGGTCCGTACATGCACCTCCATGCTTGCAAAGAGCTTGCATGGGACGCTCCGTCCCTGTCGTGGTTGGCTTCTGCACTCTTATTTCTGTGGACACTGATTTATTCAGAAGCCTGCGAGAAAACTTTCCGTGTGCAAATACTGCACACGGGCTGCTAAAGACACCGTAAGATATTTTGTGTTTTCTGAACACGCTGTGCTTCTGATCCTTCTCCCCCATATCAACTGGTCGGTAGCTGGACCAGCACAGGTGGTGAGTAGGATGCTCAAGGCCGTGAGAGGTGGTAAGGAGGGTATTTCATCACTGATTCCTGAAGGCAGAACAGGACATCAGGAAGGAAACTGGGCGTAGTGAAAATAAAGACAGTTGTTGGGTGGTGCCGGTTACTGTGGGCACGGCATCTGCAGTGCACGTTTTGATGTTACGTATTTAATGCTAGCACGACCAGAATGTCTTCTGCTGGAAACAGATCCGTGATGTGTGCCCACATCCCGCAGTCACACAGCGTTCAAACGAGGGGAGGCCATCTAACGTAGGCTGAGGTAGCCATCCATATACCGGCATCAGAATTCCTGGTGGAAGAAACTGCAGTTCTGCAGGGTGGTCGTAGCCCGTGTTTTTGACAGCCTGAGAGATGGCACTGCCGACGTGAGCGCATGGGTGTAGGGACAGCGATGCTATCAAGAGCGTGGCTTCACAGGATCCGTCAGAATGAGATTATTTTTTTTTCCAATTATGACACTAAAGCACAGAGGATTTCCTGCCCTTGTACGAGTCATTCTGAGACGTTCTTGTCACCCTCAGTGCGCGAGGAAAATGAGAACTGTCTTGTGTGGATGTTTTCGTGCTTTCCAGGTATGCCTGAGGGAATGCGATGTCATGAGCTGTTTTACTGTATACGTTTGTTAGTTTACTATTGCTTCTTTAAAGACTAATTGTGGTTGTTGGTCTTTGGTTTTCTTTCCCTGCTGAATACTTTTTTCCAGGAGGCCAGTGGGCCTATTTCTGGCAGAAAACAGAGCAGAGTATTTGCTGTCCTTTTTTAAAATTCATAGTATGGTTTGCTAGGCAGGGTAAATGTTTGCTCTCTATTATATCCGTATTTCGTTTCTAAGCATTGGCTTTTTCCGAGTTGCTCCTAGTGAGGCTGCTGGCCTGCACGCGCTTCAGGAGGAATTTCAGATTTCATTAGGTCAAAACCAGTCAGCTGGACTGGAAGGGTGGAGGAAACGAGCTGAAACCGGGGACATTATTTTAGGGTCTGGCATAACGTCAGGGACTAACCCTCAGCAACTAACCCTCAGCAGAAAAAGGGTCAAATCTGGTGGCACAGGGAGGAATGTTTTCCGTGCATGGAGAGGAGATTCAGCTTGCTGAGGAATGGAGAGAAGTAAAGCTATAGAATCACAGAATCACGGAATCTTCAGAGTTGGAAGGGACCTCTAGAGATCACCTAGTCCAACTCCCCTGCTAAAGCAGGATTGCCCAGAGCACATCCCTCAGGGCTGCATCCAGGCGGGTCTTGAAAGTCTCCAGAGAAGGGGACTCCACACCCTCCCTGGGCAGCCTGTTCCAGTGCTCTGTCACCCTCACCGTAAAGAAGTTTTTTCTCATATTTGATCGGAACTTCCTATGTTCCAACTTGTGCCCATTGCCCCTCGTCCTGTCACTGGGAACCACTGGAAAGAGCCTGGCTCCATCCTCCTTAAGCCCACCCTTTAGATACTTGTAAACATTAATCAGGTCCCCCCTCAGCCTTCTCTTCTCCAGGCTAAAGAGTCCCAGCTCTCTCAGCCTTTCCTCATAAGGGAGATGCTCCAATCCCATAATCATCTTAGTTGCCCTTCGCTGGACTCGCTCCAGCAGTTCCCTGTCCCTCTTGAACTGGGGAGCCCAGAACTGGACACAGTATTCCAGTTGTGGCCTCACCAGTGCCGAGTAGAGGGGGAGAATGACCTCCCTCGACCTACTGGCCACACTCTTCGCTATGCAGCCCAGGATCCCGTTGGCCTTTTTGGCAACAAGGGCACACTGCTGGCTCATGGATAATTTGTTGTTTACTAGGACCCCCAGATCCTTCTCCTCAGAGCTGCTTCCCAGCAGGTCCACCCCTAACCTATACTGGTGCCTGACATTCTTCCTCCCCAGCTGCAGGACCTTGCACTTGCTTTTGTTGAACCTCATTAGGTTCTTCTCTGCCCAGCTCTCCAGCCTGTCCAGGTCATGCTGGATGGCAGCACGGCCCTCTGGAGTGTCAGGCACCCCTCCCAGTTTGGTATCATCTGCAAACTTGCTGAGGATACACTCTGTCCCATCATCCAGGGTGGGCTCTTTAGAGCGTGTTCTCATCGGTTGCCTTGAGTTTCTTTATTTTCCCACCTGTCATGTTCTCCCCCAGTATACCTTATGGAAATGATGTGGTGGCGTTGGGCTCCTTACCGAGCTCCAGTTTCGGTTGTTGGTTTGATTTTGCTACGGTTTTCTCTCTGAGGCCTTCAGGGTCCTTGTCCCGGCCCAGGGGCTGTTTCAGCAGGGTGGTCTGTCCCAGGGGTTAAGTGTCCTTCCTCTACCCAATTTTTTTTTAAAAACGGGCTTCCCCTTTGATGCTGTACTTTCTGCCTGTTGTGCAAAACATCTGACTAACCCCGCTAGCGGTGCTGCCGTGCACAACAAGTTGCTCCCAGTAGAAGGCTGGGGCCAGCATGGGTTTGAAGTCCTCACTGAAGAAGGGATGGAGGCGAAGCGTGCCAGGGCTTGCTGCTGCACAGGCATCCTGAGGTTTTTAAAACACTCTTTTCTCTGTGCGGCCGTCCATTTAAACCCCACCGAAGAGTGCATTTCCCGCAGTCGTGTTTGCTGAACTGCCATGCCAACGTGGCTGGGATCCTTTGGCAAGGTGTCGGCGCACTGAGGCAGAGCTTGATGTACGGCGAGGCGAGGACCATCGCAATTGAGCTGGCTGAACGGAATGATTAACCAGCTGTCTATGAACCCACGGGTGGCCTCCAGGGCATTGGAGCTCAGAGAATAAGTGCTACAAACAGAAAATAGAAACCTGGGCAATTGTGAAATGACACTGGAAAGGAAAATAAATTTAATATTTTGGTCCCAGCTATATTTCCACTCTAAAACAAATGGTTTGAAAACTGCCTTAAAGCAAAACTTGGCATGATCCATACAAACCTTTGAGACATCCTAGGTTGAAAAGCCATGTAACACGTTCGGAAAGGTGTTGTGTGAGGGTGTGTTGTGGTTTAACCCCAGCCAACAGCCAGCACCACGCAGCCGCTCACACAGTTCTCCCCTTCCCCAGAAAGGTAGAGAGAGGAGGGAGAAAAGGAGGGGAAAAGGAAAGGGAAAAAAAAACTTGTGGGTTGAGATAAAGACAGTTTAATGGCAATAATAACAGAAAATGAAAATAACAGTGATAATAACAAGAATAATAATGACACGAGTCACTCTCACTGCCTGGTGAATTGACACCATCCAAAGTGGGTCATGGTTTCCCCTCCCTCCGGTGAACTCCCATTTATGCATTGAGCGTGACTTCTATGGGACCGAATATTCCATTGGCCATCCCATTGTTCTGTCTATGCTCCTTCTCAGCGTCTATGGGAAAAGAGTCCTTGAAAAGTACAAACAGCGCTTAGCAGCAACTAAAACAATATGCATTAGTGACATTCCTTGACAGCAATCACTAGGAAGAAAAATAACTCTTTCTCAGCTGAAACCAGGACAGGGTGGTAGAAGGATTTTGGACTAGAAGCTGGGTGAGAGACTAGTTATCAGTGGCAATCCTGTTAGGCTATAGACAGCAAGTATACAACGTACCCTGATCTGAAAAGTCAAAGTTCTTTCATCACATTAATTCACATTTCAAAGAAAGACATTTTCACGTTAAAGAAAAGTTATCCCCCTTCTTTTTAGAATGCTGTTTGAAATGAACTAAGAAAATTTAGATAATGATATAAATTATATCCTTCTAAAATTAGGTCAAATTCAGTAGGAGTATATATTTTGGTTTTTGTTTTGGAAAGAGAGGTCAGGGAGGCCAAGTGGATCAATATAATTAATTTCGATAATTAATCCACGTAGCATACCAACTGTATGGTCTCTGGACACAAGCTGCTTGTAATTCAGCAGCTACAATGACTTGGTTCTGCCTTGGAATACGTTTAGACACAGCAGCGCAGATTCTGGTTGCATTTGGCACAGGAGGCCCTGGCGCCGCACGCACGCAAGATGCAAGGGAGCAGGGCTGCACCCTTTTGCTCCCTGAAAAGGAATTTAAAACTTAATATGTGGAGACAGAGGCTGCAGATGTTACCAATATGAAAACTTTGTGGGCATCTAGTGCGCCAGGAATTCATTTCAGAATATAATTTTTGTGGAACGTACAGTACTTCAGTGTAGATGCCATGACCTGAATAGGGATGTAGAAGGATTTAAAAGTAAAGAATGACTAAATGAATGCGACACATTAGAGTCTGTTAAATGGCAGTAAGACACGAACAAGGTTTGTTAATGAGTGCTGTTGCATTTGTACGTGGATAGTCTCTGACACTGAGGACGCGTGTCCTCTCCGGTCTAGGTCTAGGGCTTTATATCGAAACCGTTTGAGGCCAAGAGTAATAACACGAGCTACAAATCTCCTGGTATTTGGCCTAAAGCAAGTCTTGCCCTAACTCTTTGTCTCACATTTGTATTTGTGGACTGATCTATGCCTTCTTGAACACCCTCTTTAATGAGTTATTTGTTTTCCTTTCCGCAGCTTTCCTTTTCTCTCCAAATTCTCCCTCCCTGCTTTGAAGTACTATTTAATTCCCGCAGGAGCTCTGAGATGACAGACCACATAATCCTCCAAATGTGGGGATTGTTATCGATACAGGCGATTGACTAGTAAATCTTTTTGTAATTTTCTTATTTGCTTTACCAGGTACCTGTCCAGATGATCTGTTGTTCTGAGGACCCGTTTGTACGGTGCAAATGAATACTCATAAATAAAATTCCCTGCTTACATCCAAAACTATCAGTCCTCGTAATGTCAGATGGTTGTATATGTTTTAAGTTTTCCTTTTAGAAGTGTTGTTATTGCACAAAAAGGTTGAGAACTTCAACCTTTTATAAGCATAGGGGTGCCTTTTATGCTGCAAAGGAAAGCCTGAGGATGGCTCGGAGGCATCTCAAGAAACTATTTCGCTCTTCCTACCACCTTTTTTTTTTTTTTTTTTGTTTTGTTGTTAAGTCAATATTCTCGTGATATCTTAAACCAACCTTTTGTGACTTAGGGAGGGCAGAAAGAGTTCTCAAGCCATGGGTCTGACCCTTCGGGGCCAGGTAAAGAGCCCTTTTCAGACACACGTCTCCCTCTGCTCTGTGTATCTCTAATGAGCTACTTAACGTTCCTCGATGAGTGTAAAGGAGAAAGCTTTGTTCTCTCCTCTATCTATTTTCAAGTAAGTCACATCGAGCTTTCAGGAACAGCATCTTTCTCCCTTGTGTCAAAGTCTCCGTGGGATGAAAGTGAAGCCTTTCTAAAGAAGAGTTATTACCGAAGCATCTTATAAGTGTGTCAGAGCAAAAGGCAGCTCGTTCATTTCCCCTTATTCGTTAGGCCTACATTAAAATCCTTTCTGCTTTCTCAGTGCCGGGAGTTTCGACTCACAATCACGCTGATATGTGGCTATACTGTGCATCTCTCTGTCCCACCGCACTCACAAAACACCCCGTTAGATTTTCCTCCTTAATTAAGAAATGCAACTAAAGGAACGCACAATTCGAATCAGAAAATGAACGCGGGACTTTTTTCCGCCCTCACTGTCTCATAAGCTAAAAAAACCCAAAATAAATAGAAAAGAATGATGCCCTATGACAAAATTCCTTTAAAGTAGGTCAGGTAGAGCTGATGTTTCTATTGTTTTCATTTACTCCTGTCACCTGTCTTCCTGGGACTCCATCAGTCTCTTAAAAAGCAAACTGTTCTACCTGTCAGCTTTCATCAGAAAACACAAACACATCAGAAACTAAGCTTGAAAAAAAATGCTCGCCTGTGATTTGTTCATTTTCACACCAGACTTGAGCTACACCTTATTACTTTCTATACATGCTGTTTTCCCAGTCAGCTTGGGATTAAAAAGTACATATATATTTATTTTGGGTTTGAGTGTCGCTGCATACCCTGCAGTGCTGTAAATATGAAACTAAAGTAAGAGAAACTCAGGATTCTGCACAAAAGTAATGACGGCTGAGCCTCCAAAGTCCTGGTTTCTGTGTTTAATATGAACCCCTGCCACCTTGGTCTCCCCGAGGGAGACAAGCGGTTTTAAAAGTATCAGTTTACATACTTCTGAATATGGAAGCGTTTGCTTACTTTGCTATAATTATGCCAGCGCTTCCACTGCCAACTCTTTGTTTTCATGGATATAACATTTGACTCTGGAAATGATTCTGGCTGAACCTTTTAATTTAATGTTGATCTATACCCTGCCCTGCCACAAGCCGAAGTTATTATAGAGGAGCTGAGAAAGAAGGAGAGGAGGCAGCACTTAATACTGCATCCTATGAATCCTGTTCCTATGATTAAAAAGAAAAAAAAAACAAACCCAAATCTGTTCGCACAAAGGCAACTCCTCAGCAGCTGCCTGATTGCCTGTATGAATCATAGAATCCCTGGTTGGAAGGGACCTCAAGGATCATCTGGTCCAACCTTTCTTGGCAAAAGCACGGTCTAGACAAGATGGCCCAGCACCCTGCCCAGCTGAAGATTAAAAGTGTCCAATGTTGGGGAATCCACCACTTCCCTGGAGAGATTATTCCAAGGGCTGACTGTTCCCATTGTCAAAAATTGTCCTCTTGTGTCCACTCAGAATCTCCCCAGGAGTAACTTGTACCCATGACGCCTCGTCTTTTCCACATGACTCCTTGTAAAAAGGCAGTCTCCGTCTTTGTAGACACCCTTGAAATACTGGAACATGGCGATAAGGTCTCCCCTAAACCTTCTTAAGACTGAGTAAAGCCAGTTCTCTCAGCATTTCCTCCTATGGCAGGCTTCCCAGTCCTGGGATCATCTTGGTGGCCCTTCTCTGGACCCTCTCCAGCCTCTCCACATCCTTCTTGTATAGCAGGGACCCAAACTGAGCACAGCATTCCAGGTGTGGCCCGACCAGCGCTGAGCAGTGGGATAATGACTTCTTTATCTCTGTTGGTGACGCCCTTGTTGATGCAACCCAGCACCCCGTTGGCTTTCTTTGCCGCAGCAGCACACTGTTCACTCACATTGAGCTTGTTGTCCACCGGGACCCACAGGTCCCTGTCTGCAGAGCTGCTCCCCAGACGGGTAGATCGCAGCCTGTGCTGCATTCCTGGATTTTATTTTCCCAGGTGCAAGACCTTACACTTGCCCTTGTTGAACTTCACGAGGTCCTTGTTAGCCCACTCTTCCACCCTCCCCAGGTCTTCCTGCAGGGTCGCTCTCCCTTCCCAAGTTTCCACTTCCCCCAGCAAACTTTGTTAGGGTACACTTGACCCCATCATCCAGGTCACTTATGAAGGTATTAAGCAGTGTTGGGGCCAGTATTGATCCCTGGGGGACCCCACTTGTGAGAGGTTGCGGGTTTGAGAAGGAGCTATTGACCACCACCCTCTGTGTGTCTCATGGTGACCCATGTGCTTTGCTTTTAGAAAGCAGAGGCACAACGATGTGTTTCTGGTGCAATGTAATAAATCACCTGTGGTGGGTATAGTCCACTTAATTAAAAAAAAAACAACAAAAACAACCAACCAAACCCTTTAACCTGTATTATCACTGGGGTATGAACTTCTTACTCTCTCCTCAGAGTTACTCTGAATTCTGGCCAAGTGTCAACTGCTAAAGAAATACAATATTAAATAATAAATACAAATGGACCAATTACTCCATGAAATTGTGATCAAGATGGGTAATGAATAGGTGTCACAGAGGTTCTGTGCCGCCTGCGTGGCCAAATGGGAAGGTTTCCAGCTGCAGAGAATATAACTTAGGGCAGGGAGCTGAGCAATCCCAGCTCACAGCTTCCCTCCCCGTGCCAAAGGACGGGATCTTGGGGGTCTCATGGCGAATGTGTAAAAGGGGGCAGGTGAACAGAATGGTTTGCTGGGTTGTGTTTTCCCAAGCTTAAAAGAGAGAAGGGGAAAAAGCAGGGCTGTTATGTAGGAGGGGAAAAAAACCCCAAAGCCAGCACTAATAGAGACAAATGGTACCTGTCCTTGAGATAATTAACAAAATAGCTATTTAAATCCAAAGAAAATGCAGAGAAGAAACAAATGCTCTAGATTCAAATTGATCCTCTTATTGATCAAATTGATACTCCGGTAAGTCAAGGTGTCAGGAAAAAGACTTAAAAACCCAAGGATTTGTATTAAGGTTAACGATGAAGAAGACAAAGAGAACTTCTGAACTCTACTGAAAACTTCAGAGAAAATTCTGAAACCCTAAAAATGAAATATTTGCTGGATTGTCCAGATGAGGTTCCAGTCCTCACATGGGTTTCTTTATTTAAATGTTAAAAAATAAACTTTTATCATAACTCTTGTGAATTCTTCTACTCAAATGGCCCTTTTCAGAAATCTGTGATTATAATGACTTCTGGCACTTTGCTTACCAATAAGACCAAACAGGTTGAGTGTTAGCCTTTGACTAGGCTTTTAATTTTTTTATTCATCTTTATTTCAAAAGAATATTTAAGTAATTACTTCCCTTTCCCTGAAAATAAGGCTGTTACTTAGTATCTAATATAACATAAATCTCTATTATAATATAAAATAAGGCCGTGATAGCTTAATCCAGGTTTATAGTATATATCACAATGTATTTACACTAATGAAATCCAAACTAATCGGAAATTAATAAAACAATTATCAATGCAGTTAATTAAAAACTACCATTAATCAATAGTATGAGCCTGGAAAACAGAATTAATTTACAGTATCGACAACGTTAACCATGTTATATAGTTTAAATTAAAAAAATCTGCACACTTGAAATTTATTTGTGATTCTGAATGGTTATATTACTTAAGTTCATGCGGTTGGTGAAAAAACAATTCAGAAATAAAATCCAGGTGACACAGGCTTTCACGCATAAATTAGAGATTTTTTTTTAACTACCTTTCTCTCATAACCTGACTATGAAATATCTATAAATATCCGCGACATAAATTCAGCAGCTGCATGCACTTACGTGACAAATTTAGCAGCAATATTCACGATGAGACTGAACAGCAAATAGTTCAGGAGCTCAGTGAATGTGAGTTGGTTTATGTTCTTTTTCAATATCCAAATACAGTAATCTTCACAGGAATTTTATTCAAGGCCCACACATCCACTCCTATACCGTGCAGTAGATAATGATTAAAAGAAGAATTTTGACAAGAGAAACATTTCTTGTACTCTGAAAATGTGCGATAATTTCATTCCATTACAGTTTTGACAGAAAAGATACGAAACCTTTGTAAATCCTTTGTATTAAATAGTGTAGGAGTCATATTCACTAGGAATTGTCAAATATTTATTCAAGAATAGATGGTTTCCTGTTCATGGGGGGTACCTTAATATGACAGCCTGTCAGAGAGTTATTGTAACGACGATTGCAATAGGATTGCGTAGATTTCAGTTAACATTGTTATTGTCTCAAAAAAAAAAGAGAGGAGAGGGCTCTGGTCACATAGTTTAACATGGCAGGTTATTATTTGTGCTAATTGCACTAAAAAAAAAAAGAAAATGAAGGTGAGAAATGTTCATGGTCAGCAAGACTGCCTTTTAGATGTGTTTTGATTTTAGACCCAATTAAGTTTTGTGAACTTCAACTGTGTGTTGTTGTTCCGTTGATTCAAATGGGGAACCAAAAGCTTTTCTTTAAATAAGATCTTGGGGGCCTGAACCGGGCGTATTTTTGGTATAATCATGTTTATTTGCTGAAACTGCTTACAAAATTCTGCTTCCCTGAATGTGTGTGTGTGTTGTGGGGGGAAAGCAGCCCTTGTTTTGTTATCTTAAACTTCCAGCCACCCCATGCAGAAGACGTTTGATGTTTCCTGAATTCTTTTTTAAAGTCTTGTCACAACTCCCTTTATCACCTTTGGTTAAGCAGGAAACTTCAGTCTTACTCTAACCTTAATTTCTTTGGCCACTCACATTATCATAGAATCATAGAATCTTCATGGTTGGAAAGGACCTTTGAGATCATTGAGTCCAACCACACACAAAAAAACCCCCTACAATCTCTGTCACTAGAGCATGCCCTGAAGTGCAACTAAAGGCCATTATTTGCTTATCCAGAAAATTGTGGCTTTTTTTACTCCTTTCAAGCAGTTCTTGGCACATCCCTTTGTTGTAATGAAATGTCTGATTGGGTCCAGGCTTCAGCATTTCCATGTGCTGGTACCGATTATTTTTATTACACCTGTTGGGTACTGAAATCTTACTCTATGTGAGGAACAAGGGCTCAGATTCATCAGGAACTGGAAATACTTTTCAGATAATCGGAACCTGTTTAGGAAGGATAGACTTCAGCAGAGATGTGAGGGAGCAAAGCTGCCACCACTTTGAGTGTTCAAGATGAAAAGTCAAGGAGGCAACTAGTACAGCAGAAACCATTCTTCAGGATGAGGTTTCTGTTGTGGGTGAAGCCCCGTATCCTCAAGAGAAGAGCATGGAAATACCAAAATCGAAAATGGAGGACAGATTGTCATAAATAGGTTATAAAAAAAAATATCTAGATGGAATCATAGAATCGTCTAGGTTGGAAGGGACCTTTCAGATCATTGAGTTCAACCATCAACCTAGCACTGCCAAAAGCACCATGTCCCTCACCACCACATCTACATGCCTTTTAAATACCTCTAGGGATGGTGGCTCCACTGCTTCCCTGGGCAGCCTGTTCCAGTGCTTGGCAACCCTTTCAATGTATATACTTATACATGAATGGTGTGATTCTAAGAAATAAGATGGGTGAACTTTCCCAAAAAGAAAAATCAGTAAGCTGGCCTGGTGGAAATGTGTGGTGAGAAGACAATTGGTGGGGCATCGCGATATCAGGATAAAACACACACAAGAAAAATGGAATAAACTGCAATGTTGACGGAGACTTTGGCAAATAGAGAACCTACAATCTAACCAAATTAACTGATTCAGTGTCTCAAAGATAACATAAAATCTGTAAAGAATGGAATTTGAGCTCTGAGATGAGCTAGTTATTGACCTTCTGTTATGTTAGAAGGCTGATGCTGTCTGTGATATGTTTACAAAGATCTGACAGGCATTTAGGGACAATAACAGAAAACTTTAGTTACTACCAGGTATTCCTTGGGGATGTGATTAAAATGATTGATGGCAAAACAGCCAGACTTCAGTAGAAAGTTCTGGTGGATCCGACAGAAGGTCTGCAGCCTATTCAACACGCACGCGGTAGAGCCACCTTCTAAAAGACCCTGTGAACCATGGTCACGCCACTGCTCCATGAAGAGTCTACCTTACACCCCTCGTGTGCCATGGAATCAGCTCTGAGCACAGGGTGTCTTGCTGGGGTTCCTTGCCCTTTTTCCTTGGGCAAAGGTGTGGTGGGGTACAGGCAAGAAAATGGGAGGGACGGAGCACCAGGAGATTCCTGTGGTTTGGTTTAGAGGTAGGCTGGCTGGAGCCTGCTCACCTTTTGTGTTGGTGGTGGTGGAGGAGACCTGTGTGGCAGAGGCTGACAAGGAGCTCTGCAGCTCCAGGGTGTCGGTAGGGACCCATCTGCTGGAAACGGGACAAGGTGGTTCTCTGGCCTGGCCTGCTCCGACTGCTCTTGCGTCCTTGGATAATCTGGAGTACGCTTGTCCTGAGGGTGGGCTCCAGCTGTCGTAACATCTTTCATGTACTTCATCTCTCTTGGTAGGGGTACCACTTGACCATGGGCAGGTAAGGAAGTCAGTCTGGAGTCCTGAAAGATCTGATGAGAGTGCAGGTCAGTCTTTGTGCAACTGATATTTGCAGAAGGAATGTCATAACCTGAGAATATTTTAGACCTCAAGGCACTTGCACGGGGCAGGTCAGGATGAGCACGTAGCCTCAGACAGCCTGTGGGTTGGGAGCGTATGGATTGGTGATCCACGGGATCAAAGCGTGACTGAGCAGCACAGTCACAGAAAGACCATAAAATGTGTTTGATGCTATCGCTGTTTACGCAGAAAGAATGATTCGAATTAGTTGCATTATAAAATAAAGACGTATAAGAAAATTGTTTTGGAATCAGAATGATAGAAGGGACATATACGTACAATATGTGCCCAGTCCATCAAAAAGCTCATTGCATTTTTTTTTTATAGTAATAGCAGTTATATTAGGTGAACAGCACTCAGTCATGATACAGCTAATTCGCAGGTGTATGTCAGAAATAAAATCTCGTGGTCAGTTCATTGAGGTGAAAAATCTTAACAGCCAGAGAAAATCCAGAGGCAATTATGAAGCTGACAATGAGTGAAAATATTTCCAGTATTAAAAAATATCCAACACTGGCAATCGCTTTTGTTTGTGTGTTTATCTTTAATACTTCATTCCCTGTGCAGGCTGAATATCGCAACATTGAGTGCTTGAGGGTAAAATGGAATCTTTATGCACACATAAGTGATTTCATTCTTTTTTATTTTGAAGTTGAGGTAAAAGCGGTGAATTAACAAAGGGGAAAGCAAATAGACTTATAAAATGCTTGAGTTTTTACAGCAGTAGGTGATATCGATTACACAGACAAAGACTTTTTTACAAAGGCATAATTTGAAGGTGATGGTTTCTTTCAAAATAAAAAAACAGGTTGTAACTGAAATCTATGGAGAATCTTACTGGGGAATCTGTGTTCTTTAGTATTAATTATATTGGTTGAGGATTATAATAAAAATCTGAAGTAAAGGGGAGGTAGGGTTCTTTTCTATGGATTTCGAATAAAATGTTCTGATTTTGCTTTGAAAGTGCAATGAGAATACTACCTTTAAGGACTTAATAGAGTAGGAGGAGGTAGACAGGATTCCATATGGATCTTGGAAAAAAAAATCCTTCCTATTATGCACTTCATATAATGCCGATGGACCTTACATGCGGTTTATGACAGTAAGGTAATGACTCAGATTCATTTAAGGATTTGTAACATAGGATTTATTTCCTGAATTCACCCTCTTCAGCCTCGGGTTCTTCGTCTTTCCAGAAATAGTTATAGGGAGGCCAAAGAACTGTTCCATCGTCGGTTGTGCCCTCATGATAGAATCACAGAATGTGTTGGGTCGGAAGGGACCTTTAAAGGTCATCTAGTCCAACCCCCCTGCAGCCAGCAGGGACGTCATAACTCCCTTGGTCTGAAATGCTTTAAAAGTGTCTGGGTAAGATGGGCAAGTCCAGAACAGGACAGGGCAGCTTGTTAAAAACAAATGAAGGCAATGCCTAGGCATACGATGTTGGTTCATTGTTTCTAGGGGACAGTGTTTATTTAGAGGTTGAAAGACACGTCATTTCTGAGTATTGGTGTTAGCAGGGCTCTCAAAAGTCATCCTAATTTTGTTAGTTTAACGTGAGGTTGTTTCAGAAGAAACCCTTTGTAAAACAACACTTTTTTGCCTTCTTGTGTATCATTCATAGAATCACAGAATCATAGAATCACTGAGGTTGGAAGGGACCTTTAAGGTCATCAAGTCCAACCTTTAACCTACCCTGACAAAAGCCACTTCTAAACCATGTCCCTAAGTGCCCCATCTACCCTTTTTTTAAACACCTCCAGGGATGGTGAATCCACCACCTCCGTGGGCAGCCTATTCTAGGAAGCTACACTCAGCATTAAGACCCTTGACACCAGAAGTTTCCTGGTTTCTCCCAAGAGTTCTCCAGGGCCCATAAATGTTGGCCTCTGGGCACACCTGCAAGCACATACATTTTGAGAGCTTTGAGCTCAAGCCTAAGCCCTGTTGGGAATCAGTGTAGACATTTCTTGTGCCCATTTTGTGTTTGAGTTCCAGTCACGTAGGCACACTTGGAGCATGTTTACTGTGGTGGGGTATGAAAAATTGCAAGTAAAGAATGTGATTTTTTTTTTTTCCCCTTGCCTTTTGATCAAGACGCATCCTTCTTCCCCGATGTGTACTGCACCAGTCAGAGCAAATAGGGTTGTGGTCGAAGATGGGAGAGACTTGATTTTCCTTCCATCGTCTGTCTAAAGAAACTCAACACAGTGAACTTGCCAGAAAACCGTGTTTTAGTAGGGGGGGATCTCTTGATTTTTCTTTTGGGGACACATTCCTTGTGAAAATAATTGAACTTTCATTGGGTGAAGAACATGAGACAGACATAGCAAGCAAACAAGAAAATGAAGTTATGGCTTAGCATTTCTAGCTTCAGCTGCAATTAACAGAGCACGTAAGATGCCAAGAGCAACAGATTAGAACCATTGGGTTGCTTGTCCTTTATCCCTTGTCTGATAGCAGTAAGCCTGACTGCGGGGCAACTGAATAAAATCGTGTCTGGTTGAACTCTCTGAGAAAGAGATTGGATCCATAGCTGCAGGAGGAGATCTTATGCATTCCTGACTTTCTCCTTCCACAGCCTGGGCCCAGCAGAAGTTCATCTTTGGCAGTTTGCCTTGGTTACTATGGGCTTTCTCTTTTTTCACATGTAGATTCCCCATATACAGCGAGTCTTCAAAATACCAGGAGTGATTTTAAGCTTCTCTGGTAATCTGTTTTCCATGGGATTTTCCAGGATAACGTAATGGATTTATGTCTGAGCTATTGAGAGAACAAGTACAGAAGTACTTGTTGCGTGTTTAGGCAAGTATTTTGGGGAAGACACGCAAGCTTTGAAAGGCTTCTAATTCCCATTTTTCTTCAAACAGAGCTCTAATTAGTTGCCCACATCTCTGCTATTGAAAACGGCGCGCCGGATTCTCAGCTGGTGAAAACCAATAATACAGATTTAATACAGATAAAAACTTGGCAGACTGGATGAATAAGTTAAGTATTTTCCAAAGGCAGATTTACACTGACTGCCGTCAGATTGTGTTTTTTCCTAGAAGATAATTTATAACAAAGATGCAAGATGACAAGGCAGAAGTATGTTCAGCGTTTTTCAAGGAGCCATTTGTCAAGATTGACCTTTCCTGTGGAAATATCTACAATTATTAGTCGATCCAGCTATCAAAGTTACTTCAGGAGGGAAAAACCGTGCCTGTCAATCAGCGTGGTTTTGCTGTAGCCAAGACTTCGGACCTGTGAGAGTCCTTCTGGCTGCTGCGTTGTGTTTCGGAATGCACACAGGACTCCAGAAGACATCGAGCAGCTCTCCTGCTTCAGCACCGTAGTAACATAAGCCAAGGATCTCTTTCCTGCGCGCTCCAAGTAAGACACTCAAGTCCTGAAAAAAAAAAAAAAAGAAGAAAAAGGAAAGAAACCATTTATTTTTTTGCCCAGGAAGGAAGACTTTATGGGAAAATCCCTACAGAGGGCATCCAAGTCCCTTTGACCATGAAATACTGCTCAGTGGCAGCGTTCGCACAACACCGGGATGCAGGACATTGTTACTCTGCTGCACTCAAGACACAATTTGGGAGCCCTGTTCCTTAATCCCTTGCTTGCACAGGAGAGGAAGGCTCTAGCTCCCTCTTCCCTGCAACAGCTTTTTTATGAAATTTTTATTCAATTTTTTTTCTGTCTAGTAAACCGGGTTTTGTGCTTAGAGCATAGGATGTGAATTTTGAAAAGCTATAATCCGTGATTTGGACTGTAGGAGTTTTGGTTCACAGCCACCCCTGTCAGAAATATTTGGTTAGCAGGAGACGAGCTTGAAATGGTGGTAATAATATTTCAACAACAGGGGCTGAGAGCAAATGAATTAATATGTATAAATAACTAAACCAGGGTTTACGTTAAATAAAGCTCTCTCCAAATGCCGGGTTATCTAAATTCCATTATTAACAAAGCTGCAGCAATCATTTAAAAGCCTGTATCACCTAATAGCGAAGTATCAAGAATGTAAATTATAAAGCTAAGTGAGTACTGGGAATGCAGAAAAAAAGAAGAAAGACGACGGCTATCGCTAATGAAACAACATCTATAAAGCTTTAACAGGAAAAACACATCTTAAATGAAAACGCAGCTGAAAGAAAACAAAAAGTGTTAGACTCGCAAATCTGTGTGCACGTTTAAACCCGTACCCTTCATATGCAATAGTTCTGCATTGATTCACTATCGGGAATATACTTAAATACATTGATACGCAGAAGGTATTGCACTCAACATGAGATAAATCTGGAGGTAAATAAATCACCTGGAGTTTAGTGGTTGCCCAGAGACTAATTTTTGTGACGTGATTACTTTCAGTGCAAACACACCAGGGAAAGTGTCCATCAGCGAACATATGTGTATACATATATATATTATATATTTAAGTCTAAAAAATAAATTAATCCAAAATAAGAAGAGTGTGAATGACTATGGCAAAAAAGGAGACAGAGGGAATGGGCATAAAAAGGGGGAATTCTTTAAGAAAAGTTTATATATTGGACACCTCTACAACTGCGGCGGAAAGGAGGACGGCTTCTGTTAAAAGCCTGTGCTTGTTTCAGGGACCAATAACGAGAGCAATTAGAAATAAAGAAAACCCTCGAGGGTTTTAAGGTAAAATGAAATAAGTTAACAACTGTTATAAATGGGAAGATTCGTAAGGAAAAATACCTAAAGATATCAGGGAAAAATCCGTAGCTGGTATTGCTAAGGATAATACGAATCTGTTTTTATAGTATATTAGATACAAAATGAATCTTAGGCTTGATAGGAGCAATATAATAGGTGGAGATGGTAAAATTGTTAGCAATGATGTAGAAAATGCAGAAGTGCTGAATAAATATTCCTTTCTTTACTTGGAAGAATGGGGATAATACACTCACATAAAGTACTTTCCGGTCCATTAGTAACTGGGAAGAATGAAATGAACTACAGGCCAACCTTTTAAAATCTACGGGTCCCCGTAACTCGGTAGTCAAGAGTCCTAAAATAGCGTGGCAGGTACATCTGTGCCCTGCTGGTGATAATTAATAACGTCAATTGAATACTGGCTGTGGTGTAGGGTGCCAAACGAATGAGAATACCGTGCTCGTGCTCCAAGAAGGCAGGCGGAAAACTGGGCCGCCCAGTTTGATAGTACTGACAGGGAAAAGTTTGATTGTTAAATGGAAGAACGGGAGAACGCTTATACGGTCAGTAGGAAGGGTTACGATTTTATGGAAATCCAAACCTATCAAACATATCTAATCGTATGTTTTACAGATTTGTGTGCTTCATTGATAAAATTAGCTGTAGATACTCTGAGAATTCCTGTTGCGTGTTTGACCCTGCTGAATAACTGGCTAAGAATCGGGTGATATAAATTAAATGAAAAACTTGAAGGAGACTGAGACGTAACCTGGCACGGTGATGCCAGCGACGAGTCAGCGTTGCACTGATGAGTTTGCAGTGGGGTTTAATGGTACAAAACAGCTTCAGGGATAATCTGGAGGAAAATATTAAATTGTTTTTTGTTAAAATTTGAAGACAGAAAGGTACTTGGCAGTGCTGCCAAGAGCAGGATCCGTATTGATGCGGTAGCATCCGAATGCAAAAATGTATCCATAGGAAAAAAAAAAAAGGAAGGAAGGAAGGCCCTATATGTGGAATGATGGATGAAATAGCAACTCTGAAAGGATTTTGGCAGGGCAATATACAAACATTTTAATATGAGCTCCCTGTGTGGTGTCGTGACTTGGAAGCATAGGAGGGAATAGAAATGAGGGGAAGTGTTACAAGTATATAGGGGATTGAAGAATACCCTATCCTGTGATGGTCTCGCTTTTAAAAGGACGTTGGAAAATTGGAAAAAATACACAAAGAAGCTAAATAATAAATCAAAAGCTACAAAAGATGCCTTAAAGAGCATAATGAAGATGAAAAGAGAAGCTGCAAGAACTTTACAGGGGGAGAAAAGAGTATCAAAAGCTGCAAGACTGTAGCAAAGAAAGAGCAAAAATCAGGCTGAAAGGTGAACAAGAGTACAAATGAAAATTAGAAAAATATTTTTGCTAGAGGTAACAGCTCGCCCCTGGAACAAAATTGATGGATTACGTATTTTGGTGTGCCAGGAGAACAAGACGGTATGCCTCTCCTGAAAAGATATCTCACCCAAACAAGACGCAGACTGAACGCTGGTTTAACCGATGGATTAAATGGCCTCCAACTCAAAGAAGTCAGAGCACAGATTTATTCCCGTTTCCAACTGCTGAATGTGCCAACTGGTTACACGTTTTTAGAGGGATTTTTGAATGCCATAGGCATCAGTTTTCCAACATTGCTGTTCTGGCAGAAATGTCCCTTAACTTCAAAATACTGACCCTCAACTTCAAAAAATGTGTGTAATAATTAAGCAACAGAAAAAATATCGGGAAAAAAAATACTTGGAAGAAGTTTCAAAAAAGTCATGGAATAAAAATCAGAGAAAATGCACTGAAAAGTCAGTACAAGATCACAGTTATCTGAAGTACGAAAAAAACGAGGGATGTGCTGGAAGAATAAAATCATAGAGTGTGATAGGCCCCAAGCCTACTTTACGGCTAAGAACATCCCTGTGAAAAACTAATGTGCTGTGTAATGGCCATAACTGTATTAAGAGCTACAAGGAGAGCTAAAAATACCTCTTATCTTTGAATTGCTCCGTAGCATGGGAGATGTCACCTTGAAGGTAGGAAGAAAACAACTATTTACTTTATGGAAGAGCGGGAAATAAGTCTTTGCCGCAGCGGAGCGAAGTGGGCATTTCCCAATTAAGCAAGTGCAGTTAAGATATAAGGGCTTTGAGTAGTTTTGCTGCCAACGATTCCTAGCGGCCTTGTTCACTTTTATTTTTAATGGTTTGCCAAACTCCGTTCTCAAGCAGTTAGTGTTTGTGACTAGCGATGATTATCGTACAGGGTCAAACTCGAGAGCGGCAGCGGCGAAGCAATAGAATACTGTAGATACGATCTCTTCTTGCCCTACAACATGTGCCTACAGCCCTCAGAAGGGTTTTTTTTTTTTTTCCTTCAGAGGTACGTATTCGTGTCTGTTAGAAAATCACTGCTGGGTACCAGTTGTGCACAGCTAGGACTAAAACAGGGATAAAAGTTAGGGAATTGGTAACTAAACATGGCACTGGAAATGGTTAGAATGGAAAAGACTCATTGGAAGATCCCCCTGTGAGGTTCTTCCTCTTCTGAGACTTCACAGAAATGTCTAAGAAAAGTAGAAAATAAAAGTATTGCTCATATAGTTGCTGATTCACTGTGTTAAATAATTTCCTTTTTACGGTCACAGTATTTTGTATTTCTCTATTTTCTGGAATTTTAGAACAACAGGACTTTCGCCTCATTCAGTTTCTGAAGTGACGGGTAATGAGTCTGACAGTGGCACTGAAGCTAAAATACATTTGCAGTATATATAAATTTGGCTAGCTGTGCTTGAATTAAGTTTTAATAAAAAGTAAATTTAGAAATAGTTTCCCTTCGGATATTATCACCAGTTGGAATAAGATAATTAAATTAAATGACCATGTACTCCCTTAAGGAAGCCGCAGTTTCCTTTCAATCAGTCTCTTAGATACCGTGACTTCACTTCATAACAAAGCAATTATTACAGCATCTAAAAATGGATTAATTTCTAGATGGCATTTAAAAGAAAATATTTCAAGTCACATTTAAACTAATAGCAAAGATATATATCTGAAGAACTTGAACTTAAGAAAGCGTATTTCTGCGGAGGCTGTATCCGCTTTGGCAACCGGAGGTTTTACTTAGAGAAACCTTTATTTAAGAAGCAATTTGCTCAAGGTGAAGTTTCCTTGCTGAGATACATGGGAGGTTTACTCCTTTCCTGAAGGCTTACGTTACATGCTTACCGCAACAGTCTCATCAGCTGATGACCTTGCCATAAGCTTCCTCACTGAAAACTGACATTTATATTTGTATGGTTAAATAAAACATGTAGTGAGGGAAAACTCGGAAAAAGAACTGATTATGATTCAAAGGAATGTATCATAGATTTTTATCATCTTTACCGACAACGAGAACCCATGTGTAATGATGATGTCAGCTCCGATCTCTGTTAATTCGATCCCCTTTTATATTAGGCTTGACGATTCAGAACTATTGTAAGAAAATTGAAAAAGAGTGCTGTTGCAGAGCGGTAGATCAGGACTGTGACTGCGCTTGGTTGCGTTATCAAACCGTGATGCTGACTGTTACAACCATCAGGGAATTCCTCCGTAGTATATAAGTGTCTGAAGTAGGTTGTAGGCAATAATAACATAATACTGAAGCGGTACGGCACCCTTGGGCACCAACGTAAACATCTGCTCCTTTCGGTTAACTTGACTTTTTTAAGATTCTTTTTTTTTTGTGCTAAAACATGTTTCTAAAAAAAAAAAAATACTATTATTGATAGGCTTCCAAGTAGGGCATATTAAAAATACTGGATAAAGAGGCTTTGAAGCGTGTTCCATTCAGGCGTTTGTTTTGAAATTAGCATGTGCCAATCAAACAGCTGGTGGGAGGGTCCCCGGCACAAAGAGAGGGACTCAGGTAAGTGGAGGGTACCGAACCCCAGAAACTGGGCACCCTTCTCTCATCCATCTCCATCCGGCAACGATGGGTAACCAGATCAAATGTTTTAGCTTTGTCCATCACTGCAGATCACGCTCAACAACGCATTTGGAAAGGTCCTGTCCAGTTTTCAAGAAGTTTGCGCTTTCTCTTGGGATTTTGCCGCACAGGCTACTGTACCGCAAAGGCAGTACCAAGACCGAGACCTGTTACTAGCAATAACAGGTCTCGGTCTTGGTACCGCCTTTGCGAGAACTCACAGATGAGCTTTGTCAGGCTTACTTAGTCTAAATTTCCCTTGCCCTGCTTGGCGTTCCGGGTTCTTTTTGGGTTTAACTGTCATTTTTCTAATGGCCTGGTGGCTATGCCTCAGTTGTTTTACTTTTTATTATTTTATGGTATAATGATAATTTTATATTGGTAGCAGCCATGGCTACCTGTGTTGTGGAGAATGAATTATTTATGGCTGCGACCTCATGATAGAGTGTAGAGGAAGAGGGGGATGGCAGCAGAGGCCCCGAAAGTGGGGCGATGGGGCGCACTGTGGGGTGCGGTGAGCGGGAATCAGATGTAGGAGAGGAGGATGGGCAAGTATCTAACAAATATAAAATACATGGCATACAGTAATTCTGTGTGCAGGATCAGAGAAGAAAGAACAGAGGTAGATTATGTTAGCAGATGTGGAAAAAGCCCAGGTGGGTTCTAGAGTGAGAAGAAGGAAACCATAAACATCATACTCCTCCCAGGAGAGTCAACGTATCATCGGAGAGTCACTGTGTAACAAATTTAGTTGAATTATTGATTATTAAGACTTTTTCTGTAACAGTGATTTTTTTTTCTGTGATTTGATCAGAAAGAATTATTCTTTTATTAAGTTTTCTATAATTTTAACAATCAGTTCTTGGCACTACATTCAAGGTGTGTTTCCTTCTTGCTCAATACAAGACTTGGAGAGTAACAGCGCATGTGCACGGCACAATGCGGAGATCTTCGAGTAGCAGAGCGAATTTGATATATCCACATAAAATTTTTAAAGCGTAATGCCACATTAAAGCCTAATATGTTTAGGTACAACACTGGTGGAAGCATTAAGTTCTAGCATGGGCATATCTACACTGCTCTCCAGTGCGTGGGATAGCTAAATCTATTATCTTCAGTATTAGTCTGGTGTGCTTGGAGAAATGCAAAGAATTGCAGGAAACAAGCTGAAAATACCCACTTCTGGGATTATGACTGTGAAAAGGCATATACAAATTGTACTGCGTCCATGAAAACTGGGGAATTGGTGGGAGTTTTCTCTACAGAACAGACCACCGTGATTTTATCTGATTTCTCAGCCTAAAACGTCGCGCCCTGTGAGAGCCCGTTGCAGGGGCAGTTGTCACTTTTTGACTTTTTTGGACTCTCCATTGAGATTACCAAGAATGGGTGGCTGTTACGGTGGCTGATTTGGTAATTGAAACGCAAATATCACATTTCACCTAGGCGTACAATTATCCGTGACAGCTGGATAAGCCGACAGACAGACAGATATAAAAATGTATTGCTCTAAATTGACATGGTATCATGCGAAACAGTTCAGAAGAGAACTTTCAAGTCTCAAGTCCAGTGTAGTAGGGCATTTAACTCCAAAGGAAAGCACAAAAGTACTTTTTAAATGAGATTACTTTTCTCTTTAATTGTCCTTTCACTCACACACTGCTTCTAACATCGCAATGTCAAGGAACATGGGATGTGAAATAGGCGACCAGAGGCAGTACGTGAGGGCTGGAACTAAGGGACCGTGGTTTCACGGGGGTTTTGTGTCTTGTAGCTGAGTCCTACCCCTGTCTGGAGGTTTTCTTGTGAAAGGAAACCAGTGATGGACAAGATCCAGACGTACCCCTCAGTAAGGGATCCCTCAGTAAGGGGTACTTTTTCCACAGAAGCCACTTATTCTTAAATTTGTATAGATGTTGTTATATGCAATTTACTGATCATATAGCCCTGTAGCCCTCTCCCTTTCTCACACTTGCCTGAAATCAGTCCGTGGGCTGAAAGATTACTGCAGCGTAGCACAAAGACAGACATACACACATATATGCTCAGCTAATATCTTCACACAAGCCTTGTCTCCTGGAGAAACTCATTCTTCCTAAGGGGCAGAATTAGTCTGAACTAATGAGAGACATTAGTATAAAAGTTGTGATAAGTCTCTGCTGCTTGGTTTACCAGTGAACAGCTCTTTCGTGCAATATGGCATACATTTAGGCAAGACAGCAGCTCAAAGACCAGTGCATCAAGTGTTGTTAAGAGCAATTTGTATTTTCGAGGAGCGATACCCAGCCAGCAAGTGATGAAGGACTCTGATGTGACCAAGTCGTGCTTGAGTGCGTGCGCATACCCACATCGGCGAACTCCAGTTTGTCCATCCTTTTCTAAACTTCTCCTTTTATTGATGCCTGATTTAAACCTTCTGTGTCTTTGTTAAAATTTTCCCCCAAGGTTTCACATCTTGGCCATTACCCTTCTTATTTGATTTTTATCAGTATATATCATTCTGTCTAGTGTCTGTGCACAGGTTCTGTAGTTGGAAGTGACAAGTCTTTTATTTGTATTGCTTCCCTCAGGGGAGGAACAACTCGACTCTTTTATTGCTGTCTCTCTAACCATAATATTTTCCTTTTTGCACAAATTTGCTCAAAGTCAGAAGCCTTCTACAGCTCAAGCATACCCTGATACGTGTCCAGAGCTTAAACGTTGCTGTGCATATCAAGCAATACGCGGTTTTTGAATGGCATTTCTGCTTCGTAATTAGAACTTGCATTCCTAAGAAAAGCCTTTAGCTCTCGTGGTTGTGTGGGTGACCTTTGCGGGTGGGCTGAACTCCGCGGTGGCTGTCCCTAAACCTGAAAAGAGACTGCAAAAAAGACATTTACGTATGTATAGGTGTATCTCCAGTGCCCTTACTTCATGAGGGTTGAGGGAAAGGGAAAAAAGCCAGCACCGGGAATCTCATAAATTCTGGTGACCTGATTCTCTTGCATCCTCCTAGATTTATTAGGTTCCCTAAGGAGGCTGAAATCTCCCTGCTCTATTCAGGCTGTTCTAAGGGGGAGGTGGAAAAACCTTTCCTTCTCCTAAAACGTAACCCTGTGCGTGACAAGGTGTGCAAACAGGTGCCGTTAAGCCGCGGTGGCGGAGGAGCAGCCAGCCACGGCCGCTTGCACGAAGCGTGTCACGTAGGGAAAAGGGGTGATGGGCCACCCCTGCGTCTGCTAAAAGCGGGAAACTCCCAATGAAGCCTTCGCTCGGTGAAATTAAGACCTCAATTTCACCTTCCTCCCAAAGCGATGCGCAGACGAAGCTCTTCTGAAGAGTTAGTAAGAAGAGGAAGGAAATTCTTAAAGAGACTTCATCATTTTCCTTTTCCTACAACTCCAGAGCCGTGTTTTCACTCTGGAATCTGTGGAAGGAAAGCATGATTTTTTATTTTTTTTTTTTTAATTATATGTCTACATTCCTGATGACTGCACAGGCTTGTAAAAACTCCTGTGCTGAAGCCAGATGGCTTCATCGCTGAATCTTCTGCTACGAGTTCTTTTTAACCGGACTACCAGAGCAGTTAGCCCTTGCAGAAATGCTGTCAGCAGTGGTTAATTTTTAAAAACTGCATATATGCAAAAGTATATTTATTGCATATATTGGTCTGTCCACCAGTGAGTTGTGGTTTATGCCTAGCAGTATCCTGTAGCATGTACCTACATAAACTAAGCAAAATGGTGTGTAATATCACATAGGCACTTTCAGTCTTTTAAAGTACTACCCATAGTGTCCTGACATCTTCTTGTTGGCCTGCGTTCTGCTTTGTGACCGCTTTTAGCCGAGACTTTGTGATAATATTCTGTCTCCAGTCTCATCATTACCATGTACTCCGGGCAATAAATCGCACAAGTCCATAAACCAAAACTATTAAAAAATAATTAATTTGTTCCGCTTCTCGGTATTTTCTCGACAGTATTGGCATTAATTTTACACAGCTTTTGAACCACAGGAGAGCCCGTGCTTAAATTTACAAAGTGTACAAAAGCAACGAGTGATTGTTGCATTTCTTCATAGAATCATAGAATCATAGAATCATAGAATCGCTGAGGTTGGAAGGGACCTTTAAGATCATCAAGTCCAACCTTTAACCTACCCTGACAAAAGCCACTTCTAAACCATGTCCCTAAGTGCCCCATCTACGCTTTTATGCAGTTTGATCAAACCAGGAAGCAGTTTTGTATCAGCGTCCTGAACTTTCTCCTTCCGAACAAATTGTATTTTCCAGTTACGTTATTTTCTGTAAGTGCCCTGAATCCAGTGTCTCCTGGTTTTCAAGCTGGTGTCCTCCATTCAGCCGCTGGTCGAGCAAAGTTATATCTGCAACCTCTAATGTTTGGAAACTCCTGCGTACATTGTCGTCACATCTCCGGGCCCTGAATTGGACGAGGGGCCCGTGATGCAGGTGCTTTATTCACACAACGGCTGTTTCTCAAAATTTGCAATCCCAAGCCAAGTGCTTGCCCCATGGGCTTACCCACGCTGCATAGAAAACCAGTTAGGAAAAAAAATGAGATTATTATTTCCGTTTATAGTGACTGAACTTAAGCAGAGAAAATTTCACTCTATCTCAATAAAGTGCTAAGTTAGGCACGTAGTTGCTTTTAAGTGAACACTTGATCTAATTCCTATTCAGGACGCTTATACAAATATGTTCTCAGCATCTAAAGGAATGAAGTAATTCACAAGCTTTAATGCTTTTCAGAATCCTGTTCTTTCCAGTAGCAAACCCTTCTTACATACAAAAAGAAATATTCATGAGCTTAACGGATACTTACAACTGCACTGCTGGGCCCGAATGGTTTGTTTATGATCCATACTTGAGCCACGGGCTGAATTTCACTTCTGTGATTGCTAATCCAGCCTTTACCGTAACCCCCTCTCTAACGATGAATTTACGCATACGAGAACTACATGAACGAGGGAAATTCACATGTGAAAATTCTCTTATTTTGTATTGAAAAGAAATATTGCAAGAAAATCAATCCCACAAAAGGATCCTAGAGAGACTGAAATCACAGTCTAAAGTACGTCTGTAATTCAAGCTCTTCTAAGGCACAGAAATGGGTTTTTTATTTAATATGAACTCTCCATATTTACCGTTTTACCTTTCTTTATGAATCCAGCTATGAACTTTGGTATACGAATCCACTTTGGCTAGCTAGTGTTTTTATAAGCCTGGCTCTTTCAGGTGTCTTCATGTCTCCGGCAGACCTCCTGTGGGTATTAAGATTTTTCCGCGTCTTCTTCATTCCATTGCTCAACCCCGGCGTGGTGTTCTGTGCCCTCCAGCCCTCCGGTCCTCCTTGCCCTTAGTGTGCCATTCGATTTGGCCCAGAGTATTCCCATTTCTCTCCCTGCCTTCTGCGGAAGACTAAAACGTAATTCCTCGGAGCCTGGAGCGCTCTCTGCTCTGTACAGCTCTAATTGCCTAATTACCTGTTCAGTGCACAATGGGAAGAATTTTAACATTTTCCTTCTTCCGTTTGGATGTTGGTTTCTGTCCCTTTTTTACTCTTTTTTTTCTTCTTTTTTTTTAGTCATGTTACCCACCTCAGCCTCCAATACCAGAATATCCCATTCCTTCCCTTTCTCTGTTTGCTTTCCGTAACTGTGTAAGTAGAAGAACTTTTTACTGTATATTTTGATTTACCCTATTCATTTTATTAACGGCTTTGCCACAACTGTCCTTATTAATTTTCTACAGCCTTTAATGTTTTCCTATACGCTAATCACTATTTTCTTTCCCTGGGCCTTCAGGTGTTCGATAAAGCGTATCTTTTTCTCTTAGCACTCTTTGATTTGTGTTATTTATGCCCACGCTCCGCTTTATACCTGATGTATTTTTACTAAGTAGCATTATTGTGCATGCATCATTTGTCTTTACTAAGTGTATCTTGTACCTATCAGGTTGGCTTAAGGAAGCTTTATTTTTACTCTGTTTTCACGTTGATTACAAGCGCAGCAATATTACCTCCTTTCACAGATTCACTTTTACCTTTATGTCTTCAAACGTATCCTCTGTGTTACTTCATACCAAGAAAACCACTGTGTTGTTATTTATTTGCAGAGTTGAATGTGAGCGCTATTTGGAATTATATGTGTGCATCTACCCGTTCTTCCAGTCTCATTACCTCACTTAATGTACTCTGGGCTTTACCTAGGTAATAAAAATCTCCCTTTTCCTCTTAGTACTTTGCCCTTTTTATACTATTCTTTTATTTGCTCAGTCAGTTTATAGTCTACTTGCCCTTTCTTTGTTGAGGAATTATAATAGGTTTCTGTAGCTACAATAGTTTGCACTTGGAAACTTCTGCAATCTCAGTCCATAAAGACTTAAGCTGATGAAGGTTTCGCCTCATCCTAATAACCAATAGTAGTAAGTAGATCTAATAAAGACACATACAGTTAGCAAATTACGTGTTTTCTACTGTTTGCGTTATGCATTTATGCCCGATGATACTTGGCAATACAAATGCTATGGTAACCTTAGATAAACTTGCTTCGCACTGCACTGGAACCTGACGATTCTCGTATTGCAACGCATCCCGATGCCAAGGAGATGGGTACTGACTTGCTCCCCATTATTCTTTGGAAAATGCTGTTCTAATCCCTTTAAAAGGGGTAAAAACATTTGGTATGGAGATCCATCCAATGAGAAAAACTGTCTAAAGAAGGAGCAGTCTTGTGTCAGAAAGACCGTGGTATTTCAAAGAGCATTAAAGACGTATATAGCTGTTCAGTATCACTCTTTCGTATTACACAGCTGAAGTTTGAGATCGGTGTATGAGTCTCTCACGTGAGCACTGTTATTAATTCCAATACATGTTCAGTAATGCTGCTGAAAAACTACTCTGTTTCGTATTTCTGTGGAATTTATTTTCTACTATCTCTGGGAGATGTATTCCATCGAGTTTTTGTGTTACCTTTGCTGCAAAAAATGTTCTGCCATAAGATTTACGGATTTCTAGATTGTAAGGCTTTCTGCAGTATTATTTCAAAACCCTTTCTGCTGAAAATTCAAAAAAAAAATTGACTTTCAGCAGCGTTTTCATTTCTGCAAGTGAGGTTGTGACGAAATGTGAAACCAGTATAAAAATAAACCATGTTTTCGCGCACGCGTAAAATTCTGCTTTCTGAAAAACAAAGTAAGAAAAATGTTGGATGTTAGAAGTATTTTCGTCAGCCTCGTTTTTCACAAAATGCAGGCGATGCAGAGGTATTTTCCCAGTCGGTGTAGGAACGTACCTTAGACAATGGCTAGTTGTTTATTTTCTCTCTCCAGCATTGCTTCTTAGAGTAACCAGCTCTGGCAATTGTCACTTGCTGTTTTCCAAATGGAGCATAAAGCTCTTGGCACTTTAGAGACAAACACTCTGTATTTTGTCCCTGAAACTCTCCTGTTTCCATTTCACCCTTTTCAAAGTCTACATAAGTTCATTGCTCTCCTTAAACTTATTGGATGCTGTCTTTGGTATGGGTCATTGCTGTGGATCACTGTTCGCACATCATTTATTTATGTCTCTAACATATTCCTAGCAGCAGCACTTCCCTCCCTCCCTCTCTCCATCTCTCTTTTTCTCTCCCTTTTTGGAAAAAAAAAAAAGGTAATCTCATTGTGCTGACAATCCTGTTTTTAACACTCTGTGAAAAATAATGGTTCTCTTAAGCACATCAGTGTTGTGCCATGGTTTGACCATCAGATTTAAACCTAGTTGAAGATTTTAATTCCCTTTCTATGCACTTTCTCACTGCCCAGCGTATCCTATTTTATTTTTAATAAACAGAAGGGTTGCCTAATGTCTTTTTTTTATCCTTATTTTCTTTTGGGCGTATTTACTAGTCTTTAAACATTAGGATCGTCGGTTCCATTACTCCGCAGATTTTATGTGCCCTTAGTTGCAGTGAACTAAAAGCGCCTTTTAAAACGTTAACGGCTATTTGCAAGGTGGGCTTTGTGGTGTTAGTTGAGTTTGTAATGGTAGAACTAACCTTGCTTGCTGAAATGTTTCCTGATGTAGCAGACCATGCACCGTGGACGGTGGAATGAGGAAAACAGCTCATAATCTCAAGAGACGCCAGAGCACATCCATAAAGTGCAACACACCGCTGTGAAGAAATCCCAGAGCTCGGGATGGTTTCGGAGCTGGAAACATTATGTTATGTGTAAGGTAATTGAGGACCCAGGCTCAGCACTATAGGATATCATGTGGATATTTTAGTACTTTTGGCACTATTTCAGTCATCTCCAGCACAGCACTGCTACGGAACATCTGCTCTTCATTTCCTATCCATTTCTAATCTGTGGGATTAATGCTGTACGCTTGAAGAACTACTGCGCAGGCTGTGTTCCGTATGACTGGGAGGGTAATCTGGATTTGTGCAAGCGGGTGTGTGTTTTAAAAGAGTTGAAATGGCAGTTCTGGGAAACACATTTTCCTCCATGATGAACTGCCAGCTGTAGCTGACGCCCCTGTCCCACTGCAGACTCTTCTCGCAGCTGCTGGACAAGCCAAGAGCCAGACCTTCGCCTGCACTTCTCCGAGTCCAGAATCATAGAGCATAGAATGGTTTGGGTGGGAAGGGACCTTGAAGACCACCCAGTGCCACCCCCTGCCCTGGGCAGGGACACCTCCCACCAGCCCAGGTTGCTCCAAGCCCCGTCCAGCCTGGCCTTGAACCCCTCCAGGGATGGGGCAGCCACAGCTTCTCTGGGCAACCTGGGCCAGGGGCTCACCCCCCTCACAGCAAAGAATTTCTGCCTCACATCTCATCTCAGTCTCCCCTCTGTCAGTGTAAAACCCTTCCCCCTCGTCCCATGGCTCCCCTCCCTGATCCAGAGTCCCTCCCCAGCTTTCCTGGAGCCCCTTGAGGGACTGGAAGGGGCTGGAAGGTCTCCCCGGAGCCTTCTCTTCTCCAGGCTGAACCCCCCCAGCTCTCTCAGCCTGTCCTCGCAGCAGAGGGGCTCCAGCCCTCCCGGCATCTCTGGGGCCTCCTCTGGCCCCGCTCCAACAGCTCCATAGTGGGACTTGGCTCACGGGCCAAGCTTGATGTTCAAAATCTCTTTCTACCTATCAGTTGTGCAGATTCAACTGCAGTTGGTCAAATAAACATTTTTTTTTTCTTTGCTTTTACACAATCACCATTGCTAAATTCCCGGAGTCTGGGGGGCAGCTGGCAGCACTGCTGCGCAGTCTGGGTCGATGTAGTAATTGCAAACACGTTACCCAAGTAATTCCCTACTACTTTCCACAAATTGAGGAAACAATCGCAGTAGCTCTGAGTGTAAATAATTATTAGCTAAGCATTTACCAGATGATTTGTGTAAATACATCTTCGCCTGTGGCTTTGTGGACAACACATTGTTCCCCTTTTTCAACAGCGTGTAATCAATTAACTCGGCCAATGCTGTTGATTTGCATTCTAACATTTTCAAAACAATGGGATAATCATTAGCATGAGCATGTGATGATAGTACATATTTTGGTTATATTTGGTAATATTTTGACTAGAACTTATTTTCAGTAAACATGGATGAGAGATTGATACCAGGAATAAAGTGGCCTTTCTTTTCACTATACTGCTAATGAATCACTGCATCTATATATTCCGAAGTCAGTGGAGTGTCTTCATTTTGCGCCAGAGGAGGGTCTGTCCTATAAGCTCTTTCTTCAGTTGCTTTCTTTGAGATCAGCCATCTGCTTCAGACAGAAGATGTCAGAAACAATTACTATGCTGCCTCAAAGTGTTTTCTTAAGTACTCCAGATTTATTTTTGTTACAGCTAATCATAAAAAGAAATGTGCAGGAGCTATATCAAATAGAGAGGGATTCAGAGGCAATAAGTATTTTTAAAGCGTTGGATAATACTGTGAAGTTGACATTCAGGTTGTGTGTGTTTGTGGGTGCCCACATATTGTAAAACATGACAATTTATACACACACGAACTGCACAAGTTATAAAAGCATAACATTATTTTTCTTTCATGGTTCTACTGACACGAGAAAAACACTTCAGATTCGCTATCACAGCCAATAGTGTCATCCACCGTTACTCTTATAAAACATGCCTCCGCGCGGAGCAATGGAATGTAATTTAGTTTATGGTCTTGTCTTATGCTTTTTTCTGTGTATGAAGAAAGATATGTTCTTAGCCACAGGTGAGCAAAAAAACTGGCATATTTTCGCGGATCTTTGGCTTCAGATTCAGTGCTGCCATTTGTAGGGGGTTGCCCTCGGGCTCAGCTGCTGAATGAAGGGACCAAAGCGGGCGTCTTCTGGCCATGGCTTTGTCCTGTGAAAGACAGAGTGGTTACCAGTCTGTTAACAGGCGTCCGTACAGCACGAACCGGAAGGCGAATGGTGCTCGTATTTTACTTTCTTATACTTTTATCCCTATGGCCTGTTCACCTTGTACAATACAAACCAGATGAAAACGTACCCTGAATATTAGTCTCTGAAATTTCAGCCGTTTGTACCACTCAAAGTAGCAGATTATAGCAATACTTTTTTTTAAGGATTGTATCTACCTGTATCCTTTGACTAGACAGGATAACTGCTGCTGACTAGCAGCTTCATGACAATGGCCATGTTCTTGGTGACAACAACCTCCCATATTGTGATGACTCTATTTTTCCACTCTAGCACTTCAGCATTGCCCCAAATTCTATATAATACAGGTAAGAAACTGTAAAGCTGAGCTGGTTTCTGTGACTCATAGGAAAAAATGCACAGTTTTCTAAGAACGTTAAATTCTTCAGCTTTAATCTCCGTTGAAGTGGTTGGACACAATTCTTTACATCATCAAAATTCTGTTTGGCAGCCTATGGCTTCTCTTCCTGAGATACTTGCCTGCCCTTCCTCTTCTCTTCCCTCTCTTTCCATCTTATTTGAGTTGATATCTAAAAACAATTTTAGTTTCTTATACAATAAATGGTCATAGAATTTTTGAAAGGTAGTCTCGCTCTCAGGATGGTTCCTTTAGGAATAGTCAGATTTTTGCCTTTTTCTTTTTTCACGCATCCTCAAGTAAATCATCAAGGTCTAATAGAAGTAGATGAGTAGCTGACAGGTGGGAAAGATCGATCTGATCAGTAGTCGGTGGTTCTCAAATATTTTAAGCAAGGCTTCAGCATCTGTTTGGTCAAGTTCCAGATCTGCTTTAGCAAATTCCGAAGAAGTCAGTCGTATCCTCGCTCATTTGTCTCAGAAGCATTTTGGAGCTCACTGTTCAAGCAGTACATACTGAACTTTAAGATTAATTATCTTTTTCTTCGTGTCTTTATTCACCTCTTCAATCATTTGATCTTCCTAAGATGTCTAGAGATCCATTCCGAGCCTCCATTTTTAAGATGGATGTGGTTATCTGGGAAATGCATCATTTGCGCATTTAGGAGACAGTTAAATAGCGTGCACGGCTCAGCCTATACGCACAGAAGTCCAGGGAGTCACAGCGTGGTTGAAATTCAGGTGTAGCATCCTGTCCCTTTCCCTTGATGCCCATATTAATCCCAGAACAACTTCCATCATGACAATGTAAGCATTTCAAAATGCCGTTAGGTTTCCATTATTGCTATCTCTAAGGAAAGTAAGGCACACGCTTCGTTTGAGTCTATGCGTCTTTCATGAAAATGAGTAATTATAACAGACTGCATCCAAATGACCTTGGCGGATGTCAACACCAGCACCGCTGATGCATTTAAGTGCCTTTCGTAAGTGGGAGTCATCAGCTATGCAATTACCCAGTCGTCGAGGAAGAAATTCTTTTCATGCTAAGTGAAGGATACAGGACTCGCAGAGCCTGTCGGTGCGGTTACAAGGGTATCTTGCCATTACTCCTCAGGCAGATCCCTGATGCCAAATCCTGCGTGTTTTTTTCCAAAGCTTCATCATGGAGTTTTTAACAAAGGTAAAGAGAAGGTGGAAGATAGTCACTCTGTCATCCTGACAACAATATTTTGAAATACAGTAAAAACAACCTATGGAAGGTACAAACCTTTACAACATGAGTAATTATTTTAATGGAACATGCAATATAGACAATTTTGGAAGATGGATTCAAACTGCTTCTGTCTTGTTTGGGAGTGCTTCCCATTTGTCTCAAGCAAGGAGATCACTTTTTTGTTTCCCGGTTAGAGATGGGTTAACTTAAAAATATTTTGAAGTTGAGCTTCTCAGGATAAAGCATGAAAAATTGTACATTCATCCTAATGCATCCAGGCCAATTTCATCCATAAATCACCATTAGAGTTCTCACAAGACTTCGGCTTACTTAGGTTTACAATATATCTTGATTCAGCTGTGATGAGGATATTTTATGACATTACACCCCCTTGACTGGCACCTTTCCTGTGTAAAACATCAAAGCTGGAATCTTTACTTTTAGCATTTTCTTTTATCCTAGCTTTGATAATCTGAGTTTGAGCAGTAATTATTTTTATATATGTACATGATTTGCTTAAGTCATACATGTTGTCCATTATTAACACTACCACAGAGGTGTAAGGTCAGGCTTGTCTGAGATTGCTTGTCCTCGTAATAAACGGTCTTATCCCCAGTCTATTTTTAGTCACAATGGCGTACAATGAGCATTGTAGCTGTAGCTTAATTTCAGCTATCAGTGATATTTGCAGCAGCCTTCAGCGCACAGTTTGTCAGTCTTTGACCCCGGGACCAGAACAGACACGGGTCAGGAGTCAGGTGAACCATCCAGCCTGTGCGGAATCCCACTCAGCCCGGCTCTGCAGTACAAGTAGTTTCCTCTCATGAAGAGGAATATTAATTAATTAGATATCCTATCAGAAAAATCACCCCCCCAACTGTTATTTCCGGATGTCTTAATATCCCTACACAATGGTATCAGAAGCCATGGCGAAAGCATCGCTAAACATATGGGAAGCTTATCAATGGCGTTCTGCGAAATTTAGGAGCTTTTAAGGAGCAGCCTAAAAATAATTGCTTGTAGGCTAAACTCTTACTTTAAATGCTGTGTTTGATGTCTGCCAGGATAAAGGGATAGACTGCGTATGTCATTGCTGGCCAGACTATGTATGAGCTAGATGTGGATTAGAGAGGAGCAATGAGTAAGGACCAAGTACTGCTTATTCTTCAGTTTCGGAGGTGGATTTTTCTGTCAATTGAGCATGCTGATAACCTTTCTGTGCTTGTGTTTCAGAGCCCTTCTGTCTTCTGGACCCAAATTGCTCAGCCACAACTGCACGTTTTTAAAACTTGATTTTGTAAAATTGACACTATTATGGTTATGTGACTAATACTGATAATTACGGTTAGATGAACGCAGTGAGAATTACTTAGTGCTACTTTAGTCAGTGGTTTTCAGAAGAGGATTTTAAGTATGTAAAAGCAATCTGACACATTAAATTGGACTGATCCACACATTTTACATTCAATCAACTGCAGAGATCCAGGTGAACAAAATGTCTTTGATGTGGAAAGTAAGACTAAGTTGACATGGACACACGATACTCAACACGGAAATGTCCCTGAATAACTCCAAGAAAATCAGTAGAATCAGTGAAAAAAAGAACAAATTTAGTGGATATGTATATATAAAAATTATATAAATAAATACGGCCTGCTTGAAGGGCATCAATGTGACTTCTGTAAAGGGAAAATTTGCTTCTTGCAGATTTTGAAGGGGTCAAATGTATTTAAATGTGATCTTGTTGATAAAGCGTACTGGATTTCTTCTGTGCTTCTAGAAACATCCCTCAGCAAAAACTTTTAAGGAACTTAGGCAGCCATTTCGGAAGATTCCCCCATAGGTTAATCATTATTTAAATTGACTAGTAATTATTTTTTAACGTGACTAAATGACAAGAATACACCTTTCTTGCAAGGAGGGACATCACAGTGCAGTGTTGCAAGGGGTGTATACTGGAACCTGTGCTGTTCAAAACAGTCATAGATGACCTAGGAAAAGAAGACGAGCCGCGAGATGGGAATATTTGCTGATGATACAAAGTTATTCACAGCAGTGACGGTGAGAGAACACTGAGTAATTACAGAAGAACATGATGAAGCTGAGTGACCGATTAACAAAATGGCATATAAAATCCATTGCAGGTAAATATCAAGTGATGCACATGGGCGAAAACATTTTAATTTCACATACGAAATAATGAACTCTGAGGTGACTATTACCACTCCAGATTGAGATCTTGTGGCAACAATACTAGATTGTCTCATGACAGTATCAGCTCTGCGCTCAACAGCAGTCAAAACCCCATACCAACTACTATCAATTACTGAAAAAGAAATAGAAAATCAGTCAAAGAACCTTATTATCCTGCTGACCACACTGTGAATACCGCAGTCCATAATGGTCCCCTCTTCTGAGATAGATTATTTTGCAATTTGAAAGTCAGGAAAATGAGGACAGGACAAGAGTAACAAAAAGTATAGAATGTCTTCCCTTTGGAGAACAACTAAGTAGGCTAGGACTCTTCATTTAGAAAAAAAATTGGTAATTTAGAGGGGACATGTTAGAAATACATCAAATTTTGAGTGACAAGGAAAAAGTGAACATGGATGATTGATTCCATGTTAGGACAAGGGGTAATGGTTTTAAACTAAAAGAGGGTGAATTCAGACTAGATATAAAGAAGAAATTTTTTACAATGAAGGAACAATGAAGTTGCCCAGAGAGGTGGTAGATGCCCCATCCCTGGAAATAGTCAAGGTCAGGTTGGATGGGGCTTTGAGCAACCTCATCTAGTTGAGGATGTCCCTGCCCGTGGCAGGGGGGTTGGATTAGGTGGCTGTCATGGTTTGGGCTGGGTTGGCCAATGACAAGATGACAGATGCTCTCCCCCACCTCTCACTCAAAGGAGGGGAAGAAGAGAGATAGAGACATTTATAAGTTTAGAAAAAACCTCAACTACTTTAATGAAAATATTAATCATAAGATAAAAAGGAAATAATGAAATAGATACAGTATATATAAATATACACAAAACTGTATCAGGCTCTCGGGGGATGATACTGGCAGGCACTGGTGAAGTTCCAGACTCGACTCAGTGACAAATGGGAACTGGAACACACTGACTGGGATCAAAGTCATAGAATCTTCGTGGTTGGAAAGGACCTTTAAGATCATCGAGTCCAACCAAACAACCTACAGACTCTGCCACTAGAGCATGCCCTGAAGTGCCACATCTAGACATTTCTTAAACACCTCCAGGGTGTTTAAAGGGCAGATGAGCTGACGGGTTCCTCCAAAGACATCAGCCACTGAAGAAAGAGAGCCATTGAAGCAGCCCATTGGAGAAGAGCCATTGTAAAGGAACCAAAGAAGAGCCAACCTGACCCCTTTGGTCCCTCAGCTGTTATACTGAGCATGGCAGATGGGATGGAATGCCCATTTGGTCAGTTTGGGTCACCTGACCTGTCCACTCCTCCCCACAGGTGTGACCCCTCCACAGGGTAAACAACCACGTCAGCTGGCCCTGGTTGCCACAGACACAGGTGTGAGCAAGGGTCTCACTGAACAGAAAGTTTGCTCTGCTTCAACCCAAACCAGGACAATGTCCTTTGAAGGTCCCTTCCAACCCAACACATTCTGTGATTCTATGATCCATTCTCCCTTCCAACGCCAGAATAAGGGGCCTCTGAAAGACAGTTTAAATATATATAAAGTAGGTATTTTTCACTCAGTGGTCAGGAGACCTGTAGAACTTCTTGCTGCAAGACAGTGTGCACGCAGGTAGTATCAAAAGAAGCATAAAAAAGGGCTTGGAAGAGAAGTACATTAAGGGTTGCTGAACAGGCAAAGCACAACAAGCTCAGAAAATTGCTCAAGCTAAGCATATTTGGACTCTGTGAAGTGGTGGTGACGAAAGACTCATGTATGCTTCCCTTTTTTACTCTGCGAGCAACAGCTTGGAGCCACAGAAGGAGACGAGGGTACTAACTGGACACTTGGTCAAAACCAGTTCAGCCATTCTTGTTTTCTCATGTTGCGAACTGAGCTCATTAGGTACCTCGTTTTCTGGCGGTCGGTTCCCTGCATCTGAAAAGAGGCAAAAGTGTGTTGTAGTGGAAAAGAGCTGAATGTGTTCATCCCTTTGACCTGAAATGCTAGGAGGTTTTCTGAAAGCATATTTGATTTAGACACATGGTCTCTACAGACTTCACTAATGCCAGTGCTTGCTTTTAAAACGGAGGGGATTCCCTTCTCTTACGCAACTTCAGTGATTACAGCATTAAGTCAGAAGTGGGAAAGAGCAGGTCCACATTTCTTCTTCCTGGAAAGGACATACATCTACCAGCACTTGGCAGATTTGAAGACAGTAAGTCTGGTGTGAGATAATGTTGCATCAACTGGGCACGTGAAATTTATCTTGCTACCCTTACATACAGTGCCTTGGGGACTCACCATAAGTAGGATGTAGAGGAGCGATTTGAATGTGAATGAAAACTCATAATTTACACATAAAGTCACAAACTCCTCGCAAATAACTTAAACTGAGTGGTAGGAATCTGTAAGGATGGAATCTCAAAAAGTAAGGGGAGAGACAGCTTTGGCTGTCAACACAGTTGTGAATTTTTGGTAGGCCTGCAAAATTGATGCTGCGTTTTGAGGAAGCAACAAATCGTCTAAACATAACAACATCATACACTGCATAAAATCTAGTCACTTCAATGCATTCTCTCGAAGAATTAAACATGGGAAATTAAAGACCTGTCAATTATTCAATTAGGCACTATTGCCAAGCAATCTGTCATGAAATTTAAGGGAGAGAAGAAGAGTAATACGTCTACTATTGAAAACAACACCCTAGGAAACGATTTTTAAAGCTGCATACTAGGCTAGCAGTTCAATATGATGTGTATAAATACATGCATTATTAGACTGTTTTCCATTAATGTCTTTAAAATGCTTATAACATTGGCAGTTCACACGATGTGGTGCATAAATAGTTATGCGAAATCACAGGCTACAACTGTTAGAAGGGCTTATAACCTCATCAGTTTTAAGTTAAGTATGTATAATAAATACTTGTGGAATTTAAAAAAAAAGGTTATACTTAGATTTATGCTCTACTTCGAGACGATAGCTCAGTTGAGGTACCAGGTATCTCTAGAATACAAGCTGTGTTGAAATATCCTATGAACGGAACTCAAATAAATATTGCTCAAATCTATTGCTCTCCTATCAGTTCTAACCACCCAAATCTTGGTAATTCTTTTACAAAAGATGTTCTGTCCTTCTTATGAAGTTATTTTATATCGTTGCTACAGTAAACACAGGTAAAATAGTTGTATTTTGGGAACTTAGTCATAAATGCTATTATGATAATAATGAGAAAGTATTGATTTGTCGTCTGTCATAAATTTCACAAGGATAATTCTGGAATTTGGAAATCTCAGCCTGGACTAATTACAACTTCAATGGTTTCTTGACCTTTGCAACACACCAATTTTTAATCTGTTTTCTTAGAGGCATGCATAAATATAGTATTTCTACGCTATAATTTTACTAAATATGCCTTATTAATTATTTATAAATATCTAAAAATTGATTATTACCAGTCTGGAAAGGTGCAAGAAGATTACAAAATGTTTCTTATCCAGAAAGACAGTGGGAAGTAGATTATGAGAACTAGAGTAGCAACTGAGCTTGACTTCACAAAAACTTATGAAAAGTGTTTTTCTCCTCTCTCTTTAGTCTTTAAAAACATTTTGCCTGAAGAGAAAATGAATAGTAGAAGATAGGACTGTTGATATTTGGGACAAGATGTAGGTCTCCGTTCAGTGACATATTTGGGAGAATTTTTCCATGTAAATGTGACCAACTCACTCCATCATTTAGCACCTCAGTTCTCTGTCTCCCGCTTCTCCTTGGTCAGTCTCGTGGCTCTAAGCTCTTTGGGGAACTGAACTGTTATTCTTTGTTGAGATTTCTATATGCTCTTATAACGGAGACAGCACTTTGTCTGGAATTTGGATTCAGGTTTGTGTCAGGTTTGGTTTCAATCTAGATGTTCTTGTAACCGTTGTAAAAGCTTGGTAGCAACTGAATGACATGCATTCTTTCTTAAGCTGCTGCACTACAGCTGTCTTTCGTACAGAAACAAAGTGACACTATTTCTCTCTCCTTTCATCCAAAAATGTAGTTTTGCCTTTTTGCTTGTGGCTTATGCTTTACTGTACGTGCTGTGTGCTCTGGTGATAATGATGACATTAAAGCTGGTGAGGGGTCTGGAGCACAAGTCTGGTGAGGAGCGGCTGAGGGAGCTGGGGGTGTTCAGCCTGGAGAAAAGGGGGCTGAGGGGAGACCTTCTCACTCTCTACAGCTCCCTGAAAGGAGGGGGTAGCCAGGGGGGGTCGGGCTCTTCTCCCAGGGAACAGGTGATGGGACAAGAGAAAATGGCCTCAAGTTGCACCAGGAGAGGTTTAGACTGGATACACTGAAAGGGTTGTCAAGCACTGGAAGAGGCTGCCCAGGGAAGTGGCTGAGGCACCATCCCTGGAGGTATTTAAAAGTTGGGTAGACGTGGTGCTGAGGGACGTGGGTTAGTGATGATTTTGTCAGTGTTACAGTAATTGTTAGACTTGATGATCTGAAAGGTCCCTTCCAACCTCAACAGCTCTATGATTCTGTGATTGCTTAGTGTGATCACAAGAATAATCACCAAATTATTTGGTGTCAGAACCTTGCAGAAAGTGAGAGAAGGTTGACTTAGCAATGGTTGACAGGGACTGGGACATTCTGTAAATCTTTCATACCAACCAAGAATCATCAAGCATGGGTTATGAAAAATCACAGATATGGAGCAAAAATTCTGAGACGTGCTTCACCAATGTCACGAGCAATGCGCTTGCTGCCTTATTCCATTAATCAACTTCCTCTCAACTCTTCTAATACCGTAAAGTGCAATATAGTAGTATAAACAGTGATTTATTTCTACATGGCAATATGCTAACTACTGATATATCAATTTAATTTCTTCCTTGCTGTTATGGAGTCTTACCGTGACTCCTGAGTTAAAGAGTTCGATTTTGCATTTAAATCAGGTATTGAACATCTTTGCTTTATTTGAGCAATAATACACATTCTTCACAAAATTACAAAATTTATTCTTCGGGCAAAGAGCTGAAGTCATTAATTAACTTATGTTAATTGCACACTGGGTCCTTTAGGAAATTTAGCATCTGTGTCCATCCTTTCTTTGTCGCTATGGATAATAGCAAAGCAATAGAGAATCTTTGTATGTATCTATAGAGGTAAAATGGGTTGAAATCTCATCTAAATTCTGCCCACATGGTAACCAAATTAACTTATTAATTATTGTTGTGTTTGCGGTAATTGTACAGGCAACAGATATTCCAAACAATGGCTCAGCAAATTGTTAAAGAGGGCTATCGCGACAGCAGAACTAAGGTGAACAGCCTCTTGTTCACAACTGGCCAGACCAATAATAAAAAAAATACTTATTTTTAATAATTTGCATTTTCACTTAGCTGAGGATAGCATATAATAGCATTCATTCTCAATTTCTTTTTAATTCCTTATGGAAGGAAAAATAGAGTACTAAGGCAAGGATATGTATCAATAATTTAAAGAAGTAAAACTTTACAGAAATTTTGCAATTACTTCCATAGTAAGGATTCAAGGCTTCCGAATTAAAGTTAATTTACCCTTACAAGAATTCTAATCATTTTAAAATCAGAAGTGTGAGATTAAAGCCACCACACAGTCTTAATTTGGTCCAGCAGTGATACCTAGTGAGGAAAAATTTATCTATATAATAAAAAATACGTCATTAAAAACCAGCTAAATCTAATCTGGGGTTTCAAACTTTAAAATGTATTTTTCATAACCATATGGTTATTACCTCATGCCACTATAAAGCTGAGATGAGGTTATTGCATGTAGCATCTTAATATATATTTTATCCGGGACTTATATACATAATTCATATTTATTAAAGTAGTTTATTAATATGTCCAAGGTGAGTCAGTTGACCCTGAAAACCACCATTTTAGGATTTCTAACTGAAGCTAATAGGACTACTCGTCTGGTGCCATTAATGTAGCCAACGTTACAAAGATCAGAGTTAGCACATCAAACGTGCACTGGGATTTTCTCTCCCTCTCCGTCTTGCTGTTTCTCCTCCTCTATCAGCGCAGACCTGGTGCAGATCGTAAGGCCAAGGCAAGACGGT
Source organism: Sterna hirundo (assembly GCA_009819605.1). Lineage (NCBI taxonomy): Eukaryota > Metazoa > Chordata > Aves > Charadriiformes > Laridae > Sterna > Sterna hirundo. The sequence continues at coordinate 3,215,329 of CM020441.1, forward strand.
GAGGCCCACCAGGACAAGACAGAGCTTACTACTGAGAAATAGAACCTGTTCCTGTAATTCTCAATATTCATTTATTTTACTTGTAAACAATTTTGGAAAACTGCCTAACTTTTCATCAAAGTCCAGAGTGTTCCATAGGAAGTCTGTCCATTGCCCCATCCCTGGAGGGGTTCAAGGCCAGGCTGGATGAGGCCTTGAGCAACCTGGGCTGGTGGGAGGTGTCCATGCCCAGGGCAGGGGGGTTGGAATGAGATGATCTTTAAGGTCCCTTCCAACCCAAACCATTCTGTGATTGTATGATAGGGATAAGCCACAATTCACAATTGCTTATACAACAATCTATTAAAAGAACAAGGTTGCATATTTTTGGGTGTAGTTCTGTAGATCTCTGACCCGATCCTTTGTAAGCAAAATAAAACACAGGGAGCAAAACTAAAGCCAGCAAGTCATCAAATATATATTTAATGAGTATTGTCATTCTACATTAATAATTATTCTTGCAAGATGATATTCTTGCATTTAGGTTGGCAATGGCTGGAAAGAAGAAGATGAGAGGCAGAGTTTTAGCTCAGTGCTCCTCCCATATGAACTGGTGCAGCTCAGTCGGTGCCAGAGCAATTTTTGATTCCGATGCAACTGTGACAATCCTGTCATCGTCCACCTCAGGCCAGCTCGCAGAGAGGATCCTCCTTTTCATTAAAACTTCTTGTTTCTTTCTTTCTCTTTTGTTTCTGAACTTTGGAGGGCATCCTAGAGTTAAGAGTTGGTATTAATCTAATCTTGGCATTATTATGAGGATAGAATATTTGAGTGTTCACATTCATAATTAATGACAAAGGTGTCTAAGAGGGCACTATGCTTAATTAATGATTCCTGCACTTTGAAAGCAAAGAAACTGCCTTTGAAAGGACATGTGGCATCGAAACCTCTAAGACCTACTGTTGTTAAGGCAATAAGAACAGAAAGAAAATCATCAAAGTGTGGGTGCGCACCTAAGTGGAGAATGATGTGGGTAGGCTTTGGCTTCTGGCATCTGCTTAATGACGACGTATGAGAGGAGGTTGTAGAGAGGTGGGGGCCAGTCTCTTCTCCCAAGGAACAGGCGATAGGACAGGAGGAAATGGCCTCAAGTTGTGCCAGGGGAGGTTTAGGATGGATAGTAGGAAAAATTTCTTCACCAAAAGGGTTGTCAAGCATTGGAAGAGGCTGCCCACGGAAGTGGTGGAATTGCCATCCCTGGAGGGATTTAAAAGACGGGTAGACGTGGTGCTGAGGGACATGGGGTAGTGATGGCTTTTGTCAGTGTTAGGTTGATGGTTGGCCTTGATGATCTTAAAGGTCTCTTGCAGCCTAGATGATTTTATGATTCTATGATCCTGGCACCACCCCTGGCCTCATGGTGTGGATGGCTTTGTGAGGCTGCTCATCTCCCCTTTCTCCTTTTCCCATGTGAATCCGGTCTTGCAATCTCCAGCCTCCCCAAAATAAATAGTGTTGGAAGTGTGGGGAACCTAACGGATGTTATGAAAAATGAGCAACAAAAGCTGCTACGTTGTTTTCCCAGCTGGCAATGAATGCACTTGCTCATAAAAGATGAAAGCTCAGAAAAGATAATGGAGAAGGAGGTGAGGATTAGTTACCAATAACTAGATAAAGAGAAAAGAAGACATACTGGGTCTGCGCTAGTAGTTTATGCTGTCTCAGCTGCTTTGGTTATTTCCCAGTTATTTTATGACACAGTCAGGCCAACAAAGCCCAAGCAGAGCTGTAGATATACCAGCTCTTGACACTTTAGCATACATTGCTCATTGAAATAAGAGATACCAGCAAAACCACTTCTTTTCAAATATAACTCTATCAATATGAGGACAGTTTTAGAGGCAGAGCTACGGTAGTAAAATTAAATCAACTAAACTCTTAAACGCCAACAAGTGTAGGCACAGAAAATCCACCAGGAAAAATAAGTAGACAGGGAGCTGGGGTTGGGGGAAGATGCAAGAGAAACAGGAAGGTGGTATAGATGGTTGCAAACGCTATTTATCGTGTGGTGTGGTGTGGTTTTTTTCTCAGCAGCTATTTCTTGTATTTATAATGGCATATACCAGTGGAACTGATAGAAAAAGCAACCATGTAAAAACTCAAACGTGTAAAAATGTGTCTGTCATATGCTGAAAAGATAAAGTAAACTTCACTTTAGAAGCTAAAAGACCTGGAGAAGTAATTTCTGAGCAAAGAAGAAAACTTTGCTTTTGTGCTGTGAATACAACAAAGCATCTAAAAATTGCAGGCACTCCAACCGCTGGGCTTCCCCTTGTGTGCTCTCTTTCAAAAAACTAAGTATTTAGTATATTTGAATAGGCAACGAGATTTTTTTTCAAAGAGGAATGGTCAGTTCTCCTTTTGGGATAGGTTGATATATAATTCACTTCAACGTACTGTGACTACTACACGATAAGGTAGTTATCTTCCCTCAGATACTCTGACTCTGCTGCTCCCCATGAGTAAAGATCATCTCTCTTATTACTTTTTTCCTCGCTACAACCTTATTACCAGATAGAACAAGGCAGAAATACTGACCTATGGTAGGGTGTTATGTTGTAGGTGCTCTTCATCTGCCATGCAAACCTTCTTTTCTGATGGGTGGGAGGTTATGGGAGTAGCAGTTTTTTCTTTATGGCTGTTCTACGTGAGCCTAACTTCTGAGGTGCCATCATTCAGTCCATTCATAATTTGTAATTAAAAAAGATATTAATTTTTAAAGCTAAAAAGTTAATGATATATTCCTAAAAATCAATATTTTCATTTAAAAAAATATAATTTTAAATGAAAACAAATACAAGTCCCTCAGGAAGAACCTTGGTGACACAACAAGGTCATCTGCAACCTCTCCCATGAGTTCATCTTCCTCTGCATTTTTCATTCAAAGTAATTTTTGCAGAAACCATGGAATCATATCACAGAATCACAGAATGGTTTGGGTTGGAAGGGACCTTAAAGATCATCCAGTGCCACCCCCTGCCCTGGGCAGGGACACCTCCCACCAGCCCAGGTTGCTCCAAGCCCCGTCCAACCTGGCCTTGAACCCCTCCAGGGATGGGGCAGCCACAGCTTCTCTGGGCAACCTGGGCCAGGGGCTCACCCCCCTCACAGCCAAGAATTTCTGCCTCACATCTCATCTCAATCTCCCCTTGTCCAGTGTAAAACCCTTCCCCCTCGTCCCACGGCTCCCCTCCCTGATCCAGAGTCCCTCCCCAGCTTTCCTGGAGCCCCTTTAGGGCCTGGAAGGGGGTTGCAAGGTCTCCGCGGAGCCTTCTCTTCTCCAGGCTGAACCCCCCCAGCTCTCTCAGCCTGTCCTCACAGCAGAGGGGCTCCAGCCCTCCCAGCATCTCCGGGGCCTCCTCTGGCCCCGCTCCAACAGCTCCGTGTCCTTCTGCTGTTGGTGCCCCTGAGCTGGAGGCAGCACTGCAGGGGGGTCTCCCCAGAGCGGAGCAGAGGGGCAGAATCCCCCCCTGGCCCTGCTGCCCACGCTGCTGGGGATGCAGCCCAGGCTGCTGGGGGTTTCTGGGCTGCCAGCGCACGTTGCCGGGTCATGTTGAGCTTCTCATCCACCAACATCCCCAACTCCTTCCCCTCAGAGCTGCTCTCCATCCATTTTCCACTCAGCCTGCATTTTGTGTGAAATCCTGTACTGCGTGAAATCCATTCACCAAAATCGCAAGAATTCGGATGGAGCAGCAGAGCAAAGCTGGCACGCTCACGGACCAGAAGCAGGGAAAGGGGGAAGAGGGAAGTTGCTGCTGTCAGAAAGGCGGGCGTACGGCCATGGGAGACATCGAGTCATGACGAAGGAGGGGGTTGGTGAAATGAGTCGGAGGTGGTGGGTGACGCGTTTATTCATTCTGTACGCACCGCGACTGTCCCAGGTCTAGACAGGGTGACAGATCAGCGTTCCATCATTGAGCAGGGTGGGCATTAGCTAATCTAAGGTGGTAGCTCCTGACCTTTCTGCCCCACGGCTCCCTTTTCAGCCCCTCGGTCCGTGCGAGGTACGGCTGTCACTCGCTGCTTGCAGCAATAAGGACAGGGCAGGCCATCAGGACTTGCAGGCTGAAAACCCATTTGTTTCCCTCTCAAAAAAGGCGCTTTTATCTCTCCCAATTCAGAAAACCAGTCGACAGCATGTGTTGTAGTGGTTTTGTCTTTCATATATCTCCAGGAACAATAAACAAGATGCGATGAGATCATCAGACCGCTTGCCGCTTGGGAAAAATGAATCTTTGTAAAAGAAACCTACCAAAAATGCTCTTTGTGAAGCCACTCCGTACAAAAATTGTTGTATGAAATGAACAAACAGAGTTCCCTGCAGGTGAGATAGCTCTGGATAATTGAGATCTGACACATACTGCATATCTCTCAAAATAATTTAATCACAGTCTGATCAAAGTTTCATAAAACAGATAGCGCTTTACATTTGCTCAAGGCTTGTGACGGTTAATTATAATTTTGATTATACCACCATGCTTTAGGCTTCTTTATGTCAGAAGGATTGGTCCTTTTATTAGAAATAAGTATACTGGAGTTTACTTTTATTTTGCCTTGATGAATTGCCCCTAGAGGACAGGTACCTGGTGCCTACTCATTCGGGTGCATGTGTTCAGTAATGACTTTGAGTGACAAACACGGCATAAATAATGTGGGGGTTTTTTTATTTTCACTGTGTCGCATCATTTATAGACTGATTATGTGTGCTTAGTCAAAATATACACAAATAAGACAGCTGTGCTCTACTTTTGTTTTACCAAACCTAGCAAGTATTTTATTTGCAATAAAGAAACTGAAGGGCCATCGAAGTTGCATACAACCATCTGCTTCTGAAATTAGTTTCGTATAAGGGATTTAAGCCTTGGTGATGCTCTTCTGTACAGGAAACTGAAAATGCTCCTTTTTTTTTTTTTTTTTTTTAAGTATGTAGTTGAATATTAAGTGTGTAGAGCGTTATTAACAACACAGGGCTTATTCCTGTCTCTCCTTGTCTCGATTTTTGAGCACTGCTCTTCTACATGGCACGGGTATAGTTACGGGTTGCGGATTTTGCATGAGAAATAAATTGTACCACTAGTGCTTAGAAAAGTGCTGACTTCCTGATTAAATAATAAGCTCGCTGCTGAACGTGATACGTAACATGGGGTAATAATAGCATAAAACATAATGTTGTCAAAGGCTGGTAGATGAGAGATCGGGTGTTAGGAAAAGCCAGTGGAGCCAACTGTGGTATCTGCTGTACCCAACTATTACTGCTGCGATACCAGCTCCGACTTGTTAGACCAGCAGGAAAACCCATTAAAGCCCCATATATTAAAGCATTCAAGATAGTCCTATGAAAGTAAAATGGGGCTTACCGCAGGGCTGTTGACTTTATTGTGTACAACACGATATTTGGGGAAGGTTCACTGCAGAGACTTGGATTCTTAAAGTGGCAATTAGGCTACTAAGTCCAAATTAAGCATTACTGGCGTTCAAAAAATCCCCTTTCAGCTGCTGCGTTTCCTTTGTGATGCCTAATGTCCCTCAACACTGGTTTTCCTGCCAGGGCATGTATAGAACTGCCGAAATCTTTAATTGCCTGGGTTTTGCTGTATCCTTAGTCTGTGAGGGATGTAAAAATAAGGCATTTTCTCATTTTATCTATCTTGGACCGCATGAGCCAGGAGGTGTGATCGGAGTGCGCTGTGCGTGTACTTGTGATTTCATGCCTTAGAAGGCAATGACTAAGAAATAGAAAAAGAGCTGGAAGATGCTGTGAGGGAGAAGGAAGGAGTGGGTGAGGACAGATACGCGTCTCTCCAAAGGCCACAATTAGATGAGTTGCCTGGGCCACAAGAGAGCCAGACCCAAACCCCTGCTTTGAAACAAAGGATTCAGCTTTGACATGCCACCTTCGAAAACACACTAGAAGTACAGTGGGTATCCTGCCATATAACTCTTTTTCAACCCTTTTTTAGTGTCGTTGCTTTATATTGTATAAAGTGCATACACTTTTGCTGGGCAATGGGAGACTTCTACAATTCATTGGCTAAAGAAATGAGCTAATGCTGAAATGCAAACTAATTAGTTGTTAGTCAAGGTACTGAACTGGTTATCTTGATTTCCTAAATGTTTCTAAGTATTCCTAAATATTTCTAAGTATTCCTAAATATCCTAAGTCCTTTCTCCAGGGACTGCCCTAAACAAAGAGGAACAGCTTCAACAGAAAAAGACTCAACAGGCCTGTACCGCGGCTGCTGTGGGATGACATATTTAGGGACAACCAAGCCTTTGGAAGGGAAGAGAAGAGACTGGATCCTGACTCCCTCAATGATCAGGTGCTCTGAAAGAGATGGGAGTGTTCCTTAGTTTTTTTCAAAAACACAAGAATGGTTAGGTTGGGCGAGAAATCTTAATTTGTTAGAACGCGTTCTTTGACAGCTTGGGTTTAGGATTGTTCTGGGTGTTTTGTCCAATTGGATTTAAACATCTGTTTCTCTAGGGTCATAGGAACCCACTTGTCAATGCCACTGTTGGAGTGTTTCTGAAAGTCCCAATTCTTGGGTTAGATGAGTTTTGTCTTAATAAAATGCCAGTTTAGGCTGTGTAGCATATTTCTTCATCCGTAGCTGTGTTATGTGGTGGATTCTGTTAAATTCTGGAATTTTGTAAAATCCAGGGTGATATTTTTATGTATTACTCTCTAAAGATGATAGCCATATTTTTTGTTTGTTTGTTTATTTGCTTTTAATTTGGGAACATATTTTCCCTCCTCTGTGTTACTCATTGCTAAAATTTCAAAACTTGTATCATCCTCCGAGAAATTCATATAATTTAACCAATATGAAGTATATCAAGTGGCCATAGATAGTATCACATCCGCAGAGAAAATTCTGGGGTTTGTTCCCTCTTCTATAGGACACATATACATTAAAATGGAGTTAGATTTATCTCCCAAGTAATTTGAGAAATGGAAAAACTGTCCTAATACCAGCTTTTCTTTACCTTTAGCAATCACTACAGGCAGCAGCTCTCAGCGGCAAGACCAGGAATTCGGAAGTGTGCGGCAGGCAGCTCACAGAAACCCCCGTCAGCTGAAAATCATAGTGGAGATGTTTAGGACCTGCAGGATCTGAAGTATTGTTGGACGGCGTCCAGGCATGAGAACAAGCAGCAGTCAGATGCTAGACATCAGTTGGTAAGAAAAAAATATTTTATGTAATCCTAAACAAAGTGCAACAGTTGAAGGTTTTTCTATATGAAAATCGGGACACACCATTTGTACACTGTCCGTGAAAAATCAGAAATGTGCCAGTGGACAAGAGAAGAGGAGATAAAGTATTGTTCAAATTAAAAATAGCATCAAAGATATTTCTAATAAGAGCTGTTACCTTGTCTTTGTTCTGGCTACAACCAGTGGAGTTGAAGGACACTGATCCCTCTCCCATGACAGAACAGTCCCCTGGTCAATATCAATTAAAAATTTCTAGGAAAAAACTGTTTAAACTTTTAAGGTTGTTCCCAAACTAGGATTTCTGTGTATGTGGGGGGGGTTGGGAAAGAGAATACACTGCTTATTGTTCCCCTAACATCAACTACGTGTCTAACGTGGCATGAGAGAGTTATATTTTTTTTCAGTATACTCTTGGTGTCCATTGATTTTGCTTCCCGAAGAATTCAGTGCAAAGTAATTGTCATCTTGTAATATTGCTTAATTAGCTCTCAAAGCTTTAAAAATAACTGGACTTTGGTTAACTTTCAATTCCCCAGAAGCTCTATAGGGTCAACTAAACTAGTCATAGTGTCAAATTTATTTCTGACGACATTTTCTGCGTTCTTATGAAGTGCCTGGGACAGCAGTTTCCTTTCTCTTTCCCAATCACATTAACTATGCATTTTAGTGTGTTTTTCAGTGACAACGAAAGACCCTCCAGTATTTTTACGTTATCATTCATTACAGGTTTTTTTGGGTTCTCTTACACTCTACACTTCTTGCAGAGCAACCAGGGCACGCTACAGCCGGTTTTGACATGCACTAATTTATACTCACTTCCGGCCAATTCAGTAAATCCAATTACAATAAAACTAATTGTCCCTGGGGCTTGGCCACATATCCTGCACTCTGGACTGACAACTTTGCCACCATCTGTCTTTGTTATAACACATTCTGGGAGAATATCCTTTTCCTGCACAGCCATAAAACTCTCAGTTTCTCTTCTCAGTCCTCCTCTGACAGCCCACTCCTAATTAGCCACAATCTCTTTGAGATTTTTCCCAAAACCCCATATAGTTCTTTTTCCATCAATTTATGTCCATGTATATCTTCTTGCTATCTGTCTAATGACTTGTTCTCAGTAGGACTATGTTCCTCATTTAGTTTTGGAACCGGATCCAAGATCTTCTATCTCATATACTTTTGTTCCACGATATACTTGATAGTTATCAGCCACTTCTTTATACAATGCCTGTTTCCAACCCGCTGTCTGTATATCCTACTGTAAACACCAGAACTGGATGGGATGGTGGGAACCTGGGTTCAAACATACATGGTTCAAACATACATCAATTGACTGAACCGCATTTTGCTAGTTCAACTTTGCTTTCAACAGACTCTATAACTCCTAAAGCATTCTTTCTGGAGTCTTTGCCTCCCTCATTATGAACCTTTTGCTTCTCTCAAGAACTCTTAAAAGCTTTCAGTTCCCAAACCGATGTTCTAGTACCCCTTTTTGTGCTTCTGCTCTGTAACAGTACAGTTCCTTTGAGCATCGTAAGATATGTGCATGGTGCAACCTGAAGGTTACTCCTTTCTCTTTCAAAAATGGATAAAAAAATTGACCACTGAATTAATATAAATTTCATTGTAACATCATAATTTCTGTCTGTCTACACAAAAAGCGTGATATAAGCTTCCCATTAACAGTTGTTAGGCAGCTTTCCTTTGAGTGCCTCAGCTCTGTATACACCTGAAAAAGAGAGGCAACAAAGAACCAGAATGACAAGGAATCAGCTTAGGAAATTCTATGCTTTTATCTTCCTTTATCTGTCATTTTACCATTATACTCAAAGCAAAAGTATGTCTTAGCAATTACATATAAATACCACAAACATTCTGTAAGTCTTCATCATTTCAGGTACTCTTCAAATTTACTCATGACAACTAATATATAGCTTTGTATAATCTACCCAATATACGTGAAAGTTTTATCACTTCCTTCAATGCATCTTTGTCACTACAAAATAATTCTTCACCGTTTCCCACTCTCTGACAACCCTTAACCATTATTCTCATAATTTCGAGTACTGAATAAGCACCATTACATTCAAAAAACTCACTGACGAGTCTCAGAAAGTTCTTTCAGATCATACCCAAATAATTTCTGGGTTTTAAGCTTTTAGCTTCCATTGTCTCCTTTCCTGCGTTCATTCTAATGAGCATTCCCTCTTTCCCATTCACTTCCTGAAGCACTGTAGAAGTTCTGCTTCTACTTTATTACCTTGAAAAAATTAGTTGCCACATTCTTAGTTGTCTTTATCAAATGGGCTGAAAAGTATCCAAAGATCGTTTCCAAATACTGCTGATGCTCCATTTTTCTTTAGTTTTGCTGATCATCTCAACAGCTTCAGCTCTACTCAACTTCTGTGATATTGCAGTAGGAAGTTTCAATTATTTCCTTTTTCAGATATGTTATTACTGACCTGTCACTTTCTCCTTTATTCTCTACCTTTTATTTCAGCCAGTGGATCGTCCCACTGATGTATTTTTGATGCCTGTTTTATTTATTTCGCACAACATTCACCAATACTCTTACAGTCAGGACTACACCCGGGGCTGAGTCTTACTAATTCATTACTTTTTAACAGTCATACTTTCAGGTAATGCATTAACGATTTCACAGCCTAAGTTCTTCACAACATAGAAAACGTCCTTCTTCTATTTTGCTTAGCATAGAAATATTTTCTTTATCAGGTTGCGATCATTTCTTTTGCTCTTTCCTCTTATTGTTTTGGTTCCCAAGAATGACCACCTGCATTTGCAAAATATTGCTTTAGTAATGTTGCCAGCGGCAACGCACAGTCTTTTGATGTTTCTATAGTTACTTGACGATGCGCGAGTCCCACTTCAGTAGCAAAATAAAACCTGCCAGGCGGCATATTCAAAGCAGCATCTTTATGAATTACCTTTTTTTATTTTATTCTACTTCACTGTGTTGAGAACCATGTCTTAGGTGTGCAGGATTCTTGCTTCTAGGTCCAAGATCCCTTGGGAGTTTTGTTGCACCTTTAACCTAAAACCGGAGCCTAATGGTGGATCACGAATCACATTTTTCTAAGGAATGTAACCACAAAGAACTCTGACTTTAGGAGCCAAGAATACAGTCGTAAAACACAGAGCTATATTATTAACTTAATTGTAATTGTCATTATAATTTTTCTTAAAAAATAATCATTTGAAATATTTGTGTTCCCTGCTATAGAGCCCTTTATTTCATGTTGTGCATCTTCTAAACAGCACCAATTAATATTTAATCTTTAATGTGTTGGCTCTTCCATCACCACCTGTTTTTTTTTCATGAGTTCTAAAAGCTTTCTTCTTGCCTTATTTTATTGTGTGAGGCATCATAGTCTATGTCTGGCACTTTTAATGATGGGATTCATTGTAAAATAATGAAGTTGTAACAACGTAGAGTGTGTTTTGGTGCATCTGTTGAAAAAGATGACTTTCAACTAGATAGCAAGAAGAGAGGAGTGTTTTGGTCAATACTTGTGCTTTTCATCCTGAAGCTATGTGGAAGACCATTACTATTTCTGTGTCAGCTGACGCAGCCAAGAATGGGAGTGCAAAATCAGATCTTTTCAGGGCTAGATTTTAAAAGATTTATTGTTGGGCTACTGCTGTACAGTTAAGGCAAACTGAGCGAGGAGAAGAAGTAACCGGTTAACAAAAAACTGGGGGCTCTTAGCCACACGTGTTCACTAATGAAAATCTTTTTGTCTGAGACAATGTTTGCACGTGGGCTGAGGCAGCGTCATATGCAAAATTTTAGGAGTATAAAATTAATCCAGGTGATTGGCACTTCTAGCTCAGAACCTGGATTATTTTAGTCCATTGGGATGAACCAGATGCCGAAGTCATAGAATCATAGAGTGGTTTGGGTTGGAAGGGACCTTAAAGATCATCCAGTGACACCCCCTGCCCTGGGCAGGGACACCTCCCACCAGCCCAGGTTGCTCCAAGCCCCATCCAACCTGGCCTTGAACCCCTCCAGGGATGGGGCAGCCACAGCTTCTCTGGGCAACCTGGGCCAGGGGCTCACCCCCCTCACAGCAATGAATTTCTTCCCAATATCCCATCTCAATCTCCCCGCTTTCAGTGTAAAACCATTCCCCCTCATCCCATGGCTCCCCTCCCTGCTCCAGAGTCCCTCCCCAGCTTTCCTGGAGCCCCTTGAGGGCCTGGAAGGGGCTGGAAGGTCTCCCCGGAGCCTTCTCTTCTCCAGGCTGAACCCCCCCAGCTCTCTCAGCCTGTCCTCACAGCAGAGGGGCTCCAGCCCTCGGAGCACCTTCGTGGCCTCCTCTGGACCCGCTCCAAGAGGTCCATGTCCTTGCTGTGCTGAGGACTACAAAACTGGGCACGGTACTCCAGGAGGGGTCTCACGAGAGTGGAGCAGAGGGGTAGCATCACCCCCCTCCACCTGCTGGACACGCTTCGTGTCGTGTCTAAGCCACTGTCTGTGCCCTGATGTTACACTGCCCTGTGAAAGCTTTGGGTGCAGGGTCTGCGTTTCCCGCTGCTGCTGTCCGGTGAGTTCATTTTTTTTCTTGAATTTTTTTCTTTTCCAAATTTCCTTTTTTTCTGTGTAACACACAGCCCTGCGTGTTACAGACACACAAGAAGAGATGTGAGAAGACAGAGCACTGTTAACTGTAGCGGGATGCGGCCTGCAGCTCTCCGTGAAGCAAAGCTCCTGCTCTGAACGAACGTGAAAACTGGGCTCCAACTTTATCCCTATTTCTGCCTTGTGTATGTCATGGTGGAGAGATATTTTTATTTAAGGCTCAAGGCTGGTTAGGGACGTAACTAATGGTAAGATCTTTGGCAAACTTGGCAACATAATCAAACCCATGGATAAATTTACAGAAAAAGTTACATTCTGTAAAGTAAACTGAGTAGGAAGGAAGAGCTTCTCTTCTTTAAGTTTCTTAAGATTGTTTCAATTTATACTTTAAATATTCCTGATAAAATATACCTATTTATACACTAAGTGTATTTTTATAGTGCAGTCTGTATTCTGAAGGGATCTGAGGAGAAGTTACTCAAACATTTGGGATTCAGTCATTGTAAGTTTGAATTCCGCATTGCAGGTTTTATTGGAATAATGCCTTTTTTCCCGTTCTATCCTACTTCATAGAATCACAGAATCTTCATGGTTGGAAAGGACCTTTGAGATCATCAAGTCCAACCAAACAACCTACAGACTCTGCCACTAGAGCATGCCCTGAAGTGCCACATCCAGACGTTCCTTAAACACCTCCAGGGATGGTGACTCAACCCCCTCCCTGGGCAGGCTGTTCCAGGGCCTGACCACTCCTTCAGTAAAGTCATTCTTCCTAATATCCAATCTAAACCTGCCCTGCCGCAGCTTCAGGCCATTTCCTCTGGTCCTGTCGTTATCCACCTGGGAGAAGAGGCCAACCCCCACCTCTCTACAACATCCCTTCAGGTAGTTGTAGAGGGCAATGAGGTCTCCCCTCAGCCTCCTCTTCTCCAAGCTAAACATGCCCAGCTCCCTCAGCCTCTCCTCATACGACCTGGTCTCCAGAGCCCTCCCCAGCCTGGTAGCTCTCCTCTGGACACGCTCCAGCACCTCCATGTCCCTCTTGTACAGCGGGGCCCAGAACTGAACACAGCACTCGAGGTGAGGCCTCACCAGTGCCCAGTACAGAGGCACCATCACTTCCCTGCTCCTGCTGGCCACGCTGTTCCTGATACAAGCCAGAATGCTGTTGGCCTTCTTGGCCACCTGGGCACACTGCTGGCTCATATTCAGCTGACCGTCCACCAGCACCCCCAGGTCCTTTTCTGTGGGGCAGCTTTCCAGCCACTCTTCCCCAAGCCTGTAGCGTTGCTTGGGGTTGTTGTGATTGAAATGACCCAGACCGATGTCTTTTTTTGGGAGCAAAAAGAATTTTATGAACATACTGATTATGGCCATAGTCTGGGAAGATGTCTGAGGTGTGGAGCTCCTTGGTCACCTTGGGCCAGTTGGAGGAAGCGTTCGCTCATGGGAAGTGGGGAATGAAAAAGGGGAAAGGGAGGAATACAGTACACATCAGTAAGAGAGAGGGAGAGCTGCAACAGTTAAAACGAGAGCTTTTTCACTCCACAAATGTATTTTTTCAGCAATGGACTTTATACTATGAAGCCACAAAACCTTAGTTTCAAAAGTCTTTGCAACAGTGAAATCATCAGTCTTTGGCCAGTTCTACCATGATACTTTCTAAGAGAGAAGCTGGAAAAGTCACCTACTTGTTATTTGCCCCAGTGGAGCTGAGCTGGTGGAGCCAGATGGGACTTGGGGCTTTTCAGGAGCTTCTTCTTTCAAAAAGTGTTATGAGATGGCTCAGTCTCTACTGTCTCCATCAGCTTTATGATGGTTTCTGACCTCTCCTCTGTAAAATCAAAATATTTGACAGCTTCCCCACCACTGTGCAACTTCTGAAAACACTAAGTAGTGCCAACGTACTGGTTGGATACACAGTAGTTTAAAATCCAAATTTCTGATTAGAAAATGCAACAGAAAAAAAAAAATCCCACCCTATTTTCCTAAGATTGTGACAATAACGTTTATTTTAAAAATAGAAATGTTATTTGGATGTTTATATTCTGGGAAAAATCAGAAAGTAAGATCTTAAAATCCATGTCAAAATCTTCTTCTGTTTTTTTTTTATGTGTATGCTTTAAGAAGAAACAGTGGTATTTCTGGGAAATGGTGTTTCTGTGTCGTCTTCGGTTGCGTTAGGGAAAAAGGAATTCGACTTTGTAAATACAGGAATTTTTACTGTCAGAGCCCTTTTAAAAGGTATTGTCTGCCTTACACAGTCTTATAACCGCCAAAATATTCAAGTAATTCTTCCTCTTCCACGCTTATTGTTGAAGACAAAACTAGCCATAATGCGCATGCAGCGGAGTATCCAAGTCATAACCCGGAGATTCCGCCTTAGTTAAACAGTAATGAATTTTTATTTGAATTATACTGCTGCTGCTGGGTGAGTCTCTAAATGAGCCTTAGCACCAGGTAGTAGTTAATTAAGTGAATTGATTGTCCCTCAAAAGAAACTGCATTTTCTTAAAACAAAATTATGTTAAAGGGGAAGGTAAATTTAGACAATTTGAGCAAATTGTAATTATCTACTGCTATGTACCTCTGGGTATAAGGGAATGATTATTTTTAATGACTTTCCTCCTTTTCAATGATTATTTAGATATTATTTAGTCATCTTTCCTCATAGCGTACTGCAAATTATATTCTTCCACAATGATGACATTATAATTAAGAAAAGAAGTCACATTCATATTATCCTTTGCATATTTTGACAAAGCACAATTAAAAAACTTTCTGTGGGGAACAATAAAATAAATGAAAGAAAATGTCCCACCAAATATTTCCCTTTTGGTATCCCCTGTTAATATTTTTATGAGCCTCTTAAGCTTATCTAAGAGATTTTTAATGCAGCAGGGTATGTTATTAGGTTTGTATTCTTTTGCACAATATCATACATTTCAGTCTTTATCACAGTGGGAACAATAAAATAACAGACCGCAATGCATTAGCATCATAAAGAAAATGTAATAAATGGCTTTATAACTGTAGTAAAAGTTGCATGAGCACCAGCAGCTGTAACAGAGATGTTGCTACAGCAGCATTTTATGACCTAATAGCACTCAGTGGGCTGATAATATTATGTGTGTGTGTGTGTAATGCCAGCAGTTTCCAAGGCCCAGATTTCAATTCAGATAAATAATTGAAAGCACTTTTAGACTTTTCCATAAAATGTTTAATAAGAGATCAAATCCTCCCTCCCTGTAGTGGAAAATTAAATAGTTTTTACAGGGATGTTTTATGATGAAACTCTAACTATTATCTGTAGGAAGAGAGGGTATTGGGTTTATTTATTTTTTTTTTAAATGTGGTTGTTAGAAATAAAATATGTTTGAAGAAGCTCTTGTTTGCTTTGTTTCTAAAAGCTGGTAGTAGAGAATGATACTTGTTTTTACCCTGGGTTTCCATTTCCTGATATTTGGAGACAAGGACTATAATAATAAGATTTACTGAAATACTTTGAATATGATAGCAATCATGGCACAATGCGTCTGCATTTCTGGAATGAGAAAAGAACAGGAGGGCTGCAGAAGAGTCAATCTTCGGAAAATGATGGGGTGGATAATCATACGGTACAAATGTGCAGTTCACCTCGGGTTCTCTAGCTTTTCTCAAAAAAAAAAAAAAAAAAGTGATTGATAACTATTTTCCTATCTCCTTCTCAGAAGAGATGAAATGCAAAATGACTGCTGGGTGAGTGGATGGAAAGATCGCACAATGCACAGGCTGCAAGGTCATCTTGCCATTTAAAGTACACGAAATGCATATTATTCTATGGTTTTTTAAATAGGATGTTGGAATTACTTCTCCTCCTCTGTCTCACAAAGGTATTACTTGTTTTAAAAAAGGTGAGTGAAAGAGAGGGAGGGATATATATTGTGTTAACTACTGTATTAAGTGGTTTTGTTTGGCACATTAACCTGCTCTTTCTGTTCTCACTGTTCTCGAATCCGTACATAATAACAAGTACAAAATTACTTGTTTGTCAAAATGCTCATTCTTTGACTATCTGGCTTCCTTTCAACGTGTCTTAGAACACTTTGCAAAATGACCGAACCGGAGTGATTTCGAAAGTGTGGATATTGTGAGATCCCACTTATTTCTCACTTGGAAACTCTCTTCATCCTTTTGCTTCAGCAAAAGTTAAAAGCGGGTGGTGTCGTATAAAAAATACATTCTTCAACTATTACTCCTTTTCCTTGTCTTCCATCCTCTCAAAAAGAAAAAAAGAACCCACAACTTATAGTTTGTAACAATGAGCTTTATCAGCTTAAAATTGTCAAGGTCACTCTAAAATAATTTTATATCTGGGTTCTGGAAAGGCAGAAAACACTTAGGTAAAGGATAATGCCTCGTGAAGCAGAGAGCACAGAGAGAGAAGGGCGAGAGGACGTTCAGAGGTAAAAGAGAAGGGAGTTGAAATATACATGTTGAATTCTTTTTGGAATTATTGCTTTAAAGTGCTTCTGAATTTTTATATTAAGAATGTTATAATAGATCATCTAGATCCTCTGAAAGGACTTCTTTATTATTTTAAATCTAAATGAATTAATATAGCAATAAAAAGGGATGGAAATATCATTTTTTAGAATTCATATATATGTAATGAAAAATCCACAGAATTATTTTTGGATGGGTCTAATACAGTTTTTGGTGGGGCAAGGTAATTCCTTCACGCTGATCAAATGTGAGTAGGTAGGACTTGATCTCACGCACATTCAAGTCTGGTGAAAGATTTTTACTGAGGCATTCAACCTTTCAAATTGAGACCAAACTTAAGCCAAATATTTACCTTTTACTGTTTTTGCAAAATTGTGAACCTAATTTGGTGAGAAGAAGATGGATGCTATGGCAACTTGGTTATTGTGTTTTAAGAGCAACATTAAATGAGCAATTAAGCTGTCATTTAGTTATTCCTAATAGAAAAGCATCTTCTGCTGCTGCCAGGCTCTGAGAAGAAGACTGGGTGAGAGGAACGAAGAGCATCGCGGTTCCTTTCCTCTCTGTTGCAGAGTTCACTTCAGCAGCTCTGCAACAGCATGAACTACAGTTGGTTTAGGGTTGCCGACAGAGTCAGAGGCAAGAGCTCTCTCTGTTTCATGGGTCCTCCACCAGAAGTTTTAACTGTTTCCAAAATCATTTGTTCCTTGTGGAATACGGAAACTAGCAGAAATGCCCAGCGTGCTCTGACCCGATCGCCCTCTCCCGATTTTCGCCCGGATTTCCAGACCTCTGTTAGGACCGTGGGTGGAATTTTTGAGGACCTCCCATCTCAGTCTCTGCACCCCACTGATGTTATCCAGCAAAACAGGAATGGGGAGGAAGCTGAATAATAGCAAATCTCTCACCTTTAAAGCATTCAAGAGGTTACATCAATGCATTATTTAATTTGTAAATTTTTCAGGTTCTCTCTTGATTCCTTCCTATCCCTCCGAATTTTTATTTCAGCCAGCTGATCAGAATGTTTATGTACAATCAAATCTCAGATCCAATGCTGGGGGCCAGATCCCCAGCTGACACAATTGTTCGAGAAGCAGACTTAAACATTTACTGCTATTTTCAGTGGCCTTTAATTCTTCAGACAGGTGACTCCTTATGCAACCATTGCTTTGTAAAATCATATTTATGCCACTTTATAGGCAAAGGCATTGTAGAATATTCAATTTTGCTATCAAAAAGTGGAGAGTCCTGCTACAAGGCAGAAGTGATAGGGTGTAAGAAACTGCAATATGCAGAAATTTCTTATGAGAAGCTCGGAGATGTGTGTTTCGTTGTTCTGGGGAAAGAAATATAAACGGTACCTGTAAAGTGGATAAGCAAACTCGTGTATGTACACCCTGAATTTGTTATTGAAGGGGGATTAATATGAATTTTTATTGAGTGCGCAATCGGTGCAGGAAGAAAAGGCAAATGGCCGTGTGATTCCTAGGACAGGTGGAAGCGCTGGGCTCGTACATGCGCTGCTGTGTCGTGGGATGCCCAGTCTGCAACAGGGTAACGCAAACCCATAATTGCTGTTGATTGAGCTGTGAGAACTGAGCACTAAATATTCATATTTCTCCAGCTAATTAAATTGGGTGAACATAGGTTTCACCATTGAAAGCAGGTTTTTAGATTAAATGTTAGAACATTTTAATTATAATGGTTGAAAGGATTTACGAAGGACATGGTAAGAGGTATGTTTTCCAGATTAGGGCTCTCAAGTTTTGGAATAAACACTGTATCCTTATTAAAAAGTTTATCTTAGTTTAATGGTTAAATAGGTAACTCCTACCAATTCAATTTACTTACTTATCATTAAAGAAATATTCTTGTGTCTTGTCAGAGAATGAGAAAATCTAACATAGCTAAAGCCGTAAACTGAACAACATATAATGACTGGGGGAAAACCCCCACATAATTAGGAGCTAACTTTTTTTTCCCTTCTTGGCTTATCTTCAGTCCGACTCTGAGCACAATATATGAAGGCAATGCTGTTAGGGTGTTTGTTTTTTTCGTAGATGCTGCCAGTGTTCAATTTTCTTGGGCTGTGCACAGCTTTTCATAGTGTCGACCACTGCTAGCTTTGTGTAGGTAATTTCCTTGTGGGCACAATCTTAATGAAGTGGAAACGAATGGTCTTCTGCAATTTTGAACTTCCTTTGTAAGCTGTCAGACAGCAGGCTTGGAGAAATGATCTTTCTCTCCCTGGAGGACTTCTCCACCATCACTATGGAATTAATACTTGGCTTCACCTATTTTCCTTCTGAAAGCCGGTTCCTTGCGTCTTTTTTCTGAGCTTGACTGTAAACCCAGGTGTGTCTGCAGCAGCTCACGCCTCGTGGGCCTGCTGACGGAGAAGGTGGTTGGCAGGTCTCTGAGGAGCTGCTTTTAAAGCCGGTTTACTGTATGGGAGAGAACAAGCAGATCCTGAGAAGAGAACGAGGCATCCGCAGAAAGTATTTCGCATCCCAAACAAAGCATTTCATGTTGCACGTCTTTCTCCCAGCCTCAGTCCCCACCAACGGGTACAAACGAACCTTTCACCAAGAGCATGGTATGAAGGAACACGTATGCTCACCATTTCAATGTGTGCTCCAAACCCTAATTTTCCTTCCAGAGGCAGATTTTTATAAATATATATACTATTATGATTATGACAATTACTATATATTATTTTATTATTATATTATTTTATATTTATAAAGACCTCTATGGTTACTCTCTTGGTTTCCTTAGAAACCACCTCAGACTCATTCTCTATTATGTTTTATAAAAACAGGTGAAATCACCCGAGGTTTTTTGCTAAAAGAGCCTGGATGAGGTCTCTGAAGGTCCTGGTGACAGAGCTGTCTTGATGGACAGCCCTTACATCAGGAAAGTTTTGTTTTGTTTTGTTTTGTTTTCCTAAGAGGATCTACCTTAATGATGTTTGGAGCATGGTTTACCATAAAGCTGTCCTCTGTATTTGGATTTTACCTAACGAGGCTGATGATAGAACAGATGAAGTTCAATTTGTCTGACAATGGCTAGCACACTGTATGTATTTATATTAGTACTTTTGCCCCAGAGTAACTAAGGCTTTTAGTAACTAGACTATTTTAGGTTATATTTTGATGCGTCTTTATATTTTATTTCTGTGTTGTTGATGCTTTTCATACAAAGCAAGGGTATTTGATATTTTTCTGTTGACATTTTGTTAATACCTGTGTGCATTATTATGCTGATCCCAACGTAACTAATACAATTGAAACCCAAAAGCATTTTCCCAAATAAAAAACTGAAGAAGTTTTGAATTATTTTATATTATCTTCTGTATATGCATACAATATATTCTCATTAAATAAAGGCTCCACTGTAATATATACACACAAAGTACAGAATTAAGTTTATATATTAAAAACTTGTCCTGTCATCTCCTAATTCTTGTGTCACCCTCTGTACGATTTGTGCTCTTTCCCTTTCTGCTAAATGGCACATAAATGGCTTTGTTTTGTTTTGTTTTTAAATTTAAGGCTCACTCAAGCAGAATATTTGAGCATATGCTTCGTTCTGTGCTCCAAAGTTAAAATTAATATATGTGCACGTGCACCTTATTATTTTTTAATTTGGATTTTATTATGTATTATATATTATGATATATGATATGATATGATATATATGATTGTACATTACGCTTGATCCCAAATGCCATGATACGTGTTTTTTATTCCTCTGAGCAGAGAGGTTCAAAGTAGCCAGATGGGAATATTTCAACTTCCATTCCTTGCTGCCTTTATTTCACCAGAGATCCAGTTAAGAGTTCCTGCACTGTGTGTCCATGTATATCCACTACATCTGGAAGGTCTTTACAAGTCGGCTGTTAGTCTGAGAAAGAAAACCCTGCAAAGAACATACCGTTACAGCCATCCTCCCTGTTCCAAGCTCACCACCAGGTAGGTGGTTCAGAGTATCCGTTCTCACCCTGTATGTTGCACATATGAATTTAATATGCGGCATCATGTATTAATGAAGAGTTAGAAGCGCCTTTGTTCGGGGAAGTTGTGCCTGGCATTTGAATAGAACAAAGCCACTTGATACAGTCCACCTGAATTTCCAAAAGGCATTTCGCAAGGTCACTCACCGAAAGGTCTTAAAGACGCTAAGCTGGGCCGAGAAGTGTTATTATTGAATAACTCGTTAAAGGGTAACAAAAGGCAGGAAACAAATTCTTTCAAGGGAGACGGACTGCCATTGGAGACTGACAGGGTTCAGTGTCAGGGCTTAGGGTGTTTGGCATATTTGTAAATGATGTTGAAAAAAAGGGGAGAAGTGACCAACTGTGCCAATGTGAATACATTGCAACAAAAGACTGTGTGGAATTGTTGATTTATTCATGATACCGAGAGACTAGACAATAAAATGGCAGGTGACATTCAGTGTCGCCAGATAGAAATGAAATCTGTGGGAAAAACTGTTCCAGTCAGTGCACTCAGAAGAGATCTTTAGTGTTTGTATTTTTCTGTTCCGTGAAAAGACCAATTTGGTGCTGGGTAATATTTAACAAAGCAAAAGTTAGCTTTTACTAGGAGTGGAATAGAAACCGTTGTCATGGTTGTAATACTGTGTGTTACTCCATGATTTCTGCCCATCTTGGACTAATAAGTGTCCCCTTCTTGCCCCATCAAAAATGAAATAATAGAACTAGAAAAGATATGGAGGGAGGTGTTGGAGGTGAATGAAAGATACAGAGAGGTTTCTGCTGAGAAAGGTTCAGGGATCTTCAGTCCGGAAAACAAATGACTGAAGTGGGGTACGCTAGAAGTCTCAAAAATCATGAGCAATATGGAGAGAATGATTAGAAACGATTGCATCTTTTAGTTTGAGGAGGAAGGGCGCAAAATGAAACTCTCAGACAGCAGAAGCAAGACGAAGATAAGGCAGTATTCCGCACAGGGCACAGGTAACCGCAGTGACAGCCAGCTGCAAAGTCTTGTGACTCAGGACACTGCAGATGCTAAAAAAATAGTATCATAGAACCATAGAATGTGTTGGGTGGGAAGGGACCTCTAAAGGCCATCTAGTCCAACCCCCTGCAGTCAGCAGGGACATCTCCAACTGGATCAGGTTGCTCAGAGCCTCATCCAGCCTGGCCTTGAATGTCTCCAGGGATGGGGCCTCCACCCCCTCTCTGGGCAACCTGGGCCAGTGTCTCACCACCCTCAGTGTAAGAAACTTCTTCCTAATGGCTAATCTAACCCTGCCCTGCTCTAGTTTAAACCATTGTCCCTCGTCCTGTCGCTACCTGCCCTTGCAAACAGCCCCTCCCCAGCTTTCCTGGAGCCCCTTTAGGGACTGGAAGGGGCTGGAAGGTCTCCCCGGAGCCTTCTCTTCTCCAGGCTGAACCCCCCCAGCTCTCTCAGCCTGTCCTCACAGCAGAGGGGCTCCAGCCCCCAGATCATCTTCGTGGCCTCCTCTGGACCCGCTCCAACAGGTCCATGTCCTTCTTGTGCTGAGGGCTCCAGAGCTGGACGCAGGACTGCAGGTGGGGTCTCACGAGAGCAGAGCAGAGGGGGAGAATCACCTCTCTGGATCTGCTGGACACGGTTCTTGTGATGCAGCCCAGGATGCATTCAAAAAAACCAGTGAGGCAGAGTCATGGAAGGAAAATCATTTAAGAGTCTAAAAATGCAAGAGAGCCCCATCCAGCGGGGGGACTGCGGAGAGCTGGGAGGACGTACTGGGGAAAAGTCCCTGGACGTGTGCCCTGCTGGTGGATCTTCCTTAGGTGCCTCGATCGGCCAGTGTCAGAGAGAGGATGTGGAATCTACTGAGCCTTCCACCTAAACACAACGTTCAGTCTGATGGTCTCCCGCTCACATCAATGTTATGCTCTGCTGTGTGTGACTTCAAGGCTATTTGTCATTCCTTGCTTCTTAAAAAAATTAAGCAATCCATGTGAAATCCCATAACATCACTTAAAAGAGAATGTGGAAATTTCCATTTCCTTTGTCTTGTGTGTTTTTCTTTCTTACATCAAAGATTTTTTTTTTATTCTAAAATTATATTTTTTCTCTATCATTACTATTCAGAGAGATGCTAGTTTATGCTGGCAGGAAGAAAAAAATATGACGCATTAAAATATCATCCATTTTGCCTAAAATCTGCTAGATTAATTGAGAACTACCATCACTGAAGCAGAAAATAAGGTCGGATTTGAGTAATGAATGGTGCCTGGCTAATGATACTGAAGACCATTAGAGCAAGAGAGACACCGTTTTCTCCACGTCGGCTGATGGAGGGGGTTAGAGTTGGCAGGAGGCTGTGAGACTAGGTGCAGAGTGAGAAGAATATGTTATTCACTGCAGAGAGCAAACAAGGAAATTCAAGAAAGTTAGGAAGCAAGAGAATCAAAGAAGGTCAAGAGGTAGAAAAAGAAGAACAAAACAAGGCGAAAACAGAGAAGTTGACACAAATAATCGGCATTGTAAAAAAAGTATTATGCTGGCTATGTTTTCTGCCCCTCAGTTTGCACATGTTTAGGATGTATGTTGACCACATGGTCACAGAATCACGGAATCACAGTATCATAGGGTTGTAAGGGAGCTCTAGAGATCACCCAGTCCAACCCCCTGCCAGAGCAGGGTCACCCAGAGCAGGTGGCACAGGAACGCCTCCAGGCGGGGTTGGAATGTCTCCAGAGACGGAGACTCCACCACCTCTCTGGGCAGCCTGTGCCAGGGCTCTGCCACCCTCACAGCAAAGAAGTTCCTCCTCATGTTGAGGTGGAACTTCCTATGCTCAAGTTTGTGGCCGTTACCTCTTGTCTGGTCTTGGTTAGAATCCTAGTCTACAAAATGGCGCAACATCTGAAAATCAATTCTAAGCATCCTTTTTTTTTTTTTTCCCCTTCTTATCATTCACTGGATGCTGGGAAGACCTCACACGTAGTTCTCACTGAAAATTTTTGGAATAAATGTGAAATAAAAAAACTTAGTTATCCAAGTCTCTTGTTTGCCTGTAGTAGACCGTTCTGTTGGAGAAGACTATTCTCTGCTCTGATGAGGTGTAACCTTTTTTAGCTGTCCTATGTGGTGTGACTGAGGTGACAAAAATGAAGTACTCCAGCTTGCTTAACTTCTATACACCACCCTCTCAATTTTTACATTTTTATGTCACTCATTTCAATGCTTTTCTGAATCTAAAAGGGTGATGAAAAAGATCAAGTGCATGTTTGACATTTTAACTCCCTTTGGAACATTATTTTTCCTCTGATTTTTTTTATTTTTTTTTTTAAAGTTTAAAGCCTGGGCTGTCTTATGTCTTTAAAAAGCAGACTTGAATGGGCACATCCAGAATGACGTGCTCTAGAAGCTGATGTGAAGTAAAAAAGATTTTTCATCCTAATTAATGTCAGAAAAGTGACCCAAGCTTTAAAAAGTAGTGTCTGCTACACATCACTCTGCTCCTCCTGACCTCCTTCCCCCAAACGGGCATTGAAAACCGTGTGGGCTCTCATCACGTAGGACCAATTTGTTTTCAGTTCCCTGTGCATAAAGCGAGTTAGCACCACAGCCGTCTTTCATATCCAACCCGATGCAGTCACAGCAAAGAAATCTTTGAGTATTTGCTCCTTCTTTGGCTTAAAATTCTGTGGCTATTTTTCAGCCTCGTTAGTTAGTTTAGCTCTACAGAGGATGAAAACACTGGAAAATCCTACTCGAGTGGCTGTAGCTGGGCTGACTTTCACAGAATCGTAGAATGGTTTGGGTTGGAAGGGACCTTGAAGACCACCCAGTGCCACCCCCTGCCCTGGGCAGGGACACCTCCCACCAGACCAGGTTGCTCCAAGCCCCGTCCAACCTGGTCTTTCCCTCACTCGCGTGTGAACACTTCAGGTTCTGGAGACAGGGCTCCTGGTCCATTGTGTTGCGGCCCCACAGCACTCCGTCCCCCTCGGCTGTTGATGAACTCGTTTGGGTACAAGGTGTAGATCATGGAAGGGGACTGGGAGACTGGAGATCCATTAAGACAGCAGCTCATGACTTGTGTTGATTTGGTTTTTAACCTGCTCACACTAATGAGGCAGGTAGATGCAGCATGATTATGTTAAATCTGGAACTGGTGTTACATTTGTGCACAGGACTTGACTTAAAGTAATAATTCTTAGCTTTTGGGTGTTCCTGCTGTCAGTTAGATAAATATGTTAAATATTGAAAACATCACCAAAAATGTGAATTTTTTTTCGACGTTAAAGGTGTTTCTTCTCACTTCTATGGATTTTATTCTAGAATTATTAATGAAGCCACTACAGAAATTACGTCTATTTTATATCTGTAAGAATAATGGGAATAAGACAACTGCCAGACCTTTGACTGACATAAGGACTCAAGTGCTTGACCCACACTCCCTGTCATTTTCCTCCCTTATCTATAAAACAGAAAAAGACTATATAACTACCTAATAACTATTATACTGCTTTATGGACCTGCTAGAAAGTAAATAAAAGGAAAGTACATTTGGCATTTTGCTGAAGCCGAGAGCACTGATGACAAAATAACCTGAAGTTTGGGAACCATTAGCCGCATACATAAGGACTGACAGAAACTTAAATACCCCAGAGAAGTGAGACATTGCTCAACATGTATAGAGCATCTTGACTTTCCAGGGTTATGAGTCTAATTTTTATTTTTTTTTTCCTGTAGATGTATTAATTTTATGGTGACCTTCCGCCTTTCTTTTCTTTCCCCTTCTAGTCAATACCACAAAATTATTAGGTATGCTTCTGTCTAATCATACCTTATTAATTTCATTCAGCACCAGAGACCGAGAGCGCATCCTTGTGTGTTTCTCACTTCAGCTGATCATATTTTATTGCGAACAGGGTAGGAGGTCTTGAAAAACACTGGCGTGTCACTGAGTTGTCATTCAGAACAAGAGTGTATTACTGGCTTGGGAAAGCAGTCTTGGATGACTGGTTGTCTGTTCTCTTTAGGTCCAAAATTACGCCGTTGTCAAAAACTTAGTAAAAAACCCAAGAAGTTGTGATGCAGAATTGTTTACGCTTCGTAAAGTCCTCTCTATACCAAACGCTCATTAAGATAAAATGATAGCACCTGCAACTAGCTGAGCCTAATTTACATTTTTACTTGATACATTTCTTGTTTGGTTTCAGTTTTATCCTAATTAAAACGTGGGCCGGTATCCATGAGCGGAGGCTAGCAGGCTGGTGATGCAGAGCGATGAGCTGGAGGCCACTGATGCATGGCACGAAGCTGGAGGCGCTGGTGTGAGACGTAAGGAAGACAGTTTTATGGAGTAGCCTAAGGGGCTCCAGGGAGCGATGATGTGCTAGAAAATGTTACCAAAGTACCGTAGTCTGAAAATTACTAGAGGAAGACAGATGGATGGGACGACCGATAAAGGACAGAAATGCGTAAAAAGGGTGATTTGAGACAACTGGTAGGCTGGGTCTATCAGGGAAAAAAAGCCAAACGCGGAAGCCCACTGGAGCAAGAGGCAAGTGCTGGGAGTCACTGAAGTATGGAGCAGGTGAGCTTTCCAAAAGCTTGATTAGCAGAGCACAGCCACTGCTTCGCCCCAGCGGGTCGGCCAAAGTAAACTCGGAAACCCGAATATCACTCAAGTTAGCCAAGAGGTTAAAATACACACTCCCTGTCAGGGCAGACGTGACAGACCAGAGAGGAAAAAACTGCACGGTTATTTTCAGAAGCAGCCGTGGTGCGCTGAGCCACGGCGATCCAAGTGGCAGACCGCCCTCCGTCAGGGACAAGCCACTGGGTGGACTGAGAAAGCACTTGGCAGATATAAATTGAGGCTCGGTGCCTTGGGGAGATTTGCACGTTGTGCGGCGCCCTGCTCTTTTGGAGCTCACGGTGCTGCAGAGTGCACGGTGCCAAACGCCCGTCTGCATTCAGCTCCGCGTCCACGCCAAGAGAGGGAATATATTAGCCTGTACGGAGCTGCGTACTGCCGCAGCTACTCTGCAGTGAGCGCTGGAACTATTGCATTTACCTATAGCTTCACTTACCTCCCAAGCAGAAATCCCGGCTGGGCAGAGAATGGCTTGAGAGCAGCCCTGAGGAGAAGGACTTGGGGGTGCTGGGGGGTGAAAAGCTGGACATGAGCCGGCAACGTGCGCTGGCAGCCCAGAAACCCCCCGCAGCCTGGGCTGCATCCCCAGCAGCGTGGACAGCAGGGCGAGGGGGGGATTCTGCCCCTCTGCTCCGCTCTGGGGAGACCCCCCTGCAGTGCTGCCCCCAGCGCTGGGGCACCAACAGCAGAAGGACACAGAGCTGTTGGAGCGGGGCCAGAGGAGGCCCCGGAGCTGCTGGGAGGGCTGGAGCCCCTCTGCTGTGAGGACAGGCTGAGAGAGCTGGGGGGGTTCAGCCTGGAGAAGAGAAGGCTCCGGGGAGACCTTCCAGCCCCTTCCAATCCCTGAAGGGTCTCCAGGAAAGCTGGGGAGGGACTCTGGAGCAGGGAGGGGAGCCATGGGACGAGGGGGAAGGGTTTTACACTGACAGAGGGGAGACTGAGATGAGATGTGAGGCAGAAATTCTTGGCTGTGAGGGTGGTGAGCCCCTGGCCCAGGTTGCCCAGAGAAGCTGTGGCTGCCCCATCCCTGGAGGGGTTCAAGGCCAGGTTGGACGGGGCTTGGAGCAACCTGGTCTGGTGGGAGGTGTCCCTGCCCAGGGCAGGGGGTGGCACTGGGTGGTCTTCAAGGTCCCTTCCCACCCAAACCATTCTGTGATTCGATGATGGTTCTACACAGGTAGTTCAGGTGTGACTGCCTGGCACTGACAGCCGTGATGTACATTTACTTGTGAAAGAGTAAGAGCTGCATTTTAGTTATATCCTGGGTCTTTTTTCCCATGCAAAAGCTATATTCAGAACTCAGAAAATTGTTGAGAGGTTAATTTCATTTCAGTGTATTGGTACGGACAGGTTCTTAACTGAAAAGCTGGGTGAGATTTTTCTATTATCTTACTAATTTTCCTGCGCTTGTCCCATTATTAGAGTTTATGCCTGGAATTAGATTCTTATGTCCTAAGAAAATAGCTATTTGTATTTGCAAAGCATTTCTCAGTTTTGTAAATGTTTCCCTGACGCTAATTTTTAAGTCCTGCCGCACCAGAAAATAATAATGTGAAAAAAACACAGATGAAATAAGTTAGTGAAAATAATTTGGAGTATATACTGTAAATTTATGTTTGGCTCTCATTTCCTGATTTTGTGCTTATATATAACCATACCCATTAAAAGATTTTATAAAATTTACCTCGTGTCAAATTTTAAATTTTGGGTTTGGATTTTTGGTATATTTTAAAAATTTCTAGTTAGACAGCCAAAATTTCTGAAAGTGCCGAGGAAGCAGAAGGTTCCTTGTCTGTAAAAGAATGAATGAATGTTAGTGAGAAGGTTAATATTTTTATATTATATATGGCTTCTATTTCCCTCTAATGTGTGTATGCATGTCTTTTTTAATACTTGTATTTATGGGTATGTTGGGAAATAGACCAGGGGTTAGAGATTCTCTTTGATTAACGGTGTTCTAGAAAGGGATCTGAGAGAGGCCAAAATTGAATTAGGATCCAAACTTATAATTCAAAGCGATGATAATCTATAAAATAAGAAACACTATTAAATCAACAGGAAATGAAAAAGACTGCAGTGAGCCAAGCAACCATCACTCACCACTGAAGCTAAGTGATCCTTGAACTGGATGAATCAATCCAGACTGCCAAGGTCAATGAGTTGCCATACTCGAGGAAATATGAACATACGTAGTGGGCGCTGGGCAATAAAATGAGCCGTGCTGCCATCTTTTGTTAATAGGAGTTTTATCTGATGAAGGAAGGCAGCCCTTGTATCAGCGAATTTACACGAGCGTTTGGGGCAAATTGACTGACAAGAGATGATCCAAAAAAGACTCGCGAAGTGGCAGTGCTGCAGTACAGTCCTACGCCACGAAGCTGGGCACGGAGGTACTGCAGACAGCAGATTTCAGAACCTCCCGACAGCTGAAAACATTTTGAATAGCTGCATTTGGTATGAAGAGATTTTCTAGGCTATTTTGTTTTAAGATGAGTTAGGCACAAAGCTGAGAAACAAAAACATGAAGTTAGGACCTTTAAACACTTTTCCGGGAGCACCTGCATAGAATTATTCCTCTTTTCACCCTTGTATATTTTTTTTCTCCCATAACTTACAGCCTCTTTTGCCTTTCAGCGTCGATCACTTCTGTCACTCTTGTATCCATTTCACAAAACAGGATTTGCATAATGAACAATTTTTGCAGAGATTCAAAATATAAATTAGTTTTTTTCTGACACCGCAGTGAAAGAAATTTGAAAAGATTTGGTCTTTGTGACTGCCAGAGTCAGCAGGGGTGAAAGTGAAGTCGTGTAGAAAGCATGGCAATCATACTTTTCATTAGGACCCGCATATTTCCTCTTTGATCATTCTCGGTACATCACGCGGATGGAAGGCCAATCTCGAACATGACCCATTATAGTGTTTCCCATACACGAGCATCATAATTCACTGCCTTTTCTGTTACGGTATAAGATCTTAACACTGGCTGCGCCCATTTCTGTCGTCAAATAAACCTGGTTACTAAAACACCTAGTACTGATAACAAGCACCGAGGGGATTTACATCAATGCCTTTAACCATTAAGAACCCTTTCCTGCTCAATTGAAATTCTGGATTACGGCATGGTTATTTGAAAGAGGATGGAAGAGAGAGACTGCTTTAAGGAGACAGTGATAAGAAATTGCAAGGCTTGCTATTATGCAGAGAAGCAGATGAATTGGAAATTGTTCCATCCTGAATGCCGGCACTGGCCATTGGTCAAAATGAAAGCACTTGCGCACAATCCGAAATGCTTTTTCAGAAGGGTTTTCGTACGTGAAAGCGTGCATCGCTGGGGGCCCGGACAAGGCCAGACAAGGGTTGCAGGAGATACCGGTGGGTTAGCAAAGACCTGTATGTGGCTCTGAGAAGAGAGAGAACTTTTGAGTTTAATGCTGGCTAAAAAGGGTGTTGGAGCTTCAGAAGAAAAATTCCTCGTTCTATTGGATTCCTTTTACAATTAGGAAACTGTTTGTTTCAGATTCTTTACAAGTAAACAGGAATGTGTAACAGGTGCACTCAATATTATTATTTTCCTTCCCAAAGATGCAACTTGCAAGGCTCAGAACTTGCAATAATTCCTTAGGTAAAAAGGGGATACGCTAATTGAGGGACTTCACATTGATGAGCAATTTCTCCGAACAAAATCATCGGGATGTACAATAGCCGTATCTTTTTTTGAAGGATTTTTGGTGATCCTAAGCATGATCCAGTGAAGCTTGTGTAACTCTGAAAACCGCTGCTCTATAACATACGGTGTAGGTGTAAGTTATTAGATGGGGTGGTCAAGAATTAGCAGAATAAGCATCCTCAGAGGACGTGGTTATCAAGACCAGCTAACAGGTTAGCCTTGCTATAGTAGGTTAGCTTGCAAAAACAGGTAATTTGCCTGTTCAGCCAGTAGGCATAATGGGAAGGCTTTCAAAAGTGAACTCATGGCTGCATGGGCAAAAAAAAAAAGGGCAAGATCATTGTTTTTTTCAGGTTTTTTTAAAGCTGTTTTGAAAAATGTAGTCTTTACATGCCATTGGAGATTAAAGTGAACATCACCTGTTCAGAGATGACCGAGTGAGTCTGGGAAACTAGTTGTCCCAGAAAAAACATTGGGCTTGCCCAGATTCTTCTACCAGCCCTAGAGAAGAGAAGGAGAAAATCTGTGCTTGAACCAAAGGTGAAACTACAGTGTAATTAGGGCCAACCATTAATCTACCTTGCACGAGCAGCAATATAAATGAAGATATGATACATTAACCATGGATCAGGCTGTCACTGGATAGACGTTGGTCAGCCGGTCAGGTTCCCGGTGCCCTTCGCTGCCAGTGTTGAAATGGATGTTTCACTTGGCCGTGCCGAGTGACTGCAGCGTAGGCATACGCAAAAGAGTTTGCTAAAGAGTGCTTCTCGGTAGGCTGAGATTGGGAAGCGGTGGTGAAAAAAGTTATATTTTTTCACCCCTTATGAAAACAGAAAGGCATCCTAGCCTGTATCAGGAACAGTGTGGTGAGCAGGACTGGGCGCCGGTGAGGCCCCACCTTGAGGACTGTGTCCAGTTTTGGGCCCCTCACCACAAGAAAGACGTTGAGGGGCTGGAGCGTGTCCAGAGACGGGCAACGGAGCTGGTGAGGGCTCTGGAGCACAAGTCTGGTGAGGAGCGGCTGAGGGAGCTGGGGGTGTTCAGCCTGGAGAAAAGGGGGCTGAGGGGAGACCTTCTCGCTCTCTACAGCTCCCTGAAAGGAGGGGGGAGCCAGGGGGGGTCGGGCTCTTCTCCCAGGGAACAGGCGATGGGACAAGAGGAAACAGCCTCAAGTTGTGCCAGGGGAGGTTTAGGATGGATAGTAGGAAAAATGTTGACACTGAAAGGGTTATTAAGCATTGGAAGAGGCTGCCCAGGGCAGTGGTGGGGTTGCCATCCCTGGAGGCATTTAAAAGATGGGCTTAGAGATATGGTTTAGTGATGTTTTTTGTCAGAGTTAGGTTGATGGTTGGACTCGATGATCTGAAAGGTCCCTTCCAACCTAGGCTATTCTATGATTCTGTGATGCTATGAGGTATCATTTTAACTGCAATAATAGCTTTGACAGAGGGTGTTTCTTATGTTGGTTGGACTAAACTCTTTCTAGCTGCTCACTGACTGCTGGGTGATATAAATTACCATGCATCCCCTGTCTTCTTTATGTTTTAAGATCTTTTTCTAACCTGTAATCTTCAATGAGGTACTTTTAGAAATATTTCTTCAGACTAATACTGGTGTGGCTGCTTTGAATCTACAGTGCTTCCTAACGACATGCAGATGGTTCTCAGGGTGATTAAGGTCCATGCTGCCTCTGTAGCTCAAGTACCAGGCGGCAGCATTTGCTGGGAATATAAGAAAGCTCCAAAGGTTGGCGGTGGCCTTCTGCCAGGGTAGTTGGCTTTGGAATGAGTATGCAAAAGTGAACAAACCCAACCTCCTCTCTTCACATTTATCATTCAACACCTATTTTAATAGCGGTGGCTTGCTTTACCGCTGTCAGAGGGTTGTCTTTACGATCTATTGAAAATGCGGAGCTGAAAGCCCAGGT
Organism: Sterna hirundo; assembly: GCA_009819605.1. Classification (NCBI taxonomy): domain Eukaryota; kingdom Metazoa; phylum Chordata; class Aves; order Charadriiformes; family Laridae; genus Sterna; species Sterna hirundo. The sequence goes on from CM020441.1 coordinate 3,246,911, forward strand.
CTCTGCTCCAGTGCCAAGCTTCACGTTTAATCTATTTCAGCAACAAGCAAAAGGAATTTCCTTTAGAAGATTCTGTGGAACAAGAAGTCTTTCCCAGTCAGCTGCTTTCATGGCTTTGATAGTCCTGGAGTGTCTGTCACCCCATCTGCCAAGCCTCCAGTAGCCAGCAAGCAGCACGAGTTAGGCATAGCTTTTCGATAACGAGAGTTACTCAAGATAACATAACGTTAGATAATGTTAAATGACTAAGAAAACTCAGCAAAACTGAGAGACAGACTGAATCAATCCACACAAAAACGTCTATTTACATCGCACAGGGGCTTTGTTGAGGACCATAGACACTAAACGAAATGTGGATAGGTGAACTGAAAAATAATTATCAAGAAATTATTTCTGTTGCACAGAATTCACATTATTGTCTTGCTAACAAACGCAAAAGTGAAATTCTCATATTATATTCAGTGAAGTGGTGTATTTATGATGCTATCCGTGCTCTTCTCCGTTCTCTCTGCCATTGTCTTCCAAGTCTATTGCAGTTCCTTAGCTCTTAAAGACACTGTAAAAGAGGAAGAAACATATATATATATTAAATTTATGGATTATGCTTAAAATGATGATCTGTTCCAAATAGTCTTATCATAAACTTCTTTGAAAATAATCAGCACTGAGATTTTTTTAGGGGCAATGATTGCAAACTTAAGCAATGAAGGAAACATAATCCTTGAAAAACAAAGTGCGGAAAGGAGAGAAGTCACTGTGACCTAGATTGAAAAGTGGAATTTGTAGACAGCAGATGTTTCCTGTGACAGGAGACCCAGTTAACACTTTAAAATGCAAAAATCCTCCCCGTCCCTGGAAAGAATTGAGCTAGCCTACTGAGTATTTTCTGTTATTTAAATAAGTGTCAGACATACTATATTCAAGTAAAAAGATCTGTCTGCAGTCAGCAGAAATTTCCTTTTCACGCGGAAAAGATGGATATACTTGATTATGGATGGGCCTGGCTGATTAAGGTAGTTATACAGTCAAAAGCAGTTCAAACTATCAATATTTTCAGTACTTTAATAAAATCCGAAATTTGAAGCACTATATAAAGTCGTTTGGAATAGGAGTATCTTTACATCAGTTTTAACAGCTGATGTTTAAGATAAGGTTATGAAAATGACACATTAATGATAATTAATCATAACAGACCAACACAAACATTGGAATTTCTTGTGCTGTCTTGGACGCTAAATATGTTAATTGCTGCTCTTTTTATTAATAGAAACAAAAATAGAAAGTTACACCGACTATTTAAATGTTTTTGAACGCAGGCCAAGGAAGTTTAAAATTACCCGAAAGAAAACAAGGCTTAGCACAAATAAAATAATTAAGCATGCTCATTACTGATTTAGGGCCCATAATTAAGCTTATTTATATCTGACTTAAGGCTTGTAGTTAAGCATACTCATAACTGGCTTTTATGCCGGTGGAAATTGGATCAGGCTCTTAGAAAGCATTAATGGCCCTGTCACACCAGGGTGCTTAAGGGCTGGTTCCTAATTAAAAATTGCCTGGTTTTTAAGAGAGGCTGAGCTCTCCTCAGCCCTGCTAACCTGCTGGGGGCTGTGAGAACCCTCTCTGTACAGGGCGGAGGGTTGGTGGGCTGGGACGGAGCCCTCCGCGGGGCAGTCAGGATGCAGGAGCGGCCGTCCGGACTTCTCTCCGCGTCCTCCTTCTGGCCCAGCTTGGGACTTTCTCAGGCCCTTCGGCCAAAGCCTGGAAAGTAAGGCACGGATTCAGGCGTGAATCCGGTCCTAAAAAAACCTCCCGTTGCTATGGTTTGAGAAACCCACAACAGTTTGTTGTGGTTTAGACAATTATTCTATCACCCAATGACCCCTCCCTACTCATGAAGGGGAATTGTGAAAAAATAAAGAAACCTGAGGGTTGAAATAGGAACAGATTTAATAGAATAAGACTAAATAATTAACATTAATAATACTAAAGAACCAATATTGATCCTGATACCAATATAAAACATACCCAGCCCATTCCATCAGCAGAAGCTGTGCACTCCCAGCAGGGACAGCAAATGCCGGACCCCGCGAGCGCTGCAGCTGCGGGAGGAAGGGAAGGGCTCAGGGATCTACCACCGGGACAAGGAGCTCTCAGGATGGCAGCCAGCAAGGGAGAGAGAGAGAAAAATCCCCAGCAAACTTTCTAATTTATATTGAATATGACATTTATAGTATGAAACAATCCTGTTGGCCAACTTGGGTCAAGTGCCCGGATCTTGCTCCTCCTCGTCCCCGCACCTGGCAAGGCTCGGAAACACTGAGACCTTGAGACCCAGGTACCATACCTGTCTATAAAGTAAATATTTTCACAAATTCAGACACTAGAGTCTTCTAAAAGCACAGTTTTCCCAGGCTTTAGAGGAGAAATTAGTCCTGTGTCGCTCAAACCAGGACAACCATTAAAACCAAAATTTTCCAAAGAGACTGGCCAAGAGAGCTAAATAGCTAGCCTAGTTCCTCAAAACCCTGAAAAATCACCATTTGGGTCTTCGGCTGAGCGCCCAAACTGCTTGTAAGTGGGCACTTACACCATTTAAGTGTCAGCCTTACCAGCTGTCATCTTGGTTGCCCTAAGATTGTTTCTGCCATCGAATGTCTGGCACTCGGATGCCCTTAGCCACCACGGCAGGCGGTGCACCGTACGCATACTTACAAAACAAGTTATCAGTTGTATTTCCGACCATAACTGCTGTATTCTCAGTCCTTCTACTTTGTCCCCATGTGATGCTTCGTACCCAGGTGGGGCTTTTTTAAAGTAATTTTTACAGCTATTTTAATGAATATAGGGAAAATGCACTGTAACTTTCACCGCTTCTGTCCTATACATAGAATAATAGTTATTTGCCTGGTAAAAAAGCACCGCCATATTTTAAAGAGCCCTCCTGAGCGTATTTTTGCCAAATATTTATTTCTGAAAAATGTAAATGTGTCATCCACGCTGTTTAGTCTTGTAACTTTACAGCCTGTTTCAATTTGTATCTATCCCCACTGATCACTGCGACTACATCTGCTTTAGTGAACTAAAATAATAAAAAAAAAATATCAATCAAGCTCTTCATCTGGTCTCCTTTTCCTTCCTCCTCCCCTCTTCAGCAGGATTGTTCACTCTAACCAGTAAATTCAAGCGTACGTTTTACGGCTTATTGCTGTGAGAACAGGGATGCTGTTGACAGCACTCCAAGGTGTTTAACATGTGTCTCGGAATTAAGACGACAGTCGCGGAGGGAGTGTACGAGGAGAACGGATTTACAAAATGTTAGAGGCCTAATTAAACGGAAGGGTATTGTGAAACTTCTCCTTCTCAGGTGCATCGGAGTATTAGATGGTCTTCCCCGACAGTCGACATGAGTGACTTTTATATTGCATCTTCTGCGGGTTGCCAAATCCCCCTCCCCGTCTTCAAATATGAGACTCTTTTGGGTGAGAAATAAGTGCGAACTCTACAGTGCACGAGTTAAGAGACGGGACCCTCTGGGATTGCACCGGGGAGGCCTTTTCATCGCCGCATTCCAAGCTCGCCCCCTGCTTTATATCCTCAGGAGAAACGTGAAATCCCGCTCCTTTTCCCCCTCCACCCTTTTCCAGGGAGGGATGCTTCTTTGAAACCTCTGTATGAACGGTGGAGGGGAAAAAAAAAAAAAAAAAAGAGAGACAAGAAAGCCTTATTTTAGGGGGAAGAATGTTTGTATTGACTTTGAAAACGGAGAATAACGTCGTCCAGAGGAGCAAACAGCAAACTTGAGAAAACAGCAAATGCTCTCTCCCCTAATGCATATACAGATACAAAGCAATCAAACAAAAATGAGATAGCGCAGCTAATAAAATCAAGCAGGCCGGGCTAGCTAGAGCCATTTACAGATGGCCGTTGAGAGTTCCCCATCACTTCTGAATGGCTACTGGCAAATACGTACCAACGCTTGATCTCTCTCGGGAAGCTGTTTAATTTATCTCCAAATATCTGTCTAACTCCCGGGTGGCTGTTTATCTTGTATCAGTATGTTTCTCTTATCGCTAAAGGATTCCTCTCTTGTTTGACTAGGTTTTTTCCTGTGTTTCCTCTTTCTTTGCAGATTGTTAGTCTCCGGCTTTCTCACTCTAGGGGAGCATGTGCATAATTTGTTTGTCAATAATAAATAATGGACGCATTTTATTACGTGTTACTAATGTTTCTGTGCAGGAGAACAGAAGGAAAAACCTTGTAAAACTGCAAATGCAATGAAAGTGCATAAATATTAGTGGCGCTTGGCGTATATATTTCTATTTGCTTTTTTTCATTTTATACTTCCCTGTTTACATTTTTTCTCTTTCTTTAAATATAAGTAAATATATATACATCTGCATACATATATAATTCAGGTCATAAATAGCACGTTGGGTGGTTTGAACTTTTTCTGTGCGGAGACAAGAAGTTTCTGGTTACTTCGGAAAATCAAGGAAAGGCTAAAAGTTTCCCCTTTTTAACACCAGACCCCAGTCATGTGATACACTCTATCATTAAGCTGTCCCTGACTCTCAACCTGGAAAAAAATAATCGTATTTCCTCTGTTCCTAAGCGCACCGACTGCTTTCTACTTTCTTCCTATTAAAGTCTATCTTGAGTGATAGTTTGAACCTGCCTGATCTGTCTATATTAAGTCGTCGTACAGGATCAAACCCTTTCCTCACCTTTGGTAGCACCTTGCTTTTCACCCGTGGTTTCCTTGAGGTGGTTGTATCGATTATACATTATATATAGATAATACATTAACCCCCTGAATTACTGGCCATTCTCTTTCTGCCATGGTCCTGTGACACAAACAGGGCAGCAGCATATGGGGGCTTCTTCAGGCTGGTCAGATAGGAGTGCAGCAAAATTTATAACAGACGCAAGGCTGATACCTTGACAAGCAAAAGCACAGATACCAGAGCCTGTCCCGGGGGGGTCTAGCATGATGCTGTAAAACACCAGAGTCAGCAATGGTGCGATTCTGCACGAGGGTCAGGAGAATCCTTCTGAAAACATGCCAAGCCCTGTCTTTGGATGTGTTAGTCTTTGACCTGCCAATTTCTTTGCAGGTTAACAACCTGCTCTGATTTATGACTTAATGTGCGCGCAGGGATTTTGTCTCTGTTTGCCCTTGATTCAGCACCGCCCTTGTCTTTAATGTTAGTGTTCGATGGTCTCTTCTAGACGCACAAAGACAAATCAGTCATCTCCTTCTCTTTCTACGTTGTAGACTGACGGACAAGCCCAGTTTTCTAGCGTGCCTTAGTAAGACCGCCCATACAGTCCCCTAATCTTTCTTATGTGTCTGCCCCCATCCCGATCCGAATAGATCTTCTGTGGTAACGGCTCTGCGCAGTGTCCCACTGAACTCTTACCGGCTTTTTGCACAATAGACTTCAGATTTCGTAGGTTTACCTGAAAACAGCTTGATGGCGGCATTTTAAGCTTTCACTGCCTTTTCACAGGCACCGCATTGATGAATTATGTACATAATGAGATCAAAACAAGCAACAATTTATTTTATTCAGTTGTCCCAGTCCACTATCTCCAGGCTCATTGCGGAAATTAGCATTATTTTATTCTCCCAGTGTGAGGCCTTGCATTTTGTATTATTTCCGTACTATTCTATTCTACTATTCTGTACATTTCACCCCATTTTTATTTCAGGGTGATGCTTATGCTCTTTCTGTACAGTCTACCCTCTGTTCATAATACCTCTCTGCTTCATTCTGTCAACAGATTTTGTTAGGAAACCTCTATATTTTGCAGGAAAAAATCTGACTTCTCTCCTACCCTTGTGATTCCGGTAGGGTCTTTACGGATTATTTCCTTACGTATTTTGACTCATCTCTGAATAGAAAATCATTACCAGTCAGTGGCCTACCTGGTAGAAAACGGTTGTTCTACTCAAAAAGAACATTGCATTAAAGGGCTGCATCGATGACACTCCACAGGTAGGGGTGGCATAAGGAGAAGGGTGGGCAACGATAATGGAGATCTTCCATTTCATGTGCTGTTGAGAACTTCCTTAGGACCGAGTCATGTGGCAGGTGTTTCTTTCATCCAACACCTACCTCCCAAGCCATTGGTAACATGGTTTTGTACCAACGTAACAGCTGGGTCTGGCTGGTTTTCAAGCGTCTCTGTAAGGGACAGCTCTCCGTGATGTGCAAACAGCCGTTCCCTCCTGCGCCCTTGGCACTTAAACCAGCAGCTGTGGTTCATTGGTGTGGGTGGAGAATGAAGATGTGGTTCAGCCATTTCCTTCTGCCACGTGGAGAGTTCTGGCTGGGATATTGCCTCTCCGGGGCCCACGTTTCTCTGAGTTCCTGCTTGTGTTTCTCCACGTATTTATGAAGACGTCAATGGCAGAGTCTGGAACAAAGAAGTTACTTTGGATCAAAAACTCTTTTGCGATCCTGGGCAGACATACAATGGAAATCAAATAATTTTACTTTATGTGTCAGGGACAACATAACTGCACTCCTGTGAATGTGAGGAAGCGGGAAAAAATCAACTGTCACATATTCTCTCATTTTTAATCTTCAGTCTTTGTGTGGTCATAGAGACTAGAAGTATATTTTAATTGGTTGTTCCAAGCCCAAGCTTCGAGAATGGTGGGCTGGGCAGAGGCCTTGAGTGGTTGTGTCTGGATGTTCTCATGATGGTACCCAAAGAAGGCCATACGAGCATTTGTAATAATAAAGACTATAAAGAGGCTGCAATAAAACATTTTTAAAGTAGAACGGTATCTTCAAGTTCTGTTCTTCTGCTTTCTTTAGAGAAGGGTTATATTCCATGAAAGAGCCCTTGGGCAGGCGCTGGCACCCGCCTCCTCATGACATTAGGTACAAAAAAATAAGCCCATTAATACGTTTTCATTCACTCGGAACCTCTCTCACCCAAGGCTGTACGCAGAATGTGTGATGGGCTCGGTTGCCTTTAAAGGTAGCTTGCCTTTGGAAATTAACCTCTTATTTCTGAGAGGCTTTATTTATGCTTGTCTCTTTTGCAGATTTTTTTGCAAATCAAAAATAAATAAAATACTTTTAAAAATAAAGCCAGATATTGGTGCAAAAGCAGTCTCAAAAGTCAAACAGATAGCTGGAATACGTGCACTAGAGACGATGCTGCTCAACAAGGGATGATAGCTAGTAAGAATTATAACAATTAAGCAACAGATATGCAATGGGAGTAGCAGGGATCTGACAAGCTCTCACAAATTAAAAGGTGCTTCACCCTTAAATGTTTCTTCAATGCCTAGTTTCGAGATTCCTGTTTTCTGGTGCACTAAATTAAGCCCTGAGCTAATTCTCAGGCATTAGCACTTACCCACTCCCTCCTATCGGATCCCCTCCACTGGTTGGAGACAAGGAGTGAATTACAATGTCACCGGGCGTCACACACCACAGCAGCCCGATCACGGCCACAAACTTTTGCGTTTGTTGAACTCTTGCATAGCCAACCGCGGGGCTGAAAAGGCGTCTTCAGGCATGAGTTGCGCTTTCCTCCGAATCCCACGCATTACAGTTTCTTAGCAGGGGTTTGCTTTCCTGCTCTGACAGCGCGAGCTCTATTAATAATCTGTGTTCGTACAGCCACTGGCAAACCGGGAAAGTAAGTGATGTGGTGGCACTGTAGAAACAAGAGCTTTTAATCACACCAACAGTGTTGTCTGGAGGGAAAAAGAGAAAGCCAGTGCTAGATGTGCCGAGGAAGTAGAGAGAGACCGGAGCAAGCCCGTGGAGAGTTTTATAATCAAGAAGTTCATTTTGCACTGGGTTCTGAAACTAATGAGGAGCCAGTGGAGTTGTCTGACAATGGGGGTGATATGAGTTAGTGTCCGGGGATCATCGAAGTTATTCTGAGCCCAGACATATTGAATTGTTCATTGTTTTCTCCCACTAAACAGTCTTATAATTCGAGTACTTAATCATAAAGAATAATCAAGTTCTCTCTCTCCGACTTTGGCTTTTCTGCCTTTCTCAGCTGTCTGATTGTGCCTCAGATAATCAGACTCATCTCATCTCTCAGACACACGTACCTGATGGTCCCCTCTCTCCCCGTGCCCGCCGTCTCCTTTGCACGATAGGTTTTTTGTCCTCTTCGTATTCCCAAGCTGTTTCTTGCTGACTTCTTGTGCAGTTTTGTTACAGTGACGGCCTGGCTTGCAGAAACTACAGCAGGAAGACCACAGAGGAGGGCAACAAAAATGATCCGAGGGCTGGAGCCCCTCTGCTGTGAGGACAGGCTGAGAGAGCTGGGGGGGTTCAGCCTGGAGAAGAGAAGGCGCCGGGGAGACCTTCCAGTCCCTAAAGGGGCTCCAGGAAGGACGGGGAGGGACTCTGGATCAGGGAGGGGAGCCATGGGATGGGGGGGAGTGGTTTTAAACTGGAAGAGGGGAGATTTGGATGAAACATTGGGAAGAAAGTCTTTGCTGTGAGGGTGTTGAGCCCCTGGCCCAGGTTGCCCAGAGAGGTGGCAGATGTTCCATCCCTGGAAAAATTCCAGGCCAGATTGGACGGGGCTCGGAGCAACCTGGTCTAGTTGAAGGTGTTCCTTCCCCTGGCAGGGGGGTTGGACTAGATGACCTTTAAAGTCCCTTCCAACCCAAACCACTCTATGATTCTACGACCATAACCTTAATTCCACACCTATACGCTATTACTTTCTTACACTGTTCGATCCTTATTCCTTTTTGGCGTTGTGGTATGCCATTTCACTTGTGGCTTGCTAGCTAGAGATGGCCATCCAAAGCTGGAATATCAGGATATTGCAGATTTCATTAATCACACTTCTGTTTATGACCTCGTGTCTCTTGCACGTTGCGTTTCCCAGCCGCATCCCTGGTCACGGCAGTCCTTTTGACTTCACCGAGATTCTGCCTTGTGCAATCAAAGCAGATTTCCTTGCAGGATAATAACTAAAGGGTTTTGATCTCCTTCACTTCCTCGGAGTTTTTAACGTTAAAAAATTGAGTCTGTAATAAGCACAGAATTCAGAATTGTACTTATCAGCTGGGAGTGCTGCCTGATTGCGAGACTCTGTTCCATAAAAGCATTTAACACTGGCTGTGGCAACGTGAGACGTGAGTGGGTAATAGCCACGACGGAGAACCACTAAAATATCTGGGAACAAGCAACTTCAAATTTTACTTTTCTGACTCTAATTATTCTTCACAGAAAACAATCAAAAGCAAGACGTTCAGGCGTTCAGATAATCGTTTCCTTTTCTTAAAGACGAAAGAGATAATCAAACATTTCAGAAGACTTAGCAACATACAGGTTAGACGGATTTATCAATAGAAGCACCTCTTCCGAGTGAAGAAAAAAAAATAGTATTCTGGCCCCACTGGGCTTTAACAATGATAAATCTTTGGCACAAGGAAGGTCTTTTTTAAATTAAATTTTCTTTGCAACCTAAGGCTTTTTTGATTTATACTATCTAGCCCCAAGCAAGGATCTTAATTATTTTTGATTTATTTCCTTCATTCCTGAGAAAGGTCTTTCAGTTTTTCTTTATTATTATTATTATTTCAGGTTTTCTTCTTCTGTAGACATATCCATGTTTTCTAGCTCTTATTTTTACTACTAAGTTTTCATGTTTTCTTTCCTTCTGAGGTGAAATACTGTGGCAAAAGCCTTCAGGTCTTACTCAAACAAAATCCAGCTTGCTTTCACAAACGTAATGCAAAATTTGAGTCTTTTCCTTTTAATTTCAATTTGCTGATTTCCCCCCCCCCCCCCCATAATTTCCGCTATGTTGTTATAAATGAAGTGTGCCGTCCCTCCTTTTAAAGTAAAAAGTTTCCTGCAATTAATATGGCCTTTTTTTCCTCTCAGTTGATATTTTTAGGTAAAATATGCTATACAGGCTTAGCAACATTTTCCTTTAGTGATAAAACGGATTGTTATCAACTGTTTTCTCCTCTTTATGAGAAATAATTCTCTTTTCCTTTTATTATGTGTATAAGTGGAAAGAAATGCCTCTTTTTCTACCTTGGCACACTTTCAGGAACATGGGAGGAAAACCTCCTTGCCCAGCTCAGTAATTAAAGCAATCTCCAGGACTGCAAACCCCTCACTCGGACAAAGAAATCGAGCCTTTATTCAGATTCAGTAGGCTGTGGCTGTTGCTATATAAGCGGGGAACGTGGCTCTTTTCAACCTCTTCCAGCCCTGCCTGCTATTTTTGTTATGGTACCAGTGCCACCAGCTCGCGGCACGCAGAAAAGGTTATACTGCAGTGGGGAAAATCTCGCCCCCAAAACCTGTGGTTCCTTCGGATTTTTATATGGGGACGAGATGATCCAGAGAGTCACGAAAGCAAACAATCTCTGTTTGTGCCTGTCATTAGACAACGGACTGAAACCAATTCTGTTAAGCTCTGAATCGGTGAGAAGCTTGACTGGGGACTCTGTACCTAGAAATGAAGCTGCAGATTAAAAAAAAAAAAAAAAAAAAAAAAGAAAAGTAATTGCAATTGTTTTGTGGAGCTAGAATTGTGTAGAATTGTTTTGCGGAGAGCTGAGACCCTCAGCACACTGGTTTACTCTTCGCTAAACCAGTTGTCTCCCCACTTCACCCCCACCCCCCCATGCCAACTGCAAGTCAAGTTCAAATACTCAGCAAACACTCCGCAGTTTCTTTCCATCCAAATCATGAGAAACGTGAATTTGCTCTAACAGAAGAGTGTGAGCAAGTCAGGCTTGATATGACTGGGACTTAGCGTGGGTAAAGTCCGCAGGTCAAAACCAACCAAACAATTCAACTTCGTGGTAATAGTAGGAACGTACCCATCTAATGATGTTTTTTGGTTGTTGGTGGGGGTTTTTTTAAAAGAAAACCAGTTTGGGGGGGTTGGTTTTTTTTTCTTTGTTTGGTTTTTAAAAAGAAAATCAATTTCACTGTATCTGTAGAAACCTGTGGTCATAACGTTGTGAGTATCAAAGACTGGAACATGACTTTTCTTTCCATGGGAAGTTCAGTGACAGCATTTTTTGTTCGTGATGAATACAAAATGGGGAATACTGGCATCGCTACATGGCATTACAGGATCGAGAGGAGCTTTTTCTTTGATGCAACTGAGTATTTGGTTTCTATATCAACATTTTAAATACTCTAAAATGTGTTTTTTACGTAAAAGATCAATTTAATGTAGAAAAATGGCCCAGAACGCAAAACGTAAGCTCTTTCATTAGAAATATATGTCAGTACTATGACATAAATACTAATAAATGCTATTTTTTCTAAGGACTTTTTAAAAAAAAAAGTCTAAATCTAAATTTAAAATTATCTAAGTGATATATTCTAGGTAACTTTTAACAGCCATAGCTAAGAATTAGGAGAAGAATTTTTGAAGCAGAAGCCCAGTAAAGCAGTGATGCCCATTTTGCTTCCCATTGCGTATCACAGATCTCAGTGGAGGCCTGATGCAGAAGGGCAAAACACCCATCGCCTTTGCCGCAGACGGCTATAATCCAGAAGGGTTACGCAGAAGATTAGCCCAGCCCCAGACCTAACATGGCGAAGGGTCAGTACCCACTTCCTTGCCTTCACGGGAAATCGGAGACAACATTTTGCTGCACTGCGAGTGCCTAAAAAAAGGAAAGCAACGGAAGAAGCAAAATTAAAGGCGGGAGAGCAACCAACTTTGTGCCGCGTTTTCGCCACGACTGAAAACAGAGTGACAATTTCGGACCCAAGGCCTGGAGTTAACGTCAAACCTCGTGAAATTGTGTTTAAGCATCTTTTGATGAATGTTGTTCAAGGCCAAAGGTCATGGGCACATACGCTGTAATACTCCTGTAATACTAGTGACAAGTCAAGGCAGCAGAAGGAAAATGCTAACACACCTGAGACTGCTATAAAAATTACATCATTGTTGTAACCTGGTAGATTTATATCACGGTGGAATATTAGGAGTTTGATTTTTGGTACGTGGGTGCTTATTTTTTCTCAAAAAAAAATAGGGAAGCGGGCTTTGTACCAGGGGAATTACAGGGGGACAGGTATGTTCTGATACAAAGCAAGGGAAAGCCAGAGAGACGTACGTGATCTCCTTGCTTTGAGCAACCTGGTCTGGTGGTTGGTGCCCCTGCCCAGGGCAGGGGGTTGGAACTGGGTGGTCTTTAAGGTCCCTTCCAACCCAAACCATTCTGTGATTCTATGCTCTCTTGTATGGGACAGGTAGGCCATGAATTCCAACAGTCCGTATCCCCAACCCTGGTCCTCCAGTGTCCATCTGTAACTAGGGAGCACAAACTCACCAATTCCTTCTCCTCACCAAAGCAGATGAATCGCCAGAGATCCCTTGCGCTGTGGAATATGTGCCCTTCTGGGGTAAATGGAGAAAAATTCAAAGGCTGAGAAAGCCTATATGCTCTAAAAGTCAAGGGGAAAGCCCGTGTGATCGCTCCTTTGTGTGAAGAGGGGGTTAATTCAGAATTACCCCTGCCGGTTGTATAGATATTTTTTTTCACTCTGATAAATTAAGCTGTAGCGATCCAAGGAGGAAGAGAAAAGTATTGCAAGGGTGACCTTTCTTACTCTATATTTACTCTGTGTCTATACTGTTACCTTTCTCTATATTCTTACTGTAGTCCTTCGAATTTCCACGTAGAGGAAGGACTAAATTCAGAGCTCGGTGTTTCTAGGGTGGGAACCCTCAACGCCTGGAGAAGGGAGTGCGGCTGGGCTGAGGGTTGCAATAGCTCTGCGTGCAAATAGATGAGCATGAGGCACTGAAGTAAGAGCTCTGCAGTTTAGTAGGGAAATACTTTTACGCAAGTAGAAGGGGTTACGTTAACATGGCATGGACGTCCGGCCGTTCTAAACTTCCTACCTGTCTAACTACCAGTGCGAAGCTGTCTTAGTCCGCTCTTAGGATCGAGTGACACAAAGGGTACTTGGAACGCTGTCATTTGTCAAACACAGACATAAAAATGGAAGGTAATAAATCAGAGAAGAGGCCTTTGAGTGGTCTAAACGCTGCTGTCCCAGTTTCCTATCAGAACACCCCAGAAACAATGTAAACTCCAAATCCAGAACTGTTTTGTAATGGGCAGTAAATAGCAGAGTCGAATTGCTTTAATAACAAGAGAAAAATAGGAAGAGAAGTACACACAGAAAGCAAACCTTATACCCTTGCGGATGCTGGAACCCGAGTTTAGTGCAGCACGGGTTGGAACTCAGGAGGCCACGGCGTGCTGTGCAGATCCATCTGTGGAGAGGTTCCCCCTCCCCCTGTGCTGGGGCTCTTTATGTCTAGTGCAACAAACAAAGCTAGATATCTTGTCTGGAGAGGCAGAAGTTTTATCTCTTTCTTAATGCCCACCAGAGCATACCCATCTCCACGCATCTAGGAACGGTACCCAGGAACAGCACGTGCCCAGGGCATTCCAGCACATTCCCTTACGTTTGTTATATATATGGGATCGTACTGTGGTCACTCATGCAAACATATGGGCTTTCCAAGCCCTAAATGCAGGGCCTGGTAGAGCAGACATGGCTTGCTCACGATCACTAAATCCTCCAATACAACGTCTTCGGCAAGACTCCCAATACAGAGGATCAGATCGACAAAACAGAAAAATTCATAGGCAAATAAAATGTGGGTGTATAAACTCATGTTACGACAGCTGGATGTTGATCAGACTGGCATGGAAAGAGCAGGACAGAAGTCAGGAAAATACCAGGGTAACCAAAAAGTAGATGTTTAGAGGATTCGGCTCTGAGTTCACCCTTGGGTGATGCTGCCAAGCACACATATTTCATCCCACGTGGAATGATTTCACTTAAAGTAAGAAAGGATCAGAGTAAGGCATTAAGGCCAGTGGCTAAAGAAGGTAAGAACTAGCTACAGGTGAGTAAGCTCGTGTTTTATAAGCAAATACATATGCAGAACCTCTGCTACATGTCATCATTTGCACTACAACCAAAGACACGGTCCTACTGAGCCTGTAGAGCTCTCTGGGTTTAATTATCTTTGGCCTCATCGCATTACAACTCTAAATTCCAAATCTTGCCTTGACAGAAGTGGGAGTTGGAATGTATTCCAAAATCTCCCTCACACCAAGTCCGCGGTATTGGTTCCCGAAGATGTTGAGGAAATCTTGAACTTGGCAATGTTGGCGAGATGATTCTGTCTTAACCCAGAAGAACTAAATGGATCCCGAAAGGCCAAGAGTATTATCACAACCTTTTCACTGTGTAGTGTTAATCAGTTAAACATGGTTCAAGGTTTTGATACGAGGCCTTTCGCTGCTCATTCCTGTGGAAGCTAGAAGGAAAAAAAACCCCAAACTTAAGAAATGTAAAGCATAGCATGAAAAGAAGGAAAAAAAAAAACCAAAAATTGAGGGATTATGCAAAACAAATGTAATCAAAGCCTGGTGGCCATAGAGAGGTTACTTGTTAAAGTTCTAGCTTTGCTAAGCGAGCCGTATGAGCAGGAAAGAAGAGGTTAATTTTAGCTCTGAAACAGCCTCCGAGCACAGCAGTTACTTTTCTAATTTTGACAAAATAGATAGCCAGAAAGAGGAGCCTAGGCAGGATAATAAACTGTGAGAAAAATGGACCTTTTGGTTGATGTTCTCGGAATCTAAGATGGCTTATCAGTCACAGGTGGATACTTAGACCTGGCAAGATGTCTCTCACGGCTGTTCCTTCGGCACCTGATGCATTTCTTTTGTCTAGTGCGTTTTTTCGTTGGTCCTTCTTCGACTGGTCACCCTCAGGTGTTGCAGAGGTAGACGGTCTGTCTGCTCACACATGTGGGAATAATTTTGAAGACAGGAATAAAAAATGCAGAACAAGGAAAAGAGATGCAGAGAAGAGTCACAGAAAAGGGGCTAAAATGGGAGGGGATCGTGCTGGTTGTGTAGTAAAGCAAAAAAGCACTCTGTGTCTCTATACATCCCAGACACCAAAGACCACCAAATACAGGGCAGCCTTTGCTAAAAAGTGAAATCAAGTTAACTTCCTCCATGAGACTGTCCAGATGTTTTACTTATTTGGGCCCCTTATATATCACAAAAGGATAAATGGGTGGAATGGGCCATTTTCTCGTTATTCGCTCACTGAGAGAGTTTATATATTTTTTAAAACAGCAGTTCTGGTCTATTAAAATCATATGTCTTACCACTCTTTACTGTACCTGAGATGAACACAGTCTACATAGCAACAGCAAGTCACTCAATTTGCATCGTGTTGTCTTCCACTTTTGGCATTTCTGCCGATATTCATTTTTTATAAGCTTCTGTAACATTTATAAAAGTTTCATCCGCTTCCTATAGGCAGGTTCAGCACTAGTAACTTTTTAAGCCTGATTACTAGAAGGGTCATGGGACATTACAGTGTAATTATTTGCATAGGCACGTTTGACCCGGTAGGTTGTGATCCAGCTGGGTTGAAGCTTCACACATAAGAAATGAGGTTATACTTGCTTTGATGACTTGCATTCAGAACACCGGATTACGTCAGAGACAGGAGGAGGAAAAAACGGGGAAAACAATTCTTCCAATTCAGTTTCTGCCACGTAGTTGTCTTTCCTTAGCCCGACATTGGGAATCAAACTAAGAACCTCTAGAGAGCCCAGAAAAAGGTTATTCATCCTCTTACTCAAGCCGAGCAATTCCTTGGCCTA
Organism: Sterna hirundo; assembly: GCA_009819605.1. Lineage (NCBI taxonomy): Eukaryota > Metazoa > Chordata > Aves > Charadriiformes > Laridae > Sterna > Sterna hirundo. The sequence goes on from CM020441.1 coordinate 3,262,604, forward strand.
GTGAGTGACCTATTATCCCAGTTGCCATTCACTTAATGTATAAGTGAGTAGATTTTTCTCCTTTAATTGCTGTATTTTCTGGAAAAAAAATCATTGGGTAGCTGCTTCAAGCGTTACCGTGTATATTTGTCCTTTCTGAAGACATTTTGGCGGCCTAGCAGATTTTTTTTTTCCCCGGAAGACCTACATTGCGTTAAATTAGAGTTTTGCACGGTCTTCAGTGAAAAGTGGTTTCAAACTTACAAATGCTTCATGCATTAAAAAACAAAGAATATATTTTTTTGTATCAAAAGTATAAAGAATAGTTTTAGGGTAATTGCTTAATTTTAATTTTGGAGAGATTTGTTCTACCTCTGTGAAATGAAAGAAGAAATACAAAAGGTTTATGTTTTGTTATAATTCCTTTAACCTTTAGATGTTGCATGATTCTTGTCAATATTTTTCTTATTTTGCTAAAGGCAAATTAAAAATCTAATTTCTTAATCTGTCTTTCTGGGCCTTTTTTTTTTTTTTTTTTTTTTTTTTTTCAACCTACAGCCATGAGAATTACTCTGCTATCAGGAAGCAGTAGCACATGTTCTTTCGTTAAGGTTATAATTAGCTTTGTAATTATTAGCCTGATCTTGACCTATTTATTCTGCTTAAATTCTGTCAGGCAAAACCTGTCTGCCCATGGCTCTTACCGAAGGGGAATTCTGCAGGAGCTAGAAGTTAATTTGGCTAAACTTTTTGAAGGAAAAAAAGAAGAAAGGGGAAAGAAGAAAGGAAAGGCAACAATCTTATACTGAAAAGCCTTCTTTTCTATTGTATTGTATTCTTTGGCATTTGTATGAGAGCGCGAGGGCAGAGTTCTCACTGCTGTCACATCCCAGCACTTGAAATTTGAAGCAGACAAAGTTTTGGTGACTAACTCCTTCATTCCAGACAGGGAGGATATTAATAACACGATCCTATGGTAGATTGCAATACAACAGGAATATTTGATTGGGAATAAATATCTCTATGTAAAAGGATGCATAACATTTTCTCTGGAATAAAGATAATCTTTAACAATACTGAAGACAATATAACTTTTGAGCTTGCAATCACTGTTAATTTTATGTGTTGCTCCAAAAATCATATCAGAATTCATACTGGTTTCACACAAACAATAAACAATTTATTAAAAAAAAAAAAAAAAGACAGGAAGTTGCAGAACTGAGGATTCATCGTTCCCCAAATAACTTAGCGCTAACCTCAATTCAATGTGTTTCTTTTAATTATTGATCAACGAGCCTTTTACACTCAGCTGGCATAAAGCCTCTCACTGTACGCTATATCCACAAAATCTCCGTTCCCCAAAAATCCATATATACGATCTGCCAGGCGCTCAGCTGATGGGGAGTAGCAATAGAGGGTCTCTCTCACAGCTCTGAATCAATCCGTCAAATATTAATCACTGGAAAAGTATTGACACCTCTTTTTTTTTTGTTTTTTTTGTTTTTTTTGTTTTTTCTCCCCCTCTTTCTCCTACCTTCCAGAAACAGCCCTGCCTCTGTTCCACCATTCGGCCCATTTTCCCATTCATTCTTCGGTGTAAACAGCGTTTACAATGCCCCGGCGATACTTACCTGATTCATCTGAACCATTTGACACGGCTCAGATGGCTTCCCAAAGAATTGCGTGAACTCTTGAAGGACTCAGAAACTACACTCTATAGATAAGCACGCTATACAAGGGCCTGTTGTCATGGTTACGCAGATAGGCTCACTTCTGACTTTCCCCTGGTCCTTCTCAATAGGCGATAGAGATCCAGAGAGACTTTCAAGCCTCACTCAACAGACATCCCTGCAATTTTAAATGTGTGAGTATCTAAATAAATAAATAAATAAATAAATAAAAAGAGTAGGTGGGCTGTAATCCATCTGCTTCATCTCTTAAAATATTTATAGATAGCAGAGTGTAAGTCAACATAAATAAAAGAAGCCTGTACAGGTTGCACTGCATTTTTCAGAGCCAGAATAGTGTTTTGCTGTCAGAGAAATCAAAATAAAGTAGTTAAACAAAGTATTGTACAGAGGAAACAGAACGGAGGAGCTGTCAATGCATTATTTCAGCCGACATTTTAAGGAACCACATCTTTTCGAGAAATCCAGGAGAAAACTCGCGTGTGTGGCTGTACGCAGCAAATAATAAAGAACCAACAAAATATATGCGTTGCTCGTCATTGGCAAACATGTGCCCATAAAAGCCCATAACCCTGGCCGTTATGGGCTTAAGGTATGTCGTACAAGTTTAAAAAGAGATAAGGGAGTGGGTGAGAAGTTACACTCCAGAGAAGGAGACATTGAATGCTTCGTTATCTCCTCATCAGACCACCAAGCTGTAATTAAATTGTTTGCTTGACTTCCCAGCTGCTGACCTAAATGTTTAAGTGATTTCCCCTGGTTAGATGTTCGCAGACAGCTGACCTTAGGTGGGCTCTAACCAGACCTGAGTGGCTGGTCCAAGAACTTTTCTAAATCTCGTACCTAGCCAGCGGGCAACGGTGACCCTCTGTTTATGGGGTGGATTCCTGCATTTCTTATACAATAGACTCTAGCTACTGTATCTCATCTGTTGACTAAATTTGCCCCATCAGGGACTCATTGGTTCCCATATGTGGTTGGTTCTTTTTTTAAGGACAAGGATCTGGAGGTGAAGAAAACAACTTGCAATTTCGTACACGTAGCGCTTCATCTTGAATCTAGAAACAAACTGCACAATAAAATGAGAAAAAAAAAGGTAAAAAATAATAAACCTAATATGCATGTCTGTCTTGCTTACAGCGTAGTAAACACTCCATTTGGAAGGACGAGTTAGTTTAGGTGCTGCAGACCCTGCAGGAGAGTGTCTGTTTTTCATTGTTCTTGAAAGAAACCACCCGATAATACCATTATAGAGAGAAGCTTTCAAATATCCATAGTCTTTTTGATCTGACTCCCCGTCTTGGCAAACACTGCTTGGAACCTGGAAGTTGCAAGCTAATCCCTTACACGTTGTGTCTTTACGATCTGGACTTAGAAAGTCGATTTCTGGAGCCAAACTTGCCAAAAGTTTCCCAGCTACATTAGACGGCACAGAGGTTTCCTCGAGAGATTCCTTAATGCGTTTATTTTTTATTGCAGATCCACTCAACAGTCTTTCTTCCTTTTGTCACATGAAAGTCAGTCATGAAATCCTGGCTCCGCTGAAGTCACAGTGAGAACTGCCACTGGTTTTGAAGAAGCCAAAAGTTTTATTACCTTTGCCCGTAAAAAGGCTGAGAAACCTGGACCTGCTCCAGCAACACGCCCAAGCACGCAGTGAACTGGAGGTGCATAGGGAGTCGTCTTTAATCACAAAGGTCTCTATTATGCAGAAATACAGGGTCAAAGTTAAAACTATCTGGTCATCTATTATACTAATTTACATATATAATAGCCTCCTATTTTGTAAAGCTTCATGATAATATTTTTTCTTTATTTTCTCATGATCTTAGACATTTTTGTACTGTTCAGTGAAACCAGTACGCAAAATACTTTTTATTAATATGAATACAGTGTGCTTCTACTAATCTAACTCTTTACAAGGAAGTTGCCTGAAACTTTATCCTATGGTTTTAGTATTTTAATTAATTAGTTTTCTTGCCTTTTCTTTAGGTCAAAGTTTTAGATGTATTTTTTTAGCAGAGAAGTTTTTTCCTCAATTTTTATATGCAAGTTCAGCTGCCCAGTTTCCTTACTGTAACGTTACATGGTAATAATTTTTTTAGTGTTCAAATTACTTTGATATCTGTTTTGTTTTGACACCTTTCGTAACATTCCTGGATTGTGATGAGCTAGCCAGAGCTTTCTGGTCTCTTTTCTTTTAGCGGTGTGTAAGGTGGGTCTATCAAGTACTGAGATAACTTCTGTTGTCACAGGAAAGTCTCCTAATTCTTTGAAAAGTGCAAAACCAAAAGGAATCACCTACATTGCAAAACCCCAAAAGCTAGACAAACAGATTTTTTTAGACTGAAGCACTGAGAAATTACTTAGATTCCCATGTCAGCATAGATCAAGTAATTACAGTATGTAATTTAAACGCTATAGCTTCACTGTAAGATGGAAGAGGATGCTCTGGGTTAAAACATTAGTAGGAATATGAAGTTATCCAGTGGACTGAAGTGGGAATATTTTACATTTACTCCTGTCCTCCAGGCTTTGGGCAGCAGATGATTACAGGTATGATGTCTGAGAAAAAGTGGAATGTTGGACAATAGAAGGTCACAGTGGTGCAGGGAACTCCAGAGCCTGTGCTTTCAAACTCAACTGCTTTTTGTGAAATATGCTTTTTAGTTTGTTTTGAGTGTTTATGGCAGCTTTTATGCACTGTCTGCAGGCTATTTTAAAATATATTATTGTGACCTCGGTGACCCTTCAGATGATTATTCTGCTTTGGATTGCACACTTTTTCCTCTGTCTTTTTGAACTCTTCCCTTGCCTATTCTTTTAATTTTTTTTTTTATTTCTATTTGCTGAAATATTTTTCTCACTTTGTCAGGAAAGGTTTTCCATCTGCTGCCTCCTGCCTCACCATGCACTCAAGCAACTCTTCAATGGCAATCTGCTGCCCGTAGTCTGGGAGATGGGATGTCATCTAAAATTGGTCAGATGCTTGTAATTGATTTTTTTTTCTTTTATTGGAGATTCTACTTTCTTCAGAATGAAAAATAAAACACTGACTAAATCCTCAGTTAAATGTATTCCAAAATTATCCCTATATTATTTGAGGGATTTATCTTCTTTTCTTTATTAGAGCTAGGACAACCAAAAATGCTTGCGGAAGCAGGAATCTGGGTATTTATTTTGAATGGAGCCATTTGGGATTCATTTAAAGAAAACAAAGCAATTTTCAGGAGGAAAATGTGGGAAAGTTTTCTTTGTTACCCTTCAAGAATCACATCCTGCTGGTGTAGCAGTTTTCTGGGATCTAACATTGAGATTCAGACCTTTTGAATGAAGATTTCTTCACCCAGGTCATCCATACGTGATGAATATTATCATCACAAATAGTTATAAACGATGAACTAGATTATGTTATTTTCTAGCCTCTTTTTAATAGAGAAAGCTTGCTAGCTGTTTGGTTTTGAAGGCATTGGTAAGCCCAAATCCCTGGAAGGCTCTTTTCTTTGGGACTGTGAATGGGTATGCAGTGTAAACTGTGTACAGGATTTATAGTAATACAGAATGAGCGCACTGGTTTATTAGAATCTGATTTTGTGTCATCTCTCTTGCATGTGAAAGGATAGGTTTTTAACTTGGGTGAAGTCAGAACGCCTAAAACTTAGCTGCTGAGGTAGCGCGTGGAATGGCCTTTGTGTTTCTTGGGAGTCTGACCTACCTGCTTCTGAGAGACTGGAACTTTAAAATAATTGTCTTAAAGCTTGCCTAAGCTTCTGCAAATCGACAGCAGACTTGCAACCCGATAAAAAGCTTGCTTGTATCTATTTAGCACCTTCTGCAGACGATTCTCTTGCTTTCCAGTCACCACCCAAGATTGCCATCAGCTGAAGAGGGTGTAGGCCTTCGGTTATCAGAGTGCCCAGACCCTGCCTACCCTGAGGGTCCCATTAAGCCCAAACTTGCTGAGGCACAATGACTGTGCCGAGCCAAGTGCTGCCCGAGGAATGGGGGGCAAAAAAAGCTTATATGGTAGCCGTGTCAAACAATTAGCTGGGCAAAGACCACCGTCACGCTGAGTGGTCAAGCTATGGACCGACCTGGACTATAACTGGTGCGGTGACCCACCGCAATTTGGGAATCGGGACCAAGACCCCCACCACCATCAACCATGGATCAATGGGACACTGCTAAAGTTCTGGAGGACCTCCAAGATGTCGTCGGGCCTGTGGTGGTGACTATACTCTTGGTGTGCTCCGTAATACTGCTTCTCCTTTCTGTCTTTCCTCTACTTCCGCCTTTATTGGTCGTCTTAGTGACTTTTGCTGGGAATAACAATAAACCTGCAGTGAGCAGCAGCTGACCTTGTTTGTGTCTTCATCTCATGCTTGGAATCATTGCGAACCTCTCCCGGGTCCAACGTAGTCACCTCCGTCAACGCTGCTCACCTCCAAGGACAGGTCAGAGCAGCTCCGTGCTCTACCAAACAGATCCACCCAAATCACCGCAGTTCTGGTAGCACTGCGCTTCTCTCCGGCTAATATACACCGCTTCTGAACGAGGTTAGGAAATAGACAAGTGATATTTTAAGAGAGCTATCAGTGCCCGCTCTAGGTTGGTACTGACAGGATCCCCTATCGGGGACCTACTGATAGGATGGCTTTGGGATCCCTCTACTGAAGTGTAGTGGGTGTAGGTGTATCATTGCATTATGCCTAGAACATTGAGTTCATTTCTGGGTATCATTTTACCAGAAAGCTGTTGACAAATTAGAGAAAAGAACAATGGCATTAATTGAGGTTGCACGAATTGAGAGAAAGTAATTATTTATAGTAGTAAATGGCGTAATAATTATGAGAAATGGAAAGAAATTAAGATACAAAATATTTAAACGGAATATTAGGAAGTGCTTTCTGACAGTGAGATGTATGAAGCTGCAGAGCGGTTTCCAAAGAGAGGTGGTGGGACTCATCGCCTGGAGCACTTGAGATTATTCAGAAAAAGAAATGTTAAAAATCTTGGAAAGTGTCTGTGCCTGAACTGGCAGGAGAACTGACTGACCTTTTCCTTCTTTTTTTTTCTGTGAATAATAAAAATGGTACTTTTAAAAGACCTTAATATCCATGTCAAAAATTTTACCTACCTTTTCCTATATTTTGAGGACTTTTCTTTCTTTTTTTAATCAGTATGGAAATGTCACTGAATACATTAAATAACACACTCTTCAACTCATTAAATTCCTGGATGCTTCTCCTTGTTAATATTATATCTCGCTTATAGTGACCATTAATTGAGTTTTCTTTATCTTTCATAATTTTCCTTTCACGTGCCTTGCCAATAGCTCTTCCATCTCAGAGTGTTTTCAGTTTTGGTGGTTGTTTAATCTTTCATCTAATGAAGATTACTCTGAGAATTTCATTGCCCTGTATAACAGTGTGGAGGTAACTAGTCTGATCGACCAATTATGACACAAGGATTTAATCATAGAACGGTTTAGGTTGGAAGGGACCTTCAAGCCCACCCAGTGCCACCCCCTGCCCTGGGCAGGGACACCTCCCACCAGCCCAGGGTGCTCCAAGCCCCGTCCAACCTGGCCTTGAACCCCTCCAGGAATGGGGCAGCCACAGCTTCTCTGGGCAACCTGGGCCAGGGGCTCACCCCCCTCAGAGGTAAGAGCACCTTCCTTTGGCTCTTGTGAGTGAGCAGTTCGGTGTAGTCCTTTCTGTCTTACTGTCCCTCCCAAATTCTGACTTTTGCCACGGTTTGCCAAAAAAAACCCCGTGCTGGTGCCTTGTATGTTTGGGTTTTTTTTTTTTTGGAATTAAATTCTGAGCTCATTGCGTCTTTTTAATACAAATGTCCTTTTTTCAATTAGTTTGGTTTCTTTTATATTGGCCGTGGTGAGTCCCTCTTCACATCGTGAAGTCTTCATGGCAACTCACACTGGACTTCTAAGGACTTGTTCTGAGTCCTCCGGTAGCACCACTGATACTGGCTTTTCCCTTATCTGGTTTTCTAATGAAGTATCTGTGACTCCTTCATTCCTCCTTTGCCCCATTTCATCGTCATCATTAATGTTTCTTCTGTGGTCATCTTTTTTCAAAATACCATCGAATAAGAAAGCAAATCACCTTTATACTTCATTTTCACAGGGAGTGCAGCACTTTCCAGTCCATTAACAGAGAAGTTCATTGTTAATTTCCTCTGCCTGATTTAACAGAAAACTGCTAAAACACTAAGTTTCTTCAGAAGCAGCTGCTTTCAGAAATATCCTGGTTTTGGCAATCTGCTCACCGCAATTGCAGAATAAAGCACAGTAAACCCCTTTTCCAATTCTTCTTCATAAGCGAGACAGTTCTCGCCTTTATAAAGTGTTTAATGCCAATAAGATTGCTGAGCTGGATGTTTTGTCAGGTTCCTACTCTTGTACTCTTGATACGTGAGTTACTGAGATATCACAGAGTGCTAAGGACTAAGGCAGAGGTCTGCTTCATCAGGGGGCTGAGTTATGTCGTACAGGTCCAAAGCCACGTGAGCTCCAGTCGATTGCAGCGTCGAGTCCCATGCGTCTCCTGGGAGGACATCTTTACATGACCGTTCCTCGTTGTCAGGCCCGGTGCTTTGCATCCAAAAGTTCTTCCTCGGTGAAGCAGGCCTTGCCCCTCTTCCTCTGCTGCTCAGAGTAAAATGCAGCTGGTCCATCCTTTCTTCCTCACCCTCTCCTTAAATCACGCCTCTGCATGGGAGTTTTCCCTAATCTGCCTTCCTTCCCTTTGGCCTATGTAGTATTTAGTACGTATAGTTTGGATTGACAGATGTGCTCTGGATGAGGGGAGACAGTTTTTCTGATGTTACAGACATGCTGATAATAACGTCATGAAAGGTTTTCACCTCCTCAGAGGAGCAGGTCATAGAAATGCGCGTGTTACAACTTCAAACTCCTACCCAGTGTGACAGGAGACCAAAGAATCTGTTTGCAGGAATAAATATGATCATGAATTTGCCTGGTGGTGCTGGGGTCAATGAGAGAAAGAAGGCTTCCCAAGTTAAGATATTTATGAGGCAGATCCAGGAGTCATAGGAAAGGGGCAAGGTGGCAGTGGTTCACAAATATAACTGAACCTCATGGATGGGTAGACCAAGTGAAGCCCATCTCATCCTATGGCTTAAAGTCTACCGCACTGAGAATAAATCACAGCATCATAGAATGTGTTGGGTTGGAAGGGACTTTAAAGGCCATCGAGTCCAACCCCCCTGCCATGAGCAGGGACGTCTTCAACTAGATGAGGTTGCTCAGAGCCCCGTCCAACCTGGCCTGGAGTGTTTCCAGGGATGGGGCTTCCACCACCTCCCTGGGCAACCTGGGCCAGCGTCTCACCAACACAGTGTTGCAATTTTCCAATTGGATCCAGTTGTTTCTATTTCGTTTCCTTGTTTACACTCATATGTATTTCTTGGAAGAGAAATTTATACCAATGGTTAAGCAGAATATAATTGGAGTTCTAACATAACATTTCACATTTGATTTCTGCACAGAATTACGTGTTACCCAGCAACAATTACACGGTCCTCTTGATCTTATAAGAAAATCCTTTCAGACTTTTTGAGGAGAGGGAGTTTTATATCTTGTGAAACTCTTTATAAAATTTCTGTTGACTGTGTTAGGTCTACAAATATATCTTTAAGGTAAAGGAATACGCTTCTTAATTTAACTTCACTTTTTTCCTTATCTTTCTGGAGCAAAGGTTTAACTCCACCCCTATTTAGTCAAGCCTATAGAAATGTGTATTGTCTGGGAACTTTTTGCGTGCCTCATACAACATCCTTTCTTAAATAAGGTAAACACGTGTGGTACCTTAGGGGGCAGTATTCATTATACCATTTATCAGATACATAAGATTGAGCAAAGAAAGGAGGTCAGAGTGGTTCTATTTTTTACACCTCTTACACTAGCTGCAATCATTTCTTTTGACAAATTAAGTGGAGGTATATTCTAAAATCCTCCTAGACAGCTACAGTAGGCATTGTCAAGCAACAAACCAGAAAAAATCTCGTGGCACTTAAGCTAAATCACTTTTCCAACTGACCAGTTTAACCTGAACTTCATGTTACGACACAAACCAAGGTAAAATATCTGCACTGACTCTGGAGTACAAAGTGCAAAGGAGTTTGTCTCCATCACTTTGGGCTCATAAATGACATACTCGCTACCCCAGACAGATACTTTTCCAAGCTTCTTTGAAACACATACAAATCTTGTGTTGGAGAAAGGTGTTTTTGTTTGGTTTTTTTTGGCCTTCTGAGGGGCTGAGCATGAACTGAAACTATTTTTTTTTTTTTTTTGCACTGACTGCGAAAAGAGACTTGGTATGTGTGCTACAAGGCATTTACCTTGTATGTAATCCAAAACCCGTAAGGAATCAGTACAGGCAAAACTTCTATCTTTTTCAGAAATTAATGATTCTGTTTTCAGGCATTTGGATTCTGGAGGAAGTCTCATTTCAGAAGCATAATCCTGTAGGGCCCAGGAAAATGATCTGAGAATTCTCGGGGCATAGCAGGGATAAACGGAGAGTTATTTCTCCGTGAAAAGTTGAGAAAAGCGCAGAAGGAAGGTTGAGAAGGGCAACAAGATCTGAAGCAGGCACCACTTACCCAATTCTGTGGCGCAGCAAATAGTACGCTGTCCCTTTTGTCTTTCCTTTTCTTTGTTATGACATTATCCTTCCTAGAATACCATTAAGTCATATTTTTTTTTAAGACATAGTAACATTTTCATCAGGCAGCTACATGACTTCTGCGTGAGCTAAGAAACAGCACTTTCCTCCTGTAGGTGGTAGATCTGCTTTCCTCCTTTGGGGGGAAAGCTGGTGTGAAGTGTGTTTGACACAGTCCCTGAGAAGTACGAGCAGTAATGGTCAGTTATACCGGCGGCAGTGAGAAATCTGTACTACAGATACTGCAACGAATCAACAAATATTGGAGAGAAGATCAGAACAAGTCCTGGAGCACTGTTTTTCCCCCAGTCTTGCCAACTGTATGTATCAACTACTAAATTTAGTATCGTTTTTTTTTCAATAAGGGACAGGGCAAATTGCCCAATGACCAGTCAAAAAAGCTAGAGTTCTGTTAAACGATGTTTCACTTAAAAAAAAAAAAAAAAAAAAAAAAAAAAAAAAAAGTAAATTGTTGCTCCTATTGTTTTCATCCTGAACTCATTATTGCAAGAATTTCAGCAGGGGAGAAAAAAGCCCACCACTTCTGGCTTTGACACAGCATTTGCAGTAGCCGGTCAGGTACACAAGCAAGTACGCTCAAATATATCGTTTCCCAAGCTATCTATTGGAAAACGACAAAAAAAGGGCATTTGTACACAACTGCAACATAAATTGCATTCGATTTACGACCAACTGCTTCTAATCTTGCTTGTGAGTGCTTTACCACGCATCTGGACCTTGGCATCTAGGTGCTTATTGAATAATTTGAGTTTTCATCTCTTAAAACCTTTATGGTGAAGAACTACGCACACTAGTCCATCACATTTTTAAAAAGAAAAGTTTTCTAACTGGAGAAATGCCTGGTGTTTTGGAAGCCAGAAATCATCAACCCAGAAAAGAGTCCTTTAAAATGTTCAGCAAAGGAGCATGTTCTACCTTAAGTGTGCTGTTGATAAAAGAACTCTGTATCTCTAGAGATACAAAGCTGAAAAAAATGATGTTGTACAGCAGAGAGATGAAAGATCACTCTGCTGAAAGTAATCATCAAACTGTGACTTTTTTAAGCTTGAAACTGCATTTTTCTTCTAAAGTTTCCACCGTTTCTTCATTTTCCCCCGTATATTTTCATCAACTAATACCACTTCCTTAGAAACAATCAAAAGTATCTAAAGAATATCGGAATATAAGTTTTTAAGAGAAATAAACTCCACCTCAAAGGTTTGTACGTTTAAGGTTAAATCCTCTAAACAACTAGTCCATTAAACCAACAATATTTCCCTCTTTGTAAAAGATAAAAAGAGAATGCTTTTAATACGCTGACTTTACAAAAAAGGCAAGCTGGCATTATAAAGTCTGCAGAACAGTCTCCCAGGCATACGGTTAGTCTGAATTCGAAATGGTAGTTGCTATCCTGATATAAATAAAAGATACAGTTAATTTGTTGTTCGAATTACTGGAAATGTCCCTGCCAGGGGCACCCTGAATAATTCCAGGTTTGACTGGCAGGGCATTAATGACAAGCACTCAGGCATTTAAATCAAAGTATTTTTATTCTTTGTTATACTCTTCCTGAATGGAGCTTACTTCCACATTCCACTCCTGACCGAGATTTGCTTATTATCAGCCAACTTTGTACCGATAGAAGGTATTTATCATAATCATATCTCCTTGACTTAAATGATTTATGTAATAGCCCCTCTTAAGGAAGAACCACAGAAGAACTACTTCTAAAAGACAATAATTGTGCTGCTACCTGTCTCGGTATTTATTAAAACATTAGCACGCATTCCGTAAAGTGAAATAGTGACCAGTAGGACTTCATTGTCACTGTGGGACCTGGTAGCAAACATTTCAAGCTATTGGGTAACTTAACTCTCATGGATTGCTGCTATTCCAGCAGGATCTGCTCGGAAAGATATCTTTCAAACATCCTTCTCCGTGGTAGGCACTGATGGCAAGGAAACACACCCTACGCCTGTTATCTGCTGACTGGAACTTCCCAGGGCCACACAAGATTTCCTATAGGAGAGCACTTCCCCAGCAAGCACCTGGATTAGCCCAGTCAGGACTGGCTCTGTTAGGTCCGCATGGCTAGAGGATGGGTAGTCATCCGTGCACAAGAGTCTTGGCCAACAATGGGCCAGGATTTAACAAAATTGTCCTAGTCTTTGACTCATAATGTTTGCAGTCCTGTTTTTAACGAAACGTTTTGAAATTTTAGGGATATTCTTGATTATATCCTCCAAGTGTTGCTTTAGATGTAATATTCACATATCAGTGTAGCTTGTATGTAAAAGTACATGGTGATCTTTCCTAGAGCTCAGACACATGAAACGTCATGTGTTAAAATGCATGGTGAGGCCCTTCTTCAAGCGTTGTGTCCAGTTTTGGGCCCTTCACCACAAGAAAGACACTGAGGGGCTGGAGCGTGTCCAGAGAAGGGCAACGGAGCTGGTGAGGGGTCTGGAGCACAAGTCTGGTGAGGAGCGGCTGAGGGAGCTGGGGGTGTTCAGCCTGGAGAAAAGGGGGCTGAGGGGAGACCTTCTCGCTTTCTACAGCTCCCTGAAAGGAGGGGGCAGCCAGGGGGGGTCGGTGTCTTCTCCCAAGGAACAGGTGATGAGACAAGAGGAAATGGCCTCAAGTTGCACCAGGGGAGGTTTAGGATGGATATTAGGAAAAATGTTGACACTGAAAGGGTTATTAAGCACTGGAAGAGGCTGCCCAGGGTAGTGGTGGAGTCGCCATCCCTGCAGGGATTTAAAAGATGGACAGATGTGGTGCTGAGGGAACGGTTTGGTGGTAATTTGGCAGTGCTGGGTTAACGGTTGGACTTGATGATCTTAAAGGTCTTTTCCAATCTAAATGATTCCATGATTCTATGATTCTGTGATTCTATGGACTCATCAGTGGAAAATTTTGAGGTCTTGGAATCCGAAACCCCTTAAAATACAGACTTGAATAATTTCCCCAGATTTCATGCTAATTCTGTTTTGTTTTTGGTGGGCATGAATAATACGACCAGTGAAAGCAGACAGTAAGGCACTCGGTCTGAATTCGCTGCAGAGAGGAGAAGTAATATAAACCGTCGTTACCTTGAGTAACACAGTGACTGCCTTCCGCAAATTACGTTGCAGAAATAGGAGTTTCTGCATTGAAGACTGAAATATGAAAGCAGCAATAGAATCAAGTAGTTACGTGATTTATTTTTAAAGGCTTTATGCTGGCATTATATCATACTGATTGTTTTCTTAGCACCGGCGGCGTTGTGGTGCTGTACTGTTTTTCTGCGAAGGAGTTGCATTCTTTTTTCTCTCCGTTTAGCTCAGCACCTTAGTAATATGAGTAATAAGTGCAAAAGGCTTTCTGAAGAATCTTCATTCCTGTTTCCTATCTCTACTTGGTAGAACCACTTTACTTTTATTCCTTATTTCTCACAAACTCATTCCAAGCACATCAGCGAAGCGTGGCAGCAGCACTTGAGTTTACAACAATCCATTTACCTGGTGGGAGGGAACAAAATTCTCATCCAAGATTTACAGCTCATCCCAGAATATTGAACTGGTGCTTAATACAAAGTCAAACTAGGCGTGTCCTTAGCATTGATGGTGTTTTAACAAGAATCTCTTCATCCCTGCAACCAAGGCTGGGAAAACCATCTAAAAATAGTATGGGCACATCGGACTCTCCATCCAATTAACAATTTTGAAAATTGCCGGGACTGCTAAGGAGAAAAAGGGACTCTTAATGTTAGATGGGGCTGCTGAAATAGTGTGTTGGGAAGTGGTAAATTTCAGCTTTCCTCTTGTTTACAAGTAATCTGTGGATAGGCACAAGGTTTAGAGAGTTTGTCTGTCTGAGAAGTTTCAAAGAACATTTTTTTCCCTATAAATTCTTTCGATCAAGAGCTGGGATAATACGATGAAAGGCATATTATGGGAGAAAGTAAATAGCTGCTTACCTAACTATTTTTTTGTAGCCAGCAGAGCCTAGAATTCATTATTTGCGTTGTGTCGTTAGTCACACAATGTTGGTTCTGCACCTCAACGTTATGCAAATAAATGCGAGGACTGCAGGAAGGAGTCCCTGATACCTGTACAGCGTAACAGCTAGAAGCATTTCAGTGCTTCAGACGGAGCAGAAGTGAATTACAATGTCCACTTTTTTACCTTTTCCCAGGGAAAAAAATAGCGTTTGTCTACACGTGGTGGCTTGAGGTGTAAAAAACCTAATTCCCTTTCCATTCTGGAGAGAAAGATATATAAAGTATCTTGTCTGAGCTGGCTGTTTACAAAATGTATGCTCCATTTTCTCTTGTCACAGTCACATAGAGTAATTGCGTTTATATGAATACAGCACTAATTGCCGAGGGTTCGGTCACTCGTCTTTGTCTCTCTTATTGGATTAATTGCCTGAATGCCAGGGTTCCCGCTGGAGGGCTCGGAGCGCTGCTGTGTCTATATTCTGAACACTGTTCCCTCTGTTTACCTACCGTGCAAACTGAGTCTGTTGCTCCCTTTTAATGTCACGGTGTTGGAGGTTACTTTCCCCATTCATTCCCTCGATACCTATTGTGGAGTGAATCACCCCGTGCAGTGCAATGCAGCATTCGAAATTATTTTTGCTCACGTGCTGTTTGCCTTGCTGCCGTATTAATCTGCATAAGACGGTATGACAAGTGTTTTTATAAGCACGCTGCGGCTTTTGGACCTTCCTACGACTTATTGCAGAGAATCAACGGGTGATAGGCCTGGGGAAAGTGTAAGTTCTTTGTGAAGGATTTTGACATCTGGGGAAAAAAAAAAAAAACTCTAAACCTGAAATTCCCTCTGAAAGAGAGAAAACTGTAGAGAACAGGAGTCTGGAAAAAGGAGCTGTGAGTAGAACTACCAACGAAGGCAGACGGGTATGATGCCTAGGTATGCTCTTGTAGCTCTTACAAGTGCAGGACTCCAACTTCTCGTGGCTTCATCTGTCTTTATGTTAAATGAGCATCGTAAGAGTCTTTTCTCAGCCCCTATCAGTAATGATTATTTCATGCGTAGCTGAAACAGGAAACGCTGGATGTGTTTTTCCTGCTTAAAAGGGGCCAAGAAAAATCAGCACCAAGTTGCTCACAAAGCAGGAATTGGGCCGTGAACTCTTTGGTTTTGAAATAGTTATACCTTAAGTCAGAGCATTCCCCCAAATCGAGCAGTCTGGGTAAATTGTCAGCCTGTTTTCTGCGCTTCTCGCATTGCGGAGATTACCTGGAATTGAAATCTACTGGTAGGAGAAGAACCTGATTATGAGGTAGGTTATGTCTGATATAACCCCGGTCACTGCCCAGGGACGTACAGCATCCTCTTTCCTTGAACACAGGAGGCATGCGGCACCGAGGAGCAGTGAACTTCCTTACAGTTCCAGACCTCCCCTTCCTCAGTGCTACACCCAGAATAAATATTTACCACAAGTTCTTCTTTTACTACTGCCATTGTAAATCGGATAAATTGATACATATGCCACCCTAAACTCAGGCGTTTTATGTTAACCTAATATACTTTGGTCCAATTTTAAACAAATGCTGGCTGTCTAGAGCTTCCCTTGACTTAAAGAAGATTTGTGTCTGAAAACTTTGGAAAACTAGGCTTCTAAAGTTTCACAAGGGCGCAAACCACTCGTTTTTATTTTCTAAAATTCATTAGAATGTCCTATCAAGGCAATTCCTGGAAATATTATCTAGCATTTTTGTGGCTGCAACAAGATGAAGACGTATTACAAACATTTACTCCTACAGACTGGGACCGAGTCTCACATTCACTCAATATTCTGTACTCCTTGAATCTGCCTGATACGATGCAGTTTCCACTGGTTTTTACTGGTTTTGTGACTATTCTTTGAACGTATTCCATTTTCAAGACTCTCTTGGAAGTACAAACTTCCAAAGAAATGGCCATAGTGTTCCAAGCGCGGTCACAACGCACTGAAGCAAGAGAAGCAATAACTGCTTTGCTCCTGCTGAGGATACTCCCTGGAGTACATTAGCTTTACATTAGCTTTTTTGATTTAGAATTTGTGTACAACTGGCAATTCAGCAGCAGCCTCGAGTCTTTGGCATAATCAGCAGCCTGAGCATGGAAACCCCTTCTGTTTTCATTCTTTGTTCATTCATGAAAAACCAGTATTGTTGGTCATATTAAAATGAAATTATTTTCTCAGCTCTCGGGTAATAAGTATTTCATAATCATCCTACGATACATATGTATTATATGTGTTGAGTGTCTTTCCCAAAGGTATAACAGAAATATTTAATGAATATTTATTTTCTCCTCCAGTATCATTGAAACAGACAACATTTTTATCCAGCTGCTGGGCAATACCATTGCTAGGGTCCTTTTTGATCCATATTTTGCTTGAAAAAACAAGCCTTTTATTTTCAGTCTTAAATCTGCTAATGGTGGATTTTTCCACATGTGGTATTTTCCTTTTTATATTCCTTATGAATTTTCCATGATTCCTAACGTCATGTCTGTGTTCATTGTTATTAGCTTAGCTATTAACTAATGACTTCCCCTTTTCTTATGCGTTAGTTAATAGCTATTTTTTAAAATCAGACACCGCCTTTCTTGATTGTCAGTGTCACTTTTTTACTAATATTCAATTTTTTTTTTAAGATTTGTCTTTGCCAAATTGTCAGTGCCATATTTTTACTAACGTTCACATTTTTCTGCATAAAATTTTCTCCTTCCTGATTTGAACATAATTATTTTGGGGGTTTGTGTAGGACGCGTGTATTAGTCTATAGTATTGCGCACATTTAATCCTGTTTGCCTACAACAGACATAATCAAATCGTAATCACGTGTTCCCCTGTGGAAGTGATAACCAGCTAGTTACTGCATTTAGTTTGGCAAGCAAAATATATTTATGTTAATCTCATAAGGTTTCTGATGCATGCCGTCTATTAAATCTCATTTCTGCATGTCATATAGTGTTTGCCTTCCCTTCTACTCCTACTTTATCTATATGCGCTAATACATACAGGCAGGATCCAATCTTCTGGGTCTATGAGACCTAAGTCCGGGAGTCAGAAAATAATGACAATTACCAATCTGGCCAGAAAAGGCACAAGATGGAGCATTGATTCAAACTTAACGGCATCCAACCTATCGATGATTCAGAAACCCCCCAAAAGGACCGTTTTGGACAAAGAAGGCCTCTTCTCTCTTTCCTATACTGCCTTTTCTAAGAGCATATAACCACTGATTTTAATATTTCAGTTTTTAATCCTCTGGGTTTCTGCAATTCTAATCAAGGCAAATGTACACTGACAAACGAGCAATTCTGAGTCTTCTTATTTACTATTTATTCCCAGCAGTGGCATATAAATAGTTAATAAGTATCATTCCCTTTTCTTCCCTTGGTGCCTTCGTTAATTTTGTGATCAATATCTCGCGTTTGAGGTAATCGCTCGATTCTTTGTGCCCGTCCAGCCTGTGAGGTCAGTGCTCTGCAGACTGACGTCCCGGAGCAATGCTGCCTTTATTAATCACACAAAGTCAGCTCAAACAATTGTCCCCTCCCTTCACCACAGATCCCACAACTTTCCAAATTCCTACATCACTTATTAGTCGGTGGTTATTTTCCACATTTTTTTACCATGTTTCCTTCATTTGTTGGTCAGTCTTGATTACGGGTTTTAGAGACACATTGCACATCAACCTCAGACTAAGAGCACACGTATAAAATACAATTAAAAAGTCATTCATACACATTCCCCTTTGTAGAAGCTCGACTCATGCAATCCACTTAAAGAAAATGAATTGCAGCAGAAGAAAGTCTAGATCTAATTCAGTGGTTGTGTTGGTTAAACTGGGGTTAAACATAATTTCTGTTTA
Organism: Sterna hirundo; assembly: GCA_009819605.1. Classification (NCBI taxonomy): domain Eukaryota; kingdom Metazoa; phylum Chordata; class Aves; order Charadriiformes; family Laridae; genus Sterna; species Sterna hirundo. The sequence goes on from CM020441.1 coordinate 3,280,855, forward strand.
TTTTCTCCTAAATTTGTTTCTTGGTCTAAGTTGTGTTCTGTTTATGAATGCAGTGAAACTTGGGGGGGTGGGTGGGGAGGGGGGCTGTCTTTATTTCAGGACACCATATATAGAAAGGTCACAGTTCAGAGTTAGAAAAGTCAAACAAGAAAAAGCAAGGGACAAGAAAAAAATCAAAGCACTTGGAGGGATGCTTATTCTTTGCTCTACGAGTGATGTCGTAGCCTACCTTCCGGTGCCTTGTGGTTGTACTGTTTTCATGTTGAAGGTTTATCTTCTGGGAGTGTGAAATTTTCTGTGGTAAAATAACATGCACATGGCATTCAGGATAAAGCAATTCTGTTTACCAAAAAATGCATGTTTTTTTTTTTTTTACAAAGATATACTTTAGACTTAGTCAAAACCTGATGAAGAATTTGAGCTTTGGGTTCTCATTTCCTATGAGCTGATACAATTAATAATTTCTGCTGATATAAATAATCTAGATCATAGAATCATAGAATGGTTTGGGTGGGAAGGGACCTTAAAGCCCACCCAGTGCCACCCCCTGCCCTGGGCAGGGACACCTCCCACCAGCCCAGGTTGCTCCAAGCCCCGTCCAACCTGGCCTTGAACCCCTCCAGGGATGGGGCAGCCACAGCTTCTCTGGGCAACCTGGGCCAGGGGCTCACCCCCCTCACAGCCAAGAATTTCTGCCTCAGATCTCATCTCAATCTCCCCTTGTCCAGTGTAAAACCCTTCCCCCTCATCCCATGGCTCCCCTCCCTGCTCCAGAGTCCCTCCCCAGCTTTCCTGGAGCCCCTTGAGGGGCTGGAAGGTCTCCCCGGAGCCTTCTCTTCTCCAGGCTGAACCCCCCCAGCTCTCTCAGCCTGTCCTCACAGCAGAGGGGCTCCAGCCCTCCCAGCATCTCCGGGGCCTCCTCTGGCCCCGCTCCAACAGGACAGTGAATGACTTCACCTCTAAGGTGGCACTGAACCCTGGAATGAATGGAGAGATCTGGAAAAATAATCCCATCTCATCAGGTCCCAACGTATTTCTCCTTGTTTCAGTGTGAAGGACGTCATGAGAACACGTAGACTGTCATTTCGCAGGCGGCTGGGTCATCCTTTGCTTATCCAGGAGCAACATGCCAGACTACGGTCATTGTTTATTAATTTACTGCGTAATATGCAATGCCATCCAACCTTTTTCCAGCCCAAAAGTAGAGCCAGCCACCGTTATACCCATTTCACTATACACAGCGCTAATCCTTATGTCTGACTGTTACGTTGAACGGCTTCTGTGGCCTCCAGTCAGGTTACGGTAGGTTGCGGACCCAAAAATTGCCTCCCCTTCAAGGGTTAAACTATATAATGCGATTGTGGCTTATTCTAAAAAAGCTGCTCTCCCCGAGGTCAGGCAGAGCACTGAGCTGCAATCATTAATAAGCCATTTTGTGTTTGCCTCTGTGATCAAAGGATTCTTGTCCAGAGTGCACTAGCTTGTTTCCTTTGCATTTCAGCTTCAAATTTAGTTTCCAGAGAGAAGAGAGAATAAATCCTGACAATAACAATGGTGAATCTTTAATGGCACTCATTAAAGTCAATGTTTGATTTTTCAACTGTGCTACCTGAAATTCAATTTTTAGACCAAAAATGCATTTAAAAGCTTTGGGGGCTTTTGGAACAAACACCCTTTCACAAGTTATACTGATCTGCTATGTTGGATGGAAGACTACTTTATGTTATTTGTTCCATTAGGTCCTTTAATTTCTTTTATAATAGCTGAACCTTTACAGCAGTTAAAAAAAAAAATCTAATAGCGGCTTTGATCTTCAGATATCAGCTAGAGGGTACTCTACACTTGGATTTTAAATAATGTACTGTAGAAAGCTACCCTCCAATGAAAAATCCTCAATTACTTTAAAAGCTACCCTTCACCGTGCTTTTACATTTACAGGCCTTTCTCCTTTTTTTTTGAATTTCAACCTCCGTAATACCGAGGTGCTTTAAGCGATTATTTATGATAGCATTACCTCATACTAATTTTCTACTCAGCCCGTATGCCGAAGTTGCATCTGCTTTGTTAGAACAAGGAACATGATCTAGCTGATACATGTTCTCCCTCTTCTCTGGCATAATTGATGAAAAGCACTCCCCAGAGACAACGGTATCTTTTTCTCCTTGCGCGGGATGCGGCGCTCCTTTAGCTATTGTTCGGTAAATACATTAATTAGAAGAAAAATCCAAAGCAGAACCTTGCGTTATAGGACGTTACAGCACATTTATCTTTGTGCCTTTAGGATCAAAAGATCTCACAGATAAAGCCCCAGGTTTCATATGCTGTATGAGTTAATATACCTTGGTGTACGTGACAAATACTGACACTATTTGTTACGCGTGTGTTCGGCTATGTCTATGCAAGCGTAGCTGCGTCGTGCTTGGTGTGCGGGGGACACAATATACGCATATTGCACACAATATACTGTGCATGAGCAAATACGCTTTTGCCCTTTAGAGCAGAACCGGTTGGGAAATACCCTTTGGGGTTGTCTTCTTTTTTAGAGCAAATTTCAGTTTTGCCAGAAATAAAAGGGGTTGGCTTCCAAATAAAGTCAAAAGGAAGGCTGCAAAGCCTTCCAGTTTCTCCCGATCATGCATCGTAGAAGGTTGGAGGAGGCGCTGAAATGGGCGCCTCCACGGGACGCGAGCGCAGCCACACGTTGCGTGTAATGACCGAATCACGGAATCGTCTTGGTTGGGAGGGACCTTTAAGACCGTCAAGTCCAACCATCAAACCTGACACTGCCAAAACCACCGCTAAAAAGTGCGCGGGAAGCTGGATTAGATTCGGAATGGGAGCCTCAATAACCAGCTCAGCACCTGTGAAATGCAAAGGAGAGGTCTCAATGTTGACTAGATGCCTCTCTTCATAGGATTTTAAGCCTCCTTCTATCATTCATTATCTATATCTACTTGTAGCCAGAGAAATAGCTTTTAGATTAAATGTGGAGTGATGTTAAAGCCTTGGTATAGGGGACACAGGCTGCAATTCCTGTCCTGCTGGATGAGAAACGAGGCTTGAGATTGAAACCACCAAACTGCTGGATGGTTCTTCACTCTCTCTCTTGCTAAAACACCTTTCTGCTTTGTATTAATAATTGAACAGGCTCGAAACCGTCTTGCTACAGCCTTGCTGTATACAATGTCAGCCAAGCCTGTTCTTCATTCTTCCGTCCCTCAAAATATTTAATTTCTGGCATACGGCGCTGCCTTCAGTCTCCCCCATCCGAGGTGGCTGCTCAAACCCCATGGCTGTTGGGTACACGCGCGCGTAACTTGTGCTCTCCTCAAAGTCCTACCTCCCGTCGCGTTTCAACGCCGCTGCCGGTGCTCTGGGCTGCTGCTTGTCCCGATTCCAGAGATCAGAGCACTTCTGAACCTGCCAGCCCTGCTGATCTCTGTTAGGCAATTAAATTAGAGGCATGTCATAGCTGAGAGAGGCGTTAAAAGGCATTTGCTGACACCACTTATCAGATCCTGAAGCCTGCTCCCACGAAATGGGAGACAAGCGATCCCAGCCAGCTTTTAAGTTGCCCTTCTCCACTCCGTTGCTTAGGGGGGATTCAGGTTCAGCTGCAAAGTGAACCAGGGGAATGGTGACAGGACCGTCACTCTTTTATTTCACTTCTGAATTACAGTATTCCGAGTTTTCCTGGAAGAATAGGATTTTTTTCAAAATTTTTTTTTTTTTAGTATACTGAGGATTAAAAAGCGTAACAATACTTAGGTCGTTAAATAATAACAAAAAAGTAATCCTCATTTTTCTGCCAGCTATAACTCTGAGTACAGAGCTTTTTAAATCCGGGCCCCAAATCTTCAAACTGCTTTAAGAAAGTACTTCTAAGGACAAGATAAATGTAACTGTAATTAGAGAGACAGGTAACTTGCATATTATAATCATAATTTCCTGAATGTAGGGCTATCCTTGAAGATCGTCTGGAAGGCAGAACTGGTGCAGACACAATTGTCCATCTGTTTTCTGTCCTAAACCCAAATATCTGTAAAGATATAGCTTCACACTTTCAAATGTGAAATAGGCTGTAAAGCTTATATATCCTGAACTGGGGAGTAGAGGAAATCAGATAACTTAGTCATTCTTCATGGGAATGTATTAAAATCCTTAAAGATCTCCAAAACTCAGACTCACAATAAATCTAATGACATATATAACAAGCATCCAAGAAGTCCTTCCCTCAGGTCATTAAAGTACTTTCTGCAAAGAGCTCCTCAAATCCTTGGACTGAAGAAAACAGGGATTTGTACAGTAAGATTTACAACGTGGTCATGTGAGATTTGCAGTCCCTTCATCAAGCTCCGTGGAACTGACACAGCGCTCAACAGACTTGCTTTTATTCTTTCCCTCCCCTTCAATTTCAACTAAACAGTAAATAAAATTACCAAAAGTAAATCAATGCAATACATTTCCATTTCTCCTCAAGGGAATTATATTGTTTTATGTTCCGTATTTCTTCCCATCCAGAGAGCTGGATTTTACTCGTATCTCCTTCCTCTGGAACAGTGAGTAATGGATGCCCAACACTAAAAAAAAATGGAAAAATAATGGTTTGCTCTTGGCACTGTAATTGTTTACGTTATAATAATATCTTGGGGCCAAGTTTGACATCAAGGTCCCATTTTGCTGTGTTTTGATTCCATAGTAGAAAACAATCCTCGCTTCAGAGCAGTTATAATCTTGCTAGAAATGACAACTAGAAGAAAGTGGACAGACTCAGGACGTGTGGGTGCTAGTTCTGGAAGGGCATCATTTGTGCCCTATGTGCCCTGTCTAAGGGAGTGAGTATTTTAGTATAGAATCGTAGAATCATAGAATTGCCTTGGTTGGAAGGGACCTTGCAGATCATCGAGTCCAACCATCAACCTAACTCTGACAAAACCATCACTAAACCATATCTCTAAGCACCACGTCTGCCCGTCTTTTAAATCCCTCCAGGGATGGCGACTCCACCAGTGCCCTGGGCAGCCTCTTCCAATCCTTGACAAGCTTTTTGGTGAAGAATTTTTCCTAATATCCAACCTAAACCTCCCCTGGTGCAACTTGAGGCCATTTCCTCTTGTCTCATTGCCTGTTCCTTGGGAGAAGAGCCCGACCCCCCCTGGCTACCCCCTCCTTTCAGGGAGCTGCAGAGAGCGAGAAGGTCTCCCCTCAGCCCCCTTTTCTCCAGGCTGAACACCCCCAGCTCCCTCAGCCGCTCCTCACCAGACTTGTGCTCCAGACCCCTCACCAGCTCCGTTGCCCTTCTCTGGACACGCTCCACAACCTCAATGTCTTCCTTGTGGTGAGGGGCCCAAAACTGGACATAGTATTGGTACTCTATGGAGGTGAGTAGTAGAGAGAAGAAAGCTAAAGGAGAGAAATCAAGTCCAGACTAGTGATGCACGGTGCTGTAAATTGCGAGAAGATTATCAAATATACAGGTGATTTATTTTTTTCTAAATGCAACCCTATTATACTGGCCTTACATGAAAAAGCAGGATAATACATCTGTGGAATTTGCTGCTCATTCAAAAATCATGTCAAGCCAAAATGGTCAAGTCAGTGTCTCTTCCTGCCTTTCAGTACTGCGCACTTACTCCTCCATAATTTATGTTCATCAAGGATGATAACTGCACATGACCACATTTATTTCTTGTGATGAAAACATCTTTAGAGACCATTTGTATCCTTTGTGGGAACGTAGGATGTTTTTTTCATGAGGTGATGGCAGTTCCTGAGAACCCAAATGTTATTAGATTTATTTTAACATATGTGTCTCTTTATACATCTGCAAATCCCCAGTCAGCTGTTGAAAGTGAAGGATTTTTTGGTTTTAGTTTTATTTTGAAGAAAATATCAAGGTAACTGCAGTCATTCCATTGTTATTTTTCTATTATTGAATGGTGTTAAATTCCTATTTGATATTACCCTCTTTTTAAAAGGTGCTATAGTGTTTTGTTATTGTTTCCCAACAAAACACAAAGCTGGGAGTAATGGGCCAAGTGGAAATATGTCCAAACCTATACTCCAGTGATTACTACTTAAATATAACAAATCATTGTCTATTGACAGCTATTCCAATATGAAGCGTCTCCTGCAAAAGCGGATTTGATGTGCACAATCGCCCATCTAGCCATGGTGTTTTCTTACCACAGGAGGTGAGAATAATGGTCTGTGACAGATAAATATTGCTTTTTTTCAGGCAACGTAAACAAAACTGCACATAAGGGAAGGATGATTTTATTCGACATTGATAAAAGATTACATCCCTTCAGTTCTGTGATTTCTAATCTTACGCAGCTCCTCTTTTAATCCATGCTTAAAACAGTTGGTTTGAAAATTTTCCCCATGAAGTGTAAGCCAGTAGTGTTCTTTCATTTTGTGTCAGGTTGAGATCTGCCCTATCCCCTCTGTTTTTTCCTCAATTTCTTTCTCAGCCTTTTCTATTCCCTGCCTTCTTAAAGGAACCTGATACAGTTACAATTAACGCAATCAGAGATATCCTTTTCTCTGATGTTATTTGAAACTGTGCCATCTAATAAAATTATTCTTGATCTATAGATTTACTGGGTAGGGTCCCTTAGAAGTAATAAGCGCATCATTTGAACTGCCATATTTCATCTATTTACCTTTTATTGTCGATGTCTTCTTCAAGTACGAGTATTACCGGTTTGGGTGTATTGGTAACTGTTGTAGCCGCTTGACATTAATTAATGTAATTTTCTGGGTTTTATACCCTTGAATAACACGGCATTTTCAGCAGTGCTCCTATGAAAAATTCCGCTGAGCTGATGATGTGCCATTTTATCCTATACGCGCATCCTCTCTTGGTCTTAGCTGCGCAATCCATTTTAGTTCTTGCACCGTTTCCAGAAATTAGGCACAGTCTTAATTGTCTAGTTTGTCACAGGGCTCTGATTCACATTAACCAAGAAAGCAGCCGTGACACCCAACCCTTAGCAAAAAAAAAAAAAATTTCAATGTTCATAGTGGATTTAAGAGAAATGATTGTGCTCCTGTGCGCTGTGTGCTCCAGTTCTTTGATTTATCAGCAGAAAGGTTTGGGGTTTTTTTTGCTGGCACAAGCACCTACTTCATTCTACGTTACGTGGTTGGAGACTTCTGGCAAAGGATGAGACAGGCCTCCGCTCACCGGTTCATATCAGATAGAACCATAGAGCGGTTTGGGTTGGAAGGGACCTTAAAGATCTTCTAGTTCCACCCCTTCTAGTTCCACTGCGGGCAGCTTTGTCCATCCACCGACTTTGGAGAACTCTGCCTGAAGAAGACTCACTGCTCCTTTCTGCCGAGGACCTGACCGCACGTCTCTCTGCTGGGAATATTTTGAATTCTCTAACATCTCTCCAGGCATCAAACTAGACACTCTCCTCAGCTTCCTCTAGTGACTTCTGTGCTCACCTACTAGTAATTACCCCAGCACAATTACTTCGGCAACAATTCCATGCTGTTTTCAAATTGTTTTATTCAAGTTCTTGGTCACGGACAGGCAGCTTAAAAGGGAAGCACTTCAGTATAGGCTTAGGTAAGTTTGTAAACTCCCCGAGTTCTTGTTTGCTTCTCAAATCCTCTGTTAAAAAAAAAAAAAAAAAAAGTTATACCATAAGTTTAATTCTTATTTGGAGTAGAACTTCTCAAATTTCTGTAATACAGTTTCATAGTTAACCTCCTCGGCCCTGAGTTAACTGAAAACTGTTGAAACATCAAGGCTTCAAAGCCACCTATTGTTAGAAATAGCTCCCTGGCTTCCTTTTCGCTAGCACCTATGGCTAAATTGCTTTCCTTTTATTACCTTTTCAGCTGTTGTGGGGTTTTTAACTGCTTCCGTCTTCAAGGTCTTTGCCTGATTTGCTGCAGTTCTGACTCAATCTTCACCCGGGACCAAGAGGTCTGGCTTCTCGGAGCGGGGGAATTTTGGCTGGTGGATCTGCAGTCTGGGTCCCTGCCCAGCCAGATCCCGCTGCTGCCGGGGTCAGGTACGGATCAGAGGATGCCTCCAGACAAAATCCTTGTACTGGTCGGCAGTAGGTCTGCAAAGGATGGATGCCCATGGTCAAATGTTGTCTTTGCTACCAAAGGGCGTTTAAGTGCGGCGTTAGGAATCCTGAGTGTCTCCAGGGATCCCTTTGTTTTTTGAACTGAAGACCGAGTGAGGGATCACACACAGCAGAAAACACTGCAGATTTTTATTACTCAGAAAATATTGTCAGGTGGCAAATTCTATCCAATGATTATGTATAATACACATGAAAGAAACCAGGGACTAACCATGGTATGGAAACTGAGTGGAGGGGAGAGGCATATGGGAGAACAGGGAAAAATCACAAGTAGGAAACTCAGGGTATTTGTGTCCCTCTATTTTCCAGGAGGTTTTGTGAGTTTAAATTACAGACTTAGCCTTTTCTGAAGATTGATTTGGATGACAGTTCCAACGTAAAAAGCATTTCACCAGTTCAGACTTCTATTGAAAGCCCAATTTCACACTCATTTACACTGAAATCTGTTCAACTTATGCTGATGCTCTTGGAGTTCTTTATATTACTCTTGTTCTTTCCAATCAAGTCCACTATTCCAGTTTTGCCAAAGTAAAAAATTGCAGCAGCCACAGTATAGGCAAACACAGGGGAAAAAAAAAAAAACAAAACAAACTAAATATAAAAAAATAAACTGCTTTGAATTCCGGGGGGGGAGGGAAATAAAAATTATTTGTATTAAAGGTTAAATATACCCTAAACTATAATGTTACAAGTTTTATAGGAATGATGTCTCTATATCCTTGTGCAATGCATCATCAATCCACAACCAAATACCACTGACACTGTACATTTTTTACCTCTACAGAACAATATTTGGATACCACTTACCTCTGAGGCAGTTCTTCTGGAAATTATAAATATATTTCTTTCTTGGGATCAAAAGAAAGCACATCAAAATGAAAGACGAAGCCTCCAAACTGAATCTGCAGCTGTTTTATGTAAACTAGGAGAAAGTGTAAAATTTCTTGTTCTAATTCACTCTACCCAGAGTTTTGATGCTAGCGATCTGAAAATGATACATTTGCAATACTACTTACCTAGCTGTAAGTAATTGCCCAGTTCTTATTTAGCTGTATAAGTGATCACAAGCAATCATTCTTCCTGATGTGAGGAAGGACCATGATACTACAAGCTTAAAGTAACCCCATGCAAAACCGTGGAGGACATTCTAGTTGGACTGGTGAAACACAGCAGTTCAAAAATAGCATTACCGAAGCCAGAGTTCATCTTTAGTTGCAAATTTTGCAGCACTCACTTTTTATCCTATACTAAAGGTATTTTATTCCTCCTTCTGGTGATCCAGAACACCGACGTTGGATAGAAATGATGCTGATCCAGAGTTAACCCAAGCTTGCACCCCACTTGTACTCTCGGGACTTTGGTAAGGAAGACATCCATGATCAAGGCAGCTCCCTAGTAGATGTTGGAGAAGATTACGTGTAGAAATCAGTGGTGCAAAATTGCCGAAGATATTTTTAAAGCTAAGTAGAAACAGATAAGCAATATCAACTATAATGGATAAGAAACGGGATCCAGCAAGATTCCTTATAGCGGCTCTCCAGTCCTTGAAGGGGGCCTACAGGAAAGCTGGGGAGGGGCTGTTTGCAAGGGCATGGAGCGATAGGACGAGGGGCAATGGTTTAAACTAGAGCAGGGAGGGTTTAGATTAGACATGAGGAAGAAGTTCTTTACACTGAGGGTGGTGAGACACTGGCCCAGGTTGCCCAGAGAGGGGGTGGAGGCCCCATCCCTGGAGACATTCAAGGCCAGGCTGGATGAGGCTCTGAGCAACCTGATCTAGTTGACGATGTCCCTGCTGACTGCAGGGGGTTGGACTAGATGGCCTTGAGAGGTCCCTTCCCACCCAACACAGTCTATGGTTCTATGATTCTATGAAGACAGCAAAGTCAGTACATAACTATAACATCTCCTGAATCTTCTTGTAACCAACACACCCTGTAGAGTCAAAGTGCAGTTTTATCACTAAACCTACCGTAAAATAATTATGATTATTTTCTTTTTAAAAGGCGCGGCTTAATTTCCTCCATTCTATTATGTGCATTATGTGCTTTCGCGGCACCACTGACACAGTATTGTGGAAACGCTGTCATTGTGGCTATCGTCTGCTTGAAAGGGAAGACCTACACAATGGTCTCCTATGGCTAATTTGTAATACTTCTACCATTGTGCTAGTGTGTGTGTGTGATGACTGTCAGTTCATTAGAATTTAAATCCGCTTATAAATATTTGGTATGAAATTCTTTGTTAAAGAAGCTTTAAGCCTTGTCTAGTCTAGTGATGTGTTTATTGTCTAAATTAAGCCTTAATATTTCACTTGCTCTAATGTTTTATATGGCGATAGAATTTTACAAGGGCTTAATAAGAATCGGCTAAGCTTGCTCTATTGTCATGAAAATGTTTTTTTTCTTGCGCACCTTCCACTCTCTTTCCAGTCCCTCTCACAGATTCTAAGATTTAATGGCTCATGTGTTCTCTTAGACATAGTCATCTACTATACTATGCTGCTGTGACTATTCCATTATTCTGTTTCTCAACTTCATGCCCATGTCATCAATTCAGCTATTGGGTATTCAGTTTGTTAATGAGGGAAAAGTGCAATGACCATTCAGTCAAATTACAGAATATAGAAAAGGTCAAGGTACTATAGTACATTATTCTAATTCACGGAATATTGTACATAAGACCATATATTTTCCATTCCCCGATACTTCATTTCATAACAAAATTATTACAAGAACATAATATGGCATAAAATTAATCCACACTAAGAACAAAGCCTGCAATTAAAATGCTAAATGGCACAACTTGAATCCCTTCTTTCGACAATTACTGGAGTAAGAGTAAGGATTTAATCTTGTATCACATGAAATCATAATTTTATGGTTATCATTTGCCACAGGATGCCAAATATATTTTAAATCCACAGCAAGAGACAGGTGCCAAAGTGCTGCCTAACCTCTGCCCCTGAGAAGTAACTCAGTGCAAATTAAAATCCTTCTTAGTTTCATCTAATTCTAGAAATATGTGAAATCCCAAAGTTTTCCATCAAGGAAAGGACAGCAATAAAGAATACATCCAGAATGTTGGATCCTCTGAGTTGCTGAAATCACCCATGATAGTCACGATCAGGATGACAGTCCTTTCCCAGCAACTAAGCAAATTTTCACTGTAAAAACTGCCTTAAAACTCAAACTCTATTCCTGGAGCAGAAACTAAAACCGTGTCTCCAGTCCCATAGGCGGTAGTCCCAGAAAAGGGAAATTCTGGTCACTTTCTCCGGTTTTTTTTTTGATTAATCTTTTACTATATGTTGTCCAAAATGGAAAAACCTGGAAAAAATTTTTTTTAGAAATTCCTGTCCTCCTATCTCAACCACGGTCTCATTGTTGGGGAGCTTCCAGGAGGTGCCAGATCCAGCCTTCCTTGAGGGGAGAAATTAATTCCACCTCTTACCTCTCAACAATGACTATTTTAACCACTACGGTTTCAGATAAAAATAAAAGGAAAGGCTAAATTTTAAATGAAATAATGTTCTCTTTTTTTTTTAGTCTTCATTCTCCCTTTCCTGGGTAGTTTCTTTTTGTCAGAAAATGCTTAGGCACGTAATTCGAGAGTCTCCACAGCAATGAAGACACGAACACCAAGAGGTGGAGTTCTAAATACATTTTTCTAATTTCCTAATGAATAGCGTGTTACCTGTATTTTACTTGTAATTGCAAAGCTTGTGAGACGCTATGTGACTCCCTAACTTTATCTTTAATTTATCTTGGTGTACCTTTAAAGTTATACCTGAGTGTGGAACTACTTCTTATTGGCATTTTTTCCATAGTTTTGCTCTTTAAGTTCATCCTGCATGTCTACCTACTTATTCCTCCCATTATCCAGACTTGTTATGATTTTTATTCATATAAATACGTAGTTTCTCATGATGGTCATATGAATTCACATATTTCTAAAGCTTGTGATTTCGCTTCTGTTCTCCTTCTCTAAATGGAGTTACTGATATCGTGATGGATTGAGTTATTGGACTGCGTCTCTCTCAGTTTTTTGCCATTAATTACACTCCATTCATTAATATGACAAATTGCAAAGTTTTCAATTTAGTTATTCTTTTCTTCAGTATTCTGGAAAATCAGTTTAGTCTTGATCAAAGAAAATTAGAGCGTAGTAGCAGATAAAAAGCGAGAAGTTGAAAGTCAAATGACAGGTTGGGTCAGGCCCCAGTCTGCATCTGACCTGCGCTCGCAATAGCTCTGATTTATGAATCAAGCTGCTTTTAACCAGCTGAGGCCTTGTTTTACATGCATGCCCACTGCCACGAGCAGGGTCGGATTGCTAAAGTGACCCATTATCCCCTTTAAATCCCATTTTACATGCAAACAGCAATCACTTTCGGACTTTTAGCAGCTTTCCACCTGTTTGAACAATTGTCTTCTGTCTATCATTTGGGAAAGTGGATTTGTTTGGGTAAAAATAATATGCAATTGTCATTTATTTCAGATTACCTTATTGGAATAAAATTTGGGAACACCCTGTTTAATTTATATTTAATGTTATGCTTTGAGAAGGAAAAAAGAGCATGTACTTCAGCCTATTGTAGAGGATTAATAGTTTTGTCTGGCACATATGCTACTTGAACAATAACTGCACCTGAAAAACATCACCTTTTATGGCCAAATCCGCTGTTACAGACTTGGAAACCTGAAGGACATAATTCAGATAAACTTTGGAAGTTGTCAAAGCACACATATTTCCATTGACACTTTTGGCTGTATTTTTTTCAGTAGGGGATTTAATCCTGTTGAACTATCAAAGGAGGAAAAGGTTGTGAACATCTTTACGCAGAAAACAGATATAAATATAAGCAAAGACCATTATTTCAACACTGGGAGGCATTTTGACTGAAGACTTTCAATATTTCAAGAACCTTTCACTTCTGCCTTCTCTGACCTTACAGTATCCTCTCAACCTGCCTTCGTGGTGTTTTGCTGAGTTTTACATCACCCGTTTTTGTCCTTTTTTAAAAAAAAAAAATAAAATTAATTGTGAATCCTAGCATGGTCACCTAAACATTTCAGAATGGAAATATGATATATAGACATAAATCTAAGTGTTGTCCAAATGTATTAATCAAAGGGCTGAGGAGGTGTAGAAGACATGATCTCCAATAAACTGGCGACATTTTAGAGCTGAAAACGCTGCTCCTCTTCCCTTTGCTGCTGTGGAAGAAAAGGTTGATGATTCTCCGGAGATTCTGTGATAGCTCAAGACATGTCAATGACTCATCTGTAAATAACTATTCCCCTGAAGCTAGCAAGGAAAACTCCACAGAATGTGCTTGATAATATAAATCTCATCATGAAGAGATATACATCTTGTAATTGCCACTTTAAGGGTGAAGGCCAGATTTCCTGGCAGGTGTGAATTGGCATATCTCTGCTGAAATCACAGAACTGCTGTGTTACATCAGTTTGAGAGTCTGGACCTATTTCCTGAGCTATTTTTGTCATGCCCCTAAAATCAATTCCTTGAGGGCTGAGGCAGTGAAGAGAGGAAATAACTCTCTACTGTTGGGATATTGGCTACCACATAGGCTCTTGTCTAGCCTAAGACATTTGGGTTTTACTCTATCATAAATGATAAAATGTTAGAAATTGATAAAATGTAGAAAATAATAAAAAAAAAAAGAGAAAAACACAAAACAATGCATGACTTCTTGAAATTACAGTTTGGTGAATTTTCTTCTTCAGTTTGGATTATTTCAAATAATCCAGGGGCGAGTATGTTAAGATAAAGTAAAATTTATGAAGCCGATGTTTACGTAGCGCTTCTCGCACTCACAGTAGGGTCAAAATTAGACCCGTAGGATTCCACACCAACCAACGGACACTTAAATGCTAGAGATCGCTGAATGACCAGACTTTTCTGAGTAATTGGAATTATTTTGTTGGGATCTCTTAGGCATATGTGCATATAGATAGCACAGATGACCTTACATTTTTCCATTATCTCCAAAAAATCACAGCAGTTTCATTTTCCGTGTTTCCTGCCAAATTCCTTATTCCACCTCTCATCCAGGTATCCTTTCTCTTCATTGCCGGTGGTCTGAACCAGAATGCCAGTGTACTACACCTCTCCTGCTCTAACAGCATGCAGCTCACCCAGTCAGAATTACACTACTCCAGGGTAAGACTCTAGTGACACCGTCCTTTACGTGAGGCATGTTCAGTTGGAAGATTTACACGAGTTTATGGAGTTCATTTTGGAAATGACCTGTTTTCAAGCAGAGAAAAAGTAATTTTTTTTTTTTGGTGAGAACTGTTTGCGTTAAGAAGAGGTTACGTGGGGAGTCAGTCAGAGCAACGGACTGGAAATCTGTTGGCATAAACTATGCGTGAGGTTTTCAGCCTCACAGAAGGTGTATTTGCCCAGATACCTACAAACCTTTTGAGGAAGTCAATAACTCCAAACTTATCCAGAAACCTGAAGTAGGTCCAGCTGCTTTAAGGAGTGTATCTACCTGGCACAATGCAGCAATCCTAGTCTAGGTTGGGTAAGGCCGTTTGCTTCTGTATTGGGTGTAAATGACAAGGTGTTGGCAGTGGGAGGGCTGCAGGAGTGGCCTTTGAGAGAAGAGGCCAGGGGCTGCCCCGTGGTGGTCGCAGTTGGTTCCAGGCATCTCCAACAGACCCAGCTGAGACCATCAACCAAGCTGGTCGTGCCTCTGCGAAAACATATTTTAAGGGCAGAAAATGCCGGATGGGTGGTGGAGGAGGAAAAAAATAGTGAGAAACAGCGAAGGGAACACCAAGGTCAGAGGAGGAGGAGGAGAAGGAGAAGGAGGCACTCCTGGTGCTGGAGCAGATGTCCATGTTGCAGCCTGTGGAGGACCCCAAGCTGGAGGAGATGGGTATTTCCTTAAGGAACAACAGCACATGGAAAGACCACATTGCAGCAGGGAAAAGCGTGAGGAGAGAAACCATAATCCCCTCCACGCTCTATCCCCTCGGCACCACTTGGGGCAGGGAGGTAGAAGAGTCGGGAGTAAAGGTGGGAAGTTGGGCATGAGAAAGTGGAGAAAAAAAGGTGCTGTTCTAATGTGCATCTTTGTTTTTCACTACCCAAATGTATTTTAATTGGCAATAAATGAAACTAATTTTCCCCAAAATGAGTCTGTTTTGCCCATGGCAGTAATTTATAAGCAACCTCCCTGTTTTTGTCTCGACCAATGAGTTTTCTCATCGTATTTCCCCCCCATCCCACCAAGGGGGAGCAGAGTGAGCAGTTGGATGGGCGTTTGGGTTTTAGCCAAGGCGAACCCATCGCAGGGTTCGCCTTGGGCGCGAAGTGGCTCGAAAGCAGCCCAGCAGAAAAGGACCTGGGGGTGTTGGTCGACAGCCGGTTGAATATGAGCCAGCAGTGTGCCTAGCTGGCCAAGAAGGCCAACAGCATCCTGGCCTGTATCAGGAACAGTTTGGCCAGCAGGACTGGGGCAGTGATGGTCCCCCTGTACCCGGCACTGGTGAGGCCCCACCTCGAGTACTGCGTTCAGTTTTGGGCCCCTCCCTACAAGAAGGACATGGAGGTGTTAGAGCGTGTCCAGAGAAGGGCTACAAAGCTGGTGAGGGGTCTGGAGGACAAACCTTATGAGGAACGACTGAGGGAGCTGGGGTTGTTTAGCCTGGAGAAGAGGAGGCTGAGGGGAGACCTTATCACCCTCTACAACTACCTGAAAGGAGGTTGTAGAGAGATGGGGACTGACCTCTTCTCCCAGGTGACAAGTGGTAGGACGAGAGGAAACGGGTTCAAGTTATGTCAGGGGAGGTTTAGATTGGATATTAGGAAACATTTTTTCACTGAAAGGGTTATTAAACATTGGAATAGGCTGCCCAGGGAGGTGGTGGATTCACCATCCCTGGAGGTGTTTAAAAAAAGGGTAGATGGGGCACTTAGGGACATGGTTTAGAGGTGGCTTTTGTCAGGGTAGGTTAAAGGTTGGACTTGATGATCTTAAAGGTCCCTTCCAACCTCAGAAATTATATGATTCTATGATTCAGGGTCTTAGAAACAGACTAATTGTGGGTATACAATATTTTGCCTGGCCTGAATTACGATGCATTGGCCTGTGTTGAGTTCTATGCTCCTATACAAATTTTTCTTCCAGTATCTTTTGGAGGGTTTTTTTGGAGTATGTCTACCAGGCATAGTTCCAATTTCCTCACTGGTATCTTTGCGTTGCATGGACTTACTCTTCACAAAATCCTTGGAGATCTGCAAATGAAAACCAATGAATCTGAGCTGAGTTATTAAAATTTTTGCTGTATGAGCATAGATCAGAATAGAAGACATCAGAAACTCACATGATGTTTGATAATTTAACGGGGCATATTTTCTTGATAGGCACATATATTTCCCATTACTGCTAATGGGAGTTATATGTGTGCGTCAAGAGAACATACCACTTTGCATGTAAATTTCACATTTTATTTTACAGAGGATATGTAACCCTATTATCATCAGGATCTTAGTTCTGGCACGAAAATTTGTCCCAGCTCAGTTGGTTATAATCAAACATTAAAATGATCTAGCTGAGCCTAATTGTATTTTACCTTCCCACCACTTTTGTAATGAAAGTACTTTAATCCAAAGCATTTTCCATGTCATGTGGATGAATAAATAGCCTTTTTCTTGAAGTTAAGTTGTTTTTAAACTCAAGCTAATGAAACTACTTATTTCCATTTCCATCAGAGTTACAACTACAGTTAAAAGACTTACACAATTTAGATTTGAAATATTCTTCAAGAAGAGAGACTGGTAAAGGATTATATCCTTGACTTTTGAAGGCATCTTCTAAAGCTCATAAAAAATGCCAACTTTTATGAATCCTGTATTTGATCTAGAAAGTGCATGGGTTTTTTGCCGTACAGTGATTTTCAAGAACAAGGTATGCAAGTCTACGGCTGTAAATTCTAAATAGCAAAAAGTCTTGTATGAAGTCTTGTGATGCAACTTAGGGTAACATTGACTGTGGCTCATAAGTTGCATGAGAATTAGTGATCTCTTATATTTCTTCTCCCTTCATGATTTTCTTCTTATTTGTATGAAATTTTTTCTTCTTTTCTTTAGTAACCTGTCCAGTCATACCAGAGGCAGCTCCCTCTTCCCTGGCACATTCAAGAGGTGACCTCCACATTCAGGAGAACTCAAATTCAGGACTCTTGGCTGATTCAGGTACCACTTATATTTTCATTGAAAACAAGAAAACCTGGTGGATGTACTCAGAAATGGAAATGTCCTTTTGTTGAAATTCTGGAAGTGAAAAAAATCCACAAAAGGAAAAATATTTTTTCAAAATTTCCCATGGATAAAACTGGAAAATACCATCTGAATATAGCTGAAGTGCTTTGCCTTGACGAAAGCATATGAGTCTAAGAAAATGGACTTCATATCTGGTGTCAGGGATGCCAGGATGTCAGATTCATGGCAAGGATCTATCTGGAGATTTCTGGCATGAACCAGGACTTTCACTGATGTCAGGCTCCCTTTTCACAGCAGAAAGCCCCTGAGATGTTTAAATCAAAACAAAGCAGGATTTTGCAATAAGATTTTGGTTCTTGAGCAAATTCTATCAAACCGCAGCCCAAATAGAAATCATGTTGGAGTATAAAAATTGTTAAAAATGATAAGCTATGTCAACTGTTGGCAAGACTCAGTTGTTTTCTTTCCTAATCAAGCCAGAGTCATTGTAAAGGTAAGATGGGAGACTACAGAAATTTGGACAGTATCTGGAGAAGGTGCAAGATCCTCACTGCTGTACAGAAGAAAAAACTGATGTTTCAACTTTCATTTATAGGTGGAAAAATCCATAAAAGTTAATTTAAAATCACTAGAACCAAATCAGTAGCCTGAAGCCAAAGGGAGATTTACCATTGACAGCCTCAGAGCAGGGCAGGTTTTCATACTTTGACAAGGTAATACATCGTGATTTTGAGTTCCGGTTATTTCTTCTGTTATCTGACTTTCTTTTTCTCTTGCAGCTCCCTCATTCTGTTTTCCTTCCTTTTGCCTTACACTGGTTTTACTTCTGAGTGCTGGGCCAGATCTTCAGAAATCAGTGTGGCTGGCGTTATTCCAGCTGAGCTGCTGCTTTTGCTATACTATCAAATTACAATTCTCTTTGAATAAGACCTAAACCTTTACTGTCCTTTAAAGTGTTTGTGTACTTAAGAGTCTTGATACACAGCTTTTTACTAACATTAATAGGATTTTCAAAAAAAGTATAACGATAATCAGTATAACTTATTTTTAGCGCAATTTTCTTACAATTTAACTTAGATACTTTTTTATATTTATATTTCTTCATTCTGGATTTTGAAAATGACTGTCCTGATTTGGCCTGGCATATATAAAATTCACCAGAGAACTATTGGTCCTTACAATAAATCTTTGGTTCAAGAACGACCATTATTGTTCCCCCAGAAGGATTTGATCTAAAAAACAACCTGCACGTTTCTTATGCTGAGGTATAAGGGTAATAAAACTGACTGGTAGGAAAAGCCACAATTAGTCAAAATTCTAAGCCCTCTCTTCTGAAAAAGACATGAAAACATCGTAAGGAATGACAACCTTTCTGCAGAAATGTTAAACGGTAAAATTTTCTACTGGGTACTCAATAAATAATAATTCCATTGTCTTTTAAAATAAAAAATGTAGAACAAGGGAAATTCTGTATTAAATTCTATAAGCTTTCAAAGACATTGCTATAGGCCTTTGTGCAAAATTCGGTCATATGAAAAAAAACCCCACGTGTTATAGGCACAGGCAAAACTCATGTTTCATGCAGCTAAGCTTATGCACGTGTTTTGGAGTAATCTTGGTTTTATTTTCTGTAAAGTACCATGACTTTCGTCCCTAACAAATCCTTTAGAAGCGTCACTCAAATTGCTGATCCAAGTATTAAAAAAAAGGCATTGAACTGACTTCCAAGGCATTCCTGTGTGCTGGATCTTCTGTCTTCTCTCAGAAGCCTACTGTACACTAAATTTCGTGAAATTTGTCACATGGCATTTGGATAGAGACTGGGCTGTCTAACACAGACCAGTGAGTCCTGGTGGGACTCAGCCAAGACCAGTGTTAGGAAGGCATTCTCAATGAACTGGATGCGGAGAGTTTTTAAGCTACAGGCAATATGCCTGTCCATTGGAAAATGGTGTCAAGAAGATCCTCATGGAAAGAGACACAGAGTGTCCCACAGGGATCAGAAAACTAGCTTTTCCAGAGGAAAAAGTTGAAGATAAGAAGGTAGTGGAAAAGAAAGAAAATACAAAATTTATTTCCTATTTTCCTATTATTCCTATTATTCCTATTTATTTCCTATTTTCTCTCTGCCAGAAAAATCAAACATTTTGCTACATAAAAACATTCTTTCAGTTTTAACAGAAGACAAAATTGATCCAAAATACTATCAACTTTAGAAAAATTCTTACTTCATAACTATGTTTTAAAGTAAGTCTGGAAAGTTTTGGTCATTCCATTAACTCTCTGATTTACACCATGGCTACCAGTGCTATTCACGTGGGTGAGGCAGAGCTATAAAGTAAAAAATTACCCTAATCAGAGCAGAAATTGGCTCAGAATATGCTGTGAAACCAGAGCCGCTGCCGCGTCAAACAATTCACAGAATACTTCAAAAACCCAAAGTTACATTCAAACCAAGACGGTAAAAACATTTCCTTCCTGTTGTTCCACTCTTAAAAGTGGGTTAGACTATTTGTGTGTACGAGACAACGTCTAAATTGAAAACCCCAAGGATTGTGCCACATTCCTGCATTTGGATGTAGATCCTGTGACAAGTTTCAACTGTCCTGATTTCTGTAGAAAGGAAATTGGGATGCTTGGGCCAGACCTACCATCTAGGCAGCTGGACTCAGGAATGCATCAGTTTTGACACAGTTTGGGCAGCCAGACTTGCACTGGTTTGGAATTTGTCACAATTTAAATTGTGCTCAACAAAATCTTTATCTCAGCTCATTTTGGGTTGTTTTGTTGGTTTTTTTTTTGCACCAACATCAGGAGTGGCAATAAGGGATTTATGAAAGTGGGCTGAGGATCTGAGGATCTAAGTTCTGCTTCATGCTGGCCAGAAGGAAGTCAGAATGGGAAAAAGGATCTACCCATGTACTCAAAGAGATATTAAGTAATATTAGGGGAATATGTAAATATCAGGCTGTCACGTCCCACTCCCAGTAACGAGGGAGGGTAAGTGACTTCAGATTCGTAAATTCTCAACGGTGCGAACTAAGGTGAGATAAATCTCAAGGTCCATATACAAACAGTTATTAGCTTCCCAAAATGGTTAGTATAGGTCTTAACAAGTCCACGGTAATTGGTTAGGTATATAACAAATTATGGCAAGCGGTGAGGTGTGCATTGTGTTACTGAACAACAGGGATAGGACATCTTATGGCAAGCGGTACTTAAGGTCATACTTAAGGTCATTACTTAATAACTCTAACCATTACTTAACAATTCTAAGAGAAAAGAGAAAATGAGGGATAGAGAAAGGAAAAGACAGAGAAAAAAGACAGAGATAAAGAGATCACCGGTCCTGGTTCCAGCGTCTTTTTCAGGGAATCTTCCCAGGCACGGTCTTCTTTCTTGGGAAGAATCTTCCCAGGCACAATCTTCTTCTTTTGTTTCTTCTTTGTTCCCTTTTTTAGGGGCACTTATTTTCCCCTTTTCTGTTTGCTGAATTAGCAGGGTCCACCCCCCTTGCTGAGGACAGCCTCGTCTCAGGTTTCTCCCTTCTCCCAGGTGACGTGGAGCATGATTTGGGTGGAGAGACGAGTGCCATAGTCATACGTGTTTAGCACGATCTCTATAATCTTCATTAACACATGCAGGGGTGTGCGCTTTCATACGCATTTCCCAGGTAATGAAGCAAAGGTCACTTATCAGACACAATGACCTCGAGAACTGAGAACTAGCAAGCTCATCACACGAGTGGCAGAACTATTGTGTCTTCACAAGACAGTTCTCCCACACTTCCAGGCACCAGAAGTGTTAGCCTTATCAGTTCTTTGAAAGCCAGGCCTGCGTTATTTATTTCCTTGTGAGTGTTTGAGGCATTCCATTGAAGGCTTGGAGGGCCTTCTGCTCCTCCTCAGGGAATTGACAGTCCGTCCCTTACACAGGCAGAGCTAAAAATGGAATGGAACCAAACCTGAAGTTTCATGAGGATGTGAAGTTAGCTCTGTGAACCCACTTCTCGTGGCTTTGTCACCTTCTCGCTCTAGCTATCAGCCATGCTTTTTAGCTGTGGCCAGACCTACAGCTGGGGTGAGAACTCCGAGACAGGACTTGCTGAACGCAGACGTCTGTGCGCATCATTTTCTAGCACTGATTCTTTTAAAACAACTTGGTAGAATCTGCCCATCTCTCTGCTTGCTAATATTAACGCCTTTCAGAACCTGTAAAACGAACGGGCTGGTCTAAAAGGGCTAAGAGGAAACAAAATCCCAAGTCTCTCTTTAAAATGAAGCCTTGACTATTCTTCTGTAAGCCTCCTTGGATTTGTTGTGTTAGCTCTTTAATCAGACCCCTCAATACCTCAGTGTTTTACTAAAGAATTTCAGTCAAACGGGACGTGGCTTTTGTGTGGACATTTAGGAGGCCAGATAGCTGTTGCTCTAGGAAGTAGGACAACGCTATCCGTACTAATGCTAAATAATATTAGCTGAATCAAGCCCTTTCTTTCGAAATATTTGTGTTTCCTACGCTGGAGACTCTTCCTTCTAGCTGCTGGAGGACGCCTCACCTTAAATCCTTGGGACTTGCAGGAGTTTGTGGTCTTTTTAAAGCCTATTTTCTCGCAATTTCCGGACGGTGCGTAGGCCTAGTTCTTCTGTCGGATAAGCATCACTAGAGAAAACATTTGAAAATGACAAGTCACGGGAGAAGAGGCTCTGTTAAAGCTCTCCCTGGTTTAGACTATGGGTTTATCTCCGTCTTCCAGTCCTTCTCCACTTTTAAGCTGCTTGAGATTCATCCAAAATCTCTCTTTTTTTTTTTTTTTCTTTTTTTTTTTTTCCTTTTTAATAATAACATCTAAAATAATCCCGGCACATTTGCTGTGACACTAATATACCTCAGGGCCGCCTTCTTACTGCACAATTTACCTACAGCGCTCATTAATGGCTGAGAAAAACACACCCTGTCATGGCTTACTGCAACCTAACCGACTTAAATTGCATCCAGAAAGCTGACAGGCCAGTGCATTATTAACTGAGCCACTGGGACCCTTTAAACTGTATTGTACGTAAGTTTATAGCGCAGGGAGTATAGAATTTTAAGCTTGCACATTTTAATGTATTTAATTTGCCGCACTCGGCAGTTTGCTTTGTGAACTGTTAATCTTTTCAACCGATACAGCAAAATGTCACCGTATTCATTTGCGGAGTATAATAGGCTTATATCCTGAAACAATAAAGTTATAATAGCCTGCCCACCGCCTAGAGAAGTTATACAAATTCAGCATGTGCAAGGTGATGTGTGTCCTACTTACCCTCTAGGTTTCTAAAACTCATCTTCTCCTATCAGTGCCTTGAAAATCAGTAGCGCACATTACTTGGGTGAGATAAAGCCAAGTAAGTGTCATGGATCAAGCTCTGCTGAATTCCCCATCTCTCTCTCTCTGGAATTGCTTTCAATGCCTTTGATACTAATTCGTTCTTGCCATCTCCACCCATGACAAATGCAAGCTGGAGGCACCGACGTCCAGATTTGTTCTGGACACGCACCAGTCTGGAACTGATGAGCGATTCCTCCGCTTACGGCGGCGGCAGGAACCAGCAGCCGGGTAATCCCAGATCTTAGGGAAGAACAACTGCTGCTCAGCTGTCCAGCCTCCAGGAAGGAGGTCCTACACGCTCCCTCAAACTTTACTGATGCGTCTCAGATTTGCCCTCCATTCTTTCTTCTGACCGTTTCCGCAACAATTGTCACCTCTCATTTTCTACAAGTATTATGAAACGGACTGTAGCGGAATCACAGGGTTTCTGTAGTAATGAGTCATCGCCTGCAACCGAGAATCGTGGGTGTGAGGATGAAGGTGATCACAGTAATAATGGGAATACTGACACTTCCAGTGCTAGTACAGGGAAACCTGATTATTATTTTTTTTTTGTACAAGTTTTCTATATCTTTCAAATGAATCTTCCTGGAGAAGCTCTGGATTGGTTATTTCTACCGTGGGATTTCCATTCTGAGGAGTGGAAATGTGACGCCTTCTCACACCGAATTGCTGTCAGGTTGCCGAGTGACACGGCGGTTGTACTTGGGCAACTTTAGGTTCAGCCTGTGAAGTGTTTAGTTGACCTGCAGGGCATATTACAAAGCCTGTCTTTTTTTAAAAAGGTTATCTTTCTGCCTGAGGGGAAGGTCCGTGGGGGTTCTTTGTCCATAGCAGGAACGATGTGGGGGTTAGTTGATCTTGCACACTTAGATACCGCTAAATATTCTTTAGAAAAAAGATCTGAACACAAACAAACCGAAATGCAACGAAAAACCCCACTTGTCAAATGAAGTCTATGTTGTCTGGATCATTTCTACTCTTAGTGACTAATTAAAATGTAGCCCGAAGCAGAAGAAGGTCATGCGTCTCGGTCCACAACCAAACAAAATCTTTAGGGAAGAATCAATAAATTGGTCCCTGGCTGATTCTATTAAAAATATCGCGTAAAGAAAAAGAAGATTCTCTAAACCAAACCTAATACAATCTTATTAAAAAAAAAAGTAGACACACTGGTGATAGAGTGATAGAGCATAAATTTCTGTGTGTCTTGGGCTTCGGTGGTTCTAAAGAGGAGAGGGGATCTGAACGGGAAGGATGATGGTTACAGAAGGAGGGAAGAGAGCTACACTGAATTTTCCTACACAATGATTGTCCAGAGCCTGTACAAACCTGTTCCTTGTATCAAAGCAATCCCTTTAAAATTATAACAACTCTGCATTTTTCAGTGAAGCTCTTCTACTAGTGTCTGCGATGTCCGAAAGCATTAACAAAACCAGCCAACAACTTAATGAAAACTACTTCTTTCAGCAAAAGCAAAGTTTGCTTTGAAAACTATGGCCTGGCTGCAAGGTGAGTTTAACGTAGAGAAGTAAAAGAAAAAATAGAACTGGAGTTGTTACATGAGGTTGTGACGAGTCTGTTTCTTCCCTCTTAATGAAGAAACAAGGTGTATTACAGAAACGGTTCAAGAATTTTCCATAAGTAACAGCATTTATAGTGGAGGGTTTTAGACCATTACTCCAGGCCACATCCCGGGCTTTTCTGTTCTCTTTTTTAATAGGTAAAAACCTCACAGAGTCTATATGCAGCTGGAAATACTGTACAATAATTGGAGAAAGCATGGTTTTACTTATTTTAACTGTGTTGATTATACAGTCTTTTTAGTCTCTTTAGTTGCATATAGAGTTCAAGAGATTTCTATGGCAGAGTATGATTAATCTGAAGCATTCAATTATGTACCTGCTAATGGTTAGTGAATTAAATATTATCTGGCACTGGATTGTACATGCTCCTTTTTGGCCTGGTGGACCGTGGACACACTGGGTAACAAAACTTCCCAAGCTACTAATTTTGATTCACAGGAACACGATTATATCTTCAAGGTCTTTGACAGTGCAATCTTGGAAACATTAATTATCAGGAACTCATTGCTACATCTTGTATTTTTATGTCTGCTGTAACCTCTTGATTTATTCCTTTGATATTATTTCAGATTCAGCAATCAATGCCGGTTTTGAGGTGCTGATCATCTGAATGAATTTAGCCAACCACAAGACATAAAATTATTGTAAGTAAAATCTTTTCACATTTTTGCTGTGGTTGGGGTCAGAGAGAGTGCTTAAATAAAATATTTAAGAAACATCTGAATATAACCCAATGAGAATGTGGGAAAATTACATTATTCCTTAGACCATTTTAACATCAAAGGTAGCACTGGAGAGACGGGTAGTCATTAAAAGCTGAATTTCTGAAAGTGTCTGGATAGTGCACTTAAACACATTTCAGTCGAGTGAAATAATTTAAAATTTGAAGTGTGATCCAGAATCACATATGTCAATTACCATGTTGTCTGTGGTATTAAAAATGTATGCAGCTGGAGGCTTAAGTATATGAGATCTCTCAGAGTTGGAAACACTTCATCCTTTCCCCTTTTTTTTTTTTTTCAAGCGTGGTCTTTTTAGATATTGAATGCAAATAATCCACAAAATGAAGGGAAACGTTCTTCTGTTATTTGATGTTATTGAAAGCCAGGATAACACTGGAGATTTGCAAAAATTAACTTTAAAATATTGTTGTGTTGATGGAATTTGATTACCTGCTGATGATGTTGATTGACTGAACGTAATGAATTTTTCAAGTGGAACAAAGACTTTTTCATGAAGAATTAGTTAAAGGATACGGTGCCTGCTGCATTTGTCCCTCTGCATCACTACCAAAGTAGTAGTTTTTCTATCAAAACAACCAGAATAAAATTTTGAATCATCTTTTTTCCGTAAAATTGATGCATGTGTTTTATTTTCCCGTCCTAAATCACAGAAAAAAATAATAAATTGAATGTAATGCTACTGAAGTTAATTTGATGTCTGCTGCTCTGTTGTCTCAGTTGCCCAGCTCCATATTAACTTAAATAAGGGTAGGACTGGCCACTATGAACTATTATTCGTAATAACCAGACACTGTGTCTTTCCTTATGTCATAACATGAGCTGAGGTCAGAAAAGATGCTTTAGCTCCTTGCCTATAAGGGGAGGAATAGGACAACTGGTTCCTGGGCTTTTGGAATCCAAGATGCACCAGTTGACTCTGGCAAAATACAACTCAACCCCAAAGCTTCGCAAGAAGAAAGAAAATTTCTCTTCTAATAATCTTGATGAATATCCATGTAAGAGCTGCTTCTTATTTTTTTTTGTAATGGGCAATTACTTATGTATGGATCTTGGCTTTTAGTTATTTGCTGTAAGATTCTCTAAATGAGACATCAGGGAGTCAGACGAAGCTCCGGGATGTGTGATTTGTACAGCAAATTAGATGAGATTTTCTTACTGGAGAGTCAGCGTTTCTGGTGGCAAGCTGCCTGCTCAAAATTTCATCTGCTGGATTCTGTTGTGAGGAAAGGTGAAGCTTCATGGAGAGGCATAAAGTGACGGTTTTCTGATGGCAAAGATGACAGAGTGGAAACGATGCAGAGGTACAGATTTGCTGAGATCACAAGGACAACAATAGAATTAAGAGAGCTGAAGTGTGGTGTACTCCTACCAAGACAACTGAAACTGTTATGTCTGGATTTGATTGAAGCTTGCTTCAGGGGCTGAGAGCTGGACTGCCTGAGCTCTATAATACCATGAACTGTCAGCATCAATTTTATAGTAATTTTTACAGATATTAGTTAACGATATTTCAGTATTCAATGCCTGAATTTCACTTTTCAGGATTCCATTACGATCAGCCACACGAACGATCCAGCGATTTGTTTTAGTCAGCTCTTTGCTCAAGTACAGCAAGATGAAAAATAAAAGTACAGAAAAATAAGAATCCTTTATTTCAGAAATTAAAGGAAAAGGCTTGTGAAACTGCAGCCTTTAGTTCAGCCAAAGTTCTATAATGCTCATTTTGTTCTTTTTTTCCCAGTGTTTTGTTAACAAAGATTATATTATAAGAAAATAATCACAATAAAGAAATACACGATAAACAAAATCACAATAAAAAAAGAAGTAGTATCCATCCTGTTAATCGACATAACCAGGAACATTGCTTACTTTTGAAAGTAAGCTTGTTTAAAGGTTTCAAGTCAAGTTAAAGGAGGGCTTTATTTCCTTTAAGTTAAAACCAGCATTTGGACCAGCCAATCACCCTGAGCACTCGTATTCCCGAGTCCCGTGTTGTGGTTTACGGGATGACCATAGAATCCTAGAATTGCCTCGGTTGGAAGGGACCTTTCACATCATCGAGTCCAACCGCCAACCTAACTCTGACAAAACCATCACTAAACCTTGTCCCTCAGCACCACGTCTGCCCGGCTTTTAAATACCTCCAGGGATGGTGCCTCAGCCACTGCCCTGGGCAGCCTGTTCCAATGCTTAATAACCCTTTCAGTGTCAACATTTTTCCTCATATCCATCCTAAACCTCCCCTGGCGCAACTTGAGGCCGTTTCCTCTTGTCCCATCACCTGTTCCTTGGGAGAAGAGCCCGACCCCCCCTGGCTCCCCCCTCCTTTCAGGGAGCTGTAGAGAGCGAGAAGGTCTCCCCTCAGCCCCCTTTTCTCCAGGCTGAACGCCCCCAGTTCCCTCAGCCGCTCCTCGTAAGACCTTGCTTCAGAGGCTTCTGGAAACCCATTTGTGGTCAGAGGATTGAATGTCACCTGAAAACAAGACCTTACTGGAGCTTGATATATTTTAGCTTGCATGAAAAGTCTCTTTACTGATTAAAACTACAATAATTAAGATAATTTAACAAGGTCTGAAGCAGTTTACTCATTTGCTTTAGTTTCTTTATTTTTAAGCAAAGGTTGGAATACCTGTCTTTAGTGGAAGCTACAGTAACTCCAATGGAAACTGTAGTTCATCCATCAATATGAATTGTGAATGTGCTTGTTGAGACACTCGCAATAGCTTACATGCGCCGTGTTGTTACTGGTGTGGTTACTCTTGTTTTTATTATTCTTCTAGAAAAGGATATGTTATCAAAACTGAACAATGAAACGTCTTTCTGGCTCATTTTACAGCAAATCTGGGTGGAAAATTTGATCGTATGCTCCTCCTTTCAACCGTTAAGAAAACAGTGTATTCAGGCCTAAGAAAACATTTCATTCCAGACCTTTAGTGCTTCTCCGTCCTACACAAAGACTGAACTTCATCAGCATCTCTCCTGGGTCGTAGATCTGCGCAAGGAGAGTTCATATGGAGAATGTGTACTGATTTCTACCTTATTACTGCAAGTCTGTGTATGTTGTATTATTTATGTTTATCTCGGGTAAAGGTTAGCTGAGATAGGTGATGGTTGTTTTATTTAAAATTGATATTCTAGGTGGACCAAGAGGCAAACCACTGCGTTAGGCACTTTACAAATAGAAAGCCAATGACAGCTCCTGTCCTAAAGAATTTAAAGTTTGCCCGTGATTTGTGACAATTTAGAGAACTGCCTGTAAAATAGCAAAATGAAAGAGCAATTAATAATGACAGCACTTTTCCAGCAGAATGCGAAAGAAATTCAACTGAATCCTTCAACAACTCTTGACCATAAATACAGATTTTTGAGCTCTGGATTGTCAGAACGTGAGTGTCTACACAATGTTAGTCTCTGACCACGTTATTTCACTGTCCACTGAATTTCATGGTCCACAGTACTTGGCAAACCACCTCTGGGCTACTGATCCGAACTTATTTGGGAAGAGACAAGGGCTCTGACGCTGAGCAGCTGAAGACAATTGCTGAATCCACAGAGGGCTCTCTGAAAATGCGTTCATCCTTCCTTTAGAACCAGCAGTCACCGTGATGATGACAGGTGACCTGAGAAACCTGAATTCCTGCCAGCACATTCTTGAGTCCCATTATAGCACCATACAGGTATTTTTCACCTGATGTAGGATCTCTAGTGTGACCTTCTCTGGAATTTACTGACTTTATTGTAAGTGGTATCTTTCTAATACCGGCAACACCTTCATACATTTTAATGAGCTGCCCTGAAAATAATAGATTTCTGTTTCATAATAGTCATCTGTTTCAAAATATCTCAGCTCCGAAAGGAATATTTTGCATCGGCATCAATTCTTAGGCTCATATTGCCAGCCTCTCTTCCTTTATATCCTGAAGGAAAAAGACAGCTTGGTCTCATTTTATATGTGGCAAGGGACATTGTTTTGTTGTTGGCCTGTTTATCCTCAACTTGTAATTTATTTGTGTATTAAGCTAACTCATTCTATTTTTAGTTATTTATTTTGTGCTGCAGCTATAGTCTGGATTAGTATGCTCCTGTCTGTGGCTCCGTTCCAAATAAGTCTGTTGAGCCAATGTAGCCACATGATAGTCTGATGAAGTGCTGGCACTTACCTAGCGGTAGTTTTCCAGATGTCAGTGGGTTATTTCAAAGAATACAAGCTTTAAAAAAACCTATGACAACAACAAAAACATTGGCCCCAACAGCTATTCCTATGCCCTGATGCTACCTCAACGTTTGTATGTATGAAAATGAGACATCTGGTACCCTAAACAGTGGCGAGGAGTTGTATAACAACGCCTGATTAGAGCAAGGCCTTGTTGAATGCCATCTTTTATTTTCTCTTTTGAAAAATATAGTGTGTAACTAATAGCCTTACGTATTTGATAGGAATTAAAAAATAAGTTATGCGATATTTTTATTTTTCTTACCCAAGTTCTACTCAGGCAGGCAGGCCTAGGACAATGCGTCTTATCGTCCTACTGATCCTCAATTAAATGACTAGCACAATTATTTAAAAAAAACCCATACAATGAACCACGGCAACTACCCAAAGAAATCTTGAAAGACGGGAATTATTATTCTTTTTCAACACAAGATCATTGAATGCATCAACTAATTTCCTGCAACACTGTTAATGCCGCAATAGACTTATGTATTTTACTATATTAAGGGAATGCATTTAGAAAAATCTTATGGATTGTATATGTACAATGATCCTAACTTAGCAAAGCTCTTACCATTAACTTAGAGTTAGCCATGTGGTAAAGTACTCTCAATAACTTCAAATAAACTACCCATATTCATGAAGTTAGGCATTTATTTAGATGGCCTACTGAACTGAGAAATTAATCATTTGTGGGTTTTGAGACCACACTTAAAAACTTATTGAATTTAGTGGAGAATAAGCTGTTACCAAAAAGAACATTGAAACATCCTTTAGAATACTGCAGGAGGAATACATTTTCCATTAAATTGCCTGGGACTTTTCCGCAGATGAAAAGTTGAGTTCATATAATCCCATCTGGGAAAAAATAATCCAATAAAGGAGCAAACCCTCAGCTAGGGGATGCAAAAGTCAATAGCAATGACATTTTGTGAAACTTTACACATGCTGAAGACACACTTCTTTATGGGATTTTAATACACCACTCAATATTACCAGCATTAGACAAAGCGTCTGAGACAGCATTATCAGCACTAGAAAATGTCTCATATGCACATATATTGACATAACTGCATCTTTGTGGTTGGTTTTTTTTCTGTCTTCTGTTTTGAAAATATTTCTCCATGCTTTCACTGACTTTCTCTGAAATATATATATAGAACCTTATGTTTTGGAAAAAAAAAAAAACCCAAACACCTGAGAAAAGTAGTCGGAACTTTTGCCCAGCATATTGTCGTGTACATAAGTTTCGTTGCAGGAAGAAATGCAGTGCCTTATTTTTATTTCATATAACCATTTTTCAACAAGACACACATGTTACATACCAGCTGAATTCACCTGTGCCAAGAGGATCAGGACAGTTGCTTTAGTCTTTAGAGCGGTCAGTTGAACCAAAAATTCATGGAAGCAGATTGGACAGGGAGAAATGGAAAAAGTCTCCAAAGCTGAAACTAACTGGAGTTTGTGGTGCTCCAAGACGCAGACAAAAATCCCCCTCCGCTGCAGCCCTATTCTCAGGATGCTTTTGCAGTGCAGTGACCCAAACACTCAGTTCCGGGCATCCAAAATAAATTAAAGATTTTAGTTCAATTTCTCAGCCCGTACAAACTAATGCAGCACCCCCAGAGTCAGGAAGGCTTTGCCTATTTACACCAGGGGAGAAATTAGTCTTCTCTCTATAGAGATCTCGTAGCCCAGCTATCATGGAAGACTGATTTCCTGTCAATAATAAATGTCCTCGGTATCCTACACAAGTCTTCAGTTTATCGCCTCTGGACATTTTTTAATAGCTGCAAGTCTCAAGATGGAAGCAGATTTTTATGCTTTATTTTGAAGGGTGAGGATTGTTCAGAAAAGATGCTTCCTGAGCTGCCCAGGGAAAAGACTATTATAACACTAGCGCGGCTCAACCTATCAGCCTAACTTGCGTAAGAAAAGAAACTTATTTCTTTGTAACTTGTCTTTCATTTTCACATCCATTTGTTCAAAGACATCTGAAAGTCCCTGAGCACTGACCTGAATAAAATGAAGAAGGAGGCTAATAGAGTGTTCACCTACAGTATTGTTTCCTCTCTTGTTATTAGATGGATATGACCCTGTCTTTGATCTTCCTGCAGATGGTACAGCCAAGGGTGCCTGGAATAAAGAGTGCCACACTCCTCCTAGGAGGAAAGAAAGAAAGAGGAGTAGAGCGGGAATATGCACAAGCAAGAAAATGGCCACTGTGGTAATTACAAGTGACAAAGATAAATGAGTAAGAATGTGTGAACATGTTCCTCAGTGGGTCCTTAAATAGGTAGAAAATGTAAAAATGCGGCATGGGAGTCGATGAAGGCAAGGTGAAATGATACTGAAATAAAACCAGGACTCTCTCTTTGATTCAGTAACCTTGTAAGGGAAATGATTGAAGAAACGCAATATTTTTAGTTTGTTTCTATCTCTTGGTGATTCTTTATGTACCAGCACACCGTTTATTCTTCAAGGGTATATCTCCTTGTTTCTGACTGCTTGTCAAACGCTGAACCTGTGTCTGTTGTCAAATAATAATGAAGCAGTTGCTGTTTAAAGAGAGACACGAGCAAGAAATAAAGTAACTGCTTTGCTGTGTAAGGGAGAGCTTTAAGAGAAAGGACATCCTACTTATTTGTTTGAGCAGACTAAAGAGGTTACCTTCTTTCATGTGTTTATCCCAGTGTCTTGATTGTTCATTGCTCAGGTAGTTAACGTTTGGACTATGCAGTCAAGAATTTGAATGAAGGAAGAACTACTGTCCCTTTGACATGAGAGAACGAACTTCAGAGTTGCTATGGGTCTTTCCCCCCCGCTCCCCGCTGGAGTTTTTTAAAATAAAATTACTGGACAATTCTTCCTGGCTTAGAAAACATACATTGCTGGCTTGAGTCATGGATGAGTTCATACCATGTCGGTACTACACACTCAATACATCTATCTCCAAGCATAGATTTTGCGAATCTATAGGGGGAGAAAAAAAAAAAAGAAAAAAGAAAAAGAAAAAAAAAACAAAAAGAAAAAGAAAAAGAAAAAAAAGAAAAAAGTTATGCTTGCAAATTTTGTAGATGTGAGTCAAAAGGTAATACAGAAAGGAAGGGCTGAAATGCTCTTTTCGATGTCCTTCTGCGGCTTCCATTATTACCGTGTACAAGCACTGCAGAGGTACATTGCCACGTCGTGCTGGCAGCCGGAGGACACTTCATCGCAGTGCTCGCACAGTGCTGCTGCCACTGCGCTGCTGCTGGGTGCAAATTGCTCTCTTGGTTATTTCTGTGCCCAGGAGAGTATCAGGCTTGTGACACCAGGCTGTGACTGACACTGGAAGAAGAAGAGAGAAGGGTAAAGGTTTCATATCTTGTCTTCAGATTCTGTCTAAAATACATTATTAAGAATCAGAATCCAATACTGGATGCAGGTATTGTCCCTAGCTCTGCTGCTGACTCAGTTTGTGACATTGGTTGAGTCACTTAATCTCTCTTTTTTCCAGTGTCATTTAACCTTTCTGTTTCAAGGATAAAAGATTAACATTTTGTCCTGGTTTCAGCTGGGAAAGAATTAATTTCCTTCTTAATGATTGCTGTGAAAGTCACTGATGCATATTGTTTTAGTTTGTTGCTAGGCGGTGTTTATACTTTTCAAGGGAGTCTTTTCAGCTTCCCACAGAAGCTGAGAGGAACCGTAGACAGAAGGGTGGAGTGTCCAGTGGAATATTCTGTGCCATAGACGTTATGCTCAGTATCAAAATGGGGGTCGGCTGGGGGTAGGAATCCATGATCACTGCTGGGGAAGGAACTAACTCACCAGATGGTGAGAGCGAAGCGTCATTATTATTATTTTCCTTTTTCCTTTTCCTTTTCCTTTTCCTTTTCCTTTTCCTTTTCCTTTTCCTTTTCCTTTTCCTTTTCCTTTTCCTTTTCCTTTTCCTTTTCCTTTTCCTTTTCCTTTTCCTTTTCCTTTTCCTTTTCCTTTTCCTTTTCCTATTTTCATTATTTTCACTTTCATTATTTTCATTATTTCCATTTTCATTTTAATTTTCTATTATTATTTTTTTAAACTGCCTTTATCTCAACTCACAAGTTTTCTCCCTTTCCCTTTCCCCTCCTTATCTCACTCTTCTCCCTGCCCTTACTGGGGGGAGGCGGAGAACTGAGTGAGCGGCTGCGTGGTCCCGGCTCTTGGCTGGGGTTAAACCATGCGTAGCACATTTCTGTGTCCGTCCCCGCCCCCCAGCAGCTTCGTGATGTTCAAAGTTTACAAAATACTTTGACACATGCAGCTAAAAACGGCTTGCCACAAAATTCAGGAAAGCATTTCCACACATCTACAACGGCACATATTTAGGATGGCGTTTGCTTTTGCCCTCACTTATAATTTATGCTATTTCCTTATTGTTTTTAAGGTAAATATATCAAAAATCATATGGGCCCACGTAAGACCTCTGGTGCTGAATGTGATTAAAAACTGAAATATGAGCCCATTCACTCACACCATCTGTTTTGTTAACCCTCCAGAAGGGAACAACAGTTCTACACAGTGATTAAGGTGTACGGCAGATAATTTTATCCTGCACGTCTCCTGATTGATTAAAAAGCAGGGAAATATATAATGAAGTAGTTAGGAATTGCATTTGCTTCTAAAAAGGAACTGTCAGGAATATTAGAATTATTTTGGAATGGCACAGCAGAAGTTTTTGAAGCCTGAAATGTCTTGATTATCCCCCAGCATGTTGATTCTTGCACTTGGAGAACATAAAGGCATATATTATAAACGCGCATCTCTCATAAGAGAATCTTAAAAGCCTATCTTCCATATGGCAGGGACTAAGGGGGAAATGTCAATGCTTTTCCTTTAAGCAACAAATAATTATGGCACTAAATGAAACAAAGGTAACTTAGCAACACGGTATTCGTTTTCTCATCTAGCGTTTTCTAAAGAATTCCTACGGAGGCCCAGCCACGAGCCTCGTGCTCTTTATCTGCGAACTTGCATTTGAAGCGTCCCACTTCTCTTTAGCCGGGCTGTCTGCGAAAAGCCAACAAAATATGAACAGTGATTATAAACTTGAAGTGCAAAGGAAAGACCTTGAAATAGTGTTAACTCCAGTGTTTCAGTCCTCTTTATAGATATATCTCCTCGAAAGCTGGATGAATCATTTGTAGCAAGTAAGCTTTTTCGCTAAATCTAGTCCCTCTACGTGTTTATGAAGTGTCAGCGAGCAGGCTGCCTTTTGAAATTAATGTGCACATTATTTTAAAGCGTTTGATAAAGGCCTTATCCAAAGTCCCCAGCATCGATGGAAACACTCCTCCCGACTTCTCCTGACAGAGGCCAAATACAGCGTGCAAACATATTTTATTTGATGGATTGTTCGCTGGCTGTTTACTGCAAGTATTGTTTAGGAATATAATTAATGCCATTCAGTGTGGTTTTATAGAAAATAAGTCTTGTCAAACAAACCTTTTAGAAATTTCCCTCAAAAAGGTAGCTGAATTATTACCGAGGCATTTAGCGGGTATGAATGAGGCCTTAATGTATGAATGTGTAATTTTGATGTATTTAATAACTAAAACTCTGACAAAAAGATTAATGCTGTGAGATATCAGTGAGAAACACGTAGCTAAATCAAAAATTAATTAACATGCTGATCGAGAAAATAACCCATAAATGCGAAACTGTTATTAAAGGGGGTTTGCTTAGGGAGTTTCTGCAAGCTTTTTGGTACTGAATCCAAAGTTATTCCACACCTTTCTGAATAGCTTCTTGCTGAATTATGTATAGATAGGTAGAATTGGTAAAATTCATGGAGGATATAAAGACCTGCAGTATGGTTAAGAGATGAGGACTGGTCTCTCATAAACTTGCCAGGCAGTCTAAATAGACAATCAAAATAATATAGCCAAAGTTTTGCATATAGAAAAAAACCCCCAAGAACAGTAAGAGAAGTAGATCTATAGAATGGGAAATAATTTTACTGAAAACAACAACTGTAGGCATCACAGAATCACAAAATCACAAAACGGTGGGGGTTGGAAGGGACCTCTGGAGATCATCTAGTCCAACCCCCTGCCAGAGCAGGGTCACCCAGAGCAGGTGGCACAGGAACGCCTCCAGGCGGGGTTGGAATGTCTCCAGAGACGGAGACTCCACCACCTCTCTGGGCAGCCTGTGCCAGGGCTCTGCCACCCTCACAGCAAAGAAGTTCCTCCTCGTGTTGAGATGGAACTTCCCATGGTCAAGTTTGTGCCCGTTGCCCCTTGTCCTGTCCCCGGGCACCACTGAGAAAAGTCTGGTCCCATCGTCCTGACACCCACCCTTTAGATATTGATGAGCGTTGATGAGATCCCCTCTCAACCTGCTCTTCTCCAGCTGAACAGCCCCAGGGCTCTCAGCCTTTGCTCATCAGGGAGATGCCCCAGTCCCTTGATCATCTTTGCAGCCTCTGCTGGACTCTCTCCACCAGTTCCCTGTCCTTCTTGAACTGGTGGGAGGCCCAGAACTGGACACAGTGGTCCAGATGCAGCCTCACCAGGGCAGAGTAGAGGGGGAGGGTGACCTCCCTTGACCGTCATACATGTTGCTACTGAAAGAGTGACCAAATCAAAGCAAGCCAAGCTTTGGCCAAAGGGTCTATGTGGTCCTTGGGCACAGAAGAGTAAGCAGTGCCAGCACGACTCACCTACATCTTCAGTGCCGGTGGAACCGGAGCTGCCTTGCTCCACAGACATCTAGAGGACATGCATGAAACTGAAGAAGATACAGAGCAGAGCCGCAAAGGTTGTCCAAGTACTGCACAAAAATGACTTGGTATGCAAGAATTCAGAAGCAGCACCTATTTGTCTAAAGCATCTATTTGTCAGGAGTACAACTGGAAGGTGACCTGAATAAAGCGTGTCAGCAGTCCCACTGGACGTGAGATGGCTTATTTTCACTAGGGGGATAACTCATAACAAAAACCAGTGGCAGGAAAGTGAAGTGAGATAAATTCAAACAAGTTAGTCATCTTTTACAATATTTTATTTTCAACAGTGCAGATGATCAACCACTGTAACAAAACTAGCAACAGAAGTAACGAGGACACCAGGAGAAGTACTGGCCAAACACAAGTGTCGTCCCTGGTGTGCAAAAGGGAAGCAAAAAACCAAAAGACGTGGTTTAATTAGGCAGCAGCTTCATTAACTCAACTTGACAGGGATTTATAAGCAACAAATCATACAATGCAGCTCATGGGTGGTTTTTCAGTTGTTTGTGCTTGTCGAAGCCCCTGTTGGATCCCTGGGGTGATGCTGGGGCCAGGCTGCACGTCTGCCAGGAGGAGGACGAAGCTGGAAGGAAGAGTGCTGCCTCCTCTTTGCTGTGAGCAGCAAGACTCCCTGAACCCTGATTCAGGGACAAAGGGGTAATTCCAAGAAGGATCACCTTCATGGGAGGTACCAACAACCCGTTCGGCCGACCGGCCCCGGCCAAAGAGATAACATTACCATTTTCAGCAGAAGCCGAAGCGTTCCCACTCTCTGGCTCCGAGCTCATTACTGGGCTATATAAGTGAGATATAATGACTTGTCATGTACTGGAGATCAGATTAGATGATCTAAGGGTTCCTTCTGGCCGTACGTTTTACGAGTCCTTCACAATCCACGTTGTGCGCTGCCTCATCGGGCCCGGGAACCACATGCCAGTGCTCCCATTCCCCGGTTTTTATGACTGTGACCTTTATAAACAGGAGTTCTTGAATAATTTAATGGGAAAGTGGGAAAGTGTGAAAGCAATCTAAAGTGAGGTAAATGAGCAAGAGATAAGAAAGCCTCGGAAATGTTAGGACATTTTAAACCTATTTACAGAGCATAATGGTCTGCCTGCATATAGAGACACCAGATTTTAAACATCTGTTTTCTTTCCTGAAGGAAAGGAGTCGGTGGAATGGTGTCGTGCCGCTCATAATGCAGCATCTTTTAGGACAAGTTCAATATTTTTACCCTCCCTTTGCTACTCTCGTTTCCTTAAATTCCAGGCCCACCTCTATGATTTCAGATGGCTCTATGAAGTCTTAAATTATGTTTAATAGTTAAGATCCTTGACTAAACAGTGCCTTTTGGGCTTTACCTGTTATATGTGATAGTGTGTTCTCGGAATACTTCCTAGAGTTCCCCATTCGTTCTGGAAATAATTTGCTACAGCTTTTTAAATGCTGTGGCATTTTCCCCCCGGTAGAATAAACTAACTCTGCTGGCTGATGTGTGGCTGAGGAGAGTTTCTGTGCTTTTTGCTGCTTCCCGTGAGTTTACCCTGAATGGGAAGAAGACTGCAGAAATCCCTGTATGTGTCTACACAGATACTAAATTGTTCCATGTTATTGTCCTTCATGTGGCTGTGGAAATCCAAGCCACCAGCTAACCTTTAACTTTACTTTTTTTATGCTGTTTTCTTTTTCTATTTTGATTTTCTTCTCCAATGAATTTTAACACTGGAAGAGTTCAGTTTTGTGAAAGATACCTTCATTTGACTTCATTGTCTTCCTTTTCTCAGTTCTGGCCAGAACATTTTGAACCGACGCTACCTCTGAGTGGCTACACTATTCTGGTGGGTCTTTAATTTTTTGCTGAAAGTGAAGCTGAGACGACTTATTTCCATGGAGAAGCCTTGTGTATCTTAATGACTCTTAAAATCGGTTTCTTTCCCAAATGAGTGTAGTAATTGCATCGTTGTACTTTCTACATTTTGGTCAATTATAGCCACGTATTTTTCTTTTGTGAATGCAGCAAATTTAGGACTGTGAACAAAAAATGAAATGGCAGCTTCTACAAAGAATTGCATCATACTGTAAATGTCTCTATGGTAATAAGTCAAAATGGATGTAAACACTAATCTTCAGAAAAAACCCAAGTGCTTAACTCTCTTTGATTTCAGTGACACCCAGATGCCTTAATGCTTTTGAAAGTCTGTGTTACCATCGCTTTGATTTTCCCCATTAAGCATAATAACAGATGAAGAATAATTTCTCCTTGTCTGAATAACAGAAAACATGAAAAATTAATCCCTGGTAGATACGCATTGGCTTTCTGATCTATAGATGGCAAGGGTGATTAAATCTTTCCAATCTTAGCTTTGGTAGTAATGTAATAACAATAATATAACTCAACATTTATTTAGATAATGAAATGGACTTACGAGGCTCTAATTGTTTCCTTTTTTTATACCTGCAGTGGAAAGCTATGAAATATGTAAATATAGTCCATCATCTTAAATGTAAATGTGCATTTCCTTGTAGCTATACTATGCAAGGGGCTAGGGACATTTTTAACGTAGTTTGGCTTCACAGCATTCTTAATATATCTATAAGAAATATGAGCGTATTTTCATCTCAGGTGGGCTTTATATTGACTTAAGAAAGATTCAGTCCCAACCCAAGGTTTTTGACGCTTACTACACCCAGTTTAGCAAGATAGACTACAACCATTGTGGCATCCAAAGAGAAACTTCGGTGTCAGCAGTGTTAGCAAACTCTTGACTTTCAATGACGGAAAGGGCGTTAGGTGCTGAATCGGTATTTGTGCCTCTGCTGTTCTTCCACACCTTCTGTCCGGTAATGATTTAATTTCCAAATACATGCGATTTCTGTCATGCCAAGGTTGGAAAGCAAATGAAATGGAGGGCTGGTGAATTAATTGTATAAAAAAGCCCACCCTTTAAGTAGATTTTCAAAAAGTAATACGATTAACATTCAATGTGTTAAACTTGACCAAAATGGCAGATTTTCTTATTCAATGTGAGACAGATAATTGGCTCTGTCTGGGTTATTCTATTATGTACCAAAGAATACCTTTTATCAAAAAATAATAATCACCAAGAAATTGGGTTGAACCTTCACCTTCTCGCCTATTACATAGAAAATAGAGAGGCTAGATAAGGAGCTTAAAAAATGAAGAGTGAAAATGAATAAGGGGTAAAAAAAGTACATTAAAAAAAAAAAGATGAAAGAAAGAATTAGGTCCACACGAAATTATCCTTGCCGTAGGTGGCAACTGACCAATTAACAACTTTCTGACTTTGGTTTTTTTATCCTTTTGATAACAAATCAATTAAGGACCAGATTCTGCTTATTTTCCCATACCACAAAGGTGGTGGGTTTAGTGTCAAAGTTTGCTGCTAATTCAATTTTTTTTTAGAAAAGAGGGTAGAATCTGGCCTGAGGTCGGCCTTTGAAAAGTGGAGGATACCTATAAGAAAATCATCACATTAAGGAAAAGACCTGCCATTTTAACGGAGTTCTCTAACACATGCATTAAGTATCCCGTCAAACCCCATTCTGCTCATCTTTCCAGCTGGTGACAAAATGATATTTTTGCCTCTTTCACTTCCACTTTAGCATTGCAGTAAACCGCATTGTGGCCTCAGCCACTAGGATGTCAAACTACGGTATATTAAGCCGGACTGTAAATGAAGATGAATGCGTGTCTCAGCGGAAGGGTCAGGCATAGGAGACAAATTAGAGATTGTTTTTCCTTTTCTTGGCAGCAGATTCTGCCCTCAGTTTTCACAAAGGACCTTATAGATGGAGTTTGGTAACGTAAAAACCAGAGAAATATGGTAAATCAAGCCCATGGAGTACCATCTCGCTTTTCCTCACAAAGAAGGTCACTCGTACGGGGGAACTTTAATGAACTCAGTCAGGAAGGCACATTCTGGTCTTTAATGCGTATGAATGCCTACTGTAGTTGTAGGAATCTGTGTGATATGGACAGGCCGTGGTGTGGAGATCACGTTAATGGACAAATGAAACTCCCATGAGTTTAAAGCTCAATTTGTTTGGATAAATTGCAATGGGAAAATAATCTGTACCTTCCTGGGGGGAAAAAACCCAAAGTTGAATATAGATTTTCCTGATCGGTGAAACATCATGTTTTCCTCAAAAAGTTTTTGAAACTTCACAGTAGATTTTAACAATTATATATTGTCGTTTCCCAGTAAGATGGATAATGCAGAAGACAGTAATTATATGTTTAACTTTCTTTCCGCTTAAAAAAAAACCAGGTTTTGTCACTGATGCACCATTTTTACAGAGAACTTCATCTAACTACATGTTTTGAACTGCTTTTGTAAGAGGAAAAAAATTACTTAATGTTTGAAAAAAGGCAAAAAAGGAAAATGGTACTAAAGGGAATTTTGCCTTCCTTTTGTTAGGATGTGAGGTATTTTACATTTGGCTAAAGTCACAAAATTTTACTTTACTCGAGTTAAAGAGTGATTGAAGAACAGACATCTTTGTAAACTATCCCTGAGGTTCCCTCGTCTGACGCCGTTTCATCCCTTGGAAGCCTTTGAGCGTGTTTCCAATTGTGATTTGAAGTCGTGCCATCTATTTTACATAACAAATTTTGGTTTCGTTTCATTCGGTTCTGGTGATAGTATTTAGGTTTTAGAATCTCAGAGCAAATATTGAGGGGAACTTGAGAGATACGATATAAATGCCTGACAGCAAATATTTAAAAATGTATGCCTAGTTTTAATGATCTATGTGCATTCCTTTCCCTCAGCCTGTTCTGCTTTGCAGATGAATTTATATGACTTAGACTATTTCTAAACCCATGTTTCAAAATAGTATCGTTAAATATTTTAAAAGCTTTGTCAATGTTTTTACTGTCACTCCTAAGAGTAGGGCTGTGGAAGAAATAAACTGTTATCTTGGTAATCATTGCTACTAAAAGTAAAATGCTATCTGTCAGTATATTAAATAAAATAATGACGCAACTTGACAGAAATGCAGAATTATTTTCTATCTATCTTCCTATGTTTTGTCCATTTGAGTAGACATTCTAACCTGATTTAATGTAGCAGTTTAATAATTTTCCTTTATCTGGTTACGTACATGAAATATGCACTGCACTGATGATGAAGAATTTATCAGAATCCAGCATTATAATTTTTACAGACTGAATCTCTGTGTGTGAAGTGGGAAGAGACATTGTTGTAACCAAGGGAACAAACTCTTTTTTGGTGCACCCAGACAGCGCCAGAAAATTAATAGAGATCAATAGTCATGCCACTAGAAAAGTAATCGTGCTGATCAGTATAACTTCCATTTGCTGCCCTGTATTTCTGCATTTGCCTGTTATCTTTTGGGTTAAGTTGTGAGGACCAATGTTTGGAATATTTTGTACACGGAAAGAAAACACATTTTTTCATGGCTGCATTAGAAATACATTGTTTTATGATGTTCCAGTTTTGAATAAATAAATGTCCATGCATTAAAGCTATATAATACTATGTATTTCATTGGCTATTGGCCACATATTAAAAACAAGCCTTATTACAAGAGATCCTGCTTGGAGAAAATGTTTATATTTTGACGTACATGGCCTTGGATAACTAAACATGGTTGAGGTTGAAATAACTACTATGTTTGAAGAGTATTTTGTGTGTCATAACCCAAATTTCTGCATTTTTTTTTATGCTGCTGAGCATTGGATTGATTTATATAAACATTAGTGATGATTGAGAGTGATCATTAGTGATGATTGATTAGAGAGAATTGTCTAGTGAGTTATTTACAGTACCAAGATGTGGGCTTTTGTTTTCCTTTTCTTTTTTTTATGTTGAACAATTGAGAAGGCAACAAAATATGGTTTTAATTCAGAGGTTATGTGAGCTGGACAAGTTTTCTGTTTTGCTTGGTGCATGCAATGCAATGTACCGATTTGGTGGTGGCTTGGCCAGGCTATTGTGCAGACAAGAAAGTTCCTTAGCTGAAGCCTGTAATAGACTTATAAATCTCTGTACACGGACAGGCCACCAAGGAGAGGCAGACACCTGCACCCTGTTCATGTGGCTCATAAATATATACAGTACAGGTGGAAAATATGAGCTATTCTGAATAGCTAGAAGAAAGTTTTAAAGTTCTGGCAGAGCTTGAGAAGTTATCAAGGACAACACAGCCGTGGTTACAACTGACAACCTCGAATTCTGTGAGCACTACCTGGGAATAACAGGCAGATACGAGAAGACAGCCCAGTGGAATGAGACTGAAACAGAAACTGGGAAAGACAGAAAAAGATTTCAAAGTAGCTGGTTTTTTTTATTTAAGACAAAACAAAAGAGAAAATGGGACATGTTGCGGAAAAGAATTGGTGAAATCATTTTGATTTTCATGTTAGGTCTAAAACTGGAAGATGTCTCATTGGTTATGACCAGAAGAAGAGATTTAAGAGATGGACTGGATAAAATCTCATGAATTAACACAACAGAGACAATCCATGCTTTCTGTTTCGGTGCTGGTGTTCCAGATCACCATGTAGTTTAGACAGTGTGATTTAGGGTCATAGAAAGGGGTCTAAAACCGTTTCCTTTTTTTTTTTTTTTCCCCTTTTCTTTCCCTTCCCCTCCACCCCCCATGAGATTACCCTTTTTGCTTGGTTATATGCTTTTGTCATAAGAGATGTCTCCTGGGCAATTCCATTTTCTACTTGTGGTGAAAGGATGGACAAGGCACACTTGGAAGAACTGGGCTCCACGGAAGAGAAATATGTAGTCAAATGTAATAATATTGCAAAATAGGTGCATAATTATAATTTTTCACAGAGTAAGGGACCAACCCGGACAAGGAACGCAGGCAGTTAGCGAATGTCCTCTTCAGCTCCGTGGGAGTCTGGATTGGCATCGCACACCTGTGATCACCTAAATAGCCACTGGATGTCACTGACGATCCACACAAACTCAGCTTAACCCTTCCAGCAATTTCTTGTAATGCATGGGAGAGTCAGTAAAAAGGGCACTCCCATGACCTTGAGGATTTGAACTGTCTACCATCAACATCTTCAACGACAGATAAATAATAAACTCTCAAAAGAAATAGCGATATGATCAACAGCAAGGCATAGAATGGGTTAAGATGCTTCAAAGTACTATTTGAATGTGAGATGATGGCTACTTATGACTTAAAAACGTCGTATCAAGCGTCCTTATATGTTCTGATACATAACCACCTAGGTGGAATGACGTCCCTTTAATATTGGTTGGTCTTCTTTTTACAGTCTGTGCAAGTTGGCTGGACATTTGGTGGTTCTTATTTAAATGTTTCAACAACCCCAGGATCTTTCTGGAAGGGCTGCAGAAGTTCCTCCCCTTCTCTGGGGATTCTAAACTACCTTAGCTGTTGGATGAGAAATAAATCATTGTCCAGCATGTTCCTGCTATCTGAAAGGTAAAATTCCTAATGCCAATCCGTAAGAGAGAAGTAGATAGTTGCTTACCGTAGCAAGAAGAGTAGTGGAAGGAGAACATCATCAAACACAAAGCATCTATATTCACCAACCAGAGTTATTTCTTCTTATAATTGGCAAATTCATGAGAGTCATGAACTAGTCCTTTCCATCCCTTACTAGTGAGTGTATTAAGAGCAAAGTGTTGAGAAGTGCACTTGTGTTGTAGAAATGAGGCTAAAAAGAAGCTTTTCCCATCTGTTAGTGCCATTGCATTCTATCTGGACTGAAATGACTTTCAGGTTTTTTTCTTCATGACAGAAGATTTTTTGTTTCTTCCAGCGGCAGCCACCTCCTTGAGAAACCATGCATCAATTAATTAGGTTTTATTTTCTCTAACATTTCAACTTAATACTTTCCTTGTTGCCTGATGCCAGTGTCTCCTTTTGTTCATGGATGGTACAGAGATAGAGATCAGAGCTTTTAAAGACTCCTTTACAGATAGAATAAGACACATCACAATGAGCTGTTTCACTGATACAGTTTTAGATAGCTCATTAGCTATATGCTGTGAAGCCAATTGAGTCTTTAAAGAAAACCTTAGTATTCTCTTCAGTTAAAAGAGTACTTAGCTGCCCTATTGCAACTGAAAAATGATGTAAAATTTTACAAGCCTGATAGTCATTTGTCTGTATAAGCAACTCGGAAGCTAACAGATAATGGTCCGAGAAAGGCAATGTTGGTTGGGAGGCAAATAAAGATTATGTTGTTTTGAATCTTAGATTTTTCACACTGGGTTTCTGAATCAGC
Source organism: Sterna hirundo (assembly GCA_009819605.1). Taxonomy (NCBI): domain Eukaryota; kingdom Metazoa; phylum Chordata; class Aves; order Charadriiformes; family Laridae; genus Sterna; species Sterna hirundo. The sequence goes on from CM020441.1 coordinate 3,325,151, forward strand.
TTCATCATCCTGTCTCTGACTTTAGACAACAGCTCTGGAAAAAGATAAGCCAGCCTCTAGCCTGTGCTCCAATAGAAAGAATAACACCGAGCCCATGAGGCATGTTTCAGTCCACATTGAAGTGTTCTGGCCTCCATGGAGATAAAGTATTCCTCAAAGTATATGATTCAACAATATTACATTATTGTTGAATTCATATATTTGTTCATATTGTTAAATATATTCAACAAATAACATTAATCAACCAACAAGCTAAACTCCTACTACAGATTATAAAAGTGGCTTGCCTTTAGAAAAAAACCAACATTCTTCAGGAGTCCTTCTAGCAGGTGCTCTCCTTGCCGTGTGTTCTGCCAGATAACTACATGCAGTCTAATGAGAAGTAAAACCTCCATCTATCACAAGATGAATAATTGAATTGTTTGTTCATGAGTGAAATAGTGTAGAGTCACCTGTTTTGAGAGGGCTTTCATTTTTTCAGGTCTCGCATCTAAATAGCACTTTCCCCTCTAGTGTTGTAAAACTTGATGCAGGTTGAGCGGGACCCGAAAATGATGGGAGATGCTCTTACGTGCCCGGGTCTTCTGTGTTGGAGTTAGCTGCCTCATCTGGCTCGCTCATTTTTCTTCAAAGGAGAAAGAGGGGCTCTCCCAGAGGAGAGCCAGCGATTCATAAATCAGTGTCGCTCTATGAAGTACCGCAGCACTGTCAGGGTGTCAAAAGAGTTCATGGTCTTGTCCTGGTGTCCACACTCCATGTTTCACGTTGGGTTTTGTTTCAGTGGGGTTTTGCTTCACACCTGCTCTCGTTTTTGGCCCCACTGGCTGAATATCCGTTAGCACCTGGAGCACACAAGGTATATATTCTTGGGCATGTCCCGTAGCTTGACTTCCTCTAACAGGAATCGAATTCATGTGCTGAAAGGCAGCTCCGTGATGCAAAAGAAAGTGCAGAAAACTAAGATTTTTCAGGCTACGCACTTAATGATGTGCTCGTAAATAGAACTAAAATGCTAATGTGGGGCCACTGTAAGGATCCTATAAACCTCTCAAGAGACTGTCAGGTTGGTGTAGCTGATGTATCTCTATTTTAATATTTCTTATCTCTATTTTAATTTATCAAGGATAAATATTACTATATACATTCAGAATACAGATCAAAGGACATCCTGTCTTGCTTACTTTTTTTTTTTTCTTTTTTCCTTTTTCAAATTCAGTAGCTAGGTCCACAGATAAAGGAGTTAGTATCTCATTTACTTCCTGCCACTGACTTATTTAATGATGGCAGGTAAGAAATTTAAAAGAGCAGAAACTGGAAATGAGAATTTTGTTTTGTCTTCTGGGAAGCACTCCAAGAAGGCAAATCCTTTTCCCCTGTACCCTGCTTTGTAGGCTTTGATGTTGCCAGATACAGCCAAACCCATGACATTACACTGAAAAGCAAATGGGATTTTGAAAAACTGTGAAAGAGTTTCCTATACATGCTTAAAGAAAACAAAAACAAGAACCAACCAACCTCAGCTTCTGAAAAGGAAACAGAAATTCTTCATCATTTTCTCCCAGAGCAAATATTTATAGATTAACTGCCAATGTGTGTGTGTCAAGAGATTACTATACATATGTGAAAAAGAATATGAATAGAGAAAATGAAACTACAGAAATAGAATGAGCACTTACAGACTGTGGTGACAGATTTATTAAACTGAGACCAGAGAAAGAAAAATGAGTCAGAGTACATTAAAAAACATCTGCGCGATTGGTGATTCTTTTCAGAGGCTGTTTAGTACAGAATCGACAATATACAAAACCAGAAAGTGTAAATGCGGCAGGAAGTCTAACTTGGGACCTTCCTTCTCAGGGAGGCCTATATGCAGACAGTCGTGCTTGCTCTGTGCTCGTACACCCCCGCCCACCAGGGACGATTTGTGTGCTCTTCCAAACTGAATCAAAATACACTGAGGGTGGTGAGACCCTGGCCCATGTTGCCCAGAAAAGCTGTGGATCCCTGGAGGTGGAGAAGCACCATCGCTGGAGGGGTTCAAGGCCAGGTTGGACGGGGCTTGGAGCAACCTGGGCTGGTGGGAGGTGTCCCTGCCCAGGGCAGGGGGTAGGAACGAGATGTTCTTTAAGGCCCCTTCCAACCCAAACCATTCAATGATTCTATGATACCATGAAAATTATTTGAAAGCACCTCCTTCACACCAGGGTAGCCTGTGCAGTGACTTTCTTTAAAGGTGAGGTCTGAGTCTTCTCGGGCAGTGGAAGAGTCTGAGTTTATTACTCCCTGAGTTCACACACCAGCCTCCGAGCTATCCCATACCAGGGAAGGATGGTGAAAGCTCCATTGCCACCACCTTGTGAGGAGAAAGGACCACTTGTTCTAGGCTTCGGTACCAACCTCCAGAAGACGCAAGGCTGTGTAACAAGTGCTTGTAATAAAGGAAGCAAGCCCCAGAGATGAGCTGGGATTAAGACATAACCTTTCAAATCTGAGTTTCCTTCTTTTCACCTTAGATCTCTCTACACACCAATGCTGGTTGTGGTGGATACAATTTTGAGGGGTCTGGTTCCCTCCATGCGATATCTGGGGTACCCGACTGTCTAAACCAGTGTAGTGAGTTCTATTACTAGTGGTCAACCATCTTACCTGCTCTGTAGGCTTACTCTTTTATATTAAATGTAGAAACTAATGGCTAACAGTAGTTTATTCGGAAAAGAAAACACCTTTTTCTGTCAGTTCAGCTCTTGGCTATATTCATATTTGATGCCTGCTGTTCAAAATGCAGCCTTTTACAGAGCACTTAATTTTGCATGTAATGAACTCCCCTAGAGTTAACAGTGGGGTTTGAATCCAATATATTAGGAGGTAAAAGCTCAGAATTTGCAGAAGTTATCAGCTGTGATTTTAGTAGTAAAATTCCTACTGACTTCGCCTATTGCAGAATTAGGACAACACTGATCCCCCTTGAAAATCTCACCCTGAGGGTGAGACAAAGTTCTGTAGCCTTTAATACTGAACAGTGCGCTGATGGATCATCCGGCACTAGAAATTTGAGCCAGTAGAGGAGGAAGTTCATGATTGTTTGGTCAGATTAGTCAACAGACGTGAAAAAAAGCATATACCTTTTTTATACTTTTCTATCGTGTTTACTTGTGCTATGGGAAGGCTTGTGATCCAGCAAAAAGCCTGCCAGTACGTACCCAAACGTTTTGAACAAAACCAAGATGGCAAAGTGAGTTTATACTCAGACAGCTGACAGAGTGTGGGAGAAGCATTTTCTGTCACACGTTTTTGATCTAGTACCAGCTACCTTAAAGGCGAGTTGGCTACTTCGTTCAATCGCAGCCCGAGCCTCTCAGGCTTTGCCAACGTGATGTTCAGGAGGTGGATACAGGCTTTCTCCAGGTGGGTCAGATGGAATCCAGCTGTACTCGTGCAGTCATACAGTTCTGCTGGCCTGGGGTTGGTCCTGAACTATCGGATCCTGTTCAGAAGCTAGTTATGTTGTTTTAGGCTCAAGCCCTTCAATAGTCTCTATGTTGTCTGACCAGATTATATTACCGCAGACTGAGCTTATATTTGCTTGAAGAAAACAAAAACAAAAACAAAACAAAAACAAAATCAAAAACAAAAACAAAAACAAAAACAAAAACAAAAACAAAAAAAAAGAGCAAGTTTGCATGTTGACCGGGGGGATTCTGCCCCTCCACTTTCCTCTGGTGAGAGGTCTCTGGGGAGACCTTAGAGCCCCTTACAGTCCCTAAAGGGGCTCCAGGAAAGATGGGGAGGGACTCTACAAGGGCATGTAGTGATAGAACGAGGGGTAATGGCTTCAAACTGGAAGAGGGGAGATTGAGATGAGAGCTGAGGAAGAAATTCTTGGCTGTGAGGGCGGTGAGCCCCTGGCCCAGGTTGCCCAGAGAAGCTGTGGCTGCCCCATCCCTGGAGGGGTTCAAGGCCAGGTTGGACGGGGCTTGGAGCAACCTGGGCTGGTGGGAGGTGTCCCTGCCCAGGGCAGGGGGTGTGTGATGACATTGTCTTCAAGGTCCCTTCGAACCCAAACCATTCCATGATTCTATTTTGCTGCAAACTACAGTCCTTAGACAAAACCTGTAGCATACTCAAACATATCTTTTGTGGATCACCCATTTCAGAGAAGGGCAAGACCCCAGAGCCCCCGACTACATTGCGCTGCCCTGTGTAAGTTTGGAGCTCTGTCATCTGCTTGTACTAGTGCTAAAATATATACATGTTCCAAAGCCCATCCAGATGATCAAAAACTAATTTATCTATCTATTTGCATGTGACATTTTGCACTTGCACACAAAGAAAAACAGGACTGAATTCTCTCTGAAACAGTAACTCTTTGTGGTTGCAAATCAGGGCTAAAATGAGTGCGAAAGTGAATGTAAATATACATAACCTGAGCGCGTTAACTTCTGAATGCAACAAAGGTAGCTTTTAATCGGGTTACAGTCAGGACCTCAGGTATCTCTGTTGTAAACTATCGTTTTTCCTGTTTATTCTGACTCCATTCACAGCTCCCCTACGCCTACCCCTGGCAGAGCCCAACCTCCTCGGCACAGTGGTTCCCTTCTGCGCAATCCAAAAGTGAGTCCATTGAAGACAAGGCGCTCAGAGTGGAATATTTGAATTAATAGTAATATCTGGATTTCTCCTTCAAATTATGCTTACTGGTTTGCTTAATCTGGAGTTTTTAAAGGTGTTTGAGGGTGTTGAACCGTCCTAAGCTTACTGAAATACAGCTGCCTTAGGGGCCTTTTGCTACTCCTCACTTCAGTAGAAGTGTCGCTCTCTATATTTATTTGTTTCTCAGCACAAACCACACATGCAACTAGCCAGTGTGGCTTCATATAGCACTTTAAGCTTCTCCTTCCCTGTATTATTAATTACATTCAGTTATTGTCCCGTTTTCTCATAATTTAGACCAGTGTTTTCCAATAAATGATTCTGGTAAAGGCATAGCTTCCTCTCTCAAAAAATACTCTTGCCAGGAAAAGATATACTGATTTTCTGAGCAAAGCATCTCTCTGCTGCTAGGCTTGCAAAGCAGAAGTGAAGCCTACAGCTGGCTGGCATCTGCCTGTAAGCCTCACCCTTGTCTTGGATGCTGATGGATACATCCATGCCTCTGGACCTGTGTGCGGTCTCCCCGACTTTAGTGCGAAGCTCTTCGGTTTGGAGAATCGGCGTATAAACCCCATCGACCATCTAAGTGGGGTCTGCCGAGTGCTCTGTCACCCCCTGAAAGAGCCAGCGAGCGCAGCTTCGCCAGGCGGAGATTCCTAATTTATCCATATAATTAAGCTCGTTAGGCTGAAGTTAAACTCCGCGAATATCCTCCATATACCTCTTCATGTAACTATCGCCTGAAGTAACTATCCTGATCATAAGGAAGGTTTCTGAAATTCTAAAAGGAATAGTGAAGAAGGAATCATATCTCTGTTTGTCAGTCATAAGGTATCTTCTTTTACAAAACAAGCTTGTTGCAATTAGGGAAAGCAACACCTTAGAGGCAAAGTCATTCACTGTCACCCAGTACGGTCTCCCTCTGTATTCTCCTGTCTCACCCCAAGTTATCTTTTCATCTTTAGCAGCTCAGAGAGCATGTGTATCTCAGCTCAGGACATTTTGGTGTCTCCCTTTGTAAAGGTTTCTGCATCCTTCTGTGTGTGGTGCACAGATACAAGGAGATCTTGATGAGGACGTGCAGCTGAAAGTATAATTTTACAGAATACATTTAAATTTTAAACTCTTCCTCTACTCCACTCTGGGAGACCCCCCTGCAGTGCTGCCTCCAGCGCTGGGGCACCGACAGCAGAAGGACATGGAGCTGTTGGAGCGGGGCCAGAGGAGGCCCCGGAGATGCTGGGAGGGCTGGAGCCCCTCTGCTGTGAGGACAGGCTGAGAGAGCTGGGGGGGTTCAGCCTGGAGAAGAGAAGGCTCCGGGGAGACCTTCCAGCCCCTTCCAGTCCCTAAAGGGGCTCCAGGAAAGCTGGGGAGGGACTCTGGATCAGGGAGGGGAGCCATGGGATGAGGGGGAAGGGTTTTACACTGGACAAGGGGAGATTGAGATGAGATCTGAGGCAGAAATTCTTTGCTGTGAGGGGGGTGAGCCCCTGGCCCAGGTTGCCCAGAGAAGCTGTGGCTGCCCCATCCCTGGAGGGGTTCAAGGCCAGGTTGGACGGGGCTTGGAGCAACCTGGGCTGGTGGGAGGTGTCCCTGCCCAGGGCAGGGGGTGGCACTGGGTGGTCTTCAAGGTCCCTTCCAACCCAAACCATTCTACGATTCTATTCAATGGTTCTAAATTGTAAGTTGCAACTCTCTTTAACTGCAAAGGGGGGCATTCAAAAGCCCAGGCATCACAGGGTGTTACAGGCACTTGCTATATGATCAAACTAAATGAGACAGACCCTCCCTGGGTGGAAGGATGTGACTATTGGAACTATTAAGCATGGGACCTTTCTCCTCCAAGATCTGAGGTCCTTCTTTTACTGAACAAAAGCTTGTGGTGAGTTGGGTAACAGTTTTGACAACATTAAAAAAAAAAAAAAAAATCAAGAATATTCAACTTTAGAATTTCAAAAAAAAACATTCTGAGGACAATTCTGTATAATATTAATGAAGAAAAAGGAGGTGAAATATTGGGGATGGCACAGAATTATTTTGTTCTATGTTCATTTTTCTTGTCAGGAAAGCAAAATATATTTTCTTTTTTTTCTGAACAATTTTCATTTTCGCTTTACTGAAATAGCGTGCGTATGTGACCAGGAAACTGAAAATTGGTCATTCTCAGAATTATAATCTTAGTCCTTCCATTTAACTTGGGGCGATTACCATGACCACGATCATTTTCACAGCATGAGTAATTTACTTACTGTACCTTTGTCATTAATTAGCCCAGATGGACCATAAACTGATCCATAACACGTCCCCATCCATCACGGCTTTGAAGTGAAACGGCTTCAGACCAGGCAGGCTAATCTGGCCTACCGGAGAGGCCCATTGCACGTGCAAGAACCGGTAGACCTACGTCTGATCTTGCTTTTTGGGCTTTCTGAGTTGTGAACCCATCTTGTAAGTCGGCAGTAGAACCGCTTCGGAAGTGTTACAGTTTCGCCGTCCTCAGAGACGTTGAACCATTCCCACCGTGCAGTCGCAAGGAAGACTTCAAGCATCTCCGTACCTCTAAGAAGAAGAGGGCAGTACCTTGGAAATACAATGGGAAAGTTCCCCAACTGTTTGTTTGCCTTTTTCAATGGAGATTATTTTTATTTTCCTATTGGTTACTACTTCAGGTGATCTTGTCTATAGGCAGTCAATGTCTGCATGCCTCCCTAATTATATAAATAACTCCAATAATTGTAAAAGATCGTTTGCCTGGAAAACTACATTGCTCTTAAACATTCTACTGGATCAACCTGGATATACTATTTCTAAATCTTCTGTAAGTTTTATATGCGTTTCTTCTTTTACCTGATAATTTTTACACCTAACAACTATACCTTTTTATACCTCCTACTCTCCTTTTTTTAGGCTTCTTTTAACAATAACAATCCTAGAAATTACTCATTTCTTGATGATTTTTGTTTCTTGAGAACTCTTGCTCCCTTCACGTTTGTAACTTTTAATTTCACATTTTGTTCACTACCACACTTGGTTTGCACCAGGACAAGGCAGCTTGGCTTCTCTTATTTCTCTTGTGTTTACAAAATGCTCTCGGGGTAGAACATTCTGCAAGGAAATCTTAGCCCCACGCCTGATTTAAAAATAAATAAGCTCGATTCGGAACCCAGGGGAAGTGTAGGAAAGATGCCAAGCTGACAGCCCTTCAGACTCCAGCCCTTTATTGACAAGGTAACAACAGCAATGGAAGCTTCCCCCCTCTAATTCCTTGAAAATTGTGTCTTATCCTAGTCTCGCGGTAACCTCCCCCACATTCATTACATCTTTGGCATCTCAGCTAGGGCTTGCAACAGGGTTGTTGTTACTGGTGGTGGAATTCAATGTGGAAACTCCAGCACCAGCAACTTGACCGAGACCACCAACTTGTTGGCACAGTACCCCTATATTTTTATTAATTTGTGTGCATCACGTTTCCCTCAAGAGTTAAAAGTGAAATGTGCGGGTCTCGTGGTGGCTTCAACTCCATGAAGACTGTGCTGTAAATAACGGGCTGGTAATAAAATTATTGTGGCGAAATATCACAGGCTGGGTAGAACACTAAGGTAGGAAATATTATCATGGAACAGCATTTCACTGCTGAAACAAAAACTCTCTGCGTTTGTCACGCTCGGTAAAGGAGTTGATATCCAAACTTATCTTAAATTTTCAGACTTCAGGAATATACCCACACCTTCCGTAATCACAACAGAATAATAATATAATAAATCAGTTTTATGAGTCCTGTCTCTATTAAATCATGTGAATAGTAATTAAATTGTGCAATGGAGGAGCCACTGAATTCAATTTCAGCAAAAATCATCTTCCTGTCCTCTTTCAGGAAAAAGATTAGGTTTAGAGGTGAGAAGCAAATGGAGTGAGATAAAAAGGAAGGGTGTTCCTCACACTGCTTTTCAACTGTGTTTTTCACCGTCTGGCGTAGGAGGATATTTACAGTGCTAGAAGCAGGCTACGTATGGGTAACTGAAAATTAGCGTTTGTAATCTGGAACCTGGAAAAAATAAGAATCTAAGCTTTGCTAATTAGCTGTAGGGCAGTAACGGCCATGACAGGTGATCATTGTAGTCGCCCATGTGGGTCAACGCCGGCTGAGCTGCTCAGGTTCAAAAGGAGGCACTCTCCTTCCGTGCGGCCTATCTCTTTATCCTTTTTTAGCACATTTCTTCCACCTCGGCTGCCAGCCTGCTGGAGAGGTGCGCAAGTCACATGGAAGCACTGCCAAGGAGGCGCTAATTGGTGCCCCAACTGGCAACCTCAGCAGACAGGCCAAGGAAGGAGACCGAAATACTTTCCAGGTCAGCTCAAAGCCATTTTGGGGCAAACGTGGAAAGCTCGAAGGGCTCCCGCCTGTGTTTACATCTTTTCCAGCACAGTCAGGCCAATGCTTTTAATGAGCACCAATTATTCTCTCCTGAATAATTGTTTCAACAGAGCACCACGTTTCTTCCCCATTTGAGCTGTGCATGTCACTGAAGCTAGATACTTTTGCACAGATGTATGCGGATACGTATATCCGCTGCTATGTATTATGTCAAAAAGTGGGCCTTTATAGGAATAGAAAATAAACTTCACTCTAAAAAGTGTTTGTCAGCAAACCTGAGCTGAAATGGGCGTTGATCCTACTAGCTGTGAAAGTTTGAAAAGATGCAATCTTGATTCTTCGGAGGTGGCATTTCAGTTCCAGCTACAATTATTTTTTTTTATAAACAGACATTTCAAATGACCGTTTCTTAAGGGCTTTTGTTTCATTTCGCGGGTATATGTTCTTTATTGTTTTATTGCCACTTCTTCACTTATACCTACATGATTATCTCATTTCAGCACAGGGACGCGGGGCAGAAGTCTGACCTGTTGTTCAGTGGAAAGCAGGGATTTCCTTTCCTGTGAAGACAACAAACGACAGTTCTCTTGACCTGGTGCCAGAGGTCTCTATGTCAGTTTCCATTTGCTTCTGAAATGAGGCTTACTCATCTTTCAGTCTGACTTCTGACATTCCTGGTGGGCTGTGTAAACAACAGAGAATAACTGTTTACATAAGGAATGATTTTCATACCCCATCCTCCTCGTCCAGTTTTATTAAAGTGACTTTAACAAAAAAAACCCCTCAAGTGTTATTTTACTGTAAGCTCTATCACAAAAGCCATTTTTTTTGTGGTTTTTTTTTTCTTTTTTTTCTCCTCACTATGTTTTGTTTTTTTTTTCAATATTAGAATGGTTTGACACTAAATGATCTTTCCTGAATCAGTGTATTAAGAGTGGTGGAGATGGAGTTAATTTTCCCCGAGCCGCCCTCGCAGCGCTGTGCTGTGTATTGGCAGCCAGGAAGGAGTTGGTAACACCCCAGTGCTCCGGCTGTTGCTGAGCAGTGCTCCACAGCATCAAGGCTGTCTCCCCAACACTCCCCCCTGACCAGTAGGCTGGGGCTGGGCAAGATCTCGGGAGGGGACAGAGCCAGGACAGCTGACCCAAACTAACCAAAGGGATATTCCGTACCGTATGACGTCTGCTCAGCAATAAAAGTTGGGAGAAAGGGGGAGGAAGGGGGGGATTCGTTATTAGACGTTTGTTTTCCAAAGCAATCACTACACGTACTGAAACCCTGATTCCTGGGAAGTGGCTGGACATCACCTGTTGACGGGAAGTAGAGAATAAACCTTTTGTTTTCCTTCGCTACCACGCATGGCCCTTGCTTTTGCTTTATTACTACCCTTATCTTGACCCACGAGTTTTTTCCACCTTATTTTCTCCCGCTGTCCTGCTAGAATGGCTTGGTGGGCACCTAGGCTCCAGCCAAGACCAACCCACCACAGTCCCACCATGCTTCACCAGGATCTTCACCAAAGGGTGCAGGCGAATCTCTACTCCGGCATCTGGAGCACCTCCTCCTCCTCCTTCTTCATTGACGTTGAGGTCTGCAGAGTTGTTCCTCTCACATATTCTCACTCCTCTCTTCTGGCCGCTGCCGCCGCGCGGGATTTTTCCCCTTCTTAACTATGTTACCCCAGAGGTGTTACCACCATCGCTGATGGGCTCGACCTTGGCCAGCGGTGGGTCCCTCTTGGAGCCGTCTGGCATTGGCTCTATCGGACATGGGAGAATCTTCTAGCAGCTTCTCACAGAAGCCACCCCTGTAGCTCCCCTGCTACCAAAACCTTGCCACACAAACCCAGTACAATCGGCTGGCCCATTTTCAGTAAGGTGCTTCTTTTCTGTGCAATGGGTAGGCTCAGAAACACACCCTCGCTCTCAAGACCAAGGGTAGGTATATCCTGGTACCTCCCAGCTCTTGCTGGGTGGTGGCCAGGGTGTGTACCATTCCCCTCCATTTCTTCTTCACAGTTTAGACGTATTGTCTGCGCAGAATCTCCATCACACTCCAGTTTCTGAGGTGAAGGTATGACTTCAACTTTGATGCACCTCTGCAAAGGGCATCCAGTTGACCTTGTTTTAATGAAGTATATAAGAAGTACCTACATCCTAAAAGGTATGCATGTGCTGAAAGGTTCCAAATCAGATTCCAAAGCAGATTCCAAATCATACATTCTTTGGCTTTTAAGGTCTCATTCAAAGTCAAAACAGGAACGTCCAAAGGGCTTCATAACTTTACCATACTGGTGCTTGGGCTGCCAGATTTCTTAGATGTTTTCACCAGCATAATGAAATTGAATTGAACAGCTGCTATAGGTTTCCCCAAAAACTTGCAGTACCAAATGCAAGCTCTAAGGCTCAATCCGACTGCAGTGGGAGTGCCAAAGGGCAGGCACTTGGCAGGGGTTCATACACAGGCCTCAGCTCATTCTTTTTGAAGTGTGCGAATGGGAAGCTGCCTAGGTTGGGTTACCAATGTTAAAGTAGCTGAGTGTTCATATATTAAAAGAACAGTGAAAAACACTGCTTGGATGTATTTCTGCAGATCGTTCGATATTGACATTTATGAGGGGGAGGTGCAGAATTACATCGGAGATCAACTTCAGAACACTCTTGCTTCTAAGACAGTGGCTCGAAATTAAAGAGTTGCTACCTCAGCTAGTACGTATGAGAAGATGAGACCAATCCAAGCTCAGCTGCAGAGGTGAAGCTCCCAACTGGAAGTGAGTCATGAGCTCACAGTGTGAAACGAGAGGAAGATTAAGTTAGTAAAGACACCGGAAACCTCACGCTGTAACAGAAAAGAAAGCCCAATTTTATTTTGATACCTACAAACACTTTTGGACATCACTATGTTTTCTTACCACACTTACTTACCACAGGGTCTGAAGTGAGGACTTCTCTTAGTAGCTTCCTCTTTTTTTTTTTTTTTTCCTCCCCAGGGCTGGAGTGTAGAGTGCACTGATGACATAGAGGCATTATTAAGGGAAAACATACTGCAAATTTGTGATTAAAGAGTTAAAACCACCCTCTTTTATCAGTAGATATTTGCTTGAAGAGAGTGTTGAACTTACATTGGCATTTAGCACAAGATAGCATTGTATGATTGCATGACTGTGGAGGTTTCGTTCTACTTTAGACAGCCGGGATAGTTCCACTTCTTCCTATTCAAAGCCACTGAACCAAAACCACTTTATTACGATAGTCTTTTGCTGAGAGCGGCAATTTCTTGTTTGTCACTTGAACCCTCTGTGTGGATGTTCTTAAGGCAACTGTGCTTATCAGAAATGCTGCTATGCATCAAGGGTTCCAAAAGTACTTTGACCACCTTCAAAATATAACAGCAAAAAAGGAAGAAGACAAGAAGTTAATAATAATGGGTCCTCTAAAGTGAAGAGTAGAGATAGTCATTGGTACCTCCCAAGCACTCTGCGGTGATATGATTTTTGAAGGCCTTATATCAGTGTCTACCATGAAAGTACAACTGTTGTGAAGTAGATGCTGTCATTACCCCATAAAGATTCTATAAATAAAACTATTATATACAAGTGCGGAATGGATGAAAATTGTATCTCTTCAGTATAGCTTCCTCTGCTATTGATAAAATTGCAAGCCCTTTGGGTACAATTTAATCCTGAAATGGCTTTCTTGGAAAAGAAAAAAAGAAAGAGGAATTTTTAATGTTTGGAGTCACTGCTAATCTATTTTTGTTGGAAATCTTTTTGATGCCTTTTTGTTTTACAAATAACAAATGCACTATAACTTGTAAGATGTGTTAGTAGAAAGAGGCAATTTGAGGCTTAAGCTTTTAGTTTACTGTTTTGAGTTTCCAGTTCTACTTCATGATTTTTTTTTTCCAAAAGAAGAGAAAAAAAAGCTTATATTTTCTATAATCAAGGTGGTAGATCTATGCAAATATTCTTTCTTCAGTACGCTTCTCATTAGTGCAGTAATAAGGGACTATTTTCATTCCAGTAGGGGTAAAGAATAAGAATGAATCTTCCTTTCGTCCCACTGCTTCAGCAATACAGGCTAAAGCTCTTTCTTTATTTCCTCTGGTTCCAGATTTCCAGCTTTTCACTTAAAATGTATGACCAAGGGAGAAAGAGAATAGAACGGATTGTTAACCATGGTAATTATGGGACTCATTCATTCCTGATTACTTCAGTTCTGTCTCTCATTTATCCCAAGTGTTGGGCACAGTTTTCCTCATCACTTGTCTTTCAGGAATTGATGTAAAGCATGTCTCAATCTCTGCTTTGTTGTTTGGGCTACCCTGCTGCTCCTTTCTGGTTTAGCACTTACTTTGAACATGCCAATTTCCACCTCCAGTTTAGGGTGGGTGAGTGACAAAGCAGAAGTGCTTTATTTACTCAACGCCTTTGTTATTCTCCTGCGTCAAACCTTCTAATTCCTCATTCACGGAGAAGAAACAATACGTTTGACAAGTCATATAATACAAATAAGAAATAGTGAATGATGAACGGCAAATAGAGGTAGCAATTGGTTGTCATTTACCTTAAGGTCTCTTTTCACCACTCTGGCATTACAAAAGGATCTCAAAGTCAGAGAAGGCACCTATTCTGAGATTCTTTTCAGCTGACAGATGGGTGGAAGGGAACTCATTAAAAATAAGTGTAAGTAATAGTAAACACACAAGCAACCTCAAAAGAAAAATCATTCAAACCATTTACAAGTATGTATGAGGAATACCTGAGTGATTTGAGCTCACTTTTGGAAAACAGATTAGACAAATGTATTACATGTCACATTTGTCACTAGTAATTTCTCACCCGCTTACAAAATGATCTAATTTAAGACAAAGTGTGAAGGCAAAAAAACCCAGACTTATTGTAAAATGAATGAAGCTGCACATCTTTTGGAGATGGCACTTCTATAATTACTGTGGACACTGATATGTGTGAAGTGCTTTGATGGGAACTGTACACGTAGAAAAAGAGCAAATCTGTTATGTTGGCGACCCCAGAGATGGATGTAGTACTGCAGGGGAGGTCTCACATCTCACCAGACACAGAGGGGCAGAATCCCCTCCCTCGCACTGCTGGCCAAACTGCTGGGGATACAGCCCAGGATGTGGTTGGCTTTCTGGGCTGCAAGAGCACATTGCTGGGTCACGTCCAGTTTCTCATCAACCAATACCCCAAAGTCCTTCTTGACTGGGCTGCTTTCAATCTTTTCTCTGCCCAGCCTGTGTTTGTGCATGGGATTGTGCCGATCCGGGTGCAGGACCCTGCACTTGGCCTTGTTGAAATTTGCACAGACCCACCTCTCAAGTCTGTCCAGGTTCCTCTGGATGGCATCCCTTCCCTCCAGCGTGTCGACTGTGCCACACAGCTTGGTGTTGTTGGCAAACTTGCTGAGGGTGCACTGTCCATGTCGCCAACAAAGATGTTAAACAGCACCGGTCCCAGTACGAATGCCTGAGGAACACCACTCGTCACTGGTCTCCACTTGGACATCGAGCCATTGACCACAACATATTGTGTGCAGCCATCTGTCAGATTCCTTATCCACTGAGTGGTCCGTCCATCAAATCCATGCCTCTCCAATTTAGAGACAAGGATGTTGTGCAGGACAGTGTCATTTTCCTCAATTTCAATGTACGTTTCCATTAGTACATTGGGTGGAAAAGGAGTGAGATCCCCACCTTTGTCCTGTCGGAGCAGGGCAACCCACCTTTTATCTCTGCTCAACAGAGGAGAAGGAGGAGGGAAGAGTGGAGGTGAGTGCAGGAAGAGCACAGTGCTAGGCTGTGGACTTGGGGTAGGAAGGAAGTAAATCACCTCTACTGTCCCATCACCCAGTCAACACAACTGTCTGGCCATTCGACTGACGCACAGAGAAATGCCCGTGTCAAATGAAATCTCTTTGCGGCTTCCATCAGGGAGCAACAGGGAGTATCTGAGAGAGACATTTCTTGAGAGCTAGAATTGGAAACAGAAAACAAGAGGTGCCCTTTTCTTCCGGCTTTAATATAACAGAAATGACGGCTCTAATATTCCCTAACCCAGACTAACAAACTTGAATTTGTTTACATTTTGAAATATAAACACTCAAAACACTTCATCCCATCGGTCATATTCCATCCTGGTGACCATGCTAGCAGTTAGCTCAGAGGTGGAAAGAAGGGAGATATATTACTGCATAAAGCACGGTTACAACTGTAAAGGTTGAATTTCACTTTCAAAGTGGAATCCATCCATTAATAACTCAGATCAGGTTTTTCTCCTAAAGCTAAATCAATGAATTCTATTAAACGATTATTTTTTTTTTGTGTGCGGTTCATACTTTTTATTCCAAAAAGGATATTATTTGAAATTTCTAATATAACGCACCTGTCATTAACAGTTCTGGAAAAGATAATGAGCCCCCAGCAAGCCACAGGGAGCAGTTATTCATGCGAAGAGAACCACCGTCTCCACTGGGTGCAGAGTTCAGTCTAGCCCTAAACCACCAGAGGACAGAGAAAAGTCTCTTGTCGCACTTGAAGAATCCACCATAGGACTGTGCCACCGGTGCGGGGCACTTGATGGGACAACTACCACCCCGCTGCAGTGACCCAGTGGTTTTTAACGTGGTCGTCCTTGAATAGCGGTATTTCCTCACACGTGCCTTAGATCTAAGTGGAATAATACCTAGCACAAGGATGTAACATCATTGTGAGATGTTTCTGATGTTTTATCTTTCAGTTCACTCTTTGTCTTTTCTGGATGAAGTTGTGAAGGAAAATAGTAATAAGAGTTCTGGTTGAGCAGTTTAATTACTTTTTAGACAAGTCCCCTGTAGTGATAACAGTCTGGTTTCTTCTGTCTTTGACACGAGAGTCGTCTGGGGACTGGAGAAGGCTGGGGGAGGGGGGAAAGAGGAAAATGAATCTTCCCAAGTAATCCTAAACAGAGCGAAGAACTGCAATGTGTCTGCTTTCTCTCCCAGTTTGTGTCACCGAAAACTCGTCTTTGTTTCAGGAGTGAAACATGCCGATTCATATTGGTACTTATTGTCTCTCTTGGCAAGTTAAACATCATCAGTGGTAATGTTTTTAATTGGAACCGATGCATACGGTGCCAGCCGAGCTCCTGTGGAAGTCAGTTTTGCACAAGGGAGAGAGAGGGGTGAGCCCAATGAAACAGGGAACAGACCAATTACAGAGGTCGAACTGAACAATAAACCCACTTTAAATTAAATTCTTCTGAGTTAACGCATTTGGCGCCCAGTCCCTGTCGGTACAACATTGCTGCTTCTTATATCCACTGGCTGCTGGCCGGTGCCGGGGACACCACTGCGGGCTTCTCTTCGGACTCGGCATCGCGGCTCTCGTGTTCTCAAAGACTGACTGCCAGAGGAGCCGTATCGTCCTAATCTCCCCAGTCAGACATGACTAAATTAGTTCCTCACTACTTTTAGAAAGTTCTCTTTACTTTGTTTTGTAGTGCTGTGAAGGAAAAACATCAAAACTATCGCTTAAAAAAAAAAAAAAATCAAACGAGACCCGCAGCTGAGGCAAGGACAAATTATTTCAATAGGCGAGGGATTGTTTGAGTCTGTATTTCTGTTTTGAAATCTTGGTCCTTTTGCTTTAGATCTTGACATGCAGCCACACTATTTTCCAAAGGATTTGAAGAGCCGTACAATTACGCGCACAGCCTGCATGTGTGCACACATCAGCCGCCCAGTGGTGATTTTCAGTTGGATATTTTATTCTTTGTACTTGTATTTTTGAGTGTGAATTAAAACAAATTCTTATTTTCTGCTTTGTTTTCAAAAGCTTGCCTACAGCTTTCCTTGGCTTTTGTCTTCTCCTTTTATCATTTGAGCAATGGGACATGAAATGAAGAAAAGAAAGATCAAGAAAATGATAGAAGGTTTGGAAAGTGAGATCTGTGAGGGGAGAAAAAGGTTAATAAGATAAGTGGATGTTCAGTCTAAAGAAAAGACGACTTAGGAAAAGCATGATAGCTCTCTGCAGATATGTAAAGGGACAAGGGAAATTATTCTCATTAGTCACCCAAGACAGAGTAATATGCTTGAGCTCTTGCAAGGAAAATGTAGGTTAAATATTATGAAAAACTTTGAAACTATAAAAACAGATAGACAATGAAACAAACTGCCAAAGGATGGTAGGCAGTCACTGTCTCCCGAGGCATTCAAGGTGAAATAGCTACTCGGCTACTGGAGATGGTTTTGGACCAAACAAATTAAAAGAAGTAACACATCGCAGGAGGGATGAAATGGATGGGGGACCCAGCAAAGGTCCTTTCGGTCTCAAACAATTCTGGGGACGAAAGAGAATGTTTAAAGGAATGTTAAACACAGTAAGACATGAGGAAGACTGCATATAAAGTGGCAAAAAGAGAAAAATGGAGAGAGGATTTAAAAAAAGTTATACGGTTTAATAGCAAAAGAAATGAAAGGCTTAAGTTTTTAATATTAAAAAAAGTAAAAGGAATACCCCATCACCGCCATTAAGCCTAAATCTTGCCAACAGCTTTGAATACTTGCAAATATACACATCTGATTAACCTTTTTGCACTCAGCTGTCTATGAGAGCAGGTGCCAGCACACCGAATGTAATCCAGAGTTTGTATAACCTTGCATCTCCCTGTTTTGATATATGCACCCAGGCAGAGCCTTGTGGATGGAGGGGTAGAGTCTTCCTGGATTGTTATAGGGGGAACTATGATTATTGTCCGAAACCCAAAATGAAATATTTTTCAGGCTTCTTAATTTTGAGCCATAACTTGTTCTCCATGTAGCAATTTTAATTTCAGTAAAGCCGCTTGAAACTGAAGATTCCGTGCATTATGAGGAAGAATGGTGCAATCTGGCCTCCTATCATGTGTAATAACTATAACTATTTATTAAGGATGAGGATCATTTATGACTTCATATTTCCCATTCCACCGAGAGAAAAGATTAACATACATTTCCTATACACTTTGGCTTGATAATGCAATTCCAGAGTCAAAATTCATTATGAATAGTGA
Source organism: Sterna hirundo (assembly GCA_009819605.1). Lineage (NCBI taxonomy): Eukaryota > Metazoa > Chordata > Aves > Charadriiformes > Laridae > Sterna > Sterna hirundo. The sequence goes on from CM020441.1 coordinate 3,343,228, forward strand.
CATTCATCCAAAGAGAAATACCAAAGAAGGGCACATTGCTTATACCTTATCAGGGACTGTAGTGATAGGGCCGGGGGGTAATGACCTTAAGCTGGAACAGGGTAGATTCAGATGAGATGTGAGGCAGAAATTCTTGGCTGTGAGGGGGGTGAGCCCCTGGCCCAGGTTGCCCAGAGAAGCTGTGGCTGCCCCATCCCTGGAGGGGTTCAAGGCCAGGTTGGACGGGGCTTGGAGCAACCTGGTCTGGTGGGAGGTGTCTCTGCCCAGGGCAGGAGGTGGGACTCGATGGCCTTTAAAGGTCCCTTCCAACCCAAACCATTCTATGATTCTATGGTTTAGATAGAAAACGTCAATATGGCCGTATCTGGGGACACATGCAACATTTCTGCACGCCACTTCCACGCTGCTCAGGATGAGAAGCGAGAGAGGTGACTGACTGCTTTTGTGTGGACTCAAGTGCGCTGGGTCCCTGCAAACCTGGCGTGGCAGGTCTGCAGCCTTTGGTTGAGCTCACGCATTGAGAAAGCAAATGAACATTGCATTGTAGAACCACAGGTCAGAAGGAGGTGATTTTCCCCAAGATATGCGTTCGCAGAAGAAGTGGCGCAGATTTTCAGGCTTCTCGTCTAGTGACTGCACTGCATGCAAAGCTACACAGCATCACAGAATCCATTTCTTTTCTGTTGCTTGGTTAATACGTCTAATATTTGTAGCTGTCTTAAAATTTCAGAAAAAATAAAACTAGAGACTTATCAGAGAGTCCGAAGACAAAATTAAGCACCTATTAGAAAATTCAGATTTTTATGTTATGTAAGATTGTGAGGCAGGAAGCTAGGAGGTGTTTTTAAGAATGGTGGTTGTTATCCCCTGGGCATGAGGTCTTTTTTGTCCTTCCTCTCTGGTCTGGCTTGTGTTCAGTCAGATTTCACAAAAATCAAGTTTCAACATTTTAAAACACTGGGATTTTCCTGCAACAAGGTCATTGATGCAGTACTGTTAGATGATACCCAAAGGAGATTATTCATTAATTTCTGACTGTCAGGTTTTTCTTGTTATTAATAAAGGTAATCTATAAATATTCCTTTCTAGACAAACATAATTGAAACATTTAATGTACTTCATACCTTTGAAATTTAATCTTGCAAAAAACTACAACCAATTCCCACTTCCCACTGAAGTAATGAAAATAAGACTTGAGGAGGATCCTGTCAGGAGGCCAGGTTGGCATTCTTTTCAGTCAGAGCATATTTAAGACCAAATATGTTTTTATATTGATATATGTTCTTTTATATGTTAATCTAGTTCTTAATACTTTTGCTCTAGGGCTTCTGTGTACATCTGTTACCACAAGAGGAGTTCACATCGGCAAAATTGAATTATTTGTGTCAAGGGTTAACTGAACATAGTAAATCCTTTTTTTTCTTTTTCCGTTTATGTAAACCGCTGGTCTAGACTCTAAAAAACATGTTTATTTTTTAAATTGAATTGCAAAGCTAATTTAATAACTGTTTAATACCTCTCTTCAGTTTTGTTTTATGTAATCCTATGTATCTGAAAATATACAAAGCAGTCTTCTCAAAGAGTGAAGGTGATGCAAGACCCCAAAGACATGTGTAACGAACCAAGGACCTCCTAGACCTCAATTTACATAGCCAAATCCTTCCCTCTCAACCTTAAATCCTTAAAACACAATTTATTTAATCCCTGCTACAGTCAAATACACTGAGCGTGTGTAACAATATATCAAAATCATTAGCACAAACCCTTAAAATAGTGTATTGAATTTGTATAAAACAGCCAAATCCTTTGAGATCTTAGGTGTCACATCCAGACTTTCTGAAGGAAACACTGTTTTAAAAATCGGTACCGAAATGATATTGCTGGTTCTTGTGTCCAAGTCCTATAACATAATGCACTTCCAGCAATAATTTTTCAATATCAAAAAGGGGAGACTAGGCAGGTCCCAGGGGTGATACTGGAGTATATTGCTTTTCATCCCTAAGGGCGTGGCCACATGGTAGTTGTAGAGGAGGATTATGCTTTTATACCTTATTTAAACTAATTTTTAAACGATCGCAATTGCTGGTTGGATGGTAGCTGCAGGTCCAGCGCTGCACGGGGCCTGGTGTGGTTTACCGCACCTCCCCGAACCTATTAAAATACCGAGTTAATCTTTGGGAAAGCACAGATACACTTTTTGATTTTAACTGGGGGAAGTTAGCTCGCCTATGCACGCTTAACCCGCAGCGCAGGAGTAGCCCAGGTCACTGGCTCCAATTTAGCCCAAAGGTCCGCTGATTGTTTAATTGCCTGAATGAAAGGGGTGAAATGGAACGGAACGGCATTCTCCAAGTGCAAACCTTGAGGAAGATACGTCCGCCTATTAAACCCCATAGTGGCATGCATCCCTTGGGGGCGGAGTGAGGTAGTACACGCGCATTGTAAGCTGATGCCTGCAGCTAATCTATTCATGCTCTGTTATTGTGCCTATGTTCTCAATTTCTGTCCCTAGGACAGTAATTTTTTGTCCCAGGGTAAAATTTTCCAAAACACTTTACTTTCACTATCAGATAATGCATCAGCATGTAAAAGCCTAAATCCCAAAGGCTCAGTCTCTTGAATTGTTTGTGTCATCTTTGAAAATGGATTTGGAAGCCTTATTTTTTCTGAGATCCTTTGGTAGATGTTCCTCCTGAGCTCTGTCAGTTTGTTGTTTTGTTTTTTTTTTTTCACTTGGAATAATGCATTTTTAAAGTTACCTCTGACATTAAGAGGCTGGCCAAAAAAGGATGTGAGAGTAGTTTTGTTAGAGCAGTTATTGTAATTCAGCTTTAGCGACAGAGGTACCATGCGGTAAGTGTCAACACTCCATAATGATTCAGTAACCATGAATCTGCATTTAAACTGGATTGGTGAACCAGGCAATCTAAAGAAAGATTTTTGGAAGGGTTTTGCACGCGGGGAAGGTTTACAGCTTGTTTCTTTACACAGACCTATTTTTGCTGAAAGCTGGGGCTGATTCATCATTGTGTTATTCTAATTTTATGCTGGCATGAGCCCATTTTCTGTAATAGAATTTCTCTGGTATAAAGCAGGAGTGATACAGTAGCGAAAGGAAGGCTACATTTTTAAACTGGCACAGTCAAAAACACCAAGCCTGATATATTTTTTCAGTGGTAAATTGTAGCTACTAATTCCAGTCAAGAGGAGTTATGTGCCGATGCACTAAGCATTATCTAAGCCATGCTATTAAAGAAAGATCTTTTTCTCCTCTGGTTGAATCTGACCCGCTATGTGACAGCAATGCAAGATTCATAGAATCATAGAATGGTTTGGGTTGGAGGGGACCTTAAAGATTCCAACCCCCTGCCCTGGGCAGGGACACCTCCCACCAGCCCAGGTTGCTCCAAGCCCCGTCCAACCTGGCCTTGAACCCCTCCAGGGATGGGGCAGCCACAGCTTCTCTGGGCAACCTGGGCCAGGGGCTCACCCCCCTCACAGCCAAGAATTTCTGCCTCAGATCTCATCTCAATCTCCCCTCTTCCAGTTTTAAGCCATAACCCCTCATCCTGTCACTACATGCCCTTTTAAAAAGTCCCTCTCCATCTTTCTTGTACAGGATGCAGCAGAATGGGCAAGAGCTACTATTACCTCTACTACTTGTGAAAGAGAGAAAAAGACTTCACTGAGAGGTTCAAATTAACAATTTATTTGGACTTCACTCACAGGTCCGATACGCCACTATTGCAAGTTCTTATGGATACAATGGAAGAATGCACTATTGCAATTTAAGGGGAAAAGAACAAAACAATTCACAGAATACGCTGTTACCACCTAACAAGCGATCCCGAAAAGTAACAACACAAACCACCAGCGCGCTAGATATGAATACCTTAAACGAGTGTACAAATCACGGTCTTAGAGCATGCTAGACATCATACGTACGTTATTAAATCACTTACCCCCTCTCTCTCAGGTAAGGCCACTCAGTCCTGGGAAGTTACCTTGCACAGCGTCCTGGACAAGGGGGGGCAGAATCTCCTACAGGCCAGCTGTATCTTTGGAAGAATCTCCCTTTTTCTCCCCAAAACTTAGGACTTAAATATCCTTTTTCCGGGACTGTGCTTGAATGGATTGCACTATCTGGGATGGTTGTCTCCGGTGGTTTGGTGGCCCCTCAGGTAGCAATGTTTATTTTGTGACGCCTGGTCTCACACTCACTGAAGAGTGGTGGGACTTGACTCAGGCCATTTCGTTTGTTAAAGGCACCAGTCGGGTTTCGGTTCGGGTTTCGGTTCTCATTGTAATGCACTGTTGAGACCACCCCGGGCTGAGCCATTTCCACAGCTTCCCCCAGGTTATCTCTGCGTAGATAGGGATCAATAAGCGGCTGCCGAGGCGAGATGGAGATGAGCTGAATGACAACTCCCTGCATCTCACCTTTTGTGTTCTGAAACCGATTTAGCCAGGTGCTCCCTTTCACTACTACAGCTACCACTGCAGCTGCTCCTTATGGTTCTGAGTCGTGGGAGGGGGAACCTGCTTTGTTTTTAATCCAAGGACAGTTGCATGTGAATTGAATAAATAGCCTTGGGGGTAAAAAAAAAAAAATATAGGGTAGACCTCATAACTCTATCTTGCCTTTTTTTAAAGTACATTTCCTTTTGGCACGATGGATGGTTCCACCTCCCACTGCTCCCACTCTCTTCTTCCTCATGAGTAGTTTAACCGACAGCTTGGAGAGTGAGGAGAATGAACGTACTGCTTCCCGGGAGCGTATTCGAACCAGCAGGTTAGCACTGAGGAGTTGGGCAACAGAATTATGAATTTCAAGGAACTGGTGCCGAACCAGGGCATTTCTTCAGATTTAAGGTTGTAGTAATTTTATTTATAAGGGTTAGGAACACGCCCCATGAATGTGAGTGGTTCCTGAAGTTGGATCACAACTTTTGACTCGGTGACCTCAAGACAGACCAAGCTCTTACTTCAGAGTCTGGTTCTGCCTATACACTTCCCCCATGACATCTGGAGGTGGCCAAGTCTAATGCTAAATAGGCATTTATTGCTTACAGATGTGCCTTTCGTCTGTTTGCAAATTTCTGGAGAAAAAGGGAAAGGGTGAGTTTAACAGAGGGCAAACGTGGTCTGACTTGCTTTTAGCAAGTGCGGGGACCAAGAGGTTTTTCACCATTTTCCCATCCCTAAAAATAATTAAATGACAAACGCAGAGGTACCACTTCACAGGAGCCAGAGCTGGGGTTATTGATGCCGAGATAGGAACAAATAAAATTTTCCTGGTTGCTGAAAAGTTTAGAAGCCTTTGCATCTTGCATCATATGGACTAATTAGAAAATGATTTATGCAGGTACTGTTCGGATTGACTGGCGTTCCCTCATTTACATGGAAAGGCAAGTAAATTCTGCTTTTAAGAAAACACAGTGTTTTCCTAGTTTCATGTGGCAGCCACTCAACTTACTTCATCTCTTTGCAAAATAGGAACTTCAGCATTTCATTTTTTATCTTTTATCATTAGACTCCTACAGCTTTAAAACGATTTTCCCCCTAGAAAATGCAAATCTATTCCTTTGTAGTGAAAAGCATATTATACATGCAGCATGTAACTTTCAAAACTTTAGTTAGAAGCAGCAAAGCAAGCTGTCAGACATTTCAGTAATTGAATTTCCTTGAGAACTGCCTTGGTTTGTCAGCTCTGACTTTGCTGTCAAAAGAAAAGAAAATAGCCAGGGAATTAATCTAAGATAACACAGGGGGTATTTTGGTAATGCCAAGACGCAAACATTAAGTGTTTTCTCGGGAGACGTTCTGAGGTAGGGTCCCCCACCCCAACCCAGGCGGGTTCATTTTAGCCTTGAGCCATTATTATCTTGTGCAGAGTTCTGAGAATTAACTAATGACCTATCAAACTGCAGTACAAAGGATCCTTTCTTCCTGTATTAAGATGCACAATATCATTGCTTAAAAGGCCCAATATACCCTTTGTCAATTACTTCATAAGTGCAATTCATCTTTTACTGCTTCCGCACTTGGATTGCTTGTAAAATGTTTAGTGGTTAATTAGCCTGGAAGGAAGTCCAACTTATGAAAAACCAAGCAGTGGGAAAAAATAGCCGTAAAATTAATGGCTTACTCTCTGGTCCTTATTTTATAGGAGAATGTTAATCAGATTCTGTTGGAACTGTACCTTTGACTAGCGCTCGGCCTCCTTTATAATGGGCTTCAGAAGAATTCCGTTCTGGGTTTTCCCCTTGGGCCTGTGCTTTCCTCCGAAGGACTTGAATGTGTTGGGAAGAGATTGACAGCTCTCCTAACAATTCCAGCCAGTCCTCTAGCTAAAGGGGAACACGGGGCTAGTCACTTTTACTCTGTTGGAACCCACCTGGACTTACATTTAAGGTATAGAACTGTTATACGAAAAAATGAAACTAATAAAATATATACTGCGGTAGATAAAGAGAAAACAGGCAATATTTGAGCTGTGAGACCTTCATTAGAGAGAGGATAAAACTGGAAAAGGAGAGAATTGTACAGGGAGTAAATTACTGTGTTTACAGCTAGCTCTTTATACCTGCAGAGAAGATTCCAAAATAATCAGGTCCCAGGGACAACTTAGCCACTGAACACACATTCTGTTTTGGGTCGGTCATAAGGATGCTTAGGGGAAAAAAAGAAACGTGAAGCCCTGTCACTGGTGAAATGGATAAAATCTCTTTTATGGAAATTCTCCACATATTTTGCCAATCGGTCTGTCTGCAATTCGTGGATTAAAAAAAAAATAAAATAGGGTTTTGGTGTGTTTTTTCTTCTTGCAGGCAATTTGCCCTTCATTTTTGAGCAGATCACAAGCAGAGCATCGTTTTTTAATATGTTGTAAATGTATCATGGCACTGTTGTTTAACCCTATGTGTCTCATGCAAAACTGTGAGTAGACCTAGAATTTTAGTGTTGTATCTTAATTTAATCAAAAGCTTAATAAAAAACTAACAGGAAAAATGCCAGCAATTATATTAAACCGATCTAAACCCCCTTTCTTTTTTTCTGAAAACCCAGAGTGGCAATGTTTTTTCCTTCTAGAAAATAAGTATGTATCATAGAACTTTCTACATATGGTTGTTTCGTAACCATAATCCTGGGTGGTTTTCCTTGAGTATACAACAGAAAAAGAATTGATGCTCAACACTGCTGCGTCTCTCTTCGAACTCGTGAGCCTCACGCAACAATACCCCGTAACAGCTCCCAGGCTTTTCAGTTTCTCTTAGAAAAGGTACCGCATGTATGAGAACGTCATCAGCTGCATATCCAGTGCTCTGGGTGCCTGTAAACATCCTTTGAAACAGAAATTCCTCTTTAAGGCCTTGCTCCTCAATTAGGTTGACTCCGTAAGGACATCCAACTCCATCAGTGATAGCCTAGGGCGTTACATCTGGCCTCCAGCTGCCACTCCAGAAGGACACGAGTCTCCTGTAAGTCCTGTGTCACATCAGTCACACTGGTCTCGGGCAAACCAGGGCATCTCAAGTGACACGAGACTAAATACGGGGTTCGGGCCACTGGTGTGGGTCAGAGGACCTCAGCCCAGTGTCACTGTCTTTAATAACACATTTTCCTTGCCAATTCCCGAGATAATGCTTAAGCCAGCATTAACGTACCACACAATTTATTGTGCTCGTAAGCAGCCCAACATCTCAGCCTATAACTGACGGCCAGTTAGTTCTTGAAGGATTTCTCCTTGGACCTGCAGAGGTCTCCTGAGGTCTCCTGTCACTATCACCACAGTATCACCATCAGGATGCAATTGTCCCGTTTGTCCCTTTCCCTGGGCTCCTCTGCTTCAATGTTTGGTTCTTGCGCGACCGTGTTAAACTCAACCAGCGTCCCTTACTTCCCACCCCTTCCCACTCATTGCTCTGCGATAAGCCTCTATAGGGTTCAATAAGTCTATATAGGGTTCCTATAAGAACGTGTGACACGACTGCTGTTTATGGCCATCATTTCTGATCTAATGACGCCAACACCATTTTCTTACAGTGGCAGCAGCTCCCGACACCATTTTCTTAGTGATAGTAGCTCCCTTTGCCTATCTTATCTATAACACGATCCGTCAGGAAGAGCCAAGTGATCCTGTCATCAATTTCTAATATTGTCAGAATTCTTGTTTCCATTTTTCCCGTTATTAAAATGCCGGCAGGTACAAAATCATGTTCAGCTGATGGTTTTCTGGAATTTAACAGCAACAGAGGTGTATCAGAAACAGGCTGTCCAGCTCTTTCTTGTAGGGACAATACTATTTTTATACTGTTTCTTTCCAAGCTGTGGAACAGAGATGATGGGTTTTAGCTGCTCCATGTCTAGACTATGCATAACTGTAAATGACTTCAGTTCGTACCCCTAAATAGGACCTACTATCATATATTACTCTGCAAATTATAATGCCTAGTAAAAATAAGATATATACATCGCCTATTTAGTTCTTATCTCTTCCCGTCTGCAGAAAGTGAGACAAAAGGGCTAGAATAGGATGTTACTTTGAAGAAAAAAGTCTAAACTAAACTACGCTTTCAAATAGTGCTTTTTACTGTGATATCAGCAGGAGCCCTTCCTTGATGTGGCCTATATTTTCGCTTGCGTGACAGCCCCTAAAAACTTTCCTATGTCACTGTTCATTCAGGGCAACATATGTAAGTGAATTTTACTTTAGATTATTTTTTTTTTTACGGTCCCTAAAAGACCTTCATGTATCTTTTTTCTTAACTCATCATGCCAGAATACATAAAGAGTCGTCATCCTGATTTTTTATAGCTGATTTCATACGGAATTTTCCTCATGTAATCATTAGCACAGGTAGAGAATACAGTGTCACAGACACCTGTGCTTAATTACTGTCTGCAGGGTCTCGATTCCAGCAATAGTTCTGGCAGTCACAGTTTAGTTCTTTTTTCGAACTCCAAGCAGAATTATTAGGTTTATTAGAGGTTTGTTTTGGTTTTTTTTTTCCTTCTGTTTGGGGGACTGTTGTTTTTTTAAAGTTAATACATCTATTTCAGGAAGGACTTGATTTTGCTATTTTTGTTTTGTTTTGTTTTGTTTAAAATATTAGATATCAATGTTTGGAAATCCAGCCTTTCAATCTCGAGAAAGGCCTTAAATTTGGCAATCATATATTTTTAGCTATAAAAAATACCACTTTATTGCTTGCAGAGTAGTTGTCAGTATAACGCCATTTGGAAATGACACTAAGTGGTTTAGTATCATTTTCACACACTCAGGCATATCTATTGCCGACCTATAAGTAAAGACATTACTTTTTTTACTTTTTCATGCCTAAACTGCTTGTATTCCATTTACATTCTTAGTATCCTATGCTCAGATTTGAGGAGAAAGCAATGCAAAATGGTTCAGAGCCATCGCTTGTCAAAAACGGTATTCCTCCCAGTGCCCCTTTCTTTCGGCCAGGCAATGAAATGCTGTTTGAACGTCCATGGGTTGTCTTCCACAATCGTGAAGATCCGGTCTCTGGAGGAGCTTTCAACTCCTCGTTTCCTCCTGCGGCATCGTCTTAGAGGGTGTTCAAACTTCAGCCAAAGGTTTGAGAGCAGCAGCTCAGGTTGGTGTCCCCAGTCAGCCGGTCCTGCAAGCAGGGCAGTGGCCACGGCGTGGGTCCCGGCGTGGGCCAGCTGCCAGGGTATCTACTGAGCTTCTGGGAATAATCTGGGTTGTCTTTAGATTTCACAGAGCACCATATCGCCAAGAGTGGAAGCGTCAGCTGACAGCCCTTGCGCTGATAAATGGAAATTCAAATTCCGTCACCGAAATAATATTGTCCGACCAGAAGTATGGAAATTCCACCTTGAAGTTAGCGGCGCGCATAAATGAATCTTCAATGAATAAATAGCATTTAATTATTATGTCCAGGCACAGAACTTTCCATGACATCCTACTGAGTTCCTCTGTAGTTGACTGCAGTACTTGCTTTGAAAGATGAAAACTTGCATATATACCAGTATATTCTAATATTCCAGTACCTCGGTGGAATAAAACAGACTACATTTCAATATTTTTGTGCCTCTGTTATCATGTATTTTTTTTGTCTGAGACTAACCAGTTTTGCAGACTGTCTCAAAAGTTTCAAAACGCAAGACGAATTTTGTCTGTGGTTAGCATATTTAATCTTGCAAAGGATTTAAAGAAAAATAAAATACTTTTCATTCTATCCCCTTCGCATTACTAAGGACACGTCTACAATATTCATGTGACAAAGTGGCACCGTCAATGAGAGTTTTACAAGTCTGTTTAACAGAACATCTAGGCAGCTAGATCTTGGAAACTGTTGCATACATAAGTTTTTAAAAAATAGCCACCCAAACCCAGAAAACATTCACTTCTTTACCTTTCTAATTGTAATAATTCCTTAGTGCCTATTTTTCTCGCACTGCAACATAACAGGCTATCAAAAACGTGGTTTGCTGTTTTGTTGTTGCCGTTCGTCATCTCAATACTCTGTGCGGTTTGTATTATTACCTGGAGAAAATTTTGCTGGGCATTGTATGCCTGCAATACAATCTTGAAAGCTTCCACTTTATTTCTTGGAAAGATCTCTAATATCTTTGTGGGTCTGGTCCTTTCGAGAGAACAGCCTCTAATTTTACAGAACAATTCATAAGTATGATATATCTCGATAATTAAGATTGGTTTCTGTTTTTACAAAAAATATAGCCTTCCTGCGAATTTATATTGTCGAGCCCCTCATCAGAATAATTACGTGATGCAGTGCACTTTTTCACCATGTTGATATGCTTTTCCTTCATATTTTCCTGACGGAAAGAAACAGACAGGAAAGAAGTAAAACTTAATTTACTTTAATGGAGGGGAAACATTGTTTTTCATGCTCATGTTTGTTTTTTTTTTTTTTTTCTTTCAGTTCTACTTGCTGATTTATGAAATTTAGCAATCCGCACTGTGACCCCCAATGAATACTACAAATCACAAAGCCTTTACAGTATTTAGGTCTACAAGGAAATCCAGCTTTTTTCTGGAGTTCCTAGGTTCGTCCTTAGAATCTTTCCCGACAAAGCTCAGAGCATTAAGCCATTTTTTATTGTAGTTCTTTCTCAGGACGAGTTTAAGGCGTGTGTGCGTTACTAGGACGGCTACTCCATCCTCCAGCTTCCACGGAGCTCTCAGGTGAGCACAACCTGGTCCCTTTGATTGATTTCAATTGTATTTCTGAAGTTGTTCCATCAACTTTTTTTGATCCCTTTATCTCTGCGGTGGTTTTACTCTCATTACCTGGAAAGACTAATCTGAGGATCGTACCGTCCTCTCCGGTACAGACCCATACCGATAAATCATTTACTTTCCCAGCAGACTTTTGATCCTGTTTGATTGCACCCTGGTGGTCTAAAGGATCCACAGTCTTGCTTGTGGGATTCTTTTGATATATTTGAAGACTTTTTGATATGTTTGGTCTGTTTGTTCTTAAATCTTCCCCAGCTTTTTTAAACTCACCTGTCAAAAACTATGTTTCAGAGACAGTCTAAAAGAAGGGATAAAATATACGGGTAACGTATTACCTAGTAATAAGGCAGCTCCTCTCCCCTCTTTTACATTTCAGTATTTACTTCAAGAACTCTCTGTCTCCATTTTCTTTTATCTTTCTACCCCTAGGAACAGATGTACATGTACAGCTGTTTCAGATGACAGGAGAAATCCTTGTTTCCTCAGTACTGTGGAAATCGTTTGGAAAGAAGGAAAGTCTTACCCGAGCAAAACTCTAGAACACTTATTTAGGTAAAACACCGTGAGTTTTGAGATGGGAGAACACCTCTTGTACCGAAATTGCAATAGGAATGCCTGCAGATGAGTATGGACTTGTTCCTTTTTAGGTAAATTTGCCTGGGAAAGAGACAATATGCTATTCCAAATAGTCTTTTCCGAGTCTTTCCAGTTTAAATAAACACAGGCAACAAAGGAAACCCTCTGGGGGTAAAATTTCTCCAAGTATTGGAGAATCGCATCCCCATCGGTGGGAAACCCACACAGGAGGTTTGAAGCAAAAATCTTAGTCTAACCTTTGTGCTGAAACTTTCCTCGGCTGCTGTGCAGTAATGAGTAAGGGAAATAGCGTTTGATCCTTGTGTCAATTGTTTTAATCTCTCATAAAAAATAACAAACCAGCCTTTTGCTTTTTCTTGTTGGGTTTTTAAGAAAAGCAGAGAACTGAATGAGTCTCATTTAGAACAAACACCGGAGGGAAAACAGTGCAGGTTTGCGACCTGTAGAAATCACTTTTGTGTTATTTTGGCTTTTATCCATAGATTTTAGTTCGGGATTGATATAAAGGTGTTATTCACATATCTATCAGGAACGCACAATATTTTTAATTTGGAATAGATGTAATTGCATGTGATAAATGAGCCTGTGCAATTAGAGCCAGAACCCTTGGGGAATAATTATCTATTAGTGGCACCTGCAAAGAAATTGTAAGCAGCTGAAGAATTTTGCACAAAATTACAAAGAAATACCCTAGCTTGAAGGTACATATTAAGAAGGGAGAAGGAAAAGAACGATAAGTAGAATGGAGAGAGGAGTTTAAAAAAACATACCAAATCTGCAACGCTGTTATGGTACAGTAAAAGTGGAAATAATGATTTTATTCTGTTGACCCGTGGTACCCCAGCTGAGGTAAATTACCATCGCTCACGTGTTTTCAGTGAAGCTATATCCATTTCTCCAGATGAAACTTGGGCTCACAGGCATACAAAAATAATTTCTGGGAAAACGTGAGGTAAAAGAATACCTGTAATAATGATATCGTTATTTCTGATGTGATCAAGTATGCTTCCCAGTTGCTATTATTTTGTTGAATACTTCGTTACAGAGATGGTAAAATGAATGCACTTTTTTGTCATAATCATTTGTTAAATATTAGGGTGTTCTAAATCCGCCATAAATACATTGCTTTTTGAAATTTAGTGAGAGTTCTAATTGTTTTAACTCTTTCCACAATTCACAAATAGACAACTTCATTTTCTCTTCCTATAAACTAATCAAAGAAAAGCCCTCTTGACTGTGGTCATAATTTTGGTCTCCCACTCCAAGACTGCTTTATTTGGAGTTCGTTTTCAGTCAACGTTTAACTTTTCTTTTAGCAAAAAAGCACCTTTTCTTTTTTTAAGCAGCTATTTTCATTTGAACAGTGTCATTTCCAATCAAGCAGATCTGATGAACTTTATTCCACTGATAGGAACTGCAGTATTTTGAAAAAGTAGTGAAGGGTTTACATTTGAAAAAGTAGTGAAGGGTTTACATTTATACCCCTGAGGATTTTTTTTTTTCCCCCCACAATTTTGCTTAAACTTCACCTAAAAAAAAATAGTGCATTTTCAAAATCTCGAATCAGATTGAGTAGCCATCACTGTTCCTTTTAACCCCTTGGGTTTTGAATACTCTTTCACCCCCTCATGCTGGGCAGGTTTGTTACACACTCAGGTTATGTGCATCCCATGTGTGTTTACAGCGATGGGGAGGAACTGTGATTTGTTCCTTTTTGTTGCGTACCTCATCTGACCTCGGCTGCTACATAGCCGAATATTGGGAAACAGTGGTTGGGTTTTGTAGCTTCGGAAATATATTTGACAGCGAAAGAAACCCTGTCTTGGGGAATGAGATTAATATGTTATACAGTGTGCTCTCAGCTCAGGTGCTGGCAGAAGGAAATTTCTGGCCACACTGCACGTTCCGTCCGTGTGACTCGAAATACGCTTTGAGGGCACTGAGGTAATATTATTACTTTGTGTGCAGATTTCTTGGTGTCTGTTTTTTGTATGGGGAGAGCAGCCAAATCTAGGCAACCTCTACCCTTCCAAGCCAGAGGTATTGTCAGACTACATTTTGTATTTTTGCAATAATGATATACTTCAGCAAATTGCTCAGCTGACGTACGTAGTCAAAATTACATTGATTAATGCATTTTTCCCCACATATAACAAAAACAAAAAAAAAGTCCTGTAATTATAAGACTGCACTGTTTTGCAAAAAAATAGATCCCATTTTCTACAGTTGTAGATAGAGGCATAATACATTTGTGATAATGGGAAGTAATCTACATATACCAGTGAAGCAGATAACATTAGAGTCATTTGTGTGAGAAGCACTTTGTAAACTGTACTGTTGTAATGTCTCACAGATAATATACAATGTTGGAATTGTTAATTTTCCCATCGCCAGTCGGAAATTAACTAGCAATCCTCATGAAATTTCACAGGGACAAGATGTGAAACAAATGTAGAAGTAAAGACACTGTCTCTGAACTTGCTGGGGTGCATTTTGATGCATTGCTTCATGAAGAGTACCCGGCTTTAAGAAGAGAATGGGAAAAATGGAAACCAAATGAATGATCAATAAATAGTGCCATGAAAAGGATTTAGCTAAATCTAAACGCTGCTTTCACGAACTCCATAATTTTCCTTTAAAGCCAACCCAGAAGAGTGATTCAATAACTATATTTTCTTTGTCCAGTTAGTCTTTTTTATAACATAGAAACATAAATTGGAATGTTTTGAAAGTCCAAACCAATGATTTCTCAGGAGTATACTCACTCTGCACAAATTGCAGTACAGATGCTTAAGTCATATGGGGCCCTAATGAAGAGCAACTATTCCCCGCTTAACCTAGCCAGATACAAGAATTTTCATTTTTCGCATTACTGGCAAAGCAACCTCAGCCACAAAAGAGGGACTCAACTGCTACGCTCCAAATAAATCATAATCCCCGGTGTACTTTGTTCTTTGTAGTCTATACCTCAAGGATAAGGGGAACAATTTTTTTTCCCTTTTAATATAGCTGCATTAGTGTGTTGCATTTGTAGATTTTTGTCTTTAAATTTGGCACGGGCTGGCTAAGTGGGCGACTGTCAACTGTTTCAATTGGCTTCGTTTGGTGGTTCCTCTTTAAAAAACTATTTATACACATGCTTCGGGAACAGGTACCTTTGCTTTTTGGTTCTCAAGAGAGTTTTTTGTCAAGGGAAGCTGAGGATGAGGATGCAGAGAAAGAAATCAGGGCTGTTTATGTTATAAAAAGCGTGTACATCTCTAATTAGCTATCCAAGTAGAAAACATGTTGCCTAAACTGAGATATTTAATATTTAGAGTTAAAGCTGAATGTGCCTCCTTTGTCCACGTATTGGGCCTTACTTCTCATGCAAGGTACAAACTTTCCATTTTTTTTATATCCCAAGACCACGGATACTGGTAGAAAAATCCCATTGGCTTCTATGAACTTGGATCAGGTCCTAAGTCGGTAGTTCTGACGGCCCCAGAGAGAAGCTTGTTTTCAAATGACTTGTTGCAACACTCTCTGAAGCAATGTGCACAAATATTTTGGAAAAATTCTGCCATTCTTGACTGACTCCTGAATAATACTTGGAAATGCAGTCTGTTACAAGAGCATCTGCTCTGCCAGAGCATAAAAAAGGAGTGAACAATCTAAAGATAATCACCATTCAATGGTATCCGTGACTTTTAAAAAATGTCATTACAAAAATTGCTTTATGGAAAAAAAAAAATCAGCTTTTAGGAAGAACTTAACTAATGAGAAAAATAGGTGAATGGGATAATCTACACATTGAGAGCATCTTTGCAAGGTGCTTTGTGTGAGGTTTAGATGAATAGGCTATCAAGACAGCATACAGGAAAGAAAAACTATCAGTTCAATATAGAAAATAAAAGGTGATATTTTATGACTTTGGTTAACAGAAAATGAGTCTAGGTGATTTAAACAGCCATATCTACCTTTAAAATCTATGATTTATGAAAACCTTGTTTCTATGAAAACATATCATGTTCAAAAGGAGATGTTCAGTGGGGCACATATGGAAAAATGTGAAAGAGGTTTCTAACTTCGAGTTAATGGATGTAGCTCCGATCACCTGCAAGAATTACGTCTTTTTATTCCAGTTTTCACTGACATAGGACTTGATCTTGTTTCTCATTAGTACTGGGGAGTCAAATGTTTGCGCATCCTTAGAGTAGTAGGAAAGGCATGTTTTCTTTCCTCGGAACGGCAGCCAGACCCTGCACTACGAGGTTCATGAGATTTTCTCCTTATGAATGGCACGCTAGTGACACATTAAGGAGCAGCTGCTGAAGCCAGGGTAGATGTAATACACCCTTCTGACTGAGGAATGGCTGAGAAAACAGTCGAACCAGTAAATCCTACAGAATCCAAGCACAGAAGAGTGACTCTATCCAATTTCCCCTTTTACTATTTTATCTTCTGAATTATATGTGAGAGCAGAGTTTGTCACAGACTACCGGCGCATTGCAGAGAACTCTGGACTTTGAGAACTCAGTGGAATATAAAACAAATACAGGAACAATGAACAGACCCAAGGACAGCAACAACCCCAGACAAATGGCTTGCTTTTGTTGAATTGCCTATCCTTCCAGAAATCACCAGAGAAAGTCACGCAGAGTGAGATCCACGTCTGCTAGTGATGTGGTGAAATCGCTCATTACCTGAAATGACTAAATTTTTCATTCCCTTAATGAAATGACTGCCCACTTAACTGTTTTATGAAAGAGATAAAATTTTCAGGGATTTTGTAAAAGACTAAAAATATCACCTATGCTTGAAAACAGGTATCTAATCATAAGGGCTCAAAAGGGACAACAGGTAAAGGTATTTTTGTTTTATATTTCTCCCAAAGATAGCAACTGTACGTCACTGCCCCAAAAATGACTTTACCAATGTCCTTTGGTAAGGCAATTGGAGGATAATAAAACCAATAATAAGATCCTTGAAATGTTTTAGTTTCATTTTGGGTGAAGATAGGGCCTCTTAAAACTCAGGGGGTAAAGGTGTGGCTGGGAGGACAGAAATATGACTTTTCTTCCTAGAGCCACTCTCTCATACGCTCAGGTCCATTATGGTTTGCTCTAGAACAATAAAAGAAGTGTGTGCCATATGAATCATCCAACACATTCAAAACCTCAGTTCTTGTATTCGTCTTCACGGCCGAGATCCAAAAGTTTTTCCATCAAATACCCGGGGACAAAGAACCAACGAATTTGAACATATGGTGATCTTGAGGTGAAAGGTCTACCAGTTGCTGGTGTTTTACCTCTGGGATGAAGGGAAGATTGTAAATACTAGAGACGTTACAAAATACTCCCTGCATGGATAGAAAAAGGATTGGATTTCAGTCAAGAAAAAAGTAACTGCCACATATCAACATGATATAAATGAAAAGGAGACACAGTAGAAGGCTTTATTGGAGGTAGATAAGAGGAGCTGAATTACTTGTGGCATTTACCCTCCAATATAACCAATGTCTCAAGAAAAAGAGGAGGGACAACACCGCACACACTTAGGCAATTCCAATAAAAACAAAAAATTCCCATTTTCATGCTCATATGCTCATATTCTTGCAGTGTTAACACAACTGCAGAAGAAATGTGTATCTGGACAAGCTTTAAAAGAATTAGCACTTATTTCTGTAATTGAAAATATTCTTTCTTTCCTTGTTTTTCATTATTATATGCATTCATTTTCTTTTCTAAGTCTTTCCTCTTCTTCAGCTGCGTTCATGTGTTTCTGACTTCCACAACAAGACACTTGATAATAACATCCTGCAGTGACACAAACTTATTTCTCTTAATATCCCAGTCAATAAGAAGTTGCTGGGGACACAAGTCAGAGTGATTAATAGCACACTACCCATAGAGGTTTCAACTGTTCATAGCAGCGATGTAATGGAATTCTCGTAATGCCAGGTTTTGTGGTGTGATTGTACCCATCACAGCCGCCGTTTCACGACCTTCTTGAAACCTTTTCTCATTTGAGAATGAATGATTGCAAGACTAACACATACTTTCTTAAAAAACAGAGTATTCACCTACAAACGCATTCTTCTGAGGATAAGTCATTGAAATAAGTTGGAGCTGTTGCTCTGCTCAAAGGAAATATATGGTCAGAATTTAAAAGGGAATTTTCTCTAAACTGTGTATTCTATCTGTCCTGTTTATGACCAAGATTGTATGGACGTAGCTGCTAACTATACCAGAAAATACAAATAATAATTTTACATACTGTCAGTTTGGGATTATTCATTAGTTTAAACAAACGCATGAGAAGTCACTTAAAATGGGCCTGAAATCCAATGCCAAGTAAACAAGTAAGCTTTGAAACTACATCTGAGCTATCCACTGTGAAAAACTGGAAAAATAAAGGAATTGTTTGCAAAACTTCCTTTCACAGTATTTTCCTCATACAGATTCTTTTCACTCCTGAAATATCAGTTTAGTAGAAACTTTGGGGTAACGTCCGCATGCTTTGCACAAACCTTCAACAATCATTCAAAATTCTTCACAATAAAAAACTGTTGAACCTTTCTCGAAGTTTTTAACAAGCTGTCAACATCTGCAGAGTTGTATTTATGTTCCTTTTCACTCTGAACCATATCAGTGGTATTCCTTGCCTCACAGTGAAAGACAAATTGTAATACAGTCCAGAGAGGGCAAAAGAATCATAAAGACCTCGTATGAGAAAGGGAATGATTTCTGAGATGAAAAAAGTTACACAAAAACTTTCGGTAACATATTTTGCTACCTGAAGTTCTTATATGTGTGGTCCAGCTGCCTCTGTACAATGATGGATATTGCTACGCTATAACACCACCACGATATCTACCATACGAACCGCCTGGACGGAGGATGAAAGGCTGAAGTACTTCTTACATTTCAGAGTTCTTTTGATGGTCAGGACTTCAAATCAAGTATCGAGATTTTCCCTCGACTTGTGGCATGTGCATCCACTAGAGTCAAATAAGTACACTTTTTTTTTTTTTTAATTTTTCCTACTTAATTCCGGTTAGCTAGAAGAATTAATTCAGAATTCACTCTGCAATGTCAGCTGTATTCCTAAGATTTTCCGAAGCTAGTGTATATTACTGAAGAGCGTATGACAACTCTGTCTTTCATGGACAGTTTTACCACAGTTAAAATAGTCTTGTATCAGTAATGAGAAGTGCCTGTGTCCAGTTGTGGGCTCCCCAGTTCAAGGAGGACAGGGAACTGTTGGAGAAGGGACAGCAAAGGGCTACCAAGATGATGAGGGGACTGGAACATCTCTCTTATGAAGAAAGGCTGAGGGATTTGGGTCTCTTCAGTCTGGAAAAAAGACGGCTGAGGGGGGGATCTTATCAACGCTTATAAATACTTAAGGGGTGGGTGTCAGGAGGATGGGGCCAGGCTCTTCTCAGTGGTGCCCAGGGACAGGACAAGGGGTAACGGGCACAAACTTGACCATGGGAAGTTCCACCTCAACATGAGGAGGAACTTCTTTGCTGTGAGGGTGGCAGAGCCCTGGCACAGGCTGCCCAGAGAGGTGGTGGAGTCTCCGTCTCTGGAGACATTCCAACCCCGCCTGGAGGCGTTCCTGTGCCACCTGCTCTGGGTGACCCTGCTCTGGCAGGGGGTGGGACTGGGTGATCTCCAGAGGTCCCTTCCAACCCTGTAGTTCTATGATTCTATGATTCTTCTCTTTTGGGATTTTGCTTTGGTTTTGACATATTAGAATCGTGACAGTTGGGATGAATTTGGCATATGGGAAGTATTAGCAGAAAACGTATTTTAAAATGATAACTAAAGCTTTTATGTGCCGTACTAAAATTTACTGCTGGATCTCAGTATGCTTAAAAGCTGTTTCTTCTTCTCTGACACCTTTCATTATATGCACATCAAAAATGTTGTACCTTTATCTTCCCTTCCATTTTTAGAAAGGCAGTAGAATATGAATACAATAGTCGGATGATGCACAGTGACTGGTTTCCTAGGGCTACCTCAGCCAGATAGCAAATGTAATATAAATTTAAGACCATTTCACATCCTTGACAATCCCTGAAGAAACATACCTGACAGCCATGCCCACCTTACGGTGTCAGTCTTACCTTAACCCCCCCCCCCCCCAAAAAAAAAAAAAAACAACCCACAGCCAAGCTCGAATTTAATTTAGTGCGGATTGTATTTTAATTTTTTATACAACCCATGTAAGTCATAAAAGTCAGTTTTATCATTCTCCTGTTCAAAACCCGCTCTGGGTGCTATATCAGGGAATTAATTTTACGAAAAATCTCAAGGCATAATCTCTTCCTTCCTCATAAAAAGGCATCACCTTCATACTCTGTTGCTACTAATTCCCGTGGAATTTTGTATCTCTTGATACTAGCAAGCTGTATGTAATATGCGATTAGGATGTACGCAGGGAGTCTAATAGTGAGAGACGAGCTATGATTCAGACTGATAGATCCCTATTTATTGTTCCTTACCTTTCACTTCATGCCAATATTTTTCACAGTCTTATAGTACGTACCCACCTGTTCTTTCATCTCCTACACCCCGCATATGGGGTGAAACACAGATCCTTTTTATTATAACTGACTATAAATTATTATTAACTGCATTACAGCTTGCAGAAATGTTTCATGTCTATTAAATGGGTAGTGCAATAGGTTCCGTTCAGAATTCACCAGAACATTCTCAGCGAATGTTACGTATGTGTGTACGGTATACGAGTGCGTTTGGAGGCATCTCTTCTGGCTGTCAATTCCAATAACCCCACGGTTAGAAGTGACTTTAAAATGCCGCGGAACGTTTGTTTTCGGTTGCCTGCGTGAAGCGGATTTGTGTAGCAGCCCTGCTTACGTTCGAAGGGAGATCATAGATCATATCGAGTGCAACGGGCACTAATTGGCAAACTTGGCAGTTTGATCAGAAAGGCTAAAAACTAAATGGGCAAAGGGATTGACCTCCTTTTCGAAGTTAACACCGAAACACTCTGCTGAGCTAGTGCAGAGAAATCTGTTGACCCTATCCCTTTTCTATGGAGGGTTTTCTCCTCCGGGGCTGTCAATCCAGCCTTTTTCAGGAGCACTAAAACTACTGATAAATAAAAGTGGAGAAATACACAGCAAAAGACTTGAAAAGTACACAGTCCCAGATGTACCTAGAAGGTCAGATTCGAAATACATACATCTGAAATGTAGATGATAGAATAGCGTGGGGTGGTGATATACTGGATCTGCCACGTATCTTCAGCGAGCCTTCGTTCGGTGAAGCCTGTCCTGTGAGCTATATTTGGGAAGGGGGGGATGGAGATGAGAGGTTTTTGGTTTTTTTTTTTCCTTCAAAATTCCCCGTCATTTTTGTGGGGGAACATCAGAGAGCATACTAAAAGTTGGAAAATAATGAGTCAATGTCTTGGTTTCCCTAAGCCTCCACTGGGCTTTTTAAACCTCCTCAGGTAGGAAATACATTACATTAATACTTTATTACTCCACCTTACTAGGAAAAAGACAGCTTCTGCCTCACAAAAGCCCTATATCTACAGCAGCCCTTTCCTAGCCGCGGCACAGACATATCTCAGCAGAAAACTTCCAAAGGTGCGTACGTTATATCTTCGTAACTAAGTTTGAGTCTTGTATCTTGGTAACTAGGTTTGGGGCTGACAATTTCATTTGGCATTTGGTTTGCAGATTCAGTTATCCTTGAATATTTCCAGATCAGACTCTTTCTAGCCCGTTATCTTATATTTATTCAACGGCTTTGTAGCGCCTCCGCCAAAAGGATGTAAATATATTTGTATTCCTAAATATTGTAATACTTCATCTGTTCTTATTTACTCTCCATAGGCGTTATTACCCCTGCAATTGCCGTGCTTTGCTGTTTGGGAAATCACCCTGGGAAGGCAAACACTGTGGCTGAGTGACAGGCCTTTATCACCTTCTCCACCCCCTACCATCCAGCTGGCTGCTTAAGGGACTCCGGAATTTCTGCTTCAATGGACGGCAAATACCTTTGCAGCACTTGCGCTGTGCCCTTGCTTACAGAAGAAATACAGGCGAAATGCGAAGACGTGGCTCTAACGCATTTAATGTCTTAATACGTTAATAATGTATGTTTTCTTTCAGCAGTGCATGGACAGGAGGGGAAAAAAAAGAAATCCTGAAAATCTTTACTTTTTGGAAGGCAGGTCCTAAATCTAAGAAAAAGTAATATGTAAATTGGGGAGATTCGGGCCAAGTCCTTCCTGGCTCTGCAAAGACAATCAGCGAAAATTCTTAAATAGTCAGAAGAGAAAAAGATGGATGCAAAGCCCACGTGTGGTTTATCAGGCAAAGCGCTGCTCGTAGCCTTTTGACCAGCCGTGATAGGCATTCCTTTTTAAAGTTCATTGATTATTCATTCGGTTTTATCCAGGAAAATGTTTTATTCTAGAAATGCGAGTGAACAATTTTAGTTCATGATTAGCTAATTTATTTATTCAGATTTATACACAGACTCCAAGCATTTTGTAGGCCTTTGCCTGGGCCTGTGGTTTATGCTATTTCCTCTTCTTTTTCATTTACATAATGTTTACTGCTAATGACTTGTAGAGCAGAACAGCAAACTGCCTTACCTCCGTATAAATTGGAATTCTATTAGATTACAACAAGTAGGGATCTGGTCCAAGAATTTAATGTCAAGCAGTACAATGTGGATGCTCTGTTGGGCTAAAGGTACTACCTATTTTTAGAGGAAAGAGTAGGATTTTCTGCACTAACGCTCCCCATTCATGCGTTATGATTCCTGTATAATTCTTTGAGCTCCCCGTCCCACCAAACTTTGGGTCATTGGTTTCAAAGCTACAAGGGGAGACTGCCTTATTCGAATTTGGTATTTAAACCATTATAAATAAATTTTTGCCCATCGATCATATACCGTTATATCATCGTGTCTGAAATATGTCTAAAAAAGTCTTATAGAAGTTACCCCAGAGCAAGGCCATATTCCCTTTCCCTCTTTTCAAAACCCCCTGACACAGGACTTTACCGGGAGCCTTGTTGGTCGCAGCTTCAAGGAGCTGTGTCTGTCCATCGGAAGTATATAACATCGGAAATGTTGTCTCATCTGTAATGCTGGCATTTGGGATTTTTTATTTGCCTCAAGGCATCTGTTGGCCTTTTGCAACATTTTCTTTTTATTGATGTCCCTAATCGAATGCAAGTGCATATTGAAAAGATAGTTTTATTGCATCGACGTTGCCTCCTTTTCTTTAGAGTAGTTAATTTATAAGTTTAATCTGTCACTCTCTCATCTTTTTTGCCGCTCTGCAGAGTCTCATCTGACTTTCTGTATCTCTCACTGGCCGTAAAAACCAGCACATCCTGATGATCATCATACTAAACATTTTTATAGGTAACTAGTGATCAAAACTGTGATTAACTTCTTCGGCAGCTTATTTAAATGTTTTTTGAACCTGGAATGAAGGAAAGGAAGAAAGAAAGAGAACACAGCAGATTGTAAGATGGAGAGGAAAAGAAAAAAAGGTCCTTTAACTCTATAAAGTTGCACACATGAGGGTTTATATATATACTGTCACCAGTGGACCTCCGTCCTCCTCAGCCGGAGAGGGCTGTTGGTGCTGCCTGTGTTCATGTGAGTGCTCCGTGTGTCTGTCTGCGACCCGTGTGCCCGGGTGCGTACAGATGTGGTGGATACGGGTGCTCTGTGTGTGTACCTCCGCTGGGAACGCACCCTCACTACTGGTGGGACCTGGGGACATGGAGCTGCAGCAGCATCGCCTCTCTCGAGCGGTTGAGTCCAGCACGATACGCTTTCCTCTAAGTGAGTTGACGATGATGACGATGACGAAGAATATAATGAGATGGCATAATGAGATAATAAAGGTAGTAGAAGACACACTATTCCTTAGCAAATATGCTTCAGTTTAAAGAAGGCCAGGACAAACCTTTGAAGGTGGAAATGGTCACTCTCAGCCATTGTCGGAGGTGTGACATAGAAGAGATCGGAGATCAGAGGAGGGGAAGAGTTTCTGATCTTATACCTAAAATTACAATAAATGTGTCAGTTCCAGTACTTGAAAAGTCCTTGTTAGAAGGAACCAGAGAAAGACAAGCAGTGTGTGGCCTATGCCTCAGCACGCTCTAACATCAGTACTGGGCACTGGTGAGGCCCCACCTCGAGGGCTGTGGACAGTTTTGGACCCCTCACCACAAGAAAGACGTTGAGGGGCTGGAGCGTGTCCAGAGAAGGGCAACGGAGCTGGTGAGGGGTCTGGAGCACAAGTCTGGTGAGGAGCGGCTGAGGGAGCTGGGGGTGTTCAGCCTGGAGAAAAGGGGGCTGAGGGGAGACCTTCTCGCTCTACAGCTCCCTGAAAGGAGGGGGTAGCCAGGGGGGGTGGGTCTCTTCTCCCAAGGAACAGGAGATAGGACAAGAGGAAATGACCTCAATTTGTGCCAGGGGAGGTTCAGGATGGATATTGGGAAAAATTTATTCACAGAAAGGGTTATCAGACACTGGAAGCGGCTGCCCAGGGCAGTGGTGGAGTCCCCATCCCTGGAGGGATTTAAAAGACAGGTAGACGTGGTGCTGAGGGACGTGGGTTAGTGGTGGACTTGGCAGTACTGGGTTAACGGTTGGACTTGATAATCCTAAAGATCTTTTCCAACCAAAACGATTCTATGATTCTATGTCTGCGTGTCCAGCTGCCCTGCTGGAGCCTTGTCTACAGTGAGGTCAGCGGTCAGCCATTGTACATACACCCACCTTTGTGCTTAGCTCAGGAACCGAGATCCTGGCAATCTGATGCACGTTTCATGCAAAGTGGCCTGAAATCCTCTGAGCATAGGAAATACGATCAAAATCCATGCTGTTCTTTCACTAATATGAACACCAGTCAAAGCTATCTTGATTAAAGGTTCCCCAGGTACATCTGTGAGGCAACTAGGCAACCACTTCTAAGAGCAGTAGTAATACCCTACCTGCGGTAGCCTAAGGGATAGAAGCAAAGCAAAAATTTTCAAGAAGTAATAGCTTTCATTAGGTATAGTTGGAATACGTGAGCAAGCCTGTGGACACGCTTTCGCTGTCTTGTCATGCTGCAGCTTAGCAAATTTATTCAGGTTTATGCTTCTTGATGGAACGGATCGAGCAATGAGGTAGGGTGCCTTTGGGCAACACCCGTACTGTCAGAGAGCGGAGATCTCTTGGAGATCCCCCAGCTTTGTGCTACCTGCAGTAGCAGTAGCACGGAGCTGTGCAAAAGAATTAAAGCTGTGTGGAGGACCCGAGATAGTTTCCTTGTGGCACCTTTAAGGGCTCCGAATTCAGAGGTCTTGTCACCACGGGCTGCTTCTCACTGTTGACGTACTCAGCTATTTACTGTTGGTGTACTATTTTCTAGCATAAAATAAGGATAGAAAGTGGAACACCCTGCCAAAAGGGACTACAAGAATCATTTCATACTCCATGTGTGAATGTGAACGTTATAGACGTAGGACTAAATAACTCGCTGGAGACTTTTCTTCATATATTAAAAAAAAATAATTGTAGTCGTCACAATCCTAACTGAACTTTAAGAAGGACATTGTAACATGTCTTTAAAATTCCTGATATTTTATGTACCATTTAAATTTTCTTAAAGGAATGATTTCCTTTCAGCTGCTTCCTCTAATTGTAGAATATAGTACTAATTAACAATTTTCACACAAAAACTGTAGAAGGTTTTACTTTCCTCGTTACTTTTTAAATACCAATTAATTTACTTCTTGTCATTGATACACTTCTCTGGACACATCAAACCAGTTTTTTAGAGAACCGTTAGATTCAAAACTGTTGGTGATAAAATATCGTGATGAAGGCTGATTAGTACAAATGCAGTGCCAAATGATCTGTAAAGTTGAAAAGATTTAATGAAAATATGTTGTAAACTGTTTTGGTCTACCAAATGCAGTACTGTTTACAGAAGACTTAGTCTGAGATACCTCGAATCCCTTCCTTTTATTTTTGAAGCTCCTGAATTATACTTATTTTTCTGTTTGCCTGCTTGCCTATCAAAATGTTTATTATAAAATTAAAACTATTTCTGTTTGTCCTCCTGCCTAGTTTCCTTGATTATCCAGAAGGTTTTACTGAGAAGCAATACAATTAGCAATATTTAAAATCATTCTCACGCATATTTCCGCTGGTTTTTATTTTGTTAGTTGCAGATGAAAAACACACTGATTGCTGCATTTTTGAGGGTATGGAATCAAATAGTATACAGTTTGAATGCTTCTTAATTTTGTCACGCTTAGATTGTACTTTATACTAAACAAAAGAGCGTGGCTTTGTAGGTTGAGCATGCTGTAAGCTTCGAGTGCACTGTTAACTGTCATTAGTGAATTAATTAATCAAGAGAGGATAGCAGTATGGCAAGTGGGGTACGAGGGGGAACTCCAACAGGATTTGAACTACAGGGAGCTCCCTCTCTCCTGTCTAATGGGAGGGGGAAGCTATCGGCCAGTTTTGAGTATGCTGGGACACACGGAGTATTAGGCAATGATAAAGGAGCCTTCGGGCTCATGAAGTCATGATACAGTTATCCAAATTTTCCATTATATAGTTATATATATTGTTCCATTATACAGTTAACCGACTTTTCCATTAGCAAGTTGCTTCTATCCCGTAGCAGAATTTAAAACGGTAAATGAAGTGTGGTAAACCTGAAGCCTCGTAATCCATCTGTGGGTTACTGGTGTGAATGGTTTTCCCGTACTTGCCTTCATGTGTGTTTCCTGAACTCAGCTGGGTAATGTGAGCTTTGTGTAGAGAAGTACGGAATTCACTAAAATGAGTAAGACAAATAGACGTTATCGCTTCTCTGGATAGATACATCTTTTTGAGGCAGCTTCAGGCTAGAACAGTCCATCGGGTTTTGCTATATCGAACACAGCAAAATAAAACAGCTGATTGCAATAATGCTATCAAAATGCCACTAATATAAATGCGTGCCTATATGAATTGTATTAAAATAAGTTTTTTCTTCCATATTCTTGCAGGGCATCTTAATGGTTTTAGCTAAATACAACTGGCAGCAATCAAGACATATTCCCTGTATACCTAAGCAGATTGTAAGTATTTATTTGCAAGGTGTTGTGCTGCAGTACGTCCTGGGAACATAGTAATGTTCTCGTGGAATTTTGATGAAGGTTATGCTATTGTTCTTCCAAATTCTCTATGTATCTATTTTGAGGAAGTGCTGAGAAAGTCAAGCTTAGCGTCTTACCTTTTCTGTTCCGATTGAAATTTCTCACCGAATTTGATCTTCTGCATTTCTAATGGAGTCATGATGGTCATTAGTAACTTCGCATTTTTCAAAACTGTCACCACACAGAGAGGTTAATTACCTTTGGCGAAAATGAAAAGGTATGAAAAGAACAAGCTTGGCAACAAAGCTGAATCTACAAAACACTGACAAGCCAGCTTTGTTAAAACTTCACGACTCCACAATATAGGTTTCCATAAAATTTTAATCTTAATAGATCTACTTTAGATAGTGATTTAAATGTAATCCAATGAAGAATCTTTAGGACATGCATATCAGATGCTCAGCAGAATGCAGAAGGCTATGAATTAATGACACTAACTGGATGCAAGGGTGGGTGAAGGTAAGTTTTATTTTCACCTCTGTGACTTTGACTTCAAACAATATCGGGGGAGGTTAATTGTCAATTGAAAAGGATTTTGGTCAGACCTTTCTCAGTGATTCATACACTTCTTGTACTGCAGAATCTAAACATCGTCATTAATGCAATCTACAGAATCGTCGGCTCTTATTAAGAAGATATCAAGTTGCTTACTCTCTTTTTATTAAAAAAAAAATAATTAGAAAATGGCTTACAAGCTGAACATAGCAAAATGGTGTTCACTCATGAAAGCTGGAAGTTCTGAAGCAGCATGGCCCTTGTTACTGACCACAGCTGAACCCTGCCCGGTTCTCCTCTTGTCCTCCTAAGAGGGTCAACTGTTCAAAATACGTGTGTCTTTTTCCCAGCCTAGTGAACACTTTTCCTTATACATTGGCTTAACACTAATAGCGCGGGAATACAGAACTGGAAGGTTTCACTTTGGCCAATTAATTTAGTCCTTGTTTCTCACAGAAACTGTATCTTCTATTCCCATTAATAACTAAAAAAGCTTCATCAGTTGGGCTTTTTAGCCATCTTACCCAGCTTGTGTGCTGCTTCAGAGCTTGCCTGTTGTGATGTTTAGAAAACTCTCCCTAATCCATGAGAAATATATTCAGAATCAGTTCATAGTCACTCGATGTCACCGCATCCAAATAGTGCGTTTCTTCTCTCTGATGTATTTGTGGTCTCTTCACCTCCCCGCCTTCCTTTTTGTCTTCATCTTGACTTCTCTGTGATAGGCTTATGAGTTAGTCATCTATTTTAGTCATATAATATTGGAACTCTTCTTCTTATGGTGCTAGTAGCTCATCCCTCTACTCTTGCCAGTTTCAGCCATTATCATCAGGTCTTTTTTATCTTTTTTTTTTTTCTTTTTTAATACTGTTAATTGTCCTGTTCTTCATTCTCCAGTCCTACATGTTATCTGTTTCGTTCTGCGTGATAAGCCATTCTTTCCGATATTGACAGAACCTCTTCTTAACTTGGTCATCAGAGTTCCTCTATTTTCTGGGTCAGCATCTCCAATGGAAATAACAAACAAGATCGACCCAGTTTATTCTTCAAAAAAATCTGCTATTAATCTTCAGCTTTACGCTTTCCCTAACAGCAATAACCGTTACCAGTTTCTCCTTCCTGGAGATGTTACACATCTTGTTGAATTCCTTTGTTAGTTGTTATCTCCTTGGATTGTAACTAACAGAATCATGCATATACTATACATATGTATGTAAAGCCCAGGCAGCCGAAGACTTTCAATCAGCCCATTTAATTCCATAAATATGCTAAACAATACTGCATTTTAAAAATATAATGTAATTTTTATTTTTTTTTTCACATCTGTGCTTAGATGAAGCACATCTTTCAAACAACGCCTGATAAATTATTTCCCTAATGTCCGAACGTCAGGGGTTACGTTATTTTCAATCATGGGAGCTAGAGGGTTGGGCTGAAGTCCTGACTTTATTGTAATTAATATCAGCGGACTTTTACCTTATTCTTGGTTCATTTCAGATGAGGACTGAATTTTTCATATTATATTTGGAGCAAGGAGCTCAGTTATTTTAAATGCCATATGCTAGGAAGCTCATGAGGGAGGGATAGGATATAGGATATTAGCATCGCCATGGATCTGCACCTTTTTTCAAAGTTTTGAGTTTATTGATATGAAGTATACAAGGCCAGAAGGCATCTTTACACCATCTAGTCTGTTGTATTGTGTATCACAGGCCATTACGTTTCAGATAACCTCCAGTGAGCTTGATAATCTGCATTTGAATAAGGATCATTGGCTAATACTTGTCTTCCAGGAAATATAATCTTCACTAAAAGACACCAGAAGACAGAGAATATATCACTTTCTTTGTTGCTTGTTACCAAGGTTAATAATCTCACTATTAAAATATATTGTGCTTTACTTCTAATTTGAAATTTTCTGACTTCAGCATCTAGGCACCAATTCTTGTTATACCTTTCTGTTCTAGACTAAAAAACCCTATAATACTTATATTTTTCCTCCTGAAAATCAGGAACTGCCTTATTTTCTTTAGGTATTCTGTGTCTTCACACTGCAGTCATGCTAAATGCCTGTCTGCCAAAATTAGATCAAAATAGTGTTGTACAAAACCGCTTTTCTTTTTTTCAGCAGAGGTTTCGTTTGCAGTGGATTTCTGAAATGCCGTAACACTATTTCTTGCATCTTTTAAGTTGTGTGTTAGCTTGTAATAGGACCGTGATGAGAAAGCCATACTCCAATCTCGTGTTTTTCCTCAACAGTTCAACATGTTAACTGCTCATTCTGCCATCTCACTGTGGTGTTTTGAGCTATTCTCACAGAATTCTATACATTTCCTTTACAGAGTAGCAGAATGATTTCTTCGTAAGAACGTAACTTGATTTTTGAAAGTGAATATGGTATACGATTTAAGTCTCTTGAGCCAGTAATGTTGGTGCTTCGAAGTAACCCATATAAATAATGAATCAGAGAAGAAATGTACAAGCTCATTCACAGAATCACAGAATCTTCATGGTTGGAAAGGACCTTTAAGATCATCGAGTCCAACCAAACAACCTACAGACTCTGCCACTAGAGCATGCCCTGAAGTGCCACATCTAGACATTTCTTAAACACCTCTATGGATGGTGACTCAACAGGTACCTACACAGGAACAAACTGCTGAAGCCATAAACCGCTATTCATTACATTCATTACAATTTTATTCCATATGTTCCGTTGTAGATGATTTTCAAGCTTGATATCTGCAAAGATCAGAAGTTGAAGAATCAAAATAAACAAGTAAGATTTGTAAAACTCTAACATCCATGGGAAGAAAACAAACAAAAAAATATTTTGTAGTAAAAGATTCTGCTTGCCTAATAATTTTCTGTTCAGTTATAAGCTTATCTGCATCTGCATTGCCATATTAGTGCACAGCTGAGGGGTTAGACCTGAGATCCATATCCCATAAATGTTGGCTTCTCATCTGGTTTCTCAGCCAGAGCACTTTCTGGGAATTCATTCACAGGGAAATTCATGTTCACATTCAACTAAGCTGCCCAGCTTTGACAACTTGAGGTTGAACTCAAGCATCTGTCTTCCTAAGGGCAGTAAAGATATAACTAAGTGACAAACCAAGAAAGAGAGCTCCTAGATACTATCACGTTTATAGAAATTGTCCAAACCTAGGGGTATTGAAAGCTGGATATGTTTTACTGGGAAGTTGCAACACTCATTGAAGACTTTACCTTAAATAACAGGCCAATTAATTCTGAAAGTTTTTGTTGTCTAAAACTTTTGCGCACCGGAGCCTCAGATATTGTTACAAGCCTGGAAACACCAATAGAAATATTTACCAGTTATGAATTATTATTTTATAATAACTGTACTTGAAAATTTAATTTGTTTAGTTGTCAGTCCAACAAAAAAATGACTTGGAGGAAGAAGAAATTATAAAAACAGAGACAAATTCAATATTTGATAGTTATCATATAATTACATTGATTCAAAATCAGTGAAACGGGGTAGGCAAAGTTATCAATACCTTCTGGAACTGTTTAACAATTACTGTTCTGTAGAGACGGTCTTTAAGAGTCCAAATCTGACGTTGTGCCACACTGCTGATGAGTGTGTATACAGCTTTTCTCTATCAGTTAATGTTTTTTCCAGTCAATTTGCCCACGCTCGATTCAAATATCATTACCTCAAGTCCAAGTCCTGTGAAAAGTAGTTTTAAATTACAGGGTATGAAGAAAGAGACTTCTTGCATGTGCTAACTTTCTCAAAACGTGCCCTGACATTTTCTCACCAACTGCAGCATAGAACTTGTTTTATCAAGAATTATCAATATTTTTTCAGGCTAAAGCATATGAGATTATAGAATTGTAGAATCATAGAATGGTTTGGGTTGGAAGGGAGCTTAAAGATCATCAAGTTCCAACGCCCCTGCTGTGGGCAGGGACACTTTCCACTAGACCAGGTTGCTCAAAGCCCGTCCAACGTGGCCTTGAGCACCTCCAGGGATGGGGCAGCCACAGCTTCTCTTTCAATTTATTTTCTCTTCATGATTCCCGTACCTGAGTGTGATGACAGAATCTATTGCTCGCACTGAGAAGACTTGCTGAAAAAATGTTTAATGCCTTAAATTATAGTATAGAAAATAACTCTGTGGAGAGTCAGCTTGGTGCGGCAGTCCAGGTCTCCACAAGCCTTAAGCATTCTTTGGGTTTCATTCGCAAAAAAAAGCATTTGGGATTGAATCTACCTGACAGGTCCAGCAACAGGTTCTGAAGTTTCGGGCTGGTGTAGTAGCCCCTTTGCTCTAGCGCGTACTCCTGATACTGGAGCAAGGCTTCTCCTGATTTTAGATCTTTTTCCAGTTCCACCCATTGTAGTGCCTTCCATCCCTGTCTGCTGCCCTACTAACTGCACAGCTGGAGCTCTGATTGGAACGAGGAATTATATTTGTATCCTTTACATGAGATCTGTTTTCACATCTCTAGTTTTAACACTTAAAAAACCCCAAACGTTACAGCTTGATTTACTGGGGAAATACATGCTGCAGGAGGGACGAAGAAATTAAAATATTCAGAAACAGTACTTCACATTCTGATATAAAATGACAAAAATGTTTAATCTACCCATCAAACTTGGGTAGATTAAGCATGCCTCATCAACACAGAATATGGCTTATTGACCTCAAAATACTTTTCAAAACTAAGAACAATTGGCAGTAGGATGCACCATATCTGAAATCCGATGAATGCATTTGTACTACCAGAAAAGTAAACTTAGAATGGTTGTGGCAGCTGTTTTGAGAGCCGGGGCTAAATTAAGAGGCGCTCAAATTTGACAAAATGAATGGAGAACATAGAGGTACAGAAGAACCGGATAATTTCCTTCACTAAATATTTGTTACTAACAGAATACCTACCAACAAGTCTCGTTAATCAACGCTAATGTAGTGTCCCGCGAAAAGCACAATGGTCCGTGTGTTGAAATGTCGCAGTACAGTTTGTTACCTCTGCACGTTCTAAAACTGTCCATTTTTCTTTTCCCTCGGCAGTCAGGCAAAGTCAGACACTGGATGAGCTCGGTAGCACGGTGTTTTCCTTTGATACTGGACTTCAGCGTGCATGTTTCTGCTCTGCAGATGTCTTTATTCAAAACTGTTTGCAGCTCGGTGTTGTTTGCTCTGATAATGCTGCCTCTCCCTCTTAGACCTCTTTATTGCTTTGAACTTTCCTTTGCAGTTTTCATTTCCCGAATGATATTTCAGCTTATCCATCGCTCATTTTCAATGAAGTATTCCAGCTCAACTACAAGTAACATAAGTTTAGACCTGGGGGGAAAAAAAAAAAAAGTTAAGAAAAAAAAAAAAAAGATTATTTCTCAGCAATCACTGACTGCAAGATGTTAAAACAAATTCAAAACCACGGTAAACGTTATTCCACAGTACAGAGCACAGAAATCATAAAAAGTGGTCACACTGCAATGACACTGCTGCCGTCACAAGCTGTCCATGTTTTTTTCTCACAGTAGTTGGAAGTGGATCAGCCTTATATCCCTAACAAACATGTTCCAAATCATAGTATTCTATTAGATATGCACTTTTTTTTTTTGCATAAAGAAATTGTCATTTAAAATAATTGTCATACTTGCTGCATGGAATTTTAGCACAATAATGCTAATTCGCTGCTATGAGAGTTGCCTGTAGCAAACACAATTCACACCCGCGTGCTCACGCAGCACGCCTAGACTCCAAAGAACGCTCCAAATGCTGGGAGACTTGTGAGTAGATGTTTGCAAGGAACTTGCAGATCAAAAGCAATCAGAGTAGGTCGATTTATTTACCTATCTCTATTTTTAATCCGTCGTACTAAATTTGCTTACTGAGCGTTTCCTTTAAAAGCGGTTTTTTTCAGTAGATGTACTGTATGAGGTATGTCTTCATTCGGAAATCCTTTGTGAATTAGAAGCATGTAAAACCAAATCCACTCCCTGTTATTTCTTATTGCATAATATGACTGTTGTCTACTTCTGTGAGATTTCTACGGAATTTCACAAGTCCTTATGCAGTGCATGATACAGTTAGGATAATGCAGGCTGGTTTTATTTTGCTAAATTTTCAACTGTCTGATAAATTTGTAAGAGATTTTAAATACATTTTTCTCTTTTAAGGAACAGGACTAAAACAATAAAGTAGGACGCTAGTACACTTCTCCTGTGTGACAATCTGAAGAAAATGGGGCAATAAGGAGAGAACATAAGGCAATGTTCTTCCTTTAGAATTTTTTGTCTCTTATTTATTTTCTACTGAAAGGTTTCTGAGAGGAAGCTGATACTAGCTGATCCTAGATTTTCTAGGATCTGTGCAGATGTAAAGGAAGATAAAAATAGAATCTGTGCGTGTTTTTGCCGTAAGTTTCACCCTTTTATGTTTCCCTCCAAATTCTTAACAATGTAGGTTCAGTCAAGCCACTGCAAACCTGGTATCATTTTTAGTATCCTGAAAAATGATTCCAGACTGATCTATAAGATGTTTGAACCAGCCACGCTTCCAGTCAGTACCTGGAGATCTTATCTCATTTTCTAGAGTGGAACAACTCTTGTTTGCGTTCTAGGGAAGTGGTCTGACATTCTACGAACAATGGACATCTTAATCTAGAAAAATAGATATTCTAATTAAGAATTGAAGATGTAAAAGGTAACATAAAAGTCAGTAACACATTTAAGCAATTCATTATGTCATTTAGTAGTAGTAGCAGTAGTAGTAAGTATTGTATACTGCTATCACTAAAATCACAAAATAAATATATTACAGAATGCAAATATATGTAAGAAATTCCCAAATGAAGTGCTGTGTAGAATAAACATCTCCTTGAACTTGTAATGAAAAATTTAATTCAGAAAATGCTGGCATCTCAAATTTCATCTTAGTTGGCATAATCTCACATACACTAACAGTGATTGAAACCAATGAAAAGTAGTTACTAACAAATAGTTTTCAGTAATTCGAGCGGTTTTTCGTCGCCACTTTTCTCCTACAATTTGTTATCCTCACTTGTAGTTTTGTGATTTAAATTGGACTGCAAAGTTTTCGTCGCAGAGACTGTGCCTACCATTCTGTGATTCCCTCCTGATTGGAATCCCTGGCAAGGCTGTGTCATGCACATATCCACAATATTAACTTTACACAACTCACACGTAGTTCATGGCTTTTTGTAACTAGAGTCTGTAAGATTATGATTGAAATGCTACTATTATTTTAACAAAGGCTGAAATTAAAGAATGCTACTCACTGGCAAAAGCCCACTTGTTCCAAGTGCCAGTGTCTCTCGTGCAGCCTGGAATTCTCTCTCTGTCTGAGAATTTGCATGATAAAAGCAAATGATGAATGGACATGGGACTGAAATGTTTGGGAGAGGAGCCTGTGACAGTTCCTTTGAAGCCTTAAGAGTTTATAATGTAAATAAATATTTAGGGGATTATTAAAATTCACATATTTTACCCCAAAGGCTTCCTCTAGGGTCAACTTTTAAGCAGCTGAAGTATGCAGAAAGAGTTGTGAAATGTATGTGTGAACATATTCAAAGACTTTAGAGAGTCTGTGCTTGGAATGTTTTTATTTGACTTTTGATATGATATAATATGTGCCAAATTAGTGTATGTAGTTAGTCACCATATACATAGTCAGATATATATAACGTATGCCCTGGGAGTTCTGGAATTTAAGGAATTCTGAATATGTTTTTATATAAAGTCGTATTGGTTCCAGAATACCACAAAAGAAGAGGAGGCAAGACTAGGAAAAAGGTCTTTCAAAGGAGATTTAAAAATAAGCTGGGTACTGTCTTATTATGGCCACTAGAAAAGGTAACTTATTCCTCAGAAGTACAGCTAACAGTTTATTACCCAATTAACATGTTGACTCCAATGCAAATTAAAGCGTTAAACTAAAACTGAAATGAAGACTAATCTTGACTAATTCAGACTAAACTGAAATGAAGACTATCTAAAGCGTGTCTGACAACCAGTCAACTTCTTTGATGTCCAAATGCCTTTTAGATGTCTTGAAGCAGTCACAAGCTGAGGCAAATGACCAATGGAACTCTGATTTCCACTTAAATACGATGATGTAATGGCCTCACTACGTATAACAGCTCTGTGAGACTTACTGACTTTTTGATTCGTTGCAGCTATTATTAAAATGCTGAAAAAAAGCCTCTTGTTTTTTTCTCACCCTAGTAAAACTAAATGATGTGAAAATCTAAGCATTATCTTTTAGGTAGAAATGAATGATACACAACTTTTTTTTTTTTTTTTTTTTTTGCACACGCCCACGTTGAGATGAATTTTCATTCCACAGCAGGTAAGTAGATCTATTCAAAATATTTGTGCAGGTGTACTGGATTCCAGCTCTTTCTCTGATACTCCATCGCTGAATTTTCATGAATGATGATGTAACCGTCGCTTATATTAACTATTATGACTTCAGTCAGAATTTTGACTATTTGACAAGCATGGACGTTGACCCTAACTAATGAATTCGGTAATCTTAGGTCCATTCATATATTACTGAATTACTCATACCGTATGCTGAAGCTACAGAAAGCTGTCAAAAGGTGCTTGTCAGCCGTAATCACCATTTGTTATTTCCCCTAGAAATCTAATTCAATTACACCCGTCAAGAATAAATCAAGACTAACTTCTGCAAAATGAATATTCTTTTGTTTCACTCCCCGTGCCTTGAGGAATCTTTCTCTCCCTTTTGTCTATATTTCAACAATTTACTTCATAA
Organism: Sterna hirundo; assembly: GCA_009819605.1. Taxonomy (NCBI): domain Eukaryota; kingdom Metazoa; phylum Chordata; class Aves; order Charadriiformes; family Laridae; genus Sterna; species Sterna hirundo. The sequence continues at coordinate 3,379,549 of CM020441.1, forward strand.
GGGGGAAATGACAGAGGGCATGGCAGGAAAGGGAAAGGAAAAAAAAAATGTTGGATAGCAGTCCTTGAGATAAGTTGGTTCAAAAAGCTGAATTATTCATACACCAATAAAGTCACACCTAGGGAAGTGCAAAGTAGCTTATCACAAGGAGAAAGGAGGAAATAATTCGATCTGTTTACTAACATGTATAATGCAGCCATTCACTTAATTCTGCAAACATTTTCTTATCAAATTGCTTCTTAGAAAATGAGAAATAAATTGCTTGACTGTATTTATGCATTGCTTATATAGCAATTTTCCTTTAGTATTTGTCAAACACTCCAAATAGCCATAAAGGCACTCTATCTGTCTTGGTTATGTAGGGAAACAACAGCACTACAGTAATGCCAAAGTCATATGGTTCCTCAGAGTTTTTAAATAATAAGGTTAGAAGTACAACTTGGCATTTTTGTGCTAATCTGGTGGATAGTCTCATCCAATTAAAATGCAAACGTGGAGACATGAAGAAAATTCTGAATTTGAAATGCCAAAATTATAATATTAAAAAAAAATCCTATTGACATATAATAAGAAAAGACAGTTTTCATTATCTAAAAAAGTAACCTCTCCAGGAAACTGAAATCAGAAATTAATCTTGAACTGCTGCTTCTAAGACTCTGCTATATTATTTGTGAACTTTTATTTGAAAATGCAAGTATATAAATAACTTTTGCAAGTATACATCAATTAAGCAAAAACCCACGGTCAAGATGCACTGAAAAGACGGGGGTTTTGGGTACTGGGAAAATGTGCTGATGGCAACAGTGGAAATAACACCTTGAATTCAAAGGACGGAATATCAGTCATGTGTGTTACTAAGAACCATTCATTCAAGGAGTCGATAAATGCATGGAAAATGTTATAATTGCTCCATAGAAATAGTTATATGTAAATTTATGCCAATACAATTTTAAACTAAGAAAAACTGGTGTTCTTTCTGTTTCAAAAGTGCTTGAAATGCTTTTAAAAGGAGGGAAAACGCAGCAGAAAAAGCAGAACCTCTCCTGTTTCTGGATGGATGTTTAAGAGAGTCGTTCCAGTTTTCATTGATCTACAGTTAAGAACACATATTTGCAAACAAATTCTGGGGAAGGGATAATTTGGAGCACCTCAGACGGCACTGAACACTGGTCTTCAGGCAACTGAAAGAAGCCTCAGTTGTTCATGGTGCCTGAAACCCCTCTACACTTCCCGGAGGGTGTTTTCTGGGGGCTTGACTGAGTTGCCCCCACCTCAGTGGATCATACCGTTTGAGAAATGTTGAGAGATCATGGGTCTCCTATAAACACCACGTCAGACCCGTGTGGATCTCTCGGATGCTCTGAAGTCCATTAGAGAGCATTGACATTAGCCTGTTGGGCCATTTTGGGTGGTACAGAAATATATATAAATATATGTATTACAAATATATATCTATATCACAAATATATATTTTAACACAGAGGTATAAAGCTACATGTATGGACCTAAATATACTGTCCTAATCAGGAACAGAATCCCATCCCCAGTATATATATATATTTATTATTTATATATATCATATATAGCCTATATATAATATTACATATATAAATATAAGTACCTTTCTTGGAATTAAAGCTAGAAACCTGGCTTTATAAACGTGGCAATTAAAGTTATAATCATGAAGGTGAAAGTTCATTCTTGACACGAATTCATACTACTGAAGTGGGAAGAATTGGGTAGGCAGAAAGAAAAGGAAAGTACTTTTCAAAAGTGCGCCGTTACAACTCAGAAGCAACAATCTTAAATTAATTTAGTCAATTAATTTGGCAACCGATGATTAACTGGCATAGATCATCAAATTGCTCTGGTGAAGAGGGTGACTGACTCTGTAACTGCTAATTCACAGCACTTGGGAAGAAAACCTTGTCTTGTGAAAGGGGAATTCAGTGAAGCTTTCAAATACTCAGGATAGATCAAATATCAAACTAAAATATTCATTGAAACTAGAAAAATTATAAATGATAACTTCCTTACTCAAAACCTGTTAGATCTGACACAATAAAAATGTCTTAGATCTTGTCTTCATGCGATCATAGAATCAGAGAACGGTTGAGGGTGGCAGGGACTTGATGTCTCCTGGTTCAACTCCCTGCTCAAGTAGGGCCACCTAGAGCTGGTTGCCCAAGACGACATCAGATGGGTTTTGAATGTCTCTAAGGAGGGAGACTCCACAACCTCTGGGCAACTCGGTCACCCTCAGAGTGCAGAAGTGTGTCCTGCGATTCAGTCTGTGCCCATTGCCTCCCGTCCTGTCAGTGGGCACCACCGAAAAGGGCCTGGCTCTGTCCTCTTTGCACCTTCCCTTCAGATATTCGTACACATTGATGAGATCCTCCCGGAGCCTTCTCTTCTCCAGGCTGGACAGTCCCAGCTCTCTCAGCCTTTCCTCATAGGAGAGATGCTCCAGTCCCTTCGTCATCTTTGCGGCCCTTCACTGGACTCCAGTATGTCCATGTCTCTCTTGCACTGGGAAGCCCCAAACTGGACCCAGCACTCCAGGTGTGACCTCGCTGGTGCTGAGGAGAGGTGAAGGATCATCTCCCTTGACCTGCTGGCCTCACTCCTTCCTAATGCTGGAGACCAGACTGTGCTGTTAGCCCCCTTTGTTGTGAGGGCACATCGCTGGCTCACGTTATGAAACAGAAAGTGGTGAAATTGGTCACAAAGTACAAATGACAATATCTAAAATGTAGTGGTGCAAATGATTAGTTTTGTTAATTCTGTTAGTGCAAATGATTACTTTCTTATTAAGCAGGCATAAATTAGCGTGCAATCTAATAATAATTCTATATCTGTGCTTTAAAAAGACCTGAAGGCAGGTCTTTTGCTGCCTGAGCTGAAGGCAATTATAAGCAGAATGTAGCGGGCAAGAATTTTTTTTACAGAAACACATTAATAACACGGCAGTTGTGGCAAATATTCTAGCACATGACAAAAATTCATAAGCCCAAATCAAGAAATGCTCCGTTGCATTTAAACCAAAAATCCTCTATTTTGACTTAATGAGGAAATGAAAGGAGCTAAATAATTAAGACGTCTGTATATTACAAATGGAAGAATACAAATCAGAAATCCGGACTTTCGGAAAAGTAATGAGAAAACTAGAAGTACACATGGAGAAATGTAACCAAGCTAAGGTTAAAAAGCAGAAGCTTTTGTGTGTGAGGCACAAGAGAAAATCTAAGAGTAAATTTTATCCATTAATGATCACATTTACATATTTCTGTTCTATATTTATTAAAATATCATCTGGTGTATTTAGATTATTCGACAAACAGGACATTCCTCCTTGAAAACTGGATTAATGTTGCACAGCACGTGCTAAAGTTTGGCATTTTTTAATTAAAGGGTCTACGTAATTGGTTGCAAAATATCTGACCAATGGACATTCTGCACTATTAACATTGATTTTCTAAGTCTTGGAACTCTGGGGCAGTTCTCCAGGGACTGAAAGAAAGATGATGTTGTGATAATATTCAAGAAGGGTGAGTTGAATGACCTGGGTGATGTTAGACCTGTCACTCTGACATTGATCTCGGGCAAACTAATGGAAAGAGGCCGATAGAACACTTGATTAATAAAGAAGTCAAGGAGGTAAATATAATTAATGCCAATCAAAATGGGCTTATGGAAAATAAATCTCATCAAACTGACTCGATCACTTTTTCAACAACACTACTAGTTTGGTTGATAATTAAAACGGGATTGATGAAATACACCCACTGCATCACGAGCTTTTGTCCCGATACTGTACCACACTTTGTCTAATAAAGAAGGACGATAGAAAATCAGTGTCACACAATAAATAGATGAAAAGCTGTCTAAGTAAGTGGAAGGTTTCAAAATTAATTGAGAGTTGAAAAACATCATGTAGCAGATAAGTTTCTAGCAGGACCCCCGTGGATTTCATATTTTTTTGAATTTTACTGTTTTTTGTTATCTGTGTCTGGTAGGAAAGCATAATTTTTCATTGAGTATGCTGATAAGAGAATGGCTGAAATAATTGAATGAGACAATTTACTGATATTGTAAAGTCTGATTTTTCTTTTAATAAACTTGGGTCAACACAATGAGAAATGTTAAATGCAGCTAAGTATTGGTCACAAATCTATGAATTTAAAATTAGGCTGTATTTGCAGCAGGGTGGGCACTATCACGTGAAGCAGTGGGCTGAGAAAAACTCAGAATAAGTTGGATAATTAGTTGAGAATAAACTTTCACTGTGATGCTGTACCATAAGAATAATACAATCTGAGAAATACATAAATAAAACAATTGTTATCCAATGTGTTTGGGAAAATCTCCATACTTTCTTAGCTCAGTTCTTAGACTGGTGTAATTTTAAGTCCGTAACAGCTAGTTTTGGAGTTCACATCAGACATGGATTAAATGGAGCTGGTTAAAATAAGAAAAGAAACCAAGAAAAAATTGGAGATTTTTTTTTTGTAAGGAAATAATCTATGAATCCTTCATAAAATTTAGGATATAATTTATGCTGTAAGTAACTAAGATTTATAATTAAAAGGGACAGACGATTGACAAGAGAATTTTTTTCAGTCTATCTGAAAAAATACATAGCGATAACACCTGAGGGCTTGTAGTTGCAACTAGATATATTCAAATTACAAATAAGATAATTTTAAGAGTAGCATAAGAGATGTTTTGAACAGGTGATCTGCATTTGCTGTTCTTAAATTCTTAAATGGTTCCCCCGTGCTGCTCTAACTCAAGGAGGAATTAATTTGAAGTCTTACATTACACAAAAAAAAAAAAGACCAAACATGTTGGATGATTGAATGGCCTTTTCTGGCTGCAGTCCATGAATCTATAGCAACAGGGAGAGCTGACTCCTTTGCTCCACTTGCCAATAAACTGAATTAAGTCCGATCTGTACGGAAAACATTCACTAGCAGAATAGTAATTGGATGGTATGTGATTTTTTTGATTAAATAATTATACTGATAAAATCTCCAGTGTAAATTCACCTATACACAGGGCAGCTTAGTCTGTTTTTAAACCAAATAAACATACCGTTTTACATTAGAATTACTGGACTTTCATTTAGAGACTTTAAGCAAGCTTAAAGTGAAAGAACTTTTACATTTATGCTGTGCTTAAAATTTATAATAAACGGTGGACTGGCTTACACTTGATGAGAGATCTTGACCAAGCGGATGTTTTGACTAAGCTGAGAAATATGTTTTGACCAGCTTTCTCAGATTCCTGTTAGCAGTGATGCTCAACCAGCTTTGTATTGTCCCTGAGAGGTCACTAGAGTTTAGTAGGAGGTTATAACGCAATCAACGTATTCCTGTTTAATGATGCCAGTGTACGTATTTTATGTATTCCTTGTCTGATTTCCAAGATCAGAGCAAAGCTCCTACCAGCACGTGTACCACCTAACAGCGAGGCCCGTTTGTGTCTGTGGAGCAAACTACCGCGATGCGAGTCGCAGGGGTCCAGAGATGGTGAAGTAACATGGAATGCTGGCGTGTCCAAAGTCAACTTTTGGCAAGCCTTTCTTTGAATCTTACTTACAAGTAGCAGGCTTGAAGGTGAGAATCTGAGACTGGGTTTACCATAAACAGTAATTTAACATAATTTGCCATAGATACCTTGCTCAATCTTGGTTCTCATCCAGGGCTCTAACCACACAGGTAAACATTGAGACAACTGCTTTCCATGTAAGATTTTTGAATTTAATGAATTACACGTCCCATCTCTTACCCAGAAAGCCCCTAACAACCATGACAGGGATAGTTGGATAGGAAAGAGCTTTGTCATTTATATGTGAAATTAGTTGTGAAAACGCTTGTCCATGAGTCTGGTGGTAGAAGTTGTAAGATGAAGAAGTAATAAAATTCATATCTAGTATTTCCCAGAAAAGTATCTGCATCGTGAAATGTAGTCTGCATATACATGCACGCACACATGTTTAAATACATACACACACATATATATGTATAGAAGAGTGTGGATCGGGAAATTTTCATTTGTACTTCTTCATCCAGGAATGAAGAGCAGATAAGAAATAACGATCTAGGTTTGAGACGAGAAGGAAAGCAAATCTGGAATGCATTAGCTCTGGATAATACACAAAAATGGGCACAGTCATTTCCTTCCTTTCAGATGTCTGTTCAAAGAAAATTAGGAAAGAAGCATTTTATCACACAAGCAAAGAAAGAAACTTGGACAAGAGATACATAATTCCAGCTGCTACTCAGCAGCAGAAGTTCAGGAGTCAGATGTTAGATATATTTCTCTGTTAGACATTTCATATTTCTTATTAGAGGTACCTTATTCCAAGCAAACAGAGTAATGTGAATGCTATTCTGTGGTACTTAACTTCGGCCATTCATTAAATAGGGAATTTAAACATGCACTCCAATACAGAATCATAGAATCACAGAATCTTCATGGTTGGAAAGGACCTTTGAGATCATCGAGTCCAACCAAACAACCTACAGACTCTGCCACTAGAGCATGCCCTGAAGTGCCACATCCAGACGTTTCTTAAACACCTCCAGGGATGGTGACTCAACCCCCTCCCTGGGCAGGCTGTTCCAGTGCCTGACCACTCCTTCAGTAAAGTCATTCTTCCTAATATCCAATCTAAACCTGCCCTGCCGCAGCTTCAGGCCATTTCCTCTCGTCCTGTCATTATCCACCTGGGAGAAGAGGCCAACCCCCACCTCTCTACACCCTCCCTTCAGGGAGTTGTAGAGGGCAATGAGGTCTCCCCTCAGCCTCCTCTTCTCCAGGCTAAACATGCCCAGCTCCCTCAGCCTCTCCTCATACGACCTGGTCTCCAGAGCCCTCCCCAGCCTGGTAGCTCTCCTCTGGACACGCTCCAGCACCTCAATGTCCCTCTTGTACAGCGGGGCCCAGAACTGAACACAGCACTCGAGGTGAGGCCTCACCAGTGCTGAGTACAGAGGCACCATCACTTCCCTGCTCCTGCTGGCCACACTATTCCTGATACAAGCCAGAATGCCGTTGGCCTTCTTGGCCACCTGGGCACACTGCTGGCTCATATTCAGCTGGCTCCACCAGCACCCCCAGGTCCTTTTCTGCGGGGCAGCTTTCCAGCCACTCTTCCCCAAGCCTGTAGCGTTGCTTGGGGTTGTTGTGACCGAGATGCAGGACCCGGCACTTGGCCTTATTAAACCTCATACAGTTGGCCTTGGCCCATCCATCCAGCCTGTCCAGGTCCCTCTGTAGAGCCTTCCTACCCTCCAGCAGATCAACACTCCCACCTAGTTTGGTGTCATCTGCAAACTTACTGAGGGTGCACTCAATCCCTTCATCCAGATCGTCGATAAAGATATTAAACAAAACCGGCCCCAAAACTGAGCCCTGAGGGACACCACTGGTGACCGGCCGCCAAGAGGATTTCACCCCATTAATCACAACCCTCTGGGCACGGCCATCCAGCCAGTTTTTAACCCAGCGAAGCGTACACTTGTCTATGCCATGATTCGCCAGCTTCTCCAGGAGAATGCCGTGGGGGACGGTGTCAAAGGCCTTCCCAAAGTCCAGATAGACAACGTCCACAGCCTTCCCTGCATCCAGAAGGTGGGTCACATGGTCATATGTTGAATTTCACCTGCAGAACTGATTATCATGCAAGTTAGCTGCTTGCATTGATCTATTTTTTTTTTATTTTTTGTTGTTATTTTGTTCATTGATGAGCAATATGGTTCTGTTTGAGGGTTTTTTTTCGTGGAATAGTTTGCATGTTTTTGACAATTTAGATAAAATACGTGATTTTGATTCAAAACTGGTCCTAACATTAGGAATTGTATTCACCTTCATCCCTTTAGGAATCAGATTCAATACTGGTGCTGCTTGCACAGAAAACTGGTAGACCCATGAAGAATGGTGGTTTATTGTTCTGTAAGTCAACAGTTACTTCAGAAGAACACACATATATAAAATAAAAATTTGCAGTGCAGCCAAAGGTCTGGAAACTGAAATGATTCACTGGTAGGTAGATCTTTTTTGGTCTTTTATTCCATCCAGGAGACTCGGAGGCACTAATTACCATAATGATTGCCGATTCATTTTTTCAGAGTGTATATAGCTAAAGATAGGGAGAGACAGAAGGGCCAGAAAGAAAAGAAATAATGTCCTGGAAAAACAACATTCACTGAACAGCTACATCAACAGAGAAGAGACACTACCCAGGAGACAGGCTTAGAAGTTTAAAGGACTGAAAACCTGTGGCCAGGTAACTCTGAGATTGCTCTGCATGAATTTATAGAACAGAATCATAGAACGGTTTGGGTTGGAAAGCACTTTAAAGATCATCTAGTTCCAGCCCCCTGCCCTGGGCAGGGACACCTCCCACCAGCCCAGGTTGCTCCAAGCCCCGTCCAACCTGGCCTTGAACCCCTCCAGGGATGGGGCAGCCACAGCTTCTCTGGGCAACCTGGGCCAGGGGCTCACCCCCCTCACAGCCAAGAATTTCTTCCCAGTATCTCATCTCAATCTCCCCTCTGTCAGTGTAAAACCCTTCCCCCTCGTCCCATGGCTCCCCTCCCTGATCCAAAGTCCCTCCCCAGCTTTCCCGGAGACCCTTTGGTGACTGGAAGGGGCTCTGAGGTCTCCCCGGAGCCTTCTCTTCTCCAGGCTGAACCCCCCCAACTCTCTCAGCCTGTCTTCAATTTGCCTGATACGAGATGTATCTACCTGAATGAAATTTGGCACAGACTCAGCTGAATTGCTAATTGCAGCAGATCAGTTTTTGTCAGTCAGGTAGACATTTGTGTTGGATCTGCACTCTCACATCAGCCTTGTTGACTTTCTAAATTGTTTTAAGTGTGGCAGCTGCTATCAGTATTTGTTTTATAGACATTATTTCTTCTAGACCCACTACAGTTCAGCGATCATGTCAAATACTTAGATCTGGAATCCAAATCAACAAATGGTTCTATAGTTGGTTGTACTACGTTCAAGTGTAGGTTGAACCTCCCCCTTCCTCCCCTTATACAGCAGCATTTCCATAGATAAGAGAATTTCTGCTTTTTAAAACCTGGCAATGGGCTATATATTCTTTAGGTTTTAACAGTTCCCATCCTTTATAGGAATATTTCTCTCTTGATAATAGTAATGGGGACAGCTGTATAAACAAAACGTTTGCAACCACCAGCGTTAACCATACTGAAACTCCTCTTAGTTAAAAGAGTTAAAATATAAAAGGTGGCAGAACTCTCATCAGCCCTGGCTCAAGAGTGATAAGTGGAAGTGGAGGAAAAAAATCACAGCCTCAGGAGGGAGAATGGGCAGACAGACTTTTTCCAGGTAAATCCAAACTTCTCAGTATGTATCTCTGGCCACTTGACATGGTCAATGAAGATCTCTTCTCTATGGCTCTGCCTGCCCTTTTTCATTCCATGCTATTAATGAAATGCTGATCCCCGTCAGAAAAATGAACATGCAGGGGATCATAAGAAAAAATATTACAGGTATAAAAGTCTGCTGTGAGGCAAAAATAAAACGACTGTTTCAGTTAGACCCTATAGAAGTAATAGAAACTATAAGCATACAATAAGCACTAAGAAAAAGAGATTTTGGGTACTACTTAACGTCTCATCATAGCTTAAAAAAATCCAGTTAAACAGAAAGGAAGTGAAGTTTAAACTAACAGCATAAAAAGTTTTCTAACAACACACCAAAAATCCTTGGAACTCGTCGCTACATATGGAACCGAGAAGCTATGTGTTAGACATATCTTCTAATTTATTAAATAGTTTGGAAAATAACATATGGTTCCTTTGCAAGTGAACAACCCCCCGAAGAAAGATCTGCAGTTCTTAAAGAAAGGTCTGTGCACTGTTTGATGCAACTTCAAGAACTTGTGAGAAGAAATCACTTCTTAATCCATATCTCACATTATTACCCAGAAGTTAGGATTCTAATACATCGAAGGGATCAATAAGAGGGAACCTCAGCATTCTCAGAAGTAATTTACTAGGTGCAAATGATATAAAAAATGATATTTCTTTCGCTGTGCATGGATATCTGCTAACCCTTGAACAGTTTTCTCTCTGTTAAAGTAAAAACCAAGCCCAAGTATAATTTCATGTACTATATATAAAAAGTTGCACAAAATTGCCAGCTTAGTTGCCATACTGTTCTCTTATCTGTAGCAAAAAAAATGTAAGAGACAATTGAAAAAGGTTTCAAAGTGCCACAATGTTTTTGACATTTTAGCCAAAAAAATATTTGTTTTATGAAGATATTTTGACCTACCACAAAAGAGAACCATGTGGCTCCTCCTGATGATATCTGACATCTCAACTTGGCTTACATTTCCATGGACAGCCATCAACATTCGCATTATTGTTAATGTGTCTTCCTGCTTAATTAGCATCTGCTACATCCTTCCATTTTGTGACTACAGGTTACTGAGAACAAATATAAGCATGAACAATCATTGTTATTTTTGCCTTTTTTTATCCCTAGCCCCCAAATTTTCATTTCATCACCCATATTGACATCTATTCCTGAACTAAGTTATCCATCAAGTCTCAGTTTGAACACTGGAGTAAGAAGAAAATCGCTTTAAGATTTCCAAGGTAGCCAAAGGGATGATGTTAACTGATAGCTGTCAAGCGAAACACTTTTTGAGTAAGTATATGCATGTCTTGTATAAAATCTTGACTGCTCTTTTGTGAACAGTTTACAGGGGGAAAACCCGTTTAATTTGGACCGGTTATGTGGCATGGCTTTCCTCTTCTCGTGGCAAGTTACGTTTAGATATTTTCGGTGGCAGATGAAATCTTGAACTAATTTTTGCTGATTCTTTTCATTTTCACTCATGCGTCATGCACGATCGTGATGCACTTGGCTGTTCCTTGAGGTGCTTGCTTTTCTAAATATTAAACCTAAGGCATTTATTCACCACCGGCGTCTTCAGGGCTTTTCATGAAAAATCTCTGTGAAAAGTACCATGTAATTGGTGCATAATACTGTGGCAAATATATCTCTGGAGGCTACAGATATGTAACATATATTGTATATGCTGGTTGATTAACTTAACATTCTTATTGGATAAGATCTACAAGATACGGTAAAGCCTCTGATAGGTTAATTTAAAACGAAATTATATCTCAAAATACACACCTTAAAAATCAATGATCTTGAAATACTGCAAGAGCCCAAGATCTAGTCTCAGTAATTCACGTGGCAGTAATATGAGGCTTTATCCTAACAGTTCAACACATATTATTTGATAATAGTCTATCATAGCACCCAAGTCCTTACGTAAACTCGTAATATAATCCATTGTAAATAACAAATAATATTGAAACTGGAAACATCTGAGTACAATAATCACATATTACTGAAACTGGTTCGTTTTGAAAAGACAGTCAGGCAAAAAGCTTAAGTTAAAACTCCACAATTTTTGTCATGAAAGGATGGAAATTCAGGCACTTAACTGTAATAACTAAATACACGATGGTTTCAGATTAAAAGAAGTATAGTTTGTGTGAAAAAAACAATCTGATGTGCAGTAATGATAAAGGTAGAAGTTATAACTTGCCTGATTTGTAAGAAAATGCATAAATTATTTCTACTAGGTGTTGCAAACCGATATAGCTCCTTCAGTGACAATGTAATTGAATCCAGCTGTTCTTTTTAATCACAGTCGCATTATTCTTTAAGCTGTGTTTGTATATGAGAGATCACTGTATCTCAAGACACACAAAGATCCCCATCCGTGCTGACTTTGACAAATGCGCTTGAGTTCAGGTTCGTGTTCTCCGAGCCAAAGCCCGTGTCCGTAGGAGCTCTGCTCCAGACCACAACGGGTGTGTGACTCCTCCTGATCCCACCCGCACCACACCTCAGTGGGAAAGAACTTGGACTTGCCAGACTTCCCTAAATCCTTTGCCTCCCACACTAATTATTCTTATAATTAACATTATATGTGAGGAAAAGCTTTTTTTTCTTTGAGAAACGGTGTCTGCTGTAGTTGGTGGGACAGGCGAGGACAAAGAAAGGATGCTTTAGTCAGCGTTTTCTCTAACTGGGGGCAGAAATCCCACCCTAATATTGGCCCTAATGCCTGACACCTGCAGCACTGGGAGCTCAGACTTCTCTTGCGGGTGCAGCCTAGCAAGTCTTTCCAGTATTAGACGATACCAGGGTGCAAACATGCATTATACGTCATACCTTCCACCTTTTCTTCCCTGGTGTCCTGATTTGAGCAGAGCAGGACTAATTTATCTTCTAATGCATGGGAAAACTGCACTTTTAGAGGACTCTAGTGTCTGAATTTGTGAAAATATTTACTTTATAGCCAGCTACGGGATGCGGGTTTCAAGGTCTCACTGTTTCCGAGCTCGCCAGGTGCGGGGATGAGGAGGAGCAAGATCCGGGCACCTGACCCAAGCTGCCAACAGGATTGTTTCATACCATGAACGGCACATTCAATATAAATTAGAAAGTTTGCTGAGGAATTCTTTCTCTCTCTCCCTTGATGGTGGCAGTCCGGAGAGCTTCTTGCCCCGGTGCCGGAGCCCTGAGCCCTTCCCTTCCTCCCGCGGCCGCAGCGCTCGCGGGGTCCCACATGGGCTGTCCCTGCGGAGCATGCACGGCTTCTGCTGGGGGAATGGGCTGAGGATAATCCTTGTGCATTTTATATTGGTATTGGGATCAGTATTGGTTTTTTAGTGTTATTAATGTCAATAATTTAGTTTTATTCTTTCAAACCTCTTTATATTTAAACCCTCGGGTTGCCTTGTTTTTTCCCTGATTCTTCTTCCCGGGTGAGGAGGGGTCATTGGGTGGGAAAATACTTGTCTAAACAACAATAAATTGTTGTGGGTTTCTCAAGCCACAACACCTTGCTTCATGCATCCCAACCTGAAGAGCAGCGCACCTCAAAAATGAGCGATCGGGCTGTTTCAGGGCGACCGCGAGTCCAGAGGGTTAAATCTCACACAGGGCTTTGTACGCTTAACTGGAAATAAGGAGTTCATTTTAGTATGCTGGTGTGTTTACTAACTCCAGCGAGGACACCAGAAAGCTGTTCCACCAGGACAAGGAATTTTGGATGTCACTTGTCACAGAAATATTTCAGCGGTCTGAGCTTAAAGTGAAAGGGCTGCCTCTAACTTGCAATTACATGTGCCAATTTGTCAAACTGCATCATGCACTAAATTGCTCTACCTAGGAGCCACGGGCAGGAGCCATGGGCAGGAGCACTGTTCCCTCCAGTAAACCGGCAATTTGTTCTGGCCTTCTTTACATACGGAGCAAATCGCGTCCCCTTTTCTGTTCTTCCAAGCAGTGGTCTCTCCGACTCCCTTCCCTGACCCATCTCACCCAGCTTCAGCCTGCGGGCAACCATCAAGCCAGGTCATGCAATGTTATCTGTCCTGGAATCTGGGTTATTAATCAGTGCTCCTTGGCTGACTCTCAAAATGATGTTTCACACTCATAATAAGCCCTCCCGTGCGCTCTCCCTCCTTCTTGGCACAGATGTCCCTGGAATGTCACTTAGGTTGGCTATAGAATCTCTCCGTTCTGGTCTTTGTCTCAGAGGGAGCTGCAGGGGAAACGAAAACACGAAGGCTCTGAGAAAAGTTGGAATAGTGAGGGATCTTCAAAAGGCCAAAAACATCTGTTTCTTCATCCGCATTTGAACATATGTCTAGCATTAAGCAATAAGGAAACGTATGCCAACAAGTGCATTACGTGCCAGAATAAAATTGAAAAAGCAGCAACATAAAGCTAATTTACTCCTTTAGGGGGCCCTGAAATAAATGTTCTAGGGTCACTTTTGTGCCAACATGTGGCCTTCTGTAGTCAAACAATTCAATAATGTTTATCTAATTGAGGGGAGCCATTCAAGCTTTGGAAAGTCTGCACTTCAATAATAAATGAGTGAGGGTTTCTTGTGTTGAAATAGACTACTAAAAAAAAAAAAAGAAATAAAAAAAGGAAAGTTCCTTTCTGCCCTGCTGGATGCTGGCCTGATTGCCTACCAAAATCTAAACAAATTGAAGAAGTAATCTCTTCTTTTGCGTTCAATACATTCGTAAAAAATATTGGTGGTGAAACTAGTGACATCAGTCTCCCTATTTACACGTTTGCCTGCAAACTCTTCTCCCCGGCAGATGTTTTCTCCTGCCTTTTCGGCTTGGTCTGTCACCCTGAGATGATTCAAGTCAGCCAGCAGAAGTTCATTTCTGTACGCTGACCCTACCTTCGGGGCTGGTTTTGTCTCCCCTTGCTTCTCTGGAAAAGCAGGGAAGAAATTCAGAGGAATACGCCTGCCTGAGCTGCCAGGCACAGGGATGAGTTTGATCAGTGAGGGCTGTTGCTCAGCCATTGACTGCGGCCTAGGGCTGAGAATCCCTCACAGGACCTATATGTCTGCCGTGACGGTCTCCTGCAGACGTGTCAGCAGAGAAAAAAGAAAGGAAGATACATTGGCGTTTCCCAGAATGCGAAGATACAAGATATGATTCACACTGAAGGAGGGTAGATTTAGATTGGATATTAGGAAGAAATTCTTTACTGTGAGGGTTGGTGAGCCCCTGGCCCAGGTTGCCCAGAGAAGCTGTGGCTGCCCCAACCCTGGAGGGGTTCAAGGCCAGGTTGGACGGGACTTGGAGCAACCTGGGCTGGTGGGAGGTGTCCCTGCCCAGGGCAGGGGGGTTGGAACTGGGTGGCCTTTAAGGTCCCTTCCAACCCAAAGCAGTCTGTGATTCTGTGATTCTGTGGTTCACTTTTAGCCAGCTGCAGCCTGCTGAATTCCTCACCCGTGGCCGTGTTTTAACTTGCTGTCTGTGCCCTCCAGCAGATCCAGCCCTTTGCAGACCCTTCCTCAGGAAGTTTGGCGAGCAGCTCTGGACAGAGTGGTGAAGCACTCGTGTAGAAAGGTTACGAATGTCCCAGTGACCTGATGACGACCAAAGTATTGAAGATGAGCATTGTGGTTCTTCACAGATCTCTCCTGAGGTCCTCAAGATGCAGCTTCATCGTTCAGAGACATGTCCCCCATAATGGGTCATGAGACAGGAGCAAATCCCTGCAAAACAATGTATGGTGGAAGCGCCTTGTTTTCTATGTCAGTAAAAAAATCTTGCCACTCAGTTTTTACACAGAAACAACATTTAACTGTTAAATACCACATTTGTTATTCACTTTTAGATTGTTCATTGTGCACACGACCGCGTTCAAGGCTCTGCTCAGTCTCTGGGGTCTCTCTGGGCAAAAGTCTTTGAAAGAATTACTACGCGTCATCAAAACACATTGCAGAACAAATACGCATTACCTCTAACAAAGTGTTTTAAGAAGGTAAAGCTTTTGCTTTCACAGAGTTTTCTTCAATTGTATAAACTTTATTTGTTGTAGACTGTGATTATAAATTTCCTGAGCAGCAGTTAAACAGGAAAGATTAAAGTTAGTAGATGAATGTGAAATAAACACTTGTGAGGTATTTCTGCTCTGACTTTAAGAAAAGTCTTTTTGTAATTACACAGTGATTAACAACTGTATTTGTATTTTCTTATCTTGGTGTCATAAACATCCCGCTTTTTGAAGCTGGAATTAATATGAGCTTTGAAAAAGAATACTGATAGCTCTTTTGAATGTTGAACAATATTTTCTTTGAGGATTATGCAAATTAGTGTTAAAGTCTCATTAAATGATAATTTTTAAACCAACTCTAAAGCCGAACTCAAAAATTTCTTAGCTGAAATTCAGATCAGTGGAGCATGAAGTTGGTAGGTAACACCTTGCTAGATATGTCGCTCATACTGCTACATTCTATAAATATTTTATTTGCACGCAATATTTTCAAAGGACTAATTGTCTAATATGTCGTTCAATTATTTTCACAATATAGTTATGAACCGATTTACATATTCTCAATACTAAATATAATTTTAACTTCTTTTAGGCAAATTAGACTATGCGCGAAGAGGACCTTTAGTCTGATAGCCAGATACTGACAGGAATGTAAGTAATTGGTTTTTGAGATGGTGTAGCAGTGTTTAAAAGATAATTAACTATAAGTTGCATTCTTTAATCATCTAATCGCTGCCTGCAATCCGAGTCCTGCAATAATGACGGGACACTTTTCATACAGAGCAAAGTTTAAACAGTTCATAAGCTTCTTTTCTTATCATGCGGTGTGTTAAACACGTGTGACAATTGACTAGGTCAAAATGTGTGTCAAATTAGACAGCCACTAAACAGATTTATTGTAAAACCATTTAAAATATCTTTTAAAAGAGCCAGGAGGGAACTGAGGAAATCCTTGATAAATCATAGTAATATTAAAGAATGTCAGAAGTAAGCTTGTGGGGATTTGAGCCTGGGTGTCTACTCACTTATTATCAAAACACAGGAAATTTCCTGCCACATCTGAGAGGGAGAGAAATTGCACTAGTCAATGCATGTATTAAAGGAAATAAGAAAGCAGCAGCCCCCAAAAGGCAAATAAAGCTGAGAAAGAAGTTGGGAGATGAAGATAACACACTATTCCCAGATGAATCTTGCAATATTTGTTTTCCATTCATTTTTATTTACTGAGAATTGGGTTCCTTCATAAATATAAAAACAAAATTACAAATAAATGAAGACAAAAAAAAAAGATAAATAACCTTGGACACTTTGTAGATTGTTTACAACAATCTGTTTCAACCGAGTAGTAAATCAAAAGCTGCTTTATTTAAAGTCAACAGATTTCAGGTTCTGAACTTGTGCTTCAGCCTAGAATTTATTAACTGTGTACATATCGCTAATTGTAAATGTATTATTAAGTAGAAACACTCCATAAAGCTTCCTGTGTTCACATTTCATTCTTCTTTGAAGATCCATATATTGTTTGTCAGGAATTACTTTTCTTCTTCAGAACATTTCAGTGATGAGCGACCCTTTCAAAAAGAACACCAGCGCTCTGATTTATTTTGAAGGCATTCTCATTAAACTGTGCACTGCTATATCGAAATACATGATTACTCCAAAAGTGCTGACACAAATATTTTTTTCATATTACTCTTTAAGTTGGTTGATTTTCTGTGAATGTTAAATCAAGGACATGAACGTACACTTCATCTGCATAGAGATGAAGATGCTTCATATATTCATTATTTCTTCCTCTGCAGTCAGTTTTATGTATATAGATTTTTTTGAAGAAAATGCACTAAGCAAGTGTTTAATAAAACTATCAGTTTTATAACCCATACAGTACTGTAATTTTTTGAAGTTTAATTATAGGAATAAACACGTCTATTAGTAATAACTGTACTAATATCCATTTCTATAAATACTTCAAGACAATTCAATAAACTAATACTAACATTTATTTGTTTGCACTTTTATAGCCCTGCTGTGCCTAAGTTATAGTTATAGTCGAGGAGTTGTTCTAATTTAGCACCTGTTTAAGCCATTTCTATTTTTCTACAAAACATTTGGAACAAAGTTTTTTAGGCTTCTTCTCAATACAAATGACCTTTTTTTTTTTTTTTTTTTACTGGTGTATTATTGCTTTTCAGAGGGATTTGAACTTCGCAAAGGACTTTCTGTATTTTGAACATTGACTGTAAACAAGTTTAGAGCGTGTTAGAAGCAGGGAGACTGATTTTAAATGCATTTTAACAGCAGTTTGTTGAGACATTTGTCTGTTAATGTTTCTAAAGCCAGGTACTAGATGTGCTTGTGGTTTGCATATCTGATTACATTTAGAGTATTTACTAAATAATGTTTGTTTAACTGAAATACCACATCCTGAGTATGTGAATGAGGTCGGATTTTGTGATGAATATTCTGGTCAAAACGCCTGTTTGTGCATTTGTATAGGTGAGATTTGTTCATGAAATGCAGAAAGAAAAGGATGACTGCTTCCACAAAGTGTCACATGATTATTTAACATTTTCTTGTCATTAAACCTACAAAAAAAAAAAAAAAGTATCCGTATATATATTTGGTGAAAAAATTAAATACCCCCTAGGAATTACATTCAGTATTATGATTTCTCCAGTGTCTTGGGCCTCCTTCACATGCTGCAGAACATGTAAGTGGAGAATTTCTTCAAAACTCACTCCGCTTTTGACCTCTGAATCATCCATGCTGTCATACTCTCATGAGGATTTAGGCTTTTTTTTTTTTTCAGATTCGCTGAATTTCTTTGATGTCCCTCATCAATATTATAAAAGTAATTATCCAATTAGTTGTTAGAAGTTATTTAAAACAGGGTTGGGGGTCTTCTTTGTTTGTTTGAGGTTTTTTTTGTTGTTTTTTTTAAATAAACCAACTTTTCTTTCTTCCCCCTATCACTGCTGCTTGAAGCTCCTGTAACATGCTGGGAGGCAAATTAGCACAGCCCTCTGGATATCATCACTGCGGAGGGTGTCAGAGAGCACTTATTAACTGATATCATGCCTCGGTTACATACGCTCATTAACATCTTTACTTTTACTGAAAAGCAAATTTCATCCTGCTCATCTTCCGAAAACGGTTTAATCCTTTTCCAGCCACAATATGGGAGGTTTCAGAGTACCGCTGGTGACTATTTCCAGCACACGTACCCACAAATAAGACTAATCTTCCTTCCAGCTCTCTTCTACCACACATATCTTGCCCAAATATTTTGGGAAACAGATAAAAATGACAGCGCAACCTGTCACGTCTGTACATTAGAATTCCTTAAATTATTTGAAGATTTTTCTTCATTATTTTCTTTGCGGAAACCTAGACCTTTTCTTCTTGAATAATATAGCTTTGGAGAAAGAAGTAGTCTCCCCTTTAGCAAACAAGAGGTCTCAAATTCTGCAGCTACAAGCAGCAATAATTCCTGCACTAACAATCTGCATATAATTTGTGCCTCCGTCCACAAGAAACTTTTTTAGATCCTAGATGAAGGCGCTTGAGATTTAAAGGCTAGTAAAGCGGAGATTTGTAGATTGCCACCAGCGAAAAAAAAAAACCAACCAAAAAAAAACCTAAAAAACCCCACAACAAACAATTAAGGAGAAAAGGTAAATGAGAAAAGCTGTAAAAAATGAAAGGGGAAAGAAGCGGAGGCAGAATTAGTGGAGAGCCTGAGTTATCACTTTGACAGCGATAACTTCGAGAGGAAAGAAGAAAGGTAATAGACAGGGAAGACAGAAAGAGGCAGAGACAAGAAGGATTATGCAGCACAGGATTGTCTTTGAACGTAGTGCAGAACAGAAGCGTCTAACTTCTTAAGTGGAAATATCTTTCTTTAAACACAGAAAATAGCTGGATGCTCCAGGACAGCATGCTGGTTTTTGGTTGAAGTTTATGATATCGGTCCTGATCCCTAATCCTTAAGTGAAGTGGGTTCAGTCTGCACGTGATGGGGGTTCAGACCCTTCTTAGCATGACGCTGATACGGCTCTTATGTGTGTTTATCAGCTTTCCGGGTAATTAATTTTATTTTGGAATGAAAACAAAAAGTTTTTGAGGAACGGAATCAGACTAGGTGAGCCTCAGGTTTCCAGTCAGTCCTTCTGGTCAGAAGCAATCTGGCAAGACGTCAAAAATCTAGTTACAGAAATCTTCATAAAAATCAATATCTCACTGCGGAACGTCTTGACTTTGAGAAACAGTGTATTTTGACAGATTACACGTTGTCAAAAATATTTTGACCGGTTTTAACTTGTCAGTTCAACATTTTCCGTGGGGCTGTGAAACTCACTCCTCCCTTTGGACTGTAACATGCCAAATCTGCTGCCCGTCATTTCAGAGCGTGATGGGGAACTGCTTCCTGTCATGGATTTTGTGGCAAACACCAAATAATTTCACACTAGAAGGGATGTGTGGAAACACCTTATCACTTTTATTTAGTTTGTCTGGTTTGGTTTTCTATGTATGTTGAGGTAGACATGAAAGAAATTCAGGCTCCGTGAAGCCTGTAAAACCCTGGTGCTGGACTCAGCGAGGATGCAGAACCCTACAGAGCGAGGTCAAAGTATACTCCATTGTATGACTCCAACGGCAGAAGTTCTGAGCGACAAGCCTCAGCAGTCAATAAAAAAAAATACACCCCCAAATCAGCCTGCTTTGTCTCCCTTACTCAGTACTACATGAAATACTCTCGCTCTCGGCCTAGTCATTGTGTATGCACATTTTCTGATGACTTCTTTGTGTAAAAAATATGTGCAGTTCTTGCAGGGTGGATGAGAAGCCAGGTTCTCCCGTCTTAACCGATGAATTAAAAAAATACTGAAGAGGTCGAGTAAGTCAGGAATGCTTTTGCACAGTGGACCGTAATTGGCGGGAAATAGTGAAAATTGCCTATAACCACAGGATAAAACATTTCAATGGGAGATATGGGTACGGAAGGTAAAGAAAGGTAGGTAAGGAAGGTAAAGTTGTACCTAAATTTTCCATACTCTGGGTGACAGTTCATAGAATCATATAGAATCATAGAATGGTTTGGGTTGGAAGGGACCTTAAAGACCATCTAGTTCCACCCCCCTGCCCTGGGCAGGGACACCTCCCACCAGCCCAGGTTGCTCCAAGCCCCATCCAACCTGGCCTTGAACCCCTCCAGGGATGGGGCAGCCACAGCTTCTCTGGGCAACCTGGGCCAGGGGCTCACCACCCTCACAGCAAAGAATTTCTGCCTCAGATCTCATCTAAATTTCTGCTCTTTCAGTTTAATACTGTTACCCTTTGTCCTATGGCTACACTCCCTCACAAACAGTCCCTCCCCATCTCTCTGTAGGCCCCCTTTAGGGACTGGAAGGGGCTCTAAGGTCTCCCTGGAGCCTTCTCTTCTCCAGGATGAGCAATCCCAACTGAAATCATGGACCCATCTTATGAAGAGAGACGAAGGGGAAGAGGTACTGTATAAGAAAGAAAAAAACAAATTTCATGAAGAATGTCTTCATTCCAAGTGAAGATTCTCAGAGGGAAAGGGTTGGGGAAAAAAGTCTATCTTCTGAATCTTGACTACGTTCGCATATGAGTTGGGTTAACTCTTACAAACTTCCAGGTAACCAGTGCTATAAAACCTTAATTAAAGGCCAAAAGCAAAAGCAAAACAAGCTGTTTGAGGTCTACAGTTTCAATGCCTCCAGAAAGAAATGACCTGTAAGCACTCGTGGCCGTGAGAGCTCAGTTCTGAACACAGGTATCCAAACGTTAGTCTTCTGTCACCTCAGGAGATCTCAGATAACAGGTCTTTGTGACTGGGCCCTGAAGAGAAAATGACAAAAGAAAAGTTTTGTGAGGCGATAAATATAGCAAAAAGAAAAAAAGAAACATTTGGAAAATTATTGCCTTCAATGAAACACTGCCCTGAAAGATTTAAAGAGTTTTCACTTAGTGGCTCTTCTAGCCAGATTCACTCACATATATGGGAATAAGATGTACACCACAGATGTCTTTGAACCTAATATATAGGAATATTGGGTCTTTACCTTGCCTAAAATCTTTACGGAAAGAGGGATGAAAAGAATAGATATGCACACACACGGATTTTTATACATGCACATATGTATTTGTGTGTGCGCGCTTTTAATATTTTCTGTGAATTCTGTTTTTATTAAACTGTGGAGCTAGTAATAATAGATTGATATCATATGATACTTATTGCAGAAGCTTTCTGCAATATCTACAGTCTATCTACATTAACTGGCAGATAATGAAACAAATATTTTACGCCGGGAGTTTTGATGGACAGCACAGTCTCTTTCAGCGGAACTTAACACTCGGGCAAGTTAGAACTTATATTGCAGGACCAGTAACAGATTTCCGAGCCGAATCTACTTTTCGTATGAATTTAAGTTTTCAGTTCTTATGTCTGATATTCAACTGTTGGAAAAATGTTATAATACTCGACACAGAGTATAGATGATTTACTAAACTGCCTATGAATAACTATTTATAGCACACGTACCCAAATATATTAAATGGACTATAACAGTATTTGCCAATGTAATATGCATACATGCACATTTATTTTTCTACTGAACGCCAAAAGCATGTCCAGAAATGTAGACGGCACAGAATATATTGTTCTTTCCTCCAGGCTCTCATAATTTAAATATCAAATAGAATTTTTATATGCTTACTTCTTAGCAGTAAAAACCCCGTAACTTTTACATGATAGATGTATTTCTAGAAAAGACTGCTGTAGCATATTACATCTTTTTCTTTAGCGTTCTCTATTGGCTTTATAGACATTTTCTTCGTTCATTTTTCAAGAAGGGAAATGAATCCTCAGGGTCGGTTACCTAAAAGATTACAGGGAATTAGAAAGCCACCAATGGTGTTTGTGCAAACTTAACAAAAGATGTCAATTAATGTTGCAAACATTTAAGATCAATTACTATTTAATGGTACGCAATAATCTTGTTTAAATCATTTTAGGAATGCTCCAGAGTCTTTACATTATGGACATTAAACAAATACGAACGTACATGTGAATGATCAGCTGTGGTAAGACACAAGAAATGATATCTTTCTCCTCACTTATAAACAAGTAGATCGGACTTCACTCCCATTAATACTCATCACAGGAAGTCAGCCACAAAATCCATCAGTTTACATCAGTATAAAGGCAAACTCAGGTCATAACGAGGCATGAAAGGCCCTGTTATCACTTTCTAAAACATATAAAAATGGAGACACATCCCTTAAGACCTTCTATATTCTTTTCAATCCCTTATGACTAAAAAGTTACCCTTCCAGAATAAAGAACAGCCCTTTTGCGTACATGACTGCTTACAAAAATTTTTTGGTATTTTTTAATATAAAAGCACTAATATTTAAATAAATTAAACTATATTTGATAAATATAAAATACACATTGGTCGTAAAGTTTTATGAGTTATATAATTTATTTACAAAATATTTCCTTTTTTTTTTTTTTTTTAAATTGAGGTTTACACCTCGTACTCTTTTTGCAGGGAGAAAAGGCCTAAAGGATGTAAGAAAATCGCTCTTGGATTGCGCAGTAAAATAATGAAAAATCCCAAACCAGGACTGACAAAGAAAAAGGATTTCCTTGGACCCAGCAGAGTCGTACGAGGGAGAAATATCTGTTGGCAGTAGTCTTTCGCCTTAACTAAATTTTCTGTAAGGTTCTTCCCCTCAACATTAACATTTTTTTGACAGGTTAAAGTCCAAAATAGAACTCACCAAACCTTGATCTTTAGATGATGCCTTCTAACTGAAGAAGCTCTCTGGGATAAAAAATGTCTTGTGTTTGCTTGGTTTGTGGTGATTTTTGAAATTTTATTTTGCTTTCCTAGAGGTAAACCCAACATCCTTAATAAATATTATTTCAAAAATATAAAATTTAGGCATCTAGGATACAGAAATTATAACTATATCTTATCCAAGGGCAAAAATCCCTCTTTTTGTTTCTTTTGTGGAACCGGGTCGTATAAGATCTACCTAATGTCTTTGGGGCATCATTTTATACCAGGAGAAATGCATTTCCAAGGGGATCTGGTTTTAAAGAATTTCTCTTACTTCTCTTTCAAGGTCCATGTACAGGTCCGTTGTATGAGAACATTAGTTTGTCCAACAGAAAAATACAGCTTTGGTACATAAATTTATCTTTTTTTGCAGCCATCTTTGCCTTAGGAAGCCCCAAGGCCATACAGCTCAAACAATATCTGAGAGCATCGCTTTAGTTCCTTAAGTTTCCGCTGACAAGGTGCCCTTGGTGCAAAAAAAGCTTAGGGCATCAGACTAACATACAATTTTAGAAAACTGTGTCTTTGAGAAGAGAGAAAGCAGGATTTCTTTAGAAAAACTCCAAGGCCGTCCGACTTGAACTCCCATATTAAGTCGGGTAATTATATCAAACCCCTCAGTTGTAGCCAAAGACACGCGCGCGTCAGGACGCTAATCCATGCCAAATAACAACACAACTAAATGAACAAACAAACAAACAAACAAGCAAGCAAACTTCCCCAAAGACGCCTTAGGGCATCAGCTTTGTTCAGGTGGTGTTTGGCTAGGATAGCCCAATGGCATAAATGAATAATAAAATGCAGTAGACAGACCATAGCCCAGGCAGCCCACGCACAACCCAAGCGAAAGGTAAAGGGGCTCTATTTTCACATAATTTTTTGTAAGAAAAATGTGAATTGCAAAGGAAAGAAGAAGAAATGGACGTTAATACAGGAAGACAACTCGAAGTGGAAATGGAGAAGGGAAAAGGCACAGCAGAGGGTGAGGATGAGAGTGGAAATAAAGAATTGGTTAAAAAGGGA
This sequence comes from Sterna hirundo, assembly GCA_009819605.1. Taxonomy (NCBI): domain Eukaryota; kingdom Metazoa; phylum Chordata; class Aves; order Charadriiformes; family Laridae; genus Sterna; species Sterna hirundo. Next base: position 3,403,833 of record CM020441.1, read on the forward strand.
GGAGGAAGGAAAGCAGGTGGTTCTGCAGGGAATGACATGAGGTTCTTTGCACGTTATAGCATTATACGCTATAGTAGCACCGTATTATTGTTATATGCTATATTATACATTATAATAACACTTTTACAGACTAATTTTTTATATAGGCCAGACTAGATATTTTAAAACAGAAAGTAAAAGAAGTTTCACCTTTAAAAAGTTACGATCTTACTGAGACACAACGGGAGTATGCAATTATAAATCAGCCAGAGCAGAAGAGCAGCAGGTACGAAAAAAACCAGCAGCAAGAATAGCTTGTGTACAGCCAGGTCATTTGTATAAAACAAATATACAAAATATCTTCATAAAAGATTCCCATCTTTTATATTTCTTGATTCTTGTAGGAGTCATGGCAAATTTTTGTACTGAGAGTTATGAGAGATGTAATAGTAGAACAGAGGGAAGAAAGAGGAAAAAAAATTACACAATAAAGGCATTAAGTCACCGTCTCCAGTCTCCGTCTTTAAAATACTGATAAAAAAACCATTCCTTCCTCCTTTTTGTATTAAACTAAGTAGTGATTCAGCAATGATTTATTTCGGTTTAAGCCATGAACTTTTCCAGCAAATGGTTGTTAATGTCCCAATGATGCCGTAAAGGTTTTGCAGCTGGTGTAGCCCACCCCTGCCTTTGTAACCCCTGAGATCCTATTTATTTAATTTGTCTGAAGAAACGAATGGGGAGGACACCAGGCTTTGATGTCGAACATTCTGTCTCTATACAAGGCAGCGTAATTCAGGTCAGGAACATCCAGAAGTAGTTTGTGGTGACTATGCAATTTTCTTTTTTGTGAAACACATGTTTCGTATTATTTAAGCTCTATCGGAAAGGGTTCTTGTATACAAGTAGTTAAGTATATTTATCCCACAGACATTTACCGCCTCAAAGCAATGCCATGAGAGCTCGAGGAAGAGGGATGAAGGGCAGCTGTGCACAATCTGCAGGATCAAGCCAGCTGTTAATGGTAAAGGCTGGGTTAAGCACTTGTGAAACAGAGGATACGGGAATGTGCTGCCAGCCTTAGTGATTTTAATCATCTTTATTGATTAAGGAAATGCTCCATATAAAAACTCTTGTTCCACAGCGACGTACTTAAAAGTTTTATAGAGAAGAGCTGGGAGTGCCCCAAGTGCCCCATGGCTTGCAGAATTTTTATTTAGCTACAAGCTAGTTGCTTTAAATTAGAATTTGGCCTCTGTTAAGGAGAGATCAAAGCAGACAGGAAGAAAGAAGGGCATATGCCTTCTTAATTGACTTTGCTGAACACATGAGGAAATTAGGTCTTTTGAAGTGAGAACCTCAGAAAAATTCTCACACGTTGACTCTGTATAAGCTACGGATTCCTTATTCGGTGGCAACTGAGGTAAGTTGAATGTTATCCGAAGGGCTGGATTTCTGCTAGCTGCCGGAAACCATGGACGGTGAGTTTACTGAAAGAGTTCTGAAACGTTTAGAGACGAAGTGATCTGCTGCCGTTCTTCTCGAAAGCATCCATGTGGCGCATGCTACATAGTGCTGTTGCGGTAGGAATAAAACAAAAAAAGCACTCTGAAGGAATTCGTGTGTGTCGCGCTGTAAATCTGCCATCCCTGTCGTGTCCTTAAAGATAAAACCATGCATTTAAAAACCTTAAAAAAGAGAATGCAGGTGGAGAAATCTATATAAAGATCATTAGAGTATTTCTAAAGTATAAAAAACATTTGTATGTTCTTTATATAAATACCTGTATGTATATATGCTACATAAAGCACATATAGAGCATAAAAGAACATTACGGTATTTACTGATTTATAATATATGTTTCAAAAGCATTCACAGAATTCAAAATATATTTATAAACATTTTATACCAGTTTCAATGCTTTGGGTGTACGTTAAATACTGAGTATCAACATAAATGGAGATATCAAAAATTGAGACTATTAGAATGATTATTTTTTATACGCACGTTTTACACGTTTTGATAAATAAAGGAGCATTGAGTTCAACTTTTAGATTATTTTCAGTCGTTAATGTTTAATGGCACAAACATTTTCAGGGGTCTATACTTTAGTACTAGAGGAAAAATACTGACCATTTCTATGTATCTATGGGGGAAAGAAGAAAATTATGGGTTAATTATTTAACTGTCACTTAACGCTTCTAAATCTGCAGTGACCTGAAGGATCACAGAGAACACAGAAAAAATTGCAGAGACCATTACGTTAAAATTGTTCGTACAGGGAAAATCTGTCATCTTTGTGAAATTATGCATTATTCTATTTTTTAAAAAAATCTCCGATGCTTAAGCTCTTGAAGAAAATATTCCTGCCAGACAGATAATCAATCCACCTCATTCTGTGATGCTGTTGCTTATTTCTCTAACTCTTGATCAGTGTGGCATCTAGAAGCATGAAATACCATTTTTGCTTTAGTGTTACCAAAACCATCCAAATTATGCTGAAGGAAAAACAGGAAAAAGAAGAGGTGATGAGATTAAGGTTGTTGGGTCAAGCCTCTATATTCAGACCAGTGAAGAGAATTTAAATCCTAGCACCATCTGCATAAAAGTGACAGCTGAGTGAGACTGAGAAAGGAATCGTTGAAAGTTGGAAGCCCGGGAAGACAGATGGCATGAAAATTCAAGTACATGGTGCAGGTCAGAGCACTCTACGAAGTTGTGGCCTAATGGGAAAGGGTTAGTGGCAGCAGATAACTGCCAGTCACAGGACAGGAAAGGACTGATAACAGGACAGCAAGTGTCACAACATTGGTGATGTAGCATTGCACCTGGTTTCAAATGTTTTGTACAAAAAAATTGTGAAAAGACTATGTTCTCTTGGTTACCTTTTACATACCACAACAGCAGCTCCAGGTATTCCCTTCCCAGTGGAAAGTTTCCTACTAAACTCAGAGGCGGAATCCAGTTCTTCCTAGCTTTTCTTCTGGGTTTCTTCTGGGCTAGGTTCACTGGAGGCAGGAGGCCGAGGTTGTGCTTCGTGGTTCCATGCAAGAGGTGGACATGAATTAGAGGGGAGAAACGTTGCACCTCAAGAGGCCAAACACCCACTGCACTGGCCGTGGATGGTGGACTGGGGTAGCACTCTGGGGACGTACAAGAGGTGCTGGGGGAGAACTTGGGAGATGAGAGAGCTGGAGGGACAGTCATAGAATCATAGAATCTTTTGGGTTGGAAAGATGAATGGAATAGAATGGAATAGAATGGAATAGAATGGAATAGAATAGAATTTTCCTGGTTGGAAAAGACCTTTAAGATCATCAAGTCCAACCATTAACCTGGCACTGCCAAGGCCAGCATTAAACCACGTCCCTCAGCACCACGTCTACCCATCTTTTGAATACCTCCAGGGATGGTGACTCCACCACTGCCCTGGGCAACCTCTTCCAATGCTTGACAGGCCTTTTGCTGAAGAAATTTTAGTGAAGACTTCCAGAAGTCAGGGGCCTTGGACCAACCCAGCTGGCTGTAGTCCCTCCTGGATGGTGCCGTTCACCCACGGGGTGGGCAATGCACGCTGACAGCCACCACACTCGTCCACCCAGACTTTTGCCAGGGGGGTGACATCTGTCCCGCAGAGCAGGAAAGCTGTGCAAAATCCTGCAGGGGTGCGTGCAGTTCGAGTGTTTTGGTTTCTGATCTATTGAGTCTCCTCACGCTCTGTTTGGTCTTAAACTGTGGTACCTACAGCAGCTCAGGAGTTTCTCACTGGTGTTATCTTGGGGTTTGGGGTCCGTCTGTGTTTTCACTCAAAACTGAGTTGAATCACAAGAGAATGTGGATGCAAAACTTCACAGAACTGTAGAAAGGTAAAAGCATGGAGGAATCTCTGCAGAGAACAGTTGTCTAAATTGAAAAATCTCACCTTCAAAGTTTTAAGAAAACATCATAGACTCTGAAGACTGCTGTGCAAAAAAGGACATGCACACACTATCCAACCTGGGTTTGCAGGTGTGTTATTACCGTACTCCTTAATAATACAGTTTTGTTTCCATCTTCCTGTTCCTTGCCCTATACTTTCACCACAGAAATTAATATCAGGTTTTTAGAAACAAACTGTCAGGAATAGAGGTGTTGAAAGGCAAAACTCTTGTCAGTCATTCTGAGGCCTACAGATTTCCTGAGAGAAAAATAAAAATTAGTCCTGGGTCTAGAGATCCTTGGCAACAGAATATCATATAAACTACTAAGGTCATGGTATTTCTTTCCTTATTTTCCCTTTCCATCTATTGGTAACCCCTACCTTAGAAAATAATATTTTCTCTATTTAATAACACCCTAAGCAGTCAGATACAGTTTTATAACTGTATATATAGCTGAAATAACTATTTCTTCCTGTTTATCTTGGCTTGATTGCTTAGTACTTTCTCAAGTACTACTTCTGTCCACTAATCGTGCTTTGTTACATATCGGTCATAGCATGACTGCTATTAGAATAACCTGTTTTTTGAATGTGGCTGGTTGCTATTAAGTGGTTATATGGCTCCCGAAACCATAAAATAACGGCTGAGACATAATTTTTGCAGTCAGTAAGTATAGATGTCCCCAAGTAGTCATTATAGACACCACTCGTTTATTCGATGGAGATGGCTTATTTGTGGCTGAAGTGTCCGGGCAAGCACACTTAACAGTATTTGAGAGTTCATTATGAAAGTATTCAAATGTTACGAACCATATTTCTCCCTATAGACAGAGATGATTTCCTTAGGAGAGCACAGCAGCTTTTTGCTTTGTGTTACGTAAAACTTACATCTATAAAACAAAACAAAACAAAAAATCATTGGAAATCTATTAGAGATGTTGAACTTCGCAATATATTGTGGGTTCCATTTTGTAAAGGTTTGCAAGGGGATGGGTTAAAACACTTATGGCAATAAAATTTTAAGGACTACATGAGCACAAAGGCAGCTTTGTATATTTTTGCCGTATTTTATTGGTATTTAACTGGAGTACTAAAGATGTACACAATCTGTACTAAAGTGTACACAATGTACACTTTTAGACAACAATTCATAAGTGTAATCCTGCAAACATTTATGCATGTGTTTGCTCAGGTCAATGAGACTACTTAGGAATTACAGCCAATAGGTCTTTTTTTTGATAAGCACTTACTGCCTGGCATTATGCTCACTACGCAAAGGGTAATGGATTATTCATGGCAACAAGCGCATAACCTGCTAATAAATGTTTGCAGGATGGGCCTTAAGAACATTTGCAGGATTCATGTTGTCCGATACTAAATTCCGTCTGCAAATAAAACGAAGTTTGTAATAAGAAGCGAGTCGCATGGGTGTGGAGGAATCAATGGGTTTTGTAGCTGATCGTTTTAACATCGCATTAGCCTCTCTGGAAGCCTGGGCTTCATTCCCAAGCAGTGCCTAAGGCACTTTTGAAACTAGAAATGTGTTTATTTTTGAGGGCTATCAGCAAAATAAAGTTGAGTAAAAGTAGAAAGAAGTGTTGAGTTAACATCCTTGTCATGTTTAAATCAATTCACTTTGTGTCCTTGCAGTTTTCCACATACACCACAGTGAGCAGGTCTGTTGCCAGAACAGCTTCTCATTATAACAGCAAAAAATGAAGTAAAATCATGGGAAATGTGTGTAATTCACCAGAATGCAGATACTTGGCTGGTTGGTACCATGCTGTGAACATCTGGTTAACAAGAAAATGAAACAAAGTTCGTATTTACCTTGTTTTGGTAGCGGTAGTGTTGAAGTTATAGCTATGATGGTCAAAGTGTCCTTAAATGAGGTAAAGGTTGCAGAGAAATGTTTGACCAATTTTTGCTAGACCAATTGATTGTTAGACTCACTGAGAGAGCTTGAAAAAAATGAGGTAGGCTTTTCAGAAAGATCTTCTTCGGACCTGTAAGCCAAATCCTTTGCTAATTTTCTGTGTTGCTAAAGCAGCTATTGGCTATTATTGCTCAGCCTTTCAAACCACACTACGTGCATTTGCTTCATTACGGCCGTGCAAAGGAGCTGGAGTTGGTACATCACTTTCAAGCTCATTTGTACCTGGAAATGTAAATCCAGTTGCACCTTCCATCATCACACAGCAATGTATCAGCCGGGTCCAAGCAGAATTTTTTGCATCCTGACAAGCCACTTTCATCAACAATGTACAGAAAGGAATCTCTATTTCTGCATTAAAGAAAAAAAAAAATAAATAAATTCAGTGCATTTCTGAAAAAAGAAAATAAGTAAAAAGTATTCTGGGAGGTTATTTGTTCAAAATTATTTTCACAGTCCAGGAAAGAGCAGCTGCTGTCAACAAGATTGTTAGTGGAAAGAAAATCTGTGCCTCTCAGAAAAGTGTGTGCAGCAATGCAAGTTGCTTTCTACCACCGAAATTAATATCCACCTGAGCACCATCGGTCAAAACCAGAAGCCCGTAGAATGTACACATCTGCAGGTTTATCCCCTGCAATTCATTAAAATCTCTCCTAGAGGTACAGGTTTTCTTTTTTTTTCGCTCAGGATAAAAAGCGTATATACGAAGTCCTAAAGAGCAGTCAAGAGACTCGTGGCTCTAGGTCCCAAATTCAGAAGCGGATTAATCCTTTTGGAATGAAGTCAAGCACATTCCCACGTTTTACCTTGTCCTACTCCATGTTGTACATGATATTGAAGAAGACATACGGCACTATAAAGTTATGGCGCTATTCAGTGGGGAAAAAATAGAGGATGTGAAAGCGCAGAAAGCCGTCAAAAGAAAGAAGCTGTTGAGGATGCGCCAAGCTGTGGGTGAGAGGAGTAACCGAGAGCCCAAACACAAGCCCCCTCCCCAACCAAGAAGTTTCCAGGTGTAGCGCGGCGATGGGAGAGACGCAGCCCGGGGGCACGGGGGCCGCTGGCGATCCCTCATCAAAGCGAGGAGCAGGTGCTCTCCTAGAATCCCCCTCCGGCTCTAGGCAGCAGCGCTCGGAATCTTTGCAGCCAGAGTGTACCTTCAAGCCCACGGGGAGGGATTGACTCCACATGTGTGTTTTGGGTAAGGGAGTGAGGCGAATTTGCTTCCTAATTCCCTTTCTACTTTATTTTATTTTATTTTTCTACATACACACAAAGTTACTGGTTAGCTACGTCAAGAGGCGGTGCTGGCAAATTGAAAGTCACGTGAGGATATATTTGTAAAATGTGAGTTTATTCATACCTTCAGTTAGGGAGACATGAATTATCCCTGCCTAATGCAGCTCCAGACCTCGTGCTCCATATTCAGTTTTGAACGGTGCTCATCAAGATCTTGCGAAAAGTCAATAGAAGCATATAACAGTGTTTCTGAAGACGAAGCATAATTTCCTAACATCTTCTATGGTGCATCCACAAGACAAATTGCATACATGTAAATACACATCTGGGGTTCCTGAAAGCTTTAGGAATGCGTTCCGCGGAACGCTGTTTGCAAAACTATCGTTATGTTTCCCCTCACTTTAAATTCAACCACTTTCTGATGAAAGGTGTTTGTAATTAACGAAAATGGATTGGGAACTAAATGAAAGCTAACCTTATGTGAGCCGAGGGAGCAACATGAAAAGTGCAAAGCTAGCAGCAGTAGCAGAAATACACCGTAGCACCCACAAAACCTGCTTTAGTTTTCTAAAAATACATACCAGCGCACTGACGTTTATAAAATAGTTTTGAAAGCACAATGCCAGCACCAGCACTACAGAAACGTACCCGGTTGCACGCTGGAAGCTGTGGTGAATGCCATAAAAATACAAATCAGGCCACACTCAGCAGCAACACCGTAACATTGCATTTCAGACCTTGCACAAGTCAGCATGAACATTACACAAATTCATATCAGGGTATGTTCGAAGCCATATCTTGGACTCTTACTGTTGTAGCTGGCGCTTTTCTTTTACGCCTCCTACCTTTCTTCATAATCTTTTGCCATGTGTTAAATTTTTAGTTCCCATAAAACAGAAACCGGTCCTCATAACTGATGTGTAAAGCCAGGTTATCCTATGGCGAAATCCAGTTCGTAACAGATGTTCACATAATAATGCACACAAAATGTGTGTGAAATCCTTATGAAAAAAACTAGTTAGCAGAACTCTAGCTACCCTCGAAATGTGTGTTTAGAATTAACTTCTTCCTAAGAACTTTGACACTCAACAACTTGTTATCAACTTTCGGTAGTAAGGCTTCAAGCTAAATGCTCTTCTTCTTGCTGTTGTAGCTTCATGGAAAAGCATATATGCATGAAAAATTAGACTAAACGGAGATTTCATTTCCTTTCAGGGTTTCTAAAGTTAATATCTTAGCATACTATCATTTCGGTGACCATAAGGGGATTTGCAGCAACTTTATCCATATGTGGTTTAAAACTTGAGTTTCTCAATGCTAGTGAGGAGTTTTAGGTTTGTTTTTTTTTTTTTGCATTGGCGTTGAAAAAGTTCTTTACAGTGAGGGTGGTGTGACACTGGCCCAGGTTGCCCAGAGAGGAGGTGGAGGCCCCATCCCTGGAGACATTCAAGGCCAGGCTGGATGAGGCTCTGAGCAACCTGATCTAGTTGGAGATGTCCCTGCTGACTGCAGGGGGGTTGGACTAGATGGCCTTTGGAGGTCCCTTCCAACAAAAAACATTCTATGGTTCTATGATTTTATGATTCTATGATTCTATGAAGTTGTGGATCTTGCACGGCAAGATTCTGATCTCTAGAAAGGACTAGGCTTGCAGTGACACACGATTCGTCATGTGGATGGTACACACAGCTAACATATTGTTGGCACAGATAGGAAGAAAACACATAAATCCAAACTCTTTCTTAATAATGGAATTTTTACAATAGCATTTTGTCTAGGGGGAGGCCTCGTGTAGACAGTATCTCACGTAAGGAAGTGGGGCTCTGCGCTTGGGTTGGGTGCTTCAGAATATGGGAACAGCTCAGGAGGAGAGAATATCTCTCCAGTTACGTGCCCTCGTGTCACACACAGTTATGTGTCTTAATAAAATTGCACCATCCGTAACAAATCTGTCAGCCACATGTGGACCCCGACAGCAAACGGCCAGGGTTGTGGCCTCAGCTCCTGGTAGAGACTTCTTCTCAGCAACGCTACAAAAAATATGAAGTAGAGGTGAGTAACTGGATTTAAGTCAGCTTGAGACTTCATTGCTTTGAAGGGGATTTTTGGAGACATATAACTGCATTCAATGATCGCTTCATTGCCTGAATAGTCCAAAGGAAGAGAATCATTTTAGGAGGCCTGTTGCTTTGGGCTGTACACAGACAAGGAAAATTTCCGACCCGGTGTTGACTTGAACTGAATTAACTCAGTCGTTATCACTGTAGAGTCTCACATCACATATCTTCAGGTGCAACAATTTTTTTTTTTTAATGAATTAACCCATTTATTTCATGGTTACAACTGGCTGCTGGATTTGAGAGACAGTAGCCTCTAGAAGTGTAAGGGACGGACTGTCAATTCCCTGAGGAGGAGCAGAAGGCCCTCCAAGCCTTCAATGGAATGCCTCAAACACTCACAAGGAAATAAAAAACGCAGGCCTGGCCTTCAAAGAACTGACAGGGCTAACACTTCTGGTGCCTGGAAGTGTGGGAGAACTGTCTTGTGAAGACAGGGTAGTTCTGCCACTCGTGTGGTGAGCTTGCTAGTTCTCAGTTCTCGAGGCCATTGTGTCTGATGAGTGACCTTTGCTTCATTATCCGCGAAATGCGTATGAAAGCACACACCCCTGCATGTGTTAATGAAGATTATAGAGATCATGCTAAACATGTATGACTATGGCACTTGTCTCTCCACCCAAATCATGCTCCACGTCACCTGGGAGAAGGGAGAACCCTGAGACGAGGCTGTCCTCAGCAAGGGGGGGTGGACCCTGCTAATGCAGCAAACATAAAAGGGGAAAATAAGTGCCCCTAGGGGGAACAAAGAAGAAACAATAGAAGAAGATTGTGCCTGGGAAGATTCTTCCCAAGAAAGAAGACCATGCCTGGGAAGATTCTCTGAAAAAGACGCTGGAACCAGGACCAGTGATCTCTTTATCTCAGTCTTTTTTCTCCATCTTTTCCTTTCTCTATCCCTCAGTTTCTCTTTTCTCTTAGAATTGTTAAGTAATGGTTAGAGTTATTAAATAACGACCTTAAGTACGACCTTAAGTACCGCTTGCCATAAGATGTCCTATACCTGTTGTTCAGTAACACAATGCACACCTCACCACTTGCCATAATTTGTTATATACCTAACCAATTACCGTGGACTTGTTAAGACCTATACTAACCATTTTGGTAAGCTAATAAATGTTTGTATATGGACCTTGAGATTTATCTCACCTTAGTCCGCACCGTTGAGAATTTACGAATCTGAAGTCACTTACCCTCCCTCGTTACTGGGAGTGGGACGTGACAAGAAGATCACAGCCTTTTCCTGTCTTTGCTGAGGAGACCTACCTGGAAGGCTGGATCGCTACCACAAGTTAATAAAAATTTGGGAGCCACACTAAGAGCATGCTTGTAGTTCTTATGGGTTCTCTTACGGGATGAACAACTTGTTTGTCCTTTGCTTATTTTCATTTCTGTCTCTTCTAGGCAATTTGAAACCTAGGATGACAGGATGCTATTTCTACTCCTAAGAGGACTTTTGTAAAAAAGCTCCTGGGAAACCCTCATCAAGATTGTTGTTTCTTGTCAGAGTACAGTACGCTTACATGCTCCAATTCAACACCAAAGAACCCTCAGAAAGCCCTCACACGCAAAAGATCATAGAATCATAGAATTGTCTAGGTTGGAAGGGACTTTTAAGATCATTGAGTCCAACCATCAACCTAACTCTGACAAAACCACCACTAAACCTTGTCCCTCAGCACCACGTCTACACATCTTATAAATACCTCCAGGGATGGTGACTCCACTGCTTCCTTGGGTCGCCTGTTCCAATTCTTGAGAACCCTTTTGGCGAAGAATTTTTTCCTAATATCCATTTGAATTCCCAGATAAGAAATGTCTCCAGCACAATTCTGGGGCGGACTAGATTTTTTGATTCTCACTGATGTGTAACATGTTTCTCCAGCAGGCACAGCTCCTTGTGAAACCTGAAAGTCATGTAATGCTCCCTCAGATAACCACTGCTCAGCTTAGAAGCATCAACGTTATAGGCTTGCTAGCATTATTTTTTGCTGAATAGTTCAGAAATAAATAATAGTGAACCTTGTTATAAAACCTGAAACTCAGATATTGCTTTTTCAGATCATTTGCTTTCTCAAGCAAGTAGCAATAGTTGCGCTGCTCACCTCTCGTAATGCTTTTCAGTTAGACATAGCTGCAGAAGGTAAAGCATATACTGGCTGCAGTGACTTGTTATACATTTGGAGGTACAAATGCCAAGAATGGAAAACCCGGGCTTGTAAAATTATTGCCTAAGTAAACTATATATACCAGAAAAGAACAAAAAAAAAAAACCAATCAGCATTAAATGGCACAGGAAAGGAAAACAGAGGAAGTCAGATGTGTGACGGGGATGAACAGTATCTGCAAATAAAAAAAAAAAAAAAGTTATATCCAACTGTTCGTGCCGTACAAATATTTTATTCAGTTCAGAAGAAAACCTGCATTTTATATTACTTATATGGCTGGTCACTCAACTTGACAGGCATGTACCAAACGTTTTTTTTCAATGGCAGAAATGGAAATAGAAATAAAAAACCCACCATCTACCAAGAGGATAATTGATTCCAAATAAAAAAAAAAAATCTGCCCTTAGTGCTGTGTGTTGACTGATAAATCATAGATCAAAATCCCTCCTATAAAATATTGAAGCAAGCCTTATACTCCTCAGGCATAGATTGGCACTTTAATGATTTGCCCATACTAAAGACCATTTGAATCCAAAATAAATTCAGAATGCTGTAGTTGTGTCTGATTTCATCTCAATTTTATAGCCATCTGCTTATGACAACTCCAATCGTGATGTTTTTGAAAACGAGATGGACATTCATTAAGAGTTCATTTAAATATGCAAAGCATGGGAATGTTCACTGTAACAGGATGGTTATTTTTTCTCCCTTACAGACCTCTAGATATAGGCCAACATCTAATGGACATGGCCAGCAGCTCATGTGTTTAACCTTTTCAGCATACAAATCGTCTTTAATCTTCAACAATTTTTTTTTTTTTACTTTGTTTTCTGTAATGAGATACTCGGTTGTTGTTTTTCAGATTCCAAGATTATGTTTCTTCTGAAGACGTTCCTTCTGTAAACAGAGTTTCTTCTCCTGCTCACAAATGACATGCCTCATTTTTCCTAATAAAAAATGTACAATGTAATGCAGGTGGAACATATCAAGCAGATAATAAATCGCTGTCAGGATTGGCTTGCCAGTGCTAAGAACTATAACTAAGGTTGCGACAAATTTTCCTGGAGGCCTTAATTGTGTCCCCAAATAGAAAGTCAAGACATGTTTGGGTTTTTTTTTTTTTTAATATAGGTGACATCTGCAAAGTAGTTAGTTGTCCTCTACTCTTTCAGTGAATTCTCTTTGGCCTCAGAAGATACACATACTTTTTCATTCTTTGTTCACTTGATTAAAAGACAAAAACCATCAACACAATTAAACTACAATCAGGCTTTGAACTAAGCCATATGTTCCTTTTTCCTCATTACATAAAAGAAATTGCAGGCCATTAAGTACCAAACCTTTGCCCTTAGACCTACTTTTACACTTTTAGGAGGCCAACTGTGTTGATAGAGCCGGAACTGTGTATGAAAACCCTGTGAAATGCAATGACTCTTGATACTTGATAGCATTTAAAAAAAAAATTCACAGCCATATTCAAACTGTTTTGAAGCAATGGCCTTAAGGGATGGATTTTTCGTAATTTAAATTGATAAGTTTTGTTCTACGCAATAAGATTTTGGTGTAGAAAAAAAAGCCCTCTCATTGTATGTAGTACAGCAGAGTGAGGCAATAAAATATTTTAATGTAATTTGAGCCCCAAAATACAGAAATACCTTATTAAAAATTCTACAGTGATTGCCTGGCAAAATTAGCATTGTTCAGCTGTCATAAGTGCATTTATTGCAACAGGCTGTTTTAAGTTTAGTCTTAAATCCAGCCGTCCTCTATTCACAATATTTGATTTCAGGATAATGGCAACACCTTCCTAGCTTATTTATTCTCCGGTAAGGGATGGATAATTTCAGCCATAACATACTTTTAATGAGATTTTCATCATGGAGTAAATTTGGGGCAACGTTCTCTGCTGGGATAAATTGTTCCAGTGCCAGCTTCAGACAATCTGTATTCAAAAGTTATGGTAATACCGGAGAGAATGCATTTTGTATCTTGGCAGGTAAACTTTCATAAGAATTTTTCAAGGCTGAGCTATATGAAGCAGGACTTGCTAGAAAGAGCCATTGCGAGCTGCCAAGACATTAAAGAATACGCACTGGCAAAGAGCACAGTGGTATCCTGGAATTATCCATCAAGCACTGGTGCATCCCTAGCTTCATCTGAATCCTTCTGGAGCTTGCGAGGTGAGTCTGACAAGTTCAAAGAATTGCTGGCTTCCCCACAGGGACATCTCTCCATCTGAATCACTCTTTTCCTCCCGCTGTGCTCTTTGAAGAGCAATGTTATGTGCCCAGTACTTGGATCGTGGCCATTCTGAGTACCCTCATGTGTTGATTAGTCCTTTCTTTTGCCATTGTTTTTCCCCTTTCTCTGTCAGTAATAAACAATTCTGTTCTCAAGTCTGTGGCCAGTTACATAGCTTGAATATCGGACGTTGTTTGTAAATGGCTAGTTCTCTTAATTCCTCACAGCCACCCTTACTGTAATACAAGCCTAAACCTTGTCAGCTTTGTTGTTTCAATTTCTTTTTCCAGCAGACAGATTAATTGATTTCCTTGGATAATGCCATCATTCCTCCCTCAGAATCATCAAATGACCCGAGGATGTCGCACCAAGTCATTTTTAGTATTCTCTCTATCAGTACCAGGTAGAGGTGGGATGATGTTTTTAGGAACGGCTTGTAAATAACCAGTCCAAAGATGCTGTTTGTGCACGAGCTCTCGTGTTTTGGCATCAGGCATTTCTCTATGTAAGAAAACATCACAAAAGATTTTCTTCTGTAAAGGCGTTTTTGCATATTCAACTCTCTTCTTTTCCTGCCCCTTTTTTTTTTTTTTTTTTTTTTTTTTTTTTTTTTTTGGTATTTTTAAAATCTTTCTGCTCACAGCTGGCAACTCTGTGCTGTATTCAGCAGGTGGGGGTGGACATGGTTCCACAGCTTACGATTCCCAGGACTGTGCTAATGCTTTCCTTCCTCATATTGCTGAAAAGGTTATTTATTGCTAATGCTGACACGAGCACTAAAGCCAGACTTTACATCTTAGACGAATATTGCTGTTCTTCATTCAGAGTAAGATTCCAGATTATTCCTCTTTCCAGCACTGTTTGTCGATGCTTACACAGAGAAAAATGGGTATGGTCAGACATGAAAGAAACACTTGTAAATTTAATGTGCTTTTTTCCTCTTTTCCCACCCCCACGGCGCTCTGATATCCGACCCATCCTGGAACAGGTACAGCGGCACGCGCGGGTGTGCCACTATAGCTGCTAATGGCATTGTATATATTTCAAGGGGAAGCATTAATATGAATTAGTAGAGCTGTCACTGTTTTAATTTCTTAAACATGACATGACTTCAAAATGCTTCTTCTGATGAGGAAAGTAGGTAAATACTATGAAGCCTGAAGAGCCTACAATAGTTTCAGACCCCATCCCTATTCCTTTACCTGAGATAATCTTTCCCACCACGGTACTGGTATGCTTTGCAGTCTTTAGCCTCCCCACAAACTGTTGTGATGCCGGCCCTTGCATGGGTTAGGATTAATGTTAGGATTGGAGACACCAGTCACAAAGCTATTGGGGGCCAGGTAAGACTGAGATACCCCATGTGGTGTCAGACTCTTAAATGCAAAACGCCATAAAACTCCCATTCAGTTGCCGTCCTGTAGGGATTTGATGTCCAAAGACACGTCTGTGTTAGACCTTCAGTCGTATCCTGCAGTTCTATTTTAGGAGAAGGCCTGAAGTGGCTAAGGCTTGACAGAACTGAACAGCTCAATATTGAGCACATGTCTAAATTTCACTAGGATTCCCAAGTTGGGTGTTTCTCTGCCAGAGAAGGAGCCTGTTCCACCTGCTGTCCTCAGAGCATGTCTGCCCTGAGACAAATGTCAGGTAAAGAGATCCCTTCTTTTCTTAAAACGCAACTGCTGAAGGAAAGAATAATTTTGTGGTAGTGTCCCACTTCTTCACAGAACCACAGAATGGTGGGGGTTTGCAGGGACCTCTGGAGATCACCCAGTCCCACCCCCTGCCAGAGCAGGGTCACCCAGAGCAGGTGGCACAGGAACGCCTCCAGGCGGGTTTGGAATGTCTCCAGAGACGGAGACTCCACCACCTCTCTGGGCAGCCTGTGCCAGGGCTCTGCCACCCTCACAGCAAAGAAGTTCCTCCTCATGTTGAGGTGGAACTTCCCATGGTCAAGTTTGTGCCCGTTACCTCTCGTCACCACCATTCCTCCCCCCTTGAAAGAAATACAAGCCACATCACCCACCTTACAAATGAAGGGTATTCTAAGGCGTGCGGGGTAGGGGACATCTCAAAATCTTCATCCTGAACTGTTTCTGCTTCCCACGGAATGTTTGAAGACTCGTGTAGGATGAGAAGATGGCATACAAATTAGAGTCTTGTATCACTTAGGAAGAGCATCCTCATTCCAGTCGCAGCTCCAAAGGTTATTCATGTATATCAGTGGATGGTTGCAGGGGATATAAGAGATTCTAGAAGCACAAAACGGAATTCAGAAATTCTGCTTTCATGTGACTGTCCTGTTTCCTAAATGATGTTAGGGCAGTGTACTGAACCCTGGTCCCCTCATCTTAGGAGAGCTGCCGTACAATCAAAAAACACCGCCAGCTTTCCCAGCAGAAATATCTGTATTTTAAAGGAAGAAATGGGATAACCAAAGGGCGACCAGACTGCTTTTTAACATTTTCCTATCAGCTTTCTTAGGTGCCATTACTGTGATTGCTGCTCTCGATGTCTCTCCGTGTCTCTCCGTCTCAGAGGGAACCTCGTCACCCTCATCGGCTCCGCAGACGGCACTGCAATGGGAGCTGCGGAAGGGAAGCGTCTGACAGAGACCAAGTTCACCACGAATACCCTTCTCACAGTCCTTTTTGTCAGCCCCGTTACAAAATATGTTAACACACTTTCACAAAAATAATTTAATGGAAGTTGCCGGTTTTCACTGGTTTTCATGCATTTTGCATGGCAGTGGTCTGATAAGACAGATCTCCTAGATGTAGGAACAAGTTCTACTGTTCATGTAATCACAGTTTTTAATATGCTATGTAAGATTTTATTCCGTGCTATTCTGATGTGTTTCTCACAAGATGGACTGCAAATCAGGCTTGTTTTTCTAACCTTTTAAGCTACGTTTTTCATGTTATAAAAAATAAAATTTAAAATATAAAATATAAAACCAGAAAAGCTGTTTTTAAAAAAAAACCACTATCTCTTCATCATCAACGTATCCTTATGCCTTATTCAGACTAAGTAGCACTGGTCCAAAAGAAAAGGTGTCAGAGCAAGAAAACCTCTTGATTGTGACAATTATTTAAAAAAACAAAAAGTCTAAAACATATTAAAAAAATAAGTCAGCATAACCTATTGGTTCGAGAAAACGTTTGAGAATTAAGGAAAAGTACACACAAAACTAGAGGCAAATACTGTTTGTACTGAGGAAAGCTTTGTAAGGGGATTAACATCCCATTGTTAATTCCAAGACTACAGAACCCAGAATCCAAGAGCTGTTTATGGTCGCTGGATGAGCATTGCCAGGTTGAAACTCAAGCCAACGTAATAACCCAGTGTGTTGGGAACCTTTTTTTTCAAAAAATGTTAGATATTTGAGCTTGTTCAATGTCTTGAAGATGGATTAGTATGGAAAAACATCCTCCTGTCTTAAGACTTGATGGACAGACGTGAAGTCAAGGTCTGATGCCACTTCACTTTGGCAGAGAATTTTGCTCAGTGTTTCTCCGAGATTTTTTTTTTTTTTTTTTTTTTTTTTTTTTTGTGGTGCAGCAGGGAACCAGCTGTACAGGCAGAGAGTAATTTGCACAATCCTTAAGCGGACGTGAACTCCAGCACTGCTCAAAGCCCACCGACACCAAAATGGCCAAATGAGAAATGATATTGAATGCCTCTGAGCTCTAAACCGTGGCCTGGCAGTAATTACGCTTTCATTTTCTGAGACATAAACATCTTTGCTGTGCGTCTTTGTATTTGATCCCCGTACCTGACTATTCGGCGTCCAATCTGTCCTGGTACCTGCTGGTAGCACGGTGGCTGCTGGATTGCGATGAAACTCTAAGATGCTCCAGTTCAGAGCCTCCCTAATGCTGACAATTGATTTAGCATCGTAAGCCGCCTCAACAGCGCTGGGCTGGTTTTTGTTCGGAGATTTTCAGTAGGGAGTTATTTTAAGAGATATATTTCCTTTGTTGGGGTAAAAAAGCACAGTTTGTCTTAATTATCCCTGACGTTTCAAACCTCATACCAGGCGCTTCCTCCAGGGACAGAAACAAACCAGTCTCCTCCAGAAGCCGAGTGTGAAACGAATAAATCGGGCTCTGGTTGCTCTAATGGCAGAGCGCGGTTACTATTTTTACTGTGGGGGGAGGATACTGTCTAGCTTGTTTCTTTTTTATCTCTGAGGAAATTCAGGGTATTGATAGGTGAAATATTGCGGACAATTAAGAAAGGGAAAAAAGCTGGTCTGAAAAAGCAATATTTGGTAGGTACCGCGTTGCCTGGTGTATTCATTCTGAGAGCAAAGTTTTTCTCGGAGGGAAGGGGAGGAACAGAGCAGCTATGCATCACCAGCACAGGCTGCTGCTCCTTCCATCTGCAGTCGGTTGGAAGTATTAGTAATTAGGAGCTTCTCCGCCTCATTTTATACTTTTTTCAGCGTAGCTTTTAATGCCATTTTTGTTTATATTTCACATATTTTTTTAATGAAATACCTAGTTGGGGAGCTGCTATTGTCACATCCCTGTGCAAAGCCCCACAGTCTTGCAGAGAATCTTGATGAGGCTGAGGGTAATGATTCCAATGAAGGAGATTATTAAGGAAACGACTTATTTATTTATTTATTTTAATGCTGGTGGATCAATAGATAAACCGTAGAGCTCTCTTTCTGAGCTGAAGGTAATTATTAGATTTTGATTAGATAGGTCTTAGGGCTCTTCCCTGTGGTTAGGAATTTCTGTGTTTCACGACAAGCACTACACTCCATTGAAACACACAAAGCCAGGAAAAAGAAAAAAAAAAAAAAAAAAGTGCTGCGGTATTTTCAGCGTGTTTTCGTGAGCTTGTGAAGGTGATGCTTTATGAGAAGGAAGTCTCCGTTGCTGCTGCAGCTGCTTGCTGTGGCTTTTTTAAGCGAAGGCAGCTCAAAATTGAAACCTCGGCATACGGGCACCGCCGACCGGATCCTCAACAGCCCGGCGAGGAGCCGGTTCCGTGGCGTGAAGGACAGTCTGGCATCTTTCTTCTACTCGGAGCCTCAAACTGCTCGTGGCATCCGTGTGAAAGCAATGCCTGCTTGTGAATAATCAGAGAAGCTCCGCGAGTTATTATTATTATTCATTAAATCTATTTTATGGCACTTCGTGGCCACAAAACAAACTTCGGACAGTGGCCGGCAGAAGATCTGAGTGGCGGCTGTGGATTGCTCTTGCAGAAACGCAGTGTCCCGGTACAGAGAGCTGAAAGGAGCAGCCCTGCCTGGACTTCATGTCATTTCTGATAAAGCAAGTGGTACAACCTGCCAAAGGAAGCTGGTGAGGGCAGAGAGCTGCTATATTCATGGATCTGCAACTGTTGAAGAAGGTGGGACCATCCTCTCCTGGGAGCAAACCCTACGCTGATGCCAGCTCCGGAAAACAGCAAGCATGGAAGAAAGAATTTCAAGGATTTCAGTGTGTCTTCTGCGGTGGTCATTAAATTCAGTAGGTTCCTTCTATATCCACGGTTTGCTACCGTTAGCGCTTAACGAGGGTGTCAAATTCGCCGGTAAAGGTTTGCAAGAGGAAGTAGGAAAGTGTCATGCAGAAAATCCACGCCTTGCTCTGAACCTACCTAGCGCACTGAAATTCATACCGATGCCCTGAGGGGACTGTATGCAAAGTTTGCGCCCAAACTCATGCATACACATCTGAATTCTAAACTTACGGGAGTATTCAAGCACTCCTAACCCCAAATAATAGAAAAGATTATCAGATGCATTTGGTGTGAAATGAATAAAATGCAAAACAGCTTTGAAAGGTCCTTGCCTTAAGACGGAATTCTGAGAACAGGTGTTCATTGAAGACAGAATTCTAAGAACGGGTATTCATTTGCTATTGGGATAGGTATGAGCTTAAGTTCTCTAAATACCGGATATTTTCAGGGTCATTAAAAAAAAAAAATCTTATCTTTGAAACATTACCAGTAATGTAAGACTAGCAAAAAGACAGAAGAGATTTTAAGGGCTGCAGTGCCACTTCTGCTTAGTGTTTTATATGCAAAATGTTATAAGCCATAATTTATAAATATGTAGTTGAATATAGTTCTGTAGTGATACCTAGTCACCAGGATTATTCTTGTCTGTTGATGTGGAAATCTTGAGTTTATAAATTTTTTCCATACCTATTGAAACCCTGGCTTCAATAAGATCCAGTTGAATGCACCGATTCTGCTGATTGCATCATGACTTTGATTCCCACATGGTGTTAGGTATACGGCAGAAGTGAAAATGAATTCATTGGTCACCGGCTAATCTCAATAGGAAACCAGCATAAAATTGAGCCCAGTGGTCAACGTTTTAAAATTTTGACCATGACCTCTATAAAAATGTTGTCTGGTAAAGTAAGAACACCATGCTTTAGAGCTGAGCTCATTTAATTGCACAAAAGATGCAATACGTATCAGCCTATGTTAATATCACAGTCTATAAAAACACCACAAAATTATAATGTTACTATGTGCTAAGAGATTATTAAAGGATATTATAGAATTCTATAGAATATAAAAAGTACTGATTATCTGCTCAACAATTAAACTAGCGGGACAAGTACTTTTACTTCCATTCAGAGTGAGGTCAATTAAAATTTTTATTTGTTTGTTATTTTGATCTTACCCATTACAGACAATGGAAGAGATTAAAGGAAAATACAAAAGGGATTTCAAGCGACAAAATAACACCATGGTGAATTCTGAAGTCGGAAGTGGTATGGA
This sequence comes from Sterna hirundo, assembly GCA_009819605.1. NCBI lineage: Eukaryota > Metazoa > Chordata > Aves > Charadriiformes > Laridae > Sterna > Sterna hirundo. Next base: position 3,424,188 of record CM020441.1, read on the forward strand.
ACGGAAAGCAAACTTTAGCCTTAAGCTAAAATTATGTTAGATAAAAAAACATAGCCAACTATCTTTATTTTATAGTAAAGCCTAAGATGCTTAGAGAAAATCTCTGAAAAGTCTATGTTTCTTTTATCTGCTTGTTTTTTTCATTGATCTGTGGCATCAAACAAACCCAACTTTGTTTCTTTGTCATATATTCCAAGGTCCTTTTTTTTAAAAAAAATAAAAAATTGTTTAGGGCTTTCTTCCTTTTTTTTTTTTTTTTTCATTTTCAGAATAGCTTTAATGACATGTTATTAACGACTTCACATTATGAAGGAGTTCTTCCTCTTATGGTGTTCCTGCATCGACAAACTTCACTATTTGCACACGTGCATGCTTGTGTGTGCGTGTATAATGCTAAGGAACCACAGTCTTCCAGAGTTTCCAGCAATGCTATCTAAGTACGTTTAGGTAATACTGATAAATTAGCAAAATTTCTATTTATACAAGTCCATGATAAAAATTTTAGGAAGATTTGGAATCTTCTTTTGCTTTGTCAAGGTTTGAGTCAAAGTCTGTGGAAGTTAATGTGGATCGTTGTGTTTATTTCAACTGGAACTCGGAGAAGGTCTTAAGTTGATAATTTTTTATCAGTTCAGAAAAATAAAAAACAATGATAGCATGTGATATTCCCTAAAAATGGTGTTGACTGAAAGAAATGCAAAATTATTTTGAAGTTCTTAAAAATTCAGATCTTTTTATCTTTTGAGGGCCATACATATATATGTGTGTGAATATTTATATATAAACTACATAGAATTTAAAATTTTTCACAATGAGGTCCATTCAAATGGTTATAAGGGCATGGTTTCAATTTTTTCAATTGGTTCAATTTTTTTGTGTGAAACACTACACAAGAATTGTGTTACACACTGCTTGAATGATGCCGGCTCTTCTAGGGATACTGAAGGTTTTCAGAGAATATATCTTTTTTCAGCAGATTACCTTGCTCCTAAGGGGCAGCAAATATGTATTTTTACTGTGGTCACTAAGCCTACAGTCTGCTACGCTCTACCTCCGTTAACTCTCTTCTCATACCTGTTTGATTTTAGGAAACGTACCATAGCGTGCTTGTTGATTTCTTCCTGATCATTATTTACTAAGCTACAATACACAAAAAGTTACAACTGAAAGGCAGATTAATAATTCATACCTCTATTATAAAAATCCGTAAATTGTATTCCAAGCAATGAGCTGCATCTGTTACCTAAAAATAAGAAGACAGGCACAGCATGGTAACAATTTAGAATATGGAGCATTGCACGGCAGGAAAGTTCCCATTGAGATGACTTTGGCTTAGATGAAAGTCCTAGCTGTCTACCTTCTTTGATTGAACAGTTTCATTTTTTAAAGTAAACACTACTGTATATTCTGTGAATATTGCCAGTCTCCAAGAATGTCAATAATTCTTTCCGACAAAGCCAAGCTGAAAAGAAGAGGTTAGGTTGAGGGTACTGCACGTATCGCCTTACAAAAATTAAGGGAAATTTCTTCAGGAAACTAACAGTTTCTGATATATAAGAAATATTTGCCTAGAGAGAGTTACTCGTAATGTATTCTGTGCTGGAAAAAGTAATAATTTGTATCAATTTCAATTGAAAAAAATAATTATATTAATTGACTTTGACATTCAAGCTTACTTTAAAGACTGAAGCCATTACTCACAATACAATCTTAATTCTTCCTGCAGTGTGGATTAAGAGGGACGGTATGTCACATTAATAACTGATGAAATCTAAAGGAATTTTTCCAAATTTCAGTGAGATCTTTGTCACAGGAAAATAGTGGCAGCCTCACAGACTGTCTACCCTGCATTTAAAAAAGGTCTGCATCTCATGATGTTTTATATTCACATCTACAGATCCCATCCTTGGGAAAAATCAATGGCATTTTGTCTTTGTTGATATTGATGGCAAAGTTCACAACAATTTTGCTGGGAAGTCACATGCAACAGGCTTTGACTTTTTCCTCCAACTGGGTTTCCAAAAACTTGCCTTGATGGTGCTGGGTACAATGACATGACTATAACATATTTTTTCTCAGCATTTGTGTATTCTTTGTTATTCAAGGGCCAAACATGACACATTGGTACAGGAGACCTTAACCATTCTGAAGACTCTGGCTACTTATATCATAAACCAAGTATTCCACATTAGTGAAAGGGTTTTTTTGGTTGCTATGTGTGGTTCATTTTTTCTGTGTTTTTGTTTGTTGTGTTGTTTTTTTTTTTAAATTAGCCTCACTCTTCTGTGAAAACAAGATAGCGATGGTATCTCTACACAGAATTTTTAGAAAAATAAATCAATTAATAGCTGTTATATACTGTGCTGATGTAGCATAACATCATATCTGATGGTTTTTCACAATAATGACAGAAAGTTCCCAGGGGCAGGGATCAGAACACAGAGCACTCAGCTAAAAGCCATGGTCCTGCTTGTAAATGCTGTCTGTACCCAAACTCCCTCTTCTGTACCATAGAAATATGTTCACAAGAAACACTGAGAAAGGAATGTGCCAATTTTCCATTTCCCTCCTAGCCTGAGCTGCAGAGAGCCAGGTATTTTTGGGAAATCTCAAACGCAGAAGATTTATTTTGAACTCTGCCTGGCTAAAGGCAGATAGAATGGAAACTGGATGTTCTTCTGCCCAGACAACTTTTCTACAAAATAAGCAGAAATATATAATGGAAAGCTGCTTCTCCTTTCTTTCTGGGACAAAAAAAAAAAATAAATAATCCGGTGGCCACTGAATGTTATATTTTAGAGGGACTAGATCTTGTGAGGATTGAGGGCTAAAAGTATGTTGGGGTTGAACTCCCCAAGAAAGTTTAGACAGAGAAAAGTGGTGCTCTTGGACATCGCTGCTTGACGCTGAGGGTGCGCAAAGTTAAAAGGTTACTGACATGGACTCCCCAAACTACTGCAGTTTTAATGCAGACATCACCTGCAAAATTTTCATTCAACCACTGGGAAAAAAATAATAATCCCGATTTAGATTCAAGCGATCCGTAAGATAGTACATTGTTATTTTCCTCAGGAAAAATTATGTTGCTTTGAAGTTTTTTACTGAAATGAAGATATTAAATGGAAATGAATCTTCTACAAAACTGTGCTGATCACTCATTGCCAGATCTAATAAACAGGTATCAATTCAATTTCAATAGTATGATTCATTTGTATTACACAGTTCCTGGTCTTTATTTATAGAGATTTCCTTGCAAAACCCCTTGCTCCGGGTTTTACTGCACAGTAAGCCAAGGCAGACTCCAAAAAACTATCCACTTGGCCAGGATGGGTAAGTGCAGTGCACTTTGTGTCAGTATCAAGAAAGATTACACCTTAGACCTGAGACATTTTTCAGGGTACTTCTTCGGTAAGACAAGCTGGCTAACCCAATTCTACTGATAACTTAAAGGCAATAATGGGAGGTCAAGGAGCTCTTTCTGCTTCAGCTATAGCAAGCGTATTGTGTAGTACTGCGAGCCTCTTCAAAACACCTTTTTTCTATATGTAACACTTTGGTCACGGAGGAATTGCATGATGTTAATTTACAGTAATTGTTCACATTTTCTCCAAAAACGCATGAAATGCTGCTACTCAGCTTTGCTGAAGGCTACACGCTAATTAAGGGAATAGGTAGGCTCCAAGTGTTTTCTTCTGCTGGGAATGAGAAGAGTGGTGGAGTTACGGCCTCCACCTTCAGGATTAGAAGGGCATAGACTGGGAGATAAGAAGAAAGGGCAAAGTCTGCACTGGTTTGTAGAGTGCAAAAGTCCTGCCCATCATCTGCTTGAGATGTATTGAAAACTAGCTGTCGCCAGGCGAGGAGAAGGCTGTTCCTACAAACTGCCCCTCTTCTAGCCAGTGGATCGCCCTGCCTCCAAAGTCCAGGGTTGTAGGTGGGGAAGAGGAAAAGTGATCAAACTACGATGCTCTCCGTTTCATTTTCTCATCCTCTTGTAGCGCGGGTTCTGCAGAACAATAACAGCACTATTAGCAAACAAAAGCCAAATAGTCCCTCTGGAACCCTTAGAGTGGTCTCTCCTGCAATTAACTCATAAAGCCAGTTCTGGATGGCTTCAGCCAACTTCTTTTCTAATATGTTCTCTTCAAAAGAGATTAAGAAATTAGTCCTTGTTGTGTATTAATCATGTGCGATACAATTAAATTAAAAATTAAGCTTGTAGGAAAATCATAGCAGAAGGTTCTCAACCTAGATAGAGAAATCACAATTTATTCCGCTTTTCCATAAAAAGAAATGCATTCAAAACAATGCTGTCTGTTGAAAAACATCTTTGGACTGAGTAGCAAGGTTCTGAAAATTTGGTTTTGTTCCATAATGAGAATATATTTGGCACACACTAAACTCTGTGGTTCTAAAGATGAAAAGAAAGATCCTCTCCTACACCTTACCACTCATGTGAACTTATGTATTTAAGCAAACCGATGAGTTACTGGGTTTACTTGCCTAAGAATGTGTTAATACATCCACCTCAGGGCTGCAACTGTGTGAAACAGGTAATATTGTTTGCCCCCCGAATGACTTTTCTTGCTTTGTAGCAGACTACATTTTCAGACATGTAAAAAAAAACAAAAAACAAACTAACAGCCCATCCAAAACAAGAATAGTAACTTCATAACCTTTAGCTCTTTTTGTGCATCGTTTGTCATGCTGATACTAAAAGAAGATATTTTCTTTTGACTTCCTAACGTATTCTGACATCTTGTTGAAAATGAATGCTATTTGGTATCATTCCAAAGAGTTTTTAACCGCAAAGTGGTAAGTTGGAATACACAAGTTTTTGAATCAGAAGTGACTGTAGTGGAGTTTGCACTCTGAAAAACCTCAGTTCTTTTGCATTTCTACCCTCTGCGTATGGAATATAGTAAGCAATATACATCTTTATTTCCAAGTATTTTATTCAGAAGAATGTTACCTTCAGGTCGTCTTCACAGAAGGTTGTTTGATACCTTTGTCTTTCAGGAGACACCTGTGTTTCATTCACATTCTTTTAAACCAGATTCATAACCTCTGCTCACAAAATTATCTAAATTTCAACAATAAAGAGACAGGGAGCAATTTTGTGGTCTAATGTGTAGGAATGGATGCTTTGCCTGCAGCCCTCTCATTCCCTTGGATGGGAGAAGCTGCAAGAAGACTGTAGAGAATTTCCAGTAAGTTTTGCAGCACAGAAGGGACAAAGCCAGGCTTCCTTCACTTCTGACCCATTCCCAGCTATCTGTGCGGGAAGAAGAGGCAGCATATTTTTGCAGAGGTGATGCACGTGATTTTCCAGTCTTTTGGAAGACTGATATAAGCTCACTCATAGAATGAATGATTCAGGTATAGCAGATGTCTTTAGTTTCTTCCCCTTTTTGGAAGGTATCAGTGTTATGAGGCATGTAGATTTGATGGAATGTAAGGCCTCTTAATTCTCTGTGATTTTTAAATTGAGGAATACCAAAAGCAAATATTCTGCAAGCATACCTGTTCAGATATAATCTTGAATGAAACTGTAAAATGATTCTGCAGTTAGTGGAGTATGACCAACAGGTAGGTTGAACTGGAGTGTAAAATTGCTATTACTTTCCTTTTTCCCTTTTCCCTTTTCCCCCTTTTTCCCTTTTCCCTCTTTTCCTTCTCTCTTCTTCCTTTTCCCTTCTCCCTTTTCCCTTTTCCCTTTTCCCTTTTCCCTTTTCCTTTTTCCCTTTTCCCTTTTCCCTTTTCCCCCTTTGTCTGTTTGTCCCTTTTCCCTCTTTTCCTTCTCTCGTCTTCCTTTTCCCTTCTCCCTTTTCATTTTTCCCTTCTCCCTTTTCCCTTCCTACTTTTCCCTTTCCCTTTTCCTTTCTCCCCCTTTTTTCTCCATTTTCCTTTTCCTTTTCTGTTTTCTTTTTTCCCTTCCCTTCCCTTCCCTTCCCTTCCCTTCCCTTCCCTTCCCTTCCCTTCCCTTCCCTTCCCTTCCCTTCCCTTCCCTTCCCTTCCCTTCCCTTCCCAGAATTTCAAAAGCTGCTTAATAATAATAAATACTGGTTTAATGTGATTTTCCTTTCCCTAGAAATAGCAAAATTTTAGCAAAATAACATTGTTTATGTAAATGCAGTGAATTTTAGCACATGCCAATAAATAACAAATACATTGTCACAAAACTGGAGGCAGGTGGGAGGGTTTAAAAAGTAGATGATGCTCTTTGTGTTTCAAAATTAGATTTTTTTTTTCCTTATATATTCTTCAGCAGCTTACTTTTGGCATCATCCAGGTCTCTGTAGATTAATACAACGTAACTCAGAATTTTGGTTTAACAACTTATTGGTTTTATTATTATTATTATTACAATTCCAACAGTAAAATTGTTTAAATACTGTAATTGAACTGAATATTGCTTTTCATTTGCTATGAAACATATTTATTTTTAAAGGTATCCATCAAACTAAGCCAGTCTTTGCTGCATAAGTAATAAAAATATTGTGTAAGTTATTTTGTAATTAAAATAAACAGATGCTAAATATTTCAATATCTATCACTGCAAAAGGACATGAAAATGAAAAATTTCTGAACTATTGGTTCATTGAAGTGACTGGAAAAATGATTAGAGTTTTACAGTACAGAAGAACAACCAGATGAATTATTTGCACCAAATTATTTGTTTGTGGAATCAAGGCCAATTCTATTTTATTGTACACAAACCGAGCATAATTTTCATTCATTTGTCCATTTAAAAAAAAAAATTAAAAATGACATGCTGGTATTTCAACATACGGATTACTTGTTAAAAGGCCAACTGTCTGTGTTTCCATGGAAATTTTTATGCAGCTTATCACAGGGCATTCTCAAAATCTGAGCTGCCTTGGTTGGCATTTTCTCATCTATGACTTACAACTCACATTGCATTGGTTTTAGCTTTAATTTCAGCATTTTTTTACTGAGCCCACTGTACCAACAAACAGCCTGGGTCATTAAACATTATGAATTTTAAACACTTTTACAAACGGGAATTAAAACAAAACGGCAAACTCAGAATACGTCGGGAATGAACTATTTCTGCCAGTGTTATCTGCTGCTGCGCTTTTTTTCTTTTCGTTCCGCGTCCTAAAGGAAAACCACCCCATACATTCTTATTATGTTGTTCCTCTGCCAGTAACGCACACTTCAGTAGGAGGTGCAGGTGCCCAGCGACACCGAAAATCAGGCAATTAGTGTCTCTGTTATGATACTGAGGCCTGATTAGCCTCTGCCTTGTGAATACCCCCTTTGACCTGTGAGAATTATTTTCATGCGGTTTATTGCTGTAGTTTAATTCCCAGTTTCAGCTGGGGAACTGTTTGGAGCTGCTGCTTTCTTCTCTCCAGTAGATGAGTTGATATTTTAAATAAAGCCTACATGTATTATTAATATGAGACCATACTATAAAGGGAACACAGACCCCGAGAAATTCAGAGGTCTTTTTCTGCTCACTTGTTGTGAAAAAGGCAACTCTCTTAAACTGAAGTGAGGCAGGAACAGTCATTACGAACAGAAGGTGGGTTTGACTCCATGGCACAGGAAAAAGGAAGAGGGAAGGGAAAGAATGAGGAGAAAAAAGAGAAGCAGCAGCAGCAGACATAATTTCTTGAGGAAAAAGGACAAGGAGTATAACGGTCCAAACAGAGCGTGGACCAAAAGCTTCTCAATAGCTCCTTATCCAGGCAGTTCGTAGAATCACAGAATCACAGAACAGTTTGGGTTGGAGAGGCCTTAAAGATCATCGGGTTGCAACACCCCTGCCCTGGGCAGGGACACCCCCCACCAGCCCAGGTTGCTCCAAGCCCCGTCCAACCTGGCCTTGAACCCCTCCAGGGATGGGGCAGCCACAGCTTCTCTGGGCAACCTGGGCCAGGGGCTCACCACCCTCCCAGCCAAGAATTTCTGCCTCACATCTCATCTCAGTCTCCCCACTTCCACTTTAGAATGGTTCCCCCTGTCCTATGGCTCCCCTCCCTGATCCAGAGTCCCTCCCCATCTCTCCTGGAGCCCCTTGAGGGACTGGAAGGGGCTGGAAGGTCTCCCTGGAGCCTTCTCTTCTCCAGGCTGAACCCCCCCAGCTCTCTCAGCCTGTCCTCACAGCAGAGGGGCTCCAGCCCTCCCAGCATCTCCGGGGCCTCCTCTGGCCCCGCTCCAACAGCTCCGTGTCCTTCTGCTGTTGGTGACCCCAGAGCTGGGGGCAGCACTGCAGGGGGGTCTCCCCAGAGCGGAGCAGAGGGGCAGAATCCCCCCCTGGCCCTGCTGCCCACGCTGCTGGGGATGCAGCCCAGGCTGCGGGGGGTTTCTGGGTTGCCAGCGCACGTTGCCGGCTCACAGCCAGCTTTTCACCCCCCCAGCACCCCCAAGTCCTTCTCCTCAGGGCTGCTCTCCATCCCTCCATCCCCCAGCCTGTATTTGTGCTTGATATTTCTTACAGACGAGCATGTTTTTGCCTGTTTAGTACTGCCTAAGCAGCTACAGAGATTTCTGGAAGAGCCAGAGAAAAGGATAAGAGCTCTGGGTGTAGACTCACTGAATTATTTTCAGTTTTTCATAGGGGACAGAACAGCACACAGAATTTATTGGCTAAACCGGCGCCTCTCTTGTAAGTCTGTATTTCTATGCAGTCTCTGCCATTCTCAGTGCTGTTTGTTGAATGCTGGTACAGATCTTGATGCCTACATGCAGTTTTACTGGCTCATCCCTTCTCTGACAAGCTTTGCAGCTTTACAACCACACCGGCAACAGTAATAGCGCTTGTTTTCACCGGTATTCTAATTTTTACTTACAGCTACTAGAGGAAGAAAATGGCATCATTGTCCTAAGACATGGAGCGGCTGTCAGGTGGGTAAGAAACACGGACTGCCTTCGTGGCTTTTCACGTAGTGAGAGCTCAGTCCCGTTTATATCAATGCCTTGACTTCTCCTGTGATAGATCATCCCCCGAGAGGAGTATTTTTACAAGCCCTGAGCACCAGCTTAATTTATGCAGCAATTCTGCAAGCGAGAATGGCTTCCCGTTGTCGCGTGGCTGTGTCTCATCTGCGAAGAACCGTGTCACCTGGGCTTCTGCTGGGGTCCTCTCTCTGGCCTTCGCGGGCTTCTGCTGAAGTCTGCAGAAACACTCCCGCTTCCTCTGGTGGGAGGAGAGTTTCGTCAGCGCTTTGTGCGCAAACCACATGCTGGGGGCACAGCTAGCCATTAGCTTGAATTCGAAAGAATGAATTCCGGTTTAAAAAAAAAAAAAAAATAAAATAAAATTCCTAGCACACTGTGGCAGCACCCACTAGAATGTTGCATTTAGCGCGCACGATCGCCATAAACAGCATATAACCGTGCTTTTTTTTCTGGAAATACATTAAAAGGGAAGATGGGTGACTCTCCAGGAAGTAATCTGAGCATTAATTATAAAAATAAATATGACTTATTGCAACTCACGTGTGGTTTCTGAAAGCAAGTAAGAAAATTAAAATTCCAGAGATGCGACTTTATGTGATAGAAATCAGGAAATCTGATGTCTTTGGATCTCAACATCTTAGATATAGAAAAGTGGTTTTTTCTTGACATTTCCAAAGTTTTTAACAATACATAAAGTATCCTGCTTAACCTTTGAACTGATTTTTTTGTGTTAGTGTGCACAGTCATAATCTAATAGCGGTCTTCATAGCAACTATACCTCAAAACAAATTATAGTGATAGAGTAGCTTGAGTGGTTTTGCAGCATAAATTTCTGCTCCTAAATTCAAGATTATGTGGACTCTATTGCTCCTGTGTACTGAAAACTACATGGAAAACCATATGATCAATTACAACCTGTACTTTTTCAGCCTTCCCGTGGCTCCCAGCCTTGTTAAACTCATGAGCTGTGAAAATATCCTGTTGAGGAGCACCAACTACCTTGGTGAAGCCGGAGGATGAAAGTCCATGAATCCTACACATACAGATTCCAAAGCACAATCTATTTTATCCAGTTTATTAAAAGCTTTTCTAGAAACTGAACGGATGAACTCTATCAAACATGATGTACCACAATAAAACCACATAATCAATAAACAATAGAGACACCCAGTCAGCGCTGGAAGAACATTTTTCACAAACAACACTTTATCTTTGACCTCTCAGTCCAGGATGTCTTGAGGGAGATCTACAGAGTAAGTTCAAAGACAGGCTTGGGATCTAAAATTCATAACTCACTGTACATTAAATATCATAGACTTCAGTGGAAATATCAGTTTTATAACATGCTATAATTTTTCCCAGTTGAGGGAAAATCTCTCCAGGTTGCACAAGAGCTGACTGTTTTGTCACTTCTTCCCAGCAGTCCACCAGTACTTTATTTTCAGATTAGCTCTGATTAACATGATCAAGTTAAATTCAGAGCTTTTGTTCTCAAACTATATTTATAAAGTTTGCTGTTACTTGGAAGTTTGATTTTCCTATTCGAAATCTGAAGGACTAGTATGCACCGAAAACTTCTTGTTTTTTCACCAAATATATTGGGTCTATATAAAATATATTCTTTTTTCCTACAGGTTTTGCTATAAAGTGCAGCAGGCTGACCATTTTCAGGTTTAAGTCGAGCAACGTCAATCGCTGGTCACATACCTGGCTGAACTCCAGTTTGGATGGTGAGAGGGCACCAGTTTTGATGGTAAGAGGGCACACTGCCTCTTTGAGGAGAAACTATCAACCTGCTATGCCGAGGACCTGATTCCTGCCAACAGACCTAAATACAGTTCCATTCAAAAAGGATGGAGTGGGTATTCCTTCATTTAAGATCTACCTCTTGCCCTTTCTGTCTATCTTTTTTGCGGAATGAGGAAGTCATAAGAAAACAAATTCTTCAAAATCATAGAGTCACAGAATGGTTTGGGTTGGAAGGGACCTTTAAAGGCCGTCTAGTCCGACCCCTCCTGCAATGAGCAGGGACACCTTCAACTGGATCAGGTTTCTCAGAGCCCCGTCCAACCTGGCCTTGAATATTTCCAGGGAGGGGGCACCTACCACCTCTCTGGGCAACCTGGGCCGGTGCCTCACCACCCTCACGGTAAAAATTGTCTTCTTATATGTAGTCTGAATCTTCCCTCTTTTAGTTTAAAGGCATTACCCCTCATCATATGGCAACAGGCTCTGCTAAAAAGTTTGTCTAAATGCTCATCTAAATTTTGGGTGCTGGTGCCTCCAGAAAGATTGAACGGTACTCAACCTACAAGACAAGAGAGGTGTTTTTTTCTTATTTGTTTACTTTTGCTTGAAGTTCTCTATTCCTTTTGTATGAGTTTGACATAAAGACTGGTCAATTGAAAAACTTAATGGGGCTGCGGGCATTGAACATCTTTCCCTGGTGGGTGATAAAACCTGTCCATATGGATGCTCCATGGCGGAGAGCCCTGTTTGCAGCACTGTGAGTCGCAGGCTTCAGAAAGGATCCACTTGTCTTCTCCAACACCCTTTCTAGGCACGAACGCTCTGCCTGTTACCACGTCGTTGGAGATGTAAGCCCTTGGAGCCAAAATTTCTGATGACCGTTAACTGGTCCTGGTGCACATTTCACCAGATTTCAAGATACAGGCGTAATGCTAGGTTTTAAGGGGTATTTGGGAGGAACAGTGTATAATATAAGCATAAATACAAACACCATATTTTAAATCTTCATTCTTTATGTGATAGTATGATCTGATCTAGTTAAAGATGTCCCTGCTTACTTCAGGGGGTTGGACTAGATGACCTTTAAAGGTCCCTTCCAACCCAACACGTTCTATGATTCTACGAGAAATTTTGCAACTGCAACACTGTCTTGTTGCAGCTTTCTCTTAATTCTCGTTCCAGGGATGAACCTGGGTTATTTTCCGTTATGCAAGAATTTTCTGTATTTTCTATTGTACCTATTTTGAATAACTTTTAATTTTCTTTCTTTTTTGATCTTGGATAGTCCTTATTTCCATTGCTAAGAAAGTCTCCCTGTATTTCTCTTGTTTTCTTCCTCTGTGCCTTTCTGACCCTTCTCTAATGCTCTTTCTAATATCTGACTTAAGTAATTTTACATTATTCTAATCTCCTTTACTGCAGGCATAAGGGAAAAAACAGCCTTCAGCTATTACTTTCTCCTACTATATTCCCTCAGCAACAGAAAATGAGATCTTGCATCATTCTATTACACTTAAGACATTTTTATTACATTGACGTTAGCCTGAAAAAAAAGACAAGTTTCATAAAAATAACTCCATAACATCAAACAGAATTCTCTGGGTTATCAAACAACAGAGTTCACAACCATTCAGTCAGCTTCTTGAAACACAGACAAGACAGAAATTCAGACGGGTAAGGTAGGAAAAGGAGGGAAAAAACACCGGCTATATTGATGTTCCTTTTAATTAATTTTGTTTGCTGCACATTGAGTCCATTTGCGTCTAAAATGGTTTTGGAACAGTAACACAAGGGCCCAGAAATTATAAAGTAAGGGCAAAAGCCACCCCTTCTAATGAATTTCCCCTCTTTAAGTAAATATTAACCAGACGTTAAGATTTTCTTGTGGTTAGAGTACAAACAACAGCAGGATCAGGTAATAAATAGATAACTCCCACGGAACAATATCATAGATGTACAGCTCCGTACTTCAACACTGGTGACTGTCAGGAGTCCCGGTGTTTTACCTTCTGAAACAGGCATGAGCGAAATAATGAAGTCAAATATCAAATATCCTTTCCCTCTCCTCTCCTAAAAAGTCCCAAACAAAACATGGTATTGTGTCTGGCTTCCCCGTGGGTGCTGGAGTAGGGAGAAGATATGAAGCTTTACTTATTTCCTTTTTTCGTAGATCACAGCATCTCGTCGCCGTTACTTCCAATGTCTAGAAATAGGTACCCTGCCTTTTTTTTTTTTTTTTTAGTGCGGTTCAAAACATAACTGGTGAGTTAGAAGTGGTATATGAGAGACATACAGAAAATAGATATTCAACAAATGAATTGCTTTTTGCAATATTTTGTCTCATTGATAATACAAAGAATTGAGTCAAATAAAACAAACTACAGGTCTGTCTGTAAGGCAAGTAATGTTGAGATACCCAAGTCCACTCAACATATTTAGCACTCCGTGGCATTTTGTACATGTGACTTAGGAAATAAGATGTCTTTCTGAAGAACAAATTAAGATGTCGTGAGTCAATTTTTCAAATGTAGAGGTCTAAGTATGAAAATAATTTGGTCTTATGTGTTCAAGAGAGCTTATTCTTAGGCGAGTAAGGTGGAAATGCAACTATTCAGATGATTTATAATCATTTCCCTGAAACGGGGAAACAAATGAAATATGGAATTATCTCCATCTCATGCGTTAAGGAGAAAGCCCATACAATGATACACAGAGGCTTTATTAAAAATTCATTAGACTGTAAAGTCTCTAATTTTGTAATCAGAATTAAGTAGTTTTCTAATGTCATTAGCTGAAAGTCAATTTAAACCAGTATCAGCAGTTGCAACACACTCCAAAATGCTAAATTAAATATAACAAATGTTTTCCACTTATTTTTTATTGGAAATGTTAACATTATATATTATGAATCAAAACCACATCACAGCGATTTCTCTAAAAAATAAATTTCCCATGAATTTATTTACTAGTCATATTTACATTGGTCACAAAAGTCAAAGGAGTTTCGGAAACAGAAAGCCAGTGATCATGTTTAATTTCTGATCCAGTAGGATATTGATGCATGAAAAAGCCACAAGGTGCGGTTTTCTCCCATGAGATACGCAATTCACCATGTTTCCTTGATAGTAAAAGAAGTGCAGTAAGTTACAGCAAAAATATCTTAGAATAAAGAAGAATTATTTTTTTTTTAAAAAAGCATGAAAATGTTTCAATGTGAAAGTACCGTATTAGGAAGACGGTTGACTGTGGTAGAAGCGACAGCTTTTCATAGAAGTTGTTACTTTTGATTTGCTTCTGTATTGAGGCAGTAGCTGTGATCTTAAACAGCTTTTTTATTGTGGAAATATATATTTTTTTCAAAAAATAATCTTACAACTAAATATCACTAGATTTATAAAGTACATATGGAACAATAGGTTTGGAAAATAAACATTTTAGTTTGAGAAATAATGGGATTCTTTTAAATTAGGTTCTTCAATAAGGATCTAATTTTCTGGGAAGAAAGAAATGGATACTTCCCTCTAAAGAAATTAATCTTTCTTAAGAGCTCAGGCAAGGTATCAAAAAATTGCTAGCAATTTAAAAAAAAAAAAATCATTTAGCTGATTGTGCATACATCTCAGTGGTATTAAAACAAGCTCATACGTCAGGTGTAAGTCACTTGGCATCTCATATGGTGAATGCAGTTTTTCAAGTGCTCAAAAAAAATACAATACTCCCCTTCCATATGTTACGTTTTGACATATCCAAAATGTATAAGAGAATATATCTTTTGGACTCATGAGTTCAGTACTAGAAATAGGCCCCACACTGGAGCTAAGGCTTTGGCTGGCCACTTATATCTGAAAACTTTATGTTAAGTTCTCCTCCATAACACTCATTGCCTACTCTCAGACTGTCTTTGGCAATTTTTCCTGCACATTTACTATAAAATGGCTTCGTGCAGGTATAGTCTCCACTCTACATTGTTGACTGGTCCTTCTAAAGTGTTGAAAACCACTCCATTTTAAAAGTATTCAGTCTTTGGTACCGGAGAGATAGTAGGGTCTCCAAGGAAGCTTCTATTGTCTTTTATACACTGTGTTTCCTTGCCTTTCAGAGACAAAAAATCAGAAAATCTGAAAATGTCCCACTCAAGCTGGAAACGGATCAGTTCGTTTGGGAGACAAATGGGTTTTTTTTCGTTCTTTCAAGTAAACAACAGATATCACGTCCACTTCCATTTGATTTCAGCCAGAGCAGTATTTCGCTTGAACACCCGCAACAAAGCATCACAGAGGACTTGGCGTCAGATGTAATATTTGAGAACAAATATTTAAGATGTGTGTAATAAAGGGGACCTTTGCATAAAACGGCTCTTATCTACCCTAGTCATCTGTTGTGCTAAAAACCATTTCCAAAAACAACAGTTCTGGAGGGGCTACGTTTAGAGATTAAACCATCCCACAGTCAACACTTCACGACTGTCATCAGCCAAGTGCCTGGAATAGGTCTGCAAAGAAATGAACAGACCAAACGCTGGATAAGTTCTGCTGGCATGTGTTAGAAACTGTAGGGGAAGAGGGGAAATGTGGAAGAGAAGAGGGCAGATTTACTGCAGCCCAGCCCTGAGCTGCCACCAACCTGGTGCTGGTTGCACCTGTGACGCGGCCAAAACCTCAGCAGGTCCCAACTTGGCCTGGATCAGCGGAGGATGGGGAAAATTCACGGCCTGTTCTTCAACAGCTGGCAGAGCTCCTGCAGCTGTGGGTGGGGAAAGACCAGGCGAAGGGCAACGAAGAAGAAGGGCAGAGAAGGGCAACGGAGCTGGTGAGGGCTCTGGAGCACAAGTCTGGTGAGGAGCGGCTGAGGGAGCTGGGGGTGTTCAGCCTGGAGAAAAGGGGGCTGAGGGGAGACCTTCTCGCTCTCTACAGCTCCCTGAAAGGAGGGGGGAGCCAGGGGGCGTTGGGCTCTTCTCCCAAGGAACAGGTCCCTTCCAACCTAGGCGATTCTATGATTCTATGATCCTAAGGCTATGGCCTCCTCAAAGCCCAGATTTGGGGCTTCAACCGCAAATCTTTTGCCGTGTTCCTATATAACTCTGTACACCATGACAGAAGAGTCACTGCTAAGATCAACGGTCAGCTGCAGAATTTAAAACTGGGTGTGAAAAGTCTCTCCTTGCTTTCTTGAATTGACAGGCACGTTGGGCAGACCACGCTGATGAGTCACATCCCATCTCTAACCCATCCCGGTGTGGTCGCACAGGCTGTGGGAGGAGCTGGGTGAGGCTATTCCATCCCTTTTCACGCAGATTTCACTCCCTGGTGGATTTTCTACGCAAGTAACAGTCTCGTTGCTGCCCTCCGTCCCTGCCATTCCCCCTTTTTCTTTTCACGCTCTAATTTTTCAAATGAAAAAATACCAGAGAAGATGCACTTCTGACCCGTGACTTCACTGATGGCTCTCTATCAAGGCACTCATTTCAAAGATGGGAACTAGAGCAGTAATCGATATTTAGCCGTACGGTTGTTCTAAAGACGCTAGCGCATAATGCTGAGTTTATATAAACCGTTGAAAGATTGCACTTCTGGGCTGCAAATGCTTCACATCGAGACAAGAAACACAGCCCTTAGTGACAGATAATGTGCTGCTTTAGAAAGTCCATGCGCTGGGGTAACGCATCTGTTATCATAAGGCGCAATACGGCCCTAAACATTCCTTCCCTCGTGATCTGGTTTAGGAAAACATAAATAATTTTAATCTATTTGCACTTCTTCATTATTTTTTTTATGGGATTATCTCTCCTACTTTCCTTCTAATCTTAACGGTGGTAGCATTTGTCTGATGTAATGAAACTAATGATTACAAATTTCTCTTTGCATTTCCAATATTTAAATTGCATTCCTGTGCACCCCATTAAGTAAAAGTCGGTAAATTTACTGCAGCAAAAACAATAAATAACTTTTTCTGGTCTTTAAAGGTCGCATTTCAAATAACTAAATAATGACAAAATAAATACTTTTTTATATGACTGGTGAGTTTTGATGTCTGTTGTAAGACAGATGCATCTCAAAGCCTATTAAAGAAGAGAACAGCCTATTTTTGTTCCCTCTTGATGGAATTATCCAGCCATAAAAGATGAATTTCTGTGGTTTACCATTTCGTTCCACTGATTATTACCAGCACAGTGAAGTGGTAAATACAAATGCTAATTTCAACATACTTTCAAAGCAAATTTTTAAAGTTTGATAGGCTCTCATAGTGTTTTAAATTAAAATGCAAGGTACTGTAAAATCCATTTTGTTTACAAACAAAAAAAAATACAATGTAAATGCAAAAGATGCTGAAATGTAAAGCTTATGAAACCACACTAAGAATAAAAACCCGATGGGAAAGAGACTTAATACACAGATAATACCGACCTAAAACAGTAGTGGGGAAGTGGGAAAGGAATACGGGAATCAAAAATCTCACTGGCATTATGGGACATGGAGAACATCTCTTGAAACAACCAGTAATAGTCACATTCACTTTGGAAGGCTATGTTATAAGGCAAAGAAATACTACAGTATATCAAAATATTAGCAATTAGACTTTTATGTCTTCTTTTTTTTTAGCTGCTAACTTCTTTTCTCACTCTATATTCAAAGTTTCTTTGGGTTATAATTTGATCTAAAAATATTTTTCTACTACTGAGACTTAGAAAAAGATCATACATTTGTAGAATAATCAGAAATTTGAAAGTTCTAAAAAACCTGTTGCCTTTATTAATTGGAGGTGTTGAGCTTCTTTTATTTGCGTATAATTTTCTGCTTTTACAGTCAGTTTTATTCTCCCCTTTGTCATTTGTTTGCCATGGGGTTTTGTATGTGTTTGTGTGAAAGGAAATAATTTTGTATATCTATCTGTATATAACCTCATGGCACACATACAACTTGTAAAGCTATTAAGAACATATATTCTCAACTCATTCTAGTTGAATGCAGTTATTCAGGGAAATACATTTGGCCTTTTGGAAAATATCCACAGATGATGAGGATATCAAGATCAGGAGTCTTCTGATTTCTTCACAGTATCAAAAAAAAAAATGAACAAACAGAAGTGTGGTCAGCTTCTGCAAAACCTAGGAACAAAATATTGAAGTTCATAATATTTTTTAGAGTAAATTGAGAATTGTTTGTATTTTGGTATTTATCATAAAACCATAGAATCACAGAGTGGTTTGGGTTGGAAGGGACCTTAAAGATCACCTAGTTCCATCCCCCCTGCCCTGGGCAGGGACATCTCCCACTAGACCAGGCTTTTGCACAGTATAGCACAAGGATATTTTAAGAACCTCCTGAAAAAACAGCCTTTTGCCATTATGATAGATCTGGTTATAAACAAAATTAGAGGTTCCAAACCATTTCTAATGATTGCCTTGTGGAAAGTTTTCTTTCGCTCTGGAAGTTTTGCTGTAGAGCTGCAGACATAAACGTAGAATCAAAGAACCATTTTGATTGGAAGAGACCTTTAAAATCATCGAGTCTGACCATCAACCTGACTCTGACAAAACCCAACACCGAACCATGTCCTTCAGCACCATGTCTACATGTCTTTTAAACACCTCCAGGGATGGCGACCCCACCGCTGCCCTGGGCAGCCTCTTCCAATGCTTGACAACCCTTTCCGTGTAGAAGTTTTTCCTAATATCCATCCTAACCCCCCCCGGTGCAACCTGAGGCCATTTCCTCTTGTCCCATCGCCTGTTCCTTGGGAGAAGAGCCCGACCCCCCTGGCTACCCCGTCCTTTCAGGGAGTTGTAGAGAGGGAGAAGGTCTCATGTAGGAAACCCGGGCAGCTCAAGAAAGTGGCCCTTTGATAAATCCTGCCATCTTTTGCTCCCTTTCTGCTCTGTGAGGGTGTTTTTGTGCGGTTGTTTCTGGGCAGCTGCCTAACTCCGGTTAAAGATTTTTTTGTTCCTTTTTGCTTTTGTCTGTTTTGAAGTATGTACTTACTGGTCAATGCAAAGGTTTCCTCTACCTGGAAACGTTCTGGTACCGCTGAGCACATGCAAGATATGAAGGAATCTTTCTTTTCACAGAGTATCTTCCATCTCAATGGATTTTTTTTTTCCTGCATCTCATATCTCCTCTTCCTCACACAACCCCGTTGACGTGACAGGTATCCTCAACTGCAGATGGAGGAGTAAGCAGAAGAAAGGGTTGGGAAACGAAGGGAGCTTAAAGGTACCTTTTGCAGCAGGGTGATGCGGGCAGCGTTTAGGCTCCGTTGAGCTCTGCCTGTTTGCCTGCAGCTCAGAGGAGAGAAGGCAGTATCCAGGAATCAGAGGCACATAGCAACGGCGGCGAGAACCGGAGGGGGGGTTGGGGGGTGTTACACATTCTTTATTCCAGAGGAATAGCCAGCAAAGCTCAAAGGATTTCCAGCTGTGCTCTGTCTAGAATAACAGAGAGTTTGAGCTTAACAAAGCTCATTTGATTTTCACTCATTGATTTTCATGTGTGTTTTAGCATAATAAAGTTCACAAACTCCGGTGTCTGCCAAAAGTGAAAATGAAAACGTGAAAAGAGTGACATCGTTCTTGAATCCGAATGCATTCTCACCAGTTTTTCCCTGGCAGGGTGCAAACATCTGTGCACAGCAGCCTATGCACTACTTAAATCCCATTTAGTGTAAGCCCTCGGTGAATTTGACTGGTACGTAGACTTAAGACCAGTCATTCCATTTTCCCCAGGCAGCAAAGTTGACTTAAGCAGCTTTTTGTCCCCTTGCCGATGATTTCCACCCCTGTGACTTCCCATCAGCTGCACTGATAATAACACTGCAAAAAAATGAAGTAGGTGCTTTAAATAACATAAATTCACCAAGGCAGTTCTGAAGGGAGGATGAGTGGCAGCCCTGAAGAAAAGGACTTGGGGGAGCTGGTGGATGAGAGGCTCCACATGAGCCGTCAGCGTGCACTAGCAGCCCAGAAAGCCAATCATATCCTGGGCTGCACCAGGAGAAGCGTGGCCAGCAGGTTGAGGGAGGTGATTCTCCCCCTCGACTCCACTCTCGTGAGACCCCACCTGGAGCACTGCGTCCAATTCTGGAGCCCCTACTACAAGAAAGATATGGACGTGCTGGAAGGTGTCCAGAGAAGGGCCACGAGGATGATCAGAGGGCTGGAGCACCTCTCCTATGAGGACAGACTGAGAGAGTTGGTGTTGTTCAGCCTGGAGAAAAGAAGGCTCCGAGGAGACCTTCTAGTGGCCTACCAGTATCTTAAGGGGGCTACAAGAAAGCTGGGGAGGGACTTTTGAGGATGTCGGGTAACGGTAGGACTAGAGGGAATGGATCAAAACTAGAGATGGGCCGATTCAGAGTGGACGTTAGGAAGAAGTTCTTCACCATGAGGGTGGTGAGACCCTGGCCCAGGTTGCCCAGAGAGGTGGTGGAAGCCCCATCCCTGGAAGTTTTTAAGGCCAGGCTGGACGGGGCTCTGAGCAACCTGATCTAGTGGGAGGTGTCCCTGCCCATGGCAGGGGGTTGGAATTAGATGATCTTTAAGTTCCCTTTCAACCCTAACAATTCTATGATTCTGTGATACTGGAGACACTGACATCAGCCTTGCTGCTGGGGGAAATAATATGGAGAAATAGCCCTGTGCTGATGGGGTGTGAAAAGCACACCTCAACACTTGCTAGGATTTTGAAAGAAGCTTTGAAGAATACAGAGCAAACCTCATACCTGCTTTAGATTTGGCCTTTCACCTGTGTGGGAGGTGCTCAGACCTAAGTGCAAGAGGCAGCTCAAGTGGAAAAATAAACCACCGAGGTAGTTAAATTCAGGAGTTTGAGGGATTACGGTTTAAATGATTCATTTACGAAAAACTGGCGTGCTGTGAACATAGCGGACTAGTACATCTGTAACACCCCGATCATTAGTAAAGATACGAGAGTGATGGTGGTACACCGGAACAGATATGCAAACCGAATCACCCCGGTCTCATTATAAATCAGACTTTCAATCAGATACAGTCAACATTAGCAGAAGCCAGTACTCTTTATACACTGAATAAACTTATAATTTTTAATTTCCGGTGGCATTAATCTGGCAGTTGTCAGTAGGAGTAAAATGAAAGCAAAAATGATTTAAGCAAATGCCTTTGAAAAGTACAAGATTTTTTTTCTCTCCCTGTATGTGTTGTCTGTGACATAAGCCTCAGCTTATTCCCTTCAACCTTGTCAGTTTTCATCACTGTTAAATCTCAGCAGAAACTACAGGTTTAATCAAAAACAAACAATCTTCTCAGTTGGAAAAAGTGCTTCTTTTTTTTTCGGGAGGTCTTGGCTTTTGAAGAGTTTGCAAACCTTTAAAAAAATATGGTGCCTAATATCTGTCTTGAATAACACTCCAATATGATGTTACAAATTAATGTGGAGTTCCAGAAGCGCTTATATTAGTGTAAAATGAGTTCATCATAATTACCATTATTACCGTAAATACCAAAGGAATTAATAATGATTAGGGCGATATTTTAAAGTGTTCTTCATTATCATGTGTATTGTTTGTAAAATTCCAGGATGCCGATAATTACTGTAAAGCCTCTCTTTTGGGCAAGGTTCTTTTCCCAATGGAGGGGTAGCCCAAAGATAAACGCTCCTGAAATTCGTCTGCAATCCCCAAAAATGGGGTTAGGACACTTTGCACATGCGTTAGCTTGGAGATTGCTTTCCCCACCGGGTAAATTCCAACAGTAGGCCTGATAGAAGTAAGAAACTCCAAGAAATAGGCATTCAAGACAATCTTCATTTTTCCCGAATCTCTGGATGGCAGCTAGAATCGTTCTTTAGTGCATATTGTTGCTAGGTTTGTGATAGGTGAAGAAAGCTCAAGCACGCCTTAGTGAATTCTATGCAAGTATGTTTACTTGTTCAGTAATTAAAAAAAAGAGTCAAACCGTAGAGCGGAGAATCCTTTCAGCAGAAAACCCATTGGAATTTTTAATTTTTCATAAGAATGAGGTCTATAACACTATCATGCTTACCCTTCTTCAGGGGAACACTTATGAAATGCATAAAAAAATTAAAATTATGGCTCTTCAGTATGTTAATGTTGGCAGCATGGGCTGCCTTTCGACTGCTTATATCACCTTACACATCATCTTTGATTTCACACATGCATTGCTCAGGAAAGATAAGGCTTTTGCAGGGCTGAAGCATCTTAAAGACATGATTCCCGAATTTTTCTCCCACAATGAATTTCAGCCATACAAGGTAACAAAATCATATAACAGCTATGGAGAAGAAAGATTTATAAACACGATTTACATCAAGATAAGCCTGCTGCTTCTTCAGACAGTCCATATCTTTTAATTTTTAGGAGAGGCAACTTTGCAGAGGTACAGACTAGAAAAATAAGTCAGCTGTGAAATTTCAGTCTGAATTTCAGTACCTTTCCTTTTCTTTCCCCTACCCATCTTATTTCCAGTGGATAAAATGGGGCAGCCAAGGCAGTTCCACACTCCTCATCCTGTTGTGGATCCATTCCCATGGCTGTAATGAACTGACACAGCTTAAAACTAATCAAACAGAAAAGAAGCAATCAAAGATCAGCTCCCAGGACACCAGCTCCCTGCTTGACTAAACGATACAACCATCGGAGCTCAAGGGCTGGCAGAAGGGAACGGGTGGGAATGTCTGGCTGGGGAGAAGGGGCAACCAAGGGCTCGCCAGCCTCCCTCTAGCAATTCGCACAGGACATAAAACAATCACAAGCAAAGCAAAAGACATCCAAAGCATCAATCCCCATCAGCCCATTCCAACGGAAAAGTCAGACTCTTAAAATGGAACTTTTTTTGACATAATCATCTCTGTAGAAGGTTTAAAAGCCTCAACTCTCAGTTCAGTGCCCGCTTTTTTGTCCCTTTTTCTTTTTTTTTTTTTTTTTTTCCAGTTTTACATGTTATCTTTAGCACCAAACATTTGAA
The DNA here is from genome assembly GCA_009819605.1 of Sterna hirundo. Lineage (NCBI taxonomy): Eukaryota > Metazoa > Chordata > Aves > Charadriiformes > Laridae > Sterna > Sterna hirundo. The sequence goes on from CM020441.1 coordinate 3,446,824, forward strand.
AACCCTGGACTTAAAATTTCCAAAGTATTGAAATCATAAGTGCTTAAGTCATTGCTGAAAACAAAATATGGGTTCTAACCTATTGAGGTGGCTTTAGAAATTTTATACTGGATTTTACGCTAACATTTATCTTATAGATGAAATTCACTTAGTACAGAGTTCATGCACAGGTGTTATAAGCTTGGAGGTAGCTGGTAATTTTGTGTTAGAATAAGTTTCTGGTAAGAAATATCTGGGTTCTTTTCTAGGGAAGCATTTTTTCTGGTGGCAAGAGTGAGACTGATGGGTCCCCGGTTGCTCACCTAGAAGACTGCTATCAGTTTCAGTTTTTACATGAATGGTCCAAGTTCCTGGACCATTTGCTGCTTTCAGCAGGGACAGGCAGACTAAGCATCCGTGGCTCTTTGGCAGGGAGGCTGAAAGGATGAAAGCCTCCTATCAATTTTCCTTTGTCTTCAGGGAGAAAGAAAAGCTCGTGAGAGCCTTCGATCTGGTACTCAGAACAATGAAAAATCCCTGTTCTTTTTCCCTGACTTTTTTTTTTCCCTTGGAGTTTCCATCATGATGTTCAACTTTTGTCGTCTTTTGATTGAATATGCTTAAACATAGGACTCTAAGGCCTTTTAGCTGCTGGTGACGCCCACTTGAGGGCAGATATACAGGCAATACTGACAGTTCTAAGGTGCTCTGGTGCCCAGATTGGTGCCAGTACGGTTGGGCACCACCACGGTTAGCACAGGTGGGGAATTAGACTTGGAAAGATTTTATTGAGGGTTATAAAGTTCTGGTGAGAATGGGCCTCCCTCGCTTTCCCCAGGGTTGGAGCTGCCTCTCTTCACAGCTAAGGGTATTTCTGAAAATGCAAAGCAGATTTCTGTACAATGCTTTAGGCCCCGAGTTATGACAGCTTCGTGCTGGTTTTCTGGATGGAGTAGAAGAAGAAAAACTACAATAGATTTAAGCAGAAAACCTGACCTCATAAGGTCTTTGAAACAGGTAAATAAAAGTATTCTTTAAAAGCCTGTGTTTTTCTATGATAAAATCAACATGGACTTTTTCAAAGGGCATGTAGTGATAGGACGAGGGGTAATGGCTTCAAACTGGGAGAGGGGAGATTTAGATTAGATATTAGGAAGAAATTTTTCACTCTGAGGGTGTTGAGCCCCTGGCCCAGGTTGCCCAGAGAAGCTGTGGCTGCCCCATCCCTGGAGGGGTTCAAGGCCAGGTTGGACGGGGCTTGGAGCAACCTGGGCTGGTGGGAGGTGTCCCTGCCCAGGGCAGGGGGGTGTGACGAGATTGTCTTCAAGGTCCCTTCCAACCCAAACCATTCTACGATTCTATGATTCAAGTAGAATTTAGAATTCAACGTGTGCTAGTTCATTTTAAATGCTTATTTCATAAATGTAAACATGAATTCCCTGAGACCAGAGCTGTTGAGAGGCACTAGTGATAATAGAGATCCTTTCCTGATTGTGCTCTATTTCTGATATTGGAAATTTTCAGCTTGTTTGGCCTTATTGGCCACCTCCCAGAATGGGAGGGAGGGACTGTAGGTGAGGAAAGGACACTAGTGACTGACTAACGTCTGAATTACCTGCTAGGGCAGGAATAAAAGCAAGAAGTTAGGAAGAAAGATAAACCGTTAGAAAAGTGCTAGCCAGAGATGTTTAAAAATTCTTTTCAGCAAAAGTAAGGGGAAGAGGTGTAAAGGTCTCGATATTCCCTCATGTTACTGTGACTGGTGTAAGGTAAATTTATGGCACATTGAGAGGTCGCATATGATTATGTTTTGGCAACTTCCATTAAACTAATACTTCTTGGTAAGTCATTAAGAATTAGGTGGATTGCAAAATGCCTCTGTTTTTCAAGCTGACATAAATATTGCATTAATTAAATCTATTAAGAACATAGAAATGAGATTTCATTAACTAATATCCCCTATTAGGATAATTATGACTAATTATAGTTATTAGACTAATGGCCTTAATCCTCAAGCACAATGTGTTACAGAAGCTTAAGAGGCCTATGACAAATTGAAAATCAAAAGTATGATCAAACTCTTTTTTAATATTTTACACAGCCACCATCATAGGATGGTAGCTATGACAGCAACAGTTTCATTTTTTGCAACTCCCCTCATGCTGGGAAAGAAGATAATTTTTTATGACTTGCTGGTGATTTTAGGTGCCCAACGGGCAGTGTTATAAAAGGTCCTGATTTTTCAACCGTAGGTGCTCATCAGTACAAAAAATTAACCTCTGATAAGTCCTGCTAAAAGAAAACTGCATAATTTTATTGAAGTTTTCTGCAGAGAAGAGTGACATTTTCAAAAGGTGAAATTCCACTCATATTAAAAGGTTGTGTTTTGTATGTAGCTGCGCTATATCATGGAAATACTGACCTCTCCCATAGAGAGCTATGTGTGGTTTGAAAACTCATGTTAGCAGCTCAATACCTGGTAGGACAAGCATGACTAAATAAGGTGCAATGCATGGCCCTTGAATCCTATTTTGGGAGAAAGCCAAAAGCTTACCCGGTGGTAAAAAACTCATGTGTTACCTACCAAAGTCTTTTTTTCCTCTTTTTGCAGCTAGAGAAACAGGTTAAATTTCTTGGGGTTTGAGCTGCAAAAGTCAAGAAGATTTTACATGAAGTAGAACTATCACATAGTCACATAACTGGAATGTGATTGAGATTACCAGCTGCATTTTAAGAGAACACACACAAAAGTGACGGAGTCTTATTCAGTTCTTGAATGGACAGTCATTTTGGACTGTCTGTATTCAGAAGATTTATCAATTTTGGATCTTGGGTAGATAGAGATGACCAAGTGTTGGAGAAAAGAAAGACGGAATGCAAATCCTACCCGATCTGGGGAAGTCAAGGGGCAAGAATCTCAGAGCTTGCATAAAATTAGAATTTTGCATCTAAAAGTGAGTACATTTTTTAGGCGACAGGCTCCAGAGAGGAATCCAAACCAGGTTTGGCTACCTAAACAGCGTAGGAAGAGTGTCCTCAGAGGGAGGTGATGTAAAGGATGGTCCATCTCCCCTTCTGTGCCCATGCAGAAGAGAGAAACCGTGGCCAACGGGGATATCTGCCTGCTGCACCCTCAAAAGTAGGCCACTGTATCTCATGGAAGATGGTATGGTTGACTTTAAAAATACTAAAACATTTGCCATTTTGGTTGCTGTTTCTGAAGATTTGGACGTAGCCAGTAAGCAATAACACCTGTTTGAACAGTAACTGAGATATCGAGAGTCAAATATATTTTTAAAATTTATCAGTGACAATTTGAAGGGCAGATGACAAAGGTTTTATTTTTATAACGCTCTTTTCGTGTTGCAAGATAAAGTCTTCATTATCTACTCATGCCAAAAGTACAGAGTGAAATATTTTAGATATTTGAGTCAAAGAGCTAGTTTCTTTTAGTAGCTGACCTTACTTCTCTGGAGGTTGGCTCTGGCAAATCTTTATTGATTTTTTTTCTGTACGGTTGATTCAATAAACTCAGTTCTTCATTTGTTTGTTCGCTTGTTTTTTTATATTGTGACATCTGGGTTTCTTCATTTACCTTGTTATCTCCTAAATAGAACTTCTGCCATTGTACAGACTATTTCTTTCAATAGATTCTGTGATAATGCTCCAGTCCTCCCTAAGTTTTCGCATCTCATTCCTGTGTAGTCTCCTAATACGCAGTGTGTGTTTCTCATATCGTAACTACACTTAGCTGCCAAATCCTCTGCTTAGAGGACTGGAAGGGAAATTGCATGTGTTATTAATCAAGAGCTGGCATGTTCTTTCATGGCCGGTTTCCTTTAAGACACAGCTATTAGAGTTCGGAGTTTCCTTATCACTAGGTAATAAAGCCAAGTTTCTGCCTCGGATACATGGCACAGAGACAGGGAACACAGAGGCTGACACGCCGGATCAGACTAACGGTCTATCTAACACGGTGTTCGCGTGGTGATGCTGAACAGTACCGTATGAAAGAGTTCGGAGCTGGAGACGAGATCCCTGTGATGAAAGGGACATCTCCTCCTAACCCCAGGCAATGGCTGTGGGGACTCGCATTGTGAAGCATGAAGAATAACAATCCAAGCACGTTTTTTTAATCCTTGGCAAGGTAGTTGTGATTCCTATTGTTTGTACGCCATTTCTTATTCTTTTCTGAACCCTACGGTTCTTTGTCTCGACCGTATTTCATGAAAGCTCCTTTGGCAGTAACGATGGGCTTATAAAAATTGCACAAGCACAATATTAAGGATGCCCAGTGCTAGAAATTAAGAAACATCAGAAGGAAGTTGCTGATACAATTTGCACTTTCTGTGCTTTCCCATCATGCAGTTTAACTGTTTATGTTCAGTGGTTTGTCCTATATTTTAACAGCACGTTTTTCATCGATCTTCCATCTCACTCGGTACTTAGGATGAAACTTACCCTGCAGAATCCCTGCCTTGGCTGTTGTCTGGAGGATCGCTCTTTGCTGCGGAAATAGGGAGAAACTTAATGAGTGGGCAGAGGGTGGCTAGTTTTCAAGTCCTTGCTATCAAAAAGAGAAATTTAGGAACATCTCATAGAAAGTATCGAAATTTTAACCTGTGGAGGAAAAATAGTTTATTGCTCCTTAGTTTTATTTTAAAAAATGGGTGAATCATTTGGACTGTAATTCACAATCTGAGTATGATACCTGTGAAAGTCAGGGGTTGCCCCAGTTTAGGAATTGCCTCCTATAGCACTTTGTATTGGCAAGCATTACGGACACAGAACATTATCCCATAGTTTCACCCTGGCCCAAATGCCCCTGTCAAGTAGCAAGCAAAAAGAGGGACAGATGGGAAAGTCCAGACCTTGTAAAACAAAATTCTCAGTTATACTTGAGAACAACATTAAGGGTCTAGTTTGGGTGGGTTTTGTTTGGTTTTTTGTTTGTTTGTTTTGACTTAAAGCAAGAGTCTGGCATATTATACTAGCCAAGCACTCATTTTTAACTTCCATCCAAGTTGCAAATCTTTATTTTTTGTTTCTCTCCCCCCATTGGCTTCTAATCCACAGTAGAACTGCTCTCTACAACCTGCGAGGTTAATAGCCTGAGTATCGGACTAAATGGTTTTGGTGTTTTGTTTTTTTTTAAAGACAAAAACAATTTGACATACAAAAATTCTACCCCAATAATTATGTTTGCCATTTTTTAATGTTTCAAAGGGCTTCAGTTGACTGAAGCAACATGATTCCCTCGCAAAGAATCCATGAGGATTTAACGTTTTTTATCACGATCTGCGTAAGAACTTATATAATTTTTTTTTCAATTAATTTACCTTGTGATGGTTAACGTCAATGGTTAGTAGTTCACAACATCACCTCTTGTAAAGATAGGCAAAACTGGGTGACTTTCCAGGTGTCCACTAACGATTGGCTCTTCTTTTTTGTTAGCAATTCAGTGTTTTCATTCATCCCAATTCTACTATCCCGTTCTGGCAAGTTATTGTGATTTAAATTATCGCTTTGTTCTGGCATCTTCTCTTTTTTCATCTTGGTCTTTGACAGTGCCTCATCTTCATTACTTGCAAAGAATAACTTTAGGGCAGGTGTGTATCTGCCAAGTGTGGTAAAGAATGATGGAAAGAGCTCATGTGCTTTTTCTGCAGTATTGGTCTTCTTACTCCCTGGCAATCTGGTTTAAAATTGGTTCTTTAATTAAAAGCTGGTCAAGGAAGTTCTGCAGAGAGAACTCCACGTGCTCAGATATTGCCCTCCCCGTTTTCAACATGCCAAAAATCCAGTTTCATTCCTGCCCACGAAAGTAATGGGAATCTGACCAGATACTTCTCTTCAAGTTAATCATCACCAGTGAGTGAGTCTGCATCAGCGTTTTACTCCAGATCAAGGGGGCATTTTTGAAATAAATGTCCCAATAGCCTCCATTTTCTGCTCTTTGGCTTGCTTCACAAAGCGGTATAAAAGCACAAAAATTAGGTTATTTTCAGATGGAACTAAACTAGGAAATATGGCCTGGGTATCTAGGTATCTCTATTGCAAGTATTTCAACTCGTAATAGGCGTTCTGTTCCCAGGAGCAGAGCAGAGCTAGCCTGGTCTATAGACCCCCCTGTCACACATGTAATGTAGTTGCCGGTCCTCAGCACCAAACAGTCTGCCAGTTGTAGAATCATAGAATAGTTTGGATTGGAAGTGACCTTTAAAGGCCATCTAGTCCAACCCCCCTGCAGTCAGCAGGGACATCTTCAACTCGATCAGGTTGCTCAGAGCCTCATCCAACCTGACCTGGAGTGTTTCTAGGGATGGGACATCATCCACCTCTCTGGGCAACCTGGGCCAGTGTCTCACCACCCTCAGCGTAAAAAAAAAAAAAAAGTCTTCCTAATATCTAGTCTAAATCTTCCCTCTTTTAGTTTAAAGCCATTGCCCCTTGTCCTATCGCAACAAGCCCTGCTAAAAAACTTGTCCCCATGTCCCTTGTGCCGCACTCCTTGCTAACCTAAGCAGAACTAATTCCAATGTCTCGCCCTTCCCGGAGATATTAAGAACTAAAGTTGTGAGCTCTTTAACAACATCTGGCACCTGAGAAGTCATGTGTTTCTCCAAATAACCTAACTGTCTGGGAGCTTGAGTTTGTGTGGCAGAGTGGGCTGTATTCAGCAAAACATGGTAATCCATGCCAAGAAGCCTTCCACCAGATAAGCCGTAGGAAGTAACCACATGATACGGAAGGAAACCAGAAACTGGGATTCATTGCAAAATTTCTAGCCATAAGCTTGCTCCTATGACATATAAAATTATTGGTTGGCTTTTTTTTTTTTTCCTAACTAGATCTTTCCCTTTATATGAGTGAGGCTATTTTCCCGCTTTCTCTGTAAGCTTTCAGCGTTTGCACTTCAGATTGACTTTGAAGTCTCTTAATTTATGTTTTATCTAACATAATCTTATTTTCCTCTCTGCTTCACCAAGACTGGTTTTCTGTTTCTTCCTGGCTTGAATGACCACTTTGCTTTGTCAGTTAATCGTGTTATTTTTATTTTCCTTTCTGCTTCATTTTTAAACATGCAACTGTTTAAGGCGCTAAGTCTGATAATAGGTTATCATCCACGTACATCATTTATACATCTTCCACTGTTTTTACCGTCTGAACCGCAGACAGGCTCAACTCCCTTGACCAATTCTAACGTTCTGTTGATTACAGTGTTGAGACTAGTAGGAAGCGGGGCTAAAGACACTGGAGAAGCTGAAAGAATTTTCCTACAGCGTGTTCCTATCTGGAAGACCCATATGACATCCAGCAGTACTAATGAGGAGGCTTTTGCACTCCCAGACCTTATTCCCAGCTGATCTGCTGTTGGGAAATTAAATATTTGGGCATTTACTGGGAGAGAATAGCTATACCCAGTGAAATGGATAATAATTTCAGCCGCCACTTTTATTTATCCCCTAGACTTTCACGAAGGGAGATATTACAGCATCCCAGTTTATCAAATACTATTCTCAAAGAAATAATTTTTTAAATCAATCACATTTAGCCAATCTCAGTCAGAACCTAGGGCCAAGTTAATTAATTGAAGTATCTCATCTGTTGTTTGCTACCTTAGATAGCTTGCTGTTGTCTTTAAGTAAACTTTAAGTATTATTTGATTTTGCATTCCCCCTTCATCACAGAACATAATAATTTTACTGCATTTATAAGCAGACAAATATTTGAACCAGTATTTGAATATCACTGTTATTCATTCAAAATCTTTTGGGCAAACTTTCAGAAGTGCGCTGGGGTTCTGGACCCTTATTTGCTATTGATCTACTAAAACTTAAAGTGGTTTTCTGCATCCAGTAACAGCCCATTTTAGGTTTCAAGTAAATCATCCCTTGCTCTGGTGGCCTTCAGAAAGTCTGAAGAATGACACTTTCATATTTCCATTTATGTAAATCTGTAGATGTTAATTTATTTGGTGGCTCGCATTTCTAACACAGCTCTTGAAAGCTGTGGGTGTTATTTTTATCTTCCATGGGGCCATCCATAATATTGTCCATTAGGAAGTCTAGCTGCCTGAGAGCACCCACAAATCAATTCATTTAACTTCTCAAGCTTCAGTCCTTCTGACACATACGTGCTTATTTTTTTTGCACACGGAATTGTCCCACTTATTTTAATAGGGCTATTTAAGATGTTGTCAAGGCAGGGGTTTAAGCAAACAGTAGCGGCTTCTAAAACTACTGGCTAGAAGAAAGTTTTCCTCCAAACTACGAGTGACAAAAGTCAGAGATTTTGCATCTCATCATTTATAATCTAATCTGAATAGTTAGTATCTTATTCCATGCGATATCTTTAGATGAAGACATGGAGTCCCCAGGGATACCCAAGGTATGAGTCTCACGTGCTGTTCTGAAAGAAGGATCTCCCCAGGAGTCTTTAAACATATATACATGTTTATTTTTATTTATATATATGCTTCAGTATTTTTGAACATACATATATTCTACCTTATCTTCACAGCCTCCACTGGGAATTGCTAGGTATAACAGGGAGTGTTCCAGTTGTCATGGAAAAAAATACATTTTCTCATTATTTGCACAACTACTGTCTTCCATTTCTCTCATCTGAGGTGTTTGAAAAGTGAGATAATTTTGGTACTTCCATAATCCACTGACAAGTGTTTTTTCCTTCCAATGCCATCATTTCTTCACATAGCTTTCATTTTTAAAAGCACCAACATCAACAAAGGGAATATGTTTCTGAAGTGAAAACTTCCTTTGCTTATGGCAACAACAGAAGTAGTTGATAAAGAGCAATTAAGGCACTTTAGACTCTTCTTTTCTACTGCGATATTATTCTATTATTTATATCAATGCAAAGTAAGCACTAAATCGCTGTCAAATACTTTTTCTGAGTAAAACTGTTCGACAGTCACCCCGCACTCAGATTGCTCCTGTGCGAGTGACTCTGTACCGTGCAAAGTGGTGGAAAAGTCAGACTCAGATTAGTACGTTGATAAGGCTTATAATAGAGGCTGATAATAAAAGCTTATGGACTTTTGGCACCACCTAAAGAGGATAAAATGCTTGCTTTTTGAGAAAGTTGGATGGTTACAGGCCAGTGTGATCACGTGAACCAAGTGCAAGAGCTGAAGTAGGACGTGTTAAAAATGGGAATAAAAGTGGTGAGACAGGACAGGGTCTTCCAACATACCTTGCAGCAATGTGTAACGTCACAAGTTACACTGATATAAATTTGAATAAATTGAATAAATATGAGCGTTCATGAGTAGATTACTGGGCATATTATCTGACTCTACTACGAACCTGATGATGTTAAGCATTATCTGGTTTCAAGTAGGCTGTTGCTCATCGTTAGCAAGGTCATGGGAATCAGTTCCTCTTAAAATTCACTCTTCAGAGAGGTTAGCATGCATGCAAATAAAAGTGCTTATTTTCAGCATACAAGCTAGACAAATGCTTATGCAAGTATAGAAGTAAAATAAAAAAAAAAAAAAAAAACTTACTTGTGCTGAGTTTGAAAAAGAAATCTCTATCCAGCTGTAGAAGGTCACCATTTGTCAAGGATTCTGACTCACCGCCTGCGTTTGCATTATGTTGCGTTCCTTAGATGAAAGAGCTTTGTAGAGGAACAGGTTTTTCAGTTATCCTCTTCCAGAGTTTTTCATGGGCTCTAGACCAGAGTTTGTGTCTGGTAAAGGACAGCACAGAGATTTGACATGGGAAATACGCAGACATACCTAGCACGGGGGAAATCCTTGTGCCCCTGGTCCATCAGGTTCTTGTGTGATCTTCTCCGGTGTGAAGGTAACAGGTAACCTCCGCAATCCATACACAGCTTTTCAGCTGTGGTCTGGTCTGTAGCCATAGCTCAGGCTCCAGGAGCCTGTTTTCATATCATTTATCTCTGAGGGTGGGGCTTTAAATATCCGACTCCAGTGGGGCCACCAAGCGGGAATTGGTTTAGTTTGTAGTTATATTCGGTGTGCATTTTCCGCCTGCTGGTGCTACGAAGAAAGCGTCAACTTGAGCGGTACATGGACAATTCTGTTGCTCCCTCAAATATTTCTTCTTGGTTTCTTGGGTATACGAATTACAAAAGATCCTCTGTAGCATGAGCTGCTCCTTGTCAACTGTCCTTGTCAACTGTCCTTGCCACCGGTGGATTAGTATCTGTCTGCCTCCCATGGTTCTAAAGGGAAAATAAATGAACCCAAGTCTACAAAGACATTTCCCCTTCCCATGCTGCCGAAACCTTGAACAAGGTTTCAGAAGATGCAGAGGAACAGATGATGATTCACTGAGAAAGAGCTTTATACACCCTGTAAATCTTACCGGTAACTTCTCCCCCAGAATGTCTTTCTACTTCAGGAACGAGTTTTGCGGCTCCCCAAATAAAATATGCGTTGCTGCTTCTTCTTAGAAGAACAGCTTTGTTAGACCAGCTGTCACGGCCTGAATTTGACAGATCAGTCTTGGTTCTCACCTCGGTTCTCTCCTCAGCGATGGCGTTGTCCCACAATCAGTGCCAACCAGCGTAGGCAGGTATCGCTGCTCACGTCTGCCCATCCTCGCCTTGGCACTGCTCTTCCTCTGCACTTGCAGGTCTGAACCAGGGAAGGAACCCAGACAAAGAGGCGGAAATTACAGCAAATTGTGCTGAAAAGGGAGAGGCAGTGGCATAGGGGCAGGGTGGTTGCACCAGGGCGGGAGGGAGACGGTGGAGCGGTGGGTTCAGCATCAGTGCCAATTTATGGCTGATCGTGAAACCACGGCATCAGTGTGCAGGCAGCAGTGTGAAGGAACCGTATTAGCTGAAACTTATTTCATATCGATCCTTCTATTAACAGACATGCAAACATCTAGAGACGATATATGCACAAATTACTGAGACAAGACACAATACTTATCAGCTGGGGATATGGAAAGTTTTGGTGTGATTTACTGTATCTTTGTTGTAGGAATAAAACCGAGTCTCCTTTGCTGCAGTCTAATTCTAAGCCGCTTCTCATTCTGTACACTTATGCAAGGCTTTTAGGTTTCAGAGAAACAAATTCGATCTCTCCCCCTTAATCAAAAACCTTTAGTAATGGTGCGTTTATGATACAGCACAACTTTGTGAAATAATCTCCCGCTGTATTTTCCAAACAAGATTTCTGCTGAAGCATTCAGTTCTCATACGGCACTTACCTTTTTAACTGTGCATTTAATTCCTAGCTAATTGCCATCAATATTTATGCTGTTGAACTTTTATCCTGCTACATATTGTATAATTGCTACCATTAGATCATCTCCCAAAGGTTTTCTTTTCAGATTAGTGTAATGTATCCATGTCATTCTTTTGCAAAGCACAGGTTTTTATAATATTATTAAACTGTCTAATACTGACGTTATACTTTGGAGCATAACTGAAGTCGATTGCATCTAAGAAATTTAGTAACTTCACCTCCACTTTTTAACGTAAAAAAGAATAATGCAGCAGTGGAGCTGTTGTCCACTATTTTCTTTTGATTTCTAAAGTCAGGGCCTCTTGACAATAGGTAACTAGGTATCCTGAAAGCAAAATGCATGAGGACGTGTCAGCTGAATTTTAATCCCGTCTGTCTGGGTAACTTTCTAGGTGCTTTGCATGTATAGTCACAAAAGCTGCAAATTAAGCCACCCTACAGAAAGAAAGTATTTTAATTTCCACATAGCTGTGATACAGAAAGAAATGCCAGTCGCCATCTCGTCCGGAGGACGAATAGGACATCATGTAAAACCCTTGTACTGGTTCTCCAAGGCAGCTTTCCAGCCATAGCTCCTCCTGCTATGTCCGTACCGGTGAACAGGAGAGGGCTGGGTCCCAAGGCAGTGGCACACGGTCACCCACACTGTTTGACGGTAGGTCCTGTCCCTTGCACGTCGTTTTGCCTGTGTAAATGAGCACTTTCCCACGTGGCGCCCAGACCAGGTTTGGCAGAGTAGCGTGTTCCAGCGACTATTCCCAGTAAAGATGAAGCCACCTAATTCTGTGGGCTTCGGCAGGCAAACCGTGCCATGCAACTTGGCCTCAGAGAGGGAGAACGGTAGCTGGTTTGTTTTGTTCAAAAACAAGGACCCGGCCTCCGAGCACGTCTGAGTTCCGAGTCCTGAGAGTAAGCGACAAATTCAGCTTTCAACCAGCTGACCAAATCTGAAAATTCCCTGTGCCCAAAATGTTAAGAAATATTGTGAAGAGACAACTGATTATAATTTTTACTCGTGTGTGTTGTATGAGATTTGTCAATAACTTTGTGGAAAAGTGGCCTGTTTCATGGCATTTTTCAGATTTGATTCGTGTCTATTCTTAGCACGGTACAAATGCCAAATACAAATAAAAGGGAGCCAATAGCTAGGATTATGAATAATCTCTTGATATTCTGCCCAAACATGTGAGAAAGATTCACGTTGGTTAACTAATCCAGAAGAGGGTTTTCTGTGTTGGCCGTGTTTCAGGTAAGGACTATAGGAACAGAACTCAGTGACAGAAAAAACAAAAATGATGAGTTCTTGGGGATAATCAGCTGGACATACAATTTCAACATATCACTACATTTAGGGCAGTTAAGCAGAGCTTTGGAATCATGCACTGAAAATCTCAAAGGAAATATAAGACCATAGTTCTTTGTGCTAGGCATGTCTGTAACCACCATGGAATATGGACGGTGATTCTGGTATCCACACATTAACACACACCAGATCTTCACTGTGCTACACAAACGGGTACAACCATGATTAAAAACTGGGGGTGAAAAAAGCCAAAGATATAAGAAGCTAAAACCATTTATTTTATTGTGTTCTAGAAGAATTCACAGTATCTAGAACAGAGTTTATTCACAGAATTCTTCAACAGACAGCGGAAATATGATATTAAATGATGGGCGGTTATGATTTTACTTTGATAAAACTTCACAAGCTTTACCAGTTGGCTGATATTGCTCGCATAATGTTATCTCTGTGCTGCAAAGTCCATCCGTGTTGTAGTGGAAGATTTAAGACAATCCACAAAGCGGTATGCACCGTCTGATGCGCGTGCAAAGAACGGGACGTTTAGTTCGTGGATTCAGTTGCAGGCTTTCCATCAAGGCCAAGTAAGTTTTAATTAAGATAATCAAAAGACCGTTTAAAATAAGGAACTTCTAATTATGCACGTTTTGGGGGGAGGGAAGAAGGAGACTTGAAAGCGCGTATGTTTTTTAAAAAAGCCTAGTTCTTTTGCATTAGGCAGAGATATTATGATGGTGTCCCCAGTACTAAAGAGAAGTATCAAAGAATGGAAATATGACTGGATGCTACAGAGGAGATTAGGAAAACCCTATACTGTGCACATAGCCAAAGTCACTGTAACACCTTGCCTTGGATTTCAATGCTCACAAATCTTTGAAACAAGTCGGGGAGGAGCAGACAGTGTTCCACAAAGGCTTTTTCTACTCAGTGGGGAAATGGAGATGTCAGTGACACCAAGTTTATTATCCAGGCGTCTTAGCAACACGCTAATTTCCTTTATTTGCAAGCAAGAAGTTCTCTTACACTGATTTACAGAAGTGCAGATTAGTGCTGATAACAGCTGTGGGAACCAAAATATCCTCGGTTGTGGTTTTCCTTGATTGTAAGAATCTCACTGTAAACCAGGGTCGTATCTCTTTTGACCAATAATTCCTTCGTCTCACATTAAGCTTACGCTGAACTCTCCCTCATAGGTAAATTTAAATTCTGTTGTCACTTGCTCCTTTTAGGCGACCTATGAATCCACTGAATTTATTTTCCACGTGGTTGGAGGAGGGGTGAGTATCTTTGCTGCTTTTACTGTGTTGCTAATTATTTAACAGTGTCTCCCCAATCCTGAGTTTGCGCTCTTCTTTATTTGTTTATCCTGTTTGCTCAGTGACCCATAATAGAACTTATTAATAGCCAGATGCCTTTAGGGAACACCCTCTTTGAACATGTTACACTATATAGCAGTAATTAAGAATACATTTGGAAGCCGTTACAAGCTTAATCCGGATATTTATGACAGCGTCTAAAATGAGCTAGACCTTAAACTCATTTTGCAACGGGTTTTCTCCTGGCTGGCTCTGAACACCTCATGAGCAGGTTGTGCACCAACACGTCTCTTAACGCAGACAGCGATTGAAAGCACAAAGTACTGCAGCAGGAATTTCCATTCCTGTACATCACCGAGTGGTCTGCCCGATGACACGTGATCGTCACAAAAACATCTAAACTCAGAGCCCAATTTTAGACCTGGGTCACAAAACAGTCCTGTAAAATGATTTTCCAGGTGCTTTTCTGCTGCTGTAACTATGGCAAGAAGGCCGCTGCTAGATATCAAACCATTGGGGTGGATATATTATCACTTTAAAAAAGCTGAAAAGAGCTGTCTTAAAAATTCCAGCTACTGGAATTCTGCCTCTGCTCAAACCCAGAGATTTAATAGTCCCAACAATTCTCTCTTTTATGCTTTTATGGTGGCACTAAGGTTACAAACGCGCTTTTCAAAGTAAGCATAAAAATACATGGTGGCTAGTAACTAGTTTATGCATATCCTACTGTTCCGGAGAAGGCTTTGCATTTTGAGTTACGCATGTACATGTTTAAGGAGAATCAGGTGATTTTTAACCTAAGAAACCCGAATAAAAGAGCTTTTCAGCCAACGGGCACACATGTGCAGACCAGTTTCAAAAGCCAGGGGAAGCATCTCACGCGGCGTGGAATCATTGCGGAGAATCCTCACATATAAGAGGGTTATGAGCTGCCATTGTATTATTCAAGTACAGAAATGTGAATAATATGTCCCACTTGATGTCCAGGAGAGCCAAGTGTATCTTCTTGGTAACAGATAAGAAAATATGCTTCAGTGAGCAGCTGATGCAATCCAGTAGGAAAAAAATATCCTGACAACAAACTATAGAGGAAACAAAATTTAATAAATAAATAAATAAATATATGTTTTTAAAGACAGCTGTTTCAAAATGCAAAATAGTGAACTATTGCAAAAACAAATCCTTTCCAGAAAACAAAAAAAACCTTCCACAGAAAGGTAAAATGTGTTATTTTCTCCCTCACACCTTAATACAAATATGATGGTTTTGCTGTAAATCCTACTCACACGATTAGCGTTATTGAAGTTGAAAAGAATTCCGTAGGTAATTATTGGAAAGATGATGTACATCAGCAGCAGGAGGGCAGTGTTCTCAGTTTCACTCAATGAATCACGCCGGAACTTTTGTTTGATTTCTTTAAACAGTTTTTGATAACCATCTGTTAGCGATGAAACAGCAACAGTTAGCATGCTCATCTATCTGTTGGAAAAAAAAAAAAAAAAAAGAGAAAGTGAAAGCAAATACAGAATTGAGACAGACCAAAATTCTGCTAAAAATGAGTCTAAGAAAAATGATAGCAACCTGGAGATTCATCTGTGATTTCTGGAGAGTCCATGCCGCAATCTTCAGCAGTTTAGTCGGTACTGTGAGTTTGGCACTTGCCTGTCATTTTAGACACCTAAGAAACTTTGACACCAGCGTGGTGACAAAAAGGGTGTATGGCAAGAGCAAGAGCATGTTCAGGGTCCAAGCCTGTCCTCACTTTGCTCCCTGGTGTGGCTGACCAGGGGGGACGTGGGACCAGATGTTTCAAAAGCCTGGTGTTCCCTGTGTCCTAGGACGGTCATAAAGCCGTGATTTAACAGCTCCTTGGGTGGTTACAGTCCCAAAGTGATGGTGCACAATACCCGTTTAATGCGTGGAAGAAGACAGGGAAGAAAACATGAGTCGAAAATTCCAGTCTTTGCTTTGTCCGTTCCCGGAGAGCTCCAGTTGTGTTGTACTGCTCTTTATAGCGACGGCTCCTTCCCGCATAAGCAGATGCTTAGGACAGGTAAAGTTTCGGAAGAGGAGAAGGGAAGCTCAGAGAAATCCAACCAGATTATGACAAACACATTCATATTTTTGCACAAATGCTAAAATTACGATTTATAAACTTTTGAAGGAAGACTTGGCAATGTGAAATCCTTCCTCTCCCTTCTGTTTCTTCTCGCTGAGATGATCAAGGTAGAGGTGGAAATTCTTTGAAGGTCAGCCTCAATGGATAAGGATCATTTATAAATGCTTCGCTGGAAAGACAACAGATTATTTACTCCCTCTAGCCTAATGAGTCTTTGTTTGATAGAAGTACACTTGCTTCCTGTGGCCTGACCTTATGGATCAGAAAGAGTTTTGCTCCTTGATGATGAACAGAGACGCAAAAACAAAATCCAAACACAAAGCCACTGTATTTCCATATGTTCTTTACTTAGAAGTCCAGATGAATAGCACCAGAAAAAGGAGTCCTTTGCTCCTGTCCATTGATGAACAAAGAATACTTCAGACAGAGAGAAATTATCTGCCTAATGGTCTTTGGGAAAAATTTAGAGAGTCGCCATAATTTTCTAGAAACTTAGAATTGTTCACCTAACAAACTTGCAGAACAACAAGAAAGTGTTTCCATTGGAAAGGACTTACAAACCCTATTATGAGGCTTATTCTCATCCATATTGATCCCAAAATATTCAGAACAACATACTGTTTAGTAGAAAATGATACAAAGGTGTTTCACCTTGGGGTTTTCTGTAGTTACTGTTGTTGGTCTGGTTTTTTTCTTATGGGTTGTCACGGAGAAAGAAGCCTCTGCTGACTCACAGAATGAAGCAGCTGAGCCTCACGGTCCCTGAGGCTCTTCTTACCTAGCTAGTAAATAAATCTGAAATTGCCAATTCTCATTATGTGATAGATCCTGAGCACAGGAATAGGAAATACGTCCTAAGGGATGAGAGGCGGCCTTGCCTGAGGACAGCTTAGCATTTGCTGGAAATAGGGTGACCGTAGTTTTGTAGGTGGTGAGGGGAGCGCTTTCATGGAACAAAGATATTCATCCATTGGATATCATGCTAAACTACTGCTTCCAAAACGATGTTTAAGTTGTGTTAACCACTCTTTTATAGTTAAATCAAGACTGTAGTTTCCGTAGTAGCAGCTGTGGTCCTTATACCCTTAGTAAAGTTTTTCAGGTTTCAAACATAACCTCAATGCGTAAGAACAACACAGGAAAAAAATTGTGGTTACAGCGTAAAATAACTAGTTATCTAAGGAAATCTGCATGGGTTTTCAGAAAAACATTTCTTAGTTTAACAGGGAGCCGGGGTGTTTGCTGCTGGAATACTTGGCAGAAGGGGTAACATTTGGAGGACACGTCTCTGGAATATCTAACTTAAATCATCAGCAGCCTTGTAAGAAATCTTGCGGCTATGACTGAAAAACTGTCGCACCAGAAATGTGTAAGTGCATATATGTTTGCTTTACTCTGCTTCAAAGCCAGATTTCTCGCAACGTAAACACTGAGAGAGAAAACCAGAAGTTTTGGAAGTACGGCGTGAAAAAAAGACGAAGAATTGCACTGATGATATTGCTCGGCTTCACCATCTGCCCGCTCTCCGTTGCATTCAGTTGTTCCAATAAAATCCCAGTGAAACAGAGATGAGATGTGTATCTCTAGCAGAGCTGGCAAATCAGCTGCTCTAGCTCAACAGAAAGAACAGTTCAAGTTCACGTTTGATACAAGAGCCTTCTCCCATGCAACGCACAGGCTTCAGCTTCCCTCTGCATCTATTACTTCGTTGCCTTGGCAAATGTTAAGCATGTAGAGAATCCTCCAGACAAAATAAATAAGTGTAGGTCTGTGTTTTAAATAAGCGCTTTTCTCCTACTGCTGGTTTTACACACAAACCCCGGAGAAAAAACGCTCCACTGCAACAGCTCTGACCACCCTCCACGACAGGTCAGCAGATGGTGCCTTTAAGTGATGAATCTGACAACTTTGGGGGGGGTCAGCTGACTGCAAATTAAATATCGTAAAGGGAAAATGTGCGCTGTTTTTCAACTACAGTTCCCTAGTGCAATCCAGCAATGGCATAAATGAGGACCCAGTGCTGGTCAAAGGAAATCATTTGCTAACATGTGATTTGTGGGCCATTAATCTTGGTTGCCCATCCTCCAGTTTCGGTCTGAAAAACATGTTAGCTCAGCAGGTGATGTTGTCAGTGACAAATGAACGAGATTAAAATAAAGTGATGTGGACAAAGCAAACTGTCTCAAAATGAATCTTCCCGTATTCGGAAACTGCTATGATTCTTGTGTTACTGGAAACGGTGCTAGCGGCTTTGTGAACTTAATCGAAGAGAATTAAGAAATAGTTTTCTGTGATAGTGAACTTTAAAAAAGAAGAGAGCCTTCATGCGAGGCGGCTGGCATTATGTTCCTTGGATTCAACCGAGTCGTTCAGGCTTTGCCTTATCTCAGGGGAGGTTGTTTATCTGGGTGGTAAAACGCATTGCACCTAAAGCCGAGAGTGCTATTAGCGTCTATGAAATTTCCACACTGAAACGAGTTCACGCATAAGTCAGATGGCACATCGTGGGGGTGCCCAGCGGTCCAGAAACAGTCCAACTGTGGGAGCAGGAGAAGTATGGAGGAGAGGAGCGCACGGCATTCGCACTGGGTGAAATATTGAAGACAGCGGAACACCAGCCTGCAGAGGGAGATAGTGTATCCCATGGGAAATGCATAGACGATGGCGAAAGGAGAAGTGGTAGAAGTAGGAGAGGAGCAAGACAATGCCCCTGTTGGTACCCATATTGGCTGATGGAACGCATGGTGGATTCAGTTGTGCAGATACGTGCCTACAGCACAGTTAATGGCTGTGTGCCCACTGATGCTTGAGGAGCAATTGTGCTTCTCCCAGCAGCATCGTCTTACTTAAGAGCTTGTGGTCATCGCTCCCTCTTGTGTTATTCAACTACCAACTAGCGTTTTGGATCCTGCTCTACCCATACAAGATGTGCCACAATAAAAATTTCAAATGCAGATGTCTGGGTACGTGTCTGTGGTTTAATAAGTTTCTAAGGCTTGACAGAGCTATAGAAGCTTCCACACCAAAGGTTTTCAAAATTAGAAATTGACGTAAGATGGACTCGTACTCGCATAATGAAACAAATTAGCAGAAAATACATGAGGATAACATTTTTTTTTGTTCTTTTCCCATGTAGTATATGTTGGATTAGGTAAATTTTAGGTTTAATTACACTAAACATTTTAACTTGTGTGAAAAAGATTTGTTGGCTTGTTTAACCCCAGAGGAGGAAAGTTGAAGGAGATTATTATGAATAAATAAGTAAATATCCAGGAGCAATTACCTAGACAAATGATGCAAGATAAGTTAGGACAACTTAAAAGCTGGAATTCCTGGAGTAGTGGGGATGGTTGATGGTCCTGACATGAATATTAGTTTTCTGACAACACAATGTCTTTGTCAGATGACATCAGATCCATGGTGTGGCATCTAGTTACCTGACACCATCTTCCACTTTGCCAACATCTGCTTCAGGTTCCTGGTACCAGTGCAGGATGTACATGATATGAAGCCCAGCCTCAATTTTAGTTTCAGCTGAAGAAAATTCTGTGATGTCAGTTGATAACTTGCACCTACATGGCAACCCAAAGGCAGCAGAAACAGGTCTCAATGCCCAGTTTTCCACAGGTGCCATAACTTTTCTGACTGTCTGTTGCAGATTCTGAACACGGGACCATGTCTACCACCTCAGTTCCCAGTTCTGGTCCCAAAGAAGGAGGAGTTCCTCTCCAGTGGAGAAGTTCAGTCAATCCTTGTCGAGGATTACTCGGTTCAGTGTCTTTTCATCACAAAACTGTGAAGGCGTATTAAAAAAGTCCTTTGAGAGTCAATAACATTGTAACATCAGGTTTAATGTTGAAATTTCAACATGAGTCTAGAGGAAACAGGTCAGGAGGGACTGGGAGGAACAGCTGTATGTCCAGGGAAGAGAAAGAAATATAAGTAAGAAAGAAGAGAAAGAGCACAAGAATGTCTTCTGAGACGCTGAGCGCAGCAGCATAATTGAAGTAGCAAGGACTCACTTTTTAAAGCTGGCTCTGGGAATCCACCTGGAAAGGGAAGGTATCTCAAGCAGATAAGGAAGAATATTCTACAGGGAGTGGTCCAGTAGATCCAGAGGAGAATGATACAGCAAACTGTTGGTAGGGTAGGAGACCAGATGTTCCTTAACAGGTGTCTTAAGAATAAGAAAGGTGGCAACCCCAGCCCAAAATTACATTAAAAAGAAGGAATGGATAGGACTGAAAAACTAAACCAAATAACTCCTTTCATCTGTAGACAGCTGCAATGTCCCTGAGAAGTGAGGCAAAGCAGGAATAAGTTACACAGAAGCGGGAAGAGTCGCCATGAGCCTGTGCAAGTGGAGAAGCGTTTGGGAGGCGCTCTTTGGTGTCCCGCTCTCTCGCCAAATATCCTGCAGTTGACTGGCGGTCAGTGCACGTCATAATCTGGGGGCACATCCACCTCTTCACTCTTCACGTGCATGAACCGCTTTGCTTCATGGGAAGCGGGTGAGCATGTACTAGGACGTCCAGGACATCCTCCTTTAGGTGCAGGGTGGTGGCTGGCTGCTTTGCTCGGGTCAGAGGTGCCAAGCCCTGCTCGGGCTCCGGCTTTGGAAAGACATGGGTAGGCAACTTACGTGCCTGAAGCTAATGGCAAGGGTCACTTAGCCTGGAGGTTCTTGGATATTCTGGGAGAAAGTATATGTGAGGGATTGGAGCACTTATTCCCCTTTCCTTGGGGGGGGAATAAGGTGATAGGGGACATTTAAAAAGGAACCTGATCTTATTACAGGTGCAGAAAAAAGATTGGTGGAGAGCGGAAGAGCAGGGGGAAAAAAAAAGAGAAGGAAAATAACTAGATGCTTTCAAAGCTTCTGAGGAGAAATTAGAGAGGTTAAATAAGAGACAGAAGGAAGTGGATATAAATCCTGATGTCTACATAAACTTTTCTTTGAATTTTAACACAGGCGTTATCCCTTAGGACCATTTTTCATCATTTTTCATGGGTGACTGCTATGGAGATCTGTTGTCCTGGTGGAAAGGAGGAGAAATTGCCACTGTTCCCAGTCCTGATCTCTTTCTGCTATGTAAAATCGGCAGAATCAGGTGAATCTGTGCCCATACTGAGCTCTCGCACTCATGCAGTCAGTGAAAATGTTGCAGCAGCTGTTGAAGAGAGAAACCCAGATACAAAGCACAAGAAAAGGAAGAGAGTGTGATTTATTCTTTTTATTCAATGCTCTATATGTGCAGCACACAGGGATCATGTAGACCAAGACTTCTCTAGGCTTCAAATAGTGGTCAGAATGCCATAAGTTTTGGGGAAGTTCATCTGTCCCTTCAGGCTTTCTTCTGTGCTTTTCCTTTCAGCTATCTGGAATTTCCAACAGTTGTTGTGCCATGTTTTATTAATATTTAAAATAGCTTTTTCCACATTTCACTGAGGAAGGGATGTCTTTCTCTAGCCACCATGGAAGACATTTTTGGAAGGCTTAGTCTTAGGACGTATCGCCATCCAGCTTAACTTTGTTCTTTATACCACCCAAACACTGTACCTTCTGTACCTGTTGCTGTGTCTGGTCCAGGAACCTCTTGATTGCACCTCAGGATTCATCATTTAGTTTCTGATTAGATAAAAAGCAACTACCTGCAGATTTGAGCCCCTCCGTACAAGAAAGACATTGAGGGGCTGGAGCGTGTCCAGAGAAGGGCAACGGAGCTGGTGAGGGGTCTGGAGCACAAGTCTGGTGAGGAGCGGCTGAGGGAGCTGGGGGTGTTCAGCCTGGAGAAAAGGGGGCTGAGGGGAGACCTTCTCGCTCTCCACAGCTCCCTGAAAGGAGGGGGTAGCCAGGGGGGTCGGTCTCTTCTCCCAAGGAACAGGCGATGGGACAAGAGGAAACAGCCTCAAGTTGCGCCAGGGAATGTTTAGGATGGATATCAGGAAAAATGCCTTCATTGAACGGGTTGTCAAGCATTAGAACAAGCTGCCCATGGAAGTGACTCAGACACCATCCCTGGAGGTATGTAAAAGCCGTGTAGATGTGAGGGACATGATTTAGTGGTGGTTTTGGCAGTGCTGGATTAACAGATGGACTTCATAGGCTGAAAGGTCTTTTCCAACCAAAACAATTCTATGATTCCGTGATTCTATATGTGAGGTGCACAACCTCTAGCTGTAGCCAGTTATTCATAAGTAATAGGAGTTGCATTTTGTGACTGGCTGTTAGTTTCTGACAGGAGCCAGGACCAAGATGCTGTCAGGAAAGAGCCCTAGATTGGGAGTAGTGGGGTTTAGGGGTAAGGAAAGGTTTATAGGGAAGCTAGAAAAAAGAATGTTGTACTCCCTGAAAAATTCTGTGCAAACGCAGCTGTCGGTCAGTATTGGTTTGAGCCCTCCTCCAGAAAATCATAGAATCACAGAATCTTCATGGTTGGAAAGGACCTTTGAGATCATCGAGTCCAACCCAACAACATACAGACTCTGCCACTAGAGCATGCCCTGAAGTGCCACATCCAGACGTTCCTTAAACACCTCCAGGGATGGTGACTCAACCCCCTCCCTGGGCAGGCTGTTCCAGTGCCTGACCACTCCTTCAGTAAAGTCATTCTTCCTAATATCCAATCTAAACCTGCCCTGCCGCAGCTTCAGGCCATTTCCTCTGAGGCTACTCCATAATCAAATCTTCCAAGCGTTTGGAAGACTGATGCTTCTTCTTGTGATAAAATATTTCCCTGAGCAAAAGGTACTTAAATTAAGCAGCAGTTAAGTTCTTATGTATTTTCCAATCAAAAACCTGTGGCGTCCTGTGGCTGGGAATTCTTGTAGGTAAATCTTAGGGTGATGTGCAATCTTGCTGAGACTTTTCTGTCATGCTGCTGAAGCCGGTTTTCTCCTCCGGGGTGTGAATAGAGGAAGAAGTGTGGCAGCTGCGTGTGACGCAAAAGCTCCCACGAGAGTTACAGGATTGCGGAGGATGAGGGATTTCAGCTTGCTGCTTGGAGAACCATGAAGAGAACTGGCTACGCTGGCAAAATTCCCAAATCATCTAAATGCCCTCTGGCCAGGGGAGATCAGTCCCATTCGTTAGCTGCATGTGCGTGCTCTTAGACATCCAAGATGGTCCTTTCAGTCTGTTCATCAAAAATCCTGGTATGGGATATCCAGTTCCTAACCAAGCCGGCAGAGATATTTCTTCAGACACGTCTTAGACGTGGCACCTGCGTGAAGCCGAACGGAGGCTCCTGCAGCAACAGCGAACTGGGCGGCTCAGATTTTGTGCTGAATTTTAGCCTTGCAAACCAGCAGAGCTGCATTACACCGCTGCAAACCAACACGGGGCTTCAAGATGTTCTCTAAACCCACAGAAAACGTTCATCTCGCAAACGCCTTATTTTATTTTTTTTTTTTTTTTGTTAATTTTCGCTACCCATCCGAAGAGGATATTTTTACACTCACAGTTTGCGTAAGCAGCCGGACCGGTATTAACAGCTTTGAGCGCGTCACGCAAACATTTTTTGCCGCTGAGGAAACAGGATGCTAACCCCAAAACCAGCGCAGGCAGTTCCTTGTAAACTACCAATTAGGCAATAAGGCTCAACAGGGCATGCAGTTATCATAGAGTAATCATAGCTGTGGAGATTTATACGGCATAGTAGAATTTAACGGCATAAGTACACGATGATATGAAATCAACTGAATAAAAATTATGGATTATATGCTCTGTTCCTAAGACATATTTTTTTTCCGTAGAGTCACAATAAAATTAGGTGGACAGGCAACAACACCAAATTTTGAAATTCATAGTTTTCTCCTCTGGGTGTGTGCGTTTAAATTTTTTTGGCCAGATGCGTGCGGTACCAGATTATGGTACCTGTTACGGTAAGTCTGGTATTAGTCCTCAGCGGCAGAAAGTCTTTTTGGAAGGCAGGCTCAATCCCCTCCTTGTCGGAGGATCGGAGCCAACACTGCCACTGAAAGAGCTGCTCTGCCTGGAACGAAAATCCTGAGCGGAGTATGAGACCTGCATCCATAAGAAGCCATTCCTCCTTGGCAGAAACCCAAAGGGAAGGCAGGTGGCAGGAGCACTGCCTCTACTCCGACGACGTGAATCTCTCTGCAGAGGTCCAGGGATGCAGTTCTGCCATATGAAAACGCAATGTACAGCATCTTTTTATGTGATTTGGTGAATTTAGCTCTTTTGATTTTCTTTTCACTCGAAACAAATGCTCTGGTGTTCTTTAACAGGCAGAGTTGGGGGGAGAATATCCACAATAGTCCAATCGCATTGAGATACTTTAATGTCAAAGCACCGGGTCTGTGAAATGTGAGGGTGTGGTGAAATGTGATAAGGGAAAGAGCTTTCTGTTTCCAGCTGCCAGAGAAGTCAGCATCCAGGGGAGGCATAAACCACTTTAATAACTGAAAAGTTCTTCCAATATATCCTGTGAAAATAGTCTATTTAAAACAATGAAAATGCCTGAAATGCCTAAGCAGCCTTGTTCCGAGAACAGAAGGACCTAGCTAAATGAAGGGGAAAAAATAAAATTAAATTAATCTACTATTCAGAGACGGAATAAAGCATAAATGGTTTAGGTGTAATTATTATGAAGAAATATTTTGACGAGCTAGCAGGCTACTACCTGCTGACAGCTGCCTGGATCCGGGAGCCCATCCATCCATCGTGGCCGCGGGCGGTGGAGTCGTCAGGTGGCTCTTCCCCATTAAGGACAGACAGGGATGGAATCTCTTCCCCTGCGGAACACTTCAGCTGCCCTGAGAAGGAAGAAGGAGGTGGCAGCACAACCAGGGAGGACGAAATGCCACTACAAATCTAAGAGGGACTTCTGGCCAGGTAGGTCCCTTCCAGCAGGCTGACAAAGTGAATAGAACTCCTGGTTTTTCAGCTGTCTGGGCACAGGGTCTGGGACCACAGTCTGGGTGTCACCCTTCGGTTGGCCATGGAGTCACCTGGCACTCCGCCGCCAACAGGCGTAAACGGCGATTAATCATGTTACGAACTACTTTGTAACCCCAAGCTTTAAGGTGCCTTAAATGATGTCTGAAAGTTGCCTAAGGAAACGGTGTTTGTCAAATCTACTCGTTAAACCAAATATTTTTCACTCTTCCGGGTTTGGTAGACTATCGGAAACCCTGAATCATCCTGCCTGATGCCCTGCCAGTCGCAGTGCAGAAGCGGGAGTGCTGGGAGAGACTGGGAGAGCTGTGTGAGGACTGGGGTGGCCGCCTGATGACTGGGCACCATGGAGTTAGCGATGGTGGCGTTAGAAAAGAAAAGCAGCAGTTTCACTGAGTTGTTTCAGAGTTCATAACCCGCAGTCAACTTAGAGATAGTTTGGTTTCCTTGACACCGAGTCAGAAATTAATCTTCAGGAAGCAAAAATAAAGGAAAAAATATAGAAAAAGAACGAAGGGTTTCTCAGTTTCAGACCTCACTTTGAAGTGGTTGAGTATAAACTCTCTTTTGGAATTATTCCATTTTGATTAAAATGCTAAACAATCATTAAAACCAACACAAAGCAGTGAGAAATCTCTCTTCAGTCCCTCAGTTAAAAGATTTATGTAGGAAGAAGGACATCAAGGTTTCCTTTCCTGCTCTGCTGAATGCTTGTTTATGTAAAGCGTAAGAGTGTCATGGAAGATTGATGGTGTGCTTCTGCAACCCATCCTGGAGTCTTACGCGGCAGGTAATGAACTACTGGTGAAGCTCCAAGGCTTGAAAAAGCAATCTGCAGCTGGTCTGGTGAACTGCGGTAAACAAAAAGATTATGAATTCCTCAGATCATGTGTTAATCTATGTCCAGCTGCATATGATTTCACGGCACAACAGTGAAATGAAACGCGCAGTTCCACTCTGGTGAGACCCCCCCTGCAGTGCTGCCTCCAGCGCTGGAGCCCCCAACATCAGAAGGACACGGAGCTGTTGGAGCGGGGCCAGAGGAGGCCCCGGAGATGCTGGGAGGGCTGGAGCCCCTCTGCTGGGAGGACAGGCTGAGAGAGCTGGGGGGGTTCAGCCTGGAGAAGAGAAGGCTCCGGGGAGACCTTCCAGCCCCTTCCAGTCCCTCAAGGGGCTCCAGGAAAGCTGGGGAGGGACCCTGGACCAGGGAGGGGAGCCATGGGATGAGGAGGAATGTCTTCAAACTGGAAGAGGGGAGATTTAGACTAGACATTAGGAAGAAATTCTGTGCTGTGAGGGGGGTGAGCCCCTGGCCCAGGTTGCCCAGAGAAGCTGTGGCTGCCCCATCCCTGGAGGGGTTCAAGGCCAGGTTGGACGGGGCTTGGAGCAACCTGGGCTGGTGGGAGGTGTCCCTGCCCAGGGCAGGGGGTTGGAACAAGATGGTCTTTAAGGTCCCTTGACTCTATGATTCTATTTATCCTGGGACTTCTTTCTGTGAGAATGCTCAGCCACATCTACTGGCTCTTGTTACCATCCTGGTAAGAATAAGAAATGCCTAGGGTAAAGGGAGAAAGAGAATGATGGACAAAGGCCCTCCTAGGAGGTGGCATCAACCCTCTGTGGGCAGTGGAAGGAGCTACACACTGGTGTTCTACATAAACAAGGGAGGACTTTAAATTGCTAAAGAACAGGCACTGTTGACCAGTCTTGCTCTTGCAGACTACAACTTGAGTATCTAGCAGTACATTTACTTTGCTTTTCTGGTAATTGCCCCAAAAAATAATAATAAAATAATTAAAATTTATGTAGAGAAATGAAAAAAAAAAAAACACAAACCCACATCAGTTCTTTATTACTGCATATTTTGCTTAATTTTCAGTTTGCCTCACTAGACAATGTGTTATTCTCCTTGTCCAGAGGGACAATAGTTGTGATTACCACCCAGAATACTTTACATGGACTTTACGTGTCCACAGAGTGATCGTCACCTTTATTTTCCAAGGTAATTCCTTATAACTTTTTGTGATACTACATTCCTTAGTTATTTTAAATATTTAAAACTACAGAGCTCTGTGAAAAGTTGTTATAAGTGCTTAAAAAATAATTAATTTTTGTCTTAAAATTTCCATCTCAGTTCACATTTGAAGGTGTAAAGTATTGAATTTAACATGAATTTCCAGCACAAGTTCTGGTTTTTTAAAAGGACTATATGTTGTGGTCTTCTAATTCCAAAAATAATCATGTGGTAAAACATGTTGCCCAATAGCTATTAATTTTTTGTTTCCAATGTGTATTTTCTCTATGCATGAGGGACACATTTTAGATTAATCCCCTGCAGTTATTTGGTAATTTTTGCAATACAGTTTTTCTACCTCCTTGTAAATCTCCTGGATGGTAAAAACTGAATTAAGTGGTATGAACTTATTCATAGCTGTTTTTCACTTGAAATATGCGTTCCTTATAAAAGTTAAATTGCAAATTACAGTAGTTTGGTTTTTTTAATAATTAACACTTATGAACTATGAAACGCATGGCAGAAGTCATAGACCAAAATCGCAAAATTAGGTTTTGCCTTACAAACGGAAGTAAATTTTACGGCAAAGTGGTAAATAAAATACGCTTTTAAGGTGGTTCAGCGTTACAGGTGTTGTGTTGTATAATGCATTATTTAATTTTAAATTTTATTTATTTATTTATTTATTTATTTATTTATTTTTATTATTTTAATTTTATGTAACTTTTTAATTAACTATGGAGTTATTGATTTATTTTAGAAAAGTACTAGATTTACCTAAATGATGAAAAACAACAAATAAGAGATATTTCTTCAGGGCAATATCTTTAACGACAAACTCTCTGTTAACTGGAGATAGATCCATAATCAGTGAAGACGTGGTAAATAAGGTTCATAGAATCTAAGGAGCTATTCAGCTGACCAGCTGCTAAACTTGAGACTTGTTTACCCAAAATGATAGAAGGAGGCTACACTTAATGCAAACAAATCCCATCTCACGTATCTGCATCGGAAGAAGATGAGTCTCTTGAGTGTATTGACTACCAGGTGAATTCCACCATCTAAATATGGTTTCTACTTCATCCAAGATGGCCCAGGGTATTCAAGATAGCTACACAAACCTAGGAATATGACACAGGACAGGTCCTACTTGGGCCTTGTAGAAACTCGTATCTTTCTAGAAAGGCGGGTAGAGGCCATGGAGAACACCCTGAGGAATCTTATAAAGAATCTTGTTAAATTAAGCCTAGCTCCATGCCTAGCTTAGGCACACAGCTCGTATGGAGATGTCTAAATGTAGGTGTCTTAATCTTGAACTGGTTCCCAAACTAAGCACCTCCAGTTACGACCCAGTGCTGCTCTTAGGAGGAGACACTTTGGTCTTCATCCTGCTCTCTGAGTTTTATTTTGCGTTAGACTGAGTGAAGGGTGAAGGAAATCACTGAAAAACTTACATCATTATTATACCAGGTTACCTGCAGCCAACCGGACTGTGGAACCGAAATGGAAAAAGCGAACCGGTTGTAAAAAGCTAAGTAATGCCTGACAGCGTGTTGGCTGGGAAAATTCCAATATCAAGGTAAGATGCTTCAGTGGTTCACCACAATTTCACTGCAAGAACGATGAACTCTGGGAACTAACCCAAAGATTGGATTATGCTTGTGCATATGCTGGCTCCCTTTCTACAAAGGATAAAGTCAAGCATTCAGGAACAAAGCGTATTTACTTGAACTGTACAGCGTTAGGCATTTATTATACATTCATTACGCTCCGATAAATGTTTCTGTGTTTTTTGAACATCTTGTTTACATTTGAAGGAGCTGATACTGCGGGGGTTGGTGCAAACTGAGATACAGATGCTGAAACCAAAATGGATCTGATAAACTGTCAACTGCGTGGCTGCAAAACGCAAAGTGACAGCCATTGGTATCTTGTGTGTGTGTGTCTGTGTGTTTATACACATAAATAAAATCTACTTGAAGGACCAGGACAATCCCAGGACTGAAAAAAGTTGAGTCTGATTTTCTTTTTTCCCACTAAATACATTAAACTATCCATCTTTTTGCACTAATTTTGGGTTCAATTTAGAATCCTCTTTGTCCAGAGGGACAATAGTTGTTGCTTTGCGAAAGCAGGGGGCTTATGATAAACACAAAAATATTTCTATAACCACTGATAATCAGAGGACCCAGCCGCTGCTCGTGATGTTGACTCCGTAAAGACAGTGTTCTGTTTGTTATTCTTCTTTTTTTTATTTTTTATTTTTTTTTTTTTTCACAGAATGGTTTTGATGAGATGAGCACAGCTCGCAAATCCTCGCAGCCGATACAATGCAGAATCTGGAGTCTGACTCAGACTTTTATCACAGATTCACTATGGAGCGCTGCTCACATTTAGCAACTACAGACTCGGTTCATTAACGTTCGAAGGAGTAGAATGCTGATTGCAGGTATGGATTTAAATTTGGATTACTTACGTGGAATGAAAGCATAATGCATGTTCTGGCAAGAGAAACTACTGATATCAACGTGGGTGCAACTGCGCAAAGATAGCAAATACAAGGGAAAAAGTGGAACTAATTTGAGCAGCGATATAGCTCTTTGTGTAGAAATGGCAGGTACCAATATGCACATTTGTCAGATAAATGCACTGCATGCTGCTCTTTGCAACTGCTAAAGGTGCATTTAATTCCATATTTGCTACTGTGACGGTTTTGTCTGAGAGCAGTATTGTTCACTTAAATGGTGGTACTTCTTGCCTTTATGTTTTTTTCTTATTGTAACAAGTGCGCGGATATTAGCGTTTAGGATAAAACCTTTCTACCAAGGACATCCGCAAGAAGGGAGAAAGCAGATAAATGAAAGACACCTTTGGGCAGTTAAATATGCTGGCACAGGATCTCATGCACACAAATTCTTCAAAAACCTAAGAAAATTGTATTTCCTTAGTAGGTAGGACTTCCCCACACCTCTGTCTCCCTCTGCGTATTGGCACTTATCCTTTTCATAGCACGTATGCATAGCGTAAGGTTATGCATGAAGAAGGACACTCTTTTTGGGTAAAAGGAACTTGAGAATGGAGTTTATACGTATAGAATCATAGAACTGCTTAGGTTGGAAGGGACCTTTCAGATCATCTAGTCCGACCATCAACCTAACACTGGCAAAAAATATCACTGTATAAACATTAAGTGGGAATTCTTACAGTTGGAAGTAGCGTAATCCAGTGGGTTTCAGGCCGCATGTGAGTTTCTCCTGTCCCAGTCTCATGGACGTGATGCTGCTACAGCTTTGTGTTCCCAGGCCCGGGCTCAGTGAGGCTGAGCGTGTTTTCCCAATAGGCAGACGCGTGTGTGCACACCCGTTACACGCGTGTCCATGGGCACACTGCACCGTACACACACGCCGTCGGTCACACAGGTCCACACAGACAGACAGAGGCCATGCGCCTTGCCTTGAACGCATACAGTGCCACGTTTTCCCGTGCTTGCTCCTCCTGGATCTAGCCTGACCCTTTTCTTGCTTTTGGTCCTTCCCATAAACTTCTCGTTATCGGTTTTACACAGTGACCAACTGTTCTTCCCCTGCATCCCATACCAAGCCCTACACTTCTGTAGGCCATCGCACCCTCTAACTTGCACGGCTTTCAGGAGAGACCGTTTCTTTCGCTGTCTCTTCTTGGTGGGTTTCCCGTCAGGGATGATGATCAAATTGTCGATAGCTTTAGGAGAGCCAATTCAGCAGGTGCCATTTTCACTGGTGATGTTCCTATGGTTCTTACGCCAATCTTTGTATTTATTGTGATTAGCCTTTAATCACACAATCTAACACTTTTATGGCTACATACAACATGTCAAGGTAATTGCCTTTCTCCCTTATGTTCTACTGTTTTTCCATCTAAATCAGAGTCGGCATACAAGTAACTGGAGGGAATATATTTGTGCCTGTCAGCCTCAAGGTCAAAAGTTGCAAAGCTGCTCCCTAACTCTCTTACATGGGCTTTTGATCACTTAAATGAGGTTAAGGTTTCAGCTTTACTAAGACACGGAGATCGTAAGACCTCTGCGGATACAGTTCAACTCCACTGTCCTCAGCTCTGTTTCTCAGTCACTGATATTCTCACAGAGATTAATAGAGGAGAGAATTTAAGGTAAATTAAAGCTCTCGCTGCTGAGAAATAAACTGTTTGCCTGAAGAGCTGTTTGTTCAAGAGGCTGCTACATTCCAAAGTCACATTTCAGATACAACGATGGTGACATACCAGGTACCAGTTGAGGAACTGTGCAGAAATAAGTGATTTATGAAAATCAAATTTCCTGTGGAAGCATTCTTCTTTCTTAAAGAAAGAGTCGAAAGAGTTATTTTCCTCCTGGAGCGAATGGCCACGGGGCTTACATTGTAGCAGCCTTTCCAAAATATGCAGGACGTGATGAATTCCAGATTATATGTCCTTATGTGTAGCAAACCATTTTTTCTTGTTGGCTCAAGTATATTTTATTTTCCTCTTGCATAAAAAAGATTGTTAGCTTTTTAGCTCTCTTCTGCAAACAGTGTTTGGGAAATATCACTCACTTTTATTTAATTCTCAGAATTTTAATAAGGCGCACTGAGCATTAATATTTAAACTCACTTATAAAATTATTTTTTCCATGGTAGTATTTGTTCAGTTTTATGACTTACTGAAGTGCAATACATTCACATTTCAGAGCTCCAAGAAGAATTAAGAACTCTTGTCTGACACTGTAAATAGAGACCTTTCAAACTCATAGTCAGCAGAAAAAGAGCCTCATAAGATGCCAAAGAAAGAAAAGAGAGACCAGAGAAGGCGGCATGAAGAAAGACCTTGGAACTCACTCCAGAATTATTATTATTTTGTAGTACTGGCTTTGGACATTGAAATTGCTGTTGCATTGACTTAAATTATTGCCATTAAAAGACAGACTAAATAATTTCTATATTCATGCATAGTTTTTTTTATTGCTTTGGGTAATCAATATCGCATCCCTTAAAGTCGTATTCATTTCCTTACGGGTGTGCGATGATGTGACATTCCAAGAGCCATATTGCAATATCTATTCTCAAAAAGACTTCAGTGAAATTACTGAAATTAAATCCTATCAATATAGGTAGGGGTTTCCAAAACAGATGGGAGAAAAATTAATTTTCTGATGTTTCTGACTGCGTGGAATTGTAGTTCAGAAGTTTACGTGACCCTGTGGCTGTTCTTCCGTTCCCAGACATTGAGGAAAATGCCTTAGATACTACTGTGCAAGCTATCTAAGCCCAAAAATAGTTGTTACCCGTCTGCCATCCCTACAGAAGTTTCCAAATGATTAAATAAAGTACTTCAAGAAGTACTGCTGTCTCAGTCAGATTGTCTATAGCAATGCATTTGTTCCTTTTAGGAACAGATATTAGGAACAATATCCAACTCATTAGGTTAGAAAGGCACTCAGTATGGGTCCCTTGCAAACGATGCCTATCATTACTGCACGGTAGAATCATCCGCACTGTCATTACTGCATTCTACGGGAGAATAATCAAAATAAGGGTTGCTTCACTGTCTGTCAAAATTAGTAATCTATATCATCATAAACACACTATCTTGTCAAGTTGCCATGTTAACATAGTACACACAACTGAGGAAAATGGTCTTAACAAGTAATTTACCGTAGTAGAGGAGCTACGAAGAAGTTCCTGGAGTTCCCAGCTTCTGCAGCGCAGAAGGTCTCGACACCGGTAGCAAAGCTGAATGTTCACATTGGCCGCGGGAATATATGTAGTATTTACTATGACGTTCCTGCCACTGCAACCACGAGTTTTTACTGACTAAATACTTATCAAAAATATGATGGTCAAGTTTTGCCAGAAAATTGGAAAAGCACCCCGTGGTGGTTTTGCAGATTGATGTGAAATCCTTTGCATTTAGTCATTTCTGTCATTGGCATGAAACTTCCCAAGTGTCTTTTCTCCTGCTGGCTTCTATGGGTTACCGCAGCTCTTGGCATCACGCATCATGCTGAAGGAAATCTGTACAGGTTTCTTCCCAGCTTGTGATTTCACAAAGGTGGATGTTTCTTCTTTTTCCCCTCATTTTTTTCCCCCATTTGTTTCTCATATTACCGTTTACGTTTCCTTCTTGCTATATTCCCCTTCAACTCTTTTTTTTTTTTTATCTTTGAATCCAGTTTACGGGATGAGAGACTTAAACCAGCCATTTTGCTACAAGGTACAAAATAAAATAATTAAGGTAATACCTGAATAACCACAACAAAAATGGGAGTGTTAGATAGTCTTAATTCATCTGGAAGCTAAAATACATGTCTGATTCTCTTCTAAGGTACTGCAGAGGACAGTGAGATCAAATATTCCTGTTCATGCCTCTTAGTAATTTCTTTCATGCAAGCACATGTAAGCACAGGGCTGGATAATCTTGAAAATAAAGCCTAACTGAAGCAAAGTTGCTCCCTGGCTTAAAATTCCACATACACATAAGAAAACTAAATTAAAATCACTAGAGAATTTCAGAGTGACAAAAGACTGAATGCCAGAATGAAATGAATCTATCTGCTTCGAACAAAATGAAAAGTTTAAATCAATGCAGGAGGAATCAGTGGATTATGTCAGTTATTTATGAGATGGATGGAATTCATCAGTGAGAGAGATAGCATCAGGGAATGTAATGAGGTAACCAGAAAACTGGAAAATTAGCCAATCATCCCACAAACACTGAAAATTAGTCATCACCATAAAGCCAGCAAAATCATGTATGGGATTAACAGCAGGCATGAGCGGAAAGGTTAACAAGTCTGTGTGAGATAAAAGTCAATGCTTTCCCGATTTTTCCTTTTCTCTGCTCCTTCGCTGCCATTGAACTGCAAACGCCCAGAAATATGACTCATCCAGAATACATCAGATTTAAAAGATATATCTGGATTGGTTTTGTGCCACGTGCGTAGTGGATTTAAGTGCATCCATGCCATAGATTTGATATGTCTGTTCCCAGTTGTTATTTGTCCAGAATTTCCAGATATCTTCTGTTGTATCAGACACCAATCAGGCTGCAGGAGGTCAAAAATCATAAGGGAACACACAAAGCAGCCAAGTAATTTCCAGCTAGGAGAAGAGGACAAGCCTTGGAAAAAACAGATGAATGTCCACTGTTTTCTCTATACTATAGAATGGCTTTCAAGTGAACTGTTACTCATGCTCATTTTTAACATATGTCTCCCTTACTTGGTACGTGGTTTTTTTTGTTTTCTAACCTCTACTTCTTAAAACTTAAAACAAAAAAAAAATTCGTGAAAGCTTTTATAAAGGTTATTTACATTTAACTTCTTGAGCTATCAGTGACAATATTTATCTGAAGTGTTATAACAATGTTTATGAACCTTCTAAACATACTACAGTTTAATCACACCTATATCTTAAGGTTTTTATTGCAAAATCTTGTCCAAATCAGAGTTTGGAATAATTTTCACGGAACCTTAACAAATTCCCAAGTTTACTTCACAAAGGAAATTAATAAATTACCTATAAACATTCATTTTCAGTTATTGGATTAGGATTGCTTCTTGAAAGGAGGTGGAAATATAAGAAAAAAATAAGACTATATGTTTTATTTCTTTAGTTAAAGAAAAATTATAAAGAACTTGTATAATTCAACTTAAATTA
Organism: Sterna hirundo; assembly: GCA_009819605.1. Classification (NCBI taxonomy): domain Eukaryota; kingdom Metazoa; phylum Chordata; class Aves; order Charadriiformes; family Laridae; genus Sterna; species Sterna hirundo. The sequence continues at coordinate 3,481,396 of CM020441.1, forward strand.
TTCCATTTGGCAAGAAATATTATGCATTTTGTATTTAAATTAAAGGAGGTAATCAATGTATTCGCATTTTTTTAAGGATGCCTTAGGTCAGTTTGAGTGAATTTGGAACCGACAGGTAACCATTTGCTGTCAAGTAAAGTGTCTGTAAAAAGAAAGAGAGATGGCATTCATCAGAGCTGATCTAGAGGTAGAACAATGAAGAGCATTTTTAATATCTCCATTTCTTATATAAAACAGACTGTAATAGTCCAGGGAGCCTGCCCATGAACTACACGTGTCATACTTGCAGTACCACCATTTGCGACGGTTAGCGTTATAACTGAAGTGCCATAGAGTTTTGCGATGAATACATTTCAATACAATTGAATACAATTGAAATTTGATTAAAAAAACATGATTAAACATGATTAAAATAGTAAATGACAGCCTTTGGAAGCAGCTTAAATACTTATTAGGGTGTCAAAATGCGGATGGACTTTGTGACATTTTATCAACAGAATTCATCATAGGATGGTTTGGTTTGGAAGGGACCTTAAAGATCATCTAATTCCACCCCCCTGCCCTGGGCAGGGACACCTTCTCATTACTGTTGTCAAGATACGCAAATCACTCCTCTCTCTTTATTAAAAAAGCAAAATAAAGCAACTTTGTTCTTTTTTTATTTTTTTTATTCACCTGTCAAAAAGGTAAAGAAGGAGAAGGTGAGACTGTTCTTCATCACTAGGTACCCAGGACGGATTGGCACTCTGACTAGAAGGCCCATCCCAAGGAAAAAACACATGCTGCTGTGTCTGTCCATGATCCATACGGATGCTATTTGGCTTTTGAGACCACCTCCCAGGTCGGTGGGATGACAGGTATACAAACACCTCCTTTCTACGGGTTAAATTCCTCTGTTTGTGCAACTCATGTTGTACAAACCACAGCACACGAGCCTGGTCTTTGTCATGGAAACTCCTTCTGTGAGACTTACTAATATCCAAGGAACGGGGAGCTGGACTTACAAGTTTCCGAAGTTAAAGTAGAACTTCTCAGCTTTCAACTATTGCTTGAAGTTTATCTCAAGTTAACAATAAACCAAAGGCATGACCATTTGATGGTCTCTTGTGAATGAAGCCAATGATGTCAATAAGTTGCACACCTCTGTAATTCTACTGCAAAAATCTCACACAACTGTTCACTAAATGGGAATCCTGACAAATTGTGAGGTATAAAAGGAATTGATAGGTCTGTATCTAAACAACATGTCTTTTTCCTTTGATAGAGATGATGAGATTTCTTAGTTTGGGATCTTCTGAGAGTTATAAGTTGACAAATAAAAATAAAAATTCAAAGAAATGCACAGAGAACTGTCCCTCTCTGTTCCTTACTTCATAATCTTTATTAAGCGTCTTACTGTTTTGTGCTGTTAATAAATTGGAAATACAAAGTTCAGCTTATTTCTGAAAGCATTGCCAGGGACAGAAACAGGTGTATTTCAGCAACACAACTATTGATCTGTGCTATTCATAGAGACAGGTGTTTTTCCATTTTTTTCACACATAATATACAGTGTGAACATACTTAGATCTTGTTCAAAGATTATTTCATGCTCTCCAGCCCTTCTTTACTCTTATTTCTACCCTTGCTTTCATTTCTTTCTGTCAATAATATGATATCTAAGTACAACTTAGCTCTATTGTGAACTCCTCTCTCTGAATGTCTCACTCCTCTGAATCTCTCTCTCTTCTTGAGATGATGCAACGTTGACTCTCAAACAGTTTAACAAAGGGTGCCACCTTACTGAATCTGCAGTGCGCACTACAAAGCTGAATGAACACCACAGAATCACAGAAGTTTGGGTTGGAAGGGACCCTAAAGACCATCTAGTTCCACCCCCCTGCCCTGGGCAGGGACACCTCCCACCAGACCAGGTTGCTCCAAGCCCCCTCCAACCTGGCCTTGAACCCCTCCAGGGATGGGGCAGCCACAGCTTCTCTGGGCAACCTGGGCCAGGGGCTCACCCCCCTCACAGCAAACAATTTCTTCCTAATATCTAACCTAAATCTCCCCTCTTCCAGTTTAGAACCATTCCCCCTTGTCCCATGGCTCCCCTCCCTGATCCAGAGTCCCTCCCCAGCTTTCCTGGAGCCCCTTGAGGGACTGGAAGGGGCTGGAAGGTCTCCCCGGAGCCTTCTCTTCTCCAGGCTGAACTCCCCCAGCTCTCTCAGCCTGTCCTCCCAGCAGAGGGGCTCCAGCCCTCCCAGCATCTCCGGGGCCTCCTCTGGACTGGCTCCAGAAGACCATTCCACCTGCTCCTCTAAAAGAAGCTGTAATTAATGACGGTGATTTAGGCAGAGGAGTGCTATGAAAACTTACTGTTTCCTTAACTGGCACCAGCAAGCCACCATTCCTTTTCTTGACCAACATTTTCCCCTGGTTCTTGAACGTGTGCACCTGGCCGTGTGCTCCCAACAGATGCTGATAAATATTTACATGATGCTGTTGGTGAGGTTGGCCCCGCCGCTTTGTGTTCAAGTTTTTTCACTTTGCTTTGATTTTCATGAGCTGTGCAGGTAGGGAACAGCACAGCTCTGTACAGCGTGTAGTTGTGCCAGCGCTTAAGCTTTGTCCAAGTCCCCCGCACAACATGGGATGAGCTAGCACTGGAAGTACTCAGTGGGCAGTATGGTGAGAGAGGAAAAGACGGAGATACCGGCCTCCGACGAATATCATTAATTATTTACGCACTAACCAAAGGAACAATGCTAATTAGCCCTTCTCTTGTCCATGCCTTTTCTCGTTCAGACAAAGCTGATTTCATGTGGGAGCTGGAGTGAGCGGGGAAAGAAAAAGTCCAGCAGAATTTGTGGAGAAATGCCTCAAACGTGAAGAAGGATATCTGAAATGGATTTTCCTTGTCACCGAAGACGTGTTGTAGATTGTTAGCCTACCACGTCTTTCCTTCCACAAGCACAGGAAAATGATTTTTTTAATATGTGGAGAAATAGAGATTTCTTTGAGATTCAGATTAATAATTTATTTCTAATCTTATCAAATAATTAAGTTAAGAATGAATGTCTCACTTTTTAAGTTAAAATCTTGAGATTTATGGAAAGTAAAGCATAATTCAATGTTTAAGAAATATATCATTAAAAGGCAATTTGGTTGGTCTTATAATCTCTTCAATCTTAAAATAGAGGATTTCAGCTGTTGAATGACTCTAACCAGTGAAAAAAAAAAAAACTTGAAGAGATCCTGAGATTTTGATAGATCATTTAGAAAGTTCGTTGTGTCAGGCTTGTATAACTTTAAAACTTCTGAGGGGCTTGTGGCGCTTTTTTGTTGTTCTTTTGGTTTAGTAGAAACAAACAAAAGGCATTTTCTTAATTACTTCAAAACTGAGAAGCTGCTCCTTCCCTCCCAATTCTTTCCTTTACTGAGCAGTCCTTATTTCACCTCTCCTTGCATTTGTTATTTTGGAAAGGATATATTCATTACGGAGTGATATTATAAGATTCCAGAAAATCCACATCTCCAGCAGAATTCCCTCCCTTGATAATTGTGAGCTTGCATGCAGGTAGGTCACTGGACCAGCAGTTCATGAACTGGTCCATTAACTTTCAAGTACATCCCAAAGTTTTGAAGTTGACCCCCTAAGACCATGAAAAGTTTAGAAGCATCTCTACCATTAATCGTCAATGAGGACTCATATTGCTTAATTGCTTTAGTGTTTCCAACAGTTTTCCTATAAAATGCTTTCAGTTAACTACTATGCTTTAGTATGTTATGCTTTTGATATTATACGGCAAGTTCCTTCATTCAACATCATAAAGGACACAAAAATCCAGTTAATTCCTACAAACACAGAAAAAAAAGCATATAGACAAAAACCACAGGTCGCTGTCTTTCCTTCTGTACTTCTGAGGGGTTATTGGGATGTGGATCCGAATTTTGCCGTTCAGTTTTCATTTTTGTTTACAGAGCGACAGCTTCATGCTGAGTGCTTAAACCACAAGATCATTACGGCACTGCAGGGCTACTGCAAAGGTTTATTTTTCCTCTCTTGAGTCTCCTTAATCCCGTTCTTGAGTATAAATACTTCCATAATCCCTTCTTTTTGAGCAAAGATGTCATTATTTCAGTGATCCTCATTCTGAGTGGACACTGCTGCATAAACAAAATTCCTTTAACCTGGGCACCAAGAGGTGTTCGTGCCCAGCCGCTGCCTCTGCTCTTCCATGGTCTTTATCTCAGGAACTAAGAGGCTACTGAGAATCATCTGAGGTTTTTTTCCCCCCAGTTTTTATTTATGAGAAGACACTGGAAATACACAAGGAATTATAGCTTTGAAGAGAGATTTTTTATTCATGCAGAAAGGGCCTTGAAAAAAGTACAATTGCAGAAGATGACAAAGAATAAAGCTTAGTTCTTAAAAGTGCCACATCTTTCTAAGACTCTCGTTTTGAACTGCTGTTGTGGCGTTTTGAATCAATATACAATTTTTGAACTTGCTTTTAGCTGAAAGCTATTTAAAAGGTTCTCTTTTCAATCAGCATCCTACAAAGGTAGAAGTGTTTATTCTTAACTTGCATTGTCATATTTTAAGAACAGAAGCCCAATTTTAAAACTTCAGTGAAAGACAAACCCTTGCCTTTTGGCACTTGTACAATAGGTGGTTACAGAAAACCCAGAGGATGGACTTTTTAATGTTAAAATGTGAAATTACCCATCCTGAGACACGCAGAGAAAACCATTCTGTATGGTTCTCGCTAAATCACTTGGATACTAGCAAAGCTCTATTATTTTTTGGTTTTGGAGAATCAAGACCCCTTTTTTTTTCCAACTAGGTCTTTAATTTTGTGTACTATGCCAAACAACATTGAAATTAAACTTATATTCTGTTTCTGGGAGCTCTCACATCTGAAAAAGTTACATTTCAATGCTATTTGTCAACCAGTTGGTAACTAATTACAAAATGGATTATTTTTGTTTGGTTGGTTTGTTTTCTGTATGTTTTATATCACCAGGTGAGGAAATACAAGTAAATGGAACAATGGCGACTCAAGACTAGAAAGCTACTTCTTTAATTTCAAGTATACGTCATCACCATGACACCCTCCTAACTGCTCTCAAATGTGATTCTTTATTTTTTTCCTTAAAAGAGAAGCCCTGCAGTGTCATTCATACTTCAGTTTTGTTGCTGGCTTTCTTTGGTCAAATGAACTAAGCGAATTTCCATTCTTATAAGATAAATATTTGTACATAAACGTTTTGAACAGTACTTAAGGTGATGCAACTTAAAGATCGTCTTCCTGGAGGTGGTGGATTCACCATCCCTGAAGGTGTTTAAAAAAAGGGTAGATGGGGCACTTAGGGACATGGTTTAGAAGTGGCTTTTGTCAGGGTAGGTTAAAGGTTGGACTTGATGACCTTAAAGGTCCCTTCCAACCTCGGCGATTATATGATTCTATGATTCTATGATTCTTCAGAACATACATATGTCACGCTCAGTACTTAAATGTGTGATTTCTTAATAGCTTTATAATATGCAGTAATATTTTACCAGCTTTTTCTGTAACCAGATTGCTGTTACTGTGAGGATTCTTACCAATAAGCAGTCAGCCAGTAAGCCATCCTGAACGAATCGTACAAGAAACCTGTCCTTCAATTATCCTATTGCAGATCACTGCTGCCTGGAGTACCCCACCAAAACACACCTTTAATACATGTTACCTTTCATCTTTCAAAGACTTGAAAGCGTTTCATTAGGACAAATTAATCTGTGTACAGCACCATGATGTTTTATTAGTAGGGGATGGGAGGGACAGATTTCAGGACGGAAAGATGCTTAGGAAGGAGTCTGAAACTTTGGGCGAACACGAACCAGACTCTTTTGCAGGGTTTTCAGAAGTGAACAGATGGTCTGCTCTTGGACGCGCCGAGCTTAGGGAGTGCTGTGAAAATAACATGTACTCTAAATGGGATGCTAGTTAACAGGGATGTAAACAGAAAAATCAGTAGGAAGGTAAGGTGTCGGTGAAATACTGTATTTCGCTGGTGCTGCTCCTCGCAGCAAACTTGTGCCACTAGATTTATTTACTGTGTTGCCTTTTTATGTTTAGCGGCACTTCATTCCACCGCGTCAGTAAGCTTGTACTGCCATTACGCTATCAAACAACATATTAGCGCTCGACTGAAGCTCTTAAAGTGTAGCACTGCTGCAAGATGCACGGCTTGCTGGTGATGAGCTTTATAAAGCAGCCTTACAAGCCTCTGTGATAGCATTTGTCTTTGCACCTTGAGTATTAGACTAAAGAGATTTGATGCTTTGTGTCTTGTTATGTCTGATTCTGTCGACGTGTGGCTCTGTGTGGCTCGAAGTGATATGATGTGATGTGAGCTGGAATGCATCAAAGGGACTTAGAGTTTCTTCTGCGTTCCGAATAATGACGGAAACTTTTGCTACGAGACTAATGTTATGTAAAGTTACAGATGTAATAGAAAAGCGTTTGTAGAAGAATCGCAGTGCCTAGATACGGGCAGGATGGAGCGGATGCAGGGGAGAGGAGAGAAATCCGTGCTACCTCTTTGATACATACAGCAATTGCAAAGGAAGATATAAGATAATGAGCATCTAGCATCTCTGTAAATCCCAGTATATGAGAGGCGGTGCTGCTTCTAAAGGTACCTCGTTGAGAGTTTACGAGTTAACAAGTAAAGAAAGATTACAAAAGAGTTTTGTAATTTTAGCTGTGAAAGCTAGCAGTTTTTACACTGGTTCAATGGAAAGTGGGCATCTGTGCCTAAGAAGAATAATTCTGTGTGTGTGTATTTGTGTGAGAGAGAGGGAGAGACGCGTGGTGAGAGACAGCTGGATGGGTAGTTGGTCAGACACCCAAGATTTCAAGATGTCCTGCAGGAGAGGCATACATCCCAGATATTTAAGGTACCGGCTAACTGTAGATGTCAGGTGTTACAGGGAATGTGTCGAGAGGACTCATCGATAGGCATCTTGCTTCCGAAAACCATTTTAGATGCCTGAATTAGAAGATGTCTCCTAGACTTTAAGTTTCCCTTTTTCATTTCCATTTTTCATTGCCCCATCTCTGAAATGAGCATAATAATACCTTACTATCTCACAGAGATGTGAGGAAATGAACGTTTGAAAGAAATCCAAGCACCTCAGAAATTAAAGCCATACGGGTAACAAGATATGTCCATCGTGCAAAATGTATTTCAAACATCAAAAAGCAGCAGCTTTGTAAATCTTACACACAGATTAGGAGGCTTATTTGAAAATCTTTTCTATGAAAAGGCGGCTTATTGCAGAATACATTGAGAGCTGACGATGGCTGCTACCAAGAAAATCTTTGATCCAAAATCAATCCCAGGCTTCATTAATGCCATCAGGTGTTCCAGATACTGTGTTTCGGGCACGGTGTAAGAGTCGGTTAGAACAGCTCGGAGTTTGGTCATACAGCAAATTGGTAATAAGTAGAAGGATGTGCCTATTGAAAAGGACACGAGGTAGGAGATGAAAGGAGAAAGTCTTGGGAAGGAGTCACGGTTAAGTCCTGAGAGGAGGCATTGAAATGGGACTTTTAGGAAACAGAAGTGAAGTAGTATTTTGGGTATATTCTGAAGTAGACCTACTCGTCTTTTTGCTTCTACTAAACAGAATAAATGACCCAACCGCATATTTTTGTCATAAATAGAGGCAGCAGTAAACTTGATAAGAATTACTGATTTTTCCTGCTAGTAACAATCCTTCTCGAAGGCAGACACACAGCTTTGGCAACTCACCAGGTGCACAAAAGTAACAATATTTCATTAGTGTATATTGTTTCCACTTTAGATTACAGAGCACAACAAATCACAACTAATTTAAAAAAAAATTAGTGAGAGTTATCTGCCTACAGGCCTGAGGAGGGGAAGAAATGATGGTATTTGACCAGGAAGGACATATACAAAATGACATCCTATTTTCATACACTCTGAAAAATCTTCAGTCACCTCTAGTTGCTTGTCCTTGTGAAGTGAGCTGTAGGAGCAATCTGCTAATTTTTCCATACTTGGAAAAATCTTTTCCCCTAATTGTAAATGGGTTAGAAGGCAATAGCTTTCAGCATAAAAGCCAGAAATATTGAAAAGGTTTTCTTAAAAAATACATCATGCACCTGCACTACAGCAATTAGAATTTTAAATGGAAGACAGGACAAAGACTTTTATGAGTGATATATCAGGAGAGGATGAAATTTACCATTCTTGTTTCTACATAAAGAATTTAATATGGCCTTCTCCATACTGGTGGTGGAGAGTTCACCAGGTCTCTTCTACCTCTCATACTTCTTTCTGCAGGAATAATACAAATGGAGATTCCAACCCTGACACACGGCAGTCTTCTGCAATTTTTTGGTAGGCAAGGCGGAGGGAAAGGAAAATGAGGGTCACTTGAAAGGGGTATCGAAACATATGGTTTATACAGGCACTGCTGAACCCAGCTATTAACCATGGCTTGGTTTTCTCACCGCTTATGTTGAAATCAACTGTGCTCTCTCAGACCTACTACTACCTGTAACTCACAGAACAATAAAAAAGTGGGTGTAGCTTCAGGTATAATCACACAGTAGAGAATATTGTCCCTTTTCCATTTTATACTGTCGCTGTGATGGGCATGGTTTAAGTACCTCGAAACAGAATATCATCAATGTCTCTGTGAGTACTGAAATGAAACCTGCGTATCTTTTCTGATACGTAAAGAACATCCTGATAAACCTCAGTGCCATTATTGTAAGGTAAGTTCAAAAACTAATATGTCTTTCTTAGATGGATGGAATAATACGGTTGCTCAGAAAGTATTATCAGTCAACACAGAAGAGGAATACAGGAAAAAGGTAGATGTGCAACTGAAGAAAAATGCAATCTTTGAGTTATGTCTCACTCAAAGATTGCATGATGATGCATGGATCCACGTGTTTCTTTCCTTGATCTTCTATATCATCACAAAACCTGACTAAGGCATAGAATTCCAAGAAACGGCCTGTCATTTGTGCTGTTAGAGGGAACAGGATTGCAGAAATGCAGTAGTCACCGAGCAGCTAAAAGTTGTAAATCTGAGCCCACTCGGAGGAATAAGAACACACGTGCTGCCTTTCACAATGAAAACCAGCTTTTTGAAACTTAGGAAGGAATGTTTTTTATGATGGGAAGGAAGCAAAATGGTGATTTAGGTTCTACCAAATGGGAATGACAAATTCGACTGCTGATACTTACGTATCCTATTGGGTATCAGCAGCTTGTGCGACGTACATCAGCTTACTTTTGTTTTGACCTTTGGGCCTACGTTTTCTATAGTTTGAATTGAGTGGACTGTTTGTGGCCTAGTATGGAACTGAACCTCAGGAAAATAAATATAACAACTATATATGGCACTTCTTATCTTCAATATTCTTCTCCTCATTCTTCTACCCCTTCAGATAATGAAGCCTGTTTCCACTATTTCCACTCATTATTTCAGTCTGGTAAAGGGTAAAGGCTTTTGAGTGTCAGGTTGATGAATTAACCTTCTTTTTTTTGGTTTTCTATTTAATGTTCCTCTAGGTCACTCTTTTTCTAGTCAGCTCCCATTTCATTACCCAAGACAGAAGTTATTCTTAAAGTATGTTGTTCTACTTTCAACCTGACATTTTTAAAACATGCCTTAAATATGTCCAGTGTGATACTCAATACATTTTCAATATCCTTAATAAATATCAGCTGACAGGGTCACACAACACCTTTTTGTGATTCAAGTAGGAATGAATAAGCAATTCAGAGGAATATAAATTATAAATGGAGAAAAATGGGAAACCAATAAAAATATGGCCGTGCTACAGATATATTTGTTTCCAATTCCCATCTCTTTTTGCAGTCTAAGGTACCTGACTGACTGATCCTTTTGAATTCTTCCCTCTATTATCTTCTCTACAGTGTTTTCCTTTCTGATACAAATTTTTTTGTTCTTTATTTCAGCAGCATTAGACCAAGCGACTCTGCCCAAGGCAGCAGAAATTTCAAGAGTAGCACTGACATAAGTGAAGGCAGAACTGAACCCTCGGATTCACAGAAAATCCACATTCCGCTTGTATTTCTCTGTGCTGTTAAGAGGGCGAGACATTCCTATCAAAAGGACTTACTGTTCTGGTTATCGCATATGTAAACAAAAACATTGCAGGTACAGTACTGAGCTGAAGTCAATTTAAGGAGCAACAGCAGGTATATGTTTCCCACAGTATCTAGGCAAACAGAAAAAACAGCCTTTCATCAGGCTTTTTCTCTAATATTTCACGTTCATTTTCAACCACCATCAGTATATCATTTATGGCCACCATTCAGCAGCGTGCTCCCAGAGTTATTTTATATGCGCTTCATTTATGTTTGCCGTGACTTTTATTTAAGGACAATCCGAAGAACATTTTTATAACCTCCGTACAGGTCATTATTCATCTTTGTTATATGAATGGTTTACTAGTTACTTGGCAGCCTATATATGATTTATCAGATGAGGGCTTTGATGCCTGGAGCACCAGTTTTTCAAACTTGTCTGAATTGGAAGTGATCTTGAGGCTGTGATAAATATTGATTCGATTATTGTTTTGTAAATATTTTCTTGCTTAATATAAAGAGAACAGTACACCCCTCCCGCGGTGCCACTGCTTGTGGGAAAGGGTTTTGTGCTAGTCATGAAATAGGACACATAAATCAGTATTATTGAACACAAAATCTGCGGCTTGATTTAAAAAAAAAATAGGCTTGGGGCTTTTTTTTTTCAAGCTGTGCCTTTGGAGACTGAATGGATTTTTACTTGTTTTAATTTTTCATACTATTTTTTATCTCTGAAAATTCATATTTTTTACAGATTTGCACTCCTTTCTACGCCTTATGTAACAGCAGCACCGAGACGTTTTGCTGATAAAGGGATAGTTATCACCAGGATACATGCTGCGTGCTGGACATTATTGTTGCTGTAGTGCGTACTTCAAGTGAATTAAAGTACGTGCATCCCTTTGTTGTCCCAAAGTACATCACCTTTGCCTATTTTTCCTTTACTTCCCTGTCTTTAAATAATCTTAATGCTGAAAAATAATGATAATTAAGCTGATTAACACATGTTAATACAAGATAATGCCCTGTCTCATACACTTAAATAGCGGGGGTTTGTTCATTCTTTTTCTATTCCCCTCTTTCTCCCTTCTCTCTCTTTTTCCTTCTGTCCTAGGATACCTCACTTCCCACGGTTTGGGGAACATGGATCCAGTTCTGCATGACTTTAGGTAGTCGTTCGCAGAGACACGTTCTGACGGCTCAACCCTTTACATCAGGTTATTCTTCTAAGATCTTTTAACTTACTTTTTTTTTATGGAAAGCTTTTTTTTTTTTTTTTTTTTTTTAATTTGGCAAGGATGTGGTGTTTCTTTTTTGGGGAGTTTTTCGTTTTGTTTTGTTTTCCTCCAGAGTCTTGGAATATTCTTCAGTGGATGGACTCTATAAAATGTCAATAACACATTTTACTTTTCATGTGGTCTTGTAAAATGCAGCAAAATTAAAATTATTTCACTGATTCATTCATTATACTTTCATTCCATAAAAAATTTCAGATTATTTGAGTATGCTTTGCTTTCTTGCTTGTTTCATACTTAAGGCTTCTTGTGTTCAAATTAGGGTAAATCACTTTATATTGCTTATTGTCTGACTTGACCTTTGAATCACAATTCTGCCTTGAAAACCTTGCAGAGCTTGATTTTCCAAACCAGGTCTTAATCTTATGGAAATAATCAGGTTTGCGCTTCTCTATCTGTTACACAGGCATCTCAAGTTGTTGCATAATCTTGGTACATCTCATTTTCTTCCATTTTCACTTTGTCCGTTGCTGCGTAGCAAATACTTTCCCTAGGCCATCTCAACATTTCTCCATCTAAGCAAAAAGGTTTTACCCATCTCACTGCGTCAGCTTAGCCTTCTGAAAATGAGATCAATTTTTTTATTATTTTTTAGAAAACCACTTGTGAAAGCTCATCTGTGAAATGAATAGTGATGAGATGTTGATACTTCTTAAAATGTGATCAAGCCTAGCTGAAGGAGGGATCAATTTACTATCTTTCATGTGCCATCCCATTTGTTGGACCAGGAGGTGATGTCAGTATGGTGTGATCTTTCTACCTCCTTTTCCTGGAGTTATCGGTGATGGGATTTTCTTGGCATATTGTCGCAAATTCTGATTTCCCAAACTAGTCCTCTGCGCTTACTTCTCAGCATGGAGTTTTCAAAAATATGTAATTGTGCAGATGAGCTCCTTCAGTAGTTTTGTAATGGTCTGTGATTACCTGTTACTAGTTAATTTTCTACCTAAAGTTGCACGAGTGGTTTTTCTCAGTTCTACAGTGTAAGCTAATAGTTCTTTTTGTTCTTTTTTTTTTTTTTTTTTTTTTTTTTTTTTCCCCAGGAAAGTACATACTTTTAATATCAGAAAACACAATGTGTTTGTAGGTTGGTTTTATTTTAGAGTATTTCTTTGAGTCTTACTTCCAAAGCATTAGTACTCTGCTGAGTATTATAGTGCTTAGTGAAAGTGCTTCATTTTATACATTTGGGTTGTAACTTTATTTGTTGGATCTCTCCCGACACCGATGGCTCACACTGAGAGCTATCCCAAGGATTTACAGTATTCTGAGAAGCGGCTACAGGTTCTGAAAAGCGACGTGGCTGTCACTATGCATCACATGGTGATGATACACAAACTTCAGAAAAAGCATAAAGGTGTGAAATAATTGGTACGAACCCAAGTTGTCATGTCTCTTGCACCTGCGAGGCATTAGCAAGACTTAGGAGCACTTTGAAAGGGACAAGCTCAGGTCAACAGCAGACAGTGCTCCAAGGAATTTAAGGTTTTAATTCCCAGGTATTTGGACAAGTGATAGAAAAGGACAGATATGATCCTTCATCTATAGTTGTCAGAGTTCCCTGAGGGGAAAGCTGGCAAGAATCATATGTAACAGTACTTGTGGCTTGCACAAAAGTACTGTGTTGAACTGCAGCTCACTCAGATGCAAAAAGAAGGGAAGTACAATAATCTGTGTGGATTTCTATTGTCTTATACAGGATTTTTTCCAATTCTCTCTTCTATTCTTAGGATTCCAGAAAAGATCAGTAAGTTCTTTAGAGGGTTGTTTTTCCTCTCCGAGTGCTGATAATGGTTCAAATTCACATGATAAAAGCTTATCTCCTTAACCATCTTATTCCTGAAGTCCAATATCAGATTTGTTATCATGGAGGGGCTAAACGCAAGGCACAATCCCTGGGGATTTCTTTACCCAGAGCACTTTCTTTAATGCTTATATACAATATCGGAGGACTCTCTCAAAGAAAACACTTTCACCCCTCTCCTCTTCCCCTCACAAAGGAATGTCCGTGTCCTGTGGCCCCTAGCAATAGCAATATGCCAGTGGGTAGGATCATAAAGAACCTGGATTTTTGATTTTCCTACCCACGCCTGACCACTGAAAAAAAAAATTATAATTTCATGGAGACAGTCACAAGCTCTCTTGTCGTGTTGCTGAGATGCCTTTTATTTTCCATGTGTACTTTAGCTGCTTTGAACCCTTGGAGTACTGTGTCCAGCTCTGGAGCCCTCAGCACAAGAAGGACATGGACCTGTTGGAGCGGGTCCAGAGGAGGCCACGAAGATGATCCGAGGGCTGGAGCACCTCTCCTATGAAGACAGGCTGAGAGAGCTGGGGGGGTTCAGCCTGGAGAAGAGAAGGCTCCGGGGAGACCTTATAGCGACCTTCCAGTACCTGAAGGGGACCTACAGGAAAGCTGGGGAGGGGCTGTTTGCAAGGGCATGTAGCGACAGGACGAGGGACAATGGTTTAAACTAGAGCAGGGCAGGTTTAGGTTAGACATGAGGAAGAAGTTCTTTACACTGAGGGTGGTGAGACACTGGCCCAGGTTGCCCAGAGAGGGGGTGGAGGCCCCATCCCTGGAGACATTCAAGGCCAGGCTGGATGAGGCTCTGAGCAACCTGATCGAGTTGACGATGTCCCTGCCGACTGCAGGGGGGTTGGACTAGATGGCCTTTAGAGGTCCCTTCCCACCCAACACATTCCACGATTCTATGATTTAAGAAAAATGAGCACAGAGGCTCGATTTACAAGCCAGAAAGGCAGAGAGACACATAATTCAAAGTGTCTCCACATGGGATTGTGGACATGGCGGCATAAGCATTTCTAAAAAATTAGAGGGCATTACACAGACTGCTTTGTTTTGCAGCACGACTTTGAGGGCAAATAAGAGTGCAGTATGGAGGTATGGAAGGCTGCCAAGCCCGCGGGGGTACTGTCAGAAGAAAGTAGGGGACAGCCAATTTTCTCCAGCCCTGGCTTACTCATGTGTATACTCTACACATGCACTAAAAGGATGGAAATAAAAAGCAAATTTTTTCACTTCGTTTCCTCCTACCCGAAGCTCAAGTTTCCTCAAAAAGAGAGGTGCTTCATGCCTCCCCATGTGTATGCAGACATACAGCTATTTTGGACAGTCAAGGATTAGGGCTCAAGTGTGACACGAGAACAAGCCGTTACAATAGCACAGGCGCCGTGTAGTGCCTTTCGAATAAAGGCTGATTTAAAAATATGCTTGTGCACATTGTGAAAGCAGGGCCTCGATGTGTAGGTCAAAGAACAGCACTTAAATGTTGGGGCACTTCTCTGAATTAAAACCACCTACCTTTTCGCAGTATCCATTGCAGCTCTGTTTTCCTCACGGTAACTCTATTGTTGAAGGTATTTGGGTTGAACCAGCTGGGAACACAGGACATACGTGAATGCACATAAAAGTAGTCTCTAAAATAAAGGTTACTGCTTTTGCAAGTACTTTCTGGATTTTGTCAAATGTGAGATGATATTTCCAGGTAAAGAATACTTAGAATTTATGTGGAAAGTGAAGGTGAAAAGGGAGGGTGAGTTAAATAGGTCGTATATCAGCTCCTTAAAAAGAGAAAAGCTTGCTGCAGACTCCCTGCTCTCTAAAGCAGCTTTGGTTTTTCAACAATAAAAATATTGGGGTGGATCGTAGGCCGGTGTAAATAGGCATACCTTTCTTGACTTCAATATCGTATTTTTTTTTCTCCATTATATTATTCTTCTTTTTATTTCTTTTCTTATTTTTATATTTTTAAAGTGTTATTTCCCCTGGATAAGAACTAAAATAATTCCTCAAGAAAAGAGTAAGACATGATGCACAACCCTCCACATATTAACTCCCCCTCTACTTTATTGTCTTGTGTGCTAGTCTTGGGGACAAGCCATCTGTGCTTTATGATTATTCTGGCAACATTAATAAAATGTTCCCACAGTGTTCTTGCGCACTGAACACACAAAACAGTTATTGGCAGTTAGTTCTTTTGTTTAAAACATTCCACAATATACTCTCTAGTTGCAACTAAAAAGTCAGCCTTTGCTAACACAGGGTGTTGTGTAAGATTATCACTATTTCCCCCTGCACTTTACTTGGAATTGAAAATTTCCATTGAAGTTGTGTATAATACTTTCATGGTATCTTTTCTATATTTTCATTAACGACTAGGTCTCTCACCTTTTCCTTTCCCTGACTTACCTTAAACTTAATAATGCTGATGAGATTGTTCATGGAATAAGGAAGCGTAAGGTGTGAAAAAAAGAAGGTGGGAGCTGATGCAAATATTTATAGAAGATTTAAGCTTTATTCTCTCTTTATTCTTTATTCCTTCTTTTTCTTTTTGTACAAGCAGACATGCATTGTTCCATTAATATCGCCCAATGAATAAACTCAGACAAGTAGTGGCATCTGCTGAGATGTGAGTAATAGCTGCCATCCCATCCTACTATTCTACCCTTATTCTGTAACTTGAATTTTGCTAGGAATTCAGCCAAGGTGTGTTGCTATTCCTTCTATTTGATAACTTTTTATGCTTTGAAAGCCCAGATAGGAAAATGGTTGGGAAGATAAATACCTGTGGAAAGGTCTGGACAATAAACTCTTCAAGCAACACCAATATTTAAAGTAAGTAAATGATGAGCATAGGATTATCAGAGAGTCTTCCTTTAAATAAAAGTCTTGCAGTAAACAAATAAATTGCTGAAAGTGTTGATCGTTTAAGAAGGCAGCCTTTTCCACAGCATGAATTGGGGTAAAAGGGGTAGTTAACCAGTGTCCATTGCTTTAAGTATCTGTAAAGCTTCTCTTTAATCAGTTGAGAACAGGAATAGGCGTAGGGGTACAATATATGATGCAACGCCACGCTGCACACAGGGCCAGCACTCCGGCTGGAATCAGACCTGTATCGCGCCTGGGGTTCACGGTGCCTTTCACATGATAAAGTTCTTCTGTTTGTGGACTCGATTAAAAGTAAACACAAATAGGACTTGTTTTTATTGTTTCAGCAACTTCTTTTAGGACAGCGTGAATTGTCCTTTGAAAATGACCTCTCTCTCCAGGATCTATGCAAGGAGACTGTAGAGAAGTGAAGAGTTTAGGCTGGACAAGAGGACACTGAGACTGATAAAATTACCCTACCTTAATGTCCTCTTCCAAAGTTTTCAAGTTAATTTGAAGACAAGGTATTTATAGAACCCCATGTACAGTTCACACTCAATCTCAGGATTTGGGATGAGATTTTCACATGTACATGATTGATCTAGGAAGAAGAGTGTCATTGAAAGTCAATAAGATGTGGAATCCTAAATTGCTTAGCTTGCAGTTTTGAAGAAGTGCACAGTTTTTATTCACGCAAACCATATGAACTATTTAGAATTATAGGCCAAGGAGGGTTTTTAAAGACTAACAGCTTTATTCTGCTAATCAGGGAGGCAAGGAGCATTTAGCATTTTAAAGTTAATTCAAATCTAAGTTTCATTTTTGTCACACTTTAGTGAACACTTGTGATTTTTTCTTTTTCAGGGCACTTTGATTTATGTGGATGCCTTACAATGAATGTAAATATGGTTTGTGATTAGTCAGATGTGCTGCTGGTTGGAAAATACAATTGCTGAAGGGAATCTCAAAGGCTTATTATAATATGGTTTTAGTCACATCCTTCCACTTCTGAATATATTAATCAAATAAAGTCAGGATGAAAATGTTATATTAAAACAATTTTCTCTGTTTATGTAACCAATAACATTTTAGACATTCATATGAACACCTAAATATCTCAATTCATTTTCACATGTCCTGTTGTTTCTGTATGCATCAGACTTTGGATAACAAAGGCCAGTTTTTTAGGGTATTCAGCTATCTACAGATGTAGAAAGGCACCTTTCTGCTCAGTATTATTTTTGAAAAAGTGAAATCTATGAGTCAGACACAAATGCTTTTAGGATATGTCTCCTCCTTCCCCACCTGCTTGTAGAATGGCATTAAAAACCGGCTTTTGCACCCTGACATAGTTTCTATTAAAGCTAGTGGAAATAATTCAATTTCGCTTTTCTTCACTGAGAGTTGCACTTTCTAATTCTTTCACACTAGCTTAGTTCCATTGTGTTGCCTCTTCTAGGAAAATAGGAAAATGATCAAATGTAAATTCTGTCTTCCTACACATAAACTATGTGTCATAATTTATTTTATCAGGAAGAAAATCCATTACTTGTTATTTGCTTATTTCTCTGCTAAGAAAATCATGGTTTGGGGACAGGATTTTTTTTTTTTTAAAGCTACAAAATAGTTTTACAGATTAATTGACAAATAATTGACCTATTAATATAGGAAGTATAGGTTTTACCTCAGTTGTAAAAAGAACACTAGAAATTGCCATGAAGGACAGATCATCATTGAAAGATATTCATAGAATCTTCATGGTTGGAAAGGACCTTTGAGATCATCGAGTCCAACCATACACACACACACAAAAAAACCCAACAAACAAACAAACAAACAAAAACCCCAACAACCTACAGACTCTGCCACTAGAGCATGCCCTGAAGTGCCACATCCAGACGTTTCTTAAACACCTCCAGGGATGGTGACTCAACCCCCTCCCTGGGCAGGCTGTTCCAGTGCCTGACCACTCCTTCAGTAAAGTAATTCCTTCTAATATCTAATATTTTAGAGAAATATCTAATATTGTAGAGAAAGTAATCTCAAGTCTCTTTTACAAATGAATTTACGTATATTTCCAGGCCGGTGTTAGAGAACAGGCATTTTTTAAAACAGTATGCCTCAGACTCACAGTTTAATCATAAAATATCTAATAAAAACATTTCTTTATGTTGAAAAATGGAATCCTGAAAAATTATGGTATTTAACAGGATTGCACCTCCCTCTGTGGACTCAGTGACTTTTATAAAAGTGTAAAACGTGATTATTAAAAGATTTTTTTTAAGCTGAAATATCAAAATCAACTTCTTTTAAACAACTGGCTCAATTTAAATATGACCAGTTTTTACCCTCATGCAACTCAAACATGGATGCAGCCGTTTCAACCTACAACTTCCCTTTCCCTGAATACTAAATAAACCCCAAAATTTAACTCTTCCCATTATTTCTTATACTTTTAGTGTAAAAGAGAATTCAAGATGAGGGAACTGCATATATGAGGTTCTTCACATCCGTATGATTGAAGCCTGACTCGAACTCATAATAAGCATAAACTTTGATGGACACAATACTTAATATCACGCTTGCACCGAAACAAGCAGTACTTCAGTTAGTGTCAAAAAGAACAACAGCAAGAATTTCCTTTGTGGGCTCAGAGCTCAGGAGTAGAGTGGTCTTGTAAAATACAGCTGTCTTTGGAAACGAAGCGTAGAAGTTATGAGTTTTTTACTTTGCCAGTCCTTTTGCCTTTGTTTCCCCTGTTGAGTCTGCTTAGTCGTTCCGCAGAGCAATGTCAAATGTTACAAATCAGGGGAGGAAGTTATCATTGCTTTAGAAAATTCTAGCAAAAAGGAAGGCTTTGTGTTTCCTCTGATATTGATGGACAGATGATATTCTCAGGACATATGTTTCTGCGCAAGTTTGGGGATACTATCCGATTTTTCATTTTTATTTTAATATTTAAAGCCACGTGTGCTATACGTATAGATTTTTTGTACCTTTATACCTATTTGTGCTTTACACATACAAAACCTGGAAGAAACCTAATTTGAGCATGTTAACATTTTTTCCACCAAAAATTGTTTATTTCCCCTCAAATTATGGAAAAGTACATTTGGAAAATAATATAAACTGTAAGTGTACATTAGCATTGATAAAGGCATCTTAACTTTCCCAATTTATTTAAAAATATGTGTGTAATCTTTGCCTATTTTCTGTTCTACAGAATTTTTCATTATGCTAGCTGCAAAATTTCCGTTCTCAAAGTCAGAGACTAAGTAGTTAGGTCCCTTTTTCATGCACACCTTTGGCAGAGGGCTTTGTTTGAATTTGCTGTATCATCTGTATAATGTTGCTTTCATGGCATTATAAACTTCTCATGTGTGCTGCTAGAAGACATAAAATGGCCCAGTGGCATATGTTATGTTCTTGCATCTGCCTAATTTCCAACTTGAAATACCACGCAGCAATGTTTGTGATAAACTACACACAACAAGGTGAAAGCAGGTGCCTGCTGGGATGAGTAATCATCTTTATTTCATCATCTCATATCAACAGGTATCATGGAGACAAAGTAATAGCTTTTATGAGAGGAGCTTCACATGTACCTCTGAAAAGTTATGAGACACAAGACAGAATCAACGAAGAGATAATGACTGTAGATTTGCTATAGAGTGCCCCGCAGTTCAATTTACATTGCATCCTGAAGGGTACTGTGTTGGAAGGCCAGATTTCTCAAAACAAATAGGCTTGAAAGTACTATCTAATCACTAATGCTCAAACTGTGTGTGCTGCTTTCAGAGTTCTCTCTCTGAAGAAGGTGGTCGTGTTGGGTTTTTTTGGTTTTTTAACATGCAGTTTTACCTCCCCCTTTACTCTCTCTGTTTTTTGTATAGCATCCCCCAACATATATATTTCAATACTTGTGCAGCCCTAATTGTCACATGAAAAGTGAAGGTTTTTTATGTTATTGATACTGAAAATATTTTACCTCTGTATTACCTCTAATATATAAGGAATGATCATGTTAGGAGACATGGTGGAAGGTGAAGGTCGAATCAGTGGGTACAGGTAATCTTTTAGAAGAATAAGATATCAGAGCTGAAAAAAGTACATAAACACATTTTTTCCTGGAACAGTATGGAGTAAAATCTAAAAAAAAATAAATAGTAAAAATTGTCATAGGCAAAATCTGGATATGCAACTCACAGCTCAAGGGTCCAGCTGTCTGTGACTTTGTGCTTTGTGAAGCCCAACTGTGTGACTTTGGCTCGGCTCTAATGAACAAATCCCATACCGAGCTGTGCAAGTGCACGTGTCAAAGCCATGCAAGACAAGTGAAGACAAAAACAGAAATTATTTTTTTAAAAATTGGTAACAGTAATTTAAAGGGCTTTGAAAAACACGAAAAGGTGTACCACTTGATAAGGTTTGGAAGGTGGCTACTCACTGAAATAAAAGATCAGTTGAGGGGTAATGTCTTCAAACCAAAAGAGGGGAGATTTAGATTAAACATTAGGAAGAAATTCTTTGCTGTGAGGGTGGTGAGCCCCTGGCCCAGGTTGCCCAGAGAAGCTGTGGCTGCCCCATCCCTGGAGGGGTTCAAGGCCAGGTTGGACGGGGCTTGGAGCAACCTGGGCTGGTGGGAGGTGTCCCTGCCCAGGGCAGGGAGGTCGGTCCCTTCCAACTCAAACCATTCTGTGATTCTATGAACCCATTCCAAGGTGTTAGAGGGAAATATATTTTGCTGGATAGGGCAGCTTGAGAGAGGCGAGGCTGCTGCGATGTCCCCAGGTCCAACCAGTGGTGAGGCTCTGGACGTACAGAGCACAGACACACAGAGCACTCAATGACAAAGAGCATCAATGCCATCAACCTGCTCCTCTCTCTGGCGGAGCAAGACGGAGGCCCATTAGCAAGAGAGAGAGAGAGAGAGAGATCCCATGGTCTCATCCATGGGGAAGAGTTAGAGAGAAATTTAATAGATAAGACAGGCTGTACTGATCAGGCTCGGAGCACGGGCAGATAAGCAACCAACCAGCAAAGTGTTTACACATGACAAGCTCTTTTTATCCCCTTATGCCTTTATTTTCACACATTTGTTCCTTCCCAAATCACCTAGATCCCTCCTCTAAAGATCCCATAAGAAGTCCTGTGCGATCCTGAAATGCTCTTCCCCTGCATCCTGTAGTGTGTCCCACAGCCCTAGACAATGACCCCCACTCAGTCCATAAGGTGCTCCTCCATCATTGGCTCACTTTGATGTGTTTCACAAGTGAACTCTGGGACTGAGGCTTATTTTGGACAGCCCTGGGAGCACCTGGACAGGACATCTCTTCCTCCCAGCCCTTAATTTGGATTCCTGTCTGCCCTTGTGCCCCTGTGTTCCTCTGAGTTTGTGGAGATGACCCTTTGATGGGCTGATAGCTCCTGTGGCGGGCTTGCGAGGAGCAGGGTTGGGGTCTGTTTGGGCCTCCCCACCCCAACTGTTGTCTCCTTGTGCTCCTTTGTGGGTGTGCAGAAGAACTTTGATCACAAAACCTAGCAAAGTGTAGGCGACGTTTCTGCAGTTGCCCAGCGACTGCCTACCCAGCGGTGGGTTGTCAAGTACCTGTTGAGCTGGTGCGGAGCATATTCATACCTACATTGTTAGGATGTTAGTCCTACATATTGACAGGGTGTATGAGTAGACTTGCTGGGTACTGTATAAATTCCGTATAGTCCTACCTAAGAACTTATGTACATGTCAAAGATGCTTAAACAAAAGTGACCAGCGAGGGTGACCTGCAGACCAGGTTGTATCTGCACACTATCTGGTCTCCAAAGGAGAATATGTGAAAAGAAGGCTTTTTTACCATGGGTACCATTCTCTTTTCCAATCTC
This sequence comes from Sterna hirundo, assembly GCA_009819605.1. Lineage (NCBI taxonomy): Eukaryota > Metazoa > Chordata > Aves > Charadriiformes > Laridae > Sterna > Sterna hirundo. The sequence goes on from CM020441.1 coordinate 3,503,368, forward strand.
CAGGTCTACATGAAAGGATGTTTTTATAGATATCTGCCTTTTTCAATCAGACACGTGGTCAAGGAAAAAGAGGAACTTTAGCTCTCAGAGTTTCTTTTAGCTGGGTGATGGGGGTCTCAGGAGTGGGAGAAGACTCCATGTGACATAAGACAATCTTCTTGGATAAACAGCAACACTCCAAACTCTATCTTTCAGTCACCATCGTGTCCTAACATGCACATGACAAACACACAGACAAAGATGCCTGAGGCAAAAAAGAGTTTTTATTCTTTCCCAAGGAGAGAGGAACAGGATTGCATACTTAAGTTTGAGAAGCATCTGGGAAATGATTTTAATGAAGAGAAAAAGTGCTAATTGTGAGCTGCAAACAAACTTGTTTTGAAAGGCAAGTAGCAAATTGTGAGGAAAACTGCAAAGCGGTTGCAAATTTCACTTACCCCTGCAACATTTCTTGACATTTACAAAGACACAGAATAAAACCTTCGTAATGATAATATTCTGTTTTGGTTTCCATGCATCAACTGTTTTTAAGTGCGCTGTGGGTTTTCAATTTTTTTTTTTTTTTTACCTGTAGCAAAATATTCTGGTCTGGTAAAAGTAGATGGCGCAGATTTTATGGGACTGTTTTCAAAATAGGAGCACCACACAGGAATATTTCAAAAAAGAACCTATAAGAATTAGCAGAGTTCATGCAAGCAGTAGCAGAACTTAGGTCTGTTCTTCCTCTTCTAAAATGTTTTGGAAAAATTGTTATGAAAGATTTAAAATATTATAATTATATAAGAAAAAGTTGTATGCAAACCACATCCAGTCTAAAAGGCTTCAGGGACCTATTTACTATGCTAAATTTCATACTTTTAAAAATGTGATTAACCCTGGATTCCCTCTTATCCCAAGTGAATTGCATAATGGGCCTCTTTAGCACTACAGCAAGAATTAAGTTTTCTTCCTCTTTTCTAAAAGATTGGCCAGGCAAAAATTTAGCCAGCCCAGAAAAGAATACTGAGTTATTTATGAGTAAATCCCTGGAACATTCCCTCCGTCCTGGGAGACAGAGAGGGAAAACGACAGGTCAGGTGAGGTCCCAACTCGCCTAAGAGGAAACTTGCTTAGTTACAGAAACCACAGGTTTTGGCAGTAAGCCACTGCCTGGATTAAGGTCATAAAATACGACTATGGGATAACCTGTGGCTGTGGCAACAGAAGCCAAATGGGAATTTTTCTGTGAGGCCAGACTGGTCAAGATCAAACATGTTTTTCTCACTCTGCCTTAAACCTGAGAAAAACTGGAGCTATTTAGACACATGTTGCTTTAATTCCAGTAGAACAACCAGCTTCTGGTCCAAGCTCTGGACTCAAAGAGCGAGTTGAAGGTTGATGGACCTTAAGACACGGACTTTGATCTGTATGAAGGAGCAGATATATGCAAACGCAGCGGGCTGGATTTCATAGACTCATAGAATGTGTTGGGTTGGAAAGGACCTCTAAAGGCCATCTAGTCCAACCCCCCTGCAGTCAGCAGGGACATCTTCAACTAGATCAGGTTGCTCAGAGCCTCATCCAGCCTGGCCTTGAATGTCTCCAGGGATGGGGCCTCCACCCCCTCTCTGGGCAACCTGGGCCAGTGTCTCACCACCCTCAGTGGAAAGAACTTCTTCCTAATGTCTAACCTAAACCTGCCCTGCTCTAGTTTAAACCATTGCCCCTCGTCCTGTCGCTACATGCCCTTGCAAACAGCCCCTCCCCGGCTTTCCTGTAGGCCCCCTTCAGGTACTGGAAGGCTGGTCTAAGGTCTCCCCGGAGCCTTCTCTTCTCCAGGCTGAACACCCCCAGCTCTCTCAGCCTGTCTTCATAGCAGAGGTGCTCCAGCCCTCTGGTCATCTTTGTGGCCCTCCGCTGGACCCGCTCCAACAGGTCCATGTCCTTCTTGCGCTTGAACTTCTTAAACTTTTATCAAATATAGTCTGTAAATGACATAAATTATAGAAAAGATTTCATTATTCTGGAGTTTCTAAAGGCTTCCCTGCACCCAAGCACTGGATACATCTTATAACTGGTTATGACATAAGCCAAATTACAGTTGCAACTTTCTGTTTAAATTCACATCATCTATCTTTTTTACATGAACATCTGACCCGGTGTTTGTGATTAAACCAAGTGGTTTCTTGCAGGCAAAGCACAAGGTAAAATAAAGAAATTATGATGAACAAGACAATTGCCTTGTGTTGCCTCCCAAACTACTGTAAATACTTGCACCATAGATACAGCGTACCGAGTGCATGCTATACCTATCTAAGAATCTCTATTCAATAACAAATCCACACATATAATCACAGAGGAAGGTTCTCAGTATCATTTGAAAAGGTGAAAATCCCTCCTTTCTCTCCAACTCTGTTCTTGAACCATTTCGGAGTCTCTGTCTTATACTTTGCCACACTTCACAGTGAGAAGAAAGATTCTTTTTCCCAGGGTAAACAGTCACAAATATTCGGTACCTTTGTATTTTAATGCCACAGACATTTTCACTGTTGTGAGTTCTTGTGAGTTCCTGAAAAAGCGGGGAGTTTCTCCATACTTCCCAGGTGAAACAAGCGAATCGAACCTCGGCTGGCTGCGAAAATTGCTGCTGCAGTTTTCCGGCTGTGGGAAGCTCGCTGCAGGTTCAGCAACCGCGTGTGACACTACGCTTATTCTTCTCTGGGCAAGTAATTAAAATGCGCGGGTTTCATAATATTTCCAGTCCACCATTTATCACAGTTAACAGGGGAAAAATGTGTCTCAACATTCCAAAATGCCTGTAACAACAAATATACGAATAAGAATCAATAATACAGTACAAGTGGTTGTTCTTACACACAAAAAAAACCCATCCTCTCTTCATCTGAATAACTTATTCAAGGTTATTTAAAACAACAGATAGAATTTATCTGTAAGAGAAAATGCAGTGAATCACTCTCTTACATGTAATATTTGAATGGGAATGAATACAAAGCAGCAGCCACCTTTCTGCTGTCTGCAATGGGCAGGCACTCTTTTGTATTTAAAAAAGGAGAGTACAGCTAGCAGAATGACACGGTCTCTTGCAAGCTGAAAGTCTGCACACTAAATTATCCTTCCCTCCCTCTCTGTAAAGTAACCCTGTAAGCCCAAATTATTCTTTTTATTGTAATAATGGTCCCTTAAATGTCACCCATATATGGGATGTGTGAGTGTTCATATGGTAAGCAGAGCATCCGAAGTAAACGAGAAATGTGGTGAAATAACAAACATGGTATAACAATTTATGATAAAGTACCTGATAACCAGGCAGATGAGCTGTTAGAGGTGATGTATCAGGAACAGCGTGGCCAGCAGGAGCAGGGAAGTGATGGTGCCTCTGTACTGGGCACTGGTGAGGCCTCACCTCGAGTGCTGTGTTCAGTTCTGGGCCCCGCTGTACAAGAGGGACATGGAGGTGCTGGAGCGTGTCCAGAGGAGAGCTACCAGGCTGGGGAGGGCTCTGGAGACCAGGTCGTATGAGGAGAGGCTGAGGGAGCTGGGCATGTTGAGCTTGGAGAAGAGGAGGCTGAGGGGAGACCTCATTGCCCTCTACAACTCCCTGAAAGGAGGGTGTAGAGAGGTGGGGGTTGGCCTCTTCTCCCAGGTGGATAATGACAGGACCAGAGGGAATGGCCTGAAGCTGCGGCAGGGCAGGTTTAGATTGGATATTAGGAAGAATGACTTTACTGAAGGAGTGGTCAGGCACTGGAACAGCCTGCCCAGGGAGGGGGTTGAGTCACCATCCCTGGAGGTGTTTAAGAAACGTCTGGATGTGGCACTTCAGGGCATGCTGTAGTGGCAGAGTCTGTAGGTTGTTTGGTTGGACTCGATGACCTCAAAGGTCCTTTCCAACCATGAAGATTCTGTGATTCTACAATTCTTTGATGCACAAACAGTGTCAGGTACAGAGCTGTGTTGGGTTGTGCCTCTCTAACATTAAAACTTTGCCAGAATGCGTACCGACTTCGGGAGCGTCAAAGCTCCGTTTTCATCTCCTCTGTTGCTGTAAACGTGAATCGGCTTTAATGAATGGCATTTTCTGGGAGATAGTCAGGAACTGTTTTAATAATTTCTGCTCGTAAGAGCTGCTGGATCCCTCCGCCTTCTGCCCCGCGAGAGGAACCACTTCAGCTTTACAAATGCAATTTTGCCAGGCAGTACCCCAGTAACCTTGGCTCTAGACGGAGAGCGGCGGAGATAAAAGGAATAGCAGCAGAGATAGTATCAGCAATCACATGTCCCCCGACAGAGCTTTGATTGATATTCCAGAAGTTGCGAGGCCTAAGGGATAAGCTCACAACGGAGGCCGGTCGTGTTTACCTTTATTACCTCTTGCTGTTCCATACGCATTTTGCATACAGGATACATGAATACATATAGACAGCGTATTTTATAACATGCTTTACATCTAGAAGCACCTTTGAGAAGACATGATCCTCACAAAACAAACAGCCTTAAACATCCCCCCTTGTAGTTCACAGCTTTAGAATATCCCCGCTAACAGAGCGCATTTAAAAACATCGGTTATTGCTGGAAAAGATTCTACTGAAATCAAGCGGGACTTTCAAAATTCTTCCTGCTTACCTTTCATCCTTGCCTTGCTAACACTTCTGTATTTAATTGGTTTTTAATTGGCAATTTCGTGTTCAAGCCCAAGGTTGGCATTGTATTTTGGAAGACGGGAAGTATTTATGTTGATTAGAAAGGACTCCAAACAGAGAAGAACAAAAAAATCCACGAGAAGGGAACGAAAGGGTTTCTCCCACCCAGATCCTTCAGAACAGCAAAACCCCTCGCAGTTGCAGCTTTTCCTCAAAACCACGCAGCAGAAGGGAAAAATACCTGGCCACAGGCACAGAACCAGCAGAGGGAGGGTCACCCGAGCATTCACTGAATCTGTAGTTTTGGCTGACTTTTTCTGTCTTGTTCTGTCTCACTAATTGCTCCACACTCTTCTTCTTCCTTCACGCCTGCTTAATTCCATTTTACACCCTCTCCCTGCCTGGTTACTCTATTTTCTTTCCCCCCCCCCCATGTTTATTGCCTCTGAAGTAAATCAGTAAAGAAAGAGGAATGAAAAAGATACTAAAATCATGTTTATTGCCACCCTGTGGCTCCCTCTGTGTGTCAACTCCCGTCTCCCTTCCCTGTGCCGTGAATATTTTTCCATGCAGTGAAGTTTGAAGGGAGGAACACCTACCGTTACGTGCTCTGTCTAGTGCCCAGCACCGTGGAGGCTTGGTTATTATACAGGCTTTTAAACACTGCTATAATAAGAATGATCAAAAATAATTAAGATTTACATTAATTGAGTCTCTGAAAAAGCCAGAAATAAGATTTGCGTCTTCCAGATCACAGTCCTCGAGTTCTGATCTGGAATATTATTATATTTTGTTTCTATTTTTTTTCTAATTAGATGAGAGCTAACGGTTTTTTAGGTTAGGTTCGCCAACTCCTTCAGGAAAACGTTAACCCACTCACCAAAAGTAAACAGGAGGAATCCAGAAAGAGCTCGGTTACTACTGCCGATGGCCTTATGGCAGGCGTTACCAGAAGATGCTCTTTTCAGCAATTGCACAAGCAGACGTCTTCCCAGAGTATGTGTCAAGTAAGGTTTTTCCTGCTGCCTGTGACCTTTCCAAAGCTGTATCAGCTTCACTCCAGTCACGGAAACTAAGGCTGACTTTCTTGTAGTTTTGTGACAAACTCTGTCTTTTTTCAAGTGCTTAATAACTGTACTTGAAAATTCAGATGCGGATGCAGAAATGCCTTCCTCATGCTGAGTAAAACCCGTCTTTTTGAACGCAGTGAGTGAAGGTTAGGTGTCAGCAGCTGAAGCACATGCCTTCACCTCAACGGGGCTTCAGGAGACCCTCAGGACCTCCACAAGGTGCTGTGGACCAGGGATTGGAGCTGGAGTTAGGAGATCGATTTGTTACAGATCGTTTTTTGTGTAAACTGGAGTTCATGCACAGGGATGTAAGTGTTCACTCTCAGTCCAGCTCTGCTGCCAAAAGCCATTCATTTCATGAAGCAACGGGAAGCCAACACTGAACATTTCTGAGTATCTCATCCACGAAGTCTTAATCACTATGACTGTATAGCTGAAAAAAATCAGTGAGAGAAGATGCAAAAGGAGACAGGTGTCTTTTACCATTAGCTCTCACCAATAAATAACCTCTGTAGTGTCACAGGGAAAAAAATATAGTTATTTGAGGTGTTTGATATACTCTTCTGAGGCTAGTTGAAATTTTACACTTAAAAAAAAAATGTATTAAAAGAAAATTGACATTTCAACTGAAGATATTTTGTGCAAAATATCTCCAAGGAAACTATGGATTTCCAGTTCCAAAACAGTCAAAAAATCAAGCTAAGGTTTTGGCAAAACCTCCAGGAAGAACCCCCCAGCAAGCTTATAAAGGATGAAGGTGATATCGGTTTGTTCTGACGATCTTATCGCCTATCTGTCCTATGATGCAACACTGTGGTTTCCCATACAAAAAATGAAATGAAGATTACAAAGATGGACAACACGAATGTCTCAAACCGCGCAATTCCACTCAAGAGGTCGAAACCAGGAAAACAAAAGCTGCTGTGAAACAAAGCTGAAACTCGAACCTTGGGTTGCGGTTCTGCATCGTGTTTCTTCACCGCATCCTAAAAGATGGTCGTACATTTTCATTCTCAAGTCACAGTTTTCTACCTCTTCAGTAACTTTTTCCTAAAAAAGCATTTGTGGGGAGACACTGTAAACAGATGTTCAGAAATGGAGATAATCAACAAATTGATAATTTTTTTTAACCAGAAAACCACACTACCATAAACCATTGATCTGATCTACAGCTCAAGGTCCTTGACTTTTTTGTCAAAACTAATGGGGTAGCAGGCAGCGGCTTGCAACTCCTAAGTTCTCTTAACAAAAAAAAAAAAAAAAAAAAAAGGAACAGATCTCTTAGCCTTTGCCTAAATCTATATTTAACTTCTTGCTATTTGCTGTCTTGCAGTAGGAGGTTTTGACATCCCCTTGAGTCTTTGAGCTAAAACTTTTGTTCCCATAAATAGCATCTTCCCGAAAAAGCGGGAGACAAAACATTTTTCCAGTGACTGTGGTCTATGTTACAGCCTATTACTAAAGTAGCAGCTGAAGCTTAGCTTGAGTGATTTGTTTTCCTTAGGAATTGTTAAAGCTGCTTATAAAAACTACCGCTCTCACCAAACCAAAAATCTAAGGAACACAAAAGCAGAGAGAGGACTGTAAGCTGAGTAATTACTGCTTCCTTCATTACAGTGTTTTCGCAGGATCTGGAGGACTTCTTGTTTAACTCCCGGGGCTTTGAGAGTCTCTCCATCGCATCTTCTAGTAACGGCTGAGGAAAACTAGCCTCTTGCCTTCTGTATGATAATATAGTATGACCTTTCTTTTGCTAGAAGAAACAGAAGAATTTAAACGATGAAGAAGGTATATGCACAGGCAAACAGGAAAACAAAAAAGAATGATTTTCACCACTCCATTCGTACCTTATATCTTCTTATCTTCCTTCAAGCAATAGGACGGTCAGTGGCATAGCTCTGTTTGTGCTTAACAGTGTAACAAACATAACAAGAAGGATTGTGCTAATATGCCAGAGAGGAAGAAACAGTCACACAGGCACAAACATGCAGTAGAAAACTCAGCAGAAGTTATTCAGCTAGAGATTTAAAACAACCCATCTCAAAACTATTGGAAACTGGCAACAAAGACGAACTGCTTTCCCAGGAGGAAGACTATTATCATAGGCTAAACAGCTGTTTAAAAGGAAAAGTTACTTCAAACGAAGAAGAAAACAGATGCTTAACTAATTTTTAAACATTTGTCAGAAGTGGAAAAAAAACCCACAAATGCATGAAAATAAGTTTCCTTTAAATACCCAGAGAGTTTTATAGCCTAAGCTGAAAACCAAACAAAAAAACAATTTCCAATACAGCATATTCTCTTTTTGAAAACCCTAGGTATCCTAACACTCTGTCCTTAGGCATCTGTAGCAAAGCTTTCTGCATCTCAAGAATCCTCATGCCGCTTCTGCTTTAGCTAACTGAGAGTTGCTGCGATTGGGGATTTCAATTATCCACAGCTGGTTATGTGCTGCTAGGGCATTACTGGCAATTTCCCTGGGTTCAGTCACAGAGGGCAAGTCCCTGTTCCAGGCAAGTGAAGAAAATGATGAAAAGAAAACATCTCCACAGACCATTTTCAATTTCTGTAATACCTTCTTTCTACATGATGGGTGCTAATTATATTTCCCAAATTCAAGTGATCTGTGACTGTGCTTTAGCAATTATTAGCTCATACAAAGCAAAAGTGGACTTCAGGAGATATAGACTTTGGGAGTCTGGGCCTGAGTTTAGTGATGAGAGTCCTGAAGTTCAGCACAAAAATTTGGCCAAGTATATGAAGTTCTTACACAACAAAGATCCTAGATGCGCAAACTGAAATGTACCATAGAATCACAGAATGGTTAGAGTCGGAAGTTCATCTACTTCCAGTCCCCCTGCCCTGGGCAGGGACACCTCCCACCAGCCCAGGTTGCTCCAAGCCCCGTCCAACCTGGCCTTGAAACCCTCCAGGGATGGGGCAGCCACAGCTTCTCTGGGCAACCTGGGCCAGGGGCTCACCGCCCTCATAGTGAAAATCTTCTTCCTGATATCCAATCTATATCTACCCTCTTCCAGTTTGAAGCCATTACCCCCCATCCTATCAGTACACTCTTTGATAAAGAGTCCCTCTCCTGCTGTTCTGTAGCTCCCCTTCAGATACTGGAAGGGGCTCTGAGGTCTCCCCGGAGCCTTCTCTTCTCCAGGCTGAACCCCCCCAGCTCTCTCAGCCTGTCCTCACAGCAGAGGGGCTCCAGCCCTCCCAGCATCTCCGGGGCCTCCTCTGGCCCCACTCCAACAGCTCCGTGTGTTGCTGTTGGTGCCCCAGTGCTGGAGGCAGTACTCCAAGTTGAGTCTCCCCAGAGCGGAGCAGAGGGGCAGAATCCCCCCCTGGCCCTGCTGCCCACGCCGCTGGGGATGCAGCCCAGGATACCGGTGGCTTTCTGGGCTGCCAGCGCACGTTGCCAGCTCATGTTGAGCTTCTCGTCCACCAACACCCCCAAGTCCTTCTCCTCAGGGCTGCTCTCAAGCCATTCCCCACCCAACCTGTATTTGTACTTGGGATTGCCATGACCCAGGTGCAGGACCCTGCACTTGGCCTGGTTGAACCTCATGAGGTTTGCCTGGGCCCACCTCTCAAGCCTGTCAAGGTCCCTCTGGATGGCATCCCTTCCCTCCAGCATGTCAACTGCACCACACAGCTTGGTGTCCTCGTCAAACTTGCTGAGATGCACTTAATCCCACTGTCAATGTCACCAATGAAGATGTTAAACAGCACTGGTCCCAGTACCGACCCCTGAGGAACGCCACTCGTCACTGGTTTCCACTTGGACATTGAGCCGTTGACTGCAACTCTTTGAATGCAGCCATCCAGCCAATTCCTTACACATGGAGTGGTCCATCTGTCATATTCATGTCTCTCCAATTTAGAGACAAGGATGTCATGTGGAAAAGCGTCAAATGCTTTGCATTTTGCCTGTCACTATGTATTGAAGCCAGATTCTGGTTTTGATTAGACTTATGGTGTTACCATAATTAAAAAGCAAGATAACTTTTAACCTGTAAAAACAGAATTCGTATTGTTATGGGAATTTATCTTAATAGTGTATACAACATATCTAGAAATTAAAGCAGATAAACATTTAATAGATATCTGAGATAATTTATCCAAGAATTAAGTTTTAGTCCTACAAAATCCTGAAGTGATGTCTGAAATGTCTCTTGATTAAAAATGGACAAAGCCTGCTGAAGCATCTTTTTCTGTCTTTTTCAAGCTTTCATATGACTAATATGTGTTTTTTTTCCTACAACCTACCCACTGAAAAGCACTTTAAAAAGCTGCCCCTTTCATCTAGGTGCTGAGCAAGATTCCTTTTGGGATCTGGAAGTTTCCGAAAAACTGTCCCATTAGTAATGTACGTGCAAATATCCATGCTGGGTAGCAGAGCTAAAAATATTATCAGAAGTTTGGAGGATCAAAAGTTTGACAGCTTGGGGATTTTGATTTGTCTTAAAAATAAAAGCATAATTGTGGAAGCAATCTCTTGATGACTAAATTTGGTCCAACCCTCTGTTCTTGTACGAAACCATATTACAGAAATAAGGCTGGAAGGAAGCTTTAGGCATTGCCTAGTTATCTAGCTTTTCCCCATGTTGTGGGGATCACAGTGCTCAAAAACATTTGTCTAGCCCGTTCTTTAAAGCTTGCAGTAAGAAGTTTCCCTAAGCATCGTATGCAATCTATTTTAGGGCTTAGCGGTTCTTACTGCCAGAGAGAAAGCATTCAACAGTCAGTTTATAACCAATTATTGTGCTAACATTGTCCTTTAGTTAAACAGTTTTTCCCCTACTTTCCTTCCAGTATAGTTATAGAAAGTAATATTATTTCCTTCTAGCCTTCATTTTGCTATGATTAATAACTCAATTTACTTATTCCCAGAAAAATACCTCTCTATTCCCTAAACTTGCTTAATAATGTCTATTCACTTGTCCAGTCTGATACTTGCTTTAAATAGGGGATTGAAGTGATACTCGCTATTCTGTCTAGATAAGGTCATTCTAGAGCTGATTTTCTGATTAAGTTGTAAAATAACTTCTGAATTTTTCAGCAGTCAAAATCCAGTTTGCAGAGGACAGCAGCACAGAACAAATGGCTTAGCTCACAAATTTATCAGTAACACCGGTGAAAATTGTTCTAGCTAAAAGTAGGATATGGTTAGTTCACTAAAAGCAAAATACCTCAAGGAAATACGTCATTTTAAAAAATCATTTTAAAAGAAAATTTGTGGGGAAAACAGAGGTTGCATTCCCATAAAGTAAACTGCTGTTTTGACACTGGAATTTTTTATGTATATATATATATTTTTTTTTCCTCCCAGATCTAAAGGGGGGAGAATTCTGGTGAAAATTTACAATTAGGTTCTTACAGGTCTCCCTGTATCAGCCACTAAGTGCAGCATCTTTTTTTGAAAGATGACTTTCATTTAAGAGTCCGCTGTTCTCATTGTACTGAATAGACAAGCCATGATAATCAACTATTTTAAGTTCCCTTCTAGTTTACTCCTTTCCTCAATCCTCTTCTCATTTTCTGCCTTCTTTCTTTCCCCTCCTACTTCTCCTCCCTTGAACAGGGTGTTAAAAGACTGTGACCAAGAGCTGTTGTTGAGCCAACCTAGCAGAACTAATCTGCTGAATATAGCTGAATAGAGTATTATAGAAATGGAATTTAACAGTGACTCACAGTAATAATAATTAGGTGGGAGAACAAGCTGGTTTTAAAGATCTGTTGTCATTCATGCAAAAAGATGTGGTCAACTTACTATTTCTCTGTCAAAAGCCTTGGTATCTCACTGTGACTGGCAATAAAAAAATGAAATATTAATGTGCCATGGTCGTACTTCTGAATATTCTGCAGTAGAGCCAGTTTTCTAATGAAATGTGGGTTGGGATGAGAGATCTGTTAAGGAGAAGAAGATTGCAAGTGCATGAAGAAACATTTTGCTGGGTGCAAAAGCCACAAAGAGCTTTCTACAGTAGCTCAACCATCTCTGGGCCTCAAAGCAATGGCTAAATTTCCCCTGAAGCCTACCATCCTTCAGGGACATGAGAAGTGAAAAATAGGCCGGTACTGCAGGATTTACAACTCTGTGGCCACTGAGAATCTCAAGTGATCAAAACTTCAAGTATGCACAGATCCTCTAAAAACCGCATGGGTTTCTAAATGGAGCTGTCTGAAGGGATTCTCCAAAGCTTCGTTGAAGGCAACTGATGGCAGTAGAGCTTGCTCAGAGTAACAGAAGCTATGTAAAAAGTGTTAGTCATCTTTTAAGATCACAGTAATTTCCTCTGGGATATTTCAGCTTTGCAGGTTTTTTTTTCCTAGCTGCTGTCTCTGTATTTTCTTCTGCAAAAGAAATCATGTCTGGTGGCCCACGAGTTGATTGTGGAACCCATCTTCTGGTTACTCCTCCTGCTATGCATTTGAAATCAGAGGGAATCAAGTTGACTGCTAATTTTAGCTAAAAGAATACTAGAGAAGTTTCTATCTGCTTTGAGTATTTCTAGAGCTGGGGAATTCAAACAGTAAGATGTAGGCTCGGGAGGAGCAACTCCTAGCTGAAATGCTGGAGGAAATATCACTGAAGAGTGATGTGATTTTTTTAAAAAAAAAGTTGCATTTTTTTTTTCTCTTCTTACTGTGTTTTGTGCCCTAAAGACATGCTGATGATTTTGAATATGAGGTACTGTTTAATGCAAAGTTTTCTGTGAGTCATCAGAGTCCTTGTAAGTTGAATTTTCACCCTGCTCTGCCCAGAGAATGCAGTTTCTTAATAAAAATTGCAGCTTTGTGCTTGGGATTTAAGTATACAAATCATGTAATAGCTATAACTCATGTACTCTTACCTAAACTTATTTTTGAAAGCACTGTTATTGCTATTATTACATGCGAAGACAAGTTACTGTTCCATGAAGTGGAAATACCCTCTGTGTTATCCTCTGCGGCGTTTCTGTGCCTCACACTATCGTTTCATTCGTTCTTTAAAAAAAATAGCATTCTGAACTGAAACTAATCATAGAATCACAGAAACATAGAATGGTTTGGGTTGGAAGGGACCTTAAAGCCCAGCCAGTGCCACCCCCTGCCCTGGGCAGGGACACCTCCCACCAGACCAGGTTGCTCCAAGCCCCGTCCAGCCTGGCCTTGAACCCCTCCAGGGATGGGGCAGCCACAGCTTCTCTGGGCAACCTGGGCCAGGGGCTCACCACCCTCACAGCCAAGAATTTCTGCCTCACATCTCATCTCAATCTCCCCTCTGTCAGTGTAAAACCCTTCCCCCTCGTCCCATGGCTCCCCTCCCTGCTCCAGAGTCCCTCCCCAGCTTTCCTGGAGCCCCTTTAGGGACTGGAAGGGGCTGGAAGGTCTCCCCAGAGCCTTCTCTTCTCCCGGCTGAACCCCCCCAGCTCTCTCAGCCTGTCCTCACAGCAGAGGGGCTCCAGCCCTCTGGTCATTTTTGTGGCGCTCCTTTCGACCCGCTCCAACATGTCCACGTCCTTCTTGGGCTGAGGCCTCCAGAGCTGGACGCGGCACTGCAGGTGGGGTCCCACCAGAGCAGAGCAGAGGTGCAGAATCACCTCCCTCGACCTGCTGGCTAATGTCTGAGCAAGTGCAAAAAAGCTGATAAGTACCACTTACGTGAAAATGAAGTGCCAGAACAGATACGTCAACCAACGCGGTTTGAACCATAAGTCCTATGAAGTACTCGCTCTATGCCACTGGCAAACCTTCGACCTTGGGTACGAGGTCATGTTTGAATAATTCAGTGATGTATGCAGATACCCAGCTGAGCCGAGTTTCGGAATTACTGTCCTTATTTCGAGTGGTCTGTAGTTTACTTCTGCTTTCCTCTGCTTTTTTAGCACTGTGAATGCTGTAAGTGTTTAGAGAGGGTTTCTTTGTTCTGTACAGGGAGATAAACTGTGAAATTAAGCCTCATCAGCACAGCAACTTAGTTTATTTAACACATTTTCCTGAGTAAAGAGTACAGAAAATAAAGAGCTGAAGCAAATAATTTTCCAGTGAATTGCTATCTGCATTTCAGAAATGTGTCAGTCTACAAAATTTCCCATAAAACAGTTATTATTTTTTTATATTTACATAACACAGCTAATTGCAGATAGTTATGTATTCCTTCCTTGCATCGCTTAAAATATTGGCACAGAAATAACACTAGATCTATCTTGTGGCAAAATGCCATCGCGTCGTCCAATTTCCGAGGAGCCATATGGCAGTGGTACAGCCATCTGTTTATCTTGATATTCCTTTCCTGGCAAACCTTTTACCCATATGGGTTATTGGTGCCCTCATCTGTGTATATCATGAAGAGGTTCAAAATCAAAATCTATAATTTTCCCTGGTATAACTTTTAACAATTACGCCGAACATAAAGATCACACTATCCTCATGTTTAGCCTCATCCGTTTCTGTTTTGTACACACCTGCCTTCTTCTGTTAGATGCGGGAACAATTTGATTCCCAGAATTTGTGAAAGCTGTCATCGCAAGCTGTCAGGTTCGAGGCATCATAATCATCTCAAAGGACTGATAGCTTGTGCTTTGTGGATTTGAAACTTCATCACTAAAGAGATGAAATGATCCGTCCTTTTACATGCTGACAGGGTAGCAATTTTGTGTCAGTGTAGAGATTCACGCATCCAGACAGTAAGGCCATGCCGAATATATGCAGAGTCCTTTTACATTTTCAGTGACAGCCATTCCCAATAATGTCTAAAATATTTGACATGCACTGTTTAGAATAATTTTAAGTACGGGAAAGTGTCGGCTTTCAGCCTGACGTATTAGCAAGCCAGAGTGAAATCATGTTTATATCCCATTTAGCAATCTGCTCTTTAATTTCCTCTTTCCCTGAAAGAGTTGTTTCAAATTGGATACACCCCGAGTACAAACCGGACATTTTAAGTGTATATATGTTTCAAATCACATCAGAATAGATAAGCATATTCCTTTGTTTATTTGGAGGTTTTTTCCCCCATTTTTTTTTAAACAGTACAAACATTTCCATTGCAGACACCAAGCAGATGCAAAGATGCAGGGAACGTAAACTATTACGTTTATGGGGGCTTTAATGAATTGTTTTGCAGCTCTTAGGTGTTTGTTGACTAATGAAATATATTGATTTGATGCATTCCACAAATTCGTAATGCAAATTATTTATGAAATTCATCGGTTTATTTGGCAACTTTATTGCTTTTTGTTTGAAAGATCATGTTTTGTGTACATTATACTGGTTACAATTCACATAATGTACTTTTATGAAAATTTAATTGGATTATCTCTCTCATTTTCTGGTAGGATTTTTTACAAAAATATAAGTGTATTTGCTTGCATTTAAGTATTCTGTGTCTGCTGCTGATTTCGGTTTAGTGAAGTTTAAGGTAAAACTCTCTCTGATTCCCAAGGGTCTCTACCATGACCCTTGTCTTTTTAGATTCTTTGCTTTAATAATGAGCCATTAGGGAATCACACATCCAAACCCTTTGTCTTCTAGATGAATTTGGTCAGAGTCCCCACCGTTCTTTTTAGATCCAAGATTATTCTCCAGCCTTACAAAAACTTCTACTCTCCAAACCACTAGCAAATCAACCATCAGCTTTGATAGTAGTAGGATTTTGTCCTGCATACAACAGGAACGATACACGATTTAACCTTATATGTCACAAAATATGGCATGCTTGCGTGTTTGCACCTTCCTGAGCTGCCCCATATGACATATATTTATTGTCTACAGACATATTAAAAGTTAGGGGTCTTTTCTTTCTCATCACCTTCCGTGTTTTTTCACACCCCTCTCTCTGCTGTATCTGTGGGATTGCGTTCTTCTGCTGTATCTGTGGGATGCTTGAGAAAAATTCGGCAGTAAACTATCTCGATTTCCATATAAAACCTTTCCGTGGAACAGAGAAAAAAGTTTTCACGAAGCTGTCAGTCCAAGGCTCTGCCAAAAAGGGAAGAGCTTTAATGATTAAGGAGTTAATAAACCTTTGATTTTTTTCAAGAAGCCATCCTAAACTTAACCTGCGAGCTTCACCGTGGTGTTGAGTTTTTTGTATCAGGTGCAAATACGCTCTTCTTTTCTTTCTGAGCCAGATGATTTCTCTCTTTCTCTGTGCCTCAATGGTGCTCTTCCGTCCCATCTGAAATACCCCCAAACAATGTTCAGACATTTCTACCTTCCCTTGCTTCCTTTAAACTTTCTGCTAACTGAGGATGTTTGCATTCGAAAAGCTCTTTGCCTTTCCAAGGGGTCAAAGTTTCTATTTCAGCACACTTTGAACATATCCTCTTGGTCCCAATTTGGTACATACATCTCTGTCTAGCTACTTAGGTTCTGCCTTAGAGGTCTTGGCTTAAGTAAGAGACAGCTATCAATTTTTTCCCTCCTTGTACCAACATGCCAGAGTCCCAGCAACACGTGAATAACACTGCCATGAAAAGAGGCACAGGACAGAAAGAATAAACAGATAAAGTATTGGGGTGCACTGGCTGTCAGAGTAAAATAGAGGATAATAGTGTGAAATAACCTATAGTTGCAGTTTTCAGAGTCTGCACAACTGCACCGGTCTCCACAAAAGGCCAGAGACCAGAGGCAGTATACCTGCAAAAGCACGTCGCGTGACCTAAGCTAACAGTACCCCTGATAGTCCCTGATAATTACTCCAAGGCATTTCAATGCTAACATACTTGTTGTAGAGAGGTAGATGTAGTAGAGAGGTTGTAGAGAGGTGGAAGTTGGTCTCTTCTCCCAAGGAACATGTGATAGGACAAGAAGAAATGGCCTCAAGTTGTGCCAGGAGAGGTTTAGGAAAAAATTCTTTACCGAAAGGGCAGTCAAGCATTGGAAGAGGCTGCCCAGGGCAGTGGTGGGGTTGCCATCCCTGAAGGTATTTAAAAGACAGGTAGACGTGGTGCTGAGGAATACGGTTCAGGGGTGGTTTTGTCAGTGTTAGGTTAATGGTTGGACTCAATGAGCTTAAAGGTCCCTTCCAATGCAGATGATTCTATGATTTTATGATTCTATAATTACATTTCTTTCAGAACCCAACCTAGAATCTCTGCTTGCTTCTCTACATTGTGCACCTCTACTGGCATTTACCAGACTAATGGTACTGAAAATGTAAAACAGATTTAGGTGCTTGGAACCTAAGACTACAGCTGAACTATAGAGTGAGACGTTCTCCAGAGTTTCCCAAGATCTTAATCTTGAACACTGCAGGCTGATGAGCTGACCAGATCACATCACACCTCCCACCTAGGCCATGAGTTTGTCTTACCCTTTCTTGTCAAGAGGAGGCAGGGAGATGAATGGAGGAAGAAATAGTATGTGATTAGTGTTCATCTCGAGGCAGAACTGGGTGGCAGGTGGAACAGATAGCCAGGCTGAGTCCAACATGTAGACACAAAACGTGTTTTGAAAATGAGCTTTGTAAGGATGGGTAAGGACGTGTGGACAGTGTGAAGTTTTAGAAAGTCCTTTTTACTGCTTTACAGCTCCTCTACTGGCTTGTGTATCGCTTTCTCCAACTTACGTCTGGTGTTACTATGAACGCATCAAGTTAAGGAGTAATATGGTCTCAAAGGTCAGGCAGCATCAGAATTCAGGCTGTGAAATCTCAGCTAAGTGCCTCCAAGTAACTTTGGAGCTGAGCACTCACTTAGGAATCCTAACCAATTCTTTCAAAATCACTGAGGACCAGAGAAAATGCTAATAGATAAGTTGCAGAGTTTTAATGAAATCAGCGTAAAGTCAGCTTATAATAGCATTAATCAATGGCTCAGTAGAGATAGCAATAATCAAATTAAATGGTTAGAGCATACAACTTACTGCAGATAAAGAAATAGGCTTAGTGAAGGCTTTAGTGTTTTTTCCTCTCACTGACAGTAAACTTCGTAAATCTTCCACTAATGAACTCATCAGGCATATTCCTGATTTTACTGGAAAATGCAAACTTACCTCTTGAGCTACTGTATTTAACACATGAATACCATTAATTGGTACTGTTGTCAGGTATAACTCCTTTAAGCAGAAGATCGGTGTACATGTCACCCTGACTTTGATCCTACTGATATAGCTCTTGCTCCTAGACCGGTCTCACAAAAGACTTGACTTTTTTCCAATGAGAATGGCTGGCGTCACGTGAAAGCATGGCTGGAAGGCTCCTGGCGTAGTATCCAGTAGTCTGTCCATGGACACGTTGTTTAACATTAACACTGTTAGAGAAACTGTTCATTCCCCTAGATCCATCTAGGCCTTGGATATGACATTCAGGATCACCAATTTCTTAGGGCAAAGGACTAAAAAATCCTCCATAGAAACACACCACAACTGCAGGTAACTAGGCATTTTTTAGTAAGTACAGATTTTTGGAAGGCTTGGAAAATAACAGTATTGATATTGATTCTTTTTCATTAGCGTCAGATTGGGTAGGAATTGCAAAGCTTGATGTTTCATGAGAGGAAGGGAACAGGCAGTACTGCTCTACATAACAAACACAACATCTTGTGGCTCAAGAGATTCACTGGTCTCTCAAGAACGTCATGAGCCCACTTTTGCTGAGCTCTTGCTCTACACTCAAAAACTCTTGGGGTTTCTTTTTCAAACAAAGTGAAAAAAAACCCCTCATGAATAATAAGGGTTCTCTAACCTCTTTCTGTTTTAAAACTCTACCTTTTCATATGCCCCTTTGCAAGACCATTTCAAGAGAGTGCCTGTAAGAGGTGAACAAAACCCTATTATTTCCTGTTTTGTAAAACCAATTGCTTTAGCAAACAAGACGCAGTTTGGCTGTGATTCACAATAAATAGTAAAAATGGCATGTTTACTATTTTTCAGGTGGTGTTGGCAGCAAGCAAAAAGGAAGCTTGACCACCACCACCTATTTGCAGAAAAAGGACCCGGACCTGGACCATTGCTTGTGTGTGTTTGTTGAATAATAACTGCAAAAAAAAAAAATGAGGAAACCACAAACCGTGGTACAGTACTTCCTCATTTCTCCTCCTGCCCCTCATCACCTGTCTGCTGAAGAGTTTGTGCCACTAGAACTCCAGGACAGCAGACGCTCCACCTTCTTTTTAACCCCATTTTCCAGATCAAGAAGCTGTGGCATCGTGTGAGGAATGAGAGCATGGGAGGGCTGAAAGAGAGGGCCAAACCATCTCCCGAAGGAAGGTTTTTCCGTTGTTGTTTAATCTTTTCTAGTCTTTAAAATTGCATTTTCTAACACTGACCAGCTAATAAATTGTTGTGAACATTAACTGAAGATAAAACCAACACAACTTCAGTCAGAACTGGCGTGGAATTGGAAGCAAATGGAAAAGTCTGCTGGTTTGTCCCACTGAACACAATAGGAAAAAGGGAAGTAGGGAAGTACTGTCACTAGTCCCCTTTTCTAACACAAAACAGGAGACTACACCTTGTCAGGCTATTTCTGATGCAATCCTGTTTCCATTCCAAGCTCACTTCTAATGATTTCTAAGAGATCGCAGAGAATTTCCAGTGTAGGCGTACATAAAATAATTTGTTGTTTGTGATATGCTTATGCCTACCTAAAATACCTGAATACAACGGTGAGAGCTTGAATTGATGAGGAAAAAAAAAATGGATGCAGGAAAAAAAATATAATATTCTGAATGTATAACTGTGCCTTTTATCAGTAATGTTGGACTCCTTTCCAGTTTTCTATTGAAAGAAAATTCCAAATAATTGATCTGATTCTTTAAACGTGGTGATTTTTGTAATATTTCATATTTCAGGTAAAACTAGTCTTGTCAAGACTGTTGAAAGCAGCTGTGTTTGCAGGCTTCATGACTGACTTATACCCTAAAGCACAACAATTTCTACACTATATGTTGGAACAGAAGTAGTAGACCAAAATGTTTCGATGGTGCAGAGAGACCTGGATGGGTCGCTCATTGCTTACTTTGCTGGGAGACTGAAAAAATTGTTTTTTTCATAATGTTACGTACATAACATTTTCCCTCTATGCCTACACTAAACCAGTGTCCTTCTATGGTTTGGGGATCACCTCTTCATTGACTTAGAAGGCCAGCTCCTTACTGCCTATAGCTCATTGAGAAATTGGTATTTAAGATGCCTACTTAAAATGCACCTAATTAAAAATGCAATATTTTATTGCAAATCTACTATGCATCCTTCAATTTCATTATGTCCCACTGCCCAGAAATTCAGCATTGGACTGAATACACCTCACTCATTTTTTCTACGTTGTTAAAAGTGTTGTTTGGATTTATGAGATTTCAGGTTGATTTCTCTGTGAACTACGCATGCAATTATCTAAGACCGTGTCTACAAAATCTGCTGCTGTTTTGTTTTTAGAATTGCTGCAGTGTGGTAGAAGCGAAAAGCTCACACTGCAGTCCCTCACGAAGACTCCATTTTCTTTGTCATTTTTTTCCTTATTGTAATTTAAAATGGGTCTGTTAGAATAGGAATTTGCTATTCTTGTTTGCAGACAGAATTCACAGGATGGGTTTGGTTAAAAAGCTACAATAAGACCACTGCTCGTTCTGATTATGCATTCAGTTAGAATGAAATATACCTTAAAAATGCACAGTACTACATAGTCCAAAAGACTCTAGTACTGCGCAGGGTCAAAATTCATAGAATTGCAACTGGATAATGTACTTGAGAAATGTTCAACATGAGCAATGACAATAGGTGGAGGGCTTTTTCTTCTCCTTGTGTGGTTAAAAGTAAGAGAGGATGGAAAAGAACGAAATGAAAAATAAGTAGCAATTATTCGTGAAGACAGGACTCCAATTTTCCAAACAGGCTTCCATTTAATTCAAATTGAAAGTTGAAAGAGAGTTGATGGTTGAATAGTTTGTTGGAGGGTTATTCTTATTATTTCTTCTTGTTAAGTAATAAGCAGAAAAAGATATGAGTGTAAAATTCCAGGTAGACAAATGTCATAAATTTCTCCATCACTATTTGGACTCTTGGCAACCATTTCAGAAAGATTAACGAGCACCTGAGTATGGAAACACAACGCTTCTTTTGACACATCTACCTCTTCCAGGCCAGCAGGGTGGTATCAGCTTATTGTCTAAGCTTTACAAGTCAGACAGTCTTCAACGGGTAGGTATGTGACACCCTTCACAAAAGGAAACGTCACATTAAAAATTGAAAATAATAAGAAAAACTTAGACAAATGCAGCTGTAAAGTATGAGTGGCTAAAATCAGAACAGAGGGGAAATAAAAAAAAAAAGTGAATTAGCATACAGAAATGCTTGAGAATGCCATGACAACACAGAGACAGGCAGGCTCGGGCTATTTCATATCATTCCATTTGACTTATTCTTGCCCCCTGCCTCTCAACTTTCAATCCAGGAGAACAAATCCTTTGTGTGCTATTTTCATGAATTCTTTGCACATTTACTGGCGGTTAAACCCATCTTCTCATTGTTAATTATAACACCTCTCCTGTTAGTAAATAAATAAATGCCGTCCTAATGGTGTCCAATTCTCGATTTCTCCCTCTGGAAGAAAAGGGTATTATTGTTACAGCAGCATGTTTAGGATGCTCTGGTTAAGATTCTGTCAATACTTTCATTAACTTATAGTTTCAGGGGTTTCAAAGCTTACAAAAAAAAGGATTCTGTGTGCAGCTGGACAGGACCTGACAGTGCCCAGGACCTGAGCCGGGGGCCAAAGTCAATACGCCGCTGGAAGAAGCATGAGTGAGCTAGGTAATTCTTATACAAACAAAAAGGTTCTGTTAAGCAATATAGAAAGTTCTGTAATACAAAGGCGTATCTAGCACAGAATCGCAGTCATGCGGTCTTTGAAGGTACAACTGTATTATTGCTTTATGTTGCGTGTTTTTCGTAAATCAATGGCTGACAGATAAACACTGATTGTTCCGAGATAATCCCATTGTTTTTCCCGGCGCCAGTGCTAGATGCCACAAGTAGTAGGAATATCACTTTTATTTATTCTGAAAAAAAGCGCAAGTCTCTGTCATTTTAGTTGCAGTAATTTTTTTTTTTTTTTTTTTTTTTTCCCGAGGAAGACGAGTCTTCGTAAAGCAGAAGCAATTTTCTGTAACATTATAAATCATGTGATATAGGAACTGTTGTGACATTACATCAGTAAAATACACTCATTCTCTCCTTTTAACGCTCATCAATTTAAAAAAAAAATACAATAAACCGCGACACTTTGACTGAATTATGTCTATGAAGCTGAATTAGTAAATCTGTCGCTAATAAAAAGCCCAGCTGAAAACTCATTGGTGAGTGAAGAGTCTTAAAAATGGAGATCAGTTAAAAATTCTCAACCATTTTTTTAGTATAAGTTATGCAAGCTCAAAAACTAACAAAGCGCCCTGGGGATCAGCAGATATGGAGTATTTCTTATTTAAAAAAAAAAAAGAAAAATGTGAATTTTCAACAGGGGAGCACCTTCCTGCCCTGTTACTAGAGAGAAGCCAAACTGATTGTGTAGGAGCAAGAAGGCTCCAAAGCCGGGAAATGTCACCTCCAGCAGAAGTCCCTGTCAGTCAGGGGGACGCTGACAGTACTTGATACGCTTTGCCTTGGCTTTTTCCAGACTCCTGATGTCAGGTCTGTAAAGTTTGAAGTCAGCCCTCCTTACGTCGCTCTAATCCACGCTCGGTGTCACATTTTCTTAACAAGACGCAGACAAAAGGACCAGCTACACAGGAAGAAACGTAGGCAGCAGTTTGGCTGGCATTTTGAAGGTACAAGCAGGGCGTTCTTCCAAGAAGCTTTCCCTCACTCTCGGAGGCAAACCCAAGTGATCTTTTTGGGAAATATTATCAGCACCTTGCAGTCCACTGAAAGACTTCCGCACACAAATTTTGCGTTGCGTGCGTGAAAATTTTCAAATTAAATACCCACAAGGCAACATTAGTTTGTTTCTTTACATTTAAGCAGGACGTTAGCAACAACTTCTGCTTAACACTGGCTTTAAAAATGTGTTTCCAAGTTACGTGTCCCTGCCCGTGGCAGCAGTGGTGGAACTAGATGATCTTTAAGGTCCCTTCCAACCTAAACCATTCCATGATTCTGCGATTAGCGTATTTAATTTGGAATCCTGGCCCATGCATATTTTAACTGCAGTGAAGATTAGAAACTTACTTAATGACACATAGTAAGAATATTTTCATCAGGTCATAGGTAGGTATTATTGACATTTTCGTGGAGAAGACTGGATCCTAACCCGTGTAGCTTGTATTTCTAGCAGCGTTAGCATACAATGAGGACACTGGTGAGGCTATTTTGGACTAGGCAGTCCTCCATAACAGTGGGAAAGGTGGAATTACTATTGCCTTCCCTTGGGGATTAGGAAAATCAGTTCATCAACTCTTGCTCAGAAGCATATGAGAACCCTTCAGAGAATTTGGCATTTAGAAATTAAACTACTGCAGTTCACCCCGACAGTAGAGAGTGACTGTGAAACAAATGTTCTTATTTAGAAAACACATGACTAAAAGAGCTAACCACTAATAAACCCTTGTTTTATCAGAAACAGATCTTAAACTGAAAAATCTCCCCCATCGAAACTTTGTTGTAATTCACTATAATATGAGAGATTTCACTAGAAGAAAGGAAATTAATGTCCATATATATGACACAGTCCAAGACAGTATGGAAATAAGATTATGGTTTACTGTGTAGTCAATGACCTAAAGTATCTTATATGAAAGTTTATTTCCAATAAGATGGGTACCTAGGTATCTGTGCTCTTAGTACCTGAATTTAGTGTTTTGAAATACGGTAGATTTTAAAGGAAAGTGTTTAAAGATGAATAATAATAGATAATTCAGAATAAAGTTATGAAAGCACATTTTAAAATTTTTACTATTGTAATAAAAGTTTATGGTTTATTTTTGCTTCCATTGAAGTGAACAGCATCATTTCCATTCTCTTGTTAGTTTCCTGGTGTCTGTTTACTTAACCTTTAAATTGCTTAGAGCTGCTTGTGACTGAAGATGAAGTTCACCGAAGTATATTGGTTTGAAATCCATGTAGAGATTCCAGTTCATGGGGAAACAGTTACAGCTGCTTTTCGTTAGTATGGCTAGACCCTTCGCCCAGGTGAAAGTACTGGCCTCCATTTGAGGATATTTGAGTCTGTATTTCTCACCTTTAGGAAAGCATAATAACTTGTTCTGAGGGAAAAGGATCTCAATCTCTTGTCAGTATTGCTCCACTTGGTACAAATTGTTTTGTTATTAAAATACGGATGTTCCACTTTGTAATTACAGACTTTGTATGTGGAGCTTTTCAACTGCTTATAAAATATTTAAATACGCACTGAGCCGAAAGAAAAAGGTATGTGACCCTGTAGTCTTTGACAAAGCCGTTTGCCTGTTTTCTGGTTCCTGTTTCAGAATATATTTAAATAATTCATATGAAGACAGACAACATCACTACAAGGTATCCAGAGCAACTTATTCCAGCATATTTGATAGAGCAGGTTGCACTGTTCTTCTAGGAAAATCCAAATTTTCTATAGAGCATTGGAAGAAGCTCTAACTGGTCTTTTGATTTGCTGGGTTTTGCACTGGGCTTTTTGGTTTTGCTTTTGATTTACTGGATTTGCATTGGGCTTTTGCATTAAAGTAGCTAATTCCCTTTTAGTTTTAGCGGTCTGTTTTCTCTGCATATAGATTGAAATATTTCACATAAAGCTGAACTAAATATTTTTACAGATGCAGGGAAAAAAAAGCCTGGTTGTCATTTGTTAATTGAACAAGATAAAGCCGATCAGAAACTTCCTTTCCCAACTTATATGGGTAGGGGAATACCTAGGGAATCATTATTTAAGAGGTTCTGTTCCTATATTTTTGAATGGGAGATAAAAAGAACTGCTATAAAACACTTTAAAAAAGACCCTCGAAGAGCCACACGCGTGAAGCCACTCGTCCCGGCTCTCGTTACCCACAGAAAGTAGCTTTGCCTGATGTTCATACGGAGATTTTTAAGCATTAGTTCACATTCTTCTGGATATTTATTAAGTCAGGAGAAAATTCACTGAGGTCTACCTTGTTTTGCAGGGAAATAATTAATGATCTCAGGTCATAGCACAGATAATTAAAAATAAACAAACCAAGAGCTAGCCAATAAAAAAAAATGGTGTGAGAAATTATTATTTTCTGTAGACCTAAACAGTGTTTATTTTCAGCATAATGTTAAGTAAAATAATTTAATATTTCATACTCTGTTTTATACTATTTTAGGGGAGCATAACCTGAATAACATGAAGTCAAGGTTCCCAGTATGAAACAGAGACTGGTAGTGGTTTCACTCTTTACTTTTCCCAGATAAAAATGTCTGCCCACACAAAATTTTAAGCAGAATGCTTTGGGGTCAGATCAATATTTAGTGAAATCTGGCTTGTCTATAGATTGCCTGTGTATGTATGAGGAGCTTTCCTTCAGAGAGAAGGATTTTCAGGTTTTTGAGCAAACAAGAAAAGAACTCTTATTTCCTTAGAGCTATGTGCCCTGAATATTCGTAGTAGCACGTTTCAAACGCGTACTTCTTCTTGTTTACAGTACTCTCATGTTCAGAGGTCAGACGTGTCACAAAAAAAACCCAAAACATAAGGGCTGGGAGATTGTTGTACGGTGGACTCTAAAAATCCAGTAAGGATTGTGGCCAGGCATTGTAAAATAGAGGGGCTAAATCTATATTAACCCAGAGAGAGACAGATCTACCGAACAAAATAGTCGGTATGGAGGAGCTTCCATCCATTCCCTGCACATTCATTTCACACCCGTTCCAGCTGGGCCCTGTTGGCCAAATGACCGTTACTAGTTGGAGAACATTCAGCGCATCCCTAGGGAACATCTTCTAGTTGAGTTTCATCTGAAAGGAAACCATCAGGGGAGCCAAGCAAAGCACGGCATCTGGGGATGATCCCGTGACTGACTTCGAACACACGCTAAAGTTTTTCTGTAACCATCCCACCAGTTTATTGGTCCCGTTACTCTCTAACAGGCCTTCAGCATCTTCCTGTGAATCACGTTCCCATTAGGTCCCACTGCAACGTGTATTTTTAGGTCATGAAACAGGTAGACAAACTTCCAGCTACTGCTATTACCACAACTTAAGGCATTCGAACCCCATCAGAGAACAAGACTTACGCATGCAATCAAGTAGACATTTAAAAAGCATTTTTTGAGGAGGTAGTAGATCCCAGCCACAAAATAATAATAATAAAAAAAAATCTTCGGCATTTCATTTTTACAAAGAGGAGGCCAAGAAAGGAAGGAAGGAAAGAAAGGAAATAGGGAAGTGTAATTTTATTTACTTTTGAAAAAAAAAAAAATCTGTTCCAACAGATAATGACGTATTTCTGCAGACAAAAAAACATAAAATTCTTCTCATTATGAACATTCTTAGTAAGCTGAAACTTCATCAATGTGCATATCCGAACTTGCTCTGTGATAAAACCACTTTCCATCTCTCTACCTTTGCCCAGCTTCCCACAGAAACTCAAATGCATATTTCATGGACTGACAATGATGTCAAAAGCCCATAGGCTGCCAAAATGAGGAGATGATTTTCATTATAAAAAACAGAGTGGGTTGAATCTACAGGGTTTGTTCTAACAAGTTCTGCTTTTGTCCACTATGACTCTCTGTGATAAACACATGCTGCAAAGGGAAAGCACAATAATGGGTTTCAGTAGGGATAGAAAGCTGCTTCATACCTATAATTTAGCTCATTAAAAATGTACGATTCACGTACTTCTTCTGTTTGAAAGCATTTCAGACCTTTGATGTTTCTATGTTGGTAGGAACACAAATGTTATTAAGATTAGCTAAGATTGTAAACTGATAGGAGTTTAGAAGTGGGCAGCAACTAGTTCCTTTCAGTTGGGTACAGTGCCTGAAGCTGTCTGTGTAGGCTAACAATAGGAAAAAGTGTCTTCTGTTGAAAAAAAAACCCAGAAAACAGTGCCTCAATAAGGCACCAGGGGCTCAAACTTAGTTTTTTAATAATTTGTGTTTTATCTTAGCGGTCTTCCCAAACCAGACAAAATTGCCCACTAAAACATTTTACTAGGGTACTATTAATACAAAAACATGCACTTGAAGGTGATAGTATGATGTGTTCGTCACATTTCTTTGAAATACTTGCTTTGTTTCTATGCCATTCACGTACAATCCCTTCTCTGGCATTATTGGTCTTAAATCTTTTCTCCTTTACTGAAACCCTGTGGCTGTAATACTGCATTTTAAATTATCACTTCCTACAAGGTTGCTAGAAGTATTCCTTTTTCCACTCTGGCTTTTGTATGGCTGCAGGTCACAATGACTCCAATTCAGATGTGCTACCAAGGACTGGCTAGCACTGGCAAAGATGTCACGTAATAGGCGGTAGGACAAGCGGAAATGTCCTCAAGTTGTACCAGGGGAGGTTTAGGGTGGATATTAGGAAAAATTTCTTCACGCAAAGGGTTGTCAAGCATTGGAACAGGCTGCCCAGGGAAGTGGTGGAGTCGCCATCCCTGGAGGGATTTAAAAGACGTGTAGACACGATGCTGAGGGACATGGTTTAGTGGTGGTTTTTGTCAGTGTTATGTTAACAGTTGAACTTGGTGATCTTAAAGCTCTCTTCCAACCTAGATGAATCTATGATTCTGTGATTCTGTGATTCTAAGTACTGTAGCTGGGGTTGAACATTGACTACATCTCTTCTGAACCTTGAGGAGCATATGTTCTATGGATCTCTGGTATTTATTTCCCTCTCTGTACCTATTTCTATCTCTATACCTGTCTTCCACCTGGACAACAGGACAATAACAACATGGTTCATCTGGCTGCTGCCATGGGGAAGGACACAGAGCAGTGACAGCAGCAGAAAATACCTCCTTCCAGGGTATTTTGGTTTTATTTTCTCCCTTTTTAAAAAAAGTACTAACCCATTTCCTCTTCCATATGGCAGAACATGCCCTAAGTCAGCAACTAGCTCCACTTCTCCCTGTCTTCACTCGAGCAGTTTTAGCCCAAGTTGTGCAAGGGATGCTGGGAATTTGGGTGAAGTGGGCCAGTACTTCTGTTCCCCACATTTTATTTATTTTCCGGACACAAGGAAAAGAGTGATTTCAGGATAGGAATGAAATACATTCCAAGGTCAGACCATTTTAGCTAGTGAGAGATAGGGAGAGTCCTGTCCAGATATCACCCACCCTTTCCATTGGCTCAATCCAGAACCTCATTTAAATCTCAGCCCATTTCTTTTACCTTCACTTTCCAAAATATCACTAACTCTTCCCGTTCTTCTTCCCAGCTTCCTTCGCTATCATTTCTATGTCTGAGTTTTGTCCTTCTCAAAGGGATGCCAAAATTCAGTATCACCTGTTCTACCGCAAAGTAGGGTGTTACCCTGCTTAGGCACAGAACTCTTCATGGTTAGTTAGTCAAAAATAAAAAAAAAATAGAACAAATATCAGTGCTCTACGTGCGACAGATAATTTATCATTGTTAAAGCAGCAGCTCCAGTGACCACTTGAAGGTTATCTTAGAACTGTCAGTTTTCCACAGAGCCTAATTTGAAGACAGAGAAACTCTCAGCATTATAAAAAAAAATAAAATTATCTATATTAAAATGAGGAATAGTTCTGCTCATGTTTTCAAAAGAACATGAATAGCAGAGATGGAAACAGATTTTTCAAAGAATTCTTGTTCCAGAAACTGTTACAAAACACATCTTCAAAAAACAGGAGTAAGGAGGCTTGAGAATATAAATTATTTAAAACAGTGTGAGAGATGCTCTTCTCAGAGATATCCATTATCATATTAATATAGGACTTATCACAGCCTGTAGTTACAACAAAATAGGTCTTATCCATCCCTGAGGATGTCTGATGATGCCGTATCTGCAAGGACCAACTCAATTTCACTTTGTCTAGGGTCCTTCAGCTGTGTCCCACTTGGCTTCCCCTTCTGTTAGCAAACTTCACTTCCAAGTTAGGGTATTACTAGTATTCTTTCTTTGATTATATCAAAATACATTTATCTTGGAGACTGAGTTTAAAGAAATCCAGCTGAAAGGTCTGTGACTAGCAGCCGCCTATTTTCTGCAGCTACAGTGGATGATCTCACCCTTATTTGAATTCTTCCCAGAAACAATTAAAAAAGTTCAGAATGGATTTACAAAATCTAACACTAACATGTTGGGGGGTGCACGTTGTGATAAAAAAAATAAATGCATCAGATTCATATCATTATATGTACACTAGGGAAAAAGGAGAACTTTTTTACGACCGTCGTCAAATGAAACGAAGAAGTAACTTTGAATTCATTGCATCCAGCTGTTTTTGAGGAGGAATGGCCCAGCACAGCATAGGTGCCCATTAGCAGTAGTACAAGTGAAGAAGGGAGCAGAACGGACAAGGAGAAATCCCCGAGAAAAAGAAAGAGAAAAGAAAAATAAAGACACTGGTTATTTTGAAAAGCAGTGTCTGCCTGCGTGCCACTGAATTAAGACGAGCGGAGGGACGAAGCAAGAGCTTTCAGAGCCACATATAAAGAGGTGCGGACTGCTGCAGGGTAGCGCTCCACAAACGGCTCCAAGAGCTGTAGTTCTGCTTTTCCTCTCCACCAGGTCACACAGCAACACAAAACACACCTAAGCAGTAAGAAGCGAATGACTGCATCGCACCTGATGATGTTGGCCGAGCAGTCCCATCTGACAGAGACGCCCGAGCGAGGAGCTGGGGCACCTTCTGCAATCAGAGCCCCCTGGAGCCCTACGGAGCACCAGAGGCTGGAAACACGACCGGAGCCTCGGTATTTCCCGTTGCTCTCAGGAGACATCATTAGGCAGCCTAGGCTCCCAATTCGGGGAGTTAGATGACTGAAGGTAGGTGGTGTGAATAGAGATTGCCTATTTCACCCTCCGTTATCTTCCATTTTCTTTATTCCAAGCATCTGGACAACACGCGAAGAGCCCACGTTCAGCCGCTGTTATTTGTAGAGTACTCTGTGGTCACCAGATGAAATGAGAGAAGTGCGGATTAATTTGTACTGCGCTGATGCTTATTGGTCCTAAACAGGATAAACCCTTACGCGCAGGAAATTGTATACCGCTGCAGGTTCTCTAAAAGCAGGCTGGTGATGTGTTACCTATCGGCAAGTATATTGCATGATTTGTTAGACGTACATCTTCCAATATTCCTGTGTTGGTTCCATCAACTGTACGATTATTGCAAAATCAATACGATATTGAAAAACATATGGTTAAAAAGTCCTTAGGCAGCTGGCTTTTGGTGGTCTATAATAAATGAGCATGACTGGCAGTTTCAAACCTTGCATTTCAGATGCCTCGGTATATATCAATTAACAGGTTAAAGATGCTGAATAAGCTAATGTGTTTGACACCATTGCAGATCCACGCTGAGCTCTGCTTATGTTTTCCTTAATAAACACTTGCTCAAGGAGTCCACAAGCATAGTCCATAATCCGCCAAATTGGTGCAGAACAAGATAAATTAATAAAATGCTGGTGCACAAAACCTCCTTCGGGCCCTCGTCCAGCAATTGTTTACGTGGAAAGGTAACTCACGCATTTGAGCAATCCACTTGCAAACGGGCACTTACCTAAAATCTCACATTCATCAAAGAGCTTGACAGTTCCAGGCCTCATTTACAAGCAAAGTCTGCGATCTGAATCCCGTAGGGAGGGATGCAAACTGAGAAGGCATGAGGTTGAGGTGGACACAAACACCTACAGGAACACCGAGATGAATTGTACATTGGCGGGGGAAAAAAATTATGAAGCTGACAAATTTGTAATTTGACAAATTTCTAGTAGAATAAGCTGCTTTCTTTTCCCTCTCTCAGTGCTCTAAAATCATGTCTGATGTTTAAAGGAAAAATCTTAAAAGGAGAGCAGTTCATCGAGCAGAGACGTCTAAATTTCGTTGTGATAAAACTTTTGCCATGCAGATACGTGTTTCCCCTCCCTCCCAACATACGAAGGTAAAAATTGATGGAAAATGCGTAGTGTAGTTCTCTGACTCTTTGTAAGCGTATCGTTTTTTGCACACCTAGCAAATTTCGGTCAAGTGATGATGTTCAGTGTCCAGAAATGCCCATGGCATTACATGAACTGGGCGTCTCGCAGGCGGCAGTGACATTTGGGACACTGACATCTATGGCAATGCCAGGGACGAGCTCTTTATCAGGACACAATACAGTCCCGAGAATCCAGATTTTTTTTCCCAGACCATTGCTGTTGTTCAAACAATTGATTTTCAATAAAATATTACTAATGACAATTTTATTTTGGTTTTTCTTTTTTTGTGTCTCCAACACACTCATTTACCCTACTTAAACATTCAAGCTGTGTCCGTTATGCACACATTCCGTTTGCTAAAATTGTGAAATTTTCACCTTTAGAAAAGAAGACAATACTCGTGGAGTTTTTGTGTTCTCCACGTAAATATTTGTGCAATGCACTTAGTGTGGCAACATACGATTGCTGAAGATAAAGCGTATTTTTCAGGCACAAGAGTACTTCTAATAATGGAAATGAATGACAATCCGGTCTCTGCGCAGGCTGGGGCGGGAGGGAGGAGAGGTGGATGAGATGCATTAAGTGCTAAATTCCCAAAAGCTTATGAATATGCAAAGGTATCAGTGAGAATGCGTGACTGTGGGAACATTTTCAGATGATAATTCTAGAGTTTTCTCAACAGTCCGTATGTAGTTTGCCATCTGCAAAGCCTCTTAAAGGAGTATGAATATGGAGTAAGTGCAAAATGTAACCAAGGCCTATTTACAAAATGAATTGGCAGATTTCATTTTGTTTGCTCTGGAGAACGACTGCAAATATGTTCATTCAAAATTTTATTTAATTTATGCTAATAAAATAAGACAGATCAGTAATAGGGAAGAAAAAAAGGGCATAGTAAAACACTACTATGTGAGATCTGAAAGCTCCACATTTATATAATTTTGATCAAGTACTATGTTTTATGATTGTTATTTTTTTCTATATGATACTATATAACCCCCCCTGGGGCACCAGGAAACCAAAAGAAGTTAGGATAATTGGTTAGTAATTGCCCAAAACCACCATTCATCTGCCAGAAATGTTGCATCAAAGCTGACATGTTTTCAAAACCTTTTCGTTTGACTGGTAATGTAAGAAAACACAAAAAGGCAAATCACTTCTACATGAGCAAATGAAATAAAAGGTTCACTGCCACTACCTAAGAAATACTTTTAATGATTTCTTGCAGTATTTTTTTAGCACAATAAAACGCTTTTCCTCAGTGAAGGAGAGTTGGGAACACAACGAACATTGTTCAAGGTATAAGATAACTTAAAGTGCTATGAATCACAGAGGCCGGGAGCATTTCTGAATTTCTCTGGATGCGATGTCGCCTTGGTGAAATATTGGATGTGAGAGGTCTTGTTCCGAAATGTTGATACAGCATCATTAGCCACACCGATCCTCTGTCACTGGGCACTACACCAATGACCTGCCCCTCTGCTCCGCTCGGGGGAGACCCCCCTGCAGTGCTGCCTCCAGCGCTGGGGCACCAACAGCAGAAGGACACGGAGCTGTTGGAGCGGGGCCAGAGGAGGCCCCGGAGATGCCGGGAGGGCTGGAGCCCCTCTGCTGTGAGGACAGGCTGAGAGAGCTGGGGGGGTTCAGCCTGGAGAAGAGAAGGCTCCGCGGAGACCTTCCAGCCCCTTCCAGTCCCCAAAGGGGCTCCAGGAGAGATGGGGAAGGACTCTGGATCAGGGAGGGGAGCCATGGGATGAGGGGGAACGGTTTTAAACTGAAAGAGGGGAGATTGAGGTGAGATGTGAGGCAGAAATTCTTGGCTGTGAGGGGTGTGAGCCCCTGGCCCAGGTTGCCCCGAGAAGCTGTGGCTGCCCCATCCCTGGAGGGGTTCAAGGCCAGGTTGGACGGGGCTTGGAGCAACCTGGTCTGGTGGAAGATGTCCCTGTCCAGAGCAGGGGGCTTGGAACTAGATGGTCTTTAAGGTCCCTTCCAACTTTAACCATTCTATGATTCTATGACCTGCACCTGAGCTGGGAATAAAGGCAGATATGTGCCACATCCCATTAGGATTTGTCTGTGCTTACAGTCTCTTACTTACATCAGAGCTATATTACACATATTTTTCAATGTATAGACTTTGTGGTTAGCACTCTGCCTGCAGCGAACCCTGTGTGCAAAGCAGGGCAAAATGAGTAAAGTAGAAAAGGCGAGGAAAAAACCAAACCAACCAAAAAAGTCTCATAAGAGTCTCATTTGGTTTTCAGGTCCCAAACCCTACGAGTTTGGTCTATTCACCTCATACCAACTTAAGTAAATATTGTATGTGTTCAATTTTAGGAGGGAGTCTGATTGTAATTATTAATAAATAATACTTATTACATTAGTTAATAATACAATCTAGTTATTTCTTGTTTAATCACTTGAATTTATTTACTTGAGGGAAGCGATGCGAGATTGCACATCCTTTTGCTGTATAAATGTCAGAAATTATCTGGAAGCTTGGAGCTGGTCCTTTTCTTTCTTCTCTGATCTGAAGAGGCAGCTTAGGCTGAGCTTTCCAGAGCACCCGAAGTCTCTCGGCCTCTCAGCTATTCCTTCCCATGTGCGTATCACCCTGAGAATCTCTGTGCCTGTATCAGTGCACTCATCGTGTTCTTCTCTCGGTATGGTAATAACTACATGGTGATATGATCTTAACTAGAATGGTAATAATTAAAATTAGGACAAGAGGAAACAGCCTCAAGTTGCACCAGGGGAGGTTTAGGTTGGATAGTAGGAACAACTTCTTCATGGAAAGGGTTGTCAAGCATTGGAAGAGGCTGCCCAGGGCAGTGGTGGAGTCTCCATCCCTGGAGGAATTTAAAAGACGTGTAGACGTGGTGCGGAGGGACATGGGGCAGTGGGGGTTTTGGCAGTGTTGGGATAAGGGTTGGACTTGATAATCTTAAAGGTCTCTTCCAACTAAAACAATTCTATGATTCTATGAAAAGTAAACAGTTTGCCTGATAACGGTCAGAGGCATCCAAAAATGTATGTAAGCTATTTCAGTCTTCAGAAAAAATGAGAGAGTGGGGACTTAAATCAACAGAAAACGTTTACAGATTTTCATGGGTATATGTGGTGTAATACATGGCATACGCTCACATGTTTCTTGTCGTTTCCAACATAACACAACATAGTGCTTGTTTCATAACTGTATTAGAAAAATGAAGGAAGGGATCTCTGAAATAGATAAGCTGTTTATCTTCATAGCATAGTGGATGTTTCCTGAATAAGGTGTCAGGATGCTAAAACACAGCTGCAAAGCCAATAGGTTTTATTAACATGCTTTGATCCATCTCTAGTGCTGCTTGATGTTTGGTTAGAAAGCCTTCGCAAGCCCGAAGTGTTATTTCTCTGGGGCTGATGGCTTTCTTTTATTCCTGTTAGTGCCCAGATCTTATAGTGAAATACAAAGATTTGTCACAAAGACACATATTAGGAATTCATAGTATCTATATCTCACTTTGAAGACGTTCTAGCGTGTCTTGGACTTTGATCCAACAGAGCTCCCCTCACAAGCAAATGAATATATTTTATGACTATATTTTGAGCTAATTCATTTCAGATTAACGTCACCACCTTAGGTATGTTGAAGGCTCACTAAATGTGAGCAGTATAGGAGGAAAATGCCTTCTAACAACAGTTCATTCAGTAAGTCTTTGGAATTAGACAGCACAGGAAGAGTACTTTTGGTTTGCGTTGCTTCATTTTTGTCAGGTAAGATGCAAAATGAGGTGTGAGGTGCGTAGTTCTGAAACTAATCCCGAAGCCTTATTTTTCCGAAGCAAAGTGCACCTCTTTCAGCAGTTGAAAGTCAAGCTGTAACGACTTGCTTTGTTAAATAACTTGTTTTGTGCTCGGTGTAGTAAACATCTTTGAAGATAAAAGGGAAGGGAATTAGGCTGCCTCAGATGTACTGTGGCTGGGACAGGTACGCTCTACGGTGAGCCCTGAAGTCCTCATCCCTTGTCACCCGGCAGAGGGGATGACATCCCGCTCCCTGCAAAGATCAAGTCCAGGTTTGCTTCAGGGTGGATGTCCTCGGCTCTGCTTGTTAGCGACCATCACACAAAGCCCGCTGCTTCCACGGCGTTGCATCGACATTGTTGTTCTGTTCATGCTACCGCTATGCCTCTCCAGGAAGGTTTTCTTTTCCTTTGGAAACGAGGATGAAAGGATCGTTGTTTTCAGCTTTGCGGGTAAGACGGCAATTTTTGGCAACTGCGAGCTCTCTGTTTACTGATGGGGAGAGAAATGGAGCAAAGCTGATGCGTGCCTGTTTCTCATCCAATTCTGGAGTCAGGATGCAGCCAGAGCACGCTGAGAAGCACTCCAGGTCCCATGGTAGACATATATCCTACAGGTTAGATGTCTGTTTTAGCCAGACTGTTTCTACCGTTTAGCATTCATTATACAGTAGGTTCAGGTCTCTGCTAAAAATTGGCAGGGAGAACATTAGGACTCTATATCCAACAGGCTCAAGCAGTAACAGAGTATCTAGCTGCATGTTTGTCGCATTAGCACAGATTTTTCTTTTTTTTTTTTGTTTTAGACACAAAGATAGTCTATCTGCAAACCGAACGTCATCAAAATAACAGGCATGTGCTGCTCAGACTGCAACATTCCAATCCAAACCAGGTGCCGTTAAAATCCTCTTTGAACACTGTCTCTGGTCAAAGAAGCGTTGGAGAATTGAAATGACATTTTTAAAGAATCCCACGTAGCTACTAGGAATCCCTTTGCATAAGATAAACGATTTGTTTCTTTAGGGATAGTGCTGCAGAGTTTGTGGAATAGAGAGTATGTCAAATTTGAATCTCAAGCGTACAGCACAATTGTTTGAAAACATGAATAAAAACAGAAAAAGATAGCTGTTCCTGACTGAGACAATTTTGTTCTTTTGGGGTTTTTTTGGGTATTTTGGTTGGTTGGTTTCTTTTTTTTTTCCTTTTTTTTTTTTTCCCCCAGACAGAAGGGCGTTTTAAATATCTTAATTTTTAAATCATATACTTCTTTAATTTTAAGGGCTTTTATTTTTTCCAAAAACTGTTTGGCATTGTCTTACACTTGTGGTAAAAAAAAATAATTGTTTTTTTTTCAAAATTCTTGTGTGCTCTGAAGAGTTTCTGCAAGCGTCTATTTGAATTCTCACTTGCAGAACGCTTGCAAGCAGCGAAGAGCTAAAATTTGCCTCTGAGGCAAAGCTGCCCTACTGCTAAGGAAGTGTCTTGTAGTGGTAGGCTGAAGGGCGACGCGAAGAACACAGCAACTGCGTACGACTTCAGATCACAGGATCACAGGAAGGCTGAGATTAGAAAAGACCTCCTGAGATCATCTAGTGCGACCCACGTGCTCAAGCAGGACTAGGTAGAGCAGGTTGTCCAGGACTGTGTCCTGCTGGGCTTTGAGTATCCTCACGGATGCAGACTCCACAACCTCTCTGGGCAACTTGTTTGACCACCCACACAGTAAAAAAGTGTTTTCTTATTTTTAGATAGAATTTCACGTGCCCATTGTTTCTTGTCCTGTTGGTGGGCACAGTCTGACTCACTTCTTTTCATTCCCTTCCATCAGGTATTGATACACATTGATAAGATTCCCCTGAGCCTTCTCTCCTTCAGACTAAACAGTCCAATCTTTTTCAACCTCTCCTTGTATAAAAGATGCTCCGGAGCCTTAATCATTTTAGTGGTCCTTCACTGGACTTGCTCCAGTAAGTACATAACTCTCTTGTACTGGGGAGCCCAGAACTGGAGACAGCACTCCAGATCATCTTCCTTGGCCTGCTGGCAACACTCCTAACGTAGCCCAGGATGCCATTGGCTTTTTTGGCCATGAGGGCACATTGCTGGCTCGTGATCAGATCGTTGTCCACCTGGACTCCAAGGTCCTTCTTGGAAAAGCTGCTTTCCAGGCGGCTGTCCCCCAGCACGTACTGGTGTTCAAGGTTATTCCTCCTGACATGCAGGACTTTGCGTTTCCCCTTGTTGAACTTCATAAGTTTTCCATCAGCACATTTCTCCAGCTTGCCGTGGTCCCTCTGGATGGCAGCACAGCCCACTGATTTGTCAGCCACCCCTCTCAGTTTTGTACCATCTGTGAACTTTCTGAGGGGGCTTTTTGTCTCATCATGCAGGTCATTAATGAAGATGTTTAACAGCATTGGCCACGGAATCAGTGCCTGGGGTACACCACCAGTTACCAGCCTCCAACTGGACTTTGTACCACTGATCAACCCTCTGAGCAAAACTGTTCAAACAGTTTTCAATTCACCTCATTATTGGCTCATCCAGCCCACCCTTCATCAGCTTCCCCGTGAAGAACTTATGGGATATGGTACCACATAGTGTCGAGAGACTTACTGAAGTACATGTATAACATTTTTTCCATTGAAAAGGTAGTTGAAGACCCACATACACTGCTTAGGAATACATGTTCAATAAGATTCATGTCTATAAAGCTATTGAAAATGAAAGAAACTAATCAAGTAAGAACAGCTTGCAGACAAGAAAAGTAAAAAACTCTAGGTTTGTGGTTAGTTTCCCATCAAAGCATTAGTAACTGATGTCCACTGGAGCTTTTGCAGAAAAAAATTATCAAAAACTGCTATGTTAACACTGTTTGGCTAATAGCATTAGTCTATCTACTCAGTCCTTCTCTCCAAAATATTTTTTTTCCCCTGTGGAGGTGGGGTGCAGGATGATTTTTAATCTCTTTTGGATGACCTATGTAAATATTTGACTCTGGGCTTTATGTGTAGTAAAACTTGTTCAAAAACGTTCAAAACGCTTCCTTTCATGAACTGGTCTGAAGTCTGTTCTGCTCTCTGTCAACAAACCAAGTCAGAGCAGCAACTTGCCTTTTATATTGTTTGTTTTTAAGTGAGTAAATTACATTATTTAAACTCTTCTGCGATAGCAGATGACATAAAGCACTATACAAATAATTACACAGTGATCTCTTCATGACGAAGTAAAAATGTTGGAAACAGACAGATTTTAATTTGATTCGATTTGAAATTATTTAGAGAAAAAAGAAGATGTCTCCAAAACTTAGATAAGAGTGTAATTTTAATTTTCAGTACGCATATCAAAACCACTGATTACATGAATTTTCATTTAAAGTAAGACTCTGTAAGCCTTCTGTCAAGCTGCGCTTGGATGATGCACAGTTCACACTGAAGTCAGGGGGAAAAATATGCTCATGAAATACAAGGGCAGTTTTGTATCACTAACCTACAGTTGAGTTTCAACTTAGACATAAACTTGATGATGATTATAGGCAATAATTTATCTTAACATTTACAGGCACAAAGCCCTGAAAACCGAAAGTCCAGTCAAATAAGAATAACAACTGAGACATGAAAGAATGTGATTTTCAATTGAATAAAATATAAAGATCTGATTACAAGCTCAAGCATACAGATTTCTACTTAAATCAGTGACAGCGGACGAGGCATCGTCCCCACCTTCTTCCCCTACCGATAGCTTTCATGCAAGGGTCAATGAAATCATAGACCAAGATACGGACAAGGTAAGTCACAGGCACATTTCATACAAAGCCAAACTGTAATTTCCTTCATGGAAAATTTTCACCTGAAAGATGAATCTTTCAGAAACTGAAAGCAGCAGAACAAAACAGTGTCATTTCAATTTTAGTTGAATTCTCTCCAGAACCCAGTACATGATGTCTCATCATAATAAATAAACATTCTCATGTTGTGTGTATATTTTAGCTGTCATCTGAGGAAAAGGTAAATACCATAGTTCTTACTTGCAAAACCCATTCTTGATCTCCCTAAATTACATATTGCTTCAAAAGTCGGCAACCAGCTACCAAGCAGATGCGTATTGACAAACCTCCACTGAACTAAACCGAGCTCTGCCTGTTTACGCCCCCTCAGGATAACACAGAAGTATATAATAGCCCAAGATGAGATTTTAAATGTAAATGTACATTACCATTAAGGAATAACTTCATACAAGAACTGCAGAATTGGTGAAATATACAGCTGTCTTAAGAATATGAAGGCTAAGTGTGTCCAGCTGCCGGAAAGTATGAATATCAGAAGCCTGTAAAGTGTTTTTGTGATGCTTGCACAGTATCTAACGTAAGCATATGTTATGATAGAGATTATTTACTTTTAACTGAACGCATAAAGATATTTGAAATTAGAAGGTCCTATACAGCAACTGGATAATGTATTTCCTTATGGAAACTTCCAAAAACACTCTGACGTTATATTTCGCAACCTTCTGCCTAAAGTAAACGAGCTTAACAATCCACCTTCACAAAAACACAGGTTCTGTGATTGGCCAAAATGACAGTCAAATCATGTTAAAACATTATTATTGTAACGATTTTTGTAAATCTAGAACTTGTGAGGGGTTGTGGAGTCCAAACATCATTCAGCATCCTGGTGCTATAACTTTAATTGCACCGACTTTCTTTTCAGACAGTCCATTGACCCTTTCAATTTGCAATATCTTGGGGAGAAGAGGCTGTTTCCTGCAGAAAAAAAAACATGTGGTACCAATGATTATCTGTATATTTTAAAAAATTGTGCAACTTCTATTGCTGATCTACCTTATAAAATGCAGAACAGCACCTTTCCTTTCATCAGTAGGAAAACTCATCTGTATTAAGCATCATAGTAAAAAAAAAAAAAAGCCAGAATCAAACCTCTGATGATATGAACACGATCAGGGTTTCACATTAGCTTTGCTGAAATGACCCCTTTTTTCTTCATTGCAGACTGCTAAAATCAGGGTGGATCCAGTTCAAGCAGTTAATATCTTATAATCACCCCAAAGCTAAAGTTAAGGAAAAAATTAAGGCGCATCTAACAAATGCGTAAGTATGCTTAATATCTGCGTCTCGGTAATTTTGAACTGGCACAGATTTGTATGTGAGCGAGACAGTGTTACAGATTTCAGTTGCGTACCAAAACTTTCAAATACCAAGTTAAACTCAATGTTTTTTTCTTGGTCAAAGCACACGGTGGTACTCTATCACAGAATCACAGACAATGGGCTTGGAAGGAACCTCAAGAGATTCTGCTGTCCATCTCTCATGCCACAGGCAGGATCAGCTCTCCCAATGACATTTCTGACAGGTGGTAGTTTAAGCTGGTCCTAAAACCTTCAAAAATAGATTCCTCATCTCGGTCAGAAATGTATTCTGATTAATTATATTAATGTACAGGTTAAACACTTGCTTTTTAAAAAAAAACAACCAAACATTTCAGACATTCACTGTGTTGAAAAAACAAACACAGAAGACTTTTGGGCTTCCTGATTCTCATTTGTTCACCATTAACAACTCTGAAATAAGAGCGTAAATAACTTATTATCAACAAAGCTGATTTCCTTTTGCTATTTGGTAGACGAAAAGAAGGTGCAGCCCTAATAGGGCAAAAACCTTCATCTTCCTGGGTGGAAACTGGTGCTTGCAGAGGCTGACTCTGAGTACCCCAGCAGGTATTTAGAATCATTGAATCATAGAATAGTTTTGGTTGGAAGATGACCTTTAAGATCATCAAGTCCAACCATTAACCCAGCACTGCCAAAACCCCCACTACCCCGCGTCCCCCAGCACCACGCCTGCCCGGCTTTCACATACCTCCAGGGATGGCGACTCCACCACTGCCCTGGGCAGCCTCTTCCAACGCTTGACAACCCTTTCCATGAAGAAGTTGTTCCTACTATCCAACCTAAACCTCCCCTGGTGCAACTTGAGGCCGTTTCCTCTTGTCCCATGGCCTGTTCCTTGGGAGAAGAGACCGACCCCCCCCGGCTACCCCCTCCTTTCAGGGAGCTGTAGAGAGCGAGAAGGTCTCCCCTCAGCCCCCTTTTCTCCAGGCTGAACACCCCCAGCTCCCTCAGCCGCTCCTCACCAGACTTGTGCTCCAGAGCCCTCACCAGCTCCGTTGCCCTTCTCTGGACACCTCCAGCCCCTCAGTGTCTATACAAGAACCACAACAGTGTTGTGGGTAGGGCACATGCCCATGTTGGGATGCGTATACGACTATGGGTACAGGAGGAGGGAGGGAGGGAGGGAGGGAGGGATGGATGGATGGATGGATGGATGGATGGATGGATGGAT
The DNA here is from genome assembly GCA_009819605.1 of Sterna hirundo. Taxonomy (NCBI): domain Eukaryota; kingdom Metazoa; phylum Chordata; class Aves; order Charadriiformes; family Laridae; genus Sterna; species Sterna hirundo. The sequence goes on from CM020441.1 coordinate 3,544,276, forward strand.
GCTTGCATGCCACCTCTCTCTATTTGAAATTTTACCCTCTGTGGTACTTTGCAGACCATAAATACCCTCGAAAGATTTTTCTCCCTGCTGATTCTTTGTTCTGTTTCCCTTTTGTGTGTGGATAATTATGGTGGTAATTTGGCTACAACATTCTGAACTTGCGTGATTTTTAGTAAGGACTACATGGATTTGAATCTGTCAGCTAGTCATAATGCTTCCTCAATATTACCCATTTAATGTCAATTATAGACAAAAAATAGCCCACTTATTGTCTCATATTAGCATCCACATCAATAATTGTGCAGAACAAAAGGCATAAACTGAGACCATCTGCTCTCACTACAATAATCTACCTAAAAAAGCTTAGCCAGTAACTCACAGTAAAAGATTCTGATGCCTTTGTCTGGTATCATGCTGTTTAAGTGTCTTCTGCGATTAAAATTATTACAGCTTTGGCCCATCACCTATTAGGACATATATTTCCTCGTTTCAAGTAAAATATTGTCATTTTATTTTTAGTACTGTATTAAATTAAGATGACTTCTGCCGGATACCTATAAGCAAAAACTGTACTTTCATTTTATACTTCATTGTCACTCTCTTTCCTGTTGACGCTAACAATACTTAGACATTTCTAAAAAAAATCATATATGCTGCAGATTTTTATTGTTTTGACAAGTGCACAACTCTTGAGCTGTGCTAAATGCCAGTAAAAAGCCATATCAAAATGCAAAATGTTAACCAGAAGTGCCATCATGATCTGAAAAGTTAAAAAGAAAGAAAGAAAGAAAAGAATATTTAAAAGCCTAGAATCACAAAAGATTGTTGATATTTAAAGGGAATATACTGTGACTTTTCTCAGCATTGGATATGTGGAATTTTTCCTGGCAGCTTGCAAGAACAGATAGGAGTTTAAGAAACATTCACATAAAAGTATAAAAGGCAGGCGAATCCCTGCTGTTTTATACCAGTGTCCCTATTCTATTCTCTGGCACATCAAGCCTGTCAAGACATCTCAGTATTCTCCTTCTAACAAAAATATGTTAATGAAAATAAGGCATTGCAAATGCCCAATGCATTTAGTACAATGTCTTAAATATTTGGTTCCGATCAACTGCAGATTCAGTAAATGCTTAGGATTAGACGTTCCCTAACCCCCGATGACAACCATTGAGACTTGATTACAGGCTGTCTTTGAATAGCAAAATACGGGTTTTTTTTTCTCAAAAAACTGAAATATAATGCTACACTTCCTATGTCTGATTTTCTAATATGCTAAGCGCCCATCTTTCCCCTTGATTTCAAATGGATTTTTATGTATTCACAACATGATTCGTAAACTGTGGGACTTCTTTTTCATCATATTTATGCTATGAATTCAATAACAATTTGCTTCACAATACTCAATACTTGGGAAGAAATCAAAGATAAACTATCCCTTTAGGAAACTTGGGTTATAAACTATATTACTGGCAGTTCATGAACTGACCTTATGACACCTGGAAACAAGATTCAAAAGGATTCTCAAGCCTCTTTCTAGGCTTTCAACCTTGGCTAACACACATAATTTTTGGATTACACAATTTTTAGGATTTAGGCTAAGAAAAAGAGGCTAATGTGGTTGTATTTATGGACAATCTGTCTATTTATCAGTCCCTGCCTAATAACAATTGAACAGTTTGCTGAGTTTTAACTAAATTTTGGGATTAGAAGTCTCTTTCATCCCGGTTATGTCAAGAATCCCAATTGGAGATCTTGATGGAAAGAAGGCACGTAGAGTTATCCGGTACGCGTTGGCCAACAGTAGCCAGTGTGTATAGCATGTGTATATAGCCAGACGATCAACACATGCGTGTGGTTGAACGATTAGCTTGAATGCATTGGTGAGAGTCTGTGCTGGTTTTGGCTGGTTTTTGGCTGTGCCACCCCCTGCCCTGAGCAGGGACACCTCCCACCAGACCAGGTTGCTCCAAGCTCCGTCCAACCTGGCCTTGAACCCCTCCAGGGATGGGGCAGCCACAGCTTCTCTGGGCAACCTGGGCCAGGGGCTCACCACCCTCACAGTAAAACATTTCTTCCTCAGATCTAATCTAAATCTCCCCCCTTTCAGTTTAAAACCTTTCCCCCTCGTCCCATGGCTCCCCTCGCTGATCCAGAGTCCCTCCCCATCTCTCCTGAAGCCCCTTTAGGGACTGGAAGGGGCTCTAAGATTTCCCTGGAGCCTTCTCTTCTCCAGGCTGAACAACCCCATTTATACATATTCCCGACAGTTCCAATTGGCAGGTCTTTCAAGCTGTTCTGGACCATACAAATTATTTTTTCCCAAAGTGTGCACATGTCTGCACAACTACAGTACGGAGCAATGCGTAGGTTCAGAGCTATGGCTAGCACCATGGCAGGCGTTCAACAAATTGGTAACTCATTATTTCAGCCTTCATCTGCTCAACAGTGTGGGAATATGGGTTGTATTTATGAGATCAGGGCCGAAATTTACTGTGAGCTCCACCTGTTCCAAAAGTAATAAAGAACAGATAGCAATAAGTGTAATATGGGATAGCAATTTTGCCTGGCTATGTAAGCTAAGCATTTTACAGTCATATGTTATGATTAATAATGCCATATACAAATGCTTCTCTGGAGGGTCAAAACCTACAAGCAAAGTAAAAAAAAATAATCAAAAGCAAGCAAAGTAAAACCCAGAATTGTTGTCATATACCTGGAAGAGGAAAAAAAATATCTAATGATATGCATTCCTCTCTATTACTTTCCATTAGCATCAAGTCTGTAGACCTTTCCAAACACGATGAGTTCTTTTATGCGTGTTAACATCATCCAGCAACAAAAGGTGCACTTTTCATGCTGGACAGGAGAGTCATATCCAAATTTTTAAAAACTACATGTAAAACCCACCTTATTTTAAAAAGAGAATAAACATATAATGGTCTAGATTGTTAATTCTTCAATTTAATTTAGTCTTGGACTGATTTATAAAATCAAATTTGTTTTATTTAACTGAAAATATTCCCTTGCATTCAATTTGGTTCAGATTGTGTCTTCTCAGTCAAAAACCTTCTGCCACATTTTTTCTCACAAACTGCCCAGTATTTTCATATACAAGGGACATTATCAAGGGACCTTAAGATCAAGGGAGTTCTTAAAACAAAACCCCAGAGTGGTTACCCAGGAAGCTGACTATATCTGGACAAAAAGTGGAAGAGTTAGAACCATCTTTACAGGATGAGATTATCAAGATTTCCTGAGCAAAACGGTTTGCTTGTTTTCCCTCAGCCTTAGCTCCATATTTCATTAGACAGCACAAGCACAAGCAATACCTGAAGAGTTTGGATTAGAAAAAAAGGGTGGGGGGAACATAATTTTAGAGGCAAAAATCTAATCATTTTAATGACCACACTTTGGGTATCTCAATTAATTGAAGCGTGGGGTACTGGTGAACTGCAGAATATGACAAACCTTACTGATAGTCTCAGCAAAAGTAGACAACCAATCAAAAAGCCCGATGGTGAAGGGCTTAAGAACTTATCACAGATAAACAGGACACGAACTTTTCACTAGATGTGACTTTTAAGTTATGGGGCGACTTCTCCACGTCAAACTGCACCACCTGCTGAGTAGCATGTTCTGCAGAGTTGCCATAGTCCAATAAAAGTTATGAATAAACCCCAGAAGACTGGCTAAGTGTCTTCCATAATAGTCTGCGGTCCTTATCTTCCAAGCACTTTACTGCATATTGCTGCCAGAAAAATGCCTTATCAGCCATCAGTGGTGAAAATGTCAATGAGTTGTACCCCATTCAGACAGAAGCAGAAAATCTAAGGTAACTCTGTACCACAGAGGGTAAAAATGCACTATAAACCACTTTTTTTCTGTTTTGGAAGTTTCTGTGGGATGCGGACAACCAGGATATTTGGTGAAAGCCGTTTCTCAGAAAGTACCCACAACAGTGAGAATAATTTGTTGCTTTGAATGTAAATCTTTTTAGATTTTTTTTTTTTTTGTTAGCGAAGGGATAATTTTGACAAGATTTAAAAATTTACACAATGCTTCCTACACTTAATATTTCATTTCAAGCGCTAAGTTACTGAGAAATGGAGTAACGCTAAACGGTGTGCTAACAGCTGACTTCAAATGGAGGTCTGTTGCTGTGATGAGCGCTCTTAGTCCTTCCATCTCAAATTATGATTTTGACGTCTTCACCTTGAAATGCCAAAATAAATAAAATATAAAAATAAAATAAAAATATAAAATATAAAATTAAATAAAATTTTAAAAATAAATAGCAAAAATGAGTAAAAGTTTCTTCGGTTAAGGTAGTTCTGGTTAGAAGGACACAACTACCCCAGAGTAGTCTCGTCACCACATTTTATAAGTTCTAATTCAAATTGTTTTAGACTAGAGACAAGGTCTCACATCAAAGGACAATCTGTTATTCTGAAGTGGAAGGTTTTCTTGTTCTCCTTACTTGTTGTACTTGGAACATTTTCTGCCAGGATCATCTTACCAGCTGTTTCGGAAGATTTCCTGGCTTCCTTTTGGTTGCACAGGTCCATCAAAGTAGGGTTAAAAGATGTTTTCGCTGGAATAGGTGATTTATGCTTATTTCTCGAGCTTCTTTTTAGCTTGGAGTCCAGTAAATGTTCTCAAAAGCTAGGGCTGTATTGTCTATCACCGCATTTTTTCCATGTTTTGTGAGGATTTTTAATTCTTTTATTTATATATATAGATATATTTTGTCCTTACTTTGCTGTACCTCAGGTTCTCGGAATATTCGCTATTCCAGAGCTTCTCTACTAAGCTGAATACGAAGACAATTACAACTAAATCACTATATTGAAAATCCCTGCATGCTTTGGCTTTTGAGCTCAAATCCTCGTTTCCAAAGTTAAAAAAAAAAAAAAAAAAAAAAAGAAAAGAAAAAAATATCTATTTTTTTTACTATGAAAACAAGGGAGAAGCTCACCACACTAAATTAAAATTCTTCTGAACCGAGCTAGAGGGCTCATTACTGGGTTGTATTGCAGGATTGTCTGTTCCCTAATCCCTTACACTGTTTACTCATTCACAAGTGTACTTTGCCGGAATTTTCTTCATTTTGTAAAATGTACTTTAGAAATTATATATATGCAGCCCAAATAAAACCAGGACTTACCAAGTGTGCTGTTTACTGTAGGCAAACATTATCATTAAAAGTCCATGTGTTGCTTGCTCTGTTCTGAAATTCACTCTGTTAAAAATGGAAAGCTCTTCCTTCCTTTCAAGTGCTTCCCCAACATCTGCTACCAGGATGTGTAAGCATGCAGAAGATAAGTAGGCTCGCATTTTCAGATTAGAACCAGCCTTTATTTAAATATGCATAAACCTATGAGGAGATTTCGTAAAGTAGTAACAGGCATGGATTTTGCAGCTGGTTCTCAAAGTCTGAGAGGTAAAAAACTTTCCAGAACCATTTTTGTGCGTGAAGCAATAGAGTTACTGCAGTTTTGTAAATTATGGATACGACCTTATCACGGATGCAGTCACAGCATCACTTCTGCAATGAAACGTACAGGTGATCCAGACAGTGTGAGAGGTGAGAACACATAAAAATCAGAAAACAGAAGCTTTGTATGTCTGCCTTATTAAACAGACATTATTGCATTATGAAACAGGAGTGATGTTGTTTTTTGTAAAAAAAAACTGCTTATTTTTTAACTATGTTCAATTGTATGCAGCGGTGAACTGAGGACTGAAGTATTTTACACCCATTGGATTTAAAGCCACCAAAGAAATTCTTACCTACCTCCTTGAAAGATGTCTCAAGTCCCTATGTAAAATTATATAGATATCTCTCATGGCCACATGGAGCTGTGAACACATACATAATAATAATTAGCCATGATTGCTTCTTTGTATGTTAAATTAATCTCTCCAACTTTCACGTTCTCCCTGAATACTTATTATTTATTGTTTTTCTACTTCTAACTTCTTGGCTAGGTAACCAAGCTCATAATTGACTTAATGTTTCTCTTGCTTGATTTACTTTAATTTTTCTTGTTTCCTCTTATCTTACTTACCTTCTTTGTCTCCTCAATTGTCTTTCTTTCCTGACTATACCATTCTGCCCTTTCCTGAATTTTTAGACTTTCCTCTTCTTCTTTCTGCTGTTTTTCACTTTTTCCTTTCCCTGACGTGTTCTACTGTCCACTATCTTTTTAATTCTCCAAGCTTCCATATAGTTTATGGTGGTGGAAGTCTCCTTGAAGTTAGGGACAAAGCAGGAATATCAAAATACTTGCTTTATTTGAGGGACTTGGTTTTGAAAAGAATAGAATCCATCTATTCAATGCAGCTCATAGTTCCGTGTATCTCTCGCTCACCTGTTTTTTTAAAGTAAATTAGTTCCCAATAGTACCATGAAACTGTTGAAAAATCCTCTGCTCTACCTTTCCTGCGATACTCCCACATCTGTATTCTGAATAATCGTTAGCATAGAGAGTGTGGGAATATAGGGAGAGAGATATCAGTTAGAGAAAATGAAGAAATTGGCAAGACTATGAAAAAAATCACTTTAAAATGTGTATTTTTCTTCTAGTCTCATCAATGATTTCTTGACTGCTCTCACTGTAAGAGAAAATAAGCACTTCAGTTCTACAAATACTTAGTTGGCAGATTTAAGAATTCCCTTTCATGCTGTACCTACCCCATAAATGATAACGGACTCGAAAGGTTGGAAGAACGCCTGGAGATGCTCGTATGGCAGTCTCCACTCTGCTGAATGTGTTGATGCATGTACCATTTCCAATGGTCTCTCTCTTTCACTAAAATATTCGCAGTGTCCTTAAGGATTTTTCATATTTCTGTTGCTTGGGTCATTTGTAATCTTTTTTTTTTTTTTTTGTCTGGGGAGTAACCCGCAAATCTTTCTACGCTAGGTAAAACCAAGCTGTGACATCCTCATTCTTGTCTTGGTTGGGAGTATGTTGTAGGTCACGCATTCTTAATTTTTAAATCCCATAAATCAGTTGAAATAATCTTATCTTTTGTAGTCATAGATCAGCCTGTGTTAGTGTTTTACAGAAATGTGAACTTGTACTCAGTCCATAAATGGAAATACCTCAAAAGTATTACATTTGTTTTAATACAACTACTACATGCACTCTTTTCTTTGTGCGATATCTCTGTAAATGTGAACCTACTCTTGGGCTGTGCCACAAAAGGCTGCTGCAATCTCTCTGGAAAATGAAGAAATAATCAAACTTCTTGATTAGCCAGGGAACAGACATTTAAAAATCTCTTGATGCATCTAGCTATCCTGTTAAAAAAGTTTTTATTTTCTTCAAAATGTAAATGAATCAACCGAAATATTTAATGACTTTTTGTCAGCTGTGGCATGGTTCTAAGATAAAAGAAAATAGCAAGAATAAAAACACAAACTGTATAATTTTTAGAAATACTTTCTTAAAAGTTGTGATTTCAGATACATTTTTTTATATCAATATGTACTGCCACTGTTTTTAAAATGTGTTCTTTAAAAACTTGTCAAAGAAGCCATACTTACTTGGCTAACTATGTAAAATACCTTCTACCTCATTACCTGTTTTAAAAAACACAACTGGTGTATAACTTTGGGTGTTTAAGATGAGGGTAATCTGAATATTTTGGAGCAAATTTTTACCTGAAAAATTTCAAAAATTTCTATTTCTCTGATTCTTGTTCTTCAATACATTTTGAAACCCTTTCCAATGTAAAAGGCAGTATTGCAGTACCTCACAGTTGGGTCACAAGCTGTGTAGTTGTTGGAGTTTTACCATTTTTCTTCTTTATCAACTTATTAAAGAACATAATTTCCAATTAATGCTCTATTTTAGATTTCCTTGCTGTTTGACAGATTATAAACCACACCATTTTTACTTTCAATCTCACTCGAAATTATTTTTTTAGGAAATCTCCTGTAAGACGGAAATATTTGGAGAAATGTTACTCTTGGTTTCAAAGCAAAGTTTGTAAATTTGCTATTTTTTTTTCTCTGTGAGTGCTGGTGATTAATAATATTTCACAGTAGTTTCTAGTGTTGGGTTGTGTTAAACCATATTCTTTAGGATGATGCCAATTTAGAGACTACTAACTGCTGATGTATTATACATCAGCCTAGGAGAAAAATATTTTTAATCTTATTTTAATGAGGTTTACATGGGCTGTTAATTCCTATTCAGTTTGTGGGTTTTTTTATTTATAAACTCAAGTGTTTTCTGTTTCTCTTGTAAACTACAATTTGACAATTTGAAATAGGAAATTAAATATTCTGACTTTTTCTCATAGTATCAATACTAACAAAAGTAGAAGCCTATGCTGCTAACATTAGTCTACACTGTACCTATGTTCATAAGGCAAGAATTGGGCCTTTAAGCACTAAAAATTGTATTTCTAAATATTTCAGCCATATAAGATGGGAATGAACAGGGTGCTATATAATGTCATCTAGGGTCCCTTTCCCACAAGAGGCTGGACCAGGTGATCTTTTGAGGTCCCTTCCAACCTGTTTTATCATTCTGTGATTCTATAAGGATAATATCTTTTTCGTAACGATTCAGTACGACAAGGTAAGTGATAAGAAATGACAGATCGTTGTGCAAAGAATTTCAAACCTGTTGTTATGCAATGTAGAGCAAAAAAAACAGAGCATACTTAAAATCAGCGCTAGCCTTGCTGAAAAATTTCAGTTTCTTCTGCAAAACGCAATTTGCCAGAATAAAAAGATTTAAAAACGGTTTAAACACATTTCTTCCTTTAGAATTTTGGTGAATTTTCGCTTCATCTGGCAACAAAACCTACCAATCTAGGCATATAATTTGGTATAATTTTTTTTATAGAAAAGGAAAATGCTCCGGAGGAGAGAACAGAAGGAAAATTATTTTGAAAAAAATAAGTCAGTGTCTTTATGGCATCTAGAAGTATATGTGCTAATACCTAACTGGCGTGTTTGCTATATTCTGTAGTACAAATAGATTACTACAATGAGTTTATAGTGAGGAACTGCTGGTAAGTCTGAAGCAAAGCACGCTGAGATGCTATGGCAGAAAGTCGGCATTTGTCTAGCATCATTTCTGTATTGTTGGAGGATTTTGGTCCACGAAAGTCAGCAGGTTTTGCAGATCCATACCCGAACCATTCTGGGTACCCGCTATAGGAGGGGATTACAGTACTATGTTGTGAGTTTATTTGATATCTGTTCAAATCCCCGGGGCAGCCCCTGTTCCATGGCTGGGCCAGTCCGTGGTGAGGGACTCAGGGCCCTGAGCTGAGCTGAAGTGTGTCCTGGGCCACGGGCAGGGAGCGGGAGAAAGGGACAGTAGGGCTCGATAGTGCCCTCGGTGCCCTGACAATGACGATCTCATTCTAATAGACTTTTTTTTTTTTTTTTTTTTTAATATAGTATGAAAGAAGATACAGATTTGAAAATTAATTTTTAGAAACACAAAAAGTTTGGAGCACACTTCAATTTAAACCACTTTGAACAATGAAGCAAGACAATACATGTTTGCAGCCCAGAAAGCCAATGGCACCCTGGGCTCATCCACAGCAGCGTGGGCAGCAGGGCCAGGGGGGGATTCTGCTCCGCTCTGGAGAGACCCCCCTGCAATGCTGCCTCCAGCCCTGGGGCACCAACAGCAGAAGGACACGGAGCTGTTGGAGTGGGGCCAGAGGAGGCCCCGGAGATGCTGGGAGGGCTGGAGCCCCTCTGCTGTGAGGACAGGCTGAGAGAGCTGGGGGGGTTCAGCCTGGAGAAGAGAAGGCTCCGGGGGGACCTTCCAGCCCCTTCCAGTCCCTCAAGGGGCTCCAGGAAAGCTGGGGAGGGACTCTGGATCAGGGAGGGGAGCCATAGGATGAGGGGTAATGGTTTTAAACTGGAAGAGGGGAGAAACCATTCTATGATTATAATTATCACCAAGCAGTTTCTCGTTTCTGACTAGAAGTGATCAGATAACACTCGCTAAGAAACTACCATCCATAGAAATTTACAATATTTTCCAAATAAAATATACAGCAACTTTTCCTGTGTTATTCGCTTTGGCCCATTTATGGCTCATGCATAATGGTCGATGTTTCACTTGCCGACATTCCTGCTTCCTTAATGCAGCAGAAGTAACATGGCTTATCCTCTTTACCTTTTCCAAATGGTATGTGTAGTCCTGCACCAATAATTGATTTACTTATGGCACTTACTGATTTTCAATATTGTGCCACTCTTCTAACAATAACAAGCAGAAGCATGAACGGCGAAGGTTATTATTTACTAGCCACAGCTCAGTGCACCATATAATCAAATCCTTTGTCAGAGCATCCTGCCACATAATCAGATCGTGTGAATTGTCAAAGGCAATTTTATAAATATATATATTCATCTAAAGCCTCAGCAAGCTTGTCATGGCATGGGATAAGTACGTTTTTCTTTTATTTTTGTGCTTTCCCCCTTCTTTATATATGTAGTAATTGCATTGTCTTCAAATACAGTTTCTACAGTGAGAAACTGTATACATCTATAGCATGCTTGTGTCTACAAAACCACATTTATTAGACTGGATAGCAGATTTAAAGGTCATTTTTCCCTATATAATGTGGTTTAAAGATTTTGATGCCATTTACCGCATTGTATAACAAGCAGTGTGATACGCAGCATAAAATCAGAAGAATCAGGAGACCCCACAAAGAGTGCATATCTCACCCTGTTTGGTGTGGTTTAAGATGCTAGCTTCGCTTCTGGCCCTGGCAGAGGGCTGAACACCTTTGGAATTTTTATTTACTGCAAGGAAGAGGTTGGGAGACTTTTTCATAAGGCTGATTTTATTGATTAGAATCATAAAGTCCAAAATTGATCTGAAAGTCTGTGAGGAGACTGGCTGGTTCAAAGTAGGAAAAACAGGTATTCGACAAACGCTCTTAGAGGGAAAAAATCCTAAAAATTGCTGAAGGTATTGCAATAGATGATGTTAAATTTTGGAGATGTCAGAAAACACAGCAATTTTAGCTGAAAGAAAAGACATTTTATATGTCCTGTATATACAAAGCCTGTTTTTAAAGATCAGGTGTGAACTCAATGGCTCTAGAATCTCACATAAATACCTAAAGTGTTCAGAACTCTATTCTATCTGTATACGAGGCTTTAGTATTTGCAGTCATATAGCCTCAAAGTGATACTCTGTAAATGCTACAGAAAGCATTTTGTAGTTCAAACATAATTCATGCTATTTAGTGTCTAGTCTCCACACATCCTCATTGACAGTCCTCTAATTGGATGATGATGATGATGAAGACATCTGCCAAATTTAAAAAAAAAAAAAAAAAAAAGCAATCAAGTAATATGTCAGCCAGAACAATAGTGAGGAAAAAAGAAAGAGGAAAGAAAAAAGCAGTAACAATATCCCAATTAAAATGAAGAACAAAACAGTTGAAGTGCAGATGAGTGTCAGCTTTCTTCAGACAGCAGAGACAATGAGAGCTGTGCAAACACATCCAGGATATGTTTGGAAAAGAGGTAACTATGACATGAAAAAAATAGTCCTGAAATCAGTAATTGAATAATATTGCCAGGGTTTAGCTGTAACAGATCAAACAGTACATTTTCTCAGATATATATCCTGAGTGAATTGACAAAGTCAGGGAGGGAAGGGTTAGATAAACAGTAACCGATTCTTGAACACAATTACTTTAGCCCTGGTTTTCCTCACAATCCTGATTATTTGATGTTGTGGTATGTTAATTTACTTTACACAAAGAAGAAAGAAGGGTCTAGAGAGGCCATAGTTCTATTTAATATACCTAATGCAATGTCATACAAATAAGTGGTGCCATCTGCATTATGAAATCTCAGGGGACTTGACATCGATCTCATTTCGGTAACTTTAGAGTATGAATAGCTGGAGTGCTAGTTTTCCTTTATTTTTTGATGTCGTTGTTTCCAGTTGCACAATTCAGTGGGACTATGTGTAAATTAGAAAGTTCATTTAGATGCAGGGAGAGTTCAGCCACTTCTGGACAGGTTTTTGCACTGCAAAAGTCCTCAGGTACCTATTTCTAGGGTGAAATACGGGGAGAACGTTGGAGAAAGCCCATGGTGGTGCAGCTCCATGCCCCGGGTTGAACCCATAGCAGGGCTGAAGTCGTGTTCCCATCAGGCACAGGCACATGGAACACGTTTGTGCACCACACATAGGCACGGCTGGCCACTGCTCACACACAGACACGCGTGAACACGGGCAGCACCGGCAGCCTCAGCACGCTCCCTCTCTGGCTGAGGAGGACGGAGCTCTGTGAGTCGTTATATGTACATATGTGTACACTCCGTGTGGTGAGTAGGACCAGGGCAGTGATGGTCCCCCTGTACTGGGCACTGGTGAGGCCCCACCTTGAGTGCTGTGGCCAGTTTTGGGCCCCTCACCACAAAAAAAAAGACATTGAGGTGCTGGAGCGTGTCCAGAGAAGGGCAACGGAGCTGGTGAGGGGTCTGGAGCACAAGTCTGGTGAGGAGCGGCTGAGGGAGCTGGGGGTGTTCAGCCTGGAGAAAAGGGGGCTGAGGGGAGACCTTCTCACTCTCTACAGCTCCCTGAAAGGAGGGGGTAGCCAGGGGGGGTCGGGCTCTTCTCCCAGGGAACACTCAATAAGACAAGAGGAAACGGCCTCAAGTTGCGCCAGGGGAGGTTTAGATTGGATATTAGGAAAAATTTTTACACTGAAAGGGTTATTAAGCATCGGAACAGGCTGCCCATGGAAGTGGTTGAGGCACCATCCCTGGAGGTATTTAAAAGACGGGTAGACATAGTGCTCAGAGATATGGTTTAGTGATGGTTTTTGTCAGCGTTAGGTTGATGTGTCATTCATGTCCACAGTTAAATACCTGAAGAAGTTCAGGCTTGAGAACAGAGACAAAACTGTCAGTTGGATAGTGAATAAGGTGAATCACATACTTGAACTTTGGGGCCCAGAACTCACTTGAGACAGCCTAGGGTCCAAAGTGACCGGTTTGTTAATGGTTCTGTCTCACTGGACATAGCAAGCTAGGGGAAGGTCATCTGGAAGGATCCTTCCTTACTGGTGTAGAAGGATGTACCCCCAGGCAGTGTGGACACAAGTCAATCCATTCCATTTTGATAGGAATTTTTCCTCACCTGTGTTTTATTTACCTGCTTCGGCATATCCATAAGAGTAACGCAAAGAAAAGACACAATTAGGCAGAATACACTAGTCAAGGTGTGCTCAACAAGTTGTAACCTCAAAATGGGATTTTGTCAAATTGGAGGTTTCCTTGCAAGGCTTTCTCCTATTTTTGGCACTAGTTGGTATTTAATTACTTGAGTGATGGAGTGTGCCTTGGTAAGTCTGCACGTGTTGTCAGCCTGGGAAGGATACCCTTCTGAAAGGCAAGGTTAGAATGCAAAAACAGTCACGACGAATTAGGATGCCTGTGTGAAATAAGATGCCCGTCAAGAAGGACAAGTTCAAAGTGCTGCAGGGAGAAGTAAACAGCTGCAGAAAGATGAGCTGGGGGGCGACCCGCCAAGCAGCAGTTCTGCAGGTATGACCTGGGCTTACGTTGAGCCTTTATAGATTCACGGAGTCATGCCGTCGTAGGGCTGGTTGGAAAGACTTTCGGAAGGCCCCAACTACAGCTTGTACAGGCTATCGCCAGCGCTAGGTCGGGCCAGCTACGGCTTTTTTGTTTTTAAGCCGCGCGAGTAGAAAATGTCTAGCGATCTGTCACATCTTTGTTCTCACTCCAAAGTGATTTCTTCATGCCTGGGCAACTGATTCATGGTCACCATCTGTGCCTAGTCCCTTCTCGAACAGTCTGGAGTATAGAAATGAATTGCACTTGAAATGGTTTTAGTCCAGTACCTCTTACAAGGCATTGGAACGTTTTCAGTTTCTCGCTCCGTAGGCCTTTCTAGAGCAGTTATGTACTCCGGTCAGAAGTTCTCTGCCCCGTGATTTTTATTAGACTCTGTCTTACCATGAATCTTAATCTAGTAGCTCCCTACTAGATTTCATGGTAAGTAAGACCTGCTGGCATAGTGTTGGACACTCGGGAGTACGGAAGCAGCAAGACTCAGTGCAGACCAATGCGTGAGCGTTACAGGAAGAGTCCTCATCTCAGTTGAACTCCAGAATTAAATGTAGAAAGGTTTGGACGTTTTACAGCAAAAGGGATCCTGCGAGTCACCCCATATGAGTACAGTGTGGATGGTTAAGCTAAGAGGACACAGAAGAAAATGAGTCTGAATGTAAAAATCAGAGCAAACCTTGTGGCGTGGCTCAAAAAACGACTGTTGCAGAAAAACGACGGGATGGAATTGCAAGAAAGACAGGTGAAGTGTGTCCTCTAGTCCGCTCAGTGCTGATAAAGCATCTACTAGAGCTTTGTATCCCACTGTAGGCATTATTCTTTCAGGAAAGATAAAACAGAATAACCGGTGAGAGATCTGCTCAGAATGATAATAATGATAGGTGATCTACAAAGACTGGAGTATTTGTAACCGCTTCGCCTGGTGAAGAGAAGGATGAGGGTACCAAGATCAGACTGCTGAAAATGAGAAAGGCGTAAACTCACTGTCATGGGATTAAGGCAAGGAATAATAGGTAACAGTGAATCAAGGAAGGTGTCGTATTAGACATTAGAAAAAAAAACTTGCCAACGGTAAGGACAGTTAGGCACTAGTTTAAGTGAGAAGATTGTAGACTCTCCATAACTAGGGATTTTGAAAAGCAAATTAGCCAAATACCCGTTAGGAATGGTTTCACTGCCCTGCGGCAGTGAATGGATTAGACAACTTCTCAAGGGTCTTTCGAGGCTTATTTCCCATGAAACAATTACCATGTAAAATTTCAAAGCATATTAATACTATAAATTCTGTTGCCACTAATACTATAAATTCTGTTGGCAGGGAAGAGCATACTTAATGCTTCTAGACAACCCTACAAGAGGAAAAAAAACAGTTGCATTGTAGGGCATATAAATTAGAATATGAAATGTATATATTATTAGTTTGAGAAGGTATACAGTACCATCGGTAAAGCCATACTTTCTACTCTGAAATCATAAGAAATTTTAGTTAACTCTATGGAAGCTGGATTTGGCCCTTGCACTGTGTCTGTCTTGACTTTTTTCAGCAGTAATTTGTCACAATGATAGACACTGGAGAAAATCTTGAGGTCTGGTTTCTTAATCTGCTTGTCTAGTAAGAAATATGATAGAGGATTACAATTAAATTTTCTTATTCTTGGCCTACAGTGTGTCATTGTATCTGCTTTTGATGATAAAAAAATTGTATAATCTCATGAAGAAAGAGCAAGAGGCAGTTGGTTAATTTTCTTATCAACAGCCACTATAATGCTTTGATAAAAATGAAAACTTTTGACATATAAGAATTGAAACTGATAAAAAGCATATGTGAACTGGTTTCTGGACTAAAGTTGCTAATCTTGCAAAAGGGGGTTGTTGTCATCATGACCTTCTGCTAATAAACATTAAAATACAGAGCTATTTAACTTAATTTTATAGCTATTCCTGCAGTGCATGCAAATGGAATTTAATTAAAGATGAAAAAAGTTACATTAGATAATGTTTTTGACCTCTTGCCCAATTACTGGCTATAAATATATCGACCTCTGCTTCTGGCAAGCATATTGCAAATGGAACCAAAAATACATTAAACAAATATATTTATTAAGTAGAATTTGGTAGCATTAGGAAGCATTAGATGCTCTCTAAACACATAGGAGAACTTTTTTTGTCCCAAAGACCTTTCAATCTCAAGTGGCAAAGATGAGAAATGTGGACATGAACACAATAAGCAACACGATCAGGGTAAAACTAAGCACATACAATACTCATCTGCTTCTTTCTTCTCTTTTTGAAGTTCAGCATACACATTTCATCACCTTTTGTTCTCCTCAGTCCTCTTGAGCCAATTTGTCCTTCTTCAATGTTGAACACCAATTTCGATCCCTATGCTTTTATGCACTTCTGATTCATCTGAATGCGATATTGTATCCATTTTGAAATGGAGGTGGTTGCCACTCTTTGCTAAGTACACGTCTACATGACTGTAAGTTAATCTAATTATTGTATTGTTCGTGGAAAATGACAAATTGCCAAAGGAAGTAATCACAGTTCCAAAAAAGGTGCCTAAACCCTTGTGTTTGACAAGTGACACCAAAGACAGTGAGGAAATTCCTCAAAACACCAAGCCAGATCTGGTGTATTTAACAGATTTGGAAAGCTCCAAGAAGAAAAATTTCCACTACTTTCCAGTGTCCACACTAAAGCAAAATTACACCATCCCATTCATTTCTAGAGATGAATGTGCACCAAATTTTCTTTTTTGCTCCCAAGGTTCGGTGATGTTTAGGTAGGTTAGTTCTCTTCTATAGTTTCATGGAAAAGGACTTAAAGGAGTGAAAATCTTGTTGGCTCTTAAACCTTTGTGTCCACAGCAGATAAAGTGAGGCAACCAAGTGAGTTTATTTGAAACTTACGATGTTCTAATAAATATTAGTAAATTAAAGAAGAATAAAACAGCTTTAACCAATTACTTCCTTGGTCATAAAGCTAGAAAATAAGAGCAATTCAGATCCTCCTTCCTCTATAACTATAACAGAAATACGTGTAGCTTATCCCAGTGGTAAAGACAACTCATAAACTACTGCCAAAACCATGAGTATGGATTTAACAGTCTAAATTTTGCAGTAGGATGATGTTAATTTTGCAACAACTACTTACAAAAACTGTCTTCTGGAATGCTTTTCTCCAGACAGCTCTTTTGTTCAATTCACCAATGCCGGCTATGTCAAATGCATTTAAAGAGTGCTACCATCTATGAAGAATTTCATGCAGCTCGGCCTTGCAAAAATGCTAATTTTATTGTTAATGTAATTTTACAAACATCCTATAACTTCTTCAAAAGGAATAAGACTGTACTTGAAAAATTCTGGAAAACTGCCAAAACCATTCAATTCCCATCTTAATTTGAAGTGTGACATTCTTATCGATAAGGAAATTGTGTTAAGGAAAATATGTATCAATTAGCCTCATAGATGTCAGAAGACAAGGCATAAATACCAAGTCATGCTCAGAAGACCTCTAGTAATACAATTAGAAGCAGTTTATGATTGTATACAGTGAAGTGTCTGCAATTTGGATCAGTTACGACAATCCTTTTGCGGAATACACGGTTTACAAGGCAATGTCACCTTTCAGAGAGCGAGTTCTACCCCTTACTCTCTTATTTCCTTAATCCTCTGATTAATTCTTCCCTTAATTCTCTGATTAATTGCAAAATTCAGGATTTTGCACTCAGTGCCGTCCATTAGGGAAAACTATAAATCACCTTGAGGATATTAAGATTTTAGGGAGATGGAAAACAAAGGCTGACATCCCATCTCATAACATGCATGTTATGAGAGATATATTATGTATTTTGTATATTAAAAGACATGTTTTGAAAACTATGCTAAACTTAGGTGTGTAAATGAATAATAATAATGATTATTATTACTTCATTTGTTCTGTATATTCTGTGTTCTTTATATTATTCGTTTTCACTACTCTTCAAGAGTACAGGGCTGTTAAGTACAGTACATTCATACAGTAGAAACCTGGCCATGAAGAACTTAGAGCCTTTGCTGAACTTAATGCCAGACTTTGAAGGAAGAATTTATGCTTTAATAGGACCAGCCCACATTCTTAAATTTATCAAAGCATAATTCTGTTTAGAAAACCACTGATTCTGGGGGCAATTTGTATTAAATGTTGCCTGAGTTTTAAATTCTGTCTGGCCAGTGAAGTGTGATAACACACTTCAGCATCACATGTGAAGGACATTCGTTATTACTTTCTGCATTTTAAAACACATTATGAGGTAGTATAAACTCCTCTTTAGCGGCTCAAAAAGGTTTTCAACAGGCAAATATCATTTTGCAGCCTACTGTCTATATTACGAACAACTGAAAACGCAGACAAGTCAGTACACATGGAAGTTACCAGCTGAATAAATTACCTTATTGTCACGGTTTAGAACACACAGAATAAATGAAGTAATAATAATAATAATGATTACATGTTAGAAGCATTTTTATTTATAATTTTATTTATAATACCATTTAGTATTTTGTTATAAAACATCTTTTTTTTTTTTTTAATAAACTTACAGACCTCAACTCCTTCTCTTACCCATGCAGCCCTCAGTCACCTTCTTGTTTCAGCCATCCAAATCCTTCCCACTTTTCCTGCAAAATTATTGACTGGTTCCACAGCAAGGCTTCCACGTGCTAACAATGTGCTTGGCCTTTTCTCTTCTCCAACTATGGGTGCCCACTTAGAGGAGTGGTTAAGTTCAAAGAGGCGTTTATGTTTGGTGTTTCACACCACTTTATGAAATGAGGGCGTGGGATTTTAGGTAACGACTTACAATGTATTTACAATCTGTTAAAGCATAAGACTTTAATAGCTTTTCCAGTGAGAAAATTCCCACCCTTTGAGTTTAAAATATAAGGGCACTTTCCACTTAACTTTTTTATTCAGTCAAGAAACGATCTTGAATCCTTATATATTTACAAAATGGACAAGCTGTGGTGACGGTGGTTGAATAAAAAGTAGCTTTCTGGGTTTTTTACTGCTTAACTGTATTTATTTTTCCTGTCAACAACAAGCAAAATCTAGAAAATGTCTTATTGTAAGTGTTTGGATAATTGTGTTTTGAGTCCTAGGTTCACAGAAAGTAGGGCCAGAAGATATCGTTGCAAACACCTAATCTGACTTCATAAAGAATTTAGTTGAATTAAATGAACTTCAAAGTCCCCTGATTTATAATGGGTAAACTGTTTCTAATATTTTGAGGGATGGAAAATCCCTATAGGCCCCCACAACTAATGACTTCAGTATTAAAACCGCTTAAACAACATAGACCAGAAATGTGCTGACTAGTCACTTTTATATGGCTATTAACATTCACAAAATACAGAAATATTATACAGGTATTTCTGTTCCCTATTGAGGATGGAAAAGAGGGTAAAGAGAAGGATGATACAATTATATTTCAGAATGATGAAGAAATCTCTTATGAGAGTTCAAGACTGCTACCTCAGGAAGTTAATAATTTTCTTATTCTAGAAGTACCTTCAGACTTCGAGAAAAGAAGAGACGGTGATGGTTTGGGAATATTCGACAGAAAATGTTAGTTACTGAACTTAGCTCATATTTTCTCTTTGAGAAGAATAATTGCAAACATTATCCCTTTTTATACAAACATAGTAATACTTTTGTTATGAGAACAATGGATAGGTTCTGTTTTCACTTTTTCAGAGGCAAATGAACAACCTTTTGTAGATTTTTAGGAGAATAGGAATGCGAGTGAATGTAAGAGTGTAAAAAAAAAGAAGTTTTATAATGAAAAAATCCATGAGTTCAAAAAAAGAACAGGCTTGGCTTGATCATACTTGCATTGTAAAGAAAATTGGTGATGGGATCTTCAGCCTGACAGAGACCTGCAAGGATTCAGCGGCAAACATAAAATCATAATAACAATGCAGCATGACTTTAAAAGCAAGCATATAATTTATAAAGTGTTACATTTTATTTTACAATCCTAAAAATGTTAAAATTAAGTCTGGATATTTTCTACAGAAGATACAGCTCAGTGCTTAATACTTGTTCCTTATGCCAGGCTTAATTTCATGTCTAGCACAATTTTAGCTGCCTGCAGTTGTCTGCATTCAACTGGGACTTAAAGCTAAAGAAAAAACAAAAGGGTAACGACTGTTAATTATGACTATTTTATTATTAGAGAAAGGCAAGGATAATTCAAAAATATAACGAAGTAAAAGATGATCACACCAGAGACTACTTCCTTTGCCTAAAGTCTAAAATAAAAAGAACACAGTTTTACTTCTGATTTTACCTGTAGACAAGACTTTTAAACCTAAAGTTGTGGGTTAACCCACTTAGGCAGCTAAGCACTGCACAACTGCTCGTTCGCTTCCCCCCAGTGGGATGGGGGAGAGAATCATAGAATCGTAGAATAGTTTGGGTTGGAAGGCACCTTTAAAGGTGATCTAGTTCCAACTCCCCTGCCATGGGCAGGGACACCTTCAACTAGATCAGGTTGCTCAGAGCCTTGTCCAACCTGACCTGAATGTTTCCAGGGATGGGACATCTACCACCTCTCTGGGAAACCTGGACCAGGGTCTCACTGCTCTCACAGTGAAGAATATCTTCCTAATATCTCATCTAAATCTCCCCTCTTTCAGTTTAAAACCATTCCCCCTCATCCTATGGCTCCACACCCTGATCCAGAGTCCCTCCCCAGCTTTCCTGGAGCCCCTTTAGGGACTGGAAGGGGCTGGAAGGTCTCCCCGGAGCCTTCTCTTTTCCAGGCTGAACCCCCCCAGCTCTCTCAGCCTGTCCCCATAGCAGAGGGGCTCCAGCCCTCCCAGCATCTTTGAGGCCTCCTCTGGACTCACCCTAGGAAGTCCATCAGAAGGGTAAAAGGGAGAAAAATTATGGGCTGAGATAAAGACAGTTTAATAGGCGAAACAAAAGCTGCACAGGAAAATAAAGAATTCATTCACTTCTTCCTAAAGGCAGCCAGATATTTCGAGATTTCCAGGAAAACAGAGCCCTATCACATAAAACAGTTAATTGGGAAAACAAATGTCACCACTCCAAACATACCCACTTCCTCCTTCTTCCCCATGACTTTTACCACTGAGCATGACAATATAGGTTATGGAATATCCTTTTGGTCAGTTGGATATTTTGGTCAGCTCTCCCCCATTGTCCTTCCCCAGCCTACTCGCTGGTGGGGTGATAGGAGGAGCAGAAAAGGCCTTGACGCTGAGTAAGCACTGCTCAGCAATAGCTAAACCATCCCGGCATTATCAACACTGATTTGGTCACAAATCCAAACACAGCACTGTACAAGCTACTAAGCAGAAAATTAACTCTATCCCAGCCAAACCCAATACATCTTATTTCCATAAGTAGCGCATACCATTTCACTGTATTCCTGATAACTGAAACATTTACAAGTGCGCAAAAGAAACTCATTGATGAGATTGTCAGTCTTGGCTAGATTATTGTAAATTACCCATATCATTTATAAAAACATTTCCCCAACCAAAATAAGCAAGTCAGTTCTTAAAAGAAACTATTCAAGGCATTGCCATGAGAGTGAAAAATGAATGCGAGATGTGAATTTAATTCCACTCTTTATTTTGGCTTACCTGATTTATACATCATCTCCAGAAATAAGTTGTCTAAATGACTCCATGTTTAAGTAAAGAAGCTTTTTGTGCTTAAACATACAAAATGATCTAAATAGCCCGTTCAAAATCCTTGAAAGAAAACTGTTATTAAGTAGCCCCTTACAACGTCATCTCACTTTTTTTGTTCGTCTCCGTGAAATTGCATGGTGGAAGGATGCTGTCCTGAAAACTTGCTGTGCAGATTCAGGCGGTGCCACAGGGAGGAAGGAGAGAGTTGTCCTTAACTTCTGCTTTCTTACAGCACCGAGACTGATTGGGGAAGGGCAATCCTGGGTTGAGAAGAAGGTCAGAGAAACGAGCTGGATCCATCCCAAGGGCTTTTAAAATATTCTCTATCTCTAAATACATGGAAGAGGGAAGACTCCCTCATTCACGTTTTTCTGGGTTCAGAATGAGCTGTTGTCATTTTCCATTTGGCTCCATTCCTTCATGAGATCTTTCATTACACGTTTTGGCTCATGAATAGCCAATCTGCTACTTTATATGCAGTGGGCTAATACTCTTCCATCAACTTGATAGGTAGATAGTCTTTGCTGTTGTGGTGGAAATTCTTAAAAAAATATTCAGCCACTTCTTTTTCTAATAGATTCTTTTAGTTTCATCAGTTTTAATAAGAGACGAAGTGTTTGTTCTTATAAATCCAAACACTCAGTTACATATAAAAGCTTTTCGACTCTTAAATTTTTTTGCTAAAATTGGATTGTTAAAAGTATCTTTCTTTTTAATAGTTATTTGGTCACATTGTCTTATTGAGAATGATTGCATTGTTTCTTCTCAGCGTTCTTGAGGGTAGAGGCCGTTGACTATTCAATGCGTACGTAAAGGAAGTTGCTCAGCCATTGTCAGAAAATGAATTACTCAGTTAACATATGGGGGTTTTATGCTTGTATGGCTTTTTTTCTATTTGGTAGCCTGAACGGTCTTGCTTTATTATACATAAATAGTTTCATTACTGCACAGTAAGAGTACCAGGAAATTATAACCTATCATTTCAAGAAGTTTGTCATCTCAATTATGTAAGGAACAAACAACATGTACGCTACTGGGAAGGAGACGTTATTTGGAAGGTCTGCCAGTGCCAAGGCAATTCTCCATCAAAAGTGCAGTGATGTTTTTTCACTCTACATGCTACGTCTACACTGGGCAGAACTTAAAATAGTTAACGGAGTCCAGGTTTTCCTTTTTGTTTAGGATACCTTCAAAGTAACCACTATGGTTTTTTAGAAAATTTAAGTATGATCGCTTTTTTTCATTAAATTCTAAAGTCTCTAGAGAGCTTAAATTAGTAAAAATTTAACTGCTTTACAAAAAAAAAAAAAATATTTTTTCAGACTTGTCTTATTTTTATTTTTTTATTTGCAAAGAATACTAAAATAAGGCTCCTTTTGTCATATAATCTATGGCTTTGCAATCATAGCCTTAACTCTTGTTTGTTCTTCAACATTTTTGCAACATCTATCTTATCTCTCTCTGCGTTCACCTACAGTCACAAGTCCAATCGTGCAAATTTTGAGTATTTTTTTTAGTAAACAATTATTTATATGTTAAGATATGTCTCATGGAAGGAGAATCTGCTTTTCAAGAAGACATTCTTACCATTTGGTTAGTTTTTATCCAAGAGATTAATAACTTTGAAATATGCTATGCATGGTATACTTCACGTTTGCCATAGGTTCGGAGAAAACATAAACCTCACAAATAAGTGTTAATTTATTTTTTCAATAGTTATTATTAGAGAAGAGAAAGTTAAAACAAGACATTATCTTTTGTGTTTTATTGTCAATGGTATTATTGCCAGGCTTTTTCTTAAGTTACAGAACGTACAAAGCTATTGAAAATCTTTGTTTAAAAGAGATAGCTTATTTAGTGAAATAAAATACGTAACAGAACCTTTGTGAACGGATTGCTATATACTTTAATCACGGATATAAACCACAGTGAGCATTATTTAAAGTTCAGTAATGGCCTAATGCTAAAAGACAGAATCCTAATGGTTTGATTCAAAATAATGATGTATTAATATTGAAACTCCTTCCCCTTCATCTGCTTGCCAAGTTTTACCATGTGATATTTATAAGTACGGTTCATTCCTTCAGACCTGTTAATGGTGGTTTTCACCCTTATTTTCCTATGGCTTATTTCTCTTGTCTAATTACACTAGACTTTCTATGATCCGAAACAGCTCCATACTTAACCGGAAAAGGTGATAATTTTCTTCACTGTCGTTTCATTTAGCACTGCCAAACGAGATGTATAACAACTACACAGCTCTCAATGCTTTCTGTGCTTTGAAAATATTTGATTTCATTCAAACAAGAATATCTTTCCCTTGTTTGAAAAAAAATACTGCAAGAAATTTACTTAAGAGCCTGAGAGTGCAATAATCAGATTTATTCTAAATATAATTGTTCCTTCAAGGGTTAGAATATTTACTACAACAAAAAGATTTCCTCAGTTATAAGCAAGAAGATGTCCATTGACACACATACAGAAAGGGATGAATGATATCTTGAAGAACAAACTGGCCCTAGGAACTTTTCTTTGTACCGTGAAATTTGTGGCTAAATGTCTCACTGATAACACTGGTTGATTGCCAGATTACAACTGTAGATTAGTCGACATTTCCTAAGCGATTACAGAAGAAAGCACAAAGGAATTGTAGATTCCTCAGTAAAAATCTTCCTTTCAGTTATAAAAATGCTTTCATAGATAAATTCAGTGACATACAAGCACCCTGATGCCCGATACTTTACACTGCTAAACAGCATGATCTCAGTAAAAGATAACAACTAGAAATAAGATGAGCTTTAAGGATTTGAATGATCTTTTAAAATCATATCATTTCAGCTTCTGTGGGACAGTTCACATGGTGAAAGTTCTGCACAAGATTACGTGTTTTCCTGAACAGACTAAAATCCAAAAAAGCAGCATAACACTTGCTCCTGCAGATGACATGCAAAATAGATAGACTATTACGTCAAGGAGGAGAAATTCCTTTCAATTTACAAATTCAGAATGAAAAATTCCATTGTACACTTTGATTTGCATCCCAAGTCATGAATGAGTAGTCGTCTTTTCTCCAGAAGTACCCCATTCTCTGTTAATGACTGGGAATTACTCAGGTATCATTCAGCTGGAGAATAACAGAGCTTAACGAATTTATTTAAAAGTCTCCTCTTGTTCCCTTATATCTCATGAATTTGTGGTCTGTTAAGGAAAAGAGGTATTTACTAATAAAACTGAAAAAGAATTATAAGAGACAGACACTGAGTTTTTCCCTTCTTCCGCAGAACTGTTATTAAAGATAATGCTCACATAGAAGTTACATGGAATATCTGAAGTTAAGGCTGAATGTAATTAAGGCTGAATGTGATTTCTTGTTGCTTTTCCATGTATAGTATGTGACACAGAACTACGTTAGACAGGCGCCTGAGTGGCCGCCCGAGAAGTAAAACTATGACTTGCATAGGAAGACAATTTTGTTTAGATGTTCTAAGAGGAAAAGCCTGTGGATTTTGACATTTTTCCCTTTTAGAGGGAGAATTAAATTATTCACTGAGCTCTCGAGGGACTTCTGAGCTGGGATTCCTGAAGTTAAAAGGAAAAACAAAGTACTGTGTTGTGCTGCCACTTACCTCTCGAATAGACTTGTGGATCCAAAATTTAAATGTAGAACTACGTTGCTTAAACAATCATTGTTTGTCTGTTTCCAAGTTTTGCATTACTCATTAGTGTAAAAAAAAATAATTCTAATATAAGAGAATATTTCTTTTCAGTGGCTTCTATCGGAGATTTTCCATTCCTCCCAGCTTTTACATTCATACGTATTTTGTGTAACATGTTTCATAAGAAAAAGGAAGAGAAAATACGAATTTCGTGTTTTACTTAAAAACATTTTTCCTTTGGCTCCTATGTGTAAAATATAGAAAGTTTTAAAAGCATAAAAGCCCTGGAAGGGAAAAACCTGAAAGTATTTTTCAGACTGGAGGGGGGTGTGAGACTCAGGCAATCAAATATTCTAATTTGTGCTTACCCTGCCTGGATGCCGTGGCCATATTTCACTTCCCTGTCATGCTCCGATCCACTGTTGCTAGGGAGAGAGGATATGACGGTAAAATGACTTTGTGTACTAAAATTGATTTAAATTACAACAGTCGTTCTCACAATAATCCTTTTAATTGCTCTTAGGAATTACGAAATTAATTAAGAAATACCTTGTGGCATCCCCTCAATTTAAAAAATAAAATATTGATTTAACTCATTGAATGATTAGTACCTTGTGAAAAGTAATCATCTTAGCTTTTTATTTTTATGAAGAAAGAAAAACAAAACCACCAAAACCCAAATGAAAGTTCAATGTGCCTAATAAAGAAATATTTCTCTTTTGAATCCATTTCACCATCTCATGCCTATCCTTATCAGCTACACCAGATGAGATTAGTGGTGTCTTGAGTCCCATTAAGAGGAAGAAAGCCTTTGTTTTTTACTTGGTAGCGTTCGCTTCCCTGTCATTTTCTCTCTTTCGAAGCCTTTGTGCTCAACTTAAACTGCCAGGAAAATACATTAACCTTTAAAGGGAAGTAGCAAAATAATCTATTATATGAAGTATAAAAGATATTTCCGTCAGCTATAGTACTTATTTTCTTTCTGTACTCATTAAGTGTTTATGCAGTGTTTACCGTTGCACACTATTAGCCAGATTTAATTAGGTGACAAAGGACATAGAAGTAGACGAAGAGAGCGCCGCCACCGCTGAGGACATACACCAGGAATCGGATGATGACGGGAATTGCAAGGGTGGCATTAAACTCATATCTGCCTTGCCCAGCCCTGGGTTCTCTGGACTCTGGAGCTCTTTCTCTGTAACGATTTAGAGTACCCTCAGTCTAATTGCAAATCGCACTGCTTGTCAACGATGACGAGGTGAGAAAGGATCGGAAATTCTTGCCCCTGCTCTCATTTCTTTATTTACACCTTCTCTAGCAAGAGCACAGTGACAAGGTAGAAATCATTAGTCTTTGCTCAGAGCACTGGGAAAGTCCCTTATTCTGGAATCGAGATTTTTTCACGGCAAATAATGCCAGTCAGGTTCCACCAGATGTGTGACACAAAATCAGCCGCGCCATACCTAGAATCTAGATAAATGGTTGGTTTTAGTCCAAAGCATACATTTTATTCATCTACAATTCTGGCATTAAAGAGAATGCGCTCTGCATTTATATTAAATGCACCTCTTTTAATGAATAGAAATGAACAAAAAAATAATTACATTAAAACCATAAAAGCAGAGACAGCTGGGATGGGGGAGAAATTCAGTCTGTTCAATACAGGCAGGGTTCTGTACGGGGGTCATGAACACTACTTAAGCAATGGGCCATTAGGGCGGTGTGGTTATCAGGAAATAATCTCACCCCTGGAGAGATAACTATGGACCAGATGCAGCCATGTGCTTCTAAGCACCCAGGGGTGTAGTTATCATGATAATCACACCTGCTGATTGTGCTTCATTGCCACTATAAAATTCCCTGTATTTCGTCTCAGTGCAAACATAACACAGTGTTTAAGTATATTATTCTGACCACAGAAAATTGCCAATTAATGTACGAATAGTCAAGCAGTTTAAGCTACGACGCTACTGCAAAACCACATGAAAATGTGGCGGACCCAGTAGGAAGTAATATTTGTAAGGTAAGCTTGAAGGAAATGGGTACATTAACAGGTGTCTAAGGTACTTGAAAGGCAAGACCCTATGCTCCACTACACCAGGACAAGGACAGAGCTCCTATCTTTTCTTCCCCACTTGCCAAAAATTTGACCTCTTAATGGTAAAAAAGATAACGAAGGGCTCACTACCTGAAGCAAAAAGCTTTAGGTAACTTTTTCCCCCCCCCAAACCAGCTTTCATCAAACCTCTTTGGTGCCTATCTCCCGAGAAATTCCAAGGATTTGAATTCATAGTGCATGCATCAAGGAACCCACTTTCTTTTGTCTGGAGACAATCTTTGGGTTGGCTGTTGGCAAAATATTCACAGTCCCCCCAGGGAGACAAGCTGTCAAATAATAATAAGGCAGCGAAGAGCAGCAGGGAACAGGGTCTGGGATTTTGTGGAAATCCCGCTGAATCTGACTTGTTTTAAAGGCGAGGGGCTCCACCTAAAGAGTATATGGTCCTCTCTCTCCACTGAAGCGGTGTAACCTGACAAAAGAATACACTAGAAAAAAATAAACAGATGGAGTTTCGTCTTCGCTGCTTGAACCAAATGAAAGGGAGGAAGGGGTTTTCTCTTCATGATCAAGTCTGAGTCTTTTAAAAGAAGCAAATTTCTGTTGACTGGAAGCGGCCCATGTAAAAAAGCTGATTAAGCCTGGACAAAATGAAATGAAATGTTTTCAGTTCACTGAGTTTTTAAGACAGAGGATGATGTTTGAAATATGCCTGAAATTTTGTCAGCCTCATCAAACAGCACGATCGAGTAGAAATTAGGGCTGTAGGTTTTTTCAGTTGAGAATCCGGTCACTCATCTAGGGTGTAAAATTTCAGCACACATGCAAGCTAACATGGCTAAAAGTTAAGTGTAAATTTTACCATGCATATTGATGAAAAAAATTACTTTTTTAAGAAGAAATTTTACCAGAGATAACAGCCAAATTAAAAAAAAAAAAAAATAATAAAAATGCCGTGTTCAGATGGTCTCATCTCGAGGTTCTGAAGTATTATAAGCTTTTGTGGCTAGCCTTCTAAAGGTAAGATTATGGACTCTCAAGTCACATGCTACAGAAGGTATCGTCAGCCACATTAGGACAGCATCATCAGAAGCTGCTACTCTAAGACTAAGCATGTGAATGGACTGAAGAAGATTCTTCTTTTCATATTTTTTTTTCCTTATCCAGATTTCTTAATTAATCGACATACTTGCACGAAAATTGAATTTTAGGAGGATAATAGGCATGAGGAACCTATGAGAGGACAATCAGTTAAAATTACTCAAGGACGCATAGAAGAAGGAGAAGATCACTCAGCAAACCATGAACAAAAGACATGAAGGAGTGGGCAGAACTGAAGACAAAACCTAGCAACACAGTTAGAAATATAAAATACGTAAGGCAGAATATCACTCTAAATATTTTTAATGCAGTGTTTTCATTGCTTCTTGGCTGTCAGGAGTTCACGAGGCGAACAATAACAAGGAAATCCCAATATTTCTGAGAAATAAGCAGACAAATGGCAAAGAAAAAAAATTGTAAGGCAAAAGAGAACGGGAAGGAATCAGAAGTAAATGAAAATATTAAAGACAGAGAAAAGAACGAAAATTGGAAAAAATAATTAAGGAAATTTAAACAACAAATAAATAAACTGAGGAAAGTCTACAAAAATGTTATAAAAAGCAAGAGAACAATCATATATAATAAAAGGGATAATTATTATTTTCCCTTCATCTCAGTGAAGTAGTGGTGTTCACATACTGTTAGAACTGTATCTGAAATGTCATTTATGTGGGTTTGGAAAACCAAAATACATTTAACAAGCCTTTGTGAAAAACAGAGCTCTCCTCACTTTTCCACATCTCTAGCTCTTACAGGAATTGCAGAGGTAAAGGCATAAATCAACTTGATCAATAAATGAAGTTGTGGAGACAGAATTGCAAATATCTTGAGGAGTCATCAGTTTTGGGTAGGCTGTGTTAACCCCTAACTGCTTCTCTACTTTGAATAGAAAACAACTCTGAAAAATGATCCCCTGAACACACTCCTCATATTTTTTCCAGATACAAAATTCTATATAAACACATTATTATGTTCCTATGTCATATTTTTAGACTCCTTTTAAGATGCTTTTAACATTTAGAGATTGCTTACTTGAAGAGCTTGCTTACTTTAAAGTATCTTTACCATTATTTATGTTTGTGCATCTGAATTTTTGGGGTTGGTTGTTTGCTTTTTTTTTTTTTTTTTCAAGAAAAACATGTCAAATATTTCCTCAGGAGAAGACATGCAAGGAAGAATCTGCCATTCTTAGATATTATTAACAGGATCCAACTGTGACTTTGTTTTAATTCTTAGAATTAAGTTAGAAGAAAATATTTGTATCTACAGAGGGGAAACTAAAGGTAAGTACTATATAAAACTAAAGCTAAGTACTATATAAAACTATGTAAGGGATGATCTTTTCCCTGCAAGATGTAATTCATAATAAGCCATTGTTGAGGAGAATGGAAGAGAAAAAGGAAAGGAAGGACGCAATTTGTCAGATAGTTCAACTCTGGCCAAGAACTCCTCTAATCCTGTGGGCTTTAGCTCATGAGCTCATCCTCATTTCACCATTCAGTTTGAAAGAAGAGAGATGTGAAGGGCTCCACCACTGAGCTACTAAACAGCCAGAAAAAAATGTTGGTAACTCCACAGCGTATACTTTTCAAAGTCCAGCTCAGAGTCCTTTGCTTTTTGAGCAGGGAAAGGGGTTTGAAAGCTGAGCTGAGCTTAGGCTTTTGTAATAGGAACAGGGACACTGGAAAGTGGCGTGCATTTCTGCTTTGTCTGCCTTCCTAGTCAGAAAGCAAAGTATAAGGGGTGAATAGATTATGCAGACATAACATATTTTATGGCTTTGTGAGCATTGGTGAGCCATTCGTTTAAGAGTCCTTGAGCATTTACCCTGATCTGATACTTTTAAGGATGCTTAGTCACCAAGTAAGTTTCTAGAAATTTAAGAGTATTTAGGAGTTAATTTAGCTCTTTCCTTCTCCTCCACATGTGTTCTCCAAGAGGGATTCTGGGGGATAAGGAAGAAGAATCTAGTAAGGTAATTTCCTTAAGAAAACAGGCAGACACAAGATTTTCTAATTAACTCCTCTCGCCTATTTTAGTTTATGCAGATGTAAGTTATCTAATTGCTAGTTTATTGGCTCTGCATAGATTGGTTCCCTTTTAATGGCATCTGTATGTTTTTTGCTTCACTGACATTATAGGACCCATTGCTGTGATCTATATAGGAAAGCTACATTGCCCGAGTTTGAGATAGAAGAAAATTACATACTAAAAGCTCAACACCCAATCTCTTATTTTTTTGCTATTTAGTGTAAGAACTAGAACATGCAAACAACTCCATGATCTGGGTCTAACTTAACTGCATCCCCTGTAACAGGCGTATCTACCTATCTGCTTATACACAATGCCTTTAGACGGGGGCATATAATTGGTTTATTTTGTCCTAAGAAATAATATGTGCAAATAATCTGATGAATGCAAATATTCTACAACTCAGAATATTCTACTCTTTTGATAATGGTATATGTCATTACCTTCCTTGCCTTTCTCTTATTTCAGCATCTCCTCCTATTAACAGTTCATAATGCGGACACCATGAATAGCTTTCCCGGACATAACAGGAAAATAATAACAGAGGACAGAAAAGTACGTGTGTGAAAAGGTGTAGACAAAGCAGAGATCTTAGTGAGAGAACAAAACCCTATTGGAGAGAAGTAAGAAGAGGAGAACAGAGGGAAAGGCAAGGCATACAGCATTATGTGTATTAGTAAGAATGGGAAAACACTGTGTTTCAGCAATAAAACATGCTGAAATTGAAGGTATTTTCAGCTCCTGGCAAGATGGCAGATTAAATGCAAGCACAGTTATATCTGATATAGTGTAAAGAATTTCTGAGACGGAAAGATGTGGGAAACTTGTAATGATGAGATAAGATAAAGTAGTGCTGAACAGAGGCCCTTCGATAAGGAGGGAATTTGATAGACCCTTCCAAAAATAATAAAAAAAAAATCTATATAGAGGTCAGTTATGTGGAGACACAGCATGGAAAAATGGGAACAGGGGATTTGGATATAAAGAAGGACGAATAAGCAGACACTTAGAACTGAGGAAGTAAGGAAGTGGTTTTCAAGAAAACCATGAAAAAGAGTAGGAGTTTTAGGGAATAATGGGGTTCTGAGTCAGGCTCCCGCCATGTGTTATGGGCAGTGTCACCCTACAGCAACATCCAGTAATGCCACAGCAATTTTTAAAGAGTTTGAATACAACCGTTAGCATTTACCAGTTATAGTGAATGGCATCGCTTTAGACTTGGGATGGGTTGTTTTTTAAGGGTTTGTGTTTAAAAATAGGCTTGTCTCTGAATGAGCAAGCTGTTAAGATTTAATTTGTTTAGTTCACTGATTTATATTATTCTAGTAAAGCTGACACTTCTGCTCTTTAATAACCACTTGAAAAACAAGATGTCTGTTTAGTGAGAATAGTAAACTTGTGGCTTACTTCACTGTTTTTTATACTCTACTATTTTTCCTGTTGTTAATTTAACCTGGTTCAGTTTTTAAATTTATTTTCTGACTTTGATCAGCAATCAAACCTGCTATCAGAATTGAGAATGAGTGGTTTCCTCCGAAGCAAATTATAATTTGAATTACTAATGTTCAAGGACATGTGGTACTCAAAGAAGATTGCTTTTGTAAGTGACTAAATACTGAAGTGAAGCTGAAGTATCTGGCAGCCACAGAAACAGGTTTTTAAGACTATATTCTATTGTTAGGGAAGATGCCAGCTTTTTTCCTAGAGTTCAATGAGTTAAAATTTATAAAATGGAAAGCATGATAACATGGTGTTCAAGAGGAGAGCTGAATTAGTTACCAGTGCTGAAAAGGCAGAGGTTCTCCACACTTTCTTTACCTCCGTCTTTACCAGCGCTGTTGGTCCTCAGGCCACGGGAACAACAATCCAGGTTGGTGCAAACACGGGCCCACCATCGGCGAAGGAAGAGTTGTTATGTGAACTGTTACAGGAGCTTGACTCCTAGATATCAATGGGCCCTGATGTGATCCACCGGAGGGCGTTAAGAGAGCTGGCTGACATCGCTGCGAGGCCGCTCTTCATAAACTTTAAATAGTCATGGAGATTGGGCGATGTCCCAGAAGACTGGAAGAAGACTACTGTCACCCCCATCTACGAGAAGGGCTTAAAGGAGGATCCAGGAAATTATAGGCCCATCAGCCTTAATTCCATCCCTGGGAAAGTTATGGAACGAATCCACCTGGGAGCTGTCACAAGTCAAATGAAGCACGTGATTGGGAAAAGCCAGCACAGGTTCATCAAGGGCCAATCATGCTTGACAAACCTGATTGCCTTCTACAACAAAGTAACCTGCTCAGTTGATCAGGGGTGAGAGGTGGATGTTGTCTACCTGGATTTCTCCAAGGCTTTCAACACGGTTCCCCACCGCCTCCTCCTAGAGGAACTGGTGTGTTAGGTCTGTGCAGTGGGTGGGGAACTGGCTGACAGGCCACACTCTGACCGGGATGGTCAATAGCTCCTTTTCAAACTGGGAACCTGTCACAAGTGGGGTCCCCCAGGGCTTGGTAGTGGACCCAACACTGTTTAATCTCTTCATAAGTGATCTGGATGATGGGATCAACCGTACCCTGATGAGGCTTGCTGATGACACCAAACTGAGTGGGGAAGTGGACATTTCAGAAGGCAGAGCCACCCTGCAGGGAGACCTGGAGAGGCTGGAAGAGTGGGCTAACAAGAATCTCATGAAGTTCAACGAGGATAAGAGTAAGGTCTTGCACCTGGGAAAACATAATCCAGGTGTGCAGCACAGGCTGGGATCTACCCGTCTGGGGAGCAGCTCTGCAGAAAGGGACCTGCAGGTCCCGGTGGACAACAAGCTCAATGTGAGTGAACAGTGTGCTGCTGCGGCAAAGAAAGCCAACAGGGTGCTGGGTTGCATCAACAAGGGCGTCACCAGCAGAGATAAAGAAGTCATTATCCCACTGCTCAGCGCTGGTCGGGCCACACCTGGAATGCTGTGCTCAGTTTGGGTCCCTGCTATACAAGAAGGATGTGGAGAAGCTGGAGAGGGTCCAGAGAAGGGCCACCAAGATGATCCCAGGACTGGGAAGCCTGCCGTAGGAGGAAAGGCTGAGAGAACTGGGATTGTTCAGTCTTGAGAAGGCTTAGGGGAGACCTTATTGCCATGTTCCAGTATTTCAAGGGTGGCTACAAAGAAGGTGGAGACTCCCTTTTTACAAGGAGTCACATGGAAAAGACGAGGGGTGATGGGTACAAGTTACTCCTGGGGAGTTTCCAGTTGGGCACAAGAGGACAATTTTTCACAATGAGAACAGTCAGCCCTTGGAACAGTCTCCCCAGGGGATGGTGGATTCCCCAACATCAGGTACTTTAAGATTCAGCTGGACAGGGCGCTGGGCCGTCTTGTCTAGACCGTGCTTCTGCCAAGAAAGGTTGAACTGGGTGATCCTCGAGGTTTCTTCCAACCTGGTATTCTATGATTATATGACTTATAAATATTTATAAAGAGGAAATAAAGGTGAAAACTGTCATACTAAAGTAAATTTCATGTACCAAGTTTAAACAAGGGATATCGGTGCTCTAACGATCCTCAGGCCTCTTAGTTCGGATGTGCAAGAAAAGTGCCTTGACATAGATGGAGAAAATCCTTTAGGAAGAAACTCAGCACCAGCTTGTGTACAAGAAAATGTTGTTCAGTGTTAATGAGCTATCTGCTGCCAAATCGTCACTCATCCTTACTACATTTAGGTAAGACCTCACTCAGCCTGACAGCTGTAATCACCACCTTTCATCTAAGACAGGGTAAGTAAGAACATAGTTAAACTACTAAGTAACTCCACCCCAAGAACACGGCTCTGTCCAAAGAAGAGCTTACCTAGGGAATGAAGATGGGTTTTTTGGACAGTGTTTTGCCTGAAGGCATAAAATCAGGGGGTGCTGGTTAAATGGCAAAGTCAAATTAATAATTTTCTGCTTTCATGACATGGTGCATTGCCTTCCTTAGGCATGCTTGTGATACCAAGTACAAAATCATATCGCAATAATGGTTTTGTTTACAATATGCCACAGCATTAGTACCTGGGCACAAGGAAAACAACTTGGAAAACAGGAATGTGGAGATTAAAGACTGAGTGGGTGTAGCTTTCTGAGAAATAAAAGTACAGCAATGAAGAAAAGATAGCTTTGCCCTGAGCCAAAAAGGAAGCTGAAGAGTTTTCAGGCGCATACTACCTAAAAAGATCTCAGAGCATGGACAAAAGTACTTTGCTTTATTGTTTGATTTCTGCTGTGTTCAGGGAATCAAAACTTTATTTGTAAAGAGGATTTCATCAAGAGAGTAATGCCTGACTGAATCATCATTTTCTCATCCTGAATAGAATGACTCACGAAAAGCTGAATTTTGCTAGCTCTACAAAAGAAGAGACGATAGAATATCAGCTGCAACATTATGAACTGCAGCCCCTTAGGACTTTTGGGGTACAGATTTGGTTCCCAGTTTTATGTAAGTTCTGGATGTGTTGATGGAAACTCTCATCGATACTGTAGGTTCTGCTACACCAGGTAGCGTGATTAGATTTAACCAGTTGGCTTCAGAAACTTGAGTCCTATCTCAAGAATCAGCTTTCAAAGACCCTATAGATACATCCAAAGTGGTACTAAGCGTCTTCCAGAATCCTGTAGAAATCCTGCAAAATGCTTAAATTCACCATTTTCAGCCCTTGAGACACTTCAGAGCAGCGTCTCAGTCCTCTGCTTGTCCTCACTTTGTTGTTCTACAGGTTTAGTGCCTGTCGCTAATACGCAGTCACTATCGCGTGCGTTGCTCAGCAGATGTGGCCTCCGAACATGAAATTTTTTTTCTGGGCAGACAAAAGCTCTCCCATGCTACGAGACAAAGCAGTCACCATGAAAATGCATTTACAGAATTCCAAGTTGGGATAAAAATCTAGGAAAAAACCCACCACGCCTGCCAAGGTAGGCTACAGCAGTCTCTATGTCTCCATTAAAAGATAATTTCCCGTTACATACAGACTAACGCTATCCAGCTATATTAATTACCGCCCACCTAAATCCTGCTTTGCGCAGTCTGTGCTTTTCTGTAGGCGTGAATTTCATGCTAAATGTAAACAGTGTTGCTGTCTTCATGCCTGGGAGAATGACAGAACGATATCAAAAGCATTGTCAAACTCAGGGAAAAAGGCACAGGTTGTGAAGAAGCCATTTGTGGGCGGAAGATTTGACTTTCACTTTCAATTTAAAGAACTGCTTTTTGATTATGAAGATGGCATATAATTCTCGATTCTTTTTTAAAATTCAATAATTTAACAACATCAAAAAAAAAAAAAAAAAGAGAGCAAGATATATTTCGGGAATAACTGTCCTCATAGCATGGTTTGCACAACCCGCATATGTAGAGAAGGAAAATTGGGAACTGCACTTAAATATTTATTGAATTTGAGGAAATGACATATATATCATATTAAGAAGATACTAAAACGTCACAACTGCCAAAACAGTAAGCACTTATTCTGATAACCTTTATCTTTACAAAGGTAAGATGTGAATGACATTTTGGTCACAAGAATGGCTGTGAAAAGGCAGCGTTCCCACCGTGTGAATGCAGACATGGACATACGTACTTGCATGCACAGCTCTTACGCTCAAAATTTCATAGAGTTGTTCTGAACTCTCTGCTGCTTTGAAAGTCATCCAGAGCAAGCCCAGGAAAAATTCTGACTAGCTCAGCTGAAAAACCAATATAATACCAAAAAAGAATATTTCCAATGATATTTGTAGTGAATACTCAATATACAATGAACACATTGACTTTGTTGGTAACGGTGTAGTTACTAAAAGATTCCAAAAATCCAAATAGGAACACATTTGCTCATAATTTGTACACAGAAAAAAGAAACAAGATGCATTACTGAGTAGAAAATCAGTAATCTTCCAAATGAGTGACATGTAGGAAAAATATTTCACTTTTAAAATTAGTGCTGGGTACGGAATTCTGCCTTGCTTCTGGTTTATATTCTTCCTCTAAATCCATAGTTCAAAAATACTATTTTTAGGCAATTATGAGTTACTTAGCCCATCTTCTGCACATTACATATTCTGTGAATTATTCTGTGTTCATATTGGGGTGTGTGAGGGTGTGTGTGTGTGCATAATTGAATATGGGTTTTATTTTATATCTTTTTTTGGTTAGTATTCTCTTGCTGCTGTTCTCTGATACCCCAGAAAAGACATCCCTAACACATATGGAAGTATCATTTTAAGGTACAGAAGTCAGAAATTAGATTTTAATTTTCGGTGTACAGTGAAAGCAAAGGCAGTTTTCTGTAGAATAAGAGATTTATTGAAATATGGTTTATTCTGCTTATTAT
Organism: Sterna hirundo; assembly: GCA_009819605.1. Lineage (NCBI taxonomy): Eukaryota > Metazoa > Chordata > Aves > Charadriiformes > Laridae > Sterna > Sterna hirundo. Next base: position 3,580,791 of record CM020441.1, read on the forward strand.
ATCATTGATCTTCACAGTCCTGCACTTAGGAGCCATTTTTATAGGCACTTTACAAATGAATAGCGAGATAAGATTAAATGATAATATCAATTTTGTATGGCAAATAGCCTGCATAATTCAGGTGGAAGATAAATTTAAAATTACATAGATGACACAAGAAAAACATTGAGTTGAAAATAAAACTGGCTATGTACTGCCTTAGTCGCAATCTTTTTTTTTCAACTTTGTTTATTGTGAAACACGAGTGCTCTGCTTGCTCATTAGTATTCATATCGACGTCTGCCCAAAGAAGAAATGGAAATGTACCCTACCATCCGATGGCCTCTTTTATATTCTTTTGCCTTGTTTTAGTTTATTCATCAAATCCTGAGAGTAACAGGCAGTGAGCAGAGGTGAACCAGCTATGCCACACATTTTCCTGTATTGGAGCTGTACAATTATGTGACGGCAAGTATTGATAAACTTCAGCGTAGTCGTAATTTTGCCACAACGGTGGCACTAAATTATTTTGCTCGACAGTGAATCAGCTCAGCTCAGCTCAAAGTCCATCCTTCAAGGATTCCCACCTGCTGAATAAAACTCTACTTTAGGTTCTGTCAAATGCTTTTTTCTGGAGAATTAGAAAGGGAAGAATCCTGTTCACTGATGATAACAAATTACAAGCTAGTGTGAGATGACAGAAAAAAAGAAAAGCAAATTGATCTTCAGTGAAATTCTGTGGTGGAATCAGGGAACGAAGCAGGTTTTTGAAAGGACCAAATTGAAAATAAATGAATAAAATATTCAAAGTTAAACTATTTTTCATTAAACAATAGCTCTAAAACTTTAGATTTTTTTTCCTACTTGTAGCACTTTTAACGTCTCTAGGAGGAATTTTTGCAGTAAGTTCTTTTGCTAATAAATCTGTGAATTACATTTTTCAGCTCTGAAAGATTGACCCTGTCTTTCCAGAAAGTGCAATACAGTTCCACAAAGTGAAATAAACTACTGCTACATTTCAGTGATTTGCAAAGAGAAGACTTTTTTTTGTCTAAGTGTATGTTAGGCATTTGTTTACAATTACCAAAAACAGTTTGAAGAGCAAAGAATCCCAGGCATTGTAAGAAGTAAATTATCTGTACATATGTAATTGCTTATCATAGTTACCATGACACCTTATCACAGAGAAAGATCAAAACATAGATTTTCCATTTCTTTCAGGTTATAGTACTATCGTAGCAAAAATAGTGTTTTATTCTTAATGTGGCATCGCTACCCTGCTAACCAGGAGGACGAACTTTGTCATTAATGTCCCTGGCTTTAGATTTCCTAACATTTAGTCTAAGTTTGGTTTATATCCTCTCTATCTGTTGGAACCATCCCATTCTCTCTTCGTCATGTAAGAGCTTGAGAAGGGGAGCAATTTTCTCAACAACCCAGTGCAACTAAGAGGATGCAGTAGCTGTTAGAATCAGTGGCATTACTTGAAACTAGTCTCATATCTATTCATATATAACCATATCTACCCATATCTAAGCAGGCTTGCACTTGTTCCATGGGATTGTTCTTAATTTCTGACAGTAAAATATATTACAGGTCCAAAAACCAATCTTTTAAAATAAAACTTCGGTATCATCTGAATCTTATGAAAATAAATTGATTTTTCCATTGAGTAACTGAAAAAAAAAATGGGCCAAATCTGCCTTAAGACCTCTATTGCACATACAATACTAATGTAGGTCTAATGATTAATATATTGTATATATGTAAGCAATATATTTTAAATTTGTGTTTTTAAAATAACATATTTTTTTTTACTCCTGAAAAAAAATACCAAATCTTATGAGTGATTTAGAGAGATTCATCTTTCTTATTCCATCCCATTGAGAGAATATACTTATATTAAAGACGTCTCTGAACATTTTATCTGACTTGAGTACAAAAAAGCCTTTGCCCTAATGCCAACTAACATACTACAAATTCAACTACTAAATTCACAGCACAAACTATGAAAGGGGAATTGCTCTTGACCTGTGTAGGATCAGGTTCAGAATTATTTGTTGAATAGACTGCCTTTGTACAGCTTATTCATGTTAATAGTTCCAGTTATGTATTTCTTTGTAACCCAAAATGTTTTACATACCATCAGAAGCTAATACACTAAAATTTCTTGATTTTTTTTGGTAGCACCCGTTCTAAACGTTCTTGATTTATCAAATACTATTGTGGTATTGCAGAGAAACCATTCCGAATTGACTGCGTACAATACAAGAATAAGCTCCTGTTCCCTAATCAATACTCCAGCATCTTCAAAATGATGTATGAAAACAGAAGAAGGAACGTGGAGTTTTATTGGAACTGATCATAATAAATATACACTTTCAAAAATTTATTTATAGGGGTATAAAGACATGACTTTCTGAAATAGAAAAAAGGTATGTCTTCCTTCTAATGAAGTAGAGATTAGTGTTGCTGGTATGAAGATCGATGGTGCTGGAGTTAGTTTAGCCTGAAAGTTGTAAGTGATCTGCCACAAGCGCCTACTGGAATAGAAGGGCAGCTTGCACCCAGCCTAAGATCTTTTTCAGAATGTTTATTAGGAAATAGAATCAGAGAATCGTAGAATCATAGAATGGTTTACGTTGGAAGGGACCTTAAAGACCATCTCATTCCACCCCCTGCCCTGGGCAGGGACACCTCCCACCAGCCCAGGTTGCTCCAAGCCCCGTCCAACCTGGCCTTGAACCCCTCCAGGGATGGGGCAGCCACAGCTTCTCGGGGCAACCTGGGCCAGGGGCTCACCACCCTCACAGCCAAGAATTTCTTCCTCAGATCTCATCTCAATCTCCCCTCTGTCAGTGTAAAACCATTTCCCCTCGTCCAATGGCTCCCCTCCCCGATCAAGAGTCCCTTCCGATGAAATAGAAATATCCACACCGTCATTTGAGTTGAGAAACCCATCTCCTAGTTGCTTGTTTTTCTTTCATTTCTTTTGATCTCCACATACCATTGTCCAAGAATTGGTATCCAGATTTTGTAGAGAGGAAGGGTGTGAGTCTCTGGCTGCTGACTGCGGGGCCAAAGGGCAAAGCCAAACCTACACGCTGCTCAAGAGCTTAAAGATTTTGAGCTGAACTTCATATTGACCTTTTTAGACCTGTGTTTTGTGAACTAGCTCAACTGACTTAGGGTGAGATTTATCCCAGCGAAGAGTGTCCTTTTGATGGCTTTGCTAAGATTAAGAAATGTGGTGTTTTTCATCCAGTGAGCATGCATTAAGCTATGCTGTCAGAAGAACCTTTAAATGCCTTACAGCAAGGGTGTGTAAATTAATGAATATGTAGAGGGGACAGAGTATATGCACTCTGGAGAGATGGAGTATATGCACTCTGGGAGAGATGGAGTAAAAGTGATAAGGAAGATGCCTCACAAATGAGGATGTGTAAAGCATTGGCTGAGTTTGTTGGACAACCTTGCCTAAGGAGGGCGAGGTGTTGTTTCCTCACTGCTGGGATGCGTGGCTAAAGTAAAACTTTTGAGCAGAGAGGAAGAACGTCCCTCGGTTTCATTTTAAAATGGACATGTGTCCGGCCAAGGATATCACAAGGTATGGCTGAAGTTTTTAAAGTGACGTGTACTAATTAGTTGTGCAGACGTGACTTGTGCAAGTGCCGCTTTAACATTTTTCAAGTTTGCTGTGGGATATCTTTGGCCAGATTGAGGTCAGAAAACTCAGCTCAAGCCCTTTTGGTTGTTTTTTTGGTTGGTTGGTTCTTAAGCGCCGTAGTAATTCAGAGGAGTAGCAAGACAAATGCTTTGTGAGTCAAAGCTCTGCTTTTAAAATCAGTTTGAACGTTGAGTAAGGAAAGCTAGTTTTTCATTTAAGTCCCTTACCAAGAATTTTAGGGTTATGCTCTAATTGCAGCATTCTGCCTAAAAGACACACTGTAAATATTACAGTCATTTTTTTTTTTTAATATATATTCTTGCTGTGACCCTCAATGGCTTGTCACAACATTCACATCATAACATATTGTGAGGCAGTACTAAAAGAGTAATTACTTGCAATATTTGGAGCAACTCCAGATACATTTTTTGAGATACCTTCAGTGAAAGCCAGCTCAGTGCACTGAAAGCGCTACAGTAACCGAGTTTTCCTTTTCTCTATTTTGTTGTGCAATTTTAAAATCAGTAATTTTCCTGAAAATCTTTGCGTGTTTTGGAATTTAAAGCCTATTCTGATAGATATAGACTGGCTTAAAGTTAGCAATAATTTCTCACTTTTGAGCAGTAACACAACCAGCAGTAGTCCTATTAGAATTTCAAAATGATTTAGTAACATAGGAAACGTAATGAAGGCTGAAAAATTATGAGAAAACCATATTTTATCTCCCTCCACATACACTATTATATATAAACATATACATACTGTGACATAATCAAATATTGCAGAGCTAGAAAGACAAACAAGGTAAATACAAAGTAAATTTTACAAGATTAATGGTAATACCATTGCTGCAAAAGGCACAGTGAAAAAAAATAGAAGGCTTCAAAAAGGCAGTGGGAATGAATTAAAATAACAATGGAATGCCAAATCCTAGGGCTAAATCCCGTGAATTTCAAAGCACCTTCACATTAATTCATAAATAATTGAGCTTATTAGGGGGCAATAATAAAGGATGTTGGGAAAGTATGGTAAGTACAGGCTCTATAGGGAAAAAGCACCGCGTTTGATGAGTGCCAAGTTTCACTGGGATCCATCTGAAATTTCATGAACATCTTTAGCATGACCGGCTGGAAGGTCCCTGGGCAACTTGTCTTTATTTGCCAGGTGGGAAAAAGTACGTGTGTACTTACTTCCCATTAACTTAGTACTTAGAAAGAGTTCTAGAAATTGCTGCTGAGGTTGCTTGGCCGTTCTTAGAGAGATGTAATCACACATTTCCTGAGCTTGAGCGTGTGAGAGAATCTAACCCTACATAAGAGCTCCAATTGTTATTCATATATTCATTGTGTTGTACTTGTTCATTTCCGTCAGCTGTTGACTTTAGGATTTCATTGGTTTGTTTGTCATTAAAAACCTTATCTTTCCAATCAATAATAAATATCATCTGGGAAAAGAAACAAACAAAAGAACAAACAAACAAAGAGACAGACTAGAACACAGTGTCCAGAGAAATAAACGTCTCTGTTTGAAAAAAAATCAGTTGTAAATAGAAGACCCTCATTCATGTTGTAAATAGAAGACCCTCGTTCAGCCAGCGCCAAATCATTTCAGACTGTTTATTTTTCTAATTCTTTCTTTCCTGGTTGAAGCATTTTACGAGTCTATTTCCAAAGGCGTAATGTTCCTCCCAGCTTTGGAAATTCTAGCCCTTCCACAGGTCTTAGAGAGAGAGACTGAGAATGAATATACGGTGAAGAGAGATTTAGTGTTATGAACCAAGAATTGAAGTTGATGTGAAAGAAACATTCTAGATTTTGATCTGATCTTCTTTCTTGCTTTGCATATTTTGAATTAAAACTCTATAGATCAGCACAGGAAGAAAAAACGGTGCCGTTTCTGCAAACAGCTTTCTAAAATATATCTCCTTGAGGAGCAGTACTTTTGGAAATTAATGGCCAAGACACGCAGTTAATAATCCTTTTTTAGCTTTGCTTTGTTCTCAGAGATCATTGTTTAGTCATTCTCTTCTTTCTCATTGCTACAGACTGAGCTATTCTTACACTGTTGAATATTTACTCGTGCTCCTTCCAATAAATGACTTATGAGAGGTTGTGCTTACCAGTATAAGAGTTTCTCCTCTAAGGTAATATATTAGTACTTTCACGATGAGTAAGTCTTCCCCTAAGTGCTAATGCTTTGTGTGTGTCAGCACGCCTTTCTCTCTGCGGCTGACCCACAAAGCTTTAAGTCTGCTTCTCTTCCAGCTCTCTACTCAAGTTTTCTCATTGCAGACGAGAGATGCAATGGTGGAACGGGCTTTTGTTCCAATATTTAACTCTTAAGTAGGTCATACCTACCACCTTAGGTAGGTCAAACCAAGCCCAAGACTTTGACCGCCAGATTTACGAATTATTTAAATAATTACATAATTGCTAAGTCTGTTCTCTGCCCTGAATTCAGTTTTATCTTAGTTATCAATTAGCATAGGCTATAATCACAGTTTAATGCTTTCCTAAGAACAATTTTGGACTGTTCTTATGACAATAAGATAAACCTAGGGTACATTTTTCCTTTTCAGAAGCAGCATGAGAGATGAATCTATAATATTTCACAGTAAACATTGCTATTAGCAAAGTATACAAAAGCCTCCAAGACTTAAGAACAGAAATCAAAAGCTTTACCTTCTCAGGTCTGCCAGGGAGGCTGTAGTGAAGCTGAAGAATTTTAAAAATAACTGAGAACGCGGCGAGGGAGTGGTTGTCCTCAGAACAGGGTGGCAACGTGGGCGTGCAATTCAGGGGAGATTTCAAAGGTGAAAGCAATAGTGTTTTCCTCACTCACCTTTCTGAAGATGGATGTTATTCTTCAATAATTTAAGCCCTTTTGCATTCTGATATGTTTCTCTCAGTCCTGCGTCTTCCTCCATTCCATTCTATTTAGAGAACATCCATATGGTCCTCTAAATTGTTTTGGGGAAAAGTAGTCATTAGTCGAATCAAAGTGGTTTGATACAGCTCTCCAGAAAGAGATGAGATCAAAGGCTAGAAGGTTCTTAAAGCCATCACTGTGGTTGCTACAGACTCTGCAGGGACCGATATTTTATACAAACTTGAGAAAAGTTGCTGGCTTTTACTTGCCTTCAAAAGGTATAAAACTTACTTGATTGTGAGGAGGGTTTTTTTTTGTTTTGCTAAAACTTGAAAGAAGTGTTGGCATTGCATTACTTACTTTTTAGGTCCTTTACATATTTAGAAACTTTTTACTGACCTCATCTGGGCCTCTTTCCCAAACCTCACTCTACTTCCTAATTAGTTTTAATGCCAGAAGTCTAGGGTTTTTTTTTTTTGTTTTATTATGGTATAGCAAAGCTGCACCACAAGATAGATTTATAAAACCTTAAGTAGATCTTAGCAGATGCTTTTGCTGCCAGGCGTCAAATTTATTCCTGTCAGTGTACAGCCAATACTTTGTTAGAGGTAAAATTCACCCTCTCTTGAGTTATTAAAGAAGAATTAGAACACTGTTTCCTATACCTACAAAATGTTCTCCCCAGATTTTCCTTTTTTGGTGTCTTTCTTTCACGGATACAGTTTTGGCCAAATTGCTTCATAGTCTGATTACTTTTTTAAGGTATCCATTAGTTAGTATTTACTTTCAGTATACAGTATTCAGCCACTTCTAGACCCTATAAAAACTTATCGTGACTGTTCAGTGATTTTCAATGTTCAATGATTTCCACAATGAACTTGTGGGAGTTCAGCAGTTTTCTAGACGCCACGAGATACAAGATTACCAGGAGAGCTGTATATAAGCTTGTAATTCAAAGTTAACCACATGACCTACAGAGGCTAATATGATCTTCCATAATTCACATCGTTGTTGGGTCGTCCTCTTTTTGACTCTTCTTATCCTGCAAAATAAACTTGTGCCCACGTTTTTTCTTCCTGTCTTAGATTTCAGCCTTATTTTAAAAAAAGAAGAAAAAAAAAAGAATGGTTAAGACAGTAGTTTCCTTTGATGTTTTATTTATTGTGCCACACTTGCAATACTGGATGCCATTCAGGTAGCGCACTAACGAAAAGAGAATACAGTCTGCCGGACAGTACAAGTCTATTCCCCTTTTCTATTGAATATTAGGTTTGAAGTAGATGTGAAGTAAGTGTTGCTAATTTGTATTGAGCTCTGTAAAATTAATTACCCCCAAAACCAGATTGAAATGACGTTTTTGGTTAAATATCTCTTCTCTCTCAGTTTTCACAGGTTTTAAGAAAGCAATCAAAATTTTAGCAGCTGTAGAGGGGAAATGGGTTTTGAAATCGTAACTTTTTAAATATAAATATTCTGTAATTTAGTGTGTTAACTATGAAAAAAAAGTGTTTTCCTGCCTAGTATTCACTGTAAACATGAAAGAAGCAGCTTCTGGCCTAGGGAGCCAAGGAGATCAGGATTGAGGAAAAGGAAGTGAAAGGAAGTGAAAAAAATGTAGGAATGTTAGTAAATTCTTGGAAGAACAAGTGGCCAGGAATTGGATGGAGAAGGGAAAAGCAAATAGAAAAAGTGAAAAGAAAATACAGCATAAAGGACAATACAGAAAAAAGGATAATGCAGAGTTTTATAATGCAGAGTTTTTCCCAGACAAACAAAACAAAAACATAGAAACAAAAAAGGCAGGAATTCAGAGAGAACGTGGGCTAGAATGAATCTGTGCATCTCAGCTGTAGCCAAGGTTTGAACTGAACATTTAAGAAATGCTTCCTAGATTTTCCCAGACAATTCTTTTGGCCAATCCTTCAAAACCCAAATGACTATATTAATTATCTGTGGCTAAACATCTGGACAGTTAAATGATTTTGGGAAGCAAATTAAATCTTCGCCTAGTCATTTTATTCTGCTGCTAATTTTGATTGGCCTAGTATTCTGGCTTTATTAAGAATATACTTTATTACAGTGGAGGGCCTATCTAATGAGAAATGGCAGAACGTCGGTTTCAAGGCGAAACCCAAGCGAGATCTGCGGATGAATTCTTCGCTACACCTTCACCATCAGTACAAAGCATGGGACAGGACAGGATGCAGCACATAATGCAGCTCAAAATGGTTTGTTCTCCTTTTTTCTCTTATCCTGGGGACATTTTAGCAAGGGCTAATGTAAGGGATATGTGTTGAGCTGTATTCTATGCATAGAACTCCCATGGAAACCTGGAGAAGCTGAGCCCGTGTCAGAACACCATCAGCTACTGACTCATTACACACTTGAGTGAGAAAAGCCAGGGTGGGGGCAGAGAGAGGAGAAACAACTGCAAAACTGGCTGTATGATTCTTGGAACATCTGTTCTGAAGCCGCGTAGTGCCTGCCAATGTGCAGGGAGGATGCTGGGTCCAGGCTTTAATTCGGGGATCTGGCCAGTATAAAAAAATAATCAGTGCACTGCTCTCCACTGAGCATTAGGCAAGGGGAGAGGCATTATTAAAACACTAAACTGTGTGCGCAGTTTCTCCACTCTGTTTTATTGGCTCACGTTCAGCCATTTTCACTATAAGAAGAATTAGATACGTACCCCATTCTAGGGGTATATATTTATGGTACAGGAAAGCTGGGGAGAGACTCTGGATCAGGGAGGGGAGCCATAGGATGAGGGGGAAGGGTTTTACACTGAAATAGGGGAGACTAAGATGAGATGAGGCAGAAATTCTTGGCTGTGAGGGGGGTGAGCCCCTGGCCCAGGTTGCCCAGAGAAGCTGTGGCTGCCCCATCCCTGGAGGGGTTCAAGGCCAGGTTGGACGGGGCTTGGAGCAACCTGGGCTGGTGGGAGGTGTCCCTGCCCAGGGCAGGGGGTGGCACTGGGGGGACTTTAACATCCCTTCCAACCTAAATCATTCTATGATACTTATGTATAGCCTCTGTGTGAAATTCAAGGAGTGGTTGCAAAGTTCAGGCAGAACCCACTCTTAGGTTTTAAGCTCCGGTGTGAAGGCCATTTAGCCTCATGTGTTAAATGCTGTGTCCGAGATCTTTTTTCCTCACAGGACCTATGAATTTGTACAGAGAAGTGTGTTGTTACAGTTTTATGACACGTGGACCACAGTCCACTCCCAGCCAGTCTTCTTAACAGGTAGATGACCACAGATCATGCTTGTTTACCTGTTTTGGTATGTGTTGTGTTGTACACCTACGGGCCAAACTTTCTAAAATGTCTATGTGTCTTAGGATCCAAAATTCCATGCACAAGTACCGCTGAATACCCGTGGGGTTTGTGTTTCCCAGGGCCAGGTTTGTAAAGATATGTAGGTGCCTAACTCCCAATTTTCTCTTTCCTTTCATTCCTAAGTTATTCAATGAAAGTTTCATGCCTCTGGATGCAAAGAAGGACCTGAAGGCATGAAACCGCACAAAGTAATCCCTGTGAACTGCCAACGGAACTTCTGCAGGTTGCCATCTAAGAGAGAAATATCACTAAATAAAGGTAAGAGCTGAAAATCGTCTATATCACTAGGAAGTATCACTCTTTGCATCAGCTGCAGCTCCCAATACTTTGATCAGATTGTTTCAAGTGATTTAGACACACCTTCTCTGCTGTTGTCTTCATTATGTATCTTCTGTTCTCCTTGTCTCCTGCTATGTCTGATATTACAGTCTGACACCTTAAAAATCCATGGCATTCTGTTAAACCCTGTCTATGCTCTTCATGCAGCATAGGCTGGATACAACTCAGTCTGCAGGGGAATAATACATTAAATTTTAAGCGTGCAATTGTTAGCCCTCTCCTCCCTTCTTATACATGCCCTTAAGTTTCGTTCTAGCTTCACCCACAAACAGTATCTTCTCTATTTAGTATAAAATGTGGCAGTCCCGTTTACTTCTTTTCATAAAAATTGCTATTCCTGACTAAATACATTGTAATTTTTACTAACTGGCACGCACTTGAATCATTCCTCATCATTCTCTTTTGCATAATGCTTTTTAAACTTTTTCTCTGCATCCTTCCCATTTCTCCATAATATCATTTTATACTTTTCTTAGGGTGTTCTCCCAGCTCCTCAATCCAGATACCAATGTCAGATTTGTTCCTACAGTATCCCTCGTTTTCAGTGATCGCATTTTTGCCTGTTTCCATGCCAGAGATCATACTGTGTTTTCATCCCACAGTTCTTCCCTGAGGATCTACTGTGATGCCAAAAAGAAATCAGCCAGCTAATAACGACAGCAGTTACAATTTTCTACAGGGTTTGTTGTAGTTTTCTTTTTTTTTTTTTTCTTTTTTCAAATCTCATCCCTTTATCTTTTTTGGGGGTGGTTAGATCATAACTTTTTTTCTTTCATATTTGTTGCTTTATGTCTAGAACGTGCTACTTACAAAAGCCAGCATCTGTTAAAACTTATAATAGAAAGAGAGCTGGCATTCAAGTATTCTTTCAACGGAAGGCACAACTCGCATCCTTATTTATATGAATTTTGCTCAGACCTCCGACCTCTCCCATCTCTCTCTTCCATATTTAACCAGAAATCATTGGTAAATCCCTTAAAGCGTTCTGAAACTCTCTTCTGAATACACATGTTACTTTCTGATCGGAACATCACCTGCTGACTGTCAAGTGTCATTTGGTTTTGGGTTGAAGCACAAAGGATGAAAACGATTTCTTGAGGAAATTTTCCCATTTTCATTGGGAAGGTAATTCTTGAAATTCTAAATAACCCTGATGAAAATAGCTGCTTGTACGGTGACTCTGAAGCTGCTGTCCTAAAAGAAATGCCAACTATGTAATTGTTTTTCCTTCCAGCTGGCGGGGGAGCCACAGGGATATTGCCAGAACTAATTGCTGATTATTATAAACAAAGATACATTTTGTATAAAAAAAACCAAAAGCAAGCGAACCTTTTGTTCTCTAGAAAATGATTGTCATCATTAGGGAGTATAAGTGTTTATTTCTATGCGATAATATAATTCAACTAATATAGAATGTAATTGTTTTGAAAAAAGGAGAAAAATAATCTCAAGTCAGCTTTGTGGGTGGGTGGGGAAATATAAACCCTGAATTGAACTTAATTGTTATTACAGATGAATGATTTGGGACTCATTTGTATGTGATTTGTTTTCTTCCGTTAGTTATGTCTTACCCCTGCGTTATACATTTGAGCCCAGGTGTTATGACTTAATTTATATGTTGCCCATGCCCTCTGTATTGCCATTAAATAGGTAGTTACCAAATACCCATATAACTAGCAAGTTCTAGATATAGAACTATCTTGGATTTAATATTCACCCACTTTTTCTATTTTTCTTTCTGTTGTTGGAATAGTCCACCCCGAAGCACTGCTTTTACGAAAAGTGTTTTACGTACGTTTCTCTTACATACAGCTTTCAGGGGTAGAAAAAAACCCTTTTTTTCCCTCCAATTTTTTTTTCTTTGAATGCACAAAAGGGCCTTTTTCACCTTTTCTCAAGGACTTTGAAACGGACAGTAAAGAGTCATATCCTAGAAAAATAATTTAAGTCCTGATTTCTCATAGTCTTTCCTAATGTCATCTTATTTTTAAGAGGTAACATTTGGGCTTGCTGGGCCACTTGAGGTTTAATAGAAATCAAGATTTGTGTGGATGAGATCTTTAAGATTTACTCATGGAAGATCAATTAACTTCTTACAGAGGCTTTTGGATGCTGAATGCTGCAGAGGGGCCAAGTATCCTGGAAAAGCGGGTTTCTTATATACTATGGCCTAGATTAAGTTTGTAATGAAGGGAGAAATACTCTTCCATACATCTTGCGTTTTGCATGCAGAAGAGTCTTTTGGAGATTTCAGAACTGATAAGGCCTCAAGCACATTCAGAGAATAATTTCTGTGATTTTAATATAATCTGTTGTGACTTCTGTTGGCCTAAATCATTAGAATCCACCCCAATGAAAGTAAAAGCTTGGCTTTCAGGAGCACACACGAACACGGGCAAAAGCTTTTTTTTTTTTTTTTTTTTTTGCATGTCATAGTTCCTGCAACAACTTCCCGGAGCTATACAGCTCATCTGCAAATGAATTTCACTTTGTGCCTAAGTACGATACACACACTGAAGGGAACTGGAACAAATTGGCACTTCATTCCACAATGGGAATAAAATATTTTTCCTGATCGCAGCTTTTCCCAAGAACTAAGCAAATTAGGGAAATAAAGGCCATTAAGTAAAATTAGATTTTACGCTATTTAACAGGTGTTTTGGTCTATTTTACCCTGAGGGTAGATCACAATGCAGTCCAAAAAGTTAATTGTTCGATAATTGTACAGTTTGCACATTTATTTCCAGCAGTTTAGTCTATAGCATAGTTCTGTTAAACTTCTGTCATCTATCTTTGGACCTGTTCTTTCTTCAATGCATCCAAGACTTATAAAGAACAATAGCTTAACTGTATTTTGAGAGCATTTGCATCTCATATTTTCTGGAACACCGGATAAACCATCTAAGAAACAGAACTGGAATCAGGAGCTATTGTAACAAATTTATGTTCCTTAGGACATCACTGAAAGAAGAAAAAGAGCATTCCCTGCTCATTTTCAATACAAATTTTCCTGAAAGAGTGAGAATCACAAACAGAATAAATTGTTTCGCGCTGCAAAATATAGCCCCTGAAGGCCTTGCTCGAGAGGAACGGCAGACAGACTCTGTTAGCGTAGAACCGTATGTTCAACCCCCAAAAATACGCGGATATTTTTCACAGTGCAATGTTTTGATATGGAAAACAACAGGAAAAGCCAACAGCCCCCCCCCACCCCAAACGAAACACGAAATCCCACCTCACTGAACGCAGTGTAAGGACATCATTCAGCAGCGCACCTGTGAGGACCTGTCTCCTCTCTGTGCAATGTGTGCCCCAAATACATCAAAAATACACTATTGTCCGGAAAAACATAAACTAAAAAAAACAGTCAGGACTCCACCTACACAACTAAAAATACTTTTTCACGTCTTCTCTGTCTGAAATGGGGTCACTGGAAGCTTCTGTTTACCATATCCCATTTAAGCACTTAATCAGCTAACTATTGTATAAATACCCACGCCATCGACTTCTTGGATTTCTCATACAATAGTAGTAAGCAAAGCTGTCCAGAAATGGAAATAAAATCCTAACCCGGTACCCCAAGATCTAAACCTTTACGCTGCTCCTTCCTATTCAGCTGTGAGAATGAGTTCTTGGCTCTTTTCTCCTGGCAAAAGCCCCGCAGGGATTTCTTCCCCTCTCCTGGCCCAGCCTTCCGCAAAAGCATTGAGTCAGAATGGCCTGCTTGCCTCAGCCAATGTCTCCCCAAACGAAAGCTTCCAAAAATTTGTGAGAGAAGACACTAGCGTTTAAAAGGACAGTTCTGTACCTGGGAGCACTTCTGGATTCAGATACTTTCTGGTTTCAGATACTTTCTGAGTGAACTTGTAAATCTTCAGACGCTGGACATTTATACCTGGGAGAACAGAAAAGCAAAATTTCACAAAAAGAACAAAAAAAAAAAAAAAAGTAGGAGGTGACATTGCTAATTCTCACAAGTATAATGCAAGAAAAATCTGAAAAATCATTTATTCTGTGGTAAAAGTTTGAGTTACTCATTCAAATATCATACCTTTTTTTTTTTTTTTTTTGAGTTTTCAAGAACTCATAGCTTAATCTAACTCCTTTATTTGTTAACTATGTACTGCATATAGGTTTGCACAATAAATACGCCTTGCCCTATGTACATAAGAAGGTAAAGTGCATGCTGAGGTATGAAGCACTGACATTTAATTTCCTTTAAAATCTGTAATAAAACCCCTTTCTCTTTAGAAAATCTTTTCAATTTTTTTTTTTTTTTCTTTGCTGGGTCGATCTGTTCTAGGAAAATAGGTTTATGAGCTAATTGACAGTTCGATTTTAATAAGTTATTCTGCAAACTACCTCATAATGATTACTCTAATATTATTTCTAGGTACTATTATTGTTGCACGGCATAGTTTTCCAGTCTTTGCTTTTAATTAATAAGTAGATCTTCACAGTTTTGCAGCAACTTTCAACCCTAATAGAGTTACTCCAGCCGGATAGTGCAGCCTTCCCTTTTGACATTTACTTTTCATCACGTCTAACATCAGTATGTTGTGCAAAATGAGTTAAGGGCATAATGTAGTGTGAAATGGATTTATGCTAATAATAAATTTACGGGCATGAACTCTTATTCCAATTGATAATATAATTTCAATTTTGTGTGAAATTTTGAACATGCATTGCAGCTTTCAGGTGGCTGAAGCCCCAAGATCTTTGACCTCAACCTCATAATTAGAGCCTGTTGTGTAATCTCCAGGAACGCAGCGCCCGTTATTATTATGGCCTCAATAATAGTGACACAGTACTTGATCTCATAGGCTGCTCTTATGCTATAAAATCAACAGAATGCTCCCTGTCCTTTGTGGAACAGATGGGGCAACTGTATGTCTCTCAATTTAGGAAACTCCTTTGAACTGCAATTATTGGTACCATTAACTGATACGAAATTGCATGAGAAGCCTATTAGATGTGACAGCTCTTCACTACTGTCAGGCCAGTTGTGACCAACAGATTTTCCGTGTCATATTCGATATCATCTAACTCAAGGTTAGTGGCTGTGAATGCTTCAGGAGTTAAATATATCTTGATATCTTCTAACACGATTTTTTCTTTCTTCTGTCCCCAGCTCATGCTTGGTCTTCTAAACAGACCCAGCTTACAATGGGACTAAATATAAGATCTCAGTGACACTGCTGTATTTATTTTTTTCCAATGGAAAATATGCATTTGCATTGAGAGAATGAAGTACTCTTTAGGATTGAAAACAGTATGCATTCTACACACGCATGCAGTAGAAATAAATACAGTAGATAGAATGTCAGATCATAGAATTTTAGCCTGATCTATGGTGACATTTACATTTTATATATCTCAGTTTGTACTGAATGGGACCAATTAAGAAAATTCAACTGTAACTTTATTCTCTTCTGTTCCCCAGCTCTAATTTTGAATACCGGTTGCAACTTAAATAGGAAAAAAGCACAAAGCTGTATGCTTTTCAGTGGATTTTAATTCCTCTTAGATACCCCTAAAGAATTAAATACTCTTCATTCTGAAGAGAAACAGAGAAATTGAAAATCTTAAGTTTGCCATAGCCTTCTACAGAACCCTAATTTTGGAAAGGTTTCAAAATCAAACTACCACAGTGGCTCCTGCTTCGTTGGTATCGTGTCAGCATAAGAACCATCTTTTGAATGAGATCAGTAACAGCAAGTAAATCTGTAATAGCAAATATCCCATGTCGATGGACCTGACACGGCGTTCTGAACCATGTCCAGGGAGAAATAAGGCAAATGAAGGGGATAAATAGGTTGCACACTCTTCTCTCTCAGCACTTACTACCTAGGGTTCAGAAACCCTATTCTACGCTATTCTGCACTATTCTACGTTTTCTTATTGGTGGAAGCAACAACTGCCTCGTCTTAAATTCTCCACCAGTGGCATTGCCTGCTCTACATATAAGTGTAGTGTAGAAGACCAAAACACGAACTTATCCATTTTAAAACTGTGTCTTTAGATCAGGTTATAAACAGCTTGATGGGTGGCCAAGTGTTCTTTAACAATTCATAAGCTGCTGGGTAGGTCCACTTAAACATAAATTAGAAACCATCTGCAAAGCTTTTGTAAATTAGAAAGAATAAAAAGTGCTATACAATTTATTATCTTGGGTACACTGTAGGTAGCGTGTTTGGTACAGGTGGGGCTAGCATTCCTGTAATTTGATTTTGTTATACTTTCCTTCTACTGCTGCTTTTCACATAAAACATTGATGTAGTATCTAATCTTGACAATCTGCTAAGAATTATGGCCTGTTTTTCTGTTGGAAATGTCTCATGAACAGTTTAAGGTGTTTCCATCAAACGGTTATCTAGCAGTTTTTAAAACCTGTTTTGGCCTGCTATGAAATCCCAGTTAACAGGGTGTGCTATATTTGGAATATGCTATTTGAACTCTGTGAGGAATCATTTATTTCACAGAGTGACCTTTTTATTCTGCGGTTGCATGCTCTAAGAGACAAGGTCCGTGAACCAAGAAGTTATTGGTATACCGAATCTCTTAGGAAATGCCCAATGCCTTTGAGGATCTAGAAAAATAAAACATGAGGTAAACAACTTTGCGACCTGTGAGAGCTTTACCAAGCCTTATACATCTCTCCGTCCCTTAACTAGCAGACGTACGTCTGAGAAATGGCTTCTGCAGAAGTCTTCACTAGCTTCACAAGGCACGAGGATCCCTTTGATTTTGCGTTTCCCTACACGTTTGTATATGTTTTCATTAGAGCTTTCCACTTGTTCTTCACATCCGTTTTTGCAGTGGAAGAAATGTTTTCTCTCTGTTCAGGTAAAGACAGTAAAATTGTACCTACACCTCGTTTCTCACCGTCACACACTGGTCTCGTCATTCAGTGGTAGATATGAATCCCTCCATCTATTAAACAAGACGGAGAAATCACTGTTCCCTGACCACAGTAGATCCAGGGTGACACCATGAGCGAGGTGAAGCTGAGTGACTCCTGACTCATGAAACCAAGCTCCTGTTTCACCCGTTAGTCTGAACCAAGAAGAAATATTCACCAGGTGAAGAATACTTACACTCACCTCATTTCCTTGCACGCTTGGCTAATACCATCTTTCCTAGATAGGTTCATGTCCCTTTGTTCTACAAGGTAGGTGCCATAACCATGTAAACCATCACCTAAATCTCTGTTGCTTTAACCAAAAGGCAGCAAGTCAGCTTGGGAGAGAGAAGTTTCATACGTGATTTCCTCAGAACTAACATCAACCCAGTCTATGGCAACCAGTACCCTCTCTGCTTTTTCCCAACTCTCCTTTACTTTACTCCTGAAACTGGGAAACCTTTAAGTGTGGCGCTAGCTTTTATTTCCACAAGTTCAGCATTTGAGACTGGAGAGAGTGGATATCCAGAGCTGAAAAACAGCATTAAATTTTACTGGATGTCATTGAAAGTAAGGTAGGCAACATCTGGCCTTCTCAAAACCCTCACTGAGCGAGTGCCTTTGATTTACTGACCAGCACGACTAGAGAATCTGATGACAATTGTTTCTGTCCTATAAAAAATTATTCTGAAAGTTTCAGTAACAGTAAATATAATCTCTTTGAGTATCACACTGTGCTTTTCATTTCAGGCAGGCATTTATAGACTCTGACTGCTCATTGTCTTGTGACTTCCATAATTGCCTTTACTTGGACAAACGAATTACGAAATGCTACCATTTTCATTTGGCAATTTTTTGCCCAGCTATATATGACAGCATAACATAAAAAAAAGGCATTGAAATGTCAAGCATGCTTATAAAACAAAAGAACAGCCTCTGAGTGAATTGTCTACGGTAGGAACAATTCTTAGGGGTACTTTAAGGAAAATACTTTTTAAACACAGATATACATTTTCCAGGTGCGACATATTTCCCTCTGTGCTCTTAAAATCCTTGTGACCTTAAAATCTTGATCTACTAATGCATCATGTAAGATTTCTGCATTTTTCCCCCCCGCCCCAGAAATAAAAACATTTCCTTAATCAGGTGTTGGAATATC
Organism: Sterna hirundo; assembly: GCA_009819605.1. Taxonomy (NCBI): domain Eukaryota; kingdom Metazoa; phylum Chordata; class Aves; order Charadriiformes; family Laridae; genus Sterna; species Sterna hirundo. Next base: position 3,599,041 of record CM020441.1, read on the forward strand.
GGCAGTGGCTTAGAGTCTACTTTATGCCAGCTACTGAATGAACCTGGATTTCTAGTTATTTAACAGATCGGTTAGTTCAAATTTATGGATCACCACACTTTATTTAAAATATTAATTCCGGCTAGAATCATTGTCTTGAGCTCAGCGCAAACATTAAATATAGCAACAACGCAGACAGTCAAGTGTGTACATCGTTCAGCATTCTCCCCGTGCAACCGTGTGTCAAGTCTACCATACCAGTGGCAATAATTAGCAGATCTATTGTTTATTCCGCTGCATTCGAGGAGAATCTTTTCAGCCGCAATTTTTTTTCTGGCCAAGGGACAGCTTTCAAAGAAAGAGAATCGCACAGTGGCACGGCGGCGCATCCCCGAAGCCTGGAAGAACGCAGAAGGCATGTAAATTCAATCCGCTCGTAAACAGATTAGACATTGTTGTATTTGGTTCAGGTCACCGTATTTAACACTTTTTCAAGAAGCCTGTTGTTGAGCTGGGTTCATCAAATAAGACATATGCACATCACAGCTGGGACTGACTGACTGAGCACAGATGTGGATCTACTAAATTGTTTGTGACAGTGAGTGTAGTTAATTGTGATGGGTGACAGGTACGTTGGAGGCCAGTCAACTCAATGAACTGTTGCCGAGTGTGGTATGAGACATGGTATATATTAACAGCCAGTGGAAAATTTATGTCATCCATGACTGAAAATCTAAATCAAGTGCAGACAAGTAAAACAGACTGGAGACCTTTTCCTTGTCTCTACTTTCTTGCTACCCTTAATATTAGAACAAAGTATTTTGTATCGTTTTGTCCAAGTGTAGGTTTGCAAATTTTCTTTTGTCAGTGGAGATGACAAGTGATTAACAAATTGCCGCAGTTTATTTTTGGATGAAAAGATGTGAGACAATTTTGTTTTGACATTTTCTGAAAGAGGTTGTAATCCGCTTCGAAAGCTCTTTTTTTTTTTTTTAAATGGAAATTTTTATTTATCTTAAAAGTAGAATATTCCAGTTTGGAAAAAGAATTATACCTTTTTCACTGAAACAATTATATTATTACTATTAATATTACTACTACTACTACTACTACTACTACTACTACTATTATTATTATTATTATTATTAACATCTTCATCATTGTCATCGTCGTCATCATCATCTTTAGAAAAAAAAATTATTTGGTTCAACCCACGCAGTTTCTTCCCAAAGTTTTATTTGCCCACTCAGCCAATACAAGAAGACTGGAAAAAATTCCTATTTACTCAGGTTTATTTACACTTTACCTGTGTCTGTTTTCTTAGCCTAAACCTTTGTGCCTTCTTTTCTGCTCCTTGCTACCAGTTCTACCTTATTAATGTACTGAAACATCAAATAAACTCTCTCTTTCCTGTTGTGAAGTAAAAACAGTGCAACAATCACATTTCATTTTTCTAAAACTGAAGTTGGAGACCTTGAGATAGAATAGTAGTCATAGCTGATTCCGTGAGAACCAGGCGTGATATGTTTGGAGAAGCTCTGAAAGAAGCCCTGTTAAACATTATTATCAGCAACAGAAGCTCACGCTAACAGTGCTTAGGACTTAGACGCTGAATGAAGCAGGGCTGTCAGAGCCATTTTGGGGGACAGAAATGTTTCGACTCAGGGTTCTCTTCTTTTGATATAGCCCCGAGCGGCACAAAAGTCACTTTGAGGTTTCCAAACTACTCCCTCCAGAGACCCCACAACGCGCTCCCTAGCAGCTTGCCATAGCACTGAGATTTTTTTGCTACTCAGACGCTATTCCCTGAATGCAGAGTAGTGTTAATGCCAGAGCTTTAGAAATTAATCTTTCTAAAGTTACAAAAGCTGAAGCTGGCTGGATGAGCAAGAGGGCTAGGAGCGCGAAACGCGCACCAGAAGGGATGGGCACAAACAGACAAAAAGTTCCTCTACTTAGTTGCATAAAAGACTCTGCAACAAATTGTTTTCTGTCCCGACAATCCCTGGGGATCCCACCAGGGGTCTGGGGTTGAACGGAATAACTGTCTGCATGATTTTTACGTGAACTAGGTATCTACATCTCATGCATGTTTCCTTGTCTCATATTATTTCTGCTTAAATAGATGAGCTGAAGGTTTGCCGTTAAGCCTTGGGAAATCAACCCTTATTTCAAGTTAGGGTAACAAGAAACTCCCACTGCCATGTCTCAATTCCTAAATACACACCCTAAACAATACCCATTTTTCCTCCTTTTGTACCAAGATGCTCCTAAGGCCACTGGTTCTTCAATAATTCCTTGGGGTTCATGATTATCCTGGCATTGTAGGGGGGTGAATTGTTATTTTATAGAGCACTCCTCTGTGTCAGCTCTCATCACACACTAACAATCATTATGGTTGTGGTCTTCTTCATCCAAAAAGTACTGTGTGGAGGTGGAGAACCACTTGCAGCTTACTCTTCGGCTGGAGCAACAGATAGCGCTGATGAGATGTGTTTCCGTGACGCTCAATCACAGAATGACAGAATGGTGGGGGTTGGCAGGGACCTCTGGAGATCACCCAGTCCCACCCCCTGCCAGAGCAGGGTCACCCAGAGCAGGTGGCACAGGAACGCCTCCAGGCGGGGTTGGAATGTCTCCAGAGACGGAGACTCCCCCACCTCTCTGGGCAGCCTGTGCCAGGGCTCTGCCACCCTCAACGTCAAGAAGTTCCTCCTCGTGTTTAGGTGGAACTTCCCATGGTCAAGGAAGATCTTTAAGGAGATTATAAAGAAAGTATAGGACACATCTCTTACACCTTTTGGAGGCACAATCTCCCTCAAGAGAGACCTGTAGCTGGGCTGGCATCTGTATAGCTACCAATGAGATGCTGTTTACCTACAGAGACCATTTCCTACAAGATGTGGGTGTATCAGAGGATGCTGAGTTACGTGAAAGTCTTTCCCAAAATTCATGGAGCTAATGGAGCTAATAATATATATTTTTTTTATATATATATATATATATGTTTATATTTATTTATTTATTTTAATGGAACTGTCAATACAAAATTAGCCACAATTTCTAATCAAAGGGAATAATGTTTCTGCTGCTCCTTCTGTATCCACACGTCTCTGCGGTCTAGAGATACTATATGTGTTGCAGCGGGTAGATCCTATAAAGAACCGAACTCCACGCCAATAATATGTGGGCCCTGACACGTTAGGGAGTTTCTGAAATGCTTGCTGTCCTAATTGCGAGGGAAAAGAGGGCTCTGTGATACTGACATTATCTGCCTGCTCTTCCACCTAGCTCACACTCACTATGCTGTGATAAGTGATCCAGGGCCTGGAGGCTTCCAGAATTCCATGGGCTTCCAGAAATTTGGCTGTCAGGACAATGCCAGGTACACTCTAAAAGGACAGAAGGGGTGAAGCCAAAGACAACTTTCCCCGTCTGCATTTTGACGTGATTTGGTTCCAAGAACAGGAATTAACCTGGAAGTCTGATTAACATCTGAGTCATACGTGCCAGAATGACATTTACATTAGGCTATAAGATTGGAATAAACTAAAATTAAATACTCTTTTACAGCCCTATAGACTTGTGTCTATGCTGGTGTCCAGGTGAGAAATTTATTCCCTGTAAAACAAGACTCAAAATGAACCAGCACAGACGTTTTGCAGAATTATATGACATTTTTGCTCCCAATGGCTGGAAAAGCACGACCAAGCTGATCCCTTTTAGTCTGATGGATTAGTTGAGGACAGAGGACGTTTTTTTGTTGCTACTATCTGCTATGATGACTTTGTAGCATGGCGTTTCCTTATCCTTTTCGGCCGGGCAGAGCTGTGTTTCCCTATCAGCCCGCATCTGGTCCAGGCGGTACGGCTGCAGCACGGCGATTGCGGAGAGGAGCACCGGGATGGCAAAGATAAACTTGCTCGTACCGCGAAGGCTGCGAAGCGGCGTGCCCTTTGGAGTCCATTAGAGGGGAAGCTCAGTAGGGGATAATTAAGCATCAAATCTGTGCTTCTCTGTGGTGTGAAAACGGTGTTTTGAGAGGGAGTAAGAGAGGACAGTGGCCACACGCAGAGCAGAGTGAGTCTTTCTCCTATTAGAGCCAGAGTGGAAAGGATTCCAGAGAGAGAACGAGACACAAATGTTTTTATATGAGGTTGAATTTTTAAGGAAAAGGGCAGGAGTGCCCAGCCGGGGCCAGGTTGCTGTCTGTTGTTATGGCAACGGCGGGATATTCTCCTGTTCGGGAGAGGAGCCGGGGGAGAGGGAGGGCAGGGGGAGAGAAAATGGTTTCGGGAAGAAGGCAAGGGCCAGGGGGCTGAAAATGGAAAGAGAACGAAGCCGGGCACCAAGGTCAGGCCGAAATGGTAGCGTCAATGGCCATGATGCCTGAAACGCCCCGACTGACCTCGTGCACAGCCATTGGCTTGGCGGGGGGCGGAGGGGGGTGTGTGTGTGTGGGATTTGCTGGGGTCACTTCCACAGTCATCGTCTGGCTGGAAGAACGCCACGGCGATGCCCTGTCCTCCTGCACCCGCTTCAGCTGAAGGGCTCACAGCTACCGCTGGGCACTGAGCGTGCAGAATTCTTGTGAGAACCTACTCCTTTTTTAATAAATCGAACTGATCTCAAATGACCTATCATCAAATTTCGTCTTCTACTTGGGGTGCGTTATGTGATGAGAGCTACTTCTTCAGCGTGGGAAGTTCCCTTTCTCCCCCGAGGAGCAAGCTTTCCACTTAGACTGCTATTCCCAAGGTGAACTCGGAAAACGCTGACTCCTGGGATGTCTTTGTCAGGAGTAATGCCTTGATACAGCGTGGGTCCAGGACAGGGAATTATTTTCACTTGCAGCAAGGCAACCCAGTAGGACAGAATGGAAGAGCAGCATGAACCAGGCAACTGGCTGGCCAGGGATGTAGCTTCATGCTTTGCTAAACAGATTCAAAATGAAACCTCTGTGCCCAGGTCACCAGAAGGAAACATTATAAACCAGGACTAGGCAGAAGTAAGAGTTTTCCTTCAGTCTTCGTAAAAAAAAAAAAAAAGGAAGAAAAAAAAAGAACAAACTAACAAAACTTTCCGATGGGGTGATTTCTGTTTTCTTTCTTGTATTTTTTTTTCACCCTTCTTTCCTGAATAAAAAGTTCGTGCTACTCAGGCTGTTCGCGAGCCAATGCAGTTGGGAGAACACGGCAATCCCTGCTCCTCCAGCACTTTTGAACTGGCTGGCCAATTTCTAGCAGATCTGACAAAAAGACAGATTTTTCAGATGTTACATTCTTACAAGTTCTGTGAAAATAGTTAGCTAGGGGCAGGAAAGAGGCTATAGTGATACCTACACCAAGCGAAAGACCGGAGGATGAACCGAACTATTACCGAATGCACACATTCTTGTGTTGAAGGGTGTAGATAGAAGAGAGAGGTTATAAATGTTTTAATTCTTGGAAAAGCTTCAATCAAAGTTTGAACTTTATTAGACATGATCTCACTTTCATTCTCCTTCTCTCTTTCCCTCCTCATATGAGTTCTCTAGTGTTTAATAAGGACAGGAAACATGCTGCAGGCTTAGTTTACTTAATTTAAAAAGCCATCCGATGAAACACAAATCATTTGGAAACACAACTCTATTAGTTCCAGTGTTTGTGGAACTATTTATTATTTAAAGCAAGTGATAGTTGCATTACACTGTCACAAAAAAAAAAAAAAAAAAAAAAATCCCAGTCCTCTCTGTTGTCTTTCTATCCCTCTGCCTTTCATTATTTACTTTCTCATCTAAAATACTCCTACTTTCCAGATTTTTCCCTAAATTGTAGTTTCAAATCACTCCTTTCCCCAGAAGACAGTGTGAACACCCTTCTCTTCTTCCCCCAAAACATTCAAGTTTGAAATGTAATCTCAATATGAAAACCAGTAGACTTCTGAAAACAGTGTCTGTAATTTTATTTCACCAAAAGTCATGTGAAATTCTTTAAATTTACAATAAAATATCATCCGGGCTTCTCCTACAGGTCTCATAATCCTCTGCAGTACCAGTTTAGCCTCCTAGTCAATCACCATCACAGCCTTTTTTTTTTTTTTTTTTTTTTCAGTGGTAGGAAGCCTTTTGGGAAGTCATAGAACACAAGTTGTCCTCTGTATCATACTGTGTTTTCCTCACTTTACTTTCCAATATCAAATTAATATCGATTTGATGTACTTTTCAATTTCATCATTAAATGTGCCTACCTCTGCCCTCTACTGTTCTTCACTTTCTTGAATTCTATAATCCAAATGAAGATGATACAGTATTTGGACCACTTGGAATAAAATGAAAAACTGCAAAGGGAATTTGGAGGCTTACAACTGGGGTGTCAAACGTTGAGGATTGAATCAGTTTAAAGCTGGCTTGATGAAGACCGACGCTCACCTTCAGAAGAGATAACACTGCTCAAGAAGCAGTATCCCTGATGAACTGCAATCTATTATACTGTTAATTGGACAGCAAGAAATTAGGCATAAATCATTCAACAGAATACAGTGATATAAAATCAATTAAGTCATTGCACTGGAAAAGAAATATTAAGTGCTCTAAATTAGGGAACATTATGCAAAAGAACATCAATTTTAATAAACTGTTTGTTGTTTGATGCTCGACACAGTTATTTACACAGATTTTAGAAGATCTGATTGGGTTAAGGCCTTTGATTTTGATTCAGAAAAACATTTCTGATATAAGCTAATAGAGGCAAATAACCGAGCAACCACTGACTGCTATAGTTATATGGGTTCAGAACTAAGTAACGGGTGCGTAGCCACGTTGATTTTCATCGGATTGCATTGATGCAAAAGGCGCAAGAAAAAGCAAAACCTGGCTTTCTTAATACATCAACCCTCATTCTCCCCTTACTTACCTGCAAGGAGACAATCCATGAAGTTTAATTTCCAGACTCTTTTTAGAAGCAGTCTAAATTTTGGTCGTTGCGTAAGACCTGAAGCCTAGTTTTCTGTAGCTGCAGTGTGTTGGCTCTTACTCACTCTGATGTCAACTGTGTGACAGTGACAAAGTTCCCCATTTACTCCATCCATTCCTTTTCACTCACCCTTCCAAACATTACTTCAGATAGTTTTTCCTTGCTTTAGCAAGAAGATTTTGGATATGAGGAACCAGGCGAACCTCCTTCTAGAAGGAGAGTTTTGCAAAGAGGGACTACTCAGTCACCAGCAAAACACTTCTGAGCAGCAACTTCTACACAACCCTGATCTCTTTCAGGAATACCATAATGCACCACTTCAAGGCTGATTAAAAAAAAACAGGTGTTCAGGTTTATTTCATAAGTACTTAATTTCACTTTCCAGTAACATCTCGGGTGAGACTGACCAGGCGTATTTGCCTTATGTCAGAACCTGGGGCCCAAATTCATCCCCCGGAAATATGTATCTCATTAAAATACTCATGCCACAGGTTATGTGTATATCTATGATATCTTTAATTATCCTTGTAAAATTTATCTCCATTTTGCGTATAGTTTTACATACACGCACGCGTATGCAAGTCTATATATATAAAATTACCTATGTGAAATGTTACACCTACGGTCAATTTTTTCACGGTTTCTTTGAATGCGATGCTTTTGCCAGTGTCAACAAACTAAAATCTACAATTGTTGACGTTACTCCTATGTTTTTGAACTTTAAAATTAATTTCAATATTTCTCGAAATCATTCATTATTGTTGCTCTTAATAATAAATATGCTGAAAACAACCTGTCATTAGATTTAATGAGGATTCCATATGCCAGCTCAGTATACAAAAACAAATTAAGGCTATAATTAACTTATTAATTCAAGACAGCACTAATTCTTAGACTTTTGTCATTATTTTCTGTAAGTGGAAGTTTTAAATGCACAGCCTATCTTTACTACTTGGGAATAGCTCCTGGAAACATGACAGCTGCTTCCTCCTCCCTGCCTCCCCCAATTCTACTGAGGATCAAACCATTAATGTACTCAGGACCACTAAGGTAATTATATGTTTTAGTAGCTTCATTAAGAGCTCTGCAAATATAATTCACTATGAAATAATTTCTGTTCTCTTCAAAATGTCTAAAAGATGAGGAATTTTTGGTAAGAGAAGGCGAAGGTGCTATGTTTCTTTACTTTAGACAACAACCTCTTACAAATCAGTAGCAAATGATGCACAAAAATCCCTCGGTATCTTAAAGAGGGAAAAATTACATAGGTAAACAGATAAATCTTTAGTACATTTGTCTTTATGGGAGCAGCTCCTGCTGTTGGTCTCTAACCTGGAGGGCATTATTCTTTTCTAAATTGCCAGTAGTGTCCCACAGCACAGTGATAAATAGAAACCACTGAAAGAAATAACATTCATTCTAACACACAAGAACTTTCCAGACAGACATTGGCCTCTGAGAACAAACACTTAGATAAAATAGATTAGTTGCAATTGCAGAATATATCACTCCGAGTCCCTGTGAACCGGCATTATCCCAGCTGTGCAAATAAGTGCCTTTATGCCAATCATTAAGTAATAAATACATTTAAGGCACGGTCTAAAACTTTAAGGAAAACAGTGGAAAAGGTCTCTCTACATCAGCTGTGTTTCATATGAAGCCAGTGATTTATTCCCAAGTGGTACTTTAAAAAAAAATCACTAATAAGGTAGGTGCTTGCACGTTGTTTTGTGGTAGCAAGTTTCCTTTACCAGACAATTAATAAAACAGAAGAGAAACAAGTGCTACAGAAATGCAATTAAGAGTACTAGCTTAAGAACAGAGAAGAAAACTCTCTTGCAATTTTCTTTCTTCTCCATCGTTTCACCCGAGACACATACGCGAAGGCAGAATTTTGTTTATTTCTGGTTACAATGGAGCAACATTTAGTTAGGCTGTTGGATTGTTTGTTTGCTTATTAACCGTTTCAAAAGTCTGACTAAAATGTAAACTGCCTTAGAAAATACAGTTATTCCGCTTTGACTGCTGGTGGCGTGGCATGTGGATTGCTTTCAAGAACTGATGTCACTAATAAATTATTTGTTTTTTTTTTTTTTAATTCAGGCAGAACCGTAGGAAGGGGTTGTGACTCTACCAGACATTTTCCCTACTGCCCTTACACTGGCCACAAGACTCAAGGAATTCAAGTGCCTGGGATGGGATGAGCTCTGAGGTGCAAATAAAGCAACCCTACACTAACTATTCAACCTCTCCCAGAAGCTGCATTTTCCCTCTCTCATCCTTAGACTCTATTTACAACCTTTTTTTTTCTTTTTTTCTGATATAGGATTCAGTACAAAAACTGTACTTCTATTGACATTTAGATTGAATTAATGAGATGGATTTTATCTAAGACTATGTGCTTGAAGGTTAATTGGATGCTATCTCTTTTTTTTCTTTGTGGATGCACTATTGTTCAGCAGAAGGAGGTGCTGGAAATAGAAATATCCCTTTTTTATTTGTTTGTACAGGTACCTTAAGTATTTTATGTAACTATACCATTTTAACAGCTGTTACATATGCATGCAAGACCTTTTAATTTAAATTATGCTTTTATGGTGAAGACTGTATTATACTAATTCAGAATGAGAGCTCCCTCCTGCCTTAGCCCATAGTTTGACAGTCATTTTAGGGCAGTATAGATGACTATTGACTGCCAAAACAGGCAGTGGTCTTGCTTCCCTCCCATACCTGGCTATAGATCTCAAAGCAAAAGGCATGGTGAACTAGCTCTAAAGGAACCCGTCAGCACTCCCCCAGAAAACCGATAAAAGACATGGAAGAGGCTCAGGGAGGGAGAGGAATAATCGGCCATCCATGGAAAGGGAGGATACAGCCTCTTCTCTCTGCAATTTATGTTGGTGCCAATTTTAATGAGATTAAATGGACTGTTAAGCACGCATGTCAGATCCAGGTCCAAAACGTAGAAGAAAGGAAATGTCTCTTTGTAGGCATCTGAGGCAGCCTGCAGCCTCCCCTGACCTGGCTTCCTGGGTGCTTCTTCATCAAACAAACTAACAAAGTAAATACGATAACTGTGCTGACTGGGACTTTTCCATTTTCAAGGATACTGCAGCTTTCTTAAACTTCTAGTTGTTCTGTCTTCATCTCCTTTGATCAACTTTTCTTCTTTTTTGTTTTACATTTTTTTGTCCTTCCTTTCATTTTGATTTCCTTATCATCTTTCCCATCCATCTGCTCTGGAGTAGAGAATCAAAGCCTTTTCTCCTATTCACTTGTCTCTAGGAATATCAATCATCTCAAAGAGTACAGTAAAAGTTTTATAATTCTCTCTAACTATATACATCTGTTAATCATACTTTCAAAATACTACACAGGACACTTCTTTAGCAGACTGTATAGTACTGATTCGTACTCATTTACTCCATGCGTGATTGTAATTCATTTAGAAATAGCTGAACTGGCAATAAACTAGCTAATTTGAATACTATGCCTTCACAGACTTCCAAAGTCATCTCTGAATTCATGGAAATAGTGAGGATATTTCTTCCCTCTGAAGCCTGAGCTGCCATGTCAATGCTTCTGCATGTGCTACCTGGCCCCACTGTTATAAATAGGTTAGCTAATCGCATTAATTGAAGCATTGTTATAACTTGCACTCAGACCTTTGACTACAGCTTAAATTGACCCCTAATGACAAGACTAGGGTGTGTCTTTTTAATTTTGCCATGATTGGGAACTTTATGGCTAGTTAACAACTACATCATCTTCGGCTACAATTTTCTTTGATTTCGAGAGTATGTACCACCAAAAATGTGTACTAGCTGTTTATACGTATTTGTATTGACAGCACTCAAATATTGCTTGGAGCATGTGGTTCTATGGGGTTTTTTCATATTATTTTTTATTTTTCAGATCTTTTGAATTGCATTAATATTTGGCTTGGAGAAAAGAGAAATGTCAAAACTACAGGACTAAGTTTTTGTAAAACTCACATTCTTTTGTTTGACTGTGTGGATCAAGAGGGTTTGTATACTCATCCTCGGGGGAGAGAAAAATTCCTGTGGGATTCTAAGTGTCCATATAGTTTGGTAAGTCAATAGTGATTCCACCCAAAGAAGTATCTGCGCTGTGAAAGAACTAGGTACTGGTCTGATAGTAATAGTTTCTAGTCATTAAGAGCATTTTGCGGACAACTAATATGAGCTAAGAACACGGGTTACTAATTCTAATTTACACTTTATTAGCCAGAAGCGCATGTTATGCGTGCATTCCTACCTTATCCACTTACTCTTTCAAATGCCATTTAAAAATCTGGTAGCCATGAATACAGTTTACATTCTGGAAAATTGGCATACCAACCTGAATGACTTCCTTCATTTTTAAAACTGTAATAGTGTGCTTACCAATCAATTACCAGTATGGTGAATGTGTCAGCACTTGCGCAGCAAACGGGAGAAGTCTGGAAAGCTATGCAGGCAGAGAGAGGGTCAAGAAGAATGGAATTATGGAAATGGTAAAGAGACAAAAATGTTATGAAAACTAAATGATTTAATAGTAAGCAACCGGAGGATTAATGAGTAGCTAAACTTAGGTTGATCAAATATATTAGCTCTTAATATATTGAAACTCTGATCCTTTTTTTCTAAACAAAAATCTTCTCAGAAACTCTGATAATGCATGAAAACAGTAAAGTATAAAACCAGTTGATTTCAAATGCAGTATTTAAGTAAGGAATTAGTGTATCCTGATATAACAAATATGGTTTTAAGCATGAAAATGCAATATGAAAATAAAATTAACTTGCATTTAATGTATATCTTGGGAATATGGCTCCTGGTAATGAAGTGGAGTGGTTGGATATGTTGACCATATCAAATAAAAAGACTCTTCAAGAGCTAAGAAAAAACACAATGGTACCTAGTTCATGTAGCTTTAAAACAGAAATCTAACGGACAAAGACAAATGGTTGCAAAATAAAATGACGGTGACGTTTGGATATTAGAGATTTTTACTGAATTGAAAAGAACTACCAAATACTCTATGAATGCAAGAAACAGTGGAATTACTAAAATATAAGGACAAATAAGTAATTCTCCGCCTCAATAAGTTTTATTGGGAATAAATCAAACCTAAATCAGATCCAGCAAAGTGTGAAAACTAAAGACTGTCTGGTCTTTGTGGAGTACTGTCACCAGCTCCTCAAGCGAACCAAGTGAACACAAATTGGTCTAGCAAGCATAGAGCCAGGGAAACTGTCAGACACCGAACCCAAGGGAGTACACGCTGACTAGATTATGCATGAAATCCATTCTTCAGGATAACCCATCAACCCAGGCATTTTTTTCCACATATAAGCACCATTACACACTGGAAAAGGAGATAATTCAGTAGTTTCAAAAGCAGGTTTATTAAAGATGTGATAGTAGCTCTTCTATTTCTACTAAACCCCTGAAGACCCAAGGGAATGTTCACATGACATAACTCAATAGTTTCAAAGACAAGTTTATTAAAGATGTGATAGTAGCTCTTCTGTATCCACTAAAGCCCTGAAGACCAAAGGGAATATTCTTGTGAAAAATCACATTTCACCACAAAGTAGTTTGCCATAAGTCTTTTCTTAATCCAATAAGACAGAGAAAGGACAGTCCAGGAAACTGATTAGTGAGTGAAAATGCAGGAGGACATGGGTCCGGCAGCTGAAGTCATGGACTCTGCAAAGACAGAGAGGTTGCTCAATATATTAAGCATAACTGGCTTAAAGTCTCTGTTTTCTGGTGGTTTCACAGATGAGAAGACAGTCAGGACATGGTAAAACTAGCACAAGTAGAAAGCAAAGGTTCTCTCCCCTCATTCGGGTTTTCCTTGGATTTTTTGTGCTAAATAAAGGACACAAAAGAGCCCAACAGGGAAGAAAGATTTGGCCGTGTAATTATTAAATCTGTTTACAGTGAACCAAACTATGTCTTTTAACTTGTTTCAGTTCAATTGAAATCAACATGAAGATGGGAAGAGTAAGCATAATTTGATTTCCATCCTGAAAGAAGTTGATGTTTTAAACTCAAATTTTATCTATTCTTCCCAAGGCAATCAAATGGGTGGCATAAAAAAAAAAAAAGCAAACGGGATTTGGATCTTTGGGCCAATATTTCATCTTGCCTCTTATTGCATTGGTTATTATATATTACTGTATATAACACACTGCTAAATGCAATACAATAACACAACCAAGACCAAACAGTTTCAAACAAAAAGTCTTGAAGACCAGAAAAGCAAAAACCTGAAGTTTGTGGTTTAGGGTATTATTAGTACAAATTCAAGAACAGGCACACTCATTACCATGAATACGCGTTACAAAATGAATGTACTTATGCATTAACTTGTGGAGTAGAAGCCCATAGTTGAAACAACAGAAATTAAAAGAAAAAAAAAAAAAAAAAAAAGAAAGAAAAAGAATAAAGCGAGAGAATAAGAGAAAAACGCATTCTTTTCCAGGGAGACAATTATGCCTTTATAAGCTTCTGAGATACACAGGAGGACAGTACTTCTGAAATAGCGTAGTGTATTTGATAGACAGCAATACTCCAGCTATCATTTCTGTACATAAATACATTTTTATAAGGCACTTTTGATTAGTACCGTCAGTATTAACAAGACCAAACTTATTAATTAAGCACCATTTTTCTGAAACTCGGCTTTAAAGTCCAAACTGCAAACTTGTATGGGTCTTCTAATCTCCTGTAATTTGACATTCTAATTTAGCACTCAAGAAAGCTCACTAAAATCTATTAGCTGAAAAATGCCATGAAATCTTTATTGGTCAAAAAGCGTATGCTAAATCATAGTTATTAAAATATTATTAAATCAAATTAGGGTTAGTCTGAAGCCAATAACGGTGCTTTTTAAAGTATAGTGTCACGTTTGCAACTTGTTAAAGGTCTACCTGAACACACTGAGTTCCAGGATAAGGCACTGCTCAATTGCTGTCCTATTGAGCTACCCTGAGCTATGATGTTTCATCAAAACTGAATGACTTCTGTAAAAAATTTAGTCGGGTCTGCAGAAACGCTGGAAACCAGCTTTTCTCACTTTCTTTGGAATCCATACAGCACTTGACAACAGCTAATTCTCACAAGACTTTAGACAAATTAATTAATTTGCTAAAATGCATTTCTGCAGCTGAGTGGATGTGAAAACAATGAATTCGTCTGTTTAGAATGGCGTCGACTTCATCTGTGTCCTGAGGAGATGCAAGCTCAGCTTCCCTCCTTCCCTTGCAAACTGAAAGCCACAGAAAGAAGTCGGTTCCAGGCTAGTAAACCTTGTGAAGAGCTAGGGCACATCGCTCCAGCCTTCCAGCTCATCTTCAGTATGAACGTGTTTCCAGATGACTGAAATTGTAGGTAAAAGCGAGAACAGATCACCCTCAACATAGTTTATGTATCGCCTTGGGTGCACTCATTAATCCAAGAACAGACCCATGCTAACTTGGGGAGATGGCTTTCACACCAAAGCTGGCATGTCTATCTGTAATTGCCTGGCTGGGCTTGTAACTGTAGCTTGCTTTTTATACAGGGTTTTAGCATTTTCTAATTAAAAACTAATTATTTTTCTTACGAAATAACAAAGTAATGCCTTGTGCAGTCAGTGAAACCGTACGGGGATCCTATAATTTTTTTTTTTTTTTTGTTTCCTTGAGTTGAGTTAGAAGGGGAAAGGGAACCCAAGGCAAAGCCCGTGCTATTCACGGTGTAGGACAGAGCAGTACCGTCGTAGCCTGCCACCGGTTTTGTGATCCACTACAGGTGACCCGCAGAGACGGGAACACATCCCTGATTACTGTCATCGGCAGGGTGCTGTGAGCAATGTGGTCGCACCCAACAAACCGAAATCGAGCCTGTGCAGCAAAAAAGTATCTTTTACTGAGATCTCTGATGAGGTGGATTGAACGTTGGGGAATATGCTGCAGGACTGTGGCATTTTAATGGGTTTACAAAGCTATAACTGGCAGTTTTCTCAATTTTCCTTCAGGAGCGCTATAATAACTAGATGAAACTATGAAAATAATGAAGCCACCAAAACAGGAATAGTCCACTGGTCAATATTATTCAGGATGAAAATCAACAGTCCTCTGAATCTGAATAAGAAACGAAAGTGCAGTCTATACGACCTTCTGTATGATCTCAAAGGTGCAGCATATATGTAAAGAGGGAGGGTTTGGGAAGAGAGCTGAGCTCAGCAAGTCACAGGTATTGCCCGTTAACCTGTTAATAACAAAAAAGCCCTCAATTTTTTTTTTTTTTAATTGCTTTTTATTTCTTTTTATTTTCATGGGATGAATGATTGTATTAGAAGAGTGAATATTCTACTAATAAGATAGTTCCTCCATCTTTTAACATTTTAGGCATAGTACTTTTCTGGAAAGTAAATATTATTAGTCATAGCTGTCCAGAGCAAATTTCTGGTTCATATAGTTAGACGATACATAATTGAATTCTAAGTGGCTTTTATTGCAGTAGTCAATTCATGTTCCTATGTAAAAAACTTATTTACTTGCTTCTTCATTTGCCATAATGATTTTCTCTTTTTTAAGAATACTTTAAAGTTTTGAATGAAAAGCTGGATGGACACATAAATTACTTGGTAGTGCAAGCCGAATTTTAATGTCACAAAACAAAATACACTTAGCATTCACCACTAAATTCCGGGCCAGCTGCAGGTTTAGGCAGCTGTAGATTTCAGGAAAACAAACCCCCACTGTTTAAATTGATGTTTTAAACAGGATGCCGAGAACATTGCCCACAATCAGGTCTTGTACTATTTACATATTTCAATTGCAATAACGACACCACACTAAGCTAAAATAACCTCAGAAAACTGGAGTGGTGAATATTGCTTCCTATCGGTAGTATCTCCATAATCAGATTTTCTAGAATAATGCCTTCAAAAATCTCTACAGCAAGACCTAGAGTTTTAAAGAGACCTACCTAGTTCTAAACCCAGAATTTCTCTCCTGCAATTCCCTTCTGTTGCTTCTACCCTCTCCACTGTGTATTAAATTAGTAGATACTTCCTAAAAGAAAGAATTGATCAAACTATCCCTTCCTTAATTTACCCATGTTCTTATCCATTTAAAACTAGTTTTGCAGACAAAAAAAAACCAAAAAAGAAACCATCCATGGCAAAGCCGTATTATTTTGGAGAATAGTGATTTTACTCATCTAGGTTATTTTTAAAAATTTTTGAAATAGCATAGAATCATAGAATCACAGAATCTTCATGGTTGGAAAGGACCTTTGAGATCATCGAGCCCAACCAAACAACCTACAGACTCTGCCACTAGAGCATGCCCTGAAGTGCCACATCCAGACGTTTCTTAAACACCTCCAGAGATGGTGACTCAGCCCCCTCCCTGGGCAGGCTGTTCCAGTGCCTGACCACTCCTTCAGTAAAGTCATTCTTCCTAATATCCAATCTAAACCTGCCCTGCCGCAGCTTCAGGCCATTTCCTCTGGTCCTGTCATTATCCACCTGGGAGAAGAGGCCAACCCCCACCTCTCTACCATAGAATCACAGAATGTGTTGGGTTGGAAGAGACCTCTAAAGGCCATCTAGTCCAACCCCCCTGCAGTCAGCAGGGACATCTTCAACTAGATCAGGTTGCTCCGAGCTTCATCCAGCCTGGCCTTGAATGTTTCCAGCAAGAAAAATCAAGAATATGCTCAACTATGTCTTTTTTTCCCCTGCACCTGTGGATGACTCTTGAATCCTCCCTATGGCCCTACATAGGATGATAGAGTATCTCAAGTTGAAAGGGACCCATGAAGGTCATCTAGTCCAACTCCCTGCAATGATCAATGTTAGTATTGAAAGTACCTGTTCAAAACTAGTAATATACACCAACTCACCATTCAATTTGATATATATTCTCTAGACTTCTTCAAGACTAAGGACTTTTTTGTAATAATTTGAAAAGTATAGGCCTTGAAACTTTCCATGATAGAGCCACAGTAAAGGTAGTCAAGAATAATGCAGAAAGAAGGCCATATATTTGTTTGGTTCCTTTTCTGAGACACAACTTGAAAAGACAAATTATGAAAGTATGTCTAAGTTCACTCACACCGATGTAATTCCAGGCTCCCTGGTCACAAAGGTTGCTGATGCTCAGAGCTGACCCTGGATATGCTAATAACATTACTCAGAGATCACGAAGAAAAGACAAGTTCTTTGTTTCATGCAGCTATACCCCTTTCAATCAACCTCATGGTGAGAACCATTTATTACCATAACACATGACACAGAAAATCTAAAGAGGCAGTAAGGGGTGAATTTTCAGATTATCACATGCCATTCTAGCTGTGACTTTCTCATTAACTTTAAAAGAGTCGTGTGGCTCGGATCAGCTCAAAGCTCTGAAATGTACCCCTACACATCCTGCAGAATAAACCTTTACAAACATCAAAATTTTCCATATTTCACTTAATTTCTATAAAATAACAGAAGCTACCAACTAAGCAGACTGTTCAAAAATTTTCTTCAAACTGCAGAGAGCCTCGCATCGTGTTTAAGGTGACCTCATAGTATGCATGGGTATAAGGCTCAGCTCATCAGCGATTTCAGGTCAGTAAGGGAAATTAGAGGAGAGAAACTTCTGGCACAATGCACCAGTAATGATCCTGCGCTGTGCGGTTAGTAGTGCTTAGCATTTATTTCATTGGACTCCAAGAAGCTTTGCAAAATGCAGTTAATGAGAAATCAAAAAAAAATATATATATCTAGAGAAATAACTAACAGAATGTGGACATAAATATGAAGGAGCAATTCTTTATTAGATAGGCACCCTGAGGTGGTGTACAGGTTTATGCATTCAAAATGGGGATGTAACACAGATACGCCAACTTTCTTATCCTTTCTGTTCAAATGGAAAGTTCTTCACTCCTGCCTACCCAAAGCTTGCTGTCTATTATATGCTCAAAGGCCATAATTATTTCAAAAATAGACTTTTGAGAAAACCACATAATTAGTCCAGTGCAGCTGGTATAAAAATTACTGGCAGGAGGAGTAGTATCATTAAAAAATTGGAACTAAAGCATACCAGCTATACTCCAGGGCAAGTTAAACACACAGAACCCCTAGTAAATATTTTAGAATCCAGGATAGTACACACTGAGGGCACCCAATTTTTTTTTTTTTAACACCACTGATCCAGACTCCACAGAAAAACATCTCTGCCAAAATGGAACCATAGAGCAGTCTGGTTTATGTAAGTTTAGTAAGGTGATTTGCTTTTACTTCTGAAATAGAGTTAGACTGCGGTAGAAGAAAGGCGGGTTCGTGCAAAGACGTTAGAATTCCAATTTTCATCAAAGATATTTTCTTCTCATGTGATTGCAAGAAAAAAGGTTTGAAATTATAAGCTGGAATGCAAACTAATTTTTAATATCTGTGTGACTCTGTAGGGAACCTAATATAGTAGCTTTCTCAGATCAGAAGTGTCCTCTTTAGACATGACTTTCCTAAAATGATTCCGGAGCCTAGCATGGGTTGCTCATAGAACTGAGGTGTCTACATCCAAAATTACACTTTTAGACATGTCTATTTAGATGCCTCAAACCCCAGAAGAAATTGTGCTTCTAGAAATGCTAGCATCTTACATTTAGAGTTCCCAAGTGCTTGAGGTCTACTTCTGGTC
Organism: Sterna hirundo; assembly: GCA_009819605.1. Classification (NCBI taxonomy): domain Eukaryota; kingdom Metazoa; phylum Chordata; class Aves; order Charadriiformes; family Laridae; genus Sterna; species Sterna hirundo. The sequence goes on from CM020441.1 coordinate 3,617,665, forward strand.
ATGTGTCTAATGCACCATTTTTTTAAGGCCAAGTGGTTTCTGACTTTGTTAGGGGCAACATGGGATTGTTGCACCTGAAAGGTCTGAAGGACTCAACCTGGAAATTACATTTCGAGCTTATCTATCTGATCTAGCGCCAGTCTGACACCAAAATCCCCCAGACAGAGACTGCCGGCTTACGCATTAGCTTAACCACTACAAAAACCAGTCTGAGTTTGGGTTCAATGATCTTCATGGTCTTCAGATGCTCGGTCATATACCTCCACAGTGACGAGAAGGGCTGAAACGAAGGGTAATTCCCAACTGAAATTTTTGTAAGGTGCCATGGATAGCTGGAGATTCACTAGATGAGAAGAACAGAGAGTACACTTTGGGTACCAGGAGTCTTGGGGGTTAGAGACACAGTTTGGCTGCCCCTGCTCCTTGCTGTGCTAAATCCCCTGAAGGGAGGGAGCAGCAGCCCGGGAAGGAGGGAGGACAAGGAACCGCGGCACAGGAGGGTACAGCGGCTCCTCGTTCGGAGGCACTGGGGTAAGCAGTCCTTGATTTCAGTCACACCATACGGATATGTTCTAGAAAGTGTACAGACTGCAGAAGGCCAATATTTCTTTATTTAAAGCTGCCTATTTTTATGAGAAAGTAGGAAAACCTGAGCCTAAGCAGTGTCTTTTTAGACTTTTCTTCCTTTTTCCCCCTACCTTTATGCTAATAAATAATATCATTTTTGCTTCATCTTCTCTCCCATCTACCCATTCTATTTGTCTCTTCATTCTTCTTGCTTTCCGATTTCACCCGCTCCTTTTCCTCCATACCTTTTTATATATTCATATCTATTTTCTTCCCCCGTCTGTCTCTTTTGTGTGTGAACATTATTATCGCTGCCACTGCATTTTTACTGCTCATGATAAATAAACACTTGAGAAATAATCACTGCACAGTGGCCAAACGGAAGGCAATCCTTCCTGTAAATACTGCTTTTGTGTAACGGGCACGGTCAGATCAGTGCTAGAAATGTAGTGAGACCAATTCATCTACATCAGTTCTTTTCCTCTACAGAAACATTGCTGTGGTTGTTTCATATTTTAAAGCCCATGTAGAATTTATCTTTTCTTTTTTCTTTATTTTTTTTTTTTTTAGCTCCTACTCTTTCGTACTTCTACTTTATGAAAAACAGACTTCTGTCATAAAGACTCTCTCAAAGTCATCATTTATCCATGTGTTAAGACTTGTCTGCGAGCTTTCTTTTTCTACATCAATGATACACACAGTTTTCTTTTGACTCGAACACTTTTTGTTCTTCCTATTTTATAATGCATGCACAGTTGTGTTGTAAAGACTCATCAAAGTCACTACTGTTCTACATTTATCTGCATTGAACTGTCTTTGTCATTTATTAGTCTTTTAAATGTTCTTTATATTTTCTATCTAGTTACATTCTCCTTCATTATTTACTGTTCCTCTATCATCTGTTTCTGATTCGCACTGCTCTGCTCCTTGTCTTTAATTTTCTGGGCCTCAAATACTTTCAACTAAATCTTCAAAGTCAAAAGTCTTAGCACTGATTTTACCGTAAATTAGTAATGTGACTTTTTATTAATTAACATTATTTGAATCAACACACTTTGGGAAGACCTTTGGGAAGTGTTTTGGGAAGCTAAAGGCAGGCTTTTGAAGCACTATATGAGGGTATATCCATGAGATTCCCATTGTTTTTGAAGGGAATTGTAGTGCTGTAATCCTGAGATATGCTTTGGCACTTCAAATTGAGGATCTAACAGCACATTTAATAAATGACCGCCCACTCTAGATCCCAACTGCTAAATTCTGCCCTTGAGCCAACACGCAGCTTCCAGTGCTTCAGAGTGTGTGGCATGCCAAAGCAAAGGGTAGAGTTTTGCCCGCGGAATATGTAATCAGACTTACAACATCAGTCACTTTAATTTGCTTTTGTTTAACACTAATAGGAATTACTCACAGGCATGGATCAGGACAGCAAATCTTTTCAATGATTCATATTTTTTATGCATCTCTTACGATATTAGCGAACTCTGCTCAGCTTGCTTTTCGATCCCTTTACCACGTAAATACAAAAATAGCCGTGTCTCATTGACTAGTTACTCTGTCATTTAGTCAGTAAGGTAGTTCTACCTGGTAAAGTGGGCTATGGGAAAGAGCTGTGGTATTACAAAGACAGGCTGAGAGAGCTGGGGGTGTTCAGCCTGGAGAAGAGAAGGCTCCGGGGAGACCTTCCAGCCCCTTCCAGTCCCTAAAGGGGCTCCAGGAAAACTGGGGAGGGACTGTTTGCAAGGGCATGTAGCGACAGGATGAGGGACAATGGTTTAAACTAGAGCAGGGCAGGTTTAGGTTAGACATGAGGAAGAAGTTCTTTCCACTGAGGGTGGTGAGACACTGGCCCAGGTTGCCCAGAGAGGGGGTGGAGGCCCCATCCCTGGAGACATCCAAGGCCAGGCTGGATGAGGCTCTGAGCAACCTGATCTAGTTGAAGATGTCCCTGCTGACTGCAGGGGGTTGGACTGGATGGCCTTTAGAGGTCCCTTCCAACCCAACACATTCTGTGATTCTATGATTACTCCTCAACAATATGAAACCTCTGAGGTAAAGAACAAGGTTAGGAAGTGTATTTGCACAGCAAGTACATTTGAAAACATTTCCATCCATATTGTCTGCCATTGTTATCAGAATTGGTTTTAAAATATTAACACAGTTGGCATGATATTTACATACAAAATTTAGGCTGTTGGACAGAAGGCACTTATTTTTTGAAATTAGGTTGGAAACATACAGCAAAGAATAATTTGGTACTAGTATCTGCTATGGTTTTATACAATTTAAACAAGAATCTCCAGAAATCACCCTTCTGAAGTCTCATTTTTTTCACAAGGATTTTAAAATAAACCTGATTTGTAATAAAATGTGACAGATTTCCCTCTAATAACTGCTGACATTAGTATCGTGTAGAAGAAAAAAGGTATCTCTAAGTACTATTCAGGCTTCACTAAAATGATTGAAAACTTGGTTATTATTTTCAGTTATGTAGTTGTCCATTCACTAACAGTATTTGCTAATAAATATATGCATTTTATTGCCATTTAATTCCTACTTTTTACTGCAGCAAAACTCCCCGTAACTTCGGAAGGTGTGAGATACCTGTCCGTTTTACTGAAGACACAGATTATGAAGGCATCAACCCATTAATTTCCTTGGGTCTTTGGTGGGAACTCCCGCAGTTCAGAAAACAAGGTTAAATGCCTCTTCCACACGAGCAGGATCAGGTGGATAGTGGCATCAAGGGAGGCACCGCTGTAGGTTTAAGATAGGAGATATTCGCTAGCTTTTCAACTCTGTTCTCAGTGGAAAAGTTGTGGGCTGCAGCTTTAGAGTGCAATATTTGCCATGAGAATCTTTGCTGCTACTTTGACTCATCTTGACCTCTTCTTTTCCTTCTACTGGGACTTTCTTTTCAAAGCTTGGCGAGCTGCGTTTAGCATGTGCATGTGATTAAAGTAATCTCCCACTTTTACTGACTCCGCATGCTTGGAGGCCAACAAATCCAAGGATTTCCTTGTACCTTCCCAAGAGTACATTCTCCTTCATTTTCAGGGTTGAGCAAAGAAGATTTTCAGAGAACCATTTTACAGTTCAATGAAAATGAATTTAAATATTGAGCCTTATTCTTCTTAGCTTCCACTTTCCACTGTCTGGACTTATACACGTGCATTGTAACCATCTACAAGACTCAAGTTAAAGACAGTAGAAACACACTCTAGAATCTAGGTCTAATCTCACCCTTGAAATTGAACATTGAAAAACTCACTTGTGAATTTCTTAGAATAGAATAGAATATTTTCATTGAAAATCTCTTCCCCCACAGTTTAACAATAAATCTTCAATAGCAAAGTTCTATCATAAACTCTTACAGAAATCTTTTATATGTCAAGCTAGTCTCATTACGAAAGGAAATTACCTCTAAAAACGCAGATTTCTATACTAGGGGTTGTGTCTCGGAACTATTAGAAGTGTAATCTTGTATGTGTAAGTTTCACAAGGTCTCATTTCCTTTTAAAAAACAGTGAATATTTTCTTGAATGTCTATATCATCTGGTAAAGTGAAAAGTTTAAAACTTTTATGCAGTCCAGAGAATTAGAAGCTGTATAACATGCAGCTGGGCAGGACATAATTTGTAAATAGGAATCAATATTCTTCTGACATGAGCTTCCATAAAGAATTCTTTCAAATCAAATTTTCCGTCCCGAATTATTAGGTGGATTCAATACCCAGTTATTGAAGTCTCTGTCAGTCGAACAAAACGGCATTTTTTTAAAGTAAAAAGATGTATGCTGAACAATTATTAAAAGAACGAGGGGCAATCAAGGGTTAGTATTTTCTGCAAAAGTGCTATATGGTTCATTTCCTTTGAAAATGAGGAAAAGAAAATAATTGCTCAAATAATTTTTAAAGAAACTGATCATATGCACTCTGGAGTGGGGAAAAGTGTCTCTGAGCCCAGACCGAATGTAGGATTCCTTCTTTGCCTGTGGAGTTGCAGATTTGATGTGGCCATATTCAGAACCTGCTTCATCCTCCTTCCCCAAAACAATGGTCAATAACCAATGCAATTTTTCTTAATATAGTGTGAAACAAGCTTAGTAGTTAATGATGCTCCTGTTAGTAGTTAATGGTGCTTCACAGATAATAATGTCTACTAGCTCATATGCATTTATAATTTTTCTATTCTTGAGGATATTATTTTGATTTCAGTAGACTCCTGCACTGTGTCTCCGCTTTCTCTCTCCGTATCAAAGTTTGGGAATAAAGGTTGGCTTGTGACATTTAAAGTTGCACCTAATTTTGGTCTTAAAAAGATGGGATCTCTCAGCAGACAATTATTAAAGACATTTGTCTGTCTTCATTTCACTAAAACATCTAATTGCCTGTTACTTTTTACTTTAATGGAATGAAAGATTTAAGCATTTGCCTAAAATTAAATGTATTTAACTAGATTGCAAGTGAACACCGTGACAGAAAGATACTTTCCCACAGAGAGCTTTAAGATGATTAATGCACATTTTTGCAATTTTTTTTCATTATTTAAAAGAAGCTGGTGTTAAATAGTACAGTTTTTACACAGTAATAAATGAAAAAAATAATAGCTCACATTAAGATATAAAAGCAGATATCAATAGCTAGTTAATTTCATGTGATGCACAAGAGCATGCATACATGTGTGCACGAATAGTGAGGAGTCAAATAAAAATTAAAAAAAAAAAAAAAATGTTTTCCATATACCAATAATTTCTATGTAAAATGACCAAGAAGAAGTACATTTAAGGGCTGTAAAACTTTATTGTGAATTGTCTTACTGCACTAGGTGATTGTGAAAAGGAGAGCTGGTGGAAGAATACGTTTATTTTTCACAAGCTTCTTCCTAACTTCCCTCATGGAAGTGCAGGACCCCCCTGGATCAGGTGGCGTTGCATCCGTTTTGCAGCACAGTTGCTGAACTTGCAAGAGTTCTCATGAAAGCGAATGTGCAGGTGGATGGTGGGTGGCAGTCGTATAACACAAACTTTTAGAAATTTGTACTTTCCAAGGGGAAAATGTAAAATAATCTTTCTCATGGTCACAATGACTTATTTATTGAGAATTTTCATATTTCTTTGCCTTTACAACTGCGTTTCTTGTGATTAACAGAAAGATTCCTATAAATTCTTTTTATTACACTTAAAACATTGCGAGTGAATCAATTTGTCAAAAGAGAAATCAAAGGTCTGTATTGTTTTGTTTCAACTGGAAGAACGTTTATATTCTTACAGAAGACAAAACCACTGATTATTAGCATTTCTGGTATCGTAATTCCATTGTCTCCTCCTGAGTTCCAGTAAACGTTCCCTTTTTTACAATACTTTTCATTTTGGCTATTTCTGTCAGGCCTGTAATTGCAGAGTCATTCCGTTCTACATTTTCTTGAGGCATCCTTTGTTTCTGACTGCCAAATAAAGATGGCTTTAATTTTTATGCTGGTGTATCCCTAAGGACTCTGTATTGGAAGTGTTTGTAATTTATAGTTTCCAAACTTCGCAGTTTTAAGAAAAAATAATACAAAAGCAAAAGTAGCCCCCAAAAAACTCAGACGTTTCTAAGACAGGCACAGAAAGACTATGATCTATGCAGGAGTCACTGGTATAGCATATAAAAACTAATACCTGTTGCTACAGCATGGAGAAAAACAAATGCCCTGAGAATCTGACGTTAAAAATCAGAGATTGATAAATAGATACAGAATTTTTTCCACCTTAAAAGAGAGTAGGAAAAATTCTTGCATCTGTGCAATCTTTCAACACAGTTATATCACATTCAGAAAACTGGAAAATGTTAAAAAACAAATAAAATATACCTTATTTCCAGTAAATAGATAAGACACATAAATATCAATTGGAGACAGTCTGAAAATACACATTTACAGTCCATGGAAATGAACTGCTGTGTGGTATACACAAATAAGAAAAGAAATGGCATAAAGGTGTTAAACCATTCCAATAGGGAGGGGATTGTCTGAATTAATGTAAAATACGTCCTCTAGCAGAATACAGAAAACAAAGACTTTTCTGCCACCTGGCATTGTCACTTTGTGAATAATTCTCAGAGATAATACAGAATTTTATCTATGTCATTCCATTACAAATTATTTTCTTGAAATTTCAGCATTAAAGGAGTTATACTAATTTAATTTTTGTTACTTTATATACATGTATGCTATTGCAAGTGTATATGTTAATATAAAGTAGAAACACGGGTCATTGTGAAACGGTAACATTGGTGAAAGTAATTCTTTTAAACACAAATTCTGTTACATCAGTTTTAGTAAAAACCTTCTAGAATCTACCAGTTTCCTTATCTCATTTGAAGAAGTGTATTATGGGTCTTGGTCCGACACTTCCTTTTTTTTGTTATTATTATTTATTCACCATAACACCATTTTAAGCATGTAATAATTATTTTGAGTGATTTAGTAGAAGCGACTGTGGCTTTTGTCAGTTTCCATTAATCAATGACAAAATGCAAAATTTGCCATTTTCACCGTGATCAACCCACGAGATGTCTCTCTTCTTCAAGGCTGATATAAGATGCAACTAACTGATCTCCTTTTTTAATGACAAAAACAACTACATTTATGTGACACATAATTTTTATTTTACAGGTCGTCTTTAGCAAAAATAGCGGATATTAGCATTGCTCTCGGTTGGTAGGAAAAAAGTAAAATTATGTGAGCATGAGAAAGCAAGGAGAATAATATCCTAAAGGTAGGGTTCTTAAATGCCAAGTGCCCTTTCTCAGCCTCAACCATTCATTCTGAAAATGGCCTATCAAAAAGTCTTAGAGGGAGCAGTTTAATTACTGTTCCTTTGACATATGTAATACATTTTCAGAAGCAGGCCCATACATTTATTTAAGGCCAAATGTTGTACAACAAAACTGTCCTCAGAGGTATTTCATTCTACCATCTTATTTTTTTCCACCTGGCTAACACTGCTATTTTTTTCAATAACTATGTCATTTCTAGAGACATTTCAAAATGAGTCTTAAATCATGTTCTCCTTTAGCAGCACATAAGCTACCTGAGCAGGGTGGGAGAAAGAGAAAGAATAGCGTAAGTAATCACAGAGTTTAATACTTTTTTCATAAGAAAACAACCACCAACAACCCTATCCCACCCCCTACACATATCCTGCCCTGAAGTCAGCTAAAAAACCCTGAAATCCTCACCTGGACACGTACAAATACGAAAGGGAGTCCAAGGTAGTTCCATGCATATACCTCTTCCCTCCTCCATCGAGAAATACAGCAATACATCGTCTGCTTCTTTAGTTTCCTGAGGTTAAAGAGAAACATAAAGCAGGATGGAAGGAAGTTTGGTTAAGCAATCAGCTCAGACACAAGTCCCAGAGGTGATGAGTACTTCCAGAGAGGTTCCAACTGGCACAAGCCAATTTCAGGAGTAGATCTGTATAGATCCAGAGATCTTGGACCTGTCGGAGAGGGGCCAGAGGAGGCCATGAAGATGCTGGGAGGGCTGGAGCCCCTCTGCTGTGAGGACAGGCTGAGAGAGTTGAAGGGGTTCAGCCTGGAGAAGGCTCCGGGGAGACCTTCCAGCCCCTTCCAGTCCCTAAAGGGGCTCCAGGAAAGCTGGATCAGGGAGGGGAGCCATAGGATGAGGGGGAACGGTTTAAAACTGGAAGAGGGGAGATTGAGATGAGATCTGAGGAAGAAATTCTTGGCTGTGAGGGGGGTGAGCCCCTGGCCCAGGCTGCCCAGAGAAGCTGTGGCTGCCCCATCCCTGGAGGGGTTCAAGGCCAGGTTGGACGGGGCTTGGAGCAACCTGGTCTGGTGGGAGGTGTCCCTGCCCAGGGCAGGGGGGTGGGGCTGGATGGCCTTCAAGGTCCCTTCCAACCCAAACCATTCCATGATTCTACGATTCTATCTCCAGTACGAATAGGTCTGCAAAAACTTTCTGCTGTTGTCACATACAGAGCAAACTGCTGTTATGTTCAACTATCTTGATAAGAGAGGAGTGGGGGCACCTGTTGGTTTGGATAAAGTGTAGTGGCACAACTAAATGGGTAAAATGGGTGTTTGGGAAGTTTATATAGAGGCTACATTTAAAAAGAAATAAAAGATAAGATAGATATCTCCCACCACCACCACCCCCCCTCACGCATGAACCTGGGAAATATCAAAGAATCGTAAATAAATCCGGTGTATTGCCCCCAGCTGGCATGCAGATGCTCCTATGACCTAATCCTCACAGCTATTTCTGCAGAATTATTTTTTCACACTAATAGGTTCTATTTATCATATGGTGCTACAAACACATTTGTTTTATCAGCCTCTGTATGAAGGCGAAATTTGTCTCCAAAGCTGGAAAATTCATCAGTTTGCTTCTGAGCACCATAGTGCTGTCTCAGTATTCTGCGTGTGCAGAAAAAACATCTAAATAGACTGTTTTCATTTTAACTTATCCTGCGTAGCCAAAGAGAGTCATGTACCCAGTAATTAGAACTGCATTCAGTGATACTTACATCTGAATAAGTTTTATACTGTAATTGCAAAACTTATGGAAAAAAGAAAAAAAAAAATAGCCCAGCATTACAGCTCTTTCCTGTATTCAGATTTTCTGAATGTAATTAAATTGATTTTTTGCTAAATTAAAACCAATATAATTATTTAATATGATTTTAAAATTGAAATGAATCTTTGAAAAAGGAACAGATATGCTTATGTTCTGAATTCAAAAATGAGCTATGGGATTGTTTTTAAATAATAAAAAATAAAGCCAGCTGAAAGACAGCTTTTCGGTTTGGTGCAAATGAGGGACAGTTAATAATCATTTCATCTTTTCCTTCATCCATGGAGAACATAATATAATTTTCTTTCTCTGTCTAGCCCAAAACAAAAAAAACTGTTTCTTGTTGTGCTTTTCTTTTCTGGATGTGTGTGATGATTAATCACTGTATGTGTCTAGACCCCATGGTAATCTCTGTCCCTGTTTCTGTCTCTACATTCATCTTTGGCATCATGTGTTTAGTTTTAATACAGTCCGATTGATTTGTTTGCAGCTACAACACTGTTTTCATTCTTTTCCCCTCTGAAACATCTTTATAGCGCAAATACAAACTTGCCCACATTCTCAAGCTGTGTAAAATTGATTTGTGAGAACAGATTGCAAAACTTAAGTGTATGGTAATACACAGCCGGGATCCGCAACGCCTGCATTAAAGATGGCACAGTGGAGTTAAGAAGGACGTGATTTTTTAGGACTTTTCAAAAATTTCCATCACCTTTACTCATTTTCATCCCAACTGTCATGAAAGAAATGGGAATCAAAATAGCTTCGTACGGTATAAATAAAAGCATCTGTATTGGTTTCCCACGTCTCTGCCATCGATCCCTCTCTGTGTCTGTACCACCTGCCTTCCACTGAGGAACTGAGGAAAATTAGACCTGGACGCTCCAATATTTTACACTATGTTGTAATAGTTATTGTTATATATATTGTAATCGATACATTGGACGCTCCGGTAGTTTATACTCAGGAAAACAATAGTTGTGTGAGGTCAAAATAATCATACAAAAGCTCCAGATTTTTCATTTTAAAATGGCATTGAGTGACATTTTAATCTGGTTTATTTTGGGGGGGGGGGACGACTTTTAAAGCATTTGAAGGGCAGAGAAAATTGCCACTTCCAATCTCAAATTTCTCTTACTTTTGGATCGATTCTTGGTTGTTCTTGATCACAGCAACTTATTCCTGGCTTTGGTTCTTTATCGGATTGCAAACGGGAAGATGCCCATCCCTGGTCCATTTAGTGCCCCAAAACGTTGCAGCGGTAGCCTTGCTACTGAGGTGATTAGCCTTAAAGAAAAAGAATCTTAGACAAACTGGGTAATCCTGTACCATTTCATTCTAAGATGCCTAATTCTAAGATGGTCTAATTTTGACCAATTTTTCCAGTACGCCTTGGAAAAATATGTGAAACTGTGCTCACAGGCAAATCTCAGCCAAAAATTTGTCTCATACCTAAACTTTTACCGATAAACAAGGACACAAAATGCTGTTTCTAAGAATCCTGAGATTCAGGGGGGCATTTTACTCTCCTTGTTCTCTTCTAGCAATATCCAGACCGGAACACCTTTCCTAATAAGCATTTCTATTTGCCTCAGGCTATTTATTATTCAGGGCTTCAGCACTGTCTCCTTTTGAAGTCAGCACGAGTTTTGCCGTGGCCTTCAGAGGAGCCAGGATTCACTCAGCAGGACGGTAAAAACAACAAAATAAAGCATATGATCAAACCCGTGGGTAATTTTGGGAACGGAAACTGGAACCCCTTTCATTAGTCTTATTTCAGCTTCTACGTATTTGAATGCAACAAATACCACTCTTTTGATTTAAAGCAATTTGGTTATCATGTGCTCCGCACTTACTCCCCTGTTTTTAACCATTCTTGTATTGTTTTCTGCGAGCTACCTTGATTATCTTCTTTTTTTTCGGCTAAGGGAAATATTACTAGAGCTTAGAAATATTGTAGTACATTGTAAATTATTTTATTGTACCTTATAGTACTGCCGGAAAAAAGTACTATTTTTCATAAATAATATATATATATGCTCACCAATATTAGAAATACAGAATCTGCATAATTATTCTGTAGAAATGATGAGGAGAGTGGTCCCAAGTAGGCTTAGGTATATAGAAGACATTGAATAATATCTGAATTTACTATAGACACAAAATCGGCAAGTAGAACCAAATGGCTGAGCAACAGATCTGGAATAGCTTAATTGACACTGCTAGTCACGGTCATTAATGCGTGTTGGAAATTATTTTTTTAATGTAATATATCTTAAAAAATTAGATTTTGTTATTAATAATTTTCTTAATAGGTTCTACTTAAAAAAAAGAGGAATGCTATCATTGCATAAAAGCCGTATCTTTTTTCTCTTTATCTAATTTCCTAAGTCAACAAGATAAAAGTAAAATCTTGAGTTCTGCAGAATAAAAATAAATGTATGATCACTTGGACAGTGCTATGGAGGGAAAGATCTATTCCACTTGCTCTATTTTGTTGGAAAGTTTTAGAACCTTCTGTTGTATCTGAAATATGCATATACTTGTAGAAGGCCAGGTTCTGACAGCGTAGAACGAACGTGCACAGTAAGTCAAAAATTCGGTTTTAATAGAGACTGGAGGGCTCTGCTGACCACACCTGAAACGAACACTTGGCTGCTGGATTTCACATTTACACCGCTGTAATCAAAATGTTAAAGACTTGTATTAGGAAGTTAATTTTCACAAAGCATTTTGCATAATTAATGTAAGCATTATTTTCCTGTTTAGAAATACAGAGAAAGGTGTTCCACAAACACCTGTAATTTCTTGAAAATCAGCGAGATACCCAAACTACTGAGGGAAGTGGTAGTTACACTTAAAAATATGAAACTGTAATTGCACTTTGGGGTTTAGGAGTGAGTGTTGAAGGTTTAGTTTCAACGGTACAAGTTCTGAAGGAAGTCTGGAAATAAACCTATTCTCCTAGGACTAAAGGAAATTCTGAAGTGACTTGGGTTTTATAAATTAAGAAAGCTATTGCTGCAGCTAATTGAATCAATCTCTAACAATGAAAAGACCACAGAGCAAAAAGTCGAAAAGTTCATTTCCATATTTGAGAAGAGAAAGGTATGAACTAATTAGGAAAAGCTTTTTGGCCCAGCTCAACAGTAGGAACTGCAGCTGTACCAGTTTCTTCACCATTCCCTCCTCTCTTGGAAGGCCAAGCCTCAGAGTTCTATCGACAAAAGCACTACAGAAAAAGACCCCAGGTGGGGTAGCGGGGTGGAGGGAGAGGTATACAGAGAAACACAATGACTTGGTAGAGATGCAAACAGGATGGGTTCCTGTACTTGAAATTGTCCATGTTTTAATCTTTTATCAAAAGAAATAGGCATGTTTCATTTTCTTTCCCTACTGATTGCAGTCATCATTGTGAGCAAGATTAATCACATAAATACTACTACAGCGAGATTACAGGGCGGTTTATAAGACTACAGCCTATGAGAAGATTTGTCCTTCATGACATCTATGAACCAGAAAATGGAAGGTACGAGGACTGGCTGTGAGGAAAGTGCAACTATCAAAATATCTATCTAATAACCAAAAATATTGTAGCAAAAATATTCCAGAACCTCTCGCATTTGCCTTGTGTTTTTATGGGTATCAACAGGATTTGGAGCTCACTTGACTGTTCTGTCCCATCTTATCTTGTCATAGCGGTTGTCTTTTCCTTCTCACGTACAGCAAAATTTTGCTTCAAATGTTTTCTTCTGTGGATTCAATGTATTAAAACATGCCAAATATTATGAATTCTTTGCAGGCTGACATATTATCTTAACGTAATTTTTAACAAAGTTTAGAAGTCATAAAAAATGAGAATTTGAAGGTAGGAGAATAAATAGTCCTCTATTGAAGGCATCAGTTCAGTTCATGGAAGATGATCACACTTCCTACCCCTGTCTGTGGCAATTAATTATTATAGATACAGATACGCAAAAACCAAACAAAATGACTTATCCTTACATCAAAAAAAGAATTAAATCATTATGTAGAAAAATATATATTTTTTTCCAGTACTGATAATTCTCAAATGGTATTATTCAAATTCCTACAATTAAAATCAGCAAACACTCTTCCTGTCATTCTTTCCACTAAACCTTTATGGCTTTCATAAAACACACTTACTAGAAATAGTTTTTCATTTATTCATTAATGCCAGTGCAGAATAGAAATTGATTTTGGTGACCACTTTTACTCAGGCCCTTCAAAACATAGAGGCCTTTAACATAATATTCAGGATAAAAATCAGCATTTGAAATGAACAGAGTGACTACATGAAAATGTACCCACTTGTCATTTCTGAAGTTTTCTTTTTATTAATGAGGTTTCTAAATGCTTTTTGTCTTAGTTGATATTTTTATCTACATATAAAAGTGCTCAGTGGATTAGAATGCACTTATGTGTAAGGAGGACTAAAGTTATCTCTTTTCTGCTTATTTAAAACTAACACATGGAAATATAGTTAGTGATAGGACGTTAACCAAAAGAAAATGTGTCCAAATTGGTGGTACCTCAACAAAGACAAGTGCATTTTTGTTCTTTGCCCCCAACACATCTGGTATTGTTTGAAACATTTCAGTTCTGACAATTTAGTGCCTTTGGCATATTCTTCTAATAGAATGGTTGTATTTAAATATCAGGCTGAAGATATTTTCTTTTTTAGTTAAAGAAAAATGCTTAGGATGTCACAAAACTATTGGAATTGCAGTTCTACTATATGCTGGCTTTCTTTGTGCGGCATAGGACCACTTTACTATCTTTACTGACCAGATCCAGTAGGATCATGAGTAAAATCTTGCTTGAGAGCAAAGTGAAAGAAAAAAAAACAATATTCTTTGCATATTTGCTTTTTCAAGCTGCTTCTCAGAAGCAATACAAAAGCGACTATCTATTACCTAATTATGAGGGTTACCCACAGAAAAAAAGGTAATCATTAAACAAATCTAATTATCTTTACACAAAGCTTTCAAAAATGTTCTCTGATTAAATGTTTATGTATGCCACAGATCCACCTCTTTGTAACAATAACTGAAAATTTTATCAGTAAAGCCCTATTGACTTCCAAAGGGTTGGTTTTTTTTTTTGTTTTGTTTTTGTTTTTTAAAGGAGTCAGAAGTATAAATTGAAAATTAATAATACCGGTGTCTTAGGTCACACTCTTAGTAACAGGCCTTTGTGACAGTGGCTTTCCTTCAGTGAATTCTTCTTTAAAACATTATCACATGGAAATTATGAGTGGTCACAGGGTGCTGAGATACAACGATGCTTCCTTCTCATATTCCAGTTAGAAACCCCTCTTTGTGCTTTTGTAGTATAAAATATTGATAACAATACCTTACCTCTTCACTGAAGAACTATAAATCAAAATATTATCATACTGAACTGACAAATCAATGCTTGTTTCATCATTACTTAATGATGCATATTCCATTTATCTTTAGAAGGAAAAATTATCTTTAAAGAACAGATTGATGAAAGTAGAATATTTTGTTTCTGTAAGGTTGTTAATTTTTTTTCAAGAGTTGAAGGTGAGTGTAGAGTATGAGCTAGTTTGATTTTGTAGACCTCCCTTGTAGCCATTAAAACCCTTTGACATAAAGAGATGGGAATTTACTAATGATCTTCAGATGATAAGTAAGTAGTTATGGGAAGTCTTCTAAGGAAATCACATAAAAGACAGTCTGAAAGACAATATCCTCTGAATAACATATTGTAGTAACTTTTCAGTTGGCTCAGTAAAAGCTAGACTCAAACGAGTAGTTCAAACTAGAAAAAAGTCTTCCTGAATGAATAACTGTAACTACCAGTGGTAACTTCAGAGGATGACAAAGTCTCCAAAGGATCACAGAAAACAGAAATATTTTAATCGGTTTCTAGACTTTCTAGAATTCACACTGATTATTTTTGATCTTTTATATCAAAGGAGCAACAGGTGCCTTTTTTCTAAAATGAAAGGTTCCAATGACTTTGAATATTTACAGGATATTTCAAGAAGGGAAAATTTATTAGCCAGTCAACATTTTTCCTGAGGTTTCATTTCAAACCTGTTCTCCTGGTATGGAAGCCAGGAATTTAAACACCTCTCATCACTTACAGACAGAGTTAATCTATTTAGTCTACCATCTTAGAGGACGGTCCTACACAAAAAAAAAAAGAAACAAAAATATGAGGTGATTTTAAATTCTCAGATCAGGCCTGGTTATGTGCCAAGATGAAGGCCAGACAAAACCTTTATTACAGGATACATTTTTACACATAGAGGTGTCCAAAAGAGAAGTCTGATATTTCAAGAATTACTAGCATCTCCCCCATATACTTTTTCACGCACCTTTTGTTTGCGTTGGTGGTGTCACTTTAATTCATAAAGCAGAATTAAAAAAAAAAATAATAAAAAGAAGTGGTTGTGGTTCATTCTTCTCATTAGAGCATGAATATCCATGGAAATACCACTTGTCATCAAATATTTCTGTTCTTTTCCTTCTTCCTTCAGGCAATACTTTGCATTATCATCCAGATGATTGTTTGGAAAGTTGTAATATGGATTTCATCTCGGTTTGATTGACTAAACCCCAGCTCATATGGCACTATTTCCTAGAGCCAGGATTTAATCAGAGTGACTTGATAAATGTCTGCTTCAGAGTTTTTTTTTTCCCATGAGAAATGTTTTGCACTGATAACAGGACCATGTCATACATATTTGCACAACCAAATGAATTGGATTGATTAGCAACACTTAATACCTATTCATGCAACCATTTCAGTGGATGTTTTAATTTTCTGATTTTAAATGTTTTATATTTGAATACTCAAGTCAATAGTCAAGCTTATTGGCAATGCATATTATTTTTGGCCACAGCTTAGAATACTGAACTACTTAAAGAGGTGTTACCTCTTGGGACTGAGATTGGTATCACCAGCTTTCTAATAAATATTCAACCATGGAGACAAAGCACTTTCGCAAACCTGCAGGGTCCCAGTTGTGCTGAATGTTTCATATAAATATGGCTGAATGCACTAAAACTTTGTCATGCTGAATATTATCAAGGAATTCAATTTACATCTGAACTATAACTTTTTCAACGTGCTTTTCTAGATGCTTTGGTTCATTTATTCCATCAGTTAGCAAGCATAATACTCAGCTGTGTCAGTTTTAGTAATTTCAGCACATAAGGCAAATGTAAATCGAGTTAAATACGTCACAAAGACTCTAAACCCATCAGCTTTGTCCAGTTAAGTGGAGACTGCAAAAGCAAGCCATGGGTAGGCATGTCTCATCAAAAACTAAAACCAAACTGGTATGAGTCAAACATAACACTCAGTGCCTCTGGCATGAAACTAAACACATATTGGGGCAATTTACAATGGCAGCAAACGAAACAAACTGTTAGACTTACAAAACTTCAAAAATTTGTGTTCACCCACTCCGTTGCCAATAATTAAAAAAAAAAAAAATCATATTAGAAAAACTTCTAAACCCTCCCATGGTTTTATATACTATTTGTCACATTCCAGAATAGGTACCAATCTCTGAATACTTACGTGTTTTGGGATACTCTCGGATTCTCATTTAAAGTAATTCTATTTTGCTCAGTTCTAGTTTGCTGCGTTCCAATGCTTGTACAGGCACGGGGATGTGGACCTCCTACCAAGTAAGCATCCTAAATTATAGAATCATAGAATAGTTTGGGTTGGAAGGGACCTTTAAATGTCATCTAGTCCAACGTCCCTGCCATGGGCAGGGACATCTTCAGCTAGATCAGGTGCTCAGAGCCCCATCCAACCTGGCCTGGAATGTTTCCAGGGAGGGGGCATCTACCACCTCTCTGGGAAACCTGGACCAGTGTCTCACCACCCTCATTGTAAAAAAAGTCTTCCTTCTATCTAGTCTAAACCTCTCCTTTTTTAGTTTAAAACCATTACCCCATGTCCTGTCGCAACAGGCCCCGCTAAACCTCTGTCTCCATCTTTCCTGTAGCCACTTTAGGGACTGGAAGGGGCTCCCTGGAGCCTTCTCTTCTCCAGGCTGAACCCCCCCAACTCTCTCAGCCTGTCCTCACAGCAGAGGGGCTCCAACCCTCAGATCATTTTTGTGGCCCTGGTATATCCAAGGCCACCGTGTCGTTCTGCTGCCGTTCCTTCGATAACACTGTATATTAGTGTTCCTAAGAGAGCAGAAAAGGTTTGAACATGGTAAGATGAGAGGGCATTTTCCCTGAGTACTCAGGAGTGACGGTATGAGACCAAAGTAGATTTTCTGAACTCCTGGTGGTGTAATGTAAAAAGGCTTTTCAGTGACAACAGGCTTTTTTGTCAACAACGTTGTATTACGGCTGATTTTGCAGTAATGTCTGACCAGACCAGCATCAGCAGAGTAGATGTCTCGTTCACTGGTGAGTAGTCATGGCAACATGGGGCTGACTCGCATTAAGGACTACATAGAGCAATAGTGACAAAGCTGATGGCACGGCCCTTGACCACTGCATGGCAACTCTTGATTTGGACTGGTGCAGGCTATGGAAATGGTGCACCACATGGCAGCAGTATGCAATTGGATCTGTGACTTGGGATCTTTCAGGAAAAAGGTCCTTGATGGGCATAAACATCAGGAGTTGTATGTGGATACTCCAAACATACCGAATAATTCTGTGTGCATAAGGCAGATGAGCAGTGGTGAGCATTCCTGTCCTCTGAAGAAGTCTTTTGGCTGGTAGGCAATGCATGCCATTGTTCCTTTTTATTCTGTAGAAAGATAGACTTCTTTTTTTGTTTTAGAACCCAAGACAAGGTATTAATATAATTCCTACCATAATACTTCTCTTTTCCTTTTTATTAGTCACAAAATCAAATTTTACAACCACAAGAAAGCTGGCTAGAAAACTGATGGACTTACATTAATGACATTGTTAATCATGTGTAGTCGTTCTCTACAAATCAGCATGCATCAAAACTTCATTAATGAGTTAACTTTTCTGATAGTAAAAGCTGAGTACTGCGATGCTGTAAGATCAGCCTCCATCCTTCGGAACAGAACTGGGGATCCCACTCTACTTGCCTGTGATCTTTATATGTGAGTAACAGAGAGAGTAACATAGAGAGTAACAGTGAAAAATGGATGCTGATCAGACTGGCAGGTAAAATCAGTACTTTTAGAACACAACCCATAGGTAGCAACTAGGAAAGGATGAAGGTGGAGCTGTGACTTAAATCCTTTCTTTCACCTACCTTACTGAAAACTCAATGGAAACATCCCCAACCGTCAATCTAAAGCCTCTCTGAAAGTTAGGCATCTTTGTCTTGGCTTTCCAAAATGGAGCAGAGCTCATTCCCTTCTTCCAATATATAGCAGGTCATGGTGGCATCTTGTTGCGCAGTGATTGTACCACTTAGAAAGAAGTCAACTCATAACCAGTTGCCTGCCTGGGCACGTAGGAAACAAACTTCAAACCTTCACCTTCCAGGAGACTACAACACGGAAGCCGCTATGGGCTGTTCTGGATGAAAAGGGGGCTGAGGGGAGACCTTCTCGCTCTCTACAACTCCCTGAAAGGAGGGGGTAGCCAGGGGGAGTCGGTCTCTTCTCCGAGGAACAGGAGATAGGACAAGAGGAAACGGCCTCAAGTTGCGCCAGGGGAGGTTTAGGATGGATATGAGGAAAAATTTCTTCACCGCAAGAGTTGTCAAGCCTTGGAACAGGCTGCCCAGGGAAGTGGTGGAGTCACCATCCCTGGAAGTATTTAAAAGACAGGTAGATGTTGTGTTGAAGGACATGGTTTAGTGGTGGTTTTGGCAGTGCTACTTTAACAGTTGGACTTGATGATCTTAAAGATCTCTTCCAACCAAAACAATTCTATGGTTCTATAGAGGGAATTAAGAAGGAAGCCACATGGCCATGCCATTTACTGGTCAGGGCACTGGACAGAGGAGATTTAGCTTCTGGAGTTATTTTTCTCTTTTGTACGAAGCCATGACTGCACATGGTGGCTGACACTTACTTTTGAAAGGAGGCCAGCCCTTTCAGTGAGTGTTCAGTGAGCTTTGTGACTGCTTATCCAGTATGAAATGGCCATAACTCTCTTGGGGGCAGGTAAAGACAGGGACACATCACTCCTGACTCAACGCAGTGTTGGCTTGAGCTAGTCACTCCACCTTCCGTGCCTCCCAGAGTATATTCGACTCTATTCTGCATGAGCATGAACAGAGGTCTAGGGTGCCTCTGCAAAGACATTTAAATCACATTTTAATGTAACAGGATAATGTACACCATATGGAGCTTTACAAGAGCTCCTTCACTCCTCATTCATTATATTTATTGATGTTTTTGCAGACAAAAATACACTAAGGAGAAACACTCCACCTTCTTGTGTAATCCAGGTGTGGGGAAAGCCAAAATCATTTTATCTTTATCTTGCAGGTATTTCACTCATTTTAAATATAACACGTGGCAACTAGCCTAAAGTGGTTGGTTCTACCACAGAACAGCCACGTTTCAATCCAATGCTCTCTACTGAGGAGGCTTTCCACTAATTAAAAGTTTCAAAAAGCAAACAGAAAAGGAAAACAAGTGGTTCCTGCCTGAGAGTAGGGAATCATTAATTCCTGCTATTGGGCTACATCCCCAGAGCCCCTTAAATTGTATTGTATAAAGTTATGCAGCAGTTTAGTGTCTGTGCCTCAGCAATAGCCTTTGTTGCGTGATTCAGGTGATTATGTTGCCACTTTTGCATCTCATTATCACTTGGGTAATCTTTACCATTTCTAGCTTGTTTCCATTTCTCCCATCATAGTAAATTATTAATAATCCCCTCTGTATCTTCATTAAATGGCTTCTATTCAAATTGGCCTCTATAGGTTAATGAGGGCTCTAAATATGCTTCAAATGGACCTAGAGTTCATAGGTTGTTGATTTATTATTTTCCCGTGACAGAACACTGCACTAAAAGCTATTTCCTTTCATTTATCTGATGTACTACGTTCATAGTCATTATGCAAAATACAGCAAGATGTACTCTCTGAAATTAGAGATATTTCTTCATTTCCAACTATGCATGAATGTGAACATGTATTAAGAACACTATGGAATTCATTTTGAAGGTCTTAGAATCATGATGTATGGTGGTCTGGAAACCCATAAGCTATTATTTCCTTTGCAGATAATGGCTTATGGCCATGAAAACTCTTGGGAACAACCTGACTATGGGAGTGAAATTTAAATTGTGCCACAATGGCATACGTTGCGCCTAGATGTCTGCATACCTTCAGTATAGTTGATGAAAAGATTAAGTAATTCAACAGTGAATAAAGTAGAAGTCTGCCAAAGCTTCTCTCTGCATTCATCACTTAAGACAGAATCAATCAATAACATATTCTCACTTTTTAATATTTATATCGGACTCTTTCTGAAAATAAGGTGTGCGCACCATTTCCCTTCAGAAGTATGACACAACTAAGGAGCTGAGATTGAAAGAAAAGTTTTCTGAAATCTTAGATAATTTAATTATACTATGTCGTGGTTTTAATAGAACTTTTCTACAGTTATCAGACCACTCTTTACTTTTTAGAGCTATTATTTGGATTTCCAATTATTAACCTTCCTTATCTTGATGAAATAAGCTTATATAAGTGTGGCTTCAAGAGCCACCCATCTCCGTCCCTTTCTGAAATTCTTCTAGAAACTTTCCTACATAAAAATTTAATATTTGTTTGCAGCAGCTGCAAGGCATTATGTACAGTCCTTGCTAAGACTTTTCATGTCCAATATGGGTGAGACTTTTTTTTTTTATTGAATGTCTAACATTTAACTCTGGTTCTGTAAGATGATCTATGAGAATAACTGTTTATACCCACTTATACCCTTTCAGTAACCAAGGGGACTACTGTTCTGACAAAATAAGTCAAGACCGGCTCATTGAGAAGTCATTGACATAAAAGAACCACTTTGAGTCTCTGTTATATTTTTTCAGGGCAATCAGTATCTCCTTGCATGTTTTAAGTATATCCTAAAGACTCTGTTGCTATGTGTTGACAGAATTGACTATAAGGTTTTATTTATTTGTGGGGGTGGTTATTGCTTTTAGAGCCCACCAGTGTCCCAGCCTTTGTGATTACTGTACGTAAAACTGCAGCGTGAACTCCTTTTTCATGTGTATCTTGATTACCTCATATGAACTTTTTGAGGCAAGTAATTCAAACAAATATATTTTGTTCTACTACTAAAGCAGAGGGTCTACATAGATGTATTTAGTTTACATATTTATGTGTCAAGTTCTTAAATCGCTTAAGAACTTGGACTGAATGCTCTCTTCATCCCTGCATTTCAAATAAGTTTCTCGGAGTATGTTTTTTCTCCAGTGGAAGAAATGGAAAAGAATGGAAAGAAGCCCAATTTTAGCAGCATAGCATAATCCTGTACAGGACATCTAGATGTCTCCAGAGTAATAACAGCATATAAGACCTGAGATTTGCAAGCTGTGAGCTGTGTTGGGGCAGAAGGATCTCCCTGTGTGCAAAGTGTTTCTTTCTCCTCTTTTTTTTTTTTTTCCTTTGTTTCATAATTTTCTTCTCAATTATCCTCTGTTCCTGGAACAGCAACCCAATCCCTCTGGGCCAAGTGCCCGTATTTTATTCGAGATCTCTCTCCTTTTCACTGCGTTTCTTTTCACTGATTTCCTTGCCTCAATATCTGTGACATGGGCTTGAGTATTCTGCACATCACATTCAGGGACATTTTCTTTGCCAGAATTTAGTGTATAGACTTCTTACTAGTGCTAACTAGAAATAATGTTCCAGAAAAGGAAAACAATGTTTTAGATGAAAAAAAAAAAAAGAAAAGAAAAAGAAAAAAAAATAGGGAGGACGTATCAAGGAAAACAGGAAATTGAGAAGTGTACTTTTTGCAAATTATATCAATATGTTGATGCTAAATAAGCTGAACTGCAGATGGGAAATAAAATTAATAAATGCAAAAGTGTTATTTCATCGATAGTGTGATATCTGGAGTTGAAGCTAATTTAGGAGATAAATTGCTGTAATGTCATACACTTTTCCTCACTTAGGCTTACCAAAAGGTGGTGCAGGACCCAAGTTCCACAAAAAAGAGTGTCTACTTGCTTTCTCAGCTTATACACTGTAAAGAGCTTGTCAAAAGCAAATAAAAAGAAACAAGACAAAATTTTGATAAATAATAGGGTTTTTTTAGAATTTTCTGTCTGCATCTATTATATTACACTTAGTAATAATCTGTTATTTGTTATTTTTCGTGTTGTTATATAGCAACAATTTCAATTCTGTTTCATAACCCATACAGTAGCAATACTTCTGTGAACAATACTTTGCAAGAACTCAAAACCAGTTTTACATTCGATGCTGGATTTGTTTTAATCAGACACAGAAAAAAATTTGCATATTCTCAATTACATTCAGACAGTGTACAGAGCAAGATGTTGTTGTTTATTCTTGACTGGTATTAACTCAAAGTTTCTTGAAAAATAAATTGTAGGTGAAATGTATCAACCTTCTTAATCCTGGTCTCATTAGCAGATGAAAATTTCAAGAAGTCACGCTTTCCGTTTCTGCATTACTCTTGCACGGCAAACCCCCACACCAAGGGCTTGAGGCAACCTTTCAAAACGGTCTAATCTCTCCTCATTAAATAGTGCTGTCATTTTTAAAGGTGGTGTTTTGTGCTAATGAAATTACTGACCAGATGTCATGCAGAGTGCAAAAAAAAAAAACCCAAACAAACATTGCGATAGGTAAATAACAGTAGCTTTTCCATTAAAAAAACCAATTAATAAGATTCCTGGGTGTTGAGAAGGAAATGGTGAACACATAGAAGAGGAATAACAGAAAAATAGTTAAATCATGTGCTGTTTGGTTGGCCTGTAACTTTGTTACGCTTCAAAGAAAGTCAAGGACAAAAAGGTGTGGTTTGTTTAGTAAAAATATTAATTTAAAAAGCCTTACAATTAGACTGCAATTTTTTTTAATTTTTTTTTTTTCTTCTTGTCTTTTTTTTTGTGTTGGGTCATTACTTTTTTTGACAAAGCTACCTTTCAATTTTTGCTTTCAGTATTTTCCACCTACTTTTAAGGAAGAGAGGCGCCAGCAGTTATAGCACTGTCTGTTAAGGCGACTGTCGAATGGTCTGTGTGCAATGGGACAAACTGATTTTGGTGTGCCAACGCTCACCGCCGTTAGTAGCAGGCTGGATTTCGGGTCCAAGGTTGTATCTGTTCTCTAAGAGCTTGGCTGGGCCTGGCAGGCAAGATGCTTAAAGAGCAGTCCTGACAAAAGGCTATTTTACTGGCAAGATTTGAGACTACGCTTTCAAACAGCAGCTCTGCTATTCTTTATAGAATCACAGAATGGTTCGGGTTAGAAGGGACCTTAAAGGCCATCTAGCTCCAACCCCCCTGCCATGGACAGGGATGCTTCCCACTACACCAGGTTGCTGAAAGTCCCGTCCAACCTGGTCTCTGTTCAACCACATTGTGTATTCCTTGTTTCTGATGGACTAGGAGACAGGTAGTAGGAAACTGTGCGGTATTTCCTTTTCCCTAAAATTTACTTCATGGAGTGACCTGCTCCCTTCCCAGCAACTCACCTCTCTCCGATGAAGATGATGGGTCACACCACTGGTGTGTGCTGCCCAGGACATCTGTAGCTGCATCACGTCTCTCAGGATGACGAAGAAAAGTGCTTGGGAAAGAAAAAAAAAAAAGAAACAAACCCTGAATAGTGCATAAGGAACTCGAGCTGCCAGTTAGAAAACAATTTGCACTAATGAAATCTTGCCCCTAAATCAGGGTTGCGGACAGATGTCTCTGCTCATTCAGCATTCAGAGCCCGTGTCTAATAGTGCTGCTTTGGACCTGTGGTCTGCTTCCCTCTTAAATGTCTCAGACACTCATTTACAGCCAAATTATTGTTCAAGGTCCCTTTTTGCTTAAGTGTACTACTGTTTCTTTCCTGTGGGGAGTCTTGGTAGGACTTGTATGAGCCCTTCTTCTTGCATATATATGAGCATTTTAGTATCTGAGACGGCTGCTCGAATTTTTTCAGTAGTCTGCCACGGAAGCTGTCAAAGCTGCAAGTGTTTCTTTCAGATCAGCCGCGTGTTGCTTTTCACATATCCAGATTCACATGCTACAGCGTCAGACCCTCGGAGGTAAAGGATACCCATACAGCCCGCTCCGTACGCTGAGTTCCAGTCTGTCTTTTTGAGGAACAGAAGATGGTGAGTGGTTCGGACCTTCACAGTGAGCAGCAAGGACCGACGCGTGTTACACAGAGAGGCTAATTAGAGCAGCAAACTGCCAAAAAACTATCCACTGAACAGCTTTCTTAGCAGAGCTAGCTTTGGTCAGGCAGCGTACTTGAACATTTTTTTTACCGCAGAGTCAGCCCGGGTGATGTGAGCAATGGCTTCCCGATCGCCTGGTTTTTCTGTTTGCTGAATATACTTTCCCCAAATTGTGTTGATTACGTTCCAAATTTGTATTTCCCATCTCAGTAAATTTATAGAAAGAATCTTGAAGTGCACGTATTACCTCGTCACCCTCATTTTTATTTTTGCCATAAAAACTCATATTAACCACGTACCAAAGAACACTGTTAGAAAGAAACACTGTTATAACACAGAAGAAACTCACACTTCGGACCGTAGCCAAAGACACACCAAACAGGAATTGATTGAAAGCGTAATCTTCAAAGCAGATTAAAAATTCCTGGGCTTGGTGTAGATTCTTTAGCCAGGACACTTCATACCGCATAATTTGAGAAATTGTTTAGATTCCCATAATTAAATTAATATCTGGTCAGAACATCCTTCACTGAGGCAGGTTTTATTAAGTTGTGTAAATATGGATATAAGCATAGATTTTTCTCATGGTGGCTCAGTGATTTAGCCATCCCTGCACATTTGAGTCCATTTGCTCTTGTGTAATAACTTCTAGTTTCATTAATTGTTCTTCAATAACACAGAGATTTACAACGATGCTTTGTGAAACTGTGAGAGCAAAGACACTTGTTTGCTTACAGCGCGGATGTGACCCGTAGCTTTTCTAACTATGATGATATGTAAATATATTTCTTGTAGAGTTTGCTTTTGCCATCATTTCAGTTCTAATTTCTCTCCCTGCATTAACCAAAATAGTTTGGAAAACCCTAGGAGGACTCATTAGCCCCTGCATTACATATAAATTTGTTGACACTTTCCTCGGTGTCAGAAGGAGCTGTTACTAGCCTCAAGCAGAATCTTGTCTGGTTGTTGCTAATCTCCTCATTTGTGCTTTGCTGAGAAGGAGATGCTAAAGGTGTTAATTATTTGGATTCATGTTTAGGTACCAGAGATTCGTCGCAATTCACTGACAAAACTCCCTGTTCCTGCACAACTCAACTGCCTGGGTACCCGTCGGACAATGTGCTTCTGGTAACATTCCCTGCGTTTCGCCACTTTTGAGAAATATTTATGTCATTTAAAAAGCCGTGTGTTTGCCACACGTTTCAAAGTTTCTGTTGGAGTTCTTGGATCCTCTGTTACACTCAGAATCTTCTTCACGGGTGAGGGAAGTCCACTTTACATATAAAAATGAAGCCAAGATCTTATTGTTAGCATAATGGAAATCTCAACAGTTTACTTCAGGAATCATCACTATTTTAGATCTAATTATTACAGAAAAATGAAGAATAATAATGCACTTGAAAAAGAAAAAATCTGTACTTACAGAAAGCTTGCAATAACACCAACAATACAATTAAAATTGTAACACAGACACTTAATTTCTATCCCTTTTCCTGGTGTTATGCTCTCTCTTCCACTGCTCCTCTGGGTACGAAGGTCAGTGGCTCCATGCTGATGTTGCTGGTGGGGTGAGGTTATGAAAAGTCACTGTTTGAAGTCCTTTGCCAGGAGGAATACAATGTTCTTGTTAATGATTTTTCTCTTTTTTTTTTTCCCCCCCCTTTCCACTTTGGGTCATTTATGTATGTTTGCTAGCATGCAAACACATTAGTCTTTCTTCAGTGGTCCACAGTTCTAGATTACGCCCAAATTTACTGTTTATGGTGCACTTTATGCGTGTTGGATACTATTTCTTCGTTCTCTTTCTTATCCCTAGGACCAGTTATGTCCAGCTCTGTATTTTTTTTCACCGACCGCTAGTGAGTCTAGTGGAGTCTTGTGCCAAGCCTGTGTCCCATCCCTTGTCACCCCATCCTTTACTCCTTCACACCACACCTTGGGTTTTCTCAAGGCTCCCGTCATCCTACATCTCTACACTAAAACATTGTGTTGGAGTGGTAAATATCTCATTCTACCTACAACAAACTCCTGTTACTGCTATCTGTATAAAACTATGGCTGTACCATACACAGCTAAACAAAATAAAAGAAATTAACCTCAGACACCTGGTCAATTAGAGAAATTGCTGTCACAGCTAAGCCAAATAAAATGAAGCTGTGGGCAGGTCAAGAGAAGTTCAGGCAGAACAAGCCTGATGAGAAAAAGAAGTCTTTCCCTTGTTAGTATTTCCTTATTTATTACCCTCCACCCTGGTCTTCTGTAAAGATGGATGAACAGTAAGTCTGTAACCTCTGCAAAAGACCTTGATTGTCCAACAAGGAAAATCCCATAGGGCTTTTCTTCTTTGCCCTTTCTTTTTCTTGTAGGAGAAATAAAGTGGTGCCCCAA
This sequence comes from Sterna hirundo, assembly GCA_009819605.1. Classification (NCBI taxonomy): domain Eukaryota; kingdom Metazoa; phylum Chordata; class Aves; order Charadriiformes; family Laridae; genus Sterna; species Sterna hirundo. The sequence goes on from CM020441.1 coordinate 3,644,542, forward strand.
AAGACCATGACAGTCAACGCTGCAGAGCTGCTCTACCCTCCCATCCCAGAGACACGTTAATCACGTGTGGCAGCCTACACTTAAACCGGCAACAGTGTTCAGCTTCTGCTCAGACTAGAAATGAACGCCAGCCTAAACCCCTATAAACTTCCAAACACTCTTGTCTAATTTACTTATCAGTTATCCCAATGTGTTCCACATTATTGAGTATTATAGGGTGAGTGGAAAAATTGTTTCTGAAGCAAGTCGAGATTTGTTTACTCGTTTATGATCCATCACATCACAGCAACCATCCACACTGGACATTTTTAAATATTCAATATGAAGATTTGTCTACTAAATTATCTTTGTTAGTTCCACCTTTATTTATCTTTTGAAATGCAAACCAACACCTGAAGATTAATGTGACATTTTCCTATCTCAGTACTTTTGTTCCCTGATATACATCAGACCAGAACAACATTAAAAGAATGTCTGAACTACAAGTACGGTTGTATCAGTCTTTGGAACAGTGTAAAATTTGCCACTAAACCTAGAAAAAAAAAAAAAAAGAATATTTGACAGTAAGCAATATACTTATTTTGTTGAACTTATGGTTTAAAATTAAAAGCAGCAATCTTAATAAATGTCATATAAGTTGAAACATATTAAAAGTAGTTTCCCTTCTCTTTTGTGTAAATGCAACCGTTATGAATAGGGATGCTTACATTTTACTGATCTCAAAATCATGTGATTTAAGCCCAGTGTTACTGGTATGAAGCCAGGTTTTAAAATACCGGTTTTAAAACCAAAGTTCATGGCAAACTTTAGTCCAGGGAATGTTTACTGGTGTCTGTAAAAAACTGAAGGTATTTTATTGGCTCTGCTGTCTTATTTACAACAAAGATCAGGCAAATTGCATAAAGATATTTGCAGTAGATAATATGAGATTGCTAATAGGTATTCAGCATTTGAATGTGAAGAAATGTAGTCCATGGGACTGTTGCCATGTTTTTTGAATTGCTAGCAACAAGCTCACTTGCAGGTTAATTTATCAGCAACGCCATCCTGCACATCAGGACAGTAGGCAGCTTTCTTCTGCTCGAGGCTTCGTACTTTCATGACGATCCGACAATATCTCTCCTTTTTCAATACTTCAGCAATTACCTCAGTCTAGAATTAAAGAACACCATTGGGCAAGTTTTATACAGCTATTGTTATAATGAAATACTGCCGTGAACTCCAGTCTTACAATAACTTTGTTAGTCAACCATTTTGCAATATTTTGGGGATGCTTACAGCATTGTACTTGGATCAGTAAGTAAGAGAGGTTACTTTGACAGATATTTTGTCACTTATCGATAAGATGTGTTTCAGTCTTTCTCAACTAATTGACAGAACAAACTAGACCTTATCCTATAATAGGGTTTGCAATTCAAAACATATTTTGATTCCAAATATGTACAAACAAAAGTGAAGGAAGTTTTAGGAAATCTACTTTGATAAAGAATTTGTGCTGTTTGATTGCGACTTATGCCAAAAATCACTTGAAATGCTTCTAATCCTATTTTTCATTTGTCTTAAGTAAACAAGACCATAATATACCTCAGTGGTGTAAGGTGGGAATGAAATATTAGTAATAGGAAATTGAGCATAGCATTACAAACTGCTCTTGTGGCTGATCAAAAAGCAGCTATTTTTTTGAATTATTACAGAGAAACAGAGGATACAGATTGTGTTTTAGATGCACAGATTTTTCTTTCTAATTCATGTTCTGTAAAGAAACGAGTCTAGTGATAGTGACTGATATAATTGACAGATGCCTATAGAATACGCTGGGATAGGAACAAACCATTAAACTCTTACAGAGTGTCTGTCTTTAAAGACGAGAAGATACTAGTAAACCTCAAAGCTTACTTAGTCTCTTGTTTTCAGCCCTGACCCCTATTTCTGTGAAATCCATCAGCGTATTTCGTGTTAGCAATGGCAAGCCATGGGATGGGGTGGGTGGGATGAGCTTTGACAAGAGGAAGAGGCTGGAAACTCCCGTCCAACCACCCATTAATTCCTTTCCTATCTCATCTCTGTAACCTGCTGATTCTCCTTCCTGAAGTCCTCAATACACACTCAAGAGCTTTTATCTTGCAGGTGTGCCTTATAGTGCTGTTACGACGCACAATCAGCTATGCTTAAACTAAAATAAGTGAAAATCCATCGCAATGAAACATTTGTAAGTTACTTTCAACGTTGGAAAGATTTAAAAGCAGCATTTGTAATGTGCTTAGTCTCTTGTTGGACCCTCCAACCTTTAATATGGATTTCTTCCCTGAACACTTTTTGTATCATTAATAAATAGATTTTTTTCTGTATACTTTTTATATTGTTTACATTACTTTTCACTGCAGTTTAATATTGGAACCATCACATTTTATAGCCCCATAAAGTTATAAAGGCTACACCAATTTCTAACATAATATTTTTTATGGAAATGACAAAGATTTTCCATGAAGTCAGCCTTCCAAAAAGGCCTGCAGTGCTGCTCTCCACAGACGGTAATAATAGCAATAATATTTATTTAGTACCTTTCATCTAAGATTGGCAAATATTTTGCATGAAGTCCTAGCTCTATGTTTGCTTTAGACTATGCCGCTGCATTTTCTCTCAGCAGGAGTATGAGGGTAAATCAGAGTATTGCTTTTATAGATGCTGTACCCATAATGAGAATGTAAATGATACCCCCTTTGCAGAGATTTGGTCATCAGCAGCATCAGGCCTCTTCCTTCTCTCGTTATAAAAAAACAGGGCGGGGGGATGGCACTGAATACCGACACACCACCCTTTACTTTCAGCGCTTTTGGGACCCACATACATTTTTGTCCCCATTATTTGAGCCTCCCTTGCGCTGCAAGGGAAATAGGTATTTTTCTACTTTTCTGAGGGGAAAATTTAATTGCAAGGATTAAGGTGATCGCAGTGAGGGAGGATTTGAGGTAGAATACATTGTTCCAAATGAATAGTTCTTCATTTTAATGATTTGATCAGTATCTTTAGAGTGCAAGTCATTTACTTTTGGTGCCTGTTGGAAAGGCATATGTTCACCCAATTTGGTAACACTACATCTAGAGTAACCTTTTTCTGCGTACAATAGGGAACTCAAAAAAACCCTGATGATGACAAAAAACAACTGACAAACAAAAATACTCTTTTTCCTCTTAGAATGGCTTTCTAAAATTTCTCTAGTTATTTATTAATAATTTTTTCTCTTCCAATCAAGTGAAAATGGTTTACTTGTCAACCCAATACTATCATTTTTTTCATGTTTATGTTGGAATGCTTTGGTCAAAACGACTTATATTTTAGCAGCTTTAATTCTAGTAAACCTTGATGATGCTCAATTTTTTTAAGATATAAAATTGGAACGAGATCTCACGCAGTATTCGCAATTTCACTTCTTCCAGATAGCCTAAGTTTGTCCTGCAAGCCAAAAGCTTTAGATCTCCTCAACGCAATAAGAATGTTGTTGCTGACTTGGTTTTGCAAGAATTTAATCCTTTTGTAGTGCCCAAATAGGAATGCAGTGCTGAAATATCCAGAAGAACCACTTCAAGCTGTTGTATTAGTAACATCAACTTATTACCATGGAAATGCCACTCTTCCGGGATTTAACTTTGAATATTAGAAATTATAGTCTGTTCAGTGAAAGAAAGAACTGCTTTTTAAAGATTATTATTTTATATACTTAACATAGGTAAATGACAAATAAAACCAAAGACCTGTAAAATGATTGATGCCGTTCCAAGTATATATTTGAGATTTCCCCTCCCACTTAGTGTTTTCTTGCAAAATTGTACAGAAGTTCTTAGAAAGGCATTTTAGTTGCTAGGGCTGTTATGTGAATAATCAGAAAATATACAGTTTGTTTCACATAATGTCAGGACTAGAATTGTTTTTTTCTTTTAATAAAAAAGCTAAAAATACGATTTGGACTCATGTCAGTCCTTACTTGATAATTGGTATCATCTCTTCACCAGTTCTTCAGCTCTAGTCATAACTGCCAAGATCATTTTCCTCTTTACCTGACATATTACTGCCTCATATTTTAGTCTCTGCTTACGTGTTTGTTTTCCCACTGCAGCCTCGTCGCACGGTAAGTATGGCATTACCATCATGCGTAAGAGGCCACAAGTTACCACCACAAATTTCAAGCCTGTCCGGACCTCCCTGGAGACTATTTTAGTTCGCGATACCAGCTATCTAATGACCTATTGTCCACTCGGGTTTAGCTTTTGCTTAGTTTGGTACAATTGTGCCTCTATTGTTATGTATACTATAGCTAATACAGTAATAACAAGTTACTGGCTAGAATGAATTCTCTATGGCCCTGGCATAAAATGCAGCGTAGAGGACTGCATGCATGGGAAGATAAAAGAGTCCTTGAAAGTGCATGCCCAGGATGATAGTAGAGGCCACAGGGGTAGAAACATCTCAGCTGTGGCCGGTTACTGGATATAAAACGACCACAGCCTTGGGAGCTTGGCAAATCAGTGTTTGGGGTAACTAAGAAAACAAAGAACAAGTATCCAACAATAACACACATCTTGTATAGCAAATTCTGACGTAATGTGGTTTTGCAGGCAAAGGAGGAAAGGGCAAAATGTAAGGCATGCTAGAAAACATCAAAATCATGCCTAGATACAGGGCAAAGAAATGGTAAACATTAATACCTTACTCGTCTCAGTGAAGGACTTGGGATGCTGAAGATTTGCTGTAAACTTCCCTCCTCATGTTGAAGGTGTTGACTTTAGGAGCCAGGAGGGCAGTGGAAGGCTGAACATACCACCAAAGAGAGGGGTAGGTACTAGAAAGTTTGTGTATACTCCATTTTAATTAAGTATAATTTGAACTAATAGTAATTCTTCCATTAGTCTGGTAAGACTTTAATTAGGGTAACAGTAAATTACTGGGTTTGCATATATGGCGTGGTCCTCTTGTCTGTAATAAGATTCTGATTGTAGGAAACAAATGAGACCTCAAGCAACCTAATCTGTGGCTTACATGCAATGAATTGGTAATACCCTTCCAGTGCAGCATTTTTATACTTCTTTACTCTGTCTTTCCCAACTCTTCTTTCTCCTGTTTTCCTGTGTTGGTTTTTTTTTTTTGCCTTTGTCATTGTCCCAGCTCATCACAGCCATCCTTTTTTCAGATTTTAGCTTGGACCACAAAACTCCTCATGTACACTCCCTCGAGTGTCTATTACCAAGTCATTAACCTCTCTTCCTTAAAATCCTTCCTTATGAGCCGGAGAAGATACAAAAGAATTAATGGTGAGTCGGTAAGCAGTGGGACTCTCTGATCTTCTGGTTTTGTTTTTTAATTGCAAATAAATTAGTTTAAAAAAAAAATACTTTTTACGCCTTTCTGCCTTCTGGATTGCCTGCCAGCTAGTTATAAGAAGGGATACTGCGTTTGTCAGCGGATTGCTGCCAAAGTCTGCCATGAAGGTGCAAAAGTCGAAGCGGCATCCTTCGACGTGCCACTGTGCACGCACAGTCAGACTTCTCCAGGCTCTTCTTGCCTGCAACCTGTGTTCTCCATTACAATGCCTTGCAAGCTACCACACTTTTTACATTTCTACTATTACAAGAGTGTTTTTCAGGAAGAGCGTTCCAAATATATATAGAAAGAAAGCAGGAAATCAATTTGTGCCTTTGCAAATCTGTCTATTATTGTGTAAGCTTTTCAATAAAGGAGTAAATCTGCATTATTGTACAGCAGCATGAGGACATAATCCTGATAGAAGCCTCTGTTCTCTACAGTCATAATGATTCAAAGTTAAAAGTACTAAACAGCTTTTACTTTTTTGCATTGTTTTTTTTGACAATATGAATAATTAAAAATTGAGGGGGAAAAAAAGGAAAAGAAAAACCAAAGGAAAAAAGTATTAATGCTTCTCTTAGACCATGGAACAGAAAGTGAATAAAGTTAGATTTATGGCATTGTTATACATCGGACTTTTGGTGGCTAAATATTGGTTGACCAGCTTGTGCATTTTCAATGTCTTTGTATTATTCTTATTTGCTTTTGTCTTATGAATAGCTGTCTATTGCTTATAAAAATTAAGATTTAACAGAGTTTAATGATCCTATAATTTAAATAGCTGTGATTTTTTCTGTAAGGCTGCAGGCTACTGGCTAGACTAGCCTGTAGACTAGCAGCCGCATTCTTTTATCGAATGTCTGCGCACTTCATTACGCAGCTATTACCTTTGATTTACGTTTGTTCAGTCCCGAAGTAGTTCCCATTACATTTCCTTATATCTCTGCGAGGTATTAGATTTCTGAAAATCCAGCCCCTATGTAGTAGTTTTATTGATTTAAGAAATGGCATCTGTTAATTCAAACCCAGAGGCTACGGTTGGTTTCATAGAGATGTGGAAGAGAGCAGTAAGTAGTAAATACTCTGAGTAGTTCATATTCCATATGGTGTGCCTTTCTAGGAGCGTACTATATACGGCCTTGTCGTGATTTAACCCCAGTTGTAGCTAAGCACCACACAGCCGCTCGCTCCCTCCCCCACTGGTGGGGTGGGGGGAGAGAACCAGAAGAGTAAAAGCCAGAAACTCGTGGGCTGAGATAAAGGCAGTTTAATAAGTAAAGCAAAAGCTGTGCATGTGAGCAAAGCAAAATTTCTTCTTAGAAAGAAGTTCTTTCCAATGGAGGTGGTGAGACAGTGGAACAGGTTGCCCAGAGAGGTGGTGGAGGCCCCATCCTTGGAGACATTCAAGGCCAGGCTGGATGAGGCTCTGAGCGACCTGATCTAGTTGACGATGTCCCTGCTGACTGCAGGGGGGTTGGACTAGATGGCCTTTAAAGGTCCTTTCCAACCCAACACATTCTATGATTCTAAAACGAGGAATTCATTCCCTGCTCCCCATGGGCAGGCAGGTGTTCAGCCATGTCCAGGAAAGCCAGGCTCCATCAGGCATAATGGTGACTTGGGAAGACAAATGCCATCAGTCCGAACTTCCCCCTCTTCCTTCTTCTTCCCCAGTTTATATCCTGGGTACAACATCAAATGGCACGGAATATCCCTGTGGTCAGTTGGGGTCAGCTGTCCCAGCTGTTTCCCCTCCCAACTTTTTGTGCCCTCCCCGCAGCCTGCTCACTGGTGGGGTGGTGTGAGGAGCAGAAAAGGCCTTGATGCTGTGTAAGCACTGCTCAGAAAGAGCTAAAACATCCCTGTGTTATCAACACTGTTTCCCGCACAAATCCAAATCATAGCCCTTTACCAGCTACCGTAAGAAAATTAACCCTACCCCTGCCAAAACCAGCACAGCCCTTGAGAAAAAGAGGGACAGAGAGAGGAGGTGTGTGGCTGAGGCACTGTGTGGGCTACAGAGATTCTGCATCCTCAAGGTTGAGTTTCCTGGAGAGAAAAGGCAGAAAACAGTTACTGCCCTCCGGTACAATCACGGACACAACTTTACAACTGACCATTGTCAGGCTTGTGCAGTCTACAGAAGTCCCAACTGTGTTGGTCTTGTCACCAATGAACAAAAAAACCCAAAACTCCCATTTTGAACAGTCCTGGAGTGGAGGTGCCCCCTGCAAGATCTCATTTTGTGTGCGCCTACAAATACCTGTGTAGCTTCTGCCATTGCTTCAAAAACGTCTTTCTCTCACAACATATCTGAGCTTTAAAGTCTAAGGTGCTCTTCACAACTTTTAAACTCGCTGTTCAGCCCTTATAATTAGCCCTGTCTTTTTGAGTGGGTGAAACTGCACCTTAACTAATCTGCTTCAGGTGAACATGTTAGTCTCATGAGAAATGGAAGAAGAGGAAGAGCTGAAAAGCAAATTATGGAAAAAATAAATCATATCATGCCGCGGTGTCATCGTCCTGCTCCTCAGTCATTTTTCACTATCTTCTAGTGTCATTGTAACCTTCCGCACAAGGTTAAATGTCACAGGGTGGTTGGATCAAAATAGCAACATTGCTCACATGTGGAAAATACTATACCGTTGACTATACCATATTTCCTGGAGAGAGGTGCTACAGAGACATGTTAGCATGCTAAAAAGAAAAGGTAGACTGAGTTCTACATTTGAATTAAGATGTGTCAATCACATACTGATGCCAGAAATTATTTCTGTCAATATCCCAAGTTTCTTTGGATCCTTGTATACAAATGTGTTACTTTTTAAATGCCATCAAATCTAGTTTAGCAAGACAAAAAAAAAAAAAAAAAAAAATAGAAATCAGATGATTTCGCTTTGATTGAGCCCAAAACAATATATATAACAACAAAATAACTGCAGAGCTGATTAGTATGGAGAACGGAGGGGATGAGCGTCGCCAGGAAATGAGAACTGAAGGGGATGCTCAAAACACACAAGCAGATCGAATTGTTCAAAACAGCTTACGCTATTTCCTAACAAACAAAATAATATTAATAACAGAAAGAGCCAGGGCATGTCTCCGACGTCAGTGAAAGGTACTCCTAAGCAGAGTCTTGTAAGGGATGTCATACCAGACAGCGAAGTGTAGGTAACAACGTCCTGTTTAACATCAGTATGTTACGTATTTGCCTCCACATAGTCTTATTTCATCCCTGCTCTCTTTCTGCCTTGCAGGGAGCTGGGCTTTTTTGTCACCCTTATTCTCCTGCTGTCTCTTCATAATCTTCTGTAACTCAGTACAGAAATATGTAGACCTGGAAAAATCTTGAGTTTTTAATTTAATTTCCCTGGATGAGGTGTCCTTAATCCACCTCCTTACAGATTTTTATTTTAATGAAAGCCTTTATGTTTTAATGATTTGTTTTCAAATTTCTTTTCTTAGACCGCTATGTTAGGGTTTGATAGCAATATGTATTACCAGTATAGAAGCTTCCAGGATAGTTTCAGAACCAGTAAAAAAGAGCTCTTTCTTGACTAAATTTTATGTTCATTTGATGCTTTTCTAGAAAGGGAGAAGCAGATAAAGTATACAGTTTCTATAAAAAAAAATAAAATTATACATCAGAATAGGGCAGAGCTGTTCTTTGGAAACCCCACATTTTCAGATGGGACTAAAATTACTTTTCCACAAGAGTGTTTTGTGCTTCTTCTCTTGTTCTCCTGACCAGAGTGAAGGAGTGAATACAGCTTTTCTGCTTCACTACCCGTCTAGCCAGTGTGGCCTTTCTCTATCTATATTTCTGGTTATTGAGTGCTCTATTCATCCGTTCTGTTATTTTTGTCCTTCATATATCTGTCCAGTTATTGATTTTAGCTAATACTTGCATGGATTGTTAAAACATGGAGAGTTGATTTATTTAGCCCTTCATCAAATGTTCCAGACAATGCAACCTGTACCACTTTACCTCCAGATTATACTGGAATTGAGTTCTAGTCAGCAGTCAAGAGGATAACAAAAAGCGTGTTTTACTAGGAAATTCCAAACTGCACAATTAATACAATTGTAACACATTTTGTTTTCTGAATGTCCATTTTCATGGACATTTCTAAACAAAAGCAAATAGAAACTCCACTTAGTCCAAGAACTCTTTCCTGGTATCTAATTTTTCTAGTTTTTTGTTTGTTTGTTTGTTTGTTTTTTAATTCATTTCCTAATTTGATCCTATTAAATTTATTGCTACCACTTTGTTCCTTCCTAAATCCTTTTTTGCCTTTGGAGTTTACAACCTTTATCCAGACACAGTATTCTCACGTCCCTTGTCTGTTGTCATTTGGCCAAGGTACACAAAGTGGCATTTGGCTTTTACATTTTCTCTTCCTAAAATGTTCTCCCTCATCTTTTGTTCATTTTTGCTGCTCCGCTCTGAAATGCGTCTCATTTGCTCATTTACTTTTCTAGTAAAACAGTGCCCAGAACTGAATGCAATGTTCCAGGCTTAGTTGTGCGAGTGTTATGTTGTGAATGATTATTATTTCCTCGCTCTTTGACACCTCTTTGTATGAAACCCAAAAGCTCATTGGCCTCCCTTAATGTCATATCACTCTACAGATTCATGCCTAATTTTCTACCCATTACCACCTCCATGGTTCTTTAAGCATTACTGCTTTCCAGGTTTCTCTCTCCCACTCCATAGCTATGTTTTGGATTATTTTTCTTCATATATTATTAGATAGCCTAGTTCCAAATTCAGTCTCATTTTGCTGATTCTAATATGGCTTGGTCCCTTCCTATTATTTTTGTGCCATCACTGGAGTACGCAACACCTCCCAATTTAGTATAATATGTGAATTTCATTAACTTGCTGTTTACTCCCACTTTCAAACCATTAATGAAGATGTCAAAAAAACCTGGAACTAACACTAGTCCCTTCAGTGCTACCAGACAGCTCCCCCACCACTTGGTACATTGCTGTGTATCGTTATCCCTTGCTAATGGCCCTTCAGTCACTTTTCAGTCCATATGACAGTGTCCCTACCCAAACGACTTTTAATTAATTTTGAGAGGGGGAATTTGACAGCTAATATGAAATTATTTTCTTTTTTTTTTTTTTTTTTTTTAGTGCCTGAGACAGGACTCATGCAAAAATAGATTATAAAACCTATTTCCCTTTTTCATACTAAAATTAAAATTCTATCATCAACAACAAACCCATCTCTCTTTTTCCTGACAAGTTCATGCTGCTCATTCCTTATGATTCCATTATCTTCTAGCAATTCAATGGACATTTTGCTCCTGATATTTATTTCCTTGCTTCATTCAAGCTGAAATTTAAGCCTGTGATCTGATAGGTTCAGGATTATTCATAATTCTACTACTTGTTTGCTTTTTTGCTAATATTTCAGGAACTCGTAAGCTCTCTCTGAATCTGACAGCAAAATAATTACCAATCAGGCATTTTTTTGCCCTATTGTGTCTCCTCAAAATTCATGCCTGCTACAATCAAATTCCCTGTTATGATATTTCCAAGGTTTCCCTTACCGTTCCCCTTGTCAGTAACTTTGTGTATGAGTTGCTTTGAAATTGCGCAGCCTCTTTTCCTTCTTTCTTAATGGAAAAAAAAAAAATAAAAAAATCCATCTATAATTTGCGTCACAAATTTTCCTCCATCTATGTATTCAGAACCCTTATTAGGAGGGATGGTGGGGGGTGCCTTCTCCCAATCGTTTTTGATTGCTTTCTCTGTAACCGGTGTTTTTAAGCAGATTTCTTAGCACTTACAATTCCCCGGGAGTATAGATTCATAGATTATAAAGCTACAAGGGACCATTATGATCATCTACTCTGACCTTCTGCACAGTACGTCACAGCAGTGGTGAGGAGCACCTCCAAACCACCTGCTGGGAAAGCAAAATGATACGTAAAATGTTTAGAGTAAAAATGTGCTCGTTCATCTCTGTTCTATTCAGATTCTCCTATTACACTCATCACGGCAACACCTCCTGCAAGATTCAAGGGAACGTCTGGTGATATATGCCCCTCTCTGGATGAGCTTAGCGGGGGCCATGGTTAAATAGAACACTGCACCTATGCCCTTAGCTGTTAAAAAAGAAAAAACAAACACAAAAACCTACAAAACCCACGGTGAGCTTACAGGAACATTTATAAAGATTAGGAAAACACTTCACTCCGGGGATCAAGAGGCTAAAGAGTTCTTTCTTTTTTCCCCAGCACAGCAATCGTGTAGTAGGTTGTGTTCTGTTTAAATGCCGAGTACGCACTGAGCTCCGCCAGATACGTACAAAATTCCCCCGTTCTTTTAGGATAAGCAATTATCAGCTAATGACAGTTAGAGATGGGAATGATGAAAGATCCAATTAAATTACTGATGCACCGCAAGATCTCACATCAGATCCTAAATTATATTTCCATTGGCAGTTTGGGTGCTGGCTGTGGTGGTATGCCATAAAACCAGCACATTATGTCCTGATAACAGCACCATAAAAGAGATTCACTACTACTCTTACCCTCACTATTCACCAGAGTACATTTGTGGCAACCTTCCAACGCGACTGCAAACTTTTTCTGCTTCTTTGCCAGTTTATGATGTTCATTTCAGGATTTTGAAAAATCATTGTTGTATAAATATATAAACTACTACAGATATATGGCGTCTACAGCTAGCTGCTTCTTCGTTGGTATTTGTATGGGCAATCCAGCAATTTACACTGATTGTGTTTTATTCCGTCTGTCTTAGCATCTAAAACCTAGCAAATAACCATCTGAAAGTTTAAAAAAAAAGCAAACACAAAACCAAAAACCTTGCTATACATACTGCACTGCATTCTCATACACTACTTGGGAAAGCAAGGGAAAAATAGAGACTACCCGCGTCTTGGCATCTTTTTTCATGACTTGTTACAGTCAAAAGGAAGTTTTTGAATGATAATCAGGGCTGGAGCACAGTTTGCTGTGAAGTGTTTTTTATTGCTCTTTCAGAAAAAAAGTTATATCCTCAGTATCCCCAAAGCATAGGCTTCCAAAGCTTTGAGGGAATATCCAGGGACCCAGCTGCCTCCCAAAAGAGCTTGACTGCACTTCTCACTGCATTTTTTGATTCAGTTAGGGACTCGTCACTTGTCTCAGTGCACCTTAGAATATGTCTTCCAACAATGCTGCCTAAATTTAGAAACTTAAAAATGGCAAAAACACACATATCAAGACAATTAGCTATAGGCCTATAGCATACTTATATAATAAAGTTTAAAAAGTGGTTTCTTAAGTATCTATAGATAGTCCTTGACATGTAACGTATTTTGTGGAGAATTTACATTCAATAAGGCCACTATTCATCCACCTGGTTTTATCATACGCTAGAGGTGTATAGCTTCTCTACAAGAGTATTAAAAATTATTTTAAAAATAAAATCCCAAATAATTTCAAATCTAAAAAATTAGACTGCTTGCATTATGGTGATCTTGGGTGAATACAAAGGGAATAAATACCAATATAAAAAAGATTGAGACTGTATACTTGTTTTCCTCTTTTTGTATCTTCCATGCTTAATGAAAAGGTGAAACTGAAAGAATCATATAAACGTCAGCTTGAAGATTACCTGTTGTCTATAATTGAGGATTAGAATACTAAATTTAGGATTAGAATGCACCAGACAGTGTTTTTGCCAAACTCTGTCTAGGAATGACTTAGCCATAGGTTGGAGAATAAGTATGAGCAAACTAAAACTAATCACCAAAAAACCCCAAACATTTGAACCTGAAATATAAGAAGGTTTGCATATATGCATGCTGAGAAATCCAGTGATTAAAACAAACTACATCTCCATTCTCAAGGATGCCTCTCTGTCCTGAGTAAATACGGAGTAAACCACAGTGAGAGGAAAATCTCGCAGTACCTTTTAGTTGGAACAGCATCAAAATAACTGCAACAACATTTAAATTCGCTTGGAACCACAAACATTCCAAGCCCTGAAAATAACCGATAAAAAACGGAGCAGGAACAGTGGGAGCTTGTGGGGAAAAAGTGAAATTAGAAGAGGAATCACATTTCTTTTTCACACCGCTGAAGAGTGTGTGCACCCAGAAGCCTGTCTGAAATTTGTGTCTGCAATATTTTGGCAAATACAAGATACTATCGCTCCATGTCAGCCTCTCCACGTTTAAGAGTAGTCAAATGCTTCAGATTAAATTCTAATGAATATGAGAAACTGTAATTACTGGCAGTCATAGTCAACATCGCTTCATGCTTAGCATGAAGATTTATATGTGTCTAGACATGGGCTTCCAACCCTTACAGCAGCATCTGATCTTATCTTCTTGAACTGGATTTTGCTCTGGATTTATAGAGCTGTAACCAAGGACAGAAAAGGATTCAAAATCTCACATGGAAACAGACGAGTTTTAACTTGAAGTCCTGTGATAAGAGATCTTATTAAAACAACCTTAGCTTTATCAAAATGCTTATTAGATAAAAAAGGCATTATAATGGGAACGAGCAGGCTAGTTGCCAAGAACCAATTAATAAAACACAGCATATATTGCCAGTGGACTGAACTGAATCACAGTAGCGATAAAAAAATCAGTTAAAATGCTCCATGATCAAGATATTTATGCTTCTTTCTCTAAACTGGAAAGAAAAAAAGAAAATAAAACTGACGAAATGACACTTTTCCAGTCACACGTATTGACAAAATAAATAGTAGGAGTGGGAGTGGGAAGGCATTGCGAGGAAATAAGAAAGTAAATTGTAATCCCTTGAGCAGAAACACTCATTTCCTGGCTTGCAGTCCTTATTCATGAAGGGAACACTAACGTAGCACTTGCATTGATCAGAACCTGGAAAGGAAAAAGGAAACCATAGATGATCTTTGTCTAGGGCAAATGGTCTTAGCAACCTAGAGTTTAGGAAGCTATTTGTGTGTAGGGCTGCAATACTATTTTAACACTGTGGGGTTTTTTGTGTTTTTTTTTTTTTTTTTTTAAAGTCTCGCTCATGGCTGTTCTGATCTAGCTTTGGCGATAGCTGTGGTTTAAGTAAGAGGTTGACCTTGATAAGCTCCGGTCATCCAGAGCAGCAGTTCTACGATTCTGTGTCAAACTGCAGCGTCTGACTTTCTTATAGTTTCTTACATTATATAAATAGATATAACATGAGTGTTTTAGAATAAAAAAGGTAGTAAAACAGCTATATTGCTTTCTTCATACTGAGTAGGGCGGAGGTCAGCATCATCTTCAAAAGGCAGCTTTCCATGGGATTTTACATCGTGTCACACTTTAGACTCTCAACCAACAACGCAGCCCTAACTATGCATTGCTTTACACTTAGGTAGATGCCCGGATTCATGTAAAATCCCTTTGACTTAGGCAGACTCCACCCAGCTACGATCCGAGCAGTTTTTGAATTTCTGGATGGCTAGGAATGCTCACGGTACATTCGAGAGACGGGACGGTCACGTTGCAGTGTGCGCAGCAGCATCCGCTGAGCGTCGCTGAACCAACCGGTGGGGAGTGTGTGCAACACGCCCGGCCTCCCGCTCCACGCGGGGGCTACACCTTCACCTCCCCAGCAACGGCTTTTCCAGATACCTCACGGCCATAGGAAAATGGTTTGGAAAAGAAAGGAAATGCCCTGTTTCATGGTTTTCATTATGGACATGGAGATGACTCATAGGACACAGAAAAGCTCATGTTATGCGGGATGACGGTGACACCCGCAGTGACAGGTGGATCTTTGGAGACTTTTCAAACAGGGTTCTTATGACCTTCGCCTGGTGGACTGAAACCTCACTGTAGGGCTGCCCATACAGCAACAGGGAGGGCTAAGGGTTTGATGAGGATATTAGCATGACTCAGCCTCGCATCCCTGGAAGTATTTAAAAGACATGTAGACGTGCTGCTAAGAGACATGGTTCAGTGGTAACTTGGCAGTCCTAGGTTGATGGTTGGACTCCATGATCTTAAAGGTCTCTTCCAACCCAAACGGTTTCATGATTCTATGATTAATTCACAGTATTTTCACATACTGAGCCAAGAAAATGAAGTCCTTAAATTTTTCTTGGAGAAAAAGAAAGCTAAAGAAGGACTTCAGGAGGCAAGACGAGCAGTTACAGATTCAGGATGGTCAGGCATTCTGGACAAAACAAGAAGTTAGAACTAAAAATATTTTCTATGTCAGCTTTTGGGGTATCTAAATGACACTGGAGATGGCAGAGCAGCCCAGGATTAAGAGAGACCAAAAGACCATTAAAGCTGTTCTGGCTTCCCCATCTCCCAACTGCAAGTCTTGCCTCTAACTGCCAGTACCCCAAATATTTATCTCAAATGCAAGTGTTTAGAAACATGAAGCTGAAAGGTGAGTTCTGACACAAGCATAAAGAGGATGCGCATATGTATATGTCTTACGGTACAGGCTACGCAACACGACTCTTAATAATCACTGCACAATCATATTAGTCCCTCTATTTTCATTTCTCTGCAATCACACATCGTCCACGCAGAAGTCTGTGCTAGGAGCATTCAGTTTTATTTCTCCATTTGCTGTACACTTTTTTCAGCTGTAGTTTAGACTTTGATGTCTTAAAAGTGTGTCCTTTTGCCTTATTTCTCCCACCTTCGTCTCTATTGCATCTGGCTTCATCAACCCAGCGTAAAAAGGAAGGAAAACGTGCCAAATGCGGCACATTTGATATCTGAAGTGTACCTATTGACCTTTGGCCAGGCTGGATATTTTAATCCCACACTCGAAAATTACCCTTCAAAAGACTTGAATTCAAATTGCCACCATGATATGTCATCTTCTAATCTGATGTGACTGGAATGATAACGTTTGCTTTGATGTGCAATGTAATCCGGTGTGACTGATCAGATGCAACCTGCCATAACACTGCAAAGGGCAATGCATCATGCTCGGAAATTAAAAGCATCCTATTTTCTGGAAGTCGTAGTGAAAGGAATCTACCTGAATTTTATGTATTATATATATATTTTTTTAACCCAACAGTGACAACTGTCTTAGCTAAATTATTCATTTTCATTGTCTCCTGAGTCTGACTCTAGTTATTCCTATTGCATCTGCATTTTGGCTATTTTTCTGTCAAGAAATAGTCAAATTTCAAAACACTGCAGAATGCCTAATGATTGGATTTAAATTGTGTTAGAACATTCTGCTTGGAAAGAATGCAGTTTGCAGTGTTTAAATGCATTGTCTCCAGCTGCTCGCAATAGTTGCTTCCCTTATCCATACAGAAAATACTTCTTTGTGGTCTGAGATGCAGCTCCGGGTGCAGGGAACGCAGCACCCGGCTGCACCAGGAATCAGCATCTGTTTGTCTTTCCTCTCCCGATATTCCAGGTTAGAGCACTTTTGGGGAAGATTTTACAGAATCCAGTGTCTCCCCATGCGATTTCATAAGTTACTCGCAATCTGCAAGGCAAGTTACACCCACGCAATCAGTGGAAACTCTTTCTAGTCCTCTGAAAAGGACAGAAAACTTTAAATATAAAATTATAAATTTACCTATCTCTCCATTGAGGGATAGGTAAAAGTATATGAGATGATCACCTGGGTGAAGTAGGTGGAGCAAAACAAAATGGGATCATCTTACTCTTCAGCAAGACAGTCATAAGAGATGACACATAAGCTTTTTGCATAATTGCGTAAAATCCTGTTGGAATATTAACGGTTTCCTGTAACAACAGATTTGCACGAAAGATCTGATGATATACAGAAGAGTAATATCCAGTATTGCTCAGGATGCATTCGGCAGACCAGGACGTTGAACGGAGGGAAGCAATACTTTGTAGGCATGGTGGTAAGGATGGGATATGCTGATGCGTCCAGTGGTGTTTCTCTCCGGAGGTGGGCAACTCACAGACGATTTCTTTCTCTAATGCATGGATACTTCATGCCACCCCAGTTCTTGTTTTCTTTTACTTAAGTCAAACAAGCTAACAAACATGGTTTCTCCTTTCTGAGAAGGAAAGAAATGTAGACAATCTGAAATAGAAAATGGCGAGTGTTAAAAATAGATGGTAATTGGAGACTTCTATTTTTATTACGAACTCAAATATTTAAACCTAATTCTTTGCTTTCTGACCAAAGAGCCCTAGAAGGACTTGCCAGTAGTTTTCCCAGGTCCAGTTTGTTTCTGCTCCATTGGGGTTAGAAATGCGGGAAGGGGAAGGTAGGTGCTATGTGAGCACAACGTTCCTGTTCTTGCAGAGGCAATAAGATGTTTAAAAGCATTTAAAAGATTACTTTGGCTTCTAATGCAAGAGGAATTGCAACAGTATTTTCTGATGAGGGTGGGATGCAAAAAAAGTAGTGAAAATTATGGAGAAAATAATTTAATGGTTTAAAGATTTCCTTTAAATCCCTGAATAAAAACAATAACATACATATTTTTTTAAAAAAAAAAGGAAGAAAAAACAACTCCAACCCTCACTTGATAAAGATAGTTCCCTGGTGGCCAAGCAATTCTGCAGCTTTTTAGGGTTAAAAGCATTATGCTGACATCAGACCACACCTAGAAAAATTAGTCTGATGTGACAGCTCACTTCCCATAAATGTCATCTCTAAAAATGGTCCTCCTTTCGATTCAAATTCCCAACTTGATATGTCATTTTCTAATGTGAAGTGACTAGAGTGATAACACACACCCCGATGTGAAACATCGTCTGGTGTGATTGATCAGGTGCAAAACGCCATAACGCAGCACAGGGCAATGCGTTTCACTCGAAATTTTAACCGAGGCTGTTTTTCGGGAAAACTGCAATGAAAAAGAAAACCTACATCTCACCTTGCTGAATCGCTGAAGGTTTTAGGGCTGTATTTTTACTATCATCTTGTTGGCAGAGCCTGCTGATGCGATAGACCCCCATCTCCCCATACATCCAAGGAAGAAGTGATGTTCTTTTTTCCTAACTTGTACTGAAAAGCAAATTACAAGTCCTTTCTTTTTTTTTTTTTTCCCCGGATGTCCTTTCCACAAAGTCATCCTTACCTGTGCATCCTTGCTGGATGACACCCAAGCTGCCTTCCCCCTTCAATTCACTCTAATTCATCAATATTTATCCTGACCAGGTTGTGCTTGCGGTTGCAAGTGCGGTTATAATGTTGTGGTTGTCACTGGACCAAGCAGTAAATAGACGTTGCAGTTGAACATATGCGTGTGGAACGAGCGTATTCTCACTTCTGTATTGCACCCGGAATTTTGAACTGACACGTCTGTTACCCCTCATACTATCAGTCTTAACGGAAAAATGCCAAATTGTCAAACCGTTTTCGGCGAACACGTATTAATACCAGATATCTAGGAATGGGGATTAAGAAGTTTCCTCCATATTTTGTATTGGATTTCTGACAAATTTACCTTTCCATTTATATAGATAAGGAAGAAAAAATAAAATAAAAAGAAAACAAAACTAAAAAAAAAAAACCACACATTTTGAGCCATTTCTGAATATCCGGTAAGATTTTGCTAAGAACGTGTCTTTTAATTCTCGACAATTTCTCTCCTCTTTTTCCATAGAAAGGCCCGTGCTTTTACATCTACTCTTTTGCATAGCAGGGAATAGAAAAAGCAGCCTGCATGCACTTTGTATAAAATGTAAGCATTCCATGCAGAATTCTGCACGCTTTTCCTCAAAAATATATGTTTAAGATCTTTTCCAAGGTCTGTGAAAAGCCTTTAAAAGATTCTTATTTTAATGACACTGCAGTGGAGCCTGACTACAAGCAATGCTTTAAGAAGAGCAACTACGGGATTGGATTGAATAGAGAATTTCTGAAATAAAGAACATACATAAAAAATTGGGATAAATAATGTGTTCTGGAGTAGAAGAACCAGTCTAAGTTTCAAGCTGGACAAAACTTGAAAGAATCTTAGAGTCAAAGAGAAGGCGGCTGGATTGAGAAAACTGAGAACTGACAGGAGTGGAATGAAAAGAAAATATTATACCACATGTTTTCTTACACATAGGTAAATGCAATGTTTGAAATAACCTCTTTTTTTTTAATCCATACATAATAAATATAAATTTAGTGGTGGAGAAACAGTTTTGAATTTCTGTTGATTTGCTGAGCTGTGAATTTAGAAAAGGTACCATTCTGAACAAAAAACAAATCCTTTTTAATTTGAAAACAATATTGCATTTAAAAATCTATCGATTCAGATAGAGCAAAAAAAAAGTTTTAAGTGGTTTTAAAAGCAGAATGAAAATGAAACAAAATATGTGCTAATCAAAAACCTTCTCTTCCATTTTTTTTTTTTTATTTGACCAACGAACAGGTTATTAGTTGTCCAGCCTTAACGGTAAAACTCAGAAAGATAAAACGAGGAACAAAAAACAAACAGTTTTGCACACTTTCACATAATTACACACGTTTGTATTTCAAAAGAATACCTTCTCATAATTCAAAGAACCGTTATAACTTCTCATTCCACTGCAAATTGCTTCCTCTTAATGGCAAGCCGCATTTATCAATATTTTCTTTTTTTATTTTTACTGTAGCGATACTACAGAATCTAAAAGAAGAAAGGCAAAGAAAGAGAGAAAGAAGGTTAGAGTGAGAGAGAATGAAAATCCTGACAACTGTATAATAAACAAGAACATAGTAGAAACAAATGGTGCATTGTTGCGCTGAAGTTGAAAATTCTTCTTTTTGAAAAACGTCAAAAAAAAGCAGGTAGCTTATTAAGCAACGCAGTAAGATTTTTATTTGTTTGCCTGGTTTGTACATTATTAACTACCTATTTTGTGAAGAATGGAGGTGGGATTTAAATGCTACTAAAATCTTAGCTGAACTAATGTAATCACAACAAAAGAGATTTGATATAAGTACATGTAACTGGAAATATAATAAGCAATAATACTAACATAAGGGATGGCGATGTGGTGATATCCTGTGCTGATAGGAACGTTATATGAGCCCGTACGGAATGAGGGTCTTCATGACAGTGGTGACCTGTTGGCAGAGAAGATGGGCAGAAAAGAACATGTCCCTTTTTGAGCCTTTTTATAATCTTTTTGTTCCTTTAGGAACAAATCCTGTCTGGAGGAGTTTAAAGGTGAAGCAGAAGTCGATTGCTTTACAGTTTTGCCCAGTTTACTTTTCGACGAGAGGGATTGTGTTCCAAAACAGGCGTCCATGACACACAACAAAATGTTTTCCGTCCCATTTAGTAGCATACAACAGTACTTAATGCGCACTATCCACTGCCTTTTAGAACATCAGGGTGGGGTTTTTTTCAGCAAAACATATTTCCTTACACTTTGGTTATGACGTGAGATAATTCCAACCATTCCCAGTGGAGATGGAAGCAGCCAAACAGACAAGAAATACTCTTAGTATCACACACCTTCAATAGCTGGCAGGAGGAAATTTTGTCAGACATGTTCCTGCAAATACCTGTTTTATAAAAACAAAACAAAACAAAAATTTAAAAGTTTGTTTGTTGTAAATGATATATTTTTAAAGCCCATCATATTTTTCTAATGCTGCTTATTTTAAACTCTTACCATATGCTCAGCAAGGAATGCAGGCATATGGTTCACATAACAATACCATATGTCTGATAATATTTTGCTGTATATTACAGCAATAACAAACATTTTTAATTTGTAGAGGGACTGAATTTAAATTATGTTTTCGCTTCATTTTTTCCATTTATAAATAGTTCTGATGACATTTCTGCAGAAGCCTATAAATCCCCAAAACAGCTTAATATTTCAAACTAAAGATTTAGGGAGTATTTTATGGCTAAAATCACGCGTTCATCACCGTGAAAAAAAGACTACTGTCCTTTGACAAAATGTGGAGAAAAATAAAATAAAATAAATAAATTAAATTAAAGTAGCAGTATACATTCAAATTATAATGTATTTAAGCAGCTCTTCCTTTTTTAATAAATATTTGCCACTGTCTCACCCCAAATACTGAGTGTCAGAAGCATTTAGGGTTTTTTAATTTCTTTTTTTCTATGATGGTTAGTTCTCTATTGAGTGAACAAGGAAATGAAAGACGAAGCATGAGCAGAAGTGTATGAGACTCACCTTCCTTGAGACAAAATTGCATTTGAAGAGATGAAAGGAGAATAATTCTGTATCCTCCCCTTTTTGGCTTGTGTTATTGTGCAGGGATACCGGTCAGGGTCAAGTACCACCATGTTTGGCATTCCCCGCTATGGGCTGCTTACCCCACATGCAGAGGTGAAAGTAGGAAGAATAGTCAACACGAGCTCATGGAAGAAGAGAAAGTGCAATGTCTCTTTTTACTTTGCAACGACTTACTTGGTGGCCAAACACCGCAGCAAAAAGATGGATGAATCATTATTAGAGCAGAGGAGCCAGTGAGTTTGGACAAGGACGTGTGACATGATAAGTAATAAGGAAGAAGAGCAGCTGTGTCTGGAAGAGGATTTAACCATGGTAGACACAGGGAAGTTAGTTTTGCAAGCCAGAACTGATGAAGCCTTTGCCGAGAATGTTACTGGCTTGTGCACATCTAGAAGGCGATGAAGTAAGAAGAATACTGAAGTTTGGAGATAACTAGAATGTCCAATGACCTCAACAGAGTCAGAAAATGGAAAAGTAACAGATAACACACTTAAAGACCTCAGTGACATGTACAGTCGTGCAGCTGTCAGTAGTCAGAGTGACCTGAGATACACGAGAAGTTAAGAAGCAAGGATCAAGAATTCCTTTTTGGGGTTTAAGGTACTTACAAAGCATCCAGAAGGAAAAAGGAAATAAGTTGGTGTTCACAGAAAAGAAGACGAACTGCCAAGAGTCTGAAGGCTCCATCTCTTTCTGCTGTGGAAAATGTTACTCTCCTCCCTTTGGATCTTGGATGTTCCACTTATCCCCTACAGGAAGAAGATTTCTTGTAGTCTCCTACGGTGATGGCAAAGCTCCTTGCCACTTCCTACTAAGCATGCTATTTACCAAGTACCATGTGCTTCCACCAAATTAAAAGAACAACCTAGGCGTTAGAGAGACAATATGATCTAGATGAAAAAGAACACCACCCCCTCATAAACCTCCTGTAACTTCAAGAAAGAAGCTGCAATTAAAAAAAAAGTTATCCATTTCATTTACGTGGACAAATTAAAAAAGACACAGCTAGGTGCTTAGAGAAACTAAGTGTTGCTCTGCTCACAGCCGCTTAATTGCAGTCAAAGCAATTTCATGCCCCACCATCAAAAGTTGGGAGAGTTTTGTAGCAGTGAAAAGAAAATTCCCTCTCTGCATAACACCTACGGCTTATTCTGTAGTTCTTATTCTTTCAACTTCTTGTCAAGTAGAACCAAAGCAATGGAAAGCAAAATGGGTCCTTGATTGTTTATGTTGGCTGACAAATAACACTAATACCACTTCAGGCTGGGGCTTAAACTGGTAATTGCCCCCTAGAAGCATCAGCACCAGTTTTGACACACAGCTACGCCTGCAGTTGGGTAACTAGCCAATTTGGTGACTGAAGAGTGATGGACATCTGCTTTTAAATCTCTTTGAGGTCGCTGTCTTTTCAGTGGATCTCATAACCAAGACACAAAGGAAGCAGAATTGAAATCTAGTGGCGTACTCAAAATATCTGGCAAATTTCAGTGAGAATAGGCTGGAAAGCTATGACTTTGGTGTGGCAGAGAGCCGCATGTGTAATATGACGGTGGTGAAATTACGATGTATTGTAAAGTGGTCTTGTGGTAGAATTGTCGGTAACACCCTTCCAGCCAAGTCTTTCAAAAATTTGTTTATAATGATTATTAAGGCACATACACAACAACATTTGTCTTACCAGCACGTTAGATATACTTAAGATTTTGTTGAATTTTAGTAAAGTAGGAAAAATGTGGATAAATGTAGTTCCTGATCCAAATGACCTACATGCAAAGACACTGGGTATCAGTTGCCACCGGCCTGCGCAGAGAGTCCTTGATTTGAATGGATTTGAATGGCAGTGGAGCCCAGTATAAGTCTTTATTTTCATAGCACTGACTAATACTATCTTAACATTTCTGCCCATAGAATTTTTTACTTTTTAAACCTCTACCAATTTCTGTTGTGTTTTTCCCACCACATCCTGAGATTGATGTAGTAATGCAAAGAAAATTTTCCGTCTTGAGAAAAGGCAAGTGTGCATTATGTGCCACAGGCAATAACCGTAGCCAGGAAATCATCTAACAAATAACAAGCCAAGACAAAAGCCAGTTCTCCCTTACAGATTTGTTATGTCCATAGACAAATTAAAACACAGCTCAGAAGTTCACAGAAATGTAGTAATCAATGCAATGTTTCTGAAGGAAGAAGAACAACTTCATTCTTTAGTTTAAAACTCAATTTAATTGGGTACAATGGCTGTATCACAAGTAGATGAATAGCTTGTGTGGTAAACAAATACACTCTTTCTCTTTTCCTTCACTTCCTTGAAAGGCAGCTTAGATCATATTTCTCCCTTTCCTAGGCAGTTTTTATTCTTGGTCAGAAGTCAAAAGCTCCCATCTCTCTCTTAGAGTAGTTTTCATGTTGAGATAAGATGGGAAAGTTGATACTCTGGCATTTCCTAGCGTTTTCTCTGACCAGGACTTCCCATATGCCCCTCTTGTTAAGGGAAAACTTCACATTTTCTGCTCTTCTTCAAAGACTGATCGCTTTCAGCAGGCTTTCTGGTCTCGAGATAAGACTGAATTCATATTCTTTCCACTCTGAGGCACAGTGTACATGTCAGATTTTGCATCAGCACCTATTTTATCCCAAAGAAATTGGTACAATTAGCTCACTGAAGTAGCTTAAGAAATATTGGAAGCCTTTACGAGTTCCTTCCCATAATCTTAACTAAATTTTCAGGCTTAACTTAATGCTTGTTCTGAAGGATAGCTGAAGGTTTGTGCTTTTTCCTTGTCAGGACTGAACATGTTATATATATATATATGTTCTAAAAAACAGCACTGGAAAACCTGTTCCTGTGTCAATCACACTGAAAAAAGTTTTGTTTTACACTTACTGGAATGGACAAGAGAAGTCAGAAAGGCCCTTGACTTTCTGAAATACTCATGGAAGTTGTACAAAAGTAACCTAGCTAAAAAACATATACAGAAAACAGTATTAATGCTGCGGTGCTTGTTTTTATACTATATTGACAACTGTTGCATAAGGCGATAACGACCTTTTCAGAGCTCCGTAACACAATGCAATCAGTCAACTTACCTTAGAAAAGGAGTTCTGACGCATAATGGAGAGGAATAAGTACATGTGGGAAAATCTGCTTAATTCCTAGGCATCACAATTATTTACCTGCTTGTAGGAGAGATGCTATGATTTCTTTGACTTTTTCATTAATGTTATTTTTCTAAGCAACACCATAAAAATGACTGGTAGAATCCTTACCCAGATAATTTTTTTATTAACTTCATTTCCTTTTCCTTGAGTAATGAGTGCAGGCTGAAGACCAAGGAGTTCAGATTATGTTGTTAAAAGATGGCTTTGATCTAGAGAGACAGACTATTTAGTCATTGTCTGATTCATTAGCAGCAGTATTTTCATCCTGATACCCGACTCCAAAGTAGTAGTAAATCTTGCAAGGTTAACTTTTAAATGCTCAGTAATAGACTGTCATCAGTTTTCAGTAACAGTCTGGAGCTCACGTTTAGTAATGACTTTTGCCACTTTAGTATTAATTTTATATAAGTTTTCACAGATAATTTAAGTACCTGGTTGCTAAACAAATTTAGCATAACTTTGCCAATCTTTAGCGATACAGCCTGCTTATTTTTACATGTATTCGTGTTGAAAACAGTTTGCAGTGTCAGGAGATGATTAATCATTGAGCTCAGGGTTTAATGTAGCAACGGTATATGGAAACTTTCTCTAAGGATGGAATTTTAAAAGCCAAAGAATTGATCCAAAGTCACTAAAAGGAGCTTCCTGAGCAGCCACGTTCATGGGCGGTGATCCACCTGGAAGCTGCTTGGCCTTCAACCAAATGTCCAGGAGAAATGGAAGTGATTGACTACAAATATGGAGAACTGGTGATATTTCAGGGATCCTTTCTAACAAGGCATTTGATTAGATCAGTTTGTGGTTTATCTACTTTTCTGTACCTTCTGTAGAAGTTTCTTTTAGTTTGTCCTACCAAAAGTCGATGATCTTCCCGCTAGAGAAGTTTATGCACAATCACACCTTTTTGTTGCTTCAAGTGATTTTTCCAGTGGTCGTAAGCTCCATATTCTCTGAGGTTGCTTTCACAGACAGATTTCCTTTCAGCAAAGGATTTCCACAGCTCTGCAGAGCAACCTGTAATTCATGCAGGAGAACAGTCTCTTGTGTGTAATACAATATTGATGACATGAAGATCATGGACTCCAGATTCTGGCTACTGCCCTTTACATTACTATTTCCCCTCATAAGTAAATGCTGTAGTAATTTCTGCAACATATCCCCCATCCCCCCCACCCCCATCTCCTTAACATTTACAAAGTGCAAGTGAAGGACCAAATTTGGGGTAGGGGAAAGAGCACATAGGTACGCTGAACTTCTTATGCGTGTGGGCATACTGCTCTGTAAGATGTGCCAGCCTCAGTGAAATTTCTGCTGACTTTATCTGTACGCTTACAATAAAAGGACTCCTACATTTTTAAAAAATGTTAAGTCCTCCAAATGTTCATACACAGTCGTCTTTCCTGCAGCTTGGGCTTTTTTGTTGGGTTTTTTTTTTTTTTTCCAGTTTGTTTTTTTCTTTTTTTGAATAATTCAGTTGGTGTTACTGTAAAGCATGACTTAAAGGAAGATTTATGGCTTAAAAGTATTGTGGTGGGTCGACCTTGGCTGTCTGCCAGACACCCATCCAGCTGCTCTTTCCTCACCCTCCGTCCCCTCCAGGACAGGTTGAAAAAGCTTGTGGGTCAAGATAAAGACAAGGAGATTGCGTACCAGTTACCATCACAGACTTAATTTGGGGGAAAATTAATTTAATTCATTGTCAGTTAAAAATAGAGTAGGGTAGTGAGAAACAAAGACAAAACTGAAAACCTCTTCCTTCTTCCCAAGTTCAACTTCATTCCTACATTCCTGACTCTTCTACCTCCTCCCTCCCCAGGCAGCTCAGGGAGGATGGGGGGCCGGGGTTTGTGGTCAGTTCATGGTACTTTGGCTCCGCTACTCCTTCCTCCTCACACTTCTCCCCTGCTCCAGCATGTGGTCTCTCCCATGGGATACAGTCCTTCACTAACTCTTCCATTGAGTTATAGGAACTATATATATATCCTTCCTGTGGGTTATAGTTCTTCAAGAACTGGTCCGATGTGGGTCCTCTCCACAGGGTACAGTCCATGAGTAATAGACTGCTCCAGCATGGGTCCCCTACAGGCCACAGGCCCTGCCAGGAACGTGCTCCAGCATGTGCTCTCCATGGGCTGCAGGTTCCTTCGGGACACATCCTTCTGTTCCGCCATGGGGTCCTCCACAGGCTGCAGCGTTGACATCTACTCCACTGCGGTCATCCATGGGCTACAGGGGGACAACCTGCTTCTCCATGATCTTCTGCTGCAGAGGAATCTCTGCTCTGGTGCTTGGAGCATCTCGTCTCCCTCCTTCTTCACTGACCTTGGTGCCCGCGCAGTCATTTCTCTCGAATATTTCTCTCTCACAGCTGCCACCTGATGTTTTTCACCCTTTCTTAAGTGTGCTGCCACAGAGGCACCGCCAGCATCACTGACAGCCTCAGCTGTGCCCTGCAGTGGGATCATTTTGGAGCTGGCTGGAATGGGCTGTGTCCAGCATGGGGCAGCCCTTGGCATCTCCTCCCAAGGCATCACCTCTGCAGCCCTCCTTTGCTACCAAAACCTTGCCACGTAAACCAAATACAACCATTTTTGGTTTTCACAGACATTTCAAAATAACATAACTGAGCCATAAATCTGAAAACAATCAACCTATGATCATTCAAATTACACAGGAAACCGAAGTATGTTCAGATGTATGGACAATGTATTTAAAATCAGCCTTTTTTTTCCCCTCTATCCTCTTAAGCCTCTTTTTTCTACAATTCACTTCTAAACTAAATTTAATGAATACCTTTATCATTTACTCTATTTCTTCAGAAATTTCAAATATTTCCTTTTTTTTCATAACAATTCTTTTAAATTCAGATTTTTAGTTCAAAATACTTATCTTTAGAGATATTGACATTCAAAGTATTTTAGTGACTACTGCTTCATGAATAGTTTTGCTTGATGATGGCTTAAAAGTGTATTTCTCCTTATAAAGTTTATTATTTATACTTTCTTATTAATGACATATTGAGAAATAAAGAATTCAGTATACTATAGCCAATGACTATCTACAAGAATTCAGCAATAAACTTATTTTCAACATTATGCTGTGATTCCTGTCAACTCTTCTAACGATATAGCCCCATAAGAAC
Organism: Sterna hirundo; assembly: GCA_009819605.1. Lineage (NCBI taxonomy): Eukaryota > Metazoa > Chordata > Aves > Charadriiformes > Laridae > Sterna > Sterna hirundo. The sequence continues at coordinate 3,672,355 of CM020441.1, forward strand.
ATTGATAAAATATGGATTATCTGCTGAAATTGCAGACAGAATTTTGTTACCTTCTGAAATATAAACCAGCAAGGAAAGTATCATGCTGACACTTTTCTCCAGTCAGTTAGGAAACATGCTTCTTAAAACAAAAGGAATTTTAAAGGCAATATGACTGCAAAATCAAGAATCAAAAAAGCTATATTTTTCATACTTTCATCTTTTATAGATAAGTCCTTTTAAGAGGAATATTTTCTCTACCGCAATCTGTACAGTTTGGAACTGCTCCTCAGTTAAGATCATAACAAATTGCATGTGACTCATCCTCTCAATTCCAAAAATAAATCTTCCTTTTTCCTGCAATTTTGCATAATTGGTCTCTGATAAGAGTAAAAGAATTATGCAAACATTTGATATGCATTAAAGCAGCTGTTTGAGACATATGTGATTTCAAGAAAATGACTCGTATTTCACTTTTGAAAGAGTAGCGCATCTTTGTCATGACGTATTTTTAAAGGTAGACTAAGCCTACAAGCTCAGAACTTACTGCATTTAAAAGAAATTATGCAAAATAGGGTACTGATGCACTGCGTGTTGAAAAGGACAGAAATATTTCATTGCATGAGTTTTGGATTAAACCGTATCTAAGTAGAGTTATGCTGAACAATGTCAGATGGACAACTAGAAAGGCAGTGTCCTCAGTCATACAAAAATGTAACTGCTAGAAACACGGTTTTCAATCAAAACAGAAACAAACTCCCATCAAAACTGTAAAGGATTCCACAGATAATCTATTTCAGTGCCAGACAAAAATAAAAAATATTCTTTGTTAAGGGGTTATAATATTATAATGGCGCAAAATGATTCATTTTGAAACTGCCTTTTACTTTTATAGTTTCTCCAATTTAATTCAAAACGTTAAAAAAAACCAGCAATAGCACCAAATATGTTGTTTCCTTTGATCCATTACATGTATTTATTCATTGTTTGGGCCAACAAACCAAAAAATCAATCTTTTGCACAGCTCTAGTTAATATAATATGCCTGCCCTGACCTTCCAAGGATGCTGTGTATAAACAGGAAATACAAATTCAATTTATAACCACAATGATGAGATGAAAGAAGGCAATTCTTTAAAATGAACCTAAATAATTGTCCCCTGACCTCTTCTCACACTTCGCACAACAGAACCAGATAAAAAGCAACTTGTCTGATTGCTTATTGCTGAACTGAGTGTGGACACAGAAGCAATCAATCAGTAAAAAGCTTCACCTCAATTTCATTTTTGTAGTATTTGAATTGAAATACATGCCTGAGTTTTCAGTAACGTATACACTTGAAGAATAAAGAGTTTGTGTCATATAAGGCGCACTTTATTAAAGCTTCCCAGAAAAATTAGTATTTTTCTTAAAACTGTTTTCTTTCTCACATATATTTTACAACTCAGACCACACTATGCATCAAATAAAACACATGAAGGCAGTTAAACTACGCTGTAGCATTTTGCGATTTCCAGGGATATGCGTTTAGAAACCAGGAAATGCCAGAATTTTGTACAACATTAAGTGATCATGAGCACCCCTCCTATTCGTTACCCTACAATCTTTAGCTTCCCGATCACAAAATAATGGTTTAAGATTCCTCTTTCATTTCATGCACAGGATGGATAGCTCTCATTTAATAATATTCAAAGCTGTGCTTTCTTTCTTTTAGTTTTTTTGTGGTGTCTACCTCTAGCCCTTTTTTAATGGGGAGCCAATTCAGGTTAGAGACCACTTGGCCGAACTGGACATCCATAAGTCCATGGGCCCTGACGAGATGCACCCGCGAGTGTTGGGAGAGCTGGCAGATGTTATTGCTAGACCACTCTCCATCATCTTTGCAAGGTCATGGAGAACAGGAGACGTGCCTGAGGACTGGAGGAAGGCTGACATCACTCCAGTCTTCAAAAAAGGCAAGAAGGAGGACTCACGGAACTACAGACCGGATAGTCTCACCTCCATCCCTGGGAAGGTAAAGGAGTGACTCATTCTGGATGTCATATCCAAGCACGTTCAGGAGCAGGAAGTTATTGGAAGTGGTTAACATGGATTTACCAAGGGTAAATCATGCTTGACCAAGCTCATAGCCTTCTATGATGTTATAACTGGTTGGCTGGATGAGGGGAGAGCAACAGATGTCATCTACCTTGACTTCAGCAAGGCTTTTGACACTGTCTCTGATAATATCCTCCTTAGAAAACTGAGGAAGTGTGGACTAGACAAGGGGACAGTGAGGTGGATTGAGAGCTGGCTGTGTGACAGGATTCAGAAGGTGGTGATTAACGGAGCAGGGTCAAGTTGGAGGCCTGTAACCAGTGGTGTCCCCCCGGGGTCAATACTTGGACCAGTATTGTTTAACGTATTCATTAATGACCTGGACGAGGGGACAGACTGTATCCTCAACAAGTTCGCAGGTGATACCAAACTGGGTGGCATGGCTGACACCCCAGAGGGCCGTGCTGCCATCCAGCATGACCTGGACAGGCTGGAGAGCTGGGCAGAGAAGAACATCATGGGGTTCAACAAGGACAAGTGTAGGGTCCTGCAGCTGGGGAGGAAGAATGTCAGGCACCAGTATAGGTTAGGGGTGGACCTGCTGGAAAGCAGCTCTGAGGAGAACGATCTGGGGGTCCTGGTAGACAGTAAATTATCCATGAGCAAGCAATGTGCCCTTGTCACCAAAAAGGCCAATGGAATTCCGGGCTGCATAGGGAAGAGTGTGGCCAGTAGGTCAAAGGAGGTCATTCTCCCCCTCTACTCTGCACTGGTGGGGCTACAACTGGAATACTGTGTCCAGTTCTGGGCTCCCCAGTTCAAGAGGGACAGGGAACTGCTGGAGCGAGTCCAGCGAAGGGCAACTAGGATGACTGAAGGACTGGAGCATCTCCCTTATGAGGAAAGGCTGAGAGAGCTGGGACTCTTTAGCCTGGAGAAGAGAAGGCTGAGGGGAGACCTTATTAATGTTTACAAGTATCTAAAGGGTGGGTTTAAGGAGGATGGAGCCAGGCTCTTTTCAGTGGTTCCCAGTGACAGGACGAGGGGCAATGGGCACAAGTTGGAACATAGGAAGTTCCATTCAAACACGCGGAAAAACTTCTTTACGGTGAGGGTGACAGAGCACTGGAACAGGCTGCCCAGGGAGGGTGTGGAGTCCCCTTCTCTGGAGATTTTCAAGACCCGCCTGGATGCAGTCCTGAGGGATGTGCTCTGGGCAATCCTGCTTTAGCAGGGGAGTTGGACTAGATGATCTCTAGAGGTCCCTTCCAACTCTGAAAATTCTGTGATTCCGTGATTCCATAATTCAAACTCAGAAGACAGGTTTATTAGTATCTGTGGAACTTTTCTGTTCCAATCAGAAAAGTATTACTAGAAGTCTTCACAAGTATTATTCAATTACTGAACTTATGTTCACAATGCTCCCCTGAAATAAAAGAAGCATTATTATGTATGTTTTGCAGATGCAGAAATGAGTTGTAAGGACATTTGGTAGCCAGAGAAACATAACTGGTTGCCCAGTTGTTAGAACCTGATTTTCCAGTAGGGATACCGTGTTACGTTCAAAATTGCAGCTGTTGCACCATGGGGTCTTAAAATTTATATAAATGTGGCTATAGGGTTCTCACAAGATGGGAAAAGACAGGAAACGAAAACTCTGTTACATGATGTTATCTTTCGCTTTATCACAGCGAAATCTATCAGAAGTTAGTAAAAACAATGAGCCCAGCTGCAAACCCTAGCTTAGGTTTTTCTTAACCCATAGATCCCTAGAAAGTAAATATCATCCCATTTCTGTGCAATGGCAGCCAAACCTTTGTAATTTTCCATGCTTCTTACGCCATCCCCAAATAACCGCTACTGACCACGTTCAGGGACAAAATGTGGATTAACTCTTTTTAGCCATTCTGCCTGTCCTTTGAGCGGACGGAAGTAATTGATTGTCCTCCTGTGATCTTCACTAGCATCCCATGTAGAAAGAAATAGGACATTTTGCCACTGGTTTTCACAATAGTTATGACTGAAAAACAAAGGTGCGATTCAGAAACTGTTTTCTCCTGGTTTTGTAGGGAAAGCAGGCACTAATAAAAGAAATAGACTTTTCGCTCTGTTCTTCCCAGTTGCAATATCACTGCCTCTGTCTCTTTCTAACTGCCTTTGTGGTTTCTAACGGCCTTTCCTTCTTTGTACTACGCCAGCTCTTCCTACTTACACCTTCCCAGGCCCCTGGCCAAGATGTTCATCCCACGTATAGTACCAGCTCCTTTCTCCAGCATTGCCTCTCTCTGTTCCAGCATTTTCCTGGTCTCCATGTTCACAGGTTCTTCCTTTCAGTTTCTGTGGGCTCAGTACATGTCTTCCCTTGCTCCTTATTGCTTGGTTCCTCCCGTCTTGCCTGTTCCTCCAGTTGTTCTCTCTCACCTCTGTCCGTATCCAGTTACTCCAGTGTCTGGAGTACCTCCCTCGTGCTCCTGGGATCTCATGTCACCCTTGCTCTGCAGGTTCCTCACCCAGTCAGGGAATACCCAGTGGTGTTCTGAGCTCGGGGCCCTTTCCAGCACCAGGCTGAGGCAAGCTTAGCATGGCAAAAAAATCCTCAGAGAAATGTGAAACATCCCTCTTGGAAATTTCTTTAAACTATGCTTTTCTGTTTCATCTTATAGCTCATAGACAAGTTCAGACAGATTTCACTGTGACAGAAAAGGCACATACTGTAATAGTTTGCCAATTTTCAAGTTCAAAGCTTGAGTTTACTTAAAGCTCGTCAAAGAAAAGGTCAGCTAAATTTTTTTAGTGTGGGCCAGCCAACAGATTTTTTAACTGGTGTCATTCTTGGAAAGAGCTAAACCACTTTGGCCGGCAAAATCTAAACAAATTCACTTTGCAACAAGCACTCAGCATGAGACGTTTCAGTCTGACTGGTTAGCTTGGCAAAGCCTTAAGTGCCTGAACACAAAATCTTGTAGTAGGAGGCATTGGCTCCTAATGACATACAGTCTTTCAGAGTGTGAGGGGAATAGAGTCTCCTTCATCTCCTCGATTTCATTTGCTTCTCCTCTAACTCTTCTGTTATTCTTAACTGCTGTTTCAAATTACACATTTTCCCCGTCCTTGAAGAAATTGCCAGGCTCTAAAGAAGAGAAAATGCTGAATATATACCGGAACATATGTTTAATTCTGAACGGTTTTTGTTTTTCTGTTTTCAACCCAGTTTTCTCATACAGACTAGTGGGAAGCCCAGACAAAGAAGGTTAGATTTCACTTACTGAAGCATAAATTGACAAATGTTTATAAATCCTGCTAGGATTTTTCTTTTATTTATATTGAGAAAGGGAAATATAATTTCCCCCTTTCTTCTCTCTTCCCCCTTGTTAAAAATCCTTGCTATAACTGTTCAAATCGATAAATACATTAAACAGCAGTAGGTAAAAATCTGCTGCTATCTTCTTTTCTATTATATGTCCTAGGTGTTGAAAATAACCTAGATTTGTATCTCTTCTAAACGAAATTACTCTCTTGTATGTGAATAGGCAATGTTTGAGTTATTAGATAATTCTTATTATTTACACTCCTGAGCTGCTAAATCCATGTTTGCATTTGGCATTCGGGGCCCATTTCTTATGTATGGTACAGTCACATGCCGTATTCCAAAAAGATTCAGAAGAGGAAAAATTGCGCACACGGTAGAATATAGATTGCTGAAGGATGTTTCCCCCATACAGAAAGTCCCCGACTCTCCTGCAGCTGAGGAATCTGAACACTGTCCACTCCCTCCCCAACTTGAACATCTGCACCTCCAAAACACTTAAGTTACCTGTTGTGATAGCCTGCCTGATTTGTGCCAAAGCATATCGTAAAACCATAGAATCATAATCACAGAATCATAAAATCATACAATGGTGTGGGCTGGAAGGGACCTTAAAGCCCACCCAGTGCCACCCCCTGCCCTGGGCAGGGACACCTCCCACCAGCCCAGGTTGCTCCAAGCCCCGTCCAACCTGGCCTTGAACCCCTCCAGGGATGGGGCAGCCACAGCTTCTCTGGGCAACCTGGGCCAGGGGCTCACCGCCCTCACAGCCAAGAATTTCTGCCTCACATCTCATCTCAATCTCCCCTCTGTCAGTGTAAACCCCTTCCCCCTCGTCCCACGGCTCCCCTCCCTGCTCCAGAGTCCCTCCCCAGCTTTCCTGGAGCCCCTTTAGGGACTGGAAGGGGCTGGAAGGTCTCCCCGGAGCCTTCTCTTCTCCAGGCTGAACAACCCCAACTCCCTCAGTATGGGTGGAAGCTTTTAATTGAGCATAAAATTGAATGTGGAGAGGCTCAGAACGGAGTCACCTTCTAATAAGATGCCTGACAAATGCTTAGAAAGACAGCAGTGTCACACTAGAAAATACATTTGCTTTTTGATGAAGTCCAAAATAGACTTCTCTTCTGTTGAGCTTACCTACGGTATAATATACTGAAGAATGTATTTCTGTCATATCACTTCCCCGTCACACAACTATTACAAAAAGCACAAGCTGCTCATGGCAGCTTAGCAAATTTCTTTTAGAAGATTCACCTTTCAAATATGTCATGGAAATAGGAACGTAAAGAATTCCTGCAAATTAATAAGAATCAAGAGATCTCTCTGGTAATGGTTGTAGGAAGCCCTTAAAACAGTCTTCAGGGGCAGAATAATTGCCTTCACTTCAAGCTAAAGAAGTAATGGCCAGAGAAAGTTTAAATCCCTTCAGACTACACTTGAACATTCTGAAACAAAACAGAGAGACACATGGCGAGAAGTTTGTTAAAACCTCTAGCAGGGAAGAGGGCTTCATTAATTAAAGGACCTGATGAAAAAGCAACGTAGTAAAAGTGTAGACGTTATGAGCGTCTGTCTGGAAAAAAAACAGAAGTGTGGTTTCAGTTGAGAAAAATACCAGTTTGCAAAAACAGTAGCCTACACTTTAGGATCAAAACACATCTAAAATAGAAATAAGCATCATCTTTGCATATAATTTAGCAATAGTTCAAAAATAAGCTGAACGAAACCAGATGCTAATGGCAGAACTACACTGCTGAAGTTTTTTTATGAGAGTAACCTTATTAAGAAGTATTTGGACATGTTTGTCGTACTCTTAGAAAAGCAAAGGAACCCACAGGTGCTATTAAATCCCTTAGAAGACCCAAGATGCTTCCGTTTGGTTAGCCTTGGGTATCAGTTTTGATGAACCTTCTTTGGAAATATACTTTTTAGAAATGTATGCCCCAAAACCAGGGATTTTACACAGGTTCTGTATTTGAGAAAAAGACTGCAGGCGACACAAATAAATTTCAGTGCTCTTACAAGATCTTTTGAAGCCTGACTGAAACAGGTTATATCTTGAAATGGACTCCGTTATACTGTGATGGTCATCCACGCGTTGCAGAACCTCAAGGTAAATGTTCTCACCAAATGCATTATCATAAGCTTCTTTATCCATTGTAACCTTATCTCAAAATTACAATTATAAGAAGTAATTTTACTGAGGAAATGAATAAATTATTTATTCCATGTTAGATTTTTTTCCCTCCTTCCTTCATGTACTCTCAGCACAGCCTTTACAAACACTTGTCTGTTTAATAATCATTCATGAATGTCCACAAAGCAAAATCTGGTTTAATTGTGGTTAGATTACCACAACTTTCAAAGCTATCAGTTACAAACTTACCTTTGAGTCGCAAAGCAAGATGAAATCTGGGAGTGCCAAGAAAAGATAAATTTTGAAAGTTTTTCTAAGAAGTAAAGTAATAACACAATTGACTTAATTGGAATGAAAAAGTGGTAATTAAGGTGATTTAACTGGTATAAATCAGTTAATATCATCAGTGTTTAAACATACAATAGCAGTGGTTATGTACTGGAGTTATTTTAGACTTCTGTGGCATACATATGCTTACATTTGTAATGAGAGCTTGCAGGTATTTATTACCGTACGAACCTTATTATCAAACTCAAATGGGACCCAGATGTCTTCCATTTTCCTGAACAGTTTTTAATTGACTTTTTTTTTAAAAAAAAGTAACCCTGTCTCAATTTTCCTCCAGCAGTTTTGTAAACAATTCGGTGAGAAAAATGAGTTTAACTGTTTTGTAGAGGATAAACAGCCTGTTTCAGAAGTAGCAGTAATTAAAAGAAGTGATAGACAAAGAGAGGCAAACACAAGAATCTGCTGGGGTGATATAGACAGCAAATTCTCTGTAAGTCCCTGGCCAAGTTAGATACAGATAGCAATGAATGTGAAAGTGAAAACGATCTTGACGAGGTAGATAAAGAGAGGCAAGCGTCTGTTTCAAATGAAAGGGTCTTCATCAGGAGGATGTCAGCTGGAACAGGAACACAATCCATCAACTCTGAACCTGGAGACCGAGATTGAGAAAGGCAGTTTCTGTTTGTTCAATTATACTCACCATTGGACTTCTTCAGGATTTCTTTTGTATTGCTGAAAACGTTGAAGGCTATATTAACCTTCATAGTATAAGGCTTTGTCTAGAAGCTAGGATGGTCAAAGGAGCTACTTGATAATCTGTTGGTAGAAATAAAGGTTAGGAGAAATCATTCAGGGAGATCTGTGGTCACATTTGGTTGCCGACACAGTCTGAATAACAATTCCTGCCCACAAAGGCAGGAAAAGCAAAATGTCTTATTTTGATTCAGAGTGCAGGGGTTCATTCAACATATATTACTAATATTTATATAGATACAAAAAAAATAATTCTGGAATCCCACATTGGGAGCGCAGCTTTTTTTCTTCAAAAATCTTCACGTAGGTAAGAAAGCGGTGTCATATGTGCTTTAGGGTCCCCATTCCTCGCAAATGTTTCTATGTCTTGCCATATCTAGCAGCATGCTTGTCAAAAGTCTGTTTTGGGATTATGTTGCCTTCTCAGGCCCATAGATGAACCACTGAGGTTATAACACAATATGCCGTCTGTACATGTCTGTCCAGTACAGACCTAGGTTGGGAAAAAACTTACCTGTAGGCTTGGAAGAACCCAAAACCATCTTTCTAGTTTAAGGACAAGAAAAACAACTCCTCATCTAGTCACTTACAGTGCCCATCCTTCTGACCTCTGGAAATTCTTTCTAGGATAGCAACAGGTGCAAGCAATAGTTAGAAAAGCTGTTATTCAATCACTTAAGTGTCTATAAAGATGAAATTTTTCACAAGCTTACTACAAACTAGAGAAAGGTAGAGTGGGAGTGAATCTTTCTGATCTAGGGGCAAAAAAAAAAAAAATCTGAGATGTTAGAGAGGGCACAAAATAAGGTCTCGTATGACAACATTTTATACCAAAAGTGTAATACCTCACTCAATATCTCCTAAATGAGTATATACTGTATTTTCTAATCTCCGCAGAAAAAAATATTTATATCAGGTTTTTATATGACTTTTTCTATCATTGTTCTAAACCACGGAGCACAAGAAGGTTATGAAAAATGTAGGCACCTTTTTCTTTATTTTCAAAAGAGTTAAGTAATCCAGCTAGAAATAGATCCCAACTTAGAGACTCCTACACAAATATGCCTAATATATTAAATTCGACAGCAAACTACCCTCTTGCCCAGGCACACATAACACCTGAAAGATCTGAAACTGTGCAAAAACTAGCCTTGCTGATTGCTGTATATTAATGCCTAATGAAATCAGGAAGAACCATTTCAAAATAAAGATATTAACATTCAAAAACCAGCAAGAGCTTGAAAAAAAGTGTGTTTGCAAAATTGACTGAAAGCCTTTCTTACTTCTACTAGAAATAAAATAATAAATTCTTCAGTTTTACTTCTTATACTATTTCCCTTGTTACCAAATTCTGGCATATTGCTATTTAAAAATAGTGATTTTTTAATTTCCTTTATTCAGCAAGTTTAATTTTCGAGATTTGTGAGCTCTAAGAAGCTGTCATGATCCTCCTTATATTTGGCAGAAGAAAAATTGCTTAATGAGTTTTGCTTTATCTGTCTGTGAGATAAAGTTGTCATCATGTTCTCATTAGGTATCTTTGTACATCATAGAGAAAATTCAGAGGATATGAAATTAGTGTTAATGTTTCTTTTTCAGGGACAGCTTGCTTAGTAATGTTCGTAAATAAAGCATCTAGTTCTTAATCATGGATAACCAGCGTTTGTAGTTTATTTAGTGCTGGTGCCCTCAAATCTTGTGTGTCTAATGTTGAAGGGAAAAAAATATTTTCCAGTTATTTCCCTTTTTTTTTTTTCTGTATAACTCCACAGTTTTAACCTTTATACATGCCAACGATACAGTGCATAATTTCCAGTTCCTTTGCAATATCAAATACAAAAATATTACCCACCTGTGTGCACTGTGTATGGGAATAGGTTGCATGGCTCTGCAGTGAGGGGAGTTTTGAATAGGACCCATACTGCAGAGTTTGATGGTAAAAGGTCTGAGAGATGCAGCAGGCTAAATTAAATAAACTGTGGTTCTGACTAATCCCTGCTGAGTCAAGGGACTTCCAGGCACCCCCAGTAGGCAACTTTCTTCTTTATAGAATCATAGAATCACAGAATAGCCTAGGTTGGATGGGATCGTTAAAACCGTGGAGTCCAACCATCAACCTAACTCTGACAAAAACCATCACCAAACCATATCTCTAAGCATCATGTCTACCCGTCTGTTAAATACCTCCAGGGATGGTGCCTCAACCACTTCCATGGGCAGCCTCTTCCAATGCTTAATAACCCTTCCAGTGTAAACATTTTTCCTAATATCTAATCTAAACCTCCCCTGGTGCAACTTGAGGCCGTTCCCTCTTGTCCCATCGCCTGTTCCTTGGGAGAAGAGCCCGACCCCCCCTGGCTACCCCCTCCTTTCAGGGAGCTGTAGAGAGCGAGAAGGTCTCCCCTCAGCCCCCTTTTCTCCGGGCTGAACACCCCCAGCTCCCTCTGCCGCTCCTCACCAGACTTGTGCTCCAGACCCCTCACCAGCTCCGTTGCCCTTCTCTGGACACGCTCCAGCCCCTCAATGTCTTTCTGGTGGTGAGGGACCCAAAATTCGAGGTGGGGCCTCACCAGTGCCGAGTACAGGGGGACGATCCCTGCCCTAGTCCTACTCACCACACTATTCCTGCAATGGGAGGAAAGATACTGGTTAGCCATCATATGTATTCTGGACAAGAGATGTATTTATTAAGGAAATGGGGATGCTTTCCTCCTACCAGACCCTGACTTCGGAGCCCTACGTACTGCACACTCAATCTGATACCAAGTTACGTGCTCCTGGCTGCCATGCATGGCCCAGCTCTTCCAAAGCTGGAAACAAGAAGCAATGACGCACAGCGGCAAAGAACAAGGTGTGTTACATTTCTCCTCTTACTCATTCCACCCCATGATGTGATGGCAACATCACATGACTGTAAGAAATGCGATTCATTGTAGGGGGAGAATGTTTCTTTTTCCAGCTAAAATGGGGTTAGTACAAAGAAAAGATGAGTGCAGCTTTACATTTTTCATGCTATTAAGTATCTGTCAAAAATATAGATATATTAGAAAGCCAGTTCACTTCTTAATATATTTGACATGTTTCATTTCTGTATTTCATTCCGCACGGACAAGCAGGCTGTCTGTATAGAACCCTCCTGCTATTGTATGCATGCCACAATCCTGCAGCTCAACACTAAAATGAACTGATACAAGAGTTTAAGTAAAAATAAGTATTTTCTATTCTCCTGACTATACACTGTGTTCTCTTCCTCTTTAAATGCCACTTTCATTTTTCTTTCATACTTTTCAATAGTATATGCAAATACTTGATTATCAACCTCATGTGGAAACACGATTACCAATCGACTCCCAGACCGTACTCCTTGGCAGTCAATTCAGAGGCTGACAGCCCTCTGCACGTCCTAAAAAAAAAAAGAAAAAGAAAAAAAAAAAAAGCCTAAAATATCTCTATATACATTTTCTTTGCTCCTAAAAGGGGCTAACCTTCTCATCATTTAAGTCCAGCTTTTTGTAGGACTTTGTGATGTAAACGGTTTGATCAAATCTCAAGGAATACCCCTGTCTCACAGAACTGCTGAAATGCTGCTTGTCATAAAAGCAATCACAAGGAGAGAAGAAAAAAATGAGGAAGTCCTAGAGCCATCCTAATGATATCAATCTGCTATGATAATGCAGTTGTGTGTAAAGATACATATTTATCTGCTGCTTGTAGATTGAACTGCGCTGTCTTGCCTAGATCCATAGCCTGTGGCCTTCATTTGTATACTGCTTTTGTCACATGAATCAATCATTGTTATACACGCTTTCTTTGAATGAAAAAGTCTTTTCACACATTATTCCAGGTATGAATAGGCAAATAGGCCAATGTAATTATAGATTTAAGAAGAGTAGAGGTGCTGCAATGAACAATTAGGAAAAAAAGATATTATAAGCAGGAAAAAGAAGATGATGCATCTTTTCCCGAGAAAAGAAGGCATTCATAATGGCTTTGCAAAACACATTCCCTCTTAATAAGGCCAAGTTATGTCTTGGTGTGCATCTGCACAGCCATCACAGACTTGGAAAATCATGATCCACCCAGCTGAAAGGGTTTTGGTTTGTTTTTTTCCAAATGAGGGTGGTAAAAACAACGGCACTTCTGAGGAAGGGGGACAGCTCAAAATAAGCATATTCATAAAGGAAGGTTCCGAGGATCTCATTAGTTATCTTAGTGCTATTGCCACTTAACAGGAAAAGCAGCATACAGAGCATAATCCTGCCATTTTTTATTACAGAATAATTCCCTGATGAAAACAATCACAGTTTCATTAATTAATAGTTTCCATTTCGGGAGAGAGATTAAATGTTTCTGAAAGAATGAATTTCAGCATGTATTTCAATCATGTAGACTACCTACCTGTGACCATTTCTAGATTAAAAAGGTATATTTGATAAGACGGTTTCACACTTGTCATATCCCAGTTTCTTTGTCTTTTTCTTAGGCATTGCAATTTAAATAAAAAGTTATCATTTAAATTAGAACTGTTCCCTCCTCCTCCCCCTTATTTCTTCCTTTCAATTCTCAATTTTGAGTGGAACGCTCTAAGAGCAGCACTTAAACTAATTGCAATTTTTGCTTTTGCTTCATCCACCCTTTTCACTTCACCACTTTGTATCTTCACATAAAAGGAAGGGTGACCTGCTTCCTCTGAAGGTGATGCTAATGCAGTTCAATAAATGGCAGAGAGAACAGGGTGACCTGAAACGACGCAAGCCATATCAGAAAGGCATTTCATTTTTTTCTATTATGAAAACGAGATTTTCCTTTAAGTGTGTTTATTGAGCTGCAGTAACATAATGTAAAGTAACATAGACTTAAGCAAGATGACCTCATTCATCATCCTGGGGTCAGCTGGAGATGTTGGAAGCATTCTGAGCGCTGGTTAAAGAAACACAATTTTTCATGGAAGAAATTTCTTAATTCCTTTGGGATCGACCCTATAAGCTAAACTGCTGAAGGAAGAGCAGAGCCTTTGCGTTAGCTCTCAGCATTCAGCATTTGCACAGCACCTGTGCAGAGAGACAGTTGTAGCGTGAAGAAACGTTATCCGCGTTCAGCAATATGGAGTGAGGCTCTACACCTGCCCTGCTCCCATAACTGGTGAAGAGGAGGAAAAGCGGGCAGCGCAGCAGGCGGAATTAGGTGTTTCACCAGGCTTTGGAACAGGCCCATAAATTTTGACCGGAGCACAGCTGCTTGGCTGCAATTCACTACACGCAAACAATTTGAATGGTCGGTATTTTTAGCTTTTTAGTTACTTCTCCTGCTAGCCAAAATTATTCCAATGCGCTTAAGAACTGTGTTGAGGAGGAATTGATGGGGGGGTAGACAAGAGAGCCAGCCGCTACCCCAGAAATGTGCCTACGGGTTCAGAGCAAACAGTGCCTCTCGCAACTGCTCCATGCCTCCGACCATATGCTCTTCATCTGTTCGTCTCCCCAACCATTCATTTGGACTAGGATGTCGAACTGTGCCAAATAAGCTTCCCAGGGAGTTTTCCCTCAAAGATACAGGGGTGGAGGGTTGTTATTATCTGAGCTGAGCCAATCCGACCTCTCCCCTGCAGGCATTTTTTTGAGTAAAAGCAAGATGGAAACCTTCAGCAAACATCCCGCCTCAGTGGCCATCTCATCTGGCCCAGTCCCTCCCCCAGACGGTTGTCTTCCACAGACTCTCTAATTTTCTTCTCAAGGCTACCGTTTAACTACCCAAACCCCTGAGCGCCCATTTCTGTGAGCAAATTTCAAGTCAGACAAAGTTTCCCTCGTCTTCTCTGCTCCTGGAAAACCTGTTGGTCCAGGGCAGCCAGTTCATGGCTCCCCTCCACTTCATCAGACGAGACAGAGTTCTGCAGTTGCTACTCAGACAAAGACATCATTTCTAACAATAGTTCATTGTCAATTCTTTTTGGGAAGTTTCCAGATGTTGCTTTAATTCATTTTGTGGAGTCTCCTGGCTCGGTTTTAAGTCTTGTTTTAATTCCTTTTGGTCTTATATCAATTCCTTTTGGCTATTTTTATATCTATGAGCATCTCCATTATTTATTGCATATTGATTCGACAGCAATATGAACACACAATCTGCTTTGTTGGAAAAATGGATCTCACTGCTAACACCAGTTTCATCGCTTCCTGTCCCAAGAAACTGAGTATTTTTGATCTAATGGATTGTCTGTCTAAGCTGTGAAAATTGATTCTGTTAGTGAAGTATGCCTTTGATGAAGTCTTAATAAAACAAAGAGTGAAAAGAGTTTTGTTCCCTTAAACACTGAAGGCACAAAAACCAGGAGGTGTTTCCTCGATTTGAAGATCACTTTCTTTTTTTCACTTAGTCCAGTATCTCAAAGCTCTTCTGTCTCCCTCCTCCCTCCTAAGGCCCAGCTCAGCACGGAGAGGGACGGCTCGGGGAAAGCGGGATGCCTGGGCATTCCCAGGGCAGCATGCTGATTCCCTGGCCAATGGCTCTCCGCCAGCTTTCCTCAGGCACAGCCTGCTGATCCAGCATCCAGAAAAAGGGATTTTAATTGTTCCTGACCATGCCGAGACGAAGGCAGGTTCTCTGTTTTGTGACTTGGACTCTAATTTTCAGTAGGACCCAAAGTAACATATCAGCTGTATCTTGCCCTTTGCACGCCACTACCCAACCTCAGTTTAGATCATTTTATTGGCTGATGAGTAAAAATATGTCTGCGGAAATAGTCCATTGGTTCCTCCTCACAGCTTGCTTCCATACATTTCTGAACAGCTTATTGCTATTATCATTGTCAACATATTTATTATTTGAATGGAAATTTACTCGTCGCAAAGTACCAAAAACCAGTTTGTCTTTTACCACAATCAGCTGAAGACCTTAGTAAATAAAATGAGTTCCTAATCATCTGGGAGATAAATGATATAGAAATTCTGAGCTTCTTTAAGAAGTATATGCAACTTAAATACTGTTAAAGATACACTTTGTTCAGGAAGATCTGTTTGAATAGGAAGGAGAGAGTAATAAACCTGACACCCTTATGTATCCAGAAGAAAATTTCTTCATAACAACAGAATAAAAAACAAACAAACAACCCATCTCCCCAGCCCACTCCCCCAAATAAAAATGAAAAAAAAATAAATTGGCACCCTCATAATCACAAAACACATTGTATTCCTGGTTTTCACTCCCCTACAGCTTTGCGAGGAATAGTAAAGAAGCAATGAAACCTAACAGCATCCAGCTTCAAATGGCAGGGTGTGTTTTTTTTCTCTTTCAGGCTTGAGTAGCACTTAAAACACCTGGAATGGTTTAACCTCTGATTCTGTTTGCAAACTTCCACCATCCTGACTTCGTTACCTTTCACTGACTTCCAGCTGACAGAAGAAACGCAATAAAAGTTCAAAATGACTGCAGATTATCTTACACTATAGTGACATATGATCTCCCACCACCAAGGACACAGTTGTCTGTGATAAATACGTTTAAGGTACATAAGAAAACCATCTTTTTCTGAAATTTTAAATAGAAGAACTTTACATGACTTTTGTTGATATATATATATTTTTTTTTCTAAAGGAAATTATGCTTGGTTCAAGAAGAGCTACAGTTAATCCCATGTTATTTGACTTTATAGCCTTAACACCAAATAAAGCTTCTTTTTATTCCTTTCATGGTTATGCAAAGGGTATGAGAAGTACTTTCTCCCCAGACTTTCACTCCTGCACTCGCTTCAATGCCAAAGCCTTCACATCTCTGCTTCTCTCCTGGTCTATTTCTACCACATTCTTTGTATCACAAGTCTAGTATCACTTATCAGTAGGCAAGCCTCATGTGGGAAGCCAAAGATGAAAAACTGGAAACCATTCTCTATCATTCTAGCTTTGCCCTGTGCCTCTCATGCCTTTTCCCATGCCTCTCTGCAGTCCCGTATCCTGCCACCTCCCGGATTTACTGCCCACCGCTCTTGTGTGGCTGTTGCCAACACGGACTGTGGTACGGGATACCCATCTCGGTGGATTTGTTGTCAAAACTATGTAAACCTGTTACAGTCAAGTCCTTTGCTTTCTTCCGTCTAAACATAGCAAGTCACCTCTTTTTCAGCCTATTCTAATTGCAAATGGTTTCACTTCAGAATTGCAAGATATACTCTGCTGCAGATCTGAATGGTATCAAATTAAATCGTTAATTATTTTTCAGCATTGTAGGATTTCAAATTTTAGTAGCTTTGCATCACTTTCATATTCTTAAATGTTCAATAGCTGGATCACTTGTTGAACACACTTTTCTCATCTTCACACTTGACTGGGAATTTATGTATGTAATTATGTGACTCATCCTCCGAATGGAATAGTAGCAGTAATATTTATTATTTATATTATATTAGTGTCTACAAGTAAAATCAGACTCAAGATCCCACTGCATTAGTCAATATAAAGATAGTTCCAGCTTGAGCAGAACCTAAGCATCACTCCAGAAAACAAATCATACAAGTGCTTAGCTAAACATGTTAATAATTCATAAGGCCAACTGTCAGACTCCTTCTGTGGTTCTGTGATGCTGTATCCATGTATTCCATTGGTCATCCAGGAAAAAGAGGGGAAGAAGAAGGAATTTTCTTTCAGTTTTATCTTTTTAGGGTATAAAGCCACTTTCCGCCCGCTGGCCAAGAAAACTTAGCAGGTTTTTCTGAATGTGTTTTTAATAGAGCCCCAATAGGAAGGAAGAGAATATGGCTTGAGTGAGACCAGCAGCCACTGTAGCAGAAATGAGCAAGAGACCACGGACATGGAGTGTGCTCAGTGTTGGCCCAAAGTTGTCTTTCACTGTCCCCTCTCTTGCCTGACTCCCATCAGCCTCAAAAGAGCCCAGGTACCTTCCAGACGCTGTAGGAGATGAGCTCCCCAGTGCACTCCGCAACCACCTGGAAAGCACACCTGCGCTTTTCCTCCCTCTCTCACACCTTTTCCATGAGCAAAGTTCCCCCTTGGTCAGAACAGGAGATTCAGGAAATAACCAAGGTTTTCAGCTGATATCTAGATATTCAGTGTTCAACAGTTGAGGGGCTGGAGCGTGTCCAGAGAAGGGCAACAGAGCTGGTGAGGGGTCTGGAGCACAAGTCTGGTGAGGAGCGGCTGAGGGAGCTGGGGGTGTTCAGCCTGGAGAAAAGGGGGCTGAGGGGAGACCTTCTCGCTCTCTGCAACTCCCTGAAAGGAGGGGGTAGCCAGGGGGGCCCTGGCTCGGTCTCTTCTCGCAGAGACCCCCCCTGGCTCGGTCTCTTCTCGCAAGGAACAGGCGATGGGACAAGAGGAAACGGCCTCAAGTTGCACGAGGGGAGCTTTAGATTAGATATTAAGAAAAAATGTTTACACTGAAAGGGTTATTAAGCATTGGAACAGGCTGCCCATGGAAGTGGTTGAGGCACCATCCCTGGAGGTATTTAACAGAGGGGTAGACTTGATGCTTACAGATATGTTTTGGTGATGATTTTTGTCAGGGTTAGGTTGATTGTTGGACTAAATGATCTGAAAGGTCCCTTCCAACATAGGCAATGCTATGATTCTGTGATTCTCATTAACCAAAATGTCCCAGCATCAAGCAAGCTCAGAGGTTCTCCGGCAGCCCCAACCTATTTACCTCCCTGAAAAAAACTACCCTCACACAGGAACCTCACACGCAGGTTTTAATATTCTTGGTGCTACCCGTGACTCTGCTTGAGGCGACCATAAACGGAAGTTACAGAAAATGATTTGCAGCTGTGCAAATTAGTTCACTGCATAATTTGCATAAAGAATCATCCATGACATTCATTGAATATCACAGTCATAGTCATGTGAAGGTGAACATCCATATGCTTGCAGGATCTAGGCCTAAAAATACAGGTCTTGGCAAGGTAGGCAGTTTCCAGGGGACTTGCAACCTAATTAAAACTGACAAAAGAGTTCTGATCCTAAAACTTTCATTTTTGGTAAGGTTTATTGAAAGTTACAATTGAGAAGATGATGCTTTTTCTTTTCTTTTCTTTTCTTTTCTTTTCTTTTCTTTTCTTTTCTTTTCTTTTCTTTTCTTTTCTTTTCTTTTCTTTTCTTTTCTTTTCTTTTCTTTTCTTTTCTTTTCTTTTCTTTTCTTTTCTTTTCTTTTCTTTTCTTTTTCTTTTCTGTTCTGTTCTGTTCTGTTCTTTTTTTCTGTTCTTTTCTTTTCTGTTCTTTTCATCCATATTTCTTATATCTATTTGGATGTCATCTAAAAGCAACTAATTGTGATATGACCGGGTTTTCCCCTTTCTTTCTGTCTGGAAGATCCAGTCAGACATCACGTCTCTACCCTCATCATGAAGACTTCATAACATGCATATCAGAATATACATGCCTAGCAATATAGAACAGCAAGAAATCTCCATTTTTGCTCTGTTTTCTTGAACATGCTTCCCCAAATTTCCCCTTTTCTGACTGATACATGCTTCTCTTTTATCACTCTTTCTAAGATTTAAATAGAGCTTTTTTGTTCATTCTTCAGAGCTATGTTGTATCACTAGTCATGAAGTGTCTTGGTGATTCGGAAAAAAAACCCCAAGAGCCCA
This sequence comes from Sterna hirundo, assembly GCA_009819605.1. Lineage (NCBI taxonomy): Eukaryota > Metazoa > Chordata > Aves > Charadriiformes > Laridae > Sterna > Sterna hirundo. Next base: position 3,691,446 of record CM020441.1, read on the forward strand.
GTGCATAAAGTTAATAGTTATTTCTTAAATCTCTGCGTTTGGTTTATCTGTCAAAAGGCATAAACAGAGCTGTTACTCTTTTTATTTTTTTTCCTCTGAATATTTATTCTGAACATTAACCAACTTTATAATGCGTTGTCATCCGCAGGTGATTTTAAATACCTCTAATTTTAAATACCTCTAAGGATTCAGTTTTATACTTTTGGGAAAATAATACTTCTTTGATTCATGGGTACTGAAAGGAGACTGATGTCAGATATTCAACGTGTAAAGAATAGGAAAAAAAATTCGTATGTGACAGCTGTTGATATGGAACGCATTCACAAGAAAATTTTGTTTGTCCACCAGCCCACGTACCCTCACAGTGTCAGCCTCCATGCTCAACCTTACAAAATTGTCATCCACCCTCTCCAGCATATGATGTACAGTGAGAAAAAGTTCAATACACTTCAGATTTGAAAGGGAGTGTGAAGAAGTTAGGGGACAAATAGAAGTACCAGAATGTTGAATAAATATTACCGCATGTCACCAACCAAACAAGCAAATGTTCAGCAAGAAATTTATGACAACAACCCTGGAAGAAAGAGAATTTGTTGCCCCAACTGGAAATAAATCATTCAACAATATGAAGAAATCAGAAAAATGAGAATCGGGAAGCTGGAAATAGCAGAACTCAAGTCGATCTACTGGGCGTCCTGAAAAGCAGGGCTCGCAGAAGCTAGTGACAGCAAGAGGCAATGACTAGGGTGGCTCTTTACTTGCTTGTTATGCATTCTTCCAAAAACTCCTGTGGAAATAGTGCCAGTATAGCTCATTAATATGGTGACAGCATCAATATTTCACATTTGTTCTTGTTGTAGGGAAATTGAGGTGGGGCGGACGCAAGAACAGAACCACACCACTCAGGAGTATCTCGAACCCACTCACTAAGCAGGAGGGTGATGGCAATCGCTATTCGACGATTTCTAATCTTCGACAGACCCCACACACAGTTCTGCAGGGAACAAGGTCCCGGACAGTCCTCACCAGCTCAGACAAGCACCGTAAGCCAGGGGACTGGGACCAGGACCCTCTCTCCAGGCATTAAGTCCCATCCGGTGGCCTGGTCCCAACAGGTCTTGGCTCCATTTTGGACCCAACCTTTTCCACACCATTGGAGGAACACTTATGTGTTCTCCACCTTCTCTGGTCAAATAAGGAGGGCTACTGTCTTATTTAATACTTTTCTTATAAGAAGTTGGACACTAACAGCAGTAGTAGAACAAAATTAATTCATTATTCTTTGTTTTTTAGGTCGCGTCTCATTTGTCTGGACTGTGTTTTTGGGTAAGCTTCCCCCCATGACAATTCTGTGTTTTACAGTGAGCTTCATTTAAAGATTTATAGTTTTTTTTACATTAATTCCAATATACCTGCAGGGACCATAAGGAGATTATTCAGCTAAATTTTTAGATACCAATTATTTCTTTTGTTTGGTTGTTTTTTGCATTTTTTTGGTGTGTTTTACTTTCTCCAGTTATGTGATACAGAAGCTTGCTTGGATTCCACTGCTAATGTAAAATTATAGCAGCGCTGACCCTTTCACTTCTTTGGTGTACACTCCTTTATATTAAAGTGACTCTAATTTCAAATAAGTGTAGGTAAGCTGTTTAAAAGGTTTAGCAAAGTGGCATCCGCATGATTCTAACTAATTCAAACATGCATTACCTGGTAATTTGCTGATACAAAGGCACAAATTGCATATATTTATGTTTTACACAACAAATAAAACCCTTGCGTATCACAAAAACTTTCTGTGAATTATTAATAGAAGTTACAAATCTATTGCCCTCGTCATGAGGCTATTAATGATTTCCGTGGAATGACACTCATGCGAAGGGAGAGGTACCATGGTGGTAGGTATGTAACCATGCTACCGCTCTGGGCCAGATCCTTGGTATAAATTGGTGTAGCTTCACCGAAGTCGTTGGAAGTACGCCGATTGATATTTGCTGTTGATTTGGCCCTCTGGTCATATTGTGAGATTATCCTCAAGTCATTTGTCTTCCAGTTTTTATGCAAGCTTATGGAAGGTCAAGCTCAGAGTAAACTCTGCCAAATTCTCCCTGAAGGTGCAGAACTTATTGCAGTCAGCAGCTGATAAACAGATACTTTTTAAAAGACTTTTATCTGGGCTATTAGTAAGTGTGGGTAGATGAACGCATCCGATTTGATTTCAAATCCATACAAGCATCGTAGGTTCAAAAGGTTAACTGAAGCACAGAAGTTATCAGATTCATATTGACTAAAGAAATCCCGAGAAGAAAGCTTAAAAAGAGTAAAGTAAGGAAAACCAGAGGATATATAAAACATAGTACTATATGAAAATAACTTAGAAGCAGAGAGGAATAGATTAAAACTATAATCGTTTTCTGTATTTGAAATTTATTTTTATTTTTTTTAAGTGGGCTTCTCTTCAGAATCGCGTGAGACCAAATTGTCATCCATGTTCATACTTCTTTGTGCTGCTGTGATGTTAAAGACATTCTGAATAGACTTTTGGAGGTTTTGTTAGTGAAAGGGGGTTTCTGCAATAAGCTGGTAGATTTTAGGGTGATGGCAGCCCAGCTTATTTCTTCTTGGGCCAAAAGTATTGTGGGGGAGGAAAGGACATTGTGATTTATAATTCTGCTCATTCATTTTGTGTGCTCTTAAAAGTCTGTAGAGGGATCTAAAAATTCAAGCTAATTTTGTATTATTGCCGAATAGTCACATATGTTTTTTCCTAATTCCAGGGAAATGGGTGTTCGCATTCCCTCTTCTAACAATTATGATTTTAAAGACTGAGTAAAATGGAAAATCAAATGTTCTTTTTGTTACGACGAGTGCTTGCATTTCATTCGGCTCAAACAACTGCCGTTTCACGCTCCCTTCATGCTTAGCTTCCAATACTGCGTGTTCAGCCTGACATTTCTCTATTTGGATGTTCTCCCCCGAATTTCACAGGGTTTGTCATTCCCTTGGCTTCTGAGGGTCAAGCACTTGAGGTTCTTGCACTTTTCAAGCTCCTCAAGAGGCAGGTCACCAGTCTCCTCGCAAACACTCGCTGCTCTTCTGCTCTTCCTTCTGGTTATCCGACATAACCTCATGGCTTTGGCTGCTTCACGCTTTCCTTTTTATCGCCTCAGATGTTTTGGATACTCCGCTATGAACCTTGACTACCTCATACGCTCTTGGTCTAAATCGCTCGTGTTTTAAAAAGGAAGATAAATCAATCTGGTTTAGCCTACGTGATTACTGACAAATCAATCCGATTTAGCAACCGTGACTACTACTCAGTTTGTGGTTACACGTGGCCATTGCTCACAATACCCTACTACCTTTTCTTAAATCAGCTATCCTCATTTTACTCATAAAGCAACTGTTCCTGGTAACTATTCAAATTGTGGGCTTATATTTTAACAAGGAATTTCTCTTAACCAGAGTTGAAGCCTGTATCCAGAAGTGCAGGAATTTGGAGGGAGGAAAGAACTAAGGCTTGTATCTATTATAGCTTCTTTTAATTAAATTATGAGAGACCATCTTCCCATCTTCACCTTCCAGGGGGGAAAAAGAAAAAGAAAAGTAGCCACTGGCACCCTTCTGTGGTATAAAACCTAAAGGAAACAAGCAGGGGTAGAAATCTGCCACACACGCTGCCATTGTATAATTTGGCTTCTGAAGGCCGTTTCAGAGAACAGTCCCACAGGAAGGGGGTCAGGATGCTGGGCACGATTCACTCAGCTTAGTTACCATAGTCAGGATCAAAACGGTTGCCATGTCTGAGGTAAAGAAAGTATCCAAGTCTTCCACATTTATAATCACTGGGATAATAAATGCCATTTCCTACCTTGGCAGATCTATGAGACTAGCCTTGAGGATTTTGTGTGTTGATTTCTTTGCCTTCACAGCTGCAACTCTTCAGCAGACTCAACATGAATTCATTACTGGGTTTGGAAGACCAAAACTGTATTTTTTAACAGATACACCCTTCATTTGAAGAAGAACGTTCAAGTCTGGTTGCAAGTCTTACGTTACATTTGGACTACCAGAACCCATGGATTTCATGTCTCTTGATTATCCAAAAGTTATTTTTTCTTGTTAAAGAATATGATAATACCTACCAGAAAAAGAAATACGTGACCTGAGTACCAAAAAAAAAGGAAAAGAAAGGAAAAAACCTTACCAGGAGAAAACACTCAATCTATCTCTGCTCTTCTTTGTCAGTATCTACTGATGTTTCTCAAAGTCTGTTCATATTACAAGTTGTAAGTCAATACACTGAATAAGAAAGCAAAGAATCAAAATTAAATACTCCCTTACTATAATAAAAATCCAGGAACTTGAAGGAACAACAAAGTGGTGATCTCTCAAAATAGGCGTTTTAGCTTCAGCAACGTAAACTTCTCTTGCTAATTGACCATTATTGATAAGAAAAAAGCTACATTGCTTTACTAAAATGACGCTTTGGAACATATTGCAATGGGTAATTACCAGAACCCAGGCACCATACCAATGAGGTTGACAAGCTGTGACAAGGGAATGAACACATTTTTTTGAAAAGTAGAAGTAAAAACTTAAATGCTTTATTGACACCGATGATATATTTACAAAAGAAAATGTTTGAAAATGGTTTTGAATATAGTGCAGGTTAATGGTCCAGATGAATGAGGTCAGATGAACACATATTTTTAGATCAGGTATAGGAAAAAAGTTTCAGAAGAAGAGGGAGCATAGGAAGAAAGTTTTCTTCAACCATATTCTTGGAAAATATCATTTCGTTCTTAAGGTTAAAGACAGCCTTGTTATTTCAGTGACAAGGTATAGCACTGGGCTTGCAGCAAATCATTGTCAAGCTGCTTCTAGTGTTCACTGTCAAATTCTATAAAAATCAAGCACATGGTGTCTTACAAGTCTTGAAAAGAAACAACTGTGAAATGTCCAGAAAAGAAAGAGAAGGATTTCCTCCTAGACTTACTAAAAATCATCACTGTGTGAAATTTTGTAATGAAACAGACACATATTAAATTTCTCCAACTTGCCACCCAGGTGTTAGGCTAAATAATTATAATGCTATGCTCTCTAAAGTCCTTATTTATGCTTTCCAGAAAAGGCCAGAATTTTCAAGAGAAATAAGTACCATGTATTTACAGACTATATAAGTGCCCAGGGATGAAAAACATTCTGTTCATTATTTTTCTACATATACTTCTAAATTTTATTGGACAGTGACATTTTTTGTGAGTCTTTTCTCAGAGAAATCACTCGCATGTGCGAGTGTAGCACAAGATGGATATCAAATATGAGTTCTGAAAATATAGAAGCTTAAGGCCAGACTAAGTCTTTGAAGGCTTTCAGAGCAAGTAAAAGAAGCCTGTTTCCCTCTCCATTCTGGAAGAGGCAAGAAATGGCTTCATTTCTTTACATTCCATAGGTTTCATACACCTGAATCCTACATTTATCCTGGATAACTCAGTTACATAATTTGATAACTATGGGATAAATATTTGTGAGAGAATATTATCATCATTAAAAAGTGAACAAAGCGATTCACTGTATTATTGTTTGGGAAATAACAGCATCATATTCTCATTTTAAAAATAACCCAAAATAAGGTTTATAGCTTTGTTTTCTGGTAAGAGTAACCATCTATATCTCTACTACCATCACAGTAAATGTAGATGTTGAGGCAGCAACAGAAATCTGGGCAGAGGTAGAATTTAGTTGAGGGAGTGGTAAGGTGCCAGATTCTCAAAGACAAAAATGTGGCGGTGACAGAGATGGGCTTTTTTTTAATTCTTGAAGAAAATTCAGGAAATTACTACAGCTCATAAGAAACTAAAAGAAACTCTAAAGTTCCATTTGTAACAACTAATTTGGTATCAATGAAAATCTTGGAAGCTGTCATTTACTCTTTCTTTTCCTACTGTTTTTTCTCTTACTTTCTGATGAACAAATGTTAGGAAAAACGAGTGCAAACATGCAGAAAAAAAACCCATATTTCTTTTTTTTAGTGATAATAAGTTGCACAGAAGATTTTTATTTTCACTGGGTAGTTTTTTGTTTGTTTGTTTGTTTGTTTTAAGGAATGTTTACTTAACACAACTTACACAGCAGAGGAACATTTTTTTACTATCACCGAGAGGGAGAGTCAATGGAAATATCACAGTGACAAGAAACAATTGAATCACATCTTTATAGAATAAATTTAAAGCATCCGTAAAAACTGTACATATAACACAATTCCGAGAGAAAAGAGGAATACTAGATCCTCTCATGTTATTAGAGATCAGATTAAACTTTATTCTATCTGAAAACATAACCCCTATGTGTCACACAGAATAACTGGAATGAATCAGTAAATTGAATGAAGACAAAGCCTTCACCACAAAGAGAGTCTCCCGTCTTTGGCCAAACAATGGCAGGGAGGAATTTAACACAGAATCTGAACAGAAAACCTTCCTTAAATAGGCCTGTCCTAGCTGTGTATATTTAACAGGGTTAAAGGCAATAAAGAACGGGAAGCCCTAGTAGTTTTGACCAAGCGGTAGTACTGCTTTCTTATTGTTAAATACAGACAAATTTTAAAAAAAACCAAGAGTCTTGCAAGTTAAAATACAAAGATGAAGCCTGGCAACAGCCGGCCTGGATCCACAGCCAGTATTAATGTGCGTATTCTAATTTACAGAAGCTGAAACTGGCTGATATTAAATTTCCTTATGATTCGATTCTGAGGGAGACCTGATGTCTTGGTTTGTAAATGCTCAAGGCAAAGGCCTGGCTGGATACTGCGAAACTTCCTGTTCAGCCAGGAAAATTCCTGTTCGGTCCATGGACCTGGATCTGGGACCTCAGAGACCATTTGGAAATATTCTCTCTATTCTGAAACACAGAAATCTCAGAAGATTGCTGTTTTTCGGACAGGGGCCATATGTATCATTTATGGCTGCCTTTTTAACACATTGCTTTTATGCCCAGCACTCTTCTACCAGTAAGTTTTTTCTACTTTGTTACAGATAATGTCACTGCCTACCTATAAACATATTTTTTTTTAATCTTATGCTTAAAATTGTATTATTGCACAAGCCAGAAATGTGATATTAAGCTTGTTCATCCTTTAAAAAGTCATTATCCTGGTGGTCTTGGTCACAAATGAGAAATCTCACTCTGAAGTCTACCTTAAAATTTTAAAATATTGTGCATGACAGCAGCCTTATTTATAAAAATTTCTTCCCCACTTCAATGGGGCTCAAGGTTGAGTCATGAATTAATCCACTCAAAATCAATTGCATATCCAAAGCATAAGAAAATATAGAGTAAAAGCGAGAGTGGAAGGAAATATTAAAATATACATATATTTTACACAAACAATATCTTTGTAGTAGATATAATTTATGATTCACCTGAATATTCTTTGGTTATTTAGTGTATTATTTACAAGAGACACCGACCAGATTAAAGGATGTATTTAAAGTATCTTATCAGAGAGAGTTTCGTGATCATGGATAAGAATGGGAAAAAAAATTATTGTCTTTTGGGTTATAACTAATGAAATAGGAGAGTTGCAGCATATAATAATGAGAGTCAGAAGCAGAGAAGTCAGAGGAGCAGATTTCAGAGGGATTAAAGCTTTTCATTGTTTATGTATAAAGAAAGTGATTTATTAAAAAGAGTTGCTGAAGAACAAAAGGAAAAAATGCCCATTCTTTTGAAATGCTTTTTCCCTAGCCTCCCTAAGAACATATTTATAAACCTGTACAATAAATAGGAAAGCTAAGCAAAGAATAACAATAGTATGTGCACTTATAACAAAGAAAGAAGTGCAAACAAAATCTGGCCAGCTGGTAAAAAAGGCTGAATTAATGTGCCTTCGTGTATCAGATTTGCAAGAATGCAAATATCGCAGCTTTTGGTCAGCTGGCTTTGAGATTAATTTCAAACAAGTAACTTTTTTTTTTCCTTAAGGAAATGGACTAATAATAGACAGGTCATAAGTATGCAAACAGGGCTGACTCTGCCATAAAAGCAGAATAGGTTGCCAACTAGAGCAGCAAAATATTGAGGGCAGCAAAATTAATTATGAAGATGGTTTTTGGGTCTGCAGATCTTTTTCTGCATTACCCTAAACTGCAAGTCTTTTGGACTTGTACGCAATTGTATGGGTCAATCAGTAGAACCAGGGAATTTTATGTAATCGGTGTTTTAAAACTACAGAGGTATATCTAAAAAACCTTAGTGTTATCATAAAATACATTATTATCAGCAACGTAACTTTGTTTTAAAGTATATTGTTACCTAACATACTACAGACTTATTTTTTTTTCACATTTTCCTAAGTTTTTTGCCTGGAAGAAGAACGTTAAATACAAGATTTTCTGTCCTCTTTTTTAAAAGAAGACCTTGGAAGATTTGCGGACCAGATGAAAAGAAAAAACAAAACAAAACAAAACAAAAAACTCCCCAACAATAAAACAGACGATTTCATAGCTTCATCGTTGGATGCCTGTCTTCAAACATCCAAAAGGACTCAAGCTGTCAGAGCTTTGATTGACAATGTCTTGTCTTCATCCAAGTGCATTAGTTTATATCTGCCATCTACTGCTTAGAACTATGAGTTTATTCTGCAACTCTTTGTAATTAATTTTTGTTTCAATTATCTTGAATAATTTGGTATCCTCACTTATCCCTGACTTGTCCTCCTTTCTAGAATGCGCCTGTTGAACGTGAAACTGGCGTGTGCAATGCGAGTCTGAGTAATGTAAGCCCTTATTTATGGGTGGACGTTGGTGTTTGGGTAGGAATCTCAAGGTAGGAAATACTGCAGTGACACAGTTCAAACCACCAGAACGGAGCATAAAAAGCGAAGTGCTATAGAAAGGTACAATATGGTACGAGTTAAGGCACCGGCATCCAGATTTCCATTGTCCAAACTGAGGATGGGACGGCAGGGCAAGCTTAGACTAGAAACGGATTCCAGATCAGTGCATAAACAGCACTGTGCTTTAGCTATAGAAAAATCACCTTTTCCTTGCAGTTACGGTATTTCATTTTAATCTGTTACCACGAGTTAACGACAAACGCCAGCACTAACCCAGAGTTTCCAAGCTTTATTTTTTCCTTCTAATTTGCTCTTTTTGTGTGTACTATCTTCAGTGTTTCAGCTTTCATAATGGAAAGACGTCTTTTGATTTCTCAAATGAAGCGCTACTCCCCTCTCTTGTTGGTGGACCATGTTCGAATTCCATGGGGACTAAGCCCAGTGGCACAACCAATGGAAAAGGAAAGAAAAAAATAAATAAATAACAAGTTCAAATAAATTAACTGGACTTGAAATGAAAAGCTAACATGTTACAAATTAATTACTTGAAACTTTAAGTTCACTACCAGCTCACACCAATAGCTTTTTCTATTTCTGTGTGTTCTCTGCCTTTCACAGGATGAGACATACTTGTACCTTCGCAAACTGACATGGAAAAGGCTAAGGTTTCCATGATTTAAGGATACACATTCTACAAAACAATAGGAGCTGTCTTCTGAAGTGCTTTTGTAGAGCACTCCAGCAGCACTGAAAATCTTTGAAAAGAACCCATACAGAACGGGAAGGAGAATAGCTGTAAGCTGTTAGGGACACGGATTATTAGTTTACTTTTGAAAACCAAAAGATGGAGGGGAGGGAGGAGGGAAGAAAGGACTGGAGAAGGAAGGAAAGATGGAAGGAAGGAAGGAAGAAAGCAAGGGATTTAATTTTGTATAGAAGGAGTCATTTCTTACACGAGGTATGAAACAGAAAATGATGCCTGGGCTAAGAAAGAAGCATCCCTGCCTGCCAGAGAGAAACGATGAGGGGACTGCAGAATGAAAGCAAAAGAAATGGCAGAGCTATGTTTTAAAAATCCTAGCGTTTCCAGTTGTTACTGCGAGGTTTAAGTTGGCAGTGACATATTATTTTGGCACATTGTCATTTTTACTTTCATTATGGTTAAGACCCAGCAGAGATGTTATATCGACGCTGTAAGGGACTATGTTTATTAAAGGAACTTCAAGAGCACATTGTAGTGCTGCTGTATAACATCATTTATAAAAGCATTTACATCCATCAGTGTCATCTGGGGCTGCTATAAAACACAAGTCCCGAGATTTGGACAGTTTGGTACTGTACAGACATAACACACCAGTCATGATACGACAATAGTAATTCACTAGTTAATCACGCTGAGAAACTTTTTACTCACTTAAACAGCAACTTTATCTGCTCTAGGATGTAATCACCTTTCCAGACTATGTATTTGGGTGCACATTGCATTCCCAATTTTATATGTAACTAAAATAAACAAAAAAATGCTGCATTTTCAAAGCCCATTTCATTTTTATATATCCACATATAATTTTCAGTCTCGCACAGCATGAGTGTTCAAAATAAAAGAGACTCCTAAAATCCATGTGAATGTGCATTTACAGCGGCTGCACAATCAAAGGTATTTTTATCTGCTAGCCTTCTTTTATAAGATGTGAACCACACATTTGTAAAGAATAATATTTGGACTTTTATTCCTGGCTTTGAGCAACTTGTGGCAGAGGTGTTTTTTGCCTGAGAAGAGCCACAGTGACGTATGTGTCAATACACCTAATGGTTATTCATTCTCACAGCTTAGTATTTCACTCAATGCCAATCTAAATACGTATGTGTGTGCATAAAAGAACATGTACTTACCTATAGGTAAAAAAATCCCCCTAATTGGTCTACCTTTTACTATGTTATAGTCTACATCTTTCTAATGAAATAGGAATTGATGGAGCTTTAAAAAAAAAAAAAAAATAAAAATTCCCTGTTGTTGTTAATTTTCATATAAGCCTGCTTTTACTTCCATAATCCATGATTGGAAAGAAAATTGCCAGAGTACTGCAGGAAAGAAATTTTCCAGTTTCGAATACAGTTTCAATCTTTTATCCCACAGAAATACCAATTCACTTGATAGATGAAGCACATGACTGACACCAGTAAATAAATGCCAATACAGTGTTCGGACTCTTCAGGAATTGTTATTGACTAACCAACATGAGTAAAACACGTATGTTGAATCATCAGCTTCGTAGAGGAACTAAAACTGTGACTCCCTTGGAAAGTTTTATTTACCTACCCTTTCCCGTGCAAAGGAGAAGCTCCTGTAGTCTATCGCATTATTCCCGATCGTTATATCGCCATGTTCACACCACCACCTTAATGCCTTGCCCATGAACAGGTTGCGTATCCACTTTCCTCCCCCTACACAATTTGGATAAAAAATTATCAGAGCTTGTCCACTGGCTGAACGTTGTGTTTCTTGGGACTGAGCTGTTACTCCACAACCTCTGATGCCTATTTCAGATTTCCGCGTGCCCTACAAAAACTTGTCTGCCAAATCAGAGAAGAAATTATTGCAACTTTATTGTCTTGTATAGCTGCTGGGAGCAGTACGTGGCTCAGTTTGTAGCAATGCAGACTGGCCACACAAGAGCCAGAGGAGCCCAGCACAGCAGTGACTCAAGAGTTACCGTGGTGGGACAGCTCTGAGAGCCCATGTGCCATTTAGAGAGACCTGGAAGGTTAAAGAACAAAGTTCACTGCTCCGAGAAAAAAAGAAAACAACCAGTGTGGAAGCAGGTATAATTGATTTGGATGACATGATGCATGCTGCAATTTGTTGCTCCGTATTGAGGCAGAATGGTGGCAGAAGCTCTGTAATTGAAAACCAAGCGGTGAGAAAATTGAAGGGTTTTCTGTGGTTGCTGTCACTTTGGGAACTGACTATCCCAGGCTGTTGGAGCTTGATGTTCTGGATTAACTGTCAGAGACAACTGGTGATATTCTCGTGACGCTATTTACTTCAATATCTCAAATGCATCTGAACTTATAGCTGATTTTCATTGATTTGAGTTTCCAAATTGTGTTAAGAACATTGACGTCTATATGCTCACCTCCAGCCCTTGGTCTGTTGCTGAAAAGCTTACAGAAAAACAACACATACAAAAAGGCAAGTGATATAAAAGCTGTGTTTTTTTCCTAACCAGTGTGTGAAATAACTGACGGAAAAAGCTTTTCTTTCATAGAAGCTTGCTATGATAATGATGTGAATCGCATGATTATCAATCAGTGCTTGTGTACAAGGTGATGTACATGGATGTAGACAGATGTACGGTGATCAATCAAGTGTCAATTTCATCATGTTCTTCTGTACTAAAGATTTAAGGATAAAATGGAGCAACATTACTAGATCCCATGAGTTTGGCACAAAATGTTTTGCAGAACAGTCCATAACGCTGGTCCTTTGATCATTCAGATCCAGCACAGGACTGGGATGCATTTTTTTTCTCCTTTCCGTGAACACCACAACCATTTTTCCTTAGTGAGAAAAGTGGAAAAAAGATGCAGGGCAGGAGGTGAGTCTGAGATAGATAAGGAAGCAAGTCACAGACCCAGGACTGGAAAGTATGTCTTTATTCCACAGGTTAGACATAGTCATGGAAAGTTTTCATCATTTTTACAGTACAATTTTTCTCAATATAGGTTGTTCCTCCTTTGTTGCAGCCGCACAAACGTCAAAACCAGGTTCAACCACTGGAGAACTTTATCAAACTTGCAAACGTGAACAAAGACTAACAAGAGTGTGGTCAGATCTGCAGGCTGCAAACAATAAATAAATTAGAGGTTTTAAACAGCAGAACAATGTGCAAGCCAAAGCAAGCCGAAGCTCTTCATCAGACTAAAATTAGAACAAACTTTAAAAAAAAATCCAAAGGGTGGAAAGGGAGGAAAAAACCTCACGGGCTGAGAAAAAGGCAGTTTAATAGAAACGATAATAACAAAGGAAAAATAACAATAATAATAACGATGACATGGGTCACCCACCGCCTGGCGAATTGGCACTGTCCTGAGCAGTGATTGCGGATTCCCATCCCCTGGCCAACCCCCATGGAATATTCCATTGGCCATTCCACTCTTCTGTCTGTGCTCCTACGGGAAGCTGAAAAAGTCCTTGAATAGTGTAAGCATCACTTAGCAACAACTAAAACGAACAGGTATTATTGACATTCCTTCCACAGCAATCACTAGAAAGAAAATTAACTCTTTCCCAGCTGAAATCAGGACATCTACCTGGTCCTTCCTACGAGTGCTGGCACTTGCATCGCTGCCTGCATCAACTCAAGATCTTGATCCTCCCAGTTACGTGATCTGTGCAGAAAGAACTGAGTACAGTTGTATACCTAGGTGCTGTAAATGTTATTTTTGTGCCTTTCCACTGATTTGAGGCATACGTGGGAGGCTTAGGGGGGATTTGGTTTGTGGTGGTGTTCTTCTTTGCACATCATAAAAGGCTCTCCCAGTTATAGACTGTAATCTGTCTTCAGGAATACGATGGAGGTACTGAGGTCCGACCAGCCTCACAACAATATGTAAGCACAGACCTGCCTATTGTGTAAATATGAAAAAAATGTAAATTATAAGAAAGCGAAAGAAGGTGTGTCTGCAGAGCTCTGAGGGACAGACTGATTAATCTGTTCACAAATTTATTTTCGTTCAACAGGATTTGTTTACCTGAAGAGTTTTCGCAGGAATTAATAAGTACAGACAAATTAGCCTTTCAGTATCTTCCCATATTAGCAGATGTCAGACAGCAGAACAGCCCAAATAATTTGTAGATCAGTTAATAATCTAATTTTATTGAAATACTTTATTTACTTTGGTAATTTGTAGTGATTATGTGGGTCGTAATGTGTAAGGAAAAAATATTTCAGTTTTGTGCTAATGAGGGAGTGGTATGATTATCTGATGTCAATCAGGATTGCAAAGATAACATTACACAATGTTTATTACTGAACTTGAGATGCAAAAAATATTTTCAAAATGCCTTTTAGTTGGTGACCGTTAGTCCAGAACGTGGCATGATAAGGGAGTAAGGAACAGGTTGGTGTGAGCGTCTTAAGCTGAAATAATACTGAGAGAGAGGCAAAAACCTAAGATCATTCTCCATACCTGTCCCAAAGGAGCAAGTCTGAGCTGCCCTCTCTTTAAGTGGTTTCAGATGTAACAATCACTTTAAATGCACCCTCCGTGAACTTCGTCCTCGTGTTCCTCCGCTTCTCTGTATGTCAAACAGGGGCAACAGCAGTCACTTCAGTAAGGCTGTTTGAATTCCCCCGGTGAAAACTCACGTGCATCACGAATGTCTGCAGTAAAATCCAGTTGTGACCCATTTGATGTTCCCTCTGTCTCTTCTTACCAGTAGAACGGGAAGATAAGGGGAGAGAAATATGTTCAATTTCTCCCTAATCATATCTTCCAACATAATACATTGTGTTTGTTTTGAATTTTACTATTACGTTACATCATTTTTTCAAACCTCAGGTTCCTCTTTTTCCCTCTACTTCCTTTTCATCCTTATCTACAGCACCTCAAGAATAAAATTTTCATACACGCATAATTTGGAAGTGCCCACTACAAAAGACTGTGGTTCTAGTACAGCCGAAATTTGCACATTAACTTCCTTCTTTTACTTCTCAGTGGAAAAAAGAAGTAGGAACCAATGGGAAATTCACACCAGGTTTACTATTTCCAGAATGTCTCCCTCTGATTTAAACATCTATAGAAATAACAGTGTCCCTCTAGAAAGACCCGATAGGTTTTAAAGTTTCTTTCAAATCTTCTTGACGTAGAAAAAAAAAATGATGAAATTTCAAAGAGAAGTTCCACACAGGAGAGCTTTGGTGCTTCCACTGTTCTTGTAATGCCAGAGCAGATTCATCTCAGGAATTGCTCTAATCTGTCCTTTTTATACATACACAATGTAAAAAATATGTTGTTCTTTCTAAAGATTTTTTTTTAGTACTTTTTTTGCATTATTGTATCATCCATTCATTCACAATAGGTTGTCTTATTCATGTACTGGATTAAAGTGTGTGGTGTGATAATTCTTATATAGAAATAAAATACCAGTTTTTACTACAGTTGAGAGCTTTCAGCTAGAATGAGTGCTCTACTGAATAAATGAAATCATTCAGGATGAACTCATCTTACCATAGTTTGCCCCTTTTCTTCTTTGATTACCATAAATTGATATATCTATGTACATAAAAAAAGAGAAGAAACCACAACATATAGTATGATCTGTGTGCAAAACATGAAAAGGTACACAAACAGCTTTTTTTTCCTTATGTCCTCTGCACAATTAATTAGTACACAAAAAAACCCCCAATTTTTCCTCTTTGCAATTAAGAAGAAAAAGTGACTAAAAGGGAACGGGAATCTGAGATGAATCACCTTGTTCTTTCCTACTTGGAGAGGAGAAATGAGAAAACAAAAGTTGTGAAGCAAAAAACCTTAGAAGATCTTTGTCAACTATAGTTTCTTTGCAATTTTTAAGGTCCCCACTTTAATACCATGGAATAAAAATGATCCAATTGGTTTTGTCTATGTAGATAGGGATGATGAGGTTTGATTTTTCTCTGGGTTTCTCATATAGAAAAACGGGTGGCTCACATTCTGACCTGAGATGGGATAGGTGCACATTCAAATAGTCTTGAGTGATATCAACTGAAACTGCCTTGAATCAGAATTATTTTTGTCTGCCTGCCTACAGAAAAGGTGAGAAGTTTTTACATTGAACAGACAGGGAAAAATCAATCATGAATGCTAAAAGAGTATCATTTTTGGGATGTGCTTCCACAGACACACACAGGAACCTGAAATATCACCGTATGAATGAAGCCCAGCACCCTGTTGTCTTTCTTTCTGAGCCACACTTAGACATTTGGCTCCATGCAAAAACTGAATAGAAAGTAGTTCAGTGACAGCCAGATTTTTGAGGAAGTTGGCTTAAGGTTGTTTTTTTTTTTTTTCTTTTCATTTTTTGAAGCTATAGGTTATTTAGTGATAACAATAACTGAAAATGTTCTTTAGCATGTTGAATTCCACAGCGTTCCACGCTTCAAAAATTAAAATGAGATTTAGTTACTGTTACAGGAGACCTGTTACTTTTCTTGAGTATGTTGCAGGAAAAGAGTGAAAAGCTCCACAAATGAGAAAAAAGATACAGAAAACAGCTTCATATGTGCTAAATAAATATTGAGCAAACCAGGGTGACCAGAACAGTCTTCCTTCTTTCGCTTGTGATTACGGTGTCAAAGAAACATGTGGCAAAGGAGGTCATACAGCAATTAAGTACTCTTGTTATCAAGGCAAAATTTTAAGCAACATTTTCATATATTACAGTGCAAAATAGTCAGTCATTCAGATTCCATTGACCTAGTCAAAAACATTGTTAGGTTGCATTTTTTTTAAGAAGCATGTCACAAAAGGACCAGCTGGTCATAAATTGCGAGGACTGGTGGTATACCTCAGAAGCCTGCAATAAATGGAATTTATGTGGTGCACTTGGTCATATTTTTGGACCGGTAACAAAGATTTTGTACTTTGAAAGCAAAAATGGTGGACAGAAATTTGGGGAAGCCATGGAAGTGGCTGTTAGATGGAAGAATGAGAGCAAAGATCCCTGCAAATGCCTGGGGTCTGTTATCTATTCCTGCTTTACTCCGCACTCTCCTTTCTTCAGTTTTCGGTACATGTTTGTAGATACTTGAAAGAGAGTTATCTTCAAGCAGAAACATTAAAAATAAACATTTAAAGTATTGAAAAAATGGCAAAATAATTATTTATATTAAATCCTGTCACAGCCCATCCAAATGTTAGCATTTATCTCTGCTTTGCATAGATAGACTTCAGACGAATCTATGAAGCATTATGTATATTGACATTTTTCTTTTCCAAACAGTTATTTCTCCACTGAATTATCAGATACATCATCTGTGTTTGCTTTTGGTAAGAAAGAAATAAATTTTATTTCTGTTAATGCACTGTAGCACCAGGATTGAGCCTTTTTTGACAGCTCCTTTTTTAGCACTATTTTTCTCTCTCCCTCACTTCTTCCTTTCTCTGGCCTCCCCGAAATCCTTGGATGCGTCAAATATCTACATCCCTAACTCATATCCTTGAAGACAATAATGTATTGACCTCACCTTCTCCCCTCCTCATCAAAAAAAAAAAAGAGAGAGAAGGAACCTCCCCACACGAGGGGTAATGATTTTGAACTAAAAGAGGATAGATTTAAGCTAAGACATAAGGAAGATGATAGTGGTAACACCCTGGCCCAGGTTGCCCAGAGAGGTGGTGGATGCCCCATCCATGGATGCGCCGTGCCTGGAAACATTCAAGGTGAGGTTGGATGGGGCTCTGAGCAACCTGATCTAGTTGAAGATGTCCCTGCTCATGGCAGGGGTGGTTGGACTAGATGGCTTTGAAATGTCCCTTCCAACCCAAACTATCCTAGGAGTCTATGATTCTATGATTTCATTAAACCCCTTCCCAGCTTCTGTAGGGACCGAGCCACACAAACCTCTGAACTCCGGATCTCAGCAAGGATTTCTTCCCTCTCTGTGTCCATTCTTCATTCCAGCAGGGCTGGTCCAGTGGAGTCCCCATTCCCCCAGGCATCCCCATCCATCCCCCTGTCTGCCCCAGCCCTGCTCATCTGCCCTGCCCTAGCCTAGACATCTGGGTTCTTCACACCATCTCAAAGACATGGTTTGCCAGCCACCCTGATGCGCCACCCTCACTTCGCAGGGGTAAGGGATAGTGGGAGGAGGTGGTAGACCTCTTTCCAACATGTTGTGTGCTCTCAACCCTCAGGAACCTGTGCCTTTGGTCCCCTTTCCTCTGTCCCCCGTTGGGCTTCAAGAAGATGTCTTCCAGACTGCCAAAGAAGATGAAACCTTCAGAGAGACTGGGAATGGCGGGAACAGAGAGGAAAAGTGGGGAGGGAGAAGGCAAAGGCTTTCAGTCTCTTAAGGCTCATTTTGCATTTCCCAGAGGGCTCAAATTTAGTCCAAGGACTGCTGTGCAAGAGCATGTCTGCTGCTTTCTGCAGGTCAGTGACACAAGATTAGCACTCGGATAACAAAATTTCAAACCAATAGCTTTTTCAAATGAATTGCAAACAGGGGTTGTAGGAAGCTCATGAGACCTGGTAGATTTCTTATTCTTAAACAAAAGGGATTTTAATTGAAACAGGAAACATTCCAAACCTGCTCATGTCAGAACCTTACTATACACATATTATAACAGCAAAGTGACAGCTGTTTTGTCAGCATTTATACTTAATACTCTTTTTAATGTTTCTGTTAAAAGATAGCTATTTTAAGAAAATTGCCACAGAATGAACATATGGCACCGTTCTGTATTCTCACCAAAATTGTTAGCCAAAGTTTGGGGCCATGTGGACAAAAACATTCAAAAAATGGCAGTTTCCTCAAAGGAGGAATCAAAAAGCAAAAAAAGAATAAAAATGTTTTCTTCTGCTCACAGCTCCATTTCCTACTAGGAAAAAACTCAGTCTCCATCCGGCCTAAATCCCTTCTTTGCCTTTTTTCTAACATGTTCCCAATGGTTGCTCATGTTATAGCTGATGCCCTCCCTTCTCTTCAGATTTGATCTACTGCACAGTTTGCAGATCCACAGGATTTCCCCAAAAGAACTGGGGAAATCATTTTCCTCACGCGTTCCTTGCCTGTACTCTTTCTGCTTTTTTTCACACCAGAGCCTTCAGTGGTTTCAGCTACTTGATGCCTGAAGGAGGTTAATGAATGTTTATTAGGTTAAAATGGGGCTTTAACACTGTGGGCAGGGTTTCACTAAAAAACACTGCATTGAACCCCAGTTTTCTCAGTTTTGAAAGCCTTTTCATGAGCTGTCCAGAAAGTTAACATGGTAACCAGGCTTCCACCTCTGTAGCTGAAGGATGGGCTTTCTGGGATGTCACAGCTCCATAGCAAGCCCCATAGTCCACCAGAGGTTCTTCCATTTCCAGAACCTCAATACAATTGATGGCTCATCCGATTCAAACCCCTGACACTGCACACTCAGCACAACTGCTCAAGAACTGCAAGCCCCAGAGATGCCACCATTGCTTCAGAGAGCTATCTGACTGAATTCTGCCAGTGGCTCCCCTTCCTGCCGCCCTCTTCGCTTCTCTGTGACTATCAGAAAGGCTTCATCCAGTCTAACGGCATACCCTGAAAATAAAAACAGGTTGGCCCAAGTATTGCCACTGCAGATGCTGGTGTAAATCCAAATGTGATTACGTCAGTAGATAGCTTTTATGTGCACTCCTGTGCTAGTGAAGATTAGGTTTGAACTGTCTCTAACAAAGAGGATTCATCTGTGCTTTTGAACATTTTCATTTCTAAATCCCTGCCATATTGCCTAATTCTAATTCTTCTGCGGACACGCATGTTGCACTTCTGCCACCCAGCTTTGATTGCAATTTTTCTTATCGTTTGCCAAGTACAGCTCTGATTTCCTCATACAACCTTGCTTGGTCAGGACATTCCAGCCTGTTATTATTTCCATTTCAAAGCACCTTCAGCAAAGTAGCAGCAGCAGCAGCAATCCATCTCCTCACAGGATGCCATCTCTGTCTG
This sequence comes from Sterna hirundo, assembly GCA_009819605.1. Taxonomy (NCBI): domain Eukaryota; kingdom Metazoa; phylum Chordata; class Aves; order Charadriiformes; family Laridae; genus Sterna; species Sterna hirundo. The sequence continues at coordinate 3,710,973 of CM020441.1, forward strand.
TAATGACTGTTTCATCAATGTCCAGGACAGAACATCTATAACCCTGATCAGTGTTTTTCTTTCCTTCTTCCTTCACTTTCTCCCGATCTTGGATTTTTACTTGCCGCTTGAATTCATATTAAAGGCATGGGTTTATTCTAAATGGCTTTGGTAAACTACAGAAACTTGCTTGTTTTAATTCGGCTTTCAATCACAGAGGGATGTAACATGTTCTGATGTTTGGTACCTCTATGATTATTTTTATCTGCTAAATGACCAAACAGATGTTACCGGTTTCAGAATAAATTTTCCCTACAAAATGTATGAACACCGACGGCTCAAACTGATAATACCACTAACCAGGTACAAGCAAAAATTTCAAGTTCATTAAATGTAATATAAAATTAATTCCTTTTCTTTGCTTTTAGTAGCTTGATCACTTTCCTTGTAATACACGTTATTAAAATATTATCCTATTGTGTTGTGATGTTGTGTTGATATTATGTAGTGATTGCACGCATTAATCATTAGTTTTATTTATATATTTTTACACATAACATTTCTAATTTAATCAATAAAGGTTTTGCATAATGTACGCAGACACTAGAATATTATTTTAAATGCTATCATCACTATTAATTTTTACTTATGTAGGGAAAAAAAAGTGCCTAACAGTCGAGATTTTTTTAACAGTGCTCCACTGAATATTAATGTCTGCAAGAGAAAGTACAATTACTGTGAACATACCCTGTGACATAGTGAACACAGCAGTAAGGATTAGCTCAACAGATTCTCTTTTACATTCTAAATCCCTAGCACGGGAAGATTCTTTATCAGGTTCTTGAGTTTAATGATGTAAACACATCAATTACAATACCATAACACTGTCAAGGGTTAATTGTATGCTTATTCTCTTGCCTGAAACAGAAATGTTTCCTAGTTCTTTGTTTGTTCTGGTGTGGGGCTTTTTTGGCGGGGGCGGGGGGGGGGGGGGGAGCTAAGGGGGATAAATACTGCATTTCCCAAGTTGGTAAGGATTTACAAGGTGCTCCATTGAAAAGAATGAGAAAACAGGTTGTAAGAAGACAAAATGGGAGGGTCTCAGCCTCATGAGGATACAGGAGACTCAGAACGTGTTCACACAGATTTGTTCAGGGCGGCTATTTGGTGGTAAAGGTCCTACTTACAAGGGTCTTTCCTCATCAAATTATCAGGCCTGCACTCGCAGATGTCACCTTGTGAGAATACCACAGTGTAGAATTCTTGTGGGATAATTAATCAACACATTTCAATGTAATTAGTCATTGCAATATGACATATTAATGTATATTTATAATTGAAGTACTTGAACTACTGTCAGGTCAATGCATGTCATCTACTATTTTTCCAAACCATTCACGAGTCTCAAAAATGACCATAGAAAAATGTTACTGCACAGCAGAAAAATTATGATAATCAAGAATAACTTTGTTAAGATCAAAAATGAAAAGTGTAAAATAATGTGATTTTTCAGGCTTCAAAACTATTCAGCATCAGTAAACGTATTCATTGTCACTAATTTAGTTGACGTTCCAAAGAAAAACACAACCAGAAGTTTGTCCTAGTCATTGCCAAGAAGGATAGAACAGTTAAGTAAAGAATCGATGTGTGTAGTATTTTAACATGATCAATGTAGGAGCCACTAATAAAATGTCAGCATTTGCCAACAATTTTCACAGTTACCAAAGGTGCCTCAGTTATTTGTCATTGTAAGTAAAAAAAAACCCAAACAACAAGATGTCTTATAACTGTTAGTAAATATCGATGTCTTTATTGATGACTATGGACAAAATCTTGCCCCTCTGAAGGTCAATAGAAATTACTTCTGTTAAGTTCAGTGAGCCCAGATTTTCCCCCCATGTAAGTGACATTTCACATAACAGACAAAATAAATTACTTCAGACTATAAAATCCAAAACCTGAATAGTATTTTTTTATGTGATGAATGAAACATATAACAAGAAATAGAAAAATGTTGACTCAAAAAAATCTCCAGTTTTCATGTAGTACGACTACAAGGGAAGATCAGTAACTTGCAGGTAGTGAGAATTCACCATTAAACAACCTCCTGGCAAATAAGAACCCAGAAACTCGTTTGATGATTCTGTAAACAAAAGAAATCTTACGAGAATCACATGCTTGGGAATTTTTAAAGGGAAAGTACAGGCATCATGTTGTGGAATTGTATCTCTTGATCAAAATGCTATTTCTATCTCTGTTCTCGTTCTGTAGAGAAAATAATATTTTGCTCTGTTTTTTTAAGAGTATTGGCATAAATCATACAGTCTGAATGAAGTTAAGTCATGCGACTGGTCATACAAAAACCTTTTTATTAGGATGTTGGTTTTTCTTCTTTGACTATTTTCTATTTGTCTCTCTTGGTTCTTTCATTCTATTCAGAATTGTGTTGCTGGGACATGCTTTCACTCAATTTTTATGAAAAGAAATATTGCTACTGTAATCTGTCCCTCAGAAAGGAAAAAAAAATCAACATTATTTCTGTACAACTCTCTTGAACCTGGGGACTTGTATTACACATTTGGCAGCAGAGCTGTAGCAGATGCCATCTGTAAGGTCTCGAACCTCAAATTTTGGAATTTATACCTTTCCAAAACAATAAAACGTTTGGTTTGTCACTACAGTTTCATACAGAGACTTTTCAACCAGTTTTTCAAGCAATAAACTAGAAATTCTCTTTTATTCTGACAGCAATCGTCTTCATGTAAATCCTCTGCAGCCTCTTCTTAAATAGTTCTGTGCTGTAAATTTGAATCCACTTCAAGTTTGTATTGTTCTTTTTATACATTTATTCCCAGGAACAATATTGAAACTCATGCTGGAGCTACACGTTCCACCACACAATAAAAGTTTGAAAGGCCTCAGGTCCCCTACCAGTTCTTTGGTTTTAAGCATATATTTTACAAACCTGCATTCCAGTGGGTTTCCTACTTTATGTGAACTTTGGAGCTAGGCCACAGCACTAATTGAAACTCTAGTTTTACCATCTGGGCCTGATTTGTTCAGAAGTATGGGCGAAATTAAACTGTTAAGAGTATGAGAGACAAGCTCAAAGGTTAATCTGTGCCAAGCAGCAGAGGTTGGTCAAAGAGCTCACCAGCTAGGGCTGCCACTGCCCTACCTATTTCACCCCTCTGCACCTTCAAGACCTGGTCTGAAATTCATTCAGAGACATAGGAATTTGCACAAGACTAAAATGCTCCTTCCATGACTACCTCCCCTCGTCTCCAGTTAGGTGTATTCAAAAGAGGTACCAAGTGTGTGGTCAGCTCGTATTCTGAAGTCCTCTACTCTTGCCAAATTATTTATATAGGAGCTCAAGCTGCTTATTACCCAACTCTTAATGTACCTACGTACATCTCGAGTTATGGTTCCATAGAATCATAGAATTACAGAATGCGTCGGGTTGGATGGGACCTCTAAAGGCCATCTAGTCCAACCCCCCTGCAGTCGGCAGGGACATCTGCAACTAGATCAGGTTGCTCAGAGCCTCATCCAGCCTGGCCTTGGATGTCTCCAGGGATGGGGCCTCCACCCCCTCTCTGGGCAACCTGGGCCAGTGTCTCACCACCCTCAGTGTAAAGAACTTCTTCCTCATGTCTAATCTAAGCCTGCCCTGCTCTAGTTTAAACCATTGTCCCTCGTCCTGTCGCTACATGCCCTTGCAAACAGCCCCTCCCCACCTTTCCTGTAGGCACCCTTCAGGGACTGGAAGGACTCCGGAAGGACTCAGTCTCTATTTTTCAGTAGAAAACTCATTAGAAATTTGTAAAGCTGGCATTTAGTTTTTGTCCTATAAAAGCCGTACTTCAGGGCACAAGGTAATCTGTCATGAGTCCCAGGCAATGGTAAGATTCCTCTAATTATGTTTCACTGCAACAGCTCAGCAAGCAGATGGTGGATCCTTACTGAGTCAGTAATGAAACACTCATTGACCTCAGTGGTGCAAGTAACAAACTAAATTAACTTTTTAAATGTATACATCCCTTGTAAGATTCTGCATCTTATGCAAAAAATGCTTTCAGTTCTGTAACATGGTTTAGGACCCACAGATGTTCAACACGGACTGTAGAAGTGAAGTGTGTTCTGATAGCCAAGAGGTTGCCATACGATGCACTTAGAAGCACAACACAGCTCACGGAACTTGTCTATAGCCGTAATTTTCAGAAGAGGCGACAAATGTTTTCTATGCAGAAGAATACTAATGTAAAATTCATCACACCTCAAACCAGGACAGTGTACTGAGTGATTCTTAAACACTTCTAAGTCTGCATCTGAGTGAAGTACAGGTACATTTCTCTAAACAGACAAATGATATGCTTTCTGTCATGGTTTCTGGAGCGACTGTTACCATAGCCCTTTTATTTTCACTTTTAAAAAATTTCTTTAAATGAAAAGCACCTACCTGGTATCTGGCAAGACAGGTTTAATATCGGAATTCAATCTCAAGGGAATAGCTCCACCAGAGACATCATAACAGCCCAAGTGTAGCTTCTCGAGCAATATTAAGACAACCACTACTACTCACAGTTTATTTGATCTTGGCCTGTTATTCATCATGGGTTTCTGGTGTTTCAGCGCCTAGTCTCAAACATATTGTAAGCAGAGTTTGAATGAATTGGATATATTTGCTTGAAGAGAAGTTTTGCCAGCTCGTTTTCACACCGCAGCTGGGTCAAAATGTTTTGGCTTTCAAATAAGGGCTGAAGTATCCACAGATTCTCCAAACCACGTCCAACACAGAGCAACAGCTGCTGAGTTTATCCACTAAACCATGGAGCAAGTGGCAATTAAACCACCAAATTCCAGCCATTCAGCTGGAAAGTTAATGCACCAAAACTATGTTAGGATCCAAGCAAAAGAGAATTGTGCTGGAAAGGATATTGATAACTTTGGCATGTTGAGTTTATTTGAAAGTAAGGAAAATCACAAGAGGTTTCATATTTCAAGAAGGGTAGTTTTACAAATAGGAAACGCTGGTTGTTCGTGGCTCTGCATATTTTCAGCTACATTATCCTTTTTATTATTCTCAATCTCTAGTATTTTGAAAAGAACTCAGCATTAATATTCTCAGTCAGAATTTCCCTGGAATTCATCTCCCATTTTTAGCATCAGAATAAGCGGTCTGTTTTCAGAAGACTTCAGCAGCTTGGATATCTAGCAGTTTTGAAAAATCAGGCCATAAAAATCTAGCCTATAATAGCATTGAATCATTTCAAAATATTTTCCCAGAGGATGACTCCGAGCAATTGGAAATCTGTCCCGACCATTTCAGCAGCCACTTATAAATACCTGGTGCTGATTTCTAGCATTACATTTCTATAATTAGGGTAATAGTAGAGCAGAGGCCAGCAGTGAAAAGCCTCGGTGAGCAACGTGGTTAGCTAAATATTTTCTTTAGAAGTTGGAGAAAAAAAAAAAGATTGCAAATAAAAGATCCTCTAAGTTTGCCATATAGCTACTGGAGATGAGATTCATATCCCTTAACTTTCTCTCCCTTAAAGATCCCTATCTACTCCAGCTTTAGGTGGTGAAGGAAGACCTACCATAAAACAAATGCCTAACATCGATGGTAGAAACCCCTCCTGAAACGATTTTTTTCCCTGTCTTGATTATAGACGGATCCTAGGCTCTGAGCTTATACTGGACATTTAATTTTTGGATGGATGACATCAGAGGAAATGAACCGCATACACTGATGGGCAGGTTGCCCATTTCTGTGCTTTGTTTGCCTTGCTTGCTCCCAGAAGTGTCACGGAGTCTACTGAACTAATGTTTTAAAATGACCTAAGATTTTTACACGAAAGTTGTTAATTAAACACAGAGCAGTAGTATTATATTATCTTTACTATTACTATTATTATTATTACACAACTATTGCACAGTATTAGCGCTATTACGCTAAATTTCCATTAGTGTAATGCTTTGTACCCTGCGTTACGCAAAGACAAACAGGTCTGAGTTGCCTGGAGAGAATCACTGTGTTGGGGATACTTTAATGTGTGATAACGGACAGAGCTAAAAGACAAACACCTGACAGCATTCTGCAGACGTGTTTGCCCTCTGTAAAGTGAGACGGCTGCCGACCTTTCTATACCACCGTTTTTTTCCTACTATGGTCTTTTGTAGGAACTAGTTGCATATATGTGAGCGCTAATAAAAAATGGTGCCGTTTCTGCTATTTTCTTGTCCTAATCCTCATTTGACAAATTCCGAGTCCTCCCATTAATTTTTTTCCCAAAGCTCAGACGCAATGAGAAGATTATGGAGATTGGGGTGTTTGAGTGGAATAGGTTCTAGTGATGGTTAACACAGAATAATGTGGAAATATAAGGGAAACTCTCTACTTTTATATTCAGTTTCTGAATTTCTCCACTGACCTTAAATATCCTTTTTTGCTTGTATCTACTTCTCCTTAAGGTTCACTATGCTTTGAAAATGGCATTACTCTCACATCATTCCAACACCTCCACAGCCATAACTGAAAACATTAAAAATTAAATGGAAGAGGGAAACTGGAAGAAAATGAGGGGAATGCATTGTATACATTCCCATTTCTTAGGGAAAATCTTCGCTAAGCCTTTTTCAAAAACTCACATCCTTTTCTTAAAATGGAGAACTTTTCCATGCAACGGAGTCATTCTGCCAGAGGGAGATGTGCCAGAGGGAGATTATACAACCTTTAGCTTCACTTGCTATGGTCAGCTGAAACTAAAAATTGCAAAAAGATAAAGTGCTCCATTAAATCCCTGTTTTATTGTATAAGTGCCCTTATGAAACTGTATGGCTATACAATAGCATTATATCAGGCTAGAATTAAGGCTTACAACAGACGTTAAACCGCAGTGTTACAGTGACCAGATGTAAGGCTTATTTAAACCGGATTTTAGAGTGAAATATTTATGAACTGATTTAAATAATAATGAGCAGACACACCTACAGCTGTCACAGTAGCAGAATGATAAATGCGTTACGCAGGAATCTCCATGTCATACAGCTGGCCATTATTCAACAGTCATGGACACATGTTTCTTAATAATATGGGCAGAAGACGGGCAATGAACTAGGCAAGCAGAAAGACAGTTAAACAATTGGAAAAGTTGCCTTCCCTGTTCCTCAGTGACTTTATTGGCTCCCTGAGTCTTTTTCCACTGCTCCCTGATCCCTCTCACCTTTTTTCCCCTCTTTCAGAAATTCACAGTTCCGTCTGTGGAGGTGTCAATACTGTCAATAGGATTTATTCTTGGCTTTGGTCAAGGCTGCGGTTTCCTTATCCATGCTGCGTGAATGGAAGTTCACTTACTCTCTCCATTGGGATCACTTCCCTCCAAGAGGAAACTGGCACATTGGACAGGAGAGCCATCTGCTAATTGCTAACCTCAATTTTTCCTACTTCCAAGAGGGACAGTCCTCCAAAATCCCAGAAAACCTTGCACCTCTCCAGCACCCTCATCACCCTTCGTAGTGTGCCCCACACCTCTCTATACACCTCTGGGTTGTCACCCTAAAAGCATTTCCCTGGCACACCTCAATACTGCCTTACTCTTATTGCTGGCGTTTAGTTCCAAGAAACTTCAAGACATAGTAATTATGCCTCAGGGTCAAAGACAAATCACCTGGGACACAAAATAGTCTCAAGTCTACTTTGTATAAAGTTTTCAGGCAGGTGGTTTACGCTAGAGAGTGTTGGGAAAGGAGACAGCCTGCCCCCATTTTCTCTCAATGCAGCGCACAAAGACAATGTTGACATAGCAGTAGACCAGCGAGAACAACAGAAAGTCTAGTACAACTGATCCAGGGCTCTACTGTGAATCTAATCTTGGATTACGTTCCGGTGTGGTAGGACTAGGTCAATAAGGCCAAGTCTCCTCTTTGTCCTTTACGGGTTTTACTCTTAATCTTACTACCCTGAGCAAATAGGAAAGTGATTTTTTTCCGTTGCAAAAGTAAGTAGATACATAAAATGTAACATAAAGAATAACCTCTATGTGCAAACTTTAGGGAAAAATTTCAATTAAACATCTTTTTTTTTCCCCGCTGTCACCTTCCCAACGTTTCCTAGCTTCTAAGTTAAGATCACGATTCTTGAATTATAAAATGATTGTTTTTTCTTTCAAAATGATTGAATGTAATTAAGGAATCAGCTAAACATTACGGCTTCTATTAAATGCTTCTTCAATTCTACAATGCAGCCTAGTAACAGAAACTAATGAATTGGTAAAAATAGCAAAGTAAGCAAAAAGTTTACAAAATATATGCGTGATCTGTCAAAAGTGCTAGCAGACTAATTTAAAAATTTTAACTCACACTTGGTGTCAATGACAATATACTTATGATTCTGAATAATTTATTTGTCATGTCCAGATCATTTCCATCATAAAAATAGCTACTTTATTAAATAATGAATATATGTAGTTAAGAACATCATCATGAGGATAATTCTTAGTGATAGATATACTGGATAAAGACTGTTAAGGAACCCAAGTGCCTTCCTAAGAGGAAGGTAATATCCTTGCTTAAAGAAGGGCATTAAAATGTTTTAATTACTGGATTTGAAATACTGAGCAAGGTATTTTTGTATTGATCGACACAGAGATTTTGAAATAGATTTTCATAGTGCACAGTGCTGCACACAGACTGCGCGCAGGTTGAGAGCGGTGTGACCTTTGAGCAGATGTGGTACTAAAGTCGAAATCTCCAACAGGGTGGTTTGTCTTCAGCGCTGTCTCACCTATTAAGCTTGTGAAATTAATTAGTTTCATTGTTTAATGGAAGAGAGTGGCCTATGATCAATAAAGTGCTGGTTTCATCTTAACTATTGATCCTTACTCATTAACATAGAGTTTTCCAGGTTCCTGTTAACTCTGCGAGCAATCTTGGAATAAGTTTGACATGCCTTAAAATTCTGCTAATCTCGTAGGTCACATCAGTACCCTCAGAACACGCTTTGTCTAGCCATTGTGGAAATGCTGCGTTCCGTTGTCTCTCCAGTTTATGGTAGGAAAGCACTTTCTTTATGCTAAAGTTTTGCTTTTAGCATTTTTTTATCAGTTGGTACGCAAACACGACTTTGTGCAAAATGCAAACGTCCATGTGCAAACATTTTAATGTCACTGTGTAACCATTTGTACGGTTGCAAAATGGATGTGGGATAATGTTGTTTAATGTTATTTTGGCTACTCCATTTACGGGTGTGAATGAGCGTGTAAGGGGCTAAACGGGAAATACAGCGTCAGGTTTAGAAACTCACAGACATAGAAATAGATACTTTTATAAATCTTGATTTTACAGACCAAGTTTATTCAGTCTTTCTGATACCTGCATATTTAATGAGTTCTAATTAATTTCAGATTAACTTCTTTGATGTCATGAAGTGTTCTTGTAACCCATTTCGAAGCAAAACTGAATGCAGGTTTCTCTGAGCCATAAATGTAGAAAAGACACTTTCGAGTGTCTTTTGAGCTGGGAAAGACACTTTTGAGTTTCTGTTGTCTCCAGGAAGAATGATGATGATTCCTTAATCACTGTTGGAGAGGAAGGGGATGCAGTACAGCGAAATGTGTCTAGCTGAACAACAAAGATGAAAGGATACATCTGCAAGCTGAATTTCTCAGCTAAAGGAATATAGGAAGGAGGAACGAGACTTTAGGAATGGAAGATTTTGAAGGACGTAAGAGAAGGACTGATTGTAGGGAACTATGAGGAAAAATAGAGGTAACTGCTGAAAAACTGATTAACAGGACACTGAAGAAGCATTGGAAAAAGGAATGAGACATCCAGCTCCTGAAAGATCAAGGGATGCTTCAGTGGAAGCCACTGGGGCTGAAGAGCTCCATTACATTTATATTGCTTTTTCTGCAAACTATCCCGAAGCTATTCGTAGTGCATGCTCAACAGTGCGTGTTTGGGCACCGACCCCCAGTGCAAATACCCATTTAGCATCCTCACGGAAGACACCTCATCCTGTATCTAGGACATTCACACGCCTGTTTTTGTACCAGTCTTTGAGAAGAGCTGCCCTCCATCACCTGCTTTGTCCCAAAATGGGTGTCAAGCTGCCGTATGTGGTTGTGGTACAAGAGAGACTTCAAGGAGCTTTCAACGGAGGAATGGGAAAACCTGTCACCACTGAAGCGGGGTCTTGATGCTCACGGCAGATATATCCGGGTATCTCACATTTTTTGCCGTACTGAGCCTCATGGCAGTCACTCGACAGCAGGCTGAGAATAGTGTTGAGCTGCGGGTACCGTCCTTTCTAAGATCAGGCACACCCTGTCACAGTGGACTCATAGCACCATCCAGTGATGGAATTGCATCACCATTGCATGTAGGGTGGCCAGCAGTTGGCCTGTGCTTTTCATGGCAGAAGTGGCTATTTTTAGTTACGTGAGACCTATGTGGAAGCTGGACACTTCAGAAAACCAGAGAAATGTGCCAAGTTTTCCATTAGCAAATCTGTGTTAGCCACTGCCTGCGAGAAGACACAAAAGGCTATTTGTTAGTTGGCTCACTTCCGTTTGGTTGCCACCTAAGATGTCCCAATAACTTTGACTGCTTTCCACAGAAATATTACACCAGGCTGTGCCGAAATCATCAAAGTACGCACACAGCGTCCACTAGAGAGGTCCATAATTGTTACAGGCTTAAGGGGCATGTAAGTTATCGGCAGTTATAAATGGACAATTTATATACAGCAACACCAACCCTGTGGCTTTCCGAAAGAATGAGATATATTCCGAAAATTTATTCAATTCCTTGTGAGCCACGCTGTCACCTAATTCTGATTCAGTGATAGATGGCTGTCAAGGCAATTCAGTGGAAATGGATCTCGTAAAGGAACTGTCATGTGCAAGGCCATCTGCAGCTACACTGTTAGTATCACCTCCCTTTCCAGATCCAAAACTATTTTCACCTCTTCGTGCTTATTAATGTGAATCTCGAATCCTCTTTACCACCTTGTTTGCATCTCCTTCCCTCCTGTTTCAAATGTATTACTCTGGTGTCCTAACTTCCTTTTATTTCTAAACGTATTCTGCTTCTATAACTATATGTCACATCTTGGCCATGTATGATGGATTGACCCTGGCTGGGTGCCTGGTGCCCACCAAAGCCGTTCTATCGCTCCTCTCCTCAGCTGGAGAGGGGAGAGAAAACGTATCGGAAGGCTCGTGGGTCGAGATAGGGACAGGGAGATCACTCACCCATTACCGTCACAGGCAAAACAGACCTGACTTGGGGAAATTTGATTTAATTTATTACCAATCTAATCAGAGTAGGGTAATGAGAAATAAAACCAAATCTTAAAACACCTTCCCCCACCCCTCCTTTCTCTCCGGCTCGACTTCACTCCCCATTTCTCTACCTCCTCCTCACAAGTGGTGCCGAGGGACGAGGAATGGGGGTTGTGGTCAGTCCGTCACACGCTGTCTCTGCCGCTCCTTCCTCCTCAGAGGAGGACTCCTCACACTCTGCCCCTGCTCCAGCATGGGGTCCCTCCCACGGGAGACAGTCTTTCATGAGCTTCTCCAACATGAGTTCTCAGTTCTTACAAACTGCTCCAGTGTGGGTCCCCTACGGGGTCACAAGTCCTGCCAGCAAACCCGCTCCAGTGTGGGCTCCTTTCTCCATGGGCCCACAGCTCCTGAAAGCAGCCTGCTCCAGCCTGGGCTCCCCATGGGCTCACAGCCTTCTTGGGGCATCCACCTGCTCCAGCGTGGGGTTCTGCATGGGCTGCAGATGGATGTCTGCTCCACCATGGACCTCCACGGGCTGCAGGTGGACAGCCTTCCTCACCATGGTCTTCACCACGGGCTGCAGGAGAACCTCTGCTCCAGTGCCTGGAGCACCTCCTCCCCCTCCTTCTTCATTGACCTTGGTATTTGCAGAGTTCTTCCACATATTCTCACTCCTCTCTTCTGGCTGCTCCCATGCAGTTTTTTTTTCCCCTTCTTAAATACGTTCTCCCAAAGGCACTACCACCATCACTGATGAGCGCGGCCTTGGCCAGTGGTGGGTCCATCTAGGAGCCAGCTGGCATTAGCTCTCTCGGACATGGGGAAAGCCTCTAGCAGCTTCTTGCAGAAGCCACCCCTGTAGTTGCCCTGCTACCAAAACCTTGCCATGCAAACCCAACACACCATGGCAACTCATTGTGGCTGTCCCACACCCCATCTCTTAAGTGCCTGCACACCTTATAATCAAGTCCTACTGTGCCATTTCACTTCCAGGCACATACTCCCTCTCCCAGTTTTTTGACATATGCTTAATTGTTATTTTCTTTCCTGTAGGGACTATAGGCAAATTTCAGATTTAGCAGATGTTCCTTATCCAGGGGAAAAGACAGCTAAATACTCACATTCCAAAATGAAACAAAACATATTGCACTGCAGCAAGAAGTTCTGTTGGTCAGGTGCTTCATATTTGGCCATTTAAACTATTGACCATTAAAATGCTAAATATTTAAAACTGTTGTAAGCAAGTACAAGATTGTCTCCAGGTCAATGGGGAATAAATCTCTATCCTTCAGCAACTTACTAGACTGGTTTAGGATAAAATTGAAGGAACAGCATATGCTGAAGGAATGGAAACAAAGAAGAAGTCGAAACATGCTGCCATTTTGTCCTTTGCTGTAGTTAAAACTATTTCAACCCAATATAATTAAAAGAAGTCTTCTCCCATAAACAGTTAAACATTTATGAACAAATTCTGGCAGTATTCAATTCTTCCTTTATTTGTGGATATTTGCAGACTCGAATTGGTTGAGCAATTATCTTTATTTAAAAAAAGAAATTTGCCTTGTTTCTCCTCTGCTCTTGCGTAAGTATACCTAGAGCTTATAAAAGAAATTTCATAAGTCCTGTGCTATTATAAAATGAAAACATTGTAATTTCCTTGAAAATCTTATGTTATAATTCATATTAAATGTTTCACCTATTTTTTATATCAGTGTCACGCTATTTTTCTCACCTTATAACTTTTGGTATTTTTGAAGGATCAATGTACTAATGCTGTATATGAACGAAATCTTTTGCATAATTTTATATGTCAATAGGCTTAAGGGCAAATGTCTTTTCTCATCTTTTTCAATTCCTAAGTGCTAGTTCTTAAGGAATGTTATTTAACTCGACTCCTCTTATTATTTTGCAATTCCACTATTCGCTAACTCATTGAATTTAACACAAGTTTATTCCCGTGCACAAGCAGATCGGACAGTGTCTAACCTCATGTCCACTGAACTCAGTTCCACTTCTTTTCTATATCTCAGAAGAAGTAAAATAAAAGCTACCGCGGCTTCTTTGGCATCTAACGTTTGTGTGTGTTAACATAATCCTGACTGTGGAATCAGCTCCATCAAAGAAAAATACACTGAGTACCTCATTTTTCCCAGCTGCTTGGTGAGGTGTCTCACCCATGGACGCAAACAGTCTGTGAGGCGGAAGATGTATAGTTTATGAAACGGACATTATTAGGAATATCTAATGAAAGCGACCAATGGGTGACAGATTAAAATTCCAAAGATTACTGCAATGCTGTGATGTATATCAACCACTTGAATTTTTTTTTTCCGCTTAAAATGCATTCCTTGACATCTTCAAATCATTTGTTCACTGAATGCATATATCTCAAATATTCATTAATATATATAGCCTTTGGAAATATGTCATAAACCATTTAAATTTTTAAATTCTTTTTTTACACTTTACTCATTCACGACAAACTGCTCTGCAATGCCACGGGAAATCTCATGATCACCAAAAATGACAGGTCATAATCCTTGAGTTATGTTCAGGAAAGAACTGGAAAGTTCAGCCGCAAAGGTAGTTCAGCACAAATAACAGAACGTTGTAAGTCCCCCAAGCTACCAAGGAGTCGCCACTCCCGCACAAAGCAGGAGAACCTCTGAAGCTGCTCTAGGTTTAGAAATCTGGATTTATTGGTTCTTGAGAATCCGCTGAGAATGCGGTGCTCCAGACACAGCCCGGTACACATGGGCCCTCTTTGCTAGGAACTGTAAGTCATAGAACAATAGAATCATAGAATCGTTTTGGTTCGAGGGGACCTTTCAGATCATCGAGTCCAACTGTTGATGTAGCACTGCCAAAACCACCACTACCCCATGTCCCTCAGAACCACGTCTGCCCGGCTTTTAAATACCCCCAGGGACGGTGACTCCACCACTTCCCTGGGCAGCCTGTGCCAATGCTTGACAACCCTTTCCATGAAGAAATTTTTCCTAGTATCCAGTCTAAACCTCCCCTGGCACAACTTGAGGCCTCTTGTCCCATCGCCTGTTCCTTGGGAGAAGAGCCCGACCCCCCCTGGCTACCCCCTCCTTTCAGGGAGCTGTAGAGAGCGAGAAGGTCTCCCCTCAGCCCCCTTTTCTCCAGGCTGAACACCCCCAGCTCCCTCAGCCGCTCCTCACCAGACTTGTGCTCCAGAGCCCTCACCAGCTCCACTTGTGCTCCAGACCCCTCCGTTGCATGGGTACCGTGCAGCCCACTGAAGATGCCAGTAGAGACTCTCTTCCAGCAGAGGTCCCTTTTCTGGTCCTTTTGGGTTGGGTTTCGATCCTTTTAAAGCAGTGCAAAAGAATCATATCAGGATAAAAGACCTGCTTCATTCACTTTAATGTGTCTTTATACCACATTTCATCCTTACCAAGATAGTACAGGTGCCTGGGGCAGAAACTCCATCTTTCTGCTCCATCATGTCATTTTCCTGTGCTTTCAGCTGTTCTGTGGTGTTGATATTGATCGCTCCCCCTGCCTGCTAATACTCTTTTTCTAGTTTTCTTAAATGTCTCTTCCCGTATACTAGCTGGTTTCCATCGACAGCGTCACTGAGAGCGGGTATCCCGTTTCTGAAGTGCTGGTCCCAAACGCTTCCTTTTTGGCGTAGACATGGTGAGATTTTTTAAAACTCTTCATTAGTGACTGGCATTTTCTATATGTCGCTCAAAAAACTTAATTGATGTTTCTACCTGCAGTTGTCTCCTTTGCTCCTGAAAGAGAAAACCTGCAAGCATTGCACATCTCATACATTAGCACTGAGATAACTTTTAAGGCTTGTAATCCTTTTTTCTTTTTTTTTTCATGTTAGTTCTGGCTATCTTTTATTCCTACATATTGCTTTCCTAATACTAACTCCACTATTCTTAACAATTCCATTGCCTAGCACACTGCAGAACAGGTAGGTTAACTGTTCTGTTTTCCCTATATTTTTTCCTCCCAGTGGGATATTGGTGCTTAATCTGCGAGTTGCTCGAAAATTTGTTTCAACCTAACTGATTTAGAGCTTGCGTGGTCTGTTACTCTTCTCAGATTGTCTTTGTTTAAAACTTTTCAGGGCTGTCACTTACTGGCATAACGTCTTCTAGGCACCTGCCTCTGGCTCTGCCTTTCTTTCTTTTTTTCTTCTTTTTTTTTTTTTTTTTAAAGCCTATACACATCTTCATTAGTCACTCTGATGGTTAAGGGAGACTTAGTCCTATTGAAGCTTTCTTTGAAACAATCTCACCAAGTTTTTCTTGCTGTTGTTACGTCGACTTTAATTCTAAGCATTTGTTTCCAGTTTTACGGTTCTAGTCATCTGATCCATGATTTCCAGTACTGAAAACAAATTCAGTTTTAATTGCTAAGGCCACAGTGTATTTTATTTATATTTTTTTCTCATTTCACAGTTTTGTTTTCTTGCTCCCCAGAGGCTTTTTACAGTATTCACTCATTGGCTTTAACGTCTGAGACTCTTCTTTTTAGAGGAGAAGCCACGTCGCATTATTTTGCACATTTACAGCTTTGCCTATTCAAATGTATGTTTTCTCTCCCGCAGCCTGACTCACATTGGGAAATGTCTTATAAGTCGCGCGCGTAACGACAAGATAATTGTTGGTTTTTCCTTCGTACCTCCTCCACTCCAGAAAACACTTGGCCATCTAATGAAGACATGAACTCGAGCACAAGCACAAAACAGGGTCTTTAAATATTTTTCTGACCGGAGACGGGATACGTTGCTTTAGTTTTGAGTGTGGACGGAGTCAGCTGCCACCCCGCGCAAGATATCATGGGTTGAGGCTCTGAGGAGTGTTCTGGCTTGGGGTATTTTTTCTAGTTTCAAACCAAGTCTCGCCTTCCTTGCTAAATAAAACCAGAAAAAAAAAAATAATAGAAGAATGCTTACTGTACCTATTCCAATAAAAACATTGTGGTAAGTTGCTTAAAAGATTATAAAAACATACTGATTTCACTGTGACTGGAGAATTTTAGATGAAGGGCAGTAGAGAGTGGAAAAATTCCATGTATGGTGAGCTTTCGTTCATCTCTTCTTCAAACGGACTTAGTAGAATTATACTGACTTATCCAGAAGCTAAGGAACATGGTAATAAACATGAGTATAATATCTAGTTAAGAATGAATTAGATAAAACTTTGCGCTCTTCTAAATTAAATTCTGTAATTTCTCTGTGCTAAAGCTGGGGGCATTCCATAAATTGAATTCTGTTACTGCTGTGTACGCAATAATAGTGTTAGAATTATCAGTTGCCAAAAGAAAGTAAAAATCCTGAAAACCAAACCCAAACATCGTTCAAAACAAAATATGCAAGTTTAATTAACAAACTCAGCAGGTTAGGCCTCTTTCATATGTAAGAAATAACGTAAAGGAGCTTCTAACCCTTCTTCTTATTTGACCTCACAAAAAAAGCCTCAAATGTTAATTTTTTTTTTGTGTTAAAAACACTTAAATGAATAAATGCTTGTCCCTAAGGGATACATTTTGTTAGGTACTGGTTAAAAAAATTATTTTTATTAAAGAACCTGCGACAAATAGAAACTTTTTATTGCTTTTGTCTTTCTTACTGCTTTGCAAAATGGAACTGATTAATTTGAATTTTACAGGCAGTTAAAAATAGGAAATGAAATAAAATTTGTTGTAAAGCAGTAATCTATTCATAATATAAAATTGCATTTAAAGAGCTTACAATGAGAATATATTGAATTATTCATTGAAAACAATGTATCCTTTGAATTTGGCCTCTGAGTGTGGTTGCAAATTGTCAATGAGCACTCATGAATTTTACAAATGCACTTTGTTATTTAAAATTCTTTGATGGATTCTGCATATGAATATATTTATGCATATAGATTATTTGTGAACTCTCTGCTGTATTAATTTATTCAAATATTCACGATGCAGGTTTTTGGTTTGTTTGGTTTTTGTGGTTTTTTGTTTGTTTTTTTTTTTGCTTTGGTCATTTACAGACACCATTTGTCTTTCTCTTTTATTAGTGTTGAACAACATTCTGATATGATCTGCATTTTGGATGATTCAGAAACAAATTGAATGAATCCATAAACTTCCTGTCTTAACTTCAAGGAAATTATTTACTTTCTGTGGTTTGCTTGCTTGCTTGTTTGTTTTAAAAATGAAGATAATATAATGTCTTTACTACCCAAGGCTTACTTATGACAGTGACAGAATACCAGTATAAGTATAAAAATACTGTAACTATAGTTGGGGTCAAGATACCAAAGAAATATACTGCAGTCTTTAGACTTTCATGAGAAGATGGGAAGTACTACCAAGAGATAGCTCTAATATGGCAAAAAATACACACAAAAACATTTAAAAATCCTCCAAACCGCAAGCAATGGGATTTCCTTGTATGTTTGCCATTAACATTTAGCAGTTTGGAAACTGAGGGCTGGAAGAAAGAAAATAGTCTACACACGTTTTACGCATTTTCTTTCTATGAAACTTTCTTTTCAATTTCTTTTCATAAGAGTTGGCCAGATTTGCACCACTTACGTGGCAGACAGCCATCAGCTTTCATCTCCCTTTTTCCCATAATGTGAATACACAGTTTCATGGCCAAGATGATAATGGAGCTGCTAGAATTCTACAGACTTCTTTTTTTTTTTTTTTTTTCCTACCCACTTCATGAATTAAATGAACTTGATTTTTTTTTTTATTTTTTTTTTATGCTATCACTAACCTTTTGCCACAGTCATTCATCACACACTTTGCATGTCTGCAAAGGCTGTGCTTTCCTAGCCTTCTCCATTTCTTCGATTGTCGTACCACCAGCAAACAGGGAAACGGGAACTCCCTACGGTATGTTCAGCAGTGACCAAAAAACAGGATTTCAAACATCGAGCATTCACTGAACTTATGAAATTTTTACTTTCTGCCACTATTCTCTGTATTTTTTGTCCGTTCCAAATTTTAGCTGTGTTATTAGTCCTAGTTGAAAAGTAATTTTTTGTTAAAAGCTGTCATCTAAGCTTGTGAATTAATTATTTACATGGTATAGTCATGACGTTTGTTTCATTAAGTGCTTAACTTTCTAGGTTGATAAGAAACTTCTGAAAAATGTCATGTGTGACATATTTCACAAATCTAGAAACAGCATTTCTTTAACTAATTCATCTCTACATTTGTCAACATCAGGATTGTGTCAGTATTATGTCAAATTATCGACACAGCAGCTTTGTCTATTCATCCTTTTGTTGGAACATTGGATTTATCACACAATTAGCCTCCCTTTTGGGCCTCTGCCCCAGTTTTCAGACTCATTCACAATGCAGATATTCACTTGCTGTTGGATCATATACATCGTCCTTCTGTTATTTGTACTTACGGTTACAAGCCATCAGAAGAAAGATAAGGATAAAAAAATCCTGTATTCATCTATGCCTCAGGCAGAGACAGTCAAGTCTGTGTGCTGTCATTACTGTACAGAGTACGGTGCTGAGGGACATGGTTTAGTGGTGGTTTTGGCAGTGTTGGGTTAACGGTTGGACTCGATGATCTTAAAGGTCCCTTCCAACCCAGACGATTCTTTGATTCTGTGATTCTATGTTTATATTTTTTATATAATACTGAAGCCAACTACATAATATTTTAAGAATCCAGACCTTTCTTTTAGGGCAAAAACTGAGTACAGAATGAATCCCAGTAAAAACCACTACCTGTTTAGCCTGTTCAGTTGCTTGTATGTCACTGTAGAGGAATAGGTCCCTCCAAAGATGTCGATAGAGATGTCTCTGGTACGTGGACTGAATGCACACTCTCGCCCTCCCCCATCGTAAGTACGTGGCTGAATTCAGGTGAGATACACCACACCTGTAGGATTTTGTCTGAACTTTCGTTATATCACACCACAGCTATTCCAATTTCCTTCTGCCGGGCCTCTAAAGGAAATGGACAATCTCCTGCCTTCTGATCAGGCCACCGCTGCTGCAATGGCTTTAGCCCTCCGAGGTTCAAACTGCTGAACTCCAAAGAAATGAGGGAATGTCATTTCCCAGCCATTGATTTATGACCACCTTTAAATTTTTGCTGGTGCTGGGATGTTTACTAGAGTTTTTTGTTTCTTGGTTTGCTTTTTTTTTTTTTGTAATGTAAAATTTCCAGAATATTTGAAAAGTGCTGTGTACAAGATCAGAGGATCTTGGGTCAGCTTAGAATTACCTACATTCTGTTGATTTTAAGGATTGGTGTAGGACTTTTGTTTGCTGCATTCCTCCTTTATATAGGCTTCCATTTACCTAATTTTACTTTGCCTTCCCTCCCCCTACTCTTTAACACATCCGCAATGACCTGGTGCCCCAGTCACTGCAATTTCAATATTTAGATTTGTCAAACAGCGTTTTGTAGCCACTGAACTGTATTCCTTACTGATGCACTTACTCTACACAAGCGTAAAATAAAACTTAAAAAGTGTTTGCGGAAAACATGTTTGGGTTGTTATTTTTTTCCTGTGGAAATAGCAGTTTGAATCTCTTTCTATCTAGCAGTCTTTACTTAAAAGCAGAAAATAAAATTAAGAAATTAAACTACCCCTATGCTTCACGGAAGACTGTGATTTTATGGCCATTTAGCATTTTTTAACCTTTTTGTTTGTTTGTTTGTTCTTCTTGCCAAGTCTTTCCCTGAGCCACAGATGCCATTTCCTATTCAGCTGTTGCTCTGTTTCTTACAGACACCCTGCAGATCATATGGGTAACATTCCAACCCAAATTGGATCGTTTGAGTAAGAAATAGCTTCTCAAAATCTGTTACTGTTTCCTTTGCATTCTTTACTTCATTCAGTTTGTTGGCTGGTTTGTTGGTTGGGTTTTTTTTTTCTTTGTAACTTATAGTTCAGATCCTTAATACAGACTCATAAATATGTTTGATTTTCAGACCGTAGTCTTAAAAAAGCTGTTATATCTAAAATGATAACCAACATCCAGCCCAGCCCAGCCATTTCTAATTTTTATTGTTTCATGCATGATGCCATTGCAGTTGTTCATTGCTTCAGTTTTTATTGCTTTAGTTCATTGCAAAAAATTGCCACTGAAGTAATATATCTCCAGTTTTTCTTTTTTAAACAAAATGAATATTACCACTATAACGTTCATTGTAAAGGGAAATCTTTGAGTTTGTCCCCTTCACATTATTTAGAATTTAGAATCAATAGTACCTTTTCATGTGGTCTGAAGACAATTTATTGGAACCTTTTAAAACTCTCAATGCTTTTTTCGATGCGAATAAATAATTCAGTGTGGTAGAAAGGAAGTGATTGAAATATTGCTGGCCAAGGGCTTCCAATTATCTTTGGGCAGGCTTGAAAACTGGACTTGTGCATACTACTTTATCAATGAACCTTGAAACCCAGGGAAGGTTGACGTCAATCAAAACACCTTAGCTCTTAATGATTTTGTTTCTTTTTCGAGTTAGAAAAGAGATCTCCAGCAGTAAAAAATGAGGCCAGACATGGTGGGTTTGTCATGGCGTTTCACTCCTTCCCCATCACACACACATATTTTTTCACACACCATTATTAGAAGCATTCCCAGCGCTAAGTCCTGTGCTTGCACTTTAAACAACCATAAGCATATTTCTTATGTTACCAAAACCACGTTTTTTCTAGCCTTTCCTTTGATCATTCTGAGTCTGTCCACTTTTGTTGTCTGCTGGAAACCCCAGAGAGTTTCTGAAAGAGAATGTGACAGAACTTTGGGGACCAGAGCAATTTGAAGATTTGTTTTCCCTTATTTTTCTTGACTTTCCAAGAGCTTCTAAACCAGTGAAGTTGTTCAAAGGCCTTGCAGAAAACGCTGTGTCTCAGAAGACTCCTGCTGTGCTTTAATGGCTTAAATTTATCATGATGGTGTCTGCAATTAGTGAACACAATCTTAAATGACCTAATTCCATAAAATCCTCTTATATATATATATATATTTTTTTTTTTAACAAACTGACCTCTGATCCGCGAAAATCATATTGTACTCCAGTATGACACAAAATATATGTTGTTTATATTCTTCATTAGACTTTTAAGTGCAGTATTTTAACACGGGCACTTTATACTTGTATGGAAATGCACCTTAGAAAGACGAATGAATCCTTGTGGGTCATTTCAGCTTTCTGGTCACTGCTCTGTCATGTGCTATCCCTGGGGTCCAAGTCTTTCTTGTATCCTCCTTCTGGCAGGGATTTTTAAATTGGAGGATCCTTACTCTCATCTGCTCATTTCTTTACTGTCGTAACAATCCCACTTTATATTGAAAATTGGTCTACTCTGAAGCTTAAATATTGTTTTATACTTTTTATGGTTTCTACACTCCAAGTGAAAACTAAGATTTATGATGCCCCGGAGAGACCACTTGGTTTCAGCCCTGCAAAGAGAAATGTTACATTAAAGACAGTGTTGGTACCCCTGCAGCATATCAGGAATTTATTATGAAATATAAACTGCACAAGAAACAAGAGATAACAGTGAACATGGGCAAGGAACTGACATAGTGTATTTATTTTTTGTTTTAATGTGGAGTTATGAATATTTATTGAATTTGTGGAAATTGCCGTTTCTGAGCACAAACCAATTTTTAATAGTTGAGCTACTTTTGCCATAAAGTAACCCTCCAACTCATGTCAAGTTCTCAAAGCGTTCTGTGTACATCACCATTCAGGAAGCCGCTAAACACCTCCAGGGTGTTCATCAGCTGTCTTGCAACAGAAAGATTTGTCTTTCCTTTTTCTTTTTTCCTATAGTGCTTTAATAAATTCCACTTAACAAATGCAGCATATTTTTTTGGTGCCACTGTAAGCAAAAACAGCAATGATTTTCAATCAGTTGATACTGTGTAGTTTATCTTTCTCCAGCAAAGACAGCTGCTCATGAGCATTCTTTGATTAATATGAGAAATCCCTGATAGGGAGCTTTCATCTCTGGTATCCATTAAATTACAGGGCCATGTAGTTGGAATTGTGTCTCATCATCTGAGGCTCAAATCTGGGCTCGAGGCACTGCATCTACAGATGGACAGTCAACAGGTGCACAAATAGAAAATATCAAGGCAAATGGAAAAAAACAAACAAACAAACAAGCAAACAAACAAAAAACGGCCAGGCTAGATCCCATTGGCAAGTCTGAAAAATAGCATGTTAAAGTTTAGAGAACAAGACTGGTAGGCATCAGCAGAGCAGCCAGAGAGAGAACAATTGGACGCATCCACGCAGCGCTTTGGAAAGGTTCGCGATGGCACGGTTAGAGCAGCAACCACCAGTGGCTCATAAACGTCGACGAAGGCAGTCAGCGAAAGTGGGTGACTGACAGCAACAGGCCAAACTATGTCTCCTGTAATTATGTGAAATAGTGATTCAGGCATAGACGTAGGAAGATAACTGCGAACGAATTAGGAAAATGAGCAGTCTTTAAAAAAAAAAAAAAACACAACAAAACAAAAAAAAACCCCAAACCACCAGCAGTCTAGACAGCAAAGAATGTTGAAAGCCAGCGCTATGAGAATTAAAAAAGACATAAGGTAAATAAACATTGCTTTTAATAGTGTGGGAAGGAAAAAGAGGGGACTGGTACGTGGATGTGATGTTTAAAAACTCTTATCACGCTACTGGCTCTGATTATACTAAGTTATTGTGTTCAAGTAAACCTGTGCCTGCACTGAAATGCCAAAAATTTTCTGGAATCTCATCATTGTAACCCAGCTCGATAAACTTTTGCGCCCTCCGAGGCAGAGTCTTACAAAAATTAGGGTGCGGGGGGTGTTCGTCATGGCTAACTAAAGGTAAATATGTATATTTGACAATTATTTCTTACATTTCAGAGACATGTTTAAGAATTCATGATGATTCCGACATAGCAAAACCTGAATGAGGTAGCCTAACATGACATGGACAAATAATACCAATCTGTCAGTTCTTAAAACTGTTATCTCTTTGCTATACAGCTATAAAATGTACGTTGCCACCGTATGAACAGATCCCTCGGCCAAAAGTCGTCACAGTGATCTTTTCTGCTGGAACACCGACTAGGGCCTTTATATAAATGCAGTGAGGCTCAGTGAATTAGAGTTCAATTTCATAAGTGACCTTAAAATAGCAGGCAAAGGATTAGTTATGCCACAAAGAGAATCTAAGGAGAGTGCCTCTCTTTTTTTTTTCTCGTCTGGTTTCTTCCAAAGGTGTCTTTGTAAACGTTGACAAAACAGTGTGATGTTAAAGGATCTCAGCTGTGTTAATTAGCAGCCTTGCAAATCCCTCGTGTAGTGATAAACTGCCCCAAGATCATAGCAAAATACCCTGATGGAGTCTGGTCAACCAGCCTTTACTCCCAGGATCCGTTTGGACTTACGGACGCACGGTGAAAGTCTTCTGCACTCCACAGGGGTGCAATTCCGGGCGGTTATTTCCATTCTTTCAGAAGGAATTCTGCACGCAGAGTGCCCGCGGAGTCAGGCTAATGTTAGCATTTGTGGCAAGAAATTCACCGCGATATTTAATTTCTCAGAAGAAAGTGTTATTTAGTCTCCCCATCAAAAATATGAAAGGCAAACATGAAACAACCAGGCAAGACCGTCACAGTTCCCCCGCGCAGTAACGTATGGCTGTAACACACAAGTATTTTCCCACCAGAAAGAACAAGGACGGGACCTGGCTCATCGTAATTCCACTTTTTCCAAATGCTGGAAGGAATCCCCTGAAAAACTTAGGTGTCCCTGGGATTTTCCTATTGGTGTCTGTTCTGAGAGGCTGCTGGTACCCGAAGGGCACAATAAAATCTGCATCTACAAGGATGCAGACCAGCAACAGGAAAATTCAGTGGTTTTATGTTGTTTTCCTCTTGAAGTCCTTCCACGGCTCAGAATTTCACCGTAAACTGTTCTGCTGCTTTTGCCAACACGCTTTTTGTTTCGGAGTATTTTAAAATAGCTGTCCTTTTTTGCTGCATGTTTGCAGAGTTTCCTTTAATTTCACGTCATGTCTAAATTCAGATGCTACTGCACGCACAGACATTTTGTTGTTTCAGATTATTCATACAGCCATTCAGCTGTTTGAGACGATGCTATCTTGTCTGACCTTACTCATGACTCAACAGCGTCTTAAAAGCAGTTACAGGAATTTTCATTTAGTGAAGAAGTGCAGACTGTATTTCTTTTATTTGACTAAGCTGTTTCCTATTACTTATTGTACTCTCTTGACAGTAATAAATTTCATAATGGTTGCTAGATTTCAAATCAACTATTACACTATCTAGATGGAACAGTAAATCAATAATGGATGATATACAAATCATACCTAATTGCTGGGATGCAGGGGATTTTTGCTTTAAGGTGTCACGCTCGGTAATCACTGTAATATTTATTGAAAAAGTAGCAAAATGCTGTAAAATCAATAACAAATTGCCATAAATATATGAAGATATTTTCATAAGCACAGAGGACAGAGCTGGGAGGAGAAAAGGTACTGTTATTGCGTAGGCACTTACAGACCCTTATTTGTGAAAACCTGATTAATTAGTGTGCTTTATCACATATCTTGTTTTCTACATTTCTTTTGAAGCTCCCACTTTGAAAACCAGATAAAACTGTATTGCAACTTGGTGAAATACTTTAACAATAGGTGTTAACATTTGTATTTCGATAGATCTGGGTGCTTCATAGTTTTGCTTAGGAGGAGTTTTCGGTGTGATAATTTCTCATATATTCATTTCTATGTTCCACTCAAAGAGAAACGTAATAACTGCACAGGAAACCTTGACAATATGGTTAGCATGACTAGAAAATTAAATATTGCTGTAGATGCAATAAAAATTAAAGCTCAGTTCTGATTCTGTGCTTCATGCTGCACTTCTCATTGGGTAAACAGGAGATTGGAATTTACAAGTAAGGCATAATCAAGCTCTAAATTGTTTATTGAAATACGATACCCAAGTATAACCCACTTTTTACAAGTTTATACAACCCTACCTTGAATTTCATTGAAAATTATTCAAAATACAGTAATATCCTATGAGGTTCTTTAGTTAATTTAAGTTTTAGTAGCCCTTCCCTTCCCTTCCCTTCTCTTCCCTTCCCTTCCCTTCCCTTCCCTTCCCTTCCCTTCCCTTCCCTTCCCTTCCCTTCCCTTCCCTTCCCTTCCCTTCCCTTCCCTTCCCTTCCCTTCCCTTCCCTTCCCTTCCCTTCCCTTCCCTTCCCTTCCCTTCCCTTCCCTTCCCTTCCCTTCCCTTCCCTTCCCTTCCCTTCCCTTCCCTTCCCTTCCCTTCCCTTCCCTTCCCTTCCCTTCCCTTCCCTTCCCTTCCCTTCCCTTCCCTTCCCTTCCCCTCCCTTCCCTTTTGGAATAACACAAAGATGTACAATACTAATTGCTGCATTTTCTTCAGATTTTGAGAAAATAGTTTTAGTAACAAAAAAGATCAAATCAATTAATCAGAAGTTAGCTGAGGTATCCGTGGGGTATCCAGGGAATGAGCAGTCATAGCTTTCATGTCCTTGAAACATTTCCTTCCTCATCTGGCTAAGGTTCTCCCAGCCTCCCAGATTAGTTACCTGAACAAAATGAAATGAGGGCGGGTATAAAGCCTCAACAGTTTCCCGCTGTTGTCCAAATCCCTGTTTCTCTGCTGAGAAAGAAGGACGAGGTGTGACGCTTATGATTTATTTCTGTGGCGGGTCAGAAATGCAATAGAAGTCAATGAAAACCTTTTGTTAGTTTTCTAAGACACAGAAAAAGGAAGGGGGGCAATTTTTGCAAGAAAAGCGATCAATTGAATCATTTTTTTGGTATGCTTCTTGGAGAGGTATTAAACAGTCTGTCCTAACAGGTTTCAAAGACAAATAATTTTACTCTTCCTATGGTGCTCTAGGCACCAGAAACTGTTATCACATATTACAATCAGGCAAATTAAATCAGGAAAAGGCACCTGTGATAGAGCAAAGAACAGAAAAAAAGTCCCATTTTGCATTACGTTGATAAAATTATATCTAATTTCCTCAAAAATGTGCAGAAATAAAGAGGTTCAATGACCAATAATGATTTTTGGGTGTTTTCTCTTCAGGGGGAAACTATCTGCTAAATTGATTCTTAAAATAGTACACAGACTATTTATCGCACGAGATGAAGAAATATATACCATTTCAGGGAGTTCCTATTTCACTCGATCCTAACCTTGTTACATCTCTCGAAATATTACATATTTAAAAAATTGTATGTAAAGTTCTGCGGATCGTAACATACTAGAGAAAGTCTCAGAAGTCTCTTTTCTTTGAATAATCTGCTTTAGCTTGCACAGATGAAAGCCGAGTCTCACCTGGCAAAGGAAGCTTGGAACGCTTAAGTATATACATTTCTGTCCTACAAGCATCATGAAACGAATCTGCTTTTGCAAGTTGTTTGCTCCACGATGTAATGTACCAAATGGCTTGCTGAAAAATTGGACGAATTCCAGCCGAACAGCCACCATTCAAATTGATAGTGACAGCTCATTCTGGGGAAAAAAAAAAGTTATTTTCAAATGATTGATATGAACTCAAAGGGGTGTGAAGAGCTATAGTGTTCGTGTTGCTCATGAGCTGTTGACAGTTTGGCACATCTCTAAAGCTGATTAGAAACAAGCCAGGACACCGCAGTTTGCATTCACATTAAGCTTCCCGACCACATGAAATTATTTGATTCACAGGAACACTCAATATACTAAAATATGCCAAAAAATTTCAAAATCGAATGACCTCTGTATCAAGTATCTCAGTATCTACGAGGACAGTATTGAGTGATAGAAAGTTAGTATGAGAGAATATTAACAGATATTAATTAAACCGGGAAGGTGACCTTGATGATATTCAGTTCTCTAGTGAACTGCAGATGTTTATAGAGATATAATACAGTGAAAAAAAAATAACATTTAGAATCGGAACTCTGAAAAACTTGTGCACATTTTCCACATTTGACCTGCAAATAGAGGAGCTGGTGCTTGAGAATGCTTTTCTAGTGTTTATTTATACATTTCACATTTCACCTGTGCAAATGTTAATGCTACTAGGATTTATTTTTTTTTAAAGCCCTTTGTTTGACATCCTTTCTCTGTGATGGTGCTGGTACAGCAACTAAAAGAAAGTGTTAATGTGAGTGCTTCAGCAGGCCATTATTTCTCAATTGGGCTCTGCAAAACTTCAGCATCAGAAAAGGCAACTTCTCACATCCACCCTACAAAAACCGCTGGGATTTCTGTGGCTGAAGTCCACTGCGATGTATTCCTGTGAGATCCCTCCTATTCGTTAGCAGATCATGATTATTATTTCACATTGCTCATACGCGCCCCAAAATACGATGATCACTTCCAACCTGCATCTGAATTCCAGGCTATTCGACTCTATGTGCCAGAGACTCAAACATACTTCTTCCTCCTAGATGCCAGTTTTTTCTCATTCTCAGTCATATAGGAAAGGAAACACAGAGAAAATGAGATGTTTCCCCGGGCTGAAGAAGGTTCCCTTCCCTCTCTAAGCAATCAGCTGGTGGAAACCACCCACCAGGGGTCCGATGACAAGCACAAGACCCTGCCACCAGATATTGATAGAGTTCAGGAAGAGAATCACTATCTTGTCTTCTTAGGTGCCAAGGGGGGAAGGCAGCCACCTTTCCATCTGTCAGACCTTTCAAAAAACCCCAAGTGGGCACCTGTATCCAGAGAGACAATGAACGGATGCTAGGCTAGAGGACAGAAACCTTGCACACCTTCTGTAGGGAAAAAAAAATAATCTGGGACAGGAAAATGCAAGGGACGGTGGGTTTCTCCTCTGCTTGAACGGAACAAACCAGTATCGTAACCACGTACTCCCTGTCCCCAGTGCAAAATGTGCACCATATTCATTATCAACTTTACATTCACCAGTACAGCAAGGTTTGAGGTTTTCTGGTTTTGCTTTTGTTATGGAGCATGAAACGCGGACTGACCTCAGCGCTGTGGGGCAAGGTACAGGCTGAAACTGACCCACAGATTCAGCAAAAGGGGAAAGCGCTACAGGATAGGAACTTTCATTCACAGATCAAATTCAAGAAATAACATGAAAAGGACAGCAGGCAAGTTACGTTGACCCGGGAGAAAGTTTAACTTACATTTCCAGTATTTATGCGGCCGGTGGCTCAAGCTCTCACCGACCTTGGCAGAATTACGTGGGTAACGTGGTCACCAGAGTGAAGTGCCACAGAGTATCATTCAGCGTACAGTATTGTGTTTTCCTTTTCAACATTAGCTGTTTTATTGCTTCTCTGACTGAAAGAACTTAAAATTGAACGAATTTATACTTTTTGCCACTGCATACAAAACGCGCGCACACAAAATCTTATCTTGGCTGAATTCCTTGACATAATGTCCCTCAGGTAGAATATAAGAGCAGTGGTGAGACACAGCAATCCCAGTTCTTATTAGTGCTCCTCCATACTCCGCTACCAAAGAGCAGCTTTGAGTGTACAGTGACCTTCTACACCAATAGTTACCTCTTGCATGGGTAGAGCTGACTTTATTAACTTTATTACGTTAAGATTCAAAGTACGTAGCTCTCTCCGTCACTTCAGTCTGAACAGTAGATCCAGCTTTAAAGGATATGTGAGTAGCAGTACAGCCTTCACGAATTTTGTGGCGCAATATCTCGAAAAGCAGCAGGAACAAAGTGTTAGGACAGGAGCAAAGAAACGGTAAGGCCAGGCTGTTCTTATTTGACTTGGTGCCAACAGTAATAAAGTCTGTCAGAAAGATATTACAGTAAGTATTACAAAAGCATAGATTTGTTCATGAAGTGTTATCACTTCTCCACAAGCTGAGATCTAAATACTGAAGGAATAGCAAAAGGCATTCTAAAAATTCTCTCTTTTCCTTCATTTAATAATTGCCATCATCTCTTTACAACAACGGAAGGTAAGTGGTTGTAACAGGCAGGTTACCTCTCTGAGAATGCTGTCATGTGAAATCTGGATGCCTAAATAAATGTTTGGATCTCTCATGTCCCCCTGAACCTTTGGTTTTATAGCTGATGTGCACGTGATACCATTCTGCGCCCATTGCCCACCTCGGGTTACCAGTTCAATGTATCGCTACACAACGCCTACGGTGGTCCTAAGGCATGGAAACAAACCAAGTCTAACATTGATCATAGAATCACACAGTGGTTTGGGTTAGAAGGGACCTTTAAAGCCCACCCAGTGCCACCCCCAGCCCTGGGCAGAGACACCTCCCACCAGCCCAGGTTGCTCCAAGCCCCGTCCAACCTGGCCTTGAACCCCTCCAGGGATGGGGCAGCCACAGCTTCTCTGGGCAACCTGGGCCAGGGGCTCACCACCCTCACAGCCAAGAATTTCTTCACAATATCTCATCCCAGTCTCCCCTCTTTCAGTTTAAAACCCTTTGCCCTTGTCCTATGGCTCCCCTCCCTGATCCAGAGTCCCTCCCCAGGTTTCCTGGAGCCCCTTTAGGGACTGGAAGGGGCTGGAAGGTCTCCCCAGAGCCTTCTCTTCTCCAGGCTGAACCCCCCCAGCTCTCTCAGCCTGTCCTCACAGCAGAGGGGCTCCAGCCCCCCCAGCATCTCCGGGGCCTCCTCTGGCCCCGCTCCAACAGCTCCATGTCCTTCTGCTGTTGGTGCCCCAGCGCTGGGGGCAGCACTGCAGGGGGGTCTCACAGAGCAGAGCAGAGGGGCAGAATCCCCCCCTGGCCCTGCTGCCCACGCTGCTGGGGATGCAGCCCAGGCTGCGGGGGGTTTTGTCATTTACAGCTCAATGGAGTTTAGGAGAATAAGTTACAAGATGAATTTATATAAGTCTTCCTGTGTATACAGAGACTAAATATACATGCAGTGTGCGTTTTGTTTCAGCTTAATGCACCTTTTAAAAATTTTTATCTTTTACTAAGTTAGACTTCTTTCAAAGAAGTCCAGTTAACTTACACTTTGCAGGTAATAAGGAATTTTTTTTGGCCTTCCGTAGATTCTTTCATTTTTCTATAAGAAATCACTCTGCAGCTTTTTTCAAAACAATGAAAACACACAAAATCTGAAACTGAACACAGCGGACTACAAGAATGGCTGATAGCTAAATATACCACAGCTGGGGTTTTTTTGTTGCTATAAAAGCAACAAGAAACACAAGTCTTTTGACTGCCTTGAAGATACCTCATTTGAATAAAAAGCAAAACAGGTAATAAAAATGTCACTTTTATATTTTCTAATTTTTATGGTTTTTCTCTTATTTCCCAGCTAGTGGGAATCTTTTCCACAACATTTAGTGCTGAAGAGTCCTCAGATAATATTTTATAGCCTCATTTTTCTTTTTTTTCTTTTCTTTTTTTTTTTTTTTTTAGGGGTTTATTTTCTTTATCATATTTCCTGGTTGGAGTTTTTGTTTGGTTTTTTGTCTGTTTGTTTTTGTCTAGCAAAATTCTATTAAGATGAATATTTTTTTCATTCCTATTGAAATATTAGATGGTTTTGTCCGAAAGAGTGAAAAAATAAGTCTTTTTTATATTTACTCGTATGTATTTTTATAGACTTTTAAAATAGAGAAAGGAAAATTGCTTTCTCCCAACAAAAAAAAAAAGAAGTTTTTTCTGGAGACAATGGTTTGAAGATAACTCCTTCAGTGGAGACTGGTTGTCTCAAGCTGTCAGGTCAAGATTGTTCCTATGTTTGATTACATGCAGTACAAAGAAACATAATATTCCTTTAAAATATGGCAAAAAGTATTTATTTGACTCTGGATGGTTTTGTGCCAGAATCGTCACAACTAAACAACACACTAATTGCACATTTGTCTAAGAAGTTACAATAAAAGAGCTTATAAATGATGACCAAAAAAGAGGTATGTTTCTATCTCAAGAAATACTTGTTGAAAACGGAGATCAATTTCACATCAGATAAGATAAAAATTCGTTCGTATAACATGATACACGATTTCTTTAAAAAGTATAGAAAAATAACCAGCTAAACAGTGCCTCGTCTGTGGTGAGACAAAAGAGGCGTTGCCTTTTTAAGGCAATATGAAACATTTTCTTCCCAAGGTACCTCAGTTGTGTATTACCTATTAACTCTTCCCTCAAGCTCTACTCCACAGTGGGAGCTTTGTGTAGATTTGGAAATGAAGAGGCAAACTGAGACATCCCTAATAATTCTGATTAATGTTCTTTATGCTCTTTGCTGTTGGGTTTACATCTTGAAGTGTGTCTTTAATAACTAGACAGATATGGGGGAGATAAGCACTTTCATTAACAATTAAAGTCCAAAAAAATCTACAAATATGTTGCTACTTTTTTGAATTTATTGCACTTCAGAGTGCTCTATGCTTTAGAGTTTTTCTGTGTGATTTCAGGTGCCTTTATTTTGGAGAATCCAGCTTTAGACAGCTTACCCATACATAAAAAAAAGAACCATTCCAAATAGCAAGTTTGTTACTACGAATTAATATTTTACGGCCATACTGTGCCTAGGGGTGCCTGATCCAATGCCTTGTCTTAAAATAATTGTAGTGGCAGATTTCTGGAGCAAAGAAAGACCCTCTACTTTGGAGACAGACTGCCATTCTAGGAGTAACCAGAGCACGGGCGACCCTAATTTCTGTGCTTGCAGCAGAAACCATAAAATCCTAAAGTACAGTAGGAACATTTTAACTCTTCTTGTAGAGTGCACTTATAGAAGGATCCCGGCTTCCTGAATCATGAGTTCACATCTTACATATGGCTGTTGCTTTTAAAACTCTCCAGATGGAAGAAGATTGTTTTTATGAACCTCATCTTAATAACCAAAATTTTGACACCACTAGTAACTTTGGGCCAAGAACATTCCATACAAAATTAAGGACTAATTGCAATAGGCATAGTAACAGCTTCTTATGGGTGGTTACAATTAAGGAAAAAAATAAAAAAGTGGGACTTACCTAAAAACTTATGGTAATAAAACAGTGTTATTACAGCAGCTTCAGATTTTTTCACTTTTATTTATTCTAGCTAGGATCATGCTGTGCATAAAACCCATTATTTTTTTGTCATGGAAAAAGACATATTTTTTCTAATTTAACGCAGAATGAACCCCCTTCTGCTTTCCAGGTTCTTCTTTCCCTCAGTTATTTATTTCCTAGGCACAAAGATATTAGATCAACAAGTAAGATTTTTCTCATAAATGTTGTGTCTAAATGATAGCTTGTCGATTTTTCTGAGAAGGGTCGGACCATCCATTTGATGACAAGGTTTATAAAAAGGTTTCTAAAAAGGTTTAGTATAGGCTTTTTGTGCATAATGGTATCTAAGGTTACTTGACGGCATCTGGAGTGCAACTTTAGTATGTCCTGACCCCCTGTTAGTGCCTCTAGGCATTGCTTGTTCACTTCATCTTCTGTCCTACAGGGAAAGCTTGGAAGGAAGCCATTGCGTTCTGCAGATACGAGCTGTGTGCAGCTACAGTTATTGACTAGTCTCAGTGGAAAACGGAATTTTTCTTATATTTTGAAAGTTAATAGGCCTGATTGAAGTCATATTACTTATTTGCATATAAATAACAAAATCATTTACAAAGAAATCTCAGCATACCCCTGCTACTGATGACCACACTGAGAGTAAGGAGTATTTACACTGTCTTCATTGAATTACAAGAAATACGTATGTAGTTGGGACAAATTTTTACCCTCTTAAGAGCCCTTGAATATTGCTGAAGTGAAAGGGAACTAGGTATGTAGCCCAAAACCCATAGAAAGGAGTTAGGGATGTTAAGGATATGTAAGTAGGAAAACTTTACGGTCTAAATGTCCACAAGTTTTGTAGTTTCAAGCTGTGTCTAGTAATACTTCTCAAGGACAGTATACAATGATCCCTTCCCTGACTTAAAAATGTAGTTTTTGGAGAGCTGTGATTTTCAAAGTAGGCAGTCTCCCTTCTTAACCTCTGAAAGTTCGAGCAGTTAGCCTGCTCCGAAAAATAACCATAACATCCTAAAAGCACCGAACTCTGGACAAAAGATGCGGCTAAAGATACTTGTATTGAAAAAAAGAAAAAAAAAACCAAAACCCAAACTAGGAAGAACTACGTGCGTACCATCTTCTTTTCTCGACGCAAAATTCTGGATAGAGAATTTGACCTGGTGGAAGACAAACTAGACTCACTGTTTTCCTCAGCTTTAACAGGGACCCTCGCTGACCTCCCTTGGCCTCACTGTAAAAGTCTCAGCTTCTGATCCTTCAAAAAAGTGCATTTTCAGTCTTTTCTTGAATGTTTATTTCATGAAAAATCACACCAACTAGCTTGGGGGAGAAATCCTAATCCAAGCCTATCCTTCTCTCAGGTAAGTGCCCTACTCACTGAGCTAGAAAGTTATGGTCTGATGAGCCTTAAATTATTTCTGCAGAGTGGCACAGCTTTGAGAGCAAAATCGCCTGAAGCTTAATCATTAGATACTCTCCTAGGAAATGGCAGACTGTTTTTTAACATCCTAACACAGAGAAGGGCACTGAAGTGCGCGTGAGAACGGCCTAACACCAGCTTGTTCTGCAAAAGGGTAAGCTGCACTACCATCCCTCAAAATCGTTTAAAGAAAACAGTGACTTTCTGCTTTCCTGTGGAAGGAACAGATTTACATCCAGCCCCATGAAGCCGTATGAATTCTGAGCTAATCTAAGAACTCCTTACAAGGCCTTGCGAGGCAATAAATTCAGCCACAGGGAAGTGGAATTGAAATCCTCCTCTATCTAACTGTTAATCACAGAATCACAGAATGTGTTGGGTGGGAAGGGACCTCTCAAGGCCATCTAGTCCAGCCCCCCTGCAGTCAGCAGGGACATCTTCGACTAGATCAGGTTGCTCGGAGCCTCATCCAGCCTGGCCTTGAATGTCTCCAGGGATGGGGCCTCCACCCCCTCTCTGGGCAACCTGGGCCAGTGTCTCACCACCCTCAGTGTAAAGAACTTCTTCCTCATGTCTAATCTAACCCTGCCCTGCTCTAGTTTAAACCATTGCCCCTCGTCCTGTCGCTACATGCCCTTGCAAACAGCCCCTCCCCGGTTAATGTTTCAGATAAAATAGCTTCGACATTTAATGCGCTGGCTCTGGGTAAGAATTGCATTGTGAGGACTCCCAGCTTTCTGCATGAACCTTCCAGGACACTTGGAAACCTAACCTGGATGTAGAGCTTCCTTTTTGGAAAATGGATGCCTGGGAGTCAGCCGACACCGTGCTGAACCTCACAGAGACAAGTGGGTAATTTGAAAAGGTTGCTCGATGCTAATCTCAGGTGCCCTCCTTTTTTTGCAAAATCCGGTTCTTCATTTCCTTGGAAGTATTTCCACTTGTTTTTCTCGTTCTTCTAACTTAAGTGGGACACTGTATTTATTTAAACTAAAAATATTTCAAAGATAATGTTATTATATAATATTTTATTAGGCATCTTAACTACTTACAATAGATAAATGACTGTATCAGTAGAGTTTCAATTTCCTCTGACTATAAAGTACCAGGATGAAATTAGAGGCAGGAAGAGATCAAGTCTTTGATCCAGTAATGATTTAAGTGCTGTACTTTCAAATCGCAATGTGACTTTGGTCACTTTTTCCCAAAGGTTACTCTGCATTTTATGTTTTGTTGAAGTAGTCAGTATTTCAAGATAAAGAGAATGTGAGTTAAAAATGTGCTCTTGGTAGAAGAAAATAAAGACCATGAACTATTGCATTGTTTGTTCTATCATCTTTCCAGAATCTATTGCAACTAGGGAATTCATTTCTAGGAGGAGAAAATCCTGCAAGAGGGTTGCCATACTACAGTGTAGTTGTAAAATAGACATTTCGCCTTTTTGTTAGAAATAACGGACATTAACGTTCCTGACTATGTGCATATACATACAAAGACAAACAGATATAGAAAAAGAAAGAGGCATTTCATGAATAAAAGTTAAAATAGGGAAAATAAAATCAGAGAACTGCATTAGAGAAAAACTGATGCTGTGTAATTTAGCTCTTACTCTTACCCTGCTGGAGGGTAGGAAGGCTCTCCAGAGGGACCTGGACAGGCTGGATGGATGGGCCAAGGCCAACTGTATGAGGTTTAATAAGGCCAAGTGCCGGGTCCTGCATTTCGGTCACAACAACCCCAAGCAACGCTACAGGCTTGGGGCAGAGTGGCTGGAAAGCTGCCCCGCAGAAAAGGACCTGGGGGTGCTGGTGGACGGTCAGTTGAATATGAGCCAGCAGAGTGCCCGGGTGGCCAAGAAGGCCAACAGCATCCTAGCCTGTATCAGGAACAGCGTGGCCAGCAGGAGCAGGGAAGTGATGGTGCCTCTGTACTGGGCACTGGTGAGGCCTCACCTCGAGTGCTGTGTTCAGTTCTGGGCCCCGCTGTACAAGAGGGACATGGAGGTGCTGGAGCGTGTCCAGAGGAGAGCTACCAGGCTGGTGAGGGGTCTGGAGACCAGGTCATATGAGGAGAGGCTGAGGGAGCTGGGCATGTTTAGCTTGGAGAAGAGGAGGCTGAGGGGAGACCTCATTGCCCTCTACAACTCCCTGAAAGGAGGGTGTAGAGAGGTGGGGGTTGGCCTCTTCTCCCACGTGGATCATGACAGGACCAGAGGAAATGGCCTGAAGCTGCGGCAGGGCAGGTTTAGATTGGATATTAGGAAGAATGACTTTACTGAATGAGTGGTCAGGCACTGGAACAGCCTGCCCAGGGAGGGGGTTGAGTCACCATCCCTGGAGGTGTTTAAGAAACGTCTAGATGTGGCACTTCAGGGCATGCTCTAGTGGCAGAGTCTGTAGGTTGTTTGGTTGGACTCGATGATCTCAAAGGTCCTTTCCAACCATGAAGATTCTATGATTCTATAATTATAGCAACTGGATTATTTTCAAAGCCTAAAATGGACCAACAACTTATTTTTGCAGATTTATTTTGTATTTATCTTCTTTGTATTTTATTTTCTATTAGGAAGCTTTCCAGGCTAAAGCTGCCAAACAGGTACTTGCTCACATACCTCATCTTATGGGTATGGCCTCACATTTGCCCATGCCCCGAAGATGAGTGTTACCTTCTTGCCTTTTACACCCCCTTTGGAATAATATATAGGTACATTGTTTGGAAAGTGTTCCTACATTCAACTTTAGGAATAGCATGCCAAAGCAATGAAGTTCTCTCTCAATCATTTACCCTGAAAACTTTTTGCATAGATAAGCTGGTAAAAAGAAATGCAGTAAAAAAATGTAAATTTAGAAAATGAAAAATAGAAAATAGTTAGCCAGACCTGAGCCACCATAAAAAAACCAAAAACCAAAAAAAAAGAAAAAGGGAAGGGAAGGGAAGGGAAGGGAAGGGAAGGGAAGGGAAGGGAAGGGAAGGGAAGGGAAGGGAAGGGAAGGGAAGGGAAGGGAAGGGAAGGGAAGGGAAGGGAAGGGAAGGGAAGGGAAGGGAAGGGAAGGGAAGGGAAGGGAAGGGAAGGGAAGGGAAGGGAAGGGAAGGGAAGGGAAGGGAAGGGAAGGGAAGGGAAGGGAAGGGAACAAAAGAAAGGAGAAGAAAGGAGAAGAGAAGAGAAGAGAAGAGAAGAGAAGAGAAGAGAAGAGAAGAGAAGAGAAGAGAAGAGAAGAAAAAAGAAAAGAAAAGAAAAGAAAAGAAAAGAAAAGAAAAGAAAAGAAAAGAAAAGAAAAGAAAAGAAAAGAAAAGAAAAGAAAAGAAAAGAAAAGAAAAGAAAAGAAAAGAAAAGAAAAGAAAAGGAAAGGAAAAGGAAAGGAAAAGGAAAGGAAAAGGAAAGGAAAAGGAAAGGAAAAGGAAAGGAAAGGAAAAGGAAAGGAAAGGAAAGGAAAGGAAAGGAAAGGAAAGGAAAGGAAAGGAAAGGAAAGGAAAGGAAAGGAAAGGAAAGGAAAGGAAAGGAAAGGAAAGGAAAGGAAAGGAAAGGAAAGGAAAGGAAAGGAAAGGAAAGGAAAGGAAAGGAAAGGAAAGGAAAGGAAAGGAAAGGAAAGGAAAGGAAAGGAAAGGAAAGGAAAGGAAAGGAAAGGAAAGGAAAGGAAAGGAAAGGAAAGGAAAGGAAAGGAAAGGAAAGGAAAGGAAAGGAAAGGAAAGGAAAGGAAAGGAAAGGAAAGAAAAGAAAAGAAAAGAAAAGAAAAGAAAAGAAAAGAAAAGAAAAGAAAAGAAAAGAAAAGAAAAGAAAAGAAAAGAAAAGAAAAGAAAAGAAAAGAAAACTACCCTTGATCTGCTTACACCAAGATTTAATTTGAAGATATTTATTTTTCTTCTTTTGTACCTTGCTGACTAACTCTACATGCTTGCCAAATGCAGAAGATAAGTTTTAGGTTTGGTATATGTTCCTTTATGTCAGGAGATAATTTTAGTCTGAAAATTATAGCAGGGAAGGCATTGATGGGTTTGGTCTTTTAATATAATTATTCCTTCTTATAATGGTTTCTGGTGATTCACTTAAATTCAAGCACCTCCCTCCAGGATCATTAATCCTAAATTATCCAAGAAGCA
The DNA here is from genome assembly GCA_009819605.1 of Sterna hirundo. Classification (NCBI taxonomy): domain Eukaryota; kingdom Metazoa; phylum Chordata; class Aves; order Charadriiformes; family Laridae; genus Sterna; species Sterna hirundo. The sequence continues at coordinate 3,748,758 of CM020441.1, forward strand.
GTTTTGACCTTTTCTTCTTGGTTTAGATATTATTGCAATTACTACAGTGTCTTTCCAGCTATGTGAAGATATTTCTTGAGAGTTATTTAAATATTATTAGACTGTTGATGTGTCAAAACTACAATATAATTTCATAACTCTTAAGGTAACAGTCAGATCTTAGCATGAAAAGTTTCCCTACAATAACTTTTAATTTTAAATAAACATAAATGGCAACCAAACTTCAAGCAAACACAGGAAACCTGCCTGCTGCTCATTACTGACTTGCAAATGAGACAAGATACAACATCATAAACATCAACATAGATGTCAGTCCTTTATGGTAATGAAAGGCTAGAAGTCCCCAGGGATGGCCAGAGCTGGGAGAACTTTTCTCTGTAGTAACTATTTTTTTTTAAAAATTGAGAGGATTTTACACCTGAAGAAATCAGATGATATGCAAATATAACCTAGAATATTACATATGTTTCAAAAGTTAATACAAAAGAATTTGGAAAGACAGAACAGGAAAAAAAAGACCTTAAACTTGTGTGCTTCCAGGGAGGTCCTTTTTTCAAGGCCTGGTTTTTGTTAATTTGTTGACTTTCTGTGTTTCAGAAAAACCCCCAGAACCCTCCCTCGTTCTTAGGCACTTTTCTTTCCGCCATGGCTGAGGCCCATCTCTCCGCTGCGTTCTTCTCGCAGCAAGGATGCCGCATAAACTCTCTACTGTGCCATACTCACACCTTTCAGGATGTTGAAACTTTTCTTTCCAATCATATGTAACTGGAATTTCTCCCTCTTTCAGCTCGACCCCACCACTTTTCCTACTTTTCTTGTTATGTGTTCCCATAAGGAAAAAAAGATAATACATCAAACTGGTAGCAGCCATCGCAACAACACAGGGATAAGTGAAAAGTCGGAGTCCGAAATCTAGTCTATTGTAATACCTGTGTATTGTGCGACTAAGGAAATACGGTGTTGTGTTGCAGTCATGGAAAGTAAAAACTTTTTATTCTATGCTAAAATATTTTTTTCGCTCCTTTTGTAGCACAACACATGAAATTATTCATTGCTTAGAAGATACATATTAGGAAGTGTGAGTTACATTTAAATTCCGTTAACAAACGTCGCCTTAACACAATTCAGAGAATGTTTAAGCAGCACATGTAGAGATAGAAGTACTGAATGCGATGGCACGGAGGGGTCGATTCAAAAAGCTTTTGGAACTGGGTAGTTTTGGCATTGCCAAAAAAATGAATGTGGGTTGCCTAGTGCAAGAATCTCCATGAAAATACCTGTTGCACTGAAAAAACAGTGCTATAACAATTCTGCATCGTAACACAAGGAGAGGACACTACGTATTGTTCTTAGAAATGGTTATTCATCTTTGTATTTCCTTCTTACAGCAGTCTTACCTACATTTTATGTACTCAAAGTGGAAAAAAAAAAAAATAATTCTCTATTCTGTGGTAAATGTTCAATCTGTACTGTCACCCACTGTGTACAATCACTGGTAATTTCACGCGTTATCGTTTGTAACAGTGTGGTAGCGTAGCAGTACACCAAGTTCTTCAGCTGGTAGAACATACTTAACACAAAATACAAAGCCTACTGTGAGGAATTCTTCTGCGTGTTTAGAATTCCACATTGTAGGCCATACCGAAGGTTTATACAGCTTCCTAATGCACTAATGCTCATTTTTGGAGATGCCTCTCCTGTGAATTTGCTACTGAGGAAAGGTACTGTGAATCTTATCCCTGACAAACTCTTGACAGGCTTTCTTGAATGGACATAAAACCATAGGAGTTTGGTAAATCTAGGCAATATAAAACTGGGTTTTAAAGATACCTGGTGCATATGTAGCTGCATTGTCACGGCAGCTGACACACAGCTCATATAGAGAGGCGAAATGTCATGGCTAACCTTTTCCGGCTGCTCCTAAGTAATCTTTAACAGGAAATCCCAAATGATGCCACTATTCAAATAGAAAGATAACACAAGAACTGCTGGCTGAGATAACTACTTTAAGGATTATCTGAACTTTCAGTCACAACTACGGCTGGGAAGTCAGCAAGCACAAAGATGCGCGCTTGTATGAATGAATTCCAAAATGCATCAGCAGACTGTCTTCTGCTGCTTTGACAGACATCATCTGGGCTAAGAAAGAAGCTATATTTTAATATCTTGCAAATAGCACATCTGCAGTGTACGGCATTGCCAAGGTGATCTATTCATTAATAAATACTAATCCAGTAAGTGAAAGTCCAAGCTTTAGAAGAGTCTTATCATGGTAGATGCAATGTGCCTTGTCTCCCTTTGACTTCTAAAATTTTAGTTAGATTGTTTCCTCTTTCAGACTTTCATCCCTCACTATCTTCAAAGCAACGAAATAAGCAACATCTGTGTGTATCTCAGGGTTAGGGGCTTTTACTTAAAGTCCATTCTTGGAGTCATAGTTTAGAAGAAACAAATTCTCTTCGTCTCCTTCTTCCATAGTCTTGGGTTGTCTTCTGACCTGAAATAATTTTTCTTTTCAAACAGCTACTGAACTGTCAGACTAAGCTTTTATGGAATGCACGAAGATAGATATATTTTATATTTACAGTGTAGAGGTTTTCAGATATACAACACCGGAGGTTGCCTATTATTACACATATAGTTAGAAAAATGATGTCTTATTACTTTTCAGTAAGACTAAAAGAAGGAAAATATATTAAGGGATATGCTCATAAAATTAGGGAGTGCTAAAATATTTCAAAAATGAACACGTTAGGACAAATTAGTGTCCTCATGGTTGATATCTCTTCTTAGAGCATCACAGTGCTTGGATTTTAAGGCCACACATACTGAGCGAGCTGATCACCACCAGAGGAAAAGAAAGCAAGTACAGTAAGTCATGTTCTGTGATAGCTGTCCACATGAAATTGTATACCTACATCAAAAATTCCTTAAAGGAGAATAAAAAACACTTTAAAAGTTACTTTTATTCCCTAATGCCCTTTTCTTCACTCAAAATTTTCAGTCTTTAGGAGCATACACAAATAAATGTGTTCAAAAGATATAAAATACAGAGTTACTGGGTCTAGGAACAGTAATAAATATAAAAAATGTGAAAAGAATAAGGGTGCGATAGTTAGGAACTCAAGATGCAGTGAGCTCAGCTATGATGGATAGATTTTTCTGAAAGTCTTTTCCATCTGAAAAAAAACCAACTCCTTTTTAATAGAAGCATGCCAGATGGTTTAGCAGAACATCCATTAGTCAATCTGATCGCAGACTGTGTAATTTACTGCCTGCGATACTAACGATAGTGCCTAGATCTATGAAAATGGTCTGAATCATTTTTATACAGAAGCTTGGTGGGCACTGAATTCCAACACAAGAAGAGGAGAGGAAGAAGTCTTGAGGTCCATGGTGTGCGTCATTCTGCTCTTTCAAGAGATGATATGATGACCAATGTGGATCTGTTGTACTAGACTCAATGAACCCATTTATGAATTAACAAGTTGCAGTGTGGAGAAACAGTTACTAAAACCAGCATGTGTTAATCAATGATTTAAGAAAATGTTTGTGCCTGTGTAGAGTTCCATTCATAAAGAACAAATCATTGAGGCTGAGTTGGCTGAAAGAAGAACTCAGTATCTTTCTTTCCAGATGAGTCTTCATCTTCTCCAAGATGCAGGAAGAGCAAAATGAACGTAGGTACATTCTGTCAATCAAGTGATACTCAAAAGCTAATAGTCTTGTTCAACTAACCCCATGGTAAAGTTTCCTACCTATAATAGTTATTAAAGCTGCAACCCCCATTCTCCTTGCTTACATCATTCTAACCTCAGGACTAAAAAGAAACAGGAGAAGGTTCAGATGCCTTCCACCACCATTTGCAAAGACGTCTGAACACTTCATTTGGGATTTGGTTAGTCCCATGTCTGTTTTACAGCTGTACAATATTAGCTATAAGAATTCCCCTTGGGGAAAAAAAAGAATAATGAATGGATAATTCTAGTGAGTAATTCTGAGAGTGGAAGACTTGTACGTGTGAACATATACCTTCTACAGGTTCTTGAAAGAGGTTGTCCTGCTTTAAACATTGCAAATAATCAAATATAACCACCAAAGCTAAACTGTGCTTTAAAATATTTTAGTTCTTTGCAAAGTTGGCAAATCATTGGAAAACATCACAAATATTTTCTCCTACTCATCAACAAAGGGCAATGGAGCTGGTGAGGGGTCTGGAGCACAAGTCTGGTGAGGAGCGGCTGAGGGAGCTGGGGGTGTTCAGCCTGGAGAAAGGAGGCTGAGGGGAGACCTTCTCGCTCTCTGCAACTGCCTGAAAGGAGGGGGTAGCCAGGGGGGGTCGGTCTCTTCTCCCAAGGAACAGGCGATGGGACAAGAGGAAATGCCCTCACATTGCACCAGAGGAGATTTAGGATGGATATTAGGAAAAATTTCTTCATGGAAAGGGTTGTCAAGCATTGGCACAGGCTGCCCAGGGCAGTGGTGGAGTCACCATCCCTGGAGGTATTTAAAAGACGGGTAGACGTGATGCTTAGAGATATGGGTTAGTGATGGGTTTTGTCAGAGTTAGGTTGATGGTTGGATGAGATGATCTGAAAGGTCCCTTCCAACCAAGGCAATTCGATGATTCTATCAGTATTAATTCTATCAGCTTTTTTTGCAAAAGCTTAGTTCAACATTAAAGATAGCCATACAATGAAAAATCAAAATTAAAACCCCATGGCATCTGTCTGTTCCAACATATATGTCTTCTGCTGAAGTGAATAAGGACTGTACTTACATAACTGATGAGCTAATTAAGATCCTGCATTTTTTTTCCTGTGCCTGCTGGTTAATTCTAAGATTAGTGTTCAGTTAAATGTTGAGCTTCACACAATGTTTCAATATCATGCGGTAGAGAAATTGTTGGAGGCCTGAACATTAAATCAATAGGTCTTCTGTCTTGTTCAAATAATCAAGTTTCCCTTAGGCGAGACCCATGCTGATCCCCAGTGTGAAACTCATTATGTTTCTTGTGGACTAAAATATGACATGTTGTCTAATAAATTATTAGTACCACATGTTATAAATACAAAGGAGTTTACGTAATGACAGAAGAGTTCAATTTTTTACTGTCTTAGAGTTCATTTTAAGGTAAATGTTAACTTGGGACAATAAAAGCCGTTTGCATAATAAAATAAAACAAAAAATTGGAAAGACAAGATTGGATAATGGAAAATTACTTATGGGAAATATATGTAAAAAGTTAGATGTGAAGATGGTTGTGCATGCAGATGAAAATATTTCTATAAAAAAGCAGGAAGAAGAGAGAGAGGAATGGAGGAAATTACAGCTAGGGGCAAGCTCTCATGCTAAACACCAAATCTGGCAGAGGCTGTCGTGAGTAGGGCTTACCGCAGTCAATAACTTTTGAAGAATCAGGCCCTAGCAGAGTAAATGATTACTTCAATTATGATTAAAATAGTACTTTAGGGAGAACAGACTAGATTCTTCATATTGTTGCTCCGAGTTGGAATCCAATTAAAAGCCTGAATTTTGACAGTACTGCCTGCTCTGAACTCTACTAAAGCTATACTATCATCTCTCAAGCTTTGTCTTAAATATATGTATTTCTGGAAAGTCTGAAGTGAATGAGATAAAGCATCATGGAGTGAAGAGGGTAACGAAGAGAAACTGCCCATTAAGAAATGGGAAGATGGCTCAAAGAGAGAAATGCTGCAGAAAGGTGATTGTCAATCAGAAAATAAATAACTGAAAAGTAAAGAAGCTTTATGATAGTGGAGACAGACATAAAAGCTGATCTGGTGCGGAAGTGATCCTCTTCTAAAAATCTAGAGACTGTTCATAATCAAAATCTGTTATAACACTTCGTATTCTATTTAAGAAGCAAAGTGCAAAGCAGAGAAATTTATTCATAGGGAATTATTGAAAAGACACACATCCTTAGCAAAACCAAAGCTAAGGGAAAAAGGAAAGAGCTCATAGGAAGATGTTCTACCAATGGGAGGCAAGGTCTTATCATTTTACTGCTTGCAATCACTCAAATTTCTCATGCACCTCATAAATTCTACAAGATTTTCTGCCCGTGCTCAATTCTTAAGTGTGTTACACCTTCAAAACATCCAAGGAATTATAGGAATATTTATCATTTCATAAAATTTCCTTTTCAAGAAGGAAAACAAAATATTGCTTTAGTTAAAATCAACACTCTTAAGAGGCTGGGTATTCTCAGTGAACATGACCTTAAACAGCCACATACATGAAGAGATTCCTTCAGGGCTTTTTCATATGTCTCCACCTACCAAGCGGCTGTAAACCCAGAGTTAGCGCTAGCCTAACAGCTGCGTCCATCATCATAGTCTCTGACATCCACTCTAAATTACTGACCACTCATTCTCACACGAGGAGCCATAGTGAATGGACTTAAGCTGTAACATATGCTTTTAAGTAGAAGGAAGTCTCACACCCTTTTTCCTCCCCTTGGTCCCCTCCTGTTAAATTAAAGACAGCGATAGACAATTCAAAGTTGTCATTGATTTTCCAATTAAATGGAGTTATTTTATCTGAGCTTCAAAGAGAGAGTAATTTGATACCGTGTTGGTTGTGATACATGGTCTGTGATTCCTTTCACACTTTATTTTTGTTTACCTTAAAAACAAAAATAACAGAATCATAGAATAGTTTGGGTTGGAAGGGATGTTTAATGAATGTAGTAGACAGTGTTTTGCTCTCAGAGGAATGACAATAGCATTCTCCATATTATATATCACCTAACATCATGAATCCCGAGCGACATCACAGATTTAATAATAAAACCCAGTTCTGCCAATTGTATGCATGAACAACCCCATTAAAGTCAATACAGTTGTTTAGAATGAATTTATACAGAAATATTTGGAGAATGAGAGCCATAAACTGCAAATGTTATTGAACAGAAATCTTACAAAAGTTTGCTTTTGTGACTGCCTTAATTGTCCACTATCAGCTTAAAAATCAAGCTGGTAATACATACTACCACATTTCAAATAATAAACTAAGTCAAGTCCCTGGCATTTCTAATTCTTCTCCATGAGCAAAACTCTAAAAGAGGAGTTCTGCCATAAGATTTCCACTTTTTACTTAAAATGCAACATAAAGGGTTTGAGCTCAGCATGAAGGTCGCATTTGCAAACTGATGGAGGTCTTTGAAATCCTGAAGAATGTTGCCTACGCAGAGTCAAAACGCTGCCTTCGGCTTCTTGCGACTGAACACTTATGTTTCTTCCTCGCTGCTGATGTGGGAATTCTACTTGTTTTCTGTCGATTCGGTGAGATACTGTACCATTATATAGAAATGCGGATGATCATAATCAGATGTCAACCCAGTGAAGGCAGAGAGTAGGCCCATGAGCTGCTTTTTGCCCACTCTGCTGGAATTACTGCTCCCATAAGATCTCGTGTGCATCCTCATAGGCTGCTGCCTTGATGGATGAGCTGGATGGATGGATGAATAGTTGGTATTCAAAAAAAATGAAGACAAAATCAAAGCTGTAGTCACAGAGTCCCTTTAGAATATCTCTTGGTATAGCAAGCAGATACAAGGGAATAATTTATGGCCAGAACATAAGAATAAGTATTTTCCTTTATATTTAAATTTTATTTTATTGTAAACCTTTGTCCATATAATGAAGATTTGCCTTGTCTTAAAAGGGCAATATTTCTTCATACCCTTATGAATATTTACAACTTTTACTATGATTTAATGGAGTGATTGAACTGGGATTGCAGCTGGACTCTGATCAGGATCACATCCGATCAATAATACCATGTTGCAAAAGAAAATATTTGTCATAATTTTACTCCATAACCTTACAAAATACTTCAGAAAAAAACTCCCTGTTCACTTTGATCTTCGTTTTTTATTGTTTACGTTGATTCAATTTCTTCACAAAAGCCATCTTTTAATATCAAGGCATCTTTAATTGGTTTTGAAATTGTATTCTAATGGAATTTTCTCAGATAACCTTTAACAGTTTAAACAGGTTAAATTTTAATGTCATTTATGTTGGAAAGGTGTTCAAAATATTATACTATTAAATATTTAATGACATCATTATGGAAAATTTAGCTATTTCCAAACTAGACTCAGGAGGCCAGAGGTATCATTCCACACTAGTTCTTGAATTGTTAAACAGGTCTACTGAGATTTGCACTCTTTTTCGAAATTTAATAGTATGGTTTAGGTTGCTGCTAACTTTGCAAAATATAGTATTCTTGCACAAATGTAACTGTTAATTAAAAAGTCTCTTGTGAGTGTGAATGGGTTTCAGGGTGATGGTTTTGTTCATGTGTGTATCATTTAGGAAAATTTGGCGTATTCGAGTATTTGCGTATTCATAAACATAATGTACATAAAAGGCTACAGTCAGTCCTAACTGCTGCATAGAACTATAAGAAAATCATATTTACATGTAAGTGCCTTTGGTTGCTTATATCTACAATCACGCTGGCACTAAAGGAATGAATCTATGATTCCTGTCAATCAAACAGTTCAGCACTGACACTTGTACTGTAACGCCAGTGAAGTACTCAGTTTTTGCATTGTTTGTCAAGTATCCCAAATGGGAAAAAACAAAAAACAAAAAACAAACAAAAAAAAACCAAAAAAAACAACAACCAACCAACCAAATAAACAAACAAACAAAAACCCAACAAAAAACAAACCCACTCCCCCCAAAAAAAAACAACAAAAAAAAGTTTATTTTGCGAGTGATTGAGAGTGCTTTAAACAAAGCTTCCCATTTTCAATGGGGGGTGGAAATGGGCAGGCTGTTAGCAGAAATCAGAAGAAGAACACAGCTACGACACAAGCTCCCCTCCATTTCCTCTGAAGTGAAGAAATATTAAAACACTTAAAATCACAATAGAGGAATGTGAGTTAAAAATGCGCTGTCACCTAAGTAATAGTAATTATAGTAAAATACAGAAACCAAAGCCTCATATATTATTGCGATTGTTAGAGAGAGATGACCCGAGTTTCTTACCTCGTCACAACGTATCCTTTTAAAACACTCTGAATTTCCTTCAAAATATACTTCAAAGGAACAATTAATTCTCTCGGTCTCATATAATTGTGTTGAAGCATAACTCAAATGTAATATTTGTAAGGCATAGTATAATTAACTCCTTTCAAATTGCTCCCTTCAAAATTTACAGCCAAAAGCACCATAATAATAATAACAACAACAACAATAATAATAATATACTGTGTAAGTTTATCTAGATAATTTCCCCTATTTATTAATTCTTTTAGATTGATCCACTGCTAAAAGATGTAATTTTTATTCCTCTACTGTAAAAAAAAAAATAAAATCCCAAAACACTATTTTAATCACTTCTTTTGGGGTAAGTATTAAAGTAACGTAATGAAAACTATATGGAAAAAAATATAGAAGCCATTGGACCGGGGAACTTTTACTTATTTACAAACAGTATTTTCCTCCTCTGCTATTTCTTTTTTCTCAGAGGTGAACTTTGGATTTTAGAACATTTGCATATGAAGAAAGTTTGCAGATTTAAAGAAATAAATAGTTAAATGGAGAAAACAATTTACTTGTGCTTAGTATGCTGCCAAGTAATGTATACTAAATGATTATATATTATCAACCGCAAATACAAACAGAAGACTAAGCAGTCTGCGAAAAAGCCAATTTCTACCTGAGAAATACTAGCATGAGGGAAATGAAAAATATTCTGTAGGTTTTACATTAACCACCAGACATATTCCTAGTGCTTATACCTTAGCATAACTTAAATTACTTCTTTAAAAACCTTTTTGATTCTTTCCCCCAAACAACCTTTGTGAGTCCAGAAATGAAACAACTCAACCTCTTCAGAAGAAAACGTAATTGAGAACGTATTGCTGATGTTCCTTTTACTTTGTTAACCACCGGCGTGTCTGCATACGTGGGAATACTTAGAATTCAGAAATTGATGGCATGGGCAAAAAATACACACACCTGTCGGCACAATTAGTGAACCAGTGCTGGAAATCCGATAACCCCGTACAAATGGCCAGGATCATAGAAGGAATATGTGGTATATAAAAGGATGAAATCTATCATCAGGACCGATAGCTTTAGCGGATGCGCACCTCAGCTAAAGCTGCAGCCCTGTGTTGTAAGAGCAGAAAAGCTGATGGCAATCTGCAGAATTTTTTCATCATTTCAGATTCCCTTGCAAGAATTCCATCTGCAGCACAGCTTTCTCTTCCTTCCTTCCGGACAACGCTGTGCAGATGAGAATTTTTGCCTGAAAGGTTTAGTTACAAGCCAAAAAAAGATGAAAACATTAGATGTCTTGCTACAGCAGTTGGATCTGAAAGTTTGTTTCTGTCAGCAGCAGAAGTATTTCCTCTTGCAAATGTATGATGTATTTGATAAATGAATAGAAATCCCCAAACCGGAATAATTTGCTAGTAAAATACGCAATCATTCCTTCTTCAGGGACAAATATTTAACAAAGACAATATTCCTGTGGCTTTGTCAGGAATTAAGGCAGATAATATTAGGGAGTTTGTTGCTTTTTCCTTTATACAAGAAACCAACACAGATGTCGTGTTGACTCATATGCTTTATACCAAAATTACCAGACAGTAAATGAGAGGTCTGGAGATTAACACAGAAAGAACATTTAGGTTAGAAGATTCAGTATCGTTTCGTATGTCAGGATTCAGTTGTACAAATGCACTAACAGTTTCATAAAATACATAAAAACACCACCACGAACGAGATGATGACAAAATATAAAGCAGGCTCATTAGCCACAATAATTCATTATCTTAGATTCATTAGGCTCTTTTGGAGTATATGAAAAAAGATAAGAACAGAAATATTGTTTGTTCTGATGTACCTTCATAGAATACCTTTTTTAAATTTTACTTTATTTTTAATCTATGGACCCAGGATCGAGCTCTAATCTCACCGGAAAAGTGCTGATTTGTAAGTCTCCCAAAATGTTAAACCTAAGGGTGTGATAAGCAATTGTGATGACAGATCAAGACTTGGATATTCCTTTTTCTCTAATTTAGTTGACTAGAAAATAACTTAATTGAAATAGACAAAAACTAATATTGCAATTGAACAGGAACACGTAAAAAGCATTGAATAATTTTGCAATTTAGTGATAGAAAATAAAAATGCAGAATTGAAAGTGGGGAAAATGAATAAATAAATAAAGCAGAACCAAAATTTGCCAATCCTGACAACTACAAACACTCATGAGAACAAAAAGATGGCATTGCTGATTGATAAAGCAGAAATACGGCTTTTGTTTTGCAGTGTCTACAAAGGAAATTACGTGTTAAATGTGTGATCAAGGTTATACATCTGGAAATATGATGTTAGACGGTTAGCTATATTGGAAAAAAGCACTTACTAGGTTTGGAAATATGATGTTAGATGGTTAGTTACTATGGAAAAAAGCACTTACTAGGCTTGAGCATGTAGGAAAAGCAGAAATGCGTAGGATTCTAGTCCCTGTAACACATTGAAAGCTGATGAGGAAAACCAAACCATAGAGTCTCCTGACAATAATCACAAAGGTATAAGTGAACTGGGGAAAACCTGGGAAGAAGTTTAAGACTGGGCAGGAGACTAACTTCTGAAGAAACTCTACCTTTGCCTTTTTTTTTGCCCTACTGCCCAAGAAGAAACACTGTAAGATAAAAATTCCTGCAGAGCGGTGTAAACAGAGTATGTTAGACTGAGCCCACTTTACGATAACATTAAAGTTTCAGCACTCTGCTACAGTTTTTGTTTTATTTATAAAAATATTTCTGGGATTTAAATTATTAAAAGCAGTAGAAACAAATTCAAAGGTATTTCCTTTTGACATTTTGGATAGATAGGAAAATTCTGCAGATGTAAAGAAAGGTAATATAGTTTTTTGGATACTGATTCTCAATTTTTTATCAAGTCCACAGGGAAAACTGCAATTGCTCCCAGCCTGTTCTTCAGATGTTGATATACTGTAATTACTGCACAACTCTGTGCTAAAAAATAGGAAGTATAGTAAAAGACTATCTCATCAGAACCCTTAAGCAAACAATTTCACCAAGCTTTTGCAATAACACTACCCAGTCCCAAAAAATTACTGAATAAATTTATGTGCTCATTTAGACATATTTTTAGTTTGGTGAACTAGAACATTCCATTTTCTATAAGTAAACAGTCCAGCAAAACAGTGCAATTTCTGGCTTTTTCCAAATGTGTAAGATTGTTTTAGCAACGGTATTCTCAGTTAGGGAGGGCGAACGGCAGGACTGAGTCCTAACGTCAGGTTTTTAGGCAAGAGAATCAAAAGCTGTATCAGGGCATAAAAAGACAATGTTAATACATTTTACTCAACACAAAAACCGACCAAAAATCAAGTGACAAAACCATGCTGTTTGTTCCTTGCGTGTCCTGCGTTGATGGTATTTCCCCCAAGACACGTGCTGCCTTTCATGGAGCGGCCCACGCTCCACCGTGTGTCCGCACAGCTCCTGTGATAAGGACTAAGGGGTTTCCCTGCTTCTGTCTTCTGACCTCAAGAGACATTTTTTCTTCCAGAGTTAACCATCACCTCAAAAGGGCTGAAAGTCACTACCCCTGACGTAGCTCAGTAAGAAGTCCAGCTTCCTGACCCAAATTCTTTTTGTTGTAACACTCATCATTAACAGTATCATAATATAACTCTATTTCTCTTTTAAACCTTATTTCAAGAATTTTATATAAACCTTCATTTACCATAATTCTTTTTCTAAAGTAACGTAATTTCCATTTCCTGTACCATCCAGTTGGACATTCAAACTTTCTCAGATATTTCAGATAAAGTTCCAGCACTGTGTAATTCTGAGCCTAATTTAGTGAATTGTGTATTAAAACCCATTGATCTTCTGCCCTAATAACACAAATTGGTCATAGCTAGCATATATTAGAAGGTACAATCACAGAGCAAGCTAAGATGCATTACCACATATCAAAAGGCAAATGTTCCTAATCTGCTCTCAAATGTGGGCATACATTTCCCCAGTAACTGTGAGGAAAAAAAACATTTCTACGTGCAAGTGGGGACTGCGAGTGTCGCTTTGCCTCCACCTTCTATCTGGTCAGATGAAGAGATTCATGGTGGTTGTTGAGTTAGAGAAACGTTTTTCATGTATTTTTACCATTTTACAGGCAACAACTTACGATTTGAAATCAGTTCATTCAAAGAAAATAGAGAGGGAGCTTCTTTTACAATTTTAAATTATAGTCTGACGCTGCTCCTCCCACGAACGCAGGTGTTAATTTCAATGATACTGCTTTCGTGGCGTTCCTCTGCCCTCAGTCACCTGTGTTTGATTATTCCTGCTTTCAGGTCATCCCCTTTCACTCAGCTCTCTCTATCGCTCGGTAAAACGTCTCAGTATTGATCTTTCTGTTGCCATCCTTGCATTAAGGTTATAAGACTGCACTGGAAATCCACACTGAGTCTACAATTAGTGGTGAATACAACTTACATGTTAAGCAGCTTCATACTACATCACACTCCGTTCCTAAATTGCCACTGATTTTTTTTTTTTGTTATTATTGAGTATTCAGTGTAGATTTAGGATGCTGTTAGGAGCTACACAAGTGTATAAGGTTTGCGTTGCCTCTTTCCGCCTTTCCCAGCATGTTGCTGCTGGAGCTAACATGAGCAGAGTTGTCTGGAATGTCTTGGTAGGAAAAGGAAAGTCTTACCATTGAGTCATTCTTTAGTAAAATTCCTATCCGTAATACCATGCCATAAGATAAATTAAGAAAGCGAGTTTTGGGGACTACGTGTTAGAAATTTCAAGCATGAGCATCGCTGGCTAAAATACTCTATAATGATAGTTTCTGCTGCCCTGTCCTCACACTCCTCAGGGATGGTTGGATAAACTCCAGCACCCTAGCTTCAAATTCTACTATGTTGCATTACTTCGGCCCTGCCAAGAATTGACAAAATAACAAACATAAATAGCATAAACCAAAGCGGGCTTCCAGAATGCAGCAGCGTCTCCCAGCCAAGCAGAACTGATAGAAAGCATTACTTTGGAATGCTGCTCTGCCTTATGTAAACCTTAAACTAAATGAATGAGCTGCTTTTTGTGCTCTCCAAACAGGGTATTAGACCATTTCTGCAATTTTTCTTTCCTCTGTCTTCCACTATAATCACTGTCTTGCTAGGGTAGTGCTTCAGTCTGCCATTCTTCATCAAGAACAGCTTTTCAAGCACTTTTAACCATTCCTGTGATAGTGGCAGTCTTACGTGAGATAAAGACAAAGCAGAGCTATATGTTATCATTATAATGTGGGCACTTGACTGCACGTCACTCGAACAGTCCTCCTACTGCCTGCATGTGGACGACTGCCTAAAATCATTCAATACGACTGCCTAAAATCAGATCTGACTTCAGAGTCCTACAGTGGTAGATATGCAATTTCTCACGGCCGCGCTCTCCTCTAGGGCAGCAAGGCTCACGCTGCTCTCTAACATTTCCCAGGGTCTTGGAGATACCGTTCAGATATGACGTAAGCACAACTGGAACGAAACTGTAAAGCATAAATCATCTGTGATCATCTAAAATTGTCATGTTATAGTGTATTGTATGCCCTTATGGGATTTTTTCATACAATAAAAAAAAAAAAATTTGTGGCAATTAGGCAAAAGTAAATAGCACGTCCTTGATGTGTGTATTCATTTGTACTGGAAAGGAGGGACAGAGGAAGAGGAATAGCACCATCCTTTTGGATTGAACGAACACCTGTTTGAAGAAGGAATGAAGCCAGTCTATTTGATTGCCAGTTTCGGAAACTGAAGCAGCTGTTTGAGAAATCTTTTCCATCCTGTTCAGTGAAGTAGGAAGATCAGCACCAAAGATTCAGTCGGCACCAAAAACTGGCAGAACAGTTCAACTGTGTAGTTCACTGGCAGATTTTCTGAATATTGAGGGAAATATTTTTAAGATCTCAAGAAAAAGTCATAGCCGAGGAACCTGGAAGAATTCTTCATATTTCACTATGTCTGTATCAACCTTCTTTTTCCATCAGCTTGAATCCAAACATTACCCTTCTTTGTTCCAGAAGGCACAGCCAGCTGGCTTCTTGCATTTAAAAACCCAGGGTACAGAAAATGGAATGATAACTACGTATAAATCATTTCTTGATTTGCAGTGTCACAGCGTCATAACACAGTTCCTTCCTCACCACGTGGTTTGGGATAGAAACCTGTGCCTCCTACAATAAACCCAGGGACGCTTCTTTTGTTTGAATCTATCTTTGTACAGTCAGGAACAAGAAGGGCTAATTTTAAATCCTCTCAAAATCGACAGGAATCATCTATTACTAGTCTCAGGTAGTCTATATTAGATACTTGCAGCAATAAAAGAAGTGGGTGAAAAACTAAGTCTGAGCAAGAACATCTAAAGTCATTTGAAGATATGAGTCACACATCTTACGTGAGAGAGAGCATAATTACAGTATGTGGTTACACAGCACTTCAAACACCTACTCGCATTTAAATTCTTTAGAATTTTACTGGAAACATCTATATTTACAAATTACAAAAGCAAAGATACTAAACATGTGTTTAACACACAACATGCTGAACACTTGTCAGTTTAAGGTTTGAAGCCAATTTGAAGCATGTAATGAATTTATATCTGGGGTATGAAATAAATATCTAAAGTGACATCCTGAGGCACAGTTAATAAGATTGTCTTATGTAAAGCTATCTGGTAATATGATCATCCCTAATGAGATTACTCTGAAGTAATCCCTTCACAAATTAAATTAATGAATGATATACATTCACAGCGCAAGAATGCAGAACTAAAATGTGCTCAAAACATTTTAAGGTTAATTTCAAAGGATTTCTCTATCCCTCTTAAGGCCAAGTTGTTATGTATATAATAATGTATTGTGTTACATCAGAGGAGGAAAAAACAAGGAGACCCACAAGAAACAGAATATTGCCAAGAATAGTATACTATCTTTGTGAGCATCACGTGTCTTTTGAAAATGATAAACAAATATTAAAACAGAAAGCAGGTCCTGTCTGGAGCCCAGTACGGGATACTGCAGGTACGAGAATCAAAGGGAATACTAAAATTTAGTATTGAAGCTGCTGAGTTGGAGAGGAAGGGCAAGGGAAAATGATTTCCCGGCCTGCTGACAGACAGATGCACAAGGAGAAGAGAGGTTGAAATGAGAGGTTGCGTTCAGCTCTATCAATCAGGAATGGTGGCAGGTGGGAGCTTTAAAATGGAAGGTATAATTGGAGTTAAGGGGGAATAGATACAGGTCATTACTGGTTTAAACCTTTTATCTATATGTTTGCTATTAGAAAACCTGGCTATAAGTAACTTCTTACAGCCACTCGATTGTCACGCTATTAGGAACTCTAGAGGATATCGGGCACGCTATGGCAGGGATCTTGTGAAGATCTTGTGTTTATCTCATTGATAAGCCCAAACAATCATTAGGAGACATGGCACAAAGCGTCTCTCTTGTAAATTTTCCGTAATAGCATTCAATGATGCATTTAATTGCCATAAAGGTAGGAGCCAGCATACTGTGAATATCCGGACTCGCCTCCAGTTTTGCCTTACTGGGAAATCTTTGGTGGCATTGTTGCTATTCATGAAATAACTGCACCAGAGCGTTTCTGCCTTGTTGGGTGGTGCTTATTCTCTGCCTGTTTCTGTCAGACTCATCCAAAAGTGTTTGGTACTAGAGACTTTTCCCCCCTGATTGTACAAGCATTTACCCAGCAAGTGAGTTACTTTCCACCCCACTGAAAGCATTTGAAATACCATCTAATCTGGCTTTGAAGAACTTAAACTTAAGCATTGAAGTGATCTGTACCATATAGCCAAAGCCAGACATCTAAGGGAATATTTTGGTTCCTAGAGTGCAGAATCTCCTTTCTTCTCCTCGTCTTCCTTCCAGCTACCATAGAACCCATGCTCTCCCCTACGCGGGCAGGAGAGCCGGTGGCAAGCAGGAGCCCTGCTCCTTGGCATCCCGTTCAAGAGCCTCTCT
Organism: Sterna hirundo; assembly: GCA_009819605.1. Classification (NCBI taxonomy): domain Eukaryota; kingdom Metazoa; phylum Chordata; class Aves; order Charadriiformes; family Laridae; genus Sterna; species Sterna hirundo. The sequence continues at coordinate 3,765,827 of CM020441.1, forward strand.
GTGTAGGTGACATAGACCTGCCTTTGCGATAGCTTTATCTTAGGTGCTCTGGTGACTGCTTGATGAGAGAACATTGTTTGGTACTACATAAAAGTGGAAGATTTTAAAAAGACCCAAGTGAAAGAAAAAGTAGTTAATAAAAGCAGCCCAGGGTGACCGTAGACAAGAATATATAGGAGATAGTACCTTTTTTATGTGCCAGCTCCCATAGAATTTGATGTGTTCAGCCGCTGTAAAGGGCAGGCAGAAAAGGCTAACTGCAACCCTGCAATTTGTGAAGCTGAGGAGACCTTTCTCCACGAGAAGTGAAAGATTGTGCTTAAGGAAAGTTGAGAAATCGGGTGGTGACTCAGAGATCTGGCTTTTCCACTTGGGCAAGGGACTTGAAAGTTTTCTTCATCGTGAACTACTGAACCATCTGAAACAAGGCAGTAGGCAAAGAACTGCTTTCACACATTGGCATTTGGTAAAGAATTGCCAAAAGGATACGAAAGCAACAGATTTTACCATGTAACCATGACACCAGAGAGGGAAAATTAAGGTCATTAAAAGCATTGTAGTGAAAATGGAATAAAATTAAATCACTTCAGACTAATGCCAGCCTGGTCCTGTGGACGGACTGCCTGTCAATGCTCCTGGAGCGTGTCCTCCAGTTGAGTTTCTTCCTGGTAGAACCTGGTGCATGTGCTCTGCAGCTGCTGGGTGACATGAGACATCCCCCGGTACGTGGGATGGTGGGGACATTTGCTCCATAACTGCACTCCTGATCTCAGTGTAGACACACCCCCAGGGCTGCTGAGGAACGCCGGTTAGGTTAGACCCTTTTCTGATTTTAATGCATTAGTAGAAAAGAAAAAAAAGCACAGCATTACTTCTAGTAGAGGGAAGTGACTGACTCTATCCTCCCCTGCAATTACAGGACTATTCTGAAGTCAGTTGTGCCTAAATGCTACATTAAACAATTTTCAGATCTCTAAAGCTGACTCGTAAGCCAATTTCGCATATGATTTTTTAAAGAGAATCGGTCAACAGTATTAATTTCAATTAAAGCAGAAAGATTATAAGAACCAAGGCAGAATTTTTCATGCCTATAAAAGGATGTTTAATACAACAGGGTGGAATCTTCTCCCTGAAGAGCAAAGGAAAGGACCCACAATCTGTATTTCTAGAGAACTCTGGCACTAATAGTATTTGTCAGTCATGACTCTGCAGATGGTATTCGTATCAAGTGAATACAGTAATCTGTAGATCAAGTTCTTGTTCAGTCCTAGGCCACAGGCTAGTGAAGACATGGGTTCTTTAGGATGGTAAGAAATGGTAAGACCCCTCTGCTCAGCTTCCTTATTTACTGCCCATTCTATAACAATGAAATCATGGCAGCCATGGTAAGTAACAAAACTTCTCCTTAACTGAGAGCTTTCTCTATCCAAACTAATCCAGCTTGCCACGAAGCAAAGTAGTTGCCTAAACGAATTACATTTTGGCTTAATTTCTGTCCCCTTGTAACTACTCAAAAAATCTAATAAAAAATCTCTGTAAACCACAAAATATATCTGTGAAAGGCAAAGTAATAAATAAATGGCTCCAAATAATAATCAAGAATCATTTTCTACCTGTCTGAGAAAATCCATGGCCAACCTGCATTATTGGGAACCCCCCAAAATGTGGTGCATCCTGGTATCGCACTGGGTTAAATAATTACAGATACCTTTGGTTATGTTTATGGCTACTGATCATTGCCTTAAGAGTTCCTGCACTTACAGGGTGGCCAGAAATAGGACTGTATCTCAGTTCTCATGGACTGTTACAATAAAGCAGGCGTGATTATAGAGCAAAGATTATGTCCTACAGCAACTGGACGGCCGTTCCAACAAGCTGGATCTCATGAACAAACAGAAAGCAACTGACATGGCTAGGTTTCTTTAGAATGAACTCAGGCTGATATTATAGGGGTTAAATCTCACCGATGTTTCTTCTTGGGAGAAACTGAAATCAGGAAAGAGGGGTTTTGTTACGGTGTGCGACTTGACACCCGGTGTCCCCGAATTCCTTGAATGTCAGAATGGTACAGCAGTCACCTAAATAGACACTATACTGTCCCTTTATCTGCTAGATTTTTGTATATCGGATAAAATTTTCTATTGTGCATACCACAATATTTACACCCAAGGTTCTGCCCAAAATATCATTTACTGATAACATAGAAATCATGTGCCCTGAATGTGACAAAAAATTACACTGCAAAATGTTATTTTCCGCTATAGTTACAGGTGCCTTTAATACATGTTTAGCTAGATGTTCACCACTGCAGGACAAATTTTGCCACATTCTTGTGCCCAGTTCTTTGGACAAGAACTTGCAATCTGGTTTTTATTTGCTGTCCCCAGAAAGTGCCTGTGAATGCCGTCAGACGGAGCTAAACCAGAAAGGTCACCACCACACTCAACGGAGTGGAGGGTGCCAAGCCTTTCTTTAGGATGTTGGTCATGCAGAGTGCTACCTAAAGAGGTCACCCCACTACATTCCTTGCTCTCTGAATTTGAAAAGAGACTTCCATACTGGATTATCCTCTTCAGCACTCTTGGGGAGAACTCTGCCTCCCACTGTAACAAGATTAAGCTCTTTCCATAACTGTCTGGACACTACCTTGGGATCTCAGCTGGTTTCCTGCCATCCCAAAATCAAGATCAAGCATCTGCTGTGCCATTATCCAGTCTTGGCATATGCATCCCTTAAGAGAGGATATTGTGACGCAACCAGTGGAGCACAAAAGCCCTTACTGACTTCAGGACCTACAGGGCTATTTCCATCTGTTTATTAATTAGGTTCACTAGGTCCTGATTGTTACATATGGAATGAACCGAGCTGTTGGTGGCTCAGTCCACCAGAATGCTATGGTTATAAGGAAAGGATTTTCAAGAAATAGGAAATAAGTGTCCTTATTTGAATTGCCCGGTACAATGTCTCCTGATGTTTTAAATCCCAATTATTATTCCAACCCTCTACTAAATGTGTCAGATGAGCCCTGTGTTCCTGACTTTCTGTAAAATCTATATTTCATAAGGGAACACCACTAAAGGGTAGATTGATAACTTCAACTTTCGTCCTCATATTTTCATGTTTTTATTCACCATGTCGGTGGGTTTTTCTGTTTTAATCAGGCAAGACCATCATTACCCCCCGCATAGAATCCCCTACTGAAACCAATCATTCAGCAAATAAAAACTAAAATCTCCCCAAGGGCATCTTTGGATATTTCAATATATATCATTACATATTTGAAAGACATGCCCAGCAAAGCCACAAACAATCTGTGTGTCTCTCCCGGAACAAATAAAACTGGCAGCCTGATTTTTGTTAGACTGCTTGTTGTTAAATTTAAATTCCGTATAGAAGCGTATAATTCCCACAGTTCACGATATACCCACTTTGTATCTTACACCTTCTGTCTCTTGGAAGAGAGGATCCTCTACTGAAGAGAGTGTACCTTGACTTTTTAGGAGCACCCTTTAGTGCAACAAGAAGGCAGCAGGAATTTTCAGTTGGCCCTGTCCCTCTGTGTCCCTCCAGGTAGGACAAAACTTCCGTGTGGCCAGAAGGTAGAGCATAGAATCACAGAACCATGGCACAGTTTCTGTTCTAAAGGATTTTCAAAGATAATCTAGTCCGACCTCCCCGCCACAGGCAGGGACATCGTTCACTAGTTATTGAGTACACCTCTGTTGCACAGTAAGAGCCTAAGAATTGCCGATATTTTTTTTTTAATACTTTAAATAGTAGAGTACTTCCTTACAACACCTCACCAGAGAAATCAATATGACCCTGCACTACAGTTGTATAATTCCCAAGCATCAGCCCTTCCAATAAAAATATTTCTACATCTGATAAAATATCAGTAATATGGAAGATACTGCAGAAAACATACATCTTACTGTAGAAACCCTAGACAATTCCCTCAGGATGAAGGCAATCTTAATTATTTCAATTGAAATGCAATTTGACCTCTAGAAATAGGGTGGTTTAAGATTCTTGAAGGTGTTTCTTAACTACCACACTATATCACTTCAGGTAGGACAGATTATTGAACAAACTGATCCATACTACAGAGTATTTTTATTTTCAAGATCTAAAACAGCTCCATGGACCCTGGAGCAAAACAGAAGGAATCTTGCAACGCAGCAAGTTTGAACTTCAAACCTCTATGGAAATGAATTATACATATGGATTGTATGTAAAGTTTTAAGCTTTAGAAATAATCTTGTGTACTGCTATTTGTGACAGAGATGTTGCTCCAGATCATTAATGTGAGTTATCCTGAGTCTGTGGGAGTTAACATTGCTAAGGAAAGGGATGAGACAAATAAAGGAAAACTGTTAATAGGTAGGTAAAGGGTTTTTTCCATTGTAGTTGGAATAAGAGATAGATGGAACAAGGGAAAAAAGATATCCTGCTAATTCATCATATGTCCAACATAAGCATGAAGAAGTTTGAACAATCCAGTCAAAAAAAATATTCAGTACACTCTCTAATTTTGAAGAAGTAAATTACCAATAAAGAAACGAAATACAGGGGTGTGTGGTTTTTTTTTTTTTTTCCTAGAGCTTTTTGCAGTCAGGGAAATAAAAGTATCCCCAACAGATTTGAATAATGTCTTTTGTTGTAAAATGGATGGAACCGAAATACTTACTTTCTAGTGAAATACGAAAGCTTGTGTATTGCTGTCAATAAATGGAAATTTTAATAATAAATGCTTTCAGAACTAACCCTTGGCCTATTGCGCTATTTAGCAGGTGAAAAGGAGAAAGGTTGCTCTACAAGCCGCCTGTTCAACAGCTTCTTTGTTCTGTTATACATTTAGTAAAAAACATAAATGTTTATCGTTTGGGTTTTTTTAATTTGAATCAATCACTTTTTAATCAATGTGAGACGTCTTATTTTGTAAAACAACTTCTGTTGAGGCACCGTAAGTGATTGTGTACCAGGAATAATGGCCCAAGTGCCCACAGAGCGCAAAAGCAATTGTCTCAGGACTGTGCAGTTCATGGCACTGATTTCTCTTCTTACAGTGCCGTTATCTACCTGTAGAGGACGTTTTTGCTTGTCATATTTGTTCATATACTTCTTCTCAGTAACCCAACTACAAAAATCCATTAATGCTCAAGACTTATCCCCTGCCTTAGACCTTTCCGCAGACAATTGAAGTTTGTTCTGTGTCCAAAGGGCAAACTTTCCAGTCTTTAAAGTACTGAGAGAAACATTCTTAATATCCAGCAAGGATTAGTAGTTAAACAAAAAAGCTTTATATGGCCATACCATGATAGATTTGAGAATAATGTTGTAAATGTAAAGGCATATTCTACATCACAGCATGCTTTAGGCAAACTTAAATTATTCATTTTACTTGTAACTATTTATGCATTTATACATATATATAACCCCTTATAGTTTTAAAATAGATTATTTATAAAACATCGTCACCTTATAGCAAACTAATGATTCCAGAAAAGCACACTTGCAAACCTTCTGAATAAGGAAAGCAATTTTTAAAAGTGTATTGATTTGTCTAAAGTGTTAAATGACATAATAGCTATACACTAAAGCATTGAATAATTTAAGTAAATCAATGTTTTCTGAATTTCATACAAGTACAAACTGTCTTGGGCGATAAAATCAATCAATATAATAAAAAAATTGAGTAGTGTATAATGATGAATGTATGGGCTGATAATAACCAGAGGTAAAAACTCATTTTATCATCGTAACAAACAACTTCCAGTCATCTTTTCTCTTTTATTCCCATCAGAAAACACGATACTCTATAACCAATTGATTTTAGCCCTTAAATAACTTTTCATTTGAAAGACACCCCACTGAAGTATAAGTACAACCTTTTCCAAATTACCATCCTGGATATGGAATACTAATGTGGATTTACTGCTATTAAAGTTATTTCATGCAGTTTATGGTTCATAAACAATGCCATATTCCGTACACCTAAAGGAAGCATCCTTCCATTCTTGAATGACTACCATAAAGTTTTCTTTAATTAATGTCTCCAAGGCAGAAGGACACCATTTCAGATGTTATAACTTTTAAAAATCCATTTTTATTTTTACTAACAATAATCTACTTCTGACTACCTCCCAGAAAGTTAAGAGTTAAAAGTGAAGAAGAAATGCATATATTTCAAAGCTGTTCATAACAGTTAACATAAAAAAATGCGTCAATTAATTTCAAAAGTTAACAGGGAGAGTGTATCTGTAGAAGACAGTTGATGATGTTTGTTATAAGCATATTTATGCAGCTTATTAAATTCCTACTTAGTGGTAAAAACACTTAAAGGAAACTTATAATTTTAAATTACATGATACCGTATTCATTCAGAGATTTGTAGATTCAAAAGCCTTTTAGAAATATTATGCTGAACTTATATACCTCTGACTATAGATGGCCACGCTGCCAGAATGACCAGAGTATCTTGCCTCTAAGATCCACGTCTGAAAGAATGAGAAAAACTGAATAGCTTATTCTGGGAAATGATATGAAGGAGAAGAACATTTGTTTGGTTGGTTGGTTGTTGTTGTTTTTTTTTTTTAAAAGGACTAAATGAAGAAGCCTTCAGTATTAATACTAGAAGTAAATATGATATCTGCATCAGCCATATTTTATATATTTGCACCCCAAGTAGAAAAGATGTTAGAGGATTTCAAACTGGGCTCTTTTTTTTTTCCCCAGCAAATTTTATTTTTACAAAAACCTAATTCAAAATCTGTTTGACAAAAATCTAATTCATTCATACTAACTGAATGGTACTTTTAAACATAAATAATGCTTTCTGCATCATCTCTCTGTTGATGTTATAGGTTTGAGCAGTTGCTAGTCACATCAGTTTGAGGAAAGAGAGCTCTGTTTTGGCTTTGTGTGAAAGGAGGGAAAAGAAGTACTATATAAACATGAAATTTCTCTGCCTTTTATTCTAATTCATTGTTCCTTCATACAAGCAGTTCAGAGTAAATTCACATCAGTAAAGATGTTACATAAGAGACAAGATTATGTCTCAGCTTGAAGGGGTTTGGTGTTTATATTATATGAAATGCACTATTTATAAAAACACAATATCTTTTTATAAAATATACTTTAAAAGAAAATATCAAGAAAGATGGTGCTAAGCCTGTATGACAAAATGCTTTACTCTGTAATTTACTTTCTATGAAGTACTACTGGAAAATTTTATTAGCTTCTGAATAAGGCATTAACTCTATTTTTAAAGTTGTTGATAGTCAAAACACCCTGTTACAATCTTTCTACTGAGAAAGATGAACGGAGTAGTATTAGTTACTTCTTGGATGAAAATCTTCCTTTAACCAAATACATTATGCTACGTATGATTTTGAAAGGTAGGTGTAGTCTTTTTCTGTAGATATGTAATTGCAAACTTATTGCTGAAAGATCCTATTATCTATTTTCCCTGAATGTCATGATATTTACTTGCTCCTCTATATGTTATGAAGTTCTGAAAAGCATTTCTTGTCAGTTTGGGATTATTGCCAGCAAATAATTGCCTTTTTTCCATTTTCTCAGCCACTTCTGTACCCAGAGTTCGTGTAATTATACGGTGAATTTCATGCAGTTATCTCACAAGGATTTAACATATGTATGCAAATACGGAACTCCGTTTAAGGAAAGGTGGCAAGTCTGTTCATTGGACCCAACTGGCAGCAAAAACAATATTACACTTGTCAAAAAAAATATGAATTTTTTCTTAAAAGGCAGCAGAAAATTAAGACATTTTAGAAATGACAGGTTATAGATCCTGCTTGCTTTACCTCAACACGTACCTTCATCACTCTGTATTTCACAATCAGTTTTTAATATCGATACAACTGAACTTCAGTGTTTACAGTAAAATTTTTAACAGGTGTAAAAATCAAAACATCAGCATTTTCAAATTAGCTCAGACAAATGGCTTCCTTGGAGATCCACTATTGCAGTCTTCAAAATATGCTTGTCCTCAACAACAGTGAGGCCAAACATTAAGATTTATGATGGGACAGACAATTGTGAATGGTGAAGAGCATTTCAAAGGAAATGTGTGTGTTTTATTACAGTCTTAAAATGGAATTTGATTTTACCTTTACTAGAGAAATATCTGCATTAACCAGCCACAGATAGTGAGAAAGTCCATCAAAAACATCAGTTTGGAATACTTACGAAGGACTCCACACAACAGCAGAAATTTACTTATTTGCTGAGAAATTCCCTATTCAAGTGAAAGTACTTAGTAGCGGTAAAAGAATTCAGAAGGAAATTCAATGTTACTGTTATAATGTTACAAATCATTATATCTATTTTCATTTCCCTATACCTATTTTTATACACCCACCCGACTAACCAACCAGAGTCAACTATTTAAATAATTTTGATGAATATGACACAAATGGAACTAGGTAATTTTACATTTATGACGCATTCTAAATGAAAGTCACTACACAGGAGCTCTTGCCTTCATAGTCCCACTTGTACTACAGCTACTGATGAAGACTGTAGACCTGGGAGAGAACAAGAGATGTACATTCTGGCAAAGATCATCTTTGGAATATCCTGGCTTCCTTCTTTAATTAAACCAGCACAAAATGACGAAAATATCTTTTTCCTTCTTTTTTTTTCTTTTTTTTTCTTTTTTTTTTTTTTTTTTAAGTCCCTCATGTGCCTGCTATTTTTCTAAGACTACTCTATAAGGCCTTCTTCACACCCAACAAAAGAAATTCCAACTGGAGATATCCAAATGATGTTGATTACAGAAAGTCCTCTGTACACTCTGCTCAAAATTTTCAATGCATGTTACAAAGGCAGAAGTGTGCAAACAGAAGTGAACCTTGCTGTCAGTTCACTTCCACTTAATGAAGTATATGAATGCACAGAATAGGGGCCTTAATTTGTTACATTAATGCAATTGCTTGATTTCATGAATACACCTTTTTGCTCAAAAAGTAAACCTGTAGGTGTCAGTTAGTATTTCCTATAACTAATTTTCTGTGCAGAGGCTGGAAATTAGCACACCATGTACATGTCCTTGCTCTGTGTTAGGGAAAATTGCCCCTTTGCATTTTCCTAGCCCAAATGGTTTTCCTCCATATTTATCTTCAGCTTCAGCAACGTACAATCATAGAATCGTTTTGGTTTGAAGGGACCTTTCAGATGATCAAGTCCAACCATTAACCTAACACTCCCAAAACCAACATCAATTCAAACATGTCCCTCGGCACCATGTCTACCTATTTTTTAAACAACTCCAGGGATGGAGACTCCACTTCCCTGGGCAGCCTGTTCCAATGTTTGACAACCCTTTCAGTGATGAAATTTTTCCTAATATCCATCCTAAACCTCCCCTGGTGCAACTTGAGGCTGTTTCCTCTTGTCCCATGGCCTGTTCCTTGGGAGAAGAGACCGACCCCCCCTGGCTACCCCCTCCTTTCAGGGAGCTGTAGAGAGCGAGAAGGTCTCCCCTCAGCCTCCTTTTCTCCAGGCTGAACACCCCCAGCTCCCTCAGCTGCTCCTCACCAGACTTGTGCTCCAGACCCCTCACCAGCTCTGTTGCCCTTCTCTGGACACGCTCCAGCCCCTCAATGTCTTTTTATTTTGTGGTGAGGGGCCCAAAACTGGCCACAGCCCTCGAGGTGGGGCCTCACCAGCGCCCAGTACAGGGGGACCATCACTGCCCTGGTCCTGGTGGCCACACTCTTCATGATACAGGCCAGGATGTTCTGGTTCAGGTTGTTCATGGAAACATGTCCTGGTTCCCTCCACTTCTGTCCTAAACTGATCAGTGCAGAAACAATTACCTTAGTAAGGGATGCTGCTCGAATTCTCTCTCATTTCAGTCTCTTTCCTTGGTTCATGCTGGTACCTACTGGAACGTAGTCTGTCTAAAGGACACTCAAAAACATCTAGAGGAAAAGAATGAGCAGTACATGGCTAGCTCACAAATACTCTGGAACTATGAGTTTAACTACAAAAATGTGAGTAAAATTCCCAGTTCATATAAAGCTATCCAGGTCCAGTGCCTTCCCATTGGGAATACAAGCTCCAAGAGGATATTTTGAAGAATGAGATGTGGGCATACTTTAAAATGTAACCCTTAATAAATATTCGCTGATTTAGGCTTCAGTGAAAACACTGCCATATGTAAAGATCTAGGATTGCCAAATTTTCACCACTTTGCCATTCAGTTGTAATACCACTGAATTTTAGCATTTTCCTCTGATTGACATGTTGACCTCCACTAGGAACATCCAAATTATGTTGATATCTTTTCGTATTTGACCCGTAATTTTGCTGTATACTGTCTGATACTAAAGTACTGTACACTAATACTCCGGTCTTCATCTGTATGTTTTGTATCTATTAATGTTAGTTATTTTTGAAGCACTACTTTGAATTTAAATCTTTAAGTGGGGAACTCATAAGCCTCCACTGCTCCAGGAAACTCATATTGTATCAAAAGGTTTGGATTCTTCAGTTTACCAAGTCATTAATAAAAAAGTATACTAATTTGTGATTATACCCTAAAATATCCACAGTGCTAAAACCTCAAATTATTTAAAAAATATTTAATTTGTCTTTTCTCAGCTTTTTCCACCAAGGTTAAGACAGTTTTCAGATCCTGGATTTGGGTCTCATAATGGAACTACGCTGAGTTACAATCGTGACTTTTTTTGTGGAAGAAATTTATTGGTTATTACATTCACTTATTGCATGTTCAGGTGTGTCTAACTGAGGTCATCTACGAAAGTGTTCACACAGTTGGGAACTGATCTAGGGAATAATTAGGTCAACTTCTCATTGTCACTGGTGACATTGGGGACTGACAATAAAAGTAGTTCTCAGGATAATAACATAGGATAACATATTTGAATGTGCAACTTTGGATCTTTTAGTAGTTATAAAAGAGATGAGCTACCAAAACCTGCACTAACAGAGGAAACATTCTAAGCCAAATAAAACTAGGAATGGGCACAGGTACTATTTTTTAAAACATACCAGTCCATATAAGAAAGAGGGATTTGTTGATTGCAAAATATAGATTTGTATTTTTTTAGCCTTTTCCTAGTCCCCGATTGTCCGTGTAAGTCTGTAGGATATTAAAGTTACTGGAAGTTAAGGAGGGTGAGAATTGTTAAAAACGAGTGTCATTAAACTGAACCTTTGTAAACGAAGCCAAGCTGCAAGCAACTGACAAAGACAATGGGACAAATAGACCTTTTTAGTCATAAATTGTCAAGAGGAAGTATAAAGGAAATTCATATTCAAAATTGTAAATAGACACTCAATAAATCACAGGTATGAATTAGCATTTGCCCATCCAAATATCTTCCTCTGCCACAGACTGTAACTAACCATAACATTTACCATAAGTTTCTGTTCTCGGGAGTGGTGATGGCATGAACAGTTGTCACACATAGAATTTCTGACATCCAATTTAGGAATATTAATAATATATTATTAATAATGTAGATTTCTTCCTCATTTTTCCGTATAATTTTTTTTCATGTGGCAAATTCATTATGTATTTCTACAGAATTCTGTAGGTAGCAGCGACTTTGTTATATCAGCTCTACACTTATTTGATTCTTCAGATGTCAAATTACAGTGTTGCTTTGTCTATAGTAAATAAACTTGACAGCGATTCTGCCAGGAAATACCTGCATTCAAACCCAAACATTTGGTCCTGTAAACAGTCATTCCTATGACTTCGAAACTTTGTTTCAGGCAGCACTTGTGGATCTTGAGCTGGTTGCACCGAAAGGTAGGACGTGATCATTTTATGGTAATGAAAACCAATTACAAAAAATGATCACTGAGAAATGTGAACAATGTAACATTTCATATACAAATAAGAGATAATATTTATGAACCTTTTGGCACTTAGGATGAATCCAGTATCTATTGCCTTTTAGAGAGTTTGTCATTTATTTTTCACAATCTCTTTCCTTTTATTTTTTTAATACAGAATCATTCATCAACTGATTTAACTTCTGTGTTATTATCTTGGCTTTAGAATTCAGTTGCACATTCAAATATGTTATCCTAGTTTGTTTTTTAAACAGTCATTGTAACACAAATGCAACCAAAAGCTTCTGGCTTTGTTTTCCAAACATAATCCCCTTAAATGCTTATCGTGTCTTCTTGTGCATATCTAAATTTTTTTTCTGCAGGTGATGACGGAAACAAAAAAGGCTCCACATTACCAGCATAAAAGCCTTCTGGCTCGCTTTATGTTTGTTCCCTTACACCTTCCCTACTTATTCCTTGACTCTTTCCTGAAGTATTTTATGACTTGACGTTATGAATATTTATTATGAGTTGGAAAAAGGATTGTAAATTATGTTCATTTACTTAAGATTTTTTCACTTCTCAGTTTTTTACATCAGAAGTTGAATGTGTCCCTTATGGCCTTCTTTTCAAAGATATTATCGAGAGGATAAATATGCAAGAGCATACCTAGGTACATTTTAGTTGCCTTTATGTTTATAGATTCCTATCTGTTAGTAGTCAAATGACAAAGACAAGCTAGGTGATTAATTTTTCCACTGTGGTAATCACATTGATTTAGTTCATATTCATGACGTTTCATATTGTTAACAGTCAATGACCCCAAATTACTATAGGAACCGTTTTGGCAAACCAAAGCACAATCTGACAATGCATTTACAACTGCGATTGTGTTCTTACTGTGCTGAGACTGAAATGTCAGTTATATTGGGAATGAGGGAATAGTGCACGTATAGGAGAAAAAAATTAACGTATATAATTATACTTGATAGTTAAACTATCATTACTGAAAATCAGCATTCTAGTCATAGTGCTGAGAACAAATAAATACTAAACACAGATATTTTAGAGATGTGAGAGCACAGCACAAGTGCAGAACACCTATCAAAGGCCATAAAACAAACCTTGAAGAATTAATGAAGCAGTGTGCTATCACTTATCCCATGATTTGCAACCGTAAATCACACCAATGATGGTGATAGTTCTGTCGCTCAGAAATGAACTTTCTAATCGATCTTTTGGAAGTTGAAAACCAAAATATTCACTTTAGAAATCTGGTTTTAGAAGAATGAGTCAATCCCTTTGCAGCCAACAACTGTAGAGTAGCTACACCTGATTTTTGTACATTCCACATGGCTGCTGATTGAGAGCTGAGATCATGTACTTAGTTTCTGTGTGCATTACACATCCATCTGTTCCTCCGTCTGGCAAAGAAAAGAAAAAAAAAAAAAGAACAAAAAAGCACAGAGTGCTTTATAAACTTTTCACCAATACACCAGTTGTTAGCTTCCTGCTGGTAGCCCTGGTATAGGCTTCATTGGGTAATTATTTCAAGCAGGAAACAACCAACCCACATGTTCAAGAGTAATTACTAGTTCAATTAACTATCCAGAAGCAGGTAATTTTTTTTTCTTAGGATGCAGAAACAGAAGTTTTACAATATTTGCGTATCTTTAATGTAAGCATTTAAATAACTTCCGTGCAGTTTTATACGTGAACAAACTTTTGTAATTGCAACAAAAATTTAATACTTCTTGAAATACTTTAAAAAGATGATAAATCATGAAAGGTCACATGAACTTTCCTAGGTACTTTTTGTGTCAGGTGTAGTATTAGGTCTGTTGTCATTTAGCATTTTCATCAATGATTTGAAGATCGGCAAACAGCAGAACTAAATTCACATACAGTACTACATTGGGAAGTACTATATACTCGCCTGAGGACAACAGCTGGGAGATGAGAAGTGTGAGAGACACAGGCAGGAAACAACAAAATAGACATAGAAGAGCACAGGCTAAAACAGCTGGGGAAAAATAAAGCAAACCCAGGGCAGTGTGAGTGGGAGGAGCTGTGAAAGCTGGCGCATTGAAAGAGATTTAGGGTTAGTAGCAGACAGCAAACACGAGAACAAATCTGAGTCAGAGACAGAAATAATAAAGATGCACCTTATCAAGGGCTGCAGTAATCTACTTCCCTTCCTCGAACAGCTAATTCCCAGCAAATACCATGTTTCTCTCCATCGACTTATTTCTATTTTTTTGCATATTACTCCGAAGGATAAAGTAACATTATTATCAGAATATATGCCCCCATAAGGCCTTGTCTCGACTGATTCATAAAGTTTTAAATGGTGCAAGCTTCATTTTGTGGGGTCTGCCCCAAATACCAGGAGAATGAGCTAGATAATGACTATGAGGAACAGTGTGGTATCAATAGAGAGATGGCCTTATTAGCCTGCCTCTGAAACCCACACTTCTTCATTCAGCACTGTCTCCACTTCAGAAACTTGAAAATACTCTTAAGTTACAATTATTTTGCTCGGTTTTAAAAACACTTTCAGATTCTTAGCCTCAGAAAAACTTTTCTACTTAGTAATATTTTATTAGGGTTGCATAAATATAGAAAGGCACTGTGATGTGATGCTATACAAGGCACAGAGTGAAAAAAGTTTTGATCCCTGAAAGAATTTCCCTTTTCAAAGCCATTTCTTTCTAATTGCTATAGAATTATTTAAGCCTGTCTATTCTGTGCTTTAGCCATCAAGCAGTCAGCATTTCACAGCGCATTGAACATTTAATTTGGGTGTGATTATGTGTAATATATTAATTGGCCTTGTCTTCCTAATACTGCATAGGGTAGGAAACAGGTGCTCCAACTATATAATGCTTTCGTGGTGCAACAATATTGAATTTATTCTCTTCTGTGTTGTCTAACAGGTAAACAGATTTAAAAGCTGATACACAACAAACCAAACACTATCTGATAATGCAACATAGTGTAGGGAAGTCCAAGTGGCTTCTAGTGTAGCAATTAAACTAATTTGGCCACTAGATGAAATTTAGCTGCACAGATTCATATGAGATCCTCTAGTGAGAAAGAACAGAATTTCAGCTCTAGTGTCAATAACCTTTAACCACAAGAAAAAAAGGTGAAGGTGAAAATTTCTTCTCCATTAATAAAAAATAAAGAGGAGAAGAAGAGATTTTCATTATTAATTAAATGGGACTTTTAAATATGATTTTTAACTCAAATATAAAATCTAAGATTGAACTTCTGGATTAATATGGATCCTGAACCAAAAAAAAGCCCTGCAATTTACTGATGCACCTTTTTTGCATTCTAAACTTTTCGGGCATGTGTATGCAAATGCACGCATATGTATTTAGAAAGACATGGTTTTACTTATATCATATATTCACCTCCCTATTTTTCCCTGTATTTCTTACTCTGAAAAAAGGACTAGGAAGAAGAAAGGCAAAAAATAAAAACATTTTTCAGATAATCAGAGTTTCAAAAGGATTTTGAGAAGGTAGGCTTGGAGAGAGGGAACATTTGGAAAAGAAAACTTAACCACTTGCAACGGCTTTAACAAAGATCTAAGTTGAGGTTCCAGTCTGTTGCTTTCCTTTCTCCATGTACAGTTTAAAGAGGAGAAAGAAGAAAATTGTTTGGCACATCAATCTCTATTTCTGGCTGAGGTGTGCCACTACATCTTAATGTGAATTCTCATTCAGTTGAGAGGTGTGCTGTGCCAAGAACCTCTTAGGTTTTTTGCAGATTCATTTGTTTGTCCAGAAATACTTCCCATCCCATCATAAAATCTTCCTTTAGAAATGGCATCCTCTGATCTCAGGACTGAAGTTTTTGGGGTTTTGTTTTGTTTTTTTTTTTCTATTCTGTTCATCGCTGAAACTAGGTTGTTAATAAAACATCTTTTTTTACTATTTTAAATGTCCATTTCTTCGGAAGACTTCATTATGGACTGGTCTTTCCTAATAAGAAAAAGCATTTTGCAAAAAATCTCATCTCACAAGCCACAATCCAGCATGGCCTTTTGAGCTAACAAAGCCAAATTTGGATCTAAGTTACCATCTGATGCCTTTCAAGGTTTAGATAATCTGTACCTATAGCCTTGCTTTTTGCCCTGCTGTTCCACCGCATCTGGGGACATAATTACTGATATTTCCAAAGTCGCATAGGATGTGTGTGCGTGTGTGCATGAGAGTGAGAGTGAGAGAAAGAGTGTGCATGTATCATTTCAATTTCACACGTTCATTTTTTGTTTCACTTCAAACAGATACTTTGCAGGAGAAGGTAATGCTAGAGAAACAATTTTCATTATAATTCCTCCAAGAACAGGCAATAAGGGTAGCAATTATATCCTGCTAATCTGTTCAGTTAGTCTATGTTGAAATTTAGTTAATTGGTAAATCAAATGGCAGCCACAGTGAGACGTCATCCTTTTTTAACAGGCTGCATAGGGTGCGCTCCCTATTTTGGGACCTGAATGAAGAGATTGTTTTTGCTCTGCTTTTGCTCTGCCTCTTCTGAATTTCTCTGTGGATATCTCTGGCTGGTTTTGCCTGAGTCACCATTTATCTTGAGTAAACATTAATTTTTCACCATTACTGGAAGAGATGTCATCTCCTGTCAAAGATCGGTTAGCTCTTGCCCGAGCATCAGCTCTTCTGTCCTGTCCGTCCCTTCCCATCGCACCCAACTGGCTGCTCAGTTGGAGACTGATAGTCAGATACGACATGAACTGGTGGCCAATTTCCAGTCTTCGTGTACAGTACTCACAGCATAAAATCTTTAGCTTTGTAGAGGAACCTGAATGAGAACCTTGTGAACAATCTCCAAGGAAAGGACCAAGACGAGTTGGACACAGAAGTTACTCTTTCCTCTGCAGAGGAATATGCCTCAGTTCAGGCCTTTGGCAAGAAAGGGAGAAGTTCTCATTGTTAGTGCCTATTGGACTTTATTTCTTAGAGTGTCAATCTTCTGACTTCAAGAAATGGATTTTAAGCCCATAGTGCTTTTTCAGAGTCAAGATTCTATGTGTGGATTGAAACATGAAAAGGTTTTAATTATAAAATGCTAATTGTATGAAAGATAATAGATGCTGAGCTTTCGAAAAGCGGCAATTACCTTCAGCTTCCTTTTATTTCACAGGGAATCCTGGGTCCCTGATATATTTTGAGGTTGTGTGGCTTTGGTGCTGGAGATAACTGGTCAAAATAGGCAATAATTTTAAATTTAAAGAAAAAAGAAAACAAATGTCTCCTATTAGTTGGTGTCACTACACTATCTGTTCAGTACTTCAGGCAACATGCTCTTCCCTTTGCCAAATGCCACACATCGTATAGTCCACCCTGGCGAGGTTGAAATTCAGCATCATAAAAAAATTAAAGGTCAGAACACAGGAGCGCACTGGAAAAAAAAACGTAAAATCATATAATTTTGTATTTACTTAAGAAATTAATTGTGAATTAGAGCAATCAAACCTTTTTTGTGACAAATTTCAAAGCATAAGTAGGGAAATATAATTATATTTCATTGGCTTCTTATAAGGAAATTTATTAATGGTTGTTATTATACATGCTTTGTTGTGATGCCTGAAGTGTTAAATATTGCAGCTGCCAAGAAGAGAATGTTTAAGGCGGCATTTAGAGAAGACTAACCGTATTTAAAATACCATTTTAGCTTGACACTACTAGCGAGATGGCTTGACTGAAATGATATTTTTTCTCCACTTTACAAAGCATTTACAATTTCTATTTAATTGTACTGCTTTGTGCCTCTCTTGCACAGAAAGATTACATTCTTTCTCACAGGCTTACAATTATTCGTGCTATGTGAGTGAATTGCCAACCTGGTGCATATTGTAAAGGACACAGTTCCTGTTCCAAAGGACAAAAAGCCTCAACGTTGTATTGTGCCGTTTAAATAAGCTCTCCATGGAAAATTGTCTGAGTGCACACAGAAGCGAAGCAAACTACCAATGAGATGACAATGAGGTTCTGTGGAAGCAGCTCAGCTGGACCAAGGTCCCTCGGCTGGAAAGATTGTGCTTCAGCTTTCTTCAGATCGTGCGGAATGCTTCAAAATGAACAACTGGGGAGAATACTTGTTAAGAATTGAGGAACCCACAGCAATTTATTGTCGTTTAGACAATTATTCTCTCACCCGATGACCTCTCCCCACCTGGGAAGGGGAATCGGGAAAAACAAGGAAACCCAAGGGCTGAAATATAAAGAGATTTAATAGAATAAGATGAGATAGTTAACATTAATAACACTGAAGAACCAATATTGATCCTGATACCAACATAAAATACACAAGGATTATCCCCAGCCCATTCCATCAGCAGAAGCCGTACACTCCCAACAGGGACAGCCCATGTGGGACACTGCGAGTGCTGCGTCTGCGGGAGCAAGGGAAGGGCTCACGGATCCGGCACCGGGGTGAGGAGTTCTCCAGATCACAGCCATCCAGGGAGAGACAGAGAACTCCTCAGCAAACTTTCCAATTTATATTGAATGTGACATTCATGGTATGAAATAATGCTCTTGGCAGCTTGCGTCAAGCGCCCGGGTCTCACTCGTCCTCATCTCTGCACCTGATGAGCTCGAAAACACTGAGACCTCAAAACCCGCACACCAGAGCTGGCTATAAAGTAAATATTTTCAACAATTCAGACACTAAAGCCTTCTAAAAGTGCAGTTTTCCCAAGCCTTAGAAGAGAAATTAGTCCTGTGGCACTCAAACCAGGACAATACTGGAGGCAGTTCTTCCAACGTGAAGGTTAGTTTAAACAGCTTCCATGGCACAGTGCACCCTAAAACAACACACGTTGGTGCCTGCAGTTTAGGACTCAGTCCTGCTGTTGTCTTGATCTTTGCTCACCATTAGGAATGTGCTTTTCCCTTCAAGGGTACTGTAGCAATGGCCAGGCTGCCCAGAGAGTCTGCGGAACCCTTGGAGTTTGTCAACACTTGCCTACACAAAGCTCCAGGTGTTGACCCGCCTGGTTTTGGCAGTGCTCCCAGTTCAGGAGGTAGTCTGGAACAGGAGACCCTCAGGTGTCCCTTCCAAACATTTATGGGATTCCGTTATCCTAAATTACCTGCCTGCAGGGAGTCAGCAGTGTAGATGTGCTGTTCCAACAAGACTGAAATACATGAACCATTCTTTTTTCTTTTTCTTTTAAATGAAAAAAAAGTAGAACTAGGTATTTTTCAAAAAATAATAAATACATATTGCTTTTACTTCAAAAGTAAAGCTTTTACAGGGCTTCAGGAAAGTCCAAAACAATATCCAAGGCAGAATTCTGACAAAAAACATTGACTTAAAACAACATTTATTTTGTAACCACAGTGCAGATAACTCTTTCATTAGTGATAGCAGTGCTTTATGGTTTAACGCAGTGAAAGAGTTATCCATTGGAATAATATTTTCTCTTTCTAACAACAGCATTGCTGGTTAAAAAAGAATCATACTCCTCCTGCCTACAAAGATGTTTTTCTGAACACAGATTAATGCAATGCCTCCATGACTGGGCAGACGAACATGCTGAAACTATAGTGCTGAAACTATAGTTCAAACGACTTTTTGAGCTAACTGAAAGGATTATCAGCTCTATTACTCTTAACTCTTGGACACAGTCATATTCAACTCACGTTGGCCAAAGTACATTTAATTGAGGAGGAAACAGGTGGAGATCTCACAAATCTACCACTGTTCTAACTATGTGATCCGTCCACTCTTTATTTTATGGAAAGGAAAAATCTACTTTGACAACAAAGATTATAGCTACAACTGTAATTTTATTCTAGATCAAAAGAGTAGCCTTAAGGCCAGATACTTCTTTCCACTCTCATACTCAAAATAAATAGATGTATACCCAATTGCATGCAGAATGATCTACATCTAGATGACGCTCTTTACATCATTATGTCAATGAAAGCCTCAAGCAATTTTTTCAATAGCAACTGTCAGATAGGTGATGTAAAACCAAAGTATTTCTTTTTCTTCTTGCTTTTTTGCCATTTCAAATTGATAAATCCATCGGGGTACATGAGGATTTCATTGGAAAAATAAAAGAAACTGCTTTAGATGAAGCTGAGAGTTTTGCATCACCTTATGAATTTCATTGATAATGTGCAAGTTAGGGAAATAATTACCTCTAGCCTACTCTGAAAAATAACAATTTTATTCTTTCATAGCGTATTAACTTTATTTTATCTAACTAGATTTAATATGAAATTTAAACTAGGACAGTAGCATTCACGCACATGATCTACTGAATCCATTAAGGTTAACTATTTCTAATTAAAAATGCTGTCAAAAATCATACTAGCGACATGTCACTTTACTTTTTATTATTCAACAACAATAGACTGAAGAAACACCTTTTCATTTATAATTCTGATGAGGCAGCATTTAAAATTGATGTATTATTTGAAAGTGTAAATTACAAATTGACAACACCTGGTAAAGTGATAATAAGATCAAGGTTATAGATTTTGACATAAGTCCTTTACAGAGAATAAAAATAATATTGTTTAATCCATGACTAAAATTTACTGCCTCTTAATACCTTTTGAATTTTGCAAGAAGTCTACCATAGTACAGCAGTGACTTTGAAAAGAATTATGCCAAAACTGTCATACCATTACAGACTTAATAATTGATCATGTACTATGATAACTTGTCTTTATATGCAGACACAGTGTATGTAAACTTTAAAAAAATAAATAATTGGTCATCTCCATTTTTATCCAGAATTATTAAAATTCATAAAACGACTAGCTAGTAAATTTAATTTATTATGTTCTAATTATACTAACATTTGGCATACGCTAGTAAGCTTTATAAATAATATTTGGGGACTTAGCAGGAAAAGATTCGTAATTAATTCTCAGACCTCAATATATGTTTTTATGCTAAAGAGGAGCTTGTATTTGATTGATTATGATGAGATTGAAAAACACAATTTTATGACAGCACAAGTGACCATTTTATGACCGTACTTCACCGGTGAAGTTTTAGCATCAAATGAGAGGGAGAAAAAACAAGCATTTCATTTCCATCTGCTGGCATTAATGTTTACCTAACAAAAAAACAACCATAACTAAAATAAAAATCGACCTTTTCAAAGCTATGTTAGTTTTAACGGTTAATTTTCAAGAAAAAATATCGATAAGTAGAAATACATTCAGCTGTGCTTGTTAGGTTTATACTGCCACTTCTTGAGCAAACTGCTCAATAGGAAGTCCCTTCTTCCCGAGATCATTATCAGCATGGACTACATGGTGTTAGTGTTGTTCGTGTAAGGTTAAAATAATCCTTAACCTTTTTGGTTATTTAAGTAAATGTAAATATTGAATAAAAAGCCGAGGTTTCCACCGAAAAAAGTAAACGAACATCCTTGTAGCAAAACCTAAAAAGTGTGCCATTCTGTTAAAATTCTATCCGTCCATTTACAAGATACCTAGGGTTTTCAATATTTTCAGTATACTCTTATGAGTAATGGTGGAGCATATGATTTTTAAATGATTTAGTAGGAATCCAGAGAGACAGGAAAAACAAAGGATGCAATTAGAGGTGGCAAGTATCGATTAAAAATCCTTATCCAGTTCACTTAAAGAATGGAAAATGATAAATGACACAACTTTAGCATCGGACAGAATGTCAAAAAAACATTGTTGTTTCTCATATATCTCTAGTGTGAACTTCTCTGGAGAAGCTCAATAGGCTTTTTGATGTTTGAGAAAGAGGAAAAATAATGTTAGTTTCACAACAAACAAACCGAGGTGTGGGACTGTAACGTCAGGTATGAAAAGAGAGGAAACTAAAGGCGCAGGTGAAAAATCCATCTGATTCTATGACCTTCCATATAACGGCTCCTTAAATAACATTTTAAAGAAACAGAGTGGTGAAAGGATGGATTTTTCAAAGTTATTGGTGGATATTCATTGTGTTATTCTATTTTACGATTTTCCTAAGACAGGTACACAGTTACAAGAACACAAATCTTAATAATTTATTTTCTTTGCCAAAATAAGAACTCAGGCGGCCAACTTAATCTCTGCCACCGCACTAATGAATGCAGCAAAACCACATGAGGGGTGATTTTAACTCATAATGTTTGATGGATTTCAAATTTTGGCAAAATAATTTCTCCCAAACATTGTTATTTAAAATGCAGACTGGGGGGGGGGGGGGGGGGGGGGAAAGGCAAAAAACCCCAAAATAACAATTAAAAAAAATCAAAAAATACCACAAAACCAAGGGAATTAGGAAATGAACTAAAGTTTTGGGTTTGGACTATATTAAAGCAAAATAAGCAGAACAAAACACGAAGCAGGCAAACTCGCCTGGTTTCTAAACAACAACAACAAAAAAGGGAAATTAAAAGAAAACAAGGCAAAAAATTTCAGGTTAGTTAAACGGAAGCCTGGATACAGGGCTCCTCGTGTCTAGAGTACTGTTAATCACGAGCAACTGCTTTGTAGCCAAGCAATAAAAGCAGTGTCGTGGGCCAATAATCCATAAAAAGGTGACCTGTAAAGTTCTCATGCATAAGTGAATCAGCTCCAGATTTTTTTTTTTACGTAATATAATAACCTCTTCTGCATGACAAGAAACAATGCCAGAGCTAAGCATAATCCGCTTCATTTTCACTTTATCTAGCGTCAGTCCCTGGAACGTACAAGGACGATCCGCTTTTCCTCGAAACCTCACAGTTTAAAAAAACCCACAAAATAATATGAAAATCTCTTAGTGAAGATTTATGTGGATTAAATGAGTGTTCTGAGCGGATCGGCAGTGGGTCTGGAACTTCCGATTTGTATTTGCAGCTCAGCAGAGGAAGCCGTTCCTCCGTACTGTGCTTCCAGTGTGTCATTCTTTGCACACTTTACACCTGGGTTTATTTTTTTTTTTTTGGATCCTGATCTTGAGTCTGGAGACAATGTAATCTGACACCACAATCAATGCATCCCAGCATACTGATTTGAAAACTAGTTGCTAGTGGCACGAAAGAAGCTAATGGAGGACTCAAAAGATCTAATTTTACTTCTATATTCTGGCAGGTTTTTATGCATAATTTCAGTGAAGTGTCAGTATTGCTGTTACACAATTGTAAAATGGAGATAATAATACTTCTCTGCATCTTTAGAGCATCATGCAAAATTCTGAAGTGCTACCACGCTAAGGAAAAAAAAAACAGATTTGGATTCTTGTTTTTAACAGGCACTGCTGTTAAGCAAATAGTACGGGAGGCTGAATGTTAGCCTGCTGGGGCCAAACTTTTATTCTCCTTCCACCAGCATTGACAAAAAGGCAGAAACTTTGGTTTTTACCTGCTTTATTACAGCTCTTAAGAGATGCACTGCTTTTTATACCCAAACCTGCTAAAATAGTCTCCTGGAGTCTCTGTCTGTCTAAAATCCAAGCTTCAGCGTCCATGAAGTACAGTGACCACCAGAAGATATGGGTGAAATTTATAAATTCTTTCATGTATACCACGTCCAAATGCATTAATTCCTTTTGACTCACGCTTGAACTACCCCTGTCCCTACTGACAGGGAGCAGAAAATCACCACAGCCTCTATATTCAGGGAGAGACTTGCCTGGAACTGTAGCAGACCCTGGAAAAAGAGCATGTTTATTGTACTTTGGGGAAAAATTTTCAATATGATCTAGTCAGTGTTTTTAGGTGTATGTAAGTGGGTTTAAGTGCATGAAAAGGAAATGCTTATGGTACGGTGAAAGGTTCTCTTTTGATCTTGCATTTACCAGATTTAAAAATTTCACAGTACTTTTCAGGGAAAGGCTCCAGCAAGGAGAGGAAAGAAATATTTCAAAAAGGTTTCAATTGAGACCTTGAAAAACATTTCCTCCTTGTCATTATCTTTAGTACTTCACTAGGATCAGGAAGAGTTTTCACTGACTTAAAACAGACTAAAATTAAACTAATTTCATTATGGCTAGAAAAAAATATTAAAAGACAATGTTTTTCACCTCTAAGAATTAGTTTTTCAGAAGTACTAGGTTATATTTTGAAGTAATTTACAAAAATATGCCATGTGTGACGTAGTCATACAGTTATCACATCAGTTATGCTGCCCAATGTGATTCACAAGATCAGAGCCTTGAGCAATGGTTAAGCTCAAAACGTTGTTCCTGGGCAAAGAAGCAGCACACCCCACACGTAAGGAAAGCCAAAAAATTTATTGTTAGAATAACTGAAACCATAGCAGTCTAATCATTAGTCCAGATATAATTGTAACAGAAAAAGAAAGGATAGTAATAAAATCATAGAATCATCCAGGTTGCAAGGGAACTTTAGGATAATCAAGTCCAATCATCATAATAATGCAGTTAAAATTGTTATGCACACTTTTTGGAGTTTCTGCTCTTTTTCCTGGTGTTATGGCCCCCGTGCCTGTACTCCTCCAGGCCACACCCTGGCTCTCCTCAAGGTCCCTAATCTCGCACCAGGCCTGTATGTGTCGACACTACGTCATTGTGTTAGTGGTTAATACCTTATTTTATCTACAACAATCGCTTCTTACTGCTACCTGCATAAAACTAAGTTTACACCACTAACTGCATAAACCTGGGTATGGCTGTTACATACACAGCTAAAAAATATAAGAAATTAGTCATAGACACCTGGTCTATTAGAGAAATTGCTGTCCCAGCTAAATCAAGTAAATCGAAGCTGCAGGCAGGTCAAGAGAAGTTCACACGGAGCAAGACTGACAAACCCAGCACTGAGACCTTGCAAACTCTGTACAGACCTTATGACCTTCACCAAGCCATGGCAGCACTGTATCACAGCGTTCCACAGTTAGACGTTGCATATTTTTTCAGGGGCTATGTGTTTCTCTGTTCTTTGTACTAGTTTATTACGGAATCATAGAATCACAGAATGGTTTGGGCTGGAAGGGACCTTAAAGCCCACCCAGTGCCACCCCCTGCCCTGGGCAGGGACACCTCCCACCAGCCCAGGTCGCTCCAAGCCCCGTCCAACCTGGCCTTGAACCCCTCCAGGGATGGGGCAGCCACAGCTTCTCTGGGCAACCTGGGCCAGGGGCTCACCACCCTCACAGCAAAGAATTCCTCCTGATATCCAATCTAAATCTCCCCCCTTTCAGTTTAAAACCATTACCCCTTGTCCTACACTCCCTGATCCAGAGTCCCTCCCCAGCTTTCCTGGAGCCCCTTTAGGGACTGGAAGGGGCTGGAAGGTCTCCCCGGAGCCTTCTCTTCTCCAGGCTGAACCCCCCCAGCTCTCTCAGCCTGTCCTCACAGCAGAGGGGCTCCAGCCCTCCCAGCATCTCCATGGCCCTCCATCTGGAAGAACTTGCATCATATCTCAAATGGTAAATTTGTGTGCGGGTGGGTGGGTGTGTCTCCAAATACTGCAATGTTGGGTCTGGTTGGTTGTTGTTGTTTTTTTTTAAACCACCAAAAGGAATGTACATACTTCTCTGTACACTTGTTTTTCTCGTCTGTACAAGAAAGCTTTATCCTCCGTCTGTTCTGATTTTAAGGCCCGGGCCAACAAGTTTAAAAGAGTCAAATCATCTTGAGGGCACCAGAGGCATCTTTGCTGAATCCAAAAAAACAGTGTGGCCGGCACTGGAAAATAAATGCTACTTAATGAAACTTTGAAAGGAAATGTTGCTGCCAGTCAGACTATATAACCGTTAATAAGAAAAGTGAGGAGGAAGGTGGCCATGAGATAATTTACAGACACCTGGAAAATAACGCCCACTTCTTGAAAATTCAGGTCTTGTTAGCTTCAATGAAATCTGCTTCATTAGCACCCATTTTTGCTTGCAGTGGTTAGGCCAGAGAGTCGTGGTCTCTGTGTTTCCAAATGAGACAAACCAGTCACAGCTCACAGAACTCTGGAAAATTTGGTGAGTGCTTAAGTTCTAAAAATAGGAATTCCACCACACAGAATCAGCAAGATTTCTGCTAAGTTTTCAATGCAAAATACAAAATTAGCTTTTCCCTCTTTCTTCCCATCCTTATTCTTTTTTCTATGAATTAGTTATAACTAATCATTTTGTAATGAGTATTTTATACGTGGGATCTTTATGCCCTGCTCTGTCACGCAAATGTTTCTCTAACCGTAGTTGAACATGCCATCCTTTCCCCCCCCTAATCAAAACCCTTTTCTGTGCTCATTTTCCCTGCCTAAAAATCTTCTCTCTTAATCTCCCATAGCACCTAATAAATTCTATTTTGGGCACCTTCCTCTTTCCCACTCTGTCATCCGATTATCACCTCTAACTGTTGCTGGCACTTTGTTTCAGAAATACAAGCCAAGCAAAAGGAAATATCTGCTACTTAACTGATTGTACTTTCTAATTTCAAAATATATACACAAGGTAATCTTAACATATGCTTTTCTTTGTTCAAGGATAAGAAGCCAAAAACATCTTAGGACAAGGAAATTAGCCTGGGAATTTGTGTTAATATTGAGTCTTATTATATGTTTTTATTATTTCTAGTCTCCCGGGGCAGACTGCCTCTTTCAGAAGGAGAAAAAAGTGACAGACCTCTGTCATTCGGATCTTACACTCTAAATTAAACATGGCAAAGTTTATACCGCATGCTTGTGTTGAGAGAATCTATGGGGAAAAGGAACACGAAGGTTAAAGCAGTGAGAAATTATGAGCTAAGAACTTAAAATCATTCTCGTGAGTACATTGAAGAAAGTTGGGAAAAAAGAGATCCTTCTTACTTATACGATAATATAGTAAAATGTCCTAGGTATTTAAAAAGAGTAGAGGTTTCAAAAGATAGCACAGAAATATGGCATTTATAGTTTTTTAGTACCACTAGAATTAACTTCTGATTTTGGACACTTGAAGATTCACTTACAATGCAGTAAGGAAAAGGGCGGCAAAAGTGGGTGGGCTTAAATACGGAGGGCTGAAACGGAGGTATGCAGTGTCGTGACATCTTCTGTGTGCTTGATAGAGAATCATCCTCAAATCAAAAAGATTTTCTATCATGAATGCTCCTTTCAGCCTGTACAAAGTGTCTAAAGAACAGAAATCCAGAACAGCGTGCACAGGATCTGTAATGCTGCTGTGCTGATGAAACTGAGCAGCCGATTTATAGAAGATATCACGGCAGGATAATGGGATCTCCTATAACAGGGCATCATTAAAGATTATAAACTGGTATCTGCAACATTTGACTGCCTTTTTAGAAGTCTACAAGTAATTAATGAGATGTAGTTTAATTAATGTGGTTCAGTTTTAGCAATTTACGTGTTTGCATTAAGGAATCATCTAAGATAATATATTAATGGCCCAAATTATCTTCTCAGGAGCGTGTGCAGTTATGTTGGCATAAACCTGGAAGACCTTGATTGACCTGTCAATTTAATAACTAATACTTGCTGAAGTAGATTATGCGCAGTTATAATTTTTGTTAATGTTTTCCTATGTCTACTTGGAGAATTCTCATGCATTCAGTCTTAGCTCTCTTTCCCATAACATCAAATGTTGTCCACAGTGTGACCAAAGGACTGGGGGCAAAAGCACCAAGTGAATATGAATTGAGAACACAGCTGCTCCGCTGAAAAACAAGACTTTCGTTTCTTCCATAAATAAAGCCTTGTGAAACCTAATAATTCTTCTTTCCTATAACCTTCTCTTTTCTGTGCCTTTTGCAAACTCTGCAAATATTTATTCCATTGTGATGGCTTTGAGAAATAGTAAGAGAGCTCTTCACAAGAATGCTTTAGGCCTCATTTTTATTTTCAAGATTTATCATTGTCTAAATGTGGGTCTAACGTTACAATGAAGGAGAAATGATATATTTATGTCTACAGATAGAAGTTACTTTGGCCCATGTTTTTTTCTGGAAGGTAGAAGTACCAAATATCCATTCCTGTGTCTCACTCAGCTTCTTTTTTTAATAACACTTAGCAAGCATCATACAAACAGTCCTTCATCTGTATTGATTGTAAACTAAACAAGTTTATTAACTAAATGTAACACAACAGAATTTTAAAAAGGCATTAGTGCCTCAGCATTATCTGGAGCCCATTTGACAAGTAGCTTCATAAACAAAACCCTCAGCTGTATTGATCTGAAACTCAGAAGAGAGGAAAAGAGAGGTGAACTCATCCGAGATTTCCAGTAAAAAGATGAAAGAGAAACTCTGGCTGGGTATTGGAGAAGTATTGGTTGGATACATCCAGCCTGAGCCTTTCCACGGGCAGAGCTGTAACCTTTCCCAACCTTGACTCTAAGAGGAACAGAGCACTAGATCATCCTGCAAAACAACTTGCCATCTCCAGAAATGGGATCACCCATTCTTTCGGTTTTAATAATACCTCCAGTACAAACTCTTCCACTTTCCAAACGAGACTCGTAAAGCTTGACTTCTTACTATTAAATTTCTGCCTAGCTTGAATTTAACAACTTGCAAACTAAATGCCAACTTCAATGAATTCAAACTATGAAAAATATTTTGGCCAAATCTCTTTTTCAGAAGACAGAAAAATATTTTAATCCTGCTGAACCATCTATATTTTGTTCTGATTTTCAGTTATCTTTGATATGGGAGTGATTAAGGAAAAGGAAACAAAAAAGAGAAGAAGAAATTGCCTTAGCACTGTTTTTTTTTTTTTTTTTTTAAATTTTAAAAAAATCTTTAAATGGAAAAATAATGCATTTTGATATTATTATCAAAATAATAATAAAATGGAAATATAAAGTGAAATAATACAATACAATAGGAACAATAAAATACAAAAGTAAACAATGACATTAAGATATAAAAGTCAAAATTATCTAATGATCTGTTGTGGTTTAACACCAGCTCCCTCTCTCCTGGCCCCTGATGGGATGGAGGAGAGAATCGGAAGGCTAGAAGTGAGAAAATGTGAGGGTTGAGATAAGTAAAGTTTAATAAATGAAATAGAAGAAGAGGAAAAGGAAGAGGAGGAGGAGGAAGAAAAAGAGGAAGAGGAAGAAGAGGAGGAGGAAGAAGAAGAGGAAGAGGAAGAAGAGGAAGAAGAGGAAGAAGAGGAAGAAGAAGAAGAAGAAGAAGAAGAAGAAGAAGAAGAGGAAGAAGAAGAAGAAGAAGAAAAAGAAGAAGGAGAAGAAGGAGAAGAAGGAGAAGAAGGAGAAGAGAAAGAAGTCATGACATCATATGGTATGGAACAACCCTTTGGCCCGTTTGGGTCAGCTGTCCTGGCTGCGTCCCCTCCCAGCTTCTTGTACAGCCCCAGCCTCCTCACTGAGAAGCTGAAAGGTGCTTGACTTAGTATAAACACTGCTTAGCAACAACTAAAACATCAGTGTGTTATCAACATTGTTCTCATCTGAAATCCAAAACACAGCACTGTACCAGCTACTAGGAAAAAAACTAACTCTAGCCCAACCGAAACCAGGACATGATCCTAAATACGAAAAACTAGAGTGGTCTCTATAAAATATTTCCTTCTACTGCAAACAGATCGTTTTACTCAGGGGGGTAAAAAAAAAAACAATACTCTGGGGTAGCTGAAATCATAGAATCATAGAATTGCCTGGGTTGGCAGGGACCTTTCAGGTCATCTAGAAATTAATATTTAAAAACATTTGGAGCTATAGTGAACAGAGTCCCACAAAACACAGTAATAAAAGTCTGTGTCTGTGAGAGGTACTGTTCTCATCTGAAACATGGGAGCTATAGAAGGTACTGCTTCTCCATGTACTCTAACAGAGAATCAACTATGCTCTCCATTAAATTCTAGCTTTCCATTCAAATTTGTGTGGATTCATCTGCCTACCAGCTGTCTTTGTTATGCCCTTTCCTGCTAAATTAATGAATCTTTTATTTTCACCCTGTGAAAATATTTATGGACTGTAATCAAATCACCTCTTCATTTTGACAAGATAAATAGATGAGGTGCTTTCTCCAAATCTATCAAACTAGTGCCCGTATGCCTCCTTATTTACTTTATTCATTCTTTTAATGGTAATCATCATAAATAGATTTCAATATCGGCCTGATCTATACTATATACGTATAGTAAGCCAATATATAGTAAATAATTCTGTATAAATATTTAGAGATAAAACCAGGCAATTACCTTCCTAGTGCCATCCCCTGCTTATACAGCCAGGGATTGCATTAGGCCATGCCTATGCGATGTGACACACACAGTGTGCCACACAAAGCGTGTGATGCCCTTCCTGACCCCTAATTTCAGTTTATGTCCATTGCCTTCCTCTCCGAAAGCAGGACCGCCATTTCTGTGCATAAGGGACAGTTTTTCATTCAGCTACTCTAGGAGCGCCCTTGGCCACTGACATTGCTGCGAATATTAAGTCCCAAATAACATCTTGGTCAACAGGCAATCACAGCCCCAAAATGTCAAACTAAAAAAATTCATAAACTGCTTCCTGACCAATTCTCGTCAGATTCTGAGAAGAGAGAGTGTTAATCCCTGAGATGCCATGGTTGATAATCCAAAGGAGTTACAGACAAATACTTACACGTCACTCAATTCATAGGAAACTCACAGTTATTAATGCAAACTCTCTTCTGAAGGTTGCTTACTGACATAATTTGCTGACATTTAAAATTACAAGCGCATTACAGAATTGTCATTTTTTCCCACAAAAAGATTTCAATTAGAAAATACAGTAGGAGGGAGAGTGGAATCTCAGTGGGAAGAGATAATATGTGCTGCAATGTCTTGGAACAATAGAATTAAATCTCAATAGGAAGTCTTTATTTAGAACATCCTCCCTTTTGTGTGAATGTTTTAAGAATGTTATTTAAATGTTTCTCTACAAAGAAAAAAATAAAAATGTGCTAGGTTGGGCCAAAACCTATATAATCTATTCAAACAAGGAGGCTTGTTCTCTGGAAGCCAATAAAACTTCTCAGATATGAATGTCAAACGCAATGTAGTCCATAATTAATTGATTTAGTTTTCTATGGTCACCTTTGTTTGCAAAGAAGTATGTTTTTGATTAAAAAAATAATTAAAACTCATTGTTGTTGCATTCTTTGCTGTAATGCAGAAACCCTACAGCAGTCAAGGATCTTCTCTGGATTTTAATCAGGGTAGTTCTGGACTGGTGTTACTGGCCCCTGATTTCCAGTAATATTTGGTGGAAAATGGAAGGTGTCAATGATAGAAGCAGCGGAAGAAATAAACAGGGCAACTGAGTAGAATCATAGACTCATTGAATAGTTTGGGTTGGAAAAGACCTTTAAAGGCCACCTAGTCCACCCACCCTGCCATGGGCAGGGACACCTTCAACTAGATCAGGTTGTTCAGAGCCCCGTCCAACCTGGCCTGGAGTGTTTCGAGGGATGGGGCATCTACCACCTCCCTGGGCAACCTGGGCTGGAGTTTCACCACCCATACAGTAACGAATCTTCCTTATATCTAGTCTAAATCTACCCTCTTTTAGTTTAAAGCCATTACCTCTTGTCTTATCACAACAGACCCTGCTAAAATGTCTGTCCCTGTTTTTCTTATAAGCGCCTTTTAGGTCCCTCAGAACCTTCTCTTCTCCAGGCTGAACACCCCCTCTTTTAGAGGGAGAGCTGTGGTTAAGGGCTTTTTGGTATATAGAGTCCATTGAAGCTATTTTAGCTGAGTTTTACAAACAGGTAGGATCCTGCAGGAACTCAGTTAAAAGCTCATTGGCTGACTTCTCTTTATAAAGACTTTGGCAGATTTTTCATCACGCACTGATAACTACTGTTCTGCAAACATAATTACATCTCTGTTGAGCGGATCCTTTAAATATAAAAAGACAGGAATGCCCACATTGGACTAGAAGTTTACAAGGCCCATAATATTACGTTAACCAATGGGTAATGTGTAGGAAAAAGTATAATAGGTCAAGCATATAATGATATTTCCCCAGAATATTCTCTCAGCCTCCAGAAATCTGCAGTTCAGTGATTCTGAGCAACGTGTCATCCTTTTTTTTTTTAATCTTGATAGATTTTTCTTTCATAATTTTAAGCTGTGTAGACTGCTGGCATCCACATGAAGCAGCTTTACAGTTCAATCCCATGTTGTGTGAAGAGCTCCCTCCTGTTGTTTATTTTGAACTTCTCCCTCGCTAATTGCATGAAGTGCCACCTCATTCCTGGATGGAAGAGTCAACGAACAGTACATTCCTGTTCTCTTTCTCCACAGCTTTCATGAGTTTCTAGCTTTCGATCGTGCCCTCCCATGAACCATCCCCTTCTCTGTATTGAAGAGTCTAAACCTATTTATTCAATCCTCACAAGAAGCTCTCTACATTTGATTGTTTTTACCTTTTTCCATACTTTTTCTTTTTTTATTGTTATTATTTTTCTGCTTCATCTTTCAATGCAGCACACATTAATCAAGCTGCAAGTGTACTATAAATTTATTCAGTGACATAATGTTTCCTGTTCTGCTCTCCATTTCCTTCAGTCCTTAGTATTACATCAGCTTTTTGGCTACCATTAAAAACCAAGCCTAGGTTTTCAAATTCCAGTTCTTGACTGGCAAATTATTCTGTGAGGTATGATTGAAAAAGTTAAAGTATATGTTCTTAATAAACTATGTATTTTAAATATACTAAAGAACTAATAAAAGCTTTGAATTGTATATCATTCTTCTGTCATGAAGCAAGTATTTAATATTTTCTTATTTTTCTAATATTTGCTCCTCTTTCTCCATAGTATATTTTAATTAATCTCAAAAAAGCACAATGCTAAATGAAATCACAAGACTATATTCACTCTTGTTAACACTGAACACCCCTCACTTAAAAAAATAAATCAAAGATTGAATATATAGTACTTAGCTTGACAGTGCTACTTTAAAATTATGCATTTGGATTATTAAAAAGATCATGAAAATAGATTTTGTAAATACAAAATTAATTTCTTCTCATTAGGGTTATTTTCAGGCATATATGTTTAGAAGTTACACAAATGGTTATTTCTGAAGATACTTTGTACAAACAGTCAAAAGTACTTTTAAAAAGCCCTTTAAATTTTCAACATTATTTAATTGTTGCAAACAGAAATGGCAGACTTTTTTATTTGATATGACAGTTTTGGCACCTTAACTTAAAATTGTTGGTTTATTCCCAAGTGTGATCATTGTAAAGAAAGCCAGAAGAAAATCCCACACAGAGAATAAACCACAGGCAAAATGTTTAATCCGATACCGCTGGCTTCATCGTTAATTACCTCTCAAGGGGCTCGGATGTCAATAGATAGTGATCTGGTATCTTGGAGTCTTTGCTGTTAAATGCATGATCAATACTAAATAGAATTTTAACTGCCCATGATTTAATTAGGAGTGGTTCCTTTTATCCTGCATACAATAGCAGAACCCCACTCAATAAAGTAGGAAGGAAGACTGCCATGTTGGTTGTGTGTTCACCACGTTCTGGGACTTTGCAAGGAAATTGGGAACTGAGGCTGTGTTGTTACGAATTTGCAATTGGCCTACAACACAGAAGAGTCAATCTCCTTCCTTTCACTCTGAATTAATCTAGACTTTTGCAAGTACAGAAGACTGAGCACTATAGTTTTATACCCTTAATACTTTGCAGCTCCAAGAAAGAAAATTCAAATGGTATTTTACATGGAGGCTAGATGTATTTTCAACTGGAAATAAGAGATCCCTTGAATATTCACCCTGTTCCTGTATACAAACAGGCACTGGAAAACCAAATCACATTACTAGCTGTGGAACACCAGGTCTTTTACCACATGTAATAAAAATACGTCTAAACAAGACATCTTGCTCATCCTGCCGTTATCTAAATACCTAGCCTGTTTCTATAGAAGGTAAATGCTACTACTGATTAAGAAATATGCAGGAGTTACAAAAGGGAATACGATTATCACTTTGGAAAATTGATTAAGGGAGCTCATACTACCAAAGAGAAATCCTTGGACTGGAGACTCAGGAAAACAGAGAGAAGTGTGTGAAGAATATGACAGTAAAAACATACAAAGACTAATTACTGGAACGCAATGGTAATGCAGTTAATGATGGAAGAAAATAGAAGAGTTCAATAAATATTTCTGTTCTTTACTCAGAAGGAAACAGCATGATAAATCCTCTTATCACACAAGGAAGGTAAAGTACTTTCCAGTCCATTAGTAAGCAAAGAGGTATAAAACAATATCTACATGTTGTAAACATTTAATGATGATATAAATTTTTAATAAATCTTGGAATACCACGGAATTTACAGCAGACTGAAGGCTGGTGGTATTATACAACAACTTAAAAGAGCAGGCAAGTGACCCAATAACTGCAGGCTATTACTCTTCCATAAAGTCTGAGGTAAAACAATGAAAAAATTGATCTGAGATCCAATTAATAAAGATTTAAGAATAGCAACATACTTAATCTTATTCCACAAAGTGTTTTTGGAAAATAAGTGATGTGAAACAAAGCTAAATACGTAATATACTGGGAATTCCACATTGCACTTAATAGTGTTCTGGTTTAAAAATAAGCATTGTATAGCAACTCCATAACATTAAAACATGAAATTTGTTAAGAGCTGCTAACTGACAAATCTTAAAAGTTATTGAGAGTTATCTCAATGAATTGATATGCTAAAGCTTTTAAAATAAAATATAAATGACGTGAATTAACTAAAAAATGCAAGTTTTCTTTCTTAAAAGTACCTACAATGTATTTTATTTTGAACTGAACAAAGAAAAATATTTTAAAGAATTTAATTTTTAGGTTTGGGGGTTGCTCTTAAGCTTTTAAGGTTTTAAAACTTGTATATCAGAACTGTATTTTCCTTTATATTTTTATTTTTATGATTCTGTTCTTGAAAGTAATTGACACTTAGTACTGATTGAAACATTCTATCTGTTTTAGAGCTCTAAGTGGCTCTGCTTGCCCTGCAAGAAGCAAAGATGCTTTGATAAACATTATGACAGAATGTCAAGTTATTTCATTCCACGACAAGCATGCTTTGATCCAGAAAAAGATGTCTGTCATGTCCAAGTAACAACTCTCCCTTAGTACTAAGAAAATAGAACTTTCACCCATTATGCCTTATCAGGAATTTTCCAGCTTTAACAAGAAATTTCAGATTCACAAATTTCTCAAATTAAGATTCCCTACAATAAAAACATTTTTTTTTTCCACTTAATGTCATGTAAATAAATGTGACTTTGGGATTTTTGCCTAGGAGAAAATCTATATTACTGTTTTTCAACGACTTCCAGTTTTACCAGTAGTCCTTCCAGTTTTAACACAACCATTTCAAATTTTAAAATCTAAAGTCAAGGAAGGAGCAGCACACTAACAGGTGAGTATTACGTTACTCAAGTCTATATTACTGAAATGTATTGTTGTGGATTTGGCATGAATATTTGGGGTTTGGATTCTCTTAATCTTATAACAAGGTCTAAAAAGAACAATTGACCATGACAGGAGTTCACAGAAATGGAAGCTGGAAATACAACCAGATTTTTTTTACATTATTCTTAATTAAGAAATATAACAACCTGGCAGACTAAATGGGGAATTTCTTCCTCTTTGGACACTAAAACAGAATTCCTCTCTGACAGATTGGTTTTAGACAAATACATGTGTTTTCTCAGACACAAATATTTAGTACAAGGGGAACTATGACATTTAGGCCCCTATAAGTGCAAGAGATGTGACAAAATGATCTAGAAACCTGGCCTTACAGTCTGCTCGTTAATGGACAAACACGTCTGATTAAATTGATATGCAGGAGGAGGAAATGCAGAATTTTGTAGTAGAAAGATATGTTAGAATTTTCAACTTCTAGAGGTGAAAAAGAAAGGAAGGAAGGAAGGAAGGAAGGAAGGAAGGAAGGAAGGAAGGAAGGAAGGAAGGAAGGAAGGAAGGAAGGAAGGAAGGAAGGAAGGAAGGAAGGAAGGAAGGAAGGAAGGAAGGAAGGAAGGAAGGAAGGAAGGAAGGAAGGAAGGAAGGAAGGAAGGAAGGAGGGAAGGAAGGAAGGAAGGAAGGAAGGAAGGAAGGAAGGAAGGAAGGAAGGAAGGAAGGAAGGAAGGAAGGAAGGAAGGAAGGAAGGAAAATGAACTAGGAGCTAGAATGTGACTAATGTTTTCTAAACCTTTTCTGATGTATTGCAAAGCTTTTATTTTTGTATGATCTCTCAAAGGACTGGCAAGAATTGCAACCTCTGGTTGCAGTACACACAGAGTATATTGTAGGGCTGCTATGACGTCACCCTCACCAGGATTAAGTTATACATAAAGGAAATTACTTTTCCAGGTAGCGTTTTGATGCATACAGGAAAATATGTAGAATTTTTAAAGGAGTACTGAATTTCTTGATGCCTTGCATAAATGAGACAAAAATCACGGAGTACTCTTTTTCTCCTCCTCATCCTTTTACAGTTAGGAGAGGAGATAATTACTTCTGTAGTACAAGCAATTTTAAAAACCAATTTCAGAATCAGATAAGTCACTTAAGATATCTGTTTTGTTCAATTAACTATAATGGAAGCCTGAGATAATTCCCTATCTGCAGAGGTCAAGAGAGATTTAAGAGGAAACCCTACCCACGGTGTCTTCCTGAGGTAGCTGCGAGTGCTCCCTTAGAGCGGCACAGGGACGCGCTGCCTGCTGGAGATACACTCGGCTCTTTAATTCTACATACCGTCTCTCCATGTAAAAATTCTGAAGTTATTTTTATTGGATGCTATTGAATATTTATAGAAAACAGCTGGTCTAATTCT
Source organism: Sterna hirundo (assembly GCA_009819605.1). Taxonomy (NCBI): domain Eukaryota; kingdom Metazoa; phylum Chordata; class Aves; order Charadriiformes; family Laridae; genus Sterna; species Sterna hirundo. Next base: position 3,802,408 of record CM020441.1, read on the forward strand.
ATTGAGGTTTTTCATAAGATTGTGTTCCTCACTTCATCTGTCACGTTCCCTGTGGAGCTGAAAGACTAGCGGCAAGCACAGAGCTCCATCTTGGTGGTTCTGGAGCACTAGGCACTATATTATTATTATGGTTTTTAATAATATGTAGCACCTGGGAGTCCTAGTTATCACCACCTACTTCAGAACAGGAGGAGGAACTCCATACTTCCAGCATAGCACTGCAGAGTTACTTCTTAACTTTTTCCTAATTTGTCAAGGATTTGGGTGACCACTGCCTACAAATTCTGTATTATAAAAACAAACAAACAAACAAACAAACAAAAAAAAGCCAAACCAAAAAAAAAGATGCTCTTTGTAATATTTTGAATTGAGATAAATAAATTGTATTTTTAAAGAAATCACTTGCATTGTCGGCTTTTCAGGCAAGACAAATTCTACTATGTATCACAAAGAACTAGAATCTTTTAAATTGGTTGATTGCAATATTAGGGATTGAATGAGAAAAAAGTGTAGATTGCAGTAATCTCTTCATGTGTAAACACATGTTATGTCTGTGTAGGTCTTTGTATTTATCAGCTTTTATCTAAATTTATTTGTTATTAATAAATGAATAATTTCCTGCTAATAAAATCTTTGAGAGGATCCTGACCCTGGAAACTACCATTTTTGTTGCAAAATTATCCTATCTACTTCCAGAAGATCACACCTGACCATTTTCCTTACAAAAATATGAGCTGCCTGCTAGAAATATCATTCCTGTCAAGAAAGCAACATTGCATCCAGGTTAACAGCTTGCCCTCCAGGCCACTGATACCAGATCAAACACCTGGGCAATTTTAAACAAAGCCAAGAATTTAGTGTTAGCCTAAGTCTAAACGGTCTAATCACAGAGTTATTAGCAGTCTTGCTACAATTATATTCACACTTACCATTCAGATTGCCCAATTACTCACGTCATTCCCAATAGCACAATGAAAAATGATACACATCAACTTTCTAATATTGACCCCTTTCTCCAGTGTTTTCACCCTTCCTGGGTCCCAGGAGTGCCAGCAGGAACTGCAACAAATGGAAGTCCCGTATTCTTCTCCGGGAGGAGTTGGCTGTTAAATATGGTTCGGGTGGCCTCTTCCTTCTCTTTGCCAGAAGGAATATGGTGTTTATGTCAGTGGTTTCTTCCTTCTCAGTCTAGAAGTCAGTGTCACTCAGAGTCATCTTTTTACAGTCGCTAACGCAGACAGCGTAATTACTTTTACTTCATCACTTGGTAATTCCATGTTATACCTGAATTTTCTGTATGTGGGGCAGTCGACCTTTCCTTCCTCTCCTCACTATAAAACAACCTCTCCTCACTATAAAACAACCCTCCACCACTACTCAAAAAAACCTGCCAGCTCCCAACGTTGCGTTTCTTTAATGACACAGCACTGACCATTTCTGAGTTATTTATATTTCTGGGGCCTCTGACACTACCTTGCACTTTCTTTTTGTGCTATTTTCATGTTTGTGCTTTTGGAGATCCTCAGTTTTTCTTCAACAGCTTTCAAGCTGTAGCTTCCCAACAGCATAAATATTTTTTTTTTTTACCAGCACAACCTCGTCATACACGCATCCTTTCTCTGAAGTGTTCCCTCTACCAGAAATGCTGCACTAGATGGCTAACACTGCCAAGACCACCATTAAAGTGCCAAGTCCACCATGTCCCTCAGCACCACGTCTACACATCTTTTCAATACCTCCAGGGATGGCGACTCCACCACTTCCCTGGGCAGCCTCTTCCAATGCTTGACAACCCTTTAGGTGAAAAAATTTTTCCCAATATCCATCCTAAACCTGGTGCAACTTGAGGCCATTTCCTCTTGTCCCATCACCTGTTCCTTGGGAGAAGAGCCCGACCCCCCCTGGCTCCCCCCTCCTTTCAGGGAGCTGTAGAGAGCGAGAAGGTCTCCCCTCAGCCCCCTTTTCTCCAGGCTGAACACCCCCAGCTCCCTCAGCCGCTCCTCACCAGACTTGTGCTCCAGACCCCTCACCAGCTCCGTTGCCCCATAAACGAAATGTTTATGAAGGCTGAATGATTTTATCAGAGGAATGTTATGTTAAGACTAAAATAGAGATGGAGTACATACTGGAATAAAGAAATGCAAATGAAAGAAGCAAGAAACCATTATTGCCTTGTTTTTATACTAAGAAAACAAAAAGTGTGGTGTATGAAGTGCCAATACAGCTTTAAAAAATACATTCTGAATGATGCTAAAAATCTGAATGATTTTTCCATTAAATTCAAAAAACCTCGGTGATTTTAATGCCATTCATGATATTTGATGAAAATGACTCATCCTGCACACAGCATTTCACAATATGGTTAGGCAGTAACCTCATGACAACTTTGCAGGAGAAAAAGCCTATCAGTTAACTGTGTAAGAGAGGCTGGAAATCTAGAGTGGAAGCTATGGAGAATTTCATGAGTTTAAGCTATTTGGGAATTCTATTGCAACAGAAGCAGAAATTTGTTGAATATCTCCCACCTAAACAAACCTGACGAGGAAGCAGAAATCGATATATAATATGGCAACTTCTCTTTGAGGAACTAGTGCTTATTATGGCAGCTTAGCACAGTTTTTCTTTACTTATTCTCCAAATTTCCTTGAAAGATCTGTTACTAATGCTTCATTTGCAATAGATAGAACACATAAAACTATATATGCCTGCTTCCCAAGATTCTGACAGACTGCTGATATTCCAAAATTGTTCCTTGGCTCTATTTCTGAAGAACTAATTATGACTTTTATCTATTTAATTAGTTTCCATTTTTATTACAAAATGAAATATCCACTTAAATTAATTTGTTCCACTCTCAATATATCATCCAATTCATGATATTGCAACTTAACTTTGCCATTTTGTTACTAATCAAAAATCTAACAAGCCAAAATTCCAATCTCAGAAAAATATCCCGTGTTTCATTTCCAGTCAGCAGAAAAGATAATAACTTTTCTGGATAATAGACTTATGTTTTAGTCTACCAACAACTCAATTCACTTAGCTCAAGAAAACTTCTTAGAAATACAAACAGCATATCGTGAGTGTTCAAAGTTAGTAGAACTCAGTAGTCTAAACATATTAACAATATTTATGCCAGTAAATATGCATTCTTCCATTTTTCAGTACAGCCTGTTCTGTTGGCAAAACTCTCACAGTATTTCAAACACTGCTGATATTTAGAAAATGCTTCTGCCGCTTGAAAGTACATGCAAAGGCAGCTTTCAGTATCCTTCGTAAGTTATAGTTGGAAATAACACTTTTCTTAACTGCAGCTGGTTTTGAAAAATACTGATAATAAAAGCTTACTTTACTTTTAATGGACTGTGCATCTGGTTTAACAGTTTGCCAGTCCCTTAATTCTTCAAGACAGAAGTAATTTCAGTTTTTCCTCTAATTAAAATTCTTGCATTTTGCTTGTTTTTCTTGTGATGGAAATGAAAGGAATGCAAAGAATTCTTTGAAATAGGATGTACCCTGGCATAATATGTATCATTCTAAGACTGTATTTCATCCAATATTGAATCATAATAAATTACCAGAAGTTTAACGATGATACTCTGAAAAAAAACTAAGTCTAGTTAAAGTACGAACATTTTCGTCAAGGATAACAGCCATACCTATAGTGTCAAAACATACCTATATGCTATAAAATAATACACCTGTTAATGAACGTAGTACAAGCAACTAATTGTTCTCATATTGCACAAATAAGCTAAGCCTGAAAACCCATTTTATTGTACAGTTTACAAAGTAAATAGAAATAAGCAAACAAGATACAAGTGGGAGGGGACATCATTAAACAGTCTATTTCAGAAGGATATGACACTTACTGTCTCGCTTAATTTCTCATCTATTTTTTAATGCAAGCCAGTATTTGCATAATTACACAAGTTAAAGAATTCATGAAAAAAGTGAGTTTACAGTGAGTTTCAGGGATGGTGTTCAAGAGGTAAAGGGCAATTTAATTACAGGGTTCACTGTTAGAAGTCTCTGTAGAAGATGACAGGAAGGTGAGAACAGGCAAATAAGATCCATACTGCAGAGCAGGATACAACTCATCAAGAAATTTTGAGAAATAAAATGCTGCACCAGGAATAGGGTGGAATTCTGAGGTAAAAACACTTTTGTTTCCAATGCCTATGTCTACCATCACCAAAGCAGAAGCCTGTGACTGCTCTTTTGGCAGACACAGAGAAGAGAACGTGTCGAACACAGAGGGTGACTACACAACTGGGAGAAGAATGCCTAGAAAAAGCTGGAAAGTACGTGATTTCAGGCCATCAAAAATACCGACTTTATGTTAGTTTTGTTCACCTGTTTTACATCTTTCCTCATCATTCATTTTGTGTCAGAGTGTACATTTTGCAAGACAAGTGCTTGCTACGCCACTGAGCCCAGCGATGTGATGGGAATGGGAAAGGCTGCTGTGCAATGACAGGACACTTTCTAAAACATGTTTTTTTTCTCAAAAAAAAAGGTTTAAATTCCCCCAGTATGCACCACATATATAGAGATATATAGTATCATGATATACAGTAAGATATTTTATTAATAGGGAGAGACAGAAAGACTTAAAATACCTTAATAGTTTTACTCCTCCCATGTTTGAATGCCTTCTATACAAAAGAAATAATTTAAACAGCCATTTCGAAGGAAAACCACACCAAAATATACCAAAGTCTAAACGCAAAGCCACAGAAAGCATTTTTTTCTGCAGTCAATGATTTGTAGAGATGGCAGTGATTCCAGGCAAGCCTTTGCAAGTATTAAGTCAAAGAGGAAAAAAGTTGGTGAAAGTTATGAAAGAAATTCCCTAAAAATTTGATGGTGTTCAAGATAGAATGACAGCTATTTAAGTTTGAGAAACTAGTCTGAATGGGAAAGTAAATGAGACTATTTTAACAGAAGCTCAAACAGAAGTTGAATATATACAGAGAAATCAGATCTCTAAACTCAGCAAAGAGCAGCATCGACAGAATGCTAAATAGAAACCTTCCGACTTCAAGAAAACTTAGTCTGGAAATATTGGGAAACACAAACATTTAATGGAATGAACTAATTCACTTCATAGTCATTTACATCTAGAAAATATTTCAGAATATATAAAAAGATATCAAATCCTTGTATAGATTTAATATCATTGGAACAGGCTGCCCACGGAAGTGGCTGGGTTGCCATCCTTGCAGGTATTTGTTTCCTTTTTAACGTCTTCATGACTTTTAAACTGGTCTTTACATAGCTCTGAACACTACATCTCTTTGATGACCAGTCATGTCCATTGGTGAGGCCCTGGGGCCTCCAGTATTAACTGGTGTTTGTAGAATCATAGAATCATAGAATTGCCTGGGTTGGAAGGGACCTTTCAGATCATCAAGTCCAACCATCAACCTGACGCTGACAAAACCCATCACTAACCCATGTCCCTCAGCACCACGTCTGCCCGGCTTTTAAATACCTCCAGGGATGGTGATTCTACCACTTCCCTGGGCAGCCTGTTGCAATGCTTGACAACCCTTTTGGTGTAGAAATTTGGTGTACTTTTAAAGTTCCTGCAATCACCCCACGCCTGTACTCCTCAATGCTGTATTGTACTCTAGGATCACAGAGAGCTCTTGTTTACCCAGGGTAAATACTTGCTATTACAGCCTGTTGGTTACTGTCATGGAGGGAAATATTTGACATGGTTATGATTTAGTAGCAATTTAAAATTTATTAATGATTTTAGATGAATCAAGAGTTTTAGCAGCACATAATCATTAACCTATTTAAGGACTTACAAGGTGATGTAACAAAATAATTGAACAGCGACTTAATTACAGATTTGAAGATAGCAAGATTCACACTAACTTACTATAAGGTATCCTAAATCAATAAGTATACATATAAATACAAACATACAAACACACAACACTTAAGGGATCGCACACAGTCTTACAACCGAGCTTTTAACTATTAGGACTAAAGGTCCCTTCACAAAGGGAGACTCCAATGAGTCAACAGGTCCCCCTTTTGCACGTGCATGGACAAATGTTTGGATCCAGTAAAATATAAGAATGTCCACACTTGTAAGAGCTAATGTGTATTAGAGGCTTGCTTATAGTTAAAATTTCCCTCTTCTAGTTTAGAGCAAATACTCACAATTCATAAGCATTCCTCAATGGGCAATAACTGGGACTTGGTGGGCAGTTGACTTGCCCTGGCCTTTCAGTGCTCCAGGTGTCAGCCTGAGCAGCGTCCTGACTCTGGGGAGGTGCTGGTCACAGCCCGCTGCAATCCAGGAGAGCTCAAAGGATCTCGCTAGAATTGCTACTTATAGGGTCTGAGATAATTGACTTTCATCAGATAATTTTCCACTCCAGCCCAACTCAGATGACGGAATATTTTGGTACTTTCCACCAGTTGTACAAGTCCGGAACTTGCAGGTTTAGCAAGTATCACCTCCCTTTGGGCAATGACCCAGGTACAGATGTTGCTGTCAGGGAGTGATAGTCCCAAGCAATGAGGGAAGCAGGAGCCAGGCACGTTAAGGGAGTGCCTTAACGCTCTGGTCCTTTATATTCCGCAATTCATGCCTGCCATCCCCTAGGTTGGTATGTGGCCCAGCGATGGGGAATGACACCAAGCACTGAGTGGCCAAAGAGCTGGGTGTTGCACCACCACAGTTACAAAATATATGTAAGGAGGCATTACACCACGAAGTTACACCAAAGTAAGCAAAAGTTAAATGAAGTCTGTAATAATCACTTGGTCATTAGATCCTTGCTATTACAAGCTAAAACACAGCCCCAAGCTGCTCAAGGCAAGTCCTGATGTGTGCGAAGACCGTGTTGTTAGCTTAACACAAATCCGGTAAGCCTGTTACAACTGTACCTCAATATTCCCTGGGTTACAAGGCAGTGCTTGTGCATTTGTCAAAACAGCAAAGGTCACTAACGGTGAAGGAGATACCAGGAACAAGAAGAGAAACACCAGCAGCATGCTGTCCTCAGGAACTGGCTCTCAGTACTGAAAGTCTCACCTAATGCTATATTTCATTACTTTCAGAAATGTTACAGCAACTGAATGTGAATATATTTAGTTCAGAAAAATAAAAAAAGGGAAAAATTCTGTTTATGAGGCCAGCAAAACCTATAAACCAACCGAAAATAATTTTAAACTAAATGCACTATCACGTAGACACAATTATAAGATGAATGGTTGATAATAATGTTGCTACTTCATATACATGCCTGAAATTAATATGATGGTCTTTAAGATACCAACACAATAAGCGCACCAAACTGACTTTTCAGTTCAAGTAATTTAAGACCTACTCAAATGAAAAGTGGATCAAAACTTTGCAGTGAAAGTGAATAAAGCATTACAAAGGTGCATCGGAAGGATTTAGCCAGAAACAGTTTAATTCTTAGAAACTGGTTGAGTTTTGTGAACTCTGAGATAATTTGTCTAATGACAAAGACTGTATTATAATCCTAATTTTACAAAAGTTAATTTGTCTTTGAGAGTGCTATTACATTACCTAAAGAATATTAATCCTTTCATATACTTAGTCCTCCATATGTTTGGGGTTTTTTGCCTGACAATTTCAAAAACTGACCCTACTGTTCATAGAAAAAGGATTTCCCGCATATACACCTAGGACTTGTTCCATTCTGAACACACTTTCCTTTAGTCAGCTCGCCGACTAACTCTTTTCAGGGTTATATTTCTTTTCATGAGAATGAACACCATTCTTTGAAACTTTAATCCTAACACTAGCTAAACACAGCTCCTTTCAGTGCTGTCTAGAAGCTTAGACATCTTTGCAAAGAACTGTTAACTTTGCCATGTGAGTTTCCTTTCTCTCCAGCCAGTTTTCAGATGATTCAGAGTACTCATTTCAAAAACACTCTGAAGTAAAAGCACACTCTCCAAACCTTCTCAGTTATATTTTGCAGAGAAGTGACTGTAACTTCCCCTGCGTACGGCATCATCCGATTTCTCATGTCAGAGTTGCAGACAACACTTGGGTGCTCTAAATACCCGTAAACACTGTTCAGTATTCATAAGCGTGAGACAAGGCCACACTGGGAAATGACACATTAGGGTTTTTTCCTAATAAATAATCTTTTACCTGTGCAGTTCATTCCTTTTCTGTCTTCTGTTGCTGTCTGCTTTTATTTTCTGCTTCATCTTAAACCTCCCGATTCCTTACTGTTGTTCATCTTACATTTTAAATTGCTTCATTTGTTAAGAGAGTGGAAATTTGTGTCTCATTTATTCAAATAACTATATGATATTATCATATTCTCTTACTCTAGAACATACAATGCTGTCATCACCCTCAACTGTATAATACTGATCTTCCAAAGTTATTTCAAATGTACTTGCAATAATTTTCCTCCTACCTTAAGAACTTGATTATTCACACAATACCATACCTTCAAAGCCATACGGGGTGATTGAATTTGTTGTGAATCATTTATAAATCCAAAGTAAAGCCAGAGTTGCAATGCAATACATATGAATGTTATCTCTGTGTACACAGGGCTCAAGCAATACATAAAAGCAAGAAACACCAAAACAACAAAGGCCTATAGTGCTAAATAACATGGAGTTTCTGCCATGGCAACGTTAACGATGTTGCCTTGTCAGACTTGCCAACAGCTTAATCATAGCACATAGTGACATTTCTGACGGCAACCCGTTTCCCTCAAAACTCAAAGTTTTGTTGATTGCAGGACTGGAGTTCTGGTTAAAGCGAGAGTAGACCCAAGTTCAGGACAGCAACGGCAATAATAATTAAAAAATACAAGTATAATCCATGGTAATTTTCAAAATAACAGTTAAAGGTCAAAAAAACCCACAATATAAAGGTTGAACGAAATGCAGCTCTAGCTCTGATAAAAAAATCATTCACATGAGTATAAATGAAGCTTTATCTGACTCTAGCTAAACAAGATGCCTTAATTTATTAGTGTTTGAGGAGACCTTATAGTGGCCTACCGGTATCTTAAGGGGGCCTACAAGAAAGCTGGGGAGGGACTTTTTAGGGTGTTGTGTAATGGTAGGACTAGAGGGAATGGATTAAAACTAGAGATGGGTCGATTCAGACTGGATGTTAGGAAGAAGTTCTTCACCATAAGGGTGGTGAGACACTGGCCCAGGTTGCCCAGAGGTGGTGGAAGCCCCATCCCTGGAAGTTTTTGAGGCCAGGCTGGACATGGTTCTGAGCAACCTGATGTAGTGGGAGGTGTCCCTGCCCATGGCAGGGGGTTGGAACTAGATGATCTTTAAGATCCCTTCCAACCCTAACGATTCTATGATTCTATGATTCTATGATTCAGTGCTCACTATTATACGATCTCAAGAAAATATTTTCTAATGCAGAATTATATCATCAGGAACTCAGAGGCATTCTTATCTCTAAAATCTGCTATCTTGCAACTGCAGACGATGAAGTATACTATGCAAATTTATAGAATAATTCTATAATGATAGAAATTAAATGCACAACTAATATACAAATTAAATTTAATAATAGCTGATGGGTTTATATTGCCTCTTTGGATTTTATAAGATAGACTAACAACTTGAAAGACCTGTGGTGTGTCTACACTCAGTAAGGAGACGAGCAGGAATTGTAATGCTGAAGGGTAATATCAAGAGTTACACTGCTGTTGCAAAGGGTAATATTTCCTAGGTCCTAGAAAAGTATGATGAATAGTGAGTTTTCTGCTCTTTTTTAAAGGATATAGTCAGGTCTTTTTATTTCAAAATCTGTTCTTCTACTCACTAAAGCATTGCTTTGGAAGCTGGACACCTTGCAGCACGGCTACCTGGACATATTTTCTTCAACAGTCCCATTCTCCTTCTTCTCCCTCCAACTTGAATTCAGTTACAGCTTTTTCCTTCTTGGGGGGTTGGAACTCCAAGTACTTTAAAAATACCTAAACCTCTGCTTTGCACATATACTCATCAACTCATATACACACATATACCTAAGGTGGGTTACACTAAGAAGTAATAAAAAATCATCCTTCCATTAACAAAATGAGGAAAAACAGAGGGTTGAACCAAACAGAATTGAAAATAAAGGTCTTAGCTGAAAAAGTACGTCCATTGGAATGTATACTGTTACCAGTTGTGCGCGTGTCCTGTTACTTCAGTGATAAGTAAATGGCTATAATTGAATATACTGGATGAACTTCACAAAACTTGGATGAAAGCTTTGACAAGGAAGATGTAGAGCGTGGCACCCGATGTACTGCAGAAAGTTAGTCCCACAAACACAGAGGACTGTCCTTTGGCAAAACCATAATATTTATCTCATGCGTGTTTTCTGAGGAAAAGCAACAGAATTTGTCCATAAAGGAATAAGCAGTTGTCAAGTTAGTTATGTAAAATATTTCTTTCCTGTAGTCTACCAACACAAGAAAATAAATGCTGGTGGGTTTTTTTTGTTTGTTTCTTTGTTTTTAAATAGTGTGCTTAAAAAAACCTTGCTAGTCAGAATTTACATTTGATTTGTAAAAGATCTCTGTTAGATAATAATTTAGGGACAAGAGTACATGAGAAAACAGAAAGAATGATGAATTCTAAAGTTTTGGGTGCTGAAAACTTATCTTTTTTTATGGTATTCAGAGACATAACTCATTTTTGTATGAAGTGTTTTATTACAGCTCCTGCTTTTTGGCATTTTTTTTTCATAATGATATATTTTATATGTGGAATTAGTAACGTGAGTTGTCATGGACAAACAAGTGCCATCACATAAGCTAAAAGAACCAAGCTGCTAAAATGGCTGGTAAACGAAAGCAAACAATGAATGAAAGGGCGAATCTTTGCAAGATTTAAAAACAAATGATGTGAAAGCCTTTGGAGAGCAGCACAGCTCATATTTAGCAACCTGAAAAAACATTTGAGAAAAATGGGTCTGTTATTAGGTGTTCTAAACTGGTTTCACAATCAGATAGAAAAATCAGCATTCTGCTTACCTGCTCCTGGAGTATCTTCTTTCTTCATGAAAAAATGTTGGTTCTAGTCATTTGGCGCACTGTTATCTCAAGTACCTAGGTAAATGCAGAACAGAGTGCAACTCACACACACATCCTCCACCACAATTCCACTTAAAAAATAGGATTGGTTCCATGATCTAGATGACGTCTCAATAAAGGAACAAAGAGTTTGAAGCAAAGGACAATGATTCTTAAGTACCTACACAGTATACCTTATGGAAGTTTTGAAATATTTATTCAAATATTTATATGGAAGATAATGCATTTTTGGTGCTACAGGATACTATATAACCCAGACAAATTCTGCAGGACATAAGCAGAAACATACTAAAGAGTATTATATAGAACATGTCTGTGTACATAATCAAGACACAAAAATATTTAATTTATTTATTTTAAAGCACAATGAGTTGTGCTTCATTTTATTTTAGGTGAAAATATAGACCACCAGGAGGAAAAGTGACCCACAGAGGCACAGAGGAAAAAGTCAGAGTTGGTGGAGCTCGACTCACAATGCTGGCGATGAAATTTGATTATTAAAGAAAAATACATGCATGTGAGATAAAAAATTCATCTAATGTGAAAACCAACTTAAGTCTTTCAAGCTACCTACAGAAATGTTAATCATAAATGGCTCAAAATGATTTTCAAAAAGCCTATAATTTTTCATTAACTCTACAGCCATCATTTTTCCCCAAGGCCAGTCATTCTCATGTTAATAATTTATTGACAACCTCTAACCATGGAAACCAGAATTAGTGCTACTTAGTTATTTTTTCATGAAGGCAAAAATAATAATAATAATAATAATGGCCATTTGCTTTCAGTATATACCAAGACTCAAAGATGAGTTTCTGAAAAAGGAAATGAATGTGCAATAAGCAACATGATGCCTATAAACTATTTATGAAAAGAAATTTAACCCACAAATGAAGAGCTAATGGGTCAAATATTGCTAAGCTTAGTCAGGTGAGTAATATCATCTATTTCAGTACAACTCAGACAAGTAAGGCTATACAATTGGACTAAAATGAAACCTTTAGCAACGTCCCTAACAGCGCTAATGTCTGATAGATGCTCACCACATCAGCTATTAAATACTCTGAAGATCACCTAGCACTCTGAATATCTGCTTTATGACTAGAAAACAAATGTGTTCATTTTTGTGGTCCATCTACTGTTTTTTTCTGATTGCTGATTCAATTGTAAAGGTTTCTCTGGTGTGGCTAATTTCAGTATAAGTAGTTTTCCCGCTCTCTTCACCTCTATAATTACTTGCCAGGGTAGAAAGCTTTTCTGTGGATCTAACACCAGTCCCAAATGGCCGCGTGTTTGCCATCTTGTCCGTGTTTGATGTGAGGTGTTAATTAGAGACGCTTACCTGGAGCACAGTCCTAGATATAAATCCAATCACATTTTTGCCTCAAAAAAGCCAGGTGTTTTATCCTTTGTTACTTTTAAATTAATCTCCCAGAGATTTTGCTTTGATTTAATTATTTACTGTCACTATAATTTCATTGTATAGTTTGATAAAAAACAAGCCTCTGACCAATAAACCTGTAGACAAGCTTCTTGCTCTAGATAGAGCTGCTTCAAAATATAGGACAAAAATGAGTTTGGGGAGTTTTAATTTGTTTTTTTTTTGGCCAGTGTCACTCTTCTTACCACTGAGTTAGACCCATTTTCCTGTAGAGCTACTCATGTAATGGTTATACATTACTTAATTTCATTTTTGTTTATGTACAGTTGAGGAGTGTTTTGAGCAATGTCACATTGTTTTAATTTCAGTGAAATTAGTTGTTGAGGATTTGGAAAGCCTAAATTAAATTCTGAAAAAATCTTTAAAAAATAAGTGCTTATTTCAAGTTTGCTGATTTGGGAAAGTTCAGGTCCATGTACAAGATTCATCTAAAGATTGCCATCAAACTATTCAGACGATATCATCCAGTCACTTTGAAACCACCAGAACTGTCCTCCTCAGTGGGTTTCAGCTGCATTTTTCATTAGTGAAAGTTCTCAAAACCTAATTGGCTACAATAATATTCTGATTCTGACAATTACCATCCTTGATGCATGCCAAGCTTAAAGCAGCTCTTCCTGGAAAAAAAAGCGTGAAAGCAGATTGGAACTTCAGGCAGCGCGCACTAAATTTCACAAACAAAATGTAGGCTTGTAACAGGACAGGTTGAATTGGTTCTCTAGAGCTCAGGTTTGTTGGTTGGAGCATCTACACGGTCGTTCATTCCCTGGATAAACTGAATAGATCTATTACTACCAAATGTCATCTAGCTCAACTAATCTCTCTTTCTATAAACAGGCAAGAATCACATTCCACACATAGAAACAACAACAATAAAAAACCCCACCACAACAACAAAAAAAGCAAAAACGAACAACAAAAAAAAAAAAAAAAAAAAAAAAAAAACCAACAAAAAAACCCCCAGAAATGAAATACCAAAACCTGGTACTTCCTAATATATTTGGAGAATCAGCACTCCAGGACATATTTATCTGGTAATTGACCCTAGTGTTCACAGTGTTTGTTAAATAGCTTAAATATTACAGCATCTAGTGCACTTACTTGTATTAATTTTCCTCATGAATTTTATCAAAACTGTACCTTACTGTAATACAAAGCAGAAAGCCATATATAATAGCAAGTCAGTCTCTCACATTAATTCAATGTAAAGTTTTCAAGTGATGTTGCCTGTGAATTCTTCAGGACAAATACAATACCCTTGGTATTGTATGGATAGTTCTCTTTTTAAGAAAAGCTGTGACCTCTGAGAGATAAACATTATTTCGATAAAGCAATTATTTCCTGACACCTCATCCTGGGTGTTTTCAATTCCCTCTTAAGCCTACATAGTTGTCAGTGCCAAGGTGTCTGTCGCAAAACCAACTAAAAGTATGAGGTTTGTTCAGTTTCATGAAAATATATCATCCTTTCATAAAGGTACCAACATTTTTTAAAATTGCGTGTATTAAGACTATGCTGCAACATTTTTGGTTTTTACAAATACAACACTTTGACTGATATCTAATACACACACAAACCTACACATTCTGTGAACTTTGATGTCTATATTTCCCTAATTAATATTGAAGTCCAATAGACATGAAATATTTCACCATTCATTTTCTTTTACTGCAAGGAAAGCCTATGACTTCTTGTTGTGAATTCAAAAGAATGCCATCGTTCTGTATTTGGTTTATCCGTGCATGACTGGTTTTGATAAGATGGCTGTGAGTATCAAGTTGACGGGTGCATTCATCCCAAAGTGCTGACTGAGACCTCTCAGATGCAGAGAGTATTTGCAAGGCAGCTTATCCCTGACTCACACACAATAAGAAATCTGGGAACACAGGACGTGGCGTGGCAGGGAGAGGAGTAAGAATGCTGTTTCCATAGAATCCTAGAAAGGTTTGGGTTGGAAGGCACCTTAAAGACCACCCAGTCCCACTCCCTGCCCTGGGGAAACCATGGAAAACCATTCCCCCTCGTCCCATAGCTCCACTCCCTGATCCAGAGTCCCTCCCCAGCTTTTCTGGAGCCCATTTAGGTCTCCCTGGAGCCTTTTCTTCTCCAGGCTGAACCCCCCCAGCTCTCTCAGCCTGTCCTCACAGCAGCGGGGCTCCAGCACTCTGATCATCTTCATGGCCTCCTCTGGACTCACTCCAACAGGTCCATGTCTTTCTTACGTCGAGGGCCCCGGAGCTGGAGGCAGACTTGTTCATCAGTGGCACCACGGGCTTGCACTGAACCAAGCCTTTGAGGCCTGAAGACACAATTACCTAACTCACACATCACACAAGTATGTGATGCCCAAATGTTTCCATTTAATGGGCTTTTAAAAATTGTTTATAAATAACTTCATCAAGTAAGAGGTTATGGAAACTGCTTGGAGTTTTATTTCCCATCTGCCTACCTCAGGACTCCGGTACTTTTGTTTAATAATGCAAGAAGAGCTTTCATGATCAAAGGATGTCTAACTGGAACGAACCAAAAAGATGTCAGTCTAATAATAGTGAAAGAGTCATTTACAATTTGGTATTCTAGGAGAACAGGATCTTAATATCTGAACCAAAATTTTTGAGAAAACAGGGAATTCATGTGTCAACAGGATTCTTAACCCTCTTTGGATTTTTTTAAAACTAATGAATAGCTTTGAAAAAATTTCAGTGCTGACTTACACTGAGGTTTATTTATTTATTTATTTGTTTATTTTAAATCAGGCTTGAAGATAGTGTTGTATTTGAACTTTCAGAGGAACAAGCATTTAATAGGACTGTGGTAACCTGTTTAGTGGGCATAACTGGTTTCCCAAGGTCAGAAGATGCATGAGACATGGGTAGTACTGAGCGATGTCAAGAAATGGTTCGTTCAAAATAATGAACACTTATCATAAAAGATTAAAATTACCAAGGTAAAAACTTCCTGCATTAACTCGAATGATTTCCTTACATGGCCATTACTGCATTTTGTGTAATTCAACACAAAAGCATTTCCCTAGTCCATGTCCCATAAGCAACAAAAAAAAAGAGGAATAAACAGCAGGTAGTCAAGGACAGCAGGAAGCTTTGGGCAAAATACAAACAGATTCTACTGGGACTTGAATGACAGGAAAAAATTTGGAGGGAAAAAACCCCTGTAATATTCAGAATATGAAAAATCTACTGCTATCGAGTTTCCATAACAGAGCAATAATTCTGTGTAATCCTCTATAGATCCATATGAACATTATGTATTTATCTCATACCTACATATCTGCAAGGAGCAAATAAATTTTTTTGGAGTTGCTGAGCTCCAGCTCTTCGTGATCTATAATTGGATTAATAAATATATTCATTCATGAATGATTAGTCACAAGCTCAAGTCACAGGGCTGAAACCCAGCTCCACAGCCACCCATAAAAGCATTCTTATAGTACTACTTACAGACAAAGGGTTCTAAATGTGTCAGCTGGTTGTAAATTTCTATTTTACGCATATACATCTTATCTTGTATTAATTTTATTTTTCCTCTTGTAAAAGATCCTACCACCCGAAGAAAAAATAGATCAATATAAATATGATTCATGGGATAATATTCTGCTTTTCACCCTAAATTTTAGCCACTGGAGTTATTCCTTTTTAATGGAAAAAAGCCAGCCCTTACTTACTCTTCTCCTTCATTTACTCTGCACTTTTGTGTAACATTTCAAAAGTTTTATTTTAATTTATTTATTTTGGTCACAACAAATTTATTACCTGAGCTGGGCAGAATCTGAGAAGAGTAAACATAGAAAGGTTATTGTCAGTCTTTTTGGAGACATTCATCAATCTAATGCTGGCCTCTTAAATGAGTAATGAAAATTGCTCTTGAATGCAAAGGTTATAAATTGAGGTTTTTCTTTTCATTAAGAAAATGGTTTAAAAATACTCCGGTGAAATGTGCTGCTTTTATTTGTATACAGTTTCATTATAGAAACAATATCAGCATAGGATTTTTATTTTATTAGTTTTACAAGGGCTTTTACTCAAAATGATTTATTAAAATCTACAGTACCCCCCCAAAAAAAAAAAAAAAAAAAAAAAAGGAGTGGAATCTGTGACTCGAAGAGATAGAGGGGAAGGTGTCCTAATCTTTTCATTAGATGCTCAGAAAGAAGTTATTGAATGACTACAGCAGTCAGGAAGTGCAGCGTGAGTATTGCTAACAGAATTAATCTTTACAGTATTTATGAACAAGTGAACTTGGGTGTCTGACAAATCAACAGACAGCCCTAAATTAGAGTTGGAATAGTATAGGGAGGCCTATAGGAGAGGTGGGGAAGGACTCTTTATCAGGGAGTGGAGTGATAGGACAAGGGGGAACATAAACTGAAAGAGGGGAGATTTAGATGAGATCTTAAGAAGGAATTCTTTGCTGTGAGGGGGATGAGCCCCTGGCCCAGGTTACCGAGAGAAGCTGTGGCTGCCCCATCCCTGGAGGGGTTCAAGGCCAGGCTGGACGGGGCTTGGAGCAACCTGGGCTGGTGGGAGGTGTCCCTGCCCAGGGCAGGGGGGTTAGAAGTGGATGATCTTTACGGTCCCTTCCAACCCAAACCATTCTATGATTCTATGACCTGATGAGAACATATCTGAATTAACAGCATCACAAAATCTGATGTGTGTTTACGGTCATATCAGTATTGAGTTCACAGTTTGCTCTTCTGGGCTTAAGTGAGGACTCGTGACCCTGCCACAACCAAGCACTACATTATTGATCAGCATTGCTTCTTGCACCACCGCCAGCGTGGTTCCGCTCATTGTCTGTGAGGAAAGGTAGTTCAGTCAGTCTGCTTGAAGACAAACACAATGATCTCAAAGGTCCCTTCCAACCTAGGCGATTCTTTGATTTCATTCCTGCTGCTTTCTTAATGTAGATAAACATTTCAGCTACCCAAGGCACCTGGCCCTTCAGAGGCTTGGGCTGAATTGAAATAAAGTTTTTTGACTGAGACATGGTTGATGGGGATGTGATGGAAGTGTGAGAGTAAGTATACACATCTAGTTGTGCAGACCAATGACAGTGGCTCTGCTGAGACAAACACTGTCCACATTTCAGGATCTTGTTTGGTTGTGGCTGGGCTTCATTTGTTTTAAACCGGCTGCAGCCATTGACTGCCTGCCCATTTGCAACCAGTGTGCAATGCACCTCTGGAGCACGATCCAGTTAAGTTTCATCCAAGACAAATCCAGTTTGTGTTTCCAGGCATCAAGAATCAAAGCACAGAAAGTGAGAAAAATCAGGGAATCTACTTAAAAAGTGCTCTCTGAATATTAAAGGAGATGCATCCTTCCCACTTAATACAGACATCCTTCCTCCTATGCTAGTTTTACGCTATATAACTAGAATAAGTTAATAAGCACAAACAGTTCTCACTGCCAACTGCCTAAAACCAATACTAAGCTCATCACAGAAACAAAGGGAAAAGGCAATTCAAAAAGGAAAGAAAGAAACCTGGCATTCTCATTTTTCATAATAATTTGCGGAGTTTTCCAACTTTCTCTGCCCATGAAACGTCCCTAAATGCCTGACACGCATTCAGATCAGTGAGAACTGGGCACACAGATTCTTTTGCCAAGGGCTGAAATGGAAATCTGTGCAGACTGTTATGACAGAATGGATACAAGTGCCAGAGTCGCGCCAATGTCACTGAGAGTCTGGTTTATTTTCAGATTAAAACAAAAACTTTGGCTGGAAGTTTGGTGCTCACTGAAAACAAACAAGCATATGCAATCACTACTTGACACATGGTAAATCCCGCTGAATAATTATGTCATAGAACCGTCTTTTAACCTCGGAGAAAAAATGGCTCAAGAGAATGGTTTAGGTCCAATGTTTTGAAGTGATAGAAATACAGATTTTCTGGGTCAGGAAAGTGGCATGTTCTCATTGCGTAAACTATTACTGTTCTAGTGCTGCCTTTCCCATTCTGGCTAAAGCTGATCTCCCTCTCCATTTTACTTTTGATCTCTCTCTCCATTTTACTTTTCACCCTCCAGCACATGCTACTGCCCTTGCCAAATCTCTCTGTTCCCATGTATTCCAAAACCTAGCTGTCTTCTCTTCTGTTCTCTCTATATTTTCCCTTAGGCGCCTGCTTTTTAAACGTATTCACTGACCTGAAGGGTATAAAACTCTTGGTTTTATACCTCTCCAGTCTTTATTAGGATTTTTTCCCCTCCTCTTATGAGAGAGAGAGATTTGCCATCAGCTCTAGTAATCAACATTAGGAAAAGCAAGCATTGTTAAGAACAGCAACACACTCATTTTACCTTCCCACCCCTCTCAGCAAAACTCAAAATGCCCAGGAAATACAGCAATGGTGCTGTACTCTAACACCCACGCCCCAAACCATCAAACATGCTCACATTTAGGCTCTGTTACTAGAATGTTGTTTTCTGTTTCTGTTGGTGCCAGGAGAAAACACCAGGAAGTATCTGAATCCTTCTTCCAAAATCTGAAAATGCATGCTTTCAAAGAAAGATTTGTATAAATAAATAAATATATATACATACATATTCCAGACATCATAAGCGTTTCCCTCTATCTCTTTTTTAGAGACAGAATAATCACGCAGCACTATATGCTGGAAATAAGATTCTTTACCCTATCTCATAAAGACTACAGAATTAAATATTTACAGAAGTTTTCATTTATGACTGCTAATTTATAGGCTACATCAAGTGTAGTTATAATGCAAGCAGTTAGCTAAGCTGCACTATAGACAGAGTGTTACCCAGAGCCCCCGAGCTGAGCTCTCCGACCCCAGGGCTGCCTTGGTGCCCCACAGCTGCGTGACCTTGGCTCTGTCTTGCTGGGAAGGTTGTTGTTAAGCTTTGGGAGTACTTGAACAGGAGCCACGTGAAATAAGTAATAACACAGGCAGAAGAGAAATTGTTGCAATGACCATAGTTGGCAGCTCAGGGAATCGAGAGGGAAAAACGCAGGCATGGAAGATATAACACTTTAAGGAAAAAGCTGGCAACTCGAACACAACAACGTGGCAAGACCAAAGGTCAGACGTTTCCAAAATTATGGGAGGTAGGTGATGCTCCACACCTGACTGACCTCTTACTGGCCAGCAGAGATTATTCAAGAGCTACGTACCTTAATGCTTAAACTGGTAGAATCATAGAATCATAGAATCACACAATCATTTTGGTTGGAAGAGACCTTTAAGATCAAGTCCAACCATTAACCTAACACTCCTAAAACCACCATTAAACCATGTCCCTCAGAACCATGTCTACACATCTTTTAAATATCTCCAGGGATGGCGACTCCACCATTTCCCTGGACAGCCTGTTCCAACGCTTGGTAACCCTTTTTAGTGAAGACATTTTTCCTAATATGCAATCTAAACCTCCCCCGGCACAACTTGAGGCCGTTTCCTCTTGTCCCGTCACCTGTTCCTTGGGAGAAGAGACCGACCCCCCCTGGCTACCCCCTCCTTTCACGGAGTTGCAGAGAGCGAGAAGGTCTCCCCTCAGCCCCCTTTTCTCCAGGCTGAACACCCCCAGCTCCCTCAGCCGCTCCTCACCAGACTTGTGCTCCAGAGCCCTCACCAGCTCCGTTGCCCTTCTCTGGAAGCTGGTTCCATCCCTACCCACTGTATGTATTACCCACACACACAGCTGCTGTGGGGTTTTAAGCTGTGTACACCCTCCTTGCACGGGGCTTCTTTGTGTGCAGTGGACAAAAGCATACGCCTAGAGACAGTAGGATGGGCTACAGAACTCTTAGAGAAGGATTTCACCCCAGGTTCTTCGGGCTGAAAGCTAGACACTTCATAAGTAGAATAATGTAACTTTAAGGAAGTTCATGTTTCGGCAACCTTCCTGCTCTTATGCAGTATTATACAGTGATTTTCTTCAGTGAAATTACCAATCCCTATTGTCTTAAATCAAGACTTATTGGAAGAAGGGATATAAAGAAAAAAAAATCAATGTAAATACAAGCTAAACAGATTAAAACCTGTCTGCTAGATGCTATGAGGAGTTTTGCTAGAAACGAAAAATAGCATAATCATCCAGTGTTGACTTAAGCATCATTTAAATTCCTGAATTCTGAACATCCTTTATTTCACGCACGCAAGTGAGTCCCTTTAGATGCTGACAAGTCATTAGGCTGCCACGTTTTCCTCTTCTTGGCTTACATACGGAAAATCACTGAACAGTAATCCTCCTCTAACTTAGGTATCCCTCATTCAAATCATGCTTAAAAACTACTGGATTTGATTTGTCACTGTTCTCTTCACTCTTAATAGAGATTATCTCGCAATATTGTATTCTGTTCTTTGTACCACGCTTTTTGCTGAGACATAGCCTTGTTTTGATGGTTTCAACTCATTCAGCAAGAGAGCTTCTACCATTTTTTAAATGTCTAATCACTTCTGAAGCATTAGTACACACAGTTAATTTAAAGAAACAAATAAAAACAAGCCTTTTTCTTCTCGTCTCCCAAAAGAATTGTGTCCCCCGGATTACTGAAATAAAATATGCCTAAACCCAATGATTCACCAAACCAAATATGTCTTAACATTCAGATAATATTGATTAAATGTTCTCCCTGTTATCTCCACATGAGAAAGAAAGATCTCCATCCATCTAACAATTCCAGTTCTAACTTCTTAATTCTAAAAGTACAAGTGCTCTTTATGCAGGAATCCTGGATAGAGAGCTAGGAAAGAAATCATCCCATGTATACCTTTTCAGTGCATTTACAAGCTGTTTGAATGCAGATTTTGCAATATCTGACAACAAGGTAGAAGTAATGTTCTTAGTAATAAAAATTAGTTGAATATATCCTGTATTCTCTAAACTTTTTGAGTAGGGAGTGAAATTTGGGAAATAAAAAAAAAATGCAAGAGGCTTATCCATTTTTTTGAGTCTCAAACTGGAAAAGAAGCGTGTTCCATTATTATGGAAACATAATTCTGTCAAGCAGAATACACAGAGCCTCAATATTTTACAGTTTCCACATAATATTTTACTAACTAGGGCAATAAAAATATACACAGAAGTTCATTGTTTCTATACTAAACAAAACAAGCTTTCACAAAATTGCTTTCTGGCTTTTCTAAACAAGAATTCATTTACTTCAGAGTTGTATAGGAAGAGGAAGACTTACTGACTCCAGACAATTTCTGGACACTCTTACATATTTTTCCTGTTTTCATTAGGAGATTTGTTAATGTAAAAGACATATTCAGTCCAGAAGCATGTTAGTGCTCCTTACTGAAGAAACCTGCAATACTATTAACAGTTGCATAATAAAAGCTCCCAATAATTAGCGCAAAACAATTAGGAGGCACTTAAGTTGAACACTTACCTGGTCTGCATCTCCTCTTTTTGAATTTGGCTTCCTACCAGAACTAATGTGTTTGATAAACATAGACTAATTATTTAAATGGGGAAGTCCCCTACATAATGTGCCCTTTGGAAGCCAATTTAATTAATGCCAATTAAAACTCCTGACTGAAGGCTGTAATAGTCTGCTTATTTTATTTCACCTTTCGCTCTAAAGCTTGTGGCCGCAAATAAGTGAACATTAAGTAGCTGCCTAATGCTTCCTTGCAAGGGCAGAGCTCCAGAAAGGTTACAAGAGCATTTCAGTACGTGTGTGTCTGTATGTTTGCGTGTGTACGCACATGTGTATGCACACGTGTGCATAACTATGTATGTATGGATGTATACACACGCAAATATAAGGCATTTTGTGAGACTGAGAGTTCCTGTAAACTAGAAGACTTGAGAGTGCAGAGTTCCTAAAGAGGGCTTCATCAAACATACCTTCCTTCTTTTCTTCCCTCATTTTATTAATAATGTATTTTGTCTATAAAGCAGGAATATTTGTCAGGAAGAATCACTGCATATCTCCTTGTAATTGTTGTCCTCTTCAAGTGTTAGAAGCTTTAAATAGCAGAATCAAATTGTGGGAACATCATTAGTTATAAACTTATTTCCTCTGACCCAACTGATATTTATACAAGGTGGAGTGAGTCAAACAAGAGAGTTTGTACACAAAAATAAGGATTTGAATCTATGCTTCTTCATATCCCAGATGAGACCTACCTCTGAAACTATTGGCTGTTCTGAACATGGGAGTTTTGGTAAATTAAGCAGAGGCATGGATTAGGAAGTTGCTTAAAGACAGGGAAGTTTTCATTCTAATGTAGAGCTAAAACTCACATTTTAATGTTTCACAGGAAAAAAAAATATCTGGATAACCTTATTCTTGAATGATGTGCAATAACTGTCTATAGACTTTATACTGAAGCCTCACAGCTCTCAGCTGCACATCGAGTGCTTTCTTCTAACTCATCCCCCTTATTAGTATTTATACAAACGCCACTTCAATTATTTTGGCTATTTAAAGCATACATGAAAATGCTTATAAATTAAGTTTGATCCATATTTAAAATATCTTTTCCTTATATCACAGCTGTATAATGGTGGTGAGAATTTGTTCTCACAGAATGAGATCTTGTTTAGCACAGGCCCATAGACTGCATATCGCTAATTACACACATACTAAATTTCTAATTTCCATAGCTCTTAATATTAAGACACTTTGACTTTTTTAACTGGGCTACCTGGAGGTGGGGAGAGCGGGTACCTGTATTTATAAGATAAAAATGTATGTATATAGCCCCTCCAAACAGTGTTTTAGAGACACTTCAAATTAGTATTAAGCCTCAGCCAGCAAAAATGCTAGAAAATTTATCCATGAGCTTAAATAATGTTTATCCATAGATTTTATAATCACATTTCTGGTTGATGTGGTAGCTACGCAGGGAGAGTATCCACTAAGAGGAGACGCCTTTAGTTCAGGCTGATCTTTTTCCTTGTCTTGAAAGTAAAGAAGTGACTCAGTCACCCTGCCTACGCAATTATCCAAGGCATCTAAATTAGGAAGAAACGACACTATCAGCTCCCTCTCCCTCTTTATTGGAAATAGATAAATACCTCTAAAGGTTAACAGAGATCTTAAATGAGCCTCGTTGTTTATATATATTCCAGACTCTTTTCATTTATTATACAAGAAGTAGGCTCTTAATTTAGGTTAGCTACATCAAAGTCCTAAAATGGAATGTAATGAATCAGGACCTAAGAGTCCCTTCACTACAGTGGAAAGAATGATAAGCAGTTTCTTAAAAAAAGAAAATAATCTGTGCTGTAAAACACTAGTAAAGAAATGTGATCTTTCTCTGCCTTGGTTTGCTCAGTGCCTTTCATACGTAGGCATAACAATGCCTACGTGTATAAATAACAATGTCTATATTTTCTACCGTCGTATTAAACTCAAAGGGAAAATACATAGGCAAAAATGTACTTATTTATTGTCCTAACTGGGGCATGTACTGTCTTTCAAGACTCCCCTTCACTTATGCTCCAGCTACTTCTCTGCTCCTTGGAACCCTGTTCTTCACCCAGTGTAGAGGTGTCGAGCTTAACCGGAGCTCAGAGCAGTGCTAATGACCAATGATGGTCAAGAGGTCACTGACTTCTGCTTTGTCTGCAAATTTTAAGACTTGCGTAAACTTTATGTAACATTTATCTAAACAAGCAATTGAATTTAAATCACCATTTACTACCTTTAAAATGTTCCTGGAATGTAACATTTCAAAATGCAATAATTTCAAAGTAGAATCATAAATATATGTTAGAATCATAAATACACAATGATATATAGAAATATTTTACCAATAATTTTAAATACAAATACCAACTGGTATTTTCCATCCTATGCTTTCTAGCCAACACAGGAAAAATATAAGGTTTGTCCTAATGCAAGAGATGCTTTTTTTTTTGTTTTTACTTTTTAACTCAAAAAATATTTTTTTGAAGATGTGATGGGATATTTAACAAATAACAAGATTTCAAAATACAGCTAAATCACTAAAATGCAAATTATTTAAGTAAAACAGTTAAATAATTAAGAAAAGCATGAGGTAAAATTATGTAGCTTAATTAAGATCACCTTTTTCTAGATTGTCTGACACAAAAGGAAAATACAAACCACGAGAAATAATACAACCTAAGTGATGGATTTCTTTTTATATGCACACTTCTGCAACACAACTATTACTGTTCTGAACTCTTCCTGCCCTATATTCTCTTATAACAGCATTAGTCATAGACTTAGCTGCTCTCCTATTTTTTCCTTGACCTTCAAGCTGTACAAGCGCTGTTGTCATTTCTTTATTACCTGCTCCTGTCTTTATCCCCTTGGCCGAGGCCTGGCCAGCTTGCTCATTTTTATCATTGCTTTGTTTTCTTTCCTGGCTTTGGATACATCATTATAAAGGGGATAATTCTATTTGCACTCAGTATGTAAGGAATTAAAAAATGGTGACAAAGCCCTGTGGGTTCAACTATAGGTAGTTCATTCCTTCATTTCCCTTCCCTCAAAACATATGGATAAGAAGCTGAATATCAGCCTGTAACAAGGATTGAATTTCAATTTTATAGAAAAAGCCAAGACTGTCTTAAGAGAATAAAACTGGGAGTCGAGCAAACAGAATTCCATTCTGAAACGTTCTTGAGCAGTAGTGAAGAAACAGCTCCCTGCATTCATCTTCCTGTGTTAAATGGATACAACTTTTGTGTCTGGATCTTGGGACTCATTTCTGCAAATTAGTTTATCAAGTAGAAAGTGACGGCACCACATATAGTATGATCAAGGCTTAATGAATGCCTGAACCTGTGGATAAAGTCAAGAGTGGGCAATGGAGCACGACATGCAAACTTGTCTGGCAAGGAGACTGGAAAGTGAACACTGTGTTTCATTTAAAGGCAATAGAAGCAACATAAGGTAGGATGGATTTTCTGGCCTGTTTTCCAAGCATGAGGGGGGAAAGGACAGTTTAGACCTAGGTGAAGGAAGGGAAGAATATCCTGAAGACTAAGATTACTTGGTATATTTCACAGTGCAGTATCTGATTATTTTGAGAATAATGATTTTTTTTTTCCAAAATCCATCATTTCTTTTTGACCTGGATGTGGCCGATGAAGGTGATCTATTAATGACAGCAGACGCTAAATAATTTTTAAAAAAAATGTTTTAGAAAAGTACTAGAAGAAAAGCTTGACCCTAGATTGTAGCAATCAAATATGCAAAGCCTGGAATAATGAAGCAGCAGTCTTCTATTAACATCTCAACTTTTACCGTCATGCAGATATGAATAATAATGACAAGCTATTTGACTATTTCCAATGTAGGAAACCATTTTTATATTACAGGTGGCGACCTCTGCAATGGACATTGCATTCTAGGAAATCTGAGATGTTACAGTCTATGAAAGTTCTTTCTTTGTATCTTTAAAAGAGTATGGTAAACAAAGCCCAGAGAGATTTAGGAATCTAACTCTCACTGAAAATTACTGATACTTTTAATTAGGTTTTCTAATTCCTCCTCATCATATATGGTCTTATCTTTACTTGGCATGGCAGCTTTTTTGATGCCTCCATGTAAGAGTGTTTTCTTCATTCGATTTAGAGAAGGCAGACTTGTATCCAGACATATAATCTGTTTCCCAGGAAGTAACCTCCTAGAAAGAGTCACCTGGGTGGATCTCATCAACATCGTGTGATCTCTTCTTCAGACAACCCCTAAAACCACCACCACGTTCACTAACTTTGCCCTCTTTGTGCTTGATAGAATTCGCTGCGGTGCTACTGGAACAGTTTTATTTATGTTTCATGCCTGGCACCAAGGAATGCTTTCTCGCTACAGCAGTGACTAGCAGTTTATCAAATGTCAAGCTCGGTCTATGTCAATATTCCCCGACTCTGCTGTTCCTACAATTGTCAATAGGGTAAGTTTTGACAACCTCATTTTGCAAAAGTGCCATAACACAGTAGCGTTTCTGAGTGTGCTACAGCTGAGTTTTTTATGAAACAATATATAGATTTTGATTCCAACTGTTTTGCCTACAAAAAAATAGAGCTTCTCAAATACCATTGTGTTTTTAAATGTAAAATAGCTATCTGGATGATCCATGGTAACTTTCAGGTAAGAAATTATGTTTCTATACTCAGTGTTTTGGAAATCTCTTGGACATCTGGTTCAGCAAGCTGTAACAGCATAGAGTCCTGCTGGCTATCATTTGTCATTTCTATTGCTTCTGTTAAGTTTAAAATTGGCTTTTACTACTTTTCTACAAGTTCCTTCTGATGATGGGGCTGTTCTGAGTAAATGAAGTCACCCAAAAACTTTATCACATCTCTGTTATAGTTTGCACTTTCTGTATCAAATGGCTACTTTTATACCCACACCAAGGTACTTTTTTTTTTTTTTAATTTAAACTAATTAAGAGCAAAGTTTGCTGAAGTTTAATGAGGACTCCCTTTTGTGACCTATTGTTGTCTACCAGAATTTGAGTTAGAATTAGTAGGAATTCATTTTGCCTTTATTTTACATGTCATTATTTTGGTTCCTACCTCCTACAGCAACACTAACCTCTGGAGCACTGTGCTTGCCTTTGTTCCCTTCCAATTATTCAGGCAATAGCTGATTAACCAAGCCTCTGAAAGTACGTCTTTCTTAACACCCTGTCTACTTTGAGCTTAAGTTACATATCTATATATAAAAACTCAACTAGCTAAATACATATTATAAATATATTTCTTATTGGAATTTAGTTATTGTTGTAGCTCCTAAGCTCTTCCTTCAAGCTGACTTAAATATGTTCCGGTCATTTTAAATCCTGTCAGTTTAAATCAAATTAGAATAGTGCTACTTCAGGCCTGAACTAGAGTATCCAGCCTAACTTCTGCAATGGTTTAAACAGTTTACATTCAAGTCTTCACAGAAACGGGTGCAAATATTCCCACAGGTGGTCTTTAAGACAACTCAACAGAGTTGTCTTAAACTTAACAGGAGTTCAGGGCTGTCTAATGGCAGTCATAAGGAAGATTAAAAATCTCTTCTTTATATACTTCATAAACATACTTCTTAATTTTATATATATTGTACCTCTTTCCCAATATTGCTTCCAATGGTTTCCAGCTCAGACTCTCAGTTGGATGCTGTTTGTCTAATAACTCCTGATGGATCTTGCTTGAACCCCGGTAAACAGTTTGCAACCTCAGCAGCCTTTCGCAAGAAGCGAGTACGGCTATTACCTACTAAGTGATAAACCACCCCACCTCCTTTTGCTAGTTTTGTATATTAAAATGCTGGCACCTAGTTCTTGAACTGAAAACGGTAGTGACTGGTTGCTCTGTAGCCTTGCTCTCCATGACAGTCCTGTTTTGGAGACAGCCGTCATACCCAGTAAGTCACATCGGTCCCACATCGCAGAGTCTCAGTTTACTCTATCAGTATGAAAACCATTCTATTACTTTGGAACCTTTCCTGGATCATCTTTTCCAGCTCTGTCATATATTTCTGAAGATAAAGGGAAAGAATAGTACACTTTCCTTAAAGTGTGAGCAAGCCAAGAGTCTATAAGGAGGTGACACAAACACACAGTTTGAATATGATTCAACAATATTAGCTATGTTGAGCCAACATATCCTAAAAGCCTATTCTAAAGCCCATTACAAAAATTACCACCCAAATGGTGACATTAGTCCTCTTTCTTTAGTTTATCCCTGTTAATTTATAATAAAGGTACAAGGCAAACTTTACCTTTCAGTATGTTATTTGTACCTCCTTCTTCAATTTTCTTCATATGTCAGAAAACTCAAGGTGGCATTTGTTTTTGTTGAACTTCATAATGCCATTCCTCCAGCACACCAAGGCTCTTGTTGTGGGTTGAGCCCAGACAACAGCTGAGCACCCACAGAGCCTTTCATTCACACCCCCGGCCCCAGTGGGATGGGGTAGAGAATAGGAGAGCAAAAGTGAGAAAACTCATGGGTCAAGAGAACAGCAGTTTAATAGGTGGAGCAAAGAGAAAAACAAAAGAAAACAAACAAAAACTTGCCAACAAGACAACAACAAAAACAAGTGACACAAAAGCAATCACTCATCACCTCCCACAAGCAGACCAACGGCCGCCCAGTCTCTGAGCAATGGCTGCCTTGGAAGAAAAAAACTCTTTCCCCCGCCCTTCTTCCTCTACCCTCAAGTTTTTATTGATCTATTTAATATCTCTAATGAACATCTAACCGCCAGTTAGACATCAAATTGTTGACCAGTACCTAAGCCCAGTGACATAATCAGTTTTCCACGCCCATGCAGTCCACCTATCCAAGCCATGTCCCCAGTTTGGCTACTGGAATGCTATTAGTTATCTGGCTAAACTCAAAGTCAGCAACGTCCACTGCTCCCCCTTTGTTTACAGGGCCAGTCATCCTGGGGATGGAAATGAAGCTGATAAAGCCTGTAGTTCCCTGGATACACCTTCTTTCCCTTCTTCAACCTGGGTGAGCATTTATGCCTCTTTTCTGTCATCAGTGACATTGCAGATCCCCATGGTCTTTCCAAGTTAATAGAGAATAGCTTTGCAATGCCATCAGCCATCTCCTTCAACAGCGCGCCAGCCAGTCCCATTCCATCTATTGTCTTGTGTAAATCCAGTTTGCTTAAGTGGTCCCTAAATCAATCTTTGTCTCCTTCCAACACGCACTGAAAAAAAAATATTAGTATATTTGGAGATGTTATTCCTCTGGGTCCTTAAATGTTTCCTCCATCTTCAAATAGTTTTAAGATTACTAATTGAGAAAAATATGAAAACATTTTCTGCACCAGAAATGCATAAAAATCTTCCTGTAAGAAAATATTATATCAAGAAAAGTATCAGCCAAGATTTCACTGTATGTAGGAACATCTCTGTCATTTTCTTTTAAATTACATCAAGAACAATCTGTAGATGAAAACAATTTTGTAAAACAAGAGTCCACTTGAATATCAAATACACACAAATGATAACATACTACTAAATTCTCAGCTTCAAAATATATTTCACCAGAGTATCTATGTTTTCAAATAGGGTTCTGTTGATATTTAAGGAAACTTCACATTTTAATCTGCTTAAAAGCAAATAAAGATTCTAGCTGTGGACACCAATCTGTGCTCGACATGATTAGTCACTATATCGATTGTTAGAAATGGACACAGCGTGTCAGCCTTTGTTTTGGGGTTTTTTTCCCCTAAGAGCAGTTTATTCAGACTTGGGTTGCAGTAATGCACTATTGATAATTGTTGTCCAATCCAATTTTTCTTCTTTATTTCCTTTTAGCCAATAATTTTCATGATGTTTAAGAGCACAGTATATTTATCTTCATGTGCAATCTTATTAACCGAAGTGCTAAAACTAATCATCACTTACTTCTTTGGAACTCATTATAAATCTGGTTTGAACTTTTCAGCACCATATCAGCCTGCAGCTACATCAGTGCTATTTCAGATCACAGCTGCCCCACTTCAAAGTAAACATTTATAAGAGTAGGTAAAAATCCTCTACGAGGGCGCAAAGATTGTTCTTTGCAAGAACATCATTACTTGGCAAATTGTCAGCGGACAAATGAAAAACTCAGAAGATGGAAAGCTAGGACACTGCTGACAATAGGAAGATGAAAAGTAAGGAGGATAACACAAAATTGTCACTTGGTAAAGGATGCCAGCAAGAAGCTTCAACATTGTTTAAATTGACTAGCTGGACTTCAGGAGGACACCTGTTGTGTCCATAAGATGCCACAGGGAAAGTATGTACTCTCCGTGCCCAGTGCACTAGAGATGGATCATTTTTGCCTTCTGTAAAAAGATTGAACCAGAAAAAACCCACACGAAAAACCTTCCAAAAACAAATCCCTGCTTCCCAGTCTGCAGCACAGTATTTGTCCCTCACATAAAGAAAAAGGGGAAAGCTCAGCTTTCTTTCAGTCTGCCATCCTATTCTGCTTATATTTACTAAAAATCTTTTATATGAAGACTAGAAAATAGAGATAAATCCATTAATAGATAGATAAATACATAGGTAGGGAGATAGAAAGAGAATGAGTAACAAATACTGCAGTCAGGCACGTGGTGCTGTTTGTCACTGCATAAACTCCTGATACAGTTTATCAAGAGTCCCAGAACAGAACATCTTTACAAATCATACTTTTGATGGAAACATTAGCAAAATAACTTCTCCTGTTTTGAGGGGGAGGTGGGGTAGGAGGGTGGTAGAACACACAGCCATTCCGACCTGGCTTGTGCGGGATATTATTATATTGCCCTTTTTGTGCTAAATCTACAGCCAGGCAAGTCCTTGCCCTCTGATCTTATCGGTGCAGCGCGACCATGATGAACGCTATGCTCACATTTCAATTTGTAAAGCAGCTTATAACAAAGGATATGCGCTACTCGTGTAACGTGTATGTGACTGGAAGGAGTAACATTGGCCAGGAAAATCTAGAGCGACTAATACCAGTGTTCACTTGTATGTTTGCAGTTCTTACAACATATACTGGGGCTGTGTAAATTAGTCCAGTTGGGACTGGTGGTGATAAAAGAGTGATCTTAACTCATGTTAGGCTCAAGACACCTGTAATGTCATAGGAAATTCTGGTTATGGAGTTCCTGACATCATAGAAACCTTCAGTAAACTCTATATGAAACTTGGCTGCTTTACTTCTGGATGTACCTAATCCATGTTTTAGTTCAAGTCAAGGTTTTGGTTTTTATCATGCCCATATGCCACACGGGCCGTGATCTTGGAGCACAGAAACTGAGCTCGTTTTGGAATCTACACTCTTTTAGGTGAGTACACGGAAAGGTGCACTCCAGGAGCATTTAATATGCTTCAATTTGTGGGACTAAAATACAATTTAGCCTGCAGAAATAAAACAGAACTAGTCCAAAGTACAGCTTCCCTTCTCCCCTCCAGAATACAGATGTTGTGAATGGGAGGTCCTCACCACCAAATTTCTCTCTCCATAGATCTCATCCTATTGCGCTACTCTGTGTGCTAATGTAGATACAACCGCACTTTAACCAACTCTCCAAAACCTTTCTGCCTTAATGTTTTAGGTTGTCCGTTAGCTACTTTATATTCTCACTATCTGACTCTTTCTCTTTAGGTGTCTGTGGTTTTACAGATGTTTTTTTCCAATATTTGGGATGCTGATTGATATATGAACTAACTTCAGATACGTTGTTGGCACTCTTAAAAACAATAGACACTATTTCCCGACTCCTGAATACGGCAGAACCAGATAAAGCTTTTTCACATATCGGCAAATAACTTCATGGAAAAAAGACTCATGTTCATGTTTAAAATCAAATAGGTTCTTAAAGATCAGAAACATTTTAAACAATACGAATATACTAACTTTTAGAAAAATATGAGAGCAGTGAAAAGGTAAAACATTTTCTTGTAGTTGAGCACAACAAACTTGATGATGAATTCCATTGTGGCAGATGAAAGATGGTAATTTTCACTTGAAACATGCATTATATTATGAAACAAAAGGATGAATCATATATTTAAAAATGCTAAGACAAGTAGGAACACTACATAATTGTAAAATGTAAAGAAAAGAAAGATTTATAGACTGTCTAAAGAAGTAGGAGTACCTGTAGAAACCCTGAAGTCATGAAAGAAATAAAAGTTGCCAACAGTATTCTGTAAGTATTCTGGGTTTTGTGTCTTACAGCTGAAGTCCAATGTTTAGAAGGTATCAGCATAGATTACATCCTTTAAATATCTAATTCTGTAATTGTGCGTAAATTATGTAATTGCACATACATTTTGTCCTTAGGAAAGGATAAGCAGGTTTAGAAGGCGGCAGGAAGGGTATAAAGGTAGCATCCATGAAGTGAGAGGACAGGATCAGCAAAATTTGAATTTTGACACCCGGCAAGCCCTTGTTCCATCAAAGCATTTGTAAATCATATCAGAGCCATACCTCTAAAAATCCACAGAAATATGCACAATCTCAAAAGTAAAGCTATTTAGATTTTTTTTTACTGTGGATTATCTTAAACCTGAACTTTTCCCTGTTGTTAATACACGGAAACCTAAAACACCCCTGAAATTGGGAGTGCAGGGGGCTCATCAGGTAGTCTTGAACATAGGTTTTACCCTGTAATAACTCCAGCAGGAGGTAATGAGTTCACAGAAGGCCCTGTGCAACCCTTGCTAGTCCAGGTGATTACCAGAAAAACCTGAACCTCCACTGTGCAAATTCCCATAGGATGTATAAAAATACAGGCGTGGGACACAGGAAACAATCCAGCTCTATGTACTCCGGCTGCCTTTCCAGACTTTTTCTGCCTGGTGATTATAAAGCTTTGCAGCTATCAGTTCTTGGAAAGGAAAGGCTCCTGGAAGCATTACAGAAAGAAATTCCTCCAAAACTGAACACTAAATAAGCTTTTAGGATGTTTTCTGCTCCCGCTGCATTTCTTTATTTTCTTTCCTCAATTTCTTCCCATGTTGTCTAGGCAGTCCAGTATTTAATCCTTTGTACTTTGTAGTAGAATCGAAAGAAAAATGTTCCTTAACCTGATTGTTAGCCCTTCTATTTTTTCTTATTGTTTTTTAACAGAGAACTATTTTACAGCCTGTAAATACTGTTCCTACATGTCTATATTTTTGTAAATATTTACCAATTTATGTTAGAACAAATAGGAAATACTGTAATTATTTACAGTTACAGTTGAAACTGTGGGAATTACACACTGGAATACAAGAGTGTTGTACAGACTGGCCCCAGCAAGCTGAAAAAACACTGAGATACTAGAGACACAAAGATTCACTTCATATGGTATCTCAGGGCATCTCAACAATTTAATGACTAAATTAGAGTTATGGAAAAAAATCCATAAGAAGACTCGAGCATGTTATACCCATATGTGTTATATACATAAAGAATATATATATGCTATCAAAAATTAAGCCTCAAACCTTGTGAAAGGAAATCAAGTTCTAGCTTTAACAAAGATTTAGCTCACATTCTAAGGTGATATAGATCCACTGGTAAGTCAGTCCTTTTTTCATGTATTTAACGACAATTTATGCAATTTTAAGATTTACTGATTGGCTCCATATCTAAACAAATTGAAAAAATAAATTCAACAAAATAATGTAAGTTTGAAGTTTGAAGATAAAGATAGTATCCAGTAGTATGCAATGTCTAAAAAACCCCAAACATCTGGCACCAAAAATAAATATAGGTGCGAGTGCGATGATATTCTCAGAGCCATTGAATATATAGGTATAGAAATGTAATTGAGTTTTGGAGACTTTAAAAAAAATTACAATATTCCAATACTAGAAACAATCTGCTTAGTGAAACACATTTTAAAAATATGTGTTTGCCTTTTTCTCCTAAAATACACAGTTTTCTTGGCAAACAGTCACCTGAGGTGACTTTAAGAAGTGGTGAAAAGGAACCCACATTGCAGAGGACTTCCAGTGCCAGAAACGTATACAAAAATTGTTCCAAATCATTGATTTTTCCATCAGAGATACACCACTAAAAAAAACCCAACATATATATGTATATGATTTACCAAAACAAAGGCACTAGGTTTCACAGGAATAAACATAGAGATTAATGGAACTGCTGACATAATTTTTTATGGTATTAGGTATAAACATTTTGTGTCAGTAGACATCAATGGTACATTCGGTTCGTGGCAAATGTTATTTGGTGTCAATAATACACTGCTACTACAATTGTCTACCAGATGTGAAATCATGAGTGGGAAGGAGAAAAAACAGATCCCAAACATAATATATTTTTCAACTCTGTTTTCGATTTGGCATATCCTGCAACTGCCAACAGGCATATCCTGTCCCACACTTTGTACACTGTATGTATATATGGAGGTATATAGCTACTTTTTATTAAATTTTATCAATTTTACTCCTCCTTTACTCCTTGTGGTTTTACCCCGCAATTCTTATTGCAAGGAAATTGTTCATTTATGTTTAGATAGAGCAGGATGCAAAACAGACTGATGTTCTGGACATACCTCTATCATTTGTCTCCCCTCACCCTTTTTTTAAAGGATTAGACCACTGTCAGCAGCATGAGCATGATGAAGGCCCTAAGTAGGGTCTTCTTGCTGCCCAGAATTTTTTTCAGGAAAAAAAAAAAGTAAAAAATGTTCTGTGACACTGTTTATTGTTGTCATTGGTAGAAGTCTGGTGAAGATTTAAGAAAAAAAATAATACAAAGTTACTCTATTTTCCCATTGGGACGTTTGTTCTCTGTGATTCTCAGGGTTATGATTCTCAAGAAAGATGTAGTTTGCTATTTGCATACTTAAAAGCTACATCTGTGAGTTCTGAATTCTGAATAATAAAAATGAAAGTCTAGACCCTAAATGGGGGGAAGAAATCACTGTTACAGAAATAAAAAACTCCTTATTGAATATTCGTGTGATGGAAGCTGCTAAAATAGTCAGCTGTTGCGTGCTCTTCTCAGCAAGAATAGCAGCAAAATCAGCAAAGGAGGTAAATTCCTATTTTTTTAAGTGCAAGCAGCTTAGTTAGCTAAGGTATCTGTATTTTTTAAGATGGTGAACATTGCCTCCTATTGTGCTATGGATCCTTAAGTAAAATAGAGATGTAGCGCTGCAGCAGCAATGGCCAGCAATGAGTGGGAATATCATGGCACTCCAAGGCTCTGAAGTAGCAACACTAAAGCAAATCCTTCCATGCAGTGTGAAGTAACTAATTGACAATCATCTCACTCGAGCGTTTACTCAGCCACTGAATTATCTGAGGTCTGCTGTGTTTGCATTTCCCTCCCAAGAGAAGAAAAACAGAAAATTCTTTTATTTAAAGCTGTTTTCTCCTCCAGTGTTTCATCCTTTAATCTTCTTGTCCAAAAGCTCCCTCAGTGACAACATCCTTCCCACCCACACAACTTCTTCACCGCCCTTTTACAAGTCCTGGGTTTCTGTTAGCCTTTTTTTACACATAACTTTCCATTCATCCAACTGCTACATCAGTAAAATTTGATAACACTGATCATTAAGGTAGTTGTTTTCTTTGGGCTACAGCCTGAAAATTTGCTTGAAGAAATGCTGAGCTATTTGACATTTATTTGATCACGGACTCAAGGACAAAGAATTTCCAGGCTTACATCCAAACTACATCCTGTTTGCAAGCAAACTGCATTTTGTTGTATATCCTGTCATGGTCAATCAGAATTGATAGTCCATCCCTGATGCGGTTGTACTCAGCTTCTCGAACAGCCACTTGACGTATTCAGTAGGATTATGTTCTTCCACAATATACGCAGAATTGCATGGCGAAGACTATCCAAATGGCACACAGATGGCATTGAAATACCTCACATTGAAATTTTGTTGTGTTTCAAAATGCTGATAAAAATACCGTTTTCCTGAATGCTACACCAATTCTTATATTACTTTCTGTAAGCTTCTTGCTTTCGAGGTCCCTCAAAATATAGTGATTTCCACTGCTAGTAAAATCCCATGTGTCATACAAAAGATATATTGTGATTTTGGTTTTTTTTCCCTTAATTTATTAAATTACAAAATGACACAGGCAGATTAATGAGTCCTTTCCTAAACAAAGTCCAATGAAATATCTAAATCTTTCCTCAGTGCTTAGACTGGGACTTGGGATCAATAAAAACTGTTGCCTTGGGATCAGTTTTACTACGAAGATTACTGACAAATTGATTGTTAATCTACTGCTCTTATGCAAAAAAGAGACCGACAGAAAATGTCTGGAAGCTAACTGCAGGAGATTATCTATTCCACCTATTATGCAGGATCAAATATATCTGCCAAAGGTGTTTGCTTAATTCCTGTAAAAGGTCATTGTTGAAAGACATTCTTCCACCTCCTTTGAAAGCCATCATGAATTAATTTCTTTTCTTATCAAGCCTAACCATTTTTTAGTTACAAAAAAAAAAAAAAACCCCACAACCAAAAACCAACAACAACAAACCCAAACCAAGTAACAAACTGATTTTTTCTTATCTCATTTGTAGGAAAAACAGTTAACCAGCCATTTCAGTACACTGGAAGGGTTATCACATATCCATCCCCAGACCTAACCTTTAAAGAGGAAAAAAAACCCTGTTCTTTCTTCACACCTCATATTTTGAAGTGTTAAAATTAGTGTCACATTTCTCTGGTGGGATCCCTGCAGCTCGGCTGCCTCTCACCTCCAAACCAGGCAGTAGTTCAGTAAAGGCCTAACTAGCTCTTAACGGAGTGCAATGTCTCTCTCTAGCAACCACAAAATAATAATGACTCAAATTAAAGGGCTTGTTATATTATCTCGTCTGCTGCCTTTTTAGTTGTTACCCATTTTATATCTGTGATTTTAGTTATTTATTTTTTTGCTGGGTGTAGCATTTTGCATTTATCCTTCCTAAGTTGTTTTCTTCTTTGTTTTTTAGCAAATTCTCCAGATTCATTAAAATCACTTAAGTCAAATCACTTAATACTATCTTTCACGGTATTTTCTATTCCCCTTCCTTAGTGCAAGAACAGGTTTTACAAGCACAGTGTCTATTCCATGGACAATTATGTCCACCCTATTCCAAGTTTTTCCTGTCCTATGGTTTAGGAGTTTAAATATTTAAAACAAGGGCACACAAGAAGAGTATGCTGAAAGGACGTCAAAATATCAATCCATCAGGAGCTATCAAAGATAGTCTTGAGTCACCAAATCTACTGCTTTCCATGATTTAGTTCCCTTACATGATGTTTCAAGGAAGGCCTTCAATAAACATTTATAAACCTTCAGAATATCCTGAAGTTGAAGCAGTCCTTTGTTACAAGTCACTACCAAGTAGAAGCTCTATCTTACATCAGTCACCCAGAATGCATTAATTTTCAGTGGGTAAATTCAGATTCCCTGAATTCTGCTTCTGCTTAAAACAATTTTAATGCATTTCCCCAATCCACAAAGATTGTCCTGCCCAGTGGGTGTACTTTTGAGAGTGCTGTAGAGGCGAGATAGTTGGGGAAATACTTGACAGGATTTAGAGGTGAGATGCAAAGTTCCTGGCCACACTCACTCGCGAGCATATTGAGGGGAAGATCATCAAAGCACCAAGAAGATTTAACGTGGAACTCCAGACATCCATGACCACAAAGTGCAGCCACCAAGGAATGACATTCTGAACTTTGCCTCTTAAGAGGTCTAAGTTCTGCAATGATCCGTTGACATCCACATGTTCAGGTTCCTACTGTCTAGGGTCCGAAGGCTATTTAGATTACCAATTAGGCTCTGTTACATTACCAATTAACAATATATAGGCGCCTCCAATCATTCTCCCATCGTGCCCATTAGATCAAGTCTTGCACAAAACATAACTGGAATCCAAACTTCCAGGTGCTGACTATGTGTCTTATTAAGTGAGTAGTCAATTTTCTCTCAGAGGAAGTGAAACACCTATTTCCAAGTTGCAGTCCTTTCTAATTAGCTTTGAGTCTAGGCCTCTAACAAATCTTTTACCTTTTATTTGTGACTAAACTCACTCAATACATTTTACAGGTTGACAGCTTATAGTGTACATTTTTTGGCTTACTATTATTAAAAAGCAGCAGGTCTATAGAATAGATGCAGGCTTGCTTTGGGATACTTAAAGAAAAATAATCGAGTCATCTGCATTCAAATACAGAATAGCAGTTTCAGTGAAATTAAAGATCAGTCTTAAGTGATCTTAAGTGAAGATCACTGCAAGCTTGAAATATTCCTCTTTTCTGATGACAGTGTTCTTTGATGAGAAAATCAAAACTTTCATATTTGAAATAAGAAAAATAATAATAATAATAAATCTCATCAGTAGAATACCAGGAAAACTGTCAGACACCTTTAGGCAGACGACTAGTGTACAGAGAAAAGAGAAATCTATACATCTTAGTCAGGATGGGAAACAAATCATCCTCCCAACCCTCTGTACAGATTATTTTCCTTACGTCTCCAAAATGATGGAAAAGATGTATGACACTACAATGCCAAGTACTTTCTATGTGATACAGTCCTTAGGCATATGTGGTCCTTCAATATAAAAAGGTACTTCCATATATTATCTAAAATGAAGAGCTTGCCATGCTGCAAATATAATAAAGGGATGCTGATGCAATATGATAAGCTAGTACACTTTCTTTTTCCTAGAATCTCAGCTTAAGTTTTGACTAATACACATACCAGAACTCTGCAGTTTAAAAAATCCTTATGTAAACACAAGTTCCATTGTTTGCAATGTCCAAATAAAATTGACTCGGAGGTTGTCATATAATTTTTTGGAAAGAGAATGCATCACAGCTTATCATCAGAACAATAATTTTTAATATATATAAACGATTGTAAAGTAGTGCTTGACATTCTCCAAGGAAGAGTAAAAAGAAAAGCTGTTAATCTGAAAGCGTGCTGACAGTGACACAGGGACTTCCCACTTCATAGCTGCTACTTAATGCTCACAAAGCACACCGAGTTATAACATAAAACGCCGAGTTATAACATGAAACACTGAGTTATAACGTGAAACACCTTTGAACTTCAATGCACGCATAGATACATCCCCTCTTGCTCACCTCTAGCAATTTCTGTTTAGAGATAGGAGCTCAACCTTTGTGATGTTACACTTCAAAACAGCGTGTCATTTAGCATCTCCGAACTTTCAGAAAAACAGGAACGTACTCCAGAGTTCGCAGATACTTGTGAAAAAGCAATCCAAAACTTCTGTGCCAAGTGATTCAACTACTGGGGTCAGTATTTTAAAAAAAAATAAAATAATAAATCCACTCTGAAGATCCCCATAAAACATTCACTGTATCCAAGCACTACCTCTTCATTTTACTCAATTCTGTCTCTGATTTCTTTAGCAGAAACAAAATCCCCCGTTAAATCGGTCAGGTTTTTTGCCTGATTTTTTATGAACACACACACCTGACATCTACATATAGCGGCCTTCCAGTCCCTGAAGGGGGCCTACAGGAAAGCTGGGGAGGGGCTGTTTGCAAGGGCATGTAGCGACAGGACGAGGGGCAATGGTTTAAACTAGAGCAGGGCAGGTTTAGGTTAGACATGAGGAAGAAGTTCTTTACACTGAGGGTGGTGAGACACTGGCCCAGGTTGCCCAGAGAGGTGGGGGAGGCCCCATCCCTGGAGACATTCAAGGCCAGGCTGGATGAGGCTCTGAGCAACCTGATCTAGTTGACGATGTCCCTGCTGACTGCAGGGGGTTGGACTAGATGGCCTTTGGAGGTCCCTTCCCACCCAACACATTCTGTGATTCTATATGAATTGCTGTTCTGCACTCTATATGTGAATAAAAATAAAGAGTAACCTTAATAAAATTAGTATCTTCATTTTTCACCTGTTCCTTTGACCCTATTTAGAAGCCATGTAGATCACATGATGAATAAGATATTATTAACCAGCCATGAATAAATGTTCATTTTTTAATATGCTTTTACAACTCTCAGGGTGCTCAGGTTTTGCCAATAAATTAAAAAACGGCTTCCTAAACTCATTTCTTTCACAATTGCTGTTAATAGCAATGGAAGAAGCAAACTTTGTTTACATGCCCATGAAGATGTTCACCTGCTTGTTTTGTCTTTTGCCTCCCACTATGTCAGACACTCTGAATTAAACATTACCAGCATTAAAAACCAGTTGAAATAATGTAAATTTGATAAGTGAGAGTGCAAAAAAAAATTTTAATTATACTTACTTGTGATATCTTCTATTTCATCATTATGATCAGCTGAATTTGATTAGGTAAATTCAGCCTTACTTACAATGTTTAGACATTTCCCATTAGCAAATGGGAAGATTACCGGTAAACAAAGCCAAACAGTTAGAAGGTTGTTCAGGATGAATTAGAACTTAAAATTCATATACTAAAGTTTGGTAATCACTTTTTGCCAAGTTTACACTACAGTTTGCATATCATGAAGAAATTTCAGAATTATCTTACAAATAGTACTCATGTTCTTTTTCTTAAAAAAAACCAACTCATTTTGTCTGAACTACAGATGTAGAGGGGGTCTTACCTTCAAAATTTTATTTTATACGCTCACAGAAACTGATGTGAGAACTTTTTCATATTTTTCAATGTAGCAGTAGAAGTCAAATTTCCTCAGGATGCATATAATTGTCATTCCACAGATTCTCATTACAGCAGACAATTTGGACCCAATCTTTTCA
This sequence comes from Sterna hirundo, assembly GCA_009819605.1. Lineage (NCBI taxonomy): Eukaryota > Metazoa > Chordata > Aves > Charadriiformes > Laridae > Sterna > Sterna hirundo. The sequence continues at coordinate 3,843,071 of CM020441.1, forward strand.
TATGTTTTCTTGTAATATGTAGAGAATGCACAAAAAGGAAAAAAAACAAGTTCTGGAAAAGAGGCGACAGACCTATAGGATAAGAAGTTATATAAAGAAATCTGAAAGAGTGGAAAGCAGAAAAATGGAAACTAGTTCTAAAAAAGGTCAAATACTTAATACACAGGACAGTGGTTTAGCATTTGGCTCCATTAACCTTAATGAGACTAATTAATTGACTAAGTGCTAGGGGAACAAAATTAAGGGAACAGTTCATCTCAACATTTAAAATGAGGCTAAACAGTGTAAATATTTTTTTAGGTTTTGATAGTATTCTCTAAAATTAGAAATAGCTATATTTATTCCTACAAAAAGAATAAGTATGTGTTTAAGCAACAGGAGAATTAGTAAAGGAGGAAAGTGTTTTTCTTCTTTTAGTATTTTAAATTACTCCTGAAAATGGTAAAACCTCATTCAGATTTCAAAATTTTTGACACAAGCATTTTCTGCTTTAAGTTTAATTAAGTACCTCAAGTGTTGAGTCTAGAATTGCTACAAGTTTAGTGAAATTCTACAAGAAGAATTCTGAGCATCACTCTTACTCAAATTATTGCAATTACCTGTAAATATTGAGGATTTAGCATGGATTATTTATGCACCAAAGCATTATAGACCCAAATTGTGAAAAAGTTGAGTGCAGTATGGTTTGTTACGCCACTGTAGCTCACCAGAGAAGACTAAGCACTGATGCAAGCTGCAGCTTTTAGTAGAGTTTTTTTTTTACTGTAAAAAATAATTCACATTTTTCATAGTATATATGTTATGAAAAGAGTGTGCAATGCTCCTACAGGCTATTTCTAAAGGTCCACCATCATTGGACCTGGGCAAGGATTTTTTTTTTCCTGAAATCTTCCCAATACCTAGATAATATAACCAAATTAAAACACAATAAATTTTGAAATTTTTGAAATGCGTTTCTTGCAGTCACATTTCCATTTTACCTTCTTTCCTGTTTATTCCTGTCACTCTAACATGAAACAAAACTACCGCTGAAAAACACTGCAGTGGGTAACTCAGTAGGCTGCTGTAGCAAAAGGAGAATTTCCTGGTTGCTTTTGGTTTGCATCCAAGTAACCTTTATCACGGTTTACTGTTTTGTGTTTATTCCACAAAGGTGCCATAAAGAGAAAAACTTCCAATGCCAATGTCAAAACCTCCACTCTAGTCCAACCTTTCATGTAAAATTTTTGCTGGTGGTCACTCGTGTCCCTTAAAGGACCTTGGAGAGAATCTGAGATATTTTCATTAAGTAAGTCATGGTAAAAAATTAAAGAAAGGATAAAAAAACATAATGGATGAGAGTAGAAGGAAAAGAACACAAAACAGTTTGATTAATTCACAATGTCATATGACTATGTAAACCAGAAGCTTTTATTCACTTTAGCTTTTACTGTTTCTGCCCTTTCTAATGTAATTAAGGACATTCATTTGAAGTTATGCTTATTGAGCTATTTGTTTAAAAATCAATATGCTTTGAAAATAATATCTCTAGCTTCTACATAAATTTCTTTTGAATTAGAATTGTTATTTGTAATTGGAAGAATGAGAAGAAGGCTTACTTTAAATCCTGGACACTTGTGTTCTTACAGGCAGAAATGTCTCACTGAAAGAAATGCAATGGACAGTTTAAATGAATGATTAAATACCTGATTATTTATCTTAATCCATAATTTTGTCTGAACATGTTGTTAACTCAAGAACATTTCTTTTAAAAATGCATTTTTCCTGCTGTCTAGTGTGTTTCAGTTTAAATTAACTGAGCTCACTCTCTTTGATAAATTTGTGTCTAAAAGTGAAAATAAATGTGCAGAATTTCATAAACCTTAGTGATTGATGACTTTTTTCAAGCTACTGTGTTAAAAAAGAAATATTTCGGGGTGGTACAATTAATATAATCTTTCAAGAAGTGAAGCATTTATTGATATTTGTACCTGCTAACAGAACATATATATTTTGCTTATTTTTATTTACAATTTCACATTCAAACAGGATTATTTACTCCCAAAGAATCAAGGGATTATCCTTAAAACTCATGAGACAAAACCAAATGATAAAGAAGTTATTTATTCTTTGTTTTGTTTCTGGTTTGGGATTTGTACTTAGTCTTCTCTTTCTTGACATGTTCAGCTTAATTCAGATCACTTTATAAAACTTCCCCAATTCATGTTAGAAGCATTCACATCTTTGCTTTAATTTTTAAAAAGAATAAAATAAGATTTATTCATTTTTCATCTAATGTCATGATTCCTGGAGATGTGATTGAAAAATCATTTATGGAAGCAGCTGTGTGTCTACTGAAGCAGTTCCCTCCCCCCCGGCAATTCCATGCCTGTTAACACCTGAGTTTTTACCCAGTTTTGAGACTCTCTAGATTGAAAATGGTTTTTTTAACATTTTTCAGACATTTGTTTTTTCCTAATACCGACGTGTGTACATTAAGAAGTTCAGTAATAGGTTTTCTATCTCTTATAACAATATCTCATTCCATTAAAAAATAATAATTACACAGTTTTCAGTCACCAGTATTTTAAATTTATTGAATTTTGAATTTAATGATAAGTAACAATACAGTATTCAGTAAATAGAGAGCAGATGCTGTCTTGTTTACTTGCCCAGTTACACAACCTTCAAGCTAAATCGTGGTCTTTAATAGAATTAGGTATATAGATATTGTAACGTGATATGAGTAGTTTAATTGCTTTCAATTATTCTTGAGGAAATCACATTCCTAGCTGCAGCCTTTGACTTTGAAATACTGTTTGTGTGCCATTCAATTACACAAATCCTGTGGTTGAAAGGGGTAAGTAAACTACTGCGCTATCTAGATTGTTAAGAGCAAAATCTATTTGGAGTTTACTATAAGTCCTTATCTTACTACCATAAGAATTACCAGGATAAATAAATTAAGAATTGCTAATATTTTTTACATAGTTTTCATTTTCAATACAAAATATGTAGGAGTTGGTTCAGAATGAAATGTACGGGGTCCAAGTCATTCATGAAGGTACTTATCCAAAACCATTGAAATACTATGGAATTTTTTGGCTAGCCTGGGCTAGCTTTTTTAAATAGTTTTGTTTTTTTTTTTTTTTAAGAGGAAAACTGTATTAGACTTAATCACATCAAGAATTGCAATTTATAACTACCAGTGAACTATGTGTGCACCAGTTACTTGTAATTGCAAACACTTAATTTTCAGATACTCATTTTAAATCATCTCGAGACAGATTTTTGGTTGTTGAGGAATTTCTGAGATACAAAGCCTGGGGTTGTCAAAATCTCCGTACTAAGCCCATCTCATTTCAAAATGGCATTCCAAACCCAAATTTGTCTATCTAGGTCCATTTTTTGACAACTGTATGTTTGAGGCAGAAATTCCACGTTCTGTGGTGTAAGTGGAAGTAGCAGTGTTGGTCTATGGAAATCTATTTCTGTGATCTTAAGTCACTGCGGCTAAAATTCACTATGTGCTAATTTGAGTTACTTCTGAATAAAATGATTTGGGCTCATCAGTGAGATATTTTTTCATGAATTTTATAGTGTTTGAGTGATTGTAAACATGCCTATTTTGAAAATGGTTTTACTGAAAATGACAGTAAATCACCTGTAACAAAACTAGTTCAAAACCAACTGTCATAAGTCTGGCAGTTGTTAATACAATATCTTTTATTGCTCTGGAGGCTACTTGGACTGGTCAGACCTAAGACTGTTAAGTTGCATTTCATCTATCGCTTCAGGGTTCTGCTGAGGACATGTTATTTCACAGATCAACACAAGCCTGCGGTTAAGTCCCATCCTTTATGAACGTGACCTGTGGAAACTTTAGCTACATTTGACTTCTGATTATTGAAGCTATTTCATTTGTTGTTTAAGAAGGCCCCTTTGCTGAGATCTTGCATCATCTTTGGAGAAGAAAAGGATGTGTAAGACCACTCGAGTTCTAACACCTGTACAAACAAACAATCTAAAAGAAAGAAAGTGAAAGAAAATTGGGAAAGATGCCTGGTCTTATCTTCTTCCAGTCAAAATACAAAGTGTCACAGCTACTTTAGAGTAAAATGTCTTACTCATTCTTGGTTTAATGGAAGAGCTCCACCCTACTAAGAAAACAAATAGTCCTTCAATGGAAAATAATATTCTAATGAAGGAGCACATCCACTTCTTCCTTTTGGGGGGAATGGGTTCTAGTTAAACTACATGGCATCAGCAAATTGCAACAACATACTCCAGTTTGCTTACTGCTATTTTTAACAGAATCCTACTCTAGCTTTTAGCACTGTGCGTCAGGATAACAACCTGAGATACAAAGGCAACCAGCAGAACTACGGATGCAGTCACAATCCTTTCTCTGCTGTCCTCCGTCACCTTCTCCAAATAGAAACCTTTTTATCACAGAAGTCAAGGAAAACCTATGAAGAACCTATCCAGTTTAAGTTACAAGTAGTACTTATCACTGTCAATGCAAGATTCCATCTGATTCGTCTAGATCCAGTATTTGAGATACACATTGCACAGTTATTTTGTTATTCTTAAGAGTCTAGTTGTTTTGTTTTGTTTTGTTTTGTTTTTTTTTTTTAAAAAGAAAGCCTTTTCCCAATTAAGATTCTGTTAAAAACTTCATAAACCAGTAAGGCGAAGGATAAGCTGGGTCTTTCAGAAGGACATGATGTATGGGAGCCTCATCAAAGTAAAGATCACTGCAGAAAGGAATCAGAGAAAATCAGTTCCTTTTCAGCTTATCATGAAAAAATGATCAAATTTCTGCAGTTCTTGAAGAGGCTGGGCAACACCAGGAGAATTTATCCTATTTAAGTCATTGCTTCTCAAGGTAATGAGAGGAATTGGATTATCTGGAGTATCATGTGGCCCCCAAACTTATGGGGAATGTTTATTAACAAGCTTCCAGCTTTATGACTCAAAAGAGGATTTGGAAAAGATTCTACATTCTTGTCAGCTTTGGAAATTTATTTATTGACCTGAGAATTCAGGTTCTCTCTATACATTGCAGAAGTTGGCTTTGAGTTTCTGCTAGCGTTATTTTTTCTCAATATTTTCTTTTTCTCTTTCTCTTTTTCTTTTTCTCTTTCTCTTTTTCTCTTTTTCTTTTTCTTTTTCTTTTTTAATTTTCAGAAGAGGAAGACTAGATTGATCATTAATGAAAGTGAATGTGATCAATATATAGATCAATCAGTTAACATAACCGCAAAAAAGAATAATGCTTGACAGTTGAAGAAAAGTCAGCCAAAAAAAAAAACTTTTCAAAAGAAATTTAAGCTGATTGGTTTATGATAAGACATTTGAAGTGGAAAAACATAAGCCAAAAAGACTTTTCCAAAGTAATTTAAACTGATTGGTTTATTATAAGAAATTCAAGGTGGAAATATATAATAACTGACTATGCATTTTATATAACCTTTACTAGACATCTTAGATCATACAGATCTGGCTAACTGCCAATAAATTGCAGTAATGGTAGTATAGTGTCCTGTATCTGAATGGCGTGCATAATATTTCCCTTCTTGTAATTATCACCACAGCATGTTACTGACTTTCTTAAATTCATGCAAAAGAACCCCCCAAACTGTAACGATTTTATAAAAGATCAGGTGGTACCTGCTACAAAAGGGGGAAAAAAGGGTAAAATTCAAAGATAAAGAAAGAATATAGCTTGACAAAATGTGGTAGTTTCACTTGCAAGAGTCCCTTGTAACGTTGAGCCAGATGTGCTAGTATGCCCCAATAGTTCTTGACAATTCGAGTGAAGGTTGATTTATCTGGCCAAAATATACCAGCAAGTTACTATCATTTACTTCGGATTATAGCCTCATGAGTTTGTTAACCTTGAATTTTCTTTGAGTTCAGCAGTTGAGAGAGTAGCTCACAACAGCAAAGTTCCATTACGTTTAAGTCAACGTAACTTTAACATAATTTAAATGAAAAACTATAAATCAGTATTAGTGTACTAAGAAAATGGACCCGGCGTCACTACAAAGATTTCTGAAGCATAGAAAAAGTTTTGAGGATGGTCCAGAGGGCCTTTACTAATGACTCAAAGCGAACAGGCTACTCTGTTAACTCTGACTTGATGTTGGGAAGGCCAAAGTGATTATACGAGTTTACCACAGAAAACATCCTAGAGCTTTTCAGCTTTGAAGATGTTTGAATATTTGTCTGATGGGATTCAGGAAACTGTTCAAATACTATATACAACCTTTTATCAGGAGATAACTGAGTATATTTGTTCCCCAAAGGTAAAATTACTGTTGGAGCTAGGTTGCATTAGAGACTCATAGCTGAATTTATCTCATTTATCTGCTTCTAAAAGTCAGGCATCAAATAAAGAGTCAGAAAGTTCTGAATCAAAAGAATTTGCAAAGATCAAAAGAGAAATCAGAAGAATGAATGACTACCATGAGATACTTATGTACTAAATAGACAGCCTACATGATAAATATACCCAGTTATAGTTGTGTGAGAGTAATTTAACTCCTAAAAATCTGCAGAATTAGTGGTGCTCTTTAAAACAGAACCAATGTCAAATTATATAGGTGCAACTAGTGACTATACATTCCCATTTCTCTCTCCAGCATGCAAAAAAAAAACCCACTTAGGCTTTCTATGCCTCCTTTCCTAACCGGTACAATGTGTATAATGACACTTCTCCTCTTCACAAGAGTTGAAAATATACAATATTGTGGTCATGGGACATTTATAAAATTGATTAAAGTAATATAGAACCCATTAAAAATCTGCATTACTATTTTTCCCCTTATCTTTCAAACAATTTATATGTTAAGAAAAGTACTTCAGCATTTAACTGAGAATCAGACCTGGAAAATGGCTTGCATGGGAAACACTATATAAAAGAATTTTTTTTTTATAATACAGTCTCTGCTCATTGTTAGTTTTTTCTAATGTTCTGTTTTTATGATGTTTTCATACACTTTTAAAATTTCTGATCTCTGATGATTTTCACCAGGAGAAGTAGGGATTTTGGGTTAAGGAGAATTGAAATATATTCATCAGAAAAAACCTGCAGTTTGCCTTGAAGTCTGTTCTCAGGTTTGTCTTTTGGTCTGCATTTGAAATTCAAATTGCTGTCAAAATGACCTCATGTTCTTACTTAGCAAAATCGTTTGTGCTAAAAAGTGCTTCCTCTGCTTTACTGTAGGTCCGTAAGGCGACTGTTTCACAAGATACAATATAATCACATTGTAGTAGATGGATGAGGATTAGGCTGTGACTGTTTATTTCCTTCTTTTTATTATTTTATTATTGAAAAGCCTCTCATTTCACCTAACATTCCCATGTTCCTTGGCATGGAAAGGTTTGTGCTAACTAGTTTGTATAGGTAAGAGTCTTGAGCCCGAAGTGTACAGCATAATTCACAGGGAAGAATGAGGGGGAGCAGACACATGTCCCTGATGACAAAGATGAGCTTGGAATGCGACCTGTGCTAGCGGGGAGATCGCCAGAGCACAGAAGAGTCCCCTGTGATGCACAGTTATTATTTTGGGGGCCAAAAAATCTCCATACACGATCTCTATAGCTACAGAGATGCAAAAAGGGCTGAAGCAAGGAGCAGGACAGGTCATCTGCATATTAACAACATAAGTGTTCAGGTAGCCTATGACATTCCTCAAAATGCTAGTAGGTGGTATATGAGACCTTTAACATCCAGCCCATCAAAAGAGCTTTTCTGGTTATCACATGTCCTAAAAATATAAATCTGTCTCCCCTGACCTCTGTGTTCTTTGCTTTCCAACTGCTTTGTGCGTTCTACGGAGGCACATGGCATTATTCTTTAAATACAGTGAACACGAGAACCAAGCACCTGGTAATGACCCCTGGTCTACTTTTAATGATCTCCACAGCCACAGTTGTGAAATTTCTGTTATCTAGGAGAGAAGTCAGAGAATCAGTTAAGGATCAGAATACATTTAGCAAAAAACCCAGCTTCATGATAACTGAATTGTTACAAAAATAAAAAGCAAAGCACATTAAGATTATATATAACAATAAAGACCTTCACCTTCTTCAGTATGTCAGCTAGACTCTACTTATCTCTTTTGGATTTAGCCGGAATCTTTCTCTAGCAACTTAAGAATGTCTTCCTGCTCTGATTCTATTGGCTAAAATGGTCGTTGTCTTTCCTCTTCCCACCTTTTGCAAGCACGAAAGGTCAGAGAACAAATCTCTTTTCCTCTATTAAGCAAGAATGTAGCTTCTTTTCTGGTTTGAAGACTTTCTTCCTTGATGCCTGACTGGTTATTGTGAGGCATGGAATTTCATGGACTTTCATGGAATTACAGTTTCCATTTCGCACCCACTGCTGTTATTGTATCACCTAGCACACTCCTGATTTTGAACTGCTTACCCATTGCATTATCCCCGCTATCCCTACAGTCAGTACAGATATATTGATAAAACATTGTATTTGACTTCCTGGATTCTTTTTCTCTGCTCATCAAATAAAGAGAAAACATGATACTGTGTATACTGAGACCAGGAATAGGATAATAGCTACTACTTCCTTGTGTAACTCTTCACTTCATCGGATATTGCAGGGAATTGGAAAGAAAAAACACTCCCAAACCTTGAAAACGGTTTGATAGAAATGTAAAATACGCTAAATAAATGCATATCAGTGTTTCAACTTTTTCCCCTGCTAGAAAGAGCTACTGTGTGGTATTCCATTAACATACGACTTATTTAAAACCAAAATAAATAAAATTTTAAAAGTGCTGGTCATCTCCAAAGAATATACAAGCACTGTCATGGTACTAATTTTCAAAAGTGTTGCTAATGATCGTTACTGGCTACAGCAGTTTAAGCCAATGAAAAGTGAAGAGGCATCTAATAATAAAAAAAAAAAAAAAATGAAGTCCTTAAATCATAGAATCACAGAATCTTCATGGTTGGAAAGGACCTTTAAGGTCATTGAGTCCAACCAAAATAAATGTATGAGAAACACATTTTCAACAGCTTTATGCTAGCCCAAAAAAAAAATGTTTTTCCCAGTGTCCACTTTCTGAACACTGCTTCCAACATTATTTTTTTTGAAATCCAGTATCACAATCAGAAGATCTTAAAGGAAGTATTACAGCCATAAGAAAAAGAGCTAGAAGTCCAGAAAATGTCTAACATCAGAACTCTGAACAAATATCAAGTGCAATTAACAGGGGAAAAAAAGGAAAAGTAATCATTCCTCATTTCACTTAATAGGTAGCATTGCTCCAGCATTGTAGCTAAACATTCCATACTAACAGCCAGGCTGCCACCCATTCATCCTTCCCCAGGATATAAATTCTCCCTGCCTCAAAATGGAAGAAAAATGAAACATTCAAGTGAATAGTTCCAAAGAAATTACAGCTTTTTGATCATAATTTGTAATTAATCCATGTCATTTATTGACATTGAAAGCTGTTGAGGCAGAGAAATCTGAAAAAATTTTTAAAAAGTTAGGATACTTATTTAGCATATCCAGAATAGTCAGAGCTATAATTCCTGTAACATTTTTGAAACAGATATTAAACTGCAAATGTAATTGGAAGATTAATATATGAACATTTAATTCTGCCTGCCAATTTTACCCAAGTTATTCTCTGAAATACCAATTTCTGGTCATTATTAGAGATATGGGACTGGACAGGCTTCTAGCCTGTTGAAGCATGGCACTTATTATGTTCTTTTGTCTCATTGACTTAAAAATGGTGTAAGATTCAAAATAACTAATTGAAAAAGCCTTTTCAACTACTGACTCAAGTTAAACTTTACAAAACTGTGTGGAGTATTACTCTTTCATATTAATCTATAATGATGTCAGTTTACTTACAACTTCAAAGCCTATGCCTCCTTTTTCTCTTTTTGCCCTTTTCAAGGGCTTTCTTCTTTTAAGAGATATATGATATGAAGTTCTGTCAATGTATCAAGCACAATAAGTCTATGCAGAAAAATGTGTTTGAGCGTTAGTTCTCTCTGGTCTACATTGTTTATAAGGAAAGACAGCTCATATATTGCTTGTTATTAATATCCAAGAGTGCTGAATAGCAAAGAAGGAAAGTTTCCACTCACAGAAACCTTTTATCTTGACTCAGCTGAAAGTTAATATACTATAGTCTCAGTTAATAGATGATCAAAGACATAACCCAGTGTGAGGATTAAAGAGAGTTCTGCTGTGACCATCTTCGTATATTCTGCACAGCGAGGTATTAATGAAAGCAAAGATAAGCCCAAAAAACCAATATTGATTTTAAAAATGAAACCATCTTTTCATCTAAAATAGGTGAATATGACAAAATGTCACCGTGCACTTGAGAAACAACAATGAAAAGATAACAGCAGGAAATTAATTAGTTTACAGAAAAAGTGAGAATTTATTATATCAGGTTCTGATTTAGGAAGCCATTCCTAGTCATGAAAACACTTTAGTGTACGTTTAACTAGAAACATATTCATAAGTTCCATGAACTTTGATGGGCTATAACACATTCTTAAAGTTTAATATTAAAAGCAGATATTAATGCCTAGTATTGTTCTTGCTAAACTCAATAGTTTTTGCCATGAACTTCAAAGGAAGAAGAATTACACTGCTTTTCATTTCCCTTATAAAGCTAGTGTTCATGCTTAGTCTTATTCTGTTAATATTTTTGTTATCTGAATAGGAAAATAAAGTATTATTACAATATTTTATTGTCTTTATTTACTTCTAGATATTAAGTTTCAAAAAATAGGGCCGACAAGTATGTAATCTTGAATGTGGAATGTATACACTGGCTTGCTTGAAGACCCATGTTTTTAAATAAAAACTTAGAAATTTTTCTGTTCTTAGAATTATTTCCTCGTTTAAGTGCTTTATAAAGATTTTTAACGACTTTCTTAGTAAAAAAAGGGTTTTTTTGGAATAAATGAGACTATCAAATACTTACTTTTGATGTACATCTCATGGATGCGTACTTGAATATGTATATTTTAGAGGAAGTGCGCTGTGGAAATAATTATTGTAAAGAAATACTGCTGTGTGTGGAAAGCAGAGAAGTCAACTTGGAATACCAAGGGGACGGTGCTAAGGACAAGTTACATGAGGGAGTCAGACTGTGGATGGATTTACAAGTAGCACTGACTCTGTGGGTTCTTATGTCACGGCAAATGAGAGATGGAACCATTGGAACTGTGATACGTTGCCTTTCACTCCTGAAGAAGATGGGCATACGGACAGACAAATATTCTGATGTAGCCAATGCACTGGAAATACATATCTTAATTCTATTTTCAATTACTCGATCACAAAACCATCTTCTAAGTATTGTATGTCGAAGATTTATGCTCTAAAGGATTCAGGTCTTCCAGTCATTTTCAACTGACTAATAAAAATGTTCTTGAACAAGTAGATCTTCTTAAATTTTTAATTTTAATTTTTATGTTTATGCATATTGCATATATGTATGTGTATACATGTACTATGTAAATTGTATGGGTTATGTTGTATTATAATATTATGAAGGATGAGATTAAGCAAGTGGAGAAATAAAATAACAACTGTAGAGGCGCTTCTGTTCAGGAATATATGCGAGGCTTCAGAGAAGCGTGAAAGTTGCTGGACTTTTGCCAGGGAAAAGCGACTGGAATGAGTTGCATGTATAGGTTTGAATTCCTTTCTCCACAAGACAGTAGAGTTGCTAAAGACTGCCCAGGGAAAGCAGCGTATGGAACACAGTTACGTGTTGTACACCAGACCTGCTTCCAGACCTAAACCAGGCCACCTGCCACCAGGAAAAGCAGGGGATCTTGCAGTTCAATAGATTTCCCTACCGCTTCTGAATACAAAGGTGCCCCATTCCATTTTTTGCAAGAATTGATTCCTAACAAATAAGACTAATCTTTCATTTGGTATCATCTCAGTTGGTTACTTTATTGTAGCCTCCACTTTCTACATCAAGCTTTGTGATTTCTGTTTGTTATTTCTTTTCAGTTTCTCATTTCCCTTCTCTGTTTACCCACATTTACAGAAATCATAACATGAATCAAAAGACTTAGGTAATCAGAGCAAGAAAGTGTTTAGAAATATTTTATTCCCTTTTTTTTTTTCCTCTTTGGATAAGGGGTTTGAGCTTTAAAATGCTAGGCCTCGTGTATTTAATCCTTTATTCTTTTTCTGGTTTGTTTGGAGACGTGGATTAAAATAATCAAGTTTAAGTGAGATATTTTGGTAAAATTTTAATGCATCTGACTTCTGTTGCGTATATGTTGACTGAGACTTCCTAGGCTGCGCTTCTCACAGAATTCGCATAGTTTGGAGGCTCTGGTATATGGTGTAACGAGCCTATTAAATTATAAGGCATATTAAATCTATTATATATTATTTTATTATTACAAGGAAAACTTATAGTTTTACTCAATTACTCTGTTTTGACTTGTTTTCTAATAAAGATGCAGACACAGATGTCTATTCCAGGTTTAAATTGGGCACCTTAAGAAGAGGGGGCCCAACTGTTAGTGTCGACCTGGAGAAAGCCCAAATGTAGTTAAATTTTGCACTGAAATGGATGGAGATCATTCACATAATTGGTTACTGTGGCTCAGCTGCTGAGAAAGAAACCTTCATTTTAAGCCATTACAGTTATTACCAAAATGATTGTTTGCGTCATAACTTAAATTCACATGATTACACATTGGAAAATTTGTGATCCTGTGTAAAGAGTAACAAAATGGACAGGTTCTGTTCCTGTACACATGCTGCCCAATTTTTCTCATGAAACTAATGTTCATAATTCCCTACTAATTGTAGCTCTGGACAATGAGATCTTTCTGCATGAGAAAAATGTATCTAGCATATCAGCAACAGAAGTCCTGAAACAGTGCTTCCATCTAACCTCCTAAGGCAGCGTATCAATAACATTTTCAGAAAAGTTAGATACCTGCATCTGTCATATTCTGCTTGTGGAAATCACCAAAGCACAAGGAAACTTCTTTTATAAAAGAACTTACTTCAACCCGAGTTACACCAACTATGGTTCTTAATACTTTACACCAATTCTTCAATATGGTTTTCATGGTCTGGACAGAAGTTACAGACTAAAAGGCCTCTTCAGTTAACGAATTTGTGAGAAAATAGCTTATTAGCTACATCAACACAAACATTCTGAGGCTATTCCCTTTTTTTGTGGCATGACCCAGGCCAAAGCTTATGTAAAAGATTTTCTATAGAAGTCGCAAAACTATGAAACTCAAGGCAAGGCAAGGAACTATCTGTCACATTCCTTTGAAAACAGTCCTACATGAACTACCACTTGTTGAATATAATTCTGGGTGTGTGATTTCCATTAGAACAGCGTTAGAAACACTATTATGAAACCTCAGTTGTAACACAATTGAATAAAAAGTTTCTACCTGTCACTTATGATATAACGAAATCACTGGATATTTGATATTGTGTACAATTTCCATATATCTAGGTACTTGCAGTATTTACAGAGTTCTCCAGACATTTTGGAGCTACTCCTCTGTTAGCTTTGGACTAATGCAAATCAGAAGCAAAACATGACCTCTCAGAATAATTGTGTTTCATAATCTACTCTCCACTCTGAAAATTACTTAAAAAATTGAAAAGAGTGAAGCTAAAGTTCTCTGAGTTTAATGAAGACTGTGTCTGTGTTCCCTTGTGCAGAATTTCTTTCTTATTCCCCTTGTTTTCTAATTCCTTTGCCCTAAAATATGATTCTGACTAAGTGTAACTGTTTCCTCTTTGTGTATATGAGAACAAAGAAATATCAGCGTGTGGCTGCACAACAGAGGTACTATAAAATAAAATAAAAAAAAACATAAATAGTGTCAGAATAAAGAACTAATTATTTGGATTCAAGCAGAATGAAAATACCAGGTCACTATTTACCAATATTAAAATTCTCAAATTATCGGAAATATGGGCAACTAGAAATCAAAAAAATATAGCTAGGTGGGAGCTGGAGAATTTAAACCAAACATCCACCTCCTCAAAGCAGGACTAATAATCCCTAGATGATTACCAAGAATGTTTAGCTAGTCTGTAATTGAAAATTCTAGTGATAAGATTTCAGTAATAACCATAAACTATTTAGTTCAGTGCTTAAGTGTCTTTACATTTAGAAATATTTTCCCAATGTCCAGCCTGAATCTCTTTATAGAAATGTAAAATTATAATTTCATGTTCTTCCTATTCTGAATGAACAAGAGAGGCAGTTTTTAGCTTTCTCTTTGAAGACTGCTATCACATCTCTTCCCAATCTTCTCGTCTAGACTAATATACCTAAAGAAAATGATAGAGTAATTCTACACAAACAATTTCAGAGATAACTTGGGGAATTTGCCTTTTTCAGCCATGATGCAAAAATCCTACATTGCTATTGCAATATGATCTTGGTAAATAATTGGCGCAGATATGTTTTTATAAATTGTTCATTGCTAATACTCAGTCATCAGATCTTGTAATATTAGGAACAAAAGATTTTACAAATATTAAAAAAAAAAGAAGAAATTATTCTGGCATACACTAAATGTTGATAAATATCACCTCTCTGAAAAGTTGATCACAAAAATTAATATTAACTGACATAATTTTGGCCGATGTTCAAAAGCTCATATCATAAGGTGGAATTTATATCTCTTAAAATTTAAATCCAGGAATACTAAATGTATACTGAATGAAAACTTCTGTTGTAAAGGGTGCAGTGAGCTGCTAGGAGTTAAATGATTTTGAATAGTTCTGAGGTAATTTATCTTGTGCATTGCAAGAAATATTGACTCACTTGACACTTGTGTAGGTTATCGGGGTACAGCCGACTACCTCGAAATACTGTTTGAAAGTCATCTACATGACTGGAGATGCTGATCATTTAGAGAGGAGCCTGATGTGCTTTCATAACTCTCACTGAAGGAATTTCACTGAAGTATCTGTGGAATGATAAAAACAATTCCTGTTTTCTAGACACCTAACAAATAAAGATATTTTCCGCGTAATAGTGAAGTGATGAAAATGAAGTTAGAATTCAGACTACTGTTTTGCATTATCAACATAATTCCAAGATTACTGAGAGCCTAGGGTGGAGTTACACTGACATGTGACTGATGAGGTGGAAGTAGGAGTGTGAGAGCCATTGAACACCATGAATTTTCATAATATATCATCATTATGAAAACACCTGTGCTGAAGGACATTGTGCTGATACACAGGAAACCTCTTTTCTGTGGTTGACAGAATTTTCGTTTTGCCCTGCAATGGTTAGAAAGGAGGACAGCAGTGTCTGCTAAATAGAGTATTTGTAGACTACGAAAAAGCCTTCCACACTGATAACACATTGCAGACTTTTCTAGCAAAAAGGAGGCTGGAGGAAATCTTCCCCTTCTTTCAAGTCATTGAACTGAAAAAGAGCCTCTTCAGCAGCTATTTTTGAATGACTTTGCAGTTCTAATCTTCTGCCTGTCTGCGAGATGAAAGGACTGAAGGTATAAAAAAAAAGTTATTAATGATCTAGTTGGGACTAAGTGCATCCTCAGAAAGTCTGCAGATGATACAAAGCTGCGAAGGGTGCTTGATACACTACATGGTTGCACTGCCATTTGGAAGGACCTCAACAGGCTGGAGTGATGAGCCACCAGGAACCTCATAAAGTTTAACAAAAGGAAATTTGAAGCCTTGTACCAGGGTAACAGTAATCCCATATGCCCATAAAAGCTGGAGGCCACGTGGCTGGAAAGCAGCTTTGTAGAAAAAGACCTGCTGGTCCTGGTGGACACCAAATTGAACATGAGACAGAAATGTGCTTTTGCAGCAAAGAAAGCCAACAGCGTCCTGGGCTGCATTAGGTAGAGAATCATCAACAAGTTGATCCTTCCCCTCTACTCATCCCTGGTGATCCCAAATCTGCTGGGCTCCCCAGTACATGAGAGGCATGGACATACTGGAGCAAGTCCAGTGAAGGGCCTCAAAGATGATTAAGGGATTGGGCCATCTCTCATATGGGGACAGGCTGAGCACTGAGGCTGTCCAGCCTGGAGAACAGAAAAGGTTCTGGGAGGACTTCATCAACACGTATATATTCCTGTTGGCAGGAGTAAAGAAGGCAGAGCAGGACTCTGGCAGTGGTCCAGTGAAAGGACAAGAGGCACAAACTGACATACAAGAAATTCAAACATAAGAAAAACCTTTTCTACTGTCAGGGTGGTCAGACACTGGAACAGGTTGCCCAGAGACTAGTGGATGCCCCCTCCCTGGAAGTGTCCAAGGTCAGGCTGGATGGGGCTCTAAGCAAGCTGATCTAGTTGAAGATTTCCTGCTTATTGCAGGGGCATTGGACTAGATGATCTTTAAGGTCCCTTCCAACCCAAACCATTCAGTGATTGTATGAAAGATTGGAACAGTTTGCCTAGAGTGTGCATGGAGCCTCCACTCCAAAATGTATTCAAAAGCTAAGTCTACATGGTCAAAAGCCAACTGTACATGGTCCTGCACAACCATTTGTACTTGGCCCTGGTTTGAGCAGGTATGTAGGGCTAGACAATCTACAGAGGTTCTGTCCAACCTCAATTATTTTATGATTCTATGAAAAATAACTTCCCATCCCAGTGTTGCCTGGTGCCATTTTCCTATTTGGGTTCAATACAGTATTTCTGTGGACTTAAAGAAACATTGTCTGCAACAGTACGTGTTGAGCCCTCTGTGTTGAAGACTGTAAAGTACTCCATTCTCTCCAAAGTACATTCTACAAAAAAACCCACAAAGTAAGAAACAAGGAGGAAAACTAGAGACAGCAATATAAATAAACACATCCATTCTTCAAAGTTATTTATAGCTGAATGTGCAAGACTATTCCCTGTTTGGGTACTATAGTGATCAAGAAACTACATAGCTTCTTGGATATTCTGATATTTGTATTCCAGTATCTGCAGAGAGCACTGTAGTGAAGATCATCTATTGTTTTGACACCGTCATTGCTGGATATGATTATGTGTTAAGATATTGTCCTCTAGACTGACAAAGTTGTGCTGTTGCTTCGTAGATGGCATCTCCCTTATCAGTCATCAGTAAAAATGACATATATCTTACTTTGGAGACGTTCAGCAAATAATTTCCAAAAATCATTTCTTTCACAGACTGTGAAATAGGTATAGAACTCCCTTTATTGGATATCAGAGTTTTATAGACCAGGAACAAGGCACTCCCAGCTACAGTATAAAATGGACACCAGTTCAACTGCTGTTCTAATTTGTGTACCTACTATATTCAAACAGTTTTGATGAACCGGTCAGGAAAACACCAAGGAGTTACAGCTATAAGGACAACAGACCAAAAATCCCATACAATTTCGTATTTTGTCACCAGTACTGCTTAGCTGTTAAGGATAACTATAAAATCAGACTGAGGAGAATTAAAAGATTGCCTTAGCACATCTTAGCACTGTACATATATGCTGAAAGCAGGACAGTAATCGTATGTGAGCTCAAAATATTACAGATACTTATCAAAAGTGTTAAAGGATTATAAAGCTTTGCAGTCTAGAATTCAAATGCCAGCCATTAACATGGATACAGATGGCTGTAAATCTCCACCATGATCTAGTGCTTAATTAGACAGTGTTTTTACTGTTTTATCCATTGCACAGAATGACTGGCACTAATGTTATGAACAGGGATTTCATAATTTTGCTCCTTTATGTCCAAGGTATAGCTTTACCATAATGAGAGGTAGCTTAATTACTTTTTTCACTTAATTTGTTTAATTATTCACTTTTCATATATTTTTATGATGTCCGTTGCCAAAGAACCCAATATTTCTCAAACTTCCCACCAGCTTGTCAGCTAACTATATAAAATTACCCCATCCTCAAACAAAGCACAGATGTATTGAAGTTGTCTCTCCAACAGAAGCATCCAGGGTAAGACAGCCTGGATGTCATTTCTAAAATACTTCGCTCTTCTGCCATTCATAGCACAGCTTTCATATTTGCATCATAAGGAGGAGGAGGGGATACTTTATGACTATTTCTGATGTGCTCAGTGTCACATAAGCACTTTCATCAGAGGCCACAATGAATTCCAGTTTCCAGCCAAGAATGAGTAGGAAGGTGGGAAGCTGCCCCTGTTCATCTTGTTTGGTAGCTTGGTAGACCAGGATATGCACCTCCTCCTGGAAAGTCAGCCAGGTGTGTTTGACTCCTTTCAAGTTAAGATGAGCCCAAGAACCAGGTCTTTCCCTTCCCAGCCTGGTGCTCTAATCACTAGATATTTGCCAAAGGCTAGATTCTGGACTACAGGAGCCTGTACCCTGAGTGAACAGAGGTGCCTATGTAACTCAAATGTTTATCCTTCAGGGAGTGTCAGTAGGCCACCTGTACTTCTAGATAGCTGTCGAATTACTACGGATTTCTGAGGATCCTTCTCCTGATTTGTGGAGCTCCTTTGGTTCATTATAGATTACTCTTTTGGGGCACGTTCTTCCCAATTTGACTGTTTAGGAAACTTACTCCTTTTCCTTCATTTGTCCTACTGGCATAAGTCATTGTGCCCCATGACTCGTAAATGCCAGCAGAGTCATTCCATAATTTTGTGTAAGTCAATCCTTACTTATACTACTTGGAACTTTTCTGAAATCACCGTTCTGCTAACGCAGAGTCCATTGTTTTAGACAAACAAACAAATAAACAAATAACACCATACTTCTTGCAGTTCTGGTCAGGAGGGATTTTATTTAAAAAAAATAAAAACGGTCAAGCTAACTCTATTTGGTGCTATCTTTTTGGCTGAAAGCATGCTGATTGAAACTTCCTTGATTGTGATATTTACCATTTAAGCAGCTCATTCATTCAGAATATGTTTATAGGCTTAAGTGAAATTACTTTTTTTCCTGTGGCAGAGTTCCAGCATATTTTACAACTGATTCACAATAAAAGCTCAGAACACAGCTCATCCACATGCCACATTTCACACAGTGTTTACCTCATTAGTGCCAGTGGAGAAAGCCCAAGAGCCAAGGCATTTTCAATATACTATTTTTCAATAACTTTACACAAACAGATCTTTGACTGGTATAACATGTAGAATTAATGCATGTTGATAGTCAAAATATATCATTAATGCTTTCCTAACTATTCCTTCCTTCTTGTCCTAATGAGCTAACTTCTAGGTTGCTGACTTTCCTTGCCATCACACAAGCAATTCTAGCATCACAGATTTATATGACTCTCTAGCATGACAAGCTGATTCTGCTGATAGGAAGGGGGAAGAAAGATTAATCATGTACCAAAAGATGTTGACAGAATTATTCCCACTCGGTATGAAGGTTATTTGAAAAATAGAATTTTTATTTCTTGGCTGAGTCAACCCACTTCTTTTCAGTTTATATCTGTAACAGTCAAGCCCAGCCCTGTTAAAAACATGCTCTGCTTCTGCTGACTTCAATGTTTGGCATTTTTCAGGATCAAATACCAAGGTAACAGAATTAAAGATTCATCCAACACAAAATTTCCTTTTTTTCCTTCTTTGTCTTTTTCTATTTTGGGCTTCAGCAAGGATTAAAATATGCTTGAACTCTTCACTCATGTCATATTATATTTATATATGTGTGTGCGTATATATATAAATTAACCTGAGTGACATTTCTTAAACATACATAGATAATAATGGAGATAAGTCCTTGCTGAATAATACACTGAAATTACACTAGTGGAGGAGACCGAGCAAGAATATAAGTCACTCCTGATGTAGACAAATAGTTAAACAGTCATTCAGACAAAAGAATTCTTTTCATTGAACAGGATTGTAATCTTCAAAATCATCTCTGTTGTGATGTTCTCAAGCAACTTTCTCCTTTCAGCTTTTTCAACCTTGTCAGATGACTGAAAAAAGCATGTGTCTCCAGCTAATTGACAATAATGCCAATAAAAACTGGATAAAGTTGTTAAAAACACAAAGAAATGTGGATTTTTTTCTGCTTGACATAATTTAATAGTGTAGATATACTGAATACCTGTCTTACAGGATAATACTTTTAGGGTATTACCTTTGACAGATGATCAAGTTTCCTTAGGTCTGTGCTCTCTTAACTGATGACTCTGAAAATACAAAAAATGATCACATTAATATAAAAATGCATGATTCATTTTTAACTCGAACTACAAATGTTTTTTAACTATATATCTTTCAATTTTTAAGTTAACTAGCTTATACTACAGGGAGTCACTACAGATAGCAGCATGGTATGCAATGAAAGCACATTTGGGTGATCTCTGGTTTTGACACCACTTCAGTGAAACAAAGAAAATGGAAAAAAAAAAACCAAACATACAATCCCCTCCAGAATATTTGTTGTCAGCCTTGGATAAATTAAAAAGATTGAACACTGTTCTGGGAAAAAAATAAAAGAACAGAGCAGTGAAGAGCATTTAGGGCTGTTCTACATGAAATCATACCTGAATAGTCTTGTCTAGTCAAGAAAACCGGCAACATATCTCAGAGCTTATAAAGTCAGCAGAGAAAAACATTTCTTTAAACAGTTTTTATGATAGAAGAGACCCAGAATATTGCTGTGTCTGTTTCTATCCTTTTCACTTCTTATCCTCTAGTTTCATTTTTTTCCAAATACCCTTACTTTCTCTTCCTTCATCCTTCCCATAAGATTTGCAAAGACATTAGAAATATTTGAATATGGCTCCAGTTTGTTGAGCAAGTCTTTGAATTGCCTCTTCAAAGGATAAATTTTCAAATAAGGGATGCTGACTACAGAGAATATTTCATTTCATCAGATCTATGTTTCTTGTCAAAACTTAATGATGGAGGCCATGAGCAAGCAAGATATTTTCAAAGAGTTCATTCCACCTTCTACAGAAATATCCATTGTAGCCACCATCAAACTTCACAGATCACCAACCTGAGTCAACTTAGAAAGTCCTGAATTATGCTCAAGTGGAGCAGTGTGCAAATTAAGTGCAAAGACTTTTGCTCGACCAGTCTAAATAAAATATAAAAAAGGCATATCATTTGTAGCCCAGGTTACTAAGTTTCTACTATCACCAATTCAAGCCTACATGAATTTAAACAGCACTTTGTAGTGTTCTCTGAATTATTGACAGTCACTTTTTGGCTGCAGAATGGCATGATTATTTAAATAATATTGAAATAATGAAGAAATAAATAACAGCTTATTACATCAGGACCAATTTAACAACTTGAATATTAATTCATCTGTTATAGACTTCTGAAGAGATTCTTTTCAAGGCAGTAGTTTTCCCAATAATATCCAAAATATTGGAATAACTATGACTCCTTAGAGAAACCAACCATCACTTTTATTTCAATTTTTATTGCAATTTATAAAATTAAAACATTTCTAACATCACTTAAATATCAATTACTACTGATATGCATAAAGTATCATCATCTGTTTTCAGCATTTCTTGTATGAACATCAGCCAAATAGCAGTCATTCTGAGAATTAAAAAATGTTTTAGAGAAAAAGAATTATTTTTTTACATTGAAACAGATTGATTGTGTGTACTGTTCAGGGAAGTGCTAAACTCCATTTTCAAAATATATCCTGTCTGCAAAGCTCTTCAGATAGTGTGTCATATGGGTCTGAGGACTTTCCCACACAATTAATTGCATGGAGCTGGGAGAGAGTTAAAAATGTAATCTGTACTCTTGTGAAGTGGTCTTTGCTGTATTGACTGTAGCATTTAATTAAAGAAAACTGCTTTTAAAAATCTGACTAAATATTTTCTAACAATGGTTGCAACTTTTTAGAAAAAATCCATCATGAGAAGTTTTATTCTTTTCTCTTTTTGTTCAGATCTTTATTTCTCCTAGTTAGTATTGCTAATGAAGTGCAGTCTGCTACTTCAAATGCAAGGCACTTTAGCAGTCCTTAAAAATGTAATATGCCAAAGTAAATAATGTTTGGAACTTTTGCAATACCCTACTAACAGCATAGATGTTGAAAGAAACCTAGAAAACTTTATAAAAATTGTTCCTTTTTTTCTTTCTTTCTGGAAGTAAAAATCATGCCAGTGTTTTCCTTTTTTTAAGCCTATAACTTTAATTTATTGCCTTTCTTCTCCCTGATACACTCCTACGGGTACTGAAGCTAATCCAGAAGGAAATCATCTTTGTTTCAGAATTTAGATTGTTCCTAACAGCTGCTGTACAAGTAAAACAAGCACAAAAATGAAGAAAATATTTACAATACTGGTTGCATCTTTAGCATTTTTTTAAACTGATGGGAGGGGACTTCTATGTATGTCCTGCAAGGCATTATTTTCCAGTTTCCTAAAGATCACACCCAAGTGCAGCCACAAAAGTAGCTCTTTGTCACTGACATTCCATTGAAGATCCGATACTTGGAATTTCTTTATCTACCCATCTGCTTAGAATTCCTTGTGGAAACGGATTATGAGCCATGAAAAAGGTGGTGTAGAATTTGTCTGTATTTGGACTTAAATGGTAGTGTGATGCTATATCCATGAAATTCTACCTGAAATCCCTCAGGCCTCTGAATATGGATTCTCAGCCCTGTAGAAGGGAGGAAAAACCTATCTGGATCAGTGAAATTACTACATTCTTCTATGGAGAGTGCAGCCTGCATGTGCCAAAATGTTCTGGCCTTTGTGACTATTCCCACTATAGGAACACTTCGTCAGGAATGTAGAGGAAGATGAACTGGGAGAAAGCACAACAAGCACAGGCTAAAGAGGAAATGGAATGGTGCAAGTACAGCAAAGTTAGATTTCAGATCAGACTTTCTAGCTTTGCAATATCTGAACATCTTAGACTTGTAAGAGGTTGACAGTGATTGGCACCTGAGTAAATAAAATGCTAGTAATTCCACTGACGGATGCAAATGGCATTACTATCACCCTGCAAGGCTTTAAACCGTGTGCAGCTTCTCATCAGTTGCAGTAGATTACTTTCCAATGTTACAAAGTGCTTATTAAACTTGAAACTATTAGCAAAACCCTGCAGAAAAGGGTTATTAAAAAATTCATTGTTAATGTTCATACAAGCCAACTTTCTATTTTAGAAGATGTGAAAGTATTGGAAGGAAGGGCAGGGTGAAATAAAGCAAAGAAATTTAAATGGTACAATTTTGTCTATAACTTCATCACAAAATTTGATTCTGATACGATTGGGGTTTTGCATAGCTGGGAGTTTGAGAAGGATTTTGTTATGATCAATAAAAATTTGTAATGGATTGTATATCAAGACCTTATTTAAGTCAAGAATCCTCATGAGGGTTTTGCTGACACCATCACTCTTTGGAGAGTTATGAGTTGACAGCAGCACAGTCTCACTGTACCAACACTCTGAGCCTTTTCTGTGGGACTGGTGAACGAAACATGATACTCGTGTCTGTAATAGTCTTGTTAGGTAAAGTCCAATGGCATATCAGTAAATCACACTACAAAAAAATTATCCTGGAATATTTGTGAGCCTTCCATTGAATAGGTGTTTGTGCTGGAAGCAGAATAACAGTAAGTTTCCAGTCTGACGATGGGTCCACATTATTTCGCTATCTTAATGGTGCTGGTTATGGCTGAAACTTAATCCTATGTGAGCATCATTTTAGTATCTAGTATATTACTAGTAAAATAAAAAAAAACTGTGAGCCTTAACAAATAAAAAGTAGACATAACTATTAAGTAATGGGTTTATAACAGCTTATTAATCTATACAATAAAAACCGGAGTGTATTACTACTCCAAACTTATCACTTTGTATACTGAATAAAGTAAAAGAAAAAAACCCAGATAAATTATAAAAAGAACTCAATCATAAGTTGTTTGTTCATTTTTTGAAAGCTGTGCGGCCTTGGCAGATTTGTTCTACGGTCCCAGTTGCCGATTGTACGGCAAAATTTTAGCTGTTGGCTTTGCCTCAGGAAAAAAACTTTAACAGATAAGTCTGTCTGAAAATTCATATATTTCAGTTATCACTACATATCTTTATGGTCATATAGGCAAGATCAAAACAAGGTACAGACATTTAATGGTTAAAAGTTATTTTTAAAGTTATTTTACAGCAGTAAATGAGCAGGAAGGTTCTTAAACAGTCTTTACTCTGAGAGCTCCTGGAAAGGTTGCAGCATGATTCATGTTGAAGAGAAATAAACAGTGGCATCCAGCTACGCAGACCTAGTATGATTCTTAAGTATGAAACCCCACAGTGAGTTTCTGGAAAGTTCTAATTAATTGTAATGAAACAGAATCAACTTTGTAGTTTCCTTACATTTTGTATGCCTTTTTTAAATTAAAAACAAATATTACATTTTCAATCAGGACCATTTTCTTCTTGAAGTATTAAATTTTCTCTGGTGCTTTTTTTGTTTGTCCAATGACTTTTTCATATAAGTAAAACATAAATATTGGTCCAACCACATAGAAAAAGGTACCCAATAATTCCTGATTTATTGAAGAGATGCAATCAGTTTTAAAATTGTGAAATATCTAAACAATCTACTGCCCTGTACTTAACCCTGAGTCATAGGAATATGCCTATTAAATTGTTGCATGAATTTTTTCAGGAGTGGCAATTTAAGATTACAAAAACATTCAAGATTATTTCTGAAAATAGTTAACAGAGGAAAAAAACAAAATTAAGAGCCAAGCCATGTATCTGTAGTTGCATTTGTTCACTTCATAATTTTGGAAGATTTTGTATAAGGCCAGTTTCCTTTTCTAAAAGCCTCAAGGCCACTATCACGTGCACCTTAAAAACTATTTCTGCGATGATACCTATCAACCACTCCACAATGACACAATGATAAGCTCACCAAGCCTTACTGAGAAGTGATTTTTTCACTTTACATTCATCCTCCCACAATTTCTCCCCCTTCATTTCTTACCCCTCACTATATGTTTAGATACAAGCCCACTCACATACAGTCTTTATTTTTTAATCCCGATAAGCAGTATCATGGAGCAGCATGACTAACTTGACTAACTGAAAACATTAAGCCACTTTGTTGTCGCTGGTGGAAACAAATCTTCTCTTGCCTGCTACAGCAATGGCAAAGCAATGATAAAAGCTTGGGAAAGACAGTGGCCATGTCATCAACACAACAAGCTCTTTCAATATCTCTCATATGATTAAAATTCAGAGATTACTTCTAGGCCTTCCAGCAAATTCAAAGCTTATATTAGGAAATCCACCTGATCAACACTGGTAGTGAACGGTACCAGTGCTGGTCCTGTGAGCGTAGATGCACAGGCAGCACAAAGGTAATTATAACCCTCTGCCTTGGAAATGTATCTCCACGAATGTACTGCTGTGGGGCTCTGTGTTCTACAAGATTTAAAAAAAAAAACATTTTAAATGGGTTCAAGTTTTACTGCAGCTACAGAACACACTGAATTTTATTCACAGAACTGTTATTCAGCTCTGGGTACCTAAAATTCTGCTGCTAGAGAAGCAGCTTGGGGTCAATGCCAAAGTTTCCTAAATCAGTAATGCAAACTTTTTTCTCCATTCTTAAAAGCAAAGTGAAGGAATTCTCCTCCACCTCCGTCATATTCTTTCCACCCATCTCTTCAAATAGGTCTTAGAATAAGATTTCTTCCCTGTATCCGAATCACAGCAGATTCCTCCCTTTTTTGCTGTTAGATAGGGCATAGAGAGAGATGGGATTAGATATAGACAGGTACCTCTAGGCTCCTCTATAGGTGACATTTACCTTTTCCTTTCTTCATAAGATGAATAGAGAACCAGAGTTCAGAAGGATCTGAACGTCTTAGCAGAGCTGTACATTCTCTGTAAACAGGATACATAGTAGTAGTTTTGGTCAACTCTCTTTTGCACAGGTGTCTTCATTTTTTCTTTTTTTTTTTTTTTTTCTGGCATGCTTTATTATCAACCAATGAGAGACAATGCAAAACTGAAAACCCATTGAGCTATGACTGTCACATAGGTAAAACAGTACTAAGTCTTTGACAAACATTTACATTCACCTGCATTTTGTCACAATATGAAACCATTCAAAAAGGAAAAATGCCTATAAGTAATTTTATATTGAAAAATGGATTTAAATCATAAAATATAATTTAAACTTAAAATTAGAAATAGATTTAAACCATAACATTTAAATCATAAAAAAAATTGTGCTAGGTCCTCAGGAGCTTTAATCCAGTGTAATTCCAGTACATTTCAAGAGGACTATACTTACACACATAAACAAATGACAGGTTTTTGTTTCTTTAGTTGAGCACTTTCCATACCAAGACATTAATAATTATAGAATCACAGAATCATAGAATAGCTAGAGTTGGAAGGGACCTTGAAGATCACCTAGTCCCACCCCTGCCCTGGGCGGGGACACCTCCCACCAGACCAGGTTGCTCCAAGCCCCGTCCAACCTGGCCTTGAACCCCTCCAGGGATGGGGCAGCCACAGCTTCTCTGGGCAACCTGGGCCAGGGGCTCATCACCCTCACAGCAAAGAATTTCTTCCTAATATCTAAGCAAAATCTCCCCTCTTTCAATTTATAAACCATTTCTCTCCTCCCCTCCCTGATCCAGAGTCCCTCCCCAGCTTTCCTGGAGCCCCTTGAGGGACTTGAAGGGGCTGGAAGGTCTCCCCGGAGCCTCCTCTTCTCCAGGCTGAACAACCCCAACTCTCTCAGCCACATAAGAGAGGTGCTCCAGCCCTTGCAGCATCTTTGTGGCCCTTCTCTGGCCCCTCTCCAACAGGTCCATGTCCTGATATTGGGGGTCCCAAAGCTGGATACGGTACTCTGGGTGGGGTCTCTTATCTTGGTACATACTCTCTTAAAAGGTGAGGATTTGTAATTAAAATCCTATGTAAGTTGAAGAGATCCACTGCTTCCTAAAGTGAGCGCAAGTTTTAGATTTCCTTTCTGTTTCATGGCAATATGGGGATCCAGGTGCCAAGTCAAGGAAATACTCTTCCAGCAGCAACACAACCTTCCTGTTGGGTTATTTAGAAGTTGCACCAAAGACTTAATTTTCCTATGGGTTATACTATTTGAATTTTACTCTGATGCACATTTTCTTTAGACATAGCATAACTTTTGGTTCCAAGCAAATCCTCTACTTTTATCTGACCACGAATCAATGAGGCACACAAAATTTTCTTTTCTTATTTTGGCAATAGTCTAAACGTTCCTAATCTACAGCCAGAGGGTGCAGCTGGCAGTCATACAATTTGCCAAAGAGCAATAATAGTTTATTTAGCTGTCCTTCCTGACAACATTTCTAAATGTGTGCCCTTTCAATTTTAGAAAAATTATCATAAAATCATAGAATGGTTTGTGTTGGACCTTTAAAGTTTATCTAGTCCAACTCGCCATTTACTAGTTTTGTGTTCAACAACAAGAATACCATTTTGTTTGAAATTATAGTAGCATATACTAAAACCAGAACTGGAAACTTGTCTTTCCACATGAGTAAAAGATAGAGACATTCCTTTAGTATATCTCTAGATGAATATATTCCAGTACAACGTAGGAGAAATCCTAACAAGAAAGGTGTTTAGGGTTATATTTTCTTTTTAAAGTTCATGTAATACTCCTGGACAGAGATAAAAGTTCTGTTTATATCGTTATGGGACAACACTTAGTGTTTGCAACATAGCTGACTAGGAAAGGGAGATGCTTACTATTTATCAAAAATTTCAGGTTTTTATTCATATAGGAAAATATGAGGATTTATAAAATAAAAAATATTCATAAAAAATGAGGGAAGATAATTTTTAT
Organism: Sterna hirundo; assembly: GCA_009819605.1. Lineage (NCBI taxonomy): Eukaryota > Metazoa > Chordata > Aves > Charadriiformes > Laridae > Sterna > Sterna hirundo. The sequence continues at coordinate 3,870,840 of CM020441.1, forward strand.
GCCTTCAGGTTATCTGCTGGATTGAAAGAGACAGAGAGCAATAACCACAGCAGATAAGAAGAGCCATTGCGGAATGAAGAAAAGAGAGAAAAGAGGAAAGAAGAGGTGAAAACAGAGTTTGAGAAGTGGAGAAATTAAGCAGTTAGTGTAATCAAAAAGGAAAACCCTACCTGACTGAAAGCCAGAAGTGATGCATGAAACAGAAAAGAAATATTTTTAAATATACCCACTTAGATATCCCAGCAGACAAAAGAGTAGGATGATTACAATGCTATGTCCCAAGCAGATGTCTTCCAAGATACAGCTCATTCTCTCTCTCTTTTCTCCCTCTTATCTTTCTATCCACAAACTTATCTATCTATTCATCCCTACACAGCATTTTTCAAATTAGTGTGGGACAATTGTTTGTTTGTTTGTCTGTTGAAGCTAGAGTAAAGTAATTAAATAATAGAGACTACAGCTTTAGATCTCCTTGGCATTCAGGAAGGGGTTAACAGGGCAGAATTTAGTGTTATTTCTGAGAAGGTAAAACAAGAGGGAAGAGACTATGTCATCATTAGAAAACTGGGTGAGATTATTCTAAAGCATAGAATAGTTGCAGAATTACACTGTTGGGGAAAAAAAAGGAAATTACTTCAGCAGAAAGTGAGACTACTAACATCTACTTGTCAGTGTAACCATAGTCTGCTTCCATCCCTTTAGTTATTAAATTCTAAGCCTTCTAGTCAAAATTTAGAAATAACTGCTTCAGCTTTTATTTAGGCCATATTTCTTGTTAAATCCTATATTATTATGCCTGATTAGAGTTAGAATTAGAATTTATGAGGACTATTCTATGGATTCTAGGCAGAACAGAATTATCACATCTGTATATTAAAAGACTTGAAAATTTTGTAACCTTTATCTTGCAACCAGATAAAACCTACTTTACCCTAGTATGCCTAATGATATATGGTGCAACCCAATATTACCTCTTTTTGGTATAATATATACTATTTTTCTTTGCAGAGGTAATTATGTCAGCAAACCAGTATCAGAGGGAAAGATGACTTGAGGAGTGAACCATAGATGGACACCATCACAGCCCTGACAGAGAAAGAATAACAAGAAACCTACAAACTAAATGCATTTCCTAGTTCTCTGGTCTTGTGTTCTCATTAAAAGTCTTCACAAATTTCTTTGCAATGTTCATTGCTCTCAGGGGATTAAGAACTGTACAAAGATGCAAACTTTACGTTACTTCATTGCATGCTGCTACTCAGACTTCATAATGACATGAAATAATTAACTGTTGCTATACACATATTTTTTTGTGTTTTGCTTCAGAACAACTATTGCAGGCTCCAGTATTGTACAGAAATGAGACATTTAGAAACACCATAAAGGACAATAACAATCAAAAAAGGCTTTCGACATAGAACTATCAGTGTGATGCATGTTCTTTCCAACAGTGGATTATACAGTAACACGCAATTGTTATGCTCTTTTCAGACAACACCCTCTCAAGAAACACAAGGAATGGGCTTTGAAGTACTAATAAGCTTTGTGAAGTTAAGAAATCTAGGAGATGACAGACCATAAGGGATCTCATCACGGTGAAGACCCCTCCCGAGAGCACCCTGCTAGCATTCATTTCTCATTTAAGAAGACGAAATAAATGGCTTGAAGTCACTCCATGAAATTTAGAAAAATCTAGTTTTGTTTTTTCACACTTATTTTAAATAATAATTACCAACACACCACACCTCCCCAAATAAAAAAAAAAAACAACCTGTTTTGAAATCTCTAATATAGAAAAAAAAAGAAAAGATAATCCATGTTTCCTGAATCAATACTCATCACTCATTGGTGGTGGTGGTGGGGGAGGAACAACAAGAAAACAATACACAAAATTCAAACTTTCTGGAACACAGTGTAAAAACCATTTCCAACTCCTTGTTTCAGAGCCTCACCTGTCACAGACCAGCACTCATGGAGTTCCCAAAGATCCCGGTGAAGGCAAGGATGTCAGAGCATCTAAGACTCTTTGCTATCCTAACCTAAGTAATAGAACCCACAGGCTGTCAGGGAAGCAAGAATTTTGGAAACTTTCTAATAGCATTGCTAGATACTGGTGAAGTTTTGTTCCTTAAAACCTATGAATGTCTCCTCTATATCGTTTTAAAAAGCTTGACATAGGAATGCTTCACCATTAATTTCCTTGGCCAGTCTAGATGGTAGCGAAGAACTGAACAGAAAATCATTGTATTTCTAAATCATGCAAGAGAATTCACTGTATGATACGTGATCCCATGGTTGCAAGTAGCTCAGAATGCATTATGCAAAGAAGTAACTTCAGGTCTTGAAAACAGTATAATTTAATTCATTTGTATAGAATAGAACCTCGTGCATGTCAAAAGCCTGTTAAAAACAACATTGAAAGATACACATCACAAAGGATGTTATTGTTACATAGAAGTAGGAGGGAACAGATTTAATCTGAAGTTCATTAGTTTTAATTTGCACTGATTTTATTTCGCCTTTTTTTTAAACCATTACTAAGAATTAAATTAATTAAATTTATTTAGTTTTTAATTTAAAATACTTGTGGTTCATCACTACGTGGTACCGATTTTATAAAATGTGTCATTGCTGATGTGCCTGTAAAATTCTGTGGTTGCTTTGACTGACCCATAAACCCCTAAAATGGCTCAGCAGGGATGGGGAAGGGTGATGTGCCTATGGAATTCAGAGAACAACGTAGTGTGTGGCTGACCACTGCTGCTGTGAAGAAAGCTGACTTTATCTCAACACGGAGGGGACAGGAGGGTGGCCTTTGTTTTAGATAAACACCTATGTCAGTTGAGTGAACATACTGCATCTTCAAATAGGTAAGTGTGATATGAAATATGGCACCCTCCAATATCTAAATATTGGAATATCTAAAAGGAGCTGGTCAGAGAGTATTGGACTCTGAGAGACATAGATCTATAGGCTTCTCTCAGTAGAAAATGCACTTACTGGCTACATCCAACCATTTGAAAACTGTACTATGATATTCCAAGATATATATGTCATTCCTCGAGTTGCTATATTAACCAGAGAGGGAAATGCCTATGCTTTACCACATTGTATTATAGTCATGTTATAAAATAGCACAACTACTTGTTTTTCCTCCAAGAAAAAGTGGTTGTAGTAGCATGTGTGTTTAGTGCCTTTTCATGGCGTCTTCCCAGAAAGTAGTTTTCTTCTAAGAGGATACTAGGGAGGTGTATGAAGCTCTGCACATCACCTTATTTTTGTATTTTGAAACAAAGCGAGTGAACTGAGGGCAACATCACAAAGCTATAAATGGAGCTTCAGAATGATAAATCTCACAAATCAAGAAAGTCTTCCATACTCCTATATATTGGAAAGGAATATAAAAAAAACCCTAAGTGAAAAGGGGCACTGGTATTAAGAGATAGTTATTATGAGGCACACATACACGTACTATCAGACAAAGATCATCCTGTAAATTCACTTAATGATATGTTCATATTTTTGCCTCTTTGTACTTTAATTATAGCAGAGCATCAGCAATAATATAATATTTGTGCGGGGAATATTTATGCACAGTAGAGGGTGCCAGACAGTATGCAAAAATACTTCCTAAGCTAATAATTTCTACAAATAATGATTTAAAGTGATGGAAAATGGAGGTTAATGTAAAAAGATTTCTCGGTTGCAGCTATGTTTTCTGAGGAAAGAAAACAGAAAGTCAAGTGCTCTTTTATATGCTTTAAATTGCTACAACAAACAAGCAATAAAACTGACAGTTTTTAGGATGTAGATATGAGACATTTTTAGGTGGCGGCATCAACATCTATTTTTCCAGACATGTTAAAGCATGAATGCTTTCTCCATTCTATTGTAACACTACAGGAGTTCGGAGAAACATTCAGTAATCTTACAACAATCGTGTGTTTCTGTGGAGAAAATACTGGATTCAGGGAGATCTGCACTGTAGTCCCAACTGAGGTCCTGATTATCTACTTATTCTTCGTGGGGATTTTTAACTCACTGTGAGGTCACCGGATTTGTCAAGTCATTTTCTTGGGGATAATAATATAGAATGCTCCGAAGTACTGATGAAACCTGCTACATACAAGTTAAATATTATTATTACCCTTATACTTTTCTTGTTAGTATCTTCACTGCAAACCCACATTGTGCCTATATGACTGTGGATTTCTCCAGTAAAAGCAAGGCAATCCAATAATAATAATAATAATAAAATAAAGCAAAGCTCAAATAGTGCAGGGTATCACTTTTTCTTCTGGAATTTTCTGGAACCAAGAAAGAGACGCTTCTAGGTATTCTGAACTTAAAGCCTTCCAGACCCAACATTTCTTCCAGCTATCCTAGGGGTAATGACCCAGCCCATTTGAAATACACATTCATATTATTCAGGAGAAGGAGCCCAAGTCAGTTTGTAAAATTCAGTCCAAGACTTCTCTTTGGCAGAGTAAATTCAGGATTTGAGTAACCTGTGCTGCACCAGATGTATATTCAGAAACTGTCAATGATACTCCCCTAAAATAATTTATTTGCTAACTTATGACATATCTTTCCCTTTCCTACAATCACTCCTACACAGTTAGTAAATTTATTTCTTACCAGATCTACAGATAGCTGCTGTAACTGAGCCTTTTACTTAAAATTTGAACATTAAAGCAATCTTATTTCTGATTACTTATAAACCTCACTTCTGAAATGAGACATAATGGATCTCTCTATGTTTCTGTATCACATACAGAATGGAAAAACAACCTCCACATCTGCTTATTTTACAATTGAAACTCTGTCAAGCTTCTCTAACTGTCCTTCACCTTTCAATATATTTACACTTTACATGGAAAGTATAGGCGTGGAGGGTACAGAAAACTGCTGGTGACCATTCCCAGCTTTAAGCGAGTGAAAGAAGGTGCCAAAGTTAATTTTATATTGTCATATATCTTAGCCTTGAATAACAGCAATTATTTTCCAAAATGTGTGATGAGGGTGGGAAATCTAAAGGTCTGGAAGAGGACATAAAAGAAAACTTTGACTTGCAGAAAATGATCAGACTGGCTTAATGTGCACAAATGTACTGTAGCAAATTTCTAAACAATCTGCAAGCATCTAGCAGACAATGAGATGATAAGAATCAGACAACATGAACTTTAAAATTATGTTGACCTAATTTCTCTTTTTATGAGGTTATTGGCTTTTGGGAGCAGAGAAATAACGGATCTGATTAACAGCTTTGTTAGCATCATAGTGTAATACAATCCAACACGGAATTGTCATAAGAAAGAACAAAAGTATGATGTAGATCAAATTACTTTTAAAAGGTTGCATGACTACAAAAGAGCTGAAAACGCATTATTACTAAATGTGTCTCAAACTGGATTGATAAATCAGTGGGACTATTACAACCTTTAGCCTTGGTTCTGTAGTATTCAACGTGTTTTTAATACATTGGGTAACAGTAAAGTTAAAGCCTGCATTTATAACATCCAGAGATGATGCTAAGCAGTTTGGAGAGTAGTGTTCAATTCAAATATTTCTTAATAAGTTTGTGAAATATCCAGAAAGAAGAAAATTGTATTCAATAAAAAATGCATCCTAAACTTCTACCAGAAAGAAACAACAAATTTTGGAGTACAAAATGGGAAGTAACAGTTCCGTAGGAAAGTGTCTAAGACCACAGTTATAGTGGATCCAAAATGCAGTAAAAGTTGTATTATGCTAATAAATAAAAAAAAAGTTCTTGCATTCTGCATTTTTATATATAAAAAAAGATTAGTATCTGAGTTTACTTTGTACATGACACTTTGGCAAAAATATGTTGCAAACCTTCAGCCACAATTTAGAAATATACAGGCAGTGTAAGGAAAATCCAGAAGAGAAAAAAAAAAAAACAGCTAGTCGATCTGATCAAAGTGATGCAACAAAAAAATACACTTTTAAAAAGCAATTAATTCTTTGAAGCACTGTAAACAATTACTGATCTATGAAACTGTGTATGTAATATAACGTCATTCAGAATTATTCAGAACAAAATGTTTAGATTTTACTTCAATGAATTGGTTCCTAAACCAAAAGGAATTTTCATAAATGGGTAAAAGAAATTATCTCCCTGTTCCAATATTGATTCCTCGTCAAACATACAACTGATGGAACACTTGCAATGCAAATTCAGCTTCTTGCTCCCAGACATTTTGCAAAAATGAATAAGCTCTTGGACTTTTTTTTAGCTTTGTTCAATATTTATCATTATTTACTAATATTTTATTGAGACAAATGCCAGTCTAAAACTGACACACCTCCTGACTGATGTCAGGAACTCTTCGGTGTAAAGAGTAATTGAGTATTTAATATGCATTATTTAACCTAACTGATTGTTACCTAGATTCAAAAGGTTTATTCTTCTGACCGGCTAGTTTTAATTTTAGCTCCAAGAACACTTTTTTCTTTGCTTATTGATTCATGCACGCAAATAAGTATGTTCTTTCATGTGTGAGTGACCGCCAAATATCAATGTGAATTAAACCGAATCTAAACTAAATATTTGCAACTTGATTTTATTTTGAACTGGTCCTTTTTTTTTTTCCCTTATTGCCTCAAATGTTTGTAGTTATCTATTATTCCTTCTGTTAACACAAATTAATGTCAAGTCCCTGCTATTCAACAAAATTTCATAGATAAGTGTGTCTGCATATAGATATACTTAAAATGGTTAAAATAATCATAAACATGGCCAGTTATTTATCATATTGGAAATGGTGAGAATGACATTTTCACTCTCACTACTTGAATTTACGTGTGCCTACTGTGATGGTAAAAGTACATTAAAAAGAAACCTGAGGGGTACTGAAAGCATGCATATTTTTTGCTGCAGAATTGGCAGGCACAATGTCACGTTACTGAGTACCACATGACTTCTGTACTTGCAAATCAGCTAGATGCTATTTGTCACCGCAGCCATATAACTATGCTACCAGTTACCCGAAGATCAGGGCAAAAGTCAGGGCAAAAGCACACTGCTTCTAACGTGTTCTTTTGATTGCCATGCAGGCAGGCAGTGGTTACTTGTTTGAAGCCTGTTATCCAAAGTTCATTCACACACACGCAGCCATTCTCCCAAATGTTAGGAAAACGTGCTGTTACAACAAACCTGCTCCAGCTCTTGTATCGATTCACATTCTTTCTCTAAGCATTCACCTTTGTGAAAATCTTTCTCTTTTTTTTTCCCTACGTTTTAGACAAGTAAAGGGCTTAAAGGTAGAGAGGTAATTCTCACGGCATATACTGAAATGTGCACATGCTTGCAGCAGAAGTGTAAACCAAAAGGATTTTCAAGCCAGACAGTTCTGGAGAAAGTTATTTCTTCCTCAGGTGATGCATGCTCCAAGCTTCCATTATAATACTAACAAGAGCTGCATATGTGCACTGACGAGTCTCAAACGAACTGAATGAGGCAAGGAAATAAAAATCAAAAAATCTCCACATCTTTTTTTTTCCTCATAATTTTAAAAATAATTGGTAGGCACTACATTTAGTGTTCTACACTTGCCAGATTTGCTAGGGTTGTCTGAGACTGGAAAGAGAGCTTTACAAACACGTTTGATTTTGTGCTATTTAGTCTGTTCCTTCAAGGAAACCTTCAAGCAAAGAAAATGACAAGAAACTCAAAGTTTTTTTTTCCATAAAATTCAAGCAGTTAAGTCAAGCTTCAAAGTGTCAGCATGTTGACTATACCAGCTGCATACCGGTGCAAGTGAAGCTTGAAATCAGAAGTACGCATTCAAGGTGATAAACACAATATCCTGGTTCACTGGCGAGTACACAAAGAGCGTACCTACCTGTGAGAGTGCTGTGCTAACACTTAAGCACAGTTCCTTTCTGACATGTAAAGACACCCTCTCTCACGTTCCTGATACAAATCCCATGGGAGGCTTTCTTTTCTGAATGGAGAGAAAGACATTAAATTATGCAAATGTATTAGAAATTCATGTGGTGAAATAATGCAAAAAAAACCCCAAAACAAACAGGTTGTAAAGTTACATGGTCTATTCTTATCAAACTTGAAGGTAACACGGATTTTTGCAATGCCTTTAATGAAACCATATTCTTTAATCTTTGCTGGGTTCTTCAAAGAGAAAGACGTGCAAAACAATGAAGGCATTTATTGAAATTATGTGAGCTGCTGTGTGAAAATAATTTGATACAGTGCAAGAGCTTGTACCATCTAAACTCGTAATTACCCTTCACGCAACAGTATGAATTGAATGCTGTGTTCTGGCAGTAACGATAGATTTGTTGCTACTTTAGTAAGCATTTTACCTGAGAAAGTTTGCCTGCCCAAGCCTTACACCACGCACAAATGCTGCCCAGCCTTTCAGTTCCTTCCAAACCGATATATTACATATTTAGTGAATAACTGGACTAACACGCACGTCATTGCATAATGACTGAAGTAATTTTGATACACTAAATCAATGAAGTGAAGAGTGGAAAATGTCTGTTATTTGAACAATAAATTACTTGTTATGATTCTCATTTAGGTAGGCACTGCAGGAGAGGTGAGTTTAACTTCAGATATGTACCGGAATTTATTCCAATTATTATAAAAAGTTTTAGTGATGAAATAGTGCATTAGCAGATAGCAGCAAATAAATGATATACAGTGATGTTGTTTTAAAAGTTTCCTACTACAGCAGCAACAATTCAGATTATTACAAACATTATGCTAGTAATTAGTTATTTAGAAATGTCTGCAAGGAAATAGGAACATTTTGCTTTTGAGAGCCAAATCTTCAAGTGACACATTAGAATATAGCATGGAAATACTATAATCTCTTAAGGAGGCAAAAATGAAGGTATCTCGAATGACAAAAAGGCACAAGTAGAGACACTGTGTAATAGCATCATCAATCTGCAGAAAAGATGCAGACTTCGCTCAACAACTATGGGGAATTTATATTGTTTCCTACTTTAGATAACATTGAATGACACGTTTACTACTTACAGCATAAATGTCAGTTATTGTTTACTAGTCATATTTATAACAAGCCTTTCATCACCCAGTCATAAACCAGAAGCAACAGCGTGCGAATCAAAAAATAGTAGTGTCTGCTGTGTTCTTTTATTCCTCAGTCAATAACAGGACATCAAGTGATGTATCCTCAATAGATGCAGAACTTCTAAACGCTACTGAAAATTAAAACAGTTGTCACTGACTACACACTACACATTGCTTTTATCAAGCTTCAATAAATGATTAAGCTATTTAGTATAATCACATGGCTCATTGAAATTGTATGGCTACTATATATTCTAGAATGCAACTGGAAAAGCGTTTCTTCAGATTAAATTGTCACATTAGATAAATAAATATGCCAGATATAGTAATAAGCATCCAATACGTGGGTATTTAAGTCAGTGAGTAGCAGCGTACTAATCTCTGGTATGACATCTGAATTTAGAGTCTCCAAATAGTAAAAGAAAAGCTATTAGACCTCAATGGTTGTCAAGAAATTCTTTGTTCAAGCCAAGTTGAGAGAAACAAGAAAGTTTAAAAAATTTTAGAATTCTTTCTTTTTTAATGTTAGGTAATATTTACAACTCAAAAAAAAGTGTTGCTATTGTTTTTCTTTTAAGAGTACACATTTGTAAAACTATCTGTATCCCTCACAGTAGGGTAATTGTGAGCAGCAGAAATCCAGCTGACTTACACAAAACTATTCTGTATCCTATGTTAACAAATACTGAAATTGTACTACAGCTCCTGGGTAGAAGAGCATTACATTTCATTGTTATCTCCCATTTTTTAATCTCCTTCAGCCAAGAGTATGTGATGAATCAACTGTTCAGATTTAGCCTCTGTTATTTAAGTATAAAGCAGAACAGGATGTAATGACCCTGACGTGTTTGCCATTTATTCGTCCATTTTTGTTGTCCAGGCCAATGGCAGATCTGTTTTCCAGTGGGGTCTGGTTTTTACACAATTGCTTTTATCAATTTCACAGCTGGGTTGGCTGAGGAACAAGGAGGTCAAACATCTTTTCAAAGCTTGCAGAGCCTATGGCTCAGTTAGGATTATAATTTGCTCTGGGCAACTGGTGCCTCTGCGGTTTGCACTAGATGTTAGATAAGGGGCACCCAGATATTTTGAGATGCCAGGGTATATTTATGGATTGCAATGGGAGACTTTGGAACTAATTACTTGCTACTATTTTACAGTAAGCTACTTTGTAGCTGGTCTAACTCCATTCCACTGACCTGTAATTTGTGCATACGTGTATTGAACACTGTGACTAAGAGTCATGTCAGAACTTCGATGTCTTCCAGACCAACTCAAAATTAAATAGTTATCCTAAAAAAACACGTCCTTTAATAAAAGACATAAAAATCCTGCATAAACTACCCTAGGTGAATAATCAGGAGAACTTATTTTTTTCAGGATGTTAATGTTCATTCCATGTTTGAGAAGCTTCTCAAATATTCCAAGTGCAAACATTCATACCGTTGCTCAATCAATATTTATAGTTTGAAAACATACTATTGTTACAAATTTTTCAGGTCAGTGAAAAATATCCACTTACAAAGGGACTGCATAGCAAAGGGAAAGAGAATGATACAATTTCTTTCTACCACCAACTGAATAGACTATAAGTAATGAGAAGTGTTGAGTTATTAAGTGTTAAGGTCTTATCTCTCTACATAAGAAATAATGAGGTTTGCCTGGATGATTGTCTCCTGTTGTGTATTTCATACATTGAAGTTTTTTTTAAACTGTCATCCCTATACATTTCTGTATTACAAAAGTCCTAAACCTAGAACACTTATAACACATATGTGAAGACTACTGCAAAGACTTTTTATTACTCAAGTGGGCCTGCATTCTGTAATTCCACTGAGCCTGCAATTCAATTATGTACTGTATGAAAAGGTGTTTGTTCTGTTCTAAGGTAATATTACTTAGTGCCCTAGTTCCAGCAGTCTGAAAAATAGCAAATAATTGTTCTCTATTTGCTCTCAGCATGCATTTCATGATTTTACAGATTTCTATCACATCTTCACTTAAAATTACTATTCTAGTTATTTCAGTAACGTAAATGACAAGACATATGAAAAAAAATGTAATTAAATTTTAAAGTTTCTTGTACTGACACATGATTTTGGGAAAAATCCTCAGGGACACCATTCATTAGTAGTAGAAATGCCCTTTATCTCCTTTGAGTGACTATGAAGTCACATGATTAATTTAACTTTTCTAGAACAGTCTTATTATTCTTGCATGAACGTTTTACGACACACTGAGATTTATTCACCACTCATGCCAGCATTCAGTTTTTGTAAACATTGTTAGATTTTGAAACTTTAGCAAGTCACACCTTTTTGATCTGCCCTGTTGGGGCAATCTTCCTTTTATGCTCCTCTTTCTCTTGTGCATATGTACCAGAAAACAGTCTTTACTCACATAACCACAATTTCTATTTTCCTAGAAAAAAGGTCTCTACTTCACTCAGTCTGTAGTGTGAAACGGGTTCCTGTGCACTCCAGCCTGGCCCGTACATGTTCCCCTATACTACCTGCAACAACACGTGTAGTGAACAGCAGAAACTGTTTCCCTGTTCTCAATATATCTTTTGAGCTTTTACTTGACTCCAAACCAGCCAGAAAATGTCAAAAACCTGTTCAGTCCTTGCTTGGAGTAATACAGAGAAGATCTATTTCTTAGTTTTACAATTTCAAATCAGTAGAGTCCAGAAACTCTACTAAGTAACATAATTTGACAAAAGAGATGAACAGCAAAACATGCACCTTGGTAAAGGCATTTACTTTTTCTTCAGTCCCTGAATGCCAAGTTTCAAATCCCTAATTCATAGTATGATGACAGAGGTGTCTTTTAGCAAAATGATTTAGCATGGACCAAAAAACCCTTTTCTCTCATCAAGTTCGTTCTGAAAAATGAACGTTTTAGTCAAACTTTGATAAAATAAATTTATACAAATAATTAAATAGTTGCAAATGTAAAAGCCGTTGAAAGCAGTTCTCTATAACGGGAGATATCAGATAAAATTTGTTACAGGCTTTATACAAGTTTATACCTTGAATTGATATAGCATCATGTATCCTTGATTCATAGACCATTAAAAATAGAATAATCGGGTACATATTTGTGCTTTTATTGATTCCCTTTGTCACTCACACTAACTGGATGAAGGCTAGGCTCTAGTCTCTTTGCTCTGTAGTGTCAAAGTAGCTAATAAATCCAAATAAGTTAGTGAAAGACAGCACAGATCTGTCACTATCTACAAAACATACACTTTTTTTTTTCCTAAAAAATTTGCAGTATTGTATACCTAAGTTGGGAAAATTGAATCCTTCCTACATATTTGTGATTAATTCAGTTGCTTGTTTAAATCACGTGGGGTTTGTTTTGTTTTGTTTCTATTTACTTTATTCCTCAGAATGGATAATTCTTTCTTTTCTTGGGAACTTTTTTTTGTTATGAAATAGAACTTAAAATTCATATAGTTCTTTTTATGAGTAATACCATTTGATGAAATATTACATAAGAAAAAAGGAGAATAATTAAGTCAGAGAATGGCACGGAAAAAAATACATCAAAAGCTAGCTTTATTTGAGCTCATCTGCCAAGCTATTTGCTCTGATGGAGTTATATCCAGAGAAGAGGGATCTGTTATCTCATAGATCACTGATGAAATGCCAGTAAGACCAATGACAAGCTGCATTAATATTGCAGTATTAATCAAATTGCTAGATTCAAATATATTTGAGTGTAGTATGAATAAGTATTCTTTACCTGTCACCCAAATGAAGTGGATATTAAAGTTGCAAAAAAACCCAAACCTACTTCTGAAAACAATTTGGGGATTTGCTGTAGGAATCCCATGAGCTAGATTTAGTATAATAGCCAGAATGGCGATTACAAATAGTTTCATTCCCTACAATTCTGTATCTCAACATACTATTATTTATCAGAAATCCACTGTTCAATCATTATAATTGAATGCATTCACATTAAGAAATAAGAATCTGAAGCAGAGGTTGTGTAAGTCATCTCAACTCATCCTTTGCATGATTTAAGAGTTTTGAAAGATTAAAATTGGATTTTTACATAAAAAATGAATGTCCCTCTACTCGTCCCAGGAACAGTGATACCCTTACTGATGTTCAGCTATTTCTTTCCTTATTTTCTGATGCTTCACTAAACTAGATTTAGTTAGATTGACAAGGCAGTCAGCAACTCAAACCCCAAAAAGAGTTGAAGGAAGTATCCTTGACTAACTGTTCTTTAAATTCAGTTTGTCTTTTTATGTTCATGTTCTGAAAGCACTCAGTTGTTCAGAGTTCACTGGGTATACTTTTGGCTTGATTGCTTGAGTATTTGCTGAAAGTAAATTTTAAACTGAACATCTGATTATCAAATTTGTAGCTTGCCTTCATGCTGGGTTGGTTAGTTACAATGAGGCACGTGATATCTGGATTTTGATTGCCTGGCATACATTGCTAACACCTATTATAATCAAACACAGTTGGAAATTCAAACTGAATTGCTTAAGTTAGTCAAATACATGTGTTACTGCACAGAACTTAGAGCACAAACTGATTGTAATATTCATAATTCACAATTAAAATGACACACTAAGAATTATTTGCTAAAGGAATTACTGAACCACTCTGAATAATGAATAAATCTGAGAAATGAATCACTCTCAAAGAAAGAAAGGTGAAATTCATCAAATTATTTGTTCTGAATTACTTTTAATTTTCAATATTAAAACTTCGTGATAATAATACAGGCCAATCAAATAAAGGGTAAAAATTGGCTATACAGTATGAAGGTAATACTCTGAATGCTCCAAAGTGCAAAAGCAGAAGGCAGAGATTGACAGCAGAACTACAGAAAATCATAAACATTTCTTCCCCTGAGCTACAATGTAGATGTTTTAGTAATTATCTACCTATAGAGTTAGTTTTTATTGGGAGATGAAGGACATTTTTTAGTCTTGAATACCTTCAAAAAAATTTTATCGGCTGTGTAATTGGTTAGAAATATACGCATTATGCAACTTTACTTGATGCCCTAGAATGAGTATGTAAATATTGCTTTCCCAGAATTGTCTCTGGTGTAATATAGACTAAATCCATGGTAAATACAGTTATTAACTACTTGCTGTCTCATGTAATACGCTATGTAGATACTTCAGACCATGCAAATATGTTTGAAAAGTATGTAATGGAGGACAGATCAGTTGCAAATTGCAACATCCTTAATAAAACTTTTCTCAGGGTCAGGCAGACTCCCCGAAATTAGACTCATTCACTCCACTACTTAATAGTTACCTGCAAACCACCATTGAAGTAAAACCCAGTAAATCTGCAATTGCTGTCTTCAACAAAACTAGCTAAACCTTTATGAAGGAACATCTGAACAACCGGCAACTTGGACAGAATCCATAGAGACCTATGGTTCTGTCTTCCAAGTTTACAGATAGAGCTAGGAGTAAAAAAAAAAACTTTCAGAGCCTGAACTGAACTAATTTTTAGCTGACAATTATTTGATCATTAATCAAAAACATAATTCTTTAAAGCAACCCATGCTCATACAACTTTATACTGAGGCTACACAAATGACAACTTCCTTATCAATAAAAATTATGTACAGCATCATGTGGAGTTATTCAATCAACAATTCCCAGAGATCATCTTTGCTACAGAGTATGGAAGATCTGGGAATCCTTTTCTAGGATATTAAGTTTTATGTAGCAGCACCAGCACATTTGCAAGTTCTTGATATGAAAATGGTATTCCTTCAAGCACGTCAGGGAGCATTTTCAGCACAACACACTGAGATTTAGCTGCTTGATTCTCATTAATGTTAATAGGAGTTGCATGGCTACATCCCAGTGGACTTAACTAAAATGTTGCCCCTTCCAATTCGCATCTGCATACCACATGCCTGTTCAGTGCAGTCTGATTGTTGGACTAGTTCTTCACAGAACATACAATAACAGGAGCTCACACTGTAACTGAATTCAGGTAGAGATCTCATGAAATTAAACTTTAAAAAAGTCATTGAGAAACACAAGCCAAGAATAATGCAATGTAATAGAGATGTCTCCAATAAATGTGGATAGAATAATAGAATCATAGAAACATTGGGGTTGGAAGGGACCTTTCAGATCATCGAGTCCAACCATCAACGTAACCCTGACAAAAACCATCACTAAAGCATATCTCTAAGCACCACGTCTACCTGGCTTTTAAATACCTCCAGGGATGGCGACTCCACCACTTCCCTGGACAGCTTGGTCCAATGCTTGATAACCCTTTCAGTGTAAAAATTTTTCCTAATATCCAATCTAAACCTCCCCTGGAGCAACTTGAGGTCATTTCCTCCTGTCCTGTTGTCCGTCACTTGGGAGAAAAGACCAACTCCCCCTGGCTCCCCCCTCCTTTCAGGGAGCTGTGGAGAGCGAGAAGGTCTCCCCTCAGCCTCCTTTTCTCCAGGCTGAACACCCCCAGCTCCCTCAGCCGCTCCTCACCAGACTTGTGCTCCAGAGCCCTCACCAGCTCCGTTGCCCTTCTCTGGACACGCTCCAGCCCCTCAATGTCTTTCTTGTGGTGAGGTGCCCAAAACTGGATAGTTGCACTTTAAACAAAAGTCATTATACGAGGCAGTGATTATAAATGGTATCTTGGCCACAGTGTACAGCAATAGGTTAGGGCTAGGATGACCTGCTCTCTATTCCTAACTCTGTGCGACTTTGGATAAAATGTTTCATTTTCTCTGCCTTGGTTTCCGTAGTAGTGAAACAGGAATAGTGAAACTCGCCTCTGTTGTATTGATTATGAGAGAACTCTATCAAAAAACGTATTATTTATCCCTGAAACAACCAAATGTTTGTGTTCAGTGATGGGGTAACCTCAGAGAAAAAATTAGATATATTCAATGTTAAATACACAGAATCATTGAAACCAAACTCTTCTCAAGTCACATTCAGACACAGCAGACACAGGGTTAGGTTTAAAGATAGGACTATACAGTCTACAAAATACATGCTTTTAGCAAGGTATCAAAAATTTCAATTTTTAACACAGCACAAAATGAATGTGTTGCAAATATTCCTTAATCAAACTGTTTAAGAAGAAATAAAGAACTTAAAAAGCTTAACTCATGGGGAGATAATCTGAGAAAACCAAAATATTAGAGACTTTAGAAGAAGCAGTAAGTATGTACTGTTCGTCTTGAAGAGATCAGTTACATATTGGGATTTTATTTAGGTTAGCAATGTTATATCAAGAATGAGTGCAAATGAACTTTAGAGGACTGATTCTTTCTTATGATGTAACTTGAGACTGTTTTGCAAAGTTATAGCTTTCATTACATGCCACCCATGGTTTTGATTACGAAACTATTGTCAGTTCTGTTGGGACCTCAGACTTTAAGCTGCAGAGTATTCTAAATCCTGTTGTCTGCAATAAGTGCCAAGCACCATGCACAGTCTGGTTCTTAAATATTAATTTTTCAGCTTCCTTTATTTATGTCAAGGAAACTAGATATTTAGACAGCAATTCAGAATTACATTTACAGTCTCACAGCAAGTGCTTTTGCAATAAGTACTGATCATTAAAACATAGGTCTACCAAACAAACAAACAAATCATTCATAATTAATTAAATCAATAATTCTGGAAAAGACATTGTTGTCCCTCACCCCATTTTCTTAGAATACTTGGGAAATTTTTCATGCTCTTGTTTATATTAGTTTTGCATTAGTCATAGTATACCATAAAAACAAGATCATTACCCAATTGATTGGAACACAATGAAGAAAAAGATCCAAATTTTAATACTAATGTTACTAAGCTTATTAAATCTTGCAGAAAATAGTTGAACTTGAACACCTACACAATGAACAATGGGAACCAGGTACACTTCTGAATAATGAAGAGAACAGAATATTGCACCAAGAGTTCTTATGCATGTGCTATAAATCTACTGTAAAAAAACTTTATGGATTGAATAGGACTTTGACCTGTCAGCTTTCATTATTCCTCCTCAGTAAAACTGCTTAGACTTCTAACTTGCATAGATTTTTAACTGCTTTTGAACCTGTACTGGTAGCCATAGCTGTTGCTCACATGGGAAATTTACAATAACGAGGCAACTGTACCCTGATTATTCACAGCAAGCCATCTGTTTGCTAAATATGCTGGGATTTTTTCTCAAAAATTGGATAGATTCAGATGTACGATTTTGTATATGATGTCACTTGTTCTTAAAGGAACAGAACTACAGTTGTGTAGATTTTGGATATAGGTCATCAAAGTACACAAACGTTTTGATGCACGCCTAAAAGAGAGCTAAGCATTACAAAGTGAAATTGAAATAATGTAAATTTGACTATTTTGACACTGTTGCAGAATCCATGACCCTACATTAATTGCTTAGGGTCTGTATGCAATTTATGAGTCAAGTTATCTGGTCAGACAGGGTTTATTAACATCTTTTGGTTGGGAATGGGACTTTCTAGTCTATTTACTAGGAAAACACTTGAAAGAGATATGTTGGCCTCATGTACATAACATGCATTGTCTGACATTTTTCCCTCTGCTGACTTGCTGCCCAGAATTCATTGAAGCTAAGCAGCTATGAACTTTTTTTTAGGACCATAAGAATTTACCCCTATCCAGCTGTAGAGGAAACTTCTCTTTTTCATATATCCCTGATTTCCCCACACATGCCACTTCTTCATCAGTTCAATGGCAATAGTTATTGTCAAATATGTGGTAGATCTCCATTCAATTTCTTCCACTGCATGGGTTCATAGCCTGCCTAGAAAATACCATTTTCCCCTAGAACGCTAGCTTTAGGCTGGTTTTGTAGGGGAAGCTGTTGTAGTATTATTTCCTTTTTCTTGTCTTCCACTTGCTTTCTACTTCTATTCATTGCATCTTGTGCGTGCTCCCAAAAACACCCATCAGCTGAAGCCCTCCACGTTCACATGAGCAAACTTTGGCCTGAATTAAAATAAAAAATAAATAAAACTGCTCAGCTCAGTAATGTCATCTCAGGACTGAAATGAGAAAATTAGACTCCTGAAGAATTCTAAATCTTGGAAATAGCACTGAATTACACCTTAGAATCAGTTGCCTACATTCCAGTTTCTATTTTTATTTTCTTTTGAATCTGATATTATTTATCAGAGTAAGGTCTCATTAGGATAATTAGAATATGCTTAACGTTTCCTATTCCTTCTTGAAACCTCTTTGCAAGGAAATGTAATTTACTTTAATACCTTACTTGATATTTAGTATCAAATTTGGCTCATCATGTCCATCCTTAAATTGCACATGGAATGTATATGCTTTATGAAGCAAATGACAAACCTTTAAAAGGTGATATCTTTACAGTAATCTGCCCCCATCACCGCCACTTTAATACAGTAGCATGTGTTAAAATAAATTTTGCACTTTTAAAAATATATACGCATACCTCCCACTGTCACCAAAAACTAATGAAGATTATTTGAACTCAAAAACTGAGATACAAAATCATGTGTCACTTAAACATCTACTCACATTTTTAGACCTGAACTATTACCAAAATGAAAGTTAATTTTCCAAATTGTGTTTTTTGGAATAGTGTGACTGCTTCATTAAATTCAGGCCAATCAAGATATACTCTGAGTTCTCCAAAGGATAGATAAAAAGAGTATCAAAATACCTCCTCTATTTCATTTGAACAAAAACTGTGAGCACCATTTCTCTAAGAGACTATGTTGGGAAATAGCTAAGTATTTTGGCCCAGAGCCTGTACAGATCAGGCTCTGATGTCTGTATAGCATTTTCCCGCCTCGATCTCCACCCAGCTTAAAGATCTGATTACATTTTGAAGCAGTGTTTTCATTTAAGGTCAAGAAAAATCTTTAACATGTTAATCAAAGTGAATACTTATTGTCATATCTCAATTCTGACATTTAAAAGAAACTTCATGCAAATGAGATATGTGACTGAATTACTAGAAAAGGCTATCAAATACTGAACACAGAAACACAATGAACCTCACTACATTGACTGAAGTCCTTCATATGCCTCCTCTAAAGTGCAAATTAGACTGAGATTTGTGAACTTTGAAGTTGAGGAACCCTTGGATGTATGTTCCTTAGTGCATACTGATGTCTACACTAAATCAAAATTGAAAGTGTACCATGAAACAAAATTTCTTGCTGTTGTGTTTCCTGTGCTTGTAGACTCAGAACTGAAGAGCTGGTAAGTTGAATAAAGTTTTCTGATAACCCTGAAGATTGTATTTAAAAAAAAAAACAACATTATTTTGCAATGGTTTCCTTTTTGACTTTACTACTTTCCTCTGATCTGATTTTATTAAAAAGTAACATATTCTTTAATTCACAGGCCACTTCCTTCTACTATTGAAATAAATATTTTATCAAACGTGGAAGCTAGCTTTCTCATTTCAGGAATGAAAATGTACGGCAAATGTAAAGATATTTGTAGTAGGCAACAAAGGGTGACATTAGTGAAAAGGTGGAGTGTTACACATCGATTAAATAACTTTACATAGTTTTCTCATTTTTAAACTTCAAGAAATTTAAAACACCATTCTAAATAGATGGAACTTGATCCCATAGAGGTTTCTCATTTGTACAGATCCAATCTGCTGGACTTTTACAAATCCAGTCAATTGGTAGACAAAGGGAGAGCAGTGGATGTTGTCCACCTTGACTTCAATAAAGCTTTTGATGCTGTGTCCCATAGATCCCCACAGAGAAGCAGAAAAAGTATGTGCTGGATGAGCAGACAAAGATGTGGATTGAAAACTAACTAAATGACTGGGCCCAGAGGCTTATGATCAGTAGCATGAAGTCTAGTTGGAGGCCAGTAAGGAGCAGAGTACCCCAGGGATCATACTGGGTCTAATCCTGTTCACCATCTTCATTAATGGTGCTGTATCCTCAGCAAGTTTGCAGATGACACAAAACTGGGAGGAGTGGCTGATACACCAGAGGGTAATGTTGCCATCCAGAGCAACCTTGAGAGACTGGAAAAATTACCTGAAAGGAACCTCATTAATTTCAAGAAGAAATGCAAAGTCCTGCCTCTCAGGAGGAATAACCCTATGCACCCTTGCATGCTGGGGGCCGGCCACCTGGAAAGCAGCTATGCACAAAAGGCTCTGGAGCTCCTGGTGGACAAGAAGTTGCGTGTTAGCCAGAAATGTGCCCGTGGGGCAGAGAGGGCTAATGGTGCCCTGGTCTGCATTAGGAGGAATGTTGGCAGGTGATCCTTCCCCTCTCCTCAGCGCTGGTGAGGCCAAACCTGGACATGGAGCTACTAGACAGAGTCCAGTGAAAGGCTACTAAAATGATTAAGGGACTGGAGCATCTCTCAGATTAGGAAAGGCTGAGAGACCTGAGACTCTTCAGTCTAGAGAAGAGAAGGTTTGGGGGAATTTTATCAATGTGTATAAATTCCTGAATGAAGGGTGTAAAGCAGATGAAGTTAGGCCCTTTTTAGTGGTGTAAACTGACAGGAGAAGAGGCTATGGGCACAAAGGGAGGTTCCATTTGAACATCTGGGTACATTTTTTTAGTGTGAGGGTGACTTAGCACTGGAATGGGTTGCCCCAAAATGTGTAAGCTCCATCCTTGGAGATAGTCAAAAGCCATATAGACGTGGTCCTGGGCAGCCTGCTCTAGGTGTACCTGCTTGAACAAGGGGTTAGCCTACATGACTTCCACAGGTCCCTTCAAACCTCATCCATTCTGTGATTCTGTGAATCTGTATTTCTGATCCTGTAATTCTGTTTTACACCGCAACAAATAAAAGTAGAAGCAACTAAGAACTATCTTATAATGAACTACAAGTAAAACATGCTAAGATTTGAGACTTGGGCAGTTAATTTAATGTCAAAGCAACATGCAGATTTGGTTCCAGATCCTAGCTATAAATCTGGAATCTAATTTTGCAAGTCCCAGGTGAGTTCTTTAAATTCTGGATTTAGGGTAAAAAGGCAGCAGTGACATCACATTTGTTCTTTGATAAGACTGACCAAATTTCTGCTGTTAAAATTTTCCAAACTCTTGAATCTTCAGCAGGATTATTAATAATATTCCTGTATCTCCCTTTCTGTCACTTAATCTCGCAGAGCGTGGGAGACCTCCTGCTGAATTTTCGTGCCTCTCACAGGTGCCAGTGGCGGCTGATAGCATGCAACAGTTCACAGATACACTAGTAGCAGAAATACTTCACAGGTCTGGCATACAAGACAATTTCAGATAGAACAGTAAAAAATAGAAACCAAATGGTTACATATTCTTATTGAGGCACCTACTGTACGATTTTCATAAATTAAAGATTCTTAATGCTCCTAATTGCTCAGGCCAATATACTCAAGGGTCTAGCTTCTTTTGGTGCATAGATCCTTCTGTCTGGTGCTGCATATGAACAAAAGAACTACACTGAAGTCTCCTACATAAAACAGTTAATTCAACTAAGAACTAAGTTCAAGTTTTCTTCAATTGTTACTTCTAATTAATTAGATAATTTTTTTACTTGTTCTGAAGGTTCTATTAATGGGTAATAATGAATGTCACTCTTTTCTTTAATTAAATTACCCTTTAATATACTTCAGTGTCAATTGTTGTTAACTATGGTCATATTATCAGCGGTAAATTAATTACAGCTAGGTGTTTGGTAATATTTCATCTTATTTACGAACAGTAGAAAACATTCAATATCATTAGTGTCAGTTACTTAAGAGCATTTACTCTAAAAACACTTTTCTTTTTCCTCAAGGAATCACAGCTTTTAAATAGAAGAATTTTACTCCTTCAGGAGTGTACAAAATTATTTACTAACTGTACAGTTGTGACGGTTGGAATTAGAGCAATCACACAAAGAGAAGCCAGTAGAAGCTGTGAACCTGTAGCGCTAACAGAGGGCTCTGCCTTAAAAGCTAACTCTTCAATATACACTCACATATATTCTACACAATTGGAGATTGTGAATGTGTATACTCTGGGTTTCAACCTGAGCAATTTATCCACATTTAATAGTTGTTTTTGAACCAAAGGAATTTCCTTCTGTTAAGACTTACAAAAAAGGACTCTGTTGTAAACTACAGAACCTCTTTCCAGTAAACACTTGTATCTCAACGCAAAATACATTAGTACGCCTAAGATGAAAGGTAATTAACACAGAAGTTTTTGGAAAGTCAGTGCACTGTACCTGTAAGCAATAGGAAAGTCATTAGAAACAGAACTCCGGTATTATTAATAATATATCATTCCAGTAAAGCAAGCAAAAATATTTTTTAATATATTTAAAGACCACTAAAGCAATCTTTTCTTTTTTTTTTACCAGTTTTACAAAGTCTAAGAGGAAAAATTGTTTTTATAGTCCTAATTCTAAAGGTAGAAAGATTTGTATAAGATGAGAGACAAAGGCCATGACAAAAAAAAAAAAAAAAGTGAGAACATTGCCAGGAGTCACTAATCTTCTGCATTGTTTGGATGAATCTGATTTGCTCATCTGTGAATTTACAATACAAAGATAATTCCTATAAATTCATTAATACATGGCTTGCAAATTCCAAGTGGATTGTCTTTTTTTCTCCATTCTTTTCAGCCAATAGTCTTTAGCAACACTTAAAGGCTTTGCCGAGGTGCTGGAGGAAGTTAATTTAGAAAACAGAATCACTTGCAGAGGCATTGAGACTTTACTGCAATATTACACAGATGGCTGAGCATTGCACCAGTATAGACATGTTCTCACCAACTCTGCAAATTAATAAACACGTTCATCATATAAGGATGATAGAAATCTGGGCCAATATCCCTATTTCGCTCACTATCTAGCATGACATAGAATCTTGGCTTTAATTAAGTATCTGAAACATACCATCACTAGCACCCTTTTCCTTTTGACTGCCAAAAGCCTCACGTAACCTTAGTCACCGTGATACACAATTATAAAAGCTTTTTTTGCAGATCACCATTCTGTGATTCTGTGAAAATACTACATCTACAAAATTGCACATCATGATGTTTCTTAGAATAAAGACAGAAAAATCTGATGATTTTATCTCCATGTACTGGTTTTGTCTGGGATAGAGTTAATTTTCTTCACAGTAGCTTTCATGGGGCTATGTTTTGGATTTGTGCTGAAGACAGTGTTTGATAAAGCAGGGATGTTTTAGCTATTGCTGAGCAGTGTTTTTTGCTTCTTTGTTTTTCTGCTTCTCACACTGCCCCACCCCACCAGTAAGCAGGCTGGGGGGGCACAAGATATTGGGAGGGGACGCAGCTGGGACAGCTGACCCAAACTGATTAAAAGGTTCACACCACACCGTACAATGTCATGTTCAGCAATAAAAGCTGCGGGGAAAAAGGAGGAAGGGAGGGGAGATGCCCGGAGTGATGGCATTTGTCTTCCCAAGTAACCATTACACATGATGGAGCCCTGCTTTCCTGAAGGTGGCTAAACATCTGTCCAGGAAATAGTGAATTAATTCTTTTTTGCTTGCATGCCTGGCTTTTGCTTTACCTATTAAACTGTCTTTATCTCACCCTACTATTTTTCGCACTTTTACCCTTCTGACTCTCTCCCTCATCCCACTGGCGGGAAGTGAGCGAGCAGCTGTGTGGTGCTTAGCTGCTGTCTGGGGTTAAACCAGAACACCAGAATAATTCTGGATATGTGGGTTACATAATGCTTACATTTTTGTACAGAAATGGTAATAACAAGATATATTGGCAATAGCCAGAAGTATTAATAGCTTTCAAAATAGAAGGAGAAAGGTGAGATTTGGTTTTACCAAACAGCAAAATTCTCATTTGATATTAAATACATTAAAAAATAAAAGTAAGTCTGTAAGAAGGAAAGCAATAATGAGCCAGATCACAAATAATTAAACTGTATTCTCCATGCACACAGCTACCTGCAGAAATGCCATTTTACAGTTCCATTTTTTAAAGTTATATATAGAACCCATATAGATAGATGTACACGACAGTTTCATATAAACAGCGGATGAATCAAAGGCTATCTCATATACTAGATCCATACAAGAAGGGTGAAGTAAATGGCTTCCTAAAAGGACCCAGCTACAGTTGCAAGTTTTTAGTGTCTAGCAGATTGTTTTAAAAAACCTGAAGTACCTTGGGATTCAATGGTTACCCGGGAAGGCAAGATTTAGTAGAAAGAGCGCAAGAAGAACATGGACCTGTTGGAGTAGGTCCAGAGGAGGCCATGAAGATGATCTGAGGGCTGGAGCACCTCTCCTATGAAGATAGGCTGAGAGAGCTGGGGGTGTTCAGCCTGAAGAAGAGAAGGCTTCGGGGAGACCTTATAGCGGCCTTCCAGTACTTGAAGGGGCCTACAAGAAAGCTGGGGAGGGGCTGCTTGCAAGGGCATGTAGTGATAGGACGAGGGACAATGGTTTTAAACTAGAGCAGGGTAGGCTTAGATTATACATGAGGAAGAAGTTCTTTACACTGAGGGTGGTGAGACACTGGCCCAGGTTGCCCAGAGAGGTGGTGGAGGCCCCATCCCTGGAGACATTCAAGGCCAGGCTGGATGAGGCTCTGAGCAACCTGATCTAGTTGAAGATGTCCCTGCTGACTGCAGGGGAGTTGGACTAGATGGCCTTTAGAGGTCCCTTCCCACCCAACACATTCTATGGTTCTATGATCTTTGAACATGTTTTTCTTCTTACTTCTGTTCCTTTCTGCAAAATGAAATGATACTTCATCTTTGTAACGCACCTGATGTAACTCTATAACTACAATTTTATATCAATGATGAACAACCTTGCTGCCTCAGGAACCAAATAAGCTTTTCTTAGTTGCAACAAGGGGCATGTGATATTCCCCTCAAACATATTCCAAGATAATTGGGGGAACTTAGAACTGATACAACTGTTTCACTGCAAACACAAAGAATAAGCATTTTAGTCTAGAAGATTTTTTTCAGTACTAGTAGCAGCTGCCCTTCATGCTTTTAAAAAAAAGAAGTAAAAATGACAGACTTTAATAGATTTAATTAGTTTTGCACCATTGCTACTGTCATGTCATAACACAAGTTTTGACAATTTATACTACGACATGCTAATGGAAGCACACCATCAGCTAGATCAAATGCACTGCACAGAAAAATAAAGACGGAACAGTATTATAAAATTCTTTAAGTTTTTAAGACAAAGAGTTCTAGAAAGAAAAAATGAATTATTTCAGAATAAATGCTTTCTGGTCATGTTTCCAAAAAATGTATAGATTTTAAAATGCTGAACATTTTAATGAATGCAGAATTTTTCATGGGGTAAATCCCTAACTTCCTGACATACAAAAAATGAAACAGCTCCAGTGAGAACCACTTTAGGGTTGACTCTGCAATCAACAGAGTACATGTTGTTTTACACACAAGGTAACATGCATTAATTAGCTGATGTAATATTATGACTAACAGATGGGATGCATAAAACGGTGCCAACAACACTTCAGCAGTTCTTATTTAATACATTCACCTTTAGGAAAGTCATGAAGATTCAAGGATAATGTCATTACCTTTTGCTTTTATGTCTTCAAATGCCCTGCTTTGATACTGATGTTTAACTGTGAGAATGATGTTATTCAGGACATTGCCTTCATTTGTTCAGTCTAGTTGGTAAATTATGCCTGCAGTATAAAAATATTGGTTATTCAGAGCAAAAATACATGTGTTACTATAATGCCCTAATTTAAATTTATATCTTTCTAAGAACATTGCTCTCCTCTTCGTTTCAATCATAAATGTTGGCATAGACTTCAAATGCAGAAGTGAGCCAGCACTGTGAAACTTTAATAGATGTCTGTGCTTACTCTACTGCCCCTTAAAGAGGTTTCTGATATTT
Source organism: Sterna hirundo (assembly GCA_009819605.1). Classification (NCBI taxonomy): domain Eukaryota; kingdom Metazoa; phylum Chordata; class Aves; order Charadriiformes; family Laridae; genus Sterna; species Sterna hirundo. Next base: position 3,896,793 of record CM020441.1, read on the forward strand.
TTGAAACAAATAAATGCCATGTTTTTGCTGGCAGTTATTGTTGCACTACAGATGGTCAAGGACATATGCGGGTAAGAGAAAGTAAAGAGAAATGGACTAAAAGCTGCAAATCACTATTTTTCTCAAAAGCTGTAGGTAACAAGTAAGCTCCATGGATGATTGCAAAACATGTCTATCACACTAAAATATTTATTAAAATGGTTCATGCAAACATTTGAATTTTAGAGAAGTAGAGCTCCGAGAAAAGGCTGCAAAAGCCTTGCAAATTATGATTTTACCCAGTGACTACCGGGAAAACCAAATATATACAATAAAACCTGGGAGTGGAGATCACACTTTTCCCTTCCAAACTACAGCCCACAGACTAAATGCATGTTCTTCTTGGGTGTCGTGTTCCAGCCCCAGTTTGCACACTGACAGAGGGGTGAAAAGAATGCTCCAATCTTTGTTTTTTGCTAACTGTGAAAATAGGATAGCGTCACCAACCTCTTGCACCCAAACTACAGAATGGGCTGCTTGAATTACCACTGACATGTTACATGCAATCTTGACGATCAACAAAAGCAACACACTGCATATGCAAAGGCAGGAGTTTATTGTTAATCTAATTAAAGTCCTTGTACTCTAATCAAAGAATTCTTATTCATTTACTTGCAACTATGCTAACATTGATACTTTAAATAACACAGAGCTAAAATGATACAAACACAAACTATCTAGTGTCTACCCCTTCCTTTGGTGATATTTTCTCCCTCTCCACTGTCCCATTGGGCTTTAAGGTAAATGACTAGTCTCGGGTAAAAGGTCGTATAGCTAGTCATCAGCATCCTGATTCCATGAGATTATGTTACGAATGATGGAAAAATCTCTATTTCTTCCAAATAGAGTGTTTTCTGCACCTAGATATCTTTGTTTCAGGAAGTACTCAGGTTTAGGTTTGATATAGGCACCTATAACAGTTGTGGATATGCAAAAATACAAAAAACTAAACCAAAACAAAACAAGAAAAAAAAAAACAAAAAACAAAACCAAACCAAAAAAATGCCAAAACAAACAAACAAAGTTCCAAGGACACACAGAAGTCTAGTTTCAAACAAGGGTGAGGCATTTTCAGCATATTCATCAATTGTCCGGTTTTGACTATTTATTAAATCTTGTATTAGGCAACTTTGTTTTTGTTGGATCTACTCACAATTAGGTTCCTATTTAAGATATGGGTGTTAGATTCTGTAATAATGTGCTTACCTCATCCTGCATTTGAATCACAAAATATAATCAATTGCAAAGATTTTCTCAGAATGATAAAGCTTTTTTTTATTGGTATTAATTTGCACTGCATTCATTTCCCTGGATTACTGCAATCCACGACTAACATTGTTCTACAAAACTTTGCATATTTTAATCTGATACCACTTTAACATGACAAAACAATGTCAAAGTTTTATGTTGTTTAGAAAATGGGTTTTCTTGAAGACATGCCACAGGACAGCACACATATAATAAACTTCTGTTATGTTGGTCTCGCACACTGACTTTTTTTTTAATAAAAATAAAACATAAGGAGAAGAACATTTGAGGTGATCACTAGTTTATAAATGTTCATGAAATGTTTATCTTTTTGTAAAGCAGCTCTTTGAGCAATTCAGTTTGTTTTTCATGTACAGACAAATGATTACAATGTAAGAATTGTATGAATGTAAGAATCAGTATACCATTTGGCTGAACAGCCTCTTGAAATACCATCTAAAAACTTTTAATTAGGTAGAATCTAATGAATTACATCATTTAAATTGAGTTAAATAACTGCTTTACATATAAATTTGTTTTTTACCCCTTTAATGCTTATGCCATTAATGGGGATAAAATAGCAGAGCATTTAAAAAAAAAAACAAAGAGGGAGAAGACATTGTGTTTGTCCCTTTTAATGGTAAAGAATGTATGTATTTTAAAGTATGAACTGTACTGCAGAGCTTTAATTTCGATTAATAATTAAAATCAACTTGAGCAAGATTAAAAGGTAAAACAGATGATTACTTTATTTATTTAATGCATATTTTATACCTTTTTCTTAATGAAAAAGAATATATAATTGTCTTAGAATGGAAGGCAATACAAATCAATAGCTGTCAGATATCTAATGAAAGTCCCAGTTCAATTCTCTGTTAAAAGCTAAACCCTTATTTTAAAGGCCTGAGATCACAGATCATTCCAATTAACCAGAATATGCAGGACACTTCCCAGTTCTGGCTGAGATTTTCTTCTAGTTGTGCACGTTAGACTTCCAGAACTGGTTCTATATGAGGGTAGAATTTGGCAAATTTTTCACAATTTCATTGATTTCTATGTGAAAAATAGGTCTGCACTTTTTATATCCACTGGAGGAGAAGAGCTTCAGATGGACCAACCAATGGATGATATAATATAAACTTATAAACCACAAAGTTGGTTTCCCCTATGCTATTACCACCGAACACTTCATTATTTCACGTTTGATTCACATTTAAAATGTTCCATTCTCAGAAGTTACTTTAATACCAATTTCTTGCAAGGATTTCTGGATTCTGGATTCTGACTTCCAGTTTACTCTGTGCATTTGATTCCTTTTGATTGTTATTCTGTCTAAAAAATAAAGATATCCTTCAGACACAAGAGATACAAAAGTCTTTTCATTTTATAGATGCAGGAATGATGCACAGGGAAACTAATGATATGTCTAAAGACACAAGGAAAGCATTTGCCAGACCCATGGGAAGGATTTCCCAGATTTCCTGAGCATCCTGTCACCAAAGTAAAATAGTTACTAAAAATATAAAACAGCCTAGGAGAAATCACCAGTTGCCTCAAGACCTGATCTTCAATCCATACACCTGGGTGGGTGCAACCCCCGGTGTCAATACAGGCTGGGGGATGAAGGGATGGAGAACGGCCCTGCTGAGCGGAACGCGGGGGTACTGGTGAGTGAAAAGCTGGGTGAAAAGGTGGTGGAACATTGGTTGCCCGGAGAGGTGGCAAATGCCCCATCCCTGGAAACATTCCAGGTCAGGTTAGATGGGGCTCTGAGCAACCTGATCTAGTTAAAGATGTCCCTGCTCATAGCAGGGGAGTTGGAATAGATGGCCTTTAAGGGTCCCTTCCAACACAACCTATTCTATGATTCTATGAAAATGTAACTTTAGGACTATACGTTTAGACCATACCATTCACGAAGTTCAAATCCACAAGGATATAATTCTTTAAAAGTGAATTTGAAGTTTAAAGCAAACGTCACTCCCCAAACATGTCAAAAGTCTGTAAGGACCTCCATTTTTGAAATGTGGTAAACGCCTCAATGTTTGCGTCAGTAAACACATCAATTTGCTACGTGAGACCTATCACAGGACTGAGATCCCAGAATCACATCTTCCTCCACCTGAACAGGAGGGAAAGCCTGATCTGAGGGAGGGTCAGTGAATGTTGGCCCTGCGCAAGCACAGAAGCTTCCAGAACACTTCCCATTAGAAGGATGCCCTGAGGGAGTCCATTTTTTTGTAAAACAATTCACTTCTTCCCAATAAATGATTTAAGAAGTCAGTTATGCGATGAAAACGAACAGCACTGAAAAGATTTTTTACCTCAGGAGATGCCCAAGGCTTGGGCCTGTCCAGGCAGAGCAGCTGGGCAGGACATTGGAGGCTGCCCTCCGGGGTGGGCGGCCATGAGGCAGCCAGGCTGTCACCTCACCCACGGGCACTGTCCCATGGCAGGCAGGGCACCCAGCGGGGGGCCGATGGGCGTTGGGAAGGACGTTAACAACCCATGTCCGAGATCGGTGCAGGAAATCAAACTGCCCACAGACAGAACGCAGGGCAGGCAGGACTGGGGTGCTGCTGTGGCAGGGAGGGAAGGACCCGGCTGGGCTAAAATGGCGTCTGGGCCTGCGGGGCATGGGGCAGGCCTGAGGGAGGCCGGCCTGGGCCAGGAGGGCCCGTTACTGCACTGAGGGCACCAAGGCAGAGAAAAATTTTACGCATATATCTCCGATGGTCCTAATAGAGAATTCATAAGAAGATACCAGGTCAAAGCATTGTTTGGTCAGCTGGCAGGATTTCTGCTTCAGGTATACATCTTTTTGACATACATATTTTCAGTCAGACAATCCAGCCTTTTTTCTTTTTTTTCACTCAAAGATCATTTGCTGAAGTAGGGACTTGCCTTACTTGCAAACAAAAATATTAATTACTGTGAGGTAAATTTTCATTAAAACTACATTAATATATTTCCTTCAAAACAGACTTTCAACCATGTTGAAACATAACTTACAGTTATCTAAATACAGTTCAAGAAGCCTACCCTGAAATGTTTGTTTCCCCAAAAGTGTTAAGACTAAAATATTTGGTTGTGAAATGTAGCTGGATGAAAATGTTTACTGTCTTTTTTTTTTTTCACTGATAGACATAACAAAATCACTGGAACTGAGACATGCAGATATCGCATCTGTTTTACTTATATTTGAGTTTAGAGTTGTAATGCAAATTTGAATCTCTTTAAGAATGCATGATTTTTATCTGTATAAATATTTATTAGCGGTTTAGTCATAGATAAGATACATTTACAATAGTTATTGCTTGTATATCATAGAATCATAGAAACACCTAGGTTGGAAGGGACCTTTCAGATCATCTAGTCCAACCATCAACCTAACTCTGACAAAAGACTAAGCAAATAAAATCTAATGAAATATTAGATCAAAATAAAAGGCGTGTATTTTATCAGACGTGAAGAACAGAGAGCTGGCAGTTACGTGGGTCAGCGTTTTGGTGGCAGACCAGCGCATCCTACAGCAGCGAGGAAAGGGGAAGGGTTAAACAGCAGTTCTCAATTACTCCACACTTCTATTTTGAAAATAAACATATCAGTGTTTTGGGGAAGAGCCTGCATTACAGCTTGCTTCTAACAATTAGACAAGAACTAGCATTACTGAGAAAGCTGTCAAGAGAGCTAACTGTTGACTCTGGAGATAAATGTTGCAGAGGTTCCCGATTCATAGCTTTCGCTACAGCTCCATAATAAAGCAGGATTTACTTCTACTAACGAACTTAAACTGCTACCCTTACATTTCACCCCTCCTGCAATCACCAAGAAAAGAATAGGAGTTTCAAAGCAGAATTTGAGGACGCAAGACAAGTTTCCTGTTAATTGATCAGGCAGGTCTTTAAATACCATTTTCATGAGGGAACGTTTTAAATTAACAAAACTGATTTCACTGAAACTCAGAACGTCACCGTGTCTTCACATTCCTATTTAAAATGATAAGTGGCTAATTGTATTTCTTTTTTACAACGAAAACCTTTAAACATATGTATCAGAAAAAAATATATAATGAGTTTGAAAAATGAGTTACTGTAATTGGAAACATAGTATCGGGAGTTATTCAAATGCAATTTTTCTTAATTGCCATATTTGTAAGGTAATTTCAGCTATTAAATCAGTGATCTGATTTACAAACATCCCTTTCTATGTTTGGTGTACCCATAATTTATATTCTCACTTGCATCTGTCCTTATGGTATGCGATGCTTCTTTCTTTCTCATAGCCTGGATCATATGAGCTGACTTGAGCGTTAACCTAAGCCATCCCACCCACCTGCAGAAGACAAATAGCTGCCAAAGCTTCTCCTTATATTGAGGTTTAAAATTTGACCCCGGTCTAACAGCTCAATGACAAAACCAAGCCAAAAAGCCTTGTGCACCAGACTAGGAGGTACGATCCTGTCTATCAATGATTAATGCTTTTCCTAAATTCTTTGCCTTTGTCTTCCTAGCTTGTATGTGTACGTTGATAGGCTACCTAATACTGTCTGATGAATGCTCTTGTCCCTGTTGTGTTACTTCTGCATGTAAAAGTACCGCCTTACTAGTAGCTAGGAAAACTTCTGCACTGTGACACATCCTCTCTCTCTCTCTCTGAATTCTCTTAGTGCCAGGAGGCACATAAGGCACGAACAACAATCTTCCAATTGGAACAATTGTTCCAATTGTTCCAATTGGATATTGTTGTGTAGCGTTTCTGCAACTTTTTCATTTTTTCCCGGAGGAGGTAGTTAGCCTCCTGCCCAACCCCCATAACTTGGAGGGCCAGTGGTTTTTTGTCAGGGTGTCCTTCCCTTAGGCTGCGTTGGTTCACGGCACCTTCTTAAGTTTTAACCGGTGCACCCTCCAGAGGAGGATCCCCTATCCACCACCCAGGGGACGCGCCTTCTAGCCATGCAGCCCCAGCCGAAGGCTGTGACACATCCAACAGTTGTAAAAATGAAGATATTATTACATACGAATTCTGTAATAAAATAGATTGTCATTTGCATGTATAGTACTACTATAGAACTACTATGTCATATCTAGAATACTGTGTCCAGTACAAGAGAGAAATGGAGTTACTGGAAAGAGTCCAGCAAAAGACTGCTAGCACGAATTAGGGCCTGGAGCACGTCTCATAATCAGAGATAAATATTATATTGTACTGTTCTCTCACTTTGACAAGTCTAGAGCTAAGTGTCTCTCACTGCCTTTAATTTCCAACACTGATTTGAAAAACAGATTATAATTCACATTAAGTTAAAAATATAGCATTAATTTATTGCTACAACAGAGAAATTATTAAAAATCATATACAACTTTTTCTATACTTTTAACACAATAGGGAGGATAGCAAGATGGTAACATATTTTGACTCTAAACTATTAACAAAATCTTGCAAGAACATGTATTTTGTGTGTCATGTGTACTGGTTTTATTAGCAAAAATAATATTCTATTCTAAAATATAATATTCTATTATACATGTTCCTTTTGATTTTCCAAATGCTTTGGGGTCAAACAGTTGGTAGGATGCAATATGAATCATGTTAAATAATAATAACTAGAGCTGCAGAACTAATTGTTTATTTTACCTCCTAAAGGTGCAGAATTTTTCTTGCATATCTGAGATTTAGAAAATTCTAAAATTCTAATTCTCTGTCAATTGTTTGTCAGGTGCAGTATATGTTTGTGTACAGATAGCTGCCCACTAAAATCTTCATTGTCATGTTAGAGTCTTTATCCCAGTGGCTTGTTCTATATGTACACTAATGTGGAAAACTTATGAAAACAGACAACTATTTATCTGTGTATGTATCTTCCAGCTGCTTTTAAAGAGGACAATTAATTTGCATATATTTAAGAAAAATAGTAAGTGTAACAGACAGAAATGAAGTTAATTAACATTCTCCATCAAAGGAATGGAAAACGTTATGAGGCCTGAAGAGTTTGTGTTTCTTTTTTCTTTTTTTTTTTTTTAGCAAAATTCAGACTGAGAGGGGCTACAACTGCTTTTTTAAATACATCATTGGGTAACCACTTAGGAGGAAAAAGAGCTCTAGAAGACAAAGCATATTTCTGTCATGAAAACAAATGCGTAAGCACTAAGAAAGAATAAATTTATGCTAGAAATAAGGAAAAAATCTCCCCAGTCATCAAGGAAGTGATTCTCTGGAACATTCCAAGAACAATACCTGGTGACCCAGCAGATCACTCCTCATCCTCAGTCTTCAGTTTTTATATGTTTAAAACATCGTGGGCTGTGGTCTCCCAGCCGTCCCAAACAGCTGTGGCTTCTTGCTACATTAGCTAAATGTCACTTTAAAGTGTACAGAGAAATACAAAGGGAAAAGAATTCATGCAATACAAAAGGAAAATATATTTTTAGAATAACACTAAAGCTGAAAACTTCATTTTTATGGATTTCCAACTACAGTTTTTCAAGATTGTTAAGTATTTTGCCAGTTTGTCAAAGGTAATGTTGTCCTTGAGGGTTTGCCCTGCAGTTTTATAGCTACTAGCTTTCCTTATTTACAACTGCATTAAGCAGGTCGCCTGATAGTAGCATAAATGGGTATGAAGCAGTGGTGATATTTAGTCATTCCTAATAAGAATGCTGGTTAGGAGATATGTGTTCCAAGGGGCCAAGAGAATATAGATGAATTATGTTGTGGAATACAGAGCATGGAAACCCCAAGGTAACAATTAAATTCTCACCATTTCAGTGGAAAGAATTGTGGATTATCAAGAAGACTAATTATTCTGAAATGCTAATGTTGAAATCTCTGGTAGACTATTAGGTGTTGTCTGTGTTACAGACAAATTTACTGGGACAAGGAATGTGGGAAAAGGACAGGTTTATCCTCCACGCTAGCACTGTTTTTTGACAGGGCTGCATAGCTGTTTATGCCTCGGTATCAGCAGCTGACATAACAGTCTCCTCTTTATAAACAAGCATTACTGCTATTGTAATCACCACTATTTATCTTTGGTTGGTTGGTTGCATATTTCTACCTAAGAGGACACCTGGGCTCCAGAAAGGTACTCAGAAGCAAAAAACCTGGATATTGCCTGGAGAAGGCAGCTGCACTGTAAGGGCACCACAATGTCTGGGACACTGCATCCATCTAGGAAGGGGCTCACAAATTACAGGAGTGGAGTTATGGAGCAGTTCGACGCAGAGCTGCAACATCCCTCAACCCTTCACACAATCCAGGAAGGACAAAGGCTGTGTGAAAGCACCTTTGTGTTCCACCTACATACATTTCCTGGCAAAAAATCTCAAAAGGATGTTAGCATCTCTCGTTTGTTCTAATGTACAGCATCTGCAAATTTCACTCCCCGGGGTCATTGTCTTAAAGAATACAGTTTCCCCACCCCCACCATCTACTTGTATTTTCAGACCTAGAAATGTGCAATAAGCACTGTAGTTGCAATTCTTAACTTAATTGGCAGTCTTTCAAGTGCAATTACATCTAAAAGGTTGGCCTTTAATCTTGCTACACTGCTACTTAAAATGCCTGATTTTTTTTTAATACACTGACCATATTCACTCATTTTAAATATCACTCTGACAGCTCTATACAACAAAAATCACTGCGTTTGAGAAGTTCATTCAATAAATGGTTTTAACATTTAGAGTAATACAAAGTAGATATTTTTGCCTGTAAAAACTTAAATTGTTTGGTTCTTTCACCTAATTAGCATGAAGTCAAGGAAAATAAAGAACTGAAAATATACGTTCTCCTTTATCTAGCCCACTTTTGAAAATAGCTATTTTCCTTACTTTCAACTAACTTTAATTTATTCTAGCAAGATCACTTATTTCAGAGAACACAGTTGCTGGGAAGGTCTCTCATGTTTTTTCCACTTGAGGGCAAGACAAATAAAATATGGCTGCTATTCATAGTCTTGCAGTTGCTGGCAGTCTCTGTACCTTGGCCAGATTAAGCATAAATATGCTATCTCTATGTTTCTTTAGTCATATTCGCATCAGACATTCAGTTTTCTTTGAAAGGAAAAAGAAGGATGCTTGAAGCCCTGAGTTTGAAGAATTTTTTTTTTCCACCCTAGAGAATGTATTTAATCTAAACAGGTAACTTCAACCTGAAGACATTTTTAATGAGACCAAAGTATTTGGTAGCAATATTAAGAGAAATGTAAAACTATAAATTGCACAAAAAAGCATTTTTACAGATCCAAAATATCCTTTAAGTGTTTTTTGAGTTAAGAGAAATAGTCTTATTCAGCTTTATTCATAATCAAAGCAAATGAAAATATTTCTGAAATTTCTACGAAATTGTAGTTTTATTTCCTTTAACAGCTCAAAATAATTTGTATGACTAATGCTCAGGGGTGTCTGCAGAAAGTTGAAACCCAAAATTCTGCAAAGTGTAAACTGACATATTTATCTCATGAGTATGTTAATTCCTCAACCTATTAGAATTCGTCAGCCTATTACGGCATATTATAAGCCTCCATAAAACTCCAATAAACAACTCCATAAGGAATAAAATAATAAACCCAACATGAACAACCTCCTCAAGCAGCATGCTGATACCTCTCTGCCTTTGCAGGGTAGAGACAAACGTGTACAGCAAGAGTCAAGAGGAAAACTGAATGTTCTTCAGAGACAGACCAGATGTACGTCTGCGCAGGTAGTTTGGTGAGTTTAATTTAACATTTCCAAATCTTCAGAAACAGAAAGCGAATTTATCTACTATCCACAAAGTTGTTGCAGCTTTGTTTTACCACCTTCTGTTCATTTTCTCTTTTCAAAGAGACTTTATTGTGGCATTTTCATCACAGTATGCCCAGTGCAAGATTATAGTGATAGATGTGCTGCTTTTAAGCATAGGAGGAATGATAATTTTAATAGACAGCACACATGACATAAGGGATCAGCAACAGAGGTTGGGTTTTGTGCAGGTTATTCTCCATGATCCAGCAAGTACTAAGAAATGGGGGAGGGGGGAAGGAAAGAAAAAAGAAATTTTCTAATTTGGAAGAGCAGGAGTATATAAGAATGAAAAGACTCTTAATTTGATAAAGTTGTTGAAGTGTTCTGAGAACAATAGCATCCTTCTAACATACATCCATTCTGTGTTGCTTAAAGGAACTTAACCCAAGGCAGACTGTAGTCTGCTTCAGAGTCTACTGTTTCAGAGATTTTGACGAGAAAGTGGGAAAATTTAAGAAATAATAATCATGAAGCCTGTCTGATCATCTGTAAGAGCTGTCAATACATGTTTTTTTCTGTGATCAAGCATGCTTGTTCTCAGGAATTATGTCTCTCTTGAAAAGCCTTTCTTGAAAGGCTTGAATAGTCTGATCGCACTGGATTCTACAATTTAACCATATTTAGCCATATATCAGATATTTAGAAACATTTGAATCATAGAATCATAGAATCTTCATGGTTGGAAAGGACCTTTGAGATCATCGAGTCCAACCAAACAACCTACAGACTCTGCCACTAGAGCATGCCCTGAAGTGCCACATCCAGACGTTCCTTAAACACCTCCAGGGATGGTGACTCAACCCCCTCCCTGGGCAGGCTGTTCCAGTGCCTGACCACTCGTTCAGTAAAGTAATCCTTCCTAATATCCAATCTAAACCTGCCCTGCCGCAGCTTCAGGCCATTTCCTCTGGTCCTGTCATTATTCACCTGGGAGAAGAGGCCAACCCCCACCTCTCTACACCCTCCTTTCAGGTAGTTGTAGAGGGCAATGAGGTCTCCCCTCAGCCTCCTCTTCTCCAAGCTAAACATGCCCAGCTCCCTCAGCCTCTCCTCATATGACCTGGTCATATTTCCTCATAAGGATTCCAAATATAATGTCATGTAATCGCATTATGATATCCTTACGATCAAAGAATGAAACAGCCAAGAGGGTGGGCTGACTGACTTGTAAATATCTCTAGCTAAGGTTAGTATAGAAGTTGTTCTTGAATAGTTTCCCAGAAAGTACCAAAACCGACTTGTTTTAGAAAGTTAACTAGTCTAATAATACTTCACTCTTTTTAATTGTCTCTATTCATTAATGTTCTTGTTGACATGTCAGCAAGAACAGACCTCACATCCTAGGTCACTTGATGCAAGCAGTATGACATGATGCCTTCAAGGCTTTAAGTGTAGTACAAGGAGTAAGAGGTACAGTGTAATATTTTTATCTTCCTGTACAAACAATCAAAGCGACCACATCAATAGAACACATCAACTGTGATAATAAAAACTGATTAATTATTATAAGGTGAAAAGGCAGGCTGAGAACCAAAATAACTGGGCAATGTTGTCAGTCTGGGGCATTTTGTTTCAAATTTTTCGGCATTCGACGTGTTTCATAAATGCTCAAGTCCTGGAATCATACTGTCATAAGAGCCTCTGGTTTTAAACTTTTTTATTTATTGTAAAATAAGATCTGAAGTTCTTATGATCGTGAAAACAACCTTGAAAGCAAATTGAAAACAGAGGGTAAATAAAAAGATGTAACCTTTTCTATTGGCTTGAGTGCCATGAGAAGTAAAATATTTTTGAGAATGTAGGGACTTGCATTACTACGTTGAGCATCAACTCAGTAATGTGAATAATAGTAAACTTCTTGCTAAGTACCTCTTACCAACAGGTAGGCCTGAGGTTCTCTTGAGCTTTTAGGAAAGGAGGTGACTGAAATATGTGGATCTTCAAGGCATCTCCTGGCTCATCCCAGAGCTTTCTGGTGCAGTATTTATCTTCCCTCATTTCCTCTGTTCAGGAGCTAAGTTCAACAGGCAAAATTTAGAGGCTGAGGCTCTGCATAGCTGCAACAGCGTCTAGTGAGCTGCTCTAGAATACCGAAGAGAAGTAAAAGTTGACTGTACTGAAGCTAGCAGCAAAAACCCAATAATTTACTGCAGCTGGGTCAGAAGTGATTTCTCCTTGCTTTGCGATTGCTGCGTGAGAAAAAGGGTATTTCACAGATAAAAAGATATTGTGATCATTCCACATATTGTTATATTTTCCTGGATAGTGATGTCGATGTTGATGACAAAATGGCCTTAAAAAGAGGGTTCGTTTAGTATTAGTTAGGGAATACAGTATTTAGATAGAACTGCAATTTGTCATAGAATAGCACATTCACTTCTAATTAAAAAAATGTGGTCAGCTTGGAAACTGAGCACTTCTAATCTAATGGTGTATTTGGGAACAAGAGAAAGCATCACTGAATATTTTTATTGTCAAATTATTCAACCCATCATATTTAAAAACATTCAGACTCCAGAGAGCATTTTACATATGCAATAACTGCTGTTGTTGCTTCTGTTACTATTCAATTGTGTTTTATCAATAATCTTACATAATATTTAGCTAAAATGCTAGTCCAAAGGTTACCCATAAAGAAGTACAAGAAGATTTGCATAATAATTACTCATCAATTCAACAGGAGAGAAGAAATAATGAGTCTTTTAAAAACCTGAAAATTTCAATGAGGTTATAAATCCAAATCTACTGACAATATACTTAATATATTTTCTTCCAAGGCTGCCCAAAAATTCTTTTAGAAATCACAGCACAGTATACTCTTAAAAAATAAATCACCTGACCATAATCATTCCTTTCTTGTCTTGGGAGATTCTTTTAATTAATTAATAATGATAATAATCCACACTTCTGTATTACTTTCCCTCTATGATTAATGAAGTGTTTCATAGGCATTATTAAATTAAATCTCCTAATACCCTGAGAGATGAGTAAATACTATTATTTCAGCTACAACATAGAGAAGTTAGGTATGGAAAGGTTAAACTACTTGCCTAGCACAGAGTGAATAAGGATAAATATTAGGAAATTGGGAGTAATTCCCACCCCTAGAATTATGAGGTGGGTTTAAAATCATGTGGGTTATATTTCTTAATGCTATTTTTTATTTGCTTTTGGTCCCCTGGATTTTGGCTTTCAATTCTTTTCCTAATAGTTCTTTTTAAAGGTTCCTTTCTACAGCCATGGAGTCTAGAGACTTTTTTTTTTCTTAAACTAGAGATAGAAAGCGGTAGATAAAATTCTCACGTAAAAACTCATTCCCAGGGACTTAGACTTCAAGCAGAGCAACAAATAATTTGAGATCGAAACAAAAAAAAAAGCAAACAAAAAACCCACCCCAAGAATCCAGTGCAGCAGAACTGAAAACAAATAATTTCTTAATTTTTTTTTCTTGATTAGGTCCTAAAGGCGAGCTTTTGCATCCATACTCTCATGCCTAAAGAAGTAACTTGACTTTTGCAAGCTATTCATACACACACAGTGCTTTTCCTCGAGTAAACTGAAATGTAATGAAGGCTCAGAACCACTGAGCACCCAGGACACTTTTTAGGTGTGTAATTAAAAGGTTCTGGGCTGAGCTTTTGGTTCCAGTTTTGAGAAATCTGAACCTGTATCTCCTGACTTTTACTCTTGGCTTAATGGCACATTTTTCTTCTTCACATTTTTATTTATATTGCACTTGTCACCATAGCAGATTAGGGCAAATTAAATTCCACACTAATTCACCCAAAGCTGTGAGTTCTATTTTAAGATTAAGAGCAGTTGGTTCATTATAATAAAATATTTCCATGTTAACTGCATAGTCTAGGAAATGATGAAATTATTTTTACAACAAAATTAACACTTTTGACACATACAGCACTGGAACCATAAGTAAAGGAGAAGTTAAATAAAAAATGTTCCTCTTGAAGCTGTAGATGCTTTATGAGACCTTTGTTTAAGCAATCCTTCTTAATGGATTTTTTTTTTCCCCCCAATGTTCTCTGTCGGATTAAATTCGCTTTCCTCTTCTGCAGTGTAAACAAAACACGTGTAAATTCAGCACGTTCAGTATAATACCTTTGGCAGAAGTGCTCAGCTTGGTGATGTCCTTTAGCCTCAGTATTCCCTTCAGCCCTTCTATTGTAAGTTCCTGTGAAATGAGGAGCAGATAGCTTAATATTTTTGACCTCCAGCAAAAGTTTGAATGGAAACTACATGAGCTCAAGCACAATTAAGCACTAATATAATTGTCTTCGTATAGCAGAAATAAATTGTCCTTTCATTGTAATACTTCTGTTTTATACTTGAGAGAAAGGCCAAAAAGGGATAAGGAATGATTGCTTCAATGAGCATATAGATCAAATATGAACTTTAGCATGTAAGTAAGCACATATCTAAAGGATTGTGCTCTTTGATTTACTCCTGGGCCTAGCACTGTCATAAATATAAGGTCAGTCCCTTTTTCAGTGTCTGAACCAGCCATTACTTTTTACTTTATGAACTGTATACTCCATCTCTGTACTGTACAGTGCTAAACCTCATTTTTCTCTGTTTCCTAAATAATTGATACACAGCCATTATCGCATCAGAACTCTTCCACTAAAGGGTTTTCCAATGCAGCCTCTCCACAACCAATTTGACCGGCACTTGCAAAATAGTGAGGTAATTTGTAATCCATTGGGGCCATTTTCCTTTTTAAACTAAAATTACTTAAAAACAATATAATCCAATCCAGATGCAAGAAGCAACATCTGGCGGTAAAAAAAATAGTCTGTATATTGTAAAAATTATAATATATTAAAATACATATTTTAACTTGCTTTCGCTTGGAAAAATATGCTGTACATAATGACAGTACAAATCAGAGTTCAACTCTGTTAATCAATATTTAAACAGACTTTATTTAGGGATTTCATTGTTATCTTCTAGGGTTTGGGGCGGGTGTGTGTGGGGGTGGCATTTCAGGAACATTTTGCAAATGGGTGACATTCCCAAGTGATCTATTTGTTTCTTGGATGTATTTCTTGGTGGGGTTGGAGATTTTCTTATTATTGTTTTTTTAATTTTTTTGGTAGGGACTATGTGGCAGTGACTAGCAAGCTGTATGGGTAAACTCAACTGAAAACAAAGAGATTGTGAGCAGGCAACCTTTCAATTAAATAGGGAAACACCACAACTGACTGACTGATACATGCAACACCCTGCTATGATCTTTCCCCCTTCCCATACAGTAACTATGGATTGTTTTTTCTTCTTTACCCACCTCTTTCTTTCTTCATTGCTGTTGTTCCTTTGGTCATGTGTTTCTTCCTCGGCGTCATTCCATGCTCTGTTCCCACGTCTTACCTGCATTTCCAGAATTGTCTACTTCCTCCAAGCTTGGTGATTTACCAGAAGGCATAGCGAAATATCATCATACCTCCAATTTACAAATCAATGTAATTTCACTGCATAGGGCTCTAACAGGCCTTCCTGTAATACTGTAATATCGCTACACAACTTGCAAGATCACCAACTACACAGACATGCATATGTAAGCACAAAACATCTTTCCAAGATATGCAGAGATGCATTCTGCATAATCGCCTCAGACAACAGGATTAAGCACTATAACTTTAACCTCCATGAGTGGTACCATGAGGGAAATTTTTAAACTGAAATATTTAAGTGTCTTTAAAAGTCCCTAAACCATGTTCTTATTATCTATGCTGATAAGAATTCAAATGAGGATTTAGCTTTTAGCCATATATACATAGATTTGGTTTTCTTGTTTATGTTAAAGGTTCTGCAATAAAAATCAATGTGTGGAATGGTAATACATGTAACAGCATCAATAACAATAATTCTTATATTCTGCTAAAGGCCAAACCACTGTCAAAGTGGGATTTCATATCATGCTTTTGTCTTCTTTTAGTTAAAAAACTATCCATTTCATTTCTGTAGCACATTTATTGTCATTTGTTACAGCTCTGCTGCATGTGCTACTGATGCTGTTTAAGCATTATCTGTTACAAGAGTAACTCGTCAGCTAGAATGGGATACATGTGCATATGTTGCTAAACGATATTATTGTGATTTAACTGTAATTTATTTCATCCAGCATAAAAGGAAAAGGTAGAATATAGGACAATCTTACAGATGTATTAAAAGCCTGAACTAGATTTGCCAAAAGCTGGTATATTTCTGAGTGCTTTTCCTTAAAAAAAAAAAAAAAAAAAAAAAAAGCTTTATATTTAGTCCTATTTTATTTTCCCTAAGGAGGATAATATTTATTATTAACCATCGATGTTTTCAGCATGGAGTTATGCACAGATGATTCAATCAAATAAGCAACCTCACTGTCTTGGACGTTGTACAAATATACAGGGAAGACAAACTCCAGTCCCATGTAAATTAAAATCTGAAAAAGTCTAGAAACAGACAGAGGCTGGAGAACAGACAGTTTAGTTAAGTAAAATAGTTGGGATATAATGAATACAATTGGGATGTAATTAATAATTTTGTATTGCATTTGTTTCCTTCTTTGCATAACATATCCGTTTCTTCTGTTAATCCTTGCTTAAGACTGATTGGGTGAAAACTGTTAATGGTAATAACAGATGGGCATGGCAATAGCAGATACTATGAAAAGAGAGAGGAAAGTACAAAGTCTGGCAGCCAGAACTAGTTCGTTGCTGTATTTCAGTCTAGTTGTATTTTAGTGCACGGTAAAATTTTCTACTGGTGTTACTGTTGCTCTTCAGTGTTGCTAGAAAAACTCAAATTCTTTGAGATTCTGCTTAAGTGGTGTGGATAAACAAAGACAAAATCTGCTCCCAGTCTACCAGCTTTCACCTTTCCCACAGTCTCTGTATGCAGACAAATAAAGTTACCTCTCAAAGTGTCTAGGTAGCAAGGAGATGTTTTTAATGGCTACCTACCATCATTATGGAAGAAATTCGAGATATGTAAGACTTCATACAAACTACTAAGTGTGGTTTTGACATGGTTTTTGTGGACAATGCAATTATTTCTTATTTTCACCTACTGTTGACATTAAGAGAAATAGCCTTTATCCTCTTCCATGTAATCGATATAAAAATATTGCTACATCTCTCTTTCTATGACCTACAGCAGATGCTCCTCACTCTGCAAACTTAATTAAGCTGCTCTCTAGCACCAGAATGCAACAAAGGCCATTCTGTGCAGCTCTTCTTATGGTATGCCAAGACACTGGCATGAAGGTATTATTTCAGAAGCACCAAACACAGTAATACTGGTCAGTTTAAATCAAAATTTTAATCACTATATAAAGCCAGAAAATATATGTAGGCTGATTGGTCCTCCTGGCTTACAGGAATTGTTTAAAACAAGAGGGAAAAAAACCTCAAAACTGAGAATCTACACACAAATGAAAGCCAAAAGGCTGTGATGTCTATATATGACATAGGTGTGTATCATTTTACTTCTTTAAAAATATTCTCAGTTTCACAGTGATAACTCTAGCAGCCAGCTTTGTGTCACAGAAATCAAGATAGGCCAGGCAATCAAAGATGACATTTCATTATTAAAGCATGGACTATAGAAATTAAGATAGGTTAATTAGAATGTCTGCTTTTACATGTTGACTTTTATGTAGTGGACATCTTGGAAACTTGTTGGAGAGATACTGAGTGAGATAACGTGATTCAAGGGAGCAAATTAAGAATGACAGAACATTTCACAGGAGCGTTAGACTAGCACTCTCCATTAAAGATTTTTCTGAATTATTCCTATATAGCTTAACAACTTTTCTCAATCATGCAGAGAAATTAGATTTCTCAGTTCAAAACTGATCCATAAGCAAGAAACTATGGCAGTCCTGTCATTGTCAACCATGGAATTTTCAGAATATCTATCATAACTCGTATCTCTTGACAAGAGGGAGCTTTTCTAGGACATGGTGGATGTCTTACACAAACTCTACAACATCTCTCAACACCCTGTGTCAGTGTGGACTATATAATTTGCATATCAATATCCCACATCATGGTAGTATTGTTACCTGTCTGAAATATCTACAAAAGTAAGACCAACCTTCAAATTGTCAATCCAAACACATTCAAGCCAGTACTCCTCCAAAATTAACTCACAAATGTGCCATCGGTACGCAATATTTTCTCTAAACAAAGAACCACAGCTGTGAACATGAAGATGGATGCATAGTGTCACAATATTTTCATGAGTTCCCTGAATAATTCCACATACTTCAGTACAAAAATTATTCTGTATGTAAGACACATAGACAACATCTTCATGATCTGAACTCAAAACCTGGAATTTCTCTATCCAGCACAAATTCAGTAATTACGATTCCCTTGTGGAACTGTCTCTGGAAGACTCTTAAAATAATGTGACCTTTCAAAACATCCTGAGCCATATCAAAATGGAAACCTAAAAACTTAAATATACAGAAAAATTATAAAATCATAGACCAGCAGACAAAATGCAAGATGAACAATGTCAGCACAGAGTACTGCACACAGAAAACATAGAGCAGGATTGACTCTAAAGTAGCCTTTGTGACTGTGAAAACATATTTTGTAATCACCATGGACAATTCTTTGAAAATGGCACCTAAATATTTAGCAGTAAGCAAGAAGTTTAGATAGAATGTTAGGGATTATTAAGAAATTAATACAGAACAAGCCAGAAGATAGCATTGTGCTATAAGGTAAATCCACAGTACACCCATATTTTGAACACTGGTTGCGGTTATGGTAATCCTACTTGAAAGCCGTAGATTAGAATTTGAAAGTGTCTAGGCAACCACAACAAAGATTAGCAGAATATCTATTAAAGAACAGTTTTGACTCAACTATAAACTCACACATCCCTCTTACGGACTGCTTGGAGTTTGTGGGATCACTTTGAGCTTAGTGCTTCGTCTGCTTTTCCCATAGGCAGCCACAGTTGGCCACTGCCAGAGATGGGATACGGGTTCCTAGGAAGTTTTGTTCTATTCTCATGTTTTCGCTCCTTTCTTCATTGTTAATCAGTGTTTCAAATTGGAGGTCAAACCCCAATTTGAAGCAATGACAAAATGAATGCTGTTTGTTTATATAGCACATAAGACTAAAAAATTCTCATAACTTGTGGGATCGTGCAATTCTGCCCTTTACAAATAGTTAAAAAGGAGAGTTTGGGAAGTTTCATCAAATATATATGGCGAGCTATTATCATAGAATCATAAAATTGTTAGGGTTGGAAGGGACCCTAAAGATCACCTAGTTCCAACCCCCTGCCATGGGCAGGGACACCTCCCACTGCATCAGGTTGCTCAGAGCCCCGTCCAGCCTGGCCTTAAAAACTTCCAGGGATGGGGCTTCCACCACCTCTCTGGGCAACCTGGGCCAGTGTCTCACCACCCTCATGGTGAAGAAATTCAGAATCTTACGGTATATTCTAACAAACCCTCAAACCTTTTTGCAAAAGAACAAAGGAAGGTTACTAAAACATGTGAACAGTAACTCTTCTCTTTCGTGTGAAACTTCTTTTTTTATACAGTGATCTTGAAGAAATATGGTCATTAGTATCTAGTATTTTTGTAACTAAGCATTCTTTGTATGGCTATAAAAAATGTTAAAATGTTTTTCTGATGTTTTAGTTTCTGAACATATACAGTAGTCGGGGCAGAATAGTACAACAGTCATTTACTAAGCTACAACTTCCACGATTGAGCCCACAGAGACAGATTGTTCACAGTTGCCAGAATAATGCCTCAACAGCAACAACAACAACAAATCCACAGCTGAAAGCTGTGTAGTTTTGCTTAGCTGCTTTGTTAGATATTCTTGGATAGGAACTTACCCTGAATATTTTACAAAGTATTTAGGGCCACGGTTCTGCAATTTGAGCATGGCGATTTTCAGTTTGTGTAATTTCTGTCACTCAGTAAGGTTTGTCCTGCCTTGGAAATGTATGAATGAACCAGAATTTCTTCTGTAGTAATAGGCTGTCTTAAAAGCTGACATAAGGTTTTTGTTTTGCTTTGTTTAAAATTCATGTCACCTTTTGGCATGGTCCTGTGTGCAGGTATATGCCTTAGTGGTCCTGACCAGCCTCACCTGGAGCCTCCCCCTCTGTCCTCTGCCCATGTGCCCAGTACCCCATCGACAGGGGAGGGCTGTCTCTGGTTCTGGCTCCTCAGTGGACCACAGCCCTACATGGTGGGTACTTGTCTCTTGGATGTTCCTGTCAGAACTACATGGTAGCCTTGTCTCCAGTCCTATCCTTGACCCCGTCCCCTTTTGCTCCTGGCTGGGCTCCCTGGATGTCCCCTGGGCCTGGTCCACCATTTGCCTTATTGGAGTCTGGGTCAAGCTCGGCTCCCAGCTCCCCTTCCTTGGAGAGCAGCCAGCCCTCACTGCTCCCCGGCAGTGTCAGCAGACCATCAAAGAGCCCGAACACGTACGTTGCCAGAATTCTTTTTCTAGGTGTAGACCCCAGGTATTCAAAAAGGAATTAACCCAGTCTAAGAATCCCTGGAGGTATTTAACAGAGGGGTAGACATAGTGCTTAGAGATATGGGTTAGTGATGGGTTTTGTCAGAGTTAGGTTGATGGTTGGACTCGATGATCTGAAAGGTCCCTTCCAACCTAGGTGATTCTATGATTCTATGATTCTAAGAAGTATTTGTATTTGTATTTGTATTTTCAGTTGCATTCTAGTTCAGCTTATAAAACTGGTCTTGGATTTATTCAATTTCTTTCTTGATCTTAATTTGAAAAAATAAACCACTATAAAATAAAGGACCACTGAATTACCACGAGATTTTGTTCACTTGTATTTGCTTATTTTCAGAAGTCAGTATGTAGGCCTGAATGTACCCACTAATCACATATACTTAATAGCACACAATATACTTGCACTAGAAATATGCAAAAATGTAAATATTAAACTATCTGAAGTTCTTGAGGAAAATGTTAAGCATGTAAATGAGCATTTAGGGTGTTTCTTTGTGGACCATGATACACCTAGAAAATTATATCAGTGTGCCCATATTCTAGAAAGTCCTAATGTCAGCAATTTCTCTTTTTGCTTAGAAAATTCCTCTTAAATTCCTATTGCATTTTTTATTCTGTCCTGAAGGAATTTCTCCCAAGACCATTTTAAGTCTGCTTTTGATTTACCAAGCTCTACAATTTCATCAGCTCACTTCATAAGCAGTTGATACTTACCCTTATAATTCTACACCTTACAGTAAGCAATATAAAATTTATTTTATACAGATAATTGAGCTAAATCTGAAGGTACATGGTTAGACCATTACACAGTTAGACAAGCTGAGAGTAGGGAGGTGGAAAAATAGCTCTTCCATCTTGGTTTTGAGGTATCTCATGCCCTTCTCCAAAACATAATGTATTTCTGTATTTTCAAAGTCAAATGTAAGCAAAGCTTCTTTTACAGTACCTTTCATGTAATTCAATTTTTAGTCTCTGTTGCTAGGCAGGTAAGCCAGTTTCCTCAACCTCTACCTGCTCTAATCCAACTGTAACAGCAGAATATTTTACCTCCCCCTCTTCATTACACATACCCTGATTTTAGTCCATTGTTCATCTTACTAGTCTTTACTTTGTATATAACCTACTTATCCCCATGAATATGTTCAGAAAGATTTCGTGTGGTTACAAAACATAAATTGGGCAAAGTTGTCTCCATCCTTCAGATAATGTCATGAACCCAATTAACTCTCCGTGCAGAAAGGAGGAAAAAAAATCTATCTGAACATTAAATATTATTTGAATATGTTTCTGACTGGACACACTAGTTTTCAAGAGGAAGGTTTTGTTTAGTTTTAATTGTGCAGATATCCAGCAACACTAGCAGCTACTATAGGACTGCTAAAAAAATCAGTATTTTCATTTAACACTTATATAGGTGTTCTGCTAATCCTCTTTATAGAAGAATGACCCAGATTACACCGTTCCCTAAATATGAGGCTTTTTCCTTTCAACCTCCTTCCCACTCATTTTTCTAATCATCAGTCAGATGTCATGTAATCTACTGCCAGGTTCTCAAAACAAATAAAAACAAAGTGGAACAAATTTTTGTTTGAATCATAGTTGGAAATCTTTACTGATGTTGACGAATTTAATTATCTCGCCCCAAAAAAAAGAATAGAATAATTTAAAAAAAAGAGAAAGAAAAAGAATAGCATACCAATTATGATTGGAAACAAAGGAACACCAACAGGTCCGTAGGCAGCTGTTATTTAAATTATAAATGTACTTTTGTAATTAGGGAATGGTCATGAGGTTACAGTTACTGGTCAGGTGGAAAACACACTCCTTTCACGCGCAGGGGAAATGGCTAAATGAATGCAATTTGGCTAATGGCTAAATGAATGCAACTCCACACCACCTACCATGCAACCTTCTCACTGCCTGCTGCAGCCACGGGCAGCTTGGAAGGACTAATGCTGAACTAGAAAGGAAAAAAAGTCATCTTATTCTGTTCCTCCTCGTCTTCTCTGACAGAACTTATACATATTTCTGCAGACATTTTCAAGAATGCAGTAAGAATATTTGGTCTACAGGTTTAAAATCACCAAAGCTCATGTTAAAATAAAAATAAAAGGAAAAGGGAATGATCGGCACAAGAAGGAAGAATAGAAAGACTTTTCATGCAGTGGCGGAGGAATGCCTAGAGTGGAAAAGACAGGTTGGGAAACGGACAGGAGTCTGGCGTATGTTAGAGAAGACCCCTTATAACTTGCCATCAGTTTGATGGGTCCTGTTTGTCGAAACATCCCTAGCAGCTGGCATACCTAGCATTCACATTTAAGTGGAATTACTTGCCTGAGTGCATAAGAACCTGCTTTTACTTGCACACATGAGTAGAAGGATTTAGAATTCTTTAAAAGCCCGGGCTTTTCTGTTTGTAAAATTGTATTTAGTAATCATCAATGACTCAGACCTCATGAATAATAACCACTTCAGTTCGATGAAACCATTAACTATGCTCTTAAATTTGAAACAGTTTCATGGATATGAATACTCCGTTACCTCAAGCTTTACACTGTTGTTAAATTAAGCTACAAGAGTACAAAATCCCTTGACTTGAAGGCAAACAAGCAAACAACAATTGTTTTTAAAATTATTTTTCCCTTTGATACAAATTTCTGACTTTAAGTGCAATACTTCAACTCCGAAAAAAAGTCTGTCACCTTAAACTAAAATTCACTTTCTAACAGTACTGAAACTGAGAATTGATGACATTTCAGAGGAAGATGTATTTGCTGCTTTTTCTCTGTTCACTTTCTTTTGACAGGTTTTCGGTGTACTTTCTTGGCTTATTTTCAGTTACAATAGTCTGTACCAAATAATCAGGGGGTTTTGGTAGAGAGATCATCATCAGACTCCCACTACACTTGTGCAGGGACGTATGCCATTCGGCATATTCATAAATTATCTAGGGAAGGCGATGAATTGCGAAGTAAGTTTGCTGATGCTAGTGAGGTACTCTGGGTATTGAAAATGAAACCTGACTGAAATACTGCAGAACATCTCATGCTATTGAGTGACCAAGCAGGAAATCCAAAGTTGCTAAGTGATGGGCATATGGAAGAAGATCAGCCCCCAATTCTATATGCGCAGAATGATGGAATTGTTCAGGTCGGAAGGGACCGTGGGAGGGATGTAGTTCAACCTCCTGCTCAGAGCAAGGTCTGCTGTGAGATCAGAGGTCAGCTATGAGATCAGTCACCCAGTCACTACCCAGATCATCTAATCATTTCTCATGCCCGCTAGATATTCAAGGCAGGATTCACCATTCTGTTGCTCCTCTTGGGGTTCCAGGAGTGTGTTTCTTTTGTCAAACAATCTTGTGTTGTTCAAAACTATTGTGTACCCTCTGTTGTCAAAAGGCAGTGACACAACATTGTAGATTTAAAGCAGGTACGCTGAAACTTTTCCAAATCTTATATAGGACGTGTAGAATTTCATGCCATGAATTTCACATTTCCATTTTGATATGAGTTTTTTTGTCTTCCTTTTTTTAAAATTTCATCATGCATTCTATAGTATAAAGCATGTATTTGCTTCAGGTTTAGTTCAATGAAACATTGACTATTAGTGCAAGCATTTCTTTTGAAAGCATATTTAAACCAGTATGCATGGTGCCTAAATTCCTGTCAGGTCTCAAATGTTAAAGTATTTTTAGGAAATACAACCAGCTGAAATATCTGTAACTTAAGATTCATAAAAATGGAAAAGCTGACAAGGAGCTTCGATAAGTGCAACTTCGCTCACAATGTTTCTGCTTTCACCAAATTTATTGTAGTTTCCAACATCTTCAATGCAATCTGTGCCAATCAATGCCATTGATAATCAGTTGCATTGAAATTATGAAAATGAAGGTCACGTCAGGCTGTATATGAAAATAACTGAGTGATGTATGTCAAATGAAACAAATACTTCAAAATGTGGACAAAATGTTGCTTGGCAACAGAATGCTTGGCTAATGCTGAGGTGTCTGTGAGACTTATGCAGTTGTTAAAACAGTGCTGCTTAAAAGCAGGAGGGAAAGCATGGTAGTAACAGTAATGAACATCTCAATAATCATTATTTAAACATCCCATACCCATCCGTTGCTACTGAAGAAAAACAGCACTGTGAAAACACAGCAGCTTTAAATCACAGTCTATTTTCATTAAGAGAGCAGCTGCATTCATGGCAGGTATTAAGGTGGACATTATAAGAATTTTATTTTCTTTTAGGTTTTAGATTCATTTGATAATTCAGTTTACAAAAGTAACTTAAACATCCCACAAATATTTGCTCAATTCAGGTGCAGTCAGATAACGTATATTAACGTATATATTATCCAAATGATCTAAAGATAAGAAACCAGTAAATAAATACAATATTTTCTGTCCAGCATTTTACATAAGATACATTTTTAGAGTACACACCCGCAAATTACATTTAATTTCCAGGCATAGACTAAGAAATAAGGTCATTTTTAAGGCCTTGAGCTGTTGGAATATTTGCATTAATCTGAGAAGGTGCTGGAAGGTAACTGGAATGAACAATGGGCAAAGTTCTGCTACAGGTCCAAATTCAAAAGAAAGCCTTTTTAATGGAAAATTTAATTAATTTTAAATTGACTTAGCTCATAGAGCAGAAAGACTTCAGTACACATTTCTGTAAGACATTTTACCTACCTTGCCTTTTAGAATTTAAGATAAAATTCTAGCCCTAGGGCACTGGGGTACCTGCCTGTGTAGAAATGTTAAAATAAGAATAGTTCTCCTAAAATGTATAATCTAAGTTTATCTCCATAATAGTGAGTTTGTGTGTTTCTAGCTACCTATCTTGAAATAGCTAAATGTGGCCCTATTTAATAAACTAAGAACATTCTGAACAATTTCCCTATTTAGAGTATTTTAATTTGGGTTAAAAAAATCAAAGTTGCTTTTGAAATGAGGTTGTGTGTGACTTTAGAGTAATGCTCTTCTATAGGGTCGTAAAATATATCAAAAGGTAATGTGTTCCTATAGATGGTACTGAAGGAGCTGGTGGAAGTGCTCACCAGGCCACTTAGCATCATTTATGAGCAGTCCTGGACAACCGGGGAGGTCCCAGCTGACTGGAGGTTAGCAAATGTGACACCCATCCACAAGAAGAGCCGGAAGGAGGATCCGGGGAACTACAGCCCAGTCAGTCTGACCTCGGTGCCTGGGAAGGTCATGGAACAGATCCTCCTCAGTGCCATTACACGGCACATGCAGGAGAACAGGGTGATCAGGCCCAGTCAGCATGGGTTTGTGAAGGGCAGGTCATGCCTGTCAAACCTTATCTCCTTCTATGATAAGGTGACCTGCTTAGTGGATGAGGGGAAAGCCGTGGATGTTATCCACTTGGATTTTTGCAAAGCTTTTGACACCATTTCCCACAGCATTCTCCT
The DNA here is from genome assembly GCA_009819605.1 of Sterna hirundo. Taxonomy (NCBI): domain Eukaryota; kingdom Metazoa; phylum Chordata; class Aves; order Charadriiformes; family Laridae; genus Sterna; species Sterna hirundo. The sequence goes on from CM020441.1 coordinate 3,922,829, forward strand.
GGAGAAACTGGCTGCTCATGGCCTGGACAGGTGTACTCTTCGCTGAGTAGAAAACTGGCTGGATGGCCGTGCCCAGAGAGTGGTGGTAAATGGAGTTAAATCCAGTTGGTGTCCAGTCACAAGTGGTGTCCCCCAGGGCTCGGTGCTGGGGCCGGTTCTCTTTAATATCTTTGTCAATGATCTGGATGAGGGGATCGAATGGACCCTCAGTAAGTTCGCAGACGACACTAAACTAGGCGGGCGTGTTGATCTGCTTGAGGGTAGGTTGGCTCTGCAGAGGGACCTGGACAGGCTGGATCGATGGGCCGAGGCCAATGGTATGAGGTTCAACAAGGCCAAGTGCCGGGTCCTGCACTTGGGTCACAACAACCCCATGCAGCGCTACAGGACTGGGGAAGAGTGGCTCGAAAGCAGCCCGGCAGAAAAGGACCTGGGGGTGTTGGTCGACAGCCGGCTGAATATGAGCCAGCAGTGTGCCCAGGTGGCCAAGAAGGCCAACAGCATTCTGCCTTGTATCAGGAATAGTGTGGTGAGCCGGACTAGGGAAGTGATCATCCCCCTGTACTCGGCACTGGTGAGGCCCCACCTCGAGTACTGCGTTCAGTTTTGGGCCCCTCGCTACAAGAAGGACATTGAGGTGTTGGAGCGTGTCCAGAGAAGGGCTACAAAGCTGGTGAGGGGTCTGGAGGACAAACCTTATGAGGAACGACTGAGGGAGCTGGGGTTGTTTAGCCTGGAGAAGAGGAGGCTGAGGGGAGACCTTACCACCCTCTACAACTACCTGAAAGGAGGCTGTAGAGAGATGGGGGCTGACCTCTTCTCCCTGGTGACAAGCGGTAGGACGAGAGGAAACGGGTTCAAGTTATGTGAGGGGAGGTTTAGATTGGATATTAGGCAACATTTTTTCACTGAAAGGGTTATTAAACATTGGAATAGGCTGCCCAGGGAGGTGGTGGATTCACCATCCCTGGAGGTGTTTAAAAAAGGGTAGATGGGGCACTTAGGGACATGGTTTAGAAGTGGCTTTTGTCAGGGTAGGTTAATGGTTGGACTTGATGATCTTAAAGGTCCCTTCCAACCTCAGCAATTCTATGATTCTATAATTCTATGACTATATACCATGACATAAATTTGAGAGGGGTTGTACCTGTACAATGTGACTGATAATGGAGAAATGATTGGTATCAGAAGTTACCTCTGAGTTTATTTAAGGAAATTTGTTTTGCACTTCTCAATATTCCTTCAATTTTTCTTCATACTTGTTTTGTATATGTCTTAATTAGGACAAAAAAAAAAGCATTTAAATGCATTTCTGGAGAATTTAGCAGTTCAGGGCTGAAGTGGAAAAGCCATTCTTATCTACCACTACATCATAAACTCTTCTAGAGAGATACTTACCTCAGGTAAAGTATTGCAATATCTAGACACAGCAAGATCACTAAAAACTGAAATTTTGATTTCAGTTCTGAACTTCCTTCCTTTTATGGTTTTATATTAGCCAGCATTCAGTATTACTTTGATGTATTGTAGGTATTTTTGATGCTTCAGTTGTTAAGTGACCATATGTAAGTGCATGTATATACAGCAGGACTATCCAGTCACAAATTACAGACATCAGTCACCCCAACAGCTTCACTTCCAACATCAGTAGGGAAATGAAATCATCGCAGGGAAAAGCAATAATCTGTGGCTAGAGCAAATGTGTTGCTCTAAATACAGAAGTTTCTTGCCATGTGCACTAATCTTTTCTTTCATAGAAGGAGGAATATTTTGCCTAGGTGTGTTACCCTTCCTCCTAGGGTCATTTTTCAGGCATTTCGAGCCCTGCACAAAGAGCGTCTGCCAGCAAGATATATATAACTTAAAAGTATAATGCAGTTATTTATTGGCTGATGCACACACAGATATCTAGGTTTTAACAAGCTGCTAGACTAAGTAATCGTGTGCACGTCGGCATGATAAGGCACCCAGAGTCTCCGCTGGCTGGGCAGGCAACCAGCCTGGAGGGGAAGGGCCAGATTCCACTGCCCCTGGCACAGATCCTTTTTCACTGACTCCGTTTTCTTCCTTCAGGATTTTGTACCATTTCATGCTGATGTTCTTCCTCTTGAAACCTCGAGCTACTAATGATCCAGTCCCAACAATCCTAGTCTGTCTGCGGTTTTACCTTTCTTATCTTGCATACCTCGACTCCGCAGACTTCCTCTCAACTTAGCACTTTCCTCGGAGGTCTGAGCCAAGGTTATGAAGCTGAGCCACATCCAATCTAGGTCTTCACAGGCAGCTGCACCCTGTGGAGAGTGAGGAGGCGGTTACAGAAGGGATCATAGAGAGAGATGGGTACAGGTGCAATTCAGTTCATGACCAAAGACAGCAGCAAAAGCGGGCCTGACCTCAAAAAGCTGTTAAAACTGCATGGCTTTCCAAAGCCCGCTGACTCCGCTTTTATACCCTCCAAATCCTCAAAACAATCAACGCTAACAGCACTCCCTGCCTCGGTGTCATCTGCCCCTGCACACACACTGCATCTCTTTCAAGCGCAAGGAAACACCTCGCCCACAGCCCCAAACCCCAGGTTTTGGCATAGCTGATCTCTTACTGGATTCTGTTATTTCTGTTTCAAATACTGCCATGTGCACTACAGTACCGGAGATTAAAGCCTGTATGGGAAAACATGGTTTCATTCCTTTTCCCTTCAGAGAAGAGAAAGAGAAAATATTTTTGTTCTTTACCCTCCATATGGCAAAGAAAGACAGTTTGGAAATAATGAGATCTTTCATCCTTTCACCTCTTTCACCTCTAATAGGACACAGGGATAGGAACAAATGGAAATTCTTTTTCTTTTGGCAGAGATGTCAGTCATCTCTGAGATGGCTACATATCTGGAGTTGCTGGAAGCAGCATAAACACATCTTTTCTGATTAAAAATCTTCTAGCTAGTGAAGGTCCAGCAGTTTATTATCTCCTAGTTAGTTCTACAGTGCCCACCCTTGAAAACTTATGAAAGCTTGACCATGAGGAGTTTAGCAGTAAGTGGATCACATTCCCCAAAATACAGATTTTAAAACAATCAAGTTAATTCCATCAGGTAATTTTCATGCTGATTCACTGTAGCCAATACAGGTGAAAAATGAACGCTGTGCCCCAGATACACGTGCCTGTCTGAGTTTCAGAGTCAGAATGCAGTCCAAAGGATGAGGAACTTTGTGCAGCTATTGCGTAGTTAAATTATCTTCATTAGATAGGAAGCAATTTTGCTTGTTTGCAGGAGTATCTAAGATCACAAATGAACTACAACAGACCAATTATCCTCCCATACCTTATCCCTTCCCAGTTTTAGCAAATGCCAGACACTTCAGACAATTGTGCAGACAGTACTTTCCCAGAGGAAGACAGCAACTTCAGTTCACGTGTTTAGCTCTTCTTATAGGCAATCAAATAATTATTGTATTGCGCTTTATTTTATGTCCATCCAATTAGGCTTGGTTTGGACATGAATAAGTGTTTATTGACTAAATCAATAGTCTTAGCCATGTTACAGTGCGCATACAATAGTTACAGGAATAAAATCAGTTGTTACATTAACCACTTGCAAAGAATGGTCAGGCTAAGCTTTGAACTAACATTGCCTCATTAGGTTATATTCAGATTAAGAAGTAGGCAGGAACAAAAGGAAGCAATTTTTTTTAAAATTAGTCTTCCATTTCCTTTCCACACTTTAGATTAATTAGAATTTACCACTAAAAGAGCCAGACAGTACAATTAAGTTTTACAGCAACCATATTAAAGTTTTTAAAAATTGAGCTTCGACTTCCCCATAAATCCCAGGGGTACTTACAATTAAATTAGGCTTTGTCATCTGAAATAACAGAATGAGATACATAATATGCCACACACTCTCTGGTACAGGAACCCAGCTAATCAAGGCAGTGAGCTAGCATATTGCAACTTCAAAATACAGCAGCAGCACAGCACGGCTCGTTTATCTGGAAACACCTCTCTACAAAGCATGTATGCATGTAAAAGTTATTTCGTGTTCCTTCTGCCTGACATCAGCCCTGAGCTAGAGCAGCATGGACAATGTATGACAAATAAGATACAGAAAGGATTTTGCCTCTTGTCCTCTTCCAGTTGTGGCATGTCCATGAAGTGGCCAAGTTCCTTGCACAGGTATTAGGTGTTAAACAGAATGTGAACAATTTCCCTCCTCTGATTTTCTATTCATTGTCAAAAGCCTGCATTGTGTTTTCAGTTGACAGCTCTTCTCTTCATGAACATGACTGTTAGAATATCCCTGTATTTCACAGACAATATCCAAATTAATAACTTGTTAACAGAATTATTTCAGAAATTTGGTAAGTGACTTGGCTCAGCTATTTTTCTGACACAGTCTCTTGGTTAAACGCTGGGTCTTGACCAGGCCAGGTGAGACAAGTCTGTTTGCATGCCTCTGCTTTATACGCAGTGGGCTCTAACCTCTCTGAAATAAATTCCTAAGGGTGTTGGAGTATATCCTGGCCTCTACATCAGAAAATTAGTTATAGGAAAGGATCAAGCCAAAACGATGAGCCCAAGGCAGCCAACAGCAAGCACTCTAAGTTCACGTCAAATCCTATTCCCCTCTGGGAATTCAGTGACTTCACCTAGTGGTAGAAATCTTTGTGTTTTCTCTCATAAAAAAGAAGCAAGAAGTATGAGATATTTCTTTCAAAATACGACCAGAAAAAGACTGTGGGGATAGTACAGCCCCAAACAGCATTCGTCGTTTCCAAAGGTAAAAGCTAGAGCTGTTTCTTTGTCTGATAAGATACTTCACACCTCATGGGAGAGTAATCTACCTTTCAGGATAAATTATTCAGAAGTAGAGAGGTTTGAGATGAATAGTCTCCTGTTATTCAATTAATTTTCTATTGATTAAGCAATTCAGTTAATATTAACTTGGGCACGGAGAGATGTGAATGGGAGTTTGGCATGATACACCTGTGCTGACCTGCTCATCACAAGCCAGTCTGAGGTATGTCTCAGTATACCCAGAAATAAAACTTTCAGCTTCTGGACAAATGTACAGACGTTGCACAGTGACTTCATCAGTGAGTTCTACAAACCAGAAGCAAAGCAGCAGTTTTGGGTTTGAATAAAGTAATGAGGATTTAGGAGAGATAATCTGCACCTTAAAGAATCTCCGAGAAAATAATCAGGTGCTATTTAGGCGGTATTTAAACTTTTACATTCTGATCTGGTTGCTTAGTTGATGTGTGGGGTTTTTTTTTGGGGGGGAAGTATTTGTTTGTTTATTGTTTTTTTTCTGAATCAGTAATGTGTATTCATTTGACATTAGGCATGAAACGTTTCTACCAAATCCTTTCCAAACTTTTAGCAATTGCACATTGCTGGTGTCCACAACCCCTACCCAGCTGCCTTTCCAGGCACTTTTCTTTCATCTCCTGGTTATCAGAAAACAAGCACTCAAATCCTGCATTCTTGAACATCAGTTTGCTATGCATCCTTCAGAAACAACTATTTCTTGAAGGTACTTCTGCTGCTAATGCAAAATAAATAATACCAGGGCACAGCAAAGGTAAGCTAGTCACCTAAGAGCTGTTGATGTAAATTTCCCAGAAAATCCTTAGGAAAGAACATTTGCTTGCGATGTGGATGCTATATATTTTAAAGACAGATTGTTGCAAAGAAAGTTTTCCAGATCTCACAGTGAAAGAGTGAAACAACAACCAAACACAAGCAGAGATGCAGTGAGTTTCGTTCCTCTCAATGACATTATAGCCCAGAAAGGTGCAGATACCTGATTGTTGTATCTGGAAAATTAGAGAGAGATTTTACTGCATACATGTTTTTTCCCTTCCATAATTTCCAGCACAAACAGTTTGACTGAGGCAGCTCTCATTCTAACAAAACCTCAGGAGAAAGCTCTGAAAATTGGTATTAAAATTTAAAGAAAAAAGATATTGTAACTCCTGCTTTGACAAGAAAAATACAGAATGTATGCATCTTTGTTTTCATTATTTTAGTATGAGTATTTGACGCTTCATAGATTATAGATTTTTTTAAAACAGTTAATATCTATCACCCTTGAAATTATATTTATCTTCTGGCATCTGACACATCTCTCATGCTTTGCAGTAGCTGTTTTCATTTCTGTAGTCTCTACGATGGATGGCAATATATGATCACCGATACAGCACCTTCAGAAGAACCATAAACAAGCACTTAGGAACTCAATGAAAGATTATACCATTTTCTAGTGGACAGAGTGCTTAACTCCATTAGCGTTAGAGGTTGATTAAATCATCCTACATCACATTTCAAATGCACTGCAACCAATTAAGTCAGCCCCTTGTAGCTCAATACATCTTTACATTTCAATGGTCGTAAAGATGTTGTGAAAAATTTTCTGAGGTAACCTGTGAGTGAAATGACTTATTGTGCTATAGTTCTGCCTAACACAGTTTTGTGGAAATAAAAGTGATTAAAATATCTTCAATCAGGTGGGTTTTGTACAGAAAATAACTGTGAAATGAGTCTTAATTGTACATTTCAGAGGGTTTTTCTGCACTACAGCAGGAAAGTGAAGGACTATGCAAACCAACCAACTGGAACAGAGAAAGAAATAAGCTACATTCGTTTTCAGTCAGGTCCCTATTGTGGCAACATCTCCTTGTAACTTTAATATTTCACCCAAATGATAATATCACCAAGAAGACACTGAAAAGGATGAATTTGATCCCTAGTGTAACATCCATCTAGATCCATCTAGCCAGCGCATTTCAAAAGCATTTCTGATTATTCGGTTGTTCCGTTTATTTCCACATTTCTTACACCACACAGATGCTGCACTAGTATCAGAGAAATTACTGAATGCTTTCAGCAGTATCTCCAGGATTCATCACATGCTCACACTGAATGTTATTTATCACAGGTTCCTGACTGAAATAAAAAAGCAGGTCACAAGTGTACACAGCGGCCAGCAAAGATAGAAAGTTCAGCACTAGGAAATGTTAAGTTTCCTGACAAAAAACAATTCTTACATTCAATACTTGAATTTTTATGTGGGCTAGAAAATTTTAGTCTCTCTACTGTCTCTCATTTCTTGCCATTTTGCAATCAGTCAGTGAAGGACCAGCTTCTAAGACATATCAAGACACCGCCTATCCTGCTCAAAACAGAAATATAATAAATCCCCTGTCATACCCAGACTGACTTCCACCATTACGGTCTTCCACCATTATTTCTCTACTTTTTGAGATCTTCCCAGTAGGATCACTGGAATATACTGTGTGCAGGCTTTTCATTCACAGAATTCTTTAATTATTTTCATGGAAACTGGATGTCATGTTGGTCCAAATGCCATCGCTTGGGTGACATAAACATATTTGTTATAACTTTGCTTTTTATAATTAGAAGTTTTTTACATGCCAATTGTAGCGGTTCTGGCTGGGATGGAGTTATTTGTTTCATAGGAGTCCATAGGGTGATTTTTAATTTAATTTCATTTAATTATTTTTTTAATTTCAATTTGTGACATTGACAGCATTGATAACACACCAGTGTCTCAGCTATTGCTGAACAGTGCTCACACAACATCTGTTTCTCATGCTGTCCCCATGGCGAGTAGGCTGGTGATGGAGAAGAGGTTGGGTGGGGGCACAGCTGGGAGAGCTGAGCTGAATTGACCAAAAAGGTCATAGACTCATCATAGAATGGTTTGGGTTGGAAGGGACCTTCAAGATCAATCCCCCTGCCCTGGGCAGGGACACCTCCCACTAGACCAGTTGCTCAAAGCCCCGTCCAACATGGCCTTGAACACCTCCAGGGAAGACTATATGAGGTCTCACCTGGCAATAAAACAGGGGGGAGTGAGTGAGCAGCTCGTGGTGCTCAGCTGCTGACTGGGCTCAAACCCACCACAAAAGGCCTTCCTTCATCTTTGCACCATATTGCATAGGTGTCCCTGCCCAGGGCAGGGGGGTTGGAACTAGATGATCTTTAAGGTCCCTTCCAACCCAAACTATTCTATGATTCTATGATTCAGTATTTCAGCAGAGATGTTTACTAGGAAGATCTTACCCTTGGATTACATTATACCCTACCCAAAACTCTGAAATTCTGTTATGTAGTAGACATATCATTTTACGCATTAAGAGCAGAAATGAAAAGGACAAGGAAATATACAGGAAGGTGAAATACGCATGGATTGGATACCTAATGCAGTCAAAGTGAAATCCTACCATCCTTAAAGTTAATGGCCACATTCAAACAGAGTTGAATGAAGCCAGTATTTCAGCTATGAAATTTCCCATCATTCCTATAATTCTATTCAAATATTATTAGAAGCAGACAAATAGGGAGGAAATTTCAGGTGTACTGACACTAATCCCTGTGTCCTGGAAGAGTGAGAACATGTAATTGTCTTAATTTCCAAGACGTATAGTAGCCTTGGCAATGTAGGGAGTTAGTAGTACGATATTGCTTGATGCATGACAGGACACAGAAAAGTATCTGATCAAAGTATCAGTAGCCAAAGCAGAACTAACATCAAAAAAGGACATTTTCATGTTGTATTTAAGTAGTATTGTGTAAGTAGCGTATAAGGAGGTCTTGATGGCAGCTGAGAATGCTGGAAAGTATTTTCTTTAGTTTTGGATGTAGGGCTTCATTCAGCCTGCCCCTTTTCCCCATGATTTTTCTGGTTTTGTAACTGGAGGTGCACAAATTAATGTGCTGCAAAGGTAGTGATGGTTTCAGGGTAAGACTTCTTTAGTTTATTATTTATAGTTTGCACTGTGAGCCAGGAGAGAGAAGGAAAGAGAGAACTTGCATACCAAAATCAATACAAATAATAATAGCCTCTTACAAGAGAAGCCTCAGGGGCTGAATATCTCTGGGTTCCTTTTTTTACATAAATGATCTCGGTGGATTATTGTTTCAATGTTTTGTGCTGTCAGTCACAGTCAGCTAGCAGCTCCCTTTTTTGTCCCATGGAAATCTTCTCACTTCTAGGTGCCAAAATAAAACAAAATTGCATAGCAGCAGGTACCCCATGGTGGCTTTCCTGCATGTTTCCAGCAGAACAGTATTACGAGAGAAGCAGTAATCCATGCTCTTCATCCAGTCCCTTTTTCACCACACACCTTGTTGATGCTGAAGTGGCCAAACCGGTTCCTACATTATATCTGAACTTTCTTATTCCAGAGCAGCTTGGGGCTGTGACTCAATTTATTTTCACTTATTTTCAGCAAGCAAAACACATTGAAAAACAAAAAAATATTCATTTGGGCCACAAGAACATTCATATTTGATGACAATATTGTCAGTTTAATAGGTATGTGCATTAGGATTCCACAGGGTTCTGAATACCTTGATACTAGGTAAACCAAAGACATTCAGATATCTCTGTATTTTTAATGTGCACATATAATAACAATACTTAGTGCCTATATTTGTCCATAGACTTTATTTTTTTTTTTGCCTCAGTAACTCACTCCCTTCTGTTATTCCGCTTCCTATTGTGCTATGTACAGAGGAGAAATGACAATTTTTCATAATTCTTTTTGGCATCATCATAATAGGTTTTTTCCTATTAGTCATCTTTATTTATCTACATAAATATTCAGTGAAAATACATTCATATTATTTCTAAATGTTTATAATTTTTATAATTGTATAATTATATTCAGAGGGTACAAAACCTTGCATAAAATAAATTATATGTCTTTTTTAAAAATAGATTACCATAATCCTGTTTACTGAATTATTCAGTGCTTATAGAGAACATATTACAGTCTTTGCATTTTTGCTTTTTTTATACTACTATTTTACTAAAACAATAACATTGGTTTGCAACCAGAGGCATATTTTCACTGAATTCCTTTTGATTTTTTGGTTCCCTTTCGTACTCAGATAATTTAGGAACATAGGAGGGAAGTTCATTAAGATGTCTGCATTTTCTGGATCTTGGAAAGAAGTTGAGCAGTTGGCATTTTGACTCATTTTTGACAAGTAAAAAGTTGTTTTCTCTCCAGGGATCTTTTCACAGTAACTATTCAGCTTATTGCAGAAGTTGTGGGTCATACGCAACAGCGGCAGTTTTACAAACCTACCTCAAAAAAAAACGGACAGAAAAGTAGAGGTTTTACCCAAACACAGAAAATTTGTTGAAAGACAATGAAAGAAAACAATCTTACTCTATCACCCACCTGTGCATACTCACACAATGTTGTTTCGTTAAGACTACATCGGCTGGAGAAATGGAGTTCTCTGCCAGAAGGTACACAGTGAAACTAAAAAGTAGGGAATAAACCAGAATATCAAAGACATTTTGATACCTTTGCGTAGATCCTCAAAGCTGTATTAATGCCTAACTTCCATTGCAAGCAGTACCTTAAAAACAAAACCAAAACTCTTAAAGAAGCAGAGGGACTGAATGTGTTTCAAGTACAAAGGATAGGAAAACAAGAGTTCTAGACCTTAATTTTGCAGTGTCTAAAGATTGTTATTTGCCTTTCTTCCTTAGTTCTAGGAAAAGAAAAAAAGCCTTATCATCTCACCATTGTTTTGTGACAGACTCTGTGCTGATTGATATTTACGGTCAGCGTCTGCTTTGGCAGAAGTGCACATGACTATTGAAAAACATGATGCTTTTTCTGTCTGCATTATTATCATAGCTAATTGTGTAAAATCTATTTTTTCCTTGATATTTAACACCTTTTCCATTTACTGAAATCTTTTTCTCATGCAGCCTATGCTATGCTACATTTAGGAGTCACGTCAGACTTTCTATATTCTTTATACTAATCACAATTACTAATGTTGTCATAAACTCTGCAGCACAGTTTGTACTTCACAGTTATATACTATGTCAAATTATTGATACTCATGCATTTCTTTGCATTTAAGAGAAATCCAATTTGTCATGCTCTGCACAACATTATGGAAGTTGTATGTATAGACCAGTAAAAGGTAAATGCTGTTTTTCTCTGGCTTAATGGTAATTTTAAAAGCAGGAAAAATAGCACTAATTCTCACAGAGGTGTTTTCAGCCAAGCTAAAACTAATGACAGTTACTGTAACTTAATTGAAGTACGAGTTAATTGCCTTTCTTTTCACTTAAATCCTCTAGTTACATCTTTACCACAATAAATACAGAATTTTTTCCAGCGCTTTTTTTTAATCTTTAAACAAAAAGTGATAGTAATTTACTTTACAAGATCAGAATGCAGAATGCCAAAACCTTTTTTATTACAGTAATATTACTATAAAAATTTTTTGTACTCTCACCAGTAGGTTAGAATAACTGTGTCTTCTCATATTGTCATCTCATTTTCTAAGTCTGTAACACTTTGGGCATCTCAGATAGGAATTCAGGGGTGAGACAGCCACAAGAACAGAACCACACTACTCATTGAGAAGTTCTTTCCAAGCAGGATGGTATAGCTGTGTCATGTCCCACTCCCAGTAAAGAGGGAGGGTAAGTGACTTCAGATTCGTAAATTCTCAACGGTGCGAACTAAGGTGAGATAAATCTCAAGGTCCATATACAAACATTTATTAGCTTCCCAAAATGGTTAGTATAGGTCTTAACAAGTCCACGGTAATTGGTTAGGTATATAACAAATTATGGCAAGCGGTGAGGTGTGAATTGTGTTACTGAACAACAGGGATAGGACATCTTATGGCAAGCGGTACTTAAGGTCGTACTTAAGGTTGTTACTTAACAACTCTAACCATTACTTAACAATTCTAAGAGAAAAGAGAAACTGAGGGATACAGAAAGGAAAAGACGGAGAAAAAGACAGAGATAAAGAGATCACTGGTCCTGGTTCCAGCGTCTTTTTCAGGGAATCTTCCCAGGCATAATCTTCTTCTTTTGTTTCTTCTTTTGTTTCTTCTTTGTTCCCCCTAGGGGCACTTATTCTTCCTTTTTATGTTTGCTGAGTTAGCATGATCCACGCCCTTGCCAAGGACAGCCTTGTCTTGGGTTTCTCCCTTCTCCCAGGTGACGTGGAGCATGATTTGGGTGGAGAGACGAGTGCCATAGTCATACGTGTTTACCATGATGTCTATAATTTTCGTTAGCGTATGCAGGGGTGTGCACTTTCATACGCATTTCCCAGGTAATGAAGCAAAGGTCACTTATCAGACACAATGGCCTCGAGAACTGAGAACTAGCAAGCTCACCACACAACTGGCAGAACTATTTTGTCTTCACAAGACAGTTCTCCCACACTTCCAGGCACCAGAAGTGTTAGCCTTGTCAGTTCTTTGAAAGCCAGGCCTGCGTTATTTATTTCCTTGTGAGTGTTTGAGGCCTTCCATTGAAGGCTTGGAGGGCCTTCTGCTCCTCCTCAGGGAATTTACAGTCCGTCTCTTACAGTGGGCTTCTCCATCAGCCTGCGCGCACTGTGCTGTGGGCAGCTGGGGGTTCTGGGCCTGAGGTCCATGGAGGCAACACAGGCAGTCGAGGCTGCTGCCTAACACTTAATGATGAAGTATGCACACACCAATATTTGTGGGCGGAACAGACAGGAGCTCTATAATTGAAATGTAATATATTTTCTGCATCAACAACCTTTACTTTTCCATTTACAGTGCTCAATGAATGCAAAATACTTGTTGCTTAGGACCTTTCATACCCTCTTGGTGACAACACAAAAGAGAATCGTGTGCCAATTTACACTCTACCAGAAAAAAGAGGGGCAAATTTGCTCCTATCACTTCAGAGAGAGCATATTTTCATCTCAAATACGGTGCAAAACAATTTTTCTGTCTCTTGAAGACTTTGAAATTTATGTATTTCCATTTTTGTCAGAGGCAGATAAACAGAACGACTGGAGCACTTTAAATGAGGCCACTTGGTAACCTCATGCAGCTTCTTCTCTCATGAGCCTCTCAGCTTCTTCAGTACACATGAATGGAACTGCAGATGGTAGCTGTCTCCTCAGCTCCTACTTTTCCCTGATATCTAAGAGATACTGAGCTCCTTACTGCTAATAAAGTGAGCAGCATTCTTATTTAGTCAATCCTATCTATTTAGAAAAGTAAACAAATATTAGACAAACTGCCCCCATTAAGTTGTGCCTCTTAACTAGACTGCCTGCACGTTTTCCTCTTGCCTTGCTATTTCTGTCCTACTTTTGCTCAGTGGGTTATTTCAGCTAAGATTATAAACTCTTAGAGAAAATGCCTTCATTTCCACAAGACACCTAATACGATGAATCTCTAATCCTAACTACGGTTGTTTATTATTATTTATAAATAATACAATAGTTTTAAGCTGATACATTCTGTTCAACCAAGGGCAGCTTAGCACTCTATCTGTATATGGTATCTCTTTATTTTCACTCATTATTCTTAATCCTTAAAACAGGTCTTACAGCGTGTAAGACCAAAGGTAAACAAGGAGAAAGAGTGAGTAAGGCAAGAAGCTCACCTGAGTTATCCTAAGTTGACATTTATTATGATCGTTACCCATGATTGCAGACAGCTGTTCCTTCCAGTTCAGTGCTACCATAATTTCTATTATGGATGTAAAATTGTAACCTATTAGTATTTAGATCCTGTCTCCTGGAGGCAACACTCCGTACCTCAGAGGTGGCAGTGTCTGGCCCTAAACGTGGGTCAAATTCACACTTCCATGTTGTAGTGTACAAGAATTTTACACCTTTTACCTTTTTTCCCCCCTTTTCTTTTAAAACAAAACCAAAAACAAACAAAAACCAAAGCAACCAACACCGTTCCCTCAAGCATTTATTCTTCAGGACTTCTTCAAGGCTTCACGTAAGTTCTCTATTCTCATAATTTTCACTTTCATATTAAAATTTTCTCTCCTAACTTTAAAAATGCTACTTAAAAAGTGCATAAACAAGGAAAACCTTTGTCTAATCATCCTCTAATATGGATGATTGACTATAAAAAATGGGTGAGAAACAGAAAAAAATATTTAATTTGAAACTAACTAATAAGAAGTAATACTTCTGAGCAGAGTAAAAAGAAAACAGAATCCTTAGAAATATGGCTGCAAGGAGGAATGAATGGATGGCTCTCTATAAGAACATTCCAGTAACCTTGCCATTTTTTGATTTGCAGACAATTAACATAATATAAAAAGCTTAGTTTTCTTGCTGCACCACCTTATCTCCAAGTGTCAGTCTGTGAAGTTACACATTGAATTCTTTCTAAATCATAAAATGTCACTTAACATGACATTGGGAGGCTGCTAACAAAGAAACCGTGTAACGGTTCTTTCTGATGCAGCCCTCAGCCTTTGTGAGTTGCTGAATTCAGAGGAAGATGAATTCTAGAATCAAGCACTGAAATTTACAGCTCTTAAAAAAACCCCTCGGATCAGCCATTCAGAGAGTTGTTTAGATTTCTATACCATCTGTTTGCTCAGCCTTGCACAAGTTGAAGTTCACCCATGCTCCTGTTAGAAAGCTGCAGACATGCTATTGACAATTCCTTTTTTTTAAACCCGTACCACAACTTCATCAACACACTTTTATGGTATCCTGTGTGATATCATGTTGAATTTAGAGAAGTTAAATGACAATAATGAACGACTTTATTTCCTGAATGCATTTTTTTCCTTGTTTAGCACAGTGTACTTGGTATAAGAAGTGCTACTCTTATTAGAGCGCTGTCAAAATCACATGAAGCGTATTCTTTTTTGCAGGATAAAAATTCAAACTCAGTCATTTGTTGCAAAAATCTTATAATTTATTCATTATTATCTCATTGTGATAATTTCTAAACAATTGTGATCTAAAATATTTCTTTGCATTATAATTCAGAATATAATACTAACCTTGAAAACCATTCTAATACATCACATTTAGCACAGTCTTTACAGTTTATTAACCCCCAGTCTTAAGAGTAACAATCTCTTTTGGCTAACTATCATTTGAGAGTATTGGTTTTGTGACCCCTATCCCTCAAGTTCCAGCAGGCAATATTTAGGTGTGTATAGCTTTTCTTGAGAATTAAAGCATTATGAAGTTCTAAAAAAAAAAAATCCTCAAGCATAATTAGCAGAGCTACATTTACCCATAATAAAGAAAATTTTAATTAAAAGGAAAACAACACATTTGAAAAAAAGAATAAATCATTAGAATGCAGTGGATGTCAGACCTGAAAAGGCAAAACAATGATTCAGTGGAATTAATTTTCAGTATTTGTAACCACTTACCTTGAAGACAGGAGACCTGTGTTTCAAATGAAGCTAGAGTATTATACACAGCTGTCTTTTAAGTTCTTTGTTGTGTCTCCTCAAGCTCTATCATCATAAAGTCTTCTGGGACCTCTTTCAAAACTACCAGTGCTAACGAAGTAAGGTAGACTTCTGTTCAGGAAGCAGAGAGCTGGGCTAATGAAGCGATACAGCAGCTCGTGTCCATGAGTCCTCTATGAGATCAGAAGGAGTAGCTGTGCAGCTTAAACATCATCTAACCTCATCTCAGATAACCTCATCTCAACATCATCTCAGATAAAATCCCCATGTTCCTCAAGCCCATCTCCTTTCCCACCACCATCAATGTTTTCTCACCAAAACTCCAATTATATCACCAGTGATTGCAAAAATACTTTCCTCTGCTTTAAGAAGAAACTTCATAAACAATATGAGCCAATATAAACAATTATTTTAAAAGTGACCTTAAACGGGGACATTAGAATGAATGCTGGATGAATATTCAGCATAAACGACAAAAATCTATTGACAAGAAGTTACTAAAACCATATATTTTTTTTTAATCTATTGTTTCTGAAAAACTTCTTTCCTGATGAAATGAGAAACAAGAAAACAATAAAAAAAAATAATAAAAAAAATCCTAGCTGTAAATACTCTGACTCTGTAGTTACCTGTGTGCAATAGATCTGCTAAATCTTCGTTGTGTCCATGAAATTCGTGTTGTTGTGTCCAGTATCTGAAATAATTACAAATGTAACTGGTTTCTTTATCACTTTATTGCAATGACAAGAGTCTAAAATGCAACTGATACACCTATAACTGTGATTTGTAAGACATGGTTTCAAATGAGCATAGTCACTACACACTAATTATAAATTCAGTGTATCTATCTATGTCCAAATTAAGTGTAAACAAAACATGCAATAAGTTACATTCGGTGCTAACTAGGTTGCAAACCTGAAACTAGGAGATTTTGAGCATCACTGCAGACAAAACTAGACAACAAAGGAAAAAAGAGGGTGCTTGATCTATACCTGAATTTGGACCTTCTGCATTTCATACAGAAGCAAATCCAACACATGCAAAATTTTCACAAAAAAAAAGAAAAAAAAAAAAGGGTAAAGCAAATAACCTGCCAATGACTTTTATTCTCATTTCAGATTTTATCATTGTTGCATGAAAAGAGGCCAAGCGGTTTTGGTAGAAGATAAACCCCCTTGTGTTCTAACACTCCTCACCGAGGTGGGAGGCCAGGTGCAGCTAGGTTTAAATTCTGAGTGATGCCCAATTCACCACTATCAGTCCAATCACATTTAATATGTATTAAACTATTACAATTTGGATACACTAATAGTGGACTGCACCTTCAGTCTAGTCGTGCTCCTGAACTAGCATGGCCACTTTCGAGTCTTTAGTCGCCTTCAGTGAAAAACCGAAACGACCAGCTACTTAAACAGTGCAGTTTATTTAAACAACAGATATACAGGTTCTCAGGATTGCCGGTGATAAATACACTGTCTGCAAAGCACGTGCAAATTGAAGTATTGTTACATATACAAAACGCGCGACAAAGTTATAAAAAATACAGCCTGGCTATAAATGTAGAAAAGAGAGTCTCTAGAGAAATTTCTATGTTTCCTGAGAAAGCATTCGGTATAATCTAAGTCTTACCCAAAGGTGTCCCTATTGGGGGAGAAGAGAGGCTCAGCCCGTTGACTGATCCCAGAAGTTGATGATGTAATTCTTTGCGATGGTATCTTCCCTGGGTATCCCCCCTCTCTCGGGCTATTTTTATACTATTTGATCTCTTCGAGGTGGAGTTTGAGTGACTTTAGTCATACATACTTTTATCATGATTGGTGTAAATTTTCCTCACTTCACAATTAAAGGTATAGTTCACCGAGGAAACACTCGGTATAATCGAAGTCTTACCCAAAGGCGTCCCTATGGGGGGAAGAATGGCTCAGCCCGTCGACTGGTCCTGGAAGTCAGTGACAGAGTTCTTCTCGACTGGTTTGCGATGGTGTCTTCCCTGATATCCCCCCTCTCTCGGGCTATTTTTATACTATTTGTTATCTTCAAAGTGGAGTTTGAGAGACTTTAGCCATAAATACTTTTATTATGATTGGTGTACTCAAGGAGGAGTGTTCGCACCTTGGGGGCAGGTAGCCTCCAGGATGGAGGTGTGTTTTGGTACATTATGATGAGCAAAGTTAGCACAAAGGACAGCATTTCATCAAAATTTGATGAAATGTTGGCTTAAGGTAGCAAGTAGGCAGCTTATCAGTTCCATAGTACCATCTCATTCCCATATCTTCTATTCGTCGCAAGGCAAGGCCACGGAATAACATTTTGTTCCATCCCTCGTGTAGCTTCGCAAGCAACCTTGTACAGGGAACCGCAGATGTTGCATCCTGCGCATGCCAGCTCCAACTGTTTTCTACCTCAGAAGCCTCTTGATTTCATACATTTCCTTAATGTGTGAACAATGCTGTACTTTTGTATTCTTGGCCAATTTAGTAATTATTCCACAATGATGTACCAGTACCACACGTGTTAATTGTCTACCTCACTTTCTGCAGAGTGCTGCATTTCTTTCCTATTGCCCCAGACTTAATCTTCCTTCATTTTTTAACTTGTTATTTTTCTCAAATACTTATTTTGTATAATTCATTAAAAAATTAAATTTTATGCTCTCTGTAATAAAAATATTCACAATTTACCTCTTTATTAAAATATCTCATTTTTGTTCACAAATTAATGATGGACCATTCATCTACTCATCCAGTCTGACAGCCTTTCTTTTAATATTTTTAAACTTGTAGTTATTTGTAAAGGTATATTTTTCAGGCAAAATGAAGGCAGGAGCAGGAAATCTTGAATGCAGGCAGGGAAGAGCTTTGGAAGAATGTTTGGTCAAAATGATCTCATAGAAGACAAGACAAGAAATTAAACCTACCTCAGATTTTTCAGAATACAAGTCTTCAACCCCTTGCGCTCAGTTCTGTGAGCTAGTGAACACAGTACTTACAGACCCATATAGACATGGCGATTGGTTGAGAAAAACAAGGGTTTCCACACATTTACGCAGCTTCATTACATGGTTTATCTGCTCATTTTCAGGAAGTATCTCAATTGAGTGCTTGCATACAACTGAACGGCAAAATATATCAAGGAAGTCAATTTTTACTAATGAATTCTAAAGAGAATTCAGATATTGGGAATTAACACACATTTTCATGTGATAAATCTCAGGCTCATGAAAGTCTAGAAGATACCCTAAAAGCCCAGGATCATAACAGGCCAATAGTTCGATTTTGATAAGTCATAATCACCCAACTTTTTACCAGATATTTATATGTAAAAGAATTTTATCCAGTTGAAACCATCAGCAAAAGATGACAAGCTCTAAAGTAAAAGACAGCAGCTACCTGTTCAAGATTACAGTGTATGAGATTTCAGAAGGGAAATCGAAAAAAAAGAAGTAGACAAATGAAAGCAAACAATCAGACTTGCTTATAAGCCACACTAATGAGCATAATATAAAAATTACATTGGACAAATTAAATATAGACTAAAAATATGTTATTTTTCAAATGTAAAATTAATCAGGATTTTATGGCTAGAACTTCCAATTTTTAATAAATATTTCAAGTACTCTTACAGCAAGAGGTCATCTTGATTTCAGCTGGGTAATCAAGCAGAAATCATCTTTAAGACTTCTTTTGTCCTAATGGCATGCAAGCACAGTAATATTATTTTCTCATTGAAATTTATACCATTTCTTGAAACATTGTTCTTCTTTTACTTTTTTCTTTTTGTTTTCTTATGTTCTATAAGCATTAGTTTGTATTTCCTACAATCAGTTTCTAGTTTGCAGAACAAAAGCCGTTGCCGATAGTAGACTCTTCTACCCATTGCACCGTTTCTGCTTATTACATAGATGAGCAAAATGAAGATAAATTATCCCCATCTCAGGATGGCTTGAGATATAAGTTATCTTCCTTTTATTTGGAACTTAGCTTCTGATCATTTATTATTAATAGAATTCTGTAAACATTCTAAAAATTATACATGTGTTCAATAAACCTTTACA
This sequence comes from Sterna hirundo, assembly GCA_009819605.1. NCBI lineage: Eukaryota > Metazoa > Chordata > Aves > Charadriiformes > Laridae > Sterna > Sterna hirundo. The sequence continues at coordinate 3,942,124 of CM020441.1, forward strand.
GGTATTTCAGGAGATAACGTGAACTCAACTTTATGAGTGTGAAACTTTAGGAGATTCCTTGTAGCCTACATTAGGAAAAGGTAGTGTAGAAGCCAGGGAGGACAAAGCAGCCTGGCTTGGAGCACTGATAAAGGATGATTTTCAATGGTATTTTTACCAAAAATTTAGTGTATTAAAAGTTTATGGCAAGCAAGATTGCTAAGCATATCAGGATACTGTATATCCTTAATATATTCATGGAGGCTACTTGAAGGGCACTTTGAGTGCATGGACCTGGATACATAATATGGCTTTTTATTGTTGACAGAGTCTAGAGCCCTCTAAGTATTTTTACAGTACATTATTTTTTAGAACCAATAAATTACTCATCTGAACTATCCAAGTATAAACATGATGACTTTTTGTCAGGCTTGACTATGATACTATTACAATGAATTATGGATTTTAGTGGTTATCTGCTTTTGATGTGGTGCAATAAATCATGATCATTTATGATTGGTTCTGAACTCCGTATCGGTTTTTCATATAGTCTGTCCTGCATTTGTAAGGTTCCTCAGAGTTATACTTTTAAAGACATCAGACAATTTAAAGATAGCATTAGACCGATTTAAAATTTTTTGAAAAGCATAGACCAGATAAATAAAAAGAAATTTAAACATATTTTCAGATGTCTTTTTTATTCCATACACAATTATAAACCCCCCCAAAATAAACAGTGAACTCAAAATTCCTATGTTTTTGTTTAAGAACAGGAGATAGTGAGTTTAATTTTTTAAAAAAATAATAAAATTGGCCTATACGCTCCAGTTACATGGAGTAAATTGGAAGCTATTGGCAGACAATTCATCTGACAGCAGTCTCCAAGATTTCAAAAAATCAGAAAGATGAGACATCTTTAGGCCATATGCGAGTGTAGCTATACTCCATATCACAAACATACCCCAGAGGAAAGGGAAATCTTCTCTTAATCTTACCTTCTTTACGTCCAGTCTGTCATCTTTTCCTATATCCTCTGTATGATCCAGAAATGGCATCACTGGATTAGGAGTTGAGCCAGTCCCCCAGTGGAACTAAGATTTTACTCTAATTCTCTTTTATCCTGATTAATTATTCTCCTGTTCTATTATCTACTGCTGAATTTCTGCTTTTTTTTCTCCTGACCTTTTATATTACTCCTGTTTGGCAAGATGTATCTTTCTTCGCTTGCATTTCTTCTTCCTCATTTGTCTACCTTCTCCTGTATTATACTGTATTTTGTTATTTATTACTACTGGGACTACACCTTTCCTTCTCCATAACCCTGAAGTTAGATTTAAGGGATTCATCAGGTCTACACTACAGTTAAGGAAAGAAATTTTTTGTTTTAAATATTATTCTAACAGTTAAGTATTCATAATAAAAAGTGTTAAGTAACATTTTTTTTTTAAGAACTAAAAAAAAAGGATTTTTTTTTTTTGTTTTTTGCCCTGGATTGAGCAAATTCTTGTATGTATTTGAAGTTATGTAGGACACAGAGGACAAAGGAGTGACTTTTTTCCCTTAGGGAAGCATTTGTGCAGACACAAAAGAAAGATGTTGTCTCCTTGCCTGTCATCTCGAAATTTGCAAGAAAACTCACCGTTTTAGCACCAGGAGCATCCATCTCAGGTGGTTTGATGCCCTGCTTTTCAGAGAGTTCTGGGTGACTCAGTCACCATGACAGTCTTGGTGTTCAACATCATTGAACTCACTGAATTAAAATGAATTAGATCAGAAGTTTCTCAGATACAGTTTATCCCTGCTTTACTTCTACTATGCATTAGCACAGGCTACCCATGGAACATGCTACCTACAAGTTCGGCAAAGCGGAATTCTTTAAGGAAAGGATGGGGCTTTTCTTGGTTTCCTTCATTCCTAACTCAGTGAATAAGCCTTTTTCCCATTTCCTTAATATGACTGCCCTAATAATCAGAGACGGGTTTTACACTCCAGAGAATGTGTAGGTTGTAGGTATGCCTGGATCCTACATCAAAGGGAGAGGAGGGAAATAAAATTCTCCTAAACCTTTCTAATACACATACAGGGTTTTTTGGTTTGAAAATTGTATGTTGGTATCCTTTTGAATTTTTAATCACGCTGTGATTTAAAGTAGCTTTTCATGCCTTTTGTTTCACAGTAACAGAATTACAGATCTGCAGTTTTCACCTCTTTAGTCCTCCTATCCTTCAGTCCTTCACTAACCCTTATGAAAGAAGGGTTTAGTTTATTAAAGAATCTTGGGAAAAATCCTCTGTAAACAAAGCATTACATTGACGTTCACCTCAAGGATCCAACTAGGTCGGAAATAGACGTTAAACAGCAAATGCCTTTTCTCTTTAGTTATACATTAACCTTTATTTTTTAGTATTTCATCATTACAATAGGAATGGTCCTGTGTGTTGTCTCTTACCTTAAATTCCCTTACCATTGTAAGCTAGTGGCACTGCTTTACCACTGTTCCCCATGAAACCAAGCAAAGGACCACTCTTAGGAGCAGGGAGAGGAACAGCACTGGTACTGATATGTACCATTCTCAGCTGGGAGTGAGTGGCAGTGCAAGGAGAATAAGCATTTGCCGAGCTCACACACATTTCAGCCACAATATAGCAACTTAAAACACTATTTTCTACCTGAAGTCTATTTCCTGGCAGGATCAAGCCTAGGAAAAGATGTACTAGCACAGTTAAGCACATTCTCCATTCTAACTCATTCTGCTGCTGAAAACTTAGCACAAAACCACCAAGAAAACAAAACATGCTGAAAGGAAAACGCATCCAAGCAGACCCCGGTCTCAGCAGAAAGCCAGTCAATATGACCATTGCCTCCAGCCTGCAACTGCTGCCTGACTGCACTGTTTGGTGAGCTAAACCCTCCGGCTGCAGGGAATAATCTCTGCTGAGAGATCGCTGGGACTGTGAGCTTCTGCCTCCCGGTGAGCCTGGTGTTTGCTCCTTCCCAGCTGGAACATGAGCTCCGCCAGAGCCCCAGCTGCTGCATGTCAGGCATAGGGTAAGAAGCCAAGTCAAACACTCCACGGGAGTGGATGAGCCCACTGTATTTATTGGCAAGCCAGTCAGCCTCTCACCTGGGCAGGCTTGCAGTCAGTTAGTGGTTCACCACCCCTAGGTTCAAGCCTGAGGAACAAAATGTTTTGTTCAAAGTGGTAAGAGCCTGAACGGTTGTTGAGCGGTTTGGTTGTGGTTTAGATTATTCTACAATATTTTCTCATATAGAGTCTGCAAAATCTTATTTTACTAGCTTGAATCCTATAGAATGGAAGCAAGCAGGACCATTCTTTAATTGATAGCTCTTCACAGAGTTTCCTTAATATGCCTTAGATCTGTCTCTATTTATTTTAACAGTCTCCGGGATTTAACTCTGCATTGTCAAGCAGATATATCAAGTAAATGATTAGAAATGTATGTGAAATTTATAAAGCGTAATAAGCACATTTTATTCTCTTCATGGTGCCATCAGATCGCAATTTCTTGTAGTGAACTGACAGGTTTGCAAAGAATTAACTTCACAAAAATCTGAATCTAGAAAGGTACTTGGACTCCAAGTTTAATTTTAAAAATCCTGTAAAACAGTTTACAGTGCCCCTGTTTCTTCTTCCATATACAATAAACACTGCAACAATTTCCCCAAAGTAGCACTCAAACATGTGACTTGCTTTGGCTCATGATTTTATTAGATTAAATATTTAAAGCTGACAATAAGCTACTGTCAATAATTCCTTAGGAAGCTGAGATTTTATATTATGGTTTGTATTACCAGGACCTCTGATTCCCAACCTGAGCCTTCCTGATGTGTATTGCCAAATACACAGCATCTGTACCTCTAACGGCCTCCAACAAATATTACCATCAAAAATTGCTTGCAGCTCACATCTGAGATCCAGTGTGTGTTAAGAAAAGAGCTGAAAGAGATTTTTTAGCATTCTGTTGGCACTTGCAAAATATAACACATCTAAATCATGATATTCCCTTTGGAAGAAAACATGTAGATTATTTCACAGTTTTCAGCAGCTATTGCAGTACCTCAAATTAGAGTTTCGAACTGGAAGAGCTCATGGCCATGGGCATCCTCACTTCACACGGCGCTAAAAGATGTTTACTACCTCCTAAATAAATACAGATAATGAGATTTGTATAATACGTAACTTTTGTACGCTGCTCTGAATTTTGTTCTTGTTTGCTAGCAGGTAGCCTAAGGAATGCGAGTGTGACAAATCTACTTCATCTCCAGCTGCTGGATACTATTACCAGCTTTTCTTTTTTTTCTATCTGACTGGAAATTAAAAAAAAAAAAAAAAGAAACAACAAAAAACAAACATCTTAATCCCATATGAGGGCACAGAACACATCATGATGATTACATAGTTATGGTACACATGGAAACAAATGAAATAACCCATGACTAAATTAATTACTGGGTCAACATATCTTAAGGCCAGTAGGGGCCCTCTATGGCACTACAGACTCACATTAAGAGTCTGGGCCAAGGTTTTACCTCCTTTATGTGCCTGCAAAACTCGTGAATGTGGGAAAGGTTGTTTTTCCTCCCCTTAAAAAAGAGCCGTTCTTGCTTTTGGAAAAATGTCAAAACCTGAAAGCACGCCTAAGCAGAGAAACATAGATGTGAGCCAGAACAGCAGCAGTCTTGCTTTCTAAGGATCTATTAGATGTCAGTTTAAGTCTGTAACGTATGGCCGGTTCTTCAATGGGCCCTGCTGATTTCGGAGATGCGTATACATTCCCAGCAGTGCCTTATGTGGAAGCTTGATTTTTGCAAACGGCTACCTGAAGATAAGCTCATTTTGTGTGTGGTAAAAAGATTATATCAAACACACCCTGGAAATCACAAGGTGAAAAATACGCGGTGTGATATAGGTAATAAAATCTACTATTTTGTGTTGCTTTTATATATATAAAAGGCAAGAGTGATAGTATTTATATAGGTGTTACATATGCATATGTATGAAAGGTTAATAACTGAACAAGCTCTAACAATATTCCAGAACTGTAGATATAATAAAAAAAAATTATTAAAACTCTATAAGGAGTTCTTCTAAAAGAAGTTTGAAAACTCAAAGACATTGCAGAATGCACTAATCTCAGTTGTCAAAGTAATCATAGCCATGAGTTTCCTGGCAAAGTTTTTCCATCTTACTAGTCAACACCTGCCACTACACAGACAAACGGCTTCTTGACGCTAAATCCAGCAGTGCTAAAGCTTAGAAGAGATGGACAATGGCTTTTTCAAACCATCAGCGCTCGGAGGTTCTTGCTCAGAGCGTACTTATCACCTCTCCTAGCAGCTTCCGTGGGAATCAGTTTGAGTAGAGAAAGACCAGGCAACAATTTCAGAATATTTAACATCTCTCAATACTGAATAGCAATGACACATTATGAACAAGAAGACGTAATCCTTGTCCATGAGTCCTTCAGGACTCACGGAATAGAAAATGATCTCAAATGAGCAGAGAACAACAAGGGGTGCAAGCAGAGGAAGGAATATGAAAGAAGTACTGCGTTAGAAAATTAGGGACAGGTTGCAGCTCGCCAGCAGCACAGCAAGTGAAGTTACAGTAATTCTGCTTCTTTTCTGTTGCCAATACCATGTCCTATCAGAACAGGATTCCACCTCCAAGCTATTCTTCGTGAACAGAAACCTTTTCAAGAATTTTAGTGTTATAGGTAGACCAACGAGGGACCGAATCTTAGAGATACTGGAGGCACTGAATTCTCAGAGGTCAGGTTATGTGCCAATCTAGGAATTTAGTACCTTCAACACCTTGCATCCAAGTTCATACAGGCAAAAAAACAGTAATGGCTTCCACATTCATGGCCATTTTCCTTCAGGAAATACATTTTTAAAAAAAACCAGTCATGGAATAAGTAGGTAAATAAGATACTACATTAACTGTTAGTCATTTACTGGATTATTTTTTTTAACTTGTCTTTTACACCCACATCAGGAATCCACCGTGCGCTACTAACCACACATTTTAGCTGACAGCTGTTATATTTAGTAAAACTTGCTTGTGATTCATTATTCATGTTCTCAAACACCCTCAGAGATAAACTCCGATGAAGCTCAAAGCTTCATCTGAACGGCTGCTGAAATGACACACATAGGAGTGTGTTGCACACGTCTAGGTAAATCTGAGTCTATGTCATTAGAACGCTCTTACAAAACTTGTAAGATATTCTATTACTAGTAAGATGCGTGTTATGCAAGATTGTCATCAAACATAATTATCTTCAGAGGAAAAGGTAAAGGCCAAAGTATGACAGAGGAAACAGATTTGCTGGAAAATCTGACTAAAAACCTATTGCCCGTGGAGGACTGGCAAGATGTTCTAGAGTCCAAAGGCATAAGAAGCTGCCTTATCAATCAAAATGACTAAGTGATGGGCAAGGAAGCAACTCATATGAAACAAAACAAGCTGTTTATATTCAGTGTTTACAGTGTGAAGTGGTGTGAAAAAGTTAATGTAATTTGCTGGTTTGCTTTGTCTTTTTCAAGGCTTTTCTGTCTTTCTGTGAAATGTTTGTCTCTAGCCAGTAACTTCTGTGGGCAGGATCTGTAAGAGCATCATGTGTGTACAGAGTCATGTTTCTGTCAAAGGAAGCCTGTAGAGAAGTATAATTCTGTTCATGTGTACCGTGCTTAAAAGGTAGGAATTTAAAATCTCTTTGAAGGACTGCAGAAAATTTTTAACATTCATAGGTTTACAATACATTCAATAATTTCTTCAATGCTCAAAATAATCTCTGCATGTGCTTTTCCAAACATGCATGTCCAACCTTGCTTATACTTATAAAGGCATTATTTTTTGTTACCATAAATATGGATAAGCATATGACTCAGTTCAGTCTTCGAACAAATGTTCTCATTATGACTTCCTGCATCTGGGGATGAATCATGGCCCTCGCTCTTCCTTTGCATCGGACAACGAAGGCTGGAATAGCTTTTAGTGTGGTTAATGGTCTAAGAATATGGAAAGAAGATAGAACTTCTGCAGAATCATGGGTTTGAAATTTGCTGAATCGTCACCCTGAACACAGCAAGGAAACATGAGCAATGAATATGATGGCAGCCCGGGGGCTGCGCATAAGAAAACACAGTATGCACTTTATGCAGATCTATTTCTGTATTTATGTAGGTTTAATATTATCACAAGATACTTATATATCAACAAAATAATAATGATAAATTATGTGATATTTGTCTTTTTAATGTTATTGACATGACAGAACTGTAAGACTCAAGAAGACAGATTCTTCTTTAGCTATGTATTTCAGTAATGCCGTATTCAAAATCCCTTATATTTTGGAAATTATTTTCAAAGTACTCTAATTTGAAACTTTTATGGACCGATTGGGTTTGGGGTATGTTTCAGTGGACTCAGTCTCCTTTTTTTGAATTTTGACTTGCTATAACAGAGCTACTTCTAGGACTTCATAAACCCAACCTTTATCAAGCAGTTACCCAACTGGTAACTGCATGAGGAGTATTTGTATGTGTAATTGTACAAACCTATCTACGATTGTATTTCTGTTTTGAGCACAAGTCAGCAGAACAATTTAAAAAAAAAAATGTTTCTAAATACTTCATGAAGAATTGTGTTCTTTTCCTATTGGAAATCTATTCTGTGTGATTTCTTTAGTGCTATTCACTCCCTGCTTCCTCTTCAATATCTCCGTGCCTTCCGCCTGCAGCACAAGAAAGGTATTTTAGTTTAGTTTAAAATGTGTCTGTTGGTTGATAATCTCAATTCCCAGAAATATGGCTTAAAGAAACGCTGTTGGGTGAATACTCGTATCAAGTCAAGACCAGTTCTACACTGCTCCAGATCCCACCTTTCAGACCCCAAAAAGAAAAATAAAAAAATCTATGGTTCATGTGGATCATGAATAAACCACCTTTGAATTACTTTGGAAATCATTCTGTTTAAAATCAATTGAAAGTTTAGTGTACAGAGCAATGCTGCTAAACCCAGCTCTCTAAGATCAATCTGTCACCATTAATCAGCACTAGATCGTACACTCCAGAGGACGGAACATGCTTCGAGTGGCGCAAGGTCTGCTGAGTAACGATGAGATTGTAGGTGGATAATAGTAACCTAGGAATCTTGGGACCATCCCTCCTGTTTATATCGAAGCAAGGGGAAAGGTGCAATGGAGTCATTCATCTGCACTACCTATGGGGTCTCGCAATACACGTTCCATTACCAGAAAGGGTTTTTTTTTTTTTCACTAATCATCTCTAATACTACTAGCAACAATTCATTGTGTATCTCCAGACAAATTAATTATGAACATACCTTAATTGCACTAGTCATAATAAAATCAATTGATAAGCACAGACTAGTCATAATCACTTCTAAAGAAGTTTCATTTTAATTCAAAATTCATTAAGCTGACATAGACGGGCACTTTGTGTAAAGTACTTTTACTTAATAATGAAAACAATTTCTTTGATTTTGAGTAACAGTTCTTTTGACAACAGTTTGTTTCAGAAATGAATGGTTTTCTTGTACTGAACACATTTTTTATTCAACAAGAGGTTGTCTTACTAGTAAAAGTGGTAGATATTTAGAACCCCAGATAGACATCTACAGAAAATACACTTGTGATTTTGCCAGAAAAAATAGGTATTTTTCCATTCTTCCACAGGAGAATGGAAAACAGAAAAATTCTAGATTCTCTTTGGTCACACTGTATGTTTAAACAGTATCCCAACCTTAAGACAATCATTAAAGGCACACAATTAAAACATTTTTGGTAGTACCTCACATTATGTTACACTACATTACATTACACTATGTTATGTTATATGCTTACTGTGCCCTGTAGAGTAGATTTTAATTTTTTTAGGCCTCCGCCTAAAGCATAATCTTTAAACTAAGGAAACCATCAATAGGCACATTTGGTTTTGCTGGCATAAGTATATTACTTGAGGAAAGGGTCTGCTCATGTAAGGAGCTGTAGCTGTGAAAAACCTATTGCAAGGAGAGCTACTAGCCAAACAAATAATTTAGCAATCAAAATATCTAAAAAAGTTGAAGTGCAACTCTGACACAACTGAACATATTTAATAATCTCTGAAACTAGATAGGCAAATGTATAGATTACATCTGTTCAGAAATCCAATTGCCTGAAAAACTTTCGGAAGCTCTCTAATGAGTGGTAGAGTCTTGCATTCTTTTTGGTTTAATTCAAGCAAGTAGAGGTAGCTGTCTGTAAGTATTTATGGAGAATATTATTACTATTTCCTCTGGAGACAGACTGGAAGTACAAGAATCAATTCTGTATTGATGTATTCAGATGATGTCTAGTAACTACCCTTTCTTTCAATGGCAATATAATTATCTGCTTCTGTTAAGAATAGTATTTCTTTTAATCTTATCATGAAACTCAGTCTAAGCATGAGATTACAAACCTGGTTGCATCTAATTGTATTGCGTAGGTGAAGTTTAGGAAATTATAAGGTCTTACATGAATGCACAGATGGAAAAGTTTAAGCTTACTCAGAAGCCTTCAGAGGTAGATTTTGGGCAGGGAAACACCTTTTCCTGTTCCTGAGAAATTCTGGAGGTAAAAAAGTCTTCTAAAAGTCAGGCTGAAAAGACAAAGAAATGTTTCATTAAGAATAGTAAAATCAAAACACAGTTTCAAAAAGGAATCAAAGCTGATCCTGTCCCATAAACCACTGTTTAATCTTGATATCAAAATTCTAGACAGTTAACACAAAATAGACACTAAATTGTAAAACTTAAAACATGAACTTGTTTCTAGGTTCTTTTCTTAGAAAATATATTGGATTTCTTTTGAAGTTATACTTAAGTCACTAATAATAGAGGCAGAAAGTTATGGTAACTGGGAAATGAGAATGAACTGAAGATTGAAAAGTTCCACTCAGATTACAGGGCAGTTCTATACTATAAATCTATCATTCTATGATTTTTAGCTTATTATCATTTGTTTTACCTATTGCTTCATGGTAAGGACCTCCTTATAGATTTTCTCAGAGTTCCTGAACTTAATCATAGAATCATAGAATGGTTTGGGTTGGAAGGGACCTTAAAGCCCACCCAGTGCCACCCCCTGCCCTGGGCAGGGACACCTCCCACCAGCCCAGGTTGCTCCAAGCCCCGTCCAACCTGGCCTTGAACCCCTCCAGGGATGGGGCAGCCACAGCTTCTCTGGGCAACCTGGGCCAGGGGCTCACCCCCCTCACAGCAAAGAATTTCTTCCTAATATCTCATCTAAACCCCCCCCTCTTCCAGTTTAAAACCATTACCCCTCTTCCTATCTCTACATGCCCTTGTATAAAGTCCCTCCCCAGCTTTTCTATAGGCCCCCTTCAGATACTGGAAAGATGCTCTAAGGTCTCCCCGGAGCCTTCTCTTCTCCAGGCTGAACCCCCCCAGCTCTCTCAGCCTGTCCTCACAGCAGAGGGGCTCCAGCCCTCTGACCATCTTCGTGGCTTCCTCTGGACCTGCTCCAAGAGGTCCATGTCCTTCTTACATTGGTGGCCCCAGAGCTGGACACAACACTGCAGAGCAGAGCAGAGGGGCAGAATCCCCCCCTCGCCCTGCTGCCCACGCTGCTGGGGATGCAGCCCAGGCTGCGGGGGGCTTCTGGGCTGTGAGCGCACATTGCCGGCTCATGTTGAGCTTAAAGAGTTGTCTCATCCCCAGTGGCTTATAAAAGATATTCTTGTTTACTCCTACCCTTTACTTTGTGAATCTAGTTGCATTCTGTTAGACCTTTCATAAAAGATATATTTCCTATGCCTCTTATCGTCCTAGCAGCAATTTGAACTCATCTTTCTTGAACATCAGTGGTCACAATTTGTACTTGATATTGTAATTATCAGAAATAGACAGGCCCGAAACTGGAATGTTTGGATAAGAAATTCTGAATTAAGCTTTTAATATAGATACAAGAATAGATTAATTATTCTGAAAAAATCTAAGGCACCACCTTTATGGATGGTAAATTACATTATTAGTTGTTCTCTCTACACCTATAGACAGTGTGGAAAAACTGTGACTAAGACCTAAGTAATTAGCAAGAGACAAGTTAGATGGCAGAATGGTATCAAAGGAAGATCATGGCTACAACAAAATCACCTTCCGTAGGTTTAAGAACGCATAAATGTATCACATGATCATAGGAATGGTGAGGGCATCGGCACAGGATGGCACAAAATCTGTCAATAGCTCTAATGAGCTCAGCACAGGTGCTGTTAAGTTGCATATTGTCAAAGTAAAAAAAGGATAGTTAAAACTATTTAACTTTTTGACATTCAAGCTGTTAAAGATGATTAAATGTAATGTAGCAGTAGCTATAGGGCATGTAAAGATCATAAAAAGATGAAAGAGACATGGCGTGATAACCCAACAGTGCATCAGCAGTAATGGCAGAACAGTAATAGTCTACATATTCTTCATACAGCTCCCTTGCTGCTCAAAATCCTCTCTGTCATGGACTAGATTAATGAAACTGAGAAGAACTTTATAAAGGTAGCACTTTGCTGCTAAAAACTGTTAACTATCTAATCTTTCCGTGACACTAATGCTACCTTTTTACACTGTAAATTCTCTCCTAGAAGAATTCTTCATTTTCCGTGTACCTAGAGACCTTGATTATTATAAATTACTTGTGCTGTATATCTGGTAATTTCGTTTAATCCTAGCTACTTATTCATCTGTCAGTCGACATGGCAAAAATCCCCACACAAACCACCACAAAACAAAATCAAAAGAAAACCATGCAAAAGAAAAGATGAACAGGGCTGGATTCTGACAGCTTGTTCCCTTCCAACTAGAAAGGTGCCGCCTCTTTCTGTAAACTGATTTGAATTTTCTGAATATCTATTTCTTCCTTAGAATTTATATTTAAATGAAAAAATACGTTCCTGCTTGAAAACAATCACCCCAACATTTTTTTCAAAAACTTTAATGTTAGGAAATAACTTTTTCGCAAATGTTTAGTGGATGGCGTACATGACTTTAATAGATTTCTCCAAAATTAACCAAATATTCTTTAAACATTATTAATTCTAATATACCCTTGTGGCAAACAAGAAATATTTCATAAATCTGTTCAAAGTCCTGTGATACTTCCTCAAAATCTATAGGTTCATGGACTCTGACATGAGCAGATCTTTTGACAGCGGTGGAATTACTAGTATAAAGGGACTCAAGAATCCAAGTTTCGCAGTACCAGCCATAAATTCTTGTAATACTAAATCTCACTAAATACAGAAGGCATTTAAGGGATTGACCTTACGAATAAAAATAGAGAACCAGAATTGTCTTCCACGAAGAACTGAATGTCAGCATTTTGTTTTCACTTAATTCTCTCCTGGAGTCAGCATCTCTTCTACCATTTTTTCTCTATGGAGGTCATATCTCTTAGAAGCTTCTTCATTTCACGTGCTCTTTCCAACCTCCTCTACCCCAGTATTGGACTTGCCTATGAAAGCCCTGTTTCCATACATATTTTCTTAGGGAAGCAAGTCTGTTGGTTCCTTGTTAGGACTCAGCTGTATTGTAAATCACTGCCAACTTCAGCAACAGGTACAGGAAGTTTGTGATTCAGAGGCGCACTTGAAACCGCGAAAGGACTGCGGTCTTCCACTAATTTGCCTGTAAGTCTAATGGTACTATCTAGGAAAGTGCTTTATTTTGCCAAGAAAGTGCAAGCACTGCATGACATCAGTGTTACTGAATGAAGAGAGACTGTCTTGTACTTTCTGAGTTATCACTCTCTCCAGTTTAGCATGATAAATATAAATTACTGAATGTTTCATTCAGATTTTAGATGCAATGAATATTTCAGGTTCACAAATACATAGTAAGTACGTTCCCAAAAGAAGTTCTTAGAATATCTTCTCAAAGGCAAGGGCCACTAGGACAAATTCTCCATTGCAAAGGATAACTGACTCTCCGCCTGCACTTACGAGTTTTGAAGCTGATAGAAACATCTACACAGAGAGGAGGGAAAGAGTGATGAAGGAACACATAGGAACAAGGAAATGAAAACATATTAGTTCGATGCTTTGCACAACGATACACTGCATAGGGATAAATAGATGTGCAAAATTTAAGGGTGTTCCTTTGGATAAAAATGCCAAGTTGTTTATTTAGCCAATCTTATGGAAAGAAGCCATTATAGGAAAATTATTATTTCCATCTTTTTTTTTTTGTTTCAGGAGTCTATCACTGAGTAACACTTCTTTACTGTAGCCAAAACACTAGGGGAGAGATTTGAGAAATGGAAATGTATGAAACCATTAAAGGAAGATGGCCAAAGCATCTGGTCAGATAGGCCCTCTGTCGGCCAATAGCGATATAAAGGATAAGTTATCTGAAAATCACAGAATTTACTCTAAAGCCAGAGTGTATAAATAGAAAATGCATTTTAGATTCCAGACCTAACTGTGTACATAACCATACAACTGTAAACATAAAAATGTACTTTCAAACTCAGAGTGGTTATTGATGTTTGCTTTTTCCGAGAAATTAAATTTTCTGCAAATGTTTAAATGTGTGTTGTACATGTTTGATTATAGCTCCTGGGTGAAATTTCTGGATAATAAAGAATAGCACAACAGCAGCATGTTTTAGCACCTGAAATGCAGGAAAACCAAGTTTAGGTCTTTGCTCCAAACCCTGTAAGTAGAGACTCTTTCACACTTGAGAAAAGATATCTTATCCAATAGGCTACTGCAGAATAGATTATGGTTTGGGGAGTGGTAAAGGGTAAAAATATTTTGGAGAGACCTTGGGTTTCACTTTGCATTAGAATAAAACAAAACAAACAAACAAAAAAATCTGAGGGGAAATTTCCCACAAAAAATAGAATTTGGGAGGTTTTTTCCCAAGAACATTTTTTCCCCAGCCAGTATTATTTCTAATTAAGAAGAAATGAGTTTTGAAACACAAGTGAGGGCAAGGTGCACATGTACGATTCTAAGAGCATATTAATCATTATTCATGCAAGCGAAGTTGTCATAATTACTTTCAGACTTGATTACTGCTCCTAGAAATCCATCTTTTGATATGGAAAAGGGTGGGAGGTTCATTAGTTTTCAGTCCATTCCTAATACTATGTTGTAGGAGTGCTTCGGGGATGGCATAGAATCCTTTCAATGCACCATGATTACAGTATTACAGAAGCACGGTACATCAGCGATTCTATATTTAAGGTTGAGATGGGTTTTATGCTCAAAAAGGTATACAAGGTCTTTCTGAAACAAGTTATGAACGAAGCATATCCTTCCAAACATTGCCGCTTTTATACTAAGTGCACAACATTTTTTCTGAGAAGTTACAAAATAAACCAATTAATTAGTCTGAGTTAATGTAATTTAAAGATATTTAGTACCGTTTTGAATCATATGTTGGTCCCTACTGATCTTTATAGTAGAATAACCTGATCTTTCAAAATGACTGTTCGCTGAAAATCTGTGCTATGGCAACATCTCTCCCTCCTCCTCGCTCCCCTCCTTTCCATCTCTCTGCATTTATATTACAGTTACTGCTAATCCAGGCTTTATTCTGAAAGAATGAAAGTTTTTTGAAAGAATAGAGGGCAAACTGTAACAAAAAAATATATAATTTTGCATCATTTTTCCAGTCCTGATCAATAAAAACAGAAAGGTAGGTGCTCATAGAGACCTTTTCTTCCTTCCAGAGGTAACTATTCGCAATCAGTTGGAAATGAAGTAACGCTTTTCAGCTGAGACTGAAACCTGAACTTCTGGATTTCTCAGTATTTCAAGTCAGTTTATTTTTCCCTTCTATTCTGTATTTCATGTAATAAATTTCATTGTGAAATAAACTGCAAAATGACCTTTTAGTTTAGTAAAAATAATATCTGAGCTTGCCAAGGTAAAGGCTATCAGGTGCAGAACACGGAGGCTGGCCAGTATTAAACAAAAACTATCATTTTTGTAATTTTTTCTTGTTTCACAGACCGTAATGTCACCCTCTTTTGCTTACAGCTCCAAAGTTACCACTTTAGTTACACTTTACTTTTTAGATTTACATTCTTATTAACTTTTAACATGAAAACCTGTAGTTTATGGTCTATTCTATTAACAACTAAAGCAGTAAGTTGACAGACTAAGGAGATAAAGAGAAGCCTATTTGGACTGTGCAATGGACATGGCAACCCCGTGCATAAATACAGGCTGGAGGGAGAATAGCTTGAGACCAGCCCTGCCGAGAAGGACTTGGGGGTGTTGAGGGGTGAAAAGCTGGACATGAGCCGGCAACGTGTGCTGGCAGCCCAAAAACCCCCCGCAGCCTGGGCTGCATCCCCAGCAGCGTGGGCAGCAGGGCCAGGGGGGGATTCTGCCCCTCTGCTCCGCTCTGGGGAGACCCCCCTGCAGTGCTGCCTCCAGCTCTGGGGCACCAACAGCAGAAGGACACGGAGCTGTTGGAGTGGGGCCAGAGGAGGCCCCGGAGATGCTGGGAGGGCTGGAGCCCCTCTGCTGTGAGGACAGGCTGAGAGAGCTGGGGGTGTTCAGCCTGGAGAAGAGAAGGCTCCGGGGAGACCTTAGAGCCCCTTCCAGTGTCTAAAGGGGCTCCAGGAAAGCTGAGGAGGGTCTTGATCAGGGACTATAGCGATAGGATGAGGGGTAATGGTTTTAAACTGGAAGAGGGGACATTTAAGTTAAACATTAGGAAGAAATTCTTTGCTGTGGGGGCAGTGAGCCCCTGGCCCAGGTTGCCCAGAGAAGCTGTGGCTGCCCCATCCCTGGAGGGGTTCAAGGCCAGGTTGGACGGGGCTTGGAGCAACCTGGTCTGGTGGGGGGTGTCCCTGCCCAGGGCAGGGGGTGGACTAGATGATCTTTAAGGTCCCTTCCATCCCAAACCTCTCTGATTCTATCACTTTGAAACGTTTACTGTTGCTGTTGTGCTAAATTTGCTTTGCTGCACTTTTAATGTCAGAAGGCTGTCAATGGACAGCCATGAGATACTGTCCCGTGTTTCAAATACATATGCTGAGTGGTTTGAATCTTGAGTATGTTTAGAAAGCCGGCCTCTAAGACTAAGCTTACTTTTAGGCTTTATGTTTGAGAACAAATGTGCATATCGTATGAAAAATTCAGAACAGACCGTTCCTATTTCATCAGCTGCCACAATAGTGAAGTATTACAGACATTTTACACAGGAGGACGCCCTGCCGGTGTGTGCCAACTGCTGACTACACTGAATTCGCCATTTGTTTTGGTTAGAGCAAAACGCTGGTTTTGGTGCCAAAGTAGCTGTGTGTGCGTTCACCTGAGGTGTTTGCAAGAGGAAAACTGCACCGTTACTACACATTCGGGGGGGGAGGAATTAACATGCCGTGAAATATAAAGAGCTTGAAGAATATGTGTTGCAGCTCCATTTGATAAGGGAGATTTGTCAAGCCCAATTGTACTGATTAACCAAATGACCACACAGTATCACTTTTTACCTCTTCTTCCATAGACATTACTTTAAGTAGCATTTTAAACCAATACTCACTGTCAAAAAAATTGCACTGAAGCAACTGAAAAAAAAAACCAACGCCATAACAAAAAACAGATATTATTCAAGATCTGTTTACATGTATTTCTTGATGAATTTCTTCAGAATTAAGAACTGCTTCAGTTTGCACTTAAACTGCAGCAAGTGCACTCAGGCCGGCATACTGCACAATTTGAACATGAGATATAGGATGATATAGAAAGGTGGTGTTTTCAAAATGGAAAACAGATAACACAGAGCTTATTTGTATTAGGTAATTTTGCTTCTTATTACCCCTTCCTTTTGGTGCCAGATCGGCTGTTATTGCCCAGAGAACGTAGGTAAGCACCGTATTTTCAGAATTGCCAGTTTGTTATCAGGCTTAATATCAAGATACACTGAGTCTAAGCAAGGAACGTTTTAATTCAACAGCTTGATAAATTAAATATTTTATCCCCATTAGACCTCAATACATTTATGCAAAAAATAGCCCCTTTATTCCACGACTGTGGCTGCTGTCAGTTACCTGCGTTTTTAAGGCTGTAGGAAAATTACAATTGCAATGAGCCAGCGGCTCCCCAGAAGCTGCCTTCTAACGCATACGCTGATGCCTGCACTAACTAGTCATCCCACAGACCCAGCCGAGTACCCTTTTGCAGAATTTCTAATACCTATTTTTAGAGACATAGCAGTGACAGGCGACACAGGCCATTTCAGAATCCAACTCTGAAGTCACCTTGCTAGTGTTTTAAAATTTGGTGACCTCAAAGCGGGTGGATGTTGCTGAACTAAAGTCAGCATTTCTTTTCCTTCTGGCCTTGCTTTTGTGCTGATACACGGGCACATTTCCTGCCGGCTGGGAAAGCTGCGCTGATACAAATTCTGTAAACCTCTATAGTGGGATGTCACAGTTGTTACAGCTATAATTGTACGGCCGCCCCTTGGTAACCCATGAGCCCCTCCAGCCATTACAGCAGTCATCATAACAATAAACAGAAAGGATTTACCTTTTTAGAGTCCCAAAAAGTTTTGACTTCTAATGTCATTAAATGGCTTAAAGACAGGAAGAGGTTTTTTCAAGAGCATCCAGCTAGTGTACAGGCGTCTAACCAGCGTTCCTTTCAAATGGAGTTAGTTGTCTGAAGTATTTTAAAAGCATCTGTGAAAATCTTGGTTTCTTAATGTTGAGAGGTACTTGATCTGTGCGAGTTTATGAAGAATCACTCTGGAGAGGCGCATCAGGTCTGTGGATTGGGGAAATGAGAATTAGCACAGTTCTAATCAGCTCCAGTTTGTCCCATCCCGAACTTATTCAAAGTTTTAAGAATTTATTCTTCTCCAGCACTCTACAGAAGAAAACAATCATATAATTACTTAAAAGGTTATAGCTTTAAGGGGTCTCTCAGCCTCAAGGCCCCTTTGTGTCAGAGGGAGCAGAATGCCTTCTAGTAAATATTTTAATAGCACACTATGTGCAGTTTTATTTTTTGTCATGAACAAAGCACAACCTTAATTTCTCAAAAGGAATCATAATTCTCTTGTTTACGTTTCTGTCACTCAAAGAAAAAAAGTTTTGTCTTCCTGTTCTGTTCTGCGTTAAGAACAAATTATAATAACAAATACAATTCCCCACTGATTTTTTTTTCCCCTCACTTTTTCCTCCATTCTTTCTTGCTTAAAATGCCTGTCAGTACTTTTAACAGTTCCTTGTATCTCCAACAACGCTGGCCTTAGGCTGTAGCTTGACAAAGACACCCAAGACACCTCCATCACTTCACAGGTGGCAGCTGTCACCTTCCCAACGCTCCTTTTGTCAGGAAACGCGTGTTGCTACTTGGTCTTCCTCTAGTTGTCTTATAACCAGGATGCTTCAACACGGCAGTATTATATCATACGCCTCTTTCACAGCTTAGAAATAACATCAAGAGTTAGTTTTACACCTCTGCAAGCTTTATTACTTTGGGTTCTGGTACATTTTATAAAAATGTTGAGTTTTAACTACACAGTCATCAATACAGGACAACATGCAAAAAGGATGCAAAATACAGTGTTTAAAAGGAAATGAAAAATGCCACTGTTATAGTAGTGGGAAGAGGAATTATATCAATAGTACCTCATTTTCCACCCTTACATGTATATCTGCATTCCTGGAATGACTCACTGTGTCATCAAACTTCAAAAAAAAAAAAAAAAAAAAAAAAAAAAGATAATTTAGTCTAGCCTCCTAATCCAGCATTAAGAATTGCAAAACCAGCATCCTAAATTACAGCAATTTCTCTGTCAGAGGCAATGATCAATAATGTCCCATCAAAGTTTTAACCAAGGAATCTGAAAAAAAAAAAAAAAAAAGAGTCAAAATTTATGGAAAGTAAAATAGTCTTTAGTAAAACAGTTCTCTAGACCAAAATGAGGGAGGTAATTTGAAATTTTTCCACTACTTGTGAGTCAACCAAAGCTGGCAATGGTTGGAGATAGGATGTTGCCCTTATGACTGTAGTGCATAAGAAATCTCTATTTTCTTACTTTCCAACAGATGCACTTAATTATGGGGATATTTAACAGTATAATTCTTTGGGATACACTGCAAACTTAAAAGCATGACAGAGGTAATGATCCTTAGGCTGCATCCAGACATGCTTTGTGGAAAAAAGATCCTGTTATTTATACTTTCAATACTAGAAGTAATTTAATGACTGCTTATATTTTAATGCCAGTAAACCCTTTTTTGTTTGTCAGCACAACCCTAAATGCAACTTGGTTACTGACAAAGAGATGTTCTAAGCTCCTTGAGATCCCGTCCATCTCCTGAGGGTCTACAGACCAACCAAATGAGCGCTTTGCCCATGCTATCCTAAAATATCAAAATCCTCACTGTTTCAGTTTAAATTTGAGTTCGACATTCTAATCACTTCCTTCCCAAATCTTATTTTAATTGAGGACTAAAGCTGAAGCCCACTCCTCTGAGTCCTCCTGAGGCTGACTACAAAGGCTCCTGCCTCCACTCCAGCCCCACTGTGTTCGGGCTCAAGATAAAGTCACTGTTACCGCTGTTTAGTAACCCTGAGATATTAGTCAAGCCTTCATGCAAGGACAGTTTTATTACTCTTCCCACAAAAACTGGTGGAAGGAGGGTGTGTTTAAAAGACCAAGAGCTTAGAGGAGGCACAGAGTAAGTTTCCACACACGGTCAGAGAGAAGAGCTTGAAAATGTGAGCTTGGGCTGGGGATTTGGCATTCAGCGCCCTATAAAGCACTGTACGAGCACTGCACTACGCTTCTGTCTGTCACTGCTCTGCTACTACTTGTCTTCAGTTCAGTGCTTCAGCTCTATACATGAATTTTGTAAATTATATAAAAGCAATTAACCTCGGCATCAGAATAATATGCATCTAGCAATCAGCAATGAATACTGAATAAGAATTATATATGCATTCAGATAATACATACCAGGTACTGGCATAACACAAGGTCAAAACCTCTAAGTCTTCAGGGTGATCTCAAAAAAATCCAGTATTTGCAAGGGCAGCTTACACTTAATTTTACTGAGTGAGTTCACCATCTCAGATTCAACTTAACGAAGAAGCATAAAAATGTCCCAGCTGTAGAACCAGAACCCTGCTGTTCCTGAGTACTTGATTACAGCCATCTCTCCTTGCAGGAAAGTCCTTTATAATGCGTCTCATATCCAAATATGATTTTAATTTTTCAGTCGTTGGTTTAGAGAAGTTTGTGCCTAGTTAGGGAGGTCCCTATCGCATTTTGGAAAATAGTTAAGAGGACAGAGGACCCACAGCAGGCTCAGATGACTGGCTTTCTTAAAAAAAACCAACAAGAGTCAACAAAATCCACAACGAGAAATACGTATTGTCCATCTGTGCATTTGGTAAGTATAATAACAAACTTTTTTATTTGATATCATGGGGCATGAGTAAAATCAAAGACTTGCCAGTGCAGTCTTTGTACATAGCATATTGTACTGATTATCTTGTAGGGCCAAATTTAAATTCTAAGTATTAGCTCTTGTCCGTCCCAGGTGGGAAAAACAAAACCTTTCTATAAGGAAATTATAAGGAAAGAAGCAAGAATAAGTAGGTTCCACAGAGGAGAAGCACTGGATTTGTAGCACTTATTATGTGCTTACAGCTCTGCACCCTCAAGGGGCTGTATGTCCCCATGTAACTGAAATAATTGCTCAATGACGTCATTCTATAGGTGACGGTTTTCAATAGACACTGTACTTCTGTGGATGTCAGTCATTATGGTATGATGCCATCAGTGCTGTGTATTGCTGCAAAATCATCCCCTTGGCTGTAAGAAAAGCCCTAGAGAACTACCCCAGTGTACAGTTTCAGGGTCATTTTTTTCCCCCTTTCCAAACCCTAATGAGTTATATGCTACACATAGGCTAAAAAATTCAATTGCCCTTATTCCAAAAAGCATGGAACACTATCACCTGAGGTAGCACGTATTCTCCTCAATTCCACCATGCTACCGGGACTTTAAACACACAAACGAACAGACGGGATAACAGGCACAGTCTCTGGACCAGATCTTTGGCCTTCAGCTATATGGGAGGGTTATTAAACTCACGCCAGTTTAGAGCCGCTCACGCTTTGGCTCATTGCCATTTTCAGTCAGGAGACGAAAAATAATGCCTCATGGCTTCTGTCTTCTTTCTCCAGGTCCTGTGTTTGCCAAAGACTTGGATCATCTTAATTTACTATCTTGTTTCTGCTGGCTTCTTCCTTTAAGCCTTTAATTGGCTTTGGTCTTGGAACCTTGCAAAGCTCTTTGAAATCTGTTGTATGAGTCCTCTTTTTAGGCGTTCGGAAAAAAGAAAAAGAGCCTTAGTTTGGTAGGCTTGTGAAGGGGCTCGAGAGACTCAGTGTGGCGTTCTTTGTGGCAATACCTGTAGAATGGAAAGAAGAAAGAGGAGAACAAGGGCAGGAAAAAGGAATATTCCTCAGCTAAGCAATCAAGAGAAAAGCCAATGACAAAGACAAAGTGATAGCCGCAAGGATGAGGAATTTTATGTGGTGTAGAAAAAGGGGACTTCATGGACTTGCAATAGTATGCATCTATATACTCCTAATTTACAAAACTAGTCCTTTCAGCTGGCCTTGCTGACCTGCCCTATGGCTTTCATTTCTTATGCCATCTGTGTACTTTAATATCTTTAATGAGACACACTGAGGCCAAGGGCTTAGTCTCTTAAAGGATTCGACATTTATATAGATAATGATAACAACTGTAGTTGCATTAAGTAAGATTAAACAGTTTTTCTGAAGAGACATAAGCTTCATATTTTATGGAACAAGAGAGGTTCAACTGACAGAAGGAAGAAAACTTCCCAAAAGGCAAATTACTTCATAATTGTTCACTGAGGGGATTCTTTTGCCTTCTTTAAAGTATGATGCTAGACTGCATCACAGATGAAATACCAGACTCCGTGGGTCCGTCTAAGCATTTGATCTTATATTCCAAACACAAACGAGCACTATTTTAACTAACACTAACATTTCAGTACTCGATCTCTCAAAACTTTGTGACTCTTCTTTTTTCTGCACTACAACTAATTAAGGCTGTAAGATCCATTGCCTGACGCCTATTACTATTTCATTGCCTAACAGTGTTACACTGGTAATAATAATTAAAAAGTATAATCGTGATATAAAAGCCCGTACGTGGTATTTCTACCCATAAACACAGGTATATAATTTGAGTTTTTAAATATATTTACCATTATAGAAGGTAGTAGCAGTAATTGTAGTGCATTTAAAGTGGGATTAATGTACATGTTAATTATGTTAGTCATGGTAATTTTTGAAAAAAAATGGTAAAGGTCACCTCATTTTTCTTCTTCCACCTCCTCCTGAAAACTTCCTTTTGCCAGCACGTCATCAGCTGTTAAGCAGTTGCTTACTGCACTGTTCAGACTTTAGTGTTGCAAAGTAAGTGCTTACCCTTCTGGCTTTCTCACCTGATATGTTCGAACCGGATTGCTATTATAAAGCATAGGAGAAAAAATCTGTAATCTGTGCTGATCATGGTCTCAGTACAGATTTTTTTCTCACAAATTTCAGGTAAGTGGCCATGAAAATAATAATGAGGCTATGCGTTACTGGGATCTACCTTTGAACTGAGAAGCCAGATCAAACATGAGAGAGAAAATTATACATTTCTTATCTTCAACAAAAGGAATATATATATATATATATATATATATATGTTGGCAAGTAAGCAAGCGTTGGTTACTTGGACTATCCAATTTCTATATATTTTGAAAGGTTTTGAACTCAGGAAAGAAAAATACCTTGATGGAAATGGATGCTGCTTTCCAAGAAGAGCGGTGTAGGAGGCTACATCATCCTTAAAAGACCCACTTTCCAAAATTTATGTAGAAATATGCTCACTGATAATCCCTTAAATTAGGTTCACCATACCTTCTTTTGTACCGTATTAAATTCAGAAGCAGAGCTAGTGCCCAGAGAGGTCCAGGGATGGAACAAGTGCCTATAATGAGTTTTGTTCAAGGAGTGCAGCTGAGTTTCTTAAAGATGGGAGGTTAGCCGTCACTTACACAGGCCTAAGAAGAGAGCGGGGGAATAACACAGTGGCAACAGTTGTAAGCATATCTGACCTTTCACAAGATTAAGCCTTTAAAAATAAAAGATATAAGTGTGGCGGTGTGCTCTCCCCTTTTCCCTTTCCCCCCCCCCCGGCTCCTGCTCAAGCCATGGCCATCAGAAGGAGTTGTTACGAGTTGCACTTGAACTGTGGGAGATGGCTGGCAACATAACCAAAACACTGTCTGGAGTGGGAACCTAGGTATCTCGTTCCCGTGAGAATATGACTATAGGTCAATTATCTTACTCCATAAATAGTGGACAGCCCAAGAGCCCTTTGAGCTCTCCTGCACGGCAGCGGGCTGCACGACAGGATCTCCCCTTGAGTGGGGACGCTCGCTTAAGGTTCTTCTCCTCGAGGTTGAGAGATTCCTTGCCGCAACAGATTCTCGGTAAGTGACTAATAGCATGCTAAACTTTGAAATCTTAGCTAAGTGACATAAGGATTGATTGCGCATATATAATCCTTAGACATAAACCGTTGACCAAGTCTGGGACTAGGATTGGATCCAGCCGCCCCTAGACTCCTCTCTGAGAAGGAGTTTAGAAAGCAAGGGGGTCCTTTCTGAGCCTCGTGACTCAACGGGAGGGTCTCCCTGACGGCTTGTCTGACCCTGGCCTCTATGCAGTAATTAATCAAGTGTACCCTGGCATCGAACCTCGTAAAACACTGTCGCATTCACTACTAACTTTGTTAAATCACTGTTTTTTGTTAATAAACATTTCACTACTCTCTTACAAGTGAAGTTATTCACTCCGCCCGCGACAATAAGTCACACAGTTATTTCCAGCTTAATTAAAGTGGAATATAAATGTGTTATCTTCATTATGTATATTAATTATTCCAGGTCCAAGCCATACCACCCCTGTGGTAAAAACCACCACATTCAGGTTTGAGTCTTCAAGGAGAGGGATCCCAGACCAAATACTGCATGCAATTTATTTGGTCTGAAGAAATACACCTTCTGTACAAAGCCAAGAGTTCACTGTTAGTCTTATTAAAATCTTAACAGTCTAACATTCATAATCCAAATTATCCAATTATTACAGCTCATTATCAATAGTAATACAGCTAAAATAGATCTACACCAGCTTTCTAGTATTTCTTCCCCTTTCTTCTTTCTTCTTTCTAGTGCTCACCCTGCTTATGCTGCCTGGGGACTGAACTGGAAGGGAGAAGAGGGCACGGCAAGTCAGAGAATCACAGAATGGTTTGGGTTGGAAGGGACCTTAAAGATCATCTAGTTCCACCCCCTGCCCTGGGCAGGGACACCTCCCACCAGCCCAGGTTGCTCCAAGCCCCGTCCAACCTGGCCTTGAACCCCTCCAGGGATGGGGCAGCCACAGCTTCTCTGGGCAACCTGGTCCAGGGGCTCACCCCCCTCACAGCAAACAATTTCTTCCTAATATTTAACTTAAGTCTCTCCTCTTCCAGTTTAAAACCATTACCCCTCATCCTATCACTATAGTCCCTGATCAAGACCCTCCCCAGCTTTCCTGGAACCCCTTTAGACACTGGAAGGGGCTCTAAGGTCTCCCTGGAGCCTTCTCTTCTCCAGGCTGAACCCCCCCAGCTCTCTCAGCCTGTCCCCACAGCAGAGGGGCTCCAGCCTTCGCAGCATCTATGTGGCCTTCTCTGGCCCCACTCCAACAGGTCCATGTCCTTCTGCTGTTGGGGGCTGCAGAGCAGGATGCAGATGCCCCACCCCATGTGGGGTCTCCCCAGAGCAGAGTAGAGGGGCAGAATCATAGAATCATAGAATTGTCAGGGTTGGAAGGGACCTTAAAGATCATCCAGTTCCAACCCCCCTGCCATGGGCAGGGACACCTCCCACTAGATCAGGTTGCCCAGAGC
Source organism: Sterna hirundo (assembly GCA_009819605.1). Classification (NCBI taxonomy): domain Eukaryota; kingdom Metazoa; phylum Chordata; class Aves; order Charadriiformes; family Laridae; genus Sterna; species Sterna hirundo. The sequence continues at coordinate 3,967,145 of CM020441.1, forward strand.
CACGTCTGGCCTGGCCTTAAAAACTTCCAGGGATGGGGCTTCCACCACCTCTCTGGGCAACCTGTTCCAGTGTCTCACCACCCTCATGGTGAAGAACTTCTTCCTAACGTCCAGTCTGAATCGACCCATCTCTAGTTTTAATCCATTCCCTCTAGTCCTACCATTACCCGACATCCTAAAAAGTCCCTCCCCAGCTTTCTTGTAGCCCCCTCAAGGTACTGGTAGGCCACTAGAAGGTCTCCTCGGAGCCTTCTTTTCTCCAGACTGAACACCCCCAACTATCTCAGTCTGTCCTCATAGGAGGGGTGCTCCAGCCCTCTGATCGTCCTCGTGGCCCTTCTCTGGACACCTTCCAGCACGTCCATATCTTCCACCTGCTGGCCACGCTGCTTTATCATCAATACATTCCAGAAACCTCCTGGATTGTTTATGCCCTGCTGTGTGCTAGGTGCAAAATATTCCTGCACAGACTGCACAGCCTGGGTGTTTGGGGAACCTGCTTAATGGGGAAGTTGTAGATTCCTCTCCCAGCCCAAGCTAACGCTTAACCTAAAATCTGCAAGCCTTAAAAGCAGAAAGGATAAAATTAGGTTCTCTTGCCATGGAACTGCACTTATCACAGGCTTGCAAGCACATTCACCCTTTCCCCCTGTATCTTCCACATCGTATCCCCCCATATCCCAGTAAATCTTTAATTATTCTCTGTAAAGTAAAATGGCTTCAGTGAGGAAGGTAGGTGAGTGCTATAGCCCTGTTATTATAGGCATTAGAATTGGCACACAAGATAGGATGGGCAAATTCAAATCACTTCAGGCAGGTATAAGAAACTACAAATGAATTATCTAACTACCTTTAGCAAAAATGGGAAGGTGTTTATTCTGTATCTTGGCATTAGTCTGTTAATGATCTTTAAAAATACCTACTGGATTTGAGTTTTCAGGCAAGGAGCCCAAAGCTCTACTTCTACCTTCTTTCATTGCCAGTAAGATGTATTTTAATAAAGCCTGACGATGTTTCAGGCTTACATAGTCATACGCACGCACAGGACAGAATTTCACTGGTTAGGCAATTTTGTCAGTAAAAAAATACACAATAACGGGCTTATGGTATCTCTAGGGTTAGGTGGTAACTGAAGAGGGATTTTGGATATTTCATTTGTGGATTTACAGATTTCTAGAAGACAGAAATTAATTAATACACTTCTATTTCTGATGCACTTCACAAAATTGCACGATGCCTGCTGAGATGTAAAAGAGATCTGCAGAAAGTATCTTTTTACCTCTAGAACTATTTCAGGGTCTTATGAACTTTCTTGCCAATACCAACCACTAAAAAATACCAATTCATGTCCCCTAAATCACAAGTTTAAATTAAAATAATCAAATATATACTATAACATTAACTATAATAATGAGACTTCCTTTATTTCTTTTTTACCATCTTCAAACATTTCTTTGCATTTCATAGAATCATAGAATCATTTAGGTTGGAAAAGACCCTTGGGATCACTGAGTCCAACCATCAGCCCCACTCTACAAAGTTCTCCCCTGCACCATATCCCCCAACACCACATCTAAACGAGTCTCAAACACATTCAGGGATGGTGACTCCACCACCTCCCTGGGCAGCCTATGCCAGTGCCTGACCACATTTATAGAATCATAGAATTGTTAGGGTTGGAAGGGACCTCAAAGACCATCCAGTTCCAACCCCCTGCCATGGGCAGGGACACCTCCCACTAGATCAGGTTGCTCAGAGCCCCGTCCAGCCTGGCCTTAAAAACTTCCAGGGATGGGGCTTCCACCACCTCTCTGGGCAACCTGTTCCAGTGTCTCACCACCCTCATTTGTGTTATTCTATAGAGATATGAGGACAAAAAACTACGTTGGAAAATGAAAACTGAATTTTTCACATAACCAATTGGCAAAATTAACAACGCAAGACTTCTGATTAAAATAACCTAAGAGTTGGCAGTAAAAAATTGTATTCATCAAAATTAACTGCACATTTCTAAAATGCAGGATGTAAAAGTATTGGGGTTTTTTTTTGCGACTAAGATGAAAGGTTGTATAGACAAAAATGCAAGGTGGTATTTTAGATAGTTAGAATTTTATTATTCAAGCTGAGGTTTTCGTCTATTAAGCATACTTAGTACTAGTACAACAGTTAGTTGCATTAAGCAGCAAAGCTTCTTATCCAATTATGTTGCACTGTACAACCCCGCTTGCTCCTGCCAGAAGATTTCTGGTCCTGCAGGGCATACGCTTCAAACAGCACAGGCTGCTTCTCTTCACAGTGGGAAAAAGAGGTTTTAAGAAACTAAGGTTTTCTTTACAAGAGAAAAATAGGTTTTCTCTCTCTCTCTGCCCTTTCCAGCTCATGGGAACTCTACAGTCCTTGTATAGGTCCAGATGAGCTTTGCCTTTGCATAGTCGTATATTATTCATGCTCTTTTTCCTTTCCTTGTAGCCTATGCTCCTGCACACCCAGGCCAGCAACATGCATGGTTTTTTCCATAACTGCTAATGTTGGCTTTCTCATAGGAAGGGGAATGGCGCTGAGAAGGAAGGTGCTTAGGTGCATTGAGTTTTGCTGAATGAACATTGGCTTGCTTCGACGCAAAAGGCTAGGCTTGAGGTACGAAGAGATTACACACAATCAATCTCAAATTAAGGCCATAAAGGTGCCAGGCAGTGAGCTGGAAGAAAGATTGGCAGCCTGAATGAAAGAGGGAATTAAATCAGCTTCTCAGTAAAAGTGAATGGCTACTTTGTGTTGAATAGTTAAGTAATAGAGAAGTGTGAAAGAAGGCGAGAAAAAGGTGAGCCCAGAGTTCAAGGATCATCCAGAGCTAGGGCCCCTCTTTCTCTCAGCTGACAGAAATATGTTGCCTCTGGTAAGCAGAGAATTCAGGCTCCTACCAGTCATGAATACAGTCAAAATTGGGAAACAAAAGTTGGCTTTTCTCACAGGGGAAAGGTCAAAGCTGTGTCACAGACAGGTTTCAAAAAACTGACTTCCCCAGAAGATTAAATAAAGGGAGAGTAGAAATTGAAAAGAACACATCAGATTCCCAGGCAAATGCTTTTCATCCCTTCCTGCTCCATACCATGCAATATCCTAGGGTTTCCCTGGGAAAAAAAAGAGCTGCTCATCCTTTACATCTCTCCCAGCAAAATCTTTTTATGCTCAGTAGAATATTTTTCTGATTATACTTCTGCCTTTCATAGTGATCACCACACAGTAAATAGAGAAGAATAGGTTTCTATTAGCAACTTCACACACACAGGCACATCTTTTGTGGCAGGATCCAGCCTGTTCTTCAATTAGATTGCTACAGCCAAACCAACCCAAATTTCAGGGGAGTCTGATGTCTGTAAGTGTCAGGAATTCTGGTTTGGATTTCATACGAATCCAAAGCTTTTAGCAAGTCTTTGCATGTTAGTCTATCAAGGGACCTGGTTTACAGCACTTTCAAGAATGATTTGCATCTATCAAGTCAGTACTACTTTCTTCAGCCGCAGGAATTGCCTTGGATATCCCCTATCCAACTAGCAATCGGATCTGCATATTCAGTGTGTCTGAAATGGTAAAATAATCTGTACCAGCCAACAGTTCTACTCTGTTAACAAACAGCTAACCAATTTTAGCTAACCAACCTCTTGCCGTCCCTTCTTTCTAAAGCTAGGTACGTCCGCGATCAGCAATGCCCTATTGATTGGCTACAAGCGATGCTCCGTTTTATTTGTGGAAGCTCACTGAAGAAAAGGGAGTTGCACAGAAGCAAATAGGAAGGGTTTACAGACAGACGTGGATTCTTGGATGACTTTATAGTTGACATAGTGACATAACTGAGGAGGGAAAAAAGCAGCACAGTTCACAACTTTTCAAGCGAAATTTGATGGAGGTTTTAATAAACAGTATATACATATATTAAAAAACCAAGGCCACTGTATGATTCTTTTTAAATCTAGTTTTATAAAAGACACTATTTTTAAGATCTCTACCAAGCAACATTCTCCACATGCTCTTCCCGAAGAACTAACATGAGTGAATTTAATGCACTGGGCTACATTGGTGCTAAACTCAGAGTGTTATAATTAGCTGTTTAAAAATTTCCACTGTATGTGAGTGTTTGGTTGTGATGTATTTCTTTGTAAATATGTGTATACACACATATAAAAATAATAATTATAAATAAAAATGAGATGGAGTCCTTTTTTTAATCACATGCCGGAAAAAAGTAGACTGTGTAACTAAGAAAAAAAATAGGAGCTAACTCTACTTTAGTAATTATTAAAACATTTGTCACTTTTAATTTCCCTCTTCCACTTTACAAAATCGACATCCTTCTGTCTAGGAAAAAGAGAACAAACTGATTTGTGCTTGTTACCTGAGCTAGCCAAAATACATAGCAAACTGAGATCACTGCTGTTCAAAGGAGATTAGGATAATGAATTTCAAACTTAAAATCAGGAGTTTTGCTGATAAAATTCTGGATTCTTTTTTTTCTTTGAGCCATCTGTCTGTCTCTGAATCGGTGCGCACTGGCAAGTCCTTAGGGTGGTTCTGTGAGTCATCATACTCTTTATGGAAATCTTTCTGGGGTGAACATAGAGGATCCAATTATCTTTCACCGAACATATATGTCTTCACACCCATAAAAGAACAACGACGATAAAAAAATAGAAACTCTGCAGAGTCAAGTCACAATAGTTATGCAGTGCCAAGAGCACAGCTTTTGGTTGAAGCCCGTGTTTGTTCCCATTCCACACAGCACCATGACGTAGCCTATGTGTAATCACATTTGTGGGCCTTTCCCCTCCCCAGGGTAACTGTGATTGCAAAGGGCAGACATTTTTTCCTACCCTATAATTTCCCTTGCTGATAATTTCCTATTTATTTTCTTTTCTTTCTATTTCTTTTCATGCCTAGGTCGCTTATAGCCTCCCCTTACTGTTCTGTTCCAAGTGTTGCCTTCACCCTCTCTTCCTGTCCTGCCCATCTATTATTTCCTCCATTGTTTTTCTTTTTTATCCACCCATACCCTTAGCTTTCACTCCTCGCTGCCCTCCTTTCACCTAGCAGAAAAAGCCTCATAAATGCAACTGGAATTGCCCACCTCATTTTGTCCCCAGCGTTGGTGCCAAAATGGTCTCCCAGTGGCAAGAAGAGAGAGTGTTGTTCCCCTCTTTCCCTTTTTGTTGCAAACTCTTTGCACGTGTTTGGTACGGAGAGAATCCTAATTGAATTTAGCATGTCAGAGTCCTGTGACTCTCCTTTGATGCACTGAGTTTCAGGCAAGGGCATGTTTTCACAAGCGTGGTGAGAGACACCATATGTGATTCAAAACTTGTAGATAACGGATATGGTAAAGTTTGATGACAAAACAGTTCTCAGATTTCATTCCACTCTGATATCCAGCCAAACCAATATTTCTCTATGGTCCCTGGAATCAAAAGATGAGTCATTTTGGCAAATGAGGATGGTCTGTATGGATGATTTTGCACATAATTTCACCTTCCTAGACTTTCACCTTTGCCTTCTGAATGGTTCAGACCAAATGCGTGAGGTATTGCAGGAAAACAACCAACTGAAAACATATTATTATAAGGGTATGTTAACAAGCAACCTTGAAAGTAATCAATAAATGCTTCCTCAGTCACCTTTGGTATCCCATATGTGCGCAGAATTTCCATGCAGAAGACAGTTTGGACCATCTGTCCTGATCTCCTTCTCTAATCCGTCATCACTTTGCCACTTATGTAGAGTTTACAATATTAATTTCATGCCAATAAAATCTGTAGACCACATCATAAAGCTTTATTCTCTATATATTGATAGAGACACTGATAGCGATTGGCAGGCTTAAGCATTTTCACTATAATAATCCTTATTTCGGTCATAACCCTTTAACACATTTTTTCATCCACTTGTCCCTGTGTAAACTAATAATCCTGAAAAATTCTCTCTACATTATACTATTCGTGAGCACAAAAGGATCTGAAGCAGTGGGTCCCTTCACCTCCAGTGAAAATGAATTGCCATTAACATGCAGAAGCCCAGCAAACAAGACTCCGTCTTGAAAGAAAACTACAGTTCTGCTTAGTTACAAACAACTACTTGTGTTAACAGAAGAGCTGAAATAGAACTAATGTTTAATTTTCACCAGACAACTATTGACCTTACACAATATTTGATCTTCAGAATAAAAAAAATTCCTTTCTGATTACGTATGCCTTCCACAGTAGGAATATTCGCTAATAAAAAAGCGTATGTTGAAAACTGCTTGCGTGAACAATATTCTCAAATTCCTACTAAGGAAGTTAACTTAATTGCTATATTACTCACTTTTTATCACATCCTTCCACTTCTTGTTGTAGGAATTTTCGCTTTCACAGACGCTAGAATAATGCAAGAAGAAAGAAAAGCAAAATGAAATTATAATTTTTTGTATTGATTAGAAGTCTTTTTCTACCCTTTTAACTCTCTCAGTATTTGTCCAATAATGAATCAATGAACTATTATGTAGTAGGGATCGTGATATTTATCGGTACGTTGCAGATAAATCATTGAAGTGAGGTTCGACTGGTTGTATTGGAAACGGTCCTCCGAAGTCAACGGCACAACTTCTGTTGATTTTGGTGGGAGCAGAACTGATCCCACGCTCAGCGACTCGCATCAGAAAATTATCAAGATTGTACCACAACACTGCTACCTTGTGGCATGACATAGAGCAAAATCATCCTTGCTTCCGTGACATGCCTCTCACTGCAGTAAGGGGGATGCCATATGTCACAAAATGCTAACGCCTCCCCTTACACTTGAGTGTACGATTCCCTTCCCGTTGCAAGTCTTTACGTGATAATTAGCGGAAAGCTATGCCCATTTTACTCATGTTAAGACTACAGAGTTTTAAAAGATGATGCCAAATTACTTTTCAATTAGAGTTCCAATTCATAATGTATTCATTCTTAAAGATGCTAATTATCTTGCAGAATTTTGTAATGCTGATGTAAGGGAAATGGATATAGTTTTCCATTAATGACCTGAACAATTTTGGAACTAGTTTGTATATCACAGATAAAAATACCCTTTTCTACTCCACTATATTTATGTCTCATTAGTTTATGGACCTAAAGCCCTCCAGGGATTGTCACTCACAAATCCACCTAATGTTTATGAGCTCTAGATTTTGCATTTGGATCTCTAATTTAGCCAACAGATATGGAAAATCATATAGATAGAAAACTCCCCAGTGACTACAAAGCTCTAGGTTTTAATAGAGAGGGCAGAAATAGTATAAGCATAATGTTTAATATAAGCATAATGCTTAGCACATTAGTCACCTAGGAGGAAAGACATCCACTATATTTCAGATAAGTCTAACACTATTCCTTCCAGGAATTTTGGCTTTTAATGATACAGAGTTTAATACGGTCGTGTGTTAATGCAGCCAGTTCCTGTTAAAGAAGGTTTCTTAACGGAACATTTTCAATACAAGCAAGTGAGGATCAGCTATTTTCTAAACTGGTAGCTCTAAATTTTGGGCACCAATGGGCCACGGTCATTTCTTCAAATTCTCCCAGGCCGCCACACATTCTTTATCAATACTCTTTTTACTTGCAAACCCTATATAAACAGCGCTACCATACGTGTACAATAATGGCAGGAGTTAAGCACATCACTCCAAAATTCAAAGCGGCATAGGACAGTGAAAATGGTGTACAGCTATAATATTCTGTTCCCCGAAACTTCTATTAAACATGCACAAATTTAACTGTTCTTTCAGTTTTCCACAGAATAACACACGGTGCACTTGATGGATCCTAACACACGTAGAGAACTATCCTCTTTCCTACTGGTAATATTGGGCATATGGCCTCAGAACAACTATTGAGGTATCTATAAAGTAAAATATAAAATTGCTTTTTTCATCTAAAAAGAGAGCTGTGCCATAAAAAGAATGCATGTGGCTACAATGTAAAGTTCAGGAAACTGAAGTGGAACTGTGGGATTTTCCTAAGAGAAAAGATTCAGGAATGGATAAGAAGATATGGGATAGTTATCTAGAAGACTTGTTAAAAAGGTGGATTATCAGCAGCAGTGTCTTAACAGTGAATGAAAATTCCCTATAAACACTACAATTCTGAACTTTGGCTAAAGTAATAATGCAGTTTTATACGTAAATCAATCTGCCCTGGCGAGAGGAATTTAGTGAGACAGTACCGTCTCTACCTCATGATTATTTTGGCATTAACTGTCTATCAGATGTTCTTTTCATATCAAATAAAAAATTCAAACTAAATGGGATGACCTCATAGATACTATTTATTTTAACTGAGTGGTTTTCGCTACAAAGGTGAATGCGTTACGTATGTATTCAGGAGTATTTAAAGACATTTTCCCAGCTGAGGTCTCTTATTATTTATATTTAAGATCATAATGCCTTATTACCCTCCCTTTACCCCCAAAGATACAACTGAGTAGGTATTTCCTGGATGATTAAAGTTCATTTTTTTTACAGGGATTGAATTTTTACAGGGATTATTTTATTCACCTAGAAATGTTGAGGTGAAAATGATACGCGTGGTAAACTGCAATGTATCACTTGTACTCTCAGTTCTGCCCTGGGAACCAGAAGATAGATACTTACATTATTGTTCTGCCTGCTCTGTGTTAAGATGAATTCAAATATAATATTATTGCCCTGATAAATATATTCCAAGTTGCATAATGTGCATAATATACACATCTATACCATAATTCTCTGAACTAATACCGAAGCTAGTGGATTAGGTGTTTTATAAAAGTAATATTTGTAATAAAACTTGCTGGCACTAGCAACCTAACAGCAGATGGGGTTTTATAGAGAGCACATAATGATGATTCATTGCAGTGAGTACACATGGATCCCTCAGATCTTCTTTCAGTTTAGCTCTTCCTTTGGTTTATACACTGATTACCTGGCTACACAATTATTTAAAAAAGCAAGCAAAAGTGATGTCAGCCGTCTGCTAAATTATTAGTAGATATAAGCAAGCTTTATCTTCCGGAAGCAGATTCTTTCCTGTGATGCCACTTACTGATGTGAAATTAAATACCCGTAGTTAAAATGTTTCACCTGATCCGCTCGCTATTGTTAAGTCGGCAAGTGATCCTTGACTGATAAAATACGTTTCAGAAATGTATCGGGGGGGAAGAGAGGAGGACAATTTAATGATTAAAATACTGAATTGAGTTTGAAAATCTGGGACTGGTGTCCACAGACCTCCCTGCCCATCTCTGAGCACGCGTCTCTCTCGGTCTCAGTTGCCCTGACACGGAGATAAGGCCCGCACCGCCCAATGTCACGGAAGGACTGGAAGAAAAAAACCACAAAAAATAATTGATGGAAACTTTAACCTTCGATAAATGATACTTTGCTGTGTTGAGCCCACACTATCTCTTCATACAAGTAAGTAAATCAGTTCCCTCTAATTAACTGCAATTCCTTATTGAGAGGGGAAGAGCAGGAGGAGTATTTGGAAGCGTTGCAGCACGTAAGAGTTCACACGCGCCCTGCGTCCAGACCACCCCTTCTCCAGGCTTGCCTTTAACCTCTGAAGCCATGGAAAGTTTCTTGTTGAGCCTCAGCTCCATCAGTTCTGCTGGGGACGCTCTTCCAGCCTGCTCCTTGGCCCTGGCTGGCCTGCAGGGAGAAAAATAGGAAAAAAAAACGCGAAGAGAAAGAAGGAGAGCCCAGGGGATGTATGATATAAACAGCGCGGACTGGATTTTTTTTTTTTTTTGACTACCTGAGTGTTGATCCGTTTTCAGCTCAATCGTGCTGGCAGTTTCCCAAAGCAGCTTTTACAGCCCCAAAATATCTAAAGAAGTCACCTATATAAGACAAACTATAACTGGAAGGAACATATGAAGCGTCCATTGCTTTTCTGAAAGCGGGAGACTCAAAATGTGGGGGTTTTGCAGACGCTTGTTTCACTTCAACAGATTTGTGCAGTACCTCTTGCAGAGTAGCGTTCATGGTGTCTGTTTCTAGAGTGACAGTGTTCGTAAACATTTTTTTTTTCAGATTAAACACCACTAAATTCTTTTCCCACTTCATTTTTACAAGCAGTTTTAACAACAAGTTTGAATTTATTAATCAGATCTTCAAGACTGAGCTTGTTTTATGTGTGAAAATAAACAATGACAAGTATGAAAACCACTTACCATTTTTCAGATTTTATATACAAGGCATTAATCAAATTAAATGAAAAGGATTAAACTCATTGCCAGCTTAATAACACCGATGTTGCTGGATTTAGAGGAAAAAAGGAGTTTTACAGTGGTAGTGGCTACTTTTCTGTTCCTGGTTGATTAGAGAGACAGGGAACTGCTGGAGCGAGTCCAGCGAAGGGCAACTAGGATGATTGAGGGACTGGAGCATCTCCCTTATGAGGAAAGGCTGAGAGAGCTGGGACTCTTTAGCCTGGAGGAGAGAAGGTTGAGGGGGGACCTGATTAATGTTTACAAGTATCTAAAGGGTGGGTTGAAGGAGGATGGAGCCAGGCTCTTTTCAATGGTTCCCAGTGACAGGACAAGGGGCAATGGGCACAAGTTGGAACGTAGGAAGTTCCGTTCAAACACGCGGAAAAACTTCTTTACAGTGAGGGTGACAGAGCCCTGGAACAGGCTGCCCAGGGAGGGTGTGGAGTCCCCTTCTCTGGAGATTTTCAAGACCCGCCTGGATGCAGTCCTGAGTGATGTGCCCTGGGCAATCCTGCTTTAGCAGGGGAGTTGGACTAGATGATCTCTAGAGGTCCCTTCCAACTCTGAAGATTCTGTGATTCTGTGATTCCCTGTATCTCACTCTGTTTACCTCGTTGTAGGATCATATCACTGAATTAAAATGTAAGTTTATCACAGATGAGGGATTTGAGCTGAAGACACAAGGAATGTTCATGACTTAACTGTGAGAGTAGTGTCTAAGAAGGAATACATCTATCCAGAGCCAAATGCAAGAGCTTTGCATAAATTTGCTCAAAATCATGAAAATTCATCCATACAAGATTATTATTGTTACAAGTTACAAATTTAAGAAGTATTATACATTTAAGTATTATACGTTTAAGAAATAATGTTTTTTTAATTACCAGCATCCTGTTCAGGTCAAGAGGACCATCCATCCTTCTGCGGCACATGAAGCAACAGGCAGGAGAACTGGAGACAAAGTTAGATCAGGTTTGAGGATTTAACACACTAGTTTTATCATTTAATTGTTTTAAATCTGCAGAAACTCAGACATAAAAATAATTAAATTAAATATCTTCTATTGCTATCATATCTGAAAAAGCTTTTGAAATTCATCTGAAACCCCCAGAAGGAAGATTTTTCACCAAGAAGCAAGTTTGAGAAAAAAAGCATATTAAAATTCTATCTATATCAACAGTTACTTTCCAAATATTCTAGCTACAGCTGGTAGCATTTTTATTTTGAAGCATATTTTTTCCTCCTGGCTGATAAACAAACATATTGTGGTCACATGCTTCTGCTATCAAAGATTTTTCCACAAAAATTATCCTGATATCCCTACTTCATTTAATCCTTGACCTCATAATATATGCCCTTTTATTATAGCCTAATGAGCCCACTTACGCTGGAAGTATTGCCAGCTTTCCAAGGCGAAATAATAAAAGACCTGCACACAACACCTACACCCCTAAATTACTTGCAATTTGATATACAGGATGCCCATAAAATGCTGCAGTACAAATACCAAGTAAAAGACTGTTCCTGTCGCGCAACAAAACTTCGCAATCAAAACCACGTACGCAGAGCTAACACAAAAACAGCGCTCGCAAAGTGACTCCAGCGTGACGGCTCAATCATCACGTTAATACCATATTAAAATATTTATCTGTTTGTTTTTGCATGAGTCCGTTTCAGGAGGAACAGGAAAAGGAGAAGTTGAGCGAAGGAGGGAGGAGAATAACCTGTGAAGGTGGAGGATAAAACTGAAGTAAATTGTCTGTATGGAGGGGAACTGAAGGCAATGGATCTGAGACAGCCGCATCAGCTGGCCCAGGGCACAGAAAACCCAGTTAAAGCTGCTGAGAACTCTGGAGTGAATCCTTCACTGGGTCCTCAGGGCTACTGCCTCCAGCTGACAGTCCGGTTTCTGCTCCGAAGACTAAATATCGACTGGCTCTAAAGCTCTTAAAAGCTCTCCTATATATCTCTGGATCTGTAAACAGTGTGGTCAAGTGGGGAAAACACAGCCCTGGAATACAAAGATCAGCGCTAAGTTATTGGTCACTGACTGCATAAAGGCTCGGACCCAGCTCTTCACAATCATCTCTCACTTACCCACCTGTAAGGAGAAAATCTGGTGCTACGACTTGACTCACGCAGGAAAAAGGAAATAGAGTTAAACGATATTACTATATATAAATAGGCAAAAGAAAAGGCAAAACAGCGCCAAAATTAAAAGGTCACGACTAATGCAAGAAAGCTTTTTAGTGTTCCACGTTAGAAAGAAAAATGTTGACTGAGGCTGATTAATTTGCACAGTGATGTTCCAGGCTCAGCTTCAGAACTCCTCCGTCTCATGGACTGAATGTTAGGCCACACGAGACTGACAAATACACAGCTGCGCTGCCAGAACGCCAAGCATTCAACCCACGGAAACTCTGAGACTGACATAAAAAACTATTGGAATTTAAAAAAAATAAGGTAAACTAGGTATTTATGTGGAATGGGGTTTATCCTACTTGTTTCTTAAGCAAATAACTCATGTCCCTACAGAAATCCACACTAATTTCATTTGTTGATTGACTACTTAAGTACCCGGCAGCCACAAGGTCACAGAGGACCCAGTGCATCTTCTGGAATACAAACCATCTCCAACATAGGGTTGTGAGTAGTTGTCTATAAAAACCAGTGTTCCCCTTTTGTCATTAAAACGTGCATAAATTAATTCTTCTTCCACAGTTAAGAAATTTTTGGAATAGCGGTTCCGTGGAGACAATCTACGTCCTGGAACTTTTTTTTTGCATTAGTTCCCTATACTTGAAAGATCCTGCATATGTGTTTGCAGAATCGCTTGCGGAGGAGCATTAGCAGAATGCAACTGCGGCTTGTTTCTGTCCTCGTAAGAGAAGCCAAGGTGGGTCTTATGAGACGAGAAGGGCAGAGCACTACACAACAGTCCCTGCACTCCAGCGCACAAATCTCAGCTGGCCACGCGCACCCAGAAACTCCAAACTGAGTGAACGGGTGACGTTTCTTACAGACCAAAACCAAAAAGCTCGATGTTTTCAAATTCCCCAGGGGGATTTGGAACAACGCACATTTATGCTCTCTGAAACTTCTATGACTCCCACAGCGTTGCTTACAGGTTGTGTCTATTACGCTGCTTCAGTCTCCACTGTCTTTGAACTAGAATTTTTGCCTAAAACTAGCTCTCAATCTAATATGAAGCTATGCGGTCAAAAAATGTATCTACGGCCAGAAAAAAAGGGATTTCCCCATAAATGCATGGCATCATCTTTGTAACTGCCGTGCTACTCCATACACATTTGTTTCAGCAGCTCTGTAAGTTCCAGCAAAATACTGTTTAATGGTTCAGAGTCTGCATCAGCCAAAGTCATTGTATATTTTAAGTTACATCTTGTAAAGTTCTACTTTTTTCGGCGTGGACTTTACACTGCACTTTCCTGTAAGGCGTTTCCAAGAGGTCAGTGTATGATAGTCCATCTGTACACTACTAGTTGTAGGAACATTCCATTCAACCTTTTACCTTAGGAAAAGATAAGCATAGAGTATATCAAATTTGATTATTAAATAGTAAAAATAAAAATTTCTTAAATATTAAAAATGCGTGTAATTGCATTTTATCAGTTGCTCTTTTGTTTCCAGACGGAGTATAAAATGTAGTGTGCACAGAATTCATTTTTTATTCATATATTAAAATCTACAAAAACTACTTAAAGATTCTGCTTTCAGAGAAATGTCTTTTTTTGTAGGAACAAACTTTAAAACCTCTTTGTTTAGGCTGCTTTGAGTATTTTTAGTAATAGGCCTTTGTATTTACTAATAAGAAAATTTCCACACAAAAATACCAGTAGAGCTGATCACAGCCAAACACTGATTCAAAGCTTTACATTTAAGCGTTTCAGGGTGTAATAACATTTTCTTTGAAACTGCCTCTATTTGGAAGTGATAAAAACGCTCCCATTTCCTGTTCTCCCGTGCTTCGTGGTAAGAGGCTGATGATGGATTCTTACGTGCTGCTTTGGAGGATTCATGTGTGCTGAGCACAATCCATCCTTGCAGAGGAATCCGGGAGTTTTTACAGTCCTTTCAAACACTGAGGTTTGTGTTCTTCCGAGTAGCAATTGCAGCACTCTCACTCTATTCGCCTAATAGAGATGTGTTCTTTGCCGTACCTAACAGCTGAGTTCAGAAACCGAAATATGAAATTTCACTTTATGAGGGGATACGTTACAATTTCTGGCAGAAAAGTCAGCAGTAGCGAAAAGATACCACCCTCTTTCAAAACATTACGTGTGTGGTACATAAAATTCCATTAGGATGTTTGATTCTTCCTTTTTTCCTTTTGACAGATGCAATTTTCATCGAGAAAATGATCCCCTGAAGTAAAGAGATGGAGATGAATCCAGTGATTCAAGAATGTTTAGGAAATGTCTTGTGCGATGGGAGCAATTCATATAGATAGGTCCTTAAGGAGAAATCCTTAAAAACATCCATATGTTTAGAAAGACATTACAAAAACCTGTTATAAGCAAAGTTGGAAACTTCGGAATTTTTTTTAAAGTTACAGCTTATATTCTTGTAAGGAGAATTCCAGACCGTTCCAGGTCACTCCTACCCTCTGCTATTTAGCGTCCCCTCTCAGCCAGGCTATACGAGGAGGGAAATTAATTAAAAGGGAAAGCCTGATCTCCACAGGGGGGACCGTCAGTGCCCCCGAGTTTGGTGCTTTCCTCCCTCCGCCTTCATTTGTAACCTCAGTCCCCGCTCAGAACAGCTGCAGGACACGCTAGATAAATCCCCTTGCGAATATAGATGCAGCATCCCATCTATTTCAAAGCATTTCGTAGCTGAGATATAGAAGTGAGAAATACAGTATATACCTGCACGGAACCTATCATTCAGGAGTCATCTAACTCCCACAGGGACCAATAAAAGTGACGAATTTTAGAACCTTCTTTGCCTCAGGTCCCGAGACTTAAATCATGACTTCAGCGAAATCTTAAGGAATTTCGCCAAAAATCTACTCCAAGTGAAAGATAACCACTAAATTATCCCCAAAAAGATAACCTGCTCTGTCTCAACTGCAGCAGCTGTTCTTCCTGAAATCACAGTATGTCAGGATTTTTTTTTTAAAGCAGAACATGAAATCAGAAATAAGTAATGCAGCTGAAAAACGAGTGGGCATGCAGGCATTTCTTCGGCACCCTATGATTTTAACTTTTATTCTTATTTTGTTCTTACTCGTTCAAGGAGGTGCTAGAGTACACTGCCTAAAAAGCAGAAAAAATTTCAAACACTGTAGGTTATTTTAAGAAAACAGGTAAGACGGACATCTGTCAGGAAAAGATCAGGTATAACTGGCCGTGATTTGGAGAAGGATGAGAGGTGCATGGACTGAAAAGCCACTTGATGCCTCTACTCATATTTTTCTGGGACTTCTATGAAAAAAAAAAAAACTGAAGCAAACTTTAAGCAACTGCTTGCGGTCTAATAATCCTTCCCTACATCTTCCGAAAAGCAGCTGTTCTAGTATTTGAATTACCATCATAAGGCACATGTTTTCAAGAAAATGTAATAAAAAAGTCATCAAAAGTCACCCATAACACAAAGGTTTTCTCTGGGAAAACCTGTTCCCATTACTTAAGATATATTACCCTTTAGTGTGTGTATATTAAGGTGTTTATATTCACTGAATGTGAAATCTTTTCTAATTCTGTGCCTAAAAAGTGCATTAAGAGAACGCTAAGCTTGCAAATACAATGTTAACTCTGCTTTCTTGAATATTTGCACACAAATATAGGACAAACTTTGAATTTCTTATAAAGGGACATTCTTCTAATTTCCACAGAGAGAGAATAAACCACTCAAGCAGAGACTGTGGGCAACAGTTTTTGCATCCCTTATTATGTGTCACGTAGGGAAGAAAAAAGCAATAGATAAATATCTATTATCTCTTGAAATATTTTTAATGATTATTCACTTATAACAGCATACATGATGGAATATTCAATTTAAATAAGGTGTTAATGTGACTGATCCTGTTATACAATGGGGTTTCTTAAACAAACCCACAACTGAACAGTCAGTGGGGTCGTGTTGGACTGAAAAGTCTTGTTTTAAAAGTACTGCGAAGTTTGAGGGCCTCGTTCAGAGATCCTTATCCAGTAGTGAGGGATAATCAGGTGTTAATGTTGACTTTTCCATGCATTCCATTGCTAAAAGTCGACTAAAAATTCCAAAATTCTAAAAATTCCAGTAAACAGCTTTAATTCTGTGTCCCCATGGAAGTGGGAAGGAAACAGTCTGTGCTCATAGTACTAACTTCTGTCTCCAGGTGATTCACGGGAAACACAGGAGAAAGATCTCACCAGCTCTGCTCCATGGGCCAACAGCTTTCAACGCAGCTTAAACTGTAAGCAAATCAGTTCTCTGGCTGATTTCAAGCTTCTTGTTTCTTCCAGAATTCGCAGTAGCCTGAAGGGATCTCACAAAAAGAAAATTAGGAGGCAAGGTCTTGTCAAGCAGAGAGGATGGGAAGGGGGAAGAGGGAAGGAGGAAGGAGGAAAAGAGAAAGGGGAAGGGTAAAAGAAAACTGTTACCAACTAGCTCCGTGAATTGTACATTACATGATCAATGTGAAGTATGCGGATGCTTTGGGGAAATACTTTATCAACATATTTTTAAGGCATATTAGCTTTATTTTTTTCATACACATAATTTCACGGACTATAGTCCATGTCATATAGCTTATAAGAAAACACCTAATATAAGCTGAGATAAAATACGTGATCATAAAGTTGAAAATTATCCGATAATTTAAGTGGAGAACAAAGTAATATACACCTTAACTTCGCATTTCCACACTTTACGCTCATTTTTCTATCAATATAGTTCTTAAATAGAAAGTCATATTTTGCTTTAACTATTAGTGTAAACCAGGTAGTATGTCAGAGTAAAATAATCTCTGTTTTTCTTTTATTACTAAAATACACAAACATAATTATGTATGGACTACGAAATAAATGCTTACCAAAATACCTAAAAGGCGTACTTTAAAGGGGCAAGCTATGAGGAAAAAAGCTAAGGAAGACTAAAAATGTCTTCAGCATCTTTTGTGTTCCAGCATTTTCCAAAGCATATTAGAAATGGATGCAATAGCTCTTTTATAGTTTTTATAACTGTTCTGTGTTTTAATAGACAGACTCAGACATGTGGAGAGTTAATACAAAATGGGAAAAGAACACGTATTAGTTCATTATGTGAAACATTGCATCTATGCTCTATATAGCATGAAACACCTTTTTTGGATCTTTTTAGTCATGTCCCTTAGATTTCACTGTCTTCCTGCTGCCTGACATGCCCTTATCCTGCTAATCTTCATTTTATCGTGCAGAAAACTTTCTACCATACGACAGACTAAGAAAAATTTAAAACACCATCATTGATAAATGGGTCTAAATAAAATGTTTCATTTTGTCAGTAGACAATGTAAGAAGCTCTGCTCTTTCAGATGTGGTGAGCAGTTTATGTTACAAAGATCGTAAAAGCAACGGGAGGTTCCCCTGGTTTGAACTTACTCCACAAAGACTTGATCTTTCATAATGCACTACAGTGAACGCCTATCCTAGGAATAAAAGTAATCCAAAAAGAAGGAAAGAAAGTAATGAATATAGAATTCATTTATCACATTAATTAAAAACGTATCAATGAACAATAAAAAGAATTGCCCTGGATTTTTCCCACAGGATTTTCCTGCATTATCCTGCAAACTTTTGGGAAACTTGGTAAGATGTAAAACAATGAGGTTCCTCATGATTCCTCTTCCACGGCACTCGAAACTCCAAACCTTCTTCTCATTCCAGTGGCTCTGAAACACTGGGCATGCCTCTAAACAGGCACGAATGCAAACTTTGTAGATCACTAGAGAAGATTTTGTTACCGTTACCCTTTAAGATCATATGAAAACAGCAAGGCAGAGGTCTCTTGGCAGACATTTACATCACTCTGTGAACACCATTAGGAATTTCCATTATAGCTTAAGTTAAACATGCATTTGCAAAATAATTGCCTAGTTTTAGTACACAGAGTATAACTTTTGGTACCTTACAAAAACATAGGACTGCTCGGTGAACTTTACTGTCTGACAAATACCAGCTTTCTACTCAAAGTTCTTTTAGTGGGGAACTATAAAAAAAGAAAGAAACCTGCAAAAACTGTGCTACGCCATGAAAAGTCTTTTTCTTCGCTTAAATTGAACTGGAAATCATCTGAACTGTTGTTATGTGGGATGGCACCAGGGACAACAAACATCTCAATTTCTGAGTAAACGACAGACACGCCAAAAATAGTCCCAAAGGTTAAATAACGCGACTAAAAACGTGAACGTGAAAGTACGTTCTTTGGCAGTGATGTATTTTCAGATCTAATTTACAATATATATCTTGATTATATTACAATTCTTACTGAAGGAAATTAGACACTGCAGAGTACTGCATTATAGCAAAAGTGATATACTTTATTTTATACGCGTTAAATGAATGGAGCTCTGTGTTTGTAAGGAAGAATGAGCTCCGTTCGGTTATGCAGTATTTCAGGCTAATCTTCAGAAGCACTGATTAAGTAATTGCTCTGTAAAAGAACCCATGTTCTGCTTCTGACTCCAAATGAAATGTTCTTCCTAGACTGAGAGAAAATTTTTCCAAGAGCCTGAAACCTCTCCTAATGATTTTTTCCATAGAGGTCACTTGAAAAGTTTTTGTCCTTGAAAAGGTAACCAAGCCAATATTTCTCTTATTTAAAAAAAAATTGATTGTGCTCTCCAGCAGTTTAGCTATCAGTGTTTTTTGTGTCATATTAAAAGGCTCTCATGGAAATTCTAATCCACCCAGTACAATATCACATACAAATCGTGTATAATCTATTATTTTCTGCCAAGGGGCATTTTGATTCTACTGAATGATGACGGCAGTTTTTTAAACTTTTAGCTTCTTTCTGGGTATATTTTGCCACAAACTGTAGACGGCGATTATAGATAAGCTTAAAAACAGCACATAAAGGAAATGGCCAAAAAAAAAAAAAAAAAAAAGACCCATTAAATTTTGTTGTGTGATTTTGAGGATAATGGGGAAAGCTAAAAGCCACAGCGATGTTTATGGTTTTCGTACAGCAACAGGAAATGGCAGAAAGTCACCCAGCCTCACTGGAGATTCAGAATAAAAGTGTCAAAATGGGGAGAAAGGAGCAGGGGAAAGAATTTTGAAAGGCACAACACTAGATAACAATCACAGCAAAGTCAGACAACTGTGAACCCCAGTTTCGGGTGTTAAAATAGCTGAAAGCAACTATTGTTGTGCCCGTAATAAAGGCACGTCCATATATAGACTCTTGATGCTTAATGGTGATTATTAGGATGGTAGATAGAGGAAGAGAAAGAGTAAAAAGTTATCAGTCCTTCAGCTACCTGCCCTTCAACAAGCCACCGGTTCTTCGGCGTGTCGATAATCAGAACGGCATTGCAGGGACACGTTCCAACACAACAGGGTAGTCTCCACCGGAAGAAAAGTAATCACAGGCTGATTTGACTCAATAGACCAAATCCTTTCCTGATGTTGCTTCAAACCACCGGTCTTTTCACAACGACCTGATACACTAGAAATGCATCTTCCCTCTGTCAAGTGAACATGGTCTACCTGCAGAAAGAATGTTCAAAGGCTTATCTCAAAAATAACGAAGAACAAACCTTATACCAAAAGAGCACAGGGTTGGTTGCTTGTTTGTTTTTTTTTTTTTTTTTTTACCAGAACAGAATTTTAGATTACTTCTTCTTCCTGGATGAAAGGAAATAAACCGATTTCAATCTCGTCTAAGATGAGGGATAGGGAGAGAGGCGAAACAGCTGATTGTTTTACAAATGGTGCAACGAAGGTAACGTGACTTCTCTAAACTCAGACCACAATCCTATTTAATCACACAAGGCACT
The DNA here is from genome assembly GCA_009819605.1 of Sterna hirundo. Lineage (NCBI taxonomy): Eukaryota > Metazoa > Chordata > Aves > Charadriiformes > Laridae > Sterna > Sterna hirundo. Next base: position 3,987,384 of record CM020441.1, read on the forward strand.
AACTAGGAATTAACTACTTGTGAACACTAACTTGTATTTTTACGCGCTAAATCGGTTGTAAAGGTCTAACCCTTACATAACTGAAAATAACGGGAAAAGTGCAAACAACTGAGCAAGAGTAACTTTTCAGATACTAAATGTAATTTACAGTGCTGTGGCTTGGGATGGACAGAACGCATGCTTACACGTGAGCATATACCTCAGTGTCAGCTCACGTAGAGACATTACGACGTGCCATATTTTTACTGGAAGTTCACCCCAGTGCTATAATTCTGTGTGAGAAACAATCAATCCAAGTACTACCGGATATTGGTAATGTTTTGCAATATATCAAAACTCTTCAGCTTTATTTACAAAACCTAAACGATGAGAAAAACAGCCAGTGCAATCACCAAGCAGCACACTCATTAGAGGATATTAAATATATAAAACAAACCATAAAGGCAGTTCTAGATATTTCCAATGACAAGGAAGGAAAGGGTTCTTTTAGATACACAGATAAAATACTCCATTGTCTTTAATATTATGTACTATTTTTTTAATATTGAAAAAATATAGATGTCCTTTATTCATTTGCTTTTATATTTAAAGTATATCTCTACTATGTCTCTACAAGCTTACACATATACGTAAATATATGTCGCTTTCTATGTACAAATACATAAATGCATATGTAGATATGCATATCAATTTTATTATGTATTCATGTACATCTTCATTTTGACACTTCTGTTTTTTAACAGCTTTTTGCTTATTATTTCTTCTTATCCTTGAGTTACTGGCGTTCTTCCCCAATTTTAAAACTTTTTTAATCACTTGTGAATGGCAGTGGTTGGAGAATTTGAGAATAGAATAATTTTTCCCTAATGAGTGATCTGCTTACAATGAATACAAAAAGCAGTCAAAAGCTTTGCATTAGATAAAAAATATATGCAAAAAGTGTATGTTTTTTAATGATGGATCAAAGCTTATTTGAAATCATTGACCCGTATCAGGATATTGTTCTGAATAGAAATGATTTAATACAACATTCAGCCGAAGACTGAAAAATACTAGTGGGTTCATAATCACCATCATATAGGAAATCACTCATAAAACAAACTGTGACCATAAATAATATGAACATATAACATAATCTTGCCATTCTCTCTATTTGTACCCATGAAAGATTCTAATAGATTTGTTATAAAAATGATTCTGCATACAGTGTACACATCGTGTGGGGAAATATATTCAAGCTATTTACAGAAATCAGAGATTGACTTAGGCCATTGTGATTTTCTAAGGAAAATGTCTTCAGCTAAAAAAAAAATGTATATATATGAATGGTAGATTGCAAAACTGAATAATTCAGCCAAGTATTAATACCCAAAGACAAATTCAGAGCTCTCTAAATGCTCTATATTATCAGCTGGCTGATGACTATTAATGCACTCCATCCACAAGACAGCTTTGTTTTTAAACTTAAATAATTTGTTAAACTTAATGGGTATTAAACTTTTTTCTTATAAGACTCTATGATACGATCTATCATGAAAAGACCCTTTATAATACAATATACTTTAAAGAAAAAAATCAATTTTCAATAATTTTCCAGGCAGTTGTAAGGAGATTTACAAATATAACAAATAGACGTGTGAAATATTTTGCATCTGTCTTGCTCTTTCCTTGTAAAGTTCTAAACACACAAGATTTGAATGACAGTAAACAAATTCTCACCTATGGCATTTTTTCAAAAATCTGAAAACAATATAGAGGGATAAACTCCTTGAAAAGCATTCCATACTCAGTCGTTTAATTTACATGTTCAGTTTTTGCATATTATGTTCTTACCAAAAAAAAAAAGAATGGTGACTATGCAAGTGCGATAAAGAAGGAAAAATCTTACTCTCTTCTTGACTGAAAAACAAGGGAACGGTAAGAGCAAAATAATGTCCCTTCTCGGCCCTTTGCCACCTGTAGGTACGCTCAGGGATTTTAGTTGGAGTTGACACGTCACCGTTCACTTCCTCTATCTCATTTCAAGACCTCTGTTGGGGCAGACGAGCCTTGAAACCTCTTTATTTTCTCAAGCTGTGGTAGCCCGGGCTTGAATCAACTCCCCTTCTCAAACAATAAGCTTGACGCCCCTTGTCCGGTAGCTATAACGTTATGACGAGATCCTAAAACAAATCTCTCCTCTTTCTGTATTTATTTAAAAGTAATACAGATTTTAATTTTAATTCAATTTTTAGAAGCTAGCTTACTAGTAAGAGCAAATTTATTTCATGTTTCTCCCTAAAGTTATTTTCCACGATTTGTTTTGGATCCCTATTCATTAAGAACTGCCAAGTGGAAGTTATATTTGGCAGACTGGTTCCTGCTTTTGATAGCCATCGTTGATCAATTCCCTCCGCTATGAATTATTTTCCACCTCTTAACTACAAACATTTTCTGTGTTTTTTCACCACTCAGAACCATTTGCAATCCAAGACTTAACCATGATCTCCTTAGTGGAACTATTCCTCATTCATGCTTTGCGACTGGTCACTTAAACTGCAGGGATTTGATCTCCTTTCAGAATGAGTGAAGCCTTTTAAAAAGGAGACTAAGGAAAATGGAATAATAAAAAATCAAATGTTCACGTTTAAATGGGAATATTCTGTTTTAAGATCATTTAGTTATATGAACAAGAGAGAGGCTTATTAGCAAATAATAAGTCAACATAGTAAAACTGAGCAATAGTTAAAAAATGCGTAATTAACAGCATTCAGCAAAATTTCTCTATGATTTTAAGTTGTTTTATCTCTTCCTTTGAATTCAAATTATTGCGGTACAAATTAAATAGTGCTGTAATGTTCACAAGCTGGTGGGAGAGGAGCACTAGCCATGGAAGAAGTGGAAATTATACTGATCTTAAATCATTAAAGATGCTCATTTAATAAGCTAGAAAACAGAATTTTCGTATTGCAAGTAGTTTTATCTTTTTGTTAGATAAAATGTTTGTTATTGTGCTCTGGGTGGTACTTCTGTAGCTTTTGTTTTGATATGAAAGTTATTAAACTTGCCTTTTCTATTCTCATTACCAGAATATTTTATGGGTAAATCCACTTAAGGAACCTATTGTGCTCTCTGATCAAAGCGGAAAACGAAGCCAGGTTATAATAAGCAATTTAATTTTTAATGAGCTGATTGAGGCCCAAGGTCATAACAAAGGGCACAAAAAAAAAATAAATACAAACAACAACAAAATTTCGAGCACAGAACACTAATGACAGCACCCTACACACGACCTGGGCAAAATAATATTTGGCAGAGTACATCTAAAAGCTATCCCAGTTGTATTTTTTATTTTCTTTCAGAACTCTGACTAAGTCTAAGTAAGGTGTAGCATATTAAATAATACAGAAGCACATAAAAATGCATGAGACTTGTTTTCTGAAAAGAACTTAGCTAGGATGTTTATTGAATTTAAATTTCCCAGGCTCAAGTTTAAATGCTACAGCTACAAGCTGAGTGTTTAACCCTCCAATATCTCTTATAAGAGCTTAGAAGGTAGTTAACTACTATCCTGGAGTGTAATTCTGCCAGAATCCTGCACGTAACTTCCACTGAAGTCCTTGGGATTTGGCCTTTCTGTCTTCAGAAATAATAAATCATAGGTAAGTAGAAACTTTACATAAACATAGTGTCCTTGCTTTCTTTGCAGTTTGTAAGTTAAGCCATCAAACTTTATTATTTTTTAATACAGCCTTGTTTAAGATCTTATTTAGCATATTCTTTGATTTTTACCAGTGGACTTACAGCTTTCTCTTGCAGTAGAAATATTTATGCCACTAAGCCCTCTAGGAAGCACTTTATGTCCAAGACACACATCATTTTACCCTGACAAAAACTGCTGTATGTATTGCAAGTAATGTCCTTATGAAACACACTCTGTCTCATTAAAGGAATATAAAATATAAAATTAAATTAGATATACCTTCCCGTCTAGCAGAATATAAGCAATAGAGGAGATGCTAATGAGCTCTGCAGGTTCTACAGGTAGTCCATGGATCAAGTCCAGCCCACAGGATGCTTTCATCCGCTTCCCCAGCTTTTCTCTAGGGAACAGAAGCAACTGTTTGAGCAGCTAATTGCTGCTGGCAGAGCCAAACACTTCATCATGGCACTGTCACCGCCTCTACTCTCCCAACGAGAGGGGAGAGGAAAGAAGCAAAGAGGACAGACGCATCTTTTGTGTTCTGCCAACCAAAAGTGGCTGGCGGAACGCAAAGCTGCCCCCATTCAAAGAGAAGGAGAAGTGGTGCCCCTGCAGAGCTCCAAAGTAGCTGTTCTTTCTGAGTGACAGCAGCCTGAGACGCAGGAGGAGGCACGTGCCTGTGCTGGTATCCCCCGGCAGAGCCAGGAGCTACATTTGTGACAGTCGAAGAGTCTGAAGGCAAAAACTGAAGTCCAGCTCCCGCGGTTGCTGCGGTGACAGTGACCCTGCTTAGAAAGTTTACACGCTTCCTCAAAACAGTTTTTCTTAATAAAATGTAGTCTAACCCCTCCCTTTCTTCCCATTCCCAACAACATCTGCCATCTCAGTTCGGCCGAGAGTTGGAAAATAGAACAAATATAAGAGCGGGCTATCTGGTAAAGGATTATTAGAGAAGTATCTAACGTGTTTCAGCTGTCTTCAGGTTAGGACTGGAGGAGGGCAGGGGGACAACATGTGATAAAGAGGCTTTCTGCGGACCACAGAACACAATTTAAGAACCACTGACCTCTGTGATCACACAACAGTCATTTAAACACATACTAATAGAAAAAACATTGAGTGTCAAGTTTGTGTATTGTGTCACCTGTTTCAGGTGTGTTGCAGAAGTGTAATCCCACTTCTTAGCCCTACGGGAGCAAGACATGGCCCTTACCTCTCCTGATAACAAGAACCGCTTGTCGTAACAAGTGTATACTCTGAATTTTATCAAAGGATATTGTTTGCTATTTCTTTGGATTGGGTTTGTTCCCCAGTTTCCTTTAAAAGAAATTTACGGGTCAGCGCACCTGAGATTTTGTCTACAGGATTTCTCATTTCCACTAAAAGTGAAGAAGGAGGAAAAGGAGAAGAAGAAGGAGAAGGACAAGAAGAAGGAGAAGGAGAAAGAGGAGAAGAAAGAGGAAGAAAGAAAGGAAGGGAAAAGGAGAGAGGGAAGAAGGGAAGAAGATTGATTCTCAGTGAGGATGTTTGGTTTGTGGAAAGAATCTAAAAGATTGGGGAAAAAGGAGTGGAAATGATAGAAAATATAATGAGTAAGTAGCAGAGGACTGAGGACTCAGAGCGTCTGGAGACAATACCAAGTTAACTTAGGTCTTTAATTTCTTATTTCAATAGAAAGGGTATTGTACAAAGAGGCGTTAGCATATGATTTAAATATAATGCACATATGCAGATTGTCCCTTACTTCTATAGTATAAGCTGAACTGTATTTTCTCTATATATTATTGTCATAATGCATTACTCTACTACATCTGGAAGAGGCATCATCAGTAACTCACCAGCAACCCAGTAAGTGGATTGGAAGATTGCTTCAATTTCCTTCTTCTGAAGGTGCAGAGATGGACACATTGCTTCACACCTTTTTGAGGAAAATAATACCGATCAGACAACTCTGACACAATGCATAAATGCATTTCTTTTTGTTGACGGACTGCTGTTAGAGAAGATTTACAACAGCTTTACAATTGCTGATGTAAAAGCTTTAAAAAACTTTAAGAAAATCAGAATTAATCACTTAGTTTTTAATTGATTCATATTTCCTTCAACATATATGGATTATATGTATTTTTATTTACTTTTAAGTTGTGCTAGATATACTGTGACTTTGTAATTGTTGTAAAAACCCCAGACTGTTTCCTCAGTCTAAAAATCTAAAAAGCAGGACACTGCTGTCGTGGTTTAACTTCAGCCGGCAACTAGAACCATGCAGCCACTCGCCCTCCCCACACACACACATTTTTCTCCTCTAGGATGGTGGGGAGAAGAGGGGAAAAAAAGGAGGGGAAAAGGAGGAAAAAACCCCTCATGGAACAAGATAAATACACTTTAATAGAAACAATAAGAGAAAAGGAAAGATAACAATAATAATAATAACACGGGTCACTTTCATGGCATTGTCCTGAGCAGTGATTGCAGATTCCCGCCCCCCCAGCCATCCCCCATTGACATACTGAGCATGAAAACTATGGTGCGGAATATTCCATTGGCCATTCCACCCTTCTGTCTGTGCTTCTATGGGAAGCTGAAAAAAGTCCTTGAATAGTGTAAACATCACTTAGCAACGACTAAAAGCAATAGGTGTTATTGACATTCCTTCCACAGCAGTCGCTAGAAAGAAAATTAACTCTTTCCCAATTGCAACCAGAACAACTGCTTGCTGCTGTTTCTGCCTCCAATTCCTCTAACTTACCCTGAGCTCTTGTCAAATTTCAGGAACTGTATCTCTGTCTTCAAGCATTGTCGTAAATTTTGGATTGCCAGCTGAAAACACAAAAAGAAAGCCAGCAGTTGCAGGTAATAATATTTGATAGTAGCGCAAATTACGTATAGCACAGATGCCCGAGACAGTATTGGACATGATGGAAGCAGGTGTCCATTAACCTAGAATGTAGTCACAAAATGGTATAAACACACTTTAAATTAACATAAAAACAACATCACTCCTGAAAGAACGCTGGAATGACATTGAATCCAGGGAAATCAATACCATTTACTAGAGAAAAGATGCTCAAAACTCAACTTGTACTTCTCGTTATCAGCAATGCAGTCTCTGTACCAGTGTTATATACCTTTTGCACGGGCACAGGAGCGACAGCGCACATACCTCTCAACTCATTGCAACACGTAAACTCAATAAACTCAATACAACACTTTGGCAATAGAGCTGTAGAGAAAAACATCCCGGGAGTGACAGAAATTTGTCGTAGCCTGAAATGTGTAGTCTCCTGCATTCACAATGCAAAGATGAGCTGTTTAATTTTTCAGTCCAGAATGTTTATTCTTGTACAAAGCCTTGACATCGAACCAGTACACCCAGTGATGTAACGCCTTTGTACAATACAGGTACGGGATGAAAATTACATTTAAAAAAACAACACGAACACCACGTGGTCTTTTCACATTATCTGAAAGCAAGAGCCAATTTCACAGCAATTCAAAAGTACCAACAATATCTATTACAAATAATCGTGATGCAAACTGTGATAATTATTGTGGCATTTCTCTTCTCTGATGCTAGGCAAATCCTGGCATACCAAAGCTGAGCAACTCAGTTTCTGTTTTGTCTAATCTGTCTTCTCCAAAACTTCAATGTGGAGTTATTAAGAAAGTAACACTACGCACATGACCCTTTGCGAACAGTATCACGTCAAATTACAGTCTTTGCTTGCTGACCGTTGACCTAACTTAAGGTTTTGACAATGCAAATTATAAGGGACTCTTGAAGCTTTTGCAGACCTGTCAATGCCCTGCAGGTTTTATTTCTGACATATTTAAGTCTCCTGTAATAAGATGATGGCTAGAGAGGTGGAAAACAGCAAGATCTCTTTAATATCATCAATGGTTTCCATAGTCCTTTCCATCTTGTCTCTGTTGTGCAGATGGAAGCACTTCGTGCCATTGGCAGAGCTATATTTATTCAGTTCCTTACTGATGCAAGTTGTTCAGTCGGCAGACACGTGTGGCTGATTTCTTCATTAGTGAGCTGCTTTTTGCTGATGACTGTGAGTTGGTAGCTCGCTCAGTCAATAACATTCAATTTACTATTGATGACTCTCCTTGTGCATACTATCCCTTTACTTTTTCTGCGAACTTAAAAGACAACGGAAGCACCAAACCCAACCAACGCAGTGACGCGAGCACACGCGCTCACATTTTTGCACTTAGCACAATTTTCTCAAGCCTATAGAATGTTTTTCTAGTTAGACATCATTTAGATACACACATGTTGTGAAACCGCTTCCACATTGCCGATTTTGACTCTTAATTTGGAATATTAGCATACTGACCACGTAGGCATGAGAAGGTCAGTCCCCAGACATGCACTGGCCACTTGTTCTCAGAACACTCCAACATGTTCATGAGACAGAGACAGTTTATTCTCTCTACATGGGTGCCTTTAGTACGTCTGGAAAATTGAACGACTACGTGCTTCTAACAGCAGAACCGTTAAATAACGACAAATATTGAAATTGATGTCCCTATCCCAAAAACTTGGCTATGATAATGATTAGACAATATGGAACAACTCTCAGATAGTTATGATTATCCATTGGTGCCTTCTTCCAAGACAGTCGATGCAAGCTGCAATATCCTTTGAAACATAACAAAAATACACTATGCAAACCTGATCATAAGAAGGCAGTTTACAGAGCAGCAGATTCAGTATATTCCGGCTAGTTCTAATTAGCCCATGATGCCTTTCTAAAGTTTTTTAATGATGTTTTTCTATCATAATGCCCTTTTCCTTTTCCTCAAATGGAATTGAGTGAATTGTTCTGCCCTTACTGGGGTGATGGGAGCAAGAGGGGATATTGAGATATTCCAACCCCTATGATTCTGTGATTGATGGCCTTTCAGCCAGCCTGGAGAAAAGTCCAGTAGTTCTTCCAGAGGAAAAGAGCCGCACAGAAGCCTGGACTGTGTCCCACTCATGCAAGTTCTCTCTTCTGCTCCGCTATCTCTCCTGTGACATTAACGTGACTTACAGACCGGGTGGTGGGGTTTTTTTTTGGAACTACTGGGATGGCCCAAGGGCTCCGAGTGACCATCAGCCAGATGCCCAATCGTATGTGAAAGGAGCTCCAAGCCATACAGAAATGCAACACAACGTTCAGTAATTTTCTTGCAGCTTTTCTCTCTCCACAGATCAACCCCTAAGTAATAAACCTTTCTGCTAAGGACAACAGAGCTAATGAGCTTTGCGACACCATATGTCCATCAGCTAGGCCATAACTACCTCCCCTGTCTCCTGGTATTAGCGGCTACAAAGCAAGAAGGAAGATTATAATCTTTTAAATGATTAAAGATTTCATGTCCCCTGGATTAACTCAGCTAAAATCCACACACATTCGTCTGAGGAGAAAACTTCCATAGTCTAAATGAATAAAGTAATTGTTTTCTAAGATTAGACTGCTGACACCTTATAAGAAAGAATTTTTATCCAAGTTTATTTCCTAACTCTTTTCTGAGAGATGCAATAACATCCATGTCTAATGGCTCTCCTTTTTTTAATTTTAAATAAGTTCCCTTTTATTGTATGAGTTGTCACACCAACTTAGCGAGTGACTGACTGAAAACCTAAATTTTTCTTGCAAAGAATCAAAGTTTGTGTGGCAGTACTTTTACCTATAATTTTACCCATTATTTTCAGGGGACTTAAGCCACTCAGGAAAGCAATATTCCTTTATATGAGAAATTTCAGGTACCTGAAAATTCCTGAGCACAAAGACATAGATATGTTGACATTCTCAACATTAATATTGCCACATTTAATATTGTATATCTCACCAATGCCTATTTGTTCAGACTTCCAGCTCCAGTACTCGCTGGATACTTCTTAAGAGTCATCGTGAAGTCTTTGAGTAGTGTTTTACAGCACTTGACAGTTTGCAAAACACTACATAAAATGAAATACAATAGGTGACAGAACTTATATCTTTTACAGCTTTCAGAAGTTAGAGAGACTACGGCTTTCATTTCACAAACAGTCAATACAACCAGGTGAGGAGCATGTAAGGAGCAGGGCTGCACTCACTGCATTATTCATGCAAAAACATGCAGGAAAACAATAGAAAATCCAAAACCAGGACTCTTAGTTCCTAGTTTCATGCCAGTGTTAAACATATTTTGGCAATACTTTGAATAAAAGGTAATTGTCGCGTTCTTTAGCTTGTATTGACTCGTGCTAAATAAGTGGATAACAAAAACATGTCAACTGACGAAAAACAATTTATAAAAAAATTTCCTCCTACAAAGCAATTTGCTTCTTAAATTATACAATGAAGAGAAATAAATTATTTAAATTGCAATTTATGATACTTTCTTTTTAGGAAAGGCATTTTGCACTTTATTAGCTCTATTCTGTTAAAGACTGGTGAACAATTCTTGTCTGATCAGGCTTATGACAGGTCTTACTGAAAAGTACAAATTTGAGTGTGTATGAGTTGTGGTGTTATTTATAAAAATAGATGTTATTTGAAATTGTTTACAATAATACATATTTATCTATTTCCTGTTTTGAAAAGAAGATACTATTCTGACTTCAAATGTATGGAGAAAATGTTTTCTGAATCTCAAGCTACACTTCGGGAAAAATTACTTTCATGAGTTGAAAGTGGTGTTTGTTAAGTATAAATCATCTTCAGAGGAAGTATAATCTTCATTTTTTTCTGCACTACAGAGCATCATACAGACAGTAAAAGATTGTAAAATATTTACCAAAAAGAAAAAAAAGATATCTAAGGAGGTGGTTCAGACAAACCTTTGGAAACCGCTTTCATTTTCCAATTCTACTGTAATCAAATTATTCCACCATCTTTTCAGAAGCAAACTCTAATGTTTTCGCTACTCTTGCTGAATATATTCCCACTTGGAAACAGAAGAGAATAAGCAAGGGAGAGGAAATTCCTTACTATGATACCATTTCATAAACAGAAACTAAAATCAGCATGAGAAACGTCATAATTCTTCCCTTTGAACTCAGACACACAGTTGGTGAAACCACTAGATTCAAACAGATTTTCTTTTCTATCTCTTTTACACCTTTTCTTTAGGATTTTGTTCTCTGGCAAAATATCTTAGGTTGGAGGGGAATGTTTTCTTTCGCTAAAATATTCACTTTTTTCTTGCAGTCAAGAGGCAATACTTCACTGAAGGAAGATCCAGAAGAAAAAAGAAAAAGAAAAGAACCCATTCCATCCTAAAGGTAAGTTTTCTTGTCCTTTTTAACATTATTGAAGGCAGTTTCATTACGTTGGAACATGCAATACACATTTCTTTCTGGAGGACTCCCGGCCACCGCCAGATTCTCTGAAGATTTTTGAAATTTCGTTTAAATTAACACCTGTCTGTAAATTTCTGTGAAGCTCTCTTTTTATAAGGAAAGGAGGGAGACGTGCGTAAAGAAAGCTCTGGTTCAATAGGCAGTGTCTGGGAATGTTTTACTGCTGCCTAGGGAATCCGTCTGATTCTGATGTTTTCCAGTAAGAAGAATTGCCAGTGCAGGGACTAAAAAAAAAACAAACCCAAAACCAAAACAAACCCAAACAACAAAAAAAAACCAAACCCCCCATATTACAAAATAAAGTATTAAAAAAACAAGCATTAAAAAAACAATTATATTAAAACAGAAAAACAGAATCTACCAAAGTCTTTCTTACAATCTGCAAAAGGATGACATCAGAAAGCAGACAAGCAATTCAAGCAACATGACCCTTCCCATTGTGATGTAGAGACCTAAACCGAAGAGAGGGTCTACAAATATTTGCCTCAAAAGTTATCTGCTTCTAAGAGAGATATGTATATAGTAACTGCTGCATCTTGGTAACCTTTCAAACGTAAGCACGGTTGTGTGGTTTTTTCTATTTTAAAAGTTACTCTATAACCTCTTCAATAGTCGTCTTCACTTTCGGTAGGTGCTCCAAAATTTGAACCATGAAAATGTCTTCCTTTCATTGTTTCTCTTTCAATCGAGGTATTTAAAAGAATCTTTTATTCTAGTCATTAAGGAAAAAAACCAACAATGGCTCACTGAAAACAGTATTGAGAAAGTAAAACATAAATTGTTAATAAAGAATTATAAACCTCTTCCTAATGAAGTCACATGCAGATCTGTAGCTCCACCTAGAGGAGGAGCTCCACCTAGGAGGAGGAGTAAAAATCGGAGGAGGAAGATGAAGGTGTCTTACTACCTGTGAGTACCGATTTTAACACAACATTTTTTTCTTCTTAATATGTGAAACATTGTGTACTGTTCCGTGTTGTGTGAAAGAAGAAAGAAATACTCTGACAAACATCAGTTCCACTGGGGGAAAAAAAAAAAAATCTTTCCCAGAAATCTTAAGTATGGCTTCTAAATTCTTAAAGTTTCTTAATGGTAAGATGCTTTGATACATTTTGAAAAATAAGTGCTGCAAAATCGGGTCTAAAATCTTATTTAAAAGTAAATTAAAAAGGTTTTAGTCAATAGCACTTTATCTATTGATTTTGATTTTTATATGACTTTGCCCTTTAGCGACTTTTAAAATGGAAAATGTAATATGTAAAATATATACGCTTGTTTTGACATAAAGATAAATTATCTAATTTCTGTAATCTATCTCAGCCTCGGACAGACGCAGGGAAATTCCTGGGAGGCAGACACCGGGTCTTTGAGGCAACGTGCAACTCTTTGAAAGTCAGAACACAAATAACCTTGGTATGAGAAACAATAATGGTCCCTGCCAATTTATTAAATTGCATCTCTTTTCTCCTCACATAACTTCACTGGCGTGGGTTAAGCCTGAAGTGGCTCTTCCCTCAAGTTCTCATTTCTTTAGCACACTCGGTCAGCTAGTGACAGCTTTGTCTCTTTACAAGAAACACAGAGCTGGGTATCAATATATAGATTTAATATGAACCTCTTTTTTTTTTTTTTTTTGGTATCTTGGAGATGTCAAAAATGTATTTTGAATTGGAAAATAGACAGCTTCAATCAACATGTGACAGGTTTTGAAAGGGCTCACGCTTCCTTATTACCATCTTCAAAAAACAAAACGAAGAGTAAAGGAAAAAAAAAAAAAGCACATGAAATATGCTGAAAAGCAGTTAGTTGAAGGATCGGTGTGTAGGACAACGACCAACAACCAGTGAATGCGATAGCTTGCAAATGCATATACATGTAACGATTTGAAAAACAAAATCAAGTAAGGAAGATTGTTTCATTTACTCTACATGATCATCTGCAATAGTACATTTTTTTTAATATTTGTTTTTTAATACACTTAAGAATTGGCTTAACAATGCGCCATACAGTACTCAGCACTGCAATACTCCCATCGTCTCAGAGTAAATCTCAGCTTTTCAATTTTGATTCTTTGTTCCTTTTACTCGTGACAGATTTTTTTTCAGAGACTTCAACACGGTGGAAAGGTGGCAAAGGCAGATGGGGATAAAGGCAATTAACTTACCGAAATAAAACAATCAACATAATACCAAACAGCAAGGGGTTTCTCATGTAGCTACAGCACCACCAGGACCCGAGTGAGGAACTTCTAAGCTGTCTGTTGCCACACCGCCGAAGTACCGATGGTATTAAAGATGTATCCCAGGCGCTTCACACTCCACTGACGCAAAGCAGTCGCGTGGAACGGTGTAGAGCAACTGGGACAGACACGTGAAACGAGATCTCTCAGAGTTTATACATAAATTCCTCATCTGATAATAGTACTAGGTGTAGAACAACCACAGCCATTGTAATTACTCCTGAATCTGAACCAGCTCTTTTATTTCCATTACTACCATGATTTCTTTATGATCTTTCTCGCGGCACTATATATTAGCACAAAGCCTGCTTCTGCAGGACAACGCAAACCACCAGGAGTACCAGAACACCCAAGCTTTTGACTGGTTGATCTCAACAGCTTGTATGAACATCATTAGGGGAAAAGCTTAACAATGTTATCGATGACGTAGACACTCCTGCAATTTAAATATGACGTATTTATCTGGTGGATTTTGTAGTGACACTGGGAAACCTAAATTGGATGGGGAGACCTGAAGTATTTAATTGCATAATACACTTTTATCCTATATTATTGTTTTCAATAGCAATATTATGGCATTGGATCCAGCCAAAAGCTTGGGTACATTTTAGATGAATTTTCTGCTTTGATTTCAGTTGAAGTTCTTTGCATGAAGTTAAACTAAAATAATCATCAGAAATACAAATCTACATATATATTTATATATATATATATATATGAATATAAACATGCATTTCAGAAGACCTTAAATCATTGTAATTCATAGAAAGATCTTACTACAAGTACAATCATTCCTGCAGAAAAATTATAGTATATACCTAGAAAATGTAGTTTGTATAAACAATTGCAAAATGCAGTACAATTAATTTATGCACAAAAAATATCCATAAACACTGTAATCTCCTTGCACTTTTATGTGACTACAGAATGCTTGCTTTGGTCTGAAAAAAAAAATATTTTAATGAATTCATTAATTCAATTTAATATGTTCTATGCTATGTATTATGTTCCTTGATTCTGAAGAATACATCAGGTCCTAGGTATTTCTATAAGGACTACAAGGCATAATCCTTCAGTATGGACAACACGACATTGATATTTTCTAGAACTAACATGATCATTAGCAGAATTTCCACTTTCCTCTGAACTTTACCGAAATGTTCTTTAATCCCTATTTTCCTGTACATCGAGCACTGCCCTACAGATGGAGAACAGCCCAACGGAAAAGAGATATGTAGACAGGAATATAAAGAGGCTGATGGAGGGGAGATGAAACAGAAATTATGTCTATCCCACAAATGAGGAAAAGTCATGATATTATTGACTTACAGATGATTTTTCTCACAAATAGGAGACTTACCTTAAATTCAATTTGCTATTGAAATACCAAATACTCGCAAGATTTTTAATGTAACTGGCAGACATTTTTCTTTTTTTTTTTTTTTTAAGTCGTCCAAAAAAGCTTTAAAATGTAACAAAATGTGATTTGAGATATGATATGATCTTTAATATGATCTATGGATAATTGTGGCAGGATTAAATATGCATGCGGGCTCCTAAGGTACCTTACGAGTTTTAGTATAATGACACTATATGGATAATATTACCTTATTAGTGCAAGTAAAGATGAATTTACCACACTGTTACTCTTCCCCCTGTAGAAAAATCCCAAAGTGAAGCTGACTTAAGAAAGTGGGTGGAATGTGAAACCAAAATTCCTCTGATGTCTCCTGGGAAAGCCATACTAAGAAGGATGTTCCCCAGCCAGATTCTCCCTCCCCACGCTTAATCTAAAGTAAGTTTAGAAAATTATTGAATTTTTTGGTAAGAATACTTTAGTACCATAAATCAATGAATAAATGTACTGATCCATATGCTATAAGGCGTAAATATACTATTTTCCTCTGTCGGTGACAGATACAATCTTTCTTTTGTATTATTCAATCCTTCTTCCCTAGAAAGGAGCATAATTTCTGGCAGGTTAAAAATGTAAGATGTAAATTAGCAGGACTCCAAAGCAGACCATAAAAAGTAAGTAACCAAAGACATAAACAATTCTAGAAAGTGTAAATAAAGGATGAAGGAAAGTTAAGAATGAACTGGTGGGATGGCTGGGTTTTAAAAGACAACGACATTTACAAACAGCATCTCCAGAAGATGGAATAAGTCACGTATAGAGTTTCTGAACATTAGTGGTAAGAAAATACTGGAACAAACAGATAAATTGAAACGCTGTACTTCATTAGGCCTAGATACAGTCATTCACCGGTTCTGCCGGAGCCTCCGAGTCATCTGGCTGAACTGTGAGCTCTAATGCAGTAGTTAACGGGAAATGAAAAAGGCTGCAGGGTAGCAAATCTACTTATCCTATGCGAGCTATGACTCCAGAATCATGGATACCAGCGGTAAAAATGATTGCTTTAAAGGGTGCGATATAGGAAAATATTAAAAACAGTTATGAATTTCTGCCTAATTGGTACAGTGCAAGTGCAACAGAAATATCTTTCTAAGAGCTAAGGAGACCTAAAGTATGTACTTTCCTATTACAGAATATAAAATAGAAAATTATCGTAAAATATAATTATAAATTTTTATTTTGACAATTTCTTGATGGTAAAACCTGAGCCTGCTCATGGGACAAGAGGAAAAGTTTTATCACGGATTAAGCCTTGGTTAACTGGAAAGAGACAGAAAATACAAAAGGGAAATTAAATCATTGGTTTGCGTTATCTCCAGTGGTTACCATGTTAATTAACACGTTATTCACTATATATTTATTCCTGTAAAGGGTCAAGCAGGTACTGAAATTTGCAGAGGACATAGAATTGTATGGCCTGTAATGTCAAGATGTAGGTGAGTGGAGAAAACAAATGAAATCCATCTTTTAAGGATGTACTAATATATATTAGGAGCAATATTTTAAGCAACTCGTAAACAATGGATGGTTATAATAGTTATAATTATCCATAGTGACTCAGCTGGAAAAAAACAGTGTTACATTTCTGGCTAGTAGCATGTAAAGCTTTCTAAAATCCTGTAGCATTCAAAAAACCCCCAAACAACAAAAAAACAAATAAGTCTAGAGAAGTAACGTAATATACATATATACACACACACACACGTATATGAGTGTTTATATATATGTTTATATATATATAAAAAAACCCAACGACTTACAATGTTCTTTGACGTTGTTCTTCCCCCAGCTCGTGAACTTCATTACTGATTATCCCATCTTGAAAAAGATCGAGCACAAACAGAAGGGGATTAGGACTGAAGGTTGCATATCGAAACATTTTCCTTTAAGGAGACGTGATAAAGATCCTTAGTCGAGGGCATACAATGAAACCACAGAGAACGACAGGCGTCACACAGGCAGAGCAGCATTGCCACATACACTTACGTGACTTCAACCTTTTAAGTTTCATTTTCAAGTGTCTAAGGAATTTAAAGGCAAGATTTAAGACTGCTAATTTTCTTTAGTTCCTCTGGCGAATTATACCCAAGAAGTCAGGTGTTCTTTTCTAGAAAGAACAGAGCACGGTTCGTTGACATTGAAAAGCAACAAAACGAAAACACACAGAGACGTTTATATAAATATATCCGCATTTACATACGCGTGTGTCTAAACAAAATGCATAATTGACTTATGTAATTCAGTGCATTAAAATTTCATCGTTGAAGAGTAGGAATATACATAAAAGAACAGGATAAAACCAGTAAGATGTAACTATGGATAATGATATTTGTCACAGTTACCATAAGAAAGGGAAAACGTTGCGTGTCAACCTTGTAATCTATTTAGCGGTGAGCTTGCACAAGTAAGTCGAATCCTCCGGCAAGTAATACGGGCAGAAACTCAGCAGATGACAAAATCTTGTACATTCAGGGAAGGAGAAAAGGCACCTTCCTTCCTCCTGAGCAAAACAGCTTGTTCTCCCTCGGGGTCACTACCAGAAATCCCTTCTCCCAGCTGACGCACTGTTTCACATGGAACACAGCGGTCGAGAAAGGGGTCACCGTGAGTCCATCACTACATAACATTAACCATGGCGAGCATTTCTTTTTGGTAGCAAGACCTCAGATTGCCACAATTCATGGAAAATATAACTGGAAAAATAACGTTTAAGGCTTGGAAAATTGACTGATTATGTTGGATTAGAAAATGAAATACAAAAATCCACAGCATTGCAGGCTACCCATGTGAGCTGGACGTCAGAGCTTATTTAGTTCAGTCAAGAAGATTGTTTAGGTAGAAATCAATTTTTTTGCTGGTTTTCTCAGACTGATTGGGACAGGTACTGCTCAGTTGGGTGGTGTGAAGAACAGAAATTTAGAAAATTTAGGGCAAAGATATCTTGATGGGAATAAGAAAGAAATACAAATGAGGCAAAGCAAGCCACGATTTTACACGTGGCTATTGGGCATCTTTAGTGAGGGTGAGGTATCAGCAGAATAAATAATGTCCTTTATGGAGAACTTACTATGCACCTCTCTGGGATGATATTTCTTGCTGATGGAAAATGAGAGTGAAAAAAATCTTATGATGATGATCTGATCTAATAGTGTAATTTTTACTTTCACGGTATTAAAAGGGAAATTATAATCCTCTAATACAAGTCCTTGCTCTAAAATTCCAAAATGTAATAAAGTACCTCTCAATTTAAAACTTTAACATATCCATAAAATAATTTAGTATCTATTCTAATGTGATATTAGAATATTTAGTACCTATTTTAATTTAATATTAGAATATATGGACATAACTTTGACCAGTTTTATACATATGAAAGGTTTAGAATCTTCTAAAATCTTTAACAATTAGTTAAGGGAATATTAGAAGGTGAAAGGGGAGCACGAGGTGAAAATACTAGTGCTGTGCGTACCCGCAGAGGAAAAGCGTGTTATATGCAAATTTGGTGCTAAATTACACGAGTTAACATGTTGTTCCACAAACCTGGCTCACACAGACCTATTTTAGAACAATTAAAATCGTATATTTACAAATCACATTGATCAGCGTATTCAAGGACAGAAAGAACCAGAAATCTCGTAGGCCCTTATATTTGCCTCAGACGGAAATTTGAATCTTTTATTTGGGTAAAGCACAATCTGAGCCTGAGTAAAAGACAAATCCCGATTTTACTTGAGGCCCTGAAGGAATGCAGAATTTTTCATTGTTTTGGGGAGTTTGTTATAGTGGATCTCATCATGAAAAATACTTAACTGTGTTTACATTTTAAAGAGTTCTGGTGGCAATCTCCAGAAAGAAAGACTGCAAAGTCTTCCTCCATTAGACTGAAAAAATCACTGGTATCTGATATTTCACTCTCTTCCCAGATAACTAATCTCTTTAAATACTCGGTATTAGACATTTTCTCCAGTTTCCCAGCACTTAGGGCTCTTCTCTGTAAGTTTTCTACTTTTCAGCTTCGTTTTATCGTGTGGTCATAAGAGGCTGATACAACATTCTTTTATCAGCTTTAGCTCTACTATACATGCGAACAATTTAATCTCTGTTCTCCTAACCTCTACTTATTTCTACATATAACAAATAAAGAGAAAAACCCTTTTAAATGCAACATGGCAGTGTGCATGCGTGGATGATAGTGACTTAATTATCTACGTGATGACCTTTTAATTATTTTCAGCGTAATTATTTTCAAGGGTACAATCCCAATTTCGGAAGTGTCACTTACGTATCTAATTTCTAAGCATACGACCATCCAGGCAGCTGTACAAAAGCACTTACTTTTATCAGGCAAACTTTTAACGTTCTCAAAGAAAGAATTCACATTTGTTTGACAAGACTTTATCTTCCAGAACCCTCCTGCCTTGAATTCTAGCAGTAATGCTCTGTATTCAAAGCTTTTGAACTGTTATGTATAGAAACCCACCTCACCATTCTATTAGCTTCTCTTTTACAACGTGGGTCACGTTGCGTGGGTTTCTATTTTTTTTTTTTTTTTTTTTTAAGCTTTAATATAACATTCACTGCTTCCAGGAGTTTCTAGAGTATTCCAAGATTCCTCTAAAATGAATACAGTATATACCTGCTTCTGAATTCTGTTCATCTGAATCAGCTGCTTTCAAATATTCATCATAAAAATACTGCTTAATGCTTTCCTTAGAAACTAATTGCTTGGAAAATACTTCACCATCATTATGGAATACGAGTGCACTCTCCTACTTCTTTCCAGAAACAGAAAAGAAATAGATATTGAACACTTTCTTTCTTTCTTTCTTTCTGTCACTACTAGCAATTTGATTTTCTTAAACTTTTAATGGTGCCATTTATATATATAAGGAGATATTCCTTTTTTCCCCTAATATAATGTAATATCTATTCTATTGTCCTTAGCTAAGCTCAGGCTTGAGCCTTGGTCTCACTTCCACTATACTTCAGACCTTCGAGCTCATTACATTTGCCTTCCCACTTTTTACACTGTGATATTAGATACACCTTTTTTTCTAACTGGTGCCCTTATATTGTCACCAAACAAAGTTGGGTTTTTAGAAGTTGCTTTTCTCAGTCATGGTATCGTGGCTGTTTGGTTTCCTCTTCTTTAATTCTTTAATTCCTCTTTCAGTCCCAATGCTATCTACTTACGCTTTTATCTCCGAAGAATGTCATTCAGAACATATTTAACTTTGAGAAATTAGACTCTTTTGAGGTGTCAGTTCCCCACATTATTGCTAAGGTCCTTCCTCTGTTTACCAACGGTAAGTGCGATCAACTGAAAACCACTGGTCCCTAGGCAACTGTAAACTTCCATTACAATGATTAATTCATCTTTACCTAGCCCAATAAAGTCCAAAGTGGAATGAGTGCATGGAAAGTATCTAGCTATACATCTCCTAAATTGAACTCCCAAATAGCAATTCCATTTTTCTTTGGAAGGAAAGAACGGAAGTAAAAAAAAAAAATAAATAAATTAAAAAGTCATATATTTTAAGTTTAGAAGAGTAAATATTCTAACCACCTTTTTCCCCAAAGCTACAAATGAGTTGTCTAAATATCAAACTTCAGATAAAAGAATAGAGCAATTGCATAAATGTTTGCAGACTAGGAAGTCCACGAGCAGACAAGGGATTACTAGGAACTGAAAAACAAAGTGGCTTTAAATATCAACATTATGAACATTTCAGAACGTAGTTCCTTTCTGTGGCAATCTAGTTTTTTAAAACTTCCCTATATACATGGGTTACGTGTGTGTGCATATATATACGCACACAATGTAATTCTGCAAACAGTTCATTTGAGCAGCTATTTGGCTGCGTGCACTGGAGCAATACAGACCACGAGTCTGCAAAGCGTGTTAGTGTCGGATCAAGAGGGCTGAACGTAAAAAAGTGAAACAAGTGGGTTAATTCCTTGATACGAAGCCAATAGGTACAATCATTTCAGAAGGCAAAACGAAATAAACTAAAATGAAAGTTATAACATCCATCTGAAAAGCGGTAGGAAAGCAAACATTTTCTTTTCCACCTATAAATGTCAAATATCTATCATTATATCAAAATTCCAATTGTGAAATGTATTACTTCAGACAAGTAATTTTAACAGTTAAGCTCTTTCAGTTAATTTGTTCAGATATCTATTCTAGACATCTCTATTATATACGAGCTTTCATCTTTAAATTTTGCTTGTTAACATCAGTTCTTACTGTTACAGTGACAGATAGTTTCCACTGCAACGTCTTGATTTCAGAAGTTCATAATCCTATGAAGCCTTGAAGCTTTCTCTAAACGTGGGGTTTTTTCCCCTGAAGTGTTTATATTATTATAAAACACCCAACAGGACCATTCCAATGAGATAGCAGCATTTATTCCAGTATGAACTGTAGAAGAGGTTCCAAAACCATGTAAAAGCAGTCAGAATGGACAAAATCAAAGCCGCCTCTCACCAAGTGCCCTTCTTTTTGCTGCGTAAGGTGATGTTTATACATAGACCAGCAGATAGCGATGATTTCCTTAAAAACTCTCCCAACATCTGGCACTACATGGCTCAAAACAGAACTCGAGTCAAATATCTATGTTTTTTTTTTCACTGGCGGCTTCTTCCTAAGAATATTTAAGTGCAGTTAAACTGCCAGCATTCATAGAATCATAAAATCATGGAATGGGTTGGAAGGGACCTTAAAGATCATCTGGTTCCAACCCCCCTGCACGGGCAGGGA
Organism: Sterna hirundo; assembly: GCA_009819605.1. Taxonomy (NCBI): domain Eukaryota; kingdom Metazoa; phylum Chordata; class Aves; order Charadriiformes; family Laridae; genus Sterna; species Sterna hirundo. Next base: position 4,008,827 of record CM020441.1, read on the forward strand.
CACCTCCCACTACACCAGGTTGCTCAAAGCCTCATCCAGCCTGGCCTTGAACACCGACTAACCTGGAAATTATAGGAAATGTCTTTCACTTTGGGTTATTTCCCTATTCCGGGGAATAAGAAAGGTTATCTTCATCTTCTCTTAGACCTTTCTATCAAATAATCTTTTCAGGTGCAAGACATTTTTTGTGTCTTGTATAATAGGGTGTATATCTTTATGTCCACATTTACATGGCCAGCAGGAAGTGCTGAACAAAAAGTACCACCGGGAGAAGATACGGTTATTCTGATCGTTAATGGTACCAAATATTTTTAAAAGACAATACATGGTAGAAAAGTCTCAGCTGTCAAGACACAGTACAAATATCTGCCCATTATGCCCAATTAGAGGCAAGTCATGACAGAAATTGCTTAATACACTTGATTCCCACTAAAATGTGTCCCAAAAAAGAAAAAGATAAGACCACAAAACAAGGTAAAAAAAAAGAGAGAAACCCAAGATTTTCAATTACAGAGAGGATTATAAGCATTGATTCCCTCCAGATCAGAAAAAGCACACTGCTCAGGATCGGCAGAACATTTCCCATCCCACCCACATCACTTTCAACTTCAGCCCTTCAGACATGTCTCGCAGCAGAGGCCACCCATCAACACACTCATAAACACGTCACTTGGGAAGATTTTTGTCTCAGCTCTACAGCTCTGACGCGGGCAGGGCTATTCTCTGGACAAATGCCACAGAATCCTGACAGTTACAACATATCGCTGCAGCGAAAGGTATTCAAACATCCCCAAAATATACAAAAAAGTATTCTTTTCAGCTCCCTTTATGATGTACACGAAAATTTACTAGCGCACCTGACGGAGCTGAAGAGGGTCTTCCTGGCTGCCGAGGGACACGGGTGACATGGGGCCATATGTGAATGCTTTAGAGTTACAGCAATGGTAACAGCCCATGTGACGCCCCTGTCTTCCATAGGATGGAACCATGGAATCATGGAACATCTCAAGTTGGAAGGGACCCATAAGGACCATCAAGTCCAACTCCCTGCTGCTCACACGACTGCCCAAAACTAAACCACATGACTAAGAGTGTTGACTAGATGCTCCTTGACCTCTGAGAGGTTTGGTGCCATGACCGCTTCCCTGGGGAGCCTGCTCCAAGGACCACCCACCCTCTTGGTGAAGAACCTTTTCCTCATGTCCAACCTGAACTTCCCCTGATGCAGCTTCTTTCCATTTCCTCGTGTCCTATGGCTGGTCACCAGAGATGGGAGACCAGCACCTCGCCCTCCATTGCCCGCCTTGAGGAAGGTGTAGACTGCGATGAGGTCTGAAGATGCAGATCTTCTTCGCTACCAGAAGAGAAACGGACAGCAAACAACTCCCACCACCAAAGGAAGCTGCTTTTTCTCCTTTATCTGGAAGCCACCAGCCTCGCCTGTGGTTATGTTTCCTTAGAAGAAACCACCTTCCCCTAACCGAACAGGAAAAGTAAGTGGTGGTGGTCAGACCCAGAACTTACTATTCAGATATATTTATAAAGCCTTAATTTACAGGGAAGAAAATCATCTTCCTCCAACGCAGTAGCCTGAGAGCATCAACATCTTCTTAAAAGGCTACAGATTTTCTTTCTCTTTTCTAGTCTTTATGATGGTTTTTCCCTCTTCCAGATCTGTTTATTGACATGCAATTCTTTTAATATGCAACATTAATATGCAACATTATATGCACAAATATGCAATATTAGCAGACTTTTCCTAATCAGTTACGTATATTCTCCTTTGTTTACAGAAGCCGGAGAACAGGCCAAAGACTGAATTCTCTACTAGCCCTTGGACAGGCAAAGGTAAATGCAACGCTTTCCTTATTGGGTCTGAAAAAGGGAGAATTCCTGCCTTTTCTTGCCTTTGGAATCCTCACAGGAGTAAAATTTCCCAAATCCTGGCTAGCTGAAAAACCTGTTCACTAAATCTTTATAAGATTGCAATAATTAGGTAAGATTTCATAACATATTAAATGTTACTCACTCATAAATTTAGCATGCACTCGTGGAGGATTCTTGATTCTTTATAACACATGCCAGCATATGATTTTTGACACAATTTTAAAGCTCAAACTGTCCGATATATTCTTGCTAGTTTACTCACAGCTTTGCCTGACATATTTATAAATTGTGATCAAAAGCATTTCAGCTACCTGAAAAGAAATTGAAAAAGGAGTGGAAACTTGCCTCTTCGGCTGTGGCAGAAAAATCCATCTTTTTTTTTTTTTTTTTTTTTTTTTTTTTTTGTAAAAAAGCCTGTTGCGCAGATAAAATGGAAACCGGTGTTTGTTTGGGAGAAACTTCTTACTGATGAGCCACCTCCATTGATATTCAAACAGAACTTGCTCAGATTTGACTGATTTGAATATTTGAAACTATTAACATGTACGTTTAATTCTTATGCTGTGACCATTGGATGCGTTTCTGAAGTACCACAGGCTGCACGGGATGTGTATCGGCAGCTACGTGTAATATCAGCAGCTCTTTAAGCCCTTAGAAGTAGGATTTTAAGAGTCCGTACAGAAAACAGGCCATTATATTAGAATACACAAAGCAAGTTTTAAGGTTGTAGCCGTGTTGGCGGGTGGCAGCAGGGGCTGCATTATTTTTTTTTTTTTTTTATTTAGCAATCTCGATTTTGAAACACTTTAAAAACTCCAAATGCCAAGTGTGAGATCACAGGGATTTAAATGATGAAAGAAGCCAAATGAAGGCAAGTAAACAACACAAGATGACTTTTTCTTTTCCCTTCCTGTTTTTATGCCTTTTTTTTTTTTTCTCCTGGTTTCCTTAATTTTAGCTATTTATGCCTGGCCTTCTTTTATATTTCTCAGCTATGACTCCAGAACATGGAATAATATTCTGCTTGCATAACTCAGGTGAACAGTCAATATATTACGTAGCCACTAAATTCATTACTAGCTTGAGTTAGTCCAGCCAAATACCTGTTGAGGTGGATCCACCCGCCTAAGGGACTCATTTTGATGGAAGCAGATATAAAACGCCAGTATATGATCAGCCTTGGTAGGGGCTTTGCTGGTTTTAGATAGCGCTTCCTTTTCTTAGAATCCATAAAAAAATGAGGTAAATTGCTTTTTAAGGTCTGTGAAACAGTCGAAATTTCGAATAGTGTATTGCAGTATAAGTGTCAAACTGAATTCCGCTGGAATCACTGGGGGTCTTTTCACTGACTTTGACAAGGGTTATTATAGGCCCATCATTAGTAAAGTAATATCTTCATTAGGGCTATTTTGAAAATATAGTAGTTTTTTTCCAGTGGAAGGCACTCTGCGCTCTTCTGAACAAACATTTGCTGAACACTGAGAGTTTACAGATTAAAACAACAGTCGGACAGTCAACTTTTTAAGTCATAGAATCATAAAATCACAGAATGGTTCAGGTTGGAAGGGACCTTAAAGCCCACCCAGTGCCACCCCCTGCCCTGGGCAGGGACACCTCCCACCAGACCAGGTTGCTCCAAGCCCCGTCCAGCCTGGCCTTGAACCCCTCCAGGGATGGGGCAGCCACAGCTTCTCTGGGCAACCTGGGCCAGGGGCTCACCACCCTCACAGCCAAGAATTTCTGCCTCAAATCTCATCTAAATCTGCCCTATTGCTCCCTAAACGTTACCTACAGTTGGTGGCCCTCTTTCAGGTGTGGAAGGCATCTGCCATTCATGTTTCATTGACCTTGAAGCTTCCTGGGTAGAGATGGAGCTTCACCTATTCAAAGCAAGCTCTGTAAAACATTCAAATAGATTTTATTTTTTTTTGAAATGCATTTCACTTTTGATTTCCTACTTCTTCCATTGAGAAAGCACTGCCTGAGCCCAAAGGGATTTCCACATCTAGCTTTCATGCTTTTTGTTGCTACATGGCAGTGACCGCTAGATTGGCAAACAGAATAATTGCCTTTGAGAGATTTCTTTAAGGCTGTTAGGAGCATGAACTTCATTCTTTTTAAGTAGCTTCTTAAATAAATGCTTCAAAACAAAGTCAACTATTGATCCAATTCTTTGAATAAAAAGTTCTCCCCGTTTGACAATAGGATTTACTACTGAAGACAAAATGTACATTAATCTTTCTAGTTTATTGTCTTCAGTTGACAAAGGTAGAATTAGAGTTGCTGCACAAAGAAAGATTTGTACCCTCTGTTTGAAATGACAAATCTACATAAATTCATTGACCGACTTAGGATAAAAGCAATCTTTACATCTCTATGTCTTGTCACCTGAAGGGGAACAGGGATATAATTTATGCTTTATTGCCTAGTAATATTCTTGAATAACTGTTTATTCTTTAAGCACATTTGTGATTTCCTTGTTTGTTTATTGTAGTGCTGTATTTCTTTTTTTCCTTGGAAGTGAAAAAGAACATCCAGAATGTCTATTTACTGCCAGGGGAGACGGGTGGAAATTTCATCCGGGAAAACCAACCAACCAAATAACACCCCCCCCCCCCCAGAATATCTGGAAGAGTTTGTACCAACTTCCCAGATTTTACACTTCTGCCTTCGACCACTGGGACATCTAATTTGAACCCTAATCTCTAAAGGGGGAGGGATGGGAGAGAAGACAGGAATGTCAATATTCCGTCTGTCACGTGTGTGTACGGCGGGATAAAACCAGGCACTGTGGGACAGAAACGGGTTGATTTGGTGTGTTGTTTTTTTTTGTTTTTTTTTTTTTTTTTTTCCCCACTGGCAGCTGCACTGAGGCTGAGCGAGGACGGATACTGCAGGAGCAGCGAAGGGAATCCTTCCTGCAGTCTCACCTCCGCAGCTTTTAACTTGTGTTCCCTTCCCTTGCCATCATCCTGGTGGTGGCCCTAAGGAACGGACAGGTGAGACCTACCGTCTTCCTCGCCTTGCATGCGGATTTGGGGGACCGGGAGGGAAAGGAAAAGGGCAATAAAAGCAGGAAAGAAAGGCTGGGCAGCCGGTGAGCCGGAGGCTGAGTACAGCTCGCTCTGCGCTGGTCACGCAGGAGCTACAGCAAAGCGGTAAAAGCCACGCACACAAAGTACACTGCGGCTGGGCTCTCCTTGAAAACAAGCTCCCTGCGACGTTACCGCCGACACACGTAGGTAAAGACACACACACAGAGAGAGAGAGAGAGAGGCACCGACACGCCACGGGGCGAGCGGCGGACCCGGCGGCCGAGCCCGCTCCCTCCCCGAGCATCCCCCTGCCCCGACCCCGCCGCTGCCGGGCGGGGGATCGCCCTCCCCGCTGGAAGGGGGAGCATCTCCCGCCCGCTCTCCTCCGCTCTCCCTTCTCCCTCTCTCTCTCTCTCTCTCCTCTCTCCCCGGCCCTCCGCCCGCCTCCGCGCCCGCCTCCCCGCGGCGCGCCCGCCCCTCGCCCGGCATCCCGGCGCTGCCGCCGGCCGCAGCAGCATCCGCGGCCGGGGCTGCGCGGCGCGGAGGGAGCGGGGCTGGCCGGGCGTGCGGGGAGGGGGGGGAGGGACGGGGAAGGGAAGGGAAAGGGACAGGGAAAAGCGGGGGGGAGTGTATGTGTGTGTGTATATGGAAGGGGAGGCGGGGGGTGGGGGGGGGCTGAGGGGGGGGGTTGAAATCAAATAAATAAATAACCTCCGCACCAATAAGAGCGGCAGCGGCTGCCGAGCAGGCTGGGATCGGATGGGAGAGGTCCTTCCTGGGCTCGATTTGTTTGTTTGTGACTGGAGCTGCAAAGTTCAGAGCCGAAACGTGTTGCTTATCGCCGGCGGCGACCGCCCCATCGTCCCCCGCCCGGCCGAAGGCGGGGGGGTTGCCTGCCCTGCCCTGCCCGGGGCCACCTGGGGCGGCCCCTCCGCTCGCCATCCTCCCCGCCGCCGGGGCCGAAGGACGGGAGAGGAGCGCCGGGGGCTGCCTCTCTCGCCCGCCCGCCTTCCCCTCCTGCCGGGGGAGGGTGGGGAGGGGGCAACGGACAGGTGAGTGCCTCTTTCCCCCCACTTCTGCCCGGGGTGACACCGCTCCCGTCGCCGCGGGAGCCGCTCGTTCATCAAACTTTGCCTCCCGCACGCCTTCGGCGGGAGGGAGAGCGCTGGGGGTTGATTGGTTTGGCGCAGAGGGAAGCCGGGAGGGGAGGAGGATGAGGAGGATGAGGAGGGGGTCCCGGCTCTGCAGCGCGCAGGGCAGCCCTCATCGGGAGCGGGGGCTCGCAGCCCGAGTTGGCAGCGCGGAGGTAGCGCGAAGTTTGGGGAGGGGGGGGGTTTGCCCCGGAGGGAACCCGCGCAACAGGCAGCGTCCCGCGGAGCGGGGGGCGGCGGGCGCCCCGCTGCCCTTTGAGGTAAATTCGCTTTGTTTCCGCCACCTCCGAGGATGCGCCGGTGCCGCGCTGGCGAGCGCCTCCTCCTAAGGAGGAGAGAAACTTGCACGTCTCGCCCGAGGGGCGGATGGGGTCTTTTCGCCCAGTTGCGCGGAAGATGCGCGGGGCGGGTGGGAGGGGGCTGCGCGGGCGTCCGGCAGGATGCGGGTGTCTCCCCCGCCCCGGGTTGCGCAGGGTTGGGAGCGCAGCCCCGCGGTGTCCCCGCCGGCGGCCGGTCCCCAGGTGGGATGCGGTGAGCGGGGCGCATCCCCTGCGCGCGTCCCTGCGCGCATCCTGGCGGGGCTGCGGGAGGCGGGCGGAGGCGGCGTGTTCCCGGGGTGAGCATCGCCACGCTGTTGTTTTCTTGCCGGCGGTTGTCTGTCTGGTTGTCACCGCGCACCGGGAGAAGGCTGAGATTCCAGGGGCAGTCTGTCTTAATTATCGCAGAATGTATAAAAGCGTAATTGCTAAAATTATTCAATAGCGGTTAACAATTAAAAGATTATCCCGGTACTCCGCAGCTAGCAAGGAGCAGACTGTACTAATTGGATAGTTAATGACATTTAAATAGGCAGGCTTTCTTAAAATAGTAAGCTCCACTCTTCCAGGGAACTGAATAGGGTGTTGGAATATTTAATAATTATATTGCGGTGATGGTAACACTTCCGAAAGGGCTGTGGTAATTAAGTTGGTAGCTTGGCCAGCAGCACCGGGACAGACTTTGCACGGTGTTCGAGCGGTGGCTAAGAGAATGCACCTCATTTTTCCTTTGGCAGGTAAATCTTGCTAAAAAAAACCTTAGAAATCTGCGTGAAGGCAAATCGAAGGGGAGGCAAATGTTTTACCGATTGTCCAGCGAAATCTTCTCCCAGCTTTTACTGACATCATTTGACTGAATCCATAATTGAACTTGGGTTTTTATGTCACTCACTCATTACTTGAGTTTTATATCACTTTATGCCACTTACACCAATTGGAAATAGTTACTGTTTAATATCGGGAAGACTGGATCAGGGATGGTGTAACAACACTCCTCATCCTTTAAAAACCAAACAGCTAAGGCAGCATTCCTTTTTTTTTTGGTAGTAATAGCTCACCAATTTAAACACCGTACTTCGATAACAAAGTGGTAAATAAATCAACTTCTGCACGGTTAAACTTCATTTTCTAAACTTTGTTCTCCACATCTCTCGTATTTCTTGCATAACTTGAAAATGTTCTCTGAGAAACTCATAGAGTAACTGCATAAACTTGTTGCATTTTCTTTTAAAAGTTTTCTCAGTGTAATGTGTGATACCGTTGGCATAACAAGAAGCAACGCAATGCAATCTTACGCTTGCTGTATTTTTTTTTCCACAGAGAAAATATTTCCCACTGTCTTCATAAAGACATAGGCTTAAGGAAAAAGCCAGAAATGGAATTAAATAAGAGATTGAATTTAACAAATTAGGCAGGGTATTCTATTTGAAGAACTACTGTAGAGAGTAACACGTAATTAAAATTATAAACGGGCTCTTATGTACCTATGCTTTATTCAGTCAATCTTAAATTTTCTCATCAACATGGTTTTATCTTCCCTTGAGGTAAAAAAAAAAATAGAGAAATAAAGTCTTGCGATGCTGGTGTAAATACTGGAGGGGCTCGGGGCGCCTGTCTCCCAAGTCAGGGAAAATGCTGAGCTTCACAAAAGTTATATTCACAATTGTAAAACCGATCTATTTTCTTCTTGAGTCAGATGCTACAGTTGTCACTTAGGAGTCGTCTTGTGTCGGACCCCAACCTTGCTCTTTGCACTGTTAGAGATACATTTCTCAAACGCTTCCTTTGTTCTTGCATGCCGAAGTACTCAAACATTTCTGGTGAGCGTTGCTGCCGACTTCTGAACCTGGATTCCATCCTCTGCCTTCCCAAATGAGGGCTTCTAAAAACCAGAATAATGGAGCTTTTCTTTCTTCCTCCATTCGTGTAAAAATGTGAAGCTCGAATGAAGACGGGGCTTGATGTTCAGATTGGATTGCCTCCAAAATGAAAGTATGACTTTCCACACAGCTGATAAATAGAGAGCTGAATGTGTTAGCAAAGATTTACAAAACACTGATGTCTTGGCATCTGGATTTATGGAGTGTCTTTGATAAAACATGGAGTGGGAGAAAATACTGAAGAGGCGTTTTTTAGAGGAGAAAAACCCCAACCCCCAAATAACAGAGTGATTAAAAAAGGCTTCCCATGACATGCTGGGTTGTATAAAGCTGTTCTGGGGAGCTGTGTTTGTGTATTTTCCATGTATTTTATTAAAATTATGCCAGTGCAAGTTTTACGAGAAAATGAACTCTGCTTGAAAAATCCTACTAACGAAGCACAGGTATCTTTCTTCTATAACATTTACGTATTTTTTCCCCCTGATTTTTCCCAACTCTTTATCAGTAAATCTAGGCAAAGAGGATTCCCCAGCGTTATTAAGGACATTCTTCTGTATTGCTTCTAAATGGTACCACCTGAAGCCTTTCTTTCACCCTGACATTTGCAATACTGGTCTTAAACTTCATGTCCTTGGTAGGGTGAAAGTACCCTTCTGCTCTTCTGACACTTCCAGAAGATACACGCCAATGTTTTACACCTGCTCTATCGAGAAATTGTTGTATTTACTAACCTCACAGCTCAATATGGATGAACCCATAAAAATTTGATCTCGGAAAATGCAATTTTAATATGGGGGTGGGGAGGGATTTCTTAAATCCTGTAATTATCATATTCATATTGCTTGTTAAATGAGGGAACGTCAACTTCTGGGCACATGCCTCTCTCCGAAGAGCAAAATACCCTGTGGTTGACTTTGAAGCTACAGCATACATTACAAATCATTCCAGGTAAAACAAATATTTAAGAAAAAGAGATGCAACATATCTGTTAATGCCTTGAAGTGAGCTGGCTATGAAGTTCAGCATCAGAATATTTCTAGTCCAGCTAATAAAATACTAGTCGTTACCTGTGATGGATACTGCAGTCAGACTTCTGGAAGCCAATACTTATATTTTTTTTAAAAAAAATATGTTGGCTTCATAGATGTTGACTTTTTTTTAACACTATAATAGCATTTTCCTGTATTAAAGATAGCAATTGAAGTTATCAACTAATAAATTCCATAGGCTTAGCAGAGTCATGGTCTGCAAATTATCGGAATGAATAAAGCACTAAATTACATAGTTTCATACAAGACCTGACTTGCAGCTCTGTTATGTTATGAACACCTTCGTACTTCTGAGATTGCGTTCTTTCATTCAGGTCCATAAAGAAACTAAGTTTTACATGTGGACCCGTTACGTCTGGACTATGAATTTAGCAATTTAATGAGGGATACTCTAGGACTAAGGGGGGTTTTTTGATGACTAACACTTTGTCAGGAATGACTGATCTTGGTTTAGCACACACACCTGCACTGATACATACCTGAATATGGGCCTATATATGCTTCATGTGTGAAACCCAGTCTTTTATTTAATAAACTTAGGAAGACAGATAACTATCTGCTTTGCAAATTGCTTTAAAGGCTTCATTTCTCTAGTACCTTGTGCCCCAAACAGTACAGCTGTTATAAGGTAAGAAAGAATTTGCAAAGATTCTTTTAAAGCACGGGAAGGGTTTTAACTATAGCACGTAGAAAGATCAGCAGGAGGTATTTGCAAATACTTTTCCTCTGGAAACATGAATAAGCCAAAGATGATGTTAGTTTTGTTAATTCAAATTGCATCTCTAATCTTAAACTGTTGCAGCGTAGTACCTAAAGGCAGCCTGCCTGGGAGCTCCGCTGGAGTCTAGAACTCTTGAGAATGTCTCTTCTAATAGCTGCTAAATGTTCCAGTGTTAATTAAGAGGTAATGTAAGTGGAATCGAATGTTATGACAGCGTAATGGTCTCCTGTTGAATATAAGTTCCATGGCTAAGCAGACGCGCTTTCAGAAAACAGGCATATTTCAGCATTGTCTGTTCAATAGGAAGTGTTTCTGCAAAAGCCTTAAATAATCCCCCGTAGAGAAATCTGCTCATCGTGTTTCTATTGCAGCACTCTAATGAGAGCAGCGTCGCTTTCCCTTCATTAGCTGACTGCAGGGCCGCTTCGCAGAAATCCGCAGGGTCACGGCCATGGTGGTTCTCCACTCCCGTCCCTGTCTGCTCCAGTTCCCGAGACTTCTGCTGGCTGAAGCTTCTGGTTCCTCCGAGGGGAAGGAAAGCGAGAAGGGTTAGCTCCGGGATGTGCCGTCGGGACTCTCTGGCAGAACTGCAGAGGGCAGACGGGCGGCCATCCCACTGTGCGTCATCTCAACCCCTATGGAATATTGGAACGGGGGTTGGAACTAGATGATCTTTAAGGTTCCTTCCAACCCGAACCATTCTGTGATTCTGTGATTTAGGGCTAGGAGCATTTGGAACATAACAGGGGGAGTGGTCAAGTTGCTCTTCTCTTCTGATAGACACCTCTGCGTTGACAGTTCTGTTTATCAGGAATCAGTCCATCTTTAAAGCAGTGTTAAAAGTCACATTGGTTTAATCTCTGAAGAATCACAGAATCATCTAGGTTGGAAGGGACCTTTAAGATCATCGAGTCCAACCATTACCCTAACACTGCCACATCCACCACTAACCCACATCCCTCAGCACCACATCTGCTCGGCTTTTAAATACCTCCAGGGATGGCGACTCCACCACTGCCCTGGGCAGCCTCTTCCAATGCTTGACAGCCCTTTAGGTGAAGACATTTTTCCTAATATCCATCCTAAACCTCGTGCGGTTTGAGGCTGTTTCCTCTTGTCCCATCGCCTGTTCCTTGGCAGAAGAGACCGATCCCCCCTGGCTACCCCCTCCTTTCAGGGAGCTGTGGAGAGCGAGAAGGTCTCCCCTCAGCCTCCTTTTCTCCAGGCTGAACACCCCCAGCTCCCTCAGCCGCTCCTCACCAGACTTGTGCTCCAGACCCCTCACCAGCTCCGTTGCCCTTCTCTGGACACGCTCCAGCCCCTCAATGTCTTTTTTTTGTGGTGAGGGGCCCAAAACTGGACACAGCCCTCGAGGTGGGGCCTCACCAGTGCCGAGTACAGGGGGACCGTCACTGCCCCAGTCCTGCTGGCCACACTGTTGCTGATACAGGCCAGGATGCTGTTGGCCTTCTTGGCCACCTGGGCACACTGCTGGCTCACATTCAGCCGGCTGTCGACCAAGAGATATGTGAGAAATCATTTTCATTCCCACACTGATCTCTACCTTTTTATTATAAACCTGTTCTCCCTTGGGACAGGGTAACATGGAGATGGAGCCATAATGATGCTCAAAAGACCATCAGCCGTTTTCAGGGGCAAGGAGGAGGGCGCAGCCAGGGAAGGGCAGGCAGCCAGCAAGGAGTGAGCTCGTATTTATCCACTTCCAGAGCAAGTGGGTTGAGGAAGGAAGAAGGATGAAGCGTGTGCTAATTGACAGTGGGCGGTGCCCTGGGTCACAGCAGGCGTGAAGCTTGTTGAAGTTTGGACTGAAACGTCTCCAACTCGGCTCTGAGAGACATTATCTCGGCAGCTAATTCCACTTTATGGTAGACTGACCATTATATGTACGATTTCAGATGAAAGCGTTTGAACTGTTAACAAAATTATCTGAAATTGCACAGATTTATGCAGTGACAACCATCTAACATTATGACTGATAAAACCCATTTAAGCCCCGTTCCTGCGGACGCTACGCACGTGTTTAATCTGATGACGAGTCCTGCTCGTATTTTTAGGGCTACAACTTGATACAACAAGCGATATGAAGCGCAATCTTCTATCAGAAGCAAAATCTGTTTAATGCTTTTCTTTTTTGGGGAACTAGCAACTTGAATTTTCATTTTGGTGGATCCTTGACTGGCGAGGAGTCATACCTCAGCCGTACGTAGTGCAGTTTCACTTACACGCTAACCCCTGTAAGTCACTGGGGTATAACTTGTTCTTGGACAGCAGAGATCACTAAACCTAATTTTATGTTACACTGAAATAAAACATCACATTCAAGGAACGTGCAAGCCTTGTCAAGGTAATTTTTAAATATTTCTACCTGTTTGCTGCAGTGAAGGGGATACAACACAGGGATGAGAATTGAAATGGACTAGCTGATGGCCTAAGGGGAAATCAAGCTTTGGAGAGAAGAGGTAATAGTTAATAGAGTTTTGTCCTTTTTTTTTGTATTTCAGCAAATCTGCTGCTAATTTAGGGTGTTGGCAGAGGATAGTCTGTGAATTAGATACCGTGGGTAAGAAGGTACTGGCCATTCACTTAAAAGTGTTAATTTAATTGGATTTTTAGCTGCCTTTCAGTCTAAACTGCACACGTATTCCTAGTTCATTGCAGCAGGAAGTAAAATAAGTTCATTTGCAACTGCAAGACTAATTAATTTCACTTCACTTTGCAAAAGATTTATTGTGGCTTATGCATCCCTGGGAAAAGGAACTGTAGTTGTAAAGTGCTGTAGCACGAAGATTTCTTTGAAATAAAGATTGACTAGTCAGGGCTCACTTCAGCCATAGCTGGGATTAGCAACGCTGAGGCACAGGTAGAATAAGGGTTAGGTTTTACCACCCTTCCTTACGCTCATTAGTCAATACTTGTAACTTGGTGAGCATTCACTCAGATTTGCTCTTTGATTTCTCATGCAAAAATGGGGGAAGAAACTCCAGAAAGAGAATGAGGGGAGATTGCATGGGACTGATTGGCAAACGAGCAACAGCTGCTACAGCAATCAAGGGGGACGGCAAGTCGTTATTCTTTAGTAGGAACTGAAGGAGTGAGGATTGGATTTAACATAAAGAAGAAAAAGGAGGAGTGATGAGAACAGAGAACAGCTAAAGAAGGCTCTAAAATACTACCTTGTCAGAGGCTCTTGGGACAAAGAGGTTAGTCAACAAGGGGAAAATTATTTTTTTTGTTAAATTAAGAGAAAAGAAACCTATACTTTTTTTTGAGTAAGAAGTATTAAGCTGGGTATGAAGTCTGCCTCTTGAAGAGCTTGTGATGTGCTTTGGAGGACGTAGAGTGAGCGTGTGAATCTCAAGCAGAACACGGATTCTTTGGGCTCAAGCCGGGTTGAGGAGAGCTTCTCTTTATCTGCCCAGAGTTTACTTTGTGCTGTGTGGACTTGTGTTCTTGGGGGACAGGAAGAGCTTTTTAGCCATTTCTAAAATTTTCTGCCCTTGTTTCCTTTCTATAGACTTTCATCCTACTGTTTTCTTTTCCCCTCTATCTTTGTTTTCTTTACTTCTATGATTCAAGAGCATGAGGATCTGAAGATAAAATTGACCTAAAGTGAAAACTCCCTGAACCAGTAGAATTGACTGGGGCTGTGATTACACTCAATTTCCCCCTGCTGCCGGTGTCGCGTAGAGTAATATTGTGAAGGATTCTGTCAATTTTTGGTTCAGCTGCTAGTTGTCATAATGGTAAAGAATCACAGGGAGAGTCACTATCTTCAGTCAGTAAATGAGAAACTTTATTAGAGAAAGGAAAACTGGTATTTTCTCTGAAGCTTTCTTTTTTTTTTTTTTCTCCCCCTCATTATAAAGCTTTCATGTAGAATCTTTTCATTTCCTGACTGAATATCTGCAGCTGACTTTCAAAAACTGTACATGACATTTGAAGCCTTGGTTCCATACCTGTTTTTCTTGATGGGAAGCGTTAAATCGTTCCAACTCTTTGGCTATTCATTTCTACTTTCTAACAACCTTCTCGGCTGAATTACTTGGAGGAGTATACGCACAACCAATCTAAACTGAGTAATTTTGTAGTGGAAAAAAAGCCAACCAAACAAAAAAAAACACTGCAAAACCCCAACCAACAACAGAACTCCCCTAGATTTTTAACCGTATTGAATCAACTTAATGCCCCCAATAGTTCTGCTGGCGGAAAAGAGTGAGGGAGGAGGTGGGATGCGCTTTAGCCAGCCTTGCCCCACCACCTCTGGCTTGGTACCATCTATACTCTGTAATCAGAAGGTTTTGTGATGGCATCATTATTATCTTTAACCTTCTATGCTCTGTCGTAACAGCTGGAGATGTACTTAGAGAGCAGGACGGGACTCTTGTGCAAGATGGCATGTGCATTTAACGAGTACAGGTTCTGCTTTATCCTCGTAATGGACATAATATTCCACTGTCCTGTCAAGATGTATGCACTTGCATATACAGCACATCTAATAAAACATGTAAGAATATTTGTTCATATTTAGAACTTTAGACAATGTAGTTAAACCTTAAACTTATTAATTTTTCTATTGTTTTCCCCCCCCCCATCCCGCTTGGCCATGCCCCATTCTATCATCCGTTCCTCACAGGGAACTTCATGGCTTCCAGATCCCACACTGAAGCTCCCATTTGCTATTTATGTGTTGCTAACTCTTGGTGTAGCGTTAAGTAGTGTGCAGCTATCTAGTGTAAATAATTCTTTGCTAAGGAGACTTTCTATTGCTGCTTTTGTTTACTCAACTGCAGCGACTTTCTCCACCCGCCCACCGAGTCTTCCCTCTTGCTTTTCTACTTTGGGCTCATCCGCTTCCCAGGTGTGGCTGTGCTTCTGCCGTTGCTGTAGTCACCTGCATTTACAGCCTGGCATTGCGTTCGCCGTGGGCAGCCCGGGATGCGATATCCTGAGCTTCTTGAGCGGCTGTCCCTTTCTCCGAGTCTTTGGCTCTTTGCCCCTCAGTTCCCCCGCTCCAAAGTTGGCATTTTGGGAACCAAATCTGAATCTCGGACAATCCTTTTTGTGAATAACCTGGAAACCTGGATGACGACCTGTTGTGAAATCTGCGTATCAGCCCTTCTTGCTTATCTTTCTCAGAGGCAGATGAAAGCATGAGGAAAAACAAGCAGTAGCAAGATAGTATTTTTAAGATTAAAAAGACAGTCCATTGCCCAAAATTGTTTCTTTGTTAGTGGACAGATTATGATCCGCTGAAGAGTTGCACTCAGCAGTCGCACCTTCAGAATAACACAAGCAGCATATTGCTTTGGGGTCTTCTGAAAGCCGGTTTGAAGCCCGTGAGAGAGGAGTGTTTGTTGCATGAAAAGCTTGTCAACTCACCCAGGGAAAAGACGCACGCCGGGTGCGCAGGCGCGAGGCTCTGTCTCATCCCTGTCGCGGTAATCCGTCTCAATCTTGCTTTGGGGAGGCCACTTCTAGGTTTAATGTCAATTTACATTTCGGTGAACACCTTGTTTCTATCTCTTCACCGCAGTGAAGAGATCCTTCCTTACTAGATGACGGCGTTTTTGAAGTGCCTATCGTGTTCGTAAAATATCCGCCGTGACAAAACATACACGGTGAAATGCAAGCTGTAGAAAATAGTGGTGAATACTGAACTGCAGGTAATTTCCACCCTAGTAACTCCCGAAGTCATCCCACATTTCCCCAGTGGTCCCTCAGAACTCCGAGACGATGAATGAATGTCTTGACGTGTTTAAAGCCCCCCGAGTCTGGGCTCGAGAGGACCCACAATAGAAGTTTAAATGTCAGTAGGAATTTTTTTTTTGTTTAAACGCCCTCACTAACCACAGTAGAAATATTGCTTCATGGGGAGAAAAATGCTTGTCATAAGCAAGATATTTCAGGAATTATGCATTCGAACCACTGTCGTGAACTTCAGTGTCACAAAACAAAAGCTTTCGTCATCCAGTGAAGACAGTACTTTGTGCCATCTTCAGAGAACGATACCGAGCCTGTCTGGCCAAATTCTGCGTTGACTCTCTTTAAATGTTCAAAGGCGTTATACTATGTAATGTGCAGAGATAATATACTGTACTATACCTGCAGTCCCTTGAAAGCAAGAATCTGTTATCCAATATAATAATTTTTGCAAGGAAATACAAGGACAGTGTGTGACACACTGTGAAATAAAAATTGTACGTACTTTGCTTTCTGTGATTTTTCTACTGCCGCTTTCGCTCTGTTCCTCAGAGCTCTGACAAACGCTACCAAATATACTGCCTATTGTAAACATTACAGTGATAGGTCCTCTGTATTTGGTATTTTATTGTTGTCACCACTGTGAAAATGGCTAAACACAAGTAGCTTTTTATGAGAAATTAATTTTAACTCACTGATAACTTAAGGGTTTACATGATTTGAGGGTCGTCAGTGTGTACAACGCGTGTACGTTGTGCTCTGGCGATGCCTGCCTGGGAAAAAAATGGGTTGAAAACTTTTTTTTTTTTTTCTTCTTCACGTTTGACATAATTATCACATGCCTTGCTCTTTTCAGTTCCTTCCTCAGGACTTTTTCTAGTAAAAGAAACACCACATGTACTCCAGCTACGTAATCCTTCTCTTAATAGTATCTCATCATTAAAGCAAAACAAACCCAGAAAACAAAACAGCCCATTTCTCTCATTTTTAGAAAGTGTTATGATCTATCTGTATATATTTTATTAGCACATTGGACCTGAAATCCGCTCTGAACATGCTGAATGCCAAACTGCATTGGACTGGAAGCTAAAATTTTAGGTTTTTGCTGGACCGGTAATTTTTCTTGCTTTTTTAATCTTGTGAACTTTTACTTTCTCACGTTTTCTCTGAAGGTATTAAAATATAAATAAACAAGACTTAAAGATGTTCTTTAAGTGCAAGGTTGCTAGAGATTTAATGCTTCCTTCTTAAAATGTGCATAAAACTCTTCTGTAAACTTTTATAAATTCCCGCTTGAAAGAACTGTATTAGTTTAAAGATTAGCAACTGTGCGATACATCAGCTTCTTTAGCACAAAAAGATCTCTATGCTTTTGCAACAGAAATTTGCTATTTCTCATCTTATGCTGTGGTTTACAGAATGGACGTTCTTTAATTCCATGTGTTTGTTTTGTGTCACTTGTCAGTACCAAGATGGTTTAAAAAAAATTAATAGTAAAAAAAAATCCTAGGACCCAATCTTGCTGATATCCATGCGTGTTCAAGCCAGAGTTAAAAACATGTAAATGAGAGCATCCGTAGATTAACTTTCAGTGCTGTAGCTCCAATATCAATCTAAGAATACATCACTTCCAGAGGTCTGAAAAATCATGTATTTGGAAAAAATGGCACGATGCTAATACTTGTTTTCTTTTATATTAGTGCATTCTCACCTCTTTTCATAGTACCCATGGGTTTGGTGTTAACACCAAGATTATCATGTGGTTCCTTTCCAGTGCAAAATATTTCTTGGGACACACTTGAATGAATTGAAGACCCTTCATGTTTATTTCTGGCTTTGATTGTTATCTTGTCCATGCAGAAATTATAACCTGCTCTGTACGTGCAACCAAATGATGCAAACATTTTGAAAACACTAGCTGGCAAATCGGAAAAAGCGCGAATCACTCTCTACTTGCAGACCCTCTCTATAAAGAGCAACTTGGAAAATCCTAACGCTCTAGTTTTCCATTGAAAAGTGGCACTGTTGAGTACGTGATATAACCCGCTGAATACTGAAGGGTTATTTCTCCATTCATTGCAACTACAAAGAATTATAGAATTTATGTGAGAACTTAAAATGCAAGAAGAGCTGGTAAAATGTGAATGTTGCTCCAATTAATTGAATTTCCTCATTTGTTAGCCTGTGTATTCTTAAATGTTGAAGAATTCACTATTCTTATAAGAGGACTTTGACACCTTAGTCTTGTCTGGCTTTTGTGAAGCATCTCTATATTTTCCTGCCTGGTCCAATTTGGATTTAGATTTAAAATCTTTGCATAGTTTCAAGGTGATAAGTACCTTGAAACCTGTTTGGTTTTTTTTTTTTTTTTTTTGGTTCAATTATCTGATTGTGTTATTGTCCCATTTATCCTCTGTATTTTAATTTCCTCTAATGAAGTCGGTAAAAAATTCAAGTAAGTAATTTATAATGGCCTTTAAATTGGTGAAGGATCTCTTTGTTTTGTACTTTTATTGGAAAGAATTTTAGTTCTGACTTATTTTCACAGTTAATGTAGCAGAAATTAGTGTATTAATTTCCTAGTACTTCAGTGAATTTTGCGTCTTCGCTGATGTTAAATCTTCATGCTTTAAAGTACGCGTGTGAGAAAAGTGATACTGTCAGTGAATTTCAGACTCGGCTAATTTCATTTCCAGTGCACTTTCTTTTGGGGAAAATTATCTTTTGGACAGAACGGGGAAATACTGGGTTTTACCATTACTTGGTTTTCTTTCGGTAGTTTTTTGATTTGATACATGAGAGGCCAGTGGAAGTCTCATTCTCTTTCGCTGTGTGTTGAAGGAGCTAACTGTAACCTTTGGCGCTGGAGAGCTCTTAGACAAAGTAATTTTCTACTAAATTGAAAGCTTCTCGTAGTCAATAATCGCTTTATGTAATAGACATATATCTTATCTCGTAGCTCAATTAGCATATAAAGGTGCTTTATTGTGAGGAGCTTCCTTAGGTAGGCCAGCTGTTTGGTTGAAATCCAGCAATGTGGTGAATCAATTTCTTGATACCCGCGTAAAGAGCTCGTAGACCGTAGTCAAGTCCTCTCAGTCTGTCGTTGATTCTTATTCCATGGATTAATGCTAAAAGCGTCGCTGTGTTGGTTTGGGAAGCTAATTTAAACTGCTTTACAATCTGAATGGCTTAGTCTCTTGCTTACTAGATACCCTTTATCCCTTTATAGTGTCACTTTTTATACTCTTCTAGAAGATATTTTTCTTCCTGTCTTTACTTTCCTTACCCGATGCTGTGCTGAAGCCAGTGGGCAAACGACCTGACGATGCTCTTTCCTAATAAATATATAATTATCACTGGCTGCCTTTGCTGTGTACGGTCTAGATTTTTCTGGATATACCAAGCGTGGTCAGGCACGTATTTTAATTCAGGGAAATCAAGCAGAACGATCTAGTTAGCCTAGTTAGAGCACTTTGTGGAGAAACTCTCTGTCTTTTGAGGTATGGTCAGAGGACTACGTGCTCATGAAGAACTTGCAGCGAGCTGGTCAATAGAAAATGCCAGGTGTACGGTGTTTTGTCTGAAAGCTCACGTCTCTTTAGGGCTTGAAAGACCAACTCAGGGCTGTATCTCTTCATCCAGGAGCCAGAAGTCTGGCTTTCTTTTTATAGAAGTAAACACCTAAGTGAGAGGAGCTTTTTCTCTTTAAAAGGACGGTAATAGTGAGTGCAGGCACCTCGTACTGCTTAGGGCAGTTGCAGACGGGGGAAACGCCAACCTCTCCATCTGCCCTTTTTTGAAGGGCCTTCAATTAATAACCCCCGTGTCCTGCAGAAACAGCAGGACAGTTTGTTGCTGTGCAACAAGTAATTTTGAGAGGGAAGTAGAAATAAACAAAGATCATTTGCAATGCGCTGCAAAGATGCAGTGACTATGAGAGGAGGTCTTGGGTGGGCCACTAGATTGCTTTTGCTTCCCCCCCCGTTATATAGTTATTGGGTAAACAGATTAAATCCTGTGAGCAGGGACTAGAATCCGTCTCCTAACTAGGTAAAGTTTTAAAGCTGTTGATCGCCGAGGTCGCAGACACGCAGGCATTCAATGTCGGAACTGGATATAAAAGATCTGGCATTTAGGCATTGTTAGTGAATGTCAACCACTGTACGTGAAGAGTGAATAGCTTCAGAAATAAGTTTACTGAAGTATATAAGCCACCTTTCTATTATCACAATATTCTTAATGCTCTACAACAACAGAATGTCTCTCTTTTTTTTTTTTTATTTTTTTTTTTATTTAATGCGTTGAGAGTGTCACAGTTATAATTTTGGCTAGCAGAGAACTTGAATGGAATTCCGGGGTTCAATCAACCACGTAGATTAAACAACTCTATCTTACTAGGAAAAACACTGGGGAAAGATTTCTGTGCTGTTTTGTTGTCAAATGATAATGTTTAGCAATCTGCTAATCAAAAGGAAGGAAATTAAGAGTGTGTTTGGGAGCCTGTATGGTGGCAGTCTTATCAAAGGCCTCTAAGTAATCAACACAATTACTTTTAAAAAAAAAAAAAAATTAAAAAGAAGTGTAAATCTAAACTCTGTGGTGTTAATGTGTGTGTCCCTTACTAAAATCCAGGGAGTAATGAATGCCTTCTGTATTTCCAAAAGGTGTATGTGGGGGTGAAAATATATCTCCAGTCAATTCTCGGTCATAGCACACACAGCAGAGCGTCTTGCCTGATTTAGTATGATCATTTGCTCTGTTACCACTAATATATTTTTACTAGTCTTAGAAATCTTTAAGTCTTAAAAGCTCCTTGGCTTTCTGCATCTGTGTATTTACCGATTATTTTTTTTTTATTATTATTATTTTTTTATTTTTTCTTCCCCCCTCATGGTGCCAACATAGTTGTTGTCAATATTATCCCAGCGATGAACAGAGTAAATTAAATGGCCAGCTGTCTTTTTCTGTATGTTTTTCCGTATTTAATATTCTTATGAATATTCATAGAACTCCTAGATTCATTCTTTATCCAACTGTTTAACCTGAAACTACAGAATTTTTCAGTTCACAAAAAACTTATTTGTGTTTGTCATTTGAAGAGAGCGGTGGTATGGCAAAAGATTGAAATGCTAATTGCGCTGCATTTCTTTGTGGTATAAAAATCTAGACGTTTGTATCTGCTTAAGCTTCAAATATAAAGCAAGATGATTTTGTCTAATTACCAAAACAAGAAAGAGGTTCAGCTCGTAAGCCATAACAAAAATGCTAAGTACTGTTTATTCTCTTTATAACAATAATGGGCTGAACTGTGCTTTTAAGATGAATGAGCCTAGTCTTCATAAAATTCATCTGTCTTACTACAGCTGAATGCGTGTAAAGTAAAATGATGACTTGCATTTGTGTAGGGAGCAGGTATTAAAGAAGGCTTTTGAGGCATCGCTGTGCTCCAACCAGAATTATAAGTATTCATAAGGACAGTGGAAAAGAATTCTAAAGAATCAGATTTGGAAGCCTGGAAAAGGGCTTCTTAGTCTTTCAGATTATGCACTTTTCTTGCATAAACATTACTCTTTGCAGAAGGCTTTAGTTAAGTGGGGGGGGGAAAATATCCTGAAATGCAGAGAGCCTTAAAATGTTACGGCGGGAAGTGTGCCAGCCAGTTTACTAGAAGCTAATGTACGTCTCACAAATGATGAGTGAGAACTGAAGATATAGTGATTATTGCTTATAATCAATAAAAGGATCAACTAGGAAACGTCTGGAATATGAATGAGGCTGGTCCCTACCCAAAGCTCCCTGCTTCTCTTAGCCTGAAGGGCGCGTTTTCAGGGGCATTTCAAAAGTGGTCCCAGGGTACTTCGGCCTCTGTCACAGGTTAGGTGTGAGATTTCGTAAATGAGGGATGTAAGTGAAGCTGTTACGTTGTGTGAGGAAAAGATCGAGTCTGTCGCAGGGCAGAATCCAAGTAAGAGACCTACAATTACAGGAGATTCTGATGTATTTGTAGTATTTCCACCTCCTTTGGAATAGCCAGTGGGTGTCCGTGTGGAAAATCCACCACTATATTATTAGGCTCATCTTTGAGATAAACTTTTACTTAGTATGGCAGTATTTATAGTAAATAACACCGAGGACATGAGGATCCAGAGCAAGAAAACTTGTTGTTTCATTTGCGTGCAAAAATTATTCTAGGATATCAGTTCCATGTCTGTTGTTCAAGGGCATAAATATAATAATATTAATAGTTATCACTAATAATACATAGTATTATTGTGTATTATGTAATTGGCATTTTGCACTTAAAATACATAAAGTTAGGTTCTGGAAATCATGCTCTCCTAATGGGCAATTTTTTTTTCCTGAGAAGGTAGTATATGTTAGGTCAGGATTAAGACATGGCACTTAAGCCTCAACCTGTTTTGTCGCTTCGTACAAGTACCCTAACAGCGTTTATTGTGGGTTTCGAAGTTATTAGCAGAATCCACAATGCTTTTGGTAGGGGCGTATAATTTTACAAGCCACTGAAACTACGTCTGTAAATTGGTATATTGCAAATACTTGTCTTATCTAGCACCATGCGTATCGCTTTGGGCTGCTGCTCACCTCAGCAGATCTCAAGGAAATTACAGGCTGGGGGCAAAAGAAGAAAGGACTGCAGTTTCACTTGTTATTTTTTATGCTTCTGGGACAGTATATCTACATTCCGCGTTGTGCATCAGTGGTGAGCTTGGGCGCATACCGCAGAACTTCAAGACATGACAAACTTGTGCTAAAAATGTGCGTTAACTTGCTAATACAGGTGTCCCAAAGGAGCACCTGGTCCTTATGAAGCTGATGAAGTTAAAACATCAGCAGAACTGAAGAAGAGAAGGAAAACCTTTCTGGATACCACTGACTCTCAAAGTTTTTTTTGGGTGCGGGGAATTGTCTGAAAGTTTAGTAGATCCGATTCAAATGCATAGAATAAGACAAGGCTGGAGCATGCCACTGTTTCAACAGACCTGAAAACTCAACATTTGAAGAAGGCGTTGTGGGATTATTTTGTTTTCCAGCCTAGAGAAGAGACTCGGACCCCAATAAAGGGGAGCTAGATGCAATTACCTAAAAGGTAATTATAAAGAAAAGGGAAGCGCTCTCCTCAGGATGATGAACAATGATAGGACAAGGAAATAGGCACCTGGTGCTTCTGGGAAAATCCTATCTGGATTCAAGACCATGAGAACAATCTTGGAAGTAGGTTGCCCAGAGAATTGGTGGGATCCCCCTTACTGGAAATGAAATTCAGGACTTGGCTCTGAGCATGATAGGACCCTGGATAACCTAGTCTAAGGTCCTGCTTTCAATGGAAGGTTGGACCAGATGATCTCCAGAGGTCCCTTCCAACACCAGCTTTTCTGGGATTCAAGACTGTAGTAAGAGCCTTATGTGTTCCTTGCATATTTCTGCCTAAAAGGAATGAGGAAATTGCCTTCTTTCTCTAAGATAGAGGAAACACTGAACAGTGGCTGAGTCTGGAACATTCTTTTGTTTGCTGATCGGTAATTCCCACTCATCTTTCACAAGTCTAGATGTGACACAATGACTATATACAACACCTGGTTTTGAGTTCACCATGATTTCATCAAATCATCATGGTGAACTCAAAACCAGATGTTGTAGATAGGACACTAATATACTGTATAATTTTTGACTATCATATACACTTTATCATTGTCATAGAATATCAAGTTGGAAGGGACCTCAAGGATTATCTGGTCCAACCTTTCTTGGCAAAAGCACTCTTTATATGAGTATATTGAGGGGTAGGGGGAAAGGAGACAACCTGGATCATGTCAAGTACCGGTTGCCGAACAGGAAGCAGAGACAGCAAATAGGCTTCTAATCAGGTATTCTTTTATCCATGGAGAAAACTGCATATATTTATTTTATCCTATATCTGGAAGAATTAAACAACTGCATATAGTGTCTCAGAGTCAGTACGTATAACTTTTGGTTCAGGATTTATTGGTGACTCTCAGTTTAGAAGGAATGTACTGTGTGTGACTGTAAAGACTAGTGTTTACACTGCGGAGTACTCTAAGAAAAAACAAGGTTCCCAAGCAGACTGGTGTGCACTCACGTTCCTGTGACACAGGAAAAACATGGGTTTTGATCGAGAGCGGGTTGGTGTGTCTTGAGGTTTGGGTTTGTAAGTGGGTTGTGGGCTTTTTAGGAGTTTTGTTTGGGATTTTTTGTTTGTTTGCTTTTGTGAAAAAGTGCGTGAGGGTGTTTGAAGGTGAAAGGACTGCAGAGACTGCCAGGATTCTGTATTGCATCGGCTGTCTAGGATTGTGCATGCTACGCTTGGGGTGGTGTGTATTGACACTGTCTATCGACAGCGGACTCTGGAGGAATCTTGGTAATGGTGCCTGTATTTCCTCTTAGAAGTGGCTAGAATAACTAGAGTACCCTAAAACAAACCCTGTATGAATATGAAGGTCGTTCTACTGTGATGTATCATCAGAGAAGACTTTTCCTTTGGCATCCTAAATTTTAAATGCACTAAAAATGTTATAGGTGCATGTTGCGTACTCTGGGAAGTAAACGTGGACTGTTGAGGTCCAAGTGGTGTGCAGCTACGTGTGAACACCTGAAGAATCAGAATAGGCCTGATGAGCTATTTGTGTTTTTTTTTTTTTTTTTTCCAAAAGAAAGAGTATGTGTATTCACAAGCAATTCAAAGTGAATGCACGATTAAACAACCACAAGACAGCTTCAAAATTCCCGCTAGAATTAATCAAAGATCTTCTAAAGATGAGTACGTTTATCTTTTGGGGGTTCAGATGATCAATTTCCTTTTATCTGGTCTTTATTTCTTTTGAAGAATGGTTCTTCTGAATTGGGGCACTTGCTTTTCTTTGTGTTCAGACTTGGTAAAACTGGAGAAAGTCTGATTTATCCACTTTTTCTTGACTGGGTTAACTTAGGAAGTAATTATGCATGATAGTGTTCAGATGTATTATATGAGAAGGTACGGTCCTTTCATTTCTTTCCTCTGAAATTACTACCGAGTGATCGACTGAAGTTATTCATGCAGCTGCTGATTAGTTCTTATGTAAATATCGTAGGCCATCTTGTATTTAGAAAGACTTAAATATTTACTAGCCATGTTAATCTTACTGCCTAGTACAGCAGCTTGAAGTGGTCTAATAAATAATTAGTTATGACTACACTACGTAACGGCATACAGACTATACATGTTCCTGTCGTGCGTTACCCTTATGCTTGTATGTAAGCGCTGTTATAGATGTACGCGCTTGTGTGCGTGGGTATACTTAAACTAAAACTGCTGTATATGGTTTTATATAATTCCTAATTATTCCGAAAAGATGTCAGCAGTTTCTGCAAGCAGTCAAAACTAGCAAAATCGTGCCATATGCTTTCACCAGCCTGTTGGGATTTTCTGCCGCCGAGACCCTTGAGTCGGTAACAAGTTCTGCACTTCACGAGCATAGAATCAATGGGCACTGAGTGCTCCTTGCGTAAAGCCAACTCGAGTGGTTCCTATGACAAACTACCACTCTGTGTGCCTCCATCAGAAGTCACTTTTCTTCTGCTGCCTCTTACAATTTATTATCGTAGATCTGTAAAAGCGAGTGGAGTGATCCAATGTCTTTTGTCTGATACCACGCAGCTTCGCTGGCCAAGTTCAGGAGGAAGATACTATAATTCCCTTCTGACAGAAACATCCTGAGGGTGCACACTTAATCCATCGCAGTGAGAAATTGGAGTAACTGTTTCCTGAGAGATTGTAATCAGTATGGACTGCATTAATGTCCCTCAGTTCCTCCTTTTCTGTGTCTTCAGGAACCAAGATGTCGGATTTTTGACAGAGCTGTCTATTACGGGCATTGGAGTAAAGCCTGGAGAAGACAGGCTGCTCGTCCAGTAGAATTAACAATTATAGGCTTAAAAATTAAAAAGAAAAAAACAGTTCTTGAACAACTGAAGTAAAGGCTTAGCCATCGTGGGATCCAAATTAATAGTAATATCTCAGCTAGTTATTAAAAGGAAGGCAGTTGTAAAACTTCCGCTGTTTAGTGGTTGATACTGTTATAACTTAGAGGAAGTCAGGAAGGGTTGCTTATTTTGGGTAAAATAAAAAAATCAAAAAGTTAATAACGCATGAAGGTTTTTTTTTTTTTTAAAAAAAAAACAAATAACCCTACAACCCTAGAGAACAGATTGAAAATATCTTTCTGCAGATGCAGATTTTGTATTTCTGAAGAAGGAAGTATCATATGAAAAGGGAAAGAAATTTGATCCAATTAAATATGGACATGAATTGATTTATTTAGAGATGGAAAATAATTGAAAATTTTGTTTAAACAATACGGTTTGGAATACAAAATAAGAACACAGCTTGGCAAACGTACATGTGACTTGCCTTAGTAATTTTTTTTTATTTTAGTTGGAATTCTGAGAGGCTTATCTACTTGGTTATCTTTTCCTTTTAAAGGTAGAAAGTAGAAAAATTGGTGGTTATTGCTGCTTTTATTTTTTCTTTTAAGCAAACAGGAGAAATTCTATAAATACCTCAGGAGTAAGGCAGACTGGCAGGTAGATCTAAGGGGCCCTCTTGAAAGTTGATTGAAATGCTACATTCTCTGAAGTGTAACAGTTATTATTTATAACATCTGAGGGCTTGAAATGAAAAGTTAGTGACACTTTTGCATAATTCTGTATATAAATATAAGGAAGTTATTGTTTCGTGAAAAGGGGCCAAGCGGTTTTGGCAGAAGATAAACCCCCTTGTGTTCTAACACTCCTCACCGAGGCGGGAGGCCGGGTGCGGCTGGGTTTAAATTCTGAGTGATGCCCAATTCAGCACTATCAGTCCAGCCCCGTTTAATATGTAGTAAACTATTACGATTTGGATACACTAACAGTGGACTGCACCTTCAGTCTAGTCGTGCTCCTGAACTAGCACGGCCACTCTCGAGTCTGTGGTCGCGTTCAGTGAAAAACCGAAACGACCAGCTACTTAAACAGTGCAGTTTATTTAAACAACAGATATACAGGTTCTCAGGATTGCCGGTGATAAATACACTGTCTGCAAAGCACGTGCAAATAAAGATATTGTTAAATATACAAAACCCGCAACAAAGTTATAAACGGTACAGCCTGGCTATAAATGTAGGAGTGAGATTCTCTAGAGAGATTTCTGAGTTCCCCGAGGAAACACTCGGTATAATCGAAGTCTTACCCAAAGGCGTCCCTGTTCGGGGGGAAGAATGGCTCAGCCCGTCGACTGGTCCCGGAGGTCAGTGACGGAGTTCTTCGCGACTGGTTCGCGATGGTGGCTTCCCTCATATTCCCTCTCTCTCAGGCTATTTTTATACTATTTTTTTATCTTCAAAGTGGAGTTTGAGTGACTTTAGTCATACGTACTTTTATTATGATTGGTGTACTCAAGGAGGAGTGGTCACACCTTGAGGGCGGGTAGCCTCCAGGATGCACGTGTGTTTTGGTACATTGTAATGAGCAAAGTTCGCACAAAGGACAGCATTTCATCAAAATTTGACGAAATGTTGGCTTGGGTAGAGAATAGGCCGCTCATCTGTTTTGTAGTAAGCAAGTAGGCAGCTTATCTGTTCCGTAGTACCATCTTGTTCCCATATGTGCTATTCATCGCAAGGCAAGGCCACGGAATAATCGTGTTCTGTTCCATCCCTCGTGTAGTTTCACAAACAACATTGTACAGGGAATCACAGATGTTGTATCATGCCAGTGCCGGCTGTTTTCTACCTCAGAAGCCTCTTGATTTTATACTTTTCCTTAATGCGTGAACAATGCTGTACTTTTGTATTCTTGGCCAATTTAGTAATTATTCCACAGTTATTTATATATATATATTACTTAAAATAAACAAAACAAGGTTTGCAACAGTACTGAAGAGAATACTCAATAAATCAGTGAATATAATAATTCTTAGAACAGCTAACTTGATGTTTCCAGACAACTGCTTGATGAATTAACCACCTTGAACTTGAGTTAGGAATTAGCTCCTGTGGTTTGTCCCACTGAATGTAGTGGTGGCTTCTAGCATCAGAAATAGAAGCTGAACACGAATAATTATAGAATAATCAGACACTTGTATAAAAGCTGCTTGATTATTAGCTTACTTTTCATAGAATCATAGGATGGTTTGGGTTGGAAGGCACCTTAAAGGCCATCCAGTGCCACCCCCTGCCCTGGGCAGGGACACCTCCCACCAGCCCAGGTTGCTCCAAGCCCCGTCCAACCTGGCCTTGAACCCCTCCAGGGATGGGGCAGCCACAGCTTCTCTGGGCAACCTGGGCCAGGGGCTCACCGCCCTCACAGCAAAGAATTTCTGCCTCACATCCAATATAAATCTACCCTCTTTCAGTTTGAAAGTTTTTACCCAAGGAAGTTCTCCAAGAATTCTAAAACTTGTACTCCAGTTAAACTTCGGCGTATGCTAAATGTGCGTATGCTTCACTAACTCAGAACTTGCCCAGGATATGACTGTGCTGACCTCGTACATCAGGTTAGTCGTTAGTAGCAGCTAATACCTCTTTTGTTCGTCCTGCTCCTAATGTCATGTGCCAGGATTTCAGGAAAAATGAGCAAGTGTGCAAGCATAATTCTGGTCCCACTGAAGTCCACAGGAAAATTCATAATAACTTCTTTCAAGCTGGACTCATGTACCGACTGGTTTTTCTCATATCTATTGTGCTCTCAAAAAGAATTATCGAAATACGAAGACGGAAAATGCCGTACGGTTACATAATGGACTTGATATGGAGCACAGCTGGACTATTTTGATCTATTCATATTAAAGTTACAGCAGACTGCGGAATTGTAGGATGTTTGATTGTGGTAAGCTAAGTGGCAGTTACAGGGAATAATATGCCTCTATCCTCCAACTTCTCTGTTTTCCTTCATCCTCTCCAGTTCCTCCTTTCCTTCCTCCCTTCCTTCCTCCCTCTTTTTTTACCAGAGTGTTGGCTTGCTCAAACAAAGGACAATAAAGTTAGGACAAATCAAAGGAAATAATATTGTCTGTTCATTAGGTAATGCCAATCCAGACAGCTGGGATTATTTTTCATGCATTCAGGCAGAAAGATCAATCAGCAGTTGCCAGTTTTTGCTGCCATAGCATTTCATTTCCCCTCCAGATTCTCTGCTGCTAATAACACAAATGCATATTGTTGTTTTCTTTCTTTTGTTTATAGGAAAAAATAAAGCGTCTGGAATGCCATTGTAAGCTTCCTGGGAACTTGCAAAATTTATTTATTTATTTATTCTTCTTTAACAGAGAGTTCTTTTACCTAAGTTTTTTTTTTTTTTTTTCTTTTTACAAGTTAACTGAGTAGGAAGAAGTCTTATCGGTTTATCCATTAAAGGAGAAGAGATGACACTTATGACAAATGACGGATATTTTTGTCTAATAAAAGAGTTTAGGAAGCATACTGAAGTTAGGGGTTTTTTTTTTATATACCTTATAGGAGTAGAAATCTTCTCATTGAAGGAGAAAGACAGGTGACAAATTTGATCAGTCTTTTGTAGCTTTTTGTTCTGTAGAAAAGAAAGGGAGATGCCTAATGTTTTCAGTTTTTGATCCGAGGAAAGATGTTTCAGTTGTGAATTGGCATCGCTCTTGCAAGTATTCATAGTAGAAGAAGTATGCATAGTAGAAGAAACAAGTAGAAAAATGAAACATTCTGCAAAAAGTTGCTCTAGAAAACAAAATACTTAAGCCCCAGTGGACTGTTTCTAAATTTGGGAAATAGGAAGGAAAGGTAGAACTTAATTACGAATATATTATATAGATTCTGATCACAACAGTCGCTCATCCAAACAGACATATCAAATACCCTTTCCCCCCCCCATTCAAAAAGCCAGCAAGGGATGCGCAAATATGTTTTTATTTTTTCTGGCGTGCCCTCGTGCACCTCTTTCTATGAAAAAGGCTTTAAACAAAACAGGAGAGAAGAAAAGTTCCTCATATTCATCTCTTCAACAGCAAAGATGGGATTTTTTTCATGGGATTCTTGAACAAAGAAATTTAAACTCATAAAAATATATTAGTAGAGGGGTAAAGTGCGGGATTTTGTGGGGGGGTGTTTGGTGGCAAATGAAAACTTGGTAGTGCTGAAACCCTTTTGTGTTGTCTAGATGAAACACGGTTGGTATCATATTTAGTCCTGCTAGGAGGGTGTTTGTTTATTTTATTATTTTTTAACTCCAAAGTCTGGATTACTTTTGGGCAGCCTTGTTCTTATACCTGTTTTGTCTTTAACGTATTGCCCATAATTTTGATATATTTCTGGGTGGATTGGGTTTTTTTTGCCTATTAATTGTACACAAAGGAACTCTGCTTAGCATTCACTCTAATCTATAATACAAGATAACATTGCTAATAAATGCAATCTTCCCTCTCTAGAATTTTTGCAAACTACGTGCTGGGTAGTTTTGCAAGCTTTGTTGTTGTGCCTTGGGGAGTAAACGGGAAAGTTCAGCCAGCAGAGCGGACTCCGTCTCGGAGGAGAGAAGAGCGACTGATGATGTGCTGTAAACCGCAATTCTGTAGTGACACCAGGCTGCAGAGTGACAGCAATCTCTTGGGTGCCAGTGCCAGGGCTGTGAAGCTTTCTCAGCGAGGCGACTGATGCCTTTGCAAGGTGTGTTTGATTTCAAAGGGCATTTTATCTTTCTTTAGAGATGAAAGCGTTTCTGACTTTCTCTAATGCAAAGTTATGACTCTGCGCTACCAGTAAATAAAACAGAGATTTATGGTTTGAATGTAGTTAAGCTCATCTTCATTTCAACCTAATTGCTAAACAATTACATTGGTTTTTTTGTAAATAGAATAGGCTGCCTGTTTTCTATTTATGTGAACTGACAGCAAAATTATAAAGTCTTGAGTTAAAATATTCTTTCTCTATCGGGACTTTTTATATGCTTAAACTGTCCTATAGGCAGCCTTTATTAAGAACGGAAAGACAAGTGAAAATTTTGGTTATTATCTCATTATTATCTTAATTATTCTCTAAATGCAAGGCGTCTTGTACACGGTAAACATGAGGAAACATTGTTTAATCACAGATACTCTTCTTATTTGGTGTAATACACATCTGTTAATAACTAAAATTTCCAAGTATTCCTTTGACCTTTAGTGCCATAGTTCACGTTACTTGTTACAACAGCATTCTCTGTTTACAGAGTTTTTATTTTTGGCGGGTGGGGGGAAAAGCCCAATGCCTAGATTTCATCATCACTTTTCCTTAAATTATATTCGTCTTTATTTCATTTTTCATTGTACCTGTTGAGTAACATGACAGCATTGCTAGTGGTTTTGTCTCGGCATCACCAAGCTTTAAACCAGGTCTGGAGCAGCTTTAGTTAGGCTTTGCTTGATTTTCAGCAAGTACTTGTTAAGATGTTTCAGAAAGCTATTTGTCTTCCGTAAGAAAATACCTGCGTGCTCTTTTTGCTTCAAAAATCTTTCTTGTCATTTCCATACCCATTCCTCTCCATGAAGCTAAAACACTTTAAAATGGGTATCTCCTGGAATGCATTAATCTCAATTCTCTATAACCTTTCTCAGCTATTTTTTGACATTCAGCATCAAGCTGAAGACAAAGCTTCTATATATCCTGGTGATATTTTCACCTCTATAGAGAAGAATAACCTCTGTATCCCCCTGGCTTTCTTTTGCTTTTTCCTTTCTTTTTCCTTTTTTTATTTTATTTTTATTTTTAACTAAAATGAAGAGAAATGGCGTGTTCCGTCTTGATTTGTCCAAAGCTTGGTCATAAACTAGTATTTATAGTATTTACTGTTAATTTCTGCATGGCAACTGCTGAAAACATGAACAGCAAAGCATAAGGAAAGCAGATGTAGCGAATAAATGAAACATTTATTGAATAAGCAGTCATTAAAAGAAATCAGTGAATGAAGACTAGTAAGTACTGGTTGCAATGTAACCAGCTAGGATTTAATACATTCAACTCTGAGGACGCGAAGTCTATTTTTCTGATATTTAAAACTTTTGTTCTAATCTTCCGGAACCAGCTAGTCAATTAGTGTTATTTTTCTTTTTGCTATCTGGAAATGAAAAACTCCTTGCTACAATTATATTGAGCTGCTCTGTTGCTTTGTATGTGAAAATCTTAACTAGAGTTTATGGGGGCAGTAGCGCACCCTCTATGTAAAATGTCTAATCTCAATTTAAGCTAGAGATATTTCTAGAACCAGAGAAGAAATCAAAAGATCTCTCCACTTTCCAGGTTTAACGTGTTGTCTCTTTTTGTCTTAAAAGATGATTTTTCTTAGTATACAGTCCTGTTGGCTGAATGTTATCTCCTCAGCAAGAAGAAAGCGGTAGAATCTTAATTTAAATGTGAAAACACAGGGGAAAAAAGAGCATGTTCAAGACACTTAAACTGACTGATTTTTCACAGTACAAATTGCTTTGATATGCTAGGAAAAGTCTGAAGCTTACCAGTCACCAACATGATTGTTAATTACTTATTCTTAAATTAAGGTGGATATTTTTTTGTTCCTGTCACTTGTCGCTGAGTTTACTACTCGGTTGTAAGAACAGACGATCCCACTTAGGGCTCTAATCTTCAAGTTGATTGATTGTAGCTTCTTCGACTGATTTGCAGTCCATCCCTTAAAGTTGCCTGTTTTCAATTAAAATGCCACTCTTCCTCCAGAAATTACGGAGAAGGCATTAAAAACAGTCTGGCGTTCTGACTGGGCTGCGCTTCAGATGGGAGTGGTTACGCTACTGGGGGTAAATAGCATTTCTGTAGAGGGAAGAGCCATTCAAACAGTCCTGGAAACCTCTGCACTGGTGTAAAATATTATACTCTGGCAAAATTATCTGTGTCTTCTCTCCCAATCAAGTGTCCTTCTGTTTTGCTTTGTAACTCCAAGACATGACTTAAAGGCAAAAGTTTCAGTAGTGTCGAAATCACGACAAGCAAAAGGAAAGGCACTCACTGATATTTCTGTGCAATAGTATTTGTAATGAATTATTTCTATAATCTGTATCAGCGTGTGCTAGCAAGCAGCTTTTCTTTTGCATGTCGTAATTCTTCATGCACACTCCTGCAGTTAGAAAGAAGCTGGAAGAGTTTTTCTTCCATCTGCAAAGATTTGCTTTCTCTGGGCATCCCTGTTGATATACGGCCATCCTCTACTTATATACACCCCCCCGAACAACGTTCCATATGCCTGGATTTTCAGAGATGCAGAGGTCCTTCTTCTGCTTCAGTTTTCATGTATTTCACTGTCCTGCAATCATTTATCTCTGGAAGTGTATATAGATCATGTCAGCACTAGTCACTTCCAGGAGATTTGTTCTGCAGCATAATAAATATCTGAAAGTAGAGTCATCTTCATCTAATTTGTTGAACGTGGTGGGTTTTTCCTTCAGTTACTACGTTCAGAACTGTGTTTTCACTCTCAGTATATTTAACATGTTTTTCAGAGGGAGGGGGAAAAACGGAAACAGTGCCTGAAACTAAAAGAAATATCATTACTGCGTTGCAATCATGAACTTCAGGTTTTCTGAAGGAAGGAGGAGTGGCACCCAAACAGAATCAAAAGCTTAACATTTTTAATGGTAGAAAGCTACGAAACAAAAACCTATACTGGAGAGGGTGTAGGAAATGCTAATAAAAAGTAGGGAAGTTATCTGTAAAGTTTATGGGGATCATGTTTTCTTGGTTTAAAAACTCTACATTTGCTAAATCTCCAGATGCTAAGGTGTGCGGAACAGAGGCAGCTTTCAGGGTATCAACTCCAGTCATAATGTATCAATGGGCTGTCATATCTGGGGGGGGAAAGCTTTTTCTTCACGCGGGTAAATGAGAGATCGGTTAAAATTTGTTTTATCATTCCATGAAAGAGTAATCCATCAAGTCAACGTGCACTGCTTCTTGTAGAACTTGGCAGTAATTAGGATGATAAAGTAAAAATATCTTTGCATTCTGCCAGTGATTATTAAATCATCCTACTTTTTTTTTTTTTACTTAAAAAGATTTAGGTTTGTTTACGGATGTATAATAAACACAATATAAACCCCAAGCAATTATATATAGATGGCAATTGGAAACAACTGTAGTTTTTAATGAGAAGTATGTGTGAAACTTCATTGGAAGAAAAAGAATTTGCAGAAGAGTTTGACAAACTCTGACGGAAAAGCTACAAAGATGCGTTACCTAGTAGTATTTTAGTTGTGTCCTGAAGACTTGGAAGAATGATATTTTTTCATTTTATTTTTTTTTTTCCTATTTGCAAGCTTTATGTGAGACTAGAAGCAAGATTTTGAAGTAGGTCTATAA
Source organism: Sterna hirundo (assembly GCA_009819605.1). Classification (NCBI taxonomy): domain Eukaryota; kingdom Metazoa; phylum Chordata; class Aves; order Charadriiformes; family Laridae; genus Sterna; species Sterna hirundo. The sequence continues at coordinate 4,042,953 of CM020441.1, forward strand.
TATTTCCAAACTCATCTGAAGAGTTTACAATTTTCAAGCTGTAGTAAATGAAGTTTTCAGAAACCCATTTTCTGTCACGTTTTAATTAGAACTGTTATTGATCATAGGCACGGGTTCAGACAGACAGATACAAGCTCATTTGTAGAGGGTCCGAGGTGGTTGGCTGTGAACTTGCTGTATGCCCAAAGCGGTATAGCTACATCGGCTGGGATTTCTGCCCACTTCAGTGTAATCGTACCCCACAAGGGACTTCTTAGGAGGACTTTGAATGGGAAAATGGAGCAGCTTTTGTCAGCCTGTGGGAACTCCTCAAATGAAAAGGGCAGCCCAGAAGGCTGGAATAACTGAATATGAGCCAGCAGTGTGCCCAGGTGGCCAGCAGCATCCTGGCCTGTATCAGGAACAGTGTGGCCAGCAGGACTGGGGCAGTGATCATCCTCCTGTACTTGGCATTGGTGAGGTCCACCTCGAGTGCTGTACCCAGTTTTGGGCCCCTCACCACAAGAAAGACGTTGAGGGGCTGGAGCGTGTCCAGAGAAGGGCAACGGAGCTGGTGAGGGCTCTGGAGCACAAGTCTGGTGAGGAGCGGCTGAGGGAGCTGGGGGTGTTCAGCCTGGAGAAAAGGGGGCTGAGGGGAGACCTTCCCACTCTCTACAGCTCCCTGAAAGGAGGGGGTAGCCAGGGGGGGTCGGTCTCTTCTGCCAAGGAACAGGCGATGGGACAAGAGGAAACAGCCTCAAGTTGCTCCACCTGGAAAGGGTTGTCAAGCACTGGAAGAGGCTGCACAGGGAAGCGGTGGAGTCGCCGTCCCTGGCAGTATTTAGAAGATGGTGAGGGACATGGTTTAGTGGTGGACTTGGCGGTGCTGGGTTAATAGTTGATCTTGATGATCGTAAAGGTCTCTTCCAACCGTAATGATTCTGTGGCCAATACGAGGTGTGACAACCACACACGAAAATGTGGGTTGGTGACGAAAATGAAGTTTCTGTTAGATGCACTAAAGAACCTGGCTGGCACATTGAAGGGTATAACCATAATTAAATGGAGAACAATACAGAGCAGATTAGAGAATTTTAGGAGATCTGAAAGAGGGCTAAACTTCCAACAAAAGTTTGTCAGTATATTTGAATGAACCTAATAGTAAAGAAATATGGAGATTGAGTAGAGGATTTTTTTAGACTTCATAATAAATAGATCACGGGAGATGGTGAATAGAATATTTTCAATAAAGTGCATAGGACAGAAGAGAAATCAGAAGTAGCTGAGGATCAGAATAAAGAAGTCCTCTCTATAGTAACTGTAAAAATTTAATAATTTTATCTATGAGAAGTAGATAGATTGTTAATAATGGAGACAACTAGGATTAGGATTACTTTTATTTTTTTTAAAACAGGGAATTTAAACTTTTTGTGAAAGGTGAAGAGAAGCACAAAAGTGAGAGCTAATTAAGGAAGACAAAGATGAACTTTGTCACACAAATGACCGTTACAGTGTGTTTCTAATTTTTACTGGGACCTTTGAAATCAGGCATGTCACCATCAAAAAACTCGCAATGACCAGTTGCCACGTGAAGGGTGTTGATGGGAGGAATGCTCTCCTCAAGCACCCTCATGGAGACTTTTTAAGCTGAGTCAAGTGGTAACTTTTGAGTAACAGAGAAAACTTAGAGAAAATTCAAATAAATGATGCAATTTATTACTGAATCTTTGCAAGCACTTAGCATTAATGGAGGAAATCTGATATCCACAACTTAATTTCCCTAGTGCTTCATCTTTAAAATGGACAACAGCTCTCTGCTAGTGTTGGTGTACATGAACATGGTCTCTTTACACTTCTGGAAAATAAGTAAATAGAGCGTAAGGGACTTTGAAGACACTTAAACAGTGACTGAAGTTCAAGACACTAAGTTTTGTTCTGTGGGAAGTCTGTATTAGTTTTTTTTTTTTTTCCTTTTTTTGGATCCTCAACTTGAAAGGATGAGGTAAATTCCAGAAGCCTGGAACAGTAAGTCTGAATGAATCTCAAATTATCACGTGTCCAAAAGGCTGATATTGTGTAGATAATGCTTTCTTAAGACTTGAAATGAGCCCTCCTTTGCTGGAGTCCAGAAACCAGCTTTACTACTAGCTGTTTCTGTTATGTGTTTAGAAATTTAAGACCTTTTCTTAAGACAGTTGATGTACAGGAAGTATAGGAATATCGTTTACATAGTGTATTCACATGAATACTTGTTCTCATATTTTAAATAGTATACGGTATTACACAAAGCAAAATAAAAGGTGCACTATAAACAATATAAACAGCCTGAAGTGCACAAATTGAGCTGCAAGATTCTTGATTAAATGCTTGAGGGAATATTCATTTTCTCTGCGTGCTTCCGTAAAACTCCATTTTTTCACTGGCAGTTACATATAAACAGAATGGCACTATTTGCCAGTATCCGTAACTCCTCTCCCTGGCTCTTTTGGCTTTGCCAAGTAAAAAGATGCACCCAAGTCAGGGAGTTTGTAACACTGGGGCAAATGGAACCTGAGGAATTGGAGATAATGAGTCAATAAATATACCAAGTATATCGTCATGCCAGCATTTTCATTGCTGTATGCTTTCTCCCTGGCAAGTGGCCACTGTCGTACTGGGTCCACCCTTGTTATGTAATAGGGAATAATAAAAGTAACTCTAGAGGCATTAATGTGACAAATCCCAGTACTGGATAAATAATGAGACACCCATATTAATCCTTTATGACCTTTTTGTAATAAAGCTTCAGTGTATATCAGTTCACACTTTATGATCTTTTCTCAGAGGATAAAGATCTCTTCTCACTGTGGCATTTTACAGAGAGAGCAGAATCCAACCCATTCAGCACAGAATCTGACACGTAGTGGTGTTTACGTTATTAGAGCATTGTTACCAATTTTAGCAGTACATATGGGATTGAAATGCTTGCACGTAACTTCCTAGGAAAGGAGTAGGCTTGTATTGGTTCAGCCTATATAACATAGGTTTTATGAAAACATAGCTGTTCTTAGGGACTATATAACATAGCTGTAAGGCTATAGGGATTAAAATATGAGAGCAACCACTTTTTGGTCATTTCTTGGCTCTGTAAGTGAACGCCAGCCTTAATACAAGTCTGGGGGAGATACTGGTCTTCTACAGTTCCTTTGGAGGAGAATCACAGAATGGTGGGGTTTGGAAGGGACCTCTGGAGATCACCCAGTCCCACCCCCTGCCAGAGCAGGGTCACCCAGAGCAGGTGGCACAGGAACGCGTCCAGGCGGGTTTGGAATGTCTCCAGAGACGGAGACTCCACCACCTCTCTGGGCAGCCTGTGCCAGGGCTCTGCCACCCTTAAGGTAAAGAAGTTCCTCCTCATGTTTAGGTGGAACTTCCTGTGGTCACGTTTGTGCCTGTTACCCCTTGTCCTGTCCCCAGGCACCACGGAAAAGAGCCTGGCCCCATCCTCCTGACACCCACCCTTTAAGGATTTATAAATGTTGGTAAGATCCCCCCTCAGCCGTCTTTTTTCCAGACGGAAAATACCCAAGTCCCTCAGTCTTTCTTCCTAAGAGAGATGTTCCGGTCCCCTCATCATCTTCAAACTATAAGAATTTAAGTAAAGACTGTGACTGAGGAAAAGTGAGTAAGATTTTGTCCTGCTATGACTTCCCGTTCCCAAGTACAGAAAAGGAAATCTGTCTGTGCCACGTTGCTGTCCCACAGGTGAGTTGGTTGCTATTACGTGTTGCTTGTATGTGGCGAGTCATATTCGGTCTGTATCTCTCCCTGCCTTCTCCCACTATGCTGAAGAAATGATAAAAACTGGTATTATTTTTGAGCATGTAAATATACTGGTTTTTTTTTAAAAAAAAAAAAAAAAATAGCTGGAACAATGACATTCTGATATATTAGGACACAGCAGGATGTAGAGTGATATTTTTTTAAACCAGAACCTCTGAACAGTGTAAAACTGTGTATTCTTCAACAACAATAATTTCTTGAAGGTGTAGTAAATTTAATTTTTTCTCAAGGTATGAGGAGTGAGTCAACTAAGTGCTATTTTATAGTTGGACAAGTAACAATATCTTCCCCTACCATTTAAGGGGGTTTTTTTGGGGGGGTGGGGGAGGGGGGAGAGGGAGAAGAGAAAAGCTTTTAAAAGACTAATGCTTCTTTTGTCTCGCAGTGACAAGCCTGCGGACTTCAGATCTTACTGATTCCGTAGATTATATTGATTGTCTTTTTAAACATTTGTAATCTTTAAATGCCGTAGGGCAGAGAATATGACACCAGTTGCAGACGCTGTTATATCAGTCACAGAAGAACGTAGTGCCAATTATTGACTCTCTGATAGGGATCAAAATTTGTCAAGGTAATTTGGTTCTTTCACAAATGAAATTTCAAATGCATTTCAGGCATGACACTTATTGTTCTTAGTACAAATCCTTGGTATGCTCATGTAGGGAAATATGCATTCACGAATATATAAGGTCACCATGGGATGATGCAACCAATAAAAAAAAAATCACTTTTGGGAGTTTCTGGAAGCTGTTGGATCCCCTTAAATTTTAAAAATGATCTGTAAAATTAGTACTGCATATTAACGTTAAGGCAATAAAATAGTTTAGTGAAGAGCCTGCTGTGTTGTATTTAAGTCTATTCCTGTTGCAGGGGGAATTCTGAATTTTTGAAAAATCTTCATGCTTTTCCAGATACCCTGAAATGTTGTCTTTGTGTACAGTAAGGGAAGGTTTTAAAACTGAGGCTATTGAAATAAGCCGTTCCTGAAAATACAACTTTGTTTGCCCTCATTCCAAATGTTTTCTTAAGCACTCAACATAATTTATATAATGCATTATATACAATACTTTCATAGAAGTAAAAGGTGGAGGGGTGGGAAGAAGGGGGGGGAAGCCACCTAGTTAAGTCTGTACTTAATGTTCAGAAGAAATTTAACAGCTGGACTTGATGATCTTAAAGGTCTCTTCCAACCAAAATGATTCTATGAAAATGAGACTTGGCTAAAAATATGCCTGCAAAGAATTTAAGACTTTCTGATCTGTTTGGTTTAGGAGGCGGAATGATCCCAGAGGCCGCGCAATTGCACTGAAACCTCCCTAACCTTTTGCGTGTGAAGGGTTTTGTAATAGCAAAACATAACGATCACAACAGGACAGAGATAGTGAGCTGGAAACAAGGCAAGGGGACGCACGCTGCGGTAGGGGCGAAACACAAAGGTCTTCATTCACGTGCTTAATATTACTGCAATTGCCAGGGTTTTGCTATAGTTCTGTAATACTGCTAATTGTAGCAAACTGCAGACTCCAAAACCATTTAATTTGCAGCCTTTGTCTCCCTTCCGACGTAATAAAATCTATAGGAGAGAGGAACACTTAAGAGTCAGACTCTTACCGTAGCCTTATTAAAGATATTAATGTGGCAGAAGGTAATAGCTGCTACGCAAGTTAATGTTTCATACGTCTCAGAAATCTAGCTGAAATTTCACACAGCTCAGAAACCTAGTATTCAATAGCAAAAGTATACTTCTTACTGTTGTTCAAAGCAAACAAAAAAAAAAAAAAAAAATCCAATGGAATTGAGATTTACCAGTGAGATCTTGAACTCTACCAAGACATCAATCTTTAGCAAAACTGGCACTTCAGGTAATACAAAATTCAGTGAATAACCCCACAACACTCATTCTGCTGTCGGTGAAGGAGACTTACTGCACACAAAACACATCTCTATTTGTCTTTAGCCTGTACAGAATAAAAGCAACATATAAATGATGTATTGTCAAATTATAGGCTGCTAAATTTCATAACTATTATGTTGTGTGCTGTGTACAGTCTTTCACTTCTATACACTTAGCATCATCCAAAATTATTTATTTTATTATCACTTGACTGGTGACAATCCTCGGGGCAAGCTGTGTCCCGCTAATGACATATACAATGTGATGTTGGAAGGAGGTGGGAATAGTTTGGCATTCTTGAAGCACAGTCGGATCTTGCCTGTGATCAGGCTCGTAGGAGTTTGGTGCAGGAGTTGACCCAACTGGGCTCTTCAGGCTCTCCAGTACAACCTTCGTGAAGTTGCTCGAGCGAACATTCCACTCTGCACTTACAAGCACGTTATGTTTTCTGTTTTTTAAATAGTTCCCATGGTATTTTACAAGCTTGAATTCTAGGAATTTGAGCTTGAAATATCCTAGTTCTTCATATTTCTGGTTTTCATAGATCTGAATCCAGATAGATTTTTTTTTTTTTTTTGTTGAAGTTAAGTAAACTTTTAGAGACCTTAACGTTGTTGGAAGGGAGTAATACGCTATAGAGAAAACGTAAACCTGTGTTTTGGGTTTTTTCAGGATTGGTGGTGGAGAGTTGTTTTACTTGGGTACATAGCAGTGTATTATTCAACGTTGAATATGTCAGGTATTTAAAAATATCTATAAGCCAAACAGAAACCAGGAAAGTCCATAAGAACTAACAAAATAACAGTATCTAGGAAACTTTCATCATCCAAGAGCTCTAATAAAGTTTATAAATGCCAGTGGAAAGACTACTATTGATCCCAGTAGGTTTTTATTTTTTAGATCAAACAGTTTTAAAATTGTACGATTTGATAAACCGTTGCTGTGGTTTTATATGTCCTAATATAATTGCGGGATATTGTGCTAATATTCTACACAGAGTACTTATCTCCTTCGCTTTTGCTTAATACTTCTGAGAATTTTTTTTTTTTTGACTTCTTGATTTTCTTATCAGTATTTTTGCAGGTTGCTTGCTCATCTTTAATGAAGTACACTTTGTTTTGCATTCAACCTAAATGTTTATTCACACAGATGTACATAATTACAAGTGAGAGCAAACAGCTGCATTTTGTTATTTTCTGACCCCTTTGCTTCCTTCAAATATAAGCTTTCTGTTGCGTTTAATTGAGAGACTGTTGATTTTTAGTATAGAAAGATATTAAAGTTTATTCACTATAGGGTCCTTGGACTTTTAGGATAATTACCATTAAATGGTATTCCCTGAATTTTGGAAGAGCCAAACTATAACATTGACAACAACTTATATTATTGCTTCTTGCTTAAAAAAACCCGCAGTTTATCCAAAGTGTGTGATACATAAATACCCATACATTGCCATGTAGTAAATGAAACACGATATTGCAATATACTTTCTGCTATGTACTCTCTTGGGAAAAAAAACCAAACTTAAACCAAACCTATATAATATACCCATCATCTGCTGATAAAATTACCAGTTTATTGATTTCATTTCAGTTGTAGTTGTAGAAAGATCTCAAAGAATGAGGTAGGGAAATAATTAGTGGGAAGAGAAGTATTTTGGACAGAATATGTAAAACTCCATAATGATTTTTGGGCCTAGGGGAGTGATCAGGAGTCCAGGAAAGTACATCAGTGTAAAAAGAAAAACTGTTAGGGCATGGAAAGCAATTAGGAACTTGGATACAAATGTTGCAGCCTGGGGAAGAACATTTGTCTTTCATGGTGGATTAAAACAGCTTCAGCCATTCCCAGGCTTCCATGGTGTGTTTGTGAATGTGGAAACTGCGTAACAAACAAACAAGCAAAATATTCTGTGCTACTGAAATTAACTATTTAGGGTGGTTAGGAACAGAAATAATAATAATACACAGTTTAATATAAAATTTGAGGTTTCTTATAGTTGTTTTTTCTCCTGTGTCTACATTGCAAGAGTACGCTCTCCTTTGTTACGTTTGTTCTGCCAGTAAAATAAGTCTTCCTTTTATGGTATTATCTATTTAGAAAATATCACTGATCATGAAAGCAAAAATTAAATGTGTTATTGTCAGTTTGCTTGATTTCTTTTTTTTTTTTTTTTTTTTTTTTTTATTTGTGACTAATTGTAAAATGCTTTATAAATACCAGCAGGTGAATTGTGGGCATCTGTGCCTGCCAATTGGCATGCTTTGCGGAGTTTATTCAACTTCTTAAAAGAATTATTTATTTTTTTTTAAATTAATAAAATCTGAATAAAGCTGTGAAGAGCTTACAATTGAAAAGAAAGCATAGAATTTTATTAAAGAAGTAGCATCAAGTTGCTTTAAACTATATGCTTTCAGCTGTATTCTTAAATATCCCATCTTGTTCCGAGGGACTGTCTGAACAGACTGACCAGATTTCAAAAGATGTTTCCTGGTTTGTTGGACAGTGAATACAACACTACAGTTGAAAGAACCTGAGTAAGGATTTTGTAAGTATCATGACCAAAAGTCTAAAAAAAAAATTGCTACTAATAAAAAATTATAGCGTTCTAAACTGATTTGCAGTGCAGGACTCTTCCAGTCTGCTTCCTGAAAATTTGGTCTGTGTTATTTCAGCTTGAAACACCAAAATCGATAATCAGATTTAGAAACCAGGACCATGCCTAAAATGAAGAAAAAAAGGCCCAACAGACTTGAAGGTTCTCGGAACAGTTGGGGGTTTAGGCAGAATTTTGTAGTTACTTATGTCTTGCTCAATTTAGTCATGCGTCCGAAATACGGCATTAAATGTGTATTCTAAATCAAAATGAGAACACTGTCTTAAAGTGTAAATAAATCCTTGATTTATTACAGCATTTAAAGTGCAGTTGAGTCTAAGCATAGCTGAAGTTATTTACTAGCAATGCTACTATTTTGAAGTTACTCTAAAAAGATAAATTATTTAACTATTTTAAGAACCTAAAGAAACTACAGACTGATACAGGGAACATGATCACTTTTTCTTCTATTTTGTTATGTCATTTTGTTTTAACTTCTGCCATTAGAGCATGTTAATGGTGACCATTTATTGAGGTTTAGGTGACGGTTTATTCAGGTTTAGGAGTAATGGGAGACTTTAAGACCCTTAGCCAAGACATTGAGACTTCTTCTGCAATATGTTGGACTAGCTGGCCTTTAAAGGTCCCTTGCAAATCAAACTATTCTACTATTTCTCAGTTATCTAAAATAGAGAAAATATTAAAAAAAAATAGGGAGCATTACAAATATTGTAGTACTTGGGTAATACAAAACATTTTTCTTCTGAAAAGTAATGCTAAAAATGTACTGATGCATCAGTATGGCACTGCCTAAGTTAAGATTCATATCAGACGCATTTAGTCATCTAAAGCTTACATGTCTAACTCAAGTTCATCAGTGGAAAAAGGTAGATGCTTCTGAAAAGGCTATTTTTCTCATCTTGACAAACACATGAAGGAATCCCAAAGCCGCTTATCATTTGATGTTGGAGCAGTTTCAGGAGTCTGAGTTTTCTCCCAGGGTCTACACTCTCCTGCCCACGTGGCCTGAGGTCCAGTGGATGGACTGTGGCCAGCTCGGACATGGGTAGAGCTGCCCAGGAGCTGGCACAGCTGGCTGGGGTTAGGCAGTGTGAAGCGCCTGGGTTGTGAGACAGAGCTGTGGGCAAAGGGTTGCCCACCTTTGTTCATAAGCTGGGTTTAAGCTCGGATGCTTGCCCGTCGTCCTTGCCTGAGCTCTGCTGTAGGTAGGACTGTGGAGGTAGGACTGTGCCCAAGCTTTTACTTTGCTAATCCTGACCTCACTCTGTTGACTGGATGTTAGATGTGCCTCATCACTATGGACTTGTTTAGGGATCACAGGGCTGTGACGTCTTTGGTTTTTGTTTGTTTTGTTTTGTTTTTTTTCACCCTGAATCCTTGCAATTTAGGATCATGATATACAAATGTCTATTTGATGAATATCTTCTTATTTACAGTTCCGTACCTGAGTCATGGATATGAAAATAGCTTGTTTCTATTCACATTTAATTTGGCCTCCCTTCTTCATTACAAACCTTTAGGATTATGCACTGTAACACTTTTATTATTATTATTATTACTTTTAAATACTAAAAGACTAATACTATTGTTGAGGTTAGTGTCAAACTTTGCAATATACAGAGCTTTAGTTCAAGTTCTCCAGTATTTCTTGGGTTCTTAAAGGAAGGAATAAATTGTAACGTGCTTTCTGGAAGTTAAGCTTTGCCGTACAACTTCTTCATGTAGCAGTGGAAAAGTAGCAACCACAATCCTTAATCCTTTTATCCTTCTTATCTTTTTTCCTTCAATGCAATTGTTCTCTCTCACGCTGCAGGATAAAGGATGGATGTCGAGCACGGTTATCTTCCCTTACGAGGGCGCTGTGTAGCAGGGTGCTTTCTTTTCTCTCTATTGTATATTTATCTAAGGGAGGAGGAGGCCTGTTCCTGCTAATTAGCAAGAACAGACAATACTTTCTATATACTGTAACTTGAGAACAGAAAGAGTCCATTTCATGTGAATACCTTTTTTTTTTTTTTATTTTTATAAAGTGTTTCAGCTACTTTCAGCTGTATCAGGGTCTCCGCCAAAGTTGCTATAGAGGAGCAAGGCTTTGAAATGCTCTAAGAATTCTGGTACTGCTTTTAATAAATGAAAATAGCTATCAGTAATGCATTAGTGCATTATAGGACTTTCAAATCACTGCACCCAGGCTGTGATGAATCACAGTATGAAGTGAGGATAAATGTGCTGAAAAACACAGTGAGAGTCTGTTTGCTCCTGCCATGTTAACTTCAACTGCAAATAGTGTTTCAGACACATGGAAGTTCTTACCTTAATTTTCAAGATATACTACTGAAAAGGGGTTGTAAGTCTTCTAATCTAAAGCTTCATTGTAATGAGCAGCCACGTCCGCTGATACTGTTCATAAATTGATCTAATTCCCTTCATAGCTTTAATCCTGAAACCTTTGTATTATATATGCGTGTTTAAAGTATCCTTCCAGCTATAGATTAACTGTAGGTGCTACATATCTTTGTGGTCGCAATATAGCAACAAGAGTCCTAGGATTTAATTGCTTTACGTTGCAATTGGAATCAGCAAAGAGAGAAGCTACGGAAGAGGATGCTTCCCTGTTTGTGCTGGAATCCTATTACCTTTCAAGTTCACGGCAAACTCCATAGAAACAGAATTGCGATACATTTTCTCCTTCATTCTGAGCCATTTATCAGAAGGGATTTGATGCTGATTTGCGCGTATTGAAACAAGTTCTCATATAGACAGCACACTGTATTTTGGACCTTTGTGAAAAGAACTTGCCTGCAGAACACACTGCACAAGAACCTTTAGACTGATCTGATTATTTTTTTTTCTTCTGATATTGGAAGCCTGGTTAAATACTTAAAGTAGTAATTGGGTGTCATGATTGATAAATGACTGGTAGCTTTGCAGCATCTATTGATATTGCATCCTACAGTACAGAAACATATTCATATTGATTTCACTATGTCATGTTGGTGATCAGATCCTAAAAAAAAAAAAATAAATTTTTCTATCCACAATAACTATGAAATGAAACCATGAAACCATGAAAACATAACCATGAAACAAAATATTCCACACTGAGCATATAAAACTGACTTGATCTTGTAGCTTAACTTGGACAATTTTTTTATTTGGGGACCAATTCTTTCTAAACACAGAAGGTTAATATAATGAGTTGTTTTCTGGGTGACGTTAAAAGCAGTTCCATTGTTCTTGGCTTAATCATTTTTGGTTATACAAAAAGCGATGAGAGGACGCTCTAGAAATTGCTGGACTTTAGATTACCAGAACCAATGATAACACAAACAGGTCCTTCTCAAACCAAAGAGGGGGAAAAGAAAATAAGCTGGAGAGGAATTAAGGATATAAAACCATTGTAAGCAACATGAATGTTGTAGATTACCCTGGGTTATACCTCTAAAACTGATTTCCATCTCCCTGTCTGTAAGGGTTTCAGGAAAAAAAACCAACCAAACAAAAAAAAAAACCCAAAGAAATCAACAAACTAAATCTGAAAAGACTCTTGAGTTGTTTTTTGTACTCTGAAGAACATAAAAATCCTTCAGAATGGGGTAGTACCTTTCTTCCAAAGCCATACATTACAGTTCCATCAGGAAAGTTAGGCATCTGGTGTGCAAAATGTTCTTTCCTACTTAACCTGCCAACAGTGGCACATATTGTAGAAACTACTTGATTATGATGTCAAAGCAAAAGCACTTTGATGTAAAGAACATCCAATTTATGATCATCTTTTTCATTTTGCAAGATTTCCTGCCAACTCTAGAAAAAAATTTGCCTCTCTCAAAAAGATTTGCTAATACTAGAAATATGAAATCCTGTAGTAACTCGTTTTCTCTGTTAATGCAAACCAGATCTCTTCCCAGGATATTTATGGTGCTGTTCTTAGCTCAACATCGGTCTGACCAAAAGTACCTGGGCTATTTTAGGTGCTGAAAGAGGGACCGAGGGCAGAGAGATTTATTGCAGGTCCAAAGGTAGAAGCCCAGGAAATGACTTCAGAATAGATGAAATATATATTAAGTGTAGCCAGTTCTCTTGTTTCAAACATCAATTAGAGACTTAATGTTTTCCCTAGAGATTGAAGTCGTTTTATTTCAGGTGCATTATCTACTGCAACTGTATACAGTTAACTAATATTTGATGAGTAAACAGTTGAATGTAGGTATCTTTTATAATTTGTTCTATCTTCAGCAAATAAATAGGAAATGCAGGTAAACATGGCCTATTAATTTAATGTTTTGATTAATAAACATAAAAATTAACACACAGTAATATGTAGGTTTGAATATTTAGACTTCTAGTTTTTGTAATTTAGTCAAGGAGAAAAATTATGATGGAACAAAACCAAATACAGCAAAAATGTGGACTAAGAAGTCATTAAAATGCTTTTGAAAAATCACAGTAAATATTTGAAATGTTATAATTTTAAAGGTTATGATTGCTATAGAAAGCTAAGTTTCATTACACAAAACTAAAATTCTTACTATATGTGAGTCTTGTTTTTCAGCACAGAAATAAACAGTTTAGAATCAGGTGAACAACATATGTGTCAGGCATCTATATCTCTTTAGACATTTATTGTAACTAAGAGTTTTCTGTTTCAGAATTTGAGATGGAAGATTTGTAGTAGACATGTTGGATTTATTCTTTAAAAACACTTTGTCATGATGTTAATGTTTTATATTTAATGTAAATTAAGTTCTCTAATAAAATACATGCATGAATGTGTGTACTCCCTGAACTAATATTTTTTAAAAAATACGAAGCACATTACTGGTTTATTAGTCTGGCCTCTTAGTTGCACATTGCTAAGAAAGCCATTAGCACATATGTAAGTTTGTTACCCATGTGTTCATGCAGTTACAGTCAGCTCACATACGTATCTGGTAGCTGATGATTAAAAAGATCCTAAGTAGGAAATTACTGTATATAGATGAAAAAATAAGATACAAGAGACATGCCTCACCTTTTTATTAAATGTCTTCAATTGTTTCTTAAATAAATGTTCAATGAAAATTTATTATTATGAACAACTGATTTTGGAAATACAGTGAAGTAAGACTATAATTTCATTAAAGCTTAATTTGGTTTTAAATCAACGAAATAATTTCAGTCGGAAGCTTTCATCGTGCTATGACTATGCCATTTTTACAGGGACTGATTTACTGTACAGCTTTTAATGCTCGTGCTGTACGTTGACAAGAAGACTTATCTTTTCTTATGAAGGAGTTGGTCTACGAAGCTTTTTTCCACAGTTCCTTCCAACAGTCTATTCTATTTTCATTGATAAGTACGGTGTTGGAGTAGTGTTTTTCTTGGACCAATGTTTTGAAGATCTCTCTCCTACAGAAACTCATTTGAACACTGGGTTGCTATCATGAGGAAGAGGAGAACTGGCAGCACTGTACTTCTCAAGATAATAGTTTATAGTAATGCTATTTGACTTGGTACAAAAAAATTTTAAAGGACCTTAAAGTAATTTTAAGCAAATCTATTTTATATTTCCTTCAGTGCTCATCTTTGTGGTATTAAGGACTGAAAAAGTAAATTATCTCACTCTGTGGGACTTCACAGAACTTAGGTCTTCATTCAGTTTCATGGAACCTTTATTTCTGTCTCACTGCTTTCTTTTTAACTGGAGAAAATACAGGGGGGAAATATTTTTGAAGGGTAGTTAGGCAATCAGTGTTTATATTGGTTAAGGTAAGATTCAATTGCAATCAGTTCTCTGTATATTTTCACGTCAGTACTGTTAATGGCATTGTCATAAAGGACTGTGACTTATTGTTACTTGTCATGGACAGAGATTTGTGTTGTATGCCCTGCTGTACCCATAGCTCTAAAGACCTAAGGGATTAAAATCTAGAATAAGTGACAAGAAAAAGTGTTACATCAGGAAACACTTCTTCACCAAAAGGGTTGCCAAGCATTGGAACAGGCTGCCCAGGGAAGTGTCTGAGTCACCCTCCCTAGACGGGCAGACGTGGTGCTGAGGGACATGGGTTAGTGGTGGACCTGACAGTGTTAGGTTAAGGGTTGGACTTGATGATCTTAAGGGTCTTTTCCAACCTAAATGATACTATGATTTAACTCCTGATTAAAATACAAGATCCCTCACTGGGAAGAAATAACTGTTGAAACCATAGAGCCTTTAGAGCAAAACCAGTCTGCAAAAGGTAATGCTGCCGGTATTATAATAAGTACACTGCACAGAAATTTATCCACAAACACAATGAGCCTTGGTTCCTGGAGAAGTTGTGTTCTATGAGATAAGAGATTGAAAGATATGTGCGTGCTCCTCATCTGTTGCTGGTGCACCTTTCAGAAGAACAAAGGCGGCTGTAATGTGATTTGACAGAGCAAACTGCATAGTAAAAGGATTTTTTGGGGAAACATTAATATTTTGCCTTTAGAAGATTACATTCAGCAAAGAGAAGTTGTAATTTGACAGCATGAAGTATCAATGAGCTTGAAAGCTTTGTGAGAAGTATTAGAAGTAGCATTCTAAGGAAGCACTCTGAAGCACCTGAAATCTCGTTTTCTGAGGCTTTCATTTCATGACTCTATTAGCGGATGGAGGTAGGAAATGAGAATTTATTAAGGGAGAGCTTTCTTTTGATATGAAGTCCTCATCTTTTTTCAAGTATACATATGAATTTTTAATGTGTGTACCTGTACGTATAAAATGTGTGCATATGTTGGCAATGAGTCTTTTTGGTACCCAAATCACAGGGAAGATGTCAGAGATGCTTGAGAGAATGAATGCAGGGAGCAGAAATGCCAATATCAGAGGCTGGTCCCTTCTCTCCCCAGCTCTATTCCAAGTGATTGAGTGCCAGGTTCTTAGGTACTCTTATTCGGCTGACTAGTGACAGAGAACAAACAACCTTCCTTCTTGCATTTGAAAACCTCATTGTGGTGAGTGGAAATGCCAGAAACTCCAGAAACTTGAGAAACCATATGAGTAGAGACAAAGCTATGTAAGGTCTACAAGCAGAAGAATCCATTTTAGTAGACGGTACATGCGTCCATAGATCTGTCCCTCCCTACCTTTTCAATTAATGTAGATTAATAGGATAGTTAGATATTTCTTTTTTTTTTTTTAACAAATTATTTACTTAAACAGCAATTTACAGATTTATGGCTTTTTCCCATTAATTTTTTTATACTATCAAAGAGTAAGACAAGGAAGAACTGATTCTGGTTTTGATGCTTAATAACCTGACTGGAGTGATGACGGCTTACGTTTTATGTTAAGTGAGAGTTACAGCAAGTACGCATTATTTGGCTGTCTTCTGGGTATCTTTGCTGTAAAGCGTAAGGTTGCTTCAAATGTAGGTTTGATGACAAAACCAGGATATTTTTATTATCCAGGATAATGTCAAGTTCTGTTGTTGTTTGCCTCTAAACTACTTGCAAGTTCTACAGATTAAATAATTAAACTTCTAACTTCCACTTTCTGGACTTTTTCTAACTCTGGGGTATTTCAGTGGAGCTGGGAAATATTGTGTAGCAGATTCCAAAGAGGGTTGTATCCGTGATCCGTTAAGTGCGACGTTATGACATTTTCTGTGTAATTTTTCATGTCATTCTTCATGCATTCTAATATGCTCATTGCTGTCTTAATCATATTCAAATACAGGAAAATTAACAGAACAATCTATATTATTTCTCAGCTTTCTAGTCAGTTAATTTGGATGCCTTTGAAGTGAGTTTGTAGTTTAAACTTTTCCTCCATTAATTTTCAATAGAGTCTGCATCAGTGTCTATGATTTTTATCACAAAATGTACTGAACTGACGTGATCAATTCGGGGGAAATTCCAAAATCAGCATGTTGCCTTCTCTGACCTGTGTGTGCTGTGAAGCCATATGCCATACTACAAGCATTTTAAATAATCTAAAAGTAAAACAATATCCCAGTAAAAAAGGGTAAGATGAAGAAGTTTGGGTTTTGTTTCTTTTTTTTTTTTTTTTTTAAAAGTACTCTATGGGCGCTGCCAACTACATGCTTGTCTCATATCCTATAATAAAATCCATTTAGGCTTTAAACTTTTGTAATAAAAAACATCCCTATTTAAAAAGTATTTATATTTTTTTTTCTTTGAATAATGAACCCATCTTGAGATCACTGTTGGTAAAATAATATGGTACTAAATGTTCAGCGTTGCTTTTCGTGTAGATTACTTACCTAAAACACACATAGATATTCCAGCATTTGGAAGTATTCACAACTATTTGATTTCCATGGACCAATATATGACACACTGTAAGATGTTAATTGTAGGACACTTGGGATGCATGTTAATAAAAACAGATTGTTACATTTAGGTCTGTTGGCCTATTTCTTTTTCCTCTGGCAATGAAATTTAAGTTTCCTGGTACTAAGACTTTTTTTTTTCTTTTTTTTTTTTTTTCTTTTTCCCCCCGAGGTATTCAGAGTTAACTGGTCTTCGAAAAGGGCATACTTTGAAAATAGTTTCTGCTGAAGTATTTCCACAATCAGTGTTCTTTCAGGCTTCCTATATACAAGCCAATTGATTCTCTAATGTAGAATTAATTGGACTTGGATACATCTACTTCTTAGACAGTGAAAACATAAAAAGAAAAAAAACCCAAAACCTTGTATAAGTCTTAGTTATTGCAGAGTGTTACTTGCAGATGGATCCAGTTTTATTGTGATTTCTGTTTTCTTTCAGTGTTTACATACATGTATTCCTCAGATTAATGTAAAGACAAGGTATAAATACAAAAAGTGTGACTTTATGACTCCACAAATGATAACATTTTAGGCAGGAATGTAATACCTTGAGTAAAGACAGGGATTTTCTCATAGTCTAAACACTAATTGCCAAAATAAATTTATTTTTAATTTTTGATTGATTGTGCTTACTCAAACTTTCCTTGTGGCTATACATAGCCCAGTGTACATATGTTCCCTGCAGAATCCTGGTTAGGGAAGTATATTTTAGAGGCAAAAATTGCCTGTTCTTAAAGAAGACTCTACCTGTCACTGAGACAGCCAATTTTGCAGCTAATGTAAAAACTTCGTAGGGATAGATTATAAAAAGAACAAAGATTCCTGTGATGACAGAGCATTGCACTAATATATCACACCTGAAACTAATGATTAACTCCATACTTTATTGGATAATTTTAATGAATTTTAGTATAGCTTCAAGACATAACACATACAGTCATTTTCAGATTTCTCATTTTTATAGCCATCAGCAGACTATATCTTAATGGCATTTTGAAAAAGAATGATAAAGGAGTTATAAGAGTGGCTAAAATGGATTTCCTTACCCTCATACTGTGGTATATGTGACTCTAGAGTCTCAAGAATGTATTGGGCATAAAACAGAGTAAGAGTCAAACGCATGTACATGATACAAGAACTCATATGATGGAGTGTTGCACAGATACATCAGTTTGGCTATACAATGCAATATAGCCACAACTGGTTTTATTAACTCAAACAGATTGAGTATTAAAACATGAGTAAAATCAAACATGAGTATTTTTCTTACAGCTGTGGCACTAACATGGGTGTTCAAAGCACGTGCAGGTGACACCCACGTTCCACTAGCCATCCTTTCTTGGGTTTTCTCTTCTCACCATAATATCTCCTTATCAGAATCTTATAGATTTTCATCATCTGATATTTTCCTCTTATCACAGCCCAGTTTCAACTCTGAGCACAATGAATCTCTGGGGGTGTTTTTGTTTGGGGTTCTTTTTTTTTTTCTTTTTCTTCCAGCAACTGAATTCTAGATTTTGGGAACATCAGAGACATTCTTCTCTCTAGATTCAGTTTACACAAGAGAGCTCAAGGAGGTTATGCCAATACAAACAGCAGTGTATCTCTTTTGGCACTTGGCCAGAACTGTGTCTTTTGTGTTTTAATAAAAACTTTCTTTCATATACCAGTAAAAAGAAGTAATTTCAATGGAGAAATATAACAATAATTAGAAGAAAATCTGTTAGATTATTATTGATGGATTCTTTGAAGCGGAATAGACAAATCAGTGGGAAACGGTTCACGTAAAGTTCATGTTGTGAATGATAAAGTGTGATTGAATGAATCAATGCTGCATTTTAAATAGGGTTGGGACAAAGGATTTTATATTCAGGTGGCTATAGACCCACCTAGTTATATGTTGTTTAAATGATGGAAGGCTGCTAACTCAATTACTTCCTATCTTCCCCTCTAGTCTTGCTAACCCTTGTAAGTTTAAATAAAAGGTGCCTGGGTTTTACTCTCCCGAAGCCGCAGTAGTATTTGAACCATTCTACCTTGTGTTAATGTACTGGTCCATAAAATCTCTCATATTTTAATTAAGCTCTGAAATGTCAGCTGTCATTTATAGCAACTTTGACTTGATTACAGTCCAAGTTGGACAATGTTTAGGAAAATCCCCTTTAGGAGCAGGACTTATTTGTCCATCAAGGGAACAGCCGTCATCAGCTTCCTTACAGCTACCCTTGAAGACGGAAAGGTGAGAGGCAGAACTGTCCTCCTACCCCGATTAAAAAATATGAATAAAAATTTGGTAGGAACTGGAAACTGAATAGGGAATCACTGTTGTCTTCCCAGGCTGAGATCAATGTAACGGGCACAGGGACCTGTTAAGACTTCTACAGTCTTTCCACAGCGTGAGGAGGAGGTAGTTTTTTTTTTTTCTCCTGTTCTCCTTGCTAAAAAGAATAGAATGTCTTCATGAGCTGGTAAATACATCCTTGTATTTACCTAAACACAGTGTATAACTTTTGCAAATGTAGAAAAGCTTGATTTAAGTTTGAACATCCGCTAAAAATTAAATATCGGTGCATTAAAGCTGGAGATAGAGGAAGCAAGCGGACAAGTCTTGTGTGATGTAAAATAGTCTGGGAAAATGGGAATAAAGACAGAAACTCTGTGGAAACTCTCTGTTATTTATGGAAGGTTATTTCCTTACAGTATTGCAAAATTGACTTAAGCTTGTTCCTCTATGTACACTAACTCTGCTATGCCATCTTTGCTCTTTCATTGGAAATTTTTTCAAATGCATGAATCCCAAAAGTTTGCTCAGTGTGTTTATTTCGGTTATTTTTTTTCTCAACAGTGACCTCCAGTTAATTCTTGTTTGTCTATTTCTGCTTCCTTAACTAACACAGATCTAGTACATATTAAAACAAAACAAATAAATCAAACCTCTGATTTTTACCTCTGATTTTCTGAATCTCATTCTAATTCTTTCTGGTTACTTTTTTAACTGCCTAAGTATTTTTGTTAACTCATTAGTTATTGGGTTGTAAAATTGTGTTTGTTCTGATGCAAGACTTGCCTCGTTGTTAAAATAATTTGATCAGAATATGCTAGTAAATGAAGAGCAGGTAGGAAGGTACAATGAAGTCTAGCCACACTGTCCAAACTTGAGGTTCCCTATTTTAAATGTCCTAAACTTAAACGTCTTTTAAATGCACCATCTCTCCCTTTCATGATATAGGGAATTTAGATTCTCAAGTTACACTCAGTCATAGATTACTAATGATGTTAATACATACGTTATAATACATGCACAATCCCTCCCTCATCTGCATTTAATGACTTATTTAAGAATTTTAGGCTTAGCTTCAATTTTTGATCCAATCCCTTTTTGTTATGTATATGATTTTTTTTTTGTTTGGTTTATTTTTTTTAAAGGCAGTTATTTCCATTCTGTATGGATACAGTTCATCAGTGAAATAATTAACACCCCCCACTTTTTTTTTTCTGGGTGTTGATTTTTGTACCTGTTGGATTTCATTTATTGTGGCAGCAGTTGTCATGGTCAGACTCAAACCCCTGCGTTTGGTGCATACATATGTGTGTGTGTGTTTGTGTATATTTATCCCATTGCAAAGGTCACATTGCTGCCAATTTTGACAAATTGTTCATAAAGAACTACATGTCTTTTAGCACATAATCCTCAAAAAGGCCTTATTTGACAGCTGTCTGTGCATGCCGTAACTGCACCTTTACTAAAATGCTATCATGTAGCTTACAACAGCTCTTTTTATAAAAACATGTTTTTTACGTAGGTTGAATTGTGGCTAACCAGACCTCTCGTAATCAATTATGACAAAATCGACGATTTAGTTCTATCAAGCCAACATCTGTCTGCATCTTATTACGAAGTTTTAACCAGGGATATGCAGTCAACCAGGATGAAGTTTAGCTGAGCTACGGGTTCAGAGCGCCAGGAGATCATCCTGCTGTGTGTCTTCTCTGATGGACCTCTGAAAGCAAACAGGGACAGAACTGGAGTCAGAATTCTGCTTTTGTCTTGGGGTCTTAGTACACTTGGTGATGCAGATACCAACCAACTAGTTTGCACTCAATTCTGGGATCCTGTTCCTGAGCAGCCTGGAGAATGCATACTCTCAGTGCATGCACTGCTTGGCTAATTCTCAGTTTAGCCTGGAGAGCAAAGGCCATTTCTAAACCAGGTTCTAACAGAATATCCTTGCCATGTCTTCAAATGACATTTGCCTACCTGTGAACTGCTCCTACTTGACTTCAGCTGCTGCTGGCTCAGACTTTATACCTGTCTCTACGCACAGTAGTGCCTGTAAGTCTGTCAGCAGCGCCCCGCTGTATTTCCAACAGTGCCAATCTCTGCTGCCCTTTGATGCCTCTGCTGCTCCATGTGATTGCTAGACATTGCCGCTGCTATCCCGTCTGTCCTGTGTATGCACATCTGGGTGCGTGGGTGTGAGACAGAAAGGTGTTTATGGAAAACAACTCATAGAATAATAGAATAGTTTGGTTTGGAAGTGACCTGTAAAGGCCATCTAGTTCAACTCCGCTGCCATGGGCAGGGACATCTTCAACTAGATCAGATTGCTCAGAGCCCTGTCCAACCTGGCCTTGAGTGTTTCCAGGGATGAGGCATCTACCAACTCTCTGAGCAACCTGGGCCTGGGTTTCCCCAAATGATCCTTCGTGCTTACTTTTTCCATGCTCTGCCTAATCTCTTAGTTTGCCTCTTCTGTCTACATGCTTCCACTCATCCTCCAAGAGTGTTCTTTGCTGCCAATAAAAGCCAGTGGTTATTTAAATGTTGGGGTGTATTTAAATCAATGGAAGGGTACAAGATCTGAGTGTGAAAATCAGTTGCTTACCCTGTTTATACATAAACAGTATGATAAGGAAGGAATTAGATCTTTTGAACTCTTACACTGGTCAAAAGAAAGCAAAATTTTATCTCTGTCACTTACAGTATCGATTCTGTTGGCTGAAGGGTGAGAAGCATATGTTTTGTCCTTCAAGCATCACGTTTCTTATATTCATGACAAAAACCTTTTTACAGCCTTCTATAATTTTATTGCATGGTACTTCTAATTGTTTTGTTGTTGTTTTGTTTTGTTTTTTATTTTTAATATATATATTTAGGCCAAAAAAGTATAGTTCTGATCATCTTGATAACATAGGCTATTGCATCTTCCTGAGTTCTGTCTGAACTGAGGTATTGATGTTAGCATTTCAACATGAACATTTAGGAAAATATTAAATCATAGTATCATAGAATATCTCAAGTTGGAGGGGGTCCATAAACATCATTGAGTCCAACTCCCCATCTTCATCAAAATCTTGATCTCAAAATTGCCGATACTGGATATACTGCCAGGTAGCTTTGTATGCAGCTGTTACTGTCTCTGTCACTGTTCTCATTTCTTCTCACACTATCTTGGATGCCATCCTCCCCGTTTTAAATGATCCAGTCCCTTTTTTCCTTATTTGGAGTCATGTAATTCTTTTGGCGGTCCCTATTTAGGAATACTTTTTGATTCTCCTATCTAAATTGCCATAATCTCTTCAACACACTTGAAAACTGTCTTTGAAAATCATTAGTGTGCTTGTTTTATAAAGATATCACACACATTTATTTTTCTCCCAAACAGTATATAATAGAAAAATGGAATAATATTTATTTTTCTTAGTAGTCCAAGTTGGGTCTATCTGGAAAAAAACAAGCAGTGAACAACCCCGCCCCCTGACATTCCTGTTGTTTCTGTTGTCTAAAGGGAGACTTTTTCTGTGGATCTCGTTTTGTAACTTCAAAATGGGTACATTCAACTGAGGGAAAAATATAATTACTGTCCTTAAGATAATTTATCACCAAACTACATTTGTGACATCAGTCATTATGAGGTCTAATGCATGTAATTGGCAAATGTGTTTGCATCTCATACTTTATTCTAATTGACATCTACCATATTGCTGCTGACAGCTTTTCAGCCCAGATGAATGCTGTTTGCCAAGAGCTATTACTACTTTGCTGAGGTAGTCGTACATGGATACATTATAGTGAAGGTACAGAGTAAAAATTCCCTGGGTTTTTTTGACTGCTCAGGTGTCTGGGTTCACTAGTTCTGAATAGCGAGGCTTTGACATGCATCAAGTCGATTCTTGACAGTTTGATGATATGTCACTTCTGAGGGTTTGTACAGTACACCAAAAGAGGACCATTGAAATACTGAAAGGTTACTGTGTGCTTTGAAGCACTGATTATAATTAATGCAAGATGAAACTTTATAAATTAAATCTCTGAAGAAAAATGTTTTACTAAAGAAACTGCCATTAGACATTTTCTCTCCTGTGATAAGATTATGTTTTGTCATCAGTACTCATGCAAGAGGACAACGAAAGATAATTTTATGAGTTAGTGAAGGCCATAAGAAACATTAAATAGTCAGCACACCTACCACAGTGACATCCTGTCAAATCATTAATAGTGGCCTGTCACTCTTGGTGGACTAAATCATGATGAGCAGTTGCTCATATGTAAAGGTCTTGGATAATAAAGACAAATTAATTGTAGCTCTAGTGAGATCAGGGTGTTTATGTTTGGTATCTTGGCTATAATTAATTCACCAAAAATCTTTAGAGGAAAACAAAAGTTAGTGAAACACAGTATTATTGCATTAAAGTGGTTGCCCAGTTCAGATACAACAAGTATATTGAAAGTGTAAATCACGTTCAGTTGACACAATATAATGAACATTAAAATATGAAAGCTACAAATACAGTCAGGTTTTATAGACATTTGTACCTTAAAAAAAGAAATCCTTTGTTATCATCATTTGCAGTACTTTTTTCTTCCTATATATTAAGGCTTATTTTCTCCTTCTGCCAGAGCTCCTTGAAATTTCTTGAATATTAAAGACTACACATGGTCAAAATCAAGACAAAATTTTAAAGTTAAATTAAAGCAAAGTCTTATTTCATAATTTGAAGGTGCTATTAGGTTCAAGTGTATTTTAAGTTGCTGGTTTCTGTGGTGTTCTTTGCAAGTTCCAATAATCAATAACTTTTAAAAAACAAAATTTCATTTTATTTTAATACACCTTACAGGTTCAGCAGCTAAAAGGCAGCTGAGAGCACTGTACTTGAAATATGTTGTCCACAGTAGATGGAATATTCTGGGTTCATTCAGTCATATCTGGGTTTTATTTAAAGAAACTACAGTTTACAAGGGAAATAAGTGCCTAGAAACTTTCCGCCTTTTTTCATAAAAGAAGAATTAATTTAGACAAACGTTTTTAGCTTTAGTAAGCTCTAAGTGTTTACAAGTAAGTATCGTTTAAACTTTTCTGGTCGTGTGTAGCAAGCCTTTTTCGCACGTTCTTATTTCATACCATGCTTATAATAATATATTGATTAAATTGCTATTGCTCTAACTCTCCCTTCCTACCCAGCATGAAATTGCGTCATGAACTCTTTATCTCTTCATAATAACTGGCAGCATACGTATTGTTTAAAGAATTATCTATATGATATTTTCATAGTGTACAAGTGTGAGGCATGTGGGCTTCCACAGACCACGTTTAACATAATAATGTAACTACCAAATCTGGTGCAATTTATTTCTTCCTTTTGGCAATTTCAGAGTCAAGTTTCTAAATCTTCTTGGTATCAAAGCCACATTTCCATGTTTAGTTATGCAGCAATAAAGACTTATGATTAGATTCTTCATAAATAAAGTAGTTTGATATTTTCAAACAGCAAGCTTACACACTCCTTTTTATCTTAAGACGACCACGTTTTGCAGTTTCATGCTTCTTCACAGTCATTTTCTCAGAGATATTATTGGAAATGAGCTTCATATTTTTAAGATGGTAATTGGATATAATTTTCCTACAGAGGCCACGTTTTCTATAACATACACTGTACAAGAGAGCTGTATTTATACTTGTAGAAAATGAAATCATGTCTTCCAAATTTTAAAAGGCAAGAAATGATAGCAACAATAAATATGATCATCTCGTTTATATAAAACTCTGAAAATGTGTCACTTACACTGTAAATGTAATCCATAATCAAAAGAAATGCGTCTGAAGGTTGCCTTAATTACCTGCATGGAAAATAATTGAAAACAATTGTGAGAAACCATCAAAGTAGACATTCTAAGAAATCTATGCAAATTTTTTTTTAGCATTGTGCTAGGAGATAGATAGCAACTATTCACAAACTTTAAATGACACAAAGTTTCTTATACTTTGCATCTGCTTTTTGCAAAACACCATTCACCCATTCCCTGTGTGCGTCTGTTTCATATAGCAATACCTATCTGAGATGGAATTCAGCTTTGCATATATTTAAAATATATGATAAATAGCCATATGTAAATGGTAGAGTGTTATTTTTTTTATTATTTTTTTTTTCAAATTTTCAAAATCTCTCTAAATAAATACTCACTATAATTTTAGGTTTTATCACGGAATTATTATATGGATCAGAAAGGACATACAGAGGCCACCTAGTCCAACATCCTACTCAAAACAAGCATAATGACATGGGGGATGGCTGTGGCTGTGTCAGGTTGAGTCTTGAACATCCCCATGATGGATTCCACCACCTCCCTGGGCAACCTGTTGCTCACTTTAACCACCATCATGCTAATACTGCGCCCATCCCAAGTATTTAACTGAACTTTCTCACGTTTCCATTTGTGTTAGCTACGTCTTGTCCTGTCACCATGCACCTCTGACAGGAGTCTGGCATCACCTTCTGATGAGGTAGTTGTAGTTAGTGATAAGGTCTCCCCTTAGCTTTCTCTTCTCCAAGCTGAGCAGGCCCAGTTCTCTTGGCCTCGTACGCTGTGCTTTCTGGTCCCCTGACCATCCTGTTGGCCTGCTGTTGGAGTCACTCAGTATGTTGATAGCCTTCATCGACTAGGGAGCCCAGACCTGGGCATAGTACTCCAAATGTGGTCTTAGAAGTGCCAAACAGAGGGGAAGGCCTCCCACCCGGGCCCATGGCTTTGCGTACCCCTTCTTCCTCTCCTCTGCGTCCTGCTTCGTGCCCACAGACTCTCCGAGGGGGCTCAGGGACCTGGGAGGCTGTTACGGCCCAGTCTGACTACATTGGGCCTGGGAGAGGTTCGCAATGATTTCCAAGTGTGAGATTAAGACACAAAGAAGGTCACATGCCCCTCACTGCAGATTTATTGTTATTCCCCAGCAACAGTCACTAAGACGAGCAATCAAGATGGAAGTAGAGGAAAGGCAGAAAGGAGAAGCAGTATTACGGAGCACACCAAGAGTATAGCCACCACCACAGGCCTGAGGACATCTTGGCAGTCCTCTGGAATTTCAGCGGTGTCCCATTGATCCATGGTTCTCAAGTCGGGATGATGGTGGGGGTTCCAGTTCCCAAATTGTGGTGGGTCACCACACCAGTTATAGTCCAGGTCGGTCCATAGCTTGACCAATCAGCGCGACGGTGGTCTTTGCCCAGCTAATTGTTGTTTGATATGGTCGTCGTATGGGCTCTTCCTGCCTTTGGTGCTTGGGCAGCGCTTGGCTCAGCACAGTTGTGTCCCTTAGTGAGTCTGGGGTTAACAGGGTCTGGCTGCTCTGATAATCAAAGGCCTGCACCCTTTTCAGCTGGGGGCAATCTTGGTGACTGATAAGCAAAAGAATGGTCTGCAGAAGGTGCTAAATAGACACAAGCAAGCTTCTTATCATCCCGAGAGCCTGCTGTTGATTTGCAGAAGCTTAAGTGAGCTTTGAGACAATTATTTTGAGGTTCCTGTCTCTCACAGAGACTTGAGGAGAAGCCTCACCGGGGGAAAAAGGCATGGAGTACCTCAGCTTTTTGCCCATCGCTTGTCACTAGGCCCCTTGACCCGACAGAGCAGTGGTGACAGCCTCCCTGAGCCAGAGACTTTTTTTTCAGCCTGAAACTGCATGGTTTAAGAGAAACAGCCTGTGGTTAGGTGTAAATTGCACATAAGGAGGGAGAAGTTTATGAGGCTCTGTATGGAGCCAGCCACCGCCGCCGGTGGGAAGAGCAGAGCAGGCTGAGGGAGGCCATGGGGTAAAATTCAGCGGGTGCGAGAGGTGAGTCTTCAACTTTCTCACTGCAAGGGTTTTAGGAAACGGTAATGGTTTCTACGCAGGTTACCATTTTGTCATGGAGAGAGAAATAAAAGAGAGTTTAAAAAGCTCAGCCTTAGAGAGGGAAAAGGGGTGGAGTTTTTTGGTGGTTTTTGGTGTTTGTTGTTTTTTTTTTTTTGTGGGGGGGAGGACAGGGGTGGATAGCTTTTCAGTTTTTATTATTTAGTTTTATTTTATTTATCTATGAGCTTCATGAGGGATGTTGGGTAGAAGCCCAAGCATGTGTTGCTGGAAGATAAGAAAAATAAAGCGAAAAAAGGAGACCGGAACGAACAGATAATTTTTTTCTAACTCTGTTTTGATAGATATTCCTTATCTGGGACGCTATTATCATGGAAGTAGTAGAATTACAGGGCCGAACTGCTTTTCTTAGGGTCATTTTACATGTTAAGGGTGGGGTATTAAAGAGAAGGGAAGCCAAAGAAAGTCTTATGAAAAAAAGTAATCTAATACTTAAACGAGGTACAGATGTTAACGTGGTCTTCTCGACAGGGGTAGCCAATATTTCTCATTTTTTTTATATGCTAAAGGGGCTATTATCCCAAGGCCTTGTTTAAGCAGAAGGCTGTGCCAGCAGGGAGGAAAAGGGAAAAGATGGGCTTCAGTGCATTTGTTTTAGATGTATCTTCTTACGTTACTCTTTCCTTATGTGCTGAAGAATAATTTCGCTCATAACCCAGTAGCAGAGGTATACGGCACATACCAAGGTCTGTGGAAGGTTGCAGTCCCCAGTTTCCATCCTAATGGTAAGGAAAAGTGAATTAAGCTGATACTCCAGAGAGGGTGTCCCGGTTCTGGCGGCGATAGGGTTTATTTTCCTCAGCTGTGGCAGGGACACAGGTATTCCATGCCCTGGGAGCCATGCCTGGCCTGTGGCCGGGAGGCGGCGGGAAGTCGCTGCTGGGAGAGGGGCTAGGGGGTGTCCCAGGACCGGTGGGTGAGCGATGGTACCGTCTTCATGTTTGTACAGTCCTCTGTCCATGTTATTGTTGTTTTCTTGTTCCCTCTACTGTTCTGTTAAACTGCCTTTGCCTCAGCCCACGAGTTTTGCCTTTTTCCCTCCGCTTTTCCCTCAGAGCGGCCGCTTGGTTCTTTGTTGCCGGCTGAGGCGGGACCACGACAGAGGGGGAGAAAAAGGAGGGCAAAACTGAGCTGGAGCAGCACAGAAGCTGAAAAAAACACAGGCGACAAAGGCATATAAAATGATTTGTTGCTGTGATCACGTAGTTCCTGAATTTATAGAAGAGGTAGCGGGGTCAGTGCCCACGTCCTTCACCAGCTTCTGTGGCAGGGTAAAGGAGCAGCAAACAGCGTGGCACTCGCTGTCGAGCTTGCTTTATTAACATCAGAGGAATGGTGGGGCAAATCCATGTACAGGTGCATAAAACCTTAAAAATGAAACATAAACAGTTAATTACCTATGTCTGCTAGCCTGTTTGGGTGATGTAAATAGTGTGCAGAAAGGGATAGAAAATTCAGGGGCCGGTATTGGAATCTAAGGTGAGCGATATGTTAGAATGCAATGACTTTAGCTATTAAAACTAATTACACAGAAACTCATGCCACCTTTTAGAAAAATCAGGACAAATTATCTAACTGCAAGGCTATCTCAACTAGAAACAAAGAACTCTCTCCTTTCAGGTCTTGATTTTGTGCAGAGTTATTGCCTGTATGATTTATAAAGCTGGAAGATACGCGTGCATGGAAAAAACAAACCTTTACCTGATGTAACATGTGTAATGTATGTTACGTTATTATTATTTACATGATGTAACAATATACTTGAGAACTAAACGATGGTGACATTTCAAAAGCTCAGAAAGGGGCTGAGAGTAAGACCTGAAGAAATATCCAAAGAATTGTAGATAGTTCTCTTAACTGAATTTCCTTGAGGGATCTTAAATTATCAAACTGTTCTTTCAAAGCAACTATAAGAGATGGTGAGAATGAACAGCTAGCTCAAATTCGTAGGAACAAGTCAGACCTACCCTGTCTCTTTAAAAAATATTGCAGCAAGCCTTAAGGGGTGGAAGAGATACGATATAACTTGAATTTAGTAAACTGCAGTTTTGATAATCTCACATAGCATTCGCTTATGGAAGCCAGGGAGCTGTAGTCTAGATAAGTCTGGTCAAAGGTTAGTATACAAGTTTTTTGGGGGAAAAAAAAGAAAAGTTTTTTATTTATTCATAGTCATTCTGTTCCCTAGTGACCAGGACTGGGGAGGAGTGTAATTCCATGAGAGTCTGTACTGGGTCTGAGGTTATTCCATAACTTAGTTGGTAGTTTTGATAATAGAGTAGATGCTAATCTTGCTGCAGTCGTATTAGAAGACAGGACTTGAGTTCAAAGCAATTACAATAAATTCCAGAAATAATAGACATATGGTTTGGTAAGAACAAGTGCAGGCACTTAGTAGGGTTAATTAATTGCACAAATACTAAATGGTTAATCTCCTCTAATGCTTCAGGAAAGAATACAGGGACAGTATATTCACCAAGTTGTACTCTTACATGTACAGCTGGTTGCAGCCATTTTGCTTTCTTCCACAAGTGTTTGCCCTCCCTTCCTATCAGCAGTCGCAGAGCTTCAGAAGTGCTAAAGTGCCTGGCAGACGTCCTTTGGCAAATCTGAAAACATTTCATGCCTCCATCACCCTTTATGAATTTGGGGCACAGCATGCTAATTTCTACCTACCCGTTTACTGGGTTGCTAGTCTGTGGCAGAGGTACGAGGGGTGGAGTATCTGAGACTGCTGAAACGAAATCTACTAGAGCTCTTTCTCCACAAATCTTCAGGAATGTAATATGTGAGCATCCAGTGGAGCAACTTGTAGGTTGTCTAAGTTTTGAAAAAGGACAAACAATACGTTATACCTAGTTATTGATAGTTCATGAAATTATTAAAGGCATTGAAAGAAGACTTAGATCCAGGAAATTAGAAGAGTGAGGATAGGTATATACAAAATTTTTGCGAAAGGAGATCAGCATGAACTTTGTTATCTCCACTTTAGATATGGCAAGAAGTAGCGGGTTTAATTTGCAAAGAAAGAATTTGATAAGAAAAAAGGTCTTTGAAAAGTAAGAATGGTTAACCCCCTGGAGCAGATTTTTATTTTTTTTTTATTTTTTTTTTTTTTTTTGGATCTGGGGAATAGTCCAGCTTTGACTTCAGCTATTCAAGGAGAGATTGAACTGGCATTTGTCAGTACTGGTTTAGGTGGGAAGCAAGATACAGCTGAACCCTGCTTTCTATAAGAAATGCCAATATCTGTAAACAGGCCCTCTGTATGCCTTATTTCTGTCACTTCTTAAGTCACTTTGTGCAGAATTCTGGCAAGTATGTAATTAGGAACCAGGAGAAGGAATAGAAGCTGCTGCTTCTGTTTCTACTGAAAAGCCAAATAAAAAATTATGAATTTTTAGGGATACTGTTAAAATAAACATGACTGTTTATTTCACGTATTCTATATACTACAGCTGTTCTGCATGCTGAATGGAAACCTGCTTGTGCTATTTTGGAAGGCTGGACTGCTTTCCTCTGTGGTCGTTTTGTTTCTCCTCTCAGGCCACCAGTTGGCTGTTTAGGTGTAACGATAGCAGCTGTTTGATTCTAGTTGCCAGCCTTAAGATTGAAAGACTCTGGAATCACTTGGGTACTACAGGATTAAATGAAGACAAAATATAAATTTAAATATAAATTTTTGTCTTCTGTAATGTGATGATTGCATATTGATGCGTAATGGTAGGGACTTTGTAGTGAATTACTGCTCAACGTATTTTTTTATTATTCATTTGGTTTATGTTATTTTTTGTATTTAATTGTACTTGCTCTCTACTGGTTATTTCCTAGGTGTATCTACATAGAGACAGAAAATTAATCACAGGAACAGAACGCACTCTGGATTTTCTTCTGATGTGCAGACTGAAGAATTGAATCCACTTACAGCACCGCCTTCCTGTAAGTAGGCTCAGTCAGTGTGAAACACGTTGTATATAATTTTGTTGGGTTCCTGGGTAGTTCGGTACTCTACAAGGAAAATTGCTAATTTAGTATTCTACCAGAGAAACACTGCCATATATTTATGTGCACACATAAAGAACAATGCGAAGGCTTAAAGAACCTTCTGACAGATGTTCGTTCCCCCACTGTCTTTTCTGAAATGCAGATTGAGAAAGGAAAATCAAGAGTCACAGACGCTATTAGGCAGTTTTCAGAAGTAGTAACTCTGGGAGATGTAACATTGAAGTTATAAGGCAAGAAAAGCAAGAAATAGAGCTGCAACATGAAGGGGCTGTAGGGGTAGCTGTATTTACTTTGTTCTTACCACCTTTGCTCTGTGTGACTAAGACTGACAACTAATTGTAATCTCTGCTGGCTTTTAAATTAGTATTATTTCATAGCGCGGTTTTACAACAGCACCAACTGGCGCAGCATACACTTATTGTCCATGGTTACTCCTGGTTATGTGCCTCACAGTTAATATCAAGGGACACAGAAAAATAATTCTGAGATGGATAGAACGACAGTTTAGGAATCTGTTGTGATTAGTAAATGTTGAGGTTTTTTTTAAATTGAATTCTATCACTACTACAAGCTGACATATAAACCTCCTTATTGTTACGGGAATGATGGGCTATTTTGAATTCACAGAGTATCCAGCTGTATAAATTTGGGTCTTTGAGAAAAGAAAGAGAATTCAGTTGTTTGTAACAGGTATTTGGGTTGGCATACTAGTTTTATGGATTCAGAGTTACAACTTGCACAGATAAAAGAACACCATAGAGGTTTTGTGGTTTTTTTTAACGTTTTAAAAAAAAAAAAAAAAAAAGAAAATATTGTACTGGCTTTTTTGATAGGCTGTCATTATATATGGTTGAAATGTGTAGATGTGCAAATTCTTCTAGATGATAAAAATAGAGTGGGTTGATTAGGGGATCATTTACCTATATTCTTTAGAAGTTTGACTCCTTGAAATAATTGAAATTCAGAGATTGATGTTAACTGGAGTATTCAGTGCAAAGGAACTAAATTATAAGTCCAAAATTACGAAACGAGAATTTTTATTGTATTGAGCATTTAACACTGTTAGGGTCAAACATATCAGCGTAATTTCTGCACTTTATTTTCTGTTGTATCATAATATATCCACATCTACTGAAAAGACTCTTAAATAACCTGTAGTATTGTGAGTTGTTTTGTAGGATTTTTTTTGCGTAAAGTTGACTTTTTGCAGGGTTCTAGGGATTGCAGCTTGCCATCTGTTGCTTAAATCTCTGTACATTTCTGCTGCATTGAATGGATCATCATTTTAGCCCGGCTTCATGATTCGGAAATAGGAAGAGATGCTTGTGAGAGTGCAAGGTTATGTCAGTGCTCATTTGTTTATATCTGCACTCATTCATTCTGGAAGGGGTGGCATTTTGGAAAAGAAGGGAAAGTTCTCAATACTGTGTTTTTCTAAAACTTGCATGGAAACGAGTGGCTGAGCGGAGGACAGGGAGTCATGTCCTGACTGACGGTCTATAGTGTGAGTTCAAACTATATGGGACAGGGGAGTAAAAATTAATAGTTAGCTCTGTTATGGGAGAAACTTCAGCTGGAGCTTAACACTTTCTGACATAGTAAAAGCATTCGACTAAAAGTTGGAAATTTGTCAGAAGCAAAGTATCATATGTTTTCTCATGCTTGGTGAAAATTCTTGTTTACAATGGCTACGATGAGCACTGCTCGCAGACCTTTTCAGCTTGGGTAGTCAAAACCCGATGCCCCCAGCGGAACGCTGGTATTATTTATAAGCACATGGAGATGTAGCTGGAGGAACTGAGCTCCATGTAATGCCTGAGTGCAGTCAAGTGAATGAAGCGTTTGCCTCTTGTTCTCAGCTTTCTGTTTGGTGTTTTAGGTATGTTTGTAATACTTCAACAGGCTTTTAATGGCAGAGCTGTTTTTCAGTCGTAACCATTTGTGTATGAAATAATTGAAGTTCGTACAATAAAGCATAGTTCAATTTACTTGAACATGTAAATTGGCTCGTTTATGAGTCACTTGTGCGTGACTGGTACGGCAGTATTCCACATGATAAGTTAGGAAGTATACAGTAATTGACATATAATAATATTGAAACAGATTGTCCAATACGTTTATTTCTTTGGCAAAAATTGATCGATCTTAATTTGTCAAATTTGGTACTGCTCTCTCATTGAAGTGAAAGTATACTTATTAAAATAGCAGCGACTCTGAAGCCTAGCGTGTTAAAATTTGATAATTCCTTTTGTCAAAGAAACAAATCATGAGATTAACTCAAGAGTCCTTGGTAAATTTAAAGTGCAAGGTAGTGGGAACACAAAAAAATGCTTTATGATGAGTTTTTGTCAATCTGTATAATTTTTCAGTTAAGCAGTCATAAATCAAGGAATATTGTATTTTTTGAGGCTCATTAAAGAGACATTATACATTAGAATAGTGAGGCAGTCAGCATAATGAAATGATGAATGCCTATAACTATCTGTATGTAAATGACGTGAGACAGATTTGCTGGTGCTACAGAGGAGAATAACAATCTATTTGACAGTTCCCTGTAGGTGCTACTTCTGGATACAAGTGACAGATGTTAAATGTAAACCTCTTCAACAGCAAGCACTTATTAGCACTCAGTGGGGAAAAAATGGCAATATAGCATAAGACAAATAGCAGATAATGCCATTCAAATAACTTTGTTCTTACAAAGCTTTATTGCCAATGTGTTAAAAGTCTGGGAGGTTGGTTTTCTTGTTTGTTTGTTTGCTTTCCTTGACAAAGATTGGGTAGGTAAGGGAATGTTTTGGAGTTTAGAAAATGGTAATTTGAAATACTTAAGAAAATTCACTCAATATTATGGGGACGCTTGATGGAAAATATAAGTTTATGCTCTTTCATCAACAGACATGTTTTGAAATGTTATTTAGCAAATCATTATTATCTTTGGTAAATGTCATTACTATGTGTGTTTGCTGACATTACTTGATTTACCAAATTAGTTTTTATTGTTTCTTTTTTTTTTTTTCCCCCCCATGATAGAATGGAAAAGTGGTCTTTCAGATCTGTACTTTTGATGGAAACAGGGCAGAAGTAGTTAATGAAACCAGGTTAGCAATAGCAAATACTTTTTATGATATCCTATGATTTTATTTCTAGGCCATTTGTCTCAGTCCTAGCCTGAGATGCTGCTCCTAGAAGTCTAAAATATTAATCTGTGTGAGATTCGCATTTCAATAATAATCCAACTCTTCATCAGAGATCAGCGTTAAAGTAGTTCAGGAGACTATCAAAAACACTTGATTTATTTCTTATCCTACTTTGTAATAGATTAGGTTAGGGATTTATATTTCTTTAAAGTATGAATCTAGGCACATGAATTGATTTTTCAAATTGTCAATGCTTACTTTAAGGCTTTTTTTTTGAGATAGCCTGTCCTTAATATTTTTTTTTCTCTCTGCCAGCCAAACTACTGCTTGAAAGGGCAGAGATTAAGCCAACGCTAAGAGTGATGCAATGTCTACAGGTTTAGATTCCGTATGGCCTTATGTCTTTTAGTATTATGAAATCTGTGACACTATTTGTGCTTTTTCTTTGTTATCTTTTGTCAGCTGCTAAAGCTACCTGGTGTTGCTTGCACTAAATCTCTTCAGAACTTAGTGTTTCACTGCACCGCTGCAGATTTGTAATCCTCTTCCATGGTGTTAAATTATCAGCCACATATGCACCGCGTCTGACTTACTGGACGTATTTATTGTTCCCCTGGCTACTGTGCTTGCTAATTTGTTTCTTTATTGCTTTGCCTTGAGTTAGGGAATACTCGCCCTCTGTCCCCTGAATTCTTAAACGAATAGCTAAAGTTCATTCCTACATACTTTTTGCTATTAGTTCTCACTTTTGCAATTCAAATCTAGATGATTTTCTCACGTAGACCCTGATCCATGTTCATGTAAAATGTCTGAAGTTCAAGAATGCAGAATGCGAATATCATCTCAGTGGGGAAAGGAGAGTAAAAGCACATTTTATGAGAGAATTTAAGCAGTAATCCGTGACTGTAACAGACTTCTCATTTAACTAGATGTTGTTTGGAAGTAAGGAGGAGTTTTTAAGTCCAGGAAATGTATTTTGCATGTGCTGGCTCAACATTTGCTCCCTTTCCTTCTCTCCTCTTCTGTTTTCAGCTGTCCTATGTTAGATCCCTCTTACGTTAGATCCCACAGGTTTTTTTAAAAAACCATCTTGCCTATCTGGTTGATCAGACCTCTGAAAAGTGAAAACATCTAACATCTACCTTTCCATGGTAGATCAACAAAATTGGGCCATGTGCTATATGTTAAAAAAAAAAAAAAATCAGCAACAGGTGTTCTATTGAAACCTCCTAAAATTATGGCCATTTTGAATAGTATATATTTTGAAATATTATATATATTTGAATATTATGTATTTTGAATATACCCCAAAATGGAAGAACCAAACCAGCCTTTTTCATTCAACCATTTAGGGCTTCTCTGATGCTAAACACAGGAACTGAGATCAGAGATTCCTGCATCTGACATTAAATTCTCTCTGTCCCTCTGAGGTTGGTCCCATATAATCCTGTATGGTCCTATATGATGCTGTTTAAAACCCTAGAAATGAGTCTTTTAGTGGTGTTTCTAAGGTAATGTCAGTGTATGTAAGTTATTCACCAGTTCTAAGTATACACTTCATACATAAATATAATTACAGACTTTATAGACTATATAAATGTATTGCCTCAGTATACGCTAAGTATACACAGTATA
The DNA here is from genome assembly GCA_009819605.1 of Sterna hirundo. NCBI lineage: Eukaryota > Metazoa > Chordata > Aves > Charadriiformes > Laridae > Sterna > Sterna hirundo. Next base: position 4,078,535 of record CM020441.1, read on the forward strand.
TGCATGCCTGTAAATATAGACTAAATGTACATTATATAAATAAATGTTTAATACAATATTATTTTTAGGAAAACAACTACGGGTTAATAATTTAGCATATAATGTAATTGCTTCCAGTACTTTGAAAAAATTGCTTTAAAATGACTCATCGAATTTTTTTGGCTAATCAGAAAGCATACTGAAACATAAATGTTTCATTGCCTCATTACCTCTGTTCCGTGTAAGTAATAAACTAAACACAATGACATCTAGGTAAACTGCTGAAGAATGATGCATTTTTTGAAATATTGTAAGTCAAATCATCAAGGAAAAAACATACTAAAGAAAATTAAAATACGTGTATATGGTAGGTTGAGAGCTTTAATGCACTGTCATTGCATTTTCATATCAATTTACTTCTTAGTTGTACTTGAGTAATTATTAACTAAGCTTAACATTAGATAGATATCAGCATTATTTCTTTATGTATCAGTTGAATCTGACTGGTAATCTAAAAATAGTTATAATTTCAAGTCTAATGACTTTGTCAGTTATATTTATCTGAACTATTAATTGCAAAAAAAATTGAAATCTCTTGGATATTGTTTCTCTTTTACTTAAAGAAATCCCTTTGCAGAATGTAATAAGGAAGTGTTATGATGCTCATCCAACTATTTCAGCTGTTTATTTTTTTTAAGAGCTGGATAATATGTTTAAATGATATTGAATGACAGTTGCATGAGCTGAGTTCTGCTGTGTAAATGTGCTGGTAGAGTACAAAAGTAAAACATAAAACTATGGTATATAATGTTTCATTAATGCCTATTTCAAGTAATCAAACAGTTGAAACCATTTTGTGTTTTATTCTAATGGCAATATTTCTACACAAATAATATTTTGGGTTAACTGAACTGCTACAAACAAAACACTTCTGGATTTGTCAAACTTAAAAATGAAAAAAGTCTTATGAGCCCATTCCAGGAGGCTTGGCCTCTTTCAGCTTTTACAGAAAACATTTATAATTTCGCTTGTATAAGGGCATTCTGATTGAACCAAAAACCTTCACAAGTGGTGTCAAATTAAAGAATAATAATGCTTATCTGGGAAAAAGGATGAGGGGAAGGAAAGCATGTATTCAGGCAACCTGTCAAACAGTTGTATTTGACAACTTTTGTTTATTTAATTGTTTGCATTAAATATTAGTATAATCCACAAATATGGGTCGATGTACAGAACTGCTCATACATAGCATGTTAGGTCTCAAAACTAGATCAAACTGAAAAAAAAAAAATAAAATCATACATATTCAGCAAAAGGTCCCAGTGCTATCAAGGTGAAGGGGACCTAAAATTTACACGTGGGTCTGGCAGAGAGTTCTCCTTGAACAGAGAGCTGAAACTGTTCTCCAGGCCTTCCAACATACAAGCATAATTTTATGGTAACGATGAAAGGAGACTCATAAGGGTTGGTTGCCTCACTGATGCTTGCAAAATTTGATAGCCCAGCAGCAGGAGCCACTGTGAGTTGTCATTCTCTCCATTTGTCACTCCGTGCTTTATCTTTTTAATAAGCAGGAGACAGTTTTAGAACTTCATTGCCAAGAGTTGAAAGTTAAGGCAGGACTATGGAAAATATGGATATGGAAATGAGTGAGAGTTTTATCTTAAGACTTTTTGAGATTTCAAGAATGTAGAATATATTTAGTAGTCTCAAAACATTCCTTTGTTTTCCCATTTTGAGATAGAGAAGGATTTTTACCATAGTGGCTTTTTGTGAAGAGAAAATAGAAAGACAAAAAGATTTATGACTAGTATTGAAAATGCCGTAGACTGAGCAATTGGACTGCAATGTATTCTAGGTTTCCTCTTCAGCCATTGTAAAATTTTGACATTCAAAACTGAGTCTGAAGGTGAAGGATTGTGGGGAAGACAAGTAAAATTGTAACTAAATGCAAGAAAACAGTAAAAAAGAACAAACAGTGGGGAAAATATGACTGTGGACAGTATTGAAGAGGATGAGATGAAAGGATGCTTGAAAGGGAGAAAGATAAGGAGAGAGAACTTTTTTTTCCATCTTAATTTTAGAGACTGCCCTAACCTTAGGTAAACTGTTTGACATTGCTAAGCAGAAGCAATTATCTGTTTTACTGAAGGGATTTCCACCTGAAAGGGATGGAAATTAGAAAATGAAAAGATGAAAAAACTGGCATACGAATACTGCACTAGAGAGTATGTATTTAAAGTCAATCAAGTAAATCCAGATGAGAGGCACCATTTGGTAGCAATAGTAGCAAAACTAACATAAATATTATTTTTCTAAAAATGTCTTCAAATATAATTAAATATATATATATAGTTATATTTAATGTCCTTCTATATGTATCTGTATATACATTGATTTATATAGCCTAGTATGGATGCATCATTGGAAACTGAGTTTCATTACCTACATTTATTTTCTGGTGAACTTCTCTGCCAAAACTTTAATAAAGTTTTCCTCCTCACAGTTGCATTTTATCATTATATTTGAGTGATAAACCTGTAGTAGTCCCCTTGCAGCGTGTTTGCGTAGTAGCCTAGAATACCTCACATTTTCTCCTCATCTACTGCACCAGACAAAGCTAGCTTGAATAAATACATAGTCTTTTAGGTTTTTTTGAAATTAATTTGAGATAGATGAGAAGAACAGAAAAAAATAGCTTAGATTAAAATGAAAAATATAACCTTTTTAATTCTGAAATGAATAAAATCAGCTTTTTTCTACTTGCTGCACGTGAAGGAGTTTGCACAAAATCTTCTAAGTAGTTTTAGATTCATGAGATGCTGGAGTGGATCTCCCTCATAGCCATTTTTATTTTAGTAGATTTATTTCTATAGTAATTGACTGAAGAAAACAGGCTCCACTTCTCTCTTATGTCTGAGAAGACTTAATTCTACTTTTTCACAAGAGTAACTGTGAGGCTGCACTTCTTTCTGGAAAGGAGAGAGTAATTGAGGTTTCCCTAAATCCTGTGTTTTTCTACTGTATGTCCAAAACTTAATTTTTTTAATGGAGTATAAACACTAATATAATTTTAATTCTACTATTAGTGTCCATGTAATTTTGAAGTGAAGACAAAAACCTGGGAATGAAAAATCTCTGACATAACTTTCCTAGGATTACCATTGCTTTAAAATTGAAGATTCATTTATGACTCTTTCTGGATTGTATCCTGCTGGGGACAGAAGAATTGATAGGTTCTTTTCCCTCTGCTGTGCAAAGCAAAACAAAACAGAATAAAAACACAATCAGCAGCATAAGTAACTAAAAAAAAAAAAAAAAAAGACAGAAATAATCTAATTTGGTTCTAATCTCCTGAACTCTACCTCGTTCTTTTAAGTTCTTGAAAAATAACTTACCAGTGCGGTGGTGGTCTTCCAAGGATGACAACAATCCTAGATAAAGTTTTTCTTTGTCAATGTAATTCTCTATCAGATCACTGTTGTGCTGTATTTGAACAGGTTGCTCAGACCTGCTGACTAGAAACTCAGAGCTGAATATTTGTAGTGATGAGAAAGGTTCCTTAGTCTCTTCTCTGGTTTCCTTACAGACAGGTTATAAGCGTTATTACTTTTTTTTATTCATTCGTAGAGATTGTTTTCTTAACATTTCTTGTCCTTCTAAATATATTTGCTTATAGGAAAACTAGTAGAAAATAGTTTTCTACCTTTTGCGAATGAAATCTTGGATTAAATGGTTGGTAGAGGTATCTGTCAGAAATTGCTACTATTGACAGAGCTCCATACAAAGATTCTAATGAAGAATTCAGTATAATAAAAGTGTATGACAGTTCAAATGGTATCTGTGACCTGGGTTCCAGTAAAAACTTTACACCATTAAAAATCGAGAGAGAGAAGGGAAAAGGCAGTTAATGTGACTAATATTTTCATAACTCATTTTAAGAGTGAACTTATTTTTTAGCTGAGTTGGAAACTCAGGTAAGATCATAATAAGGAATAACTTGAAGTTTATAGAGTAAACAAACATACAGAAGCTGTTAGGACAATGGAATTTGTGGATGTTAAGGTTGAGAAGGCTGTGTTTTTTAACATGCTGTAGGTTAGACATTAATATCAATCTGAATTTCATACCGTTATATATGCGTGTATGTGTGTCCATGTAGATTTAAAATTAAATTCTCCATGTTGAGTCTTATTTCGCGAGTAGGAAATAACATGATCTTGCAAGAAAATATTGAGGTAGTGAGTTATATTACTGCTAACATAAGAAACAAAACCAGGAGTAATTTAACCCCACAAGCTTCTGTATTTGCACAGATTTCTTGAAGGCAAAATGCAAAATTTTGGAAGTTAATTATTCGGAAACATATTAAAGAAAAAAACCCAGTTGTTCCTATTTTTTTCCATATGTGCCTGTCATCTTCATGAAAGACTTAGGTTCAGTCCCATAACCATGTAAAGACATGGAAACTATGAATATTTGTGATTTTGTTTCGGATTATAGCTGTTTTGTATAAACTGCTTTGATATCTCTGGTACTGTACATATTCTCAAGCAATTTTTTTTTCAGTTGTTAGCAGCAAGACAGGAGCTCTCATCTTTTGTTAATACTAAGGTATTTCATAAACAGGCTGAGTACTTTTTTTGCTTAGTCCTGTGTGTCTCACTGGAAGGATAATTATTGTTTTCATATTACTTTCTGGTGATCTCAGTAAGGATAAACACATGCACAGAAGGTAAACAGGGCATGAATACAAAAACAATATTACGTCTCCAGCTAATAACGCTGTAAGTGGTGGCATCAGATTTCTTTCTTGCCTTCATTTTGGTTTGTTTGCATTTTACTGTGGTTTTTATCACATTTATTTAAATTCTAATTCTGATTTCAGTAGGACCCGTTCACTTGAGAGTGTAAATCACACTGATTTATATCTACCTGTTTACATAATAAAATACATACAATACAGTTTCTTAGGATTCAGTAGGACTGTTCTCTTGAACAGTAATCACATTAGAAATATACAACGTATATCACACACTGGCTCGTTATGGGAGATACTACTACAACTTCTTCCTACACTCGCTTTAGCACACCCATAAAGTTTTTATAAATTCTGTTAATTTATAACGGTGTGTTTTAGGAGTCAGATCTATGTTACTCTTACTACTTTCCCTTGATCATTACACTTGAAAAACTAGTCTTGGTGAAGTCCCTGCCCAAATTAACTATTTATAGATAGTGGTGTCTTAGTTCTTCAAAACTACTCATTTTCTCCTCTCTTTCTCCAGCACTTTGAATTTGTGATATGTTCAATAGTTTTGAAAGATTTAAATTTCTCAAACATTAAATTATTAAAATGCCTCTAAATTCTACATATTTCAAATTGTAACAGAAAACTTCAAACGGATGCAGAATCTGTGAACAGTTATCAAATTTATTTAAATATAAAAAAAAAAAAAATCACTGTGGTTGGCACTGCAAAATTCTTCTGCTGGTGCTGCCCTACTGGGATGTAGTACATAGCTTTCTTTTCTGCTTGATGATTGTCTGGGCAGGAGAATGGACCAGATTAATTACTAAGATTCCCATCAGACCTATTTTCTACGGTTCATTTTCACGGTCTTTTCAGGCAAGAATATAATCATTAAGTTTTAGATTTTTGCAACTAAGTGGTACTTTCTGACTATAAAAATGGTTGAATTTAATATAGATGGATCAAGCATTTGCATTTTATTAGAGAATAAATGCTGCTGCAGTGAAATTTACTTTGTGCAATACATATTATTACACATATTGTATTAGTTGAGTCAAAAATAACAAGTATTTTAGGTCCTGTTAGACCTCTTAGGAACAGGATGTGAATTTTTGTCTTGATCAATGATTTGGAAATGTCAGTAAACTGAAAGGTAATAGCATTAGAATGTTTATACGGGATCAACAGGTGGCAAGATGGTACTGGCAGCAATTATTTTGGTGATTTGTCAATTGTATTCAAACAGCACTTACTCAAAAATTTAAAATTTTCAGTTGTTTCTTTCCTTTCAAGATTTAATTTTTATTTATTAAATTATTGTTATTGTTATTATTTATTAAATTGTCAGCATTAGTTATTAATCTGGTAACATACAGGTACAACTTTTGAAAGTAGGAGATTGGAAGGGCTGTATATAATTTTAATTTACACATAATGTATTTATGCTCTTTTAATGTATTTGAGAGATTTCACGCTTTTATTTCTTCCTCATATTTTTGTCAAAATAAGTCAGACACAACCTCATCCACACTCAGAACTGCTCTATACAGAATGTTAGCAATCTCTGTGGTTATAACCCTTAAAAAAATTTCAGGGCAAAAGGTTTTTATCAGCCATTTCCAGTGATTCCTTTCTGATGTAGTTACAAATTAACTTTGTTCCAAAATGTGTTCATATAATACAATGATTGTATGATTCTTTTTCATGACATCTTAAGGATTCAGATCCATCAAAAAAATCCCCACAGTGTGTGTGGAATCAAGATTTTAAAAATTAATCACCAGGCAGGATGGTTTAGTGTACAAATCCAGAAGCATGATAATAGGAGCTGTTGATCCACTGCTTTTTGTTTACTTGCAGATCATAAGAGTAAAATCAAATAGTGTTGACCAGATACACGTTTTTACTTTTTCATGAGCTGAAAGCGTGTTTTCATTTTCGAGCTCTTCCAATATTTCTTTTTTATTTTCTTCCTAAAATTGAATTTTATTTGAAAGAAGACTTTAAATTTAAAAAAAAAAACAAACTAAACATCTTGCTTTAAATTTTGCAAATAAATATTTTATTACTAGAAATAAGATTTTTACGTACTTTGTGAGAGAGCAACTAAATTAATTAGATTAACAGTATTAACACAATTTTATGAAATAAATTTTTTTCTTTATCCTTCTGTAACACTGACCTTGATGACCCAGTGGGCTGCAATATGTTGTGCTTTTTAACCTGTCAGGATTAAACCATGGAGTCTACTTTTTGGAGAGAATTAGAAGTATCTCAAGAATTAAGCGGGGAAAAAAAATTAAATGCTTGATATAGACCCAGAAATTAGTCTTTTTCAAGCACTTCCCTGGCAGGCACGTATAATGAAAATTTTGAATATTCTATTTTTGCAAGCAATGTACATTAAAATATTTGTTTAGGATATTAGTCATTACAGTGCTGATGCAAGTTAGTTTGGTAGAACCAGCAGTAGTTGGAAGGTGAGTCGTTAAAATCAGTCTTAACTACTGCCATTTCATTACAAATAATCCACACATTTCCAATTTCAAAATTAGGATCAGCATGATAATTTTGGACATGTGTGATGATGATACTGAAGCAGTCATTACCTACCACCTGCTGGAAAAGTTGTTAACTGTGGTAGTATTTATAGACTTTCCGGTATCTGTTATTTTATTTTATGGCATGGTACGTATGAGTCAAGTTCTGGGGCCTTTCCATGATGATTCCCAATACAGCAAATAAGGACAAGAAAACAAAGTGCATTACGTTCCCTGAGAGGTTCAACAGACCTCTTTAAACCCTGCCCATCTTGTAAAGGGAGCTCCTGTTTCTTCATGGCTGAGGCTCCATTTCTGGTTGAAGCACACCACGTATCTCCATGGGTGGGCGTAGGATTAGGTGACTGACTCTTTAGGGAACTTTTTCCAGCACAATGGAGTTTTTGGCCTTCTCAAAGCCTGTATGAGGAGGAAGTGCAGCTTTAATGACAAGCAAATGCATCTTCAGGCTTTTCATTATCTGTCACTTCCTCGTCACTTCACACTAAATGATGACAGTTTAGGTGTAGTCCTGTTATTCTATTTTTGAAGGATTTTCTTGGAGAACATGTTTGATATTGGAATAATCAAAGAAATATACTGCAGCAGCACCTTTTTTCTAAGAGATTGTGTGATTTCTATGTGAGATGACCCAGTCTTCGATACTTTGTTAGATCAAAATACATCATTCTTTTGATCTTTAAGATGAAAAAAAGGAATGTTGTTTTGAACTTATTATGTATTTATCTAATAACTTAAGTAAACATTGGTTATGCTTATTTAGCAGATGAGAAGGAAATAAAATGCGAGATGCTTATAACTATTTTTATTTATGCTGTGTGGGGTTAAGTAAATGAGAGGCAAAAGAGCAGAATCTTAACACCTTAAACCTGATCCTACTATGCTGCATGTGCCATTTTAACCATGGAAAGCACATTATCATTTCATATGATTTGTACGTGCATGTGCAATTTATATAATTGGATGTGCCTGCCGATTTTTTACAGGCAGGGTTAGAAATACAATTTTGAAGTCTAGACGCTGCTCCTTAAAAAGCAGAACCGGACTTGACCTGACTGTATGTAACTAATTAGGAGATTAGCTGGCGAATGATTTTTCAGACATGGTGGCTGATGGCCTACATCCATCTTCACTTTACCCCTCTTGCTTGGTCACAGGGAGCTAACTCTCATCTTGTCTCTAAAGAAGTTGTGTCTATGTTTTTTTTGTTTTCTTACAACTGTAAGTTTTAGTGTAAATACAGTTTTTCATGTGTATTTTACTGGGATAATGCAGCTTTGTTTCTTCCGCCACTATGATTTTGTAATTTAAAGTAAAATATAACTAAATATAAGCTAATGTAACCCAATGTGCATCATTATGCTATTGAATAAGTAGCACATCTGGCTAAGGTAGACCCAGATGTTACTCCAATTGGAATCTAATTGGAGTAACAATTGTTGTAATGTGGAGGCTTAAGGACTAAGACATAAAATTCCTGTTGTTGACCGTTAGCCCTTACATGAGAGGTACAAGGATCCTATTAACTGGAGAAAATCTCCGGTGCATCTCAGTGCTTGCTTCTAGGGTTATTTCTGAATCCTGCTCACACAACAGTCATGCGCATTGACGAGTTAAATATAAATTTTATTTTTCTTCTTTCAGTAACTATCAGTACTTCAAGAATGGAAGGATTTTAAAAAAATAAAATAAAACCATACAAATAGAACCCTCCTACTGGTATCTTGAAAAAAACACCTTTCTGATCACACGGACACGCTTAATCTGCTTCCAAGAGAAGTGGAAATTCAAAACTGTAATAAGTTCAGTACTGTGTAGCTAGCATGTATGTATTTGTTTTACTTCAGCACATTGTCATATTTCATTTTTGTTCTTATATCTTTTTATTTTGTCATCTTTCATCACGACGCGTAGTTTCTAGTGAAAATATGTCACTGTAGAAAACAACAGTTCTGTTGCAGGATTGACTCAACGGTTATTGACTATCAAATAAAATCTGTATTTTTTTTTTCTTTGGCGACCCATTTTAAAAATTAACTCAATAATTTAATAGTATACTGGTATCAGAATAATTATTTTTTATCAGAATAAGTTTATGTTATCCTAGTAAGTTTTCTTAGTGATTGAAAAATTATCTTCTGCTTGATGTGGCCCACTTGCACGGAACAGTTATGGTGTGAGTGGGTGAAATAACTGTGTATCGGATTTGAATCCTTTGATTTTAAGCAGGTAAAAATTGCAAGTTTTCTTCCTCATAGTGTCATCTGTACTACACCTTATGTACTAATATATAGATACGTAGATCTATATATTCTAATACTGTTATATATTTTATTTTTATTTTTATTTCCAACTGTGTAAACTTTTCAACGTTTTCTTTTATTTAGTATTCCAAAAAGTCCTGCATCCGTCTCTTATGACCTACAGCTATTTTAGGGAAAATGTTTCTTTTCTACTTAAACTTCTTTAATAATATTGGATGCACTTCCCATTAGAAAAACCCCAAAAACTAAAAAGAGGAGGAGGATTAGTGTCTTTTGTATGTTAATACTTAGCTTTTTTTTTTTTGGTGGTGTGGTTTTTTGTTTTTTTTTTTTTACTAATGAGTTTCTTCTTATATTCTAGTGTCTATAGGCAGAGTCATGCTTTTTGGGCCCACATGCCATCAAAATTTCAGTGCGTCCTCTGTCAGCAGAGAGAAGTTTGCTGACAGCGTTCAGGTTCTGGTTGTACACTTGCTGCCAGCCATCTTTGCCTCTGAACGTGGCCATCTGCAACGCTGGTTATAGCATGACCAAGAGTTATGAGGTCTCAATAGCAACCGCCTCCACTGACCATGTGGCTGTAGAGCTTTCCTGCTCCTTCTCTGGAAGAACGTACACTCCCCCTGATGTTTAGAGGCAGGGTAGCATTTTGTATTTCATGGTTCAGCACACAGCAGTTACTCATCGACTCTTTCGGCAATGCCACCCCTCTTGGGATTCAGACTGAAATTCAGTCCCGACTTTGTCAGTCAGCGAGTGTGTTTCTAATGCACCCTTAGTTAGCCCAGTGAGCTATATCCAGAAGATATCTGGATGGAATTCAAGAAATGCTGAGAGGCCAGCAAAAATATCCACCGCGGCAGTGCTATTTTAAAAGAGTTTGTTTAGTTGGGCATGAATTGTAGTGTCAGGAGAGTAAATTACCCTGATTTTTCCTTTGTGCCTATACTATACTATACTGCTCACTGTATTCAAGTTTAAAGGGAGCTGAGACGTCCCCATACTGTATATATACATACTGGAGTATATGTATGTACACTCGCTATTTAGTTACCTGAAATAATTATAAAATAGAAGGGTTCTCAATGCACTTTTACTGTAGTGCCGTGAAAGTTGTTCAGAGATAATACTGTGCAAATTTTAATAAGCTGCAGTTTGGAGCAGAAAATATTATAGATACACAAATGTGTGTATTCTGTACCTTGCTAGGATAACAATGCTGCGTGGGGAACATTGAAGGATATGAAACCAACTGTTACTTAGACAATGTAGAAAAAGATAAATGGTGCTGTTATTATTATTGTATATTTATCGTGTTCCACAGAAATACTAGTTTTCTAGTACATTCAAATGTCTTACTAGTAATCCAGAAACATCCAGGAGACAATCATAAATGCCAGAAAAAAATACAAAACACAAAAGGAGATATAAAGGTTCTGAAACAGTTCACAGATTATAGCATATAGAAGTTAGGTACCTGTACAGCTTTATAATTCTTTACAAATACAGATTACATTAAAAAAAAAAAAAAAGATTGACATACAAAGCAAACCTGAAATTTGCTTAATTATTCAGATTTTTGCCTGTAGTTATTCCAATTCAGTCAAGAATTCCTTTGGCTTTTTTTTTTTAAACGAGAACTACACTGTATTTTGTGATGATTAATGAGATTCTGATTTAAAAGTAATTTTAAAGAACAGACAAATCTTCTAGCTCCAAGGAAAAACAGCAAATAATAATAATAATGAGTTAGTTCAAAGCCCAGCTGGATAATAACCTGTTGCCAGAAACTTTTAAAATATGTATCCATCATCTTCAAGTATTAATGTGAACAAATCTATTTGAAATATCAGTGAATATTTATATTGGGTCTTAATTTTCTGGAGTTTGGTATATCTCACAATATTTTAGTAGTATTCTAGGGTATTTTTAGTTGGGCTGAGTAAAGTAATTAAGCCAGCATATCTCCTTCCGTCGTTCTGTGCTTTTTTCTAAATACCAGGTTCTAGCCAAATACTTGCTTAAGTCACATAGAAGTAAGATATATTTAGGTATAATTTTCTCAATTCAAAATACTTATACAATTATAGAAGCATAGAATAGTTAGGGTTGGAAGAGACCTTTAAAGGCCATCTAGTCCAACCCCCAATTTCCCTTACCAAATCATAGGATGGTTGAGGTTGGCAGGGACCTCTGGAGGTCTTCTTGTCCAAACCCCCTGCTCAAGCAAAGGCCCCTCGAACCAGTGTCCAGATGGCTTTTGGATATCTCCAAGGATGGAGACTCCACAACCTCTCTGGGCAGCCTGTGCCATTGCTCCATCACCCTCAGAGGGTAGAAGTGTTTCCTGATGTTCAGAAGGAACCTCCCGTGTTTCAGTCTGTGCCCGTTGCCTCTGGTCCTGTCACTGAGCGCCACTGAAAAGAGCCTGGCTCTGTCCTCTTTGTACCCTCCCTTCAGACATTTATTTATTTTGAGTCTTCTGATCTTGTGTTGCACAGTGCTGTGTATTCTAGAATATACTGCCAAATTTCATAAAGAATTTTCTGGTCACAAAGAACATGGGAAAGCTGTATCTGAGTTTAACATTGAATTGTTCCCAATTTTGTTACAAATGCATTCTTGGCTTTTTACACGTTTCAGATGGTTTTGGTCATGATATTAAAATGGTGGCATTTATGCTCAAATAATTAAACACAAGTATTTTCTAAGTATAATAAGTCATATCGGACTTCTAAATCACTCATATAGTTTTGAAAGACTTACTAAGGCTCTCTTGGTTTTTTTACATACTTGCTAAAATACATAGGAAATACATTCGAATTTAAAAGAATTTGGCTAATAATTCATTTCCAAATGTATTTTAAAGCTATCAAGGCAATTTAATTTTCTCATAACAACTCATTTAAATTTAGTCCATGAATCAGGTGTTGTTTATAGTTCTGTTATTCAGGCTTCTCATTATCTCTTTATCACGGTGGCTCAGATATTTAGATGCTTCAGAGGCTACTTAAAATTCCAGTCTTGCTGCAGTCCTTTCAGACATATGTCAAGGTCTCTGGAGCGGTTCCAGAGAAGGGCAACGGAGCTGGTGAGGGCTCTGGAGCACAAGTCTGGTGAGGAGCGGCTGAGGGAGCTGGGGGTGTTCAGCCTGGAGAAAAGGAGGCTGAGGGGAGACCTTCTCGCTCTCTGCAACTGCCTGAAGGGAGGGGGTAGTCAGGGGGGGTCGGGCTCTTCTCCCAAGGAACAGGAGATAGGACAAGAGGAAACGGCCTCAAGTTGTGCCACGGGAGGTTTAGGATGGATATTAGGAAAAATTTCATCACTGAAAGGGTTATCAGGCATTGGAACAGGCTGCTGATGAAGTGGTTGAGGCACCATCCCTGGCGGTATTTAAAAGATGGGTAGACATAGTGCTTAGAGATATGGTTTAGTGATGGGTTTTGTCAGCGTTAGGTTGATGGTTGGACTCGATGATTTTAAAGGTCCTTTCCATCCTGGGCAATTCTATGATTCTGTGAAGGTCAAAATTGCATCCAAGTCAAGGTGATTGCTCAGGCTTGTATGCTAAATAGATACCATATGACAGTGGAGTAACTGGCATCATAACCAGTTGCTTTTGATTACTTGGTCTTGATGACCATCCTCAATTTACAGCAACTAGAGGGAAAGGTGTAGCCTGAGATCCTGAGCTTTGAGTTATATCAAAAAGGTCGAACTTATGTGTTGTTATAACCCTTCAAAAATATGTAACCCTAGAAATTTCCTTAAAAGCCAGGTCTAGCAAATGCTTTTCCAATTCCATCTGGTAATTTTTGAGCCTACTGAACCACACGTCACAGTGAAACAGAAGTCTTAAAGTTGTAATATTCCTTTAAGTTTCAAGAAGTTAATGACTGTGTAGGTCAGGCATCTGGACGTGACGTCCACACCACCTACAGTTAAGTTTGACTTCAGACCAACTTGGGCTGAGTACCTGGTAGCACTTAGAGTGCATTTAATGCTCTTCTCTAGCCCACTTTCTGGTTTAATTTCATCCTAAAGGATTTGTGTGCACCGGGACTTTTCTGTAAAGGAAGCCAAAGTGTAAGAAGTGTCTGTGATCAGGAGACAAGCTTCAGAAATGCACTCCTGATCAAAAGTAAAATGCCAGTGTGGACGCATTTTAAATACACTAGCTACCCATGAGGCAATTTGTTCATGTGCATGAGAAAGTAAAGGCTCAGAGGCCAGGGAGATAGGAGCCATTAGCAATAACTGGCAGATTCTGGGGTAACAAGGAGCTGTGGAGCATCTCTGATCTTGTGCACCAGCTGAAGGAAAGAAGAGGATTAAGATCCATGGAAAGGGTGCTTGGAACACGTGAATTCATAAAGCAAGCTGTATGTAGGGCAGTCTCTTCCTCAAAGTGTCCGTAGCGACACTATACTTTTAAAGTTTCAGACAACTTTCCTTAACTTACCTGTTTTCACTCAGTTTTTCCAAGCTGGTCATTTCACAGTTTCAGTCATGCTCACTTCCTGCTGTCCTGAATGTCCCTGCTTTTACTCTTTATACCTTTTCAGTTTATGTGTCAGTGTTTTGTCTGTTATCAGACGGATTCCTCAATCTACTTACCGTTATGAAGAAGATAAAGCTTGGATATGGCCTTTCTTGTCAGAGTGAACACTGTGGCAACTGCACGGTAGAGAAGAAGCAGTAGCTGCGAAAGTTTTTTCCTGGTTTAAGTTACAGACAGTGTTGAAAAACATTTTATTTTGGAAAATACTGATGAAACTGAACTGTAGGTATTGTTATTAATTCTGCCTGTAACATACGATAAATCCAAGTTGTCTTAGTTAAGACTGTGTAAGAAAGGAAAGAAAAAACGTTGCATTTTAAAGATAAATAGATGTTTCCTGATGTTAATTTCTTGTGTTTGTTTAAATTCTACTCATATTTATATTAATTTTATATTGCTTCAGTTGTCAGGCATTCCAAGGTAATGTCAAACAGTAGCTTTAGGAAAGTAGCAAATTCATTATATTTTCCTTTAAGTCTGAAAATTGTGGTACTGTGGTTCAATGATTTCTGAATCATTTGACTGGTCTGTCATGCTTTTTTTGACTCTAAATACGCAAACATGTTGTGGCTTAAAATTCCTCCTTATGTTTCTTTAGAAATAGAGGTATAAATGAGTATGTTAACTATCAATATTTGTGTAAGAAATAGTTTCTAATACACCTTTTAAGTTCTTCAGACAAAGCCTGTGACTTTATGAAACTATAACTTTCTTGTCATTGTGGGTTTAGTGATTACAAAATGGAGGCATAAATTTATTGATTTTTTTGGATCAGTGAATATTACCACCGAGTTATAAAGAACAAGTTTTAGGGTATGTGAATACTAGGTGCATGCTTCATTTTTTCCCAATATTGAATTATTGTCAAGATGCAATAATAGAGTCATGTTCTTTTGCAGGCATGGTGACTTGTATATCTTATTATATCATATCACATCACAAGATATATTTCTTTAAATTAATGTGATTCTCTTTCTTTTTTCTTTCCCATAAGAGTTGTGAGTAGTTTTTGAAACACATTCAACACAGATTTTCCTGTTTATTTTATTCATGCAAGCATGTTTCCATGGAGACAACGCCAGGGTTCATTTTCGCTGCAGTTCTAGACAGTCATTTATCTGTAGATCAACAACACAAATCAACTTTTCTGCGTGTTGTGGCAGTTCTAAGGCAATTAGTTCACGGGCTATATCT
Source organism: Sterna hirundo (assembly GCA_009819605.1). Taxonomy (NCBI): domain Eukaryota; kingdom Metazoa; phylum Chordata; class Aves; order Charadriiformes; family Laridae; genus Sterna; species Sterna hirundo. The sequence goes on from CM020441.1 coordinate 4,093,847, forward strand.
AAAATTCATTTCCATGTTTGCATTTACACACACAGGCATAGTATGCTGCTCCTTGAAGAGCAGCACAAAACCACTATTCACTTCTTATGCATTTAGACATTTGGGTGCAGTTGCAGATATATCAATATTAAGGAATGCTGGAGTACTTCTGGTGCATAATGCTGATCCCATGTTGGAAGAGAGACCCAAGGCCCTACCATTTTCTTTCAATTCTTTGCTCCTTCGCCGACATCAGAGCAAAAACTGCACTCTCAGCTGTAGACCAATATTGTGAAGTTTGCTGCAGAGAGAACTTGGCCTCTGGCTGTAAGTACACGGCTTAAGATTTTCAGCACTCATGGCCCACAGGCAAAGTGGTGGAGAAGTGTCTCACATTGCTCAGTCTTCTCAAGAACGTATTGACCGTATCCAATTGCGTTGTAGTTTATCGATATTGTGTTTTATAGCGTGCTGCCGAGAATATGTATTACCCGACAAAAGCCATGTGGAGAGCGTTTGAGGATGTAGAGCTTGCTGAAGTGATACTGGTGTACTGTACAGAGTGTTACAAGTGGGTGCCTACTGACCTGTTCCTTAAAATGATCTGACAGGCACCCTCCTGCAGCTTAGCTTAGGAAATAAGATTCTTGTGTGTTCAGTTTAGTTCTGTATACTCTACGAAGGCATTTATTTCCCCTCTTTTGTCAGTATTTTTGAATATAGTTACAATGTTTTGACTAATTTTTTATAACTATTGACTGTTCCTAGTTATGTATGCTTAAATTAATGGAACTGTGGCTGTTGTTTTGATTGAACTAGAAAAAAAAGTATATTTCAATAAAATGAAACACGAAAAGACCAAAACTAGAATCATAACAGCTCAAGGAACTTACCTGCTTGCAATTTCTTTCTTTCAAATTAGTTGAAATTCAGCAGAGATTAAAAAGTGATCTCTAGCAACAGCCAGGGAGATACCCAGAGCAATCGCACGCTCAAACTTCCCCAAGAAACAGCAAAAAAACGACAAAACATTTTTGTTAGACTTGTTAACAAATATTTTGCAAAATGAAGTTATTTACCAAAACAAGTATAATAGAAACCTAGATAGTAAATGAAACAGCATAAAACAAAAAAGAAAGAATTAATAAGATGAATGCTGGTTATAAAATTGTTTCTTACCAGTGTTATTGAATCTAAGTATATTCTAGTTGGCGTTCCAGAACAGCTCTTTGATGGTCAGGTTTTGATTAAATTCTTGTATACTACTCAGGAACAATTAAAGGGTTGGCGTTTTTTCACATATGGGTTCTCTAGGGTTCTCTAACCCACTGATCTATGATTCTTTTCAAGAATGTAGTCTCCAAGCACTCTGGAGGAGTGTGTTATACATTGTAGAAAGTAAGCATAAAGTTCTAGGGAAAATCGTTTTATTAGCTTGCACTGTTTGAAAAAAAAAAATTTGCACGTGTAGTAATATATAAGAAGCTGAAAAGCTGAAGCGATGTCTTTATGCTTACGTTTTGTTTTCCTGATTTTCTGAATGTGTTAATTACTTTGCGAGTTATGCTAATGGCTACCTTGTACCATGAAGAAAATACTGTATTTTGATTTTCTTAAGCTACCTCCAGTAATCTTAGTTTGCACATGTTCTCAGCTTCATCTATTAGTTTTTAGGTGTTTTATAACTAAAATGTCTCGGGTTATCTTTCTCTCCAATTTAAATGCTGAAAAGAAACTAGAAGGGTTTTGCAATCCATCTGTCTGTATAATTATACTATGATTTAAATTGCTTGGTAATAGCAGTATTAGTAGTCTGCATTCCTTGAGGCACGGATGTAAAGCATAACCTGTCTTACTCGTGTAAAATCGACCATATGTCATCATAATACATATCACATTTTCCGTATAGTCTTTGGGAAATTGTTTTGAAGAAAGTAGAGATATTTGTATTGCTTATTTTGTAAGGTTTAAATGAAAATTCGGTATAGAATACAACGTATTTTAATCCAGTTTCAGATACTTGCTGTTTCTTTTAAAGTGTAATAATTAAATTCCATGCTTGATGGTTACAATTTTTCACTTCCTTTTCTTGTTAATTCTCTCTAGACTGACGATAATCTCGCACTTGTTAAAATGCGACATGAAATATATTTTGGTACAAAATTAGAGGAACAAACCCTTTTATTCATTAATATATCTGAGTTTTGCATTGTATTACTAGAATTACTTTTATGAAAGAAATTGGACAGTCCTGAGCTATTCATAAAGGGGATTCTTGCCTTACTTTAACTCTATGAAGATGAAAGAGTCTTGCTGAAAAGTATGGTCCTAGTTGTGTCGTGAAGCCTGAGGATGGAAAATTATTAGGTTATTCTACACCAGTCTAGATGGGACAAAACCAGGCTGCAGTTAGCTAAACACTAGGAAAAACAGTTGAGTAATGCTAAGTTGAAAATATATGTTTGAATCGGGACTGTAAGCTTACACGGTATCATAATTTTTTCCAACGCACGTGCATGGTCTTAACAGAACTACAAACATTTTACATGTTTATATATAGACTTCTAAATAATTATAAACCTTACATTAGAAGGCACTTACAAGCTTTGAGATTTTTTTTTAATTGGTTAGTATCATTTACAGAACAAGTAAGTGTTTGCTTTTGCTTAAAAACCCCTTTTTTGTTGGAATTAGTATACAAACTTTGATTCTTCCATGAAGTCAATAATTTTTTAGGCTTTATTGGAAGAAATACATATGATGGCATACGGGAAGAGTATTTCATATTTCCAAATATATATATATTTGAAATGAAAAGGAATTTGGGCAGTGAAATATAACGCTGAAAGGCTATAGATCCAATGGATGCTTTCTGATTTCTCAGATCCTAAACATTCAGATTCCTACATTCAATTTTGTGGAAGAAGACAGTGATATATCAAATATATTGTATATTGGGATATATCCAGTAAGTCAAAATATTGAGGCCAGGTTGGCAAGATAAGTTATAAATGGTTAATGCTTTTAAGGATTTTATTTTTTGGTATTCTTTTTCATGAGGTTCATAATGCAACTAAATAATTAAGCATTTTTTCCTAATGATGGAGTTAGACTCTACTAGATGGCTAAAGTGTCTTAAAGGTAAATGCTACAGTATAAAAACATAGACTGGTATACGAGTTCAAGGGAGGTGATGGGAGTGTTGTGAATGCTATGGCGGGTGACCAGGAGAACAGTCTAGAGGTAGAGACCATATTGTCCTCTTTCTGTTTTCTGTGCCTTCTCCACATGAGCCAAAAGAGGAAGGTAAATTTGCCTGTCCCCAAGCCACACTGAGACTCTCTTCACTATTGAATTACATCTTACCATTTTGTTTTGTATGTTTAAAAAAACCCCAAAGCACGGTGATTTTTTTTTTTTTTTCTTAAGGAAATGTTTTTAGCTAGGAATATATTTTTAGCAAGGTTTCTTTATAGATTGTCCTTAAAAGTTTTCCAGGTCTTGATGAATATACTGACTAAAATTTCTGCACTAGTTTTGCCATTTAATACAGACAGCTCCACTTTTGTATTTTTTTTCCCCATTAGGAAGAATAAAAGAATAAAAAGACTAAAACAATAAAAGGATATTTTTTTTCTAATTAAGTGCTCATAGGGGAAAACAAAAACACTTCACAGTGAAGACCTAGGTGTAGTACTATCAATCAAGAATTTTGGAATGCAGTTTTAAGATATTACGTTTTGAGCAATGTACTGCAAGACTGGAACAGATTGATCTCGTTATACACATTCGAGACATTTCTTTGAGAATATTGAACATCAAATAGGAAATCAAATGTATCTCAAAGTGTCTCATTACAATTCTTAAACAGATGTCGCGCGTAGCCTGGTCACTTTTAATAAGCGGATGCAGAAGTTTTTTAAAAAAAATCCCTACAGGGAGATTTCATGGATGTGCTGTTGCTACTGGACCAAGTGAGACAGACTTCCAAATTTGTTTGCTGGAAGTGTCATATTTTCATCACAAAAGCAAACACAAACTATGAAGATAATGCCTAGTGACAGTTCATCTTGAAATGTCTTGTGGATGTCAAAGAGGTGGAAGCTAGATAAGTGAGGGAGAAGGGAGTGAAAAATCAGTGATAAAGCTTTTTTGTATCTGAGCTGTTGGTGTATCAGAGTGGATGTTGCACCTGTGGCAACAAAGTGAATATTATAATCTGACATATTGTTTAAAAAGAAATTACTGAATCTCATTGAATGTCTTTTACTGACTGTCATTTGCTCTATGAATTTTGGAAATGCATATGTATCACATGGGTACATACTGTATTGAAAGGTTAAACCAGGAAAAATGGTTGGGTTTTGGTGACTTTTTTAAAAAAAATTATTAATGTAGGTTTTTGGGGAGGTGGGTAAAGTATTGTTTTGAGGTTGGGGGCAAACTGTTCGTTTTTCTAACAGAGATGGTAAATTATTAGCTGACTGACGTAATTCCAGAGAGCTCAGTTATCTGCTTTCCTGACTCACATGAATCTGTAGGACCAGTGCTCACCTGAGAATAGCTGGGACCTTGACAGTAACAGGAAAGTTTTCTATATCGTTGATGTTGTTATTCAGCAATATGGAACAACAGTCACTGTTGAGTGCTGGGCTCCATGGGGCATTCCCTGCTCGAGGAGAATCCCTGAGTGGGAAGCCAAGCCAGCCTCAGAATTGCCTTGCAAAGCCAGAATGGTTTGAAACACCTAGAGCATGAAGTTTAATTTTACTTTCCATTTTGTTACGTGGATGTCTAAGCAACAAATTACTTGTGCTACAACGTTAGTGATGGCCATGCGTGTGCTGCTGACATGAGTGTCTTAAGAGGGATCAACTGATTGACCCAGCAAAGGTTTCAAATCACATTTCTGCTGTGTCTTGTGGTGTAATGAAAATGGGTGGTTGCCCTGATAGTCTGAATCAAGCCTTCCCCTATTTGTGCCAGAAAATGCCTCCATGGAAAGGGTACTAATTCTATTCACTTTAATTGTGAAAGGGAAGACAAATTATCCAATTACTGAACGCACACTTCCAGGCAATACAGAGCAACATGCTGATTAATCTAACTATGTAGGGAGAAATACTTTTTTTTTTTTTTTTTTTTTTTTTTGGCTTCAAGAGGTCTCCTGAAACAAGCAGCATGGCGATAAGCATAGAAGTGAGCTAAATGAGTAAGAAAGTAGATTTTGAGTACTGGGTGTATGGATAAGATGGAGATTTTACTAGCTGAATTAGAAAGAGAAGGTTCCAAACCTAATGAATAAAATTCCTAAACATTTTTACTTTAGACATACTTCTCTGTGGTCATATATCTTCTATTTGTTAATAAGATTTTAATTCCCTACTCGGATCCTTTTGGCCAAAGCCATGTTTGTCAGTATTCCTTTGATCAATACTCCTCAGTAAGACCACAAATTCAGACACCATTTTCCTGCCACTTCTGTAATTAAAGGTTTGAAGGGTTTTTCTTTCTTGTGGGTGTTCTGAGAGAAGATGATCGAATCCCAGTCTAAACCACAGTTTTCTTAAGCTAGCAATAAAATAATAATGAAAATAAAGTTACCTGCCATGAGCTCAACTAGCTAATATAAATTTAGCTTTAATACAGTATAAAAAAGAAAGCAACTTTTTTAAAAAGGAATTTTAAAAACAGCTTTCTTCTCATGTGTCTTGAATACACATTTTTAAAATCATCATTGCGAATGCAGCTTTTGATATACAGAAGGGAAGATATGTTGGGTAAAAATATATGGAATGGATAGGAAGAGTAGCCTTTAAAGAAAAGAAGAATCTGTTGTTTTCTAATTAAATATCTACTGCCAGATAACATACAATCGCTGTATACTACAACCACAGTTAAGAACTTAAATTTCACTGGCTGTTTTGCATAATTTTTCAAAAAGCAGTGTTAGTAAAATTAGTAGTATCTGTATACATCTTCTTGGTGAGTCTGTGTTATGTCTCTGCTACATCAGTAGTTTCATATAGTATAGAAGCTAGTGATGCAGGACTGCAGTGTTTTTGAGAAGGAAGACAAATAATGCAAGGAAAAACTGCAGCTATTTTTGCGGCATTTTTGTGCACTTTCGGGCTTGCTGAACGTGTATCAGAACACTCGTGACAAGAATTTTGTGATAATCTGTTTGTATTCTCCAACAGAAACCTGTTATGAGCACGGACAGACAGATGTACCCACAGTATGCAAGTAGGGGTATGGTTTGGGGGCTCTACTAAAGTGAGAGCATGTTTCTATGAGATTTTATCAGCGTACGCTATGGTAAATGCAAGGCTGCTTATCCATCTTTAGAAGTTAGTTATAATGAGATCACGATGTTTGATGGTTGTTGGCAGTTATTCCAAGTTTGTGACTTTTGTTCGTGATCCAGTACTCAGTGCTATATGCTACTTTTTCTTTGGGTGAGGAGGTGTTCTGAAGAAGGCATGTGAACTATATCCTAAAGTTACCTAGCATCCAAAGTGATGGAATGGATTTTGTGAGGACTGAGTATCTTGCCAAAGAAAAACCAGGAGACTGTGCTATCTGGATGCATACTAACCTCCAGCATGGATGGGTCAAGCCTGCTGACTTAAATCCGTAACGATATTGTTTCATAATGCCTTGTGGAGGCATCATGTGACCAGCACTGGAAAGAAATTAGGTTTTTGGAAGGGTGAATCCTGGAATGCAAAGGACTCTGCCATTGCTGGGTGACCTCAGCTTGGGAAATGGAGAGGAATGCCACGAGCCAGCAGAGGGTACGGTCAGAAAATATGTTGCATTTCAGCTCGCACTTGGGCTGGTATTTCTGAACTCAGCCCGGAGGTCCAAAGCTCTACAGAACACAAGAATTCAGGCTCAAGGTGTAGTTGTGTCCACACCAATATGTAAGCTTGGAGTATGTCTGAAACTCAGTTATGTGTAATGCTCTATATTGTAGGGCTAGAACCTCTTCTTTTAATATTCACGCACAGACCAGACATTTAATTTTTCAGAATTTCTAATTTTTCTTTTTTTTTTTTTTATTATGTCTAGTTATCATTATTTATTCATTTTTTGCAGTTGTGGTAGTGCTAAGATGGGCACTACAATTTGCTGTGTAGCTGGTAATCTCTATTCTCTCCTCAGAGATACTTCTGCTTTAGAGCCCTTTCTTAGAATAAGTTCCAAAAATATATATATAGTTTTCATTTTTTAAGGGACAAGGGACTGAACTATTTATTATGAAAAAGACATTGTGGGAAGCAGTCCAGAATTGGAAGAACACACTTTAGACAGTGCACTCTGAATATGTATTAGGAAAAATATAGAAAATATGGCAAAGAGAAAAACTACTCATGCAAAATATTACTTGTCATAGTGATAATTATCATATTAGTTATAATTTTAAGAATGCTATTTCAATCCAGGTTGTGGTAACGATGACCTTCTTTGGAATGATTTGATGATGAAGCAGCATTTATATAGAGATATATATATATGCACACTAGGATGTGTCACAGGAACATTAAATGCTTATTCATGCTGACTGGGGTATTTGATCTGGGGATATTGTCTTTCTCCCCTATTATTATTGAGCTTTGGTGTGATGTTGCCACGTTGTTATCATTTCATCTTATTCCTGCTTTCGGTCACTGAGAGTTGGCCTCTTTCCTTATGCAGCATCAGCACATCCTATGTATGACCTTTGGAAAAGCGTTTGCAGCTCAGCTAGCTAAAGTAATGTGAACTGCAAAGATAAACAGAAAGAATAGGAAATAGTATTATATCATTCCTTAAACCTAGAGCCTTTATTGTCCTTCCTTTGGCTTGCTCCTTTGAATGTAGTTACCAATAAATTCAAGAAGCAAGGGTTTTTACAAATTAGGTACAAGTATTTTCAAGTGCACAATATATAATTTTAAGTGTTGACTCTTCTGTGATAACATAATATACCACAAATACTTTTAAAATTTTGTGTTAGGATCCAGAAAAAACACAAACATTTTTATGCATGCATATTAATATTTATAAAATAACATTATATATGAAATTCATGTAGATATAGTCAGCTTTATGCCTTGTACATTTAGATGTATTTACTTCCCTGTATGGAAGTTATACAAAAGTTATTCTTATGCAAAGCACAAAATCATCTACCAACAGTCTTGGGAGCCTGGGGAGGTTCCTGCTGACTGCAAGCAGCCAACATTATTCCAGACCACAAAAAGGGGGTGAGGGAAGACCCACGGAACTTACAGACCTGTGAGTCTAACCTCAGTTCCTGGAAAAATTATGGAAAACAATGTAGTGGATGCTGTTGAAAAGCATTTAAAGAATAATGCAGTCATCAGGCACAGTCAACACGGGTTCGCAAAAGGAAGGTCCTGTTTAGCTAATTTGATCACCACCTATGATAAGGTCACTTGCCTAGCGGATGAAGGGAAGGTGGAGAATGTAGGTTTTTTGGATTTTAGTAAGGCTTTTTATACTGTCCCTCACAGCATCCTTCTGGACAAGGTGTCCAGCTGTGGGATGAGTGGGTTCATGGTACACAGGGTTGAAGAACTGGCTGAAAGGCAGAGCTCAAAAGGTTGTAGTGAATGGGGCTACATCTGACTGGTGACCGGCCACCAGTGGTGTTCCTCAGGGTTCAATCCTAGGGCCAGTTCTGTTCAATATATTTATCAACAGTCTGGATGCAGGAGGTGAATGCATCACTAGCAATTTGGTGATGATAAGAAACTGGGAGGTGCTCTTGGCTCTCTTGAGGGACTGGAGGCCTTGCAGAGGGACTTAGATAGGTTAGAGCATTGGGCAATGCTTAATGGCAAAGAGAATGGTGCGATGGTTATCTAGGAAAATTATCTTTCTAAAATTTTACCCAGTTGAGAGCTCTGGTCCACTGCCATAGAAGAGTGCATACGTAACAGTTTCGCACCATAAGGTGGCTGGTTATAGTCCAGTGACTATTATATTACAGTGACTATGTTAGATTTTTTTTTTTGTAATTTTGAGTTTGTAGAGTGATTGTTCAAAATTTTATGTCCTGTTTAACTTGAAAAGAAAAATACCTAAGCTAGTGTTTCTATAACATGAAAGTTTAAGAAATTGTTTCTTATTTAGAATTTTTAGGGGTTTTGTAGACTAGGTAGTTCAGAGGACTTCTGAGCATTGGTGCCTAATGCTGCACTGTGTATACAGACGATATAATAGTAGTTCCATTCTAGGAAGTTTCAGACTGAAGGGGATCAGGAAAATACATCTTTGTGACTTCTGCGGTAACTGTCACTGAAGTAAGTACTACTCAAGAGAGAATAAATGATCCTGTGACACGTTTAATGCTGAAAGTAATTTAAAGAGTAAAAAAAAATACACAGAAGCCTTAATTGTTTAGTGAAAATTATTGCTACTTAGCTAAGAAAAGAAAAAAAACCCCACACCCTGTAATGAATGATAATGGCCTCAGTTGGGTGCAAACAGTGGTGTGCTAAAGCCTGTCACTTTCATCAATCTGGGAGGCAATTTATTTCGGAGAGCATTAACTGTCTTATGTGTAAAGCATAACAAGTGCTATAAAGTTTTTCAGTGTATTATGAGATTCTGTTTCATTCAGCGCAACCGGGACTTGAATACGGCATTAGTCACACAACTGTCGTTAAGTTACCTAATATCCACGAGAAAAACCAATGCAGCAGTCTTTTCCTGTAAACAGTTTCTTTATAAAATTTTTGTTAAACAGTTAGGATTACGTAATGGAACATTTATTGAAATTGTGGTTTTGCTCCATGATCCTCAAATGATCTCAGTGAGATTCTGTCATTTTGGAAGAAACTGAATGAGTGTGGAAGGATCACATTGAAAAAGAGCACCAAACATCTGAACTTCTGGTTGTGCAATGTTGTCATATTAAAATTAATGTTTCCTGGACCATCTTTACGATCATGACACATTTCAAGCCAGCATGGTCTAAACTTCATTCACAAAATATTTAATATGTTTATTATAGGAAAATTCCTGATATACTGAGAATACAAGTTTCATAGTCGGAAAATTTTGAAGATGTTACGCAGTAGCAGATATTTTGTACTTAGTGAAGTCTTTAGGTGTACCGTATTATGTATACGTACCTCCTCCGTATATGGAGGAGCATGTGCTTTTGTAATTACACTCAGTGATAATTCTTACCAGTTCATATATGCAAAGGATTGCAACTTGGTGCTCTAGGAATCTGAAAGTCTTTGTAGTCCTTCACAATTGGACATATCAGGATTTTTCTTCCCTGCCATAGCAACACCTTAGGAGAAGGTTCTGAGAGAAACTTGAAACGTTTTTCTTCTTTACATTGTTATTTAAAGGAACTATCAGCTTAATAGGAGTATCAGAATTGGCAAACAAGAATTGAGCAAAAAGAAGTCTCTTGCACAGCAAAGAATACTTACAGAATCACAGAATGGTTTGGGTTGGAGGGGATGCTAAAGATTATCTGGGCAGGGACACCTCCCACCAGCCCAGGTTGCTCCAAGCCCCGTCCAACCTGGCCTTGAACCCCTCCAGGGATGGGGCAGCCACAGCTTCTCTGGGCAACCTGGGCCAGGGGCTCACCACCCTCACAGCAAAGAATTTCTGCCTCACATCTCATCTCGATCTCCCCTCTTCCAGTTTTAAGCCATTCCCCCTCGTCCTGTGTCTCCCCTCCCTGATCCAGAGTCCCTCCCCAGCTCTCCTGGAGCCCCTTTAGGGACTGGAAAGGGCTCTCCCCGGAGCCTTCTCTTCTCCAGGCTGAACCCCCCCAGCTCTCTCAGCCTGTCCTCACAGCAGGGGGGCTCCAGCCCTCCCAACATCTCCGGGGCCTCCTCTGGCCCTGTTCCAGCAGCTCCGTGTCCTTACTTTGCTGAGACATATTGTTCCCATGGTTATATGTGTTCCATGCATGTTTTTAGTTCATGCTGCATTTCATCCCAGCACAATGTGAAATCTGTATGCATGTTACAAAACCAAAATATGTCACTATAGCAGAGGCCTTTCCTTTCTGTTGGATGCATGCCAGTGCATTCAACTCATCTGTAGTGCTCAAAGCATTTAGTAAGGCTGTACAGCCAGCCAAGAAAAACAAGCTATGGAAGCAACGGTGAAAATCCACAGCACAAAACCACAAAATGTCATAGCCCTGGGTGGTGTCTGGAGCTGCTTCCAGAGTAGAGGATTTTATCTAGCCACAAGTGTTACTGATCAGTATAAACTGTTTTATGCACATGTGTACTTCATACCTTGGTGCAAACCTTAAGTTAGATTTTGAGAATCTGTATAGGTACTAATTATGGGGATTTTTTTTTAAAAAAATCCATCGTGTAACACTTCAGGACCAGACTTAATGTTTTGAATGTAAGTAACGTTATAGAATTATATATTTATTTGATATTGATAATGTATAAGAATAAAATATACTGAAACTGAAAATTCCACTATTGCATAAGTTCATAATTTACAGTTGTAATTTAAATAAAATTCTAGCAGTATATGCTTGTACTTATACTGAGAAATTTGGTAAAGGAAAGTAAGGCTATAATTGCTTAGTGTGCAACAGATAATCATCTTGTAATACAGAAGAGTTTTTAAATTGGGAAATGAAGAAAACTCAGTTGTGATTTTGATAGACTTCCAGTGCTATTTCCTTTTAGCTTTTCTGTGCTTAGTGCCTAAGTTCATCACAGACATTGCATCTCAAAGACAATAATTCAATGCAGTTTGCATTTTACTCTCCCAGTTGAGTTGACCTTCACTAACTGCTTGTATTGCACTTGAGTGGTTCATATCATAATGTCAGCAGAATCCTTTGAGTGAAGTACAGACCTTAATTCATTTGAGGTCATCTCTGATCATATATACTCATTTTTCTCTATTTACTGCTTATTATCAAGGTAAAATCAATATTAATTGTGAACAAAACAATTGTGCTTCAAGTATGTAACAAATATGTTTATATGTAGGATATTAAAATTCTCAAAAATTGTGTTAGTGTCAACATCTTGTGAGGTTTTCCATCATAGGCACAACTTCAAATTTTATTTTCTTAAATATCAGCAACGTTTTGTGCTCAAGTTTTTACATACCCAAACTCTATGGTGAACTGGATTTGATTGTTTAGGGCTTAATCCAGATTGCATTTTGGTAACACAGTTTTTTGACAGCAGAGTTGGTGGAGGAATTTGTAACTAAATTAGACAAATAATGCCTTTGAGTGTTTTTCCACATGAAAAGTGTATTTTCAGAATAGAAAAATGTAAATACATGTATCATCTGATAACTTCAAGACTTTAGAAATACCTGCAGTTTAAACCAGTTCAATGTCCTTAGTCAATGAGATCAAATACCATAGAATCATAGATCACAGAATGGTTTGGGTTGGGAGAGACCTTTAAAGGCCATCTAGTCCAAACCCCCTGCCATGAGCCCCATCCTCAACTAGACCAGGTTGCTCCAAGCCCCGTCTAGCCTGGCCTTGAACCCCTCCAGGGATGGGGCAGCCACAGCTTCTCTGGGCAACCTGGGCCAGGGGCTCCGCACCCTCACAACAAAGAATTTCTTCACAATATCTCATCTCAACCTCCTCTCTTTCAGTTTAAAACCCTTTGCCCTTGTCCTATGGCTCCCCTCCCTGATCCAGAGTCCCTCCCCAGCTTTCCTGGAGCCCCTTTAGGGACTGGAAGGGGCTGGAAGGTCTCCCCGGAGCCTTCTCTTCTCCAGGCTGAACCCCCCCAGCTCTCTCAGCCTGTCCTCCCAGCAGAGGGGCTCCAGCCCTCCCAGCATCTCCGGGGCCTCCTCTGGCCCCGCTCCAACAGCTCCGTGTCCTTCTGCTGTTGGTGCCCCAGAGCTGGAGGCAGCACTGCAGGGGGGTCTCCCCAGAGCGGAGCAGAATCCCCGCCTGGCCCTGCTGCCCACGCTGCTGGGGATGCAGCCCAGGATGGGGTTGGCTTTCTGAGCTGTGAGTGCACATTGCCGACTCATGTCCAGCTTTTCAGTAGAACTGCAAAAGGCGTGTTTAGGTAGCTAAATGAAAACAAACAAACATTCACAAAACCCCACCCCCAAACCCAGGCTAAATTAATTTTACACATATGTCACTATGAATTAAATCTTTGTACATAGGCTTTAGGTACTTGGGGAGGCTGAGGTGGTTGATTTATCACATTTTCAAATTTTGGTGTAAAATATAATTGTTTGACAAAAAAGTTCTCTACTAACGAGCAATTAAGTTGCTCAGCAGACGACAAAATTTCATGTTGAAACGAGAAGATTTGATAGATGTGCTATGATATATCAATCAAATACTAACGGTAGTGCTTCTTACTGCGTATTTCTCTATAATAATAATAAAAATCTGCATTAGCTGCAAATACAAAATAGGTAACAAGTTCAAGATATATAGTAAAACTGCGTGTTTTTTCCATTTCCTTTTGTAAATTTTTTTAGAGAAAATCTTTGGCCGCAGGGTTTGTATTTAGTTCGTGCACTCTGTGCTGTTGAACTGAAAAAATCCTTTGAAATGCACAGGCAGTTTAATATCCCTAATGTACTTTCTTTAATGAAGGCTGCACCCATATCTTTTCGTTAGTTTACTTGAGGCACAGAAAACACCATGTAGCTCTTTTTGTCATATATATGGTTTTTTGCATTTTTTGCATCAACAAAGGGGAAAGCTGCAGGCTGACCTTTCCAGCTGTGGATCTTGAGGCATCTCCTTCTGCTTTGTGAATTTAATCTTAATTCCAGATGCTAATTCAATGGTTTCTCTTGTAATTTTCATAGAAACACCTCTTGTGGCTGAAAGCTCGTATTCAATTAGCTTTACAACTGCTGTTCTCATGGGCATAGTTGAATATATAATACAAATAGGTATTTCTTCTTGATAAACTAACTTTTACTATTATGCTGTATTAAAACACTGCTCAAAATTATAGCTGTATGATTTTTTTAGGCAGCTAAGCATATCTGGTGATTTAACTACAAATCTGTCCTACAGAATCTTATTTTTATTCCTCCCATGGGGAAAATAGTATGTAATCAGTTTTAGATGATAAGCAGTTCAGCCTTGTGCGGTGATCTCCTCTCATCTAGAAGTTGACCAGTGCAGTATGGTGATTCTGAGTAGTTGCAGGATAGGATATTGCTTTATCTTGCATTCAAAGGACACGAAATGGAATAGAATAATTCACCATATGTAAATGCAGAGGATGTGTTAAGTCTAGGATGACTATTCGAGCATGGATATATGTTTTTATAACCTTGAAAATTAGATTCTCTCTCTCTGTCAGTGCTCAAATTTTAGGAAGCCACAAGTTTACTTTCTCACATTCTCTTTGTTTACATGCTTCCTGTTGGTTCTTTTTTATTTTGTTTGGTTTCTGTTTTCTTTTACCCATGCCTTGACTGCTCCTAAATTGTAGGGAGAAAACTAGTAGTACGTGAAGAATGTTGCGTTTTTTCATCATAGAATTGTAGAATTGCCTCGGTTGGAAGGGACCTTTAAGGTCATTGAGTCCAACCATCAACACTACCCAAACCACCATTAAACCATGACCCGAAGCACCACGTCTTTATTACTCTTAATTCCTAATTTCAACTTGCAGAAAAAAAAATGTAGAATATTGTATAATCAACACTGAAGTACATCTTCGCTTTTAAGTACTGCAGTGCCTCTGATTCCGTAGGTGTTCCTTTCAGTTTCCACGAGATGAATGAAAATACGGTTTTTGGATTTGTCTACTTGGATCGCAGTACTTTTTGATCTGAAATCCCAGGATTAAAAAAGAATTTGAAATCTACAGTTTCCTTTGCAGTTCATCTGCTTTTTTGCCAGTTGTCTGTTAGCTTGGTCTTTGATTTTCAAACATTTGTGGTAAAGGTGTACTACATTAACCTTTTCATAGTTTATCTCTTGATATCCATTCTGAAGTATCAAACTGTTTTCCCATACTAAAAGAATTCCAGGGGAAAAAAGTAAGGTAAATGAATACTTTTCACTAAGGTACAGTTAAGGCTGTTGGTATATATCAGCAGGTTGGGGGAAATGATACTAAAGAGAAAATTCTCCTTTACTTTTGCAGCTAAGAAGTTCATCGTGAACAGCAAAACTAGTGCAATTTTTCTGTTGAAGAAATTAATTAATTTTGTGCAAAACCTCTTTGTGGACTAGGTCTCAAATTTCAGAGGATTTTGATACCACAAAGACAGGACACACACAGGGACACTATGCTTTCAGGACAACTGCTCAGTATATGCACTATGTTATGCTTTTGTTCTTCTTATTAATAGTATGTAACACTTTAATTTAAAATAAGATTTTCATTAAATTTCGTTTTACTTTAAAAGTAAGCCAGAATCCATATTGAAAAGACTTTTAAAGCTATTAGATGTGATGCATTTTTAAAATTTAATTTATGGGAAATATAAATAGCAAATAGCTTTATGTTCAGCATTGCAGAACATACGCTTTGCTTGTATCACCTGAATGCAGATACATAAGACTTCTGCGTTAAAAATTATACTACAGAGCTACAGAAAATTTGCTGACTTGAAAGCTTGCATGGAAGGAAGAACAGTAATTAAATCTGTTAGCCTCCAGAGAAAGTTAAGAGGTATGATGTGCATAATCCTTTTATTGTATATGGAATGGAGAAACATGGGTTTAAAGGAGATTAGAGAGTGAATGATGGGTAAATGGAATAACTGAAAGCAACAAGTACTATACTATAAGTGATAGTTTCTGTGCAAATATTGAAATACATTTGCATTTTGAAGTTGAGCTTGAAATTCTTTCACCTACAAGGTAGATGGATCCTGAAAAATTAAATGTTTATAATGCTTCTATGTACAAAGGCATCTTTCAGTCTTTCCAATTTTTGCTATATTTATATACCTGTTACTTTGTCATGATATTAATGTTATTAGAATTCGTGCCTTTTTTGATCATGATAATTTGAATCACAGTAAATGGAGGGTGATTTTTCTCTAGATTATCATGTTTTTTATGCTCTTTTAAAACCAATTTACCACTGCTGAAGGGAAAACCTTCTTGTTTTGTTTAAAAATCTAAGTAGCTTTTATAGCTCTATAGCTTATTTGTTAAACTATCCACCTTTTTATCTGAGTACAAATAAGGAAGGTAGTACTAGATTTGGCAAGTATTTCGTATAGTGAGAATATTGATAGATAATTTCTTTCAGAAAATTTCAAAGTTAATGTATTACACTCCTTACAAGTACTTTCTTGAGGTAAATTGTAGGTGCTGACTTTTTAAAAATGTTAACATTTTAAAATATTTATGCCTGTTCTACACGATTGCTATAGAAGTACAGTTAAATTGATTGAATAATTATTCTATGAAAGCCCTTTCATTCATTTCTGTACAACTTGCTACACGCGTGCCAGAGGTTCAACTCAGTCTTTGTTCCAAGAGATCAGATTTGTCATCACAGGGACATTGCAACTGTAGATCATTGATGTTGGTTGTGGGCAGGTCTGAACTGTCTGACATGCATAGACACTGTGCGTAGGCCGGAATGCAAAGTAAAAATATATAAAATCGCACCAAGCCTTTTCCAAGTTCTCTAATTGCGCTACAACTACACGAGCACCCTTAAGAGAAGTGACTCGCAAGTTCCAAACAGATGTTCAAAATCTGGCATGTATTGTCTTGCTTTGAATGGCTTTAGGAATGGATATCAAGGCAGCACATGGGAAACAAAACATTTTTTCCTACCAATTTTTTTAAATGGACTTTACCCTGCTTTGGAGAATAATAATAAAGTTGTTTATAATGCATAATGCACTGAAACACTGCTTGTAGATAAAGCTGATTTGATAGTGTCCTGAGGCTCTCCCTTCAAACACTCCAGAAAATCTTTCCTAACCAGTCTTCTTTGAGATGATGTTGTATGGATACAGTTTAATTACATAAAATGTTTATTTTGACTTCTGTGTTTGGTACCATGTGTACTTTATAGAAATAAAAATATTTACATGCAATACTTATTTTTAATTCTGTATTTCTCCCCTTCATGGAAAGGGTGTCCTCCTTATCCTAATTTTTTTGGTGCAAATGCAGTAAATTTTATTCTATATTATAGTCAAAATACAGCTCTTCTAATTTTTTTTCTCCGTGAAGGTTGTCTCCAATGGCATAGTTAATTGCACCATAATTTATATAATTTCCTATTTACCTGTGTAACATAATTGCATAAAATGGTTTCCTTATGGCACTTCATACAGGTCTTTTCCACTGTTTAAATAATGCTTAGGTGTCCGTATTACCACTGCTTTTCATGGCAGAAATATTTTTGACACGCTTTCTCCATCTCTGTGTGCCTTTTGTATATGCAGATATGCGATATTCTCTCTTTAATACTCGTATGTCACTTGTGTCACTCTTTTTCCCACCACTGTCTTTCAAATGAATTTGTTAGTTCCACACCTTCATTTTGGTTTTTGTACAAGATGAATACTGCTGCTGAAAACTTCCGTTCGCACCTCAGGTATTCAGTATGCTCTGGCTAGTCCAGCATTTTTTCCTGGCGTTTGACTGTCTATCATAAATAATTTTGTATTTTTTTTTTTGCATTTGGTCCCTTAAGAAAGCATTCTCTAGCATGCACCCTCGTTGATGAGTTACTTACCATTTGTTACGCACACGCTCTCCACTTGTCAATAGTTAAATACCTCTTCGACGACTTCTCCTATTTTTGATGTCAGAATTTTCTTTTTCAATAAGTTCATTGCTAATATTCTCCAGAAAAGCAAGCTGGTTTCCTGCTTGATATTACTTTGGGGTCGATTTCAGTTGTTTATGAGAACAGGGATCCACATCCACCTAAAGAGGTTTAGGTATTCAGACTTCTAAAATGCACTTGTTTCTCAGTAATTTGGCTCGATACACGTACCTGAATATATCCAGAGAAAGCAACAAGGAAATTTATGTTCTTGAATTACTCCTGATACCTGTATTTGAAAAACAGAGAACAAATTATCTAGTTGCATCATTTGGTGTAATGAAAGCCTGACATGAACTCCAGGAACAGAATGACTGTGCGTGTGAAGAATGTCTGTTTAGAAGAGGATAGAGGGAAGGGTTTTTTTAATCTTAAGCAACTGAGGTTCTCTGAAAATGGTAACAAAAACCGGCATTCTAGGTTGCAGGTGATGTGTAAGATAGAGTGAGAGCATCTGGAAGGCAGTGAACAACAATAAAAACCAGTTTCATTTTGCAAATGTATTAATAAGGGAGGGAGCATCTGGCTAAAGTCAGGACATAGCAAAGAGACTGGATAGAAATATGGACAGAAAAAAATAAGCTGACATATTTAGATTCTGTAGTCATCGGTGAACACAATGAGTTTTTTCTAAACACAGTTTTCTTAATTTATATTCATTTTAGCGTTATCCAAAACCCACTGTTTCAAGAACCTTTAGAATGGTATGTTATTGTACATATAAGTAAGCACTACTACAGAAATATTTTAACATAGGTTTATTTCATGAAGGCAAATTATATGCTGATGCATAATTTTAACCTTATTTGAAAAACTGGAGGTACAGGTTTGTGGTCTTTACTCATAAAAAAAAGTTGAATTCAATGAATTTTTGATTTATGATGGAAACTCATTCTGAAATTCTCATTTTATTTGCATTGGAAGTTCTGCTGACGGGCAAGTAAATAGGACACAGTCGACCTTAAAGTTTAAAAAACATGTACATGTTCATTTTTCAGTGTTCTGGTGGTATGTAATTCACGTTAACAGATGGATAAAGAGGATCTTTTAAAAGGTTGTGAATTGATTAAAGGTACAAGGTTTTTCATTTTAATTTTGAAATACAGTGTATATTTTGTTATGTTTGCAGTTGATCTTTACTACAATACTCATGCAGATAATAAAATTAAGAGTTGCAAATTTGGAGGAAAAGGATATTAAGGAATAATCTTTAATTCCTTTCTGATTCTAGATTTCTGATGAATTTATTTTAATGTATTTAATTTACTTAAATAATTTTGTACTTTGGTCAATACACACGATTTCTTTATACAAAATATATGATTTCAAAGGTCTTGATAACTTTGTAGATTTGAAAAATCAGGTCTTCTGGAAAAATACTGCTGCAAAAATGTTATCCCACATAAAAGTATTTTATATGATGTGAGTCTGCTTGCTGTAGGCATACAGGAATGCAGCTGGATTCTGTTTCTATTGAAATAAAATCTGAATTCTCATGTGAAAACACGATCAGATGTTTAACAATTTTTAATGTAAAAACTTGACATATTGTTAATACATTTAGTGTATGTGAACAAATAAGCATTTTACAGGAATGACAGTACATAAATACAACTTTTTATGAAAAAAGACACATTTTTTCGGCTATACAGTTTGCATAACTTAAATATTCATGAAGCACAATAGTTTCACAACAAATCAAATTTAATTAAATGATGCATTTTCACCACTTACAAAAGGTTTATTAAAGGTTTATTTGTTCATGCAAATTAAAGTGTTAGAGTAAAAATCCACATGAAACTTGGCACTAACAATTAAAAAAAAATATTGGAAGATTTCTCGCCTCACTGCAGTACCTTGCCATGTTTAAACTGCTCAGCTTGTCATTTAGAATCTTTAATGAAACCAGGGAGGAGGCTATTTATTTGCATAATAGGACATAATTTGCTGTGGTGAGGCTTTAATTATTTATAGGCTGTCTAAAATATTTAAAATGGCATCACTAAGGAGCATGAAATGTTGGATAATGCCTTCATTTCAGGTTTCCTGCCGATTCCTTTATGGGTCAAGCATTTTATTTGTAATTAGCATATAAGCATAGAAGCTTTCGAAACACAAGGAAAACCAATTCGTTTCAGTATGTTCGCAACCTGAGCAATTCAAAACTGGCAAAGGTCATTGGGAGCAATCAGAGGTACAGAACGTGCCAGAAGGAAAAAGATGGATCAGATGTGCGAAACAGACCTAATGCATCGTTCTACTCATGTACCTCTTTAGCACTACATGTGTACCTCTCCTCCTTCCTATAGAATTTTCTACAGTTTTTACCTGTATTTCCTCATTATTTGGATACATTATATTATTCCTTTAATGCATATAGCAAAGCAATTTTTTTTTTTTTTAAATAACAAGTTCTACATTGTTCCTGTTTGTAGCTTGTTTTAAATCACTCCAACATATTGATGCATTTTGAGGGATTTCACTCATATAATACAGAAAACTACCTGCTCTTGGCGTCTTCATTGCAAAGCATTGAAACCAAGGACAAGAGGGAGGAATAGGAATTCTTGCTTTTAGGGAAATTAAACGGTAGAGTTGATTTTCCTTATGGTTTGAACATTCATGCAGATATATATAGACTGTCAGGTGAAATCGAATCCATTTAAAAAAAGTAACTGGGCATGTTTCTCCGTCCGAGGTGTCTGCAGAGAAGCCAGACTAGGGGAGAAACTGCATGGCTCAGAATTCTTCAGGAGAATTCAGGAGAGTTCTGACCTTGATGTATTTCGTATGTGATCGTTGGCCCTTCTCTCTAGCCCGGTTAGAATGCTCTCGATGGTGGCTTTGCCCTCAAGCATATTGATTGCTCTCCCAGTTTGGTGTTATCTGCAAGCTTTTGAAGCTGGCGCTCCGTTGCCTCCTCCACGTGTTTTCTGCCTTTATCTCTAAAGCCTTATAGTGTGGCTTCCTGAATATCATACTTGATCTTTTATTGTTCCACATGAAAACTATTTTTTTTTTCTCATTCTGGGTTACTTTCTCCAGTTCCTTAATGAATTAAATTAGATCAATGCAGTATTCAGTAATTCAATCTGGTTTTTACTTTTCAGCTTCAAATGAAAATCTTAAAACATTGTTTATATTTAAAAGTTTTGTTTTCACCCATTATACTGTCCTTACCAGTTATCAGCTACCAGCTTCAAGCTATTTTCTGATGGTTTCCTGCAATCTTATTTATCAAAGCAGAAGGAGGAAAACATCCTTGATGTGTCAGTTATCATCAATTTCATGTGAAGCTCTTTCAAGGTTCAGTTGAAGTTGTTACATATTTAACAGACACCTCAGCAATTTTTGTAGGAGCTTCTGGGCTTTCTTGAATTAGACTTGTCCTCAAAATTCCAGTTGTTTTATAATTTAAGGTACCTAAACTTTTGATATCGTGTTACTCTAGGTATATGTCTTCTCTTTAGAAACACATTTTCCTATGTTTTGTTTCTACACCATTGCATCTTAAAAGTGGGGCTAATGTCATAAAGCAACTTGCTCAGAGTCCATTTTCACTACTTTTTGAGAGGATGTCATCTTCTGAAGGAAGATGAGTTACGCCTGTAATTTCAACTTCTCTCTTCATCCGCAACTTCTCAGGTTGCCCAGAGAAGCTGTGGCTGCCCCATCCCTGGAAGTTTTCAATGCCAGGCTAGATGGGGCTTGGAGCAACCTGGGCTGGTGGGAGGTGTCCCTGCCCAGGGCAGGGGGTGGGAACTGGGTGATCTTTAAAGGTCTCTTCCAACCCAAACCATTCTGTGATTCTGAGTCTATTCTCTCTGCTGAATTTCCTGGAAAAATGTGAGCAATTCTGTTCATTTTCATTAAAAAGTTATAAAATTCCATCTTGATTTCAAGCTTTTTAAAGGAATTTTGAGCCTTTAATTTTCTTCTTAATACACTCTTCCTCAAAGCCAGAGTTTAGAATCACAGTAACCACAAGATGTGCACCAAAAGTCAGGTTTGGCAGCCTTGATTTCACATTTTTTTCCCTATAGAGTAGCGAATTTTTCCTTGGGAAAGTCTAAGAACACAATTATTTCTGCAATAATTTTGGCATATAAATAAATTGCTTACTTTGTTACTAGTTTTTATGTTTTGTTTTGGTTTTATTATTATTAGTTAGCCAAAAGCAACTTGTCAGTTGTGGCAGATCATTGACAAAACACCTATAGTAGAAAACCGGTCGTCTTACAGGAGATGAAAGAGCCTATTTGTTGTCACCAGACAACTGACCCCAGCTTCCTAACTCCAGATCCTCTCCAGTGGCCAAGAAATGTTTCAGGGACAATTTCATTCTTAGCTTAGTGGCAGCAATGATTTTGGCTAATTAATTCCACCAGTTTAAGAAAAAAAATTGTATATCAGGCCATCAAATGTTTTTTTCTCTAGTCATAATTAAGAAAGTTGCGGTAACCCTTTTAAAAGAACAGAATTTTTAATTTCAGCTCTGACAACTTCTTTTGAATATTTACCTCTTTAAAATGAATGTGATTATACCAACAGACTTCTGTCCAAAGCAGCGTTGTTGTTGTGGTTCCTGGCAGAGGAACTGCTCTGCTGCGTGTCTCTCTCTCCCTAGTGCATTCTTTGGCTTAGAAATCAACCTTTTTCACACTTTGGAGAAACGGGAATATATCTAAGGCAAATTTGACATTGCTTAAAAAAAAAAAAAAAAGTATAATAGCATATTGGAGATTGAAAAAAAAAAATTGGAGGCAGGGTAAAGTAATTTTAATATTACAAAATCACACACACATTTTCATTATTATTACGTTTTTTTAAATCTGAAGCCACTATGAAAAAATGTAGACATTACTTAATAGAATTTTAAGTTTTACCGTATTATTGGAGCTACACTTTCTCTTGAAAATTGGTCTTCTTACTTTCCATATGACTTTTTCTTTCTTTGGCACTACTCTGCTTTGGGCTGTCATATTTTTTTTAGTGTTTGCATTCTCTTTTTAACGTTGAAATTACGCATATAAAATTCTGGACTCTATAACATTAATATGTAAATTTATCTCTCCTGTTTCCCCATTTTCTCCTTGTCCTGTGAAGATATAAACCTATTTTCTCCAGATCTGGTAGGGGGAAAAAAAAAAAGTAGTATACTTTTGAAATGAGAATTTCAGTGAATAACTAGTTTTGCCCTGATACTTTTGCAAAGGGATACAAAACCTTGTCACAGCAATAATTCACTAGGCACTTACAAATATGTTAATCAATAAATGTATTTCTTAATAAGTCTTTTTTTTACTTCTGCAGTTTGTCAAAGTATGAGTTTTATCTTTGTCATAAAGGATTTTAGTCTTGTGTCATTCACTTTTTTTGGTTATCACTCAATAGAATACTTTTGACCAGCAATATTATTGAGTTTACGTAGTGTGAAATGGGTTGAATAACTTATGCCTTACAGGAATAACAGAACTTTGTGCAGTTTAGTTTGTATTGCAGAAGTTGACAGTTGTTCCATATTTGAAAATGAGAATTCTAACCCACACAGTTTAACTCTGTTGACACAATGATGATAATGTGCAGAAAAATTGACCAGAACAGATACTTAAAAATATACAAAATTCTGAGTTTAGTTCCAAAATTAGTTGACCTTACTTGACAAAAGATGTCTTGTCGAGTTATATGGGAAATGGAGCAAGAATTTCAAATGTGTTACCATGCTATTTGCTTAACATTTAGGAAATCAGAGCGCCAGGATGCTAAACTGATATTCATTAACTTATTCAGTGTAAACGTAGTCAACGTTTGCCTGCCTGGATTATCATGCCAGCATTTCTCATTTATATTCTTGATTAATCTGATTTTTGTTTGTTCTTTACGGAGTTAGAGATTTGGTATTACAAATAAAAGTGCCACCATAATTAATATCTGATTAGGTGAATGTAAATCAGGCACCTATGGCACTTACAGTTATCCTAAAATTTGGAGCATATGCCAAAACCAAGATCCTGATGACACAAACTAATACTATGCCTGTTTAGAAAAACTTCAAAACACCAGAACTCAATAGTTATAAAATTATAATTAAGATAAATATTTGGGGGGGCGTTTCTGTTTAATTAAATGGAAGATATTACGCAGCTTTTAACTTCATGGATTGATGTTCACAGGACTTTAGGTCTAGTGCATTTTATATATTTTTTTGAGATACAAAGTTCAATTCTTATTCCAAAAATTCATTCCTGTTTTCCTTGTTTTATCACTTTGACTGTTCAGAAGCACTATGTTTGAGCCTTTGCAACAAGCTTCATTGTATTCTCCTACCATTAAGGTAACTTCATTTATAGCAATTACTTCTCCTAAGTAAATGAAAAAATGACATTGCATTCCTTTTGCTTTTTGGTTTATTCCAAAGATAAATTACTGCACCACCTTAAAACTTTGTCTGAAAAAATGCACTCAGATTTTCACGCAAGACTCAAAATTCTTGTGTTAAAACTGTTTTTGTTCTGATCCCATTCTAAGGTTGAAAAGCTTTGGCAAACGTAGGATTTTCTGTTTTATCTGAGCAAAACCATTAAAAAATCTGTTCAGTGTGAAAGTCCAGAAACAGGGATGAACCACATTCTGAATTGTTTTGTTTTGATGAATCATAATTTGCCGCATGTGAGAGGATTATAGATTAAAGGCTTTCTCTGGCCGGAACTATTTCTGTCACTTGGTGAGGAAACAACATCTAGAAACAAAAGCATTCATATCCTCACTCAACATTGCACAGGGGCATAGAAATATCCAAGATGAACTAATTTTGATCATATTTTGTAAGCAAGCTGCCTTTTGAATTCTGTATGTGCCAATTTGAAGAGCTTTTGCAGTTCTTTCCCCTTGCTACGTTCACTATTTCCATCAGTCATATGGAATCTGGGAATTATGGGACTTTTGCTCATTTTTAAGTTGTTATGTTTTATCCCACCAACTCGAAAATTGTCTCTTCCCCTTGAAGGAAGAAAAGCAGATAATAACTGTGACGGAAGATTCACTAACCGACACTGATCCCGTGGCATAACCTTTGATTGATTACAGAAAACATTTTATTAGAATACAGTGAAGGAATTTAGCAGGGCAGCATTTTTCCTCACAAGAAATACACTCTGTTGTCAAGATAACACATTTGTAAAAAGTAAAGCGATCTGTACCAATCTCACGCTCCCAGTGCAGCGTCAATATACTTGTCCACATGGTGTGAACTATTTTACCATAATTGTCTGAACAGCCATCAAGAAATTTTCTTTCCCTAAGTTATTTAAAACAAGTTTTCACTTTAGCGTTCTTTCAAAAAAATGATGTTTTTTTCCTATTCTCTAATGATCATATTTATTATGAAGGTCTAAAACTTATATCCAATGGCATTATTTATTATTTTGTATTCTCAGCTTTTCCCTACCTCCTCAATTTTGTTAACCTGACATTGTTTTGATTTGAATTTATCTCTTTCTTCAAGGATTATTCTACCTCTGTTATTTTGTGCTCAAAGAAAGACCTTACATCAGTAGTCAGTGTTCCTCTAAAGATGCCTCTGTGGCCGTCATGTTATAGGCAGATTTCCTGCAGCAAGGTTTATCTTCTGTAGTTTCTTAAATGTTGAAAGGCTGTAACAGCAGTAAAGAATACCGTGACCAAACGAGATTGCAGACGCTCTTGGCAGAGTTACTGTTAGTAAGCTCTTTTGAAAGGAAGATGGTACCTAAAATAACTGTACCTCCTGAATAAATCACGGAAATGAGCTCTAAAAACACAAAGAAAAATACAGCATTTCCAGTGTGGCGCATTCAGAAATCATGAGTTCACCCTAAATTTATTTTAGTCTTGAAGTTTAGTGTCATATATAAACGTATGTGTGTACACTATGTACTTATGTGTCTGCGTGTGTGAGACAGAGTATCTTTAGTCTATATAAATTTTAATTTGCCTTCTGCTATTGAGAAAAAGTGATACACTTGACCCATGCTTGCAATTACTTTTAAAGAAAAGCTAATTTTTATATCATTATGGCTCTAAGGGTCTAGTCTTAGCAGAAATATCGTTATGTTTATCAATACTGTGCTATCACATGAATGAGAACTTATTTTCTTAGCTCTGGGAAGATGAGGGTTTATTTGAATGTTCTCTGGCAAAATTGGCACTTTGTGTTGTTATTGCAAACTTTGCTGGGCAGGGGAAATACTTTACCAATTTATAAACTTTTTTTCTGTAAGCTGAATTCCTGTGCCTCTCTGCGAGTAGTACACTGAAATACCAATATAAACTTCCTACAATAGGAAGGTTTTATACATCTCAGAGAAATTCCTGTTCAGGGAAGGCGGCTTTTGGAGTTGGAGGAAAAACTAGAATTCATTTCAGCCAGAGGCTGAGTAGGTACTCCTAGTTGTAGAGTGTGCATAGGAGATATATAGCAATTGACAAATTTTTTTAGCCATCTTGTCACGTTCTCCCAGCTAGCATGTTGTTCTCTGCAGTGGATAAGCCCCTGTGGGCTATTTATAGAAAATCCGTAGCATCTTTCTGTTGCTGTGGCTTTCACATGCCATCCTGATGCTGGCAAGCTGCACCATGGGTACAGACAGGCATCAACTCAAGAAGGACATGGACCTGTTGGAGCAGGTCCAGAGGAGGCCACGGAGATGCTGGGAGGGCTGGAGCCCCTCTGCTGTGAGAGCTGGGGGGGGTTCATCCTGGAGAAGAGAAGGCTCCGGGGAGAGCTTATTGTGGCCTTTCAGTAAAGCTGGCCTACAAGAAAGATGGGGACAAACTTTCTAGCGTGGCCTGTTGCGATAGCAACATAAGGAAGGAAGACATTTTTTATAAGGATAAGGATATAAGGATATATTTATATTTTATATTTATAAGGATAAGGATTTTTATAAGGATAAGGAAGACATTTTTTATGTCAAGTGTGGTGAGACACTGGCCCAGGTTGCCCAGAGAGGGGGTGGAGGCCCCATCCCTGGAGACATTCAAGGCCAGGCTTGATGAGGCTCTGAGCAACCTGATCTAGTTCAAGATGTCCCTGCTCTTGGCAAGGGGGTTGGACTTTAAAGGTCCCTTACAACACACTCTATTTTATGATTCTATGACAGCAGCAGGAGACGGTAACCTATGTCTGATCGTGGCCCTGTAATGGCCTTTTGGCTCTTTCTGGCCACTTCTCCTGCCTACGTGGTTCTCTCACTTTGACCAAATGGCATCGCTCCCAGCATAAATCAGGCCCGAGCACAAGCTGGGTTAGCCAAAATCTGAGCAGGAGTTGAGTGAAAAGTCACTCACTTGTGGGTCCTTTTTTACTGATGTCAATGAAACAAAGAAATCTGTTGTCTGCAACTCTTTGTATTTAGGCATCTATGTCATTTCAGACACCCTGGAATACCAAAGAATCCACACAGTCATGGGAGAAGTGATGCCAGTTCATGGGAAATTAATACATTTCTGTGATCATCATCATAAAACAGTTTTACAGTAGAGTTTTAGTTAGTTTTTAATTTTAGTTCCTTCTGAAAAAGTGCTTTAATTTTCCTTTGCCATTGATTTCACTGACTAAAACACTTAAATATGAGCCGAGCTTTAAGCATACAGTTAATTACTGCAGAAAATTAAGGGATGTTACAGAAACACCGCTAGATTTCAGTGCTAACAATAGGAATCACAAAACCACTAAACTGAGAATTCCATATGTGAATTTTTCATTATTCAGTCACCCCCCCAGATCCCTTCAGCTGTTTTTGAGTACCTGAACGCAACTCCCGTGTCTTAGAAAATGTGCCCTATATGTAGACACATCGCTGTAAAGTTTATACCCATATGACGTATATCGTAAAAACAAGAGATATAGCCGTTTTGTTAACGTAAATTTAAGACTTTATTTGTAACAATAATTCTGTTTTTCTGATTTTATAGCTTTATTTCCTTGCAGGTAAAAATATTTTGTCAAAATGTTAGTGTGCTGCACCTTTTCAGTTAGTTAGACTGTTATGAAATATAAAGTATTTTTTCTACTGAAATGGAACTTGATTTCATTTTTAATCTCATAAGATTGCGTTAGTTAAGTCAAAATAGCTCACAATGGGAACAAAATAAAGAATGAAGACTTAAATAAAAAGCTCTTTATGATCCACAGCACAGCTGAAGTGCTGGCATAAAAGCATAGTCATGGTTCTCAAAATCTCTGAAAAATTTAATAAACATTACAACTACTGAAGGAATATAGATTAATGTAAAAGCAAAAAGTGTGTATATATATGTGTATGCATATATACACCTGTTTTTATAGAAAAGAATTGATAGAATCAGTGTGATTAAATGAAATGTTGAATAAAATATTTGAATTTTTAAACTCTGTAAAAGTGTGAAGAGGTGTCGTTGACACCAGTATGAGAAAGATCAATTCATCTTCATATTTAAGTGATTAAGGTCGTCTTATTTTACAGTCATTCAATTTGCATTATTCTGTATCTTTTTAAACGTTCTTCATTTGTATCAGAACAGCTGATGATGTTCTTGCACTGTGCTTAGCGGATAATGATTTAAGGAAGTTTATTCAGAGTTCACTGACTGATTTGTTTAAGAATTGTGGCTTATGTGCTGTTTTCTTAGAGTGGGTCGGAGTGCTTAGCTAAACAAATCACAAGTGACTCGTAGCGCTTCTTTGAAATAAAGCTCCTTGCCACTGTAACTACTACTATGTAAGATCTTCGTGTGATCATGGCTAAGAGAAGATCAAGAAAATGTGTGTTTTAACAATAATTAAAAGAAAAGGCAGATTTATATTTTCTATTAATTATGCACTGGTACATAGTTAAATGCAAGCTTAATTTTATTCTGTAAGCTCATATATAATTAACCCTCTTGTCATTTGTTAGTGGTGGTAATAAGGATATATTTAATTTGTATGGAGTCCTCATATAGTAATATTTTGACATAAAACACTATCCTAATTTTCATTGTGAACACTGAAATTTTCATGGTGAAACATCAAAACCTACCCTAATTTTCATTCGTGCTTTCCAAGTCTTAAGTATTAATAATCCTTCAAAGAAGAAATGCCAAATATTTTTTATTTTTGGGAAAATTGCTGTCAGACAGGGAAATATTGATAGATAGGGATATTTTATAGCTTTTTCAGGAACAGATAAATTATATGCATTTCTTTTGAGTTAAGGATATGTTTTTTCAATTGCATGTTAGTTATTAGCAGTGTAATTTAGATGCATCCAAAACCCAATCAGTGTCTCCTTATTGGTTGGACTGAACATTCACCCTGTCGTGGTCTTAATAGTTCAGTCCCACAGGATCAGCCCACACAGGATGAAGAGTCTCGGGAAACAGGACTCTGAAATAAATCCAACCGATAGAGGGTAGGATAGAATAAACAGTGTTTCATCCTCTTTTTAGAACCTGAGTGGATCAATGCCCTCAACTACTGTTACCAACCTGGAAAACCAAAGTGCACTTCTCACTCAAGGTCAGGTTTTGTTCCGTTCTTACTTTCTTCCACAAATACAGTTTTGACAATAACGCTAAGATTTATAAAACCAGAATGTAGAAATGCTGCTGAAAGCAACAAAATACAGTATGAAATGCAACGAATGGGCAACATTGTCATTCAGGAGCTGAAGTAAGACAATTTGTTTTTCTCCTCCTTTCCCTGAAGAATTGCACGTCTCTAGGCCATTTATCTCTGGAGACTACTCTGGGGACTACAACAGCTATGCAAGAGAGAGATCTGTCTCCATCCCAAAAGTTAGAAAAGCTTTTCCTTTAGGCTTTGCAAGAGACCACTCCCCCTACGCGTTTTTGAAAATTCATTTTGTATGATTAATGTTGACATTTTTAGTAAAACTCATACTGCTCCTTTTAATGATCATTGTGAAGAAAATCAGTATTTATTAACACTTGCCATTATGTGAGATATTAGATACTTTCTACTCTTTAAATATTGTAAGAAGCTAATGGAGTTATTAAATGACAGCCGTGATTATACGATTCACACAAAGATTTCCAAAGACGTTCATTCCTTACACGGGTGATGCTGTACAGTTGGGTAACACGACATAAAGCTTTGTTCATGTTAAAGTAATCCGTAACAGTTTTTGCCAAGGCTTACTAATGCTTATTCTGACAGTTAGAACATATTGCCCTCTTGTCAAAGATGCCTTCAGAAATATTACTATCCTCTCTATAAATAGTTTTATTAAAATAAATTTAAAATAAATTTATCTAGGCTGGGAAATTGCTAGAATTAAACTTACGAATACCCTTATTCCAGCTGCCCTGTGCATGTGCATTAGTTTTAAATACAATCTTTTTTTTTTTTTTTTTTAAACAGGTACACAACTTCATTTATGTATAAAATTACAACGTTTACTTCAGGAAAAAGTATTCATTATTCAGTTTTTGCTTTCCTTCATTGCTTACTCAGTGTCAACATGTCATATTTATTATATATTATGTAAAGACTGCCCTGAATACAAAGTGGTTAATTCCTTAATAAGATAAGTGTGGCAGTTGGCATGCAAGTGCTGGAGTACTTAATGAACATTAATAACTCTGTAATATACATTAATAAACACATTACTAATGAGGCTAAGGGATAGTTTATTTTACAAATAAAGAACAGAGAAAGAGGGAAATTAAATGCAAAACCATCCTTCAAATTTAGTTAATGAATTTCAACTGTACAGAATTTGCTTTTTTACGTTATTTAACTTTATATATGGCTTTATTTGTTCGTAGCTTCTGTTGACACTAGTTGCTCTCCTGTTGCGTTGCAGTTTCTCAAAAAACAAAATCCCAAGTATCAAGTGCACTGTGTGTGCCCTGAAGACAGGAAGTAATAAAAGAAATAATCGTATATATTAAATCTTCAGTGGTACAAACTGTGCCAATGATGAGACGACTGTAGAGCTCACTGGTAATCATTTTCCCAGTCACGGGCAGCTATTGCTAAAACTCATAGCATCTCACTGGTCATTTGTTTCTTTGTGAAAGAGTTGAAATGTTTTTCTAAAAGACCTGGAAATGCTCACTAGCGTGGATGGACCAGGATTTTATTATATATGACTTCTTTTCCTCAGTATCGTTTGTGTCTGGCACATGATTTGGGCTACTATTAATTGCTCTGGTATCACACGCAGGTAATCCAGTTCTCAAAAGTCAGTAGTTCAGCGCTAATACTTGAGAACCCTCTCAAAATTTAATGCGCTTCACGCTAGGACTGTGTGCATTGGATTCTATGTATGCTACTGGAAAACACAGACATTTGCTCAAGAGTCTTGGGATAACTTGGGCAGCTCAGGTTTAATCTCACCAGTCTTTCGAAACGGTCATAAACTGTCTTGGAAACCATCTTAGAATTTTCACGTTGAGCAGGGTATTAAAATTTATTTTTTTCCTGTACCCTATTGCATTCTATCTACTGGAAAGGGATCACAAGACCTTAGCTTTTATTAAGCGTAAACCTTATCTGTAGATTAAAATTTGAACTAAGAATGTGAGTTGAATTAAAAGTATCAAACTATATTTCCTTTCTTTGCTTAGAAAGGAAACATTCCATTTTAAGTATCAGTGGGAGATTGCGTAAAAAATATGGTGATTGCTGGGTTTTGCATTACCATGTAGGTGACTTTATCACTATATCCCTTTAATCAATTTAATCAGAACATAGCACTCTAATGAATTTTCTTATGCTTCTTTTTTTTTTTTAACAGACCTTTAGAAAATAATGGCTATAAAGTGCCCATAGAATGGTACAATTCATAATGATCTACCGCAGGTAGACAAAGAATATTTATCTATCCTGTGATTTAAAACCAAAAATTAATAAAAAAAAATATTTCATGTACTGTGTATACTTTAGCAAGGATATTATCTATTTTTTTAGTCATTAGAGAACCACTGGGGCATTTAAACTTAATTTTCTTTCCTTTATTGATACAACTTTTGATACAAATTTTAAAACACGTTATAAAATATCACAGGATCTTCGATCTTTTTATTTCGATTGTGCTTTATTCCAGCTCAAGCCATCGTTTTGTCTGACTCGCATAGAGCTGTTATTCCAGATCTCTTCTCTTCTACTCTTAACCATTTGTAGTGCTACAAAGAAAAGTCAGGCGAGAACTAAACGATCAGACAACTGCTAAACGCTGCTTAGTTTTTATAATGTTTATGGTGTTGTACAAATTCCTTAGCACCTGCATTGCTCTGACAGTGTATATTAATGCTAGTATTTACAATGTTACAATGAAAGGAATCATATCCCTGATGCATGGCTGTGACATTTGTGTGTAACTCAACTTCAGTCCGGATACCTGCAAGAAGTTACATGGGAGAAACCAAAGCAGAATTTTTTACGTCACAGTTAAGAGTATCAATTTTTCATGCTACAGCATTAGGCAAACAGACTAAAAATGTGTGTGTGGTTTTGAAATCAAAGACAAAGGACAAGAGGAAATGGCCTCAAGTTGCGCCAGGGGAGGTTTAGATTGGATATTAGGAAAAAATTTTACACTGAAAGGGTTATTAAGCATTGGAACGGGCTGCCCAGGGAAGTGGTTGAGGCACCATCCCTGGAGGTATTTAACAGACGGGCAGACGTGATGCTTAGAGATATGACTTAGTGATGGGTTTTGTCAGAGTTAGGTTGATGGTTGGGCTGGATGATCTTAAAGGTCCCTTCCAACTGAGGCAATTCTATGACTCAATGATTTTGAAATATAAAGCCCGTTCCTACAGAAATCAAGAAATCTTTACAACTGAATTGAATTCACACTTCCAAACAGAAGGATTATTACAGGTAATTGTGATAAGCGTATAATTTATGGTGAATAAATTTGTTATTTTAGTAAAAAAAAAAAGATGATTGTAATGTGTCCAGAACTATTACAAATGTTCTTATTTGTGTGTCACAAATATATTTTTAAATAGTTGACTTAGCCAACTGTGCCAACTTCGCATTTAGGTACGCTTTTGTATTAACGGTTTCTTGAAAAGCTGCAGTATCGAGATATATTGTGCATTAATCATTTAAGGCATTTATAGTGCTGTATTTATCATTTGCTGTGTAACATAATGCAAACCATTACAAAACTCTTGATGGGTAATTTATAGACAATGTTTTGGTCTTTGTGGCATAAATAGGTTATTACATTAAAAAAGATACCAAAACTGGGTCTGTTTTAGGAACTGCAGTTCAGCTTCTTTCTGTGCTTCTCTGCTAGGAAGCATCTGTTCTTTGCTGAGAGGGTGGTGAGCCCCTGGCCCAGGTTGCCCAGAGAAGCTGTGGCTGCCCCATCCCTGGAGGGGTTCAAGGGCAGGTTGAATGGGGCTTGGAGCAACCTGGGCTGGTGGGAGGTGTCCCTGCCCAGGGCAGGGGGGGTTGGAACTAGATGGTCTTTAACATCCCCTCCAACCCAAACCATTCTATGATTCTATGAGTCTGTTTTTCTGAAAACCACCATACCTTTAACAACACTGGGCGGCATCAACATCAGGCAGAAACTCCGAGCAGCTTGACACCTCACTGAGGCAAAAAGTTGCATATAGATGACTTTTCAAGGTAGTACATAAGTGGCCACCGTTTTTGCTGTAGTATGCAGACGTGCAGGAATAACCAGCTCCAGGTTGCAGTCTAGGGTCAGTGGTTTTCAAGCCATTTAAATGCTTTGGAAAATGTTATGCTCTGTCTACTTGAAATTGTCATCTATTTATTCATAAATGAATGCCTTCAAGAACATCTTGTATCCAGATGTCTTTTTGGCATTTGCTATGAAAATAATATAGTTACAGATTATCTAGTCTGTCAAACTGCTTCTGGCTGTTTTGAATAAATTTATCATTTATTTATGTAGAATTCTCAGTTTCTTTCTTTTGTCTTGAGTCATTCCATAAAAGCAAATTTCTTAATATTGAAACTAGCACATGCACATCCATCCCTCCATACACATACACACACATATGTGCATATATATATGTGAAAATGAAAAGTGGTTGCAATTAAACTGGAGAACCAAAGAAATGAATTTTAAAGTTCTACAGAGTTGTGGTATAGAAGATGATTTCATTTCAGAATTAGTAGATGTATATTTGCAACTTAAAATCAATAGTATGAAACTATTGCTGTTTTCAATACTATTCAGTGGGGAAGATAATGTGGACTTCATACAGCTTCATGAACTTAAAATAATTTCAGACATTAATCCATTTCTGAAGGACAAGCATAACTGCCTTGAACACATAAGCATGCAGATTTGTACCGCTAGCTCATTTTAATATGCCTGTCCTAGTACAAAGGCTTTAGGAGTTTTTGCTTTTGGATGTGACACAGAAAGGTACCAACTTCCCTTTAAGACTGCTTTAAGTATTTCTCGAATCAGTTAAGATGATACGCTACCTAAGTTAAGCTGGTTGATAATATGTAAAAGAAAATACATACAAATAAAATTCATTTATTATTTTATTTTCTTTCTAAGGAAATAAAGGAAACCTACTGCATCATTTAAGTAATGAAACTGAAGACAGAACACACACAATTTCTGAAGAAGCGTTGTCTCACGTAGTTCTCCATTGCTCAAAGCCCTGATTTATCCACTTTCTTTTCTGAATTCCACGTACTAAGCCCGGTTACAGGCATTGTTTGTGTGCTGTGGATGGTGGATGAATGTAGTACTACCCTTGCTGGGAGCTAGGAATTCTGTCAGAGCACAGCTTTGGTCTTGAATGATGTATGCAATTATTTCTTCTGTCTGGTATGAATTCAGGTCTTCAAGAGATCTAGTCTCATACTTACAGACAGATGGTGATGCCACAATAGAAGTTACGTTCTGTTTTCACAGAAGTTGTGTTTTGCCATCAAAAGGCACAATTTTGTAACACTAATTTACCTTTGAAAATCTGTTGACATGTCTTCATTGTGAAGTTAACGGCTTGCAATATTTCCCTTTTCTGAAACTTTTTGCAGAACTTTGATAGAGATGTTTGTCAGAAAGTATTTGTATGTGAAAACAATATATTATATGTGTACCTCCACCCAAATTTCTAACTAAATTTAGGACCAACTTCAGATAACTATTTTATATCCACATCAAGCTTTTTGAAGAAACTCCATGGGAGTTTGAAGCAACACCTTCCGGTGTGGAATGTATATCACAAAGCCAAACAAGGAACTTTTAGGGAATGAATTAGTTATTTATCCAGCCGTACTGAAGATACTCCGGTTCTTCAAACTACTAGCAATGAATAACTTAAATCTCTGAATGTCTTTAGCTTTGTGAAGAAGGCCATTGTCAGCCAACTTCATTGACAAGAATATAAACAGAATGTGATGTGTATCTGATTACCTTGGCATCAGTTTATGATTCAGTTTTCTTGTAACTGAGTCTTTTCTGTGGTGATTTTAATACTGGCCACTCTGCCTTTCAGAATCGGTGGTTGTTCTGTGAAATAAAATGAACACAGTTATAGTAATCTCAGCTAATGATTAATGAAGACTCAAGCTTATAGTTATAAAGAATGTTTTACGCAAGGACAAGTAGGTTAAATAAATCCTGAGCAAAGGGAGATAGTTTCTCATGTTGCTAACAGCATTTCATACTCAACTGATTGTATTCACAATCTACCAAAAGGCATTATATTTTAACTAAACTTCACCAGGACATCAAGTAATGTACAGTAATTAGGACTCCCAAATAATTTACAATAAAAGGCATCACTCAGCAGTAGTAGTCAGTCTCTACATAGGTCTCCTTTGTCTTGTCAGTCTCCAATAGTTTTCAGTCTGAGTGGTTCTCCACTTGCTCTTTCTACATATCTTTAAGCTCCTCTGATACTGTCTGATTCCCTACTTTTCCTATGACCTGTTGTGCATGTACTTCAGATCTTTTCACCTTTTTTTGGCACTAAATTTTAACAGTTTTAAGTTGCCTGCACCATCCACCAACCTGTTGCTGTCGGGCTGCCAGCACAGCCCACCCTTGGCCACAGCAGATGTTCAGACAAGGGTGGGAGTGCTGAAGGGTATGCGTGAAGGGGGCACCCAAAACTCTCAGAGGGCGTATTTGCCTGAAACGGATGACGTTAAAGAGTAAAACAAGCCTCAAATTGTTTAAATGGTAACCAGGGAACTATGAGGAGATCTTTTGAAATAAAGAAGTAGTCACTTTAAAAAAAATATGTACAAAGGAAGCCTGTAGCATGGAATCACAGAATTCCTTTGGTTGGAAGAGACCTTTCAGATCATCGAGTCCAACCATCAACCTACCTCTGCCAAAAACCACCACTACACCATGTCCCTCAGCACCACGTCTGCTCGGCTTTTAAATACCTCCAGGGATGGTGACTCCACCACTGCCCTGGGCAGCCTGTTCCAATGCTTGACAACGCTCACCATGAAGAAATTTTTCCTAATACTGAATCTAAACCTCCCCTGGTGCAACTTGAGGCTGTTTTCTCTTGTCCTATTGCCTGTTCCCTGGGAGAAGAGACCGACTCCCGCTGGCTACCCCCTCCTTTCAGGGAGTTGTAGAGAGCGATGAGGTCTCTGGGAAGGTACCTTTCAGTGGGCACAGCGGCAGTTGAACCTCTTTTAACACTGCTGGGTCTCCCATCACAGCAATACGGGATGCAACAGGCAGGGACTCACACCTCGCGTATGAGTATGTGACCTCCATGGTGGGCTTTTGTGCTGGCGTGTGCATTAGCTACCTGTAGGGAGAGGCACAGCTTCACACAAGGTGTGTGTGAATGGGGTACCCAGGGGAGAGGGTTGTGTTCGTAACCCAGCTTGTGTCCGCCTTCCCGGAGCTCCGTGGCGGTGGGTGCCCTTCGAACTGCGTGGGATTAGTTAGAGAAGGGTGTTTAGGAATTAAGAGGTGTTTATCAACATTTTCTGTAAATCTCTAGTATTGCTGTTTATTTATTGTATTGTTAATCATGAATATAAAATTCACTGATTGCTAGTTCGTTATTTCTCATAAATAAATCAGAAAGCTGCTTTGATCCTGATTGCAGCTATCTAAATTGAACAGGTTTTGCTGCAAAAGTTACCAATTTTTTTCATCCCAATTACATCCTAGCTGTAGTTGCAATACAATTTGCACAGTTTACATGGGTCAAAGAAGCGAACCTTACATGTGAAACCAAGAGGTTTCAATGTAATTACAGT
This sequence comes from Sterna hirundo, assembly GCA_009819605.1. NCBI lineage: Eukaryota > Metazoa > Chordata > Aves > Charadriiformes > Laridae > Sterna > Sterna hirundo. Next base: position 4,130,828 of record CM020441.1, read on the forward strand.
CTTAGCAATCTAATCAGAGAATTATTAGTCCAGTTACAATGATGTACACTTATAGTACAAATTACTCAGTTTTTGCAGCTTATTCCTGATGATGGCAATTAAAACTAACAGTTTTCCAGTGTCTGCCGCTGTCTCTGTGTTGTGCTCAGCCTTCCACTGCTCTTCTAGATCTCGAGATTGGTGGCTTGGGGAGGTGGGGAGAGGAAGGAGAGTTGATTATAGGGAGTCATTAGCATCCTATAACTTTCATGGTGATTGTTTCTGAGGATGTTAACATTTGTGTTTCCTTCCTCTTCATTCTTGGGTATGCTTAGGGTAATTTTAATATGTTTGCTAACACAGTCTGTTTACTTGTTCTTTCTTCATTAGTTTGTTCTTCCAGGTTATGTCCAGAGTCACTATATGTGTTATGTTTTATCTAAACTGAATACTTGCTATTTTTTTTATCTTTGTTGTCGTTAACACTGGCTTTGCCCAGCTCCCAAGGTGGTTGTTTTCTCATGAGTGTAACTGACCGCTGGAGAGTTGCTTGTGGCCTTGGGGGATCTGGTATATCAACCTGGGCCCACACTCTTGTACCGTTGGATGGGGCTTTGAGCAACCTGGTCTAGCGGGAGGTGCCCCTGCCTGGGGCAGAGAGGTTGGAACTAGGTGATCTTTAAGGTCCCTTCCAACTCTAACCATTCCATGATTCTATACTGCATTTTTTTTCCTAGCATCATGGATTATTCATTCAATACAGAATTACTGCTTCGTCTTACTATCTATTTGTTTGAATACAGATATGTTAGAATTGGCATTACAATGCAGTTGTACTTGATTGTAGATAATTGCTCTTACAGGCAAACAAGTTAAACAAATCTTTAGGTGGACAAAGACAAGTCAAAAATTCTTGAAGTTTCAGTTTTCCTTTTAATAAAAGGCCTGCGGCCTCTTAAAAGTGATGGCAACACCATATTCACTGGGTTACAGGGCTGCATATTGTGGAGAAACTGAACAGAGATGCTGTATTGTCCTTATGATTCTCTTTGTTTTGCGATGACTTCATAAGAGTGAGGTGGAACTTCACGAAGTACAGTTATCGTTGTGTCCAAACTTTTAAACTGTATATTTACATATCTTTTTCTCTGGCAGAAGGTTTATCCGTGTAGCATTTCTTTAATTAACATTTCTGTTCTTTTTTTTTTCTTTGTGGTGTCTGAGAGGTTTCTGATAGTGATAGGATTGGCATTAATGGAGACATAGCCAGACTGCCTGATTCTAAACTACTTCTCTTTTTAAATTTCTCGCCCTGTAAGTCGATACTGTCAAATAGGGATCTAAATTTGATCATTCATATTTTTCAGCATTGATTAAATAATTTTGATACCATTTCCACAAAACTATTAGACTGAAACATAGAATAAAATTATGCTTTCTTCGGAAAAAAAAAAAAAGTACCTTTATAAAAATGAAGTTGTGGTGTAGTGGTATCATTAAGATGCCCAACGAAAGGCAGGTGTTTATACAGCAGCTACACAGTATTCTCTAAAAATGCTGTGTCTGGATAGTCAAAATGATAATCAATACAAGTAGAACAATCCAAGTAGAATATCAATCCATGTATGCAACTGTTCCTTGAGCGTATGTGTACTACATTAGAGACGTCTTTTTTCTAGCTTTTTTATTTGTGGCACCTTTCAAGATTCGTGTTTTTCATTGGACTTTTTGTCATTGTATTTTCTCTTGTCTGCTTTCCTTCACTTAGTTGTAGACTATCAAACTACTTTATTATGCATGACCCAGGGATATTAAGTAAAATATAGCTATATTTTTTCAAATTCTTTTTCCAGCAGCTGTACTTGCTTTCATCAAAAAATAAAAATCTTTGAGTGTCTTCAAATATGTATTATAGTTTCAGGGAGTTTGGGCAGTGTCAAATTCTTATCAGCTCTCGTGCTCTCCACCTTACTGCCCATTCCTGTGCTCCTCTGTTGGACACACTCCTGTTTTTTCTTCAGCATCTGCTATTGGGGAATATTTTGGGTGATATTTAATGATAAATCTAGGGTGAGAGGTACATCAAAGTTGATTTTTTACCACAACCACAGGTGGTTAAGAAAAATAAAATGTATAAAAGAGAGAAAGGGGTATGGATCACTGTGAGCTGTTAATAGCAATTTAGTGTCACGATGGAACAGTCACTTAACCAGAATGTTTTTGAGAATATTACATTTGTGCTGAGCAGCACTCAAGGACAGCCAATCTACAAAACTAAGCTGGAACGTAAGCCCACTGCAATAAATGACTTAAAAATCACGTTCCCACAGAATGTGAGAATCCATTCTCCCAGAAACCCATCTTCATAGAGAATTTGGGAATATTTGTTAATAAATATGTTATTTTCTTGGCATTTTCTCAGTCTGCTTGTCTGGTACAGGAGTTTTCCTGAATCACATTTTTTAGACTTGTGCCAAGCATTAAAATAGATTAGTAATGATATTACATATGTCACATGCAAAAACAAAATATTAAACATAAAAGTATAGTAATCTTTTGTTAGGCTCAGTTTGCAGATAATTCCATCTTCTATTCACTTTGTTTTATATTCCTCAAAAGGGAAATTTTCTATGGGGTCTCTGTCATGTCTTTTCCCCGAGTCACTCAAAAAAAGAAAGGTATACAAATTGATTTTTGCTGAACAAACTAGCAAAGAATGAAACTATATTTCAGGCCTTCCAGTTTCTTTCAAGAAAATAACAGTTCAGATGAGTAGATTCACCAGGGAAAAGAATTAAATGGTGTTTCCTCGATTCATTCAGCAAGGCTCATGTTGTAGTTGACTCCGAAATCTTTTTGAGAGAAGGTGTTCCACCATTTAGTGCCCTTTTTATTTCCTACTTGAGAACTCCTAAACTAAAAATTGCCCCAAACACTAATAAAGCTGTAATAGAAGATGTGTTATGCATTTATTTATGAGAAGCATGCTAATTTGAAGACTGTATAAACTGGAAGTGCAGCCAATTCCTTTATTTCTAAAAAATTAGGAAGCTAGTAACAATTACCAGGACTGCTAGGCAAATAACTCAGCATAGAGAGGGTGAATATGAGAGGCAGATTACTCCTTTTATTAACAAAACGTAAGAATGGAAGTAACAATTATCCAAACCTAACAGTCAATAATTAAATTAGATCTTTGCCTTTATAACATAGTTGATAATCTTCATCAATGTAGCATTGACACATCAGGCATTTAATCTGAAGTGAAGTGAGCAGTAGCTGGCTGAAGTAATTTAAATAATTTTTTTTAAATAAAGTATTGATTATTCATTCCCTGTAGATATACAAGTCAAGTAGTTCACAAAGTTTAGGAAGAACTGCCTGGGCAGTTGGGTTTTCTGAACTTCACTTGAGAGTTGTCAATACCCTATGGCTTAGGTAACTCACGCCACAAATTTCTTTTCTAATTTGTTTACCCTTGTTAGGCTATAACTTGTCATCAGCATAGTGTCAGAACAAAGCCTGACACGCATTCAACGCATTCTCTCAGGTTCTGACATCATACAGATGTAAGAATATCTTTTTTTCAGAGAGAGGCTGGCAGCAGCAATAGAAATACTCGGCTACTTAACTTGGACAGAGCTAGACAGGCATCAGGTATATTTATTTATTTTTTCTTTATTTCAGATATGATCTTAATGGGTTTGGGCATGTGTAAGTTCCTTAGCCTTCTTTGTCTTACCTTTTACAACATTTAGTTTCCTCTATTTCACTCTTTCCCTTGAGCTTGCACTCAGAGAAGCTGCCGCTCTCTGGGATGTGCCGACGTAGACGTTATCAAGTTCACTCGTCTGGTGCTTCAGGCAGAGAGGAGTTCATTCAGCTTGTGCGCTGAGCCATGAAAGCACGGGGCTGCAATTAACCCAGCCATGAAATGCAGTATGATATCTTAGGCTTTGCAACGTGATAACAACCTGTGTATTGTTTTAGTTCAGAGTGTGGTCAGAATACACTACAACACCAGCATAATCATTCCCTAAAATGAACTATGTGGTGTAAGGTACTTAAATCCTCCACATCTGTTGACCATGCAGAATTCAAAACATACACTGTAGGGGAAAAAGAAAGGGCCGTACAGGACCCCATAATTGAAAACTTACCTAGTCATTCTGAGAGCCCAGCAGATTGAACTGAACCAAGCTGAACAAAAAGGAGGGGCAAGTTTTCTAGATTCCCATAATCCATCTACTTACGGGGAAGTACAGGTGAACCGTAAAGCAATTTCCTTTAAACTTTCCAGTGTCACGCTCCCTACTTTGCTCCTTGTTCTTTGTATTCAGGGTTTTGAAATAAATCCTAGATTGCTGCTTTCAGTTGAAGGCAGTCATCTTTTGGTGACTGATTATTTTTAGAAGCTATCCAAACATTTTGTATGGCATCTATGTGATTATCGGGTTTGGTTTTTGCTTTCAATTTAAAATGAAAAGACTAACTTTGTCCTTTACCAACTTTAATTAGTTTTATGATAAAACAGGTTTCTATCTGTAAGTAAGTAAGAATAAACATTCATTATGAAATACGTACCTCCTTTGTGCCCTCTTTTGGTAGCAGAAATTGCTATCCTGAAGGCAACAATTTATTTAACAAAAGCATCTGGGATTTAGCTTTTAATTACCAATCAGAAAAAAATATCTAATAAAAGGATCATGCACCAAAAAAAAAAAATAAATCTGTGCTGACGGTAGTACTGAGGTGTTTACTAAACAGCTTCTATTAGAGGTCAGGCGAATGTGATATTTTATTTGATGGAGGGTGCATTCAGGTATCTAATTACTTACCTAGCCAGTTTCATGTTCTTATGACTACATAAAACATGAAGCTTTTTGGTCTTGTTTTATATAAGGGATTAAATAAAGCCACAGTTGATTACAGTTTATAAATTGACCACACGCCAATTATACTGAAGGTTTACAAAAGGTAATGAATAGCTCATTGACTGTGTCTGTTTACTGTGCACTCTGCATTGATTTCTGGTTTGTTAGAACATTTCACGCATCAGCACTGGAACCACTAGACATAGCGTTCTCAGAGGAACCCGGGAGTGCTATGGGTCAATAACTGAACCAGAGACCGTACATACTCTACTTAGTTCAAATTAATCACTGTGGACCAATTTCAGTCATAGCGTAAGTGGCTAGAACAGCGGGACTTGTTTTTGAGAGAACTTTATTGACATCCTAGGATATTTTTTAGAAATTTGTATCGTATTTCTGTTTGAGTTTCTGAAAAATATAAAGTATTTTTCTTCATTCATTACCTTCCGATATATAGATAGGTCCTTCATTTCAATTCATAACTGGTGATTTCAAGTTTACCTTTGGGTCGGGGTATCAAAATTTTGCTGTACTGAAAGCTTCCTGGAGGCTTTCGTACATTAAAGGCCACAAAAATCTCTCCTGCTCTGGTGTTTTGGTGTTAACAGCCAAACTGATCACACTCACCCAAGTGGATCTTAGAATGTGACAAAACAAAACGTTACCTTCATACCATTGGTACGAGTTAATTCCTTGAATCGTTCAGCTGATTGTCAGGCGTATTAACACTGAGCCTCAGTTTCTGCATCTGATGCTGTTTAAGAGTTTCCTCTCATTCACACCTTTGGAGACTGTTGCGTCCATTTGATGTCTTTTAGAAAAACTGCAGACTGTGTTCTTTCTACTTATTGATCAAACTATTTAGCCTTGCCATACATGATCAGAAGTGAAAAGAGTATTCTAGGCAAAGTCTTCAAAAAGGCTATTATATGGCTGCTCTGTAAAAATGGTTTTCTGCCTATGAAAATATTTATTAACTTTTATGAGAAGTATTGGGAAGAAAGTTGAGCATTTGTACAAGAATTGAGTAAGAACATTTAAAGTACGTAACAGACAAGAGGAAGTAGTGCAAGAATAAAAGAACTGTATAATGAATGTAAGCTCATGTTTGCTCTAGCTTAGTCCTGTACTCTGTATCTCAGATACTGGCCAAAAATACAGCCACTTAATGAGTGCTTTACTAAGAATAGAATTGTTTTCTTTGTGGTGTCCCCTTCCACTTCCATCCAACAGCAGTGAGAGATTTTCAGAGCTGGAACTTCCACCTGCACCATAGGAGCTTGTAACTTCCAACTGGGATGTTAAGTTTTTTAGTTTCAAGAGATCGTCCAGGAAAAAGGCTGATGTAACTAAAAAAGCACATTCCCAGGACCAAGACAGCCAGGATCAGAGTCAGGGGATCAGTTGCTCCAAAGAATATTCTCTTGTGTTTGATGGCTCTTCCAGCCTCGGGTGATGAGAATCGTAGTGCTCTTCTTGTACAGGTCACTTCTTGCAGTGAATCTAAAGCCTCATCCTGCATTAGATTTGTGATACTGTTAAGTATATGCACTGACCATTAATTCTGTATCCAGCTCTCTTCTCATTAGTTTTCCACTTGCTACCTTGACTTTACTTATGACGTCTGCTAAATGTATGCTAAGCTACATCAATCTAATCATGTAAGCCAAACAAAGATCAAGACTTTTTATAGTCTGGTGCTCATGAGAAACATCAAACTTCCCTTATTTACATCCAGATACTTTTTTTCTGTAGATATTTTAAACACCTGTGTAATCTCTGGCTGGTACAGGTACTCTGCAAGATAAAGTTTAGACTTTAAAGCCGTGGCCTTCTCTGCTGTCCAGGCTTTCAAAGTGCTTTATGCTTCTCACATCCATAACACGCTGTGGTGGTTTTGTGCAGGTCTGTAAGTCACTGCTTGCTTTTAACATTTCTCAATTTCATGCTGTGCTATTGTATTATTGCATGATAATAATTTCATATGCCTCTTTCTGTCCATACTACTTATTTGTGATCTCTTACCTTTCTTCTGCTGGGAGTATTTAGCCTAGAGAAGAGATGACTCAGGGAGAATCTCATTAATGTATATAAATACCTGAAGGGAAGGTGCAAATGAGATGGAGCCGGCCTCTTTTCCTTGGTGCCCAGTGACAGGATCAGAGGCAACTGGAACTTCCTTCCGTTGGAAGGTATATTTCTTATTAAGGCATACAACATTGAAAGTAAAAAAATGAATATAAAGAATATAAAGAAAGAAATGATGACATTCAATTGAGAAAAATAAAGGAATGACACGCAACTTTACAGCTTACAGAAATGCCTAGAAATACCTTAAAAATATAACAATACAGAAAAAAAATGCGTAGAATATCTAAAACAAAAAAGAAAGATTGAAAAAAACATGCTGCGAAGTTGAGGAGAAACAGAGAAGCCTGTAGTTAATGGACCTCATGTAAGACAGTCAAGTGCACGCCGTAAGGAAGCCACAGCAGTTCCGCAGTTTATAAAGATGATGTAGAACCTGAGAAGACAGTAGACCCTGAAAACACAGTGAAATGGAGTTATGAGAGGTGTTCAAACTATTCAGGAGGCCAATACAAAGAAAGATCAGAATATGTCATGTTAGCCTATTATAGAAATACATTTAAGTATATATAATGCATATAAGAATCTAACAGAGATATGGATGCTACTTTTTCTGAAAAAATACGACTAATATCATTGGTGCCTTATTCTTTGTAACTAATTACTGCTAGTATGGTGCCTGGCTCCTTTGAGACTTTGCAATATTCTGTCTGGAAACATTCAATTATTAGAAATCTTCCCTTGTCCATTTTTTCTCAATGGATATGTTGACAATACAGTCAGTATTTCCTATTTTTATCATAAATTCAATACGCAGAGAGGCTGTGTTTTATAATCACCCTTATTCAGTCACTTTCCTATTTTATTTATTCAGGGATGAAGGTACTGATGGGAGGGAAGGGAGTTTTGCTTATTCTCCCTCTACGTGTGTGACCCCCTCCCATTCAGATAAGAATTACATCTGTCTCCCTCACTGGTAGGCTTTTGGATGCTTCCTTAATATTGCCTTTTTAGTGTATGCTGACCATGTGCATATGTGTAAAAATCTTTTACTAAATTCTGCATAAAATCTTTCAATGTGATCTTTCTTAGTTTTCCATTAGCTTGATTTACAATAATATTTCCATTAGTACTTACTAAGTATTTTCTCAAGAAGTAATCTTGCCTATTGTTTTTTTCTTTTTGGAGAAGGAAGGACTTTTTGATTTCTCAAATTTTTCCATGCAGTCACAGTAATTTCTTTTTTCTTCCTTCACTTGAATTAGTAGCAATAATAGTAGCAAAATAATAATCAAATCAAATAAGTAAAGATATTTAGAAAATTGTTATCACCAGCTTAAAAAAAAAGGCCTGAATTAATTAAGCTTTCTAAAATTCTTGTGCAAAACTGAGTGTGTCTGAAGATATTCCTTATACAGATAACGAACCAAGCAACAAAGAGATACAGCCTCTTACAGCTTTCAGCCTTCAAGTTTCAGAAGTTTGTTCGAAATACTGGTTGACTAGATTGGCATTCCTCTTGCTGTTCCATTGTCTAGTATGCTCCTTCGCCGTTGAAAATGTCTGAAAGCTTTTTGTTCCTGCCGTTTTTTTTCATGAGGCACATTCCTAGTCTTCATTTGTTTCAGAGTTTACGCTGGCAACCTGTGAGCATGTGGAGTTATTCCATTTGGCAGTTGGGTTTTTTATGCAGTATGGCAGATTCCATGCCGTTTTTTTGCCAAGGGAAGCGCCAAGTGAATGAATCACCAAGGGAGGCCGGCCATCGCTCACCGGTTGGTCGTAAAGGAGGGAGGCAAGGCAATCCCTCTGCTGAGGGCAAGTATCTTTTTTGGATTACCATAGCGGTACAACAGAAATGCAGAATGAGACGTCATGTCACAGTAAGAGACTCTAATACAAATGAACTCTATGACTTTAAGGCAGAACTGTGGTTAGGTAGGATTTAAACAGACTTCATGTACATCCATGGGAGAGCCCTTCCAATATTTTTCTTGTGGTGGTCCTTGTCATACTCTGATTTTGTGCCGATGCCTGATGATGTTAGGTCAGGAGATTCTTTTTGGTGTTTTTTCTCCTCTCCCCTTACTTATTCTTTCAGTCACTCTTAAAATCTATGTGTACTGCAGAAATAATCCCTTCTGTGTAATCTGAGTCTTTGTGACGTCTGTCAGAGACAGACCCTCATTTCACCCTCCCTCCTACTTGTTGTAGTCTTTCAACTGCCAAAATTCAGTTTTCTTTCTTACCGAGTGAGGCTTAATGCCAGTAACATGTTTTATGTTACAATGGCAACTTTTCTCAGCTGCTTGTTTTCCAGTTTATTTGGTGAAATGACAGTTAGGGATTATAATACTACCTGAATAACAGTGTCTCCCCTTGAGTATGAAAAATGGATTTGTAATTTATGATGTGCTGCAAAAAACATTGAGGAATCGGCACCTACAACATAATGGTATTCTAGTTAGGGATTTGCATTACTATTTTAATGTTTTCTAAGATGCTAATTGTACTTTTAAATGAAAACTGACAATATGGAATGTACAGAAAAACAGAGTTCTGGAAGATCTTCCAGGAATTGGAACTGAGGATTTTCTAACTCTAAGGCATAGTCTGGGAAACACATGTGAAACACAAGTTTTTCTCCTTCTTTTGACACAAGTCCTCTTGATTTACATGTAGAGAATTTTGTGTCAGAGGTTTTCCTTTCTTGCCATTTCTCACCCATAGAATATCGCACTCTTGTTGTAGCAGGCAACACATTCCACAGAAATGAGAGCTGGGACACAAGAAGGACAAGTATTTCCAGTGCAGAGGATTGGACTGGCCGTACGACAGCCGAGTAAATAGACCAAGTAGTCTTGAAATACATTGTCTGGATTTAACCACTCGTAATTCCTATGTTAGCTTGTTACCATGTCTGTACGCATTAAAGGACAGTATTTTTTAGGTGTCCTAAGCTTCCCTCATTAGTCAGAGATTTTATTTCTTCTTTTAGATCTTGTTCCTACAGGATCTTGATCTTTTTGTCTTTGCGTAGGTGAAAACTTCAATTTATAGACAGCACTTTGGGCAATGCTATTCCCAGTTGATCAGAGGGGGCTACATCTAGTTTTTGTTAGCTTCTCTTAAGAGATAATTTTTAGAAGGTAAGATTATAAGAAAGTGGGAAGAACATTGAGATAACCCTGCCTAACTGTCTGTTAGTATAAAAATGGCTCATCATTTCAAGAACAGCTCAGTGCAAATGTGGATGTAATTCTTCCCTAGCTACTGCTTTGGAGAAATAGTTGTTTTTTGCTCTATGCTTAGATCTGAGTCCCAAAACTTACTTTAATGCAATGAAGAAATTAGTATTACGTTCTCTCCACATAATTTCTCTTTAAAAATAAATCTTAGCATGAATTCCCTGTATCACATGGCAGTAGAAGACAGATTTTCTAAAATGACACGTATGAAAAATATCACATGAAAAATCTGATCTCTTTAATTAAAATAAATATTACTGCGTTTTCTTCAGTGAAATTTATGAGGGAATCCACGTGCATTTTCCTTGAATATTGCAATAAAATTAGGTATTACAATATAAAAATTAAACAAATCATTTTCTATTTGGTTATTAATTGGGTATTTCTCTTAGAGCCAAGCCATTCTCATTTGTTGAAATGCCAGTTCTTAATGTATCTCATAATGTCTGCTGGAGGGTGAAATTACTCACAAGAGAGGGCCCTCAGAGAAGGATCAATGTATTTATATTAATGTAAATTACCACTGATTAATGAATGCTCTAACCAATAAGGGGTTAAATCCTTACTGTATTCCTTATTAGGAACCTAAACTTCCTGTCAATTTTGCAAGATACGAGTAAAATTAATTTGTAAAGTAGAGAAAACAAGAATATTAAAAGCCTAATCAATAGTCTGTTTTCCATAAAAGTAAATACCATTTCGGAGCAGGAAGTAAAATAGAAGTTAAGGAATATACTTAATTTTTACAAAAGGGCCACGTTGCTGGGATAAATGTTTGTATTTATGATTCATTATACTGCATATAAGGTTTTCTCCAGTACCTGTCTGTGATGCATTTACTGGGACATTAGAACAGTGGGAGCTCATGGAAGCAGCTGTATAATATTTGACTGTTCTGTGTACAATTTGAAAATTTCAGAAAATTTCAATGTTCTGTACACTGAAATAAAAAAAGTAAAAAAAAAAAAATCAAGTCTATATGTACTTGTGTGTCAGTTTGGTTTTCACTGAATTCTTCACCACCTGAACAAAGAGAAATGCTGCTGCCGGTGGTGCGAGTACACGTGTACACCTCTGCACTGACAGATACTGTTGATGCTTCTGTATTGGATTGAAACCAGGTGTAAACTGCTCAAGAATTTATACTTCAGGAAGAACAAAGGCTAAAGAAGCATGTTGCGATGCTATGAAAAAGCAGAGGAGAACTAAGATTTAGTATCTGTCATGAAAGAAATAGTTTGACAACCACTTTGTAGCCATCAGACTAGGAACCAAGTCCCAAAGCTCCAGAATGGGAATACTCCTACTCACACTGTGGGCTTGGCAGCAGGGAGAATACGCAATGCATACTCTTTAGGGTCTATTTCTGGGCCAAATGGAAAATTATTCTAAAACTCTCAAAGTAATCCAGATAACTGTCTCCTTATCTGATGGCTTTTTCTTGATTAAAGCGGAGGGAAAGAGCTGAGGTCTGTAGTGTTGAAAGTGTGATTATGTGAGTAAAATTCTGCTTTTGAGGGTTCAAAAAACCCATATCCTTTTAGGGTCAGGCATGTACACTATAATACATACTCATCCATCATTTTCACTAACAAATTATTTTTGTCAGGATGCTAAACAGATATGAGTCATAAAACACTGATAGGTAAAGCTTACTTCATCATGCTGGATGGTACGGTGTATGTCAAGGATAAGTACCTTGGTAAAACACATTGCTTAATTCATCCATAGGCAAGCTTTTCAGTTTATCAGTTTGAGAAGTGATACCAGTTTGTTCATAAATACTCTGAGAAGACTCTTTCCTATACAGCTTTTTTCAAGTTTTTACTAGTTTTTATTTCAAGAGGGACTTTCACGCATACACTTGTGAATTGTCTGTGGTTTGTGTTGAGGAGAACAATGCAAGTGCTGGGTGGGTTGAGCATCGATGGAAGGCAGTTGCCTCCCTGGTCTATTGGTTTTCAGTTCACTTGCTCCAAAGTTATTTTCATGCAGTACCGCAGATGGTAGGTGCATAAACGTAACAATGCATATGTGGGTGAATAAACACATTCATAAAGCTAAAAGCTATAGAAACAATGACAATTGTTTTCGGTCTTTGGGCTGTTACATTATTATATGCTCTTAAAATAACTTCCTGTGCACATGGTTGAGAGAGCCCAGAAATTGGGGTGGTAATATCCCCAATAGGTGCCCAATAAAACTATTGGAATAGTTTTAATTCTAGGTATCTTTGTCTCAGTTTTGCAGTTGAAAGTATGATGCTTAGTTGGTGTATATAGTTCACAGTATAATTAATGTGTCTAATAACGCAAATAAAAAATTAGCCTTCTTTAAGGCAAAGGCTCAAATCTTATCTTGCTGTCTAAAAGACAACTTTTTGTCTTTTAGCCATTGAGTGTCTAATGATACTGAAAACGTTCAGAACTATTGCATAGATGTAAAATGAGGAAACATTAAAAGGTTGTTTTTATTAGTATGTGAATGAAAACCAGAGTAACATTTTTTTATTCCTTTAGTGATTAGATTGCTGCAGTTTGTGTCAAATCATATATTTAGCAAAATTAGTAAATGGCCAACACTTAGATAGCTAAAGGGCAGTAGTTCATACGCATATGTGTGTATACATCTTACTAATTATGTGAACTAAGAAACATAAGTAAGGAAGCAGAAGCTAAGATTTTTGGATGCATTTCAACTGCGTTAGGAAAGAGCCTGTAAGGAAGAAATGCCCTGATCCTCTCTCAGCCAGGGACAAAGAGCCATCTGATGAGGGAACTGGTGAGCCGTACGTTTTTGCTTAGGTATTTATGATATTATTTGCCAAAAATCTCATTAAAGTTTTGTAAAATAAACCTCTGAATTGGCAGATGAGGTGACTTCTGGTGTCTTGAAGCTGATTGGACTGAAAGAGGGTGCAAAGGTATTCAGAAATTCATCTTTGTTAATAGCTTCGGGCAAAGCCTCTTCTGCAGCCTTATTTTTCAGTTGACTTCTCAGTAAATGTCAGAGAAAGGCATTTTGAACCTTTTCCTTCTCTTTTACACTTAACGTGGGCTTGGTTTACTTCTGGTATTTATTTATATATTTATTAGTAGTATTGTCTGTGTCATTTAAACATGCTCCGGTGCCAGGTTAGAAATCACTGTGGAGACGCAATTGTATTTTTTAATTTTTCACATGAACACTTTCCTCTTTAGTAGCCCACAAACTGCATTTAAAATTTGCTTTATATTTGTTTAGACATCACCAGATCTTTAGCTGTTTTTTGTTAAACTTCGGTAAGTTTGACTAATATCCCTGGAACAGAGGGTGATACTTAGAATTTCTGCAGCTACATTCCATATCCTCACCTGATAGCTGTAGCTGCAGTGCACAGGACATTATCTTCTCGTGATAAGAGTGGTAAATGTAGCTTCAATTTGATGAATTCTTAATATTTCTGTTTACGTTAGAGTCTCAGCCTTCACCACACGTTCACGCCATGCTTATGTGCAAAAGGAAAAATGCATATCCGGCAAGGCGTGCATTGAAATGATTAATGATCGAAGGAGAAAAGGTTTAGTCTGTTGGTTCTTTCTATGTGCACATCTCACATGATTGAGATTGTGACTGAAAATGAATTTTCCAGGTAACGTCCACTACTGTGCCTTTGGACTTAAAAGAAAATTTTTATCTGCCGAAGGAGCATTATTTCTCGTGTCTCATATTACGTGTAATTAATTTTTTACTACTTTTTTTCTCAGACTTTCTCAATGTAAAATCTAAAGAACTGTAGAAGTTCACATTTTAATAAGAAAATAGAGCTTTTTGGGAAGTGAAAGCATTTTGACTTTTAACGGGCAGTCCATTTCTGGTTTTAGCTGTATAGTGATAAGTAGGAATGATATATATAATTTGTAATGCCAAGGATGCCAGATGAAAATAATCACTTTGAAACATGCGTTAAGCAGTAAACAGTGATTCTTTCTGATAGTGTAAAAAATGGGGAAGACATCGAACACATCAAAATACAAGCATTAAACATTGTAATAGCACCGGAGAACAAAGATACTGTTGGCTCTTTTCCATAAAAGGAACATAACAAATTTTATGAATTTAAAGTATAGGTTTTCTGTGATGTGTTAAGTCTACAAACTACGGTGTAACTTCCAATTTTATACCTTTTGTACTGCTAGTTTCATCCTTCTATGTCTTATTGTAAAAATGTAGTTTTGCCTTAGCAATGATTTTTTTCATCCATGTAGACAAAATCACTGAAAGCTGTAATTCTTCAAGGGCTTGAGAAGTAACTTGTCAAAACTAAAGAGCAAAATCAGTGAACCAAGGCAACAGAGAGAAGTTCAAGTTAGTTCCATGACTGAAATGAATGCCTCTTAAATATGAAAAATGTCACTAGGTTTCATATGTGATTTTGACTAGAAGTCCAAAATCCTATAGTCAGAAGTACTGAGCATTTATAACTTAAACTGCATAACTAAATATGCAGACTGACTAATTTAGTGATGATCAGTCTCCCCTTCCCTTCCCTTCCCTTCCCTTCCCTTCCCTTCCCTTCCCTTCCCTTCCCTTCCCTTCCCTTCCCTTCCCTTCCCTTCCCTTCCCTTCCCTTCCCTTCCCTTCCCTTCCCTTCCCTTCCCTTCCCTTCCCTTCCCTTCCCTTCCCTTCCCTTCCCTTCCCTTCCCTTCCCTTCCCTTCCCTTCCCTTCCCTTCCCTTCCCTTCCCTTCCCTTCCCTTCCCTTCCCTTCCCTTCCCTTCCCTTCCCTTGTATTTGGTTCTTCAGTTACCTGATGGATGTAGTTACAATCACAAGTAGTAACTCAAGCCAGCACCAGCCTTTGTTTTCTAATCCATGTCAGGACCGGAGCTGACATGGTTTCAACAGGCCAGAACAAGGTTTTTGCTCTGGTTAGCACATCTCTCACAAGTCAATAAATTAGGCAAATCTGTATGGAGAACTAGAATGGGTTACCCAGAAAAGTGGTGAAATCTCCATCCCTGGAGATAATCAAAAGCAGCCTGGACGTGGTCCTGGGCAACCTTCTCTAGGTGGCCCTCAGCACCGGGACTTGGACAATAATGGCCTCCAGAGATCCCTGCCAATCTTGGTTATTCTGTGATTCTATGTTTACATCTTTGTATCTATTTATTTATTATTTTTAAATATTTGTATCTATTTAGCACTATTTTTTTTACCATGTAGTGAAGATGAACTTATACCTCCAGTACCTTACCAGTTGATTTCAGATTTGAGCTCCTTCAATATTTAGCAGTCCATCTCCTGTGCTTTGTATCACTGCCCCCTCTCCGGGTCATTGAGCTTCCCATATGGTATGAAGGAAATTTTTTTAGGAAAAAGCTGGGAATTTGGAGGAGTTTGTCACTGGAGGAATTTGTGAGTGTTGCTGTGCTGCTCTGCTGTTTGGCTGCTGGAAGCACCAAGCCTCAGCTGTGAGGTCGCAAGCTAATCAAGAAGCTTGCACAGAGACGATATTATTAGAAAAACATGTATGTTCCATATCCCAATTGAGTTGAAAGTTTCCAGGACTAAGCACAGGAACTGCATAAAGTTAAGTTATGTAGAAATGCTTTTTTAAAGTAGTATTAGAAAACCTTTGTGACAAATATGTGATCTAAATCTGGGCCCGGAACTACTTATCTCTTTACATAGCGAGTCCTCTGCCTCAACTCCTGAACATTTGACCATGTTTGTAAGCAAGCAGACTGGCTAATTTTTTAAGCAATGGATCTCAATTTGTCCTCTATGTGTGAAATTTTCCTGATTTGTACAAGTCTGGTTTTGCACATGCGAGCCAGTGTTTCAAGACAAGAAGAGCTGACACACCTCTGCAGTCGAGAGCCAATGTGTGTTGGCTGCTTGGAATCACGCCACGGCTGGGAGACAGCTACTGCTGCTGTGAAAGGATATACAACAACAATGCATAATTTTTTATTCTAGCTGTTATTATTTAATGCCTGCAGTGGGAATATTTAGCAGTGTATAAGCAAAAAGAATACTTGCAATTTGAGGTTCTGCAGTGGCAGTTAAAAATAAATAGATATTTATGGGCCCCACTGGAGCTCCACTCCCAGGCTTCTGTGGGTCCTTTGATAGTGTGAGGACCTACAAATATTCTTATTTTCATTATTAAATAAAAGGGATTAAGGTTTTGTCCCCAGTGTGGTAGTCCCTGGGAAAACAAACAGAATAAGCAGCCAAGTATAGCCAACATTTTAAGTTCATATGAATGGCCTCAAATTTTCCTACAGACCTTGAGCCAGTGATGAGTCTTGTACTGGAGACCATCCCATTCTAGAATGGAGGCATACAAAAGCACAAAGTTTGAATGTTCTGTTCTGCTTTCATGTAATTTAGTTTCACATGAAGTAATTTCGCCTGTCATTCATCACTGTAATACAAGAATCGTCCTTATCATGTAGTAGAAGTCTAAAAGATGATTAGCATGCTTGTTCCAGGAATGTGAGCAAGCAAATATAATATTATTAGGTTGTATTTGTTATCCCGGCGAGTTGTTGAGCTGGCAAGAAGAGTGACAACAGTAAAGACCTGTTTGAGCTCTCCCTATGTGTAACCTGTTATTTCGGTGCATTGAAAGTGACACTAGTGTTTTTGTGTATAATCTATGAAGGGTTTTCAGATACTATCAAATATGTCTGTTTTATCTTGCAAGGTACTGTATCATTTTCTCCTGTTGCTCGTACAGTTAATGAAGAAATCCATTCTTCCTCTGTTGAAAGTAATTTATCTTTTGCACAACATAGTATAATTCATTTTGCTCATATCAGGCTAACTTTTTTCAAGATTCCAGTCTCCCTGGCATTGTGTCTCATCATAAATACGCATTTGTCTTTTATTTTTTGGTTTCATTATTAATTTCTGAGATTGTTTGCCAGGTGAAGGTCAGTATGTGCATCAGATCCTAAGCATCTCCCTCCTCTCCTCAAATTACTGGATAGAATTTACCAGCTTTTCACTGTATACTAAGTTATAGAGAAGAAAAGGAGTAACAACAGCACAAAAGTACATTTTTTATTGATGATGTAAATTATGTATAACTTTATGGCATAGAAATATATCTTTCCTTTAGGGCAGGCAATTAAATAGGCAGCAAATATTGGAGATTAAAAAGACAATAATGAACATTATTCTTTAATAAATACTGTAATGGTCAAATTCAGTGGTAGAGTAGCTAGTTTTGTATTAATAGAGTAGAGATTTAAGATGGACTGTTAATTATGTTGCTATGTGTAATGGTATGCATTCATTCTTACACAATTACCAAGTGGGAGAATTTATTTTATTATTCGCAAAAGAACAGACTCAATTTTCCAGAAGAAAGGGCTGCTAAGTATCAGCAATTTACCAATAAGCTTATTATCAATGTGGAACTCTTGATACCTATCACGGACATAAATCTGTTTTCTAGGGCAAGTGTTGAAGTCTGAATGACTGAGCAGTGAACAGGGGCTGTGGAAAACATGGAAGTCTTTGTGCCAAAGGACATTTTGTCACTCTCCTAAGTACATAAAATTGATTAACATATTGCATTTCTGAATTACTTCTGTAGGTCACATTTCTGGCAAGCTAATTAAAATACCTGTTAATACCTTTTTTTTATAAAGAATGAATTATTATAAAGTCAGTTACATAAATCCATCCAGATACCGCCAGATTTCAGAATTAAACTCAAAAATGCTTTTCGCATTTTGTGTAGATTTTAAAAAAATATCTTCCCCTCAAATATAAATAGAACACAGTTCTTGTGTGTCTCTGTTAAAGCACTGCTTTAATTACTATGCACAAGTTAATAAACAAACCTACCATATGCTGCCAAATTAGTCAAATGCCAGGAAAAGCTAAATAAAAACAAGGAGACAAACTTTTAATTACACTCTCTGAAAACCTTTGGCAGTAAGTAATATTCTTTACTTGGCATTCTGCTTCAGTGTGAAAGGGCAGAAAATATGACCAAGCTAGTATATCAAATGGTAATAAGAGAACTTTCTAAGAAAGAAGGAACAAAACCATTGAGGTAGAGGGAAATTTGGAGCACAGAATGTTATTTTTATTTATCCTCATTTGAACATCTTTATAAATATACAAAACAAATGGTTAGACTGTGACTGTTGTTTGCTGAGAAGACGTTAATTCAGAACCTAGGTCTAATAAAATCATGTTTTTTTAAAAAAATCGACGAAACAAAAAGCCCACACAATTAAGCTGCTGTCAAAATACATTCTAAAATAATTTGAATAAGAACTCAGTGACTCCCCAAATTATAGATTAATAATGCACTGAAAAATTAAAAAAGAAAGCAGTTTTAAACAAAAGAATTACTTGTCCCTAATTAGTTCAGAAAAAACCAAAATGTTTATTGAATGTTAGTATTGGACTCTACAGAGCATCCAGCAGTGTCAGTACTTCATAGAATCACACAATCGCCTGGGTTGGAAGGGACCTTTCAGATCATCGAGTCCAACCATCAGCCTAACTCTGACAAAACCCATCACTAAACCCTGTCTCTAAGCACCACGTCTGCCCGTCTGTTAAATACCTCCAGGGATGGTGCCTCAACCACTTCCCTGGGCAGCCCGTTCTGATGCTTATGATATATATGTTATATATGTTATATTGCGTCGTATTCTACATCTAGTGTGGTACCTTTCCCTGGACAACACTGCTGTTTTAAACCAGTAAAGCTTAAAAACTGCCTTGGCAAGGAGAACAGTGGGGAAAATCAGCTCACATACTACTTTTAGAAGGCACATGCGTCGGTCTATTGGGAATGCTTTCCAACCCATGTTACCCCGACCCATTCCCAGGAATTCCTGGGACAACGGCTCTGGTTGGTTGAGAGTTCCGGTGCCTACGAAAATTTACAGATGTAGCCTATGCCTTCATGGTTAGGAGTGTTGCTTAATATGTTAAAGTTAGAATAAAAATGACATTCTTGATGTTTTTACATCGATGACAAGTCCTGTTGGCATCAATAAAGCAAATATTTGAGAGCACAAAGAAAAACTGCAGAAAAAAATGTCTTTTGATGTAACTGGTTAATACAATTGTATGTGTTATTTTAGAATCGTTCCTTTGTAGGGATATGTAAGCTGCCCATCAACACGACATTTAAAGGCTTAACACCTTAGAAAAATTTTCTCATGTAGGAATAACATTAACTCTGAATTTGCAATCCTTTGGACTTTTTAGAGCCAAATTCTGCAAAACTTTATGAGCTGTCTTATTACTGGTATTTCAGCAAGGACAAGTCCCCCCAACAGAAGTTTGCATAGTTTGACAGCTGAACTTTTCCCATAGAGAGGGTGTTATGTCCAAAACCCGGTGGTTCTTAACAACTTATTCATTGTTGATGCAGATTCTCAGTGAAAGAAGGACTTAGTTGCGTCCTGATTATATTATGTCAATAGAAACAAAGCCTCAGTAAAAGTTGAGTGATTCTCAAAATACTACCTAGTAAATGTAATTTACTAATTCCACACAGATGTAAGTTTAAGGTCTGAAATAATGGAGAAACCGTATTGTAGGTAAGTAAACATCACTAGAAAAGTTAACACTCAAGACTGTGTTTTTAAAATGATTTATGAAACAAACAAATGCAATGTAATCATTGTACTCCAAGAGATGCAAAAAAGAATAATAGAACTGTAGTTTCCTTGAATGCCCTTCAGTTATTTCAATGCTACATTGTTGGAAATGGAACAAAATTATTGCTCCTTCATTGCTGTCTAAAAACCATTAAGATTATAAACAATACTGCAGCTGACTGGGCCGTTATCTTAATAGGGTATTCATCAAAGTCTCTGCAGATTCACAGTGTAATGTTTCTCAAACTGAAATCAGAGTATTATTATGTAAAATTTTAATTTAATTCCTGGTTTATAAGAACCATATTGAAAGCATAGTGTGTTACTTTGATTTTTTTAATTGCTTTGTCAGGGTGAGCACTTGGAGACTCCTCATATATGCACTATATCTTTTTCCTGTCTATAATGTTACCTACAGATGAAAATTATTCTGCACTTGTTCAACCAAGAGACAATGTTTCATGTAATTTTAATACGCACAAGTTGATAGTTGCTACACATCCAGAGTTCTCTCTATTACAGTTCTACTACCAACTACACTTAACATTCATTTGGACTGTCAGGAGATACCCTGAAAGTAGTTGCCAGTTGCAGATGGGAAAAGGTAAAAGTGTGCGGGATTTTGTAGGGGAGTCTGAAGTGCTTCATCCATGACATGGTCAATAGAGATGGATCAATTAAATTTATGGACAAAATTACCTTGCTAAATACGTGTGTGTGATTCTTAACGATTTCCATGATAAGCTAGTGGTCTGGATGAGCAGGACAGATTTATACAGAGAGAAGACTACTTTGTATCTAGAGTTTTCATAATTTTTTTTTAAATTATCAATGTATTTATTTATTTATTTATTTCACAACACAAGTGTTTCTCCTTCAGGGCAGAATTTCTCCTTGAGCACATGTATCTTAGAAAAGCTTTTCCACGTGCTGAACTTCATGATTTTTTTTTACCAATAGGTTTTAGGTATCATATTACCTTTTATATACATAATAGATGTGGCTGATACTGATTTATTTTGCATGAGGTATTTCTGATATCAGACAGTCCGTAGTCACTAAGCAAAGAGCATTGGCGTAGTGTAGGCCCACTTAAAACAGCTTTACTGACGTGGTTGCGGACATAATGTTTTTGGAATGCCTTATGTTACGTTCCTGAGATGAACATAGCTTCAAAAAATTTTCCTTCAGACTTCTTTCCCCCCCCACCCCCCGAAAAAAAGATTCAGTAAAAAATGGGTTTTAAAAATCCTCTGTGGTAAACGTTCACCTTTTCCCAAGAAGTTATAGGTATGAATCAAACTCGTAAATGCATATATGCATTTGTGCATAAGAATCTATAGTTTATATGACATAATAATATCAAGATTTTGCATTTTTTTAGTTTATTTTTTATTTTACTGTTCCTGTGCCAATATTAAACTTTCGGCTTGGTTAGCAATGCTGAGGGTTTGTTGTTGTGTTTGGCTTTTTTTTTGTCTAGGAAGCTGTGAGTTGTTGTCATAAAAATGAGGCTTTAAATATGTAATATAGATTGAATAATGACTCAATATTTACTAACCAGAAATCACATATGTCACCGTGCAGCATGTACAGCCATCTGGTTATCAACTATGCTTAGGGCTACATAGCATGGATGCATAGAATAAAACCATTTTCTATGGGAGTGATGCTAAGGACAAGTATCTATTATTTTCGCAAAGGGGATAGATTTTAAATCTTACCAAAGATTAATATTAGCCAGGCAGATTCATTTCCTACCCCTTAACGAAAGGCAGCTGGGTTGCATTTTCCTGTGATGCATAAGGGAAGATTGTTCTCTCTACATACAATCACAGGGAAAAATAATTAATCTGAATTTTATCATTTAACTTTTTTTTTCATGTTTTTATCCCGGCACATCATTGCCATTTAATTGAAAATAAATTAAAATTCTATTTAAATAATCTCTGTAAAAATGAGTGAATGACAAGAATTGTACATTACAGAATATCCAATTATTATTTGTTTCAATATTAACTAAATTGCAAAATAAACTGATCTTGTTAGCAATTGTTTAATGCAGAATAAGGTCAACGTGCTTCTTTTAATCCTGAAAAAAAAACATATCAAGAATCACATGTTAAAAAATCATTCAATAGCTTCTCTGAGTTGTAATTGCAGGGATAAATGATTTACTTGAAGCTGGAAAATATATGTATTATTCATCAGCATTCTATCTCTCCATCTGTGTTGAGATGTATTTGAGAGCTACCCTCATCAGGAGACTGGAATTAAAATTAATGTGCTTACATTGATTTCTCTGTATTCTTTTTTCTTTTTTAAGACTGTGATACTGGATTAGGCAGAGACTTTTTTTTATTTTTAGATAGTAAGAACCAGACACTTCCTAATGTGGATATAAGATTAGACAAGTATTTTATACTTGTATACAAGTACGATATCCATTTCCTTTTTCTTAATTCTGTTCTGATAATGTATATTTTGTATGATTTTTACATCAGGTCATGCGATCAGGCTGGAGGACTTCTAGCTTTTCTGTCATGTCTCAGTTTTCTCCTCATAGATTTTGACAAATCTTGCATTTTGCACTTTTAACTTTTACAAAATAGGAGTGTCACTGCCTTTCTCTTTTTATCTTTAACATGTTTTCTTGCCAAGCTACCCTGTAATGTCACTTACACCCATACATTGTAGTCTGGAATAGTGCGGCAAAACCTGTGTTATTAGGAGGAAACTGGAAGGCAAATAGTGCCTCTTGGAATGAGCCAGAGGGTGACACAGATTTGTATAACGTCTGTCCAGAAGCATTAATGGCTCCATTCCAGAGCCACGGGGGATGCAGCCTGCAGCCTGACGTTTGGGACAGGAGCACGGAGAGGAGAATGACCAAGCTTATTTTTTTCTTTTCTCCTTTTTCTAGCAGTCAGTGATGCCAGCTCTCAGACTGACGTCTGCAGCCCCTAAAATCTGGCATCCTTGAGCTTTGTCATTTCCAATGCGATTTAGATGGGCTGTCTCAAGGCAGCCTTAGGTCTGCGAGATTAACTCGAGTCCATTATAAATATTACCCTGGCACGAACTGGAAATACATTTGTTCTAGTAAACTTAAAAGGAAAAGTTTGAGGCTATAAAGCTGAAGCGAGAGTGCTATGAGATAAAACCATAAATAAGAGGTTACAGACTTAAAATATAGCAGACTTTTGCTCTTAGCTTTATCTGTCACTTGAGGTATAATTCTGAGGCTGTATTGTTAGTAACACAACCAGGTATTAGATTGCCTCAAAGAGGACAAGTCCTAAAAGAGCAAATCTGATCACTTTTATTCTAATTGGCCATAAGGATCACCAAAATCTGTTGAGCATATTTAATCTTTAATCTATTTAAACTGTACCAAAATTACTTAGAACTTCCTTACATTTGTAAAATTTAATTTTTGTCATAGATTAGACTTGGAAGTATGTAAAAAGGCAAATGAAATATCATTCTTGATTGTTTGTAAAGCTCATCAAATGTACAGATCCTGTGATATTTTGACTTCTCTCAGTAGACTTCTCTGTGATTCCTCCTATGATGCTAAATTCCTAACTCTTTTTTTTCATCTTAGACAGTATGACTACCATTGTGACATATTTTCTGGCTTAATTACAATGTACCAATTTCATATCACTAACAGTGTTTGCTATGGTTTTGGTGAGAAGATATATGAAAAGCTATTTCTTTGTCACTGAATTTATGGTAACTTTATAGTACCTTGAGAACAGAGAAAAAACTACACCGGCACTATGAAAAAACACACGCTGAACAGTTTAAAGGCTTTGACAATTACAGTCTTTCTATCTGGATTTGTTTTCTTTTGCTTGAATGATGTATATATTACTATGACCATGAGTCATAATAATTTTACAAAACAAAATAATATTTTTTTCATTTCAACAGTACAAAAGTGGATATATTTTGTTCCGTGGGCAGTATCAGAAACATGACATCTGTCCTTTATAAACCAGGAGACAGTAATTTCTATTAGGTGTCCTCACAAACTTCTGAGTTACTTCAATCTTACATGCCCTAAAACCCCATTTAAGATCGGTGTAAACTGATTTTGGTAAGAACACATTTATTTTTTTCTTTTTTTCTGGCAAAGAAGTTAGACAAGCAGCAGCTACGTTAAATGAAAAAGAAGAATTCAGAATACTTCATTCTCTATATCTGTGCTCACTTGATCTTCTGAAAATTATTTCTGTGGTTGAGCAGTTCCCACAGAAGATGATTGTTGCCGTAAGCTTTAAATATCCTTTGTTGAATAGATGTCTATTTTAAGCAGAATTGGACTGACAAAATATGTCAGTATTGAAGAGCAGACATCAAAGTTCTTTTACTGTGGAACACTTAACAGTTAAACCTGTGAAAGTAATTTTAAGTAAAAGTCAAACAATGCCCACCAAAAGTGCATCCGTAAAGGTTTCTGATAGAAACGGGAAGGAGGTTTTGTTAATTCCCAGACAGTATATGCCAATAACGCAAAGGTAAATTTGACATGATAAATCATTTAATAACTTCACTTACAGCTATTTTCTGAACTGCACGTTTGCAGTTTTGCTTTCTCGAGGTTCCTTTCCTCAGTGCACACTTCAGCCAAGCTGAGCGGCAGCTCTGACTGCCTCAAACAGCTTTTCCATTTTCTCTACTAAAGAGACAGGCAAATGCCACAGTTCTGAAGATTGTACCATGTAACTGCAATAAATGAAGTGCAGCATTGTCATGAGCGCACGTGAACTTGTGCATACAATGACGTTTCACAGCTTTTTTTGAGATTTGGAAAAAGGTATATCTGTTATCACAGAACCACAGACTGGTCGGGGTTGGAAGGGATCTCTGGAGATCATCTAGTCCAACCAGAGCAGGGTCACCCAGAGCAGGTGGCACAGGAACGTGTCCCGACAGGTTTGGAATGTCTCCAGAGATGGAGACTCCACCACCTCTCTGGGCAGCCTGTGCCAGGGCTCTGCCACCCTCACAGCAAAGAAGTTTTTTCCTCATGTTGAGATGGAATTTCCCATGTTCCAGTTTGTGCCCGTTGCCCCTTGTCCTGTCCCTGGGCACCACTGAGAAGAGCCTGGCCCCATCCTCCTGACACCCACCTTTTAGATATTGATAAACATTGATGAGATCCCCTCTCAGCCTGCTCTTCTCCAGCTGAACAGCCCCAGGGCTCTCAGCCTTTCCTCATCAGAGAGATGCTCCATTCCCTTGATCATCCTTGTAGCCCTCCGCTGGACTCTTTCCAGTAGTTCCTGGTCTTTCTTGAACTGGGAGGGCCAGAATTGGACCCAGTGCTCCAGCTGTGGCCTCACCAGGGCAGAGCAGAGGGGGAGGATGACTTCCCTCGACCTGCTGGCCATGCTCCTTTTAATGCACCCCAGGAGACCGTTGGCCTTCTTGGCCCCAAGGGCACATTGCTGCCTCATGGGCAACTTGTTGTCTGCCAGGACTCCCAGGTCCCTGTCTGCAGAGCTGCTCTCCGGCAGGTCAACCCCTAACCCCTAACTGGTTCATTAGGGTTATTCGTCCCTGTTCTCCCAAGTGCAGAACCCTATACTTGGCCTTGCTGAACTTCATTAGGTTCCTCTCCACCCAACTCTCCAGCCTTTCCAGGTCTCACTGAATGGCAGCACGGCCTTCTGGTATGTCACCCACTCCTTGGTTCTGATAATTCTTTGGTGGCTCCTGCCAACTCTGAACCGCACCTTCTTTTACATTTTTGAATCTGACCTTTTTTCCCAGTCATGCGAGAATGCCCAGTAATCAAGTTCACTGCTGCTGTGGTAGGTATAATTTTTCTGAGACACTGGATGGAAAGAGGCTGTACTATTAGTAGGTCTAATGTGGACAACTCTGGCAGAGACAAGACATTTGAGAGGTTATGGAAAAAAGACTTGAGCAGCTTGTTTAGAGGACAGAAAGAGTATAAGAATTTCTGATGCTTGTGAATGACAACTGTGTGGTTTTCTAAAAAATTGTTTATTATACAACAAAATTGTCTCATGAGAAGTAAGAAATTCCCCCTGAAAATTAATTGTGTCCTGGCACTATCTTCATATTCTTCCTACTCACTCATGAAGGCTTCATAGCAGAGAAGTAAATTCAGAACTCTTAATTATTTCCACATGTCTAGCAACAAAATTGATTTATATTTTTCTTTCACATTTCAACAAAATTTAAATTTTTGGTTGATGGTTGGACTAGATGATCTGAAAGGTCCCTTCCAACCTAGGCAATTCTGTGATTCTGTGTTTCTGTGATAATTATATGTACGATAAACCTTGAACTAAGTTTTTTGACAGTATATAAATTTTTAGAATGAAGTTGCACATACAACAGAGTAGTCGCGAGAAGAAAGGATGTGATTTCTGTAGTTCTTTGCGAATATGAAAAAGGTATCTGGGTAGGCATTACAGTCCTGCTGTTATAATAATGGGTTATTATTTTGGGGTGGTATAACATTTGTTCTTGTTTGTGATCCAGACAAAAAGCTTTGCTGGCTATCAGGGTCAGAAGAATTGTCTCCTTTGACTATGACTGACGTTTTACCTAGTTTGCTAGCTATTAGTTTTCTTATTTCTTTTGTTGGCTATATTCATGTCAACATTTTCAATGTTTGCTTTTCATGATGCATCTTATAATGTACTACACAGTGTGTAAATCCTTGATAGCATTTTTGATCCATTTTGTGGCTTCAGGTTGCCACATTTTTTGTGTATTTGTTGCTTATAGATTTGTAACAAAATATTTCTGTCCTAATTGTCTTCCTTAGTTGTTTTAAAATGCTTGGTAGCTACAAAGAACTCTGTGTTTAGCAAATAAAATCTTCAGATACAGACTTTGAAACCAACAAGTGTTTACTTATATCATCCTTTGCGAATGTCCTTGGAATCTTGTGTATGATTTTTTTCTTCTTATCACTGTTGGCTCTGTGGCGGAGTCCTGACAAATCCCATTGTAATTCTTTTTTTACTCCTTGTAAATACTGAATTTCAGAAAGACAGAAAAGCTTATTCTTTGTTTATTAGGTTTTTGTGGTTTTTTTAATCTGGTGGGAGGGAAATGCACCACTAACAGTCTTTAGTACAAGGTAATTGTGCACAAGCTAGATCATGCGAGAGGTCAGGCTACGCGGTGCTCATCAGGTAGTGTTCAGCGCTAGATTTTACACGGCTGGTTGTGGAGCAGAATTTGATGTTTAATATAGAATCTTATCAAGTTCAGGAGACACATGTTGCTTTTCTCATGAAAATTCATTCATTGTTAGCCTAGTTTCTACTGCTAGTAGAAGTTTTCTAGTTTTCTACTGCTCATGCAGTAGAAAATCACATTGACAGTTAGCCTCATTTCTTCCCTGAAAATGGCATAAAACGAGGAAAAAATGCATTGATTTGACCAGTTGTTCAACAGGAATAATAACAGTGTTACCTTTATGCCTCTTGCTGAACGAGGTTTTATGCCCTCAGTAGGGAGGCAAATACAAAATGTACATCCATTTTATGGAAGACAGTACAAGAGACAAATATCTCCGGCAACTGTAGTGTGCGTTGCTTTCACGTCCTACGGATGATTGCAATAGTATTAATGGCTCATTTTTTAAAATTTATTTTTAATAATAGACTAGGCAATGCATATAGAAACGCAATCCTCCAGCCAAACAGAAGCATATTTCCTAATAAAATATTAAAAAAAAAAGGAAAATGCTACACTGCAGACTTAATGCCACTCTTTCCAGGGAGAAAATCTGCATATGTAAATTCCAGTAGTCAACAATAGCACATTGCTAAATTTTTTAAGTTCTGCTAAGGGACACTTATATGGAACACCATACCTGGGCCGCACAGAGACTATAAAACAATAATATGGAATCTATTTCACTCTGCAGAAAAAAAACATGTTCCTGATTCTAAATAATATTAGTGCTCACTAAATATTCCTGAGATCTCTTTTCTTCCCAGGCATTTCTTAGAGTATCTACTTTATGAGAGCGTTAAAGAAATAGAGAGATCATGCAATAATGCATTAATCAGCAATGCCAGAAGGACAAAATAAAAAATAAAAATAACTCCAGCCACTATAATATTATAGCTGTATTTCATTATAGTGGCTTGGTATGACTTCAGAGTATTGGAGATGTCTACGTGAACATTACATGCCAGTTATTAATTGATTTCCTTCACCCTTGCCTTTACAATTGCTTTCCGAATGCAAGTTCATTTGAAGCGTATGTAGCAGTATTTACAGCAATTAAGTCTGCAAACTGCTTACTTTGTGTTGCATGTTAATATCCAGTCGCTTCCGAGATCAGATTCACTTACTCAGCTGGTCAATGAACTTCAGCAATGGCTCAATTATTTGTATTCCACTCCACTTACCTTAAAAGTATAATTGGGATATGATTGGAATAAATACTCAGTTTCCCAATTTAGATATATTCACTAGAAAGATAATGTTTAAATCAGAGAAAAATAATGTTATAAAGAGTTAATTTTATATACAGTCCTGGAAGCGTACTACGTAATACTGTTTCCACATTTTTTTAAAATAATCTTAGCTTTGAATATGTTGCAATTTGTCATCTTGAAATAAGATCTTAAATGATTTCCACTTCAGTCTCACTTTATATATGAGCTGTAAATTAATATTTGCTTATTTTCCAAAAGAAAAGAAGTGGAATTCCATTGCTCCTTACGTAAGGTATATGCTAGTGTGAGAGAATTAAATTATCACATGTTCTTGTCATATTCTGAGCTACAGCTCAGCTACTTTTAGATTCAGATTAAAAGTTTGTCCTCTGTGTGTGACTTAGCTGAGCATTTCTTTTCCGTCAGCTTCCTACCTGTCTGTCTATCGTAAGTTTAAGTGGATAAGATCTGAGCTGAGGGGCACTAACTTAAGCAAAGACATGACAAAGAAAGAACAAGTTGAGAGAGAAGTTGCAAATCACTGAACAAATACCAAGAAATAGTTTGGGGTTGCAAATGACCAAAAGAAACGTGCCACCATCAATGGAGCGGAACAAGCGAAATGCAAAAATAAAATTAACCCAAAAGAAACAGAGAAAGGAAGAAAGCATTGTGCCTACACAGAATGTATGAACGGCAGTTTACAGGCTGAAGCAGAGAAATGAAATGCAGCTGACATTGCTCAAATTATAGCTTCTGTCACGGCAGAAATGGAGAGGGATGAGCAGGCTGTCAGGGAGTGAAATTCAGAACCAACCCCGTGTGAGGAGCACCTGCAATTTCGCCAGCAGGTGAAGAACAGTCAAGAAGACTTAAAATGAGAAGGTGGAATTTGTTGAATCTCTACATACCTCTACAAGTGTGAGCTAGGCAAGTCTAAGTTATTTGAACTAGTCCTGAATTTGCTTTTCCTTCTTCTTCCCCAAATAATAACTTCTCCAAAACCTGCTCAAATTCCTTTTTTTTTCCTCCAACTGTCAGAATTAGATTCAGTCCTCTGCCCAAAAATACTCCTCACTTCTTCCCTGGACAGTCCTTGGAAGCGTTTCCTTGAGAGTCGATAATTTTGCACTCTTTTTTTTTTTTCATTCTTGTCTGTTTTGTTTTCATTTGGTTTGTTTTTTTCTGTACTGTTGTTTGACTATGTCAATTTAATCACACATAAATAATCTAGTAACAAGTTTATGAGATTCATAAATCATGGAACAGGTAAAATCCTTCAAGAGCAGGTGGGTTTTTTTCATTAAAATTACAATTTTAACATGATTACAAAGTAAACCTTTATCTTAGTATTTAATGACTGGGCTGAGGCAGAAATGTTTCAGAGCCGTCTATCTGAAGTTTGTCAATGGCTCTTTTCCAGGGCCAGCTTTTCAGAGCTATCAAACATACACAGTTGTAACTAATTCAGCGTAAATTCTGAAAAATCACATTGCTAATTACCCAACCTGGAAACGCCAAAGCAAATTACAGAAATATAGATCAAACTGTTCCTTTAAATACCTTTAGTAATATTATAAAACATTTTACATATTTAAATTTCAGAAAGTCTGCAATGTTGAAATGATCGTTTATTGTGATTCTGTGATTTTACAGTGACTCTGGAAGTGCTCTGTTTGGCTTGTGGTAAAAGCTTATAGCAAGAGGCTGGTCAGTTGTGAGCTATTCTTTGAAGATTTATGTTTTAATAAACTTTCTGCTCAACAGTTTGTTCCCTAACAGCAGGAAATCAGTAGTGGACAAGCCCTTTCCACATTGAGTGCACTGTTGCAGGAGTGTTCTGTGGTTGTAATGTACATTGAGCTGATTTTGAGTTCGCTATTTCAAGCGCATTGCATTTCTTGATGATCTGTCCCAAGTAATTTTCATTCTCTCCAGTGTTGCCTTAATTTAACCTGGTGCACTTTCATATTCAGGAGTTGTTCTTTTGGAGTTGTGATATCTTGATAGCATCAAGGGTTACATCTCCTGAGGAGAGTGAGTGAGTCACTGAGAAACTACCAATGGAGTTTAGAGATTCCGTAGCCGGTTTCATCGAAAGATATGGGAAGGAGCATTCACTACCTAACTCTTGCATTATCTCCTCTTCTTACTAGGAGTTCCAATGCTTCAAGAAATCTTTATCCTTGTAATTTTCTTCGGCTCAGGTTTGTGAAAAGTTAAAGATCATTTGTCGTGAACAGTTGTGTGGAAAGCTACTGAGAAGCCAGACTGAGTTTTGCTTTCTGAACCTAACAGTAAGGCCAACGTAGAAGGACATGAAAAGACGAGATGCCTGGTGTTCAGCTCTGGTTCCCACTGCACGTTCTCCTAAGAGGTTGATAACAAGCCTAACGGGCCAGGACTGGGGCCCTGCAAAGTCATTGTGAGACACAGTTTGCGTAAATTCTTTGGCCTGTTGCTTCTAGCAATGGCAATACTATTTTTACTAGGCCACGAGGTACAAAAGCACTTATTTGGGGTTTCAAAACAAGCCAATGTTATGTTCTGCTTGCTTCTTTTATGGATGCAACAGTTCATAGCATAAAAGCTCAAATTTGAAAGTACCACCGCAGCAAGTGGTGTGGGAAGTTCTGTCAGAAGTGGAACAGAGTGGGAAAAGTGAGTGTTTGCTCCAAAATGGATACCTGGTAAGACAAAATTCTGCTATGGTGGGGATGAACTACAGCCACCAAAGATGTTGCAGTCAAGAACACGGTGCTGCAGTTAGGCATCAACAGCACAGATTGTGACAGAGCTTATTGCTATACAGACATGTAGTCATACACTGTTGGGTTTTGGGATGCTTTGTTTGTTGTCTTTCAACATTGTTTTTTTCTGGTTGTGAGCCTTGTAGAGATCCAACCAAGGTGATAATCACCTCTTCTTTTACGCAAAAGACTTACTTTGTTCACTCCAGAGAAAATTCCGCATCATACTAATATGTTTCTGGCTGTGACGTTAGGATTCTGCTGTCCAGGATGTATACTATACTCATTTCTAAAAAAGCCTCTTTAAAATTAGAGTCCTTGTCATTATGGTCCTAAGGTGTCATTGTCCAACAGCTCTGCAGGAAGTGACGGTGAACTTCATTTCAGGATAAACTTCAGTGAGTGCCAGCCTAATCATTAAGAAAGACAAAAATATTTGTCTATGAAAGTTTAGTCAGTGCAGCTTGGATGCAGTGTAACATTCTGAGTGGATACCTGTCATAAATAAGTAATAAATAACACCGTAATTTAAAGGACAATATTAACCAGAACCAATTAGTACTGAAACGTCTACCCTCTCATCTTAATATACAGTTCTTCATTATATGACATTTAAAGTTTCTGTAACTTGACTCTCAAGTATATTACATTATGACCATTCTCATTAAAACCAGCTTTTCCTATAGCACTTACAACGTTGGACTCCTACGGATAACATAATGAGGGCAGAATGCATTTTGATTGAGTTACCACTAGGGAGAAATTTAATTTAATTAAACTGGTCTTCATTAAAGTATTACATTGAAGTAAAGTAATTATAAAGGCATGTACAGTATTAGAGAAATCCTGCTGTTTAAAAGACAGAGAAGGCTCGTTTTAGAATGATCATAATTTTAAAAAAAGCTTTGTTCCAATAATTATCTCAAGACTTCTAAAGCATTCATACCTTGTAAAACCTGGTGATACATATATGGCATTTAAAGCTAATGCTATTCCATCTACTTGTAATTTCTGCCAGTCTGCCTTTGAAAAGAAACTTCTGTAGCCCCGCTCTGTTTTGTTCAAACACCTACTAAAACTTCAACATAAATATGTGGGGGTTGAATATATTTACATTTTAAAAAATAGATAAAAGCGCAAGGAAATCTCAGATTTTTGAAGGTGAATTGGTTTAGCCTTTGAAAATAGACTGCAACACAAGTTCTCATAGGACACATTTTCTCTTAGGCTTTCATTTTCCATAAATACAATACCCCTTTGCAGTTGTCACCCAACTAACGCGTGCTCAAAGTACAAAGACAGCGCATCTGTTTCAAGAAGTCCATGAGGAGGTTAGAGTAGTTTCAGATAAAATACAATGACATTCTTGCTCTTCTAGTCTTCTTTTTAAATTTTTTTTTTCTCCTCCCTTATTCAGGACTGCTGGTTTTTTCTTTCAGGGTGAATTTTCCCATTTGGTTGATTTTACTTTGTTTTGGCATTTCTTGTGCAACCGCATAGGCTGGATTTTGGGTGGACCGTCCACTCTGAGAGGAAGCAATAACTTTCCCAAGCAGTGGGATTAGCTCCCCATTGTTCTGAAGACAAGCTGAGGGTCGTGGGGCGCAGCTCTGGTTGTTGGTGCAAACAACTTTGCCCACCGGCCCGGGACTCTCAGCTCTCATTTGTTTCAGGCCAGAAGTACACTGGGCACCAATCCCACCTCTGAACGGTGACTTTTTGCAGGAAAAAGGGTGAATATGGTCCCCAGGAATCCCACTGGAGTTAGCTTGGGAACAATTGGCTCTGGCCTTGCTATCCTGCCTTACAATGCCTATCCTTGTGATCACAGAACCACGTAATCCCAGACTGGCAGGGGCTGGAAGGGACCTCTGGAGATCACCCAGTCCAACCCCCTGCCAGAGCAGGGTCACCCAGAGCAGGTGGCACAGGAACACCTCCAGGCAGGTTTGGAATGTCTCCAGAGACGGAGACTCCACCACCTCTCTGGGCAGCCTGTGCCAGGGCTCTGCCACCCTCACAGCAAAGAAGTTTTTTCCTCATGTTGAGATGGAATTTCCCATGTTCCAGTTTGTGCCTGTTACCTCTTGTCCTGTCCCCGGGCACCACTGAAAAGAGCCTGGCCCCATCCTCCTGACACCCCCCCTTTAGATATTGATAAGCGTTGATAAGATCCCCCCTCAGTCATCTTTTTTCCAGACTGACAAGATCCAAATCTTTCAGCCTTTCTTCATAAGAGAGGTGTTCCAGTCCCCTCATCATCTTGGCATTGATTGCTGTGATTTGCCTTTTCTGTGTATGACTATAATACAGCCTTTAAATCATCATCACCTGATGTTATTCTGTTTAATTCAAACCTCTCCAGTTATCTTCCGTATATGGAATACAAATAGAGGTGTATGTGTTTCTGAAGTGAAACGTCTTCTTGTCCATTTCCCTGAAGTCCTTATCTCATTCTGCCAACTAGATGTCCAACAGAATCAGCATTCAATAATTTAAAAAAAAAAAAAAAATCATTAAATCCTCTTTGACAGGTAGCCCTTGCATAGATACATAAAATCTCCACAGAGCACGCATTAATAAAGCAAGTGAACAATATTGCTTTAGTCTTAAGAAAAGAAGAATGAGCCTTGCTGGTATGTTTTGATTTTTATTTTTTTTTTAATTTTTCCTGTTACTTTTTCCTTTACTCGTGTTTCACTTCTTCCCTCTTTTTTTATATTTTTGTTTCCCTTTCTATTAGAATATTTTAATAATTCAGAATTACAAAAAAATGTATAAGAAATGTATTTATTATTTTCAGACCTTATAATGATGTTTATTACAACATTTAGATTTTTTTTTTTCAAGCACCCTACTGTAAAAAAACTGTTGAACACTAGAAAGCCCATGAAGAGTGGGGTGGGTGGTAATTTATCAACAAATCAGAATTAGGTCATACATCAAATACCAACCTCTTAGTCTGATTTTTTTTTTTTTCTGCCTTATAATGTAAAGAAAATGTAATTTAGAGTGTTATTTATGTATATTCAGTTAAATGACTCAGGCTAACATAACACTTCTTCCCCTTAGCATTTGAGGCAATTTTGCTTATTAGTTTGTAGCCTATTTTCAGAGAGAGATGAAACCTATTTCTTTATCTTCTCACAGTGGTGACTATGGAATTTACAACAAACTGGAAAGCAGATGTCAAGATGGTTACAAATTTTAAAACTTTTCAACACGATCTGCAGGGGCTTTGATGAAAACTGCGATTTTGTTTATGAATTCCCCAAACAGCAGAATTGTATCAGAGCTAAAACACGGGTTCGAAATGATGATTCATAAGCGAATGTCTCACCCTGCTACAATGACTGTTTCCTCTTCCCATCGTCACTGTCTCTGTGCGTATGTCAAATTGTGCATATGTTTTTGCCTGGGTTGGAAGAAATAATTTTATGGCTTTTATTTGCTTTCCACCACTTTGAGGTTTCCATTCTTGGCCGAATTTCTTATACTGCTGCATTATTTTTTTTTATTATTTTTTTTTTCCCATTCTTTTACAGTTTTGAGAAAATAAAATTTCAGTGCAGTTTCCATAAAACCCCTGAAA
Organism: Sterna hirundo; assembly: GCA_009819605.1. Classification (NCBI taxonomy): domain Eukaryota; kingdom Metazoa; phylum Chordata; class Aves; order Charadriiformes; family Laridae; genus Sterna; species Sterna hirundo. Next base: position 4,165,430 of record CM020441.1, read on the forward strand.
AAATGCTACTGAAAAAAAAAAAAAAATTAACGTCTCCATACTCATTCATGTTACTTCAATACTAACATTTATTCTGAGGTGTGTAAACTTGTCTTTGCAATCAAATCCGGATTCATATATTGAGTTTCCCCCAGAAGCAGAAAACACGAACCCAAATCTAGACAATCCTGATTTTTTTATTTAATTAACAATAACCAAACTAACATCTTTTGCTTATCTCAGAGTACACGCAGATCTTAGACTTGTTTCTCAATTACTCTAAATCCCTCTTTTAGCTATTTTAACTATTTTAGCAGACCAGGGGCATGAAGGAAGACAGAGAAGATCCCTCAGGGCATAACGGGTTTACACTTAAGTGTAGTGTGGTTTCTTCTCTTCCAGGGGCCTGGAAAGCAGAGACAAAGTTAGAAACCCCTGAGGGAAATTGCCAGAATATTGGGAATACAAAAATGCGTTAAAATAGCAGTGTCTCTCGTTTCACATCCATTCAAACCCACAGTGCAGGGACAAGTGTGATTGTTGAGTTAAACCCTTCTTTTTCCTCGTGGTATAACGGACACCTGACGTGTTTTCTATTCTTTCAGAATATGGCCTTTAAATAAAAAAAAGACATTTAAATATGCAACCGTAGGCTTTTCCCTTGAGATTTATTTAATAAAAGTGCTCCATATTAATTTACTGCATCAGCTCTCCAAGGCGGCACGTTCTATGTGTGCTCAAACCTGTTGTGTATAGATCTGAAGATTTTTAATCTGTTGTAACAGCTTCTGGTTTTTGCACAGCTTAAATATAATACAAACTTCACAAAATTAAAGGCAGAATTGGTACTCCTGATCCTTTTGCTAACTGCATCCTGTCAATCCAATTTCTGTCACATATTTGACCTTCCTGCTTAGTCTAATGGGATGGAGCTCGAGATTTTATTATAGTCTCATCAAGTGGCAATCATTCAAAATAACACATTTTGTCCTTTTGCCGGATTCATTACCTTGAAACCCATTCCTTGTATTTTATATTCTGCATAACTCTCAAATTGCCTAAAGGATTTACTGCATTCCCGAAATAAGGTACTTTAAAAATATTTCCTGATTATGGATTTAGGGTCTGATTCTTCATTGTCTTACAGTCTCGGTAGTAATACTACACATCCCGTGTAATTTTGTGAAGACGGGCTGGGTATACAGTGCTATCAAATCAGAGTACGACCGTAAAGTATGGGCAGGGAGAACGTGCCCATATAGAACTGTTAAATTCTGACAACGGGGAGGCTGTTGCTGAGCTGATTGATACCAGGGCTCCTCACAGTGACCACTACTTCATCTTTGAAATTCCCTGTGTGTGATTGCATCTTTTTTACTAAATTAAACAATTCCAAGGAACATTCCTGGGCACTGGAACTTTATCACATGTACTGCTGAATTGTTATGATGGCCTCTGGAGTGTTTGCGGACTGTGGCCTTTGGCTTACACCCTCACACTTGCTCCAGGAGCTCTACCATGGACATAAGGCTCTGACCCCAGTCCTACCCCAAGGGTTGGTGCTTGGTGTCACTTGTAGACTCATAGAATCGATTTGGTTGGAAGGGACCTTTAGGATCATCAAGTCCAACCATTAACCTGACACTGACAAAACCACCACTAAACCACGTCCCTCAGCACCACGTCTACAAGTCTTTTTAAATATCTCCTTCAGGGAGATATTGCCTTAACTGCTTCCCTGGGCAGCCCGTTCCAATGCTTGACAGCCCTTCTGGGAAGAAATTTTTCCTAATATCCATCCTAAACCTCCCCTGGCGTAACTCTAGGCTCTTTCTTCTTGTCCTATCACCTGTTCCTTGGGAGAAGAGCCCGACCCCCACCTCTCTACATCCTCCTTTCAGGGAGTTGCAGAGAGCGAGAAGGTCTCCCCTCAGCCCCCTTGTCTCCAGGCTGAACACCCCCAGCTCCCTCAGCCGCTCCTCACCAGACTTGTGCTCCAGAGCCCTCACCAGCTCCGTTGCCCTTCTCTGGACACACTCCAGCACCTCAGTGTCTTCCTTATAGTGAGGGGCCCAAAACTGACCACTTTGGTCTGCCTGGTTGCTGCCACCCAGGTCCCTATGCTTCTGTTCTCCTCTGGACATGGAGATGGGCCTTTGATGGATTGGTGGCTCCCATGGTGGGCCTGGGAGGAGCCCAGCAGAGCAATTTTTGGGCTCCTCTGACTTGTCATTGTCTCCCTGGGCTCCGTTGTGGGTACACAGATGAGCTTTTTCCACATAACCTAATGATATTCTTTAATGATACATAGCTTTCGTTGTGTAAATTGCTTTGGAGAAGTGTGTGTTTGCAGTATGTAGTAGGTTGAATGGACACATAAATTAACGTGAGCTTTTCATGAATGTGATATATAACAAATTTGAATTTCAATTAAACATGTAATCTAATTTATCAATTTTCTTTATTTTATCATATCAATGGCTGTTGGTGTTACTAGATTCAAGATATAAACTGTTGCATGCTGAAAGCAGAAAATGACTTTCTGAACCCAGAGCTCTACAGTGGGCTTTCGCACAGATTAAAAACCTCATGTCACACTTCTGCCAGTGCCAGATTCACAGTGGGGATTTGGTTAGAGTTGGAAAGTCCTACATCTGAACTATTGGCTTCTCTGTATTAAGATTTTTTTCTTTTTGTTTTGTTAATAGGACCAGAGAAAAAAATATCATTATTGCATGCACACAAATACACACAGGCATTCATTCTCTCTGTAAAACTAAGACTACAGATTTCATCTGAACTTTAAAAAACTTTTTCTTTCCTTATCCTTTCTTTTTTCTTTCCTGTCCTACAAGGCTTTCTGGCAGTTTCACTTCTAATGCATATTCCTAAGTATTTCTGCTGGTCAATATGAGGTGTATTTATGGTGACAAAGTGTAATTATATAGTTAGAAATCAGGATTAAAATCATTGACTGTGAAAACTAATAGAAACCTCTTAGAGAAGTTTTTTCAAGAACCTGCTGTGATCGCACAGTGTATGAACTTCATGAAAGTTATGAAGTATGAACTTCCAAAAAATGTTAGTTCACATGATTCAGCTTTTTAATACAAACGAAAATAATGTGCTAACGTAGGATCACAGAATCACAGAATCTTCAGAGTTGGAAGGGACCTCTAGAGATCATCTAGTCCAACTCCCCTGCTAAAGCAGGATTGCCCAGAGCACATCCCTCAGGACTGCATCCAGGCGGGTCTTGAAAATCTCCAGAGAAGGGGACTCCACACCCTCCCTGGGCAGCCTGTTCCAGTGCTCTGTCACCCTCACCGTAAAGAAGTTTTTCTGTGTATTTGAACGGAACTTCTTATGTTCCAACTTGTGCCCATTGCCCCTCGTCCTGTCACTGGGAACCATTGAAAAGAGCCTGGCTCCATCCTCCTTAAGCCCACCCTTTAGATACTTGTAAACATTAATAAGGTCTCCCCTCATCCTTCTCTTCTCCAGGCTAAAGAGTCCCAGCTCTTTCAGCCTTTCCTCATAAGGGAGATGCTCCAGTCCCTCAGTCATCCTAGTTGCCCTTCGCTGGACTCGCTCCAGCAGTTTCCTGTCCCTCTTGAACTGGGGAGCCCAAAACTGGACGCAGTATTCCAGTTGTGGCCTCACCAGTGCAGAGTAGAGGGGGAGAATGACCTCCTTTGACCTACTGGCCACACTCTTCCCTGTGCAGCCCAGGATTCCTTTGGCCTTCTTGGCAACAAGGGCACACTGCTGGCTCATGGATAATCTACTGTCTACCAGGACCCCCAGATCCTTCTCCTCAGAGCTGCTTTCCAACAGGTCCACCCCTAACCTATACCGGTGCCTGACATTCTTCCTTCCCAGGTGCAGGACCTTGCACTTGCTTTTGTTGAACCTCATTAGGTTCTTCTCTGCCCAGCCCAGGATCCTCTGGAGAAACGGGTGCATTAAAAGCTGTTATGGACTGAGATCCCTGAGTGTCCTTGCTTCGGTACATTCTTCCTCCTTTAGAGATTTCCAAGATGCCATTTTCCCATCTTCAACTGTAGGCATTCCTAAGAATTCTCACTCCCTTTACACCAAAAACTCTGTATTTTCTCTTTTTCCTCTGGTACTTCCAACATGTGTTATCTGTGTTAAACTCTGTTGGGAACGTGCTGAAAGATAAGCTGGAAAGGATTTAGCGGTATTGTTTTGCTAATAGATAAAAAATTGCCATCAGAGAACTACCGATGCTTTGAATGGCTTCAGTTAATGAACATTTTCAGATGCGTGTGTCGCGGTTCCGGTGGAAGAAGCACTATGTGATTTGCTGCCTTTCCTGTGATTTGTTTTTTTTGGTATTTTGTTGAAATCAAATAGGATTCTGCCTACAGATGTGTGCATTTGCTCAAAGTTTAGATCGGATTTATCTGAGCTTTGAAAATGATCAAACTCTAGTAAAAAGCACAGCTAGACATATCTCAACTGAAATGATACAAAACTGATAAAAAATTATTTTAAATAAACGATGCTTATTATTTCTGTATGTGAGATGCACAAACATAAGATTTTTGTAAAAAATACACTATCTGTATGTACTTGTCCAGGACTCAACAGGTGCCTGATATCCTACAAAAGTTTCACTGAAAATGTAGATATATTCCTACTTTTTATACGTAATTTAAAATTATCACTTACCTTAAAAGAAGGCTTATTTATGTTTACTGTAAAGAAGGCTTATTTCTGTTTTCACCTTCAGTTTTTATGTAAAGAACTTAGAGACAACTACCTTCCCTGGAAGTACAGTGGTAAAACAATAGTAAAATGATTAGTTCAATTAGCTCAAATTACATGCCAGAAAAAAATATAAGAAAGCAGAGTGCTACACTATCGTTAGCACATCTTTATGGTTTTTTATTTACGCTGTAGCCCACGTGTTCTCCAGACAAAACAGAGCCTTGTCCCTTCTTTCTTCCTGTTCCCAGAAGAGTAAAGGTCTCCCCGTGCCATGCTGTTGTCTCTCATGCTAGCAAATGTGGGAATTATTTAATCCTTAGTTAGAAGAAAATGTAAGAAAATGTCTTACAACAAACCAGTGAAACTAAAGCACCAAAGCACAAGATAAGAACTGAAGCAATACGTGCTAGAAAAAGATATTTCCGTAGTGCTTGGATCTAGCATGTTGACTCTACATAGGAGAAGCGATCGTAAATCTCAAATGAAGCCTGGTCTTGAGCGTTTTAAACTCTTATTTCACCTGGTTTCAGGGAATTGACCCTTTGTTATTTTGCAATAGAGTCTTATGTCTGGCAACTGTTATTGGGTTGGATTTGGTTTTGGGTTTTGAGGTTTTTTTCTCAGTGACATCACGTTTTCCCTGGGTTGTTTCAGTGCCGGCTGGCTTTCTCTCCCATGTTGATGCAATCCGCCTTCCATGGCTCCCAGCTTGTTGCTTCAATTAACTTCGCCATGGACCCCCTGGCAAGCGCCATTGGCTCCTACTGCTGTTTCCCATCTCCCCGCAGCTTTTTATCGCTTTGCTTGTATTTTGGTGATCACTAACCGGCTGCTTAGAGTATTGTTTGGAGCACTAGTGATTCCCTGCTGATTTTACCATTTATTCCCTACAGATCTTTTCTTAAACTTGTATTTTGTTCTCTCTCCAATTTTGATATTAGATTTCTGGCTGTGGGCCTCGATAAACCAAATCCAAGGAACCTTTCCCAGAAACGTTCAATCTATTTAGAAGATACTTATTTTTCTTTGAATTTGAAACATTAAAAGTGGTTATGTAAGATCAAAAAAAATATCCAATTAAAAGAAATAAGACTGGCAATTAATTTTTTTTAATCTATGACTATATTTTTCCAGTATTTTCCTTTTTTTGTATTTTGTTGACAGTTGCTTCTAAATTATCTGATGTAAACTAGCAAATAGCATTGTGTCACTTCTCTGTTTCTCATTCAAGACATTAAATATCTGTGCCTTCTTGCAAACTTCACTTAATACCTTGCAACATTAACACCCTATTTTTTATAGTATTTAATATTTTTAAAACTTTGCAGGCAGACATATGGCCTTGTTGGAAAGTCACAGTAATACTACGCGTAAATTAGAAACCAGAAGTCAATTGTATAGATCACAAATATTTTACTATTATTTATTAAAAATATCATTATAATTACTTTTTTTCTAATCAGTTGCAGTCAATCTTCATCATGATGTCCACATTTCTGAAGTAGCTTCTTAGTTCCAACAAGGAATTGTTCGAACAAACAAAATAGTGCTTGGAAAAAATCTGTTAATTGAGCCATTGAAGGCCTATTTTTCTTCATGTTTTTAATAAGCTTTAGCTTCCAGACAATATCTGTGGTATTTGATGGGTCTTATTCATTGATTTTTTTTTCAAAACGTTATACAGTCTATCGTTTATCATCTACTGCTGATATAAATTTAGTTTCTAATTAGAGTGTTTTGGAACCAGTTGATCTCTTGCTTAAGTTCCTTTTTAAAGCTTGCTATGACCGAAATAATATCTTTACAAAGAAATTCATACCGAGTTTTATAATGAATTACTATTATGAATGTCACTGTATTTTAAATAAGAAGTTAATTTAACTGAGCCCAGACATTGTATTTGTAAGGCATTATTATAGCTGGCGTTAAGCAAGTTATACGAGTACTGAATAGCAGGAATATAGAATCGTTCATACCTCTGCCTTCTTGTACATTGACTTATCCTGAAGACTTTATGGACTGAGAAGGTTCACGTTGACATAATTTTCTGCCTTGCAGTCTGTTCTTGAATTTTAGATTCTCATGTGCATAATCTGTATATGGGCGGACACACAGGGTCCCATTTCTATTCCTAGACATGTTGGCCATCCTCAGACACTGTATGACTCAGAGATAAAATATAACTGTATGTGTGTATTACAGCGATGTCAACGACACTTGTTATTTGTGTCATCAGTTTTCATAATTTTTGAGCTAATCACTATTTTTTTTTTTTTTTAACTTGAAGCGATTGAGGTGAGTTTTTAATTTCTTGAAGGCTATTAAATTAAATAACACTGCCTACTTTTCTCAGAACAGTCTGATTTTTATTTAAAATGTTGACTTTTATTTTTTAAAGCTAAGAAAGTTTGGGGGTATTAAGCCAGTTATTTTCTAACGGAGCATTTTTCCAAGTGCATCCAGTATCTCCTATGCTGTTAAATGCATTTAGAAATAAGTTAAAACTGGTTCAATTTTTTTTTTTTTGAGCTCTGTAAGTAAATTTTTTGGGGAGTTTTCTAGTACCTATTTTGTGCACTTATGGATTCAGCGTATTGTTATTTGATTAATAAGTAAAGCCAGAAGAAAAAAAAGTTAATAAATTACATTTTAGCACTTTTGAATGTTATATACCAAGAGTACGAAGTCAGTTGTGTAACACACAAGAGATTACGTGTCTTTCACTAGAGATTAGTGGTAACACTTGCATTAGATAATCCCTTTCCAGAAGACAAAAGTCTTGTATCAAAGTGTGTAGCAACTTTTAACTTCAGATATATGGGTATATACGCTTTTAAACAGGTATATGCAAGAGCCCAACTTCATTTTTCTGGTAAATTAATCTGAAAATTACCATACTTTATATTTCATTGATGAAAGGATGTTTCATAGTTCCATCACAAATTGCTTTCTCCCTATTGAAGTCAGGAATTCATTAAAAAAAAAAAAATTAAGTTGGAAACATAATTTAAATACATAAAGAAGACCACAGAAACACATAGAGTGAATAACAATGAACTATTTTTCCCGCACAGGACACCGTGCGATGGAAATTTTGTATTTATAGAGAGACATGTGGCACTATAGAGTCTTCTTTAAAAATCATTCTGAGTAAGAAAAGCAAATTAGGGTCTATTTTTCTTCAGTATGTCATAGCACATTCCTAACACAAACCTGCACTCTTTATTACCAAAAAAAATATAGAATCTTCACTGAACAAGTGGAATCTCGCAGGAAATATTTTGAGAACTATGAACCTCAAGATTAAATCTCAAGATACTTTAAAGACTTCACCTGACAATATAATATATTTGTAATGTGTTAAGAGTCTGTAATGCTACCATATTTTTATTGCCGAGGCATTAGGGACTTGCTAAGGTGAAGTGTTTTGTCAACTCGCCGTGTCTGGGTTGTCAGCTCAGATTTAAATAAACAGCAGGTGATGGTGGGAGACTTTTATCCTGTGGATTAACTTTGTGTCAGTGCCAATACTAAGATTCTTCACAGTGTTAAGTATTACCATAAGCTTCTGTCAGAGCAGAAATAAGTCCTTTGCTGTACTTTATTGTAAATATCGAGTCAGTCAGGAATGAGAACAGTCATTTGTCCGCTGCCCACGTTCCACGTGTGTCTGGCTCCAGTTTGGGGCTGAAAATCCGTGGTGAATGTAAATGGAAGGGATATGGAAATGCAGTAGTGGATTCCTTAGAGTTTTCAGTCTCCTACCTGTCGAGGATGCTCAGAAAATGTGAGGTAGGCATTTTGGGGAGATCTGTAGTATACCTCTGATTTCGGAAATCTGTCTGAAATTTCAGTGTGATTTTATCAGTCGAGTGGCAGCCAGTAGTTACAAAAACGCATCTGGGTTCTCTGATTATGACGTGGGAGGGTGGCAATATTTTCTTGCTGAAAATGAAGAAAAGACCAACACTGTCACTAAGGAAGGACAAACCTGTGGAATGAAGGGAGCTCACATTTAGAATAAGGAGCTGAATTCTGTTTTGGTTCTGCCAATGGCACAACACATGAAGGTGAGAAGGAGTTTTGTATGAATCCCAAAGGGATTCAAAAGTTCTAGTAAACAGTAATCTTCATCCCAATCTGGAAAATTAAAATATTTAATCCTCTGTAAACCATGCACATAGGAATGCCCAAATAGGCTTAAACCAGTGCTTTTAAAACTAGGTCTACAAGTTAGTGACATGCAATTTATTCTGTATTTTCAGTTTACTTTATAAGAATGGGATTTATGAGTACCTGTCAAAGGGAAACTATGGTGTACACAATTCTTTTGTATGAAGCTAGTATAGGTTAGATAGCAGCAGTTGCCACTATCTTCAATATTATGAACGGTAACAGATAGCAAATACTGTTTATTCAAGCCAGAAGGTTTTTCATAGAATCAGATAGGATCTTCTTCTGTGCAAGAAAAAATATTTTAACACCATCAAAAAGATAAAATTACAATGTTTGTTGATTTATATCGTAGATGTCTTGGGAATATTAATCACATATGAAATCCAAGATGATGTTAGTTTTGTGGCTATTTATTTTAGGGTCAGGTAAGCCAATTATTATGCACGTATTAAGAAAAACTGTTGCCACTTCAAACAGGACTCGCCTATTCCCATGCGCTGTTATAAAACCTAGTGCTGCAGTAGAAGTTCTGAGTGTAGGGTTTCATTGCTGTTGTTTCTTGGTTAAACTTAGAAAATGTTATGAATGTAATAAATTATCTTTTCTACAAGTGTTGCTATAATACCACCAGCATTAGTAATGCGGGTCTGGGTACAGCCGAGTAGTAAAACCTTGAGGCTAAGGATGCACTTCTCATTTAATCTAACAATAGATTAATGTGGACAGTTTGCATCCAGCCCTCAGAGATTGTATATGAAGTTGTGCTCAGCTAAACAGATTTATTGTTGGCTTTGGTTTCCATTACTGCCTTTCTGTGGAGATACTCACACATCAGGAATGGTCCCTGATCTAAAACCAGTAAATGTCGATGTGTTTACAGTAGTATTTTTAATCATCTAGTACTATCATCTGTTCCTATTGTTACTTACTTGTTATACTTCATTTTGATTTAAATTTGTTCGAGAGAAGACGACTCTGCAGTGGAGCGTGCGCATCCACAGCGCTGAGGAGACTCAGAATTCACTCACAAAATTACTCAGAGCTCAGTTTGATGACCTTTTGACTTTTTTTTTTTCCTGCCTTCATCCTATTTCTACCGGTGAAATATACCCCTTGGCTTCGTGTAACTGAAATGAATTCTCCGTCCTATCTAAGTGTTTGCTACTTGCACTTGTTCTCCTTGTTCCTCTCTGAACTTCACCCAACATCCATCTTTTTATTGGATGTTAAAAGAGAATACATAAGTGGAGAACACTTGAGAGACGCAGAAGCCTCAGCTAATGGGGGCTCAAAAAGTCCTACACTGATGACTCCTTGGTTAGAGGAGGGTTTGAGATGTTATTGTCTATTTTTCTTGGAGATAGGAAAACAAATATTTAAAGAGTAGCTATATTGTGAACGTCAGCCTTTACACAGCTACAGCGATAATTGTTCAGATTCTGCTTTCACAATAAACAATGACAAATTTAGAGTGAATCCACTGAAATAAGTGCAATTATTATAGGTTTACACCATTGCTGAAGGTGATGTTAGAATACTTATTGTGTTAGCTAATCAAGTCAGGCTGGACATTAAATAAGGAAGAATGTGGAAAGGGAGAATTATTGATTTTCTTTATATAGCTTAAACGTGTCAAAAGATAAGTGATAGGACCTTCTTATCAATTACACTAATGCTGTTGGCACAGCTTACATTGTACCTTTGCTGTAACAAACACGCTTCAATTTCTCTATGTTTTTCTTTAAAATTAGCCACATCATTATATACTTTATAATAGTAATATTTGCGTTAAACATGCTGGTTGCATAGAAAAAAATTTCACTCATCATAAATAGAAAATAAGCCTTAACAGAATTCTGATACAGAACGTCATATAGGACACAAATTGAAGCTGAAATTGTGCATTCCATTTTTATGGCATGGATTGTAAGGAGATGGGAGTAGGAAAGGATTTTAATAGACACCTGTTTCGGCATGGATCCAGTAAATTGAAAGATCTGTTGCACTGAATGCATTCTTTTTTAATTCTGTATTTGAAATATATTAGAGAGTTAGGCTGAACAAATGTTTGTAAAACAGTTTTTAATACGAAATTCAAAACAACAGATGTAATTAGTTACTTTCTTATACTGCAGTACAGGAAAGAATTAGAAACAATAGCGATCACAAAGATAAACTTCATGGTCTAGGCATGACGGTGTAACCTGAAAAAAAAGTTTTATGTATTTAAGGATAGTAACATGAATACTATGGATTAATTTGGAAATGGCTATAATTGCAGGAATATATTTTTACTTACATAAAAATAGGAAAGTTCTAATTTGGAAGAAATAGAGGCCATCTTCAGTCTTTAAATGTTGTTATTATTAGTATAAATTAGTATAAATATTAGTATAAACAGTATAAGTATTGCAGAACTGCTGCCACGATCGGTAAGTTACAGACACATTTTTATCATGGTTCTTCTGTCTTGTCCTAGAAAATACAGTTTTGTCAAACAACAGCCACTCACTCCAGAACTGCAGATTTTCCTCTAGAGTTGCAAAATTAAAACCTAAGATTCTTGCTGTGTTTTTCCAGAATAAGAATTTTGCTGGTTTTCCAGCATCAGTACAGCTTGTGCTGCTGGAAGAGAAGCAGGAGGTGAAGGCAGGTGCCACTTCTCTCCAGGAAAACAGACCCAAGGACTCCAGTATCAAGTAAAATCACAAAACCCAGAACTCTTTATTTTTTTTTCTTTTCTTTTTTTTCTTTTCTTTTTTTTTTTTTTCTCCTGGTAGAATAAATGGAAATAGAAAGCTGCAGAACAAAGACACGATACTCAAGCTGTTATTTTGTTACAGCGAGAGCAGATGTTCAGATAACCTTAAGGAAAGATCAAACTTAGTCACTTAAGAATTCTTTTGTCTGCAAAAGAGAACATGCAGAGAAGTTTCTGGTTCTCTCTCCATGAGCTCCTACTTCTCTCAATGTTATTTGCCTACATACTCTGAGATAAAACTCAGCTCTCAACCAAATAAGAAACTTGTCTAGCTCAACAGTTTGAATTTTCCCTTTTTTTTCCCCTGAAGAGTATTTTCTTGAGCACCATCTGCTTTCCCCGATAGTCTCATTACTGTGGGAAAAGCCTCTACTCACAGAAGATGGTACAAATGCCTCATCAGGACCAAGCTGAGTTGAAGATGCATACGGCCTACAACAGCCAAGTTCTTTGTACTTAAAAAGCAACAGCAATTTGAAAGCATCTGTTTTTTGAAGATGGATGTATCTCTGGCATCAGATAATATAGCTGGCAAAGAGGATGTAAGAAAATAAGTATGGAATTACGTACTTCTGGAGTTTCACTCAGATAGTGCTTTGATGGATGCTGTAGAAATATCTTTGAGTTGTATCTGAACAACGTTGAGATAATGTATTTCATCTGCACAAGTTTTCATGGTCAAAATTCTGAGGAACTGCATCATTCCTTTAGGTATATGGTTGCACAGTCATTTTCTATGTACATAGTAATGCAGCACTCAGTTAAATTATTTTAATATCCTTCTCAGTTTTGTATCTAGAAATGAAATAATCACACAACGCTTCAATGTTTTGTTTCACAGATACAGGTAAAGCCTCAGCTTTAGATCTTTTCCTTGTTTCCATTCAAGTCACTCTGTCCAAAGATGCTTCTCATTCTTACAGCTTGAAGATGGGCAGAAATAATCTTACAATCCTAAACCTTTAATAGCGTATGAAACATAACTGATTTTCTCTAAAACTTCAGTTTTAGTGGTGGAAACTGCTAAAGGCAGACCTAACAGAAGATTCCAGAAGAATACAGACAATTCCTCCACTACTACAAAGAGGCAATTAACAAGAGACTGTGTCAAAGATGGATCAACCTTCCACGTAGGGGTGGTGCATGTTTTTATAGCTTTAGTAGGTAAAAAAATGTACTAGTACCCTCCCTCTGTGGCAGCATTTACAGAAGATAAGGAAAGTATATAAGGGGAAGGAAGAACTCATACATGCATATTTATACTCGTATTTCGTATGCTCTGAGAGAATATTTTGCTGGAGTTGTTTCATATTTGTCTTTTGCAATTGTGTACTCCGTTTGTTCTCCAAGGTTTGGTCTTCCCTTATCAAAAGTTTGTGTTCCCAACCCCTAGCTAGTACATAGCTAAGATTAAATAGCTGAAGAAGGTGTTCATATATTTAAGAACATAAATTTCATTTAAAAATCCTTGTATATTATGGCTGAGAAAACTAGTGCGTCAGTGCACCTGTTTTACCCATACGTATTTGAGAGTAGAGCAGCAAATTGTAGTAGCAGAATAGATGACATAAAAATGTCCCAGATTGACCAAGATTCACCAAGCCTGTGTTCAGGAAAACTGCTTTTCCAACTACTTGCCTTTTTCATCTTTGGTATCTTACATGTGAAATGATTTGCCATTATCTGGTATAAATCATCATCATTTCATTGGAATCATCATGGCTTTTAAATACTGAAGGTGTGGTTCAGTTTTTATTGTAATTAATTAACGATCAATAGTAAGCTGTGTAAGAACCAGTGCATGATTGACAAAGAACAAAACTTAGAACAAGAACAAGGCTTAAAAACAAAACAAAGACAACCTGTACATTTGACCAAGGAATGTTTTTCCACTGTTGCTTCTAAACTGTCTAATGGGAAATATTAACAGTGAAGCCTAAAGCCTTTTGAAACCCCAGAGTGAGAAATATAAATGCAGCAATATATTAAGAGCAATGTTCATAGTTGTTTTAGCCAATGATTATTTTCTAAATCTCTGTCTCTTTTACGAAGTTCTTCCAAATGTGTTAAACTGGATAATCTGATTTTCCAGCCATCTTGCGAGGCCCGGTGGCTGGACAATTTCAAGTCCTAGGATCAAGTCAGTAAAGACAAAGGCCAAGTTACTCATAAGAAGGGAGGGAGGGAGTTCTGCATCAGGGAATGATAAGGAGCAGCGTTGAGGTCCCTGCTAACGTGTGAAGGGACAGCTCAGTTTATTTCCAGTAATTTGGTCATGGGAAAGTCTCTAGTCCCCACAGAAAAACGTCTCTTTGTTCTGAGTCTTAGTGGACCCAGTGAATGACACGAATGACGCTTTTTATCTTTGGGTGTGAAAAAACAGTCGCTGGGCCTAAAACTCAGTAGAGAGACTAATCTCTTAAATGACAGAGAGTTGAAAGATAGAAAAAAATCGTATTTGATATAAACCATAAACCCACTCCTGGCCTACTGTAGTGTGAAAGTGGCATACTTCATAATAGCCAACTTGAAATGTGGCCCTTCAACAGAGGTGAAATGAATACCCCTTTTTAAGAGTTGCGAAAAATGCTAGGAGTGTGCAGATGTAATAAAAGGCAAAGACTCGGGGAGATGATCAAAAGGTCATTGTAAATGGAATCTGCCACCTGGCCATTATTTTTGTATAGTTAACACCACGTTAATCCTTTTACAGTTTTATGAACAAAGTGTAATCCTAGTTACTAGTTGAATATACCCCTTAAAACTCCTGGCAGGTCTTTGCTCTGATGAACAAAGTCATCTTTATTTAAACAACCAAGTAGCAATAAGAAGTTTTATTAATATTTATCACAAATAAATATTATGTTTATCATTAGATAACCTTAAAGTCATTGCAAATCATATAGATACCTCACAGCAACCTACTGATGCTATTAGAAATCCATTTGGCTTGCAGGTCTTTCCTGTGGTTCTAAATACAGATCCGGTGTATATTTTAATAGGATCTTTGGAGGAGAATTAATGAATGAGAATGAGACCTTACTGTAATACCTACTGTTTGCAAAGGTAGGTTATGAACCTTTAAGAACACAAAAGGAGATGAAACATCTGCTGTATCCCTGAATCCAAATCCTGGTTAAGTTAAAATATTGAGAGCACTTTGAATTTGGTGGGAATAGGTGTCTTATTTGATGGCGTTTTATTTTTAGCATATGTAGGAACTGATAGAAAACTCAATAAGCCACTATTAGTTACAGAAAAAGTAGGCAGGTGCCTAGGGAGAGGAGAAAGATCCAGTGGCAGGTTTGGATCGTCCTTCCCACCGGGTCATTCAGTCTAGTTTTCTAGCCAAGCTCTGCCCCTTTCCAGGGCAGACGTGCCCAAAGCAGAAGCCGGTCGGAAGGGGTGTACTGAGTGAGGAAGGGAGTGGGAAGCTGCAGCAGAGTGGGTTCGTGAGTCCTGGGAGGGAGCAGACGAGGTATGACGGAAGAAAAGTAGGTGGTGGATGGGAAAAAAGGAGTCCCCCAAAACTTCCCACACCCCCCATCACAATTACTGTTCCCAGTGATAACACAGCTTGATAAGCCCTGTTATTCTGGAGTCCCCTCTCCACTTCCCCAGTCCTCCTCCTTCCCCTTCTACATCTCTAAACCACCCCAGTTGTCCCCAGGTCCTCAGCATCCCTTTTGAGGCTACTGTCAACCCAGGTTTCTCGAGGTGCGTACACATGGCGCCTTTCAGCAGTCTTTCTCTTTCCTCCTTTACTCCTATTAGGTATCCTTTCTTATCCTAATGTATCGATTTCTGTCTGCATGGGGCATGACCACAGGGATCAGCTTTGAGGCATTTCTGGATCTGGCTGTCTTCTGAGTGCAGTCTCGGAAAAAAGACAGCTTTTTAACGCACTGATCTCATTTTCCCTTGTGACCTCCCAGATTCATATTTCTATGCTGTTGTTTTGTTGTTTCTATTAAAATGGCAGCTTGTATCCACGGGGTCGTACGGTCAATTATCTGATTAGGCTGAAAACGATGCTTGAACAACAACAACAAAGACATTTTCTTGGCTGGATCAGCCTCCTGATCAGCCTCTCAGGCACAAGCTGCGAGTGCCTGCCCTGGGAGCAGCTACAAATTCACAATGAAGGAAAGAAGGAAGGCTGTTTTGGCCTCGAATACGATATTAATGATTTTAAGAAAATTAATTTCATTCCAGCTTAGGCCCAACAGTTTATTTCAGCCTCGGTGTTAACGCTGTGAGAAATTATGCATAATAAAACGAAGAACTTGTAAATCCCACAGGGCTTCTAGCACAAGTGTTTGGTAAATAAATGAAGTGCTCTAACAGAGCACACACAGGAGTATAACATTTTTACCGTACAGGAACGTAACCGGTTTTTATTAAGCTCTCTTCCATCAAGGAAGCTTGTAAAGAGAGAGGTTGTATCACTAAAAATGATAATTTTCCTAACTTGCTAGAGAAGATTTTAAAGTTGTTGACAGTAATTGATTTTTGCTGCCCATTAAGAAATACAACCAGGTTCAGAAAAATCTTATCTAGAGTCCAAGAGAATGCTAAATACAGAAATACGGAAATTATGTGATTCCCAAATAAGTACATTCGTGTTGCAACATGATCCATGGAGGATCAACAGAAAAGCTTGAGAGACTTAAGCGTTAATGTCGTATCTTGAGAAATAAAACTACATGTCAACATGAAAGGCTATTCGAAAAATACTGATCTAAGTAATACTTAATTGGTGTCACAGTGCTACTGGCAATTGAAAATGATGCAGGAAAACAGGTTTCTGACAAACTTAGCTACATATTTGCATAGAAATTTGATATTTCTTTCCTATTTAGCAAAAAGAATAATATTATACAGCTAAATGTGATTATAGAACTCAAGTTAATCTAAGCAATTATATTGTCTATGTAATTATATTGTTTATACAGGTGATGAGAGCTAAGCTGAAAACTAAGGCAGGAAACAAATGTATGTGTTTTGCTGAAGAAACACATTTTGTGTTGCTGAAATTCATATTGAGATTCTTAATCTACCTGGTTTTTAAAGTAGTTGAAATGTCTTTATGTTACTGGAATTAAAATGATGCTGTTTATAGGTTAAAAGTATATTTGTACATTGAGCCTGTCACCTGCAATGCAGATTTGAGTTGGCAAATGCTTTTTCTAGTGTGAAATTCTGCCCATAAATTCCCTTTTTGCTTTTATTTCTGATTTTATACTTAACCTTCGAAGCTATACAACCTACTCCTGATGTCTGTGCTCTTATTCTCCGAATCCACAAGTTTTTCTGAAATTACATTTAAGCCTTTGAAGAAGAATAATGGTTTCCCGTTTGTGAAGAGCACAGATTCTCCCTCTGCTTGAAATGCCTTTTCCGAATTGCATGTCAAGGTTCTTCAAACCTTTCCTATGCCATCACCTTTTTGAGTTTTATACCTTCGGTTGCCGTTTGTCTTGCACATTTTGTCTTCACATATGTTGCTGAGACAGCCGCATCCAGCGTTAGTTGGATGTTACTGTAAAAAAAATATTTACTTTTGTATTTTTGTATCTAATAGAGTGGGCTGTTGGTATAATTTTGTGGGAGTGTAGAAGAGAGATGCAGAAAGCTCTGCCCTTTGCCTGAGCAGTGGAGTGAGGGGCAGACTCCCTGCTTGGTGCAGGAACCATGGCCTCGGCGTTTCCCCCCCCCCATATCGTAATGGGTAACCGAAAATTTTATGAAACTGGGAAGGGTTGTTGTAAAACTCAAGTGACGATGACTAAAACGGTCGAGAGACATTTCAAATCACCACTGGAATAATGTGATGCATTTTACAGCTTGAAAAAATTTCTTGTTATTAAAAACAAACTGGCAGCGCACACACACATTGATAGGATATAAGAAACTGATAAATGTGTTTAGATGATCTATGTCCAGAAACATTCTGTTTGTGAGCAGAATTAGAATCCGTCTGGATTGTGTGTAAGCTATTTTAGTACCTCTGTTAATGAAATTTCAAATACATTACACACATCAGGATGATTCCTGTCACCCTCATATCCATTCCACTCTGTCCAGACGTTATCAGACGCTTTATCAGATCCATTAGTTTTGAATTGAAATATGAATCACCAGTTTTTGTCAGTATGTTAAACTTTATTATCAAGACTGATAATTATATCTTGCCGATATCCGTCATGTCACCTATTAATACTCTTACAAAGTCATCTCTCAGATTCCTAAATTTCTCTGGAATGTTTTTTTCTTTCCCGGTGTGAGTAGTTCCATAAATTATCTTACTGTCTTCTGCGAAAAAGTACATTTCATATTTTTTGTCTTTGCCTACAAAATAGATTTGGTACAGTAGCAGTACCCTTACCAATCCGTGGGGTTCTGTGGCACTGTGCACACTGTAAAAGTAGATGCAAATACTACAGAGCTCCTTCTCAGCAGCACACGAATATTTCAAGTTTACATAGCGTTTATTTCTTTGGCTGAGGAAGTATGGAGATATAGGTACTTTCGTTTAATAGAATTGTAGATGATTGATGTGCACTGAGGGCTTTGGCTTTTCGCTTTGGATCCGTGGTTTGTATTTTCATAAACATACTGCTTTCTTTCCAGTAATTTCATCCCTCGCTATGTGGTAAATATTTAAGAAAGTACGAAATAAACGTTACAGGTTGTGAGAACAACAAAAAAGGATCGTGTCCAACTCTTATGTGTTTAACATGCTGTTCTATTCTAAATTCAACCTTTTTTGCAAGTCCTTGCTGAGCAGCATAATTATGTATCATTTCCAGGCCATTGACTCAACATACAGTTGACAATTGTAAAGACCAAAAAAAACCATACTTTGATTTTCAATAATGGTCTTACATTCAATCAGGGTACGTGTTCTGAACAAAAGCGGTACAGCAGAGCAGAAGTTCTCATGGAGTTTGACACCTTCTCTTAGCTAGGTCCGGGAACAGGACAAGAGGTAATGGGCACAAACTTGAGCATAGGAAGTTCCACCTAAACATGAGGAGGAATTTCTTTACTTTGAGGGTGACAGAGCCCTGGCACAGGCTGCCCAGAGAGGTGGTGGAGTCTCCGTCTCTGGAGACATTCCAAACCCGCCTGGACGCGTTCCTGTATAACCTGCTCTGGGTGACCCTGCTCTGGCAGGGGGTTGGACTGGGTGATCTCCAGAGGGCCCTTCCAGCCCTATGATTCTGTGATTCTATGGAGTTTGACACCTTCTCTTAGCTTGGTCTATTGCATTCTGCTTTTCTGAATGCTGGGTACAAACCAACATCACAGGAAGGACGTTAGTGGGAAATATAAACCGGCTGCTCCTTTTCCTCCAGAGTCAATTCCGACCCAGTAGTGAGTCACACAAGTGCAAAGTCAAAATGCAAAATATTACCTCATTAGCTCTGGGCAAATATTTCCTGGTGAATAACGTTCTGTTTGTTTTCATGAACGCTCTCAGTGAGATTGTTTTTACAAATACACATTTGTAAAATTGTTTGTCCTTTTTTGTTGTTGGAAATTTGATTTACTCCTATTTTCTTATTTGAAGTGTCTTGTGTTGGTTACAGATATTATTAGGCTTTGGGTTTGTCAAGGGAAGTTTTGGGTGGAGGAGAAATTAATTGTCTGTTGCTTAAACATAATAGTTCTCACCAGATCTTTTTAAATGATGAATTTAAACACTGAATATCGGTGCAAATACACCACAAAAATGGGAAAGCATGCACATGAACATGTGACATGCACTTTTATTAAAAAAAAATTCTGTTTTTAAATCATTGTTTTGCCAACATGAGAATGAGGTCTGTAACTCCTTGACAAGTTAGAGGGCCGGCGTAGAGTTTCAGGGAAAACAAAGTTATTTTTATGATCTTAACCATATACTTCTAGAGAAAAACTACTATACAATTTCTAACAGCAATATATGGTAGCTAAACTTTTAAAAGACAATTTGTGACTGAGATAATCTTTTTACACAGATATCTCCAGCCATTCATCCGTCCATTGTTTATTATTTTTGTCCTTTCACTCTGTATCTCACAAGTAGAACTACACATCTTCTTGTAACTTGCCACTTCACGATTAAAATGTTGCCTTTTGTTCATAGCGTTCATAATACTGTTGCTGGAAGTAGGACGTTTCTTGCAATTGTAAACTAATTGGGTTTACACTGGTGGGTAAAAGTCCCGAGCTCTGCTCTCTCCTAACAACATGTAGACAATTTTTTCTTTTTTTCTCATTGTTTCATGGATAGTTTATTCTTGAAAAATACAGCTCTTCTGAAGTTTACCCTACTGCATTGTTGTTAATCAACTTTTTTTTATTCTGCAGTCCACAAAACATTTTTTTTCCAGAGAATTGTGGGGCACAAATTACAAGCAAACATTGAATTCCTGATTCAGCAATTCTTCAGAAGCTCAATGCAATAGTTGTATCTGTGAGTCTTTTTTTTTGTGGATCTGATCTTACTTGGGCTGAGAAATTTCACAATAATTCCTGCAGTTAAGACCTTTGCATTTCAAAGCCTATCTGAAATCTTTTTTGCTTTATTTCTTTGATTGACACGTGTAGTTTTCTGCTCTTTTAACACCAATATTGTCCTGGCGGATCCACATATTCACACAGCAAACAAGCTAAATTAATTTCCTTATATAAAATTTCACTAGAGCAATGGTTGTTGCCCTGTCAAAACCCCATGTTTATCTATGAATTTCCCGAACTTCAATAACATGAATAGACTTGATGATGGTATTTTATATTTGTTATGAGCTCTAAAGATTGAGTGAAAGAAATCAATTTAGCAAGACATTTCAAATGTTTAATCTATATTTCTTCTTCCTGAATTTTATCTACTCTTTGTAGAGTTTTTTTAAACATAGTTCTGAGCTTTCTGTGAAGAACTGAAATACATATGCAGGAAGATGTTGGGTATCTGATGTTTTCTTAATGACTATTTAGAGATGCAAATAGCTAGATTTCAATTTGCACTCAGTTTTGCAGCTCCAAAAAAGGCAAGCTGTCTTTTGTACGTTTATCCATCATACGGCCATCAAACCCAAACTTTCCTCTTGAGTAATTTCCACGGAACAACTTTTGCTTTATAAATAGCTAAGATTCAATGTGCGTCAGCAGGGAAGTGATGACAGAAGTCTCATTTTCAGCAAGCACAGGCTTCGCTTGGCAGCATGCTGAAAGGAGGTGAAGGCAGTTGCATCTTCATCTTCATAAATGTCCATCTATTCCTTCAAAATGACCAAGCCCAATAACAAATTAATCATGGAATCCTAGAATGGTTTGAGTTGGAAGGGACCTTGAAGATCATCCAGTCCCACCCCCCCGCCCTGGGCAGGGACACCTCCCACCAGCCCAGGTTGCTCCAAGCCCCGTCCAATGTGGCCTTGAACCCCTCCAGGGAAGGCTTAATACAGGCGTGCGTGAATGGCCGAAGAGGTTGATTAAACTGGGAGATAGATCTATTCTTGCCCAAATCAGCTTCCTCCTAATTTATTTCAAAATGAGATTAATAGACACAGAAGGCATTTTAAAAGCGTGTTAGAGACTGACACCGATGCAAATGTCTGTTAGTTGTTACTCAGACCACCTTGCTGTAATGGCAGTTAATATTTTTCTTCTTTCGTATCTGATATCTGAATGTTTTCTGATGGATGAATTTTGGTATTATCAACGTAGCCGTATATGAATTGCAGATACCTACAATTGTTTTGCTCAAAGAAGGAATCACGTAACAGGAAATAGGTTGGATTTTCCTTTTTCCCCAGGAGTGGGTGAGGCAGCGATCGTGCTGTGAAGCTAAGAGGGAAAAGCACAACTGGCACTGGGAAGGGAAGCTTCTTTTGAACGTGAAAGTGCTTCTGGGAATGATAATCACAAATCTGGCCTTCAATCAGTAGAGCACTTAGTGTAACTGCGTTCAAAACTTATGTTTACAGGGAAGCATTCGTTGGGTTGGAGCTTCAGCAGGTGGCACTATTCATTCGGGAGAGCTTAGTCGGAAATGGCAGTTTTGAACCTTGTTTTCATTCAGAAGAAACACATATTTAAGTTCAATGCATATTCTCAGCTGGTGAAGCTGGCAGAGCACCACTGGCGAGGGCTGTGACACAAGGCTCAGGGTCTGCTTCGTATTTAAGTTTGGAAACTGGCTGAATTGCATCCTAAAAAAGTACTGAATCCTGTACTCCCGTCATATTGAAGCAGCCTTCTCTGACAGTGATAGGGAAAAAAACCCCACATTTTAACGAGAGAGAAATTACTCTTAATAAATAGAATAAGTAAGTGTATGTCAATAGAAGAATTATTTTAGTCACCATGAGTTTTCCATTCAAAATACCATTAGCCCCAAATAGTTGAGTTTTTCTCCTGGAATGACTGTTATAGCTACTACATTTCTTTTCAAAGCGTGTATGTTTGTAATAGTTACGTATATTTGTCTGTGTACCAACTGTGTGCCTTTCTCTCTCTTTCTCTCTCTCTCTCTGTCCTTATATATATATATGTATAATATCATAGAATCATACAATGGTTTGGGTTGGAAGGGACCTTAAAGATCATTTCATTCCACCCCCCTGCCCTGGGCAGGGACTCCTCCCACCAGCCCAGGTTGCTCCAAGCCCCGTCCAGCCTGGCCTTGAACCCCTCCAGGGAATATGTGTACTGTAATTTTAAAGAGTCTCAGTGTATGCATACAACCTGCCCTCACTAGTAAAAAATAAATAAAATTTTAAAGGTCGCCTAGACATAACAAAGAAGTGTGAAAAAATAATTTAAAAAGTAGCATTTGCTTCATTGAAAAGCTTTCATGTTTTTTTTAATTTGTTATAAATATATAAGACTGGTTGTGGTGTGCGCTGCTGTGCTTCCTGCATTTGTACATCTTTTTATTCTCATAATCACGGCGTATACTTAGTAACTTGTCTGAAGAAGAAGCTTAAAATCTATTTCTTCATTTGAGCTAACAAAACATGGATCAAAATAGAGGCATTTAGTATATTGACCTAATATTGAAATTTTGCGAGAGTGCTTTCCAGGGCAGTAATTGCAATCTCTTTGTAAAGTATATGGCGCTGTATTGATTCAGGGCCCATCGCTTGCATCTAGTCGGGCATCTGAGCCTCTGCTGAGAACACTGACATCTGCAGCAGGTAAAAAGCATTAGGGAACGGTCGGTTCCTTCTGCCCTCTCACTTCTTCAGCACTAGTTTAGTTCTGTGTGTTTCTGTACTGTCCTGCAACACCAAGGAGTGTTTCACTTGCAAAGTAGTTTGTGAAAACATGCTTATTTATTCAGGCCCTATTTAACTAGACTTTAATCAGACTTTAGACTGAAGCGATACTAAATAAAAAAGGTTATTTTGTTTAAGATACACTATGGAGAATGACTCTGGAATTGTATTTAATGCTTGAGATGCAGTACTACAGCATAAAAAGTAAAATAGCCAAATCATCTTCTAAGGATTTAATGCCTATCCAATTTAGCTTTGCAATTAATTACAGTAGGTAAAATATGCACATTTATTAGTGTCTAAAAAAGCTTTTCATCATTTTTTATTACTTCCCTAGCACAATTAGAACAATCTTATCATTCTCAGGTGAATTTGTATTTTGACTGTATACAGTATGTGGCATTGTGATGGCGTGTTCAACATCTCTTTGGGAACAGATTCTGCCTGCTTATAGACAGGTAAAGTATTTCTAAGTATGCCATATTTTGTATAGCAGGAATGAAAAAAGTTAAAAGAAATTCTCTTTCTGGGTTTGTGGCAGTGAACACTAGAGAAAAGATGTTTATGAATCTAGAATGTAGACCATTCCGCTAGAGGACTGTGTGGAAGTTAAAGGGAAAAAAAAAATAAAAAATGAATTATTACAGAACCTTTAAGAAGCCTGCACTGGCATTCTTGTTTTTCGCTTCCTTATCAGCTATCTCATGGTCAGGTTTCAGTTCACTAGATCTTCCATGGCACTTGATAAGAAGCCTTTCAGTGTGTTTGAAAAACTTCTCAGAAGTGTAATGTAATCTGACCTGGATTGATCTCCGCAAATCCTATTGTGTTGCTCTTTCCTTTTCCTGAATTTCACTCACTATAGCCAAATCAGTAGTGAAATAAATTAACAATTTAGAATATAATTTAGAGAATATGGATGGTACTACAGCTGAAATTCAAAATAAGGGCAAAATCCTGTTCCTAATATTAAAATCTACCCAAATGGCAGAAGCTCATAAAAAGATGTGTGAGTTTACAGGGGCTGTTGCAGTATGTCTTAAAAGTAGGTTTGGGATAATTTTCAGCACAGCTGGATTTTCAGCCCAAAGTCGTCTTGTCATAAATCAGTGACAACCTTCATTCATAAAATTCATTCCCTTTGTATATTTATATTCTGTATTTTGTGTCAACTTAGTTTACAAGCTTGTGTGAACCGTGGCTCAGTGAACAGAGAGAGTTCATACTGAAATGCGTACAGAGGAAACTTTCCTGTTCACAGAGTCAAGGAATCATTAATAGTCAAGGAATCATTAATAACAAGGAATCCATTACTAGCTGAGTTCAGGAAATGACACCTAATCTTCCACACTTACACCTCCAGAGAGGTGATGATTATCAGCAGTTAGGTGAGTGCCAGAACTACCTCTAGATGCCTAAAAGAAATAAGATTTGAGGAGACGACATGAATCTGCCTCGGGTTTGAAGGAAAACAAAAATGAGTCTATGAAAGTGTTGGCTACTTTAGGTAATCTCTTCCAAGAAATGTAACCAGAAATGGGAAATGTACTGGAAAATAGAGTCTTTGAGAGTGAGAGTCAGGAACTCAGCAGATTGGCCAAATGCTGGAGCAAGAGATACCTGATCCTAAAAGAAGTGTTGTGAAGTGTGTTCTTTCATCACTGTATGGAAACGTTTGCCATTACCCGTTTTGCGTGTTGTAAACAAACACCTGAATTTGCATTTTGCTTTCATTTGGCTTGTCTTAAAACCAAGATAAATGGGCATTCGTTTCCCAAAGATCTGAGATTAGGAGCAAAACTGTCTGGAAAGTGGCATGGGAGCACATCTGAAACCAAGATCCTGAGGGAATACTGAAATATACTTCATGGAATACTGAAATTTCCCTTAATACACGGGGAATTTATGAAACTTACTGCCGTTCTTTCTTTTCGTGGCAGCGTGGCTGTCCCGGGAGCTGTGCTCACCCGGGGCTTTCTGCTGACAGATTGTCATGAAGATCTCCGTGACAGCAGGGCTCCGTGGTGGGGAAAGGGATTGCAGGAAAATTCCCCCCTTGAAGTAGAAGGTGCCCTTCTGTTGGACTGCAAGACTCTTCTTCCCAAGCCCTGTTCCTTAAAAAGGATGCAGATTCTGTCTCTTTAAATATCCTTCTTTAATTAAAAGCATTGGTATTTCATGCCACTGCTACTGCAGGTATCAGTCCTACATTTTACTATAACTAATCAGAGATATTATAATAAATGTTACAGTTATCTCTAGTTAGCCATCATGCCACCAAACACTGCCGTTGTATTGTGGTTCTTATTGCCCTTAGAATAGGAAATTTAGCTCTTGAATATCTCTTTGGACTACAAATAGAGCCATAAAAGTGAGAAGAAATGTGAAATAGTTAAAATAACCTGTGTAGGCTTGATTATCTGTCTGTCTTTCCTTCCTTCTTTTGTTCTTTTTCTCTTGCTTTCATACCGGTTTGAAGAGACAGCTGAGCATCAGGGTTATGCATAGGGATAACAGGAAAAAACCCACATGATTGTTTAATATTGGACGATAAGAAATCTGAAGCTTGGAATCTTATTCCTGGCTTTTCCTTGGTCAACAGCGTGCCGAGAACAAGTCATAGTCCCCTGTGTCACATCTTACTGCAGCCTGTCGTTATAGCTGCAGTGTCTGCCTGCCTCTTACAAG
Source organism: Sterna hirundo (assembly GCA_009819605.1). Lineage (NCBI taxonomy): Eukaryota > Metazoa > Chordata > Aves > Charadriiformes > Laridae > Sterna > Sterna hirundo. Next base: position 4,191,041 of record CM020441.1, read on the forward strand.
TGCTGTGAAGCCAAATAAGACACTTATAATGTACTTTGAGATATGTAGATAAAATACGTTGAAGTATCTTTTCATTTGCATTTTTTTTTGTGGAGAAATGATAAATTAAATTGCTTTAATACGCAATCCGTTTTAAGTAAGACTAAATAATTAATTTTGGCTGACGAAGAACGTAATAGTGTACATGCACAATGTTTAGGTGTACATTTACTGCAACAAGAATTTCTGTTATCCTGTCACCCCCAGAACATAAATCAGGATCGTGACCTTAGAACTCATTAACTGCCATAAATAATCACGTCACCGTCACACACTTTGCTTTTGAGGATGCAACTACTTTCACCTGCTTAAGGACGGAGACCTAAGGTCAGAAACCACATTCATTTTCTCCTAATATAACCTACTTACAATCCTCTACTGTAAAATCTCAGTGATGGTTTCTTGAAACTATAATAGCATTGAAACTTTTGTGAAAAGGAACAGCTTGTCTCCTTGCAAAAAAAATTTGCTTTTTTTTTCCAGATTTTTACTATTGTGATTTCTCCCTCTATTTTGTAAAGTTAGACACAGTATCTAAAACCCCTCCTACTTCAGTTAACTTCAAATAATATGAAACATAACACTGTTTTCTTCACTTACATTTAATAGATCAGTGTATTTAAAATAGCCTTCACTAATTATTTCCATGCAAATAATTAAACCCCCTCAAATTTAAAATAGCTTTCACTAATTATTTCCATGCAAATAGTTAAAAAACCTCCCAGGAACTGTACCCAAACTTTTGGAATACAGTTCCCACTCTCTGCTCTATTCCCTTTTTCTAAGCACTCAGAAGAGTAATGCTCCTTCAGCCGTGTTAGATTTCTCCATTAGCTGCTCTCATCTTTGGTGGTGGGAAAAAAGCAAAATATTTTCCCCTGAGCTGTCAGTGTCCTTGCCATTGTTTGATATCCCTCTTCTAAATCAGGTTCTTTGGAAGGACTTTTGGAGCAAATAGTTTTTCTATCCTCTGTAAGAAATCCGCTAAACCTACTGTACTGGGGAGATTTTATGAGATTCCTCTTGAGTCGTGATGGTTCTTCAGCTTTGAAGTGCGACATTGATTGTCTGTTCACTACCCTTTCGCCTGGACGTGGAATAGAGCTGAAATAAGGATAACTGGGGAGTCAAAGTGGGAGCAAACTGGGAGGAGGGATTTTGCCTCAACCACCCTCCATAGCCTTCTGTTGCCCCTCTAACCTTCACCGCTCCAGCCCCCTCTTCCCTCTCAGTCTTCTCAACCACCTAATTCCTTCCAGTTTCTTCAGTCTTCCTTTTAAAATGTACTCCCTGTCCAATCCTGTCGAGTCAGTTCTCCATCTAATGTAAGAATCATGGCCACTAAAAAAACTGAAAATAGGAGTATATAGGGTTGTGCATTTTGCATGCTGTCAAAAACAAATATTTATGCAAAAATTCATATTATACCAAAGCATTGTAGGATTACTCTCATTTTAAAATATATAGTATTTAAAGAATTACCACAATTTAAACTGGAGAGAGAAACTGCAGTGCTACCGAAGTTATTTATGGGCTAAATGTATATTTTAAAATATCTTTTTTTTAACAAATTTTATTGCTAACTTTAGTAGCTAACATTCCCCAGAGCATAACAATTAAATTTTATTCATGACTGACCCACATACTGCTCACATTTAGTTTGGCCGGGACATTAAAACGACATCATATCCCCGTATTTTCCTGTTGTTGATGTCTCTGTATCTACTCAGTACAAAGGTAATGCTTTGGTAAGTCAGTACTAAGTACTTGGATTGCCAACGGCGTTTCCACAACAAGAACTAACCACAAAAGATGTAAACAAGAGTTGTGTTTACCAAATGCATAATATTTATCTGAAAATAGTTTTATTTTTCATTTTCATGTGATCAGTTAAGGTTACTCGAATTAATCTAAAAGAACGGATAACATTTTTAAAAGATCTCATACCCCATACACAACAGTAGTCTGTTCCTTTTGAAACTATCATTTGCTATTTCTGTTACGCAATTTATAAACCCCTTGTATTGTAAATACGTTTGCAGCACCTCACCTTGTGCCCTTCGGTGTCCTTAGGGAGAAGGTGACGACATACATCCCAGCGCACAACAATAAAGAGTGCGTGAAACACCTGCTCTTGGGGCCAGTGTTTTGTGTTACTCCATTTAGAGTCTAAAGCTGAAGAATAAACACAGAGTCCTGCCCTCTCCAGAAGAGCAGCTCAGCTTTTCAGGTGATGTTACAAGATGAATAGAAATGAATTCTTTCAAGGAAGAGCAACAGCTAATGTTAATAAAAGTGACAGCAGTGAAATTGCCGAATGAAATTAAAATGAAGATGAGAAAAGTATTGCAGAAACCTAAATGACAAACATGTTTAGCTTTTCATGCACGATAGGAAGTCAAAAGTCTCATGGTTTTATGCAAAAGTATTCATCAATCTTTTATGATTTATCCAAGAATTTTCAAATTGCCTTGGGAATTAGCTCCATCACTTCCACTGCTTGGAAATTCTCGGCAGCATCTTAAATCAGTAGTAGGTCTGTCCCTTTAAAGAATTATTCCTTTGAACTTTGCATAAGATACAAGGTTCCCCATGCCCATCTTACTGTTTTATTAAGTAGGAGAAGTATAAAATGAATAGAGACACGGGGTGAATTTAATTAGTCACATCTCTGGAAGCACTGGTGTCCTTCCTCAGCCATCTACTTTGGAGGTGATAGCAAAGTTTGTTACAGGACTTTCACCGTATTACCAAACCAATTCAAGAAATGGTTTCCTTGTGCATCTGCTCAAATTCAGTTCTCTAGTAAAGCTTTGCTATTCTGAGAAGCCCTGAGTGATCTTAGTGCCTCAGAAGAGTCAGTCAACGAACTGTCTTGCTCCCTAATCCAAGTTATGAATAGAAGACCTGAGGAGAGGAGAAAGTGCTTACCTTGTAGGTAGTTTCCGATGTGTTCCCTGCCAAGGACTCCTCAGCTCCAATGCGTATAGCAGAATAGGTGTCTTTGACATCCTCTGTTATTGATAAAACTATGTATAACACCTATGTTAATTGGTAACAGAATCATTCTAACCCCAGACCTATGAGTGTGCCAGTGGTGAATAAAAGGAGAAAGTAGACAGTGCTTGTGATATGTTAACCTTAGACTTTTTTCCTTAGTCCTGCTGCTTATTCTTTCTGACTGAAATAAATAATGCAACAAGACATCGGCTTTTGAATTTACTTTAACCCAACCATTTGCCTTTTCTCCTTGTGTACTTATTTTTGCCATGGCACGTCAGTTTTGATTTTAAAGTAAGCCTCATATGCTGAAAATACTAGAAAAGTGCTTGTTTCCTTTGGAGACCTTGGTTAAGTGTAGAAGTTGAGGTCTGTAGAGCAAGAAAACCTTTTGTCTCTTCTAAAGAAGTAAATACCAAAGTCAGGGGAGTTGTGGACTTATATTTTGTTTGCTGCCTTTTTCATCTCACAGTGTATTAATTTGATTAAAAGTCTGAATTCCCAAACTCCTGCAACCTCTTCTTTTTCCAGGTATGTTAATTTTTAACTGTCCTAACCATAGCCATTCCTATATCAGAGAAAGAAGCTGATGGCTTTAATTATGCTAATTAATTAATTACCTACACTAAAATATATCTGAAAAAAGTGTGTGTATGTGTGTTTTACACAGAATCGTAATCCCGTAAGTATATTTTTCAGCAGTCTTCCTTTTTAAAGCTTCTGGTTTGCTGAGAGGAGAAACTTCTAGTAATGAACAGCTTGGGGAAAAAATTGCAATCTGTGTTTGTTTCTGACAGCCCAGGACATAGAGCCGCAAACTGGACCCTTTTTGTAATGTTTTCAGTGAAACTGATGTTGCCCTGTGGCAAGGCCTTTCTTTATCACAGCAGGAAATTAAACTGATAGAAGATCATGTGGATATAAATATCTGAAAACTTTAATTCATTTTGTATTTGTATTGGATTATTAATACAGGGCAAGTCACCCATTCTTTCTCCCATCAGTGCAATTTTTGGGTGAGCTTCTACCTGGCCTCCCACCCTGCCCCAGCTAATTAATAGGGCTCCGGAGTCCTACATCTGGTTTGTGGAATTAAACCAAAAAATTGTGATATAACTTGTAAACATTCCCCCTCTCATGTAAAGCTTAAGCAGATATTAGCAAAGGGAGTCTTCTTCCCTATCAACTGACAGAAAAACCGACAAATTATTCCCAGCTTTCTTCAGAGCCTTCCCTTTACTCCATTTGTAACTCCACGTTATTAAGGAACTGGTTTCTGTGGGAAAAGTACTAGCAATGAACACCTGCCAAAAGGACAATCCCAAATTACCTTGTTAGGCTCTAATCTCAACCTAAAATTAATTTAGATCTTAGACACTTAATAAATCTCGCTTTCAAACCATCTGTTTGTTGCTCCCAAACAACTCGGGGTATGCCTGCGCTGCAAAAACAGAGGTCCCAAACTGGTTAACCCAGCACGGCTTTAGTGAAGAAGGTTTAGACAGAGCCATTTAGTCCTTTTCCTCAAAAGGGGGTGGAGGAATTTACTGAAAACTTTGTCTCGCTGATTACAGCCCTGAAACCAGTTGAAAATAAGGACAGAAGAAATGACTTGTATTTTCAGATATTTCCGTTCAGATCTCAAATAGTCCCTGTTTTCCCCTTTCCTCCCCACTGCCCCACATCACTGAGAATTCACTCATTTTTAGGTACCACCATTGCAGTTTCCTACTGCTGGGCAAACTTTCCCTTCTAATATCGGTTTGGAAACTATTGTGCTAGTTGTAATCCCCGGTGTTTTTCCCAACCTTTACCTTCACCCATTTCAAAATCTCACTGTCAAGTGACCCACGTTGTCACCCCTAGGCCAGTATTTCAGGAATCACATTCCTTAACCCTGCCTTTGTCAGGAATACCCCATTGATTGTTTCCTATCTTTGTATACATATATATACTTATACAAATATTTACATACAATTACAAGTATTTTAAATATGAGTATATGTGTAAAAATGTGTGTTAAAATTGTATTTGTATATGTACACTTTTTTTTTCATTCTTTGCCTTGTTGAGAGCTACTTTATCTAAGTGCTCTGACCTCTTTCTTTATCTATAGAGAGCAGAAACTGCAGCCAGAAAGTAGCCTGTCATAAATCTCACCTGAGTACTCAATTCAGCTCTGCAGAGGAGAGCAATACATAACTCGGAACTGAGCATCCTTAGGGACCCCTGACAGTTTTCCCAGGAGCCAGACTGCTGTATGACCTCGTAGTGTTCGGAACACAGCCTCAGCATCCTTTTTGCTGTCAGATGTATACATTTTTAATACGAAGTTCCTTTGCCGTTAATATAGCATAATTCATAATTTTGCATCCCATCCCAGATATTCTATGAGAACCTTAAGCAAATATGATCCCAAGTAACAAGGACAAGCGGAAACGGTCTCGAGTTGTGACAGGAGAGGTTTAGATTGGATATTAGGAAAACTTTCTTCATGGAAAGGGTTGTCCAGCATTGGAAGATGCTGCCCAGGGCAGTGGTGGAGTCGCCATCCTTGGAGGTATTTAAAAGCCGAGCAGACGTGGTGCTGAGGGACATGGGTTAGTGATGGGTTTTGGCAGTGTTGGGTTGATGGTTGGACTCGATGATCTGAAAGGTCTCTTCCAACCAAAACGATTCTATGCTTCTAGGATTCATTCTGAACAGCTTGTGCCCTAAGTGTGTGCTACACCTTGTCTTTGCCACTAGTCTTTTTGCAGCTTCTGGTGCTCATTTTTTTCATCTGTGGTTCAAGCTACATGCGATTCCGTGTGAACATCCCAGGTTTTATTTACTGCTTCTAAGCGTAACACTTACCTGCATCCTGACAATATTTTTTACTATCCTAGTACAATATGCAGGTGTTAACTCAAACCCAGCGCTAACACCGAGCAACTGTACTGATGCTTATATCGGCACTTCACTGAAGCAAATAGATTTATACCGGTTTAGACACCTGAGGTTTGGTTCTATTTTTATGGCAATTAAGTAACGATTAGGAAAAACTCATCTAGTCCTGAATGTCAGGTTGGGAACAGAGCTGAAATGGAATTTGTTTCTTCCACTACTAGTTTGAAAATGCCTGCGTGTACTGTTCCAGGAATTCCAAAGCTTTATTCTAATGCTGGGTTTTTTGGGGTTTTTTAGGTTTGATTTTTTTTTCTTTTTAATAATGGAATGGAATGGAGAAAGGTGCGAGTTAATTGTAGCCAAAAGATTTACTCTTATGATTATAACAAGAGCTGAGAAATGAAAAGCTATCATTAAAAGGTGTCCTGTAAAAGCAGCCTGTTAAGCAATTAGTTTTTGAAATCAGTTAAATGCTGAGAGCACAAGTCAAAACAGGTCCCTCCTTGCTTTTGGCCTGTAGTGCATGGTACGTGTTTCGTGTGAAGGGGAGCGGTTTCAAACTAAATAATGTTTCCACCTCTGGCTTGTGGGAGCTCAGCTAAAGATCTAAATATTTCAATAGGATTTAACTGAACAGCTTAAATCTGGTTTTAGATATGTATTTGTCAAGAGAAATCATTACTTTCAGTCCTTCTTGCTATGAAAATAAGTAATTTAATATTGGCAGAAGGCCTATTTTAGTATCAGAAAAAAATTGTTGGGAAACACTGCATAAAGATATTTTTTTTTTCCTGCAAAGAAGAGGCGATCATTAGTTTAAATTAGATAAAGACTTTACATTTTGTTGTTAATGTGTTGGGTTTTTTTGTAAACCACTAAATAATTTCAATTACAGTGCATTTGAAATTAATGTCTTAAGAGCAAAAGTAAAAACTACAAGCAATAAAAATATTAAATGCAATCTTAAAGCAATTTTCTTTAGTCTAACTTGCACTTCAGATTAGATTGGAATTCCTTGGACCGATCTGGTATACAAAAGTTGTTTTGTCCTTTGTCAGATGGGTATTAAAGTATGGATGTCAGCAGTATTTGCATCCTTGGTCAGTGTGTCTGTTTGGCATAGAAAATAACATACTGGGCTAAACCCCCAAGATCTCCATGACTGGAACGTGCTAGTTTTCAGCACTGTCCTGTTTGGAAAAAAGGCTTTTTTTTTTTAACAAATGTTACCTAAGTGGAACTTGAATTGATTCCAAGCTGACAGTGCTCTAAGGCACTTCATTTGATTTTGCCCTTCATCAAATTGTGACTCCTCTGTTCAGAATATGGGCACAAATTGCAGAATGATATAAATGCGGAAACAACAATTTTTGCACAGCAAATACTCAAATTGGTAGTTGCAACAAAGAGTTTCTACGTAGTACACGGGTGAAGTGGATTTAAATTAATTTTTTGCCAAATCGTTTTGAATAATTAACACAGTTGGGAATATCAGACATTTCATGGGCAGTTGATAAACAAAGCAAAGAAACACGTTCTAACAATTTGAATTTCTGAGTTTTAAGCCATGAAGAATTTATGTTTGGCATTCTTGTGTGCAAAGTATCTTTTAAATAAGAATTTCTAATGTTCAGAAATATAAAAGAATATGCTTGTCTAGCACACAAAGCAGGCTTTGTCTTAAAGTTATATTTGCTAGCTTTTCTAAGGTGGTGTTTGTGCATCGTTCGTTGCGTACATTAACCACGTTTATATTTTATTTCTGTTTCACCTGCACTTTTTGACAGCTTGAAATTTTTTACCAGTATCTTGGATTTTCATTAGGAAATGCCTGCAGGCTACATAAGTAAGAGGAGCCATATCATTCTGACCTTATCAGGCTGCTGTGGACAAATTTTCTTCTACCAGCAGTACTTGATACTTTTAATCTGATGTCTTTTATATTAAAATTTAGGATATCTACTGGAAAAAGCAAAGCTGTCTTGAAATAAGAAATGTTAAACTAAATAAAAATTTCCTTTTATTGTATAGCGTGTGCTTAAGGGTTAGCAAGATAATAATTGAGATATCCTGAGCTGCCTTACGGGTACTCTTAAACAGTTTTAAGTTATTGGTATGCCTTTTTACTGTAGTAACCAACCATAATATCTGCAGTAGCAATGAGTCCTTTTCACAGAGTTCTATGGTGATGGCTCAATAGCCACCATGCGTAACACATAGAACAGGTCCCTGGATGGAAGGAAAACTGTATGGAAATGACTGATATCTGAGGTGTACAGTTGCAAGACCATATTCTCTAATTAGTGTTTTGTTTTACTTGAACACTTGAAATAGTCATGAAAGGGTTTTTTTGGTTTCTTTTGCCAACGGTATCCTGCATCAAAAGCAGCATGGCCAGCAGAGCGAGGGAGGGGATTCTGCCCCTCTGCTCTGCTCTCCTGAGACCCCACCTGGAGAACTGCCTCCAGCTTTGGAGTCCCCAACATAAGAAGGACACGGAGCTGTTGGAGCGGAGCCAGAGGAGGCCCTGGAGATGCTGGGAGGCCTGGAGCCCCTCTGCTGTGAGGACAGGCTGAGAGAGCTGGGGGGGTTCAGCCTGGAGAAGAGAAGGCTCCGGGGAGAGCTTATAGCAGCATTTCAATACCTAAAGGGGGCCTTTAGGTACTAGAGATGGGGAGTACCCAGAGACGGGAGAGATGGGGAAGGACTCTTTATGAGGGAGTGTTGTGATAGGACGAGGGGTAACGGTTTAACTGAAAGAGGGGAGATTTAGATGAGATCTGAGGAAGAAATTCCTTGCTGTGAGGGTGGTGAGCCCCTGGCCCAGGTTGCCCAGAGAAGCTGTGGCTGCCCCATCCCTGGAGGGGTTCAAGGCCAGGCTGGACGGGGCTTGGAGCAACCTGGGCTGGTGGGAGGTGTCCCTGCCCAGGGCAGGGGGGTGCAACATTAAGGTCCCTTCCAACCCAAACCATTCTATGATTCTGTTGTACATCTGATTTCTTTCTATGACTGGGCAAAACTTTGGGCACATAAGAAGCTTGAAAATGTATTTTATCGTCAGTATAATGCCACTGATTTCAGAAATAACATACTAGTAGGCAAGACTGGTCTAAAACATTTCTTCCAAAAAATAGTTTAAACTTTGATAAGCTTTGGTGAAATCAGTGGCAAAATACCCATCATAAAGATTTGGTTTGTCATCACCTGTCCAAAATATCACCTGTGTTATAAAATATACGCCACCTACATACTTCCATTTCCATCGAGATGAATCAAATCGAACTAAACTCCTGAAATATACAAATGGAACTATACAAAAATTCTAAAATTCAGCTTCAGTAGTTTGGGGAACTTAGGCCATGGTTTCCTAGGATGATACTAAAATTGAAATTCTCCAGCAGTGCAAAGCCAACAGTGGGCACAGTCTAATTTCTCAGAATACCGTGGATTCCTTTCTTCATATCTCTAGTGAATGAATCACGTTAGATTGTGTAGTGCATCACTATCACTTGGTGAAATGAAAACGTTATTAATATCAAAATGTACTATCTTACTTGTTGCAATTTGATTTTCTTTGCAGTTTTCATGTACTAGGCATCGTCCACAGTCAACTGAAAACTAAGTAGAAATTCCCAAAATGTGATTCCGCAAATGTAATAGGTTAATAAATCTTTACCAGAAAAGAAACTTATGTTTATATCTATCACAATGAGGACAACAATGTTGTGATGAAAAATACAAAAAGAATGTAAACTTACTACATCTGTCATTAAACAAACATGGAAACTTATATAGGGCAGTATTAATTCAAACAAAACTGAAAAATATAACAGAACAGCCTGATATGGTACAAAAAGTAATGCAATGTGACATTTACAAAATATTTTTTATTTCTCCTAGGCTGAAAAAAAAAGAAGCCATGGATTCTTTTTGTACTTTGTATGGGCTTTTCCTTGCTTTAGGCATGCGATCTTTAAGTAACATATATACTACTTTATTTCTTTTTGCGTTAACACCTTCGTGGGGTTCTGAAAATCCTGTTGCTGTTGCATGTTCTCATAGCTTATTAAGTTGTGAGAAAACGGATGGTACTATAAAAAATAGTTCCACAACATCCCTGTAATTAGAATAAAAGTACTTCAGTAATCCTTCAGTTCCGTTCAGGAGAGCTCTCCTTGTAAAATAGTTCAGTCCTGAATCTGTTGAATACTCCTAAATTTCCTATATAATCCTACTTTAAATTTCTTAACAGGCAAATAATATTTAGTCGGACAAAACTGAAACTTATTAGGAGAAATACCTTGGTTTCCTTGACATTAGTAGGTGTTTTCCCATTGGATTTGTCATTTTTAAAAATTGTTTACATAAAAGGATTTTGAATAAGGAAATCCAGGAAAGGGAAGATTTGTGCTGTGTTGCTGATGTGATGCATATGTATATAATGTGTATGGGCAAGGAATTGTGGAGCAAAATGCAAAATTGTGAATGCAAATGATGCTTTTTGTCCAGCAGTCCTCTTTGTACAGTCGGTCCATATTGTGTAACTACAGTCGAAATAGGAGGGTGGGTGGTAAAATTCATAAAAAAGGGAGAAAGCATCTCAGAACTCTGTCACTCATATTGATTTTGGTTTTCAAACAATAATGTCAGGCCAGACGAGCTCGAGTTAATTTTTAAATACAGGTTATCAATTTTTTAAATAACTAATACCCATATTTGTAAGGAAAGAACCGTGAGCCTTTTTAACATAATTATAACAACCTGAGTTATATCGTGATCTCTTAAATATATGCGGCTGTTCTGTAATTTCATTTTCCCGAGTAAAATTTTTCCTTTTATTGTTGCCATTGTAACCTCAGAACACTATCCGTGAGAATGTAGAGCATTCGGAATTCATTAGCTTACAGGAAGAGAGCGTTGCAATTATATATGCAAAGGACAGAAAACAGTCCTACAGCAACACGTAATAAATCACAAGGAGCACCATGTTTACCTTAGTATATCATATGTTATCTTAAATTGATCTGTTTGTCTTAAACTGCTAAGGACATGCCGTATCAGAAGATGATGAATGAAATTACATTACAGCAATTACTCCAGTCTTCTGCAGGATGGTATTAGCTTAAAAAATGAGCCCCCTCCATACCTACCCCCTATTAAAAAAAACCTTGGTTTTGAATGTATGGCTGTGAAATAAAATATTTAGCCATTTTCTCTAGCCAACTTTCTGTAGTGCCAGAACTTTAGTCTTTATAGTTTATTTCAACACTTCTGCTGGATCTTTTTTCCATATCTCACGCACCACATTATATCTTTTCCTGTTTCCACAGCTTTTTTACGAGTGCCAATTTTTAATTTAGGTTAGAATCATTCAGCTGCAGCACTGAAGATTTAAGTTCAAGACTTAGCATTAGGCTAACTTTCTATTAATATTTCTAATAATATTTCTGTCGTTCAGAAATATATCAGGCCACCATTACCTGCTGCCACACAGGTGTAAATTGTGCATATTTCCCATAAACTTCATGAAAAATGAAGTCAGGGGAAGGTCATTCTGCTGTGAGGAAGTGTAACATCACACTCCTAACAAATAATGAGTAATAATTTATAAAACCTTTAAAAAACAGGTGAAATCCTAAGGTGCTGAGATGACATACGTATTCTTCGCCTCTTGTATGTATGTAGTTATTTCCAAATGACACCATAAGAACATAGAGGAACTACAGAAGTTATAGAAGAAATTGGTTGCACTTAGTGCATCTGTTGCTGTGTCAGTTTATCCTGACGCTATAGAAACAAGAAGAGCAGCTACCTCCTGTCATACATCTTCATCTCTAACCTCCCTACCTTCCCTATATGCCTTAGAAACCTTACCATCTCTCCGCGCTTCGTGTCGGTTCTTTCTCCAGTCTTTCAACACTCCAGTTAGCCAGTGACCCAGTGAAGCTGAAGGTGGGTGATCCTTAGGGATTGTACGTGTTGCCGCGTGTCTGTGGGCAATGCTTCCCTGCCGCTCTCTTTCAGGGGTCCCATCCCTGAAATTCGAGGCTACATTTCCCATAGATTACATTGCAAAAGATCTGCGTTTGCAAAAACTGGCTGCTAGATTTAAGCTTTTCGGAAAACCTCATCCCCGGAGAAAGAGTCAAACTTCATTTTTGATGCGGTTAATAGAACTAATATATCTCGTCAGGCTTATTCTTTTAGAAAATTCTTTGTCAGGCACCACCTGATTCCGCTAATTCAACCAGATCAACACTATGAGAATGGGAATGCACCCGTATTATCAGGAGACAAAGAGCATTCGTGTGGTAGAAGCTGTAATTCTGAATCGTCTGCTTAATGCTAGACAGCCTCAGGTGCAATATTGCCAATTTTTGTGTGCTTTTTATGATATTTGAAGATACACAGAAAAGTTTACACTCTGGAGTATCCATAGCTATTTTCCCATGTAATTGCTTTTGGGGTCGTTTTCATTAGTTTCGTAAGGTGATTTAGGGCTTATGTGTAGAATAACTGCACAGAGTGGAAACCAGCAGTTTAATAGCAATGAGATGATGGTTACGAAGTTGGTTCTTAGAACAATAGACTACTTTTGTTATCAATTATGAATGAAATGTTGAGACCATCATTGTTCGCATCGTCTACCTGCATCACATCCCTCAAGCCAAGCCTTACGATTAGGGAAGCTCGTGCTGCTGGTTATGGCAGTGGCAATATTCTTTCATAAAGCTCTGGGTGAGGAAGAGTATGTATGGGCGCTCCGACGACAGCACGAGTCAATCATTCTGAAAATGGCCTTTCCTAGAATCCTCGAATCGTCCAGGTTGGAAGGGACCTTTAAGATCATCAAGTCCAACCGTTAACCTAACACTGCCCAAACCACCACTAACCCATGTCCCTCAGCACCACGTCTACACATCTTAAATCCCTCCAGGGATGACAACTCCACCACTGCCCTGGGCAGCCTGTTCCAATGCCAGACAACCCTTTCAGTGAAGAAATTTTTCCTAATACCCATCTTAAACCTCCTGTGGCGCAACTTGAGGCCGTTTCCTCTTGTCCTTTCAGAAAGAACCACTCAAAACAACCAAACCAACTGATCTCCGGGTTTTTTTGCAATTCTTGTTCATTGAAATAATACATTCATTTCACAACATTTTTCTGCTAATGAGCAATTTAGGCTGAAAGTGGAGCTTTACTATTGTGACATTGTGATACGTTGACCCTGGCCTGCAACTGAGCACCCACCAGCTGCTCACTCGCTCCAGCAAGTTGGGGAAGAGAATCGGAAGGGCAAAAGTGAGAAAAACTTGTGGGTGAAGACAAAGGCAGTTTAATAAGTTGGGGTGGGGGGGGAAGGAAAAGAAAAAAAACCCCACAAACATGATGCAGAGGCAATTGCTCACCACTTTGGACCAGCCCATTTCTGTATCCACTGCAAAGAGTGTAATATTCTGTTAATCAACATGGCATCTTTCAGGAATTGCACTTTTGAAAGAAAATCTCAGTGCCAACTTTCTCATCACATTTCAAGCTATTTGTGCAAACCTTGTCTCTTAAAATAACAGGCATTTAATTCACAACTCCAGTGAACTACAAAGGTGCTTGTGATGGTCGTGTTGCTTCTGGCTGATGTTCTCAGACCAATCACTTTGAAATATCTGATCTGTCCTAGATATAGCATAGACTCCCACGCTGCCTTTGTAGTCTCCCTTAAATATGTTGCTGCTTACTGAATTCAACATTTAAGGTATCAGCAAATTTCCTTTAGTATTTTAGGCCATTTTTCCGTTTCAGCTCGGTTGTCAGCTGAAAGCAAATTGTTGCCAATACGGAGATCATATCTGTTAACTGAAAAACATTAATACTCTTTCAATTTCTGAAAAGAGGGTACAATAGCTGACTTCAATACAATATTTTCTCAGGTTTTAAATCAGGAGACTGTGATTTTACAGTTTTATTTCTACATATTCATTTTAATTATTTTAATTATTTGGGTTTTTTTGAGAAGATCTTGCAATCCAAAGGAATTAATAAGTGTCTACATAACTTCTGCTGAATTGTCTGTGCTGTTCTGGCTATCGCTCTTTAGTTTTAAGGTGTAGTGACCGCTGTGAAATAGATATGGAACAGAGGTTAGATGCTTTTCCACTTAGTCTACTTTGCCTTCTGTAGCCATTCAAACAATGTCGGAGAACCCTGTGAAGATCACATGGAGCCGTAAGAAAGAGTGTGAAATCAAATTGACTCAAATTAGATGCAGCATTAATAGGGTGAGAACAATTAGCTTTGTACCCTAGCTATATTTTGAGAATCATATTAAAGCTGATTTGTACTATCATACTGAATCTTTCCAGTGAAGAATTGCACCGTACAAGAACATTTCCTGATAGAACAGCACACGGTCCTGTCTCTTAAACCTCCTGAATCCAGGCGTGTAAGAAAAAGTCTTGAATGACGTTATCTCACTAGCTCAAAATTTAAAGGATGCTAGATTGTCTTCTTGAGGTTGAAAGCACTATAAAAGATATCTCCAAAGCTACTTTACTAGGCAATTCAAGCCTCTCTTATATTTGTTCAGAATCCCACACAGCAATTTGAAGAGAATCAGTTTAACCAGGTGGAAGCCAGCCATTTGATAATAACTCAGCATAGCAAAGGTCTCACAGCCATGGCAAAGACTCTGTCTTTGGTATCTTGCCTCAAAATACAGCCTAAGAATCATTTACTCACCTCAGCGTCTGTATAAACTAATTAGGAGAGAAATGGAGGAGGATTTTCTGATTTTTTTCCAAGATCAAGAACAGTACTAAAAAAAGTATGTGATACGTGTCTAGATGCAGAACAGTTGTTTAGGTTGCAGTAGTTTACAATTATAGAAGTCCTTTTGCTTAAATAATTTCAGATTTTATTTTAAGAAAGAAGTTTCCATAGACAAGTGTAGTAAAGGCTTGTTTATTTTAGTTGAAGAACTAGTTCACACAGCCTTGCAAACGGTGCAAACCCATATTCTACTGCTTTATGAGAATAATAATGTGCAGTATGATGTATATTGCTTCTAAATGGTCAGAAGAAAAGCCTAACCTCAGGTATCCATACCAAGATATGTCTGGAAATCTCCATTCTTAAAATCCTGCAGAAAAAAAGACAATATTTAGAATGCTAATCCCAACCTAAAACTCTTTTAATGCTAGCAAAGCTGATGTATTCAGGTCTTTGCCCAAATGTAATTGGGGAGAAGTGAGGTGATGTCAAAATTATGATGGTAAGTAGATCTATGAATTTCTCAAGATTCTTCCCAGCATTTAAGACTCAGTGGACTTGGCTTTCTAAACTCCGTGAAACTCAGGAATTTTCCTTGTTCTGGGCACATTCCAATCCATAATTCCTGTCCCTAATGCCTGTTTTGCATCAGAAGGAAAATCTACTATGTGCAACTGATGGAAACCACAGCACTGATAACTCTCAGGTTCTTAAAGCTCTTGGGTTGGGTCCAGGGTTTTGGACACAGGTAGTGAATCCAGTATTTCTGGAAAGTGAAAAGTATTAATTTCACTAATCTTGTGGAAATCACTGTTACATATTCTCAGTAACAAATAATGAAATAGAAATTATTCTGCACTTGTTACTTTCAGGGTGAGAGAATGCATTTCAGACTTTACTCCTTGATATCTTTTCACCAGTTTCCTCTTGAAGCTAATATTTTATTCTCACTCATTTCATGTCTTGGGTAGCAAATTAGTTGATATCTGTAATTCCTGAGCACAGGTTTATGCTCCAACTTTCAAAAGATTAATTTTTCCTTCAGACTGATCATCTGCAGCTGTTGAACTGAATGATCTTTTTGAGTCCCAATATGAGCAAGAGCGAGTGAATAACCATAATATATTTTCAGCGAGGTTTTTTTTTTCTTGGATTTGGTTTAAATTAGGAGGCTCCCAATTAGTGCTTGCTGATATATTGCCAAGATGCTTACTCAAGTTATTAAAGTTGTTTCTGAAACGTTTATGATAAACAGTATCAACTGTGTTGAAATTTCACTGATTAAAAATCAGTTCCTGTGCTTAAAAAAGAAAAAAAAAAATCCCTTCTTGTAAGACAGGAATAATTTTAAGGATCATAAAGTTTTAGTTTGAGTGCTTCAGTTCTATTTGTTAAAAGGCACTGAACGTTTCCTATGTTCTGGTAAATTGCAAGCTATAATTATTGTATTATTTAAACAATGTTGCTTAAACCACTTTTACCTAAAACTCTGTTATCTGTTAGATAAACTTTTAATCTTCTGTTATTCACAATTACGTCAACTTTCCACCAAGTCTTAAAAATAGAATTGTGATTTTTACACACACAAGTTTGTTAATAAACTAGCACCAGAATTAGCATACTAGAAAACACTAATGCAAAAATTTTATGCCCTCATCAAGGTAAAATTGAAAATATTTACTAGATTAGTAAAACCCATCGGTGAATTATTTAAGAACAAAATAAAGAGTGAACAAATGGCTAAAATGTGTACCTCGTAAAGCAGAAATCATATTTAAGCAACCAGGCAGGTCACGAATTGGCGTGGTTCCAATGAATGCTTCATCAAGTTATTAAACCTTCCCCAAAGGCGCTGCAGGCAGGACTCCATCTCCAAGGAGGTCACCATTCATGGGGCTGTAGCTCTGCTCCGCAAATCCCTCTTGGAGGGGTCCACCAAAGGTGGAAAGCTCCTAAGTAAAGGAACCAACGAATGTTGTTACAAAAATGCACAGAAACTGATGCATGAAACAATCAAAGAGAACGGGATTCATGTCTGCTTCTTTCCTGCAAAGCCCTGAACTTGCTTTCCTTTTCCTGAATTTTCCAGATAGTTGGTATGTCAGCAAGTTTCATATGTGTTTGGGCTGTACTCAGCCTGGACTATTAAAAATCCAATTACAAGACGGGTGGAGTCGGCTTTTCATAGAACCATAGAATGGGTTGGGTTGGAAGGGACCTTAAAGGCCACCCAGTGCCACCCCCTGCCCTGGGCAGGGACACCTCCCACCAGCCCAGGTTGCTCCAAGCCCCGTCCAACCTGGCCTTGAACCCCTCCAGGGATGGGGCAGCCACAGCTTCTCTGGGGCCTGGGTCTCTCCACCCTCAGACTGGGCCAGGGTCTCTTCACCCTCAGACTGGAAAAATTTCTTCCCAAAATCTAATCTAAATCTCCCCTTTTCCAGTTTGAAGCCATTACTGCTCGTCCTATCGCTATGTGCCCTTGCAAAAAGTCCCTCTACAGCTTTCTTATAGGTGCCCATAAGATGCCTGTGCTGGACCATCATCAGGCCATATCTGCCTGCTTGGGATGGGAATATCCTGAGCTCTTTCTGTTTAACCTGCTGGTCCAGTGGAATTGATTTCTGTGGTGATTCTGGGGTCACTTTTCCGTTCAACCTCAGAAGAGGTTGCATCAGCATCATATCTTTCGCTCTGTCTTTTAGGAAGATCCAGATAGGGTCGTCTTTCACACTGCTGAAACTATATACAAGTGGTCAGGTGTGGGGACAGGCAGCTCTGAATCTACGATAGCCCTAACGCGCCTTCAGATCGTTGGTTGAACGCTGGAAAACCATGAACTGCACCAGCTTGTGGCAATGAAGCTTAACTGAAAGCAGGCGTGCCCCTGCTGTGAAGCCTCGAAGGGTGTTTGTTTAAGACAATTTTTGCTGTTATCTTTTGACAAAGGTTAAGCAGCTCCCTGCTAAGAGCGTTGGCTGTTGCAGACCACATTGTTTAGGAATTTTATTCTTCCTTTGCTTATGTGACGGCAGAAGAGAACCACCTCGCTGCCTAACGTGGACATCAGCATTCTGAAGGAGAGAAAATAGAAAACTGAACAGGAATTAAATCCAAAGATTTAAATTTGTGAACAGCAGAGATTTTTCAGCACACTTAGAAAGCTGCAGAGAATTTTCTGTTGATTCATACGACTGATATTTTAATTAACTGTATGGATATTTCTCTTTTTTTTTAAGTACAGCAGATCGTGTTTTAACCATACACCGCTCACTTTATAAAGCATTTTATTATTAGAAAAGCATTAAAAATAGCTATCAATAATGATGAATTTGGATGCATCCCCAATGAGTTAATTAAAATGACAGTAATGTTTCAATTTTAATAAGAATTCTGTTGCTGTCAATGAGATGAAAGTATTTGGGCAGATTTTTACCATCTTACCTCAGTGCCCAGTGGACATAACAACAGAAATTAAGCCTAAGTAATTAATACTAACAGAAAAAAAAATAATTGTTAAAAGCGATAATTGCCATCTGTTCTTGTCAGTATTATTAATGTGCATAGAATGGCCTTTATTACAAAACAGCTTACAACTGTGGTGTTGACAAAATGTGTTTCTTTCAAAGTAGCTGGACTTGCATTAAAGAAGTTAAGGTGGGCAAAGAAATTCAAAATGTTAACGCAGCCTAATAGCATTGGCGTATCAGCCAAATTATAATTAGTCGCAATTTGCAAGGAATGCAGATCTCACAGGATTAAACCCACAATATGTAAAGCTTGTGGATCAGGTTCTGAAACATTCGTGCGTTACACTTTGATATCCTTTAAAGGGTACACTTAAGCTGGCAATGTAAATTTGATTTCTTATTTTTTGAGGAAAAATTATGCCTTGTTTCAGTTTCCATGGCTACTAGTGTTCAGTTAATTTATTTGCTATGCAAAAGTAAGTCTTTTATCAGTTTTGCAAATTTATTATACTCTGTATTGCAAGATTTTGACTCATTTTTCTAGGCCTAGAAGGAACAATTTAATGCTGTTTCCCAAATGATATTTTACAACTAGTTATTATCAGATTCTTTTCTAACATAGTTTCCTAGGGCTCATTTCTGCTCTCAGGTTATCGCCAGATCCCTGCGTTCTCCTGAGTCGCTTCCAAATCCGGTAGCTAATTTTTGCAAACTCGACAGAGGAGTAGAGGTCTGAAAAATATTAGGTTATCACAAGATTTATGAAAATTTGTGTTTAGGTTAAAAACAAGAGGGATTTTATTAATTATTCTCAGTAATAGAGAGGGA
The DNA here is from genome assembly GCA_009819605.1 of Sterna hirundo. Lineage (NCBI taxonomy): Eukaryota > Metazoa > Chordata > Aves > Charadriiformes > Laridae > Sterna > Sterna hirundo. The sequence continues at coordinate 4,210,033 of CM020441.1, forward strand.
GGGTGGCCTGTGATCTGAGGCAGCGCTCGCGTTTGGCAGCAGAGCCCTCCGGTTGGGGATGGGAAACGCTTGTAGCTCATGGAACGTCTCTTGACTGGCCATAGGAAACCGATTGCTGTTAGTTTTTGGATCACCAGAGAACACGCGCTGGAGCATTTTTATTAACACAGGATTCCATTTAGAGTTATTCCTAGTTTGTGGAGAAATTAAGTAGACATCGCTATTCAAGGTAGTTTTTAAGCAAATGGATCGCTCTAAGCAAATGTTTATACTGAGATTTTCCCTTGCTGAAAAATGTTTGAAATATTTTCTGAATCGGGGCAATAGAAATTTGCCTGTTGAGTCAGTGAGCTCTGCGACATACCGAATTCCAAGAGAAGTTCAGAAAGCTGTCAGTATAGACAACGAAACCGAGAGCCTTGCTCCTAGCTCTGAACACTAACAACTGCTGTTTCAAAGGTGGGGGTTGTTGGTTTGATTGTATTTTTAATATGTGTGTCACTTCACTCACTTCTGTATGCCTGTCGTCTTATTCTGATCATACATTACCATCATTAATTAATTTTTTTTTTTTCAGTTTGATTTTATTTTCATGCCAGCAGCTCAAATGAAGGGCTTTTAAACGGTTGAAACCACAGCACATCGCAAGTGTGTCTTGAAATAAACTACCCTTAATTTCTCTCATGTGTTAATCCTTCAAATTGTTCAGCACTGGGAGATTATCATCCATTTCAATACATGGAGAATAGATGATACTTCTTTTTTTTTTCCGTGATGATTCTCACAGGGCTTTTCAATTGCAGTTCCTAAGGAGTGGTTTGAGGAAGATTAAGTAGAACTGTGGGATGTTGTTAGGTTTAAGTCATCTCAAAAGAATTTCAGATTTAAAAATGTACAGTTCAATATGCAGAGAGGCTGATGAGCACAGATGCTCAATGCTTCTAGAAATACTTTCTCTTTATGTACCAATTTCAGCCAGAAATGGCTCAGTTCGGGATTTAGAAATGTTTTCCTGATGATGACAAAGAATTTATACATTCTTTTATATTTGTCAGCTTGAAAGGTAACAGTAATCACTCATAGCAAAGTTTATAATTCTTAAAGCTCTGGTCCTAAAACTCTAATCAAGACTTTGTGAAGGAAGATCTTAAAAAACCTGTAGTTTATTAAGCTGTTCTGTGCTTTGGATGTCTCCTTGCACCTTTATTTGCCATACTGAAATAGCAACTTAAGTTGTTTGATGTGGCTTTTAGTGTCTCTCCTGTAATTCCCATCTCACATAGTTCTTTTAAAACAAATAAGGTGCCTATCGCTCCTATTTATGAGCTCTTTGGGTTTGATTATTACTCTGCATACCGTAGCCAGGGGTGGGTTTCCATGGGTTGTGTTTGACAGGAATGGCTTCCAGAAGGATTTCAAGACTTTAGGGGCTTTCTTTGAACCCCTTGAAGATGGTTTCATTTTGGTATAGATAGATAAATTCACAACACAGTTTATTTCCTGTGGGATGCTAATATTCTTCTTGTCATCCTTCAAACACAAGGTGCGCATAAGAGTCAGGAAACAGCTGCTGACAAAGATGTTTCCAGCACTCTTGTATTTGAATAGGGTTATTCAATTGCATATCAAGTTTCAAATGATGCCAGCTCATCACAATTAACTGCTGGGAAACCGAGGACCAAGATGCAAATAATAATGCTCTTGTGCACCTCAATAGTATTTAATATTTCATCTATCACAAGTGAGTGATTTTATATTATTTTCAAGTGTACAAGAGCGATGGTTTGTGACAAATGCAAATATTTGCTATGTCATCTTTAGGAGAGTCACGTACACTTTTTTGTGTCAGTGGACTTACTCAGATAACTCATGGTTCTGACATAGTTAACATTGATAAAAACTGGAATAATGGAGCTGTGTTTTTAAGGAAGTAATTGTAAGATCATAATAATTATAAAGTAGGATCATAAGATGAACAACGTAATCCTGGTTTATGAACAGATATCAAATGATGAAACAAGGTACTATATTTTACGTTTATTAAGGTCCTTCATCTCCTATTAAGTACAAAATCCCCCAAAAAAGTGGTAGTTCTTGCCTGTAAAAGCTGACCAACCAGTCTTCATTAGTAAATGATCATATTCGCTTACAAAAATTAATAAGGAAATAAAAAAAACACTCAAGAAAGGTGAAACAAAGCAGTACTTTAGCCACAAGGTGCTGATGGACTATTTCTGATGAATTTACTCACGGAGTAGATGTCAGTCTAGACTGGCTCATCTAATTGATCCTAATTATAGTAGTATGTAAATGGGTTGTCCCCTCTACCATAGGATAATGCTTACCCCCACAATTATGTGCAGTAATTCGGTAATACGGTGCTATATTATTGTCTTAAAACATATGGCCTTTACAAGTAGCTAGAATCTGTAAGTACATAAAGGTATGTACTAAAACCAGCACAACTAAGAAGACGTGGGTTTAAGGCAGACCCTGGCTAGGGTCTTTCAAATAGCCAAAGACATGCGCAAAGGGAAATACCCAGGCTCATGACTTGGAATTCCATTATAAAGTTCTTTCCCTAAAATCTTTGTTCACATAGATAGTGAGAGTGACACACAACCTTAATTCTTCGGAGCAATTCTCTGCTCCTGTCTTGAAGACCAGGAGTATCTCTAGATGGTCTTACAAGATCATCTTGGTTTGGATGGTATTTCAAGATCATTTAGTTTTTCTGGAAAAAAAGAATGTCTGCAGATGAAGTTTTTATCACTGGGCCAAATTCAAAATGAAGAGAGAATTCTAGAAGGTTTAGATTCTTGAAGAATAACAAATGCTAGACTAGATTTGGGATTGGGGAGGAGCTGTTTGCAAGGGCATGTAGCGACAGGATGAGGGGCAATGGTTTAAACTAGAGCAGGGCAGGTTTAGATTAGACATGAGGAAGAAGTTCTTTACAATGAGGGTGGTGAGACACTGGCCCAGGTTGCCCAGAGAGGGGGTGGAGGCCCCATCCCTGGAGACATTCAAGGCCAGGCTGGATGAGGCTCTGAGCAACCTGATCTAGTTGAAGATGTCCCTGCTGACTGCAGGGGAGTTGGACTAGATGGCCTTTAGAGGTCCCTTCCAACTCAACACATTCTGTGGTTCTGTGATTCGTAAAATTTATTACGTCATACTGTTTGTTTCTTATACATTGCATAAGTACAAAAAGACTAAAAAGACTTGCCTCGCCAGGAAGATTGCTGGATGTCACTGATAAAAGTGAAGAAAAAATGATCAAACTTTTTTCTATTTACTAGACTATAAAAAACTAATTGAAAGTTTCTATTTGGGCTCTTTCGCTCCTGCGCTGCTGAACTGATCGATGGGGAAAACACCCAGGAGGAGTCGTGTCTGAAGACCACAGCAATTTTGTGTGTTGTCAGCTTCTGCAGCTCTTTATTTTACATTCATTTTCTGTGTTAGTCAAGCAGCTTTCAAATTAATGTAATCAATAACATTAATGACCTTTAAAAACCAAAGCAAGTAGTAGCAATGGAATGTTAAATACAGAAACCTTGTGTATTTGATATCAAGCTGTCTATCAAACCAGAAGTATTTCTAAAATAGTGGGCACTAAGAGAGGTATATAAAATTCATTAACCAAATGTTGAAAAAGCTATATGTGTGGCAATAAAATAGAATGACTGTTAATTTCCTTCTCTTACTTTCTCATCATTTCTCCCTATAAAGAAATTTATTTCTCCCTATTGTTAGCTGTATACACTGAGGCGAACATCCCTTGATCATAATCTCTTATGTGTAGTGTAAGAAAATATTTTGCAGGTGCTGGCCTTAAAATTATCACTTCGGCTAGGATTCAAATGGACACAGGAATGCAATTTCATCAACACTACAAACCCTTATGCTTCCATTGTCTTTATGCAGCTGTCTTGAGGACCATATGTGCATGTAATTATAAATCTGCATTACACATAAGAAATACAACTTGGTGCAATTCTTTTTCCTGTTTTCTTCTTTTGAGTGTTGCCATTTGTGTTGCAGTCGCTTCATTTATTATTTTTTTTTTCTGACAGCTCTCTATACAAACTAAGATCAAATAATATGACTTTTAGAGGGAGGCATGGATGGAGGCAAGATATGATACTGAACCAAGAGTGGAATACCAGTTCCAGAAAAAAAGTAATAAAATGTAATTACCTGTATATTTAGATTTTCGAAACTAAAATTTTCTTCATTGTCTTATATTTCTATCATATGAGTAACGGTTTCAAACGCTTTAGAAGGATACAAAGAACATAATTATAACACTATTTCTGTAGCATAGTGAGTGCGTCAAGTTACAGTAGTGCTGAGCAGCATCCTACCTGGCTTCCTATGAGATACCTCTTCTACTCATTCCTCATCTCTAACACATCTTTTCTATCTGCTTAACTTAAGTTTTCTGTGCATTTTGACTATGCTATAATATTTATCACTGGGTTTTGGTATTTATGCTATCAGTAATGCATAGATAGTTGCTCTCCTGTGAGTCTGATCCTCAGCATTTATATACTACTTTACTCTGTATAAATTTAAAAAAAAAAAAACAACCAAAACCAACCAAAACACAACACAAAAAAACCATCCTAAAGTGCAGAAGGGTTACTTTTCATTGCATTGTATAATGTTTTATTGTTCCTTGTTTCCATTGGAGCTAGATGATTTTAAATTTTTAGTAGAGATGAAAACAGAAAGGGACTGGATATTAGTTATTGCTGTACAATAGTGATGCAACTGCAAATGTTATGATCATAAGGTTTTTTCTGAACTTTTCTTTTTCTACTCTAAAGCCCCAGTATACTGAAATTGCTTCCCATTCCCTTTGATTTTCAATAATCTGCACAGGTTTAGAAAGGTTCCCTGAAGTTTGCGTTATAGTATTTGCAAGTCGGCTTCTTGTGCTTTTGTAAAGAAAAATACGGAATGCTTTATATATTATATTTACCATTCTTAAATTTTGTTTTCCGTTTAATGTGTAAACCATTTTCCAGTGGGAATTATCATTTAATTCTTTTGCTTTCCACTTACTACTTCATTTCAGTTGTAAATCATCAGTGCATTTGGCAATTCTACAGCTAGTTTCTCTGTCTTGGTAATTTATGTAGATTAGAAGCAATAAAGATCTGAGAACTGACTCCCCTGTGACCCTTTTCAACACTTTACTTTCTAATCACTTTACTTTAATCAGTTCTTTATCTTTTCCCATGTTTAACCTGAATCTTTCCTGCTTTCAGTTTAAGATGAGGACTATCATTTGAGACATTATCAAAGGCTTTATGTAAATCCAAATTATGGTGCTTGTACCATTATTATGGATTTTATTTCTAATCTTCTCAAAAATAAAAAGTGGCTGGTTGTCAAGATCTTAATTTCTTTAAATGTCTTATGATGGTAAATTGTATTTGTTTTAAATTGACAATTATTTAACACTCCTCATCTTTAAAGGTGTTGTGCGCTATTGTGTACACGATGAATTTTTAAGCTCAGTTCTCTCTGCTTGTTCCCCTCCCGTGCCACAATGTGTCACTCGGTGTGTGTGCGGACACTCACAACGCGTATTTTGGCTGGAATGGGGCAGGCAAAGCAACGAGGAGCAATTCTTTTGCAGTTTCGGTATATGCAAAGCAAATTACCGTAGAAATGTTGTGGGCTGCAAGGGAGTTACGTGCCTTTGTTCCTAACAGGTCTGATGAGACTGATTAGTTAGAAAGTGAAAGAAAAGAACTACCAAGCTTTTCGCCTCTGCTCACTGCATTTTAGGAACTACACTTTAAAAATAAATAAAAATAAAGTCAGGTTTAAAAGAAATAACTTGTCTGCAGAAACTGAGGTAGCCCAAGAATAAAAATAACATTTTGAGTAGCCCAGCTGCTCCGGTAAGGTTGAGTGAGAGCAGTAGGTCTACTCCAGTAGGTCTGGAGAGTAACCAAACAGATTCCTCTTGTTTCTTCCTGATTGAGACGTACGCATTCTATTTTTTCCTTAGTAAGATAATATTTAGAGATATTACTTCTATTTACAGGAATAATTTCATGATTGTAAAATTGTTTTTGCCACTACCATTGTTGTTTGTTTGCAACTCTTCAGTTTAGAGAGACAGTGAGGTCATTCCAGACTTAGAATTTTTAGGGTTTCTTGGATGCAAAGATCAATACTTTACTGAACTTTGAATGTTAATTATCTTCTGCTAACCCTAAAACTGTTGCCTGAAGATACTAATATAATAATATGAGCTATCACTATTCATTATGTTTTTCATTTCCAAAACAAATTCTAACCATAGTCGTGTTCAGAATATTACCTTATGGAACAAATACATGCCATTTCCCGGTTATAACTGAGAAAATGTAAGACAGAAAAATTAGAAAGCTTATGGTAAAGCAAAGCTTACGCAAAAGACTTAAAATAAAAGTTAAATTAAATATATATTCAAACTTTTCAGTCTAGTGGTTAGTATCCAATCTGTCACAAAAGGATCCTTCTGTTGGCAGCTGCTGAAACATGTTGACTCTGATTAGTGCTAAGTTACGTAGATTCGCCTACTTAATCTCACCATAAGTATAAAAGAACTAGAATTAGCATTGATCAAAATGATAACAGTTTCTTTGAGAAGCTAAGGATAAAATTGAAGATAATGGTTATGTTTTTCTTACTTTGATTACAAGTAAAATTAAATGCAATATAGATACGTGTTAGGGATTCAGGATAGGTGTGGAATCAGGATGCGGCACCACTTAAATGATTCTGATAAATTCAAAGTTAAAGAAAATTTAAAATGCATTAAAATGAATACAAGTTGATTCAAGCTCTAGGAATCACTGAGAAACTCATAGAATTGGGGTATATACAATGAAAAGGCCCATGCAACCAAATCCATGTTGAATTGACACCAACAGCGTTCAAATTCGGCTGTCTCACAATCACCTACACAGACAGACCCCGGGACGCACTCTGAAGAGTAACAATTAAAAAAACCCACCAAACTACGTGTTCGATGGAGCTGCAGTTGAAAAACAAACAAAACATATTATCTTTCACCTGTAGAGATGCCCGAGTTCCTGGGTGTGGAGTGAGGTATGACAGAAAATGTGCTTTCTAAAGTACATACGTAGACTTTGCATTTCACAGTACATGGAATGAATGCATTTGAGAAGAGTAATGTGGATTAACAGGTTTGGAAATAACACTTCAAAAAACTTATCAGAATATCTAAAGACAGAAGAAGTGTGTAATGTTTTGGAAATGTCTTTTTGTCCACTCTGCTCTGATACAGTTTACGGCGAGCGGCTACCATGGTAACATATTTAATTCAGCAATCTTCAGCTCTACGCTGGCCCTCAATTCTGTAACATCTTTTTCAATGGAGCAATGTTAGAATAGGATGTTTGCCGCCCATAATTATAGCTATTAATCACTTTAGATAACACAAGGATGTGTCGGGTTACTCTCTATTTACCTAGCAGCACACGCTTGTATAATGCATGTGCTCGAGTTTGGAACAGGTGTATTTCCTTACACTGAGAATGACAAAGGATTAGTCAATATTTACAATGAAAATATCCTTTCGGTTTGCTATAAAATCAACCCAAGTACCCCCAAAATGGAAGAACATCAGTGGCAGTAACAAATAGTCAGTTAAAGGCACAGCAGGCAAAAAGTTAAAAAAAGAAATGGAATTGACAGTGCTTTCAGTTTGCCATTGAGCAAAAGGAGAAGGTAGCTTTTATTAAGACAACTGTATTCTTTTTTTTTAATAAGAAAACAGCCCACAAAAAAAAGTGCATTTGCCAGGCTGGCAGTTTTTCACCATATGCTTACATGATTTTCTATTTATTGTCTTTCAGATGACAATGTGTTATTTTAGCATTCACTCTTTGGAGAGAATATCTTTGTTTCCAGCTGCGAATATATGTAGCTGTATATTCTGCAGTCTCACAAATAAGCAATTATCTACTCAGAAGCCATTTCAGATGATCGTTGCCTACCAAAGAAGAATTTGTAAGGCGAGAGGCTGACTCATTTTAATCATTGAGAAAGGGCGTGGTAATTTTAATAGTAAAATTTTAAACTTCATGAAATATGCGTGATCTGTAAATCTCCACATTTGTGTTTCTTAAACATTTACTTTTGAAGGTTTGCAGGCAACAAAATAGCTGTTGCTCTAGAAGTACTTGCGTGGTTGGCTAATTGTTGATTGATCGGCTTGGGATAACTATGAAAATTTTGATGATTCTACACCAAACAAAAATTCTAATACTCACTTGGCTTTGGTGTTTGTGCGTATTTGAAGATTCAGCTCAATATTTTCTTGTTATTTTGGAGTGTTTCTAAGTGTGCTATTAAAGTGAGAAATGGTAGAAATTGCATCACTCAGGAATACTACAAAGCGAGGAACAAAAGCTATTTCCAGTAATGGAGAGGTTGTAATGTTGAATGTCCTTCTGCCAAAATATGCTTCTTGAGCTTTCTGAACAAGGGTGGAAATCTGGGCCGTATATTTTCGTGACGTTCCAAGTAGCAATACAGTGTTTTATTTGAAACTAAGTGTTTTTTTCATATTTTTCCTATATTTCTCAGTATTCACATTACCAAGGCTGACATACTGACACAGAGTAGTTTTGTAAATCTACTCTGGTCTTACTACTGCATAATTCCTTTATTAGAAGGTTACTAACTTATTTTTTAAAAGACGCTTTAAACATAAATTATATTTAATTGCAATTTCACTTGTTTTATGGTGTATTTCTGAAGGCATCATGGCTTTTACAAGTCGTTTTAAATAGTGTAGGAAAGAGTGAAAAATTTTGTCCTTCCCTTATTCTTTACAAATAAGATAGTTATTTTTTCTTCTCACCCTCCTTGTACTTTCCCTCTCAAATATTTTATTTTTTTCTGGGAGCACCGTCAGTATAAACTCCGTTAGTGGCGGCAATGAAACCAGCGTATTTTCTACCAACAGGCTGCTCCTGAAAATTATGCTTTCAGGACAGAGTGAAACATTGCCATCATACGCATATGCAATCTTGGGGGTATTATTTCACGTTTTCCCATAAAAAAAAACCAAAAGGAAAGTCTCAGTTATCATTCCTGTAGTTTTGCAGTGATGAAAATAAATGAAAAACAATAGAAGCACTGAAGTGAGACAGTAAATTTGATGTACTCTTATCAAAAAGCCGCATTTATGAGACTTCCACTCTGTCGGGATATACCTCCAAAGGCTACAACCTAACAGGAAATAAGGCGAGAGTTCTAAGAAATATGTATTCTGTGATTATTAGAGTCATGAAAAGAATGAGAAATATGTTGATTTTAGTCCTAGAGGTCTGGAAATAGGTTGTGGGGTTTTTTTTTGTTTTCTGAGTTTGTGAGTTAACTTTATTTGATGCTGAAAATTTAATGAACTTTTTAAACTAGAACTCTAAATAGCAAATATGATAATTAGTAAATATTTGTCGGAAGTCTTACTTTGTATGCACCATACCATGCTACCATATGCTAAGTTGTATACACTATTTGTTTTTATGTATTTATTGCCGTAACACCTCCGAGTCAGAATTCTGTTGTTCAATTGGACATGGTTCAATTGGAGAAGTAAAAAGTGGTCCTTACCCCTTGGAACTTAAAACATAAGTGCTAAAGAAAAGACCGCAGATGAATAGAAAAGGAATGAGGTACAAGAAAATGCTGGACAACAAAATTCTCTGGAGGCGTACTCACTCGGGTTCCAGATACCGTAGGAAATTCTGTAGGTACCACATAAAACAAGTACTGAAATATGCTTGGACTGATAAAGGTGTTTTGCCTCTAAATGCAGAAATAACTGGGAGATCAGCATTTAGGAGCTACCTGAATCACATTGAGTATATATTCTTTTAATTATTTGCAATTCTACGAGCATATTGCATTTCCCAAACCCTGCAGTTTCCTTGATGACAATCATAGAAATACAGTGAAAGGAACATAGTTAATATTAATTTATATATATTTAACTAACTAGTGAAGGTGATTTGCTGTAGCTGTGCATTCTGAGATACCTCTAATAATACCTTATCTTCTTTATAACAGGTAAATATTCCATTTCAATAGATTGACAAAAGGAACTGCAAAATACTTCAAAGGTAAGGACCTCCTTAAACATAGTACTTCGCGTGATCGTTCCTTCTGGTTTACCAGTTAGGAAGGAAAACGGAGACTGTGAATTCTTTCTGACTACTTGGCTGGTAGCAGAGAATTACAGATGGTGTTAATCGACGTAGACTTTGACTTCCTGTTTGTGAAGCTGTGTTTACATATGAAAGACCAATTTTCACTTTTTTCTTAGAAAGGATAAATTTAATTAATTTGATAACTGCAGAAAAAAGGCTTCCAGTGTGGAAATGAAATATTAAAAGCTTGTTACATTTTTATCATGTTTTTCTTTGTGCAAGATTAAAAGAATACTGTTAAACTACCAGAAACTTTCACATAGTTAGGATAGGATACTTTGTTTTTTAATATGCCAACTTGCTAAATTCACTTTTTTATTTGTTACGGGTAGAACTTTCTTTCATTCTTCTAAGAAATATAAGTTTGACTTTAGTTCCAAACATTTAATTAATTTTGAGAGCTCTTTAGTTTTAATTTTTTTTTTTTTTTTTTTTTTTTTTGCTTTCAGCTGGGGGGAATAACTCAGTGCCAGGTTATGCCCAGCCTATCCTTTGTGTTACTTGATTGTTCTTCAGCTACCTCTCCTGGAGCAATAGTTGATTAACTTTTAAACTGTACTGTATTGTCAGGGAATATTCTAGTCTCTCAAGGACACAGGTAATAGGATACAAGGTTTCACCAAGATTGTTATTTGTAAGTCATCAAATTAGAGGGGATAATATGGACATTGTGATCTGCTGTAAACTTGGATTTGGTAACCAGAGAGAAAGCAAGAGCAATAATTTATTGTTCTAGTCATCATACGTATGCCTACTTTACTTTAAAACACTGGGAACTTCAAGACCCTACTGTATGTCATTCGTGCACATGCTTTAATGCATACACCGGCAGGGATGGGTGATCTTGCGTTAATTAATACTTAGCCACACATTTCAACACTGCCTTTTGGGAAAAAAAAATAAAAGTTCCATAATTACCTCCTTTTCCCAAAATATAACTTCTGAGTTAGAGGCATTCTTGACTGTTTTTCCTGTGTGTTCATGGAGAAGAGGGAGAAGTTGCGAAAAAGTTCCACAAGCTTCTGGGGATTGTGCCAGATGTGATCTGAGTACTGGACTTTTTATGGAACAAAAATGTGTAGATGGAGGTTTTCTCAAGAGAAAACGCTGACGGTCAGGGTGGAGTATCTATTCTGAGCGAAAAAGTCAGAGGCTCATCTCAGAACATGCTGTATTCCCAGAAAGGGGTCTGACAGACCAAGGACTTCAAGCCTGGTCTTATGTCCCAGAAGAACTCCTGAAATATTCAGCCTTTCGCTGTTCTGGCTCCGGTACTCTTATTAATTTTTTATGGGTTTTTTAGACTTTCTTTCAAAAAATCTTTTCGAAATCCATTTTTTTGTCTTGATTGAAATCCCAGAGTCTTCTGAGACATGGGAAGCCATTCTCATTATACCTCAGTGTGCTACCTGACCTTCTCTTTGTATTCTTCTAACGCACCTGCAATGCGTAGATTCATCGGAAAATTCCAAATCTTCAGTAGTCTATTATACTTTGGAAATTATGAAGGAAATCACAATATTACAAAAAGGCTGACTTTTTTGTGCGTGCAGATGTGTTGCCAGGTTTCTTCTATTTTTCGCTTTTTCTTTTCAGGTCTTGGTCTTTAGCTAGAAATATAATTGATGAGGCAATTTGTTACTTTCCCAAGTATTTCAGGTAGACTTTGATCACGCCAAGATTTAAATGGTGTTAGCTAAGTGAAAATATTTCAGTGAAAGTAGAAAAAAGGAACCTTAGAAGGGAAAAATATGGGACAGTTAAAAAAATAAAATGTAGTAAAAAAAATAATACAAAAAAGAGAAGAGTGATGGAAGGAAAAGAGAGGGTGCCATACTCCAAGGTCCTATTTGAATGCCACTGAGGATGCCCAGGAGAAACATCACTAAAGGACATAATGTATCAGGATGAGAAAACACATGCCACGTTTCTGACAGGTACAGCTAACTACGAGAAAAAAAAGCCCTATTCAGCATAGGAGGTGAAGGGAAGAATAAAACTAATGACATTACAATCCTCTTGAGAAGTCTTGTTTTGTTTATTAAATAAGGCACTCTAGTAAGGTAAGGAAGAAGAACTGCTTAGTCTGGCAGTGTTAATTGATGCTGTCCTGGGAGTTTATTGTTATGGATTACTCTTTTTGTCCTTTCATGTAAAGGTGTCAGCACATTGTACCTGACAGGATATATTGTATATTGTAAATTATTCTAATTGGGATAGAATTATTCTTGCTACCGTGTATATCTAAGGCCTGACTATAATTTATACGTAATATTAATTCCCAAGCATCAGGTTTATTGTAGGGTATACTTTAAATTAATACTGTTTCTATGAAGTCCTCAGATGGGAAGTAGTTTTATTCCATTCTGTTAAGTTTTGACACGTGGATCTATTTCCCCACACAAATACAATGAACGCATGTATACAACATGTATGTGATAGGAAACGAGGACAAGAGATGTAAGGAACGGAGCCTTTCAAGCCTGACACGAGGTGCTTAAAAGAGAGTTAAACATGATTTTACGCTCTTCCTTGAGCAGGACTAGTATTGACAGCAGCGCTATAAACTAAAAACAGGGCCAGGAAAGGGCAAGCGTCACTTTACTCTATTTTTCATATTATCTCATGAGTGCATGGAACGCAAGGATGGGCACACTGTGTCTTGTAAAGGTCGTTATAGCAACCTGGTTTTTCCCCTTCTGTAATTCTGGGGGCATGTGAAGTTTTACAGAAATTTTCAAGCCAAATGAATAAATTTCATTGCAGTGAATTACTTCAGCGATGCTATTTTAATCCTGAGAGCAATTACTTCCAAAGAAGATAGCTCTCTATCCTTCCAAATTCCATTAGCATAGTGAGGCAGTTCGTAGCCATTTCAATATATAAAACAGTTTGGAAAAGTTTTTTTTACCTCTCAAAAAATACTGGCGGAGATTTTTTCTAAATTTCAGCAAAAAATTGAAAACTTAAATTAAGTACTAATCTTAATCCTATTGTTTGTAGCCCAGTTGAGCAACCAAATGTGTTCTGTTTTGGGCCAAAACTCTCTATACTGAACATTTCAAATATTGCTCTTCCTGGTAAAATGTGACAGAAATGCCTTGAGGGCAGATATGCTAAATATTTATTTATTACATGGCTTATTGCCGAAGTTTTTTCTCCCTGAAGGCACATATATTAAGTACAGAGCATTTCAGTTACTTGCTGTTTTCTGCCTATGCATTAGGAAGAATTATGAATTCAGGCATGTACCATCCATTTTGTTTAAAACCTCATTTGCCAAGCAGGTATGTTTGTTATAGGAAAAAAATATGGTTCCCACCACTGCCATTTTCAGTTAGGTGACTAGTTCTCTTTCTTTAAGACAGAAATAGCTGTTATGATGCGAAAGAGATAGAGGGTTTGTGGTCTGGCAAATAAGAATCTCTTGACAGACTTATGCAGTGGTTGTCAAAGGACTGAGGTGACTTGGGAGCCTAGTTTCAAGAAAAATCAATATGACTTCGGAGATGATGTCATTCAGCAGACAAAATGACTTTGGGCAAGATCCATAAACACACTTTGGCATGGCAATACCTAACATTCATAGAATCATAGAATGGCTTGGGTTGGAACGGACCTTAAAGACCATCTAGTTCCACCCCCCTGCCCTGGGCAGGGACACCTCCCACCAGACCAGGTTGCTCCAAGCCCCGTCCAACCTGGCCTTGAACCCCTCCAGGGATGGGGCAGCCACAGCTTCTCTGGGCAACCTGGGCCAGGGGCTCACCACCCTCACAGCAAAGAATTTCTTCTCAGTATCTCACCTAAATCTCCCCTCTTTCAGTTTAAAACCATTCCCCCTCATCCTATGGCTCCCCTCCCTGATCCAGAGTCCCTCCCCATCTCTCCTGGAGCCCCTTCAGGGACTGGAAGGGGCTGGAAGGTCTCCCCGGAGCCTTCTCTTCTCCAGGCTGAACCCCCCCAGCTCTCTCAGCCTGTCCTCACAGCAGAGGGGCTCCAGCCCTCGGAGCTTCTTCGTGGTCTCCTCTGGATGTGCTCCAACAGGTCCTCCATGTCCTTCTTGTGCTGAAGACTCCAAAGCTGCACGCAGTACTCAGGTGGGGTCAGAAGCAATTGTAGGCACCTACATTCCTTATATAGTGCACAAAAAGAGTTAATGAGCTCCACAGTCAAGAATGCATGGAGCAGGGGTTTACCTACTGTTAGTCATTAGGAAATCCTAGGGTATGGTGGAAATGCTAGTGAGGTGACAGGATTTGTAATCCTCTCAGGGTTTGGGCTTGATGCTACTAAGTGATTCAGGTGGCTAAACCTTCTTCTTGTTTCTTTCTTTAGGAAATAGAACTGAGGTCACCTTTTTTTAAAATGTACTAGGTGATTTTGCCCTGAAGGGCACAATTAATATGCATTCTACTTCCTGTACTCCAGATCCTACTTACCGTACTCCAGAATCCCATAACTGACTGTATCAGGACCCTTGCAAGTTATATTAGTAACTCTCGTGTTTTTAAAACATTACAAGGAAGATCCCCTTTTGTATATTCCTTCATGAGCAGAATAGGTTGTTTGGTTGGACTCGATGATCTCCTTTCCAACCATGAAGATTCTATCTATGATTCTATGATACATAACCAAGAATTTTGGAGGACTCAATTTCAGTTCCCTTTCGGTGTCCAGGAAAATGTAAATTCTTACCTTCCATCTAGTGAGGGCCATCATCATTAGCAGTGACTTGTACTGGGCAACAGTCATTTCTTCCTGTCCTGTTGAATCGAAATTCCAGACTCAGTAAACCAAAGAGAAAGAATTGGTTTGGGCTCAGTGGGTAAATTTGGAGAATAGAGTTCATGCATATGGATTTAATATGCAGTTTACATGAACTACGCGCCAAATTACGTAAATATTCACGTAAATATACGTTAGAAGAGTGATATGGGACTTCCCTCGATGTGTCTCTGGACATTCGATCCTATTTAAAAAATCTAGATTTACAAAAAAAACAATTACTTTCTATTTGTGGTGTCCTTACATGCGGACGCTACTTGATTCAGTGTCATCAGTCCGAAATATTGGCAGTTAAATTGTTTTATCTTGATTCATGCAGAGAGGAGGAATGTTCAGTTTTTGTTTGCTTTTGTTTTCTGAACTTCACACAGTCTAGCATCATGCTAACACTGAGAAGTGTATAAAAATTTGTAAATGCTGTCTCATTCCTTATCTATGAAATAAAGCTTCTTAGTGTGAGAATGACTTTTTCTTTTGAAATTTGATCGAATAGGAATAAATCCCAAATCTTCTGCTGCATAAATCTCCTGGCCCTTCAGTCATTTCCTCACTGAAAGGGTTGTCCAGCATTGGAAGAGGCTGCCCAGGGCAGTGGTGGAGTGGCCATCCCTGGAGGTATTTAAAAGATGTGTAGACGTGGTGTTGAGGGACATCGTTTAGTGGTGGACTTGGCAGTGTTAGGTTAATGGTTGGATTTGATCTTAAGGGTCTTTTCCAACCTAAGTGATTTTCTAATTCCTATGGAGTGCCACTGAAGCAGGAAACTCAGAGGGAGAGAAACCTCCAGGTCTCCCAGAGGAGCAGTACCCTGACCGCTCTCCTTTCTGCCCCTTTCCCACCTCTTCTTTCCTCCCAAGTTGGAGGTACAAGACTTCACATTTATTTTTCAGTACACAAATCCCCCCTTGGCTGTTCTTGATCTTGTACAGTGAGGTTCTTCTTTGAAATGCTGTGCTGTCCTCAGTTACAGGTGTGTTTTGCAGCTTTCTATTATTTCACCGTTCAACCTTCTGGTACACAATTTTAAGATGCCATAGAATAATTGCGAGCACAAAAGGCTTGAGAAAAAGGCTGTCATATGTTTCGAAGTGTTACACGATTTGTGGATTGTAGCTGTCAGTAACCTAAGAACATACTCAACAATACATCAGGAACAAATGACAAGCTATGCTTATTTTATGGCACATAATTTAACAGTTCAACTGTGGACTCATTTAAAGGTATTGCATTATTCTACCTGGAAAAAAGAGAAGTATTTATATTATTATTGCCAAATGCTGTGATTCAGTCAAAGTGATTTAGGGAGATCGAATAATATACCCAACGGACAATGTTTACTTCTGGCAGTTTCAGAAACAGAGATCAGAATTGTTATTTCCGAAGCAGCACTGTTTGTAACTAGATACAGCTTAATGACACAGGTAACGAAGCATCGGAAACTCACTTAGCTGCATTTCAAAACCTCTACATTTTCCAGTTTATTCCTTCAGCTTCTTTTTGCCAAAATGAATTCTTTCTTGCAGCCCCAGTTTTGAATTGGTCAACCAGCCAAAGTTGACCAATGCACGCCTGAGCTTTTTTGTTATAGGATTTTAACATTTCATTCTTATCCTATCTTTCCTGATTCATCCTATCATGTATTTCAATTGAGCAAAACAAATTAAAACTGAAAACAAATTTGTTTTTCTCTCCATTGTTGTTAGTACCTGGAGGTTCTCTTTTCAATGTTATGTATCAAAGTGTGCATCTCTAGTTCACTGGTGGTAGCAAGAACAACTCGAGGGTTTGCATACACGCTATGTAAGCTGTCAGGAGTGTCTCTCAGGAAGAAATGGAGCCATGGTGCACATCTAAACAGGGAAAATAAAGCAAAGGAAAGCAAAACTTAAGTCTTCCCCTCTGAAGGGACTTGCTTATTCCATACAGAAGGTGGAATTTCACCATATTGCCTAAATATGAGGCTTAGTCTAGCATTTTCCTCTTGGTTCTCCCTCCCATTTTTCTCCCCAAGATTCTAATTCTCTAGCCTCCCCCCCGCCCCGCCCCCAATGGTAATATCAATCATTCTAGCTTCTCAAAGTAGTCTTTCATACCTCCTGGTATCCCAGACATATCGCTCTGGATCAATATTGGGGTTTGAGATTTGGTCATCAAAGCGTCTGTAAAATTTCCCGCTTGGTTATAATTTACTTCTGCCAAGAACTGCTTGCTGTTGATGCGTTGCCTGATGTTTCCTTCTAGGAACTAATGGAAAATGTTGTACATAACATCACAATTTTTGTGGTCTTGGTATTTTAGTGAGCATATTTGCATCTTACAGTCTTTGGGTTCTGCTAGTTTTCTATTACATTTTATAAAATTTTGTTTTCATTGATGTAAACAGATTATATCACATGGATTACATGCATAGTCTGAAGACCACTTCCTTTCAGCAGTCTGTGAGTAGCAAAGACATAGTTCATCCTTTTTTTTGTGATTGGTTTCCTTCAGATTTTGCATCATTTATGTTCCTATTAGAATCTTCCTCTTTAGCATTAAAAGCAGGAGCCTCTCACAGCTGACACATCTTCACAGTTCTTCCTTCACTTCTATACCCAGGCTTTGTCCACAGGCTGATACTTCTTTCCTTATAGAATTCCTCTCTGACAACATGGCAACCAGTTGATGTTCTCTCAAGACTCCTGCGGCTTGTGTGAGGCTGTAGGATCACACCCCCTATGCAAAGCAGAGAATTTATTATCTCTTCAAGTCTTAAAAATTTGTTCAAAGACTTATTATCAGTCCACTTATTTTCATAGTAATGCTTTTAGTTTGGATTAGATTTGCTTAAGATACTGGTAGGCCACTATAAGGCTCTACAGCTCCAGTCAGGGTTAC
This sequence comes from Sterna hirundo, assembly GCA_009819605.1. NCBI lineage: Eukaryota > Metazoa > Chordata > Aves > Charadriiformes > Laridae > Sterna > Sterna hirundo. The sequence continues at coordinate 4,227,948 of CM020441.1, forward strand.
TGGAGTTTGTTGTGTGCTTGGATGACTCTTTTCTCCAGTCTGCCTGGGGTGCAGAGGGGTCCAGAGAAGGCTGATGTTCGTAGTGGGGAGGTTCCTTCCCTCAAGGAGATAGTGTGTTTATGATTATGGGTTCTTCTTCTCTTCAGGGTCACCTTTGGGGCATGATGTTTTTGTTAGTATGCTCTGCATCTTGCTCTGTTGGCGTTAGTTTGACTATTCACTATATGTATGTGGTGCTTTTTATGCACTTGGTTTCATAGAATCATAGAATGGTTTGGGCTGTAAGGGACCTCAAAGACCACCCAGTGCCACCCCCTGCCCTGGACAGGGACACCTTCCACCAGACCAGGTTGCTTCAAGCCCCGTCCAACCTGGCCTTGAACTTGGCCTGGTTCTTGCCCTTTGTTCTCCTTGTCACCCTTGAAACTGTTTTTGCCTCTCTCCCAAGGTTTTATTTTTATAATAACCAGTAACTGACTGTGGTTGAGTTGTGGGTAACCCTCTGGTAACAATCTGTGCCTCTGCTTCAAGGCTCCTGCTGTCACCCTGTGTCTGTGCTCCCCAAGCCGGCATTTTAACAAAGCGCCATAGAGAGCTCTACACAGAACAAGGACTTGACATTACTATGTCTTAGATACAAAACATTGATAACACTAGGCATCACATGTCACAACTGCACAAAGTGAAGCAAAAGCTAAATCAAAGTAGTTAACGGCAACTTGGTCATTGATAATTTTGGTTAGGGCAAAACAAGCTGAACCATGGGCGTAGATAGGCCAGGCCAAGGCCGGGCAAAGCCCAACAAGGCTCATATTTAATATATTGAGCACACTCTGTTTTTTCTTTTTTGTGTGGGTGTGTGACTTTATTGCATATTATAATCTGGTTTTGCATTTAGGTTTAAAAACGTTTTCAAAGCATAATAATATAATTTCCCTATTGCAGGACCATGCCGTTCTGCAGCAGCTCAGTTTGATGGGCTGAAACGCTTCGTAAAACTGGCATCTCCTCTGAACCTTTGGTTATGTGCTTTTGACTTACATTTTTTTACACAGTTCTGAATTATCACTTCTTTGAAACGTGCCCCTGAGAAATGCAATTAAATAAAATCTGGTCATGCTTGTTTGGAAAATTCACGCCATCAGAAGACATTTAAGTTCTGTGTTAATAAAGGGATAATCTTTGCAGTTAAAAGTACTTGGCGGTTTATTACGGACGCACTGCTGGGAGGGGAACATATGCTATTTTTTGCACTGTGGTAATTGCACAGTGAGGTTTGGATTGTGCGGGATTCATTTGAAGAAATGGATGCTTAAAACTAAATTCCTACATTTATATTTGTGTGCTGGCATAACTGCACTTGCATTTAGAAGTGTTAAGCACTCAGCGTCTCCCGCTGAAATCAGTGAAAGTTGCTGAATGTATTCTACTAATAATAGCAGCGCTGTTGTAGTACGGAAGAGTAACACAACACAGTGGCCTGGGCTTGAAACGTTATTCAGGCAACCAATTGCTTCTGAGCATTAAGTAAATCACTGGTTTTTACCAACATCCTATTTTTAATATAGAAGCAGTATTTACTACACCCAGCTTTACAGAGAAAGTCTGGAGAAAAAAAAAAATTGGAAAAAAAGGAATTGCATTTTATCACAGGAATGTCTACTGTATTTTTGGCTTCAGGACTCAATAAGGAATCAATTCTATTTTTCTCAAATATTAATTAAATTTTCCTTTTGATCAGGTTAGTTGGGTTTTGTTTCATTTTATTCCTTCCTTCCTCTTCCTTCCTCCCCTCCACTCATGTCTATAATACCCCTTTAATGGACCACAGTTCCATTACACTGGAAGTTCAGCTAATTATGATGAGAGGATGTTTTTTTCACTCTGCTTACAGGAACTTTAACACTTTGACTGTTGAATTGTAGAAAAGAACACCTACAGCTGAATGCTCTTTACAAAGCGTTTTTGAAAAAGTCTACGTACATAATGAAAGTGATGATGATAGAGAAAAATCACTTTGGTTTCTTTGAATTTTTTACAAAAGTATGTTTGTGTCTTAAAATTCAGTGTAGAATGTTGATTCACTGACATTTATCAAAATACTGTAATTTGTGAGTCTTTATCAGCATCACTTAGCACCATCCTCTGCAGCACAGATTTTACTTTTAAACCTGTATCTCCACTATCTTGCTTTCACCAGAGTTTTCTGACAGCGTGCCTGTTACACAGTCTTTGAAAAGATATTTCAGGGTGTAAGTTATTTTCCAACATAAAGCATCATACAAATTGATTCACAACCAGCTCTGAAGTGCAGCATTTTTGAGCCGTACAATAGGAGGCAGAATCCGTTATAGTAGGTGTTGAAAGTCCTGAGGATGGAACAAGGGCCAAGAACTTGCTCTGGCTGGTTGAGTGCCCTCCAGATCAGCTTAAAGAATCACGTCCTTTCTTCTGTTCTCTTTCTGGAGTAAGATAAATTGAACAATAACACAATTTCAGAAGCACAGGTATGTGAGATAAACCTTAAGGTTGCCTCTTATACTGATTCAGGAGAGATACAATTGTTTCCTGGACTTTCACAACACATCTACTTGTCTTAAACCCCAGCCGTCTCAGTTTTAGAAAATGGAGCACTGCTATGGAATGATGTGCTTGAGGAACTATAACATTAAAGAGAGGAGCACTTTGGGGTCGATCGAACGCTGAATTGTGATTTTTCAGGGCACACTTGCCGCCAAATATTGTTAAGGCTCTGTAGGATTCTTGCTTGGCTTTGGTGTTCACTTCCTTCTTTTTACAGAGTCTTCATCCAGTTTACTTTATTTTAGTAGGAAGCATTTGGTCAAAATTAAAAAACAGTATTCTAAGACATGAAATTGATTTGCCTTTTTTTTTTTTTTTTTTTTTCCTGCAAACGCCTATTTGTAAAAAGCTTGAGTATATATGGGAAGGAAACGTCCTCCTGCTCTTGTTTTAAATTCCAGACCTGCCATACTTGTTTTCTGCCCTTTCAAGGATCATGTTGACTTAATATGGTGTTTTAAAATTATTATATCACTGTTTGGGGTATAAGGAAACTACCCAGAGATGGGGATGACTCCTCCCATTTGATGACTATTTTTTTTTTAGTTCAGAAAAGTTGCTAGAATGCAGTTGAAGATGAAGGTAGGGAAAACGAAGACCTTCTCTATTTTACCTGTCCAGTGCAACGGGAGGGAAAGGAAAGCCTGGCATAAATGTGCTTTCTGTGTTCTTCTAAAATACTGCAGAACTATTCTTGCTTCTTTTTCTTTGAATTTTTCCACAGAATTAATAAAAAAAGATTAAGATTCCTTTACTATAACAATAGGAATAACAAGAGAAAGAGTTAAGAATAAAAAGAGTACTTTTTGACATTTCAGTTCCAAGTTTGTCATAGTGGGCAGTTGAAATGTTCTTCCTAACAAACATAACTTAAACGCTTTCAGGAATAATAAATGAAAGTTATTCAATAGTCTAATATTTTCCAGTTGTTACACACAACTTGGAAGCAGATGAATGGACTTGATTTATAGACAAAACTAAGCAAAATATGTAATTTATAAATGTCTGCATTGTATATTTTCACTCTGCGTTTTAAATGTATGATATATAAATATTGTAATAATTCCACTCCAAGAATTTCACATAATACCCTATGATAGTCTCCTATGGGTAGGAAAAAAGAACTGGAAAATAATGGGGATCCGTGAAGGCATGTCAGCCACGGCCAGTAACAAATTCAACAACTCCCCATGTAACTTCCATATTTCTTATTTTCAATAGTCACTGGTATATCACAATGACTATTAATTCCTTTGCGCTGCCTCTTTTATAGTATAATGAGAAATTATGGTAAACTATATTTCAAATCACTTCCTTCCTGATACTGAATGGCAAAGATTTATTTTCCTTAGAGGTAAAATAACATTATGTTATGTAGCATCATTACACCATAAAACGCAATGGGTTTTATCACCTAGTGCTTTGCAAAAGTATTTTCCAATGACTGAGGACATGAAGTGAATAGAAATTTGTTATCTAAAGCTCTGAGGTTAGTTTGATACTTAAAAGAAACAAAGGATCTGGAATTTACCCAGAATATTGGGCTGAATTACTGAACTCACCTTGCTGAATTACCAAAGGACAGAGACCAGAAGTTGGTAGAAAGAGGCTTGAATTTGTACCTCATTACCGTAATGCTCCTCATTCTGGTCTCGGCTCGGGCCACAAGGTCGATATTCCCAATCTCTACTTCCTGCAGAGGTTGCAAACGCAATTACAGACCCTCAATGACCCAATTCACCCTGTTTATGCCCAGTGACAACTTATTACGTAGGGCAGCAAGTGATATGATTGCAGGCCTCTTGATGGTCACAAATATTCTGTGTAGGCTTTAGTGAGATCAGGGTGAGTAATTGTTTTTTTTATTGCTGACTCAAGTGAAAAAACTAGAGAAATTATTTCAGGCACACAAGAAGCGAACAATGTTTAATTTTCCTGGCAACATGAAAGCCAAATTGAAAATGAATTAATATTAAGTAAGATACTTACTTTTAAACAATCCTTTCCTTACTTTTTTCAATTAAGTCAAAATTTCAGCATAAGGAGACAAATACCAAGAGAAATAGTGTAACTTTGGGGTATTAATTTTTCAGGGCATCTTAATTCATTTTTGTGTTTCAACTGCAATTTTTTTCCTTTATTCTTTTGGGCAAATGTCTAATATTAAAGAGAAATATTTCAGCCATCTGAAACTATATTCCTAACTTAAAAGCTGATTAACAGGCTTGTACATCCTATATGTCTCTTTTTTCTCACATTCAGATTTATTGGGGTTCTTTTCCTTTTCTTTCTCACTTTCTGATTAGTTTCTCACTTCCACGTCTGAAAAGTAAAGTCTAAATTTTTAAGCTTTATTTTTCGATGTCTTTAATGGGTCTTCCAATAGAAGTCGAATGTACAATTTTAAACAATGCTTTTTGTCCTGGAAATGTTTCAGAATTGCTTTCCATGTATATGCAAAGTAGGTTGGTTTTTGACAGACCTAAAAGTCTCTTTAAATATAACTTTTTGTATCATTTTCCTCAGTGCCATTTTAACCCATGCGGTTGTAGGGTCCCATCATGTCCACTAGAATACAGGTATGACGCGTACCATACTTTTAATGAGACATGTGGTATCCCATCCAGATTTTCTACCAATTTTCTACCAATTCACGGAATCAGAGAGTCACAGAACTATTGAGATTAGAAGGAACCTCTAGATTGTCTCAATCTAGTAGAGATTGTCTACTCCAGCCTCCCTCCTCAATGCAGGATCAACTAAAGCAGGTTGCTCAGGGTCATGTGCAGTTGGATTTTAGACATTCCCAAGGATGGAGACTCCACAACCTCTCCTGGCAACCTGATCCAGTGTTTGATCAACCTTCTAGTAAAAAAGATTTTCCTTATGTTTGAATGGAATTTTCTGTGTTTCCAGTTTTGACCATTGTCTCTTGTTTTAGGAGAGAGTGTGGCAAGTCTTGCTAAAGCCTTGCTACAGTTAAAATATCCACTGCTCTCCTGTCATCCCCTGAGCCAGTAATGTCGTTATAGCAAACTATCATGTTGGTTAAGTGTGATTTCTCCTTCTTAAATCCATATTGTCTTGGATTTATTACCTTCTTGTCCTTAATGTGTTTGGATATGGTTTCGAGGGTTGTGTGTTCCAACACCTTCCCATGAACTGAGCTGAGGTTAATTAGCCCATAAATTCCTGGATCCTCCTTCTTGTTCTTCTTAAAGACAGGAGTGAAATTTCCTTTCTCCCAGTTGTTGGGAACATCCTCTAATTGCCACGACCTTGCAAACATAATTGAAATTGGCCTTGCGGTGACATCAGCCTGCTGTCTCAGCCCTGGTGGGAGCATACCATTAAGTTCCATGGAGTTGTGTACACCCAGTAGTTTAAGCGTTCCCTAAAATGATACTTATCTACTGAGAGTGAGCTGTCCTTGCTCCAGACTTTCTCCCTGGTCTCAGCAGGATTGAATTGCTGAAGGGAATCCTTACCAGTAAATTCCAGAAAGAATACCTTGATCTTTTCCATGTCCTTTGTCAGGATCCGGACCCATTCAACAGTATCAGCATCCTGACCCATTCTGCATTTTCCTTAGTCCTTCTTTTGGTGCTGATATACCTGCAGAAGCCTAAATAGTTGCACTTCATGTCCCTCACCAATTTCAACTCCAGGTGGGTTTTGGCTTTCCTCAGCCTATCCCCACATGCTTGGACAGTGTTTCTACATAACTCCTGGGTCACCTGTCCCTTCTTCCACTTCATGTATGCTCTTTTCATCTTTGAGTGTACTCAGGAGTGACTTGTTCATCCACGCAGGGCTCCTGTCACCTTTGCTTGAGTTCCTGCTCATCAGGATGAGCTATTCTTGAGCCTGGAGAAGGTGATACTTGTAAACCAACCAGCTCTTCTGGACTCCTCTCCAGGACTGAATCCCATGAGATTCTCCCAAGCAGGTCCCTGAACAGGCCAAAGACCTGGAGTCCGGGGTTGTGATCCTACTTTTCGCATTTTTCCCTTCTCTTAGGATCCTGAACTTCACCATCTGATGGTCACTGCAGCCAAGGCTGCACCTGACCTTCCCTTTCCTAACCAGTTCTTCTATGTTTGTAAGTACGAGGTCCAGCAGGGTGCCTCCGATGTGGCTTAAATGTGTCCAAGCTGAAATACAGAATTCTGCACATGGTAGAGGCCTAAAATTCTGGATTCTCGTCTCGATTCTTGACAGACAATTTTATTGAATATTTATGGTAAGGCCTAGTGAAAAGAAATTCAGATTAGACAGGGTGTAGGTGCATGCCTTTTCTGGGAAATATTCACGGAGATGCATTTTAAGCATAGATCTGTAAGCCCAAACTAGAGACCAAAGCATGGACTTAAGAAAATTAGGAGATTTGAATGTAACACATGCATATTTAGATAGTTACGACTGTTAGAAATAAGTATGTATATAAAGTGGGTATGTCTCTGAAAAAAATAACTTCAAACACTCAATGATAAAATCAAATGTGGTGATTTTGGAGCAAGCCAAAACCTTTTTTTGCATCGCCTTACAAGTGTATCACGTTTTAAAATGATGGATGGTATTGTAAATTAAAGTTGTTCTTTTCTTATGGTGAAAGTCTGCCAAATTCCTAATATACTTTTTTTAATCTGTCACTCCATCCCCAATAATTTTCTTCAAAATAACAGACAAACAAAGCCATAAGTTTTTCAGACACTAATAAAGTACACAATGCTTGGCGCTCCTCGTGTTGGCTTTGCAGCAGCAGTTAATTAACAAATGCTATTCCCATAGCTAGTCTGCTATGTTTGATCTCCATGTGCTAAGATATTTGACAAGATAGGTGCTATACCTAGCTTGAAATTTTTTTTTTTTTAATCAAAAACATCAATTCTAATGTCAGCTTACTCAAAACACAAGGGTTGGGGAGAGTCTAATATTTGCTAAGTGGAAAAAGACAAAAAGGGTATTGGGAAAATGATTATTTTCAAGCTTCCAGTTAGATACTACAATCAATCGAGGTTTAAACATAAATAAACAAGAGAGCTAGTGAGACATCTGTGTTGAAACACACTAATGCTCCAAATTGGTATGGATTTCACTGGGAAAAATCATAAAGCTATTTCATACTCCAGCTATACTAAGTAAACTAGATCCACTCCTCCCCCTTCCCCAACAGAAACCGAAATATTCACTGGTGTGAGAGAATATTAGCTAGGAAAGGAAGGAAAATATATCCATGTATTTCCTCTGTTTCCAAAGCGGCAATTTAATCATGCTGCAATCCTCCGAAATTCAATGGTCGGATTGATGATTGGTACATAATCAGTGCTATCAGTTTTCAAGGTAGAACTTTTTGACCAGTATTCAAGATAATCTGAACCAGAAACATTTCAAGGAAATAGGTTTCTCCTTTATATTTGACTTGTGACGTCTTCAAGTAAAAAGAGACTTAGAGGCTTTAGAAATTTTGCCATAATTGTTTACAGCAGCAGCAAAGAACATTAATGCGGGTATTACCCTTCAGTTTAACTTTGGTATTTGCACTTAATACGATGGGAAGGATGACAGCTGTTGTAAGAACTCTCATTAGCAGAAGCCACAACAGTAACCAAAAATTGAGAACACGGAAATGGACTTCAAAAGCCAGTTTATTCATGCTGTTTCTGAATCCCCAGCGCATATTCCATTCTTTGGTTTTATGCCAATAAGTTATGGATCTCTATTTCCTATGCAAAATTTACAATTTAGAGTAATAAGAAACACAGGAAGAAGCAGTATTGTTTGTGTCTGTGCATAATTTCAGAAGTTCATATGTAAGATTTGGGAATATTTTCATTTGCCCTGAGAATGTTTGGGTGTTTGATTGGTTGGTTTTGATTTGCTGTTAAACTCCAATACTTGGACAGCAACTCTTAAGAGCAGGATTCCTCAAACCTTATTCCTGCGAGGTATTTATTGATATGCCAATCTAGACACAAAATACATGGTGTTGTTTTTTTTTTTAATTCACAAAAAATAGTTCCGGTTATTGTACAGATCTATTTACAGACATAAAACCATCATGGGCATGATCAGAATAAAAAGATCCAAGAGGTAATTCAAAGTCGTCTGATGTGCAATGTCGAAAAAGATGTAATTTATATTTTCAAAGGTGCACACCACAATTCTTGTTCCCTGGTCATCCAGATTAGGAGAGCAGTGGTCATCACTCCCCCTCTGTCCTTGCTCCGTAAGACAGAGCTGCATTCTTCATTTTTTTGCAAGACGTACCCTAAAACAGGTCTATTACAGGAATATCTTCCTGCAAAATGCAGATTATCAAAAGAAGTTGGAATTGATTCAAATGGAAAAAATACCAAAAGAGATATTCCCAACACTGCCTTCTCTGTGTGCCCGTATCCTCAGAAACTAAGGAAAATTTCTGGGAAGAAAATGGAGTGTGCATTGAATTTTATGGGCGAGTGTGAGAAAGCTGATCTTTTAAGTGGTAGCGTGCAACAAATCCACAACGGGTTACACAGAACAGAGTTTTGCCAAGACCTTTTATCAGCCTGTTTTCCTAATGGAATGCCCTTATTATATCGATTCAGCCAAAACCAAATGAACTGAAGGTACCTCTGCCAAACTGCCCATTTGACATTGCGCTCTTCTACATACTCAACAGCAAAATACAGTAAATATCTAAGCGAGGGACCTAAGTCTTTTTGACTTTGAGATTTAAATGGATCTGCAGGCTTGTCAGCCTTTCCACGGGTGTTTTGGGGGAGCTTAATGCCGTAGCTGAGGAGGTGTCTCACGTTTCTGGTCTTTCAAATGGGATATTGAAGTGAGTAAAAGCAGTCGGGACCGTGGGCATTCCTGCACCTGTGAGTTTCACTTTCTATTTAAATACTCGTGAATTTGCTGAGCAGCTCATTTGTCTACAACTGTTTACACAGGGCTTATGAAATGCTTTGCTTGGAACAGCTCTAAATATAGGAGAATAGGGTACAAATTACGCTTACTTATGGGTTTTAATCTAGATTTTTCACCAGGTAGCCAATATTTTGAGTAAATCACGTTCCTATTTTTTTTTTAATTTTTACTCGGCAAACTTTCTCGCAGAAAGAGAATACCGTGTATGTGAAGAATCCAGCTTTGAAAGTGTCAGTAGTGTGTTAGTATGACAGGTAATGAGGCAATTTGGCAGAACATCAGAAACTAATTGAGCTCAGCTCACATCAATGCAGCTTTTTCAGCTGAGGCTGTGTCTTCCAAAACGCACAGTAGAATTACCTAAGACAATGTGACATGTACAATTTTAATTGGAAGCTCTAATTTAAAATATTTAAAGCATGTTTAGAATAATTTGTGAATCTACACAGACACATTCTTATCCGATTAATTAAGTCTCTTCAGTGGGTCGTGTAATGACTTAGTGTCAAAAATATAAAATATTAAAGTCTCTGCACATATAAATATTCAAGCAACTTTTAAAGAGAAGGGATTTAGCTTTAGTAGAAAGAAGGTCTCATGACTGCACATGGGTATGTAAAATTAACCTGGAATTTTGTAAGTTAGCTCTTAAAATCTGTTAGTACTGTTAAAATGCTGTTTAATTCAGAAAGCAGAGCTTTGATTTCATCACAGCAAAGCAAGATTGTAAAATATAATTTCAAAACATTTCAAAGATCATTAAATGATCATTTAGTATTAATCTCTAGGGGTACTGTACGGTGTTACCAGAGCAGTGCCACACACGGGGTTTTTCTTTTACACTGGGATTGAAATTGAGAGTCTGTTAAAATGAAGTTTTGAAGGCTAAATCTCTCCCATAAAACGGAATACTAAAAAAATTATTGTGTGGGGGGATAGAGATTGTAAATCTCCATCAAACTGTTGTTTGAGTCATGTCCTTTATGGTTCACTTACACTATTTTTATTTTCCCTAGTCTGTGAGGAGTTGCTTTTTGGGAAAGACATACATATAATAACATTTCCTGCCTGCCAAATTGTTCTAATTACAAATGAAAACATGGATATACTTAGTAACATGTAGCCTAATATTATATCAAAACACCGTGGGAAGAAGGGGAAATATTATCTCTGGGTTTTATGGACAGCAAAGCTGTTGCTTAATAGACTGAATTGATTTTGCCTCAAAGTCACCAGCAACATCAATGGTAACACTGGGACCAGAAACTGGACTCCTTGACTTCCAGGGTAGCATCCTCTTCAGTGGCTCATATTCTTTCTCTAGTTCTCCAGTTTCTATTTTTACGATGTCTTTTAGGGGAAAAAAAATGACAACACGTATTTTGTTCTACTGTGCAAGTAGTCTGAAGCAATAGGATTGCTCGTGAACAGCACCCGTGCTGCCCAAATCAAAATTAAAATATTTATAGGTAGTCCCCTGTATTTCTTAACATTTCCAGTTTTTAAACAGTGCTGTTTCTTTAGTTCATTATGTTTAAATGTCTGGATTTCAAGCAGCAAGAGTTATTTCATATATTTTTGTTTAAAAATGTAAATAAATACATTCCTTCTAAGGAAAGGCATTGTAATGAATTTAATATCATGCGTTAATTAGCTTAATCCTTTATCACTAAATCTGCCCTGTTTGAATTCTTAACTTAATCTGACTCCATCCTAATCGGTACCCACTGAAAATAAATTCCTGGGATCTACATGGGATCCTGGGTGCTTCTGATACAAAGAATGATATGTCAAGCTTATTCTTATAATTAAACAAACCTGATGTACAGAATAATCTTGTCTCACAACCACGCAGCATTCGGAAACTGGGAAACCAATAGCGACTTTTTAATCTCGGTTTTTGGATAGAGTCGATTTAGGATGAATTTCAGTGGGAGTCGTCAGACCTTTCTAATACTTTTGTACACCTCCTCATAATACCAGAGGAAGGCATCAGTAATTGGGTCTGGGTTTGCTATCACTGACTTTTTTTCCCTCCAAAAAACCCATATATTTTAATGAATTCAGGATATATAAAATAAATTTGTGAATACTTATTAACAGCACAGACAAATGTGCTGCACTTGGTTTGATTAGCTTCCTTTGACAATTTTTCAATAACTGTTTATTAGTGACTGCTGCTATGAATATCAAAACCTCCTTCCACGAACTGTCTCCAGCTAATTTCCATGATTGACTCCGAGGGCTGGAATGGCACGGACACTGGAAGTCTGCCTAAAACCATTGACAGCTTGAATGATTATCTTCCATCATTCGTGGTAACTCGGTCAGCTTCTCTGAGAATAATTGTGAAAGAAACGCAGGGATGAACATGATGTGTCCTTAATAGATCCCTTGAAGCTGCTGGAGTTTACTTGGTCAATAATCTGTCATGAAAAAAGTAATTCAATATATTTTACTGAAGGGCTGGACAAATCAAGTCTACTGTACTCCAGTATATTTTCCGAAATGTTATTTAGCTTGCTCTTCAAAAGTCTTAAAATTATTAAAAATTTAATAAAATTATGATATTAGTACTCATGTGAATTTTCTTTTGAGCTCAAAAGGAGATACAATGATATAGAAGATGTTAAACATAACATTGTGGGATAAAATTTAGGACTTCCTGGTGTGAGATTATTTTTCCTGGTACAGACTTCCAATTATCGCAATAAATTTATTCAGTTTTGCAGTATTATTTACAAAAGGATTTTTGTCCATTGATTCTAAGAAGTTAATTTTGTCAGATAATTCTATTGAGAAATTTTTTCCATGTTCTGGATGTAGTATTTGCATTTTTTTTATTTTAAAGCTATTTTTAAATTGCCAGTAATTTTAATAAGGAAATAATGTTCTCAACTCTTTTGTCAAGAAGCTGTATCTAATGGTCACCGTAACCTATATAGGCTTATTTTCTGCTAAGTATATAGAGAATAGAACTTGTTATTGTTGCATTTTTTACCACCGCCAACAGTTACCCATTTCACCACTCATTCTGAAAAGTCCTGTATATTTCTGGCTTTTTAAATTTTATTGCATTAAGGAGAAATATATTTTTTTTAAACCAATTAGGTAGTTTTAACTACTCTCTAAATGCCGTGCAGCGGACACAAAGTTACAAATAAGATTTGCTGAACTGTTATTCTTAGAGTTGTAGTGATTCTGATGCGATTTCACAATTTTAACTAAAGCATTTTAACTAGATAAACTCAATCTTATCATAAATGCTTAAAAACTTGTAGGCCAGTGCTGCAGATTAATGGTAGTTTGTAATATGAAAGCACTGGCTTTGCAGTTAAGTCATTTTATGTTAGAAACCATAAAGTGTGTCCAGTGAAAGATGATTTGTGTCAGCTAAAACTGTAGCCTGAAGCAAGACTTGGTGGGTTATTACTTTAATCTAGTTATTGCAGCCTTGAAGCGTGTGTTAGTAAGCTGAGGGTAAAAATGTCAAAAGCACAGTTGAGACTGATCACTAACAGTTTCTAGGAACAACAGAAAACTGTCCCATGTATTGTTTTTCTGAAGTTGGTCAACTGAAATTGAAGTCATATTGACTGTGGGTTATTTTAAAACTATCGGTTATTTCTAGAAAATAATGCTTTTCTCGTGAAAACTTTCATAACTAGGAATTTACATGCAAAAAAGTTTATCGCCATTCAATGAATTGAAATTATGAAAAGCTAAACTTGCAATTGCCATGTGTTCATCAAATGAATGTCAGTGTACTCTGTACTAATACCATAGAATCACGGAATCACAGATTAGTTCAGGTTAAAAGGGACCTTAAAGCCCGTCCAGTTCCACCCCCCTGCCCTGGGCAGGGACACCTCCCACCAGCCCAGGTTGCTCCAAGCCCTGTCCAACCTGGCCTTGAACCCCTCCAGGGATGGGGCAGCCACAGCTTCTCTGGGCAACCTGGGCCAGGGGCTCACCACCCTCACAGCAAAGCATTTCTGCCTCAGATCTCATCTCAATCTACCCTCTTCCAGTTTAAAACCCTTCCCCCTCGTCCCATGGTTCCCCTCCCTGATCCAGAGTCCCTCCCCAGCTTTTCTATAGGCCCCCTTTAAGTACTGAAAGGCCACAATAAGGTCTCCCCGTAAATCATTTAGAATGTATTACTTGCAAAATGCTAAAAATAGCTCAAATATAGGTTTTCTTTATTTCCCTTAATTGGAAATCGTGAAGGAGTTACCTCTCAAAGTAGATTAATACAGCTGGTTTCAGCTTGTTATTATTTTTATTTTAGAAAAGTTAAAAGAAAATGGACAGTGGACTGACATTAACTAAATGTTGGTAAAGGTTTAAGGGCTAAAACTTAACATGTATGTCTGAATATTTCTTATATTTGATGTTTTTTTAGTCTTCATTGCAGTGTTGTTACAGACATTTGGGGGAAGGGGTTTGTTATGGATTTTAAAAGCCATTGCAACTAAGAGCATCTATAAAGAGATAACGTAGTGTGAGAGTTTTCACTTTGAAGTACTATAATAAGATAGCGGATTTAATGTGTTCCATGGGCTGCAATAATTCTGTCTCATTCATACTTTAAAATAGTTATTATGTCAGTCTGTGTAAATATATATGTGTATTTTTGACATGTGGGTTTATTCTAGACATGCAGTAATTATTCTAGACAAATTGGAAAACTGTAGCTGTGTTCAAAATTCATAACTACCCACCAAATTACTATATTTCATTACTGTTTTTAAAGGTCTTTGCAGCATTTTTCACACATATAGGTTACATTATTTTCTCACATGTTATTTAAAAGGGAAAAAGGTTGCATGTTTGCCTTGAACTATGAGTGTCTCCCTTCTCCTGCTCCACATTTGAGATCCTCATCCCACATTTTACTTCCAAGGATGAAGAACACTGTTTTGCTCAAAGAAATTATGCTTAGCTCATCTGAACCTCCTACTGCTAAACATGGTGATGCTGTGGTGGAACCTGCAAACTATTCTATTGCCCTGTGGGTACTGCTAGTCACACACCTTTTCAGACCTTGTTTTGATGCTGAAAAACCTCACGCGCTACTATATCTTCTTTTCCACCCCTGAACACTGAATCATAGAATTATAGAATCTTCATGGTTGGAAAGGACCTTTGAGATCATCGAGTCCCTGGCCCTAATTTCGGACACAGTTGTACAAATGGCTGCAATTGGCTCCATAAATGGTTGAGTTCCTTATTGCGTATGCTGTGAGACAGCTTGGCTAGAAGCTGCTGATTGGTACTGAAAGCAGCACGGAGAAGAAAAGTGAAAGCATCCTTTATTCACGATGCAAACTCTGTGCCTTCTACAGGCACATGCAAGATTCTGGTAAGGTTTGGTATTGTTGCTGTAAAATATTCTGGCTTCAGGCCAATACTGTTTGAAAGTAGCAATACTGTAAAATAACAGTCTTATATTGTGCCAAGTTAAATTTGCAAAGCAGAGCATGCACGTGTAAAAGAATGGACAATCCAGCCATGCTTCTTCTGGGGGGGAAAAAAACCAAATCTTGATTCACATAGTTTTAAACAACTTGCTTACATACAGATTCACAATATGCTTTCATGTACATACAGGTTGATAAATTAATATTTGTATGATGCCTAAAGAAGCATCGTCTAGGACTCTGTATATCCTGAAAAACAAACGCACTTTAGAGCATATGGTTTGGTATTAAGCACTTGGTATTCTGCTGCTTTTAACATTTGTAAACTTTTTTATCGCATTCATAGCGATACTACAAGTTCATGGTATTACCACTTCCTTCAGGCTCCAATTACTGCTCCAATTACTCCAATTTAGTTTCAGTAATTGCATAGAAACATGAAATGTGATATGTCACCTTCTAGCCCAGGATTTCTAAATCTACTATAAATTTTTATAACTTGCAGAAATTATAGTTAAGCTCTAGAAAGTAGAGAGAGATCAGGCGAAAATAAAAAGTGAAGCTCGGGAAGGCTTTATGAATGGACGAACGCAATAAAAGCAGGAAGGTTTCAAAATCCATAGAAGTAAACTTAAGGATTCATGTTGATTTCTTGTGACTTTGGATTAGGATTCCTCTGCATCTTTATCAATGTTGCCCTTGCATATTTCTGCTCTTACAGTTCCTAAGTCTAATCCCTTTCTGTGTCACGTACATGTAACCAGCACAGTCTCAACTGCAAAGTTGCTTCATATCCTTGACGTTTGAAGGATGCCATTACAGCGCTGGCAATTAATTTCTCTGATTATCCTATAGTTCTCTTCTCCCCAGGAGAAGGGAATGTCAGCTATTTCCATTTTCCAGCTATTTTTTGGTCCCTCAGACCAAAAAAATCCGTGTAATCCTCCAGCATTTCCTCTCCTGATGACCAGGAGAAAATACGTGGACATTTTAGGCCGACGGAAGGTAGTCCTAAACTGGCACTTCCGCTTTAACCTTGGTTCAGTACTCAGACATCAAGTTAGGTGAAGACATTTATTTTCTCTAGAAGACAGAGGAGAGGACATTTTGAGGACCAGAAACAGACACAATTGAGAATTAACTTCTATTTACTCTTTCTAACGTGAGAGCTTTGTAGATTTGACATGTTTTGATAATGATCTGGAACTAAACATTTTTTCAGCATTTCAGTTGCAAAACTTGGAAACGGACCAGGATGCAGATGATGTAGTTCAGACCAGCCCCATCTGTGATATATGTGCAATTGGGAAGGATTATTGCTACAAAATAATGGTAGGGACCATTTTTGGTAGTATGTAAATAAAAGGTAAATAAACAAATTAAATGCATATATTTCAAAATGACACTCAAATATTATTATTTTTTTTAGCTTGTAGTAGAAGAATTTAGTTCTGAAGCAGTAATGGGTAGTAAGACATGAGGGAAATACATCCTTACCATAATATGACCAAGATTATCTGAAGGTCACCCACAAATGAAAAAACAACACATACTTTAATGGAGTGCAGTAGAAGCTGGACACAGCTTTATTAACTGTAGCAAAACAAATTAAATCATTTAACACCTCCCTGAGATTCTAGTAACTAATTTTTGTGATTTGAGTTCATCTGAGCGTCACCTTGGCCCAATCTTTTTTTCATCACCGCATCTACCTCCATGAAATCTCATCACGCCAGCTACTGCTCAACTGGGAATTTCCAATTCCAGCTGAAAACCAGATAAAGCGCCCCGACCATGGATATTTCTTCTTCTTAAATAAGTTTCACAGTTCATTCTGCAGCTGGAGTGTAAACAGCTTCATTTTGCCGCTTGAATTATGGCATTAGAAGCAATCAACACTGGCATCGAAGTACTGCAGATATAGACTATGAAGGAAAATAGTGAAGTACTCTTTTAGAGAGGTGTGAAGGTTTCTCATTCGTAGCTCTGAAGCAGACTGCACAACACTGTTGCTAACTGAAGGCTGAAAAATAGTAAGGTGGGGATGAAAAGCGATGTTGGTAAGATCTTTCACGTCCTGTTCAGCATGGTGGTTATACTTTTAAGTCCCACCGACTCTTCATCATGTTTGGAAGTGGGGATTTTCATCCAAGGGTGAGAACGACTTTAGTCATAGTTCCGACACATGAAGGTGAAAAATTTTCATTTTTCGAGTTTTCAAACTGGTCATCAAAAATTAATAATTTTGGGTTGGAGTTTTAGTTTATTACTCTCACAATAATTTCAGTAGTGTTTTTCAATTTTCAATAACAGAAAACAGGTCAAGTCCACATCAGCATGGCCCACCTTCAAATGCAGAGAGATCTTTACCCTCAAACTTCAGAAAGGCTCTTAACCTGTAAAAAAATAATCTTGAAAACAACACAAAAGTCTCATCCATAGAATATTCAGGTAACTCTCATGAGGAGAGTTTTATTGCCGTGCCTAGCAGGAGGTGGTCTCGAAAGGGAGACAGATTTTGCATCTGAAGCAGCGAAATCACCAGTTTGAGTAAACAGGGTATTCCCTAAATTTTCCCTTGTCCCTTATACACATTTATGAATAACTAAGCCCTCGAAGTCATTTGTGAATCTCTGAAGATATTCTTCTTGTTCCTCATGTCTATTAACAGTATTTTCTGTTCTGATTTCACAACCGTGAAATTGTGTCCATAAAAAAAGTGGATCAAGGAATGCTTAATTCAGTGAATGGTCATTTGGATATCAGTGGTAAATATGATATAATTAATAATGTTCAAGTATGTAGTAATAGAATGTTGCTAACATTCTATTAACAGATGGGGTAGAATAAAACATTTAACTGTTCATCCTTTCTGGCATAGTGAGTGTTAAAACTAAATAGTTGGTTCTTGAGAACACTCAGAGTCCTTGGATGTGTGTTGATAACCATCTTCTGACAATCGTCTTCTTGTTCACTACTCTTTTGAGTTACTTCTCTTTTGTAGATTCTAGCTTTCATTTTTAAAGTTTAAAAGCCATCATTAATGACAACTATTTTATGTATGAATACATATTATTCATTAGTTTCCCTAAAGTATACAGAAATTGAAAAACAAAAAGAAAAAAAAGGAGCACCGTAGTGTGAGGAGTGTTAACAGATGACTTTGAATGATAACTGTGGCAGCCTGAGGCAAATAAGTTTGGAAGATTCCACCCCTTCTCTCCCTATTTGTAATAAAGCAGAAGCAATCCCAGAATTTCTTGCAGAGACCAGCAGCTGAGCCTTCCCGGCAAAGCCAAGTAGCGACATCCACTACGGCGTGCTCTTTTCCATGTAGAGAGCGCTAAAATCCCAGTGTCAGTGGTTGGGTCCAAGGTACATTTTGAGACTTTGCGTTGTGACGAACAAGTTTCAGAAGTGCCACATGGTTGGGGAACCGCGTTTGGAAGAGCCCCGACAACTGCTACGCAGGAAATAAGTGCCCCAAAATATCTGAAATATTTATCTGAGTGAGTATCAGTCAAAGGCAGAACAAGGCTGTTTACAACTGCAGCGTGCTTTCAGCCAAATTACATTTGCAAATTAGTGTTTTGAAGCTATAGACCTAAAAATAAAATAACTTAATGGGTTGAAATCAGTTTTGCTAAGGAAAAATGTATCTATGCCAGCAGCTTCTATATGAAGTTACAGCCTGTTACAGCCCAATGCATTTTGAAATGACCGAGATATTAAACTCACAAACAAGGTTGTCAGACAACAAATCAAGCTGCAAATTAGCCTTCTAATCTTATAATCTGGTTACAGCTGCCAAAGTACAACTGACAATTGATTTGCTGTTTGCTGTCCAGCACAAAATGTCATATATTCCTTTTAATGAGACTCAATGAGTGCATTTAGCGTGTAGCAGCCCATGGCCTCCCAACTCTCCAGCGCAAATAGTCCTACATTACCGGGGTCGTTATCTGTGCAAATAAACCCACAGCTAGAAAAGTGCAAAGCAGAATTTATATGCGACTTCTGCATTTATTCACTTTCAGAAGATGTGTATTCTTTTTTGCAGCAGGTATACGAAGTAGGTCTGTTTGAGGTCATTCAATGTGCTAGCTTTCATGACTGTTATAAAAGTAAATATTTCCAGGTGACTACTTTAATAGAGTATCACGAAGTATTAATAGAATGGTGTGTTTGCTTGTAGCATTACCCTTTGTAGTCAGCCTTAATTTTCTATCCAGTGCCTCTGATACGAATTAAATTAACTTTTCATAGAAGATCTGTGATTTCCCACTCGTTACAGACTGATTGTAAGGCTTCTCGCTTAGAAGATTCGGGGCACTTACTTGTGTTGTTTGGAGCTTTTAAACAGAGCAAGGAAGAAAAAAATATGGAAGGAAAACATTTGCTGGTATAGCGACTGAAATGGAAGAATAGGACTGAAAAAATCTTAACAACTCTTCAGTGAATGAAAATAATGTTGTGTGGGGGAGTAATTTCTGTTACCGGTCTTGGAAAAAGGCTATTAGGAGAATAATTCTGGGGAAGACTGTGATAAACCGGTATCCTACTCACAAAAGGAATGTTCTCAGTTGGTGACAGTACAAATACAGGAAAACATTCTTTTCTTGTACTGTCTGGGAACAACATCGGATAATTACCTCTAGGGAGACCAGGTAGAAACCTGTGAAAATTCAGTCTCTCACTGAACTTCTACCTCCCTGAATTTCCCTTGAAATTTTACTGAATTTTCCGAAAGGTGAAATTGTCAACAGAAGACTGTTAATAACTGATTAGAAAACAAATGAAATTGAGGCACAGTTGAAGTGTATGGTTATCAAAACAGAAAGGAGAAGACGTTATAAATAGAAGACCATTAAGAAATGTTTCCAGGTTAAATTGCTTTTAAAAGGATGAATTGTTTTCTTTTCAAATGTTCTAAGGATAAATTAACACTTCCAGACTAAATTCTTAGACTCTGTGTAGCTAGTTTCAACTTGGAAATTTGCTTGTTTAGTTGGTTTGGGGGTCTGGTTTGTTTGTTTGTTTGTTTGTTATCTAGGGAAAAAATATAAAAACTCAAAGACAATGGTTTATGAAAGGAATGCTGACATAATTTTAGCTACTGTAGCATAAACACTGTCATTATACTAATGGATTGCAGAACGACCAACTGTCTGAGTGAGGACATTTGGGAGGAATGGTACAGTATTGAATATAAAGCAGGAAGAAAAACACTTTCTCCTATGCACAGAAATATTTACTTACTCTTTTTGCACCACTTTCTCTCTCTATGTATATATATATAAAATATATATTAAAATATATATATATTATTTGTATATAAATATATACAAATATTTCATTTCAAGGAAAAATAGTTTAACATACTCTATCTTCTGTAAAATATAAATGTTTCTTGCTTACTAGTTTTTTGCCAATACTCATGAAGAATAAATATATTCTGTTGTTATTTGTAAGTGCCTGCATCCCTACTTGGCCATGCAGACCTCAGGACAGGCAGATACCTGCTGGTTTTAGAATAATCAGAGCATGAGTGAATGCATGGCTTGCTTGGTGGACAATTTTATACGAATTTTATCAAGACTAAGGGAACAGAAAAACAATTGCTAGTAAACGGAGCATTTGAGCTTCCATGCATCCTTCCACGCAGATGTGCTTTAAGAATAACTTGAGAAAACACTTGGGAGAAAAACTTCCAATGGTCTAGAAGATAATATAGATGGGAGGTAAGAAACTGTACGGGGGATATGAAAACCAAATTGTTGGAATCCAATGGAGCAGTAGAACAGAGATCATGGCAGTGCAATTCAAAAAAGCAGTAATGTGAGGACACAGTAAGTGGCAGAAAAGGAGTCGTGCTCGTATCTGTAACCTGAATGCAATCACCTGCTGCTTCAATTAGCTCTAAACAAGCATCACAGAATAAGGAAATTCATATTTGCCCTTGAAATCTACAGCTCAGGCATATCTCTACCTAACATTCACTAGTGTTAATAATGTTACGTTAGGATTTATTCTTAATATGCTGTATAATAGGAACCATGGCAGATCTGGTAAAAACTCATGAAATAGTAAAAAAGTTTTAAACTGCTAAGGACAGCAGGTTGATTCTGAAGCATGGTAGTAGCTGCTTTTGTTTGCAGAGTGGTGCATAAAGAATATTTTATCAAAGCTTGTGTGAAGTCTAGAGTTCCTTGTGAATCCATATTCACGGGAAACATTCCCTCTGCATTCACCTTCCCCTCAACAGGATTCGGAGGTTTTCTTTTTGATAGTAACATGGAAAGCTCAGTGGGCTCCTGTCTTCCTGCAGTTCTTTCCAGAGCTAACTTGTTACTCTCATCTATTGGATTTCAGAACACTACATTGTTTAAAAAGTCATTTTCATTTTTTAAGTGGTTTTCTGCCCCCTTTTATAACAATGAAAGTACAATAAAAACTATCGTTCCTTGTTTTGAACTCTGACTCTCAGTCATTAATTTAGTCCCCGGTTCTGCAAGATGCTCTGCATGAGCACAGGCATTTCCCTGCCTATAGAATTTATATGATCTTGGACATAAAGAAAGTAGTATTTTCTTTATTATTTTGTCTCTAATTCCTGTACAGACTTAATTGAAGCCAGTCAGCCCAGGTTCTGCTTTCAAACGGACAATAAATATATATAGATATATTTAACGAAGTATCATTTCAAAACAGTTTGATGTCTTTCCTTCTTCTTCTAAAATCACACAACCAGAATTAACAAGCTGGAGGATCATGTTATGCTTTTTCTTCTCTTTCCCTTTTTTAATGGTCATCAAATGATTATGTCAACTACCACAGCTGAAAATTGTAATTGTGGCATATTTTTAGTAAGTAAATCTGTCTAAAACAATACAAGGAAAATGAGATAAGAAAAGGATCTTCTGTATTCAAGGGGTAAAATGGGTGTTTGATTGTGTATATCATGTCAGTGGTGGAAACGATGGCAATGTTTTGACTTATTTCAGTAAAGCCAGAAGTTCACTGAATAGCATGACATTCCCTTGACATAAAGTCATCCGCCAGTTACTAAATATTCAATATAAGTAACAAAAAGTTTGTTTTGTCTGATGAGTAGGAGGACTTGGCATTTATGTAGCCCTTCCTCTGTTCATAATGAACGATTAGAGGTCAGAAAGTATGTCTTAGCGGAAAAAAAAATAAAAGAAAACCTTACTTTAGATAAGAGAAGATGAAAGGGTGGCAGAAAAACTAGTTTTCAGATACTTGAAGAGTTCCTGTAAGGAAGGTGATAAATTTTTGTTTATATTAAGGTGAGATGAGAAATTACAGTCTTGAATTGAAATATGATTTTATCTAGGTAATAAGGAAAACCTTTTGGTTTTGAGGACTATAAGGTCTGGAATGGTTTAAAATCTCCACTGTGGGATCTTCAAATGAAATTTCAGCTAAATATTCCTCTGAAATATTTTAAGTTTAGCCAAATGGTGTGGTAATGAAGAAAAATTAAAAATTATGTTGAGACAAATACAAATTTAAGTCCTCTTACTTTAGAAACTTTTCAGTGTCAGTGGCAAACAGGTGGATGAAAAGAAGTGATAGCAGGAATGGGGAAGGTACAATTAACCTTTTCACGGAATCACGGAATCACAGAATCATGGAATCTTCAGAGTTGGAAGGGACCTCTAGAGATCATCTAGTCCAACTCCCCTGCTAAAGCAGGATTGCCCAGAGCACATCACT
The DNA here is from genome assembly GCA_009819605.1 of Sterna hirundo. Lineage (NCBI taxonomy): Eukaryota > Metazoa > Chordata > Aves > Charadriiformes > Laridae > Sterna > Sterna hirundo. The sequence goes on from CM020441.1 coordinate 4,250,609, forward strand.
CAGGACTGCATCCAGGCGGGTCTTGAAAGTCTCCAGAGAAGGGGACTCCACACCCTCCCTGGGCAGCCTGTTCCAGGGCTCTGTCACCCTCACCGTAAAGAAGTTTTTCCGCGTGTTTGAACGGAACTTCCTATGTTCCAACTTGTGCCCATTGCCCCTCGTCCTGTCACTGGGAACCATTGAGAAGGGCCTGGCTCCATCCTCCTTAAGCCCACCCTTTAGATACTTGTAAACATTAATAAGGTCTCCCCTCAGCCTTCTCTTCTCCAGGCTAAAGAGTCCCAGCTCTCTCAGCCTTTCCTCATGAGGGAGATGCTCCAATCCCATTGCCACAAAGCAATATACCAGATAGCTATCACGCGATTCCGTATTATTTCTATATCATAAGAATTTTCCCATTTGTGGTCACATCTAATGTCCTGACCTGGCCATAAACATGGTTCTACGATCTCTTAATTAATGAGGGCACCTTGATGTCAGTCACCTAACAGTCCTGCATCCAGGAACAGCATTTGATGGAGAGGGGCTGCCACCATTCAACATGTGCACAGTGGATCTGACCTAGAAAAATGGGTGAGAACCTCTGATGTAAGAGCAGTGACACAACTTGAATAGCGTGCAATAAAGTGAGCATTTTTCATCAAGTCATGTGTTTCCAGAAACAATGCAACAGAGCTGAAAAACAATGGCTGTTGGCCCCTTTTAGGTTTGATATTTTATTAGAGACTTTACAAGTCAGACTTAATTATCCTTAAAGACAGGTAAAGTATTTTAAATTTACAATACCATAAAAAAAGGGCCAAGTGTAAAATACAGGAAAAAAAATCTGCAATAGTTTTGAATGATATATTAATTTCTATAATCAAAATTTTTGTTACAAAGCAGACTGTTCATTTGATGGAATTATAGCTGTGTGAAAGAAAACTTTTCTTGAAAACTCCTTGAAAACAAAATTAGCTAGCAATCTGCAGTAAGTAAGCACTGAAAAGTATTCACAATATTTATAATCCTTTCTATTTAAATAGGTGTATACAGAAAAATTTAAGACCGTCTTTTCAATAAAAGTTTGACCTTCACAGATCAAAATTACAGATTTGCTAGTATCATGATCCTCTCTATCTTTTCATTACGGCTGGCAAGACTGAGCAGCGCGTAAAAAGGATTGTGATTAAGTGATTTTTGTAGCCTCAACATAATCAGGAAAATGCATGCTGCTCTTGAACTCTCTGTGCTTCTCTCCTATCTTTGCCTTTTGTCTTCAAGACTGGTTTTCAGTGAAGTGTTCCTTCCCATCCGTAACATTCTTTTTCTTCTTTTGGTTGCTTTTTCATTACGCATCTTTGTAATTGTAATTGAATTTTTGGCCGCACCAATGCTGGTGGTGTAACAGCAGCCTTATTCTGACAGTAACAGCCTGGAAATAACAATGCACAAAAATGTTTCCTCCAAGATTATCTCCATGCAGAAAAGTTATTTTAATCCGGTACCCTATTACAAATATACAAAAAGTAATAGCAGAAAAATGTTACATATAGGCCAGATAAAATGTCCAAAAAAAGTTAAAACTTAAGCTGCCTTTTGCAAACATAATCTATAAAACTCATTCTATTCCCAGTTCTTTATTTTAAGCTTGCTACGTGCTTTGTAGTCTAAGACAAGAAAAGCTTCTGATGGACTTGATTTGCTCCATCTTTTGCTTAGACCTTGGGTTTATTGTAGTGTTGTGTCTGTCCTGAAGCAGGGTGAAACCAAATAAATTATTTCAAAATTTCAAATGTACGCACACGCGAGCACGCCCACACACACCGATTTTTATTTTTATTTTCTGGGATTGTAAGTGAATTTCCAATGAAATTTGAAAAAAGTATAAACATCTATACCTTTACACATTTTCACTAAAAAAATCACATTTTTTAAAAGAAGCTGTGCAGTGGTTTCCATGGGAGGTTTACATTAAAGGTATCCTTAAGCAAATAACCTCTCACATAGTGTTAGTCATGAGAAACTTTTTTGAGACCAGCCTAGTGATGGCCAACCTTCTGTTTTCTGGAGGGGAAGGAAAAGGAGGGAAGTCTGTTCTCAGATGTACCAACCTGCTCTTCTCTTTGTCTTCCGTCCTTTGCGTTTCTCAGTAGGAATATGTATTTCAAGACAAAAGGAGAACTTTCTCTGATTCCATACCAAGTTTCAAAGGCAGGTCTGTGGATTTTAACTGCTTCTGATTCCCAAGCTGAAAGGATCCAGAAGATCTTGTAGCCATTTTCCTCATTGCTTTCCTCACCTGAACGTAGTTTTTGTTGAACCGTCCAAATCCTCAAAAATTCTCGACTACACTGCTTCCTTAAATAAAAGTGAGGGATTAAAAAAAAAATAAAAAAGAAGAAGAAAAAAACAAAGACCATGATGAGAAAGAGCATATATTTCAAATTAAGTTTCTGGGGTTTTTTAATGAATGAAATTTCTATGACTATTTTTAGCAATAGAGTTTTCATTCAGTGCTTTCAATCAGATGTCCATTCTGTAATTTATGACAGAATGTTGTCTAAGGAATGGGTATATTCCCTGAAAAATGATTTTTTAGTTGTTTCAACTAAGTAAATGAGAAGGGTCTCAATCTCCAGCTGATGTTCTGCTTATCTTAAAGGTTGATAACGATCCATGATGATTACTTTGTAGAGTAAATAAGGATAATTATAAAATCCTTCAAGTAAAGCAACCTACCGAACAAAATTTATGTCTGGCTTCCAATAATCATTCCAATTCAGACTGTGAGTAGTGGCTGCAATCTTATTTCTCAGGTAAATTTGATCTTGCATTTTAATTTCACCAGCATCCAGAAAGTATTGCCTTACTCAATTTTTAATTATTATTGGTGTGAATATACAAATAAAAACAATCCTGACAAAATCGCAGTCACTCTATTTCTTTTAGTATCTTATGAATATAGCGCTTCCTGCAATTTGTCATGTATTTGAATAATTAAAAGCTAGTATAATGTGTGAATAGTTAATTTGAGAAATTTGTAATACCTTACGGACAGTGCCGTTACTTCTCTACAATGATAGATTTCCTGCTTTTGCTGTCTCTTGTTTGCAGTTTTTCATACGACCATAAATTTTGTGCTGGGGGAACAAAGCAAACTGAAGCTCAGGGAAGAGGAAAAAAATAAGGATGTGACCTGAAGCACCGTCATTAGAAAGGATGCTTCTTTACAGAAAGTATTATTAAAAGGAGAAAACGTTGTTTTAAAAGTTGTATTGATACTCAATAGCGTTAATGAAATATTATTTAACTTCTGTTTACAAAAATATACTTTATGAATATGAAAATAAATCCGCCATATCCAGTATTACTTTTTTTGCTTAGATGTTTGTCAAGTTCCATAATTCCTTACACAAAATGTCTTTTTGAGGGTTCAGAATCTACTTTTAAAACATATTCTTGTTTTCAGCAGTGTTTCGAAGAATCTCTTTGTGCTTTTCCAAAATTTTCTGTTATCAATGTTTCAAAATCTCTTGAAATGTTCCTTTCAGGAGACAATTTGCTCTCCAGATTTTTTGTTCTGTCCAGTCAGCAGTAGCTAAAGTACCTACCTTATTTCTACTTACTGAATATACATGTTTATCTGCAGAAGTAAAGTAATTCTTAACCGTATATAGCAAAAGCAGGCAAGTAATTATTTATTTTGCAGCTGAACCAGTAACCAAACTACTTGTCTGCTGTGTTTCTTGTTTCTACTTGTTTTCACCCTATACCCAGGACTAAGGAGGTGGAACATTAGGGTTACATCATAGATAAATCTTAATGAGAATGTCAGTAGTTATTGTACATTGTATCAAATAATGGGGTAATTATTCTTCTCCAAGACATTTTCTTACACTGTAATGTTTTGCTTTACTGTTCTGTGGTCACTTCCAGCCACATTCAGCCTGCAGATGTGCGAGCACAATTTTTTGGCTGTTAGTTTTAATTTGGCCAGCAATTTTACTGCTACAGGATGGATAAATGGCATTTTTTCTAACTCCTCACTTTCTAAAATAGACAGTCTCGTAGTAACTTTTCATAATAAATAGTATTTTTATTCCCAGCTGAATAAAATCACAATTTTTTTCTGCTGTGGGTGGATGAAGGTAGCTGGAATGGGAGACAATAGAGGAGAAGATATCTTCCATATGCAAGAAACCTGTGATCTTTAATTCAATATCTATCCATAGCATGTGTCTGTTCAGCTCTTCACCTTTTTGTCCTACCAAGTCTGTGGGAAATCAGAAAGAAAGAAAGAAAACCAGTATATTAACATAAATCTCACAACATCAAAAGCATAGACAGCTGGACTTTATTTGCACTGGTTTTGCAAACAACTTAATAGTAATAATAATTGCAATTAAATATTTCACCAAAGCCTTGTTCCATTTCCAGCTCTGCCAACGGACTTTGCGTAATGAATTTTGCAGGACTTTATCTCAACTATTCCATCTGTAATACCAGATAATTATGTTCATCTTTGTACATTTCTTGAATTGCTTGAAGTAGGAACTGCTTCAATTCCTGAAAATTATTTTGTTTTATATCATTATGCTTTATACAGCTTTAAAACCAAAGTCCAAGTCTTTCTTTGTTCAGCAAATACAAAGTTTCTTCCTAGCACTCAGAAACCAGGCACCCTTAAATGCCAATTTTCTGGAATCACATTTCAGATCTTTATCATGTTCAACGCTTATGTTAAATTCTCTATCATGTAGAACAAGAATAATTTAATTCATCCCAAGATTGCTCTATAGCACTCAGAGTTCTCCAGGAGGACTGTTGGAATTTTTATTGCTTTAATTTCTAAGGGTTTGGGGTTTGTTTCAGATAACATATATATATTTAATATTTACTGCCATGTCACAAGAAGAAAAATTAATTTTAGATCAGTTCTTGTGGAAGTCTGTGTAACACTTGGACACTTAACGTTAGGTTTTGGCTCACTTTGGTAGTTCCCTATAAGCAAATTGTAATAGCACAAAATTAAAGGTGAGCAAATAAGTTGTTGTAAATGAAGCTCCTGTCAAGATATCTGAGCTGCCTCTTTATAACTGCTTTGAACAAAATAAGTATTTTCTGTTCTTTTGTTTAGAAAAGTTATTCTAGTTTTCCCTTGAGTAGCAGGGTCCTCTTCTCTTGAAGAAGGGGTTAAGATGCCTGCCTTTGGGGGTTTTGTATCCTGTTGTGTCAAGCATTTGAAGTAAATTCTGCCCTGTCTTACTGAAGGAGACAAACCCTGGACTCTTTCCCCTTTTTTCACAGTCCTTCCTTGACAGAGAGTCTCTTCCACTTGAGTGGTCAATGATTGTACTACACATTGGGCAGAAATAAGAAGTCCAGTGCCCGGGAAGCATTAAGTAAAATCAAACCAAATAGAAGGAGGACAATCGAAAAATAGCAGTAAGCAGCAAGAGAAGGTGTTCCTCTCCATCTTAAGTCCTTTTGCAGATGCCCTGCAAGGTTGTCCGTGGTAGTAGAGAATAGCAGCAACACCACGTTCCTATGGAGAGCCTTAGCCCCGCGTATGTCACGCGCAGAAGCAACAGGTGACCAGTAAGGTCTGAATTCAGTTTTAATAGAACCGCTATCAAAGCAGCAACTCAAACACACTTCAGGAATCCGGTAAGTAAAGAGCTGATTATACCTCCTTGCAGACACTCATTAAATGGCTTAACGAACATGCTTTTAACGGAGGGGAAAAAAAAAAATCTTACAAGAGAAATAAAGAGGGCAATAATAACTGATTTTTGAACTGTAATAGTCGTACAGTGGGTTTTTCCTAGGAAGTGGTTTTTAGTTCATCTGTGGTGAACTCCCTCGAGAACCTTCCCTCACATGTTCAGACTTTCCAGGTAGCTACGTCAGGTTTAATACAACTTTTTTTCTTGTTAGCTGGCATCTCTTTATCAGACAGCTGATTCTTCGTCATCTGTTGTGTCACCTGCTTCATCACCTGCTTCCTGGCTGATAAATGAGTGTTTGAGACAAGACGTGTATCTTATTGCTTAACCAGCTGGAAGTATTGCAAATGTCTATACAGCCTAACGCGGACGACTTGTGTTGGTGGTGCTCGTGCACCAGGAGCCCAAGCCCATACGTGGAGTTTGTACTCAACTCCTGCAAGCCACTCTGTGGGACTTGGTTTCGGTTGTTCACGCTGCTCTGGTTGTGGGGCTCCAAAACCTGTAACATAACAACTTTAAAACCTTTCCACATCTTTCTTCTTTCTTTTACTTTTTTTTTTTTTTTTTTTTTTTTTTAAATTTTGTTTCTGCTGTGGTCTTCCCAGTTTTCCAGGACTAAATTTGTAATTTCATTTTATAGGTTAAAAAAAAAGTTCCCTTCATATATCAGCCTTCCTGAAGATAACATCTGCTCGTCTGAAAAGTAAAACTGGGAATATTTGTGTTTTAAGGCACTTTGCTGTCTATGAAGATTTCCTGAACTCTCTATTTTAGCCTGTCAGCTATAAACTCATGTATTGCTCTTCTGAAGTTTCTCTCTGCTGTGAGTGTGCTGAACTTTCTTATCTGCCCTTAGAACCTGCCTTACAGGGAGGCTGTTTTTAAAGCTTGCTTTGTTGTCATGAGAGCTAATTTAAAGCCAGTGTCACAAAGCTGAGCAGTAACTCCCCTAAAATGTTGTTCTTGATTTTTTTTTTTTCATTTCTCATTGATTTTTTTTTTCTTGGTCAAATAAGCCAAAACACTGTTTTAATAGATCTGTGTATCTCTATTATGTTTTCATGCTGTATTTTCTCCTGTTTTATGGCCGTGTGTTTCATCCACACCTGGATGATAACAGCTCCTCTCGGTAGTGTTGCATTTATGTTTTCTACGTCTTATTGTCACTTCTGATCTTCTTATGGTGACACCTTTAGTAACATTAATGCCTTGTCCAAGAGCAGAGTAAAGCAGTGACGAGAGAGTTAGACAAATCTCCGGGATATTTATATGCTGTCTGGGATCCAGGCAAACCTACCCTTTGACTTTGTGATAGCATCTGGATTGAGAAATGCAAAGATAAGGTATCTATTTCCATTATATGCTAGTCTTTCAAATTAAATTCTTGAATGCAGAAAGTTATTTATTAGTTAAATTATGGATAGCATCCATTATTAAATGTTGATTTTATTTTTTTTTATTGCAGTGTCAGATTACCACAGCTAGAAAATTGTGGATGTTTTTTTCAGATTGCCTTACAGCTGTTGGCAGATGCCTTCTCTATGTTCTTCTCAACATTTCATTCTCCCTTTTCAATGGAAAGCCATTGTTGGTTATTAATTATTCTTGCTAATGATGGAAGCACAGTGATTTGCTTTCAGAAGTATTTTATTGGGGAATATGGATGCTTTTCCTTTTTGCCCTTCGTAACAAGTGGCCCCTAAGCCTTCCGCAATTTTAAGTTCTCAGTCCTTAGATGCAAAATTATCACACTAGAAGACTATATGTATGCAGAAAAGGTGACAATGCAGATGATTTATGTAACATTATAGCATTTAATTACTTTCAGAACTCTTTTTTAACGCTGTGTTAAATATGGCTTAACAGATGAAGATATTGCGAAATCAGAAAGCAGAATTTTGGCAGAAATGATCACACAACAACATCCAATGGACTTGGCATTTTTTTGCCTGTCCAAAACATTCTGCAGTCCACTTATATATACATATATATATATATAAAAAAATATATATAGATATATAAAAGCTGATCTGTATATGTTGCAGTCAGATCTGACCAAGCAGTAGAAAAAGTATTGTGCAGAAAGAAATTCAGAGTAAAAAACCCTGCTGTGCTCCGTTGGTACTGCCCTTTCTGTGGGCTTTAAGTGAGTACAGAGGGATGAAAATCACAGTAAGGAGGTTGGTCTTAGCTCCGCTGATGACATGGTTATTTTCCATGGGATCAGTTTGCAGTCAAGACGTCAGATCCACGCCGGTGCACAGCTCTTGTCTTACAGGGGCAGTGCCATGGTTGTGACCGTAGCCTATGGCATAGGAATGAATGGGGTTGGTGGCATTGAAATGAAGTCAATAGATCACTCTTATTTAATCTCTAGTGTTAATTGGTCAGGTAGTATAACTGCTTTCATAGATTTCCGTTTCATGCCAAACACTGAACTGAGCATAATAGCTTATTTTTCATGAAAGCGTAAATTGTTTGGCCAAATATATATTCCAAGGGGGTATCCAGTCTTGCTTTAAGTCCATGAAGAGGCAGAGATTCCAATTTTTTGGTAATTTGATCCAATGGTCAAAAATTCTTACTTTGAAGTTCGTGTTTTCCACTCATCTTTCAGCTATCTGTGGCTAGATGTCTCGGTTAGAATTATATCTGCTCAAGCCTGGGAAGCTTTATTATTATAGGCTCAGAGCCAGATAATCACAGTTGTGTTGCTTCTTAAGCCAACTGGTATCTTTGAATTTCATTCAATAGCTCTGAATTTCATTCAAAGAACTGGAATTAGTGGCCAGCACCGTACAGCAACACAGCAGCAATTCCTGGGGGAATCCTCTGGGCTCCCGTCTGACGGGAAGACTCCAAGCTGGTGTCCCCAGAAGACATCACCTCTGCATCCCTTCCTCCTCTTCCAGTGAAGACAGAACAGGACAGGGGGCAGATCCCAACCTAAAAATTGTTCCCCCAAGAGCATTTGGAAGTTCACCGCTGGCACTGTCTCTTGCAGGAACTATTTTGGTTCTGATCGTGCTGATATTGTGGCTAATGGTGTCTCTGCTTTCTGTGCAGGGTGCTCTACGTGGTGCTTATGTTTCCAAGACGACAGTTTTACCTTAATTAGGTTAAAATGCTCTTTGGCATATAGGCAGTATTTGTTTGTTTAGGAAAGAAAAACACCTCTGTGTTCCTTAATAAGCTGAATAAGTTAGCCCTTTAATGTTTCCTTTCTTTCATTCTAACACAGTTTTTTCCATCCTTTAATTGCTTTTGTGAGTTTTTTTCAGGTTATCTAGATTTAAAATCCTAATATTAGATATGCATACAGTATTACTGCGTTAGTTTCACAAATATCTTACGCACTGTTTAAGTCTAATCATATCCTCTTTTTATATATATTTTTAAAAATACATCTTTTTGCTGCAGTTCTATGTACGCTGGTTTGCCTTATCCTGAATCAAAAAATCACTGCTTTCCAGGGCATGGGCGCTTAACTTAAAATGCATCCTTTACATTCTTTGCTAATCGTTTACTTTTCATCACTCATTGTCGTCATTCATTATTTCTCTTAGAGTCTGCTTCAATCGTTGCATTTTATAAGAAACCACTGATGAAAAAGCATATAGCATAGCCTAGATCTGGTAGTTTAATTAGGAATTAATCCTACAAAATTGGGCTAAAGATGTTGCTCTTGATGATGACAACTCTGATATGACATCTGTCGGTTCTGAATTCATTCCATGCTTGTATTGCCCAGTGTTGGTTTGTTTTCATGGCTAATATAATCAAGGTCTATCCCTACAAAGAACTATTGCGTGTAAGTAGTTGTCTTCATCAAAAAGATCTGTAATTTTATAAAAAAACCCTTGAAATCAGTTTATAATATAATTATCTAATTAGGGGTTATCTATAGAAAAACTTCTGCAAGCCATGTCACGACTTTGTATGATGCAGATACCGTTTATGAAATGCAACTCAGAGGAACATAAGACTGGGTGGGGTTTGCCTGCTTTTTATTTTGTTTTCATCTGTGTTGGTTTTAAAAAAAACAACATAACTTTAAAGAAAGGAAGTACAATTCAGCTGCTGTTGGAAGTTCATTTCATGCTCTTGCTGCTGTTTTGCTCTTATCTTCAGTGTAGGCCGAACCATTGATTCTTCCAAAACATGAAGTTCACAGAAGGTGAACTACAATCTTATTTCCATAAAAATATGTACAAAACAAAATTGAAATCCACATACATACTTTTGCTAGGAATGCTTAGGCACTCATCCATTCAGTGAAGGAGCTTTACCCTGTGAGCTCTCACAAAAAAACCCCCATCTCCTGTGTGTAGGGCTTCAAGAGAACCCTTCACAGCCAATATTCAGTTACGAGTTTCACGTACAAGAATTTGGCAAATGGTTTCAGTTAATGAGTAAATGAGAGAAAATCGTGATCTGCTTGTTTATATTGTGAAAGGAGAAAAATCGGCTCAATTTGCTCAATAAATTATTCATTGAAAGTTACTCTTTCATCACTAACAAAAATGCTGTCTTCAAACGTTTCATCTATTTGGTGTTTCATATGCAGGAGAAAACTGATTTTACAGTCTCTGTCAGTCCTTCAGCTGTTCTAGAGAAAGAGTCTAAAGAAAAGTCCTTATTCTAGCAGGAAAAGTAAGCCTTTATTCTTCCATCCCAACAAATAAAGAAAAATTATTCCAAATGTAATATACACCAGATTTTTTTGGGAAAAAATAATCCCGTGAAGAAGGTGTCAATACCAAGGGGTGTTCATTTAGCACAATACATCTGTTATGTTCATGTGACTTTCTTAAATTTGGAGTTTAAATGCTCTACAAATGTCTACAAGACTAGAAACCAGGAACGTACTCGATAGCGTACAGAAAATGCTGAGGTAATTGTGTTACCGCTTCCTGGTCTTTTAGCTTATTTGTTCTCATTTAGTAACTCCATGAAAATACAGTCAGCGCTAGAGAAAAGATTTTGGAGTGACTAACATGTCTTCCTTACTGTCTGAATTTTCCCAACGTGGCTTTGAACAGTGTTAGAAGAAAAGTAGCAGGGAGAATTGGCAATTAAAGGACTGTCACTGTCATCACAGCCAGTTGAACGTGGGGAACAGCGTGATGGTAATGGTGATTTAACCTCCGTCGGAAGAGAACTTCCAGGCTGGTGAAGTCTGGAACTTCTCCGAAGGGATGAAGTATGATGGGAGTAGTTGGCAGGAGCTGGTACACATTATGTATGCCACAGCCTCATGGTGACTCACTAAGCTGAGAAAGGGAAAAAAAAAAAAAAAAACCACAAATAGAACAAAATAGGGAGCCATAAACTCATTCTTGGAGCATTTTACACATCTTAGTGTGGAGACTGAACTGCTAGAGAAAGCTTGCAGGATGGACAAGAAGTCCAGGAAAACAGCAAATGTCATATTTCCTTCTGTGCATTCAGAAATAATGCTAGAACACTTTCTTAAAAAAACCCAGAATTTACACCAAAACATTTTTAAGAATCTTCATGTAACTAATGCCTGGACTGCAGAGCTATGCTATGTGCAAGTAGAGAAATGATGAATATTGCATGACTGTATTTCCTCGATACCAAATAGCCCGTATATTTTCGTGCTGTCATTATGAAGCTTCCTGTGTTCATTTTGTTATGTCAAATTAGTAATAAATCAGCGACAATTTTATGTGTATCACAATAAAAAGGGACATTTATTTCTTTAAAATATACCACATTTCTAATTAAGATGATGTTTAAATAAGGCAATACAATGTATTAATGCATATATTAAGTCTAACTTGCGCTAATAAAATATCCAAGAAATTCACCAGTGAGATCAACATTTGAGTCTACCAATGATAATGTTTACCACTACCTGTTTTGCTAACTCAAGACAATTATGTCGTACTATCTACTTGCTTACATAGGTAAATACAAGGATTCCCAAACAACACAAAAAAAGTGGACTACTTTGGTGAACATGGGGTTTTTTACATTTTGGACATATGGTGGTCCATTAAAATTGTGACACCACCGGGGAGTTAAAGACTTCTTAAGGTATGTAAGTCATTGGAAAATTAAAAATGTCTTCAGTTTTTCCTCATTCCTTCCCGTTAACTGCCTAGAAAGATCATACTTACTGAGAGCCCTGCCAGTTCTTATTTGGACCTGAAAAATAGTAAAATAAATTCATTTTCATAGCGGGACAGTTATATGAAGTAATCACGTCTCAAGTTCCATATGATTTAAATATTAGTTTCGATATGAAATAGTCTGAGAGAAAACTAAGGGTTATAAATGGTAGAATCAGAATCAAAGCCATTGCTTTCTTGTGTACAGCACTCAATGTTATTCCTTATAGAAAAGTTTTAAGCTCTTTAAAAAACAGAAGTAAAAATGCTTCCATCATGCTAACTTTCATGCATTTATTCTTTTTCATAAGAAGAGAAAAGATTGACTGAGCGGTGCATCCTTTTAGGCATTATTTTTAAGTCTGAAGGTCAAAGTCAAGCAGTTAGGCTGAAATAAAAAGTGGAAAGTTAACTAGTAATAACTTTCAGGAACCAATCTATTATAATAGAACAAGATGGGAGTGGTTATGAGATATTGAAGGCAGTAACTGAACGGCTTCATCTGAAGACTCATGAAACTGTATTTACACTGTCAGAACCTGGAAATTTAGGGGATGTTCCTTCTCCACAGAAGGAAAGTATGATGATGCTGATTCCAAGATTACATGTCTTTCCAAAATTGTCGTAGAACATAAATCATACTTGAATGTGACTGGTGAGAGAAGAAGAGCTCATTACTCCAACTGATCACCTGTCACTGCCAACCGTGCCTGATGGTATCAAGAACTGAATGGGATTCATTTCCTTGGGATGGCTTCTCCTCTTTCCTTCTGTCATCTATGTAGATATTGTTATGCTAAAGCTTTATTAATTTAAGATTTACTTGAAAAGAGAAGCTAAAATTAACATATGTCTAAGCTCATGAAAAGTTCATAACTAGTGCTTTCTGGTATAGTTTTTTGTAATATCAGATAAAAAATTGTCATAATAATTCATATAAAATATGCATCAATCTGTGCTCTCATTGAATATTTGGGAAACACTATCTTTTTTGCTAAATATCTACAAAACCTTAGATTACTGTTTTGAAACGTAACAAATTGAGTTGATTTTGATGACTAAATAATGATTTAGTCATAATGTTCTACAATTTTTTGAAAGACAGGGAAGACTAGGAAGACGGAAGCTACACGTCAAATAAAAGTCTTATTTGGGTTAGCTTTTTAAATCTAGCATGTATATGGAATAATTAAATATTTAAGAGTGTCCAGCTTTGTAGGTGTTCAGAACACGACTGCATGGAGCCCTGAGCATCCTGCTTTAGCTGGCCCTTCTCTGAGCAGGGAATCTCCACATTCCGCCCTTCCACTCCCAAGGATTCCGCGATTCTCTAATTTTATATTTGAATTTAATACTCAAAATGGTTGCTTTTACAGATTTAACTAAATTTCTACACCGTTTTCAAATATATTTTTGTTTCCACAATAGCATAGCTTTTTTTAAAAGCAAAAGAAAGCTATAAATCACTTTTTTCCCCCCCTCCAGAAATGCGGTGACAGCGAGGTTGAGGACTACTTTAAAGAAAAGCTATTTCCCAGATTTAGAAGAAAAGCAATAAAACGGTAATAATTAATGTGGTAATAATACTGTGTTAATACAAACTTACATAAAATACTTGCTTACAGTATCCCGAGTGAAGCGAAAAAGTCTGCTTTCAATAACTATATTTTTGCTTAAAGTGTAAAATATTAGGATTACTCTTAGTTATTACAGATTAAAAAGAAATATTTTGCACATCTGTGATTTCCCGCAATTTGCATTGATCATTTCAAATATTTGCTATTGCCGCACTTCTAGAATTTCTTTCGGAATAACACTATAAATGCAAATCATATTAACATATAATATTAAATGACTATTAGTATATAGTCACAGGAAAGCAATGGTCCTGTGCAGTGTGATAAAGTGTGTAACTACAAATAGTTTCAATCAGAGGAAGGCAACTGGGGAAAAGTACATTAGGAGCCTGAATAAAAAAGCTGTTTGCAATCAGTTACAGCTGAGTGCAACAAAAATTACTTTCTAGGGATCAAAGGATATTAATGATTGACCAGTGTAACCAGAACATCCCACAGCATCTTAAATATTTAATACCACGCTACTTCTGCCCCAAACAATCTGAGGTTTGGCATATATCCACTAAAATAGCTCATCGCCAATTAATTTGACATGTCATTTTGCATAAAATTAGTAACTAATACCAGTCGCCGTGCACTATAGTGAACTTTTTCCAGTTAAAGATTCAATCTGAGTCATTTCGAAAGCGTGATGAAATGGTCATTTTTTATTATTCTTAGAAGAGAACTTGCACATTGAAAAAGGTATTGCAGTCGGAAGGAAGGATATATCAAGGTTTATAGACCAAATTTATTGGAGGTTGTTCAAGGTCAATGAATTTTTTTCCCTCCACTTGCTTGAAATTATGAGTAATGGAATATGAATAGCTGGTACTCCAGCTGAAATGAACTACAGTGATGTGTAACACTATATTTAGCTGTCTTTTAAACTGTTGCAGTCTCATTTAACGGGCTCCAAATTGGACCTGCATTCTCCACCATTTTAGAGGCAACATTTACCCCGAGGTTTTGCAAATTGATTTGAAGCATCTCCAGTAATTATTACTCAAGGTGCAGAAATAGTGCAATCTTTGAAGAAGAACTTAGGGTAACCATTGTAAACAGTGGTTTTGAATAATCCAAAAAAAAGAATCAAGTAAAACTTTGCATTTTCTTTGTGCAAAAAAAGTGTTGTTGTGTGAAAAAGTTATTTTTTGGGTCATTTTCCTAATCTGTCTATCCCCCCAAAGTGAAGTTTGTAACTGTATTTATTCTGGGTAATTGTGCAATCACGAACCCCCGGCACTGAAACGCTATAGTTAAAAACCCAGCGAGTCATCGAAAGCTAACGCGACTCAGCGAAGGTCTGCAATGAGCAGGAACAGCCCTGTTGTAGCAGAGGAGGCAGAGACTGGAAGATCACTACTAATTAAATTAATAGCAGTGAGCCCAGGGCCATGTTTCTTCATCTTCTGTTTCTCAGATTGCCTCTCATTTTTTTCCATGATACTCTTTTCATCTTTCTCATTCCTAATTAACACTTGTTAACGCTTTGGGTTTTTCCTTGGCTTCTTTTGCTTTTTTAATTCTTTCGTATGGTTTTCTTTTCATTCTTCTTCATATGTGTGATTTCCCTGTTGGCTTATCTCTGCATTCATTTTTGCCAGCCCTTTCTTCTGGTACCTTCCTCCCATCCCTGTTACCTTCTCCTTTTGCTTTCTGCTTCCTTTCATTCGTTGTGCCATGTCTCTGACTTCTCCTTGATTCGTTATATAGTTTTTTTGTCAAAAAAGACTCCTCCAGCCCTTCTGATGGTGCTTCCTCGTTTCCATGTGAATCATTTCAGTGGTGTTATTCAAAGGAATGGGTTTTTTGCTACTCTACCAAAATTTTTCATATCCTTTTCAAAACTGTAGTTCAGTCTGCTCTAAGCCCGTATTTTAGGATTGTAGCTGGATTAAAATGCCATGACAGCAGCTTAAACGATGAAAATAGTGCCATATAAAGTGTGAATGTTATAACATACATCAGGCCTCAATCTCTTGTCGCAATTTAGGATCTTTTTAGTAACTAGTAATCCCCGTGTTATTCATCTGGACTGAGTTTTCCTCTTTAGGGGGGAGGATGCAATGTAGTATAGTGATACACACCAGTTTTACCAACTTAAACATGTGCTAGCAGGCAAGCCCCCAATCTAAATGATTTATTAGAGGTGGAATTGCTTTTTCTTCCATGTTACCCCCTTTAAGACAGGCAACGCAGGCCAATATATTGGAAAACTGGGACTTCTCACGCAGAATGAGCTTCCAGGGCAAGGTTATCCACAGTCTGAGCATGCGGCGTCAGGCTGCTTTTGGACCACTTTGGACCAAAAGACTAAGCAGTCTCAGGCTTCTAGGGCTCCCCCCCTTAGCATCAAGGGAAATATTGGCATAAGTATTGGTAGGTCTCGACTTCTATAAGTAGTGACTGTAGCAGGAACTTTTTTTTCCTGAGAAATCAGCATGTAAATGCTGTTCTGGGTGCTGGATTTGATTTTCACGGTGGGCGAAGTTTTTCAGTAAGTGGGATACCCTGGTTTGAGTGCCATGGGGTAACAGAACTTCCGTCAGAGCTTTGGTTTTAAGCAGAAACACTTTTAAGGGAAAGTAAACTGTGATGCTCTAGGCTTTCATGTCACAATTTGGACAGCAAGCAATAGAGGGAACGTTTATTATTTCTTTCTTTACACTGTTGTCAGAATGTTTTGCACAGGAATATGATATTGTGAAGTGCAATGTTACACACCAAGGGACTAAGGAATTTCTGTTAGAACTTGTTATGAGCCTTATCTTTTGGGAATATAAAAGAAGAAAAGAAAGAAGACCCGTCTTTATGAGTCAGAGGATATCAATGAACAGCCATGAAAAAAAGAAATGCAATCACTGCATGAACTGAGAAAGTATTTCCACTAGCAACAGAGAGAAAATAAATTTGTGCATCGAGGAAGAATATTTAGAAAAAAAAATAAAATGTAAATGATTTTCAATTGGAAATCAGAAGTAAGTTTCAGATCTCTGAGGAGAGGGTTTAGAATTGCTTTTCATGAAGGTAGGGTAGCTCGAAATAAAGAAATAAACTGTGGTTGCTTGTTATCACAGGCAATAAGCTACTGATCTCCTCAGTGCTTTCTATGGATCTAATGTAGATGTGGCCACTTAAGAAGAATTATTCATGTTTCTGTGTTCATTATTCCCTGTTATTCACATTTTAGCTCACTTTTTACAGTTCGCTTTTGGAGAAGGTCTCAGCTCTCTCCATTTCCTTGAAGTCCCTGATACCCTGACATAAAATCAATGGACATATATTCCCTCTAAACTTAATAACACTCTTTACCACTTGGATGAGGTTAGTATGAAACAGTTTATTGTGTCTTGCTGCATCACTGAATGGCTTGCAACATTGCCTCCTGGCTCCTGATAGGGCAGGGAAATAAAAAGCCAAATTCTCATACCTCTATAATGTAGAGTTCACTCTACCACAGCTTGAATTGCCAGGAAGTGTATTTTCTTTGCAAAAGGGACACTTTATTTTTTGAACTTTAGGTGATTAATTATATCATAGTACATTAAGAGAGTGCTTTATTCCTGACTAAGCTACATTTTCACTGAGGCTTCGTGATATATAGAAAAGCTTTCCTTGACATAAAGCATGATTTAGATACCATGACAATGTGACTACTGGGGGAAAAATGCTTTCTGTAGGCTAAAAGTGAGCTTACAAAAATTCATCAAGAAATAAACTTTTAAGTCAACTTTCCAAGTGAATCAGTGCAGTTACGGATTTGTGCTGAGTTTACAGAATACTTTGCATCTTCGGATTAACTTAAATACCAGTACTAGTACTAAATGAGGTTTTTTATCCGAAGGAATAAACTGAATCGAATCTACTAAGATAGATACAAGACACACTTGTTAATGAAAAGATATGAAAAAATGACCATCTAAATAATTCAAACACAAGTGGCTTTATAAAATCGTAGAATCATAGAGTCATTTAGGTTGGAAAAGGCCATTAAGATCAGCGAGTCCAACTGTAAACCTAAAGCTGCCAAAACCACCACTAAACCGTATCGCTAAGCGCAATGTCTACGCGTCTTTTAAATACCTGCACCAAGGCCTGTAGTTCCCCGGATCCTCCTTCCAGCCCTTCTTGAGAATGGGCGTTTAAATAGCGAAGGAAAAAAGAACCTTTGGTAGAAAAAGAGCATTTATTTTCCCAAATTTGCAAGTAAAAATTTCCAAATAAAATCTTGAAGAATCATTTATAAACAAACATCTCATCCCCAAAGGTTATCAGTCTTCACAAAAGATTAGGAATTTAAAGGATAATTCGACCGAACTGGAGAAACAATTTTATATTCCGTAGCAATCATTAGAGGCATTTTTTTGAACTTTACAAGTTGTGGAGTGCTTGATAGGAACAACTCAGGATTAGAGCAGCTCTCATGGCTATGACTCTTGTATATACTACTTTGCCATTCATTTTGTTATTGACGTACTAGGCCCTGTTGCTATAGAACTTTTGTAGCATTGTCTCGATTTTGGAGTAAATTATTTGGTGTCTGTTTACTTAGAGTCTAAGAGGGCAGTTTAGAAACACATCTGCATTTTCAGATACCAAAATACAATTTAAAATTATAAATTAAGACTTTCTAATTTTAAAATGCTTTTTCTTACTCTAAGCTTTTTTCTCTTTTTTTGGGGTTAAAGAGAATAGTTCTCTTAGAAAAGAAGTAGAATATGCCCACTCAGAAAGAGCCCTCTCTTTCGCAGCTGTAAAAACAATTGAAATTCGAACTAGGAAGCTGTTAGAGGAAATTGACTCCACTTCAGTACTGAAAGGCGCTCTGTCTGGCATGTACCTGTCCTGTAGTGTAATACTGAAATGTGTAAGTACACAAAGTCTCCATGATCTAGAATAATTATATGTAATTAGATAAGTAGATTTTCTTCTAACATCTATTTCCCATTCTCCTAAAAAAAAAAAAAAATTCATCCAACATCTTTAAAATGGCTCTTTGCTCATGTTTATTGGTTCAACGTGTTTCTTACTTTTCTTAGCTTTCCACATATTCTATATCAAACGTACTCACATGCTTCATTTAGACTGCAGGATAATTTTGAAGCAACTATTAACATAGCTGAAGAGAAAAAACATGCCATATTTCCTAGTTCAGATTTATGAGGTGGATCGTTCTGTTTGGTTTCTATCGTATCACCAGTCTCAACCATTGAGAACCCATGATTCCCCGAAAGTAATGACATTATATGAAAACAACAGACTTTTATTAGGAGGAGTGTTTATTTTCTTTTCCTTTCTGCTTCTGAGTCTCTGGAGTATATTCAGTTCATATTTTCAATCTTTTTCTTCACAAGCACAAGCGTCTTTATTTGTTTATATTTTTACAAAACAGAAGGTGACAGCTAGGTCAAGGAGAGGTATTTGTGAGAAAGGAAGACTTTATTAGTCTTCTGGTAAAATATGAAAGTTTACTACACAGTGTTATAGCTTGCCATAATCAAGTAGCAAACAAAGAAGAATCTCTGAAAAATATCATGGAAAGATATTGTTTTGGCCGTGGATAGCAATTGTAATAAAAGGCTTGGAGGCCTTTGCCTATGGCAGTGGAAGTAATAGATGACAAAGCATTTCTGACCTCACTGTGTCTGCTGCTTCCACCAAGAAATTGGTGTTCGGAAGAATTAACTATTAGTGAACACCTCCCTTTGCCCCTAATTTTGCTAATGCTTTCTAAAGATATTTTATTTGGTTAAATTTTGAGTTTAAGATAATTTATGGTCACTAATTTAGTTTCTGTCTCCATGTGTAGCCAACATATGGCCTCACCGAATGTGCAGTATGAAACCTGGAACACGTAAAACCATCATACACACAAGTATGTTACTTACGGTGTTTCATAACAGAAGAACATTAATGGATTGACTCAGACTATACTCGCAGATACCGAAAGTTTCACTCATGACTACTCTTCATCAAAGCAATAAAGATCAATTTGCAAGCTTTTATTTCAGGAAGGAAGTCACATTGAAATGAAAGCACCAAAGCATAAAATAGGATTAATCAATACAGGCTCAACATAGAGGTCAAAAAGCAAATAAAACCGCACGCGGTACTCATCTGTGGTGACAGCAATAGAGAAATTACAATGGAAGTATAATATAGGCATTACCAAGATGTTTAAATGTTGGATGTCTATGTTTATACGTATCTTTAAAGGTGCAGATCCATACTTATACAGATCTTTTCTTAAAAGTCTGGCCCATTTAAGAGCCATTTTACAACCAAGCCTGTACACGGGAAGGAAGGGAATATCTCGTCCTTAATAATCCTCAGCACTGACGCTTCCACTGGAAGAAGTGCTGTGATTGCACAAAACAGTCTCCGAGGCACTTACAGATCTTCTCCAGCGGCCTTGGCATGTGGAGAAGGTAGATGCTTCACCTCCCCAGATGTGTTTAATAGCACAATTTAAAATCATGGTTTCCAAGACAACTGTCTTGGAAAGTGTGTTGTGCTGAACATTTTTACCTGAAACTAAAATGGAGAGCTAAAGGGTGATTATAACTTTTGCATCATTCTTTCACCTCTGCTTGAAGAACAGGCCAGCACTAGTGTCGTCCTTTGCTTGTCTTCACTCCGGGGCAGTGTTTGCAGGTTAAAGCAGTATTAACTAGTCCAAAAAACTAATTTCCTTTTCCTATGGAAGGAAAATGCAAAACAGATGCCCGATGATTTTCATTTTTTGGTATATACAGTGCTCAAAGTGGAACTAAAAATGGGGAAAAATGAGACTATAGATAACTACAGCTGAAGCGAAGTAAGGATCTCGCAGAGCTCAGCGGGTGCACTAAGGTAAGGATTTCTGCCTCACTTCTACGATTTAGTTTTGAAGCCTTCCCTCACCTGAGAGGCAGCAGTTTCCTCTCATAATTGCAAGATTTCACTTATAAACTCAGTGAAATCTTACTGCTGTGACAGGGAAGACCTCTCAGCTTCCACATCTTGCTGAGTTGTGGGAGTTGGATGACCCTGGGAGATCAGTCTTTCCTGGATGGCATGACCTCCAGGCTCCCCGTGAGCTCAGAACTCAGGCGGATCTTGCATTCTGCAATATTTTTCACTGGCAGTGGCAGCTGGAGCACAGGTCAAGGCGGAAGGTTTCTTCTTCTTTTGTTCTTTTTCTTCTTGGTTCCTGTCTGCTATGTTAGCAAGAAGCAGACAGTTAATTTGAAGTAGCTTTCCCTTACTTCTGCAACAAGCTTCAAAGCACTACAGGCTTGGGGCAGAGTGGCTGGAGAGCTGCCCGGCAGAAGAGGACCTGGGGGTGTTGGTCAGCTGCTGACTGAATATGAGCCAGCAGAGTGCCCAGGTGGCCAAGAAGGCCAACAGCATCCTGGCCTGTATCAGGAACAGTTTGGCCAGCAGGACCAGGACAGTGATCCTCCCCCTGTACTTGGCACTGGTGAGGCCCCACCTTGAGGGCTGTGGCCAGTTTTGGGCCCCTCACCACAAAAAAGACATTGAGGGGCTGGAGCGTGTCCAGAGAAGGGCAACGGAGCTGGTGAGGGCTCTGGAGCACAAGTCTGGTGAGGAGCGGCTGAGGGAGCTGGGGGTGTTCAGCCTGGAGAAAAGGGGGCTGAGGGGAGACCTTCTCACTCTCTATTATTCCCTTAAAGGAGGGTGTAGAGAGGTGGGGGTCAGTCTCGTCTCCCAATTAACAAGAGCTAGGACAAGAGGAAGCAGCCTCAAGTTGCTCCACAGGAGGTTTAGATTGGATATTAGGAAAAATTTCTTCATGGAAGGGGATGTGAAGCATTGGCACAGGCTGCCCAGGGCAGTGGTGGAGTCACTATGCCAAGAGGTACTTAAAAGACGGGTAGATGTGGTGCTGAGGGCCATGGTTTAGTGGTAAATTGTCAGTGTTAGGCTGATGGTTGGACTTAATGATCTTTAAGGTCCCTTCCAACCTAAACGATTCCATGATTCTATGAATCCATCCATGGTGCTTAGAGCGGTTTAATGGAAGCAGAAGTGGGGGAGCACAGAGGGAGACAGCACCTCTGTTTTTAATGGAAGCAGTGTTTGTAGAAAGTAGTGGTAGGGTACAAAATAAGCAAGTCATTTCCCAATTTTAATAGTAGATATATGTGTAATAAAAATCTCATTTTCTTGAGAATGTCAGCCATCTAAGAGTTAGATATGAATTATGGTATTATTGTCTGTAGGCTGAATCTTGTATAAGAATGAATGTAAATGTTTAAGAGACTGTTCATGGGATCTTGATAATACCAAATTTGTTAACAATCCCATTCTGTGTTTTGTTCAACTACAAACCCTCCATAAGGACTCCATGAGGATTGTCTGTCTTGCATTAAGTTTTCAATGTTTGATCAAGATATTGAATTAAAAGTTCGTTTCTGCAAGGTACTTCTCTTTAATTAGCAAAGTTCTTCAACACGTGCTAAAACCGATGCCTGCATTTAGTGCTTTTGGCTTTAATGGATGTGTTTCACTAACTTAAATCCAATATACTGTCGCCAGAGAGCAATGAAGGGACACATTGCAAACATACCTTATGTCTAATTGAAGACTCATTAACACTGTTACAGTGCAATGAAAACATCACAGCGTAAGCAAAATTCAAACCCAGATGTGCGTAGACCTAGATTCTCAGCTGGAATGCGTCTCTAACTCTGTTGACTTCAAAATATTTTTATAAGACAAATTAGTAAAAGATGTTTGATAAGTTGATACGCAAATAACTATTGTCCAGGTTTTAATCTGAAATTACACCATTTTTCTTTGAAGTTTTGTAGGTTATTATTGTAGTAAGCATATATTACATGACTGGAAGTTAAATTCCTTTTTCTGTTTATTTACTCTTTTTTGAAGTCGGGCACCCTCATTGAGAAGTCACCAGCGAGTAAGCATTCTGTGTGCATTCTGCGTTCTTGTAACACAAGAAATGCGTGAAATTGGTGGTGACTGACTTCTGCCATTTCCTTAGGATTTTTGATTACTCAATTTTATTGCCTGGTTTAGATAAATGAATTAAAGGGTTTTAATAGTGTTCTCTAATAGTGAAAGAACTAAAAACACGCTTAACTGTTTTTCCTTTTTGGCTTTGGTATGCTTGAAATTAGACATTTTTGGTAGTTTCTGTGAGGCCTTTCTCTTTGTAGTTATTAAGCAAGAGCTTGCAAAATTAAAGGAAAGAATATATACCCATCTTAACGATTTCATGCAGAGTTTCTCGCATCAAAAGTAGGTTGTTGAATGAAAAGGAGAAAATTGGTAGCACCTTAGCTACCACCATGCGGTGCTGTCCTTAAAGGCATGTAGAAAAGCCTCCCCCTTCTGTGCGCCATAATCTAGAAAGCCCTTCAGCTGCCTGGGAGGAACTTGAATTTCTTCTAGGTTTACAATAAACAAAGCTTTATTGTAAAGAGCTTTTCAGTGTTTGCTTAATATAAATTGCCTCAAATTTTTTTTTGGAATTAAGGCTGTAAAAGATTTTGGGTTGTGCTTTCAGAGAGTCACGAGAGGTCTGGCTGGGATCTCTAAGTAGAAGGAGCAGAGAATGGAAGGGGATGTGGGCAAGAGCACGAGTAAACCAGACTGTGGGTACATTTCAGGAATAAAACTGTAAGGAAGTTTTTACGTGGGGATATCGACTGCAGGTAAAAGCCTGTCCAAAGGCTCCTGAAATGACATTGACAATTTATTTGGAAGAAAGAAGTCTGGCTTTTATTTACAACTAATTTTAATTTATATATGCTTCCTAAAGGAAACAAAAAATGAAAGTATTCCTTCAAAATAATAATTTGTTAATTAAAACTCATGTTTTATCTTGAAACAAAAAACACACATCGCATGCTTGAGTTTCCCAGCATGCATTTTTCCTCTTTTTCATACTTTCCTTAAAGTATATTTTCCTTTTCTCGTCCATTTTGTACTGCATCAGAATTACCTAACTAAACTGAAGGAACTGCACAGAATATCTAAATTGCTGTTTAGGAAATATCCTTCAAAAGGTAGCCCTCTCTGGTCATTTTCTTTTCTTTATGTTTAGGTGGGTAGTGGTGTAGGTTGTACTTTTTTTTTAACTTATCTGTTGCTGAACAAGTCTGCTTTCAATCGAAACCAATACATGCATGTGACACTTCTTTAAACGATTAAGATTTTCAAACACAATTAGAAATTCCATATTTGGTTATTATGAAACAAGCTCCCAATTCCTTGCTGTTTGTGAAATTGGATTATTTTTGTTCCCTTCTCAAACATATAGTGTTGTAATACAGAAGAACGAGCTTATAACTAACATCATCTAAAATCTTGGATTGCTTTATGCCATTAATAAGGTACTTTTTAAAATTATATTTGTCTCTTGTCTGTAAGTTAGAAGTGTTTTCAAGTCCATTGCACTTCTGTGAGCCTTTTTTTTTTATGGCTCTATGCTCAGTATTTTTAAAAGTTCTATTTTTTTTGTTCCAGGGATTTATGATTCATACTTCTTTTGCCGTGTTGTCTTTTACTATTTGCTCCACAGGAACTGGCATAAATAACGGGGCTAACAACCTGAAGTCTTGGTGGAGAGGGTTTGTTGAAATTCCCAATTTTCTCCACTGCAGACATCCATCTGTCTTTATTTATTTATTTATTTATTTATTTATTTATTTATTTTAAAGTCTCTGTTAGGACTAAAACTACCAGTCTTCTAAAGTTAGTTCATAAATGACAGACATATAAGGAAATTATTTAATTGCATCTGAAAGTTTTGGGGTATAGCGCTCAGTGACATAAACGAATTTCTGTTGGTTATGGAGGACTTTTCATAGTTGCTCTGTAACTTGTCTGTACTGGTACTTTCAATGAAAATCAACTTTTCAGCTACCTTCTCCAGTAGGACTTGTATCTATGTATCAGTAAATAGTCAAAATTGAATATAACTGAACAGCTTGTAGCATCCTATGTCAAATTCACTGTTGACAGCAAATATAATTTACATCCTGATTTGGATTTTCTCTGTTTTCTGTGAAAGGTGTGAATTTTATTTCAGAAGAAAAAAAAAAAATCCATTGCTTAGCCAGGTTGTCGTGGGCTAAAACTCTGAATAAAACCTTGTGGAACCCCTCTGGCTTCAAACAATGGAGTTACTATTTGTGAAAGTTGTTAGAATTAGGCGTTTGTGTCTTAGGTATATGTCAGGCCTTCTATAGGCCTATGACATTTAGAAGAAGTGTCTTGATGTCGGTTGTAATGACTGCTACAATAAAACCCGCCAGTGATAAATGAACAGATTGCTACTGTGAAAGTGTTTAAAGGTTTAGGACTCCTACTGATAAAACCACCAGAGAGAGTTTGTAGAAAATTGCTCTCTTCTCACCTTTAATTGCATTATTTAAGTTGAACGTTTTCTCTGCTGAATGGAGTGCAAATAATAAAACCTTTTCATTTATTATGCAAAGTCCTTTACAAACAAAGTATAGAGACTATAGGAGTTAGGCTTGCTTTATTGAATTAAATAACTAACTGTCTGCAATGAAGTTCATGGCGGAAAGGAAAATTGAAATTTGACTAAACCAATGAGGTATTAGGACTTAATCAAATGGAGATGTTGCAAATATCTTCAGGGGGATGTTATTAACAAATTCCTTGTAATGCAAAAATAAGCATTTCCAGTGGAGAAGCAAAAGACGTCTCTCTTACAGAATGAACTATCTAGAAATACTAGAAGGTAGTTCTGCTGAGGAAAGGACTGAAATTCTGGAAGTCTTCTTTTCTACCTCATTAATACAACTTTCTCTCCACCAATATTTTTTTTTTTAAGATCGTCTTTTTAAATTATGGAAACTACTATTGACAAAAAAGGTTGATTGTGGAAGAATGTAAAATACTGTCAAGGAGAGCCACACAGCGAAAGAAAAAATATCATTCCTATTTGCTTATAACCTTATTTATATCTGTAGTCTTATTGATAACAGACATCAACTGGGGGATATTTTTCTAGTTGCTTCCAGTTACTTCAGAAAATTAAGATTCAGTAATGACCCTTTTAAAGCTGGAAGAAACATACAAATTAGCTTGAATGTAGATTGCATTTTTCAGATTTGCCCATACCTGAACCTCATTCCATTAAGAACACTTGGGCCCAGCAAAATGAAGTACAGTAATAGGCCATGGGTGGAAGGATGAAATATTTCTTACATGTGCAAATGTAGAAGTTCCTCTGAGACAGGTCTATGAAAACTCTTGACACATGTAGGCAAATTAATGTTGTATATAATCCAGAACATGGCTTACTTTTTCATTGGTTATGGCTATTTCAGGTTTTTTTAGCTTTATTTAATGGCTATTCAAGCTTAAAGTTAAAACAAAAAAAAAATACAGGGAAAAAAATTAGAAACATTTTATTTGTTGTTTTTTTTTTTTTTAATTTTTGTCAATACCGCTTTTTGAATCCTGCAGGAGAAAATGATAGGAGAATACTTTGTGAGGAAACGGAAATTCTTATTGAACACAGAGGGGAGAAAATGATTGCAAATTGTAACAATATATAGAAAATTCTCCATAAATTGATTAGTCGCACTTCTATGTGCCGTGGCTTGCACAGCACAGATTCAATTTCATTGATTTCTCTGTAATTGACATAAAATGGTACACTTATTCTTTCAAGTTATTGCTTCTCAACGTCACCATTTTTTTCCATTATGTGACGTACAATCGGTTCCATTTCTTGACCAGATATTCTTTTTCTGATCATAAAAATAGCTAGAGATGATATTTTTGGAGTGAGATATGTTTTGCTATCTAGATAAATGACAGTAGTGTGAAAGTAGAGAATGCTGCAGAATTAAATGTACTCGAAGAGAAATGTAGCATCAATCTTCTTATTATGAATAACACCAGAAAAGGCCAATAACCCTGAAATCAAAGGATATTAACTCTGAAATGGGCCAGATCACATAGTTGTGAAGTGTAACAATTTTGTCTCCGATTTAGAAAATGGTTAAATGTTGACATTCTTGTCATATACTTATTCTGTTTAGTTGAGAACTCAGTGCCTCCTCTTTGCAGCTTCGGCCAGACAAGATCCAATGGTCCTAAAAGTGCTTAAAGTTACTAGGTTTTCTCAGAATTAAAAGTGAACCGAATAGAAGAACACTGCTTAATTTCACAACTTGTGAGAAATCTATCCTCTAGCAGAGCACATATGATTTCATTTGATTTTATTGTGCAATGTAATTTTACAACCTGGTATATATTCCCTGTATCAGTCAGCTTTATCTGTCCCAATATGTCTACATTATGTTCCCTGCAAATTTGTCAGATCCAGGTAGAAAGGGAACTCTGTGATTTGGTAATAATTTATAAAGGGATCAGCAGCATAACAGGATTTGAATTTTGATGGTTTTGAATAGCTTTTTGTTTCTTGGGACATGCAAAGATTGATGTTTTACCCTTCATTGAGCAAGGCGATGCTTTCTATGTGGCGGCCATCACGTTCTAGCATGCTAACAGTTATCTTGCTAGGTTTCTTCATTAGTCAACCAGGCACAACACTTGGGGCAGTCCAAAGTATTTCTTGTAACAGCAGGAGAATGTTATTTTAGTCTTTAGACTAGTTGAGGGTGGGTGTCCAAATGTGCTGATGAGCCCTAATAGGCTTTAATTGGATTTTAATGGGAAATTTTAATCTTTTAATGATTTAGTAATGCAACTGATACACTTGTTCTATTTTTCCCCCCATGCAAAGATGGAAACACTGGTTATATGCTAGTAGTAATTTATGGAGTACCCGGAGCTACCAAGACCAGAGCCTCATTTTCCAGGCATTTCTTCTGTGTGTGTTTACAGAGTAAATATATATTTCTGTCATCGAAAGTTCCTGACAGAATGAACTATTTGTAGCAGAGGTCCAAGATCTTTTCAGCAAGTAGTGTACAATGTATGAGGAAAGTCATCTTTCAAATGCATACATTCCTTAAAAGAAACACCCATTTATTTTATTCAGCCATCTTATTTTCAAAGAAGGCCATTTAAGCCAGTTATTGTACAACTAGAGGGTAAGCAACGCAAAGAGACTGTAAATCTTCTCTAGTCACACAACTGTGGATTTCTCCTACTCGGAGAATATCTGGGCACTACAAAGATGGTATGGTCACCTCCATACAGCCTTTAACAACCTGCCTGTGTGTTCTGGATGCAATGGACCTGCAGCCTGGAGACACTGGGAAGATGTAAGCGGCCCCTCAAAAGCCATCAAAGTTTATGAACTTTTCACAGAATCAGAGAATTGTAGGGGTTGGAAGAGACCTTCAGATATCACCTAGTCTACCGCTCCTACCAAAGCAGGGTCACCTAGAGCAGGCTGGACAGGAACGTATCCAGGTGGGTTTGGAATATCTCCAAAGAAGGAGACTCCACCACCTCTCTGGGCAGCCTGTTCTGGTACTCTTGCAACCTCAATGGAAAGAGGTTTTTCCTCATGTTGAGGTAGAACTTCCTGTGTTCCAGCTTGTGCCCGTTGCCCCTTGTACTGTCACCGGGAACCACTGAGGAGAGTCTGACCCCACCTTGTTGACATCCACCCTTTAGTTATTTATAAGCATTGATGAGATCCCCCCTCAGTCTTCTCTTCTCCAGGCTGAACAGCCCCAGGTGTCTCAGCCTTTCCTCGTAAGGGAGATGCTCCAGTCCCTGAGCGTCTTTGTAGCCCTCCACTGGACTCTCTCCAGCAGTTCCCTGTCCTTCTTGAGCAGGGGAGCCCAGAACTGGACCCAGTGCTCCAGCTGTGGCCTCACCAGGGCAGAGCAGAGGGGGAGGATGACTTCCCTCGACCTGCTGGCCATGCTCCTTTTAATGCACCCCAGGAGACCGTTGGCCTTTTTGGCCCCAAGGGCACGTTGCTGCCTCATGGGCAACTTGTTGTCTGCCAGGACTCCCAGGTCCCTCTCTGCAGAGCTGCTCTCCAGCAGGTCAACCCCTAACCTGTACTGGTGCGTGGGGTTATTCCTCCCTACGTGCAGGATGCTACAGTTGCCCTTGTTGAATTTCATTAGGTTCCAAAACTTTTGTAACTTGTGTCATGTCTGCATAAGGTAACTGGTCACCAGGATCCCAGATTTGAAGCCACTAATACCTTAATGCCCAAGAAGTCACTCATGACACATTGTTCCTACCTTTCCAGCACCTGCAGTTACTCGACATTTCAGTATGACTTTTTGCGGCTCTTCCTAAGATGGTGAGTGCAGACAGCAAAACCTCCAGTCAGTGGGGGAAGGAAACTTAGTGTAGCTTTAAGTTGTTCTGCTCCTTTACGTTATGAAATTGTCTCTCATGAGGGAACCAGAAGGAATATAAGACCATTTTATGCATGCTGATGTTGTCACTTGCGGGGGCTCTAACAAATCGTCTGATTTCTATAACCGAGTATTTCTGTATGATTCAGTGTAATTGACAGTGCCAGAAACTAGCCCTAAGCAAATGAAATGCAACACAAAATCTGCTGTAAGCAAATTAATCACAGTCTAAGTGATAGAAAACTTACACTTCATTTCTTTCCAGGATACATTTGTAACGGAAAAATAATTCCCTTTTCTCTCAAAAGACTAGAAAGGCTGTCAGGCACTCAGGGGCAATGGAAATAAGTAGTTTATGCCTCCCGTAAATAAAGATATGAAATGTTTGTATTTGCGAACAAAGGCCAGAGTAACCTCGTAAATTTGACATTCTGGGCCTTGACTCATGGGCTGAGACCACTGACAAATGGGTCACTGCCCCGGCTGTCTGCCCCCGCTTCTCATGCAGGCGCTTACCTTAATATTCTGTGCTGTAATTTAAGGCTACCTCTCCAGGGCCATTTTTGTAGGCACCTGCTTAAAAGATGGTTCTGTTCCTATTGCCTGGAAGCATGTCTGTTTAGTTAATTATCTGTGTTTCTCAAGAGTTTTATTAAGAATGAAGTATCTTGGACTTCATACAGCAGTGCCCCTGGCCTTGCTGTTCAAGAAAGGAGTTTAGACATGTTTTTTTTCTGGATATTTCACTGGCCTCTGGCTAGATATTTCATATCCTCACCAGTCCTATTTATACGTTGGTCAGCAGTGTCTTCTTCTAGTGCATCCTACAAATACACTTTGCACCTTAAATATCTTCCGTTAAATTTCTGCGAACGCAATGAATGGGTTTGTTAGCTTAATTTTATTCTGATGGCTTTTTTACACAAAGCTGTCCAAAGCCTCTGGTCACTGCGATTGTTGGCTCGCTCCTTTCCTTCAGATCAAAACTTTATCTAAGGAGGTCATCAAAAATGTGGTTTCCAGTGAAAAACTTGGGAGCCAAGCACATAGAATCATAGAATCATAGGGTTAGAAGGGACCTCTGGAGATCATCTAGTCCAACCCCCCTGCCAGAGCAGGGTCACCCAGAGCAGGTTGCACATGACAAATGGAAGTCTATGAAAACCATACTTTCCAAAATTAATACTCACTGTGCATAAACGGTGCATATCTTGCCAAGGATGCTGGTGAGAATCCTGAGAGGCACATGACTTCAAAAAACCCCATTGTAAACACCATACATCATATCTACATCACCATATTTTCCTCTTTGTGAGACTACCAGCTTTTCCTGAGCAACAGGACAGTTGCACTGTCATGCAGTCCAAGAGATTTTGTTGTTAATTAAAAGCTTGGAAAAAAAGCAGCTTCTCTAAAGGACTTGAAAACTAGGATGGCTGTACATTTTTACATGTCTATGGTAAGCGTTCTAGAGCTCTTCTTCTCTTGGATTAATTCCCTTCCTCTTCACCAACTATGTCCTTTGGATTAAACCTATGGCTGGACAGACTTTTAAACCAATAATGGGTAACCTTTTTCATGATACCATTACAAATCTTATCTTTTCCAATTCTCTGTTATCTAATTGTTGTATGTCTGCAGAGGAAATAAGGTCATAGTCTTAATTGTTTGCCTTTTAATATCTGTTGCTTTCATTCAGAGGCTCCAGTGTTGTTTCTGGTACCGTAATAGCTCATGCGCTAGTATCCAATGAAAACCCAATAAATATGTCATTAGCTTTAAGGCTGATAGTATAATCACCTTTTATTGCGACCTTATCCTTTGCTCTGATGAGAAATTAATATGAACTAGTCATGCTGATTTTCTTTTTATGGTCCATATTTGCAAACTATTTTCTGCCTATGACTTACATACAAACATGCAAGGCTGTTTTTCAGAGCGGATCTGTCATAAACTTGTGGATATTTTCACATTTTCCTTTCTTTATTTCCTCGTCAAAACCACATTTTCCTCTTTCTTTCTTGTGTAGGATACGGTAGTTCTCAAAACTTTATGGTTTGGTTTTCATAGAACCATAGAATGGTTTGGGCTGGAAGGGACCTTAAAGACCATCTCGTTCCACCCCCTGCCCTGGGCAGGGACACCTCCCACCAGTCCAGGTTGCTCCAAGCCCCGTCCAGCCCTACGGTGGGCACGCTCCGCAGGTCCAACTAACCAGGACACGCGGGACAGACTGGACAGAGGAGCAATGCTACAGAGTGGCTACAATGGATCTGGATACTGACTTTACTGTTATAGTATTTTGATCCAATTTCAGAGCTTTATTTTTAATGTTTTTCATTTGTATTCATTTTTATTTGTCAGACTTGCCATAGTTGTTTGGTAAAATGTATGTTTAATGATCAAGCCATGCGCATGTGTTCACCATGAGCCTCTTGAAACCGTTGGTAGGAATCCACGGATTTCAGTTCCAGAGGAGTGTTTCTTTTTCAAACTGAGAAACAGTCTCATAAAAATGTAAAACCAAATTCACTAATCCTCCTTTCCTTTTAAAACTGGATTATCTAACAAATGGCAAAAGATTACAAACCAATGGGATATTCCAAACCAAAAGTCTGGAGATTTTCCGCTGTATTTATTTCTGAAATCAGATCAGAATTCATGTTTTAATCAACTTCCAGGCCTAAGACAAAAATAAAAGATGCTGAAAGATTGATATTTCCAGGTCTGCCGTGACATCCTGAATGAGAAGCTAATGGAATTTAGTATTTAACTCCTTCCTAACACTTCAGGGCTGGTAGGCAGGTTGTTTTCTCATTGTGTGACCACAGTAAATCCCTGCCTCTGCACTCTGGCAGCAGAGGAGCTTTGCAGGCAGCCCTGTGCAGGGTTCCGTGGGTGATTCAACCTCCGAGCGGCAGAGGCAGAGCGCGCAGTCTGCAGGTCAGGATGCACCAGGAAAGGCTGGAGTTTAGCGAGACTATAAATGATAAAAGCTCTCCTTGACCACGGGCTACTGACATGGACTGAAATTCCACCGTGGCCCCAGATCTGTTAAAACAACATAAAGACATAGTTTAACTGGAAGTAAATTGAACTATTACAAGTGATTAACTTTCTACACTAGATTTTTTTTTTTTAATTATTATCTTTATTTCCACAGCTTTGTCACCCCTTTTTAACAAGGTATTTTAATGTGAAGAAGGCTCCATACTTTTGGGTCAGTTTAAACAGAACTCTTATTTTTCTCTGAACGGTTGCTTTCTCTTCCTCCCCAAACTGATGCAAAAACGTGTGGGCAGATTTTGCTGCTGTCCTGCCCTTTAACTCAGACCTTTTATTTGAAAGCTATTTTTAACCCTTTGGATTTCATATTTGGTGTTTTCCCCGGTAATGGGGGCTTTTGTTTCCTCTGGGGAGGTTAGTGGATGCTGTAATAAACCCATCAAAAATTAACTTCCCGAGGGAGACCGCAATAGTTCTTTTGACTTCAAATAGCACAAAGAAGAATTTAATGAATTTAATGCCATTGTCCAGTACTTTCACCATTGCCCTTTAAAATTACCTCAACCTTAAAACTTAATTTGACATCCTGACTAGCTGAAACGAACCTATCAATGGAATTCCATATTCATTTTTAAATATACAAATATATATATATATCAATGACTGATAAGAAGCTTCATGATTCCTGTACCGAAGTGACGGTGGTGGAGATTGAAAGGGGCTCAGAAAAGTTCTCTTGCTGTTCTCAGAAGCAGGAAAGAAAAAGGCAGGTGTTAAATTCAGGCTAAATCGGATCAAAAGAGTAATACAGAAGTAAACAACAAAAATAATAGCTTGTGAGTTCAAAAGTGATGTTGCAGGTGATATCTCCCTGCTATTATCCTTTTCCTCTGTATAACGATTTATTGCTCTTAGAACATAGTATCGAAATACTTAAAATGACAGTGTCTTGAATTAGGGAGGCAGAGGAAAGGGGTGGCGGGGATAGGTATCACATGAGGAAATCCAGTATAGTTTTATTTTTAAAACTTTTGTAACAGTTACTAACTTGCACTGGACTGGCAGTTCCTTTGCTAAAGTATTTTCTGTACCCAAGAAAATTAGAGTCACAAAAGCTCTGTGAAAATACCTTCATAAGACTGTATACAGGAAGGTGTAAATTTAAATCTTTATTATCTTCACTGTAGATAAATATGCATATTATTTAAATTCACAGATTAAAGAACGGAATCAGGGCTGTAGTTGGCTGAGAGCAAACAATCGTAGTTATCAGTTTTTATTAAACTTGGAGAAAAAAAATATTTTTACGAACTGTTACAGTTGTTTAATCCTATCCATAAAAGCCCCAACTATTTGTCTATCGAAAGAGCGTGGACAAGAGAGAAGGTAAATATATCACTCACTAATATCACAGCGTGTAATTCAACCTGCTGCACTCCTGAGTCTCGAATCAATGCCAGTCATGGCAGCCATGCAATGTCCAGGTTAGCGTATGGAGAAAGCTGTGCTTAATATACTGTGCTTCAGCGTGATTGCAAAATCTACAGTTTCCCTTCTGGCATCGTGTAATACAAAGAGAGGAATTAGGCGTTACTCATTCTCTAATATTTAACTACTGCTTATGGATATTGCACTAATGTTTCCAGAGCTATCTTTCTGCCCGTGGAAGTTAAAGCAATACAATGCTCTCCTGCTTATTACTAACTTAGAGAGATACTCCACGTACGTGCTGCATTCAGGGTTACCCCCAAAGCAGTTACGCTTGGTCCCAAATCGCCTGTCGTGGACACCTTCTAAGCTCTGTCAGATGGGGACTGGGATATATATGTATGGTATGCGCAATCCAGGCTCACACAAGGCTCTTTCCCACAAATGAGGCAGTATAGATATGTAGGAGATTGGGAATGGACCAGCAGGTGGTCCTTACGGACATTTATAACTGCGACTCAAGTGCAAAATTTTGGTGTGGAAATAGGAATGAGCTTGTGAAGGAAATGCTCACTCCTGTCTCCTAACACAAGATGGCTCTTGAATAAGAATGATAGACCTATAGAATGGTTAAGAGTTGGAAGGGACCTTAAAGCCCACCCAGTGCCACCCCCTGCCCTGGGCAGGGACACCTCCCACCAGCCCAGGTTGCTCCAAGCCCCGTCCAGCCTGGCCTTGAACCCCTCCAGGGATGGGGCAGCCACAGCTTCTCTGGGCAACCTGGGCCAGGGGCTCACCACCCTCACAGCAAAGAATTTCTTCCTAATGTCTCATCTCAATCTAGACGGAAGGAATTTAGTATGTGGGAAAAGGTGAACTACGTCAAGGTAAGAGACAAAGTAACTTTCAGAGTGACGGAAGCAGAGAAAGAGCCGTACAAGTTAGCCACATCTTCGCATCTTCCTGGGGAAACGAGTTTACATCCAGTATTTTATCCCGGGCAGACTGAATAATCTGTGTAGTCATTGGCAGGAAACAATAATGTAATCGCAGACATTGCAGTAAGTCCTGCTTGAAAATGTCAAAGTATCTTCTATTGAGGATATAAATCTGAAGTAGCTATCTTTCTTTTCTTATGCCTTAGGTCTAAATGTATTCTGTTTTCCATAGAGAGCATCTATAATTTAAATGATTTACTCTGTGCATAAAGAGTGTGAATTCTCCAAGTCTTCCTGCTTTTATTTCTCGAAGAAAGCCCTTGGAAAAAACCCTTAAATATACAGTCATTCAAGATGGGGGTCCAATCTCTGAAGTACTGCTTCACCTTAAAACTATCAACACAGAAACACATTTTGAGAACAACAAAGTGACTGCTGAGTACATGAACAGTACTGAGATGGCAGTAGAAGACCAGTCACGATTCCCAGATCTTTCATATCAAACCAAAGGCAGAGTTTGTCTGAGATTAAGGTTACCACACATAACCAGACACGAACATTTGTATTTTCGAGTGGTGACTAAATCAGTGCGTAGGGGTTATATTTTATATCCTCGCTATGTCAGAGCGGTGTTTCCTTTGGGCGTTGCGCGGCGCTTGTTTGTCTTGTGACACAGGCTTTCGGGGCGATCTGCAGACATGTCCCGCTAGCTGTAACAGAACCTCGCTAATTGATGCCCAATATACAGATGCTATAAATTACTGACTTGCTGCTATAAATTCACTCGTAACTGGGGAGAGGGGTGGAATAAGGGAGATGTCAGTACAGCCCTACTGAACACTTCTTATTGTATTACATTTGCTTTTGTTCGTGTGGCTGTTGAGCTTTCCCCACACTTTTCCCCTTCAAAATGGGACTGCAAGGACACCTGCAGTTTTCTGAGAATTAATTGCAGCACTCCCATAAAAGGAAGATTGTTGCACCATTAATTATATACTAGGATGACTTACTCTACAAAATGTAATTTTTTGTTTTTGTTGTTATTTCTCCCGTTCTTTTGGCTACACCTTCATATCCATTTGAAAAGAACATTCTGAGAATAAATAGCTAAATATTTAAAAGTGTTTCCAAAGACTCCTGCGGATATTAAATTAAAAAGGCACAGTGGCAATAATGAACTGTTAGGGCTTGCAGCAAAAGCGAAGAGCAGCTCCTCTCCTGCTGCAGGTTGCAAACAGAATCCCATGAGATCCCGACAAAATCACCCATAAAGTGTGGACAGATTAATTCCAACATAAATGAACTAAATCATTAGATTTAGTCTATATTCTTTTTCTCCTTCTAAGTTTCCACGACCATGTAACAAAAAGCTGCTTGATTTCAAATACCCGAAGTTTCACTGGGCTCGGTGTATTTATTTCAATGGATTCTGTGTATTTGTGGCCAGCAGGTGGAGGGAGGTCATCCTCCCCCTCTACTCTGCCCTGGGGAGGCTGCACCTGGAGTGCTGGGTCCAGTTCTGGGCTCCCCAGTTCAAGAGGGACAGGGAACTGCTGGAGAGGGCACAGCAAAGGACTATGAAGATGATTAGGAGACTGGAACATCTCTCTTATGAAGAAAGGCTGAAGGATGTGCGTCTCTTCAGTCTGGAAAAAAGACGACTGAGGGGGGATCTTATCAACACTTATAAATACTTAAGGGGTCGGTGTCAGGAGGATGGGGCCAGGCTCTTTTCAGTGGTGCCCAGCGACAGGACAAGAGGTAACGGGCACAAACTTGAACATAGGAAGTTCCACCTAAACATGAGGAGGAACTTCTTTGCTGTGAGGGTGGCAGAGCCCTGGCACAGGCTGCCCAGAGAGGTGGTGGAGTCTCCGTCTCTGGAGACATTCCAAACCCGCCTGGACGCGTTCCTGTGCCACCTGTTCTGGGTGACCCTGCTCTGGCAGGGGGTGGGACTGGGTGAGCTCCAGAGGTCCCTCCCAACCCCCACCAGTCTGTGATTCTGTGATTTTCCAAGTATTTTCTCGTTTGTGTATCTGCTAGCTTTCAATAATCCCCTAGCATTCAGGGAACTTTTGTTAACCACGACACGACTGCTGCAATCCCTATTTCTCTCCTTTCCGTTCCCAAGAGGCTGTTTGCCCACTGCGGATACATGCTGTTGTGGATGTCTGTACTTGTTTTCTTCATTCCCTCTGGACCTCATCTGTACAGAAAATCCTTTCCTGCTAAAACCGATTGTAGCAAATTTCATAGAAATATGTGAATAGAGAAAGCTATAATATATTGTACGTGAGTGATGGTCTTTGACTGCGCAGTAGGTGCGTTCCATATTGGAGTTTTGTCTCGCGTCTCTTCTGATGGTAGACATGCAAACGCTTACCTTTCCTATGTACATACAGTACATGCATCTGAGCAAAACTGATAATTTTTCAGTTTCTTTGCACCAAGCAAAGCTTATAATTGGCTTTTTTTTAGGAGTAAAGTATCCAAAATGTGCATTTGAAATGTACGTACAAACTTTGCAACTGAGCGTGCAAACCAGGGCCCTGCTCAGGACAGTGTGGGAGCAACCGGTTGCCTCAGGTATTGGAATTAATGAGTTGGGGTTTGTTTTTATTTTAACATCTGAGGCCAAAATAGTTTTGTGTTGTTACCTTTCATATAAAAGTAATCTGCATTTATTTTGTATTTTCGCCATGTGGTGGTCTGTTATAGTTATTTGAATAATAATGAAGGCAATTAGATGATACCCTAATGAGTGCCACATAATTCCGAGCCAGTCTGTCATGTAAACGAGGGGCTGTGACCCTCACGGGTTAGGTCTTGTGTCCAAACCTCTGCCAAGGATCCTGCTCATTAGTCAGTGATTGTCTGTTTTCATTCGTTCCTAGAACTAATTTATCTAAGCTTTAAGATTTTTATTTTTCTGTGTCATATTTCAACATGTTTCCTTTTCCGAGATACGAAGTAAAAAAGTCATTCGCCATATGTATCTATTAAAAGTATTTCTTTTTTTTTTTTAAATTAATATATACTTTTTTATGATTAAGGGGCTCTAACCAGTTCTAATAAGGTGAAACTTGCCCCTGCCATGGCTGTCTCATAAAATGAAGCAAACTAAGCCAGAATTCTTTTTTTGCTAATAATTTGTATCGAACTATTGATATTTAAAGTGCAGCTGGTTGACTTCCTGACTGCCCTAATTCTTTCTTTGGAATAGCAACAAGTTGGCTGTTTGTTCTTTATTTTCTCCATTTGTAAAGTTTTCTGTCATTTATTTGTATGTACTGAATAAGCTTATGTAGCTATGACACTTGACAGGATCTCTGACTTCTTTTTTAAAAATTTCTTCAGATAGAGTGGCACGGTACCTGTGGAGGTACCCCGTAGATTATTCCAGGATATCTCAGGAAAATCTGCATGGTATACTATTTCCTTCATTCATTCACTTTAATGAAGCCATTTCAAATGCAGAGTCTGATCAAAACCTGCAAAATCTAATGAAAAAAAAACTATTTATCTCAATGTTCTTGAAATTTATGTGGAGTTTGTATGCCAAAGGAGATTAAAGGAAGACTATAATCATAGTGTTTAGATGCAGTGAAACAATAATCGCATATATGTTTTTACTATTAACTTGTGGATGGTTCTACCGTAAGCTTAATGTTGTCTCATCTTTTGTTTGGTTTTCGATATTTTCCCGTTTGCGTGATGCTATGCCTTTTATTTCCCTACCTTCATAAAGTTCCCTAAGCACACCTTCGGTATGAAGTGTGCCATATAACTGAGCCACAACTAGCTGTCATGATTTGACAGTGTATTTGTCTCTCCTTAGAGATGAAAGACTGAGAAGGGTGTCACGGTAGAAAAACATATCTCAGCATTGTAAATTCCTAATATCGTCAGTCACAGTAGTTTCCTATTATTTCATCGGTGAAAAGCTTGATATTGTCTTTAAGGTAATTTACTTAAGTGCTAAATCACAGCGTACAAGTTTACATAAGATGCTTCAATAAGAAATACCGAATTTATTCCGTATACTCTAATACGCTTCAGACTGTCTCACAATAGCTGTGCAGATGAGTGGGATTGCATTTTGGGAGTCCTACATCTGGGAACACTGCGTGAAAAGATAATTATGGGTAAATGGAGCATTTTTGAGCTAAAAAAGATATTCTTGGAATGAGGAAGAATGAAGAGATATCCTATATTTAGTTTCTTCAAATCAATATTCCATCCTATAAAGTAAAACGCTGCTTTGAAATTATAGTTTTAAAATGACTTTGAAAATGTCCTTGATTATGAATTCTGATTTTATTTAAAATGTCACTTTTAAACAAGGCTCTTGATGTCTTTTAAATTGTGATATATAAAAAGCTAATTCTGTTTTGTATTTGTCGACTTTGGATTACAGGAAATATTTGCAGTAAACTTCAACAATCGTCAAGCCTCAAAGCTTTCATCACAGAAGTCAAATTTTGTGAAAAGTGATTTTAAAGATAGCAAATTTTGTGTCTTTGTCTTCAGTTTGGTTTGCATGATATTTCAAAAGTATTTTTCATTGCTGCCACAAAGGCAGGTGTATTAAGTTTTAATTCCTTAATGTAGAGCGGTGTTTTCCTGATGACATCAAGGTAGGCTATCCATCTCGAATGGGCATTTAGAGCTGTCGAAACACAACTGGGAAAATGAATTTATTCTCGTGTTCAAATTTTGGGAAACTATTGGTTTTCAATAATTTACAAAATATGCATAATATATTCGTAGCACGTGTTAGTAGTGGTCCAAAGTAATTTGTAAATACGTGATAAATGTTTTATAATGTTTTTGTGGTACGTATTATAGATGCTAGTACGTTATCTATTAAATTTTGATAGTATTATAGTAAATAATATTATCTATTATCTAGAAATAGATAATAACCACTGGTTATTGCTACTTCCTGTCCTTTGGGGAAAAAGTTATCATCATGGCTAAAAAGTTGTAGATACGTTTGGGGAGTAGGGGAATTGTTATCGTGGCCAAAGTTTGTTGATATATCTTACAAGCCATTTAGAACAAAGTAGATAACCGGTTAGAACAAACACTATTATTAACGACTGTACCAATTACTTTATGTAAATATATTTAAATGTTTAAAACACAGTAAAAATGGTAACTTCCATGGAGTAGGTCTTTTAAAAGAATGTAAGTGTGTCAAATATGCACACAACACGAAAAAATAATACATTTTCTGGGAAAAATTGTCCTAATCTGCCGGTGATCTGAAGCTCTTCAGCAGGTACAAGAGATGTCTATGCTGATGGCAGGCACAGACACGTAAAGTCTTGAACCTTTGCTGAGGTGCTTTGAATTGGCTGTAGTTCATGTATCCTTCAAATAAAGCCTTGCCATAGTTTTAGGATGACAGTAGCCTTTGGCAAGTGCACCGATCCCAGAGATGCCAAACGTTTTCCAAGCCTACAGCTAACGTGAAAATCTCTTTTCCCATTTGTTTTTCGATCGGTCAAGCTTGCAGTCAAACAACTGAATTCTTTTCAAATGTTGACTGACCAGGCATCTATAGTTCAAGTAATATTTAAAGAGAGGGTAACCAACTGTCTTGTTTAAGTTAATTTGACTGTGATTTATTAACTGTTGAAAAATTTCATGAGTGGAAAGTACCTTTTTTGTAACTAATATAAAACATTATGAAATAAATATTCTAGACTCTTTGTCTTCCTTTCTCTTTACCAATTACACTCTAAGTGTATTAGCACAAAATTAACATTTATTTCATTGACCTTTTTAATTCATTGCATTCGGGTTTGTACTTTTTTCTTATTTTTTTTTTCTACGGTAAATGTAAGATTGCAGTTACTAAAGTCAGCAGTTTCAGTGGAAACGCTGGTGCGCTCATTAAAAGCGCTGCCAGGTGTTGCCAGCCCCAGGTGTCAGCCTGCTGGATCGTCAGATATAAATAACACTTATGGAAAAATTGCAGTCTAACTAAAAGTAAAACTAGTATCCTGTGATTTGGTTTGTTACTTACTAGCTGCTAACGTGTAGGCCAAATGAGAGAGCGTATGCCCCTTCTTTGAAGATATAAATCAGACTAATGTCTGCCTCATTACCAGAAGGCTGTTCCACAGGTATCCCGGCAAAATAGAATTGAAGTGCTGGGTTGCACTCCAATACTATCTGCCTATTTCTTTGATTTTTAAAGATTGTTCCTGTCTATAACCAAGCTATTTACAAAAAGTGGGATTCCTTGACTGCTAAATTTTTACCTCCTCTGAACCTTATAAATTATTTCCTGTGGATTTTAAGGGGCATCTAGATGAAAAACAATTCAGAACAGTGATAGCAAAAAAGTCACATGCAGTAAAACCACTGGAGTCGGGGAGGAGAGGGGAAGAGAAAGAGAGACAGAGTTTTACCCATCTCCCCTTTTTCTCATGAGTCAGTATTTTGGGACTCAAAAGTGCAGGAAATATTGCTGTCAGCCGAGGGACTACAATTTTAATAAAATAAATGACATTTGTTAAGCTTTGCAAAAGATTTTGAAAACTTTGGAAACCTTTATGAGTTTTAATATTCTTTTCCGTAGTACATACTTTTTATTTACCACGAGCCCTCTATTCTTGCTTGAAGGTTGGAATATATTTCCTATACTTGTATTTTTCACAGCAGAAGTCTGAATCTTACCTTGACTGGCACAGCCCTGCCTTGGATGTAATGCAAGAGCACTGAATTTCAAGAAAAGAACATGTTTTGAATGTCCTGTGTGATAGATAAATGTGAATGTTCTCGGAAAGTGTGGTCGTGTAGCAGACAGAAGCACGAACGGCAGTCAGTAGACTTTTGAACTCTGTAGGAAGGTGAAAGAGGTTAGATTTCAAATAGCCAGATGATTCAGTTCAGTTATGAAACACAGAGTCATAGAATCGTAAATTGCCTTCTTTGGAAGGGACCTTTCAGATCATCTAGTCCAACCATCAACCTAACTCTGGCAAAAACCATCACTAACCCATATCTCCATAATGTTCTACAATTAAATATTCATATAGATTGGAGAGCCGTCGTGTCTCTATCCTGCCTCAGAAGTGTGTCTCCTGTAACAGAAAACATTCATGGGCACTTAGAGGACTTTAAAGACTGTAAATAACTTCTCAGACATGCAATGTTCTTGAGATAAAAAATTCTTAAATGGGTAATTCTGCTGGGATGGGCTTTGCCTCAGGGTAACCTTAGTAACGCCTCCGTATAACCGATACACAGGTGGCTGCTGCTAGTAGCTTGGGGACTATCGGCTGAGAGGGGAACCTCAAAAGCAAGATGGGCCAAGTCTAAGCAGTTTTGATGTAATAAGAAATAAAAATGAAGTTTACAAAGTATACAAGGCGTAGACTTAAAAAATCGTAATGTCAGTGGCAATGTTGAAATAGCTACTTAGAGTGTTACACTCTCTTCGCAAAAATTGCAATTATAACAATATTTCTACCATTCTTTGCATTCTCCTGTTGGCATACTTCACGTAGATCGTATCTACTAGTTTTAGCATTTCACAGAATTGTCATTCCATGTGTTTGTTTAAGAGTTTTTGTCTTGGAAGTTGCCTAACCACGTATTCTGCTACTTTTCAGTGATTCTTGTTTGAGTGACACCGTAGGCTGTTTTTCATTTAGGTTGTCTCAACTTACCACTGTAAAATTCTATCAGTCTTGTGATGATTGCAGTTATACCTGGAGGTTAAGAACCGAACTTACAGATAATAACGTAAATGGGGAAAAAAAGTGACGATACAAGTAGAAAAATGTAGTTTTGATGTCATTACTGTGGAATACCTGTAAAAGATGCAGTTGCCCAAAATTTGTAAAAGATATAGTTGGCATATAGTTGGCTAAAACTTACCAGAGTTGTGATGGGGCAATGAACAAACAGACAGGGAATTTCAAGGTTTAAATTACACCTAGAATCATACAAGTCTTCCTTACAAAACCCTCCTCCATTTGTCCATTGACTTACTATAAGGAAAATGAAGCTCTTTCCTATGTGAGAATTAGGATCAATCAGTATTCTCAATATTGCCTGATCCACAAAATGTCCAATGCTTACAGCAGTCTCGCTATCTTAGAATTCATAACATACTCGCTTTTACCATATATTGTCATGAGCTAGTAAATGGAAGTAAAAATATATTTATTTTCACACTTCTACCTACGGGTTAGCTTATCTTCTAGACTGGCATTTCATGTCTGATATCTTGGTTTGTCTAAGCTTTCTAAATATTTTGGAAACACGTGGAAAGTTCCTATAGATTTCTTTACCTTTCTTCTTACTGACAGCAGTCCTCTTTAATGGCAGTTGCCTCCACCAAGAAAGTTGTGGAGCCCTAAATCCTTTTGTCTAACCCTTACTGCACCATCTTTTCGAAGAGTGATGTTCTGGTCATAAATAACATTTGCTTCTTTCACCCAAATTAGTTTCTGCCTGTTTCATTATGTTTCAATCAGCCATCCATCATTATCTTTATGAATGACCCGAACGGTGCTTTTACACTGAAGAAATAACAAGCTTTTAAACAAATTAATCCAAAATAAATACTGTCTATGTGGTGTTAACATGACAGAAATGTTTTTCTCTTGGAATTTCAGCTGCGGTAATTTCTGGGAAATGCTTTATTTGGCTTTCCATACCTAATGTTTTCAGAGTAATTGCACAGCTTTGGTGAATGGTTTTGGGTAAGCCTCTTTCCAGATGTTAGCAGGGCCAAATTTTATGTCTTATATTTGAGCTAGGTTTTTAATAGGTGTGTTATCTTTAAGGATTAAACCGTGTAGCGAATGGTTAATTGAATATATAGTTTCAGATTGAATACATTGTTTCAGCATCATCATACCTTATGAAACTTTACTAAAAGTACATGTTTTTTGATTATTCCAATTAGCAGCCGTGTGAACTGTTTACACATTAGCCAGTAAAATACAGTTTCAATTAACAGGCATGAAAAAACTTAATAGCAGAGTGGAGGGGTGAAATAAACTTCCATATTTTCATGTTTGTAGAAAATTGTGAGTCTCCTAAAACCAGTCACAGAGACTAGAGTAAGGTCTTTTGGATCCCTGACTGGTTTCTGCAGCCTCTCCCAAAGTGCTATCAGAGTGCCTCCGCACTGGGCAGGGGGACACGAAATCAGGGAAGGCCCATTACAGGGATGTGTTTGAACTCTTAAACCGGAGAAGCATTTGGTGTCACCAAATCTGGAACTTGTAGCACCTTATGGGGGACAAGCAGCTGTGCGTA
The DNA here is from genome assembly GCA_009819605.1 of Sterna hirundo. Classification (NCBI taxonomy): domain Eukaryota; kingdom Metazoa; phylum Chordata; class Aves; order Charadriiformes; family Laridae; genus Sterna; species Sterna hirundo. Next base: position 4,294,041 of record CM020441.1, read on the forward strand.
TTCCTTGAAAGAGCAATGTCTCATCGTTTTATTTTAAGAAACAGCTATTAAGACAGAGGCAATACTAGCTTGCATTTTTGTTGTATTTCAGTGATTCCAGGATTTTTCTAGGATGTGGGAAACCCAGGTTCAGCATCTTCTTAATCTTAAGTTTAAAATCTGTATCTTTCAAGTCTGTACAGACAGAGAGTATCTCTGTACTAAAACTTACTTATGCTTACGTCGAAGTTTGAAATAACCAAATAACCAAACCATGGAAAAATTGTTCCATCTCTTAATCAGAAGGTTATATTATAAAATACTTTCCAAGGGAGTTAGTTAATTATTTAAAAGCTTATATGGTGAACTTCGTGAAGTACAATGAGAAGTTTTACTTGTCAATGCACCTAGCAGCAATTAACATTATATATTGACTTACAATGTGGACGGACTTCACCTGGAGAAATTGAATTTCCATAACCCAGCAGGCTATTGTATTTTTCTGGTGCAGGAAATAATAGTTTTCTCCCAGTAGAACTAGGCTGTGGCAGTAGAAGACCTACAATATCTGTAATACCTACAGGTGTACCTTTGACTGTCGCACAAATAGTTTAAAAATTATTTTGGCCAAAGCCAGGTTGATTTGCAAGGAGTTCTAATAGTCTAATACCAGTAGAGATAACTGTTTAATTCACACGTAACTTTATAAAAAAAAAATCATAAAATGTATTTAATTAGATTCACTCTTGCGAGCAAAAAGAACGTGAGATGGAAGTTCACAGATTAGCAACTTGGTTTTGCCTGTCATCACTTGGCGTTATTGCAGGCGGTATTAGAAACTAGCCTCAGTAACACCTCCGTCTCTGGAAAACATTTTTTTCATATGTGTTTGCAGCTGAAGCCTGCTGCTGTTGCTTTCAAGTAAATAAGACACTAAAACTTGAAATATAGTTTGCTTGTTTAGCTGTGTAAGGTGTTATATATTGCACTGATAAATGTCAGTGATGTGTTGATAGTTTGACTTTTCTGTTTGTTTTTTTTTTTGTTTTTAAGTCATGCTAATTCTTTGATGAAAGGTATTTCGTTTCTCCGTATTTTTTTTTTTTTCATTTCCATCCTTTTCTTTCTACTTTATACATTCCTTTCCTTAGAGGACTGATCCTTGGCTTGTTTAGCTAGAAAGCAAGGAAAGCTAAAATTAGGGGTATTGCAGCAAAGTTTTTTCTATCTGGAAAATATATTCTACCAGGTACGGTAAGTCCACTGTGTCTTAAACGGGTTCACCCGTTTCAGAGCAGCCCTGAAGAAAAGACATTTCAGCCCAAAGAACAGTTACACAGTGTGTGATACCTGGTTTGTGGTTACAGAAATAGATGAGTTTAATATCTGGTTTTAATGAGCTATGGTCCTTCCTTATCTTTCTTTAAATATACGTGACTTTATAAGCGTGAATTTTTCAAATCTACTTAAAAGATACAAGGCTGGAAAGTTTGCCCGTAGCGCACATGTATTACTGCAGGTGAATCATGGAAACGTCTAGGTTGGAAGAGACCTTTACGATCACTGAGTCCAACCATTACCCTAACACTGCCACGTCCACCACTACCCCATGTCCCTCGGCACAACGTCTGCATGTCTTTTAAATACCCCCAGGGACGGCGACTCCACCACTGCCCTGGGCAGCCTCTTCCAATGCTTCACAACCCTTTCCGTCAATATATTTTTCCTACCATCCAGTCTAAACCTCCCGTGGCACAACTTGAGGTGCTTCCTCTTGTCCCATCGCCTGTTCCTTGGGAGAAGAGCCCGACCCCCCTGGCTACCCACTCCTTTCAGGGAGCTGTAGAGAGCGAGAAGGTCTCCCCTCAGCATCCTTCTCAACTTTACCGTTCTTCATGGGGAAGAGCCGTGAAGCTCTCCCTTCTTTTTGAACTGTCTCCAGCCACTTAAGAGGAGGTACAGCAGGTTCCCAGACCCAGCAAAGCCACCCCCCATCCTGCGTGGTGCGGTTCAGAGACAGCAGCACTCCCCCTGCAACCCAACGGCAGTGGGAAGTCACACCTTCCCTTCACCCCGGCTTCACCACTGTGTTTGAGCCCTCATGTAGAATCCAAATTTTGGCATGAAAAATCACTGTTCACCGTAACTGGTTATTATAATACAGAAATGCAAAATATCTGAGCATTCTGTATATCAGTTGTATTTAAATCAAAGTAACCTTTCTAATCTTTAGACTGCTATTTGTAGACACTACACGGTGTAGATGGAGATAAGGCAATACCTCATCATGATGTTAACTCTAAAGTCTGGGGATATCTCAGCCGCCAGAAAAATGTCGATATCCTGATGTGACATTCCGAGTGCAGTGTCCTGCTTGAATTATTAAGCAGCTGTCTTCACTGTCAGTGATGCTGTTTAAAATATTTCATAACTATAAGAACTTCAAGCCCTTAAACAAGGAATTAAATTATGTCCATGTACCTTATTTAGGAAGTTTAATCTTGCAGTTATGAAATGGTGCATGTGTATTTTGAAATCACCTCTCAAAATAATGGTATCAGAAAGATACTGTCCATACATGCTTTTGGAAAAAAATATCTGATGTAAAAATGTAAGGCCACCCTTTATTGTTTAACAAATTTTATGAAGTAATATAAAGTGATATAGTCTGTATGGTTTTATGCTATATTGACATTTTGTCTCAGCGACTGGTATTCCAGAACACATCTCTCGAGCTTGTTACTGAGCATTACTTTTTGTTTTTCTGCAAATGACAGTACGATTTTGCTTGTTTTGAATTAAATCTTTTCTCACAATGCAATAGCAGATGTATTTCCCTCCCTATGGAGGCAAATCCATGTATCGGGTTTCCCTGTATCGATTTGTATCTAAGCCTTTTTCAATGCATTTGGCTTTAACTTTTATTATAACAGCTTACAAGGCAACCACGGGACATGCCCGTAAGACATTCTACCCTAATTTGAGACAGTCCAAATAACCCCAGTCAATAAATAACAGCAGCCGGGCATGGACTGCAGAATATTGTGGGAAAATATGCACCATGGTTTTCACAGTTTGCTTAGAAAAGAATTATGTAAATTTTGAAAAGAAAAGAACAAACACTATGTCTTTTTTCTGGTTTGTGAAATGAGAACGTTTGAAGAGGTGGTAATAACCCATGTATGAACTACAGCAAAACAAAGCCGTGTTTGACCACGGTCGAATAGCAGATCATGTTTTTGTGAATTTTTTTCATATTTAGACATTACCCTCAAGTAACTTTCTTAGGTTCTAAGACAAACAAGTTTTTCAGCCCAAATATTCATGTTGCTGATACAAAATTCCTTTATAGATAAGCGCAAACGTTGCTGTGGACAAGACTGATTAGTCAGGCTGAATAAGTGTTATTGCTGGAGGTCTTGGATAAAACAACGGAACAATAATAACAATGTTAACACTTACCCTCTTATCAAAAGACTATATTTAATTCAGTGTACAACTATTCGTATCGTAAGTGCAAATGCAAAACTTGCATTTGTATTAGCAGAGGTAAAGTAATTACCACCTCTAGTTAAAAGGGGACTGTTCATTCATCTCGATTTGTGTGTATCTATTTACTGATAAAGCATCCAACCACTATTCTAGGTTTTAGGCAAAAGCAGCCATGAATGGATAAAAATCCCCAGTTTCCTGTGAAGACGTTACTTCTGTCTGTCTCTTTGCGAGCCACCACTGGGTTAACTCATGTTATGAGAGTATGATTCACAGCCATATCTACTTGCTTTCTCAAATCAAAGTTTTAAAGTATATTCAGTAAAAATAGGTAGAATAGCAGGTTGGCATTTCAGGTTCTGTTTCTTAGTTTATTATTTTTTTTTCTTTTACTACAAAATAAATTCCATAGCCACTAATTAATATTTTTAATTTTGACAAAACTAAAATTGCTTTGAGAGCCCAAATGTCTCGCTCTTCTGTTGAGTCCTGTACATTTAGATAAAAACGTAAGTAACGATATAGAAAATGCTTATTTTATTTGTCTTATAGCAGAAATTTATACATGAATGAAATTTTTAATTTCTGAGGTTTTAGATCTTTTTTATATAATTTTAAATTTCCAGTTCAGAATTATCTTTTAGCTGTATTGTTAATAAACTATGCATTGTGTTAACAACGGTGCTTTTTGACAAGTGAAGCTCTTTTTGTTATTATGCTGAGAAGACAATGATAGGTTTGACTTCTGTTTTCACTTCTGCTTTTTAAAAAACAGTTTAAGAAATGAAATGAATGAAAGACATCACAAGGGAAATGAAAATCATTTCAGTGCCTAAAATGTGAACTTACATATTTTGAGTTGAGTATGTATTGAAATTGTAAAATTCATAGAATATGTTGGACACAGAATTGCTGATAATGATGTGTAGGTGAGAAAAAGAAAAGCCAACTCTCCTTGGTTCTGCCGACTGAGTGTATCTAACACAGCCTGGGATCCAGCAGTTTGACAGTGTTCGAGGATTTCAAGATGTAACAGGTTTGAAGGGATTGAAGCAGATTGGGACCAGACCACCGATGGCTCCAACTGCCTGGCTCCTGAAGGAGGTAGCAGACCCCCAGGGACTGGACCTGGACCAGTGGTGAGCAGTGTGGGGGGCTGGGAGCTGGGCTTTTCCGCAGGGAGAAACAGGATGAAACAGCTGTGAATGGAAGGAAGGCACTGAAAGGAGAGCAGCCTAGTCTTACCCACCTTTCGGCTCAGGCAGGGTTATAGAGTGGCTGGAGAGCTGCTCTGAAGAAAAGGACCTGGGGGTGTTGGTCGACAGCCGGCTGAATGTGAGCCAGCAGTGTGCCCAGGTGGCCAAGAAGGCCAACAGCATCCTGGGCTGTATCAGGAACAGTTTGGCCAGCAGGACTGGGGCAGTGACCGTCCCCCTGTACTGGGCACTGGTGAGGCCCCACCTTGAGTGCTGTGGACAGTTTTGGGCCCCTCACTACAGGAAAGACATTGAGGGGCTGGAGCGTGTCCAGAGAAGGGCAATGGAGCTGGTGAGGGGTCTGGAGCACAAGTCTGGTGAGGAGCGGCTGAGGGAGCTGGGGGTGTTCAGCCTGGAGAAAAGGGGGCTGAGGGGAGACCTTCTCACTCTCTGCAACTGCCTGAAAGGATGGGGTAGCCAGGGGAGGTCGGGCTCTTCTCCCAAGGAACAGGCGATAGGACAAGAGGAAGCAGCCTCAAGTTGTGCGAAGGGAGGTTTAGATTGGATGGAAGAAAAAAATTATTGACGGAAAGGGTTGTGAAGCATTGGAAGAGGCTGCCCAGGGCAGTGGTGGAGTCGCCATTGCTGGAGGTATTTAAAAGGTGTGTCGATGTGCTTAGAGACATGGTTTAGTGGTGGACTTGTCAGAGCTAGGTTAATAGTTGGTCTTGATGATCTTTAAGGTCTCTTCCAACCTAGACAATTCTGTGATTCTATGATTAAGTCAGAAAGTTTCTTTTCGCTGTGCCTTCCTTGGTCACCGTTTAAAATCTGAGTCTGAACTGCATGGGGACTGAGTATTCACAGTAGCGAGGAGACTGAACAGGAGATACCTGAACCGTACAAATTGCTGGAGAAAGGCGCTTCTCATGAATCCTACTTGGACTTGAAATTAGCCTGTAACTTTGTATTAAGCACATCTGTGGAATTAGTAGTCATGGCCTAAAGACCTTTCCAGGCTTCAGATGGAGGTGGTCAAATCACTTTTTTTCTGCTTGAAATCTAATTCCACCTTTACTGATGTCAAATGCAGAAATCAAGTGTCACAGGTGTCTTAAGATTCATGAGAGCAAAGAGGGAGCCGGACTCCGTGAAAGTTGGAATCCTGGTGTTCATTTTTGTTTCTGTATTTTGCATTCAAGAGAAACTGAATAAAGTGAGTCAGGAGTATGGAGAGCAAGGGCCACAATCTCTCTAAGGCTTGGACTCATTGCTAGGCTGCGGTCATACTTCTTTCTCCTCCCCACCCTGTTTCTGCAGTTTCAGATCTTTTAAAGCATATGTAATTTTAATGGAAAACACAGGCAGCTGCTTTCATAGATCTGGAGAATAATTGAGGCTGGGAAGGGCCTCCAGGGGTTTAGTCCAAGCGCCTGCTCAGAGCAGGTCTAATTAAATCAGGTTTCTCAGGGCCAGGTCCACTTGAGTCTTGAAGACTTTCAAGGAGACTCCAAAGCAGCTCTGGGCACATTGTTCTAGAATTTGACCTTCCTTTGTGATATAACATTTTTTTTCCTAGTATCCAATCCAACTTAGATCTATTGCCTCTCATTCTATCCCTGTGCACAGACAAAAAAAAATAAAGATTATGTTCAGAAAAGCTTTAAGAAATTCAGAAAATGTGTAACTTTAAAAGTAAAGCTATAATTGAGTGAAGAACTGTGATTAGACACGTGTGTGCCTGTGCGTGCCATTTTGATGCCTTGATACAGTTGGTATGGGGAAGATTCTAGATATAACCAGCCAGATACTTCTGTTTGCTGCTGCTGGGAAAAGAAATGATGAGAAAAGTCTGAGACTAAGTTAAAAGAATGCAATCCTTAAACAATATCAACATAGACCTTCTATAGCTTTGTCCTCACCCCAGCCCCAAGCCAGACCTTGGGTTGACTGGGATTTTCTTCTTACCCAGACGGTCTTTGGGTGGCTGCTGAAGTTCCCCAAGCAGAGATATGTGGAATGGGCAAAGGGCAGTTAACACCTTGCAAAGCTCTCAGGCTTTCCGAGTGCTCGTTAAAATCCAAAAGAATAAACTGTAGATACTGGTAATTCAAAATTCACTTTCCACTGGCTTTATAATATAACACCTGTTAACCCAATGATGCCGAACTAGATTTAATTAGTGTAGGGGCTTTGTCCAAAGCCCCAGGATTGGTAGGATAGAAGAATAACTCCCTTTAACAGTTAACATACAAAAGTGCATATTTGCAAAAATGTTTTAAAGCAATAATTATAGTGCATTTTTTTTAATTTTAAAATTGCTTATGAGGTATATTTCCTAATTACTTTTAAGTATTTAAAATTATGCATACAAAGAAATGAGCTTTTCTAGAGGAATAATTCCCAGGCAACCAATTTCTTCCTGTAATTTACCCAACAGAAAATGCTATTGCATTTAATTGGCTGGGTTTTTTTACCAGTTATGACATCGAAATCCTGGTTTTGAGTTGTGTAGATGCTGGTCTCATTCTTTTCTGAGGACAAAGAAGCTTCATACAATCTATAAAAAGGCAAAAATTTGATGAGGAATTTTTTTTCAGGAAAGAAAAGTGAAATGGCCATCTGATAACGGCTCCTCAGCCAGAAGTTAAGGCTTCTCCTTCCTTTGGCTTCTAGGAAATCCGCACGCTTAGGGCAAAGCAAATTTAGTGTCCAAACACCCGGTGTGCTTGCTGGAGTCCTTTTTCCAAGGGCAGTTCTAGGTCATTCAACCCTGCAGTTCCTAATGGAACTCTTTATATCACCTCGGTGTGACAAAACCTGTCTTAAGACAAGACTTGAGTACTGTCCTGGATATAAAAGCAGAATCGGTATTTGAAGGGTTCATAAAACACCACATCAGATACAGCTGATGTTTTCAAATCTGAGAAATAAAAAGAATACAAATGAATGCAAGCACTAAAAAGAACTATTTGATGTATCGACTGTATCAGCTTTTTAAATATGTGTAAGTAAAATCTGCTCTGGTTTGGGGACAACTTTCTGATAAGGACTTGAACGCTAAAGCTGAGAGGGTGGGAAGCAGCCAGATGGGAGGTGGTTCTGGGAGCCAGGAGAGCCAATAAGGGCAATGCATCCTTCTTTTAGAAGGCCACTCCTTAGCTGTAACAGGAAAAAAAAAAAAAAGTCTTTCAAGGATCAGAGGCTTTTGAAACTATAGAAGATGGACAGTGTGACAGGTTTTTTCAGGGAAAAAGTTAAGTATGTAATTAACGTTGTGATTCAATTTAGAGTTGGACTTGTAACATGGTGTATATTGATTAGTACATCTAAGTTTCAAAGCTCCTGGCTTTCTATTGCTTTTTCAGTAATCCGTTTCTCACAAAAACATATTTTATTTTTACGTCAAGTGGAATCAGGCAGACAGATGTTGTCAGGTCAGGATATTTACTTCTGCAGCACCGGAAAAGACGTGAACTGGCATGGGCTGTGTGAGAGGGGAAACCAGAACAGAAGTGACTGCACCAGACCTTTCTCAAAAGAAAGGAAACCATTTACTCTGCTGCCTCGTATAGCTACTGGGACGTAGAGACTGTCTCTTTGTACGGTCTTAAACAGAAGCAATACAAGGAAAAAAAGGTATATTTTGCTGTCCCTTAGTTGCCGTCTAAATTAAGTGGATTTGCTTCTCATCTGCGGTGCACACAGTTCCCACAGCTCAGCTGATCTGTCATGTGTTGTTAAACCAGTAAATTATTTATGCACCTAAGCCTGCAAGCTAATGCAGACCAGTGTAAGAAGAGTTGAATCTACCCAAGACAGATTTAATTACAAAATAATGTAAAGGTTTTGAATTCTTAGCATAAGCCAGCTGATTTTGAGGCTGAGCTAGCATTTAGAAGACGTAACAAGAATGTGGGCACAGATTATTAAAAATTATCCTGCAGAGTATTTTGTAGTCTTGAAGAAGCATGACTTGCATTTGATTTTAATTTCATTACACGCCAATAATTCCATTGCTCTTCCCAAAAAAGGTTTGTAGAGAAGAGGAGAGAGCAGTGTTTGATACTAATGTAAAAGTCTTTATAGTCTAAGTACTTGTCTAATATTCCTGGGGGTGTTGTGGGAAAGAACCCTCCTCATTGTCAGAAAAAAAAAAAAAAAAAAAAATTAAATTCAAAATTGCGGTGTTCTTGAACAACTTGTAGAAAATTCATTACTAGCAGAATAAATGCAGAATATTCACAAAGAAAAAGACACAACTGAAGCCCTCATCTTACCTGGCGGGGTTTATGTAGCTGGCAACTGACTGCCAGACTTCCGTGGCAGCACCACAGCTCTTTGTTCTGGCTCTTACAGGTTAATTTGGCATTTGAGAATACACAAAACTAAAGACGAGTCACCCCATCTTATCTTTTTTTTTGCCCGACTACTATGTGAGCTCTGTCAAAGCAAGCTCAAAGCAATATTTCTGTCACTTTTTGCCTTCCTTGACAATATTTGTGTCAGTGCATCATACAGCAATTGAACATAGCCTTTTCCCCAGGCTATAAATTCCATCACCTTACGCATATATATTTTTATATATTTTTTTTTTCAGATTTTTTTTATCAGGTCCTAGGAAACTCAACTTAACAAACTTACTACCATTGGGAAAAGGAAAAAAATGAACTGGAATCGAAAGATGAAAACTTTTCCGGCTTTCAGATCTCTCAGTATCAATTACATAGACCAGTCCAAAACAACACCTAGCTTAAAAAAAAAAAAAATAAAAAATTGGAAGAACTTTTCTTTGTTGACACGGTGGCTGGATAATACTGCATTTTGCATTCTCAAACAAGATCAGTAAGCACAGATAGAATCGGGAAATTACCTGATTGGCTTGTGCAAATAGAAGTTCTTCCGTGGCTAGGTAGTGTACACATACATTTTGTCTTGAAATTCTGTCACATAAAACTTTATTATTCTTTTTTTCTTCCAGTTATTTATGCAACTATTTTTGTACTGAGAGAGGGAGAACAGAACTTTCTATCTAAATTCTCCGCATTATTATTTTTTATGTTTTAATATTCTTACACAGTGTCTTTGTTCTCTGTTCTTCAGTGAGTTTTCAGTGTAGTGGGCAATTGTCCTCACCATTTTCTGAACTGTACAGTCTGATTCTTGACATTGAGAAACTATAACTGCAAATGTTTTAAATTAAAGATTAATATATATATAACAGTATTGGGACATACTATCTATTATTCTCCGTATTGTTTCGCACACATTTCTACATCTGATTTGGCTGGATCTGCGTACTGAATTAAGATAATCATTGAACTCTTTGTAGTCTTTCTGGGTAGTTTAAAACACTAGAAATTGTTTGGATGGCTTATTTTTCATTCTCTTCTGAATTAATCAACTTTAAAGATTATTTATTATTAACCTCGTAATGCACCATACATTTTTGTGTCTTTGAATTTTTTTTATGATAAGCTTCTCTTGAGTAATTAAAACCAGCAGTTACAAGAAGCAGAGATGCAGAACGGTTGTTTAGAACTTTCCTGTTTTGTCTTTTGGACATTCAACTTATGACCACTTGAAATCCATTTTCCTCAAAGACTGTATATTGAGAACCTGTTTTTTTTTTTTTTTCCAGTGGTAGCATAATTCTGTAAGAGTCTCCTCACAGTTTGGCACATAACTTTTGATGAGATGAACTGCTATTCTAGAGTATGTCTTCAGAATTTATATGGTTTCTGAATTTTGCTGAGTTTCCACTTTTAGGCATTATTCCCATTCTTTGTTTATTGCCGGCACTCTGTTTCTATTCTGCTTAAAACTAAAGCCATCTCCTCTGTAATAAAAGAATAGGAGAGAGAAAAACTGTTACCGACTGCTCTGATGGAACATAGGAAATGATGATTATCTGCAAACCCATCGTACTTGTGGGGTGGCTCTTCTAAAAGAGAGTGGGAGCCCTTTGCCATAGAGCATTGTTCACCTGGTGCACCCACTTCATTCCACCTGGTGACTCTACTAATGATTTTATAAAAAACAAATAAGGCCAAACCTGCTGTTAGCCTTATTAAAAACAATTAAATATTACTCTTAATGTTCTTTAGAAAAAAAATCAATATATCTTCTCACAGAATGCAGACTCTTGAATACAAGCTCAATAATTACCCTTGTATGTCTACTATTTAAAGCAATCAGATTTGGTATATTTTATATGGCAATTTTGCAAAGGAGAAAAAAGATCTTTTTTAAACAAAAACAACGACCAAACAAACTTTGAAAGCAGAAAATTTCACTTTTCTAGATAGAAATTGCTATTTTGTTGAAGGAAACGTCTGATGTGACCTTAAACTATTGTTACTAGGACCCAATAAGAAAAAAAATAATGATTTCACTCAAGTCTAATCAGTGTGTGTATCATTCAAAGATGCGTACAGCATCCTTGATGTGTATTTCTTTCTGAATTGCATGATTTCAGTGGATTTATTTGCATTTGCTTTCCTATTGTGAGATGTGTACAACTCAGGGACAATTAGTAATAAAGAAACATTAAGTACCAGAAATTAATCTCCTCAATGGTTCCTGATTTATTTTTTTTTTTTTTTTTAGCCTGGAGGGTTAATTTTATGGCTTTAGAGCAATCATTATTTATCATCTCTTGGTTTACGGGAAAGAATTAGAGTTATTAGCTATTAAATTATCCATGAAAATTTGACACTATACTAGACCAAACAAACCCTGGGGCTTGCTGATTTTCCCAGTATGAAACATCTGTGACTTCAGCTAGAGAGAACTTAACATTGTCTAATTAGATTTCTAAGATTTATAAGGCTCAACCACTCTATTATTAGAAACTTGAAAATTGGAGCAAAAGTTGCAACTTGCATTTACTGAAGATTATTTAAAAACATTTTTAACCGCGCTGTATGTTGCTAAATACTACTAGCTCGTAATTGGGGAAGATTACCAGATCATGTATTATAGTCTAACAACAGGAGTTCAGGAAAAAAATGCGCTCCCTGCAATTGTAATAAGTTGCAGCCCTCGACTTCAGTAATTAAAAATACTTTATTGAAAATGCTGCACTAATTATACGTTTATTTTGATATTCTAATTGAACTACAGTTTATATTCTCTCAATGCGGTCTGCTGAAGCAAAAAATCAAGTTGGCGTATTTTCTGTTCTACAAAATTATCACTCATGGGCAGTGAGGGATAATCATCACTCCTCAGCACAGAAGAAACGGTTTTGTATGGGCTCTGATCTCAAGCCTGACAGACAGTGAATTAGGCACTCTTCTGTCTCTTTCTTTGGAGTCAATATTGCTTAAAAAGTGGTAATTAGAGATCGCATTGCATCTTCCATTATTGGATCTCAAAATGCTTCAGACATTTCAATCTGTTAAAATTAAAATAGCATTGTAACATAATCATTATTGCTGTATTAAAAAAAAAAAAAAAAAAAGAGAACATTATGTTTGCAAAGAACTCAGAAGTTAGGAAGGTGAGGAATCGGAGTTATTCCTCCACTCTTAGTTTGTGCCGTTCGCATTCGGATTACAGCAATCTTTAGTTACAGGATCCCTTTCTTATTCAGTACACAAAATAAATACTGCTTGGCTAAGGAGCAGCTTTTCAATATTTTGTCTTCTCCTTGTCCATTGCATTGCCCCATATATTATTTACTGTAGTCTATTCAGTTCCCGCTCTAAAGAAGAAATGATTAATTTCCTCAAGAGTTCTTCGGTGGTGCTCATCACTACTCTATCTGAGTTTTTCACAAACACTAATTAATCTTCATAACATCCTTTTGGGTGAGGGGTGGAATTGACCCCCATTTGTAGAACGGAAGCAGAATTACTGAGAGCGTAATGTCACAGATCTCCATAACATGGGTAACATTTACTACTTCGTTTCTAGAGTCCTGAGTACTACACAAATGTCGATATTCACAGAAAATTTGTATTCAATTTCATTTAATTTGTAAAAAAGAAACATATCTGCTAACAAGACCACATCACTAAGTCAGGTAATAAGAAAAGAAAAAAAAAAAGCCTACACTTTAGTTAACACTTTTTAGCATGGGCACAAAGTCGTATTTGTACCTTATTTTTCTTTGGGAACATTTTTAAACTTTTATGACTAAATATTTCCAAAAATTTTTATCTTAAATAAAAGCCTCACTATATAACGATTTTAGCCAGAATGAATTACGGTAGTAAAGCTCGAAGGGATTGAAGAGGCAGTCTTATTAAAGGGAATTGTCTTGTGATTTTAATAACAGGTGGTAATTCCAGGTTTGTTTGCTATTACATTAATTAATATTGAAAAGAATGACAGAATTTATACAACTTCTCCAGTACCATATAGAATCATCGTATCATAGAATCATTCAGGTTGGAAAAGACCCTTGGGATCATCGAGTCCAACCATCAACCCCACACTACAAAGTTCTCCCCCGCACCATATCCCACAACACCACGTCTCACCCCAGAGTGAGTCTCTCCTACTGATCCAGTGCTAGAGACAGGTTTAATCAGATCTCGTTCTAAACCGTAACCGCCCTGCTTAAACCACTGAGCGTTTTTTGCTTGCAAAATGGTTTTGTCCAAGTACGCTTCCCAAATAGATAACGTACTAGTCAGACCTTCTCTACTTACAGTACTCTGTCTATCTCCATCAGTTGCGAAGGATCCCGTTCTTTGAGTTCAACTGCGGGCAGGGTAAATCCAATTTGACAGCGGCATTTGAAATTTGGGTCACGTTTGTAGTGCACGGACGTCTTTGCTGACCACGATAGAGGTTCCCTGAGAGTGCCTAACGCTCAGCCCCGTGTATGCCATTCGGAATTTGGTTTCCAACAATGTTTGTAAGCTCGCAAGTAGGAAAAGGCAAATATAAATGGTCTATTTCGCCTTAAAACCTCCCAGTTTCCAACTTTCAGCTTACGGCATTTCTTGCAATTTATGTGGTTTGACAGTAAGTAAAGAGATCCTAATCTGACCATTACAAAACCATTTGAATGTTATCTATATCGGTCCATGATTACTTTTTTATATGCTGATGTTTTTCTGTTGCCTTCTAGGTTTATATACAAATATCTGTAAAATAACTTTATTGCTTTCCCTTTCTTATGTAAAATTAAATAGTGCAATTTAACATAATTTCAAGATCCCATTGCAAGCCTGTAGTCAAGTGTGGTCTACTCTAGGATGGGGATTTTGAGTGGAAGCCGTATTTTCCATACGCATAAAAAATTTAAAAGCACAAGTGCTAAAGCTCTTTGCCGTCGTCACTTTTCTGCTCACTCGTGATGTATCCACTTTAGAGCAGAAAATAAGAAGGGCACAGTAACTGTGGGTGTGTTGGCTTGCAGCGCTCCCTCGTTTGCTCTCAGAGCTCGGATGTATTATTATACAGCTGTGCTGGTGTCTAGTTTTCCAAATTTCGTATCACGTTTCCTTCCCTGTGAAATATGCCAGTTGTGCTGCAGCTGAAGTGATGAAGCGACGTTAACATTACGTGTAGATCTGAAGGAGATAGGTTAAAATGAAGAGGCGATGCCCTCTGCTTGCTGGCATGCAACAGGATGTGAACAGATGTAATAAATACTGTACAATAAATATTAGAGAATACCAAGTTTTTAAATTTTGCTTTATGAATATGTTTTCAGAAAGTCTATCATCTGGAACATAATAACTTGCATTTATTGTCCCAGACCTATTATTGCACACTTATTGTGCATGATTACAACAAAATAATCGAGACATTATTTTAAATTAATTAGTATAACCCATTGCCCTTCATCCCTGTATCCTTTGAGGACCTGCTAGCTAAACCATTCATTTTTAAATTGCAAATCAAATTTATTTTTAAGAGTAACTGATGTTCTGTTTGATTAGAACTGCTAAATTATTAGCATCTTGATGCTGCCACCTTCAGGCACAGAGGAGGGCAATAGGAAGCAAAAAATAAATCCTTAGTTCTAACTAAAGCTGAACTTCTGCTACGTGTAGTGGAGAGAAAAAAAACCCTCACATGCTAGTCCTTACTAGATCGCTAGTTTCCTAGCTTATGTGTTTACAGGGTCTCTTGAAGAAACATGTTTTCAGGCATATGCTTAACAAAAGAGATGTCAGAGAAGCTTTTGTTTATTTAGAAGGCGGCCACGGCATCTTTTTATCTGTAATGAAACTCTTCCTGGACTCGGCCAGGTGGGCATGCTTGGTTATAAACTGCAGTAGTAAAAAGCAATGGAAAAGCGCACATAAAAAGGAATGAAGATTTTACAGGTTCAGATATTGTCTGTTTTACTATTCAGAAGCCTGTAAGAACAGATACTCCCTTAGGTAAGACCAAAAGTCCATATTGTCGCATACCCTGCCTCTGGCAGTAACCAAGGAGAGTCGCCTAATGAAGAGGGCGGTCACATAATGGTGCTGTCCTAGAAAACGACCCCATTCTAAGGTGTTTGAGGTTCAGGAGCTAGAATGCATACCTTGAATGGATTTTTCTTCCATAGATTTATCTACTTGCTTTCAAGATCCTATAAACTTCTAGCATTTATCCTTTCCAGCTGCTCGTGCTCGTCCAGCTAGTTCCATGCCTTGGCTCATCCTTGTCACCCCGGCAGTCTCTTTACTGTCAAAGTATGTCTCCTCCTAAGGGGAAGGAACACAACTTTGACAGCATTTGGGTGAATTTATGTGAAGGCACAACAGTGTTTTCTCTTCCATTCTCTATTTCTTTCCTAATAGTTCCTAACATTTTGAGTTATTTCTTTTTACTGAGTATTGAGAAATGTACAAAAGCAATCTATAAAAATCTCATTCTGGAGCAGTAATAGTCAATTGATAGCCCATGTTGGATTTGTTTTTTTTCCTCTCCTTATGTTGCATTGCATTTCTCTGCATTTAATTGGCTATGCCATTTTATTGTTTCAATTACTCAGTGTTGTAAGGCTCTTAACAGATGATGCTTGTCCTTATTATCCTGCAAAACTTAGTATCATCACAGACTTGTCACCTCCCTAGTCACTTCCTGGTCATTTGTGGTCTGAATCTCTTGAACAACATAGGTCTTATTCCTGATTCCTTTAGTAATCCCCTTCCCTGTGACACTTCACCATTACCCCATGCTCTCTCTTGCCATATTTTCACCAAATTACAGCTTTATGTAAGGGGCTTCTTTTGTCTAACCACAGCCTGATGTCTTTAATGGACTGTGGTTGATGGAACTTATCTATGTCATATGGAAGCCTTAGTATAAAGGATTGTATGGATCCCATAGCATGTTCATTCCTTAAAAAAGTTCCAGTGGATCTGCAAGACGTGTCTTGCCTCTCAAAAGTTGACTCGTGTCCATAACATCTTATTCATCTGTGTGAGTGTTAATACTTTTCATCAGAGTAATTTGCACTAGTTTGTTTGGTACACAGGTCAAATGAATGGCCTGCAGTTTTCCAGATCTTTCTGGGAGCTTTGCTAAAAATTCTCACCAGGTTAATTATTCTCAGAGCCTCTGGTGTGGAGACAGTGTTAAGTGAGAGATTACACACCGTCATTAGTAGTTAAGATCTTTCATCCTTGAGTTCCTTTAAACTCTTGGATAAATACTGTCTGGCGTTAGTGATTTCTTACTACTGATTTCGTCTGTTTATTCCATGATCTCTTCCCTTGACCCCGAGTTTCACTTTTCTACCTTCTAAGTCCTCTATGAAAGGAGCGTCAGTGTGGGCAGCTCCCCAGACCCTGGGTCACCCCAGATGCAAAACATTCATTTGGCTGTTTATGCTTCTTTTATAGCTTGAGCCTTTGATGGCCTTAAAACAACTGTGATGAGCTTCCTGCTTCTGATGTGCTTTAAAAAGGATTTATGGCTTGGTCTTGTGCTTTTTGTAATTTTTCCCAAAACTTTTTAATGGCCTGTCTTATTTGCATTTCTTCACTTGAAGTGCCAGAGTTTATGGTCATCCCCTCACTATGGTTTTATCACCTCACTGTGGTTTTATCCCCTCACTGTGGTTTTCCTCACCCAGGCACAGCTTCGCTTTTTGCTTCTCCATTCCGATTGCCGTTTTTATCCTCGCTCTTCAGCTACACTGGTTTCTTTTTGGACCTTCCACGTTTCTTTGTGACTCTATCACCTTTGTTCTGAGTCTCGAGAATTTTTTCTTACATGTGTTCTGCAACATCTTTAAAGATTCAACTTTTAACTTGCATTTTTTTTCCTTCTTCTGAATAAGTTCCCAGATTTTATGATGGTACCGCTTTTGGAAATGAACTATAACCATAATGATTTTTTTATTATTATTTAATTATTATTATTATTTATTTTTGTTTGTTTCATAAAGAGCATCTGTTCAATAGTAACATCCTATTCCGTCTTCCCTGTACACTGCATGCTAGTATGTATTAATGTCCTATTGATTGTCATCCTTCCCTCCATCTTCTGATCTAGTTATTATGTCAATAGCCTTATTTAAGAACAGGCGTTATCATTTCTTCCTTTCATTCCTTAGTTCTCACATGTATCATTGCTTCACTGTCCTCTGTTTCGCTGTCGGTGTATTCTGACAACTCTCTGTGGCTTCTTGCTTCAATATTTCCAACTCCTGTCCTGCCCTTCACTTGGAGATGCAGGGTTTTTTGACTTTGTGGCTGCCGGGTACACCACGAGCACAACAAACTTCAGCACATCTCGGTTGAAGGCATTCTACAGTACTATTGCTGTCCCTCATCTTTAGCTTTAAAAATCTTGTATGACCCTCTTGATATCAAATCCAGCAACCTGGATTTAATAATAGCTGAAGAGAAGTCCGACCTTCCTGCACTAGCTCCCTCTCTTCCGGAAATGTGTCCTGTTTCTGGTAATCTTTATACCTCTTTTTTTCACCTGTATTTTAACTTTGCCTCCTCAGTAACCTTTCTGACTAGTTTTCTGCATCCTGGGAGCAGTTTCAAGAATACTAACACGTGGAACCTCCTTTCAGCCTCCTATGCAGCCCACTCCCAATTTTGCTTCTGTAGTTTCTGGTTTAGTTTTTCCTGTAACACAGAACCGTGAACCGCGACCCCCCGGATTTTCCACAAACCTGGTCAGACACTTTGTGCAGTCCTCTTGTTTTGCACTACCCAGCCATGTCGCTCTGTGAGATCACAAACCAAACCACATGTGTAAGAGCAGAATTATTCACCCTTGCAGCCAGGCCCCTCCTTTCCCATGGGTTCCCCAGCTCAGCAGGACTATCCTTTGTGCAGGAGGACACATGGTCATCTTTTGAGAAGGACCTGCCACCATGTTCTGTTCCACCAGATCTATATCTCCATGTCACAAGACAAGGACTTCTGATTTGGAAAAGGGACTTTTCTACAGTACATTGGAAAGACTCCTTTATTCCCGATATTACGTCAGCATTTACTTTGCTTGATGTAAGAGGGAAAGTGATTGCTTTATTTTGTCTTGTAGCTGCACTGATCTATCGACTTTTACGTTGCCAGTTTGTCCCTCAGTGTCCCCCAGAGCTGAACTCGCGGTACAGTCAGCCATCGTTCCCTCTCTTTGCCAACTCACCCGGTCCAACCTACTTTGCAGAAGTACCCAGAGCCTCAGGTGAGACTGTGATGAACAGTTCCAAGGAAAAAAGCAAGAGATTTTCTTCTAGATGCTTGTAGACTACCTAGAATACCCTTCTGAAAATTCTTTTACTTCTCAGGCACAGAAGTAAATTTGAACAAAACCAAAGTAGATATTGGTACGTAATGTTGGGGTCGCTGAAAGGAGGAAAATAAGTACTTTTGAACCTATTTTTATGCCTTTTTTATCTTCTAGGAATGCTTGCCAAAACACTGAACACCATGATGTAAGAAGAGAGTATTTAAATAAAGGAGTGCGAATAGAGATTCAGTTGTCAAACTTTAGCCACTTAATGCCATTTAAAATTCCTTAAATCTTGTCTGGCCTCTGGCTCTTGCTCCAGAGGCATTTCAAAACGCAGTTGGTAATATTTGTTGTTATTGACATGGAAACACCTGCAGTTGTTGGAACAACATCCCTTTCATCTTCTCCTATGTTAAGTATTTCAAGCCTTTGCTTTATAAACCTCTTTTCCATCTAGGTGATCTGTACTGTTGGGACTTTTTTCGTACTGCAAGGTTATCCTCAGCCTTTTGTCTTCTTTCATGTCAGTCAGTTGTTTCATCTTTCTGTCCTGAAGTGCAGATTTAGGTAAATGCTCGCGGCAGTATTTAATCTAGGCCAAACGTGTATGGCAGCCAAGAACAAGCAAACAGAAAACCCTAGGCAGAATGATAGAGGTGGGATTTAAGCAGTCGAAATATGCTTTTCTAAACTTTCTCCATCTAAAATCTTGGAGCATGGTGATTCTAATTTTCTAGGCTTCAGACTGTTTCTTTGAATGCTTATACTTCAGCTTCTCACAGGATGACAGCAGTTGCTGAGTCGTGAGAAGAACCGCTGATGATCTAAGAATAACATGGACCTTAATGTTGTACGTTTTCTCCTCTTTGGCTGCCACGCACCAGTCATTTGTTTGACTGTCTCTCACCTTTTAGAATGGGGAGTTTTGTTTGGGGAGTACCCACAAAACAAAACAAAAGTTTTGAGGATCAATAAAGTCGGTTAATAAAGCTAAATGTAATAAAGATTAGAGGTGATTATTTTCTCTGGTTTATGAATTTATTACCCAGCATTGTTTCACCAAATGATTAAACAGTAACAAACAGTATGACTGTTTATAAACAGATGCCGTAAATTCTTTTAATTTAGATTAGATGAATTAAGTAGATAAGCTTTTCTCCCCCTTTGCGTGTCATAGTGTTGCTGAATGGGCTTTGTCTTCCTTTCTCCTTTTGCTTTTGTGTATTCATGCTCTACATACAATCCCTATGGAGAAAATTGATAAATTGGTTGTTAACATAAAGTCATTTGTGGAGTTGAATGTGGTTAGATATAGGTCTTTTCAACATGTAGGAAGAATTTAATTAAAATGAAATTAAATTCTAAATTAAATTCAGGTAATAAATGGATGTTATCCAATATAGTAAGCTATTCTCATAAGAAATTAACACTGTCCAGTAAACTCATTTTAGGTCTTGAGGCTAGGTTTTCTGGAAAATAATTGTATGACTATGAAAGAAAGGAAACTAAGTTTCGGAGTTTTTAGATGCCTGCCTTTCAGGAATGTGAAGTGCCACAGTATACCCACTGTGAATTAGAAAAATTAAATTCTTCTCCCAAATTCTCAAAGACTGCTAAAGTTCATTATTTCTTGTAAAACAAATTGGATTAAGAGTCATAGCTGTAGAGAAAAACACTGTCCATATTAGTGGACAGCTAGATGTGCAATCAATTTACAGTGTATGTGCCTCTTATAGACATGCCGTTGTATTTATTTCCAGTCATTATTTTCTTTAGAACTAGCTAGCAGTCTAAAAGCTATGAAATATGAAGAAGGAGTAATCTATTACATATATTTTCCATCTGGATTCTTTTACTGCTGAAATGTCTAGGCAAGAGAGAAGCTGGATTCTGTCACTGTTAGGGGTCATGTAGAAAACAGTAACTGCATTATTTCATGCGGGAAAAATATTAATTTTTCAGTCTTCTCATACGTGAGAATTAGGGAATAAAGATGGACAAACGGTGCATTTTCTAGAGATGGTTATGTTTGCTCTGAAGGCAGTAAGTGTGCTGTAGTTAGAAGAATGGCAGACTTTCATTTGAAACCAACTTGCTGAAGTGCCGCAAATGCATTTATCTGCTCTAATCTGGAAGTGATACAATTATCGCATGCTAGTTTTGTTCTGCGAGTAAAGACTTATTTGCACAGCATTATTTTATCCTTCATGAGAAAGGAGTGGAAATAGCGTTAGAAACAAAATCACATTATGCATTTGAGTTTATTATCATCAGCGTGCTTTCCTTCAGACTGCCATGTGGAATTTTGTAGGAGGTAGGATGTTTAACTTAGATTTATTTCCTCAATGCAGTGGAGTTTAAATTGCTGCTTTCTCTTGTTTGCTTTTTGGATGAATGATAACAGGACAGGGAGTCTCATGTTTGGCATATTTTAAGCCGTATTTTACGTTATGTAAAACATGTTATCCTTACCTCTTTACTTTTCTACTGCAGGAATTGTGCATAGAGCACAATAACAGATCTTGATCTAAACAACAGAAAGGATTACAGAAAAAAAAAAAAAAAAAAACTGGAAAAATTAGGTAGATTAGGTAAAACACTTTTTTACGTCTGGGGGCTTCAAATACTTTATATTCATTGAGAAATTTCAGTAGTCTTTCTCATGTTAGCTGATACATGTTAGGAATATATTTAGCTCTATAAGAACTATTTCAATATATTGAAGAAATAATAGTCAAAGCGTATGTGTGCTTTCCTAAGTAGTCCTCTGCAGAAATACATTCTCTCTCTGGATACCCACACATGTAAAAATTTTGGGTTTTTAATAAGTAGGTATTTGTTATTGTGCCTGGAGGGATCAAAGTCGGGCTGTTAGACGCTAAGATTAGACGAATTCAAGTCAAGGACTTCCACATCCCATGTTTAATGTCCAAAAATCTTGAAAATTATATGAAATCACGAAGCTGCCCCTCTCAACAGACAGAAATTCGCTAGTTCAAAGGGCTGTGACTAGATTAACTAATGCCTAATGCAGACTGAAAGTATTAAAAAAATTACACCACATTAATGTGCTCCTTCTTGAAAGGGACCAGAGGATCCCGTGGAACACAAAAGCGTCTCAGCCGTGGTTCTCAAGCCTTCCCCTCTGCTAAGCAAAAAGAAGCAAAATAAATACCCATCATTAATTGAGGAGAATGGTTCCTTCCTCCAAAACACATTTTGTAGCTATTTTGCAGTCTTTGTGGCGTCTTTTTCTTCCAATTCATTTTTTTCCTGTATGAGGCAACTAGAACTGTGAAACTTCAGGCTATTTCTGTTCATGGAATAGTCCATGGTATCTACTCAGTTTAGAATATTTACCAAAGATAACTTCAGAGAATTGATATCAGTCATCCAAAGACCAGCTTTTAAACTGACAGTTTAACTCATCTCTTCACAGGAGTAGTTTGGTGGGTTTTATTCAGCTTTACAGGACGTCATGGTAGTTCATAATGGCCGTAAGGAAAACAAACTCAAACATACGCTCCAATTTCAGTTCTGCTGGAAAAGCTTCTTTTGGGATGCAATTGTGATAGTAGTCTGCTTTAATCTGTGATAATAATGTCAGCTATATGTTTATGACCTAGCCACTGATGCTATATTTCACTTGAACAATAGTCTGACTACAAAATGTACTGGGGTTTTTTTTTTGGTAAAGACAGAACAGCCACATTTTAGCTGTGTATGTCAGAACGAAGGCCGAAATTAACTTTTTAACCTCAAATTGATTGCTGCAAGTTTTCAGCGTCTACAAATCTTGCTGACTTCATAGGAACTGGTGATCATGAGGTCTGTAGTCCTTTCTGTTGGTAGTTAGGAATTGAAACATGTTGATGTCTTCGCGTGGCTAGTCCTGCTTCCCAGTTGTAAGATGCTTCTTCCTCTTCCACATGTGTAACGGGAGAAGGTTTTCCAAAGAAAGGGATAAGTTTTAAGAGACAATGATTTGCCATAATGATAGATCTATTTCCATGCAAGCCCGGGAAGTTATGCCTATGCTGGTAAGAAATGAAAGTGCGTATGCATCTAAGAGGATAAAAGAAAAATAAAATCTCTTTGAGCGTTATTATTTCTAATTCATTGTGCTCGCTGCTTAGTGATGCAACTACTCCTGATTTCAAACACGAACCTTAAATTAAGATCACTTACGACTTACAAAGGAATACTAAGCCTGAAAAGTGGGCTCTAACAGATGAGAAAAGAACTACCTTGTATCCAGAATGAACCTTAAATGAACCTTCATTAAGAGTATTAAGCCAGCTCCTAATAGACATAGGTATTGATCTAATTAACAGGAAGCGCATAGCTGAACGGAAAGGTCCAGTAGAATAAATCCCTTCTTGTTGACACAATGTTGGCACAGAATTTAGGCAATGAGGAAATTCTCAATAATATCTGTGGTCTGTTCTCCCCACCCCCACCCCCAAATACTCTCATTTATGTTCAAATCAGCTGGGAGTGTCTTTGAGCGTACATATGGTAACACTCTGCTTTCGTTGCAAAGAGTAATTTAGCAGGAAAAATAAATAAATAAATACATGGTTTTGGCTTTTAGGTTGCCTTATATTTTGAAAATGACAAGTAAAAATATTATTATTATTATTATTATTATTATTATTATTATTATTATTATTATTATTATTATCATCGTTACCATCATCATCATCATCAGTATGGAAATTTTATTATTTTATATATTTAACATTTTCTGAGTAACTGAAGCTCTAGCAGGCCAATAATATTCGTGGAAGCCAGGCTGCGAGGGTACGTGCCTGTCTCCTTTGTCGGCAACTCAGAGCTAGCTCAAGAGTTTTGAAGGCAAACGATCTTGCTAAGGTGAGAAGGGCTCAAGCTTTTTCTAACTTAAGCAGGTTTGATCCTGA
The DNA here is from genome assembly GCA_009819605.1 of Sterna hirundo. NCBI lineage: Eukaryota > Metazoa > Chordata > Aves > Charadriiformes > Laridae > Sterna > Sterna hirundo. The sequence goes on from CM020441.1 coordinate 4,317,289, forward strand.
CTTTTGAGCAGCTTAGCCAAAAGAATTTTAAAAATAGTATATGTATTTGCATACATGGTAAAACTCAAAACGCCTCATCTAGCCTACTGCGCTAATTACACATCTTACCTGTCTGTTGAGAGAGGCAGCTTCTGCGATTTCATATAATTTTCAAGATTTTTGGACATTAAACATGGGATGTGGAAGTCCTTGACTTTTTACAGGTTTCTGCATGCTGTATTAACTCAAACCTGTTGTGATGATTTCATTGAACAGCAACCTGGGCTGCAGTGGTTTAATCAAAATTAAAACAAAAATGATCGCTCTGGGCACAGCCTCAATAGCAAATAGGGAGGAAATTTCTGATAAAGAACAGAAAAAAGAATTTAAACACGTGTCTTGAAAGTAGGAGTATAAAAGATGATATTACCAAGCCCTCCTTTGATGGAGCCATGGAGATTTTAGTTTTAGAGCACACATTTACATTTTTCACCTCAGTAAGATGTGTAATTAGAGAAGTACGCTAGATGAGGTATTTCGCATTTTACCAAGTCTGCTTTCATTAGGTGAACAGGAAAATTAAATGCAAGTGCCACCAATCTTATACCATTTCAGAACAGCCTTAAGATTTTCATAAATTCATATTTTATGCTTTTTATTTCTAAACCATTTGCTTGCTCTTGAGAGAAGATGAATGTAAATTTTCTTTTTTCCTGCACTGTAAGTATAAAAAAGGAGAAAATGGCTAGATTTTTCCCCTAGTGTAAATCATAGCAATGCCACCCCTTTCAGTGAAATCGCACTAGTTCTGCTAAAGAGAACATTTGACCAAACAGCTTATTCATCTCGCAGCCAATATACATTTTATTCACCTCTTGGCCCCTGTAAGGACTGGAAGACTATAATATACGATTTATAATGTACTGCTCCCTTCCCGTTCATATTGATTGATGACTCTATATTCCTACAAGGCAGAGGATTAAACGGTGTTATTTTTTAAAACTGGTACTTTTGTGATAAGAAGAAGGTGAAATATGCATTGACTGGTTTTCTTTTTTTTTGACTCTCACATTCGTATTTAGTTTTCCCATTTTATATTGGGTTTCAAACAAGTAATTTATGTTATAGATGGAAGATACTTGTTTTAAAAGGTTACCTGACATTTACTTGACTATAAGAAATGTGTAGGTACTGACACTGCAAAGTATATACGTATTATATACCCACCTACACCCACACCTAGGGGTACACTCTAGAACACAGTAGACAGGAGAGACAGCCACAGACACGTGGAGTGCGTATAGAACTCGGGAATTTGGATGAAAATGAGAACAAATGGTTTTCAGGTGACACACAAAAGTAAATCCAAAGTCTGTAAGTCTATAAAATGCTTTCAAAGATTTTTGGGAATCGTTACTTACAACAGAAAGCAATTCCTGCTCTTACTCCAAGTGAGGTTTGCTCAGAAAAATGTATTATGAAAATCTTGAGGCCTAATCGACGTAAATAGATGAGACCCATTCCTCCCTTTTTTTTTTACTCAAAGCCATGGGTGAACTCACAAAAAATAAGCATAAAACACTGAGACACCGCATGATAATGAGCATCTCTTGTTCTGTCAAACCACCTACATTTCTGATTATTTGTACCCAGAAGTTTTAAGGACAACAGCTGAAACTGCGTGTTCCAATTAGATGATGTACACGTGAATGCATTATTTTTAACTTAGACTCCAGAACTGATAGTAAAAAAGTCACATACCAGTTTACAGGAAAATACTTTAGATTTAATATAATAGAATGAAAAACATGGATAAAGAGATTCCTTCTGGTTTGCTGTATTGTAGACCCGAAGCTACACTTTCTTTGGGATACATTTTATAGGTTAAATTTGATACATTTTTGTAGATATTTCCTCAAAGTTGTATATGCTCAAAATTACTAGAGTTTTCATCCAGAATAGGTTTTGGATGATCTGCAGTGTAGATGATGGTTTTCACAAATCAATTGTATTTTTATTACATTATACAGTAAGCATGGATTTGCCGGCTTTCGTCTTTGATTCCTAGTACTGATCAAGATCCTGATCTTCAGTGATTCGATCCAGAGTGAGGCAATTCAGTGAATATTTGGTTTCTATCAAGAAAAGAAAAAGATCCTGTTTTCTTTATTTGTATGTGTATTTTTGGCCATTCCACCATTCCACGTTCCTGATGTATGATAGTGATAATAATTATAATAGCACATTTGCAATCATTTTAATTTATTCATAGCTAGACATTACTATACACAAAGAAAACTTTCATGTCTAATGAACTCAGTTTGTTTACTCCCCCTTAGCAAACCTCATTTCAATCTCATTTGAAAGTCAAGAACGTTCTTCCCATTATTTTAGGGAAAATGGGAAAACATCTCTAAAATACATATTAATTGTAGAATTCCCTTCTAAAAATGTTGATTCTTCTATCTTCTCTACGTTCAGAATTAATAGTGTCATACCTACAAAACAACGCGTCTTCATGCCTAGCATGATTTTCTCTTAGTCTGTTAAGATTTTCACTCAATGTATTAGTGAAACTCTCAACCAAATTATGGTCTCATAATTCTACTCTTGTTTCTTTCAAGCAAGTCGGTGGCCAACAAGTGCCTCCATCTAGTGTATGTGAGGTATTGTTGTAGTTTATTAAATGAGATAAAACATTAAATGTTTAATAAATATTAAGCCCAGCTGTCTAAACCACAGCTTACAGCACATTAGCTGGGTAGGGTATGGAAGGTTACCTTACACCTAGGCATCTACAAATAATTTTTAAATAAAGCGATTCAGTCTCCGTTGCAAACCTAGATGTTTTAACGAGTATTCTATTTCTGCCAGGAGTAAGCACACAAATGCAACCAATATAAAATCACAATTTAAGATAGTGAGTTATCATTAATTGTGTATTTAAGGCTATATCCAGTAAGAAAATTAATTATCAGTAAAAGACTAGCCTTTCCGTCTTTACAGCTATCCTAATATACCAAAACACTCTTTACAGAATTTCCAAAGCTTTTTTTCTGAACTGTTAAAATTGCTTGAGTCGCCTGCCTGGGTGATGCTGAATCAGTGTGAATGCTGCAAATAGATCAGTTATTTTTGCTGTGTGTTGAAAATACGTAATGCCTCTTCTGTTTGATTCATAATTCGTATCGTTCATGAAAGGGAGGATGGCAAGGTTCTAATTTCCTCTCCGGTTCTGATGGATGTACTGACCTTGGGTAGGCTTTGAAGGTTACTCATCTGTTAATTGATTTGAACTTTCCTAGGGGAGCAGGAAATACAGGAGAGGGAACCTTCCAGTTTCTCATTCAGGGGGATACTAGTCAGTGGGACCTCTGGTACCCCCTACCAGTTTCCACTTCAGCGGTGGGTGGGTGCTTTATGCAGCTCACCTCCTGAGTATTTACATTGATAAGCATATCCTACCACTTAAATCCACCTCCTCCTTCACATTAGAATCACAGAACAGTAGGGTAGCTCCGGCTGGAAGAGGACTTTGTCTGAAACACAGCTCAGAGCAGGGCCAACGTCAAAGTTTGGTCAAGTAGCTCAGGGTCTTCCCAGTAGAGTTTGAGTGTCTCCAAGGGTAGAGGTGGCAGAGTCTCAGGCACCCTGTTCATTCCATGCTTAGGGAGCTTTATTTGCTGAATTTTGTTTCCTTTTATCTAGTCAGAATTTCCTTTGGTCTTGAGCTGCAGAAGCTGAATTTCTGGCTATTTCTTTCAAGTTGCTTTCCTGAATTTTTAAGTAAAGGTGCTGAGAGTGGCCTTTCAAATCTCACAAAATATGAGACTCTTCCTTATTACAAGCAGCATTCTTGCAGTATTTGCTTCTCAGATATTATCTTGTGTTTTTCAGATAATATTTGACATTCCTGATTGAAAGTAAAAAAATATCGCTTCTTATCTTGGCGTGTTCTAGTTAATCTCGTTTCTTAATCATAACTATGAGACCCTTCTCCCTTCATGTAATACACTGGTGGCAATTTTACACTGATCATAAAAAAACCTCTAAGGGCAAGAACATGCATATGTATGAGGGAAAAGCAAAATTATATATTCAAAAAGCACTCAGAAGTGTTATGTTAATGCAGTCTATTCTAGTAAATGTTGTCTATAGATAAGTTACCTGTACATCAGACAGAAATAAGTTCTGAGAGAAATAACTGAGAGCTGTATCTAGTTGTGAAAGATAAATGGAAAGATCACTGGAAAATTAAGAAGAATGAATGGGAATGCTCTATTTGTGATCCAAGAAGACATCTTCATTTCTTCTGGTTTTACTTTTACTGCTTCGTTTACTTAGAAATATCGTTGGCCAAGCTTGAGCCTTAGAGGGTTGTAAATTGGCATGAGCATAATAACTTTGTAGGTATCAGCTCTTTCTTTAAAAACACAAATTCCAGATGTCTTAGAAGCTGGTTTTCCACTTTTCTGAGAGCCACTCCCATGGGGCCTGAGTTTTCCGTAACACCTGAGCTGGGACAGGCAGGAACATTCCTAGTCAAGGGAGCCCAACTAGCTTTTCAGAAGGTGCTACCGCAACCAATTTGTCTTGTCAACAAGTACAGAGCCTTTATGACTACAAAAGCACCAAGAATAAAAACCTAAAGAGATGGAACTGTGTTGCCAAAGAAAGCCAGAGACACTTTAAGAGATCAAAGTGAAACGTGAGGCTTTTCCTCAACTGAATGTTTAACATTTCAGTCGTATGCCTTCCATGATACGCAGCACACTAACCAGTGGGGAAAAGATAACGCAGCGGAATATTGCATGATCTGCCTGATGTCCCGAATCCCTCTGATTGGTGAGAGCAGGGATTTGAACTATGGCTCATGTAAGTCAATCCGTGTTGTATTGGTCTGAGAACTACACTGATTTATCTCAAACTGATTAAAAAACTAAGATATTTCAATGTCATCATGAAAATAATAAAAGTTTGGAGAAACCAAGTTTTTAGTTTTACAAGCTGTTCATCATTCTGACAGTAAATAATAGAAAAAAAGAAATATTTGTATAGAAACCGGAGTTTAATGATAATTAAGGGAAAAGAAAATGAATTAAAAGATTATGATCAGAGAGTATCATAGTGCCCTGCAAGTAAGAAGCATCCCTTCATATTCAGCATAATTAAAACCTAAACCCAAAAAGGAGATTGTGTTGTACAACAATAAAGTTCATTTACAGTCCTTAATGACTGAACTGTACTGTGCTGAAACTCTATGGAAGTGACTGCAAAGGCAGATTTCCACAATAAATAATTAAAGGAGTTTTGCCAACCTGATGTTTTGTCCTGCCAACACTTTTCTTCAATAATGGGTGAGTTCAAAAAAACTTTCTAGTGCTCAGATTGCAGTTGTGTAATTGTCTGGATGGGAAGCATTTGCAAATAATTCTTACTATCTTCACCTTCATCTGTTTCAAGAGAGACCATCCGTACAACGCTAAGTGTTTCTGACGGGTTATAGCTTCCATATAAAAAAAAAAAAAAACCCAAAAAACAACAAAACAAAACAAACCCAATTTCCTTAATTTCTTGATAGCAACTTAAAGGTGAAACTTCTAATGCTGAAAATTAGCTTCAGCTGGCCTTGAGACACTTGAGTCATTGCTGAAACTGGGTGTTTCTCTTCTTCAGAGGGCACAGGAGTCCTTAAAACTCTTCTTCTTCTCCTGTTTTCCTGCAGTCATTATTGGTCTCAGTACCGGGCATCCCCTACAACACCTGATATACTGCTGTGAACTGGTGGAACTGTTTCTGGACCTCTACCTGAAATTGGATTGTATGTATGAGATATCATATGAGAATGAGATATCATATTTGATAGCTCAGACAGGTTTTGTATACACCCCCCTGCCCTGGGCAGGGACACCTCCCACCAGACCAGGCTGCTCCAAGCCCCGTCCAACCTGGCCTTGAACACCTCCAGGGATGGGGCAGCCACAGCTTCTCTGGGCAGTGCTTGACTTCCTCCTCAAAAATACCGGCATGTTTGATGAAGGATTTTAACTGAACTGAGAAACGCAGAGGGAGAAAGTGAGCACAGCTATGCGCTATCCTGTGTGTCGATCTCTCACCTTCCTTTGGACAAAGATACCTTCTGATCTGGAAGGAGAGGAGTTTTGGGTGTATGTGCGTGCGCCGTGCGCCTGTACGCTCCTTCACATATTGCATGAGGGTCTTATCTGGATGGTTTAAGCCTGTTTTTTAAAGGTCTGGTTTGAGAAATAGGCGAAATGCTTTTTTTTCTGAAGAACTGAAATGGGAGAGGTGTCAGTATTTTTTGCTAGTTTAGTTTGATTTGAAACTGAAAGGGAAGTGGCGGGGGGAGGGAGGTTTTGTTTCTTTGCTTTTTGCAAGGAAAAGTCAGAACTGAGCACGTCTGAGCTGGTGGGAGTTTTGCTTACTCATCCTCTCCTGTTTTTCTTGTCTAGCTGATGTTTGCTGCTTTCCATCCAGCCACTTTTAAGGATGAGAATCTCCCAAATCAGGCTTATGCAGATGTATTTCACTAGTTTTGGACAGTGGCTCAGTTACTTGTATTTTACATTGCATTTCAAGTTAATTCATTTTAAAGCTCATGGGAGATAACCTCAGAAATTATCACTGTGTACATTAAAATCAGAAGGTGGAATACTTTTATTATTATTTTCATTTTTTAATATCCCTTGTAGTAGCATTTGGCTGTTGTGAAGAAATTGCTCAACGGGCTGAGTTTTTAGAAACTTAGTGGAACCCAACCAACCAGGATTTCTTTTTTTTTTTAACGGTGGCCTTCAACAGATGTTTTTTCACCTCTTATCTCCAGGTAGAACCTGATAGCAGGTATTAGACTGTCAGCACATCTCTAAATTTACTTTGATGCAGGCTGGCAGAAGCAATAGGTACTGCAAAACTAATCTTCCCAATAACATATGTCTCCTAGAAAGAGACAGGACTGTATGTATTAAAAATAGCTTGACTGAAGGAAAAAATATATTGACTGGGATTTTCTTATCTGATATTTACTTTTATGTACTGGCAGCCTTCCTTCTTTCTCTCTTCTCCAGTCCCATGAGGAATAAAAAGAGGCCTGCGCTCCTAGTAGATCTGCTTCTGGTTTTAGTTTTTATTTTTCATTTTTTTATTAATAGCGTAAGGGCTACCTTTTGAAATGGGAAGGAAATCTTTGGGTTTGCTTTCCTCTTCCAGTTTTTCGCATCAAAAAGGGAGCTGTATCTACTTCTGAAACAATTACACTTCTTTCTACCTCGCTGTTAACTAGCAGCTGCCTCTGGAGTAATACGGTGAACAGATCTGTAGCGCAAGTATTTGAGTTACTGCACGTGTTGCTTTTAATAAGCCTGTACAATACGTGGTTTAGCTTCCGGATACTGTCGTATTCATTGATTTTTTTTTTTTTTTTTTCTCATTTATTAATATGAATAAAAGTCTATTTGAGATTATATGTTTGAATAGGAAAAACTTGCTTAGGTGTTTGTAGATGAGGGATTTCCTGGATCGGGGTTTTTATTTGAATACCAAATTTGACTTGGCTAAAACCAAACTATAAATAAAATATTAATTAAAATGTAGTCGTGGAGACAAATGAAATACTGGATTATTGGGAGGACAGCACGTTACTGTCTAGGAGTCACCCATTCCGCTATATCGTGTTGCTGTAATCTACAATGTAAGCAGGATGGTCTTGTACGAGTGTTCCATGCCCAGATGCAGCTCTTTCAGATTTCCACACCGCCCAGGTGCCTGAACTGGCTGAAGGGGAAGGCGTCTGTCTCCCTGACAGCGCTCCCGGTGTATCCGGGTTCCCCCTTAGCTGTTACAAACCGGGGACTCACCGGCTCCCTGCCCTCCCCCTGCAGCTCTCCCTGAAAAACTTCGCCAAGTGTTTCCCCAAAAGTTCATCAAGCCTGACCATGTTTTTCTGTCAGATGGCTCTCACCTGTTCCAGGTAGACTCTGGGTTACGTAGCTGAGGTTCCTGTTTCCACCAAAACAGAAAACACAAAACTGGCACTTGCTCCTGAAAAATTACTTCCGGAATTCATTTAATTGCTTTCGTGCTCTCACATCTGTGACACGTGCTGTAGATGTTGTTGCTGGTGCAGTAGCTGCTATTTCTACCTTTTTTGCTGTGAAGGAATACAAGGGAGTTAAGCAATGACAGGCTACTCCAGTCCAGTGACCGCATTGATTCCACTTCTAAAACTGCCTGTGAAGTAGCAAAATATAATTCACATAGTTAGAGATGAGCACAGGAGAGATGAGGTGACTCGTCGTAACATTTGAAGCAGGAAAGAAATAAGCTCCTGTAAATTTTTTCTGGTTTTGTTTGGTTGTTTTTTTAAGCTCAGCCGTCTCCCTTTATCCTGAAGAAATATTCCTATTTTAAAGCAAGCGCCTGTCTGGCACAGACACCTGCTGTTGTTTAAGACCTTTGCCAGGCAAAATTATAGAGATAAGATTGTTTCTCCATTCATGTCCATCTCCAAAGTAGATTGTTTCTCACAAGTAGAAACTGAACACAGACGAAAGTCATCTCAGACTTTAATACAAAATGTGCATTTTCCCCCTCTTCTCTTTGCACCACTATTTTAAAGGACAAGGTAAAACTACGTAAGAGCATTACTCATGCTCCAGAGTCTGGAAAGTTGAGAGTAAAAACCAACCAGGTTCTTAACTCTTCGCTCGTGGGTATAATTTTCTTAAAATATCACCTTTTTATTGCAGTCAGTGAAAGCGCCAGTGTAAGTGTACGTAACTCTGAGCATCACGGGTGAAATACTTCCCATCTATCACGGGTAACTCTTCACTGGGATGTCAGAAGCAGGGTCAGAGTCTCCTGGAATAGGGTATATACGCAGGATACGCAGCGGCTGCACGGTTTGCCATCCGCTTGAGCTCCTTACCTAGTTTATGGAGGAAAGAGCAGACCCTGCAAACCTGGGAGCGATCAGAGGAATCGAGTCCGCCCAAATTTAAATGCTTCCCTTCTCTAATTTATGCTGAAATGAAGTACCGCCAAGAGGTGTCTTCCTCTTCCACTGGAAGTGGATGGAGGTGGCAGGAGGTGTCAAGCTCCTGCCTCTCTCCACGTAGACATCCTCTGAGACTGAGACGGCAGCTGGGGTCGCTTCCTTGTCATAATCACCCGGCAGCTGGAGCAGAATAACCTGGCACGGAGACCTGAGCTCTGGATGCTGCATAGCCCCCATCAGACCGAATCCAACCGGCAGGGGAATGCCAAGGAGCGTTCTGGTTAAAAGCATTTCCGTCCTCTTGCTGAAGCTAAGGCAGGAAAGCAAATTTACGGGTGAGGAAGAGAACAAGCAATCTGGAACCTGATTCCCACCTAACTTAGCTGGAAAGAGAACAAATATCTGTACTGGTTTTGGAAGGGCCTCTCTGTGCGTGTGTAGCTGTTTGGTTCACTTCAATGGTAATGTTGTGCAAAATTTGCCAGAAAGCTGGGTCTGAAGCTCCAGTTTTACCCGCCTCTTAGCTAAGGACTGACGAGCAGGGCTGGGGGCAGGAGACAGCCCTGCCTTGCCCTTGGATACCCCTTGGCCAAGACATCTTTGACAGCAGCTGCTCCACTGGGGAGCAGCCACCGGCAGGGTCCCACCAGCAGCCAAACTCTCTCTTGTGCTTTGAGGAACCCACAACAATTTGTCGTTGTTTGGACAATTATTCTCTCACCGGATGACCCCTTACCACCTTGTTTTTTTAGGAAAAAACAAGGAAACTTGAGGGTTGAAATACAAACAGATTGAATAGAATAAGACTAAATAATTAACATTAATAACACTAAAGAACCAATATAAAATACACAAGGACTGTACCCAGCCCATTCCATCAGCAGAAGCCGTGCACTCCCAGCAGGGGACAGTAAATGTGGGACACGGCGAGCGCTGCAGCTGTGGGAGGATGGGAAGGGCTCAGGGATCCGGCACTGGGGTGAGGAATTCTCAGGATGGCAGCCAGCAAGGGACAGAGAGAATTTGTCAGCAAACTTTTTAATTTATATTAAATGTGCCGTTCATGGTGTGAAATAACCCTGTTGGCAGCTTGGGTCAACCGCCCGTGTCTCGCTCCTCCTCATCACCGCACCTGGAGAGCTCGAAAACACTGAGACCTTGAAACCCACACCCCATGGCTGTCTATAAAGTAAATATTTTCACAAATTCTGACACTAGAGTCCAAAAGTGCAGTTTTCCCAAGCATTAGAATAGAAATTAGTCCTGTGTCCCTCCAACCAGGACACTCTCCCATGGTGGAGAAACACAAGGAGCTGATCCGGGACGTGCTGGCCGACATTTATGAGAAGGTTTGAGGCTGAAGCTGGGCTCTCACACAGGCGGCACCTGGTTCGCTTTGCACAGGATCAACCTAAAATCACCGTGTACTTCTTGAGGCTTATCTGACCTGCCCAGATTAACATCCTGGCTTAAATCTCAGCCAGCAAGGCAGAGAACGTGAGGAGCCGCTTGCCATCAGCGTGTCTCAGCTGTGGGACCAGCGGACTGGCGTAAGCCAGGATTGCTGTCGTATCATGGTCATCGTCAGCCTGCTGCACAAGAACGTGTTCCAGTGGTATCATCACTCCTGGCAGCTGTACTATACTGGATGCAAAGCTCTGGGAGAGCAATCCCAAGTTGGAGCTGAGTCCCACAGAGGAGCTTCCGCAGCTGGCGGGGCTGATTCACTGTGCCTTGACTGTGTGCTGGGGATGCCAGAATGCACTAAATCATCATTTCCTGGAAATGGGAGGTGGAGGAAGAGTGACCATGGCTGGGAGGGCAGAAATTGTGTCCCAGACTCCTGGGAGAAAGAATAAAGACAATGGAAGCGTAGAGGTTTGACCATTGTGCCTGCAACTTACCTGGATTTTAGAAAATACAAGATCTATCAACAGGAGAGGCTCAGTCAGATAAAATCATGAAGATTTTATCTACACAAACTCTTTGCAATAGGGTTTGGTAGTACACAATACTGAGAAAATTTAGGGTAGGTGAGCCCCCTATCTTCTGAACCCTATGTTTTAGGAGGAAGGTCAATGATTGCACCAAAAACCACATGGACACTGTTCACTTACAGTTTGTGAACGAAGCAGATTTTAGCGACTTGCACATATAGGGATTTTTCACCCCCAGAGCTTCTCCGACATGGAGTGGGTACCCATGGGCAAGGCATTTACCTTGGATGTTGTTTTCAATTGCTTCTCTGAGAGAAGAATTGTGAAATGAGCCTCACAACTTCCGGGAATATTTAGGATTTTATAAAATAACTTGAGTAATTGAGTTTGTAAAATTTTAGAGGGGTTCAAATATATTTGCTGTTATTAAACTCGTACAAAAAATGCATACAGATTTAATAGCACGAAATTGCTTTTTTTAACAAAAAGGAGTTGTACATTCAGCCAGTTGAAAAATATCTGTTTTGATACATAGATTATATACCTCGTTGCTTTGTTATAGTCTGTATTAAAGTAATACCTTCCATGCGTGAATGCTGTTGGGAATCCGTCTATTTGGCAATCTAGCAGAGATGTATCATCATCTTCCTCACTAAGTTGTCCCTCATGACCCTCGAGTAGCAAAACTGAATACAATAATGAGGCGTGTTTATAAAATCACATAATGGAGTAAGGCAGATTTCTCATATTCAGGTGCCCTTTTCAAGTCAGTTATTAAAAGCATTGGTTTGTGGCGCTGGAATGTTATTAATTCCTGATATTCCGAGTTTGTAAGCTGTCTCCTCCAAAAGCAAGTACTAGGGTTTGCGCAAAGCCCCTCTAACCTCAGTATTTGGGCTACCCCGAAAAATCTGGTTCTCCCGCTTCTCTCGCCTTCCTCTCCCTTCAGGAGCCTTTAGAGCATGTAAAAGGAATGCTTTTATGGGTATTTTTTTGGCTCAATTGATGCAGCAATATATTATTAGCTTAGCATTAAGTCTCTCAAAATTTTATGAGGATTCGCAGAGTAGCTGAAATGAACATAGGTTTTATGTGCCATACCTAAGAGATCGTGCAAGCTTCTGTCATTATCAGTTAGGAGATGCTTGATCAAGCTCAGACGGTTCACAAACGAGCGGGTATTTTTTCCTTCACCCTGTGAAACATCTGAAAGTCAACAGATTATTAAGGGGACCGGTTCGCAGTTCCAAAATACAGAGTTGCTACTGTTACCAAAGCTAGATCTAGTTAAATCGTAGCAAAAATTGCAAAACCACCCCCTTTCACAGAGCAATGACTATTTTTTTATTTATTTGTGGGAATGAAATCCTGCAAATCTTTGTATCGCCAAAAACTACGGTTATTTAAATGGCATTTGGCAAAGAGATTTTTACTGTAATGCATAAATTTCTGCACTGTGTTTCCATGTGAGGGAAAATATTAGGGTGCAAAATAGTAATCTCTCCCATTCTTCTTCTGCTCTGTAATATCTGTCCCTCTATAAAAAAGGTATAAAAAAGATATACAGTTATCTGAAAGGATTAATTCAGTCACTGAATGGGGGAAAAGTAACAGAATTTTTGAAAGCGCCGTAATCCTCTTGTAAATATTTTAGATGGATATGAAATATAGTTAACTAAATAGCTGATAAATAAGATAGAATGGCTTCTCTGGAAAATTTCACATGTGGACAATGAATCCTACTATAACTGAATATTTTAGCAATGCAAAAATTTAATCTTGCTAGCTAATTTCTAACCCCAGTTTTGAAATGATGCCACGCAGGTGCTGTTTGCGGGACTGCTACCAGCATCATTATGTAAAGAAGCAACGGAATGTGGCTGGAAACGGTCCTCGGGTTTCAGTTTATAGATATTCTTTCATTCAGGGTGAAAGCTTATTTTCCAACAAGGAATAAACCATGAAGCGAATGCCAACTGTATTTTATTCTTGGTGGACAAGTATTTTTAAGACAAACATCAGAAATTAAGAGAATTGAAAACTATTAGAAAGACAAAATCTTACACCAAAATTATAAATAGAGTAGTAGAAAACAGCATAAATTTATAATTCTTTAATTCCTCAAATCTTTTCCATGCAAACACTCAAAGGTAGGCAGTTGCAGTTTTGTTAGTTTGAGTGAAAAAGAATGGAACAACATTTTTGTGATTGTTATTTTTTTAAAGTGTATTTCATACACAACTGCTTCCCGGGAAGACTCAGTATGTTTTAAAATAAAGTTATTTCACTTCTCTGGGAGTACCGACAGAAGTAAGCACATGAAACCATTAAGGCAGCAGATTGTCTTTTTTTCAACCAGTCTCTCTCCATTATGCGTTTCTGAAGTCACAGTTCACTTTTCCAATGAAAAGCATGGTAGAATCCCCATGGGCGATTTGAGTCTATCAAAGAAACAACTTTAAGTTACAGGCTTTGAGTCTGGAGGAAATAAATCTGCAGCCAAGAGCCACCATGTTTTATACCTACACCGAGGTTTCCATCTCCTTGAAGGTCATGAGATATATTTTAAATAAGCATACTCATCGTCTTTCCTTCTATTTTCCTTTTTCTTTGCTTTTTCTTAGAACTCCCATCCTCAAAAGAGGCAGAGTGGTGTCACTGGAGCATAGAAGGTGTAACCTTAAACCTAGGAAGTGAGCTTAGAGGAGAGTTTTAAAGTGGGAAAACTATGCAAATAGAACAGGTCCTGATGTAATCGTTTTGTTTATAATGAATCAGTGCACTTATTTTGTATTTCAGAAAACTGTTTCTGATTCTTTGGTCCATTACATTGGCATTGTTTTTTTGGGTGAGAGCTGATCAGGGAATAAACTAATCCAGCCCAAGCCAAGCTTGGGCAAACTACCTTTCTGCACATCCGTCCTGCTTTGTGGGACGCCGTCAGGGCACAATAGTTCATTCTCACTGTTTACTCGGTTCTAGAAGAAGAAATTGTTGGGTTTTTTAATAGAAATCAGGAAAGGGACACATAGGGAATATTGGGTCATAAGCTACTATTTGCATACTAAGATCTTAATTATAGGTAAGTGCAACTTTCAAAAGTGATGTTAATTTCAATTATATGCTCCACTTGATCCACTTAAGACCCCATTACTTTGTTCACTCGGTTATCACCATCACGAGGATGAAATTAGGTTGTCCTGTGTTGAAGAAACAACCGTACTGTCCTAGTTTTGGGCGGAGGCGACCCGCTGCCTCTTCCGTCTCGGAGGGTGTAAGAGCAGCAGCACTTTACTCTGTGTCGGAAGTGGAAGTACTCAACCGCGCAACACGAATCACTGCTCAAACAGTGGTCTCCCGTTTCTTTTCACCCTAAAGCAGTGCTTTCCACTAGGAGCGCGTACAATAGGGTGTGACTTGCTCACAGTACAAGAACCGTACAAGACTGGTTGTTATTTACTAAAAACAAACTTTTCCTTGTTGCCTATTTTCATACACATATTATTAATAAAATATAGGAAAAAAACCAGCTTTTGCTTTTTTTAAATTTCCCTGAGGTTTAAATACATAATATTACAATATGCATTAATATTTTTAGATTAGTTTGAGTGAAGGTAGAATTATTATTTTTTTCAGTCCAGAGCTGGGTTCATACTAATGACCTTCCCAATGTATTAAATATCTGAAGGACTGAAAACAGAATTTTGTCTTTAATATCGGACTGCTTGCACGGCAATGGCAAACGTACCTAGGGCAAGTTTATTGTGAAAAAGGAAACCTTGATGCCCTTCAGCCAAGGTACCCTCCACCACATGCATTTACGTGAAGGAAAGCGTCCCATGTGGTTTAGGAAACCTCCGAGGTAATAATCTTAGTTGTCCTGGCCAATATATTATTTCCGAGTATAATAGGAACAAGTAGTTGAGATCTCTTAGTGAATACTATGACCTCCCTTGTTTGCCTACATAATGAATTGGCAAGGCGTATTTAACTTTGTGAAGTACCTGGCAATGATGCGGTAAGCCCGGTGTAAAAATAAATTTTATTTTTTAAGATTATACATTTCCCGAGCGTTTTAATCAAGGCTACAAAATAAAACAACCTTAATAATTAATTCATAACGGGAGTGTTATTTTTCTTCGCTAATATTTTAACAAATATAATTTTGTTGTAATAAATTATCGTTTTAGGAAGATCGCATTTACAATTTTACACATAAATGATAATCTCATCTTCCAGATAAGCAGTTAAATAGATAGCTTTCTTATTAATAGCACAATGATACAACCAAATGATGGGTAATTTCTATTATCTTTATAAATAGATAAGCAGTATATAGATGTGAAAGAAGCATTGATGTGGAAAATGTTAAAATAACAAATCTTATTAGAAGAAAGAATTTAGAAATAACTTGTCAGGAGGGTAATGACCTCAATTAAATTTTATGTGAAATTATAATTGGCGTTTTTAATAAAGGAATGCTATTGCAAATTGCATATTTGATATAATATTACAGGACATCTTATTTCCTCTGGCGTGTATTTATATTAAATAAAACTCTTTGAGATAATCAGGGAAGATTCATAAATTAGGGGTTTGGGAATCTGCTCAGATGATATGTTTAAAATAGCTTTCGATACAAGAGAGGGGAAAGTGGGAAGGTTTTCTGAAAGTGATCCTTTTGTTCTTTTGACCCAAAAGATGTTGGTATTCAGCATGGTGCGGTGCATGTTCTTAGGTGTAGTCAAGGAGGTAGCATCTTCAAGATGTAGTCAAATAGAATCCTTTTTTTTTTTTAAGACATCTTATTTAAGGCCAGAACGTTCACTGTGTGCAAACTGTCTAAATAAATTCCTGAGAAAGTTCTAAAACTTGCCCGGTTTTCATCTTTTGTACACATATACATAAGGAAAGTATAATGTCTCTCATTATCATTCTGGTCATGTGCGAATTTCTAATCCCAAACTAATATTAGAATAGTAACTTTGGAGTAGTTCTGTGAGTAATATTAAGATGTATGTTGGGGGGGGGGAGGGCTTGCTTGTGGAGTCCTCCGAAACATCACTCAATATAAGGCTTTTCATTATTTATATTGTCATATAGTGTTGTTAAAATTCAACCTAGGTCCGCTTAATGATACTAGAATAGTGCAGATTTCAAATCTGGGAAAAATATCACAAGGAGAAAAGTCATCCTAAATCATCTGTCGTCGTTTAACGTTTCTCCTTTGCTTACATCAAATAGTGGTAGAAGGGTTGCAGCTGTAGACGTAGTAGTAGAAGTGACGAGTTGAACTGGCACAACAAAAAGCCACCATAAAAGTCAATAAGGAATATTGGCTCGGGGTGACATAGCTAAAAATAAGCGGTGGTAGTGGTTAGGAAAACACCTACTAGAAACTCTAAGCAAAAAGAAGCAGCGCCTGTTGGATTTGCAAATAAGCAGCTGCTCCCGTTCACAGTCTACCCCAATTACCTTCTGCTAATCTGGCACATCTTTAAAATGAAATACTGTGCATAATTTTTCATGGTTCAGATCCTGCAGGCTTTTCGTCAGGCTCACCAAGAAAAGTCACTATCACCAGTGACCTGTGTAATTGAATGTGAGTTATTTTAGACACAGATTTCCACAGAGGGAAGGAGAACTGTGGCCATGGGGAATCCGCAGCGTTTACTTTTTAAATTCTGAGCTGATACATGAATGTAAAGAGAGATAGAGTGATAGTGTTGAAAAAGGAATGGGTGTTCTTATATGGAAAGTTTATCATTTACGTACCGTCGCGTGTAGGTGGATACACATGGGATTTGCTGTAACCTAAGGACTGGATTCTGATACAGTTTTGAAGATGAAATGTTTTATGGATGAAGGGCAGATTACTGTGCCATCAAAGCGTATTTCAACAGACCACTCTGGGGAAGAGCTGCTGTAACCACTTTGCAGATTAGGTGAGAATTGGACATTTAAGAGCAAAAGCAGCCCAGAAATCCCATGTGTCACCTAGCTTTGGAGATACCTAAATCGATCTTATATCCACGTTTTGGACTGCAGTTTTTAATTCATCTAAATTGAAGGTCCTTGCAATCCTTGAGGCTAATGCTTAGTTCTCATAACGCCCGCTTGTGACCCAGTATGAGGTTGAGAGGCGCCAACTCTAGAGGGACCTGATGCGTGAAATAAAGTCATAGAAAAGTCAGTTGTAACAAGAATGAAACTTATAACAGCTGATCATGCAGCTGGGCTTTCAGTTCGTTAACCTTCTCTCACAAATAAATTTATATTTAATTCCTGTATGGAAAAAAATTAATCACAATTCTCATAACATTGATAAAGGGATCAGGTTGCGTTAGGAATCCGGAGGTCTAAACTGATCACCACAGTCCACGGTGCTGTCCCAGAAAAAATATTTCTACGGTTTTGCCAGAAGAGTTTTGTTTCTTCTTTTTTTATTAATGTCCCTAAAGCTCCGTTTGAAGTTTTTATTTATTCAATGCAGTATTTGAGATTAAAAGTAGGGTTTTTTACACACTACATGTTTGACGGGCGTTTCTTTGCTGTATAAAATTTGCTGAATTTGTCTGGAACAAGCAATCTGTAGGAATCAGTGTTTCTAGAGAAATCAGTGTTTCTAGAGACAAGAAGTGCTTGAAGTTGCAGGAAACTGAGATGAGTAGAGACACGTTGAAAGCTGGTTTTTGGTCAGCGAAACTTTTCTCATATTTTGTGCAAACTCACTCCGACCACTAAATTACTGAGCAATATCCTCTAAGTTAATATATGTTGTGCTGTTAACTCAAAAATAAACTTTTTTTTTTTTTATCAGCAATTTTGCAAACTTGAAATACCTTACTGCAATATTTATTGTATTTTTAAATACTGAAAATACTGTTATTCAGAAGGCAGCTGAGCACCAACAAGAGATTTATTTTATCCATGTCAATCAATGCTTTTCTACTTGATTTATAGGACTATTAAATTCATTATTACACAGCATAAAATACGACAAGAGAAATATTGACAATATTCTAAGTCACACTTTGGGAAATTAGTTCCTCTCCTGTATCACCTTTTTGGTATCTTAGTGCATTATTATTAGGTTTTTCAAATATTTTAAATATGACCTACCCATGATGAAGGACTCACGGTCAAGTTCCCCTACAGGAAGGACTGAGGAGGGATGAAAGCTGTTGGAAGGGACCCCTATTCGCTATCGCTGCAGCCTACAAACAGCCTGTCAAGATACTTCTGGCGCTGCGTCCGCGTCGAATTTGTCTTTGTCAATGAAACTGCCACTTTCTACAAGCCCAGTAGGAGACTTATCAGGTGTTTTTAGAGCTTAAAGCAACACTTTCTGCTGGAACAGTTCTCACTGCCCGACAAAATCCTGACAGAGGCTGCTATACCTTGGAAGCCCTGCATCATCTAAATAATACCGAAAAACATTCCAAACTGAGAAAAGGCCTAAAATCCGAGGATGGAAATACAAATTAAGGATCCATTTATAACCCCATGTTCATCACCAGATTTCACTTAGAACTTCCAAATTGTTGGCGGGGGGAAGAGTCTGTTTATACAAAAAGGGTAACATAATTGCACCTCCGTTTACATGAAAATAATCGTATTTCCAAGTGGCTAAACTGTAAGACCACAGGCTCAGTATGGTATTATGATCGCATAATCTTATTATCTCTTAGAACAACATTGTACCAATGATATTACTATACTTCTAAACCAAATACAATTATTTCAAAATAAATAAACCTCCCTTTCACACACACATAAAAAGCCCTAAACTCTTGACCTTTTCTGTGGTATTTGCAATAGACCTGAAGTAGCTTGTCAACTCCGATTATTTCACGTCACTGGAGTGTAGACTTTTTATTACAAGGTTATAATTAAAAATATGGGTTCAACCACAAGAGTGTAGAATGCTGATATACCTGGTTTCTGATGTACCACCTCACTTAAATGGAATTCTGTAAGAAAGAACCATTACCATGATATACTTATTTCCCTGAAACATAATATGCAAATCACAACCTGGGAAGCATCTTCTAAACGAAGGTCTTTGAGATGGCCAGGATGACTGTGGTAATGGCCAAGCCGTTGACTTGTATGCGGTGCCAAGTCACTGACATGCTCCATGAAGCGTCTGGGTGAAGTCTATAGATGCTCTTCACTATTGAGTACAATTTTAGGTTTTTTTCTTTTTCTCTTCTTTCTAATTACATGCCTAGGAATTGTGTTTGGGGCTTTTTTGTTGTTGTTGCTGGATAATCATCTCATATTTTTTTTTCCTATTAGCAAAGAAACTCTGCTAGCAGGATATACACAACTGAAAAGTATAAAGCAATTAATTATTGCCTCATATACACAATATCTAGCTAGGACTAATGAGCCTGTAGGGTAAGCATCAATGTGCTCATCACCCCCATGTGGGACCTTCTGTCTGTGTTAACTCAGACTGATCTTTGATGCTGCTGAGTTGTTGCCTTGCAGCTTCCTTTACTTCAGGATTTCAGACCTTTCGCTATCAGTATTTTTCTTCTTGAATCTTGGGGCAGCCCTCCCTGTCTCAACAGTCTAACCTCTGCTCGCGGTATTACCTTTCTTACCATTTCTGGCTGCTTTCTGGGGACTTTCTGGTGTTCTTCTGCGTAATTAAGCAGTTTTCTCTGAGTTGAGGTGGTGCAGCTGGACTGTATCAAAAAGACTTTGGATCAGACAGTGGAACCTCTTGGAGGACAGTTAGAATTAAACTCGTAAATGAACAGTAGTTTGGAGGGGTTAGCAAAAGTAATGCTGGTAAAAATTAAGAAGCAGAGTAATAAATTATTTTAATAAACTCATTATGTGAGCCCCATCTAATCCTCAGCTGTAATTGAGAGCAGAACAAAGATAACTGTTTATGAGACTCTTTGGATTCTTTAGTTAACACAACAATATGACGAGGACAGGGGGCATATCAAGAACTTCATGTTCCTAATTCTGTAAAAGTAAATTATAATTTTAGCTACCACAGAGGAGAAACACAGAGGAACTCTTTCTTGTGCTGCTTAAGAACTTATAAAGAGAGGACAGAAAGAGTTCACCATGGGGAAAAACCACAAGCTCCACCTTTCGTTGTTGTTTCATCATCTTCAGACTTGAAGAAGCTCGTCTTAGAATTTAGACTTATGCTAAGCTAAGCTAAACCATTGGGGTTTTTTCTACTGGGTTTTGTTTTGCTGTTCATTGAGTCTCCTGCAAAAATATGTCTTGTCTTTGTCACCTTGCTTTTTATAATCTTGGCCAGTAGACAAGTAAGTTGTTCATCCATCGCAGCCAAAAGCTATCTTCATGAATCGCCTCTTGGTGCCAATGACGATCACTAATTTTGTAGGTGACAAGAAACTGGCTACTTTTTTCAAGGTAGACTTTTCATTAACAATTTATCCTCTGAAAACCTGGATCATTCGCAACACTTTATAGAATATGTTCCAAAATGCATAGATTCCATACACAATGCATTATTTTTTCTTTATTCATGATTAAATTGGAAAAAGTTTTCATTTTAGAGAGATATCAACTTTAAAAAAGCAAACTAGCCTCTGCTACTTTTATATAAAGATACATAGGTTTAAGAGTAAATCTAGCTGTCTAGCTGTTTCTAGTAAAGGTTTTATAATTTGATTAGATTTATATGACTCAGTTGAGAGTAACAAAGTCATGCCAAATGTCATACTGAAGCTGTGTTCAATGTAATCTCAGGTTTAGATAGGACAGAGATGAGTGAGGACAGTTGATTAGTTACATTGCATTACGATGCAAAGCTATAAAAAAATCATTTATAACATTGCTGTTTATATTCCAATAAAATCTAAAAGGTTCACATTAGGATCATCCCCCAGCGCTAGACCTTGTACAATCAGGGAATAATAATCAGTGTTTGCTAAAGAAGCTCTCAGTCCAAACAGATTAGAAAGTGTGGGAGGGAAAAGATTATTTAAATCTCTTCTCCCATAATTATCCCTAGGATGATTGCGAAAGTATATTTCAGGTATGAGAAAAGTAAGTTTGATAAAGGTAAAACAGCATATTAATATTATTAATTTCTGACATCCTGTGTGAATGTATGCTTGGGCTGTTCTTTGACAACTCCTCCTCTGTTTTGTCTGCAACTCGTCAGCTGTGGTCTCAGATCTGGTCTTTAGTTCTTAAAAAAAAAGTTACATTAGTGAATCAGGATAGAAAGGAGGCATTAAAGCATACCTTAAGATATTATCTGTCTTTAGAGTCTGACATAGCTGTCATTAGATCTGTTGATAGACTCCCACTGTCAAATCAGTGTCTATAAATATAGCGAAAGACTTGGCAGTGCAAGTTTCTCTGCTCTTGGCGTTATTGTCGCAGGTTTCCAAGGATCACTTAAAAGATGACGTAGTGGTTTAGTTTTCATCTTTATTCTGCACTGCCTATTCACTAAGGCTGCTCATGAGGAGGAGATTTACTTATGCTTGCTCCCACCCTTTAGGAACTTAAACTGAGATCATGATCTCCTTTCATCTAAATTTCTGACCAACTATTAGAAAATGTATTTCTTTAGCAGGACGGGTTAGAATTGATGACTTCTAGCCACGTCACTGAAGGGTAGTACTGAATAATCCTTCATACTAAATTAGATTTCTCCTGCTCATGTCTTGTTTCACGGTAAATGTGCTATGTGCAAACAAACACTACATCCCACAAAATTTAGTTTTTCAATCTTTAACATCTTATATACTGTGGCTACTTTAAAATATCTACAGAAAAAAATGAAAAAAAAAGAAAAAAAGGCAAAGAAACACTACCAGGAAGTAAAGAGTAAAAATTAAAGTTTTCCTTTGAAAGTATGAATTTATAGACCCTTATATATTGACAAAGTATTTTTTTGTTGTGCTTAATTGGTTCTGAAACTGGTGCAGGGATATCAAGAAAACGATCATGTTCGGAGAGTCACATGTGCTAGTGATTCAGTTATTCCACAGCAAACTTGGGATTTCTTCCCCCGCCCCGAAACAAAACAAAACACCAAACGCAAACCACTGTTCTTTGATTTTTATGGGAGCAACGTTTAGAAAAGTTCTCACAGCTTAATTGGCAGAAGATGCTGACTTACACAGAAACGCACACATAAATATATTTCTTTTTAAACATTGGCGTAAACCCATGGACTTGAATGAAACAGCTCACATAAACCCCTGTTCAATACTTTGATGAATGAGGAACAGAGCACTATTTTTATTTCTGCTGTGCCCTAAAGCTGAGCTTAAATTTAGAAAAGAAGATAAAAGAGCGTGAAAATAAAAAAATCCTTTTCCGTAGTCGCTATAGCAGCAGGAAAAAATACAGGAAATGGCTTATTGCTAGTGTGTTTTCCCAAACTTTTACATATTACATTTTAACTTATTGGCTGAGTCCGAGCTTTTGTCTGCTGAAGTATTGAGTGAAGTGTTTTAAGAGAAGTAACGTGAAGAGATGTGAAAATGCTTTACTTGAAGATATCAAAATGTTCAGCTGTATCTTTTTCAAATATCATTGTCTCATTTGACTGTGGCATCTTCAAGATGCCCTGGTAAAAACGAGTATGTTCCTTAGCGCTGGGTAATCGCTTCACACTTGCAATCCAATCAAAGCTTTTCCATAGACCCTTGTTCTGAGTGGAATTCACAATTCACACGACGTTGTTAACCTGGAAATAATCCTAGTTAGCGTTAGGTTTCTGCATTATGATCTCCATGACGTTTTACAGAAGCCTACAATTCTGAGTCAGATTTTGTCATGGATACTTTTTGTTTGGATACCTTTTTTTACGCTAGATGAGTAAATCCCATCTTCTCCACTCTCATTATAGTTTTCTGCATGTTAGTGCTATAGGCAGGAATTTATATGTATTGTAGCAACTCTTAAAATAAGTGTTGCCTCTTTGGATACCCTAAAAGATCCATGAATTTTAAAATATGAATCATAAAATAAGTATACATATACACACAGATGGATGAAATTGCACCTCCATGTTTTTCATTACTGCATTCTGTGATATTAACCAGTTGTATTGGTTTATATACTGCCGTAAAACCACTGAAATGTGAGACATGCAAAATACAGGTTTAAAATGAAAAAGAATAATGCTTTCAGCTATATCTGGTTTTAGACCTGGAGACCCATCAATGACTTGCAATAAAATGAAATTATGCCCACATCTGTATACAGAATATTTGAACCAATTTCCAGATGAGACAAAAAAGGATAGATCTCATCAATCTGGTCTTCAACAAAGCATTTAATGGAGTGACGCCTTTCTGAATACAATGAAAATGTCTGCTGATAGAAAATTAGTATACGTAGAAGTTAGAGTAACGTGGATAAAGTTTTGAGGAAAAAAAGAGGTTGAGACAACACTCTGGAATTTGATCTTGCACTGAAGAGAAGTTAAGCAGCAGAGTTTGTAAAGAGGTGGATGGTCCATTAGTATGGTCATGGAGGATGACACAAAGGGTAGAAGCGAGCTAGCAACATGTTGTAACAGCCCGGGCTCAAGAACCTTCCTTGAGAAGGACCAGGATGAAAATGTACGTGAGAACAAGACCACAGCAGTATAGAGCACACCCTCGTGTATCTAGGAAACGTTTCTGCAGTTCAATAGGTGTTCATCAGATACAAGCCAGCACGCCATTGCAGCTGGGAGAAAAATAACTGATGAAGATGCAGCAGATGAAAAATAATCAGTGACTGACAAATAATCAGTGTGCGTTAGACGCCTTGTCCGGAATACAGGCTTTGGTTATAATAGATGTGAAGGTCTGACCCAGTTTTTCAACAGAGGACATGGAAATACAAAAAAGCTAGTTATACCTAAGCTACAATTTGGTGTTTTAAGGATGTCCCTGCTGACTGCAGGGGGGTTGGATTAGATGGCCTTTGAAGGTCCCTTCCAACCCAACGGATTCTATGGTTCTGTGATTTTTGTGTCTGAAGAAATGCCTTCTAGTTGTTTGGTCTGGGTTTCTTTTCTCCCCTCTCTTATAGAAGAGTAACTCTATGTTCCGAATGTGTTTTCTTTCTCAGCTGCAGCCAGAGCACTGCTCTCGGTGTCTGACACCTTCAGCGCCGGTAATCGCTCAAATCCCGACTTCCAGTCATGCCGAGTCAGTGTGTCCAGGATGTTCTGATAAAGGACCAAATAAGTGCAGGTTACAGCTTGGTTACACGGCGTAGGGAGAGGGGGAGACAGATTTACAATTGCAGCAAATGGACTTTGTGAATATTTGCTGCAAGTGAATTCCGAGTGACCTGGGAACTCCACTTGGTACTGGAAGCCATGGGGAGTGCAGCGAGGGGAGAGGCGCAGCTCTCAGGCAGCCACAATTTAGATCAAAAAAGAAGACATTCATGTTCGCAGGGAGGGAAAGAGGATTTATAAGCTAAAATACCGCAGCGCAGGCGTGTGGCTTCCAGCCTGAAGCGGCGTGACGGCAGGCTGCACTAACTGGGCCAGTGAGAGCTGGAGGATCTGTGCCACGCTCGAGCGCTGGGTTCACTTTTCCTAAAAGTACAAAAAAGAAGTACTGCCTTACGATGCCAGCTTCTGTCACCTTCTTGTTACATGTTCAGACCAGCACTTCCATGCTCTCTCGCATGGGAGAACTTTCCCATAAATATCCGCACCACCGTTTGCTTGACAATAATTAGGCTGCTGATGTCTTGACAGCACTGATGAACTTCACGTATATTAATAGCGCATTGTTGTTTCCTCACGCTTCACAGTCTTCCTTTACGCTTTTCCTTGTCTCGTCATATAAAAATAATAATACAACGAATTCAAGGCAGGTATTTTCGCTCTGTATTTGTCTAGCGCTTGCCAAAATAGGGTCTAGTTCCTTGCCTTTACAATTAAAGCGCGTGCTACTGGGTAAAAACCATTCATAAACATGCAGGTCATACAGTCTCTTTTGGAGTTTCTTCTGGATTTACTTTTCAGTTTATTACTTTTGTTATCTTTGCTACAGAATATCGCAAACCGCAGAATGTAAATGGAACGTTCTTTCATAAATTCCTTTTCAGTTGGCTAGGAAAAGACCGGTCGTTATAAGAATTACGTTAGACAGCGGGAAAAAATGTTCACCCTTGCAATTTTTGTCATTTCTCCCTTTTTCCATTTGTCTTACTTTTTCTTGTCTTTTTTTTTTTTTTTCAGTGGGATGTGTTTCTCTTATGTTACCTAAGCAAGACTGTATTCTGTATCTATTTTTCAGCTTCAACACTTTCAGAATTTTCTCTGAGTTCTTCATTTTCTAAAATCTAATATCATTTTACTAATGTAAGTCACATGTAGTAGAAAAACCTCTTCATATTTAAAAACTCATAATGTACATTTGATGCTGCAAATCTGACAATCTCAACAGCTTCCAAAAACCTCGGAGTCTCCTACATGTATGGTCTCTGTCAAATACTTAATGTATTTTCTTTCTTTTTTTGCAAAACATCAATATGTAATAGCTGGTCTTTTCTTCCCCCTGCAGATGCCCAGCAGAACTCATTTTATTTACTTGTTGACAGAATGTGCAACGGCTTCATTTTTGCTCACTCCTGTAGAAGTGAACTCTTAGAATAAAACCGGTTCCTTTGCCGAGGACTCCACGTGGGGAATGCAAAGGAATAGGCAGCACTTAAGCCTCATCTAAGGTTTAAAACAAATGATTTAAATAGGTTTTTAGATGAGTCATAATTACTATACAAGCTTTCTGCACGTAAGTGAATGTGATTTACCTGCATATTTTTACTCAGAATGTAATTACTTGCCAATCTATTACCACTCTGTTTTGCTGAGTCTATATTTAGAATTAAATCATTATGCGTGCTGCTTCTCTCGCCACATGGAGGACCTGAGCTAGGTTCTCCACGCCGCTGAACTTCCAAAGACACGGCTTTGGGAGTTGGCCTCTGAAGTAAGACAAATTGCCCCTAAGGTAGGATTTAAAATAACTGAAGTGATTTTGTACATATATTGGTTTTTGAGAAATCCTGAGAAAGGGTGATTTGATTACTGAAAGTCATGTCGCTGGATGAGATATTAACTGTCTCTAACAGAAGCTTCCTTAGGAATCAACGTGCCGGGGTGGTGCAGCAGGCAGAACCAAATACTGGCTCTAAGTAGATCACAGAACCATAGAATGTGTTGGGTGGGAAGGGACCTCTAAAGGCCATCTAGTCCAACCCCCCTGCAGTCAGCAGGGACATCTCCAACTAGATCAGGTTGCTCAGAGCCTCATCCAGCCTGGCCTTGAATGTCTCCAGGGATGGGGCCTCCCCCACCTCTCTGGGCAACCTGGGCCAGATGAAACCCTTGGTTTTAAGATGGGCCACCCCTGCCGTCACTGCAGGCTTTTTTTTTGCATTTTAGGAATAAGCTATTCCTGTTCAGAATTTCTAAAACCAACAGAGCTTCATAATTCTTTCGTCTTTTATTTCAGCTAATGCATTTTTCAAAAGATTTCACCTTCTCATCTTCGCTGCCCTTCTTCTCAAGCTATGCTATTTTATGTCTTCTGTTTTGGACATCCTGAGCGCGACCTTCCTTCCCGTTCCTGGGGACAGCACCCTGCCTTCTTTCTTCCTGCAGAGACAGAAGCCATCGCTCTATTAATGGACTTCTGCTGTGGGTCACTAGACAGTGGTCTAATTACTCTGTTACCTAATCTCATGTGGGTTTAATAACCTAACTTCCCTTAGGAGATAGCTAGGGGAAAAATTCTCCAGTTCCTGAGGTGGTCCTGAGCGTTTGATATTGTATCCATGACCTGTATTTCCCAAACCACCTTCTCTAAAACTCTCTTCTTATTCTCCTAACTGCTTTGTGGTTTGGGTTTTTTTGTTGTCTTTCCTGTCTTGATACGGTCTTGTCGGCATCTGATTAATTCAGGCACAAAGACCAGTGTAAATACTTCCATAAACTGGCCTTAAATTGCGTTTACCTCATCAGGCTTACCCTGACATACTTTGTTTGCAGAGAAACTTCTTTGTCAAGTTTTATCTAGACATTGATTTCATTGAAACAAGGAACGAGAGACTAAGTTATCGGCAGCAGCTCTTTTGTATTTGTCATGCTAAAGATTGGCAATATGAAGCAAAATATTTCTGTACCTCAGGAAAACATTCCAAGACTCTTCCAGTAATTATTATAATGGCAATGCAAATTCCCTGAAAAAAAAAATTTATTAACGTCTTTAAATCTTTCTGATTTATGAAAAGAAATCGTACTGTAGTTTGAATGCAAGAACTCAATGGTAACAGTTTTTCTCTACTGACTTTATCATCTGAGCACTGCAGATAACTTTTTCCCTCGATAAGGAATACCCAGTGTGGACACCCAGCCTGGTGCGGTAACTCAGTGACTCCGCACTTGTGTAAAGCAATTCCCCCTGCCCCATGTTTCCAGATCTTAGCGAAAATGTCCGTGAGAAATCAAACGCCTTCAGTCTTCCGTATATCTGACAGAAAAACTGGATAAAGAATTGGCTATAGACAGCGAGTTATTTTACCCTTGCTAAGTAGGACTATCACAGAAAGACAATTTTCTATTGGATTTAAAACAGAAGGGCTTCAAATGTACAGTCTAAGCTCACTCAACACAGCAAACAGCCCAGCCTGATTTCTCATCAGCCACTAAATGGTAGACTAAAGAACTCAGGAATGATTTCCAAGGCTTCAGGGGTGATGAAATAAGCCACCAAGGTGGAGAGAGCAGGCCATACTTCCCTGGGTGTGGAGAAAGGAGAACAGACCTCGGAATTGCCTTACCACAAGGAAGATTTCCATTTGCTTTAGGCCAGTTAGTATATTATCCCACAAGAACACAATTTTTCTCTGAAAACAAAAGCATTTGTCATTTGACCAGCTTAGATTCTCCACAAGTGAGGACATCTTATGTATCAACGTTTCTATTCCTTTATTGTACTGCAAATGAAATTTTTCTGTAGTCCTGCCTTCACACTGATTCCTCTTCTTCCTTCCCGTAGATTTCTTGGTTATCCACTCCCTATCCTCCCATAATTTTTCAGTGATGCTATGTTGTTTCATTTTTTTTTACGTCCAACTGGGGAATCACTTTTTCTTCTCCTTTCTTTTTCCAGTTTCAGAAACTATATGAAATAACATACTAACTGCAGAAATTTAACATCTTGGCTGATTCCTCCATTCTGTTGTGAACCAGACCGAAATTATTACTTGTCAAAGCTTTAGTTTTCATTTGGGCAGCTGCCTAAATATGACTGGCTAAAGCATGTTTGTTTAATTTTACTGCCACGTGCTATTCAGGACGTGCCCCAAACTGTTGCTTAGCATTTGCCTTGAGGAGCAAAACTCCAAATATCTGAAAGCTACTGATAACCTCTAGCCAAATGAATAAATCTCTGTTTATGCATTTTCTCTGCAGATGAGTTGCTAAATGGAGAGCGCAGCAATTCCAGTTGCTGTCTGCTAGAAGTGAATAAAGTTAGTGAGTGAATTATTCCCAGTCCAGTAGGGTATCCTGGAAAAGTCTTTATTAACTAACACTTTTCCCCAAGAGAATCACTCAAACTCTGTTTGGATTGTAGCAGAATCAAAATGGATTCTGGTAGTGCCTGACTAGGCATGTACCCAGAAATGTTTATTTTTCAGTATTTCAAAAAATGTAACACGGAAAAGGCATATGCCAAGGCGTATGCAAAGTGACTACATTCGCCTCTGAGATTTTTTGAATGACATTCGGTGTCATATTTTGATGTTAAGTGAACTTGGACCTAGGAATCATGATGGTTGATGAAGAAAAAAGAAGAGATTGGAGAACAGGGTAAAACAGTTTAGAATTGTAAATTCTGAGTTTATTTTTCTCCCAAAAGGAGATTTTTTTTTAATAACTGCTGGTTTAAATCACTAAATTAATGCGTATTAATTTTTCTCAGTTTTCTACTGGTATGGAGACTTTGATTTTATAACTTCTTCTCCCCTTTGATGGGGTGCTGATGCTTGACAACGTTCTCTTGAATGAGAACATTGGGAATGCCTGAATGTACTTCAATAAGAAATGGTGCTTTACAGGAGTGAAGAAATGATGATATATGCGTCTGTCTTAAAAAAGGTGGGCTTGAAGAGGAGGGAGACTTATTTTCTGAAGCTGTGGAAGGTTTACTTTCTCTTTTACGAGGCCTGGCTTCTGGAAAAGCCGAGTGCCAGCCATTCCAGTGCTGATGGTTGCTCCTGTCTGGCAAGGCTGTCCCTTTCAGTTCTTTGGAAGTTGTGAATAATGTGCACGTTTGGAATATGCTCTAACTTAACGTCATGTCCTGAGGACCCAAATATATCCTACCAGAAGCTTAGAGAAGCTATTCAGTGGGCACTTCTGTCAGTGTAGTCGCTTCAGAAGACCCAAAAAGCAGTCAAGGTTGCTTGGCTTTCATTTGCTTTGGTCCTTTGCTTTTCCTTCCTTGTCACTATTCATAAAGCACCGGGAGAAGTTCCCTGGCTGCCCGCTGGCTCCAAAACTCCCCATAATAAGAGCTGGGGGAATTCCTCGTCGCTAACACAGCGAGTTACTGCAGTCGGGCTTAGGGCTGCTGGAGCCGCTCCCGTCGCTCGGCCTGGCACTCCTGGAGCCACAGAGGGACCGTGAAAATGTGGGACAGGACATTTGGCCAAATGGCAACAGCTGCTTTTTGAGGTTTTGAGATGTGTTTTCGTTCTAGGGCACAAACAGCGTCTTTTGAATACATTTGTGCAAATTGTGTGTGAAAGAATTCTGAATACAATTGTGCAAATTGTGTGTGAAAATGCTGCTTTTGGTTCGAGTCAAATATTTCTCCCTTCTGAAACGCCCGTTCTCCTTCTCACCTTGTACCTGGCACAAGTTTTGCCAAAGTCAGTTCGTCTCCATTAATATTTTACCTTGGAAAAACAGCAAGGTCCCTTCCAACCCGAACTATTCGATGATTCTATGATATAAGGAAGACACAAAGATTATAGCTCTCCTTTTCTCACAACTCACTAGATTAATTTCTTTTCCTTTTGGCCATGGGGATGGATCTTACAGTCAGTACCCGTGTCCATTAGATTTTCTAAATAATAGAGATTAATCTTTACCTCTGTCTTTGAGTATTTACAGGTCCCATTTTTATTCTCCGTTATGGTGGTTTTCATACAAATGCTAATATTGTGACATTACTTTACAAATCATGTCAGAAAATATTTCTTGTGAATTGGATTCCTTTGTGAGTTTTCGATATATATTTGATTTTTTTCCATATTTGGCACATAATAGGAAAGCAAATATGCTAAAAGTTTCCAGGCAATTAAAGTTTTTATTAGCTACATTTAAATATTTTAAGAGGAGGCAGTGGCCTGGCTGCATGTCCAACTGCGTTCTTCTCTTTTATATTCTCTTAACTCAAATGTTAATCTGCTTTGTTTTTCTGAATACTGCAAAGAAACTATGTCACGCGAAACCGCCACTAAGAAAAATTGCCTGAGGGCATCCTGACTTTTTGCTTAAGCTTTATTTTGTCATTTATTGCTATTAACAATCATTAAGCAATTTAATAATTATAAGCCTCATTAGCATTTTAATGAGACTAGTGGCCATTGCTAAGTGTAATTAAATTAGTTTTATTGTATGATATTTTGAAGCTGTGATTAAATTAAGTTTTACTGTGCTTTGAAGAATAAACCTATAGAGATCACTCTTCAGTAACGGTCTTGTTAACTTGCGAGGCGTCTGTAAAATAGACATACCCAAGAAAAAAGGCAAAATATTCCCTACTGAGGTTAATCATAACAATAGAAAAATCAAATGCTCCTGCTGCCACCAGCTCCAAGATTACCAATATATTCTCAGTGATAATAGGCGTCTGTTAAATAGCATCCATTGTGAGTAGCTTTGTGTAATCTATTTTTAATTTTTCCAAATAGCATCTAGATGCTGTGGTGAATTGTTCTTTATAAATCAAGGAGAGAATCCTGTAGTGCTTGCTCAGACAAAACTCCCATTGAGTTCAAATGGAATTTCACCGCAGTGAGAGCAGCAGGGTGTGCAGAAGCCGAGTATTATTGGTGGTTGCTGTTGTTGTTATTATTATAGTTTTAGAGAGATAAATTGAGTAGTGAGGAAAGACAGCGAGAAGAGGAAAAAAGGTACTACAGTCACAATCAGTTAAATTCCTATGATCTATCAGTTAAGTGCCTATGAAAAGATGTGCAAACAGAAGATCAGGCCTATCTCTGTCTGCGCCCAACCTCTGTGAAATCTTTAGCAGAGCGCGCCGTACTAGAACAGGCCAGGCACTGGGTAAACACTGGACGGTGGCTTGTCCTCACCCATTGACCAGGTAAGAACTTCTGGCTGTCTCCCCTGCCTTGTCCTCGTCTCCTCGTGTCATCCTGACTGCACCTGATTGTGCTGCACCATTTTGCTGGGCTTCAGTGAGCGTAAAGTTCGTTAACAGGTAAGTTTGCAGTCGCGTATTATGGTTTGAATTATTAACTATATTTATGGTTGCATAATTGATTTTTTTTTTTTTCCTTTTTAAAACCATTCTGTCCAGGGCTTGTAAAGTTGAACTATTTGGGATTACATTTTCCAGTTGCAATGTCTTTCTTAAGATTGGAATTTTTTTTTTCCTTTTAATTAAGATGCTCTGCAGTGGGAGAAAATATACAGTTTCTCTGTTAAAACACACAGCTATGTCCTGGTAAGCTTCACTCCTGAATATTTTGGAACAGTGACTTAATTTTGGACAAGTTTCCTCATGCCAATACCCTTGTGGTTTGCAACTTCATAAAAATTTCCAAATTCGTTCCAGTTTGGAAAAGATCATTGTGTACCTATGTACACTACAACTTTGTTTCAGTTTGATTATTGTTGAAATTTGTATTTGTGCTGAGTCGCTGCAATCCCATGCACAAATACAGGCTGGGGGGAGAATGGATGGAGAGCAGCTCTGCCGAGGAGGACTTGGGGTGCTGGTGGATGAGAAGCCAACACGAGCCGGCAATGTGCGCTCACAGCCCAGAAAGCCAACCCCACCCTGGGCTGCATCCCCAGCAGCGTGGCCACCAGGGCAAGGCGGGGATTCTGCCCCTCTGCTCCGCTCTGGGGAGACCCCCCTGCAGGGCTGCCCCCAGCGCTGGGGCACCAACAGCAGAAGGACACGGAGCTGTTGGAGCGGGGCCAGAGGAGGCCCCGGAGATGCTGGGAGGGCTGGAGCCCCTCTGCTGTGAGGACAGGCTGAGAGAGCTGGGGGGGTTCAGCCTGGAGAAGAGAAAGCTCCGGGGAGACCTTCCAGCCCCTTCCAGTCCCTAAAGGGGCTCCAGGAAAGCTGAGGAGGGACTCTGGAGCAGGGAGGGGAGCCATGGGACGAGGGGGAAGGGTTTTACACTGGGAGAGGGGAGATTGAGGTGAGATATTGGGAAGAAATTCTTTGCTGTGAGGGGGGTGAGCCCCTGGCCCAGGTTGCCCAGAGAAGCTGTGGCTGCCCCATCCCTGGAGGGGTTCAAGACCAGGTTGGACGGGGCTTGGAGCAACCTGGTCTAGTGGGAGGTGTCCCTGCCCAGGGCAGGGGCTGGAACTAGATGGTCTTTAAGGTTCCTTCCAGATCAAACCATTTTATGATTCTATGAAATTATTGCCTCCTGGGTGTGTTTCTGTGATATCAGCTTCAGCATAACTTTCCTGTGCTATGTGTCTAGAGTGACACGGGCTTAGCAAGACCTGCCGTTTCTCCTAACAGCACTACGGTGTCAGCCCAGATAGTAATGGAGGAGAACTGAAGATCCAGGATCCATCCTAGTTTAATAATTTCTGGTGTAATTGTGTTTCCTCTGCCATTAGTCATTGGTTCACGTTAAAAAAAAAATAATTTTTTTTTTGGCATTTTTAAGTTAATATCTTAGTTCAAATAGCAGCTGGCAGGGATGCAGATATAAAGGTTCCGATCTTTATAATCGGTAAAGGTTAAGTATAGTCAAAAGGTTACATTTCTAGGGAAATGCCTTATTTTTCTTTTCAGTAATGAGCACGTTTTTTATTTTGATGTGATTTTACAATTGCACAGCTGAGAACTTAAAGGTTAGGAAGGTGCTGGGATTCAGGTAGCCCGCGTGCATACGTGCCAGCTGAGGTCGAGACAGCGCTTAGGGTAGTGCAGTCGGGGGAAACCTGAACAAAGTTGTGAGTAGATCAGATAATCATAAGCTGTAGAAAAAATGTAGCAGGAAAGTGATCAACGCAAATCTGTGTCATCGGTTGTAATATCGGGGAATTGTTGCCATTTTCAACCTCAGATTTGTTCTGCTGAATCTGGGGTCATACATATTTGTTTGTACTTCAACTTGTCTTATACGTTAAAGGAGGACTATTTAGCATCTGTAAAACTAATTATAGCTGGCAGAGTATAGACCACACAGGACTTCTGCCAATAAGGCGACTTGACAGACTAAATCACAGACCAGCACTATTAGCAGCGACATTATATGCTGGGAGAAAGCCTCCAGCTTTGATACCTGGGTCTTGGTTACGCAAAAATACTTCACCGGTGAGTAGGCTCAGGCATTTACTGGGTTTTCATCCCAGCCTGGAAAAAAAACACTTCTGTGGTAAGCCAAAATCCTAATTATTTTCCTATATCTGTTCCCTTAATATGCCCTGGATCTAGTCAGGCTTGTACGTTTAAGTGCAGAAGTGCTTCTGCATGCAGCTCACATATTAAGGATAAAACATAGCGCTCTATTTTTAGCTGCATTGTAACTTTTGATGAACTGCAATTCATCAAAATTAGGGGTATTGCAGAGAGTAAGTCTTTTTATTGTCGCTAGCCCGCTCCAGCGGTATTTTTATAATAAAGTAAAAGTTCATAGTACATAAAACCACTAAGAGTGTCCTCAGTGCCTGTGGGAAAAATATGGGAGAAGCAAAGGCTTTACACGGAGAAAAAAAAAAAGCTGGATTTTTTTTTACTGCTGTAAGCCTGTTCCCAGAAGGTATTTCTAGATCTTTCACCGGTTTTTAATGGCAGGAGGAACCATCTTCCCTTCACTGGGGAGACGCCTCCGCCAGCCATCCATCAGCGCGGGTGTGGAGGGAATTAGGGAATTCCTCCCCTTGTAAAGCCCAAGCGTTGCCTCTAAAATGTTTTGGTTTTGTTTTTTTTCTCTCTTTCCCTTAGTTAGAGAGAGAAGGGAGTTTAGGAATTCTGCTCCTGTGATGATTGTTTATTGTTCTGAGGTACCTGAGGAGGGACCTGCCGCGGCTCCCGCTTGCTGTTGTTTGCTCTCAGACCTTGTGTGAGCTGATACTGCCGGCATTACGGAGTGAAGTTTGGAAACACCCTCAAGAGCATAACGAGATAGTTGTGTTTTCTGATGAATAGCTTTACAGAGAATGTAATTACGCATTTTACAGGATAGCAATTTGTATACCACATAAAGCACATGTTTACTTGTGGGAATTGTGCGGTTTTGCTGTAATTATTAGAGCCTATTGATTGTCTTCCATTA
This sequence comes from Sterna hirundo, assembly GCA_009819605.1. Lineage (NCBI taxonomy): Eukaryota > Metazoa > Chordata > Aves > Charadriiformes > Laridae > Sterna > Sterna hirundo. The sequence goes on from CM020441.1 coordinate 4,351,762, forward strand.
TGTTAATGTTTCCAAATTAAGCAATATGAAGCAATTTTCTGCCATGCTGTATCTCAGAAGCCTTAGGGATATTATCTGCAACTTTTACTGCAAGTCTAGAGGCCTTTGTGAATAAAACTTATAATTCACTTCATTGTAAGTTTTTCTCCTGATTGTAATCAATGAACCTTATATCGTGGAATATAAATGAGGTGACAAAGGAGGAAATAACCCTTCTGAGCGAGGAAAAGGGTGATGGTAAAAGGCACAATGAGCATTCAATTGACTTCTTAAACAAAAATACTTTTGCCCTTTCTTTTGAAGACTGGCTACTTTCGGGTAATCATAAGCTGTTTGCAGCTATGACCACTTTAGAAAAGAAGAATAATTTTAATGATGAGTTATTACCGTAATTGCTTCAGCATTTCCTCCACTAGTTAAGGTAGCTTATTTCTGGCCATATAGTACTTTATTGGCATTTGAAATACTGTGTCATCTGTTCAATTTGTGGAAAACTATCAAAGGAGAATAACTGAATGTTAGGGATGGAAGCACCGGAAGATTTCTGGCAATTATGTCCAAGATCAGCTGCAGTCAAGTTGTCATGATTCTACTTCTTCTAATCTTACTTCAAAAATACGGAGACACTCGCTCTTCATTTTTGGTTCTACAAATTTCTTTTAGGCTAATTCCCTCTCCTGTTTTTTGGGTTTGTGTTATAGTCTCATACTTTGTATTATTTAATCCGTTCTCATTTTTTCTAGTTGATTCTTGTTTGAATTTTACTTCACTTCATTTCCTATTTTATGTATCTCTGCTTTTATTTCTGTTTATTCTTCTCTTTTCTTCCAAGGTTTGTTCTCTTCCTTACCATCCTTGATGGTTTATTTTTCTGCTTCTCCTTATTCTCTTTTGTTATCTTTTTCCATTCCACTTTTGTGTACATTTCCTATTTCCTTTCATGTGGTATAAGAAAGAGAGAAGCACAACTTGTGAGGTCACAGACATAATTATAAGATGAAAAGGTGGCTTTTCATTTCTGTGTGTCCCAAAGTCCTTGGAAATTTAAGGAAATAGAAACGTTCAAAGGCGTGTGTGTGTTATGTATATGTGTTTCTAAACGAATGTGTAGAGACATGCACCGTTCTTTGTATATTGCTTGCTTTTGAAAAGGGAAAGAATTATCTTAATTTCTTCAGGTAGTCAGAGGATCAGAAATAAATGTATTGGTAAATTCGTGGACCTACAAGTCAAGTCTGCAATTTCCCACCAGTTATTCTTAAATAAGAAAGAAAATGAAAATATATTTGCATTGTGAGCCCTTCCTAGCAAGAACTTCAAATCTGAGAGTTTGCTAATAGGTCAGGAAAAATATGATTTTTTTTTTTTTTTTCACAAAGAGATCATTGGCACAGAGCAAAGTTTGTCCTCAGAATCCAGAGGAGACTATCTACATCCTCTCTTTAGAAAATGTAATATAGTAGAAATGTAGAACTTAGCTAAATACCAGTTTCTCCCTTGATTTCTCTTATGATGGTAATTGTGGTCTTTTTTTTTTTCTCTTTGGTTTTATTTTGCTAATAGATTTTATACATCATCCTTTAGAGTGATGGATCTGTTTGAACTGAGATGCTCTACCCCAGGCCAGTTCTAAGTGAGCTACCTTTGACAGAAACATCTACCACCAACATGAAAGGAAAAGGCCGAATAATAATAGAAACAAACGGGAATATTTTCACTGCATCTGTGGATGGTAACTCACGTGCCTCAGATAGGAGTTTCCCTTAGTTTCTCATGTATTTCAGATGAAAAGAAAGGCACTTTCAGAAAAATCAAAACAACTCCAACAGAACCAAGCAGGACAAAGAGCAGGATTCGTGAGTTTTTGCGTTTGTACACAGCAGATTGTAACCTGTCGCCCATAAGAGGCCTGAACCCTGGTCAGAGTTCGCCTGGTTACAGAAAACGTTCCTCACGCTAAAGTGGGTATGCATAGGGACAGTGCTTTGTCAAACATCTAAATCCACACGAGAGAAAGGATTCGGGCAGTAGCACGCCTGACTTACCCGTGCCGGGATAGGTTGGATGGCACCTGTGGCAGGGACGCCACCACGGAGCCCATCGTTCCGTTCAGCCCCGTGGCTCATGGTACAGGAGCAGCACTGAAGCAGAGTGCAGCGCTGCTCCTTTGCGCTCTTCAGCCATACCGAACTGGAAAAGCCAACAGAAAAGGATAGAATCGTCACCTCTTAGGTCCATAGCGCGCCACAGGGTGCACCCAGGGCCACCGCCACCGCCGCAGCTTGGTCGAGCACTGGGGTGCGTGGGCGTACCGGGCTGCTTGAGAGAGCTAACCTTTAGCGATACGGGCAGGGGCCAAGCTGTACCACTCTGCTGGGGCAAATGCATCGACCGGTGTAGACACAGCCTGTACCTACCAGGGAGTCCTGAGCAAGGCTTTGAATCCTCCCGTCAGCACGGGAATGTTCTGAAGCAGCACTAAGAGACGGCTGGAATGTATTCCTCTTTCGGGAACAAATATAAGATGTTAACTGAGCTTTGATGGGTATGGATAAGCGCTTATGGATAGTAAAAGATTTTGTTTATTTGTACTAAATCAAAATTAATTTTCTGTTTTCTCTGCTGAGTCATTTCAGCAGACCTGGTGCCTTTTACATTGCTTTGTCGTGCACTGAGGAGGAGTAAAACAGCGTACAAGATGACTGATGTGGGTTTGCTTCTCAATGCCAATGCTCCTGAGCTGCGCCACATAGGAGGAAATCTTAATTGAGGAAGCAGACTTAAGAGGACACTAGACTTATTACCAAGCAGAGGGACTCATCCTGACTGTTTTGATTTTTTTAAGGACACCTTCCATACAATTTGGGCAATGAGGGATAGTAATTTTGTTTTAGTATAGTAGTATTTTTTTAACAAATGCAATGGTAGGATATGGGAGGTATGTATCCCCAATTTCCCCGCTCAGGATGTCAGGAGAATTGCTATTTTTCGCTATTGTAGAATCATAGAATGGTTTGGGTTGGAATGGACCTTTTATAGATCATCCTTCATTAGATCAGGTTGCTCAAAGCTCCTGCTCATGCAGCTGTCTTGTTGGTAGCTGTCTTAATTACATCTCTCACATTTAAGTGGAAAGAATTTATGTTGACTGCTCTTACAATGATTAATTTGGAAGATTTGGAAATTTTGAAGAGTTTCCTGGAAACTCAGCAGAATATTTTGGCATAGTCCTAAAGAAGGAGTGCAGCGAGCACAAACACAATCCTTTTTGGTATGGTTTTAATCCTGTATCAGCGGCCACGCTTGCACCGTGGCCGCATGTTAGATTCCCTAATCCTTGACAAGGATTCCCAGACGAAGTCTCCTGAAGAGGCGTAGCCGTCCACGAGCCCTGAGATGAAACACCCGTTCAGAGGTACGACGTGCGGTAAGGACACCTTTGGGGTTATACCTGACAAGGAGCGCACACGGGCTGTTTCAGTGCGAAGGTCACAGAGGATAACTTAAACCACCGGTCCATACGTCTCAGGTAGAACACAGGAGAGAACAGCCCCTTAACCTGCCTTGCACCACGTTAATCCGCTGCTGCTACACCTTGCTATACGTTCATGCTTCTGAGCGTGGCCATTTCAGTCCACATGATGACAAACGGAACAATTTTTTTTTTTTTTTAGCTTACCAGAATCCTTGCTCTTCTTTGATAATACTAGTGGTGAGGTACCCACTAACTTACTGATGTGGCAGTGGTTAGTTGACGTGTTGTGTCTGAGTCCGGGATTAGGTACGTAAATTGAATGGCTCTCCAGACCTGACCTCCCTTTTCAAGACGCTGACGTTCACTAGAAAGGCTCCTCACAAATTTGCAGAGCCTTTGAACATTAAAGTTCCTTTCAAGTTAATAATTAAGCCACTTAAAACTGAAGAAGTAGAATGCATTTGATCTAGCTTTTCCTACCTTCCGAGTTCGATAAATGGAGTGCCTTGAACAAAGCTGCTTAATTCGAAAGGTTATGGGTGTGGAGTAAAATAGTGCCATCTGGTTTGGAGGAGGAATTCATGCAAGGGAACGCCCAGACAGCGTTTCTCCAAACAATTTACACCAAATCTCCAAACAAAATACACCAAATCTCCAAACAAATTTACATAAAATAGTGCCATCTGGTTTGGAGGAGGAATTCATGCAAGGGAATGCCCAGACAGCGTTTCTCCAAACAATTTACACCAAACCATAGAGACTATATTATGTAGTGTTTAAATAATTTCTTACATAAAATCATACTTTTCAAAATTAAGAAACCAGGTAGTTTTTTCTAGTAAAAGACAGTGGCAATATTCATCCATTCTTTTCTCCCGAGATTTGCTAGTATTTTGATAGGAATTCTAGAAGGACAAGTATGAGGGGAAAAATAGAGCAAAAGGAGTTCTTAGTTTAATATAAAAATATTCTTCTGAGTTTGAAAAAAAAAAAAGACATTTTTTGCAGAAGAGCTTATAGAACTTTGTCAAAGGCACTTTTAATCTGCAGAATTTAAAAATAATTATTTACGTTTTAAATAAATGCAAATACAGCATTTAAGAAAATGACCTTTGTATTACTTACTTCACTAATTACCTCCCAAACAGCCTAAAAGCATACAATATAATTTCAAATCATGTTAAATGAGCAAAAATTGCAAAGTACTTTCCTAAAGTTCAGCTGTTAGAACGAACACCTTTGGCATATTTTTATGTACTAAGACTGTGCACTGTGTTTTGAGATTTTCTCATTACAATGATCACTTCATGAACGGTTCACTTCCTTACCCAAGTATTTTTTTTTTTTTTTTCATTTTCTCTCTTTTCAGTCTATCTCTAATATAGAAACTACATACCGGTTTTTAAAAGCAAAATTATTATTTTTGTCATATGTAAGAGAAGTTGATAAGAATGCAAATAGAGAGCTTTTCCATATAATAGCGCCAAAGTCCCTAGAATTGATTCTTCATTTTTCTCTATAAACAAAGCCCTCAACTAGTGTTATTTCATTTCTGATCAGAATATGATTGCATAGTGGGTATTAATGGCTGCGTGGACAATTAAGCTGTTTTTAAAATTCTTTCTAATTTCAGAAAATATTAAGAATAGCACATCTCTGAATGTGTATTAATAGCTTAGTGGAAATACTTATTCAGTCTGTAAACTTCTGTTCATTGTCCCTGACATTCCCTGTAACGGGAGATTTTTGTGATAGATGTAGGAAATTATGTTACTGTAGTTGCAATCACTAATCTTATCTCAAGCTTTAAAAAATAATCTTCAATATCCTGTATTCATTGAATGTAAACGTCTTTGAACCATTTAATTTTCAAAGGTAAATTCACACAATTTGTACAACCACAGAGGTTTTGAAATAGGTTTTTTTTTGGGACTAGTATAGAGAAATGAGAAAAAATCCTAGAAAACACTACAGATCTGCAAAAAGATAAACGCTATAGACCTGCTCCATCTTCGCTACCAGTGGTCAGAGTACGTAAGAAGAAATATTGCATCTTATATAATATAAAGTGAACATTTACTGGAACTTATATTAAGAAGTGTTCATATAAGCTACTTCAGAAAGCATAAACAGATATGGAAGGGGGCCTACAGGAAAGCTGGGGAGGGGCTGTTTGCAAGGGCATGTAGCGACAGGACGAGGGGCAATGGTTTAAACTAGAGCAGGGCAGGTTTAGGTTAGACATGAGGAAGAAGTTCTTTACAGTGAGGGTGGTGAGACACTGGCCCAGGTTGCCCAGAGAGGGGGTGGAGGCCCCATCCCTGGAGACATTCAAGGCCAGGCTGGATGAGGCTCTGAGCAACCTGATCTAGTTGAAGATGTCCCTGCTTACTGCAGGGGGGTTGGACTAGATGGCCTTTAGAGGTCCCTTCCCACCCAACACATTCTATGGTTCTGTGATTTTTTTCATTAAATGTGTTTGGAAGAGCAACCTAAGTTGAATTTTCTGATGGTAACGGAATATTATAAAGTGAGCTAAGATTCATTTCCTAGGAAATGCGTAATGTAGTCAGGTAAGCTGAGCTGGACGTGATCAAAGGAATAGCATAGATTATGTGATGAGCAATTTAAACCTCTCTCTAGCAGCGTGGCAGCGCCAGGGTGCAGATACGAAACCTGAGGTCACAAAATGAGGGAAAAGCAGAAGCGGTAGCAGGTACATGTGTAACCATCATATATCTACGGATGCGTAGAACTGTCTTTTCCTCATTTTCTTTTTCCTGTTCAAATACATTTCCCTGTTCAGCTTAAATATTTTTGGCATATATTTTATGAATGTGTTTCCTTGCTATCCTAGTACCTACAAAGACAAAAAGCTTCCCGCGGATAGGTAGAGCTGTTTGATCAGTAAGACAACTACTTTACAGAATGTAAAACCATTTGAACTGATTTTTTTTGTATCATACTGGCATTTGCAATTATAGTTCTTTTCATCAAGATTAAAGCCTGAATAAATTCGGAACCCAAGCAATTTGTAGAAAATTGTAGGAATCCACTTTCTCCGAGTACTTCGGGAAAAGGGAAGTTGGACACAGCTGTATATGTGACATTGCCAGGGAAGTAAAGCCTCAGTATTTTTTTTCTTTTTTTTTTCTTTTTTTTTTTTCTTTTTTTCCATAAGAATCACAACAAGTAGTTAAAATTTTATAGGTTCGAATTGTTTCCAAAGTTGAATTTTGGTTTGGGAAAACATGAAGAGGAGTCAGACGGTTCCTTTAATTTACAAGAGTACAGCATGTTTACGTGAACAAATATGTATTCTTCTTTGAGGGAGTTTAGATGCATGGATAATGTAAAACAACTCAAACCTTACATCATAAGCAGTTTTCCAGGCAACTGAACGCACTTCCTTAGCGTTGCCTATACATCGAGGTTCTCCTAATTCCCCTGTCAGTAATTCCGTTCTTGTCTGAAACCGCAACTTCCCTACATCTAAAGTGAAAGAAATTATCTTATTAATATACGTGATGAGCTACACTGCACCTTTCTCTGTCGTTACTGTAATTCTTTCCCAACAATATATTTTCGCTTTGTTGAATGGTAAGCCACGCTTCACATTATTGTTTCCATGTTCTCAGAAAAGCATCTGGAGATAGACACGTAATGGTATTGCTCTGGTAATAATTGTGTTAAATAACTGCAGAAAAGAGATAGCACATAACTATTTATTATTATAATTCTGCTGCTATTGCACTCCAGTGAAGATCAGGGCTCCAGTCGGCTATATAACAAGATACTAAGAGCTTGACAGTGTGCCAGGTGCCAAATACCCAGGTGAAAAAAGGGTTGCTAAAACTAAAAGAATCCTGAGTAGAGTGACGGTTTGAACACACCGCATCTTTGTTTTGTTTTTTTTTATTTTATGAATAGGTTTAGATTAAGTAACACTGTTACGGTTTGAGGAACCCACAACAATCTATTGTCATTTAGACAATTATTCTCTTACCCAATGACCCCTCCCCACCCAGAAAGTGGAATTGGGAAAAGACAAGAAAGCCTGAGGGTTGAAATACAAACAGATTGAATAGAGTAAGACGAGATAATTAACATTAATAACACTAAAGAACCAATATAAAATACACAAGGACTGTACCCAGCCCATTCGCACAGCAGAAGCCGTGCACTCCCAACAGGGACAGCCAACGTGGGACCCTGCGAGCGCTGCGGCTGCGGGAGGACGGGAAGGGCTCAGGGATCCGGCACTGGGGCGAGGAGTTCTCTCTCTCTTTCTCTCCCTTGATGGCTGCGGCCCCGAGAATTCCTCGGCAAACTTTCTAATTTATATTGAATGTGACATTCGTGGTATGAAATAACCTTGTTGGCAGCTTGGGTCAAGTGTCCGCGCCTCGCTCCTCCTCATCCCCGCACCTGGAGAGCTCGAAAACACTGAGGCCTTGAAACCCGCACACCAGAGCTGGCTATAAAGTAAATATTTTCACAAATTCAGACACTGGAGTCTTCTAAAAGTGCAGTTTTCCCAAGCATTAGAAGAGAAATTAGTCCTGTGTCGCTCAAACCAGGACAAACACGTACAGACAAAACCTAGAAAAAGCGTGATGAAAAGAAAAGTTAGAAATTAACTAAAGGATGTAAGAAGAAAGAGATGCGAGAAGGGAAAAAAAAGGAGAAAAAAGTGGAAGTTTGGGCAAAAAGGATGATCTGGAGCATTGTTGCAGATTTACAGTCAGTGGTACATCAGGGTGAAGAAGACTGCCTAACAAGGTCCGGGTGACTGCAGAAGCAATTCCTGCAGCTGGCTCTGCGGGCTCACGATGTCAAAATGCTTATTATAAAGGTAACAACATATTGTCTATTCCGAGGCCTTGCAAAGCAAACCCAGTGCAGCGTCTTCCTGTAATTTGTGCGTGGGGTGGCTTTTCTGGTCTGTCTCGGACTCGTGGCACCTGAGCGGGTGGCGTGGCCCTTCAGCAGAGGGGAGGCCGGGCCGGGCAGGTGGGCCGCATTACTGGGCAAGCTGGGAAGGCTGGAGGAGGGGAAGAGGAGCGAAGGCAAGACAAAGAAATGAGAGGGGCAGAGCAAGCAGGTGATACCTATCAAGGCTGATGGAGGCCACCTGATGATGAAGACCACTTCCTCAGGAGACCACTAAGGGCTTGCTCTGAGGAAAGCACCTTGTTCCTGGGGTTTTCTGTCTTTATTAGCTGGAGGAAGGAGTTTATTTCAGTTACTTTGGAGAGTATTTGTTTTTTTTTTTTTAAAAAAGAGATCCGCTATCTTCTGAAAGCCAGTGAAGCAGGGTAGTAGCCTTTCCATAGGGAAATGGATGATGTAGTTAGAGACCTTCGATGATTTGCAGAGGTGGCTGCAAAATGGAGAAGCAGCTGAAGGCGCAGAGAAGAAAAACGCGAGGAACTTGGGAAAAGGACTGAAAGAAAGATGGAGGTGGCGCCACAGTCTGTGAATGGGGAAAAAAAAAAAAAAACAACTGTAAAAGTAGGTATTTGTGACTTGAGGGAAAAACCTCAGTGAGCCTCGATGCTTCTTCTGTGAAGTCTGCAAAAGCCAGCAGGGCTGCGTGCCCTGTGGTGGAGCAGAAGATGGCATGGCGGCAGCAGGAGGGTGCGTGAGATGGACGCGTGGGGCAGGAGACCAAAGAGAGCCTGGCTGATTCTGGAACAAGGTAGGTCTGGGCCGGGGTGGTGAACCTGCTTGCTTAAAACCAGTCTTGCACCCTGCGTGAAAACAGGAGGTGATGGTACGATGAGTTAAGTGGAGGGAGGTAAGCGGTCCCATCTTTTGTTTTGTAAAACTTAGTGTACAGATCCTGGAGAATCCTAGAAGAAGGTTTGCATCCTCGTTTTACCCTGTGTCCCCCGCTAGCGCGGCCAGAGGGGAAGACGTTGCTTATGGAAACCGTAGGAGATCTTGACAGAAGGCTCACAAGAGTGTGCTGGCAAGGGAAGTGCACCAAGAACAAATGGCTCGGGACAGGAGCAGACATAACAGCGTCTCAGCTGTGCTCGGCGTGACGCAGGTGACGGAGCTTTGCACTGCCATGTCGGGCACGGCAGCGTGGGGACCAAGGTTGAGGTGCTGTGACTTGTCCTGCTTTCTTCCGTAGTCTAGTAACCGTTTGCAAGCCCGCTCTGGCAAACTAACAAATGCCTTAGGAACAGGAAGGTCTCTGTCAACAAGAGGCGGACGTGCTGCTGGGCCCATCGCAGGAGCTGGAGGTTAAAGGCCGTGTTTCTGCAGCTTGTGCCGAGCCGCTCCGTGCAGTATTCTTAAATTAATAAGCCTGGCTGGGAATGAGTGATGTTACGGCAGCCTTTCCCGGGCCAGGCAGCTCTGCGGAATGGTTCCCGTCTCCTGGTGTAGTGACGAGCTCTGAGCCTTAACGAGCAGAGGAGGCGTGAGGAGCCTTGCTGCTACGCGTGCTGCTTCCAGTCCTGCTCCTACCGTGCCTTCTTTCGGTCTTGCCCTGCATTACACTGTGCCCTCTTACGCTTGTTTTTTTCCAGCTGAAGTCTAATCTAGTTGGTTTTCTGTCCTGTTCCTTAACTCTTTCTTTCCTCTATATTTTTTTAACTTCCATATTTTTTTTCCATGTTTTCTTCCTTGAGCATGTTTTCTTATCGCCGTTCATTTTTGCTTCCGGCTCTCTCTTCCGTTCCCAATTTGCGTCACTTTCTTTCTAGTCCTGTTTTCCCACATCTCATCTTGTTCTCTTATCTCGTTCTGTTCTCATTACTTATCTCTCAAGGAGAGTTTGTCAAGGTAAGAAGAAAAAAGAACTAAATACTTTGCCAGTTCCTTTCTAAAGGTCTTTCCTCTAATTACTAGCAAACCAGTTGTACTCTCTAAAACAAATTACCAAACCATGTTTCCTCCTGTGACTCACTTATGTATGAAATGTTAAAGATAAAGATAGGCTGGTTCACAGCATAGCCAAGCCTAAGTGAAGACATCTGTGTAAAAGCTTGCAAGAAACTAGTGTTTTCAACCTGAAATGGTATTTTTGGTGGGCGTAATTCCCAACGGCAGGTGTCAGTATGGAAACTGCAGAAGCAGATGATGCCTCAGCCTGGTGAAAGCCACTTGGCCAACAACTATTTGTCTGGTGGGAGGGGGGTTGAAATATGGGAAACACCTGAGAGAGTGTGAATTAGAAAGCTAACAGCAAATAGTTTTGTTTTTTGTGTTTTTTTTTTTTTTTTTTTAAAGGCAACTTGAGTGACAAAATTAGAGTAAATATCAATTCACTGTTATGTCTGTGATATTAGGAGTTATTGAAAACAACTGGCAAACATAGAAAGCTGTGTCACACCAATTAGTCCTTCTTTATAAGAAAGCTTGTTTCAGACTCCTTTAAATTTATTTTTTTATTTTTAAATCAACTTTCCAAAGGCATAGGGACACTTTTGGAAATGTCAGATGCATGAGAAGTGAAAGAGAAATTTCTTTATATATTCTTTTTTTTTTTTTTTGATGCTTCTAAAAGATGAACTTTCTTCTTCTTCTCACTCCCATTTCCTGCTAATTATCGCTAACCATAGCACTGCTTCTTGTAACCCTATTTTAAATGACACGCTCTAGATCTCTGACCTATACAGTAGAAACTTTTTTTCAGAAGTTTTATTTATTTAATCATCAATACTCTAAAGCTTTTTTTTTTTTTAAGTAGTGGTGGAGATTTTTTTAACACATCTATTGCGCTTTAATGACTGCTTATTTTAGGAATGAATCAGTTCTTTTCATTTACAGTCCTTGAAGTCTTACTGTCCCCTGAAGGCTTCCCCCCCTCCCCCCCCCCTTTGGGAAAGGGATACAGGTGGAAATGAGAAAACCTGGGAAAAATAAGTGATAAGCTTGGTCCTGACTGTAGGTCGTGTATTCTCAGTAGCAGATGAATAGACAGCAGATGAGGGGATAGCGGGGGGACCAGTGTGCTGCTGCGATAGTGTATTTATTGGTACGGGTGGGTTAGAGATGCTGTTGTACTAGGAGGTTCTAAAAACCAAAAAAACCAACCCCAACACGGGGTAAGGATACGCTGACAGCATGCGGTGTGGCCTGCGCTCCTGCATCTGCGTGATTCTGGGCAGCGCAGCACGATTACCCTGCGCGATGGCGGTACATCTGCCCTGCTGACGGGGGGGGTGGGCGGCAAGATAAGCCTTGCCCCTGAAGTGTCGGATTTGTTAGGTCAGGTGCAGAGCTGTACTGAGATTCCTGGGCTGATGCATAACTTTGGAGTCCGTAACCTCCAGGAGACACGTTTCTCTGCGATATTCTGTGTCGTGCTGAGGACACGCTTGCGGTTCCAAGGCCTTTTCTAGATAATATTCGGCTTCAAAAGTTATACTTATCTGTAATATTTTCTTGGTTTTCTCTGTTCATATTTAGTTGCTTCCCTTTACCAGTGTGTGTCTTTTCAAAAGTGTACAAGAATTTTTTTACCCAGTCAGTTCAGCTGCTCACTCTCCCTGTGTTTGAGCTTCTGTGAATGAAATAACTTTGCCTGAACACTGTATTAAATGAGTAGGTGTAAAATATGACTGAAGCACAAATGGGGCCTGTATTGAGTCAGAAATAGAGTGACGTTTCCCTTTCAGTGTCCCGTCACGTAGGGACATATGCATATAAATGTGATAAATGGCCCACGCATAATAAAAAAGTTTAATCTCTTTATGATTCATCATATAAAAACTGACTTCTATAGAACTCTTTTGCTGACTCTTGTGTGCTTTTATTACTGCTTTTTAGATTTAGTTCCTCCTTAAATTGTTCCTCAGAGCAGTATTATTTTTTTTTCTGCCTCTGTTCTTAAGCGTGTTCATATAGTTGTCATGAAAGGGATCTCCCAAAAGTATTAAGTATCTCTTAGGCTTTTATTCAGTGATTTAATAAACCTTTGAAACTTGGAATTGATATGAATGTCCGTGTGCTTATTCTGCATGATTTTGTTGTGTATGTTTTTATATCCACAAGTTCAAGATTGGATCCGTGTTAAATAACTTGATGCCTTTTGACCAGCAACCCGGCGAGCCGCCTGCTGCGAGCTCCTGCCAGCAGCGGACGTGAGGAAAGGAATGGATTATTCTGTCGTTAACTCTTTGCTTTTAAAGCACGTTTATAATGTGTTTCAAACCTGTCAGAACATGATGGGTGCACCTTGGCATCTTAAGCCCTGTCATCCCTTGATGGTTACTGGTAGATGCTTCTTCTTGCTCCTGTTTCTCCTCTGCTGAGCACCCCGAGCTGAAACGGGGACCCTTGTCGCACCGCTGGGTTTGAGCTCAAGTGGAAGGTGGGCTTGACAGCTAGGATGCTTCCCAGTGTGCTCACTTGCCGCAATCTGCAGGTTCATAGATGCTCTAGGTGAGGAAAGTTTTGCTGTTCATGTGGTTGTTGTGGGATTGGCTTAACTCCAGGTACGTTCGGATGAAGTGAGAGTGCTGTTTAGTCAGATTCCAAATAGACTTTAGTTAGGAAGCTTATAAAAATGTACAAATCAAGAAATGGTTTTGGTATAGTCAGGCTGAAGTTCTGTTGAAAGTCTCCTCTCTCATCTCCAGGTGTCGTGCCTTTCCTTTTGGGCAAGGGGCAGGCGGGGGTTTGAGCCGGTTTTCCTCTTCAGTCTGCCCAGACCTCAGTCTGGATTCAGTCTTTTGGTTTAAGTTCTCTCTTTCTGTTGGTTTCTGTCCTGGAAATAGTCTGGCCATTTAATGAAAATAAATTAATATTGCTTCAGTCTCTTACAAATGCGTGCATCTCCGTTGGAGCAGCGCTCTCAGCTCAACTTGGCTCACCAGTAGATCCCACCGTGCTGCATCTCTGCCGAGAAGTTGCAAGTCTTTGCATTCCACGTTAAGGTGCACGCGAGCAATTTGTGATACAAAGATTCAAAAAGAATAAATACAGCTCATTACTAACTAGCTATGCTCATTAATAACTAGTTTGGAATACCCGGTCTCTAACTTCTTTCTTCAAAGCAGACAGACCTTCAATATTCGCAGTTTTCTGTTGCGCGGGCTCCATTGGGCGTAGTTGTGAAAAGCAATTATTTTGGAGGGTGTGGATTGTAAAACTGGGAGTTCCGCCTCTAATTTCCTGCATTTTGTGTTGCTTTTATAATTGATGATAACTTATTTTCACTTTTTGGAGAAAACACATGCAGTTGCATGTGAACTTAGATTTTTTTATTTTTTGTGTTGTAGTTTTATGGCTGCTAGTGAGGTATAGTGATCAAACATACCGATTTGTAGCACTGTAAGATGTGTACAGTGTAGATTGTAGTTTGGTATAAAAAGAACGAATTCTAGCTCTGAAGTTAAATAGTTGGCTTTGTTCTTAAATCTTGCCTGCATGTCAGTTGTGTATACATCATTTGGTTATGCTTTTACCTTGCCTATCACCTGACCAAAAAGAAAATCACCCACCCGCAGCTGCTTACTTAATAAAAAAAACAAAAAAAAAAAAACAAAACAAAAAAAAAAAGAAAGAAAACACCCAAGGAACCAAATGTGCTGATGACTATCTTTTCTCTTTAAACAAAAAGATCTATAAAACTTTCGGAAAATAAGTCAAACAATGAAGTAAATAGAGCATTTCTACTTTAACAGATTCTGATCAGATATCCTTGGCCTAGCAACAAATGTTGAGTTTGCCATTCTATTTTTTTTTTTCCTGAAGGGGAAAAGAAAAATGTAATGTTTACAGTCAATACTGTGAAGAAATAGCAATTACTATGGGGTAACCAAACAAAAAAAGATTAGAGCCTTATGATTCATCTATCTTTTAAACACAACAGCTTAGAAAATTTAGCTTACAGGAGTGATCTAGGTATTTTTAATTTCAGATGTATATCTTAATTGTGCATATGTAATGTAAAAATTTATATTACCTGTGATTCTATAATTTCTGTACAAATCTTCATGTTTACTCCATTTTATTGGAGCTAAGTTTAGAATTTGTTCCTCTGGTTGCTATAAGGCTTTTTCACTCGCCTACACGTGAGATAAGAATTCGTGCTCAGCAATGTTAAGTATCTCAAAAGCGTCCGCTTCTTCGTTCAGTGCTGCCCTTAGCGTAGAACTGTTGAATTGCAGGTGAAGAGTCGTGGGGTTTAGGGGGCTGTTTTTTACAGCTCCACATACAACCGTCATGTGGTGATGCTTGTCGTTATGTGGCAGAGGTGAGAGAAGTAATGACAAAATGGCCCCTGTGGTCATCGGAACAGGGAGCCACGAGTAACCCCCGCGCAAAGTCCTGGGACTGAATTGAAGCTTTGAGAAAAGAGCTCGTCTTGGTGTAAGCTCCAGATGGGTGGAGAATCTTGATAATTCATGCCAGTGGTTATCAATCCTATTCTGTTGGATACAGTTTTTAGCCTTTATCTAACTTCTTTTTCTAGACACTAATCCTTTAAGCGTATCAGCGCGATTGGAGAGCCATCACTTCTCACATTGCTATTCTTTTTCTCTTACCCTTCTCCTTGGTAGGCAAAACAGGCTGAGCTTCTCCTCATGGGTGGTGTGTCATCTAGTCCTTGTGTGCAATTTTAAGTGTTACTTTTAAGGTTGTCTACTTCTTCCTATTAGTGTGGGGGGATAAGCTACCATGGCACATATTCTGCTCTCTAATCCCACTTTAACTGTATATATCTTATAATCGTGACCTTACAGTCAGTCCCAAGTGGATACCATTTAGATGCTTTAAAGTCTGTTGGATTTGTATATTGTTTGTCGCTGTATATAGCTTATGGAATTATTGGCTTTGAGCTTTTTTATTTTCTTCTGATACAATAAGGCAGCTGTTTATCAACGACCAAGTCCATAGTGCGGTCCAAAAAGCAAAGTAACTACATCCGCTGGCCTAGAATTTTACTGAGACGGGTAAACAAGGAAAGCTTTAGCAGTGGTTTTCCTCAATCAGTAGAGTAAAAGATATTTGCAAATATCCAAGTCGTCTGGTTGCTTTGCCCTCACGCCTGCCGCAGGGCTGTAAGCAGAGCTCCAGCGTTCCCTGCCACTGGCTCAGCAGGAGAGGGGTTCAAAGGTATGAACTCTGAAGAAGTTGTGTTCTGAGAGTAATGTCGAGCACCTTTTCTGGCATAAGCATCTTCTCAAGGTAGCTTATTGATATGCCTGTTAAAGGCAATAAACTGATGTGTACCAGATACTGCAAAGCGTTTACTTTCCAAGCATGTTTTCTAACCTCTGCTGAGCACGCTGCTCCTCTTCAAGCAGAAAGCTTTTATTTGGGCACCAAGGTTTAAGCAGAATAACAAACTTAATTAAAAACTGTAAACGTTATTTTACCAGTGGGTCACGCACAGTTTCTAGGCTTTATTGTTCTCATTTGTTAGTAAAGACTTAGTAATTAAACTGTGTGTATAAATACATATGTATCCTTAGCAATGGAAGCAGGACTCGAGAGAAACCAAGGAATTCTGTTACAGATAATGCCGTTATTATAAAGAACTAAGGCTATCCTTTGTTAATTCCTATGTTGAATTAAATCTGGTTCTTGCTTCACAACAGTAGTTAACTCTTTTAAATGGGAAGATTAAAAAAAACTCAAATAACAAAAAAACCAACCACCTAAACTTGGAGAGACAGAGACCGTTTATCTTGCGTTAGGATATCTCGACCTGTACCAGAACAGCTCCTGTTTTAATGACCTGGCAAACCTGGAAATAGTGATCTTTAAATTATCAAACTTCCGTGATCTGAATGAATATTACTGAGTAATATTGAGAAAAACACTGTGTATTACATATTAGGTGTTTTTCAACCTGTACAAGAAAATAAGAGATTACTTTGTTTCTCCTATGTTGTAGAAGACTAATTCCTCATCATTCTAGCATTTGAAATGGGCAGAATAGGTTTTAACTTTGGAAGCTGTTTTTAGGTTTTCTCGTAGTGGAAAATACAAGAAAATAAAAGAAAATACAGGTTTTGATTTTTTTCTTGCTTTACTGCTGAGCAATTTATGACTTTCACTTATTGCTTCTTATCGTGCAATTATCCTGACGCTCGCCCAAAGTTCTGCTGGTCGAAACTCCATTGCAGTCTTCTATCCACAGCTCTCCTGGTATGACTTACTTTTTTCCCCATCTTGATCTGGAGACTGGATTAAATGAAATACGGAATTTCATCTCAATTATGTTCTTGATAAACCTGCAAATAAGGTGTTTCTGTTGCAGGATAACCACGTCTTGCCCTCTGTATTAAGTCTCAGCTTTTGTGTTATATGAAGTATGTAACATGCTGGTAGAGTTAAAACATAATTCGACTTAATCAATCATCGAACTTGCATGTGGAGGGCGGAAAATGGAAAAATACTTGAAAGAAAAATGTTTTAATAGGTGTAAATACATATTTACTTTGAAAGATCATTTTTGTCCAGAATGATGACTTTTATCTTTATTCATATTGCTCCTATAATTTTAGGATCTCAATAGGTGCGGTCACAAGGATGTTGTTTTTTCAAACTACTATAGCGTGTAAGGAGTCCTATTAAGAATTGGGAGATGCTATACATATTAGAACACAGTTGTCTGGGGGCTTCCCTACTTCTGCGCATCTTAAAGACCTGATTTTGTCAACGTGTAATATAATTCATGCTTGCTATTTCACTTACTAGAAATTGGTATTTCTACATAAGGAAGGGAAAATACACACAGGATTACCTGTAAGATAAGGAAATGATACAAAATGCTGTTTTGGTTTTCTGTTTATTTCTTTCTGATGTAGCAGTACCCCTTTTATGTCAAAATTGGACTATAACAACGTAAGAGAACCTATTTCTGCGCTATTTAATCGCTGGATCTAGATATGAAAACTGGTATTGGCAATGTAATCAGATTTGCTTTTTTCTAAGATCTGATACCTTTGATAAGTCTAAGGGAGTAAGTGATAAATTGGAGATACCATCACCTTGGTTTCAACGTTTTACAAAGCCAGCAGAGTTATGTCCAATGCGTATCTTGATTATCTGCTCCTAGTTTTGGAATTTTACTTGCCAGTAATAAAAGAATGTGTCCTTATTGTAATAATTTGCATCTACTGCTGCGGTATTAGGATGACTTAGACCTTGTCTTTCATTTCATTAGATTTTTATTTGTGCGCGTTATGAATTTTTTTTTTCTACGGTCCCAGGGTGGCATTTCTTAGCTCATTCTGTGACAGTGTCTCTATTAAGACATAATTTCCACTTGTCCTGCATTTGTGATTCTTAATTCGGGGGGGGGGGAAGAAACAAACAGAACAAACAAACAAAAAAACCCCCACAAAACCCCAGAGACTTTACTGTGGGTATATTTCTTATTTTTGATACGAAAAGATTCTTATTAGCTGTTGCAATTCAAAGTTGATTCTCTATTAAATTAACACACTCGTGTTGTTTTGACTTCTTAACAGGCAATGGCTTCGGACTCTTAGCTTCATGCTTTCATTGAGAACAGAGATTCTACAGCGAGGAAGTAACAGTAAGTGTTTCTGTGTTATAGCTTCTTTTCTCTTTTTTAATGAAGTTTCTTATGAGTCTTTGATGTCTACTCTAAATGTGTTCTGGAAAGCCATTATGACCGCAGCTGTGGCTGATGTTGAAATGCTACAAGTAGGTTCTCTCAGTGGATCAGGTGGTTCTTGTTCAGAATCTTTAGTTAGCTCTCACAAAAAGGGAAACCAAATCAGAGTAATGGCCTCCGTTTCAGTTGACTGTAATTCCTCAGTGCTTCCATCGAATGCCATGATTGTGCTTATGAAACAATTTTTTTTAAAGTTCTTAAAATCATTAGAAATGAAAGTGGAAGATTTACGATAGCATTACAAGAAGTTTCATGATGTTTTAGTGGGTAACAGGAAACCTGGAAAGAAGAAAGTTATGTTAGAAGGAGTGTCAGTGTTCCGAAAGACTAAATGAAGGCACAAAACTGGTTCGTGATAAGCTGGTTCCAGGTTATTGCATTTGTTTTTTGCAGCTGGGGTTAAAAATAACGCTGGACGCATGTCATCAGCAATTATTTTTAAAAAGTCTTCATTGCCTTTCATGAAGATGCGGTTCTTAATAGCAGTCTCCATGCAAAAAATGCAATGTGAAATTACCGGGCATATTAAGACTTTATGCTTTGTAAATGGATTTTAAACACATACCTGTGTACAATTGAATATAGAAGTAAATGCAGGCCAGCTGCTGTGTTTATCACCAAGGGGTTGATTTGGGAAGCTTCTGTCTTTTGTTAGCTTCCAGTTTGGCTTCAGCTTTCATTAAGCTTTGAAGAAGGATGGTTGGAGGGAGACGGGCAGTCTTGCACGGAGAAGCAGAGTGTGATGGCTGTTTCTGGCCTCAGGATATCACGGCTTGGGGCAATGTCTGGGCAAGATCACAAGCGTAAGCCCTGCAGTGTTTGGAGGGGTCTGTAACAGTCCGTGTCGTTACAAAACTGTACTAATAGCTCTATTTTTGCTTATTTGTTTTTGAACTTAATGCGAAGTCTCAGCCTCTTTTCCTAAGCTCGTCTCTACCTGCGAGTTATCAAAAACAATTATACTAATCTTCCACCTCCACAGGTCATGGCACAATGGATTGAGATAAAAATCAAATTGAATCTTTTAATAAAGAGAGATACTGAGTGTTCTTAAATCAACTTACGTCCAGCTATTCTGCTGTATATATAAATTGGCATGGATGTTGAAGCAGTTGTTCGCTATTCTTTTAAGTAAAGGAAGAGTCAGTGATCTGTGGGGTGGAAATCAGCTTTAATTTGCAACATGAAAATCTCGGGCTGATGTAGGATGCCGCATCTCTGGAAACACTTCATCACCTTTCCTGCATCAATCTCCCTTTATAGGGTTGGGTTTTGGGTTGGTTTGTTTGTTTTTCCCCAGACCTTTTTTACTTATTGCTAGTGATCTGTTGTATTTGAAAGCAGCAGAGAACTTCTGAAAGACTCTGTGTAAATATTTACATGAATGCAAACTGCATCCCTCCCGATAGTCACAAATTTGTTTAAACTTGCTTCCTGATGGCGGTGTGCTCTACGTGGGGAAAAATGCTCTTTGTGCATCACATGATATTTCTTCCTTTTTCTTTTTTTTTAAAATATGCTGAGGGTGTTCAGGTTTTGTTTTGTAATTTGTGCAACTGAAATGAGACTGGGGATGAGTGGGGGCACAAAATCCTGCTATGACTGTGTTTGCTCAAGCAGTTGAGTCTCTTCCGAAGAAAACCTGAGACTTGAGTTGTGGAAAAAATCGATAGCAAGCATTAGGCGTTCATTTTAGAGCTTTGCGGTAAACCATATTTATTTTTTTCTTTTTCCTTAAATACCAGCTCTTATTTTTAACTGGACAAGATGTTTGTCCCCACATGGTATGATATTATTGAGTCAAGGCATATCACTTGCCTCTCAACTAAGCAGTGAAGAAATGTCAAAGCAGAAAATATCTGCTAGAGGTAGAGATGAAATTTTGTTCTGACGTAGAGGCAGATGAATTTTAAAGGTTCACAGGAGTTGCTTAAGAGACGGGATTCGATCTTGGGTGGGAAGATGCGTTTTCTGCTTAATCACTTGCAGTTCTAGCACTTGGATTAAAAAAAGGGGAGGACTGCAACGCTTTCCTACACATAATGCTTGCTTCAATGTCAGTAAAGAAAACTGTTTAAAAACAAACAAACAAAAACCAAACCAAAAATAACCCCAAGACTATTATGCATAAGTATTTTTAGGTGACTTTTCAGGGACGCATTCTAATGTCCAATGCACAGACCAAAATAATAGATAGTGAAGCAATCCTGTCCCCTTCTCTCCTCAATTTGTAGTACAACTCGAGGCCCAAGCATGGTTTATCCTGAAAGCTCAGCTATTCTAATCCATGTTGTTTAGGAAGATGCTTTGAGGATTGTTCCCCTGACTATGGGTAACTTTTAGTCATGTTTTCTGTGCTCAGCTATATTTCTTGCCTGTGTAGAAATACTCTATGACTTGAAGGAGATGAAGAACAGCAGGGAGCCTGTTATCCGACTGTCTCTTTAGATTATCATTCTTATGGATACTCCTTGTTTCCCTGGAGAAAGCTGATTAGTGGAAGGGATATTGCATTTTCGGTATGTTACACAATACTGTAAATAGTTGGGTTTCATTGAATTAGTAGGCTTATATTCAAATGTGAAGGGAAAGCAGTAGATTATTATATACTTGTGATCGAAGCTTTAAAAATAAGTGGGTTCAGATGCCTTCTTAGAAGTTTGATGATCAATGTGAGCCTAATATTAAAAAATGTAGAAGTTTTTAAATATTAGGATAGATAAACTCATTGGATTCCCTGGAAAGAGAAACATGCAAAGGCAGAACTAGAACCAAAGGTGCCATCCACCACTGTTGCATTATGCTAGTAAAACTAATCGAGTGACCTTTTTATTTCTTATATCTTCTGTGTTCTGAAACTCTGGCTATTCTGGTATTTCTGATGGCTGTTTTGATTTTTTTTCTTTTTTAGTGACATCTACCAGTTCTGTTTATGTGGGTTTGGGGTTTTTCCTTTCTCTAGTAGGTTATCTTTGGTAGAATATGGGAAGAGTTCTTCACATTCTCAGCTCATCCTGAATCGGGGTGGGGGGAGGAATTGCATGGGATTTTGTTCCTTTCTTTAGTAGTACAGATTTGGTTGCCAAGAAGAAGTTATAAAGAGTTTTATTTTGCGTATGAAGAGCTACCATTTATGCCCACCAGGTGTTGACACAAAAGTGCTTCTCCCTTGATTTTACATCTCTAAAGTGTTAGGAAACTGGATAACCCATTAGTTTGTTTCTACGGAATGCCGTTTCCCTCTGTCTTCCAGAGCAACCCATCTACTTATGGCGCTTGCACAGTTCAACAGCCTGTTGTTACAGGCAGGCCCGGAGCGCAGAAACCCAGGACCTTAAAAGGAACGCTGCCATATTTAAATACAAACTTTCTAAATTGCGGTAAATGAAGTCATTTTGGAGACATCACTTTTATTTTACTTTCAGGTGTGAAATAATTAGTGTACTCCCATTCACATAGATGAGACTTTTGTAGAGCAATAACTGAAAAAAGAGCCTGTCATGCTATTCAACCAGATGAGCTTTGAGATAAGCGCGCGATGCATGTGGATTTGGGGTTTTTTAGCTTTTTTGCATAAAAGAAGCATTGTTAGCATGGAATCAAAATGATGATGATAGTCTGGGAGACATGCTTTCAAGGGTAACTTTCACAAATGAGGGTCATAACTAAAAGCTCTTCAACTAGCACAGAACATTAAACTGGAAGAACAAACAAAAAGCTGGTGTTGGCAGATCAAAGAAAATGAAAGCATAAAAGATACTCTTAGAAGATCAGTTGGCCTAAATACCAGAATTGTAGTAATATCTCTTCTGTCTTATTCTCCTCTGTTTTACCGCTTTCATGTATACCTTGATTATTTTAGCCACTGGTAGCGTTTCCTTCAAAAAGTTGCTCATTTGCTGCCTGGAATTTAATGGGATAGTGAGTGTTCAAGCTTGTGAGAGGAGACTTATATTCCAGTTTGAGAATAAAGTGTTATGAGTCTTAGGAGAATTAATTGAGTTCATGTTCTAATGGGAATAAAATTTTTAGCTGATCCTCTTCTACTTTCTTCAGTTAAACTCTAGCAAAGGTAGACCGAACATTGCATCTGGCACGCATAAAGTGTACGGGCGTGTGTATATGCATAAATATATATATACACGCGCATGGACTTTGGCATACGATAGCTGTAGAAAATGAGACAATATCTGCCTGTTTACCCATAATGCACTTGTACAGATCAGTCACAACGTGCATTTTCGCATGATCAGTAACTTAAAAGGTTTGCAGGTGTAAGTGCTTCTAGCTAGATAATGACCATCTACGCCTGAAGACTGAAAAACGTCTGTCAACCCATAGGACATTCTTTGCCTCCCTCTTTTTTTTTCTTCTTCTTTTTTAAACTGTAGTTCTTTCAAATAGACAGGGAGTGAATGAGAGACTAGGTGAATTATTCTTGCAGGTCATTCTCTCATAAGGCCTTTTCACTTTTCTTTTTAACTGACTGAGAATAGGTCCACTCTATAAGCAAAATAACCCACTGTGTAAGCACTTCTGTATCTTTTGACGTTGTGATGAATATGCGTGTTTAGTCATGCAACTGGCTTTCCGCATGTGGCTTGGGCTAGATGCCAGCCCTCTCGTTAGGTACAAGTGTCCTGTGTAAGAGGGTTGTCCAGAGCTTTGATTATTACAGCTGTCCTTCTGGTCACATAGGACATGAGGAGTCGGGCTTGAGGTTTTCAAGTGCCTAGGTCCCGACTAAAGCGGAGCCGCAGTTCACTCCCTGGCAAGGGAACCTTTTCCTGATTAGGGGGAAATGAGCTACTCTGGTACAGGGAAATCTGTGTCAAATAAACTGAAGTGGGGGTCGGTCTCTTCTCCCAAGTAACAGGTGATGGGACAAGAGGAAATGGCCTCAAGTTGTGCCAGGGGAGGCTTAAGATGGATGTTAGGAGAAATTTCTTCACTGAAAGGGTTATTAAGCATTGGAACAGGCTGCCCAGGGCAGTGATGGAGTCGCCATCCCTGGAGGTATTGAAAAGATGGGTAGACGTGGTGCTGGGGGACATGGTTTTGTGGTAACTTGGCAGTGTTTGGTTAATGGTTGGACTTGATGATCTTTGAGGTCTCTGCTGACCAAAACAATACTATGAAATATAATTCATTTGTCTTTCTATCTTGAAATGAGATGGAATTAAGCTATCACAGAGTTCTATGTAGCAAATTTAAAAAAAAAAAAAAAATCTTGGTTGGTGACTAGAGTTTTAGTAGAGATATACCCAGAGGAAAACGCACTGATCTCTAAACCACGTATGTAAATAATAATAAAGGCATATTTTGAATGTTCTTGCTCATAGCTTTATATAGAAAAGTAATTTGCTACCATGAATGAACTCATTCTGGTTTAGCATAAAATATTATCCTCCTCTTGCCGTAGAAATGGGAACTGGAACACGTAAATCAGTGGAAACTTTCAAAAGACCTTGTTGTGGGGAGTGTTACGTGTTGTACCATGAAAGCCACTGCTGGCTGCAAAATTGAATGGGACACAAATGTGTTACGCTCACAATATTAATGATAAAATTTGAATTTAACATCAATTTCTGCTTCCATTACTGTGTGCTGATTAGCATAAAAGAAACTCTGCCTTAAGAACTGTGAGGTAATTAACACCAAAAAAAAAAAAAAAACAAAAAAAAAAACAAAACAAAAAAAAAAAAAAAAAAAAAAAAAAAAAAACATTTCCAGCTCGGAAAGGCTCTAAATGGAAATGGCTGGTGGGAAAGTGGTGAGGCAAGGATGAGATATATTTTTCTGGTGTGTACTTCACAGGCATCTACTTTGGGCCAAAATTTGGCGGGGAGGGGGAAAATATTGCTGGGCAAGGCAGACCTTTGATTCACTGCACGTGAATGTTGCCACAGAAAAAAAAAAAATTAAAAAGCATTATTTCAGATTGCTGTAGTAAAAATACAGTTTAATTGCTGCTTCCCTTCTGGAAGCCCTTTTGTTATAGAGTGGCAATTATGGGAATGATGCTACAGCGTGTTAGTTGTTATTTCTAATGCTCAGCCATTAGGCACAATGTTGAGTTAAATGATGAGATTTTGATCTCTTCAGATCATCTGACAGTGCTTTCCCTCGAGCATCCCAACAGGTGTGTGTGGAACAGGCTGCAATTTCCCCCCCTTTTTCTAATTGGGGAATATTTTTATGACCTTAATCTGGTGGAAAGCACTTCACCCTTTAGTATAGCAGGGGTTTTTTTTATGTGTCAAATGAACAGAGAAGCCTATCAAATCAGGGCATCGTAACACTAGTTGACTTGACGGTGTGTAGCACAAAGCATGGCATGGGAAGTACAAAACAGCGGCTTTGCCTGGAGAACTCCTGGCACTTGTTCTACACTGAGGTGCTCGACTTTGCTAGGCAACACAAGTAAATCCCCTGCAGTCACTACAGGCTGATTGATTGATTTATTTGACAAACTATTCCAGCTGTTGGACTCTTTAGAAACTATTCATAACTTTCTCCACTGTTAGTAAGAGGAAATGCTGCTTATGTAGCATTCAAACGTGTGGGATTGTCTTGTTCATAGTATGTAGTCTAGTAATGTTAAAAGATAACCTCAGCAAATAGCCAATATGCAGTTTCAATGATTAGTATTACATATAGCATATTTCAAAATAAATCAGTATAATGCTGCATCAGCATTTCAAAGAGCCCTCGTGATTACTAAGGCCACAGAGGGGAGAATAAAGTGTGGGGAAGGTAATTAGAATGACCTTACATTACCGAGCCCGTGAGCGGTACTGGATCTTTGTCCACAAGTAATGGAGTTTTTCCATAAGATGCTGCTTATCAACAGCGTATGCATACAGATATCAGTGAAAGCGAATGTGAATACCTATGCGGGAATGTAAATAACAAACCAAGTACTGCTTCTATTTTCCAAAAGCGTTAACAGGTTTAGCTGAGCTATTCACAAAGCATTTTTTTTTTCTCGTTCTTATTTTTATCGACTAAGCTTTTATCACACTAAAATTGTTTTAGAACATTCCTTAATTATTAGTATGTTAACAAGATTTTCACGTTGGTGGTGGTTTAAATCAGTGTGCCTTCTCTAACAGTGAATGGCTAGATTTGGGGTTACGCTACACTAGTACGTGTTGAGTTTAATAATGGTTTATAACTTATCAGACCTGAAAACTTCTTCAGAGGTAACACTAGATGCTAGGCGATCTTCAAAATAGGTTATTTATTAATACACATCATCTGCAAATGCTGGTTTGCTGCTTAGTTTGCATTTTGGTTTTAGAGTTAAGCAAATTAACCAAAGTGTCTTAAGACAAATCTTAGAAAAGTAGACTACGGAATGCTGCCAGTCTCCTAAAATATACGTAGAGGAACAGTAATTGTAGCTAAGCATTGAGATTTATGTCTTCTTTTTCCAGTATTTCTGCTATTGGCTCTTACTGTAACTACGATAAGGTAGCCTGAACTCCCTGTAAGGTGGTCTGCCGGGAATATGCCAGGTTGTCTATAAGCAGCCTTGGGACGCAAACCTTTAACTTCTGTGACTACATAATTACTGCATCAATGTTTACCCAGGACGTGAAGTGATATAATAATTGCGTTATACCTTACAGTTTTAACATTCTCAATCAACAAATCTGTTGATCCAAATTCACCTTGTGTCTTAGAATAGGTTTGTTTTGTTGGGTTTTGGTTGTGTGTTGTTTTGTTGTTTGGTTTTGTCTTTTTTTTTTAAACTTCTGGTTACTCTTTGTGTGTTGACTTGGTTTTGAATACATTAATCTTCTAAAGAACGATTGGACTCTTTGTCTAAATTACGTTGCGTGGATTTGTCTTAAGATAATTGTCTAAATGAAAATTGATGCAACCTCTGGTTTGGGGTTTTGAAAATTAAACCTTGTAGAATGGGATAAATAAACAAAGTTTACCAATTTGTTACGTTCTCTTCATGCAAATGGATTTATGTCGGCCCGCTACCATATTTCACAGTCTGTGGCAATAAGATATCAGCAATGCAACGCCCAAATATGCTTTTGTGGTACAGCTGTCTGCTTTATATCCATGAGCTTTCAGCATTTTATAGGTTGACTGATAAGCCAATTGAGGTCTTTTTGAGGTGAAGAAGATCTGTGTCTAACATATAACTTAAAAGTGTTATCTGAGTGGGAAAACTCCTAACAAATTCCCAAAGTGTTTCTGTTCTTGCGAACTTTTGTTGTTTTGCATTGCAAGCTGCTTCGGCTTCCCAGAAGGAAAAGCTAATTGTCAGGCAGAGGGGAAAAAGGTCTCAAGAGACAAAGCTGTTGCTAAAGGCAGAATTTTCACCCCAAGTATATGGAAACCTATGGAGAATTAATGTAAAAAGCTGATAATTGAGGCAGCGTTAACTGTTTCAATGCTTATCAAAACATGGAAGTAAACTGGGAAGATTTCTTTACTAAGGATTTAATTGCTGTCTGAGGGTGACATCCGATTTCAGTACCCCAGTTTAAACAAGCTCCTCCGGTGGAATTAAAAAACAAAGAAATACCCCAGGCTCTTTGCATATAGAGCCAAAGCTAAATGTGAAGCCGACTGAAATAGGAGGTTCCCATCACAGGCTGATTTGATGCTATGAGCTGGTGCAGTTTACTGGGAAGGGGAAAGATTAGCAAACTGCCTAGCTTTTCTTTTGCAAACGGTTATGGAGAAAACGCTTCGTTTTGACAGTCTTGTGATTTTTGTTCTGAATGAAATGTTCACTTGGGATTTATCATCCAGTTTAAAAGACTTAAAGGCTTTCTGGGTGGGGGGGGACACCAACCGACCAACCAACCCACCAACCCTCACTTACCAGAGAATTAAATGAGTCTCAGATAAAGCGAAAAGCAATGTGTGGGTATTTCATTTTGACTATTACAAGTTCCATTGCACATCCGCTGAAGTTATCTTTGTTTCATATATCTTACTGGTCAATTGGTGTGCTGAACGGGAAAATTTATCATTTGTGCATCTCTAATCTAAAACCTATTTATGAGGGGACTGACATTTACAATACAGCAAATGTAGGCCTGCTGTCAAGGAACTATTGTGAATGGTTTTTCAACAATTTCAGTGGACATGTCTAGGCTTGCAAGTGATGTATAGAGCAATCCCTTTCCCCTTTCTTAGGGTAAACAAGGTGGCATTATGTTTTGGCAAGGCAGTGGATTTATATAGATAAAGGCCATCTCAAGATGGCAGCAGAATCTGGAGGGGAGCCACTCCTGCTAGTGGTTATCGTCTCTTAACTGGGAATTGGCCTTTTTTTCCTATTTGTTCTTTTAGCTGGTGATGACCAGTACTAGTTATTGCACCAGCTTATATGATCGCTGAGGCTCAACCAGCAAAACAATTCTTAAATTGCTTCAACTGTGACTCGAACCCCTGTAGGAACGTTCCTGAGTACATCTCCCTGCTTCCAGATCTCGTGGTGAGCAATACGAAAACACTGAAGATTCAGACTTATGCGAAGTCTAGTGGATTCGTTATGAAATTTGTGATGAATGAAATGTGAGAGTTTAAATAGGTTTGGTTTAGTTAGATTCTTGCAGAACATACATACCCAAAAGGGTAATTCCCCAAAATGACAAACTTAGTATTTCTTTGGTGTATATAGACTTCTAGTTTTACTCAAAACTAAGAAGCTACAGAAGTTATTTGTTGCTACTGTTTAAATGTAGGTTTTCTTTAAAGCCAAGTTGGAAAGAAAGCAGTGGTTGCAATTTGAATGAAAAGTCTTTAAAAGCATTTCACATGCCCAGACTGCTGGGGGCTCTAGTACATGAGGAAACTATAATAGGATGTCTAGGTGTTGCTCACCGGGAGAAAAGCTAATAATTCCTGTCTTATTTCTAAATTATTTCGCAAAATATCCCCAAGGAGTCACTGTGGTCTTCATAGTTTTAATGTGGAACTGGTCCTTCCTATGGAAAAAATACCTAACTATAGAGAAATTAAACTTCTGCTCTCTTACTGGCTTGTTTTGGATAAAAGGTTTCAATCTTTTTTTTATTGTCTCGAAAGATTCTAAGCTTGTGTGACTAAAAGCAAAAAAAAAAAAAGACAGCTTGTATGAATTAATACTTGGTATAGGATCTTAGTTTTCTCTTCCTTGCCTTTATTCTCTGTTCTTTTTGATATGGAGAGAACTCTGTGAAAATGTCATCTATAGGTAGATGAGGGGGGGAAAAAGTGATAATTCTAGAATCCTACAGCTTCTTTCTAAAGGCTGTAAGGAATAAAAAAAAAAAAAAAAAAAAAACACGATCTGAAAAAGCATTTTATCAGAGCAATTTCACATGGATCTATGTAAAGAATCAGAGCATTAAAACAGGCTTTCTCCTCCAAAAAAAATCAATGATTATGTTCTCTGGCTACAGCTGTCTAATGGCTAGAGATGGGTATGACAGTGTGTCATACCTGGTCAGGTTGAGAAGGAGGAGAAATAAGGATATACTTTTATTCAGTCTCTTTTGTT
The DNA here is from genome assembly GCA_009819605.1 of Sterna hirundo. Taxonomy (NCBI): domain Eukaryota; kingdom Metazoa; phylum Chordata; class Aves; order Charadriiformes; family Laridae; genus Sterna; species Sterna hirundo. The sequence continues at coordinate 4,380,373 of CM020441.1, forward strand.
GTGTAGCAGCAGCTCCACCACTGGTCTTCCATCTGCCGCTATTCAGGATTCCCTAAAGTCTTTGGTTTCTCCAGCTCCCCTTTTTAGTCTTGGGGTGGCTTCAGAACGTGGATTACTCTAAGATTTTTGGTGGAAATCTCAACTCAGAGGTTTCTTCTTCTGCTTACGGCTCTCAGCTACACAGCAGCTCTGCTTCTTGAGAACTTCTGAGATTTACAGGAGGGGAGTCTCGTTCATTATAGAGATTGCACTGATAAAAATACGCAATACGAAAAACCTCAGTATTTCATATCCAATGAGGAAGATTTTCAGCAGTTGTGTTTTCTGAAACCAAAGCACACTCAACATACTGGCGATTAGTTACCACACAAGCTAGAATGATTTCTTTTTTTTTTTTTAAATATATGTAAAGCTTGCAGGACCATATTATATTTTAAATCTGTGATGCTGTGCAAGTCAAGGTAAGTTTGAGAATTCTCTTCATTAAAATATGCTCCCCTTATGCGATTCACTTAATAGATTGTGCAGACGTTCAGATCGCTTTCTTAAAACTTAATTGGACTTGAAAACTGATTCCACTAAATTTGACTTAAATGTGTTTAGTGTTAAGCTTGTTAAAGTAAGAATAGAATATATAAGTAGGAGCATGGAGGTGTTGCTAAATTCTGAGTATAAAAGTGACAACTATCAACAGGTAAATTATTGAGCTGTCAGATTCAATGAAGATGAATATTTTTAAGTGATTCATATGCAGATTGTTACAAAAAGGCACAGATTCTGCATTAGCAAAAATCAGGAGCTCCAGGTAGCGCTCATTACTTTCAAAATCAAAGGAACAATAAGAACTTTTGTTTTGTAACTTAGCCGCACCAAAGGAGCGTTAGGTTGATTCTCTCTTTTTTTTTTTTTAACAATACAGCAGAAGGTCTAAAGAAACATCTGTTCAAGAGTATTCATACTTTTCATATATTCATTTTTTAGTCATTAATCTACATGGATATAATTCTTAAAGGTTATGCATATTGCAGTAGTATGGTTTTGCAAAGTAAAACTTAAAAACCATACCTTGTTGACCTTTCTTTTTGATGAGAAATTAAGCCGTTAATGCTGATAATTTGTCTAAGTGTATAAGTGAAATAGTCCTATTTCATTCAGCTGAATGCAGCTCTTGACATCTTAGAGCTATGGCTCCAGATTGTCTGCAGAGCAACTTCTGGGATATTTGTTTTAAGAATTTTTATCACTATGAAGGCCGAGTCTACAAATACTCTCAGGTGACTTTTTAAAAAAGTATGAAAAATATTTCAGTATTTTAATACGTGAGAGTTGCTAGTGTTGTGTACTAATTCATAAAAAATGCTCCTGAATTCTACCATTACTATTCTATAAGAGATTAAGGGTCACTTTCTGTGGTGTAACAGCGTAAACCGCTTCTTTCCGTACCACGTATCATCCTTTGCAGGGTGGGAGGGATGAAGGAGGAAAGAAGACTAAATTTTATGAAATATGGGGCTACTGGAAATATCCTAGGTATTTCTAAACTCTGACTCAACCTCTGTGGGTAACAAGAGTATTTCCACTAACGCTATGTGCATTGCTTAATCTACAGTGGAATTCTTCTAGATATTACAATGTTAATCCTTAAAACTCTCAGCCTTGTGAGTACTGTTTCTAATTACTTTTTTTTTTTTTGAGCTGCTTGCCATGTAATTCCCAAATGGCTGCTGCTGCTCTAGAAAGTGAAGGATTTGGGGATTTATGCATTTGTTCATCTCGGATGCAAAACAGTTTTTGTAAATCAAAGAAAAAACCCCAAACGAACCCCTTTCCCCACCCCGCCTTGAGGCTGCGTGTTGTATCTGATGGACTTCGTCTTCGAAAGGCGCTTCACGGAAGGGGTGGGAAGAGTCCTTCAAGCAGCCATGCCTTCCCTGTCTTTAAGCAAATTAATTGGTATAAAAGCAGGTCTTTAGGGAAGACAAGCTAAATGACCAGCACGGAAGAGCCTATTTGTGTGAACTTTTTAGCAGTTTCCATTTGTGTACTACTAAAATTCATTACAACAAACAAAATGCACTAGGATACACTAACTCTGGCTCTTCTTATGCAATATTTCAGACATAGTTGTGTGAAGACTTTTTCCTTTTTTTTTCCCTCTCCAATTCTTCACTTTCCCAAGTCAAAGAAAATTAAATATTCCTTCACCTTTAAAGATATAGTAGTATTTTGTATTTGGAGGCTTGGATTTCTACTTAGCAGTATGAATGCAGACACCTGATCGAATTGCAATAGCCTGATGAGCCGCCGCATTTAGGCCAGTGCAATAGGTGATGTGCACATGCCTGAGAGAGATTTCTATTGGACAGAAAAGTGCATTTCAGAATAGCTATGGTCAGAAACGTCTGCTCACTGACAAGTTTCAGCTAACCCAGTTCTTGCTCTGCTGTGAAACTAAGTGTTTGAGGTTCTTGTACTCTATTGGTCTTGCTTTGGGCAAATCACTGCTGCTCAGTGTTTGTTTGCCTTTATAAAATACCAGTGCTATTTCATAGAATCATAGAATCTTCATGGTTGGAAAGGACCTTTGAGATCATCCAGTCCAACCAAACAACCTACAGACTCTGCCACTAGAGCATGCCCTGAAGTCCCACATCCAGACGTTTCTTAAACACCTCTAGGGATGGTGACTCAACCCCCTCCCTGGGCAGGCTGTTCCAGTGCCTGACCACTCCTTCAGTAAAGTCATTCTTCCTAATATCCAATCTAAACCTGCCCTGCCGCAGCTTCAGGCCATTTCCTCTGGTCCTGTCATTATCCACCTGGGAGAAGAGGCCAACCCCCACCTCTCTACACCCTCCTTTCAGGTAGTTGTAGAGGGCAATGAGGTCTCCCCTCAGCCTCCTCTTCTCCAAGCTAAACATGCCCAGCTCCCTCAGCCTCTCCTCATATGCCCTGGTCTCCAGAGCCCTCCCCAGCCTGGTAGCTCTCCTCTGGACACGCTCCAGCACCTCAATGTCCCTCTTGTACAGCGGGGCCCAGAACTGAACACAGCACTCGAGGTGAGGCCTCACCAGTGCCCAGTACAGAGGCACCATCACTTCCCTGCTCCTGCTGGCCACGCTGTTCCTGATACAGGCCAGGATGCTGTTGGCCCTCTTGGCCACCTGGGCACACTGCTGGCTCATATTCAGCTGACCGTCCACCAACACCCCCAGGTCCTTTTCTGCCGGGCAGCTTTCCAGCCACTCTGCCCCAAGCCTGTAGCGTTGCTTGGGGTTGTTGTGACCGAAATGCAGGACCCGGCACTTGGCCTTATTAAACCTCCTACAGTTGGCCTTGGCCCATGGATCCAGCCTGTCCAGGTCCCTCTGGAGAGCCTTCCTACCCTCCAGCAGATCAACACTCCCACCTAGTTTGGTGTCATCTGCAAACTTACTGAGGGTGCGCTCAATCCTCTCATTTACTCTCATATTAGTAATATCTCTCATATTATATCACATCCTCTCGTATTTACTTCCTTTGAACTGTTAGTCAGTATAGGGTTTTCTTTAAAGGTTTCACCCTCTGTCTGGAGTGGGATGCATCGCTGTTAGGAATATGACCACCCTTTCCCTGCTCTGGTATGTGCAACCTGCTCCCAAACCACGATAGGGCAAGGAAGGGCTTTGTGGATACGCTGATCAGAGCAAGTAGCGACTGCAGCTCAGGGGGACTCTATTATTCTGGGAGCTTGCACGATGTTAGTATCGCAGGGAGTGCTAGTAATTACTTGCAAAGTAATTGTGACTTTTGGGACTGCGAAAGCCAACAGAACATAGTGCTGGTACAAAGTAATAGAAATGAGGCAAGTTAAATGGGAGCCTATTAGCTGGGCTTTAAAAAAAAAAAAAACCACCCAGTCAGATTCCAAATTGGGATCACATTCTTTAAAACGACCACTGGGAAATTTATTTTACTAAGCAACTGTGCTATCTTTATGCTTGCTCTTTCTCAGGGATCCCAATCCGTGTGCGTGCACGTAAAATATGCTTACTCTAAATTTAATATTGAAGTACTTTATTTGTGGTGATGTAATTCTATATTAATTTAAAAGTTAACACCCAAAAAATTAGAAAATAATTTCACAGCTAGAACAGACCAAAATTGGTTTCTCATTGTAATATTACTCATTATCCCCTTAATCCATGGTTCTCAGATGAATTGTGTTTTATTTTAAGAATGGGAACATAGGCTTCTGATGAACTAGTGTCTTGGGACGGCTGAGTCTTGGACTTGGTTTTGTCTGTATTTTGTCACTGATTTAAAGTCCACGTATTGTGCTGAAATATAATCAAAATCCTCAGGAGATCTGTGCTCCTGCCCTTTGAAAAGTGTTTTGTGCTTTTGAAATGAAGTGCTATAAAAAAAAATAGGCATTTCTTTCTAGTATATACAAGACAAACTTATTCACAGCTTTATATGTGAAACTATGAAATTTCACAGAATCACAGAATGGTTTGGGTTGGAAGGGACCTTAAAGACCATCTACTTCCAACCCTTCTGCCCTGGGCAGGGACACCTCCCACCAGCCCAGGTTGCTCCAAGCCCCGTCCAGCCTGGCCTTGGACACCTCCAGGGATGGGGCATTGACAGCTTCCCTGGGCAACCTGTTCCAGTGTCTCACCACCGTTACAGTAAAGATTTTTTTTCCTGATATCCAACCTAAATCTACCCTCTCTCAACTTGAGGCCATTACCTTGTGTCCTATCATAACACTCCCTGATCCAGAGTCCCTCCCCGCTCTTCCTGTAGGCCCCCTTTAGGGACTGGAAGGCTGCTATAAGGTCTCCCCGGAGCCTTCTCTTCTCCAGGCTGAACAACCCCAACTCTCTCAGCCTGTCCTCACAGCAGAGGTGCTCCAGCCCTCGCAGCATCTTCATGGCCCTCCTCTGGACCCGCTCTAACAGGTCCATGTCCTTCTTGTGCTGACAACTCCAGAGCTGGACGCAGTACTCCAGGTGGGGTCTCACCAGAGCAGAGCAGAGGGGCAGAATCACCTCCCTTGACCTGCTGGCCATGCTTCTTTTAATCCAGCCCAGGATGCGGTTGGCTCTCTGGGCTGCAAGCACACATTGCCAGCTCATGTTGGGTGTCTCATCCACCAGCACCCCCAAGTCCTTCTCCTCAGGGCTGCTCTCAAGCCATTCTCCCCCCACCCTGTATTTGTGCCTGGGATTGCCATGACCCAGGTGCAGGACCTTGCACTTGGCCTGGTTGAACTTCACGAGTCTCACACAGGCCCACCTGTCAAGCTCCCTCTGGATCCTGAATTTAAAGAAGGAATTTTCAAGGCGAGTTTTAGGACCTGTAATATTTGAAAGGGAAAGGGTGTTTTCTTTTTAGATAAGCATGCACACAAGTAGTTTGTGTGGTGAAAAGCAGCTGTTATTTTGGGAGGTGTAATAAATGTTCACTTGTTTACTGTTTTCTTAGCCTCCATTTCTGCACAGCTAAACTTTCAGGGTAAATGAGGTACATCGCTGTAGCTCAAGGAAGCCAAGCAGTAAAACAATTGTATACACTCTACCTGTGAAATTACCTGCAACGCGCTTGGTGTTAACACTAATTAAGAGCCACAAGAAGTTAAGTTACTGCTCCTACTTGAAGCCTCTGCTTTCTGTGCGGCTCAGCCTCTGTGGACGGGAGGTGGAACTGCTGGGTGTCCATCCAAACTGGCTCAAGAGGAGCAAGCTGCAGCTCATGGCCCTGTGCTCCCACTGGAGGAAGCTCTTCTGAGGTCATGGTTCTGCAGCAGACCGGGTCTGGCTTTAGGGCTTCTACTTAGGATCATAGAATTGTAGAATGGTTTGGGTTGGAAGGCACCTTGAAGATCATCTAGTTCCAACTCCCCTGCCCTGGGCGGGGACACCTCCCACCAGCCCAGGTTGCTCCAAGCCCCGTCCAGCCTGGCCTTGAACCCCTCCAGGGATGGGGCAGCCACAGCTTCTCTGGGCAACCTGGGCCTCACAGGAAAAAGTTTTCCTGCCCTCATAGGAAAGAGTTTCTCCTTGATATCTAAACTAAATCTCCCCTCTTTCAGTGTAAACCCCTTCCTCATCCCATGGCTCCCCTCCCTGCTCCAGAGTCCCTCCCCAACTTTCCTGGAGCCCCTTTAGGGACTGGAAGGGGCTCTAAGGTCTCCCCGGAGCCTTCTCTTCTCCAGGCTGAACCCCCCCAGCTCTCTCAGCCTGTCCTCACAGCAGAGGGGCTCCAGCCCTCCCAGCATCTCCGGGGCCTCCTCCGGCCCCGCTCCAACAGGTCCATATCCTTCTAATCAAGAATGTTGCAGCTACATGATGCTAAGCACTGATCCAGTACAAACATATTCTGCTAACTTAACAGTTTTCTGGGAATTTTGGCAAGTTAGCGTTATTGTTGGGCTTTATGCCAGATTGAGTGTTTTCTGTTCTACTATAGCTGTCATGTAACCAGTGTAGAGCATAAAGCTATCACAGAGGCTATATTGTCTGCACCATCTAATTTGAGGGGAAAAATGTGCTTGTGTTCTCATGTCTAATACAAATCAAATCTGCATTGCCGTGCCCAGACCCAGTATTAATGGTTGTGGAACTAGAGCTTCAGAACATATATTTTTTGACAGCTGTCTCCTGGCTAGGTGTAGGCAGGACAAATATATATCTTTGCAAAAGACCGTCAGCACAGTGCGTGCGTATGTACACGGTGTAAAAGCAGGGGGATAACATAACATTCTCTAAAGCAGAGTGGGGCGCGTGAGTAGTGTCTCGCATTTCACTGCCTGTCATCCTGTGCTCTTTCTGTGTTCATCATACCCTTCCATTTTATGTACATAGTCACAAAAAAAAAGATGAAGTTTAGTAGGCAAACATCAGAATAAAAACATGCTCATTCATCTCAACAGAGTTGAGAAATTAATACTCTAAAAACATTGGGTTCCCTGTATTGCTAATGAAGTACTGGGGGGGAAGGCAACTTTTGTGTTGCAACCGATTAATTTGCATATCAGTACAGCATGACTTTGATAGTACTTTGGCAATCGGTGAAATAAAAAAAATTCTTCCCTTTGGTTGTGATTTATTGTGCTCGATCTAAAGGGTCGCGTGCTCTCCCTTCTCTTTACATTCAATTTACTTCTGCTTGCGTTGCAGACGACGTTACAGCTGTAATGCAGTCCTGTGTTTTCTGTCTGAAATGATACATAACTGGCCAATGTGTCAGGCTGAGGCTGTTTTAAAATATCAGATCGAGTCAAACGTGAATAGCCAAATTTTTCTTAGGTAGTGATGACATTTACAGCGCATTGTAAGTTACTGAGTGGTGAAGACTTTTATTTCTTAATTTGTACACGAAGGAGCTGAAAGCTCTGACTGAACTGCAAGTACGTAAAGGCTGTAAAGAGGATTCCTCAAAGTAAATATTATGTGACGGTAAGCCCATAAATACAGTGTTGTGTGGAAACGTTCTATGGAAAGTTCTACTAAAATATAGGTATGTAATACTTTTGGAGTACAACATTCTAAGTAGTGATGCCCAGATATTAGGGAAGATAAGTCACCCCTATTTTCTCCATCTCTCCTTAGTAATTCTGAGACAGAAGCTATGATTTCAGCTTTAATCTTTTGTTGTTTTTTAATTATTTTTGGGGCAAGAAAAGGCTCTGGGATGAAATCTGGTCTCCGATGCCATTTTTTCCATTTCTTCTCTCCCCTTCCTTCCCTCTGTAGCGTGTAACCATGGTTTATTTGCAGTTTAATCTTTTTCTTTCCATGGTTTGCTTTATTCTAATTTAGGGGACAGGGGCGTAAGAAGGGCAGCAAATGGGGAATTGAACTGTTAGGACACCTCCTGAATGGCCTGTGGAAATTATAGAGACTGATTACTGCAGGCTTCTAGCAATCATTCTAATTACCCCAGTGCTCCTGCCTGGAATTTTCCTAGACTGAAAACAGGAGCAATGATTTAAACGCTGTAAGATGATATGCCAGCGTAAAATGCACATGCATACACTCACACACACATATATATACATACAGTTTTCCAAAGAAGGGAGGAAAATATTTCTATTATCTTTTGTGTGTTTTAGCAATGGTAAGCATACCAATCATAAAATCACCAAATTTCCTTTTGTTTCACCCATCTAAATTTACTTTTGTTCCTATTTATAATAATGAAATATATAATTGACTAATTCTGCTTTACTAATTTTTACCAAAATCCCTAGGTAGGCACTGTATTGGCAGAGGGTGTTTTTGTGACAGGAGCAACCGTTTTCAGTTGCTTAAAAGCTGGAAAGATATCAATATCCATTCCATATATTTAAAGTGGAAACTTCCAAAGCCAGGAGAGAAAAAGCGTAGTTTGACAGGTATTGTGGAACATATTTATGGTAAATTGGGAGGTATCTGTACCCTTCAATAAGTAATCTTGAATGCTTTTCCAAGTGGGTAATATTCTTATTTAGACACAGGAGGAAAATATACTGTTAAACAAAAGAGGAAAAAGGCTTCCACCGAACCAAAGGTACTACATTTATATTTATATAAGGAACAATTTCTCAGTCTAAATCAGTGCGGTGGTAGACAAAAATACGTGGAAAAATCCTGGACGCCGATCTTTGAATTTAATAGTAAAAAGGATAATTTGTCCATTCCTTTGTTGTGATATTGCGGCAAGCAGACGTATATACATGAATGCCTTGTGCTTCCATTAATGAAAGCAAAAAAGGAATGAGAGAAATAAAATATTTGACAAAGCATTCAATGATCAATGACTCTTGCTTCCTGATTATAACAATATTTATTGTGAACTTTGGGGTCCGATGATATTCAACATATTGAAGCTATTTATTTCCTCTTTTACAGCATCTATAACAGTGGGGGAAAAAAAATCTTAAGACTTTCTGATCTTGCAAGTACGTCTACATCATCTACCAGCAACCTTTAGAGTCTAACCACATCACACCAGTTTCAAAACAGGTCTAATATGACCAAATATACGCCTTCTGTAAATTCAGAACCTGAGCATCCTTACTGTTTTATGAAATCTTTGTGTGGAATTTTAAGCACAGGATATGACTTACAGTGTGCCTTATCTCTAATGAGCTTTAAACTAATAGAGGCTATATTGCTAGGAGCACTATTACTTGGAACCATGTTCCTCCCAAAATATGCATAAATGGCTACAGGGAAGAGTTGTGATTTTTTCATCAAGGACTTCTCTTGTATTGCGTGCTATGATGTTTCGTTGTTGATGTTGAAAAACAGAAGTTGTAAGTATTTGAATTCTAGCGTTGCGAAACTACCTTTTATTCCTTACTCTGATCTTTTACTCCTTTCCCACTAATGCTATTTGGACAGATTGTGCTTTAAAAAAAAAAAAAAAGAAAAAAAAAAAGCCTTTTTGTTTGAATACCGGATGTGCTATGACATTTCCATACTACTAGGGTTTTTTTCTGGTGCTCTGCCTTCTACTATCTGTGTATTTTGCCAGATGGTTTCTGTCTTGGAGGCTAGAGATGCTACATTGCAAAGTTTTCCTACGTTCAAACTCAGATCCTGAAATCCAATTTTATACATACAGGTCCTTGGGCCTCTCTGGAGGCACACCCCGTGTAGTGCTGCTCAGTTCCTCTATATTGGTCAGCGCGTATTATCAAGGCCCTCAGTTGTGAAGTGGTTTGTAACTCTTTCTACTGGAAGATACTTTATACTATAGTTTATTTAAAAAAAAAAAATAAAAAATCTTTGTTGTGAGGTTGCAAGATGGCTAGAAGTCCAGCATCAAATAACTTCAAAGTATGAGAATTATGACCCGAACCATACTGGAAAAGCAAAATCCTAAGGATATCAGTAGCTCAAGACTGAGTAGAGGAGACAGTATTTACTCTTTATGCCGTAACTCCTATTATGAAATTTGTAGTACGTGAAGGTATTCTGATACCAGTGGTAGGGTCTGTGACTCTCTTAACCTATCAATTTCCCAATTTTTCTTCCAGATGTGCCGTTTAATGATGTTTTTAAATATGTATGCGTGTGTCTTTTTAATGTAACCGTCTCATTACTGTCTAAATGGGAGGTTTTTTTACTAAATGCCAGCTCTCGTATAGGAATTCCTTGAGCTGACAAAAAGCGCTAGTGCGTCCAAGGTACTGTTTCACCTGCGGAAAAATGTCTTCGGTTTTGGTTTTCTGTTATTGTGTGTGTTAAACCTGGTGTTGGTACGAGTCAGGCTTGCAGAATGTGTTAGGAAATACCGATGACTAATCTAGATCTGTACCATTCAAAATATTTTTAACAAGTATGTAGGTAGGGCTGTTTCTGCTACAGTTGTCTTTGTTTCTCCTGAAACAGTTGCGTTTTTAGATGTAGCTTTGTTAGAAATAGTACTGCTTTATACTTGGAATATTCAGAAATGCCAGCAAAATTGCTTTTTGTAGTCCTCTACGCCACTGATGCTTGCACTAAAACACCCCGTCTGTTTGTTTACTGGAGATTCATCAGGCCAGCTACAGATGCTAGTTCTACAAGACCTTCCCTAGAGTAGAGTTTTAATTAAAACAACTCTTTTTACCCCAGCTGTCAGTGCAACCCATATAAAAGGCATAAAGCTTGTTTTTTAGAGAAGACTTTGTATGTTTTAGCTTGTCCTAAAGTCTATAACCACAAAATAAAATGAAGCATTGAATTTCCTACCTCTCCAAATTCTTTTCGCCCTTACCCGTTTGCAGCCACTTTGTCTCTTTGCAGAAGTCATTTTAGCACTTTCTGAAGCTTGTTTTCTTCATAAACATTAGTTCACAATGTGCATTCATTCCATTCAGCTGGAGAATATTTTGCAGGAAAACTTTGAAGATTGTTTTAATCTAATCCCTGCTTTACAGACAGCGGGAGTTGTACAGCACCTTCTACGACTTATTTTTTTTTACCCATTCTCGCTTTTCATCTGAAGTAATATCTCAAAGATTCCCATTCTTATTGAGTCCAACTTTCCTTCAAGCTGGAAGGTGGTTGACTATCATCTTAAAAATGCAGCACAAAAAGTGGAAGGTAGTTTGAAAAACAAACAACAACAAAAAGTCATTTTTTTAGGTAATGCCAACTTAAATTCTTTTATCTTCCCACTCACTGTTGCTTCATGAAAAGATCTGGGTTGAAACGAGCCTTCCAAATGAGGGAAGAATGGACTTCATGAAACATGGACAGCATTCTTGAGAGACAAGAGTACGTGCTTGGCCTCTGGGAAACTAAACATTTCATCACATGCTCAGCGTATGTTTCTGCTCAATTTTGCACGGAATCTGACAAACCCTAGGTAGCCCAAATTCCATTCTGATCTTCTACTCCTCCTACTAATGCTGGCCATCTGCTGGCCCAGCAGCAGCTAAGCACAAAGGGTTAATTTGTCCTCAAAAAAATTTACAACAAAAATAGATTGTTGTAATGCAGCTGAAGACCTGTATTCTCTGTCATCTTTCAGCTGCTTTTACAGGGTTTGGCTTCACTTCTAAAAACACATATGACACAATTTCTAGTTACTTTGCCGTTATTTTATGACCATTTCAGAAGTTAAGAACTTTAAACAGTCTCTCCTTCACCATTGGTTTTTACTCTTTGACCATAGAATATGGGTCTACCTATTTTTTATGACGGTGAAGTAGGTATAAAAGATCCTCCTCCCGAATGTTTCGTCCTGTTCTTGCTCAACCTCATGTACCTATCTTGCTGTTTTAGCAATGGATCTGTAGTTCCGTTGTAACTGCTGTTCCATGGCAGCCCACGTGACTGATATCCGCCTTCAGTCTTCTTACCAGAAACGAACGGGAGTTGTGTGGGCCACCTATAAATGCTTCTCTACCCCTGTGCTTAGCTTTAGCTGCTTTAGGGCACTGCGTTGGCATTAAAAAAAAACATGCGAAGCAGGTTCTAAATTATTTATTTATTTTATTACTTCTGTTTGTAATGGCTGTGCTGAAATCGCCTGTCCTTAGGAGCCAACAAGTCTCAATGCAGAGGAAGAAGAAAGGGCAGGACAGTAGGACAGAGCTTCGGCAGCGATCGATTAGACTGGCTTCAACTGCCATAGAACCAGACCTCGTGTGCAGAGTCACATTTTAGTATTACCAGTAATCTGATTTAAAATACAGCGGTTTGCGTTGTGGGTGGGTTTTTTTTGTGTGGGTTGGTTTGGTTTTTAGTCTGACCACATTGTAAGCTGGGTAACAAAAGAAACTCAGGCATAGCTGTAGCAGCTGAGAGAACAATAACCTGTGGTGTTGAAGACTGGTTTACGCTATTTGGAAGCCACGGTATTGCGGGAAAACTAGCTCAATCTTCCTTTTGAAAAGGAAGCCAAAGAAGTTTGAATGACAGACTTGGCACTTCTGTTGAGAAGAGTGAGGCTTTGCGTGGTACCTAGTACTTTGAAAACCTGCTCAATATTTGCCCCCTACAAATGTTCTCCCAGGTCCCGCAGAGTTCAGATCCTCGCCCTAGAAGAGTGCTTTACCAACTAGGTCTGCCCTTTGCTGGTAAGGGAAATTCTGAGCATCTGCCGTTCAGAAGCCAGGCTGTTTTACGAAAAGATAAAAATATTCATAGTGCGAGAAAGAGCGTGATTTTTGTCAACTGATTGTGAAGGCACTCCTTTATGCAGGAGGAGACTGTTTCCAGTCCTTGCTTTCAGCACACGCACTTCATCCAATAATTCAAGCAGAAAATGTGTTTCCAATCGCTATGCTTGCATCGGGTGCTCAATAAATCCTGAAAACACAGCTGAAGCAAGAATCTGGATCTCCCAAGCATATACAGCACTTATATTCCTAAATAAGTTTTCACTGTTGGAACTCGACATCCTATAGACCCTTGGTCGCCTAAGAATGTAGAGAGCTATGTTCTTTGACCTTTCCTAAGGAGTACTGTAGTCAGGCTGCTCAGGAGGTGACTGTGTGCTCTACCAGTTCTTCCTGCAACTGAGAAGTTTGAGACTTCTTCAAAATTAGAAAACTCTTTTTTTTTTTCCATGCTGCAGAACTGGATATAAGTTTATATGATGCGTAGGAAATACAGTAGTTTACTGAAGTTTAGCTTCGTATCACTTTGGTTTCTGAGCAGCTATACTGAGTCATTCCTTCCACGCTTAAAACAATTTGAAGAAAATGTGGGTTTTTTCCTTAAATTTAAATTTGAAAAAGAGTGCGTTTGAGAGATTTTTTTTTTTTTTTTTTTACTTGCAGAACAAAATCAGTGTTTCTACGTAATGATTTCAAAACCAGGAACTGAAATTAAATTGTGAGAATATTTTTTGTTACAAAGCTTTTCAGTTTCTTCCTTTTTTTTTTTTTTTTTTTGTCAACAAATACCAATAATTCTATCTTTTTTTTTTTTTTCTTTTTTCCCCTAAGGGAGAGTCATACACTGTGGGGATGGGAAGGGGTGGGCAGTCCTTTCACCTGCCCACTCTAGAAAGTTTGGTGTCATTCCTGGAGGGAGAATGTAGTAGAGGTAACGTGCCCTCTAAAGCACTGCCCAGTGTTTATTATTTCAGGTTTTGAATACCAAAGATAGTTTAATTGCTTATTAACAATGCTTTAAACTGTCCGATGAACTCTCATAATGATGAAATGCTTTATAAGTATTTTTCATAACACAAAAAATGCAGTAATTATCTACGGCAGGCTATTAAGGAATCATTCAATAATGTTTATAAGTAGGCAGTATCTAAGAGGAAGCTACTCGGTTATTCTTTAGACCAGTTTTTAGAGCAAAAATTCTTAGAAAGGTAACTAAAGCAGTGTCTTTGTGTACAGTAGCCCACAGGCAGTGCAGGAGTGTCTCTAAACAGAGACACTGCAAACACTAGGGTATAAGGCTTGATGTGATTGGCCTCATTCAGTTCTGGGTCTCTGCTCTTCTCTAGAGAACTTTGGGGGGAAAAATAGTCATTTCAGTCAGGTTCGGGGCAGGACTGCTTGGAAGCAGAACTAGGAATGTATGGACTAGGAATCTGTGGAACTAGGAATATCTTTAATGTGTTTTGGTTCTCCGGTGACTTCAGGGACCAATTTTACCTTCAGCATGCATCTTGGCATGATTAAAATACTCTATTACTGAAGACTGCTTTTCCCCTTTGGGTTACACACAGAAACACGCGCTGCAGTAAGCCCAGCTCCTTTGCTCATCTCTCAAACTCCTTAGACTTCTCTTTTTCACAGTACCTTACAGGTCCTAGCCCTGCACTTTCTAAACTCCTGGCAGTGTGTTTAGCCAATTCCCTTACCCCTTCACAACCAGATGGATGAGGGAAAACTTATTCTGAAGATGCTTTGGGACCCCGCATAGACAAACCAGCAACCTGAGCACCAGAGGTAACTCTCAAGCTGTTCCTCAATAGGCACTTGCCTGTTCAGCTGGTGACATGGGAAATTCAATATCGTAAATATTCACCATTTAGTAAAAACGGGCAAAAGGTTCAAAACAGCGGTGGAGGAATTTGCATAAAATGATTGCAGAAACCTTACTTCCGCAGGTCAAAAATCCCCCCTCTAAAGTAGTATAAAAGAAGGCTCATGTTTTCCAAATCAGATACAGCTAGTTCCTCTTTATAAGATTAAGAATGCCATTAAATTATGTTTTTTTAATATATATTTATCTTATGCTATTGGAATCACCAAGTTATATCGTGTGTGTTTTAGAGACAAGATTTCACTTTAGAAGAAGGACCGTGAAAATCTTTAATAGACTGGAATCTCTAGCCCACTCCAGTAGGTATCCCATGTTGGGCCTATTTCAGTCTCTCAACAAAATTTCTTGTGTGAAATCCAGTTTGTTGTGTAAAGGTCTGTAGACCAATTCAGGCATTTTGGGGGAAAAAGAGCAAAATAATTTTTGGAGTCGTAAAACTAAGAGCTGCGTACATACTGGGTCAGGCGAGTAAATTAAGTGATTTTCAAAGCACCGCGTTCCTAAGGATCGGTCCTTTCTAGATGTAAACGTTGCTACTAATGATATTTAATTTTTTTTCTAAATCCTGGCTATACAAAACTTTTAATTGTTCGAGAAATTGGACAAATCAACCTGAAAGGCACTTTTTTTTCCCCAGTTCGCACATTTATTTTTAGTTTGCACTAATGTTTTAGTTTGGTTCTGTTTCTCAACTACGTACTTCACAGAGCAAAGGACGGGCAGGGTAATTTGCATGATAAATATGGATAACAGTACTTCTAGAATACTCCGCACTGGATACAGTGCTGCCAATACATCATGCTTAAAGGTTGCTAGAAATTTACATTTAGTAAGATCTGGCTAAGGGATTTTCAGTGGTTCAAGCAAAATAACCCAAGAATGAGTTTACATCATGTTTTGGTAGATTTTAATGGTAATATTTATACCAAGCTGTCCTAAAAAAATTTTGCTTTTGACTTGAAACTTTATTAGGTATCAGAAAGATTTTTAAATCGCAGTGACCCAGTTTTCAGTGGTTGCTAGTAGATAAGGAGATATAGTGTAGGAAAGGTTTCACTAATTCATAGTTACACTTATACCTGTATTCACTTCAGATATTTCATCACTGAAATGCAACATTCAAAGTAATTTGATTATATTTTGTAACTGTACCTATGAATGTAAGTTTTGTTTTAGCAGAGGGAACAAAAGATTTGTATACAAATTCCTTTCAAGTAGGATAAAGGTTCTCATTTCAAGATCAAAGTGCTAAGTCATGATACAGCAAAATGCAAAAACCTGAATGTTATGCAAATTAGTTGGTAAAAACTCAGAATATAGCAGTTCTTCCAATAATTAAGCTGACTAGTTTGTATTTCTTTTTCACACCTTCTCCACAATGCAGTTGATCTGAATATTGTAAGAGCATTTTTTCATATGTTTGATTTATGTCCTTAGTTTTGCTTTCTGGGCAAATTTTGTTGTTTGGGTTTTGGTTGGTTTTGGTTGGGTTTTTTGGTTCTTGATTTTAGTTTGTTTGTTTGTTGGGTTTTTTTTATGTTTTGTTATGAGATTGTTTTGTATATTTTGATATAATAGATTTTTTTTTTATGTAACACAAATGTTCCCAATGGAATCTTTCTTGGTTTCTGCATATCATAGTATCATTTACCTTGATCAGCTCTGCTACTGTGCCATACGAAAATACAAATAACTTGTTAATCATTTAGAGAATCTGATAATAACTATTTATAGAGACATAAAATGAGACTTCTAAATATGGGGACCTAAGGCTATGTCCCTGGGTATGTCGAGATCAGCATTCCCATTCAGGTGAGGCGTGTGCTTGTGAATCTCCTCGCTTAGGACATCTCGGTTCATATCCCGGAGCAACCTTGGAGAGAACCCACAGCTGGGTTCCTTGCAAACGAAACCCAGCCTGAAGGTGCCTTCCAGGGCAAAGGAAACGCGCTCCAGCCTCTGCTGGGCATCCATGCACAGTCTGGTGAGGAGCGGCTGAGGGAGCTGGGGGTGTTCAGCCTGGAGAAGAGGAGGCTGAGGGGAGACCTTCTCGCTTTCTACAGCTCCCTGAAAGGAGGGGGTAACCAGGGGGGGTCGGTCTCTTCTCCCAGGTAACAGGAGATAGGACAAGAGGAAACGGCCTTGAGTTGCACCAGGGGAGGTTTAGGATGGATATTAGGAAAAATGTTTACACTGGAAGGGTTATTAAGCATTGGAAGAGGCTGCCCAGGGCAGTGGTGGAGTTGGCATCCCTGGAGGTATTTAAAAGATGTGTCAGTGCAGCGCTGAGGGATGGGGGCTAGTGGTGGCTTTGGCAGTGTTATGTTTATGGTTGGACTCGATCCTAAAGGTCTCTTCCAACTAAAACGATTCTATGATTGCTGAAATACATGTAGCGTGGGCACGGTTTCTGCAGCACCTGGTATTCAGCTGGTATCATGCTAGGTGTGGAGAGAGGCGGCGTTTTCTCTCCCTGTGTTACAGAGATCTAGGAAGGCTATCTTCTTAGTTAAAATTAGCGTTTGTGAATATTATCTCTAAAAGTTCTTGTAGTTATGGAGAAATTTTATTTTTCTTGAGGAATCTGGTTTTAAATATATTTCTTTCATGTTTTTTGCCGTATCATACTGTACTGCTGTCAGTAACCAGTGGTAGAAAGCTGGGGAACAGAACAATTACTGATTTCCGTTATCAGATGTTCCTTTGTGGCTCATCTTTAGAGCAGGATTGGTGGGGAAGCAGAAGGTGGTGTTGGCCAGGAACACAGATCTTTCTATGGAATTCATTAGTAGTTGCCTCAGGCGGCACAAATCCGTTCTGTGACTTTGGTTGCTGTTTCATTGTCTGCTTAATGCGAAATTCAGGAAGAAGTCCTTGTGCAAGGGAATGGATCGCAGGTAAACTCTCAGGTGGGGTGTTGCATGGGGAAAAAAACCCCAAACAAAACCAAACCCAACCCCAATGTTCTCCCACCACTAACCCTTCCCTTAAAACATCCCAAAACTTCTCAGTTCACGTGGTTTCCATCAAATTAGGACTGAAGCAGTTCATAATCCCACTGAGGTGCAACTCCACCACCAACCCCCCGAGTGGCACGCAGCTCCTTCCCTCGCAGGACGTGCGGGTCACAGACGCCCCTCCTCTTCTGGGATTAAGGTTTCCCTTATTTACACATGCTCATGTTGGAGATGTCAGTGCTTTTTGTATGTCCGTCCCTACTTGCTGCCCCATGTGTTGTCACTCCAGCTGCCGGAGGCTGTCCCGGTGCCTGGCAGGGAAGGTGCACCTAGGTGGAGGTGGTAAGGTCGGTGATTTCTGGCTTTGATGGGATTCAAACCAGGATTTGTCCTCTACTCGCTTATTTTCTTCTTTGTCTGTACTATTACTAATATTTATTATTCTTTTACACTTTTGGAGATAACTCTTTAAAACCTTAAAACCTCTTTGTAGTCTCCCGATTAATGTTTGATCTGACCAAGGGTTGTAGTCTTCTCTGGCATTATAATTTTTGGGCAAATGCACTCGTAGGCAGTTCTGGATGTTCCTTTCCCGCACTCTTTACGCTTGCGTCCCTGCCATATCAGCTGCTGTTATCCAGACCGTGTAGATACCTCCACAGTGGTCTGGATAATGATGAAAAAAAATAGATATTTTTTTTTTTTTTTTTTCCCCCTCCGTGTGTTATTCTCAGGAAAAAGAAGACTTAAAGATTTTAATTACCTGAAAAGTGGGGAACAGACTGAACTGTAAGGATAGCAGCAGCGGGTCGGTGAGAAAGGGGGCAGAAGGAAACTTCTGTCTTTCAGCAGTGGAGACACTTTACATCATTCTTTCTACCATAACGTGCCCTGGGGCCCAAGTCATCTTTCTGTCTTGAAATTTTATATACTGTTATCTACGTTTACAGTTTTTTCGTTTTTTTTTTTTTTTTTTTTTTTTTTTTGTAACTTATATAATTAAGTCTAGCCGTTTTTCTTCCTTAGAGCTATTTGGTCACTTTGAAGCTTTCTTTTCTATAAAGGTATGTAATATGCAAGACGACCGCAAGGATTGTTCTTGCCTTCCAAGGGGCCTTTGAATAAACTCCTTCCTTTCAGTTTTCAAGTAGGCTCTCGACCAGTTATCTTTTTTATACAGAAATCCCTGCATTCTTTTGTCAAACAGACAAAAAAAAAAAAAAAAAGAAAAAAAACCAGACAAAACTATGTGTAATATTTATTTCATTGAAATGGAAACATGCAATGAGTCGTAATGTTGTTTTAACAGTAAGCTTTTAAGGGTCTGGGCATTTTTTCGGGAGGTAGGGGAGGAGACAACAAGGGTCTGGTTGCATAAAAATAAATGACTGAGTTATGTTGGAAGTTAATTTAACTCTCCAGTGGACCTTATTATTTAATGTTTATAACTTGTCAGAGTATTCTAAAGATGGAAATCTTCAAGGTCTCAGCTGACACCTCATTTCTATAAATCTTCATGGATGCACTTGGTTTTACGTTGCTGTCTCTGTCAGGAAGTGGGAGGGGATGAACCCCAAATATGCAGGTTTTCTCACAGAAAGCCACTGGAATGTCTAACGAGGTACCCTGAGATGTTAAGGACGCTTCTGTTCACTTCAGAGCCTTAAGCAGGTACGTTAACTAGAAATGTTGGTCTGTGGAAGGAGAAGAGAAGCTGCCAGAGTTGTCTGTCATGGGTCCTTAAAATCTCATTTGACATCTGAGATGAAATAATTGATTGAGAGGTTTTATCTTTCTCTGTTAATTTGAGTTGAAAAATGCTTTCAAAAGCATATATTTTAGCAACTACCCCCCTAAAAAAGGGAGAAGAATTCCTCTCCCTTCCCTCTGCCATCTTCATTTGAGGCTGTACCTTTTCCCTTTTGGGCTACCTTCAGAAAATTGGGCAAAATTACTCACTAGCACTGCATACAGGTGCGTGTAGTTCGGGGCGGTTTTGGAGCTATTCTACTGGGAGAAATCGGCTCTTGGAAGAGACCTGGTTAGGGCTAGAAAAGGCACAAGGAATGGAAGAAGGTTAGGTACGGCAAAGAAGGAAAAAAGGAATAGCAGAATAGGAGCGGGAAGGAGGAGGGAAGAGGGAGAAGACCTCCTTCTTTTGCAATATCAAATTGCACATTTGTTATATATTTACTAGCTTTCAGGGATCTGAAATCGGTTCAAGGAAGATTCCAGCGGAGCTATCACAAGGCAAACTTGTGCGGCCCGAAGAGGAGATGAGAGGAGGTAATTAGGGTGCTATTCTTCCAGTACCATTGGGCTGTTGTCAGTAAAGCCACATTCTTGCTTTCCTCGTCGAAGAAAGTATAATAAATTTGCCTTAAAATTGTTCAGTGGTATCACTTCGTTTTACCAAAAAATAACTCAAAACTTCATGGAGCGGTTACTATACAAGTTATCCAGAGTTAATCAAAATCAGCCCCTCCCAAGAGCCAAATGCAACTTGAAGTCTGTATTTGGAAAGGACAGAAACTGTCTGCTTCCTGATGCTTTATGTAGGCAAAGCACTATAGTTCTCTTAATTTTCCAGTGAAGAACTAGCTTACTAATGAGCAATGACTTAACCTGCCCTGAGTATTGTGGTAAACTCTCTCTAAGGATATGGTTGCTATTCTCCTTAAGGCTACAATTTGAATGCTGCCACCTTCAAGGCTTGCGTGTCCCTTGTACAAATGCAATGCGATGTTGCAACGCAAACATATTGTGCTATTCCACCAGCCCTGCAGAGACGACAAAACTAAGGATAATCTTTCCGTTTGGTGAAAGAAGAATTAAAATGTACTCTTTTTATTAAGATATAAAGTTAAAAGTAAGTAGACTTAAAAATGAGTTCGGTTCCATATCCTGCATATGTTGGTCTTCATCTTCCCTCTCAATTCAGCGAATGTTTGGAACATGGGAAAATTAAGAACTTTTTTTCACAGCGTTTACGACTGAGTATCAGGAAGCTTAGTACAGATAAAGTGTTTGGAGAAATGATCAACCCTTACACCTCTGTATGCAGAACCTGAGTGTTTTCCAGGGAAAATTAATTCTTTTTTTTTTTTTTTTTTTCAGTTTTGTGCAGAGTTCAAGCAAATCTGTCAAATTGCAAAGACACCCCACAGTCCTTTTAAAGGACTGTTTAATCACTATATTTAAATAATAAGCCATTGCTCTCCTCTCCGCAACTAAATATTTCTGGAAACAGACTGGGCTGTTCTTTCTGTTGTGCAGAAATGCGTGAAGGCTGATGGTAGCATACAAAAATTCGAGATGAAAGATTAAATTTTGGCAAAGTTTATAAGCACCTGCAGACTGGAGGAAAAAAAATACTAAAACGCGGATTTGCCTGCTTTTGAAGCGAATGATGCAGATGAAAATGGTATCAGAATCTTCTAGGAGTTACATCTACGCATGTAAACGTAATTCCTAATAAACAAGAAAGTAACAATCAAAGGGCTGAATTAAAAAGAACATCAAAATTGCACCCACTGAAATCTGTTCAGTTGGGTATTTAGTTGTATCTTTCACTAGGTGGCATTATAAACTGTAACTTCTCCACTAAGTAAAAAACATATATTTGAATGTATTTGAATAAGTAAAGCTAGATTTGACAACAAAATATTGAAGCAAAAAATACTAATAAATTACAAGTCTGGCCATTACTTATGTGGCTTGAAAGTTTTCTAATTCCCATTTTTGATCTGACATGCCTATTCATATTAGTTGTTATTTATCTCATCCTATCTCACTTCAATCTTTTTATCAATATAATTTCACAAGAAGTTCACCCAGCCTTCTCCAGCCACTTTAGGTAACTCTTTACATTAACGGTTCCTGATAAGCTTCAGTAAGACATTTTTGGTGCCAACGCCCCCGTTCTACTCCAGGGACACAGTCTCGTATTTTAAAACGCCTTGAGTTTTTCCGCTGCTGTGTAATTTCTGGTCATCCGTTGAAGACAAGTGGAGTCATATTGCCCCCAGCAGGGAAAGCGCAGAACATAATTCCGTTCCTCTATATCAAGCCCAAAGCACAGCGCTGGATTCACACATTGTGTGTTAGCAGAGTGATTTTTCAGGAATATATAAATGTCGCATATAAACAACCAATCTGAATTTAACACGTTTTAATAAGCAGATTTATTTTTCCCTTATCTATTTGAAACTTGCAGCTTGTTCCAGTATGCACAGCAGTAGCTCACGTCGAGGAAAATAGCTTCTTTTGCTTTCTAAAATCTGTTTTCAAGATTGGTCAAATATACTTTCAGGGGTTTTTTGAAGACATGGTTCGATAATCCTTCCTTAAGTATACACACAGTTCCTTTTTGTCATAGTGGCTGGAGTCTCATCAACAGAATTAAAAAATAGATACATAAATTATACAATGAGGTTTTTTTAAAAAGAGAATACGTTTTTCATTCAAAAGGATGCAAAAATTTCCTCATGAGGTATCATTTATTAAAAACTGTGGACTAAACTGTTGTTTTAAAATATTATTTTAGTTCACTTAGGATTTTTATTAATGCTGAATAGACTTAGTTTTGTGTGTAAAAATTCGCCCTCTTTGGTCATTACATTCTATGGTCACGCTGACTGTATTCCCTACTAGAGTCCTATTCAGAATCACCCGGCCATGATTAAAAAGCTGCTTTTTAAAAAACACACAAAGCACAGCATGAATTTTTTTCCTTACCTGGAGTAAGGCTGTCTTTCGATCCAATTTTATTTTCAGCTTTTCTCTTAAACTTTTAAATGACAAGAAAAAAGTTCATATAGATAAATCCTCTGACATATCACTTGATAAAATGGGATAGAACTTACATATGTTAAACTTTAAAAAAAAAAAAGATTTGCTGCCAAATATCAAAGAGTGTCACTCTAAATTACAAGGTTCATAGAAGCTTGTGTACCTTTTTGGACTTCAATGTAGTCAAGATACTTGATGTCTGATAAAATATTTAAGATTGAACATTACTTTCAGTTGGCGTCTGTGAGTAAGACTAACTCTTCTTGGATAACATCCTAGATCTAAAAGTTTATTTAAGTACAGGTGGTTGGACTGAAAACTTGCTCTGCTTGATGTCAGGCAAAGGGTGGTTTTTATCTTGTTTGTTTGTGGTAACTGAGGGAATAGCTTAGTCATTTCTGAGAACGCAGCTGAGCAGAACTGCTGATTTTGCACGTTAAAAAATGTGATGACGCTTTCTTTGTGACTGTCTGTGGTCACCATGATTTAGTAGGTACTTAAAAGTTAGCACAGTGCTGGGATTTGTGCCAGGTTGTGTGTCTTGCCATTTTGTTGCTATAAGCCTTGGGAAAGAAAATCATAGTTTGAACATGTTCTGTGGGCGTGCTGCTGGGGCAGCGATGGGACCCAAAACTTCTCGTAACTAAAACTACTCGTAAATCCTACTGCTGAGTAGCTTGAGCACATGCTCTTCCATTCTGTCGCGGCATGTGGTCGGCCAGAGTATGTGTCAACCCCAAACACCTGGTTTTCCCAGAAAACTAGGAGCGATTGGAGTGATTGAAGGAGCTGGGACTGTTTAGTTTGAGGAAGAGGAGGCTGAGGGGAGACCTCATCACTCTCTACAACTACTTGAAAGGACACTGTAGAGAGGTTGGTGCTGGTCTCTTCTCACAGGTAATTAGCAACAGAGCAAGAGGGAATGGGTTCAGGCTACAGCAGGGGAGGTTTAGGCTGGACATTAGGAAAAAATTCTTCACGGAAAGAGTGGTCAGACACTGGAATAGGCTGCCCAGGGAGGTGGTGGAGTCACCATCCCTGAATGTGTTTGAGAGTCGTTTAGATGTGGTGTTGGGGGATATGGTGTAGGGGAGAACTTTGTAGAGTGGGGTTGATGGTTGGACTCAATGATCCCAAGGGTCTTTTCCAACCTAAATGATTCTGTGATTCTGTGAAAAAAATCCACGATGTGTCCATTAAGGATTTGGTACAATGGTTTTAGGCTGGGCGTGTTCAAGAAGCAGAAGTTGTTATCTGAGACAGTCTCTCAGGATCTCATTAGCTTTTTTTGGCTCTTGTCAAAATCAAGAACTTGAATTACTTTATGGAAGACTTAAGAGAAAATGGGGTTGGAAATATGGGAAGATGGAATGGGCTGTTCTGGTGGCTAATCCGGGTGAAGGATCCATTGCAAAGGTCAGGATAGGTTGTCAAATCACACCGCAACAAGCGGGGGGAAAATATGGGAAGCGGGTAGTTTTCAAGTCATGATTCTCTACCCAACCTTGAGCACATGGGAACGATTGAGTGACAAGGCTGTAACACGGTGTCTGCAAAATAATCAGCAAGGAGCTCAATTTTGGTAGTTTCCTTCTTGTTTCTCAAAAGCAAAATAAATACTGTGGCAGGGGATGTGATAAACTATGTGACCTAATTTCCCATTATACCTGCCACTTGCCATCATATGAGTGCTTGAGTTTATGTGTGTGTTAGTGCTCCTTTGAACTTGTGTTTTATGAAACAGTAAGAATACACTTTTAAAAGAGAAAATTGTATCATAGAAAAGAAAGTTGTGTCCATCTACACAGACATTCGCATAGGGAGGTACATGCATATTTAAATTCTGTTTATCTTCTGTCTGTGATTGTAGTGGTTGAACTCAGCTGTTGAGCGCTCATCTGCGCGTGACTTAAGTGAGCTCAGTTGGTGAGAGAAAAGACACTGATTTCTAGAAGTTTATAACCAGCCACAAGGGGACAGGTTATACACACGCCATTACAGCTAGGTGCAACTTCGTTCAAAACTAATTTTCTGCAGTTACTGACTAAGCACGTTTCAAGGAGGTTTATCAAGAGACAATATGAAATTGCAAAGACAAATCGCTTCTGTGCAAATGCAATAAGCAAAAAAATATTAGAGTCTGGAACTGCAAATTGGAAAATTTTTAATCTAGTACGTTTCCGATATT
Source organism: Sterna hirundo (assembly GCA_009819605.1). Taxonomy (NCBI): domain Eukaryota; kingdom Metazoa; phylum Chordata; class Aves; order Charadriiformes; family Laridae; genus Sterna; species Sterna hirundo. Next base: position 4,404,786 of record CM020441.1, read on the forward strand.
TTTCTAATAGCACCTGGGAATGATAGAAAATTTGGAAAAGCTTCTACAATTTAATTGTATTTTACTGATTTATACATGCGAAAAGAAAAAACAGAATACCCAATTCCAGTTGTGATATTTTTCTGTCCTCCTAAATAGGTGGACAAAATAAACCTAAATAAAATAAGCCTAAATAGGCCTAATAAATCGCCTAAATGGATACATTGTGCTGAACAGCTGAGCCTTTCTATTTGAGCTTGTGTCATCGTGAGTCAATTATGTGAGCAGAGATGATTGCTGAAATGGAGAAAATCTTATTTCATAATCCATTTTTAAGGATAGCAAGATTCTATTAATTTCAGAGCAAAAAGGAGGGAGAAATCACTCCACACCGCATGGTATTTAAAATAAGTTGCACAAAACCAGAGAAAAAATTAATAGCCATTTACAAAACATTAGTGTAGAAAATGCCGGCAGCACGAAGTATTTTAAGCAGAAGCTTCATCACTGAAATGTAGTGAGGTGTAGTAGGTGAAGTCTCTCATATCACGTTTTTGAGACACTAAAATATAGCAGAAAACCAAGAGTTAGTGGCACGCTGACTTGCTGAACATTAAGAAGCAGTTAATGTTTCGAATTGGGTTGCACCCAAAAAATAAATCAGAAAGCTCAAAAACGTCACTGTCGTGGAGATTGCTGTCATGTAGAAGTAAATGGAATTGTTTGAAATGCGTTTATCCTAAGTAAGGAGATGGTACAGTTGACTTCTGTCTCAGCATCTGCTCCCGATATGATCACAAAAATGCCAAGGCTAGTTTCTTTCATCTACTTACTTTGTTGAGAATTTTAGAAAATATTGAATTAGGCAAATAACTCAGGTAGATTTGTGCATGCAGTTTTTATGTATTTTATTGAAGTCTAACACCTGGTGGCCTTCACCTCATGAGGTTTTCTTCAGCTATGCTTTTGTTGTGGTACTAGTAAACGTTTTGTTCAGAAAATGTCCTGAAGTGAGAGGTCGTGCAACTTAGTGAGCATACTTGAATTCTCAAAAACTAAGCAGAGCCTTAACGTCTCCAAGAACAATCATGTACTAAGTCACGCTTATTAAAATGTTTTCAAAAACCATTTTGATAAATTTGGAGAATCAATAATTGAGCAAGAACCTGTTTTCATTAAACTTTGGACACACACCGCCTACATATAAAATACTTGAACGCTATTGTGTATAGAATCAAATTCACACTTCTAATAGTACTTGAAAGGGTGATGACAGTACAAGACAGTCTCTGGTGCCTTCTAGATTGGCTCATTCCATTACATTCTTTAGCAGCTAATCTTTTAAGTCTATATTTTGTATATCAGATCACTTTGTGATAGTACATACGTTGTCTAGATACATCAGTTCTATGCGTTTCAATGTCTAGATCACGTTTGTCCAAATAGTGATGACTTGACACCAAAAGAAGTTTGGTAATAATCAGTTGGATTTGTATACTGATCGCTACTTTTATAAAAGTTTTTTTTTCTTTTCATAGATGTTAAGCAAGGAACTGTTTATCAGATTTTTACCTGACTGATCCTCTCATATGGCTGTTCTTCACTTTGTTCCAAGGCTCCTTACTGAGTGGTTGGCATTACAGGTGGATGGGGCAGAGAATTCCCTAATTTAACATAAACCTTCAGTGACTCATGTACAATTCCTTGAGGAATAAGGGTCTACAATATAAAAAGCAGAGTTCATGGTTTGGTTTTGGATAAATGTTGTGTAGTACTACTGTAAAAGGACTTACGTAATATTTAATTTTAGTTAAAAGCTGAAGTCTTGACATCCTTTACTGAATTATGCCATGGTCGTCTTCAGTTTTAATGACCCTCAGCATTAGTGAAACTGTTCCCTATTTCACTGTATGTAAGTAGGTTTGGCTGTTTAAATATAATCTGGAAAATGTTCCCCCTATAAACAAGGAGAACTTTCTTTAAAAATTAACTTGGGAAAGTATTAGTCTACAGAAATTTAACATATAGGTGCCTTGCACCTCGTGGAACCTCGAAGTGACAGGGCAAAATACTCAAGCATGTATTATTTACAAGAAATCATATATATTAAACAAACAAAAATCTTCTTAAATTCCCTATCCAGTCCATTCCCCCAGGCACATATGTATTCAAAAGCAGAATAATTTTCTTAATTTTTATCCAATTTCTTGACGTCTACATGGAACAGTAGATTCTAAATGCTACGTTCAGAACAGATCTAAGTCCTTAGGGGCTCCATTTAATGGAGAAGGATTTTGAAGTTTGATGGGTGTCGTAACAATATTCACAGATAAAATTTAGCATTCTGCCCAAGTTTATTCCGAGAGGATAAAAGTATAAAATATTGCTAGTAATGAGAAAGACCAATTTTAAATATCTGATGAGGATCAGCACATAAAGTTAGCCGACATTCACCGCACACTTGAAAAATATGGGTTGAATTTAAACAGTAGTTTTAACAGTAATAACCATTGCCCATAAAATGCCCAAGTTTAACTGTATGTTAACTGTATGTTGTCGTATGTTGTCTTTAGCATTTTTCTTTTTTTTTTTTTTTTTCTTTCCTGCCTTTCTTCACCCCTCTAATATTCTTTCTTTGCCCACCTTTTTTGGTAAATATTAAGACATGAAATACGTACTTCTAAAAATGTTTTTAAAAACAAATTTTACTGGATCTTAGCATAAATGGAACAGTTTTAGTTATAATCAGGGATCAGAAGAAAAACTGATTTATTTAAATGGGCAATTAGGCCAACAAGAAGTTTGTCGGTTCTCCGTAGCCAGCAGAAAGCTCCTCACAACACCCAGAGCTCGCGGGAGTAACGCGGTTACGGTGGGAGAAAAGAAAATGAAGAACACGTTGTTGCTGAATTCAGCAAGCAAAACATCCCGTTACATCAAACCATCACCGTGTTATTCCACAGTAAATTAATTGTCTCGTAGGGATATGCTGAAACTTTGGGGTTGCTTCTATAGTTGTCTACAGGTGGAGAAAGAGAAGTGATGCAGAGGGATTTTAATAAACGTGTAATACAGACAGCGATAGACGCTACATTCAAGTCCACGTTTTATTTTCTTCTGTAGTGAAAAACTATGTAGGGAAAACATCCATCCTGAGGGTGGATACCCTAAAGTACTAAGTTTTTTTTCTGGAAATCCTAATAAATGCTTAGCAAATGGCAGAGGCAGTTCCTCCAGCCCAGCAGGGGGTTTGTACGGCCTGGTTTTTTCTTGTACCCAAGCAAGTCAATATCTTTGTAAACTTTTAGCTTTAAAAAGCTATTTGATTTGTTTGTTTGCTTTACTACGTTTTTGAAATATTGTTTGAGGATAGAGCTAAATCCCTGTTATATCGTAACAGATCTTTTCTTTAATGATCGTATATTTTTGCATGCTATTTTAAATCACTCAAGTAGAATATCAGCAAAAATACATAAAAGATTTGTTAGCTTCTTTTTCCACTAGCTATATTTCACAGCGGTGGTGATTTGCCTGATTAAGAGATTAGTCTCCGAGAAGAGCATATTTGAATGAGAATGAACTCCAAATGCTCAGTGCTACGAAGTAGATTATTTTCCACATGATGGAGGTGGTTCTAATTATTTGCATTTACTTTGCTTGCTATATTGTGTGCTGCTATTTGGATTACCGTATTACTGCCATAGAATACGCTGCTGTGGTGACGAAAATAAGTTTTCTGTTATGTAGAGATAGAGATGAAATGGAGAAGTATTATGGGGGTTTTAAAGGTTCATATGAGCTATGTGCTAGCTCCTGAAAGGAAAGAGTCTACAGACTTGGTGACAGCGTAGACATTGTGAGTCATAAATCATCTTGCAAAATGTTGTGAAATCCAGAACAAAATTTCAGCAATTTTAGTGCAGAAAACTTTCTATAGCATAGAATGGCTTAGGTTGTAAGGGACCTTCAAGATCATTTTGTTCCAGCCCCTTGCCCTGGGCAGGGACACCTCCCACCAGACCAGGTTGCTCCAAGCCCCGTCCAACCTGGCCTTTAACCCCTCCAGGGATGGGGCAGCCACAGCTTCTCTGGGCAACCTGGGCCAGGGGCTCACCCCCCTCACAGCAAAGAATTTCTTCCTCCCATCTCATCTCAGTCTCCCCTCTTTCAGTTTAAAACCGTTCCCCTTCATCCTATATGACTTCACTATTTTCCGCCATCAGTCTCTAGATCCTTTCTTACATTGTCAGTTGTTTGTTTTAGCAGAACCAAACCAAATGCTGCACTTGGTGGGGTGGGTTTGATGCCACAACATTGTCCACAAAGGACAGTGTGTGTCCACCACGGCCCGGGGAAGCCCAGAGAGTGCCCTGTGGCCTGCAGAGCTCCCAGGTCTCTGGACCAAAACTAGCACGTTAGCATCTGGGCTAAAAAGCTTCACTAATACTGTGTGGCATCAAATTAGGCACCATAATTTATATTTATGTCTCAGGTGTCCTTGGAGGAGCTCTGGTAGAATTTATTTAAACCTGCATGATCTCTTATTTCTAGGGATAATATATGAAAAGAAAACAGCTCTTCCTCCTTTCATAATAACTTTGGAGTTACGTTTTTTAACTTACTACAGGGAAGCATTTTCTCTTTTTCTTAGATCTTCTGCATGGTGGGAACTTCAGAAGGAAAAAAAAATCTTTCTTTTCTTACAACACCCCTTCAGTTTGAACTCCAGCAGCAATCAAACAAAAGTTATCTTCTATTTATATAATAGCATGGTGTAGAATGTCCTGTGTGAGCAGAATTTATATGAAACAAGTTAACATTAAATCAGTATTTTGCAGACTGTGGGTGTGTGAGTAAGGGGTAGAAGCAGCAGGAGAAGTATTTGTTAAGATATCAACTGTCTCCCAGAACCAAAAACAAATGGCTGTGTCAGCATGGCCCTCTGCCTACACTAATTACGAATAAGGATATGATTTCAGAGCTGATGTGGGAAGAGAATACAGAGCAGAAGAGCTCGGGAAACGGGGCATTAATAGCATCAGATCATGTGGCTTTGCCTAAGTAAAAATCCTTGCTGAACCACTCGGTCATTCCGCAATAGTGTGTCTATAGAGTAGTTGGAAACCTTCAGGTGTTGAGAAAAGCAGTTCCCACCTGATGTTACTATCTAGTGTTGTGAAGCAGGGTGTCCTTACAATACGCAAACCCACTGACAACCGTTGTATCCAGTCTCTCCAAGCCATTGGGCCCATGCCAGTTACTCTAGGAGCAGGAAAGCTTTATGAAATACAGTCGGTGGAAAGCGCATTGTTGCACTCAGGCAATAGGTCCAATGTGTCCTCGAATCATCCAGCTGACTGTCCGGCTTTGTTCAGAACACGGTGGGGGGTGTGTGTGTGTATATCTATTTATCCGTCTCTAACTTGTTGAGGCATTTGTCTGTCAGAACTTCCTTTGTCCTTGAATTCATAGAATGGTTATAGAGTTGCAAGGGGCCTTGAAGACTACCTGGTTTCACCCCCCCTGCCCTGGGCAGGGACACCTCCCACCAGCCCAGGTTGCTCCAAGCCCCGTCCAACCTGGCCTTGAACCCCTCCAGGGATGGGGCAGCCACAGCTTCTCTGGGCAACCTGGGCCAGGGGCTCACCACCCTCACAGCAAAGAATTTCTTCCTAATATCTCATCTAAATCTCCCCTTTTCCAGTTTGAAGCTGTTACCCCTTGTCCTATCACTCCATGCCCTTGTAAATAGTCCCTCCCCATCTTTCCTGTAGGCCCCCTTCAGATACTGGAAGGTCGCTATAAGGTCTCCCCGGAGCCTTCTCTTCTCCAGGCTGAACCCCCCCAGCTCTCTCAGCCTGTCCTCACAGCAGAGGGGCTCCAGCCCTCCCAGCATCTTTGTGGTCTCCTCTGGATCTGCTCCCAACAGGTCCATGTCCTTCTTGTGCTGAGGCCTCCAAAGCTGGGCACAGTACTCTTTTTTGGGTTGTTTTTTTTTTTTTCCTCCTTCTTCTTTCATTCTTAGTGTCGTATACTGTGTGTGATGGGTGAAAGTTTTATTTTTTTGACTTGATCAGTATTCTGTATCAAACAGTGTTTATGAGAGAATATACTGAGACTTGATGTCTAATATAATTAGCTGAAGCTTAATCTGAAAAGCTAGATGATGAAGAGGCCATGCTTTTCCAGTGTTGCCTGCATAGCTCTGCATCTTAAAAATGTTGGGTGTTTTTTTTACTGACTCTTTCAGATTTTTCTTTCTTCATTTATGGTTGTTGTTGGTTTTGGGGTTTTTTGCCTCAAAGCAAAACCAATGATTTTTTGAAGGGCTTTAAAAACCACAGAAAATGTATGGTTATGTATTATTTGCTGCGATCATGTTTCTGCTTTTACATGGTTGTGACATGGCAAGATTAATACTAGTGTAAGTCAAAGCATACACCAAGTCAATTTTCCATGCATAAAAGGAATCTAAATTAAAATGGCAGCTTGTAAACTCAATATGGCATGCGACAAGCTGACGGATAGTAAATAAAGCCTAGTAATAAAACCCAATTAATTTCAACTCTGCAAATGTACTGAAGTCGTTGATCTGGCAAACGGAGTTATTGTCTCATCCTCAGAAAATGATAAATTAATCTGAAAATTGCCCAGATAAATACAACTTGTGATCTCTGATCAATTTGTAGAAAAAAGAATGTGCCTACTGTTACTTGAAGAATGCCGTTTTATACATCCGAGCATGCAATGTATTTTCAGAGTTTCCGTTTCAAAAATAATCAAACTTGTCTTAATTGACTTGGGATGACTAGTCCTCCATTCTTTGAAATTAATTCGTAAACTAAAAGAGCCACGTCTAGACCTTCATGTTCCTTAAAGCATAACAACAAGCACTTAAGGTCAGACTCTTTTTCTTTATACAGTAAATGCCTACGTAGGTGCTCCGCGACCATTGAGATTGAGCTTCAGCTGTTTCGGTTGGGTTGATGGAGCAGAGACACGCCACAAGTACAGTCTGCGACGCGCTCCTCCCAGTTATTACTCTTGCTGGCTTTGTAATTGCTTTTCCTGTTGGGAATTCTTCCTCAAACTGTTGTAAATATTTATTCCCAGAGCGATCCCATCTGTGTCACAGCTTTCTGTGGGCACTTTCATCACCTTAAGAAATGATGTCTCTTCTTTTTGATACAACCTGAAAATTACCTTGGGAGGGGGAGGGAAGACCCTGCACCTTTTAGAAATACGTGAATTATTGTTGAAATATTAATTTTTGAAAACTTGTTTATTTTTTTAGAATATTAACAGAGCAAGCGCATATCTGTATTTTGTGAGCAATAGCACCTGAAAAACTCTGGGTTTTTAAGTTCTGCAATGTGTAAATCTTCTATTCCATTTGAACACAAGACGTGATGATTCGTTCTAATACAGAAAAAGCTAGCTGAATGGTGCAAATTGGCTGCAGATATTAAGCCATGTACTATTACTGCTGGTAATTAGTCTTCGAAATGTTTTTCCTTAATGTTTTTCTTAAATATTACATAACAGCTTCTGACTTGATGAACCCCGAGGCGTAAGAACATCAGGCAAGCATTATACGTTCAGTGTAGATGTAATTTACATTTAGTGCTTTTTTGTAGTTTTAAAATTGTGGGGTTTGTATCTACCAAGTAGACTGAGTTTTCTAAAAGCCCCTTTTAGTTTGAAGCTGCCCTGAGTAACAAAGCATCTGGAGGATGAGAATGAATAGCTGCAGGAAAGGCTGAAAAATTCGGCACTATTAAAAAAAAAAAAAAAAAAAAAAAAAACAACCAAAAAGCACCACCAAAAGCTAGAAACAAACACCCCCCATGTATAACATTTGTACAGTGGCACATTAAAATAAGAGATACTAATATACATGATGCTTACAGTAACATTCTAAAAGCTTTGAATTTTTTTTTATTTTTTTTTTTTAAATTTCCCTTTTGTTTTCAAATATAAAATGCCGGGGGGCGGGGGGAGACAGGACATGAAAAATTCAGGTTGGTGATTGGGTGGTTATCTGGCAGAGATTTGAGAATTAATACAACATCCAAAGCATTACACTGATTCCCAGCTTCATCGTGTTCAGGTGCCACATGACAACGTGCTTTGGATTTTCTGCATCTTACACACTCTTCTCCTTTCTCGTTACCGACAACTGTTAGTGCGAGGTAGACCCTGCAAGGTTAGAATTTGATGTACAGTTGTCAAGAAACAATCCTATTTTACAGGAGATGCTCTAATGCAATGGCCAGTGCTGGCCTTCAGTTTGCTATTGGGGATTTTGATACTTATGCTGTTATTTGGCAAAATACAGAAGCGTGTATTTTATCCGATGCTGTTTAGCATCACCAAGTGCTTAAACATCAGCATAAGCTGTAGGTAAAAGATTCCTTGTTATTCCTAATCTTAACCCTGATCTTCTATTTTTTCACCCGCCCTTAACCCTTTTACTTCAGTTTTCAACGTTGGAGCTTGTATCTGCTCTTGAGGTCTCCCACACGGGTCAGTGGCCAGAAGGCAAGCGATTCCACCGAGACGGCATTTCTCAAGTAGAGAACTGCTGGGCTAGACGTAATGCCAGCCCATTTCATCTGCTTTTCTTGTACATTAAACTCTTTCAACGTTGGCCGGGGGGGGGGGGGGGAAACAAAATTAAAAAAAAAAAAAAAAGTGGTTGTTCTTCAATGTTTCAACAAGAAAAAAAATGTACGGCCAGCAGAAAGGGAGCCCATACATTTCTGATTTCTGGGATTAACTTGCTGTTTCTGTACGTGTCAGCAGGTGGTGCTGAAGTGCAGGGTAGTGGTTGAAACTCTCCCACGCAAAGTGGAATAAAAAATAATGCATCGAAATAATCTGGTTTGCTTTCTGGGCTGTGGGACGCTTTGCTCTTCGGAGCACCTCCGAGTTAGGTTCTAAACCCACGTTTGTTTCTAAATGTTAGCGAACTGTGAACGCTGTAGTTCAGCGATACCGAAGTTCAGGGATACCCAAGTGTTTTTGTAAAATGCAAATTGTTGTCGCGCGTGCGCTGGTTTTGTGACAAATACGGCAATAGAGGACACGCTGGCAACCCGGGCGAAGGATGAGTGGGGTTTGCAGGGTCGAGGGCTGTGTAAAGCAGCAGGGACAGTGAACTCAGTCCCGTGATGTTTGCCACGGACCCATTAAGAAATTGTAGCGGAAAACCACCGATGCTATTCCTTCCCAGACAAAAAAAAGTATTTGCACAGTAAAAATGACAGAGGAACGGTGCCATCTAGGGATTAATTTTCTTAGTGCTCTGTTACTGCTGCTCCCCTGGCTGTGGGCAGCACTTCAAGTCAGCGATGCTTTTAAAGTCATTTTGCCAACAAGTGACGCTCCTGCCTTATGCGCTGCTTCTGAATGATGTACTGAAATGTCTCAGTCCCATGTAGGAAAGAAGAAGGAACTCAATTGCTTCTAAATCTTGTCTTTATTTTCTTACTTTGGCCAGCAGCAGCTCAAGAAGTAACTAAGTAGAAGCAGTGGAATCTGGGATGCTGTTGGCAAAACAGCACGTGCTGTTGATAAAATACTTAATTACACAATCGAGTCGTATTTTCACTTCTTCTCATTCAACGCATTAGGTGATTTAACTGGAATATCCGCTTTCCAGTATGCCTTTTTACTGCCATTCCATCGTAAACCTTGAGCAGAAACTCCCCCCAGCTGTGGTCTCACTCTCTTCAAACTTTGTGTGTGCTTAATGGTAATTAACCAAATAGAGAAAAAGAGGTGAAATGTTTCCTCTTTTGACTGCTCCACAGTTTTATATGATCAGTGGTATTACACGTGAGTGTTTTGTTCGGCGGCAAGAGAGTGATCTTCCTGCGTTGGGGAATGTGAACATGGAGGTGAAAGTTGAGGGGTGTCCGAGGTCCAGTTGCAGGAATGGGAATGTATGTATCGTCAGGGTTTGGGGTTTTGTCCCCAGATAAAATGATAAATGGAACTATAAGACTTATTATCCTGGGTAATATAAAACACGGGTAATTTATGATTGGAATAAACTAATATCTGAAAAAGTCACTTTCTCTCTTTGTGCTGAGATCCACTACATTTTTCTGTGGCTGTTACACGCTGTGTTTGCTTTACGTGCATCGCTTACAACGGGCGGGGCTGCCCCTTGTGGAGGTTGTGGCTCGCTCACTGGCCAATGCGAGCCGGACAGTGCATGGATTTACCTATTTTTATCTCCTGTTTTTCAAATAGCGGCAGCCTAAGAGGCGTCAGGTGGCCTATACTGAGAATTAAGAGGTGATTTTTGTGTGGTGTGGTTTGGATGGGTCTGCGCCGGCCCAGCAAATGATCCTGGGTGCTTCAGTGTTTCAGCATTGCTAGTCCCACGCAGGCTACCTGAGATGTTGACTCTTGGAGGGTGACAGCCAACAGGCTTCCAATTGCCAACGCTTTCCAGAAATGAAGACAAGAGTTCATGCAGCCTGATGAAGAGGCCGCTTAGATGGACTTTCCAGTCAGGCTGTGCTATTGCTAAGCCGTTGACTCTATTCCCACCAAAGATTCGCACTCCTAGTACCATGTTCCATTTCTTCCACTCCATTCTATCTCCTTTGCTTTCAGCAACGACTCTTCTGTGCAATTAATTTTCCCCCAGTAACAAGAACGCTATGTTCTGCTTATCTGGGGTGAAATAGAAGTTAAAAATTATGAACTTAAAACAATATTTAAAATTATTTCTCTCTTTTACTTTATTCTGATGTAGATTTCCTGCAGAGCTTTTCCCGACTTGGGTCAAGTGTCAGCAACTGGCCAAACTGCGGTTGGATAGAAGTAGATGGCCACAGCCTGACACTTCACTTTGCTTATTTTGATAAGAAATGCTCTGCGTTATTTGTGTATACGTGCATGTTGCAAACCGTTGGAGACACAAATAATGCAGAAATACGCTCTTTTTCAAATGCTTTGCAGTTTTGTTTTCATGGCCAGTTGGGAGTGCTAGGAACCGTCTGAGATACATGTCTACACAGAGATCAAAACATTATTTGAAGAGATGTGAAGATGAGGAAGCTATTAAGTGGAGATGAAGAAAGCTTAGGCATCTATGATTAAAATAGAATAAAGCAGACTTTTAAAGAAGCTCAGTAATTTATAGTTCTTCAGCAAAAAATGAATCATAAAATTGTTAACATGCAAGCTTTTTGGGCAGGGATTCATTCTAGTAAATAGTTTAAAGCACTGTGTATCAGCCCTCGAATCGACTCTTATATCAATTACTGTGTCATATTTTGAAGGGAACTCAACGCCCCAATGTCAGAAGAATTCTTAACCCATATCTTTAACTTCAAAGAATTGTTAAAAACCCAGCTGCACATTAACCACGCTTCTCATGAAACACGTGTTATCTACTTTACCACTCTTGACCTTATCATATGGTAATTTTCTAGCTTTTAAGATGTAATTTTTGAGATTTTTCAGAGGTACTCCCAATTTCTTCCTAAGGTGCTTTTGCTGTCTTAAGTAGTCTTTAAATGATTTACTTCCAGTACTTTTGCTTTATATTTCATATGTTGATTGCTTGCTGAACTCTTGCCTTGATGTATGAATAGTAAACGAAGCTATAAAAAGCTTTAAGTTTAATTTGCCTCAGCTTCTAAAGTCAAATTATTTTGTATTGCAAAGATAAGTTTCCTAATCTTTACTACATAAACTATAGAGAAGATTTAATAATTTTTTTTTTTCAGTATTTTTATAACTAAAATAATTTACTGCTTAAAAACCATATGTTGAAAAGGCTTTGGGTTAGCAATGATTTCATTGAAAATTATGCTTCTGTTTACTTGAATGATTTATTTATAAACCTTTTCCTAAAAAGGAACAAAAAAGTGGATTTCTTTTTCATGCTCTACCAATCTCATCAGCTCTGCACTTACTAGTTTTCAGGGTCTTCAAGAAGTTTAAAGAAGGCATCTCAGCCTTTAAAAAAGTAAAACACACAAGTAAAACATAACAAACATAACAAAGCCTTCATTGAGCTGATTCATATTTAAGATTTTAACATAGCCTGAAGGTCGTGTTACTGCTTTCTTGAAAATCTTATCACAGAATGGTGGGGGTTGGAAGGGACCTCTGGAGATCACCCAGTCCAACCCCCTGCCAGAGCAGGGTCACCCAGAGCAGGTGGCACAGGAACGCGTCCCGGCGGGTTTGGAATGTCTCCAGAGACGGAGACTCCCCCACCTCTCTGGGCAGCCTGTGCCAGGGCTCTGCCACCCTCACAGCAAAGAAGTTCCTCCTCATGTTTAGGTGGAACTTCGTATGGTCACGTTTGTGCCTGTTACCCCTTGTCCTGTCGCTGGGCACCACTGAGAAGATCCTGGCCCCATCCTCCTGACACCCCTCCTTTAAGTATTCATAAGCGTTGATAAGGTCCCCCCTCAGCTGTCTTTTTCCAGACTGAAGAGACCCAAATCCCTCAGCCTTTCTCCATAACAGAGATGTTCCAGTCCCCTCATCATCTTGGCAGCCCTTTGCTGTCCCCTTTCCAGCAGTTCCCTGTCCTTCTTGAACCGGGGAGCCCAGCGCTGGACCCAGCACTCCATATTCAGGCTCATATATATATATTCATACACGTATGTTCAGGCTTACAACCTGAACTTTCCCAATGGATAGCAATATTTTCAATAAGCCCAGGTAGTTGTGTAGCAACATTTTTAGTGAGCCCAGTTAGGCCCATAGAATCATAAAATCCCAAAGTTTGGAAGGGACCTCTGGACGGCATGTGGTCTAACCTTGTGCTCATAGTGGGGCCAATTATGGCACGTTGCTCAGGGCTTTGCGCAGGGGGATTTTCAAGTATCTTCAAAGATGGATGTTGCACAGTCTTCTTTAGCCCCCATTGAAGACTAACCGCCCTCACTGCGAATAAACTCTTTTTCTTTTGTTGAGTTAAAATTTTCCATCTTATAACTTGTGTCCATTGTCTCTCATGCTTCTGCTGCCATCTCTGAGAAGCACTTGACTTAATCTTCTCGATGTAGTTGTAAACTACAATAGGTTTTCCCCTTAGCTTTTTTTTAAGTCTGAACAAACTTGTTTTTCTCAGCTTCTTGTATGTTGTGCCCCTGACCCTCTTGGTAGCTTTGGGTTGGACTTATTCCGGTATGTCTGTCTTATACTGGAGAGTCCAAAACTGGTCATAGTACGTGGTTAATAATATTGAGCATGAAAAGAGTGAGTTTATGTAAGAGGGGAAAAAAAAAAAAAAAAGACCAAAAAAAAAGACAAAATCATGGTCTGAAATAACCACAGAACGACAGAAAGCTACCACTCTTGGGCTATCAATAGCATTTAGATAAAGGCAAATAAATTACAGTAAATGATGCTTCTGTAAGGTTCGGAGTTCTGTGGGAGAACATCTTTTGAGAAGTTACTGGATACAGATATAAAGAGACCTCAGAGCAATTCAAGACAGGTAATGAGAAAGATTAGAAGTTCCCACTATAGAGTATACTTTACTATTAGTCTGCTTTTTATCTAACCTCAACTTCCAGCCATTAAACCTTGTTTGGTGTCTTCCTTTTAATACAAGAATTCTTGACTAATTCAGTCAGTGTTCTGATATTTATCAAAATCTTTTTGAATTGTCCGATACACTTTCCAGAACTCCAAATGAAACTTTTTTTAAAAAAATATAGTTTAATTCTGGTACCTGACAATTCAGAGTGCAATTAAAGATAAGAATGAACACTAAAAGATTTAATTCAACCTATAATTATTATTCAACATTAGAGGTGACTGACGATGAGAAATTGGCAGGCATGACTCGCAAAGGTTGTTTTCTTAATTCCTCCTCAATTACAACTTACAATATCACTCTCTAGCCTGTTCCTGGGCCAATTAATTGAGATTGCTTCGAGTTCCTCCATCCAAAATGGATGTCCCTAAGTCCCAAAAGTCCCAGGATTTCCTGCTCCTTTTTCTAACCCAAGAGCTACCTAAAACCTAAATGATAGCAGAGCCAAAGCATTTAGAGTATCTAGTTGCTTCATGGGATTGGACTCCTGGACAAAAAGAAGCCACTCCAGAGAATAATTTGGGAACAACTGCATTCATCTTCCTTTGGAGGAAGAGGAAATCAAAGTACGCTATCTCTCCATATGGGGTTCTAAAGGTATCATGATGTGTTCTCCGGGGTTAGTACTGATCTTTATAATGTTTTATGTTTTATTAATGATCTCTTAGCATTATGCCATAAAGTTTCTGAGCCAAAAATGGTCTTTTTTTTATCATTTATTTACAAACAGTGCTTACATAAGCATATCAACTTACTTGCTGTGTTTGTAAAACATAAGTATTTCTAAGCTGAGTCAGTTCTTACAGTGTGCCATGGAGAAACTTAGACTCATTCTGTACATCTGGTTTACTTGAATTGTCTCATTAAAGTTTAGAGAGAATTCTGTAGGGTACCCTGGAGCCGAGTGTAAAGCTATATAGAGGAAAAGGGTCTAGTCCCAGATGGTCTAAGAAACATTAGTGAAAGGTGGAAAAGAAAGAAAAGTTGAGCCCATAAGCGATTATAGGAGCTTTTGGAACCACCAACAGAGGCCATTTACTGATGGAGAGTTAAAAACAAAACAAAGTGTGAAAGGTATCAGCCATTCAAAATATGGAGTGAGAGGCATCAAGTGGAAACCTCGTTTATTTAAAATATTGTTCGTGAGAAACTGTGATATCTCAATGTTCTTTAAAGGTCTAACTAAAATTATGTACACGTAATCTCAAAGAACAGAAGCAAATGAGCCGTAAAAGTGCATGCTTTCTTTTAATTCAGTATATTTCAAGGGTGGTAAGGGATGATGTCGAAGTATAATGCAGGTTAAATACCTAGTTCTTTGGGTTTGTTTAGTTTTGTTTGGTTTTTTTTTTTTTTTAATTTTGAAGTGACATTTATCTCGAATGTTCTTTTATAATGGTAGGGGTTTAACAGATTTTGATTAAAGGCATTCGGTGAAGGTACGGTCTGTTTTACGGCTGCATCCTGTTGGTCCTGGAAGCCCAAGCAGCAGGTAGCAGGTCCCATGTGTCTTGTAGATACCAACGTCTGAAAAATTCTTCAGTGTGGTGTGCTAGGTTTTTGGAGATTGGATGTTATCCCACTGAAGTGGCTGTGGGAGATTTAAAACAAAACACAACAAAAAATTAATATAATTTTCCCCTCGGGAGGCACTGACTGCTAAATGCCCTGGATGTAAAGATTGCAGTTGTATTACAAGATCTCTTCTAATCTTTTGTTTCAGTTTTTATAAAATTATATTGTGAAGAAAAATGTCTAAGTAATAATTTAGATAAGTTATATCCTCTAATGTCCTGATTCACTCCCATGAGCATGCTTGTCTTCTGTTTCATATTTAAGTGTATCATTTATTCACTTTCAGAAGAAACAAACAAAAAAACCCCCAAACCCTCAATGCCATCTTCCCTGCCCAAAAATACCCCCAAAATAACAACCTGCCACAACTATCCCATTCAGCCAACCACAGTAAAGGATAATTAATTTAACTGCATTTATTAGGGGGACTTCTAGGCAAACGCTATCCCACAATTGATCAAAATGAACTGACAATTTTAAGTTTCTATAAATAAAACCAGAATATCAACTTTTACTACATGTGAATTGTGATCATTTTTAGCAATCAGCACTAGAAAGTATTCTAAACCAATATATTTAGAGGTTGTTTTAAAATAGTAATGAACAGTCCCCTTTTTTTTTTTTGAGTAAACAACGATTTGTCACCTTGTTATTTAATTAAACGCTCCTGAAATTAACTTATCTTGTCATACAGCCAGGAGTAAAATACCTGCATAAAATAACAAAAGCATGGTTTCATTTACTACATCTACTAAATATGGTCTCACCAGTTCTTCCAAAGCAGTTCCAGCTACCAGGTTACCATAGTGCAGTCCCGGTTTTCCAGAATTTGTACAGTTTCAAAGTTCTTAAAATCATTCTGCATGCAAATGGGCAATTCCTGAAAGCACCTCAGACCCTTCAAGTCTTGTTTTGCTTATGAATTTCTAACGGGCTCATTCTTTTTGTGTTGATATTGGTCTCCTGACGTACAGAAATGTTCATGTTTGTATAATTCTTTATTGATAATTATCCATTTTATCCATTACCATCCCTACACCATGCACGTGCAAGGTCACACGCGTTTTTGGGTGATCGACAGGGCCAAGGTGTAGTATCTCTAGTTTTACCATAACTGTCTTTCTAGGAAGTAAATACAGAAAGGCAGGCACTAAAATAATTTTTTTTATGCATCGTTTTATAGCAGAATAGTTCCCCTTTCTATAATAGATGGCTGTTTGTGTGCAGCTGAGCCCTCCACTTTGTAATCATAAGGAAGGGAAAGAAACAGTGCTTGGGTCCCTGGACCTGGTAGAACCCTCTCAGGCTGCTCAACCAAACGTTGCTTCACGGTCCGTCTTGGCTCCTCGCTGCAACAAGAAGTTCCTTCTACCCTGCGCTATTTGTACAGCTGGGATTGTTCTGCTTTCCCCTTCTAGAACTCCTTCATCCCTTCCATAAAAATATTTTTTTTTAAATTGTATTGAGGAGAGGCAGCTGTAACTTGCCCTCACGCTGGTTTTCGGAAGAACGCCTACAGGAGAGGGACATCAACAACTCCTCATCTAGGCCTTCCATTTAAATTAAAAAAAAAAAAAAAAAAAACACACAAAAAAGAAACTAATTACCGGTGTAATTCAGCTGGACCACTTCAAAAATACTGCAAACCTTTTGTGTTGTGCAGCAAACATGCTCGAAATCCCTGTGGTTTCAGCAGGAAAGAAAATCTACACAGATCAGTGTTGCGAGGTATTTGGCCAACTAAGGAATTCACTTCAAGAGATGGAGCCTGTTGTTGGTAACCAATAAATAATGTTAAACCCATCAAACTGTCTTTACCTAACTTTTTTGTCAGTTAGAGAAGGATTTTGTGAAATGGTGAGTCGTATTTCTGAGAAAATACAAATCCCTCGCTCCTGTTGCAGGGTTACAAAGAAAGGAGAGAGGCCGGTGCACCCTCCACAGCGGCTGACAAGAGCAGCAGAATCATTGGTGATTTTTGTTTAGTTTCAAAAGGAGAAAAATGTTATTTCCTGACCAACTCTTAACAGGAATTTTATAAAAGAAGCAGAACCATTGTGCGTGTCCACTGGTAGTTCACTTATAGAAACACCGTGTTCTGTAGTCCCTTGTTACCGCATTGTTATCGTCCATAGAAGTCCCTGATGGCCGCTCACTCGGAAAGCGCGGCAATACAAAGGAGGAAAATAAAGAAAGAAATAACTGTATTAAATTTGTCTACCCTTTAAATAAAGTAGCCATTTTCCCCACAATCTGTCACAAAGTGATTGTTTTGCTATCTAGCTGTAGCAAATTTTAACAGCAAGAAACTCATTATTTAAAGGGCTTTTAAATTTCACATTTTATCTCATTCAACGGTAATCTTTCAAATTCTGTTCCTTTCTTCTGCTAATACCACTGACTAAATTGCAAGCAGCGTATGATTTCTCATTTGGGTTGGTGTTCAATGCTGAAGACAGCTGTAGTCCACCACGCTCTCACTTTTGTTTTCGTGGCATTTTTAGCACAATATTCTTGAATAATTTTCGCATAAAATGAAGTGAGCATCAGTAAAACGATGAGCATATCTGCGAAGGAAGGCGAGAACAAAAAGGCCACTTATTTAGGTATGGGGCTATGTTGAAAAGCCAACTTTTCCGCACTCAAGTTTAAGAATTTTGATATTTAAAAAAATTTAAAAAATATATTTTTTTAGCCTATGCAGACTTCACCTGGATTGCTCTGGAATGAACGTAGAAGCGGGTGGGTGATACGTGGCCGAGGCAATAGTCTATTTTCTTCCGTCTACCACTCATTAAACCTGGCTGTTCTTATACTTTCAAATTCTAAAATAAATCATATAGTGATCTTATGACACACGTATGGTGTTATACGTATTTATGTCCATCTGGAAAAAAAGAGATTAAATAAAGTTGTCGTTTAATGCGTGGGGATCTGCATAGTGCTGAAAAGCACAAATACTGCCCTCAAATCTTGCCTAAATATGTGTAAATACTTTCTCTAATATTTTATTCACTTCTGAAAAAAAACCAAACCAAAAACAAAAAAAAACCCCAACCAAACAAACCAACACTTATCTACCTCTACATCTGTCTTGAATTCTATTTTGGAGGGGTTTACAATCGTTGTGTCTTTAAAAAAAAAAAAAGTCCCTGATCTCTAGATTAAGTCTCAGAATTATTAGAATTATATTGAATAAATTAAATTATGTTTAGTGTATGGAAGCTTTTCTAAGCAGCTTCTTCTAGCTTCTGGTAAGAGTGAATCATTTTTTACCAAACAGTTGAAGATTTTTGGCACAATTTTCTATACAATCTTCTATACAATCATTCTATACATACCTTATTTGCAAAGAAAATAAATAACCTCCTCTTACCATAATATGTTTCTCACTAAACATTCACACGCTTAAGGATCACGTCTTTTTAAACGTTGCCACTTTTTATTATTTGATGCGCTTATATTTATCAGTATTTTTAATGTCATCAATATGCCCCAGAACAAATATTAAAACGTGTTCAAGCCATTAAATTTGTATTAAGGCATCTTGTACCATGGCTAATCATTAGGGAAGTGAGGATTTTCCTTTAGATGTTGGGGGTTTCGGACCTTTTCTCGTCATTAGGTACAGGTTACTGTCTCAGTAAAGAGACCGATATTAAGATTTTAACCTCCTCCTCTTCCTCCCTGCCGGCAATGAATGGATCCTTTTAAATACTCGGTGTTAGTTCCCTAAAGACCGAGTAAGTTTCTAAAATGTGCTGCTCGTAAGGATGTAAAGTCGTTTTGCAGCTGCAGAAGTCTAAAGGGAGCATGTGGCACTTAGTTCGCCGGAGCTATTCCTATTCTTTTAAATTAAATAAAAATGTGATCTGAGATGGGGAGCTCTGCAATGAATTTTCCTGAGAAAAATAAGAAATTTAAACAAATAATGTTATTCTCAGAATGGGCTGACCTAGCAGGCCTTGGGGGAGGGGGGAACACGACACCAGCAAAGTGCAGGGATAACATTTATACCCAAAATAGGAGGACAAATTAACATTCTGGGGTAACGTCATCATGAGGTTTAAAGCTATTAATCAAAAGCGATAACCTTGTACCTTTTCTTCTTGGTTGAGAAAGATAGTCCGTAGGCTGTAGCCCTTGTATGGCAAACGAGGTACAGATGCCCTTTGCTGAAAGCAACCGGTTTTTATCCCGATTTATCTGAGCCATCTCCAGGAGTTTATTTGTCACCTTAATTGGAGAAAAAGCAAATTATCAATAAGGCTTAATTTGCCTCGACCCTAACCTTGCTAGGATGCGCATTCTGGTAACGTTCAGCTGCTCCGTTAGGTGATTGTTCGTATAGTTTATGCCTAGGCAATATACATTTTGAACGCGCGCGTGTAACGTAGCTAGGAAACCTTAGGCAAAATAATGCTGCAGTATCAGCCCTTCAAGGTGACTTTCTTTCACGGTTTGGTGCTTCTTGCATTTCCATTCGTCTGTGTGCCATAGCTCGCTTCATATCCAGCTGGATTACAGAGAAATTGATCGTGATTTTTAAGATAGAGCCAAAACTCCCAGGAGATCGCCTTTATGCAAATCACACTCTCTAGAGGAGTGAATAGATGCTTAGAATAAAGGAAAAGTGGATAATTACCTGTTGGGTGGTAAATAATCATATGCCTAAAAGAAGACAGAAAAATAAGCACTGTGTGTGTTTGTCTTTGATATCTTTGCCTTTGATATAATTCAGGATTCTTGGTATAGTACTTAATATTTAGAGACGAAATGTCATTTTACAGACAGAAGAATTTAATCCGGTTATATTTTCTTGCTCTGCTGCTCATCCTTCATTTGTTTTCTGAATCTGTTTGTATATTATATCTCTGTTAATGCGCTTGGTTGGTTGGTTGGTTGGTTTTTTTTGGGGGGGGCGGGGGGGGATGATGTTGGTTTTGGTTTTTAAGAAAAATATACGCATTTCCAACTTAAAGCAGTATGAGATTGGAAAATCCTGCCTGTTAGACAAAGGTTGTTCTGGTTTGGCTTTTGTTTTGTTTTGTCTGTCTTTTTATTTATTTTTTTTTTTTTTTTTTTAGGAGGCAAAGCCACACACGAAAGGTTTAATGTTGAAAGCTTAAGAAAAACTTTAATTCATTATCAAATTATAAATACTGTATCTAAACACTGATTCTGCTTCTAATGCACAAAAAAGAAAAAGCTTAAAATCACTTTTAAAATTTCTCTCCTGTGATAAAGGGACTATAAGGGGTTTTGTGTACAAAAATTGTACGCGTAATGCTTGAATGAGGGAATTTATGATTTGAGGCAGGTTTTCAAGTAGATGCTTTAGAGAATGTATGTAAATTTTGGTTAGGAAACGCTGTTGCCCTTTCTCCCGACCGTTCTTCAAGTGTAATGTGCATGTGTGTGAGGAGTTAGCAGTGTTACAAGGTGCAAACAGAAGTGGAATGTATGAGATTAGTCGACCGATTTTAGCAATTTGCAGTGAAGAATATAGGCCTGAGTCCTAAAAAATATTATCAGTGGCTTAGCACATGTCCTTATCTCTCTATATATGCCTAATACACGTGTGTATGCATATATATATATATTCCTAGTTTGATTTCTTTTATTTTAAGATGATTATTCCTATGCTTCATTTTAAGCAAACATACAATTCTTTTCACGACCCTGTCTACTTCTTACAGGAGCTTATTAATAAAATATTTATGAGAACCAATTCCAGTCGTCTGTGCAAGTTCTAAACAAGTCTTTGAAGCTGTAAGGATTGCATTGTTGTTTTTTACCGTTTGGCGTTTTGCTGCTATTCCTAGTTGCTTTTTATTACTTTACTTTACAAGGACTTTTGTACTTGTTACAACTACAAACTTGTCAAAGAGCTCGCTCGTGTTAATTCGTGCTTAAGTTAGTTCTGCAGATTTTTCTTGTGAAATATAAATAGGTACCTGTAAAAAGGGGAAAAACAGATATCATAAATAAAAGTAAACTAAATTTTTTCTTTAGAGTAAAAGCTAAAAGGTTTTTTTCCCCCTAAAATAACTATCAGTCTCTGCGGACAACCCTGACTTCTATGGTAGATGAGGTTCCTCTTGACAGGTTTCATGAACCCCTTAATAATTAAGTAAACGAGCTTTTTAGTTTCTAGATGAACAAACCCATCATTTTCTTTTGTAGAGATGGTATTATGGAACCACAGAGTGGTTGAGGTTGGCAGGGATCTCTGGAGGTCACCTGGTTCTGCGCCCTGATGCGAGCAGGGCCACCTAGAGCAGGTTGCCCAGGACCATGTCCAGGCAGCTTTGGAACGTCTCCAAGGATGGAGACTCCACAACCTCTATGCTGAGCAATCTGTTCCCGTACTTAGTCACCCTCCCAGTTAAAAAAGTGTTTCCTAATGTTCAGAGGGACTGTCCTATGTTTCTGTCTGTGCCCATTGCCTCTCGTCTGGTCACTGGGCACCACTGGAAAGAGCCTGGCTCTGTCCTATTTATGTCCTCCCTTCAGGAAAGAGGAAATGGCCTCAAGTTGCACCAGGGGAGGTTTAGATTGGATATTAGGAAAAATTCTTCACCAAAAGGGCTGCCAAGAACTGGAACAGGCTGCCCAGGGCAGTGGTGGAGTCTCCATCCCTGGAGGTATTCAAAAGCTGGGCAGACGTGGTGCTGAGGGACATGGGGTAGTGGGAGTTTGGGCAGTGTTAGGGTAATGGCTGGACTCAATGATCTTAAAGGTCCCATCCGACCTAGATGAGTCTATGATTCAGGTGTTTCTGTACACTGATGGGATTCCTTCTGAGCCTTCTCTTCTCCAGGCTGAAGTCTCAGCTCTCTCAGCCTTTCTTCATGGGAGAGGTACCCTCAGTCATCTTGGGAGTCTATGAGAGTGCCTTAATCATCTTAGTGGCCCTTTGCTGGACCCTGTCCAGTAGCTCGATATCTCTCATGTGAACTCAAGATGTGGCCTCGGCAGTGCTGAGCAGAGGGGAAGGATCCCCTCCCTCGGTCTGCTGCCAATGCCTTGCCTAATGCAGCTCAGGATAGCATTTGCCTTCCTTGAGGCAAGGGCACGTCGCTGGCTCATCTTCAGCTTGTCCACCAGGAACTCACAATATGTATCTACAAAAAGCTGTACCTACAACTTTAAAATGTAAGTGGGTTTGAATTTCTAGATGTTGGCAAGACTTCTCTGTAATTTTCCTTGGAAAGAAAAACTAAAAAAAAAAAAAAAAAATTAATGGATTTGGTAGTTATTTAAAAGTTGTCTAGTTGTATCTCTTGGTATTCATGACTCTGCTGTTATATTTTGCCTTTACAATTATTGTGGTTCTGTACTCAAATGCTAATTAGATTATTGTGTCAGGCATTAGACAAAATTCAGGTCGTCTTTCATATAAATTAATATAATTTTCAAAGAATACTATATGCAATATGGTCTTTATTTTGCAAGATACCAGAAATGGTGTTTGTTACTGTTTGAGAATAGTTCCCAGAGCACAAAGAGTAGATACAGCTACAGTGAAAACTGGGCAGCTTGCTTCCTGTAAGTCATCAGCTTGTGGAACCCTCGCTCATGTTGATAAACACTTTATGGATAATTACATTCTACTAATCTGGGACTCGAGGTGAAGAGACTAACAGGGCGTGACCCCCCCCAAGCTTCCAGTTCTTTTGGAACAGTTGAAACAAACGTTCACAGGTATCTCAGTGCTAAAACTGTTGACGGAAAAGAAAATTAAAACTATGCTATGGCAGGTAACTACTTTAAGCCACAACTTAATATGGCTGTAATGAAATGAGATATGCAGGAATATTATTAATTTATTCTTCATAAATATTCACCAAACATTGAAGGAAATTATATTGAATAAAGGGAACTTCACACTGCACTGTGTGACTTAAATATATCCCAGGACCACCTTCTCTGACCTGCAACTAGAGTTGCATGTTTGGGTCATTCAGTTTGCCCACTATTGACACATCCTGTATAATTTTTCACAAATTCTTTGAGCACCAGTCAAAATAATAGTTACCGGTCCTCATTTCTCCACTTTCAGCCTCACCTGCTGATGGTTTCTATCCATACCTCTTACCAACATTCAGTGTGTCCCCCCCATAGGATTCTCTATAAGTTTTTACATTCTAATCGTGTAGTTTTACAACCATTTTTACAGGGGGAAACACGGTAGTTAAAAATAAGGAAAATATAGTTCCTCCTTTCTGGCTGCCCATCAACTGATCTAAAAGGATGCAGCCCTGAAATCTGTCTGCAGTGTGTTTTTCTTTTCTACAGTAGTTATCGCTTCGTTTCCTATGAGGGAGCAAAGATGTGGTAAGATAAAAGAAATGAAGCTTTAAGTTATCTTTTTAATCCTCGTTCCTGAGATTACTTTTAAAGAAGGTATTTTCTCCTATCTCAAGGGATGCTCCAGTGTAACTTCTACTAAAATTTATTTTTGAAAACATGTTGTTTGTGGAGATTGCGAAAATGAGACTAACACAAAAATTCATATCACAATTGATAGTTATGCAGAATAATACAAACATAATCTATTTTAGCCAAACTCGGTTCTTTAAAGAGAAAAAGCAAAGTATCTCCACTGTTTTTTCCTAGTGATTTCTTATGTAAAATTAGTCTTTTACCCTTCTATCTTAGGATTCAGATAAAGTACTATTTTGCCACTAAAAAGGTCATCTGTTCGTCCATCAGTTACCTTGTTAGAAGCAGCATTAAGCTTACCCTATGTTTTTAATATTTCATAGCAATTTCATGGGTAGCTTATCTACAAATTATACATATTAACCAAAAAGGGCCATTTTATAAGGGGAAAGGTTAGGATCCCAGGCATCAGAATTATGTATCAGTGTCTTTAGCGTTAGAATGGAAAAGGTTGGATTAGACAGTTGATATACTGTACCTTGTAACGAAAGGTCTCGTGAAAATCAAGGTAAAAGCTGGGAGAAATATGGAATTAAGGGCCAAGCAGGCATTCAAAACCCCCAAGTAAAGAAACTCCTTAATATCTGGAGTCAAACTCTGCCGAGTTTTGAGACTTTAACAGGTATTTTCCTTCTTGGAAGCACCTATTAAAAATAACTGTGTTTATATTATTTTAAAATGAGCTGTGCTTTAGCCATTTCTGCAATTCTGTGTCAAATTCTGTGTGGCAATTTCAAAGTAGCATTTGACCATGATTTATCAGGTTTGTCTTGTTACTTGAAGGAGGACATGCCAAAACAAACTTTCCCACCTGAAAAAAATATGGGCATGTCTTTTTGTCTTATCAGGAAGAGTTGCCCAAGACTCCTAATGCTAAATCTTATCCTTTCAAAATTTATAACTTCCCTCTTAAACGTTTCAAACTGAACTATCACAAAGCTATAAAATTCTCTTGCTATAAGATTTTTAGTTTTTAGTAAGAAGCCATTTTCTAGTTAGTTCTTTGGAATCTAGTATAATAACTTTTATCTATCCAATATTTTATAGTCAAAATATACAAATACAGTGGGTCATTTCGTTTGTGGAAAAATAGTATTTCTTTGCAACAATTTCTTTAAATACCTTTGGTCTGTTTAATTACCCAGTCCTTTATCCAAAAGGACTGTCATGATATGGAAACGTGTGACTGAAGCTTAAACCAGTATCAGAAAAATGTCGGGAAGTGTTATTGAAAGTGCCAAGTTACAATGCAGGAAAAAGCACATAAAGGAATTCAAAATTGCTAACAAAACTGATTGTTAACAGTAGTTCAGAAGCGATGAAGAAACTTAATGTTGTTTTGTATTTAGAATCATAGAATCATTAGAATTTTATAATATTTAATCCAGAAAATCCTTTCTTGTAGGTCTCTAAAATTGCAGTTTGTAATGCGTGTGAAGAAATTGCAAATGTAAGCTTTATCTGAAATTTAGAGCTTGATGAAATTGGTTTTGTCTTTTGTTTGGTTCCCCATTAAGGCACGGTACTTGCTTTGTACTTTCTTCTATCAATTGCACCATCATCCTTCCGTAACGAAAGGTTATCTTTAAGTAATCACAGGAAGATTATTTCAAATTTTAGAATAATGCTTACTTTTAAGAGCCTAGTTCTTTCTAGTTCTGTTTCATCAGGTGTTTCTCAATCTTCTTTCCTACTTCTTGTTGACTTTGCACTTAACCCTGTGTCCAGAATGGAGCTTTTTCTTAAAGGTTCTCTTTTTGGAAATATAATTGTGTTTTGATGGAGCACCTTTAGACAAAAAATGAGAAGACTGGGTGTAAATAAAGTTGGCTTCTACAGGGCATTTTTTTTTTTTTTTACCGTTTCTCTTGCTTTCACAGCAGTCTAAATGTATTTTTATAAACATGGTGGGAAACCTGTGGCTTGCTTGGATGTGTCTTGTGTGGCGGGAGGAACTCGTCCTTACCAACCATAATAAGTTTATTACCTCTGCTAGAATTGTTTCTGTAGCCCGACTAATCCGTATGTGAGGACAGACGGGCTGGATACGTAAACCTGATGCTGGTGGTAAAAAGGCAGAGCGGGCAGGAGGGGAGCGGAGTTCTGAGGGGTGCTGTGGGGTTTTTTTGCCTTCCTGCTAACACGCGGAGCGTGGCAGCTTATTAATGATCCTTCCCTTTACGGGGAGTTCCAAAGTGACGGGAATATGCCAGGTGCGTTTGGACGCCTGAGAACAAACAGCACTCCCATATGCAGGATATAAGCAGCAAGTGGGTTTTTCCCTTTCAGACGTGCACGCTATTAAACACCAACTGGATTTCTTATTTGGAAATTATTTTAGAAATCCTTGCAAAGCTTTTTCTGAGGTTTCCTTTGTGTTTGGAAGCAAACATCCCTCCCAGCTAACCACGTCCAGCATTTTAAAACTTTGGCTGTTGTTACGAGAGGTCAGAAGGATTTTCAAAATTCATGCAAGAGACTAAAGCAGCAACTTGCGAGTAGAAGTGCCTGGGGTTTGTATCGGGACACTGCAAACGGTCCACCAGATTTAACAAAGATTTAGCGAAAGTGACAAAATCTTGTATTGACTGTAGATAAGCATTGTATTTTGTAATTAGAGTACATAAGACAGTCTTTTAAGAGGCTGGTGGGGAGGCTATGGGAGTTGTATTGCCAGCTGATGATACTTGGGTGGGTGTTGGGTTAAACGGTCAGGAGGCCACACTGCTCCCTTAGGACAAAAAAATCATACACGGTTTCAATTGTAAAAAAAAAAATAATTGCTTTTAAATTGTTCTCTGAGGTGCTCTGAGTTTAAAAGGTAAAACTGCTGTGTTTAGCTAAATATGTCTCATACATGAAATATTTCTGACACTGCTTTCCACTTGTGTCAGAATTTGTGGCCTCCTAACCCAAGTCACGTAGACAAATTGTTCGGATAGGTTTTACAAGTGCATTTTCTGATCAGCGCATGGGAGACATTTCAGTCTGAAATTCGTATTTTTAGATATGTTCTTCAGCAACTTTTTTAGTTTCTCAGTTTTTTGTCGATTTTTGAGCACGCAATTTGAAACTTCCTATTTACTGTAAGATACGTATGTTGGCCCCCTGCGTTTGGAGGCGGTGTCTTTCGCTGTGTTAAAAAAGGCTGTCTTTATCCGTTAGATCTGTCTCTTTTTAAGCTTACCTTGACTCTAGGGAGTAAATGGAAGACTGAATTGATGCAATGGAATAAGTTTTGGTGTGCAGGAATTGTTAATAAACAACGTAGTATTGTAGTAAGAAAAGGGCCAAAGAGCGTAGATTGAACCAGGAGGGTTACCACATAACAACCCGTTAAATGAATTCAATTAAAGATTAAATATATATATACACACATATATTTGGTAGTTTTCTTATTATGAGGTTTAATCCTTACTAGAGGAAAAGACATTTCAGGGAGCTGTGTGTTTTGTATTGTTTTTCAAAGCTGACGGGGAGAAAATGGAATTACACGTTTTTAAAAGCTTTGGGTTTCCAAGACTATTACATTGAAAATAATTCTATTGTTCTTAGAAACTTTATGATATCATCTTCATTCATTCATGAGAAATCACAAGTTTCCTATCTGTCGTCCTTTTATTTTCCTTTCCTAATTGACAATGAAGCAGTAAATAACCAGTGAGAGATCTCAACTTCAGAGGAAAAAAAAGCAAACTGGACCTTGAATAACAAATTCCTTCATATAGGCATATAGTTACTACATTTTTCAGTCTTAGGGGGGAGTTTCATTTAAAGTATAAACAAATATGTGGAATAAATTGCTTTCACCACTGTAGTAGCTAATAAGCCCCCTTAACACCATGACAGCACTTAAATCTAGAATAGGTTTGAAAGAAGAAAATAAAATTGTGGTTTTTCCACCTTGGGAGATTTGAATAGGCTTCAGAAGTTCCCAACAGATGAAGGTGTTTTTCTGTTGATTGTTTTGTGCTCATGTTGCTGCTGTGAATAATACTGCCTTCTAATAGATATTTGGGGTCAAATCCCCGCAGGCAAAAACGCCACGAGGAAACTCTCAGCAAGGACTAAATTCAGCTGCTGAATTACCATGTTACTGTACGGCTACGTATGTCTTGATTTCATCTAAGTAGTTGTGGTTTGCTGTGTTTAGTGATCTAAATACACTTGGTATTTTCCTGTAGGATGTTCGTTGCATGTGCCAAAGAACACTGAGCTGTATAGAGTATATAGAGTACCCTCTTAATTTCTGCAGATTTGGGATGAAACCTCCAGATCCACCAGCACCTAGAGTTTCTCTTCTAGCCCTTCCTTTTGTGAGCATTAGCATTTGGTATCCATTCTGTTCCTTGCAGACAGCAACCCAAAAAAAAAACCCAAAAAACCCTTTTTTCCCCCCTTTTTTTTTAATGTAAACTGAGAAAAATTTTTTTACATGGTTGTTTTGGTGTTTGGTTTTTTTGTTTTGTTTTTTTTAAGCCTGTATTTTTAGCAGACTCTTAGTTATCTGAATATTATTAGCTAGAAAGAGTGAATTCTCATTTTGTTTTGTGACTTTTTGGAGTGCAGTTGGTCACAGCACCGGTTTTCTTTGGAAAAAAAAAAAACCCAACAACTGAATTAATAGTCCATAATCAATGCTTATTGATTTCTGATAACTACGCTGGTTATTTCCAGCTGGTGCAGCAGATTGTCCTTTATCATTATCTGTATATATTCTTGGCCAAAAACTGTTATGTTTCATCTCAAGATTTAAATTACTGAAGTAGCAAGCTCAATTACTAATTATTAGTAGTAATTACCATTATACAAACAGTAGGCATTGCTCTTGGCAAACAACTGGGAAAGCAAAGTCCCAGCCTAGAAGAACTTACAACTAACAAAATACAAAATGGGTATGATCTGCATACAAAAAGATGGCATATTTATAAATACATGTGTTTGCATGTGTCTAAAATGTGTGCAAATGTGTGCAGTGTTTAAAACACTTGGCATTGTTTTAATAGACCAAAATTAATTTTGGTTTAACTGCTTGTACGTATTACTTAGTAATACGATTTTTCTGATTGTATTTATAGTCATGTTTGTGGCAAGGACAGAGTTTTTTCCAAGGAGTGTTGGATGAAGTAGGTATAGAAGTAGAAACAACGATCTGGAATGTGACGGTTCTCCTTGTCGCACCTAAAAAGGCCACACATACGTACATGGAAAAAAATACTGTTTCTCCAAATGCATTTTCACGTGCAGTCAACATGCACTTTTGATAAACCGTCTTGTCTTTCAGCCTTTTATCCTACCTTCTACATCTTTGCATGTATTAGTGTGTACACTTAAATGCACTAGTTCAGTTTTCCAGCACATGTGGTGGCACTCATAGTCATTACATGATGAAGTATCATACACAAAGTTAAATAGAGACTCTATGGGAAGTTCTCTTTGTAAGCTTGAGTTTGCCATTAATGGTTTCCATGGTTTCTGTACAAACCTTAAATTCAATTATTCCAATTCACGGATAAAGATTTTGAGAGGTCCTTCTTTGGATAGTTTCATTGGAGTTGTGGCCTTTGTCTCAGCCTTACTCCAAACCACTCTTGTACCATGATTGTCTTTCCCGTTTTGTTCCCCTCACTTGCATCTCTGACTCCCTTCCCTCCTCCGTTCCGTGCCGAGTTGCACACCTTCGGAACGACTTCTTCATGCAGTCCTCCCAATTTCTAAATTAATACAGCCACACGTATATAAAATGGTAGCACCCAATTAAAAATATAAATTCTGAAATGTTATCTTTACATCATTTTGTCCCTGTAGGTTTATTCTCTTCTGTTTCTTTTCCTCTATTCTTTGGAGTCTTCCCACAGTAACAAAAACTAACTCTTTCTTATGTCTTTGATTTTTTTTATATACCCACCTATTCCATCCGTGGGGCTGGAGCCTGGCTGGCAGCAGGCTTCCATAGTTGCATGCTCTGTGCTTATGACTAGACGTAGTTGCGAAGGCTCTTTACTATTGCTTCATTTTTATTTTTTATTTTTTTGTCTTAAACTGGACTAAGTAATTATTGCTGTTTCGTCACTTTTTTTTTTCCTTTTTTTTTTTTTTTCAGTATTTATGAAGGAGTTTTTCCACGTCTAAATTTGTGACTTTACACAGTGTATTATTTAAGGAAAGCAGCAGACCTACATCAGTGCTGTAGAAAGAAAACTCAGCCAACGGTTTGATAGACCATATTAAATCCTAGAGCAACACAATTCATTAACTCTCTGTCTTTTCTATTAGTACTATCTTTAAGATAGTTAATTTCAGTGAATATGGTTTCTCTCCGATTTCTGCAAAGTCTTTAGACACTCTGACAGGTTTTGTGTAGAGAATGAAGCTACAGAGGATTAGGTAGGATTGACCCTCTCCGTATAGGGAGAAGGACTTCTAGGTCCAAACCCATGTGAGTATGAGGAGAGGTGATACAACTGCTGGACATGGGTGGTTCGGCTCTCAAGAGAAGGACAACCGGTCTTGGGAGTGGTGGTTGTAGGAGGCTGCTTTGACCAGCCCGGTCAAGAACTGCCTAGGATTTCGCTAGCTGAATTTAAGAAATTTAGGGAATTGGACATAAGGTGCAGTCTGTTGTAGGTAAAGGCACCTTAAGGGGGAGATGGAAAAATTCAGTGTTCAGTAACAGATTGAAAGGTGAATTGATTTACGGTCTGTGGTTCAAAGTGCAATGTTACAGCAGTGGGGCTCAGGGTGGCCTCAGATTAGACATTTCTGCAGGCGAGTCCAGATTCTGCCCTCTCCGCACAAGTGTTATCTCTCCTACGGTTAAGAATCGCCTTGCTCTCTTCAGCCCACCGCTCGCTTGCTGTTAGTTTGTGTCCGTTACCTTCATTTATCCACAACCGCCTTTGCTCTGCTTGAAGGCTACCCCGAGGCATCCTCCTTCTCGCCCGTGTCACGGTACCGTCACGCCGCTTCAAAGGGAGAATCTTGAGGCATCCTGGAACACAGCGAAGAGGGCTGTAGCCGGGTGAATAAAACACTCCTCGCATTTCCCAAACTTTTGGTGCCTTGGGCAACCACCCTCTTTGCTTTTCCATTGTTCCCCTTCAGGGCCTGCTTTGAAGGAAGCGGTGCCATGCCAGGTGTTGACTTCGGAGGAGCAACGGTGCTGTGTCTATCGGCAGATCTGAAGACTTTTTTTCAGTGATTAGAGCATTGATCTTGAACTTAAAGTGTTCCAAGGGCTGAGCGTGTGCATAAATCGGCGAAATCATTTTTAATCGAGGCAATAACAGCAATTTGGAGTAACATCTTTGTTTTAATCCCCTTTGAAAGGTAGAGGCAGTAGGTGCGTATTTTGTTTATCTGCAGCAAAATGCAGACCTTAATACCTGGAGCATGGGTTTGGGGTGGGGTTT
Source organism: Sterna hirundo (assembly GCA_009819605.1). NCBI lineage: Eukaryota > Metazoa > Chordata > Aves > Charadriiformes > Laridae > Sterna > Sterna hirundo. Next base: position 4,435,782 of record CM020441.1, read on the forward strand.
TACTTTTTGAACCTGTACCATCCAATATTCTACTGTTCTACTACGTCCAGAATGAAGGACATCAAACAACATAAAAAAAAAAAAAAAAAAACTCCCTGTGCTTTGACAAGGTGTTGGAATACGTGGGGCTTAAAAGTACCTGAACATTACTGTAACCATTTCTGGATTTATTTGGGGATAGGTGTTGAAGGTGCATTTTTCAGATGCAGACAAAAAGCGGGTATAGTAAACTCATTGAAGTAACAGAGTAGTTAATTAAAAATTATTTACATGCATTTGCCAGCCACAGAATTACTGAATTCATCGTAAGCTGCAAAATCCAGCTAAGAAACAGTAAATATTTGGAGAGTTAACCCATCTCGAGTCTATGTTTAATTACATTGCTGACTTGCACTTGAAAGTGCAAACTGAGGTGACATCCCACTAAGCTGAGTAAGTGGCTAACAGCCGCTAAAATGGGTAATATGGCAAAACATCTTCCATGGCCGTTCCACTCCCGCCCGCGGCCTCGCGCTTTTCTCACACTGACACACGCTGCATCCGTGCGAGCTGCATCAGTCAGCCAAATCCACAAAAAATCAATAAAAATGAAAAAAAAAAAAAAGGAAGAAAACAATAGAGAAAGGGGAAAAAAAAAAAGGCGGGGGGGAGGAGAGGAGGAATAGTTTTTATTGTTTTACATTCCTAAACTGGGAACAGTCTGGGAAAGATCCAGTGCTGGTGCAAAGGAGGGAAGCATATGGGAGAACCTACCGGGATTGCCTTTTGGGTGAGAGCTTGCCTGCGTAGCAGCTTAGTTTACAAGTCAATTGTATTCTAGATTGTTTTAACTGCGTTTTGGGTATACTTACAGCACAGCCGCAACGCTGGCGGCAGTGGACGCACGCAGATATACCTGGGGAAAAGCTCGGATTTCAGTTCAGTTCATTTTCCAGCACTTTTTTAAAGAGCCCGCTTCTTTTGCCAGAGAGCGACTTGAATTGTCATCCCTCTCCAGGTTTCCATTTACAACGCTTAACTCACGTTAATTCTTCATTTCCGCTGCCCTGAAAAACCACATATATGTTGCCCTTGTCGCTCAGCACTGTGCCACTGATATTCCCAGAAAAAAGCTGAATTTTCTTCTGTCGATTCCAAAGTCTGCAGGCAAAGGATTTTGTTTGATTCCCAGTAAATGGTGCGTGGGGTTGCGTAGCGCAGGCAGTAACCTCGAGCGCTATTTGGGATCACAGCAAAAGATTTCTGCAGAGCGCGAGAAATCTTAGAAATGATCTCCCGTTTGTTGGTAACGCTGGATTCCCTGCTAAGCCAGGGCAAACAGAAAGGATGTAAAAACAAGCGCAGAAGAGATCTCAGTATGAAATACGACCGCGGCGTTTCATCAGCACCGCAGTTTACTTTCAGCATTAAGGTCCGCGGTAGGTAAACTTACCATCTGTAAATTAAAAGCTAATCTATGGGAAATTGTGGTTAAGGGGCATGGATTTCTTATTTGCATTTTTAAATGAAGGAAAAGGAGGAGAATAAGTTGCACGTTTCAGATATCCTAGAAGGAAATACATTTTATCCTCATGCCGTTTTCTTAATCGCGCTCTTTTCCCCAAATAAAGTTGATTTTACTAGTCAAGTGCTGAATAATATTGCAAAAACGGTCCCAATATTTTTCAGAGCTGTTTATCATCTAACGTTCTTACGGACTTTTACTGGAGCTATGCGTGTTTTGCACTCCAAAAATCAGGTCCATAATGGCTGCATCCCTCTGTACTGCTGATATTATTTTAAAAACCCTTTCAGAGAGACCGTCTATGAGGAAATTATAAATTCAAACACTTTTCTGAGAAAACTGCCCCCAATTATAATTCTTTCTCAGTCTATAATAAAAGTCGTGGCAATATTAATTTTTATTTGCTGCATTTTGTATACACACAGAGGTATAAAAATATACACAAAGATGCATGACTCAAGCTGTGCAAATAATGGATTTTTGGTCCGGCTCCCAAACAATGTAAAAGGCCCAAAGAACCCTCAAATGATTTATTCTTACTGAGGCCAATTTTTTCTTTCAAAATTCATGATGAATAGATAAGCGGAAGAAAGGTCTTGTGTGAAAAGAAGCCTCTCTTAAATTAAAAAGTAATATATGTGAGGGAAGTGTTAGTTGTCTATAATTTAAAGAAGATGGATGGTGTTTCTGAAAGTAATAGAATGGAAGGTTTTAAAAGTGAGAAAAATGCAATTACAAATCAGTCAGTTTTAATGAAATAAATAATCGGGAAAAGAACCCTCAACTGTTGTACACTGTTAGAAAACAGAGACACGAATAACAGCTGCAATAGCTGTATCAAGAATAATTCATACCAAACCCATTGATGGCTGAATTTGTTCCAGAACAATGGGCTTTGTGGATTGAAAGGTGGTGGTGGATGTCACTTATCTGAAATTTATTAAAGCTGCTGATACTGACTCCAATGAGATTCCTATAAGCAAGGTCTAGGAGATGGTAGTTTAGATAACACCAAGGTAAGGCAGGTGCAAAACTGTTTGGGTAACAAGGTGTTTTCAGAAAGGTTAGATAGTACCTGCCTTCTGGTTCCGTAGGATCTGCCTTTAGAAGGTTTGGAGGTTACAAGATTGACTTCGCATAATCCTTTCTGGTCCAACTTTCTGTTTGTGTATAGTCCTGTCATTCGGTGGTGATATTTGTAATTAAAAAAAAATAAATCAACCTGTAAAGATGTATTTAAATGACTAAAGATATTCCGCTATTCTCTGGTTGCTCAAGAGAATGGGAAGTTAAATTTCGTTTCCAGTTCTGGAGGTAAATCTAACCGTCGTTAATCAAATTGTAACCTCCCTTCATCTTCCACCTGTACTGTAGATAGGCTCACTGGCTGTTATCGCGGTTTAAGTTGTTCTCTGCGAGGCTAACACTGCAGAAAGATAGGTCAAACATCACTAAATTCAAGGGGAAACACAAACCAAAAAAAGCTAACACAAAATATTGCTACTTTTCCGTCCCACCGATGATAAGTATATCTCAATAGAAGAACGTAGTAGACTATCTTAAGTCTACACGTATAGTTTCCTAATTAACATTATTTAAGTAATTTAAACTTAGTGTCTTTTTTCCTCAGCTTGTAATATAGTTACTATTTTTGATAGTTAATTGTGTGTTGCTTAACTGTTAGACATCTTTAGCTTCCAGCCACGTTTGGCAGTGTGGCAGATGTGAGGTATGTAGCCATGGCCTTTCATTTTCTCTTTATTCCTTCCTTTCCTCAGAATTCGATAATTAGTATTCTTTCTGTATGCGTGCGTACATTTTGGTATTATAGAAAGCAACTTTAATTTACCTTTACAGCTAGATGATTATTTTTTTTCTTCTGTACATCGTTTTGTATTGTCATTTGTCGTTCTGTAATGAGACTCACCAAATCTAATGGAAATTCACAAATCATGTTACGTTTTCTTAAGAATTTAATCAGGAATTCTTCGTAAGGTGTTATCTGTTGTATTAGAATAGGGAAAGGAAAGGTATGCCTTGAACAGTATTGATTTTTAATTGAGAACATGGTTAATTTAGCTCTTTCATTATTCAGTACTCGTTTTTAATAATTTTATTACATTCTTCATAGTTTTTTTGGAATATTTTAGTTTTTAATTGAGCATATCTTATAAATACTGAATTGCTTGCCTGATACATCAGCTGCCTTATGGACTGTAATCCTGACCGTGAGATAAGCATCTAAAGCAGTAAACTATATAAAAAAGTAAAAATAGAACGATGGAAAAGCAATTACTTGCTTTCAAACCTGCATAATATCATGGCTAGCGCATCGCACCTTTTGGCTCCTGCATCACTCTCCCCTCTTGTCTGGAAAACATTAAAAAGAAATCTAGATGAGCAGCGGTGTTTAATTTTCCCCATGCTAAGTTTCAGACTTCTTCGCAAAGAGGTTCAGCTGCTGAGAGTAAGACGGGAATATTAGATTTTTGATTGTCTGTTCCAAACAGCAGAGGCCCAGGATTCCATTTAGTGACCCTTCTGAACCTCCCTCACGCGAAAGGTGTTCAAGCTCTCCCTCGTGGCCGGAATGCACTTTTCACTGCGCTTGGGGTTTATTTTCAGGGTTTTAATAGAGCGAGTGCCAGACGTGAGATTGTTTTTCGGATCTATTTTATTTCAAATTAATTTGTCCAGTTATAGTTGATGATCTCTTCCTTTACGTGGGGAGGTGGAATTTGCTGCACACCCTCATCAGCCGCCTGATGATTTGCACTTTGGACTCCAAAACCAAAGTCCTACAAGCTATTTCTAAAAGTATAATGTACTTAGGAATTTCATTCCGACTTCATCTAAGGCCACTACAGCGTAAGCTGTAGGCTTTTATCCTTAGTAATCACTGCTTTCCTTATTAATTTCTAAACATTTTCACCTCTTTGATTCCTAAATTATGTGCAAGGAATTCTTGTAGGTTTTTTAAATAGGTTTCAATTCCCCGCCAAACAGCTAAACGCTTTTTTTTTTAAATTATAATTTTCTGTTCCAGAGATGGAGATCCTGAAACCAATTATCTAATTCTCGCATGGAATAAAATACTTAGGACACATTTTAATGTAGTACTACTTGTTTTTCTAATGTTTTCAAAATGAGTAAACTCATGACTTAACTACTGCAATTCTTTTTTTACTTATTTCTTTAATGGCTGCTGCTATTTGACACCTCTGAATCAAAAATGAGGATTCATGCTGAATACGTTCAGTCATGGGAAATATTCCTGTGTTGCTAACTCTAACTACGTCATTAGCTAACAAAAATAGATGAGGTTTTTTCAGTGTTGGCTCTTCAGACTAAAAGGCCACGACTAAATCTGTGAGCAAAATGTCAGAGGCTCCCTCTTGTCCTGCGGCATTGCGAAATTCCATCCTAAGCGGTTGAAATTACAACATCTCTAAATCCGTATTTTATCATTTTCAAATAATTTTGCTTAATGAACCCGACTTTGTAAGTACTATTGTATTATTTGTCTGCTATTGCTACTTATTGCACTTGAAGGAAAGAACACTTCCTACCCCCAACTGAATCGCAGAGGAAAAAATGTATTCCCTGAAGTCTGTGTAATCTCTCGAAGTATTTAGGTAGGACTTTATCTCATCGTACGTTCGTGCTCTTAACCAACACCATTCGTACGTCTTGTAAGCGTAATATATTTCAGTTGTGTCATTGAAGGATTTCTTTGAGAGGAGGAGCGGTCTGTGAGGTTGCGCCTACGATCCAGGCAGGGGTCTAGAATCATAAAAGAACCTCACACCTTTCTCGGCTGGAAACCCTTTCTGGTTGAAAATGGCGTTTGATTCTTGTCGGTAGGCTCTATTAATGTTTTAGTATGTAATAATCTTAGACTCCTATTTTTTAAGATATTTTAAACTTTATGCAAAATATCTTAATATTGTGGTTAAGGTAAAATAATCAAAATTATTGATATAATTAATATCAATAATTATATTGATACTTATGTCATACTGAGTCGTATTTAAATTTTGTTGTTTCCATTGTTGTGCAGCGAGGTTTTTCACCTTCCATGAGTGTGTCCACCAAGTTAGACGCTACGGCGCTGCTTTGTCAGCTGGGCTAAACTCGCACAAATTTTACAAGTCAAACTGCTTAAGTGCAGAATTCTGACACGCTAAAATGAACTGTTATTGCTAACTCTGTTCATTTACCTTAATTAAAAATGTACAAAGCCTTCGTGAGCTCTTTGGGCTGTCAGTAATAGGTACGCAGGGGCGTTTGTGTGAGATGGGGGTGGTTGCCGTACACAAGCCTAATAACCAACATGCAGCGCGTATTCAGACGGATTCATCGGTTCGTGTATATGTAGTAGAGTTTGCTCTTCACAAAAGAGGGCTGCAGGCATCAATCCAGGATCTGGCAAAGTGCTGTAAAACCGTCGTGCAAAAATGGAAAAGGAGATTTCAGATGAACTGAAACAATGGTCTGCTGACTCACAAGTTCCAATGGGTTAACTGCCTGGCAGTCTTTTTTTTCCTCGCGAAGTGCACGGCAAGGCAAGAGAACATTTTTTGGATCATCTCATCCTCGAAGGTCAAAAAAATATTTTTGTGCTCTGTTCATACGTAACATGTAAGACAGACAGCTCTGTTTAATGTGGAGTTTCAGCCCTGAATAATTTGTCTTGCACAATATAATATTGAAAAAATATCCTCTTCCTCTGATAAAATATTCTGAGTGCTTTCTGAATGCATTGTTGAATTTTAGTTAAATAAATTCTGTCTGTTCTGCTATTATGAAAACTACGATACGAGTGAAGATCATTCTGCAGAAATGAATATATATAGTGCCAAGTCTAACATGAAGAACGCTGCATTCTTACTAAAAGATTTTATCAACGTAATAAATACGCTTGCTTTCATTTCTGACAATTTCCAATGTCTACTAATCTTGTTATTATGGCTAAATAGCAAAGGTTTAGTTTGCTGTAGCATTAAACCTCTGAAACCCAATTAATCCCTTTTTTCCTTACTAAGGACTGAGGTTTGTGAGAGGTAACAGTAGATCTGGATGTTGAGTGAACCTGATCATATTGGGACGGATTTCAGAAGGTAATATTATTATAATTTATTTTAATTTATTTTACGCGACATAGCTGCTATTGCTTTCTGCTGTGGCATTTTCAAGAAATTTGAGTTTAATGGGTCTTAGCGCCGGTGAGGAATGCAGAAGGAAGGAAGAAGGGTGCGATATCCAGCTGTGCAGGCAGAGCATCGACTTGCCATTTAGAGAAGTTCTCTTGACTTTACCGTGGATTGGCGCGTGCAAAAATCAAGCTCGTACGTACAACTTCGTAATATCAAAGCTATGCATTGAGAGCCATATTAAAGCCTTTTGGTTTCAAGCTCTCTCCTTCCCTAGCGTGTGCAGGGAAAGGGGCAAATAAGGTGTATTTTTCTCTGTTCTCTGCCTAAGAGTTGTCTGCTTAGGGGCTGACCGTACAGTGCACCGGATTTGCTTCCCAGAACAAATGAGATTAATGATAGAACAGCAAAGGCAATTTTCTTTGCTGCCCTCTCTTTCGGCTTTAAGGTCTCTGAACCAAAAATCTTTATTGTTCTGCTGTTGCTTATGGAATTTATTTCATATCGTGAACTCTGTGTGTGCTAGCACTATACAAATCCAGTCTTTGAGGAAGTACGGAGAAATATCTGAAAGGGCACAACAAAGAAAAGCCTCAGTATAAGAGCTGATGTGGTGGGAGTGCTGGGTAGCTACTTTTTCTGCTTAATAAGCTAATGCCTCTTATTTTTTATTTACCATTAATTGACGTTGGGGTAGAAAAGAAAATAAGTTCTCAGTTCTTCTCGCTTCGCCCAGTTAATAGAGAAAATTAATAGAGAAATGGGGTGTAAAGTGAGGGCACGGCACATGCCTTTTCTCTGTTTGGGGTCTATTACTCATGCTAAGAAATTAGAAGTCTGCCCTTACAGACACAAAACCCGATCACGGTGCGTACTGCTCAACACCAAGTTCAGTGAGTAACTTAGAGCCGGACCCTGGGGAAAAAAGATAGAGATTCTGTACCTGAGGGCCATATGCCTCACTTTGCTGCGAGTTTTGTCTTTTTTTTTATACCGTCCTGTTGGGTAGTTGAAGACCAAATAAGATTCCCCCTTAGCTTTCTACCCCTAAGGCTAAAGAAACCCAGTTGTCTCAGCCTCTCCATGGACGTTGTGCTCCAGCCACCTAACCGTCTTGGTGGCTCTCTGCTGGACTTGCAGAGGGCGAGCAGAAAACCAGAGGCTGCTCCCAGTAGAAATCCGAAAAATAGAACATCTTTTTGTAGGTTAACTCGATGAGAACCTTTTAGTGTTGCACACCGGGGCAGACAGAATTAGCTGTTGAATGCCTGAATGCATTTTCTGTAAACTCTCGGAAATTTGAATGGGTGTGACTTAACGATTATCTCAGGAAAAACTCATACAAATCGACTAAATCTTGTATTTTAGTCGCCTCAATAATTAATTAATTTTTACGTACAGATTTAATCGATTTTTCAAACTGCAGAATAAAGTCCATTCTGAAGCGATGCAAAGCAGTTTGTCGTACTCGTGGTTAAAAGGACATTCTCGTTGTCTGTTTGCCACATCATTCGCAGTGTCTGAGACACGGAGCAAGGAGAGGAACATGCAGTGCAGGGCAGCGAGGAGGGGACGTACAGTACTAGCTTTGCACATTGGAGATACGATGAGGAAAATCAGTGGTTTTTCATTATGTTGTTACTTAACACTTTTGAACCCAAATAACCCACGACATTTACCAAATGCAGAGCTCCTGCAAGTCATGAGTCAGCAAGAATACGCTGAAGTCTGTATCTACACTCTTGGTTCTTCCTAAGTCTAAATCAATCCAGCGTGAAAAAACAGCACTAGCAAACCTTTTTTTGAATACTTTGACACTTTCACTATTTTTGTCTTTTAATTTCTTTCCCTTTTTGTTCTCTGCATAGTCTAATCCACACAATGGTGCCCATCCAAGAACACTCAGGATATTTTACTCAAAATTATTCTGTTTATTGGAGCCTAAGAATGGGGGGGAAAGAGGAGATGGAATAGTTTTCTGAATTATTGCCTAATGAAGTGGCACAAGGTAATCAGTGTAATGGCAGTAGAAATTAATATGGTTAATTCTGATTCATGAGGTAGGCTTAGTATTTTCCATTGGGAAAGGATCAAAAAAAAACCACAAACAAACAAGGGTGTAGACACATGAATATTGACCTGAATAAAAATAGGTCGCAGTTTGGCTTCATCTGCAAATTTGTAAAGTTTAACTATCTTCTGCCTTTTAATTCATACGCTTTTTATCCAATGTTAATAAGTGCCTAATAGCTAAAAGCAGCATTGCAAACTGGTGTATTTCATATTTAGCAGTAGCTTAAAAAGTGATTACTATCAGAAATATTATTTCTTCTTAGATACCCACAGGAGTCTAATGAATAGAAGTATCTGAGAGGTGACAGTTTGGGTCTCATTATTGTTTTTCACCTTTATCAACATTCTAATGCTTACAAGCTGAAGTAAGCCTCGCGCACCTCAAAGAGACAGCTCTCCACCTTCAAAGGGTGATTATTTCTTATTGGAGCCCTTTTTTTTTTTTTTAATATTATCGGTCTTTCCATCCGCATGAAGATCAGCGTGTAGGCTTGGTTTGAATAATTTAAAAAACAGCTACTGTTAATATTAACAAAAGAGTCTTGACTTTTTTATCACCTTTAAGCTAACTTGAAACAAACTTTAGATATTAACTGAAATACTAGCAGAATTGTTAGTGTTCAGACTAATCATATAACCACCAGTTTCTTTCCATGCTGCATTTGACTCTTCAAATCGAGCCTATAATTCGAGAAAGTAGTTTAGATTCAGACCCACTTCAAAAGTCTTGGTAAATTTAGGAGTTTAATAGTAGATAATCAGCACCTGTCATCCACACTAGCTGTTTTATATCAGATTAATATATAATTATGTTGTGGCAATTGTAATCTGTTAATGATTTGGAAAGTTCTTTTCGGTGCTCCAGGTAAGTCCCCCGTCTTGTGAAGAAAGGTGCATATTTCTGTTCAGATGGTTATGGTACATTGCCTCAGCATTCAAGAGGAATTGATGAATACTTGTGTTTACACTAGTAAATAGTATTTACTAATGTAAATTTGAATGTTGGCAGATAATGAATCTATAAGTTTTTCCTAACTTTGGTCTCTTGAAGCGTATATACTTTTGCTTCCCGTGTATCACCGGATGGTCCTTGGTTTTGCATCATCTGGATCTTTTTCCAGGTCACGCAGAAGAGTTGAGTTTTGCAACTTATTGTTTAGAAGGTTTTTTTGGAAGGATCTAGAGATACAGGTTTAAGACACAATCTGTTACAAAAACCTTTTAAGTGAACTTCAGGTTAGAAGTTAGATTACTGTCAGTGTTGCCTTGATTAAATAATTTGAATAAGTATTAGTGATAAATGGCTGCATAAAGACTGATTTCTATAGAATAATCCTTATCGAGCACTAAGTACTCTCAGGTTGCATTATTAATCAGCCATGCAGAACTCAGAAGAGAAACCACAAAAAAAATAAATATATTTCTTCTCCTTCTTTTAAGTACGATAAGAAAATATTTTTTAAGCTCTATATTTTGCTTCAGAGATAGATTTGTATAAAGCAAGTGAATTCACTTACCTACAAAAATCTTAGTTAATATCTTTTTTGCTAATAGAAAAGGATTTAAGTTCTTTCAGTGCAATTTATACAACAATACAGAGGCCTTTCGGTAAGAAATTTTGGAAAAACAGAAATAAGAAATATCTTCACGCCTGCAAGTATGGAGAGCGTTAATTTTTATGCCAACAAATGTTAAATTAGAACGTTGTTAAAAAAAAAGCCACACCCAAAAAACCTGGTTAAGCGATGGTAATTAAGAAATGTGCACGAGCAGAAAACAGCATCCTGACCAGTGCCTTCAAGTAAGGCAGAAGGAGATACGGAACCGAACTGGAGATGACTTTGTGATTAAATATTATTCTATAGAATATATTCTGTATAGATTCTGCATTGGATAATATCTTTCCCAGCTTGATTTATTTTACCAGCTTGGTTTATTTATTGCCGACCCTAATATATCTTCTTTTACATCTTAGAAGCGGTTGGAAAAATTTAGTCCTGAAAAACGCAGGATAAAGCAGGAAACGTAAGGAGCCAGCTGTTTTGATTGGAGAAAATTGGAAAAAGATTGTAAAAGACACAAAACCAGAACTTCGTAAATGATTTACTCGTGCTCGTTAATTAGGCTTAGAAATTATCTCATTTTATAGTCTAGCAAGACAGCAGAGCAATATTCAGAATTTCTGATATAAATGTAGGAGCAAAAACGTATTTGCTTTGAAGCGAGTCTGCTGGATGGGAATAGCCATTACAGTCAACAATGAGGCAATGAATCTGTGCCTAAAGCGGTGCAGTAGGGCTTTTCATAACTTTTTGTATGCATAGGAAAGAGTAAATTTGCTGGAGCATCCGCAGAGATTTAAATTAATTTCAGAAAGAAAATTATTACATTAATTTGTTTTCTACAAATATAATTTTGAATTAGTTATTCAGTATGGGTTTTCCCAGTTGCCTTTAATAAAATGACAGAGATGGGCTTATGGGGAGAATCTTAATTGTTCAGCTTTCCATTTCTGTTTGACTCATTTTCAAACCCAGTGATTAGTGGGAAATAGCGGAAGTAAATGAGCGATTGTGAACTGTACTGCCTGATTCTAAGCTTTTGCTCGGGCTCATTAGAAGGTTAGTAGATGTTTAAGAACACGGAACACTTTAGTTTCTCTCCAAGTAGTGTCCTCCACGGAGCTCTGCTTTGGAAAGAATTCCACTGTGACTAATGTTGCACAGTCCCGGTTTAAAGTGAAACTGGTGACCTTAAGGGCAAAGTGTATTAATGTAAAACAGCATGTTGCAGCTCACGTTACTGTGACTCAGTTATGAGTAATAGCGGTTAATATTTTTGCATATTATTTCTCTATTATGGTTTTTAAAACGTGCAGGGCTTACGGCGCAGAGGAGAGTAAATGAAGCTGTCAAATGCAAAGGAAGAGTCGGGATGATTATAAAAAGATTATTTTTCATTAATAATTTTCACCTGAAGGACATAATTATGCAGACCACCGATAGGACAATTTCTCATTTCTTCAACAGATTGAAAGTTGTTTATTCATTTGCTTTATGAGGAAACAGAGTGTGTTTCTGCAAAGGTGAAGTTTGTGCAGTTGGATAGAAAGACAGAGAAAATCAAAATGTGAACGCAGAACATTATGGTATCAACTAAGATGAAAAAAGCGTTGTGTAGAGCTCTAATGCTGACTGTGAATTCAATTTTGTAAGTATAGAAAGAAAATTTAATTATGACCTTATTATTCATACGGTTATTCTTCCTAATTCTAATGATTTGTCATAACAAAGTTATAAATAGAAGCTTATTCCAAACTGAAAACTAAGATAATTTACTAGTTATGTTTTAGAACAGAAGTTACAATAACAATAATTTAAAAATACCCTTTTGTTTTATTCTTCTTTCCTGACATGACAGTTCAGAGCAGGACTGCGTGCTCTCAGCTAAGCTTCCAGCCATTTGTACAAAGGGTGTGTTTGTGCTGCTCCTGAGACAGGCTTGAGGAAAGACTTTCTGTGATTTGAAACCTGCTTCTCTCCTTCCATTCCCACTAAAGAAAGAAAGGAAAAGAAACGTCGTGGTTTGGGCCAAGCGAAGTCCTTTCGAACACATGAAAGACAGGGAAAGTGCTGAGCATGCAATCCCCGCTCCTTCTGAACAACCCAGGGGTGGGATGCTCACTTGGGATGGAATCTGGGCTGGTCCTGAGGTGAGCGTAGTCACAAACAAACAAGCAAATTAAAAACCTATTTACTGGAATTAGATTACTTATACCCGTATCATAGATTCTACCTTCCCATTCTCCATTTGGTTGAAGCGTTTCCAACAAGTTTCCTTCAGATTCAGCACAGGACGGGTCTTGGAGCAGCTTGGTCTGGTGGGAGGTGTCCCTGCCCATGGCAGAGGGTGGAACTGGATGATCTTTAAGGTCCCTTCCAACCCACACCATTCTATGATTAGGGTTTTTTTAGCAGCATGGAACACAAGACCTGTAGTTTCTAGCTTCAGCGGTTTGCTAGCTATGACTCTTCAGTTTTGTGGCGTACAGGCTATGAAAAATAACTCTGTCTTGGTGCCTAGGCTTTTCCCCCCATGAATCTTTTGCATCTTAAAAGCATAAGATACAGCTTTTGGACACATACCAAAATATATCTTAGAAAATGAGTAATTGTTTGCAATTAAGGCAACAAGTTGTTGAAATTGACTTATTGTATAAGATCACGCATAGCTCAAAATTGGAACAAAAGTATATTTTTCCTCTTCATGTATGTCAATATTATAATGAAATGAAGCCTCGAAGAATGTGAAATGGGTGTCCACGGGACTGTTTCTGAAGTTGTGCGGTCAGAAGTTTTGGTGAATAAACTAAGAATCAAGTTCTGGAATCAGGTGTCTAAAAACAAACCTGTCTTGCGCGTAAAATATGTATTAAATAAAAAGTTAATTTAAAAGTAATGTGGGTTATACACATGTGCAGGCAACGCAAGGACCTTTTGCCTCAGAACCTGGGTTGCAAACCCTTCTGCTTGTGCCTTTTCGGTCTTTTTTTCGGAGACAAACCTGGTGCAACTTCCTGAAGTCATTATTCTTTGCTTTAAAGAAAAAAAAAAAAGTGTTTTCTGGGGAGTTGCAGGTAATGTCTTCAGTTAGACTAAGAACTAAAAATAATTTAAATTTGAAAGTAATTGAAAACGAGCCCTTTTCAAATCTAGCATGTTGCTATGAATTCTTAGGCCAAATGATCAGGGAGGGGAGCCATAGGACGAGGGGGAATGGGTTTACACCGAAAGAGGGGAGATTTAGATGAGATCTGAGGAAGAAACTCTTCTCTCTGAGGGCGGTGAGCCCCTGGCCCAGGTTGCCCAGAGAAGCTGTGGCTGCCCCATCCCTGGAGGGGTTCAAGGCCAGGTTGGACGGGGCTTGGAGCAACCTGGGCTGGTGGGAGGTGTCCCTGTCCAGGGCAGGGGGTGGCACTGGGTGATCTTTAAGGTCCCTTCCAACCCAAACCATTCTGTGATTCTGTGATCTAAATAGAAGTGGTACAAGCCAGTCACATTGCTTCTAAAAGTTCAGCCTCCAAAATATACCAGTTAGGGCACTGCAATTAATTTTCTTCTTGCAAGTAGCCATTGTGCCTCATACCAGGATGGTGTTTGAATGTTAGTGTTGTCTGTGCCACTCCTGTTTGGAGGATGAACAGGGTATTTTTCTTTATAGCTCCCAGTTTGTTGCTTTTTGAGGTCTAGGTTTATTTAAAAAGACAAAGTACTTCTCTAATAAATTGTTTTTAAAAATCAAGTTTTGATACGTAACTCGATTGCTTTTGGAACTAAAAGGCGATGAGCTCCTTTTTTTTTACTTCGTTGATAATTCCGATGTGAGTGGTGTTCTGTTCCGGGTGGGCAGGGGTTGTTCTGGGTAGGTTTGGAGGAGGGTGAGGGAGGGGTGTCAAGCTCAAATCACACCACAAATTATTATGTTTTTATTAATCTGAAAGAGAATTGTCATTTCTACCATCTAGAAGTTAGCCAGATGGTGCCGTTTCTGTGTAATGCCCCTTTACCGGGCAGAGCAACTTTTGGAGGGTCTTAAAGGTGGGTAACTTTAAGGTTGTGGTACAATAGTTTCTAAACCTTGCTGTCTATGGTTTGTCAGTTGAAGTTTGCGTTAATCAGATGACCTAAAAGTGTTTGGGGCCATTAACTTTGTTTGAGTAACTGAACGGAAATCAAACGAGTGTCGGTACAGCAACTGTACAAGGCTGGGTGGGGATGGTGTAGATTATTGTGGTTTTGGGCATAACAACAAGATCTTTCATTGTCTGAAAGAAATAGAAGACGCTCCATAATCTAGAAGTTGGATGTCAGCATCCTAGCCTGTATCAGGAATAGTGTGGTGAGCCGGACTAGGGAAGTGATCATCCCCCTGTCCTCGGCACTGGTGAGGCCCCACCTCGAGTGCTGTCTTCAGTTTTGGGCCCCTCGCTACAAGAAGGACACTGAGGTGTTGGAGCGTGTCCAGAGAAGGGCTACAAAGCTGGTGAGGGGTCTGGAGGACAAACCTTATGAGGAACGACTGAGGGAGCTGGGGTTGTTTAGCCTGGAGAAGAGGAGGCTGAGGGGAGACCTTATCACCCTCTACAACTACCTGAAAGGAGGGTGTAGAGAGATGGGGGTTGACCTCTTCTCCCTGGTGACAAGTGATAGGACAAGAGGAAATGGGTTCAAGTTACGTCAGGGGAGGTTTATGTTGGATATTAGGAAACATTTTTTCACTGAAAGGGTTATTAAGCATTGTAATAGGCTGCCCAGGGAGGTGGTGGATTCACCATCCCTGGAGGTGTTTAAAAAAAGGGTAGATGGGGCACCTAGGGACATGGTTTAGAAGTGGCTTTTGTCAGGGTAGGTTAATGGTTGGACTTGATGATCTTAAAGGTCCCTTCCAATCTCAGCAATTCTATGATTCTATGAATAAGATTGTGTGCACTTTAAAAGAGCTTACGTTTTTTTTTTTCCTCTTTCTGAGCTGCACTACTTGTATGTTATTCATTTTTTTTTTTTTTTTTTACTCTAGCAGAGAGGAGAGGTACCTAGTATGAGCATGGAATAAGATTACTTGTATTTGTGTACCGTTATAGGTGGAGAGCACACGTACATGCGTATGTCTGAAGGGTACCACCTGTGGAGATGCGCTGCTAGTTCTCATCTGTGACATTATTTTGATAGTATTTGAGTTATCAACCTATCCAAAAGGATGAAAGCCTGAAAGCCCCATGTATTAACATGCATTGCTTTTGTATTGTTGCACTATATATTTCTGGAATTCTATATTTTGGAGAGAGAGATTGTCGGTTTGGGGGTTTTGGTTGGTTGGTTGGTTGGTTGGTTTTTTCAGTTATTTCAAAGCATCTTAGAAATGCTGGTTTAAGGGATGTAGGTCATTCTGTCCAGCCTCATACTGGGAGTAGGACTATTGCCAACACTAGGCCAGATTAACTATGGTTTTGTCTAATCAAGTCTATAAAAGCTTTAAGGGTGGAGATTCCACAACCTCCAGCACTATGACACCCTCCTAGTGAAAAGTCATCATGACATAAAAGAACACTTTCCTAGAAGAAAGCTTTCATAGAAGAAAGCTTTTCCTTTCCTGTCATAGAAGAAAGGTTCCTTTATGGACTTCCACACTACTGTGGCTGTTCTCCTTTATTTTCTGTTGTAACTATGAAGATTTTAGCTTCGTCATCTTCATATACGTCCTTCAAGGAAGTTGTTAGGTTGTTACATAGCCTCCTGTCCACCTGACTGAACAAGGCGAGTTCCCTCTCCCTCCCTCTCCCTTCAGAAGTCATGTGCTCTGAGCCCCAACTTCTCCATCTTCTCCACATCCCTCTTGAACAGTGGGGTCCGAAGTTGGACATAGTATTTTGGGTGTGACGTCACTAGCACGGAGTAGAGGAGTTTACTACCTTTCCTCAATCTGCTAACATCTGCTGGCCATGATTTTTTTGTTTGGTTGGTTATGGTGTTTGGGTGGGTTTTATTTGTTGGTTGGTTGGTTTTTTCCAGGACTGCTACTCGGTCTCTCACTTCAGAGCCTGTGCTGACACATGAGGCTGTTTCATCACAGGTGCAGAAATTTTCACTTCTTGCAGAATTTCCTGATGTTTCTGTTAGTTCAGCTCCTATGAACCCCTGTGGATTTAGGTTCTTCTGCTAGTTATCAACCACTTTCCCTAATTTGCTACCTTTTGGAAATTGCTCAAGGTGCATTTTTTTTTATCATCCAGGTCACTTATAAGGATCCTGGTCAGTAATGCCCCAGGATCAGCTGCTGGGATGCCCCGCTTTCTGCTGGCTGCCAACCCAATGCAAACCTTGGTAGTCCAGCCATTTTTCAATGCGTCCGTCTCTTCCTCCAGTTCATATTTCCTCAATTACCAAATGAGAATGCTGTTGCCACAGCATCAAAAGTGTTACTAAAGTCGAGGCGTGTTACTTAGGGGGCTCTCCTGCCATCCATAGAAGGCAGTCAAGTTGGTGTTGTGTGTGTGACATGTCTTTGGTTAAACACAGGTTGACTGTTCCCAATTATCTTCTTGTCCCTCATGCATTTGGAAATTGATTCCAAGAGGATGCACTTCGTAATCTTCCCGGGGACTGATTTCTCTGTTCAGAGCTGATGATAAATACATCAGTTGAGCAATCATTCGCAAAATTAATATGTGGTACCTTGAAAATCTAGGTCCCATCATAATATTAGCATATATTATATTGCTGGTAGTAAATTAGCCACCTTTGTGCTGCTGATTGGTGGCACAATAGCGGGAGAATATGTTTAGCTTTTCAAGGAATGATCTACTAGTTTAGTTCCAGCTTCTGCACAGTTGGGACTGATAAAGCTTAATTTCTGCCTTACATTTAAGGCAGATTTCCAGATGAAGGTCTTTGTACAGATAGGAAATAAAGCTTCCAAGAAAAGGGAATGAAACCGTTATCATAGTAAAGGTTACCATTGCTCTAATTGTAATTCACGTCCAATAATGAACACCTTGTTCAATAATATTTAATTCAAATCATGATGCTGAATATGGAATTACATATTGAGAGAATTCATTAGAAGTTTTTAAAGTAAGCTGAATAAATGTGCCTCAGAGAATATATTTGATGAATCTGTAAAAGTATTTAAATTAGATCTGTAAAGTATTATGAAAAATCGACAAGGGATGCGTAATTAGGTGAATAAGCTGTTCGAGGCCAGGAGCTTTTGAGCATTTATTGTACAGCGCTTTCTTTTATACTCTCTATGCAAAACAGGTGAATGGCAATAAAATAGCACTATGCAAAGTTTAAAAGAAACTAAGCAGAGATGAGAGCTTGAACTGTAAAAAATAAAAATAAAAACCAAAATTCCCTCATAATTACTTTTCCGGTCTTTGCCTACACATTACTACTATAACACTGAACTATTTAAATGTAGGACAAATGATTCCTTAATTGTGTGCAGTTTTATAAAGCATATCATTTATCGGCCTTTTGAGGTAGCCCATTCATAATCTGGTTGTCTTTTCCTGAAGTTCTCCTGGCCTTTCTGAATCAAGAAAAAATATATAAATGTAATGGTGCTGGAGCGAGTGCAGAGGAGGGCAACGAAGCTGATGAAGGGCCCCGAGAATAAATCTTATGAGGAGCGACTGAAGGAGCTGGGACTGTTTAGTTTGAGGAAGAGGAGGCTGAGGGGAGACCTCATCACTCTCTACAACTACTTGAAAGGACATTGTAGAGAGGATGGTTCTGGTCTCTTCTCACAGGTAATTAGCAATAGAGCAAGAGGGAATGGGTTCAAGCTGCAGCAGGGGAGGTTTAGGCTGGACATTAGGAAAAAATTCTTCACAGAAAGAGTGGTCAGACCCTGGAATAGGCTGCCCAGGGAGGTGGTGGAGTCACCATCCCTGAATGTGTTTAAGAGTCGTTTAGATGCGGTGTTGGGGGATACGGTGCAGGGGAGAACTTTGTCGAGTGGGGTTGATGGTTGGACTCAATGATCCCCAGGGTCTTTTCCAACCTGAATGATTCTATGATTCTATGGTTATAATACCTTTAGTGGGAGCATTGTTACCTGTAACTATACACCATTTTAAGAAGGCTATTTTCATTTTTGCACACTTCATGTGGTATTTTTTACGTGTGCCAGAGATACATTTGCAATAGTTGGTAAAGTATGATGCATATATATTTTTTTTTTTTCAGGGTGTTAGTGGATGTCATGAGACTTGCTACTTATCTCTTCTTTCCCACTTTTTCTGATAGGTTTGCAACTGAAGGTGTATCTACATACAGTTACTATAATATTGGAGCCTGAGTAGGCACAAATAAGCTAACCTCATGCTCATTAATACACACCACGTAGGCTACAGCACAGGGGTTCACCTGTCTTTC
Source organism: Sterna hirundo (assembly GCA_009819605.1). Classification (NCBI taxonomy): domain Eukaryota; kingdom Metazoa; phylum Chordata; class Aves; order Charadriiformes; family Laridae; genus Sterna; species Sterna hirundo. Next base: position 4,454,450 of record CM020441.1, read on the forward strand.
AGTACTGAGCATCTTTGCTAGGACCATATGCCATATCCTTTGCTGCCCCTTTTTCTCAGTCTTTGCTAGCTAGAAAAAGGTCAGATTTTGTTCCTACCAACGTGGAGTCTTACCTGCTAACTCGAATAGAGACGGAGCTCGAGACCTTTCCTCCTATTTTTGTTCACGCCTGTCCATATTTTGTTTTCCGTGCTGCCAAAATACATTGTTAGAACTCGGGGACTATAAGCAATTATATCAGTCATAGCATTTGTGGGTCTAGTTATTTTTCAAATAAAGAACAGCTGAAAATACATACATGTATTAAACTGTGAAGCCTGAAGGTCTGGATGTTAATTTTTTCCTCCTGTAAATGCATTTTTGCAACTGTTTTATTAGTGAGATGTACTTGTTTTTCCAATGGCTATTACCTCGTAGTCTGTGTCAGCAGACTTAAAAGCAAAACCAGCAAAGTTTGGAGTGTAAAATCTCTGCCTAGAGATAAGTCACTATTAACAGATTATCAGCAAAATGCATCTGAAGACTTTCCCCGGGCCAGACCATACCTACGCTTCTCCGGGTGGGAAAGGTTGTTCTAATCTTAAAATCCCGTCGTTCCCTAGGGAGCCACTCCTCCTGCCTTTCATGCACCAGAGGTAACAATCCACCTGCCTCCGTGAATCAGCAGTAGCCACTTAACCTCTTCTCAGCAGGAGAAGCACCTGTGAACAGCATGGGGTATTGCTGGGAAAATTATGAGCCTGCTAGCTTATATGTTAACAGTGATTAATATTTGGTATTACTGTTTCAATGTGTAGGAGGCATTACCGCTATTGAAAAACTGCCTTAACTCCAGCTGCTGTTCCTACAGAGATCACTCTCATTTAGACGATGCAGTTATGCGGCGCTTCTACCAAGAAAGGCATCGGAAGCATCATTCAGGGCTTAGAAAACAGAGACGCGGTTAAAATACTAAATGTTATAGTTATTAAAAAAAAATTACTTTACATACCATCTTTGTGAAATGTTAAAAGTAAGGGTTTTCTCTTCTAAAGCGTGTGTGCGGAGGTGGGGGCGTTAATACTTGTCTACTTTTGCAGAGATTGAAGTTTGGTGATAGGCTATGGAAATACTTCCTTTAGTTTCAGGAATATAAGCACACTAAGATCCTGAGAACACAGTAGTTTTCTCTGTTTTCATCATAACCAGTCATTTTCCTTCACTAAAATATAGCACTGCTGTTTCCTTAAGTATTATATTTGATGTAAGCACATCAGGTGCCTGGACAGCTTGGTCGTTATTTTACAAATCAGTTGCATGTTGCCATTGATCCACCCAGGTACGAGGTACAATTAGTTTGACTGAACAGTTTCTAAACTGTATGTAGCAAGCAGAAGCCATGAAAATATATCCAAGATTTGTTTTTTCTTTACCCTTTAGGATAACACCGTGAGCCCTTCTACTGGGATTTTAATATCTGCACCAGAAAATACTATCAAAACTTAAAAAACCCCACAAAACTCGAATTGTGTCTATCCTTATTATATCTACGAAAAGATAGAATTATGATTTAATCAAGCTTCAAAATGATTTCATTAATTTGACATGGATGCCTTAAGAGGGCTTTAGTTCAAACAAAAACAAAACAGTGATGAATATTTACATTTTAATTGTTGTAGCAAGCTACTGCTGATTCTTTGCCAAACCTTTTTTTCTCCTTATTTGTAAGTGCAACTAACTTGGGTTTGTTCTTTTTTGTGTATACAATCGCTTCAAACGCACACCAGAATGTAATATTCATTCACTTTCCTTTTTGTTTATTCCCCCTTTTTTGCCTCTAATATCCATAGCACTAGGCAGGTCTGCATCACCTCCTCTCATCCTTCCCTTAAGTCTTCACTAGCTTCATATTTTGCTATCGTATTAAATAGTAATATAGTCTTATTATTATCTGGAATATCCTGTAAGCACTAAAAAAAAAAAAAAAGTCATGATTTAATTGAGTATCTACCTATTTAAAATGATACAAAAATCTTTTGTCTGATTCCTACTTTCTTGTTATAAAAAACCCTACATCCATGTTAATCAGCAAGACCATTTTTAGATATTATCGCTTTTTTTTTTTTAAAGGCCATCATGCACCAGCTTTGCAACGTGGCAGGCTGATTTGGTTTTCCCCCATGAATCTCCATTCCAGATTCGGTTGGCTACCAGAGACAGAATTATTCTAACACATGGACATTTCCTGGTACTTCTGACATGGATATCTTCTTTGATTGGCAGTCTAGAAGCATGCCTCTCCTTTTATCGGGTATCGTGCATAGACTGCAGGGATTGGGGGGGTTGTAATGTGAAGAAACAACAGCAAATCTATCACAGTTTTAATAAATGAGAAGTGGCAGTAGCATTTTTAATGATTACAGGAGCTGAGGACGAATGAGTATTTGCAGTGCCCGTGGACCCGACCATACCCTGTGAGGGGTACCGGTCAGGGGATGGATGCGGTCCTGATTTCAACCTTGTTGAAATGCCCTGGTTCCTTAATCTTCCATGACTTTGTTTAAGCCCGCGCTTCTGGAAAATGTCTGCACTTTGGAAGTGTGGTTTTTTTTTTTTTTTTTTTCTCTTTTTGTAGTGTACTCAGTGAAAGAACCAACAAATTAAAGGAATCCGCTGCCAGTACAGACATCCGTGATCTATCAGCTTGCCATGGTTTCAGCTGGGATAGAGTTAACTTTTTGTACTGGTGCGGTGCTGTGTTTTGGATTTGGGATGGGAATAGTGTGATAGGGCACTGCTGGTTTGGGTTGTTGCCGAGCATTCAAGGCCTTTTCTGCTCCTCACCCCACCCCACCAGGAGCAGGCTGGGGGGGCACAAGAAGTTGGGAGGGGACACAGCCGGGACAGCTGACCCCAACTGACCACAGGGATGTTCCATGCCGTGGGATGTCATGCTCAGTGTATGAAGCTGGGGGAAGAAGAAGGAAGGGGGGGACGTTGGGAGTGATGGTGTTTGTCTTCCCAAGTCACCATTAGGCGTGATGGAGACCGGCTTTCCTGGAGGTGGCTGAGCACCTGCCTGCCCGTGGGAAGCAGGGAATGAATTCCTTGCTTTGCTTTGCTTGCGTGCGTGGCTTTTGCTCTACCTATTAAAATGTCTTTATCTCAACCCACCTGTTTTCTCACTTACTCTTCCGATTCTCTCACCCATCCCAATGCGGGGGTGAGTGAGTGGCTGCGTGGTCCTATCTGCTGGCTGGGGTTAAACCATGACACAGCTGATGAACTTCTGGCCACCCTGCAGCTTCTAAATATGTGTAAGATGTAAAACCTAGACAATTTCTAGGTATTTATTTAAGAGGAAAAGTAATAGTGCAAGGTGTAGTGCAAACTTCGCACTTTGGCATCTGGAAGAAAACATGCTGTAGCCCTTTATTGCAGTTTTACACACCAGTGAACAGGAAGAGAGATTCCAAAAATGGAAACCCAAATAACCCTAAAACCCCTTCTAATAATTTGAAACAGCTAAAGTATGTTTTCTTATAACATCAATACTTGGCGAAGGAATATAGTCTGCCAGAGTGGCTAGACAAAGCAGTAGATTTTATTCCGTGTTGGTTTATAGAGCATAAATTCAGCATGTGCTTTTAGATTGTTTGATGGGGTGATTTCTAACAAAGCCTGCTGTCTGGCTAGGAGTAGAGCAGCTTTTAGGGAAAGGAGGGAAATGGGTACTTTATGAGTAATTAAACATATATTATAACCAAGAAAGTATCCAGTTGTGCCTCAGCTTGTTATGACTTGTCTTTTGGTTCTTTTTGTAAAAAGTACTCACCATTTTTCTATTTCACAACTGAGTTTTTCTCAAAGCTACAGTCCATTTGTAGCTATATTGAAAATATATAAATCTCAAAAATGCATCTTTTTGTATGAAATGTCACTAAAAATTAAGCTGCTGCTGCAGTAAAAGATCGTTGGTCATTGCCCATTACTTTTCTGCTACCACTTGTAGGTTTTAGATATTCCAGTTATATTGCACTCTGTTAGCCTGGAGGTGGCAATGATGTGGATCTAGTTTTAAAATCATCGTATTTAAAATTATTCTACTCTTCTCTGCCAACATTTCTTGAAAAACAGGAGGGGAAGAAAAGGGAAAATGACCATTTTTAACAGAAAATGTTAATTTTTCACTAATTTTTCCTAATAAAGACAAATAAAGTCATTTTGTGTAGCATCAAGGCTTTGCTAGGGCTTAATTTTGGTGGGATTTTCCATAAAGGGAAAAGGTGACATTAAGGAAAAAACCAAACCACACCCTTGCGTTCCAGTTTGTTTGCTTCCAAACTTTAATTACGGCTAGTGAATAAAAGCGAGGATCAGTAAGGTTCTCCGGTTCAGTTCTTTGGCTTCTTTCTTTGGGTGTAACTGCCTAAAAACCTTTAAAGAAGCTCTTTTCCATGGAGCTTACTGAAAGGGGTTAAGCTGTTATCTCTTCAAAGGGTTGGTTTTTTTTTCTAAGAAACTTGGGACAGATAAATGCAGATCTTAGTGGCTCCCTGTGTAAAACAGGTGTTCATCACTGTGTAATTTCCCTTGGTGATACGTAATATTACTACAATAAATATGGAATATATACGTACTCATAAGCACTGTTTGCCTGTGTGCTGCTAATTAATTTCTTATGCATAGATGCTCTTGAAACGTGCTCTAGGAATTGTGGTTTGTGACTTTTGTCATCCTATTGTGTCTTAAATATTTTGCATATTTTGTCATTATATGGAGTATTTATTCCTCCAGCAGAAGTGTCACCAGTTTCCAGCCAAGAACAATGAAATTCAGTTATTATTCATAGTGAGACGGATTATCATAAAGGCAACGCTTTTTTCTTAAATAGGAAGGAATGAATTTTAATTGTAAAGTTACTGCCTGGCAATGTATATATGTATCGTACAAACACAACTCAGGTACATAATTTTATAAAATATGTGATTCTGTTCAGTTTACTTCCAGCGCCGCACGGTGAATGTACACAGACTTCATTCTGATGCTCACGTCGGGTCAGTTTAATACGAATTTAACTGTAGTAAATAGCTGACTGGGAAAAGCATTTCTTTAAATCTATGGTAGTTTTGGAAAAAAAAAACTCCTATGAGTGCAAGCTGTTTGCACGCACAATGAAACACATGATTTTGGTTCCCATAAGCACTTGTACCCTAGCTTCTTTCATTTATTTTTAGCTAAGATGGGAAGGAGGTTTTGCTCATCCTAGTGTCATCGCAGTCCTTTTATTTCTTATTAGCATTATAAGGTTGCAAACGTTTGGAAGTCCTATCCAGTGAAGCATCGAACTCTCTGCACCTTTAGCACCCGTTAATAAGGTTACTCATCTTCTGTCTTTCCCATCGGTCTAAATCCTGACATCAGGGCAGTCATTGATAGACCGGGACGTTGTCAGGTTGCATCAGTTCAACGTGATCTTGGCTAAATTGTAATGCGTTTTCAGCTAGAAATATGTTTGTTTAAAGGAAGATGATTCTACAAAGTTTAGAATGGAGGATCATCTTAAGTTTAGCTTGCTGAATTAGCCCTTCGTCTCGCTAAGGCAAGTGAAATGTGTCACTCAGCCTTTAAGACCTACTCTCCCTTTTCTGCGTTATACAGTAGCTCGTATGTCACGGCGCCAAGGAAGAACATACAAAATAGTGTCATTGTCAAAGTGGCCGATTTCCTCTGGCTTTGTTCTCTTGCCATTTATTAGCCCTGTCAAAATAGGGCGTAATATATTTTAAAGGAATGTTTTCTGATCATAAAACTGGTAAGAATAATATAGTTGCTTTACTGTCTGTAGGGAAGCATTCCTCTCAGACACGGCGTGGGGACTGGATTCAAAATACTGCTGGTTAGCAATTTACAGGCGTCGAGATGAGGAACCTATTTCCCAGCAAAATTTAGTTGCAAATGCTCTCAGACAGTCCTGAACTAAGCGTGAAAACAAACTAGGGCAGAGGATACAACCACACCGAGCCAGCCTTTCACCTCCTTTTTATAGGAGACGGGAATCCTGGGCTCTTTCTCAAATACACAGGGATAACCAAAGACTGAAGAACGTCTAAATAATATATAGTTTATTTGGAGAGGCATTCCCAGGTGGTTAAATTTGCAAGCTCATTCAGATGTGAGCAGGAGGATATGAGCTGCGTGAAGACATTACAGCAATAAAACTTCCTTAATGTCTAACAGTGTTGGCTAAATGATTTTTGAGCATGATGGGAAATACACGTCTAATCGTTACTCTGGGAAAATTTGTGTTGGGCCAAGAAAAAAGAAAGTGAGCAAGCCTATTAAAATATCCGCAACAAGAAGCATGCGAAAGCATGTAACGTAACTATTTGATTTGAAATTGAAGTCTTGAAGAGAATAATGTGCTGAAACTCTAATGCAACTGGGGGGGGGGGGGGTGGTGGTTTTTAAAAATTCATCAGGCACTCAAAGAAGAATCAGCAGCCGTCTCTTCAATTCGAAGTGTTTGCATTTTATACAAATTATTTTTGCACTGGTACCACATGCTTTTCACAGCTGAGGTTGAAAAACATAAAAAGATTAAGAACTTGTTCTGCAGAGCTGTTTGAGTGAATTCAACGCTCGTAAAACTGGAAAACAGAACCTTTAACTAAAGGTCAGATAGATGGCGTAATATTAGGACTTTATAACTTCCTTGTGCAATCCGAACACTATCCGATTGGAAGTAATAAAATTTACATGCCTACTTAGCTCCTAGTAACTTTGAGTTACCAAGAGAAGCTGCGCTTAATTACAGGTTTGCTAACGATCTCTGTAACCCTGATCCGGATCCACACACTTTCGATGAATTCAGAAGAGCATAGCTGATAAAATGCTTCACGATCGTTCAACCCAGCAAGAGCCAGTGCTGTATCTGCTACTACCAACCCTTACTTCATGGATAAAGATTTGTCTTTAATAACAATAAGCATCGTTCTGTTTTAAGTATTTGCTACAAAAGCAGAACACCAGACACCCAGAACTGGCACTTGCTTAGGGATACATCGACACATCTCCAAATCCATACATTAGGTAAAGAAAGGGAGTAAAATGAAAAAGGTGTTAGCCCTAAATTATATATGAAGTCCAGCTGACTGGACTTCATGGCAACACAGAAATTTCTGCTAATCTAGAAAACTCTTTCTTCTCCAGCAGAAAACAGAAACGACGACAGATATCTTTAGAGATGACGGTAAATAAATTAATTATCTATGTTTAGCAGTTACAACAGTGTGTGTGTTCTGATAAACAGGCAGTGCGTAGCGAGTTTGTTGCAACACCGGCGGATGCTGATTAGATGGTGACGGATAAAATAAATTTATCCATAAAGTTGTGTGGTACCTATGCAGTTTGTAGCAAATAACTTAGCGGGTGCGCCGTGTATTCCTGCATGCTGGAACCCATTTCTTGTTGAAGATGACAAGACTCAAAAAAAAAAAAAAAAAAAAGAAAAAAAAAAAAGTAAAACTCGCCCCTGGGCTGAAAGAACGTGAAATGGCATCTGTGCTTTTGAAAGTTCACAAAATTCTAGCCGTTAAGGAGAGCCACTATTTTTTGTCTATTCTTGAGAAAGAAGCAAAATGGGAAGAAGCTTCAAATTTATTTTACTATATGACAACACTGTGTGGTTACGGGCACAGGCAGACCAGTTTCTAAGAGTTTTTCCTTTTTTTCCCCAAACACAGTTTACGCTTTAGAAGTATTTGAAACTAACTTTAAAGGAAGTTGCTGACCAGCAGTTTTATGACTTGATTTGTTTTAAAGCCTAAATGGCTTAGGGAAATGTTTTACAGAAGATATAATCCATCCACATGGAACAAAGCCTGGAAAATGAGGTGGCATAAACCTAAAACACAAAATACATTCTCATGACTTTGCACTTAAGCTGTTGCTTACTGAACTAATTTAGCAGTGGCTATATATTGTTTATCGCCGATAACTACACTTTCTGGAAGTTGGGAAATGTTTTAAAAGTGCCTTATTCAAAAGCCTGTATTAATAATGTCTTTGATCTGGTTGTTAGATACAGGGCTTTGATCAGGATGTGGAATATCTGCGAAGCGAGTAACAGTGCTAGTGTCTTTCCTTGTGTAACCACTTTGTCAGCAGTGCTGGAAAATTATATTTATTTGTCCTGTTGATTCCTCCTTTTAGAAGTTGATTCAAAATTACTTCACTAATGCCTTTACCATTTTGCCCTCGGACACAGAAACTTACAGACCTCTAGGCAAGGGAGGAGATTTTGGAGTGCTTTGTAACTTTTTGCTTTTCACAAACGATTTTGAGTATATTTTTAAATACTAACTGGGTAAAAAAAGTAGTTACCAATGCAGCTTTTTGTGGAATCAGAGCTCCTAAATCTGAGCAAAGTCAGCGTAGATTTTACATCAATATCACATATTTACAAATTGAGTCCTGTCCATTATAGATGTACATCTATGTATATATTTCCACCGCTTTTTACGTACTGATGTACTTAGTGTTGGAATGATGTTGGGGGAAATATTAAGTATGGAGAAGTGGCGACTTACTTGAAAGCAGCATGAAACAGTTTCCCTCTGTTGACATGTCCTATGATAAAAAAGTTTTTTGAAATAGTCTGCTAGATGTTTTTCTTAATTTGGTAGTTACTTGATTTCCGGGGGGGCTGGGATGATTATTAGTAAATAATCAAGGACTGAGAAGGGAATTGAGGGGGGTCAGATCCCTAGATAAATCTTTCATGGAAAGACAGCTAGAACATGGTGGGATAGCGGGCAACAGAAGTTACAAAACCTGGACCAGTTGAGGTATCATCAATTTGATTATCTGTCTTGACTATTCAGTTGGGCTATTGGTCTTCCTTACTTTCTTTCGTAAAAATGGATATAACCATTTTAAAATCATTTTAATGGGCTGGTGTGCAATTGTTTAATTTAATTACATTGAAAAGTTCAATATGTTGTATTAAAAGCTTTGATATTTATATTGATTTGTGTTGATAGAAAGACCGTTGTATTTCTTGCGCGTTTTCAGTAGCATACTCAGGGACAAAACAAGCCGGTTTTGCATAAGCCTAAGTGAACTGATATGTAAGAGTTTATTATTGACGACTGGCAAAGAAAATCACACATCTGTTATGTCGCAAACACTTAATTCTTTGTGCATGTTCTTGAGCAACATATTCCGTATTTAATGCGCATAAAGCACTTCTTTTAGTGCTTACTTTATTACAAATACGGAGAGCATCTTAGAGGTATTGTAGTGATTTAACCCCAGCTGGCAACTAAGCACCACGGAGCCGCTCGCTTACCTCCCTCCCGGTGGATAGGAGAGAGAATTAGGAGGGCAAAAGTGAGAAAACTTGTGGGTTGAGATTAAAACAGTTTAATAATTAAAAAGAAATAATAGTAATAATAATAAATTGTAAGGGAAAGAGAAAAAAAGGATAAGAGAGCAAAAAATAACACCCAAGAAAAGACAAGTGATGCAATTGAAAACAATTGCTCACCACCAACTGACTGATGGCCCCTGAGCAGCAGCGCCCCTGCCAACACCCCCCCTAGTTTTACTGTTGAGCATCACGTCATATAGTGTGGGACATCCCGGTGGTCGGTTGGGGATGTCTGTCTGTCCCAGCTGTGTCCCCTCCCAATTTCTTGTGCCCCCTCCCCCCCAGCCTGCTCTCTGGTGGGGCGGTGTGAGGAGCAGAAAAGGCCTTGATGCTGCATAAGAGCTAAAACATCCCTGTGTTATCAACACTGGTTTCATCCCAAATCTAAAACCAGCTACTATGAAGAAAAGTAACTCTGTCATAGCCAAAACCAGTACGGGTATCTATCAAAACCCCCACTGTGATCAAAACAACCCACCCAGAAGTCAGCTTTTATGCTACCGATGACCAATCCGTTTGGAAGGACTGACTGCAGCACTCCTAGGGCTCAGCCTCGATTAGTCAGATTTTGGGGTTAAGTAAGATGTAAACCGTGTTTGAAAGTAAATTGAAAAAGCTGAAACGTAAATCTATTAGCTGCCTTTATTCTTTAGAAGCCAAATTGTTTTGGGGGTTTCTTAGAAAATGCATAACCACTGAATCTAGAACCTCCTCGAAAAATATATCGCTGCATTGCAAAGTCAGTAAAATGAGGTATGGATCTGTTTCTCTTAATTCTTTGATTGAAACTGGTTTCCTTTGAACATAAAATGTTTGGTTTGTATTGTTTGAAATTCGAAATTATTATTTTTTTTAAATATATCTTGAAAGAGGTCATGCTCCATATCCATATAGCCTTCTTGTTCTAAGTCTTTTATTTTGGGCTCCCGTTTGTTTTATAGAATCATAGAATGGTTTGGGTTGGAAGGGACCTTAAAGACCATCTAGTTCCAACCCCGCTGCCCTGGGCAGGGACACCTCCCACTAGACCAGGTTCCTCAGTAATTATTCTAAGTTTAAAAACTGCTTTGTCTCAGACGTGCAGTTGTCTTAGTACGTCATGAATGGGTGACATAGTTATTTCATTGGTAAGTCCTGGACTGTTTGAGGTCCAAATGTTTTAAACAATTAATGAAAGGAGTAAACAAAAGCTCCATAAAATCTGGAATACGTTATAATTTGTCGGTTGTCCTTATTTCAAATATGCAGGGGCTATTTTCAAAATAACTAGAGAAGAGGATGATTAGTTATCTGTAATAAAAATACAAGGCATGTTAATGTGTGCAATCAACATGGCAACATGAAATAACTATTTGGTTATATTATTTGGTTAAACAAATAACTATTTCGTTATATTATTTGGTTAACAAAATAACTATTTGGTTATATTATTTGGTTCTAGTAATTAGGGTTACCTGGAAAAATGAGTCAGTAATGTATTCTCTGGTCATTTAAAGCACAAAATTTCTCATGAAAGAATGACATAAAATGTATAATTGTGTGTTTAAAAAATAGATATATTCAGCGAAACAGTGATGTTTGTAACTCAATATTTATATTCATATCGATTATCTCGGTACTATTTAGAATTGATGTAACCAAATTGCTATTTGCTTACGTATCACTGTTGCCTTTTTCGGACATATCTACGCATATGGGTAAATTTCAAGAAGATTTCGCAATTGTAGCGACTTCCACGAGGTGGTGCTCAAGCAATAAATTTCAAGCTGATAATGTAGTGCGTGTGACTGTTAACAAGCTGAATTTGAAAATATGGCTGTCAAACAGATGTTCTTCTCTTTGATGCTGTATCTAACGTAAGGTGGGAATGAGGAGGTCAGGAAAGCTAATGAATTTCTGATGTGGCGGAAAAGTTATTTCTCCTTGCCCAAAAGACAGAAATGCCATTATTTTATTTATTTTTTTTTTACAGCATAATACCAGGAGTTTGTGTCCGTTTTGACAGGGAATTCTCATAATCCTTTTCATAGCTCATAGTTTTGTTGTTATTTCTGTGCTGGCCACTTCTGGTTAGGAGTAAAGGAACTAGCATTCATAAAGAGATTATAGCAGTTGCTCTAAGCAAAATGTTAGGGAGTTCAATAGATTTAAATAAATCTGTCACAGAGAAGTACACTGGACGCTGATTCACTGATCATTCAACAGTAAATAAAAAATGTAGACAGTAGGATAATGCAGAGAGGCAGGTGATGTGAGAGAATGGCAATGACTATAAACAAAGCAGACAGTCTGGCATAAGTGTTTTTCCCACTTTGATCAAGTAGAGCATCCTTAGCTGTTTTGCTTGCCAAAGTGCTGCATCTGGGTTTTTTTTTTTTTTTTTTAACATCCTCTGCAAACCCCTTATTCATCTCCTCCTTCAAATTATACAGACCATTTATAATTTAAAGTTCACTGCGAGTACCGCTGAAGAAGAGTCAATAATTAACGTTGCAAGCTTTGTTGTTGTTGTTTTTTCATTCTTAACCATCAAAATGGCAAGAACCGTATCCACGATGAAAGCTTGTTTCTTCCTCTTCCCCCCCTTTTGTTTCTTTTTTTTTTTTTTTTTGGTTGGTTGGTTTGTTGCTTGGTTTTTTGTTTTTTTTTTTTTCTTTTCTTTTTAACTTGTGGCCTTTTTTTTTTTTTTCTATATTTTTTTTTCAAACTTAACTGATCGACACACATTCTACCAAAAGCACCAACGGCCTTACCTCTACTGCAAGCATTGCTCTTGGCCAGCTGCTGTGCTCAACTTCGTATAACAGCCACAGTTCTGGTAATATTTTTTTTTTTCCTTGTAACAATAGTAACACATTTAAAATATAATGTGCTTTCTTTTTTGTTCATTGCTTCTAATCTCAGGGATGTAAAATACCATTTGCACACCCTTCTGGAAAGAAAACTGTTTTTAAAGAGCAAACAGGTCTCTCCTAGTTATTTTACTTTCTGACAGCTGATAGAGCAGCAATCATCCCATTTGAATAAACTTGAAGGGTCTGTGAATAAGGAAGTCTCATACACTTCGTTATGCAGCCGGTTGGGAGTAAAGTGATGACAGATCTGTGAAAAACAAATCAACCTTCCCCTTCTACTTTTCTTTAGATATTGCACATGGAGGCTGCCTGCTCCTGCAAGGTGTTTAGTCACCAAACTCCTACCCACATATGTTTGAGGAGCTGAGCCCAAGTTCATTGATGGTCCATTTTATAGATATTTGGTTCAGCCAATTAGAAAGAACGCAGTCGTTCGCAAGATTTCTGTCTGCGTTCAGATGTTGGGCACTTTCTTTGTTAGAACCAATTTGCATCCCCTATGTAGGTTTTACTTTTATTACCAAATTATGTCTGTTTATTCCCTAGATCTTAGTATAGGTGCATTTAATAATGATTTTTGGTTTGGCTGGAAAAATCACTTCTGCTAGTGACTAAACTGAAATACTCTTTGGGGTTTTTTTTCTTTCTTTTCATTATTTTCTAACTTATATTTACAGTAACTATTGACAAACAAAATTGATTAACTGTTTAGCTACTGATCAGTGCATGGAAGAAGGAACAGAGCAAAAAATATAGTTTAATATCTTTGTAATCCATTGTGAATTCTCTATAAACATCCATTATATGTGTAATGCTACCTCGCTTGTCCGTAGCGTTTGGGAATAGCGCTTGTTCTCTCCTGTTAAGAGGCTGGTTAACGTTCGTCGTTCTGCGCCTCCGTGATTCTTTTTGTCTTGGAGACGCGGTAGCGGGAGGAGCAGATTTTATAAATGCACTTTCATTATAACTAATGGAAGTTTGAGGGCCTTTGCTATTTAGATTTCTTTCACGACCGTCTTTGTTACTCTTTGACGGGGCTGTAGATGTGCACTCTTGTGGCTGAGGGAGCAATATGGACTGTCTGTGAGGAAATTAATTTCGTCAGGACTCTCCTCTCTAGTACTGCCTTGTTCTGCCTTCTAATTCCACAGCACTGTACAAAGGTAGAATTACAGTTTTCCCACCGGTACTGTTAAATTGCTTCATTACAGGCTCCTTTGCATCTTTCAACATTTTAACACCTCAAGAAATGGTTTCTTTCACTTATTACCCCGTGCTCGGCGTAAACTGCCTTCACGTTTGCTTTTGACTGTTTCAACTTTGTGTGTTTGTATTTTCTTCCATCCTTTTCCGTCTGCCTTTGACATCCTGCCAGTTGAAAACTAATTAAAATGCCGAGTTGAAGCATACGCAAAGTTTACTCGGCAGCCGTCTCCCCGGGGCTGGCAAAGGCTGCGTGTGGATATGGGCTTCGAGCACAACCCAGCGCGAACTCGAGCCCCTCTTTCGGTCATCTCAGAGCGCTGCGGTACAAAGCCGGTAGCTTTTAACTTAACACATCGGGTAAGCGAACAGCCTACTCCGAATCCGTAAAACTTGTGGCTTAATGGCAGGGAGAAAAGGTTAAAGGAGGTTAAAGGCTCGGTGATTTATCCCTAAGATGGGAGAAAACAGCCAAAGAAAAATAAGTGCAGCAACTTCCCCTATTTCACACTGTGGTCTGTAATTCTTTTTGCTGTGGTCTCTAACTCTTTGTTTCACAAGAGATGAATGGTGAAAGCGGATGGAATAGAAAACACTATTCTCAATATAAACACTGAGGTCTGTCCTTTAATTTTCTAAAAGCAGCTTAGTATCTGTATTTCAACTAACAAAACATTGTACTAATATTCATTACGTTATTTAGGGCTTTTTTTTTTTCAGTTATAAAGTGAAAGTACTAAGAAAATAGTAGCAATTCATTAGAGGATACGTCTTTGTGATAATTGGAAAATTTGTGAAGGGAATGCTGACATAAATGAAGTACATGCTGTGAGTATCTATCACTGATCTGAGAGCGCGACGCTTTTCAAGGCCGTTTGGCTTTCTTAGAAAAGCCTGGATAAAATCGGTGGTAGTAACAGCACAGCTCCTGAAGGCTAGAATGCAGGAAAGGGTAAGGAATAAGGCCAGGAGGGCTGACTTGCGTCCCCAGCAGCAGACTGGTGGTGTGGCAGAGGTGGGTGACCTCTTGGAGGTGTTGGCCTCCTACTGAGCTGACAGTAATTCTTCTGGAGGAAGCAGAGCAACACCTCCCTGGTTGCACCTTCTGATTAACGGCTGTGGATTTGTTATGGGTGGGAAGGTTCATTCCAGTTCCTGGTACATCTCCTGAAATTCTTGACAGCAGTTGTTCTTCACTTACTGCAAAAGCAGTTGCTAAGGTCTTTCATCTAGATGGGGGTTCAGGAAAACAAGCAGAGTCAAGGCAACCTGAGGGGAAAATTGCCCGTGTTTGCTCCACTTGAGGGTTGGTCACCGTTCACGAGAGCGCAAACCTGTCAAGAGCTTTAAACGACGCTTTGCCTTGAGAGCATCCCTTTGTGCAAACATAAAGGTCCTCTCACCGTTAGTCCTTTTTTCCACCCTTTTAAATTTTTACAAGAAGAAATAGAAAATTATTTATTAAAATACTTGTTTCTGTGTTTTAGCGTTTATTTGATTCCCTACACTGCTTTAACAGGAACAAGCTTTGACTAGTGATCGTATCCTTTCATATACATACACATGTATAAAATCTATGCTAATTTGAATGTAACTAATTGCCTTTTTGTCTTGTACAGTAGGCCTCTTCCCAGCAGGTTCAGTAGAAAGCTTTTAACACTCCTTTGTTTCACAGTGTTCGAATTAAATTAAGAGATGTTTTGTGGTTCACATGTGAGGCCCTCGTCAGAAAGAAACCTCTTGTCTCGGGAGCTGGAAGCTTCCATGGCTTCAGGTGGAGAGTGAAAAATCGACATACTGACTCTTGCATTTTTCGTGACGGTACACTGTAAAAAACGAGTCATACAAGGTGGTAACAGAAGCTCCGACCTAATTTCTTTGTACGATGGCTGAAAGGGCATGCAGGTTCAGGAATGGGTCAGCCATGGTGCCAACTCCTCTCTCAGATACTGTGAGCCCCATGGAACTTTAAAGACTGGATTAGTTTCAATTGTTCACCAAACAGCAGCCTCTGTTCCTCAATGTTCCTGACCCAAATATGTCATGATAACAAATATATCATAGAAAGACACAGCAAATCACAATCATTAACTGTCGTGCGAGGCTCAAATGATTTTTCCTTTTAACAATTTAAAGATACCTCTACTTTGAAAAATAAACTAGCTGAAACTGCTGGTTGTCATATTGACGGATTGATCGTTACATTGTTGTCATTTTTAATTTGCAGATTAACAATTTTCTCAGACAAAAGTTGTGCCTGGTTTTAAATTTACCTTTTACTTTCATGCTTTCTCTCGCCTTCTTAATCACCCTACTAACTCCCTCAGAAATGACACAAAATTATAGTCTCCCAAACGCCTCTACGAAAGCCACCTCCGAGCCAGGCCTTTCAAAAGCTCCGAGAGCTTCCCTGCAGCAACCCACTCGATGGAAAGTCGTGTAGCTTTTCTATGTTTTCCCTTCTCTTTTACACATAGTTTCATTTTGGTCGTGGGCTATTACTACAAAAATCTCTTTGCTAAAGCCATCGCTCAAAGCAGGGCACACACGAGACTCTCAATTCTGTGACGTAAAACGTGTAAACATTGTAGAAAGGCAATTCTAGGATTAAGACACTGGTCTTGGGGCCCAAAAAATCCTGCGTTCGCTTTCATCCTTTTGCAGATGTAATTTGGAAACCAAACCTAGAATTTTAACTATGTGGAAGGCCAGCATCCCCACACATGGTCTAGTAGCCTCTGGTGCTCATGTGTTTAATTGCTGTCCGAACGCTTCGTCAGTTCCTTTGGTTCAGGTTTGTTAGAACTTCCAGGCCCCGACGTAGTGCAGGCGTTACTGTTCTACACCGGGTGGTACATGGGCGAAGTGAAGACCATGAAAAATGCTACATCTATTCTACTTAAAAGATAAATCATATCTATGGAGTTATTTTTGCTCACGTTCATTTTTATTCCCTAAATGTTAGGAAGGAATGCAAATACCGCTTTCTGAATTGAAACTAAAACACAATTATTTCCTCAAAATTTCAGTAATTAAATCTGCTCATCTAACTATGTCGTTTACCTCAGAAAATCTTACATGAGGCTGTGCATGCTGAGTCAGCTGAAAACCATTTTCTGTGCCTAAATATCTACTTAAAAAGGAAAAACTTTGCATTCTTTCTAGAGAAGCACAATTATATTCCTTCTAGGAGGAAGATTAGAAATGGTAATTCTATAAGTAGGTAGTCATTATTTTATCATTTAGTATTAGCTATAATAATGTTAGTCATGATGAACTAATGTGGTATTAATATGGATTTCATATGTAGTCTCTTAGGAATGTAATTGCAATTTACCATTTTATTCATGTTCAGTCGCTCTAAAGTGTTGCTGAATTAACAGATCCACTTAGCTTTAATCACTACTCACCTCATTTTACATCAATGACAACTTTTGCTTATGAAGACCTTATACCACTAAGAAAACCGGGGTGGAACCAAGAGATTGGAAGCAAAACCAGGAGATAAACAGTTGGGAAAAGCATGGTTGATTTTTCTAGCCATTTTGCTGGGGTGGAGTGAAAAGGCAGATGCTTTGCAAAGAACAGCTGGACTTAGGATGCTCATTAGCCTGAGGAGAGTCTTGCATACTCTGGAGGTAGCTGTAAGTCAGGAAGGAAGGGCTGAAATGAAGAGCGGCTTAAGTAACTTCAAGTTGTGCCAGGGGAGGTTTAGATTGGATATTAGGAAAAGTTTCTTCACTGTAAGTGTCGTCAAGGGTCGAATTGCCACCCCTGGAGGGATTTAAAAGACATGTAGATGTGGTGCTGAGGGCCATGGTAGTGGTAACATGAGAAACGTGAACCTTGTTTCTTTATGTCACTGCAGGGAACCACCTATTTCCTGTTGTCTGAATCCTTACTAGTTTGGTTTGTGCCTTTTTTCCTTTCTTTACAAAAGAGTAAGTGATAGGATGGAATTTCAAGGTCTGAATGCACAGATGGCGGACTGTTTGCATATGGAAGAAACTCTTCTTCCTCTTCAACGTTCAGTTTTATCACTATCCTGTGATTAAGACACCGTGCTGGCACTTACGAGGTCTTCCTTCGGTTTCATTCAAAAGGTTTTCGGTAGCACAAGTTAAAATTCACTTCTTTCTGATTTTATGAACAACAACAAAAAATGCTGTGTCTTTTTTTCTGGTAGTTTCATAATCTGCTAAGAGATAAAGCCATATATTTCAGGAACAATGAAGATATATTGTCACAAGAGCGCAAATAAATGCCCAGGACTCCTAGCATAAACTCTAGGAGGTGACAGCACAGGATTTGTGGGTTATATATTTATTTACTTGATTGGAATAAAGATTAGTGTTTATAACTTTTTTGCTCAACTTGAAAAGAGAAATGACTCCTGCATAATGCAGAAATCATCCAGAAATACCATCCTGTCTTTTGTATATAAAATAAAATTAAATTTATTCTGTAAATCTTTGCGTGTTAATGGGTTTTGTTTGTTGTAGGTGGATAAAACTCAGTAGAACCAGCTCCAAACTCCACTGAGGTATAAAAAATTTTGTGCTAGGAGAATTTGGCTCATACTTCTCTGTAACTATAAAGAATTTGCTAGGAGGTGTCAAAATGCTGAAATATTAAGGACAGAAGCAGCTGCAGCTTGACAAGCCTAAGTCACAGTTCAGAGCTCATTAGCACGGCAAAATTTTGCTGTATCATTGTCTTTATTTCTGTGAAAAATTGAGAAAAATCTCATTGTTTTTAAGAATCAAGTATAACCAATGCAAAAAGATACGCATAGGATGGGAGGACAATATGCTGAAATCACTGCCCGGAAAAAAAAAAAGTGTCAGTGAGAACTAATAGTCTGAAGACCAGTTTCTGATGTAACGCTTTTGGTCAGGGGGCAACATAATATTTTGGCAAAATAAATTGATCTAAGCAGTCATGTTGAGAAAGGTAACTTGTTTTAAAGGTGGAACTTCTCTAGCAGATTATCAAGGAATGTGGTAAAACCAACACTGAGTCCTGTAACCAATATTAGTTGTCCTTTTGAAAGACCTTCCTGGAAGGTCTGCCCAGGGAAGTGGCTGAGTCACCATCCCTGGAGGTACTTAACAGACGGGTAGACACAGTGCTTACAGATATGGGTTAGTGATGGGTTTTGTCAGAGTTAGGTTGATGGTTGGACTCGATGATCTGAAAGGTCCCTTCCAACCCAGGCAATTTGATGATTCTGTCATTCTAAGGCATGGTCCTAGTGCAGGGAGCAGGGAGTAAATTCCACGGTTTGTGCTTGAAGTCAGATGAGGCACTGATAATTACGCTTTTTGGCTTTATAAGCTAAGATTATCTTTTTGTTTGTTTGTTTGTTTTTCACCTTTCCATAAATGTCATCAGTTTCAAGTTCTAGGTGGTTTTGTCGTCCAAACTTTTGAAGAAGCTTTGCAATATGTAGGCATAAGCAGTGTAGGTTTTTTTAAAAGCACTTCAGGACACATCCAGTAGATGTTTAAGCAGGTACTGCAATAGCTGACCTTATGCATCTGCTACTATCAAAGTGCACGATTAAGAATCCAGATTTGTTCTGTAACAGATGATCAGAAATTAAGAGGATGAAAAACCTCAAGGTTGAGTAAGGAGCCCTCAAGAGCTAGTAAGTAGGAAATGTTTTAAATTGGAGACTGTTCCAGAGGCTCAAAGTTACTTTTGACATGAACGGATCCTAGGTCTATATTCCTCTTTGTTTTGCCGTTTGTTTGTTGTCCAGGCAATGGTCATAGTCAGCACTTACCGCAGCCTTGCAACTATTCATTCCAATAACTGACAAATGTATTTAAAATGGAAAATTTTCTCCTTTAGAAGCCTAACAGGATACTAATGAGAGTCAGGATGTATGAAGTTCTTTCTGGACAGTATTAGGTTTGGTTCCACAGTGGTGCATTTACAGTAACGGAGTGTGAATGGCAAACAAAGGTTTGCCTAAAGAAAAACCCTTAGGACTATGTACCTGCGCGCACTTGAAATTTCAGTATTATTTTAGTTGCCAAAATACTGTTCAGAATGAGATTCCTTTATATATTTGTGAATAGTTTACAAATGCATTACATTTCGGCAAAACTACATTGTGAAGAAGATTTACAGTCTCCCTTTATTTGAAGAATACAGATGACTTTGAGCTACAGAGATTTGAGTTCAAATGCTTTCAAAGGAAACATTCTATAGCATTTGTTTCTGGTTACACAAATTCTGGTTGTATCCACTCTAGCAGGCGCTGGCGAAAAAATTATTGAAGGTGTATCGTGATTCAACTTTTCACTGGAAAAGTTTGGCATTGTCTGTTATTTTACTTCAAAATGTAATCACTGCTCCTCGTAAAAGCCTGCCAGGTTTGTTTTGGTTTTGGGGTTTTTTTTCGCCTTTTTTTTGATAAAAAAAGAATTTAAAAAAAGGAAGCCTTTGAATGCAGCAGTAATTACCATGTGATTTTATTCTAAAGGCTACCATTAATAAGATTTTGAACTAAGAATCTTACCATTTATACTACTTAAAAGGAGAAAGGATTGTAAAGGGAGCTCATCATTAGCTGTGGAGATGAAAAATGTAGTTCATAATGTCAAGTGTTACTGTGGCTGGACATTAGCGGAATATAGCGCAGTAGTGTATGGTACGTTAACTGGAGTGAGGCACTTAGATACCATGTTGTGGCAGCAAAACGAGAAATACAAACTAGCTGCCGCTAGAAAAAGTAACCGGTTTCCTTTGTATAAGCACAGGCGAGTTAATGCTGAAATTTATTTTGACATGTAAAACCAGTTTCAAGTGATTTGTAAAATTTTAGTGGATATTTTGCTGTTTGCTTCTTAATCGTATGTTTAGCTTTAAAAAAAAAAAAGAAAAATCACAATAAAGCCACAAAACTAATTAACCTCAGGCTTATGACACATCTGCAAATATTTTAGAATGTTTAATTGTTTACCTTCAAATGAAAATTTGCTTTTAGAGTTATTGTTAGAAAATACTCTCTGTGAAATAAGCTAATGGCATATTTTATTAGTTGAGTTAGGTTTTCATTGGTGTCTTTTTCCACCCACAGTTTCAATGGGAACAACATCTGGCTCTTTTCCCATAATCAATATAATCTCTGGAGTTCAGTTTCAAAATCAGCTGCAGAGAGTAACAATTAGGGGTTAGCAGACTTGATAGATTTTATAAGAAGCAATTATGTCATTAACAAATTATCAAGTTATCAAGCTGTCTCATAGAGATATTACGGAAAAAGCTGAAAGCCGCTGATTGTACAGAAAAAGAGACGTGTCTGTGATAGGAAGAACACATTATTAATTGAAGTGAGCTATGCGGAGTTAACCTTTAGAGCTTTAGTGATGCTGGGAGTCAGGTGCAACATCTGATAATGGATTTTAAAAGCAAGACATGGAGATCCTATTTTGTTACCTAAACAAGAGTTTAGGTGGACTACGCTATCTAAATCTAGCATTTAGGTATTGAAACCTTCTAGATTGCTATTGCCTGATGATTACTATTAGTTACAAGCTTCTCTGGCGTAGATTCGGGTACCTTCTGTGGAAAGTTGCAGATTCTGAGCTGTCGGCTACCGATCTGTGTTACGTTAAAGTGTCAGACAGAATCTGTGCTTGGATTGGAGATGTTTTAGGGATTTTCGTTCATGCTGGTATAGGACTTGGGAAGGCTAGTTGTCTCAGGGGAGGAGAGTCACCCAATGGCACTTTTTTTTTCCTCTTCTGTTTCTCAGTTAACCATAAGTCTGGCCCTAACCATCTGAAACCCTGTATACGATGCCCTCCAAGGAGATAGAATCTGCGGATTTAAGCCTTTCAGTTACAGACTGAATTTGAATTTTGTCTTCTGCTTTGAGTAAGGATCCAGCTGCCATTCAAAAGGTCAGCAGCTCAAGTAACAGCACTCACATTGTAAATGGGGAAAATAAGCCCTGTTCACTTCTTTAAAAGATGAGAGCACAGGTATGCAGGCATTTGAGAGACTAGATCCCAAATGGCTGAATGCGTCTTCCCTAAAATCCTGAATAACAGCAGGAGGAGCCACAGATGGCTTTTGTCCCCAGAACTACCCTCTGGGCTAGTTCTCAGTGGTTCTTCTTCAAGGAGCTCTTCCCCTCTTCACTCTCCATCCTGTTCTATTGTATTCTGTCCAAAACTATCCAGCTTTCAGGCTTGCAAGCGAACAGAGGCGCCTTGCTAAGATTTTGGATTGCATCTGGAGTCAGGTGTCTACGAGACTAGGGATGCAGGAGCTAATGCACCCCTAGTTGTAATGATTAAAGGGCACAATTTTTATTAAGTGAACAACAACGGCATCACCATTGTATTTCCCGTCCTAGAAATGAGCTAGAAGAGCCAAGCTGACTTACCAGCTCTTTCATTTCTGCCTTCTCTCCCACGGATTTTTTTTTTCTGTTTTTAAAAAACACAAACAAAACTTGCAGTCATATTCTATCTACGGATGCTGATAACTCTTGAAATGCTATTGAGAAGCTGATAACTCTTTAGATGCAGGGGAATCTCCCTGCGTGATACAGGAATATTGAACATTTGATCTTTCGAACTAGTTCGCTCTCTTCTCTTTCAGAAATATAACTAGTTTTCTGCCCTAACTTTTTGGCCAGCAGGTTGGTTACGCTGCTAATGAATTAAGAGACAAAGGAATACTAGTTTGATCAAAAACAGGCTGCCCATTTTTATATGCGAAAATGCACTTTTGCATCACCTTCTAGGGTATAAACTGCAAAGTTATGTAAAATTATCTAGCAAGTTTCTTGCAAATTTTTTATTTAAAAAAGTAAAAAAGTTACTTATTCTTTTTACAATGCAAAGAGATATGATGTAACATCAGGTACTTGAGATTCATTTCTGATTGTTGACAATTAATCTAAAGTGGGCATAGGACTACTGTGGGTCCTAATAACTTCCTGGATGCAAACCAAAGCGATCAAAAAAAGTCAAAATTGTTATACTGTAAAAGAAAAATTCACAGAGGAACATAAGCATACCAAAGCACAACAGAAGGGCAATTTTAGCTGGGCTGTTTTGGAGTAAGATATTTGATATGACTAAGCCACCTGAGCAGAATTGACTAAAACTTGCTTGTGTGTATTCGCTCTACGAATTCATACACTTTAATGAGCATTGTAGGATCTTCAGTCTCTATCAACCGTAGAGATTAAACTGTTTTTACACACACAGTATGGAAAAATAAGTCATGTATGTGTCATACTTTCTGTTATATCCCAAGATATGTATGTCATGTCATTTTTTAAAAAATGCAAAGATCGAAAATCGGAACGGTGTTAAGCTGCGTAACAGAAGTCATGTGTAGCTTCAAGGATAAAGAGAAAAGGAAATGACACAGATATCATCTATACCATGGGATATTCCAGTTCCTAGCCCAGGACTGGACACAAAGCAGAGGAAGGAGAAATAGTGAATTCCATTTAAGGTAAAAAAGGAAGAAGATGCTGAAAATGCCCGGTCTAAATGGCTAAACATCATCTAAGCAACTGATGCAGGAAAGTTGTATCTTTCAGAATTTTGCAGGCTAAGTCAAAACTTGGGTAGATTACAGGGACAAGCTACAGCAACCAATGGCTGCGCTGCTAATTCTTACAGCTAAGTGTAATTTCAAAAAGGACGCATTGGGTCATTTTGTCCTTTTGAAACTTTATTTCATTGTCAAAAGCTGTGTTATCAGTGGATGTGATAGAATAATTCTTTATATAAGTGTTCCTATGGATTTGGCACTACCTATAGTTCAGGTGCTGAGTAGTTGAAGCAGATTGCTGAGCTCTGAAAGACTAAAGGTGTCCATGGCACAACCGAATGCTCCTCTATTAAACTTTATTGTTCTTAATTCTAAGAGCTGGTAATGCAGCCCACTAAAGTTGGGAGTAATTGCTTAAATGAGACAATCACAGGGTAATTCTTCAGTGTACTCAAGAACAGTATAATTCTTGTCCAGAACCCAGATTCCCGGTAAGTGAATACTGCTTTGCAGTTCATTATCTCCTTTTGTCTTTCCGATTTCTAATTCTACTAAATTACAGAGCGCAACACATAAGAGCTTAGGGATTTCTGCAGGGGAGGTTGGACCAGATGGCCTTTAAAGGTCCCTTCCAGCCCAAACCATTCTATGAGTCTATGTTTTTTCTAATCACTGCATTTTTTAATTTGTATTTCATTGTTCTTTGCTTTTAGAATTCTATTCTTAATTCTACTTTTATTCTTACTTGTTCCTACTAAAAATCTTCAAGTAATGGTTTACCTGCGTTCTCCAGGTATTGTAAATGATTCATTCAAGCCAAATATATGCTACAGCTGACATGCAGTAAAATTACAAGTATTTATATAACTTTGCAGGGTATTAAGGCTACTTAATCTTTGAGTGACATCAATATGGACCCAATTAGCACAGTTTTCAGCCACTTCATAATTCAAAAGAATGTGATCATTCAGCTGGAAGCATATTTGACAGGAACTCCATAGTCATGAAGGTAAAAGCTTGCAAGATCACCCAGTAGGATGGAGAAGCTGTCATTCTTTCATCAGTGCAGTTGAATACTAATGTCAAGGTCAGAAGAGTGTAATTTTAGGCTGCCAAAATATTGTTGGATTTGATCTGCTAGCAGTATTTTAAAAGAAAGTAAGGAAATAAAAATTTATATCCAACTTTGATATGATAGCTACAAAGTTTCAGGTGCTCCCCCACAAAAGTTCGGAATAATTTACTGCTTTGTTTGGCACTTTTGTATGTGTTTTTTCTAATTCTAATATTTGCTTTAAATACCATCCTCCTTGTCTACCATGAGAATTACAACGGGATACGTATTTTACAAACTCCGCATGTCATTTTAAATGCTGCTGTGGGTGACTTCGTGTCCAAAATATTAGTCAAAATTGTAGCAAAGATTTGGATGCAAAAATATCTGAATGCTTAATTGAGACATATCAAATTGGCATGTAAAGTAAAATGATAGATTTGTCTTACGCTTTTCATTTGCATAGCACGATCATGCTAAGCCGGGATTCGTACTGCTGGCTCCATCTAATAAGGAAATACAGACAAAACAGACCCGAGGTGTTCTCAGAGTATCTTCTGACTCATAAAAGGATGAGAGGCAATGACCACAGCTTTCAACAAGGCAATTCCTACTAAATATTAGGAAAAACAGTTTCACAGTCAGGGTGGTCGGGCGTTGCAGCGGGCTGTCCAGAGAGGCTGTTAAATTTTTATCCTTGGAGAGAATCAGAACCCAGTTGGGTGGTTGCTCACAAGGTCTCCTGAGCACCCTGATTTAAGTTGTCCCTGCTCTGTGTAGGTAGGCATGACCAGATGACCTCCAGACTTCCCTTCCTCCTTCCAACCTCCAGTATTGCGTGATTCTATCATTCCCCTTTTGATAAAACAGTTAATGTAATGTAATTCATATAAAAATTTAAAAGGTGTCACATAAGAATATAATTTTGAAAATACTTGGAGATGTTTGTAATAATCCGTAAGTTATGAAAGATATTTAGGAACCTGCGAGTCATCCCTTTTGTGAAGAAGTAAATCTCTCCCATGTCACCCTTCGGGAAGTTTACCTTTAGTTCTCAAGTTGCCGCTACTTCCTTGCTGTTACCTACATCTACTCTTTATTAATAACTTCACTTACTCCCCTGTCCAAACAGAAGGGTTCCCAAACGAATGACTTACATCTATAAACTTATACTGCTGTAGTACTTAAAATCTTTACATAGTTATAACATAAACTTGGTCACTCAACTTTCTAAACACAGAAGTTCCAGAAAAACAAAATTATATAACCTTCTATTTTCATATCAGGTAGGCAGCTTTTTTTTTTAGTTCAGTTTGGGGTTTATATTTAAGGTGCTTTTTGGTTTTGATTGAGTTTTACATTACATGAATATGTCAATGAGCGGTGGCAAACAATACCACAGTAGGATTGCTTTTCAGATCCAGATACATCTTTGAAAGATGTCTAAAATGACATGTTTGCAGTAAAATATACATGGCCGGGTGAACTTTTCTGGTCTTATCTTGCGCCTCAGTAATTCTAAAACAGAAACCAAAGCCTTTGTTCTGATAAACTAGACATCTTCCTAAAATATATTTATTAAAATGAAATATTCAAAGATTCCAAAGAGCAAGTATACACACAGCAAATGTATTCTTTTCCTCCTGTGCATGGTTAACTTTCATTCATATTAATGGGGTTATGAACATGCTTCAAGCAGAGCAGGCTATCATTTTTAAAACCTGTCTATTGAATATTTGGTTTGCTTAAATTTATGTTGTCTGTTTACTACAGTAGGGAAAAATACTTGCTGGAAGGTAATACTTCTTTTGAGTTTATCTCTTTTATGAATATCCTTATCTCTGAATTAACTAGGGAGTATTTTGAGAAAGATTTTAGAGCGTCGAGAATATCGGAGAAAAGATAACTCTGGCATTTGCATAATTAAAACCTTTTTATACAGTAGAACTCCACTATCTGACATTTTTTGCTTGTATTTTTTTCTTTCTCCTAGCCAGACAAGTTCTTTTCTCCAAAACGAACAAGCGAAGTTTATGCAAATCTAAAACAAGTGTGCTGATCCGCAGTGTCTTGAAAAGATGGTATCGACACTGAATTAAGAATATTCCTACTTTTTTTGCATACAGGAGAGTTTTTAAGAAAAAAAAAAAATAACTTAAAAAACCCAAAGGTAGTCAACTGTGAATGAGGACTGAAAAAAGGTTGATGTAATTTTAGACTTAAGTCATAAGTTGGGATTGCTTATATGTAGTAAAAAATGGCCACAGGGGTTGGCAAAAATACGCATCTTCTCTGCATTGCCTAATCGTATTCATAACGCCAAACCTAATATTGAAAGACACTCTTTTCAAAATAGTTGTTATGCTTAAAAAGCTGTTTAGCCAAAACATCTTATGACCGGTGTCCATAATTTATTTGAAAAGAACTTGTTACAATTCTGTTAACCACCGAGTCATTTTCGGTGTTGCTGAACAGCAGGCTCTGTGCGCTCATTATCGTTTTCCTGTCTAATTGAGATCAAATTCGCCAAATCCTTGGGTTTTCCATGGAGTCGAAAGGCATCTGTAATCATATGAGTCATGTCTTAAGATTCTTCCTTAAACTGTACGCTTCAGGGTATGGATGTTGGCATGCTAGCGGTATTCTGAATATTGGGTAGGCATCAGGGTAATTGGCAGTGACAAACACTCATCAGAAAGACAAATTCTCACATGATTTGTTGAGATAGTCTCAAAAGTCCGTCTTCGTAACAGCCAATGCATGTGTGTTACCGCTTTCAAATGCAGTTACGTGTTTAAATGAGTTGAGGGAAAAGGAAAGTATGACTCAAAGGACCTTGTTATGTTGAAAAAGTAGCAGAATTGCTATATCCATATCCTTTCAATTCACAGTATCTTAATAGGATTCTGTAATTATTCTAAATTCCTTGTTTTCTTCAGTGTAGCCCTGCTGTACAAAGAAGTGACTTCATACAAGTCTGGCACTGTGCAGTGGCCTTTTTTTTAGTTCAGAATCCCTAGCCGATCTCAGAAAGTGTAATAATCTAGGCTAAGGAGGTTATTATTGTAATTTAGGAGCGTACCTCATTCACAGGAATTCAGTGCTTTCGTACTTAGGGTGGTTATTTGTCAGTTAATCTCCACACTGAATACAAAATAACCAAGGTATGTACAATAATTGCAGTGTAAATTCTGAAAGTTTCCAGGAATCTTCATGCAATTTTGGCAGTCTTTAAATGAAACGCTTTTACGGAACTCTTGGTAGCAACCTGCTCATAGATGTTAGTGGTTAAAAACCTGCCCTTGAACTCCGTCGTGCGTTTCTGAAATCTGTGGCACACATCTTTCTTTGATGCATCAGGCGTGTGGATTTTTAATCTTTGTATAAATGCACTTAGGTTTAACAGTTCGCGTATATTTTCATATATTCAGCTCACCGTTCCATTCCCTTTGGAAAGAAAATAGGATTTCTGATTTCATTCTGGTTTTAGCGATTAACTTGTATTGAAAAGATTTCAATAATTTCAGGTTGTTTTCAGTAATTTAAGCTCGCTATTACCTGTCTGAAAATCTGAGGTGGTTAAACATGCAGCAGGGGCGATTCCTACACGACCCTTTGGCAGGGTACATCCGGTAGCGGCTGTATATATGTGCGATAAAATCCTGATCAATCTCTGACACTTACTACAGACTTCCCACTGCTTAGAAATGTGTGCTGTAATAGCATTTGTATGTTTTCTTTTCCCTGAAGAGTTCAGGATGCTGCTTCACAGGAGCAAAAGAAAATTAGAAATAACATCATAAGCACTGTGATAGAAATAAATAAAATAGCAATTTGTAAACTCTTCCAGACGGGTCTTCACATAGGAATGCCGGAGTCTCTCCATATAGGTATAATGTGAATATAACATAAGTAGGGATTATATATAGATATTGTGTGTATACACACAGTAATTTCATTTTACACATAACTGTTTAAATTGTAAGAACCTGACCTTTTTCTCTCTTACCAATAACTAGACCACAAGAGACACCACTTAGTACAATACAAATATCTTTACATTTTCTAGGGGTTTTTAATTTTTCCTTTTTTTAAGCATTTGGGTTGAAAGGCTAACATTCATTAATCATTTTGTGAAAGATAATCTGCTGAATTTTAATAGGACAATAATGGGTAAAGATTACCTGATTTTACCTTTTTAGTGTGACAGTCAGGTAATACAGTTTTCTGGGATATGTGAACATACAGAAAATAAATAGAGAGAGAATACAACCATTTAAGCAGTTTGGAAGAACAGCAATTAACCAGGGAAGAGGGGGGAGGATAAAAGATGGGAAGGGATAAGGAAAATTACTTATAAACAAATATATATACCACCATATTCTAGTATCAGTACAAATTAAACTACAGGAACCACGTGTAAGGTTGTCCCATCCGTATAACACCAGTTACTTTTTTTGACTTTTCACTGAGATACAAAGCTGATTATACACACCGCAGAAAAATATATAATTCATTAAACAGTTCTTTTCAAAAATTATTAATTTCTGTTCTTACTAATAAGCTATGGCTGAAATCCTGGTAAAATTGGAGTTACTGAACTCTCCAAAATTCTTTTAAATGGGTAGGGGATTTATTTTTGTGACACATAAAGTGGGCGTCCAAGGAATATCTAATGATTCTGTCTAGCGTTATATCCGGTCTGAAATCTGTGGATGACTGTGGGAGAGAATGTTATCTTCATGTTGCAGATGAAGAGCTGCTACAATACTCTACGCAGTAGTTTTTAATGCTTTTTTTGTCTCATAATTTCCCCTTTTTTTTTTCCCTTTAGTAAATACATTCTTTGAAAATTATATCTGTTTAAAACTGAGAAAATTTAAAGCACGTGCACAAAATACCACTGCAAGGAATTGTGCCAGGTTTGGTTTTTTTTTTTTTTAATCTTAAATTAACGTTAAACTGGAAAGTTAGCTGCTGTAATTAATTATGATAAAAGTATGTACAATTTGAAACTGAACAAATTATTTTTAAAGCATGTGCAATGTCCCCATACTAATTCCCTCACGCAATTCATTTTAGTCAAAATATGCTGGGCTCCAGTGAGGTACAAGAAGAGCCATTTAGGGAAATATCTGATATTTTCCCCATCCTATATAGCGTGATTTCCATGCAGCTGAAGTTTAAAAAAGTGCTTATTTCCATTTCTAAAAAGGGAAGTTTTTACAGGGAGTCTCTTCTTGGGTTTCCCCTTTTGTAATCTCCCTCAGAATGCCATGCTTCAAAAACCTGCCTGATAATCATGATCTCTAATATAAAAATTAAAATTGTCATAATATGAAGTATTAGCTAACCTGTGCTAACAAACCATTTAACTACATGAACCCAATCCCACGAAGACAAGTGTTCTCTAAAGTGTACAATAATCCTTCTGTACTTCTCTGTGGTGTAGTGCACTCTATAAGACTCATTTACAAATAAAAAATAAATAATACTCTAATATGACCTTTTTTTTTTTTTTTTTCAAAAAAAGAATACTGTTGGTGAAATCTTCACAAATAGAATCAATTCTCTAAACTTATGGCTTGCAGTGGGAAGAGCTGTGTTTCTACTGCAGGCTGTTGCTGTCTCTACAGGTTATCGCTCCTGCTAAAGACCCAGCTGCACAGTGTACGTTTAAGCTAATGTTAAACTGGTTGAGTTCGCCTACTACAGAAATTTGATTTAAAAAAAAATAATGGATTTAACGTGGTAATCTTGACTATAGTACTTTCAGCACTGGGTATGGAACCATCTTTTGTCCGTTAAGCAATGTATGTGTAGCCAGCAGGCACAATTTTGTATATTTCTGGGAACCGGTAGACAAATCCTAGCCTTTTACTTCCAAAATTCCCACATTCCTTTCCTCAGTGAGCAACTTACTTGGAAGGATTGTTGGTCCCTTGCCTTTACTCAAGAGACACAACACAGGGTAACGCTGTGGTCAAGTGAGCTACAATATTCTACGACAAAATCTTTGTAAAGCGTCAAGTTTCTTTGGAGCTATTTCTTTTTTTTTTTTTTTTTTTTGGCATTTAAGTGTCACTTTTCATCACTTACAGAAAGTCATTCCATGTTTTATTTCTGTGCTAATTTAGTTTTACCCTTTCTATTGTACATTTTGAGGCTGTTTTCCCGTTCCTTTTTTCTATACCAAGTTAAGGAAAAAGTGCTTAAGTGTTGGTAACGGCTTCTCTCAACTCTGAGTTTCTGTGTTTTGGTCCCAGTCAAGTCTTCACGACTTGGGGGCGGGTTGGTTTTTTGTTTATTTTAAATTTTCTCATGAGTATCTTCAAGTTCTGAGTGAGGATAGCGGAAGAGAATCCAGAGGAAAACACTATCAAAATATTTAGGCATAAAATGCATGTGGATAAAATGTAGGTTTGCAATACTAGGAATTGCATCAGGACTTTAAATGGTACTTTTTTAGCAGATGAACTAGAAGACAAGTAAAAAAAAAAAAAAAAAAGTAGTCCCTAATAGGTGTTTTATTAAAGGATCATTTTGTATTCTTTTTAGAGTATTATAATGCGTTCTGCAGAGGCCATACTGAAACAGCCAGATATTGCCATGTTGTATTTGTTTTATTTATTTAGCGCTTTACAAAGTTGTGCCATCGCACTGTTTCCAGGCTGCTAGGGGAGAGGAGGTTGCTCACGATCACCAAAGCATTAAGTAACACAGAATTTGTCTGATGAGACCTTTCTTTGTTTAAAATAAATTTACAGTGACTAGGAGTGGAGACAGAACCTGAAGGTGGCACCTCCTACTATAAATGTTACCAAATTAGAACGGGCACGTCTCTTAATAGCTTCTACCTACAGTTCTTTCCAGAAACACCAAGAAATTCTTTCAAACTCTATTATGTATTAAAGGTGTGATTCTAGTAGGTGTGCTTGCCAGCAGTTTGAAAGGTCTGTCTAGTTGAATGTATTGGCCATAAATGGCTGATTATTGGCCATAATTATCTGATAAATATCTGATTAACTCATTACAGTTGATTTAAAACCCAGTAAATTTAGATGAAAATAACAAAGTATTTAAATGCAAAATGATTTTATGACCTGAATTCACACAGGTGAATCAGGCCTCTTTCCTTCAATGAAAAAGTTGTCAAAATAATCAGCTCACGTGTCGAAGGGGAAGGCAAATCTCACTTGAACCCGCACCTCCTCTCCTTTCCTGCAAGTACCTTAATCATAACACCTTCAGACATTTTCTTTGTTGACATATTTCCTCTTTGAATGCAATAAATAAGTATTCATTAGTATAGTAATTAGAACTTGGGTTTCCAATGTAAATTGCTTCCACAAACAGGGAATAGAATCATTTTTACTGTCTCTGGCTCATTGAGTATATGAATATTTATTAAAAGTAGTAAAAAGTTTCATCAGGAGAGACAGAAACATACTTATCAACAAACTCCCGATAGTACTATAGTTAAGAGACTCTGAGAAATAGGGGTTAAATAACTTTCAGGTAGAGCTGAAGTGTGAAGGTGAGATTTTCATATAACTGATGTTTGCTCGAAGAACTGTGTTATTAAGCAAAAAATGGGGAAGGCTTTAGTAGCATCTTTTTCTCCTTGTTTCCACTAACGGTGTATCTATGTTAGAGTTTACCATGTCAGTGAAAAAAATGAGGAAAAAAAAAATACTCATTTGATTTTCCTTCAGCTGTAGCTCACTGATGGAATATGTGGAGAATCATTTGTGCAGTTGCCTGGTCTCGTTTCATTTTTTGGCAATAGATATTGGCTTCCCCTGGTGTTTGTAGGGAATATTCCTCTACACAGTAAAAAATACAGAATATATTAAGCTGGAAAACTTAAGGTAACCGGTAACGGAAGGCATCTTATACACAGCATGAGAAATTAGAATCACAACCTTTTAAACAAAATTGATCTTAACATTATGGATGTCCTCTCAAAAGCAGGGAGCATTATCAGACCATGCTTACTCTAGAGTATTCTCATCCCACAACACTATTTAATAAAGTTTAGACCAGTTATATTAGCAGCAAACTGCATAAAGCAGTTTCTTTTTTTAAAGCTTTTTAGACCCGGGCAAGATCGGGGATATGCGAGTGGTTTACTGGATTCTGGACCCTTATGATTTTCTTTTTGAGTTACAGAAGGAACCTGGCGTAGCCCTTTGTTGATTTAAAAAACCACACAAGTCTGTTCTTGATCAACAAGCAATAGATAGAGGAAATTCAAAGAAGGAAAAGATAATAGAACAAAGAAGATTTTGTGTTTGTAAAGATATGCATTTTACCTCTTTCCTTTATATCTGTACAGTAGTTGCAAAAGTGACTTCTGATAGCTCATGGGTCATATACCTGAGGTAATAGCTGCAGCTAAGGCATAAATCTGGCAAGATCTTTCTCTATGTCAGAAAAACACGTCTTTCCCTATAAAATGAAACAAAATAAAAAAAAATTAAATGTATGAGTAATTAGAGAGGAACATTCAAAAGCACTGCTAAGATCCTAGGGGAGAAAAAAAAAAAAATCAGTAAAGATGATTAATGGTTATCAGCCATAAAATAAGTGTTTTTAAGCTCTGTCAACTTTGCTTTTCTAATGAGGACTTAACTGCTCCTAAAGTAACGCCTTTATCCAAGCTATGCTTTGGATTTCATTTAATCAATGCTTCGTATAGACACAGTTACCATCATCATAACCTTTCAGTTCTTGTGTTTTGGCATCTCGCAGATTTTGCGTGCAAGTTTGAGGCTCGAGGGAAGCAAATTTAGCTGAAATGTCCAAGTACAATTTAATGTGCGATGCCGAGCCATAGAACTCCTCTCAGAGACTGGTTTATTGTTGCAAAGAGCCCGTGCAATTACCAGGGGATTACGGCAGAATACGAAAGACCTTGAAAGCAGCTTTCTTGCCGATCAGGAATGTGTTCTGCACAAACTCCGAAACAATCAGCTAGAGTAGTGAAGCAGAAGTATATTAAAATGTGAAGAGTTCACTGAAAAGGTCCCGATAACAACTCCTAATTAAAGAAATAAAAACTGACGTTAAAGACTGGGAAAGATTCTCTCTTTAGGAAGAAAAAAGGGCCTTTTGAGGACTGGAAATGAGATGACAACACAAATACAGTGGATTCTTCCTCTTTTTTTCTCAGCAAAAGAAGTAATGAAAATTGAGTTTAATGGTACATAAATAAAAATAATTAAATGGAAGCTAGTTGTAGTGGTACATTACCTGAATTAATATACAAGATTAAGAGACCAATAACCCAGAAACAAGTTAGTTACTTTTCTAGTTTTAGATAAATTAGTGAACAATTTAGGACAAGAATATGGTGCAGTGTAGCACCAAACTACTTATTATATTAGCTTTGACTTCTTCATTATTTTTTTCTCTGATTATTTTTTAGTCATTAAGGATCACTGTATTGTTTCTGAGCCAATTTCTACCAAAAAAAGGCTGCGTCTCGTCATACTGAGCCCTAAATTTTTACTTTGTCCTTTTCTATTTCAAAGTTAAAAACCAACAAAAGCACGGCGGTATTTTGTGGTCTTATGTGATGAAAGTAGTCATCAGTGTGGTAGATGTGAATTTTGTTGGTTTTGGTGGTGTTTTGGGTTGGTTTTTTTGTTTGTTTGGTTGGTTGTTTTTTTTTTATGATAAATTCCGGTACCCAATCCTGATCACAGAGGATTTTCACCCTGATATCAGTGATGAACCTTCTCTTCTGTGATGGAAGCTGCATTGGCCTCCACTGAGTTTTCCATTAATGGTGTCTTCTCAGTGATGCTGAAATTAAAGCAAGTTAAGGTGAATTATCATTCAGTACTGAGCAGGTAGGCAAATCATACGGTGCTTTTGGAAAATTACATCTGTAAATGTAACTGATACAATTCTGAACTGAAATAATTAGCGAAACCTGAATCTCTTCCCAGTTTTCTTATCTATTGAATGCATTAACATATTTTCATTTTACGAGTATTTCTGAATAACATCATAAGAAATGTATTCTGGGTTTTTTTTTTCCTACATTTTAATTCATAACATGTTCAAAAAATAGCTGAAGCACATTTCTCCGTATTTTTCTTTTGTGAAATATTTGCTACGTAGTCGAAAGGCAAAATTCTACAAATGTGTCAGGTTATGGCTTACGTGAAAGCACCTCTAGATCACCCTGAGTTTATCAGCAGTCAGTGACCTGTTGCAATAACCAATAAATCCTAAATAACAAATTCCACTATTATCGATACTGACACCTGCTCCATCTGTTAGTCATATGAGGTTGAACTTCCCCAGAATACCAACTGTTTTTCATCGAATAGTTATCCCATGAACATATCTGAGATAGAAACAACATAAATTTTATTACTATAAACCATTTATCAATAATTCTTCATTTTCCATTACAAATCTTAAATATTTATATCGAAGCAGAGGTATACTAAGATGATTATATTTTTATTGGAGTCGGTTGAAAATTGGAGTTTCCTACACTAAAACTTTATTCCTCCTCCCCTGAGAAATTTTAATTGAAAAATGGGTGAACTTCCTTAACTGGAAACGATGTTTTACTTTTTTGGGAATGTTGGGGGGAATGGATCATGAGAAACGTAAAGAGGTAGACTTCCCACGAGAAGCACAATTTATGCAAAAAAGCACGTTCATTGGCAAACAGCTAGACTGAAAAAACCCTAATTTACCTTTGTTATTAGCAGGCAAAATGGAAAAGATTGTATTATTTTTGCATGCGCTCCTATTTTGAAAAAAATAAGGAACAATGAGTGCTATATGAAGGCTGCGCCATGTTCTTACATTCTTGTGAAGATCTCAACAGCGGCTGTGTCACTAAATAGTGACTCTGCCACATAGTGATGGAGAGCAGCAAACAGTACTGTATAGCAGTGGCCTAAGAATGAGTACTTCTGAATATGTAACATTCATAGAACCAGCAAATGACATTACTGAAGTAACTGTATTAAGGTGAAAATGTTCCTTTATCCAAAGTCATGCTGTATTTCTAGCTTAACATTTCAGCTTTACCAGCTTTTTGCTGTTGAAACCCACTTTCTCTTTGAAAGATTTACATCCAGTTAACTTGTCATTGATATCCCCGGAGCTTCTGAATGCTGTCAGAAAGACATGAAGGTTTTAGGAGTGAAATAGTGGCAACGAAAGAAAAAAATAAGATTCAAATACCATAAGTGAATTATGCTTTGTTCAAATTTAAACAGCAACAAAGAATCTGTATCTAGTCTTCAGGAAAGCAAACGAATTCTCAGGTCAGTGCTGATGGCAAGTAGTCAGGAATTCAGGTATACTTTTCTGTTATTCACTCGAATGATTTATTTTCCCCTAAAACAGGCTCAGATGTGTTTGGAGGCAGTATATAAAAAATGAAATATAAAATACTGCATTAAAATAGGAGGCTAACAACCATCATATCGTAGAAATTCAAAGCTAATAATGCCAGATGAACTATACTGACTTCTTTGTGTCCAGATACGATCTCCAAGAAAAGAAGCAAGCATGACCATTCCTTTCTTGTGTGCTAAAAATGAATGTGCCTTGCACAATTTGAAATGTTAACTTAATAGAGCTTCTACTGTAATATCTCCCTCTCACCCCACGAGCTCTGAGAACGTCATTTGTAAAATAGTTCTTAAATGGCATAAAATAGTTCTTAAATGGCAGTCAATCCTAGCTCCACAAGGGTTATTAGTGTACATTACATACATATATTAAAAGAAAGTTCAAACTCCAGAGACAAAAAAAAAAAAGAAAAAGGGAGGGTGAAGGGGTGGCAGCTTTATACAGGCAAAAATTTTTAATCCAACCTTTAATTGCTAGTCTAATCTGAGCTTGCATGGAGGACCATGTGTTT
The DNA here is from genome assembly GCA_009819605.1 of Sterna hirundo. Classification (NCBI taxonomy): domain Eukaryota; kingdom Metazoa; phylum Chordata; class Aves; order Charadriiformes; family Laridae; genus Sterna; species Sterna hirundo. The sequence goes on from CM020441.1 coordinate 4,490,407, forward strand.
TTACATGAAATATCTAATAAATTTCTGGTGAATAAATTGATGGCTAAAACCTAAAAAACACTGTCAGTCTAAAATTTTTTCAAAATTGAGACCGAATTTGGAACGGCTTTCCTTCTTCATTTTGGAAGAGGGGATAGATTGACAAAACTAGCAGCGAGGAGACAACAACTGTTTCCCTTCTTCATCTCCCCCTCTCCACCCACTCGCCTCTACCCCCACAACGTTGGAGAACTCACCATATGTTTTTTAACGTGGTAACTCCTATAGATAGGAGACTAGGTTTCAACTCCTTCCCCCTGACGGAGATTTAAACCCTGATTTTGTACCTTCCAGGGGAACCACCTAGCCACTGGATCTATTCTGCAGTGGTGTGCTCTCACCTGAGCTATTTGAACCGCTACTTCGACCTAGTCGCACGCCTCCCGAGTGAATGCTTTAACCACCAGACCAAAGAGTCGTTCTCTCTCTTTGCCTCGGTATTTAAATAATCCATGCAGAACAGCTTTTTCCATGCGGATCGAGAGAAGCCAATTATAGATTTCTCACTGGTTTAAGAACTCTGCTGGGAAAGTGAAAATGTGGGTTCAAGAATGTGCAGACAAAGAGAGTCTTGAACCTGATTGTCCCACGTTGTATATCAGATGAGGCCCTAACCGCGGAGCTATTGAATAAATGAAGAGAGGGGGGATTCTCTTTACTTCCATGAATGATTTACAAAGACTGTGTAAACCTAATCTTTCATTTCCAGTTCTTTGGGTTTGTGTTTAAATAGCTTCTGCAGAGTTGTCTGGGTCTCTGGCAAGTGTACAGACTGATGGACAAAAATACTGATTTTAGGAATGGTGAAGGATAAATCTCCACGCTTTTTTTTCCTAAATATTTCCTGAATATTTCTGTCAGTTCCAAATGAAATCAAAGTATGGTTTTATTTGGCAGTAAATGCAAAATGTTAGTTAAATTGTGGGGGGGAGGTGAGTGTGGAGGAGGGGGAAGACAACTAATTTTTTCAGTACCCCTTTTGTTAAAGCATCAAACTGAAAAACTATTAATACAAAAAGCCCTGCTGCAAATGCTTCCAGATTTCCTAACACTTAATTCAGGAACCTGTACTGAACTAGTGTGCTTTCATCAAGAAGGTCTAGTAGAACCTGCTAGCCACAAGAATGCTGATTTCAATTCAGACATAAAAATCCATACAAAAGCAACACTGCCGGTTTATGAATTCTGAGTCCTCTTTCAGCTTACCTTGCTGTAGAATGTGAGGAAAAGCCATAATAAAGTGAATTTTTTGATGGGGGAGAAAAAAAAAGGCCAGCAAAATCTTTTAGGCAAAGGCCAACTATTGACCAGCTGCAGGAAAATGTCTCAATAGTAGCCTGCAGGTGCGGAACAAGTTGTTAAATATTGCAGATCTCTCCAGTCACCCAGCAGGTTTGCGGATACCAGTTGTGAAACCCATTCCCTGAGTCTGAATTCAGTGAATGATTATCCCTTCCTCTAGGGGTGTAGTAAAGGAATAAAAAAAAAGTAGTGTGCCACCCTCTAACAGGAAAAATCTTGATTTTAATCCTGATTTCCCAATCTGTCTTTTGCTTTGTGTCAGTGAATGAATGGTTGAGAACGAGAACGTAATGCAATTCCTTCTCCAAGAGATAAACAAGAGAAAGGTCAAGTCGTAATCCAGAGAACAAAGTCAAGCTGGCTGAACCTTCACGACTGGGTTTCGTCAGCTCTCCCTTTCAGAAGTTTACCTGGGAAAATGAAGAAATCCTTTCCCTTTCTGGTTACACACGTTCACAGAGATCCACTTTGCATTTCATGCACATTTTTTACCCTGGGTATCCACATCTGCTGTGGAAACCCGTTATGCCACAGTAGGTATTTAGGCAGCTCTGATGCTCTCACTTTAAGTCAGAAGATCTTTATGAAATATCTAACAGAATTGTGGTGTTGATGGTACTTTTTTATTAAATCCTAATCGGAAACATACTTGAACTCTGAGTTGTTCTCGTGTGTCAGTTCTCCCAAAATAATGAATTTTTCTGAAAGACCTTCTAATCAGAATCTCCGAAGAAACCAACATTCTTTCTGGAAGAGTCAGTTGTATTTGCTCATTGTTAGTTTGGTGTTTGTTGACTTTTTTGCAAAAGGATATAGTGCATTGCATTCTTATAGCTCACTGTTCAAGCAAAATACTGGTGCTAGTAAAACATCCCGAATTCTAATTTTGACTAGGTATCTGTCATTCTTGGTAATGCTGGACTATCAAACTAAACCCACTTTCCGTTCTGGAGAGATTAGGATATTTCAGACAATGCTTTGTCTTCAAAACTGAAAATGTTTTCTGAACTACAGGGGTGAAATCAATTATAAAACCAAATAATCAATACTTATTTCTTTCCTTTCACTTCCACCCCCTTAAACAGCCTATAAGAAAAATGGTAATAAAACTTTTAATAGTAATTCTTATGCACGCTCTGATTGTTGTTTCTTATCTAAGAATTTTCTCTTTATGGATTGAACAAAATAAGAAAAAAAGCATATTTAGTAATATACAGCACAAGCATCTGAGATACAAATCTTTAAAGTGATTATCCGTTCTAATGAAGCACATACAAATATGAAGCGTTAGTACGCGGACAACTTCTGCCCTGAACGCGGGGTTTGAAGAAACCCGTAACCCGTCCGTGAAATGGGCAGGGGACACCAACGGGGGTGTCTTTCTTCTGTAGCGCCCATTCGGCACAGAAGGGGAGCTGCCTGGCAGCAGCACCCACACGTGAAGTGAACAGAAACAGAACAGGAGAAGGTGCTGGAGAGATCACAAAGTGAATTTTTTTTTTTTTTTTTTTTTAAGAAAATTTTGTTCAGGACATCCCTCAGTTACCCCAGCGTGTGTTTTTTCAGGATTTCCCACGGTGAAGTCCCTCCTGGGGGGGGGACTTATCAGAATACAACATGTGTTCTGATCAAATCTGTCTCCTCCAGCTTAAGGCTTGTGCTGTCATTATTCAGGTAAAATCTTCTTCAGCCACGCTTGCTGCTTGACATCGTTGCCGCTTACTTCACCTGGTGTCAGAAGACTAAAACTGATATACAGGAACTTCCGAAAAAAAAAAAAAAAAAAAATCAACCAAATCCCAAACCGAAACTTTTGCAAACATGGGAACCTTTCTCAAAAACAAGCAAAATTTAGGTTTGAAAACTATGAAATATTAAAAAAGAAAACCCAAATGCTTTTTTTCCAATATATTTATGTTTAGCACATATGAAATTGCAATTCCCCTTGTTCTTCATTAGTGACAAAGTTTTTAAAAATGTATTGTTTGGCTTTGTTGGCATCAGATGATCAGGTGCCTCTAGCTTTCTGCTTCAGGGCCTCTCTGTCTTGTTGAGTCAAGCCTGTGCTGGAGCCTTATGCATTTCTTTGTCTGGCTTTATATTATTTAGTAGGTATAGTTAACCTCCAAATAAATGAATGATGATTTTCCAATCCCATAAATATTTACCAATTGGAATAATAATGCTCAGTGTTTGAGTTAAGTTTCCAGATACGGACTACTGAAGTACATATATATACGTACATATGTTGCATGAAATTATGCTAAGATTCAACAGGATGTTCCTTCATTCACAAAAAAATAATTTGAAAGTCTGTTTTTACGCTCTTGCTCAAGCAGTAAATTATTTAGGTCTCAAACGAGGGACTGGGAATATATGACAAGTGCCACTTTTAATAAAGCATTTCTAACTAGAAATTTTTATTTGGTTTACATGAAGCAGACAAACGTTCGCTCTTTGTAGAACTGATATACTGCAATTAAAATAATGGAGTTTTTCTTTTGTACTTGCACTTTATTTTTACTTTCCTATAAAAATGGGGAAAAACCTACATTCATCCGAAGCATAGCTACGCATGGTAGGATTGAACCTTTCTATTAAATATTCCCTGCCTGGATGTCACACCAAGGCCACTTAAGTCACTTCAGCACCAGTCAGAGATGTTTAGAAACACTTCTTCCGAGTACTTTAATTGTTCATCAAGACCTAACCCTTTGAACATTGCTTTAAGGCATTTTGGCTCTGCTCTGAGTCACTGAAGCAAAATTGGAGCATCTGGATGCAGTGTCGAAATAGCCCAGGCAGCTTCAGTGCAGCACCCAAGTGGATAATCCCAACATGGAATACAAACACTGCATTAGTGATTGCCGGAAGGCTACAGTTCATCTTCCTCTGAAATACAATACAAGAAAGTACAAGAAAAATTAAAGGATAACACTTTTTTTTTTTTTTTTTTTTATTTCGTATCTTCTGTTGTGTGATAAAAGAATCAAGCTGTGTTTTGATGGTTTGTTGTGTTTGGCAGCATTTTCAGTCCTCGTTTGCCCTACTAATCCACCAGTTTTCTCTTTTTTGGACAAAGCAACGAATGATTTTTACAGTTTATGCTGGTTTAGGTGTGTGAATACAAAAGAAGGTATCCAGTTGATGATGTTACCTCTGAATCAAAGTAGTGGAAGAAAAATTATATTTTAGTTCCTATTAGTAAGATGCTATTATAACATCTAATTATACTCTGTAAATTTTATATAAAATTTCCATAATTCTGTGAGTTATGTGAAATTATATTTGTTTTGCTTTGTTTGCTCCCACAGATCGCAGCAAAATTGCCTTCCATTGATTGAAAAGCGCATTGTAAGTAACTCATTGTTTCTCTTGTTGAATCAGGCTTCGCATTTTATTTTTCTGAACCTGCTAACATTTTATCTGATGGAGAAAAGTGGGTTCTTTCTTGAAAACTGGTGCACAATTAATACTCTGTGAGAGCCCGTGAGACATCTGGCGTGTGGCTACAGATACAATCCCCAGGACAGATTTCTTTTGCCATAGGCAAGAATAGTTTATGTAAGGCTTAGGCCAACAGGTCAAGAAATATAAATGCAGAAGCATGCTAAACATACCACCTGACATCAGGCTCTGCCTGGAAATGCTGTATTCCAAGTCTCTGACACGGCTGATCTGTAGAGCGCACCCCAGAATGAATACTGGAGAGCAGAACTGGGGCACAGCAGTATGTATATTCTCTTTCCCCACTACCTGTTTTTCACGCTGTGCATCTAGGGCTTTATATTTATATGTATATACAGTGGAACTAAATACAAACAGAAGAATTAGCCTGGTTTGAAGCTGTGTTGGTTTTGTGCAATTCAAATAATACATGTATTTTCTGTATCTAAATATATATATGTGTGTATATAGAACCAACATACAATAAAATTGTTAGTTGTTCAATGATATGAAGAAGAACTCTGCTAAACACACTGCTTCACACTACTGTTCAAACTATTCGCACCGCTCTTACAAATGCAGTACCAAAATATATTCCGCTTGGAACATGTCAAGTAAATGGGTGACACTTTTTCTAACATGTCTAACTGCCATTAATTTAGTTAGCATTCATTGTAATTACACCGATCATAATGAATTCATTTAGTATTAATGTGAACGTTATACATCTTTTTAGGAACTCCATTATAATTCAGCAATAATTAATGTACATATTAAATGAAGTGTTACTACTCAATGCTATTATAAAGCCACGTTGTTTCATTTGAAAAGCTTTAGAGCAAGTTGTGTTTAATCTGATTGGTATTCTGATTGTTGCCAAGAGGTATTCTGCGATGGCAAAGGGCAATTCGCATTGGGAGACGTGTTAACTTTTCAGAGAGATTCCGTGTTTGCACTTGTCTGCTGATCCACTCATAACTTAGCATTTGAGGCAAGATACTTCATGGCCATGATAATGCAAAAAATGTGTAACTATCCTAAAACCATGAAAAATTTCTGACGTTTCAGACCATATCCATTAAGGGAGGCGTGTATTTATAAGTGAAGTACTGCGACACCTACATTTTATGATTGTTTTTCCTTTTTACCCTCCAAGAGTAAGCCAAAACTGAGAACCAAGTATTTTCTGTGTATCTCACATCAACACAATTAGGTGCTTCAAAGGCATTCATGCCTCCTTCAGGGAGCTACATGAAAATAATAAGTAGGGGAAATATAACAAAAGGAGAATGGCCATACTGGATTAGGGTAAGAATTGTCTGGCCAGCATCCTGTCTCTGGGCGGTGATTATAAATATATGCCCAGAGAAAAGTAAGAATAAAAATTACATGATACTTTTACAGATATTTCCCAGCCTCCAACAGTTCTGGCTGAAGAAATTTCATCAGATGTATATGGTTTCTAAATATTTAGATTCTGTTGGTTTTCTCTTCCATGAATCTATTTCCGTAAATCTATTTAAACCTCAGAATAATGTCCTTTGACAATGAGTTGCGTGGGTCTACTACCATGTTCATTTTGTGCATAAAGAACTATTCTTGTATGATTTTTGAGCCTCATCTATATCCTTCTCTGGAGAACTTCTTTTCAAGAGAAGTATCCTACTTTGCTACTTGTACAGAAGGTGTTGATCATATTTGTACCCCCTTTTTGGGTATTGTACGTTACGTGTGGCTTTCAAAGTATGAGAGGGTCTTAGGTTTATACTAATTAATAGTTATTCCCCCAGCTTTTCTTCTCAGTTTCTTACTGAATAGCGACATTGAAAAGTTATGGAACTATTAGCTCGTTTCTCCATGAGAATTGTCAGCTCAAGCCCATCATGTTATATGCAATGTTAAATTCCCACCCCCTCGGTACATCATTTACATTTATTTACAGGGCACTTCATCTGCTCTTGTATTGCCCTGTCATTCAGTCTTGTAAGATATTTTCTGGAATTCTAAACTGTCTGTTCGTTTCCTGACTATCCCAAATAACTGTGGTGAGGAACATTTCTCACCACTTCTCATACCCATTCCACGATCATTTGTTAAGTGTTGAACACCACAGGCCGCAGAAAAGGCCTTTGCAAAAGTCCAGCAGCAATGTTTCCCGACTGCAGGAACTGTATATTAACCCTTAACTCTCTGTTATTTAGCCTTGAAAGTATCAGTTATACATGCCTTCCTTCTTATCTGCTTATTTTTTTTTATCGGCGTTATTTTTTTAATAGGCTTTTTTAAGAAAATTTAGCAAAAGCCTTTTGCAAACCCACGGTAGACTCCAACCAAGCAACTTCAAGCAACCAAATCACTCACATTCAACAACTGGAAGTATTTCAGTAGGTTTGCAAAGAAGAAATTTCCTTTTCAAAAGCCATCATCACTCATCCAAACTATAGTGTATTCATAGTATATTATTATATTTAACTTGCCCAATATGGACATCAGTCTCATAGACTGTGGTTTTTTACATCTGCCGTTTAACTTTTTACTCAAAATTTATTTTCACTGCATTTTACTACTTCTCTCTCTCAGTACCTTTGCAATTTTAGGTGAGAGATAATGCGCCATCACTAGTCAATAAGCTGTTTCATCTGCGAATTGTCTTATAACTCTTGAGTGAATGCTATCTTATCCTAATGATTTGTTACTGTTCATTTTCTCATCACTTCCTTTCTCCTTCAAGTGGATATTCCCACTGAGAGTTATTAGGATACATTATTACACAGCAAGCAATCTTTACCTGTAGTTTTACAAAATATGTCAATGTAATGCTAATTAATAAGAAGTCAGCTAATCTATGAACTTCTGACTTCTCTTCTGCTGATATGTTTGACCTTGGGCAAATCGCTTAACCTCTGCATTTCTTTACTGTTTCCCTTCCTACAATGGAAATAAAGGAATTAGCGTTCGCTTTAAAATTGTTGAGCTTTACAGATTACATGTGTGCTGGGTATTCGTATTTATTTTTTCACACTAAAATTAATTAAATTTTGGAATAGAACAGTGGATAAAATGGAAAAAAAATTAACAGTTAGGAAATAGTTACCCCTATGAGAGACAGAATCAGAAACTAATTGGTACTGCACTAGGTTTAGAAAAAGTTATTTGGTTACATCAGAAAAATAAAAGACGAAAACAAATGTTTTTGCACACCTTGTTTTTGTCCTACTTTGTTTTGTAAATGACCTTTTTTTGATTGATATATTAATAAGGAAGTCATTTTCCTCCTTACATTTTTTTGTGGTTTTGTGTCATATAAATGTGTATGTAGAAATTCAAGAGGTATTTTGGATTAATTACTGAGAAATATTGCAAATATTTGTTGCTATTGTGGATTAAAGAAGACGAGCACACTTATGGCAAGTATTGCCTCTTATGGAACTCATCATTTGTCATTTGTGAAGAGTTAATGAAATTGTTGTCCTCCTCTTTTATTAGAATCTTTTCTATCTTTTCAGTGTTGAAGTACCGTTCTCCCTTTCTCAGGCAAAATTCCTTTAGCTTCGTGCTAGCTTCGTGCTTTTGTGTAGAGGAGACTGCAGCATTAAACTTTAAACAGATCAAAATCAAATCTAGTTACGCTCAAACACTTCATGTTTAAGTTTATACGTTGAAGGCTTGGTTTTCTAAAGTGAACCAGATAAGCATGTTCTCAGCACTGCTTTTCCCATTGTTGTGTGCCTGCCAGCTTTCAGTGTCATCAACTACTCTTCTGTTCAGGTCTGATCTCCATCTGAAAGCTGGGGAGGGACTCTTGATCAGGGAGTGGAACAATAGGACGAGGGGGAATGGTTTTAAACTGAAAAAGAGTTGATTTAGATGACATATCAGGAAGAAATTCTGTGCTGTGAGGGTGGTGAGCCCCTGGCCCAGGTTGCCCAGAGGAGCTATGGCTGCCCCGTCCCTGGAGGGGTTCAAGGCCAGGTTGGACGGGGCTTGCAGCAACCTGGGCTGGTGGGAGGTGTCCCTGCCCAGGGCAGGGGGGTGGCACTGGATGGTCCTTAAGGTCCCTTCCAACCCAAACCATTCTGTGATTCTATGATCTTAGACTCTATGGAAGTCTTCTGCTAATTCTTTGTTATAGGCCAGTGATAGTGAAGCACAACCCTGTCTACCTGTCAACCAGCTATGATTGAAATAAAAGGGAGATGTCGATTCAAAATACTTGTAGAAATAAGATTGCTAACACAAAGAGCTGGTTAACATTTTCTAAAATTTTTGTGTCTTTCATTCTGGTTTTGGATTTTAGTAAATATATACTATTTATGTAAAATACTATTTTTTCCTTTCCTATGAAGGTTTAATGCTGTTTCCGACTGTCTGCAGAGGTGGCACAAATGTTTAAAAGGTTCAGTGCCAAAATTAACAGCATTTGCATTTCTTTTTGAAAAAATACCAGTCTTTAGGAACAGTAATTAATTGTATTTCATGCATACTTTGGGGTCTTATTAAACATGATTTTTACTAACTGCTTATTTGGCAGCACCAATGGAAGTGTAGCTTAGGTTCACTCCCACCTTTCTGGTTTGGACTAGTTTGGATAGATAGTAGGTTCTTCTTCCTTTTTTTAATCTAGTACGTTGATCTATATTTTCCAGACAATTACACTGTCTCTTTTCTTTTTCAAAGATATTCCATATTCTCTCTTGTATTGTTTCCGTACATCTTCATTTTGGATCTCATTCCATTAACATTTGTTCTATTGGTGCCTTTTTCTTCCAACTTCTTTGTGACAATTCTTAAGGCCTTCATTCTTATTTCCAGCTTTCCCTTTCCTGACTGAAACAGGTGTTTATCTTTTTAAGTACTTACATGATGGCTGTTCTGGAGCTATTCTTTGGAAATGGGAATAATTCAATTAAATCAGTCTCTCAGTGGTACAGCTAGTTCTTTTACAATAGCGTGAAGGAAAGATGGAGAAATGGCTATGTGGGAATAGTCATGAAGAGTCTTCTCCCTGAGATATATGAAATCAGCTAGTAATCCAAATAAAAATTGTCATTAAATTGTGGTTGTTTTGAATCAATTTCATTCAAGGGAATTTCAAGGAACTGGGAGATATTTTTCTTTCTGACTGGGATCCCAGCAAGGAGGATCAGATTGCATATTGTGTGGCCAGTGCTTGAGCATTCATAGGGATTCTGTCCCATTGCTTTCACTTAAGCTTTGCTTTTCAAGATTAGGATTTGGACCTATCTCAGCAGAGGAATTAAAAAATAAGTGCCTAAAGACACGCTGTCTAACAGATACGTAATACACCATATTTTAGCCCACAGCCTCTTTCTATAGTGTTGTTTAAGCTCAGAAAAAATAGTATTTACAATGAAAACCTTTAACAATCTCTTACCATGCTTGCTAGCAGGCACTGATTTAATGCTAATGTGACAGCTCAGATTTTAGCGAGAGACACTTTTATTTCCCTGATAAGAGAAGTGTTACACATTCTGAAAACCAGACAGATTTTTCTGGCCAGTGTCTCCTCGTGTTTGTGCCAGTAGGGATTTGCTGACTACTCAAATTATCTTTCACAGGTTAGCACATGTCTGTCTTATATAGAAATGTTTATCTTCCTTTCTGACATTTCTCTAAATGGTCGTATTTCTAAAAAAAAAATGAAAACAGACTTTGTTGTAGTTAATAAGTGGCTACTTAATGTTCCCCCAAAAAACCTGCTAGACTTTTATAATGTGAGGCATCGATTTAGGATGAGCTTGTGCTCTAGCAAATCATATTATATTTCTTGCAAAATACATTCGCAATTTGCAGTAGACTCTTCTCTGAAAAAAAAAAAGTGAAAAGACAATATTATAATCTCGATAACATTTATAATGTTAGAAAAAGGTGCCCATGCATTAAATTAATCTCCGTTGCATTTCAACTGTGATTCTGGAGGAAAAGTGCTTTATTTTTTTATTTGTTCTAGCAGGGGCTATTTATACATCTCTACAAAGTACAAACCATATTATTTAACCTTTCCTGTGATTACTCAGAAATTGTTATAGATCATACCAGATCTATATTATATATATAGTGTATCTTAATGCATATTTTCATATCTCTGTGCCACATGTATCTTAATGCATATTTTCACATCTGTGCTACATACCATTTCATTTGGTACATACTTTTGTATTTTTTAAATACGTAATGGAACTTATTTTATGCCTTTGCCAATTTTTTAACCTTTGCAGGAGTTTCATATAATGATAATTGCACTTCAGGGGAAACTGATGTAGAATGTGAGTGGAGGAACGATAGTACCACTGTCTTTCCATCTTTTTTGAACAAGAATTGTGGATTTACTTCTTTGTCTGTGTGTTTCAAAGGTGATCTGTTTGGACCAAAGTAGATATTACTAGCAGTTGGGGCAAAATTTTCAGTTCTTCTCTATGTTTCACACTAACCTTTAAATTCTTAATTGCATAAAATGAACTTCTGAACTTATTTAATTATATGCTGATACATCCACCGGTCTTATTAACTTGTTCCTACTAAAAGTGATCAGTTCATTCTAATATTTACATGTCAAACAGAATTCAAGTACACAAATATATGGAGGATTATAGTTATATATCCTTAAATATTTACAGATAGAGCAACTTAACTATTATGAATTACAGCCCATTTATATTTTGAAAGTTCTTACAACTGTAACAGCTAGAGATTAAATTTCCCTTTTCGAATGGAAACTGAGATTTGAAGACCAGTTGCATTTCAGATAAGAAGCACTCTCCAGCTAGGCAGTGGTTTGCGCATGAGGCTCTTACTCCAGTGTGACTTTGCAATGTTGTATTATGTTTTTCAGAAACAGTAAATCGGTTCTTGGTTCACGGTTTTGGTCAGGGTAGACAGATTATTCCTCCTGCTGTCACCAATATCATCCCATCTGACATTTTAATTCCTCAATGTGGTGTCTAAAGCCAGTTATCCTCGAAAGTGTGATAAAGCACTCTTATCTGGGATAATACTGAATTGAAAGAAAGACGTTTTCTGTGTGTTTAACCACTGTGCCGGTTTTCCTATTTTGAAATTTTAAGAATTGTTTTAGAGACGTATGGTTCATTCAGATAAACGTTTTCAATAGAGGTAGATATAGAAGTGATCCGTTGATCTTGAAAATTTTAAATTTTTTTTTCAGTTATGTTTCTCACCAGGAGAGACAGTGAGAGCGAATGTTTCACTTGATATCAAATTCCCCCATTCAGATCACTAAACTGTTAGAACAGTACTAATTCAATCCTCAGGTCGTTATCAAGCCATTACTATTATCTTGATGAGATAAGGTATCCTGAACTATGGATATGGTAGAATTCGTATTGGTATTACAGCTTACTTCCATTGCCGGAAAGGCATTTTCTTATACTTACGTTTAGCTAGGCTAGTATTATGTTTTGGAAATAAAAAGTCTATCAAAATTTTTAACCTATGAAACAAATGCAGTGATTACATATATGAACTACAAAATACCACCAGCTTCCTCAGGCTGGCAGCATTCATGCTTCCTTACTGTTTTGTGTTTCAAGTAATGCATAATTCACCTGAAACAGATATTTCAAATGTCTCTAACACATTAGATGTTACTCCACCAGTCCTTTCTTAACGCATAGTCGTGTTTTTAAGCATAGCGCTCATTTAAAAGTACTGGGGAGTTGAATCTACCCAGTGTGAACATTGGGAAAAGTAAAGTTTCTTGGAGGTTCCAAGCTTGCAGCAGTCATTAGTCTTCGCACAGCTTCTCTTTGCCTTAATTAAGGACACAAAACAAGCAGTTGGAGCTACAGTATTGTTTTCCTTTGAATCCTCCAGCCTAAGTTCATAGTTTATTTTCTTCCACGTGTTAAGTAGAGGTATTTATCAGATTTTGCAAAAGAAAGATAATAATGTAGAAAAGTCTTCTCGCAGCCAGCCTTGCGAACCTTGCAACCACCTCATTTCTGATGTGCATCATTCCTTCCTGCTTCCTCTGTTGAGACTGCCTTAACCAACTGTTTCGTTTATGCCCTAGCAAACTTCCACGCAAATTCACAACATCATTAAATTAGACCCAGAATTTCACTGGCCAAACTAAGTCTGTTTTGAATAAATTCGGAACTGTCAAAGGAAAAGTAAAACATTTCAAAGGAAGATTACTGGGTTTGCAAGAAATTTCCTTCTGGAGAAAAGAGCAGTTTCCAGGTAACTTTGTTTTTATTATCGTTCAAATAGCTTTCATACTGAATTAAATATGCTTAAGACAAACTGAAGGTCTCTTAAGAGGGAGTGCGTACAGCTAGGGCAGTGTAATAATCTGTACCATTTTCTGTCTTGCCCTCTAAGCCAGATGTCAGAGGATAAAACAAATAGGGATTAAATTTCATCACTGACACTGAATTACTTTCTTTTCTTCTAAAAGACAGGAAATAAGCAACTAGATTTAACAGATGAGGGAGCTTCTGTTATATCTTATTAACAGTACCTTATTCAGTCACTAAAATGTGAGACTGTTCAAGCAATAACTGACCACGTAATAAAAATAAAATGCCCTGCCTCGTAAAGTTTGGCAATTTCAGTATTTTTTTTTTAAATGCGGTTACATTAACATTTATGCAAAATGTGTAGGAATATTCTTATGTAGAAAAAGCTGGTTTCTGGGCTTTTTCCTCCCTTTTCTGGTGAGGAGGAATTCTAGATTATGTTCACAATTCTGCTGGATAATGGTAATAGAAAAGATAAATACAGTCTGAAACTTATTTCTTTGAAAGTTAAACAATGGACTTTAGGTTTAAGTCACTTTAGCCACAGGGAGCAATTGACCTGAGTCTTATCCTTAATGAGTAAAGCTACTAGTGATTAAAGCATCTGAAAAAAAAAATATCTAGAAGGATGGCTTTCTATAGTGTTCTTTTTTTTTGTTCCGAAAACACCCAAATATCATCTGAAACTGTTTTCCCTCATGTTCCTGAAGATAAATTACTATGCCACAAATTGCTGTAATCCACACACACAAAGATAAGTGATTTGTTAAAATTCCTTAAATGTTGCCATCGTTTCCAAAAAATAACTTCTAACTGAATATCCTGCACAGTGACACAAGCTTCACACAATTTTTCTTGCTCTCCTGCAGCAACTGAGATGTAATAATGCACATTGCTGAGTACACCGTCACAAAGAGTTAGGTTTTAATTTTTATTAAGCCTGCTCTCAATCGCCTGCAAGGGTTTATTTGCATACATTTAACTCAATACATGCCAGTCCACATTTGTTTTTAATGCCTAATTAATTGTCAAGAAATCTTTACTTCAATATTATGTTTTAAAATTCACTCCAGTGAACTGTTACTGAAAATGGTGTTATAGGCTATTAGGTATGATGTGAAAAAAATAAGGATGTTATCTATATTATTGTATTGCTCTTGCTGCAGATAATAGAAAGACTGTTTAGAAACGAGTGTCAGTGTTCTCACGGTCGGTGACAATTTACATGCGTGAACCGTCTAGGTAAAAGGGAGAACTTCAAAACCTCTTATAATCTCAAATATATTTAAGTTTTAATACACTGTAGAGATATGATGCAGTTTTTACATGTAACTTTGTAAATCTGCTTGAGCATCTTCTTTAACAAATTTACAGGCCAAATGCTAGAACTATTTATTACTAGGCCCATCTAATCCTGTACAAAGATTCATGTGGTTATGTACTGATCTCTACAAAGCAACTCCCTGGCTGTCACTGACTTGAAAGGGTAATGCTCAGCAAGTTTTATTTGACCTTAGTTTTGATTTCCACATCTTTATCTCTTGCCCTTTCTTTGTCTTCGTCTGTAGCAGTAAAGGTCATTTACAACAAATCGTTCTTGAGAGCAGCAGCAAATTAATTTTGTAAAGCATTGTCAGCACCACTGAAAATCTCTGCCAGTACTAAACTTTGTAGGGATGCTAATAGTTCATTTCTGATCTAGATATCATAATCCAAAGCTCTACAAAATATATTTTATAGTTGGTATATCACATTCTTCTTTATGGTCAGCTCTTCTGTCTCAGACTGCAACATGATTTTTTAGTTTTGATTCATTTATTTAAACTTCAATTCAAAAGAAAATTTAGTCATCTGATCTCGAGCAGTTCTTGATTCAGATGAGAGTCACAAAACTTTCAGATATTGTATCTTATTATAGTTGCTCAACGCTTGTATTAGCATAGCACACACCACTTTTCCGTCGGAGATACGGAGAAAATCCACTAAAAGTCACTTCCTGTAAACTCTAAGATGTAAACTGGAAATATAATTTACCAGGTCTGGTAGAAAAGGGAAAGATTATAAATATGTTCAGTTGCTTCAAGACTCTGTCTTCAAGTAAATAATTTTTCCAAAGAGCAATAACCTATATTCTCGTCAGGGGTTAGAGCTCTTAAGCCTTAGTGCCTCAATTCCCTTCTACTAAAAAACCAATCCAGCCTTACCAGCTGAGCTCTGTTAACAGCGTGTCTTTCTAGAGCACTCTATAATAACTTTCTGTCCAAATGCTCTTGCTTCTCACTAGATTTGGATGCAGCGGAGGTAGAAATTTATCATTTTCTTCTACCAGCGATTCCGGGCCAGCAGAAGAGCCGTATGTCTGTAAGGAGTTAGAGGACTGCGTTTCAGCGGGAAGCCACGTTGTTGAAATTGTTAGCTCTACTCTACCGCAATATCATTACGCGTCACTAGTGAATTAACGGCAAACGCAGTCCTAGGCAAAAGAGTGTGGGTAACCCGGTTCGTGCTACTACATGCTGTTGTTGTAAATACTGTGCTACTTAAAGAAAATTGATAAGTGAATGCAAGTAGCAATTTAGAAAACTACTACTATGAAAAAAAGGAGTAAAATCACAGATCCATTAAAGTAAACAGTGTAACTCCCACTGATTTCACCCCAAAGAGCCAGCTGATGTTGAACAGCACTGCTTTACGCTGTCTCAGGATACATTTTTTTATAGCTTATTGTTGTTGCTGCCGTTTTTAGAACAGGTAAAGCTTTACTGTTGTGCTATTTTTTCATACATCTTAAAGTATTTCACTTAAATACCCTAAAAAGTAGGTGGTATGTTGTCTTCATTTATAGATATTTGCAAATAACCAAATGAAAAGAATTAACAAAACCATTACACTCAGTTCATATATTCTTTAAGCATTCAATCTGAGTCAATTAATTCAATCTGAGGGGATTTTTTTATTTCACTTCTCCTTACTAAAAAAAAAAAAATCATATGTAACACTACAGAATGACAAAAGTAACATTTTCTCCCAATATTTAGCTTTGTCAGTATTAAGAATTGTGGTAAAATTAAAGCCACTTTTATCCCAGTAACTCCTATGCGCAGTTCTGGATTTTCAGATGAAATGCACCAGATTGATAGAGGAACAGCTTCAGTGCTGTCAGCTGCGCTGTTTCAAAACCCGATGGGAGATTGACCAAAAATTTTCCAGTGTTGAAAAAAAGCATTGCGCTGTGGACGTATCTGTCTGCGTGTACATGTACGTATGTAAGTGCCTGGGACAATCAGTGCTGCTGGCTCATCTAAATGCATTTAGAACTCATCCTCCTCATCCGTCCTTTGCCCGGCAATTATTTATTCCTGTCCCCAAATTCCAAATCAGTTCAGTTCGCTCCACCTCTACGTGAGTTCTTCCCCAACCCAACTCAACTGGCCTACCAATAGTCTTCATGTCTGCCTCGCCTACGTCTGATTTCCCCCTCCCTTCTGTCACTCCCAGCTGAGTTGTCACCCATCCTCTTCCATTTGTTGTCCCCTCCTGCGCAAAGTGCCCGGGAGGAAGCTGAGGTAGTGGTCCATCGCTCACCAGGAGGCAAGAAAGAGCACGGGCTATGCTAAATTAATAGATTCCACAGCTCTAACGAGGAGTAAGAGTAGTCTGAAGGAGTAGGGACAAAGCCATGCCTGCTTCCTGCACCGCTGAGAAGATGGCAGCTGGATAGCTGGACAGACAACTTTTTCTCAGGCAGGGCTAAAATTCATTAACTTAACTTAGCTTCCTTTGTGCCACATTAAAATCTTGTAGTTCATTACAAAAAAAAAAAAAAAAAGCATATTAGAAATAGTGTCTTTATGGGAGATTTTTTTTCTACTGATATGAACTAATAGGTCAGCTGTGAGGAGAGGAGATTTTGCTAAGTAACGCTCCAAAATTTCCAGTCAGTTTCCACTTTAATTGAAATATTTGCTTCCTAAAGCCAGTTTTAGTTAATCTACAGGTACAAAACATCCTTAATTATTTCTTCTTACTTCCCATTGTGTAGTTTCGGATTTAAATCTATCCAAAAATGTCCTTTATGTTTTCAGTATGAAATGTATCATCAACAATATCAGAAATGTATTGTGTTGGGGTAAAAAGGCTCAGTATGTAATAAACATCACAACTCTTTCACAGGAGCCACGGGAAAAGAAGAGGGCTGACTGCTACTGTACTTTATAATTTCCAAGCAGGATATAAACTCCAGTCCCGCGGAGTTGTTAAATCTCACTTATCTTGGTTATTATGGGGTATTACAATAGTAGAAATGTTCTACCTTCAGATATCCCCTGCAGGAAAATTCTCTTATTCCACTAAAAACTAAATAGTTTGAAATTACAGGAAAATAATTCTTATTAAGATAGAACAATTTTTTATTATATCCCAATGTAATATACTGCTTATGTTGCTGGAGCATTTTCATTTGTTTACAGACACTACTGCTATTTTGTGCTTGTTGTCGTAGGTGATCTGTTTTTTACTACCCTTGTAAAAAACAGTGAACATACAGAGAAGTCAATAGGGAATACAGAAAAAAATCTGAATCTGTAACTGATCCTTGCCTCTTTTTACCTCTTGGAATAAAGCATCGCACGATAAAGTTTACTCCTTTGCCCTTTAGTTTGATACCACTGAGAAATTTCCAAATAGCAAAAACCAAAGAGAAGTCCTTAAAGAAATGTAAAATGAAACTAGCAGCACTGTAATTTTTTTTTTTTTTTTTTTTTTTTTTTTTTTTTTTTTTTTTTTCAAAAACAGCGGTCAAACAAAGCAAACACTACGTACATCCAACTGCACAACTGCGATAACCAAAACATACTGTTATCTCAAAGTTTGGTGTGTCCGTCGGGGCTGTTTCAATACATCTGTTTTTTTGTTTTAAAGTATTATGTACAGAAATGTTTGAGCCTGCAGAGTTTACTTGTTTCTCAGAAGAAAGGCTCTGCAGGAGAGAGTTTCTGTCCTGTGGAGCTTATAGACTCTGCAGGATCTTTTGCTCAGTGACCCTAGTTTATCCACAATTCATTTATGTGACTGAATCTTATGTCTCCCAGATAAACGAGTTTCAGATCATTAAGGTTGTACTGTCCTTGTTAGCAAGAATATATTATTGGTCAGAGGAATGCCACGATGTCCTTTTGCAAAACACAGGGAAATAATGATTACGGAATTTGTTTTCAGTTTTGTTTACAACTTAGTTGTGAGCTGTTTCTTGTCCTGTTGCAAGAATAAATTATTGACGAGGTTTCCCATCTCTGGACACATTTATTTTTTTTTTGTATTCTCTTTGATCTTAAAGAATTTGTAGGCTTTTATGCAACATGGGGTAAATTCGGATATCGACTTTGGATATCTTTTCATAAGAAAAGAAATAAAGGATAGCAACAGTATCTACATAGCTGTGCAATCATAATGATTTAGAAATAAAAAAAAAACACATAAAAAAGGAGATGTCTTCTAACTAATGTATTGTATGACTAATGTGTAATGATTACAGGCTGGGAAAAATTTAAGAAAGGAAAAAGAAAGCTTTGTGGCAGCGAAAAGCCTCACCTTTTTCTTTCATTTTCTTTTGCAGTTTTTGAGATCTTTGGCATACGTTATCAGAAAAACATTTTACTTAAAATGGCTGAAATTTAAAATTTTTCTTTGCCCATTTAATTTCAAAAATTTAGTGAATTCAAAAACAAGGTTGTCTAGAAATCCATCATGTCAAATATATATTAGAGCCATATATGTCAAAACAAACATATGATCAGTAACATTGTCTTATAGAATTTTGAACTGCAGCAATTTTTGAAAATAGAAAATACTGTTTTTAACGAGAGAACTGTCTGATGAGTGTGTCAGTGTAGAACACAGCATGCACAGTCATCATAATTCTGCAATGAGTATTATGTAGCCATTAATATGTAACAGAATTTGTTTCGCATGAAGTAAATCTCCTGTGAAGAAAACATAAAAGAGGCTTTGTTTCATTACTAAATATAAAGCGTGAATTCAAATTCTGATATTCTCATTCTGTCATATTAGAACTAAAGCTAAAAGAGATACTGATTTGGCTACTCATTCTGTTTTAAAATTTGCTTCATTTTCAGTATAGCGAGCAACAAAGAAAGTGACCTGCTTAAATAATCAGGTTTTTAAATTCACCTATTCTTATAAAATATTATGAAGAAAACTGATCATATCTCTCTGAAAACAACACAGATATTCTCCCAAAAGATCTTACTGATACTCACTGATACAATTTCAGCATGATTATGAATACGCTGTTTTCCCTACTTTAGAAGATTGGGCTCAGCTTGAGTATTTCAAATTAAAGAAATGTTTATATTTAGAATTACATGCATGAGAATTAAATTACTGTAAATAAATAACCATTTGCTTCTATTTGTAATGATCACGCGTATATCTAACACAACCAGCTTGCGCCAAAATGCAAGCCTTCAAAAAATACGGGATTCTGAGGTTAAGAAAAGCAAAGGAGTACAGAAGAGAAATCTGTAGCGTAAGATTTCATCTTATGCTCCTGGTCTTATTTAGATCTCAGATTTCACCATGTATTTGGAGTGATACAGAAAAGCAGATTTTCAGAAGTGTGATTTATTGTCCTTGACTGAATGATCATTCCATTTTTCATCCACTATCATTTTTTTCTTGACTTGTCCTACTTCATGTCACTTACTCTCCATTTTGAACTGTACTATATAATAGAAATTAGGGTGTATGCGCTGCTTTATTTTCTGAAGTTCTTCAAAAAAATTCTCATTTCTGGCTTTCGCTCACCTTTTTGTTCTCCATTTCTTGCGATGTGCTATTGCAAATACAATTTAAGCGTCAATCAGCTTTTGTCCTTGCATTCTTTCACTTCTTGTCTTTCAAGAAAAAACCTGACACTGACTTTAGACTTAGCCAGGAATAGCTCCTTGGTGTTTCTGTGAAACAAAGCAAGAGGTAGGGGAGGCAAACAACAGAATAAGGTTTTCTAATGGAAGAATAATAGTCAGAAAGTAGATTGTCTCTTGACTTTCTGAGCTCCTTTTTTTTCGCTCTTTTTTGATTTGTCCACTATTAACTTGTAACTTTTTAATGTGCTTCATATACACGTTGTTGCCCAGCAGATGCTTTTCTCTTTCTGTTTCCAAATGACATTCTCACCTGCAAGGAAGCCAACTTCCAGGGAAGCACCGTTCTTTGGTATGCGTGTGCTCGTTCCTCAGAAATGAAATGCTTCAAGGAGGCATGTCAGTTCCTGCACATTTCTGCCGAAAGGTGGGAAGTTTCGAGTGGCAACCTGTCCGGTTTCCTGGCAGCTTACACGGCTGCGCTCTCTCTGGTCAGCCCAAGCGCCCCAGGTACCTGACTGCCTACAGCGTTATGACAGGGACTGCCCTGTAGTCTGAGACCTACTTTCTCCTATTGATTTAAGTAAAAGAATTGGTTTGTGGTCTACTAAACCTCCAGCTAAAACTCCTCAAGCCTGGAGTCAGTGACAGGCCTCCCCCGGCCTGGACATTACCCTCAGCGCTCGTTGGCCTCTCACACAGACTCTGCCAGGTGTGGGATTATGGGACTGGGTAGTAAATACTCAGTTCCGATTGGCTGAAATTCCTGTGGCACTTGATGATTGGCTGTTGCCACACAGACACTCTCTGCCCCCCCCACCACCACCACCACCTTCTGGAAGTTTCTCCACAGCCTGGCCCCAAAGCGCAGCCATTTTCAGGTGAGTGATGGCGGGGTCATACGAGGGTAAAATAATTACCCAAACTACCACCCCGTCCACCCTGTGTCCTGTACGCCGTCTGTCACTCCTCACTTTATCTGTTACATTCCAAAATTCAGTGTACATTCATTATAAACACCGCACTTCATCCCTGCAGACAAGACAAATAGGAATTAATATCCCTACTGCATCTCACAAACCTCACCCTTTTACCTTGAGAACTAAATTATCAGGGTTAACGTTATACATGTTTTGAAAGAAGTGTAATTAAAACAAAATCCTTACTTTGAACAACTTCTGTTTTATGGCACAGTGATGTCAGTTACCTGCAGTTCTTGCTGTATATTGCATTCCATCAGGTATATTGGCAGCCCAGCAGTCTTGATGAAGTTTAGAGTGGCAAATAAGCAGCTTTTTGAGTGGCTTTTAATGTGGAGTTAATCAAATTATTAAAAGGTGAACGTTGTTGGAAAATTCTAGGGCTTAGTCTGAAATTAAGTGGATTTGTTTCTGAGAATAAAAGACACGACAGAAGTGTTTTTATGCCATCCTTTGTGTGGCAGTTCTTCTCATGTCTTGTACAGTCAGTTTTTCATGTGAGCCTACACAGATGTACATTTTTTAAAAACTGAAAAAGGAAAGACTGTGTAGTTAAGTTTGACGAGAAGTCACACATGCTACTGTATATGTTAAAAAAATTGTTAGTATCTGGATTGTGAATAAAGTGCATAAATCGGTAAATCGATAACACAATGATCTTGAGGTTTTATTATACATGTAAGGCGCATCCTATAATACCTAAAATTTAATAGTCAAACATTCTGTAGCTCTTTATAGACATTTTCAAGACATAAAAAATGAACACTAATTCATGGTTAATATGTGTCAATAAGCTACCATTCTCTTATGATAATGGAATAATAGAATCATTCAGGTTGGAAAAGACCCTGGGGATCATCGAGTCCAACCATCAGCTCCACTCTACAAAGTTCTCCCCTGCACCATATCCCCCAACACCACATCTAAACGACTCTTAAACACATTCAGGGATGGTGACTCTACCACCTCCTTGGGCAGCCTATTCCAGTGTCTGACCGCTCTTTCCGTGAAGAATTTTTTCCTAATGTCCAACCTAAACCTCCCCTGCTGCAGCTTGAACCCATTCCCTCTTGTTCTATCGCTAATTACCTGTGAGAAGAGACCAGCACCAACCTCTCTACAATGTCCTTTCAAGTAGTTGTAGAGAGTGATGAGGTCTCCCCTCAGCCTCCTCTTCCTCAAACTAAACACTCCCAGCTCCTTCAGTCGCTCCTCATCACATTTATTCTCCAGGCCCTTCACCAGCTTCGTTGCCCTCCTCTGCCCTCACTCCAGCACCTCGAGATCTCTCTTGTATTGCGGCGCCCAGAACTGGACACAATACTCCAGGGGTGGCCTCACCAGTGTGGAGTACAGGGGGACAATCACCTCCCTCCTTCTGCTGGTCACACTATTTCTAATACAACGCCAGGATGCCATTGGCGTTGGCCCATCGATCCAATCTGTCCAAGTCTCTCTGTAGAGCCTCCCTATCCTCATGCAGATCAACACTCCCGCTTAGCTTGGTGTCATCTGCAAACTTGCTGATGATACACTCTATGTTCTTATCAAGATCATCAATAAAGATGTTAAACAGAAATGGTCCCAACACCGAGCCCTGAGGGACACCAGTTGTGACCGGCCGCCAGCTGGATTTAACTCCATTGACCACCACTCTTTGGGACCGTCCATCCAGCCAGTGCTTGATCCAGCAGATCGTTTGCTCATCCAGGCCATGAGCCGCCAGTTTTTCCATAAGAATTCTATGGGGAACAGTGTCAAATGCTTTTCGAAAGTCTAGGTAGATAATATCCACAGCCTTTCCCTCGTCCAATAATTGGGTCATCTTGTCATAGAAGGAGATCAGCCTTGATCTTGGAATACAGCCAACTTGCATCAATCATCTTAGGTTTTTCCCTTCAGAGTTAGAGATTATAAAAATATTTTCAAGACATGCTGTGAAGTATGGAGTAGTCTCTTGATTTGCTTGGGCCTCATATCTAATTATTTCTAGAAACTAACAGAATAAGATGTATTTTATCTCATATTCTGTGAATACATGTACAGGTACACACTGCATGTTCTCTGAGTAAATCGCGTATCCATTCTTACAGAGAAGCGTATGTTCGTGCCTCACAGCTTGAAACAAGGAAGATTTCATTTTTGGTATCCACAGAGGAGTTTTTCTAAGGTGCTCTTTCTCTTTGCTCCGAGTTTGGCCTACAAAATGGAATGTCACCACCACTTCAGCTCCTGTCTTACTGTTTGCCTGCCTTACTGAGACAGAATCCTTCTCCTTGTGTTGTATCTTGGCCTTTCCTTCCTCGTCACCACTTGGTGACTTCACGAAAGGCCTTTTTGGCCTTGTGCTATCTGGGACAATAACATCCCGTTTTAACCTATCATGTGGGTGTTTGTGCCGCCTCAGAGTCCCATGGCCAAAATCCTGCCTGTGGTTCAAGCCTCTGGCAAGAGGAGCAGGAGGTCAAGCTCTAGAGCTTTTTGCTCTAGCAGCCACAGAGGTCTCTTCTGACATCAGGCCAGACAGCTCCTCTAGTTCAGCCAAACTGCATTGATCTTTCAGGCCTTGATGACTCTAGTGGCTGCCAGAACTATAGGAGGAGGATCAGTTCTGATTAGTTCTTTCTTCCCTTCTCTACGTCGTGCTGTAAGACTTGAGCTTTCCACGGCCATGCAGTCAGTGTGATGAATGAGGCAATCCTCTTGACACCGTTTCATCTGAGTAAAATAGCGTCATCCTGCTTTCCACCGACATTGGATTATCACACGAAGACTGCTTTGGTGCTGTTTTCTGTAGCGGTACTTGTGCCTTTTCTTCTGTCCTTCACCATACAATCACATTTATTATCTGGGCCAATACTCAATGATATTTTTATGTCAATTCAATCATTCCCGCTGTTTACTGGGAATGAGAGGATTTCAATGTCAAACTAAATGCCGCCTCCTCTATCTTATACATGGTGATACTGGCTCCCAGAATAGGCCTGATAAACAGATACTGTTTATCAACGCATTTGATTCTTGGTTCAGAAGAAAGGTAATCTCTGGTTGACTGATCTTTTTCTAGGACGAGGAAGCAACATGGAGCAAGTTGCATAGATGATCTCAAGGGCTTTCAAGACCCTAGCAGAAGTGCCTGTCAGGACATTTAAGTGCATCCCCTTCAGAGAAGTTCCTGAAGTTTATCACAGGTTTATGGATATCCTCCACTGTTTTATTTCCCCTAAATTTTCTGCCCCTGTCAGGGAAATCTCTTTGGAGTGAGTGTATCTAGTGTTGCAAATGCAGTCCTTGCTTTACTGAGTAGGAAAGACAGTGGACCGCAGGAGGATGGAATACTTACGTGGGCTCCATTGTCCTTTTTGTATGCACACCTACCATCCTTTCTCATCATAGCTGAGAGTCAGAAATATGCTGCTTTCCCTCAGTAAAAGAATGAAAGAATGAGAGGAATTGGGGATTTTGGGGTTTTTTTATTCCGTTAATGCATTATTTAGTCCTGGGTTTTTCTTCTAACTGGAATTTTACGTGCTTTTTCTCTCACAGAGTTCACACCATCCTCCTGTCAATTGACCCCTCTCAAATCTCAGATCTTTTCTTGTTCCCTCCCAGATGGTTTCGTAAATTAAGGAGAAGTAATCTACATACACCATAATAATACGAGGTATAAGCAAAGATACTGCATTGCTTACTTAACAAAACAGAAATCTGAATGTAAAGAGTGGTAGTTGAAATTTTCATTGCAAAATGAGTGATCTGTATGCTTTTTGTCTTCGAAAAACACTGTATTTTAAATCCACCAGGGAAATATGTGCTATTGATGCAACTGTGTAGGCTGTTTTCTAAATTAATTAAGTAATATTAATTCCTGTACACACAGACAGAGGTATGCGTGCATTCTCTCTTATTGTATATGGTTCATATATAGCTTATAGTTTCATATATATATACATATATATATCCACACACTCTTACCGTGTAGTATTATTATGAACTAAGGAGCTGTAAATTGAAATGAAACTCTCAGTTCTGAAGTATTTGCATGAACCTGCAGACTGCACCAGGATGGGAAAGAACGGTGGCTCTTAACATCTTTACAGAGGTCAAAACTTGGATTAAAGGAAATATTTTGAGTTAATAGAATTGGAATTGCCAGAAATTCCTCAATTTGATTTGCTATTATAGTTGGAGAGAAGAAATTTGGATACCATAGTGGGGTATGGAATAATGAGAAGCCATATTAAGTCCTTGCCTGTCATAAGGAACAATGATTCTTCCCCCTTTTACCATTTTTTTTTTTTTTTTTTTTTTTTTTAACCCACAACCTATGGGAAACAGAGCAAAGGCTCTGCTTTGTTAAAATTCTCTCTTTAGAGGTATCCAAAACCCAGCAGTCCTTTGCATCTGATGTGGTCTTTGCACCTCAGGCAGAAGCAGTATCTTTCCTGTTCCTATTTCTCCTTCATAAATTCTAATTCAGTGTTTCAAGTTTCTTTGCTTTTAAACATTTGGGGGCTCTTTTTAAGCTGAAACATATTTTAAGACTTTGAAAAAAGTTGGTGCTTTTTCTGGGTAGTTTAGCCACTGTTACTTGTCTGGGAGGTAACCCTAAAATTCTTTTCTTTAATTGCACTGGGGATCATTTACTTTTGTACTGTGGGTACATAAGATGAAAAAATTGATGTATCTATATATATTACCTTAGTAAATATTGGTATTACTTTCCTTCTTTCTAAACGAAATTAAAATTCCCTTTAGGGTTTGTTACAAATCTGTCTGACCATCTATCTTGGTTTCACAAGAGGTTCTAAAATAAAATATGTAATTCTAAAACAGAATTACACAAATTGTCTCAACTTCCATTATTATTGAGTTTATAAGTTACAAATAATAAGTAATCACCTAAGCATATATTTTGTGAAGTGAAATGAAGATAGAGATTCTAACACAGTGGAAAAAAATCAGTAATTACTATAATTAGCCATATTTCTTGGTTTGTTTTGCTTTCTTTTTTTTTTCAGCTGATGTGAAGTAACATTGGAATTGAAGTGAAATAACTTTATTGAAGTTAGATAATATTATAAAGCTAAGTTGCTTTTTGGAAGGAGGGCCGGCAGTAATGCGGAAAGTGTTTCTTTTCAATTTCTTGCATATACTTGGTTGTGCTTATCACAATTGGTCTTCATTAGAATTGCTATTTCCAGGCAGTTTTTTGATTGTATGGACTACTTCAGGTATATATTGAAGAATTATCCTAAGAGGCAATATATGGGAAAGCTGTTTATTTCCCATGCAGGTAAAACCAAGCCTGACACAAGGATGCAAAAATGTGATGCAAAACATCCTTATTACCATTCTTAGGGAAAGATTTGTATTTTAGCAGTAAGTAATTGGAAGGATGCTTTACTTACACATTAAAATGGGCATGATGTAATAACTTAAGCAACTTAGGTTTTAATTTAAGTGCTATACATTTAAAATATAGATATATCAATTATAGATTATTAATTTCACTTTCCCTCCCCTGAAAATAACTATATTATGCATATGTTATTCATACTAGTGACTTGAAACAAAATTATAATTTTGGTAGTCAGATTAATATTTCATATTTTTATTCCTTGTGTAGCCAACGTGGGTGTTTAAAGTTATAATCAATTAAGGGGTCTTTTTCAAGAAATAGGCTTATGTGCGTTCATCTTTGTCTCTCTAGGACACATCTCTCTTTATGAAAGGTCTAGTGGCCGATCCTACAATAGCATACCGAAATTAATTTGTGTGTTATGATCTTGTACAGCATAGACATGGTAATCTTAGCGCAGTTTCAAGTAATCTTCTATCCTATTTGTATTGAAATATTTAACTTTTTGTCCTCCAAAATGATGTTATTGCTTTTAAGACAGGATTAAATATAACTGATCAGAAAAATCATGGGATCTACATTTCTGAAAGTTTTGGACTTGAATTTTATTCAGAATTATTTTATCGCCTTTGATATTTCCCGTGAGTACTGCTGGTATTATGTTACATGTGTCCCACTCTCTGGTGTAACCCTCATCACTATGGAATGCAAATAACTCTCTGTCTCAAACAATCACAGACTGTCAGCAACAAAATGCAATATAGACTAGTGTTCACCTTGGTTATAGTTTCCTCTCTGAAACAGTAAGAATATCTAATGACACCTCAACTTAGGGAGACGAGAAATAAGTAAATAGATGGATAACAGAATACTAATAGTGGAGAAAAATAAGCTGAATCGAGTCAGATTTTCTCTTTCTTGTATAGGCATTTGAAACTAATTTGTGGGTTAGCTATATTTTTTCAGTTTTCATTCACTTCACCTTTTTACAATAGTATTGATAATTTTCTCTTTCCACTTATGATAGGAAGAGGTTTTTTCTGTGTTGTCTGAGTTTTGGCTTTTTTTAGTGAGAAAGAGGTGGCTATGACATGCTTGTTTCTACACTGGTTTTATGTCATTCATATGTAGACACACACATGCATCCATGCACAAGTTATGATGCAATGTGAAAAAGCTTGTACAAAGCAATAAAATATCATTGTAAACCAAAGGAACTATATAAAGTAAGTCAGATAATTTTATTAGTTACTTTTTGACACTTTTATTTCCAGTGTTTCCCCACTATTTATATTAGAACTGGGATTTATTACTAGATAAAACATAGTAATTATGTCCTTAATTTCTTCTTTCATTTAGCGATTTTCTTCTCTTCCTGTGAAAGATGACTATCTAAATACATTCTGCTGGTCCCCCCAATAATTTTTGGTATTATGTTTGAGAAAAGGAGCTATAGAAAGCATAGGGTCTAGGAGGACCCTATCTATTTAAAATCGCAGAATTCATGACTTCTGATGTTGTATTTGGGCCAGATTTAAATCTGCTCTTTAAATTTTTATGACTTTCCCAAATCAAGAGTAAATTCTATGCTGCGTGGACTAGATTCTGTGCTAGTGGTAAAATTGGTGTTGGCTTTTATAATAAAAGATAGATCTGTGAATAAAACATTCAATGTCAGATCAAAATTTTGCCCCAATTTGTTTAGAATCAATACATCTTCTAAAGAGAAAGTCATCCGGAAATCTAAAAAACCGACCTTTAAAATACTTGTCAGAAACGGTTTTGTGTGTGTTTTTAACAGGTAAAAAAAAGATCGTCAAGAATTACATTAAATAAAAATTAGTAACAAAAAAAGCAAAGGCTATTTGTGCAGAATAAATAATATTTTAAATGACTCGGGGAAGGCAGTTAAATTAATTATATATAGCAATTAATACCCATGTGTCATTTTTCCTCAGTTAAAATAGCTTGGTTTTCTTATTTTGTTCAAAGATTGTTTGTGATCTAGTTTGAAAGAAAAGCCAGAGGAGGGGAATTACAGCAAGTCTACTGCAGAGATGACAAATGCTGTTGGATCAGTTATGGGCTTTGGTTAGGCTGTGCTGTAGGGAACCTGCAGAGTTATCACAGGCTTCTTCTAATCAGAGGATAGGTCTTATGCTGAGAACGTTTTGTCACTGAGTGAAAGGAGGAAGAAAGGAGAAAAAAAGGACGTGTTTTAATTTCTGCACAGAATCTGCTTATAAAAAAGTACTTTGGATGGGCCTCAAAGCCTTTGGAGGGTATTTCTTTTTGTCGCATATGATTTTAAATTTGATGTATGCAATGCAACTTCCCCTATTTTTCCACATTTTGGGGTGTTTTAATCAGGTTTAGTTGGTTGTTTTTGCAATCTCTTACTGGTACTGCACAAATATAATGATAATTTAGGAAAGTATTGTCTTTCTAAAGATGTGAAAGAACCCTTATTTTTTATTAAGAATTGCACAGGAAATTACTATGTTTTACCAGTAAGCTGGTAAAATGTAATTCTTTTCTTTAATATAGGAAAAAAAATAGTTAATTTACATTCTAAATTAAATTAATGATAACTACCCGCAAGCTATTATTTTTTAAATAATGTTTCTCTTCCATATGTCAGATCCTCATACAACAGCACTAGATTCCCCAAAAGATCACTATAAATGTAAATACAGGATATAAAAAAATCCCAAAGAACAAGCAAAAAAAAACTAGCATATTTTATCTTTTCTCTAGTAACTTGGTTTTAATGGCATAACATGATTAAGTAATTATTTATAATTTTATATTTAAGGTGACAGTTTTGGGAAGAGCTTTTAAGGATATGTGCTAAGTTAACATCATAAGGAGTAAAAGAAAGTTTACTAGGAATGGGTTTAAGTCTCAAGCGGCTTAAGAAGCAATGTTTAATCAGAATCAGAAATAAGAATAGGTAGAGCACACTTTGTCCATAAGTATACTCAGTTTTAGTTCAAATTATATTGTAACAAGATTTTTCTAAACCATCTAACCGAAATCTGGAAGTGTAATAGAAACCTCCAAGTTGTCAAAATGACCAAAATGATATCACACAAATTTTCTCAAAAGAAAACTCGAAGATCAGTGATTTTGGTTTGAAGGTCGAGGTTTGGAGTGATTGTATTAGGCTTAATTCTCTGTCCTGCAGTTACAAGCAAATTTCATCTCGCAGCACTCCTGTTACTCACTTAGAGAATATAGATAATTAAGTTCTTTACTAATGTGGAAGCGATATTCAAAGAAGGAGAATTAAAATTTATGGCAGACTGGAATACTCCTTATGTTAGTGACCCTGAGTAAATAAGATAGAAAGGAAGTGAAAAAGGGTGATGAAAGCTCAATGCGAGATTCGTGATTCTGTCATAAGAGAGGCTGAGAGTCTGTTAGCCCACAGTTTAAGCAAATCAGGTTCCTGAAATAAGATGGACATTGCTGGTTTAGAGTCTAGTAAGATAATGAAACACCTAAAATTCTCAGCATTAACAAGGTTTGAGCAGAATGATTAAAATTCTTCCATCTCCCAAATAGGTGTTACAAATTACAAATTCTTGAGTTGAAAGAGGTAACTCAGAATGAAAGCCTTGGCACAGTCACTGAATGGTTCGCACTGGACACTACACTCAGTGTTTCTGTAGTAGTTTTATTATTAGTGTGGTTAAAAATTATATTCAATGAATGTAGCAATAGGAAAATGAATTTACTCAAATGTGTTGAAAAATACTGAGTGTGAAACAACTCTTTGGGGAACTAAGAAAAATTACTACTGAACGGTACTGGCAACGCCCCTCATAGTTTTCATAATTCGATTTAGGAAAGTCTAGATTTCTAGTAACTGTTGGAAACAGTAGTTTCTTACATGTAGCATAGCTGGTGGCAGTGAGGAGGATCCAGGTTCTTTTTCTACCCATTGGAAGATATTTTGGTCCCAGCACTTTGAAGTTTTCATTTCTTCCTCTGTATGCAGACAAAGGTGTTGGTATGTACTCACTGGTCCTCCTATCCCAAAAGCAGTGCAGAACAGAATATGAAAAATCCTGAAGGGCAAAATTTTTGTATCTTGAAAATTAGCTTATGCTATTGTTGATCTGTCTCATGATTGTTGTCCATAACTGTGCTACCTGACAGCGTAATTCTAAAATGTAAATTACTTCATGTATGATACAGTGTTGATGGGAATTTCCCAAAGAATTTGCTCGTAAAAAAATTAATGTTCATGATTCAGCAAATGTCATTCTTCCATCTGGGTCAATATTGAACTAGTTCTGTGCCCGTGACTTTGGGTTACAGTGTTGCTGCAGATAGATCTGAGATAAGATATAAAGCTGAGGACTTTTGTATTGATTATTTGATTTTCAACCTTGAGGTGAAGGTACATGGGGAACCAATGTAATCTTTACAGAATGTTTCTCCATCCCCGTTCTGTGTGCAGTCCAATGTCTGGCCACAACTACCGCAAGTTTTGCCTCACTGAAAATTAAAGATGGAACAGAAAGTTACTCCAGGAATGAAAGAGAAATAGTTACAGTCTGATATCAGTAATCTCAATTTCAAAAAACCCCACAATTTAGCTGTGTTCCAATAATTCAAGCTGGAATTTCTTTCTATGTTCTTTTAACTGAATCCAAATTGGAGGATCAAAATGACTAACAACGTCTTCAGCAAAAGACAGAATCTTATCCTAAATTTAGGTTGAACAGTACCTTCTGTCAAGTGCTTTTGCAAACACTGGTGAAATGTGCTGTATTTCACATTTTCGATAGTTCTAAGTTTCATAGCAAAACCCTACAGGAACAATATTTTTCCTGTTTGGTTATTTTTATTTATTTTTTTTTAATCAGTTGTAAGGATTTTTTAAAAATCTCTCAAAATGTCTCCAAATATGTTTAAAAAGGGATAAAACTGTGGAATATTGTAAGGTAGGTATTAGCATGTAGCAAGATATTTTGCTGACCTGTAGGCGCAGACTATTTCTGCAAATTCTGTCACTAGACAGCTCAGGTCCCTTGCGCTAAATCTTTTAGAAATTATCTAAATCCACTGAGGTACAATCTTTTTTGCTTATTCCTCTAATCCAGCCCCTTAGAGCCCCTGTTTTATGGGCATCTTACCCACCACATTAAGAAGCCCGTTCTTGTTGTTTCATGTGTGCTGTATTTAGGCCATCAACAATGAACATGGAAATTGTATTTTGTAGCCCTCCAGGGAAGTGGAGACTTGATAACTATCCACCCAGTGCACTTACTTCAAGTGATAAATTAAAACAGAAGTAGAGAAACACAGGAGCCACAAACTGATGCTGTCAGTCTGAAAATCCACGCCGAGCTGAAAATGCTCGTTGACAAGAAACCTGATCAACAGACTCATCTTAGGCCTCTTGGGCTCCATTTGGAAATGGAAAAACGGAGCAGAGGAGCTATCTTATATTAAAACAATGTCTGCTAGCAGTGCTATGTGTGGTGTTGGCATTTCCATTAAAAAGCAGTATCTTCAGGGAGGTTCCAAGGTCTCAACCCAGAGTGGTGGCTTTTTTTTTTATGTATTTATTTTCTAGTTTTGCTTGGTTGATTTGATATTTTTTTTGTATTTGCAAGACAAGGAAAATTATTGCTTGTATTTTTTTAAGCTGTAAAGAATCACTATAGTGTACAGTTCTTAGGTTTAGGTCTTTTCCTGCTTCACCACTGAATTGACGGACTGGTTTTGCAGACATTTGGACTTTTGTGTAAATTAGCAGGATTACGTATCTATTGCTAAATGAAAACTACACTAATGCTGCTTTAGTCTCTTCAGCATTTGATTTCTTTATTTCATGGATTGATGTAGTATTGTGGTTTGTAAAACGTGATTTTGTTACACCACAGCTATTTGAGAACTATAACAGGGATCTAAACTGCAGATAGCTCTACAAATATTTATGCTGGCTCTCTGGTTCCATATTCAGTGAAATGACCTGTGTATTGCATACTGTTTTACATTAGGTATCAAAAGTGGCTACTGATCTTTTGTGCTTTCGATTTCTTCTGTGCCTCAGCTTAAAAAGATACAAACGCGCATGTTCGTGGAGTCACTTTTTGAAACGCGCATGTTCGTGGAGTCACTGTGGAGTCACAGTTTTGAAATTCTGTTTTTAGATGACATTACCAAAAACCAGAAACAAAAAGTAAGAAAACTGAAGTGCAGCAGGAGAATCAGGTTAGCTTAATTATTTTTCAATATTAAAAATGTAATTAGGAATATCATTAATTTCCCATTCTGGCATAGTAGGTGACATTTAGCACAATTTGAACTTGCGTAGTACGTGAGCATGAGAATAATACACAGCTGTTTATTTTTCCATATATGTATGTGTATGTATGGATATATAAACAAGAGAACATCTTCAGAAATCAGTGTCTGAAAAAGAGAGGAGAAAACGCTGCTTGAGCGGTTATGACAATCCAACGCAGCAGCAACAGCCGCATCCCGATGGAAAGGAATCTCCAAAACCCGCAGCATAACTGCTTGTGGCGTCTGTCACGGAACCACATGCTGCTACTCGAGCAATACCTTCTACCTTGCTGAAAAGTGGGGAGATGAAGTAGCAATTAAGAATAGCAGGATAGTTTTGTTCACCTGCATGGCTGGGGATTTTCTTTATTTTATTTTTTCCTGTGTGAATGCACAGAAAATGCTCATAAAATGAGCTGAGAATCGTCCTTTCGGTGTTGATTCTGGGTAGTTCTCAATGCCCTTTAATAACATTAACTGTTCTTTCAAGTCTTATGTTTAAGGAATATTCTTAGTGTCTTTGTTTTTATTTTTCATACCAATTTTGGAAGACTGGAATGAATTATATGTAAGGTTTTTTAAAGAAAAGCTTGGTGTTTTCTAAGTGGTCATTCAGGGCAATGTAAACGGTGACCAAGAGCACTGCTAACTGTGCAACAAACGCGGGCTGCTCATCAGCAGAGTACAAAATCTGACATCTTTTTGTTGTATTTTTAGTGCTGCAAAGTACAGATAATAACAGAAGAAGAATATATCTGTGTGCATTAAATATAAAGATATTAGGCCTGGCTCAGAGGAAATTCCTAGTTTCCCATGGAGGGTAGGACCGTGAAGTTTTGCTTTGTGTGTGCCACCCTCTAGGCAGATCACTGGCCACTGCTGGAGGCAAGAGGCTATATAAGCCTTTGATGCGATACACCCCCCTTTATGTTTCGCAGAATTCTAAAATGTAAAGTCAGTTGACTGAGAAAATTCACATCTAAATAATGAAAAAAAGACAGCTGTGGAACTTGTCCTTTGGGTTTCTCCGTGTCCTGGAATACTGTGCAGAATTCAATTTTACATCCTAGCTCTTGGTGATTTTCTTTTAAACTTGTGGGGAATTCTCCCATTATAAACATTGTTTCATTGTTTTAAACTGAATTTTCAAAAGTACTTGGTTGAATTGGAGTGTTCTCTTTAAAAAACATATCGTTAAGGAATTAACGCTGCTGGCTGATAAATGCCTAGTTGATTACATGGCATTTTTGGCTACCATACATAGTTAGAGAAGCGTTTCCCCTCATTTGTCACAGTTCCTATTGATTCCACATGTCAGAGCTCTCCAAAAGACTGATTTCAATGGCTGATTTCTCTTTCATATGTCCACACATCATCAGCCTTTTTTTGCACATCGATGTATGGCCTTTGCGCATAATATATCGTATTTACATCACACTATTCCATATCAGGTGAGAGTTCCTGGGTGTTGCATTAACTAAATTTAAACCAACATCCAAATATAGTTTCTAAGTTTTGATCAAAAGCATATTATAGTAGATTTTTTTTCCAGATACTATACGAAAGAAGTTTTATAGAAATTAATGAATTTTTTTTATATATGTGCATCTTCCATTAAGAGTATTGTCTGTTACAAATGTGCATTCTAGGATAATTATGGATCATGAAAATTACACAGAACACAGAAAGTATTTTAGTAAATAATTTTCAAAGGCTTATTCTCTGCACTGGCACCATGAGAATATTTCAATGTTCTTTACGTTCTTTTTCCTTTTTCTGATTTTTTCTTTCATCTTTTGAGCTGCTTTTTCTTCTTTTTTTCTTCATTATTAATCACCCATTTCTTTCCTAAGGTTAGCATCACTGTTCATTTTTAACATGAGTGCACTTTAGCAGTCAACGAAATAGAACTCTCTGATCCCCAGTAGGTAAGGTTTTAGCTAAAGTACTAGCAAATCTATACGATCTCAGCTATGATTTATCTATAATAGATATATCTTGGGTTTGTTCGTTCTATTATTTTGCAGTTAAAAATGCCCCCAAACTCTGTTTGTGATTCTGTTATTAAAAATCCAGACTTTAAAAATAATACCTTTTTATTTACTATCCAGGGTGTGACAGAGAATTACTGACTATTCGTTTTTAATAATATAACATTATAATTTGTGTATTATGCCTGAAATAGTCGCACTGATATCAAGGCATTTTATAGATTTCCATCGCAATACGACACTTCTGTATCAGTCCAGTTTCACTTAACTTTGAACAATTTTTAATTGTTTGTATTTCATGTGCTTGAAGACCATCCTGTCCGTGATTTTTTCTGTGACACACTTTGCTGATAGAGGAAAAGAGGTGTGTTACCACCCCACTGAGAACCCAGATGGTTATTCTAACCAGAGCTAGAGCAGAAAGCACGGCCTCTTATTTCCCTCTCTTGAGGTATGAATACACTCAAGAGGAATCAGTTATTGAATGATGTTGGAGTGATCCAAACCAGAAGTGCTGACCAAAGCTTATTTTTGTAATTGCGCACTCTAATATTTGCAAGAGCGGGATCATTCCCTTTCAGTCACGTATTTCTTTCTGCCTGCGCTAGAAACAAAAAGTCTGATTTTGAGTATCTTGTGAGAGAAAAGATAGACAGGTTGGTGAGCTTGGGTGTGTGATGTGAGAAAAAAAATTGAGCATAAGTAGATTATCTGCCAAAAAACTGTGCAAATCACTAATACTGCATTTTTCTTCCCGCAATGCTTTCTGTTTGGGGGCAGGTGGTGTTTAGTTTGGAGGCTCGAGCAAGTTCCAGCCTTATTGTAAGTACAGAGGCATAGAGGTCTGGTGGAACATTTTGTTAAACAAGACCCCGGTGTCTACCCTTTCAAACCACGACATGTAATTTCTTGCAGAAACTGGCCACGCCTGCACACTGAAACTAATCGTGGTTATCTCTGCACTATGGCTAGAAGGTTGTAACAAGAATACGTTAATCAGCTGTTCAGAAGTTTTCTGATTTCCAGCATCAGCATATTAGTGCCCTGATTGTCAGCATTGCTTTATTTATATCTAGTGTTTCTTACACTTTTTCCTTACAGTATTCTTCAGTGTAGTACATGGACAAGATGGCTTTAACTTTTGTTCATCTTGTTTTGGACAATTTAACCTTTTGAGCCTTTACCCTACAACATTTTTTTGAAAGTCTGGAATACATACACTATATTACGTATTTATACACATATATGTTTGAATATTTATATTTTAGTGTATGTTTGTTTACACACACATATCTGTTTCCAAAACACTTATTAATGAAAAGTAAATTAAATAATTCCAGTTAATATTCAGGCTTGACTTGAGAAATAGTTTTCTTGTTTATACTGAGAGAAACCCGCCTATTAGTGTGCATAGTGTACTTGGCAATTTTCTTTCTTCCTGCAGAAAACCAACATTTTTGAAAGCTGTTTTTTGTATGTCTTTCTTTCATTGTTTATTTGCAAACTACACGTGTAAGATTTCATCTTTATTATTGTTAGATGATGAATACGTACAGTGCATTGCTAAGCGGAATAAAAGAGAGTTGAGTAAGTTCAGAGCTGCTTCAGCTCAACAAAATTAAAACTGTCTTGAAGATGCAAAATAACACAATTCCTGTCTCTAATAGCCTGCTCATCCTTTCCTGTTGATAAATTAAAGATCAAAGGAATTTCAGATTGTTTGTGTGTGTGCGCCTGTTTGTGGTATGGTATGAAATACAGATAATAAACTGTAATCCGCACAAAAAGGATATTCACGTAGAACTGCAGAAGAGCTCTTGGTTATTGCAACATGATTTCTCTATTTGCTTCAAGCAAGGTAACTCTTAAACAACAGAGCAGAAAATGAAGTAGCTGCTTGCATATGACTTCAAAAAAAAGAAAGATAGGAATTATAGATGGCAAAAACTTAGAAGGTCGTTTTGCCAATCCTCCTGCCTGCAGAAGATTGTTCCCTGTGGTCTATTAAGAGTTTTATAACTTTCCACAAGATTTTATGGGTTCCCCAGGAGAGGATTTTTGGTCTGTTGAGAATGCTAGATGAGGAGTCCTTTTACTGTATTTTACAGCTGGAAAACCTATCTTTTCTTGACAATTGGCATTGACACTAGTCTGAGGAGCACAGCAATGTTTCTGTAGAGGTGAGAGTTTGGCAGAAGCATTAAATGGAGTGACTGAAGTTTGATTGTAAAACCAGGGAAGCTGAGGTTAGAGATTTTTCTCTGCAGCTCCAGTTAGCTATATTAATCTTATCTTACTGATGCACAGAGATATTTTTTACAAAACCCAGGTATAGCCAGAGCCACCTTAAATGGTTCCCACAGCTATGCAGCATGAGGAATGGAGGGAATTAAGTATTTCTGTAGTTGTAATTCCAGAACCTATACTGACAAAACTAAATATTACACAAATTACTGCTCTCTTGGAACAGCTTGATTTATATCACCATGTACAAATGCACAACCAAGATGAATATGCATGTAACTTTTGAGTTGGCTTAGTCTCACTGTGTATAAGGGATTGCTCACTTGGGTGAGGGTGAGCAGGTAAAGAGGTCTGCAGCATCAAAGCCAAACTTATAAATTTATTTTAAATCTTTAAATAATTATGTATTATTAAGTTACAAGTGTTTCACTCACTTTCTGAGAAGAACAGGTATATAGTGAAAAATTCTGTCATTCTGTAATATTTTTTTCCTATGTATATATTTTATTGAAACTTAATGTTTTTTAAGAAAGTAGGAGAACGTAAAAGTTGAAATATTTATGGTACTCGTACAACCCGAAACCTTGTGGCTGCTTATGCACAGCATCTTTCTTTTGCATTCTTTTGGCAGCTCCTTGATAACACAGTTCCAGTCCAGCAGTATAGTCAGGAATGAACTTACCCTAAAGCTCTCCTAGGAAGTTTTGCTGGCTAAACAGCAGTGAAAGATATTGCTAAATGGAGTTTATGGGAGTGCATCTGCTGACTTCTTGCCTTAATCAGTTTTCACTACTTTTCTGAAACTGTCCGTAGATGTTCCAGAGACACTTTCCATCTGGAGGTGGAGTTGACGCTACAGGGGTATCTCTTCATGCACGGAGTTACAGAGTTTGATCAGGGCCAATAAAATTCTCTTGCAAGATTTTTTTCAGGAACGTGTGCTGAGTGCCTACAAGGATCAACTTGGGCAATTTGCTTTGGGGGTTGAACTTTTAAACTTGTGTGTATCAGGAGTACTCAGCTTTTAAATACAGTGGTCCTTTCTGATAACAAATTTTTAACTTCGCCATTTCCTGTGAAAGGGTAAATACGCAGGCTATTATTTTCCTTTCACCAAAGAGAGAACAAATTTAAAAAATAGGAAGAGAAGAGAACCTGCCACATCTTAGACCAAGATAAGACAGTTGGAGGAATTTCTTGCATATTTTCTCCTTTGATCGTGTTGCCTTTGGCTGTTATCTCTTAAGCATTCCCTAAGGTAGCTAACAGAAGTTATATAAAGTTAGTTTAGATTAGTTGGTGTAGAATAAAGTTCATTCATTTTTGTGAGGTGGATCCTTACTACATGTCTTGGTCTAAGGTCTGCAAATTAAAAAGACATTCAATATTGCTGCAATTATTTTTTGTTGTCAGCTGTATTATTAATGGTAGAAGTATGTCAAAACTGAGAAGTGAAGTATGTATGAAGTATATATAAGAAAATTAAGTATAATCCATTGTATTCTGTTTGTAAAAAATATGCTGTTTATTTCTACAACCTTCTTATACCTAGCCTGTACACAATAAATGCATCTTTTAGGAGCTTTAAAAGCTTTCCCGTTTAATCCTTAAGAGAAATGTCTATATGTCTATGTCTATATGTCTATAGTTTCATCCTTAATTAGCAGAGTGCAATATAAGTTCTACTTTTGCCTCATGAAACACTCCTATCACCATAACAATGCCAGTCATCCATAGTAAACTCGAGTATCCTTGTCACAAAACGGTGCTATTTTCATCTGTGTCAGTATTTTTCATCACAGCCTCCCTACCTTTAAATGTGCCATCAATATTCTGAATTTAGTTTCTTTCAGCTTTTTATAATTTAGACTTGAAATTTAAAGTCCCATTTTCAGAGAAATAATTATCTATTTGTGCATGTGTCTTGTCAAACTGGATTTTTTTAGTAAGAGTTATATTTTTAGTGATATCTGCCTTGTTACGTTTTTCCTTTATAGGCAAAAATGTAGATGAGCTGTGCTAATGGGATGGTGAGCCATCCAATAAAATCAGCAATATTAAACTTTCAGACTTCATAGTTTACTTTTGCATCAGTGTTATTTTACTGGTATATAACACATTTTGTTAACCAAAAGACAGCCTATGTCTCTTTTGCACATGAATGGTTCCATAAGTAGTTCTGTAATGGACTGATGAGGAAACAAACTGTCTGAAAGTAATCGTCAGCACATCAGAACTAGTGAAGTGTTTGAATTTGCCATTATAAGCAAGCACTGTTGATAGAGTCTAGGGATTTTTTGGGTTTGGGTTGTTTTTTTTTTTTTCAGAAAGAAAAGTGTGTAGTAGATGAAAGTGTTCAAGTACGATAATCTAATTTCTAGGTGGAATAGGTTTGGCAGTATTACACTCCACAGAATGTAAATGTCGTGTCAAAAAGTGAATTCGATTCTCTTGCAAATTAATGGTTTCTGTTTAGGATAAATGGTGTTTCTTTCTTATTTCAGTTTTCTTGCTTCTTATGTACTGTGTCTTTTTTTTTTAATATGATACGAGACAGTTTTTTAACATACATTAAAGAAAACATTAATTTTATCTTGTTTTGATGATGCTAAAACTATATTGAAGTCCTACCTTACTAAGGTTCCATAGATGTCTCATGGGTTACTCTGTCTCTTGGAATAGCTTTCCAAAGTTGAATGTTTCTGCAATAAAGCCAAAGGGCCGGGTATAACGTGAAGGGCGTGAAGTTCGTCCCCAGATATGGCATGCTTGTTTGGACCATTAGAATGTATGCACTTTTTTAAAGATAGATTATGTAGAGTCCAGAATGGTTTACCTTATACAAGTGGTACGCGTTTCTGTGTGACACATCCGAGTGATCGATATTTTGATTGCATCAATTGGAAAGAAGATTTGATTAAAGACTGAAGGTGTCTGCAGATGTTGGAAGGAATTAGCCGAGTCAATTTTTTTCCATAAGTCTAAGAACTCTGTAGAGATCGTGTTGAAACAACTTCAGTGGCATGCTACCACCTTCGATATTTGCCACCACATGCCTTACAAAGATACATTGGCATTATCCATGAACTGTTC
The DNA here is from genome assembly GCA_009819605.1 of Sterna hirundo. Taxonomy (NCBI): domain Eukaryota; kingdom Metazoa; phylum Chordata; class Aves; order Charadriiformes; family Laridae; genus Sterna; species Sterna hirundo. Next base: position 4,530,337 of record CM020441.1, read on the forward strand.
ACACAAGAAAAAGATTTCCAGAAATTCAGAGGGTGCATGCTGTTACCCTCTTCTAGTCCAATGAGAATCAGATTTTCAGCAGTTAATATGAAAAGTCTTTAACAGGGTCATTGGTTATTATTGATGGTAATAAATTTGCCCTCTCATAGAATCACAGAATCTTCATGGTTGGAAAGGACCTTTGAGATCATCGAGTCCAACCAAACAACCTACAGACTCTGCCACTAGAGCATGCCCTGAAGTGCCACATCTAGACGTTTCTTAAACACCTCCAGGGATGGTGACTCCACCACCTCCCTGGGCAGGCTGTTCCAGGGCCTGACCACTCCTTCAGTAAAGTCATTCTTCCTAATATCCAATCTAAACCTGCCCTGCCGCAGCTTCAGGCCATTTCCTCTGGTCCTGTCATTATCCACCTGGGAGAAGAGGCCAACCCCCACCTCTCTACAACATCCCTTCAGGGAGTTGTAGAGGGCAATGAGGTCTCCCCTCAGCCTCCTCTTCTCCAAGCTAAACATGCCCAGCTCCCTCAGCCTCTCCTCATATGACCTGGTCTCCAGAGCCCTCACCAGCCTGGTAGCTCTCCTCTGGACACGCTCCAGCACCTCAATGTCCCTCTTGTACAGCGGGGCCCAGAACTGAACACAGCACTCGAGGTGAGGCCTCACCAGTGCCCAGTACAGAGGCACCATCACTTCCCTGCTCCTGCTGGCCACGCTATTCCTGATACATGCTAGGATGCCGTTGGCCTTCTTGGCCACCTGGGCACACTGCTGGCTCATATTCAGCTGACCGTCCACCAGCACCCCCAGGTCCTTTTCTGCGGGGCAGCTTTCCAGCCACTCTGCCCCAAGCCTGTAACGTTGCTTGGGGTTGTTGTGACTGAGATGCAGGACCCGGCACTTGGCCTTATTAAACCTCATACAGTTGGCCTTGGCCCATCCATCCAGCCTGTCCAGGTCCCTCTGTAGAGCCTTCCTACCCTCCAGCAGATCAACACTCCCACCTAGTTTGGTGTCATCTGCAAACTTACTGAGGGTGCACTCAATCCCTTCATCCAGATTGTCGATAAAGATATTAAAACTGGCCCCAAAACTGAGCCCTGAGGGACACCAGGATTGAGCCCTGAGGGACAAGAGGATTTCACCCCATTAATCACAACCCTCTGGGCACGGCCATCCAGCCAGTTTTTAACCCAGCGAAGAGTACACTTGTCTATGCCTTGATTCGCCAGCTTCTCCAGGAGAATGCTGTGGGGGACGGTGTCAAAGGCCTTCCCAAAGTCCAGATAGACAACGTCCACAGCCTTCCCCACATCCAGAAGGTGGGTCACATGGTCATAGAAAGAGATCAGGTTGGTTAAGCAGGACCTCCCTTTCCTAAACCCATGCTGGCTGGCCCTGATCCCTCGGCCACACTGCACTTGCCGTGAGAGCTCACTCAAGATGATCCTCTCCATGATCTTTCCTGGTACCGAGGTCAGGCTGACAGGCCTGTAGTTTCCCAGATCCTCCTTCCAACCTTTCTTGTAGATGGGCATCACATTAGCCACCCTCCAGTCATCTGGTACCTGCCCCGTTGACCAGGATTGCTGATAAATGATGGAGAGGGGCTTAGTGAGCTCTCCCGCCAGCTCCCTGAGTATTCTCGGGTGAATCCCATCCGGCCCCATAGGCTTATGTGCGTCTAGGTGCAGAAGCAGATCATTGACTACTTCCTCCTGGATTATGGGTGGGTCGTACTGCTCTCCATCCTTACCTTCCAGCTCAGGAGGCTGGGCACCCTGGGGACAGCTGGTCTGACTATTGAAGACGGAGGCAAAGAAGGCATGAAGTATCTCAGCCTTCTCCTCGTCCTTGGTTGCAACGTTCCCCCCTGCATCCAGTAAGGGATGGAGATTCTCCCTGGCTTTCTTTTTGTTGATGTATTTATAAAAGCTTTTTTTGTTGTCCTTAATGGTAGTGGCCAAGTTGAGCTCCAGCTGGGCTTTTGCCTTCCTAACTTTCTCTCTGTATAACCTAACGAGATCTCTGTACTCCCCCTGAGTTGCCTGTCCCTTCTTCCACAGGTGGTAAACCCTCCTTTTATTCCTAAGTCCCATCAGAAGTTCCTTATTCATCCAGGCTGGCCATTTTCCCCGCCCTTTAGACTTGCGACACTTGGGGACAGCCTGCTCTTGGGCCTTTAAGATTTCCCTCTTGAAGAGCGTCCAGCCTTCCTGGACCCCTTTGCCCTTCAGGACTGTCTCCCAAGGGACTCTCTCAATCAGCGTCCTGAAAAAGCCAAAATCCGCCCTCCAAAAGTCCAAGGTGGAGGTTTTGCTAACCCCCCTCCTTACATCGCTACAAATTGAAAACTTGACCTCTCCTTCCCTAGATCATCCCTTCGTGTAACACCAATCTACTAACCCTTTACCTTGGAAGTCAGGAATGTTCATTGCCTTCTTTAAGATTGTGTTGACTTTCTGGGTACACCCAGATAGGATTCCGTTTGAAAATATATTTAATTTTACAAAAATAACACAGTAATTAAAATTCATAAAATATGCAGAAGTGCAATATATATAATACCTATTGTACTTGTAAATCTTTGAGCCACTGTATATTGTCAAAATAATATGAGTATCTGGGTAAAGACTTCCAAACCTGTCAATATCTTCGAATGAGTCCCAAGTAAAAGACTGCAATTACTTAAAACAGATATTTTGGGGGAAAAAAAGGAAAAATGAAACCACTGAAATGGTGTCCCTAATTAGATATCATTTGCAAAAAAACAGCTCTGTTGCCTTGAGGCTTTTTTAATTGATATTAAGAACCTATTTTGTATGGTCACTTTCAACTGTATCACTGTGCTACTTTTGAACGTATTGCTAGAAGTACAGTTTAAAGCAAGACAAGATTAGCAAAACAAAAATCAGATAAATGTATCTTCTGTCAATTGTCAGTACCTGAACAGCAAAAGTATTCCAAACCATGAGATTTTGCTAGAAAGCAGGATTTGGTTGATAAATATTTGGTTTGGATTTTTTTTTCAACTGCCAGCCTGATTAAGTCAGTGCTTCATTCCTTTACTTTCTTTTTTATGGCTGATTATTGATCTTTTTACATTTATTAAGTTCCAACCTCAGATGTTAGGATGGTTTGGTTTTTTTCCTAAGAATAATGTAAAACCAGTTCATTTCACAAACATTTCTCTCTGAAGTGGAATTTACATTGAAGAAATGACTGATTTGGAAGTGCAAACCACTCTTCTAACAACTATTTAAATGCATGCAACATTGTAGGATGTGAGCAGTCCTATGAATTCCAATATATGTCTCGGATATATATTTTATATTTATTTAAATCTTTGCAGGATGTGGGCCTTAAGATATCATTTACATTTTAACATAGATAAATCTATTCACAGTATTCTACCCAATGCAAAGCATTGACTACCATAAAATAGACATTTGAATTTTTAAAAATCAGATAATAATTTCTATAACTAACAATACATTAAAACCACGTATTTAACCTCTTCCTGTGACTGCAGTGGTGTTTGTTAGTCACTAGTCACAAAAAAACTGAATTTTAAGATTGGAAAAGCAATGCATTTTGATTTGAACGGTTTGCTTACACTCTCAGCTATCTCAGATCGTCTCATTTAAAGGCTGATTTATTAAAACAAAGAATTGCAAATTACACTCTAAGCAAGGAAAAATCATCGTATCTGATAATCATTTAAAAATTTGTAGATATTTTTCTGCTTTCCTCTGAGATCATATTTTGTCCTTCTAGGGCACATCCATTTAATTGTCTGTTTCTTTTTTCTTTTTTTTTTTTTTTTTTTTTTTTTTTACCAGTACTGTTGTGGAATGCAAGAATTGATTTAAATCTTTTCATATCAGAACCCATTAAGAAATTCATTGTTAATCTTTTGCTAAGTTAAAAGAGGCATTCAGTTCCTTAAATTATATCTGAATAAATATTTCTGTGAGGAAGGCTTTTATAGCATTAATGGCTTTCTAGATTGAATTTTCAGGGAGAATACTGTGTGCTGGTACAATATAAGTTTCTGTAACAACTGTAGAATTTATGAAAACCAGTTTGTACCAACAGATACATAGGTATATTTGGCTCTGGAAGTGACAAGGGTACAAGTACACAGTATAAATTTGCCTTTAAGCATCGTGAACATTTCAACAAATCGCATTGGCATATATTTTCTTTTAAAAGTTTTAAGCATAATTCCTAATAGCAATTCATTGGAACGTAGCAAGGCTGCTTACATATAAAACGTCAAGCATAGAATCATAGAACCATGGAGTGGTTTGGGTTGGAAGGGACTTTAAAGACCATCTAGTTCCACCCCCCTGCCCTGGGCAGGGACACCTCCCACCAGCCCAGGTTCCTCCAAGCCCCGTCCAACGTGGCCTTGAACCCCTCCAGGGATGGGGCAGCCACAGCTTCTCTGGGCAACCTGGGCCAGGGGCTCACCGCCCTTGTGTTTGCTATATGACAGACACAAGTTGCTAACAAGACAACCTATCAAATGCTTATTATGCTGAATATTCACAGTTAGTTAAAAATAATAGTTAAATCCAGATTATGCATATTGGATGGTGTTTGCAATGCATATACACGAATTATGAGCCAGCGCTGGTTGATAGCACAGAGGTCTTAATGTATTCTCAGCATGGCAGACCTCTGCACGTTCGCTGTAGTGTTCCTCTGAGTGTTTGCTGTGAATTTTACTCATGCAAAGCACATCGTACTTAGCATGTGAGCATTCACCACTCTTGCAGCACGCGTGCAAGTCTGACACGTACTGTGCCATGAGATAGCAGCACTCCCCAGTATGTTGCCAGGTTTAATTTTCTAATATTATACTATTGATACAAATGAAAATTACAGGGTTGTCCACTCTTTATAAGGTTGAATGAAACAAAAATCTGTATGGATTTTTACAAGATCTTTTTCTTTGTAATTATGTAATTATGTAATTGTATTACAGTAATGCAGTATTCGTTATAGCATAATGACTATCATTGTAGTAAGGTAATATTAGGCATTATAAAGCAATTTTTGTTTAGAGTAGTATTGTAGAATTTAGAGGGGATTTTCCCAGATTACCTGGTACCTCTGCACCTTCATTGTTAAATATTATTGCTATTTTAAGACTACTTTTGCTATTCTTACCTACCTTTATTTTGTGATCATTATCAGATTTTTCTAATTATCTGTTGTAAACGTTACTATTCCAAACACTCGATTTGTATTTCTGCCTAACCCTATCTTTCTGTGGTATCACTCCTGTTCTCCCCGTATGCGAACGCTTCCTTGGCTTTATGAAAATCCTAAATACAATAACATGTTTTAGAGGCCTTGTTGTACTGGTGGTGTCACATGATCAGCAGTAATGCTTTAAACCTTTAGATTATCAATAACTCAAGCATTGCACAGCATACTGGAGAAAATGCTGCATAGGTGTGACTTTCGGAACTTAGCATGAGCAATTTTTTTTGTAAGGCAAAACCAGTAATGAAAATATTTTTAACAACTCGAAAACCTGGATCTTTCTGCTTTGTGAATTCTATTTTCCTGCCAAAAAGCGAGCTGAAGATCCTCTTGTTGGGTATAGATTTATGGCTGTATTGCACTTCATGAGAAGGTTTGTGTTAGCAAGACGTCCAACACAAAAAAAAATTAGATTTCAACAAAAAGTATGAGGGCGAGAGGGATGAAATTTAAAAATCACAACATCAAGCCAAGACTGTTTTGCAGTATTTAATGGCTGACAGCATGGTTTTATTGACCCCCTCGTTAGCTTATGAAGAGAGTAGACACTGCATTTCACTGCCATCTTGAAGCTTAATAAAAGGATTCTTTGTTACTGTTGGGAGAGTCCTTTGTCCGCATTTCTTGTGCGAGAGATTCAGAATTTGAATAAGTATTGCCCTTGGTAGGTGACCTCGTGAAAAGTTCATTGTTGATTTTTGGAGAAGGATTTCCGTAATTTCTTACAGTGTTGACCAGTTCCGTGTGGGTCTTTTGCCCATGTAAACGCAGCTGTGGTGCCCATGGCAATACTGGTGGTGGTATAACAAACTAACACAGCAAATAAGTAGTTGGAGTGCTTTTATAAACTTAGTGGTCCGAAAACAAGCTATATAGCCAAGGTAACTGAAACAGTATCGGGAAATTCTGCTGGCATGACTCTATTTGGTTAGGAATGGCGAGAAGTATGTGATGCATACCACTTTTCCTCTCCTGCAGTGAGGGAATGGAGTATTATTCTGCACAATTTCCTGCCAGTGGGAGAATGGAAGAACACCATAGATGGGGTCATCCCTGAAATGCGGCATTGGTGAATGCGGTCTGTTGTTTTCCCCTATTTCCTGATGCCAGATCAGTAGGATTAAGTACAACACTGCACAGTTCTCTTAAAGTGAAGTGAAAGCAGTCCGTCTGAGAAAATTGCTAATAGAAATCAGAGCGGCTGGGCAGTTTAAAGATGGCTTTGTTTTTCAGCCTGTTCTCAGAGCTTCCAGCCTTCTCTGTTGCCCCCTTCACAAGAACAAAGTTATTAACTGTTACTGTCTATGCTTTTTAAATAATTATGAAGAAAAAACTATCTGGCTTCTCAGGTGTTGCTAACACTTACAGCTAAACTGGAAAGAAGGCATTGGTTCATTTGGAAAGTACTTCCTGACTGGGAGATTAGCCTGTAGGTGTTTGAAGGAAGAAAATTGCTGCTTTCCCTGGCAGCTAAGCTAGCTTAGACTCAGCTTTTTAAAATCACCTAAAAAAGGCAAGCAAAACCAAAAATAGTTGTATTTTTTTTCTCCTCATCCCCTAACACATTAGTTATAGTAGTAGCAGGCTTGGAAACAGCAAGCTGGTCTGATAGGTCGGTCTGGGTGGTCTGTGTAATTTTACAGTGATGTTTCATTAGACTTTAGACTTAAAATGGAGACCTGTGGCTGAAACACACTAAATAAATAAAACTGAAGTGCAGTGAATGTTGTTTTTCCAATCGGGAGAAGGCAACAGCATTTGTTTATTTTTATCAGTCAGTATAGATTTTTAAAGGTACGTATATTACATTTCTTTTTCAAGTAAAGCCACTTGAAGCCATTTCAAGTGAAACCACACGCTAAATGCTCGAAAAGCGGTCAGGAATTAACCCTGCCATTACAAACGTACATGTCTCCAGTACTAGGGAGAGGGAAAGGAGGGTTAAGAGAGTTAGGGGTGAGGCTCCTGCTTTAAATTCACTTCCAATTCTTCACTATTCTCTGTGTTATATTAAAAGTAGAAAGTTGATATTGGAGTGACCATTTTGCGTAGATGGTATCTTTCATGAGGTCAAATGGGTTTCCTCCAACTCACAGCATTTCCTTAAGTTCAAATAGCCTTTTTTTCCCCTGTCAATCAATTTAGATGCAGTGATTGTGTGCTAAGGGTACGTAAAGGAAGCTTGTTTAGGTGTGAAGCGATCATTTTATTCCTGTCTTTATTACCAATGTTTTCCCTAAATCTCTTTCTTGTCTTCCAAAAGACAAAGGTGTTCCGCTAGGGATGTGGGACATCTTCCATGATAAGTAATCTAATACTTTGAAAACCAAAGGGCTAATTACAGCTCAGGAAGAAAAAGCTCTTTAAGATACTGATAATTTCAGTTCTGTCTGAAAAGCTTTGCTTGCCTAGTTGATTTTTTGAAGTGCAATCTATCATCAGTCACAGTAAGGCAATACTGTTGACTTTAATGGATTTTCTCCTAATAGAAAAATATCAACAATTAGCTTCTTTCTTGTTACGTTGTGACCAGTGCCCCCGGCTCCTGACCCCTGGTAATAGATCAGTTTTCTCTTGGCATCCCAGGAAATACAGTGATAATCTACACACTAAAATCTTGGTGTTTAATGAAGCAACAGTTAGTAGAAAATGAGGGTATATATTTTACCTCAGTCATTTTTCATGCAAATGGACGTCTTGTGTAGTACATGCAAAATGAAGGTTTATAAAAAAAAAACCACCTCAGTCTTCTCGAAATCTTGATTTTTTACCCGACAAGAAAAGAATGGCTATATTCAGTTTGATGCCCTAGTCTGACGCCCTGTCTCTAATAGCGGCCAGTCAAAAATGCCTAGGAAAAATAAAAATAGATCAAGCATAAAATGAAACTTTCTGGCATGTGGCAGTCCACAGCTCAGGGATTTCCCAAGCTGAAGGTTATATTTTGAAGGCTTTATTCCATGAATTTCTGATAGGTTTTCAAACCTATCACTGAAGTTTTGACTTCCAGAACAAACAGCTACAGTGATTTTCTCAGTTTAACTGTGAGCTGTTTACACCAGTTCTTCTTATTTATTTTTATTTTTTGGCTTTTATTTGGTAATTTTATCTTAAAAACCGGTGAATACCAGCATTGATTTCCCAGAGATCTGTTATATTCAATCTCAGTCACCATTCTTCTCGGCAGAAGGATCCTGAAATAACTGAAGTATTGAGTTGGCTCTCCTGAAGAAGTTGTATTCTCTCCTCAGTGGTCTTTTGATGATCCTGTATTTTTTCTACTTTTTTCTATTAAGGAATGTAACAAATTGTAAATCTTAGAGAGAATTATCTCTACTAGATAGAGACTAGATTTAGTCTTTGTTCTGAGGGTCATTTTCAACATATTTTAAAATCTGTGGACCTAGCATAAAGCCTTTTAGTACAATCAATTAATTGCTTTTAAAATGAGACAATAATTCGGTACACTGGTAAAGAAAAGTTGTATTTCCAAAAGCCTTGGAACAGTGTGTTATGTATAGCATGATATGGTGAATATTCTCGTTACATATGGTAGGATGGGCAGAGATTTAGGCCAAAGATCCTGGAGGTAAGGGAGTTTAGGGGAGTTTAATCTTTCAGTTTCAAATCTTTTCATTTCAGAAAGAAAGGTCTTGGATTATGAGGATGAAAAAATATATATAAACAATTAACTTTGTGCACTATGCACATGAAAAGTAAACAACACAGTCCAGGACTTAGAAAAGCTTTTTAATTATCTCAGGATTTTCGTAGTTGGAAGTATTTTAACAACTTCATTCTTAAAACGTTTCCCTGAGGAACAGAATCTCTTGCTACATATTGCTGAACGTCTGTGAATTTAACATAACAAGTCCAGGAACTTAAGAAAGTGTAAAATCGCAATGTGAAATGAGGTTTTGATTGATATCAGGCATACACTGATTTTGGGAGGCAACTCAGATATATGCCCTTGAAAATTTTCATATAGCAGAAGTGTAACAGTGCAGCTTTTCTGCATTTTTTAAAAATCGTTCTGTATCTCTAACTATTAATATTTTCTTTGTTTTATACGATTACATGTTTCCAGAAAGATCATATCTTACAGCAGGAGCCGAAATGTTCCCCTGCGATTTGGAAACTGCAAAACTGTTGCTGTCAAAAGTGAGAAAGTTTTGCCAAGCCTTTGTGATTATAGGTCAAAATTCTTTAAGAATAGTCAAGAAAGATATTGTATATTTTAATATTTAACTAATTGATTTTTAAATTATGATATGAATTTGTACAGATATTTTGAACTTTCTTTGGGGTTAGGAGAGAATGGGCTAAATCCTTTCTATTAAAATTCTTGAAAGAAATAAAAAATATGTACTTCCTAACAAAATGAAAATCTGCCTTTAAGGTAACAGCTCCAATAGAAGTTTGTGGGGAAAAAAAACCCCAGCAGACAATAAGTAGCGTTACTGAGGAACACAAGTACATAACTATTTCTGGGTCCTCTGAATGCCTGTGAACCGCTAGAAGAAAAAAAGACAACCATAACAAAGATTGTCTACTGTTTCTGCGGAATTTCTCTTGTAAAGCAGATATGATTTAAATGTTCATAGCTTAGCAAATAACTAGACGTGTAGTTGCAAATGTTAAGCAAGTAACCTGTAGTAAATTCTTCATTTTTGCTAATTATGTTGATAAAGTACATTGTACTTTTTCTTCACAAAAAGGTTAAATGATGATTTCTGTGTTAAAATATTTCGTTGTTTCCCATTATCAGAGCTTTCACTAAAAAAATCCACAACCTAAAATATTATTTGTTTCCACTTTAATTTCTTCTACAGTCTGTGTTACTGCATTGTTTAAAAATGGTTCTAGCATGACACGTGTTTCCTTTTTGTGGAAAAAGAGAACATTTTTTTTTTTTTTTAATGCAATGTTATAAAGGATTGATTTTTATTTTAAGCTTTATTAGTAACAGTAGGTTTCTGAAGGAGAAAACCAGACCCCCCAAAATTCCAGTACACATCAGGAACCAGTTGTCTGAATTTCTTTGAATAGAAAAAGGTATTTTTTCAATAGAAAGTGAAAGGAGACTATTCAGTGGCCGAAGCTTTTTTTCCACTTCTGCAAAGGCAGAGGTACTACCAGGAAAGAGGCTGAAATTGAAGGAGTTTAACAATTTTTAATTCTTCAAGAGAGCCCAGGACCACAAATAGCAAATATTAAATCAAAATTAAATGCATTCAGAATAGTAGGGGAAGTGACGACGTGTTTTTTACATAAGCAGTTTGCTGATCCAAATACTGTTAAAAGCACTGGATGAAACTTTTAAGGAATATATGGCATTTATGTCAAGTATCGTGTAGTTTGAGAAAGATCTCAGACTTCACACTGTCACCTACTCAGGTTTACTAGCCCTTTTACAGGGCCTTAGGCCTTATTGTGTTTAATCAGTCGTAAAGTTTGCTTCTGACTGCATTGTGTCTTGCTATCCATGAAGAATTACTTTCTAAATGTGTGTTTATGGAGTATACTGTTTCCTGTATGTGTTTAAATTACCGGTTTGTATTGAAATAGTAGTAATATATTCCAGTTCTCGTAGCAGTAGGCAGTCTGTGGACTTCTTGAGTGGCCAAGTGGAGACATCGCCTTTGTCCTCTCCGCTGTAATTAATCCAAGGCATATCAGTGACCTGATATCTATTGCTGTGTTACGCTGGGTGTTTTTAAAAGCAATCTGTTTTTCCCTTCCTTGGCTTACGTTATATGTTCTGCGGTGTTATATTATTATATATAAACAAACTTAAAAAAACTGTAGCTGTAAAATCTGAAGTATCATAGAGTTCAGACCCATTGTTTTTTGCTTTTGCCCAATTTTCTCTTTATTTTCAGCCTGAGTTATCCTACAATATTCTTAAACCGCTGTTCTGACTCTTACAGGACAAAGGTCATCACGACAGTACGATATGAATGGTACAAAGGTGGTGAACATGATAACATCGTGGGGTTTGATCCCACCTAGTGGTCTCTCGTTTTCCATTTGTTACCTTTAATGCAAGTTACTTGTTCTTGCTGCTTCTTGCCTGTCTCTCCCCCAGCTGTGCTGAAGCAGCAGCTAAAGCAGCAGTGCTCTCAGGGCCACCAGCAGCCCTGCATGTCCTGGTGGCACTGGGGACATGCATTTAAAACTTGTTCAAGTAAGAAAGGCACCGAAATATGGGCTAAAGGAAGAAAAATTTATGGAAAGAAAATGCAGGGGCAAACAGTAATATCTGGAAGTGACTATTAAATGAGAAAGGAAGACACACAGGTACTATTGTCATATAAAATTATACAGGAATCCAAACACCAGTAAATAGAAAGTACAAAGCTTTTGCTGTCATGGAGAGAAGAGAGTGAAGTGGTTTAAGGGACCACCAGACCAAGCGGCCTGTAGAGCTTCACAGTTTCTTACGCTCTGTGACACCTCTCAATGACAGTTTTACAAGTCGCTTAGTTTTCCTGTCTCTTGTTCTTCCTGTACCAAATTAGGATAATTATAGCTGCAGTAGTGGAATTTATTTCCGTATGACAACGTTTATTTTTAGGATGGAGTTCACAGAGTTGATTCCGATCAATACGTGGTTGACTCTTATGAGATGGGGTGTGACAGCAGCTCAGGTATATATGATCACACGATTTAATCAGGATTGGCCAGAATGCAGCCTGGAAGCCTGATAAAACTTAATACTCTTTGTTACAGAAGAGCCAGCCCATGCTCACTGTGACATACTGGTCTTCAGCAGCCTTCTCGTTCCTGTGGGAAGTGGAAATGGTACTCATTTTCTAGTGTTAACGTCCTGCACGTTTTGGTAGACGTGGTGGTAGGAGTTCCAGCACTGTGCGTGGAGGGAAGATTTCAGAATCAGGCTATCTTTGATTGAACATGAGAAAGAACGTACACAAGATTACATTGAGAAATCTGCATTGCTCAATCCATCTTAAGTTCAGCACGCTTGCCACAGATAAGAATACAAAGAATATAAATCATAAATATCATTTGGGTGACATCTGAAATCACCCTGCTAGGAGAGAGTAAAAGGCGAGGTGTGTGTGAGAGTGGAAATAGTATGAGCAGAATCTTTGTAAAATCTGTCCCAAAACACACTTTCTACTAAACACGAAATAGAACACAGAGTTGTTAGTGGGTCAGAGCAGTCTGCCCTCTCCTATGCTCTTGGTTGAAAAGGACGTTCCTGAGAGCAATATTCATGATTAAACTAAGTAGATAAAGGAATATATATTTTCTCAGACCAAAACTTAAAGATAAGAAGCGTAATAAAATTATGCATAGCTTTTTGTATTTTCCATTCTACTGCTGTTCCTCTGTAAGAACAAGTGCTAGGTAATACTGGAAAATTTTTCCTGAACTGAGGACAAGCCCCTGCTATTTCCTAAGTTCCTGTTCCATGACAAACCATTCTTATCTCTGTCAGTTCAACAAAGAGAATCCCCAATTTTATTTTTAAAAAGTTATGCTTGCACTCTCAATGTCATTACAAAAGCTGTCATGGTCCTAAAGTTAAGTGAGATTAAAGCTGATTTCTTCATGTTCTGACTTTTTAGGGGAAGTTGTTTTAAAAGTAGAATGCTAAAGCTGTCTGTAAATGAAAAAATACCCAGTTCTTCAAGTAAATTTATTTAAAAATACAATTTCACATGCTAAAAGATGTCAAAATGAATGGATATGTAATCTGCTTGTGTTTGCATATCAAACACAACTAACTCTAAAAAATATTAACACCAAAACACCAATCAAACGTTGACTTTGAATAATTTATCTTGACATTATCTATACAGAAAAAAATGTGTTTGCTTCTCATTTGATACCGGACACGCCTGCATTCTTCCTCTAACTTGGGGCTTTGGGAGAAAAGAAGTGTTAGAAAAAGTCCGCGTCCTCTAAAAAACAAAACAGAAAGGCTGGTGTTATTGACTATTTAGACTCGCCACCAAACCAGAACTACTACGTTATTGTGCAAGATGCTCTTGCTCTGAAATTTTAACTAAAGGTTTGCGGGAAATGAGTCAATCAGTTCATAATTTTTGCTGCCTATTTGTGTGGGTTTTGAGATTCACGAATTTTAAGTGGAGGAACTATTACTGGATTAAGAGGGAGATAACTTTGTCAAATATGGTGAAATGAGAGGGAAGGAAGCAGTGACAGGAGACGATAAAGAGAATTAGAAGGTCAAGAGGAAGGAAAGCTAATAGTCAATGACAATTCATGAAGTGAAGAAAAATGTCTGAATTTCATACTTTGAATGAGTGATAACATAAAGAAATTACAATAATTCTTCCTGGGCGTTACTGTCCTTTATCTGAAGTGTGTAAGGAAAGATTCCAGTTAAAGAATGTAGTGGTGATGCAGGAAGATGCTGATTTTGCCTGAGGTTTGCAGTTATTTTTGCTGCTTGGAAGGATCTCCACGAGGCCAGTTTTAACATAGGGTCTCATAGAAATCCCGTCCAAATCTTAATGCTGCATTCCATGCAAAAAAAAAAAAAAAAAAAGATATCACTGCTTTCATGTTTAGGCTCCAGGCATCATATTTAACACAAATTAAATTAAAAAGCAGGTGTGGGCCTTTTTGTGCTTTCTGTAAGTCAAGTGGTTAGGAGCCCAGAGCAGATGACTCAGGAAACGAGGTTGAGTGAGCTGTTTTTTTTCTAGTTTGGTGAGAAGGAAGCTAAGGGTCGATCTAACAAAAATTGCAGCTGTTTGATGGGCAGCTTCAAAGCTGGAGGAGCTTTGAAGTCTACCCGTAGTGGTAGACTATGAGGTACGATGATCACTGTTTGCTCCTTGGGAGATTCAGAATAGGTCAAGGAGGAAATACTTCTCCCTTAGAAGGGTAGTGCAACACCTGGGGATCATGTGGAAGTCTCTTCCTTCTGAGTCTTTCAAGATTTGGCTAGACACGTCTATCACGTCATTGCAGTATTTCTACTCTAAGCAAGAGTTAGGAATAGGGATCCCTTCCAATCTACATTTCTGTAATTCCATGGTAATCTTCTGCTTTCACAGAAGTCTTGTCTAGTTTTTCCATTAAAATGATTAGAGTAAATTGCCACTGGCAAAGATTTGGGGAACAGACCCTTTCTGTCACCAAAGTGCTGCATACTGAGCATTTTGGCAGAAATAGCCATGAGGCATAAAATACGCAAAGAGACATTTTTGGGTTCACCACAGAAAGCCTTCAAAGAATTGGTGATGTGTTTGTCATTTGTAGCATATACAAGAAGCAAACAAAGGGGTGGTGATCAGCTGAAAGACTGTGCTAAATAGTTCCATCTCATCTAGCTTTTCATAATCACTGATAAGCATGATAATGAGCTCATTTATTGGATTTCAGTTACTAAAATACAATTTATGTACTGCTCTTTTGGAAAGAACAATGCAGATAACCTGTGCAGAAGTCAGTCTGTGATTCTGGCAAGAGAAGTCAGAAATACATAAAAATGCTAATAATTGTTGGTGGTTAAACTGTTAGTAATTTATGGTATAATTCAGTATGTTTAATTCCCTCATAACCCCATACCATCTAAAATTAGGCAGATCTTATATAACATCTTAATGAAAGACATGCTAGCCTTTTATAGCTCATGACATCTTTATTGTGGAGTAGGAGTGCCTCGCTTGCGACTCAGAATTTGTCAGTCTCAGAATTGTCTTTGGTCAGTTGCTGTCAGTATCCTAGAGAAAATTAGGTGCATTTCTTTATAAAGAGGAACAGAAGCTGCGAGTGAAAACTGAAGTCTTGGGCTATTATCCTGAAATTAGTTACAGTGATGACTCAGTAGACATGTTTCTTGTTAGCAAAATTAAGATAAAATCCTGTGTCTATGGCAGACTTCTTAGTGGGACTCAATTTCACCTTAATGTTATGAAACTAGGGAAGCCAGTCTTAACTTTCACCTTATAGTTCAGGCTTTTGCCTTAGGACTTTTTAGAATCATAGAACGGTTTGTGTTGGAAGGGAGCTTAAAGATCACCCAGTCCCACCCCCTGCCCTGGGCAGGGACACCTCCCACCAGCCCAGGTTGCTCCAAGCCCCGTCCAACCTGGCCTTGAACCCCTCCAGGGATGGGGCAGCCACAGCTTCTCTGGGCAACCTGGGCCAGGGGCTCACCACCCGCACAGCACAGAATTTCCTCCTAATATCTAATCTAAATCTCCCCTCTTTCCGTTTAAATTAAATTAAATGAAAATTTCATTGTAATATTAAAAGCAAAATCATTCTTTTATTTGAAAAACTGCACAAACAGCTACTGCCATGAAAAAGTTTTAGTATTTTCCGCCATAGCTGTGTTTGCAACCAGAACTATTGAAATGATGAAGAGTTATTCAAAATGTGACGTTTCTTACGAAAAGCAGTTTTGAAATTTTCAAGTCAGTCCCAAACAATCTTAATGCGAATATTAAAGAGCAATTTAGTTATGAAAGTCTAATACTTTCTGAAGTTTGTTAGGTGACCTGCGCTATCCCATTCACTGTGGTATGCAACTCTCTCCTAAAGCATCTTTTTTTTTCTGTCTTCCCCCCCAAAGTGTGAAGAGCTAAGTATTACTATAACTTTTTGGAGTTTTTTTTCCATTGTGCTGGGGCAACAGTCTGGTATCTAAACAGTTAAGTATGCGAAACGGCATAAAGTCCCTGGGTTCTGCTTTTCCCACGCGCACTAGAATCCTTCATATTACAAAACGACATCGTAGTCTCTGCAAAATTTTTACTCCTTTGCAATTTTCAGTTATAATTAGTTATAATCGTGCAAAATAATATTTGGTGTTTAGGAATTGAAATTCATTCATGAGTAATGATAATTAGACTGCAACCATAGATTGTGCATGCTTTCGTTATGAAGGAATTAAAATTAATGTTTTTATTTAGAAAAAAAGTTTCTGCTGTGGGAGAAGGAGCTCAGGATATCTATTTGACGTTTTTATCTCTATTTTCATATTGATTCAAAGGGACTTTGCTGATTTCTCCCAGTTTCTTGAATATAGATGAAAATTTTCTCGATTTCCTTATGTCAAGATATTCTTTATTCTGGAAGGGCTGGTACCTTTTGAATTTTAGTGTTAATTCAGGTTGAACACCTTTCAGTGTTACTCACTGACCAGAAGGGATGGCATATTTATTTAATTTTCACTTTGATAGAAATTAAGTCTTTTTTATTGACCTTAGTGTTGTGAATTGCCATGTTAGGCTGCCATTTGTTTTTGGGGTAGGAGTCATTCATGCCTCTATATACATACACTGCTTGCTGTATTTTCTAATTTCTCTACTTTTTATGCATTGCGTACTCAAATGAAAGCAAAAGATAAAAAATTGAATGTGAAATCGCTTTAGGAGACACAAGACATGTTAGAGCCTTCCTCCTAAGTAGAGGTTCTGTAGAGGGCTGCAAACAGCTGTAAAAAGACAGTACTTGCTATGCGTGCACATTTTAATTCGGCTTCTCCAAGAGGGCAGGAATGTTTTTTTCCTGAGAAGTTCCTTTTCAGTTTTCTTTGACTACTGAGTTTAAGTCTAGACCTCTTTTTAAGTCCAGGGAGTGATTTTATACCAGTTTGTTGTGGTCAGCGAGTCTTAACATTTACGGTTTTCATTTGCGTTACGTAGTGTTTCCCACAACAAGGAAAGACGGTTTCGCACACTGCACACACTACATAACGTTTCTTCTTCTACGACTCTTTCGGGAGCCCGCTCCGTCATTATATCTCCGCATATTAAATAACAGAGTTACAGAGATCATATTGAAGAAATGAAGGTTGGTTCTTTAGCCACGTCCACCTTCATCCCCAGCGAAGCAGTGGGAATAAGCTTGTTATTGGCCATCGGGGATAGCGTTATTGCTTTTGACCCCTTTCAAGAATACAAACGCTCAGTCCTATTCCCAGCAACGCCTCAGAATGGTGGCAGTGGTTTTTTATCTTCAGCACAGACAAGACGCAGTCACTTCCTCATCTCTGCTCTTTCCTATTTCTAGTACAGCCATGAGATCACTTCTAATGGTTTCTAATTCTGTTGAAATATTTTAAAAAAAAAAAAATTCTGTACCATGGGTCATTCATGACCGTAATCATGCAAAGGTAAAGTTAGAAGAGGAAAAGGACAGCATGATGTATGTTAGCGTAAATTATGTCAGGCACAACATGTGTGTACCTTTTATTATTAAACAAACCCACGCATTCTGAAATAATTTCTTTGTATTTTTCAAAGGGGACAGACAGTTAATGAAACTAATGACATTTTAAGCCAAAGGAATAGCATCTGTGGTTAAGATATTATGACATAATTAAATTGTAGTACACATTGCCAGATGATGTTACGGAGGCCAAAACCACAGATGAGCTCAAAAAACGATTAGTCTAATTTCTAGCTCAGGAATTTAGGTGCTAGGGTTTGGCAGAAGCTTGAAGAGCATCCCAGGGAAGAATGACTGTACAGATATTTCTATGGTCATCAGTTAAAATCCACTGTCAGACGTAGAAAACTAGACAAACTCAATTCAGACTTTTCCATGTCTGCGTGAGATGTGTTAAAAACAGTATAAAACTTGACTTTCACAGTCCCAGGAAAGTTTTCAGATGCCACTCTGCCAGTTGACATGGGCCCAAAAGTGGAGATGAAATGTCTACAGATGCATAGCCCTACCCTTCAGATTATTTCAGCTCGAGCACTCCTTCCAATCACAACTAAAACTGAGAGTAAAGAGGCAAAGTCTTCATTTCTTAAGTATTCATTACAGTAATGCTAATGCTATAATGGTAAAATGCTAAAAGACATTGTTAGTCATGGCACAGCCTGCACTTGAAAATTAGATTCTGTCATATCCAGAGAAGAACAGTGAAAACCTGTCCAAACCGATAGTGTTTGAATATTACAGAACAGCAAAAACCATGCAGATATTCATGATATATAAATTGGTACTAAAAATGCTGGATATATCTCTGATTTGGAATAGAAGAGTCAGACAAACAAATACATTTGAGTTATAACAGATGAAGATACCAAAGCATAAAGGCTAAGACTGAGAAGGAATCAGGTTAAAACTTAGAAAACCATTTGTGTTCACTGGGGGCATTGCCTTTCACATGAAATAGCCTGACTGTGGCTAAAAACTACTTGATATAAAACACGTTTGGCTTTTGGCTATTTCATTCAGTAGTAGTACAAAAGACATTACTTTTCTGCCCCAAAAGCTGGGATTTGACTGGGTTTTGCATCCTAAAAAACAGGGCGAGAACACTAGCTGCAGATTTCCTGGCACACAGCTGCTTCCTCTCTTAGTTTCAGGAGCTAACGAAAAGCACGTCCACACATTTTTAACACTAGGCATCTCTTTGGATTTTTGAGATTTTGAGGTTTTAAAAGGGTTGCTCTAGGTTTTTTTATGCTTCACTATGTGTCTGTAGAGCACGTTAATAGTAATAATTTCCAATGTTCAGAATGCTTGCTATTTAGAAACTTAGAAAAAAGACTACAATAGGACTTTTTTTTTTTTTTGTCTTGACACTATTAAATTTGCTTGTTAAACTAAGAAACATAGTGATAAATTTAATATATTAGCAAATGGGTGAATATAATACAGCTATGGTGAATGTTTTCGAGACGCGTGCCTAAACTTTCATTCACTGAAAAATGCCAGGGGGCTTAATTCTCCCAGGAATTGTGCAGGTGTGTTTTAAAACAAAGCGGTTTATTTTGAACCAGAGCAAAATGTCAGACCAAAATAGTGTGAAACTGTCTCCAGACAGCTACATAACAGCAACATAAGAAGGAATCCACCTCCATGCAAGGAAGTTATCTTGTCAAAGGTGGAGAAAAATATTCTGTCCTCAGTGTTACAGTTTGGTAACGAACAAAGGGTTTTAATTGTCAACAGTATCTTCTTTAATTCACACAAAAATATGGTTTTGATTTATCATAGAATCATAGAATAGTTTGTGTTAGAAGTGACCTCTAAAGGCCATCTGGTCCAACCCCTCTGCAGTCAGCAGGGACATCTTCAACTAGATCAGGTTGCTCAGAGCCCCGTCCAACCTGGCCTTGAGTGTTTGCAGGGATGGGGCATCTACCACCTCTCTGGGCAACCTGGGCCAGGGTTTCACCACCCTCACAGTAAAAAAATTCTTATTTATATCTAGTATATCTATATTTATATCTTCCCTTTTTTAGTTTAAAGCCATTACCCCTTGTCCTATTGCAACAGGCCCTGCTAAAAAGCCTGTCCCCAGCTTTTCTGTAGCCCCTTTAGGGACTGGAAGGGGCTGGGAGGTCTCCCCGGAGCCTTCTCTTCTCCAGGCTGAACCCCCCCAGCTCTCTCAGCCTGTCCTCACAGCAGAGGGGCTCCAGCCCTCCCAGCATCTCCGGGGCCTCCTCTGGCCCCGCTCCATCAGCTCCGTGTCCTTCTGCTGTTGGTGCCCCAGAGCTGGGGGCAGCACTGCAGGGGGGTCTCCCCAGAGCGGAGCAGAGGGGCAGAATCCCCCCCTCGCCCTGCTGCCCACGCTGCTGGGGATGCAGCCCAGGCTGCGGGGGGTTTCTGGGCTGTGAGCGCACATTGCCGGCTCACGTCCAGCTTTTCCCCCCCCAGCACCCCCAAGTCCTTCTCGGCAGGGCTGCTCTCCATCCCTCCAACCCCAGCCTGTGCTGATACCAGACCTTGTATCAATACCTGTATTGATACAGGACTCTGCGCTTGGAGTTGTTGAAGCTCATGACACACGGTCCCACTTCTCTCCATTTATATTACGCAAAGTTTCTGCAGGCCACAGAGGGCCTGTCCAGCATTAAGGAATATTGAGCTTGTAGCTGGGGCAGTATATCTGACTATTTGCATATAGTGTTCTGTAACATCTACTTCAGGTTTGTACTTACAGCAAATACCTCGGGGAACCATTGTTACAGGCTGAGACAAAACCCAGAATTCATATAAGCTCAGGTAGCGCCTATTTTTTTCCATTTCTTTGTTTTTCAGCCTGCATTTTTCAATGGATCTTAAATTTTCTGTATGTCTTTGTCCCACTGGAATTCATTAACTCTAGTTCTAGAGCATAAAGGGGACAATTTAGATGTAGCTATGTTTGTGTTATGTTCATCTTGAACTGAGATGTCCAATCAACACCTGCAGACTGTGTATGCAATGGTTTACTCTGCATGCTGCCTAGGAAGTATAGTCTAACGATGCTTTTGATAGAGTAAACATTTGCGACCAAGGTTTTTATTGTATGTATTCTCAGTGCTGCATGAACAAAGCAAATTAATCACCCTGGTACCTCTTTTCTTGTCAAATCCACTTGTTCTGAATTTTATTCAATTCTCTTTCACTCTTTATATTTAGATCTATGCTATTCAGACTGTTCAGAGCCACACATACATTTATAGGTAATGTGGATTATTTTTCATCTTATTTTAGCCTTAAAGCACTTTCATCTAAAAAAAGTTTCATCTAAACATATTGTGGTGGCATTGTCACTATAAATGTAAGCAATTGTATTTATGAATCCCGTACATAGCAAAGATTGTAAGAGTGTTCTCAACAGGGATGTGTTTCAGATTTTGTTATAAAAATATTACAAAAAAGTAACCGTTTTGTTAGATGAAACTGTTTCAAACTTCTTTCATTACTTGAAGACATAACATTGTCTTTACAGGTCTTTTGAAGTTAGGATTTTTTTAGATGGTTGAAAAAATTCTTCCAATATTTGAAAAGATCAACTGAAAGAGACAGCTGGTCATAGAACTTCAGGGCAAACCCCAAGAGGGTTTTGATCCACAATCCCTTAAGGTGCTGTACATTTGTGTTTTCATTCATACCAGTGCCTTCAAATACTTGCCAAGTTTGAAAAATATGTGTCTTTGTTTTATTTCACACTAAAAGGTCTCATTCAGAGAGGCACTGTAAAACAGTGTATCCCCTTTATGTTGCTCTTCTTGGGAATCAAGGAATCGTGTGGCCTAATGAGGTGCTACATAGGTTGTCAACAGGATTTTATGATGGACTTCAATAGCTTTACATCAGAAGCAAAGTTAAAAGACTTATAAGAAAAAAAAAATTAAGTGAAGAGTTAGTGCCCCGTGATACCATTTTTCAGGAAGAGAAAGTTCAATAATAATACCAAATAAAAAATACGGATTAACAAAAGCAAATTCGTAATGAGGTGCTGTGTTTGTTCTGATTCATTTATGATTACTGAATAAATAATTTAATGAATTAAATATTTAGATATTTCTGTAATCGTCAGAGCTAACAAGTATTTTTAATAAACTTCAAAATAATTTATTTGAAGTAGCGTAAGTGACAATTTTCAGAAGAGATAAGTAAGGAAAACAGTAACATTTATGAAAACCAACACATGTTTAATGTTTTACAGCACTTGAAATGCGAACATGCTGTATTGGTAGTACCAAAACTGATTACGTGAGATATATATATCGTTTATTGTCGCTCTGCACATTCCCTATAGTTATTTTTCATTTCTGTGGAATGCTCGTGTCGTTATTTGTGCTTATTTGACACAGAATCTTCTGAATTAGATGCAGTGGGTCTAGAACATTGGAATATAGTTTTTTGCTGCTTTTGGTTAGTCTTTAACTCTGCGTATCACTAGGTGACATAGCACCTTAAGACTGAGCTTAGTCTGGTAGTTCAACTCTGATCTTTCCCTTTAAAATGAATATATAGTTATGTACAGGAAGAAGTAACAAGAGTGAATAAATCAAACTTCCTCTTAATGATAAACAAAATTGAATCTAATAACTCGTTGCTTTTACATCCAACACTTTAGGAAGTCTTACATTGTTACTTATATATTGAGGCAGTTTGGTTTGCAATGAAATGCCTGAGACAATATAATGGGATTTGATATGTTAAAGTATAATTTTCACCATGTACCCATCCTCTCTTGCCTGGAACGGTTAGTACAATAATAAATAATAAAAAAAAAAACCAAAACCAAACAAAACAGATTTAAAAATAAAAATTATTGTTGTAATGGTACTCCATTTCAGAATTTTCCTGTTCCTTTCTCCATGCATGTTTGCAAATTGAGGAAATAGAACAATATAACCACAGTCAGGTTATTCAGACATTTTGTGGACGATCAGATAAAGCTTATATACTTCAGAATGCAGAAGTATGAATTGGAAACTTTGCACTGGATTATGTTTAATTTTAAAGGTCATGAAAAAATTAAATTCTGAGTATGTAGTTTAGGCCAATTCTGATGATTAACTCTGTTCAAACGTTGTATCTGAAAATACAGCTACGATAAGGGTACAGAGTGGTTCAGTAAAAAATGTCCTTGCATTCTGTCAGGATACCAGTAGGACTGTGTCTCCCCTGATGTATCTTTGCAGTTTAGCTATAGGAAAAAAAACTGAGGTACAGCGTAAACACATGAAAAACTTACAGTACTGAGATCAGATCAAAGCTCTGTCTTGCACAATATTGTGTTTGATCAATTATGAATACCCAGGGAATAGTAGGAAAACAGGGCAAGTGTATATTGATAGCTCCCAGCCTACTTCCTCATAGGTGTCTTGAATCCCCTTCCAAATCCACCACCATCCATTTTTCCCTGAATGGGTCTAATTCATTCACGGCTTAATTATTTGTGTGAGAAGATATACCCTCTTTGCTTGTTTCAACCCCCTAGCTTCATTTCATATGCCCTAATCCTTGTATTAAAAGAGATAATGAATTACTTGTTGCCCGATGACTTTCTCCATACCACACGTGAATTTCTAGGTACCTGTCAAGCAGAGTCCAGGCTTAGATCGGTTCCTTCCCCAGATATTTCACCTTTCACATCTAATAAGGATTAAAGGAAATTACTCAAAATCATTGCCTGTTAAAGATTTAGATTGTGGGTGCCATACTCGGGTGGAAACAAAAGAGACTTGGAAGAGTTTCCAACTGGTTCTAGGGATAAATTAAAAAACAGAATACAGAGTCATTTGCGTTCCTTAACTGTACAGCATCACTACAGTCCAGATGCACAGGCACTGCGGTATTTATCATAAACAACTATGACAGGATCATTCAAACCCTGCTGAATTTTGAGTAAGCGGTCATATTAAAAAGAATTATTGGAATTTTACATTTGTTTATAAATCAGTATGTTCATAGACAATATATATATATAAAGATATAAATTGGGTGTTAAATCTATTTTATGATTACCCTTAGAAATTCACATTTTACCTAAAAAAGGCCATTTCTTACCTACTTGTAAAGAAGGCGTTTTTGAATTTTGTTTTACATTGTGCTGGCTTTGAAACCTGATATCGTCTCAGGAGAACACACGTAATATCGTGCTTCATCACTATTTGAAATTCACCACTTCCTCGGCTCTCATAAAGCTTTTCAGAACAATGGTTTACGTTTCCTCTACATGATGATCGTTTTAAACCTAATGATTTATTTAATGATTAGTGTAATTCTCTGTTAGAAATATACTTGTATTTCCAATTTAAATTATTATGTGATAATATTTAGGGAACGTATGTCATAAATTGCATTCAGAGTAAATGACAACACTAAAATAGTAAATTTAATCATTTTTATATTTATATTTTAGGAAAAGGTCATTAGAGCTGTCTGTATTTATCTTACTGAATAAGCAAGTTAGTTTAAAAGTACATGTCGGAATGTGTTTTGATTCCGTTTCAATGTAACTGTACATTTCAGAACAAACTACTCCTGAGCTGATGTGGGGTAGGTTACGTTGCGAATCTCACCGCTGTCTCTCTAGCTATCAGAACTCGTAAATCACGCAGTCTGTAGGAAGAAGAGTAAGTTGGAGAGGTTAGAAATCCAGAGAAAACTGTGGCAGAGGTGATAGATTATATGAAATGACTACAATCTGAAGATTTTGTATGAAGAGGAATGTCTTGCATTTGAAATATGTGCCTGCATTTGTTGCCCTTAGGGCATACGTTCCATATGCTAGATACATAGAGTGTTTTTGAATTATTATCTGATAGTTTTGCTAATCTCATGATTGAAAATCATGAAAATTATGAGATGAAAGTTCTCCAAAATCTCATGGATCACATTCTTAAATAAGTTCCAACTTATAGCAAAAGATTTTTTGGTGTATGTTTTAAATCCAAGTTCATTAATGAGAGGGAAAGAACCCGAGTACCCCATGTGTAACTCATGTTTAAAATGAGTTTGTACTTGGCTAGAAGAACTCACAGCTGATCTTAGTCACTGAATAAATGGTGAGTTCCATTCCTTGAACACCTCTTCTGCCTTTAATTCAGGAAAGGCAATTTAAACAAGCACAGACTACTTTGAGACACTCTTTATCGTAAAGTCAGTCTAATAATGACATGTTAGTCTTCAAATATGTGTTAGTCAAAGGAAAAACAGATGTTTAGGATCAGTGACTCATTATTGGATTCAAAACTTGTAATTTTACACTAATTTGTAGCACATGAGATGACCTCTTCCATTGGATATTACTGGGGTGAACAAGGTTTGACTAAGAGGCAGCAGTTCTTCCTTTGTAGTTTTTTGAAAGGGAATAAATTAGCTCAGATTAATGCAGGCATTATATTTATTGTCATTTTAACAACAAAACAGAATTTTAAAAGTGGAAGGATTACTTGTCAATAATGGTCATCAGCTGCTGAAGGTTTGGGTGCAGTTTCTAGTGTTAAGACACCTAGCTCACTTACTAAATCCAAGTGTATCGTTAGTAAAAAGACGTAACCATTGTATCCAGAATAATTGCAGTTGAATTGCATTTGCTTTCAGAACAACTGAGCTCTTTTGAAAATTTGGGGTTCGGTGTGGAGACCAAGACATAGGGTCCGTGGAACACAAGGAGCTGGTTCTGGAGCTGGAAGCGGTATATGGATATGGAGGCTGCAGCTGGGAAGTGGTATACGGAGGAGTTCCGTCTCAAAGAGGCATCACTAATTAGCCTAGGTACAGTGCTAGGTTAAAACAAAATCTTATGTTGCCATAGTTCCTGAGGTAAAGTAAAATCAGACAATATGGGCAGCCTACCGCAGGTTTCTAAGGATGCTAATCTTTTCCCTTTGATGCCGTTTTCTCCTAATGGCCCTTCCATGATTTATGAAGCTGAAAAGATGGGAATGTAATCTGCTAGTGCAATGTATTTACTCGCCTGAAAAAGGAAGAGTTAAAATTACCTTGTCTTGCTCTTGAGGTAGAATGGCACACATTACCACTTACACAATCAACTTAATGAAAATCACTCAAAAATTTCAGGATCTAGGTAAATTTCAGGAAGTAGTAAGGAAAAAAAGTGGGACTGAGTG
This sequence comes from Sterna hirundo, assembly GCA_009819605.1. Classification (NCBI taxonomy): domain Eukaryota; kingdom Metazoa; phylum Chordata; class Aves; order Charadriiformes; family Laridae; genus Sterna; species Sterna hirundo. Next base: position 4,555,946 of record CM020441.1, read on the forward strand.
AAGAGAACAAACGTAAAAAGCGATACGCTGTTAGCTGTAAAGAGCAGAGCGTAATACTCAGAAAAAGAGCAATTGATAACCCAACCTTAATCAGCCTCTTGAAAGGATTTAACCCCCGATGTAGAAGCATCCATCATGACTAAAGGGTGTAAATAGAAATCATGTCTAAAAATGTGTCTGGTGCCTTTGAAAATTATTCTTTTTGAGTGTCCTTAAATATATTCTTTCTGCTGTCTTCTCCTTTCCGACAAAAGCTAAATAGCATAGATCTGGATGGGATCACAAAATAGCTTGTGCTGTCCCAGGAAATTACATATAAACCGATCTCACTGGTCAGGATTTGTTTCCAGTATTCAGGATGAATTAACATTCTGGAACAACTCGGTTGTGATGGTTAGAACTTTTCCTCTGGGTCTCCACCCTTGCTATTGATTGACAGTTATATGCATTTATTCTCATGTCTTAGGCTTAAACTTTCTTCTGTAGCTTTTGTTTATCAGTGTGGACAGTAATCATATTCCTTCTCAGCTTCATGTGGGAAGGCTAAACAAATCAACCATTTTCAGCCTTTTCTAGTTCATAAATCCAGGACTTAATGCATACATTCAAGTTGTTTAGTTCATAAGAGCGTGGCTCTGAATTTTGCATTTGTAAGTTTAATTTTATTTCTTTGTGCTTCTGTTAATGTAGTTGGCAAAGGCACAAAGGTCTTCCTGTAAGATGTTCCACCCCTTTTGTGTGTTAAAAATAATGAAATCGTTTCTGCAATTTTACCTGATTCATTAAGGTATTACATAAGATCCACCTCATTTAAAGAGCTCCACTAACTATCTTCTTTCAGACTCTGGACAGATTCTTCTCTCTATCGCAGTTCTTCTCAGCACTCCCATCTTCATCTTAACTCCCTGTGAAGCCAATAAAAAGGACCAGATAAATCTATCACATTTCTGATTAAAAAAAAAAAAAAAAAATCCCACCTTACTTAACTTACTTAAAAGCTGTAAGATTGCCATCGTATAGTCTATGGAAACCTGTTCCCTTTAACATGTCTTTAAATCTTCTTTGCTTCAATATTTCTTAAGGTCTAGTTTATTCCCTAGTTTTATCCTAGCACCATAAATAAATAGTTTTCCTAATATGTTACAGTTATGGAGGTACATACTACTGAATTGCTGTTCGCACAAGTAGCTTATAAACATTTTTTTTCATGATCCCTACTACATCTGCTGAGTTCAGAAAAACAAAAATAAGTACTGTAGTTTATAATAATAAAGATTTGATAAATTGTACTTGGACTGAGCATGCTTTGTTTAGAAAGTTGTTTCAGGTTTTGTACAATTTCTAGAATGAAAAATAAGTTGAAGGAGTGGAATTTGAGAAAACGCCAAGATGCACACCGCAGGAATGTGCGGCAGGAGGAATCGCTGACGTTCTGAGGCTGGTCCCCACACTCGCTGCTGCCTGTACCACGCACACCGAGTCCAAAAGGCTCTCTAGAACGGCCACTCTGTTCTTCCATTCATCACAGGTCACAGAACTCTTTCCAACCCTTGCAAGGAAAATTTCGACTAAAAGCCTCACTCTGTATGGTGTTTGTTTTCCAATTATCATGTAGAGCACAACATGGAGTTATGACAAGCATATAATAGTTGTAATGGGTCAATAAGTTATACTTGCTGCCATAAAATTGAACATATGCATACCTAAGACAAAATGGCGAACTGAAATGAAAACAAAACGAATACCAAAATAATACCCGTGAGCATCTCTACCGTATGTGAACCTGGGCAATTATTTTATGAAGATATCCAAAAATAAAATAGTTTTTGAAAATACCAACAAGCAAATCTCATTATGTGAAGAAAAGTTTAATATTGTCGTCTTGAATCTTTTTTTTCGTACCCTAGGGATGATATTGTTGAATTCAAACAGACGTGGGAACAAGCCACCCCAATTGGTACGCTGAAAGCCGTTTAAATTGTGAGAGGATTCTTCATTAGTGTATGACTACAGCAAATAAATGATTTGATGAAATGGCAAGCGCACTCTCAGAAGAACAGAAATGCATGCTAACTCATGTATTGTGTTTAGATAAAGACAAAATTCATATGTGCCAGTAAAAGCTGTAGGGTAAACGGTATTGACCACGTGCTGCGGGGACAGGTTCAACTTGGACTTGTAACTAATGCAGCCAGACTGCAGCCAGTCCAACATTCATTGTGCCTAAGCACCTTACTTACAGGAAATCTCTTCTATCATCCCAAGCCCCTAAACGATATAATGGAATTACAGAGTTTTGATGACCAGATGCAAAGACGTAGTTCTGCTCTGCGTTTGCTTTGATTTTAAAAACCCAGAAATTCTCTTTCACTTAAAAAATGTGCATTAAAAGGTCACGATTTTTTTTTCAAGATGTTGGTTTGAGATAAAAAGAAATATCCTGAGAGATGAAAGAAACAATTTTTAAGAAGACTAATTGTACAGGAGATAATATTATCAATATATATCCTGCACCTAGTAGATGACTTTAAAAGATCTAATGTATTAAGCTTCCCATCCTTAAAAAAAAAAAGCAAGTGTATAAGTGCCATTGATGCACTATACAGCAACTTCAAGATTAGAACATTTTTTTTTTCTTTAGAAAACAAAAATTAAAAATTAGAATTTTTTTTCTTTCTGGATTCTCTGGGGCTAACATGTTTTTATGGGGAAGTTTCTAAACACTTGGCATTTTCTTAAATTTATGACCCTTGGATTTCAAGAAATGACAATAGTTACAGCGCAGTAACGTCAGGTAATATGTGAAAATACTGGTCTTTAGGAACCGAGATCCACTTCTGTAAAATTAGAAATTACACTAGTTCCCCTTTAAAAAATGGCATCACTAAAAGCATTGTATGAGCTATCCATATTATTTATTAATTGAAAATAATAACTTCACGTAATTCTGAACTCAAATGTAAAATATTGTACACTTTAATTTACCACATACAGCAATTCTTTACGGTAATGTATCTTGGAACACAAATATTAGCATTGCAATATAGAATGTGATAAATTTAAGAAGTGTTTTCATTCCCTTTAAATTTCCTCCAGACTTAATTCTGCCTGCAAAGGTATTTCAAAATGCAACATTTTTATTGTGGTCCTATTTACATGAACAGGTAACGCAGTTTTCTATCTGTATGCAGTAATCAACAACATAAAGTTCTTTCCGGTACAAAGTGTTTGCTTGTCATAACTCTTGTCAGGTTCCTTTTCTGTTCTTCGGCACGGAGTGTGACAGATCCGCTCCGTGCTATCACTGCCTTACTCGGAGCTGTGTGAAGGGGAAACTGCCAGTGCAATTTGTTTCAAAACTTCTAAATTGACTGGAAAAATATCAGAATATATCCAGGGGAGAAAAAACCAACCAAACAAAAAAAAAGCCCAAACAGACAAAATCATGAATTTGCTTTAACTTCACTGCTTATTGATATATTTTAATGAGGACAAATATAAAAATATATTTGATGTATCTAATATATTCCTTCTCTATAAGTTGTTTTCCCATTTTGCTGTATTGTAAATATGAGAATGAGTAGCAGTGCAGAGACTCAACGTGTGAGAAGCTTTGGCAATTGATTTTTACCATTTAAAGAACATTTCTATCAAAAGGGTAGATTTCAGCTTCCCTGGAAGATGCCTGCCTGAGTTAATTGGGCCTTGTACAGACAAACCCCTGAAAATTCTGCGGGAAAAATGGAGTGGATCCATTCTCCCCCTGTTCTCAATCTCTTAGGTCCAGCACAGCTGCTCTGCGCTCTTCATTTCACCCTTTTGGAAGGTTTTCTTTCCCACCAGACTGTCAGCATTTTCCATGTATTAATAACCATAATGAATGGTTGGACTCAGTGATCTTAAAGATCCCTTCCAACCTAGATGATTCTATGATTCTAAATAATCCTATTATTGAACATCCTTAAGAGCTGAAAATTATTTGTTAATAAAACAGATTTTCTTCCCTTCTTCCTGGCAAATGAAGCAGAGACTCATCTGTCAGGCTACTCTGCTTTTGTATCCGAAGATTTCACGTCACTGAAGTGATGCAGAGTGCCTTTGCGTGGACAGAAGGGTTAGTTGTTGTCAAAGCTCTTTAAGGGTCTGACAGCTCTTAGCTTTCAGGAACAGCACAGAATGAGACTTAGTAACGTAGAACACATGGATTTTAGCAAAATATGGGGCAAAGAAATCTAGCAGTAGGAGGAATCAGGGGCCACTGAGCTCCTACACAAGTGGTAGGGAAGGGGTATTTGTGAGAGAACTGCAATCCAAAGAAATCAGCAAATATATGAAGATATTATGGGAATAAGTTACTTTAACACAGGCTTATGTTTTTCTGCCAGGTGTTACCAATTTCTTTCTTCGCTTTTGTGGCAAAAAGGGCATCAGACTTTCTGCGCTTTATAATATGCACCTGCTGTGGTGGTAGACGTTCTTAATGGATCCTCTAAAAAATCATCAGAAACTTTTACTTCATATCATCAACAATTGCTTTCAATATTGTAATTTTATATACAGACAGACTTGCCAGAAAAGAAGTACTTTTTTCCTTTCCTACTCTAGACTTGTTTCTAAGACCACGGGCGTAATAGCTGGGTTAAGTGCATGGTAGTTAAATCAGGGTCTATTTTATCGATTATTTGTTTTCCTCATTACCATTGGCTAATATCTCATTCAGAATATATGGTAAGTGAAATTTTCAAGTACTTCAGATAATTTCTAATATTTAATATTTTGGGGCAGAGGGTCATATTGCCTACATCCACGGGGGAGAGAAAAAAACAAGGCAAAATAGTTCTTGAAACTTTTTTTTCAGTTATTTTGCGATTACTACCTCATATGGAACAGTACAATCAGTACTGATATCAGGGACTGGTCCTATTTATAAGGTTAAGCTTGTATTTTTAATTGAATCTACACAGCTTGCCATTTGATAGCAAAATTTGCTAAGGAGTTCTTCCCTCTGTCCCTCCGTGGGTCTGTTTTAATCTCTGGTTTAAATCTCTCATATAAAGTTATGTTTCATAGTAATTACGGAATATATGATCTAACAGTACAGTGAAAAGGCTATGAATCTATATTAATCTAAATAATCAAGACACAGGAATAATAAGGAGGAGCATTCCAGTCTCTAAAAAATTTAAAGTTCTGGTGTACTCTAAGTTTGTACGGTATATGGAAAATTATATTTTAGGAAATGGAAATTAAGCTGTTTTGGAAAAGGGAGGGAGCAGCTGAAATGCTCTGCCTTGCTTTTTTATACTTCTCGTTGAACTCATAACTTGGCTTTACATTCACTTACTCCCTCTTCTGCCATCTTCTGAAATAGCAGTACCTCGTATCAAATTATCAAGGCAACATCTGCCAACAGTTTTGTCTACAGAATATTGAACTACTGGATCAAAGCTGAGACTGGGAGAGCTTTGCTAAGGTATCCTAATTTTCTACCCGTTAGATATTAGTTTTATGGCATGTAAGAGGTAGGTGTTTATAAGGAGCAAATGTCTTTTGAAGGAATAAATTACTTGCATTAACTTCTTATGTGACAATGGTATAAAAAGAGATATTTTTTCCTCCACTAAAGAAGGTGTCTGAGATCCACTTGATATATAAGGATGTAGGATATGACTGTATAACATCACTGTCATAGTATCAGCATATGAGTGGAAACAACCTTTGGATAATTCTGAATTTATCACAGCTCTTAAAATAATAATTTTAGCTTGGAGGGGGGAGGTGAGTTAATATGAATTTATTCTGTTGTAAATGTGTTCCCAAATGTTATAAAAATGACTTCAGCTGCTGCTGCTTAGGAAAAAGAAATCAATAAAGGAAGTCAGACATAACAAATGAGAATTTCAGGCCCAGTGACAGTAGACAGAGACCTGGGTGCCTTATAGCCACACACCTTTCAATCAAGTAATATGTGTACTGCAGTGGAATAAACTGAAGACGCTCTGGCAGCCAAGTAGACTTTGATCGCTTTTGTTCATAGATGTGACTCATATTTCAGTAGCCTCTTTTTTCTAAGCTACTGATCTTCCCTAAACTTTACAGTGAGTGCTCAGTGAACTTAAAGAAACCTTTACTCATTCTGCAAACAGACATTAAATACTCATGCTGGGCCACACTGTTTTTTTCATAAAATATCAGATACCCTCTCTTTGTTACAGTTTTTTTGTCCAATGGTATTCACATTCTGCAAAGCAAATCGTCGTGAAAGATGAGTTACTTTTTATAGTCACAGTAGTTTCATTAATTGAATTTTATAGCAGAAATGAAGGTTGAAAATACTAATTTGCCTACATTTGTTATATTTTATGGGTTTTGTGGATTGATGTTTTTTGTTGATTTCATGCCACAATAAGATATTGTACACAATTCAAAATAAAGATGATAAATAGGCTTTCATAAATCACTCTAGTTTATCTGAAGGGAATCAGGGAATGAGAGAATGGTTTGGGCTGGAAGGGACCTTAAAGACCATCCAGTGCCACCCCCTGCCCCGGGCAGGGACACCTCCCACCATCCCAGGTTGCTCCAAGTCCCGTCCAGCCTGGCCTTGAACACCTCCAGGGATGGGGCAGCCACAGCTTCTCTGGGCAACCTGGGCCAGGGGCTCACCACCCTCACAGCAAGGAATTTCTTCCTCAGATCTCATCTAAATCTCCCCTCTGTCAGTGTAAAACCCTTCCCCCTTTTCCTATGGCTCCCCTCCCTGATCCAGAGTCCCTCCCCAGCTTTCCTGGAGCCCCTTTAGGGACTGGAAGGGGCTGGAAGGTCTCCCCGGAGCCTTCTCTTCTCCAGGCTGAACCCCCCCAACTCTCTCAGCCTGTCCTCACAGCAGAGGGGCTCCAGCCCTCCCAGCATCTTTGTGGCCTTCACCTTTATGGATCACCTTTGTGGAATAGGCTTTCATAAATCACCCTAGTATGTCTGAAGGGAAGGCTAAGACGACTTCTCTTTTTCCCGGTGAGGATACAGGGATACAGAAGGCATGGTAGGGACTGCTGCCTTCTTTTGGTCGCTTGTAATGGTAGACTGCACCTTGGTAAACAGCACACTGGTAGAAACATATGACATCACCTTGGGTCCTGCTGCTCTTGTGCCAAGATGACGTCTTGCTGGATCTAAAATACGATCATTATATTTTACTAATTTTGTGCAGATTAGAGCATAATCGGTGGGTCTGTGCGGTCTGTGTAAGTTGTATCTGCACGATATAGAAGTGAAGCTAGACATTGCATTTTCTGGGTGTGAGTTGAAGGCATGTGGGCATCTGAGGGTTCAAAGGCTGCCGAGGGAATGCAAGAGAACTGAGGAAAATAGAGAGGGCCAAACTTGGTGCGCCGTTCTCTATATTGCTTGTTCAGCATGACCCGGAATGGGCTGTGCCCTGTGCTGCGCAAGTTTTGACTAAAAAATAAAATAAAATAAATAAATCAATTAAAAATTAAAACCAAAACACAACAACCCAAAACCTAGGAGAGAAATAATGTCTGACTTGCAAAGCTGTTACTTGATAGTGCAGTCAGTGTCTTTGCTTGCTGCTGCTACATCTACTTTGGCATTGCCTTTTCCAGCGGAAATAACCGGATCCTCTTTCTGCCTCTCTACCAGCCGGAGCAGTTGTTGACCCATGCCGAATACGTACTGTGCTCCCCCCCCAAGGATGAAAAGCAGTTATGTTAGCCATGTTGTCTCAGGTCTCCCAGAGGCATCATAACTATCAGAAGCGGAGCGCTACCCAGAAGTTGTGGGTGTCGTGCTGCCGCGCTACACCTTTCTGGTTTTAATGCTACAAGAATCGTAAATAGGCTTCCTTAAAGCATCTCAATCTCCGGCCTCTCTAGGGAAAAACCCTAGAAAACCCCCACATTTCATATGGTCATTTATAGCCAGAAGTATCGGTTTAAAAACGCAGCATGGAAATAAACAGGTGAACTGAAGATTTTTGCTTTCAATAGAGAGACATACTGAAAGTATATTCAAAAATATTGGGGTTAGATTTTGAGCTCTCTGGGAAGTCACCTTAGAGATGATTTTCTGAAACACTGTCTTGTCTTCTACTGCCTTTTAGTTAATGTTGTGTCATAATCCCTGGTATTCAAATCCAAAGAGATAGTTTTTGATTCCTTTTATATTAATTTGAAATTATTCATTACATCGGCAGTTGCTCTTTTCTTGGCAGCATCAGAAATACCTACTAGAAGTAATCATTACAATATCATTATAATAGCGATCACAGAAAATTAGCAACCGGGGCATTGTCAGGTACAGAAATTTTTGCAAGGCTGTGAGTATTTACAGTGGTTTGGATGAATGAAAGAGGCTTGCCAAGAAAATACAAATTCTTCAATAAATATATTCCTTAATTTTTTAGGGTATATATAAATAATGATTTTGAGAAACTAAGAACACTTTCTGCTTTGTTCATTTTTTAACAGTATACTCCTCTTTGTTGTTTCAGTAATTAAGTCTTATGACATTGCAGAAAGCATAAATCCTGCTGAGATGTTTAAGTTTGGAGCAACCTCTTGATGTACAAACAAAATAAATAAAAAAATAAAGACACTTAGCCAGGATCTTAACAAGCTGTTTTGCTCTTACCTTTGAAACAAAACTGGATGGTAAAGCGGTACGGCCTACTGAAACGGTCCTAGCCTCATTGATAACTAGAACCTCCTTTTGAAATTCATTGCCTTCAATTACATTTTTTAAAGAATTTTAATTACGTGCCTGAAAAGAATAAAGATGCTCCAGGCTCCATTTGTTTATCGGGGAAGGCCTAAAAAAAAATGAGGACAGAGCTTCCCAGCTCATGCAGGGGTTGCAGAGAGAGAGAGATGACTTTTAATTCGACAAGTTCAGAGAGATTTCTTAGTTTGACGCGCACAGCAGGGGGTCTTTGAGGGCCTGGCAATACTTCAGCATTCTGAGCTTTGAAAGTCTTTCCCTGAAGCAGAAATTGTATCAAAAGCCAATGATAATATTCCCTGCAAGGTAAAGGACCCTATTGAAGATTTCTAGAGCTGTTTATTTATTCATCACAGTTTTTTCTTTTAGGACGTATCAGGCGTATAGGTAATAATTTGCACAGATGCTAGGAAAATGAAATAAATAAATACATACATACATACATAAATAGGAATCCCTCATTAATCCTTCACCTTTCCCTTAAGTTTTCTGCAGGCCACATTCACCTGTAAAATTTCCTGTCATTCCCTGCCATGTATTCTGCGTACAATCTTCACTTCAAATCTCAGCTTTTCCTTATTTTCAACAGAATTGTCATTTCTGTCTGCCTTCTACCACCAGCTGAGTACATAAGATGTTTATGGCCATTTCCTTCCACTAAACCCTCAAAGTGATTGATTAATTTTACAGAAGGATATTCAATTTCTTAGGGGTCTTTTTTAAATCTTATTTTTAAAGTAGATTCGAGATAACTGTTTCAAAGCCAAGATTAAAGCGTTATTTATATTCCAGAGATCAGAGTTTTAATGTTTTGGCATTACTTTTGTTTGAAAAGTATACACATACGTTTTTTTTTTTTTCTTGTTTTGTTTTGTTTTGTTTTGTTTCTGCAGCAGAGCTGGGACTGTGAGACTACGACAACCTTTCCCTTGTGTAATGTCAATGTCGGCTATCGCTTTGGCAGAATCAGCCAGCCCAGTGAAGACAGAAAAACCCTCCTTCCCTCCTGTTTTTTCATCTGCTGGTGGCATTCAAAGTGACCTTCCCTTATAAATATTGGTGAGTGACCACATGGGGAAAGCAATTCCTTGGTGCAAAGAGACTCGTTTCAAAAAGCTGTGTTGACCTGAGGGGGTTCCATTCTTTTTGAAGTATAAAAAAAAGGCTCCCATATGCAGGTGTTTGGGTTTTTTTTTCTTTTTAATAATTACTTGAGGTATTTAACAAGACGTATTTCTCTAGACCGATAAGGATTGATAGAACACCAGCATGTGCTACCTATTCAAACCATACGAAACCACCTTTCAAAATACTGGTTTAGAGAGAGAAATACTTCCTGACAGCCAACAAGAATCTCTCTCCTCTTCCTGTTACTTTCTGTTGGCTAAATGGTCTGGAATGGTATAAATTTATCATAAGGCCCCAAATATGGCAAGATGAAACTTTCCCAAGCGTAGGAATTAAGGAAGATAGCTAGAGGCTGTGTTCTGAGACCCTTCTGGTTTGGGAAGCGTGCCTAGGGTGAAATCACAGCGCTGCAGAAATTCTGATACCCACAGGGCAGTCCAGCAGTGATGTAAGAGCTGTAGTAGTTCCATAAGGCTGTCGAAATTACATAGTTCAGTACTGAGAAAGTTTTCCGGTCATCTGAGGCTATCTCAGCTGATTTATCCGGCTTGAGACATCCAGTATGCCTTAAGAGATTTTCAGTGTTGAAAACAGATGTGCAGATAGTGAAATAGCCACCCCCTGGCTCAGGAATATTTACCGTACCGTAACATTACTCAGATACAAAAAATATTTAACCTGGCTTGGAACGGTTTGGAAGCTGTAAATATGTACAGGATCTAAGGCTGGAAATTGTTTAAGGATTACACATATTTAATCTAAAGACGCTGCCATAAAGAGTCACTTAGCCGGCTGCCATTCAGTATTAACTACATTATTGCAATTATCTCCTATTCAGACTACAGTCAGACAACTGTGATGTATCATTTATGACTATATGATAATTAATGTTTGATTAATTTTTTTTATTTTACTTAAGCATATGTATACTTGAAGCATGTCAGTTTAAAGGACCAGAGAAGCTTCAAAAGAAATATTAATAGGAGTGTTATCGTGGCACAAAATAATGCCTTTTCATCAAAGGAACACTTCCAGCAAAAGGAAAAGCTGGTATATTTAGTGTGTGTGTCTCTTGCTTAAAGAATGAGCAGTGGTGGCACTTAGAAGTTCCTCAGCTATGTGTTGGGATTGTCACTGCTCTATGTGTCGGGATTGTCACTGATTTCCTTGGCTACTTGTAATCAGGGGACTGAGCAAAGAGAAGGAAGAGGGCAAAAATTTAGCAGAATTGCATAAATGGCTGTGCTCAGTCAATGTTCTTTCTTTCGGTATCAACTGTGTGATGCAGTCTTGCTAATTTGGGGGTTTGCATTTGGGTATACAGGTAAATCAGCATCAGGCTCGGTTTTGAGGATCTGTGTTAACTGAATTAAGTCTTCATCCTGGTCTGGGGTCATTCTGATGACGATTTCAAAAAGTGAAGGCATAAATAAATGTATTGAACGAACGCGTTTTCTGCAGCTTTTCATCTAGTGACTTCATGCTAGTCGTCACCACATACGACAGCGTTTAGGTCAGTGACGTATGATGATAAGGTTGCACATCCTTTAAAACACGAGGGGAGGGTAGAGTTTCAAAGGATTAATCTTTTGAGAAAAGCCTTCTTTAACTGTCTTTCCATTCTGAAGTTACAGCTCGTTTTTGTGTCTTTAGGGGATGTTGCATAGCTTTACAGGAGCTGTATGGAGTAACTTGCCGTTTGATCATACTATGACATTTTGCACATGTAGCTGCTTTCCTTTAAAATGGATAGGACAGAACTACAGGCAGTCCAACAGTTCCAGACTCAGGATTTCTTCTTTTCCGTGCAAGATTCCAAGTATAGGCATACAGATCCCAACTCATTATTTTAAGTTATAATGGCATTTTTGGAAATCTTGGAAGATTTCCAAAGCTCTGTTTTCCATAAGCTCTATTGGGACAACAGCAACTGCTCTCTCAAAGTAGCAGCTTTGGAGAGGTCGGGATGGGACAAGAAAGCATCAAATACAATTGTTACCAATTCTCAGTGCGTTTCTAGTAGCTCAAAAAATGGTGGGTTTTTTACTTTTGGCTACGTCCAGCGTTAGAAAGAAGTGACCAAAGCGTGCCAATAATTTGTGATATTACGATTTTCTGGTTTTAATTTCTCTTTGATGCAACCATGTACTTCTGTGTGATCTGACAGATCGTTCTAGGTTCGGTAATATGCTGCTTCCATTGCATTTTGCGCATATTTGATATTTTGCTCAAGTTTGACATTTTACGAAGAGTAAGGGGACTTAATTCAAAAAAATTGAGAGGCGTAAATTGATAATAGATAAATATATTAATATTTCCTAGATAGACTTATAAATCTCGCTTCTTTGGGAAGAAAATGGGACTGAACACATTCCTGTTTCTCACCTATTGTGTCAGAGGGGGGATTAATCCACCTCTGATTATTTTATTTCTTTCTTTTAAAACCTCAACTATTTTTCAGGAGTTTGGTGAAAAATCCAGTGTAAGCTCTAACACCGAAAGCTTTAAAGGCAGGTTTACCCCTTTGAAGCCTGTAGCTCTGAACTACATACGAGGGCTTAATGAGGACACTTCCTTGCAGCCTGGTTCAAATATCGATTGATTGTGCACACTGCATTAACTTCCAGACGTATAAACTATCATTAGTCTTAAACAGTGTTGCTCTCCCCTAAGTAAAGGACTTTGCTATAAAAGAATATACATTTTTTTCTTTGTAATTTTATTCTTCATTTTTATTAATTTTTTTTTTTTTTGTGCCTAAACTCTTAGGAATCTGATGAAACTGGAACTATAACACCCTTGGTTTTTAAATAAAAGTCACACAAACTGCCAGCTAGCAGAAATGGGATGCTTCAGGAGCTAGAACTAATAAAGCCCGATTTCCTTTGGAAAGCTTGTTTTCTTTGTACTGTAAGATGACTAATTTCAACTGCAGCCCCAATTTCCCTATTCCTCTTGTCTCCTATTACCCTTTTTGGCTGAGACGAAAGAGCTGCGCTTGCTTGGCAGCTCCAGGAATGCTGAGCAGCCCAGTCAGCTCCTTTCGGAATGCCCAAATTCCACCCACATTCCTCTCCCCAGGGATATTAATTTGGATCTCCACCCCTGAAACCAGTAGGGTCTTAATTATCTTTAAGACTTGTGTTTTTTTCTGATTTGCTTAACACTTGACGATCACACGGCTGAAAAGTTATGAAGTAAGTGGAGAGAGACTGGGATTTTAGCCTTAGGTAAGGCGAAAATGTGCAGGCATTTAAAAAGATAAGAAGTAACTGGGATCCACGTGTTGCCATTGGGAGTAAGAGGCAACTCAATAAAAAAAAAAAAAGAACTACAAATATTTTTCTTCATTAAAGAGAAAATTTTCATGAACCGTACCTATGACTCTTAAACCCTTATTTGAACTTTTGTTTGTTCAAATAGCAGATAAACCAAAGCAATTCCTCCCCCCCCTCCCCCTCCCCAAGGTTTTAAACGTAGAAAATATATAAAGGTGAATTACTGACGTTAGCATGAAATTTTGCACTGATTACACCACTAAACCATGTCCCTCAGCACTACATCTACCTCTCTTTTAAGTTCCTCCAGGGATGGCGACTCCACCACTTCCCTGGACAGCCTGGTCCAATGCTTTACAACTCTTTCCATGAAGAAATTTTTCCTAATATCCATTCTAAACCTCCCCTGGCGCAACTTAAGGCTCTTTCTTCTTGTCCCATCGCCTGTTCCTTGGGAGAAGAGACCGACCCCCCCTGGCTACCCCCTCCTTTCAGGGAGCTGTAGAGAGCAAGAAGGTCTCCCCTCAGCCCCCTTTTCTCCAGGCTGAACACCCCCAGCTCCCTCAGCCGCTCCTCACCAGACTTGTGCTCCAGACCCCTCACCAGCTCCGTTGCCCTTCTCTGGACACCTCCAGCACAAGCTTTCATAGCTGAGCTTTAGCTGTAGCTCCCTGACCATTCGTCATCTTCAGTTTCTGGCCCTCGCTCTGTCAGCCTGTGCGTCTCTGCTGCAGGCGGAGGCCTTCCCACCCTGAGGATGGGGAGGGAAGCGAGCTTCTGAAGGAGCTCCATTTAGACACAAAGTCTGGCCATCATTCTTACAGACATCTCCTGTCTTCATCCCTAATGTTGAGAAACTTCAGTAAATGAAAGGGAATAGAAGGATCACAAAAAGCACAACGGTGGCCTCGTGGTTAGTGTATTCTCCACGGAGAAGAAAGGAGAGGCCCCAGTCTCAGTTTTAAGGGCTGGTCCTGCATTTTTTTACTGAATAGTCGTTGGAAAAACACCTTTCAACTTAAGAGCTTGATTTCTTGTAACAAAGAAGATGCTGACTTAACAAAAGTTATTGAAAATTCACACAAAACAGAATTCATATTTTATTTGGTTTTACATGTTGCGAATACAAGCCTGTGGAAGCAAATATGCTTTGTCGAATTCTTTTTTTTTGTTTTTTGTTTTTTGTTTTTTTTTTTTAAATTTAACCAGTAAGGGGGAAAAAAGATATATATCCCACATTATACTTTGCTTCACGTGAATCCAGTGGGATTTCAGGGACAGCATTTCTTCTTCAATACTCCGTTTCTTTCTGCTGGGTGTACAGCTTTTCTGGGTATGCTTTTGTGATCGCCTTGCAGAGGTGTCATTAAAAGGCATTCTGGAACGTTGACTACATAAGACTTAGTTAAAGAAACTTAACATGAATTTTATTAAGGTGCACTGGCGATCATCAGATTTGCTCCTATGACTCCTTGGTTTAAGCAATGTTATCCTGATTTCGAATGCTTGCTCATAAGCCGTACCAAAAATGGTGTAAATATACAAATAGAATGCAATTAATCAGGTAAAAAGGAGGAATTTAAGGCCAAGGAGATTTTTTTTCATTACCAGTTTGTTGCTTTTATTCCTGTAACTTCTGATTGACAAAGCCATTGAGTTACTGTAAAAGAAACCAAAATGAATAGAGCACCACTCTGCGCTTCCAATTCTGAATCGTCAGCGAGCTGTGACCAACTGACAGCACCCAGCAACCAAATTGAAGGTTTGCCAGCCAGGAAGCTGTACATTAATTAGTTTCTTGCACAGCTAAATATTCAAGCAGTCTCAAGCAGACATCAGAGATGAAGGTAGTTTAAGAGACGTACCTGTTGGAGCGGGGCCAGAGGAGGCCCCGGAGATGCTGGGAGGGCTGGAGCCCCTCTGCTGTGAGGACAGGCTGAGAGAGCTGGGGGGGTTCAGCCTGGAGAAGAGAAGGCTCTGCGGAGACCTTCCAGCCCCTTCCAGTCCCTCAAGGGGCTCCAGGAAAGCTGGGGAGGGACCCTGGATCAGGGAGGGGAGCCATAGGATGAGGGGGAAGGGTTTTACGCTGACAGAGGGGAGACTGAGATGAGATCTGAGGCAGAAATTCTTTGCTGTGAGGGTGGTGAGCCCCTGGCCCAGGTTGCCCAGGGAAGCTGTGGCTGCCCCATCCCTGGAGGGGTTCAAGGCCAGGTTGGACGGGGCTTGGAGCAACCTGGTCTGGTGGGAGGTGTCCCTGCCCAGGGCAGGGGGTGGCACTGGGTGGCCTTTAAGGTCCCTCCCAACTTTAACCATTCTGTGATTCTAAGAATTAGAATTATATTCTTCTTTTAGTGTCCCACCTCAGCCACTTTCAAAGTCTTCATGGTTTATGTTTTTATTCATTTCAGTGTTACACTATAGTTACACTATTCTTTACCATGTTTTCCAGCCCTAGCTCAGGAATTGACTGTAGGATGTGCTAGGGCAACATTAGCACTTGCAGATGTAATGGGCTAAATCATAAGGGACTTCTTCCCTTGTGTGTCCACAGCAATATGCGCCAACAAATTACTTCTCCACTAATTTAAAGCATGAATTTAAGCATATCTGAAAATCTGATTTGCCTTCAAGTCAAATTCCCCATTCTACTGGTGCTAGATTTCTCTTATCTCCATTACAATCCAGTTTGTGTGTACGTGTGCAGACTTTGTGGGCCAGTGTAAGAGGCAAATTTAGACACACACAACAGGAGCCAAATTCTATCTTCAGGGCCAAGTGCGTGACCCTATAGCTGCTACCCTGGCAGCATGGTAGCGTTTCTGGCACAAGGCTTCGTTGAGTGAATTATGCTAATTAAGTGAATATCCTTCTGTGGTGGAGGATAATATATTTCTGCACTGTAGAAAAAAAGTCAAAAACGGACATTTCCCTTTCAGTTCATTTTCACACGCTAGGCACGGAAAAATGCAAAATGCATTCGTACTAAAGGTATTTATTGTATTAGCAAAGAAAATTCATGCTTCAGCTGCTGGGGTCTGATCTCCTAATGAGAACCATGTATGGTTATAGATATTGTTTATGCCTTATTATTTTCCAGTCCCAATATTAATAGTGATTTTTAACACATGATTGATTTCTATGCCAGCATGAAATTCTGAAACTAAATGTACTTAGCTTTCAACTGAAAAAGACAACAATAGAAAAATAAAATGGAGACATGTAGGTCTTTAGGGCTAAATGAGCTGTCAGTCTGGTTTAAAATTTTCAAAATTGTATATACCCAATCTGAACACGATTTCAGACACTGAGTCGTCTATGGTTTATTTGTGTTTAGATTTGAAAATTCACCCTAGTTTCTTGAAAAGTTTCAAAAATATTATCAAGTTGGGTTTTTTCTTATCTTGTACGATACGTTAGTGAACGTTACATTTATAGCAAACTGAGGTTCAAATTCTGAAGCTATCCTAATTCCTTAAAGATTTTCCGGCAGGTAAGGTAATTTTCAAGGTGTGGATGAGTTATAAAGGCAAGGCCTTTGCTCGGTTGTGAAATGCCCTTACGGTGTTAGGGCAGAACTCTGCCAGGAGAATACTGAGGTCAAACTAGCTCCAGGCATTGATAAATGCAAAGTTACCAGCAGCTGAACACCGGGAGGATATATTTTCCCATCCAAGCGGTTCTTTATTTTCTAACAAGAGAGAAACTGGATTCAAATGAATGCACATCTTTTTTCTAGGAAAAAAAAATGCAAAAAACTATTCTTCCTCTGAAAAACTCCATTAAGTGTTTTATTTAAGCGACTGGTTCTTCCGATCTTCTTTAAAAAAGAAATTAGCTGTTAATATCCTGGGAAATATTTGTGCTAAAGGTCATATTAAACAAAAGTCAAATCTAGACTATCTGAGGAGTCTGCAGAAGATGTTTAATGCAAATTTTTGTGAAAAAAAAGATGTGTGTCACTGCAGGTCATCTCTGAATATTCTTGTTGGGGTTTCTCTGTTGGATATGCAATCTCAGCTAAATGTTTTGAAGAGGAGGAATCAAATAAATTGCCCTGTTTTGGGTCTTTCTCATCTGTATACAGTTGTGCAGCTCTAGTAGACCTGAAAATTGCCCAGAGACAAACTTTTAAAAAATAGAGTGCTTTTGAGGCAGAAAATTACTTTTCTGTAGCATGGGCTAAGGGACAGGCTGTGACAGGAGGACAAGGAGTTGTCACTACGTAGTGATACTGTAAAGCATATCTTACATAACAAAAAAGGATCGTTTGTCTCTGTTTTTTTTTTCCTTTCATTTTAAACTGCAAGAGATTTAATTGAAACGGCTGAAGGTGCACCTTACGCCAAGGAAAAGCCATTATAATTTACAGTTAAAACTGAAAGTTCCTCCCTTACCCTACATGTAATAGCTATTCATTGTGGAGCGCATGTGGTATGGATGCCTGTCCACCACTTCAGAAGCCTTATTCTCAAAAGGGAGGAAAAAAAAAGGAGAGGAAAAAAAAAGCTCATTGTACATGCATGTCAAATATTGGCGTGATTCTTGTAGTATAATAAGAAAAGAAAGTGGTTTGTGCTTTTGATTAGCCTCTTGATGTTTGAGACTGTTTTTGTATGGCTTAATTTTCCTTTTTATGGCGGTTTGTACATATAAAACAAAATGAGGAAAGGAGTGGAGGGGGAAAGAAATGTGCCATTTATATACTAAGGATATGAGGCCTCCTTTGGGCCCATTATACATTAATGGGTCAGCTGAGATTTATTAGGATATGTATATTAATCTTTATACACATTCACATACTATAATTGTTCCTTTGGTACTATAATGTGATTAGCTGTGAATTTGTGCAATATTAACAATAATACGGATTTCCATATTACAGAACAGTAATAACAAATGGTTATTAAAAATGCATGTAAAGTATGGGATGTGCAAGCACTTCCAAACTCTCAGTAATCCGATTAAGTTCTGTTGTTTTTAAATACCAAAATGGTCAAGTCTTTACTGCGAAGTAAAATCTTGTATGAGCAAAGGAAAAATTTTATGTTCCACAGAATCAAACGAGCGGGTCTAAAATGGTCGGAGAGAAAGATTAGTGTCTGTTTCTCATAGAGAGCAAGGATGCGGAATTTTGCATTACTGTGACTTAAAAATATAGCAAAAAATAGAATATAGAAGGTAACAGCAATGTTCAGTAGTAAAGTTTTCCTCGTAGGATGCTCTTGTGAGTGGTGGAACGTTCTCGAATCCCTGGTACTTCCCAGAGAACCACTTCAGCATTGGTACCTCTGCACTTCCACCCGCTGTCTGGAACGGTATGAAAATACTTCCACCCGTAGGGCAGTCGTTGTGTGATATACAGCTACGGTACAGTCTGAATGTAGTAAGGGAGAACTATTTATTTGAATTTTGTGAGGATAATTATTATTTGGTTTCTCAAATGGTGTAAAATAGAGCAGCCACTTTGATTTCAGATGGTTTGCGGGGGTATTAGCTCTGCGTGGCTCGGGGTTGTACACCCTCCTCTCTCACTCTGCGTCTGCTTTGTGATCAGAAATGGGAGAAGTCCCTCAACTCAGCTTTGAGAGAAACAACATTGACACCTTTTTTGTATTCTTCTTATAGGTTATATACACCTTCCTCAAAAATGGGAAGCTTTTATCTCAAGTTGTTTTTGTAAGATAGTGATGTTTGTTTAGTGGTGGTTGGTTTTCCCTCCCTTCATGACCTCAGAGTGGCAGGGTGTCTTCTTGGACCCCTCTTTCTTGAATCGTGAACTTCCATGTTCACTTTGTGCATATTTGGGGGAATAGAATATTCCATCTTTGGTGATTTCTAAAGCTGTTACCAGCATCACAGTTCCCACTTTTCGTTCATATCATCTGAGAAGGTTTTAAGATTTTTGAATAGATTACAGACTGCAAAACCTGACCAGAATGGAGGAAGACAATCGCTTATTTTTGGCTTCATCTTCTAGAAATGCTACTTTTCTAACTTCAGTATCTTTTGGTCCTACAGACCCTCGATCCCCTGATAGGATCTGCCCTTGATACGCGCAGGGAAAAACAGAGATTATTTTTTGTTAAGCATTTAAATGGTCTTCCCTAGACTTTCTTTGTCCTGTTTTATTGTGTCACTATATTGAATCCAATAACTCGATAAACTCAAACCTGAATGAGTTTTTATGGGCTGAAAAAGGCTGCTCACAGACTTTGGCAACACTATTTTCCCATATTTCCATTTTCCGCTCCAATATTCAGAAATCTTACAAAATAAACACTGTTAAGTAACTTTGGTGTAGGATTTCTAGCTGCTTTATTTTCATACAAACTGTGGGAAAAAAAAAAAAAGACACCTGCCTTATTCCTACTCATGGTAATATGCAATTTAAGTAGAGGGACTTTTGTCATGCATTTTACATGAGGATGATGAGCATTCCATTGTATTCAAATGCTTGTGGAATTGCTGTAAAATGACATACAGCAGGTGGGCCGGTGTCATTTGTGGAAAGTCTCTCGGAGCCGCAACTCGAGCTGCTGCTGTCTGTCATGGGCATACCGTACCGCTGCAAGGCAACTGCTCTTCGCTTGCTTATCTACTGCATTTTATTTTGGTGCAAATTGATCCCTTATTTTCAATTCATATTGGCTCTGTCATTTGCTTCTGCTTATTAATTTGTGGCTGCAAAAGGGAAGAAGTGAAAGGCAACCATTAACAGCACAGTTCGTGCAGTGCAGTTTCAACACCAAGGCGGGATAGTCCAAGGCCTCTGTTAAAAGTGGATTCTCTCATGGGTTGGCTCTTAAAAGTGCCTTCTCTCATGGCTGATTGGTCTTGAAGCATTTTTCTTTTAACTTTGGGGCAACCTAACTAAGCGTTTTCACATTTTGGCTATGTCAGACTATTCTGATAGCTGTTGTGAAGTCTTCTTCAAGATTGTAGAGTGTTTTCTCATCATTTTAATGGCATTTTTGGGAATGTGTAGAGCCAGGCAATGTATCAATATGGATCCTTACATACCATTATGGATTAAACTCTATCAATATAAATTAACCTCAGCCCAAAGAATAAGTATGCATATACAAATATATTGGAGAAACAGCCTAAGAGCATTTTGAGCTGTTTACATAACTGACATAATTACTGCTGTAAAACCCAACCATTTCGTGTAATGAAATTACATAAAATCTGCTTTTTTTGATTGTGAACAATTTTTCATTATCTGTTTAATTTAGATTTTCAGTTATCTAATTTACAGAAGATAATTTTATATTTGTGAACATATTGTTTTAAGCAAAATTAAGTAGAAGTTTAAAGCCCCTCACGTTGGAACATTGATTACCCAATCACATTCCTGTCGTGCTCTTCTCTTCAACTATGGAATCTTGAACTAAGGTATTCTTCCAGAAACTTTATGGAACTTATGTTTCCTGAAGCCATGAAAGGATATTTTCAACTATCTGAGGTACTTTTGCTGCTTCAACCTCATGAAAGCCATTAGGGTGGATTGTCTTGTTTGCTATCTAGAAATATTTCATAATATTGATGGAATTATAAAACTGGTCAAAATACCTCTCAAATTAAGCCGTTTTCTTTTCCCTGGAAGGGAACAGGCCGACTGCTTTGCAAGCAGTGAAGCATGTATTCAGTTTAGCTCTCCAGTGGGACCCCACTGCTTCATACTTGCCCTTGTACAGCAATTCCAATTGGCTGGCAAGGTCAGGACTGGTTTTTCTTGATGGATCTTTGATTTTGAAAATTGCGTTAATCCTAACTTCTATTATATTAAATAAGAATTATGGAGAGTAATAATAATAGCACTATCATATTTTGAAAGTACCTTCTTGTCTGCTGACAAATTTATCTCCCAGTGTCCCAGCGGGCTTTTGTCTGTTGAGTTCCCCTTTCTTATGGAATCACAGAATCACACAATTTCAGAGTTGGAAGGGACCTCTACACGTCATCTAGTCCCACTCCCCTGCTAAAGCAGGATTGCCCAGAGCACATCACTCAGGACTGCATCCAGGCGGGTCTTGAAAGTATCCAGAGAAGTGACATTTCTGAATTATCCAGAGAAATGGTGTTTAGAAATCATCGTTAAATGTTAGACATCATACTTTCAGCCAATTCTACTGCAAATGGAGTTCACAGTCTCACAGTGGGGTCAGTAAACCATGGCTTTTACAGGAGTCATTGTCATAGAATCATAGAATCACAGAATATTCATGGTTGGAAAGGACCTTTGAGATCATCGAGTCCAACCAAACAACCTACAGACTCTGCCACTAGAGCGTGCCCTGAAGTGCCACATCCAGACATTTCTTAAACACCTCCAGGGATGGTGACTCAACCCCCTCCCTGGGCAGGCTGTTCCAGTGCCTGACCACTCGTTCAGTAAAGTAATTCTTCCTAATATCCAATCTAAACCTGCCCTGCCGCAGCTTCAGGCCATTTCCTCTGGTCCTGTCATTATCCACCTGGGAGAAGAGGCCAACCCCCACCTCTCTACACCCTCCCTTCAGGTAGTTGTAGAGGGCAATGAGGTCTCCCCTCAGCCTCCTCTTCTCCAAGCTAAACATGCCCAGCTCCCCCAGCCTCTCCTCATATGCCCTGGTCTCCAGACCCCTCACCAGCCTGGTAGCTCTCCTCTGGACACGCTCCAGCACCTCAATGTCCCTCTTGTACAGCGGGGCCCAGAACTGAACACAGCACTCGAGGTGAGGCCTCACCAGTGCCCAGTACAGAGGCACCATCACTTCCCTGCTCCTGCTGGCCACGCTGTTCCTGATACAAGCCAGAATGCTGTTGGCATTTCAAGGTGGTGGGGTACGCCTTGGGTAGATTCTTCTTCACCATGTTCTCCAGACCTCTGCTGGTTGTCTAACACGGGCTTAAGTGATCCGTAAGGATTCCCGAGCTGTGTCCCAGGCTGCTGCAGCCCCTCGGGAAATGCCAGTCAAGAATAGTGAGGCTTAATGTCTCCTTTGCGGTCGGAGGCCAGAAGGAAGCTTCAGCTGCTCTTAGCTGGGGTTACAGATCCTCCAGTTTCCTCTGATCTCGGAACGCTCTGGCACATCACGTACACCTGGCAAACAGACCTCATGTGCTAATGGTATTCACTGTCTGCGAGGACTTACACGTTATGTCCATCCCCTTTGGGACAGCACAGCCATGTTCAATTACTACTGAAATTCACAGCAGTCACTTACTGATGCCGGTGACGCATAATTTATGGAACGATCACCTTTTAAAATGTGTGAACTTCCCCCGATGACAAAATTACAGTTCCTCAGTATTCTTAACAAGGCTGTGAATAGGCAGATAATATTATCTAAAGCCTCGCTGGAAAAAATCTCATATGTTATTTGTATAGTACTGTAATTTGAAAATGTGATTGCTCTGTTTCATAAAATAATGGTCTTTAAAAAAATTTCAGAACTCACTGCAGATGTTGAAGTGTCTGATAGAGTTCAAAACAGGTTAAAATTAGGCCGAGCACTGAAAACTAATAATGTTTATCGCTGACATTTAGACCTGCAGGTGTGACTGTGTTCAGCAAATGAATCGCACCGCAGCAGCTTTGCTTTAGAGCTTAGATCTGATACTTGTACAGCTTAGGTAGAGAGGAGAGAAAAAGGATCAAAATTCAGAGTATGTAAGTGCATAGACATTTCCGTTGGGCTAATCTAACGAATTGCATCTTATAGCTCAGAAGCTACCTTGCCATGCTGTTAAGAAAAATACTTTTTTGTTCCCTCTACCTTCCCTGCTTCTTATTCTTCTTTCGTCACTTCTTTTTTTTTCTTTTTAATTATTTTGTTTTAAAAGCACTGACAGTTTGTGACCCCTACAGAAATAGGAAGAAAGTAATTCTGTGCTTGTGGTGGGCCAGATTTTCTGAAGCAGTGATCTATCCCAGTACACAAGACAGATTTAGGAAATTACTTTTCAGGAGACATACGCACTGTCAAAGTAACAATAAAGTAATCGGTGCGTTTCATGTGACAAGGTGCATTAATTTACTTTCAGCAGAAATAATTTTGTATCAAGGCAGCTTTATAATGATATTTTTATATACGTGTTTTGTCATTTGTCCTGCTTTTACCTAGTTACCAGGTAAAGTTCTCTACTTGCCATTAAAACATTACTTCATGCCTGAAACCTAAGTGATGCCTCTTTCCATATTGACATGTATAAATGGTTTCTTTGGCAATAGGGGCATAAGCACAGATGCATTTAACTTTGTACGTTATTTTCAAACTTTTCCAAATGCTGTAATTTATTCTTTTTCTTCTAGCCTCTTGTGGTCTACTAGCCTAATTTACTTTTTCTTTTTTTTTTTTTTTTAAAGCATTTATATTATTTATAGCAAGGAACAGACTGTAACGCATTTAGCAGAGAACTGTAGGCTCTCAGGGTGAACAAAAGAAAGATGAAATGTCTTTGCATTTTTCAGCTCTTTTCTGTCAGAATAAATTTTGACTCAGCGTGGAGAGAACCTACACGCAGCCTTTCTCCACCCGCCAACCAGCCCAATGGAGCTTTCTTTTGACTCAGCTGGATGTTGCTGCTGCTTTCAGTTACAGAATGATCCTCTTTGATTTTCTCCTGTATTACTGGATAAAGAGCAGGGAGGGAGAGGTGAGGCACGCAGCGACTAGATTGTCCTAGCGTTTATGGTTTGACCAGAATCTTGCGGATTCAATCACAGGTTTTGTTTATTATTAAGGGGGAAGAAAACCACTTTAAGTGCATCTAAATCATATTGAGTGATACTAAAGGTTCTAGAGTACGAAATCTAAAGAATTTTCTTATAGTATGTTTTTAAAGTGTGATTTCAAACTGGTCAGAACCTCAGTTGACCTTCGGTTCAGAAAAGAAAGAATCGGCTGGACTCTGCCCTTGTGAGTGAAGAGAAGTAGTTCAGGCTTTCTCTACTGGTGATTTCTTTTGTAAATCAAATAATCTTTGCCAGCCACAGTTTCGTTTACGCTATCTGTGATTTGTGTTCCTTGCGTGCTTTTAGGAATACTGTGCTGTAAGCTGTAGTGCCTAAATATGAGTACCTAGATCATTCTGTTTCCATAAGAATGCAATTTTATTTTATACCTGGGGGTTTTTTTGTTCTTGTTGGCTGTCTAGCAGAAATGTGAAGAGGGAAGGCTACTTGAGGCCTCTCCAATGTTTGGGCACCAGGATGTCCATGGAAAAAATACAGTTACTTCATGTAGTGAAATGAAAATAATTCTTTTGCCCAGTTTCTCTAGGTATACGTAGTTTCTCTAGGTATACGTAGATCGTTGACTCTTTAGAGACGTACCTTCCCTGGAAACGTCTCTTTAGAGACGTACCTTCTCCTGGAAAGGGGTCCCTGGAATATTACAAGAAGAAGATACTCTCATTTTCTTGAGGTAGCAGTGGACTCTTCTTGATTTGCCAGAGGGATCAAAGAGAAACTCTCTCAAATGAGGCTGTTCTCACATATCACTATTGTATTTCTTATTTGTGAGCCTTTCGGGCAGAGATTTTTTGTGATGGACACGTAGCACTTTCAAATCTCAACAGAAATACTAAAAATACACGCGTTACAGCCAGGAGTTCTTTTAGCCTTTAGAAGAGCCGTTCTTTATGGAACTCTTTTTCAGTGAAAATGAAGTTCACCCATGGTGTCTTGTTCTAAAGACAACAGAGAAAATACAACCACCTAATTAGAATGAAAAGGTTTGATGTTTTACTAGTGCCATCCTGATGAATATTTGAGTTTTAAAGGAAATAGCAAATAAAATAAAATTCTACCGGAGGAGAAATTGGTTATTTCAGTTATTGTCCACAGTTGCGTGTTTTTGAATCATTTAATTTCTTTCATCTACCCAATCCACCTGCAAAAGAGTACAGGAAAGGGAAACATTTCTTTTTTCTGCTCTCTGTGCAGAAGGACCAAGCTTCATATAGTTTCAGTGATTGAAGAGAATGGAAAAGAAACTCATTTTTCACCTAAATTTTTCTGTGATGTTATAGAGAGGAAATAATCCTTCTGATGTGAGTCTTTGCTGAAAGAAAAAAAAAAATTACAATTGAGAGTTTCATTTAAAACTGTTTCTGGAGTTTATACATTGTCTTTTACCAATGGACTGTAAGTCACAGTTCAGTCTGGCTTTCCTTGGAAACTGTATAAGTGAAAACAGCAAACAATATAAACCATAACTAGATGATCTTTAAGGTCCCTTCCAACCTAAACCATTCTATGATTCTATGATATTAAACTTGTATAGAGAGGTGCCATTTCCTTAGCCATTACCAATGGAAAAAACATTCTTTCACAAAACAAGGACTTCTCAAGGACTTCTTGATTTTCCAGTCTGATCATCTTGATGGGCCCACTCAGAATTTTCATATCACAACAATGGGAACCGTAATTCATTACTTTACCATACACGAAACATCATAGATTTTTAGGATCGATGCTATTTGGTTGATCATCAGAGGCAATATATATTTTCCCTTCCTTGCAGACTCCCACAAGCAAAGCTGCCAGTCTGCTGTTGTCCTTGGGGAACCTCATCTATCCCTTGCCAGTGTTTCTCTCTGTAGGACCAGTACCAACTTCTCTCAAATCTTCTAATTAATTATGATATTCCACTTAAACTCAGACATTTAGGTCCATACCGACTTAAAGTTTTCTTTTCTGTCTCAGGTCTGGAAAATGCTGTGTGCCCAAAAGCCTGTAGTTAATTACATGAGATAGAAATGGGCTGGACACGAAGAGGTTCCTTTGTCACCTGACCTCAGGGCACTCAGTTTCTTTAAAGATGAGACCATTAAGGAGAGAAAGTCCGTGGTGTCAATGAGGAGGAGTATTTCTACAGTTACTGCTGTTAGGATTTTAGATTTAGCGTTCATAAGATCATACACTGACTGACTTAGTAGAAGCGCGCAACTATGCTTTTAATGGAGCTGCTACAGAATCAGAACAAACGTTGTTTGAAGAACAGAAAAAAGGGTTTTTCTTTGGTAATTTCAAGTGCGGTAGGAATTAATATATATGCACCAAAAGGAGTGCTGTTAAATGAAGGTCAGTAAGTATACATACTTTATTGCTGTAGTTCTACCGTGCAGTACAAGAGTTTTTTAAATAGCAGAAGCATCAGAAATTGAGTAATTTTCCCATTGCTGCAATTCAGTCAGTCAATACAAAATAGAACCTAAAATGTTTAACAGTGAAGAAAATGGAATCACCCTGCTAAAAAACTTTGCATCTCTTAATAATAATGTCTGAACAGGTATTAAATCCAAATATAACAAGAAAATTACCTTCAGAGGATATTGAAATTCACCAAAGTAAAAATACTTGTTTTTCAGGCAGCTGTCGGCACAGTTTGTTTATCACACGTGTTTTTTCAGAGACATTCCATATCTTGTAGAACCAGTTGTAACGTTTCTGCATTTCTTTCTCTGATTTTGCCTAATACCTTCTACATAACTCTTCTCTAATCAAAGAACGGCTCTGAATTTATACCTTTTAAATTACTTAAATCTCTTTAAACGTGACTTCGATACAATTTCAAATAAAAGTAAGCTACCTCTTTTAATCCCTTATTATTATGAATTCATAATTTAGCGGTAATAAAGTAGAATTGTTTGACACGAAAAGCGGGCTCTGCAGTGCTCTGTATCATCTTGTTTACCACTTTCCTTAGAAGTAATTCTGTCTTAGTTGCATTTTTCCTGCAAAGAAGTTGCTTGTGACCTTGAGGAAGTCACTTAGCTTCACTGTGCTTTCACTAATTATTAACGAGGACAATTTTTATTAAAACAACCCACATTATTAATGAAAAAATATAAGATAAATAATATGTATTCTCTTTTCTTACTAACATATGCATTGGTTGGTATTCCACATTGTAATCGCTGCTTTCAGAACTCAACTTGAGGCAAAAGGACGTAATGAATTCCTTGTCACCCCATTGTCATTGGTCTTGGGTTTTGTGTCAGCTTCGTCACGCTTTGTACAACTGCACTCGTCAGCTTGCGCTCCAAAATGCCAGGCGCACATTGCAGCGCAGATCTGGTTAAACCCAGTCCCCTTAAAAATGAGCTTTGATTTCTCTGAATGAGCTTTATTAGTACTTCTGAATGTAGTATAGACATTGCTTTTACATAGCTTTTAAAAAGTGTAATTGAGAACATATTAGGCATCACACACACTTGCCTTCCTACAATCTGTTTGTATACACACAATAAGCCAGTTACGGTATTTTGAATCTGTAGTTTAAATGCTGAATATAGTCTTTTGTTTTCCTTTTTTTTTTTTTTTTTTATTTTTACAGGTTACTCAGTGGGCGCATTGTTTTAGTTTATTTTGAGAAGGTTAGCTAATTTCTCAGCAGTGTTTATTTGTTTTGGAGCGTGGTCTTAAAAATGTGTCACTTCCAGAAACACACGGATATGCATAATGTTGTGAAGCAAATCTGTTCGGTCTTTACAATTTAACTTGCAATTACGATTTCCTAAGTGTTATTATGACAAACTGTTGATGTGGTATGTGTAGGAAAGAAAGGAAATCTCGAACTAAATCAGACATTTGGAAGGATGTTTTTAAAATTGTGATCAGTTAAGATGAAACGTGGGACTTGCTTTCTTGAAGGAAAAAAACTGTGATGGCAAATTACCTAAAAAGTTCCAGTCCTTTTGTTTGCTTATACTGAACTCTGAGTAGCAGTATCCTGATTGCATCAAGGAGTTTTTACGTAAGCTGTATCCGTGAGGGAACACATTGAAACCATGTCCCTTGCACACTGTCCACATGGTGAACGGAACTCCAGTTTCATCTTCATTCCTCTCGTTGCTTGGCCAGATCAGAGCCAAGATATCTTCTTGATGTTCTTGAAGTCTGCTGTAGTTTCTTTGAGGCACATTCATGATTCTGCTTTAGCTCCCTGCTTTTCCTTCTGAGTCTTGCACATTTCTTTTCCTGTCTTTGCCTTTAAACCAAACTGAATTCCTAGCTTCATACGCATGCCTTTGATGCTGTTTGACTCTTTGAAGCCCCCCCTCCCCAAATCTGCTCCAGTTTCTTTGAAGGAATCGGGGAAACTAATGGTGTCTCTTGACCCATTCTCTTAACTCTGTCATACCACCTTTAGAACAGGACATGAAGAGATGTTGGCATCTGAGCCACTTCAAAAGCCACAAAAAACTCCTCAGTTAAGTTACTGGCATGTGGAAAGAAGAAACATAGCATCAGGTATTAAACTCAGCTCCGTTCAGTAGAAGTACACCCTTGTAGTTCTCCTGAGACCACAAAATTCCTCCGAATTAAATTTCATAAGAAAACCCGACTGGGTACAACTTACAGTCCCCCTGCATGCAGGCACGCATATTTATCATTTGTATGTCAGTATGCACGGACTAAAAATTCAGCAGTGCTGATGCAGTGAGTACCCTGGCAGCCTCTTTCAGACTCCTTACTTGCTTTTGAGGATGCTGCGTGTTCATCAGCCACTAAATCGCTTGACCGCATCTGATGTAGAAATGGAGTTGAGGGACCCATTCCCTCTGCTTTTCCTCTCCTCTAACTGTATTTCGTGGAGAAGTGGGATTTAGGTTTCAAATACAGGAAAACTACAAGTCCTTACAGGAACAGAAAAGTCGATTCTTCCTTAAGCTTTGCTTGGAATCATCTCACTCGTTAATGGATATTGTCTACTGCTTATTCTTCCTTTATAGGTAAGACCATTGCTCTGAAGCTAGAAAAATCGATACTTTCCTGGAGCCTGCATGGGTCATTTTGTAAAGCCCAGTTTCTTGTGGGGCTATACCTAAAAGAATAGATAGACTAAGCCTGGAGAAAATACATACGTTTTCTTTCTTCATTGTCTACAGTAAGCTCCTGCTACAGGAAGAAGTAAGCTGACCTTTTTCTTTCAGGGGATATAAACAAATTGATGTGGGTTTTTTTAATGTCATTTTCCATTTCAATTCAATTTGATTCATTTCAATTCCACATTGGAAATGGTTTTGCTAGTTCCAGAAATAAAAGTTGCTATTCCAAATAAGTTCTTTTCAGTTCACATCCTGCCAGTTTTTGGGAGACACCTTGATTTTTTCCTACTTCGAAGTAAACTTGTCTCTAGAACACTGCTTCAGGGTATAGTTGATGCCTTTGACACCACAGTGTGGTCAACAGTGGCAGCAGTTGCCCTGAGAACGCATTTCCTCAGAACATGCTATTCTGTGTAAGAAGTCTTCTCTTTCATGTTAAACACTTATTTAACACCCAACAGATCTGTGTTTGGCAACTGTCTCTACCTGAAGATCTTCTGTTATATTCCCACCAAGGAGAATTGTTTCCCCTTAGATTATATCTATATGGGCTGTAGCTCTTCTGATATAAATTCTGCCCAGACAAAGAGCCCCTATGTTCAATAACTAAGGGTTAGTGGCAAACGTCCCCTGGCACCCACACTATCAGAGCTGCAAACTCTGGCTTCAATTTAAAAAATGTATAAAAGTGCACTGGAGAACTCTACCTTCTCTCCTTTTATAGCTACTACCATTGTATTCTCTTTTTCAAGTATTCTTCAAGTTTTCCGTTTGCCAGTCAAAATTGCACCGCCTGTGGAAGCCTAATACGTCTGACAAGCTGCCTTTGTATGGTGTACCCCACAGCTATACGGTCCAGTTTCTGGAGACAGTATCTTCTGGCTCTCTCTCAGAGACTCTTCTCGCAATACACACTTCAGCACAGATACAATCTCAACTGTATTTAGAGAATATAGAACCATGTCCCTTCAGAGATAAGAAGGGTTTTATGACAATGACTCGATGTGTAGTTGCAAAAAGTGTTTCATGCTGTATACTTATTTAAAAGAAAAGAATCTGAATGCTTAAACTGAAGTTCAGTAACCACCTTGCTTCCACAAGGGAGGTTGTTTTGCAACTCTCACTCTGCAGGATCTTCCATCGCTCAGTTTTCACATCAGAAACCCCTGCAAATCACGCTAGGCTACTAATAGTTGGCCTATTGTCAGAAACGAACAATTCATGTCCTTTATCTTCTTATGTGACAGCCTTTTGAATCTTTTGAATGCTGTCTTCTGCGTTTATCTGTGAAAACAGTCTTTATGATCTCTCCTCTGCAACAAGGATAGCTGAGATTCAAGCTCTTACAGTTATTTCCTTTGCACTGTTTTCCATAAGGACAAGTGGTAGGATCCATCTGAAGCTTTTACCCAAAGAGAATTCTGACTTTCATGTACTGAAGGAAGTTAACTTGCCTCTATTCTTTCTTAAACTTCACACTTCTCTGGAAACAAATCTCCAAAAATTAGATGTTATAATGAGGACATGACCTTACAAGAACACTCTTCTTTCATCAGAAGCTGAAAGAAGCCAAGGAACTGCCAGTCCCCTCTCAAAGACGTCTGGTGTGTAAAAGAACACCATCAAAACCACTAACTCTTTTTTTCTTCTGAAAGGTCCACTTGGCTGCAGTTCAAGCAGAAACGGGGGCTTTCCCATTAACTTTCTCATATTTGACATTTGCCATACAGCCACCCGGAGCTCCTTTCACACTTTTGCTAAATGCTGTGCACTTCCTGAAGTGTCTAGAAAAATTACAGTCTTTTAGAAGTCCAGCTCTGAGTCTTCACTTAACTAGAGGATGTGCAGAACTCCTCCAGTTCATTGTAAGGGATCCCACTTGGAATTGGTACCATGTAAGTTTACAAAGGGACAGTCACGCCACAGAAAAAAACGAATTACTCACCTGAAACTGTTACTCTTCAAGATGTTTCTATGCACGTTCAAAGTTCTCTTGCATGACTGTCCATCTCAAAATCTTATACGATTTCTTGGCTACATCATCTTAGAGAAATTGAGGATTAGGAATATGTTCTGCCGCTTTTATTGCTTTGTGGACAGCACACAGAACAGTGCATGGTAAGCGTCTTAGTGGGAATTGCTATGGTAAAAACTGTTGGACTACCAATGCTGGTGTATTGGTAACCACAGTGTGACCTGATGTATAGATAAGACCTCTTCACAAAAGATTGCAACATGATCTGTCTTCATATGCTATTGATTATTCCTTTTGCCAGTGCTATACAGTTGTTGATACGATTGTGTGTCTTCTTTAACAGAAGAGGATAACATACTCTTAATCGAATTCTAATATAAGTATTAAGAAAGTAATTTTACCTCTTTGTAGAGAGAACAGGTATAGGTACTTCCCTTACATTAGCAGAGTTTGCTTAGCTCTCCATCTTTCCTTGGGCCACAACAACCCCATGGATGCTACAGGCCTGGGGAAGTGTGGCTGGAGAGCTGCCTGGTGGAACAGGACCTGGGGGTTCTCATTGACAAGCGGCTGAACATGAGCCAGCAGTGTGCCCAGGTGGCCAAGAGGGCCAATGGCATCCTGGCTTGTATTAGAAATAGTGTGACCAGCAGAAGGAGGGAGGTGATTGTCCCCCTGTACCCAGCACTGGTGAGGCCACCCCTGGAGTATTGTGTCCAGTTCTGGGCACCTCAATACGAGAGAGATCTCGAGGTGCTGGAGCGAGGGCAGAGGAGGGCAACGAAGCTGGTGAAGGGCCTGGAGAATAAATCTGATGAGGAGTGACTGAAGGAGCTGGGACTGTTGAGTTTGAGGAAGAGGAGGCTGAGGGGAGACCTCATCACTCTCTACAACTCCTTGAAAGGACATTGTAGAGAGGTTGGTGCTGGTCTCTTCTCACAGGTAATTAGCGACAGAACAAGAGGGAATGGGTTCAAGCTGCAGCAGGGGAGGTTTAGGCTGGACATTAGGAAAAAATTCTTCATGGAAAGAGTGGTCAGACACTGGAATAGGCTGCCCAGGGAGGTGGTGGAGTCACCATCCCTGAATGTGTTTGAGAGTCATTTAGATGCGGTGTTGGGGGATATGGTGCAGGGGAGAACTTTGTAGAGTGGGGTTGATGGTTGCACTCAATGATCCCCAGGGTCTTTTCCAACCTTAATGATTCTATGATTCTATGGTAGGTCAGTTTACAGTCCCCAAAGTATTAAAAAAAAAAGACTTTTTAAAAGGTCTGGTGTCTTCTCCCATCAGGTAGATATTAAAGGTGGCCTGTCACTTTCAATGAGTATTTGCATCCCAGACCAAAGTTCTTTCCCCTTCAACAGTCCTCAACGCTGTTAAATATATTTTCCTTACCGTATTGTAATTGTTACACTGATCTGTAGATCAGATTTAAACATCAAGTGAAATACTGAGATAGCTCCATGGTTCATAATCCAAGAGTCTGCTTCTGACATATTTCCAGCATCAGGTACTTCCAAGTATTGTGTAATACGCAGTCAGAGAAATGTGTAAGATTGCCAAATTTGCCAGGAATCAGTTAACCTCAGATACAAATTTCCGTCAAATTCTAATTCGTAGTACTTGATATGTGTTGAAACATTTAAAGAGGGGTTTGGGTGCTTTTTTGACTTTTTTTTGGAAGGCAGGGAAGGGTTGTTTTGTTTATCTGCAGAAACAGATACTTGGATGTATAGTCAGTGAACAGAGGGAACAGTCATGATAGAAGAGCATTATCGCTGCCTGATCCACTGCAGACCCCACTGCGCTTCATTGATTAGTGTAGTAGAAATAGGTGATTAGTTGATTAGTGGTGTAGAAGTCAGGTCTAATTCCTCCATTAACATCAAACCAGTGAGAATTTCACTAGAGGAATTAAATTTCTGTCCAGGACCCCTCTGTTTTGTGTTGTCTGGGTAGGATCGGATGAACAGATTGGCATAATCTGAGAATGTAATATACTGTAGAAGTTATTCGTATCCCTCATCTTCTTTTGTAGCTCTTCTAAAATGTTCCATGGTTCCGAGTATCACAGGTTAATAATAATACGTATGAGAAAGGTCAGTGGTTATAAAAATTGCAATTAAACACTTTATTACTACGTGTGTAATCAAAGTGTCTCTGCGTTCTTGGACTGAAGGTATAAATAGGTTTACTTGTTTTTTATTCTTTATTTTGTATTCTTTGATAACATTCTGTCATTTCTCTCAACACTAAAGCTAGCATTGCTTTTGTTTCAATGGGTTTGGTCTCTCCAGGTTTGTCACCTGTGTTTAAGATATTTCTTTTTCTGAGCTCAGATGTTCATTATAGAACACAATTACAAATGGCAGTGCACAATGATTTGTAAGTGTTTCTTCTTATTTTCTTGTTTTATGCGTTGTTGGTTTGACAGTGACTGCTTGATTGAAGGCATTTTGATTGGAACTTTTTTTCTGGGAAGTTACAGTTGGCTTTAAATTGAGCAGTGAGTGATCAATTCCTGTTCTTTGTTCCACTTGCATTAATCTGGATGTGGAGGGTTGGGATGTGGTTTCAAAACTGAATTTCATTTGCCATTAGATTAGTTATTTGCATAGATTTGTTACAGAATTTTGAAGTTCCTTACTGTCTCCTCTGGCTGCAATATAAGCAGTTGTATAAAAATCTAAAACATCTCCTCATCTGCCAACGTACTTTCATAGGACTTGAAGACCTTATCTCAAAGATCTCAAAGCATCTATTTCAAGCAGATTTCCCTATACTGAGTGACAAAACGGTGCCTAATGCTTTTCCAAATTGTGATTCTAGTGGTTATATCATTCTGCATTCACATAGGAAAATTTCTTCTCATCCTCAAGTCTGAAAAACTAAAGAGGTGAGAAACACATGGTAAGAAAGCAGATTTCCCATGCTACTTGAAAGCATTAGTCTATTTTAACCAGTGTTATGCTTCTAGCTGTAAATGCCAGTGTACCATTATTGTTTGTCCATCTCCTTACCAAAGATGGCTTTTTGCCATGCTTAATTTAGTTCCATCTCTGGAATTATGATTTGTGGTACATTCAAGAGGATGCCCTTGACCTGGGAGGTGTGTTTGGTGTTTCCCTGTCATGTGACTGATGAATATTTTTAAGTCTTAGAGAAATCGTGCTTTTTCAGTTCGCAAAATGTTATAAGTTAAAATACAAATTCATTACATTTCAATTTAATTGCATCTGTTATGAATACTTAGTAAAGCACATAGCGTTGATTGGTGCCATATTTTATTTACACAAAGCAGATATAAATAGAACATTGAAGTCTAGAAAACTGCTAATTTTTAAGTCAGTTACTTAGTCGGTTACTACTTTATTGTTCAGCAAAGTGAGTCAAATGGTGAGTTCACTGAAAGCATAGGAGAAAATGTATATTTTGATAATATAAATTATTAGCCATTATTTGGAAGAATTATAAGGGTATTTAAATCATTACTTCAAAACTTTTTTCACAGATGTCTTCCAAAGCTGAAATCACCCATTATTGCATATTATAGATACAGAACAGCTTGTTTTCAGCAGTGCTCATTAGTGTGGGATCAAATTTTAGTTTATGAGTTAAAGCTTTAAACAAGTCTCTATGCTTACTCGCGTAGGCTTCATAGATTTGGATTCCCACTTACTGAATGGAAATCTTGAACCTTGTATTTGCTACATGATAAATCTGGAAAGTTGCATTGTATTATTTTTATTATGCTATCCTTCTGACAAATACAAAAAATTAACTACAAACTTGCTTCTGAATTGCCAGCAGCGATGGCCTTGCTTTAATACGTTCATTGCGAAATATCCCTACAAATTGTGATTTGCTCCTGGCTCAAGTCTAGTCAAGAATAACACCTCTGCTAGTGTCGGAAGTCATCCATGGATTGTCACAAATATGAAGAAGTGCTAAAAAATTGTTTTCCTCACCATGTTACTCTTTTCATTCAAAGTTCGTGAAACATTCTTTCTCGTGGTTTACATGCAAAGAGCAAAAACTCTTTTAATATTTAAACTTTTGACATTACTGCGCTTTCACTGGGAAAATATGTAAAGCCTTCTGCATATGTCTGTTCATTTTCTTGGTGATCATAAATAGCTTCTGTACGACTTGACAGCTTGGATGTTCCCTCCTGAATTAAGTTCAGGCCATTTGTTGGGTAGCAAGGGGAAACTCATATGACAGATGCCTACACTGGCAAGCCTAGAAACGTTCTAACCGCACAATAGTTACTCTTCAGGAATTATTCCTCTGTTAACAAAAGCCCATTTTCCCCCAGATAATTAAAAGAATATTAGTCTAGTTCTAAAGTTATTTTTAGATAAGGTGTAATACAAAAGCTGTCCAGACAGACTTGCATCTTAAAGTATTTCTATATAAGTGTTTTAAATTTTCTATAGACTTATGTATTTGAAAATATCATACTGTACATTTATGACGCTCGTTCAAACATGCAATATTAAAAAGCATAAGCCTGTAGCACATGACTACGTACTGATACAAAATTGTGCATACTTCTGTTATTGCCCATAGCTTCAGAAATTTATTTTCCAACAAAATATAAAGCCCTCATGTCAAACAGTCTGTAAGAATAACATTTTTCTGAACTGGCTTCAAAATTGAATGTACGTTAAACAAAAGTAGAAGGTTTTTAAAGAAAGTAAATGTATTCGCAGCTGCAAGTGGCCTTTAAGAGTCTGACAGTATTGTTCATGTCAACTGTTGTTTCACAATTAAAATGAAAGCGTAAGCATTTAAAAATAAATTTGTGGGGAAAACGCAAGTGCTCGCACCAAATCCTTACATGCTTATTTTCACAGGAATAGAAATTAATTTACATGATGCTCTTCATTCCTACTGTCTTACACCTGAATGGCAAAACTAATAAATGCCCTTTCCCTGGATGGACTCGTAATTACCAGTGTATCAGCTGAAAGCACATTCCCGTATGCCGAGCTGCAGCATTCCCTGGCTCCGTTAGTAACATGCTGGAGACTAGACTGCACTTCGGTACTAGCAGCCACCTGGTAAAAAAACAGGCTACACCACTAAGGAAATTAAAACTTCAAAAGATGAGGCGGGTGGCCTAGGTCAGACGAGGAGTTTGGGGAAATACCAGCTGCCTGGGAGACGCCGAGGGGAAGGTTCAGCAAGGGAAGGAATAAAGCCGTGAGCAGATGACGTTTGCTCATCAGAATTCAAACACCTACCTCTAAGTAAGACTTAAAATCCAGTTAGCCAATGTGTGTTTTAAACTGGCTGTATTCTTATTATATATACATTTATTTTACATATATATAAAATATACATTGAGCCAGAGGGCCAGGAACTCCTACCATTACGTTACGTATATTGTAGCGTACTCACTTCAGTGGTACCTAGAAACTCATCTGCTCTGTGCTCCGTTTCTGACAGCGTTCATCCAGCGCAAATGAAAAAGCTGCTGTATCATTTTTCCCCGATGAATTGATGACATCTTCCTCAGCAGCAGGAAATCTCTATCCCTAAGTTTTCCGTGAACAGACAGATTGCATGTGCTTGTGCTTTTGTTTTTTTTTTTTTTTCTTTCAGTAGAACCAGCCTATCTCCTCGTCTTTCACACTTCGTCTTGTTTGGGGCACAAAGAAAACAGGACAAAAAAGGCGAGTTCATCTTTTCCAGGCCATGCGTCCAAAAGCTGTGATTTCAGACCCTGTTCAGAACAATATAGATAGCTAGCTCTGTTTTACAATAGCCTAGTCATTTACAGAATCATAGAATAGTTTGGGTGGGAAGGGACCCTTAAAGGCCATCTATTCCAACCCCCTTGCCATGAGCAGGGACATCTTTAACTAGATCAGGTTGCTCAGAGCCCCATCCAGCCTGGCCTGGAATGTTTCCAGGGACGGAGCATCTACCACGTCTCCTCTGGGCAACTTGGGCCAGGGTTTATTCCAAGTGTTCTGTCATCGTTGTTTGTTTTTTTTGGGACAGAGGAGTTAGAATAAGGTCTTTCTTCAACAGCTTCTGATAACTTATTAAGGCTCTAGCATGTTGTCCTGTTTCCTGTCTCACCCGTTATCACCCTTCTGTGCCACCTCATTTTTTTCATTCTCTTCACCTTAAGTTCTATGTCTGAGGACGCTCACAGAAGCAGAAATAAGTGAACTTTTATCAGTGTGCTTGATGAACTATTTTGACAAGCTTCAGAAGAACTGATGAGGTTGTCCTCATCAGTGATGCTGTGCTGAAATACGGAGCATTTATATACATACTTCCAGCAGAAACCTGTTCCGCAGAACTGAACAGTGTAGGTAGCCTTTGAAAAGAGTAAAGGAGAACTAAAATGTACTCAGATGCGTGTTTCTATTGCTATTTTGATTAAAGATACTTCCTTCAAAGAATATAGTAGAGTTTTTGCTGTTGCTGCTTTCAGACATAAACATTCAGATAAAAGGCAACATGGGATCATTTTGAGACAGTCAAGTTGAAATCAAAGAGAATTTTCAACAGGTTGGCAATCCTTATGTCTGACTAAAACCCAAAGCCCTGGTCTGATGCAATTTGGATAAAGAAGTGTTTGAGGCTCTTCCTGACAAGAAAGTGAGACTAAAGTTTTCTTGTCATTTGAATAAGACGGTTTCTGTAGCTCAGTAAATCATTTGGTAATACTTCTTCCCTCTTGCCACCTGCTCCCTCGCCCCCCAGTTGCGTAGGTGAAAAGTGAATGTAAGAATTTTGTGATCACAGAATCATAGAATCCTCAAATAGTCTGGGTTGGAAGGGACCTCTAAAGGCCATCTAGTCCAACCCCCCTGCAGTCAGCAGGGACATCGTCAACTAGATCAGGTTGCTCAGAGCCTCATCCAGCCTGGCGTTGAATGTCTCCAGGGATGGGGCCTCCACCCCCTCTCTGGGCAACCTGGGCCAGTGTCTCACCACCCTCAGTGTAAAGAACTTCTTCCTCATGTCTAATCTAAACCCGCCCTGCTCTACTTTAAAACCATTGCCCCTCGTCCTATCACTACATGCCCTTGCAAACAGCCCCTCCCTGGCTTTCCTGTAGGCCCCCTTCAGGTACTGGAAGGGGCTGGGAGGTCTCCCCAGAGCCTCCTCTTCTCCCAGCTGAACCCCCCCAGCTCTCTCAGCCTGTCCTCACAGCAGAGGGGCTCCAGCCCTCCCAGCATCTCCGGGGCCTCCTCTGGCCCCGCTCCAACAGCTCCGTGTCCTTCTTGTGTTGAGGGTCCCAGAGCTGGGGGCAGCGCTGCAGGGGGGTCTCCCCAGAGCGGAGCAGAGGGGCAGAATCCCCCCCTCGCCCTGCTGCCCACGCCGCTGGGGATGCAGCCCAGTGATCATGCAGGTGGTACGGTACACAGGACATAAAAAGAGAGAAAACCAGTGATTTTACTACATGCATTACTACCTTAGTAAGAGATGCAGCCAAATAATCATATTTAATTCAACACAGTTTGGTGCAATCGTCCTTCCCTCCTGTGGAGAGACCTAGTTCTGAGGTAGAGGAAGGTCTGAGTTGGCTCTCCAAATTAGAGAAAAGCTTTGCCTTTAGATGAGTG
Organism: Sterna hirundo; assembly: GCA_009819605.1. NCBI lineage: Eukaryota > Metazoa > Chordata > Aves > Charadriiformes > Laridae > Sterna > Sterna hirundo. Next base: position 4,594,483 of record CM020441.1, read on the forward strand.
TTAGTGACATAATTTGCAGTGCATCATGGGGAAACTCCTTTGTAGCTTTTTATATCAGATATAGGTTGTGAATTAATGGAATATCTGTTTTTCAGCCTTTCCTGTAGTTGAAGTCATTTAAAAAAAACCATGTCAATTGTGATACGAGAGGGTTTGGCTTTTAATAGCAGAAATTGTCTGAATGTGTGCCAGGTTTTTTTGTGGATTAGATGTGATCTCAGCATTCCCGTGAATGTTCTGTGTGGAAATTTTTGTGTCGCCTTCATGTGGGAACAAATGCAGGTCTTCAGTATTTAGCCATGGGTGTATTTTTCCAGTATCAATTTGTATTAAAATCGATTCCTTCATATTTTTAAAGGCACTTTCTTTTTAGCTGTGGTAGTTCAATATCAAGTATTTTTGAGACAAAACTAAGAGTCATATTTTTTATGGGGTTTTTTTCCTGTTAATTTCAGTCTTTCTTTCAAATGGGGAGTGTTACCCCTGTTATTGAATTGCTGAGTATCACTGAGCCAGGTATCTATTCAAGAAAACTTTTAATTTTATTTATCACATCCAAATGCAAATTAAAACAGAACAGTTGTACACTGTTATATGAACTTAATGTATTGAGAAGTACCCACAGAAGAATCCAATGTAGTATTTGGACTGTGAACTAACGCTTTAAATAATCAACATCCGCATTTAGTTCAGTATAAGCAGTGTTTTACATTGATGATAATTTTGGAAATATTAAATGGAATTAGCCAGCTTACTGATAAAAAAGAAGGAAAAAGCAGAAAAAAGAATATATTCCAAAAGATTATTTTTTTTTTCCACGATTGTGCACATTTTCAGTGTCCTGAATTATTTTGTTTGAGAGGAAACACTTCTAATCAGAGAAGCAGCTCAGCTGTAATTCAGTTCATCATGGAAGCACGTTAAAATCACCACTGTTTTTCGGCTGGCTGGCCGGAAAGCTGAGGCTTTTTCCTCATCATGAGATGGCTCTTGAGTCACTGTCAGTGGCAATAATAAAGATAGTAGCCAATAGACACAGCCTTACATCCTGTGTTTTAACAGAATAAAGTGGTTTTTTACACACCTACTTCATGCATACTGCCTTTTAAAAATCCGAGCAGGGAATGCTCTGATATCCAGCCATCTAACTACTAATGAATAGCAAATCCGGGCTAGATCAAATAGAGCAAAATGACTGCTGGACTTTACTTTGAGTTCAGTACTCATTCAAAAGAAAAAGATTAAATGATTGCCTCATTGAGGACACTTGCACAGCTCCTAGACTTTTCAGGTGCCAGGACTTTATTTCAGGTGAACAATTAAGCTATGGAATCTATTCCACTCGGATCTGCACAGTGAGGGAACTACCCTCCACCTAGGGAAATTCTGTTACCTCTGTGAAACCGTCTTACCTATTAGACTGAGATTGGATATTGGGGGGAAATTCTTTGCTGTGAGGGGGGTGAGCCCCTGGCCCAGGTTGCCCAGAGAAGCTGTGGCTGCCCCATCCCTGGAGGGGTTCAAGGGCAGGCTGGACGGGGCTTGGAGCAACCTGGGCTGGTGGGAGGTGTCCCTGCCCAGGGCAGGGGGTGCCACTGGGTGATCTTGAACCATGATTCTGTGATTCTATGATTCTATCTTTAGACTAAGGAAGAGCAGCAGTTGTGATATGGGGGCTGTACAGTTCTAAACTCTGAGGTAGTCATCGTCAGAAAGGGTAAATTTCTCAAACAGTAAGATTGTCCTTTGAATCCTTTGAGCGTTAGAGAGAAATCCCTAGGATGTCAAACGCAATAGAGAATTGCTAGAAGGGGAAGAAGCCCACCTCATAGGGAAGCTCAGAGGTAGTGTTGGATCCCTGGACTTTTACAAAATAGCATATTTGGGAGCCTGCAGTATCTCAGAGGCTTCAGTGAAAAACATTAACTGAGCTATTGGAGGTATTTTGAACCACTAGAAATTAAGCAGCAGAAATATTCCTTTCGCTGTTTCCAAAAGGCATTCGCTAGTTTTGACCTGGTTTAGTTTTGATAGCTTAGCTTCTCATGGGCAGCCCTGCTTCCTCCCTTGAGTTTAATTTTACTTGACAAGTTGGGATCTTAATATTTGTTAATTAACAGTTCATTCTCTCATCAAAACTGCAGAGCTCCCAGATGGTTGGCTAGTGTGTCCCTCAAGTTGTGCCACAGATAATTGTTGCACCTGTTACAGTGTCTTGGGGCCCCGCAAGTCCATGAGATTTCGTTTATTCTGAAACTCAATATATTAGTGCTTTATTTTTCTCTGCGTTTAATAAATTCTTAGCCTTCCTGTTCCGTGAGCCATTCCTCTGCATCTCGGTTGTCATACGCCAGTATCAATTTTCTGATAGAACCAACTGAGTTGTTACGGGGGTAGAGAAGTCTATCTTCATTAATTAATAAATTAATTAGAGTACTACTATAATCTTGTTAGTCAACTCTTTGGTGATTTTGAAAATGTCCTTCATTTATTAATGCCATGTTCCTCAATCTAACTAATATATTTTCGTAGATATTAATGGTTGTACTGTAAAAATATTTATTCTTTCTACATGTTTGTGCGTGCAAAATTTCTGTCTATTTTCAATTGCAGAAATGTAGTTACAGAAATGCAGTTATATTGTCTCAATTATGCAGTAGCATTCTTATGCGACCCTCCAAATTAAACGTTATAAATGAATGAGGGCCTTACTTGAATTTGCAAATGAGCCATTGGTTAGGATATGTAGGAGGGAATAAACGAAGACTCTCAAATCGATTTTAATGGCAGTTTATAATTTAATTAACCGGGACGGCATAGACTGCTTCCATGTTAGCTGCCCAGTCTTTAACCAGCTCCATTTAGAAGCAACTAGAGAAAGGGGAAAGAAAGTAAATCTCTGGGAGAAAGAACTTAAATTTGTTTGATTTGTGCTGATTTATAGCGCAAGTTTTGGTTATGTTCCACGCTTTGCTTGCAGAGTGATGCCTCCACACATTCTGCAGCCCAGAGCTCCTTGATCCGGCTGAGAAAAGGGTGGGAAGAAATTTGTATTAGCTAGCAGAAAGGCTCAATAGTCTCAAAAAATGAAGGAAAAGACCTTTTAGAAGGTTAGAAGTTACTCTAAATGCTTACAGCTGCAATCTCTATTCACTGCAATCGCTGTTATCAGACAGTGAGATGCATATCATTAAACTCGAGAGGTGTGTGATTCGGAATTTGTGACTCACAAAAAGGTGTTTCTCGCAAACAAACCCCAGGAAAAGTAAGCAGACGCGGTGGCGGCATCGCTGAGATTCACAAAAGGTACATCACGTACTGCAGCAGCCGTCATTTCAAAAATAAGCATTTCTGAAGGGTTTTTTATGGATTTTTCATTGATGAAAACTGAAGTCTTGAAACTGCAGGCAATAGGATGCCTTAAGCAGCCAAGTGTATCAGAATATGGCGCATGGGGTGACTTTTACTACTCCTGCTATTTAAAGTCCTATTTTCTTGAGCTTATTAGCTACTAGTGATCCCTAAGGAAAAATACAATTAAAACTTAATCATACCAAAAGCTGAGGTTCTTCTGATTCAGCGGACTTGTAATCTTTTATATTTAGCAGTTTACTTGTAAATGTCTCAGGACTGAGGAATGCAAGATGTATAAATTAGCTTCGGTTTGCAATAATGCTGCTCCTCCAAACTCAGACGGCGCATTTTGTCTGTGTGTCTGTAAGACTTTTAGGAACTCTGACTGGCAGCATAATTTTATTTTATTTTTACATCGGAGCAGAATTTGATTGCCTTTAACGATCGTATTCCACAACCTCCCGTATCCAGTCCTGTTCTCCACAGAAGATTCAGACAGTTAATAACAGGTAAATGTGAAGGATACAAACAGCGTTTAAAGAGGCTCTGTGCATACAGTTGTGAAAATAACTGATTGTTATGGCTTTTTTTTTTTTTTCTTTTTCCCAGTCTGAAAACTAAGCAAAAATCATTTGAAACAGATCTTTTTAAAGTTTTCATTTCTGGGTGAAATCCAAAACTGATAAAAATTTTTATTTGGAGGAAATTAGATTTTTCATTTAAAAATATGCGAGTAAAATGTTTCTACTGGAAAAAAAATATCATAGTTCAGTCAGTTCAGTGTGAATACTTTCATTAATGTTTTTATACTTTTTTCGCTCTGAAAGATTTTCTAGAAAGCGGTTCCACGCCTCTCTGCTGGGGTACGCGGAATGATTGTAAACATACAAGAACTTTGCAGTTTTATTTCATCACGACACAGGGCACAGCTCCCTTTTTCCTCTGGTGGCTTCTCCCAGCCAAGCTCTGAAGGGAACCTGGGGCAAATCCTACTCCCGCTATTGCTTTGATCACGCGGCAGATTAAAAATCAAAACCCACGTACAGTGTGTGCCATGCAATGAATAACTCTGTATTTCAGTTCTTCTAGATGCAATCCAGAATATTCTTGTCTCTTGGTTTAACAGAGAAGTAATGGCACCAGTCACACCATTCTAATCTGAACATTTGAACTTCTGACTAATTGCGTTAGGCTAAATTAATTATCTAGTTGTCACTTACGACTGCTTAAATTAAGAAAAGGAGAACTTTCCAAATTAAGAAAGTTATTTCACTTCCTGTGAAAAGTTATTGTTTCAAACAAAGAGGCTTTTTACAGTAATCGACAGGTTTTTGACTAATTGGAATAGGAATATATTTGAGATCTCAATTTACTTTCTCTACTCCTTTTCCTTTAATTCTGGTCGGTTGATTGACGCTACTCAGGTTTCCGTGTCCATTCTCAATAATGAGCGAGCATAAACAGCCATCTTCAGAGTCAAAGCATCTTCTTCACTGAGATGGTTTTAAGATACAATTCTGACAGTCTTTGTTTTCAGGACACAAAAAGATCTGTGCCTTTTCAGCGCACCAAAACTCACCGGAGTAAAGTTGGATTTTGTTAATCAAGGGAGCCACGAGCTTTTTAAAAACTAGAATTTTCAAAATAGCTAGGGAGAACAGTAGTTGAAAGAAAAAAGATGGCTTTATTATTATTTTTCGTAGTGGGAGTTTAGAATAGCATCCTTACTAGCCACACTCTAGGAAGAAATACAATTAAAAGACTCAGAGAGAGTCTTTTACCTTTAGTAATTTTAATCAGTGATACATTTCCATAAACACATTTTTTTCTGTAAACAATTTGCTAGGGAATGTATTTCATGCTGTTTCAACATGCTGAGACCAACTTTATTCTGATACATTCAGGTCTTTTAAAACAACTGAAATAGGACCCATTCTGTGCTTGCTGGAGGGCGCCATGTCACAAAGATTATAAAACTATAAACGACCGCATTCTCCCTGTGACTGGCCTTGAGATGTCTAAAATTACTTATTATTAGACAGTTTGCAAATAACCCTTTCGAATCTTTCATCTCATTAAAGCCGCATGTCGTTGGTTACCGTACAAGCTGTACCCTCCAGTTTATCCTATCTTAAGTAACATGCCTGAATTTTTCCAGTGGTGTGACAACGCGCTTCTTGTAACAGTTTTGAAAATCAAATTTCAGACAGCTTCGCCGCCCTGTGTGTGGTCTAGTCTTGAACTCCAGGTGTGTGATCACAGAGAGCGTGGTGTCAGAGATGTCCTGCCATACAGGAAAATTTGGCTTTCCCTAATCCCTCGGCTCGTTCGCCCCAGCTAAAAGGGAACCGAAGGGCTGTTCTTATCTATAGAAAGACCCTTCTGTCAAGATTTATCTGATCTCTATCAGAAATATTCGTAGCTATTCATCAAGGTATTTAGTAACACTGTTTCCTTGCAAAACCTTTTGATGCCTGGAAATTCCATATAGTGAAGCAGGAAGAACTTTTAAAAACCCGGGGGAATCGTGTTCTTTCATTCAAAAAAAGCGTGTCTGTATGAAGAGCTTCAGGTCAAGTGATGGTAAAAAAGGGTTCTTTTGAACTGGCATGGAATTGCCACTTCCTTTCAGTGTTTAGACCTTCAACTCTGCCTCCAAAAACATTGGCCCTGCAATTTCTGTTAGGCGATACACCCACTAAAACACTATCTACAGAACAGATGCACCTTCAGAAATTGGTCCGCAGGTAATTTCATATTATTCTTGTATCGGCTGTGACTGATTTTCTATAATCTTTGCTTTAATCCTGAAGCACTGCTTCATCAGAACGGGTCTCATGTAGGTTAGGCTCTGGCAGGCAGAAACGGTGTCTGCCTCCCAGACGCACGGGCACGTGAAGAGAGAGCACAAAGTGGGACTAAAGCTGCTAAATCAGTCTGCTCACTCTACATTTCCAAGACTTCTTTCAGGTGCAGAGAACAGCCCGGTTTCATTATAGTATTAGCATTTTTTCTGTTCTCCTTGTATCACACAAGCACTGGGGAGGGGAGAAATCCAGAGAGCACCAGCAATAACAGATAAACGATTTGATAGCCCAAGTGCCCAGAGCAGCATTATCCTGTCCATAAAATAAAACAACGCTCGCTAGGAGAAATCCTGTTTCCTGGGTTACATTAACTTGCAATAAGAGTGAAGTGTGCTAATGGAAGTTTCAAATTCTCTTCTTATTTGAGAACAGTTTAAGAGGATTAGGTTTTTATTTTTTTTTTTCTGCCTCCCATTTATATTGGGCTTAAGTGTCCCGTAACTTCGGATTTTTAGAATTTACTTCCCTTAATTTATTTTTACTCCCTTTTTGGCATGGCTTTAGTTAGGCTGTGGTGGTGTCCTGTTGGTTATAATATATATAACCTGTGGTTGGTCCTGTTGGTGGTGGTGTCCTTGCTGTTGTTCTGGCTTCCACTAAACTAACCACCAGCACAATGTTTTATCTCTCTCTTTCTGGTTTGTGTGTGTATCCTGTGTCTGTTAAAGGACCGTAGACAAATCAGCAGAATTCGTGCTATTTCCCTCAAATCCACCACTTTCAACACCTGCATCTCCCTCCCTTGTCCCGTAGGTTATCACGCATCGCTCTGTGTCTGTGCACACATCCATATATTTTTATACATGTATAGAAATACATATAAATATACGGGATATTCAGGAAAAAGTCTGCTTTTGTGTGTAGCAATGTAGCGAGTGGATCCGCGAATGTTTTCAAACAAAGAGAAGAAACAAAAATAAAGGGGCTTTTTAAACTAGCAGTTTTTAATTTCTGTACTTTTTCTGTAGCTGTCTATACAAATATCCACAGAATACAAAAAGTTAAAAGTCATTCCATTGTCAATCTGAATGTTCTGTGAGTCAATTTGGCAAAAACTCTTTCTTTCACAGACTTACCCTGTGCCAAAATGGCATGCCCTACATATTTTGTGCTAGGAGGCGGGGGGTTTTATTGGTTTATTTCTTTATTCGTAAAAGACTGCAATTATATTTTGTATCAGGTTTGCCTTTTTGCCTTGCATTCTGTCTGTCTGTGACTAGATGGAAAACGAACGTGTAAATATTAAGACAGTGGCATTACATACTTTGTAAAGCAATGCAGGAATGAATGATAGGACAAGATTTAAGACAAAGGAAAATTAAGAGATATCATAGCGTCATACAGCTCTTCCAGCTGAGAGTTCCAGGTATACAAAAAGCAAGGGCAGCAGAGAGGGGTATTCCTATTAATCGCTTTTGGTCCATTGCCAAGTTGATTTGGAGAATCAGCAGGTAGCAACAGTCAGCGAGGAAAAAAACTTGGAAATCAAATTTTTTGTGACTTTTTATTGAATTAGCGACTTGGCCATTGTGGTGGAACTGACTCGGCTCCGCGAGGGCACAAGCTATTTCGCTTCCAAACAACCTGATTGGAATGATTTCTTTTGTTCCACTACTGGATGTGACCTTGTGTCCCAGCGGATTGTGATGTTCTGTGTGACTGACTTCCTCCCTCTCCCTTTGTGCACGTGTGCATAGTTAGTGATTCTGTCTACTAGACCAACCAAGTAAACATTTTTTGCCTTTTGGGAGCAGAAATATGACACTGGCAGTGGTCTGCAGTTGCTCCCTGTCACTGTTGTTTTGGGGTCGTTTTTTTCCTGGTTTGCTTCCTAAAGTTCTGCTTTGTTTGATGAAGGAAAACATTTTTTTGCCTGGCATAAGGTGTAATAAGGCAACATTTGTAAAACTTGTTTTAATGTTCTGTTTTAATTAGGATCAAAGTTATAAAATTCAGATTTAAAAAGAAAAAAACCAACTTTTTCTTTTTCTAGGAAAGATTTTAGCTTGTTAGTTAAACTGTTGCATTTTCACACTCAATAAAGACTCTGACAGAAGAACTTTGACTTTCTTTTTCTATATATGAACACTACATTTCCTTAATAACTTTAGGCGTGCCATGAGTTTTCTTTGAACCTTAGGGATTTCAGCATGTACCTACTGCCAAGGGATTTTCCTATCTGTCATGAGTTGCTGGAAAACTCTTCTTTGGGTCCACATCCTGGTGATCTTAACTCTAAAGGAGCACGTGAGACTGTTCCGGTTGCTTCTGAATGCCACAGAAATGTGTTTTGGATTCCACCATTTGCTAAGACTTTTACTGTTCTGTAGTCTATTATGTGAGAAACACAAAAAGATAAAATAAAATTAATTCCTGGGAACGTGCTTGACAATAAACATTGTTCCTTACCCTTAATCAACCTAAAATGTCCTATTAACTTAAGCTTGAATTCTTTACCTAGGATATTTCTTCCTTTTACTTCTCCACCTCTACTTGTTTACCACCACCCTGCTCTGATGAGAAGGTAAGGGCAAAAAGGGCTAAAAATAACACCCTTTTGTGCCGTTCTAATGCACCAATCTTGTTTATTCCCCTAATGAAAACATTCCTTCTCATTGTCCATATTTTCATACCTGGCACCAGTTTTGTGGAGGTGAATGTTATTATTTTACTCACTTCTACCCTTCTCCTTAAGATCTGGTAATCAATATTTCATTTGAATGTCTAAATTCCTCCCCCTCCTCCTCATCGTAAGGCTGCTTGTCCCTCTAGAGGCTCCTGAATGTGTAGTCTTCATACAAGACTCATAACAAATCTTATTCTGTAAGCATCATTTAAAGACAAAATATGCCTTTACAAACAGGGAAGGCAGAAATGCAGTGTCTAATGAGAGTTTTTCTCCCCCGTCTGCACTCTTGATTTTCCTATTCTCTTTTCAGATACTATACTGCAGCACAGTGATAAAGATTTCCCATGAAATCTCAATCACTCACTCTACCTTAATTTTCCGTCATTTGATTCAAGGTCATTTCCTGTGGTCATTATCCGTCCAACTTGTCTTCTGCATTTTAAAAAGCTTGGCTTTTCCACAGGAGCTTTCATATGTGTTTGTTAATGTATCACATTTCTGTAAATCAGTTAAATTCATTAATAATTACATTATCGTTCAAGAAGTAAAATCTTCTTTATCGCTGTCCTACTGTTTACATATTTGAGAAGGCCACTGAGAATTAAAACATAATTAGTCTACATTGCAATGCAATTCTACTATTCAAAATAGTACCTTTAGAAAAAAAAAAAAAACACACTCATAAAAACATAGATCTTTTTAAAATGTGCCTGTTTACATTTGGTAAATGTTATGATTCTTATTTTACATATGCATAGCAAAGAGTATTTTTTTTTAAACAAAGAAAAACAAGAGAAGACTTTCAGGAGCACCGAAGCACTGTCTGTTTTTGTGGGGAGAGTTCCTGTCAATCAATATTTGATTATTTATTTTAAGAAAGCTATATCTTTACGCTTCAAGAAAATGAGAAAGGTCAATTTGCTTTGCTCCTGGCTCTTGCGGTGAACTATCTTATTCCTGTTAACTGTAGTATAAATACCCTTTAAATCACATGCACTGCACATTAATGACCTCTATAATCTTCATTAACACATGCAGGGGTGTGTGCTTTCATATGCATTTCGCGGATAATGAAGCAAAGGTCACTTATCAGACACAATGGCCTCGAGAACTGAGAACTAGCAAGCTCATCACACGAGTGGCAGAACTATTGTGTCTTCACAAGACAGTTCTCCCACACTTCCAGGCACCAGAAGTGTTAGCCTTGTCAGTTCTTTGAAGGCCAGGCCTGCGTTATTTATTTCCTTGTGAGTGTTTGAGGCGTTCCATTGAAGGCTTGGAGGGCCTTCTGCTCCTCCTCAGGGAATTGACAGTCCGTCTCTTACAGCCCCCCTCCATGAGGTTGAAACAGAAGTAGACCAGCAGTAATTAAAAATAAATATTTAGATTTGTGCAAGATGGGAGATTGGTTTTGCCTAAGATATGAGGGATACATTGATCATCTTGCTTCAGGATATGAAATAATTGCCACTAGAGACTGAGGAGGAATTCTGTCCCCCTCTCACGGTGCAGCACCCTAGGTACATGGTGGGCCTCTCTGTCCTCGTAGGAGATACCAGTTAGAGGTCACTGCCTGAAGCAAGGTGCCAACTGGAATTGATGGGCCATCATCGTTTTCAGTAATCTGCTCTGATTTAGCGCAGAAGTATTATCTGACGTCATGACAGATCACAGTAATCCATTCATCAGTTATTTTTTATTTATGTCATTTCGGTTCTTTAACCTCACTAGAAAAATTCTGTTTCTCAAATTGGTTTTTGGGTTGAAAGAAAGGAAATGGAGCAACGCAAAATAAAACTGCTAACTGTAAATCTGTCCAAACTTCTACAGATATATGAGCACTCTTACTCAGAATTTGACTAGGAGTAAAGTCAAAGGATTGGCTACGAAGAAGGCACATTATCGAGTGCTATGCACGTATTCCCACTGTCCCATTAAGAGAAGAGCTGCCTTTTGTCTGCTGAGGCACGTGTAAGGCAGCTCTACATGTGATCCGTAACTTAAGAGAAAAAAATCTGTCTTCTCTATCTGCCCAAAGAGTAGACTTTGATTTTGTTTCCAGAATTTGGTCTCGCATTGTACCTGCGCTGAAATTCCCAACACGCTGGCAGACTGGTTCCTGTCTTCTGCTTGAGCTCCATAAGAATTCCTAGTTCTCATAGTTAAAGGCAGAAAGATGACCCAGTACAAATAGTTCATGGCAAAAAATGACATAGTGCAAATCATAGCAATTTATAATTTATGAAACTTTTTGTTTTGGCTTTGGTGAATTTTGTAATTTATTTTTTGAAGACAAACCCTGTAAGAAATGTCAGGGATGGCCTTGAAGGCAATATTTATTGCCTCGTATAATATCTAGTCACTACTTACTGAACAAACCCGCTGTTACCACTTTGTTTTACCTTTCTTCCGCTGTAGCTTATTCCCCAGCATTAAAGTTCAGAGGGTAACGTGAAAATGAAGAGTGGAATTATGAGGTTGATTGGATTTGATAGGAAGAAAGAAAATGAAGTTGGACTTTATAACCTATTTTTGGTGTGATATAGCAGTTGCCAAACTATATTGAGTCTATTCCAGCAACCCTCCAAATTTTGCACACATAAATCTATATTAATGACATTGAAGAATATGAATATAGGAAAGAAACTCCCAAAAATTCAGCATACTTGCTTATATTACCTGTAAATAATCCCTGGTTCTAGAAAATTTTATTACAAGATCATTAATTCCACATAAACCAGTTACCAGTAAGCTTAGTGATTCTGTACAGAGCACGTCAATGTCATTTACTCAAAAATCTGTGGAGATTTAGTGACAGTGGGTGTATTTTAGAATTCAGTACTTACTATGGTCTTGGGTTTTGAGAAGGAGCTGCTGATTTATAGACCACGTATAGAACCACTGAAAAGCATCTACTTTGCTCCCTTTTGCTATCACATCTTCTTAGAAAATTTTATCAGTATTACTGCATTATTCTCGCTGCAAATTAATTGGGGGCTGAAACAGCTGAAAGGGGATGCTGTGCTTCCAAACCAAAGAATAAATCTTCCATTGCTAAAAGCAGTGGTTATTTTCTTACTTTGTTTTATTTTGTTTTTCTGTCCCTGCTCTCTAAGGTTTTCTGGAGCAATTGTGCATGGTTTCTAACGTGCTATTTTATATTCTTGTGCCTGCTGGTATATAACTTTTAATTGCCATCCAGTCAAAACATAAATAAGCTTACTGGTTATAAATTTGTTTTCTTGCAGAAAATATTTTAATATCGTACATTAAGGTTTTTTTTAGGCAAGATTTGTTGAACCCCCTCTCCACAGTATTCTCACTTAGGAAGGAGGATCTGCTATGGGCTGGATTCTTCCAAGCAGACTAAATGGCTTTATGATTTTAATACTTCTAGCAAATTATGAAGAAGTTAGTTAATTGTCCAAATAATGTTTTTAAAAACATAATTGAGGGAGCCATACATTATTATAGCCAGTTGGGAAAACACTCAAATATGCCCGCATTCCTCTAGAAGACTTCTATTTGTTTAAACCTTTCATTATTACTAATGAAGCTAATTTTGAGTAGTTTTAGAAGAAGGAATCAGGCATCTCTAGAAACGCCAGTCAGTGCCACTATGTGGAAATTTCATAGCTTTTAGCAGTCGGTGGCAGACGTTAAGAGGACTCAACTGTATGATTTCTTTCTAACCCTTATGAAACAACGAATGCAAATATTGACTGTAAGCGTATCACAAACCAGACATATAATAACAGGTTAGATTCATAGCTTTCTTTAAATCCATATATTTTTTTCTTTAGATTAACAGCTTTTTTTTAATATGCACTATGAATGGAAATTATTGTTTTGCTGGATTTGATATGGAAGTCTGTGAAGTTAGCACTGCTGCACTGCAAATCTAGAGTGAGCTTAGGCTTTCCAACAAATGCTGCACCTTTGTCTTGGGCACTTTTGAACTCTCTTTCCCTTTTAATTAATTAAGTAAATTTTAATTTCCTTACCTTTTCCAAATAAGAAACTCCAGGGAGCACTTTCGGGAAATTTCATTTACTACGTATTCCCTGTTATCAACCCCATCAGACTGAATAAAAGGCAGAGAATGCAGTTTGGCTTTCATTACTTGGTATAACCTAGATTGTCATGTAGGGGAAGCTGTTCTTCTGACCTTGTTTGCTCAAACACTATTTCAATGCTATTTATAAACCACATTCTGTATTGTGCGTCCCCCTTCTCAAATCACAGTTTATTTCAATGATCTCCATGGCTCTTATGCCCTGTTTTCCCTCTGTGAGCAGGTGGGGTTGGACAAGATGACCTCCAGAGATCCCTTCCCACCTCAGCCATCCTGGGATTCTAAGATCTTGATAGTCAGTGTCAAGCACTAAGGTTGAGGTTGGCACATTCTGTTGAAGTTTCCACCTTTACCGATGTTTAATTTATTTATATGAATGCTCTTACTCAGTACTCTTGGGTACATCCTGCCTTGAGCATGTGTCACAAATCTCTTTATGCTGCTTCCATGTCCCCTGAATAGCTTGGGATAAATATTTGGGAGCTGGGCTGTTGTTAAACAGTGCCATAACTTTGGGGTTTAGGTTTATCGTACCCTTGGATAAGTGCCATTATCTTCAAATTAATTTTCCGTCAAAGCAGATAATATATTTGTTTAAAGTTATCCAAATGGATGATGCAATTAAAATGTTTGTGGAAAACAGATAATTAAAGAAAGAAAAACAGAGTGAATCTAGTTGCATGAAGAGTAAATCTGAGAGACCTCTGTCCTCGTGTCTGGGGAGAAATTTATGGCATACGCTTTCCTGAGGCAGTTGCCAGGGATCTAGTCCTAGTGCACACTTTTTATCACAGGTTACAGACCTGAGAGGTGGGCGTTCTCTTTCTTGGAATGAAACCACTCGAGGAATCCTTCAGGATTACAATCAGCTTGAATTCACTTTGCTCATTCCCCTTTTCCCCTGCCAAAGCACATGTTCACTTCTAATTCATTCAGAAAGTAGCCTTCATAGGCTGCTTTTGAAGGTACAGAAGTTAGTTTGCCAAACTAGTTTCACTTTTTTGTACTTCATGTAACCATTTGACTTAACATCAGGTTAAACTCCACACTAAACTGACTCAGGGTGTAGCTTTTAAGTGTCTCCATCTACTGATCCATGTATTTGTTACCTCTCCGCACATCAGCAAATGTGCCTGATGAAGTAATGATGATTAATACTTTAATACATTATGACTGAAACTGGATATGATGGCCTCGGGAGGAAATAGTTAGAATATTATGAGTTATTAAATTCCAAAAATCCATCGTTTAAAGACACTGTCTTCACCATTTAGCAAGGCAGAGAATTCAGACTGTTTGGCCAGGTGCCATTGGCAACAGCAGGTACGTATTGGTGTTTGGAAGGCTTTGGGACCTCTGGAAGAAGGACATGAGGCAGCCTAAAATAATGTGAATCCCAAGTAATAAAGTCAGTGTTAGAACAAACATAGAAAAATGTGTTAGGAATGTCAAGAAAGGGAACGAAAAAAGAGATACAGTTGGATGATTTACAAAAAGTATTTCCTTTGCCATTCTCTTGGCTAAGGCTTCCTTATTCCCGGGGAGCATGGCAGATACAGCGTCTGAGGCCTATGAGATGCAGCAGGCTTTAGGCCAGTGTTAGAAAAGACAAAAATCAACAAGCAAACCGGTAGCAGAGCTTATGATAGAGTGCAAATGCTTTGAAATAGATACCAATTTTTGTACGCTAGCAAATAAGTAGCGTTCACAGGCACACTGAGGAGCAAAACCCACCAAGAAACCAGGGAAATCAAGAGGACTGCAGAAGTGCAGTATCTGTGAGCGCCCAGTGCTCCTCTGGGTGAGGCCTGTTTCAGTCTGATTGCACCTGACTTCATTGTTGCTACCCACAGGCTTTCATGTCCTAATATTTGAAAGTCACCCAGCAATTTGGTTCCGTCAGCCTTCATTTTGTGACCAGCAGAAGGAGGGAGGTGATTGTCCCCCTGTACTCAGCACTGGTGAGGCCACACCTGGAGTATTGTGTCCAGTTCTGGGCACTGCAATACAAGAGAGATCTCGAGGTGCTGGAGCGAGGGCAGAGGAGGGCAACGAAGCTGGTGAAGGGCCTGGAGAATAAATGTGATGAGGAGCGACTGAAGGAGCTGGGACTGTTTAGTCTGAGGAAGAGGAGGCTGAGGGGAGACCTCATCACTCTCTACAACTCCTTGAAAGGACATTGTAGAGAGGTTGGTGCTGGTCTCTTCTCACAGGTCATTAGTGATAGAACAAGAGGGAATGGGTTCAAGCTGCAGCAGGGGAGGTTTAGGCTGGACATTAGGAAAAAATTCTTCACAGAAAGAGTGGTCAGACACTGGAATAGGCTGCCCAGGGAGGTGGTGGAGTCACCATCCCTGAATGTGTTTAAGACTCGTTTAGATGCGGTGTTGGGGGATATGGTGCAGGGGAGAACTTTGTAGAGTGGGGTTGACGGTTGGACTCAATGATCCCAAGGGTCTTTTCCAACCTAAATGATTCTATGATTTTATGATTTTCACTGCCCTCTAATTTTGGAGGCATTTTTATGCGTTATCATGCGCATACAACAATGTAGTATCTGACGGACATGGACATCCGGATGTGCTGACTGCAATAAGGTACCATTTAAAAATATTGAAACTTCACTTCATAAAAAAATAAAAAGCCTTGACATTCAGCAATAGTCCTGGAGCAGGCTGGAAACATCAGGAAACGTCAGTGCTTGTAGCTTGACAGATGCTTCAGGTTATGACAGAAGCAATTCTGTAGACTCTATACCACTATATGTGTATGACATGTATGTACATTATGTTATTTTTTTCTTTCACTAGTCCCCTCTTTTACTGTCTGCTGGCTTCTCAGGGCGCTTCCTAAGTCTACTTGAACGTATTCGCCCACAAAGGAAAAAGAGATTCGGGTGCCTGCACAATTTTCTAAGTAGGATTTCTTTTAAGTGTTTTGGAAAAGCAGCAACAACTGAGAACACTCAGCCTTTCCTTTATGTTCATTCCGTTTTGAACAGAGACAGGATAATCTTTTCATGGAATCTACCAGGCAAGCATCTTTTAATTGCGCTCAGCCCTGGATAGTTAGAAAAAGAGTAAAAACAGAACCACTTTCCTCAGCTTCCAGAAATCTACAACTTGGGGAAAATTGTGAGCTAGAAGTGAATTTACCAGTTTGAATTTGCTAGCCCTTCATCAATCTTTCTTCCACCAATTTTCCCACGTAAGATGGTATGTCCTTAGTATTTCCCATGCTGTGACGTGCACATTTAGAGTGCAGCAATGGAAGTTTCTTTCGATCTTCTTGTTTTAGTTGGCTTACTTTTAGTATTTGTCTTGTAATTACAGTTACAGTTCCTGGTTTTGTGCACATTTATAAGCTGCTGTAGTTTTTATTTTGAAGTAAAAAGGGAGCAAAAAGAACTGTTAGCATCTGGCAACCACACCTTGATTCATCCGAGCCCCCAGAGTCTTGGTATGGTGCATTAATTTTTCAGTTTGTAATTTGCCAGCTGCATTTAATGGAACCAATTTTCATTACATCTGTTCTATGGTTCAAAGAGCTCTTTAAGTTGCCAAAGGGGGCCAGCTTCACACAGATTCGGAGAGGGTACTAATACACTGTATCTTGAAGTATTAGATAACTAGGGATGTTTTCATAGCAAACAGATTATTTTTTACAGAGGCAAATTCTATATTCATGACTTGCCACTATTAGAATTCAAATTTAAACTGCTTAAGTCTCTTCCTCAGGAACCATATATTGATTTTCATGTAATTTTCTTCATAATACCCTCTGATTACTTATCTTTTCAATCAATTATATATTTCTATTTATTGGTGAAATAAGACATAATTATACGTGAGTAAATCCTGTTTTTAAACTAAAGAATAGTTTAGAAAAGTTTTCTGATTAAATACAAAAAGATATGAGGAATAACTCTGTGTAATTTTCAGCACTAAGACAAGGCTTTTTTTATACCGAAACAAACTCGCATTACCAGGACAACTGCACACGTTGTGCATAATTTTAATCTTCGTAAAATGTGTAGCAGTTGTATGGTATTAAATTCAAGATTCCAGTTGACAGCAACTTTCAATGAAAAGGTTTTTCCTCATAGGCTGAAGAAAATTTAAAATGTTCTACTGCACTTTGAAGTTCTAAAGCATCAGCCATATGAGAATTATAAAGCATTAATCCTGAAGAGTTTCCACCTGACAGTCATGAAATAGCATACCTGTGTGAAAAGTGACTCAGTTTTACTTCCTCGGGCAATACTTTCCTTTTTTTCTGCTGCTTCAGAAATATCATGCATCATGTCGTAGTGAGAAGATGGCCTTGGAATGACTGGATCCTTTTGAAATCTACGGTATCGCTGTATTTATCTAAGACATTTCAATGACATTTATAGAAGTTGTTTATTCTAGGAGTTGTATTCTAGTTTGGTAAGCCATGTGAAAGTTGCTCAAAAAAGTAATCAAGAAGTTATTTTCACTGTGTTGTTTTAAACAGTTGGGTTTTGTAAGCCTAAAAACCTAATAACAAGAGCAAACATAGTAGCAAGAGTTCATATGCAAGTTAGGAACATTACACAAAACATAAAGGACTCCCTTTCTCACTAGTTTGCTGGCTTCTTTGCTATCAGTGGGATCATCTCCTGGTGATTTCAGTCAGGATCGGGGCCTAAAATAACAGAGTGTCATTTTAGGAAAAAATTGTTTTCTTGTCTGTGAATTATTTCTTCTATGTTGTTTTTCTGAAGGACAGAAGCACACATTTGCAGTGACTCTTTGACTTTAGTAATACACCTGTTCTGCTTCAAAAAAGTGGTATTTTAAGAGTCCTATTTTTTCTCTCTGTTGCAATACGTTGTATATCATGGAATCCTAGAATCCCAGGTTTGAAGGAACCTCAAGGATCATCTGGTCCAATCTTTCTTGGCAAAAGCACAATCTAGACAAGACGGCCCAGCACCCTGTCCAGCTCAGTCTTAAAAATGCCCAATGTTGGGGAATCCACCACTTCCCTGGGGAGATTGTTCCAATGGCTAATTGTTCTCATTCAGAAAAATTGTCCTCTTGTGTCCAATCGGAATCTCTCCAGGAGTAACTTGTACCCATCGCCCCTCATACTTTCCATGTGACTCCTTGTAAAAAGGGAGTCTCCATCTTCTTCACCAGGAACGTAGTGATAAGGTCTCCCCTGAGCCTTCTTTTCTCAAGGCTGAACAAACCCAGTTCTCTCAGACTTTCCGCATATACAGGCTTCCCAGTCCTTGGATCATCTTGGTGGCCCTTCTCTGTACCCTGTCCCACCTCTCCACATCTTTTTATATAGAGGGGACCAAAACTGAACACACTGTTCCAGGTGTGGCCTGACCAGCGCTGAGTAGAGTGGGATGATGTCTTCTTTGTCTCTGCTGGTGAAGCCCTTGTCGATGCAACCCAGCATCCTGTTGGCTTTCTTTGCCACAGCAGCACAGTCTTTACTTGTATTGAGCTTGTTGTCCACCAGGACACCCAAGTCCCTTTCCACAGAGCTGCTCCCCAGCCAGGTAGATCCCAGCCTGTGCTGTACACCTGGATTATATTATCCCGGGTGCAAGACCTTACGCTTGTCCTTGTTGAACTTCATGAGGTTCTTGTTAGCCCTCTCTTCCAGCCTATCCAGGTATACTTCTCTTTGCAAGAGAACATTATAAGAAAACTCTTGCCATTTGATTTGTACCAATTTCATTCCAATCCCAGCCTGAAATAAAGCAGGAAAAATCTATTCGTGGCTGTTCAGTGATGGAAGGAGCAGTAACATGGGAAGTTTAGTTTATATTGTTTCAGCAATAAGACGAAGGCAACAAGGGACCTGTCTCCCAGCACAAGCAAGATCAATCGCAAGCTGGCCATGTGCCCTCCATTTAGGCTTTACATTGGTCGTTTTGTAAGGTCCGCTGTTTAGGCTTTGTAAACAGGCAATTTCTTTTTCCAGGTAAGAGAGAACAAACCCAACAAACACTTCTCTGAGGGTTCTGATCTTTCATCTTTTCTCATTACATGGAAGCATATGAAAAGGCATCGTAGCATTTATTACGCGCTCTGGCAAACAGCAGGACAGCGATGTTTCCCCTTTCCCCTGTCTCCCCCGGTTTATTTTATATACTAAGCTAATGATCACATTTACATTTTCCAAAAGTAAAAACAAATCTCACAGTGGTTGGTGGTATTTTTTGTCACTGAAACTGACTGAACGGGGGGTTGAACAGGAATTCATAGAATCACAGAATGGTTCGAGTTGGAAGGGACCCATTATGAGGTAACGGAACAAAAGTCCTTGGAAGAAGGAAGGGGCTGAGGAGAGGGGTGAAGAAGGACACTTGCTCCAGGGCTGTATTTCACCTGCAAGATTTGGTGTCACAGAGTTTGTACACTGGGAAGCGCGGAGAAAGACCAAGAACGCCCTCAGAAGGGAAACGAAGGCTTCTCAAGTGTTTTTGTGTTGCATTAATTAGTATGGAGGGATGCTCCATGCTCATTTCAAATTATAATTCGCTACAAAAGAAACAGCTGGAGGTGTCTGTTATGCTCTGCTTTGCCACAACTGGAGACTAACAAAATAGGAAAAGTTTATAAAACATGGTGATGTAAAATGAACTTTATTAGCTTTCATTGAACCATTTGAGCTTTCCTGTATGCGAATGCTATCTAATTCCTTCCCACATCTCTGTACTTCCTATTTTCATTTCCCAGTATATTTAGATGTACCTGGAATTAATTGTTCCTATACCATAAGCATTAAAATATTTCCATTGCAAAAACACAAAAATAGCTGCGTGTGTAGAATAATGAGCAAAGCACGTAACTTCTAAATATACATATAATTCCAAAATGCAATTACTTTCTTTATAGTACAGACTTGCCCCTGTGCTGAGTACGGCTTAGTCCACGCACTGACTTTCCATGGCCTCTCTTTTGATTATAATTGAACTCTTGTGATTTAGATGTGGAACATGGACATTGCTCTGCCAAAATCAAGACGGTGAAAGTTGAAAGAAATAAGTAAAAATAACTTACATTGTTGTCTGATGCTGCTAGTCAATCACAAACACGCAACAGTTTCTTACCGATGGATGCGGTATATTTAATATCTGTTTATCATTCACTGGACTCAGTGACACAATGAAAGGTACTAGATACAACCAAGTGCTTAGGAACCTACTGTGCAGAGCCTGAATTTTGGGTTCTCCTTCCTCCCTTCTGCAGAAGTCAATGCTAACTCCTGACCTACAGCATCACGTTTCCTCCTGTGCCTGTCTTCACTTTCTGGCCCCGTCCATCATTCTCCTCCCCGACCTGTGGATAGCTTTGATGGTGGGGGCAAGGCGAGGGAAAAGCAGAATTTGAGATTTAACTTTCAGTGTCTAAATTAAACGTCAGGATTATCACATCTTGATGAGTACACTAGGCTGTGTGTAGATGATGTGAGGAAAGAGTGTGGGAATGGATGGGTGGAAGCGCTGTTTATCCCCTTTGTGTCACACCTTAAGAGTGACCATCAGATTTTTTTCATATTCTCTGTTGTGACCAGTCCACTGGTTTCAAATCTTTAAAAGAATGACCTAAATCCTGCAGTTAGTCGGGATAGGTCACAAATTGAGTACTGAGGTCTTCAAGAGCGAGTCAGTTTTAGGTATTTATAAATAAACGCACACTAGAGATTTGAATAGAATTAGGGCACTTTTGTGCATGGTATGTCTGAAAACATTTTAACTACTCTTGTTAAGTCCTAAAACGCAGAAATTTCAACCCTCATCCCACTTGAGGTGCCTAAGCTTCTTCGCTTTGCCCAAGCTTAATTTATTGTCATTGTAGAGATTTAAAAAAAATGCTCAAGAGTGTGTTATGTTATAAAAAGATAACACCTATCCTGTACATTTCATCAAAATAGACAGTCAGATCTGGTGTGAGTTGGTAGTGGGATCCAACAGGCATTTTGACTCAAATTCTTTTGGATATGTGTTAGTGATAGAAAATGTACAAGTGAAATGACCCGTTTGTCTGTCAATTCTGACTGTGACAGGAGTATGCTTGCTTATAGCAGTTTCTTTGTTTCTTTTCAACCTTTTCTTCAGCATTGGTCTTTATTTTCTTCTAAGAAGCTTTGCAGTCCTACAGGAATTTAGCCAGTGTAGTGTGCATACCTTTTGCTTGGAAAGAACCCGACGGTCTGCGAGCAAAGAGTAATTTCTGTTAATGGGCACAGAGCTGTGCAACAGGACCTTCATGAACTTCCGATTTTTTAGCTAGAAACCAAATGTTTAATCACTAATCTGTGTGTATTTTAGCCTACTGTGTGTTCGGATCATCCGTTTTTACATGCGTGTTTCTGTAGCAGGTGTACGACATGACATCAGTATGCCACGTTCATTCTGATTTTGATCCTGTGCAATTCCATGGGGAAGATTGTCTTCCGTGCATCACCAAAGTCGAACTCTAAGCTTTTCTAAGTTTATTTTTCTAAAAATTCTCCTGAGAAAGAAATTGAGTTAGTTTTGCATAATCTGTATTATATAAACCAATATCACTTAATATTTTCTCTTTCATCTAGGTTAATCTTAAAAAGGTTTAATTATTCCAGCATTTTCCAAGGTATTGGAAGCAAATCCACTATTCCTAAGTTGGTTTTGCTTTTTATTTCCCAGCAGTACATACCCTTATTTACCATTTACTCTTCTGATGCTTCATGTAACCGCTAAACATTTGGATGCTGCTGATGCTGATACTTTTTTGCACAATAAGCTGAATTTATTGGGTCTGCTATTTTTAGTATATTTAAGTTGTCTAAATAGTCTTCAATATACTGCCCTTCCCAAGGCTTGCTCCTTTCCTCGTTTGCTGCCACTATTAGAATCTCTTTTCCTTTATGATTTTCAGTCCAGACTGAAACAAAAGCTCTCTTTTGCAAATCTTTCTTCCATTTAGTGAGCTACTTTCCCTATTTCTTCTTAGCTTTCACTGTTCTCCCCGTGCTCTTTGTGTGCCTGAATGCAGCCCGGCCCCCTTTCGTCTCTTTTGGAATACTCCCTTTTGTACCTTATTTGATACAATAGTTGGCTTTTGGGAAAGAATGTGGTCTTATCTAAATACTCTTTGGTTATCTGTGTTTCTTTTCTAACTTTAATTTCTTTGACATTTCAGGTTAGTCTGCCAGAGTAAGCTACAGAAGTGAGACCACAGAATAGCGTCTTTAAGGCGAGATTTTGCCTGATTTATGGCTAGGAAGTACACCATCGGTGTACTACTATAAGTAGTTGCTGTTCTTGTTTCCTTTGTGCATAAAAAGCCCACAAATAAAATGGAATAAAATACATTTTTCAGCAACGTCCAAGATACCTGACAAAATTGCCACCATGAATTCCTGTTTTGTTAACTTTTTCATTAAAAAAATTAAATTTTGCATGAAAATATTTAAATGGCAATGAAAGCAATCATCTTTCTATATTTTTATTTATTAGTAGTGCAGTTGCATGTGAACAACTGTAATAATTAGGACCAAATATGCAACAAATTCGTTTCTGCCTAGTAATACCCTGAGCGACCCATTGACTTCAGGGAGTTAAAATTGTATGACAACCCCGAATCTGACCAATTAAAAATGGATTAGGTTACTGTTAATATAGTTGAATAATGTCGCATATAGGGAATGCTGAAATAAAAAATTGATTTAAATCATTGTATTATGTTTTAAAAAATTAAATTCCTTCCTACTTCGATGGTGCAGTATGTAATGGTGTTGCTCTGCAATATTTTAGTTCAGTTAAATGTCTCATTAAGAAAAATCAACTTGCTGATTTATCATTCCTTCGCAGAGTAAATTTTAATGAGTGAAATTTCACTAATGAGTAAAATCCATTTTCCAGAGAATAATTTTTCTTTTATGGAGGCTGCGTGCATTTGTAATAGGCATGTTTATGTTTAAAATTATTATTGCTCCTACATTCGTTGCTGTTTAGTGTATGTAAGAGGAATATTTTCATGAAATTTAAAAGAATTATTCTTTATTTTAAATATCTTAATTATTTGAAGTCTTTTTAAAACTGTTGGACTGCTCCCTTCCAGAAGTAAGTATCTTTCCCATATTGTATATTTTAGTGAAATAATCCATATTTATATATTTATCTCAACAGAAAATTACCAAGTTATTTGGACTTGACACAATACTAAAAAATGTAGACCTCACAGCCTTTTCCATAGTAACCCAAGGCATTTGGAGACATAGTTTGAGATTTAGTCTTAACATAAGCTATCACACTTCTTTTTTTTTTGCACAAATATATACATCTCTTTAATTTGACAGAACTACACCCCTGTCATTCTGCAATAGAGACCAAGGTGTGCAGAGCGGAGTTTTGTTCAACATTTAGGAACGAGGAATATTCAATCCTGCAGCCTAAGTCAGTCAATTTTCCGCGTGTTTCTGTTTTCATTGTAAGGGGGACTGTTTTTGAGGCTTATACGGAAGACAAACATGGTGAGAATCTGTTGTACAGATGCACATCTGTGTTACTGTTAAGACGAGTTTTTAATTATAGGTAGACCACCTAGCATTACCGTTAATTGCCTCCAATTGCTTCGGTTTCATTTCCTTGTAACTTACAACAATTGTTAATTGTTCAGGCACAAGTTCTCTATTCCAACCAGTTTGAATACGGGGAAAGATAATAAACGTTGGGGAAAGATAATAAATGTTGGGGAAAGATAAAATGGTCTATTCTCTGAATGAGGTAGATATCCAAATTGCAAATGATCATATAATTTAAAAGGTATTTGATTTTATCATTAGTTTAAAAGCATGAATAAGTATTTATAGGTTAGTCTTAATTTTTGACGTTTGCAGTTGTGAGTGCTTTGGCATTAATATGTTAATCCTAGTTTAAATCTTGTGTTTGGTTTCTATTTTTCTGATGTAACGTGTTGTTTATACCGGCACCGCAACACACTAAGGGATTGGACAATACTTAATATACAGAAAGACAAAAGCAGGGAAGTTTTATGAAGAAACACAAAAGCAGGTAATAGGAGGGCTGAAACATATCTTGCTAATTCTAGTCTATTTTTCACTAACATATTTACTTATGTATCCATCTACTAATTTTACTCACACTGTGAAGATACAGATGAAATAGATACGAATCGTGGGGTACGTTAATAGGAACAAGAGGGGAAAAAAAGAGCAGGGGGAACACCAAAGACAGATGCGTGTTGAGAGCTACGGGGGGAAGAAGAATATGACATGATATGACAAGGCATCACCAAAAAAAGCGTGAGCGTAAGGGGCATGGGAAAGGGGATGAGGGGAAGACTGCTCAGTAACGCCTCTGTATTCCCTACCTGTCAGCATCTCTTCTCTGAGACTGATAGGGCAGAAGGATCTGCTCTACTCTACTAAAGAATCATAGAATCATAGAATCTTCATGGTTGGAAAGGACCTTTGAGATCATCGAGTCCAACCAAACAACCTACAGACTCTGCCACTAGAGCATGCCCTGAAGTGCCACATCTAAATGTTTCTTAAATACCTCTAGGGATGGTGTCCCAACCCCCTCCCTGGGCAGGCTGTTCCAGTGCCTGACCACTCCTTCAGTAAAGTCATTCTTCCTAATATCTAATCTAAAGCCCAAGTTCCTCCTTCAGCAGCAGAGTAACAAGATTCAGGAGCTAATGGAAGAAGTATTCAGGAAAGCAACTGAGTCATCTTGAAAATGCCCAAAAGAGAGTCTGTAAATTCTAAACTCTCAATCAGTAATATTTAGAATTTCTAACAATAGCTTTGGCTCAATGTAATTTCTGCCAGCTGAAAGCAGCTCTTCGTTGTTTAATGCTTCTGTAGTCCATTGCTGTTGAGGGCTCGCAGGGGTTTTTGATTGCCTGCTTTAAATCCTGCAGCTCATATGCCAGCAAGAGGTATCCTGTAGGGAGTCTTTGGTTTTATTTGGGTGAAGCTGCTCAGTTGCCATGGTAGGCGATAGGTCAACTGCCTGCCAATATCAGTGGCAGCATCTGATTGATATGAAATTAATCTTTAAGTATCTGCTCCTTAATGCACACCATACACACAAAGCTCTTTCTCCATTTTACAAATCCAATATCAAATCCTCCACAGTGCCATTTTTCATTATTTTCTCCAAAGATGCTATACTTTTTATATTTTCTTCAACATCGTATTGAACACCATTTAAAAGACATTGCCATTCTCAAAGATCTCTTTCAATTAAAACTTGGAGAAAAACATGAACAAATCTTTCAAAATGGATGATTCCAGGCATTTTGGATGAAAACTACCATTTACCTTTTGTTTTGCTTTTTTGTGTCTTCGGAAATAGGTTTTCCTGTTTCAACACTCTATAGCTAGCAGTTGCTTAAGAAGAACACAATTAGACTATCTAGTTTGCACAATGTGGGACAAAACACTGGGATTTTGTAAAAATAATAAGAACGTAAAAGAAAGAGTGTCGTTTTGAAAGACATATGATAAAAATACCTGTACTGAATTTCCTAGTCATTAAGAGAATAATGGCTACTCACATTTCCCAAATGCAGTCGTCCAATGTTTAGAGAAATCTTTATTAAGAAAATGACCAGACATAAAAAGTCCTTCTCTTGTAAGTGTAGGCACTTAATTGACTGCTCTGATCATTAAAATAAATTAGACTACATTCTCCACAACTCCCCATGGAACTTTTATCTCGAGAGAGAATTGTAAAGCAATTCACTCTTGCAATGCGAAACAGAAAACCGTGTTTTCTATACAGCGGCTGTGCCCAAGTATGTGCATTTCTTTTTTTCCCTTCTCTTTGGTCTGTCTTCCCTTAAACCAGATTAGTTAAACTGTGTTCGCTTCCTTTCTCTCTCTCCCTCTCTACAAGGCAGAGTTCAAAGTCTGCTTCAGTCTTGTCCCTTCATTTTTGAAGTTTCAACGAAATATGATTTACCAAAAAAGGCTAACGTCCATGTGGTGTAAGATCTGTAGTTGGGGGTAGCAATTTAGTTAAGTGTTACTTCCAAGGTACCTCACTTTTTGTGACTTTAACTAATTTTGCATTCCACATGTTAATCTAGTATTTCTCCTGCACAAAGTCTGTTATATTAATACAGTGTCACTCATGTTATCGTCACAGAAAGCATGATCACGCAATTGTTGATGTAACCTTTATATTTCTATTGGATTTTCTGCCTTTTTTTTTTTTACTTATTATCAAAGATTCTGTGTCCACAGTTTCTTACTAATTACTTTGTCTAAGGTGATCTTGAAAACTTTCTGTTCGCTTTCTAGGTGCCATATAAATCTTCAAATGATAGGGCTTGAGGGTATCTCAAGGGGTCGTTTAATCTTCAGCCAAAGGCAGAATCTGCTGTGCTTATGTCATTCCTGTCAAACATTTTTCTAACCTGCTCTTAAAGACCTCTAACCTCTTCACTTAAATTATTGTGATGCCTTTCTACAATTATAGTTTGAAAGATTTTTCTTAATGTCTAACTTGAGTCTTCCTTGTTACAGTTGGAATTCAATAAAGCTACCCTGTCCGACAGGAACATGAAGTATATTTGCTTTCCCTTTGCTCATGTATTCTCCCTCAGTCTTTTTGTTTTTCTAAATCCATTCTTTCTAGAACTCTGAGTTGTATCTTTCTCAAAGCTGGGTTCCTAAAATTGGACCCAGTAAGCACCTGGTGTGTTACCAGTGCCAGACAGAAAGGAAGATTCATTTCACGTGTCTTGCAAGCAACCTTTCTCTTGTTGTTCCCAAGCTAAGTGCCTTTCCCATAGCAGTAAAATGTTTGTTGACTCTTGGTGAGTGTGTGATCCCGTGTGACCCCAGATTCCCTTCTACAGAATTATCAGCAAAATGATCCCTGTCCCGCAGTTGGTCATTCTTGCCTGAATGCCATATCATCTATCAAAGGATTTGATCAACTTCTTGATCTCATCGCCTCTGCTCTGAGACACAGAAATAACTTTAATCATGAAAGGACACACGCTGAGCTTAATCTTTCATCTTAGAACTTCTGCAAAAGGATAAACATATCGTATTACCGGCCACTGCAGTTTTTGTAATTTGACAGATTGTTTTGGAAACTGTGTCTTCTGTAACACTCGCAATAATTTCTGTTGGTTTTCAGAGATTCAAGGTTTCCTTCAGAGTCATGTATAGATGTGCATATCTTTATATAGATGAACACTATTACTCTTTTTAAGATTCTTATCCTACAGCAGTGACTTTAAAGAGAGACAGATAAAATGATAGTATCGCCATGTTGTCAGATTTCTTAAAGGACTCTGAATATCAAGCGTCAACTTAATGCTTTTTCTTTTCATTAGAGCTCCACTTGTTTCTTTGAAGGTTTGCTAATTTACTTTTTGAAATGCAGCTAGTAACCTTTGTA
Organism: Sterna hirundo; assembly: GCA_009819605.1. NCBI lineage: Eukaryota > Metazoa > Chordata > Aves > Charadriiformes > Laridae > Sterna > Sterna hirundo. Next base: position 4,621,827 of record CM020441.1, read on the forward strand.
CATTTCATAAAAACGTGATAACTTCATTGTATTGCTACAAAATAATTACAAAAGGAATTAGACATGTAATATGCAAGGACCAGAAAACCCCAGATCTATATGATTATGTAGAAAAGGTAACCGCAGGAACAGAGAAATGTGCCTTTTCAATGGCACAGTTATATTTTCTTTTGATCAAAGTATCTTTTAAGAGCTGTCATATGCTGGGGAGGTGAATGAATGGATATAAGGTACTCCTTCACCTTCCCTCTCATCATAAATTTCATTTCCTTACAAAGATCTCAATTAGAGGGTTTTTTTCATTTTCATCAGGAAAGAGAAAGAATTACATGTCTTGGATGCTTTAAGGGTATAACATTGTATTTTAGTATAATTTGACCTTTTAAATAGTGGTGTCACGTGTTTGCTTTTGAGGACCTAAAGTAAGTTGTAGTTCAAGACAAGTTTTACATTCTTGGCTGTGATCTGTTTTCAATTTAAAATACTTCCTTGCTTTTCCCAAATGCAAGCTTTTCCAGGCTGGCATAAACTAATGAGGCAACAAAAATGAAGTTATTTTTAGAAAAATACTCTAGGGGGCTTAAGTTCCTATGAACAACTGGTGACGTTCTTCAGGCTGTATTCAGCCATACTGAGGTGTGACTGATTTTGAACCCCTTACTTTGGCCCTATCAACATGAGGTTCCAGATGTAGAACATGACATTTTGGGGAGGGACCTTGCGTGTGTCTCCTCAAATTCAACAGATTTTTCCCTGGAGACTTGCTTAGTAGCCTGCAACTAGTAAAAATGTGGTTATTCCAATAGTGGATTGAAGGACAACCTGATATTGTTTAAATATAGTTAAGTCTTCTTTACAGGAGTTAAATAAATCGGTGCTTGCCAGAACTTAAGAAGGGTGAATGTGATGCAGGTGTCTGTGTTTTTTTGCAGCTACAGGTTCTCTCTGACACCAAAGAGAGAAGGGATCATTCTCCTCTTTTCTTCCCGCTCTCCCTCACTTATTTTCTTCTTTTCCAGCTTCCAGACTGCAATTCTGTGCCCTTTTATTAACTGTCGTGTTTCTATAATCCTTTTCGGAGCCATTGAACAGTTTAAAAAGGCGGAAAAGTCTTCAGGTTGAGTTTTACTGCCATTTTAGTGAGTTCCATTTGCCTTCGGAGGGGTGCAGTGCTAACAGGGAAATGCAGAGAGTGGAATAAAGGAACAAGAACTCCCATTTTTAATGACTGTGAGTCGTTGAGTTGGTTCAGTGGCTCTTTTGGAGCAATAGTCTCACTACGCTGAATAAAAATACTGCCTGTCCCTGCAAATCTTGTTTTCCTTATCTCCATAAATGATCACGTCTTCAAAATGATGATTGGCACGAAGGCAACTTTTATCTAACTTGTAAATCATTCATCCCTAATATATACTAATCAAGATGTACTTTGTTGTTGTCACAAACGAGATAATTTAATCAAGTAATCAAATAGAAAAAGTCATCAGTGGCAAATAATGACTTAGCAGTAGAAAATGTGTGTTATTCCGCTTTGTGCAACACAGTCTCTTTCTGGAAATTAGAGGAGACGCAGTCCCTGAACGTATTTGCAGAAACATGCGACATGCAGTGCCAAAGCACATGCAGCTCAAATTTGCATTTTACTTATAATGCGTGACTTTAAATTCCAAAATTAATGGAAGAGGAGATCATCTGTTTGGTTGGCAAGCAGGAATACACTCCAAGAGCCCAGCAAGGAGAAACTTCAGCAGTTAGACGGGTGATTGCTTTCCCGTTATGTGTTTTGAAAAGCATGCAAAATAACATGGGATTGCATGTTTTGGCAGAATAGACCTTTTTCTATTTTTTTTTCTGATAGTGGAGATTGGCAGGGGTGGGGAGTTTTCAGATTTTCTGCCTTTGGATGGAGCTTTTTCCTTTCCGTTTTAAAGTTGTTTGCTTAGATTTTTTTTTAATTTTCCCTTTATTTCCTCTGTTCCTCAGTTGTTTGGGATTTTTTTTTTTTGTTTATTTAGGCATTTTTATGTGGGTTTTATAGTAGTTCTCTGTGGGGCTGTTGTTCTTGCCCTGCTTTTGTATTTGTTCTGATTCAATTTTTTTTACATTAACCTAAATTTCTGCCTTTGGTTGCTTCTGACGCCTCCTAGGGACTGCTGCAGCTAACATTTTTTGTTATTTAAAACACCTGATATATGTAAAATTTTGACATCCCTTTTCAAAACTCGGGTATCCCTTTTTGATTTAATGGAAAATGACTGTGAATTTCTGTTGTGTAATCTCACTCTCAAGGAGGAGTCAAGCAATTGTCACGTCGTACAGCTGACACATGTCAAGAGTAATGGTAAAGGTGCTAATTGGTTATAATTGTAATTATTCAACTTTCTGCAGAAAAAGTATTGTATTTAAATGGCATTTGTAACTGATATAGATGTACAATACACTGCCGTGGTGACAAAACGATCATCTTGGCCTGCCACTAGAAAACCATATATTTTGGTTTGTTCCCAAAATAACTCCAAACAAAGCTCAAAAACAGCCAGACTGCCAGATTTAAATGTAAAATAAGATATTACAGACCAGCTGCTGAGTTGTTTTATTAACCTATAGCAACCTCTTTTAAAGCTGAAACCTTTTTTAAGAAGAAATGCAAATACGTAATCTAAATCTGTAGGTATTACTATATAGGACTAATTTAAGAGGTTATTCATCAAAATGTATTTCTTTCAAATGGCCCTCCTCTACCCTGCGATAACAATTACCATTCTTCACCAAACATCAAAGCAATACAGCACGGAATACAAGCACTGTAGATCAAAGCGGGGGAAAAGTATCTTTCAAAATAAGCACTTGACAGAAATAATGAATATTTGAACTTGAAGACTGAATTAGACTATTGAGCAAACTTGATGGCTACTGTCTTGCATTGTTATATGAGATTGAGATTTTGTAGTTGTTTGGAATTCCTACACTCTTAGCAGACTCTGCTAGAGTTACCATAAAAATGGCATTCTCCAGCTCTAAAAATTAGCTGATATTACTCACAGATTTTCTTCTCTCATAAAAAGCAACATGAATTCATGAAGATAGGGGTGAGAAATGACTTTTGCTCTGGGAAAAATTGCGGTTTAAGAGGTAGCGGAAAAACTCAAGACTTCACTTAAAATAAATCAGCATCCTGAGTTTATGGCTCAGAGCAGTGAAAACTTCCCATGATACATTTCATACCTTAGCAAGAGATTTATTTTGCTTTTCGAACAGATTCTTCAGATCTATCTAAAAATTGCTCACAGGGGAACTTGCACACATGATCAGCTGTGTAAGTTGGATGAATCAAAACGGTCCACGTTTCTACAGAATTTTTCTTGTTTGATGTGACCACAAGCAAAAAAAATAATCTAAAATTCTGGACTAGATAGGTATACATACCTATGATATTTAAATTTATCAAACCTGAAACATCACGACTGTTGTTCTTGCTGGAGTTCAATCTGGCGAGGGACGTCAAATGCAATCAGAAGGGCTTCTATAGGTGCATAAGTAGCATAAGAGTGCATATAGGTGCATAAGAGGAAGACTAGAGAAAACCCAGACCTGCTGGGGCAGGGGCACAGGTGATACAGAGCACAGAAAAAGCTGAGGTACTGAATGCCTCCTATGCCTTGGTCTTTACTAGTAAAAACAGCCTTCAAAAATCCCTGCCGGAAACCAGGGGAGAGGTCTGGAGCAAGGAAAATGTACCTTTTGGTGGAAGAGGATCAGGTCAGGGAATACTTAAGCAAACTAGACGTATATAAATTGATGGGCCCTGGTGGGATGCATCCATTAAAGCTGATGGAGGTGGCTGATGCCATTCCAAGTCGGGATTAATTCACAGGGGGAACTCAGGCATTACCAACCTGATATCTTCCTATGGTGAAGTGGCTGGCTTGGCGGATGAGGGGAGAGCAGTGGATATTGTCTACTTTGACTGCAGTAAGGCTTTCAACACTGTGTCCCGGAACATTTTCATAGATAACCTCTTGAAGTGTGGGCTGGATGAGCAGACAGTGGGGTGGACTTAAAAAATGGCTGACCGGCCAGGCCCAGCGGGTTGTGATCAGTGACACAAAGTCTAGCTGGAGGCCAGTGACTAGTGGTGTACGCCAGGGGTCAATACTGGCGCCAGTCCTGTTCAACGTCTTCCTTAATGGTCTGAATGATTGCTTAACTGCAAATGCACAGTAAAATTCTTTATTTCAGTTTGATCATGATATTGTTGATCTTCATTTTGTTTGGACAATACTGGTTTGTGATAAATTAGCTTTCTGATTCAAAGGATGCCATAACATTAAGAAAAACATAGCTTACTGTCTTTCAATTCAGGTGTCTTCTGTCATTTATATAGCCTCAGACTGGAAAGCAAACGTATCTGACAAATTATTTCCAGATAAGCAAAAGCGAAGAAAACCTTGACTGCTACCTAAAACATCAGAGATTATTTTGAGGCTTTCAAGATTCTCTTTTATTTTGAGAAGTATAAGGTTTTTCCTTTCCCTTTACCCTTTTTTTCCTTTTTCCCTTTTCCCTTTTCTCTCTTCCCTTTTTTTCCCTTTTCCCTTTCCTTTTCCTTTTTTCTTGATTACGTGCTTGTACAGTGCCTGTGCTTGAGCTCATAATGAAGCGCTTTTGATCAGCACTAAAAAGGTCTACTGGTTGAGTCCTTAAACGCGAAACTTCTGATGAGAATAAACTTCAGGGTCTCAGAATGCACTTATCAGATCTACTGTATGAATAAATGTCAGGTCCCAGAGTAGATTGCATAAATCTTTTTGGTTGACTTGGCGAGTGCAAAGCTTAATACCCACAGGCTTGCATTCTTTTTGAAGGTGATTATAATTCAGCACCAGCTTTGCATCCTGGATAAAGGTTCCCCTTGAACACAAAGTATGTTACATGCTTGTGTGCTAGTGATCAAAATACCCGGAGGGCTGTCACTCTTGCAATTCTTAAACCTCCAAAATGATGTTAAAATGCTATATCCAATCAACTAAGCTGTAAATTCAATTATTGGTGATTGAAGGCGTAGCTCTACTTCATATGCCAAAAACTAATTTTGGTCATAGTATTTCTGTTAACCATACTCCATGGTGTAGCATAACCCAGGAGATTTACTGAAAGTTTATAAATGGTATGTTTAAGATTCTGTGACTTTTTTTTTTAATTGCACATTGTGGTAGAGATTACTGTCTAAGGAAGAAAATACATACTTTAATTTTCCAAACGAATGTAAGTGATAGATGTTCATCCATGCTTGTTTAGGATAAATTTGCAGTCATACCATGCAGACTTTGAAGATTTAGTTGTTGTTGATAATGAGCACCACATTGTTTTACGATCTGTTTGTTTTCATTCTTCATTTAAGTAACGGTCCCAAGCTTGTCAGTTTGACAATTCTACTAAAAAATTTCTATTGTGATTATTTTAATTTACGGTGAACTGTATGCCTTTTAATATCAATTTTCTCCAACATCTCACTAGCAACATGCTGAAGATAATAGTGTTTATTATCATAACAGTCTATTCAAAAAGATTATTTTTGAATCTGTACTCTACATTATTAACATCATAAAAAAGATTTTCTTTGTTAAACTGAGCTTGAGTGTGATCTCAAATTTTATGGCTTATACTACTGAAAATTTCCTCCCACTTTTGAAAGAGTACGTCATAAATCATAAATTGAAATAATAGCTAAAAATAAATTCACAGCATACTTTTAGTAATTCTTTATCCTTGTTTTTCCTTTGACTACAAAGTAATAAACTAATTTGCAAAATTCAATGATTTACATGAAGTCTCACCATGGTGAAAATTTTTGAGGTTTAGCTGACCTTTAAACATTATTGTTCTGCTTTTAAATTCAAATGCTTCTGTAATGAAGAATATAATCAAATACTACACAAAATTCCTTTCTTGTTAGTCGATGGTCAGCTGATGAGCTAAAGAGTCAAAAGGAAACTTGTATTCTGGTGAGATTCAGTCTTTTATCAAATAACTTGCAATCAGCTTCCAAACTTGATCAAACCTAAATTAAGCCTGATTTAACTGAACAGTTGTATCACCTCTTAGAATCAAACTCTTAAGATCATTTCCTTCCACCCCAACAACTTTCCTAGAAAAGGAATATAAGCCTCTTCACTTGGGAAACAAGTAGATTTGGCATTCCTATACACTAGAGAAAGCTTCTTCCCTGTGTTTGTTGTTACACCTGAAATATTGAGTATAAGGTCAAATGAAGAGCAAAATTTTTGGTAAATATGTAGACTTAAACTGGTTTATCAGAGTTAGCAACTGGACTCCCTCTTCCACTAAAAACGAACAAAAAGTTCTTCATAGTCGTAAGCTATAGAGATGGTTTTGGAAAAGTGTACTGCTATGTGCTATAACAACTCCCAACGTTTAGATATATCAGTGGTTTTGTTGTGCTGCTCTGTCCTGGTTTGAATTTTATATTGTTTTCAGTGAAGCTATGCGTTCACTCTATATGTGTAAGTAATATCATCTGTCTGTACCATATCGAATACACCAGTGTTACATGGCTTTTAGGTGCTGTAATGTAGATATATAGCCACAAAAAGGATCTTATGCATCACAGCAGTACCATTATAAACACTTAAGTTACACTTGAGACCTGCAAGGTGGTGAATTGACCTGCAAGTTTGCCCAGAGAAGCTGTGGCTGCCCCATCCCTGGAGGGGTTCAAGGCCAGGCTGGACGGGGCTTGGAGCAACCTGGGCTGGTGGGAGGTGTCCCTGCCCAGGGCAGGGGGTGGCACGGGGTGGTCTTTCAGGTCCCTTCCAACCCAAACCATTCTGTGATTCTGTGAATGAACTAGTTTTTTAGCAAGCGTCCTAATATTAACTGATGCTTACATTCGATTTCCTGTTTATCTCTTTTTCTCTCCACATATAGCTAAACATGCATACAGTCACTAATATGTACAACGATAGGCACGATGCGGGTGTGTGTTGATATGTGCGCAAACATGTTCATGTCTTATAAATCTTCCTTGGCAATTGTACTTTTTCTGTTGATGTGTAGAGTTTGACCAGAGGCTGGGAAAAGAGTCGTCATTAAAGATGAGTCAAGTCTCTTGTTCTTCAACTTATCCTTCAAGCTTATGTACAGTGGAAAGTTGTAGCACTTAGCTGTAGCCATAACAGTATGTATATTTGAATTCCATTTGGGAACTTCCAACGGGAAGTTCCATTGACGTTTTTCTTAGTTTTCACTCTTGTGTTTATGCTTAAATCAGTATAAATAATTGTATACTGGTGTAACACCAGTCAAAGTAGGGGATGCATGAAGATCGCTGGTTTTGTAGAAATAAACACCCGTTACTGAGTCTGTTAGAACAGTAAAACTTCTTAACTCCTGATACCGTTATGGAGGTCATGTTGTTCTCATGCTACTGAGAAGACTCACCTCGGATTTTGGCCTAACCATCATATTGAATCCATCAATAGTCATCAAAATCGTTTGCTACCTCTGTTGCCCTAAATTTCTAAAGTCTTCTGAGGTGATGCTGAAAACCAGAAGGATCTTTTCCTGGTCAGATAACTTTTATTTGACTATAGGAAAACTGTGATCAGTACAAAACAAGTAGGATGTTTGGGGTTTTAGGGGGAGAAGGTTGAGTTTTTTCTTTAAATTAGTTTATAAAGTCAAACTTCCAGAATAGAGGATTGTAAAAGTTCTTCTGCGTGCTAAAGATGAAACTCTACTTCTCCAAAGTGTGAGGAAACCATTTTGCAGAGTTACTAGGACTGCCAAGCATGTGAAATTATGATTTTGGAAACTGAAGGGATTGCCATTCTTGTGCACGGATCTTTATACTCTGCCGCTTTTTTGAAAGTACTTTTATTATATATGATAGCTTATCTCAAGGAAAAACATAAAACTGTACTACAGATTTTTTTAAAAAATAAAAATTTCCCAATATAAGAAAAAAAAAAAGCAGGATAAGAGCAATAGATGGATGTTTCAGACAGCTGTAAAAAAATGGAACAAAACCCTAGTCTCCTGAGTCCACTGTTATGCTGGCTCTACAGCCATGTTCAGCAATAATTATGTGGAAAACACTGAAACCCTTTTTTAGGTAGTTCTTTCTCTTTTCTTTTATATGTAAAAAGCATAACCATTCTGTGGAGCAAACTCAGGCAACCAGGGCTCCTTTCCATGGAAATAAGATACTCGCTTGCCAGTAGTGTCCTTAGAAATGTGAACCAGGATGGTCCATGCTGGTAAGCTGGTGGTATCTAAGGAGAGACAGGGTGGCAGAACTGTAGGTGCTTGCTGTCTCTGAACTGTCTAAGCAATGAGGCGCAGTTCTTACGGACAGCTTCTTGGCTCTGAATATCTAAATTCTACCTGAATTCACTTCCCAAAATGAAAGGGTTGTCAAGTGTTGGAACAGGCTGCCCAGGGAAGAGGTGGAGGCACCATCCCTGGAGGTATTTAAAAGACGGGTAGACATGGTGCTGAGGGACATGGTTTAGTTTGACAATGTTAGGTTAACAGTTGGACTTGATGACCTTAAAGGTCGCTTCCAACCTAGACGATTCTATGATTCTATGAAATAGTTATCTCGATCTCTTATCTAGTCCACTAGCGAGACCAGAATCTCATTTATTTCCCTAAGATCTGTACGCCACTGTGTGATTGCTTCCTCTGTCATGAATTTGGTTGCCATTGTTTGTGATGAAGGTTTGTATCAGTTTCATCAACAGGTTTTGAAGAGTCTGTCAAATATTAGGAAAAGAAACAGGAGCGATATGCTCTGAAACTGCATTCCCTTTTGAAACACTTCGCACTTCACATCAGGAAGCCAGTAGTGTTGTTTATTTGCTTTCATAAATATTTTTAAAACATCTCATCCTTTGAGAATGGCCATCAGGATATTTTTTTTTCCCGGCTGGAGACAGTGTCAGTAAAAGCACGCCGCATTTACAGCTAGTGACAAGTTCGTGACTGACTGTAGGCAGCAAGGGGTGCTTCCGAATGCGCCAGTCAGACTCTTTTCCTGAGAGACTCTGCTTTTCCTTTACAAGGTCCAGCTTCTGCTGCCTTAGTGATCCATTTGATATCTTGTTTCAAACCCCCCGTTTGGAGCGGGTCCATTAGACGACATCAAACTACCCCCTCCAAGAGGGCTTGTTCCGTATGAATATCCTTGACCTTCTGTGAGATGTTACGGACGTGGTTCAGGTAGCATTTCTGTCGCGTTGTGAGGGGCAAAATTGTAGTTGAACTCAGGACTCCTGCCGGTTTTTGGAGCATAGGTAACGTACTGCTACTGAGAAAAAGGCAGAGGGGAAGGCAAAGGGGAATAAATCCCGCTGCTCGTAGCTCCTAGGTCCTTAAAGCGTTCAGACTGTGGTTTGTTTATATATATTTTTAAAAAAAAATATATGGTGTATTCTCATGTTTTCAAGAATATCTTCATTTAGGAAAATTCATTGGGTTTTTTTCCGCCCCTTTTAACTGATACCTTTTTTTGACTAGGGTTTGCCTTCACAATAATTGAAGCTAACAGTTCAAAGAATAAAATCCTCAGAGTGCGTAGCAAGAAAATCCATGCCGATTGCCCTGCGTAATACCAAATTACCACTTCTTCACCATAATCCCTCACCACAGTTACCTCATATCTGACCACCTCCTTCCTCCAGTCGCTATCTCTGAGAATTTGTCTGCCTTCTTTAAGCTACTAAATAGCACACCCCTAATGATATCGGTGGTTTCAGCTGGAGTGCTTATCTCAAAAGACACTTGGCCATTTGTGTTGGGCATTTAAAAAAAAAGATCTGTCTAGTGATCCTGATGCTTATACTAAGACTGCATTTTTTAAATAAGAGCAAGAATTACTGGCTGGCTTAATATAAAAATACCAAGAACAGTGTTTCCTTACAATAATAGTGATAATACACATTTCTCAAAATTTATAAATAAATAAGAGAAATTTGTTCATCTGTCTTCTTATGTCTGGTCTACTGGTATGCACAGATGTATATATTTCCGTGGCAGTCCTGCTGTGCCGATTTTGGCAGAGTGAAGGTAGCAGTTTAGGTAAATGTGATCAGTACGGAACAATCAGGACAGGATCTAAGTTTATGCAGAATCTTCAGTGACTATAGTAAAAATTCTTTCACTTCATTAGAGTGAAGTAATTTTATGTAGCCATTAGTTAATTTGAATGGGGATGTTACTGTAAATTGCATAACACTTTCTTATTGTGATACTGGAATAAAATCCTTTCAGTGACTTTCGCATGTTCAATCCATATCAAAACAAAGCGGCCTGTCAATACAGTGACTGTGACTGCAAACACTGGTTCATACCTATATTAATTCTGAACATACTTGAATATAATTGCATTGGTTTAAATTAAAACCAACCTGTTACGTTCCCCAAGATTTGATTTTTGAAAATAAAGGACATTATAGACCTTTTGGCAGTTAGGACACAATGATGGACACTGTCAATATGCCTAAGACTTGGATTTGAAAATAATTGGGAAGATGTGCAGATGAGGGTAGTAAAAGTGTTCAGTATTATTTGGTATGGTTAAAAGGGTAAGGTATGATGAATTTCTGAGCAAGAGAGAAGTACATTCTGCCCCTTCTACTTGATGGCTTGAAAATGATGGGTTGTAGTAAGGACGTAGAAAAAATGGATTGGAACCCAGTCAGCCAGCAATTCTAATAACCGCGCGAGTCTGAGCCTTCCTACAAGTTGATTTCTTGTGACAAGTTGAAAACATGACTTAACGTGGCGGACCTTGGTGGCATCAAGAAGAAAGACTGTGAAGTGTGATTGTTGTGAACAGTTTCACATGCTTCTGTAGCAATACCCAAACAGGAGGCGTTAAGGAATGTTCAGTATAATTAATGTATCAACCTGAAGGATCCTTCATATGTATCTGTGCTTCTTATTATCCGAAATAGAGCATCCTCACTGTATCCTCTGTGATTACTCCAAGTGATTCATTTCCTACTGTCGTGGTTTTGCCTCAGACGGCAACAAAGAACCACGTGTCGCTCGCTCGGCTCTTCCCAATACAGGGAGAATCAGAAGAGAAGAAAAAGGAAAAAAAAAACCGCAAGACTCTAGGGTTGAGACAAGGGCATTTTAACCGAATAGTGAAGGGAACAAGCAAAATAACAACAACAACAACACAGACAAAGGAATACACAAACGTGGTTAGGAAACCGAAACCGCTGCTCACCGACCGGACCCGAGACGCCTCAGCCCGCTCCGAGCCCGCGTCCCGCCCCCTCCCCCCGGCATTTCACGGTTGGCATGGATCACGTGGTATGGAATACCAGAGAATTAACCCTATCCCTGCCGGAACCAGGACATTATCCACCCCTTATTCCATACCATCTATGCCATGCCCAGATCTTACAAGTCCCAATGAATTGCCACCCCTTTCCCTGTCATATATATATACACATACATATTCTTGCAAAATAATGCTCTTAGTTTATAGGCCATCCCTCTAAAGTGTCCATTGAGTTCTTTTAATCCATGGCCTTGAGCTCCATCTATTAGAACAGTCTCTCAGGGCAGGTGAGATGCTGTGTGGTGCTGGACTGTTGCATCCTATATTTTTCGGAGGTTGTGACTGGTGCACCCGGTGTAGCTCAGTCCGTGGGCTGAAGATGTAGACCTTGAGGAAATTGCTGGGCGCCAGCTGCTGAGGTCGGTTCTTATCCCATCACCCCTGTGCCTTACTCGTAATACAACTAATAGCAATTATAGTAATGAGGATATACAGTGACAGTGCTACCTAGCAACTAATAACACACAATTTCATTCATTGGCTATTTTCACCCAAAATCAGATCCCCATGAGGTATACATCGGACTTCCCCATCCTCCCGCATCACCCACCAAGTGCACCCAGGTCCTTGGGCAAAAGCAATCCCACGGATGGGTTTGCCTTTGCCTGAGGCGGGACTAACCCAGACTGTCTTCCCTAGCATATTCTTCATGTGCACTACGGGGACTTTATCCCCTTCTACGGTACGTAGAAGTTTTGACTGGGCAGGGCCAGCCCGATTGGTAGATCCCCTGGTGTTAACTAGCCAGGTAGCTTTTGCTAGATGTGTATCCCAATGTTTAAAAGTCCCACCACCCATTGCTTTCAGTGTAGTTTTTAACAATCCATTGTATCGTTCAATCTTCCCAGACGCTGGTGCGTGATAGGGGATATGATATACCCACTCAATGCCATGCTCTTTGGCCCAGGTGTCTATGAGGCTGTTTCGGAAATGAGTCCCGTTGTCTGACTCAATTCTCTCTGGGGTACCGTGTCGCCACAGGACTTGCTTTTCAAGGCCCAGGATAGTGTTCCGGGCAGTGGCATGGGGCACAGGGTATGTTTCCAGCCATCCAGTGGTTGCTTCCACCATTGTGAGCACATAGCGCTTACCTTGACGGGTTTGTGGCAGTGTGATATAATCAATCTGCCAGGCCTCCCCATATTTGTATTTCAGCCATCGTCCTCCATACCAAAGAGGCTTCAAACGCTTGGCTTGCTTGATTGCAGCGCATGTCTCACATTCATGGATGACCTGTGCAATAGTGTCCATGGTCAAGTCCACCCCTCGGTCACGAGCCCATCTATATGTCGCATCTCTTCCTTGATGGCCTGAGGAGTCATGGGCCCACCGAGCCATGAATAGTTCGCCCTTATGTTGCCAGTCCAGATCCACCTGAGACACTTCAATCCTAGCAGCCCGATCCACCCGTTTGTTGTTCTGATGTTCCTCCGTGGCCCGATTCTTTGGTACATGAGCATCTACATGGCGTACTTTCACAACCAAAGTTTCTATCCGGGCAGCAATATCTTGCCATAGGTCAGCAGCCCAGATGGGTTTGCCTCTGCGCTGCCAGTTGCCCTGCTTCCACTGCTGTAACCACCCCCACAGGGCATTTGCCACCATCCATGAGTCAGTGTAGAGATAAAGTACTGGCCATTTTTCTCGCTCAGCAATGTCCAAGGCCAGCTGAATGGCTTTCACCTCTGCAAACTGACTCGATTCACCTTGTCCTTCCCTGGCTTCTGCAACTTGTCGTGTAGGACTCCACACAGCAGCTTTCCACTTTCGATGCTTTCCCACAATCCGGCAGGACCCATCAGTGAACAGGGCATATCTCTTCTCATTTTCTGGCAATTTATTATATGGTGGGGCCTCTTCCGCACGCGTCACCTCCTCCTCTGGTGACATTCCGAAATCCTTGCCTTCTGGCCAGTCCATGATCACTTCCAGAATTCCTGGGCGACTGGGGTTTCCCATTCGAGTTCGCTGTGTGATCAATGCAATCCACTTACTCCACGTAGCATCAGTTGCATGATGTGTGGTGGGGACCCTTTCTTTGAACATCCAGCCCAGCACTGGCAGTCGAGGTGCTAAGAGGAGCTGTGCTTCTGTACCAACCACTTCTGAAGCAGCTCGAACCCCTTCATATGCTGCTAATATCTCTTTTTCTGTTGGAGTGTAATGGGCTTCAGATCCTCTGTATCCCCGACTCCAAAACCCTAGGGGTCGACCTCGAGTCTCTCCTGGTGCTTTCTGCCAGAGGCTCCAGGTAGGGCCGTTCTCCCCGGCTGCAGTGTAGAGCACATTTTTAACATCTTGTCCTGCTCGGACTGGCCCCAGGGCCACTGCATGGACTATTTCCTGTTTGATTTGTTCAAAAGCTTGCTGTTGCTCAGGACCCCATTTAAAGTCATTCTTCTTCCGGGTTACTTGGTACAGAGGGCTTACGATTAGACTGTAATCTGGGATATGCATTCTCCAAAACCCCACAATGCCTAAGAAAGCTTGTGTTTCCTTTTTACTAGTTGGTGGAGACATAGCTGCTATTTACCTAAAAAATACCTACAAAAATTCATTTTCTCCAAGCTCTGGTTAGATTCTGTTGTTATCTCAACCCTCGAGCCCCACGTTGGGCGCCAAAAAAGGACTGTCGTGGTTTTGCCTCAGACGGCAACAAAGAACCACGTGTCGCTCGCTCGGCTCTTCCCAATACAGGGAGAATCAGAAGAGAAGAAAAAGGAAAAAAAAAACCGCAAGACTCTAGGGTTGAGACAAGGGCATTTTAACCGAATAGTGAAGGGAACAAGCAAAATAACAACAACAACAACACAGACAAAGGAATACACAAACGTGGTTAGGAAACCGAAACCGCTGCTCACCGACCGGACCCGAGACGCCTCAGCCCGCTCCGAGCCCGCGTCCCGCCCCCTCCCCCCGGCATTTCACGGTTGGCATGGATCACGTGGTATGGAATACCAGAGAATTAACCCTATCCCTGCCGGAACCAGGACACCTACAGATTCACAGAGTGAGCTCCACTTCTGAATTAATTAGTGTGTCTTTATATATGTGTTGTCTCTACAAAAACAGTGGTTTTGGTCAAAAATTACAGGAGTCCTGAAGTCTTTCCCTAATATGAAATGAATACCTAGTGTGTTTTTATTCACCAAAAAAAGCAAAGGATACAAGAAAATGCCTAATGCAATCTGAACTCCCCGGTATCTGGGGTTTGGTGAAGGTACAGACTGCATGAAGTCTAGGGGTAAGAATCTACAGCTGAGGATATTTTATCACTAACCCCAGAATTAAAGTTGTCGTCTTGACACAGTGAGCATGATCTCACCACATCCTGTCCTCCCCTGATTCTATTTTTGTGGTATTTTAATTTTAATGGCAGTAAAGAATTATTTTCCTTTGATTACAGGAGTGGGTGTCTTTTTCTTTCCGGTACATAATAAGCAAAGGCTTTTAATGGGAAATAGGGGAAAAGGTGGAGGAAAGCGTGCTGTATGTGGCTGGAGGAATGGCTACCACGTGCCACACAGTTCATGTTTGGCAGAGTAAGACCCGTCTCCTTCAGATTGTCACACCATTTACATTCTATACAGCTTCTATACATTCTGGTCCCAAAGCACATTGGGGTTTGTGGCTTTGGAATCACAGGCCTTGAGTCTCTGTCCTCTTTGGGAAAGGTGTGAGTATTCTTTTAGATATATATATGTATAAAAAACTGGCAAGATAGAATTTCAGTTCTAATTACTTCCTAATTTCTGTGCTGTTTCATGTCTCGAGCTGAAACATTGAAATAGTTGTCAAGACGTTTTGAGATGTGTTGGGAAAACTTCCCAATATTATTTCAATTTGTATAAATATATAATAATAATAATATAAAATAAATCATCATCATCATCACCAATACTCCCTACCTCCCGTTAATGAATGTTCGTTGCTTTTTCAGATTCCAGAATACTATACTATACAGAAGTCTATTATACTTCTAACCTCTAGTTAAAGCATAAAATAAAACTCAGTTCTAATTTATAAATGGAGGCACTGGAGGCAAGAATAGGAAGCATGTGCACTGCAAAGCATATTCTTTTTTAGCCTTTGTCTTGCAATATGCTTACTCAGGCTTACTGGAAAAAATCAACTCCCGTTGTCGCCAGTGAGATTTCAACATGCTGAACATCTCTCAGTAGGTAGCGGGACCTCGGGAGACCAAGCTCATAAAGAGAAGAAAAATCTGAAAATAAGTATGGGCAAGACCCAACAGAAGACTCCCACAAAACTCTTGGTCAGATAATTTGGAATACCCAGTGATGGGCTGTAACAAAAATTACTACATCCAGCAGGTTTTGAACAGCAATTCTGCAAAGGAAACGGAAAGACGGTCTCTATCTGTGGAAGACACTGTCTATACTGGATACTTCAAAAGACTACTTATAAATTCATATTAAAAAAATATTTCATTGGTTAGGAGCCATATTAATTACATGTATATATATTTTAGCTTCCTGTATCGCTGGGAGACGTGCTGATGTTTAAAGAGGAGAATAGTCATTTAACTTTTAGGCAAGATTTTACACTGGTGAAAAGTTTTCTTCATCCTACTCTTTTTGCTGGTCCAGGGCTAAAATATGTATGATTTGTTTTTAAATATTTTTTAAAAGTTTTCAAATGAAGATTTTAAAACATACCTGACAAGATTTCTCATATTCTTTTCATATCTCTGCGCTGCAGTATGATTATGATCAAAAGTAAATGCTAGAGATTGCGAGGCCATAATCTTATTACGTTTTCTCTCCTAGCACAGAGAGCATGTATCGATTGTTTCCACATTGGCAACTCTAGCTCCAAGACCATTAAAGGATTAATTTATATTCTTAAAATTTCATATTCCATTATATCCAAGCAACAAGCACAGACCCTCTAGACAGATTAACAAAGGGTGACACAGCGGATTTCAGTCAATAAACTGCAAAATTTTACACCGTCATAGGATTTTAGCCTTCAAGAATCACTTAAACATTCTCAATATAGTTGATTTAGAAGCAAGAACGTTTCTTAGATTCCTGCTATACCATGGTCCCCAGGCAAAGATTTCACGGGAGAAAGAATTTTCCTTGGAAGTGGGCAATTAGCTACAGAAAAAAGAATCCATTTCTTATCACTTGGCCAGAGTCAGAGAAGTCACTGCAATCTCTCACATCTATTTTTCATTTAAGGCTCCAAGTTATTTGCTAAGCATGAAGGGAAGAAGAAAAAAGGAAAGAAACTTAAATCCACTGAGTATCATGTGTCAAAGAGAAAGTTTCCATTTGCTGAAAAAACAGGATTAGTACCCTTAAAGATAAAAAAAATTACACCAAAATCTAACCTGTCTACTAAATAGAGGATCACTGCCATCTAAATTAAGAATAAAATTTACGTTAAACACCTGAACTGATCACACAATAGTCTGATTTTATTTAAGGAAATGATGGACATGGGTTAAATATTTTGGAAAAAAATAAATTTGCTATCATCTTTTCTATAGCTGTGTGTGTTTTTGAGTGCAAATGCACACACACATATATATCCACACATAGCAATAAAATACAAGTAATTAGAACCGTCAGAACTGTTTTGCTCAATAACGGAGTTTTGGTACAATTGTGTTATAAAGCTCTCGTTTTAAGAAAATTTTAAGCTAAAATTAGTCTTCACTTAGCCAATACGTCTTAAGCTCTGCTTCTGCAAGTCGCAATAATATGGGTAATTTCTTATCCCTGCTAAGAAATGTGTCAAGTAATTCGCTGTATTGTGGCCATGTCATGTAAGCTATCTGGAGCTATTTTATAAACACTATTTCATAGAACCCTGAAACACAAAATATAAGGAACGTAATAAGCCCTCTTCTGCTGTGGTATCATCCTGCAATAGTTCAAAGTAGTTCAATTCGTGTAGCAGAGTATTAACTGTGGAAACAAGTGCATACGTCATATCCTTTTTATAAACTGTCCTAAGCAGGGTTATTTTGAGTAATGAGGATAAGTAATAAATACCTCAGGATATCATTTCAATATCAATGCTCAAGTTTTAAAAGTAGGAGTCGACGTAATAACAATTTGGGATACACCAGAGTACACCCACACCAACATTAGGGTATTGCACTAAAACACTTTTATTTGGGGTAAAAGTAACAGAGGAAAGGGTTATGTACAGTAAATCACACTATGATGAACTGGAAGAGATATATTTAGGCAGCTTTGTAAGGATTTCTGTTTAAAATAGTAGCCTAAATGTTTTTTTTTTACTAAAGAACCATTTTATCATAAAGAAGTCTCACATTAAAAATTTCCAGATGTCTCTTTCTCAATAAAGATAAATTGCATGCATATTTTGTTGTATTAAACTCCAGATATTGGGTTTCAATTTAAGCATAAATCATTAATCATACCAAATGTATTACAGAATTGGCTGGAGTCACTAGAAGTAGCATCAAAAAATGTTAGGGGACCAAACCAAGAAATATTCTGTAAATGAAACTATGGAGTTCTATTCCACTCACTATGTATTTCCATGCAGAATTGAGTTTGGAGAAGCATTTGCTAATTTATTATTGGAAAAGCCCTTGCTGGTTTAGTCAAGCAAGAAAATTACCCCCAAAGCCCGCAAGATTTATAATGCTTAGAAAACAAAAAAGAAAAAAATTGCAACAAATGAAAAGGGCAATTCAAAACCTAATGAGACATTTTAGGCCTCATTTACATCTCTAACCTGATGCATTTCTTCAAAACGTTTTTCTTACTAATTTGCATACTAAAAGCTTATTCTTCCCTAACCAAAAGGATGATGAGATTTCCCCCACTATACTGAAGCTAGCATTACTTTCCAAGCTATTTACAGTCACTTTTAGAAGATACCTAGTGCATCATTCTTAAATTCACACCTCTGTTAGAGCTGGTAGTGCAACCGAATCCTTTTTTCTTGAAATAAGGTGCCTGGAAATTTAAAACAGAGGCTTTATGGCTCATTACTACAAAACGCTGAAGAGAGGTTTTTTTTGCTAGGCAAGTCTAATTTTTTTAATTTTTTTTTTTTTTTTTTAATTAAACGTGAAGTTAAAAAGTTCAAGTATGTGGATAAACGTCTTTGGATTGGGTGAGGCTCATCTGGTGGATCGTGTGTATTTGGATTTCCAAAAGGCTTTCAGCAAAACCCCTTGTCAAAGGCTTTTAGGGAAATTAAGCTGCTATGACAGAAGGAAGGGCCTTGCATAGATAACTCATCGGTAGAAAGAAACGCGCCAGGCGTATGCTCCCTTTAACCAGCAAAACAACTGGAAAAACTAAAGCTCCCTTCGCCAGAGGATACCCATCCTATGGCCCGTGTATGTCCTTGCAAATAAAGGATCAGTCCTCTAGTCCTGGTTATATTTTGATTTTGCAATCGCAGTTTGACTTGGAACTGAAATTTGAAAAAGAAAGGCACCCCCTCCGAAAACAGTCACCTGGTATTTTTCAGGAGTGGAATAAATGCTGGTTTTAAAATAACAAGAGGTAAATGGATATCAGTTTATTCTTCTTACCTGCATATCCGATTTTTGATGGGGATCAAAGGTTAGAATATTCCATATTAGGCACTTGGGTTTGAAGTGAGGAAAAGAAATAGTGAGTGCACGAGAGAAATAATTTAAAACATGGAAAGTTTTATAACGTGTTTAAGCAGACACAAGGTAAGTAGGGGTAAAAAGGGCTTTTTGATGAAATTTGCATGATCTGTAATACAAAACTGTATCTTAATTGGCCAAAAATCTCACTAAGAAAAATCTCACAGAAAAATTAAAATTTACCCCATTTCTATAACAGCAGCGTACCTATAATAGATCCCTTACCTCTTTGCGCTAAATAACACAAAAGTAACATTTTAATGACCTAACTAACAAAAAGGTTGTACTTTTAACAAAGTTTAGGTGCAAATAAGAAAGATGAGTGTTATCAAATGTTATGAAGTGATGAAAGTTGTAAAATGCAAGCATGGTATAGGTATAGACCTAAAATTCCTTTCAAGGCATAGCCTTTAGAGAGGAAAGTGCCTTTTAGGATAAATGCTTACCTAAGAATTGTTAAATTTTTCATGCACAGCCCTGAAGCGAGAAATCTGTCACCTGAAATTATCTTATGCTTTGTGTGTTTTCACACTTTTGTTAACGGTGAACTGTTAATTGATATGCATGGGAGGCGCCGAATAAAGTAAGCTTTTGGACAACATGCTGCCACTTTATGGATTAAAAAGCCACAAGGCTTCCTCCAATAACTGATAATAAGTAACTTTTGCTTTTATGTTAGCTTTTTACATCATGCTTTGAATACATCAAAACTGTTGACCCTGTTGACCAGATTTAGACAAATAAAACAGAGGAATGGAAATCTGAATGAATTTTCCTGAAAGGCCCCTGAAAAGAGATGTTTGAGCAGAGGGGAGAGATCCAAATTAATGTCCCGGTTACATGGATGGAGTAAAATGAGCTGAACTATATTATTGAAATTCCTTAGATATTAGACAGTTAGAATGAAAGCCGCAGAAAACCTTGTTTTTTATAAATGTTCTGCTTATGAAAGTATCTGTTTCCTAAGCAAATGAGATGATACTACAGGTTTTTAGATGCCTGCTGCATACTAGCAGGTAAAATTAGGATCTTAGAAACCTTTGCAAGCTTAACTGAGCCCTTTGACAGATGTGATTATTGTCCTAGGTGTTAGCGGTATAAATAGGCGAAAAGATAATTTTGCCTAACACTTCCTTAGGTGTATTTCTTGACCTACCAAGGTCCAGAAAAAGGGACCCAACGTGTTCCTTAGAAAAAATTTAAGCCCCTGTGTCCAATATGTGTTTCTGAAAATCCTTTCCTCCCTGACCCTGGAGGCAACTTAGCTCCAAATACGTTGGGTTTTGACCTAAAGTAACTAAAGTTCATGTTCCTTTGCATAAAAAAAAAAAAAATGCCTTTGTCTAAGAAACTGAAGTAACTTCGTGTCTAGCTCATTCCTCAGCATTTTTAAGGATCCTGTGGTTTTGTCCAAGTCCAAGAAGGCAATCAGTCCAGCAAAGCTTCTAGGATTACATCCGCCTTCTTAAATAATATCATAGACACTAGGCGTTACATGCTATTTCTGGTTTGAGACACACAGTTAAAAACTCTTTATCTCCTCTTAAAATTATGCACTGTGAGGAATAGAAGTGAAAGTTCCTTGGGCCAGCAAAATGGCAAAAATACAAGTTTAAATTTGTAGGCTGATAACAAAAACAGTAGGGCAGGAACGAAAAAGCTTGGCTTTCAGCACCCTTTTTTCTATGCAATAACTACATAAAAGTACTACATGTCAGCACCTTTACATCCCCTGTTTCCACCCTCTCCCCAGGACAATTCCCCTGAATAAAGAGACACTCTTTTTCTTCCCCGAACATACATTAAACAGAAGGGGAGTGCATCCTCCTGAAATAACACCGCGAAGGAAAAAAAAAAAGGACTGTCTTCTTCCTCATTTCTGGGAAAAAAAAAGGCTTATAGTCTCAAGTTTTCAAGACGTTCTCAGAGTTAAGATCACAAGTTGAAGGAGAAACCTCATTATTTTCCTGTTCTCTGAGATTTTGGGTCTCTAAGAGAAGTTGCAAACAGCCCGTCTTAGCAATTCCCCATTATCTAGCTGTGGATACCTGCACATAGACTGGGTTTCCCCTAAGTGACCCCCAGCTCGGTCTTTGAATTGTCTTCTGCTTTGTTTTGAAGAACCAGACGTCCCGCATCTTGCGTCAGGAGCCTTCATTTCTCAAAACGGGGTCTGAATTCCATTCTGCAGACCAGTTGTCTAAACGTTAACCATTACGGTATTTAACTTTCAGCCTTCGAAGTCCCTTCTAGCCATTTTGTTGATCAATGAACATCGTGGCAAAACAAGAAAGATTTTTTCATCACTAGTAGTAAGAACCCTGCCCACTGCAGGAAATTTTTGAAAGTCTTATGGAGCGCAAGCACACCCTCTGTAGGGATTTCAAAATCCTACTGGCTTCTCTTCCATGATAATGACCTTTTGTTGTTCTCCTGCTTTACAAACCTCTCTGTCGTAGTTATTTTCAGTCGTTCTTTCCCCTTCTGTTGCTTTCCTCACCCGACTACATTTCTGTTGGCGTACAGAACTCATGTTATTTTCTGCCCATATGGTCTCGGTGAGTTAATCCATTTCTAGATTGTTGTACGTCAGCGCTGAGCACTCTCAAATATTTTCTTGTGCATTTCCATCTGGAAGTCAACATCTCACCTCCTGTCTTTCTAATATCTTTTCATAGCAATTTCATAGATTCCTCAGAGCAGAGGGAAAATCGAAATTATCCCCTTTTAAATTCCGTTTCTTTTGCTTTGCCTCTTTCTGCAGCACTGGCAAGTGCTGCGTTACCGTCCCAGACATTTCATTTTATTTGAATTGTATGTGTTGGCCATTGGCAATAATATTTCAAATTAAAAAAAAAATAGGCCTGAAACTGTATTTTCCTTTATTTTTTTTCTTTTTTATTATTGCCAGGGATTTGGAGAGGACAAACCTGTATATAGTAATCTATGTTTTTTTCCCGAATATGAATATTTCTCATTTATAAATAATATATGGTCTTCACAGGTCATTCTCCATTGCTTTTGGCAGTAATAATTTAATTTCCTTATTTAAACAAAATAATTATTTGCAATATTGCAATGTCTTAACTGTATTTTACTTTGCAATGCCGCAGAACCAAGCTGTTCCAATTTCCCCTTTAAAGAAATCTGACAGAATCCATCATTTCCAGATTGCAGTTGTGCTCTTTTCAAGGATTCTGAAGCAAAGTTCCTCCTTTTTTTATCTTTCTTTCTTTTCTTTTAAAAAAATATGTTTGATCTACCCAAATTTTTACAATAAATTGACTGTCAGCTTGAGCATCAATACTTGAAGAATCCTTATAAAATGTTTTATTTATTTTGATGTCTAATAAAACTTTGCTAGATGTCTTTGCGACAGTGACGTACATTAAGCATGGCCCTTTACAAGTTTTATTGGTTATTTTCATTTTAATTTTTTTTAATTAACCTTTCTCTTTCTTTTTTATACAAGATTACGTTTTAAATACTGAATTTGACTTTTTTGTCTTATCCAAATCAAGAAATCATAAGACATATATCTGGGGAAGTTACCCATAAAAAAAAAAGATTGAGATTCATCTGTCATTTTATTTGCTTTTTGAGATTTTAAAATTAATTTAATCTGCTTACGTAAATATTTATTTTGTGTTTCTTTTTCATTGTTGAAATTGCTAAGATTGTAACACATAGAAATGGTACCCTGAGGAATTCTCAATAGTAGAGCTAATGCCTCCTCACTTCTCAACCATGGCTGTGAAACCAGAATAGCTAACCCAAAAATGTGGCCACTTTGCTGCCTTTGTCAACAGAGAGTATCTTGATCTAAACAGCTGCGGTTTCTAGTAGACTGTCCAGGTATCCCCTTGTGTGACAAAGCACATCCACTGCTCGTACTGCAACGGAAAGTGCCTCCGCCCCCTCATGTCAGAGAATCATAGAATGGTTCAGGTTAGAAGGGACCTTAAAGATCGTCTAGTTCTAACCCTCCTGCCCTGGGCAGAGACACCTCCCACTAGACCAGTGTAGATATATATATGTATGTATGTATGTATATATTCTATATACTATATACTACATACTATATATGATATACTATATACTATATAGAATCATAGAATCATTTAGGTCGGAAAAGACCCTGGGGATCATTGAGTGCAACCATCAACTCCACTCTACAAAGTTCTCCCCTACACCGTATCCCTTAACACCACATCTAAACGAGTCTTAAACACATTCAGGGATGGTGACTCCACCACCTCCCTGGGCAGCCTATTCCAGTGTCTGACCACTCTTTCCGGGAAGAATTTTTTCCTAATGTCCAGCCTAAACCTCCCCTGCTGCAGCTTGAAGCCATTCCCTCTTGTTCTATCGCTAATCACCTGTGAGAAGAGACCAGCACCATCCTCTCTACAATGTCCTTTCAAGTAGTTGTAGAGAGTGATGAGGTCTCCCCTTAGCCTCCTCTTCCTCAAACTAAACAGTCCCAGCTCCTTCAATCGCTCCTCATCACATTTATTCTCCAGGCCCTTCACCAGCTTCGTTGCCCTCCTCTGCCCTCGCTCCAGCACCTCGAGATCTCTCTCGTATTGCGGGGCCCAGAACTGGACACAATACTCCAGGGGTGGCCTCACCAGTGCTGGGTACAGGGGGACAATCACCTCCCTCCTTCTGCTGGTCACACTATTTCTAATACAAGCCAGGATGGCATTGGCCCTCTTGGCCACCTGGGCACACTGCTGGCTCATGTTCAGCCGCTTGTCAATGAGAACCCCCAGGTTCTAATTAGAACCCCCTCCAGCCACACTTCCCCAAGCCTGTAGCATCCCTGGGGTTGTTGTGGCCCAAGTGCAGGACCCGGCACTTGGCCTTGTTGAAGCACAGATATATCAGTGCCTAACAGAAATTATCAAGATATTTCTAAGACTTTCCTTCAGCCTGGCAAAAGCTGAAGTTAAAAGATAGATTTCTTATATCCTTCTGATCTATGGATGATAGACCGACCTTTTAAATCTGTTAGCAACCAGCATAAAGGGCGTAATCTGCAGCCTGCCGTAAATTATACCAGGAGATCCCCAGCAGGACCAGTACTGGGGAAATGCAAAGATCACAATTACTCATACCCATGTTCCTTAGCCGCAGAGGACGGTTCTTTCACATTCGCTCTCATGACCATTATTAAACCCTGTGATTCTGAGGATTATTTTAAATCTGTTCTGATAACGCAAACCAGTTGCAGATAATGAAGACATGTATACCCTTTATGTGTTATAAATTGTAAGCACATGATTCCTCAAACATACTCTTTGAAGCATTTTGCAATCTGTTCCTATGGATTTTTTTCTTGCATGTCAAATGTGTATCCTACATAATATTACAAAAACAAGCTAGACTTAAACTGAAATACATCAAGCTATTGTGTGTTGCGTATCAAGTTATATCATATCTAGCTATTGCTCAGTGTTGCTAAGAAGTCTATTTAGAAATTTATCATTTTCTTATGAAAAAGAAACTCCTCTAGGTATATTTATAGCTTTGCATCAAAGTCCTTGACAGAAGGTGAACTGCATAATAATTGATAACTAAGCCAAACAAGTAGCAAAAATCAAGAGAGAGTCTAATACCTCACAACCTGTAATCAATATGATACAGAAAATAATCCTGACGTTTTCATTCTTCCCAGTTCTCGCAAGTGTCTCCACTCTGGTAAAACGCAAGCCTGTGAAGGTAACACAGGAAGCTCAGAAAGCAGGAGCAAAGTGAAGCACCAAACATCACGAGAAGAAGTTTGTGTCTTTCAGGTGTTGCCACTAAAAAAATTCTTGCCAGTGCTGACAAGATTAGTAAATAGGACAACAGGAAGTTATACTTGATAAAATTAGCACTTGGAAAAAAAGAGGGGCTGGAGTATCTGCTGAATGGCTGAAAATAACATGTAGAAGGCTTAGTCGATAATCTTTCCCAGAATATACATTCTATGTCTTTTGTCCTAATTCTCTTTTTAAAATACCCCCTTCCCTTCCCTTCCCTTCCCTTCCCTTCCCTTCCCTTCCCTTCCCTTCCCTTCCCTTCCCTTCCCTTCCCTTCCCTTCCCTTCCCTTCCCTTCCCTTCCCTTCCCTTCCCTTCCCTTCCCTTCCCTTCCCTTCCCTTCCCTTCCCTTCCCTTCCCTTCCCTTCCCTTCCCTTCCCTTCCCTTCCCTTCCCTTCCCTTCCCTTCCCTTCCCTTCCCTTCCCTTCCCTTCCCTTCCCTTCCCTTCCCTTCCCTTCCCTTCCCTTCCCTTCCCTTCCCTTCCCTTCTAATTCACTTTAGTGGCAAACAGAAATGTTATTATTTTAAAATCATGTAAATTCTGTCAGTACAACAGAAAGAAAAGAACAGGAATTATTCATGCCACAAGGCCACGTTTTCAACTACTTTTTCCTTGAATTAAAACTAAATTGATGAATCACTGCTGGATGGAAAAGGTTATATCAAAAAAAGTTCTTTGTCAACTGATTAGGGCCTTTATGTGGAATGCCCAAAATTTAATATGTAACCACCCCCCTGAAGCCACGCTCAATATCTAAAGTCAAGGGGTTTCTGGAGGATGGAAGGAGAAAAGGGTTTGGCTCCATAAAAAGAAGAATATTGATTCCTAAAATTCTAGTTAATTCAGAAAGCTGCCTGCACACCGTGCTGGCTGCACTGGGGTGACAAAAGGCACTGGAGCGCGGACAGGAAACATCCCACCTCCATCTCCACCTGCTGGTCCTGAGTCAAGGATTCTGTGCCTTCCCCCCTGGTCCTGAGGCGGAGGTTGTTACATCTGGGTCTCCTATTTAAATGTACACACGATGCATGTTATAAATATCATCTTCTGTAGCGCAAAATAAAAGTTTTATGGACAGTTGCAAGCCATATGTTCTCAAAGAGAAATCTTTTCCAGATGAACTTGTGAAGTCAGTTTGGCTTTTTTTCAAAATTAGTATGTAGCTGCCAGATTTTACATGGTATCCATCATTCGCTTTTTGTCACATCCCTAATTCTGTTTCGTATGAATCCTAACGATACTAACTTCGAGTAGCAGAAAAATGAATTCCTATTCCCGTTTCGTTAGTGTATTTTTATTAAAGTCAAATGGCATTCAAGAAAGGATATCTTTACCTTTCATATTTTATTACATTTGGCTCAAATAAATGAACGTGTAAATTTACTTAGCGCAGAGCAACTAACAGCTACGAACATCTGGGTTGCTTGAATAGGCAGAGTAGCATTTTGGAATCAATCATTTCTGATGATTTAATGAAATTTGGTTTAGAGGAGAATCATTTCCATTTATTTATCCTTTACCTCATTCAGTGACCCAGACTATGTCTTCTGCTTGTTAATTGGTGCTTATTAGGAGGGGTTTTGTGATGTTTTGATCACTTCACAAGGAATTAGACTGAGAAACCACCAATTTATTTATCATAATCTGCTAAACAGCTGTCAGATGGACGTGCCTTTTGGTAACTGAGTTGAACTATGCATTTATTTACTTTATATATGTGCAGGGTTACTAGAATACTATATACGCACGCAAAGTTCGAGCGCCAAAATAACTGTTTGCAGAATTAAGGCCTCCGCGATGGAAACTTCCACCTTCCCGTTGCTCCAACGGGCGCTGCGCCGCGTAGTGAAATTGTATGATGGTGGGCAGAATCCCACGGACCCTGATGGAATTGTTGTTACCAAGACGCAGTATCCAACAGTGTGATTTGCATCACGCTGTGTGAGCCGCCTACGCTTTTCAGCGGTTGGCTCTGTGGCTGTAATTTATTGCTCTAGAAACCATTATAATAATACAAGAAATGCTGCGGCAAGTGTAGAGGAAAGAACACATCACAGTCAGGCTGTAATGACTATTTAGACTATTTAAACTCACTCAGCTTGTTTTACATTAGAAAAACAAGTCCTTTCCAATTACTTATTTTATGCATTTTGTTTGGCTTTCTGGTCTCCTTGTGGTTGAGATTAAATACACTCTTGCACATTTTAAGGTAGTTGATGATCATAACCGCTCAAAAATGAAAACAGGCCCTAAATATGAAATGGTAAGAAGCAAAAATTTCCACCTTGAAGAAAAATGATGACAGATACGCTATTTCCTGCCGAAGAAACGGTCTCATTCTCATACAAGCGCTCCAGGATGTATGACAAAAGTACGCTGAAATCCCTCTGCACATCAGCGGCACGATTCATTGTGTTAGTCTATTTAAAAACAATGACATTTGATATACGGCCAGTACGGACTTCTTCCTCGTTAAGTAGGAGGGACGTAGCCGGGATGGTTTTTTGTAGCTCAATCTTTTCATTGGTGTAGCGATCACTGGGGGGCCAATATAAGAAAGAAATGCCCCGAGGCTCCGCTCAGACCAAACTGGGGCTTCCAGCTGGTGGCTCGATATCACCATTCAGTCTTGATTTAAGCACAGGACATGGCCCATAATTTTTATGCTCTGGAATTTTTATCCTACTCCTTTCAGCACACAGCTTGCTTCTGTGTTTGTACTGTCCTGCAGAATGGAGAACAATTTTTGTCAAGATTATTGTCCTTTTATCTTCTGCGGCATAAAACCAGTCGTTTGTAACTGCGTACTTCTTCCTCAGCTATCCACATGCTTGTGTTGACACTAAAAAGTTACTCTAAACATTGGTGTAATGTTCTGTTTCTTTCCTTGTTCTTCATCTTTTCTGACTCAGCCAGTTCTTTCCCCTCTGCATTCTCAGTCTTTTTCTTAATTTTTTTGAAATTTTTAATCTAGAGTATAGCCGACAAAAATGTTTTGGTTCTAGAATCCCTTAAACTTCTTCTGCTGTAGATTTCTATACTGCCCTTTTCCCAAAGTTTTCTTGCCTGCCTGTCACTCACCGATTCCACTCCATTGAACATTCCTTTTCTCTTTTGCCAGAGCTCATTTACAAATCCTAAATGTTCCTCTCTGTCAGTTTACCTCTTTGTCTCTTCTGTTACCGTTGTTCTTCATTCCCAGAGCTCTCTTCTGTCACATCCTTTGCTTCTAGCCTGTTACTACCTTTCCTTAAGCTATTTCTGCATTTCATTCATATTTAATGTTTCCACAGTTCTAACATAAGTATAGTCACTTCCTTAACCTCCCAGCATAAGTAATTTCTTCTGCCTGAAATACTCTCTTTTTGAAACCACATATTGCTTTGCTACCATATGCTTACCCTTTTCTTGGGGATGTTCAGCAGCCAACGTACGTTCGCTTCCTTATCCTTTACCTGCCTCCTGAATTCGTAGAAATCTTCATGTTTTCTCAGCATTTGGTACAAAAGCTGGATACACAAGAGCGCGCTGCACCGCCCGAACTTGTGTTGTAACAAAACCCCAGTACGGAAGATAATTGCGAGTTTATTAGGGTGCTGGTTGTGCTATTTTTTTCCTGGTCTCTTTCCAGTATAATAGTACACAGCGACGTGGCAGATAGGAAGGAGTAATTGCTAGCGCCAAACCTAATTTAATTTTTTACTGATATAACCTGAAGGAAACAAAATGCTTAAATGTTAAAGCATTTTCACCAACTCAGTAAGAGTCTCTTCAGAAGAATAGATACAGGCATCAAGGGACTGCCCAACTAGATACGCTAAGGGCAAAATTATATTTTCATCTTTTCATTTATTTGGTGCTTTGTTTATCCCCAAGTAGATTTAGGTGGGTTGGGTTTTTTTCCCCACAGATTTATTGTTTTTCTGGAAAAATAAGACTGAGTAGTCTATTTTCAGCCCTTAAGTGCATAGATGAAATTTGAATGTAAAGTACAGCAAATTGGAAGTACGTTTAAGTTTTAGGGAAGAATAAAGGTGCAGTGATAGCTTTTGGTCTTTTGACAGGATAGAGGGAATTTGAATCATTATTATCTAACTTAAGAAAAAGTTCAGAAAATTACTTATGGGTATGTTGTATTCCTTAACACAGTCTGATTTCATATAGGATATTTTTCCTTTGAGCAGAGCACAAATAAGCAGCAGTTTTTTTCACATTTTCCACGACTACCGGAAAAGTTCAAGAAGCTATAAACTACAGAGAGAAGCAATGAAACAGTAATAAAATTGCTAACATTATCTATAATTAAGCAGATGAATAGCCCACATTTTGGTATTTGTTTTGGGTTTTTTTTTCAACAAAGTGTTTACTATTAATTTAGAAAGTTACAACTAACAGTGTTACAAGATGGTGCTAAGATATTTTAATGACCTTGGAGTTTTTTGGGTTTTTTCCTCTGTATGTCAATTTTTTTAAAGACTCCCATAATTTATATGTTGGCTTTGCTTAAAATGTGTCAGTGGAAATTTTTTCTTTCCTTCTTTAAATCATTTACATCTGCTCCATAAACAGGTGCTCCAGACAAGGCTGTAATTTTTCCGAGTCATTATTTAGTCAGCTGCACTACTTGAGCAGAGATGGGCTATTGCGTTTCTCTCAGCTAAATTATTAAAACCTTATTTTTATGAACTTGTTAAAATTAAAAGCCTTGGTTTTCAGCCGTGACACCTCGCCTAGGCTTCATCTTTGGTGTTTTGCTTCTCTCTCTCCCTCCTCACCAGGGAAAATCCTTTTTGCTTCTGCAGTGCGATCAAGTAAGATGCTAGATATTTGGTATCAGAATTAGCGAGAAGTTCCCATTTTGTTAGGGCTGCTTTGAGTGTAAAAACACTTGCACAGATCCAGCCTTCACTCGTCATTTTCCTAAACTGTTCTGAGTCAACCCGTGAACTTTTCTTGCACATCAAAGCTTATTTCCCACTGGGCATTAAAATCAGCTTAAGCCATAACAGATCCTGCCTGATGTGGGGCACCATCTGCACCATTTCTAGGACTTTATTGAACTTCTTTTCCATTTCTTTATCCGTAAGTTATGAATGTATGTGATGTGAAATACAAGCATTTAAATTCCCCCCCTCAACTTTCACAGGCTACAAAAGTTAAAGTGTGACTATATAACTATCCGATTGTTTACTATTGCCTTGTCCGTTGCAAGCAAAAATATTCTTTTTTAATCATGTAGTCCACAGCATTTTAGAAATCTTGTGAATTTATTCTAATACTTCAGAAAGTTTTCTGCATTTTGCCTTTACTATTTTTTTCCTCCCTTTCCTGACTCTACTTGCCTTAGCTCAGCTGCTCTTCCCTCTTGCCTTGATCCAACGTTTGTGCTGCAACTGCTGACGTACCTCCAGAACACTGATGGGTGCCAACACCTTCTCTCCATTTACACTTTACTTCTTAACCTTTAGTGCAAAGCACTATATAGAGTTTACCAACATGAAGGACTTATGTCATCAGAAATCACTATGCCTGAGATCAACAGGTGACTTCAGGGCTATAGTATAGAGACAGAAGGTAGAGACCTTCTGTGCACGCTACCAGTGAGGAGAAGGGCCGTCCCTTTGGAAGGAAGATGACTTTCAGTAGCCTGTTGTCGTGGTTTCAGCTGGGATGGAGTTGACTTTCTTGCTAGGAGCTGGTGCAGTGCCATGTTTTGGATTTGGGATGGGAATAGAGTGATAGCGCACTGGTGGGTTTGGTTGTTGCTGAGCTCTCAAGGCCTTTTCTGCTCCTCACACCACCCTGTCAGGAGCAGGCTGGGGGGGCACAAGAAGTTGGGAGGGGACACAGCCAGGACAGCTGACCCCAACTGACCACAGGGATATTCACAGAATCATAGAATGGTTTGGGTTGGAAGGGACCTTAAAGATCACCCAGTTCCACCCCCCTGCCCTGGGCAGGGACACCTCCCACCAGACCAGGTTGCTCCAAGCCCCGTCCAGCCTGGCCTTGAACCCCTCCAGGGATGGGGCAGCCACAGCTTCTCTGGGCAACCTGGGCCAGGGGCTCACCCCCCTCACAGCAAAGAATTTCTTCCTCAGATCTCATCTCAGTCTCCCCTCTTCCAGTCTGAAGCCATTACCCCTCGTCCTATCCCTACATGCCCTTGTGAAAAGTCGCGTAGGCCCCATTCAGACACTGGAAGGGGCTCTAAGGTCTCCCCGGAGCCTTCTCTTCTCCAGGCTGAACCCCCCCAGCTCTCTCAGCCTCTCCCCATCTGACGTCATGCTCAGTGCATAAAGCTGGGGGAAGAAGAAGGAAGCGGGGGACGTTGGGAGTGACGGCGTTTGTCTTCCCAAGTCACCATTAGGTATGATGGAGCCCGGCTTTCCTGGAGATGGCTGAGCACCTGCCTGCCTTGGGAAGCAGGGAATGAATTCCTTGTTTTAATTTGCTTGTGCGCACAGCTTTTGCTCTACCTTTTAAACTGTCTTTATCCCAACCCACAAACCTTTTCTCACTATTACTCTTCCGATTCTCTCCCCTATCCCGATGGGGGGGTGTTGTGAGCGAGCGGCTGCGTGGTCCTATCCGCAGACGGGGGTTAAACCACGACACCTGCGTTCACACTCCTGCTGGAGATGCTAAATGCGATGTAGTAGAGTGCTGGGATGAAACGGTTTAATCAATGAGCCAAAAAACCAAAGCGAACCTGTAGTCCCGTCCAGCAGTTGCTATGAGGATAAAAACAGTTTACAAAGGAGCTCATGTAAATGCTAAATGTATTTCTAATTTAAGGTAAGCAACTCACCATTTTCACAGATGGATAATCACCTTAATGGCAAAATGATATAATGATAGAAGGCCACAGAGGCCACTGTATCCAACCTTATCAGAATATTTTCGTCTCAACCCAAAACTTTAATTGCAAACGTTTATCCTCATCTGCTCACTGGTGCTTTTTTTAATCCCTTTTATGACAATCAGTAAACACTTTTTAAAAATTAATGGTGATCTCAGAGCAGGTCAGCTGGCTTTTGGCTGACCCTGGGATGACTGACAAGTGGCAGCATATGTTATGTTTCTAGATCTAGCAGGAGGAGAAAGCGAACGTTTTAATTTCCGTCGTGATTTGTGGGGCCCAGATTTTATCGGGCATTCTGTTGACAGAAAGCGTCAAATATATGAGCTTCAAAGAATTTTCTTTAAATTTATTTGTGATATAATGTAATATGACAGTGCCTTCTACGATATCCCCTTTGGCGGTGTAAGTTTACCTATAGCTAAGAAATATATTAATTTTACTGTGCCGTCAGGTTCTCTGGACTTCATTTTCTTTCTTTTGGTAGGAAGCTCTTTTGTTTTTTTTTTTTTCTTACTAACTTTTAATGACCAACATGAAATAATTGTTAGTTACTTGTATTTACAAATATCGTTTTTGTCTCTGAGGACTATTGGTCGCTATGTGATTACGTAGCCTGCGTCTGTCTTAGCATCTTTTCCTCCCCTCGGGAGCCATGCTGGGTTTTGTAACGCTGTGCTGTGAGTTTCAGGGCTGTTTGGTGGCGCAAATCCTCCAAAATCAAAGCAAAAGGCAGTCCATACACCAGAACGCTTACAAACATGCTGAAAACAGCTCTGACAGGCAGAGGCAATGGTCACAGTAGACAGAAAACCTGGTGAAAACACTGCCTTATTTTTATTATTCAAATAGAATGTGACCAGTGACCAGCTTGCCCTTTATCTTCTGGTAATTTCCATGATCCTTAAAATAAGTGGGTTCTGCACAGGAATTTTATCAGCGCGCAGCGATGACTGCATGGGCTGTTTCTGTAAGGCTGTCCTTTACACAGGGGGTTCAGTGGAACAAATGGTGAAATCGAAATGGCCAATCAGATGACGAAACGTGTCAGCATAAATAAGATAAAAATTAAAAACCAAAAGAGCGTTTTTAGAAATTCAGAAATAAGGAATTTTGACTTGGACGGGCTGATGAAACAGGTCTTAGTAAACGTGGTTTTGATTGACTGAAGTTACTCGGTGAAAGGGAGTTTGCAACTAGAAAAGAGATGAGGATTTAGATCAGACAAATAAGAAACATTAAAGATAAGCAAGGCAGGAGGGGAAACTAAGGCAGGAGAAAGGAAAATTAACAATTTCTTTCATTTGGGGGAAGGCAAACACACAAAGTGTGTAGAGTAAAATGAAGTACTTACTGCTCTGAGGAAATGTGAACGCGCTAGCAGCATGAAGGGAAGGAGTGACTCTCTGCTTTGGTCCCTGACGAGTTCGGAAATGAAAAATACAGTTTTGTTAAGATTCTAGGATAATTCAGGTACAACGGGACCTTAGGAGGTCCTAGTCCAACCTCCAGCTCAAAGCAGGCTCAGTTATGATTTCAGATAATTATTTAATAATTCACATAAAAAATTATTTATAAAATAGTTTATCATGATCTGACACCAGGAGATGAGACCTAGTACTGCTCCTGTCACGCTCTAGAGAATCTATTCCATCGCATATGTGGTGCTCCTCTGGGTGAGCTTGCGTGTAACAACTAGGAGACACTACATTGATCTTTTCATTATTAAATTTACTCGTATAAATGATACGGGATCTCACAAGCAACTTCTTGAAGTCAGACCGCATTGCTGTGTATGAAGGTGCGCGAGATCCTTGAGCTCCAAAAAAGAGTCAACAAAGCATCACAGTCTGACTCTATTTTCTCCGTCAGCTCCAAGAGCTGGAAAGGAACTGGCAAACGGCATGTCATATCCTGTTCGCTTCCTTCTGTATCTACTCAATGTACACATCACTTAAAATGCATTAGACCGAATACCAAGCAAGACATGATGGAGAGAGCGAGCTGGAAATATGGGAAAGTCCAAGGCACAAATGAGGTGTGCTAGTCAAAGCCAGGCAGAGTCAGACGGATGGCAAAGTTCAAGGGAACGGTGAGATGATATTGGTTGGTGTGATAGGAATTGGCCTCAGACAGTTGCAACCTAACTATTGTCAAGGTTGGTTTTTTTGTGTGTATATCATAGAATGTGGGCGAGCAGTACTTTAAACAGGATTTTTGAAGGACAAAATGGTGCCTTCATAATACGTGGCAGACAACAGGGTGGGAAGAGGCTGTGTCAAAATTGTACCGTTCTCGCAGAAAGATCTCCGCGAGGGACTCATTCATCCACATAACTAAAGCCCTTCCTCAGCCCCTTTGTACTGAACCCTTCCGCCGAACCCTCCCACATCAAACATAGCAAACTTTCCCTGTCTTTGCCAGCCTTTATAGTGTATCTGGTGTACTAAAAAGTTATCTCTTCCCAACCGCAGTGAAGTCACACATTATTTATAACTCAACATCCGTGGAAATCTTTCCGTTGGGCAACTCCTTGGATGTTACTCAGTTAATTTTGATTGTGTGTATATGGCTTACCCATCTTTGAGGATGTTGCCACAGTTCTTTGTTCTTAGAACTATACCATATTTTTATAACAGTCTTTATCATGAAGGTTTGATAGAATCTTTCCATATTTGTTTTTTGAAAAGTGTATCTCATGTGTAGAGCCAACCACTGTTGCCCAACCTCTCTGTCTGCCCTGCTGGAGTGTTATGTGAATAATAATACAAGAAATAAAAACAAGTGCCTCTGCAAGCAGGTGACTGGTGCACCTACTTCTTACTTAAGGAAATTTTTTTCATCAATAAATCCTCAGCAGCTCTTTAAAGTAATCTTGCTACAGGTTTTCATCGTCTCTTATAGAAATAGATCTTAAAACCCCTCCGTTACAGCTTAATTCTCTTTATTGTTTACAGTGGCCTGAGTTTCCCAGCTTGTTGATGATGATTTTAAAGGTCTCATCACATTAGCAGGTAGATTCGCTGAGTGAATGGGAGCATGTTCATGAGTAGGTTGTTTTGCTTAGTGGAAGAACAAAAGATGTGACGGCATCACAAATAACCAGCCAAAGAGAAAGGGGCTCTTTCCGTTTCTGAGATCTAAAGCCTTGTTTACGATAAATAACTGCATTTAAGGAGTAGTCAGGTGACTTTAAAATTCTGTATCACTAAACATTTCTGTTTATATCCAGTCTATCTTTATTAATCACCCAGCAGAATTACAAAAACCCTTGTTTTCTGGCCTTAGCTCAGCCTCAGAATACCTCGCAAACCTCGTTCCGCTTCTGTGTATCTCACCTTCCCCGTGTTTAAAACACAATGATAGTTCTTCGCTGACTGAGAGATACTTGTAGGGTTCATCACTGTCGCGTGGTTTTGATCGCCGTGACATAACACAATCAAAAACCATGCGAAAATTTAAAATTATGCAGCTTTTGGTAGAAGAGAACACTTGACCAAATGGAGAATGTCCCTGCTACGTGGCACTGGTATCCTATAACTAAAATACATATTTAAGTATAAAAAAGATAGAATGCAAACAGTATCTAAATCATTGATTAACACTTCTAGAAAGAAAATGAGTTTTTCTTTTAACTAATGACTGAAAAACTCTTAAACTGAAGAATGATTCACTTTAAAAGTCATGGTATAAAAATTCAAACAATAAATTCAACTATAAATGCAATTTTCAGTTGAAACTCCACATGTTTTTCTGCTGATCATGAAGAGAAACTGCTTCATGTGAATAGCAGTCAATAACAATAAACTTTTGCTTTATTTGCTCTTTAGTAGATCAACTGTAGTTTTCTTTTGTGTGTTTCACTTCTGGGTTTTGCGCTTTGCTTTTGCTTTTGCTATTGTTAACGGGAGTACAAAGAGTCCTTATTCGAGGGTCCGCATATGATAAAGCGATACACCAAATTACCACCACTGACTATATAAAATGTATTTTCTTCATGTGATATTGCAATTTGGGAAGGGAAATGACACAGGGACCACTGACTAAAAGCATAAAACCCACAGAATTCTAAAAGAATATTTTTTCTCGATGCTCAGAAGATGGCTATAGAATATTTTTTTGCCACTGAGGCATATTTGAGATGTGAGAAACATTAACAATGAGGAGGGCTTTAGGTCAGGATCACTCTGCATCGTAGATGGCATTATCTGCTGATTTAGCTGAGCTGAAAACTGCTGAAAAATAATCCTTTTTGTGCCCTTGTCAGTGGCTTTGGCCTAGAGTAATAGAAAATCAGCTTTACCTGAGTCAGATAATCATTACAAAATGAATTTTGTTCTTGACTCATAGAAATAATTGGGAGAAAAATATATTTGATAGGTGTGATGAATATTATTTTAAGGTAAAGCTTACTGAGATGTATGAAAGACTAAGTGCTGCTGGTAATTGAGCAACTCTATGCAACCGTAAATTAGCTGCTTGAATTGAAAATAGATGATTACCGAAAGCACTTTTTCCCCCTAGAAAACTTGCCGTTCTCCTTTTCCTTAGCATTCACAAGGGGCGTTCGGTTAATCGTAGCGAGGTCTCTCCCTTCGTGCTGCAGTAGCTGATTACCCAGCAGGAGGTGCCGTTCCAGCAGGGAAAGGCAGAATGGTGTTGGTCCTTCCCTGGGGAGGGACATCCTGTAAAAACACCAAGGTTGAGAACTGTCATATTCACAGCAGTAGGTGCATTTTCCTCAGAAATTAATGGAGCAAGCTGGGCAAAAATGTTTTTAAACTACATCTTCCCTAGAGTAAGATGCAAATTCAAAGCTCTTTTGAAGCATCGGAATGAAAGTTGAAGATAAGACTTTTTAGTTTTTGACATTGATGATATAGGCAACACTAGCTCTACGAATATTAAATTGAAATGGAGGATAAGTGGGGCAGATGTTATTCAAGCAGCTCCCAAATGCAGTCCTAACTATTTCAGAGCCAGTTTAACTAAGGTGCTTGTAATTACGGTTGTTATTGTTGCAGAATACCTGGCATAGATTTCCTTCCTGCACTTCTTTATTAATTGATTGACAATCCCAGATTTATTTATTTTTTCCTGAAACAAGAGGATTAAAAGTAATCTTGCCAACTAGGCTCCCATCCACCAAAAGAGGCTTTGGAAAAGAATTTTTCCAAATTTTTTTTTTTTCAGCGCCTAGCCTGTGTGCTGTTCCGCAGCGATCCCAGGCTGCTTTCTCCATTGTGGGCGAAGCAGCACGAAGCGACTGCGATCTGTTTGCAGAAAGATTTTACAGAAACGCTGAGCGCCTTGTTTGCTCTGCCCTCCTGAACAAAGGCACGAGAAGGGTCTGTTTATAATACACGGTTTCTACAGATTTCTTACCAACAGAGCAATATAAATCCTGTAAGGCCTGTACGACCCGGTCACAAGTTCCCTCTCCCAAGAGTTTTCGGCTTCTACAGTCCTGCCCTCTTTTCTTTGCTCCAGCTCAGGGTTGCTTTTTTGGCCTCGTTTGATTCCTGTGTTTATTACCGCTGGGTTATGAGAACATGAACAGCCAGACCTGAAATCCACCTAGCCTGACAGACTCTCTCTGTGAGGTCAGTACCAGAGACCTAGATAAGATTTGGGAAAAAACGAGAAGAAAGAGGAAAAGAAAAAGAAAAAAAGAAAAGAAAAGAAAATTTTCTCCATTAAATTCTTTTTAGTCTGCAGTAGTATCTAGTTCAAGGGCTTCCTGACCCAGCAGTGATATCTCTGTGTAAGAACGTTCCATTAAGCTTCCGCAGTCAGTCTTCATTCCTTCGCTAACCAACAGGCCCTGCTAACCCCGACTGGCAATCCGCTCCCGAAACCAGGATTAAAAACGTCACCGAAAATATGCAGAGACACAAATCTTGCAAGACTTTCTTTGGTTTTCATTTATGCAGATTTTTATTGCATTTGTCCAGTAATTACTATCAAGTAAATACTGTTACAGAGCCAAATCTGTAGTCAAACTAATGACCTTTAAAATCATTCTAGTGTACTCTATAAGTCATTAACGTTCATAAAATATTACCCCCAATTTTACTTGTCACCGTATCTGCAGGAACATTTCCATCTGTCTTTTGATTTAATGCATACACGTATCTGATAAAGCATAAATGAAGCTCTCAATATTAGATATATTTTTAAAATGGCTTTTATTTCCTCTTTCTGCTTGGTATACCTAATATATTTTCATATCCGTGAGTAAAACATAGTCTGATATTTCTAGACAATGGGGACAGCCTATGAGATGACAAATGTGAAAGGTGACATCAATTAGGAGTTCTGTGTCACCAAACAGTATATAAATACCGGTGTCATATCTCCAAAAGTCAAGTGACAAGGCCTTCATTGTTCTTTAATAGGACCCAGTTGTTCATGAACATATGGGAAGCTAGCTTATTAATAAAATTTTTCTTCCCTAGTCATCTTAATTCTGCCAGATTGTAAATTACGCAGCCAGAGTGA
The DNA here is from genome assembly GCA_009819605.1 of Sterna hirundo. Lineage (NCBI taxonomy): Eukaryota > Metazoa > Chordata > Aves > Charadriiformes > Laridae > Sterna > Sterna hirundo. The sequence goes on from CM020441.1 coordinate 4,660,007, forward strand.
ATCAGAGTTAACTCGCTATTTCCAGACATTCTGAGAGATTTGTTCTGTGAAGAAATTAACCCGGGAGGTTTCTAGCTTCTCTCCGGACATTTTCCTAGGTAAATACATTGCATACTTCCAGCGATGTGCTTAAAGACAAATATAATTTAAAACCCAGTGGGAATTAACAGGAGATTGATATGTTGAAACAGAAAGGATGTTAGTAGGCGGGAGATCTCAAGTCTCTAATCGGCCCACTCGCACGGGGGAGAGGGGGACAAGGCAAAACTCCAGGCGGAAAATTCCCGAGGTTCTGGCCTGCTGCATTTTGCAAGGCAGACCTGAGCCAAACTGTGCAGTCTGAGATAATTTCTTTTAAAACCTTCCAATTAATTCTCATTTCCATTGTAAAATAGACGATGTAGTAAAGCCCGCACACAGGTTAAATACGCGCATTTACACTGATTCTTACATAAGGGGGTAAAGCCTCCCTGACAGCAACGCCCTTTAATATATTGCGGTGTTTAAATTTAGATATTTGAGGCTCCCACTAGACAACAAGTTATTAAAACATCTGCCTTTCCATAAGCCATTCTGTTCTCTGCCATTCCACATGTCCTTTTCTACTTCACCAGGCAAAATTGCCCAATCTAAATTTCAGCTCAAGTGTTTGATGGCTTTCACGCTGAGCTCAAACTGTTAGTGCTTCCCTGAGAGAATAGAATTGAAACGGGATTTAATCTAAAATAACAAAATAGAATAAAGGTTTTACATATAAATAAGTAATGCCCTGTATATTTTTATGCACGCTTTTCTTTTTCTGGATTTTGCATGCGGCGAAGTTAAATGTTCAAATGCACAGATAACCCGAAGCTGACAGAAAAGAACGTCGGTGCGTGTTGCCTGTGTGCTCAATTAATGCCTATCCTAAAGTATATTTTAATTCGCATCCGTTTTGACTGTTACTACGAAATATATTGCAAAAATAGTATTTCTGTTGATGCCTTTGTCTCAGACTGCTGGCTGCTTGATTGCCTTTTTTCTTTTTAAACAGGGGTATTTTCAAGTAGCATTCCAAAGCCATTACAAGCCTGATGCCTGGTATTTTCAGTAATGATAGTTGGGGTTTTAGACGCTCGCTGTTCCTGGAAGATTCATATTTGGAGCTCGATATTTTTTCATAGAATGTGAACAATTCACTTTATAACAATAAAGCAAAATTATGAGCCACCTGTTAGCAATAGATATTTCAATATTTACTGATGGCGTACTAAATAAATTTTACTTTATTTAGTAAATTTTCCTAAAAGTAAAATATTTATGCAGTATAATACTATGGGATTGAGTCCCACTGCTAACTAAAATAATGTGCTTGATAAATGAAACAGAGCAGGGTCAAATCGTCGTCACTTACCTTGCTATTTTTTCCACATCGATATAAATGGCCATCGCAGCTTTTCAAGATAACAAAGGTTTTAGTTTTGTTATCGCCCCTGTAGCAATGAAGGCTGACATATACCTATATAGTGGGGGCAGCATAACCAGCGGGTTGAGGGAAGTGATTGTTCCTCTGTGTCCAGGACTTGTGTCGACTTCTGTCCCCCAGATGCAAGAGGCAACAACCACCTGAGGATGAGGTACAAGGGGAAGCTGAGGAAAGTGGGTTTGTTCAGCTTGCAGAAGAGAAGGCTAAGAGAGGATCTAATTACTGTTTTCAGCTATATTATAGAATCATAGAGTCGTCTAGGTTGGAAGGCACCTTTGGGATCATCAAGTCCAAGCGTTAACCCAACACTGCCAAAACCATCACTACACCACGTCCCTCAGCACCACGTCTACCCATCTTTTAAATACCTCCAAGGATGGCAACTCCACCATTTCCCAGGGCAGCCTTTTCCAATCCTTGGTAAACCTTTCGTGGTGGAGAACATGGAGACATATCTCAGAGGCATAGTAAAAGGACAAGAGGTAATGCTCAGCAGCAAAAGAAGTTCCAACAAATGTAAAGAATTTTTTTCCCCAGGCAGGAGGGGCTAAGCTGTGGAACAGGGCGCCTCAGATATTCAACACTGGACTGGACAAAGCCCTGGGAAATGTTTTATAACTTTGGAATAGGAAATCAGGCTAGATGACTTCCAGAGAGCCCTTCCAACCTCAACTATTCCGAGATTCTATTCTGTGATTCATCCCAGAAATAAATTGCTTAGAAAAGTCTTTGAAACCCAAAATTTTCGTACCGGGGTTCATGCCATTAAGAATGTCTTCAGTTACTTATTCCCCTTCTTAACTCCATGCTTCTGTTCTGCAGTCCACACAATATAAGCAATTTATCTTCATGCTATTCAGGCTGTACAGTTCTAATTGAATGATTTGACACCCAGGTATCATGGATGTCGTACAGTAATATGAGGGCAAACTTCAAACATTCCCTAAGGCAGTCATTTTTCCAGGTATTAAATATGGGCATAATTTTAGGAGAGCAAATATTTACGTACACCCTGTGTGACCTGATGACTGCGCGTATATAGGTCCAACCCGTTAACTGCTAAACTTATTACAATTATGTTTCCCTTATCACTCAGACAGGCGTGAGCTGAAACTTGTGTGTGCAGCAGCCAACCTTCCATTTAACTGGACGAATTACAGATCTGAACTTTGGAATGCCAAACAGCTATAACCTTAGGAAGAATAACAAAAGTCCAATTTTCAGTTTAATATCACTGTTACATAGGACAGGATAAAATGGTAAATTCTTCACCACGCAAAGTGGCAGAGCATTTTTCACAAGAGGCTGAGACTTGTTAACAAGCTGATCGTGAGCTGCCATTAAACTTCAAGCTGTGCAAGTTTAAAAAATTCAGATCTTAGCTAAAATTTGCTGTCTGAAAGAAGTCTCCCATTTCACCAGAAGACTGTTTTCAAAATCTTTTCTTTTACATTAAAACACTGATCGGTTGTCCAAGTACGAGCCTATAGCATGGCCATTTCATTAGTTGTTAGCTAATCACGCTGTTTAACCACACTTTTTTTTAATGGAAAACAAATTTTACAGAATACAAATATCTCAAAAGGACCACTGTGCCCCAGAAATGACTGTAACTTCCTAGCTTCACTTAAATTCCAGAATTAGGAATGTGAAGTCATTCGCAGTTTAGAGAGTAAAATCCAAGTCATGCCATCTATTACTTCTGTGAATTTGAACAGGTAGCCATTTATTTCATCGGTCATTAATATTTCTCGCTTAACCTTGTTCAAGCGGAGCCCCGTGAGGAGAGATGGTTCTCCTGGCCTTATGGAGTAAGCATGGGAGCCAGAGCAGCAGAATCCCAATGGGAATGTCTTCTGTCTGCTGGGGTCCAACATGAAGGTGGAAGCTGTTATGGAAAAGGACCCTTAAGAGACATGAAGGACAATTATAAAACTACTCCGCATCCATTCTACTGTATTTCCTACATCTAGCAATACACTACACATGCTGTAGGTGGTATAAAAATCCCATATTTTATAATCTGGAAAAGCATCATGAGTCATTTTTTCTTATCTACGTTGTGGCTTTTTGCAGCTTGGCCCATGCATTCCACTTGTGCAAAACTCCAGACTTCAGTGAAACATCATTTCCTTTGCCGTCAGTAATTTAACATTCCAGTGGGCTGGTAAGATGAGCACTTCGGAGAATGGTTTGATTTTCCTAATGTGAAATGTCGACATAGGGCAAATGTAGTAAATTACTTCCTACCTTTGGCTACCATGCTCAGCTGATGAAGCTGAGCTGAAGCATTATTACCTTTCTTGATGACATGAAGTCATTAAAACACTGCTCTGTGGTCTGAGATATAATTCTGACACTGGCAGGAAATAAGGGTTTCGGAAAGCGCGGTGCTGTCAGCTTGCGTATTATCAGACACACAGCGTGCGCCTGCAGACTTGCGGCGGGGCTCTTGAACTTTGTGAGGCATGAACAGATCGAAGACCCCATAAAATGGGTTCTGGAAAAAAAAAAAACAACCCACAACCCCATATCTGTACTAAAGAATCAGGTGGCGTAATTGTATTTCTGGTAGAAATTAGAATAATGGATATTATTCTTGAAAGAGGATTGTTATTTACCCCTTCGTTCCTTTCTAGTTTTGAGTGTGTTCTGCATCTGTCCAGCGCAAAATCACAAAAGTTGTCATTCATTCCCTTAATCTACGTCCTTTCCGAGCCTTCAGGACAATATTAATTCTTCTTTTCAATAGTCTTTTATTATTCTACTATCTCAGTTAAGTGTGTTAATGAAGACTAAAGTAAAAAATGAAACATTGCTTTCGTGAACTTTTTAAGAACATCTTAAGGCTACTAATACAATTTTTAGTGCTGTATATTGAAATAATGTAAGCAGGTGAGTAGAAAGCTCGTAATAATTGTATGTGTGACCCTCAATATAGGCCTTTTTTGATTTTCCTTTTCTCTGTAACCTAGCATATTGCCCATTTCCCCAATTTTAGTAATATCCTGTGGATACGGTGCTTGTTTGAAGCTGAATGAAAGTCCACAAACTCCCAATTATTTTCAATTTTGCACTTGCTTGATTGGAGTGCTATTGTCTGTAGTTTTTACGCTTTTTTTGAATCTTCAAAGTGCATGATTCATGCCTTGAAAACGGGTTGTTTTGTGTTTCCCAGCACTGCTTTTTTTTTTTTTTCATCCCTGCCAGTTATAACCTGATAACCTGATTTCATACTGTGCTTTAGCACAACAATACAGTCATCAAACTAAAGCAACGCAGTAAGTGGGCACATTAGCCATCATTTTACTTGATCACTTGGGAGAGATTAAATTTATTCATTTTCAGAACAGATAATGAAATATTTAAAACATGTTAGAGTAAACGGTGGCGGCATTTGGAAGTTCTGACATGCTTTTTGCCAAAGCAATATAGAATATACCACACATGTAAGACTTGTGCAGATGTTTGGGAAATTTCTCGTGGTTTTTTGTTTTTGTTTTTGTTTTTTTCCTTGGGCTCATTTGCATTTAGTTTATCTAAAGTGAAATCCATTCAATTTTATTGAACTGTAATTCTGGTAATTTACAATATTTACATGCTGTGGTTAGATTGAAATCAGTCCTTAATTCAAATTCAATCTAAATTTACAGCATAGTAATTAGGGCTTTGTAACTGACACTAGGGGCCTATTGATTTAATGAAAAACTTAACCTTACAGTAAGTGTTTAATTAGTTGCTGCAGTAGATTCTGCGCTGTCCTAAATTGTGGACTTTAGAGAATTAGGTACTAATTTAAATTACATTACTATATAAAGATCAGAACTATTTTTTAAGAGAGTGTGTAGCCCTACAGATGAATTAATTTCTCGGTCTTTGAAAAGGATAACAGAAAAAGGCAGTAATGAAAGCAGTTGCCTACCCTGCCTGAATTCAGGTAAAGCCATGCTAGGTATCCTGGAAATGGCTACCTACATTGGTAAAATACTGATTTAAAGAGTTTTTAAAAAAAAAAAAAAAAAAAAAAAGCCAGTGAGGTTTTCTTCACAGAAATTTTCCTCAGGAGATAAAACTTGACATAATATATATGACTACATATTGAAGATGTCTTCTTGAAGATGAAATAAAGAAAAAAATCTAACTATAAACCCCAATGTGTTTGTGTTCATAACTGAACGGAGATGTGACGGGAAATGAGTGTAAACATCCATTTTATACATAGAAAATGATATTTTCATTTACGAAATACTCAAATGTAGTAAGCAGATATTGTTTTTCTCCAATTGCATCAAATATCTCAGTCTAGATCACTCCTGTAAGTTTTCAGACTGTGAAAGAATGAATTACCAGTAACAGCAGGTGTTTCTTTCTTCCAGTTTCTCCCCTTTTTGTTCTCATGGCTTGGTACAGCGTGGACACCAAGTCGCAAACTGGAATTCTCCAGATCTGCCATTAACATTTTGGCTTGATGTATAGCCATTGGAACAAATTACGTTCATCAACAGGATGTCGTAGCACACTTACCTCAAAGCCCTTGAGATAGTTTATCCTTCTTTTACTGGTTAGTAAACCATCCCGGATGAGCAGTGGCATTACGGCTTGCTGCCTTGCTGCCCACGTGTATGTGTATGCCCCTGGTAAATATAAAGGATTTGGTAGTAGGTACTCCTAATAAGCCAATTTTTAGTGAGCCATAAATTTTGTATCTCTAGAGGATCATCTAGAAGGTCATCATGGATTTCGGTAATTATGATTCAACTTTATATTTGCCTGATCCACCCGGATTCGTCACCCGTTTGCACCCTACACTTGATTTTCTGGGGAAAGCAGAAGAGATCATTCGGACGAGCACTGCTATACTATCTTGCATATACTATCTTGCACATAGAGAACAAACTAAGGTTAAAGAAGGGCCCGTAAATTTGGCATTCCTTGGCTTTTTTTTAAGGAACCCTTAAAGGCCTTTTCTTAAGGGACTGGAGAATTTCCACACCCAAGAAACTGATCCAGTGATCCTGCTTCTTCATTCAATTCTCTTCTTAGTTCCTACAAGAAGATATGTTTGCTGGTACCACAGGCTCTGCCCAAGAACTGGGTGTTCAGGGGACAGGGAAGGTACAAAGAGACCATGTAAGGTGGACGTACCTGAAGATCAGGAGCTAGCCTAGATTCCCTTCCCTTCCCTTCCCTTCCCTTCCCTTCCCTTCCCTTCCCTTCCCTTCCCTTCCCTTCCCTTCCCTTCCCTTCCCTTCCCTTCCCTTCCCTTCCCTTCCCTTCCCTTCCCTTCCCTTCCCTTCCCTTCCCTTCCCTTCCCTTCCCTTCCCTTCCCTTCCCTTCCCTTCCCTTCCCTTCCCTTCCCTTCCCTTCCCTTCCCTTCCCTTCCCTTCCCTTCCCTTCCCTCACATGCAGTGAAATTCCATTAGGACCTAGCTCAATCAGTGGTGATGCTACAGGAGGTATTGCGGCAGGTATGAAAAAAGAACTGTGATAATTTGCAAAATGGTCTGTTTTCTGGGACAGAAAAAAGACAAGAGGGTAGGGAGGTGATCTGAGAGACGTATCCCCGCAGAAAGTCACACTTTTTTCTAACACTCAGTAACAAGACAATGATCAAATAAAACAACGAGTTTTTCTGAAGCGATGGTCTGAAATGTGTTTTATGATAATAAAGTGAAGCAAAGTAAATATAGCACTAGCTTAATAGCCACAGCACGGCCATGAAGTAGTCTACAGGTACGATCCTGAGGCACAGAGAGACAATATCTTTTTTTTCCCAGTTTCCCAGGCAGTCTGTGGCAACCTGAAGCATGTAACTCCTGATAACTAGCTGATTTCATAGAACGCAACGCAGTAGAAGAAATGAGGCTGGCAACAAGAGATGTAAAATCCCTATTTTTGTTCTCTTCCAGGAACTAGACTTCTCCATGATAAGACCTTTCAACAGTTCTGTTTGGACAACCTCTCTGCTGAGCTGCCATTGCGCTGAGCAAGGCCTGGTATGAAATTCAGTTTCAATATATTTCTGAAAATCATACTTATAGAATTCAACTAAACTCTGTGTGTTTTATTAAAACTTTTAATAATTTTATTTAATTTGAAAGATTTATTTTTTTTTTTCCCAAAAGTAACAGAATTTCCTTTTTGCTGTCCAACCTGTTTTTTTTTTTTTTAACCTGTCCAGGTCATTCCATGTTCCTAAGTCTGGACATAGTAATATTCCTATGTGAGATTTTTACACAAAAGGCATGAAACTGAGGAATCTGCTGATACGCTGTTGGGGTATTTTGTCTGTTCTAGTAGGGAGGGGAAAAATGTTTAATGTATCGTTGCCTTTTTTGCCTGCTGGTGAAGAAAAGCATAAATGAAACACAGGTACAAGAGAACAGGTATTGACCTGCCTCAATATTTATTGTCAAAATAAGTAATGCCTAATGTTACTTTATTCTTCTAATCAGCAAGTAGCCGTGAAAATACATGAAAACAATTGACTTCCCTGTAGTCATTGAGTAAAGCAAGAATAGAAAGGAGATGTTTTGGTCCCAGTCTTGGTCCTTATAGGCTAAGCTACAATGCTTCTCTTGATCTTTATTATTTTATGAATAAGTTTGCGCAATGTCACACCAAACACTTTCTGTGTTCAGAAATGATTAAAGGGCTTCTGCCTGAATTAGCGTCACAAGACACACATCGCCATCAGAAATAGTTCTCAAAGCTACAAGTCAATGTGCAGCTCATGGGGCAGGTCAAAATCACAACTGTAACACGCAGATTAGTTTCAAGTCTCGCTACTTCGTGGAAATGGTCATTTTTTTCAAAGAAAATAAAAGGAATACAGTACCAGAAGAATTTTAACCCGTCTCAAGTAGAGAGTTACATGTGAAAGAAGTGAAGGCAGGGAAGGGAAAGGAGGTACTGTGTCTGTAACCAGGTACACAAAACTGCAAAATAAAATAGGAAGAGATGAAGCAGCACTAGAGAAGTCCAAATAATGTCGTAAAACTTAAAGAATTCTGTACATGGAGACTAACATCCGAAAAGTCACCAGTTCCGTCTTTAAACATACTCTTATCTCGGACATGTTTTCCCAATATTAGTCATCTGTGATGTATTTTTTCGAGAAAAGAGAAACTTAGGCAGAAGGTATTTAAAGAGTCCCAGAACCACCCTCCACCTGCACTGCCTTTGCCAATGGTTACGAGTTTTGATGAGTCCGCAAAGCTTATCAGCAAAAGCAGCCTCATTAGGCAGGACGACAAACGTGATTTCAGCATGGAAACTTGCCATATTTCTCACTCTATCCTTGGTTTACCCTTTAGTAAGTTAAAACATAATGATGAAATTATTGTATGATATTGGGGATGACGCCTAGCAGTTTGAACCAGTAGACTCAGCGCATTCAACTTTTTTTTTGGTTTTCTTGCACAGAATGGCGCACTACCAACGCCTCCGTAGGCTGATCTGATTAATATTCCCAAGAAAAATAAGTTAACGTGAGGATTTCTGTGTCCTAATGATCCTTAACTTCTAGAATATGCTTTTTTAGGAAACTCTGGCAGTTCAAGGTAACTTTCACTAACCACAAGGTGCTCAAAATTTTGTTTCATTTTGGCAGATGGCCAAAGTGATAGTCTGGCTTTCAGGACAAGAGAGCGCAGAGGTTGTTTAAAGGCATTTTTTCGTTTCTTCAGTCTCCAGGTTTACTGGAATGGAGAATACAGCCACCTTTGTCAGGATACACACTAAATTCTTTTGGAAATGACAGATCATTTTGCCATTATGAAGTGCATAAACAGAGACACGAAGTGAAAATTAAATATATCCTTCTCGAGTTGTCAGTGCATTTCAAGTTATACGGTCACTCTGTAATGAAATTTCTGTCTATATGTAGCAGACCAAAAAAAAAGATTATTTGAGCCAGCAGAGGAAACGTTTGTGATTTCCCGCCTCGGAGGAAGCAAGATCCATGCCATGGCTCTCCATGAATTTCCACAATTCATGCCATGACAACATGCTCGGTGGTTTTGAGAGGTTGATCGCAGCCCAATACAGGTTGAAAGGAAGGGAAAAGGAATATTATGTGACATATAATAGAAACTAAAAATTGCTCAGAAACTAGCAAAACAACTTCTTCTTCCTAAAACAAAACAGTCCTGTTTCTTTTGGGATACTTTCAAGCATGTAATGCACGATTCAAAAAACCAGCAAGGAAAAGGAATGCACTCCAGTTGACAGCATTTTTCCCTTTGTGGTCTGATCATCAGGTTGCTCACTTCTTTTGGAAGACCGATTCAATTTCTTTCTCTTCCGGCTCGGAAGAGATCTGTTTAGATATCTACTCATTCCAGCTGAATACTCTGGCTCCAGAGTTTGCTGGTGCCAGTTGCTCTTGACCTTCAGCCCTTGCTCTTGTTCCTGCTGCTGAGGAGATGTAGACTGACGGCAGATGAGTGCCTTACCTCCTGCCTTGACTTTATGTCACTGAATGTATGCAGCTGTTCTATATAAAATTAAAATTAATTACATAATGTAATTAAATAAGCAGAACCAAAGAACCTCATCCCAAACCTACTGCGAAGTTTCAAGGTAGGTATGAGCAGCCACCAAAGCTATACTGAAGTCTGAGGTGAGACAGTGGGATTTATGCCATTCCTGTATTACTGGTGTACCGGGAGAGTTTCCTTGGTATTATCCAATTTATTTACAAACCCTAGACCTTGTAGGAACACCACACTATGGAAAGAATAAGGAAAAAATAACCCTTTTAGGCACTGCTGTGTTACAATTTTCAAAGCTTTTGGGTCACAGGGAACCTGAGATGCCAGCGCTGTTCACTTCAGCTTGGATTTGAGCTGGGTTTTAATAAATTTCAATCCAATTGTATTTGGAACTCTTCATGGAATGGAAGTACAGAAATTTAATATTGGGTTCTTCTTTTTTTTTTCCCAAAAAATTACTTTTTTTTCCGTTCTACCGTTTTGCAGTTTCCTAACAGGGTATTCTGCAGTAACCTTCATGTTCTAGCCTTCAAAAATATACCTGCTTATTACACGAGGTTGGGGGAATTTTATTTGTTGGGACTTAGAATCTTACTACTGTCTGTGAAGCAAAGTGCCCTTGATGTCGTATTGTTGGTGTTCTCAAGAACAATGCTCTGTGACTGGAGAAAGGATTTTTTTTTTCTTTTATAAATGGATCGTTTTGTTGTCATGAAATATCATTACAGTAACAAACACTATAATAAAACTAACATGCCCTCCTGCTACTGCCAGTCTTTCCCACAAAAGTACCCACCGGTGTGATAGGAGAATGAAAGCGAATGTGGTATGATAGGTTAAGAGAACAGGGGTATACGATTCCTGCCTTGTGATAGTTTTTCATCTATAATTAGGCAATTCTCTTTCTTTTCTAGCACACGAATTTTCCACTTGTATTTGCATGCAGCAAGTCAAAGACAAGGGGAGTGTAACAGTTTCTTTATCTTAAAACATAATAGATGCTTTCCCAACCTTACATTAAGTTAAATAGTATAAAGCTTTCTGCGAGATCATGGGATTTCTACTTCAGTGGCACCAGAAAGAAATGTGATCAAATGATAAGAGTGCTGTACCCTCCATTTTTAAATTTGTGCCGCTTCTGCCCAAGGCAGAATAAACATGCTTGAAAGTTCAGTTCACGTAATAGCAAAAAAGGTAGAAATATTGCACTGTACAGTTTATGCTAATAGTCAGCTGCTTTTGAGCATCTTTTGCATTCTCCATAAATTCCCACCAGATATATATACATTTATATGTACGTATAGTTATATATTCTCATACATTTCCAGTACCTTTGCTCTTACAATGGCAAAATGGCTAAAAAGACAGTGTAGTATTTAAAATTTAATGAATTTTTGTTCAGACAGTGCAATCCTAAGAACTTATTTTTACAATAAAACACTGCTGAAATCATTCCTCCCAAGGCACCACTAAAATACATTCTAGATATGCTTTTAATAAAGATGGTGTAAAAACCAATTAGTAATTTATTTTTATCCATTGTCTTTATGTCAAACATCCAAGATCCATGCAAAAGGATTTTTTTCTTGTTCTTTTATCAACTTTACTTCATCGGTATAATACCTTCTTGTATAATACTGGAGGAGGGTGGTGGAAATAATACGTAATAATTTTTGCCAACTTTAGACGGTTTAACTACTTCTCAACTTTATCTCACTTGTTTTGCTGGAGGTAAAGCTGGTTAAACTTTTGAAAACAACAACAGGATCTCTTCAGTAATCATGGAAGACATCTGTCTCACTTGAGTTTCTAAAGGTTCTTAAGCTAAAAGTCAGAGTAGTCAATAGTTCCCTGTTCAAGATTGTAATCCTCCTATTTGCAAATTATTTACACCAGCGTGGTGTAATATTAAGAGAAAAAAGAAAGCATCCAACTAAAACAATTTTAAGGAGTTAATAACAGGTCTAATGTCTTACCGTGATCTTTTCTGAAATGATTACTTTATTAAAGGGCCAACTATAACCACTTGTTGAAAGGGGACTGTATTTCGCAGAGATGAATAAGGACGTCACTAAATGGCAGAGCACTTGCACATCCTGAGGTTATCTCGTATATCCCTTGATAATTTTTTTCCATAAGTAAAGCTATTCGGACTTGAGGTCAGCTCCAGCCGAAAACCAGTTTTCCTACTGGCCGCGGAGAAGATAGGCGCATGCTCTCGTCCTTGAAGGCCAAGCAGCTGCGAGGGTCTCCTCCCTGCTTGGCTGACCATCCACACTCCGTAGGGCTCCTGGCCCACAGTGGCAGGAAACGTAATGGGATTACCTCTGCACAACAGAAAAACTTTTATTTTACTCATGTGTGGTGTTTGTCCGCCTTCCCGGTGTTCCGGCAAAACAACCTCTGCGCCTTTTTCTGGTATTTGGGAAGAGGGATTGCAAAGTGCACTGGGGTTTGTGGAGAGGAATAGGGAGAAGGAGGAGAACAAGTTGCTTGTAAAGAGGAAGGTAAGAAGGAAGATGTAGAAATCAGTGTAGTTTTACAGTAAAAGAGAGCAAGTAAGACCGGAGCTGGATGAGCTCAGTGAGGGTAACCAAGAAAGCCTGAATATTATAGACTAGAGTCAACTATTTTGGGAAAATTGCCCCGTTTGACAATATTGAAACTCCATCTTCATAAAAACTCGTTTTTGAAGAGGGAATAGGCTATTTTCATCATTACTTTGGAAAAGTTCCCTCTCCATTTGTGTTCTAATTGCATCTAGTAGTTGTTTGTACTGCCAAGAGAGCGCACTGTTCAAATCTGCGAAGAAATCTGGAACTGTTCATTTGGTCTCCAACGGGAAGAAACCTTGACAGCACTGTGTGCTGTACTTCATTATATAAAATCTGTGCGTTCTTTTTACTATTTATACTAGTTTTATGCTCTGCCACTGTTTCTTTGAAAACTTTTAAATACTGAAATATTGCCACAGACATACAGTGTAACTCCAGGCAAGTCATTTTTATCTCCTAGTGTCTTTCATCTGTTAAATGGGGATATTTCGACTTGCTTCTCCTTGCCGTTTGTCTTTCCTGTTTTCTGTATTCAGATTTGGTTTTTTAGCTCTTTGGGTTAGGAAGAGCGGCTGACTACAGAAAAGTGCCGTACACATAAAGTGGAGCCGTTTGTATTGTTGATAAGAGCTGGATGTTAACACATTGCAAATACCTAATAATTCTTTGGCGGTTTGTGGTTATATAAACAGTCTTTCCATAGTTCAAAATACATGGTGTTTTCTGGGTCTAATTAAGCAGAGACGAGACGCAAACAGCGGACCTAATGTTGAAAATACTTTGGGTTTTTATTGCATCTATGTGGATTTGAATCTCTGCATGCTGTGCCGGCTGTACACCTAAACTGGTTATTTGATGGTTCAGGTTAAGGTGCGGCAAAAATTTCATGAGCATAATCATAGTTGAAAAATGTTGTCTATGCGTGGCAGAATTCTTCTAGCAGCTGAGCCAGGAAGATTTCTGCCATTGAAGAATTCAATTTCTTCACCCACCTTTCTCCAAAGATATCAAAGCCAATATCTTTTTCATGTAAAATACTTTGCGCACTCCCAGAGGTATGCAATTCTTAAAACCTCACAGGTTTCTGATGAACATTCAGATAACAATAAGCTTGCTAAATTCATTTTATAATCTCATTAATCGGTGACCATCTTTCCATTTCAGTTTGGAGAATGGCTGAGAGTATCACCGTGCTGCATTGCGTACATATTATTATCAAGTTTTCTTGATTTCTTGATGTGAATAACTGTCAATATCTGTGAGGTTTTATATTTTTTACACATTTCATGTTTTGGGAAGATCAAAATTTGATCACTCAAGATTCTGAGAAGTCAGGGCATCTTTTCAATTATTAAGAGTCGAAGAGTAACGAAAGAGTAGAAAGTTTTGTAGAAATCCTTTCAGTACACATTGCTTGCCCATTTTTTGCACAAAATGAATCAAAAGTCCCATAAATCACAACTTTATTTATTACGCAGATCGTACTCATTTTCGGAGTGCTGTAAATCCTGCGTGTGGAAGATGTGCATCTGTAGCATATATTACGCCTGGAGCATGCTTCTGCTCCATCCCAAACCCTTTTCACATCTACATTGTAGAAATATTATCCTGTCACTCAGGCAAGAACTTTAAGCAAACTCATTAGCACACCAAATTTACGCCTGCACCAACGTTCGTCATCTGTTTGCAATGTAGGCGAGTCCAAGCCATCTGCACGCTGTAACCAGGGTGTCCCGTCTACCCTGGCAGTGAGATCGCAAAGCCAGCTCCAGGCAGGCCAGAAAGGACGCTGCTACAGAGGAACTGGGGGCTTCTAGCAACGGCGAGGACACACCACACAGGTCTACACATATCCTGTATTCTGGCAATGTCGAAGCCGGTTGGGAAGCAGTGTGAAAACACTTGCAGGATTAGGGATTTTAGCCCTCGATCCAGCCCACTTGGCACGATGTGGTTTACGCCGAGATAATGAGTCCTTCCAATTTCTTCTCTACGCCAGACTGTCTCCTTAGCTTTTTCCTCCCCCTCCAAGAACTAGTGAGACAATTCTTCTTCCTTCTTTCTCCTGTCCTTCCTTCTCTCCTATGAAGACAGGCTGAGAGAGATGGGGGGGTTCAGCCTGGAGAAGAGAAGGCTCCGCGGAGACCTTCCAGCCCCTTCCAGTCCCTAAAGGGGCTCCAGGAGAGATGGGGAGGGACTCTGGATCAGGGAGGAGAGTCACAGGATGAGGGGTAATGGTTTTAAACTGAAAGAGGGAAGATTGAGATGAGATCTGAGGAAGAAATTCTTTGCTGTGAGGGGGGTGAGCCCCTGGCCCAGGTTGCCCAGAGAAGCTGTGGCTGCCCCATCCCTGGAGGGGTTCAAGGCCAGGCTGGACGGGGCTTGGAGCAACCTGGGCTGGTGGGAGGTGTCCCTGCCCAGGGCAGGGGGTGGCACTGGATGATCTTTAAGGTCCCTTCCAGCCCAAACCATTCTATGATTCTATGATCCCTTCTTCATACCTGGTCCCAGAACAACCCTAACTGGTTAGTAAAGGATCCAACCATACCGAAGGTCACAGAATCACAGAATGATAGGGGTTGGAAGGGACCTCTGGAGATCATCTAGTCCAACCCCCCTGTCAGATGGGTTCACCTAGAGCAGGTTGCACAGGAGTGAGTCCAGGCAGGTTTTGAATATCTCCAGAGACGGAGACTCACTGGTCCTGTCCAGCTCTTACAGTGTTGGGCTACAACACTCTTGGTCTATTTAGTTTTCAGATGATGCAGCTGGTAAATTGTTAGCAATCTCTAGTGAGCTTATGCAAACTGCAGTTCCCAGAGATTAGTAACATGTCTAAATTTGTGTAGTTTTCAAAGGGTCAATGACAGAAATTCACTGGCACACCCCTTAAGATTTCAGTTGCTTACTTCATAAAATGGAAGGTGTCTGACAAACCTAATTATATGTATTGCTGATTAATGATTATATGAAACAAGGCTGTCTATTTTGTGGGGTTTGGGGAAGGATCTTTAACAATGGGAAAGTGCTAGCTTGTTGAAACGTTAAGTTCTTTCCTCAAAAGCCATTAAGAAAATGATGACTGAAAGTTTTGAACTACAGAGGACCAGAACAGTCACTGTTCGAATAAGGTAGTGCCAAATAGAATAACATATAGTTAGACCTCAAGACGTGTTCTTTACCTCCAGGATACTAATGACAAGTGATGAAGATTCAGCAATCATGCATTTCCATTTCCAGTGTGTTCATCATTCTGAATGTGTTAAAGAAAGTGAGGCAAGGCAAATACTTATTAACTTTAATCGGTACCGCATGGCCAGACACTCTTGATTTGCGGTTCTGATTGATGTGTCTATCTCCATTCTTAAAATAGTTTTATTCATGGGGCCTTCCTTGGCAATCAAGTCTCAGAAAAGTCTTGCATGTCAGCAGCAAGAGTCCAGGAGACACTATTTCTGTGAAGTAATTACAAGATTATTTCCTTTTTTTACGATATTCTGCATCCCTTGAGTTACTCAGTGCCACAAAAATGGTGTACTCTGTTGTATACTTTTAAATAATGTTCTCTAGCTTTCACCTAAAATACGAAAGAAAAATTAGAAACTTATTATGGGAAACATTAGTCGAAAATGTAAGAAGTGCATTTTAAGTATATCGCCCAGCAGATAGTGATATTGAGATAGGAAATTAAATCAGTGGGACCTCTTCTCTGTTTAATTATTTTTCAACCCAAGTAGGGCTGCTTGAAATGGTTTCTTATGTCACAGTTCTCAAAACTGACTAGTTCGAGGTATCAATTTGGAATTGGAGAAAACATCAATCTCGCATCTCTTGAAAATCAATGCAAGCGCTCTGAGACAACCAAAAATTAGTGGCACCAAAACTTTTTAGGCATTTTTCAGTGACTACATGCCCATTCTATGTGCTTTGATTTAGTTCACCTGTACTTTAAAACAAGAATAGTATTTACATATTGCTGTTGTTGTTACCTTTAGTAACTACATCTAGGGCATTGAAATACACATTTTTTTTGTTTTGTGCGCTGTTTTTAAGAGTGGCTAGCAAATTTCCCATAAGCGTGATGCCAGACACCATAGTCTTATATTCCTCTAATTTAAAGACATGACTAGAAAGATCCCTGGGTATACCATGCACAGGCCATAAGAAGCATTCAAAGTTCATCTTAGGAAATGGCTTGACATCAGGAACTCCTTTGGCCCACCTGAGAGTCCCTTAATTTCCTGGGAAAAAAGAACATCTGAAGATTGTGAGTGGATAGGTAGGGAAATAAGTCAGGAATTTTATAAATTATAATAATACTAATATTTTATTGCCCTGAAGGATTTTCCACTTTGGAGTATTTTATCTAGGACAAGCTTCTGAGTTGGAATCGTTGCACCACCCATGTATTAAACCTTCTCAGATTAACTGCTTGCATGTGATATGAAGAGGGATTTCTCAGCACCCCACAGTTCTTGGGAGCAGTGCTTGTATATAAGCAAAGGAGACTATTTCCATTGGCACAGCTACAGACATTTTCCATAGGCACAGCTGTAGTCATGGAGTGTGGGAAGAGCAAGGATAGATATAGCCAATTCCTGCTACAAAACTGAACTGGGTGGTAGCGACAGGACGAGGGGCAATGGTTTTAAACTAGAGCAGGGCAGGTTTAGGTTAGACATGAGGAAGAAGTTCTTTACACTGAGGGTGGTGAGACACTGGCCCAGGTTGCCCAGAGAGGGGGTGGAGGCCCCATCCCTGGAGACATCCAAGGCCAGGCTGGATGAGGCTCTGAGCAACCTGATCTAGTTGAAGATGTCCCTGCTGACTGCAGGGGGTTGGACTAGATGGCCTTGAGAGGTCCCTTCCAACCCAACACATTCTATGGTTCTGTGATTCTAACATGACAACTGATGGCCACAGTCCTTTTCATATAAGCCAAAGACGTTCACAGGCAATTTGTGGAGAACAGTAAACTGAAAATGCTCATAGGATGTGTGGCACTTGGAGGTTACTAAAGTTCTATTGTGTTCAGAGTTTATTGTCTTAGAACAAGTTGGTGCAGAGCTCCGGTACCATATGATCCCTTGGTCATTTTTTGTACGTTATATCGACATCCATAGTCATAGTAATTGTTATAAGAGCTTGTATAGAGCCATGTATAAACTGCGCTGGGGAAAAGACCCTTAACAAAAAGTGTGGTAGGCTGAAAAAAAGAAGTGAGAGAGTGAGAGAGAGAAACTATTTCAATTCAGGACATCAATTAACACTGATTTGCACTGGAGTGCATTTGAAAGTACATGCAATATTCACATGCCAAATGAATTCATTAAAGACCAGTGTGATTACAGTGAATGTCAAATGAATTAATAACAATGGGACCTTTAAGTGTTACCATTAATTTCACAGTGTGTTGCTGTTTTATACTTATGGGCTCTGAAGCTAAATGACACTCTACAGTTGCCCTAGTAGATTAATTGTGCATTAATAATCTATGGGTGGGCCAGCAATCTGGTGGGCACTTACATTTCATTGACACTTGGATACTAAAGATCATCTTAATTTCCAGTTTTCAGTCAGGAAAATCATTTTATCTCTAAAATAGGCTTGCACCATTTCTTCTGTATTTGATTAGAGTTCTTAAAGCAGCGTTAAGTTTTCATATTCTGGGTCCACATTCAAAGTTAAGCTTGAATAAAGAATTAAACCTTTCTTTGTGTTTTCCTTTCCCCCACCCCCCCCCGTATGTAGCTCTCTTTCTGGGAAATACGCCAGTGATTTCTGCTTGCTATTAGACATTCTGGTCTGTTCAAGGCATTTATTTTGCTGCCTAGTATTTAAGAAATTATCTCTGCAGGTCTGACTACCTCATTTTTCCTTTTTTTTTTTTTTTTTTGTTTTTGTTATGGTATTTAGGTCTGTTAACTTTCAGAGGCTACCATTGTTAGAAATGTATGTTTTCAGGCAGAGCTCAGAAAGTGCTTACCAGTTTATTTACCCAGTGTTTTTTCCTGCGAGGAATAGGGCTCAACTTAAGTGAGAGGTGAGAAAGAGAAACCCTTTTTCAAAGATTATTACCTAATAAGTTGCATATTTTTATTCCCAAGTATTGCACTCTTGTTAAAAATTTCATCTAACACACATACGTGAGTTTTTAATGTAGAGGAACTGATTCTATTGCCATTAGGTCTTTACCTTGTGAAAGAAAACTAGAATTAGCAAATTATTCTGTCTCTTTGTTTGTTACACGCTAATACTGTAAGCTCTTGCAAGCAAGTAGACCCCAGGAGCCATGTGGAGCTCCGTTGAAATTAAATGTCTGTCAATCTAGGTCAAGATTTGGAAAGAGAGACAGAGGCAGAAACATAAAGCAAAATTTTGTTACATCCAGAAGTTGCGAAGAAAAGTATGTTTGACCAAAATTTTGTCTCATTTTTCCAACTTCAGTCACTTCTTCCAATGTAAGACATTATCCTTCTTTAGAAACCTTGCCTGTTGTAAAGTTTTAGATCATCATTCCTGCAATGAAACTAAATACTATAGCGTTTGAGTCGGGACAGAGTTTGCAAAACAGCTGTAAAGGCAAATGTTGCTACGTACTTGACACATCTCTCTTTCTCTGCCAGCTACAAACATAAACATGTAGACAATTTGATTGTCTTATGGAGAACTGGAAAAATCTAAACCCAAGGCAATGTGACCTCGGTTAGTTTTTAGAGACTTTTTTTATTTATTTGCTTGCTTGTTTGTTTTTTTAAGCCAGCAAGTTAATTGATCTCAGATCAAGACCTGCTTAGGAATCGGATATCTGCATGCAAACCTCATTCTATTGGACATGACCCTTGTACAGATATCTCTTTTGGATACTCTTGTACAAAGGCAATTTAATCAGCCAATAATTCAGGTTTAAAGACTAAAATGTCACATTCCCACTTCACTTGTACGTTTTTAAGCAAGCCAGTGTGTGCAACAAGTGGTGTAAATGAAACAGGAGTGAGTATTATAGTAGGCTTCATGAAAATTTATTGTAACTCATTAAACTGCCAATAAGCCACTCCTAAAAAACACGTTTATAATATAAGTCATTAATCAAATTTACTAATTATCTAGGTATTGCATTTCTTTCTACCTCAATTTTATAAGCTGAGGCTCAAGCTCAGAGTATGTGCACATATAAACACTGAGATACTATATTTATGTCTTAACTGGAGTTGATAAATGTCCCATCAGTCACATATTTTGAATTTCATCCATTAAACATTCTCTTCACGTCAAGCTTCCCATGACACATACTTAAAGAAGAGACAGGAAATCACTTACGTGTCTATTGAGTTTAAAATTAGAGAAAATATTGTAATCCTGAAGCTGCTTCTAATTCTAGAAACGGTCCACCTGTTGAACACACTGGTTTGACTCAGAAACATTCCTAGCGTGTCCTAGCTCCTCCAAAATGGTGAGCAGATACTGCCAGTTTGTGACGGTATCACACAGAACACGCACACGCGTAGACACACATGCAGAGCTTGGCCTGCGTGTTCCGAGACTGCGTAGGTGGGGGTAGGAAAGTGAAGCCAGATCATCAATCAGAACTTTTTACATTTGAGGTGTTTATGATCTATACGTTGTTGTGATTTCCATTGTATAAATCAAATATTTAGCACATAATGACTGATAAATCGCAGGAGAAAACACAGAGTCCTATTTTGCGCTTGCTGAAATCAACTATACATTCATAAATTCCCTATTCTTCACCTGCTGATACCTTTTATGCTCCTAGATATTTACATTTGTGTTTGATTTAATGAATAGAGTTCGTCACTTGTTCCTGTTCCTTCCAGAAAAAATCAATAACAAAACATGCGTTACAATTTCCATGTTTTCCTCTGTGTGTACATATACAAATGGAAAGAATTCAAATGTATACATGAACTCTAATTTAACTTCAGATTTTATGAACACAGCTGTATACCTTTAATGAAAGAATAACAGCAGTCACAAGTAGGGAGAGAAAGAAGGAAGAGGTGTGGGAGCTCCTTCACTGCTCGAGTCAAGGAACAGGATGGGAGATCCCAGGCCAGACAGGAGCAGTGCCCCATCCACAGCCTTTTCTGGGCTGAAATGCAGCCCGTTACTGATAGGATCATAGGACTGTCTAGGTTGGAAGGGATCTTTCAGATCATCACGTCCAACCATCAGCCTAACTCTGACAAAAACATTCACTAACCCATGTCCCTCAGCACCACGTCTACATGTCTTTTAAATACCTCCAGGGATGGTGACTCCACCACTTCCCTGGGCAGCTTGTTCCAATGCTGGACAATCCTTTCAGTGAAGAAATTTTTCCTAATATCCATCCTAAACCTCCCTTCGCACAACTTGAGGCTGTTTCCTCTTGTCCCATCATCTGTTGCTTGGGAGAAGAGCCCGACCCCCCCTGGCTACCCCCTCCTTTCAGGGAGTTGCAGAGAGTGAGAAGGTCTCCCCTCAGCCCCCTTTTCTCCAGGCTGAACACCCCCAGCTCCCTCAGCCGCTCCTCACCAGACTTGTGCTCCAGAGCCCTCACCAGCTCCGTTGCCCTTCTCTGGACACGCTCCAGCACCTCGATGTCTTTTTTTTTTTGTGGTGAGGGGCCCAAAACTGGCCACAGCCCTCGAGGTGGGGCCTCACCAGTGCCGAGTACAGGGGGACCATCACTGCCCCAGTCCTGCTGGCCACACCATTCCTGATACAGGCCAGGATGCTGTTGGCCTTCTTGGCCACCTGGGCACACTGCTGGCTCATGTTTGTGATGCTCGTAAGCCCCCTCAGAAACAGCACCACTGTCAGCAGGGCTGCCCAGAAGGAGAGACGTTATTTTCTCCATAAAACAGATCTCCTGGTCCCTCGCCCAGCTTAAGGGAACCTGTCCTTACCTCCCTCTACCTTAGCAGCACTGCTTGAACTCTTGTTACGGAAAGAAGTATATTAGGCAAGATTTGTCGGTTGTGGTAAACTGACTGGTTTTATTAGACTCATTGATAAAACAGTCAACACAGGGAGTTAAAATACTGTACTTAGACCACACTTACTAGAAATGTAACAGTTATCAGGTATGAAACACACTTAAAAACTTTTCCTCAGAAAGACTATCATAGAGCAGCCGAATAAAAAATCCTGACACTTGGCAGTTGTCATTTTGGGTAATCTAAGCGTTCAAAATTGGTACTGAGAACCTCAGGCGGTGCTTTTGTTTGTATGACGTGATCGTTATAGGACTTCATTGAAAAACCCATCATTTTGACCATCCCGGACACTGCTCCAGAGCTCTCCATTCATAAGACAGTGTCACCAGTTCTCCCATAGAAGTTGAGTGGAAGCAATAAAAGCCTTTATTAATCTTATTATTAAATATAGTATCTACTATGAGCGTTTTCTTGATGAATTACAAATCTATTCATAGTGCCTCCGGCCTAATTTTGTGGTAGCTGTCTGATGGATTTCACTTCACTTGGCAAAGCTCGTTCGTCTCGGTAGAGGAATCTGAAAGTCCAGTCTCTGGGCTGTCCGTATGGTGTTTCATGTATCTGTTAAATAGAAATGGGTTTCCCCTTGCCACAGAGATGCAGGATAATGTTTTGATGGGAAGGGGTTGGGGAAATGAGTTTTTCACCCATTCTATCATTTCTTGTCACTTTTTTTTTTTAACATTTGGATACCGTCCGCCTCCAGCCTCCCTGTTCATTAGCAACAGCTCTGTGCCCACACGGTCCCTGCACCGCTGACAGGGTGACAGGCTCTTTGAAAACTAAATATCGCTCAGTACTTACTGAGAATACTGGAAGCAGTAGCAACTATCTCTTCCTCTGCAGCTGAGAGCAGTGGGAGAGTTCAGCATACCCACATTGAAGGCAAGCAGTGCAGAAGTACATTGCCAGTTTTGCCCTTAAAACTCAGCATGGTCTTTTCTACTTGTCTTCTGCTCCTTCTCCTCTGGCAGGTCAGCTACGTCAGGCTCCCTGTCCTCTTTCACAAACTAAGGACCTAGCAAGTGAAATATCCAAAGTATAATTAATGAGCAAACCTAGTATCTGGTTAAGGGGTTTCCTCTGATGTTAGCAATTCGTAGCTCAGTAGCATCATCTAGATAGTTAGCGAAGATCTCAGTTTGGGTTCACCTATTCATGAGGTTTTTCACTTTTGAAGAATCATAGAATGGTTTGGGTTGGAAGGGACCTTAAAGATCATCCAGTCCCACCCCCCTGCCCTGGGTAGGGACACCTCCCACCAGCCCAGGTTGCTCCAAGCCCTGTCCAATGTGGCCTTGAACCCCTCCAGGGATGGGGCAGCCACAGCTTCTCTGGGCAACCTGGGCCAGGGGCTCACCACCATTATAGTGAAAAATTTCTTCCTGATACCTAATCTAAATCTGCTTTCTTCCAGTTTGAAGGCATTACCCCTTGTTCTATCACTCCATGCCCTTGTAAAAAATCCCTCTCCAGCGTTCTTGTACACCCCCTTTGGGGACTGGAAGGGGCTCTAAGGTCTCCCTGGAGCCTTCTCTTCTCCAGGCTGAACCCCCCCAACTCTCTCAGCCTGTCCTCGCAGCAGAGGGGCTCCAGCCCTCACAGCATCTTCGTGGCTTCCTCTGGACCCGCTCCAACATGTCCAGGTCCTTCTTGTTGCTGAGGGCTCCACAGCTGGACACGGCACTGGAGGTGGTGTCTCCCCAGAGCAGGGCAGAGGGGCAGAATCCCCCCCTCGCCCTGCTGCCCACGCTGCTGGGGATGCACAAGATCAGCTGCATCCTCTGTACAGAAGTATAACCAATATATACATTGCATAATCTAACTTCCCTGGGGATGGGGGGGGGTGGTGTTCCAATAAAAAAAATACTGGATCAGAAGTATGTGTATACCCTGATTGGGGAGCTCAGAAGTACTCTCTGAAGTCACTAATTTTAGGCAAAGTTTTAGTTGTGAATGCTTTTTTGACAGAGGGAAGGATGCAGTGCTGTAGAATCTTTCAGAGTTCTGGCCGTGAATCATTATTCTTTCTGCATGCAACATGCTCGTTAAAGTGAAAGAAAAAGAAGAAAAAGAGCTTCTCCTCCCTTGCAGCCAAGAATATCACCCAAAAAAAAAATTAAGTCAGAAGTTTGGGGTTTTTTTTCTTTTTTTTCCTACGTCACCATTTTTCATTTTCTTTTTTGTAGTAAAATCTTCAATCAATGTTTACTACTTCGAGTTTTCCCTTCACTGCTCCTTAACTTGCAAGAGATAAGACTTCCATTGAGTTAAATAGTAAGAAAAACATAAATAGAAGCAAATCTTGGCCCAGGATACTGGGAAAAGGTGATAAAATTACTTGAAACACCACCAAGTTCAAAATATTATTTTTTTAAGAGTTTCAAGAAGAATTGGGAAAATCCTGTGTTAAACTTTCTAGCTTGAGCTCTGTGAGATTTTTCAGCACATTGAATGACTAGATCCGCGCGGAATGGGTAAACACAGCAGTGCGCGTATGTTTTTTGTCTTAATTCAAAATAAAAACAGTCCTCAGTCATTGGGAGGAGGAAGCAGATTAGCATCAATTCTTCTGCTTAAGAAAGTAGGATACACAGAAGAAGCTTGCAGTTTTTATTTTTAAGGGGCTGAGTGAGCTAGAGGAAGAGGAACCCAAACAGGAGAAACTTCCATCTCTTACAGTCACAAGAAGAGCCACGTGCAGCTCTGTCGGATCTGGATACTCACCAGGGATCTCACTGGCTCAATGCATCAAGAAGAAATGTCTGTCAAGCTCCTACAAGCTTTGCTTTCCCAAACAACTGCTATATGTCAGAACTAACGGCATAAAGAAAGTACGAATCAAGCCCCAACATCGTGAGATTTAAAGACGTTTGTAGATTTTATTTTAAAAAAAAAAAAAAAGTTTCCATTAAATCTTTTCATTTCCTCGGTTTCCCAGGCAGGTCACAACAACAGCAGAGTGCTCGGTAATGCAAAATTAATCCTTTGGTCTTTTGGTTTGGTGTTATTTTGCCACCAAGGGGAAGTTCAGGTCAGATTCTGATGAACCAGGCCCCTGTCTCCTGGCTGGGCAGGCGTTAAGCGGGATGACACAGGGCTCCGCGCAGCCCCGGTGCATCCTTACTGCCCGTGTTGACCCCAATAACAAAAGCGGTTCCCTGCCTGCTGCAAAGCCAGTGCCATCATTAAAAAGGGACTTAAACAAGCTGCCTCCCTCTCTCTCTCTCTCTCTTCTCTGAACGTCTTAGCAATATAACCCTAACAGTTCCTTGGGATTGCTTTCAGCTGAGAAGAGAAGGCTCCGGGGAGACCTTAGAGCCCCTTCCAGTACCTGAAGGGGGCCTACAGGAAAGCCGGGGAGGGGCTGTTTGCAAGGGCATGTAGCGACAGGACGAGGGGCAATGGTTTAAACTAGAGCAGGGCAGGTTTAGATTAGCCATGAGGAAGAAGTTCTTTACACTGAGGGTGGTGAGACACTGGCCCAGGTTGCCCAGAGAGGGGGTGGAGGCCCCATCCCTGGAGACATTCAAGGCCAGGCTGGATGAGGCTCTGAGCGACCTGATCTAGTTGCAGATGTCCCTGCTGACTGCAGGGGGTTGGACTAGATGGCCTTTAAAGGTCCCTTCCAACCCAACACAGTCTATGGTTCTGTGATTCTATGATTCTGTGATTCTATGATTCACCCCTTAGGCTTCCAGACTTCAGTTCCCACAGACGTCAGCTACACCCCTTGCGCCATCCAGGCAACCCATAATCCGCACAGAAGCACTGTGTTAAGTGGTTAAATTAATAAATAACAGGCGGTGGGCCTGGAGCCAAAAACACTCTCCCCTTGCACCAGTGAGAAAGGTAATCGGAAAAGGAAGCTCGTGCTCTGATGCTGCTACTCTACTGCTAACGAAAAAGGTGAAGGCAGCGAGCTCGGCGTGTTTGTCATCTAATGTTACATCACAGCCGCTCACGATGTGGCGTTAAATACGTCTGAAATCCCCTTATTTTTCTGAGCCTATTTACCAGTGCCGCCCAACACAGATGGAACCCTTTCTTCCCGCACATATTAATTCATTTGTTATTTATGCACTCCTGATCTTTGTGACATTTTGTCCTTTGGCCTGCTACCAAGTCATTTTTTATACATGTTCTGAGAAAAGGTGGCCCTCGCCCTGCAGTGAGCCTCGCAAATCCCTGACGCACACATATGCATTTTTTATTGTTCTCACATGTTGCTTAACAGTCTGCGTGATTCCTGCTTTACAGCGCAGCAGATGGGTTCCTGCATCGCGCTGAAACAGATGAGATGTTCAAATCGATTGTTTTATCAACAATCAGTTGTAGATAAAAATCATTTTAATGAGAGAAATTAATGGTGTTTGCAAACATGATGTTAATTAAAGAACATAGCTTGGGCTTTTTTCCCTCCTTTTTTCCCCCTGCACACAATTTTTGTTACCCATGACATCTTTCATTATTGACTCATGCCCCAAAGAAAAGGCGATTAAAATCTGCTTTTGTTTGATGTAGCTTTTATTGAAGAAAGAAATAGATCTTTCTGAAGCTTCCTGGTGAGATGAAAGTCTAATTATCTCCACAAATGAAAGGAAAAGCTTTAATTAGGCCTGTGCTGAATCTGCGCACTGTGAATTTGTGCATTGTGATGGATGGAGCCCACATCTCCTCGGTGACTGCCGTTGAAATAATGAAGCGGGAGAAGAGGTACCGGGCTCCCGTGATGGAGCTGGCAGAGCAGACCTGGAGGTACACCTGTGTTGGGAGAGCCTGCCCAGAGCAGCTGCCACGGGCCACGCTTCTGTGCGGTGCAGTTGGCTGTTTTACAGCCTCCTCCTGAGCTTTGATCTCTTTTCAGGCAGCAGGGGTCCTAACAAATCAAGCTTTTCATGTTTCACTCAGTTTCACTCTCTTTTGCTTCGCCATTCACACCCGAACTCCAAAGAGGACGGATAAAATATTGTCTTTTTCTGAAGCAATTAATGATCAGCGGCGGACATGACTGAAGTGGGCATTTTGCCTTTTGCGAGGTGTTTGGAAGTTGACTGGGGGGTGAAGGCTGCGAAAGAATCGGGCATGGCGTTGCTTTATTTTGCCGTTTAATGAAGGTCCCGATTTATGTTTTTTCACAACCTTTGTGCATAACGCTTCTTCTTTTTTTTTTTTTTGCGATGCAGTAGTGTCTACCCAGTTCGGAAAGGTGACATTCTAGGGTAGTGTTCGCCTGCTAATGGCCCCCAGGGAGAAATCGGAATTATGACAAATAATGCACCACCCCAGATTTTATAACATTTCTAATCTATTTTTACCATGTTGCATGCCGCTTACTCTGTCTTCGCGTAGTCCACCTGATACCAGGAAGGTCAAACCGCTGCTTATTCACATCACTTGCAGCCAGCGTATTCTTCGGTGGGAGTCATAAAGCACCTTTGACATCAAGGGCAGTCAAGGAGATTACCTCCACACCTTTCTGGGCAGGACAGAAGAAGAACCAGGGAAGAAGTAATTGCAGCCAAAGTTAAATCAGCATCAGCAATCTAATCTTTGATTCGGTCTGTCGGTATATTCCGTGTTGCTTAGAATGTATTGCTTTAATCGCGTACGGGTCTCTGGAAATGAGGGGCTTAGCACACAACTGGAAACATGCAGAAATAGAAGGATGTGGGATAAACGGGAACGCATCCCCTGTTGATCTGTTTATTTAAGGAAAAGAGGCAGCTGAAAAAAAACACAGCCGTGCCGTCTTTCAAAGCAAACGTTCTGGGAAGTCTTATTGTAGGTAAATATACAGCAGCTATAAAGCCTGAAATTGGTGAAAGCAAATGATGCTGGTTCCGAGTAATTCCACAAAGCGATAATACGGATTTTAATTCCGTCTGTGGGAAACAAATCTCAGCGTTACAGTTCCCCTTACAAACACAGCTTTATCTCCTGCTATTCTAAAATTTTATACATCAACAAGTTACTCGCAAGCTGAAATCTTCCTGTGTGTATTTTGTCATTTGTTTTGAGACCTTTAAGGTACCTGGCACTTTTCTTAGTCTAAAATACTTGGATTTGTTCTTTCTGCTCTCCTCCCACCCGCTCCATTTCACAGTGCCTTTGTGTAGATCTGTCTCCTTTGTTTATGCCTTTGTAAGTGTCTCCCTAGTGCTAGTACCGAGTTCACAGAGCTGAAGTCAAAAAACCTGCCTTATACGATATTCTAATCCTTAGGCCATCAAGTGCCGACACCCAGGTCTGGTGCCCTAGAATTACAGGGGGGATGATGGTGGATGTGTAAGGGTCCCAAAGCTCAATATAGGAGAAAAAAAGCCGGAGGGGGGGAATGCTGGAACACCGGAGCGCGGGTCTGAGATAGGGGCACAGCCAGGGGGGAAATGAGGAGGCAGTGGAATTCTTGTTCGACTGCTGTGCAGAGATGAGGAGCAGATAGTAAATTAGGAACGAGCACTGCGAGAACACATCTGAATCAGACCCTCCAATTAACTGTCCTCTTCCCTTCTTTCAAGTTTTATTTCCTTTTAACCTTTTATTTTATTCTTTTGATCTCAGCATCTTTTTCTTCTTGTTCAAGTGAAGAGCAGTGGTGCAATAATTTTTGTCGAGGAGGTGCCTTTATTGTCAGCTTCTGTTTCCAAGCATAGCGAGTGATGAACAAAAACTGGAAATATTCATGTGTGCCATCACTCAGAATATGAGTCTGACCAAAATTTGAGACCTGGGACAATTTAAAATAAAAGCTGTTCTTCCTCTGTTTGTCACAGAGGCGCCTCTATTGCTCCTTAGCTGTTGAGAATCTCAGCAGAAGATTTTACGGGAGGCTTTGTGTGTGTCTTAGAGTCATAGAATGGTTTGGGTTGGAAGGGACCTTAAAGATCATCTAGTTCCATGCACAAATACATGCACAAATATATAGAGAGCAATGGAAGTTTATGAAAGAAAATACTGTCCGAAGCAGGAACAGCAGTATTTAGCTGTTATATGCTGGAAAACGGAAAAAACTGGCCATTACCGTGTAAAGACCCTTGCAACTTTCTCCTACACGCCTCCTATTTGGGCTGAGTCCAAATTGCTGCATGACTATCTCTGAGAGCTTGGGGATGGGCAGAAAAATCCCCGTGAAGGGCTATTGCGCAGGCGTATGAACGCATGAGAATCCTGTAATGCACTCCAGCATTCGTAACGTTAGTATAGTTTCTGTATATCCCCCATGGAAAGCTCCAGCAGCTCGGTCCTTCTCCAAAGTAAGAGCCACCCCAGCCCTGTGAACTACCTTGAGGAGCTAAATCGCTGCCAATCTTGTCAGCATTAAGAGGACTATCGTCTTTGTTCTGAGTCACCCCTCTCTACCCTTCCAGAGGACTGTAGAAAGAAAAATACATTATAGAGGTATCCTTCCTGTTGAATCATACGATAGGTTGGGTTGGAAGGGACCTTTAAAGGCCATCTAGTCCAACCCCTCCCTGAATCTTCAACTAGATCAGGTTGCTCAGAGCCCCAACCAGGGATGGGGGGTCTACCACCACTCTGGGCAACTAGTGGCCGGAGAGGCAGGCAAGCCTGTCTTCCGCAAAGGCTTGAAGAGC
Organism: Sterna hirundo; assembly: GCA_009819605.1. Taxonomy (NCBI): domain Eukaryota; kingdom Metazoa; phylum Chordata; class Aves; order Charadriiformes; family Laridae; genus Sterna; species Sterna hirundo. Next base: position 4,689,122 of record CM020441.1, read on the forward strand.
TGTGAATTCCCATGATGAGGCATGCAGAACACATGAGGTTTGGGCTTGTGGGGGGATTTTTTTCCGCGAACGTGACTGGCTGGCTGGTGCGTGCTAAGACACACACACGGAACTCTGAAATGATTCAATGTTTATGATAGTGAAGTTTCCGGATTGGGATAAACACAGACATGCTCACTTCACTGTGAGCACTTGCTAATTTTTGGTTCTGGAATATCTAAGTGGGTATTTGTCCTTCCACCTGTGTTTTACAGAATCACAGACCGGTTGAGGTTGGAAGGAACCTTTGGAGGTCATCTTGTCCAAACCTCTGCTCAAGCAGGATTACCTAGAGCGGTTTGCCCAGGACTATGTCCAGCTGGCTTTTAAATAACTCCAAATATGGAGACCCCACAACTTCTCTGGGTACCCTGTTCCAGTAGTCAGTCACTCTCACAGTAAAAAAATGTTTCCTTACGTTCAGACGGAGCGTCCCATGTTTCAGTCTGTGCCCATTGCCTCTTCCCCTGTCACTGAGAAAGAGCTTGGCTCCAGCGTTGTACCCTTGCTTCAGATATGTATATACATTGATGAGGTCCCCCCCCGGGAGCCTTCTCTTCTCTCAGCCCTTCCTCATATGAGAAATCTTCTAGTCCCTTAATCGTCTTTGTGTCCTTTCTTTGGATTCAGTCCAGTATATCCATGTCTCTCTTGTACTAAGGAGTCCGGAACCGAACACAGTACTCCAAGTGTGGTCTCAGCAGTGCCACCTCACTGTCTGCTCATCCAGCTCGCACATCACGGGGACTGGGGAAGCAAAGTCACTCCCATTTTAAGAGAAGATCAGGTTTGTGACCACCTGAGGAACCTGAACGTGCATCAGGTCTATGGGACCTGATGAGACGCATTCCAGAGTACTGAGGGAATTCGCTGACGTAGTTGACAAGCCACTTTCTGTGATGTTTGAAAAGTCATGCAAGTCAGGTGAAGTCCCTGGTGACTGGAAAAAGGGAAACATTGCACCCATTTTTAAAAAGGGTAGAAAGAAGGACTCTGGGAACTACCAACCTGTCAGCCTCACCTCTGTGCCTGGGAAGGTCATGGAACAGAACCTCCTAGAAGCTATGCTAAGGCACATGGACTTTTTAGCAGGGCCTGTTGCGATAGGACAAGGGATGATGGTTTTAAACTAAAATATAGATTTAGACTAGATATAAGGAAGAAATTTTTTACACTGAGGGTGGTGAGACACTGGCACTGGTTGCCCAGAGAAGTGGTAGATGCCCCATCCCTGGGTGGGGCTCTGAGCAACCTGATCTAGTCGAAGATGTCCCTGCTCATGGCAGGGGGTTGGACTAGATGGCCTTTAAAAGTCCCTTCCAATGCAACCTATTCTATGATTCAACAGCTTTTCTATGTGGATCTGACAGGAGAAAGTGTTGAAAGCCTTACTAAAGTCTAGGTAGACAATATCCACTGCTCTCTGCTCATCTACCAGGCCAGTCATTTCATCATAGTGAGTTACCAAGTTGGTCAAGCATGACTTCCCCTTGGTGAAGCCTTGATGACTAATCCTGATGATAATCTTGTCATTCATGAGCCTGGGAGTGGTTTCCAGGATTAGCTGCTCAATTTTCTCCTCAGGGACTGAGGTGAACCTAATTCACCTGTAGTTCCCTGGGTCCTCCTTCTTACCCTTCTTGAAGATAGGAGGGACATTTATTTTCCTTCAGTCTTCAGCACTCCTCCTAATCTCCGTGATTGATCAAAGATTATTGTGAGTGGTCTCGCAACGACATCTGCCAGCTCCCTCAGCACTCATGGGTGCATCCCATCAAGGCCCCCATCCGGTTTGCTTAACTTTTGCCTGACCTGATCTTCTTCCACCAAGGGTACATCTTCCTTGCTCCAGATTTTCCCACTGGTCTCTGGGACCTAGGATTCCTGAAGGATGTTCTTGTTTGTAAGGACTGAGCGAAGGAAGCCGTTCCACACCTCAGCCTCTTCCATGCGCTGCGTAACCTTGAGCAGTGTGTTACACTTAGGCTTCCTTTTGTCCCCTATATACTTATAGAAGCCCTTCGTGTTGTCTTTGACATCCCTGGCCACATTCAATTCCATTCGGAATTACTAAATACTACGAAGACCATATATGTTAGGAAATCATATGGAATGACTTACGTGGAGTAATTTTTTTTAGTGGAGTGAAGAGAAAACAATGAAACATAACCAAGGTTGTAAAACACATGTTGGTGCTTTTACGAGTGAGGGGCAGGGACAGTTCTGATCTTAGGGACATCAAACTGAAGTGTTGACGATTGCCACAACTTCCGTGAAACCAAGTGGATATTGTAGAAACTGTAGCATTTTGAAATGTCCCTGATCTGATTACTATAAGATTAAAAAAATTGCAAAGGAATACAGCAGTTTTTCTTTACTTCTCCAGCAAAATATAATATTCTCTGAATATTACATTACAGACAAGTCTGTATTCTGGAGTTTGTAAGTCTCTATTAATATATTATATAAATAATTTAGGACATATTTAGTTGTAGGATATATTTAGTTGTAAGAGTTCCAGCGCGAGATGGAATGCTACGAAGCTGTTCCTTTCATGCTGAAAGAAAGAATTTAAAACAAAGCCAAATTCTCTGTGTATTCATCTTTCAGGTTGTTGTCCCACTTACACTTCATGCTGTGGCGTTTTCCAGGTTGCCACACAGGTAGGCATGTAAAAGTACGGCTCCAGAACCGTCAAGATGTAAAGGTGTTGTTGAGCTAAATCTAAGCAGTAGGAAACACACCATATTGAAGTTTCTAGAGATTTTGTACTTCTGATAGTCACACTTCAAAGCGCTCCTAGTTCAGGGTTTTCTAAAGAAGCAGAAGGTACCCAATCTGGAATGAAAATGACTCCTTACTGAGTTCCAAATAAATGCTGTAGATGTTCACCTCACATTACCCTGATATTTTGGCTCTATTGTCAACATTCCAACATGCTGCTGTGCTTGATCTTCTACTTGGTGTGGAATTAGGCCAACTATTTTTTTTTTTTTAGTTCGTATTGTCATTACACAAGTACGTTTGGAGCTCAATAAAAAGCAGGATAACTCTGTATCAGACAGCCATAAAACTGTTCCAACTAAAAGTATTATCTTTATTAAGAAGACAAAGTAAGGACGTAGTTTCTTCACTGTACCATTCATACAGTGAAAGAAAACCTTTAACCAGTTGTCATTGTTCTCACAAGGCTAACAGCTTTCATAGGCCTTGAAGTCTTGGTGTTCAAAAGTTCACTCAAGTCCCAGTGTATGTAGGATTTGAAAACAAATTTTGAAGTCAATCCCAAGTTCCATTTTCTTGGGAAAAATCATTGCCTCCCAAATCCAAAAACACTGCCTGGGGATCTCCCATTTGTTATTAATATTTTATATAGCCCTTTTTTTCTTTCAGCTATGTATTTTATCACAAATGATTTTTGGATAAGAAAGAATACCTAATACAGAACACTCCCCTGTCCCACTAGTTTCAGCAGTCTTTAGGATGGAACAGATACAACCCACATCATTCCTCGTGGCACTGTGATATTACAGAGAACCGGTTTCTTTCTCACAACCACCAGCTGCTGCAGAGAGCTGAAGGGCTTCTCAGAATCCCTTAGCCTTATGTTTCCTTATCTGCAGTTCAGTTTCATGCCTGATTTCCCAGAATTTGCTTAACATTTTCAGAAGGACGTCATTCACCCACTAGTTGTAGCTGGATTTGGATTCATAACTCTTCTGAAAAGTGAAAGTGATATGATTCTCCATGCCCACCAACGCATGATATTGTCAGATGATAAATATTCTTCTCATCAAAATACGATGGAAGAACTGAGTCCTCCCATCCACCAGAAAGCTCTGAACCAAATTAAGGACGAACATTCTGGGTGCTCTTTCACAACGATAAAAAATGGGACCAGCCATCTGGCACCTCTTGAGGCTCTTTACACACGGAGAATTTTTGCTGGAGAAAGCATAGCTGTCCTCTGAAGTCTTCTAAGGATCTGCTTGGGGTTTTTTGTCGTGGGGGTATTTTGTTTTGTTGGGTTTTTTAAATGGATTTGTACTATATCTCTGTATTTTAGATGAGCGGCCTTATTCTGAATGCCAGCAGAAATTTATTGGAGGCTTCTACTTTACAAGATCCTTAATGCCTCGCCGAGGAACCGGCTCCACATTACAGGGAGGCATTCGGCAAGGGCTGTTGCACTCATTATTGCCTCCCCAGTTGCAGCTGGTATGGGTATGGACTAGGATCATGCTGGGATCGCTCGGCATCTGCCCTGTGCTGGGAATGGTTGTTCTCTCTTTGTGTGAGGCACCAGCTTTCACCTCTTGTATCCAGCAAGAAGTGATTAGTGGTAATCTCTGGGTTCATGTTCAGCTGTGAATTAAGAATTCAGTGGGAGCCAGTGCTTCGTTCAAGGGGATGTCGTAGGAAGATAAAAACTACTGCTGTCTACAGGGTTTGAAACCACGCTCCCATCCCTTTTGGTGCACTGTTGCAGAGCTTTAGAGTCATAATTGTAAAATAAGCTGAGCTGACTATCACTAAATTATGTTTTGTATTCATACTGTGCCTGAAAAACAAGCCCTTTTATGTCATGTTTTCTTGCAAATAAGAACGTTATTACACCTTTAAGACCGGACAAACAGTGTATGTACTGCAGTTATGGGCAATGCCAAGTAGAACAAAGAATACACGTAAGCCTATGAGTAAGTAGGTTCTGTATAAATACCGAAATTACACTCACCATAGCAAGTTTTTCATGCTTACCAGGAGCTGCTGGAGGTCGTATTTGAGATATTATGCAAATTCCAAACTCAAAAATACAGACTATGAAATAATAATTAATTACCTTTGCCCTTTGATTAATGATTAAATCTCATTTCTTTTAAAAAAAAAAAAAATCATGTGTTTATATTGCCTGATATAATTAGGCACTCTCCGAAAAGGCCAAACTTAGAATTGCCTATTACGTCCTAGCAAACCTGTGGGAGAGCCTGACATGTGTTTAGCAATCATGTTTTTGTGTTCATCAGAAAAAATCATTTTAAAACAATGTGGGAGGGGCAGTCCTTATCTTTAAGGCAACTGTTGGATAATTGACCTCCTTTAGCATTTAATTTCTCAAGCCTCTAGGAAGCTTAATTTTGAACATCAAAGAGGTACCTGTGGAAGAAACTGTTCCAGACTGGTGAGTAAACAAATTAGAGTTAATAGGGTCATTAGCTTTTGTGGTAAAATTTCAAACTGGGTATTCCTCACTAAGGGATGTAAATGTCAATGTTTTTAAGTCTTCTAAAATATAATTAGACGTGGAACTTGAATACAAATGTTACATATCCTATTAACAAACAATGTTTTCCATACTCTGGGCATTATTTTATTAACGTTAGGGAATCTGTTGTTCTGGTCCTGTGCGTTGCTTCCCAGACAATTAGAATAGAAAAAAAAGCACAAGGCTGCTTAGTCAATAACGCGCTGTAAACATTTAGGGTGCTGTATGTCCTGTATCATATAGAACATGCTAGCTCGCTACCTTTAGAGTACCAGCTGTAGCTCTGTTTAACCCTGAGATCTCTAAGTAGGAATAGAAAAGCTTTAAAAAAATAAAAATAAACACACACGCACGCACAAAAAAACCCGCCACACCACAAAAAGACAACTTACATTTCCTCATTTGGATGATGGATGATCTTCTCATCTACTTTGTCTCTTGGTTCTATGGCTACATAAAGGGATAATTGCTGATTGAATTTGAAACAGAGAATGCAGCAAATTCAATTCCTACATCCTCTCATTTCACTTCTTGCACAATACTGAACTCTTTTATTCAATTATCCTTGCATATGGTAATAGAAATACTGCTCCCTTTCTTCCACCGAGCTCTGACAAGTTGCGAGTCCACCCACACGTCCACACCTTTTCCCACATACCTACCTGCAGGCGATGCACTCTCTCTTATCTATTTCCCCTGAAATTCTTGCTGCTAACTCTTCCCAGCAGCAGCAGGCTCCTGGAACCGAGGTTTCTCAGAGCAAGTTCCCTTTTTCACTTTATAATCCTAGGAAAATTGAAACTGTGGGGTTTATTCTGTCTCTAGGAGCTCAGTACTTGGCAGTGGCTTCTTTTTAATCCAGAAAATTGGCTGCTGCTACAAGTGTCATCATTTAAACAGGTAGGGAGGGAGATTTCCTCATAAGCAAGTGACATCAGGTCAGGGTAACAGTTCGTGGAACAGGGACTGATGGGCTAATTGGCAACACCACAAACGCGTTTAGCGTAGAAGGAAATAAGATATTTGCTAGAAGTGCCAAAGGAGAATAGCAGAAAAAATATTTAGACTGGAAAACTGCAGATGGGCAAGCACATCCAGGGGTGAACCGCCTCCTCCCTGTGAAAACTGATTTGTACCAGCAGGGTCTGAGCGAGTGCTACAGAGAATTCTACCAAAAAAAGGGGAGGGAGGGGGGAGATGAGAAAGGCATTTTAAATAATTGATCATAGCTGTAGCTGTGGTTACAAGCATTGGAGTCTTAAGTCATTAGCCTGAAGAAGCAAGGACTTTAAAAAATATTAACTCTCCACTATATATATAATCATGAAGTTTAAGAAAAAAATTATTTTTCCCCATTCGGTTATCATAAGTCGTTTTGTGGTGATAATCTCGTGTAGTGGGTTGATTTAATCTTTTAATCTCCCGTTCGCCCTCAATAGCAACAATTTCTTTTTGCTTAAGTAACACCAACAAAACTAAAAACAATAAAAAAAACCCACGACAACCCTCAAATGCTTTTTGTGTAATGTGAATCATGTTTAAGTGATGTTTTGAAAAAGCCCTTGTCCATTAGAAGGAAGCTTTTTGCACTAGGCAAGTTGTTACGACAGTTTTTTGCCAAGTGGTTCTAGTTACCGTTTGTTGCTGGCCTCCAACAAGGTGCTTCAAATAAGAATCTTTAGTTTACCACCGTAAGAGTATCTCATAGAGTTTTATAAGCATTCATTTTTAAATAACCATTAGTTTTATTTCAACCTCCTACAGTGTTTTTGATAGAATGTTACTATTTTCACATAATATTAATTTATTTCCCGCTGTAATCCAGAGTATTAGATGCGTATGACTGTCTGCATTTTGCTGTCTTACTGATTTTACTCATGGAGACAAAACAGTATCAAATCAAGATCGCATAGTATGTCTGCGGCAAATTTGGGATCATACGCGCATTTCCTGATCTCACTTTCTATGTGTATTGAAGGGTAGGACTTATTTAACCTAACTTTAACTGTACCAAAGTTAGGCATCTGGTCTTCCTTCTATAGTCAAGGCTAAGACGAGCACTTCCAGAAGATACATCATTCTATCAGAAAACATCGACAAGTAAAGTTTGGCAAGAGAAGTCACCGTAAAAGATTATTTGCCCTTCCACTAACCTAGGCTTCCGCACTGCTCCATGAAAATGTTTCGTGATCCAGTATGTCTTGCCCGGGAATGCAGTGAGGGACTGGGACTGTTGCTTCCAGTATACTGATTTTTCATTCTTTGATTGAAATCTTGACGGTGAAGTATTCTAAAAAAAAATCCTTCCCTTCCTTATTTTAGAATTGTTGAAACTACACCACTCGCCTGGACATAGGGGCCATGCTACTTTCAAGACTTCACGCAAAAGCGAATAGAATAAACAACGTGAACTGCATGTTGCATGGGTGAAAAAGTACATTTCTAAGATTTTTGTTAATTTTGAAGTAACACATTTGTTTAAACACCTTGGGGGCTCGTTTAATTATTTTTTTTTAAGGTGTAAAAGAGTAGGCACGAGCAAATATTCATTTCTTCAAAACTTAAGCGCAAAATGGACCTTGCGCTGTAGTCCCTTTTGCATGGATTGACACAGCTGTCACACCCTCTCTGCTTCATAGGCCTTGGGCTTAGCCAACACAGGATGTAATTCTGAAAAAAATCTTGAAAAATTCAATAGTAACTAAAGGCATAAGACCAGATGGAGTTTATTCAAATAATTGTTAAAACTAAATACACAAAAGGAACGCCTTTCATTTGACTTGTTACAAACTGTAGAGTTCCATAGCAGGCTGGAATGCTTTAATCATACTTAAATGGGTCAAACAAAGTCATGAGGAATATAACTTTGTATTGCATTTTTTCGCCTATTCCCAAACATATTTCATGGCTTTTCCTTTCCCATATCTGTTCTTGATCCCTATCTAAGGGGTTGTGTCAGACCAGGCTAGAAAGGTCTGACAGCAGAGGGTGCAGAGGTGCTATTCCATGTCTACAGCACATCATCCGTAGGGTAGCCTGACACACAGAATCAGGAGAGGTGGTCTCACATTAACCTTTTCCACTCTCGGGGGATAAAATGGTAATGAAACAACAAAAACAGATAATAAGGCAAGGAGAGCACAATTCTTGTGATTATGGGCAAGAACGTGGGGGAAGAGGGTGGTGGGACATCTTAGGGCAGACTTTCAATCAAGCGTTACCAATTCAAATAATAAATGGAGCAGATGTAAATGTAAAGAGATGTAAACCCAGACATGAACCTGAAGATAACACCCAGAAAAGGAGTCTGTTAAGGGTAGGAGTTGGTTGCGTTTGTTCTTAAGACTGGCTACCACTTGGCGGACAAACAGCTTTCCCACAAGAGTACTAAAAATGTAATTATTTGGTGACGTGATTCAGCTGACATCCTTAGGGAGAATCCTTCAGTCAAGCAACTGAAACCCCAGAATCTAACCATTGTAAACCACTACAAGATGCGACGTTTTGCTTAATGCTGCCTCTGCTGAGGCACGATGTGCGTAACAGCAGCCAACAGAGCCTGATATTATGTGGTGGGAGCAAAAAGGAGAAAACGCTCATCCACTTGCTTCTGTGGCTTTATGATCTGGGGGTTGTTTTTTTGGCACGTTTCTACTAGTAAGAAAGTACTTCTCCACAACAGCTCCGTTACGGCTCCTAGTAATACGGCAAAATGCGAAGATCAATTATTTGGTGGAACGGCAGAGCAGATAGCTCAAACGGCGTGGGTAAAAAAAACCACCACAACTAAACTTGTACATTCTGAGTTAAAAGCAAATACGCATCTGGCTACAATGGAATTCGGCCCTTGAAAGAAGTGATAGTTTCGGTTAGCTCAAAAACGCAAAGACAAGAGTAGCGCAAAACTGCAAAAGACTATTTCTCAAAAGCTGCATGTTGCAAAACTGATGTCATGTTAATAGCTTTCCTTTGCTTTGTCACGTTGACAGTTCGGGCACACCAAAGGTTGCTTTTATACTGAATTCGCATCGGTGCATTTTGAACACCAAAGCCCTGGGCATCTCAGGATGTTTTAAAGCTTCTGTTTGTTTTGTTTTGTTTTCTTTTTTAACCTTAATTAAAGTTACACTGTAAATTAATATATTAAAAAAAAATCAATCATTATTAATTATCCGTTTAAATGGTGTCTGCACATTCTTATACTTTAATCCTCATTAAGGCGTAGGAAAGCAAATATCCCAGAGGATGTGGTGCATGTGTTGCCACGTTTTACTCGCGTCTCTCTGGATTTCGTCTCAAAAAACAGGCTTCTTCACTGGGAAGCGTGTGCCACTCGGGCTTTTTATCCGAATGCTGCCGATTCAATCAAACGGGACAATCTTAGCGGCCATGGGCCAAAGTGGGTGACACAGGTCTTGAGCGCCTCTACGGCACTCGGGCCATGGCCTGTAGGACTTAACTGCGAGTTACGTACCTGTCTGCATGGTGTGAAGCACCAACTTTTCTTATGGCAAGTGGGTTTATTTTGGTTTTTCTTACTCCTCTATATGAAAATCATAACAGCGCGACACTCACTACTTTCAGCAACAGTATCTCTTATAAATATCATAAATAGTTTTCATATGTAATGGCCACACCTCACCCAATCCACATACCTATTGCTTGACTGTACGTAACAGCAGTCTGAAATTTTCTCATAATGCTTTGAAATACTCGATTCAGAAGGAAGGAAACCTGTATGACAAGGCATATGATGAAAGGAAATAAAGGCTGCGTAGAATCTTTTTGTTCTTTGGGAAAAAAAGTGGCATGTAAACAATGGATACAAAATTCTTGATATTCTTAAGCTGCACTGTAAAAACAGCTTTTGAAAACTGAAGAAGGCACATTACTCTGTTCAGGCTTTGTTATATCTCTTCTTATGGATAAGTGATATGGAAAGATCTACGGCATGGCCACTCAGAATGTCAAACAGGCTGAATAGCCCATGTAGAAGTGTAACACGGTCAACATTCATCCACATACTCTGGTCAGATTTCCTCGCGTTGAACCTGGGCAGTTCAAGGTACACGGGCACCCTGCAGACTCTGGTCACCAGCTCTGAGTTCTCACTTCTCTGGCACCCTGACTGGTGTCCATGTGCTCCGTCTGCCGAGGTTTTAGATCCTGCAAAGCTGGGGGTTTTCTGACATCTGGGTGCAATCCGGCACTTCCCGGGTAACCTAACAGAGCCTTTCCAGAGCTAACAAGCTTTGCGATGACTCTGGTTTTATAGCTCACTCCTTCAGAGATGTTCGTGGAAAACAGGGAGAGATCTGAGCTTTGGATAAGTTCCAGGAAACTTACCAAAAAATGTTTCGCTTTAGTTCATATAACCAATAAAGAGATATGGTGAAAATAATGACCACCTAATAGTAAACATTTTTCTACTTGGTTTTCCTTTTTTTCTTGAGAATTTAGCATTTCAAATCATATTGCTTTAAGGAACTCAGAATTTTTCCTTTCTTCCACTTGGCTTCTCCAAACCTAAGCCCTATAGAAATTGATAATTTCTATTTTCTTTTGTCTGGTGATTCCCTAATCAGATTAATTGGATAATCAATGCTTTTGCTTATCCCACTCACACTTAAAATCCATCGATAGGCCAACCCAACAGAAGAAGTTTAATTGCTTTGCCCATGCTCTGCATGGTATCTATTTTATTGCTGGTACAAAAACATTGAGGCAACATGACATTGCTATGATTACCAGAGATGCTACTTCCCATTTTTAAAAAGTCTCTGGAAAAAAGCTAACTCTGTAGATAACAATTTTACAAGCTTAAATAGGCAAATTGAGTCACAAATATTACTTTATGAAAGTAAAAATTAGCTCTGTAAGATTTTCCATAGCTCTATGGAATTAACGTATCAAAGAAACTGGGGGGAGATGGGGTGATTGCTTTTTAATTTAAGAATTGATTGTGATTTTACATCAATGGGTGTCCTGTAAAATCTGCGGTAGTAAATATGAGCACATTTCTTCCCTAACCTACCTTGACAGATCTAGGCTCTTAGTGACCTTTGGCTTCACAGAGCAGCGAGCTCAACAAGTAACACTGCCCCAAAACTACATCTGGCCATGAGGTTGCAAAAGGCCGAACTCAATTCGTATACTTAGAACCTTCCATATTCTTTAATTTCTGAAAAAAATATTGAACTGCTCCCCCAAAACATTTTGTATCTTTATCAGAATTGTGAAAACATGGCATCTTTATTAATATACCGCTTTGATTTGGGGTTGTGGAACAGCTGCAGCTGTGGCTGTTCAGCCCTAGGTCTTCATGCCAAGATGAAGACCAAAGTACAATTAAAGGGGTGGAGTGGAGAAAAGAAAGAAAAGGGAAAAATATAATTTGGGCATTGATAACAGTACAAATATTCAAAAGTATGCTCATTAAATGAAACTCAGTAAGTTGTCTTAGTGACAACTAAGTTACTCTATTAGTAACAACTTAGTAACGGCTTAGTTACCCTATTTAAGTTCGAAGCATCTCTGCAAATTTCTTTTGATGTTTATCTTTATTCTCACACTTAAATTGTTAAAAGGATGAATCATCATTATGATTCATACAATACATTTCATCTAATAAGTCTACAAGGTATGTGTTTTCACAGCCTTGTATCAGTTTTGATAATAGTAATATATGTTCTTCATGCAAATAAATTTGCATGGAAAGCTAAACTGTAGACCAAATTGTCCACCTATTTATTGTTTTACTAAATTATGTTTTTATGGTAAAAATATTTTCACCTCTTGGGGACAGTAGGCCATGAGCTTTGATCTCGCCATCTTCAATTTGAGAAAAAGAAACTGATTCACAGTATATTCAATTAATTGGTGATGTCTGCGTTCCCAGAACTCCCTGTTTGCTACTGTCGGTATCACAAAACCCCTACCAGAGGTGCTGCCATGCTAGAAATCAAAAAACATATGGGGTCGTTGACTAACTGTCCTACGGAGCCAGATGTCTTCAGCTTATAAGAGTGGTCCCTTTTAGGGGCAGAACACATTGGCTTAATATTGTATAATTCGCACTATTTGTATTCATCTTGTGAAAAGATTATTCCAATCTCAAAGCTGTCAATTTGGCATTTTCATAAAAACTAAGTCAGTTTTTAAAAAGTCAAAAAGTTGCTTTCTCTGTTTCTCTCCTTTTGATTGATTATCTATGGTTCCACAGCATATTACGTGATCACAGCAATGTTCTTTGGAGATATAATCATCAAAGAGCATTACTCAGCTGGTGAAGTACATGTGAGGGGTGTAAATAATGAAACAGAACAGGGGGCCATTAAATATATTTTTTTTGTTTTCTGTGCTTGGAGGCTTGTTTACAAGGTAGGGGGTATGCTGTTTAAAAAAAAAAAAAAGGCAAAAAAAAAAAGGCAAGACTCTTAAATTGTACCAACCAATCCATCTGTTCGGATTTGGAGCCCTGCAGACCTGGCAAACCTTGAAGGTTTATCAGTGTTCATTTTGGCTCTCCGAGGTGTGTGTGTTCCCAGTGGCTCAGAAAGCTCTAGTTTATGTGTTAGAAAGTATATTCCCAAAGCAGATGTTTAATTTTTAAAATGTCCTTGTAATCCAAGTTACAGAGCGCGGGATATTTTATAAAGCCTATTTCTGTGTAGCACATCACGTGTAAAAGATTGGAACCGTTAATTAAAGACTGGGTTAGAGGAGAGAAGAGAGCAGGAAGCAAAGCGTTCAAACATGAATGCCCATGACTTGTAGCAGAGTTGAAAAGTACCTGATTGTGTATGGATAATTGCCATGACTCAGTTTGGCAGACCCCTATTGTTATCAAAGTTGCGGGGCTGCCTCTTAAACTGTTCAAACATGGCTCTCCAACATCCATGTCAAGAAAGGCCAGCTGCTCTGTTGAAATTCATTGCCCGTTTGTTAAAAAATTTGTATCTCCTTTCTGTGTCGCTATTCATGTGGTGGTTGGGGTTTTTTTTAAGAAAATAGTTGTGTAATTTTCTTTCTAATGCAAGGTTCTGTCGCCAATCTGAAGTGTCTGGTACCGAGCCACCTGATACTGGCCTGATATTAACTTTATGCCTGTATAAAATAAGCGTTGTTAGGAGTAATTCCTACAGAAGTCTATGATTCTCATTTACACTGTGGCTCTCTCCCCTTCTTTCCATGCACAGGGACTTTGCGTACAAACCGTGGACAAACAAAATTAACTTGGCCTGAGTGAAATAAGGAGATTTTAAGAGTGAAAATTAGTCCCATTAGAGCCGAACAATAGAAACACTGCAAGTGAGATGAGAATAAAGGTTACTGTACGGATCACTGCTGTTAATGTTCAAATCAATTAGAAAATCGGAAAGGTATGAAGCCCTTGAGGAGACTTGAAAGTAAAATTCATAGAAGCCAATGCTTTGTTATCCTTAATAAAAAAATATTAAGAGACAGAAGAAGTAGGATGTGTATGTCTGAGTCTAGCTATGTGGATGTTTGAGGGGATTACTGCTACTATCATGCTCTAAATAAAAGTGTAAAGTTGGTGAACTAGAGTGTATTTACCAGCCTTTCCTGATTGAAGTTAAATCAGCAAAAATATATATAGGTAAAGAATTTTTATTGTGGCCCTACAGGCTCAACTGTTGACTTCTTTTTTTGTCAGCCTGACACTGTCTCTTATTTGTAGGTTTTTATCTGATGTTGTTTGGATTGTACGTGTGTGAAAAAGGGGGTTTAAAATTCTCCAGTTGAATTTGGAATAGTTTCACATCAATTTTTATACGTCTTTATGGAGACACTGATGGGTGAATACCACGTAACAACAGGTCTGACCTTAATATTTGAACAACAGCTCTGACCATGTAATGTTTGTTGTGACTTTTAATTTAAATGAAAAAACCTGATTCTGTCCTGTTGTTAGTCCCTTTAAGCAGCACACTGAATAATGGTGCCTCGGGCAGAGTGAGTTTAAATCATCCTTTCAGATGAATATGCACACGGAATTTTTACACGTGTACCATTTTTATTACTGAGATAGCATGATATTGAATTTTTATTTTTGAAAACTTTAAATTTCATATACGGGAGAAAAGTGGTTCTAAATAATAAATCAAAAGGCACATCCTACCAATCAAGAAGTAGGAATGCAAGTCTTGAGAAAGCACCTAATTTAGCACAGAGCAGTCTCTCGTGCATAACTGCTGTCCTCTGATCAAACCATACTTTTTAACCTCAAACAAGGAGCAAAAATAAAAGACTCCTGGTAAAAAGGACAGCTAGAACATCCTTTAATAGAGATGGAAATGACTTGATATAATACTCAAAAAAAAAACCCAAAAAACAAACCCAACCCAAAAAGCGGTAGGCATTTTTTGAGCTGCTCTTCAACCCTGCAGGTAAACTGTGGAGCTCAGAAATATGCAAACCACGATGTATTCAGGAAGAATACAGGAAAGTGAATAGAGACTAAAAAAATAAAAAATAATAAAAAGGAAGAAAAAAAAAGAAAGATGGCAGAAGAAGCCTCGATCTTCTAACTGGGACAAATACAAAAAAATGATAATTGCGTGTCTGTCTGTGGCAAGGGCCCCATTTGTACTGCTTGTTAAATAGAAACATTTTCTGAGGCAGTATGCTTTTTCCACTCCTCTAATCTTAGCAGATGTGGATGTGAAATTTATCTGTGCTGATATCCTGAAAATATTCCCAGCCTTCTTTTTTTAGTAAATGTAAATTATGACGCACACTGCTGACGGGTATCAGACTGTATGAGGATTTAAGACCAACAGACATGCCAATAGTATAGGACTTTTTACTCTAAACTTTTTAATCTCATTGCAGACGAGTGGGAATAATATTTTATCTCTATCATCCTTGCAGTGGCTTCAGATCTGAAAGATAAAGTCCAGCCTAGCATTTGACCAGTTAGAGGCTCTCCCATCAAGATTAGAGGTGCAGTCTAAGAACACGTGTTACTAAACAGGGTAGCATCACAGTCAAATTTCCTTAAAAACTAAGGTTTTACAACTATTTCTTTTTAGTTGAATACTAGTTTAGTTTGCCAAGGATAAGGATGAGAAAATCGTGTTTGTATGATATTAATCTTCTCCCTGGGCCATAAGCCAGGGGGAAAATGTCATAGTCAGGTGGTGGAGTCTCCAACTGTGGAGACATTCAAGACGCGCCTGGACGCGTTCCTGTGCCACCTGCTCTGGGTGACCCTGCTCTGGCAGGGGGTTGGACTGGGTGAGCTCCAGCGGTCCCTTCCAGCCCTATGATTCTATGATTCTATGAAAATAATATTCTTCTTACCTTGAAGTCAAAGCAGCAAAAGAAGTAAATTTTGTTCACGCAATACTTCCACGTGGACCTACACATTCCTCATTTCCTAGTGGTAAACTAATCCAGTGGGAGACCCAACAGTGATAAAAATTTGGCAAATAGCATAAAGGATCGAAGAGCAAACTTTTAAGGGTTTACAATACTGTAAGACCTGTATTCTTCTAATCTTCCTAGTACTCGGAGCATGGTTCTCTTTAGTGGCTCACAAACCTGAGCGAGTTGTAGGAAACGTTGTACGCAGTTGTTTCCTTAATTTGTCCAGTGGATAGGAAATAAATAATGATTACTTTTTTTTTAATGCTGCATCCTAAATATGAAGCTGAAGTCTATTAAGCTATTATTTCTTACTGTGTGCCCAGAGAAACATACTTCTTTCAGGAAGGACAGCAAAATGACTAAATGACCCTACACATATTAGGTAATAAATAAGATGGATGAATAATTGAAATCTTGTACTTTGTGGGCATCAATAGATTAATTTTTACTAGCGAACTTATTTCCAGTAATGATCTTGGGAAGTAATCTCTCATCAGCAAGCTGTCACAGGGCAGGAGAGGATTTTAGACTTTTGCTTAAAGTTGTACTAACTGTGCTGTGCCCTGGTGTGCTCTGTGTTTCCACAAATTTTTACTTCAGTTGCAGCCAAATACAAAGCCAAACAAGCAATACTCATGAGCTATGAAAAGCACCTTTAAAAACCTGGCAGTTTGCTAAATCAAACAACAGCTAATACATCTTGAGACGGCACTGAACTTTTTAACTTCTTTTTGTGGTCTTTTTAAAAGGAAAAAAAAAAAAAAAGAAAAGCATTTCAGTGTAAGTATAGCTTTTCATAATATGAAAGGGAAATTGAGCTTTGGCGTCTGTTGATACAAACAGGAAAAGTTTGTCTCGAAATGCAGTATTCTTTGGAAGAATTCAGTTATAAGGCCTTCCTGGAGAACCTGAACACTAAACGGAAAGCCAAATAAATCGCTGGAAAAGATTTTACTCTTAAATATGGATGTAGCTCATTACCTGTTGGGGCCCTGGTTCCTCAATCTGGATGCAGTATTTCTGAGCGTTCCTACATCACTGTTTCTTTCGATGTCTTTGCCCATCATCCTAGTTTGAAAGCCAACATCTCTTCCAGATGTGTAGATATGTATTGGGATAAGATCTGGCTTGCTCCAGTCTGGATTAGCACTTTACCATTACGATTTCATAGAACCCGTTTTTTGTGTATAGAAGCAAAAATGAATAAGCATACATTAAATAGCATGAAATTCTAAAAATGCATCTGGACTATTTGATGCTTTGCGTAATATAGATTAGAGCATAAAGACTGTGATTGCAACGACTAATTGTTAAGTTTAAAAAACCCTAGAGAAATAATTGCTGCTAGTCTGCATGTCAGAAATTTCAAGTTAAAAGCCGCAACATGTTTAACTAAAACCCAGCTAATTAGAGGAGAAGTAGATCCCGTTCAATATCTGAGATGACGTTATACACAATAGAGCTGTTAACTTCATAAAACTGAGAGCTGAAGTAATCAAATGAGGAAGCTGATTTATTTTTTTTCATCTGTGTTTCAAGAGAGATTCAGATCAATAGGTTGTTCTGCTTGATTCTCGCAGTTTTACAGATCGGATAGCCAACTTCGTAAACTAATACCCACCTCCACTCTCAATCTTAGAAAAGCTCAACCTTGTCCGGTCTTTTCTGGCTGCTATAAGGAATTGACTAACCTGTAAAATGACTCTTTTCAATTTCACATGCTTACAGAATTTTCTAGTTTTGAGCAAATTGTTCTGAAATGACACGTCCACCGCTTTACATCTAGTGTTAAAGAAGTCATGTATTACCTCTCTCGGGCTCTTTTTGCAAATATTGTCATTACAGAATCGCAGAACTGCTTTTAAGAGAGCCGGCAGGATCTATGTCGTGCCAAGGCGGTCACTGTAACGTGCCCGTCATTTGGCTGTTGAAACCAGTCACAAGCAAGAGCCCTAGGGAGAAGCAGCCATACCAACAGGACAGCAAAAATCAGTGCTAATTAGAAGCACTGTTGGAACTTCAGTGCAGAAACAAATAGTAGGTGCAGTATCCCCTCGGTCTTAACCACGGCTGTGCTCTCGTATAAGAAATGGTTTATTGCGATAGTGTGTGAAAGACTCAACTGCTCTTGTACCTGCTCATTAGCACTTTGATAATTTCGTTTTCTGTTTCTGACTAAGGAGATACGTTTTGTCCTGTTCTGTGACACTTGTTGAAGCTATTTTGAACTTACCGGATCAGCTATTTCCGAAGAAATCTTGTTTTATAGCTCTTTACTTCTATATTTTGCTGCAAACTGGAGACTCCATTAAGAGGGCAGAAATTTCCCCTTAATTTTTCCTCACAACTTGAGTTGTGTTTCTCAGTGCACTCTCATGTTTGTTTTGCCCAAGACCAACAAAACTGTGAGGCCATTATCATCAACTTCTTGGCTGTGAGGATGGTGAGCCCCTGGCCCAGGCTGCCCAGAGAAGCTGTGGCTGCCCCATCCCTGGAGGGGTTCAAGGCCAGGCTGGACGGGGCTTGGAGCAACCTGGGCTGGTGGGAGGTGTCCCTGCCCAGGGCAGGGGGTGGGAACTGGATGGTCTTTAAGGTCCCTTCCAACCCAAACCATTCTGTGATTCTTCCTGGTACTTGCTGTCTTCCCCCCACTCAACATGGTAAAGGAGAAGCTTTTTGTACGCGGTGGAATGTTTTAACACGCTTCAAGATGTACACATCCAGGCAAGAGTGCACTGAGTAGTATCCACTGATTCTCTGGTTCTGATTCCTGCCCAGATCTCTGCGTTTGGTGTCGTCTTCTTAAGTTGTAAGCTGCATATTTCCGTCCTCGTGGGAGCTAGTTGAATTCCAATTCTATTCTACCTGTACTACAAATTTAATTAGGCTTTTTCAGTAGCCAGATGTAAGGAAGCACAAAAAGGCAGGCTTGTCTAGTAGAAGAGCAGCAGCAAAGGACAGACAGCTAAAGAAAGGGGGTTTGTTTGTACTGGCGCTATTCAGTCGCTATATGAAAACATTAATTTCCTGAAATGGAAACTTGTATCTGTTTATACGCAGCAAAAGATACGCTAAATCAGCAGAATCTGTGGAGTTCCTGACCACAGAAATGTCAAGCATGCCATCTTTACTATTGTGTCAGAACATTGGTGCACTTGGATAAAGTATGCTTGGGGTACAAAAGGGTGATGGTGAACGTCTCTTTAGAAGAAAGAGAGAAAATAAACATCGTTAGTCCTTGGATTTATTCGGGAACTGCACTGAATGCGGTATTCTCTATTGCAGAAGAAAAAAAATCAAATAATTTATGGAAATCTCTGCAATAATAAATGTACATATTCCAAATGACTGTTCTTAACTGCACTTAATTATTTTTTGTATAGTTATCATCAATACACGTAGAGTAAGGTTAATAGAAATGATCAAAAAGTGACAGATAAGAGCTAAGCACACTTTACTGTTCCAGGCATGATTTAAAACAGATTTTGAAAGGCAAGATCTGAACTTACCAACAGCTACTAACAGAAACAAAAAAGGCAAACCTTATTACCGCGGTGTGTGGGTCCTTTTTTCAGCCACCCAAGCTCCCTTTAAATTATCCTTCCATTAACTCACTGCGCTGCCTACTTCCAGCCCTGGCTGAGCAAACTTCAAGAGCTGCACCCAGCGTGTGTCCTGTAGCTCCGAACAGGAAGCACTTTGGTACTCGGTGTTCGTGGGGAGACGAGGGAGGAGGGAGAGGGTCCATGGGGGAAAAAAGGAAAGAAAAAAACTAATGCATAGGTTACGAATAGCTGTTCCGTATTCAACTGAGCACAGAAACGAAGCATTTTACTTACTACTAGATGGGGTGGATCCGTTTTCTTCACAATCAGTTGCTTATTTTTGTGGTGTTGGGGTTGTTCTGGATGCATTAACTGGGTAATGGTTAATACAATGTCAACCTCCAAACACAAAATAGCTTTCTCTTTGTACGCACTTGACGGCACATGTGAAATTTAGATCAAACGGTTGTTCGTTGGAATAGTATGGAAGCCTTCCTTTGGGTGCAGCGGCAGCTTTGGGTTGACCCATTCGCCTTTATTTCCGCTACGTGGCCCATTGTATTTCTTCACTTTCAGCACTGAACCCAAATTTCCTTGTACTCCGCTGTGTAATTCTTCCTGAACAGATATGTGACTATTCTCTGTTTCTTCATTGACTATATAGATAAACTTTCATGAATGACACACACTTAATTCCTCACCACTCATACATTCAAATGAAAACATAAAATATTAATCTCTATACGCATTGTATTAATTTACAAGAAAACATAAGCTTTATGGAAAAAAAAAAAAGCAGTCAGTCGGAGGGAAACAGAACTGACAAATGTTTTTAGTCGTCTTCCTCCCTCAGTAAGACTATGAACATTTAAATGTATGCATCAGAAGCAGATGAAATTACATTCTCTGACACTTTATAACGCTGAAACAGATATGTGATTGATTGCAAGGTGGCATAGCTGCTGGCATTTTTTGTCGGCACATTTTGATCCTACAGTTTCTTAGGTGAACTTCAGGTACACCAGTGACACAGACAATGGTCCAGACACATTGAGTGATTTCAAAGCTAATAATTTATGAGAGCTTGTGGAGCCAGTTATTAGGTTTGTCGCAGGAGAGCTTGATTTATTTTTTTTTTAATCCTCAGTTCCTTGCTGTATGTTCTGTTTACCTCATCTTATTTTATTAGAAAACAAATACGTAGAACTTTAATTCAGGCGTGTCTGCCCTAACTATGTGTCATCACCTTAACAAGGTTTCCGACGTGGAATGTAGGAAACTTGAGAATGCCCATGCAGCAGGGGAGTCAAAAAAAGGTGAAGACTATATGGAATGAAGTACCACAAATAAACTTCATTTTAAAATAGCTAAAAACATAAAAGAAAAGGCTTTAACAAGAAGTTCAGTACCTTGTTTGTGAGACTGTTGGGCTCCGTGTGCTAATACTCTCCGGCAGACTGAATCTTCTCACATCTACACCAGTGTAAATCAGAAAAAAAGGGCACTGAAATTTACCCCATTTATCTGGCATGTCCATAGCTTTCTTCAGGAGTTCAATAGTTGAAATCAAATCAAACTCAGCGATTGGGAGATTCCAGCGAAGTATTAGTTGCTAAAAAACTGCAGGTCTTTTTCTTCCAAAATCCAGTGCGTGTGCAACATTGAATCACGTGACAGAAGAATTCTGAAGCATATCTGGAAGAATAGGACGGGCTGTGAGGACAGGCTGAGTGAGTTGGGGGTGTTCAGCCTGGGGAAGAGAAGGCTCCGGGGAGACCTTCCAGCCCCTTCCAGTCCCTAAAGGGGCTCCAGGAAAGCTGGGGAGGGACTCTGGATCAGGGAGGGGAGCCATAGGATGAGGAGGAATGGTTTGAAACTGAAAGAGGGGAGATTTAGATGAGATATTAGGAAGAAATTCTTTCCTGTGAGGGCGGTGAGCCCCTGGCCCAGGTTGCCCTGAGAAGCTGTGGCTGCCCCATCCCTGGAGGGGTTCAAGGCCAGGCTGGACGGGGCTTGGAGCAACCTGGGCTGGTGGGAGGTGTCCCTGCCCAGGGCGGGGGGTGGCACTGGATGGTCCTTAAGGTCCCTTCCAACCCGAACCATTCTGTGATTCTGTGTAATAGTAAAGGAAGGAAGAAAAGAAACCTAATGAATTGCTACTGCAAATTGGGATTAAATTACAATGTGATATATTAATTTCAAAGTAATTTATAAATATAGAAAAAACTTAATCAACAACTCCAGAATGCAAAAATTCCACTGCATCCACTAAATCTGTTTGTTAACTTTCGCCACTAAAATTATTGTCAAAGAATCATGTTTTCGGTCCTCATGGTCCTAGACAATTGCATTGAAATTCAAGTTACGCTCAAAACCGGTTTACCATCATGCTGTAAAGCTTTATCTATTTTAAAACAGACATTCCCGTATAACACTAACATGTAGATCTACAGTATCTTGTATGCCAAGAAGAGCAGCATCTCTTTATAAGATATCAACATAGACATAAGACAAGATCAGGTTGGACGGGACTTGGAGCAACCTGGGCTGGTGGGAGGTGTCCCTGCCCAGGGCAGGGGGTTGGAACTAGATGGTCTTTAAGGTCCCTTCTAACCCGAACCATTCTATGATTCTGTGTTTAAGGTATTTAAGAGAGGTCTAACAACCACCCTTCGTGTCTTCTGCATGGAAGACATGAGATTGGGACAATCCAGCTGACTTCAAAGATTTTACTCCAAGCAGAAAAGATAGAAATAAAGGATCACTAGCAGGTTATATTGTTATTTCAAACAGTAATCGGGTACTTGTAATGACATTGCTTGTGTTATTCCTAAAGTTTTAAGTGTCAAAGTCATTTTTGGCCTAACTCCAGGGATAAATTTGGCCCACGGCCTTTTGGTTCCAGGTATTCCAGAGAATTTCACACATAATTACCACACCTACAATTCAGTCCTCTAAAGAACATGTAGGAGAATTAATCCCACAAGAAATCAAGCTTGATAATGAGAAAAAATGGATTATCAGACTTTGTATGACTACTAGAAGAAGGATTACTGTGTGACAATGAGCCTCTGTGGAAAACAAGGTGACAGATGAGTTACCTGGGAGTTGCAATGAAATATGCCCATTTTTCATCTCTGTAGTCCCAAAATACAAACCTCATGGCCCCTTGTTTTGTTTAGTAAAAAGAGGAGCTTTCTTCTCGTTGTTTTGCATACAGAGTCATTACGATGCTTTCAAAAATGCACTAGAATTGGGTTGGGTTTTTTATGAAGTTAGGTGTATTATCACTGCCAAGAAATAATGCTCAGTTATTCTTCAAGGAGATTTTAAATATACTTTCAGAATCTATGAAATTGAGCCGTCGTAGAAATCACAGCAAAGTCCTTTGCAGTTGACCCACTGTTTGGGTTATGGAAAATCCCTCACCTTTTTACCACAAAATCTACAAATTCATGGAGCTCATTCTGTTAGCGCTTGTGAACTTGCAAATGTAATGTGCGAGCCTGACATCTTACCATTGAAAACGTATAATTAAAAAAAATAAAAAATAATGAAACAGCAAGGCAAAACCACCAGCAAAAACAGTGAACAAAGCAAGTGTTGGGAAAAAAAAGACTCCACTTCGAAATTTCTGAATTTGTAAAATATAGATGAGAAATATACATGCGGTGCTTAACATTGGCTAGCGCTCAGCTCTTCCTAGTAACGTTCTTTTTGATCACACTAATAATACACTATGAAGCATCACTCTGTGGGATGCAGTTAAAGCCTATTTAAGCCAAAGAAACTACCCGCACTCTCCCAGGGGAAAATATCAGAACATTTTTATTTTTACCTCAATCACTCCAGAAAACTTGATGAGGAATAGTCGTAACCGGTGTTACAGGGAAATTGCTGCCACCAGTATGCCTGGAAAAAATGGGAGAGAATGAAAGAGTAAATGCGGTGCTGAAAAATACTGAATAAGATGATTCAGAATTAAATGCTTAAGGCTTACTAGAGCTTCAGTTGCAGAAGGTTTATGCAAATTAGGCAGTTAATAGATATTCTTGTCAGTGATCTTTGTAGAAAATGCAGATAAAAAAATCCCGCTCTACCTACTCTCCCCATTCTCCTCCCCAGCTCCCAAGAGCTAATTTTCTGCCACACAGGCCACAAATTTAGGTCTCACTTTTTCAATATTTCTGCTCTCATCAAAAATTAATTTAATAGCAGCTTCATGTTTAAAGCTGCCTGCTTTTATTTTATTTTGGCTTTTTTTAAGTCGTGACATTTAACTATCTGCCTTTTTTTTTTTAAGAGAAACAATAATAGAAATAGCCTACATATTAAGGAATGGTAGATGTATTCATAAGTAATATGCTTAGAGTCCTTGGGATTTTCCCATACTGGGTAAATAAATCAGGTTGAAGAGTCTTCCCTTATGCAATATCTCTACATCTAGAGGGAGAAAAATGTGGAACTAATACTGTTAGCAAAACAGATTCTTGCTTAGGCACTAAGAGACAAATCAAGAAGAGAACCAGAACACTAAAATAATGAGCCTTGCTATACTGAACTTTTAGTCCTGAGCAGAGCAATTAGATGAAAAAGGAAAATAGGGTAGAAAATGTATCTCTTTGTTCACTGGAGCCAATTTCTGTTACTCAATATAATTGTATAACTTTCATAAACAGATCAGACTCCAGTTTAATGGGAACTGGCTTCTGAGTGTTTTATTTTTCTTCACCCTACTGTTGCTATCGGGAGGCTGTTCCAGATCTTCACTGCTGTCTGATCATTAAGAATACTTTTAATCTCCAGCCTAATTTTATTCATGGACAATTTATAACATTTTTCTTCTGCCAACAGTGCCCTTTAGTTTAAGTAGTCCTTCTCCTTTCATGGCGTATAATTCTTTTCCAAACATAATTATTTATAGAAAGTGATTATATGTCTTCTTTACTGCTATGTGTCGTCTTAGCCATTATTTTGCTACCTTAAACTCATCCTTTCTAGGACAGGCACTCTATTACTCTCATCATCTTTTCAGCACCCGTTCAAGCTTGTTTTCCCCTCTGTTATATTTGACCAGGTTGTATATTCCCTGCACAGGTCGATGCAGAGTTAAATGTCCTCAAAGAGGATTCTCAAACACTGGATGGAGAGCCAACAGAAGTCACCGTACAAAATGGTGACCTACCTTTGGAAACCAATTGATACATTCTCATGTTCATGGCACTTATTTTGTCGTAATTCTTATTATTCTAAATCCGAGGTGGTACAGGAGTCTGGGCACTGTATTTGTTGCGGAGGGCTACAAAGATGCTCAGGGACTGGAGCATCTCTGTGCTGAGGAAAGGCTGAGAGACCTGGGGCTGTTCAGCCTGCAGACGAGAAGACTGAGAGGCCATCTCATCAATGCTTATCAATATCTAAAAGGGGATGGGGCCAGACTTTTTCAGTGGTGCCCGGGGACAGGACAAAGGGCAACAGGCACAAATGGGAACATGGGAAATTTCATCTCAACATGAGGAGGAACTTCTTTCCTGTGAGGGTGGCAGAGCCCTGGCACAGGCTGCCCAGAGAGGTGGTGGAGTCTCCGTCTCTGGAGACATTCCAAACCCTCCTGGACGCGTTCCTGTGCCACCTGCTCTGGGTGACCCTGCTCTGGCAGGGGGTGGGACTGGGTGACCTCCAGAGGGCCCTTCCGACCCCCTACCAGCCTGTGATTCTGTATTTTGGAGATAAGAAACTGTTCAGAATTCACAGCCCTGACGTTTGTCTTTGCAGGTTAGTGTCTGTGACAATTCTTTCAAGAAATAAACAACCCTAGCTTATCTTAAAAATTGCTATTAGGCAGGGGATAGTTTTAAATCAGTTAAGAGACTGCGAATGTAATATTTCTCATTAAATGATGTATGAAGTTTTATCACCACCTTTGAAGGCTGTAGTAGTGGAAGCCAGCCTTAGGTAGGATAAATTAAACAGGTAGAAATGTTAATTAAGCAGCTTGAAGGAAGAAGAGAAGAATAATGTCTTACTCCTCCACAGTAACCTGTGATATTTCAGTGCTTTATTACAAGCAGTGAACGTGGAAGCAAAGTTTTGCGGAGGAGCAGGTAAACAAGGTCGCGTCGTTCTCTCTCTGGCTAGAAAAAGCGGAGGTGGCTCAGAGTGGCTGTGTCGGTGGCTCTGGTTGCCATCATTAACAATAGGAGCACAAAAACATTACTTTAAGAACGCTTCAGGGTCTATAGATTTGGAGGGGTTTTCAGAGACTAATTATGTGGTCAGAAAATCTAAAATCCAGCTGAGATGTTTGAGCGGCCAAGGTATATCCTTATTCCTGAGGTTACTGTTTGTAATGCATGCTGTTATTTTAAGTCAATAGCGTTCTTCCCTTTATTTGAAGGCAAGCATATTCTCGTGTTCTTAAATCTTTTATAGCGGTGAAATTGAATCTGAGTAATTTGGTTCATGCCAAAAACTATCCCTTTGGGTCACTGTTTAAAGGTGAACTAGCAGATTTCCAGTCTCCTCTGAAGTATGAGGGCCTCGTCGTAGCTGGATTCAAAAACAGCGTCAGATTTTATAGAATTCTTTATCGGAACTGTATTCTGAGCTTGCAGTAAGGGAGAGGGAAAGCTGGAACTGGAAATTACTCCAAGTTTCTGCTAAAGCCTAGCATAACCTTCCGTATGCGAATCCAACCATTAGCAAACATCCTGAGGAGATGACAGACATGGGTGTGAGTCTTCCACTTTCAAAGTACCGGCCTATGAAATATCCTAAGATAGGAATGCTCCCATTGTCCCGTTTCAGATACTTCACTTTGCGCAAAATAATCAGATATTAATTAGTTCAGAGAGAACGCAGACGTGTGGGTACAAAAGCCCATCCTAAGGACTAAAGTTTCTCTACAGTGGGGGAAGATGCCAGTTGCAATTTTTGTTACAAACATTGTCTAGGCATTTTACCAAGTGATTAATAAGTGGCTAATGGAACTTCCTTAACCAGTCATCGTAGTGGAAAGGACTTGAGTAGCTGAGTCAATAAGCTAGAAACGTATTTTCAGTCTAAATTCTCTCTATCACTATAATCTTTGATTATCCTATATGCAGTGGAATTGCTACAACGGGAAGGATTAAGAGGGCTCGTATAAAAAAAAAGTAGATTGATGATGATAGTTTATGAGATGTGGGTTTGGTAACTCCTTGGCAGAAGACAAAATACAGTCCTTCTCCTGTATCTTCTTGCAGTGTGAGCTATTAAACAAAAAGCAATATGAGGGGATCATCCTTTTACATTTAGAAGTCTATAAACTCAATATATTCGGTGAAGAAGTCGATCCTGCAGGCGTAGTCCTGCAGGATGCGTGGTTAGCACAATTCTTTTTTTTACCTTTTGGATGCTGACTATTTAATCCTGAGCTTTGAACATAAACGGAAAGAGAAGTTGAGGTGCCAAGGAAAAATTTCAATGTCAAAAAATGAGATTCCAAAGAGGTTAGCCAGTTGTACGCTTTGGTAATAGGGCTTTTAAATTTGCAATTAATAAGAGAAGTCAGATGACTGACTGCTTTCTACGTATGTATCTGAATGAGAATCAGGAGCCAGTGTCTTTTAGTCAACATCGAGAACAGGGCTAAAAGCAGCTCGTGTGTTTTGAATGATGTTAACTGTCTCTGCAATAATATTTTCGGCAATAATATTTTAAAATATGCTAATGAAAATACACTAGCTAGAGTAATTTTTAAAGAAAAATTATTTTCTGAGCCTGGATATGGTTCCTAAATCTTTGCATATTGTTTTGGAGAGACCCATTATGAATTTATGGTGCTACACTTACTTAAATTATTATATTTTTAAGATTTATATGGAAATGTCTCTTCCTCCCCATATTTTTTTCTATGATTTATCATAAAGAGCTAGTACTCTCAAAAAATGATAAACCTTCTTCATACTGATGTTTTTTTAGAGAAAGATGGAGAACAATATATTAACTGATATTTTTTTTTAGCAGTCTTTTCCCCCAGTTTAGATATGACTAATAACAAGCAAACATACAAAGAATCAATCAAAGAAGTGTGTTTTACTAAAGAATGTGTGCAGAGAACATGACAGATCAGAATTTGGAGATGACAACTTGAAAAAAAACTGTAAAGCCAAAAGCTGAGGTGACTGGCAGGAACATAAGCAAAATGGGGATTGAAATGGAAAGAGAACAGAAATATAATTTTGTCAACAACTTGAAAATGGGAATGGGAATTCATAAACTACTTTTTCGTTAAAGGCAACAAATGACTTAAAGGAAAAATGGGAATGACAGGATTAAGATCACTTCAAGAACAGTGATTTGGATGAGTGGAAAGAGAAGTGTTGACTAGAACAAAGAGGAAAAGAGAACGAAAGCGTTGATGAAGTATCAAAGAAAGAGAAAAATACAGTACTGAGAATTCTAGAGTCACAGAATGGTTTGGGCTGGAAGGGACCTTAAAGACCATCCAGTTCCAACGCCCTGCCCTGGGCAGGGACACCTCCCACCAGACCAGGTAGCTCAAAGCCCCTGGTAACACTGAAGTTGTAAGTCTAACAGATCGATAGAAACAGAAACTGCCAATTTGCCAAACACAAATTAGTTACTGAGATATGGTGTCTTTTGACACATTTCCAGATCTGAAACATGTTTCTAAATAGAACCTATGAAATTACTGATGGTAATTTTTTGGATTGTTTTTTTTTTTTTTTTTGAATTTACAAATTGTAATTGTGCTTGGTTTATAAATTGAAATTTGTATTTTAAAAATATTTTCATGCAAACAAACCAATTTTGAACATTTTTTATTATAATGAATATATTTATAAGAGTGGTGTTGAAAAAATTAGACTTCAATTCTCATTGTGTTCAAACATGCAATCTACTAAATTATTCAGACATCTAAAAAATTCTTGTGGAAGAGGAAAGCAATTACAAAAACTATTATTGTGGTTTAATGGGTCCCACAGGATTTAATATATTGATAAAATGCTAATTTCTCGACAAGTGAAACAAAGAGCAACCTCGAGCACTGCATTTCTGCTCATTCGTACAGCTTTATTTTTGGGTTCTGTATCGTGACAACTGAGACCTCAACCCACTCGCGCCATCTGGGATGGTGCCTGTGCACAGCCCCGTGATGGTGTCGACCGGGGATCAGCCTAGCGAGCAGGAAGGCCAGACTGAGCCGATTTTGGCTGCCCCAGCTTTACAAGGTCCCGCGGTATTACCCCCGCGTCCTTGGCACCTCTGGACACTCCTGGGTGCCAACAGCTCCTGCCCACAGCTTCGTAATAGCAGAGCAGCGCTCCGAGAGGACGCGATAAAGCCTTCACAGATCCTCTGAGCTGAAAAAGTAAACACAATTATGGTGTAGGACTGCACGAGTGCGATGCGGGACCCCAAAGTGATCCAGGAGCACAGACTCTTTAGATGTAGGCAGACGATGTTGATGAGCCTCAGAGCCTAAGAGCGCTCCCTGGCCCTACTTAATTTATCAGCGTAGGAAGTCTCTGATATTTCAAAGGCTTAGTTAGATGCAGCCTTAGAACTTATTCCGAAGTGGCAAGGATTTCCAAAGATGTCCTGCTGTTGAAAAGTGTAAGTCTTCAGTGACTTCTTGGAGTTAATTTGGATGTTCTGTACACATTTGGGAAGGTTCAGGGTTTGAATTAACATCTGGGGAAAACGTGCATGACAGATCAGTCCCATGAGCGCTTCGTAGGAGCAACAGACAAATATGAAAATCTTTCTCTTGACGCTGAATGTGACTGTAGAGCCAAAAATATGTCAAGATACTCTATCTTGAAAACAGCACAGAAATGGAATATAGATTTGAGCTTGCAAAGGATGAAATGAGCAGATGTTCTGTCAACAAACTGATCACTGTGCAACAAATTTTAAAACAAACGGAACCAAGGTGCTTACGACATTTTTACACAAATCGGTTTTCCTTCAAGCTGTAGCTGGGACTGTTCTCATGAGCACAATTTTGTTAAATACAGAAATTAAATAAAAAAAAAAAAAAGAAAAAGAATTGAATGAAAAAAGATCAGATCTATTTTAATTCCAAATTTTAAGTTTTATCTAGGAGCAATAAGGCGCTCTTTTGCAGTCAGTGTGGCCTTCTATTGCTGAGTTAGGTGAATGAGTTATTTTTATACTTGGTAGATATGCTGTCATCGAGCAAAGGCCTGGTCCAGGTTTCTCCAAACTCTATAGGAGTTAATGGGATTGTGGAGATTGAGAATTGTAGTTTGGGCCCTTTCCACTAACTTTTCAAACTGCGACCCTGTAGTAAATCCACCACAGCGCTCCTAACCTTTGGAGGAATCATTTCACTCTCCCCCTAAATTCTGTATCTGCAGCCTTAGGTTATCCATCAGAATACGCGTAGGACTGCCTGCAGGATTTTAAGGAGGCTCAGCATGGTTCCACAAGGCTTTTTCACAGTGTTGGCTCTTTTTATAAAAAAAAAAGAAAAAAAGCTTTTGATTATCACAGGTAACTGCTGCTATAGAAGAAAGATTCAAGGGATTTTTAGCTGAACACAGAGAATTCACCGGGCATAACCCACACATGGAATCCCCTGTGTGGATATTTTTTGCTAATGTTAAATCATCACGGTCTTTTCTTTGAGTTATTATCTTTGAAGTCCAGAGTAGAAACTCTCTTGTATATGATTTGCCGTTCTTCTTCATGGTTGGACGTAGAAAACAGGTGGATCATCCAATCTGTCTCCAAAAGAAAATTAGCCAAAGCTTCTGACCAAGTTCCAAACCAATCCCTTTAGGTGCCTAATTAAGACAATGCCACAATTAAACTGGGCACCAACCAAATGAGGTGTCTCAGCTGCCCACACAGTGGGTGGAAAATAGTAGATGCTTCTGTTGCACGAGTAGATAGCCTCTGTGCCAAGGGATGTACCTAGAGCTACCTGGTGGAAAATACGTATATCCTCGTATGTCCTTGAGAAATTTCACACCTTCTTGAAGCTGATTGCCTCTTTAACCAAAATTACAAAATTTATAGCATTACTGTACCTGTCGTTCAGGTAGGAGCTGGATAAAGTTCTAAATTTACATTGCCAAAAAGCAGTTGAGCTGTTTATTGAAAAGAGAAGCTGCGTACAAAGGTAGAGATGCCAACTCCACTCAGAAGTGTAAATCGCATAAGAAGATTTTTATATCTTTACGATGTTGGGCATTAAAAACATGGCATGGTTTTTCCTTAGAAAGTACTCCTTTGAGTTCAAAATAACACAAAATTAATACCTATTAACTCTTAGTAAAATTAACTTTTTGATGGTAGACAGTAATTAATACTTCGTAGTTGTAGTAAAGAAGGGGTTTATTATTATGCAGACACTAGAGATCTTATGGTCACTTTTGGACAATAATTTTGAAGACCTACGCATTGAGTTGATTATTTTTTTATAACCTGGCTTCCTAAATATTACTTTTTCACAGAAAATTATGCACTTAACTCTTGACATGTATTGTAAATTCACTCTGCAGTCTTTTATCTTGACCAGGATTTTTTTAAGCTTCTGGGTAGGGGTATCTTTAGAGCACTTTCTCTTTAAAAATCTTGATAGTAAGAAGTTATTACAATCCTTACATAAATATTAACTAATGTCACAAGATTTTATTTGTAATGTAACTTAGCTATATTATTTCCTTCGTATTCTGGTGGTTCTTACTTGCTATTTGTGGAAACCTCGTGTCACAGTGTGAACAATCAGTATGTTGACAGCCATAAAAGCTTATCAAAATGAACATCATTCCAGTACAAAACCAAAAGTCTGGTAGAAAATATTCCCTTTGAAACAGTCAGAGATCTGGCCTTTTATATGAAACTCCCAGTGCATGAAAGGTGGAGCTCTGCCAGTGCAGCTTGCTGTATTTTTGTGTTGGAATTAAGGGAATGCGAGAACGGGGAAGGGAGCACAAAGGAAAACTTCTTTCTCTGCGCTGACTTTATGAATATACTTAAAATGAATGTTTTCCTTGACATTTCCAGATCATTTTAGGAGTCAGTTTAGGGAATGTTGCCAAGTGGGCTGGCCTTCAAATGTGAGTTGTCGCCACATTTTTTTAAAAACTTAATTAAGTCAACTGTCCTTTTCATGTGAAGTACCGATACCTTTCATATAAACCATGAACATATCCAGACCTGAGAAAACCTGGTATCTATTTCTGTATAGGGAACATGTCAACGAGCAAAAGGAGTTGATGACTGCTGACGCTTTAAGCGAAGCTTTCTGGGGAACAGATTTCCTTGGAGTCGTTCTAGTTG
Organism: Sterna hirundo; assembly: GCA_009819605.1. Taxonomy (NCBI): domain Eukaryota; kingdom Metazoa; phylum Chordata; class Aves; order Charadriiformes; family Laridae; genus Sterna; species Sterna hirundo. The sequence continues at coordinate 4,720,679 of CM020441.1, forward strand.
GATAAACAAGTTTGAGAAAAGCTGGAGGAAGTTTGGTCACGTGTTAGTTTTGGGCTTTGATGAATTGGTGCTGTAATATTTTCTTGTTGTGTGCTCATCTTTAATTCCCTATCACATGCTTGCTATAGCAACACAAGGATAAAAAAACAGCGGGAAGAAGGCAGCTGATGATTTTTATCTGTCATTCATGATATAACTGCGGAAGCCATGCGCTACTTGAATTCAAACGCAGAGCTGCAGTGAGACAATCAGTGGTATTCTGTCCTCTAGCAGATTAAGAACCAACAGTTTATTCAGTGAGGCATCCGTAAATGAAAGGTGTTATTTTTTTTTATTTCAAATTGCAAAATATGCATATGCCAGATTAAAACCTTGAGTCAACAACAGCACTGAAAGGGGAGAGTCCCAATGCCCCCCTGCTTTTTTTACAGTGGGCACAAAAAAAGGCCTCCAGAAAACTTGTGTTCTCCCAGGCTGTGTTTTATTAAAACATCCAAATAACAAATTAGTACAAAACCCTCCCAGGACTCCCCAGGTGTGGGAAGGGGCTGCTGAGTGCAGGAGTATCCCAAATTCCCAGTGCTGGCTTCCCATACCAGCAGCTCTGGAGGAGCAGGAGCTACTCTGGCCACACTGGTCATGGAACACCTTAATTAGAGTCTGAAAAGTGTTTTTTAACATTGAACGGGGAAAGGTAGAAGTTTATTATGAATCCGTGCAATAGGGGATTCCCATTAGAGTTCTGTATGTTTGGAAAAGAAAGTCATTCCCCTTTGGAAGAAGTAGGGGGATGGACACGCGTGTCTGAGAAAAAGCCATTAAAGTATCGCCAGCTGATTTCTGATAGAAACTTTAACAGCTGTGGTGAAACGAATTCAGTAGAAACTTTACCAAAGTCATAGCGTGTTTCAGTCCAGCTTCCAGTGAGCTTTAGATCTTTAGCATCCCCACACTTAATTCACAGATTTAGTTCTGTATTCTAATAAGTCATTGGTCACTTAGGACCCTGCAAAGTTACTTTTTCATTTCTCTTTTTGTTCAAATGCAGAATATGAATTAATCACCCTTTTAAGTTAGCACTGAAAACGCTGTAAAATTACAGGGTTTTTTATATAGTTAGCTAAAGCCCGTTTCGGTAGAGTAAGTTAGAGCTCTTTGGAAAAGTTGGAAGTTTGAAATATTACATCTGCCTTGTTTTTAGGTGCCCATTTTATTTCATTCATGAACATGGCCTTAAACTCAGCAGCTATCGTATTATGCGGCAGGAAACCACAGGCAAATTAAATGTTCACACTCATAATCCCCCTTCGTTTTTCCATGGGGATGAAAAAATTACGAAAGGAAAGTGAACTTGAAAATGAGAACTGTAATGGTGAGCCACTCCACCCTAATCCACAGCTGGGTACCGGGGGAAGAAACGCAGTGCTGTGGATCAAGACAAAAATCTCAGAACAGTGACGTTTTTTTAAATGCGGGCTTTTATTATTTCTGCATTTTGCAACTATTAATTTATTTTGTTTCAACGGTTTATCCAGTAGTGTGCGTACTTACTATTGAACAGTTAGCATCATACCTGAACAGAGCATCGCAGAAAGTTGAATAAATGGAAAGCTTTATTAATATGCAATAGAGAGGTCTCTTTTATAACGATCTCTTATTTGTGGTTCAGGACAGTCATGTAGCAACAAACTTTAATTCTTTACCCCTTACCTCTTGTTCAGCGTTGTCATCCATTTGACAAAAGCTGTCTGCCAGCAGTAATGCACCCAGTTTCTGCAAGGAGCTGGAAAAGCAGGTAGGTAGCCGTTCCTTTGTTCCGAAACACACAATTTTATTCTTGGATGATGTCTAGACCTTGCCTCTGAATTCAGATTAAATGCTATCGCGCATTTGGGTGGCAACTCCCAAGTGAAGGTAACACAAGCCACTGTATTCCAAGACCTATTTTCACCCATTTAAACTTCCAAGGGGGAGGAAATGCACATTTGAGTTGTTATTTCTCATTCTTAGTCTTAGATCAATGGTAGGTTATTTTGGAAAGGTCGAAGAAAATAAGGGGAGTCATTTTTGAGTGATGATGTTGTGAAAAATTTACATGTTTCAGCTTTATGGAAGTGTTGTGACCTTTTTTTGCTCTCCCATATCTCAAAAGAGTTTGGTGTTAAAAGTTCAAGCTTGTCACGCAGTTAATCCTTGATGAGAACAAGTGCATGTGGCATGTCTGAACAGATCTGATTTAGAAACAGAAAAGTTACTTTTAGTCCTAATTTTTAACCCTTTCATCTTCACCAGTCCAGAGTGGAAGATAAGTAAGCAGTACCAGATGCCTCCATGTGGCATCTTTAGCAGGCGTGACCATATTTCTTCATCCTCATGAATAATTCTGTTCCGCCTTGCTCTGAGTTTAAAATGAGAAGGGGAGGGAAAGAATGTTGCATTTCCATTGCGTTGTGTCCCTTCTCAAATAATTTAGTCGTATTTTACACATTTGATTATTGAAATATATTTCTAACTATAACGTGCATTTACCAGAATACTTTTTCGGTATGTTTTTGGGGTAGAACTAGGACTACATCAACTCAAATTATTATTTTGTGCCTCCCGGAAGCATACCTTGAAGTATGACTCTCAAAACTCTTCCTTAACGTAGAACTGTGTGAAAGAATTGATTAGTCTTTCAACCTGGAGTAGGATGGTGGATCTGCCGGAACAACATCTGTTAGGAGAGTTCCTCAAAAATACTTCTTGTTTCATACGATTCTCATTTAGTATATCCTTGCGTTTTGGTTTGTTTTTTGTTTTTTTAAAAAGTTATGTCAAAAATTGAATTTTAAATTATGTCCAATATTGAATCTTGGAGAAAAGGTGATGGAGTTATTTATACAGAATTAATTAAGCCGATAGCATTTTCAACTTTCTAGCATGAAGCTTACTTGCTGTGAAAGATTAAACCCTAGGATTAAACCGTAGGGTTTAAAAACATTCAGATTTCTCTGTGGTTCTCTGATTCGGGACTTGCTGAAGTCCCGGAGAATGTTTGGTGGACATGACATTTCCAGATTCCCAGTGGCAGACCTGGCTTTTTCTCCTGTCTGTTGTGACTAAGCAGTTTTGGTCCTATGACCTTGGGATATTTGGATCCACACCTTTCCCAAAAATCCCATAATGACTGGATATGAAGAAACGGATGGAGTTTCTTCTTGTATCTGCTTACAGATTAAGGAGCAGAGGCAGCGATTTTGTATGGGACCTGTTAATGTGTCCAAACAAGGGTGTTTTCCTTAATTTAGAAATAATTGTTCAAGATCATTTTACTTTTGCTGGCAGACTTCTAAGCATACAAAATAACACATATTTCTTAATGTATTTATTTTTTGCTTAGATGACAGCTTGTTCTCTGGTTAGATTTCATTCATTCACTTCTCTCAAGTCAGTGATAAGAGTGTGTGCACCCCCTCAACTCGATGGATTCCCGTAGAACCACGCTGGTGGGAGAGTGACTGTTTTGTCCACACATGCACTCCAGTTTTACATCCTTTCTTTCCAAACACATTGCACCCAGTGCAGTGCCATAACACGGAATCACAGAATCATAGAACCATAGGGTTGGCAGGGACCTCTGGAGATCACCCAGTCCAACCCCCTGCCAGAGCAGGGTCACCCAGAGCAGGTGGCACAGGAACGCGTCCAGGCGGGGTTGGAATGTCTCCAGAGACGGAGACTCCACCACCTCTCTGGGCAGCCTGTGCCAGGGCTCTGCCACCCTCACAGGAAAGAAGTTCCTTCTCATGTTTAGGTGGAACTTCCTGTGGTCAAATTTGTGCCCATTACACCTCGTCCTGTCCCCGGGCACCACTGAAAAGAGCCTGGCCCCATCCTCCTGACACCCACCCTTTAAGTATTTATAAGTGTTGATAAGATCCCCCCTCAGTCGTCTTTTTTCCAGACTGAAGAGACCCAATTCCCTCAGCCTTTCTTCATAAGAGAGATGTTCCAGTCCCCTCATCATCTTGGCAGCCCTTTGCTGCACCCTCTCCAGCAGTTCCCTGTCCCTCTTGAACTGGGGAGCCCAGAACTGGACCCAGCACTCCAGGTGCGGCCTCCCCAGGGCAGAGGAGAGGGGGAGGATGACCTCCCCCCTAAAACACAGCTCTTATTGGTTTTCCTCATCACTTTCCTTGGGTGGGAAAAAGAGACCGTTTGCACGATTGACCTATAGGGTCTTCAAACAGATACAAGAAAAAAAAAAGAATCCAAAGCATGAGGAATCCTTGGACCCCTACTGCAAGTGTGTCCTATCGCTACTGTAATGGAGTCATTTAATCTCATTCTTTACTGACCCTACAGCGGTCCAAAGTTTTATTTGCAATACGTGGCAGAATGATATCTTTTAATACATGTTCATATAGTAAACTGCGGCACGGGTGTGCTGAGTACAAGGATGCTTTCTCAAGTTAAAAGAGACGCCCGGATAATTACGTGTGCTGAACTCATGCGCGTCACAGAACCCTCTCACCTAAGAGTTTCTTCATCAGGACGACTAGACTATGGGTTTAGAATTAATATTGTGTAGTAGGCTGACTACTCTGTTTGTTTACAGCCTATAACGGAACGTGTCTGAAAAGCAAAAAACGGCCATAGTTCCTTCTGCTGACCAGCATTGCTCCTATTTGCTTGTAGGGATTACTTTCAGACAAATAATTAAAAAAAAAAAAAAAAAAAAAAAGTGCTGCAATATCAATAGGTATTCCTAAATACTCAAGTGTGCAATAAATGTAACCATCCCTTTTATATTTAAATTAGGTATTTGATATAAATCAACAAGGCTCAGTGGCAAAACCTGACAACTCCATGCATAATGCTGTAAAGAGAATGATTTCTGAAATATTTAGTGCATCTATGATTTTTTACATGCTGGCAGAAAAAATACTAACCGAGTAGCCCATACATGTATATTTTATCTGTTTTTTAATTTGTGGCATTTTAATCCTCGTAGTACCTCACTTTTTCTTCCAGTAGACTAAATAAGAAATCTATGATTACTTACAGAGTCCTTAACAATGGGAGACTCTATTAAGCGTGCAGAGAAAACAAATGCAGCCCATGAATTTAATTCTAGTTTTCATTATCTTTTATTTGTGTATCACACCCTAAAGCTGTCGATTCTATTCTCATATTCATCTTTTTCGTAAAATGTTTGGAGGCAGAGGGGAATTCACTGCACAACTGAGTTGTTGATTCATTTTATGTGAGAAGAAATCCCTGTATTTTAAAAATGACAATGTCTTAAGTTACTGATGTATTTTTAGAGTATTTGCCAGTCTGGAAGGGCCCTAATTCCTGATTTTAAATTAGTAAATTATTATCAAAATGCAAAAAATATTTTGTGCAGGGCACAATACCATTAAATTGAGAAATCTCGATAGCAAATGAACCTGCTTTAGTAAAACGTCTCAAATTCTGTTAGGAAATGCTCCCTGTGTGGTGCATTTGGCCTCCGTTCAACCTCTCGCAAACCCTTAAGAACCCTTTTTTTCCTCCTCCTTTATACAGTCTGCTTCTTACACTTGCTTCCCCCCCCCCAGCGTCTGTTTACCCAAGAGATAGCTTGCCATAGATGCAGCAGCTGGCTTCACCGAGGTCCTGCTTTTTGCGTTTTTAAGCTGGATTGACTGAAGCAAAGGGAAGCTGAATGACTTGCCTGAGGTTGGCTCAGTGGGGATTAGAACGAGGAATCCTCTTGCCCACAGCCGTTTGCTCCGAACAGGAAACCTCCCTGCCTCCGTGTTCCCCCAGCAAACCAGAGGGGCATAGCTCTCATTTAATTTATGAATTATTTCGAATAGTTTTCATTCCTTTTTTTTTTTTTTTTGTGTCTTGGAGATTTTCAAATATTTTATTTTTTCCTAGTCTAGCCTTTTTTTGGAGATAGAACGCTAATCCTTTTTTTGGTTGATATTTCAGCTAGGATTTATCTTTTCAGGGAAGGTGGTACATAACGACATTAACCAATCAGTCTTCTTTTTAGTATCTCTTCCTATTTAGCCATGGATAATTTCTTCAGTGCTCAGCTCTTAGAAGGAATTGCCAAATAGATCTATGAAAAAAGAGCACCCAAGAAATGTGATTTTTTGTAATTTGTGACGCCTAGCAGTAAATATGACCATCTGCATGTGTACACACACATGCACCCACTTAAACGCACATATTTATACATATATCTTTGCACAGCTGCATTCAATACTGCTTTTCAAAACTAAGTTTTAGGTAACGGCCAATGATTATGCCATATTTTAGGAGGAAAGGCTCCAATATAAGTTTTTTGTTTCCTCAGCACCAAGACATAAGGCTTAAGGCCAATGGGAGGATCCCTAGGAGTTCTAGGTTTTCCAGCAAGGAGTCAAGGAATTACAGGGTTCCAATAACTCCCTATAGCAGAGTCTTCCCCCTTCCTAACAAAATCCCAGGAGCTGGGAGCGTACCTGTGAGATTTTATGGGTTGTAGCGGTTAGAATTCAGAGCCAAGGCTGTGGCAGAGCAGATTTTTCTCATAGACCTTTTATGCCATATTTTTCCTGATGATGTTATAGTCACAGTTGTTTTTCCAATTCTGAATGCATAATTAAAGTGCAGATTTCAGATCTGGTGGTAGAAGAGACACTGGCCTTGAGGGATTGGTAATTACGAAGAGATTCCTAATCTATTATACATGACAGTAGGAAGAGGCAAAAATAAGGAGCAAAAGCTAAAGGACATCAACCTGGAGTCATCTGGGAACAGATAGGGAAGTACACAAGGTCAGTCTCAGTCTGTAGTATGCAAAATTTCCTTGCCCTCTCAAACAAAAATATGGTTAAGTGGTACACGGAGTAAAGTAAGAGAACTGCTACTTTTCTTCTTTGCTCCCTCCCCATGAAGGCAAAAGAGCTTCTGTGTTGAGGACACTTGTTCTCCTGGGCAGAGAAAGAAAAACATGTATTGTGTGATGTATTTTAGTCACACGTCTTCGTGCATCAAGTGGAAAACATGCTATAGAACCTTTTCTTGATAGCAAAAGGAGAGGAAAACTATATTTTTACTGGTTTTGCAGGTGGATCTTGAAAAGTTACTTTCCTGGCTGCCTCCACATCACTGAGTCTAGAAGTGCCTTCCATCTCTTTGGGCCTGTCACGTTGCCCAGCCATATCTCCTTTCTGTATCAAATAAGACCAATGGGCTGATTTTGTTCTCCATGAGCTTATTTTACATTAAAATGACAGCCAGATTCAAGGGCCAGGTGGAAGCTGAAATGCACCTTCACAGTTCCCTCCATCGGAATCGTTAAGGGATGTACTCTTGAAGAGTATCACATTGTGATGAGTCAGGTGATCCCCACGCAGCCTCCAAGACTTGTTTTAAATGTTAAAAAAGATTCCCAAGGATTCTTTAGGTCACTAGGAAATTTCTTAACAAACTGAAGGAAGGAAACGGAGGAAGAACATGCCTAATTTGTAAATAATTTAGAAAATTATCATCGTTCTGACCAATTCAAATCTACTCCAGCTTGTGAGGCTTAAGGGAGACCAGATGGTGGTAGTGCATTGGAAAGTATCCAAAATTGCTTTTGAGTTAATTGATATAGTGCAGGGGAGATCTCTGGAGAAGTATATATCCCCAGGTAGTTGATTGCTTTGGAATTCCAACAGAGAAGAAATGTGTCAAAAATGAGAAAGGAAACATAAGTTACTGAGTGGTTACATCTTAGACTTGGCCCAGTTAACTTCCAGCCAAACATACAGGAAAAAAAAAAGAAAAAATGTGCTAAAAAAGGCAAGAGTGGTTGTTGCAGGTCTGGAGGGAATGGACAAAAGCCTGTTTACCTTAGTATTTTATGTATTTACTCTTTATTTCCATGGTGTATTTGTCTATAGAAAATGTGGAAGACTAATTTTTAATTTGAACCTGTAAATTTTAATCAGAATGGCAACGGTGTAGCCGCTAACCATGTATTGTTACATACAGCTAAATGAAAGTGTCTGTGTACTGAAACGGAACTCTCACGGAGGGTTGTTTAAAATCTCTATAAAATAGATCAAATGAAACTGGAAAAGTAATTGATAGCTACCGTGAAACTGAAAGTGAATATAAAACCTAAAATCGCAGAGAAATCAGGACTGATATGGCAAACATTCACTCTTCTCTGAGGCTTCCTAATCGAACACCTTCACTCAGCCCACTTGACAAGCAAGGAACCTACTTCTACCGTATATTTGACATCATGGTGAATGCTTAACAGACACTGAGCATCATCTTGGGTAGCTTAGGTTAGTTTTAATTTTTGTTTTTATTCATTCTCCTTCCCCTTCCGCTTCCCCTTCCCCTTCCCCTTCCCCTTCTCCTTCTCCTTCTCCTTCTCCTTCTCCTTCTCCTTCTCCTTCTCCTTCTCCTTCCCTTTCCCTTTCCCTTTCCCTTTCCCTTTCCCTTTCCCTTTCCCTTTCCCTTTCCCTTTCCCTTTCCCTTCTTTCTTTCCTTTGCCTTTTCCTTTTCCCTTTTTCCATTTTCCCCTCCAAATATAAGCAATTACATCCATTTTAGTTCTTAACAATGAGATAAATCTCTCAACATTTTTCTTAATTTCATTTTGGAAATGTTTCATCGGGAGGCTTAGCATTTTCCGTGCTTTTCGTTCACGTGATCTCTTTCAATCTTTTTAGTGTGCGTACCGTTAGAAGGGCAGTCAATGTGACCTTTTTCTACGAGGTTAATAAAGAATGCACAGTGTCATAAGCTTGATTCAATTTCCTTTATGTGAGCATGCTGAATAAGTGACCATTATAGTATTTGTCTGGTTTTCTGTGCTTAAGTGTGCAGTTACCAGCCTTTTATATGAATGACCACATCTGGTGTGCATTTGGCCACGTAAGGTGAGACAAAAGCAAAATAGATTTTCCTTAGCATTAAATCAAATTTCCACACAATGTACTCTCTAATGTGGATCTCAAATGTATCAGGTCATATATTATTTAGCTGCATTGCATTTTGTGCTTTTTTTTAATTCCATCCCACATACCCAGTTTTAATAAATGCATGAGTAGATGCAATATTTGAGCTTTATATCTTAGAAATTCAACACTTTCAACAGATTCTTCAGACTTCAAAGAATTTAATATTAGTATCATAAAAGGTCTTTTGAAGAATAATACTGGAACATAAGAAAAATGACTGCCTGAGTGTGCCCTATCATTTTGAGAGTGTTTTATTGCTTTAATTTCCTGTCTTACTAAAGTAACAAGCGGCATAATAGAAGATATACTGTAACAGAGTTTGCAATTTATTAGGAGGCTTGAGCTGGTTGAAGACTTTATGTGATGTGAAAAAGAAAACCTCTATTTAGCTGAAAAATGGAGACAAGCTACGACATTAATGTTGCAGCAGCTTTAAATGGAGTACTATCTTGGACTGATAAGTTGCTTCTACAAGCCCAGTATGTTTGAACGGGATAAATCTATAAGTATAGGTCTCACTCGGTGCTCGTTGGGCGTCGATAGGCTCCTGGAAATCCAATGTTATTTCGTCCATGAGGTGTATATGAGATGATGTTGCTATTTGGATTCCATAGAACAAAGGTGCTATTGCAGCTGTATTGATCCATAATATGTCTTTTCATTTATTTATTGTAGTTCCACGTGTGTGACTAAATTTAATTCTGGGCTTCGGCAATCCAGTGTAGTCAAACTGTAAGCTGTGCTAAGTTTTCAAAGTAAGTTTTACCAACCTTGACTCACTCTTTACAACACGACCGCCGGAATTCATCCCACGCAAAGCTGAAAAAAAATTCATTCTTTAAAAGTATAGAAATGAATGATGAAATAGTAACTAACCTGTGAAGCTATGATGCCAGATTATTTCATAAGAAAAGGCAGTTATTTTCCTAGAAGGAGCAAGAGGCTATCCGCTTGCTTTTTACAGCGTGCGTAGCAAGATCTGCAGGCATCAATCCGTGTGCTTGGGATGGAAGTTGCGTGTTTAGCGGTGCAGAAGTACAAGAATCACAAGGGCGTCTTAGTCCCACCCCTGTTCTGCCACTGAAGGATTACAAAACAGCTGGCTGGAACAGATTGCTTGGCCTTTCCAGAAAATAAAAACAAAACAAAAAAAAACCCAAAAAAAACCGTGATAATGCGTGGCCAATCCCTTTGAAATAACAAAAAGAACAGTTTAGCGGGAGATTTTATTGATAATAGGGTTTTTAGTGGATTGCAGGCTGTGTGAATTGCTTTGAGAAATTTTACTCTTATTTCTTATATTTGGCGGATTATTGAACGATACTGCTTCCAGGTGGCTTTAGTCGGGACACTCCTCATTAGTTTAAGAAGGGCAAATAGTGTGATTTCATATAATAGACACCTAACTTTAAAAGTCCGTGTATTTAAATAGTATATCGGACTCCTAGGGGCTCAAGTACAAGCGAAAGCCCAAATATTACGGGTATCCTCAGTTATCTGTGTTGGTCTTTGAAAGAATAACGATTTGCAAGGCTTCTTGCTAACTGAAGCACAAAAGATTTCCTCTGGGCTTGCCACAGACAATCCTCGGGCACATTAGAGGAGTCAGCTAGAGTTAGTTCAAAGTGAATTGCTCCATTTTAATCGTGGTGACTTTACCCTCTCAGTCAATACGCTGTAATGGCACATTGTCTGTATTTTCTTCCTTTTAAATGACAAGTTTGGTCACTTTATTTTAAGGCATATTTTAGAGTGTTTGCAAGATTTATAGATTCAACAGCTCTTCAAAGAGACTTCCTGTCTTGCTTTACAACCCTGAAATTTTGTATTGCTGCTATTTCGTCACCTGGAGGCAGTTCTTAGTTAAAATATGTGGAGATGTTTTACAACTGAATGAGTTCTTAGTATGATATATAACCAATTATATAGCCGTAATGAGTCCAAATTTTAAAAACCAAATAAAAAATGTTGCACTAAGGATTACTAAAGACTAACATTACCCTCTCTTCATTTATTTACAAATAGGAAACAGGTACATAACTATAGTATTCACAAACATTACTGTCATTAAATTAAAAAATTCAGCAATTTGATTACTTTAATACTTTAGCCAATTAACTTCGAAACCTTGGAGGTTTTTATGCATTTTCTAAAGCGCCGATTTCATATATACTTAGATCTCTTCCTAAACTGCTAAGTTGTTCAGGATACCAAATAGTAATTAATGAACAAAAATCGTGAATCTGATCCTCTGTCAAATCTTTTTTTTTTTTTTTTCCAACACAACAGAGACAAGTTGTTGCTGAGATATTTTTCTTCTTTGTAGTGTAGCTGATTAATACTCACTGAATCTGCCAGCGGAGATGTAACTTTTTCACCATCCTTTTCAAGAGCTTTAAGAACCTTCTTCTAGACATGAGGGACTGAACAGCCAACCCTGCCCATTCACGGACTTGACTCCTGAGTTTTGCAAAGAGAAAAGGAATAGACTCTGTTGATACACAAGCACTTCTGTATTTTTTTCTTAACACAGGTCATAAACCTAATGATGATGATGGTCTTTCCCCTTAGCCCTTCCTGTATTTATGTCTCTGGTCCAATAACCACAGGGATCATAGAGGTGTATTTTATCTTCATTTTAGCCCTCTTGATATTGTGTTAGCCCAAAGGGGAAATCAAATGAGATACCGAAGATGCTAAACTTGCACAGCTCTCAGGTCATTAGCAACTAATTAGAAACAGCTTATGGATCTCAATGATCCTTTAGGTAAATGTGAGAAAGGGATCAGAGAACATTTAACATCTTCACTTCCTTACTCTTTCCAGGCAGTGGCCAAGTTTTTGACAGAGTTTCTGACTTATTTTCTCTTGTAGCTTTATTTACAATATGAACATGTACTTTGCAGTGACAGAGTAGGTGAAGGGCCAGAACATGCCGGGATATTCATAGAATTAATCTAAACAGCAGGTCTTTCCACTATGACTTCATTTAAATGTTAAGATTCGCTAAATAGATAAAATCCCCCCAAAAAATCTAAAATACAGCTCAGGTCATGTAAAGATGTATATGAAAGGAAAAGCTGTTGTGCTATGGAAGACTTGAAGGATAAAAATTAGTAATAGACACACAGTTAATATTAGATGTTATTTACTAGCCGTTATTTGTCCCCGGCGTTAGAATGCTGAAGTCTATGAAGTTTGTAACTCTTGGGATAATCTCCGCTGTTGCATCTCAAGGTTGTAATGTGAATTTGCTTTCTTCTCTGGGAGCATGGATGGGTTTGTGGCAATATAGGTGTCACAGATCTACATTCATGTGTTTTGTCTCCCAAAGGTGCCAGGTGCCACACTGGGACCTAGATCACTCCACAAGGACACTCGCCTGAACCCCTACTAACATTTCACATGTCCAGCAGAGTTAGAGGGACAAAGCTGTATTTTCTTTCACATAAAGTCCTTCTACCTGTGAGATGCAAGAGGTACCTGCTGCCTCCCTACTCCCGAAAACACACAACCTCTTGTGCTTGAGAATCTAAAGAGAACTGCTAACTACAGGTGTCACTCACTGACTTGTGCAGACCAAATAGTTTGACCTGCCCCTCCCAACAGAGCTGACAGTAAAACCAACAATAAACAGTTCCATTTTAGACAAAGTTGTCCGGTTTTAGGACAACACAACTTTTAAAGGTGCATATATTCATCTAAGTCTAGCGGGGACCCATTAGTCCTCTGCGGAGAAACACTAACTTTTGATATTCCAGCTGGCCCGTCCCACAGCTAGGGAACAGAATAGCTCATATTCCACGTTTTGTCAATCCATAGACATAGATTTATTTTAGAAACTGTTGAATGTTTGCGATAAGAATCAAAACAGACTTAGCAAAAAAAAAAAAAAAAATCACTCTCTCTCTGATGTCCACTCGTATATTAATGTACATTTTAGTTAAATTTTTGTGCCTCTGTTTTGTCTTTTGACTTATAAGAATTTCTGGATCATCCCCAGTTTTCCTCTCCTAAAGATCTCAGTCATTATTTCTCTTTCTGTTCCATTAATTTTCCTTTGACTGAAGAAGATATCTTTTATAAAATCACGGGATTTTTTACTAACTCTTCTCCCCAACAGCCCTGTCCTATTTTAGATATCACCCTTTCTCTTACTGCAAATGTTCTGTATCTCCAGAAACTCCTTTCTTTCTAATCGACCTTGACACAGCTGGTTTCCTTTCGAGGATGCTTTTTAGCATGGTTATTGTTTGGTTGTTAGAGAGCAGTTGCTGCAGTTCTCCTATGCATTTAGACTGAAAAATACGTGTTGCAACCTGTCAGTGAACAGTTGATCCACACCAAGCGAGGAATTCAGATTTACGTGTTCTTATGGGCTGCACACAGACTGATTCCCTAAATCATCCCAAATTTGTTAATGCATTTGTCATTAAGAATTAATGAATTCTTCTGTTGAGGTGCGTGTCATCCCGTATTCTCTCTCCACCAATGAAAAGCGTCAGAGCTCTTACAGAATGACAAACATGCGATAATTTAGCAATTACAAACAACTCTTAGTGGTTGTTTTCATTGCATTTCACATTCATTAATGTATTTGGGGGAACTTCCCACCCACCTTTATTGTGACTTGTGCAAATATACAAAACAATTGATAGGTCAAACTCTACTATCTTCAGGTTGTCTAGAAAGCAGCATTATAGAAAGATTATTTAAATCAATTAAAATTTTTAATTAGAAACATCTGTTTCAAAGTAAAGAAAGCTCCATCCCCTACTTTTGTGTGGTATTAATGACGCCAAATTTGAGGTGACAGCAAGCGAAAGCTTAATGTGTATCATTTGGGGAAGCTGAGAAAATCCCTCATGCCCAATACTGAAAGAGCAAGAACAATAATGGAAGGAAATAGCAGCTCCATTGCAAGGATTTTGAATAAATCTATTGAACTGTATGTCATCCGATACGATCGGAGAACAGTAAATATTTCAGTCACAGTTTCCATTATCTGAATTAGTGCTGGGCTGGAATGCCCCAGATAATGAAAGAGCATATTTCCTGGCCATCGCCTTGGAAGTTTCTGGCCAGCACATCCCATACATAGCACCCTTGCTCATGAAAGTTTATTATTTTACAAATTGCGTTAAGCTTTCTAGTTTAAGGACGGTGCTAACGTAGGGTCAAATGCAATATTGCTGTGTTCTTGTTTCCTCAATCAATTCAGGGTGGAAAAGTAGGAAGGGGCAGGCCAGAGCAATCTTGGGAACACGGTGCAGTTGTGCCTGGGTGGACTCTGCACAAAACCAGTACAGTCCAGCAGAGATCATGGGTTTGTTCCTCATGCCACGTAGTTTCAACTGCACCACAGCTAGTTGCACAAAGTATAGCTGTATTTGCATAGATTTGCTCAGCTGTCACTGGTTCCACAAAGTGGCTAGTCTGAAAACTCACAAAGGCAAGTAGTGGACAGGAGGGAGAATTGCTTACCCCTAAATTTAAGAATGTCAAGATATTACAGAAATGACTTAACCTGGGAATCTTTAAAGAGTAAGGAAGAGCAGTTCAAGCATGCGTGGGCATTAAACTGAGGATGGGATAAAACGTGGTGTGGCTTCAACCTAAAGAGTCTTTGCCAGAATTTCCACACCCCCCGGCAAGAGAACTCTTTTGTGGTTTTTTTGTAATAAAGGAAATGTGATAGATATGATCTGTGGGGATTTCAGCACAAAAATTGATGTATTGCCTCATCGGAAACTATTAGTATAGATGGAGACAATGGGGATCAGTACAAAACCAATAAGGTGGTAAAGAGCTGGCTAAAGAAAACCATCATTTGTGCTGTAAAGCAGAAGTACGAGCTTGCAGGGAGATTACTAACGTACTTTTTTAGGATTAATGACACTGTATGGATATTGTTATTCTTCAGCTTAATCTGTCCTTCCTGTATAGTTCATAACTTGGTATTACGTTGCACTACTACTAATTTTTGTTCTTCCGCTATGTTCCCAAAATGCCTCTTATGTGTAGGTTCCCTTTGTTCCCAGTGCTCTAGGTCTAGGTGAGAGAACATATGTAGCAATATAGGATTTTTATCTTTTCACAGGTTGGGTTTTTTTTTTCCATTTTTATTGGGTTTAGTACCCTTCTTTAGTATGATATGTCTTCTGTGTGATAAACTGGGCATCCAAGAGCCGTTTTGGACTCAGGCCAAAGGAAATATTTCTTTCCTCCTCTAGCTTTCTCTGGGCTTCTGCGTCCATTTAGCAGCAGCTAAAATCACAGAGTGGCAAATAGGTCAGGGTAGACTGGGAGGAGTGAGGAGGAAGTAGAGAATCTGGAGTTGTCAGAGCTTAGTAAATAATGATAAATTAATGACAGCCACTGCGGGCCTGACTCGAGCTGACATGACCGGACTCACAGGCAGCCACGGCCACTTCAACTGAAAAGGACACGAGGATGTAGGAGTCAAATGGGTACTTCCTCTCTCTCTTCAGCCTGGCAGAGCAGTGATTAATTACAGGCCTTCCTTCAGAGGGGAGGACCGCCAGGTTCTGAGTTCTTAGACTGGCAGGGTAATAGATATACTAATATAACTCTTTCTGCTGTGGCAGTGGGCAGAAAATAATTCATGATTGTTGTCTCAGAGAGAGGGAGCATGAGTTAGGCCTTCTTTAAGACAGTAATTGGGAGATGAAGGAGGAGTAGTCTTGGGTTTCCAATCCTTGTAATGTAAAATGAATAAATAGTCCCGAGAACAGAGAAAAACAAACAAGGAATTACTCAAATCAATGAGCTCCAAAATTATACCCTTCTTTTTCTTCCTCTTTTGTTTTGCCGTTTTCTGTACAGAGAGAAAAAGCATGCCCTCTAATGACTTGGTTACTCTCCTTCAAGGGGAAAACATGATTTTGAGCTCACGCTAAAATATGGGCTCACCATATTTTGTTGGGAGCTTTGGTTGTTGGTCAGTTGGGTGAGGTGGGGAGATATGAGAAGAAGAAAGGGAATATTAATACTATAATTTGCTCCTCTTCTGGGAGGATTTTAAATGAACGGAGTGATCCTTTTTCGGCTCCTGAGAGGAGTGATTTATGCCTCTAATTTGCGGAGAGCATCCTGGATTGCAAATCTTGCTCTGCTACATGCACAAACACTTAAAGCTCCCAGCGAGGTTTTAGAGTTGTCTGGCTGTTACCTTTCTGAGGTGTTTCTCTTAATTTTTTTTTAAGACATCTTACAAACCTCATTTAGACCTGTGAATTTTCCAAACCAGATACTGAAAGCCTAACAGTGGCACATAGGATCTTTATCTCAGGGCCTTTTTGTCATTTGGAAGTTGTTATGATGATATTAATTTTTTTAAGCTTATTTGTAATGCCTAGGAATAGCTGCCTCAAATCGCTAGTTCTATGAAGTACTTAAATTTATTTCATTAGCTTCCTTTTTCTTCGTCTGTTGGTCTTATCTAATTTCAAATAATATGCCTTGTAGACACATATCTTTCTTACAATCAGCTACACACTCTCCTAGATCATGGTCCCTAATAGTTGTGATACAAGGTTCTAAGACTTGGGGACTTTGGCATGGATACAAGTGAACTTTTTTTCCCAGAGAATGACAAAAATTAGACCTACACTACATACATTCAGGGTCAAACTAAGCTGGTATACTGTTCAAAGACATTAGCACGTTGAAATTAGACAGTGTAAATAGAAAAACGAAAATATCTGTTGACAAGAAAAATGAAGGTCAGGTTGATCTCCGTGCAGGTAAGATACTGTCACATCACAATGACTTGAAATTTCAGTTCGCTGAGAAAGGTAGCTTTTGAAATTGCTGTTGAAAAAGGTAGGATCAATAGATTAGATTGTAGACATAAAAGGACTGCTGTAATAACAGTTCTGTTTTGTTTTGTTAATCTATAACATCTCTCAATGCAGGTCATGTACTTCTGATTCTATTCTAAATTTTCCTTCATATGTCTCACAGGTTGTAGTTATTTATGTCAAGACTATTCATTGCATTGGAGAGTATGGATTTCCATTACTGAGTAACCAGGTCATACTCTTTATTGAGGTATAATTTTTACACACCAAAGGTGGGCGGTGCATTCTATTTTATCTTGCCATATTTATACCTTCTTTGAATGCTTGGGTCTATTTTTTCTGCTTTTGATACCCACTTCGATGCTAGGGACAAGGAGATTTTGAGTAGACCTTTGTTTCTGTCTCTAGTATTTTATTTGTTGAGATAATTCAAGAAAAAGCTGTATTGCCACTTGTAATCTAAAGCCAAAATGCTAACTTCATTAGTACACCTTTTATTGTGCTTATAGCTGTATGTAGGTATCCATGGCATTTTCTTTCTTAGTATGATCATTTTGACTAGACTAAAGTCCTTGTGTTGCTAGGTGTTTTTAGACCACTTATTGTAAAAAAAATACCTAAAGTAAAGACATCTTTACAAGCTGCAGGCACAGCAAATGCGACTGTCACCGCGTTGAGGTTGGATGACTGCCCTGGGGCGTAGTAACTGCCCTGTGTTAAAAGCTGCCGCATGCTGCCCCTAATCCTCAAGCTTGCCAGAAAGGGTCCAAGTCATGTTTGAAGAACTTTCCCTTGAGAGAATTATTTTCCAATTTTTTTTTTTTTTGGTTAAAAAATTAACAAGTCTTTACAGGTTTGTATTTACCCTTACCTATCTAGGGATTTTATTTCTGTAGTGAAAAAGGAGCAGCCTCCCAGTAGCATGTCTGAAAGATCCTACCTTGCAGAATCTGCAGCTTATTTCTATTAGGAATAACTTCTATAATTCATGTTATTCTGAATAATAATGATAGCAATAATAACTTTTATTTTAGGAATAACTTTTATATAGTATTCCAAGAAGCCTGGAATACTATAGCCAAATAATAAGCCAAATAAGAAACAATGCAAACAGATCAATCCTTTGCCTTTCAGAGAATTTCGCCATCTTCCTCACCCAGGCTTTATTCATAGACACTTCTCTTGTATCTCAAGGACACAGAGGATGTTTCTGTCTGAATTTATGCTGATCTTTTTTTCAGTCTTTCAAATGCAGCATCAGCCAAAATTCTTCCACCTCCTGTTCAAAATGATGTAGTGGAGATTCCACCCGTTTCATCTTCCTCTTCCTCTTTTTGGGAGCTGCCATCCTTATGAGACCCTAGTTTGATATTCACCAGTTTTAGGAATTTACAGTTGAACCAATAGCATCATTTTCATTTTTGCATTAAGACAGCTTTTCTCGTGGCAGTTGCTTCAGCACACAGAGCTGATGAATTACGCTGTCATTACAATTTACCACTGTTGAGATTTTTTTATAATGATGAAATTACTTTTAAATTACATTCTACAATTCTTCCAAGTACAACTTTGTATTATCAGTTGAGTCAGCTCACCTGTCCCAGCATTATTCCTGGAGTCATATTAATTTCAGGTATGGAAGCCTTAAAAAGATAAAATTATTATTCTGTGTCTTTCTGCCTACAAAGAATAAGCCCACACTGATTTTCCTCTAGATTTTTTATTTACATTACAGGTTGTTAAAAGAAGCCTGCTGCTATTATCAGCCATAAAATCTCGTAATGGGTGTAATGTTGCAGCAAGTTAGCGTATGATATAGCTTAATTGGAGTTTCCTAGGAACATCAGACCATATTCAGAGCTCAGACTTAGAAACCTCTGTCAAAAGTTTCCCTTTGTGTAACGTCTGTAGAGCTGTCACATACGATGTTCACACTTCTGTCTATCACTACTACCTAGTGAAGGCGTCTTATTCGGACGTCCTTTTTGGTACACTGTGGCGGTGTGCTCTCCCCTTTTTCCCTTTTTGCCCCCCGGCTCCTGCTCAAGCCATGGCCATCAGCGGGAGTTGTTATGAGTTGCGCTTGAACTGTGGGAGATGGCTCGCAACATAACCAAAACACTGCCTGGAGTGGGGACCTGGGTATCTTGTTCCCATGAGAATATGACTATAGGTCAATTATCTTACTCCATAAATAGCGGACAGCCCAAGAGCCCTTTGAGCTCTCCTGCACGGCAGTGGCTGCACGACAGGATCTCCCCTTGAGTGGGGACGCTCGCTCAAGGTTCTTCTCCTCGAGGTTGAGAGGTCCCTTGCCGCAACAGATTCTCGGTAAGTGACTAATAGCATGCGAAACTTTGAAATCTCAGCTAAGTGATATAAGGATTCATTGTGCATATATAATCCTTAGACATAAACCGTTGACCAAGTCTGGGACTAGGATTGGATCCAGCCGCCCCTAGACTCCTCTCTGAGAAGGAGTTTGGAAAGCAAGGGGGTCCTTTCTGAACCTCATGACTCAACGGGAGGGTCTCCCTGACAGCTTGTCTGACCCTGGCCTCTGTGCAGTAAATAATCAAGTGTACTCTGGCATCGAATCTCGTAAAACACTGTCGCATTCACTACTAACTTTATTAAATCACTGTTTTATGTTAATAAACATTTCACTGCTTCTCTCTTACAAGTGAAGTTATTCACTCCGCCCGCGACATACACATGTGTCGGACTGCCTTTAGTAGTCTCGCACTAGTTACCTTTATTTCTGACAAACTCATTGTGACAGCAACAGGAGATTTTAAAATTCAAATGAAAAAGGGAAGCAAGATAGCACTTGTAACTCAGTTTTATGGGACGTGTTGTCTGTATGTTCTCCCTTCCACGCCGCTGTCGGGGTTTTATTAGTGTAAATTGAAAGGTTCAGAGAAGCTGTGGATCGGTTAATCTTCTGTACCTGTACATGTGTTGGTGCAAGATAATGTCTTAAGTCAACAGTAAGCAGGAACAGCAAACAGATGCTGCAAATTAAAGTATTTTAATCGTTTATGTGGGTACTACAGAAGTGGAATATATATGTAGACATTCTATATCAAAGATTTTCTGCTGTAAGGTCAGGAATGATGGAATAGAAAAAAACCTAGGACCTAGGTAGAGTGCAGCTCTGAATTGCCAGCATGATGCAGCTGTGCAAAAGCTAAAACAATTCTAAGATCTCTTAGCAAGTTATTTGTCAATAAAGACAGGGAACTATCATTGCATGTTTCCAATATCTGATGTTCCGTGCAGGTACAGAGAGATATGCATGTAAACAGAAAAAAATCCAGAGGGAAGAATATCTATTTTTAAATAGAGTTTTTAAAAGCTCTGTTTAACCTATGTGAATCAAGATGTAAAGGGAATATAATATTTCTTTGTTGACATATGTTGGGGGTGAGTAAGTATCAAGGCAGGATAAAAATTAATTGGATTAAAGGATAAAGTCGTCCAATAATCAAGGGAAGTAAAATTTGCCATGAGTAAGTTTAGATCAGAAATTAGGTTTCCAACCATCTGAAGAGTGAAGTTCAGAAGTCCTTGCAATCTTCAAATAGGGCAATAGGCGCAAGATACCAAAACTGGTTTCGATGCTGTCTGATAAGCATGGAGAAGGGATTATGGAAGTATGTAGGAGAATTCTCAGAGATATAAAATCACACCTGCACTACAAGTTTTTTGGATTTCTAGGGTCCTGAAAAATCCAAAGGGGGTTCAATAGAGACTGCGTTGTTACTTGTTTGTATTGCTATCACACGGGCATAGCAAAAAAGATTTTTTTCCCTCGTGTTTTTTTTTGGTGTACAAAAAGAACTGGGACAATGTTTTCTTGCCTCTGAAGCACAGACTTGTCCACAGACAAAAAAAAAAAACATATGTAGGCTGTCCTGTTGCTCCTACTGAATCCTAAATTTAATTGAGTGCCTGGCTGATATGGTCTGTTCAGGTTTAAAGCAGTTACTGGATTTTACTTTCAAAGATCATTTTTTCTTCAAGGACCTTTGTTTTAAAGGCCTCATCTTTTCTAAAATGTGCAATGTGCAATATTCCCTGGAGTCATCCCGGAATTCTATTTCACAGATTTTTAATTGTCGCAGTACCTTTATCCATTGGCAATGTCCTGAATCCCTCCTACTCTCTTTTTGTGTCATAGGATGTTTGTAGCTTTTGGTCTTTCCTACAGATCTTGCATTTAGTACAAGATGTTGACAAAGATCGACGGACTCTGAAAACAAGTAGAAAAAGTGGGTTTACTCCGAAATAGAGAACTCCTGTTCTGTTAGAGAACTAGACTCGCTGACTTGAGTGATCCATATTAGCACTGTGTTTCTACCATGTATTGCAAAACAAACTGAAGTTCCTGTACTTCAGGAGATTTAAAGACTGTCACACATATTACCCACTCTTTCCAAATCTCCAGAATATGTATTTCCAAGGTAAAAATTACCTTCTTTAATGTACTAAAATTTTGACAGCCTTCTTGTGATTTGCTTGTGCCCTAGGTGTCTGCATTCAATTTAAAGCTCAGCAATCTGAGAGCAATTAGCGGCGTATCTTTAAATGTGACCTCTAGAATCTCATGGTCCTCAAGATCTGATGATTCTTCTTCTAAATAACACAACAGATCATAGCTTTTCATTTTTCTATATGAACATCATAATTCAGTTTTTTACAGAGGTTTTCTGTGTAAACTTTAAAATGCAGTAAATAGGAGTGAAATAATATAACCCTTAGAATCATAGAATGGTTTGGGTTGGAAGGGAGCTTTAAAGGTCATCTCGTCCACCCCCCCGGCAACAAGCAAGGACATCTTTAACTAGATCAGGTTGCTCAGAGCCCCGTCCAACATGACCTGGAATGTTTCCAGGAATGGGACTTCTACCACCTCTCTGGGCAACCCGGGCCAGAGTTTCACCAGCATAAAAAATTTCTTCCCTCTATCTAGTCTGAATCTTCCCTCTTTTAGTTTAAAGCAGTTACCCCTTGTCCTAGCACAACAGACCCTGCTAAAAAATTTGTCCCCATCTTTCCTGTAGACCCCCTTTAGGTACTGAAAGGCTGCAAGAAGGTGTCCCCGGAGCCTTCTCTTCTCCAGGCTGAACCCCCCCAGCTCTCTCAGCCTGTCCTCACAGCAGAGGGGCTCCAGCCCTCCCAGCATCTCCGGGGCCTCCGCTGGCCCCGCTCCAACAGCTCCGTGTCCTTCTGCTGTTGGTGACCCCAGAGCTGGGGGCAGCACTGCAGGGGGGTCTCCCCAGAGCGGAGCAGAGGGGCAGAATCCCCCCCTCGCCCTGCTGCCCACGCTGCTGGGGATGCAGCCCAGGCTGCGGGGGGGTTCCTGGGCTGTGAGCGCACATTGCCGGCTCGCATCCAGCTTTTCACCCCCCAGCACCCCCAAGTCCTTCTCGGCAGGGCTGCTCTCCATCCCTCCATCCCCAGCCTGTGCTGATACCGGGGGTTGCCCCGACCCAGGGGCAGGACCCTGCACTTGGCCTTGTTGAACCTCATGAGGTTCCCATGGTCCCACTTCTCCAGCCTGTCCAGGTCCCTCTGGATGGCATCCCGTCCCTCAGGCGTGTCGACCGCTCCACTCAGCTTGTTGTCGTCTTCCTTTCCATAGAAAGAAATCATATATAACCAATTTTCTTTTACATTTGATATTAACCTTTCTGTTGTCTTAAATCTGAAGAAATACAGATTTTCATATTATGTCACAGGAAGCCGTGAAATAGTCTACTTTCAATCTTGCATTAATGCATAGAGACGCCGTTTATCTGTAGTAAAAGACATATAACTTACATTAATATTACATTCGTGTTTTAATTTGGATGCTTACCTAATGAATTTTATTAATAGAGTATCATTTGATTTTCCTACAACAATGTAGTTATGGTTGTTCTGGTCTTTTGCTTAGTATACCTGTTCTGATTTTTTGCGTATAAACCAATTTTGCTTAGCTGATGAAGCCATTTAAAAGCAAGCATTTCATATTAAATGTTAACCACATTTAGCCTTATCTCTGTGGGAGGAAAACTAGAACATTATGAGCAGAACAGTAGGTAAAAGGAAAGCAGGATAATGTTATTTTTCAAAGCGTCACCAAAATACCTGCAATGTTTATAGGCTTACAAAACAGCCAGGGTGTCCTATCTCACCTTCTCCATTAGTGGTATCTCAAAGCACTTTAAGGAGTTAAATATATTTGAGAGTAGAGGGAGAGACAGAGATCTGTGGATGCAGGTAGCTACTTTTTTCCACTGGCAGACTTGTGCTGTTAAATCAAAGCTTCATAACTACATAAGAATTATCTCTGTAATTTCAGGGGTTTATTTCCCATTTGATACACGTAGGGTTTTCCACAGGTAAGCCCCAGGATCGGTGCTGGGTCATGATGCATCTGCTTAAGGCTCCCGACACCTCAAGAGGAAGATAGATGCCTTTTGTCGGAGGGAAACACGTTAGACAACTGCTCCCTAAGGCTCTAGTGTTCATAGTAATTGTTAAATCATTTACATCATACATTAGCAGGAGCAATATAGCTACAGTAAATGACTCACACGTATCTGCTGCTTTCTGTTTACAGTGAAGAGATGGTAACTGCCGAGTTTCATAGGTGCTGATAAAAACAATACATTGTTTTAATTAATATTGCGCTACTTCCTCATGTCCAGATCTAGTAGAGATTCCCAGAAAAATACTGCAAAATCCACTTCAAAAATTAACTCTGCTTTAGTATAACTGGCATGAAAATAGAACCTTTTAAGTGAATGCTGTAATGTTTCTCTCTCTTTAAATACTAATTTCAATGGTTTAGATTTATTGTATCATCTATTCATTCTTTAGAAACACAATAGGGACATAATTCATGTTTCATAAAATGTACAAGGTTACAATTTCTAATCAGCGTATTAAGAGCTTTTTCTGGAGAAGAGGTAATAGATTTGTAAGGAAACAGAGAAATTAACTACCATGATAATAGTGCCAGGTGTAAAATTATATATATCTTAGCAACTGGCTTTATTAATTTTGATTGATACAAGGTTTCACTCATGGAAATATGGTACTTTAGTACAATTATGAAATGCTGCTTTGTGGTGCTATTCCGCCTCTCCAGCATTTGTTTTAAACATTTCCATTTTCCTTACCCACCTTGAATAACGTTAACAGGTATGGGGAAATTCTCCGATTTCTGTCTTCACTCCAGTACTGACAACAGGCCCAAAGGGTGTTGGAACAATGCAAAAGCAGCGTCGCCTTCCTCTCGTGGAAAGAGTCCCACGGAATGTTGGGCAGGAACGAAAGATCTGAAGAAGGGGCGGCTGAAGGCAACTGCCTGCAAGGAAAATAGCTGCAATGTGAGGTTTAGGGTTAGAGATGGCAAAAAATGGAATACCGTCTTTTTCCCCTTAGAGGCCCTCTCTTAGGGGAAACGTATGGATGCAGAAATCATAATGCCATCCGACGTTAATGTAAAGTGAATTTAATGGTTTTGAATGGGCTAAACTGGAATGTGAAGTTGTTTGGTTTTTTTTCACACTGGAAACTCTCAAGAACCAAAGGCTTTTATTGTGACCTTGAAACGATAAATCCGCTTCCTAATCGGAGAAGTGACGTAATGGAAGTAAGGCAGTTTATCATGTACATATCCACCTCCTCCTTGATTCCTGCAATAGATCTTTCTTTTTGGTAGCAAAGCATACCCTTTGTGCCCCCTGGTTTCCAAGGGTTCAGCCCATCAAACTGCGAAGTTCCATGTGCTCCTCCTGTCGGTGTTGACGGGAGAGAACACTCAATAATTTAGAGGATAAGTTCTTATTGGGCTGTTTTGTCTACGTAATAACGTGCTAATGCCTTTGTTTAAACCCGTTGAGTTGCCATCACCTGTTCAGGTGCAGAGTCCCGGTACTGCAAGTAGCTTTATACGAGTACAGGCATCTCTTTGCACAAAGTCCTTTCCAGGATCGTGTCCAGGAGCTGTTGAATCGTGACTTAAGAAACCGTAGTAGCTGCTGCATTTGTAATAAATGCTAGCTGTGTTGTCAACGCTTTGCAAAGCACAGACAAAAGCCTGCTCCCCGTCCTGCGATCGCCCTTCACTTAGAACTGTGTGCTTCTATTCGTGTAACTTCTCTCTTTGGAGCATCTACATACTCTTCTATCCTTAGCTGCCATCTCCCAGTATAGACAGCAGAATATTAAGTGGATAGAAAAGGTTTTCCTTATATGCAATTTCCAAACCACATTCTAATGATTCTATATGGGTTTATATAATAAATACATGAATAACCAAATGGAGACAGTACCGTTCCCGGTCTATAACGCTGAACAAATAGGCCACTCTCATTTTTCTGAAGGAACATTTTGAAGTCTGCGAATGATCGTTTAAAATCATTATTGGCTACTATAAGCCTAAAAGAGAGGTACGGTCATCTAGACCTAGAGACCTGAAACAGTAGTATGACTGATGCCTGAATCTGAATTAAAAATACAAAATAAACTTAAGTTGCCAACGCAATTTCACGTGACCAGAAAGGATTTTGGTCTTTCTAGGACAATGCCAATCTTGGGAGTTTTGATATTGAAAAATAAATAAAAATATTTTGACTTTTAAAAATAAAAAATAAATCACTTTGTAGATGGAAAGTGTGAAAGTGTAATTGTCAAAGTAATCTGTTAGAAAAGTAAGGAACAAAAGCAGGCTTCTCTTGCATGTGTTTCAGTATTTCTGTACTATTCTGAAGCTGATGTCACATTTAATAATCTCACAAATGATCCTTGGACTACAGAAAATAGGCTACATTTCAGGAAGATTTAAGGAACATTTCCTCATCATCTTCTGCTACTATCACTTATCGAGAACTAAAACGTTTAATTGCGTGTTTGATTTAGCTTTTATCACAACAAAAATCTTTTCTGATCAAAATATGCCTGCCAGTTCCTATTCCTGAATGGCATGCCTGACTGGAAAGGGTCAAACAATTTAGAAATTGCCATTTAAGAGTGAAATGTGAAAAAAGCTGTCAAAAACAGAAGGTGAAGTGAGTTGATTCTTCACCTGCCAAGGTTGGATGCATTGAATTTTAAATAGAGTTTTAATATTATGTTAAGAGCTATTCTCTGTTCTTGGCTTATTACAAGCTGCAAGCTGGTATGTTTTTATTCTTCTTGAAAACGTTATTCGTAGGATAACATAGTCCCGGCCCTCTAGCCTCATCCTTTTATTGCCTTCTTTACAGATTCATCCCATGTAACGCAAGCTAAAAGGGCAGATGCATAATCTGGGAAGTTTTCCAGATTCAAGGTACTTAACACTGGCTGCATCCGATGTATGCATTGGGGGATCTTGTTAGTCTGTCGTAAAAACGCACCGAGGCTGAACGCGTCTTCTGACTCTGGGCGTGCTGGTGTGCATCTTGGCCTGCTGCTCCATTCATTTCTTTGTTCCTGATCTAATTTAATTGTTTTACGGAAATAGCATATTTAGAATTTGTGTTTCGTAGCAGTAGTGATAATAGGTTTAAGCTTTATTGGCAAAACGATGCAAATATTCTATTAAAAAATCCTGTGGTTGAGGGGACTTCGTGCAGGATTATTAGATCCTGTTGAATCCTGAAAATACTGCCAGAACTGATGTTCTCTGTCTTTCTACCTAATGATCTTGCATTCTAATGACAGTTGGAAAATAATTTGAGAGAGTATTTCTAATCACGTGAACGGCCTGAAATTATTTTTCCACTCCTCTTCAAAAGGGAGGGTGATTCACACGCATGTAGGTCTGGATGATGGGTAGAAATTATTTAGTCAGTGATTCAGTAACCTAAATGGGAAAATTCGGAAGCAGTCATGAACTACGTATGACTACTGATTTTGCAAAAAGAATTTAGGGTTTTTTAAGTAGCACTCTTCATCTTCACCACTGAAATACTTTAATATGCTATTTTTCAAATTCTTCAGACACTTTGAAGGAATTTTCTAGGGTTTTTTTTTTTTTAATTTTGTGCTGTTAATGGCAGCTCTTCATTGGATATGAACACAAGAACAGACTGTATACAAAGCCCTGGTAATACCAGATTTAAAGACAATAAAGATTTGTTTTTAAAGATGCTGTGAGGAGAGGCTGAGGAAGCAGGGCTTGTTGAGCCTGGAGAAGAGATGGCTTTGGGGGGACCTAGTAGCAGCCTTTCTGTACCTACAGGATGGTTCGTGAGAAACCAAGTCACAGAATCACAGAATCACAGAATTTTCAGAGTTGGAAGGGACCTCTAGAGATCACCTAGTCCAACTCCCCTGCTAAAGCAGGATTTCCTAGAGCACATCCCTCAGGACTGCATCCAGGCGGGTCTTGAAAGTCTCCAGAGAAGGGGACTCCACACCCTCCCTGGGCAGCCTGTTCCAGTGCTCTGTCACCCTCACCGTAGTTTTTCCGTGTATTTGAACGGAACTTCCTATGTTCCAACTTGTGCCCATTGCCCCTCGTCATGTCACTGGGAACCATTGAAAAGAGCCTGGCTCCATCCTCCTTCAACCCACCCTTTAGATACTGGTAAACATTAATAAGGTCTCCCCTCAACCTTCTCTTCTCCAGGCTAAGTCAGGCCCATCACAGCGGTGCGTGGCAGGACGATGAGGCAACAGTCATAAACTAAAGCAGGACAGGCTTTGACAAGTAAAAAGAAAAGGTTCCTCTACAAGATTAAGTATTTGACCCTGAAGGCCTGTGGGAGCTCTGGCCCGACTAGACCAAGCCCTGAGGAACCTGGTGTCAAACCAGTGTACGCCCTGCTTTGAGGCTGGACTGGAGACATGCTGAGGTCCTTCCCAACCTGAAGGATTCTGTGATAGACAAAAAGTGTGGGGAGAGGACAGAAGCAAGAAGAAGCGTAACAGTCTAGACATCTAGAGACATCCTATGGGTAGACACTGCCGTTTTGTAAACATAGGAATCTGAAAGTGATGAGAAACTATTTTTAATAAAAGAACAGAAAATTCTAGCATCATAGCATTGTCTAAGTTGAAAGGGACCTTTAAGATCATTGAGTCCACCAATTAACACTGCCCAGTCCACCACTAAACCATGTCCCTCAGCACCACATCTACATGGCTTTTAAATACCTCCTGGCATAGTGACTCCACCACTTCCCTGGGCAGCCTCTTCCAGTGTCTGATAACCCTTTCTGTGAATAAATTTTTCCCAATATCCATCCTGAACCTCCCCTGGCACAAATTGAGGCCGTTTCCTCTTGTCCTATCTCCTGTTTCTTTGGAGAAGAGCCTGACCCCCCCTGGCTCCCCCCTCCTTTCAGGGAGTTGCAGAGAGCGAGAAGGTCTCCCCTCAGCCCCCTTTTCTCCAGGCTGAACACCCCCAGCTCCCTCAGCCGCTCCTCACCAGACTTGTGCTCCAGAGCCCTCACCAGCTCCGTTGCCCTTCTCTGGACACGCTCCAGCCCCTCAATGTCTTTTTTTGTGGTGAGGGGCCCAAAACTGGTCACAGCCCTCGAGGTGGGGCCTCACCAGTGCCGAGTACAGGGGGACGGTCACTGCCCCAGTCCTGCTGGCCACACCATTCCTGATAGAGGCCAGGATACTGTTGGCCTTCAGTTGTGTCATGAGGGGGAAAGAAAAAGGGAGGCTTGATATCATTTCCCCAGTCTTCGCCGTCACCACTGCACCTACATGAATGTCCACCAAACACCAAATGCATCCTTTCTTCTCCAGTTTTCATGTTACCTACATTGTTAATTTTGATTTCTGATGGTACAAGGCCTGATTTTTCTTTTGTATTTGCAAAGTACCTAGCACACAGCAGAAAGCAGGCAGGCGACATAAGAGAACATCTGGAATCGTTATATCACTTCCTTTCTGGAACGTTTTCACAGTGGCATATGTTTGCTTTTAATTTTTTCATTTATTGAGTTTTTTCATACCCTATTTTATTGATGTATTTGAGAGTAAAATAAGGTGAGAGATATAAGGGGGTTTGTTAAGGATAAAAGTTTGGTCTTCAGACTTGATATTTCTGATGCAACATTTTATATGAAAATACGATATATAGTAACTATATAATGTTACTATATAACGTCGTCCATTTAGAAAAACATGAAAAGGTATGTTAGAATCTAACAAATTCTTCTTAATTAAAATTGGTTAGCGGAATTTTTTTATGTAATCCAGTACATTTTTCCAGTTCTAATTTTTATCAGCATTCTTTTAATTTATACTTACTCCTGTCTCATTTTGATTAACATAAATACAGTCCCTTATTGTGTTGGATTTTGAGACTGGAAGGGGGAAAGATAAGGGTTAATACTGAAATAACTGTCAGAAGTTCAATGCAATGCAAATAACTGAAATTTTATGACATCCTGTTTGTTCACTGCTTCCAAGTGAAACCTATTTCACAAGGATGCAAAACAAATTCCTAGGAGAAAAAAATCTTTGCAAGTAAATATAAGCAAATAAATATGTTGTTCCAGAAAAGAGAAAGATGAGTTTGTTCAAAATAAAAACAATAAACAAATAGGCATATGGTCTTCAAATAACACTTTTAATTTTAATACAAGATTTTTAATAATATTTGTGATATCATCCTTGTCGTTTTGAGGTCGTACCTGAAAAAAATATTAAGTAAAGCTAAGCAAAGTAATTATTGTCCAAGACTGCTTTGATTTATAATGTTACCCATACTTAAGATATCTTCTACTTAATGGACTTGTCATCTTTTATTTTAGCTTCTAGTGTCTTCTTTGGTATGTTTTTTTTCCCCACTGTACATGGACGAAGTTATCCTGAGGTAAATATATGGAATTTTAAGTAGATTAAGCATATCAGGTGTATTTTGAATGGAAAAGTGTTACCATTTTGACAAGTTAGGTTTGTCTGCACACAGAGAGAATGTATTTGTTCCAAATCATGAAGTGGAGCAATCAACTACATTGTATAGCATAGTACTTTGCTTCTGTTGCTCTGTTTAACCATGGCCATGCATTATTTCTTTCTCTTTTAATGTGATTGGTGTTTCTATTAAAGTGGAACAGTGTATTAGGACAGTAAATTAATAGTTTGAGATTTTTTTATATCTCTTGGGTTATAACCTTTCACTGTTGTTCTAAAATATCAGATGAATACCGTAAGGCACTGAATGCCTCCTAAAAAGAAAGGTAGATGTAAGGTCTAGGCAAGCACACAAGCACTTCTAGAATAATCTTCAAGTGTATGAATTTTCCCATTGACTTATATGGGATTATTCATATGGAAGTGTATTTCTAAGATTGCTGTTTCTCCTGTTACTGTCAAATTATTTCCTGTTATTACTACAGTTTAAATATTTTATTGTATCTATTTTTCTGTTTTTAAAGAATTGTTTTCTTCTTCATCTTGTGGTTAGCTTGACCATCTCTATAGATGGTCAGATGGTCATCTCTTCAGAACCCCCCAGGTCCCCTTCAAGCTGCCCCTACCTCTGCTAGTCTTGTCCCTCTTTTATATCTTTACAGTAGATTCTACAAGGCATGGGACAAAGTTTTTAAATGTTTTTTAATCAATCAGATCATAGTAACAATTATACTCAATCAAAATGATTTTAATTGATTTGCAATCAATAGAACAAAATCTGTCTTGCTTCCTTTAGAAGAAAATTCCTCAGTGAATTCCAAAGAGCTCCAAATCAAATTTCTGTCAGCGCTCGTATAACATATATACGTGGGCTGAGGTGAGATACAGGATATATGGGGTAGAATTATGTTTTTTAGCTGCTCTTTAAATGACAGTTTGAGCCTTCTCATGTTTTGCAAGGGCTTACGAGCCCTTCAGTCCTCAATCGGAATCAGTGCGCATATTCTCTAGTGTTCTAGCTATTAGAAGCTACCTGGTCTTTCAAATTATTTATAAAGACTGTAGAAAAATGCATTCCATCCTTTAACAACCCTGAAGGTTAAAATAGACTGCTTGACTGTCGGCCTTGGGAGAGGAAAAGTTGTAATCAGAGAAGACTGTAATACAAGTGGAAACGATCCGATACAAATTGCTGCTTATTGACACTGGCTGATTTACAGCATGTAGGCACATAAAAAATTAATTTTAGCTTTTCATACCTTTTACATCCGATTTTCTCAATTTTCATTGTGTAAATTGTGTTTGCCGTCTGTTCGAGCTTAGTAGAGAAAACAATAGGTTTCGGTAATAATAAGGATTCAAAGGACAGCGTGGGTGCCTGCTTGATTTTCGAAGATGCTTGTCATTAGATCATGGGGGTTATTACAGGCGCTGTGTGAAGAATAACACAGTAATTGCATGGGCAATTCACGAGGGCTGGAAGAAAGTTCCAGATTCTATGAGAGACGCATTCAGAAAATGTATCACAGAAGATTGTAAGGGCGTGGGAGCGGGGAAAATGCAAGTTTTCAGTTCATTTGCAATGAAAAGTTTGCTTTCAAGTCACTACAAGCTTTCCTTGGAGAAGTGCACGAGTGGCACCTACATGGCCTGAAATTTTAAAATTTACCTAAAGATAAAAGTATTGATAATTGTAGTTCAAGGCCACAAATTACTCTCTTTTAGTAATATTGAATTGTCTCGTTTATCAATATTTTACACTGGTTTCCTGGAAAATGTCACAATGAAGCACAGGTAGAAATAAAATGTAATCTCTTCCCTACCTCTCAAAAAAGTAGCAAGCTCCTATGAAATACTCCTTCTTGGCAAAGTTCCATTTTTATTTTTTTCCAATTTATTTATTTGGCAGCGGAGGTTGACTAAAACAATTTGTAATTGAATTGTAATTGTAATTGAAAACATCCTTCCAGGACACGGAGCTCAAAGACACACCATAATTCCCAGGCGTTGTATATTCAATAAAGCTCTTTTTATAAGAGCCCAACGTAGCTCGTCGTTTCTGTTCAGCTGTGGAAATAATGGATATACAGAGACGAGCTGGTGGGATTATCTTCCGCCACTTCCATGTTGAAGTTTAGCATCATCTAATTGTGAAACACATGGAAATTTCTCAGGGGGAAGAATGCCTGCCTGCTTCTAGCTAGACCCAACAGCAGTGGCACGTCATGAAGTTCTCTAATTACCCCTCAGAGGCAAATGAAGCAACGCTCCCTAATTTGGATCATCTCGTAATTGTCCCATGTCGAGCACAGGAGGAGTTAGAATAATAGGATATGCAGAAAGCAAGAAATATATATATATATATTTATTTATTTTTACATGTATATATATATATAATTATTTTTTTTCCAAGGTTCATTCTGAATCCTCGAAGTTGGAGGCTGCACGGGACACGCATTTTGAACTTGGGAGTTTCTAGAGATGGATTAGTTCTTGAGCCAGCCTGAGCAGACCGGATAATACAGGTGTCTCTTGCTTTCGGAGGAGACAGTTCTTGAGCGGTCACACCTCTGTGCTCTGCCAGACTGGAATTTTCCTGTGTTTAATAGGGTTAGAGGTCTGTTTAAAGTCGTACCTGAACAAATAGCTTTTTAGGCAGAACTTTATAGTTTGTCCGCTGCTGTAATTAAAGGAATAACACCAAAGTGATTGCTAGCTGTTAGAGGCTGTAGAAAAACACATCTCAACCTGTGACTTGCTGCTAAACTTTTTTTTCAGGTTAGTCAGAAATGCATTAAATCGCAAGTTGACATCACATTGGAACATTACTCCTATAAAAATCGTGTGGGAAAAAAAAATAACGTTAACTTTTACAGCGTCACCAATGACCAGAGACAGACGTATTCTGTATTTTTCATAGTGGGCTTCCTGGTGATCTGGGTAAGCTTCAAGGATAACGCCAGCTGGCGATCGCTTTCCAAACAGCAAATGCGAAATGTGCACGGGAAAACCAAAGCCATTGTGAGATTATTCTAAAAAAAAAAAAAAAAAATAAAATTAAGCCAACCTTCTAGAAATGCGCTTCTAACTTCTTGTTCTCATTGGAAACGTTCTAATCCAATGCTGCCGAGTGAAGCTGATTGGGGAGTTAATTGCTCTTATGTAACAGCTAATATCTGTCAGTAACGCTGACAGTAGAACACTGGCAGGTTTTGAAAACAGTTTGGTCCCTTTGCCCCTTCTTTCTTTGTTGTTCTGTTTACTGTGCCCAGTTAATGTGCTCTTGTGCCATAATAATCTCCAGCTAAATGGTAATTGCTCTATTGACAGCACTACTGTACATTTTTGACACATCATTATTCATACTTAACCACTTGACCTGGAATAAATGTTAAAGCAATTACTACTGAGAGCTTTTCTATGAGAAAATTGAGGCAAAGTTTAAAGATAATCAAAATGCAAAGCTGATCATGATAGCAACTGGAAAAATGGCAAATCCTATTAAACAGATTTTTATTAGCCAAGTTGATGCCAGCAGATATTATCTGGTAATTTAGTCTTATTAAAAAGAAAATAAAGCAGCTAATTGTTTACTATTCTGGAACTTATTCCAGCTTGCAATTTGCAACTGAAATTAAGCTTTATGTGGCTCATCTATTTTGTCACATTGAAATATGAAAATCATTTGGTACAAAGCACATCTGCTCGGTCCTTTCCATCTTACCGGCAAACCCACGTTCAGCGTATTCCATACCTGTTGAGGCATTACGTTCATGCAAACAGCATCAATATTTTTGATACTCATCTCTGACAAACCTCGTATTGTCAGCTCTTAAAACTCATCCTTAATATTTCTCCTTTGTTATGCATACCTTTTACAGCCGCCAAAAAATGTGGGAGTGTAATCTGTTGTTGGTTTGGAGGGTTTAAAGGGAATTTGGAAATGGAGAGGGACACGGTTATTGCTATGCAATTGTGTGAAAATTGTCCAAATGTCCCAGGCCAGCATTTTATTTTGATAGTTAATTGCATATTTGCTCTAGTTGGGTTTGTATCCTGAAAGGAAAGTTAAATGTTCTCCAGTTTAGTTGCTTAAAAAGTGGCATTTGCGCTGATCTCAAATCACTTCACAGGACTCAATTGCAGCACAACGCCTTCGGTACAGTGCTTACAGTAAAAGCTGTAATTATAAAAGAATGCCAAAAGACATCAAGAAAGCCTTAAAGGGATAGTGTAAGCTTTTACTGCCCCCGTCTGAACTATGAGGCTGGCTCGAAAACCACCATTAGGATGCAGAATACTGATTGTTGATATGTCACTATTGCCGTCAGGGGAGAACTGTTATAAGGGCCAGAAACTTACAGCGGTTTCCTTATTAATGAAGCTTTTCCACACTTCACAAAAGCAAATAAAGATTGGTTTGGGTTTTTTTTTAATTAATAAAATATTAAAAACAGGGGAGGAAATCTCTTTTCATGCCGCTCCACATTCAGAACAGCGCTAAGGACTTCTGCAGTAGTGCTTTATCAGGCAGATAAATCCCTTTTTTTTGGTATAGCGCTTTCAACTCCCTGTTAACTAATTCACTATACTATGTGCCTATCAACCTGATAAAAGATTGTGCAGAGGGCATTTAATAGCTTAATTCTTAAACTTTTCATTCACGTTATCATTTCTGATTAGTTATAAAGGAGCTTTTGCAGTAAGAGCAAAGCACCGCCAATTGTCTAATAAATTTTCCGAAACTGGTAGGGACAGTAAGCGCATCTGGCTCTGTCCTATTGCCGCTGTGATTTTTATTCATAGCTGAGGAAACTCTTAATAATATTTTGTTTGGAACATTATAAAATATATATTTATTGTTAGCATCAATAAATTATGTCAGCTGTCAGCCTTCTAGCATTAAGGAACTTGGGAATTAATTCCATGTTTGACTTCTCAGTTTTTTATGGAGATACTTGCCTCTCTGTGCATCAGAACTTGAGCACCGCAAAGCATTTCCGCTAGCTAAAACCTTTTGGTTTGGTTGATTTTTTCATATAATTTTCTAAGATTTTTATTCCTACTTTGCGTCCTTTCCCATTTGTTTTATATACTTAATACACAAAGCTTTTCTTTTCCTATAACCGTGGACTCTGAGACCAAAAGTCCTCTTGGGTGCTTTTGCTTTTATTTTTTTTTTTTTTTTTTTTTGGTAAACCAAGCATCTTTTTAGCTCAACAAACACTGATTCAAGATTTTAATGCATGTCCTGTATGGTCATGCGCGCAATTACGTCGTCATTTCCAAAATGCATTTTCGTTAATTCAGATAGTCTTTCAGAAAGGCCACTTTTTGCTGTTAACTGAAAGACCGCACAGTCTATAGAACAGCAAACAATTAGCAGCTTTATTTCAGCAAAAAAGGGTTGTGCACAGTAATTCCAATCAGCCCATTTCATTTCTTATTTTTTTAAATAGAATTCTTCTCCCTCCTCCTCTTCTTACCGAACTGAATGGAGCATAGTATTTAGTAAGTGTTCCTCAGATACGGCAAAAGTCAACTACCACAACCAATATACTATTTTTCCCTGGCAGTCTATGTTTTGTAGCAAAGAGAGCTATACAGGTAGAGTAATTACTGTTGTTAGCCTTCATTGGTTTGGAGAAGAAATAATAAGATTGCTTATTAACATCCTGAGATTTTTGTACAACCACGCGTACTGAGATTTGTTGAATTTTCCAGCTTTTGAGTCTTTATTGTTATCTTTTCAATTTCTTCTCCTGAAGCAGGTGTGCCAAAAACACATTAACCGGGTGGAGTTTTTGTCTAGGGGGAAGGGAGTGGGAGGAAAGGATGGTAAGGCTGAAACTGGCATGTGAATTCGGATTTTCAGGGATTTAAGGAAATCAGCAAGATTCACCAAACTAACACAAATGTCTCCTATGAAGACAGGCTGAGAGGGCTGGGGGTGTTCAGCCTGGAGAAGAGAAGGCTCCGGGGAGACCTTAGAGCCCCTTCCAGTATCTAAAGGGGCCCTACAGGAAAGCTGGGGAGGGGCTGTTTGCAAGGGCATGTAGCGACAGGACGAGGGGCAATGGTTTAAACTAGAGCAGGGCAGGTTTAGATTAGACATTAGGAAGAAGTTCTTTACACTGAGGGTGGTGAGACACTGGCCCAGGTTGCCCAGAGAGGGGGTGGAGGCCCCATCCCTGGAGACATTCAAGGCCAGGCTGGATGAGGCTCTGAGCAACCTGATCTAGTTGACGATGTCCCTGCTGACTGCAGGGGGGTTGGACTAGATGGCCTTTAGAGGTCCCTTCCAACCCAACACATTCTGTGATTCTATGATACACTTGTAAGAAGTGGTGACGTTAGAAATAGCCTGAGTTCTAAAATATTTACTCTTGTTGAAGTGCTGTACCCGTGCCAAAAAAAGTTCTTAGATTGTTGATAGTAACATGTAGTCAGTACCTAACCTGGCTTGTCGTCTTCTTATGGCATTTATTCAGCACAGTCTTGGGGAAAAATTATACTGTCTGAGACTTTGCGACAATATTAGAATGGCAAATAAAGAGAAGAGGTAATTTCTCAATCTTACAGATGATTCTGTGGAAACACATTAACACTGCCGCGTTAACAGGGATCCTGCTGCTTTTAAAAATGATTGTTTGGAAGACAGTAGGAGAGAATCCTGGAGACGGGGAAATCAGGTTCCCCTCGGAAGAGGACGCAAGCACGACGTGGTGTAGCTAACGCTGCTCAACACGCCTAGATTTTAATGGAGTCCTTCCTTCTAAAATGTGTTGCAAATTTCTAAATATCTTTTCTTAATATTCATGTCAGGCTCAATAAAATAATTTGCGGGAATATTTACAGGCTTGGAAATCACATGTGAACAAGAAACCAAATGTAGAGAAATATCTTATGTGAACAAGAAATATAAAATGTAGAGGGATATCTCTATCCTACAGCTATAGATTTAGCTGTAGGAAGTGTGAAAAAAAGAAAGGTGTTTTTTTACTCCTGCAACTTTCTTTTTATTGTGAGGCTAGCACTATAATTATTCTCGAGTATGTCTTTCTCCGGCTTAAGTATTTGGCTGTATTTGTGCTCAGATCAACTGCACGCCTCCGTGTGTATTTTATAAGGGTATTTCTGAATCAGATCTGCTCCAGGTTTCAGGAAATGTTCTAGGCGTCAGCGAACAGGACCCTACTGGTTCAATAAATAAATAAAACTAGAAAAAGAAGGAAAATAAGTCACAGATGTGGGTCTTTGCTACTTGTATAGCAGAGCTATATCCTTAAGTACTTTTTGGTGTTGAGGGTGCCTCAAAGCCCTCAGTAGCATCCTTTCAAGGCTTTTCAGCACAGCTGCCATCAGTTTTGCCCATCTTCCAAACAGATTTTTGTCACTCTGAAAGGGAAAAAAAAAAAAAGTGTTGGTGGTGGGATATCGTCAAATCAAAAGCTGGATGAATATGGGAGTGTGGTGGAATGTGTAAAGGAAGACCATAGTGCTCTCTGCTTCCTCGTTAGATGGAAAGAGAAAGCAACCTGGGTAAAGGAGGAATGGATTCTGGGTTCACAGAGCTAAAGGTGGCGAGGGAGTGAGGGACCGGTGTTACAGAGAGATCATAGAAACGCACACAGATGTCAGACAAGGGGCCTCACGTTGTCTGTGTGGGGTGAGGGAATAAGGAACTCTGGACTTTGAATCTCTTGAGGTGGATAGACTAGCATCTCCGGTTGGGTTGGTTAAACACCTGGCGTTCAGACATCCTATAGAAGACAGATCCAACAAAGCTCTTCTTGTGCATGCAGCACACACTGCTGCCTCGTTTAACTGTATGCTTACACATGTGCACAAAGTTTTGGTTTAGAAAAATAAGTCCCTGAAGGAGAGCGTAACATTGATTTGACTGTATTATCTGCAGTGGGATTTGGTCCTGTTGTCTCACCACCTTATGTGAAAGCTGTACGAGAAATGGAAAAACCCTGAAGCGTAACCAGTAACCTTTTTTTCCACAGAAATTTTCAACCCATGTTCTGCTGTCATAAAGATTGCTGGGCTGATGTTATTCAGAGGAATGCCAGGTGGATCTGGACCAATCTTTAAAATGTTTTAATCTCATGAAACATTTTCAGCAAGAGTGCAAATAAAATTCTTCTCCTAGTCCACATGCCTCATGCTGTTTAAAGGTTAAAATGTGCCGTTTTTTTCATACCGACTAGGTGAAATTTCAGAAGAGAGGGACCACTTTTCAGCAACAATAAAGACATGAGCCAGCAGTGTGCCCAGGTGGCCAAGAAGGCCAACAGCCTTCCGGCTTGTATCAGGAACAGCGTGGCCAGCAGGAGCAGGGAAGTGATGGTGCCTCTGTACTGGGCACTGGTGAGGCCTCACCTCG
Organism: Sterna hirundo; assembly: GCA_009819605.1. NCBI lineage: Eukaryota > Metazoa > Chordata > Aves > Charadriiformes > Laridae > Sterna > Sterna hirundo. The sequence goes on from CM020441.1 coordinate 4,758,736, forward strand.
AGTGCTGTGTTCAGTTCTGGGCCCCGCTGTACAAGAGGGACATTGAGGTGCTGGAGCGTGTCCAGAGGAGAGCTACCAGGCTGGGGAGGGGTCTGGAGACCAGGTCGTATGAGGAGAGGCTGAGGGAGCTGGGCATGTTTAGCTTGGAGAAGAGGAGGCTGAGGGGAGACCTCATTGCCCTCTACAACTCCCTGAAAGGAGGGTGTAGAGAGGTGGGGGTTGGCCTCTTCTCCCAGGTGGATAATGACAGGACCAGAGGAAATGGCCTGAAGCTGCGGCAGGGCAGGTTTAGATTGGATATTAGGAAGAATGACTTTACTGAACGAGTGGTCAGGCCCTGGAACAGCCTGCCCAGGGAGGGGGTTGAGTCACCATCCCTGGAGGTGTTTAAGAAACGTCTGGATGTGGCACTTCAGGGCATGCTCTAGTGGCAGAGTCTGTAGGTTGTTTGGTTGGACTCGATGATCTCAAAGGTTCTTTCCAACCATGAAGATTCTATGATTCTACGATTCTATGATCATAATCATTTTACTCTTTATTCTCTCTTACAAAAATGGAGATGATTCCAGAATAAGAAAACTGGATTCTCATTTTATTAACTTTTGAAACTGTTGCCATAGTGCGTGTTGGATGGGGATTCTGCATTCATTGGCTTCATAGATTGCGCACAACATGGTTTGATTGGAGTGATATTAAAATGCTGAGTTGGGTGCGATAGTCTGAAAGCAAGTGTATGGCAAAACCCTCATTTCACTGACTTGGATGCAGCACAATATTGTCTTTCCAACGCTTGCCAGAGGACACTGCAAAAGAACTTAATGATCTTACCTATGCAACCAACTTTGAAGAACTGACTAATGCATTACTGTCTTTGCGATTATTTGTTATGATGTCTTCTAACAGTATAATTACAAATGTGCTTCAGAAAATGCTGTCCTCAATTAACGAGGCCAGACTCTGAAAATCGAGCTGGAAAACTCCCAAATATCTTGCTGTGCAGTTGGCATCCAGAATAAGGCACCTTGAACCAATAGCACATTTTTAAATTTAGATACTGGGTAAGTGATTGGCTGAACACTGAAGATGGCAGATCTGGAAACCTCCAGATGTGCACATCAGGTTCTGCGTGGGTTGGTTTCCATCGCTTTGGTTGCTTGCAGAGGTGTGCCAAAAACTTGGAGAGGTACCTGCAGATCGCCATATCGGACTTTGAGCCCTTTAATTTTTAAGGGCATTAGCAACAAGAAATGTAGCTTCTTAATAATAGTAACAATTTTTAGGTCTATGTATTTTTTTAGCTATATGGTATTTGGAAAACTGAAAGCTTTCTTACTAAGAGCTGATATAGGAGTGGTCTAATTCCAGGTAAATTGACTGAATTCATAGATTTATACTATTTGGATGAATGAAGCATTGTACACTTTTAATGAACGAGCAAGCATCTTTAATGAGCATACATAAACACTTATATGAAGGTTGGGGGGCATGTTCCTGAGTTTTATCTTTTAATTTCAGCATGGTGGCAGCCACTGAAGAAAGCAACCAATCTGTTGCCATGTTTTCTTTCCTGATACTTCAAGATTATTAGTGCCCCAAACTACAAAGTGATACCGATACATTAATCCCCTCTGAACAGGAAAGAGATCTATAATGTAATTTAAGAACCATGTACTTTAGTCCCATTTTAAATTGATTGATCCTGGTGTTCTTATCACAAACAATGACAAGTGCTGAAAGTATGAAGAATTTGTGTAATTAGAGATAAATTAATCAGGATACGTTTTCTTTCTGTGAAACACCAGGAATGCTAGAGACAGTGCCTTGCTTTGTTACAGCGCTGGTACGGTTTTCAGCAGAAATATAGGGCAAAGATATTGATTGGAGTTCATTTTAGAGCATTAAATACTGCATGTGCTACTTCAGCTTTCAGCACTCATTTAGAAATGGAAACACAACAGAGAGGCCGGTAGAGGAAAACTACGCCTCATTTGTCTGTCGTGTCATCTGGTGTAGATCAGGGGCAGTTTCTGTAACGTTCATGAAGTTCCACCAGTTTAAAAGGTAATATAAATGAGATCAGGAGCAGCTCCATTGTATGTAACGTAAGAAGAGCAAAGAATTTAAATGATAGATTTATGCCAGAGCTGCCCTAGGGCAAATAAGAAGTACATTAATAATGCAGTGTTTATTTTGAAAGACTTTATTACAATTTTACTAAAAATACCCAAATAGCAGGGGGATAAAAGCCAATACTACACATGTTCAGCATTTAGGACAAGTTATTTTTGCAATAAGATTCTTGGCAGACTGTATCATTTTAGTACTTCACCTGTGACACTATAAATAATACATGTTTATTTAAGTAGAGCTATTATACACTACTATTTCTGTCGTACATAATTTATAGACACTGATCTCCTAACATGTGTAGGTAATGTTGTCTATGAAAAAAATTTTCAGAATAAAATTATTTTAAAGAAACGAAGCAGTTACTTCAACTGAATTGAATCGAGAGCTGCATTTTGAAGGCACGAATCGATAACTGCTTTTTTAAAGAACAATATAAACTTTGCTTTTTCAGCCAGTGAACTTTAGCGTTACAATCATTTTCTTTTAAAAATTGGTGTGAAGTATGAAATAACAACAGAAAATATGAATGCTTAAACAGAAGTGTGATTACTGCTGAAATTCCAGAGATACTACACGTATTCCGTGCGAAGGTGTCCAGTCAGAAATAAGTCTCTACAGAGTTTGTGTGGATTTTAATGCAAGCTGAATGGAACCCTGCCCCATGTTACACTGAGGCCGTAAGATCATCTTTGCATCCATGATTAAACTCAGATAGGAAATTGTTTGGGAGTCCTGCGTTCATGTTTCCTTGGGGGAGAATCCTGTTAAGAATGTTTTAGCCGCTGTGCTGCCTTAAATAGCTGTATCTTGAGACAGCAGAAGGGCCTTTGTATTGTAAATCTGTTCTGACTTTCTGATCTCATGTGTGGACGCATCCCTCTGTCTCTCATCTTTTCCAAGACAGTTTGGAAAATTACTTGTATGAGGAATAAAATTCCACATTCCCTGTACAAATGTCTTTACGCATAGTTGTTTGCTCCATGGTCTTTTTTTCTTTGTTTTATTCCAGCCTGATGCTTGCTATATTTTTTTAGAAATATAATAGGGTTGTGTTGGGAGAAACACATTGGGCAGAGGACATCAGGAAGGAACAGTAACATTTTAAGTTCCTTTAGTATTTTTTCCCTCCCCTATACTTACGTTGGTTTTCTAAACTCCAGTGTACTGTATGCTGTTAGCTAAGTTTTCTGAAGTCTGGAACAGGGTATATGGAAAATTTCCTTTTAAAGCAGCAGCTGTGTTTTGCCAGGTTAAGCGTCAGAGTAGCGTTGCATTCTGTGTGCAATCGTTTTCTCTTTAGTGGGGCTGAACTGTGTGTTATTCATTAAGGGACCAATCCAAAGTTCTCTAAAACCGAGTGAAAGTTTCCCATTGACTTTGTCGGTTTTGGCTCGGGCTCCGGTGGCTGTTCTATAGCCTTTCGTTAGGAGGATTAAAATGTACTCTTTCATTAGTTAAGTGCAAACTGATTTTCAAATGAGTCAGAATATATTGAAAGTAAAACTGTCAAATCATCGGTATTGATTTAGACACTGTTAAACAGGGGCAGTGCTAACACACAAGGGTTTATTCTTTGTTACGACTTGCTTATAACCCCCATTGATGATAATGGGAATTACAGGCATGTCCAGAAGAGAATGTGTCCTTTGTAAATTCCCTATAAGCCTCAGATTAAGGAGCCACAGTTCTGTGAAAGTTCAAATACTTTTTGTGTGCAGGCGAAACTTTCTGAGCTCTCCTGTGTCCTTTCTTAGCAGTTCTTGGAAGGTAGACCTTTCAGAAAGAAGTGTATCCCAGAGCTGTTGTCTTGCTGTTCCTTATCTGACAGGGAAGATGCCAGGAGAAAGGTACACTTTTGTCCAAAGAAGTGTGCCGCAAGAAAAAGTAATAAATTAAAATTTAAACGAGTGGAATGCAGCGACAGAGGTCTACAGGCTATTTAAGAGGGATAGACAGGGCAGGCAGTGTTGGACTATATGTAAGGGAGAAGCTTGGTTGCACAGCCCTTACAGGTAGCGATGACGTGGTTGAGAGCCTCTGGGCAAGGCTTAGGGGGATGGAAAACAAAGGAGATGTTACAGTGGGTGTCTACCACCGATCACCCAGCCAGGATGTAAACAATGATGAGTTACTCCATAGGCAATTAGGAGAAATTTCTGCGTCAGTAGCCCTCATCCTTACGGGAGATTTCACCTTCCCAGATATCAACTGGGAATATCATACCACTGTTATGAGCAGGTCTTGGAAATTCTTGAAGTTTGTAGGAGATAACTTCTTGTCACAGGTACTCAGTGAGCCAACTAGGAAGGATGGCCTCCTAGACTTGTTTGTGAAAAGAGAAGGACTCGTGGGGGATGTGAAGATAGATGTCTGCCGTGGCCACAGTGATCATGAAATGGTTGAGTTTAAAATTTTCAGTGTAAGGAGAAAAAAAAGACGTCAGCGTTGCTACCCTAGACCTCAGCAGAGCAAACTTCAAACTGTTCAAGGAGATATTTAGCAGAGTACCCTGGGAATCTTCTTTTGAGGGCTTAGGAGTCCATGACTGCTGGTTAGTCTTCATGAACCACCTTTTAGAAGCACAGGAGCAGGCAATTCCACTGTGTTGTAAGTCAAACAAGTAGGGCAGAAGACCAGCCTGGCTGAACAGGGAACTCCTTGTGGAGTTCAAGAGGAAAAAGAAACTGTATGATCTCTGGAAGTGAGGTGAAATTTCGCAGGAAGAGTACAGAGCTGTGGTTCACGTATGCGGGAAGAAGACATGAAAGGCCAAAGCTAATGGCCAAAGCTCATTTAGAGTTGAAACTGGCCAGTGTAGTTTCAGATAACAAGGGCTTTTTAAAGTATGTTAATAGCAAGAGAAGGTCTAAAGAAAACATTGGACTGACACTTGTTGAAGATGGACTAATAGGGATGAAGAAAAAGTGGAGGCATTCAATGCGTTATTTACCTCAGTCTTTAGTAATACCTTGGACTGCCCTGTACCCTGAGTCCGAGGACCACAAGTGTGGGAACAGTGACTGTCCATTTGTGGACACTGAAATTGTAAGGGACCAGCTGTATCAGCTGAATGTTCACAAGTCTGTGGGCCCTGATGGGATTCATCCCAGAGTTCTGAAGGAGCTAGTGCATATTGTGGTAGGACCCCTCTCGATCATCTACCACAGATCTTGGGAATCTGGGGAGGTGCCTGCTGACTGGAAGCAGCCATTGCTATTCCAGTCCACAAAAAGGGGGTGAGGGAAGACCCAGGGCACTACAGACCTGTGAGTCTAACCTCAGTTCCAGGAAAAATTATGGAGAAGATTGTAGTGAGTACTGTTGAAAGGCATTTAAAGAATAATGCAATCAGCAGGCACGGTCAACACAGGTTCGCAAAAGGAAAGTCCTGCTTAACTACTTTGATCTCCTGTGATAAGGTCACCTGCCTAGTGGATGAAGGGGAGGTGGTAAATGTAGTTTTTCTGGATTTTAGTAATACTTTTGATACTGTCCCTCACAGCATCCTCTGGAGAAGTTGTACAGCTACAGGATGAGTGGGTTTATGTTGTGCTGGGTGAAGAACTGGCTGAAGGGCAGAGCTCAAAAGGTTGTAGTGAATGGGGCTACATCTAGAGGTCCCTTCCAACTCTGAAAAATTGTGTGATTCTGTGATCTGTCTGGTGACCAGTCACCAGCGGCGTTCCTCAGGGCTCAATCCTAGGGCCACTGCTCTTCAGTGTATTTACCAACGATCTGGATGCAGGAGTTGAATGCACCATTAGCAAGTTTGCTGGTGATACCAAACTGGGAGGTGCTGTTGACTCTCGAGGGACAGGAGGCCTTGCAGAGGGATCTAGATAGATTGGAACATGGGGCAATGATTAATGGGATGAACTTTAACACTTCAAAATGCCAGATTCTGCACCTAGGATGGAGCAATGCTGGGCACAAGTATAAATTGGGAGGTGAGTGGCTGGAGGGCGCTTAACAACATGCTTCAACTTTTGGTGAGCCCTGAATCGGTCAGGCAGTTGGACTAGATGATTGTTGTAGACTGAAATAGTATAGTCTAGTCTAGTCTGTTCTGTGCTGCTTTGTTCTCTTCTAATACGGTTTGTACGGGGCCCTGCCTGGCAATTCAAATTGCGAGTGTTATAACAAGGAAAGGTTTGTACAAAACTGGTAGAAAAATAAAATATGTAAGTTTAATTTATCTTTTTTTTTTCATACTAGTGGTGTATACATCAGAGACTAAAGGGATAATCAGAATAGGGTATAAATAAAATTTTAGAGCAAAAACCAGACTTACACAATGAGGTGTAAAATAAAATAAGCACAAATAAAATATGCCTGATACGTTACTAGAAACTGATAGTAGATAATTTACAAATAGTAATATTGATTAGCCTGATTCCTAAGTTTGTTTATATTTCTGCCAAAAAGATACTGGTTTAAATGCAAGACAATATTGGCTATGTGCAAGTTAGATGGAAACTAACTGACACCCTGGTGGGTCCTCATAAGTCCACAAATCAAGCACATTTTCCTACCTGTCTCGAAAACCACTTACATGGCAAGTGTACTTGCACATGTGTGTACCCTTTCTCTCATTAGTTTTGTGTTTACGGTTTCCAAACCATTAGGTCTAATAATAGTAACACATAGCTTGTCTTTCTCTAAACGAAAGCCAGATGCTGTTCCTAGAGAAGAAACACTTTCTTGCGCTAATGGGGCTGGGCTATGACATGTCACTCACATCGTGATTTGGCGTAAATTTGTCCATCACAATTTGTATGCAGCGATCTGCTGGTAACAGCGATCCAGCAGGTCAGCTGAAATAAAGCAGGTGCCGGCAGATGCCACTCACCACCCCGTTTGTTAGCAATGCCCATGCGGCGTGCGGCAGCATGAAGGTTGCCGTCTGCATGTCCATTTTCTTTCTTCTGGGATATCACTGCTCTACAGGGGCTTGAGGGAGGGAACCATCACGGGGAAGGCATGGAATAGGAACCCACTGGTCACCCCAGCTATTTCCTACACCTTGCGCTAATAGGGGTGTCATTTTCTCTTAATTTCATTCCTCTCTACTTGTAGGTTTGGGGCCTCATTCAGTAATTTGCCATAAAATTCCTCCCTTTGTCGGCTGCCTACGTCTGGGAACACCAGAAACCATTAGGTATTTCTCTTGTCTGTTTTCAAAAGTCTCTGACTAAAAAAAATATGAAAAAAAAACCCCAACAACCAAACAAAAACCCCAGCTTTGGGGACCATATAGGACTGGAAAAATGCTGATTCCTACCTATTGCCACTGGTGCCTCAGAAGCCCACCTGTCGCTCTTTCCTTGCCAGGAGGAGGTATTGCTTTTGTCCTTGTTCTGCTGATCTTAGGATGAGGAAAATGTTGAATTAGTGTTGATCTCCTGTCTCCCGGGTCAGAGTTGTAACGAGTAAGTTGTATCAAATGGCACCCTAACCTCTTTTTTGTACTTAGGAAACAACTTTCTGTCAGGGCCCCGTGGGCACTAACCAGCCCCACTGTCCCTGTGCAGCCTCTCCCACCCTACCCACAGGCCCTGGACGCCATTTCAGCCCAGCCGGGGCCCTTAAAATCATAAAGTTGTTTAGGTTGGAAAAGACCTTAGAGATCACCAAGTCCAACAATTAACCTAACACTGCCAAGTCCACCACTACCCCATGTCCCTCGGCACCACGTCTACATGTCTTTTAAACACCTCCAGGGATGGTGACTCCACCACTTCCTAGTCCCAGCGGTGCCACAGGCCTGCCTTCCCCTCATTCTGTCCCTGGCCACTCGTTTATTCCAGGTCCTATCTGAAGAAATCTGTCTTGAAGAAAGCAAAATCAGGCAAACGAGCTAGTCCAATGCAGTCTGTTCTGTAAGGGTGTAACCATGGCTGCTCATGGCCTGGACAGGTGTACTCTTCGCTGGGTAAAAAACTGGCTGGATGGCCGTGCCCAGAGAGTGGTGGTAAATGGAGTTAAATCCAGTTGGTGTCCGGTCACAAGTGGCGTCCCTCAGGGCTCGGTGCTGGGGCTGGTTCTCTTTAATATCTTTATCAATGATCTGGATGAGGGATCGAATGCACCCTCAGTAAGTTCACAGATGACACTAAACTAGGTGGGCGTGTTGATCTGCTTGAGGGTAGGTTGGCTCTGCAGAGGGACCTGGACAGGCTGGACTGATGGGCTGAGACCAATGGTATGAGGTTCAACAAGGCCAAGTGCCGGGTCCTGCACTTGGGTCACAACAACCCCATGCAGCGCTACAGGACTGGGGAAGAGTGGCTTGAAAGCAGCCCGGCAGAAAAGGACCTGGGGGTGTTGGTGGACAGCCGGCTGAATATGAGCCAGCAGTGTGCCCAGGTGGCCAAGAAGGCCAACAGCATCCTGGCCTGTATCAGGACTAGTGTGGTGAGCTGGACTAGGGAAGTGATCATCCCCCTGTACTCGGCACTGGTGAGGCCCCACCTCGAGTACTGCGTTCAGTTTTGGGCCCCTCGCTACAAGAAGGACATGGAGGTGTTGGAGCGTGTCCAGACAAGGGCTACAAAGCTGGTGAGGGGTCTGGAGGACAAACCTTATGAGGAACGACTGAGGGAGCTGGGGTTGTTTAGCCTGGAGAAGAGGAGGCTGAGGGGAGACCTTATCACCCTCTACAACTACCTGAAAGGAGGCTGTAGAGAGATGGGGGCTGACCTCTTCTCCCTGGTGACAAGTGATAGGACGAGAGGAAATGGGTTCAAATTGTGTCAGGGGAGGTTTATGTTGGATATTAGGAAACATTTTTTCACTGAAAGAGTTATTAAACATTGGAATAGGCTGCCCAGGGAGGTGGTGGATTCACCATCCCTGGAGGTGTTTAAAAAAAGGGTGGATGGGGCACTTAGGGACGTGGTCTAGAAGTGGCTTTTGTCAGGGTAGGTTAAAGCTTGGACTTGATGATCTTAAAGGTCCCTTCCAACCTCAGCAATTCTATGATTCTATGATTCTATGCAGATTCCACGCTCCCTGTACCCCTCTCCAGTGCGTCACTGTCTATGAGTAAAGACTCTACCAACAGCTATTTTTGGAGCCTTCAGAGTACTGAAATAAATAACATAAATATATTTATTAAAAAGGAAACCTGTTCCAATGATTATCCCTCATAGACTTGCATCCCATTAAAGAGTATCCCACCAGACCAGTATGCTGGTATTATTAAAAGAGATCGCACGCAGCTATTCTGAACACTATCTTAGTATGCAATAATGACAAGTTTGGAAAATCGTGTACTTTTCCAGAAAGTATACCAAACAAAATCATTCACTTTTCTGTAGGAAATACCCAGTGGAATGGATCAGAGACAGGCCATAAGTGTAGCATGCTTTTAGGTGACAAATAGCTCTTGTGCCTCAAGATTATCAATTATCATTAGTTTTTAAAACCAAAAGTGCCCTACTTTCCTACTGGAGCTCTGAACTTGTCTGTCTACTTGGAAATACAATTACCTATGTTACAAGCATACTAAAAGGTCTTGTGCTAAAACAAAGGAACTGCTTCTTTGCCGCGTTTGCTTTGGTCCAGTGCTGGTCTCCAACGTATAAGAAAAGAGGAACCCAGTTGGCTTAGCTGAAAAGAGTCCATGTGTGATTAGAATCTGACCCCTACTTTGCCACGGGGCAAACCTAACAGTTTGAATGGTGGTATAAAAAAATCACTACAGATTTTTTAATATATGAACTATGTTTCATATTTTGAGGAGGACCTGGTGGGCATCGGGGGAAAAACATTTCTATCCATACCATATACTCTTGCAAATGCTAATGTAGGGCAAGGGGGAATTTTATCCTCCAGTTCCGTTACTCTCCTGGATGCTTTTGCAGATTTCCAGGAAGATTGTATTATATATTTTCATTACACTGAAGAAACATTTTTTAATCCCTATGAAAATTATTAATATTTAATAATTAAATGCATGCACTATTAAAAGAAAAAAAAGTGAATGAAAGAAATTTTGGTGTTCACAAAATGTATGGAAGTTGACCAATCAGTATCTGATATGAGGAAAGATGAAATATATCTATGAGGACGTAGCTTTTGGCATTTGTGATAATTCCACCTGCATTAATTTAAAAAACACTATTTTTTTTAATAAATTAAATTGTTTTCTACAGAATGTTTTGGTTTCTCATTTTTTTAACAAGTTCAGCATGTCATACAAAGCACAATGCAAATGCTGTAGAGATTTCCCCATCTGTTAGTGGGCCTTTCTCAGATGAGGTTTAACTTTTAAAATATAGTTTCGGGGGAATTGCTACCATTTGTCTGACTTGTCATGACATTTTAGTGATTGAGAGTTTTTGTTTTGGAGACAAATGAAAATCAACCAAGTAGAATCGCTTTGCGTATTCTTCTGAGTCACTCTGCCCTTTGCTGGGTGAGGGCAAAGTAGTTTTGCTGTTCTGTGGAGCCTCAGTACAATAAAGACGACTGTTACAAACAGGCTTTTGAACTTAGTGGATGCCAAGTGGTGAAATGACTCAAATACCAATAAGCATTATGCAGAAATGTTGGCAGCCCAGCTCCAAATGACCAGCATTGTTCTGCTAAAAATGTTCCCATGATGGCTGTGAACTTGCCAGTGCCGCGCTGGATTTGTTTTTACTGAAATAAGTGGATATACAAAGAACTTTTTCCCCCCCCCTCCTCTTTCCAGTTTACGTATAATTGTAGCAGAGATATTTGGACTTTTTATAATGTGGAAGATTCTTTAGATTTCGTACATACTACATCATCTAATTCGTCATGGAATTTGTTTGGCAATACCTCCCACCTGACATCTTGCTCGACCTAAAAGAAAGAGGTATGCTGCCAACATAATTATCCCTTATTTCCTGATGCCATAATTTATAAAAGAGAGATGACATATTCTGTAAGCTTTCTGTAGGGAAAATAATGATATCACCCACTTAAAATGAGATCCTCAATTGAGTTTCTTATTAATTAACACCACTATGTCGGGAGGAAAAATACTCTAATACAGCAAGTGGAACTAGTATTGAGGAATATCCTTGCAACAAAGATAGAAATTACATTTTCTGTGAGTTTTTAGTTTTTAAATTGAGTTAGGTTTGTCATGTTTTTCTTTATTACATCTGTTTTCTCGAACATAGTAAAGATTATGGTCATGTTTTTTAAAAGTGTGCTGCCATGTTCCACATTCAGACACTCAAGAAAATGAGGTTTATTTCCCTCCACGCTCCTTGATTAATGGACTGAAAACCAGGCGGTTTCAGTAGCGATGACAAAATGTGCAATGCTCACAGAACGATTATTTGCATAGATTTCAATATTTTCAAAGAAAAATTGTTACTTTACGGAGCCAGATAAGAAAAGATAATGGAAAACCTCATAAGATTATCAAAAGCTATAAAATATGAGTTAGAAAATAAGCTGCTCAGATTTCTGCTTCTGTATCAACAAAAAAATGAAAATGAAAATGAAAACATTGTCCTCATAAATCAAATATATACGTATTAAAAAAATAATATGTAGAAGGAGAGAAGGAAGATAGTAATTTAATATAAAAGTAAATTTTGTAAGAGTTTTTTTATTTATTAATATAGTTTGAATTTGTGCCCAATATTAAAGGTTTAAAATTATAAATTTTAGGAGAGTTTTAAGCGTCTAACTGTTGTTCAAAGTGGCTGGGTTTCGTAGCAAGCCAGTGAGAAAATGAAGGTCCTCATTTCCTCCAGGACTTCTGAAAAGCGACGTGTAGGTTCCTCAGTTAGTCAGGCACGTTAAAGCCCTTGATTCCAAAATCCGTTCCAGGGAGACTAATCCTAATGTGAGATGAGTTAAACACAAGTTATGTTCCTGATAGGATAAAGGTGGAAGAATTTCCTAAATCACCTTTCCATTTCAATGAAATGCATAGGTTCCACATGTTAATAACTCATTTTGTATGATTAAAAATCAATGTTCGTTTAATGCTTACGCTTTTTTTTTAATAGAGAAAACACCCAATCAAAACAATTTATCAAAAAGTGAAGGCAGAGACCTTTTCCTCCTTCACTACTGAGATTTTGATCTCTTTGGTCCCTTATATTCTTTTCCTAAAATTTCCATAGAATTCTTTTGAATAAAATAAAATAAAAAAAAAAATGTCATTGAGACAACTATTTGTCTCTGTTTTCTTATCCCCTGATTTCAAAAAAACCTGTATTAGGTAAGGACCAAGACTTTCATCGAGAGTGTCACCAGTGTCTGTCTGTGACGCAAACATGAGGTGATCAGATAAATTCATCCTGTGGAAAGGACCAAGCAGCAAGACCCAGATTTAACTGCCAAATGGCAGAGATCTCACAAGCTGGGTCACAAAGTGTCTGACTCTTCTGTGCAGCTTGTCTTAACGGTGCAAATCAGACAAGTAAAATTTCAGGACTTTTTTTCAGGTGGATGATAGAAATCCAAAAAACCTTCTTTTCTCTTTTGGTGTTACTGAAATCCCCCAAAGTGAAGTTATTTTCTCCCGAGAGAAACCGACTGATACGCTGTATCCAGCCAAAAAGAAAAAAAAGAAAAAAGAAATAAAAAAAAAAAAAAAAAGAAAAAGAGCATGTTCAGAACCAGTGCTTAGGGGGTTGCTTATAGGTGTCATTGTGTCTCACATCCCTGCTGTGAAAATCAGCTTGCATTTGAATGTGCATCTTGACCCATAAATGTCACCCTGGTCCACTGAGCATCTTGACTTCAACATTTCCTGTTGTAAAATGGACAATGGGATAACACTTCTTTTTCTGAAGGAGGGACCTGTGACAATGTGTGCATGTGTGCAGTCAGGAGAAACTGCAGCGCTCGGGATTTAAAAGCATGTCATCAGCCACCGAGCGGGAGATCACAGGAGAACGAAGTCGCTGGACAGGTTTTGAAAAACACAAGGATTATCATTTCGGTTTCCAAGCCACTTCTCCTTTTCACAGCCCTGAATCCTTCTTGGCCTCTCTCCATCAATGGCTCAACCGCGTGCCCCATAGTAGAGTACGTCCAGCTGCGTGGTAGAGCAAGCTGCCTTTGAACAATGAAGCAAGAACGCCGCCGTTCCTGCGCGCACGGTCTCTGCGTTGCTGGCCATTTCTTAATTACTTGCATTTTCTAGAATAAAACATCTTAACATTATGCTCAGAAACTGAAATTTGCGCTGAGAAAGCACTGCAAGCTTCATGTAGAATAAAAGGAGTTCCAGCTTTACCATCGCTTGATGATCGTATAGCAGCTGCAGTATATTTTTTCTAAGAAAAAACACATTTACTTTTACTTCGTTGCCTTTTCTGTTCCAGAGGGCGTTTACAAGTCAAGTTACATTCTTTAGGACATTGCTTCATCACCAGAAATAAGCACACTTCAGTCAGATTGCCAACCTCAGTCCTTCCGTTTTAAGCCAAACTGCATAATTCTGTCATTGTAGGAGACAGAACTTCTTGCACGCCTACTGGGAATTTAGGACTTCAGAATTTTTAAAATAATAAATGTTTATAATAGTATTTGTACACATTCCTGAAGGTGCGGGCAGAGTACACTGGTTCTACAAATGGTCATGAGTATGCTTTTAGAAACTACGTTAGGCTCTGATTTCAATTAAATCATGCAAAGCTGATATTGTCTTTTCAAGATGGTTGAGCATTATTTAACAGTCATTTAAATATTTCCATTGCTCAAATACCAATTTTCACGCCACTACATCAAAGGAATATAGATTATATTTTTATCATAAAGAATGATCAAGAAGATCAAAATATGGGGTGTTTTTTTTCCTTCCAAACGTAGGACAGACAGTTCAATTTTAAAAATACCAAACGGCGTTTCCGTTTTTTGCATACGTCTGCATGTGTATAGATACCGACCTGAATGTTAGCGTATCTTTTCTTCCACTAAAAAGTCAGTTTAAATGATTTTGAGTGATCTTTTTCGCAATGATCAATATCATTATCTGTAGAGGATTTAAATATGAGCGCAGGGAAAGCCTTTATTATCAAAATATGCATCATAAGTACAATAGCTGGTGTTTTCACAAATGTCTGTATTGGGGCAGGAAGACCAGAACCTTGATGTGATGTATAAGAACCTGAGAGAAGCCCTGATATAAATGTCATCTCTTACCAGAATCTGAAGTTTGATGATTAACACTAGTACCTTACCCACTGAGACATTTTCACAGATATTCTCAAAAGCGGTATTGAAGTGTTTGATAGATCTCATTAGAGCGCTTTGATGTCCCCATTCTTCATATGCAGAAGGTGAGAAGCTCAGGTTAGGATACAGCTGGTTAGATGCAGACAGATAGAAGGGAAAAAAGGGTATTTTTTTATGGGTGTTTAGAAAAAATCACATTCACTAATGGAGGCAGAAAGATGTAATTGAACTGTATGCAACGTTTTAAACAACTAATTGTATTTCTAGGAATACTTTGATAACATGTGTGAGTATATTTGGCTATGTACATACTCATTTAAAGAATATTGCTCATTCCGATTCAGAGAAATTAATCAGAAAAAGGAAGACAAAATATCTGTGCAAGAGAAAGGAAGTAATTTACCAATAAATCATAGAACGGTGCTAACATGAATCACCAAAAGTGATTCCTGTGGTGTAAAAAACAGCCTTTTGTGGATTGACAGTTACAGGAATAAGAGATAAAATTAGTCAGCATGGCACAGTGTCTTTTTACCATTAGCTGTTTTGCATCTGATTACTTCTAAGAACTTAATTAAAGAGGCAACAGAGGGCTGGACACCTTTTTTTTTAACTGTAACACTTTTGTACTTTTAAAAATCCTTTCAAAAGAAATAATACCACTTGCTCATTCTTTTTAATTCTGCCAGTGATTTGAGAAAATACTTGTACTTTTCACAATTGTTTCCACAAATAAAACTAAAGCTCTTTTTAAATACTGAACAGAAATGCAAGCCTCCAGAACTTGCACAGCTTGTAAGCAAGCTATAGTGTGCCTACGGTGGTGTCTTAAGAAAAATGCCAGTATTTATGTGGCAGGTAATTGATGTAGAAACAATGGATTCTAAACTGTCAAGATTTAATAAAGACAACAAGTTTTATAAGTGCTACTGTTAGTATCTTTTTGCAACATCAGTTGCACTTTGATTTATCCATATTGATGGAATGGGATGACTACATTCTCTTAGATACAATATTCCAGGATACTATTTATAACCAAAATGTTGTCTATGAAAATAAAAGCCTTCTGATCCATTCTAGCTATGGAATAATAAATAGGAATAGTGTCCTTTTAAAAATACATCTACACGCCCATTTTATGTGCAATTTAGCACACTTAGTACTCCAAGCTCAATTCATTCTCTTTAAAGTTTTACTTCAAAACAACTTCATTGTTTTAAGTGACTAAATTAAAGCTTTTTAGTGTTTCCTGCAATCTCCCAAAGCAGAAATAAAATCAGTTTTAATTTATTTTATTTGCTAACACTGTGGATATAATTATTGCTGCAGAGTCTTTTTAATTGTTTTCAACTAGGTGCTTGTCTTTAAGTTGCAATAGACTTCTAATTCTACATTGTTGATATTCCCTTGTTCATTTTGACAAAGCATCATAAATCCAGGTATTTAGGCTTATTGAATTTTGAAATGAGGTGATTAGTTGGAACATGGATGAATGAACCGATGCAAAGCAAAATGAATTTTATGATTTACTGTCATTTACAAGTTCCTTTGGAACCATTATGCATAAATTGTAAAATGTATTAAGAGGTAAGATATCACAGTTATAATCAACAATGTAAAATTTTCTCAAATAAAAGTATTCAAGCACTCCTCCAAAAAGAGTAATTGTTGAATAAGTGTTTATTATACGCTGTTAGTTTTTATTATAGATCATGCTTTTCCACTCCAACATTTCAGCGTGCAGAAAGGTATCTCAATAGACTTTCAGCAGCAGCCAGTGATGTTAAAGTTCCAAAGCCGTTAGCATTATAATTTGCTTTCAAATATTCAGGTACTTTAGAAGAGGCATATTTAGCATGAAATAGCCCATTCATCAGTTTTTACTTAAAGTTTATAATGGTTATTAGCTAAAGGCAATGGCAAACTATGATAATTTGTGCCCTTGATACCTGGTCATGGGTATTTCTAGGAGTCTGGCATTTTTTTTGCTAGGTTTGAAAGGAAAGAGGGCTCAATAATTTTACCTGTGCAGTAAAAAATGCTAATTACGTGTGCGACTATGAACTCAAACATGGATGTGTTGTGCTTTTATTTCCAATTAAATGAAGACTTGAGTTTAATTATTAGAAAAGGGAGCGCTAACCTAGATGTACATTCAGAAACTAAAAGTCGGGGAGCTCGAACTCCGCAGCTTTGTAGCTGCTTATTTTTTATTTTAATTTTAGGCACACTCTGAACATGAAGGACTTCCAGACATAAGAGCCCCAAGAGCTGTTTCTCTGTTTGAATTACAATTCAAAGACCAAAACTTTCCCTGAAACTTGAATGAATTGCTGCAGGCCTCTGGAAAGGCAAATTATGAGAACCCCATGCAGAGGTTCTCCTCTGCTGGTGCAGGAAAACATCGGATCAGGCTCGGCCTGTTCTTCTGCTTACCTGGGTTCCTGCCTGCCCTAAGGTGGGAAGTGCAAGAGTTCCATGCTTTCTCGCGTCTCCGAACCTTGGGCCAACATCAAAGTGTGCGTAAATCATTGCAAATTTTGCAGCCGCTTTCTTTTTCCCTACAAGCCAAATAACTCTAGATGAAATTTTATAGAGAAAATCTACTTTTAATGCAGTTAAATAGTAAAAAACTCAGAATCTTAGTGTGCAACACTTGCTAATGAGTTTCTCCAGACATCTGACAAGCATTTCTAAGAAGTCTTCCGTTTTTCATTTCAATCATTTTGTTGAATGGAAGTCCCGTCTAACCATTTGACTTTTCACAGGTTAAATAAAAGAAGATTTTTTTCTCATTTACGGTAAATTCAGTGCTTCTAAAAAATATAAAAGTTTCTGTACAAAAGTTAAAGTAAAATTTGGTTATTTAATATTCTAGTTTTGATTGCTCATGGAAAAAACCTAATTTTGCCATATGTAAAGTTTTCAAGTCTGCATTTGCTTTCTTGCTTTGTTTAGCTCGTTGGTTTGATATATCTGCCATACAACAGTAAATACTGCATGGATGCGGAGCAAACTCTGGATGTAGCATGTTCGAAGTCTTACATCGTTTTCTGGTAGGAAAGATAATTAAAATGTGATCTTCCTACCTACAAACCGTAATACCTACTTTCAGTTCTTTTCCCTGCTGCTGAAAGAAGAGAGGAGCTGGTCCTTACAGCACAGGATTGTGATATAAATACAGCGTTTGATCTTCTGAATGGCTTCCACCTCTTATCCTTGAGATGAATGGAACGGAATTCTTCAGCTCTGTCTGGGATGGGACCAGTACCACAGCCTCAGATCTGTGACTTTCACACGTGCTATTTAATTAATGCCACTGTAAATATTATTGGCTTGGAATCTGTTGCCACCCCTACTCCCGTCCTGGCAATTTGTGGAGACGTGACAGACAACAGCAGGGTCGTTCCTCTTTGCGAAGGAGGGAGGAGTCACGAGGGGGTAGTACAAATAAGGCACATGGTTGTCTATATTGCAGGGAGTTTTATTGGACATACTTTTTTGACTCAGTTTTGTCCTGCGTTTTATTCACAACGTGATGAACTTCACTGGACCTGCAGTACGCTGCATATATTTATAGGGATTCTAGTAGAACAAACCCTTAAGTTTATATGCACCTTTACAGCAAACAGTGTTCTGTTGGAAATGGCCATTCACTTTCTTTGCGTTCTTCCACTTGGGGTGTTAGGGCTTCACAGTTTTATATTTAATAAAAGTCTGTGGTAGAAGAGTTATTTTGTCAGTTTAAGAAAGGTGATGGAATCTCTGCCTGATGGAATGATCAGATATAGTTCCCACAGGGAACAAAGGTGCATTAACAGAGGTGAAAGCAATTATGAATAATCTTGAAACGGATTTTTTAATTTATTTTCTTTTTCCTCATGTCCGTGTTGATGTTTCTTTCAGCCAACTGTAACTTCAAGGAGTGAATTCAAGCTTTTATTCTCAGTTCCATTTGGTCACATTTACCCACACTAATGGGTAGCTAATGAGAGTCAATACCGTACCGGAGAACATGTTTAACCCTGCTAGTGGTTTTATTTTACAGCTCTTTACCTTGAGGCTTATCTCGCCTTTACACTGCTTTGCTACATGCGGTCTGATGCTAGTTCAGTGACGATAAAGTTACTTTGAAAACTTCAGGGCTTATAATAACCCTTTACAGCACACCTTTACAGCAAAATGCAGGATGTTGAGATACTCTGTTTTTTTAGGATGAAAGAGGTAAATAT
This sequence comes from Sterna hirundo, assembly GCA_009819605.1. Classification (NCBI taxonomy): domain Eukaryota; kingdom Metazoa; phylum Chordata; class Aves; order Charadriiformes; family Laridae; genus Sterna; species Sterna hirundo. The sequence continues at coordinate 4,777,275 of CM020441.1, forward strand.
TCCAGCTACTGAGCAATGGTCCAGTGGTGAGTCAGGTACGCAGTTCCTTCAAAGCTGGACTCTTTGGCTTATCCAAATTTAGACTCTTAATTACCTATGTGCGAGGAAAACATGCTCTAATAAGAGTTCCGAGGTTGTATTTTAAACACCTTGACAGAAAACATGGCATTTTTTGGTTTTTTTATTCACCCTTTGTTTCAGAGGTGAAAACTGTATCATTATATTTAATTGGCTACCTGCAGTTCATTAGTGGCAGCATCATTAAGTAATACTGGAACATTTGTAGTGGCTAATCTTTCAAGCATTTAGCATTCACGATGACCTCGTTAAAAGTAACAAAGGTCAGGCTTCAGTTCAACAGAGTCGCCCGCTCACCAAGGAGACTAGCATAGCAAAGTAATCTCCGCGTGTCACTTTTCATTAATCATGCTACTTTCCTCTTCATGAAATTCCAGCAGATAATTGTTACTAAATGCGATTTGCAACACCCTGTGCTGTGGTTGAAGGACCAGAAATAGGCAAACAGATAAAAACATTGTTTAGCTTGCAGGCAGCAAGTGTTTGCTATTCAAAGGTACATCATGCATAAACATTGATTTAGCCATGAGCTGACACTTATAAAGCTTTTGCTGTTTCCAGAAAGCCCTGTGGTCAGGCTAAGTAATAGCCAAGGGCAAGTATTTTTACCTGCATAGCAAGGTTAGATTCTATATAAATTGTCTGATCCTGAAATAAATCAGTTTTCGTAATGTTCAGCAGCTTCAGCATTGCCATAGGTCACAACAAAGTCCACTAAACGAAACACTTGCATGTGTGGTAGGAAGCGTGTTCCCAAGTAAGGTTGCCTGTGATGTTATTGGATAAATATTTCATTACGACCACAGTTAACAAAGAATTTACTTGTTTTCCTTCATCTCAGAACTTATTTGCATGAGTCCTCTCTATGCTATGAAATCTCTAGGCTGAGTTTATCTTCATTTCCATCTGCGCCTTGTAGACTTCAGTGAAAGATGAACAGTTTTAGAAACACGCCAGTGGAATTCCATAGCAAGAGATGCTTACGCGTTTGTCACATGGCCCAAAGATGCAATTTCATTCAACACCTGGCCAAATTGTTTTCTGTCACAAGAATGCAGCTGGTAGAATTTTTAGAAATTGCTCTGGAGTTCCTTGGGAAAAAGCAGAATTTGATTGCTGGTAACAAAATGGAATTGCATTCCTGTATTTGTGCAAAATATTAATCTTACTGATCTGCCTGCTCAGAGAATTAAAGACAACAGCAAAGTAAACTGTAGTCTTACTGCGAATGTTTTAGCTCAGTCGCCTACATCGCAGAACAACTGGAAGTGAAAGTGGGTTTATTCATGGGTTCTCCAAATAGGTTTAACTTACAACTTACAGAAAAGAAACTAATACCAAGTCAAACAAAATTCAGGGTCCAAGCCTGCTCATAAAGCACATCTCAAATGCGTAGCAAATTGGAAATTTACAGCAGTACAAGTTCTTCAAAATATGGTTGTCAAAGGTTTTTTGAAATAAATTTATTTTGCAATAAGATGGAAAAGCACCGTTATTATTCTCAGGCTTCTTAATTTTAGATGTAAATTGCAGTAGAGTTTAGTCAATTCTTGATTATTCAGGGTAATAACATGGCGTAATTCAAATAAAGCCAAAGTATCGACAATGCAAAAACGCGTAAACTAAAGTTGAATAACGTAGCAAGGGAATGGAAAAAAAAAACACTTAACATCTGTGAAGAACTTACGTGATAAATGATTATGAAAAGTCTTCATTTAAATGATAAATAGGGTCAGTACGTACAGTGTGATCATTTGCATTGCAAATGGTGAATAATGGTACCGAATCGTACATTCTGCGGGTACGTACTGCTTTTGACTTGAGTCTAATTTATTCTAAGCGATCAGAATCGGCAATAGAATTAAACAAATCTAAAGTCATAGAGCTGTAACACAAAAATACCGCTTGGCATCAATAATTCAAATATAAAATAGCTTTCTAGAACTGCACAGAACACAGTTTACTCAATATGGCATTTCTAAGCATGATACCAGTATTTTCATTTGAGGTGATTTTTTTGACATTCCCTAAGTGCCTCATTTTCTGAAAACTCTATCCTTTTTCTAACATTGGACCATAACAAAATATACATCATTCCAGAGTTCCGGAGCCAGATGTGTCTGGTTTGCATTTAGTAACTCTCACCTACACAGGAATTTGAGATGTTGAACACGGTGCCTGCTAGCTTCACTTGATGGCCCTTTTTTTTAATTGTCCAAGAAATTGGACAATTAATCTTTATCCATACCTATGAAATCCTATCACATTCCGACTCAGTCATCTCTTTTCCAGCCTGAGAAGTCCTGGCTGACGTAGTCATTTCTTGTAGGGAAGCATTCTTGAATGGTGTCCAAATGTGATACTGTTGCAGTATTTAATTCCGACTTAAGTACCATCTGCCAGTAGAATATCCTCCGCCAACATTGCTCTCTACCACTTAATAAGAAAGGTAGCACTATTTAATATCCAAAAATGGGTTCTCAGGTAGTTTGTAGCATATGTCTCTTGGTATGTCCAGCAATTGGTAAATTCAGTATTATTCAAAGGGTCTGTTCTTTGCTTTTATTTGGAGAGTTGAGGAGTTAAAGGTTTATCATTTGCAGCATAGAACATTTTCTGTATTGTTCATGGACTGTTTCAGTTTTCAACCTGTGGTCAAGCAGCATGAGTGCCTTTAAATAGAATGCCGTATTTCTAAGAGAAAGTAAAACAACAATCTTATGTAGTGTAACAGCAAAAGGCAAGAAGAGTTGGGAGAGTCTGGATTTTTGTTTGCTGTTTACATATTGCACTTTGAAGACATCTGGCTATTCTTCAGAAGTAGCTGAGGTTAAAAAAATCCAACTGAATAGACAAGCAGGCAATCGCTGGCTGAATAGTTCTGTCATTTATTTATTGCTTTTGACTTTACGGTATCTGGAAGAGTGAAGGTCAGAGGTGAACTAGAAGGTGCTTTCTTTCATAAATGGCTTACAGAATAGATTTCCTAAAGCTAATTTAAGGCATCTTCATCTAAATTGAAATGCTTATATGAGTAAGGAATGCCCACATCACCCAGTCCAGTATGCTATTTGCAGTTTATATATATCTGTATATATGCATACGGTTCTGCAGAGCTGAACTTTTCCCCAGATGTGCACCCCAAATACAAATTACAAAAGTATAATACCTTTTAATAGCATAATACAGAAGATTGATTCTATATGATGTGGAACTTCCTGACATGGATTATTTTAGATACTCAAATTTTATATGGTTCAAAAACCAGGTGGACAAATTTGAGAAAGAAAAGTATAAACAGTTAGGGAAGGCCACTAAAGATGGCACCCAGCAGAGTGGTGTGGTGACGGGCCTGAGGGACGGGATGCCATCCAGAGGGACCTGGACAGGCTGGAGAAGTGGGACCGTGCGAACCTCATGAGGTTCAACAAGGCCAAGTGCAGGGTCCGGCCCCTGGGTCGGGGCAACCCCCGGTATCAGCACAGGCTGGGGATGGAGGGATGGAGAGCAGCCCTGCCGAGAAGGACTTGGGGGTGTCATTGGATGAGAAGCTCAACACGAGCCAGGAATGTGCAATTACAGCCCGAAAAGGCAACTGCACCCTGGGCTGCATCCCCAGCGGCGTGGGCAGCAGGGCGAGGGGGGGATTCACCCCTCTGGTCTGCTCTGGGGAGACACCCCTGCAGTGCTGCCTCCAGCTCTGGGGTCACCAACAGCAGAAGGACACGGAGCTGTTGGAGTGGGGCCAGAGGAGGCCCCGGAGATGCCGGGAGGGCTGGAGCCCCTCTGCTGTGAGGACAGGCTGAGAGAGCTGGGGGGGTTCAGCCTGGAGAAGAGAAGGCTCCAGGGAGAGCTTATAGTGGCCTTCCAGTACTTAAAGGAAAGATGGGGACAAACTTTTCAGCACGGTCTGTTGTGATAGAGTAAGGGGTAATGGCTTTAAACTGAAAGAGGGTAGATTTAGATTAGCTGTAAGGAAGAAATTATTTACACCAAGGGTGGTGAGACACTGGCCCAGGTTTCCCAGAGAAGCTGTGGATGCCCCATCCCTGGAAACATTCCAGGTCAGCTTGGACGGGGCTCTGAGCAACCTGATCTAGTTGAAGATGTCCCTGCCCATGGCAGGGGGTTGGACTAGATGACCTTTAAAGCTCCCTTCCAACTCTAACCATTCTATGATACTGTATTGTATGATCGTGCTGCAGGTGCTCACCCTGTAGGTCTTCTTCCACTCTTGGAAGCAGGATGCATGATCAGCCTTCTTTGGAAGGCTCTTGCATAACACGTAATATTATAACAAATGATTGGAATTCATTTTTCCAGTGCTGATTTTTTCTCCTGCAAAGCTACAGCTGTCGGTAACAAAATTTTATTTCATGCTTCTCCTTCTTGAATAACCAGACAATGCTACTTGTTAGTAAGTAATCTTGCATATTTATGTCCTTGTGATAAGGTGGAATTGGAGGATATATAGCAGATTAACTTGAAAGACGTTTAAAGCTTATGATGATACAGATGACATTTTAGATGGGAATGCAGGAGTGGATAGTATGTGAAAATGTTACTGGTCTGTGCAACATGAATGACATTTTAGGCCAAATTTTATAGACTACATAGATCCCGTGTCGTTCCTTGACCACACAAGCAATATATACCTGAGAGTAATGAGAAGGAATATTTTTATAACACGAGGAAAACTAAGATTTGGGGAAAGTGAAAAATGGACAAGAGATTATGCATAAGGAGATCTGAGGGTGCCAAGTGTCAAATATGCGCTCAGCCAGAAAATGCGCGGCATAGTTTTAATGCTCAACAAGGGGGTTGGGACGCTTGGAACCAATTTGCATTTTCAGGATGACAACGATAGTACGTATCCTGGTGGGTATTTAAATAAGATAGGGATAATTGGAAGTTTTATCCGTGTCTTTAGGATTTATTAAATAGTTCTTTAAATTTTTAACCATTCCTATTGGGAGAGCCACGTATCTCAGTAGGGGCTCCGGTTGCGCAGTATTTTGGTTGTCCCTCTATCCTGATAAGGTAAATCTTTCTCAGAAAACCGTGACAACAGAGGAAATAACATCTTCAACAGAGAGAGCTTGACATTTGCACAAGTGGCTGAATGTATTTAGTGATATAGCAGCGTCAGAGGGAGCGTGCAGGAACCCCTGTGATGCACAACTGAAACCCCGGGGTTGATTTTACGGATTGTACTGCTGCAACCCTACCTAGGCTCATGGCCTCGAAGAAGAGAGGTCATAAATACACGGATATAATCTTGTCTATTGTACTTATGCTAATTAGCAAATGCAGAAAAATCGTAAAAAGACTAGAAATGAGTTAATGAGGATTTCTAAGTAACAGGATCAAATTAAAACTCATTTTTAAACACAAAAGGCTCCTGGACATCCCTTTAAAAAAGATAACACAAATATGCACTGAGTGGTCAAGGGCCTGGAAAATAAATCCTTGGACTACAACCTGTTTTGGTTAAGTTGGAAAAAAGGAACTAAAGAATTCAATGCAATTTCTATCAAAACTTCTGTGTTTGAACACATTTTGACTAGAAATTCAGTTTGCTTTCCTCCAAGCGGGGAGTTTTAAAGATATGGTCCAGAGAAGGAAACAATGACCACAGTGTTGATAAAAAAGGTGGCTGGAAAATGATATTTCAAGGTTAATATGTTCTTATGATTTTGATTCAGCAATTCAAAGGTAGAAATCTCTTTTTGATTGCTAAATAGCACCTTTTCAAAATAAAAGCAGTTGTGCTATTTCTAAAATACTTTCATAAAACAAACATTTTTTCTATATCTTAATATAGAAACATATTTTTCTCCAATTTTAATCGCTATGTTTGTTTTAAAGGGGAACAATATGTGAAATATTCTATTTCTCTTCCCATTAGATGCTACAATCAAAGATTTTAACAAGTATTCAGAGCAGCATTGAAATTTTAATATAAGAACTAATAAAGAGAATGAAGTATTTCCATGGGGACAGTGAAAAAAGAGTGATGATTTTTTTTGTTTGTTTTAATCTACATTTTTCTTGCCCTCTCTGCAATTCAAAGAACAGCTGGCGTCTTCATTTATAGGAAAATTCAGTTGAATACTATAGAAGTTCCTATATAAAACGGTCTCACTGTTTTAATTTATATGGTGAAATTTTAAGCTTTTTGGGGTATAACGCCCCTCAATTAAAAAGCAACATCCATTGACAACCCGGAGCTGTGTGCAGCAGTTCCCCAGGGCTAGGGGAACACTGCAACCTTTCTTTTATTTTACTTTAATAACTATTAGAATCATGAAATTTAATAGCAAGTGCTCTCTAAGTTACTGTCGGACACTGAAAGGCTTCATACCTTCGCTTATCTCTAAAAACAGGAGTCATTTTGCTGCAATCGTATGGACGTGTTTCACGCCAAGGGTGTGTTTACTTTCTTGAAAAACTCCAGGTTTATGTTATTTGCAGAGATGATAAATTCATTTCAGAAGAGGCAAATGAAAGATGAAAATTATTTCTATGACACAAGCACATACAAAATTACTTTGTGGTTAAAACCACGCACAAAGAAGTGCACCAAGGGAAAAGCTATCTATTTGGTTCAAAAAATGAAAAACGGAAAGACATGGATCTATGTAAAACTAACATTTAAAAATCTACGTGTTTTTGCAAATGTTTGTGGAAACGTGCATTGGTATTATTATATAAAAGAAATATCCACTGAGCCTGTACCTGGATACATTATTTATTTAGAATGTTTATTGATGTCCTTTGCAAACTAATTTGTGGTTTTGCTTCTCTTGTAAATTAAAAGGTTATCAATAGCCCGTAAAAATAAATAATGTCTCCAGTCAGTTCACTGGGTAGCTATTATTTATCCAAGATCTCACGTCAGCTATGGAATTGTGAAAGGTATACCACTGTAACAACTACAGTAATTACTTTAATTATGCTGTAAATAAAACAGAACTTGCCTATCCAGTTTTTCTTTCAGATTTCTCTAAGGGCTATAATGATTTAGGGAGCTTTCACTGTGCTGCAGTGGCGAAGTATATTTTATTCATTTAAAGCCTATTAAAAAGACAACCGCAGAAGTATAAGACCACACTGTATAAACATCAGAATTATACAGTAAGTAGCTTTCCATCAGCAAACAATATAACGTTATGTAAAACTTTCTTTTCCCCCCAAACAAAATCTATTTTCTATAGTGTTTCTTTCAGTTTTGGATTATTAATACACATTCTTCCTAACTTTGGTGGATAAACAGACTTGGCTTGTTTAGCCATTCCTGATATTGCGACTTAGAGCTTTGATTTGATTCTGATCCCTCAACACACATCGTGGGTTCAGGGATGTGTAAATTTGAATCTGGAGGTTGCCTGCTGACTTCTAAGTAAATAGAAATTTATGCAGGCACCAGCATTCTTATAATTATTTTCTTGGATATCTCGCTGGATCATATATAAGAAGCACAAGAATAATCTAAGAAGTAAGTATATATGCAAATATGTTACTGTAGAAAACTGTTTTCCTTTTATCTCTGTAAACTATAGATTATAAAACGGGTTTCGTTATTTCAGTGGTTGTGGTAACAGCTTTGGGTAGGACACCGAGACCCTGCCAAAGGTTTTCTTGGGAAGGGGTCTAAAAGACAGCTCAGAAGGCTCTGGAACGTTCGCCCTGTGCGTGGCACTGCTTTCAGATTCTCCCCTTAGGTAACGTAGATTATATGTCAGTAACAGATCCCACCTCAGAAATCTGCAGGGGTTACGACTTCTTGCATTCCGGTTCCTCACTGTTTTTCACAGTTCTTGCCGTTGGCTTGCGTTCACACCTCTGCCTCCTTCCAGAGCAGAATGTATTTTTCAGGAGTTTGTTTGCCCCCGAAGCTGTGTGTAGAGCGCTGCCCAAAAAGGATAGTGGGATTCGGATGCCCCCTTCCCCCCAGCCTATCAGCCCATTCTCCCTGCCAGCATCGCTTTCTTTTGTGCATCCCAGCCTCTGAGGTTCAAAGAAAAATGCTCATCTTTTTCATGTTATCCTCATCTCTTCTGTGTGTTCTGGCTGTCTCTTAATAGAAAGGTACATGTTGTGTGGACGACCTACCTAAGCAGAAGAAAAAAGCTTTGTAGCCATCTTAAGGAATTGTTTCTACACATCCTCTCATGTTCACATATTGCTTCTACCACCTACTTCCAAAAATTCCGGGCCCACCTGCATAAATTCATTGTCTTGCATCTCTGCAGTTGCTAGAACTTTACATAAACCTGGAAACGTAACAATTTTAGGCAATGACCAGGCTGTAACACTAAGAGCTTTGACATTTTTCCACTTGCAATTGCTCTTTTGAACCACTCTATCATCGGAAGAGGGGAAATGCCACCTTCTTCTACCACAGCTCCTGCACAGAGAGAAGCAAAATCCAGGTGTGTCCGTCCTAGCTTGTTCTACATTACCCTGCGATTTCCTCTCCTAAAGGGATTTCCCAGTTTTCCTTTTAGGTAGATTTAATTCACTTATGCATCACAGTCTTAGGTCGAAATCGCTTTAGGATATGCTTTCTGCCTAAAAAAATTGAGAATTCATTAATGAGATTTTTTTTTTTTTTTTTTTTTAAACAAGCTCAAGAGTCCTAATGACTTTGGTATGTAAATAGTCCACAAAGCTGATGTAAGTAGCTTCTGTCATCTTGTCTATGACAATTAATGACCTGCCACAGCTAATGACACCATATACTGGCAATGTACAGCTTCTTTAGCTTCCTTTCTTCTTTACCTTGATAAAATTCTTTTAACTTTAACAGAAACTTACTCTCTATTATATTCTTTTTTGAACGTGCTACTAGAACATGTCTTTTCAGATAACTGAAAACCACTACGTGAAGAACAAAGTCTTATTTTATTATATGCAGAAATAGTGCTTTGCAGAAGGTGAGAAAGTCTAAACTTAACGTGAATGTGTTCGTTGTTTTCATTGTTTCTCTCTCTCATCCCTTTCCACCTTAAAATGTGGGGCTTTTTCTTAGAATACACTTAAAGAAAATTAGATGCTTGCGATGTCAAAAGATCCTAGCAATGTCCTCTCTCATTGCTATAATTATAACCCTATAGAAGGGGAAGAATTTTAATGCACAACAGTTTATCACGAGAGACGTCAACCAACTTATTCCTATTAGGACACGAGTAAATTAGCCCTGTGCATTCCATACGAATAGCGCTGTCACAGGATATAAATATAAAATAGAAATAAATGCGATATGCACTGAAATCTTATCAGGCTCAAACAAGTATTCTAATTGTGCAAGTAAAAAGAACTGCTGTAACAAGGGGCCTTGGTGCCTGCAGGCAAGTCTTTGATTCTCTACCTTTCCGTCTTGTAACATTCTGCACTGAATATCCTTGTAGTCTTTCTCAGCACAACTTAAAAGACCTCTAATAATTAAAAAAGACAAGAATAGTATCACCTTAGCTACCACTGTAGGACAGATTCTATTACTGTGGTTATCCCTTAAAATAAGTTAAAAAATTAGACGGACAATACTGAAGTAGTCACTCTTGCAAAAATAACTGAACATACTTAAAGAACAGAATTTATAATGGCGGCCAAAATGGTGTTTTGATAAATAGACCTGGTCTTCGATAAATTAAATAGATTGATTTATTTACAAATTGGATATTATGAAAGTCAAACTTAACATACTTGATTATCCGTAATCAAGTGACGCTACGTGGCCTTCTGATTTCGTCTCCGCCGATACTAGCCCGAACAGCCAATACGAAAAGCAGTCTGCAGGGTGAATTTTGAATATGAGCAGCACTGTGCAATGTGCTTTGAACTACTCTCCTTTGCAAGGGCAAGCTTCCATATATTCATCATGCCCTGATATCCTGGTGGGGTGCAGGGCAAGGAGGGAACCCTGACAGAACTCTGACTTCTTCATTAAGTTTTAGCCAGCTTACCAGGTTAATTCAATAGTACTTAAGTGTTATCTCTCTTTTAAAAATAAGATATTCGATTTTCGACCATCAAATGACTGTCAAATCTGCGCGATACCCAGATTTATTCAGCGATGCCAACCAGATGCTGTACAAGTCAGTAAGTGTGTAAAAGTGGGGTCTGGCGTGTAACGGGTTTGAACTACACTGGCTAGTGGGTAAAAGCCTCTATGTGTTTGACTGATACAACGCTACTGCCAGTTCTCAAAGACATAAATTATTTTAAAATATTATTATTTTTATTTGGTGTTATGCAGCTTCTCAGGGCACGGGAAGGGTCAGGGGTTTCTCTTTCTTCTTGCATAGCTTTAATTGGAGAGCTGGAACCTGCAGGCCCGTGTACAGGCTTGTACCCAGAGTGAATGAGAACAGCTAGAAATTATTTATGATTCCACTTGCAACTTCTGTTAGGTGATTGCAGGCTAAGGAGTATGCTAGACAACCTAAATGGCAACTGGGGAGCATGAGTAAGGGCTCATGGAATCACGGAATTTTTCAGAGTTGGAAGGGACCTCTAGAGATCATCTAGTCCAACTCCCCTGCTAAAGCAGGATTGCCCAGAGCACATCCCTCAGGACTGCATCCAGGCGAGTCTTGAAAATCTCCAGAGAAGGGCACTCCACACCCTCCCTGGGCAGCCTGTTCCAGTGCTCTGTCACCCTCACCGTAAAGAAGTTTTTCCGTGTATTTGAACGGAACTTCCTATGTTCTAACTTGTGCCCATTGCCCCTCGTCCTGTCACTGGGAACCATTGAAAAGAGCCTGGCTCCATCCTCCTTAAGCCCGCCCTTTAGATACTTATAAACATTAATCAGGTCCCCCCTCAACCTTCTCTTCTCCAGGCTAAAGAGTCCCAGCTCTTTCAGCCTTTCCTCATAAGGGAGATGCTCCAATCCCATAATCATCCTAGTTGCCCTTCGCTGGACTCGCTCCAGCAGTTCCCTGTCCCTCTGGAACTGGGGAGCCCAGAACTGGACACAGTATTCCAGTTGTGGCATCAACAGTATAGAGTGGATGGGGAGAATGACCACCCTTGACCTGCTGACCACACTCTTCCCTATGCAGCCCAGGATGCCATTTGCCTTCTTGGCAACAAGGGCACACTGCTGGCTCATGGACAATTTGCTGTCCACCAGGACCCCCAGGTCCTTCTCCTCAGAGCTGCTTTCCAGCAGGTCCACCCCTAACCTATACTGGTGCCTGACATTCTTCCTCCCCAGCTACAGGACCCAACACTTGTCCTTGTTGAACCTCATTAGGTTCTTCTCTGCCCAGCTCTCCAGCCTGTCCAGGTCACGCTGGATGGCAGCACAGCCCTCTGGGGTGTCAGCCATGCCACCCAGTTTGGTATCACCTGCGAACTTGTTGAGGATACAGTCTGTCCCCTCATCCAGGTACTCTGTCCCCTCGTCCAGGAGACCTTATAGCGGCCTTCCAGTACCTGAAGGGGGCCTGCAGGAAAGCTGGGGAGGGGCTGTTTGCAAGGGCATGTAGCAACAGGACGAGGAGCGATGGTTTAAACTAGAGCAGGGTAGGCTTAGATTAGACATGAGGAAGAAGTTCTTTACACTGAGGGTGGTGAGACACTGGCCCAGGTTGCCCAGAGAGGGGGTGGAGGCCCCATCCCTGGAGACATTCAAGGCCAGGCTGGATGAGGCTCTGAGCAACCTGATCTAGTTGCAGATGTCCCTGCTGACTGCAGGGGGTTGGACTAGATGGCCTTGAGAGGTCCCTTCCAACCCAACACATTCTACGATTCTGTGATTCTGTGATTCTCTGTGTGACACACCACCACGACACTGTCCTCTACTGCATCCAAACATGTAAGTCCCCCCTGCTGTCTTCTACAGGTGACATCCTAAAAGCTCTAGGACAGGCCTGCTTAGGCCAGCAGGCATCAATGAGCATGACTGGTTCTTCATTGCATTCATTCCTCCTTTACGCATGTTTTACGCTGGGGTTTTTACTGCATATTTGCCTTTATTCTGTTTTGGGTGCATCCGATACGTCACCTTTTGCTTTTCTTTCGAACAAAATGTAGTATCTGTCCGTTAACACATAACATCGTAAAGGTGCATGGCATTTTCAAGGCCTACAAATCCTTCTGTAGATGCAGATAGCCCCCAGCTGCCTCTGTAGCCGCTGGAGAAGGCTGGGTGCGGTGACAGACAAACAACGTACCTGTGTAAAACTCTGTTTTGTACAAGCAGGTACGAGAAAGGCATTAAATGTCACATAAATCAAGAGAAGCTTTTCTTGGCCCTCCAAAAATCTCATGCTGCTCCCGATGTTGCTGCTATTATAACTTATTAAAAAAAACCAATAATAACAAAAAGCACAAAGCCTCAGTTCAAGTTATTCAGAGCAAGTAGAAATGTTATTACTGTTTTACCCAAGTGCTGTGTTTCCACCTGTCATTTGTGCTTTCCTTCTTTTTCAATATGATGTAAAAAATAAACGCCATTATTTTGTTAAGAAGGGGAGCAGCCAGAAATAAAACATTTCTTTGTATAGTCTAATTTCATGTAATAATCAAGAGTGGCTACCCAAATTTTCATCCCTAAGACTAAGGGAGTTCAGAGCCAGAAATTAAATTAGAAGTTTCTGAAGGTCCCTGATGCACATAGTTATGAAGTGTGAGTAATATTGCACAAACTTTTTGCAAATTTTTTAAGTATTTGTTCTTATTTGTGTTTATTTGGAATGTAAACGTACTTGGATTTAGATCCAACCCCTGACATACAGACGTAGTATTACTTATTCTGCTGAAACTATATGCTTGATTAGAAAAAGTTTTTAAAGCGTGTCTTTCTGCTTCTCATCTTGTGTTCCATTTCTTGCGTTCCAAAAGATCATTTCAGTGTGCTCATGATTTCCGGATTTTATTTTTTGATTCAAGGGATTTGCTTGTTTGCCTAAGTACACAACCAAATACGAATAACCTCTTTCTGTTTCCTTCCTGCTTGCATCTCTTGCCTTCTCTCAGTATGAGCAGCGCTAGCAAAAAATCAGGACACTAGGGAACTGCTCTTCTTCCGGATTCAGTTATTAGGTTGCTTAAATATATACATAAATTGAAGTTAGGTTATGGGAAGTCCTTTGAAAAAAGTGTTTGCTCATGACTTTAAAGATATTTTAAACTCTTTGCTAAATTGTTTCTTAACTGTACCCTTTCCCGTAAAGCTCCTGTACAACACCTAGTAAAGTCTGTATTTAAAAAAAACCCAAACAAAACACAACATAACCTGTCTCTTAAATAAAAATACCCAATGAAAGGACTTTAAAGTTCCAAAATCAAGTGATCTGGAATTATAAATGCTAGAATTAAGTTTTTACATGTACATTTTAGCTAGATGCTTTCTACGTGCCGTATGCCGCAGTCTTTAGCTACATGATTCCGTACTGTTTTTTCCAGATCCTTCCTTATTCAGACCACAGGAGCAGGCTGGGATGACCAAACAGCTTTTTGATATTTTGTTGGATCATCGTGGCACAAAGAGTGGCCCAGGGCATTTTTGACTGTGCACAGTTCCAATTCTGTACTCAGTTATTACTTTCTGCCAGAGCTTTTGTGTGGTACTCACCGCTATTGTCTGAGCTCCACATATTGTTATTAAATTAATTGCAAACCCCACCTTTGGGGTAGGAGGTTATTGCCTGTAATTTTCATAGGAGCTGGCACAGATGGATGGGGCTGGGGGAAAGACTCGGGGAGCAAAGAAAAGGATTCACGAGCAATCCCAGGATAGATTCTTCACGCTTCAGAAACTGCCGTGCTGAAAAGTTCTCAAGTGCCCTACAGTTTCATGAATAAGGTCTTCTCTGTGCCCACGTTGCCAAGTATGTGTGCTGCTACTTTGATTCCGATGCCATTGCACAGGAAACTGGCCCCATAAAACCTTCCCATTTCAGTTCCTATCTCCTGCTCCTGTGCCGGTAGCACATATATTGTGTCTCGATCTGTATAGATCAGTGTTGAGTCTGTCTATCCATAGGCAAACTGGTGAGAAGGTAATGCTTCCCTTTTACCTCTCTCACAGAGAGAAATATTCACCTGAGAATTTTAAGCACCTAGTTTGGGGTTAAAAACTTCAGTGAGAGTCGGAAGTCTCAGAAGTTATATTATGACAAGGCTAAGCCTAAAATCCTCGGTGTCAATCAAACATAGGGACTAAAGTAAAACAATCCACGGATCTGAGTACACAATTTAAGATGCTGACCCCTATGCAGGGGGTGAAATCAGCGTCGTATAGGTCTTTACATGTTCTTGACACAGATTACTGTTACAGCCACAGTGATGTTTGAAGTTGCAGATGTTCATCGTTCTGCAGGTAGATGACAAAGTCTCCAGTCAGCTCCAGAAACAGGGAATAAACTGCTTGGTACCAGCTGTGGGAAATACATGTTAGGACATGTGCAGTATCCTCTAAGAAGTCTAGGATGTAGAATCCATTCCTGCATAGTTTAATTAATTAAAAAAGCCCTTTTGATAACATCTGCTTTCCTTATTACACATCTTGCGACTTCTGCCAGAAATACGCGAGGGGTCTACTAGGTGACAGCACCCTTCGCTAAGTGATCCTCATTCACGCCCAGAGCACATTCCTTGCTCAGTGAGGCAGAAGAGCTGTGGGAAAACAGTATATGATCATGGAAATACAGAATATATCAACATGCAGGTGCCCGAGAAAGAAAAATCTCATTTCTGAGAGTTTGCTTTTACAACTGTAGTAATACTCCTTCAGTTTCGGTTTAGTTTGGTTTGAGCCTTTCCCCTTCGTACGAGAGAGAGAAGTGAGTGGAAGTAGTTGAGGGTTGTTGTGAAAAATCTTAGGTTTATTTTTTTCCCTGCCCTTATCCTTATTCTGCTGGAAAGGGGCAGCAAGTAAGGAACAGCTTGTTTTCACTTCTTAGAATTTCAATAAAAGATACAGGATGACATAATGTCACAGTCATGCTTTATTTCGCTCTAGCTGTCAGAAAAGAGTCTCTCTGAACTATTTTGGGATTTGTGCCCTTTTTCAGCGTGTCGATGTGCTTTGGTTAGAGTACGTGACCGGTGAATTACCATTGCCATTTTAAGCCAACGAAAGACCTACAGAAAACAAACATTAAACCAGTGTTATTTAATAATAATTACATAAAAGTGAATTTGGTAATGAATTTAGTTTCTGCTGACTTGCTAGCTAACCATATGGTTAACTTCAGAATCAATCAAAAATTTCCTTGGACTTTACTTAATTGGCTGACATACGATTTAAGTACATGAAGTGTGATAAATACAAGCTGTCTTGACGAAGATCGCTCTGTTGACTTAGATAGTGACTGAATAAGAGGAACGGTAATAACAAATCTGTGCATGGGTATTTTTAAGTAGAAATCGAGCCAGGCTATTAGAATTAGCAGCGGAAAGTTTAGTGGGGGCATCACTCCTTAGCTATGTACCGTGAGCAGAAGCAGTGTCATGCACACGCGTGCTGTGAGCCATAGGGTAAAGGCAATGAAAGAGAAATTCTCTTTATTTCATTGTTGCTTTACACTTTTAACCGACACAAATAAAAAGCTGAATGTTGCATGCACTTAGTTTATTTTTTATTTTGCTATTCTGCTGTACAAGGATGCTGCCGCTGCTTTGGTTTAGTTAGACTGAACACCTATTTTTCTTAGCCTGAACAGGCTATTTTTATTTTGATTCTCTGAGAAGCCAGTTTACAAAGTTGACTCCAATGATCAGAAGGAGCAGATACTCTTACAGATCATTGCTTGGCTAAAAGGGCGATTTCACCATCATCATTCAGATCACTTTGCTTTAAATCTGTGGTGTGAACTAGATGTTTAACCACATTGTCTAGACGCAGAGAAAGACACAGAAACAGCACACGGAAAAGAAATGTTGACTTTCTAGTGAATATTTTCTGCCCACATGACTACTTTGCAACAGTGATTGCAGTGATGTGATCCTTAATCATGCCTCATAAAGCTGGGGTAGCCTCTGAACCAAAAGTGCGGTACTTGATTGACAGCAGCTCAGACACAGCTATATAAACGGCTGCTGCGTTCGACTTGAAGACTGTTACAAGATTAGGCTGATGACAATTTTATCTACTTTCCCAAGCCTTCAGAAGAATCTTTTCCACTAAGCACTGATGCTAAAAAGACGTATAGTTAACAAGTTCCAGTTTGACTTTGGGCTGTGACTAAGTTTATCAACTATAGGAAGTAAACAAAGCATATTTCTCGTTATTGAAGTAATTTAATGAAGAACTATTTTTTAAAAAAAACACTACATTTGCTAATAGTTTGCCAATGAAATACTACTGCCAAGCTTTGTGGGCAAGAGGAAACGGCCTCAAGTTGCGCCAGGGGAGGTTTAGATTGGATGTTAGGAAAAATTTTTTACACTGGAAGGGTTATTAAGCATTGGAACAGGCTGCTGAGGGAAGTGGTTGAGGCACCATCCCTGGAGGTATTTAACAGACGGGTAGACACAGTGCTCGGAGATAGGGTTTAGTGATGGGTTTTGTCAGCGTTAGGTTGATGGTTGGACTCAATGATCTGAAAGGTCCCCTCCAACCTGGGCGATTCTATGATTCTACGATTCTATAATGTGCATGAGTAGAGGACGATAGCAACAGCTTTCCTCAAATGTTTCAGGCTTCACTGTTGCTGGGGAAAGGGACTATGTTGTGGTTCGCTGAAGGATACTTCTACAGCCAGAGGAGGACACAGTACTGCTGGAAGGCTGTGCGCCAATGTAGTCAAGTTCCTGCAGTACTCAGCTCCAGCAGAGGAGAGGGGGAAAAAAAGAAAACCCTAAACTTAATTCGGGTAAAGCACTTCAACTTAGGTATTTTTTAAAAACAAGGGGGATTTAATCAGCATTTTCTAGACTAATCGTAGAGGCTGGCAGTAAAAATGCCACGTACAGCTCTGCAAATCATGAAAATACAGAAATTTCCCTCGTGTTCAACATTCAGGTGAAAAATGGCTAAAATAAGCCCAGACTTCTTCATGACTCCAGATTCATTTAAAAAAAAAGCAACATATTTTTTTCCAGTTTTGAAAATTAATTTATTGCCATTAAGCATTTTTTCTGTCACATGGTCTAGATTTTATAGGTCTCACTCCGCAACCTGTAATATAGCTCTTGTAATGAGCCGGTCTTAGTGATGTATCAGGTTCCTCAAAAATCCACAGGAATTAGTAAAGTCTTGTCTAGTTTTTAATCTCCCAGCTGGTATAGACAAGTAACAATTTGATTTTTCCCAACGGACCATGGGTCTATAGCACCCATTACAGTCATGCAATAATATTACCATTCTAAATCATTAGAGCCTGCTACAACCACAGTACTAGAGTACCTGTAGTACTACTCTTGTGCCCTGCTCTTTATCCTGGGGTTTTGCCCCAGTCTGTCTTCAATCATGCCCACCATCCAGACCTGCTACTTAAATAACTTATCTCTTTGCAATAGAGGGGAGAGAGGCAGGACAGTTTCTTCCTGGCTTCCCCCAATGGGTGGAACAAACCTACTAAAAAAAAAAAAAAAATAGGAGAAAGGGGACAGAATTTCCATAGATTCCAGAAAGGGAATAAGTGAAGGAGGGATGGGGCACAGAAAGGGAGGTGGGCATATACTCCCAAGGATGCAGAGAACTGGAACCCTGAATTACAGCCTGTGACTTGGGAAGAAATCTCCTGGGGGCAGGTTCATTCTCCCAGCAAGTTAAATCAGCTGGCGAGAGTGAGAAAAAGATGCTCATGTCTTCCTCAACATAGAATCATAGAACGGTTAGAGTTGGAAGGGACCTTAAAGATCACCCAGTGCCACCCCCTGCCCTGGGCAGGGACACCTCCCACCAGCCCAGGTTGCTCCAAGCCCCGTCCAACCTGGCCTTGAACCCCTCCAGGGATGGGGCAGCCACAGCTTCTCTGGGCAACCTGGGCCAGGGGCTCACCACCCTCACAGCAAAGAATTTCTTCCTAACATCCCAATGTCCGGAGAAATACCATTACGCTGCAATAAGTGGCCCTGTTGCAAAGTCTGGGTTTTTTTCTTTTGCTCTCTAGAAAGTCTCAAAGACTTACACTTCCCTGAAATGACCTTGTATTTTCCTGGTGAAGAAAAGTGACTTTAACGAGGTCTCTACTTTCCTCCCCTTAATACATCAGCCAGCCAACCCAAGCGGGGAAGTGCTAATTTATTACTCTTTTCTGACTTAGTGTTGTTAAGGCAATGCTCCAACAGCAGGTGAAATGATTCAAGGGTGCTAAATAATAGCACAGAAAACCTGTGATGGCCTTGATTAATCTTCCCTTTGATTATAAAGCCAGGAAACATTTCAGGTTTAATGTCTTTGCTCAGTTAAGCTGCATCCTTAAATCTAAGGGTGTGGGGGGTTTATGTTTGAAGACATTGTATTTGTATTGAAGTTTTGTTCATCTATTAGAAAGTCATCTTTGGCAATATCCTGTTTTGTCTGTGAGAGCTACTGAAGGTAAGCAGCAGAGTCATCTTCATTATGTTGAACTCCATGATCTTAAAGGTCTCTTCCAACCTAGATGATTCTAAGCTGAACAGGAAAGGTTAAGAATTGCAGTCTGGTGCCGTGTTATTAAGCCCCATATGTTGCAGCCCACAAAAAGCTGGTGTTACAGAGAAATGGGTTCCATGTGCTAAGTTTATCAGGAAAGAACAGATAGCTATAGAAATAGCTACTTTTTTTGAGGTTATAGTCGAGGCTGCAGCAACCTTATGATTGTAGACAAAAGTGCTACCGCAGAAGGTCTTTGCAGTGAAGTGGAGTTAATGTGGAGAACAGGTAACGGGCAGAGCTTTCTCAGAGTACCAAATGCGTCCTGGTGACTCATCTTCTACATATGCAAAGTTACGGGGGTTTTGAGGCTGTCAGCGGAGAGATCATAAGGGGAAAAAACAAAGAAACTGGAATTAATTCCAGTGCTGGTTTCACTTGCACCCACTGTAGGCTATCAGAGTAATACATAATATATCTTAATCTACCTGTCTGCTTCTCAGAAAAGACATTATACCTGTCGTTTATTTTCCCATTATGACATTTAGGGAGCATGCCACGGGTGCGCAATATTAAAGGCTGTTCAAAGAGATAGCAGTAGAAAAATAAATGTAATGATTATTCAGATTTCTGGGGGAAAAAAAGGTATGTCCTTTAACATAGCTTTTGTGTTCTACAGCAGAAGGGGTCGGGTAGGGCGAGGCTACGTCTCAATTCAGATCCTGGGGTTTTTTTTTTCAGTTTTTGTCCCACATATCACGCCACGATCAGCTGGATTCACATATATACCCTTAATCATAAAGCTTGAGTATATACCTTGCTAGCAAGAAAAAGAAGAGGAGAGGTGGGACGTTTTTTTTGTGGACTTGCTTCTTGCAGGGTACATTATTATTTTTCTTACGGTGTGACTTGTTGATATATGACAATGTAGCTGGTCCTCTGCTTTAAATGTCTATAAAAAGGAACAAAATATCCAGGCAGCGATGGCTGGATCACTGCTTTCAATACGAGACTGAAAGCCTCTGCCAAAGCTGCTGTATCTGGCGTTTTGAACCGTCATTTGGTTTTGTCTTTTAATGTTGTGTATAATCCCTTATAAATCGATAGTACCAAAATACCTTTAATTGTCTTCCTATGATTTTTGCACGCACATCTACTGTGGTATTGCCGGCAAATTATAGGACACAAACTATTTCTTGCCAAATCAATGTTATTTTGAGCACTCTTTGTAACCTTAAATAAATAAATAAACATGTGGCGTCTATTCAGGACAGTATAAAGTACTTCTCCAGATGGCTTGATCATGACAGATAACCTTATTTATTGTTATGACAGTACAGGGGCAAGCTGCACCTGTGGTCTCTTCCCCAGCCTGTCTTGCAGGCTTGTCTCTCAAGCGACAGACCGTACCAACGCTTTTGCGGGATTGAATCCAGTGGTTGAACTAACTTTAGACTCTGTCCCTGCTCTCAAATTCTTGCCCCAGTTTCACGCCAATCGGTGCCTTATGAGTCCTTTATACGCCCTTTAAAAGCGTTTCGCCAGATAGAATGTGCCACTATTTCCTCTTATTTTGCTGTTCTGAGTCCTGATCCGAAGACCCCTTTTTGATAGACTGAACCTATCAAGCCCGCCTAAATTTTGATGTCGTCTCAATGAAACATTTCTGCAAGGTTTTGTGGCAAAGATCAAAGTTACAAAGAGTATCTCCCTATAAAGACGTGTGTTATCTGTTCCCTGCAGAAACACATCACAAGTGAAGAAAAGGTTGAAGATCGTAATAAGTTCTCTTGCCCAGGTCAGTGGTACAAATAAGCGTGACACACTGCTTAAAGCATATTATTCTCCCACATTTAGGCAAGCCCAGCTACTTCATGTATAACCTCAACTGCTTCTACACAACCTTGTTGCATTCTCAGTCTCTCTTTTGCATTGTTTTTCCAGTGCTGGCTTAATCTCTTCCTGGCTATGTGATATTTGGTCACATTTTAATACCTTTTTGATGACAAAATTCCAAAAAGGAAAAGAAGCCTGTTAATCTAGCTGAAGTCAGACAGATAGAAATGTCTCAATCAGTAGTTCTTCTGGTTCTCTCTTAACAAGTCTTGGTATTTCTATGTTATATCTTATCTGTGATAATTAGTTTTGCTAGCGAAGTTTTATCCAGCAAGCCAGAATGATATGAGTCAGCCAGATTGAAGAGCACTAAATATTTATAATATGCTATGGATACTTCCTTTATCCCCCACATGACATAAAAATATAAGAATAATACCACAGTGTTCTTAACTTCTTCAGTTCTTAACTATGTAATAATGTAATTAAAAACAAAAATTTCCCAATCAATAATGAAGCCAATAAAAATTTTGGTGTAATTTCTTTTGTCACGTTTCTGCTGTGGTCCTACCGACTTACACAGAAATAGGGATTAGGGAAGTAAAGAAAAAGTTGACAAATGGGAAGGCTAATTGGGTAGCAAAATGAGGCAGCAAAATGCTGAAACCAAAGTTATTGCGTACAGGTGCATCCTAATTTAAACCCGACTCTCTTCTTCATTAGAGTCAGCAGTGGTTGTTGTCTTGACAGTGGAAAACACTGTGGCACTGCTGTCTGATTAATAACTTCCATCCGCGGTCTGGGTGTTGCTGACTACAATGGAATTATTTTCAAAGTGACTCCAATGCTGTATGACAAATGGATGGATTTCAGGAAAAGGGCTTGATCCACAGACAATGCTGGCCGTGGAGAAATCGCTGTGTGTTTTGTTCTGCTATTACTAAATTTCATTTAAATTTGTATTTGTTTTTCTTTATACTTGTATGTTTTCCAGTGTCTTATTATACACTTCTATATAGTTCTTGTATAAATATTTGTCCGACATCACTACCATTTGAGCAGAAAATGCTGTAGATTACAAATGTTAATAGGGGTTAAAAGCTAGATATTATGTTTATTGGCTTATCTCCACCCCTTGCATGAGCATATTGATATTCAGCTTTAATTTTAGATTCTTACACTGCTTTTCAAGAGGAATCAGTTTGATGTTTCATCAGTTTACAAAGAATGGCCTGTGGTCCTCAAATTCCAAGCCCATTGTCTGTTTCTAGATTGAATGATGAGTATTTATGCCATATATTCCTCAACTCTGACCACACCTAAATTTACTTCTTATAAGGAACTCCCAGAAATTTTGTTGAAGCATTGGTTTGTCTTTAGCCAGAGGAAATAATAATGCTGGGAAATGGATCCAAATTTTATCTTGTTCTAGTCTCTTTTTGAGAGGGGGGAAAAAAAATAAGTAAAGCAGGATAATATGAACCCAAATAATAACTGCATGAAAGATGATAAATAAACCCAAGTATAAATAGGAAAATATTTCTCATTTTTATTATGAATTTTGCATTTGGGAACAGGAAAGTCACTGCTCAGTGCTGATAGGAATCAGCATTTGGCTAGTGTTATAAAAGTTGGGAAATCTCTTCCCATATGTCTAGTTAAACATTTATGTGCAAATTTAGATGTTAATGTTACACTGAAATTTAATTACTTGGCACCTCTGAAAATCAGACTGTGGGATGTAGATTAATTACAAGTAAATATAAGTACTCACCAACATGCCCAACTTAGGGGCCTTATGAACTCCTAAGACAGGAACTCTTTTAAGTAAGCCCAGTCTGATCTCTGGGGACGCCTTCCTTATTGAGGAAATTTTGGCCAAGAGTTCAAACTTTCAGCCTTCAATAAAGGGTTCGAATTTGGCCAGGAGAGCGCCTGAAGTAATTTTAGTCTTGTCCCTCTTCCTGATTGTCTGTGCAATAAAATTTAATTGCTTTTCATTGTTAAGGAACGTTTTGGAATTGCTATTTTTTTATTATCCTTTTCATGGGAATTCATCTAGCTTTAAAAGTTATTTTAAGGATAATA
This sequence comes from Sterna hirundo, assembly GCA_009819605.1. Taxonomy (NCBI): domain Eukaryota; kingdom Metazoa; phylum Chordata; class Aves; order Charadriiformes; family Laridae; genus Sterna; species Sterna hirundo. Next base: position 4,799,815 of record CM020441.1, read on the forward strand.
CGTGATACCGTGTGGTTCTCAGCAAGTTTTGTGTCGAACATTTAGCACAACCGCGTTGACGTTCTGCCAGGCTCTTGATGAGAGCTGCTCGTAAGAAGTCTTGTTGTTGAATCTGATTCACTTTAAGGCAGGTCACAAATCTCAGTCGCAGTTCAGCAGATCATCCAGATTTTATTGTCTGTGTTAGCTTCTGTTATGGCTGGCTTCCAAAGCAGCGTACCGGAGTGTGAGCTCAGAAGAGGCAAACTGGGAAACGTGACGTACAGGACTGAGAAGGCGCCGTGCTGCGAACACGCAATCTGTGCTTCGCTAGCGGTCCTCTGGTTCAGTTCTTGACGTTGTCCCTTGGGAATAACGGCAAATTAAGCCATTACAAAATTCGTGTCATTGTTCAGAGGAACAAGGATTCTCTGTCTGTTCTGGAGTTTAGTGTGTCTATTATCTCCGCCATCCTCTTAATCAAGAGAAGCAGCTGACAAGAAATGTGCTAAATATGACTGCTGATAACAAGACTCAGTACTTTGCTTCCGTGGAGAGAATAAAAGTGACAAACCCGGGATAAGTTCCATTCCCTTTCCATTTAAAAATACCTACCCGTGGTACCAGCCAGTATTAAACATGTCCTTTCCTGAAATCTGTCATCACGGGAAAGACAACTTGGGTCTACAGAGGAGCAGATATCAGGTTGTAGTACTACGCTTATATCCATAGCAGCAGGAAATATTCTCTCCTGTATTGAAATACCTCAGTAACAGTTCACAGGTTAAAAGTTGAACTTTTAAAATACAAGTTTCAGGTGCTAATGTTCTCGAGGATGTCCTGCTGTGTACTGCCATTGATGGTCTGATATTCCATCTACTCCCTGGAGCCTTCTAGTAATCACAGTAATATTCCTAGTCAGCAAGTTCTGGAGAGCGTTTCTATATCTATGGTGTAGAAAATGATTCCTGGCTGGAACTAGAGGTGAGAAAGTATTTGGTCAAGAATTGTTAGAAATATTTATTAATGAAATTACCAGATATTTTCTGAATGACGTTAACATAAATTGTCATCCACGCTCTTCTGAGTGTCTTTAAAAGAGTGATTGCTCCCTCGCTATAGTATTAGTTTCATCATGCACTGTTTAGAATAAAACAATTCAAACAATCTACGGGCCGTAGCTACAGCTTTTTGTTGTTGTATTTGCTGCCGGTTTTCATTACCCCTCAGGTATACTGATTAGGTAGGAAACTTACAGCATGTGTTTCTCAAACAAGTGTGTGAGAAAAATATCTGTCTCTTAAAGGTATTTACAAATACCTTAGTAAAAGACCATGAAATGTAATGGCAATGAAGAAGGTCGTGACACCTGTTCTGCCCTTCTAGGATGCACAGGAAATCTTTTCCGCCTTTTGATGTGCCTTCCCATCCTGCTCTTTTTCTGTGCAATAACTTTTATAATTATTATTAATTATATCACGTAACGTCTAGGTTAGCTTCAGTCCTCTGATAAATGACAATATTTGGAACACTGAAATCCCATTTTTATACGTATTTTTTCCTATCTATTTCCATTTTGGAAGACGAATATTTTTTTCTTGTCTAATCCTTCTTAGAGTAATCTGTTGGTTTTGGTTGTTTATTAGTTCACTATATTTCGTATTTCAACTATTGACAAACGAGTTGCTTCTTGTTCTCTAGAATGTAAACTTAGTTCTTCTCTAAATTTTACCCCTTTTCACGCCTGAGTTATTAGCTGACATGTTTATTTTCCAGACTAGCTTTTTAAATTTGTTTTCCTTCCTTTTAATTTATAAATGCTATAATCAATTATTTATACATTATTTCCCTGGTGAGCCCCAGGCGGAATATTTGATTGTCCTCAGATAAGTCATGCCACCAGCAAAGTGCTCTCGGGCAGCTGACACCAGTTAACCCAGCTAGTTTTTAACCTCTCCTGAGCCTTGACGTGTCTGACCACCTACATATTTTATCACCCAGCGAATGAAACTGTTGTGTCGTACAAACCCGTTCGCCCCCTTTTGTTGAGCTTGTGTGGGTTTGCCTCTTGTATAAGTGGTCAGAAGATAGACCGGCCAAAAAAACCACCTGGCTATGGGTGAGAAATACAACTAACTTCAGTAAAAGCCTTCCCTCGACAGCAGCTCAGCATCGGTAATGCGACAAGAGTCTAATAATCACGTTGGCATTCATGCAACCTGGTGGAAATCTGAGTGGTGTCCACACAGCATTACAGAACTTGTCCAGTTTTTCCAGGCAGACTTATATACACAAAAATACTTTTTTTTTTTTTATTCTGAAGTTAAGTACAAGCAAGAGATTTGTGCCCTTTGCATTGTTACTAATAACGTCCCATAGCTGTTCATTTTTTAACTTAAGAACTAATTTTATAAGTAGATGACAGACTGTCTTCTAGACTCTAATTAAAACTTATTTTTGGTCCTTAGGTGTAATGACTGCTCTTCTGAGATGAGCTCTTAATTAATGCACCGAGATCCTGAAAGTCCCACCTCTCCACAGTAATGATTGACATCCAAGGCTACATAAATTACACTAATTGAGCTTTCCATTTATACGTTTTTCTGCAGCCAACTCATCAGAAAAGGTAGGAGAACAGACCAGCACAAGAAAAGTTATGTTGCTGTCATCTATATTTTCCTGAGGGGGAAAATCTTGCAGAACTATTGCGCATTTATTACCGTGGGTGTCAACTCTTCTTTCCAGGTTTTAGATGTAACATTTGTTTTACTATGAAAATTAGCATTTTTAATTCAGTGATGTACAGTTGACTAATGACACAGTATTTATTTGCTGTTGAAAACCAAGAACGCTGTACAGGTCAGTGGGCAATGCTTTGGATCACAAATATGTTGCATAGAAATACATACTTTCTGAACAGAAGTGGTTTGGAATTAAGATATTTCACTGTGTGAGTGGTGGTGTATCTCTAAACGTTCTCTTAAGTTTGACCTGCAGTTGGAAGCACAGATTTTATAGTATTGATTAAGCAATTATTTATTTCTGGGGTTTAATTTAGTACTTCAGTAATGAACTTTACATTTAATTTAACTCTATATTATTCTGGTGTCAGTTAAGATGAAGTCATTGAATAAAGTCCAGTATTCTCATCTGAGCTTAAGTCCGGTGAAACAAAAAAAATACTGATAAGAACATGGTGGATGGAGAGGAACCAACAAAAGGTGCTTGAATGTATTGGAGAAATATTTGGCAGAGGAATTACTTTGCAAATGGTATATAGGAAATACTAAAAGCGGTTAAGGGCAAAAAACTGGAAATGTGGCTAAACACACGCCTAGGTAAAGATTTATCTATGTTTTAAACAGTAATCCAGGGTATAATAATAACTTGTTCAGTCTCGGAAATTAGTTTTTGTCTGACCATGTTTTTGTTTGACTGTCTGGATAACTCGGCTTTAAAGTGAACTGATTATTATGAACTTATTTATAACTTCAACTTCTGGTGGTGGCTCATGACAAATTTCAGTGAAAGTGGAGCTCTTGAAGTAGGCATCAGACTTTAATGAAAGAAATCTGACCAGTTTTAGTGTTTATGTTTTATACTTACCTGGTATCTATACTCTCTTCTAGAAATGGGAAGCATTCAAGTTTGCGGGGGGGGGGGGGGGGGGCGGAAACTGAAAGTGTTTCAGAGATGGTATTTTAGGATGCTAAAAATGAGCCAATGGTTTAATCGGTGCTGCTCAGCTTGAGGGCTAGAGGAATTACACTTCCTTGGGGATTATCCGTACTGGAGAAGATGTATAAATGCTTATTGACCTACCCTTAAATCTGGAAGAGAGATAGATCTAGCCGGTTGCATCTAGATGAAAAGTGAACAGATCTACAAACATATATACGTGTGGTGACTAGGGACTGTTTAACTTTTGAGATGTTTGACTCCTCCGCTGCAGCACAAAGCCTCTAGAGAAAGGGATTGAAAGGAAAAGTGAGACCAGGATCGCCTAAGGCGGGCGCTGGACAGAGAGAGGTCCCATCAAAGCAGTGCACTGACTTTGCAACACCCCCTTTGCGTCCAACGAGGCTATAAAAATGTGTATTTCCTGTGCAGGACTACAGAAGAAAGCAAACTGGGAGTATGGGAGCAGAATGACTTAGAGTCCAGGCCTTTGTAGCTCTTCCATTAAAAATGTGAGGACAAAATGAGGCAAAACACAAATTTAGAGATCAGAGTACGGAGATACGAGCGGAGGCTAGGGGGAAAAAATGGGAATAAAGCATAAGAATAGGGGCTATTGTAGATGCCCTTCGTATTTAGAATAACTTCATACTTTTAGGATTAGTGCAAAACTATTAGTAGATCTTTTATGAGAGCGTAATTTCCTGTTCCTTGTGATGTAACTTTTTGTCCAGAGGAACCCATTGCAAACTTTTATATTTGCCTATAATTTGTAATGTTACTGTGATTTCCATATGGCACGTATGGAGACATAACATCTAGGTATTAAGTACGTTTTTCTCTTTATGGCTGGGCACGTGGAAAGAATACGCGCTCTGATTTGGCTGCTTTGAGAAAGCTAAATTGTTTAAAACCTGAACAGGTTGGTAGAACCAAAATGAAGGTAGAACCTTATTTAAGGAGGACAAAGGCGCTTCTGTACAACATAATACAACCAATAGACTGTCAAGGTCTAACTTTATTATCACACCTTCAGAATTTGTGTATTTTTATACTTATGAAATGGTAAAAGGTCACCGTAATGTTTCACCAGACTGTATATATGTGGAAATATCTATTAACAGGAAACATATGCATACCTCCAGAGTGTTGGCAGCTGTTTTAAACTGTAGCTAAAAGGTGGTTTGTGCTAATTCAAAATAATAGTTCTAGCTAAAGCAGCAGCTTTAAAGATCATCGCAAATGTTAGATCAACTGAGGACGATGTATGCTGCTTGTTTATGATAATCAATTAGACATTAATGGTAGGTATTTCATTTTGAATAGCCGCAACAATAAATTATTCTCAGGGTGACATGGTGGAGCCCGGTCTCCTTTGGCTTTTGGAACCAGTAAAATACCAGAACATCAGTCAAGTTAATAAAGTGTGCCCTTCTTACACATTCTGCATCTGTACGTAAACTGCCAGCGTATGATCAAAGACCGCAGCTGTTTCGGTTGTATCCCGGTCACATCATAGACCTTTTATAGTTATAGCAGAGGGAGAGTTGCAGGGACACCCCTGTCACCTTGCAGATGTACAGAGTTCAGTGGAACCTCATTAAATTGCACCTTGATGAAACTGGTAGCACACCTATTGGGTGTGCTATGTATAATTTCCGTGTTAAAATTGTTTTGTGCACGTTGCCTGTGTGTCTTCTCAAGAAAACCAGGCTTTTGCTCATGCAAAACTTCGGAGTTCCCTGTTTGCACATTTTAATTTTGAATTGGGAATTGCCAAATGTAAAGGACTATTAATAGCCAAATAGCTGCGTTGTATGGCCCGCTTTCAGGCCACGTGAAGGCATTAATAAAATATCTAATATTAATTAAAATAATCGGAAAGCTGGAATATTAAAGCGTGTTTTCATGGCTGTTGAGACGTTTTCCATTTCACCTCACGGATGAGTTTTTCACTTAAGTCAAGGAGTTCTGCCATTGACTTTCACAAAAGTAGAATTTCACCTAGTCAATTTTTAGTAACAATCAGATGTGTTTTAATAGCAACTGATTGCCTTTTCTATATTACCAGGTTTCAGTATGAGAAATGTCAGAGAGGGAGGGATCTTAATAAGGAAGTGATTCGAGGAGTTACTCCTGAAACAGATGTTTTAAGAATTAATTAATGTTGAATGCGGAGTAGTTAACTGCTGTACTGCAACAAAATTAAACTGGGAACTTCTTCGGAATTTTAAAGACACTCTAACCTCAGCCTCATTGTTGGTTTAGTTCCACTTGAGAATTCACAAAAACAGTATAACTTTACCATTTAGGGAGCTAAGCAGTACAGCACAATACAGGCAGCCAGCTAATCCGATATTTAAATCTTAAAATTTCTGCTAATTTTTGCAGGAATTAGTTATTGAAGGAAAAAAAAAAAACCCCAAGTTTATGTAAGGAACTGCTCTAACAAAAAATACAGCTTTGTGTTCTTAGCTACTCTTCCTAACCTGATTCTTCCCACTTTACAGATAAAGAAACATCTGTGTATTTGTCCGGATAACTTTCAGTGCATGTACGAAAACTAATAGGTTGTAAAACTAAAATATGTTAGGTGGGATAATAATCTATTATGATAACAGTCAAATGGCTTGTCATGTCATGAAGGGTTATGCTTTAATTAAGCAATAAGGCACGACAGGTTGTGAATTACAATGTAATAATTCTTGCCTAGTGTATTGTTAGGCAAGAGGCCAAAGGCCTAGTGCCACTGAGTGCTGCAGGAATGAATTATTGTGCTGTAATTTAAACAATGCAGTATCATATTGCAATAACTGTAAAATATTACATTTTAGATGAAAAAAGTGCAAATTGTAATTTTTCTATACCTAATTACTCCCCCAGTAAACTATTCCATTGCCAAGGCTATCACAGAAAAGAGATTTTTCTATTTAATATTGTATTTAGATTTAGATGGCAATTAAACTTTAAAGACGGTTGCTTCTGGGAGATCTGAAGGATGCTATTTTGATACCATTTTTCCTAAAATAAACAGAAGACATACAGCTCTGAGGAACACATATTCCCTAAGCTCTTTCTTGTCGTTGGACAGAACTAGTGTACAACTCTTAACAGTAAGAGCTTTGTGAAACTTCTTGCACTTAGTGGAGGCTTTGTTCTTACCTTTGCCTTTCGAAAGCATCTTTTCTCTTCTTCCCATTCTTCCCTACCAACAACATTTCAGAAGACCCCTCATTTATAAAACCCTTCAAATTCATCTCTCGGACTAATTGTGGTTTTGGTTGTGTTTTTTTAAAAAAAAAAAAATATTTTCCATGGTTTTTTTTCCCCCGATCATGAAAGGAGAAGTCGATAGGAAAAGACAAAAACACAGGATTGTGAGAGCTCGTATTATATTCCTCTGCTACGAAGCATAAAATCAAAGACACTGTAAACAGTTGGAAACGTTGAAAAAAGTGATGAGCTCTGACATTTTTCTGCATTTTCATTGGTTATATGGCATAGGTAGCAAAACCCACGTAGTTAAGTCTTACAATGCATGATGTTTACAACCACTAGGAAATCATACCGTATTGTCCATTTTGCGAAGTTATTTCCCAGCTGACGTGTCTGACTGGAAAAGGTTCAGCAGGTGCCGTGCCTTAATGGAGACGCGTTGTGCCGTTTCCTTCTTGAGGAAAATTGGAAGCATTGTCCATTGATACTTTTATTTGTGTGTAGCTGAGCAACATCGGTCCGGTTAGTGGTCTCAAAAACAAAAGATACCTTATTTCTTCTCCGTTGTGAGACTCAATAGAACCGGACTAAAATGTAGGGGGTTTTCTCATTATTTCACGTTGCGTTTGTGGCAGGGATGTAAATCAATACGGCGTCCAGAAGTCACAGGTCTGCTGTACAGTATCACTCCAATCTCAATCTCTCCCTGTGTTCCATGGGGTTTTTTTGTGGCATTTTCGTGTTCAATCCAGGACTGACTGTTGTCTGACGCTCTGCTGAAAATCAGATACGGGATCAATTTGCCAGTTGCTGTTTGTCTCCTTACTTAATCGAAGTTTGTGTCCTTAAGTAAAACCAGAATTTGCCACTTGACTTAATTACATTACAATTAATATACTTCCTTTCAACGTTGCAATACTTACTATGGTAAAACTAGCAAACAATGTTTAATACTTATTTTTATATATCATCACTTCTGTACTGTAGTGTAGAAGTAGTAATAATAGACCTCACGTAAGAAAAGCGTTAATGTTTAGGTTGGGACATGAACAAAGAAGCAATTTTTATTCCATAACACTTGAATTACAAGCAAATTTGCCTTCAAAGGATCCTTTGTACACTAAGAAAATCTGTCACTATGACAGAGTTCACAGGAGGAAGAAACAATTGGTTTAATTTTCCCAACGGTTGAGTAGCTGCTGCTTCTTTCCAAGCACAATTCATCAAAAATAAAATATATTGCGCTTCTGATATGGTTTACCACAGCCAGTTGAGGGATTTGCTTTTGGTTTCCTAGTGATCAGGAGGGCATCTCTACTTCTTAGCTCTCAGCAAACAGTTGTCTTTAATCTGAGACTGCAGTCTAGGTAAGGGTTCACAGCAATTATTCATCACTAAAACACTTTTAACGCCTGTAACTCCTCCAAACTCATGTTTTGACTTATTGTCTCCGTTTTTGCGATACACAAATTTGCATAAATACTCCGTAACTTCAGCAGAAAAAAAATAAAACAGCAACAAAAAATGTTCGGGGCAAAGGATAATAAACTGCCAGTTGAACCTTCTGTTTTTCAAAATAGGAATGCTTTTGAGATTTGATTAGCAATGACATATTATATGACAAAAGAAGAAAAGGGATTTAGAAATGGAAACTAAAAATAGTTGTGTGGTAATTTAATAACCTGGCAGATTTTATTCCATCTGTTAGGAAGAGTTTGGAAGCCATTTCCTGCTGCCACTCACACCGCAGAAGCTTCAGAGTTCAGAGATGGAATCAAATACCTGATGTGAAAATCTGCTATTATGATTCATATCCAAAGATTCATATCAATATCCTTGCCTAGAATACTGTGTAGGGTTATTTAAAAAAGAAAAAGTGAATGCAGAAGTTCAGGATTATTATTTTTCTCATTGTAAATACCACACCTTGTGGCAGAAAAAGGACCAAAAATATTAATCCCTTGCAATTTATGAAAATAGTTGAAAATATTCAATGTGACTGGATAACTCTAGAGACCAGATTTCTCAAATAGGTGGTCCAGTATTTAAATTTCACAAACTTACTTTCAGGGTGACAGTACAGTGTTATATTGATTGGCATCCAGGAGGGCCACGGAGGTGATCAGAGGGATGGAGCATCTCTTTTAGGGAGACAGGCTGAGAGAGTTGGGGTTGTTCAGCCTGGAGAAGAGAAGGCTCCGGGGAGACCTTAGAGCAGCCTTCCGATGTCTGAAGGGGGCCTACAGGAAAGCTGGGGAGGGACTTTTTACAAGGCCATGGAGCGATAGGATGAGAGGTTATGGCTTCAAACTGGAAGAGGGGATGCTTAGATGAGATCTGAGGCAGAAATTCTTGGCTGTGAGGGCGGTGAGCCCCTGGCCCAGGTTGCCCAGAGAAGCTGTGGCTGCCCCATCCCTGGAGGGGTTCAAGGCCAGGCTGGACGGGGCTTGGAGCAACCTGGGCTGGTGGGAGGTGTCCCTGCCCAGGGCAGGGGGGTTGGAGCTAACTAACCTAAATCATTCTGTGATCCAGAATTGATGTACAAATTGGGGGAAGACAGCATCAAGTCAAATTATGTGAACAGGAGGTAAGAAGGAGAACACGTGTAGTGTAAACCTCTGGCTGATGAACTGGCCTTCCATCCCGCCGTAAATAAGCCCTGGCATGCACTGTGCTCTGGCGAGGAGCTAGCTGCCACAACCCACCCGTATCTCTCTACAGCTGGTTGGGTAGCTAGAATTGGTTATTTCTAGCTGATACTTCACAGGCGCTCGATAGATGTAAGAAAGCATAAATCAATTTTTGTCTTTAATAACAGAAAACCTGTAACACTCCTGTCGTGTTAGTCTAAGTCACGGTACCAGGCAGTACAGCTTCTCTTCGTTGGGGAGTAAGACTGTAAGTTAGAATTCAGCATGAGCAAGCGGTACAAGCCAGCGTAAGCACTACAAACTCTTTTCACACAGAAAAAGTTTCTTTTACGTTTGGTCATTTGGGAAGAGAATCTAGAGAGAGCACTGAAACTTCACTGGCAACTTGGCATTATTTTTTTTTTTTCCCCCCTTAGCTGGTCAGAAGAAACACAGATAAGTGTGTTTACAACTGAAAACGTAAAAATAATCTGCCTTCCTGGTAGATAAAGTTTTCATGAAAAATTAAGACTCTTATGTAATGCACTTTCCACCCATTCACACATTCACATGCTTTTTGCAAGTTTTAAAAGGCTCTGGCCCGAGATTATGCTTTCTTTCACCTGAAATCACTTGTTAGAAAAGGAAATGAAATAGTTCGCTTTAATCGCAATGCGAAGCAGGACTGACAGTTGTGGCTGTGGCTTTTTCTATATTCGTCTGTTTTTTTTTTTTTTTTGAAAGTTTCATCCCTATTTTGCAGGAACCTTTTGAGGTACCTGATGGAAGTGTATTAAGTTCTGCGCCCTATAGGGGAGGCCAGTTAGTGTCACGTCAAGCGCTGGTTCTACAGGATGGGCATTTGCTTGGATATTGTCAGAACTGGGCTGGAACGGTGATATAAGGGGATAAATCCTTGTGCGACGTTATTGATCCGCCAAGCTATTTGCTCTATCGGGATATACTTGTTTCCTGCCCGGGCTGCGCAAAACAGATGTGATATTTAGAAATACAGATCAATTGAAATAGCACCAGTGATAACGATTTTCACAAGCGCAAGAAAATCTCTTTGTGAAGTCTCACGCTAACAGCTTTTATCAGGCTTAAGATTAGCCTGCTGGAGTAATTAAAACTTAATAATGCTAGATTACCGTGCTAAAGCTAAACTCACAGTGGGTTGATACGTTTTCATATTGAAATCAATTTATATTTTTTTGTCTCAGTGAATAGACCTTGGATTTAATAAGACCAGCTCAAGCAATCAGAGTTGTTAATGTGCAAAATGTGATATTTTTTTTTTTCTATGTTATCTGGGCTTCTGGAGAAGGATGTGTAACTAGCTGTAAGCAAAAGGGCTGGAAGAGTTGACCCATGTGGCCTTCAGACTTTAAGAAGAATATTATGAACCGCAGTCCCAAAAAGTGTGCTCTTAAAAATAGCCCAAAGATGCAGTTTTCTATATGGAACAGCAAAGTTCATACGTTCCTACATTTTTATTATATAGATCAGGCACATGGGAACTTTTAATTAATGGATGCTGATTTGCAAGAGGAACGCTTAATTTTAACCTTTCCGTTGTACAAGACTTCTTCTAAGCGTTTCTTCTCTTACCCTGTAACCCAAATTAACGTTTGGCCAGGTGTAGCATGTGATACAATATTTACCTGTGTCACCTTATTTTGGTATAAACGAATGGACCCCAAAAATGACTCTTTTGCATAGCGTCCATGCTATAGCGATGATTGCTAGAAAGAAATAGCAAGAAATTCAGAATTTGATTACCTAGTGATACCTGGAATCCGTAAAAAATAAAAAAGTGATCTTGTAGAAAAATATTAATTTAATATTCCTAATGATATAAAAGGTATGACAATTAAAAGGTGATCTCAGGTATTGCGTTAGTGTTATTTATCTAATCTTTCTAGTTCCTTTCATCTGTGTACGGGATGATGGATTGCATCAAAACAGACTTTATCCTTTTCATTTACGAAGCAGGGATTTTTTTTTAGATCTGTAACTGTGTGCCGGCCACCTCAAGGTGGCTTGGACTGCCAAGAGGAGTAATCGGGGCGATTAAACCTTGTCACGGGGGGGAGGTTAGACGTGGTGCTTTCTTCCCGGATGACAGGCCGTGACGGTCAGACAGCAGCCGAGCAGAACAAACCGCCGTGGCAGTTTGCTGCGAGCAGCGCGACTGTCACAACTCCCACCGGAAAGCGGGAGGCCAGGGATCCAGCCCAGGGAAGTTTCCAAGGGACCGTGCAAATTCTGGTTGCCAAAATTTCCCTGCAAATAAGGAGTGACGTGCATTAACTGCGGAGTGATTGTGTCGTTACGGGGGTCATTGTCCACTGCCTGGCGCTGGCCGTGATAGCGGTTTACGCCAGAGCGACACTGTTGATCCATTTACATTTGTGCTTGGCTGTTCCCGTTGTGGGAAATCTGCCTTCGTTTGAGAGAGCGGGCCTAATTAGAATGAAGGTTATCATGGCTTTTTAATGACTGCGTGTGTCTGTCACCCCAAATAACTAAGTACAGGGTGCTACGAAGGCCATGTGCCTGACTGAGCCCTGAGGATAAAATCGCCTCTATTCAGATATATCCTACAAACTTTCATTCAAAAACGCTTTCATTCAAAAGGGACTGGCTCTGTGAAGACTACAGTGAACTTTGGAATTTTTAGCAGATTCCTTAAAAGGCAAAAGCTAACCAAGAAAGCTCATCCCCCGATTCAGTCTTTTCAAGTAGAGCGTTCCCGGCTTTTGTAACACGACAAGGGAGGCAGATTTTACAGCAAAAGGAAACCAAGCATCTTAGTACCCTCCGTAAGGGAGCGGCATACTAGGAATATTTGGTTTTGTCATTTTAAGCTGAATTCAGGCAGTGTTTTAAACCCAGAAGGGCAGTACTGTGAGCCTACATATGTGTGTATTTAAATCTATGAAGACGGGTAGAAGAGGGTTGGAAAAAGTGCAGGAACTCTACGAAGTTAATAGTAAGCCAATATAGACAAGAAGAGTTACGCTTAGATTTCTTACTGCTCTACTATAAACTGATTCTGAATAAATTCTGGCTTGAAATTTCCAAGTTGCACTAAGATTAGATGAGATTGTTGCACCTAGCTAGGGATGGTGAAGGAACTGAAGGTTACAGCAGTGCAGTTGAGTTTGCACGGAAAATGTCCCTTGTGGAAGGACTAAGCTCCTCCTTTTGTACTCCTTAATTTAAAATTCATCCCAAATTTTACCATTTCTGTTCAGAGGATATTTTAATCTTGGAAGATATATATATTTTTTTTTCTAATTTTAGTAGTAATTCCTAAAGTGATGGTTAGGAATTAGTTTTTAAGCAGTTGTTTTTCAGCACACTTTATTTTTTTATTTATTTCTGCTGGCTATAGATATTAAACACGTAAATCTTTACACATGTGGTTTTCACATATATTCATATATTCACACCATGACTGCCCAAACAGGGGCCTCTTTTTTTCAATCTTTGAAATCAATTAAGAAAAATCCTCTCTTATTAAGGGGAAGAATCACCAAAGCTTATCCTAGATCTGGTCATGTGCATCCATCCTTCAGCGTGCTTCCCTTGGGCTGCCGGGCACGTTGCCTCCTGGCAACTCCTGAGCTTCTCCATTGTACCCAAAGCAGTAACAGCTGCGGTAACATTGGTTGAAATACTGATATCGCGCTCCACTCTTGCAATACAGGGCATCTTTTTCACTCTACTCTCTCTCTGGCAAATTAGAAAAGATTTTTCACAGAAGAGATCCATGCTGAAACATGAGTTCACTTTCTCAGATGTACTTGTCCATTCCTCAGCCCTTTAATGCCCTTGTTCCTGATAGGAATTGAGACATGCTGGGAGGGAAGGATTTGTAGGCAAAAATGCCTGAGAATACTATATAGGGAGCATTGTTTCCATCTGGTGAACATTGTGTGGTTCGCCAGAGAGAAACTCAGATCCATCTGTCTTTTCTGGGTATGTCAGAAGAGGTTGCTCTCTAATAAATATTATCAGTGTTCTGGAGTGCTTAGGAGATGAAGCCGGACTTTGACCAAGCAGTAGGAAATTAGAAGTCTCCTTTTGGAACACCAGTGTCTTTTCTTCTCGCTTCTCTTCCCAGATTTCTGTAGACCCTCCAAGGGCTGCCCAAGGGGATGTCATAATCCAGTTAGTATGTGTCACCGAGCTGGGACTTCGGTCTCATAAATCAGAACAGGGGCTTAAAAGACAGAAGGAAGATAATGGTTGCCTCAAAAAATGCACTCAAATTAAAAATAAAAAAAAATTAATACAAGCCTCGACAAGATTAATCTGTCCTCTTTATAACTTCTGGCCATGAAATTATTACCTAAAATATATGATTAGGCATTTAAGAGCCGTTCTGCAAAAACAGACTTAAGCATTCTAGGAGTGGAAAGGAAGCCTCTTCTACCTCTAACACCAATCCAGAGTATTTTCACAGAGCAGTATAATTTCTTTAAAAAGCTGCAGTTTTTAAGCAAAAAGGCTGGAGGAGGTGATGTCAATATCAACATTAAATGTTTTTTAATTAGTAAAATTAAGTTAATAAAATTGACAGCGGTTGAGTACAGAGTAATCATGTTTAGAAAGCTACTCAGCGGTTTGTTTAAAATAAGTCATTAAAGTCATGATTTAGATGTTCTGTCTTCTTTACCCACCACACAAGCAGTTAATACAAAACACTCCATTTTACTGTTATGAAAGGAAAAAAAAAATATATTTTTCTAAAAGAGCCATAAATTAGGTTGTGCTGGAAGCATCCATTTTCTTGCCTCCATCACTGCCAACTCCCACTGTTTCCTTTGATATATGATTTGCAGACTACTATTATTATTTATGTGTTTTACAATTACTACGAATGACACCTCCCCTTCCTCAGCCCTAAGCCACAAATCTGAAATGAATAAATGCTGTTTATTGTGACAGTCTGCCTTTTGTCTGTGGAACAATGACAAACTGCACCACTGACAGCCAGTTGCTGTTTTTAACTACTGCTCTCCAGCTCGGGCTTTGAGTGTTCTTCAGAACACGACAGCAGACGGTCTGGAATAAAATAAGTGCAAATGTATTGCATTTGTTTAGCATGCCGTGACACCATTGTCCAAGGCATTGAGTAAACAAGAAGAATAAATGACATAAGCATGAGAGGTTTTAGTTCTCTACGTCTCATTGCGATGCATACGGCTGTGACCATATCAAAATGATTGTGTTAAAGCTTTTTAGTGCTAATCATTTTGATATTCGTGTAGAGAAATGCCTTCTGACCGGAGTGAAGTGAGGGAGGAGGCGTAAAGGGGAGCGCTTTGAATTCTTTGTGAACTCTAAGGAGGTGTCTGTTCACTCTGAGCTCTTCAACAGGGCGAAGGCATCGTGGAATGTCTTCATCTGTGTGAATTTTGTGAATGTCTTCTGACCTGCGGCTAGTTATGTTTTTTTTAAGAAATGTTAGAACGACCTGTTTAGTATCTAATTTTACCTAGAAGAGCAGAGTTAGTAAGTGAATCAGTTCTTGTATTTTGACTAGACCCTGGTTTCTATCTAAATGCGAACTTGTAAATATGCCCAGGTATGTATTCGATGTCATTGTCTTTGAGTTAGCACACAAACGTAGCATTTCTTCTCGAAACCAGCTGTTGGCCTTTTGTTTCTGCCTTTTCCTCCCCTTACATACACCTGGTGCCCGTGCAGGCACATGCACACACACACAAGCATACGACAATGCTAGTTTATAATCCTTTTTTCACATATTTATTTATGTTTGTGTACATAAATCAGTACCGCACTGTTTTTTTTTTACTTACCTATCTAAACACAACAACGTCACAAAGGATTTTCTGGCATTTCTATCACTGTCATAGAACACTGCGCTACTTTTAACAATGGAAGAGCAATGTCTAGTGTTTAACTTAAATCTTTATTCAGTGCATAATGTTACATGTGCCCAGTACCTGACCAAAAAACCCAATTTTCCTGGATTACAGGTAGTATACTGATCCACTTAGGTCTTTTAATATTCCTCATTTTATTTGTGGTGTCTTAATTTTCGTATTTCTTTTTCTTTCCTCAAATCGGAGGTAATGGAGAGAATGTGAGCAAATTTCACGAATTCCAAGTCTGCTTTGGCACTGCCAGCCTGTAGAAAATATATTTCTAATTAAAAAGACATAATCGTACTTGGCCATAGTCTTGCTTGGAGCTTCCCATATTTTACTACGTTAAAATCCGCAGTTAATTTTTTGACGCATATCTCAGATGAATAATTTGCTTTCTTCTTCAGCTACTGTATCTCCTTTCTTATTGTCTTTTTCTTCTCCTTTGATTTTCCCTTTGAAGTCCCCTCTACCTGTTTTATTTCTTAGACTTCCTATCTTCCTCCTTGCAGAAACATTCTCGATATAGCTTTTTGTCTGTTAAACAGTGGGATTTATTATTTTCGGTTTTACTTTTTAAATACAAATAGAAGCCATGACGTAGGAAGCAGGGTAGCTTCAGAGTGCACAGATTCTTGCCCTTGCAATAGAGTCCTCCCTCCAGGATTGCAGTTTTTATACTAATAGCCAGAGAAAACCCTTTGAGAAAGTCCATGAAGTAATATAGCCTCTTGCATAACTTTGTATACTGATTAATAGATAGTATAAATTGAGACCCGGTTCATCTCTGGGTCCAGCAAAGAGAAATAATATTCTTGTCTGTTTGAAAGAACTGTTTTGTGAATAATTTTCTGAGGGTAAAATACGGTAAAGTACATTAAAATATAGTGTGGCAATATAAGCATAAAAATATTCATCTAACTGGCAGGAAGAGGGCCTTGGATGTGTCTTTGTGGGCAAGAAGTCAGAGTTGCAATTAGGTTCCCTTCCCAAAGGCTCAATCCACACTAAACTCAAAAGAAAAAACCCTTCTGATTCCAGTCTGTCTAGATTAGCAGGTTTTTATAGTGTCGGGCAGCATGAAATTAATGAGTAAATCACACAGCGTAACAACATGTGAAATCAAGAACAGGCATATACACTCTGGAGAGAAAGCCATTTTGACATCCTCAGCTAGGTATTCTAACCCAACGGGGAACAGTACGTCCTCCTGCGTTGCCTCCTGGCTGCCAAACACATTCCCATTTGAACAAACAGCGTTGTGCTCATTCGTACGGCTCAAGTATCCTTCCTAAAGACATAGAACATGGTTTAGCTATTTCAGATAATATATAGGGTATGGCCATTATCTAGCTATAAGCTACTCACCATCAGTAGAGCTACCCAAACGTTAATGAGTTCTTTTTCGAATCTGGAGGTTAGCTGAGCTTTCATGTCAGTTATTCACAGCTGTATATTGATTTATTTATTTTTTACTTTCGCTATGAATTTTACTAAGATTATTTAAGAAAGTCTCCTCGTTAGTCATTTTCTGTGTATTATAGTTGAAACAGTTATTGATAGTTAAAAACAGCAGGAAAAACTGACAGTTAAAAACAACAGAAAAAAATAGTTACACCAGGACAATGGATTATCTCTCAAAACCTTAATACAAAGCATGTAGGAACCGCTGCTTGTGATATTTAAGATGAAAATCTAACAAATAAGTGTTCAAAATCAAATCAGTGTTTACAGTGTTTGGAATGTATACAGAGAGAGTGATAAATGCCAATAAACTGGTCATTAAAGGATATGCAACAGGTACTTTACTGATTTAACATAGACATGAGACTCCCCGCTTGCTGGGAACTTCCATTATCAGTTACAAAAACTCCAGAAAATGAATAGTTTGGCCTGCAATATAAACGGCCCAAATTTTAGCTCTCGTCAGGAGCGTAACAGTGAATTCTAGTTATCAAGCTTTAGCTTCCTAATGTGATTTTACACATTATAATCTGTGTAGATACGATAGATTCACGTGAACGTAAAACTTTACTTGAGTTACTGTGAGCTGACTACCTTTGCTGTGTCTCAAAACTTGAGAGGACGTGCCGTTTCACATCAATGGAATAGCCGTAAAGTAGCTTGAACCAAGCTACAATGGTGAAGCCACTGTTCAACAGAAATCTTTCTCACCCTTGGGAAACTCTTTATTTGGGGTGGATGTAGCCATTTGCAGAACGACAGCCCAAGGGGATCTTTCTTCAACAGCAGGAAGTTTGGGGTCCCTTCGTTATAAAGGAGCCGTGTCTCTTGCCCATCTTTCCAACTGGAAAAGCCAGAGCTCTTTGTGTTCAGCCTTCCCCAGCTTCTCCTTCCCTCTCTCTAGTTTAATTCAGCGCAGAACTGGACAGCACGGGATCAATGAATGAATCCGATTTCAAGTGACAATAGATTAATTTAGAAATAGGAATATACAGCCATTTTGACAGTCTCGATTTGGTATTCTAATTTAATAGAAAAGCTTTTATGCACTTACATTGCCTCTTGGCAGCCTAAACAAATCTCAATCTGTGAGAACAGTACTGTGCTGATCGTATAACTATGCTGTTTACGCTTCAATTTGAATATATAAAGCAGGTTTTCAATTATCAATGCATTTCTCTTCCTTAAGTTTCCTCGGGCCCTGGGGTCGCTAGAGATAAAAACCAAGAGCAGGAGCAAGGAAACTGTGAGATGACCAAAAAAAGAGGCCATTAATTCAGACTCCTTGCAGTGACAGACCAAGAAGCATAAAATCATTTTCCTAAACTAGTCACTTGAAGTACCCATACAGGTAGATTGCATTGGTATTAGCCATTACAAATTTTACTTGATATCTTTTTTACCCATTTTTTTCTTTTTTTTTTTTTTTTTTTTGGTCCATGAGTATTCTGTGAGTGCTACTCTGCCTCACATTCATAGATTTTACTGGAACTTGAGCGTCCAAATCAACAACCAACAGCAGCAGAAGAAACGCAGACGGAGGATTTGACTGGTGACTACCAGACAGTCTGACTTTGCTGCAAAGTTGCCTTAGGTAACATATCAAGAGCTCACAAAACAGTGTAGAAGACACCTCCTGAACAGAAACTGACTGTAATTAATACAGTCACCAAAATGACATGAAAAGAAATGTCTCTTAAGCCATTTCCAGTGTCAGTTCGATTCCTGTTCCTCATCTGTAAAGAAGTTACCACGTCAAGTCCGAGCTAACAGCAAAACACACCTCAGGCAAGCGGCCGTTTCACAGACTGAACATGAAACAATAATCTCAGAAGCCTTATAAAGTTTGCCAGAGATTTCTTGTTCCTAGTTAATTTTATGTACGGAACATCAGAAACCATTGCGGAAGGCATCCATGCTTCTGGTTAAAGTCGTTATCTGACCTGATCACATATCGAGCATATGCAATTTGCATTAACTTCAGCTGTAATGGGGTGCTATAGTTTGTTATGTTTTTCAAAAGGATTTCTTACAGCTAAACACCTGAATTCCATTGATGTCAGGGGAAATTGCTCACTAAGATTTGCAAATTACTCAAAGATTTGCAAATTGCACGAAGATTTGCGCGCTATTTTTCTGTGTTGTCAAGTCAATGTTTCCCAGGCCTTTACTAGGAAGGGAAATTACAAAGCCTAGGTCCGAGCGTGGTCATTAGAAAGTGAACCTCAGAAAATGTAATTTTAGGGAATGTAATAAAAAAAAAAAAAGGTTTACCTACACATGTTCTTTCTTTGATTAGTTTTTCATCAGCATAAGAAGCCACAAAATATGTAAAACTTGGTTTTGCAATCCAATACTGTCTTCAGAATACTAGGGTGTTCAAGCACCGAAGCACTGTAGAATTCCCAATGCAAAGAGATTTAGAGATAAAAAATGAGGGATAAGAAGATTAGAAGTAAAATATATGCCATTTTTGTAGAATATATAATGAAATCCCTATTAATATGTAGCCTAGACTGTGAAGTTTCAGCATGGATCTCTCAGACTTTGCAGAGGATTTGAAAAATATTTTGGAGTAATTACATAAATATGCAGAGGAAATCTCTTCGTTTGCTCACGTTATCTGGCAGAAGCTTACTGAAAATGACAACAGAGAGAAAAGTCTGGAAGAAAGCTAACAATTGCTTTTCTCCAGAATATGCGCGGCAGCTGGTGCTGCTAAAAACCTAGAGGAGGGAGCAGTTCACTGAGGAGGAAATACTCGCCAGTGATGAAAGTTTATAGGGATTATTGAAGACTAAGGGGAATTGTGAGGAACACCAAAAGAGCCTGACGCATCCAGAGAAAATAAGTTCAGCGGTGGCTGATGGAATTCATCCTCCCTAAGAGGAGCACACACTGCAGTCAGCGAAATGCCGTATCCTTCATCTACGAAGGGACTCTGAATTGGACGTAGCCTCTCAGGACAAAGATCTAGGCATCACCGTAGACAGCTCAATGAAGACATCTGCTTAAAATATATCAGAGGTCAAAAAAGTGAATAATATTTAGGCTGTGTAGGGAATAGTATGGAAAATATTACAGCGTTACATAAATTGATGTACATCCCTGTTAAATTCCATTTTGGTCAACTCTTTTATGAAAATTATACGGAGAGGAAAATTGAAGGTTACACAAGGGCATACATATTTTCCTCCTGCTTAGAAGGGAGAAAAGTAAAAAAAAAAAAAAATATATAAAATTCTGAATAATGATCAAAATCTCAAATGGATGTTTCCCTTTGTTCAATCTTAATAAAGAGATCAACTAGAGACATGTACTTCTATGAAATGTACGGTTGGTCTTTAGCACTCAGTACATTTTTTTTCTTTCAATTCAAGATTTGTGTGATAGAGTATTTAATTAATTGCTTCCTGTCTGGGAATAAGAATTGAGCATTTAGCGTTAGCAGAAAAATACAGATAACACTGAGAAACTTCATATTTTAAAACATGATATCATCATCTATTGCGTCCTAGAATTGCATCATTCCTGTGCGGTTCCTCTTTAGTCGAAGAGGAGAGTTAGGTATTTTTCCTAACTAAATACTGTTATTTTCCACTTTTAAACTCAGATATTTCGTCTGTTGTTTCCTCTGTTCCCAAATTCATGACATCATGTAGTTTTCATTGAAGGGGGGGGGGGGGGAAAGCAGTTATTAAATATCCCACTGTATATTGATATGAAACTACCAGTAGTGAAAAATGCTTAAATAAAGCTTGGGTACGTTTTTCCTATTTGTAACAAAAGTTTTTTAAAAACTGGAAGGTACAGGAAATCAACTGTTGAGGATGCTTACCTTGACTTCAGCCTGTATGCCGTGCAGGAATACTTTTCACATTATGATCTGCCATCATAATCTGAAAACCCGCGTCAATTCAGAATGGACTAAAAGACAAACCCGGTAGTCAAGTGCTCCTGTAGAGCACTTTCCCAAATATAATTTCAAAGCTCTGTAATACCATTAGGTGACAGGAATTTGAGCTTTTCCGGACACTGTACACACATCTCACTTGTGTAGAATGAAAATTTTAAAATGGCTAGAAATATGGTTTAGTTATCTTAATGGCTGTTTGGAAAAAAGATCATTATCAAATGGTTTATTATGATGCGATAGAAGGAGAGAAGATATCCATAGTGGGAGGTAGTCACAATTAACTGGGCAATTAAACATCAGAACATGAAGGAGTAAAAAGAGGAAAAGGCCCGGGAACCATCTTTCCACCTTTATTTCCATTTTTTTCTTTTTTTCTTTCCTATTATCTTGAGTTAGAAATGTTGTTATTCTAAAAAGATTAAGACTTCTTGATTCATTCTGGTTTTTACACTGTTCATTTAGTACTTCTACATACGATGCTTTTATTGTTATTATTATTTTCTTATTTTCTTGTTGTTCGTTACTTAAGGGTTTAATAGAGTTACTTCTACCCTTCATCTTCACCCAGGGAAAAATACTACAACTCAGCCTTAAAGCAATATTAAAAAAGAAAAAAAATTAAGTATGATGTCATTTATAATGTCTACATTACAAAAAATTTCTAACAAAAATAGTCTTTATCGCATGCAAATGCTAATAAGAAGGATAAGCGAAGGTGGGTAGGCCTGAACTCTGTCCATTTTTACAACATAAAATAAAAACCTTTTGCCAGACGTCTTCCTTAAAATGTCATTATGCTCTGAGTTCACTAAGTTTTGCTGAGCATAAAAAAAAATGTTGAAAGGGCGAGAAATGAAGGTGTGAGCTCTCTGCGGAAGTAGGGGTAGAAAACAGACAGTCGCAGGTCTCCGGGCATAAGGAGTATCAGAAAAATGTTAGAGAACTGAGATGTGCTCTCAGTTGCCTGGCAAGCCTTCGTCTGATAGAAAAACCAACTTAAAATGTTGTAGGTTGATCATTAGTTTTTGATTACTGCGCTTGGAGTAGTTCTTAAATATCAGCAAGTACAAGTAGTACAACAATTCCGTTGAGAGCAAAAAACTGAACAGTCGCAGTCTCATTTCTAAAGTCTTTTAAGGCTATTGTATAAAAATTGGTCAAGAAGTTACATAGCTTTATTGATATTTGAATCTGTCTCTTTTCCCATTGTACACTGCCATAAAATAATAAATGTAGATAAGGGGGCATAAGATGGCTTAGACGCCATCTGCATGGTAATCACTCCCCATTTCTCATGCTAAGATTTATTATTTAACAAGTACTTTTGCCGTTAAATATGTGTGAAAATGATTGTATATGGTCTTGAGTGAGCCAGATTCTGCACACAAGTTCTATGCCTCGCTGAAGTTGAAAATTCTTACATTCACAGTAGAATTCTTATTAATCAAATACGTTAAGGATACGAATAATTGATAGCTGCTCTTTATAAACCCATCTTGACTGACACCAGCTACGTTATCTCCCTTCTCATCTCTGATAAACCCTGTAAAACGTCAGTGCTGTACCTGGCACTGTTGTGAGGTCACAGGCCCATACTTAAAAGGACTCTCCAACTGATTCTTTGACACATTGACATAATATTTCTTTGACTGTGGACTTTAAAACGTGCAGCCCAGTCAACTCCACAAATTTGTTATTTTTGTCCAGAGAACTCATCATTTAATTCTTTCAAAACTTGTCTACTTTATCTGACATTCTGATTTTTAAATGATGGGTTTAAGAACTGTGTTAAACATTATCTCTAGTTACTGTTGACAGGGAAAAGATTTCATTACCATCATCATATACATGATGAGCTTTCTGCCTAAATACAGAATGAAACTATTTATTGAATAATTCTGACATTTTTAGTTGTTATGTTTAACTCTGATGGCCACAGTTTTTTCCTTTGTATATTTTCCTCATCTTTTTTGTAACCCATGTTTCTTTTAATTATCAATTATTCCTAATTATCACGAACGGTTTTGGTTTAATTTCAATTCCCTAACGCATTCTTCTTGTAACTGGTTTTGAATTCATTAAGTGTTTGTTCTTAAGGAGCCAAAATATGTATATTTCTCTTTTGGACTTCACATTTAGCATGTGAAAATTAAATAGTCTAGCAATCTGTAGTCATGTAGTCTGTGCTTTATTACTTACATGGCGCAGTGAATGATCATCTGCCTACCTATGGGGTCGTTTTTAGGAGACTAATTTGTACTTAGAACTTTTATTGTTTCAGAAAGAATTTCACAGAGTGTAGGCAAGCAGAGAAATATCTTCAAAGTAACCAAGATTTTTCTCAAAGGAGTGGAGTAGAGTTTATTGAAGATCAAAAAAATTCAAATCTATTAAAAGTGACTCGATGTGATAGAAATCTACTAGAGAATTACATGAAAGTGGTAGGAGAAACTTCTGAAATGTGTAAGATAAAGCTGAAAAATAAGCTGAACATCAAGCTCCCATTTCTTTTCCACCTCGGTGATATCACCCTGCCCGATACAAGCTGGGTTGCCTCGCACATGGGGCTGGAAGCCTTGTATGGTAAATCCTCGTTCCCCCTTTGATTCCTCTGTGCCTTATCAGGAAAATAGATGCAGACATACGACTCTGCAGCCTACAAGGCAGCAATATTTGTTAAATATTGAGTGCTCCTGTGGCACACACAAACCGCTCATTTCTTGTTAATACGGCAACAGCAGAAAGTCTCCAGAGGGTTGTCCAACCTTATAATGAGGGGCCTGTGTTATGCGCCGTTCTGCAGCCTCAGAAGTGGCCGTGGATCCGTCCCCTGCTGTGAAATTCGGCTGCCGCCCGAGGCCCTGTGGAAATCGCGTTTCTTGCTATGCCCGGCCACGTGCAGGACCCCTTGCTGAGAAAAGCAAGGAAATTTGCTGAACTGCGTTCATCTATTTCTCTCCCTCATCGCCTGAGAGATAGAAAAGGATCTGCAGGGCAGTGTTTCCTTCATGATTTTTTTCTTCTGAAGAGGGGAGTAGGAGGGATGTCAAATATTCCTGAGGATGTGCTGATTGCGAAAGTTAGTAAAGAACTTAATTTCCGGAGGACAGTCATACACCAGCAATTAGAGCAGAAACTACGAACTCAGCAACTACCAACACATTGAAAAGAGGATGGAAGGAAGCCTTGAACATTCTCTTCTCAAGAGGTTCCAAGACAAGTGTAGGAGAAAAAAAGGAAAGGTGTTATGTGACCCATCCCTGTTCTTGTTATGATGTGC
The DNA here is from genome assembly GCA_009819605.1 of Sterna hirundo. Classification (NCBI taxonomy): domain Eukaryota; kingdom Metazoa; phylum Chordata; class Aves; order Charadriiformes; family Laridae; genus Sterna; species Sterna hirundo. The sequence goes on from CM020441.1 coordinate 4,823,881, forward strand.
CAAAAACAATGAAAGAGTAATAGTCACATGCCTTTTTTTTATATTTTATGCATCTAATCTCGCCTAATTGATGTCTGCTCCCTTATTTTTCACCTGGGAGATGAGTTCCAAGAGCCAGTGAAATGTAAGAGACCAAATTCTGAAGAACAGGCTGTCGAATTACGTGTTTAAAAGCACAAAATAATTACCACGCACAAAATACTGTGCAGCAAATGGTATTTCATATGCCGCAGTGCTGAAGGGTTTAGAAAACAATGAGGAAATAAGAAAAGTTACTAGCTTCCCCCCAAAGTGTACAACTGAAGGGCTTGATCTCAACTACAAGGCATGTTCAGTGTTTGTTGGGGTCAGAGTCTGAAATAACAGTAACCCTGGAATGAAAGAAAGAGTACGTTAGACGAGTGTAAATGGAAACTGCTCTTGAGAACGCAATTGATGGGGAGGAAAAAGGCAATTTTATTTACTCTGTGTTCTTTTTCTTATTCTAATGTTTCCTGTTAAAATCCTGGGAAGAGCTTGTCCGGCATAAATAATATGTGTGTTTAAGTTAATAGAGCTGTCATAGCATGTAATGATTTGAACCGGTCAAAAGAAAGATAAAACATTGCTGATAATGCTAATAGCAATGTTTTAATAAGCTTGGGTGCGCAGGCAAAGATGTGCGCTTTTTTTATTATTTATTTGTCCAGTTGTGCTGCAGAATTAGGGAAAAGCAAACACCAAGATGGACTGGGGAGAGCGTTACAGGGGTCTATAGCTGGGGAGGGATCCTTCACAAATGAGAAAACTTACCTTGCTGTGGTGGGAGAAAAGAAGGCGCTATGTAAATACACATTAAAGAGATGTGAGCCCAGAGCGCTTCCGAATGGACTGGAGGGAGAGGATGCCAGGAAGCCAATGCCAAAGTCAAGGATTCCTTTCACAGTCATTCAACCAGTAGGAGTGTCGTAGGGCTGTTATAAAGAAATAGAATCAAGGAAAAAAAAAAAAGAAATTTGAGATGTAGCTCCTACCAGAAAGTAGAAGATAAGAGTAATGTAATAAGGGGAACCAAGAAAGGGAAGGATTTTAGTTTTATAATTATTATTTATATATATATTTAGACACATATTTAACACAAAGAAATATCGACTAGTGTCTGTATATATATATGTATATATAAACACACGCAGGTGCAGTATAGATGCTTTCAATGGAAATGTTTTGTTTCTTTCGAGGAATAATGATGAAGCATAACAAACTTCGTAAACCGTAAAATATTACATTTGCAGATTGGTCCATTACAGTACGTATATATACCTACATATACATTATTCTGGATCTTTTAAGCAGAATGTTATGTTCTCAATGTATTTTGCAAATGTAGCTTACAGCCTAGTTCCCGGTGGTTGAGTGGTAACATTCGTGGGAATCCCGTAGGATTCTGTGTTACGCTTTTTTGCAATAAGGAACCCATAGAAATCGTTTTGCTCCCGCCAGCCTGCTGGGTGCGCAACAAAAAGCTGGGTGCAATTTGTTTCACGTGTTACACGCATAATAGTTTGGGTAGAACGATAAGTGCATAGAATCAAACCGCTTTCAAAAACCGTGATATTTCCAGGTTCGTATGAGATGATAAGATATTTATTTTATTTTTTTTCTTTTCTTTACTGTCATTTTTTGAAATCACGTGGTGTTGTGAAGTCGTTATTTAAAGTCAAGACACTGTCAACAACAAGATTACCTTTTGTTCTGAGGCAGGAAAAGAAACGTACAGGACTTAAATTAAAAGGTTTTATATGGTGATTCTGAACTGGTGAGGCAAAGAATAGGTAGATACAGACAGTGTAACTAATACAGAATAGTCAAGTGCCTCAAAATTGAGCTTAAAGTATAAAGAGGGAAAAAAACCCTACTCCGGTTGTCAATTGCATGAAAGGTTGGAAAAAAACACTTCAAATATTGCTGGAATCCAGTAATTCTGGAGTGTATTTATACAGTTAATATGCAGTATTCTGGGTTTTTTTAACTCCCTAGTGTCTCCTTCATTTAGACCACATGAACAAAAACCCCAAACCTTCTTCATTAGCACTTAAAACTGCACATTTCATCACACCAATTGTCAGCTTGGCTGCAATACGTGGATTATATTTTCCTTTTTCATAATGAAGTGTTATGGATGAATATTGACTTACTAATACCACTACGCCCTTTCCAAATGTAGTAAGCTTTTTTTTTTTTTTCCCCTTGTTATTTAATACCTATTAGTATAATGCTTGCTATTGCTTAACTAGTTTTAAACTGGTGTATAAAATAATTTACTGCCGCCTTTCTCGGTGAGTTTTTACCATCTCGCGTGAACGGTGTGCCGGGAAGTTCAGTTCCACTGCATAATACAACAGGTGAAGGGCACCACGTCACTGTGAACCCCTCCTTTTCGCAGGGTTTCAGTTCAAACCGTAGAGAGAAATAAAGAACATTCGAGGTAACGGTATCATCTGATAGTATGCTTTTTATTTGTGACTTTGGGAGTAAATTGCGGTGTGGGAAAAGCAGCTGAAAACACGGATAAAAGTCGAATGCAGGATTATTGTAGACCCTGTCAAAATAAATGGGGGAATATTTTTTAGTATGTAATTAAATGTCAAGATTTGTGAGTTAATGGAATTTCTGTAGTCACATCAAGGTCAGACGAGCAATTACTGTTTATGAATTATCTGAAATCTTGTATAGCCTCTTCTACCCAGTCTTACAGCATCTATTTATATTAGACATCTTTGCCATTTCTGATGTTTCTCCCCCATAGTTTCTGTTAACAGCAATGTGCTGCATTTTGTCAATTCTGTAGTTGTTTGCAAAACCTTCCTTTATTTCACTGAAGAGCTTGCAATTAGCCCACTTCTCCCTATTGAGAAGCATCTTTGTAATAACAGCTTTCCTGGCAGAGCTTTTGTTAGGCAGATTTTAAAATCAAGAGTCCACAAAGGTTGGGGAAAAATCCAATCATAGAAAAGTTCAGCAAATCCCTTTCAAGGTCATATCAGTTAAGATTACGTAGATTTTCCACTTCGGCGAACATTCGAGTTTAGCGTTTTTAGGGACAGATTCGGGGTGCTAGAAGGAATAAACTAAACTGGTTCTAAATGAAATTGTTTGCTAAACTCAAAGAAAAGCCCGGGCTCTTTTTTTTTTTCCCCCCCTCCCGTCTTTCGTGGGGTTACCTTTCTCCCCCGTGTGTAGCCTCTTTGAAGTCGTTCACAGCCTTTGCCGTGACAGCCGCTGGCTGTGGGAAGTATCAGGCTATAGCAAGGATCTCCATAGCATAATCCGCCCGGTCGCTGTTGGTCACCCATCCAGCTGCACGCAGCAGCTTCATAGTCAAAGGGCATGGTAATTCCCTCCTTCTGCCTTTTCTTTCTTCCGAGGCAAAATCTTCACCTGGTGTTTTGGATTGCCGCGTTCTAATTATGATGGCTGCCATCGTCAGCCCTGTGGGTGACACGAGAAATTCTCTGAGCCAAGAGCTAATACCCCAGCTTGTTAAGCGACCATGTCAGCCTGATTTTAGGGCCCATTTTGCAGTTCACCGCAGGCCTATCGAAAAGCATCAGGAGTCTCCGTCTAGCGGGACAGGCTCATTGTCTTTCTAAATGTCTCCTTCTGATAAGCAGATCCAAATATGGTTCATTCACTGTGGATTTGAAGGCACAGTGGGGAACTTGGCTCACATAGCGGATACAACAAAATGCTTAATATTTTCACTTGGTATAGAGCTAAAGAACCCAATTTTCAATTCCAGGATAAAAACATTTACACCCTGACTATGATCAAGAGTTTGAAATTTAAATCAGAAGACTTCGAAACCTATTCTAACTCTCAAAGGAGCAGGCTTTCCCATACTTAGTACAAAGAAGAAAATCCTGGGTTTGTATCGGAGTTGGAGTCCCACAGAATTCACACGATGACCAGAAATGTCCTTTGTTGCCTGAAGATATTGTAGGAAATTTTTCTCTGAATAATTTTGTGTGAAGTATGTGATTCTAGTGGCTGGGGGGTTGCTAACAGCGCTATGAATGCTGCAGTCTGATCTGCCTTGCAAACTTTATTTGTTTTTAAATAAGCGCTACAAATGCTTTGCTGCTGTATATATTTCTTTTTAATGTTTTGGCTGACCCAAGCTCTGGCAATAGAAGGCAATGAATATCTTTCAGTCGCAGGAAATGAGAATTTTACAAAAAGTATACTAATGCGGCTCTCTATATTTAACTGCCTCTCTGATCTGCAAACTATTATTTTTTCTAGATGGAAGCGGGGCTAAGTTTTCTCTGACTACACAGGCATTCTGTCATCAGAATTAATAGGAATTATAAACATGTATTAAGAATAAAGTGTGTTTTCCATTTCGTGCTAATAACTATATTTGAGACCGTATTAAAACCTGGCTGCGTACAAATGCTACAGCTTAGTTCATCTAAGAATCAGCAAAGACAGATGGGAAACAAATAGCTGGCCTTTCCTGGAGCATAAATCCACAATTATAATATTAAATCAACACCGTTTTTGTTCTCTAAGAAGAAAATCAGTTACTTACCAATGAGGTATATAAAAGTGCTTATCTTGCAGAACTATCAGTTTGAACCAGTATGCATACGGGATGAGCTAATTTAAGAACTCCACAGGAAATTAGAGTGGCTCTTTTATTATCAACATCCATTTCCTAAATACTGTGTTGCTTTTGGCTTATATTCCATTGACCTACAATAATGATGCTGGAGACTTATTTCATCTCTTTGTAAGTTGGCAAACTGGCAGCCATGCCTATCTGGAAGCTTACTTGTGGAGATAAGTAAGCAGCCCATTTTGTTGCAGAAAAATCTAGTATTTTGGAGCCCGTGTTCCCTTTAGTGATTGTGCTTTCATGTGTAAAGTGCTATTGGAAAACTTCTTCCCCCTTACAAATTCTCGAAGGCTTTGAAGGAAGAGGGTATTTCCAATATACATGATAATTGTGCTTTGGCTAGCGTGTATATTTGTCCATTTTTGAAGTGTAGATTCCCTACTGTAACCAAGAAACTGTGGCAAACCTTTGTTTGTGGCTGCACAAGACCAGAAAAAAACCCCCAAAGATACAGACTGGGGATCACATCTCACAAAATTTATCTCTCTCTCTAAATACTAAATTTAACCAAACGGGCAGAATTTCCATTCTCCTTATTTTCCCTCCACTTTTTCTCTCCTATGTCTGGGAGGCTTTTTAACGGGGTATAAAAACCTCAGGGAAACCTGAGTAGAGGATGGGGCAAAAGCTGTGCAAGTTAGCGTGGAACTACAAGAGGAAAAATAGCGGGCGGTGTGGACTTTAAAAAATTAAGGTATGGGAAGATGTTTAAAATTACCCAAACAGAACAGGATCATTCAGAAAGAACATAACATGAGATATTTTGTGGGAGTGAAAAGACAGGAATAGGCTTAGGATTCGCTCCCGTTGCAGTGGCATAGAGCTGCTCATGGAGAATTGTATTAAATTGGGTCTGCTAATGTGGGTTGTGAACCTTCGGCTTATTTGAGTTATATTGACTCTGGTCTAGACAGGGCCCAACAGAGCGTAACCTTGGGTCCAACATCTTATTCCCTTCTTCATTATCCTAAAACATAAAACATCTCTCCTGCTTATGAAAATGTCTTCCATCACTTCAAGTATTTTTAGATTGGGGTTAGGAATGAATACAGCCAATTCCGAAGTGAATCGGACAAAATACTTCAGCATTGACATTATAAGGGTCGAGCGAATGAATTCATGAAAACTTCACGAAAACTTCACAGAGGAGTCCTTCATCCCCAGTCAGTTAGCATGCCGTTAAAAAGACCAAAACCCCACAACGATTATAAATAATGTTTTTTCTTAACGTATACAAAGGCCTAAAACCTGTGTGAGCAAGTCTAGTATTTTTCCATCTGACTTTATGTGAAATCTCAGTTACGATTTCAGTACTCATGGACCAGTCTGCGTGCTGTCAATCAAAGTAGCCTGTTTGGACTTTGTTATCTCCCCTCATTCTTTCCAGCAGGCTGCAGGCTGCTTTCAGGTCTCGGAAGATATAAGCCTTTCCTTTAAAAATAACCAAGAGCTTAGCAATGAATAGTACTGCTGCCTCAATTCCTTCTATTATAAAGTCCTGCCTAATGCTTTTCACTTTACTTTTCCTTTCCTTTGTAGTGCTGAGATCTGGGAAAATTAAGATCTGTGGTACTCCATATTCAAGCATATATTTGAGACTTGCAGCATTCTCGCATGATCTCTGCTATTAGTGGATGTAAAAACAGTTTCTACCCATCTCCCTCTTCCTATTTGCTGAACTAATAGATCAGTGGGAGAAATTTTCCATGCATAATGTGAAGAAAGAGCAGCTTAGCTCAAGGATTTTTTGGTTTACCGTAGGTTGGGGGAGAGGATGAGAATCTAGAAATTTAGTAATTTTTTCTTTACGACTTTCTGCCTGGACTTATGTCTCTAAGAATCGTATTATCTGCTTTCTGGTGAAGGTGCTGGCAAAGAGCTGTTAATTTCTTCTATAATCTGATTCTGATGAGAGAGACAGCAAAATGCGTGGATGACTGTAGAGAAGTAATATAAGCATTGTGTAGGAAAACTTGGGAAAAAACCACACGCACGAAGCATTCGTTTGGGTACCGGTCAGTCACAGAAAACTCGCTGTTACGCTAGACTGTAACCTTAGGGTTAATAAGGAGGTATCAAAGGAGATACTAGAGCTCGCCATCATAAACGCAAGTCCTAAGCGTAGTATTTGTACCACTGGAGTGTCAGAGGGTACAATAGCACTTTGCGGTACAGCCTGCTTTCTTGCAAAATACATAGCTAGCACTGAAGAATCAATTTGAGTAAAAAAATAATTTTTTTTTTTACTACGTGCGTAAGCTCAGACTCTGTCTGATTCTGCTTGGGCCTCCAAAATCATCTCGTTCGTGCCGCTCATAAAATCATAGAGTGGTTTAGGTTGGAAGGGACCTTGAAGATCATCTAGTTCCAAACTCCCTGGCCTTGCTTCTTGTTGCAGAGCAATCTCACAGCACATGAACTGGGTATCTTTTGGTTCAAGCAAAATTTGAAGATGGGATTCCAGCAGTATACCTAATCTGCTCCAATCCCTAGGCATTTCTTCTGCGGGACCAGGGCTAAAGATAGTCCATAGCACAGTCTGAAACGCGTAGCGCGGATGGATGGGGTCTCAGTACCCACAGCTGAGCTTTACAAATCTACTCTTAGGGGATCACACTGGTATGAAGACATAGCCATAGTTTCTTCTCTTTCATGTGATTTTATTTACCCATATTGGTAACTTGGGAACTGTCTTTATAATCATAAATTGGAGGGAATCTGGAAGAAAGTAGAAGTGCCCTCGATGGGTCTCTCGGCACCCAACAGTATTGGGAAGAATTCTGAAGAAACAAATCTCGGCCCTTTTCTCTTTTTTTATCCTTTTGTATTGATAAGCGCTCTTCCCAGCTGAGAAGAAATTGTTGTAGCTCTGATTCTTAAGTCAGAGATGCTTCAGCAACTTTCCTGAACTTTTTTAGCCAATGAATGTTTTGTCCTTAATTCCTAAAACTGGCGTTTCATTTTCACTGTTAGTATGTATGTAACAACTAACATTTCAAAAGGATTTAGAATAGTGTAAGATATATTAAATGCAGTCAGAAAGGATCAAAAAAAAAAAAATCGGTTCTTTCCAGTCATAATGAAGCCTGTAAAAAAAGCAGCTCGTCAAAGCTGTAAATGTAGCTGCATTACCAAGTTCTCGTTTTCTGAGTAGCAGCAATTAAATAAACTTGAAACTGGTGGCTGTAATTCTCAAAGTTGGATCTGATTAATAAAGCAAGTGATAGCCTGCTGATTCTGAAGTAAAAAGCTGAGTAAATACATGTTGCCATTTCCAGCAATAAAGTAATAAGCAGTTTAGAGTAAACGTGATTGGCACAAAAGAATGTTAGAAATAATGTCAAATACACTGATGAAACAATGTCAAATACACTCATGAAACAGCTATTGATGTCAAATTTGCAAAATAGGATGGCTTTCCAACAAATATATCCGCAGTTTAGATCAGAGTTAGGGTGACAGATACGGTAACAAATTATTCATGGCAAATTTAAATTATGTCCTAACTAGTGCCGCAATAGCAATATTTATTTAATCAAAGCATGATCACTGTTTGACAATTACTTTTAAAAACTTCCCCAAAATCAAATAGATAATATTTGTACAATTGTAATAGCTGAGCTGTGCAAGCAATTGGAAAGCTAACGCAGCTGTCCAAGGGAGGAAAGAACCTGGAAGAGTTTGGCGTATCAAGCCATTGCGGTACAGCAGCTAACTAAATAAAACCTTACTGTTCAATGGAACTACTTGCATGCAAGCAGAGATTGATATTTGGTATCTCAAACCTGAAAATTAGCTTACAAGTTATGCTGAAGCTTGTAGCCGCTGCAACTGCATGGGATAATGAAACCAGGTAGTTTCCTTTCCCGTATGGCACATTTCTGGAAGTGCTTAGACTCTTGAGAGTATAACAATGGCCACAGCGGATCAGGCGGTAGTTCCATCTAACCTAGGAGTTTGTCACTGAGAGTGGCTGTGCATGGAAACACCGGGAAGAAGAGCTATGCAGGCATGTGATTCTTCCCCTAATATTCTCCCAGTTGCCAACTGGTTTAAGGCTAGAATCATACAGATACGGTTGTATGCATTTAGGTATTCGCGGGTCTTCTGCCTCTCTCTTCCAGCCTCTCCTCGAGGTCATGTAGACTTTGCATATGTATAGCCTTCCCTAGCAAGGACTTCCACAAGTATCCTCTCATTTTGTTTGGAACGTACCCTGTAGTTTCGTTACTGGTCCCCAGTTCTTGTATTCTAAGAGACGACCGGTCCCTATCCACCATCTCAATGCTTCTTTTGATGTTGTAGTCTTCTGAAATCCACACAACTGCATATTTTAACAGATGGATGGGAGACATGGAGGGAGACCTTAACAGGGAGACCTTATAGCAGCCTTTCGGTACCTAAAGGGTGCCTATAGGAGAGATGGGGAGGGACTCTTTATGAGGGAGTGGAATGATAGGACGAGGGGTAATGGTTTTAAACTGAAAGAGGGGAGATTGAGATGAGATGGGAGGAAGAAATTCTTTGCTGTGAGGGTGGTGAGCCCCTGGCCCAGGTTGCCCAGAGAAGCTGTGGCTGCCCCATCCCTGGAGGGGTTCAAGGCCAGGTTGGATGGGGCTTGGAGCAATCTGGGCTGGTGGGAGGTGGGCAGGGGGGTGGAAAGAGGTTATCTTTAAGGTCCCTTCCAACTTGAATTCTATGATTCTAAGCCATCTATTCATGTAACCATCAGAATCTTTATTTACCTGGCACAGACATCAGGATTACACTTAGGTCTGCAGTTCCTCACATTTCTCCTCTCCTCCCCCATGTCCTCTGGTATCAAGGCAGATTCAAGAAAGACATTTTATACCATCACTAATAGTAGAGGCATTTCACCTCTGGGTTCTCTCAGAAACACTGAGTGAATACCATCTGGCCCCAGCTGTTTATTGCCTTCCACTATTGTCAGTGTTTTCTGTAATAAATTGTACAATCTCAGTGATGTCAGATCCTCTGATGCTTCTCTGTCATACAGGGGTTAGCAAGGGTTTGATCCTAGTTTCTTCCACAATGAATGCAGGGAATTCATTTAGTTTCTCGGGAATGCCCTTAGGTTCTCTGACACTCCTCTTGTCCCCTCCTCATCAACCGGCACTGCAGAATCTCTGTCATGTGTCTTTCTCCTGATAGATTTCAAGGAATATTTACTAATATTACTTACTTCTCCTACTAGTTGCTCCTCCGGCTCCCTTTTTAGACCGTTTGGCTATGCTTTCACATTTCCTCTGCCAGAGTTCATTGTTCTTTCTATTTTCTTCATTTTAATATGATCTCAAGTATTTGGAGGGTACGTCCTTCTTTGTCATAACCTTCTTAACCCTTCTTTGATTGGTAATGTGCACCTGGTTTGGTTTTTTTCCAATATGGTATCTTTAAATAATTTCCATACTATAATTTCCATACTGTCTGTAAAGATTTACTTCTCTCAGTTGCCCTCTGTAGCTTTTTTTCAATAAGTGTCCTCATATTTATTCTTGAAAAGCCTGGCAAACATGGTTCCTGAAATCTTCAAGATTAAGAAGGATACTGTTTCACAGTGGGAAGCATATATTGGACATATTGCAGCATCATTTTCCATAATTTATGCTGACTGGGGTTATAATGACAATGTTATTTTTATTTTTCAATTCTCCAACAGGAGAAATATATTCAGCATGTATACCAGAAGGAAATTATTAAACATTTCCTACCGAAAAAAAAATACTCCCTGTTTTCTGACCTTCGTTAGAAAGTTTTAAAGTTTGATCTGGTAGTACTTCAGTAAAAGATCCCTGGCAACAGGAAAATATCAGAGTTGCTAGTGCAGCCTGTTGTCGAACAAAGAAAGCATTTCAGTTTTCCAGGTGAGGTGTTTTAGTTTTAATAGTGTATACATGCTGTCTTGACACCAGGGCAGCCATTCCTTCCTTGGTTTTTAAATTGTGGCGCAAACATCTCTCATCGATTGCAATTTTACAGCCATTTCAGAGCTCGGCTTTGGCCCCATGGTTTCACTGTGCCTGTACAATTGAGGAGAATAGCTTCTGTGATGGGTACTATTATGGTCATTGCGTTCCTGTGAGGTGGACCTAAGTGTCTACTGAAGCTGGACGAGATGCATAAATGTCTGCGGTCCCCTGACTATCGCTGGGGGATTTCTGGAACTCCCAAGGTGTAAAGAACGTGCTGTTTTCCCTGTTCCATGCAGGCTATGAAAACATACCATTTTTTGAAAGATTGCCTATTTATTTGCACCGCTGCTGTATGGTTACTACTTAATTTCAAGAAGCAGGCTATGTAAAGAGAGGCTTTGCATCAGACTTCCTGAGTTTATGTCATTAAATAATCATCCTCTGATTGTTTGAAGCCAAGAGCTAAGTGCCTTTTTCCACTGTTACAGTTTCTTAGGCGTGATTCTTCGATTGGTGCTTTTTGCCTGCAAAATTGAAATCCATGGAGTGTACTCCTGTGGCTACAGGATACCTATTTTGTGTGATTTACCACCTTATGTATTTAACATATCTCACATACGTAAACTGTATATTGATACATAGAATTTTTGGGAAGTGAAAGTTGCAGAAACCTCTTTCACAGCAACCACTTCAGCTTCTGCTGCTCCAAGTAGTCTTGGCCCAACAGCATAAAAACCTTATTTACTAATAGCTCTCTCAGTATGATTTTACAAACTATAAGCAGTGCTTTTCCTGACTTTTTCATTTTTGTTGTCAATTGTTTTCTGCTTAGAGGTGTTCCACATAGACATTGGTACTTCCAGAATTCATGATATAAGCCATGGAAAATGAAGAGTGGTTTGTCATGAGAAGCGCAGCCCTTGCTAGGGCTTCACAATATATCAAGAAAAAGCAGGTCCCCGGTCGAGCTCTTCTGATACCTCTACATCTGCATGTGCTTTTGGCCACTGCCAAAGGCAAAATAATTGGCTAGAAGAACTTGTGGTGCGGCCTTGCTCGCGAAACTTCAGGACAAAATGTAAAATTTAAGAATACAAAATTCTAGCAGGTAGCATACTTAAGTCAGCTGTCTAAACTGATGGCCTAGGTTTTTATGTTTCCGAGCACTTCAGGTACAAATTCCTCCTTCGCCAATAGAGGAATCTCTGTTACACAAGCCTGAAATTTTCTGGAAAGTAGTTTTTGTTGTGCTGCCTATATGTCCCACTTTTAATTCCCCGTTCCTACACGGTAGCATCTAAGCCCATGCAGTCATAAACACTCCCAGTTCCTTCTGCCAGAGCAGATTATATATTGTGCCTATTTTAGCTTTATTTAATCTTTTTTGGAAAGTGCAGAATTTAATTCTAGTCTAAATATGAAATACTTAACCACTAACAAACATACTCCTGTTGAAGACGAAGCTTTGTTCCTCTTTGAGAGTCTTCAGTGAACCACATGGAGGTAAAATCCTGCTTAAAGTTCCCATTTTGAGCTTGTTGGGATCTATCGTTTGCATTCCTAACTCTAGTAAGGGATCTTCCGCTTCCTTTCTAGGCAATTTAATAAAGCTCTTTATCTCCAAATTCTCCTTTATTCTCCAAATTAAACTCATCTGTGCCTGTAAAAGCAGGTGGGGAAATGAATATTCTGAACTATAATTACTCTACATAAACTCCCTAAAGAATTGCTGTTGATAGGTTACCTGTTCCATTAGATAGAAACAATAAGATGTCTGTGGTGTTCACTTTTTTTATACATTTCCTTTGTTCTGAGCAATCTGTTTTATTTAATCATGTTGCTTTCTTGGCCTCACTGCTGTCCCGTGGGTTGCCAAAATCTGCCTTTTACCAATTCCTTCAAGATCTGAATGTTGTGATCTCATTCTCATGAAGGAAATTTTTAATCTATTTTTTTTTATTTATGCATAATGGTGGATCTAATGAAACAGTGTGTGTATTTCCAGGTTTTCATTTACTGTTTTTCTCCAAATATTGCTTTAGTGAAAATAATTATGTCAGCCCAGTAAGTCAAGGAAACCCAGAAGCTAATAATTAACTTCTCAAGGGCAGGCATTGAAGGATAATGGTGCTCTACCTGCACTCGGAATTCAGATATCTTTTTTTCCAACTGTTAGGCAATTAGTCCACAGTTTTCGTCCCAACCAATTCACTTTTACATAAACTTCATGATCTAGATGAATAGTTCTGAAGAATTCACTGGTCTTCGTCCAGAAAACAAATTAAAAAAAAGCAAAAAACCATCGTGTGATTTCTCATTTGGAGCTGCTGAACAGTTTTCTCTTCAAACTGCATTAATACAAAAATGGGTGTAGCTAAAAAGAACTTCTGCAACTTTTAAAAAAGACTCTCAGTCGGTCTTAGCAGCTCAGAACTTTGCACTACACTGCTACGCATTTTCTCAGGGTTTTCCCGCATCCAGCCACCTTGATCTTTAGGCCACACGTCCTCCGTCTTCAGCTGTCCTTCTGTCCCTCTCTTTGAAGACCAGGCCATAGGCTTTTTTTAACGAAGTATGAAATTCTCCCTTAAGCACTCAAAAAAGGGTACTGGGAATTTACGAATGCAACAACTGTTGTGAGGCTCATTTTTTCACTCTGCTTTCTTATCAACTCTATTAATGTTAATTGAAAGAGCAGGAATTCCCTTCTTTCACACACACAAATTTTCGCACTTCCGTTTCCATGAAGACGATTATTGGCGACTTTCTGAACAGACCTCGCCATTTTGAGCGGCTTTCCATACACTGTATTTTCTAGGTCACTGAGACCTCATTAGATATTTCGGAGCTGTGATTGCGGATTCCTAATACTTGTAAGCCTGAAGAAAGTATTCCATCCAAACGCTGAGAAACAATCTTTAAGCTTCATTCAAATGGCATGTAGTTTGTCGTCATTTTTCATTACACGTCAGTTTATCTCTAAATCTGGGGGGGGAAAAAGTTTAGTCAGAACGTTTATGGCTTTAATAAAGTATAAAATCCTCAGATTATGACATTTTCAGAAGGATTCAGACCAGAGTACTGCAACTCAAAGTGACTATGCTCTTACAATCTACAGTAAAATTTTCCTTTGAGGTATTTTATTACTTTATAATACCCTCTCTTAGGTTAGTTTCAGTAAATTGCGTTAATACTGAGCGCACGTTTGGAAGTCAGCTTTCAGTCAAATGCATTAGCTTATAAATCCAAGTTATAAACACATTTCAGGATATATAGCAATTTTATACTTCTCTGGTCACCAAAAATACGCTGGTTTGAATATGCTGTAATTTATGGGGGGGATTTCCTCCATGGCTGCATCTGCTGAACGTTAAATTGAGAATATAGATGATCTTCTGGATTGATATAGTCCCTATATACTTGAAACTACACCGTGTAAAAAAAAATTTCTGTATTCAGACTCTAATCAAAGATGAAAAGGATGAAACAAGCAGTCCCCGTAGCCATTCAATAGAGCTGGGTATTGTACGTTCAAGAATGGCACCAGGAACCCCCATGGGGAAGTGACAGGAGGAGACTAGGAAACGTTTGTGACTAACAGGATACAAAGAGCGCTCTTTCACTTTCTAATGTAAACAGGTTCAAATTAGCCATCGTATAGCATTTCCCCTGGGAGCCACCTAAATATTTTAACGAGAGAGTTATAGAAAGAGGACAAAAAAAATCTACCGTGACTTCTAGTCTCCAACCACAGGTAAAAAATTGATTACGGTTCTCTTGGTTTCAGAGGTTTGTAGATAACAATTTCCGTTTCTGCGTTTCAGCATGACGCTGAGAATGTAAGCTGTTGCAGTAGGCACTTAGATTAAAGGCAGTTCATAGTAAAGCTAAGGTTGTGTCTCTTCATAGCACTGACTTTCATACACTTAAATGTAGAACAGATTATATTTATTTATACTACCTCCTATCATTGAAGAACAGAACTTAAATATGATGTCATTGCCAATTGCCAATCTCTATCCATTTTGATGCATAATTGTTTTTCTGATTGTATAACGTGATGGTGTTTTGGAAAGCAAGCAGCGCTAATTCACAGCAGTATTTAAAGTATAGTGGAGAATCATCAACCGTAATCGAACTCATCAGAATGTTAACGAACTTAATTCAAAAGTTCCCATACAATTATGTGAATTAAAATATATATAAATTTGTATTTATAGATAAGATTTAAGTTCTACATATGGACAAGGCAATTTCTCCGTTTCCGGAATTCTTTTAGGCAAGCTTGTGTTTGGAAATGCACTGACTGTTCCAAGCATGTGATCACCTCGTGTCGATTTGTAGCAAAGTGCGTTGTGATGAGTACTTGATATTACTTGCAAATTGATCTTTGTCATCAGAAGGAACGCTGGCTATTCTGGAGGTGGGAGAACATAGCCACAACTCTGGATGTGCACATCTTTGAGCTTAGGAGAAGCTGGGATCAGATCCAAGCTCTGGGTCTGCGGGTCTTATATGAATATAAAAAGCACAGATCGCGTCGTACAGAAACAACGCTCTTGTAACCACAAATGGAAATCTCTATGAATCTCATCTTGGTTACACACAAGGGGGGTGTATTCTCCACTGAAGTCTAATGGGATGTGCATCGAGGGGAGAATAATATGCGCCATTGCCTTGTTCACTAACAGGTGAAGGGTAATACAGATGGAATTGGAGAACTAATGGGCAAGGCAGTTGCCGTTAGCATATACAAGGCAATTCCACATTTTGCAGCAAAGTAAAGGCAAAGTAGTGGCATAAACCAAGGAAAGATTAAGCCTAAGACCTGCTGTTGATGTGATGAAAACAACTTGACATTTGAGTCTTTCAAGTGCTGGTTTATCACATGAGTGGCTCAAATGATTACTTTCTCTATAGAATCTGACAATGAGAGAACCTGAAGGACCCACGCACCATATCAGATACGGTGCAAAAGAAACATTGAACTGTATGAATTTGGAGACACAGCGTGAAGTTGTCGTTGTTTTGCACGTTTCTAGCCAACGACTGAAGGAAACCACCTGGCTACAGGAGTAGGAGTCTTGTTTTTTGCCAAAAGATAGATCGATCGATCAATAGATCTTTAAAACCCCAATAAATTCCAGGCTTACGCCAATGATTTTTTGCCGCTGAGTTCCAACATACAGACACGCTTCCTTTTCTTCCTGTTCCAATGTAAAGCGTTTTTCCATTCCTCCATGGACATTCAAGGACAAATCATTCTTAAATGTGGTAATTCAAATACGTACCATATGATGTTTTAAATGTGTTTCTGAAACTTTTTAATATTGTGAACGGATCTTTGATATCTGCCATCTGGAGAAACACATATTTTTATCTGTGTTCTCTTTAAAAAAATGTTGCTTTTTTTTCCAAAACTGCTGGTCAAAGATAATTAGGCTCCAAAAACAAAACACTTCAAAAGATATTTGTAGGAATATTAAGGATATAGTATATACTGCTATAAATATGAAATAGATATATATATAAGACCAATTTTATTACCTCTAGTGAATAGCTCCAGAAGACAGAAGACCCTTAATCTAATTCTAATTGGTTCACAATGTAGCTGTAGGAAATCAGCTATCTATCCTTTGTTTATTAGAAATAACTGAATAATACCTGCATAGGGATTTTAGTATTCACTGATATCGATTAAATGTTGTGAAGTCTTTTCTCCTACAAAAAAAAAAAAAAAAAGATACGTAATCATCTGGTTTATATTTGCCTTCTAATAATTCATTATATTTTCAAAAGATCTTTTCTAGAAGTAACAAGAAGAAATGAAAAGTTCCTTGGTTGGACTGAAATGTTTATGTGTTATTACTTAGCGTACTCATTGTAGCACTACTGAGACTCGGTGGAAGTGCATGACAGCTGTTTACGTTATCTAAAATACCTATCTGTACCCTGGAAAATCATAATTAACACAATTCCTTGAAATCAATTAGTCAACATAATAGAAGCTATGTAGATCTCTAAGGCTGTGAATCTTTTGACTATAGGAGATCCGTTCTATAACTGCACCTCTGCGTGCATTGTGAGAATGGTGATAAATTCTTTTGTACAGGGACTTTTCAAAAAAAAGTAACAATTTAAACTGGGTTTTATTTGAGTACATCTTACTAGATTACCATTAAAATACTTTTCATTGAAATATAAAGGATATTAAAAAAAAAACAAAAATAAGCAAATTTCAATCCTGATTTAAACAAACATGAGTTTCATTAAAAATTTTAGCAGTGCAACCGACTTTGGAAAACCACTGGTGCTTAAGCTGCAGTAAACAAATTCGTGAAACGAAAACTCGCTAAAAATTTC
The DNA here is from genome assembly GCA_009819605.1 of Sterna hirundo. NCBI lineage: Eukaryota > Metazoa > Chordata > Aves > Charadriiformes > Laridae > Sterna > Sterna hirundo. Next base: position 4,840,834 of record CM020441.1, read on the forward strand.
ATTTCATCTTTTAATTTTTTTAATTACTATTTCTGTTATTAATTTCTTAGCTAGAAAAAATACTTTTCTTGCTCTCTGCACAAAGTTATATTGGTGTGTTTTAATTATTTGGGGTTATTTTTGTGCTGTATTGAAATTTTAGGCAGCGAAAGGTAGGTTGGATTAGTTTTAGGTTAACGGGAAGGATTGTATTCTATATTCTACACTCCTGTTAGCAGCCAGAAATATTACTGGGAAATAATGCTGTAGAGGAAAGCCTGAAAAATTATTTTGCTGTATAATACAGAGCTGGAAGTGATAAAAAAAATCAGTGTTCCAGGATAAGCTTTCAGAGGCACTGAAACTCCCAAAATATATTTCTTTTTTCTAAGCATTGTGGCAGTCCAGTTATTGCTGTGCCTTTGGAGAACAATATATTCACAGGTGGGTGCACCTATTCCTTTGCGCTCTGCCCATTTGGTCAAACCACTTCCTTCACAGAAACTAATGAAGGGGCAGGTAACGATATTTCCTGATTATCAGTTCATGGTGAGAAGGAATGGTAGATCTTTTAGGCCTGTTTGATTTTGGCTCCCTGTTTGCAGCACCTGTCTACTTTTGCTAGTAGTAGTACTAAGAGTAGTAAGCCTAATAATAATAATAATATTTATACTAATAATACTAATAAGCCTAATATTGCGGTGAGTAGGACTAGGGCAGTGATGGTCCCCCTGTACTCGGCACTGGTGAGGCCCCACCTCCAGGGCTGTGACCAGTTTTTGGGCCCCTCACCACAAAAAAGACATTGAGGGGCTGGAGCGTGTCCAGAGAAGGGCAACGGAGCTGGTGAGGGCTCTGGAGCACAAGTCTGGTGAGGAGCGGCTGAGGGAGCTGGGGGTGTTCAGCCTGGAGAAAAGGGGGCTGAGGGGAGACCTTCTCGCTCTCTACAGCTCTCTGAAAGGAGGGGGTAGCCGGGGGGGGGGTCAGGCTCTTCTCCCAAGGAACAGACAAGAGGAAACAGCCTCAAGTTGCACCAGGGGAGGTTCAGGATGGATATTAGGAAAAATTTCTTCACTGAAAGAGTTGTCAAACATTGGAACAAGCTGCCCAGGGAAGTGGTGGAGTCACCATCCCTGGAGGTATTTAAAAGACAGGTAGATGTGGTGCTGAGGGACATGGTTTAGTGGTGGACTTGGCAGTGTTTGATTAATGGTTGGACTTGATCTGAAAGATCTCTTCCAACCAAAATGATTCCATGAGTCTATGATTCTAAGCCTGCCGTGCCTAAAGCCAAATTCAACTTGCACAAAGTAGAAACAGGTTTTAATCACCATACCTCATCAAGGCTATATTGGAGAGGATCCTCTTTAACTTCAGTGAAGGTTTTTCTAGTGTTGCTGGGCTGACACCACTCCTAAGCTGGCTGCAGTATACAAATTTTCCAGTATTTCTTTTAATGGAAGTAGAAATAGTGGGCCCAGCCAGGGTGAGCAGAGTGGGGCCACTGGTGGTGGGCACTGAGCAGGGGAAGGTGGTGGAGCCAGTCAGGCAGGTCCCTCAGCACCAGGACAATCGAGGAGGCGGTGAGGAGTGAGGTGTGGGGCAAGGTCCATTCCTGGGGCAGGAGTATTTCCTCTCAGCCATGGGACCAGGTCCTCCCCTCTCAGCATAATCTGCCTGTAAAGCTAATTTTCTTTCCATACTGTTCCGTTCCAAAACTGGAAACACCTTCTTTGTCAAAGAAAATATGACAATGCAGGGAAGAAGTAAAGAAAATGTAGATGTGTTTATTAATAGACATAGTGTTTTGAACTTCCTTCCTATACGATGTGTTCCAGGCTGCACAATTATATCAGAATTGTGTTTGTTGTGCTTCTATTCCAGTGGCGCTATGAACAAATTTAACCACATGACCCATGTTTTCTCTGAATTTTTTGGTTTCTTAAAACCACTGTCACTCCTGATGTCTGGCATGTATGCATGGTGGCAAATATAATCCTGTCTGCAGTCAGAGAAGTTGTATCCACAGATAAATTAGACCACAAGTTTTCACAGCATGTTATTAAAGGAGCACAAATCTTCTTTAACAAAGGTAAACACAGCACACTTCTTATAGTGAAGATAAATATTAAGATGCTTTAATTCAAAATAAATAATTTTAAAAATACCTTCAAGACAACGTTGTCAGAATTTTACAAACTTAGGCTTGGGTTCTGAAGTGACACCGATAATGACAGCTTTTAATGGGCAAAAACGGCTCAGAGACCTGTCTCAATGCATAACATTGTAGGACGGCAGCTATAATAATCGTATAATCATACTGTGCTTATACACAGTATTTTCACAGGTTTTCTTTAGATAACCTCTCTTGCCGTCTAAAGACGGACAGGTGCAGACCCCATTGGGTGGCCAGATTTTTCGCTTCCTGCCATTAAGCCCAGTCCCCTGCTATCATGAGCATCCATGTCACATAATCCCTTGCATCAGGACAGAAGGCGAGTCACAGATCCCTAATTCCAAGGTCAGTTCTGCTCCAGCACCATCCTCGATTAGAACAGCCAGGGGGAAAAGTGCTCTAATTCATGCCTTCTTATGGGGGCTCCGGAGAGGTTAGCCAGCGCAGCCCACTGCGGCCACCCCCTGCGGAACCACTTCCAGTATCCCAACACGCTGCACCGTGCAGATTGAAATGGGCTTCACACAACGACAGCTTCCTCTTTGCTCTCTCGTAAAAGGCAAACTGTGATTCTAGCAAAGGGAAAGGGAGATACTCTATGAAAACACTCGTGTTCTTCATCACTGGCATATCTGAAGCGAATGGTGGACGAGAGGCTCAACATGAGCCATCAGCATGCACGAGCGGCCCAGAAAGCCAATCGTATCCTGGGCTGCATCAGGAGAAGGGTGGCCAGCAGGTTGAGGGAGGTGATTCTCCCCCTCTACTCCACTCTCGTGAGACCCCACCTGGAGTACTGCGTCCAATTCTGGAGCCCCTACCACAAGGAAGATAAGGACGTGCTGGAACGTGTCCAGAGAAGGGCCACGAGGATGATCAGAGGGCTGGAGCACCTCTCCTGTGAGGCCAGGCTGAGAGAGTTGGGGTTGTTCAGTCTGGAGAAAAGAAGGCTCCGAGGAGACCTTCTAGTGGCCTTCCAGTATCTTAAGGGGGCCTGCAAGAAAGCTGGGGAGGGACGTTTTAGGATGTTGGGTAATGGTAGGACTAGAGGGAATGGATTAAAACTAGAGATGGGACAATTCAGACTGGACGTTAGGAAGAAGTTCTTCACCACGAGGGTGGTGAGCCCCTGGCCCAGGTTGCCCAGAGAGGTGGTGGCTGCCCCATCCCTGGAAGTTTTTAAGGCCAGGCTGGATGGGGCTCTGAGCAACCTGATCTGGTGGGAGATGTCCCTGCTCATGGTAGGGGGGTTGGAACTGGATGATCTTTAAGGTCCCTTCCAACCCTAACAATTCTGTGATTCTATGAATGTGAAACAGGTTGAACTCTTGATAGGTTTGGACGGTGTAACAATCACCTGCACTTCATTTGGAGGAAGTCGGGAGGTTTTGTGGCATTATCTGTGTTTCCTGCAATATGGAATCCATATTTTTTTTCTTTTTTAATTTTTAAAAATGTGTTACGTACACCTATTATATGAAATAGAATTTATGGAAATATTTGTCAGAAAGAATTAGAACTGTCTGCGTGATGCCAGCCCTGTTCCTCTGATACCAGAGGGCTCACCCTTTCGCTGCTAGTGGTCATCCACACGTATAGTGTGAAGACCTGAGTGCACTCTGTTTAAGAACTTAACATATATAATTTGGTAAAATGCACCCTGCTTTCATTTGCTTAGTGTAAAGCTGAATGATTAAGGAATGTCAAAGACGTTGGAGACCTGCACTTCATATTTCCCAACATGAATTTCTGTTGGGAGTTTCTCAGCAGGTAGTGTGGAAACTCACAAAAACAAACCAATGTGTGAACCATATAAATCTGTGAAGTGGTGATACCAAACTGGAAGGGATTTCTTGACATGAGCATATACTCTGTAAATAGAATTTAGCATATTTGTGTCTGACAGGTTTTTTTTTTTTAAATGGCTGTTAGAAAATTTCTTGCACTTGATGTTCCCAAAAAAATGGGGTTTAAAAAAATAATTTACGTTAAACAGTAACAGTATTTTATAAAAATAGTCACGTAGAAAATACTACTCTACGACTAAAATCATAGAATCATTTAGGTTGGAAAAGACCTTTAAGGTCATATCACCTGTTCCTTGGGAGAAGTGACCGACCCCCCCTGGCTACCCCCTCCTTTCAGGGAGCTGTAGAGTGCGAGAAGGTCTCCCCTCAGCCCCCTTTTCTCCAGGCTGAACACCCCCAGCTCCCTCAGCCGCATCTCACAGGACTTGTGCTCCAGACCCCTCACCAGCTCCGTTGCCCTTCTCTGGACACGCTCCAGCCCCTCAGTGTCTTTCTTGTGGTGAGGGGCCCAAAACTGGTCACAGCCCTGGAGGTGGGGCCTCACCAGTGCTGAGTACAGGGGGACCATCACTGCCCCAGTCCTGCTGGCCACACTGTTCTGATACAGGTCAGGATGCTGTTGGCTTTCTTGGCCACCTGGGCACACTGCTGGCTCATATTCAGTCGGCTGCTGACCAACACCCCCAGATTTTTTTCCACCAGGCAGCTCTCCACCACTCTGCCCCAAGCCTGTAGCCTTCATGGGGTTGTTGTGACCCAAGTGCAGGACCCAGCACTTGGCCTTGTTGAACCTCACACGATTGGCCTCGACCCATCAATCCAGCCACCTCTGCAAAGCCTTCCTGCCCTCAAGAAAATCAACACTCCCACCCAACTTGTTGTCTGCAAATTTACTGAGGGTGCACTCAGTCCCCTCATACAGATCCAGATTCTAATTTTCTCCCTGCATAACCTCACAACATCCTTGTAGTCCTCCTGAGTTGCCTGCCCCTTCTTCCAAAGGTCGTAAACTCTTTTTTCCCTTGAGTTCCAGCCATAGCTCTCTGTTCGTCCAGGCTGGTCTTTTTCCCTGCCGACTCATCTTTTGGCCCATAGGGACTGCCAGCTCCTGTGCTTTTAAGATTTCCTTCTTGAAGAATGTCCAGCCTTCCTGGATTCCTTTGTCCTTCAGGACTGCCTCCCAAGAGACTCTGTCAACCAGTCTCCTAAGCAGGCCAAAGTATTCTCTCTGTAGGTCAAGGTAGTGGTTCTGATGACTCCTCTCCCTACTTCTGTGAGAATCGAAAACTCTCTAATTTCATGATCACTATGCCCAAAATGGCCTCCAACCATCGTATCACCCACAAGTCCTTCTCTATTCATAAACAACCAATCCAGTGGGGCGCCTTCCCTAGTTGTCTCACTCACCAGCTGTGTCAGGAAAATTCTCTTCCACACATTCCATGAACCTCCTAGACCGTTTCCTCTCTGCCGTATTGTATTTCCAGCAGAGGTCTGGTAAGATGAATTCTCCCAAGAGAATAAGGGCTAGCAATTGCCAGACTTCTCCTACCTGCTTATAGAATATTTCGCCTACCTCTTCAGCCTGGTTGGGTGATCTGTAACAGACTCCCACCATAATATCTGCCTGGTTGGCTTTCCCCTTGATTCTTACCCATAAACACTCGACCCTATGGTCACCGTCATCAAACACTGCCAAACAAACAGAGCTACCCCACCACCTCTCCTTCCTTGCCTGTCCTTTCTGAAGAGGGATAAAATATATATAAAATTTATACATACACACAGGGAGACACTGAATAGACACAACAAATTCATTATATTCTTTAGCTGTGTTAAACTCATGCCACTGTGATTTTTTGTGAGAGCCAAGAACAGAAAGGAACTTTCTTTGCCAGACTGAAAGGCTGTTCTGGGGACATATATGTTCTTTCAGATATTTTAGTCTTTTCGAATCCTAGATCTTCGTTTTTCCTTCATCTTTGCCATTTCCTTCATCTTTGCCATTTGCCATTTGAGGAACGACTGAGGGAGCTGGGGTTGTTTAGCCTGGAGAAGAGGAGGCTGAGGGGAGACCTTATCACCCTCTACAACTACCTGAAAGGAGGGTGTAGAGAGATGGGGGCTGACCTCTTCTCCCTGGTGACAAGTGGTAGGACGAGAGGAAACGGGTTCAAGTTATGTCAGGGGAGGTTTAGATTGGATATTAGGAAACATTTTTTCACTGAAAGGGTTATTAGACATTGGAATAGGCTGCCCAGGGAGGTGGTGGATTCACCATCCCTGGAGGTGTTTAAAAAAAGGGTAGATGGGGTACTTAGTGACATGGTCTAGAAGTGGCTTTTGTCAGGGTGGGTTAATGGTTGGACTTGGTGATCTTAAAGGTCCCTTCCAACCCCAGCAATTCTATGATTCTATGATTTCAATGTAGGAGACGGAATAAGCTTTCACAATGCAATGGAAGCTCCAAATAGTTTGAAGAGACATATAATCTTACCAAAGCCAGTTCTATAGGACTTTATATAAAGTATTGAATATCATTATTATGTAGTTATGTGTGTAATATATGAATATGTTATGCCAATTAGTTACTTTTGTGGGGGGTGGGGGTGGTTTATGTACTTTAAGGTTCCAGAATTTCCGTATTGAGAACTGAAAAATTGGTAAAATTTTATTTTGGTCAGTTCTTAAAACATAGTTAAACTTAGCTGTAAACGGCATCTACAGCTACATATTTTCAATAAATATTAAGTGATGTTTGTTCATTTGAAAACTATATAAAGGGCATGTGCTTTTTCTACCCCCCCACCCCCAAAAAAAAAATTTTAGGACGTTAAAAATGCTTACACTGAACGGAAAGCATTGAGAACTAAAATAGCTGCATCACTGAAAAAGTTGGTTACGTGTTAAGATCAGAACTCAAAGTGGGAAACTAGCTTTATCAAATCAAACTCATATAATGCAGTAAAAATCAGGTAACATGGTGGGACTTCTTTTCATTCCTTCCCCTTAAATTCTGATTTAGTTAGTTTAAAAGAAATGTTTTCATACTGAGCCAGTCTTGAGTGTAATTGCTTTAAAATGTTAAGAAACTAGAAACAGTTGTATCTTCATTATACAGAATTCTGTTCGTCAAAGATTATTTTCCAAACACTAAAAGGCCCAGGCGTCAGCTCGTTGTTATTTTATTAATTGTTTGGCCAGTAAAGCCAATATTATCATTTTTTACATTAATTAGCAGAAGGAGATGTTTTCAAAGAAGGAGTTGATTGTAAATCATCCCTAAAATAGAATATAATGGAAAATGCGAAAAGGAAGAGAAAGAATATGCAAATTTGAAATAGCCTTCTTTAAATTATTACACAATGTGGTTTTCTTCAATCAATGTAAATGTTAAACAATATTGTATAATGACACTCTGCAAAATGATCACAGCAATAACAGAATCAGAGAGATTAATGTTTTGAATGTGTGAAACCCTTAGGAAAGCTGATAAATAGAAAAACAGAAAACAGTTATCACAAATTAAAAATACAAGACAGAAACTTGAACAAGATTCAAAGGTCAAGTTAAAGCATATTTTTAAGGAGCTCTTTATCACATTCCTCGTCCCACACAAAGAGAATTCACTTACAGGTTCTTTTTCTAATGCTTCACACATGTTTCTGAATCCTAGTAGAAATGTCATAGTCTGGTTATGCTTCTATACGCAAGGAAAATAATAGCAAGGGCAAAAAAAAGAATGGGAAAGACATGCTATAAGCAAAACAAAGCTCTAATGTAGTATTTACCAAGGTCCAGAAGGAGGCAGATAATTCCGATATGGAAATTATTAAACCTGCTTACATGGAAGTACTCGGATATGTGTTTTACCTCCTCACTTCTCTCTCACCCTTTTTCACAATGTTAGTGACATCCATATGGCACTTGCTACGTTTTCAGCTAATTGTTGGTCGCGTGGTAATGTTACATGATTCTGAGAAGTTACTGCTTTCGGTGAATAATGCCACTGCTCATTGTGAAGGAGCAGAAAGTGGTGGGTTTGGCTTGTGCTCTTTCCCTTTTCTACAGTCATAAATGTCTGACCTTTTGAGACACAGCAAGTTCTCTCACCACCCCTACCCTCACCCAGCCAGAACTCCATTTGGAACAACAGCTTTCTTCCTCTGGGACTATTGTTCAGCAACGTGGCTGAAACCAATAGAACTAAATTGGTACTGAAGTGCCTGGTGATTATAACTGTCCTTATCCTAAGTAATACCTTTGGGTATTTTTTTTTATCTGCTCTTCCTATTCTGTAAGATATCCTTCTGCTGCGAGCCTCACCAGCACAAGAGCGCTCAGCAGAATCATAGAATTCCAAGTCATATGAGGAGAGGCTGAGGGAGCTGGGCATGTTTAGCTTGGAGAAGAGGAGGCTGAGGGGAGACCTCATTGCCCTCTACAACTCCCTGAAGGGAGGGTGCAGAGAGGTGGGGGTTGGCCTCTTCTCCCAGGTGAACAATGACAGGACCAGAGGAAATGGTCTGAAGCTGCGGCAGGGGAGGTTTAGATTAGATATTAGGAAGAATTACTTTACTGGAAGAGTGGTCAGGCACTGGAACAGCCTGCCCAGGGAGGGGGTTGAGTCACCATCCCTGGAGGTGTTTAAGAAACGTCTGGATGTGGCACTTCAGGGCATGCTCTAGTGGCAGAGATTGTAGGGGTTTGGTTTTGGGGTTTTTTTGTGTGTGTGTATGGTTGGACTCGATGATCTCAAAGGTCCTTTCCAACCATGAAGATTCTATGATTCTATGAATTACAGAATGTGTTGGGTTGGAAGGGACCTCTAAAGGCCATCTAGTCCAACCCCCCTGCAGTCAGCAGGGACATCTTCAACTAGATCAGGTTGCTCAGAGCCTCATCCAGCCTGGCCTTGAATGTCTCCAGGGATGGGGCCTCCACCCCCTCTCTGGGCAACCTGGGCCAGTGTCTCACCACCCTCAGTGTAAAGAACTTCTTCCTCATGTCTAACGTAAACCTGCCCTGCTCTAGTTTAAACCATTGCCCCTCGTCGTATTGCTACATGCCCTTGCAAACAGCCCCTCCCCAGCTTTCTTGTAGGCGCCCTTCAGGTACTGGAAGGGGCTCTAAGGTCTCCCCGGAGCCTTCTCTTCTCCAGGCTGAACAACCCCAGCTCTCTCAGCCTGTCTTCATAGGAGAGGGGGTCCAGCCCTTGGATCATCGTCGTGGCCCTCCTCTGGACCGGCTCCAACAGGTCCATGCCTTTGTGCTGAGGGCTCCAGAACTGGACAGAATGAAAACGTGACCTGCAGCTCAGTGTCTGATTACATCCTAGCAGGTTGTAGTCCAACCATTTGAGGGTCATACAGCCCTAATCTTTAGAAATCTTTTTCTTTTTTTCCCCCCAAATTCATCAGAAAATAATTTTGCTGTGAAAAACTTCGCATCAGCAAAAAAATTAGCTTTTTTTCCCAAGTGTCTGTTCATAGACATTGCACATGGATAATGTCCTAGTAAACCACATTACCGGTAGGGAAGAGAGTGGTGCCTGGTGGAAAGGGAATCTGGCATTTTTAAGTCTACATAGATGTGCTAACATCAAGAACGTAGATCAGTGGCCTGGCATAGCCACTGGTATTCAAGGTTGAGGCAGCAAGTATTTTAGTCAGCTGAATAATAACCCCAGCAAGACACAGACTGGGCAAAGCTCATAAACTCTTTCATCCTTATGGTCTTTTTATTGCCATGAAATCTGAGGGTGAGTTTTTTTAAAGATACTGCTAACCCAAGAGCTTTGTAGAGCAGAGACTCATGAAGTTGTGCCCCTCCATCCCTCGCTACGTGGTATGGTTTTTGCACTGTGCTGATGAAGTTCCCAACAGCATTTGTGCCGCATAAAATGTATCTGTGGAGAGGAAAACACACCTTGAGGTTCCAACATTCCATCTGCCTGAAGGATTCTCATAAATAATGCAGTGTTTTTGAAAGGACAATTTAAATAGTTTGTCTTAAATTTCCTTAATCTTGAGTGTCATTCTTCTCTGTGCTTCTTGATCATCATAATGAGTTCATTGTATTTTTCACTTTACATCTTGCATCTCAGGATATTCCTTTTTTGCTGTCCAGAGGGTCATTGGTGAAGGGCAGAAGGCTTTCAGGGTTAAGGAAAAAACGTAATTTTAATTTTAGGTATAGGTTCAATTTCAGGCTTCTCAACCATGACTGTGTCCTTTTAATGGGAGTTATATGCACATATCAAAGAAAATAGGTACTTAAATATCTGTTTTGATTGGCTGAATCTCTTTAAATAATTTATATACAACTGTAATCACAATATTTCTTGTCTGATGAGCTTGTATGCTTGATTCAATGATGGGGAAAAAAACCAATAGGCTAAATTGTTGATAGTAACTCCCAGGGAAAATATTCTGTACTAAAGGATTGCTACTATAAGTATTGAAAATCTTGAAATGTTACAAAAATTGAAATTATAAAACCACTGAAGGAAACTATTGCATGTAATCACCATAGTCTTTTTCTCACAGCTTGACTCTATGACAGTTTGATGGGTTTATTGCAGTTGGCATGGATTGCTTTGGCTGAACTAAACGGCAGCTATCTCGGATGCCCTTGATTGTGTTCAGATTAATCAGAGGCTTTTGAAGTGATGGCTTTTGTGTGGTTTTAAAGAATGGCGCGTTTTAAAAACTGATATATCAAGACATTTTAAAATAAAGGGGTTGCAACAAGTCCTGTATTGCCTCAATGAAATCCTACCAGGATCTACTTCTCTCTTCGGTAATAAGGGGGCAAAGATTAGGTTAGTTCTTTCGTTATGACAGTTTGAGTCTTTGCTGTTTTTAAAAAGTGTATACATTGCTTAAAATGACCGTCTTATTCTAATCAAATTAATTCTCAGTCAGATCTGGAGATCCTCAGCACAAAAGTCTGTTATAGTGACTAAACCATGGTTGACTTAGATGAGAGTTACATGGAGACTGGGGCTGGATTTGACAACTCACGAATGATACAGGGAGAATCCATATTATGGAAGAAGTTTAATGCTAAAGTATTTAATAAAATATTTGTTCTTCACTGTTTTGATCAAAGCTTCTACTTATAGAGAGATAGAAAGAAGATAGATAAAGAGAACGTAGGCAGTACATACCCTTTGATAGCTAAAACATAAAGCATCTCAGAAAAAAAGGGGTTCCTCTCAGCGGCTTCTCTTGAGTTAAATTTATTCAATGTCCTTTTTCATTGCCTGGTGGTTGACATATGTAGTCCCTCAGAAAAGAAGGGCAATATAATTAGCCATCGTTTAGATTAATTCCTCTCTATAAATCTATCAGCTTGAACTGCTAATATTTACATGTAATGCACTTAGCATCTGAAGCTTTGCATTATGCATAGTAAATCATGATGGAAAGTTTGTATTACATTGTCTTCTTTCTGCTATAGCAAAATTCCCGAATGCACCTAAAATGTTTCATCTAGTCTAGTTATTAAAATTCTCAGGTGATGTAGCATCATCTCATCGGAAAAACCTCCTCTTCCTCAACGTAGCGTAATAGCTTACTCTGCGACCAGCCTCCTCGATTCTAGTGGAGGTAGGATGAGGATGAGGTGCTACTGTCCACCCAACTGACAGTCACAGAATATCATTAAAATCTTTTTTCTTCTCTTTGTCTGTAGGATTTATTCTGTAGGATGTAGGGCGTAGTGAGAAACTGAATGAGCATGAGAGGTGTCTCACTACTTTTTCCTAAACTTCCCATCTTTCTGGAGTCCCTGTGGTATTATGGCCTATACAACCCACAACCCACTTTCATGTGCTCCCCTCCTACTACCCCTTTGCTACTAATTCATGCACTAGATGTGGAGAAAGTCACGGCCTTGCTTGCTCCTCCTTCAGCCGCTCCTCAGTCCACACGGGGATATCAAGGCTGTAGTGTTTCCTAATCTTTTTCTTATATATCCTTATCTGGGAGTATCTTTGTTGAAGACACGTATCATGGAAGACTGAACTAACACTCCTCTGAGTAGCTGTATTAGCGTAAGTTACAATTTAGTTAAAATTTAAATATGTAATTTTATATAATATACAATTAGATTTCAATCTCTCCCGTGCTCGGATTTTTTTTCCTTTTCTGAAATCCCTCTAATTTGCAAAAAACTTAACCTACAACTGACCTAATCTCTCTGCTCATGTCATTAGAATAATTCCAAATCTCTGAAGATAAGTCAAAATGCAGTGTCCGTTCTAGTGCCGCCAAACACTTCACCAGCTTATCTGTGAGTCCATCTTCCCTGCTACTGAGAATCGCTTCCATTCTCCCTCACTAGAGGTCAGATCAAAGTGAATTTTGCTAATTACTGCTCAGTATCAGAGCTGACAATGGTAAAAATTAAACTGCCAGGCAGAAAAAGAGCAAGACAGAATAAGTAGTGAGCAACCGTCAATGGCAATTATTTCTCGGTTACAGCATCCATTTTATTAAATATAATGGAGAAACCAGGGAAAGTGTTTAAGGGTTCAAAGATGGTAATTACTTTTTTCCTCTCCACCCTCAAGAGATTTGACATGTTTTACCTTCCCTCTTACTTTCCTTTAAATTTTTTCCAGCTCTCAGTGAATCCTTTCTAAAATCTGAGACCATTGATGGGCCCTGTGCTATGTCTTCCTTATGTTTGAAATGAAAGTAGAAAGATTCTCATCTATCATAGAACCATAGAATGTGTTGGGTTGGAAGGGACCTTTAAAGGTCATCTAGTCCAACCCCCAAATACCCCCAACCCCCAGATATAGACATATAGACAAGTGTATATAGGCATAGACAAGTGTACTCTTCGCCGGGTTAAAAACTGGCTGGATGGCCGTGCCCAGAGAATTGTGATTAATGGGGTGAAATCCTCTTGGCGGGCAGTCACCAGTGGTGTCCCTCAGGGCTCAGTTTTGGGGCCAGTTTTGTTTAATATCTTTATCGACGATCTGGATGAAGGGATTGAGTGCACCCTCAGTAAGTTTGCAGATGACACCAAACTAGGTGGGAGTGTTGATCTGCTCGAGGGTAGGAAGGCTCTCCAGAGGGACCTGGACAGGCTGGATCGATGGGCCAAGGCCAACTGTATGAGGTTTAATAAGGCCAAGTGCCGGGTCCTGCATTTCGGTCACAACAACCCCAAGGAACGCTACAGGCTTGGGGAAGAGTGGCTGGAAAGCTGCCCCGCAGAAAAGGACCTGGGGGTGCTGGTGGACGGTCGGTCAGCTGAATATGAGCCAGCAGTGTGCCCAGGTGGCCAAGAGGGCCAATAGCATCCTAGCCTGTATCAGGAATAGCGTGGCCAGCAGGAGCAGGGAAGTGATGGTGCCTCTGTACTGGGCACTGGTGAGGCCTCACCTCGAGTGCTGTGTTCAGTTCTGGGCCCCACTGTACAAGAGGGACATTGAGGTGCTGGAGCGTGTCCAGAGGAGAGCTACCAGGCTGGTGAGGGCTCTGGAGACCAGGGCATCTGAGGAGAGGCTGAGGGAGCTGGGCATGTTTAGCTTGGAGAAGAGGAGGCTGAGGGGAGACCTCATTGCCCTCTACAACTCCCTGAAGGGATGTTGTAGAGAGGTGGGGGTTGGCCTCTTCTCCCTGGTGGATAATGACAGGACCAGAGGAAATGGCCTGAAGCTGCGGCAGGGCAGGTTTAGATTAGATATTAGGAAGAATGACTTTACTGAAAGTGTGGTCAGGCACTGGAACAGCCTGCCCAGGGAGGGGGTTGAGTCACCATCCCTGGAGGTGTTTAAGAAATGTCTAGATGTGGCACTTCAGGGCATGCTCTAGTGGCAGAGTCTGTAGGTTGTTTGGTTGGACTCGATGATCTCAAAGTTCCTTTCCAACCATGAAGATTCTGTGATTCTAATATCATTGGTTGGAGATCATCATCACAACTCTCTTTGCCTCCACTGAGACTCGGCTTTAAAGATGGGTGTTCATGTATAATCAAGTGAGCTGGAATCCCTCCAGGAGGAGGTTTTAGCACCAACCTACTGAAGTGCGGGGTTTGCATCCGTAGTGGAATTTGTAGTGCTGTGACAACAGGCAGACTGAACTAGAAACCAGGGTGTCACCTACTGCAGACGCCTTCCTTTTTAAAGGCAAAATAATCAAATTTTATTCTATAAGACAAATGAGGTATTTACTTCTGTAAATTATAGTAAGGGTAACACAGTAAGGTGTATAAGCATGCAAGCAAGAGTTCTAACAAGGGTTGTATGCAGCCCTCCAGCATGACTTCCATTTGCATCAGTTACATTTCTTGGATTTTTTTCTCAAGGTGTTTTTTTCTCTTGGGTTTTTTCCTCAATTGCAACAATGAGAACTGATTTTTTCTTTTCTTCTCCCTTTTCTTTCTTTTTTTAACAATAACCCCTGAGATTTCTGTGTCATCAGATGACACTGGGAGCAAAGGTCCTAGGCACAAGCTTTCAGTACCCCAGTCTGAAACTACTTATATTTCCTTGGTATTTGGGATAATCCTCACTTAGACGTTGAGAAATCTCACTGTGAGGAATCAAAGAAACAGGAGACGAAAGAGAAGTGCAACCACAAGATAAAGGAAGTTGCTTTTTCATGGATGAATAAGAAATACATACAGGCTTGTATAATATCTCTTCTACAGAATGGAAAGAACACATCTTAATATAGGTTTTTATTTTGTCAGGAGTGAAGAAGGCTTAGTTTACTAGGAAAATAAATGAAATACTCTTTTTTTGTTTATTTACTGTTGAATTCTGGATGATACAAGACTGCTTTTATAGCACTATTTATCATTGTACACTTTTATAATAATTTTTTCGTCTGATTTGAAATCTTCCGGTCTGAGAGATCATCATTACCTTCAGCAGACTGATCCACATTGCCGTGTATCTCAGTGTAGGAGACGTACTTTCTTTCAGTTCAACCTGTTGGATGATTGGCCATTGCCATTGGATGTTGGCCTGCAGCAGTATTTATTTTACCCTCAAACTCATAAGTTATTTGTTTAACAGTAAATTACTGCGTGAAGAAGTTCCAACCAGAACTGCAGCATTTGTACACTTCTTCTAGTATATATATTTAATATGAAAATATGAATTCAACCCCCACTCTTTATTCTGGTTGGTACTTTAACTTTTTAAAATCCCATCAGATCACCTCCTCCAATCTGCCCATAATGTTGCTTCTGTTAGAAGTTTCTCTTGCTTTTCGCTTTCTACCACCTTTCTCCTTTGTATGCTTCTGTAGCTTCTTGCTTGTTTAGATCTGTGTTTAGTCATCTTATCTTTGACACGGAAGTTCGGTCTACTCCCCGTTAGTTCTCTGAGTGCCGGAATGACCATATCAGAGACACAACGTTGTTTCCTTGCACAGCTGGTTCAGGTTCAGCAGAGCTTATGCGGCGCAGACGCGGCATCGCAGGGACGTAAATGCATTGGTCCCAAGACCAGCGTGGCTAGGTTTGGTTCTGACAGCAAGGTACCGAGACTTCTAGCTCCTGCAGGAACAAGCTTGGGTCTTGCCACGTTCATAAAACCCAGTACAGTGCTGTTCATGCTGAAACTTGGCTGGGTTTTGCCTTGTCTCCGTCTTTCCCATTATTTTCTATATTTTCCTATTATTCGGTATATTTCAGCCCTCATCACTAAAAACCACTTTCCTTTCTCCTCTAAGTCCTTGCTGATCTTTTTCATATGTATTTGCTTTGCATCTGAGGTTAACATCTACCCATGTTCATGTTGCATTTGCATTCTGTCAGGGGTTTTCCTATGCTTCTTTCTCTTTTTTCAAACTTTGTCAGGATGGTCTCACCGACATCTCCTTAAGTCAGTATGATGTCTTTGACTATTAGAATGGTAAGCGTCATGGTCAAGAGGACCTAGTCATTTATACTTGTAAAGCACATTCTGACTTCCAGTATTTTATGTTTAATAAAACATATTCTATGTCTATTGCCCTGTCTTTCCCGAAGGAAGGAAAGACTGTAACAGTAAAGCAAAAACACATCAGGCATTCTCTGTAGATTTATACCTACTCCTGAAAGTTGTGTCATGCTTAGAAAACTATTTCTGCTTCTCCTGTATTGTATTTTATTCTTCTTTGTACTCTTTGGCTTTATTTGGAACCAAATGCAAAATTACATCCAACGCAGATCAGCACTTTCAAACTGCAACTCTGCCCCACTACCTTCAGAGTTTCCTTTTTTTCCAACTTGGAAGTGCTGATCTTTTCATGAAATATCCTGTTGTGATTGTGTGTGAGGATTAAATTTACATGCAAACATATGTGCACTTGTCATACTGGATTGACTTACCAAATTGTCTGCAATTCCACCTTTCCTTACAAGAGTCAATCAGCTCAGTAGTTTGATTGCAAGTAAAAAGTGGTGTATTTTTTTCATACAGTATAATAACTTCAGACCTAGAGAACATTTGGTGTGACATTTTATTATGACCGTTCATGCTTCATGAAATCACCAAAGCAGCCCGTATACAGACACAATACAAATTTTCCAACCATGTACCATCTGAATACAACATCCCCGCTCGGTTTCTATGAATTGAGTTGTGCGTAGTGTAATGACCTTTCATTGACTTCATTGCTGGACATATTTACAGTTGTTAGTGGCTTAATTTCACACATTTAGGTTTCAGCATAATCATTATTGTCATGATGATTACAGTAGTTACGGTGATAACGTGGCTCCAGTGTGCCATTGAAAAACTACTCTAAGGATGGCCAAAGTCAGCTACTTCCAACAACCAAAACAATCAGTTCCAGGTTGCTTGTTACAACTTTAAAGATGCTGTCTTCAAACACGTTCTGTATATTTTTATAACCAGCTGAAATTGGCAAGTTTAATAATCCATTGCCAAGGTTATTTAATGAAGAAAAGCGATGTCTTGATGGTTGCCCTTGTTGTGTGTTGTGTTTGCCCATTACCAGCAGCCAGCAGCGTCACACCAGTGAAATGGTAAAAGGAATAACAAGATCTGAATATATTCGGTTCTAATGCTGCAGTAAAGTACAAAGGCATGATCAGATGAACAAATTTGGGGTATCTATATGGCACACAGCCCTAGATCAGAGGCTCTGATTTGCCAGTTTGAAAATAGCTCGGCTTAGCAGGGCCTGAGAGTTATTATGTGATGATTATTGTGTAGCGAACTGGTTAATTCACTTCCTAATTGACAGGTTGTTATATCCACAAAAGCTAATGCCACAATTGGCACTCGAGTTTGCACTAGTGGTAGAAACAGTGAGCGCTGAATGGGGTATACAGACTATGCTGTTGTCTTACCGTCACAAATAGTAGTTCAATGGCAGCAATTATATACGCTGGTGGGAAATTGGGGTAACTTTTTTCTAATGTGAACAATGCAAGGCTCAGGATTTGAGGGCTGTCCATTTGGTGCCTTTCACAGGAACTAAATAGGTTGCAAAAAGAAAAAAAAAATCTATTAGAAGTATGATTTGTCATACTTAATCACCATATGTTTGGGTGTACCGAGTAAATATACTCAGAGTTCTCAAAAGGATAATATCTTTACCTATCTGTATGATCTTTGGACCTTTGCCACTGGTCAAGAGGGCTCCTAAGTATAGAATAATATAGCATATACTTATTGTAGTCACATATATTAATATGTGAAAGAAAAGACTTACTACTTGTACTGCTCTCTCCACATACAGAACATCTTGTATACTGAAATGTGCTGCCAATTTGGGGATCTCTTTTTTATTAAGCAGGGGATTATATCACTGTATCAGTAAGCTTATACAGCACCATTACAGAGTGAATAAACAACACAGATACACAGGAGCGAGATTTTTCATATGCTAGCAATTTTTTTCATTGGTGGACCCTGACAATTTTTATCAAAAACAGAGAGGAGGGGACAGAGAAAGAGAGAGAGAGAGAAATAAATAATGGAAGGAAGGAAGGGAGGGAGGGAGGGAAAGGAAGGAAGAGGAATAAAGAAAGGAAGAAAGGAAGGAAGAAAGGGAAAGAAAGAAAAAGGAAGGAAGGAAGGAAGGAAGAAAGAGAAAGCGAAGGAAGGAAGAGAGAAAGAGAGAAAGAGAGAAAGAGAGAAAGAGAGAAAGAGAGAAAGAGAAAGAGAGAGAGAAAGAGAGAAAGAGAGAAAGAGAGAGAGAGAGAGAGAGAAAGAAAGAAAGAAAGAAAGAAAGAAAGAAAGAAAGAAAGAAAGAAAGAAAGAAAGAAAGAAAGAAAGAAAGAAAGAAAGAAAGAAAGAAAGAAAGAAAGAAAGAAATTCTTTTACATTTAAAATGGCCTCAGGATTCATGTTCTCCCTAAACAACAAGCTGAGTTCTATACTTAGATTTACATTCTTTTCATAGGTTCTTTTTACTACTTTACTTGCCAGATTTATTGCATTATCAGATATTCAGATCTACCCCGAACCAGTAATTACTGATGACTCACGTCTTTATGATGAAAACATACTGCAAGGAGAACAAAGCAAAACATTAATTAGAGATGACTAAGCAGTGAAATTTGATATTTAGTCACTGGTGTTGGATATTTTCAGTGGGTCATGAAATTGTACTAAAATATACAGAAAATACAAAGTAATGCGGATGTGACCTTACTGTGCCTTTTGGTGTTTACCTCTCATCCGAAGGCTAACAGGAACTGGAGTTATGGGTCTTCCAATCTTCTATTCCTTTGCTATTGCAGATATTCTGGGCTACAGTACAGGGCCTAGGAAGCATGCTCTTCCCATGAAATCATTCCTCTCTCTCACAACTGAGCTACTGAGAATGCAGGCTTTTGTAGAAGACTAAGAAGATTGTTGGATCTGAGTTTTATATTTGGTCAGCTCTTGGAAGTGGGTAACTGATGATATATTAAATGCTGTTGATGAACTGGATGGATTCCCATGCACTTCCTTTGAAGACAAGGCATGGTCCTTGTTTAGGCTTATTTTCATGTGCAATCTAAGGAAAACTGTTTCCAACATTTTGTGTCTTAAAATAGGTCTAATAATGATATACCTATTGATTACCACTTGTCAGGTTTGTCGGAGGGAGCAGCAATGAGTTGGAAAATCTAGATTATCTCAACTTTGGCCTGCCTGATTTATATTTTAAGTAAGTCAGAATCAGATGAGAATATTCAAAATGTAGATATACCTCAGTGTTCCTAAATACTGAGGCTTGCAACACTGGTCCAGTCTGAGCACAGATTCTCAATACTCCGTGAAGACTGGAGACATCTGCACACCCCCATGGAGGTGGCTTCAACAGTGCTTCTGGAAGGTCCCCATGCTTTCTGAGCAAAGCAGCTAAGTCAAGCCACGTTCTGAGCCCTCCTGGTCGTCACTTCTCTTTTCCTTCCAATGGGTTGTGAGGGAGGAAAAGGACGGCAGCGGCCATGACAGGTTACTGCTAGCTCACTCCTCTTCTCCCGTTGCCGTCCTCTACTTAGTGGGAACGCATAGAATTGCCCAGCAATTAATGCCTTATGTGCCAGCACTACTCCGGTTTCTTCTTCCCTTGTATCATCCCATGCAACCAACTATGCATCATCCTGGATCCCCCATTTCACATCAGCTCCTCAAGTCCAGTCATTTCTAATTCCAGTATATCAGTGCCCTCAAGCCAGCAGCATTCCACTGACTTCCACTTTCCAACTGCTCCATTCCAGTCTCTAGGTCAGCCCTCTCATTTTTATGTATTTATTTATTTCATGAGAGGCATAGGGAATGCGTTATTTTTCACAGATCTGGGGGAAGTTTTGTTTCATTCAAATATCATTAACTAAGGTGCCAGTTTCTGATGTAGCCTCTTCTGAAAACGTTAGCATCCTTGTTATGCTTGTATTATCGCACAGAGCGATAGGAAGTTCATCCCAGAGGGTGAACAGCTGAATACTAGCGTCAGAGAGGAACGCTACCGAAAAGAGATATTTTTCATCAATTCATAGTTGTTGGATGCAAAAGCTAGGAGACAAGGAAGTTGTGAAATGGTGCTTTGCCGACACCCAGGTAGAAAATAGACCCTTTTAAAAATAAAATAAAAAAGATAAAAAATAAAAAAAAAAAGAAAGACAGCTTCGTTTGTGAAAAGAATTGGATTCTTATTGAAATAAGAATCAACCAGGTTTAAAAAAAAAAATAGCTGTGTTTTTTCTGAGTAGATTAATAGCTGTCTGACAGTACAGTTCTGATATTATGCAGTTTGAGGAGCATGGATGCTGCTTACAGTTAGACTATTAAAAATCAGTTTATTTTGACTGGTAGAGAGGTCAGAGCTGAACAAAGCAAACACTACACTTGTATATTATCTACATTAACTTATTACGACACTTTCTGATGTATAGATTGTCTAGGTATTTCATCTGTATTTCGTGCCCAAAAGGGTAAGTTCAACATCCTATATCTCAATTTGGGAATATCAACAGTATAGAGGAACACCTTTATCTGAATTGTTGCAATGAGAAAGGCGTTTGGAGTTGGAGCCTATGTCTTTAACAGGGATATGGCGAAAATGTTGTAGTTCTCCATTTGCTTCCCCGAAGTCACAAGCTGCTTGCAGAGTTGTACTATAAAACTTTAATACACTAAATCTCCAGCGAGGTACCCCTAGGATGTTCAGAAGGAAAAGAAAGAGTATCCCTGTGAATTTGGGACTGTTACCTCCCGGTAGTACTTTGAATATGGCATTTTCAGCTTTAAGAGTGATCAAACAATATCCCATGGCGATGACCCTCAGTCATCCCACCTTTACATCAGCGGGTGCCCGGGGATGATGGAGTTTCTATTGTACAGTTTTGTCTTTGCTAAATTTTTAAACAATCCCTCAGATCTCGACAGATGCAACCTACAATATTGTTTGCGCAGTGAACACACGAATTGTTGCCCTTTGGCAACCTACTTGCTATTAAATTAATTGTGGCTTTAGGTTTGTTAACCATATGACTTGGCATAAGTAGTAGCAATCTATCCACAAAACTTGAGTAATACAAAAAGCCCACCCCATTCAATACTTTACATTTGAACAAAGAAAAGATCCGTCTGTGCCACCTTCCCGTGTTCCACATAGGTAATTTTTCTGCAAATTTTTTCAGGGATTCAATAAGACATTTAAGCTAATGAGTTTGGGCCTACACAACCACCGAGTGCAAAATAACAGCATCAAATAGGCATATATTCATGTACTGAGGTGAAATCAAATGGGGGAAAAAAACAAACCGAAACAAAACATCCTGCTCCTCAAGGAAAGTGTTGGCTGCTTAAAACATAAAAGGAAAGTGAGCAGTTACCTTGTTAGAATTAAAATACCTTTTAGGAGAGGAAAACATTTTTTGCATGGGATCTCATATTTGACATTTGAATTTCACATGCGTCTTCTCGGTTCTTAATTTTAGTGTAGTTAAAATACATCAGATCTCACAGTACCACTAAATTATATAAACTCTCGTGAAATTATATTGAACGAGAAGTTTAACATTTCATTGGGAAAATTCTGCTAAAGGAAAAAATTAATATGATATTAATTATAAATGTCCCTGCGAATGTTCACAAATATGAGAACTTTTCCTGTCACTGCTTTTGCTACCAACTGTATTAAAGAGAAGCTGTTTTTTCATGTAGATGGCCTTGAGAAAATAGAACTTCATCTAGCGTATTCTGATTTTGAAAGCTTTTTTTATTTTCTGTTCATAGCTTTACATATTTGTAACTCCCAAGAATATTAAGAGGTGGAACTCATTACATATGACCTGTCTTTCAGCGCAACCTGCAGGACTGTCATAACCATGGAATCCAATACCAGTTTCAGGTATTAGTTCCACATGTCTAGTATTTTTACCTCTTCTGGTTGAAGTTCATAAACCATAACCTCATGTGTAATTTAAATCAGTCTTTTCTGGAAGTTCATGAATATGTATTTGATGCAAGGGATAGACCAGAACTCACTCCCAAGATGCTGTTCGGGCTAAGTGGAATCTCCTTAGGAACCGCTTCAAAGATCAATTCCTCTTGTCCATAAAAAATAAGTTTAAATTGTCTTCTATGAGCCTGCTGTTAGCAATTGTACTGTTACATTATGTATGATTCTTTGACTGCTCATTGCTTCAACAAACTGCACAGTGCTCCATTAGCGATTTTCAATTTCATGCTAAGCTTTGCAATTTATTAGTGTTGTTTAGGCTAATGTACTATTATTTTGCATATTTTATATCATATTTCATTTGCTATTCATATGACCTAACAGTTAAGTATTGGGGATCAATAAGCCCTCTAAATGTTTTCATATTCATGTTAGGAAAAAAGAGGGGAATCATGCAGGCAGCCGAATACGTAGTCAATTAGGACGAAGTTAATTTTTTTAGCAATTTTCAGTTTTCCCTCCAGTTTGTCTGCAGTTTCGACAGCAGGTTTCCAAACAATGATGTAATGGCCAGATGCGATTCATGAAAATAATTTGTTTTAGTAATGATCCCCTAACTGTAGATACCTGGACCACGCTCGTGAGGATCCTTTGCCAGTGTGCTCTCTCTCTGTATATAAATACCAAGATTAAATTCAGCTTAAATACCACCCACTTCCAAGAAGCAGGTGCAGTTCCACACTTATTTTGGTTTTGATTTCGTCTTTCCTGAGCTGTGCGCTGTTTCAGAAAGGCAAATATTTAGTATTAGTCTGAGAAAAATGAAATTCTTCTCCCTTGGAATGTTGTATGAACTTAAAACTTTTGTGTGCTCAGTTGCTGTATCTGGTAGAAAAGCACAAAAAAATCAACAAGCATCAATTCCAATTTTCAGATTAATTGACTTTGCACCTTTTGGAGTTCCTTTTCTTAAAATCCCGAGGTTTGGAAAGCAGCAGTGCTAGAAAAATAGACTTTTGAGGGTATTAACAGAGTGGTTTGAAGTGTTCATGGAAAATATGTATGTAAACATATGTCAGAATTGCTAAAACATTCATGCAAGCAAGGAACAAAATGTCAAGTATCTTACTGGTACATTGCAAATAGGGAGCAGGACTGAAATTATGAATGCACCTGAGGACGTGGATCGAGGCACTAACGACTGCTCAGTAAAGACTACAGTAGAATTAGCATTTAGTCATCGATACTTCTCTTATCTTTTTGAACATTTGTCTTTCGTATAAAATTTAGCACATGTGGTCTTTCAGCACAGAACCAAAGATACAAGGAGTTTTTGAAAAGGGAAGATAAGTATTAGTTGACAAAGCACTCGATAACCACACAAGGTTCTATTCCTTTCCATGATTTAGATGTTACATCTCAATCGCTAAAAATTCATCAGGGAATTTTTATTCATATTCAGCAAAGAAAAACATAAAGGCCTAGCTTCAACTGGAAACTTTGCATTTGCCCCATAATTTCATCAGTGGCAAAACCTGTATGTGATTTTTGGATAAAATTTTTAAAATAATGAAAACTGACTTTAGTAGTTTCATGTTTAAAATCTCCACGTTTATAATGGAAATCAAAAATACTTACCTTCAACCTAAGCGAATAGTTTTCCAAAACAAGTTCTGTTCATTGACTTCCAAAAGACATGTTATGAGGGAAACCTTCAGGTGGCCCGAAGGCCGAGGATTTGCAGGATGCAGATTTAGTTGCTTTTTGGAATCGCCAGGTGCCTGGTTCTCCTGCCTGGGACTTTGGGGTCCTTTGTGTCCCCAGCTGCAAGCAACCAACACAGCCAGACGGCACCAGGAGGAAGATCTACACAATCACAAGTACCAAACCCATCTTCACGTAGCTGGTAGGAAATTAGGCCTTTTCCTCAGAACTGCATGTGTCCACAGAGTATTTCTTATGTGGCACTTCATCATAGTCAAATTAAATTGCATCTAATTGTCTCAGGTGAGCCATGTGTACGCACACAGACACAGAGTTATAGAGACAAGGAGGCTGAGGGGAGACCTTCTCGCTCTCTACAACTGCCTGAAAGGAGGGGGTAGCCAGGGAGGGTTGGTCTCTTCTCCCAGGGAACAAGCGATAGGACAAGAGGAAATGGCCTTCACTTGCGCCAGGGTGGTTTAGATTGGATATTAGGAAAAAATTCTTCACCAAAAGGGTTGTCCAGCATTGGAACAGGCTGCCCAGGGAAGTGGTGGAGTCACCATCCCCGGAGGTAGTTAAAAGACGTGTAGACGTGGTGCTGAGGGACGTGGGTTAGTGGTGGACTTGGCAGTGCTGGGTTAATGGCTGGACTCGATGATCTGAAAGGTCCCTTCCAACCTAGATGATTCTGTGATTCTATATATAAGCCCGGTACCTTCAAAGCTGTAATTGGAGAGTTCATTAGTTGTTAATTTATAGGCATTTCATTAGCAGACTTTCCAGCGCCATACGTTTCCTACACTTGTATATGGGAATGCAACAGGCATATGGTGCCATCAGTAGTAAAATCTCTGCCTACTTTCCTTTATATCCCTGTCTTCCCCATTTAGAGCTTCCCCAGTCAGAGTTTCTTGGCGTGCCAGTGGCTTCTTTCTCTGTTAGCATATGGAGAAGAACGAGCTCCTTTCCACATTCCCCTCTGACACAGGCAGCCCTCGTTTTACCCATCTGGATTTGCCGTGATTCCTCATAAACACCCAGCACGTTTCCTTCCCAGGGCCAACGTAGGGAGAGCAGTGATGTATCGCCAAGTGCCAAAACTCCCTCAAGATATCTGATGAGAGCAAAAGATTCCTTCATAAGGGCGGCTTTTTCATGGCGTCGTCTAAACTGGAGATAGTCTGAAGGTGCCAGAAGAGGACAAAGAGAGATTAAGTTCCTATTTACAAAAGGAAATACTTTCTCAAAATCTGTGAATAGCAGCAGCAAGAGCTGCAGCTCTGTCAGACTGCAGAAAGGGTTACAAGTGGTACGGCTACCACAATAATTGTATTTGCAGTAAATTCTTGGTCTAGACAGGGCATAAGTTAAACTTATGTAAATATTTGGAGATTTGTAGAGATGTGGGGTGATTAAAGATCTGCTTCAAAGGATTATTTTGGGGTTTTTGCTTTCTCTTTTGCTGAAAAATATACACGTATGTATAACAGTGGGTCAAGCTCATCTCAACTATTAAAAATGAAAAAGTAAAGCAGGCGTCTGTGCTGGGAGATAAATGGCTGTGGTTCACGGCACTAACAATCTCTGCTGATGCAGCTGGTGGAGATCGTAAACCCCATGATGAAAATACCTCCATATCCATATTATGATGCTCTAAAGCACTGCAGGCACAGATGGCAGAACTTGTAAGTTCTCTCAGAAACATAGTTATGGTTCACAACATTTTCAGATTCTTCTGAAAGAGCAAGTATAGCTTGTAAGCCCTGAGGAGAAGTTGATGGCACTTACAAACTATGCCAGCTCAGGTGGCAGACCTCGTAGACATCGGGAGAAAAAAATAACTGTGATTCACAATGCCTGTCAGCGAAGCGCTAGCGTTTGCAAGCCCTGATGACGCAGTCAGCAAAGCAGAGTTTTGGCATGTTTATTTCAGGACGGCGTCTGAAAAAAAGGGAGGGAAAAAAAAAAACCCAAACCACCATGCGGTAAAGTGCCTTACGCTTCTGGTTAGCCATCTCAGGTAGATAAAAGACTAAATCAGTCTTCCCAGAACTTCACCTATCAGTCCTAGGCACTCTCGTCAGTTCTTCTTGTACCTTTAACAACACATTCAATACAAAACTGTACAGAAGAGTTTCATTATGTTATGCAAAATGGCAAGTTACATAAGACGTAACTTGCTTATGAGCAAGCACCCTGTAATTAAGTGTTCTCCTCTAAATACCTTGTTTCGAGAGAAATACAGGGATATCTGGGTACCTTTGGAAAAAAAAGTCCATATCAAGGGCCATTCATTTCTTTGAGAATTCACTCGGAAACCTTCCATTGACTTCATTGTGACTCGAATAGGGTCTGTAATGAGACGACCTATGAATTTAAGAACCCTTAGTTTTTCTGTCTTCCGCGTAGCCGTTTCATCTTTGGAAACAGTTCTATAATCATTCCTTTTTTAATTATTGAGGCAATATTTTGATCTGAAGAGATATTTAAAACTGTAGTGATTAGGATAAGTAATTGAGTCACCAGTAATTGCTGGTTTGTAGAGCAAGTTCGGAAGACTACCGAAGACAGAAATGAGCAAAAAACGATTGGAAAATCAGGGGAAAGCCTCTGAGACGTGCAGTATTGCTCTGTCAACCAGGCTTTACTGCTTGAGTGTTACCCAAGAGCAGATGCCTACCAGTTGGAAGCACTGAGGCAGGAGCTGTTGTGTGCGATGTGAGAAGAGTCATTTTGATAATTTGGTGTTCTTGAGTACCCAGAGAGATGTGAAAATTAAGTGGCTGTGACTTAACAAGTGTGAGATTGTGATTTGCCATGCTAAAAGGAATGTATGTACGTTTTAGTGAGCCTATTTGCAATATATACATAGCACATTTTATGTGTTTCTATTCTTATTTAAAATACACACAAATGCCAGTATGAACCAGTCTTACTGAGCATTGTCCTTCAACTAAGAGGGGTACCCAAGCAGATATTATGAAATTTTTTCTGGTTTTCTTTTGTGTTTGAAGAACAACATCTGAGTGATCCAAATCCTTTCTTGTAGCTAAAAGCAGACGGAAAATAATACAACCAATGTAGATCACTTTTTAAAGAAGTTAAACAACCAGGATGGTTACTTGTCTCAATTATTTAACATTGAAAAATAAAAACAAAACAAAACACCTTCCTTCCCCCCCCTCCCCCTCCCAGCAAATAAATAAATAAGATTTTAAAAAATACGTTCTCTGGGGTTGGGAAAGACTAAAGCAGTAAAAAGTAGGCCATAATTAATGCTGACAAGTACTGACACAATACCAAAAGGAATTATTTAACAGTTCAAAACTAGTTTCTAAACTTCAAATACCATCCTGTTGTCAGGCAAATCGAAAAATTTGAAAGATGAATGTGAAAACCTTCCCAGCCATGTAGAAAAAAATTTCTTTTCAAATTTCTAAGAGATGTTATTTTCTATCTTAGGTGGAAGTGTAATTTTTCTTTTGTCTCAGCACTGACCCAACCATCGTTATTATTATACAGTTTACCTGTTATTAGAAAAATATCATGAACGTTAGGATGTATTTTATCGTTCCATCTTCAGTTTCGCTGACTTATTTACAAAAATTTAAGTGATAAGGTGTCGGAATACGTGGCAGATACAACCTTCCATATTTACATTCTGGGGATAAAATTCTGTTGACAGGTACGGCTGTATGGAGCACATACTGGTCTTCATTTGTGTAGGATCACCTCCTTTCCCCTTCTTCCGATGGAAATCTATTCATAGAGTCAGTCTGGACCTAAAAGCAGTGCCTTTGGGGGCTTTAAGGAAAGATGTTCAGAGGACCAGTATCCGATTTTTGTATAATATAGCCAAAACCAAGTCTGAAGTAGGTTTCTTAGTCCTTCTCTGTGTGCCTCTCAAACTCAAATGCAGCACAGGACGTACCGAAACAGGTTTGGAAGAAATCAGCTGGGAGAGATAGAGAGTTTAATCTCTGCTGTTACTTTAACTAATAATATGTAACCTGAACGAAGTGCTAGCAGACTAAATGCATTTAAGTGTTTGTCCTGTGCACGTACTGCCGGTTTTGCTGACAGATCAATATGACTTTTCATTCATTTTTCTGAAAGGTGCTTTGATGCTTTTATTTCTGCTCTCCAATAAAATTTCTTCATATATTCTTCTCATATAAATCTGTAATATTATTAAGAGCTAGAGGAAAATAAAAAGCTGGTTTAATTCCTCTCACCTCAGTAAAATATCTTCACACACTGTTTTCATATGAATGTGCCATTTTATTAAGGTCCAAGGAAAAAAAATAAATAAAATCTACTATTATTTCCCAAGGCAATGTTCAGGATTTCATGAAAATTCAATCGAGATACTACGTAGTACTTCTCAAGTATAGCTCAAATACTAATTAATATATTTCTCCAAAAGCTGAGTGAGCATATTGAGTAAATATTATTGTCTTTTTCTCATGTATGTGGAAATTGAGGTGCAACAAGGTTAAATGGCATGCGTAATATACGGGCAAAACATTTAAGTCAAATTGTTGCACCGTATTTCCAAACATTCTTTTGATGCTCCAGAGGAAATATTTGTAAATGGAAATGCCTCTTGTTACTGAGTCCTCTTCCTGTGATAGTCACTACCCTCAACTCTGAAAGATCTCCAGGGGAAAAGATTAATTAGGTTTCAATTATGCTACAGAAAAATGTACTTTACGTACTTACAATCTGAAAAGCATTGTGGTGTTTCTCTAATGTGTTTAAAAATTCAAAAATATTTTTAAAAGCCACTTAAAAAGTCAAGCCAAACTCAGGCTAATGGAACATGGTGTCGTCCTTGAAAGTGATGTATTCTCTGTTCTTCCGGGCTTTGCTGTATTACATTACACAGATATTGTGTGAATTCTCTCTGAATCATTAGTGAATTTTTTCTAGGAGATTAATCAAATGAGTGGATGGATGTAAAGGATTATTTCTCCAGCTTTGCACGGCTTTTGAACAGAAACAAACTTCCAAACCTGAAATGTTAGGAAAGAACCCCCAATTATTTTTGGTTCTATATACAAAAGTTCTTCTTTGTCTCAACATTTTATTAGCATTTTCTCACAAACATCTGATATTCAAACTTCTAGACATTTCAAATGTATATTGTTAGCTAACACAATATAATTTTATGACATTAAGGTGACGTTACAGAAAGATTTTTTAGTTTTTTTATGGTGAGGTTTCAGTTTATTGGTATTTTTTTTTTAAAAAATAAGTGTTTGGAAATTATTTTGAAATGCCTTCTCTTAAGTCTTCTCTTAAGTAAAACCACGTGTGAAACATAAGCAAACAGAATTTTTTTTAAAGATTAGCTTAAAGAAAAGTTGACTATTCTAGTTGAGTAGTACAGCATTGTGATTACATTTGTGTGCAGATTTATTCTATTTATCACGGAAGAATGCACCCAGAGGTTACAAGACTGACTGAGCATCTGTATTTTAATCTGGTCTTTTTCAAACTTCTGCACCGGGCCTGGCTGATCTGTGTATAAAACTATTTATCTCCAAAAACTCATCGTTCCCAACAAACCCCCCTTTATTTATCTGTTGTTGTTGCTGCTTGAAGCTTTTCTCCTTCAACGATTTTGTATCTGTATTATTCACCTTACCCAAGGGCTCGCATCAAGCTTTTCCTGTTCATCTGATAGGCCTGACGTTATTGGAATCTTAAATTATTGTTCAAGTGACAGTGCGAAAGTTCAAAACCTTTCAATCTCTTAGAGAGGTCAACACACTGGTATGGAAAACCAGTGCATAGACATTGAGTGGTTTTGATTTGTTTTAAGTAGCTCTCTAATCTCTGCAGATAATGAGTGTGCATTTGTCACAGAGATTTGTTTCCAGCCTAGATCACAAGATGTTAGACAAGAATTTTGTTCTGTCGTAAACAAGAGAAAGACATTTATTATGCCTTTATTAAATCATAAGCTTGTTTACTTTAATAGTCAGCAGTAAAAGTCTGGTTCGTTTCCAAGGAGTACAAAATCGTAGATAGAGCAACTCTAATCATTAATAGAAACAAAACATTCCCTTTTTTAAAGAAGGCTGTTTTAAATTTCGTTATCCCTCATATAACCTCATCCCAAAAGGGGCTGAGTAATCTAAAGGCCAACTGAAAGATGTAAGTAAAAGGTTACAAGGAATAGTTGTATGAAACAAACACTCCCCAAAAGAGAGGCAGGTTGCTGTGGACATTTGGGACCTTTTGGTTATGCAGGTCATTACCTGGAGCTCCAGTATAGAGCTCAACAGATTTAAATGGAGCTTTACGAAGGCTAAGATCTTAAAAAAATGAGGTACACCAAATCTTCTGGAATTAATAATGCTGCAGAATGTTCAGTTAAAAACATTTTACCGGTGGCAGCACTGAAGACTCATTGCGGCTCTTCCAGTTTTACAAATATATGAGAGAGTGGAGGGGAATGGAATGGAATGGAATGGAATGGAATACTTGGAAGGTATCTACAACAATCATCTTGTCCAACTGCTTGGCCACTTGAGGCATATGTAAAGTACATTCATTTGCATTTTTTCACAAAAATGCCCGCCACCCTCCCCAGTAAAAATTCCAACTAAGATTGATGCTACTCTTAACAGTACTGGGCAGCTCTGTGTCCTTAGCACAGAGGACTATTTATTTTTATTACAGCAATTTGGAAATTTCCTATCAATTGCTAGGAGAGCTCACCTTTGTATTCTTAGAGTCGTAGAATCACAGCGTTGGAAGGGACCTCTGGAGATCATCTAGTCCAACCCCCCTGCCAGAGCAGGGTCACCCAGAGCAGGTTGGACAGGAACGCGTCCGGGTGGGTTTGGAATGTCTCCAGAGATGGAGACTCCACCACCTCTCTGGGCAGTCTGTGCCAGGGCTCTGCCACCCTCAAAGGAAAGAAGTTCCTCCTCATGTTTAGGTGGAACTTCCTATGCTCAAATTTGTGCCCATTACCTCTTGTCCTATCCCTGGGCACCACTGAAAAGAGCCTGGCCCCATCCTCCTGACACCCACCCTTTAAGTATTTATAAATGTTGATAAGGTCCCCCCTCAGTCGTCTTTTTTCCAGACTGAAGAGACCCAAATCCCTCAGCCTTTCTTCATAAGAGAGGTGTTCCAGTCCCCTCATCATCTTGGTAGCTCTCTGCTGCTCCCTCTCTAGCAGTTCCCTGTCCCTCTAAGCTCTGTAACACTTCACCCTGCAGGAAATGTAGTTGACCCCTTCTGCCCCCATCACCCTGACCGTAAAGTCCATTGCTGCCAGAATGCCTGCCAAATGACAGATGCCCAAATTGCATGGTGGCTGGTTCACTCTTTTAACCTCTGGAAAGTTTTCCGGATCTTCTGTAGAATTTTAGAATTGATGAATCCTGCACAAAATTCAGAGTTGTTGTTCAGCCTGGAGAAGAGAAGGCTCCGGGGAGACCTCAGAGCCAATTCCAGTCCCTAAAGGGGCTCCAGGAGAGATGGGGAGGGACTCTGGATCAGGGAGGGGAGCCATAGGACAAGGGGGAATGGTTTTAAACAGAAAGAAGGGAGATTTTTATTAGATATTAGGAAGAAATTCTTGGCTGTGAGGGTGGTGAGCCCCTGGCCCAGGTTGCCCAGAGAAGCTGTGGCTGCCCCATCCCTGGAGGGGTTCAAGGCCAGGCTGGATGGGGCTTGGAGCAACCTGGTCTGGTGGAAGGTGTCCCTGCCCAGGGCAGGGGGTAGGGACTAGGTGATCTTTAAGGTCCCTTCCAAACCAAACCATTCTGTGATTCTATGATAAAAAGCATTCTTTTATGCAGTTAAATTCCGTGCCTGGAATACAGTTTTTACAGATCAGCTGCATGCACTCCTGTACGTGGTCAGCATTGGTGGCCAGCATGTTCTGCCTCCCCGCGCCGGCGGAGTTCCCCACCTACTTCTCCTGAAAAAGCCAGGAACTGAGATCCAGTCCTGCCTTTTGTTATTTAGAGTCAGGGAGAACAAAACAACACCAATTTTTATCTTAAAGCCATCGTGTCTATACTTACTATGCCCTCTCCCTTCCAAATGACCAGTTCCCTTTTCTTATCATCCAGGATTTTATTATCGTCTAAGGCCACTTAAGGCACTTGTACAAGTGAACCAGAGGAATGTCATTCAATTTATACAGTAAGATAAAGGCCTGACAACAGGATAGGAAGTATTGCAAGTCTATTTATATACAATTATTGTACATTTATTACCTATTACTACAAGGAATTTTAAAAATTAACTCGTAGCTGTGAATTTAAATATTTTTTTTTTAATCCTTGAAGCTCTTAAGTAAAATCGTGGAAAAGTTTTGCTCGTGTTTTAGCCAGAAAACATTCAAGGAAGTTGCTTTGTAGTGTCTGTCTATTTTTGCATTGCTTTAAGGCCAGAAGAAAGGTTCATGTCTCTGTAATTTAGACTTTATGCCAAAGTTTTTGGAATCGCACATTGGAATTGAGCCCACAGAATGGTATATATTTTGTGGAAACGGGACAGCTCAGAAACTACAGATCAAAGGAAGATGTTCTTCCTTGTCTTAAATATGAACCTGCCGTTTGGAAATTGAAAATGAAAAAGAGGGAAAGAGAATTCTGGGGATGAGCTGAGCTGTATCAGGTTATCGTTACAATATTTGTAATACATTGTTCAGGTCAGTGGAATCCTCTCCCATTGCAAAAAAACATTCCTCAAAGCCAAATGTCGTAAAAATTCCATGGAAAAGGAAGGCAGGTGTTCAGTCCATCTGCTTTAGGTATCCAATTTAAGGTGTGTGTGTGTCAGTTCGGCTCCCAAAGCGCTCTCCGTAGTCGGTGGAGAGGGAGAGGCTGCTGGAGGAGCGGATTCAAGCGTTGATGCTCTCGGCTGTACGGTGGCACAGCCTGTCTCTTCCCACCGGCTGCCTGCAGAACTTGGCTCCCGACTTAGAAACCTAAAGTTAAATGCATAAATTAGACGTTATGAATGCCAAAAAGAGTACTTTGTGACTTAGTTCATATCCGTGTTGTGTATATATATGTCTTAGCCTTTTACTTGTGCCTGACATAAAGGTAACCGTGGCAATTTGGAGTTCATTTTGTCATTAATGTTTCGTGCATAGAAAGGCGCATGCCATTATAGAGCATTTTCTGAATACTAAGTACTTTTATATATGGTGCCTTTCTACTGTGCCGACAAAATAAGAAGCAAACCAAAAATCACTGAGCTACAGTTGATATTTAATAACACAGAAAGAGGAAATACACATATTTTTAAAGGGTCTAGTAGAGTTAATAGGAGTTTCTTTAACAGATTGCTTTACCCAGCAAGTTATTTTGTTCCAGAGCATACTGGCAAATTATACTGAACCATCTGATAGGAAAATTTTCATTTAAATGTTCCAAGGATAAAATTGTCACATTTTTCTAGGGAAATTTTTTGTCAAAAGTACTGTATTACAGTCCTGGTTGGTCTTTATTTGCTTAGAGCATCGTATAGATTATTTTAGTGTTGGAAATCTTTTTAAATACTCTTAGGAATAGATTTTAAAACCGCAGCGTGTGCTTCTGCCCCTCTGTTACCCAGGCTGCGTGACATCAGGGACACCACCTTGATAAATTACTGGTGGCGTGATGATTATGGAAATGGTCATTGACTCATCGGCAGTCACAATTTATTTCAAATCAATGTCCAGAGTCTGCAGCGTGAATCAAAGTTTTAGCAAAAGCTCTTTGGTGTGGCAGCGCTCTTCCGAGAAAACTTCTTCTGAAGAGCATTTCGGCCTTGTTGGGCATGAATGGAAGCATTGAAAGACCACATGGCCTGAGGCAGTCCAGAGTAGTTAGAAAACTGCTGGGCTACCACATACTCCTGGGAAAACTATTGGCAAAACACATTAATTTAAAAACCAGCAGATGTGCCAAATGCAAAATCTCTCTCTGGACACAGAGAATACCTTTTCGTTATTTTTTTTTTTCCTATCCAGTTGGCAATAAATGATAGTGTATGAATCTAATTTGCTATTAAATTGCAAGTAAATTGTTGCCGAATCATGACATAATGGTCTTTTACATCTCTCAAACAATTTCTGTAGAAGGAAATATAATTTGTACATTTTTGCAGAGACAATGTACTGTTTCATTATTTCTTTCCAACACATTTAATAATTGTAGTAATTTTAGGTGAGTGAAGCCCAAGTAAATGACTCCCAGTGGTATTATTGCTTACTATTTTTCTAATTTCTAGTTCTTTACCATTTTCAAAGGATTATCTACATATGAAACAATGCATAAATTCCCCATGTAAAGATGTTCTTTTAAATGGGGAGGGAAGGGGGACTTAAGGCCTCATTTTCTTCTTATTTGTCACTTGAATTCATCTGCTCTGGACCCTCTCTGGCTGATCTTCAGAATTAGCCATGGAGAAAAGTAATTTTTTATTTTGTTTGGTTGGACTCGATGATCTCAAAGGTCCTTTCCAACCATGAAGATTCTATGATTCACTACGAAGTTATCTATGATTCACTTTAACAGGTATCAAAATTCCTTTCACTTTAGCAGTTTGTACTAATAAAAAAATACAAAAGATGTCCAGAAAATGCACAAGAGAGAAGGTTGCTACTCCGCTAGGAACTTCTCCAGCTGGGCAGCAAGACATGACATCTTTCCTGTATGTTTACCATAAGATAGATATGGCAGACAACAGATGGGCAAAAGAAAGAACTAATTAAGAGAAACATATATATAATGGAATCAAGTGGCAAAGAAATATTAAAAATTGTCATAATTCTGTGAGTGGAAATATGAATAGGTAATAGCTTTCCTGAATGTCAGTCTTATTCACAAGCAACTTCCCAGTCATATGATTTGTGTTTATTATAAACAAGAAATATTTTCAATGATTTATTAAAATTTTGCTTAATAATACTAGGTACTTCAAACTTATTACAAATAAAAAAAAATAAAATTTTCTTTATTACAAATTTTTTAAATACAAAGGAAGAAGAAATATAATCAAGCAGATGCTATTTCCTTAGAGCAAAGAGCTCTAAGGAGCTTACCCATCCTCTTTCCCCACAAAATATTGCTGTTTTGTCTTAAGTAATGAACTTTCTTTTCATACATAGCTTCAGTTTTGGTCTGTATAACTAACATTTTTACACAGATTATAGGAAAATTTTGGAATTATGGCTTCCTTATTTGAATAACATGAATATATATATGAAATATGAATTTGTCTTCAAATTCCCCGAAATATAAATAAAGTACAAATTTTAACTGAAATACCCTGTTTGGAAATCTTCTAGGGGTGTAGCCTGTTTCTAAAATGCTCAGTGTAATCTTTCAGTGTAGTTAGAGGGCTGGAACATCAGGATAAATCAAGGGGGAAAGGTAGATTCTGTTCTTCATGGAGGCTCTCACCTCTTTTTGAACCCTCCTTTGGCTCCGTGGCGAACCTGCTGTCTGACAGCGGGGGAGAAAGGCAGCAAAACGGTTCATTGTAGTGTTCAGCAATATAAACAGTCCTACGCTATCTGGGTCGTTATATTGGTCAGAGAAAATCTATACTCATCAAAAATTATATATATTCCGTTCCAAGTTTTGCCTCTTTGGAGGTTTCTGAGATCATGTGAGAACAAATCTGAGAACAGACCATGGAGTGAAAACTTCTGTTTGGCTTTGGGTTTTTTTGTCTGAAACTCAATTATATGTGTCTCTTTTTTCTGTGGAGGAACCCAAAATACCAGTACGCTGAGAAAAAAAACAGCTGTTGAATAAAGATTTGCTAGCACAAGTTGAAATCAGGGAAAAGTGATGCTAATCAGAAAGGAAAATGCTTTAAGAGTTAGATAAAATCCCTATTCATTTCAAGGTCTAATTGGACTATTACTACACCGAAATAATGAGATTCTTATGGATCTCAAAATGGTTCCTTTGCCTTCCAGCTTGCTAGACAATGTCTCTCCTGCATCTGGATGAAGAACTGGCCATTTTGAGCCACACGTCTATTATCCTTGAGTTGGATTACTTAAACTCACTGTATCAGAAGCTTAGTGTACAGTCATAGGCAGATACAGAAGGTATTTGAGCACTTTCTCCATTGCATCTGCGCACATAAAGCCCATGCTTATGTCCTCTACTGGCTTTCAGTAAGCTTCCGATGCCAGGCTTTGATCTTCAAAGTAATCTTCAAAGCAATTAATGGATTAATTCTCAGCTAAATTATGAGAATTAATTTTGATGTACATAACCCCATTCTTGTTGCTCTCCTGTAAAACAAAACAGATTATTAAAACCAAAGTGAGAATAAAGGGTCGACAATCAAGGGGATCTGTCTGTAGAAAGAGCAAAAATCTGGGTAACAGAAGATGTGTCTAGAGCTTTATGAACGTTTTCTTTGAAAAGACATTTCCATCATAAACACAGTGGTGATATCATGACAGCTCTTTTCACCTAATAAATCCCTGCCAAAAAGAAAAGAAAGGAAAATAAGAAGTCTTTAAGGGACTGGAGGAAATTGTGGAGGCTCTTTGCAATCCACTTGGGACTTGGTTGTCACTATTCATTTCATGTAGAAGGAACTCAAATATTTCAGTAAGGGTAGCTGTCTTTAAAAGAGATGACTTACTGATTTTATCACTACTATAGTATGAGTCACAATAAATATTGACTGAGACTTAAATTACAATCCATTATTCTTCCATGAAAGGGGAAAATGTTAATTAGATATTATGAAGAGCATGTCCTTTACAAAGTGCACAATAATAGTTTTTTCCCAAAGCAAAAAGTATGTATAATCATTCCGTTGGATGTATCTCTTTTAATTTGCATATGCCTTTCTCAGGGCTGATAGTGTATTATTTACCGGCATTAAAAAAGAAAGGCAAGAGAAGGAAGAAGGGGAAGAAGAAAGTTCTTCATCACAGGAGGAGGACACAAAAATTTGGCTACTGCCACAGTGTCTCTGGCTTCATAAACACAGCCAGCAAAAGAAACAAAGAACCTTGCAATCTTCTTGTAAATATGACTACTGCAACTCAAAAATAGAATTTTAGGAGGGAAGACTCCACAGAAATAGGCGACTTACCAGAAGGGTTTTACTTTCTTACTCTGTGCTGTTGATCTCCTAGACAAGTAGTGCCCAACCTTTGCTTGGAGTCAGAATCCTGTCCTCTGTCATTGCGTGGACTGGTGCACACATCTTATAAGACAGGTACGCGGTGAATGTGCATTTTGCCACATAATGAGAAATTAAATGTAAGATGGATGTGAAAAACACATGGCGCTCTCATTGCCCACCATTAAAAGACCTCAGGAAGGAGGATGCCCAAGAATGGACTGTGGAGCAGACTCTTCTAGCATGTCGAATGCAGACAGTGGCACGGCACTTCTCTCCTACGGAGTGTGTTCCAGTGTTTCGAGTGAGCCAAAGAGGTGAATTGGTTGAAAAATGATCATTTTTGTTAATTAAATATGCCTTTTTAAGTCTTGCTAGAGACCTTTTCTTGACCTGGATGAAATGTGAATCAGGTCTTGAAAAATGAATTTCACCTGGAAGTAGCCGGTGGTTTCCTGCATTCTGGCCAGTCTCCAGCAAGCTGCTCAGAAATCAAGCAGCTGCTCTTTATTAGTGTGTTCAGTCTGGTATTCCAACTAGACCCAGAAAAAACTTTTCAGTCGTGCAGTCCAGAGGTAATCATAGATAGAAGATTCAAGCAAAGAGTATACAGAGATTTTTAGACATAATATCATTATTATATACATAAGAAGAAAAGTATTCTTATTCTTGCAAACCAAGTGTGCAAAGGCAGTGAAAACTAAAGGAGACCATGAGGCTACAGTCTTCTTTGAGTCTTTCTATTGTAGTGTTTTTGTTGAGACCAGGATGTGTGCTTTTGAACTAAATCTCCTGATCCGCTCGCTGCTCAGATTTGGTTCCTGCTCAGTAGCTATTCACAATGCCTGGAACGGATTAAAAGTAAGCTAGAAGGTGAACTAAAGTACGCCTGAGGCACCCTCACTGCAATGGACATTCAGCCCATGGGCCCGGTCTACAGCCAGTCCTGAGAACTGCCTCTTCCATGAAATGCCTGATGCATTAGGACCCGAGCACCAACAGTTGGACTTTGCGGTTTTCCTTCTGTTGGGCTGTTTCAGTTGCTGATGACACACATAAGGAATACCCCCTTAATACATACGGCTGGAGGTTCCCTTGGCTGCTAGGAAGCACCTAGAGCGCAACCTCTGCTTCCCGGGATCAAGTTTCTGCCACGTGGCACTCATCCATCACACAGTCCAAAACCAGCATCAGGAAGGATGTCTAGAAGAGAAGAGGGTGTGGGTCAAGCAACGCACAGAATGTTCCACACGAGTATGGAGCATGATGTTCCCTATCCGAGGTAAAGGGTCATTTTGTAGAATTGAGTAAAACTTGGGTAAAATGTTTGATCCCATTTGCTATAAGCCTAAAGCGTGGCACATAAAGCAGAATTTCTTTCTTTTTTGTTTAATCCAGAGGTTTTCACCCACACTGCGTTCTGCTGCCACCTGTGAATCCTGAAGCTATCACAGAAATGAAATCATCTGTGCAACGTAACAATGTCTGATCAATTATCACAATGGGAGTGAAAAACCTTCCACTGACTTTGGAGTCTTTGCAATGTCACTTGCATTGCTCCTCTGCCAATAGAAACAGAAGAACTGAAGCAATAAAGGAATTAAATCAAAAAGGAGAGCTGAAGTGCTGAACGCGCACCCAGAAATCCAAAGAGTAGTGTCTGCTACTTATAATATACACTATGTCTCTTAGCAATTGCCACCAGCAATAGATTGGATATATTTAAGCATATCATATGTTACATGATAACAATTTATTAGTAGCGTGTTTAGACTTTTAAAATATATAGATGTACTGCATTTTTCTCGTGCAAATTCTATAACATCCCAAAGCAGTGACCAACTAAATAAATGCTAGGTAGCTAGAGATAGAAGGGAATTTAAGAATGCTATAGAGGTTTACAAACCTTGATATTTCTCAGAGAATTCCATTTGGCAAAAAAGTAAAGAACTGATGCGATTGGAAAGGCGGTACAGTATACATACCTTAAAACTCCACGCGATAATTCTCAAATGAGATATTATAGCGCGTGTTTATGTGTAAAAAAAGGAAACAGCCACCAGAAGCCCTGCTGTCGCATACTCCCCTCAGCGGACATTGCTTGTTACGTAGGTATTTTCGGGTCCTTGCGTGGGTTTGCAGCCGATAGAGCTCTCTGAACTTCACCTGGTTGTTCCTGAGCACTCATCCAGGGCCAGCGTTCAGCCTAGCCCCGTCACCCACTTAGCGGCATGATTAGCAGCAACAACAGCCAGTCTCGAATTTCAAGGGTAATAAACAGCAACTCAAACTCCCACGCAGAAAATTGGGAAAATTAAAATAGTCTTTCTGTTGCTCAGTCCGCTAATTTTCTCTCCTCGCAAATATGAATCAGATGGCTTAGCCAAGAGCGCTTTATTGGAAGGAGAAACAAAAAGAACAGCAGGGAAAGGCTGCAACATACAATATCTAATTACTCCATCCCCACCATGGAACCGTAACTGTTTTCTCTCCTCTTTGGTGTCTTGGTGCAGCAAGTGCTAGGCCAGCTGGCCGCTTCCCACCTCCTGCAGTAAAACTGCACTCACAGTTTGCAATACTCAAGTTTCATGGCTTGGTCCCTTATCCAGCTGGGTAGCGAGACCTCATCCAAGATGCTGATGAACCTGCTAGCCACGCTGTTTTAGCTTGCTAACAGATTCTGTTAATTCCTTTTCGCTCTTTAGGAAAAAAAAAAAAAAGAAAGAAAGAAAATAAGCATAAGGATCAACACACATTCCCGACCACTCACTGGCAGGGGACTTCCTGAACAGACTCCCCTGTCCATCCTTTTCGCCACGTCTTTTGCCTTCCAAGCTTGCAAACTGCTCACGGGCACACCAAGGCTCAGTTCTTCAAGACATTTACACGCTGTTACAAGATGCTCGCAAGATGAAAAGAGCTGGTTTCATTGTTCTGCCTAAAAAAAAACAAAACAAAAAGGTGGTTGAAATACGCTATTCAGTTTACATTAGAATAGTAAATCTATGTATGTCAAGCTTTATGGTTTTTCTGCTCATCAAAACTTATTTCCAGTCTATAGAACCAAATAACAATCCATGTTGGCTGCTCAAATATGAATATTAAACCACGTGAAAGAATCATTAGACTGAAATCTTAACAGCCTAAACCGGATTCCTCGTGTTTTGAAAGGAGGAAAGTATGTGCCAAATTCCAGTAGCAAGTGTTGTCCCTTTCACAAAACGTTCGCAGCAAATCTAGCAACCTGTTCAGAGGACACCTGAATGAAGAGGAAGCAATATTTGCTGTCACGTCATGGTGTAGCGGAGCCTTTCCTGGTTCCATACCATTTTAAACTTGCAGACTCATACGGCCTTCTATTTATTATTTTTTTTTCAAGAGGGTGCTCGTATGCGTAATTAGCAGTATACTTTGCTCAAGACGCAAGGTTTGAACAACCACCTATAGTATATTAAAAGGTCTTTTAAGCAAAGTGACTTTCCAAAACAACAATTCTTCTTGTGACTATTAAACTACAGTCTCCTAGTTTCGGTTCACTGTTTAAAAGGCAATGTCTGTGATTGATTTGGGCATGATGCCATTGCTTAATTTACTTTGGCTTGATTTTTTTTTTTCCCCCCCACCCTTCTTCTGGCTGTTCTAGCAAAAGAAAGTATTTAACGCAGCAGTTACCCCTTCGGAAGGGAAAGATAAACTGAATCCTCAGGAACGCTTTTTTTCGTCCGCTTTAGGAAGTCTGGCACGACTCTACTGCGTTTCTTGAGAACCAGCAATTCAATGGCAAATACAACCAAGGGATCTGCAGTAGCGGGAGGGTCATGAAACCCATTGGATTGTAAAGGGATATTCGGATAACGTGGTTTACAGGATGATAACTGTATTCATTTAGCTTGTTAGCATTTTAGCATTTTATCTGGTTTCTAAGCTTTTTTAAGGTTTTTAGTATTTTATAATGTTTGCAGGTACAAGGGTCCTACAAATTGTCATGTGAAATTCATAATATAATGATTTCTGTGATGCAGCAATGCCTTCTAGGTCTTTTTATCAGAAGATTTTAGTTAGATTTTTTACAAAGGAGCCTTTTTGTTTTCACATAATTTTCAGGCTGTCATGCTAGACATTATGTATGTATGAGCGTCTTTGCTTTTCAGCTGACTTCAGAGATTTCAATAACATTTGGGGATTCGTGTGCCTGTGACTTACTCTATAAAATATATACGCTTAGATACAAACAAAACATATTTTGAACAGCGTTATTAATATTCACTTGCCCTTAGTTGAATACTTAAAGTTTTTAAAAATTGATGAACAGCTCATTTAAAAGATTGTGAGATAAAGTACCTACTAAATACATCACAAATATCATTGTTGCCATTTGTGATTGTCAGATTTGAATGTGCCAGTGCAAAAAGCACTTGATAATGTACCACATTTTTTTCAGGGGAGGTTGTAAACAAAACCTCGCTAATACTATTGTGATCATATGTGTCAAATAAAACCTCTTCCACCCTCCAAGAATAATAGTTTAATAGTCTTTAGAGCCATGTAATTTTGTCCAGAGCTATTAGTGGCACTTTATGTCATATAGTCTTCAAATGCATTTCTATGAAAGAGAAAAGAATAAATATTTCATGGCTACAGCTTTTGAAGAACACTCTGTCTTTCAATCTTGGGCCAGTCTTTCAACATATGTGCCAATCAGAAGTCTTTAGCAGATGCAAAATGCATCTTGTCTCCTTGTCAGTGAAGAATGTAAAGATCGCAGGATGTATCTGAAATATTCATCACATAGGCAAAAATCTGAGCGTTGTAAGGAGTTGCTGAGCCCTGTAATCACTACTTTCCCATTTGTTCTTATCTCCTCATCATTGCCCCTAAAATAGTGAAGAGTTTGGCTAGTCACAATATTTTGGTTACATACTATATCTTGACAATCAGTGATAGTATTTTACATCGTGACCTTACACCTTTTATCTTCTTATTTCCTGTGCTTTGGATTTGGTATTGAGATACCTCTGAGTGAAATCGTGCCTACGTCATTTTTCTAGTTATAAGCTTTTAAAGTTATTGCCACTCAAACTTAATTTTTGCTAAATAACTGGCTGCTTCCACCGGTGTCTCTAGAAGAAGAATATCGCTGATATCTGCTGTATTCTTGTCTTCATGCCTGGCCTGAAGTAGGATGGCTGCAAACTCTTGGAGTAGATCGTACATGGTCTTTTCCTGTTATCCTAGCTCTCAGCTAAATCCGAAGCTGGTATAATCAACCGTAACTCCAGTGTAGTTGCATCTAGTCAAATCAAATCTACTTTTGGCCTGTGACCATGTGAGAGGGTTTATGCGCACCATGCCCTTCGCGTGAACCCGTGACCTTCTGTTGCAATCTGGGCTAGCCACGCCATCGCTGGGCGCTGCTGGAAGCTATTAAATCTCGGGTTGCTTTATCTCAGTTAAATGCGGTTAAGTGCAAGGACATTCTTTTAACTGGCTGCCGTGCCAGTGGAATTTTCGTAGAGCACTAGCTCACAGCATTTCAGCTCTAACACCATGCTCTGAAAAGT
Organism: Sterna hirundo; assembly: GCA_009819605.1. Classification (NCBI taxonomy): domain Eukaryota; kingdom Metazoa; phylum Chordata; class Aves; order Charadriiformes; family Laridae; genus Sterna; species Sterna hirundo. Next base: position 4,883,075 of record CM020441.1, read on the forward strand.
TTGGAAAATTAAAGCCTTTGAAAGAATTAAACCTTTGATTAAATGCATTAGTTTTTCAAAAAGAAAAGAAAGGTTGAATTCCCTTTCTGTACTCCAAGTTCTACGCTTTAAATGGTATTTTTAATGTCTTTTTTTAAGGTCTATTCATATTCTTTAGAATATGAAATTTCTTCGTGGAGGTGAAAGCAATGAATTTTTAACAAAAACATTGTTCATTCCATTATATTAGTGATTTATCATTACTAATACAATGATATAGAAACATGGAAAATTGGAAATAAATGTAGAAAGAATACTGAAACATGTTTATTTAATGAAAACTAGCCATGAAAAACGAACCACTGAGATCACGGATTCGGGAAAATTATGTGCATGTGGAAAATGTGACACATTCAAATTTCTAAATCTGCATTTTCCCAAATGCAGATTTATCAACTGAAGTCAGTAAAGCTTCTCACATTTTTCTAGCACCTAAAAGCAAGAAACCACAGAGGTACAAAAGTATTTCATGAGCATGGCAAAGACAGGTCTTGGGCTTGTCTCGTGGCGTATCTGTTTGTCTACAGGTAACGGGAGAACCTGCAAATACTGGGCCTAATCATTTCTAAACTTCCTGGGAGCGTTCTTAGCGCTAGCGATTATTTTTAATTTAATTGAGAATTGGAAGATCTGGAATACTTGATTAAAAAGGACCTTTGCAGTGATGTAGATGGGAGGAAGAAAAGGTATTTTCTTCCTGAAAGATATGAACTTTGCCAGCTGGGAAAGAAGGGACTTGAAAAACAGTAAGGAGAAATAATTGCCTGGGCAGGTGTGGTATGAAAGGGTGAGGTGCAGAGGCTGGTTATGAGGAGTCTCGGTACGATCAGAAAGGTTCCAAAAGGCCTAATAAATATCTAGGCTGTATGTATCAAGCAGACAAAACCTGGGCGTAGAGAAATCTAGGGAAGATGTTGGTTTGAAGCAGATTTTGCTGATCACAGAATTTATGAATTTTAACTGGAGTTTAAAGAAACTGACTCTGGAGGAAGGCATGTGTAGCAGGAGCAATTTTCTTCAAGGGCTTTGAGAGGAGAAGATTTTTCCTGTGGGGCAAGCGTGAATTTCTGTTGCGGCTGGAGAAAGTGAAGGGACAGGATAGTAGGGAAGTGGGGGAGTAAAAGTCATCCGTAACTCATTACATACCCTGCGCCGATGCCCTCAGCTGGTCCACGCGACCCATCTCCTCTCCCTGCCCAAGCCTTGCTGCATTCAAAAGCATCGCTTAAATCCCCCCTGTATCCCAGCACGTATCAGAGGCAGTAGATTTCCGCGCCACACGGTCTCGTTGGGTGCAATGCCCAACCTGCCGCAGCAATGCTCTCTGCTAACTCCTAACAATTTATGCTTTTACAGTTTTCCTCCTATGATAATTTTCCTTCATGATATTTGAAAACCCCTAACAGGCATTTGTGGCTGCAACCCTAATGTGCCATCAAACAAAAAAACAAGACCAACTTGTGCTCTGTTAACTGAAGCTACATGGTGTAACTCATTTATTGGGAATGCATTAATATCCATGTTGAATTTAAATGAGGTGAATGGCTTTGCTAAAATCTGGTCCTCTAATACCTAAAACTCCTCTTAAACACTGCTTCTGTTGAACCCAGTGAATACGAGATTGGGGTTTGTTTGTTAGGAAGCAAAAAGCATTAGTTGTGAGGCTCTTTTCCTTTATAGGAAATAAGAAAGACACTTAAAAGCTAACTGAACATTGCTAACTATAGACACATCAAAAGTTGTGCTTGTGAAAAAGTCTCAGACGATCCCTTTAGTGTTCCATCATTGGTGCATGAATGCCTGAGTGCACAATTTACTAATACAAGTGAGCAGTGGTAAAGTGATTCCGTATTTTCCTTATTGATCTAACAAGGAGTGACACTAATCAGCGGTTCATTAAATCTTTTAACACCAGAAAAAATAACTGTTTTCTCTCTGGTTTGATTTGAGAGAGGTGGTTCCTGATCACCGCGTATTGCCCTTGAGCTCTGACAACTGGGAATGCGGTCACTGTACTTTCCTTCCAGTTGTTTTTAGCGTGGCTGCCTGATGAAATGAGATTCACCTGTACGTGCTCTGTCTGTCCATCCCTTGCACGGACAAGTAGAAAATGGTCCCTTGCACTTAGGAGTGTCCACAGATGGGAGTACTTTGGTGAGCCCAACGCACTGGGAACTCACACTTCACCTTACTAACGCTAACGTCTGGCTGCTTTCTGTCCGCACTGCATTAGACCCAATGATACTGTCTTCTAAAATCACCTTTTCTTCAGCTACCCCAGGAGTATTGGAACTTTTCATATATCTAGTATAAGTACTTGGAAATGTATTGTGCAATATTTTCTTTGTATGTCCATTGGAAGAACAAAGCTCTTTAGATTTCATTGGACTCTAGGAATGGAAAACTAAAAAATAGGAAAAGCGCTTTTCCAATTTTCTCATTCTCAAAGATGCCCAGTGTTTCTCTGTAAATTACTCAAACCGCATTCGGCATCATTTGTTATTAATCAGGGAAAGGCAAAGTTAAAAGGGACCTCAGGAAGTCATCTAGTCCATCCCTGTTGTCCAAACCAGAATCAGCCGTATCCTTGTCATTCTTGATAGATATCTTCATGGTTGACCTCCAATACTGCAAACTCCATCATCTTCCTGGGCAGTCTGTTCCTAATCCTTTCCAATAGAATTTATTTTTTCCTGATGCCTGAACAAAACCTTTCTTACTGCAATTTAACTGCATTATCTCTGGTTGTATTCATCATATGATATGAAGAACAGGGTTTCTTTTCTCCTGTTTGCAACAGCTTTTTCTAGTTATAAAACCCTTCCTCAGCCCCTCCCCTCCCCCCCCCCCCCCCCCCCCCCCCTTTTTTTTTTTGGCTAAGCACTCCCAATCTTTTCGATCTTTTCTGATAGGTCATATTTTCTAGATCAGTTTTTGTATTCGGAAATATTTCTCAACAAATCCCTTTTCTTGGTGTACGACACGCAAAACTGAAGACACGATCTTGCTGGAGCCGTCACTGATTCTGAAAAGAACATAAGGAAAATGCCCGCGATTTTGTCAGTTGTACCGTTGTTCATATATCCCCGTTCTGTCATTTGCCTTTTTCACAGTGTAAGGTTGTTGGCATATTCATTGCTAACTCATCACTTTCCACTTTAGCCCTGAGATCCTTTTCTGAATAATTACTACCTAGCTGATTGATCCCCCCCATCCTTGTGCAGTTGGGTAGACCTGCCTCTCCGTGATACTTTTCACCTGTCCCTATTGCAAAGTCATCCTTTCTTTTCCAGACCACTCTTCAATCTGTAAGACACATAACTGAATTTTAATCCCGCTCCCCAAGACATTTGCAGTCTCTCCAGCTTTGCGGTGTCTGCAAATTCAATAAGTGCACCTTCTTTTCCATTATTGAACACTGTTGGACTTAGGATAGAGAGATTGAAATTAAGTAGACCAGACTATTCTTTTTTTCCCTTTTAAAAATAGCAATCCATTTGCTCTTTTTCAGTCCTCCAGCATCTCATCCGTCCTCCATAATTTTTCAAAGACCACTAAGCCTTCTGAGTCTATTTTAATCAGCTAAATCCCCTAAGATGAATGAAGTTTATCAGCACAGATGATCTGGGAATATCTTTGTTATTTAAGCACTATGTAACCTTTCCTCTTCCTATTACAGAGTGAGATCTTATCCCTTTTTGCTGGTATTAATTGTGTCTGCTTGCTGTTGATCTTTTTGTGAAGGCTAATGTAAAAGAGGTATTAAATTGGTTTTGCTATGTTATGAGTCTATAGATTACCCTCTTTGTTGAGTAGCAAACCAACGTTTTCCGCGGTTTTCCTTTACATAAATGTAAATTGCTAATAAGCAACTTGCCAGGCTAAGCAAGCGCTGTCAATCTATATACAAACTCAGAACGGGAAGAGATCTCCTGAGTTACCAGTTCCAGGCAACTCCAGGCAATGGCATCTTATAGCCATTTCATGGAGTCATCCAAGTGGTATCTGAAAAACATTAGATGACTTGCTGCCACTCTTCTTGTTGAAAGGTTGTTTCAAAGTCTGATGACTCTCATAGTCGGAACCTTGTTCTACGTTTCAGTCAAAATTTGCTCCTGACTACATCATACTGGTGGCTCGTAGCTGCCCTGTGCTTGGTTCATTCATCCCGCATTTCTTTTCCTGAGGCTGGCAGATTATGGCAGAAATTTTTGTTCTGTCACCTTAAGTAAATTGAGCTTTTGTTTTAAAGGCACTCTCCTCTGCTGTATTAAAGGTGTTGTATTAGAAGTCTGACTTTTAACAGTAGATCAATTATGAATTAATGAAATATCATAACATATTTGAACTATCGGTCTTTCGTGGGCCAAATACCTAGCTGGCTTTTATCAGTGGTATGCCTCTTAAAAATCATCATTTACGCTAATTTTTAATCTAACCTTAACAACGTGTTACCCAAAAAAATACAATTGCTTCTGACGTAGGATGTTCGAACCGAGTTTATTGACACAGGACATCATGCCCTTGACAGACACTGGAGATCACGATGAGCACTGAACAGAAGCCTACTACTGCCAGCAGAGCACTTTGCGATTGCAGCAAGAGCTTCATACTTCCACAAATTAGTAGACTTGGGCACCTCAGTGAAGAACCGAAGAAAGCACTTCTACAAAAACATTTCAAAATGTGTGCTCCATTCATAGAAAATAAGGTCCGAGCTGGCATGCAGGGTTTAAAGCCCCGTACTGTTTCATAGCAAAGAAATGGCTAAATGACACTATTAGCTGCAGTAAAATTAAATTGACCTGTGTTACCCATTTGTTGGCTGCTGGGACGAAACAGCATTATTTGTTCTAGAATTTTCTTCTAACAGCTAAGAAGTCATTTGCAAAACGGTATTCTTTGCCAGGATAGGGGTTGCTGCGTATTGGAATGCAGTAACGCATGTGCAAGTACAGAAATAACAATCCTCTCAAAGGATCTTTTTTGAGCTATTGTGAGAACTGTGCAATTACACCCAGAGTAAATGTTCGTTTGCTTCCACGTTCTCAGCTCTTTCCACCTCGTGACTCTACTGGGGCTTAGGATGGCGTCTCTCCAGCCTCCTTCCCCGGCTCTGTTCAGGTACACCAGTCTGCGGTGGAGGATCTCCAGGAGATCCTTCAGTGACATTTTTTTCCCCATTCCGGAGCTGGCAAATTATATTACCTTCCGAGGAGGGAAAGCCAAAGCTGGGCTTTTCTTTTCTGTTTAGGCAGCAGAAAAGAAAAGAAAAAAAAAAAAAATAAAAAAAATTGCAGCTGACTTTTAAGAATGCGGGGAAGCCTCCTTTTACTATATTTCAGGTCATTGTATCTGCAAGTGGAACCGCAAATCTAGCTGAAGTAATTCCAGATAGAAGCAAAGTTAAAAGACGAATTTGAAAGTCTAGAGGCTGCTCCTACTTCTCATTTTTTCAATCAGATGGTCTGGAGTTCCATTCAGCTTCAGCTCGGTGCGCGTGCACGGTGCCAATAAAACTTCAAGTGATAATTTGCAAAAGCCGCTTGCTATAAAAGAAATCCTGCGCATGAATGAACAATGTTTATCAAACTGTAGTAACTCAGCCAAGTCAAAACAGATTTACAACACAGAAAGTCAGGAACGTTTCTAATTTATGCACCAAATTATGGAATTTTTTATTTATTTTTTTTTTTTACTCTTTCTGGGTGGATATCTAGACCTACCTGAAGACTGACCCAAAGTTTGTAGGTATAACAAGACCACATTTCTCCCCTCAGTTTTGTGTTCTTAAAAATTTTCCCAATGAATAAGACAATACCGCTTCTGACGACAAAAAAAAAAATGGTGTGCTTTGTCACAAATCTTTTGAATTTCCTAAAGAACTTTCCTTTGCCTCAACAAAATGTACAAAACGAGCTGTTCAAAACCACCACAAACATAAATGTTGCAACCCCCTTCAATTCACTTTTAAAAGGTAGGGCATAAGTGGAATTTTTAAGATCTAACAATCTTTTGGTTTTTTCCTGAGATTTTGCGGATATGGTTGTCTCAAGTAAACAGGGTTAAAGAGAAAGGCAAAGATTAGAAGCTTGGGTGCAATACGCTTCTCGCCTTAGTCTGAAAATAGACTGTAATGACAGAAAAGCAAATGTGACAATTAACTAATTGTAATATTGATAACAAGCAGGCCACCTCCAATTCTACCTATCCGATAACACTAATTGCAAATGACTGTTTAAAATTTCTCTTTGTGTGAAAGTGTTTCGTTCCTAAAGCTGCTGTTTTAACAAGGTGCCATTTAATTTTTTAACTATTTCGTTCTGTCATTAGTCAAATAGGTTCAAAAATACTTCTTGATTCTGATTATTAGTCGATTAAATTGAATAGAAATATAAAGGGCATTTGTAAATTAATAAATCATTAATATCTTACATTTATGCATTTTTCATTTGATCATTATTATGATGCCAAAATTAATATTTTGCAAGAAAATTTAAATCCTTTTAAAATGTCTCGTAAATATATGTATTTGTATTTTCAGAAGTACAGAAGTTAGCAAGTAATTTGAGGGAACATTGACTTAAGTTGCAAGTTCTGAGTTTAATCATAAGAAAACATGGACCTTTCATCATTTGTTTCTTAGTTACAAACATTCGGTAATGAAATTTTTCCTTTGATAAATACACGGTGGGGGAAAAGGGTTGGTAAAACATTTTAGACTGACTTGCTAGCCGGAGATATGTGAGTTACCCGGAGAAGGTGATGATGGTATTTCTGGTCAGGTATTTCTGATGCAATCTTTTACTTACAAGCGAAGTGATCCAGAATACAGTGGATTGAACTTGAGGAAGATACTTCGTCTTTCCGAGCTCCTTTTTCAGCTGTTCTTCAACCCAAAAGTTTTTTCTGTATTTTTCTCCAAACCGCTCTATTTGTCCTTCTACCAGTTGCAGGCATCAGGGTGGTTAAAGTCCCCCCACGAGTAAATGTGAGTGGGGCTTCTTCCAGTTGTTTGAAGAAGACCTTCGCTACTTCCTCCTTGTCACATAGAGGGCAACTCCTCCTCCTCGCCTGCCCATCCTGCCCTTCCAAAAGAGCCTGTATGCCTCCACCGCGGCACTGCAGCCGTGTGAGCCATCCCACCATCTCTCCATGGTGCCAGGGACATCATAGCCCTGTAGCTGCACACCGAGTCCGGACTCCCGTTTGTCCCCCATGCTGCACGCATCAGTGCCCGAGCACTACAGAGGAGCATTGCTGTCCCGGTTTGCCCAAACCATGACAATTACACACACCAAAGTGTGCCAATTCCCCAGAACAGGCTTGAGAGGTTTCCCCATTAGGCTGTTCCGTAGGCACTTTCTCTACTCATTGTTTATTGCTATAAAAGCTTCCATGAAGGCAGGCAATTATCCTTAATTTACAATACTACTCGTAGGTGTGTCTGTCCTCACCTTTCTTTTTTCCAAGTTGCGTATTTGAGAGTAAGCACCCAAATTCACTCTGAAACATTTCCATCTATACGCTCTGTTTCGTTCTTTTTAGGCCAAAATTACCTCCAGACATAGGTCTTTCTCACCCCAGCTAAATTCTGCTAACTCGTGCCGTATTGAAGGTCTGAAAATAACTAACAGCAAAACTCCCTTTGAGTGGGTAAGTGTGTGTCCCAACTGAAAATTCACACTTCACCCTTAACGATTTTCCAGTGCGGCTAATGTGTGTAAAGAAGAGCTCCTACCACACCAGGAGGAGGTTCAGTGTGTTCCTCAGCCATCACCCAGCAGATGCTACTTCAATGTACAAACTCCCAAGCGTTGCAGGAGAGCATTCTCCTGACACCAGCGCCCTGGTCTGGCCCTCTTTCTTCTGCTCTCACAGAATTCAAGGCTCCCACTGCTTTTATCCTTCACGGTCCAACACAGACCATCCTCTGGTTCAACTTTCTGAAATCTAGTTCCAGAGGAAAGAAGCATCCACTAGCCATGTTCTGGACGTGGATCCTACAGTTAGCTAGGAAAAAGTCATGCTTTGAACTTGGAAGGCTGTATTTATTTTTTGTTTGTTTTGTTTATAATTTGAACAAGGTTTAAACAGCATGAATTTCTCACGTATGGCTGCAAGGGATTGCTGGAGGGAGCACATCTAGTTGAGTACGTGGTGTGGCTGGTTGAAGAGCAATCTGGTCGGTTGGAGACTGGTCAGCAAAATGGCAAGGCCCAAGCAGGGCAGAACATGTGCCGCAGGGGTAGATGTGACTTCAGGGATGAACAGAGCAAAAAGGACCAAAGTACTTACGACTGACAAAACTTCTTCATCTTAGAGCTAGTATCTGCTAAGCCTATTCTTCAAGCTTTGCATGTAATAACCCATGTATTAATTACCTCTGTTTTTCTGCTCTGGCAACCCAGGTAAAGCGATAAGTGTTTCATGAAAATTTTCACTGTCGTCATGCTTTTGAGTTCATGACTTGTTGGGTTTAATAGTGTTAATACAAGAACTGAAGGCCTCATCAGGAAGGCTCTGTTTCCTATAACTCAGAAGGGGAGCTATTACAAGCCGCAATGTCCTTGGACAATTTCTGAATTTAAAAAAAAAAAAGCCAAACCATCAGCATGAAAACTTCAGTTGGGAGAACATCTGTTTTCAAGGACTTCCTCAGTCATGCTGTTTCCCTTGCACGGTAAACCGGTGTATTCCGACTCCCTAGGTTGTGGTGCTGCAACATTAGGAAAACCCTTCGTGGATGGGCATCTGTTCAGTTGGAGTTCATACGCCTGAAAGATGTCCTAAACCCTAGATATGAACTCACCAAGTAATTATTCCCTTACAATTTGACCGGGAATTGATTAATTTAATATAGTTGCCGCTAACTTTTTTTTTTTTGTTATTGTAACTTGCTCCCAGCAATTCTGGCCATGAGATATGTTAGTTAGATATTGCTAAATAAGAAATATTTGCTATTTGGGAAACAGTGAAGTTGGTTTTATTCAGATTTACTGTAAGGAGTCAAAACCAGCATGCTTTTCAAACTGTAATGATTACCATAGTTTATTCACCAAGTGTGAAGTCCTTACAATTGAATCTAAGCACAAAATAGTATTAATTATTGAATACAAGATTTAAAAATGCCAGGGAAATTGTGGTGGTTTTAAAAATGTTGAGGGTATCAACATAATAGAGGGGGAAAAAATTTTGTTGCGACAAAATATGGAATTAAAGTGCAGCCCCAGTGCCTGCTCCAATGTGCTGCAGGAGTTCCCTCCGGCATCTCCTTCCTATGGTGATTGCTTTAGGCTCGCCCTTCCCATGAAGATCTGAGGGCAGGGAGGTTTCAAATAAAAATAAAAATGAATTCCCGGCTTTTAATAGGTGAACGTACATCAACACAACATGAAAAGTAGTCCGAAGTGCTCTATGGTACTTACTTTATTCAATTACATATTTTTCATAGATGCTGCCTTTTGTTAAGTTCAGAATATGCACAGCAGATTAATTAACCCAACTCAGGTTCATATGTTATACGTGCCAGCTTCGTAAACTGAGTTTCACAGGTTTTAAATTAGCATATGTTCTACATGGTGTGTTTTAATGTGTACAGTCTACTGTGACAATCCATATGCAGCCTCTGTGTCCAAAAACACAAGGTAAACCGCATTAGCATTCCTATTGTTCCGCTAAGTTTATTATTTTCAATTCTCGCTTCATTCACCAAGACACTCCTGTTCTGTTGTACTGCAGGGGCCTTTTTGTTTGGGTTTTTTTTGTTTCGGAGTTGACATTCCTCTCAGGAACTGATTTACGCTGAATGTGTTTTTCAATGATAGAGAGATCGTTCCCTTGAGCCAACACAAATGAAGTTTGAAAACTAGTAATATGTGGAAGAAGTACCCAAAAGCACTTTGACTCGTCAGCGTGCGGAATATTCTTGGAATACCTTACCGCACGTTCTCGTACAGCCTGCCGCAATAAACTGGGCTTGAATGGTTTATGTTTAGCCTGTAGTTTTTCTGCTGCCTACCGATAGCAGTGCGTGAGGTTCTATATTATTTCATGTCCTAGGCATAATGTAACATGACACAGCCTGATGTTAAAGGCATGCAGGAATAACAAGCTACTGCGATACAGACGGGGAAACCTCCGACATGGATATAATCCGACAGATGCAAGCTTACTCTGCCCAGCCTTAAACCGACGGGATGCGAGCCAACTGCGGTCAGGAAACCACATGAACGTGTCGGCACGGAGATTTCAGCGGCAGTCCAGGGGTTGCAAATCAGAACCAGCTTTTGTCCGTCAGGACTGGGGGGGGTGAGGCAGATCAAACTTAGCTCTGTAAACATGTCGCTGTCGTTACTCTGTCTACATGCAGGTATTTTCATGACTTGCAGGCAGCCCGCATTTTTTGATTCGTGTTTATCTACTTCCCTATTCCGTGGTTTAAATCAGATACCTGATGGAAATGATTATCCACAACTTCAGACTGACTTCACCGTAGCTTTGTATTTTGAAGTCTAGGAAGCCTTGTAAATGACTTTCCGTAAAATGAATGCAAAACAGTGAATTTCTTTCCAACACCATCATAACGTTAGCTTCCTCTTTGCATCGTCTCTAGCACAGTAAGGAATCAAAAAGATGAGTAATATGCCAAGCAGCATCCCCCGTAAGCACATTCTGAGATATTCACAATAAGAAATACCACTTTCAAAGTTGCAGCATGAACAAAATTGTAAACCCTTTTCCCTGCGTCGGTTTTTTTTTTTCTATTTTTTTATATGTCAGTCTACAATCGTAATAGAAATAAGAGAATTTGGAAATATTTCCATAGAATTCCTTGTGAAAAGCTGTGCATGCTAATGTATTACCCTTAAGAAAGGATAGTGGATATGAGTATTTAAAATCTTGTTTTGTTCAACTGTAGGATACATTAGTGACATTTTCCTTACAGTAAAATATCACTTTAGCAATTCTTGCTGGCTGTTTACTATGAATTCCTCTCACTTCCCTCTCTCCCAAGTATTTCAAAGAGGAGATCAAAGCAACATATCCTTGTGGCCCTAATACTTCCTCCTCTACCTCTCCTTCACTCCTTCACCTATATCAAAGGCTCTCTTTTATCCTTTGAAGACACCACTTGTCCCAATAATTTCGTGTACTGTTGCCGTCTAACATTACTTAGACCTAGCTGTACCTTTTCCTCTCTCTTCAGTTTCTTTCTCTTTCTTTTCCCCACGTTATAATAATGGTCTTGGCAACAGCAAAGTAAAAGCTCAGCCCCTTTTGTCAGGGTCTTCTGTCTCACACAACGTCCTTTTGACTCTTCCCTTTACACTCTTACTCTTTGTCAGTGCCTCACTCAGTACTCTATTCTTCACCTTTCTTTCACAGGAACCAAAGATTGTACCTTTTCCCCCTCTCATTCTTTACCCCACTCTGTTTTGCTGCCAGAGATTCACAAACCTTAGTCTTCCATTCATTTAACGTGGGCTAATTCCGCGTTTTCCTGCCCTGTTTTTCTGTCATCCTTAAACGGCCAAAAGCCCAACGCTGCTTCTTCGATCCAGTCATTCATTCTCTGCCTCCAAAGATGTAAACACCACCCTTAATACACTTCCCACTCGCTCAGGTTTGCAATCTGGCGCTCAGCCGTGGCTCTGCCCTCACCCCGAGGTGAGAGCCCTGAACAGATTCCAGTCTCTCAGGGACAAAGTCTTCCGATAATGGACAGATGATAAATAACCGAGGGAGTTACACATTACCAGCTGGCAGGTGATAAACCCATCAAAAAAACAACAAACAAGATTGGCAAAGGCAGCTCTTTCCGGTTCCCAGGTTCCTCACTCAGTGGTAGTTCGTCCCCCTTGCTGATGGCTGGGACATTGTCCCCACAAGTCACAGAGGTTCCTGCAAAAAACTCAGTCCATCCCTTTTTCCTCGGGCTGTAAGCTGACTAAAAAAATAGTCCCTGGGGTTTTTTTCTTTCTTCTCCGTAAAAGCATGTAAGAAATTCCAGTTTATGATAACCTTCCGTTCATTTCGCAGAACACCTAGAAGCCAGGTTTGGGTACCAAGTTCACTGATGCGTAATTAAATTAATGGGTTAAAGCAAATCGACTTTATGTGCAGCAAAGAACAAGCGCAGATAAGAGGAGGACTCTGCTCGTAGAGGTTCTCTTTGCAGAATTGGAGATTCTGCAGCCAAAACTCTTTGCAGAATTTTGGTTGCAGACCAAGTTGGATTCAGCGGGAACTTTGAAAGAGTATGTAGCATACTTTCAACATCATGTAGAAATTCTTTAATCCTGAATACTTACCTTATTTTTAACCTGCTCAGCTGTTTTAGAATAGGGTTTTTTTGTAAAGGTTTGTTTTCTTTCCCTGGCGTACTGTTACATACGAATGGGTACTCTTCCAAGATTATCAAGTCAGTTGAAATACTAATTATGTTGGGACACAGCTGCACTGTCTGTATAATAGATAATCGAATTATTTTTTTTTTTCACCTATAGGAAACTCCCAGTGCAATAGAACATCTGTAAACTAAAAACATTTCTTAGAAATCAAAAGGACAATAAAAATCAATCCCATCCATTCCGACTGGGGCTTAGAGAGACAATTTTGCAACGTTCCAAAAGCTCCTTTTAACACCATGGCTCTCCTGGTTGTATTGCTCAGACTCCCCACAACCATGCTCTCATTTACAGGCCTGACATGACTGATTTCACCGGAGAAGTTATCCATTATTGGATGGCAGGAGATAAACCCATCAAAAGGTGTAACAAACAAGTAAGAACTTATTTGAAGAGTGGCATTATCCTATTTCTGACAGGAAGTGTGAGCAAGTAGCCACGAGTTTATCGTATTTACGAAGAGGGAGACTGTTTGGAAGTAGATTTCTTTTTTTCTTCTTTTAAGGTCGTCTCTTTAATCTGCAGCTGCAGCAGTGGATTTGAGTTTTTATAAACGGTAGGTTTCATCAGGAATACGGTAACGGCATTTTACCAAGTTATCTTCCTCACATCAGTGACAGGAAACTAGAAGACTGGAAATTCTTTTCTCCTCTAGTTTCCAATAACAGATGTCAGTATTTGCAGTCACAAGTAGAGGATGGTTTTGCTCTTCTTGTCCTTCCCCTGCAAGACAACAGGTATATAGGAATAAGTAATATAACCACATATAAAGCACACGTACATTAGACAAACTATTTACTTTGTCTTCTTTTTTCAGTGTGTGTTTTATTATATGTTCCAAACACTTTTTGCCTATAGGAGTAATTACTTATAGGAGTAATTCAGTTTAAACGTACAGGGGAGTATGGCACCTAGTAAAAGCAAAGTTTCAGAAGGAACAGCTAAATAAAGATGGAGATAACTTTAAGGTTTCTGTTTCTTACGCTCACTTTCAAATACTCTGATGGTTCTTTATCCAGAGAGTTTCAAAAAATACTTTATTGCCTGTTTAATATCTCCCCAAAGATGTTGTTTCTCTGCAAATAAAAGGGGCTCAACACCCTCCGCCCCCCCCCCCCCCCCCCAACCAAAGCAAGTCTTCTTTACCACCATTTATATTGTGCTTATCATAGAATAATTTTCTCATTCTGTGCTTGGGATTCATATACCTTGCTGCATCCTAGTGACTGGCCTATCAATATATTTTGTTGTTAAATCATTATGGTCCCGATGCCTATTTTGGACCACATTCTCGTGCTCTTCATACATTGGCTTTAATGCGAATTATTCAGGAGTGCAGTCAGCAGGACTTTCTGTCCCTGTTTATGACTGGAGAACCAGATCAAGGCTGGGATTTGGGGCTTTAAAGGACTCCCACTGTATTTGTAGCATACCTGCAGTTCTTGTCCTCAGACTGCAGAACTAGTGGTGGTGTGGCAGTCTGATATTCAAGCCGTCTGATATTCAAGCTGTCTGATATTCAAGCTAACTGCGTGGCCTTCAGCTTAAGAACATGGTTTTAGAAAGCCCTATCTGCTTCTGCTACATATCCTTTGCAGATTTTTGATCATTTTTGTTAATCTTGGAGTCCCACTCTCTCTTTCTCTTTGTATAGACTTTAGTGTCCTGTGGGGGAAGGGAACATATACATAAAGTTATACGTATATAAAATAATATTTATGGGCCCTTCTATGATCTGCCAGCTGGGACAGGCAAAGTAAGAACAGGAACCAGAAAAGTGGAAATGGTGTGTTTCTGTGCTTCCCCAGGAGTGTCTATGAAACACTTGATACAGAAGAGCACTACTTCTAGGACCTCTGCATTCATAGAATCATAGAATCATAGAATCGCCTACGTTGGAAGGGACGTTTCAGATCATCGAGTCCAACCATCAACCTAATTCTGACAAAACCCATCACTAAACCCTATCTCTAAGCACTGTGTCTACCCATCTTTTAAATACCTCCAGGGATGGTGCCTCAACCACTTCCCTGGGCAGCCTGTTCCAATGCTTAATAACCCTTTCAGTGTAAAAATTCAATGTTACATTTGTAGAAGCTCACAGGTTTCTTACTAAAACAATGCAGGAGTCTCTACTGTTGAGTATGAGTTATGGGTATGAGTTAGAGTACATTACAGTTGAGGAATCAGTAGCAAGAGACACAGATGTTGTGGGTCAGCCTCTGGTGGCGGCTCAGGCGATGGTTTTGATGAAGGCTGTGTTGGGTTTGTGCAGGGAGATGCTACCTGCTGGATCTCAGTCTGGGAAGACGTAGCCCCACTGAGCATTGAGCACTGCACTGAAACTAGGAATATCTGGAACTCTTGCTTCTCAACTGATGATGTTTTTCTACATTAATGTACTGACTAGCAGTATCTGATGTAGGAAAATAGTAATTTCTGATCACATTCTCCTTCTGGACGGCGTAGATGGTTCAATATCAACATCACTGAGCCTTAATTGCTAGTGTAGTCTATTGAAACTAGTGAAAATGGATGATATTTTCAGCTACTAACCATGTTCTTACTCTCCCTCCCTTTCTCTCTCTGGCTCATTCACAAAAAAGATCCATTTTTCGGTGTTTCTATCTTGATACATTCTGTAAGAATTTAAATGTAACAAAATTGCAATTGCTGAATCCTTCACATCTTCCTAAAAACATGGTTTAGAGGTTGAATATATCTACAGCAGGGTTGCTTCATAAAACTGAGTACTATTTATTGTAAATTGTTGTCTTTGCTGCCTCTACTCCACTCCCCATTTACCTGATACTTGTTTAGGAGTAGCACTTCTGGTTTGAAATGCCACGAAGGAATTATACAGCTTGATATATCACTGTAATGCAGTTATCTTACAAAACCAACCAAGATAATAAGTTACAAAGCACCAAAGACTTGAAGAGATTGGATTAGTAAGTCACCTCAGTCAAATAAAAATGCATTTCTCATTGGCTCCAAATCTACTTGGATTTTTGCAAAGCTTTTGACACCGTTTCCCACAGCATTCTCCTGGAGAAACTGGCTGCTCATGGCCTGGACAGGTGTACTCTTCGCTGGGTAAAAAACTGGCTGGATGGCCGTGCCCAGAGAGTGGTGGTAAATGCAGTTAAATCCAGTTGGTGTCCGGTCACAAGTGGCGTCCCCCAGGGCTCGGTGCTGGGACTGGTTCTCTTTAATATCTTTGTCAATGGTCTGGATGAGGGAATCGAATGCACCCTCAGTAAGTTCGCAGATGACACTAAACTACGCGGGCGTGTTGATCTGCTTGAGGGTAGGTTGGCTCTGCAGAGGGATCTGGACAGGTTGGATCGATGGGCTGAGGCCAATGGTATGAGGTTCAACAAGGCCAAGTGCCGGGTCCTGCACTTGGGTCACAACAACCCCATGCAGCGCTACAGGATTGGCGCGGAGTGGCTTGAAAGCAGCCCGGCAGAAAAGGACCTGGGGGTGTTGGTGGACAGCCGGCTGAATATGAGCCAGCAGTGTGCCCAGGTGGCCAAGAAGGCCAACAGCATCCTGGCCTGTATCAGTAATAGTGTGGTGAGCCGGACTAGGGAAGTGATCATCCCCCTGTACTCGGCACTGGTGAGGCCCCACCTCGAGTACTGCGTTCAGTTTTGGGCCCCTCGCTACAAGAAGGACACTGAGGTGTTGGAGCGTGTCCAGAGAAGGGCTACAAAGCTGGTGAGGGGTCTGGAGGACAAACCTTATGAGGAACGACTGAGGGAGCTGGGGTTGTTTAGCCTGGAGAAGAGGAGGCTGAGGGGAGACCTTATCACCCTCTACAACTACCTGAAAGGAGGGTGTAGAGAGATGGGGGCTGACCTCTTCTCCCTGGTGACAAGTGATAGGACGAGAGGAAATGGGTTCAAGTTATGTCAGGGGAGGTTTAGATTGGATATTAGGAAACATTTTTTCACTGAAAGGGTTATTAAACATTGGAATAGGCTGCCCAGGGAGGTGGTGGATTCACCATCCCTGGAGGTGTTTAAAAAAAGGGTAGATGGGGCACTTAGGGACGTGGTTTAGAAGTGGCTTTTGTCAGGGTAGGTTAAAGGTTGGACTTGATGATCTTAAAGGTCCCTTTCATCCTCAGCAATTCTATGATTCTATGATTATACTTCTATATAACACTTACATATTATATATATATTTATACAGTACCTATAATGTTATATATATTATTACATATAATACTACATAATGTCTGGTGGGTTAGAAAAAAAAAAGTATAGCTGTGAGGGACAGGTCTGATTAAATTCTAAATCCTTATATTGGTATACGGATGATACTGTTTATGAAGAAATTAAACATTGTCACAACTGGAGGTTTGGTGCTCTTCGTGCTAACTGTAATATGGTTTTTTAAAAAATGCGGTTAGAGAAGTTATAAAACAAGAAGGGAAAACTTTCCTGTGAAATAGGAATCTTTCTTTCAAGTTACTTGTGTAGAAGAGCCTGGACAGCAACATGAAGTGTTTAATGACATGTGCTTGAACATCAAAAGCCGAGAAGAGTAATTGGAGTCCTTATGCAAACCTTTTAAGATCCTTTTTCTTCTCTGTCTCCCATCTTTCCATACTCTTTATATCTCTCGCTGATGGTGGTTTTACCCCACTCTTTGTTACATTGTGCGCCACAAGGACTTCAGATGATACCTTACGCACTTGAAGTTTCAAACGGGATTTTATTTTACGGAGAGAAAGAAAAGTAGGGTAAAATATAAACAAGTATACGTGTATGTCAGCATTATATTCATTCTGTTTATTCTTTTTATCTATTCAACAAGTAGAATGCATATCAAAGTAGATTTGTGTCCTGTTATCTAAATAGTATCTTGTAAATTATTTTGGGAAAAAAACCCTAATTTTTCGGCCACTATCTCTGTATGCAGTTCATACCAGCGAGGCAAGAGGTCGTCAAGATGGATAGGACTTCTTTTTTGTGCAACTGAATAATTACCAGGCACAGAGAGATGCGCACGTAGACTTATACCATCTTTTTACAAAAGGCAAAAAAAAATATCGAGTTTTCAAAGGGACATAGTGAGCCTTAAATTCTGTTGCCGTCTGGATAATGTCTGACAAGAGGAGACAGTGCCTATCTATTTGATATTGGAGGTGAAGAGGTGAAAATAACTCTGCGCCCAATCCCGTCAGTCGCCTGAAGACGAACGAGCTGAGAGATGAGCATCCCTTCACGCAGCGCCATCCAATTTATAGCAATGGTAGGTTTTGTCCGAACAATAACAGGCTTTAGAAAGTCTGCAGAAGTGTGACTTTGTTGACATCCTTTCGCATTCAGTGAGGAATATTCATGTCTGAAGGTATCGGGAGTTGGACTAGATGATCTCTAGAGGTCCCTTCCAACTCTGAAGATTCCGTGATTCCGTATGCCTCGCTCATTATTGTGTGAACGTGGTTATCTGTCTCACCGATGCTCGCAGAAGCCAGGCAGTAATCCCAAGGAAATACCATTGTTTTTATTTAATTAACAATTTTTATGAAGTCTTGTAGCCAACTTTGTCCCCATAAGGACTTTCTGCCTTCTCAAAGAACAATAATTTTGCATTATTCATACACGCGAATGAAGGCCCCGGCCCTGAAGTCCTTCGTCTGTGAATGGATTTCTGTACCCACACGCCCAGATTTATTCCACGGCTTCTGGATTCTGGCCAAAACCAGTCTCCATTCATGAAGGTGCTGAAGATTTTTTTTAATAGTACGCGTTGTAAGTTTGGCATCTTTTCTATTCTGGTATTCTGCAATTTACAGTATAGAGGCTTGTGATACATATACACATGCATACAGTGACATAAAGGCACTGTACACTGCACCCAGATCTTGGGAACCTCACAGACCGTAAATTAAATAATTTAATATTTGAATTTTAGACTGGGCAATATTTTCTTTGGTTAGGACAGCAGTTTTCTGATTAATGTTTTTAATTTTAAGCAATGTCTAATACACGCAATAATAAAAGTGGCAGTTCAGCTTATAACGTGTTAAGGATGTGTTTGAGAATACACAAGAGGTTTTTAAGAGACTTCCAAAGTTTATGTTTACAGAACAGAAGCCCACAAATTAAGCCAAATACGTTTTTCTCATCTTTTACCATATTTGCGTATCTCTAGCTTTAATAATCTCAACATTGCGTTTATGAGTAGTGCTTGCACTTTCAAGGTTGTATTCCGGTTAAAATAGTAAAATAACATTAAAAGAGTAAAATAATATTTGCAATGGTAACCGGGAGGAAAGTGACACATACGGGAATATTAATAGTACAATTTCATGGAAGTTAATAACAAAAATAATATATACGGGAAGAATGGAAGTAACCCACGCGTACACACCACTTCTTTCGAACTCCCACAAGGTTGACGTATGTCGGTGGTGCTGCCCTTCATAGGCAGCGTCCAAATGTCCACGTTTGGAGCCAGTTTATGCCTTTCTCTATTGACCCACTTTTCTGGCTTCTTTTTGCCCTTTGGCATTAGTCCTTAACCGATGTGGTGGAGCCCGGCATTGTCCTCACCTACTCGTCCCAGCCTTTATGCCCCGCCACTTCCCAGCCAGTGAGTGAGGTGACCCTCCTGCAGAACAAAGAAGTGGCTTAAGACCGGTTGTCCGGCAAAATTGTTCTGTTCTATACCGCTAGGTTTACAAAACCGGCTTTTCAGATGTTAGCCCTTTCTCAGCAGAGTTCACAGGCAATGTCAGGAAACAACAGCCCGCGTCAGCGGAGGTTGTACCTTGTGGAAGTAAATGTATTAAATGTAGGGTGGCCGGCAGCCTCCACCCCCATGCGGAGGTAAACGTAAAGAAACACCCACTGTGTTTTTTTCTGTTTTCCCTGCCTGACCTCCGCTGCTTCAGCTGAGCTTTCCTCTTGTGATATTTGCCAGGTTGTATATAAGGACCAGAGGAAATGGCCTGAAGCTGCGGCAGGGCAGGTTTAGATTGGATATTAGGAAGAATTACTTTACTGAACGAGTGGTCAGGCCCTGGAACAGCCTGCCCAGGGAGGGGGTTGAGTCACCATCCCTGGAGATGTTTAAGAAACATCTGGATGTGGCACTTCAGGGCATGCTCTAGTGGCGGAGTCTGTAGGTTGTTTGGTTGGAGTCGATGATCTCAAAGGTCCTTTCCAACCATGAGGATTCTGTGATTCTATAAAAGATGTGCCTCCTGGCTGAAACAAGGAACCATAAAGCCTGTTCTCTGGCTGTGGAAGCCTGATGGCTGTGAAACAGCTGGCGGTCCGCGGCTGGGCTCTGAAAGGAAAGCTGAGATGCGAGGGGGGCTGTGGTTAAAAGCAAAAGATGAATAAATTTTTCTGCTTTAGACTGATGTATAGAAACCTGCACAATGTAAATGTACCAACTCGCATATTTTTAAGAACATGTATAGAGATGATTTGTCGGAGTGGAACATTAGAATTGGGTATTTCCTGGTAAATCAAGCTGGCATTTAACATACAGAGGGCAATATATTAAAAAAAAATATAATTTTTTTTCTTTTTTAATACCTGCCATCTGAGATAGCCTGTGCTGCAAATAACTGAGGTATGCAGGAAAAAAGTACAATGAAAGTTACCGGGAAAGAAAAGGGAAGTGGAGAGTGAAGCATTTGATATGCAGAGGACAGAAAGTGGAAGTGGGTGATGGAGCCAAGGGGTGGTGAGAGAGAATGAGGGAGAGCCGCGAAAGAAAGCAGGGAAGTGCTGTCACCGACGATGGACAGCAGGCACGAAAGCCAAGCAAACTCAGCGTTGAGATGCCCGAGATACAAATAACGTAGTACTGGCTGCTGATTTATCTAACCAGAGGTATACAATTTTCCCATGAGGCTGATTGCATGCAAGAAACAAACTGAGAGCGCGTTACCAGGGACCGCACTGGACACGAAAAGCTTAGACAGCTTTGAGAGGAACTAAAATGATTCATCGAGTAAGTGGGGAAGAGGTAAGTCTTCTTTTTCTAAGGGGAAAAAGTTGGTCAGATACAAAAAGAGAGAGAAAAAAACACTACTTGAGGAAGCACAGATCATGGAATAAGGGTAAAACTAATTAATGTTAGATTCATTCTGAGACAATTTCAGAATATTCAGATAGGGACCAGGCAGGCTAGAAATGAGGAGTTCTTGAAAAATCTAATCTACCTCACTGGAAAGGGAGAACTGTAAAAAAAGAGACAGATCAGGTAAAATCAGGGTTCTGCTGAAGTCAGCGTCCAAAATCTTCAACAAAGCCAGGATTTCTCTCAAAGGACACAAAAGCATGCAGAAGAATTTATTAAAAATCAGCAGATAGCACCCTAATTAGCTAATAAGAAGGCTTAGAAGCGTGGAGACCGTAAAGAGAATAAACTTGAAGTAGAAACTTCAGAACACTGATCCGGTAGCTCAAGAAAATTGCCTTTTTTCCCGGTGTTATATGATTTCACACCGATGAAATTGATAAGTGGAGATTTACAGCGATTTTTGTTTCATGTAAACACAAAGCTGAGAAGGTCTTCAGTGTATCCAAAAAGGTGAGTTCTGCATGTGTGTAGACGTTGAGCAAATTTAAGCAGGCATTGCAGTAGACCTCAGCTAAAATCGCTCACGCCTCAAAGCTTATGGAAAACACCTGTGTACACATTTAGAAAACAGTTGCAGAAATAATCCTTTTCAGAATATTCTAAAAAGTAGAACTGTACTATAAACAGTTAATTATCCTTTAAATAGATTATACCTGCTATTTTTGTTTAGTCAGCACGAATCGGTAAATAGCCAAATACATTTAATTGTTAAAAGTCTCCTAAAGGACCTGGGGATCCTACCTGGGGCATATTCAGGTAGTTTCAGGAAGTTCAGAGTTTCTGTCTGATATCACGACCTGCAAAATCCCTTTTCAGCCAAGTCAAATCCTGCAGAAATTTCAGCTGCCTAGAATTTTCTGGTTTAATTTTGGGTTTAGTCATAATAAACTCAGCCTTTCAGATGTGAGAAACTTAACAATCTTCAGACTTGCTCATTTCTCCCTGTATCTCTTGAGAAGTTTAATCCGGTAGATAAACTCAGGCTACAAAATGCAAATGCAGCCACATCTTTCATTCAGCGAAGCACTTCCATGACTTGCACACCAGTTTTCTACGGATAATTGAGTTTTAATTGATTTATATCACGGTTTTATCAGGAGCTCACCCATTTTGAGGCACTGGACACCCCAGAAAGAGCTGCTAGGAACTCTTTCTGGGTTCTGGGAATAAGTGGCACAGAACCTTAAATATGACATTGGATTAAGGATTTTCCAACAATATTTCTCCTCTATGGGTACTACATGTGAACATAGTGTATCTTCTTGAGAGGGCATGAGCAGGGTCTCTTCTGTCCTGCTGTCTGACTTCATGAGACATTTAGGAGTGTCTTATTTTCAGAAACTTTATCTTTCCATCAAACTGGTTAAAAATAGCTGAGAAGTTCAAAAGTTACTAGGGGGAGACTAGAAGAGAAGTATATAGATGGTGCAATGGTACAAAAAAACCCCAATTCCCTGTAATTTATTTAATCATATTCATAAGTAAAAAATTCATACCATCATAAAGAAAATAGAAGTTGAGGGGTTTTTTTTAAAAAAAGTGGGGTATTTTTGAGCAGATTTATATAATTCCTGTTTTCTTAATGGAATAAATCAGAGCCTGAATGTCAGCTGCAGCTTGAATGCCCTGTCTGTCCTGTGCATGTTGTCTTTACAGCCACGTTTAATTTAGAAGTCTTGCATTTCATTTATAAAAGAAGCTATAATATGATGTATTCCCAGATTTCTAGCTTCTTAAGTATCGTGTAGCTGAAATGACACAGTAGCTATTACAGTTCCACACATGCATTTCAGGAATTAACTAAAGCATGGTTTATATATGCTTTATACAATGCAGGAAATTAAAATCAAAAGAAGGGAAATTCTAAGCATATGTAGAAAATTATCCTTATGTTTCCTTTACATTGTCTTAAGCTGACTTTACTAGTGAAATCATCAGACTCAGAATGCTCATATCCGTATAACATAGATTTCCCTGTTAAATTAGGAAAAAATATGTATTATTTGATAATGCTGATACATAATGCTGGGCAGTTATAACACTGACTGGAACTGGTTTAAAATATTATTTTAACTTACTTTCCATGACCAACCAGGAAAACAGAACGCTCAGGGGTGGATGCAGTAGGACTAATGTGTCCGTTGAAAAGTGAGGATCTTCTCTCCGAGCCAGAGCCGCCCCAGGTGGTTTGAACTGGTGGGTGCCCTTCGCTGTGTGCAGGGCGATGGACAGACCATGGGTCTTCCAATGTGGCATGGGTGGCACCAACCCCGCAGATCCACCCCATGGAAGAAGGGAGGCTCCAGGCCCGACCACGGACATGCCCCTGGCTTTTGAAATCCAGGTGTTTTCCCAGGAAAGCAAGGGGAGGAAAGCAGGCACACACACGTGGGATCCCTCCTGTGCTCCCCACAGCCATGTGCCGCTCCTCCGCCGGCACTGAGCCCAGGGTCTGAAGCTCTTCTTAGGTGTTACTTCAGTGCTGGAGTGTCTTTGCCTCCTTGTGTTGCTCTTCTGAAATCACAGATCCTGCTTGCGCTTTCAAATACCAGTTTACCTTTTTCTATCCAAAATTCTTGTAGCTGGTGGACTTTTATAGATATAGATTACTCAAAGTCCTGGGAAAACTAAAACTAAAAGAGGGGAGATTCAGGCTAGGTATAAGGAAGAAATTCTTTGCTGTGAGGGTGGTGAGCCCCTGGCCCAGGTTGCCCAGAGAAGCTGTGGCTGCCCCATCCCTGGAGGGGTTCAAGGCCAGGCTGGACGGGGCTTGGAGCAACCTGGGCTGGTGGGAGGTGTCCCTGCCCAGGGCAGGGGGTTGGAACTGGGTGATCTTTAAGGTCCCTTCCAACCCAAACCATTCTGTGATTCTATAATTCTGATTCTATATTGCTGGGTGGTGGTGGAGGGGTTATGAATCACTGAGAGAAAATCCTGAAGGTGTACCCATCAGCAGTCTTTCAGTAAGTAAGCCCAAATCTTGATAGCTCTCAAAACATTTTACTGTGCCTAATATTAGCTAAATAATCATTAGGTCACTCAGTCTCCACATGACAAAATAAGCAAAGAAAACACTATTCCATATTAGGCAATATAAATAAAATTATAAGAAACGTTCAACACCATAGGAAAATAGGACAAGGGGTAATGATTTTAGGCTAAAAGATGGAAGATTTAGACTAGGTAGAAGGAAGAAATTCTTTACTCTGAGGGTGGTGAGACCCTGGCCCAGGTTGTCCAGAGAGACAGTAGATGCTGCAGCCCTGGAAACATTCCAGGCCAGGTTGGACGAGGCTCTGAGCAACCTGCTTTAGTTGAAGATGTCCCTGCCCACGGCTTGGATGGTTGGATGAGGTGGCCTTTTAAGGTCCCTTCCAACCCAAACCATTCCGTGATTCTATGAATCTATGAAAACTTTGCGCCCTGGTGACTACATCACTTTGCCCCACGTTTCTACCCCAGGTTACTGACAATGCAGAAGAGACAGCTGCAGGGAATATTTGTTCAATTTTTTTGCAGTATAGACCTTGGCGTGTTAAGTTAAATAACTAATCAGAGGAGACTTGCTCTGCTACAGGAGGACATAAACGAAATGCTCCTTCCAGTGGTAGGTTCCTCTCGGCCGCCCACCATCCAGCACGAGACCCTGCCTGCAGCGACGCGAGGCGGGCAGCTAAGGGAGTTTATGTCCTGAAATGTCTCAGGAAGACTGAGCAGAGGACAATCCTCAAAGCCCTTCGAGCATTTCCACAGGGAAAGGCTAACAGGTATGCAAAAACATGTGAAGTAGAGCTGAAAATAATAATGTTTTATCAAAAGAGTCGTAATAATGATTTGTGTGTGTCTAAATTGCAGCCAGTTTAAACACAGACGAACAGATTGAACTTTGTTGTGAATACAGAACACACTCCCGTTTATATTGTTTGATTGGAAATCATTATTACTTTGCCTATAATTGCCGTAATTTATCACATTCTTAAAATTTGCCAGTAATACGGTACTATTTGTCTCCAGTTCCACTCTAATTGTACGTAATTAATTATATGCTTTGTTCAATTGCTAATTGCCCCTAACATACACTTAGATATAAACATAAAAATAGCACTTCAAAGAGAATGGAAAAATAACTTGTTGAACTTCTTATCGCAGTGATAATTGTGGTTTCTTAGAGTGAAGGACTGGTAAAAGTATTAAAACAGTAGATCACGACTTTCTAACTGATGAGGGAAGAATTCCCGTGCTCAGTTCATATACACTAGAGTGTACTTCAGGTAAATTGTAGTGGATGTGAGAGCTTATAAGGAGGAATAAACAACAAATCTGGTTTAAAATGTCAATAATCTTATTCTTACCCCTTCGAAAATACAGTCTTTATTGTCCTGAGGCTGAAGGAGGGAAGGCCCCGACCTTGACTCAACAGCACTTGCTAACGAAGGGCCGATGTACAGCACTGTCGGACCCGTGGTTTTGCCCTTTCTGGTGAAGGGGTCTTGTGCAGGTGTAGAGAAAGCAAAACACTTAATACTTTCTCAGTGCATCAGCATGAAGAATTAAGGCTTTGTATGATTTAGGTCAAAATTACACCTTTAAATGCAATTCATAACACCGTGCTTAGAAAGAAGCAAGTAATAAGTCTCAGCGGAAGAAAATCATAGCATCAAAATATAAATCAGTTACCTGCAATCAGCTGTCTCTAGAGCTTAGAAGTGTTTCGTAACCAGGTAGGTATTGTAACCCAACATCCTCAGGTTATCATAGAATCGTAGAATCGTAGAATGTGTTGGGTTGGAAGGGACCTTTAAAGGCCATCTAGTCCAACCCCCCTGCAGTCAGCAGGGACATCTGCAACTAGATCAGAATATCCCTGGTGCATGTGTGTATGCATATATGTATATGCATGTGTGTGTACGCGTACATCGCTAGACCTGCAATCCGGGATACGCTTGAGAGTCTACCCAGTCTAGAGTCAGGATGCTGTCTATCAGTAATGCGTTTGCGTTACTAGCATGCCTCGGCTGTTACGAAGAAGGGCCATTGCAAGAGAACTAGTCAACAAAGTTGGGAGGGGGTTATTAGCTCAAAAATACAAAAAAAAACCCCTTGTATATGTTTTTTTATAATAATTATTTTGAGAGCAATACTAATTGGAGAAAATAGTTTAATGGACTTCTAAATGGAAAAGAACAAACTGTACCTCAAAGATGATTGCAGCTCGCTTAGGATTCAGAACGCCATCCCATTTTCCTTCTCAGTATGAATTGAGATTGTATTGTACAGTACATAAATGATTTTCCTCGGCTTTTTAAAAGGCAGTATGTATTAATATTTTAAACTGAAGTAATTGCTTCTTGTTCAGCAATGGGTTTCATTTATGAGTGTTTATCCCTAGCAAATGGAAAGTATGGTTAATCTAAGTTAAAAATGGATTCTTTAAATAGCTCTAATTACATTCTGTTTATGTTTGTATGTTTGAGACACTTAAGATTTAATCGGTAGCAGTTCTAACAAACCATAATGTTTATTAGCTGGTTTTAAATTATTGTCATGGATGGTAGTTCAATGAGAAAATAAATGATGATTTGTCTACTATAATGCCTGGTAAATAAAAGATGGGCCAACGCGGAAAACAGAAATTATATATTATATCATTTGATTTTTATATTGGAAACACAGACAGAATGGAAGAAAACTTGAAAAAAAAAAAAAGAAGGAGAACAGCTTCCGTTTCCCATTTCACTTCTACAAATTCTTTGTAATTTTGCATGTTTGCTTGTTTGAATCAAAACTTTGAAGGCTTGTTGTTCTTTTCACTTGATTTTGCATCAATCATAACAATTGGGTTTTAGGTACTAGCGCTCTCTTAAACGCCGTTAACTGTACACTTCCAAATCATATCTTGCGAACCCGAGTTTCAGCAGCAACTGAAATTACTATTAGCAATTATACAGTATTGAAGGGATCAGGCATAAAATGATTACCGAAGCCTCTATTTTATTATCTTGCGTAATCACCGTGCAAGTAAGGAGATGAGTTCTTAGATAACTAGAAATTCTCTTTTTGCAATGAACTGTTCACATCAATAGCAAGACATGGTGCAAAGCGTATGGCAGAATAAAATGGTTATTTTAAATCCTCCTTTAGCTAGACCTGTCTAGATAATGTATAAGGACTGTCTGAAAACTAATTATCTAGGGTTGAGTATTCTATGATACTTAATGAGAGCACTTTTAAAAAAAAAACTAGGAACATATTTTTTAAATCAAATACTTTAAAGCACAGCACTAAACTGTATTAAATGTTGAAAGGCAGGAAAAAGCCTCGTTTTTTTTAACTAAAAAGTAATGAATCCAAGATGAAAATGAGCCTGGATTATATTGGTGCTCTGTATCTCTAGGCGTAGACTTCTGCTGTTCAGGGTAATACTGCAACCAAAACCTGGCTCCTTGGAGCCAGATTCCCTGGTTGGCTTTGCAATGTTCTTGTGATTTGGGGAAACAGGTTAGAAAGAGGTTATTTCAGTACACGTTTGCCTGGCAGCGCTCCAAAAGGTTGGGCTGCTCAGGCTGATCCGGGTACCCTGCCAAGAAATGCCTGACGTGCTGCGAGTGATCCCGGGAAGACGGGGGTGAGCGGGTAGGGAGTGCCAGCTCCGGATCAGCAGAATTCTTCTTCCATGAGGGGAGTCGTCAGCAATCAGCGGAGTTGTATTCGCTTTATTTTAATACGACTTTACACCTTTTTGTGATGTGACTTTACTCCTTCTTTTGATATAACTGAATTCTATCAATCTAAAAATGGGCGGTGGCATTACATATTTTTTTAACGTTTTCAACCAATTTTCTGTGGACGCAAAGCCTTGCAGCCGCATTAGGCACTTGTGCCTTTCCATCCGCTGCTTTCCCACCTTCCCAATAACTTTGAAACACAAGTGCTTCAACTAAATTTAGCACATACGACCTCGGAGTGCCCTGCTAGAGAGAAAGCAGGCAACAGGCGATCAGTCCCAGTTAGACACTGGAGAATCCACGCAGGGGGGAAAAATAGGATTGGAAACCTCCTAACTGCAGGAAAACCTTCAGAGCTTCCACCTTCTTAAACAGCTAAATCAACCACAAGTCACAGTCACATTGGAAAATGGTTTGGTTTTCTCTGGTACTTCGGAGTTAGTGTGTTATGAACATTTAGAGGAAAAGAATACTTCTGAAGTGGGTAAAAAAAAAAAAAGAGAGATTAATTCTAAGCTATTCTTGGGTGATATTGAAAGCATTCTTTGAAATACACAATTTTTACAATCTGTAGAATTATTCTGCTTCTATTGAAATATACAATTGAAATATACAATTGTTACAATCTGTAGAATTATTCTGCTTCTATTGCAGTTTTACTGTGTGCTCAGACATTAAATGCAATAGCTCTTTTCTCCTTGTTAGGCGTATTTGATCTGAAGGAAATTAACAAGGTTTAATAAAATCTAACTTTGAATTAGTTGATTAAAGCTGAGTCTCTTAAAATATGTGATTTCCCCCTGTGGTTCAGATAATCTTCTTTTCTTATCTGATCTAGAGTTGTTCAAGGCCTTATGGAGATTTCCAAGTTGGTAGTAGAATACAGAATTAATTTACGCAAATCTATTTTGCTTTAATTTCCCCTAATAAAATGGTAAAGTTCTGATTGTGAAGTAAGGGTTTGCCTTTGCGTAGATGAATAATCTTGGTTTTCTGACTGGAAGTTGACGGTGGCAGGGAATTGTCTGCTGTTAAAAGAAGTGCTGTCAGAAGGTTAAGTAATGTAGTTTTAGATGTTTAGGGCTTGCTTATTCTCTCTCGCAGAAAAGAAGAATAAAAGGCAGCATTACTGAAATTATTACATTGTGTCCTCTTCCCTCGTAGGGAGAGAGATTTTTACTTACAACAAAGAGGAAAATTCAGACAGGATTCCCTTACAAAGATGACAAGGGTTGTCCAGCTGGAAGATCTCAGCTTTGCTCCTGTAAATAAATATTCATGGAAGACTAGGACATTGTATACGCTTCTTAAATTTAGCTTTGAATCTGGTTGCCAAATATGTGAAATAGATGCCAACATCTCCCAAATGTGAAAGCCTCAACCTTGCTCAAACCTATTAGAAAATTCTTCCTCCTTTAGACCTCAGAAAGTTTTTCCGTTACAGGGAAAGTAAAAACTTTCCAGCTTTAAAGAAAGACATGGAATGTGACAAGTTTGGCCCACAGAAAGCATCCCCTCCTGCTCTGGGAGAGCCTGGCCAATAAATTGCTGGAGTCTAAACCAGTTTTCTGGAAAAGTATTTCAATACGTCTGCCCTATTTTTATGCTCTTCCATAAGCGTCTATTAATGGTCGCTACTGGAGGCAGAACGTTAGGCTAGGTCGAGCGTTGGTCTAACACGTTACACCTGATTTTATATTATGTTTCCTGGTCAGTATCTCAAAGTCTGTCGCTTTACATTCTGCTTTCTGAATAACTCTAATTCCAGATCTCCCTACAGAAGATGAAGTCAGGAATTTAAACCTATCGGGAATGCCTTAAGCAACAGTTCTTCGTTATTTGAGGGACGGTCTTCTTGCATCTATTCATGTTGAAACTGCTGTATTTTATAGGAATAGTTAATATCACGATAAAAAGGAAAAACTGATTGCCTTAATGGGTGTAGTACTCAACTGAGGTGTTTGGTCTGATTTTAAGGAGAGGGAGGATTTAAGTCCTTGCCAGATGGTTGCCCTAATCGTTGGCCTCTTTTATGGTTTTGACAATCAGTTCCATTCTTAGAAATATTCTGGCTGGCATTGGGTCAGGTTCCCTGGTATAGGTGATAGTTGTTTTCCCAACACAGCCAAGGTACAGTTTTCAAAGCCTTAGAGGAAGCATAAAAATCACCTGGGCTCTACTCTCATTTATTCAGGAAAATTTATAAAGGATTGATTAAAATTAAAGGTCTTAACTCCAGGGAAACAGGTATGGGGAGAAGGAAACTTCTTGAATCCTCCGGAAATATGAAACGCTGCAGAGAGGTGTCACTGCACATCTGTTTAGGGAGGCGTGCTAGTGGCCTCATGAAAAAAAAGGAGAGGTGGCAAAGAATTTGCAGCTAAGTCATGTATGCCATTTAGCTTAATTTCCGAAAAAACCCTAAATATGTAAAGTAAACCGTCCAAAACTAAACTAACAGTTATCACGTTTGCAATATTTTTCTGTCTCTATGTACTTATATCTAATACATATTGAATCTCACCTAGACGGGGACGCTTTTTAAAATTATGATTGCATTGTTCCCCTTTATATTCAGATTTTTAAACAAATTCTGTGTACCCAGGCTCGTATTTTTAAGTGTCCTCCTGTTGCCCCTAATGACCAACGCTCATGGATTCTGTATTGACACTTTACCATACTGATATGTTTCTTCAACCCGCCTTGGAAGTTACATTAGCTCGCTATAGATTTTGCCCAGAAGATCAAATAGATTTAAATTTATTCATATGCCCTATGAATCTGGTGATGTTTTCCTCTTTTGTTTTGCAAACATGACATTTGCTTTCCAGTCCCCCAGCTTGAATAGATTTTGCAGTTTGAGAAAAGCAGATGAGGAAAACACGACGGTACCCCTCACCACTTCTTCCTGACGGTTCTCTTTTGTGTTGTTCTCTTCATGTGCACTATGTTATAGAATCAAATCTGCTGCCACTGAGATTAGAAATTACTAAAAACTCCTCATTTTGACTGAACAGACTGTGCTATGCCAGAATTATTTGTCTTTTAAGATATTTAATTGCATACATTTAGTAGTCCTTGCCGTATTTGCCTGCATTCATCAAATTCCGAGTGAAAAATCTTACAAGACAAAGGCTTATTTTCAGCATTTTAGAAAGCTGCTCAGATAGTCCATTGGTAACATCTCAGCAGGTGGAGGTCCCATATGATTCCACCATTCAAGAGAACTTCTTTCATACGTGATTAATTCCAGGACCCATTTAATCCACCACATTACGGTGGTCAATTTGGGGCATCTGTGCTGATGAAAATGACTTTTGATTGTACCTAAATGGCTTTTACATGCAGTACTCCATGCCGGTTTACTCTTCAGTTCAAAGTGAGATAAAATAGAATCCATTTTCAGGATAGGACTTTCTTTTTTTTCCTGGGTAGCTGATCAGCATTTATATGTCTTATATTGAATTAGCTGGTTTGTAATCCCTGATGTAGAAATATTCCTAGATACTTCTAGGTATTCTGCTTTTAAAAATTAGACCAGTGGCATTTTGATTTTATTTTTTTCTATGGTGCGCGTTAATATGTATGTCTGCATTAACAAATAAATAATCCACCGTGTGTATATTGGCTCAAATAAGCACATACACGTGCAGCAAAACAGATACTCTGGCCAGAGAATTTAGTAGGTTCTGCGTTAGAAATGGGCTGCAGGAAGAAAATATTCTTTAAAGCCAGGGCGTGTTAGAGAGTTTACATTGTTCCTCGCTTCCTAAACTCTGAGATTCACCTTTCAAACTGATTTTCAATGTGCCGGCCATCGGGGTGGGAACAGAATTGCTATCTCAGCCAGAAGCTGGACTGTAAAACGACTCTGTTCGGGTTAAGCCCTGGGTGACTACCTGATAGACTGGTGCAGTCGATCTTAACTGATAGATTCAGCTGATATCACTCAAAAAAAGAGGAAAAAAGTAGATTCAAACTTGATTTCCAGCTTTAGTTTATGTAGTAGTAATTCTCACACTCTTCCCCCGGAAGATTCTTACAGTCTCTCAGGCTTCTAAACAAATTGGAATTCTGGTTGCCAGTCTGCGTAACTGGCAGACTGAAGAAGAGTCTTCAGTCTCTTCAGGAAGAGAGAGAAAAACGAGAGGAGAGCTTAAAGATATCTTTGTGAAATGTGGTAGAGGAATTTTTAGTACTATGTTATTCTTTATTTAATATTTTAGACGTCAAAAATCAAGTGTTGCAAATTAATAAAAATTCATTTGTAGGTTTAGTTGTTTCAGGAGGTCTAAGCTGAATTTAAAGATTAACATTTTATAAGGTAATGACATCTGGAAAGTGTTGAAAAAAAATCATGGAAATGTAAACATCAAGGTTTTGGGGAAAAGCTGAAATAAGAAAATGCTCAGGGAAGTCTATAAGGATTTTTTTTTTAGCTGCTATTAGGGGGTTGACAGTCTATAATGGAAAGGAAGAATTCAGTGTCAAGTACAGTTAATAATAGTACTTAAAAAATGTTTATTTTCTACACTTGCATTGTTTTATAGTAATTTGAAACATATCATGAGGTGTTAATATCTTGATTGCAAGCTATTAAGATTTTTTATTATTTCTTAAGATTGCAAGATTTTTGAAAAACAGTATTGCTTTTAAAAAAATCCATGCAAAGACTCGTGCTGAAAAGCTGACCAATTACCAACCATATCGCCAAAAGGGAGTCAATCCTTCAAAAACCACTGCAAGGGAGGACAACAAAATGCATATATTAAGTACCAAAAACACTTCAAGAAACTGGTTTTTCCCCAAGAAATCAAAAAAATTGCCTGTAACTCACTATTTTGTACTGTGGAATGTTGTAGCAAGCTACATTCTTTGCAATGAAGCCGCAACCAGCTGGGAAGTGTTTTAAAACATTGTTTTCTTTTCTTTTTTAAACACTAGAGTTCGTCACCACATGCAGCTTTCTTTTGCTGATCGTCGTACATTTTTTTCTGTCTCAGCATTCGGGGATGGCAATTGTTTAGGGATGCAGTTTGTTATGGTCACTGTTCTGACTGAGATCAGGAAGCTCCTCTGGTTCCAGCTCTTCCCAGTCTCTTCCCAGTTAATTACCAGGCTGCTTGAATGAGTAGGAGACAGGAGAACATGACTGTAGGGTTTTTTGGCATTTAGGAATTTGACTGAAAAGTCAAATATATCATTATATGAAGGAATTTCCAGGAAGAACCAGGGCCTTCCTTTGAATTTCTTTGAATCTTTAATCGCACCCTTTCTAGGTTGCGCCCATCATACTTCTGGGCGAGGTGTCCTGTCTGAAAGTTTAGACAGGCCCTTAAGTCGATCTTCCGACAAGCTGATAGACCCTGTGTACTAGCTTGAGCTTATTGATTTTATTTTAAGCCCCGTACGGAAGTATGTTACCTTTCCTGTGAAATTCTGTACCATGGAGGTTATTTAAAAAAAAAAAAAAAAACCAACATATATCTGAATGCGGTATTTTTTTATGTGTCTAAAAGCCAAAAGGAGCACCTCTGTTGAATATTTGACGCCGTCATCTGCTTAGGCTTGTGCTTAACCCAACAATTTTTCTGGCTAAAACGTTTTTGCAGGGACAGCTCATATTTTTGCCCTGAGACCACAACACATTGTCCCACTGTTCATTCTGCCGTCTGGTTTGCTGATACCTCTTCTTAACTGTCAATGGCCATTACATCTTATTTACATTTAGATGATGAAAAGTCTCTTTTAGTAGATGCTGTCTTAAGAACCATGAAACGTTTTATCTTTTAAGTCCCCTTTTGGCCTCTCAGATGGCACCTGGGAATCAAGAAAATTCACAGAGAGTAGACTCTCTTGATAACTGATTTTTTAAAAATCAGTTTTTACTTTAAACGGGCATTGTGATGCACAAATAAAGATTAACGTAATGGAGATATGATGTGGAAGATTCGTGTGTTAGATTGCATGGAACTAATGCATTTTAGGGTTAGGGGGATAGTAAGGAAAACAAAAACAGAAGGTGGAGTAGGTGTTCATGTTTAAAACTGTGAAAATTTATTCCAAGACTGCTAATAGCACATGAAGCCGTAAGGGAATGTCTTGTTTAACTAAATTCAGAAAGTAAGTTTCGAAGAAGGTTGCTGGACATTGGCAGGTCAGAAATTCTCTCATGAAAACAGGTTAAATGCCAAATGAACACAGTCGCAGTTCAGAAACCCTATCACTAATATAAAATTATACTAATGCACTATTAAATTAAATTATCGCAAGGTAATGAATATATCCCAAAGACAATATAAAGTTGTCCAAGTCAGAAATCAAATTCACCTATTGGCTATTTTGCAACAGCTGGCTTTTTGCCT
This sequence comes from Sterna hirundo, assembly GCA_009819605.1. NCBI lineage: Eukaryota > Metazoa > Chordata > Aves > Charadriiformes > Laridae > Sterna > Sterna hirundo. The sequence goes on from CM020441.1 coordinate 4,916,732, forward strand.
CTTCTCTTTTAAAATACAAGCTGATTTCTGATAGTCTTTTCATCTCTAACATGTCTTGGTCATCTTATTTCCTTTTACTATAATTAAGGTGAGGTGGGTAATTCGTCCCAACAGTTGTCCCTTATAATTGCTAAGGTAATAACATGTGTTATCTTGTTCCATCTCTTAATATAGTCCTATATTGATTCCCGTGTTAGCTGAAGCTAAGCAATGGATGCCAGCCTCCTGAAAGGCTGAAGATTAAATGAGAGGTCCCCAGACCTGTGTCTTTCTGTTTCTATCCTCTAATGATACATTCTTCACCAAGACTGAGGATTTGATGCCTTGGTGAGCATGGAGATCTTCTGGCTGTCTCCTCTCTGCAATCCCTCGTCGCAAATTAACATTTTGCTTTCTTAACCCCTGCTCTTCAGGACTTTCCCTTCAGGATGTTAACCATATCTCTGTCTCGGAGTCGCTGCTAAAACTCCCCTGCTCCAACTCCTGGACGCTGACTTAGACTTTCGGCCATATGGTATGATCTGCCTTAGACGTTTGTCTACATGGCACGATCTACCTTAATCATCCACAACACATTAAGTGTTCAGACACTGAACGTATCTCACAGACAAGTCAGTTTTAAACAGCAGACCAAATAATATTATTTCTACACGGTGACATTTACTTCAGTTTTACTAAAGGCCTTATAGATGACTCAGCGCAGGTTAACAGGTAGGCTAATCCATTTCACTGTGCGTTTTTGAAAAATATAATAGGTAATTTATTATAAAATGGGTAGCAATTCAATTTTTATTTCAAAAATTAAAAACAAGTCGTCCATTTCACAAACATCAGCATGGGAGGTGTGGAAACATTTACAACTTTCCTTAATCTCAAACCATAAATGTGAAAAAATAGAAGTATTTGTATTCTTACAGATCTCCATTATCTAACCAACTGTGGCCGTTTTCCTGGATCGTTTGTTTTCGTACAAACCTATGAATACTATGTCAATCTTAATTTTGTGTGATCTGAAAACAGTGGAAAGTTAAAGAAATGTATGATTCTGAATCCTCTTTTGCATACTCAAAATGAATTTTATTTTCTTGTGGTGAGCGTTTCACACAGGCTAAAACAGTCTTGAGTGAAGGAAATTCGCTTAATTTATTGCTAATTAATATAAGCTTTTAATTACTAATTCCAGTACTGAGAAAGAAATAAGACAAACAAAAACTTAGAGAAAACACCTTCACTCCTGACACCTCTCCTTCCCCTTCCTCCTCTCCAGAGCCTCACACCGCGCGTTGCCCTTGGTCCCTTGGGTGGTGTGATGGGTAGTCCCGGAGACTGGGGTCAGTGTGCAACAGCTCCTCCCTTTTGCTGCTCTTTGTTTCTTCCTCCTTTTCACCTGGCACAAATTCTGCCAGCTGCAGATCCTTTGTGTGCCATCTGCCTGCTCCAGCGGGGTTTCCTCCATGGGACACGGCTCCCCGTAGAGGTGCACCTCAACCCAGGTCATCTTCCATGTGTTTTTCCCTCCTTGGGTGTCTCCTGCCCCTAGAAGTTACCACCCTTTCTTCAACGTGTTGTCACAGAGATGCCACATGCTTCCATGATGGGATCCAGCTTTGACATGTGGTAGGTGGGTTTTGTCCATGATGGAAGTGGCAGGAACCACTGGTGCCTGGAGCAGAGCATCCCTGACCTTCCTCCCACAAATGGTACTCTGGAGACCCCCACTAGCAAAGGTCTGCCCGTTACACCCATCACGGCATTTTAGTTCCATTTATAAACGGTACATTGTTAAAGTCTTGGAGGAGCTTGTTCCGTCATGGTCGCAGTTTTTGGGAGAGCAGAACCAGCTTTGTGGTAAGACAGTAATTAGAAATGTGATCTTTAGAAAGACTTTTTTTTCTTATCGCACTTCTGCAGTTTTAAGGCTTACATAATTTGTGCTTCCAAATCCAAATCTTCATCTCTCGCAAATAAGACTTTTTGTTTTCATTACGCCTCACCTTATTGACCAGCATGGTATATCAAGCACATTAGGCGTTTGTTGTAGGTTATTTATTTCTGCTTCCTGGTGGGTTACCACATGTGGGAAATTCTCCACTTGCATTACTGCTGCAGTGCGCGGAAAGCGAAGTTTGTGACAGTCGCTGCTAAATGATGTTTTCCCATAGCCTTCCTTGTTTAAATGAATGCGACAAACTTGGTGTTTAAATATCGCACGCCACTCTTTTCCCCAAGCCAAGCCTCTACCTGTGAATCCGTGCTGTCAGGCTTTTGTTTTCTGGACGAGACTAAGTGGAAATCCTAACCAGCTGCTGGTTTTGGAAGGAGGGGTGGGGGGGAACAGCAAAGTGGTTTTGAATACTTCTTTTGTTTTGCAAAAAATATGTCCTTGTGGATGACTTCCTATTGGGACAGCTGTTCATGTAATGTTTTTAACTACGGTTGATATCAAGTCAGCTGCAACTCTATCATTTCTGCATCCTCGGACTAATATATTCTCCTGCTGATCCTTGCAGGGTATCCTAGAGCAATATAATAACTCCATAGGATGGACAGTGCGAAAGGTAGGAGGGGATGACTTTATCCATTTTCAGACACGCAATTCAAAATTTTCCTTGTTAGATGATCAATACAAACTCCAATTACGCCATGAAAGCCGAGGTAATTGCTGAGATTAACAATGTGAGGATATTCTTCATCCAACTTTAGGGAGGCTGTGTAGGAGCATCCATGTCGCTGGGGGAAGAGCAGTAGCCCGGCAATTTTGGCAGTTACCTTTATTCTCTGGAGGAGGTGGGTATGCCAGGCAGCATACACAAGCGTAGGTTCCCACTTCATCTGGGGCTGGGCTACAGACAGTGTCACACCCAAGTTAATTCTCTGGTGTTATTTTTGCCCTTAGCACGCATTCTTTTTCATAAAGCCACTTTTGCAACACGGGAGCAAAAGCTGCAGAATTAATTGCGGTCAGACCCCAGCGATGTGTGTGTCTTTCATTTTGTAAACTATGGAATATTTAAGAACAAAACAAACAAAAATCCAAGGGTTACTTTTATATATCTACGTGAGTACCTGAATTTTAATAAAACTCTGATTTTCTTTTTTGTTCAGATAGGCAGGAAAATGGCAATGGAATGAGTTAAATGTCCTAATATATCACCAGGCTTGTGACACTTATTATTGGGGTGAAATACTGTAAATTAAGATGGTCATGAACCACATCTAACACCCAAACAATTCAAGCACATCAGCTGCATACTCCTTTATTGGCATAAAATATTACCCTGGGAAAACTGAACTCTCAAGTCCAGTGGTGCTTTTGATGGATTTTGATGAAAAGTAATAGATGAAACTTGTTATAACTCTATGCGTTCATCTTTCCTTTTTATTATGTCCTTCGTGGATCCAGATCCCAATTGAAATTCTATCTTGTGATGAAATTGCGTTGATTTTTTGTTTGTTTGTTTCTCGTTAAGTGTATTGGTTTGGGAATGGATTATATTAACAGTATATTTAATTATGAGGTTTTTTTCGCTTATGCCTGACCTTTTTCAAGGAAAGTAAAAAATTAACATTATTCTTTGGGAGACATTAAAAAAATGCCATTGAACTTTTATCCACTGCATTTTTCTGGATGATGTTGTACCACCGTAGGTGGCACGCTTCGCTATAAAGGAAACCAGTGTTTATGAGTGTGGCAAAACACAAGATGAAAACCAGGTCATTCCTCAATGGAATCCTGTCACACAGCCTTTCTTGACTTATCGGTCTTGCGATCATTCCCGTTCTACCTAACTAGCATGAGCAGCAATACTGGGTTTTGTTCACTCCAAGGGAAATTAATGTAAGTGAAAATCAAGTAACTCAAAGATAAATAGGTAAATTAAAGTTGGCTCATTGTGGATGAGCTTCACATACGTTAAAACAGCTTAAAATATATTAAATTTATACAAATGCATGGTGGAAGTTTGATTAAAGCAGATTTTTAAATATTGGGTTTACTTTGCATTTCCAGTGAGTTTTTACATTTGTCTCCCGGTGTGGGCATCTTTGAGTCAAGTACAAGTATTTCCCAATCAGTTTAATTAGCAGGGGGGTGTGGGTGGAAAGCGGAATTCCATTCATACCATGTGATAAAGTTGAATACTGCAGTCTTACAGTGGCCAAAAATAATTTTTAAAATGAGTTTATTTGTCAGCATTTGTATTATGGACTGCTTTGGTTTTCTGGTTTAAATGGATTGTACAAGCTATAAAAAATGAAAAGTGCAGGACTAGGGCTTTGCCCAGTGTAGCCCAGCGTTCACGGCATAAGGTGGGAATCATGGTCTGGAGGCGTGAATAATGTGGCAGAAAGTTTGGGAACAGAAAATTGGTGTCATGGTCACACAGAAAGGAGAGCTGTGTCGGCCGTGAGACGGTTTAAGAACACAGGTCTAACCTCGGAACTGAGCTCAACATAGTATCGCCAAGTCATTATCGAGTCTGGTGCCACAGTCACCTCTCCTTTCAGTTCTGGAGGTACGGTGGCGCCGGGCTAAGGGGTTATCCCACCACTTCTTATTTAAGCATCTGTTTTTCTTGAAGTTTATGCCGTCTGTCTCTTACTGGACGTAGAAACTCTTACTTTTCACTTCTCGCTCTTCTACGAGGAGAATAGCCTTCCTCTTTTAGAAGGAGAATTAATGAAGAAATCTATCTGACAGTAGAGGATGGTTTGTGTCTTTTATGTTTCTAGCACACCCTCATATATATGCCGTGCTTCGGTGGTCCTCCCCAGCCCTACAGGATATTCTGAGGTGTGCAGCCCTTTTCCAGAAAACCTGAAGGGTTTGAAGGTGGGGAGCTTAAAGGTGTAAAGAAACCAAGCCAGGCAACAGTCAGTGTAACTAGCAATGCTTGGGAGGCAGAAAGAAAATAATGAGGAAAAATGTCAGCTGCTAAAGAAAGAAAACTCTTTCCTGCCATCCTCCCCAGATGGGGTAGTGAACCCTTTCATGCTACCTGCAAAGATGAATTCTAAATACTTGGGATATGAGGAATTGAGCAGCTCTGCCACCGAAAGGAATACAGAAGAAGCAGAAAATTTCTAATTATCGCATAAGTTTTTGCAATATTTACATTGATAGGGTCAACAAAAGTCTGCCAAAAAAATGTAAATCATAATAACTCATAGAGGAGAGCAAGGTAATAATATAGTGGGTTGTTATTATTCAATAATAAATGTACCACACACAATTATTAGGCGTGAGGGGACAAGTCTTTTCACGGGTAGGATGAACAAGAGCCATTGCAGCAGAAGAAAGAAGTAACACATTACTTGGAGCCGTTAGTTCTTGCCCATCCTCCGTTCTCCCCCAGGAGACCGAGGGCAGCCATCTTTATGGTGGTGATTAGAAAAGATGGTGGTGTAAAGGCATAGGGGCCTTGAGGTCATTAAGAAGTTAATTGTCCAGTCTCACAAGCTTGCTGAGAAACTGAACCGCTCAAGGCGGGTCCTGGTGGAAGAGTCAGAATTGCGTTTTCCTAATGTGTGTCTGTGCTGCAGCAGTTTTTAGAATGGCAAATCCACTTAATTCTTACCGTGAGCAAATGAAGTAAGCTTATTCTTCATTATCATTTTATTGTTATAAATAATTATTATTCTAAAGCTAACTCTGAGCAGTACTGTCTATACTCTCTTTTAGAGAGCAATTAATATGATTAGGCTGTACTCTGATTCTAGTAGATGCTAATTCTAGTATGTTGGGTGACATTCATAGCTTCAGGCGTCCCAGTCACGTTTAGGGTTCCCCAGGAATCCACAGGTCAGTTATACAGCAGGGAGCAGGCAGCAAGCTGCTACAATGGGATTCCACCTGGAGAAAACCAAACACGTCTCTTACTCTGAACCTATCACGCCGCATTATGGAAAAGTAGCAAGACTTTTTTGCTCCTTGGAACCCTACGGGTTCGTGGCAGAAGTGCTTGTGTTAGTAGGGTCATTTAGAGACCAGTCTTTGGACTGCTTGAACTTCCAAGAAAATTAAGAGTCACTGAGGAACGCAGAGTGATACCACTGAAAATAGCCTCCTGTCTCTTCCTCTGCTATACTGGAGTTAACCATTCCCTGGGGAAACTGGTTTAGTGAAAGCGCCGAAAGTGAATCTTTTGAGACTTTCGCATTCTGCATTTTGCACATCTTCCTCTTGGCAACTGCTCTTTTATTTAAGGATGATTAGACTGAAAGTGTATCAGGGATGGACAATGGAGAACAGAAGCAACTTGAACCTCTTTCTAAACTCCTATTTTGTCCCTTTCCAAAGAACCATCTCATGAGATCCAGTTAGAATAAGAAATATGCCACCTCGTACAACTTCTTTGATTCGATTCCTTTGAATCAAAGAAAGTTCTTTGATTCAAAAAGAGGGTCCAGTATGCATTATTTTTTAATCCAAACTAGGAATATATTGCCCATCCTGGGCCTTTGATTTCTTGAAAAATTCAGCTTCCAGAATCTCCTCGTTAGATTTTTCAGAGCAGCTCTTAATCTAGAATGCATAGTATCCTGGTTGTACCACTCATTACCAATATAGAATTATGTCCCTCTGTCTTTTCATAGTACTGGAAACACTTGCCCGACCCACTGCCCATCAGAGGAACAGAAAGAAATTAAAATCTGTAAATTCAGTTCAAATCGATTTCCACCTACAGAAAATTGGTCTCTGATGTGCCAACCATAGAAATATGATTGAACTCCGGTAGCCAGGAGCTTTCCTTCCACCCCAGAAACTCCGGATATAAAATCTCCTCAACAAATTTCAAATTAACAAGAACTTCACTGCAAACCCACCTCATACTTCAAAGGCCCATGCACAGAGCTGAGGAGGATGCTATCAGAGCGGCCATCAAAGTTGTGAGAGCGATGCCTGTGTAGTAAGGGGATAGATTTGATGACAATGGCTGTTGAATTTCCACCAAATAAGCTAAATTTTTGTTTGGAAAAAAAAACCAAAACATTTTTAATCTGATAGATTGAGACAATCCAGCTGAAGAAAGACGTGGGACACCCTGTCACTGCTGTTTCCTCTGTCATTGCCAGTTTTAGCAGTTTTAGACTATTTCTTAGCTGTGACTCTTCTGATGCCATAAAAAGTTGCATAGCAGGAAATATCTGCCCATCTGTACGGTGTATTTTCAGTGTCTACATGTTTGGGTCCTCAGAAGAGCATCAGTTGCTTTAGGACTTGTGCTAAAGGTTGATTCTTTGCTCTGCTATTGGGGAAATATCACATTTCTAAATACGCGCAGCAAAGCCTGTAGCTGTAGTTTGATGTACGCTTGATAGCACCTTAGGAACGGAAAGATAAACGCTCTTTATTCCTGCTCTTTTTGTATCTTTAATATTAACATTGTGGGAGAAGGTTTTACAACAAGTGGAACAAATTGCTTAAAATGACACCGCCACTTCCCAGCAGTCTTTTGTGCCTTTATACTAACTTAATGAATTGTCTAACAATAGAACACTCACAAAAAATCACTCGGAAGATTTTAACAATGTACAACCAGAAGGTCAAGAGTAAGAGAGAGCGGAGCAGATTCCAAAGCAATTTAGTACGTTTTATGACTGCCAACTGTTTTCTGTGTGTGCACTTTAAATCCAAGTCAAGTTGCAAATGAATTGATTCTGGTGATCTCAACTTAGCGTTATAATACAGTATGTATCTTGCTGAATTACTGCACATCTTGGCACAGCCAAGGGAAATAGTTATGTCTAAGAAGTGAAGAAGGCTGATGTTTGCCCAAGCAGTGAGGGAGTTGCCCAATGTCTGTAATTTTTTACTTTAACAGAAGACACCGGCTTCCAAACTACCAGGATTCCTCTGTGTCATTGTTGTTCAGGAGCAGCTTGTATGAGAACCTCTGAACATCTGTTGATAACTTTTTAAAAATACGTTGGTTTATTAGCCTTTTTTTTTTTTCCCACTGGTGTGTTATACTCCAATTTCTCTTTCCAGTACGAATGGTTGTGCAGAATACCACCTGTTGTTCCCGGTTCCGTGGAAGGTTTTCAAGCTTCTTTTTAGTTATAACACCTTCGCTGTGAATATCGTTCCAACAGAGTAATCCAGCCAAAGGGATACCGAGGTCTCACCAGGAGGAAGACATGACAGAGCACCGAGTTCTAGCCATGTATATATAAGCAATTATCCGTAGCTACTCACTATTTCAAAATAATTGGATCGACAGTGTGTTTTCTTTAAGAATAGAATAACTCTTACTGCTAGTTGTTGGCCACACGTTGGTTCCTGTTGGAAGCAAGGCACAGGTCTCGTATGTAATGCAAGTTCAGAGCAAGCCGGAACGGGAGGTATTTGTTTATCTAGAATGATATCTGTTCGTATTATAGATTACTTCAAATGTGTGCTTTACTCTATCCTATTATTTTTTTGGTGTGCTGGTTCTTAAGAAGTACAAGTGAATATAAAAGTCCTTCAGCAATGAAATAGGATTCTACTGCTTGGAGATACTGATTTCTGGGCCAAAGCGTGTATTTTATATATTTTAGTATATAAAGGTTCTGAACTCTCCCTTAGCAAATACAGCTAAATTAAAAATGTAATAGCTTCAAGAAATTTCAGATTATGTGCTGAATGCCTTCAATTAACTGAGGGAGGAAGAACATTGGGTTATATTTAAAATGTGCTTTTTAACATATGGATTAGACAGCGTCTCATCAGTGCTTTAGAGACTATATATCTGTTTAGAGAAGAAATAATTTATTCTCTTTGGATAAGAAGAACTAGATGTATGTTTATTAAGATTATTGTCAGCTGGTTTTATGTCATCATTAAAAAGCATTAAAAATAGCAAACATTAATGGGTTTAGAGAAGAGTTTGCAACCCAGTGTATAACAACTATATGTTATGCCGTTCCCTTCCCCACTGCCTTATGTTACCATCAGCAGAAACACTGAATTCTTTTTTTTCCCCTTGTCTTTATACGATACTATTCATTTTAGAAAGACTTATTTCATTCCCTTTTTCCTTTGACTTTGTGTTAATATGTCATAGCAGGACATAATGCCACCTGTTCCACCTAAATACAGTGAGAACTACAGAAATTATATCTTCTGAAAAAAACTCTTTTCTTCCAAGTTTCCCTATTTCTTGGAATCACTTTCTACCTACATCGAGTGATACATTAGAATAATGTATTTTTCACAGTATTTGAAATCATGAAATTCATATTTCTGTCCCTGTTTTTAAAAATCAACAGCAGTAAGAATCAAAGCTAATGCTTTTGATCAGAATTTCAATACTCGGTTTGCTTCCTGCCACCTCCAGTCCCCATTTGGGTAACCGGGAGTAGCGTTAGTACTGGTTGGTCTCAGTGGTGTTTTGCCAGGAACTGGCATTATCCCAAAGACTTTGGCTCCAAGCTTCAGAGGGATTAAGAGTAAAAACTTGGGTTTGCCACATGGCCATAAAATGTGTGCCAAAGTGAGTCTCGCTGCGGTGTTTGAGTGTGCATTACTTCATATTGCCTTCTCTTTTCTCTTAAAAGAGGAATTATCGGTTCCAAGATAAAGTCAAAACAGAGAGCTGAGCCCACACAAAATACCGCCGCTGAGCTTGAACTCTGCGGCGCTGACTTTGTGCCAGGGATGTCTCATCTCTCCTTCAAATGTCAGCCCTCTCCTTCCAGGCACCGTCCTGCTGCAGGGACCGCAGGAGTGCGAAGCGACACCCTGAAAATCCAAATACTTCAGGTGTGACCTCAGTCATACCGTCCGAATATTATTCTTGTGCTTTGGAGATCATTCCTTTTCCTTAAGAGTCAAGTTTTAATCGGCCAGCTTTCCGTTGATTTTCCCAAATCTCTGTCTGGTGAACTCTGCAGCCAACAGAATCTGTTTATTCACAGGACGCTTATGATGCATTCGTTGGGGTTTCTTTTAATTAAGAACGTTTTGAAAATTATTTTTTCTAGTTACAGCACGGTATTGCCGTAATAAGGTAAAAACACAACAAAGAATCTCCAGTTTTGGTCTGTAAGAGTCTCATTCTGTGACTGTAATGATTCATTTTTCCTTTCTGCACTATTTTAAGAATTGCGTATAAATTACGACTCTTATTCAAGCTTAAAAAATCAAATGGAAAGCACTAATATTCATCAAAAATATGTGTGCATTGCTTTTCAAAAAATCAGTCTCTTCAGTATCACTGTGAGTGAGTGAATGTTTAGCTTTTTCTCGGCGGCAGGTTCAATGTTTTTGGATTATTAGGTAATAGCTTGTTTGTGAGTTTGTTCATTTGGGAGCTTAGAGGAAGTGGAGGTGAACAGACAAAGCACGGCACCAAGATTTCGGTATAAATCTTTTTTTCTGAGGAGTGGAGTCAACAGGACTGTTTCCTGGCTGTCTCGCATTCTGCCGTTTGAATCAGAGCAGAGTAATGCGTAAAATGCTGATAACGGTACAAGTGAGTATTAGAGTTGCTAAGCTTTTGTATTTATTTACACAGATGTAATTAAACAATGCGCAGCACAGAGGAGAATTAAGTCCGGTAACCTTAAGAGCAAAATTAGTTTATGCTGCAGTAACTATTTTTAAGACAATAGAAACGGTACGAGGAAAGAGGAGGAAGCAAAGCTCCCGTTTGCCTCGAATGGCCTTTAGCAAACCGTTATACGTGTAAAGGGTTCAACAGGAAAAAATAATTAAAAGTTAATGGAACTTAAATTTGATAAATTGTGCTGTTGGGAAGCAGAGGCCTAAAAAAACTTGCAGCGTTCTTAAGGAAAATGTAAAGAAGCTGTATCTGTTGTGGCATTGGTGATAACAAAGTTCCAGAGTAGTAGGGCTTGGACCGAGCAGGGCGCTGAGATTTCAGGCCACAAGCTTCTGGTTTAGATAGCCATGTCGGGAACTGGGGGAAGATCCATCGGAGGCTGAAGGCTGGTTTCGCTATCCCTATTTCATCAGCTCGTCAGCCGTGACTTACATTTAGATCTGAGCCTCATCCCTTCTCTTGCTTCCTTCGGACCCGACGGCTCTGTCTAGAATTCTTGTTTGACACCTGTTCGCTCTGCGGAAATTGCTCCTTGGTGCCTTCTCTTTTGTTACTAATGTGCCTATGAAGCACAATTTCATCCCTTCTCTTTTCTCCACGTTTTTTTTTTTTACTGCTGAAATCTAGGCAAAGAATCTGAGATAAACCCACGAATGCGGATGCATTTCCCCCCCCGCCCTTATCTGTATGAAGTTGTTAGAATACTGTATGCACTGTTGAATATTGTCAACATGTGATGAGTACCGGCCGAGGCTTTGCTGGCTTTCAGCTACAAACCATGCATTAACCACAGGTCACAGAATAAACATGGATACAGGAAAAGCATTCAGAAGGAAATCCTGAAAATTAACATATACAAGCACATCATTTTCTTTATAAAGTACACATTAACTCTCTCGCTGACATCTTCGAATACGTACTAATGAGTGACGCGAGGACCTGGGGCGGTTTCAAGTCCTAACGGATCTTAAAATATAACTTCTACACCGCAGTGCTTCTGTATCTTAGGGTTCTGCAGTGATGGGCACTGTCCTAATCTATAGATATAGAGGAATCACAGCAAGAAAAGGCAATATGAAGCAGTGCTGGAACCCATTAACCTTTATAGAATACGTATGCATGGCACATCTTATCTTATTATTGCTCTTATGTTCATGCTGCCTCGTTTGAATGTGGCAAATATAAGGTTAGGTAATAAATTGGGAAAGAAATTTAGCTCAATCCAGTCTGCAGATTTTCTTGAAGCGTCACTCAAGAGCCAGGCAGCAGCAGAGAAAAGATCTATTGAGTACCAAAACCCAGCGTTAAATTCTATTGTATTTAAAAGAACTGTTGCAAAAACGGAATTCTTGTTCTGCTTTTAAAACGTTCTCCGCTTCTCTGAGAGTACGCGGGGTTTATTCCCCCACAGAAGGTGAGCTAAAATGTGCTTTTTGCAGAACTTGTTTTGCGCAGGGTTCGTAAAAAAACCTTGGCTATAAATGTACAGCCTTTAAGCAGATACCTATTCTTTTTACAGATTTATTTTCATTTCCGTTATTAGCGTGGGTTTTGCTCTATTAGAAAAGCGACTTACAAATCTGAACTTCAAAAGATTCATAGTGTGAGCGGATACAGGGTATACCATGAATCACGGAGAAAGCTGTGAGGGGAAGAGGGGAATCTCAAGGAGAGTTTTAAAAACTGCTTAAACAGATATATTGTACTTCAGGTTAAGCCTCCGGGAGCTTAGGTTCTAAGTCGGTATCCAGAAGTTTTGTTTTCCTTTCATCATGACGGTTGAGCGTGTATACGATGTTCTTCTGCAGAGAAAAAGCTGAGGTTACAGGTGGGTAAAATGAAATTTGCTGGGTTAAAGCGTAAAGTTATACCTTGATCCAGCCCCTTAGGAAGAGGGGAGAGGAACGGAAGCATTAAACATACACTGGGTCGCTGCAGCTCTTTGCTGTGTCTTGTTTGTTACGCCGCGTGTGTGCTGATACTTCAAGAGGCAGAAATGCAGAATGATGTCGTGTTGGCTTTACTCGAGGACCCATGTGTGTTGCTTTGCTCAGAAGCAATTTTTTTTTTTTCCTTTAATTGACCACGGATAGTAGGTCTCTCTCCCTTAAAACAGAAAAAAAACCAGAAAGCCCTGACTGACGGCGGGCTGATTGCCTTTCCCTCCTACAACAACTCACAGGGATTTCTGGTTCTCTTAAAGATATGTCTGGAATTTTAGGAATTTCTGATATAGAGTAATCCTATCTAGAATTAACAAGCATTTCTGCGTGGCAGGTCTTTCATACGGCGGTGTAGCCAATTGAAAATCGGCCGCAAAGGTGATTTCAAACTGTCATTACTTAGGGGTTTTTTTTTAGCCTTAGCAAAAGCTAAGAGAAAGAACAATCAACTTCCTCTTCTTTTTTTTTGGGAATCTTCAATTGAAAAAAAAAATTAATTACATTGTCCCTAATCATTTCCCTTCGTTATTGGGGAAATACCATGTTCCTGAAGCGGAGTGCAAGTGCTGAAGTTCAAAGAAATCGCAGTTCCGTATATTGTCTGCCCGTCTCTCGGGAATATTGTGAAAAGAAGTTTCAGCAATGTTGAAAAGAGTAAACATAACTTTTAAAAAATAGCAAAGAAATCCAGTGACCCTTAATGAACTAAAGGTAGAAAGCCAGTAATAAAGACACTAGAGACTTGACTCAAAATCTCTGTTATACTCGCACCTCTTCTAATGTTTTCCTGTGAGTTGCAGGCAAATCTCTTTGTCCGTATTTCCATTAACCTTCAAAAAGCAGCAATACTGATTACTGCTTTGTTTTTGTTGTTTACTTAAACATGCTCACTGGAGGCACTGGAGAAAAACGAGCCATTTTTCCGTAATTTCTTGCCTTATTATTCCTACAGTGGCTTTTCTTTGCTTTCCAACTGTAGAAGTCAAATATAGATCCTGCAGATCTACGAGCCTCAGGAAAAGAAGTTTGGCTCCCTCTTTCCAGGAGGCCAGTTTGACAACGGTTTTAATCACTTTATAACCCATGGTGTGCCATTAGTTGGGGAATGGAACATAGATCTGAATTAAACAAAATGCCAGTCATAGTCAGGAGTCCTTTGGAGCTGTTACCATTACAATAAGTTATTTTTATTACTGCGTGAAAGTATTGATTTATGAGCACACAATAAATCCAAAGAATAGGCACATTTATAACACGGAATAAAGAAGTATGAGGAAAAAGAGAAATATAAATTCCTTCACATTGTGTTTTTTAGAATAGACAATGTTTTTAACCGATAGAAGAAAATATATATCATAAAAGTGAAATGATAGGTGAAGTAGCAAGCAGTAAGACCATAGCATCATATAAAAACTCCTGGAAAACAATAGGATTTGAGTTCTTAACTGCCAGACACATTTAAAAACATGCCAAATATCCTTCGTCTTTCACGTAGTTTCAGAGGAATTGCCTGAATGGTTCCAGCGTGGTTCTACTCTTACGCCTTGGTACAATGTCGACACAGATTTTTGTCGGAACCACCCAGGAGACTTCTTCCTGATGGACATTTATCAGTATTAACCCTATTCTTCTAAAAGTATGCTGAATGGGTTTTTGGTTTTATGGAACATGGAAGTGTTCAAGGCCAGGTTAGACGGGGCTTGGAGCAGCCTGGTCTGGTGGGAGGTGTCCCTGCCCAGGGCAGGGGGGTTGGAATGAGGTGATCTTTAAAGCCCCTTCCAGCCCAAACCATTCTGCGATTCTATGATTCCATGAAGACCATACATCCCTTACTGACCAGATGCCAACACGTACTCAGCATGCAGGTTGCTTTTTATCTGCATGGAATCATAGAATCTTCATGGTTGGAAAGGACCTTTGAGATCATCGAGTCCAACCAAACAACCTACAGACTCTGCCACTAGAGCATGCCCTGAAGTGACACATCCAGACGTTTCTTAAACACCTCCAGGGATGGTGACTCAAGCCCTTTTAATTGGTGGAGCAAGCCCTTTTAATTGAAGGGGCATTGGCACTACTGCTCCCATGTTACAAATCAGAAAACTGAAAGACGGAGCATGTAAGTTATTAAAAGATTTGGTGGCAGGACACAGCTGTTCTTTATGGTTACTTGTTAGCAGAGCACGCTACTTGACTTCCAGAGATTTTCTGGTGAAAATTATAAGTGTAAAAGGCTGACCTAGCACGTACGGTAGAGAATTTATCACTTCAAGGTGGAAATATAGATTTTTCTATCCCGTTGTTCTCCAACTGGTCTCACTTTCATACACACACACACACACACACAACTAAGGTCTTACTTGTGGATTGTTCCATGTTTGGATGGAAAATAGGTGAGCTTCCAAATACCCTTTCATTGTCTGTTAACAATTCAGAAAGGAAACAAATACGTTGACACTGTATTCATGACACTGAAATGAAAAGATTGAAAGGTCTTTTATTATCAAAAAAAAATGAAAATTAGTTGTTTAGGCATCCCGAAACATGTAATTTTGATTAAACTAAACCATTTAAAAATCTTTCCATTTAAACCATTAAATCATTAAACCATTTAAAAATTTTAAAGAAAGTTTGAAAGAAAATGAAGTTCCCAGCTATACTTGTAATGTTCTCAGAACACAAACATGAGTTCTTTAAGTTCTCCACATCTTAGGGAGCAAACAAAAATTAAATACTTCGGGAAATTCTTCACTGGTGACGTTCGGTAGTTTTAGAAGAAAAAAATTGGTTCCACTGATGTTGGTAAAAGTCTCTGCCGACTACCACAAGGTTTTAAGTGCTGCTTAAACGTTTGAAGGCTTTAGTGGGGCTTAAGTAGTGCCGCAGTCCTTATTCTGGCACACAGCCTGGGATAAATTTCCTCTTTTGATGGCAGTTCCGAAGCTTTCCTGGAGTTTTAGGCATTTTGGAAGGCACATTCCTACCACGTGGACTACGTCTGTTCCAGGTGCCAGCCCCAGCAGCACGAACGCTGCTGCTTCTCCTCTTGCTCATTCCCCTGTTAGCCCCAATGTGAATGTGGTGACCGGTGGTTACACGGGGGAGGCTTGAAAGTAAAAAGATTATGGGAGAAAAGCTTTGCAAGTACAAATGGTAAACATTGAAATGCTCTGAATATTGGAAAATCAAGAGATGGCATCTGTAAAGCGGTAAACAGGCGTTTAAATAACGTACTGAAGTTTTACGCTTCACAGAAGATACGTGACATCTTGTTCTTTATAACTATTATTATGGATGTTTATCTTAATATTTCTGAAGATTCAGCTCTATTCTGTGACAGGCTTTTGAAGAATGGACAATGAGCAATGGTGAGACTTTTTTTATGCTTCCTAGAGAGTTTAAAAACAAGGAAAGGGAAATGTAATGCTTTTGAACGTTTCTTATAATTTTATTTATATTGCCTAATATGGAATAGTGTTTTCTTTGCTTATTTTGTCATGTGGAGACTGAGTGACCTAATGATTATTTAGCTAATATTAGGCACAGTAAGATGTTTTGAGAGATATCAAGATTTGGGCTTACTTACTGAAAGACTGCTGATGGGTACACCTTCAGGATTTTCTCTCAGTGATTCATAACCCCTCCACCACCACCCAGCAATATAGAATGAGAATTATAGAATCACAGAATGGTTTGGGCTGGAAGAGACCTTAAAAATCACCCAGTGCCACCCCCTGCCCTGGGCAGGGACACCTCCCACCAGCCCAGGTTGCTCCAAGCCCCGTCCAACCTGGCCTTGAACCCCTCCAGGGATGGGGCAGCCACAGCTTCTCTGGGCAACCTGGGCCAGGGGCTCACCACCCTCACAGCAAAGAATTTCTTCCTAAAATCTAATCTAAATCTTCCCTACCCCAGAGCAATCGGGAAGGGGGAGGCAGCCGCGCTGCTCCATCTCAGCCTCTCACTGCACAATAAGCAGAAACTACAGCATCTCTGATATACTGTTATCTACACCTTGTCTTCAAATACGGGTAATTTTGGGAGGTCCCGGTGGGTCTGGGACCTGTGAGGTCTGCAATAGGGAACTTGAGAGCACAGGGAAGGAAGTGGGGCTGAATTTTGCATCATGCGGTTGTAACTAGTCTGTTTGCGAAATAGCACAAGTACTTCTTCAACAGAGTAATCTCTAGTTCAAGTAAGAGTCAAACCTTTCTTCCCACTTGATTAAAAAATGGGGAGAGAAGGGTATAAAAGCAGCAATTATACTTTACACTGGACTTTTGTGTGGATTTAGGTGGCTTGTTATCAATGTACCTCTTTCCATCTATTGATCAACATCCACTGGGACCAAGATACCCTCCTGAAAAAATGCTCTAGTTTCTTCCCTAGCTGAAAAATAAAGCCATAGCTGTATTGCAGTGAGTATCTCGGTACAAGGAACTTTTCTCTGCATTCCAGTCTATTACCCTGCGTATCCTGGAAATCAAAAACTCGATGAAGTGTGTGAAGGGTGGAATAGTCCCCCACTGCTTTGAGGCACCTCAGATACAGACTTAGTCATTCCTGAACTCCTCTTTCGTCCCTATTAAAGTGTTTCAGACAGACCTTTCAGGTCAACTGACCCACATTTTTGTATTTAGTTCCTTTTCTGTCATGTTTTATGGTTTTATCACTGGGACATTTTGACTGCCAGCAAAATACTGCTTGTGGCCACTCTGTGTCTCCTCACTCTCACCCTCTTCATGTTTCTGAGACCCTCACAAAGTGTCTTGGGCTCCCTTTGATCCTTTCTCACATTTCTGAGCTCTATTTCGATCGTCCACCAGCTCCCTTGTGCCATTCCCATTCTGTCAGCTCCCCTGGAGAACATTTTTCTCTCTTGCTCTGACGTTCTCCCTCCTCCTTGCCCTTTTCCTTCTCTTGCACGTAAAGTGTACTTGATTCTCTATGTGCTTTTTTTTTCCCCAATAAACACCGTCAAGTACATAAAACCCCACAACTGAGGAAGATCGTTCAGCTTTTCTAATTTCCAGCAGCAATATTTGCATCCTTGACATGAGTTTATTGGCTTTTACTGTGGAGATTACAAATACAGGATTTGATTCTCCTTTCATTTACACCTATTTTAATATCATTCCATTTGATTCGGTGAAGTTATTCTTAATTACAGCAATATAATTGAGAGGTTAATTGAACTAGAAGGTCAAAAATTTGGGTCTATCAGCCCTCCAGTCTGTTGTAATAAAGATGGAATATTCCCGGGGTGAAGTTAAATAGAAGAAATGTTACAGCTTGGGAATAGCTTTTTCTAAATACCTTTTTCTAAAAATTGTTTGCAAGCCTGTAGGCTGTGTATGCATTTTTTTTGCCTCTTAGCTTTGTCCTTTCTGTTAACATAAATCCTCGATATATTATGAGAATTTTTAAGTGCTGGGGAGAGCATATATTCATTTTGTTGAGGACATTTTCTGTGGGTAGATATGAGAAGAAAAGTGCACTGTGAGCCGTATATTTGATCAAAACCTAATTAATTTATTTAGACTGGGAAAGGAAATTCATCTGTCATCTTCGCACGCATCTTGTTTCCTTCTGATATTTCTGACCATGTTAGTTCTAGATAGAAAATGAAAGTAAAAACAATTAAAATCTTAAAAAAGCTTAAAATGCAAAAGAGGTTTCCAGAGTGTGTGCGATGGGGGCAACTTTGTACTCTAGGTCTTTGGATTTGGATTTTCCAAGACAAAAACTAGATGCTGAGTAACAGGGATTTTATTTCACATTTCATTTTCTGCTTATAAGAAGTCATGAAATCTATATTGCTATAAATATATTTCTTTTTCAATTCTGTCATCAGTGCCAATCATGACAACAGCGCAGACAAAAACTGTACAGCTCACTAGAATCAACGGAGTCTTCAGCTCTGGTAATTTACAGGAAAATACTGTAGTTTCTGCAATTTGTAATATATAAATATTTACTCAGATAAACATTTACTTTAAAATTGCCTAATAGACCTAATAGACTCTTATCTGAATGGCTGCTTGATAGAAAAAGGGATGAAAGGGAGGATTCATAAAAATACTTGGTAAATAGTGAACACATGTACAGCTATTAACTGAAAAACATAATAACAGACATGCTACTGAAACGCAAGCAAAGGGAGTCTGAGAAACGAAAGGGAGCAGATCCTCAAAATGGAACAGAAAAGAGACAAAGCGAGGGAAATGTTCTTGGAGATAGGGGAGAAGATAAAGCAAGCGCTCCTTATGAAAGCATTACCATGTGCGAGATTGTGTAAAGCTGTCACTAGATCTTCATGATAAACATCAGTAATAATTAAA
The DNA here is from genome assembly GCA_009819605.1 of Sterna hirundo. Classification (NCBI taxonomy): domain Eukaryota; kingdom Metazoa; phylum Chordata; class Aves; order Charadriiformes; family Laridae; genus Sterna; species Sterna hirundo. The sequence goes on from CM020441.1 coordinate 4,935,563, forward strand.
TAAAATCCAGGGTCTGAATTTTTCACTTTGGGTTCTTGTCATCCTTCTACTTCTTTGCAGTACCCCGTAGTGTCGGAGGGGGAATTTAGCGCATAAAAATGGCTCAAAATGTGTTCGTTATAGGTACCCCTTTCCAGGACTTTAACTTTCCCATTATCTAACTTTATATACATTTGTTGAACAACACAATATTTTTCCAGTTTTTGTCTCATTCCTGGTGTTGCCCAGTTGCATTTTCTCTTGTTCGACCTTGCCGTAGTTTTACCATGTTCTACAGCATCACCTCAAATCCAGAAAAGTTCATCTTCTCCCAGATGCAGTTACAATCCCACGCTTCTCCCACACTGCATACTATCTCCATATTTTGCAAATCTATGTTTTAAGGAAAATCCAACATGTAGTTAAGTGCTAAAGAGAACTGTGAGACCAGCCAAACACTTTGAATAAAGGCCAATCTGATGATGCTATCGACCTTTAATTTGAGTGTGTCCTTTCTTATTTTCTAAACACCTCGAATTCGAGTCAGCTTTAAAAAAAAATATCAAATGGGGTTTTTTCTGACTTCTTTGAAATATGCACAGGTAGCTCTGCATGCACTGAGGAAAAGCATTGAGAATGCTTAAACATTTACAGATTTAAAGATATTTATTATATATACTACAGCATTTTTCTCACTGTTGTTGCCGTATGCTGCAAAATGTCACTTTGGGAGATGTAAAGCAAAGTGTATATATGCTACTTCATATAGATTTAACAAACCATAAATAGTGTGGAAAAAAAAAAAACAACAGGAAAAGCAAGAGTCTCGTCTTATGCACTTTAACACTAGTTATTCTTTGGCCTTTCAGATGAATTTCATTTTTGCTCTAGTGGAAGGTGGGTGTTCAATTCAACAACGGTCCTTCGTATTTGTTCCTCGTTACGTCATTTCACTCATTGTCATGTTGTGTTGTTCCTTGGCTGGCTAAAAATTACAGTCTCTTTAGAAACGGCTTCTTTTCTTTGGCTATTATAAAAAGGAAAGATAGAGAAGTAAGGAAAAAGAGGGGAGGCTTAATAATAAGCAGCCTGCTCCATTTCTGACAAACTTGATTAACGTTGCTTTGAGAAATCAGACTTTGTTCAAATAAAACTTCCGCTCAACTAGTGTAAAAACATTTGAAACAACTTGAGAGCTGTTATTAAATGACTGTTCCTTACGTGTTTCAAAACCACAGTTTTATCCTACATTAACTTTCACTGTCCTAATATGAGGACAACTACTGTAACTAATACTAATAAAGCAGTTCAGGAATGGGAAATCTATAGTGATCTGTGGGCATCTTTCTTCTTATAGGATGTCCTCAGGTAAAAATGTGTTTGGATATGGACAAAAAAGGAAAACTGACTGATGTCCTGGATAAATTGGGAAAGAAACACTTTGAATGCACATAGAACAATTGAATAATTAAATAACTCATACATACAGCAATACAAGATCTTACTGAAAACCTGTAATGACCCTTTTCTTTTGGAGTCCCAAACCGCAACACACCTAAAACTGGAGTATTTCTAGAACCAGGTTTTTAACAGAATCAAGCATTTTGGTTTCATGCCAATCTTACAGCATGCTCTGCTCTAAGAGATACTACAGCTTAAGTGCACATATTGTGTATTGAGATATATCTATAAAGCAATCAACCATCGATCGTGAAAAATGTAGAATATTTGGCATATCTACAAAGTATTTTCAAGTTATCAGTTACTAGTATTGCAATAAGCTTTAAAATATTTTTTATTTTTAATTTTAAAATAATTTTAATTTCACCTGGTTTTCAGATTAAAGCATCACAACCTTTAGATATTTTTGGCTTTCAAATATTCTAAAGTTTTCTGGTTTATTGGGGTTTGGTGGTTGGTTTTTTTTTAACAAAAGCAACAGATGTCCGTTCCTTAGTTGTCTAAAAATTAACCATGAGAATTCCAACAAATTTTGCAACAAGGACCAAATTACAAAGACAGTAACCTCCCCTTCGGGACGGCAAAAATTTGTTTGTAAGATGTCTAACTTGATTTACATGATTCAGAGCTAGCGAAGTGAAAGCGGTGATGGATAGCCAGCAGCTGTATTGGACTCCGCTACGTCTTTGGAACTAACGCACAGAAATCTCAGTCCACCGTTACTTAAAACCCTCCGCTACAAGATCCATTTGGGGGCATCACCTTAATTATAATATCCTCTGATCACTGAGTGACAAAAGTGGTATATTTTGCTTAATTTTTCTTTTTTTTTTTTTTTTTTGGTAGCCCATTCTGTTAAGTATGCCTCGCACAGCTCTGACAACGGGCTAGAATTTCCAAAAGCCTACCCCATTCAATAATTTATTCTGTATGTAGTGCTGCTACTACTGTAAACAGGCATGAAAATAGACAGAAAAGCAATAATAGACGCATTGTCCCATTAGCGCGACTGGGGCAATTGCTAATTCACAAATATTGAAACTAGCACAAATTGAAATAAATTAATTTCTCATCATTTAATAATGCAAATCACACTAGCGGCAAAGACCAATTGTTGGCAGTAGAGCAATGTGAGTTTTAGTACGGAAATGTGATAACATTTTTCTCTGCGTTACGTAAAATTATGTTGTAATTGGTTTACCTTCATTATTTTTGTATTTCTTCTGCTGTTTTACCTATTCTTAAATCGTTGGTCCAAGTTCTTCCAGCAGACATCCCTATTTAGTTAAAGTCATGAGTGGTTTTGTAGTTGAATGCCAAGGAGATTTCAGGGCTTTATTTTACCCATTCTGTATTCCCAAATGGCATGATATTAATGTGAATTGGTGTCATTTAGCCATTCATCAGCTTCTCTAAATTCAGTTTTCTTATTAAACAGAGAGGTTGCTTCACATTGCAAAATCGTGCAGCGACCGTTTCTTTTAGAAGTATTTAGTAAATTCTGATACATTTAAAGCATGAGACAGAAATTGGTTTTATAGTCAGCCACATATGGCTAATGAACAAATTTTGGGGAGGCAAAACTCAGTGTCTCTATAACCTGTACTTCTTAGCTGATAAAATGCCTTATTTTGAACAAAGTGTGAATGACCCTCTAAGTCCAAACTTCTACCAAGAAGCTTCATTAAAGTACATAAATTACTACAACTGTCAGAGATGGCATTAAGCATTCAATAAAAGCAGAGTTAACACAATTAATAGGAATTAAAATTATACTTTTATGATGTCAGCCACCAGCACTGTAAAGACATAATTGCCTGTAAGGACTTTCGTACCATATTTATCCTCTAAAACTGTCCAATTTATATGAAAAATGCCAAAAACATATCCCAAATGGGTACCATTATCTTCTTGGATTTTTAAAAGTGATCTGTCTTTATCCAGCTTGTGCACATTAAGCTAATTTACTTTAATTAGTTTTTTCCTCATTGTCTTAATAGGCATGTTGATAAGGTTTTATTGGGTGGGGGGTTGGTGGTTTTTTTCTTGTCCTGACTATAGTAAACTTTACTCCTTAAATATCTTTTAAGAAATGACTACCTGGAATCCTGCGCTGGGATTTTCCCTGTTCATATTGTCTCTCTTCTGTCCAGTTGTCAGCTGCAAACTTATTGAATGGTAGGATCTTTAGGTTTCTTCAGAAATGTAAAGCAACTGCGGTGTGGTTAATTCACTGCTAATTAAATAAGAAAGAAAATTTTTGGTGGTGCTGTAAAAAGGAAGTTTGCTCTGGACATAATAAATTAATGAACTAATTCCTAGTCTTTTTATGCCTTTAACACCCATACGATAGAATATCCCTTAAAAAGTGCCAGTTTTCAAGCTATATTAAGGACAAAATATAATGATGTCCTCAACAGGTTGGTGGCTGACTTTAAGATCTAGGCTCAGCCCTTGTGACTTAAATACCTGAAGTGCTTACCCCTCCCTATGTAATTGGGAGCCCTGTGTAATTGATAGCAAGAGGTAAAATCCTAATCTAAGTCTTTGGAATCGCCTTTGGGGACATATAAATCACTCTATTGACGGCGTAATTGAGTTTCTGGTCTTTCATCACTGAGCTACCCGAGGTTGACATTGTGCGAAGTTTAACAGAAGATCTTCCTCTCTACTGTTGTCTGAAATATCCTCTATTGATCAAATAAAGTTTGCAAAGGTAGGTCCGATGTTTTGACAGCACTTCTACGGGTCTATTTCTAAATTGTCTTAATGTCTACATTCTGCAAGTTTTTCTTTATACAAAATGCGAGGTGCCCAACCATTAGCTTGGTTTTGTCAGATTAGACTGTGATTTGCTCCTTTCCACGTACGTTTGAGGTTCAGTATGCAGGTTTTGCAATACGTAAAATACAAATTGGTATCTAATTTATGTTACTGGATGGATAGTTCAATTTTAAACCAGCATCACCGCACGGTCTAAAAATCAATAACCCGTAAAGGTACAGAATGGTCAGAATAGGATGACATACAAATTTCAGAGTTAATACTGTTTTGAAACTCAGAAATAGCCGTGCGTGTATTTTAAAGCCATACAGCTAGAGAGAATTTTAAAAGCGTTTAGGATTCTTTAGAAATGTAAACTTATTTTTTGATAGAAATCCCTCAGAAAAACACGGAATGTAGTGATGAATAAATATTAGTGTAAATGCTGCAGAATCAGCTCCTGATTCAGCTGGTTCATGTGAGAACAAGAAACTTCAACTTCATGTTTGGACACCATTAAGGTAACTTGAACTCACTTCCCCTTCTTAAGCATTTCCATGAATTTGTAGAATTCCGGAGACTGATATCCTGATGCATAACTGCTAGAGAACTTTAAAAACAGAAAACAAGTGTATATCTATAAACAGACAACAAGTTATATATAAGTTATGAAATTACTTTACACTCCTGGAAAGAAATTACGTTCAAAGTGATTAGAAGGAATTCTTGGTAACTAAAGTACTTGTAGGAAGCAAAAGTGAAAGACTTACTCCAGCTTTTTATGATTATTATTCATACAGTAGTGTATTGGTGAGTTCATATTACATGACATTGACTTAGTTATTCATAATTCATCAAGAATATTCTCTTTCATCGTGCCTATACCTTCTGCTAGAGGAAAAAGAAGTCGACTGGCTGTAGGTTTCCAAACTACTGAATTCCAAACCTGCCCCACAGGAGATTTTTCAGGAGGTGTTTTTGCTTTGCTAGCCCAACTAGAACTTCACTAGGCAAATTTGTCCTTTTCTTTGAGCAAAAAATGATTTATATTGAGAAGATCCAACAACCTGTTGACTGACATAATAAAATATAAATGTTGAATCGGAGATACATTTCATACTGTTATATTGATAACAAAAATCAACCAAACTGGCAGTTTGCATGGCTGAAGTCCTTTCTTCCAACTGAATTGAAAGTGAAACGTTTCTAAATGGAAGGTGAAAAAAGCCTATAAATAAAATTAGAGGAAGCCAGGATAAAATGATCCTGTTTGCATGTGTTCATGTGTTTCTGTGTATGTGTGTGTAAGTATGTTTTCACTGCACTATCAAAGTCTGAGATTAGTCCCTATGATAAGTAAACTTTGGAAGATCTGGTCATAAGATATTTTTCACTATAACTATTCCTTGGTAACAGGGAGAGAGAAGAAAAAAAAAAAAAAAAAAAAAAAAACAAACCTTAAGTGTAAGAGTAAAACAGTTCTGTCTGAAAAATTCAGTTTACATCTGATAGTGCCAGGGTGTTGTGAACAAATGTACAATTCTTTCCTGCCAAAGGTAAGATAAAGGCCTGAACTTGTCTAGTCTTATTTTAGATGATAGCAAGCCAGAGAAGCAAAATAGATGTTTGAAATTTTTGGACAAGTGTTTGGAAGGTTATTAAATCTTTACTTTTAAGGTAACTTTTAAAGGAGAACTGTCTTGTAGGAACACTCAATGTTATTTGTAACAGGCTTACTTGAAAATTTAATGCATTGTAACCCTGAGATCTAGAAACCTGTAGCTTGTTCTTGTTTTTTGCTAACATCCAAGGCTTTAATCTTTTTTGGGTCCAAAAAATAAGCTCCAGACACAACACTGTCAGAGGAAGGAGCTGAGCTTCCGTCAGTAAATTTCGGTGGTGTTCAGTTCAGACTTTTGATATGCTGAGTCTGGTACCTTATTTTGCAATAACATCCCTCCGAATCCATTATCAGTAGAAGGTGCATGGGTAAGAGTATAAGAACAGAGCAAGCCAGTTCCATGAAATAAATCAAATCAGACTCATAGAGAGTAGTAGCCCCCCCGTAGAAGTTCTCACAGAAAGTTTTGTCTATTTGTGTGTAACTTATGCAAATGGCATCCCGATTTTATATTGCCTGCTTCTCAGTGCTGTGATTTTTCAATTCATTTAGACTTCTTCTGCATCTAATATTTATCTAATAAAATCACTTGCCATAATGGAATTGACAATTGAAAGCAATGACATTGGGAAATAAATTAGCATTAGAAAATATGTCTGGGGATTTCCTTATGAAAACCATTCCAAGGGAAATGGCATAAGGAGCCGTAAGTATTCCAGATGGTAAATTATTTTCTATATAACATTCAGATCTATCTCTAAAAGATCAGCTTTTTTTTATGCGTGTGTAAGATCTTCCCTGCCTTTAGCTTTTCAGTATTGTAAAATATTTTCTTTCCGTGATGGAAAGATATCAAGAACTTATTTTCTGTGGCTTATGGTACTGATGTTAATCAAGAGAGGTTTCGGAAAGATCCGTATAACTCTGGAAATCAGAAAAAGCCACCAGTGAGTATACAATTACTCTATACTTAACAATGAGTTGAATATTGCTCTCTATTTGACCACACACACACGTTTTTCCTGTAGCAGTGACTGAAGCCTGGTAGAAGCTAACAAATGTTTCTCAAACAAGTACTCTGATTATACGAGCAAAGAGGTACTGGGACATTAATGACATCAGAGATGGTTATTTTGCACTTTAATTCAGGATAAAACAGGGAACTGAGAGCTTAAGTCTCAAAGATTGATAATTTATTAGTCTTTACTGTTTTATTAGCTTTTACAGTGTGATATCAGCGGGTACGGTCGTCTTGAAATCACCTAATACAACAGATTCTTCTCAGTCTTTCCAAATATTTAGCTTCCAGTTCCTAACAGAAATACTTTATATATAAAATCTTGCATTACCTATTGTTAAATTTCATACCGCTTCTACTACACCAGTCCTCAAGGTCATCCATTGTTTCCTGCATGACATAACAGTCTTCTGTATTGGAGCGCCTCTGCTTACATTGTGTTATCAATAAATTTCATCAGCATGCTCCTGCTATTTTTCCTGCCAAGACCACTAATGAAAATATTAAATCACATAACTGAAAAAATCGGGCTCTGAGAAACTCTTCTATGTCTGCCTTTCACCACTTCCAGCAGGTATCTCCCCTTCAGACAATTCCTTACCTATCTAACCTCCATTATCTTGAGCTCAGTTAATGTGGCATTCCATCAGCTTACTAATGGTGATGGATGAGAGCTACTGAATTTCCTCTGTCCAGTAAGAAAACAGACATTTTATTAAAGAGAGGAACCAGCTTGGTCTAGCGGGGTTTACTTTTGGTGCGTAAGATAAAAACATATTGAGTTGAACAAGTAGGAGACATCTAAAGAAAGAGGACAAGAGAAGAAGCATTTCTGGGCAACTCCTCCCATCACTTGGCAGTCAGCGGCTTGAAGTCTTGTTATGTTAGAGGTCGGATTCGGGTTGTTATGTTTGAAAGGTATCAATGAATCCACTAGGCTTTTTGAATTATCCACGCTTTTGGGCTGCATCGTATTGTAATCCTGACTTGCACGATTTAATTGTGTTTTTTTGTTAAGGAAACCTTTGTTTGTTAGAACTTTTCCCATGACAGTTGAATCAAAAGATATCTCTTCTAATGTCATAGTAATGAGAATTCCCTATATATCATTATATAGATCTCTGTCATATCCTTCTTTGATTATCTCTTTTTCAAGCTGAAGGACTCTGCTCCGTTCCACTGTCTTCCAGTATAGGAGGACTTCAAAATCCCTCCATATTCCTCCTGCCTTTTCTGCCACTTTCCTAGGTCTGATGCATTCATTTGAGATGCAATGATCAGAAATTCAGTGTTCAACATGAATATATAGTACGTGGATTTATAGCATTAAAAGAAGTTTCCTGCGGTGCTTTTTTTCCCTAATCACTTCTAATGTTCTAATGCCGCTCCTTTGGCTGCGGTCGCAAGCTGGTGTTTTCAGAGAACTAGTCACAATGACTCCCAGGTTCTCTTTCGAAGCAGGATGTAGAATCCACCGTTTTGCATGTTTCGAAAGGGGTATTTATTCCCACACAGACTGCGTTGTATTTATCGACGTGGAATTTCACTCATTCCGCTTCTGTGTACCATTCACAGCTGTTGGTTCAAACAAATAGCTCTCCCTGATGAAGAAGCTCATCAGAGATGACCGTTGAATTACGCGTTCCTGGAGAAACCCCCCAAATTTTTTTTTTTTAATAAGGGAGGTCACCGTACAGTAGTGATGCACTTTTTAAAGTACCCTTAATTAACAATATTGACTTAAGACACAGCAAATTACAGTGGTGTAAAATTGCAACCCAGACACTGCAATGCTATGGAATTGCCGTGGAATAAGTAATCTTTATTTTCTTGCCCTTTATGAAAGGAGAGAGAGAAAATATCTTTGAAAATCATCATGCTAAGGAAGGACAAATAGACCTGGAGCTTGGATATTTACGTATCATTTTTCCAGATTACTATGTAACTAAATGAGAACTTTCACACAAAATAAACCCCAAAGAGCATTAAAACTATATTGTCTTCATTTCTAGCCTTCAGTTCCTCTTCACTTCCCTTCCTAGTGTTACTTACTTCCTAAATCCGAGTTTTCAGGCTGTAAGTGCTGTGGAGCACACGTGGGGTTTTTTTGTTGGTTGCAAACTTTGTGGAGCTGTGACATTTTCAAGACATCTCAGCTAACGCTGCATATTATACATATAGGAACTAACCAGCTAATTCACATTATCAGAAATACTTTCACTAATGTCAGTGGAGAATCGAACTGATAATGTATGTAAAGCTACGCGGCCTTTCAGTATGCAAAATGATACTAAATGCCGTGTCATTTTTGCCATAGCACCATAGTTCTGTTGACTTTCAAAGGGATCACAAACCCAAATGCACGCAAAAGAATCGCGTGGAATTCAAGCTTTATGTCTTCCAGAGTCCCCCGTTATTTTTAATGAGACTAAAAAAATAAAGATCAGAAAATCTACAAGATTAAATTATCCACCTTTAGTCGCAAGAATCTCTATCTTATTAGTGGGAAGAGAAATATAAGGTAGAGAAGATCTCGTGATGGGACTTCACTGTATCCACTGTAACGTAGTTCGGTGAAAGAGTTCGCTTTGATTTAGTGCAGCGGCTGCCTCGTTGACTGTAATTGCTTTCTTTGCAATATATGTTCCATATACCTTAGTGCACAGACACCTGCATTAGGTTTTGAATTCTGCGATGTGGACGTTAACAATAAGAGACCTTATCTAAAAATCCTTTGAAACATCATTAATGTTTTCCCACATTCCAGCTGCACTTGCTGACTCTCGCCTTCATTAGTTGAGTCTATATTGAAAAAAGTTAATCAGATTTTGCTTTCTTTTACAGGAGACATGTGAATTTCCTAAACAACTTCAGACCAATAAAAAGACATAAATTAGATATAGTCTGTGAGCAAACTTTTTCAGAATAGACATAAGTTTTCCACTGAGACAAAGGCTATATTTCGGTCTTCTTTTCTATTGTTATTTTACTCATAATAATGCGTACACCTCTGGGGTAAAAAGAAAAAATATATATTTACCATTAGGGGAATAGAAATTCTCCCAGTAAAAATCATAATTCGAAAGCAGAAGCATGCGTAGTTTGGGGGAAATAATGAAAGCTGGCCTTTGGTGTTCCTGTCACTGCGAACCGCAGGAGGAAGGTGAAGACTCCAGTCTACCTAACGTGGCACTTGCTGTTGATTTTTGCCTGTGATGTTGTCCTCTTCTGATGAATCACACGCGCGCGTAACTTGCTGTCGGTTTCCTCAATTATCGTAGATCATCCTCATGACTTGCCACTTGCAACCTAATATATTATGATAGTTGAGGTAATACGTTCTGGCTATAATTGGTGGCCCGCTATTGATATGGGTAATGGATCTCTCCTGTGAAATACAAACAGTAACTAGACGCACAGCATGCAGGTGAGTTAAGTACCCGCGCTACCCAGGAATCAGCAGGTATTCTTCATGACTTAGTCTCCAGACACGTTTTTTTTTTTCTGGCAGCTCAGCATATCTCTAATTGCAATTATATTTTGTGTCCATCTTGGCTCAGATCTTAGAAAGGGGGCTTCTGTGTATAAATATTTAAGTATGGAAGTAAAAGGCAGTACCAAGCACTTTTCTGCCGGCTTGGAGAAATATAACAGCCGTAGATCTCTTCGCAGAATTCCCATTTATATTAGTGGAGTTGGTCTCAAGGATAATTCACGTCCCAAAGAGCAAAATCAAATCTTTAAAGTAGAAACTGGGGGTTACGTTTTGACGTGGCAAGTCTTCATACTATATGTTTAGTTCGGTGTAATCAATAGCATTAATAAATCAGGGGATTGACTGGATTCTGAAAGGATTGTAGCTCTCGCGCAATAAATCGATTTTTGTGTTCTCCATGTGAACACAGAAACACTGTAGTTAAGTGCACAGTTGGTGTAATATTGACTTTTTTTCCCTGATGTTTAGTCACTGTGTGTTCAAGGTTGACAAGGGCAATCATATCCCACCGGTGCCTATCAGTAACCATATTTGTCTAGGGCCCTGGTTTTCCCCAAAACACTTCTTGGATTTTAAGGCCTACCCTCTTTTCAAAACTTCCAAAAATAAGCTGGAGACAAAATTTACATCCTCTCAAAGTGCTATCAAAGAGTTTGATCAAAAAAAAAAAAATTATATATATATATGCTTGAGGCAAATGTTTGTGGATCAGCATAAGCTTTTTAAATATTTCCCTTGGATTCTTCCAGGAAAATCCAGTTATAGGTGTTGAAGAGCAAACCGTCAAAACCTTTAAAGGCTTAGTCCCTCTTTTCTCATCCTTACTGTTTTACACCTTTGTAAAAAGACTTCAAAAGTAAAAAGAACTGCAAAGAACATCGCATGCGAAACCCCACACAGGTTTAGCCTAGGGTGATTTTCTTCAGTTTTAGTGAACAAGGTCTCATTTGACTTTGCACATTTCAAAACTAACTTAGACTCGGATATTACTTTTGTGACACCCATTGCAAGAAATCTTTGAAAAGAATAAATTACGTTCCATTCAATTCATTGTTATTTATTTGAGGCTTTTATGTTACCTCTAAAATATATGACGCAGCAGTTTTCACAGAATTTTCTGCTCTAATTACAACTCATACTAACCTGATCACCTACCAGACAGTGATTATATTCCTGCATAACTTGCAGAGTTGGTGAAAATACATGACACAACACAAATTAAATGATTTGAAGGAAATTTGCAGTTCGTTACAATTTATCACTACAAGAGAAATGGACGCGTAGGTATCACACAGGTAACACGTAGATAAAACCAAATAGAGAAATGAGACAACTTGGGGTTTTGGAGGGGAAGAGGAGAGTTTGTCATTTTAGAATAGCATTTAGGAGTCTGAATTAACTACTGTGTGTTCAGATGTCTGGTTTAAACGTGGGAACGGCTGAAATCTGTGTATCATCTTCAGTGACGTTGGCAGCGGGAGTGAGTGGGGAAAATAAATACCACTTAAAAATGTTGGGGGCTTGGGCTGGGATCAGAGTTGTGAAGGCCTTGGTGTTGCAAAACATTCATTTTCAGCAGCTTGTTGGCTCTTTTTAGAAGCACTGCTTTCGATGGGTCAGAACTTAATCTCAAAACCGATTAAAATAGTAATTATTTGATTAATCGGTGAAGAAATAGAGTTCCTTTAAAATCCAGACTCCATTTAATTAACAGTAATTTGAGATTTTAGGCAGTACAGATCTGAATGCTAACGTTCTTTGACAACTGGCTTTCAAATATGTCAGGTTTCTCTCAGAACTGACAAAATTTATCCTGCTAAGCATAGAGCTGCGTCCTACGGTGAGCTCCTTGTCACATCATTCCATGCGCATCAGCCGTTCTCAGCTTCATGGGAATGTTCATCATGATCTAAACACACGGACTCAGGGGAGGGGCAGAAAAGTGGTCTATGCATGCCATAATGATGATGATAAAGTAAATTTAAAGATGTAGTCTTTGTATTCCTAAAATGGTCTTCATACACACAGAGTCATCTTTTGACATTCCAAGAATATATATTGAAACCTTTATGTGTAGAACCTTGCGACATAGGATGCATTTTTCATAGTGCCATCAGCAAGATGAACAGTATTCCATGTAAACAGGAAAAAAAACCCCCAACATTATTCTGGTTAAGGAATAAATCCAAGTTGGAAAGATAAGACATACTGTTGGTTTATGCTCATTTGAAGCTTTCTTGAAAAGTTAATAAAAGTGCAGGAATTAATGTAGTCTGGTTCACAGTAATTGAAGCAATTAAATATTTCAGTTGCTTTTCAACTCTTTTGCCTTTATCCCTGTTTTTCTTGCATGTTTTATTCTTTCTTTCCATTAAGAAAAATCCGACAGGTCTTTCACAGTGAAAGGGTAGTTTGTTTTTCTGTTTGGTTTTGATAGCGGACTTGGCGTAGGATAAAGTGCTGTGAAGTTGTAAATGTTTAATCGCGTGGGTGAACACGTAATTAAAGAAAGAGGTCTTCGGTTCGCTAGAACCGGTAGTTATAGCATGAAATTCATACTTACAAATAGTTTAAGAAGTGCCAGTTTTGATATGCAAAGGGATGCACGGTGCTCTAATTATTATACGTATTTTGAACATACGTTCTGCATTATATCACAGAGAGACCTGTTCTTTAATGTTACTTTTTATTGTGTTACTTTTCCTATGATACCAATTATTTTAAGCATGTATGACAGGTAACTGGAATCTTTATAGCTGTGAGGTTGCGTCTCAGCAGGTTTTACCAGTAATGCTGTGAACGTGAAAATAATATGTTAAGAATCTGTTCTATGGCAAAGGATTTCATGGATATAGAAAATGTGACAAACATCCTTTGACAAAATCAAACAGCCACTCGTGAGCTGAAGAACACAGTTTCTAAGTAATGACGTTTTAAGATTAAAATGATGTATATTCCAAGGCTGACTTTCGAAACTGTTGTTCAAATTTATTGTCGGGAGCTCTAGCGGGTGCACATCACTGTTAATAACCAAATGAATTAACAGCAGGTTGAGGCTCTGGAGAGACCACATAGATGTATTCCTGTTGCAATTAAATGAAAAATACACGCTTGTGTAGAAGGAGGCAAATCTTTATTACTAATCATAGAATGGTTTGGGTTGTAAGGGACCTTAAAAAGCCATCTAGTCCAACCCCCCTGCCGTGAGCATGGACATCTCCACCTACACCAGGTTGCTCGGAGTCCTGTCCAACCTGGCCTGGAATGTTTCCAGGGATGGGGCATCTGCCACCTCGCTGGATAACCTGGGCCAGTGTCCCACCACCCTCACAGTGAAAATTTTCTTCCTTCTCTGTAGTCTAAATCTTCCCTCTTTTAGTTTAAAGACCTTACCCCTTGTCCTATCACAACAGGCCCTGCTAAAAAGCCCACGTCTTTCTTATAAGCTCCCTTTAGGTACTGAAAGGCCACAGTAAGCTCTCCCCGGAGCCTTCTCTTCTCCAGGCTGAACCCCCCCAGCTCTCTCAGCCTGTCCTCACAGCAGAGGGGCTCCAGCCCTCCCAGCATCTCCGGGGCCTCCTCTGGCCCCGCTCCAACAGCTCCGTGTCCTTCTGATGTTGGTGCCCCAGAGCTGGGGGCAGCACTGCAGGGGGGTCTCCCCAGAGCTGAGCAGAGGGGCAGAATCCCCCCCTCGCCCTGCTGCCCACGCTGCTGGGGATGCAGCCCAGGCTGCGGGGGGTTTCTGGGCTGTGAGCGCACATTGCCGGCTCACGTCCAGCTTTTCACCCCCCAGCACCCCCAAGTCCTTCTCGGCAGGGCTGCTCTCCATCCCTCCACCCCCAGCCTGTGCTGATACCGGGGGTTGCCCCGACCCAGGGGCAGGACCCTGCACTTGGCCTTGTTGAACCTCATGAGGTTCCCATGGTCCCACTTCTCCAGCCTGTCCAGGTCCCTCTGGATGGCATCCCGTCCCTCAGGCCTGTCACCACACCACTCAGCTTGGGGTGGTCATATATCCAGTTATGTTACTAGGTTTTACTGTGAAATAATATATGTGTATAGGGTGTGCTGCTTTTGTCACACAAGCAGCAATGTAACAAGTTCGTACAGAACAGTTATAGATGTAGACATATATATATATATCAAATATTATAAAAATATAGATTTACACAGATATCCGCATATATAGCTAGTTATATATACCTATAGTATTTTGTACATATTTTTTCTGTGCAAACTTGTTCTATATGAACTATATGTGTGATTATAGTTTTATACATATATATAAAACTACAGATATATATATATATTTATATCTCTAACTGTATTCTCTAAATTTGATTTTATTTTTTACATAAATTGTACCCAAGTGGATTTACCCGGACCCAAGAAGTCCGTTCTCAGTGTGCCTTTCCGTTTCAGGTGGTTGTTTACATCAGCGTCTACACTCAGTGCGGACGCTGTGGTCTCTGGTTCCTTGCGTGGCTGGGATTATGGGAGGCTGGTGCTGAGAACCTGGCGTTATTTATTCTCCGTGGAACTGCAACTCCTGGCTGTTACCAATTCACTTGTTACCAAGAACTTTGGATCAATTGCGCCAACGTTCCAACTCAATAAACTAGTAAATAAAAATGCCCTACGTGATCTTTGGCTCAGGACTCTTTCCAGCCGTGTCTAGGGACACGGCTCAAACACAATTTACAAAAGAGCACTATTCACATCAGTAGCCGGGATGCTGCTTTGAGATGATGATAAATGTTTAGCTCTATCCATTCTGTTCCATATAACTCTTACTGAAATCCTGCGTGGAGGGTCCCATTTTGCGAGAAGGTACTTACCTGCTGAGTTTCTGTGCCATAAATTCTTGTTTGTTAGATAACAACAGCAACTCTACCTTATGTAGCTCCTTCTTGGTTTACAAACACTTGAGTCGTCATTACTTGGGGTTCTCAAGGGTCCTTACCGAGAAAGATGGAGAGAGAATGTTTGTATGGAAAAACTCGCTACCCCTTTTTAACATCTCAACGTACAGCTGTGCAGGAGACGAAGTTCCAGTTCAGTGTCCCGAAGCGGAAAACTGTTTTTTCTGGTGTGCAAGGTATTCTTCCCCAATTCAAATCAACGTATGGTTTCTCACAGATGTTAGCATAGCAATATAATCACTCAAGTTCCAAGTTAATAGACCTTCAAAGTTGGTAGTCAAAGAAAAAGGATGAGCTGAATCATTTCAGTGTTTTATCTGGCAGGCAGCAGTAAAGTTTTATGAGCTTTTTTGAGTCACTTTTACATAAAATAGCATTGATGTTTTACCATCTCTTCTATTTTGCATTTTTTCCATGGGATGAAAAGTTCCGACTCAGTACGTATAATAAATATTCCACAGGTTATGTGTGGGCGGTAAGCAAGAACCATAATCTCTGATGGACTGATAGAAATATTGTCTAACCGTATGTGTCTTGTCCCAGTAGGGGTTAGGACCTGTGGGAGACCTGCTGCCTCCTGGGCAGGCAGCTGAAGCCGGGCAACTGCACTGCTGCCCTGTTGTCTGGACTAGGGTCATCGTATGTGACCTTCTGCTGCCTTCTTCCAGAAGCCAGTTAGGAACAATTAGATGAAACTATCATTTCCTTGGGGCAGATTGGCATTTTATGCATCCTGATAACAATAACTTCCTCTTTTTCACGCAGCAGTGCCTTCCACGGTGCTGGGGTTCTTGCCCCAGGTCTGTTGTGAGAGTTTGTGCATGAGCTGAACTACGAGAGATTAATAGTCCAGTTTTTCAACTTTAAAATTCCTGATCGCAATCCCTCTGCAGCATATTTCCCATTAAAACCAGCAGACTGACGAATCCGACTGATTCCGGTGAAACTGAAGAATTCCACATCTGAGCAGCTCAGAAGGAGCTGATCAGGGATGAGCCTCCATTGCTATTTGTTGGACTTTAACTGGCTGCAATTTTCAGTTTTCCTTCCCAAGTTTCTGAGGGCAGCGCTCTTTGATCATGCTCCAGTAAATGAAGATCAGAGCATCAAAGGAAGTTAAATATGTTGGCAGTGAGTGTCACCGAGCTTGACTTTCAAGCGTGCAATGCTAGGAATATATTCAGAAATATGAGTTAAGTGAATCAGAACAGTTAGACACTTAAGAAATGGAAAGGGATGGGAAGAATTTTGAGCACAGGGTCACCTAAATCTAGAAATAGGAAATACTGAAGAGACCAGAGTTATAAGAATTCCTGCTTGCTCTTGAATTCAAATATCTCTTATTGACAGGTGTGAAGTCATTACTTAGAACTCATTAGCCCACCCTCCAGAGGTGAAAGATTAAATTCCTGAAACTGATTGATAACGCATATAGAAAACACAAGGATGACACTTAAGATTTGTTGCTATAGGTCTGTACGCATTAACATTTCAGGTTTGCCTTCCAGCTCCTTTGCTGTCTGGGGTTGAGAATTCCTGAAGCAGGCTATGTTATGATCTGTGGTGCGGATACTCTGGTGACGCAAATAGGAATGCTTAGACCCTCAGTCGGGAGATTAGGCACAACTCTGTTCATTTTGCATTTGGGTTGTGCTCAAATGGTGTGAATCAATGGTTTGGTAACTCGTCACCATGCGTTAGAGCATTTTTAATGTTGAGCCTTTGGTTTTTCAGTACCTTGCCCAGATATCGCTACAATTATATTTTAGTATTTAAGCTTCTTTCATGTTTACATTCACTGTACAGTCAGGCTATGTATTCATTTTTACATAAGTCTGCACATATATATATGTATATTTATATATAAGAAAAAGGTTTTCATTTGTAATCCAGGGCATAAATTTAGGGAGACATGTGTTGTGTCTCAGTACCATGCGGGAGAGTTTGCATTGACTTTTATTTTGTTTTATTTTGTACTTACAGATACTGTAGGAAATGCCTTTCATGGTTCAGGTAGAACCAATATCCACCCACCTTTTCAGACTGTAGAGCCAATCGGTATTAAGATCTAATGTAGTATGCACTCTGGTTTCCGTGCAAGCTAAAAATAGGATGCTGATCCTGTTTCTTAATCTCTGCCTGTCAGAATTTTGAAGGCAATATTATGAATTGCTGGTTGCTGTGGACTAACCCCGGCAGGCAGCCAAGCCCCACGCGGCCACTCGCTCACTGCCCCAAGTGAGGGGGGAAAGAGAATCACAAGGGTAAAAGTGAGAAGACTCGTGGGCTGAGATAAAGACAGTTTAATAGGTAAAGCAGAAACTGTATGCGCAAGCAAAGCAAAACAAGGAATTCATTGACTACTGCCCATCAGTAGGTAGATGTGTAGCCATTTCCAGGAAAGCAGGGCTTCATCATGTGTAATGGTTGTCTGACAAGACAAATACCATAACTCTGAACATCCCCCCTGCTTCCTCCTCCTTCCCCCAGCGTTTATAGCTGAGCACAACCTCCTACGGTGCGGGGAGTCCCTTCGGTCAGCTGGCCTCTCCCAATTTCTTGTGCACCTCCAGCCTACTCACCGGTGGGGCGGTGTGAGGAGCAGAAAAGGCTGTGTAAGCGCTGCTCAGAAAGAGCTAAAACATTCCTGTGTTGTCAACAGTGGTTTGGTCACAAATCCAAAGCATAGCACCGTACCAGATACTAGGAAGAAAATTAGCTCTATCCCAGCCAAAACCAGTACGCTAACATTATTTGTATCGTATTGATACCCCTTCTTCTGATTCTTTGACCAGTCAGTCCAGCATCTTCCTTTTAAAAAGAAAAAAAAAAATTCACCTTTTTCATTTGAAATAAGAAAGATTACTAGTGAAATGCTCCTTCACGCTACATTTTTAAAATGCTGAAAGCACAGCGGAATGGAAACTTTTTGCCATGGGAGGAAGTATTTCCCCAAGTATAGGAAGTGTACATTTTTTTTCACATTTGATCAATCATGCTAAGTTATTATCACTTGCAAAATTGCAGAATTGTTAAAGGCTCAGAGAAAAATTGTGTAGGCTGTTTGGATTCTTGTTTGAAGAGGAGTTCTAGAATAAAATGTTTGTGGTGCGGTTCAAGAATATTGTACTTTTTTTTTTTTCCTTCCCTTTTTGGCAGACTGTACAATGTGAACAAAATTGGTATGTAAGAAAGATAAGAATGAAACATTATTTTTCAGATACTATTGTTATTGACAAGGGCTTTATTCCATGTATCAATTTAATTTATTAATGCTCAGTCTTCATGTGTGAAATAATCCCAAATTCCTGATTATTAAAGCAGAAAATCATTTTATAGTTAACTTCAGAACAATGCAAGCTCGTAATACTTATGAAAAATACCATCTGAAAATAGCTCTTTGTGTGTAGTCTAAGTGCCATTAGGCTTATTTTTCTTTAAAAAATAATCATTATCTTTTCCATATGTTTTATGTTTATTACTGTTGAATACGTTGGCTTTGCAAAGCTATGGCAGGGGGTTTATAATATATTTGCTGGTGCATACATCAACAAAATTGCTAAGTTGCAATTGAAAATTCATATAATCTGTGCTAAAGCTAGGAAGACCTTTCTCTTAAAATTTATATGAAATTCTCAGGACACACGATCAGTTTCCCACAGTAGCAGAAAGAAAAAAAGCTTTTTCATGTGTGACCTGAAGGAACCAAATGCGACAGTAAACGAGGCGCAATGAACATGGATCTCCAAAATGCCATTTTTACATTTGGTATTCAACATACAATCAACACTTCCATATGGTTCAAGCAAATAAAATTGCATTTTAGAGTGCAGTAACATGTCAGTCCAGCAGCAGCTATGATGAATACTTTATTGCAGATAATCTGCATCTCATTTAGACTTTAGGAAAGATACACAGTTTATGAACACGTTGTATCACAATGCAAAGAGGAAAATAATGGTACAGGGGGGGAAAATATCAGCTAATGTTTTGATTTTTGAAGTTACTGTGGTATTTTGTAGTAATAACTAAACAATTAAAAAATAAAAATACGTTTGATGACCAAATTCTTTATAATCTGTTCTCACTGCAGATTCCTGGATCATCAGAGACCCGCCAGCATAACACCACGTAGAAAGCTGAAGGTAAGGTGAAACTTCCTACAGCCTCAAGCTCTGGTGGGACCCGTGTATTGCGTCGGTGTTTTTTAAATGACACACAGTCGTCCAACTGACAGAACAGAGCCAACTACAAAATTACAATAGGCCGGTACGCGTTCAATATACAATGTTCTACCGACTTACCCGTTATCAATAATTTATACAGCTGTATCTAATTTACTGTTGTTGCAGTAACAGCGTAGGCCAAAATATAAAATGGCATAAATTCATGTAGCGCTAACTTTAACAGATGTAAGTATTTTGTCCAAGAAGGAAGACCCAGGGAAATAAATTCTCTACCCTGTTACCAGACTTATGGAGAACAGAACATAATTGAATAAATAATGAAATTCTCAAAATGATCTCCTTTGTGAGGGTTCTCAAGTTCCCACAAGAAACTATTGTTGCCTACGTATGCCGTATTGTGAGGATTTTTAATGATGCCCCGCTTCAGAAGGATAATTTGCCAACGTCATTTGTAGCCATGACCTCAGCTCAGCCGAAAGCGGATTAAGGTACCGGGGCTCTGAAGCAGCAGCTGTGGGTCCCCACTCAGGAGTGTTTGTATTTGGCAGCAAACCTTAATCTGCCTGATCAGTACTTATGTAGCGACTGGACTGAACTGAACAAGTACCTGGTTTGGGTATTATTTCCCGCCCCCCCCCTTTGGTTTTAGCTCAGTGATTTTTCTCAATGGTAGCCAAAGTCAAGCTCGCAAAGAGGGTTCATTTAAAACCGTATTCTGCATCTTGTGACGCCAAATGGAAAGTGTGTTCTTCTAGACGACTACAAAAGATTTTTAGAACGGCGATCAGATACGCGTTCTGCTCGTTAATGTTTGTACAGTATCCTGCCTTAAAAGAGCTACAGTTTCCTAGAGCAAGTCATTCAGAATTCGACTACACTCTTCAAGTTTAATGGGTTGAGCTCTTTGAGTTCCCCTACCTCCTCCTGATTGATGGTTTGTTTCTCCTTTTAATACAAAATTCAGTAAAATTTCCCACAGTGAAAAGGGCCTTTTAATTATAAAACACCAGCGTGTGGGAATGATTCAATTTACACATCAGAAAAGTTCAGTTACTTGACCGTAATTTATTTTTTTGTGCTGATCATTTACAGACCACAGATTCTTCTTCCCCCACCCCCCTCCCTCCGCTCCCCTTCTCTCTTGCTCTCTCTCCATGTAAAAGAATAAAAATCGCAATAACCCGGAAAAGGCTTTAGATATTGTATCACTTAGTCACCAGAACTAGAGTCTTCGTTGTTAGACTTTCTTTGCCGGCTTTTATCCCTCTCTCATTTCCTAGCTATGTTGTCATATTTAATTTAAATGTGTCCTGTAATTGCTGAGTAATACAGGAGGGTTTTTTTTCATTAACCTGGCAAAGGGACAGTGTAAGTAAGGAGGGGTGGAGTTTCTCACTCATGGAACTGTGAAAATGAGAGATGTTTCCTAAAAAAGATATTTGCAATTCTAATGTTGCATATAACACAACTGACCGCTATGGCTTTCTTCAGTAGCCCCCTCCAGCGCTTTAACTTGTCTCCTGCAGGGGATAATAAAGCTCTATATTTTTTTTTTTTTTTTTTCGTTTCTTCCTTTATTTTTTTTTAAGGGAATAATTAATTAATACTGAAACAGAGGTTTGGAAGGAATGGGAAATTTCCGTGTACTTTCTCTATGCAATATTGGTCTTTTTATTGGTTTGTTTTGAGAACATAGCTTAGGACTCGCATTAGTGGGTACGGTAGCTTTTTGAGCTTATTTTGGTTTTAATCAAATGGGATTTGTGACTGAGAACTATTAGATTATATTATTTTAGAATAAAATACTATTTTAGAATAAAAAAGTACCTGTAAGGAATTGCATATGTATCTCATTTATTCTAGGATGTGTACGTAATTTGGGTATTCAGCTGACTACCTACCAATATTGGTTGGCTATTGGTTGGCTATTGGTTGCAACACACGTACAAAGGCAATGTCCATACTACTGAAATACACGGTTGCTGCTCCTTTGCTTTTTTAACAGTTAATTTAGTCTGTTTTCCACTTTGGAAGGGATGTATAAATGCTGCTGTAATAAAACATAGCAAACGCAGGGCAGGGGTCAGTTCTTCAAATTCTTTTCAGCTGTTTGAAAAGACAAACCCAGGACTAAGCATTTAAACTAAGATAGCCACCATGAATGTGTGGTTTGTAACGTTCCTCTGATAGAGGGGAACTGAAAGGCCGTTTGTGTAGTATCTGTACCTGCTGCTGTTTGGATATGCTTTTACGTAGAGGCACAAATGTATCCCTGGATAAGACTTACGAGCTGAATCTAGCTTGTGCTTGTAAAACTAACCAAAGATGTTCTCTTCCATTGCCCAGTCAGCCATTACAGCCTAAGGGAAGCCAGCAATTCTCCCAGTTTAATATTACAAATTTAAATTTCCACTACTGCAGGTTTCACTAATTCGGCTGTATCTTACTCTACTCAAATTCTTCTCGGTAAAGGGAACAATTCAGAGCACACGGCGACAGCAACAAACAAGATCAATGAATACAGTAACAGATCTTTCCAGTTCTTACTAATGTTACTACAGACATATATCTTAATACTAAAGTGCACTTGGCATTTATTTCCAGAAGCTAACTTTTAAAATTCTTTATGATCTCTGAATAAGAGCAGACCTTTATATCTTCCGTCTGAGCGGCGTGTTGTGCTACGTTAATGGTCACGTACATGATCTCACAAATGTTCATCTGGAAGATGGATTGTATTTTTCTTACACAAAACTAGCATCAGATACACGCAGTTATTCCATGTTATCCTTTGTTCTTTTTTTTTTTTTTAATGTAATCAGTTAATTGAACTCCTCTGTTCTTCCACATCAGTACACCTGAAGCCATGAGCGGGCAGTGTTTTCAAATGACTCCCAAGGTTCTCATGCTCTTCAAACATTGTGTGTCCTGGAAGATGCGACCAACCAGCCAGAACTCCTGCTGCTGGCGCAGTAGGAGTCCTGCGATGATGCATCTGCTTCTTCTTGGGGGTTTTTTGTATTCCCCATAATTACCTCAAGGTCTGTTTCATCTACCAAGTCAGTCCTGTGGCATTGTTCTCGGTAGGTGTGTGTTCCTACACTTGTCAACAGTTTGCAATAGTGTAAGTCCTCAGTCGATCTCAACCATAGCTGTAAAAAAACCAGATGGTCCTGGTGTCAAGAGGGTCTCTACTGAAAGCAATTTTTAAATCGTTTTAAATCCCTATTCTTCCAAATCATTATCTGATGGCTATTAACCACTGTAAACAATAAGCTAAAATCAATAAACCTGTACAAAACTTACTCATTTTGGTGGTAGATGAAAGTCTTACCTCACAATTTTTATCATTGCATTTTTTTATGATCATTTATTTTCAACTTCCCTTCTGCCGCTTAAATGCTAGCATTTTGCTTCAGTTTGTATTCGTGATGGTCAAATGGTGTCGTACACTGTGTTAAAGGTTGGGTACTTTTAGTAGAGGTTTCTATATTTAATAGGTGTCCTGATGATACGGTTTTGTGGCAGAAGTTATTATTGTCAAAACTTTTGTTTCCTTTTTCGCTTTTTTCTTTTGCTTTCACGACACTGTGTATAGGAGTGTTGAGCGTCAGTAAGACCGTAGCGTTCTCGCCCCAATACAAAGAGCTTATGGCTTCCGCTGTGTTGTCTGTGGTTTTGGACATCCATGGAATTTTTCATCTAGTAGGTAGGGATTACAGTGACTTCATCCCTCAATTCCGTCTACGCACTAAATGTCACAGCACCTCAAGTCCTCACGTAGTTGATACAGGAATCGGAGCTGAATTCGCAGCTGATAGTAGGCCTACCTCCCTGGTACTACACACCTTGATTTTGTTTTATTTTGTTTTAAAGTCATGAATCTCAATGGTTACTGTTTAAATACTTGTATGATTCCTCCCCATTACTACCCAATCTTTGTCAGGCTACCTATATTTGTGAGCTGTAGAGAGGCATGCCAGTGGAAATAGTTGTCCTCAGTAGAATAAAAAGGGATCGTACGCAATCGTTGAATTATTGTCTTCTCACGGCAATCAGTCAGTTATGGAGATCTGCGTAATCGAATGGATGTTTTTATATTTGCAGACACTTCTAGCACCCTTACACAAAATTGCACTGTTTGGCATATTAGTTGCAAATCTGAGAAATGATTTCTCAAAAAAAAAATAAAAAAAAAAATACCTAAGCCACTAGTAGGCAGTGGCAAAGACGAGTCTAAAACCTCCTGTGCCATCAAAGCTGAGGTCCCCATCTGATGTCCTGAGCTACAAATCAAGTTAGCCTGGGAGTTACAGGCCTGAATTCCTGGATTTAATTGCTTTTCTGTACGGAAGGCTTCTCGCTCTTTCCATTTAAAATCCAAGGAAAGGAACTAGTGATGGTACTAGTTCCTGTCTTTAGAAAATGGTTTCCTTGAAAGTGGAAAAACTTCTGTTTCTAGGTCCTTCTCAAAACCACGTATCTTGCTTCTGAGCAGTAGCCCTGAAACCAGCTACGAAACGGCGTAAGGAGGAGAGATCACTATTTGCCCCAGTGCTTTGTGTAAGTAGTTCTGGAAGGATGGACAAGGGCCAGGATTCTCCTCTCCTAGTAGAATTCCACAATCTTCTGGTATGCTTATCAAGGGAAATTTCTCTCTAACATTCTTAGCCGTCAGGATTTCAGCGTACACCCAGCGCACAGCTCCTCTTTAAAACCTCTCCTTGAGACGTATTAATTTATGAGTTTGACCTCTCAAGCCAAAGAAGACATTAAAGCTGTTAAATTTTAGTCTCTGTTGTCATCACAATCACCATCATTCTTTTAATCAGAAGTGACCAGAGCTGTTTGATCAGTAATGAGCTCAATTTTGTCAGGCTATTAATTAGTTCCTGAGCATATCTAACTTAACCTGTTTAGCAGCAGAATGAAGTGAAGAGATGCCTCCTCTGTAAAGCTCAGCTGGCCTCAGGTGGAAAGCGACCGCTAAAACACATTCTTGTTTTGACACATGAGCGAGATCCTGAACCTCTTGGGATTCCAGAGAAAGCGGAAATTAACCCGTACTCTTGAGCCTCGGCACAACCTGCTGGCATAGCCACACGCAAGAGACAGAAGCTATGGAGTCTGTGCTCTGTTTCCTCTAGGCAGGGCTGACCTAATGCATACAGGTCATCAAGTTGTGGGAAATACATACATACATACATACATACATACATATATATATATATATATATATCTCTGTGTGTGTGTATATGTTGTAGACATGGTGCCTAGGGACACGGTTTAAGTGGTGGACTTGGCAGTGCTGGGTTAATGGTTGGACTTGATCATCTTAAGGGTCTTTTCCAACCTAAAAAATTCTGTGATTCTATGATTCTATAATTTTTTAAATTTTTTTTTTTTCCCAATCTGAAAACATTAAAACTTACCTTTGTCCTTAGGATCCATTTCTATCTCTACTGGTAGCATCTTCTTTGAAGCGTTTGCAGAGATAATGGGCAAAATCATGGATTCCCTTCCAGACTACAGAGCAATGGGAAAAACACTGTGCCTAGGGAGCTGCTACATTGGTACAATCCAGGAGTTTCAGGATTGTCTTTTAGAACCCTTTACTATGTGGCAAAACTTGCTTTTAGTTCTGCAGCTTGTTGACGTTAACAAAGATGTTGTGCAATCCAGGGTCAGAGAGTGAATATCCCAGGTGATAAATACTAGAAGATACTATCGTGGCTGGCCTAAAAAAACTTATACTAACTGAATAGTAGAATAGTAATATTTTGGTTTCTATGTGGAAAACCAAGTTCTTTTTTTTTTTTTTTTTTTTTTTCCAGCAAAAATGTTTACAATGAAATAGAACTTGGGTTTTGTCAGATGTTATGAATACAGCTTAGAGTGTGAGTGTTTTGAGTAGTGCATTAGATAAAAAGGAGCAGGGACTTTTCCTTTAATAGGTCTCCTTTTTTTTTTTCATTTTGTTTTGTTCATCCTGTTTATCACTTGCATGCCAAAAAAAAAAAAGGAGGAAAAAAATTCAAATATTTTGTTGGTTTCCTAAGCAAAATGTTAATTTACGTTGACAGTCACCTTCACTTTTGCAGGATGGTAATAATATGCCTAAAAGTAGTCCAGCTGATGCTTTGAGTTGCCACAAGTATTGCAGCCCGGTTATTTTAAGATCCTCAATTATTTTTGAGCCACTGAACTATTGTTTCAAAATGCATTTTGTTATTTCCCTTCAAGAGGCTAAAAACCCTTTCTTGTGGTCTGTTATGGTTCTTTGAACTACTTTTTAAGGACAATTTGTGATAGATTTTGTACTGTGATTTTGATATTTAGTCTACTGAATCCATCTAACCTGAATAGCCTGAGGGAGGTAAGTCAGGAAGCATGGAAATCAAGGAAACCTGAAGCTGGTACTTCAAACTGAACCAGAAGCTGGTGTAACTCAATTTGTCAGCGAGAATTTTTGCTGAAAGAACAAAGAACTTGATTTATTTTATTTTTTTTCCCAACATTCTGCCTTTGTTTCAAAATTGCAATTTCTGCATGTTTTGTGTAAAATAAGAAAGAACAGTTCAGTTTTTGCGGATTTTTGGTAGAGTTTAATGATCTCTAGAGGAAGGGGTGGAGTTTCCTGAAACTGAGGTTTGACCTCCAGATCTACTCTGGTGGGCTTTCAGGGAGGTTTAAGAGACATTTCCTCCAGTGAATAGGGATAGAAAGGGACATTTTCACGCAGGCCGGACCTCTGAGTTGACGGCAAACTGGTCTCGGCTTCAGCTGCCATCCATATCCTTTTGTCCAGCATCTGACAGATATCGAGAAGAGGCTGCGCGCTGGCTCAGAACGCTTGAGGCTACTGTACAAATTATGCTGTTCACAAAACTCACTTTAACGTTATATTAAGAGAGGCAGAAAGGTGAACGGAAGCTTTATGGGCGTCAGTAAGGTGGTCATTGACCTGATTGTCTTTTAATGGAGGGGGGGAGAACGCAAGGACGGATCATTTGAATGACGCAAGTCAATGAATCAGGTGGAACTCAATAGAAAATAGGGGACTCGTTGGCTATGCATGGACTTCCCAAGAATTGTTCAGCAATATATAAACGAATAGTGAGTACCAAACTCCAGATGTAGAAACCAGATGTAAGATACAGGCTCCATGTTAAAACTTTTACTCACTTGGTAATAGCTGTTTCAAAGACTATAAAACAGTGTAAAACGTATGCTTCACTTATTGTTATCAATCGCGTGGGTAATACTATTTAAATAACAGTAGGGATCCTTAACAGGGTCATACTGAGCTTGGGCAAGTCTCCAAAAAGCGCAGCTCCAGCCCACGTGAAGCTGAATGCGAGCCCCGAGGTGCACCACGCACAGTTCCGTCCCAATTTGTGGGGGTTTTTCAGCAAAACTTTGATACGTGCTGTTTCACATCCCTTTTGTCAGAAGAAATGTCAACTATTAAAAAAAATATATACAAAAAAATGAAGGACTGTATTCCTCTAATCTGCTTGCAGCAGTTGACGAAGGTAGTTATGTACTTAGTCACTGAGACTGAATCTGATGTTAGAGGCCATGCAAGCTGCCTTCCATAAATACCTAAAAGATACGGCAACTGCCTAAATCCAGGAGCTCCACGTGTGATTTTGGAGACAAGTATTCCTATTACTCAGTACATACCTGTCATGTGGGGAAAAAAAGGGCCTAATCTCAGCTTTAAATGCTGAGAATTACATGTCACTTCCTTTCGAGCTCTTTTGTCTATCTAGATTTTGTTGTATGTTTTGCACAATAATTCCTAACAGTGCTGCGCTATGTCATTAAAATATCAAAATCTAAGAAGTCAGCTGGCAGTAAATGGGGAAAAAATAGAGATCCGTAGCAAAGATTAGTGATATCTAAAAGTGGTTTATGGGTCCTAGTGGGATTCCTCCTTTTTTAACAACAAAGTGCAGAGGGAAAGAATATGCACAGCTTACTTTGTCTTCCTATTTCTTTTGATCTGAAAGAACAATCAGATAAGGCTGATTTCTGAAGACAGTTCAGAATGAACAGATTTCAGTTGCCCCCAGTGATAACCATCATTGTCAACAGGAGGCATTCCAGGTACTGACACTAGAGCCTTAAATGTTCAGATACTGAACTTTTTATCTTTTATTTTAAAAACTACTGCTGGGAACTCTCTTTATAGAATGCAATGGATGATGAGTATTTAGAAGAAGAATGAACCCTGAAGGAGAATAAAGCCCAAGCCTCAGAGACTGTCAGTGAACACCAGAAGGACGGAATAATTTAAGGTTAAGGTGGGGAATTTCGTGCACGCAGAAAACCTGAAGCTGTGGAAAATGGAAGGATAGAGCGCAGGAGTTAACAGGCTACAAAACCAAAATTAAAAGAATTTAGAGGCCCTGGCCCTATGGGGTATTTGTCCAGATTAGTGACGCAGTACACACTCTGTCAGAGGGCAGCAAAACAAAGGGCTTTTTCATAGGGAAGGCTCAGAACTGGAATACGTGGAGGTGTTTGATCATCGAAGTTGAGGTGTCTGGATTAAACCAGCGCACAGAAATGCTAATAGCTGCCTTCTGTAAGCCATGTCGCTTAACAAGTGCTAGCAGTCCCTCTGACACGCAAGCTTCGGCTCTCCGTTTTTGAAGAAAATATTGATTATTTTTTTTTATTTTATTTTTTTTCTTGGCACGGTGTGCCAAGTCGCGTTTCACATGACTCGTGCATTGCACAGAGCTCCCTGAACATGGCACAGTGCTCCGCAGCGTATCACGAAAAGTGATTCTTTACAAATGTAAAGATAATAGTATTTTTCTGATTTAAGGGTATTTACGCCCTGCCTGTTGCACAATGCTGATGATTTATTTTTTAAGTTAGTAGTTATCTCTCTTTGTGATTATCTAAGTTGGTAATAGATAGCTTAGCGCACCTCAAAACCAGCATAAAATACACTATTATCACTCATCAAGGATAACTAATTTAGAATGAGCAGATGCAAATGAATTAATAATTGGAGGGGTTTTTACGTGCTTATGACTGTCACTGCAGTTTAAAAATGTGCCTACAAAATGCATGTTATTCCTTATCTAGTCTGCCTTCAAATAGTGTCCTCTGTCTACCAAACCCAGATAAGACATTCAAACACATTGACTCCCAGCACACCACCACCCCCCCGGTGCCATTGTTGCTTTCACGGGTTTTGGATGAAGTCCTTCGTCTGTTTTTGCACTCATAATTGGGGCAGAGCTCACCAGTTTTGGAGAGTTTCCAAAGACCATCACTAATAGGAGCTCCATGGCCATATGCGTCCCCCTGACATACAAGAGAAATATGGAATTGTTAGAGATTGAGCCAAGCCATACTGACATTTGTGAGCACGTGGGCAACACTTCGTTTCCTTAAGTCTGAGGAAGAATCTTAGAATTATTTAATTTCTACTGGCTTCTGACCAGACTTGAGTAGAAAGTGGTGAATCCCGTAGTCCAGCGGGATTTTTCAGGGTTCTGACAGGGCAAATGCAGGTGCTGATGAGTTGGTGGCTGGGTCTGTGACTGTGGATATCTGTGGGTAGTAAAGAAGAAAAAATGAAAGCATACATTTTTGAAAGTCTGAGGAGTAAAGCTAAAGGTCTCTTCTCCTCTTCCTCCCCCCATTACCTCGATTTATTCCTTGACCAGTTTCTGCTTGGGTGAGGAGGGCATGGGGTTTAGTCAACCTCTTTGGGTTGGCTGTAACTACAGCCACTCTTGAGGCCAGGATTCCCAGTTTCCTGAGCATAGAGGAATGCCTTCTTTTTTTCCCCTGATTTTCCTTTTATTGGTAAGTCGCTGCCAGTTCCGACCTGCCAGGAAAATACAATGCCATAATTTTCCCATATATCCCTCAAAACTGATCGAAGTCTTTCTGCAGGAAGATCAGGGCAAGTAAAGTTAGGAAGCACCAGCTGACTTTTGGGTGATTCCATGAGTGTTCTCTCCGGCATTCATTTTTTCCACCGCCCAGCACTGATACCTGTTAGACAATAAAGTTCCAGGAACACAGTTTTACACAAAGAGCTGTACGTAATGTGGAACGGAATTACTTTGGACGCCGCACAGAAAAGGTTGCGACGATGGCAGGTGTGGAGTATGACTTCTCAGTTATTTACCCTGAAACAAATTTTTCAGATGAAAGCGTAATGTACCAGGTGCAAAAAAAGTGAAACAAATACCAATTTGGGTTATTGTGTTTTGCTAAACAGTTTCTAAATAGACGTGCGTGAAGGCAATTGAAAAGACTGTATAGAAAACACGTGTTGCAAATAGCTGTAAACTTTAAGATGGGCTCTTGGTTACATAGAACTCGATTTGTGACTTTTAAACACATATTAAAGGGGGAGGCAGTTAACCTGTAAATCTAATGTCCTCTTTAAATAAGCATAATCCAAATTTTAGCCAGCCGGACCCTTCAGAATTGTCACAAGATTTGTGTGTATTGGGCAGATAAACACGGCCATTGCTCTGGTCTCCTCTACTGCTAGCAAACAGGAGATGGAAACCACTCTGTGGGCTTATATAAAACTAGAGAGCTCTGTCTTCCATTTGAAGTGTGTAGAGCAAAATCCTGATGCGCAAGAAAAACATATTTTCCCCTAAAAATGCAAAAGCTCTCTTTATGCTTTATGTAGCAAGTTTTTATCGATGACACTGATCTGCGAGCCCACCTTGCTGATCTTTTGTTCATGACTGAAATACCTGCGCATTGCTTTAATTTTTATGTAACGTTATACGGTGTTGACATATTCCGTGGCCCTTCTGTGACAGGGCAGGATGAAAACCTTTCTTTCCATGCCTACCGTAGAAATCATTGGGGTTAAATGACAGGGCTCTCCCCGTGATTTGCCTGTCACGGAGAACTGCAAATTGCAGCCTGTCTCCAGGAGAGTGTTTAGACACATTCCGAGATTAATGGTTTTGCATAGACACTTTGGACTTCAAATGATTTTGAGATAAGCTCCATCAAGAAGATGCTTCCAGTTTGAACTCAACTGAAAGTGCTTTGCATTTTAGCTACTTTGTTGGTACGGAACAGACAGTATCTGATATAAAAATGAAATGGTGTCTCTCATGTTCCAGACTACATAAAAATTTTCACCTCCAGCTTAACTCTTTGTGACAGATTTCTTTTTCTTTTTTTTTTTTTTTTATGGTAGTTCTTAACGCTTTCAAATAACAGACAGCGATGAGACATCTTATTTACATGATCGAGCAGGCAGTAGCTTTTCTCTTAAAGGAGAATAGCTTGGGAAGGGAGGTCTGTATCCTAAATTTAGGGAAGAGAAAGCTAAGTAAGGTGTATGAATCAGCTGGGAGAATATCTCCAGTTGAGAATGTACTAATTTATTCACTTTTCAGAACCTCAGCTGGTAATTGATGTGTGTTCTGCAGTGAATGAGATATTGTGATTCAGGAACTCTAACATAAGACAAAGGTAATAATGAGGTTTCTTTTTTGTTTAATGTGGTAAAGAGAAGATGTTTATCAGAAGAATGCGATGAATGCAGACATTCCTTTTCCATGTGTTTTATAGCTGCCTGCTTAAAAAAAAAAAAAAAAAAAGAGGAGGAGGGGAAGAAAACACTGTTATCATTATTATCAATCAGTTTTCAACTCTTCTCAATTTATACTGAAAATTATATGGTTTCAGTAGAATATTAGACAGCCAGATGCCACAGCAGTGGTGGAGCAGTGCGAGAACCAGCATAACGGGCTAAATATTTGTATTTTTCTGATAAGTAACCTGCAGTTCATGTACGTTGCCTCTCCCTCTGGGCTAAGAGAGATGATCAGTCACTACTAAAACAGACTAGTCATTGACTCGTTGATCAAACATACCCCACCGGGGCCCGACAGCTTGTAGCCTCCTTGTATTACCTGGAGTAGGAATTTTCCTGCTGGATGACACTGGATGTCTTCCCTGTTCACCTTCCACCTTCTTATTGCTGGGGTTATATGACCTCAGGTTTCTGAGTTGCATCATGTGATTAAAGGAGAATTAAAAGGTCTTTTCAGGAGGCAAAAAAAAAAATGTAGCTCTTCTTTTCCGAATGATATGCAGATTTGTTCAAACATTTATAGAAACGTCTTCATGATTTTTTAATTTCAGTGTTTTAAGATTTTACATGCAATATTCGTGAATCTTGTCTAGAATATTGTGACTGAAACATTGAGGTATACAGAAGACTGAGATGAAAACAAGACGGATTTGAACAGCAGGTCAGAGGTTTATTCGCTTAATGTACCAAACGTTAAGTGGGGTTTGTGCAGGGAGTTACAGGATGCCCACCATAAAATCCCACAGCAAATGCGTAGTGTCTTCAATGGGCCTGCCAGTGATTTGAACACTCCCCCTTTCTCCTCCAGGGCAGGTAAATAAGGTACGAACTGAGCATTATGGCTACCAAAGACTTCCCATCTCTGATTTGAAGGGCCAGCGTCCACCAGAAGAATGCATGAAAACTCCCACTTCTGGGAACAAACTAACTGGAATTTGACCTCGGCCTCCTCATGACCAATTGGCAGCCATACCCTTTAAAAAACATTAAAAAAAAAAAAAAAAAAAAAAGTTTCTTCCATGACCTTGTAAGCCAAAAAGATGCAAACCAAGCCAAACTGAAACCAATTTGGGTTTAATGGGAAAACACTCTTCCCAGTTCCTGGAGTCCCAGGCAGTTACGGACAGAGCTCCTGTAGGAGCAGCATAGGTCAGAATACATGAAGCAACTAGAAGTGGGGGGTTTCTGAAACCCTAGGGTGAAATTTAAACAATTAATGTAGTAAATGAGTTTATAAGCCTCTATCTCCCTTTTGACGGAGGGGTGAGACCATCTTCCATGTGGAGCCAGTTTTGTGTTCCTCGGTGTGCATGATCCTCTTCTTTAGAGACCGAGTTGTTCACATAATGAGGCACATTGTCATTGCTTCACTCGCTGAAAACTGGATAGGCAAGAGATCATTTAAATTATTAAAAAAAAAAAAAAAAAAGGCAACCCAAAATCCCACGTAATATATTAGTGTCAAAATACTCCAGTTATAATGGCTTAACTTGTTTGTTTTAATGCAGCTATGGAATGTGTTTGACACCCTTATTTCACAACCAGAGCCAAGGTTTACAAAAAAAAATATAAACCACAAATAAGCGTACGTAAAAAAAAAATTAAAAAAAAAAATCCTATTCTGAATGTGATTAGTGCGTGCCACTTGCAAATGTCAGCAGTTATTTTTAGTGGAGAGCATTTGTAAGATCTGGCAGAGAACTCTTGAAATGTCAGGAGGGTAAGAGGAAGCGTAGCAGAAGCCAGATACATACACAAATACGTTAGGGGACTGTAATAGTAAGTCCATCATTTTTTTTTTTTGAAAGACAAGATGGAGCTGTCTCAAAACTGACCTGAGAGATCACGGTTGCCTTCCCGTGTCATAGGTATTGTGCAGACGTGACAATACTACTTGAATTTTTGAAAGAAGCTAAGTTTCCTCATCACCTGAGGAAAGAGCTTGCTCTCCCCCTCCCTCCTTGTTCGCAGATTGGTCTTGTCAAACAGTAGGTTGCGCTCCACTTTTAAGAAATATGTGTAACACTTACGTAATTTCTTTCTGGTAGATTTATCTCAAAATATCTAAGAAGGTGTATACTCTATAAAAATACCCATTCAAACCCCACTGGAAGCTATAAAGGGAAGGGCGGTTCGTTGGCAGCATTGTTGGCCAGCGCGGGGATAGTGTTATTCAGCGCTGTCATCGTTTGGCTCGATACAGGCAGAGCTGTAGACTTGTTGGGTATGCTCGATTAAAAATATTTTCACTGGGAAAGATGGGTCAGATCCGCAGGCAGCAGTAGTTCAGGCGTATCCTCCATCTCGTGCACGGTTCTAATTTTCTCTACTGTTTCTCGTAACTCTAATTATCTATTTCTGCAGAAAAGCTGCTGAGTACTTATTGGTGCAAAACTTGGTACCTTTTAGGATTAAATAATTTAGGTTTTTGCTTGCACAGGAATAGCACTTTCCTCTTTAATAACCATTGTACTCGTGGATTTCATGGCACCCAAGCTGAATGTAGGACTTTTTCCCTTATGGGTTACGTAGGGTTTTTTGGTTGGTGGTAGTTGTTTTATCCCAAAGCCTCATACCTAATTCCCACTGTACAGTAAATCCTGTGTCCTCCACGCTAATCATATCTGGGGTCTTTGCATCAGAACTCTGGTCCTGGAAATCAGTCTGAATCCGTACAGTTATTAAGGTCTCCATGGGTAGACTCCAGACTGTGGGGTCACCAGGAACAGAAAGCCTCCCATCCCTTTCCTTATTATCCTCTTGTCATTGATTGTTGGAAAATTGCAGGAGGGATACCACTAGGGAACTAACTTCTTTTGAATCATTTTACAGATGTTACATACTTTATTGCTTTCTTGGTTTACAGGAGAGGTAATTTTCATCCTTTAGAAGTATACCAGGTTATGAAAAATTACACTCAGAATTGGAGATAAAATGGACCACCCAGGTAAACAAATGACATACTAATGGCCAAAAACCAGCTCTGAGTCCTCTTCTATTGTGGTGTACGTCCTGAGAATGAAAATAAAGAATTTACTGATAGGCCAATTTATTTCTGGCTACAGTAGAAATGACGAGGCCAACCACGATGGAAAATGGAAGAGCAGAGTAAGCGGTAGCTTAATTGCATTAGTGCAATTAACAGTTTTAAATATGATGCCTTTTTTTCCCCGTTTCCAAACATTTTTAAAAGTCATTTTCCGGAGTTCCCTGAAAAATACATAGCAAGTAAAAATTCTACTCTCTGACTAATCCTGGAGGAGTTAAACACAATAAAATAAATAAACGCGGTCAATAAGAAAGCTTAAGGAACACCGTCAGACTTTAACATTTCCAAAATTTGACGTCATGTAAAAAAAATAAATAAAATATAAATAAAAAAAAAATACATACCTGCTGTGAGCCTGAGAATCCTGCCAAAATGAAAGTTTCGATACAAAGGAAAAAACCCCAGGTAGAGAGCCAGCTCACATTACTACAATTCCTTCTTTGCACTTGCAGGTAAATCTCCTTTATCTACTTGCTTCCTTCTTGTGCTAAATACTTCAGTACATAAATGCAACATTCTGCAGCATTTACGGAGTCTAACTCTCCTTTGCTCCATTACAATAATACGGCAGGTCCATAGTTGGAAGACTTGTGTGTTCCAAAAGAAGAGTCTACCATTATGAAAATACATGTGCAAATTAAGTCAATGTTGTGAATTTGTTTTGCAAGTCTAATGTAAAACAGTGTTTTCCTTCTTCGTATAATTATTCTCTGAGATTTCAGCTACTTAATACCAAAATCTTCGGATAAATACTGGTTTTGGTTTAGAGCTGTGTTATGCAATGAACTATAGAAAAAGGAAAAAAAGGCACACTACGAGACCATTTCTTTTTGTTGCATTTTATTCATACAGAATATTACGAGTTTTATTATTGATGAAGCTGAGAATGAAAGAAGATAGATGTCAGAAGGCAGCTCCTTTTGTACTGGTGTGAAAGAGAAATGGCTCACATAAAAACAAATAAGGCTGGCACTATAAAAATACTGAATATAAAAACATTTTTTGTGGGAGGGCAGGGTTTTTTTTTTTTTTTTTTTAATGGGGAACGGATAATGGTATAAGAATCATACAGAAATTGCCAAAGTCGAAGTACTGTTTCAAGAAAAAATATTAAGATGCAAAACTAGGGCAGGTCAAAATTTTTTTTTTTTTAAAAAAAGGCAACCTGAGTTGAGGATCTAAATCCATATTCGAACCATTTATAGCAGAGTTGATATTTGAGAAGTGTTTAACACTCAAGATTTCCTATTGAGATCTGCATTTGAGAACACTAAGGTCCTAAGAACCTGAGCCTGAATATAGACGTTTAACGGGGAGGCTCCTATTTTTGTGACTCTTTATTAATATCTAAATAAATAAGGCAATATAAAAAACAATAAGGTGATATAAAACGGAGAGGAAGGATTTGTTGCAGGGGAGAGCTGTGTTCTTCATCTGAATCCATGGAGAATCCAGAGCAAGAGACTTAGGATATTATTTTAAGTGAGCATTACCAAGCAGATCTAGTTACCAGGAAGGATGGACCGTCTGTCTGTCACTTTTTGAAACGTGGGGGCTTGGAAAAGAAAGCAGAATTAAGAGGGCCACAAGCAATGAAATGTGGGGAAAAATCTGATCAAGACGTGCTGGAGCTTAAAGAAGTCTAGAGAAAAGGAGCCAAAATAGAAAGAAAAAAAAAAAAAAAAAAGCCATGGGCGGTGGGGGGGGTGGAAAAAGCCAGTGTGCAGAGTTCATATGAAAGCAGAATGTGTTCTCCAAAAAATGCTAGTCTAGCGCACTATTATTTGCCTACACATTTTGAGCACTGCCAAATCATGAGGCCATGATTGCAAAATACAGATATTTGTGAGCTACATGTCTGTGACGTGAATATATAGCATTATAAGGAACAGAGAGACTTAGGGCTATAAATCTCCTCTTTTTCTATCCCATATGTCATTCCTGATCTTTACTTGACCAAAGAAGTTCTGAATATATCTTAGAATTCCTTGAATCAGAAGCAGGGGGGGGAAGAAAAAAAAAAAAAAAAAAAGATAGAAAAGCCTTTGGAGAATTTTTATACATAAATTTGCAGAATTTTCAGTGTGCCATTTTGCAGTTTAGCAGATTGGCTTTCGAGACACTTGGCCCACACTAATCTTTGAACCTACCAGAAAAAGAACACGGCTGTTGCGTTTGTGTCTCAGCACAGTGGGTATATATTGCTAACAAGCTGAATATTTGGGGGTTTCTCAGGGCGTTCGGAGACCGCTAATAACTTGGGAACGAAACAATTAAATACGAATACAGTGTTATGTAGCTTGTCAAAGAAAAGGCACGCGGAATCATTTTAATTCCCAAAAGAACTGGAATTCTGAAACTGTCTGAGCATGTACTTGTCCCTCCTGCCTACCTGCTGCGGCTACTCATTGCACTCCTCAGTACGATGGAATTTTTGTCGATTTTTTTTTTTTTTTTTTTTTTTTTTTTTTTTGGTGGAGCTGGAAAAATTTTCTTCAAGAAAATGTAATAGACAGTAGGCTGGTTCCTTCTGAGATGTCAAATACCTACTTTATTATAGCGAGCAAGTGACAGTCAATTTAAACCAGAATTTATTGAGAACATTAAGAGCTGGAAGGGCTTTGGCTAATCACTGTAATGTCCCCAACAAATGGTAAATGAAAGCATGAGGAAATTGAGTTAACACAAGTTAAAAGTTCACATACTTACTGAATTATATTAAAAAACCTACAACCTAATTAAATTATCTAAAACTGCTCATTTCAGTCTGTCCCGTTACACGAGTGAACGCATACGGTAGTATTTTCGTAGACGCACGGAAGTTGACAGGTTTAGCGTGAGTCGGATAAAAAGCCAATGAACAAGATCAAGGGATGAATTATTCCCTAATGTGCAATATTCTGGACAGTTACACTCAGCGATGAGAAGAGTTTTGCGTTGGTGCTTGTTTATGTCCCCCGTATTTGTAACTTTAAAAAAATCAGTAGTGTCCCAACTAGAATACATGAATAAAATTTATACATTTCTCCGCCTTTATGGAATTTTTTTGGGGGGAAAGGCTAGAGGGGATAAAGTGGCACGCAATATGTATACATCCATAGACATGCGTTTCAGGTACACTGGTATCCCTTAAAACTGCAAGAGGTGTTTTACTGGTTTATGCACTACGCTACTTCACAAAGATCCTTTTAGACGCCCAGATTTTATAGGAAGAGAGAACATTTAGGATCGTGTGTTTTCTGTGTTCCTATGGTATCTTACTGGAATAATCTTCCAATAATTTTTCTTTGAATTTGAAATAAAGGGGTTCAAAATACTTCACTAATGTAACTGGCAAATTTCCTACAATCCCTCCTCCAGATTCGAGGTTTATTGAAAACACAATGGTTGAAGAAAGGTTGTGTGGTTTCAGCTCACGGCACAGCAATTTGTATTTGAAAACAATGGGCAGATCTTTGTGTCTAGGGGACCTTGAGTATCTGTGAGAAGTTGGATTCAGCAGTCAGATAACGCCATGTGCATGCAGTAGCGTTCTCACTTCCGGCAGCACATGGGACTGTTCGAAGAGAAGAAGTGGAGAGCGAACAGCAGAAATTTCTGCGATTTTTAGAGTTTTGGGGTTTATGCATTTGCTGGCTTCGCTTCCTTGAAACAAAGAAAATCCTGTAGGATACCGCTCAATCCTTTGGTGAGCCACAGAGGACAGAACCACCATGTGAATGCCTTTTGCTGGGAAAAGCCGAGCACCATGGACGAGTCATCTCTGTCCCCGAACACACAAATGCATTAAGGAAAGCTCTTGATGATGGCAAAAGAAAGAGACCGTTTTCAGCTCCAGGGAGAAAAAGAATGAATGATGGTGTGACCGTGATACAATATCGAGGTGGCATTCCAGCAACGTTCAAAACTGGATGAATCCCATAGGACATTTCATCTTTTATTTCACCTTGAGAATTCGTTCTTCTCCCCAAAAGTCACTTAGAAAAGTAGTTGTTTTTCCGAGAGAAATACGGTGTCACACATCTGTTTCTAACTGCTTGCTTAAAGAGAAAAGCAAACATACAAATGAATTTTTTTCCCTGCCCTCAGAGAAATAATTATTTTATGAAGTGAGAGTATCTGTCCACTCCGATCTGATACTTCTAAGTGCTTGTCAACCAAAAAGAAAAGACATCATTGATTGTTTATTGCTGACCTCAAGATTAGAGTCAAGAAATGATGTCAGCGTGGCTTCTGTAAAAGGAGAGCTTCTAAAATTCAAAGCAATCATTCTTAACTTTCCTCCCTTATGTTTAGTTTAACATTAAGACTTACTGACAAAGAGGGGAAAAAAAAAAGGCATTATCCTTTTTTTCCCCAAAAATATTTGGTACTTTAATATTTCTCCATTTAAGTTTCTTAGTTTTAAACTTTATCAAAGGTAATATATGTATTTGAAATAAATAATAATATTTTTTCTGCATAGCAAAGAACTGATAGTTTTAATGCTGGTGTTCATACACACACCCCCCACCGCCACCACCAAACAGACAAATAAATGAAAAATAAACCCCTTGCACTATAAATAGCATACTTTGGCATTTGTGGGTAGCGTGAAACCAGCTTCAGGGAAGCCTATGAAAATAAGCCGAGGTTTACTTGTAAATGCAGAAATACCTTCATTTAAAATCAAGATATTTGTACATATTTTCCCTCTTTGGGCAGATAAATCCCATCAATTCCTCAATCAAAAGCAAACGGAAGATGAAATTCTCTGGGACCACAGACCGACTTAGGAAGCCCGTTGCAGTGTAAGATGAGGACCAAACCCAGAGTCACTTTCAAATCGCTACCGTACTATAAAAGCATGAAGAATTATTCCAGAGAATAATCATTTTGGAGGAGTTTTTTTCTTTCGATCTGAATGCCAGGTGGTGTTTTTCAACAAAGGACAAGGCAGCAAGAATTACGCGTTAAGGCTCTGAAGTGCTTTCTGAAATTCCAGCATCCGTAAGAGGTAATCGAATTCCCTTCCCTTTAGCGGTTAGCTGCTCGCCCTTGGTGATGGATGCCACGGTTCTTACCATCCCGATCCACCTCTCCACTAAGTTCAGGGCGGGTGAAAATTCCAATGAAATCCGTGGGGTTATCCTGATGTAAAGCTGGACTAATGCAATGAAGGACCAAACTCTAAAACTCAAAATTCCTCGCGTGGCTGTCAGGTAAAAATAGTCCCCGCTTTTACAAACGTTTTGCAAAAGATATTTGTAGGTATTTTAGGGGGATTGCCCAAGGTCCTTTAACTTCCTACTTGTTCCTTTAGACTGTCCAAGTGGAGGTCAAAAATCCTTTCACTTCCCCCTCACTGGCGTATACACTATAAATCTTTGTGCTTTCACCGTATTATGCAATTGCTTTCGCTCCTGTGAATCCCGTATAATACAGAAAAAAAAAAATATTTTCTAATATATAGCTCTTATTAAAGCCATAGGACATAGTATGTCAGATTTCTTAGGAGTAAATTCTAATCACGGCTTATATAAAAATGCGAGTATCTCTTTCTCCTAGCTTTGAATTGAGGAAGTCTTGCAGTATCTCTGAGTACTTTGTGTGATTGCTGCACAGGCGTTCATCACGCTGAAATGATTTGCCGTGCCTAAACCAGCTTCAACAATATGAAATTTTAAAGATACGGCTGTAAAGCCATTCTTTAATTTTACTAAAATAATGAAAAGCATATATTACCTTCGTTTACAAAACACTGAAATGCTAATTCATACGAAAGGTTTATTTTCTGCCCATATATTGCATTGTGGTACGTGATATTAAAAGCCGTTCCTCTCTTTACTTTTTTTTTTTCCCTTTTTTATCTGTTTTGCAATTGGAATTTCTAAAATGCATAGACTTGTTCAAATTTTAACCAAAATTTTAAGACATTATCATCAACTGAGGTTTTCTGATATAAGAATATTGAATATTGAACATATTCAACATTACTTAAACGAGAATATTTGTTGCCAACAAGCAACAGTGAAACAAGTAACAATTTAAATAGGCAATAGCAATATAGCAATTTAATATCCTTCAGATAAAGGATGGAATTAAACAAGAAAATTACGCAACAAACTAGAGATAGGCCCAAATTATTAGTAGGTAAATAGAAAATTTTATCATAACTAGAACAAAGTAAATAGAGATTAAAACTCTTCACTGGGTAAAAAACTGGCTGGATGGCCGTGCCCAGGGAGTGGTGGTAAATGGAGTTAAATCCAGTTGGTGTCCGGTCACAAGTGGCGTCCCCCAGGGCTCGGTGCTGGGGCCGGTTCTCTTTAATATCTTTGTCAATGATCTGGATGAGGGATCGAATGCACCCTCAGTAAGTTCACAGATGACACTAAACTAGGCGGGCGTGTTGATCTGCTTGAGGGTAGGTTGGCTCTGCAGAGGGATCTGGACAGGCTGGACCGATGGGCTGAGACCAATGGGATGAGGTTCAACAAGGCCAAGTGCCGGGTCCTGCACTTGGGTCACAACAACCCCATGCAGCGCTACAGGATTGGGGTGGAGTGGCTGGAAAGCAGCCCGGCAGAAAAGGACCTGGGGGTGTTGGTCGACAGCCGGCTGAATATGAGCCAGCAGTGTGCCCAGGTGGCCAAGAAGGCCAACAGCATCCTGGCCTGTATCAGGAATAGTGTGGTGAGCCGGACTAGGGAAGTGATCGTCCCCCTGTACTCGGCACTGGTGAGGCCTCACCTCGAGTGCTGCGTTCAGTTTTGGGCCCCTCGCTACAAGAAGGACATTGAGGTGTTGGAGTGTGTCCAGAGAAGGGCTACAAAGCTGGTGAGGGGTCTGGAGGACAAACCTTATGAGGAACGACTGAGGGAGCTGGGGTTGTTTAGCCTGGAGAAGAGGAGGCTGAGGGGAGACCTTATCACCCTCTACAACTATCTGAAAGGAGGCTGTAGAGAGATGGGGGCTGACCTCTTCTCCCCGGTGACAAGTGATAGGACGAGAGGAAACGGGTTCAAGTTATGTCAGGGGAGGTTTAGATTGGATATTAGGAGACATTTTTTCACTGAAAGGGTTATTAGACATTGGAATAGGCTGCCCAGGGAGGTGGTGGATTCACCATCCCTGGAGGTGTTTAAAAAAAGGGTAGATGGGGCACTTAGGGACATGGTTTAGAAGTGGCTTTTGTCAGGGTAGGTTAATGGTTGGACTTGATGACCTTAAAGGTCCCTTCCAACCTCAGCAATTCTATGATTCTATGAAATTACTATACTTCAACAAACTATCTCACCATTATTTATGAAAATCAAGTTATAACAAACTATGAATTCTGTTTATTAATTTTCTGACTGCCTTTTTAGGCACCGTTTTGCTAGCCAAAATTAAACATTCGATCTTGTCTTAATTTTCCTCGGCAATGGAACTTTTCTTTTTAGCAAAAGGCTATCCAGGACCACTGCTGTAATACTGAGGAGTGCAATGCATTTGATATGACAATTTCCTTTTTACCTATCATATTACTTCTTTCCTTTAATAGAAGGCATTTTGCATGCGATGTCAGGTTGCTTTTGGTGGGCTCCCATCCAGGTATCATGTTATTTCCGTAATCACCAGTCAGTGCATCTCAGCAAATGGCTTTTTTGTTGTTGTTGTTGTTTTAATTAATTTAGTTTCATATGTTCTCTTTTTTTTTTTTTTTTTTTTCTCCTTATATCCAGCACTTTTCTCATCCCTAGAGTTCTCCTCTCCTCCAGAATTGCCTACATGCAGTTACTGGAGTTGAGAGGCTGCTTCTGGAGTTTATCCTCTATTAATGTAGAGTTACTCAGGTGTATGAGATCCCTGAGTATCGCT
Source organism: Sterna hirundo (assembly GCA_009819605.1). Taxonomy (NCBI): domain Eukaryota; kingdom Metazoa; phylum Chordata; class Aves; order Charadriiformes; family Laridae; genus Sterna; species Sterna hirundo. The sequence continues at coordinate 4,977,509 of CM020441.1, forward strand.
ATTTTTTTTTAATTAATAGACATTTATGGGAAAGTATTTAGAGTTTGGCTTTCTGGCGGGTTGGGGTTTGGTGGTTTGTTGTTGGTTTGTTTTTTTTCTCCAAAAGTACATTTAAACACGTAATTTCTATGGATTTACGCTGGGGATTGTATGATGAACTACCATTCCTGCTTTGGGAATTTCTGCGAGCACATTCAAGGGGTTTGGCTAGTAAATTCAATTACCTCGCCGCGGTGACAGGAATGCAGAGCATTGCATATGCAAAGGTCCCCGGGATTTACAAAAGTAAGAATTCAGGCTGAGATGCTTATCCGCACAGATTTTCCTGACAGATGTATGTACTTCTACTGCTTTTAATGGGACTTCTGGTGGGACTCGGGATTGATCCTGCGGCATTTATGTAAGCGAAGTCATAGTAAACAAACTGGAAGCTTTTTAAGCTTGGGGACTGCATTACTGATATCTAAACATATTTTCTTCTTGGTTTAAATATACCAGTGGTTTTTAAAATAAACTTGTTTTTCACATAGTAAACACCCAACCTTATGTTGTCACTTTCAGACCTTGAAGTCTGAAGAGACGTTACTGAAACAAAGTTCTTTCTGTTAATATAGGAAGCCACAGTTAATAATTCAGAATAACAACATATTACAGAGTGTATTTGATTTTTCAAAGCGAACACGCGCGCCTGTTAAGCACCGGAGCTCTTCGTCCTGTAAGTTCTTAGCGTGTACCGTACCGCTATGCTAGAGCTGAAGATGATATTAATATTAATGAAGAATGGAAGCTGAGATATAGCGACTCTCATTCTTTCCCCAGCCCCCTACGAGCTAAATCCATTAGTATGGATAGATCAGCATTAATAAACAAGGAGGACAAAATAGCTTTCAAGGCAGGGACAGTTTTGCGTGACCTTTGGTGCCATGAGCTTGTACTTGGTCATTGCGGTGCTCCGAGCTGACCTGTGCAGCAACGTTAAATCTGATGTAAGCCTAGAGAAATGTTATCGGTGCTTCATATTATCAGCTGCTGAGCTTCGGGGGAAAGAAGCGTTGAGCTTCTCTGTCTGTATATCGTTCTACTGACTCCAAAAGGGTTTCATCCAGGGGCCTCAAGTGTAAATCTATAGAAAATTAGTTGTCGGGGTCATTAGGGAAAAGAGGCAGTTTATTGCTTTGTATTAAAAATGAGTCCTTTTCATATGCCGTGCTATTCCTAAAGGCAACACTGACTCGGGATCTAACTTGTTTCTGGACAGCCACCAGAAGAATTATTTTTAATTCTTAGGGCGCAACATAGTCCCAAGAGATTTCAGCGTCTAAAGAATTATTCACCTCCTGATCAAGTTTATACTTCTAGGACACGGAGAAATTGCTTGGAGATTAAAAACACTAAACCCTTGATGCGTTCCAGGTCTGCTGAGAACACTGTTTTCATGCATTTTGAGAGCTGCAAAACTTTCAGAACACTTTTTCGTTGTTTTTTTTTCAGTCTGTGACTGGGGAAGGCAACAAAAAAGCATATGAAGTAGTATTGGTTTAATTCCATTCTAAGATTACATGAGTGAAGCTTTAAATGTAGCCTTCAAATCTACCGTTTTATAAAGCTTCTGTCTGGATACTGCGTGGCCAGAGAGAGGAGTTTTGAATAATTATGTGTCCCAGAAAAGTGACAAAATCCTGCTTGAGTTTTGGCGTGTGTATAGCACTAGAAATGGCCGCGCTTACGGTATATTAATCCTTCGAATCGCAATCGGTACTTGTAACTCACAAGGTAATTAACTGGTGCAAAAGAAGGCCGTAAAAGAGGCAAGTATTAATTTTGAAGTGATGTTTCAGTAATCTTTGTGCAAAGCTGCGGGCAGAGTACGGTAAGAGCAGGGTTAAGCCTGATCCCCCGAACCGGGATTTAGAGGGTGAGCCTCACTTCTTTCCCCAAACCGTTTCACCTGTACGGCTACTCTAGGAATTTTAAAAGCATACGTTTCTCGTTGTGCTCTTCTGAGTCCGTGTTTTTGCGTGCCGCCATCCAACAGCATTGCACCTGTGCAGCCTGAGGGAGGAACCTGTGTCTTCATTCAGCATAGAAACTTAAACAGCAGTGGTTTATGGTTGAACAGTCCTCCAAAAACCTGCACCCCAGAAGATTCCCAGGCTTTCCAGGAGTTGCATTTCCAGTTTCATCCCAGCCCTACCCAGAGACTTTTTTTTTTTTTTTTAATTTTTTTTCCACAACAGCTGAACTTGACTCTGTTTTTTCCAACTGCCACAACCCCTCCCTGTCCCCGGCCTTAAGATACTTGGTTGATGCGGGGAAATACGGAGACGGTCCTACTCCGGATTGCAGTGAAAACTTCGACTATGACCTTCCGGAGCAGGGAGGAAATCCTGCCGTATTTATAACTAGGAATCTGTCTCTAGGCAATATAGCTGGGCTCTGAAGAAATTTCCCTGGGTGTATTTTCCCTCTCATGCATTATTAACGCTGCTTTTTAGATCCAATCTAGCTTCCCCTCTTTTTTTCTTTTTCTTTTTTCTTTTTTTTTTTCTTTTTCTTTTTCTTTTTTTTTTTTCTTTTTTTTGGCCAATACTCCTGTTTCCTTTAGTATCTGGACTCTAGCTGGCTGCTTTGGCTGGCTGATGGAGACTGGAAACTCATCAGCTCACCAGGATACTTGACTGTTCCTGAAGCGTCATCTCCACTGTAGGAGGAAGGGCAGTGCCCTTGCCTGGGCTGAGTCACCAAGAGCCGTGGTAAATATTTTTCAACTGAAAAATATAATTTTTTTTTTATATCTCTAAGTAGCTAAAACGGATCTAGATTACAAAAGAAAAATTCAGATCTAAAGGAAAGAAGTGAAATGTCATTAACATTGATAAAGTGAGACTCAGATGAACTTATGTGTTCTGTAGCCCTTTTCATTCCATTCCAAACTCTAGGCGTGCTCTAGAGGTAAATATATAGCTCAAACCACAACAAAAAAAAAAAAAGACTTTGTTAATTTTAAGGCATTTCAAATTAAAACCATGTTAACTTCCGAAATGCTACCTCAGGAGAACTTCTGAATATTTCTCTCTGGGCTGTTTCTTCTATCTGCAATCTGCTCACTTTTATGACCAACAAAAACATCATCAGCCAGCCAGTCGATCACATCTCGGTAGTATTTGGTGAGTCATACGGCTGGAACGTGAGGGCAAAGGTCCATTCTGGATGCCTTGAGAAAGGTCATCATTCCCAAAATGCCTGGTAATGTATACTTACCCCAAACGTTGTCACGTTCTGAGGGATAGTATTAGATGTCACCTGAGTAAGTCTGAGGCCTGAAATATTTCAAGTAAATACTGAGAGAGAAAAGAAGGGAAACTGGAAATATTCAAGGAAGGAACATACATGAATTCTCATCTCGTATCATTTGTCTGATTGTTATTTCCTTGGGCATCCAAAAGCTAAAGCCACTATTTGACTGTGTATTTATGCTTAAGAAATGATGATCCGAGGGCTGGAGCACCTCTCCTATGAAGACAGGCTGAGAGAGTTGGGGGTGTTCAGCCTGGAGAAGAGAAGGCTCCGGGGAGACCTTAGAGCCCCTTCCAGTACCTGAAGGGGGTCTATAGGAGAGATGGGGAGGGGCTGTTTGCAAGGGCATGTAGCGACAGGACGAGGGGCAATGGTTTAAACTAGAGCAGGGCAGGTTTAGGTTAGACATGAGGAAGAAGTTCTTTACACTGAGGGTGGTGAGACACTGGCCCAGGTTGCCCAGAGAGGGGGTGGAGGCCCCATCCCTGGAGACATCCAAGGCCAGGCTGGATGAGGCTCTGAGCAACCTGATCTAGTTGAAGATGTCCCTGCTGACTGCAGGGGGTTGGACCAGATGGCCTTTAGAGGTCCCTTCCAACCCAACACTAATAATAACGACAAATATTACCTATAAATAAGAAATAAAGAAGAGAGGGGAAATTGTTATCACACGTGTTAATCAGCTGGAATAGAGCCCTTGACTCTCTTAGCTGGAGCAGAAGCGTCCCATTGCCCATGTCCAACCTCCCAACTCCTCTGGAAGAGAAAGGCTCTGCCTTCCAGATAGCGACTGCTCATCTCCCTCACCTCGGGTAGCCCATACCACCGACACCTCACGCCACTCTGAAAACACTCTCTGATTCCTTGGCATTCAGCAATGTACTTATATAGAAGTACAATTTTAGCTGAATAGTTTGCAATCTTTATTAAGAGGAAAGCATCAAAAAATGTTATCAGGTTTTATAACTTTTTTTTTTTTTTCTCGTCCCTGTCTTAATTCCTTATTCTGCAAAACACGTGTCCTTTTCTGGCCCTTGTATTATTTCTCTTAGTAATTACAGCAATTTAGTGGCTTTCAAGCGGAGAAAGCGAGTTGTCTTCTGAGCAATAGCGCACCACAGGTTATTTGAATTAGGATGTTTCAATAACGGTGCAGCTGTCCCACCAAGATGAAGTATGTCACCTTGGTAACATGCTTGGTTTCCACCAGCCTTAGATCCTTTATTCATTCCTGAACACCGTTTCAGCTGGTTTTTGAATACTGTCCACCATGGCACGAGACCAGCTGTTGCTCCGCTTGTTTAAGTAAAACCCGTGTTTCTCCTCACGCCTCAAATAATTTGTTTTCTTGTCGTACCTAAATTAAATCATGCGCGTACCACAGTGGTCGCATTTGAAAAGGATACATACTTCCAGAATTATTCTCTCTTTGAAGGCCATACTTTCAACGGCATTTTCTGAAGGACATATGGAGTCTAATCGGGGCCTTTTTACGTCAGTAGGAACTTCCAGTATTTTTGTCGTGGTGCGTACTTGTCTAAAAGTTGTTTCACTCTTTTGAATACTGCAAGGAAAAGACATTGCAGAGGAATCAGAAAAATGTGTGTATCTTTGCTGTCACTTTGTAGCTTTTCTTTTAAAAAAACATCCAAGTGATATACAGGATATATTTTTAAAATATCAGAGTTTTGTCCACAGGGAGCTGTACGTAAACCAGGAATTTAAAAGTAAGAAAGGGATCAAAACTTTTTCGCCATTTTTAATCTAACCTTTGTTCTTTAAATAGATACTTTTCCGATCAGTCTGTTTCCGTAAGAACTTTTAGGTTTATGGGTAAAATTAGTGAAAGCAGTTTTATTTCTACATGATTAATAGTAATACAAGAATATATAAGATCAAAAGACCATTTGGGGTATGGGTAGGGTTCCTGTATGTAAAAAATTAGATAGCTGCGGTAATGAACATGTATCTAGAGTACAGGAATATGGTATTTCTCCACTTGGAAATTAATATGGAGGATTGTGGCATTAAAAGAAAGAATATCAGGGAATTTTTCTTACTGTATGGTGATATGGAGCAAATACCACATCACTTCAACTTGACTATGGCCCTTTCACGAAGCTGCAGAAACACACGGGAGCCACTAAATCCGTGCTCTCTTGTTTAACTCTGGGGATGCGATGTTTATTCTAAGCGTATCGTCAAAGAGTTCTGACTCTCCATTTACAGTACTCTGAAGGAAAGGGTAAGAAATACAAAAGTAATTGCTGAGAAAAACTATACTGGTAATTTTCTATACTAGGGAAAATCCACTGCTGGTTTCTAACATCAGTCAAGAGTGACATTTTTACTTGACAACTATCGATTTTTATTTTTTTTGTAATAAGATTAAAACTGCACATGCAAAAAGGTCCTATTCAGATTGGCATCTTTGAGTGAGGAGAAGGCTTGCATTTCACACCCTGTGCATGCTGTTTTCTGATCCTGAGAGATAACACGGGCTCTGAAATTCCGCTCTCTTGCATATAACCTACAAATGTACTAATGGCACCTTTTCTGCAAGAAACAAGAGCAATTATAAGCAAATGACTGAATGGTTATAACAAAAAAAGCAGCAATACCAAAAAAGACAAATACGTCTGGCATTCTCAAGTATTAACAGGAAACAAAAATGAAAACAAGAGCACCTTTTTTTGGCGCCTACGCTTTTGCATGCTTTGATTTATGTCATGATTTACATTTGAGGCAAACACACACTAATGACTGATTGTTTAGTGGTCTTTTGTATTTAAAAAATACATATATTCATAATGTACTAAAGGGATGTTGCCCAGCATAATACAATTAATCTCGGAGATGTGCATTGAATTAATGTTCTTATTTGCAATCTTAAAATCATGAAGTGTATGAATAATTATCTTACAGAAAAATTAGTTTGTTTGTTTTTACATAATGACGCAATCAACTTCAGTGGTTACTAAAGACTTGAAATGGGATGAATTATGAAGAATCTCTATAAACATGAAGTGAGCTATCCCATTTGAGAGAGCAATCCCATTTATCAACGAAAACTCAGGCAAAAAAAAAAAAAATAATCCTAAATTGTCCGGGATATGGGATATCATCTGTACCTGAAGCAAATTCTTTAAATCCTGAAACTTACATCACAAGTCCCTCCTCCATTCCTTTAAAAAAACAAATATATAAAGGGGAGAAATGGGGAGAGGGAAAGAGAGAGAAAGAGAGAGAAACTTCTCTAAATCTCCCAGCATTGGTTTAGGAATTTTAAGACTCAGTCATTTAGGACTTGGTAGACAAATTTAAAGTTGAAAATCCTCTGAAAAAGGTGACTCCTTTTGTAAATTTTTTTTTTTTTTGCTTCCTAAATTCAGGCTCAGTTTTTGATTTTTGTCTTGTTTCACTTGTAATAGACAGTATTGGTTTCCCGATTTTACAATGGGCAATCAAATAAAAAGGGGTGTGGGATGTAAGCATTAAAGCAGTCTATGTTATTATTTGAAGTGGCAAAATTAGTCAGGCCAGGAGTTCTTTAAAATCTGTGAATTTTTATTTTATTTTGCTTCCCCCCCAAAAAAAAAATAAAATTCTTCATGCTTTTGGAATATCAGAGTAATCAATGCAATACCGAGAACACATCTTAAGTGACTCATCCAAACCTCCGGAGTTTTTAAGAAGCGAGCAGCTTTCCCTTCCTGCTCTAAGAGTTGTCAGCCCTTCTGGGTGAACCCCCCAAATCCTCATCTTTCCAGGTTTTAAAAATATCATTAATTTCAAAATTAAGCATTAGACTGATATTTTGTTAGACGAGCTTCTTAGAGCGCCTTTAGAAGCAACCGTGCCGTAAGGACGTGGGATTTGTGTGACATGGCAGCACGGAAGGTGGTGTCTCTGCAGTCCATTCTCCCAGCTGCTCCCTGGCTGACCTATACATTCTCTTTTCTTTGTCGGGTACCTACTTTGCATTTTGCTTGGCTTCTCAGTGAAATAAAGATAGCAATAGTTACATTAGATCTGAGGAAGAAATTCTTGGCTGTGAGGGGGGTGAGCCCCTGGCCCAGGTTGCCCAGAGAAGCTGTGGCTGCCCCATCCCTGGAGGGGTTCAAGGCCAGGTTGGACGGGGCTTGGAGCAACCTGGGCTGGTGGGAGGTGTCCCTGCCCAGGGCAGGGGGGTGGCACTGGATGAGCTTTAAGCTCCCTTCCAACCCAACCCATTCTATGATTCATTCTATGATTCAATATCCTAGCTGCTAAGCCTGGTTTTTAAAGCTTGTTTTCTCAAACAACTGCTGAAATGGGCTCCGCTATATTCATACCTAATAATACTGCTGGTAATGATCATAAGGAAGGGAATGTTATTATGTGAGGCTGCTAATTTTGATTTTATTTGTCTCGAATGATAAAGGATGTTGACAGTGCGCAGTATTTCGACGACCGTTTTTACTGAATCCTTATTTATGATGATCTTTTTTGAAAAATAAGTAACGGGGAGAAGTCTTTGTCCGTATTTGAATCTATGTGTTATAAAAGAGGCACAACTCATTGTCCAGCTCAGGTGAAGACTTCATTGTAAATGTTAACCAGCAACACTTAGCCTTGGGTGTGCATCTTAAGCCTTTAAGGAAGTTTTCTGGGACATAATCTCTTTTGTCCATGTGCTAAGCAAAGTTATAAAACCTCTAGCCACGTCTGTCTGAGAAACACGGTCACTTTTGTGACGTTGGCTCGACATTTTCTTCCCCATCACTACAATGTTAGGTAAGTGATGCTAACGGAAAGTGCTTGAAATTCATAGCAACTGATCAAATTTGATCACGACGAGATGCGTGCTACTGTATTTTATAAAGTGTGAAATTAATTTTTAGAGAAGAATTATTAGGCCACAAAAATCAAAGTTTCTACTGTAAATACTGGCACAGCTTTAATTGCAATAGCATAAAGACAGCACATATAAAAGATAAACCAAAGGAGTTCACAAATTCCCATTTGAGTCATGCTGTGCACAGGAAAGAGGGAGGGAGGGATGGATGGACGGATGGATGGATGGATGGATGGACAGATAGGTAGCTAGGTAGATATCAGACATTATAAGGTATAATTGCCATCGAGCCAAGGAATGAATGATATCGAATTCAATAGATGCGTTAATGAAGTAGGGAAATTGCATACATTTAACAGTTGTTCATTTTTCATTCACATGGATGTGTAAATACACAGAATAATAGTACCTGACAGAGAGCTAAGAGGAGGGTTAACATCCAGTGTGAGGTGGAGTGTTTAATGGATGAACTTAAAAGCAGATAACGATATAGCATCCCATGTATACTTTCGTAATTGCGCGTTCCTCCAGAGATAATGGAGATCATTATCAGCGGCGCCTGTCCTAAGAAACTTGGCAAGGTTATGATTGTTTGTTACAGCTTTGGTTATATTAACATACACATTAATATTTATAAATATTTGATGTCATGTTAATTTTTCATATAAGATGATTTATGTAATGCTGCGGTGCCCTGTTAGAGGGCATTTGCAGCGTGCTTCAGAAGGGAAGAGAATTGATGCACGTTCTTTAAGAGGACTTGCCCGTGTATTACAGTGCTCACAGTGCATTATTCTGGAGAACAGTGATTTAAAGATAAATTATCTGAATTGCAGATACACTCCATTAACATTTTAAATAAAACATAAAGAAAAGACCACTCTAAAAATACAATAATAATATTAACGTGGGGGAGGACCCTAAATAATGAAAAAAAAAAAAAAATAGCCTTATATTCCTTGGTTTCACCTACATTGCAAGACATTTTTGTTTTAGTGGGGAAAACAAATAATTACTTTCATGACCTATTTGTGGAAATTTTGGGGGAAATACTGCATCAACTTTCCAAGTAGTTATTGAGGAAATAATAATTATGTATATATTTAAACGTACATATCCTTTGATGAGGGAGGTAGATAGCTTACTATAAATGCAGCCGTAAAGAAACGTAAATTTTAGCTCTGTCTGAAATAGTAAGTATGACAAGAGGAGCGGCAGAGACGTAACTCATTAACGCCATCCAGCTTCACTATTTCTCGCTGGTGACTGGAAGAGCGATTGCAAATCACTGAGTTTGTGAATTTGGCTACGCAAGCAAATGCAACGCAAGGACAGCCTACCACGAAATGCAGGTTTTATTTGGCAAATGTAGTTTAGTTTGAATTGTTCGTAGCACATCATACTTGGAAAAAAAAAAGTTATAGGATACTTTGCAAAAGAATAAAAATCTGTGTCACAGGACATCTCACTGCAGCCCATTGCCTGCTAAATCTTTGGGCGATGGGCACGATCCCCTTTTGTGCATCCCCACAAATTTGCAAGTTAAACTGATTTGAGTGCAGCGATATCACATAATTTATTTATTCAAACATACCTTCTTCTATAGAGGCACATTATTAACCCATTCACTTTACTTTTTATACTTGGATCATGAATAAAAACTTAGGTGATAAGCAAATTGGTAGGACGAAAAAAAAAGGCAAAAAATTGTGAATGAAACAATGATTTCTATTCTTTTTTGTTTGTTAGTTAACCAGGTATTTAAAGTCATTTGCAACTTGAAGAACTGCTTTATAGTGATGTCTGATATTTTGTTTGGCTGTCTAGAATACGTGCTGTTAATATAGGGCTGTTCCATTCCCAGCTTTCGTTTCAAATCCAGGCTTCGTATAAATTTTGCTTTGAATGAGACAAAGTCCCAGAATTCTGAAATCTTGCACATTCCTGTAGGTCATCATCCGACAGGTCTTTCCAGGAGAATCTACAGGGCGCTGCCGCATCCCTAAAACAGGTGGCAATACGCATCTTCCTGGCTGAGCCAGAAGAACTGAGCTTTGTATTCCACCCTCTGCTGAGTAGACCTCCAAAAATTGCTCAGCTGATCTTCCATAAAAATTAACGGTAGAATTTGGTAAAAATGAGTCTACTAGCCCCAAGTTATTAACATATTCATGTAGGTTTGAATGCGAAACCTTCATTCATTATCCTTTATCCTGTATTTCCCAATGAGAACAATCAGCCATTGGAATAATCTCCCCAGGGAAGTGGTGGATTCCCCATCATTGGGCACTTTTAAGATTCAGCTGGTCAGGGTGTTGGGCCGTCTTGTCTAGACCGTGCTTTTGCCAAAAAAGGTTGGACCAGATGATCCTTGAGGTCCCTTCCAACCTGGGATTCTATAATTCCATAATCCTTCAAAAAAAATTTAAAGCTCAGTGGATTTCTTTAAGATTGTAGATTATAAAAATAACTAAGAGTAACTCCATAAATACACATGGACTATATTAACCAATTCTAATCGAGGAGGTTTGGGGGGATAATGGACTATGACCTGATTTTGATTTTATTCTTCCTCCATGATGTGCAGTCACCACTTGTCTTAAAAATAAGAGATTTCAACTTTGCCTTTTGAATATTATAATGTGCAGCTAAAACGTGGGTGGTAGAGAGCAGTGAGTCCAGTTTCTGGCTCTGTCACCGATTTGCCGTATGATGTCAGGTCAGTAATTTAACGTGAGTGTCTCCAACTTCAGTCCTTGTGTTGTATATATCTACTAGTTCCACATCTGCTTTAATCTAGTGGTGTGAACAGCTTCCGTAGCCATTACAGAGGCAGCAATCACAGAAATCAGCTCATCCCCTCGTAAGCGGGTTACAGTGCTGGGACGTATTGCGCATTTCTTTCCATTCCTTGAGCGGAAGTTAGGTACGAAAAGTGCCAACTTCAGTGGGAAAATATTTTTTGTGATAATGCAAATGAGCCTTTGGAAGTCAGGAGCAATCTGATTCTCAGTATTGGCGACTGGGCCGCTTTCAGACCGAGGTACAAGCATCGGGAAAACCAGAAATTAATTATAATTTCAGAAGTCATCAATTACAAATCTGGATCTTGCAAAAAATGGGTGTGATGGATGCATTAGTTTATGGAGAAATAATTTGTTTCTAAGATGTGGCCTATGGTTTTTCTTAAGAGATAAAATACTATAAATCTCTCTCACCTAAAAAGTAGGATTTTAACGCAAAAGTACTGGTTGTTTTAGTTGCCTGTCAGCTTCTAACAGTTGGGAAGTGGTTCCAGGTTAATTAATCTGGAACCAACACTAATGTTTAATATCTCGTGGTCAGCAACTGATCAAAGCACAGTCTGCAACAACGGTATACAGGACCATTGGCCTAGGGAAAAAAAATAAAATTAAAGCTTTATCTGGATATGGACATTTCAAAAAACATCTTTACAGCTTCCGGATTTAATTGTTAAAATATGTTATCCATGTAAATTCCCTGGAAAATATTTTACAAGTAATCTCAAAGGAAAGGCTTGTTGCCAGTTTTAACAACAGGAAGCCAATGCATTTCTTTTCACAGCCCTCAGGTGGCACGTGTCAGGTGTCCTTACGTCGCTATGAGTCTCTAGAATCTCTGTAACCTGGACCATAATTACCCAAACACCCACTTTAAATCACGGATGTGAATGAACGGTATCTCTTGGTGTTGCTGCATCTGATTTTTAAAATACTCCCTCCGCTTGTCCTACGAAATACAAGCACACCTTCAAAACCGCATCTGTAATATTACATAGACTTTTGCCTTCAGGAATAATACTTTGATGAATTTGTGATTGGATTTGGTCAGGTAAATTTATAATCTTTTCAAATAAAATAAAATAAAAACCTGGCAGCACTTTGACCCGGAATTGGATTAGGTAACGTGGCGATGAGTGTTGTCTGAGAACCTATGCTGTAAGTGAGAGTACTGGAGGGGAAAGCAGATATGGATTGAGGCTACTAGTTCTTAAGTCCTTTTTTCAATTTTCAGTAGCGAATGAGAATTTCATCAGACTTAACCACCGTGGAAGGGGAGGGTGAGGAGAAATTACATAGAATCTCTGGGCTGGAACATGATCAAGTAGCCACACGATACGGTAACTGAAACGACAGTGGCCATTAATTGGTCTTCTCTGTGGGAAATACCAGCGTGGGCAGCAGATGCTGACGGTGAGAAGGAACGGCAAATTTGTACAAAAGTGTAAGCACCCATTGTCTAATGAAAACCTTATCATAAATTTTGATCATTTTTCACGGGGAGATTGACTTTATGCAGGGTTTAAAAAATAAATCTGCGTTCGGCCAAACGTATGTTGACAGTTTTGTTAGGAGCGTATTTCACACAAAACGCAAAGGGTAGACTAAAATCAACAAAAATATTCCCATCTTTTCTTCTTTTTTTTTTTTTGACCAGTAAAACCAGTTGTTCTCAATGACGTATTTTATCGATGAAATCTTAACGTGCTAGAAAGAATGCGCAAGGGCAGCGCTTTATTAACTCCTATTACCCAAGTTGTGAGAAATTCAAGCAATGAACAAACGTCGTATATAATGACAAGTGCACTGAATAGTTAGAGGGGGAAAATTCAAAGGCATTTGTGGTATATATTTATATGGTTTGTAGGCTTTTAAGCTTCTAAGTGCTGCAAGCCTGCCTGAGGGGTGGTGGTGCCGGTGTGGTGGCAGTAAGAGGAGCCAAGGAGGCGCAATCTCTGTATTTTAGCTGTGAGGGAGCGCAGAAGCAAGCGTCCTACGTTGGGTGCAGCTTGAAAAGAAACCAGCATAATTCCAGTTAACAGCTAAATTCCCACGTGTCAAGAGAAGTGATTCAGTGCGACTTCCTTGTCCGTGTATTTATATTTTTTTTCCTGTTGTGTCACCGGGCAGTACGTAAAATACACGGGATTCGGGTAAGAATAGACGTAGCAGAATGTGCCGGAGAAAAGAAAGCAATCAAAGCAGTTGTTGAGGAGATCCTATCGAAGTGCTTACCCTGTAGGGGAGAAGTTCGCTAATTGATATCCGAAAGGAAATAACTTCCACCAAAGGGTGGTCTGGAACCTGTCCTTCATTTTCAAAATGAGAGGCGGTGTAAGACGTACAAGAAGGCATTCCTCCACTAGCCATGATATTCTACTGCAACAGACTGGTCACCGTACTGAAAGGAAGACAATTCTTATAAAAAAATAGCAACACTCTTTTTAAGCAACGTGGGTGACTTTAAATATTCATTTCAATAAAATATTCTAGTAAACAGAAACACTGCAAATGCTCAGTGCTCAGTACAAATCAAAGTAAAATACAAATACAAGTAAAATATTTAACATTTCATTATAAAATGGTAATATATACTATAAAAATACACAAACACAAGTTATTAATGCATTGATGGAAAGGCATCCAGCTGCAAATGACATTTCTATACAGCAGCAACAAAGAAAGGTGACTAATTCCTTCCCATCAACTTAGCAAAAATTTTTTGGAGTGGGAAAGGCACTTAATGGAGCTTTTGCAAGATAAATTGAAAAAAAAACCAGTTTTTTACACTGCTTAACTTTTTGATAGAGTTTATAAATATTTTTAAAAGCTGCTGCTAGAAAGTTGTGTACATATTGGTATTTAGTACAAAGTGAAATCAGTAAAGCCATGCTATTTTATTTTAACGTAAGTGTTTGAAATTCTCCACTAACTTAGATTATTCTTCTCTTAAGCTGGTTTGTTGTTGGTTTGGGGTTTTTTTTAATTTATTTGAATTGTTGGGGTTTTTTTTCTGTTCAGGAGCTTTTTTTTGGTGACAAATATCAACTATTACTCAGATCCTTGCTTTTTTATCCTGATATCTGTTTGGTTTACTATGAGCTATACCCCGTATAATGCGGAAATTCAGCCATAAGTGGAGGGAGGCGGAATTTTAACAGCCTTCAATGGAGTATGAAAATGAGCCAGCGTGTTGGTTATGCCAAGGAGCGCTTCCTCTGATCTCTTCAATTACTTGTGCGTAGATTGCTATGACAAGCGCTCGGCATCACAAGTTACCACAGTTAATTAAAGGAAGCCCCGTAATGAAATTGCAAACCTCCTGTTTCTCTTCCTTTGCAAGCCCAGGGCTGCAACTCCAACAGCAAAGCAACGATCCGGCCGTTTCCTCTATTTAAGGCAAACAAGGCAGGAGGAACGGGAGAATAAAAAGTGATATGAGATAGAAGGAGGTCAATGATCCGTATTTTCCACAATCGACCACTGGCATTCTGAACCATTGGTTAGATACGTCCATTATGGGTTGTAATTGTAAGCATTGTTGCTATTTTTCCTCTTGTTCATTCACATCTTCCTCCAGACACTTTCTCAATGATACAGAAAATATAATTTCTACAAAATTTCTACCAAAATTTCTAAATGTTGCCAGTTGTAGAAAGAGGGCTGGGAGTATCACACCTCCCAGCCATCTGAACGTACAGTACATTCTCCTGAAAGTTGATGTCAAAGTAGTGAGAGTTCGTAATTCCGGAGTTACATCAGGGCTTCGAGAGAGTAATTTATTTTATCATTTGGTGAGCTAAGTTACAAAGCCTCTTCTAGAGAAAGTATGAGTTTATATTAGGCAAACTAAGCAGTCTCACATCTGTCAGCTCACTACTAAATGCTTGGCGCAGCTGAATGAGAAAACAGCCTAAAACGAAGGTTTAAAAACAACTGGTTTTGAATACGATGTTCAAAAAATTTGACTCTTTCCCTAAAACTGTTTCTTTTCCTTTCGTTGAGATTTAAATTTAAAAATGAAACCTACTAGACCAGCTCCTCCGTCTTTGCAATGTTCAGGGTAAGTGTAGAAGAGAGAGATTTTTAGCGTAGTTAAGGGAAGGTTAAAATGATCCTGGAAAATCTTCCCCTCGTTTTCTGGTTATTCTGAATTAGATGGGCTAGAATGACGCCACAAGGGCTGCTCGAGGAGCCAAGATTAAGCTAAATCATTTCAGTGATACCGGTAGAAATGTCTTTTAATGCCAACCTTATCGGCTGACAACTGGTAGTACAGCGGAGCTGAGTTCAGGATAATGTCCCCTGCTGGGAAGGAGATGTCCTCTTTGGAAGGTGGGGGTTCTGAAGATACCGTCTGAACTAAATATTTCCTACTTAAAAATCACAGGAATTTCATCCTAGACATTTTTTTCTGGTTTCTGAAAGGGTGCTGGACAATGAGCAATGGAACTGAAAAAAAAAAGATTTTTCTTTTCCCGACGCCGTCTGATAGTCCCGGCACAGTCATATTTTAGCGAGTCAATGCCCACGCGTCTCCCGTGGTCAATTAAAGCGTAAAACTGAAGAGGAAGCGTTGCAAGCAGGAGAGAGTACTGGGAGGGACGTCAGGTGGACAAAGCTGTGGAAAAAAGTCCGGAGCTTAAGGAAGGTGGGTTTGGGTCTGATGTGGATGAACTGGAGGGGACGTACGCGGGGAGAGGTAGGGAATGTCCCCAGGGAGGCTGGCTGAGCGAGCACTGATCTACTCTGATGTCCAAACGGAGAAAGGTCAAGAGGAGGAGAGGACTGTTTCAAGTAGAACTGAAACAAAATAAGGGAGAGATTTAAAGTGACCGGGGAAAGAGAATGGGAATCAATTTGCTAATGTAAACATATTTTTTTTTCAAGTCAAGAAACGAAAAGTCTTCCTTTGTTTCCAGTTATTTAACTCATTTGGCATTTTGCTTTCCAGCTGCTTTTTTCCTTCCTAAGAAAGGCACTTCAAACTGAAGTTTTATATTATTTATTTTATTATTATTATTATAAGATATTCCAAAGTTAAGCGTTTTCTTTTCAAAATGTTGACCTTAAAAAAAAAATATAACCCAATATTTAATAAATTTTTCATCTATAAGAAACTGATAGCTCCAACTGAATAGAAAGAGAATTCTAGAGATTTTCCCATCACTTAGTCCACAGAGAACGTAGCTACCAATCCTTAGTTGATAAAGATGTCGACCGAAGGGTAAAACTTCTGCGTACTTGCTGTGAAAGCTGATGTTTATCCATAGAATATGTTTTTCATTTTCATGGGGTTTGGCTCAGAAGCTGAAAGAAGAATTTAAAGTAATATTAAAATTTGCAAAACTGTTCTCTACAAGTAAGGAAGCAGCAAAATGCGGGCTTACATGGTTTAATTAAATGATCGTTTCGTGCACAGAACGGCCTTCCTGTAGAAATGGATCACCCATTTGTACTGAAAGGGCTTTCCTCAGCATTCTTGCTTCTTTAGTTGAAAAATATGAATACGTGTTTGTTTTGGATTGCCAGGCAAAAGGTGATTTTGTGGCGAGGGGACACTAGGTGTCACCTGAAGAAGGGAGCAATCAGTTCGCCTCTGCTAGAGTTTTTTATATGATTCTGGGCAAGTCTCTCAAGCCCAAATGTTCCCGGTTGGCTCTGCTGGGCTAGGAATTCTCTAGAAAACACCTACGATGCTACAACGGCGCAGCGCGCTCTGTCTTCAACCCACTTGTGTATTCCAGATTCGGCACCCAACCTTTCTAGACTAGTCAAACCATTTAATTCTGGGCCCCAATAGGTTTATTTCCAATGTAAAATACTAAAAAGTCATGTCCCCAGTAGCACAGAACTGCCTGCGACAGAACTGAGAACGTTTTTATTCGGTGCCTCATTCTAGTGGAACTGAGTAAGAAAGGCCAGGCAAACTCTATTGATTTTAGGAGATAAAACTGCATCGTGGTTAACTATCTTTCCTCTAAATAAGACTGGCCTCCACAAAAACTAAGTATTTGATTAAAGAGGGGATCCTTATATCTAAAAGCAGGATACTGAATTACAGTTACATGGGCAGCCTTGATTATTGATGGCATTGGCTGATTTTTGACGGGTTGGTAGAGCAACCTCATTGCTCTTTGCATAGCACTTCTCGTTTTAATGTCTAATAATAAGTATATATGTTAAAACAGTCTGATATTTACATGAGGATTAACACGTGCAGATGCCCCTCTTTAAGCCAAAGTAGTACTTACACGTATAGAAGACAGAAAAATGAGGAATATTATCAGCATAGACATGGAACCTGTTATCAAATTACCAAAGGAAGTGGTGTGGGAATTTGATTATTGCCGATGTTGTTACTTATTTGTATTGCCACGGCTTCGACGAGCACTCAGACTGCCAGAGCTCTCAGACACGCTGCATTAGACGTAGCATAAATGGAAAAGACTTTTTCCTGCTTCCAGAGAACTTACTATCTAAGCATAAAACAAAAGCAACAAGGCGGTGCAGCTAATGGCAGCACCGGGAGTATTGGTCAGCACAATCGCAAGTACTGCCCAAGGTTTTCGAAGGTACCACGGGAAAGAAAAATCGCCGAGAAGCCGTCAGAAAACAAGCGAGAGCGAGAGAAAGAGAGCTTTGTGGGTTTTACGAAGAATTTCTTCCAAGTGTGAGAGGAACCATGAGAAAAAAAGGAAAAAAAAAAAAAAAAAAGAAAGCCGAGGGATGCATTTCAAACTCTCAGAGTTGGCAACAGCGACTGGCATCGTACGCCAGGATGCCATGGGTGTTGAGCTCCTGACAGTAAGGAAGCGATGACTGCCAGGATGGGAAAGGGCAATGGGAGAATCCTTAAAATGAAGACAAGTAGCTTAAATTCGGTAGTAGCGAAGAGGCTGCCAGAGGAAGAAAGTGCTGCTGCCACCGTGCCTGCCGTGGCCAAGGTGGCAGGCTCTACCAATACAACCTTTGCAGGAACTCTGGGGAAGGTTATAAGCCACGTACAACCGCATCAATGTTTCGTTAGCTATTCTTTCACTTTCTATGATAGAATTCCTTTTCCGAGTTTATTGTTCTGAGATTATTTTGAGAATGGTTTATTCTATAATGGAAAAATACAAATGCAGAGCTCTAGTTTTGCCAGCACATGAGCTATAGATTTCTGCTGCTGCTTCTTTACGACTTTCCATTTCTTCATGATTAGCGTAAAACCAGAAAAGCTGTATTTTTACAGGATGCATATACAAAGGGTTTCGCTAGTTTTCTTCTAATATTGAATGTTGCAGAAAGAGGAACTCTAGCCGTGTGCTTTAGAAAGCTTCCAAAAAGATTTACGTTGCAAAACGAAGCTGGTTAGAACTATTTCCTTCTCCATTTTGCCTTGTTGCGAGTCCTGTTCCCAAAATAGCGGGACAGCTTTTCCCTGAGTCAGCAAATGTGAGAGCTGGCATTAGTGCTGCGCTGGGATTTAGGTTTTCTAAGGTTCCAACCCTTTTGTCTGAATCCAGGGACTTGCTATGATATCATCAACGCATCGTAAGTATTCCGTGATCTGATGACAATTTTAGCTTCTGAAAAATCCGGCCGTTATTCATCTTCTATTGAAAGCTTTGATGAATACACTGTTTCAGGTCTAGTCGTGATCCAGTGTAATTTGGGAGAAGGAATGCAGAATCAGACACGCTGTATGCAATTACGCTGCCGTGAAATTAGCAACGCAAACGTTGCGCTGATATGGTAGTAGCTGAGAATTAAAAAAAAAAAAAAAAAAAAAAAAAAAAAGATAATGAAAGCAAAAGTGATTTTGGTTTTCATCCGCCATTCTATTTCATTTATCTGTATTTAAATTCGTGAAAAAAAAGAACAGAAAAAACTCATGTATCCAGAAGCCGTGGGTGTTTCGACATCACCTTAGCTAATATACGCAGTATTTAATAGACAACTGAAAGGAAAGACAAACAGAAGGTTGAAAGCATAGGATGGAAGGGACTACGGCAGTCCAAATTTACATCAGTGCCAAAACTGTCTCCGCAGTTGGTGGTTCTCCAATGCTGAGGTGAGATGTGCAAAAGAGTAGAGAGTCCCACTCAAGCTGCTCTGCTCCTGCATGCGCATACGGAAGTCACATTGTTCTGAATACCAGATGAATATCATGGAATCCAAATTTAGGTCACTCGCAGTGCCTGAAATCAATTCTGTACAGAGCTGCTATTTGAGGGCAGAATTATCTGGTAGACGATTCTTTTTGTGTGTAATTTTCACTGAAGATGGAGTTTTCCATATATAGTTTCTAGGGATTTAAGAACTCTATATAGTCAAGTCAATTTATTTCCATTAAAAAAAAAAAAAACAAAACACACCACAATTAAAAAAGAAAATCAGTATTTTTAATGTGTTGTGAACTTTTCTCAAGCCAGAAAAATAAACACATTTGAACAGAAAAGATTTGGAAATCCAGCATGAGGACAATTTGTATATCCTGAAATAGCGTTAAGCTAAAAAATTCTGATCCAGCAGAGTTGACAGAAGGGCATCAGTCTTCGCATCTGTAGTAACGTTTCCGATTGCTCCGTCAGTATATATGAATGCTTGTTTTTCTGTGTCACTTCCTTGGTTTTCCTAAACGGAGATCTCTCTAGAGAGGATTGGTTTTCTGCGTGACGTTGCTTGTAACTTTTTAAAAGGTAGTGCTGGCAGGTTGGGGTGCAGGTAACACGCCTGCTTATTAACAGAACCCTCGATTACAGCGGCCGTAGTATGACCCACCAGGTGGAAGAATTAAAAAAAGACCGCTACGTTAGTAAACTACCCAAGTTACCATACTCTTCCGTCTTCATACCTGATACTTGGATGATGGCATGGTTGTAGACCTACTCTTTCCTGACCTACTCGTTATCTATGTCATTGCACCACAAGACAGTAGGTAAGAAGTTCCCCTGACGTCTGGAGGAAGGGGAGCGTACAACTTGCTTCCCGACTACCACCTTTCTTCACCCTGGCTTCCTCCATCACTGGGTTGCCCTGCTTTTCATAGACGGAAAGAGGACCCCTCAACCGTTACCAGCGTGCGGGCCTCCGCGTATGATTATACCAACATACATAGCCTAGCGCCGTACCAGTGTGGGAAATTAGCATTTTCAGCTCATGCTGTTTCTTTCACACAAGAGTCTTGGTTTGAATGCCCAGCAGTACAACCCATTTCAACAAGAACAAAAAAATTAAGAAAAAAACCAAAAACATAAATCTTTCACTAAGAAGTTCCATTCCATTGCCACGGAAACACGTGATAAACCCTACAAACGGGGTTCAAATGGGAAATAATGTTTAGGAACACAGGTCCAAAGCCAACCGGACTTACACACGTTGTTCCTCAATAATAATACACCCTTCATATTGCTGTAAGTGAGATGTTCTGGGAATATATGAGAAGCAAGGATTGTGAAAAACGGTTATTTTCCCTGCTTAGCTGATATACCTGGAAATAGGACACAAGCTTTCAGATACAGGGTTCCTTCATCAGGATCCTCCCTCAGGTACGATAGGAAAATGTTTCCATCAAAAAATAAGGTATCACTTGACGGGGAAAATGAATCTATGTATTTA
Source organism: Sterna hirundo (assembly GCA_009819605.1). NCBI lineage: Eukaryota > Metazoa > Chordata > Aves > Charadriiformes > Laridae > Sterna > Sterna hirundo. The sequence goes on from CM020441.1 coordinate 4,998,050, forward strand.
CATATTTTAATTTTATAAAGAAGCGCTATTTACGTATTTTAATTTTATAAAGAAGCTTTTGTGAAATCAGGGGGGAAAAGAGCTCTATCGTGAGGCTGGAAAGACCCAAGAAAGTTGTGGACTAAACTGATATTTTTTTATAGTATGAAGTTCCATCGTGCCTGCGCGTACCCGGAGAGGTTGGAGCCCCACGGTAAGTGTGTGATGCGCCTCTGTGAGGCTCTTGAATCCAGCTCTTCTGAGGCAACTCCTGTGATTCCGAACCTCTGAGCCACTTCAAAGAACTCCCGTTTTAAAAAGTATCAAAGGCGCGCCGGAAAATAAAAGTTTTATCCTCTGAATAGAGAACGGTACCTGTCCAGTGGTCCTAAAGAAAAGTAACCAGAGAGTATTGTGTAGAGTAGGCAATATTTAGGCCAGGACAGGTACTTGGTTTAGCTTTTGCAGCCCCGTGGCTTACCGAGGCCCTTGTACCGTTAGAAAAAGAAAGGGAGAATTCCCCCTGCCAGATACGAATCAGCGCTTGCTTCCGGCGCTCAGCATCCTCACCGCCGTCCGGAACGAAGAACACCTCTCACCCACGACCTAGAAAGCACGGGGGGGGCTCCAACACAAAATACCCTTTACTCCCTCATAAAAGTATTAACAAAACAAAAAGAAATAGGGAAAAAAAAACCCATTATTTATAATTTTGCTGTGGAAGGAGCATGAGATATAGGCATAAGTCCTTTACGAGCAGCAGAATTCCAAGACTGGTTTAACAATTTTCGGCAGAGTAGGGGGAACGGTCCCAACACGATAGCTGTGGTAACGGCACTCGTTTGGAGTAATCTGCCCACCTCCGTGGTGGCTTTACTGATGGTAGCGTATATCAATAAAACCAATGAGCCACAGCACCGTGCGCTTTCCTTTCTGGAAGACAGGGCACCAGCATGAGTTTTTAATATTTCGGCGTGTTTGTTATAAACAACACGTACATTAGCGAAGATATTTCGGGATCTTGTGGTGCAGCTTTTCCGCGCTGGGGCAAAACCATTAGACCGAAAATTCCTATTGGTAGGGAAGACCCCATCACCCAACTCCCCTGTAAATATCGTCAGCTGCTATTTATTTGTAGGCTGCCGCAATTATGCCATATATGATTTGATTATTAGGGCTAGCAGAACCATGGCTAATGGAATCAGTATCATGGCTACAGCGAGCTTTGTGAATTCGCCCTGCCAGTTTTCTGCATAACTACACTTATGTCACTCAAGCGGCACAGGGGCGCTCGAACAATTAATTGTAAACCAGGGGGAAACTTTTAATGGACCTCTTCTTGAGATCTTGTGTTGAAAAAAAAAGGAAAGTTCCCATGAGTGAAGTGTAAGTTAGCTTTTCCAGGGGGAAAAAAAAAAGGAATGAATTACATTTCTCTTCTTGTCCTTTAAATGAATAGCATAGTTTGGGTGAAATTATCGGGCAATTGCATGCCTTTTATGCAGATAATGCTATTTGATGAAAGCGGTGTTTTGATCTGCTGAGGATAATACAGATCCAGGGTTGGATTCATTGGTGAGAGTAAAGCTGTCTTCTGTGATAACTTCATCTCAGCATGAGGTCAGACGGGGAAAACTGGGATGGGGGATTAAAAAATGACACAGTCGGAGCAGTATTCAGTTCCCTGCTGTGCTCCTGGCTGCACACTATAGCTTATGTTTCTGATCTGTTATGGTATTGTCTGCTTTTCTCTCCCAGAGCAGAAAGAGATTGCTTAAAACTTTTCTTTTTTCAGCTAGAGGGATTAGTTCGGTGCAGCTTTTTTAATTAAAGAAACTGTATCTTTTTCAATGTAATTTAAGGCTGCGCAAGAAGGCCGGCAGCATTCGTAACTTAGCGCTATTACCTGTAACAAAGCCCGGCCGTTCATTTTCCATTCAGAACGAGAAATCGCTATTAAGAGTTTCGAGGGTTAAAAATTGATAATCGGCCCGACGATTGAAAGAATCACAGTTAACCATTATCTCCTAAACGTTTTCTGTGGAGGAACTTCAGATGGTTTTGCTGTTAGTTTGTCTGGGCTTTCTTAATTAAACCTCCATGACACCAGGAGAGTGGTTAAAAAATAGTCTGATATGTGGAAATAGACCTAAGCGTATTTTGGCTGCCAAAAAAATGTAAAAATGCCCTCAAATATTAAAATGGCATCTATTGAAAATGTGTCTGTAATGCCAGCAACGTCCTCTTTAGATCCACGTATATTTTCACTCGTCAGGTTTTCCAAAAATATAACGACTGCCTTTATTAAGTAGTAATAATATGCAAATATTCGGCACATGTTCCTGTTACCTAACAATGGTGGGAGCGTATGCGTGGCTGCGGATGTGTGTTTATGCATATGTGCGTGTGTGGATGTGTATCTGTAGTAATATATATACACACCTATGTATTCATATATAGATGGGTATGCACCCCCCCACACTTTTATATATATATTTTTCAGCTCAGAGAGTTGAATTTAGAGCTCAGTTTAAACGAGGTTAGTGGCTAAAACCTTCAAATGCCTCAAATAAGGCCCATATGGTGATCACTTTACAAAGCATACAGGGACTGCGCTTAGGTTGCAACATACACATTTCCAACTAAATTCCATGCCAGATCAATTAGAAACAGTTCTCCTGAGCAGACAGGAACAAACACAGATTGTTACCACTCTACTGCCTGAACTCTTGTCTTCCAGGAATGAAAGCAGTCATCTTGAATACAATGTCTTTTGCTACCAAACAGCCTAAGAAATTTTATAAGCCGGTAGTATTTTGATAAAATCCCTGTTTAAGCACATCGGAGCAATTAACACCCAAATGATCAAAATAAAATAGCAGATCGTTGTCCCTCGTTAAAGCTTTTAGTTAGGGAGGTTACGTTTCCCAGACTGCATTTGTTAGCGATGTCTTCTACTAGGAGGAGTATGTGGCAGGGGAGAAGGAAAAAGGAAAGAAACAGACAACAGAAAAGCACATTTGGTTTCTTTTTTCCCCATTCTATGTGCTTATCTTTTCTTTTCTTCGAATAATCTTTTCTGCAAATTTCCTTTATTTGAACAGTTAATTGGAATTTCTCATAATGATTTTTTTTACACATCTTTCAGACAGCAAAGAAAAAAAAATATGTTAATTATGGGTGTGAAGCTTATTTAAAACAAGGCCCCTTTCTTCTTGCAAAAAATCATGAATTCTGAATAAGTGTGACTTTATGACGTAAACCTCTGCGTGGCGCATATAAGGTCTGTATATTGACTTCTAAAGAAATAGATGTTCCGCATTCCTCCTGTTACTGGAAAGCAGGGATGGTTACCCCCAGCGACAGTTTTCTGAGAAAGCGTTATAGCAGCGAAGGCAAACCTTAAATTTTTCACGGCCTCGTGTACTAATTCGCGCTGATGGCAATAACAGCGCTTGGTGATGGCTCCGACGCGTGAGTGCAAGGTGATTAAAATGATTATGCGCTTGATTTTCAGGCCATAAGTTTAGCTCAGGCAGGAGTTCCTAATGCAGTATTGAGGCATTTTTGGAGTCCAAATCATATGCAAACTCCTTCAGGTTCCTTCCGAAGAACCCAATGAAGAGGGTCAGCGGTTGCGCGCAGATGAAGTGCATCATTCTCGCCAGAGGTCAGCTTCCCATCTAGCTTTGTTTTAGGCGGTGGAACACAAACTAATGTAGCGGAAAAGCATGACCCCCATTTAAAGGTTGATTTGTATGATAATCAGTACATTTAGTGGCTTCAAAATGAATGTGTGTAAGGCCCTATCTTGCTTTAATTAAGGTAATTAAGACATATTTCCCTCTGCAGACAGCTATTTGATTTTATGGCTTTGTCAGTGATCAGATTAGAATATTTGTTTTCCAATTTTAACCACAATTCGGGACTCGGCGAAAGTGCTTTTATCGGTCTACTTCTAAAAAAAACCCAAAAAAACAGGAAAAAAAAGAACCACAACAACCCACAAAACAACCAAACTGGCGAGACAGAGCGCCGATTTCCGCCGAATTTCTACGTTTTTTAGCTACACGTGGCCCCCCGGAGTTCCGTACTCGGCGCATCCCCCGCGGAGCGGCGCGGATTCCGCCGCTTTCTCCCCAAAGTTTCCCAAAGCAGGGGGAAATGGGGGGGGGGGGGGGGGGGGGGGAGGTGATGCCTTTGTCGCCAGGGATGACGGCAGAGCGTGGTGCCAGCCGGCTCGTCACCTTCCCTCCCGGCGCGGAGGGCTGCGCGGGGGCGGTAAGGCGCGGAGGGGAGGGAGAATCGCGGTGGCTTTGCGGAACGCCCGAGCAACCGGTAACTCGGTGCCTTCCCCGGGAAGGCACGGGAAGAAACGGGCATCGTTGTCGCCGTGTTAGGATCAGCCAGCAAGACTGATGGGCGAGCCGAAAGGAGCACTTCTTTATTTTATTTATTTCTTTAATTATTTTTTTAATTAGGATCGCGATTCTAAAGTCTCCTGGCGCAGGGTGATGGTGCTAATTGGCTGCATCACGGAGGGGCGACCCCGACCTGGCTGCGCTAAAGCGCACCTTGCCGCTCACCCCCCAAGGGGAGGGAAAAAAAGGGCGGTTAGAAACAGCGTCTCCCTCCAGGAGCTGGAGATCAAGGACCTTTGACAAGGCAGAGAAATGTTGGGATCGGTTATTCCCAGTGTCCTAAAGAGCGTGGAGTCCCGGCAGCAGAAAGTGCTGATGAGCCCGGGGCAGCCCGAGTTCCCGTTCCCGGACGGAAAGACACCTTCGGAGCAGTTTCAGAAGTTTGGAAAGAACGTGACAATGTCTTAAATTTGTCTTTTTTTTTTTTTTTTTTTTTTTTTTTTTGGAGTTCGGGGGAGATTAGCGCAGGAGCCGGCACGTCTTGCACCAGAGGACGTCCTGCTCTCTGCTTTCGCTAACACCCACCGTCCAAAAAGATTTACTGGTGATCACACTTAAAAAATAAATAAATAAAATAATTCTAAGTCGATAAGGAATGCGTCTCCTTTTCTTCTTTCTGTACTAAACTTCTCTTCCTGGCAATCCAAAAGAGGAAGGGCGGGCTGCACTGTGATTTCAGGGAGTTTAGTCACATTTAAGAGTTGACATTAGGAAGCTGCTTTTCCTCCAAAGCCCGAACGCAAACGTGACTGCACACCTTTCCCATGAGTTTAAACTCTGAAGGCTGAAATTTAATTAAACTTCGGTAAGCCTGGTGATGCTGCTTCAGTTATCTTCAAGTTAAAAGCCCCAAAATAACTTATTCTGAACTTCAAATGTGTATTAAGAAGTAGTTGACGTTTGTTGTTTATCCGGTGAGCTCTGCACAAGGAAGGAATTATAGAGTCTTTATAATTAAAGGCGCTTCTTTACTCGATATATTTGGAGGCGGTGAAAAGTTCCAGTTAGTAGCAGATGAATGGATTTAGCCGGGGTAATGGAAGTGGCTGAAGTAGTAGTGCAAAAATACACCGCTTCATATGTCTGCATTTGCAAAATAAATTTTTTAATTTTGTGCTAGAGGGCTGTAAGCCAAAAGGAAAAGCGTACGTAAAGCCCTGACTCTACAAGATTAGCGTTTAGTTTATCAGGAATGCTATTTTGTGTCCTGTGCAACAACAATTATAGCATTTGGGGTACGTTCAGGGTTGGGATTATTCCTGTGTGTCGAGCCTGTACGTGTTTTGTAACAAAGGATTTTGTGCCGTTCACATTTTCCCACTTGGAATGCTTTCTTGTAAGGACCGAAACCTTTGTGGGGTATTTTATTTGAAAGACAAGGTCAGGACGATTCCAGTCCTACCTCTATCTTCTGGGCGCTCACCTGCGCAGAACTCTGTCTGGGGAGGTCTCTGCGACTCCAGCCCTTTAAAATGAAATCCCATCCCTTCAGAGTCGCCCCCCCAATCACTGCAGATTGTTCCTTTCCATCCCATTGGTTTCGTTTTGCTACCTTCAAAAGAACTTTTCCAAAGCTGTATTTAAAAGTAGGTACTTAGTGGTACCGCCTCTTTCCTAGGGATGAAAACAAGTGATTCCCGTTAATAAAATGACGGGTTTGTTTTCTGTGCGCGCTCGGTATTCCGAATTACGCGTTGGCTGCCCACCTAAAAATGCTTGAAACGTTGGTGGGTTTCTATTACACGCGCTGCACAACGGGGCTTTGTGAGGCTGGAGCGGGGGGGGGGTTGTGGGGGGGGTGTGTGGTGTCCGCCGTTAGTTCTCCAACGCTGATCCCAACACCGTCGGGTCAGTTTAAACACCCAGGTACTCCTCGGGTGGAGAAATGGAAAACACAGGGGTAAAAACCAGAGAATAAAAACGCTGGTATGCGGGATAAAACTGCTGGGCGGGCCATAGCGATGCTCCTCGTAACCTTTTATTTAGGACTAGGAGGTATTCCCACTCATTTCAGAGGGATACTGAGATTTTCCTCCCAGTCCTTTCAGAAATAATAGGGTTTGTTGTTTGTTTTTTTTTTTAATTTTTTTTTTTTTCCCCTCCTCGAAGAGCGAACGTAACGGCTCATGTCTCCTTACGGAGTCGGAGAATTTGAAGTTTCAGAAAATTTAAAGTATTGCAGCGGGCAGGCAGCTAAACGTTCCAAGATGCTCATTTACTTAATTTCCACCTCCTGTGTGCAAAAAGGGGGGTGGCCCAGGCGGGTCGGGGGGTGCCGGGTTGTAGGGAATCACGCCTTATTTCCCCAAATTCATCCCCTCCCCTACTAAAAATAAACCGCTCCCCGGCGGGTAAAAAAAAAAAAAAAAAAAAAAAAAACCAACAAAAAACAACCAAACACCAAAACAAACCCAAAAAACCCCCAAACCCAAATACCGGCGGACGGAAGCTTTCCGCCTCCGCCGGGAGCGCGTAATGAGAGCCGCGTTAAGTTCATTAAGCGCTCGCAATCAGGAGCAGGCAAAGAAGAGCCGCTCATCAGGCTGAAGTGCTGCCGGCGGATGACCCCCCCTTTCCCCCCCCAAAAAAAAATCACCGCGGCGCTGGATGCGATGATTGGGAACAGCGTGGGAGCCGGTCCCGGCCCGCTGCGGGGGGAGCAGCGGCTCCTCCCCGCCCGCCACGGCGCGGAGGCGGGGAAAGGCAACTCCGCGGGGCGCGTAAACCCCCGCAGAGAGGAGGAGGAGGAGGGAGGAAGAAAGGAAGGAGGGTGCAGCAACAACTCCTGGCCCTCCCTCCTCCTCCTCCTCCTCAGCCCGGCCCTCCCCTCCGCTCTCGCCCGCCCTCCGCTCCCGCCCGCCCCGGCCTGACAAAGTGCCGGCGTGCGCCGCGCTTCCCCCGCGCTGCTGCCGCTGCCGGCTGCGCGGAGGCGGCCAGGCTCGCTGCGCGCCCGCGGAGGGCGGCGAGCGGGCCAGCCGGGCCGGCGCCGGGGGTGGGGAGGGAGAGAGGGAGGGAGAAAGCTCTGCCCTCCCCGCGCTGGTGCGCGGAGGATTTCCGCGGCCCTTCCCTCCCGCGGGGGGCGCCCCCAGGTAGGCTTACGCGGGCGCGGAGCGTGTATGTGTGTGGAGGGGAGGTGAAGGGGGGAGGGGGGCTCAACTTGAGGGGGAAACTCCGCGGTGCGGAAAATTGAGCGGAGGGGGTGTTGTGTGTTTGGGGGGGTGCTGGGTCTGATGAAGCATCGCTGCGCGGCCCCGGCGGGAGCCCGGCTGCGTGCGCGCTCCCGGCAGGACTCGGCACCGCCGCGGGTTTCGGTGCTCCGGCTCCAGCGCGCTCGGGAGACGGAGGGATGGATGGAGGGATGGATGGATGGAGGGATGGAAGTGTCCGCACTTCGGTCCGGGGGCGGGGAAGCGCGTATCCCGGTGAGTTGAGGGTGGGTTTGGAAGTTGGTCGGTGTTTCCGCGGGTTTCTTACCCCCCCCCCCCCCCCCCGCCCTCCGCGGGGGTGTCTCCGCTGCAGGCGGGGGATCTGGAGGTACCACCGGGGCTTTGCTGTTGAAGGATGTATGTGTGTTTGGGGGGGTGGGGGGTGGTTTGTGGGGCTAAACCATCGAGGAGAGCATCTTCTTAATGATTCATGCAATAAATTGTAGTGAAAATAGCGTGAGAACGCGCGGTGCGTCCCTGTGCTTTGGGGACAGAAGGGGGGGGGGGGTGTCTCCGGAGGAGGTGACACACGGCTCTGGGGTCTTGGTGGGGGTTTTTCTTTACGGGGATGCGCGTAGGAAGCAGGTCCCTGGTTCCGGGGGCTTAAAAGTTTTCTGTTGTGAAGTTGCTTTAAAGGAAAGTAATGTAACAAGGTGAAAATACACAGAAAGGCGTCTTTATGTGCTCACGGCCTGTGAAAAGTTTTAATAGGAGCTGTTTAAGATATCACACAGTTCTAAATTTTTAGGTTTAAACTACTTCTTTCTATAAGAAAACTTCAGTAGTTTTATTTCTGTACTTTCTAAATATCATGTGTCCTTTACGTTAAGCCTTCTGAGCTGGATGCCTCTTTGTTTTTATTTGTCTGTTGCCTGCTTCGTATTGTATGTACCTCTTCACGCAAAGCATTTTGCGTCGTTCCGCTGCAGAGTTACGGTAACATTCTGTGGATGCTTGCGTCCTAAAGTTCAGTCTAGGAAAGAGCATATGGAAGTATAAACATTGCTCGTCTGCGGTCAGTTATCTTGCAGAAAAGTTAATTGTAGAACACTTAAAGACACTCTCTGATGAAAAATACAGAGCTCTTCCCGTGTAAAATCATCAAAGTGCTGTTCAGAATTATTAATGCATTCATATCTAGGAGGTTGGCTTAATATTGTATGTAAGGAAAGGTTTTCATAAAGTGTACTTGGGTGTAATGGAAGAACAGTTAGGAAGAATGGGCCCGATCTGGGTATGAATATATATGGAAAATATATCGCTTAAATTTGGGGAGGATACAACAGATTGAGAAAAATAATGTTATGTTACAACTCCTAGCTTTGCCGTTTTGAACTTGCTGGGTTATTTTCAATGGTCTGGTAAATTAGGGGAGGGGGAAAAAAGCCAGCAGTAGTGAAGTATTGGATGCATACATCAGATTAAAAAGTGAAATGTGTTTACGTGAGTAAACACCGAGATGAAAGATACTGTTTGGTAGAAGAAATACTTGACCACGCTAAGAAGACTCTTTTGTTTCGTATTTATTGGAGAGGGGGAAAAAAAATCCAGAAATACATTCATAATCCAGTTAGCAAGTTAAGACTGGTGCTTCAGTCAGATCTCTTTGAGCCAGGAGTAATTATTTTCTCTTCAAATGGAAAAGGGGAAAAAAGGGATTTAGTAATAGGAACTAGATTTAAAGTTACAAATCAGTCCGCAATAGCTGCTTTTAATAAGGAGCTGTTCGACACGAGTCCTCTAAAATATCAGAAAATGAAATAATAATCAACCTGAAAGTATGTTTTTGTCGTCTCCTAGCCCCAACAATTAATAGATCGTGGGCTCGGCTCGGTCAGAGTCCGAGTGCCTTCACTTCCAGCTGAAACGGGGGAGCCTTTTGCAGACGGATGCCCACGGAGCTCGACGCAGAAACTCCCCCTGACTTGCATCCGTTTGGGGTTAGGCCCGATAAAAACCGGGAGCACTCAGGGACTGGAGGATCAGGTGCTGCTCGCGAAGGGGCATTGTGCTGTGCAGGCGCGACAGAAAACAACCCCGGGCTTAACGCTAAGGCGTCGGGTCAGAAGTACTTCTAATTTTGTAGTGGTACTGCATTGCCTGTGCCGAAGGCGGCATTTGGGTTATAGGAAAGTGTTCTCTCGGGCAGTGTACAAAAGAAAATAGAAAGTATTTAAAGAGAAATCTTAAAAAAAAATAAACAATAAAAATTTAAAATCTTATGCAAGTATATTGCACTTGTGTAAGATTTAGTGGCAGATTTGAACGGTGGTACTACACATTAGAGATTGTTAATCAGATTAACGTGTATCTACTATTATTATTGTCTGTTAAGAATAGCTTTACTGTCTGATCTGTTCGATTAAATGAATGCGTGGAAACTCCTTAGGTTTACTCTTTTAGCAAACGTAGCGATAACGTGAGCTTAGCTCCTGCAAGTTTGCGCAGTATCAACTGCAGAAAAAAATTATCAGAAATAACGTTAGTGTTTCAGAATGAAAACTTTTGGCTTGATGGAATAAATTTTTCTCCCCAGGCTAACTGGGAAAATTAGTAAGTTCTTTCAGGATGCTTGCACGCGGTTCCCCTCCCTAGGCTGAAGGGTGTCTTGTGTTCTGAAAATAAATGCTTTAACTTCATGGCAGTGTAGTATTATTTGCAAAGAGTTTTAGCTTGTGGTAAAATATATCGGAAGCCCAAAGTTAGGGTAGATATCCATACTGTCAGCTGAGCAGTTAAAACAAAACCCTAAACATTTAATTTTTTGGAGGTTACAGAAGGCTTTAAAGAGGACCGTTGTAAAAATGCGCCGCTTTAACAGCCTTTCCTTTTCTTAGTTCTAAAACTGATTAATTGCTGTGTCTTATAAAACCTGATTTATTTCATACTTTTTTTCATACCAAGCATTACCATTATGAAGCTCTCCTTATAATTGAGATTAATGTTTCTGAGCAAAGAAGTGCTTTGGAGGGCTGCATTCATTTGGAGTGCTGTTCTAATCAATTTTAGATCCAGCGTTTCGCAATGTATCCGTCTGCATCCCAAACCTGCCTTATTAGGGGGAATTAAGGTGGTGGTGATTGATAGCCAGCCCCCTCCAGCTCCAGAGGTGATTTGTTGCCAAACAAGTGTTAGGGCTCCCAAGAGTTTGAGCACGGGGTCAGGAGCTTTGGGTGCCCTTTCGGTGGCCTGAGTGAAGCTGGGTGGAGTAGTTGGTGGGGGGGGGGGGGAAGGTGTGGTTTTTAGGGGGGGAAAAAAAAAAACCAAACAAACCAAAACCTACGTTGACTGGTGTTCCTTAAACTGGTCTTTGCACGCAGTGGGGAGCGCTGGGTGTGATGCACAAGTAGTATCTCAGAGCATCGCTACGTTCTGTAACGACGCACATCTACGGGATTATTTTTTAAAACGCTTTCAGCGCTTGAAACCAAAAGTCGGGAGGCCGGTTGCAGGTGACAAGGTGTACGTCGACTCGCATGTTGCCTGCGTAGGTAACGAAAGACCTGCTGGGGTTTTTTTTCTTTTTTTTTTTTTTTTTTCCCCTCCTTTTAAAATCATGAAGGGTAGGGGTCGTTCCGGTGTCTGCTGAAAGGCTCCCGCGTTCCCTCTGTGCCCCTTCTGGGCTTCAGCTTCGCCACCGCTTCCTTCTGAACCGACGGCGCGCGGCCACGGGCTGCTGCGGAGATATTTAAAGTTGAGGCAAAACAGAGCTCTCGATAGTGAAGAGGGGAAAAAAAAGTCAAAAAGACCAAACTTTTAATTAAAAAAAAAAAAAAAAAGAGAGAGAAACCTCTGAAACTAGTAAACACAATTCTAAGAAGGTTTCTGTGTGTGCGTCTGTTAGCAGGATAGTGATTTTGGTCTAAATTGTAGTTATTTATGTATTTCTTGCAAGACACGCTAATTGCATTCAGTAGGGGTTTTTTTTTTAAGCGCGTGTATTGAGGTAATTACAGGAGTCTCTTGGTGTAAGTGTGCGTGTAAACAATACCCAGCACGTTGCAGCTGAAGCATTGCCTAAAAATATTCCCGGCCTTATGCAGAGGAGAAGCTAATACAATTACAAAATGTTTACGAGGAGCAGGCTGGAAGTGTCCCGCACCGCTTGGCTCAGGCTTTTGCTGTGGAGGAAACGCTGGCAGGCCAGGTTCGTTTTAATACTGGAACCGAAATAGCTGCTACTGAACTAATACAAAGGGAATAATCTTTTAAACGTATTATGGAATGGAGAATACAGCGCAAACCGTCCCTCTGATTGATTGCCTTCTTAGGTGGAGGTCTGGCCCCATGGTACACGCTCTCATCCTATAGTATATTTATTTTTGTTGTAAAATACTTTTTACGCCTAGGTGATGCTTGGGTGACACGAGAGAGAAAAGTGGTTTGAGCCCGGAACTGATTTTTTTTGTGCTGGGAGGCGCCGCGGGCCTTGCAGAGGCGAGGGGGTGCTTTTCCAATTGAGACCGAAATCCAACGGAGAAGCCCGAGCCTGGCTGACCTAATTATTTTAAATTTTGCAACTTGCGCCTGCGTAACGGGTCGAGGTTGTCGGTAGGCGATGTGGGTGTTTGTGTCTCCAACAAAAAAAAAAAAAAAAAAAAAAAAAAGAAAAGTAATTGTAAACATGAGTGCCTAGAAATACAGCAAGGGGGGGGGGGAAAAATAAGCCAAAAGCTGGGAAGAGCTGTAGTAAATTCCGCCCTGGTGAACGTACCCTGCGGATCCACTGAAGTCAGCAAATTACCTGGATTGCTGTGCGCTACTGCACCGGGAGGCTGGGGCGTCGCTTGGGGTTAAAACCTTCTTTTCATACATTAAACGCGCATTATAAGTTACAGTTACAACTTTGCTGTAGGCTTTCATGAATGCAAATGCCATCTTGGTGTATCAAAGAAAGCAAAAACAGTTTTCAACACGAGAAAAGACGTGTTAAATTATTTTTGTTGACTTTACTGGTTTTTATTTATTTATTTATTTATTTTTTCACCACGCTTCTGGTAAATGTTTAAAATGAGAATCTTAACATGTGTTAGCTATGGGTTATAACTACCGACTAATAGAGTCTGTGTTTCTCTGGGTTTTGTTCTTTTCTTCCCCTCCCCGGAATGATTGCAGAAATTTTTAGTACAAAACAGGCAAAAACTTTGTTTACGCTTTCAATTAATTTGTTTGAAAAGGGAGAGGAATACCTTTCTCTGATGACAGTCTAAAATCAGTATTCTAGAAATCTTTTAAACTCAAAATTTAACCTTTACACCTGTAATTTTGCATCTGAATTTCACAAGGGTGAAATAGCAGTTCGCAAAAAAAAAAAAATCTTGAGGTGTTCCAACTTCAGGTTTTTCCTGTGAACGGTACGGCCAACCGTTCAGAAAACCAACAAATATTATCGTAAAAGCTCTGTTGGTGTTGAATTTGGATTGAAATCGGTGGTGGTGGTGTTTTCCAGCCTTGTGTTGAATTTCTAAGAGTGTTTTTTGACGGCAGTTAAACCAACATGCAAAGGGACTAACGTGCCTCATCTCCTTATTTCAGTCTTGACAATTTTTAGTGTCTTAAGAAAACTCCTGTCAGTGGTGAAATATAAACTTTAAAATATTTTCCTTGGCAGGAATTGTAATTGAAAGCCGCACGTTAGAATCTTTTTTTTTTTTTTGTTTGTTTGTTTTGGGGGGGTGGGATGTCATCAGCACGTGATTTACCGTAATACAACAATAGTTCCCTAAATCGTACAAGTCCTTGATGCACTTTGCCTGGGTCGGGGAGCGGGTGACTGTGTGGTGGTTGAAGAAATCATCATGGCTAATAAGTGTTGCTTTAGATTAGCAAATGAAAGACTGCGTCGTCCTTCAAAGGCCTCATCCATTCTCATTATAATTCTTGGAGCGTTTGTCTGACCTTTTTTAAAGAAATCCTACCGAAACTTTAGGCTTAGAGCGCCACGTAAATAAACTGACCGGCGCTCCTCTCAAGAAGTCTGTAATTGAATGACAGCAGCGTCTTTTAACGCAAAAACATCAAATGTCACTTGTCACAGCCCATTGTTCATTTCTTTAAAAAAAAAAAAAAAATCTCTTTTCCTACGGGTGTAACGCTTATGAGACTAATGGTGTCTGAGCAGCTTTATAAAAGTGAGTAGCGTCACAGCTGTCTAGCGAAAATCTCCAGGCAGATTGTGCTGCTGGTGTTTCTCCTCCCTGGCGGGTCAGGGTGGGTGCGTTGGGAAGGCCGGGGGAGGTGGCGTAATTTTGGTTTTATGAATGAGAGCATGTGGAGCCAGGACGCGCCCAGCTAAAGCAAACCAGCACAGCCCCGCTCGCCTCGCTGGGGACATTGCCATTTGCTTCGCTGGTGACAAACTGTAGAGCTTATGCTCAGTTTATATTTCACTGTAAATCATCATATTTTTTTTTTTTGTGTATGAACAGTTCACGTCTTCCCAGTTATAAAATACATTGCTAATTCGAATAGGCTCTGGTGCCCCCGAAAAGCGCCAGGGCTCGGACGTTATTTTCCATTAAAGGAAAAAACCCACCTCATTCTGTTAGTGAACTTGGCAAAGCAGAAAATAATTCATATTACTCAATCAATTTTTCTTAGAAAGACATTCTTTATTCGTGCTACTGAATATATGAGGTGCTTGATGTCTCCCTGCTCCCCTTAAGAGAGATTCTTGATTTCCGCGTCAAAAGGTTGAGTGGCGGCGTCCAAACCTACGCAACCAGAACCGGAGGAAAGGTTTGATATTCCAATGAATCAGCTGGCTGAAATCTTGGCTACGAGTTGTGAGCGTCTGTGTAGTGCTTTAGCAGCAAAGGCAAACTCATTGGAAGTCTGAACGTTCGGGCAGCAGCTCCTAAACTGCCGTTTGTTCACCCCTGTTCCCATTTCGGGAGGCAGAAACGTTGTGTTTTTACAGTGATGGTGGAACTTGAGAAACGCTGTGGTTCTCCACGAATGGTTGTCTGGGCGCGGACCGAACAAATAAAAACATAGTTGGGAACGCTGGGGGGTTCTAGCTTGCGTTTGGTGAGTCGGGCTGATAGGAGTTGAGATAAGTCTTCAGATTCGATTTCCCTTCGTCCATAACTAGTTAGAAAATTAAGACTTTGGGCAACAGAGAGCCCCGTAGCGTTATGGTTTCTAATTTTTATTTTGGGTCTGATTTAAGAGATGGCTTTGCGTGTAAGATGGTAGAGGCGCTAGGAAGGGTTCTTTTCATACCTTGCTTTGCTGCTTGCCATGGTAATGCACACCCACCCACCGCTTGTAATCGTCTCATTTTCAAAAGTAACAATTTGATTTTGATATAAATTGCTGGGCAGATGAATGAAAAGCTTTCCTGGCAGCTTTCAAAAAAAAAAAAACATATATATCTATATGCGCGCGTGTGCGCATGCGTGCGTTGACCATTCAATGCAGTTTGACTTAGCGAGCACCGCAGTACAAAATTATAGGAGGATTTTATTTTTTTTTTTTCCCCTGGTTTGTCTGGCGATGGCAGAAGTGTGTGATTTCAGCAGAGGCCAATATGTTGGGAGGTGTCGACAACCCCCCGAAACCCTTAGGGTCGGAGGCCCAGAGTGACATCCGGGTGATGCTGGGAGCAGAAACGCGCGTCACCTTTCAGAAAGTTTTTCAGTCATTCGTGTGTTATTAGCCCATGAAACAAGACCCACCTTGTAATGAAATATTCATGTTTGTGGCCTGTTTTCATCTTATTGACTGCAAGAAATATGTGAAGGAGGGAGCAATTCTACCTAAATGTGTGATAACCCAGAAATGCATCTATGAGTGACTGCTCTACAGGGAACGTAAAAGTAATAAGTGATCAGAAAAGCTGGGGGTTTATTTTCTCTCTTGAGTGAGGAATATCTTAGAGTGAAAATGGAGTATCCACTCTTACTTAGCGTGAAATAGTTATAATTACATTTAGAAATGTTTTAAGTGGCTTAAAAATGCATAGCCGCTTATATTATTCGTTTGACAATTTCACGTTAATTGTGGAACGATACAGGGTTAATGATACAAAATGTTAGCACTTCTAATGATATGTTTAAGAACGGTGCAGTCATTAAATTCAGTAAACTGAATATGTGGGCCTCATAAATAAGTGCTGAATTATAATACAAAACACACCATGACCAAATTAATTAGTATGTTTAATCTAGTGAATTCCAGCTAGGCTGCATACAATGTGGACATGTATTTAATATCTAAATTTAATATTAGCTGCATAAGTCAACTCTCACTTATTCGGTGCAGAATTAGCAATAGAAATTTTAATATTTTCCAGCGTTCTACATAAGCGGGTTTTTTTTAAACAAGACGTTTTAACTCTGTCAGAGGCTTTAAACACCGCCCTTAAAAAAGGGACGTGAGTGGTGGTGTTCCCCCCTGCTCTCCCCATAATAAGCCGCCATCAGGAGGTAGAATTCCTGAGGCCCAAAATACCAAATTCATTCCATCAAAATGGCGACACTCTCACTCAAATTCGTTCAGCCGTCGAGGGCAGAATATTTTGTATTCGCTTACTTGATGCAAACTTTTCTGTTGGTTGCTTTGCGGTGGTCATTGTTGTATCAGATTTTATTTATCCAGGGAGAGTTAAAATGCCAGTAGAATCATCTTGATTTTTCATTTGAAAGCCTTAGTTTTCAAAGAAAGCAGAAAATACAAGACTATTCTATTTTTTTTTTTTTTTCTTTTTACCTGCGAGTACCTCAGTTTTTCTTCTTAAATTACCAATACTATGTTTTTATCACGTGGGTTCTAGGGCGTGCAGATTTTCTCAAACTCAGCTTCTGAATTCCGAAATGTGAGTTTAGAGCCGAAATAGGAATGTGGGCGGTTTCAATATGTCTGCTGTTGAGTGTAATTCTGCAAATCTCTGCATATAAATCTATTCGGTTGGTAGTTCCAGGGACTTCAGTGAGACGGCGTAGTGAATAGGCATTGTGCCCGTGACGGGTGGAATATGGGCTGCGGCTCATGGCTTTCAGAGGCCAGGCTGTCTGAGATGAGGAGGGTTTGAGAATAATCAGTGTGGGGTTGGTTTTGCTTCTTTTTATCTTGATACGGGATTACACACCCCGCCCATAACCTTTGATACGAGTCTACCTTTGCATTGTGTTTTTCTTTAGTAAATACTTGACTAGAAATGACTTGATGAACCATCCCGTTTTTACAGAGAGACCATAAAGCACTGAGCTGTGCCGACAGCACTCTGCTCCTCAGCCAAACCTTATAGTTAAATGTATTTAAGGTAATTTCCACCCCTCCACCCCCAGCATTTCCAAAAGGCAAGTCCAATGACCATTTCTTTGCTGGCCCACAGCAAAGGGCACTCTTGTCCAAAGGGGAGCATGATGAGGTTATGCCTCTACCACCGCATTTAACACCACGCTGTGATTTCCCCACGTGCTGGGATACAATCATCTATATGACTTAACTCTTAAAAAGCGTCCTTATAGCATTTTGATCTGCACCAGTTCTGTTGTGTCCCCCCCGACAATTCTTGGGCACGGTTCTGCAGTTCAGAGTGGTGACGTGTCCTTGGGACCGTTCCCAAGAAGCGTTTTGCTTCCAGCTTGAGAGGTTAAGAGTTTTTTTTTTTCTTTTTTACTAGTACAGATCTGATTTAATTAGACCTGCTTTAAGCAGGGTTTTGGACAAGATGACATCCAGAAGTCCTTTCCAACCTAAATTATTCTGCGATTCCACGCTTGCTGGCTGCACTCCTCGCAATCCTTCTTGGGGATGTTGAATTTACTAGTTGGGCATCACATCTGGGTTCGGTGTTGATGTTGATTCCATTGACCGCTTTTTCCAAAACTGTTTGGTTTAACGGGCTCAGAATTAAAATCGTAGTATTCCCATTTTTAATCAGTTTTAATGAACTGATGTTATTGTTTTATCACCTGTTGTAGGGCTAATTTTTTATCCACCCTGCTTGTATAAGGTAGGTCCTATTAACTCACCAAGAGGACTGGCGGGAGTGGACGAGCACGCTGAGCACCCTCTGTGTTAGAAACTTCAAGGTATTTCTTGAAAAGAGCTATTTTACCTTTGGAAGTTACCTTTTTTTTTTTTTTAAATATGTCAATCACAAAAAGGGACTGTATTAAAAAGTCTTTTTTTCAGCACTTCTTTCAAATTCTAGAATAATTGTTAGCGTGCAGTAAGTGGACCTGCACTACGAACTTGACAAAATTAATTCAACTGTTAAGGAAGAAAAAACTAGCTTAATTTTAGTACACACACCTGCTAATTATTACACAACGCTAACCCGACAGAAGTTAAGTTTGCTGGTTTACATTACACGCACAATAGCATTACTGTTTACGGGCAACATCATGTATGGAACCCAGATTAACAGCTTTTTATTGAGGTTTTTTATTACGAGGCTGGATTAAAGATGATATTAACTGACTTAATATGAGAATCTCAAATCTGTAGGTTTTTTTCTAAGGTTAAATTTTTTTCATGTGGTTTGTTGCAGAATTGACAAGAATAACAAGCTACAATGCTGGTTTTTTAACGTTAAGGAAATAAATAATTTTTTAAAAAAAAGCTCAGTAACTCCCAACTTTTTGGATGTGAAGAGACACTGCTGACGTGTAGCGCGTGGTGCCTAAACTGAAGCTACAGCACCGGGCATCACATTGATGTTAAACCACTTCCAATCTATAGATGAGACTTTAAAGCCTTTAGTTAAGGAAAAATGGAGCAGCAGTTGGGGACCTGCAATGGAGATGGGGTGGGCTGGAGCCCCCTGGGCTGAAACCCAAAGGCAGGGGCCCGATGAAGCCCTTTTTCTGCAGCGCTTCGGTTTTCTACCCACGCCGTGGAGGAAAAGAGATGAAAACAGCCTAGGAGGGATCATGACCTTGTGAAGGTCTTTAAGACCTTCTCTCCATTGCTTGGGAGGTTGGACGCTGGCTCCAGTAGACTTCCTTTGCGAGATGCCCAAAGCGTTGGCTCGGTTTAGTGATCTCGGCTAACCAGCCTGGCTTTCATACGTACATCCTCAACGGTGAGTTGTAAAAATAGCGTGGAAGTTACGGGTTTGTTTAACCAGAACAAAAATAATTGTTTTCAGGTTTGCGTTATTATTATTTTTTTAATGTTCTAACTGAAACCACGTTATTTCCAAACTGCTGTTTCATCATTGGTTTGTCAGTTGGGTATTCTCCCCCAAATAAGATCTTGACTTCTACGTTAACACACATGAACGGCACAGCAGAAACAAATGTAGACATTTTCATATACATTTTTTTTAAGCTCTGGCTTAGATTGATGTTGTTTCGGGGGGGGAAAAAAGGTTTATGCATTATTTCATGATAGGCAGATTAACCGATAAGCACTGTATCGGCTGCAAAATATATATTTTTGCTGAAAGCAATGCAAAGAATTTTAGGTTAGAAAATGTGCCAAAATTGGGTTAAGTGCATTTAAGTTAGAACTCCTCTAGCTCATCGATACTTTAAAAAAAATGTAAGTGGACAATGGCGGTAGACTTTTTTTTTTTCTTTACTCATAACGTTACCAATGTATTTAGTTTAATTTCATATCCTACAAATCAAAAGTACCAGGGATTCTGAAAGCTTGGTGTTAGTATTTCTTCGCCCTCCTTTACTGTGCCATTGGCCTGACTCTTTCACTCATCCTTGTTATGTTTCTCCCTGGTGGCTGAAAACAACTGTTAGATGCCAATTTCTCCTTCCAGAAGATGGCTTATGTGACTTCTTTTGTGTGGCAAGCGCACAAAATGGTTGGTCTTAAAAATGCTTGGTCTTTAAAAAAAAAAAAAAAAAAAAAAAAAGCAAGGTTTTGGTTTGATTAACATTTTAAGCTTTCATAAGCTACTTCCTTGCAAAATAAAAAATTGCCACCCTGCCCCCTTTACGGCTTGTTCTCTGCTCCGCTGCCCTCTCCCTTGTAGAGGCTCGGCTCTTTGCTTGGCCGTATACTGAATTCAGAGCCGTGGTACAGTGGAAAAATAACCATTCAGGCTTTTTTTTTTTTTTTTTTTTTTACTTTTTTCTCCTTATTTGTGTTTTGCCAGGTTGGTAGTCAGCCCGCTGACCCAGTTCCGCAGGCAGCCGCGGCGGCGTGGTAGGTGCAGGGCAGGAATATAAGGAGGATAGGGCTGCCCTTTTGGTTTATTGTTTTAAAAAAGGGAATAGCACACCACCTACCTTCTCCTGGCTTATTAACTTCGAAACACCTACAGGAGAAGGGGGGAGTTCCTAGAAATGGGGTTTGCGACTTGTGTTTTTTCCTCCCTGCGAATTGCTTTGTTTCGTACTCAGCATCACAGCAGAAAACTTTGGGGACTGGGCAAACCAAGAGAAACCATAAATAAAAGAGGGGAAATTGAAATACAAGACTGCCTTTTTTTTCTTTTTTTTTCCCCCCCCCCCCCCCCCCCCATAACTGTATTTTTTCCCCCTCCAATAACTGTATGTGTGCATGCATACAGTAAGGCTGGTGTGTTTGGTTCCCCCCCCCCCCCCATATATACTGTTTCATGGAAGCAAAAGCAACAGCAACGATACCGTGATTCACTTGCTCTGGAATGGAATTGCAGTTCTCCAGGAGGTCAACCAGCAGCGGAAGGGATGTCGCAGCCATCGGTGCGTGTTTACAGAGACCATAAAAAGGGCTGATTTCTCTAGACCACGCATTTCTGTATTCAGGGTTAAAAAAAAAAACCCAAAAACAAAAACCCAACCAAAAAAACCCCAAAACCCAATAACAATTTAAAAACCAATACAAAAAAAAACCCAAACAAAAGAACCCAGAGGTTGTCCATATAGTGTTAATGCTATCATAGAATCGTAGAATCTTCATGGTTGGAAAGGACCTTTGAGATCATCGAGTCCAACCAAACAACCTACAGACTCTGCCACTAGAGCATGCCCTGAAGTGCCACATCCAGACGTTTCTTAAACACCTCCAGGGATGGTGACTCAACCCCCTCCCTGGGCAGGCTGTTCCAGTGCCTGACCACTCCTTCAGTAAAGTAATTCTTCCTAATATCTGATCTAAACCTGCCCTGCCGCAGCTTCAGGCCATTTCCTCTGGTCCTGTCATTATCCACCTGGGAGAAGAGGCCAACCCCCACCTCTCTACACCCTCCCTTCAGGGAGTTGTAGAGGGCAATGAGGTCTCCCCTCAGCCTCCTCTTCTCCAAGCTAAACATGCCCAGCTCCCTCAGCCTCTCCTCATACGACCTGGTCTCCAGAGCCCTCCCCAGCCTGGTAGCTCTCCTCTGGACACGCTCCAGCACCTCCATGTCCCTCTTGTACAGCGGGGCCCAGAACTGAACACAGCGCTCGAGGTGAGGCCTCACCAGTGCCCAGTACAGAGGCACCATCCCTTCCCTGCTCCTGCTGGCCACGCTGTTCCTGATACAGGCCAGAATGCCGTTGGCCCTCTTGGCCACCTGGGCACACTGCTGGCTCATATTCAGCTGACCGTCCACCAGCACCCCCAGGTCCTTTCCTGCGGGGCAGCTTTCCAGCCACTCTGCCCCAAGCCTGTAGCGTTGCTTGGGGTATCAATGCTCGTGTTGGCCGTTTGTGCCCCTTGGAAGCTTTCAAGGAAAAAGTAACCTGGGATAGATAGAAACAAACCTGAAAAAAGAACCGCAGTTCATAATGCCGCTTTTCCCCAAAGCCTTTGCTGATCATTTAGAGCCGGGCTTCGGGGTTGCGAAGAGGAGATGCAGCTATTTATGGAGCTTTTCCCTCCGCCCGCCTATTTCTCCTTCCAGACATGGATATATGTAAGGGGATCACGGGGGTCCTGGCACTTTAACCCTCCCCTTTAGCACCGGCTGATGTGACAGCAGGTAATTCTGCATCCTCTGATGGACTTACGGTTGTGCCTCCTGCGGCCTTGCTGTGCCGGGGCGGCACAGTTCAGCTCCTGGTTTTTCCCGGAGAAGGTCATCGTCACTTAGCTATAGGTTATGATGCTGATGCTTTTATTTTATTCCTCCCCCCCCCGCCATCCTGTTGAAGTTGTTCTGCTTCCCGTGAAGAACTTCAAGGTTCATTGGATGAGAAGAGGGCAGCGAAGGCGGGGGGGTGGGGGGGGTGGGGGAGGGATGTGCCGTTGCAGCCTGATGCTTAGGGCACGCGTTTGAGCCGGGGAAAACCTCCAGCTTCCTTTAATCTGCCAGAAGTGTCCTTTCCCTTCATTCCTGCTGCTGCTCCGGTGCTGACACGGGCACTGGTATGCCTTTGGGCTCAGCCAGAATTTATCTGTCTGAAAGATTATTTTTATTTTATTTTTTTTTTCCCCCTCAAGTTAATTTTCCTTTTCCTTTTTTTTTTTTTTTTTTTCTTTTGTTGAGTTCGTTTTTCTAGCTCAATTTGCCGCCTGGTGCCACAGTACGGTTGCTAGTGCTGGCACGCAAGAGGAAGGAATCGGTGGCCAAAGCTGGGAATAAGAAATTGCTAAGAAGGCTGGGAGTGCACTTTTTAAAGGGATTATGTGGGATTAAAGTGAGCGTGTAACTACAACGGGAATGCATATCTATTACAAAGCTAGGACAGGTAGAACGTGGGCACTTCCTGCTTTTAAGGGATGTTACCCGCTTCCCAGCCCAAATCCCAGTTTAAGTGCACAAGTCCTTCTGACTTTTATCTTTCCGGAAGGGGGGGAAAAAAAAAAATACGGTTGTCAGTTTGAGCCTTGGGTCAGATTGTGGTCCTGGATCACGCGGGGCTGGCTTTGGACACGCGACGGGAAGGAAAATAAAATGGAAATAATGTGGCAAAGTAAACGGTTTCAAAATGAAGCGTACTAGATTGAAAAGAATAAAAAAAAAAAAAAAAAGGAAAAAAAAAATTAGAAGACATCCTTATTTCCCATGTTGGCAGCAGCGCAGCGTTTCTGAGGTAATTCAGCAGCTAATCCCTGTGTGCGTGGCTGTCCCGGGCTCGCCCTCTCGCTGGGCGCGTGCTTGTCTCCCCCCAGGAAGAGCAGAAGGACGGCTGTCCCTGCAGGCTGAAACCCAACGGTCACCACGGCCCCTTTCCAGCCGTTCACCAGTGAAAGTCACCAGTGGCGTTTACTGGGTGCGATAAAACCTGAGATGTTTACCCTTCTTTTACAGACCCGCGCGCTGGGGCGATGAAAGGCGATTTGCTCGTAGGACCACAAGAACTTAGAGCAGAGCCCTCGGGTAACCTGACTCTTCGTTCGCCTGCACGGAAGATGGTTCATATTCTTTACAGGCTTATTTTTGGCTTGCCCATAGTTTTGTCTGAGCGCGTTCTTTACAGTTTTCCGGCAGCAGCCCCGCGTTCTACGATTCTCTGCTTCTGCATAGAACGACGGTAATGTGTCACGCCGTGGTTTTGAGTGGCTCATCCTCTGACACGGCCGACACTTCAAAGCATTTCATTCAATTCCCTTGGTTCGAAAATCACCCGCCGCCGCTGCGGCTTCCTAATTCCACTGTGATTACATTTCCCCGCAAAGCTTTGCTGGTTGTGTTTGAAGAAAAGAGGTGCTGACTAACCATGTTGTTAATGTTTTTAGGTGACAGTCTCAGCAGCTCACACATTTTAATACTCTGAGTTTCTTGCTGCCGCCATCGGTGAAAACAGCGGCTGGTTTCCAGCGCACGTGGTAGCACAGACGTGGCCTTAAATTAAGTAGTCTCAAAAATGTCCCCATGAAGGTGCATGGTGTGCCTTCTGAATTTAGATCTGTTGCTTTTTTCTTAGTTGCCTCTTACCCTCTAAAGCTATGACCCAAAGGCGAAAAAGTCATCGAGGTGAAATGTTTTCTCTTTGGTCACGGACTGAGAACATCCTGTAACTCGCGTAGTAGGAGTCTGTTGTTCTGGTGTTGCAGAGCCGTTATTAGACAGCTGACTTCACAGATTTGTATAGATCACAGTTAAAACGTGTATAAAATTAAACTTTTTCTCCCCCCAATCCCTCTAAAGTAAAAAAAAAAAAAAAAAAAAGGTGCATTAGCAACTACATCAACATATTTCTATGTGACTTAGAATCCACTAGTAGAAAGAAATAAGGAACTTTTGTGCTAAATATTAAATTTTTAAAGAATTTCTTAGGTTGCCTTTCTGGATGACGAGCTTACTTCTCTCATTCTAGTTGCAACTTAAGAGAATGTTGATGTCTCATTGAGGAGGTCGTTCTCAAGGAAAGGAAACATTAGAAAGGTAAAGGTACTGGCAATATTTGAAGCCTGAGCGTGCTTCTCCGTAAGGGAGCGTTGAAAGAAAAGATAGTGATGTAGAGCAGCATGTTTCACCCAGGAACCTATTCAAATTCCCCACGAACCAAATTCAAATAGGTAACTCAACAATGAGTTACCTATTCAAAAGAAGAACTGTGTTGTCTAATAAAACAATGATAATTCCAGCGTTTTTCTCCTTTTTGTCCTGTGAACCCAAGCTGAGCAGGCGGTGTTCCAGTCTACGCGCGTATCGTTGAGTCCTCATGGGTTTTTACCCTCTCTTACCAGTTTACTCGCCGGAGTAGTTAATGCTAACCTGGTTTTAAACAGCGGCTGAGCTTTGCTGGGGTGGTCGAGGCTGGATGGAGGCGGTGGAGCTGCCGGTTGAGTGGTATTCCCCTGGAGGCAGGGGAAGATTGCGGGGCAGCGCTCGGCATCCTCAGGTCCATAATCTGCATCTGTGTGGAAAGGCGGGGATGGAGGATGCAGCTCACCAGAAGGTATTACTGTTCCGTGGGGGGGAAAACGTCTTTTGAGAATTCCCGACTGGGTGATGCGTCCACTGTTTGTATGGAAAGTTCTCAGACAAGAACCGAGATGAGAAAGGCGTACTCATTTAGTGCTTAAAACATGTAGTCTCCAAAGGCTTCTGTGCTTTCTGAGATTAAGGACAGCTTACTTTAATGGAGAGAGTGCTTCATCCATCGCCTTTCCTCTGATTTCAGTTATGCAGCGTCCTTGGAGCAACTTGGAAAAGGAAGATTAGAGAAGTAAGATTTTTAAGCTGGCTTTCGGAGGAGAATCATTTGCCCATGGTGAGCTGTGAATCATGAACCGCAGCTTTGCGTATTGCTTTGGTCCACGGGTCACTGTTCGGAAGGCACCATGTGACCCTGGAATGAATGCGTTGTCCTCCAGAAAAGAGTCAGAAAATTGAATTTCAGTTTGAAGAAACGTCCTTCCTCTTTCTTCTGCTGTCAGCTGATCGTTAGTGATCTGTGGTACGTGTCTGAGATGGTTGGTTTTGATTTGTCCATGAGGATGGCTAGATGATTTTGTGACTCTTTCAGCTTGAATTTTGTGAGCTATCCTGGCTCAATGTCAGTTTGATTTAAATCCTTATTTTTTTCTCCTTTTTTTTTTTTTTTAGTGTCCTTTTTTTACTGCTTTCTCGTTTCCATCTGCACTTCTTATTTTGAAATGATGTGCAGTCTGACCATAGAGTTTTTAGCGTTTAGCAACTGCTGACGTGTTTAACATAATACTTTTCTCTGGAAAACACGTGGTACCTGGTGATCCTGTGTAGCTGCTGTCGTTATTTCTCATTTTAGGTTTTGAAGTGCCTGGAGGGGCTTTGTGCTTCTCGCTCCTCGCACAAGGAGCGGGTCCGTTCGGGATGGAGGAAGAAGCTTGCTCGGTTGGCACGGGGTTAACAACTGCAGGAGGCTGCGGGAGAAGTCGTGCGATTCTGGTACCGATGCCAAGCAATTCTTTTAGAGGGTTTTTCAGATTCGAGGACCGGGTGTCGTCGTCGCTGTGAATCGTGACGATGCAGCCCGCTGCCCGCGTTTTTAGCGGAACGGAAGGATTTCCTCGCGGGGTGAGGAGTCGAGGTGTTGGGCGAGTTGGTTGTTTTAGCGGCTCAAAAAAAGCTCTGAAGGTTGAGAGCACCTGCCAACTGGAACCGCTATTGCGCGTGTGCGGGAGTATTGGGCTGTCAGCGTAGGATTCCGTGTCCTCCTTGAGCAGCAAGGACGTTTTCGCTAAGCCGTCTAGCACGAAGGTAGACATACGCCTGTGAGGTCCGTGTCAGGGTAACAAGCGGGCTTGAAGTCATACGTCTTCCAAAGCTGACCTAGTCTGAACAGCGGTGGCAGAGTGACCTTGCAAGTGTGCATCTGCTCTGACTTTGATACGGGGGTCATTTGATGTGTTGTTTTCTTGGTAAATCAGGTTGCCTGTGCCTTCTGCAGAGTCTACGTTTTTCCCGTTGCGAAATACTTTGTGTAAACATCTCTCTTTTTCTTTTTTTTTTTTTTTTTAACCTTAGTCTGCAGGGATACGTGAGATAGAGGGTTGTGTTGGATTTGAAAAGAAATAAAGCTAGTCGTTGTAGATCACCGACTTTATTCTTTTTAGAGTATTATGTCGCTCAGAAAATATTTCTACTTATATAACTGCTTTCACGCTATGCGAATACGCATATAAAGATCTACAAAGAAAGTTAATAATATTATAGATACCTGTTCCGCTACTCTGCCATCCTGTTTCTTCCTCCAAATTGTTACTGTGCGATACGCCAGACGCCCAAAAACCTCCGTGATACAAATGAGTGGAGGCGGATTAATTTTTATTCTTTTTCATCATGGTGATTACATAGCGTTTTGCCACAGGACAACTTTCTCCCCATGGCAGGGCACGGAACAGCTTGCATCTGTGGGAAAGTGGCGTCGAAACTGATGGAACAGTCTGTTCCTGCCGATGTTCATTTTGACGCCCCAGAATACGGCTCTCGGTGTCTCCGCTGCCAGAGCGTACCCTAAATTGATGGGACAAAAGGAACAGCCGGGATCGTCATGTGTTGAAGTGAGGAAATGGAAGCTCGAATCTCAGTCAGACTTGGAATTAAGTGGGTTGGTAACGCCTGTGGTGCTCGAGAGGGGGGGAAAAGGTGACTCTCTCTTACTCTTCCCTATCATGCAACCCTCTGAAAGGGGTTGGAAGTCTTCAGTGGAGGGTAGGAGCAGACAAAAAGGACAGCTTTTCTTGCTGAATTGAAAAGCGAGGAGAGAACAAAGACATGAATGCCTAATGAAAAAACACATTGAGTTGAAAATGTACCTCAGGAAACATTTAAGAGGGGGAAAAAAAAAAAGCGGTGTCATCTGCAAGGAGAAAATCTCTCTGGTATTACTAAGACCAATGAGTTTTCCATGTGATCTGCTGAAACGCTGAACTCTCCGGGGCGGCCCTAATTCATCACCTGATTTTCGCAAGAGTTCACAGAATTCCCAAGAAGGCGCCAGCAATCATGTTGCTCGTACGCAGTTTTTTCTTCCACTTGCCATTTTTCCGCAGCGGTGGGACCTACCTCTGCTGCCACTCCAGCTGGAGAGAAGGCTCCCGTTGGCGTGGACAAGTTAGGATCAGGCACTTTACAAAAAGGAGACTCTTCTAAGCAAGTGTAGACAAGGAAATTGCAACCTGACTTATAAATATTTTCTTCTGTTCATCTTAACGTGAAAATGCCATGAAGTAGTAGGGTCAGGAAGGTGTACAGAAGAGTGCTTTGAGACCTGCGTATGTGCTCAATCTATGAGCGTAAATCTATGTGTGTATCTAAAAAGCCACAGCTTTATTAATTTCTTTAACCCATGTAAGATAACTTTTTATAAAGATCATAGAATCACAGAATGGTTTGGGTTGGAAGGGACCTTAAAGATCACCTAGTTCCAACCCCCCTACCCTGGGCAGGGACACCTCCCACCAGCCCAGGTTGCTCCAAGCCCCGTCCAGCCTGGCCTTGAACCCCTCCAGGGATGGGGCAGCCACAGCTTCTCTGGGCAACCTGGGCCACCCTCACAGGAAAGAAATTCTTCCTGGTATCTAATCTAAATCTGCCCTCTTTTTAAGTTAAACGTGCGGTCTTTCATTCCATTTATGATCCAAGCTGGAGCTGTTCTTGCTCCCTTAGCCCCACGGAGATCACCGGTGGGAAGGTGTATGTCGCAGCCAAGTGGAACGGCCACCTTCCTTCCTGCCACTGTCAGACTACTTGTTTTTCTCCTAACGATGATAAGTTGTCGCTCCATCCATCAGTCCTCTACCAGGAGAGTGAAGCAGACAGCTTTGCGTCTGATTCCTGGCCTTTGACCTTTCCGACTTAGGTGAAGATATCAGGAGCTACAGCTCCTATCAGCGTGGCTCCTGGTTTCGGTAACGTAGCTGGGCCATTGAGTCCTATCAGTGACCCTTCCCAAGGAAGACTGTTCGTAAGTATGCACTTTGATTTACTCATGTGATGCGTTATTTGTATAAATTATGTTTTTATATAAGCACGCACAGAAAATGGAACATAAAAGATCTTTTTTATTTTTCCCAAAGTTCTTACTGTAGAACCGCGTGATGTCGTCATTTTCAGATTGCGTAATGTTATCTAAAAAACTGTTTTTCTATAGCCACAAAATAAGCTTAATATGTCCCTCAAACCGTGTGGTATTTAAACATACCGGTATTTCTTAAATCCTGGCCCTCCCCCGCCGTTTCTCCAGCGGAAAGCCCAATACAGCACCTCCGACCTTTTGGTTTCTCAAGGAACTAACAGGCCATCCCTGTTGTAGTAACGGTCTCTGACGTACCTTACGCTGCGTCTTGCTGCCAGAACAGGTTTGTTCCGTTGGGGGTTAAGAATATTTAATCCTTTAACGCCGACACATACAACGCCCAGCCATGTCAGCTACAGCTGTTTCCAAACATCACTAACAAAATTATAGATGGTTTTGAAGCTTCTGCGGTGGAAATGAATACATTTGAGGATTCAACTTGCTGACAGTGTTTATGTAATTTAATCTTGCCATCTGGAAGAAAGTAAACATTTTTTTTTTTTAGGAAATTAAAGTTAAGGTAGCAAGCCCCTTGGGGTTTCTGGCTGCCGCAAATAACTTAAGTTGAACCAAGTTGCTGAAAATCTTCAACAGGGAGGGAATCATGGTTATATTTAAAAGATTGTTATACGAGTGCATCGATGCATAAAATTGTTTCAGAATATCTGCTTTATTAACTTCCCTGCTTATTCGGTGGTTACATGCCTTTCTTCTGCTCAGACAAAACCAGCGTGTTCTTGGGTGCAATGTGATAAAGCACAGGACGTGTATGTACACAGAGCGCAGAGGTGTTACTGAAGCATTTAAGTGATTGCTTTTCTTATCACACTGTTCTGTAGGGTTTTTCTTTTTTCCTATTCCTCTTTGTTTGTGGGTTTGTTTGTTTTTTTTGGGTTTTTTTTGTTTTTTTTTCCATTCTGTGTTATTATTTGCTTCTCAAATATCTAGTATTTTCCCCTTTATTCATCTCCTTTATTATTCCCTGGGCTCATTATTTCTTTCTGTGTTTTTTAGCTCGGCTTTCTAAAGAAACACAGCGTACGTGATCCCACCGTGTGGGCCTCAGTCCCGCTGTAATAATTTTGAACCTGTTAGCCAATTTCAAACAAACGAGAGAGACAGGAAAAGATTGCAGAGGCACTGAGTTCCCAGAACGCTTATGAGTCGAGGTGGCTCGGTAGAGGGGAGACACCTCAAGAGTTCCCCACAGCATGAGCTATCTCGTAGAATCACAGACTGCTTTGGGCTGGAAGGGACCTTTAGGATCATCCAGTGCCACCCCCCTGCCCTGGGCAGGGACACCTCCCACTAGACCAGGTTGCTCCAAGCCCCGTCCAACCTGGGCTTGAACCCCTCCAGGGATGAAGAGAAGGAAAGAAGAAACACTTTGGTGGAGAGAGAAGAAAAGACTAGAGGTAACTGTAGCAAACCAGGGTTAATTGATGCTGGGAGGGCTGGAGCCCCTCTGCTGTGAGGACAGGCTGAGAGAGCTGGGGGGGTTCAGCCTGGAGAAGAGAAGGCTCCGGGGAGACCTCAGAGCCAATTCCAGTCCCTAAAGGGGCTCCAGGAAAGCTGGGGAGGGACTCTGGATCAGGGAGGGGAATCATAGGACAAGGAGTAATGGTTTTAAACTGGAAGAGGGGAGATTTAGATGAGATCTGAGGAAGAAATTCTTTGCTGTGAGGGGGGTGAGCCCCTGGCCCAGGTTGCCCAGAGAAGCTGTGGCTGCCCCATCCCTGGAGGGGTTCAAGGCCAGGCTGGACGGGGCTTGGAGCAACCTGGGCTGGTGGGAGGTGTCCCTGCCCAGGGCAGGGGGGTTGGAACTAGGTGATCTTTAAGGTCCCTTCCAGCCCAAGCCATTTTATGATTCTAATTAACCGTGCTGCTTGTAAAATTGCTTAAAAGCCAGCCCCTTCCCCTCACTATTCCGTGTGTTTGTTTTCTGTTTGTGCCATCTGATGAGAAGCTTTCCGTGGTGGGGGGGGGAGGCAAGATACTTTTCATAATATTCACGGCCTAAAACATATATAGACATGCAAGACACTTCTGGTAGGAAGCTGGATTTAGAGGTCCGCGATTTGAAGGGATGGGGGCAGTGTCAGCCACTTCACACATGGAAATTGTGCGATTGTTAGGATGGGGGAGAACCGAAGCGGAGCAGATGAAAATTTAGTTTGCCTTTAGGTGTGTGAGCCTTTAAGATCATCTTCATCTTCGTGAAGGATATTTATTGTTACTCTTTTTATTCTTTGATGAAAATTTTGTGTCAGGATCAACAAGCACGCAAGCAGGTGGCGGGGCAGAGGTGCCCTTTGTTCCTCAGTAATACTGAAAGAAAACAAGGCTTTTCGGTGTTCTGCAAAGGGTTTGTAAAACCAGGAGAAAGCTAAAGGCTGTTCCTCCTGAACTTGGGTGTCTGGTGATTTCAGCTGGTTCTTTCGACCTGCGTTTTCTCCGCTGTTCGAGACCATGCTCACCCTTCCCTCTTGGCGCCGAAGTCCTCTTGCTTTGCTCTCTGCTGCTAGACACGCCGATTTATTTATTTAGGCTTTTACAAGCAAGCTAGCGTTTGGCTAAAATTAAAAATACCGTTGCCTTATAGAGCTGATCAAGTAGTGGGATTTTAACCTAAAATATCTAACTTCATATTCAGTGGAAGCTGCCTGTCAGCATCTTTATAGGTCTGAATAGGCTTTTAAAAAAAAAAAAAAAATCTAGCTGTAAGCCTTGGTAATTGAACTTAAGCTCCTAAGTTGCTAATCTACTTCTGAAATTTAAACCTGATCCTTGTTGTAAAACTGCAATGACGGCCGACGCGAAAATGAAATAGGATCTTAATGGAGAATTTCTCGTTTCGGATTGCTTCTTGGCTGTCTAAGCAACAATTTTAGGAATGTTGATCTGATTTGTATCGTCTTGCATATGAATGACTTCATCAAGCGAATTAGTTGGTGTCCAAATCGTGCCACGTTCCAACTTTGTCAGTGTGACCTAGACGTTTTGCTTGGAATAAATACACAGACTGGTGAGTTCGTAAACATTTATAGCTGTGCCCTGAGTTAAATAAGGACTATGCTTTATTTTCATGCAATAAAATTTAATTAGTTGTAAGTCAGGTTTTGCTTTAGTTGTAATTAGTTTAGCATATAATTATTGTGTCTAATAGCAATCTGAAATCTGCAAGCATTTTGATCTTATTCCAAGTTTAAAAAAAAAAAAAAAAAGCCTTCTTAGATGTATTCAATCAGTAGCTATAATAGAATCTTATTAGTCAACCGTATAACAGACTGTGTAAATCTTTAAGTGACTGAAGCGGTGTTTTCACTGATGCTTGTTATGTGTTGGATTGAGAAGATATATAAAAATGTTTTATGTTGGACTTGGTGTTGGTTTTTTGGTTTTGTTTTTTTTTTTTTTTTTTTTTTTAGATGAGTAGGAAAAAAAATCAATGATTTGGGTTTTCTTGGCGAACTTAATACTTGCTGTTTGATTCTTAGCTTTTTTTCTTTTTTTTTTTTATTTCAAAATTAATTTTAAAGCTCTAGCTTTCCTAAAATATAACCAGGAACTGTGCGTGTAGAAATAGCAATCGATTTTAATGAATGGATTATATACAAAATAATATATAATACACAAATATTATTGCGTGTTAAAAGGTATTACAATGATTCATGGGGGTTTTTTTGGTGGTGGTTTTTTTTTTTTTTTTTTTTTTTTTGAACATCCACACGAATGTCTTGTCAGAATTCTGTCTTTCGGTTGTGGCTGGCTGGCGTTTCTAAAGGAGTTGCCCTTCCGAGGACTCTTCTGTCAGCTCTGTCTATGGATTTCCTTACGGGAACAGCATTACGGCAAGAGAGAAATGCCGAGAGCCTGCCGTGGTGGTGGCTGCAGCGGAGTAGTGGGGAGAATCTCCCTTTCCAGCCCAACCCAGCTTATTTTTTTGCAGATATCATAACTAGGAGTGGTGTAAAATATGACTTGCTAGCAGTGGTGTTCCAATTTAAATTTCAGCTGTATTATTCATAGCGGTTCTTACACGTTTGCTCCATAAAAGGGCTCGTCTTGTTCTCTGCCGATCACGTCATCAGCCTATAGGTCACGTCATTATGACTCATCAGAGCACGGAGAATGGCACTTTTTAAGGTATTGAATAAATGAATAGTAACCCGCCTCGTGCTGGATGGATGTTTGTCTTTCGGACGCTCTGTGGTCTGGTTGGGAGGGACAAACGACTTCGCCACTAGGAAAAGAGGTATTTGGGTGCTGACGTGTAAAAAGGAACATGTGCTTTATATTAGGCAGGAATTGCCTCATTTGTAGGGAATGGGATTTGCAGTGCCTTGTCTATTTTTGCAATTACCTGCCCTACAACACTTAAAAAAACCCTTAGGTATTTCTGTTAATTTTAGCAGGCGCGTCACGCGAGTTAACTTGTCATTCGCCTTTCTAGACTTTCTATTTTAGAAAAGTGAGGAGGGTACAGTTCTTCATTTTGTTTCCCTTTTTCTCCGAGCAATCCTATTGATATTATCTGGCATATTTCTAAGGTCTCTCATAAAGACAGTGGATTTAGTGCGTATTATTACAGATATAATTGT
Source organism: Sterna hirundo (assembly GCA_009819605.1). Lineage (NCBI taxonomy): Eukaryota > Metazoa > Chordata > Aves > Charadriiformes > Laridae > Sterna > Sterna hirundo. The sequence goes on from CM020441.1 coordinate 5,030,584, forward strand.
GTGCATACACATACTCGTATATGCAGGTGTTATATGTAATTACAGAACTCAATACTATACATGTAACTATCTAAATATGCATAATACAGAATTAAAAGTTTAAAATATAGATCACAGTTGTGTAGAAACTCGAAAATGTTTTATTTGCACGTGCCCGCTTGTTAAATACCATTATGCTAAGGCCTCAGTGAAAGAGTATGGAAAGCTCTAATAAAACTACGGTTAATTTAGTGCTAATCTTTGGAAGAGCAGTATGGCTTTTTGGTTTTCCCCCCAGATGAAACTAGCCAATAAAATTACTGAAACAAGAGGGCGAATAATCTTGCTTATAATAGAGGAATATATTTGTGTTTTATTTTTTTTCGTCTAGACCACCTTAAACCTCAGTTTAAAAAGGCACTCGTTTGGCATCGTTGGCGGGAAGTTTGTTTGCAACCCAGGAGTAATAATAAAAACAAAAGTAAAATATATTCCCATAATCGCTCCAGGCGATTATGGTTGGAAAATGGATGTAGGAATGGCACGAAATATCCATCTGCTTTACAACAAAGACTAGTCCAAGTATAAATAAATACTTGGAAATGTTTTGTCTTTAAATTGAAAGGAGTCTTAGGAAAAAAAAAAAAAAGTGATTCAATTCAGTGTGACAAATGAATATGAATTCCATTTTAAAATAAATAAAAGGAAGGGTTTTATTTTTGTTCCTTTAACTGTGTTTTACCCAAACATATGAATATTGTATTTAGTACTAAACAGTTTCAGAAGATCAAAGTTGCCGATCGCTGGAGCCTCTGTGCATTTTCTAGGCCACAGCCCCTGAGCTGACTGAGGGAAGCAGAGAGATGTGAAACATCTAGAATAATAGAAAGCATTCGCATCTCCTCAACCTGCATTTCAACGGGATGCTTGGAATTAGAAAGGGGCAAATATAAGGGGACGTATCCCCTCCCCAGCTCAGAAACAGTCTCGGAAGGTCTCGCAGCCAATTAGGGCGTTTCCCATGGATTATTATTCTTGCAGATCTCCACAAAAAAAAAAAACCATCGGGGATTTTTTCTCATGTGATAAAGAGAGACGGAAACTCCTCTTTGGACTCAGTATGATCCTTATATTTTACGTAGTTACAAAGGTAAAGCATCCTATGCAGAAAAGAGATTATTAAATATCCATCTCGAGGAATCAGAATGTAAGTACCTTCGTTTTTATTTGTGTTGGGGCAGCGGGGAGCAGCACTGTAGGAAATAAAAGCAGTGTTTTGCTGGCTGTAGTGTAGTAGAGCTCAAGAGCAAAATAACAAGAGGAAAAATGTTTCATTTCTTAAAGAGGTTTTCTAAAGCAAAGATCTAGTGATTCTGTCTTCTCTCTCCCGATCCTTTGAGGCAACGTGTGATCCTGGCCCTACTGTTGAATTAATTACTGAGCAAAAAGTCTTCAGGTTGATTTATACGGGGTCTCTGTTGGATAAGCAAGCTAGAAATTTCTATTTGGTAACTTGTTTAGGTGTGTGGGTTTGGTTTGTGACATTACTTGCATTTCTGTTGTTCCTTTCAGGGTATGATAAGTTGGAAAACGTTTCAAGGTCTGAAAACTTGCATGGGATTAAGAGATTATAGGAGTATGTTAAATTTCGGGGACTCATGGTAGAGAAGTAGGTGAGCTTCTGGAGAACAAAGGACAGAAAAGGCAAAAGAGCAGGTTAAGTGACTGGCTAAAGGACGATGGATTGGGCACCAGGTGGCACCCTTTTTCCATAACAAGCTAACAGTTGATGGATGGCAAACGCATCGGGTAGTTCTGATAGGCTTCCAGAAGTTTGGGTTTATTGACACCAACATCCTCTCCCCACAGTAGCTTCTCACTTGTCCTTTCTGTTGGTTTTGGAGCTGTTGGCTATTTGGGAGGCAGCAGGTGCTGTGGTTGTTGCAGAGCTGCAAGGCCGCTGGTTGGCTTGTTGGGCAGGAGCCTAACGCGTGTCCGCTGGCCAGTTACCCAGAGCTGCTGGAGGGGAGAACCAAACGGGCAACCAAATGTCTGCGTCAGACGAAGAATGTGTAGGAGGTATAGGGGGCGAAGTGAGAAGACAACAGGAGGAGGAAGGAGGAGCGAGGAATTTGTCGAGAAGGGATGAAGAACTGAAAATCAATTCTATGGGAGGGAAGTAACATAGAGAAGCATATAGGTAAGGAGACTGTAATAAGCTTGAGGCAAAGATAATCATGGAAAGAAAAAATAGCAAATGTTCTGTCTGCTCCTACTTACTTCAGGAGTTTCAAGAAAAATGCCTAAAAAAAAAAAAGAAAACCCCAGCAAAAAATACCCACCAAAACCCAATCCAAAAACCCATTGCGAAGAGAAGAAATAGCCACGAGAGGAGAAAAAAATCCAAGAGAAAAACAATTTCCGCTCATATTTTTTTTTTTTTTTTTTAAGGGCAGTTTATGGAGAACCTACTTCAGGCTCTGGTGCGGGAGGGCAGAAGGGACAGCTGAAGCAGAGCGTCGCACACCTGTTCTGTTGGCGTTTTCTCTTCTGTCCAGTCTAGCTTCAACGCCTGGTTGTTGGCGATTATGTAGCGGTAGCTTTTCCTACTGATAGCCGAGTTCGTGCTCTCCAGGTTGGCATGGCCACAATTCGGGATGGCGCAGTCGCTGTTGACTCTTCTCCAGAGGGGCCTCACCGCGCCAAGGGAGAGACTGCAAATATCGCAGCCGCCAAGGCGAAATGCATTCTCAACCGAGAGTTAAAAACCTCTCTTGTTTCCAGGTTGTGCTTCTTGCTGGATCCTGAAGCGTGTAATACGCGTTTGCTTCGGAAAGCGTTTTGCGTCTTTAAGGCCGAGAAGTCTGTTTCAGCATCTGACAACTAAAAAGAAACTTTTTCAAGGCTGCTGACCCAGGCGCTTTCAGAGAGGTTTGAATTTAGTTAAATTTCACTTCAGGCTGCTTTTCCTCGACCTTTCCTCCCCCTTTCCCCTTGCGTATTCCCTCGGTGGTCTTTCAAAAGCCAGGTGGCTGGGATTGTCTCCAGCCTGCTCCGAAAGCATGGATTAATACCCCAGAGCTGCCTTTTATTGAAGTCCGTCCATTTAACATCATGCCTGCTCAGACCCACTTGAGATCTACGGCCAAGTTGAAGCGAAGCCGTAGCAGGTCAGCGGCGCCTGCTCCCGCTTTTTACCGAATTTAACTTAAAAACATTGGACCTTTTCGCAATGAAAAGCAACACATATTGCAAGGTGGGATTTTTCGAGATCTTTGTGTGAAAGAACCAAAGAAAGAGCAGTATGTAAAAAAAAAAAAAAAAAAAAAAGTGCTTCCACTTAAAGGGTGCGAGTGTAGAAAATGTCATCGTGTAGACGTGGCATGACAGCGTAGTATCAAAAATACTTTCCATAATACACGGATCTACCTAAAATGTATGAATGTCCTTCTGTTGTATCAGCTTCTCACTCCAAATGCATTGTTTCCATTAAATGAAACACTTGAATCAAAAATAGTCTCATTTTCTAAATGCAGTTCTAAATGACTTATACCTCAAAAAAACCCCAAATTTCTCATTATCGTTTGCCGCAAGGATATTGAACAGCAGGTTGTGGTTTAGGTTTTGGGGGTTTTTGTTTGTTTTTTGGGTATTTTTCCCCCTTTTCTGATAATCCTGATCATCACCTTTTATACCTTGGCATCGCTTTTTATTAGAGTCCTCCTCAATCTCGTTGGAAGCGGGTCACGGGGGACCCGGTTCGGTTCGGAGCGCAAGGAGCGATTGTAGAAAATAGGGAGCCCTGCTTTGAGCGTCTGTTCAAAATCTTCACGCTGCCCAATTTGCAACCAGATGGTACCATTAGCGATCCTCGTGATTAGAGGTGATATCCAAGTTCTCCTGCCTGGTTAGCACTCGAGGAGCGAGTAAAAACGATCAGGTAAAAAAGCCAAATTTTAGAATTTCTATTACTTAATGATAGGCTTTCTTGCCACGAGTTGCTTTAAATGCTACAACATGGTACGAATGTATTAAAAGGGCATTATTTTTGCAATATTTCTGCCATTTTTTTTTTTTTTTTTTTACTTTAAACCACAGTGGTTGAACCATCGGTTGATTCCGGGACTTTGCTGTAATATTGTTGGTACTCGCACAATGTGGCACTGCTTGATGTCCCTAATGAGCAAATGGTTGTCTCCTCTGCTTTGGGCCGTACGTAATTCACGGTGTTATGGATATATCTCTTTAGACTGGGGTGGTGTATTAATAAACTGTTGGTAGGAGATTATTCTTGCTCTGAGCGTACCGTGCTATTGCTTATCGTCCTTCAATGGCTTCAAAATTATGGCGATTGCATTTTACCACCACTTCTAAATTACCTTGGGGCTGAATGTTATCTGACTCAAAATTTTTAATTTTATAGATATTTCAATAATACACGTTCAAAAATCGCAATTTTCTGTTGTTCCCTTTTGACCCTGAATTATCTTTGTCACCTTTAAACTTGTGGGGTGGTTTTTTTTTTTTCCTAAAAATCAGAAACTTTTGCTATGTTTTCTTAAGAATGCCAAGATTTTTTTTGTGCCCTCCGCATGAATAAAGCAAAGATTCATTAGGAGTAGCATAATAACACGCTATTTCCTCTGCAAATTAGTTATCTGCACTTCATTGTAAAATTCTGAAATATTTAAGCAATGAAGTTTATATTAAAAGTTTTTTAAAAGACGATGGCATATAAATGATTAGATTTAACAGCTGATCAGATCTAGTGTGGGGAAGATAATTGTATGAAATTGATGCCAGATGGGTCTTGGTCCTCTATTACAGTAAATGGTCAGGCTAAGAATTAAAAACTACAAATCTTAACATAGATTATGAAAAAAAAACCCCATAAATAGGGACTAAGTGTTTATAAACACAGACGCGTGAAGGTTGTAAATATTAAAAACCCTGCTTAGAAGGTTGAGTACGAGTGCAAGGAAATAACAGAAATAAACATAAGAAGCTGTGGGTTGGAACAAAAGTTCGGTGTCTATTGTGAATCCTTATCTGTTGGTGGAGTTGTGATGACAGGACATCACGCTGCTCACGGATTTACCTGGCTCACCATGGCGTAAAAGGGGAAATCATAGAGGATATTGGGATCCCTGATGGTATTATCTAGATAGATTTATTTTTTTCCCTTGTCTTACCACACCGTGGTTTATCTGAAAGTGAAATACTAAAGAACTTACTGTGCTCTTTGCTTGATTTTAATGTTGCTGAAAGGGAGAGCCTTTCAAGAAGGAGCTACCTCCCGTCTAAAATCTTGTCCTGTCAACACCAAAAATGTCTGCATGACAAAATAAACCTTTGGGATCTTAATATTTTCATCGTACTTGGCAAACTGGGAGCAGGGAGTAATTCATTTAAGAGCAAGTGCTGAGCTTACCACAGAGGTCAAGATTTGATGGTGGTGCACCTCTAGTGTCCAAGGCCGGACAAGACATACCTCTCGGCCCACATCTTAACATCTGATGGTATCACCATACTTTTTAAATTCTCAGGGGCCCAGCATGTCCAAATAATTCCCTTTTGTCAGTGGCTCCTAAATAGAGTTGTCTAGAGCAATTGGCATGGACTGTGGTGGAAGATTTCCAGTGCATGGTGATGGCTTGACATCAGCTTTGGCCAACATCTCTGGCACAAATGGTCCATGGAGCTTTCCATTAACTTCTGTAAATACCGAGGTCCCCTTTTCACTGCCACCTGCCAATCACAAGGTCACCATCTGTCATGAGAATTGGTATGTGACCTGCAGTGTTACCGATAATATGGAGGCACTTGACTCTTCCTATCATTTCCGCTATCTTTTCCTTCCCTGTCTACGCTGGCTGAAGGCTTATTTGACACATCTTAGTATGCAAACTTTCTCTGCAAATAAACATATACTAGTAGTAGTGGGTCAACAGAAGGTGAGTACTGAGAAATGTTCGGTGCCATTTCAGAAAAAAAAAACAAAAAAAAAAAAAGAAAAAGTCAGAATTTTTAACACTCTTGGAAATTTGGTCGCATGACCATATTTTGTTGTTGACGATACACATCATAATCCTGGCTTCAAAATGAATTTTAAAGAGGTATGCTTGGTTGTTGCAGTGTATTTCACTAATGCAGATTTTAATTAAAGGTAAGAATTTCTGAGCTTAACTAGTCAGAAATAATTGCTATGGAGTCCGGGAGGGGAGGTTGAGTTTGTGAAGACAGCCTGAGGGAATGGGCTCAGACAAAAAGTTTGGTCGTTATATCTGTATTGATCGGAGAGAAAAGGATAAACCATCGTGACTAAACGGGGAAGGGGGTAGGGGGGGTGGAAAAAGGATGAAGAGGAGGGAAATGGCTAGTAATAAATGTGTTGTAGGTGTTTGGGGAGAGGGGGAGGGTGTTGTTGCTAATCTGGCACAGATTGCTAGGTACCCTTAGCCCAATTCTGGGGAGAGAAGTGTTGTTAAACCACCCCGTGAAAACTCTTCAGTCAGAACCTCAAGAAAAGGCAGTTGTGACTAAATAAATAAATGAATAAATAAATGTGTTTGAGTAAGTGTTTTGTGGTTTGAGATCAGCTGAAAGAATCGTATTTAGCAGAAATCAGATTTGTTTTCTAAATATTTGGGATTTGACAGAAATATCTTAAGGTTCAGACGCTAATCACTTTTGTTTAATGTTGCTTGATTATCTGGCATGTAAAGTTTGAAAGATGACTGAACCGTTAGGTATTTTTTGGTGGTGCGCGAGGTATAAAAGTATTCTTCTTTTGGAAGCATGAGGTATAAAAGTATTCTTTTTCCTGTGATGTTTTTTTTTAGCATTTACAGGGCGTTATTATTGGGAATTGTGAAACAACTTTGAGTATGGTAAGGCACGATCCTTGATTTAACCACTTCAAAGGACATACATTATAAGCGGAAAGTTTATACACGAAGCTGACGCCAGCCAGTTGTGACCACAGTGTAAAAATGATCTGTTTTAAAAGGCTGAAATGCGCACAGATGAAGTGCGCAACTTTAAATGTTTTAAGCGGTTGCGTTTCAACGTGCAAAACAAATGACGTTTCCGTAGTAGATTTTCTTGCTAAAATGTAGGTTTTGTGATAAGAGTATTGGATTTAAATTAACAATGTGCAAAAGGCATCTGTATTGACTTCTTATCTGTCAAAAATTGTCTTTTTAATTAAGTTTATTATAGCATGTTGCAGTTTGGGTGATATAAAAATTGCTTAGCAGGCGGCGTAACAATATTTGATTCTTCCTTTGGTCTACACCAAACCCAGCAATAACAGGAGGGGTTTTTTAATATGTATTAATAAGGCATGTAAACTTGCTCCCCCCCTCGCCCCTTCTTTTTTTGATCTTCGAGTCATACTGTCAGTTTTGACGCTTTCTTAAACTGGCATATGGAGGAGATTTGTGGTGTGTTTTGGATAAGACAGGACGGTTTAATGGTCTGTCCTGGAGATACAGTCTGGCACCTTTTCAGTCCCGAAGTATCAAGAGCAGACTCAACAACGCGAGAGTGGAAGAAAATCGAGCTTGGATTATCCCGACAATAGGTATTTCGAGATGAAGAAAACATATGGAACTTGCTAACGGAGAAACCCTAGAAGTAGCCAAGCTCAAGAAGGCTTGGGTTGTTACTGTTTTTCTTGGCTGGCGTTGATGCTGCGCGGCAATTACTGAGGAATGGGTGAAGCTGGAAGTTGTGGCTTCCAAGGAGAAACTTGAGTTCAATCCGGTTCTTCAAGGAGAAACGTAAGAAAGCTTCCACTAGAGATATATCTAATACTTCATGATGTAACGTGTGGAGCTGGCCTTGGGGAAAAAAAAACAACAAACAAACAAAAAAAACCAACCCACTGACAATAGACAACAAATTTTAAACGTCAATAAAACATTGATATAACATCACAAGAGAATGGAAAACTGCCTTCAAGAGGTAGACTTCTAACAACCAAAATTGTGTTGCTTTTGAACAAGTGCAAGTTGTTCAACTTTCTGTGGAAACAATTGGGTTGTTTTCTGTTTTCTGTGACTTTCTTTGCATGGGCTAAGATGGGGAGTAGTAATGATTTCTCTTGGAACTAAAAATTGCATCTAATACATGACTCGCGTTGCAAAAAATGGGTGGGTTTTTATCTCCTGTGCAAGTCTGGGTCTTATTTTACAGTAAGTTAAAATCTTTTTTTCAGCTGTGGTGAAAGTACGCATTGGATATAAAACACTTACAATTGAAAATATTTTAACAATTCCTAGTAGGAATGTACTTGATACCCCCTGCTCGTGGCCTTTGGCCCCGTAGAGTCTTGCCTGTGCCGTGACAGCAGAGCTCAGGTACGAAACGAGGGCTGTGCAGGAGCAGAGGGAAGGAAGCAAGAAGTGACCAGATAAAGTATGAAGTGAATGAGAAATAACGTGTGCTCCTTGGTTTGGAATAGGGAGTTTTGAGCGATACAGGTATCGTGATTAGCTGTTCATCTTTGCTAGACAAATTTATTTTAAAGAGCTTTTTAAAGAGACTAAAATATTTTGTGATAGGTTGTTTGGTGGTTGGTTTGGGTTGGGTTTTTTTTTTTTTTGGTTTGGGGTTGGGTGGGGTTTTTTTGGTTTTGTGTCTGTGGTGGTATATTTTTCTGGGCTAAGGAGGCACCTTTATGATGTTCCATCAAGGTTGTTTCGGAGCAAACTGCCCTATTTTCATTATCTGTATAATTCCTTTATACAAAACGTAGTAGCGTATTTCATAGTATTTTTTTTCTTCTACAAAAAAGCCTCTGACACCATCTCAGGATTTTCTGTCAAAACCACTTAAGTTTGCTGGATTTAGCACTGCTGTACATCAGACACTGTTGCTATGAGTTTTTCTGTATACAGAAAGTTTTACAGTGCTACTGGTTACATGGAATCTCTGGCCTTAGGAGCTTTTTTTTACCGGTTTCCATTTCTTAAACACTTTTGTTACGACTATTTTGGTGGTTGGTTTTTTGGTTTTTTTTCTCGTACTGGAACGCGGTATGTCCGAATTGGCTGGCGTCTTGGCTGCGCTTCTGTACCTGAGAGGAGTCAGTGGTGTGGCATAAAGCCAGACTGCTCGCTAGACTTTTGTTGTTGTCGAGATACAATCCTTGGTATGTATTCTGTAAAAGCGTTTTATGTATTTCCCCCCCTCGTGAAAACGAATACTAAAAGGTTTAAAAATGTAGCCAGGTGCATGCTACAGTGATTTGGTTTATTCACTGACTTCTCTTTAGCTGATGGCATGAGCCGGCTAGCATGTTCAAATACATATACGTAGTCATTTTCTGCTGATAATTGGAGGTTAATAAGGTTTAAATGGATGGTACAGCAAAACAAACTGCACAGTCTTTACAAACACTTGAGTGTTTGACCAGAAAGCGTTTTCCATCCTTACAATGATCCATTGTGGAGACCTTATCGTGAACCTGACCACAGGTGCTGAGTCACGCAGGGTCTCCTGACTCTCAGAACGTAAGGTCAGAGGTGGGGTGAGGTCCTCAGATAGCGAAAATACTTTCGTTTTTACTGAGATAACAAAGGCCTCTTAGCCGCTGCTGGGTAGTTAATATTTTCTGCGTGGTCTCCCAAAGACAAAGTGCTTGTCGGCTTCTGTTCCATTATTGCTCTTCCACGTGCTCCGACAACCCTGTTCCCACCAGGAGGAGGGGAGCACTGGATGGTACCCCATGCTGGATGTATCCGCTCGTCTTTCCTGACTAAGTGGGGGGAGGGGGGGGGGGCGGGGGAAGTGATGATGTGGAAGATCTTAAAGCGAAGTCCGTGCCTTTCAGGACATTTCTTGCCTCCGTTTGCTGAATTGATCTGTAAGTGAAACATTCACCTTTGTACCTGGGTGTACAATTTCCAGTGTAAGATCAAATTGTTCAGAAGAATCTACTATTTACCTATGGCAAATGCACGAAAAATATTCTGTCTGGCTTATTTTTAAAAAATGGCAATGCTTTCAGTATGTGCTGCCAAAAGAAAAGAGGAGGTTTCATCGTGAGTTAAGAATCTGTCTGAGCTGTAAGCCCTCGGATCATTAGAATAATCAGTCTCGAGCCTAAAATGTGGCTACTGTGGAGTTAGTTACCGTGAGGTAGGAAACGAAGTTCACGTTTCTTTGCTGAGTAGATGATATAAATATAAAATGCGTTACTTAAATAGGGATACTATAGAAAAATTCTGGGGATGAAATTCCAAAAGGTACCGGTACCAAAGGGACTGAGGGGAGCGAAACAGCCATTCAAAAGTCTTCTAAAAAGCTTTACAAGAAAAAACGGCGAAAAAAAAAGAACTAGACTAGAATAATGGTGATGTAAATAAACATTATGTCCAACTTTAAATTGTCTTCATATCGATATAGACGGACCCTAAGATGTACTGGGCAGCTTTTTTTCTCTGTACTGCGATTGAACTAGTAACAGATGTCAGCCCTTTCAGGTAGATAAGGTTGATGTTATAGTTATGTAATATAAATTATATTTAAGTCTTCCGTATTTCAAAAAGTAGAGTGCTTCTCTCAAGGTATTCTGTTTCTTGCATCTAGTAGATTCTTTGTTTTGAGGTACGCAGAAAGGAATACTAAATTTCAGCTTGCAAGCCCTTTTTACTAGTTATCCAGGTAACGTTAAGCATGTTTCCCCTAAAATCCCTAATATTACAAATCAGGCAGTTAATTAGTATTTTAATGTGTTGATTTTGATCTATAGAATACAGTAAAGGTGTGGAAATTCTTTTCATGCCTGACACTGAATGTATAAAAATAACCTTTCACCCTGGTTTTCCCATTTATGAAATAGGAACAGTCCCGGTCCTGGTCAGGTGCTCTGATGCTCGTGGCAGATAAATCTGCTCTGTGTGTGCGTTCTGTGTTAGAAGTAGCATTTGTCACTGCGATATCGAGAATTTGTACAGGAGAATATATTTGCAAGGACAGGTTTTCCTCCATTTCGATTACGCGCTCTGTATTCTGCTTCTTTGTATACAAATTTAAGGCTAAACCGGGGCTCGTGTCTCAGCATAATATCCGATCGGCAGGACGTCCTCTGCTGAATAACAGTGCGAAGTAAATAACACAATTCCATAAATCGGGAGGGTAATTAGCAGCTTGCTATTTTGAACCTAATTTATGTCTTTTTAAAACCTCAGTCCTTGCATTCAGAAATGTCTTCTCTTTCAGTTGCCTCTTATTGATGCTTTATTTTAGCAAGTGGAAATACAAATAACTTTCCAGTTTGATCCCAGTCGGTTTTAACCTTCTAAAACAATACACTGAGCTTAAAACAACTTGCAATAAAAGAGAGTGTGTGTGTGTGTCTTGGATAAGTACTTTGAGTTTGCTCCTTTTCATGCATTGCGCAAACAGGTGTAGCGGTGGGAAAAGAAATATTCCCTGACATGCCTAAGAGGTGAAGGATAAGCATTTGTAGCGAAAAATGAGAAACTTCAGAAAAAAAAATAAATTAAAATCCTCTTGAAATTTCTCTTTCCCCGCATATGACCAAGAGAATTACAAATAATAGTGGAAGAGATTTGACGATGTTAATATGGGATGGAAAAAATGTAGCCATGTTTCAACAATTGTTCTTCTCTGTGAAGTAAAAGCTTTTGACTTGTTTAATTAAAAATAAAAAAAATAATAAAAAAAACTAAAATACCAAACCCCAAGGGTTCTTGGGATGGTTAACGGTTGGACTTGATGATCTTAAAGGTCTCTTCCAACCATAATGATTCCATGATTCTATGTGGGGGTCATCCTGGAAAACGTTACAAGTTTTCCATCTCATTTAGAAATTATGTTTTGATTTAAAAGCCGGCAAAATAAGGATAATCCCCTCAATTCCTTAAAACGCTGCTAAAGCTGTAAAATGGGAACCTAAATGGGAAAGGTTAACGCTGTTGTTAGCTGAAATGTCTTTTAATATAACTACATTTTTGTGAAATGTTCTAGGGCGTAGTGTTTTGTGTCAAGAGGTTGAAATGGATTCCTTCGGACAGCTGCCAATGTAATGTCTGTTGGCTGCTTTGTCTCTATAGCAGAAAAAGAATTAAAGAAAACCTGACACTTGTATTTGTGGTGTCTAGGGCGCAGAAATTACCGGTAAATTCTAAAAGTAACGATAAGATGATTTGTGTTGTGGTTTGGTTTTTTTTTCCTGCTACTTGGGCTTAATTTTCTTTCTTCTTTTTAATACGTGTCATTGACAAAAATAGAATGCGCCATTTTGCTCAAGAAAACGCACTAAAATTGTAGTTACGCCTTTACGAAGCACGGTACTTCTCTTACGTAAAAGCCGCCAACAATTCCGATGAGGATTAGGCTAATTGATGTTATGTGGGCTGCGTGGCATTTAACAAACAGAATAGCTTTGTTAATGCGTCATTAGCAAAAAAATTTCTTGCTTTTCATTCCTCAGAGCTGAGAGTGCCTATGCCTGCCACGTGTTTGTCGTCCTGAATTGAAGGCTTGCTTTTGCAGTCTTGCTAAATTGCAAATACTATTGATTACCTGTACCGCTACCACGTGTGGTGTGATAAACAGGTTAGGCGCCGCCGTTCAGAGATCTTGGATAGGCCAAACTATATTAATATCTTAATAGCAGCGTGTTCTTATAGATCTCTGTAGCAGATGAAGTGTCCCACGCAGATACTTGCAGTAAGTGTTTAACCTAAAGGACTGCCAGGTACGCTTCTGACAACGTCGGCATGTGAATATGCTGTACTTCTTGTCTATCCCAACAGCATACACCTGGAAAAGTCAACTGCAAAATTAGAATGGGAGAAAGTATTTATTGTCTTGCCTCCTGTGATATTTCATGAATCAAGAGAGAGTTCGTGTTAATGAGTTGCGTACTGGTGATGAGTGTGTAAGTCTAGTCTTTCTTTTGAAAGATAAATAGAAGTTGCCCCAAATACTGAGTTGTTTCCATCACAGAATGGTTTGGGTTGGAAGGGACCTTAGAGACCATCCAGTCCCACCCCCCTGCCCTGGGCAGGGACACCTCCCACCAGCCCAGGTTGCTCCAAGCCCCATCCAACCTGGCCTTGAACCCCTCCAGGGATGGGGCAGCCACAGCTTCTCTGGGCAACCCGTTACAGTGCCTCACCACCCTCACAGCAAAGAATTTCCTCCTGATATCTCATCTAAATCAACTCTTTTTCAGTTTAAAACCGTTCCCCCTCGTCCCATGGCTCCCCTCCGTGATTCAGAGTCCCTCCCCAGCTTTCCTGGAGCCCCTTTAGGGACTGGAAGGGGCTCTGAGGTCTCCCTGGAGCCTTCTCTTCTCCAGGCTGAAACCCCCCAGCTCTCTCAGCCTGTCCTCACAGCAGAGGGGCTCCAGCCCTCCCAGCATCTTCGTGGCCTCTTCTGGCCCCACACCAAAAGGTCCATGTCCTTCTTCGTAAACAGGGTTCATTTTGTGGAAAGAAAAATTTGGCACGTTAGTACTAAATTTAAGGTATTGTCCATTAGCTGCACAATCCTTCTGCTCTGCCTTTGTAGTCTAGATTAACAGTGGAGATACGTCCGTAGAAAATCTTCTTCGGAATATAAATTTGCAGCAGAACTAAGTGCTACATACAGACTCATAAGGGGTGGAGGTATCACACAGGGATACGTAAAAAAGTGAAAAATTCTCTAGGGTGGTATTTAATAATACTCTAAAATTTATAAATAGATAGAGCAATCAGGGTGGTTTTATGTTACTTTGGAACTCTCCTGTAAAAAGTGAAATAAAAGGACAAAATTCAAGTTACGTTGTTTCTTGTGTAGAGTGTAAGGCTGTATCCAGTGAGGAAATAAACATAAGAAGGGGGGAGGGAAATGAAATTACCAAGTAGCTAGACTGTGTTAACGGCTGCAAACCGTGTGGAAGAATATGCTGTGAATTTCACAAAAGAAATGGAATGTGTTGCCATAGGGCTTTGCCTGAAATACATTCCTACAAATAGAATATGGCTGTCTTACAAAGACGAGTGAAGGAAGGGTTCTCCGTTTTTACGAAGCGCATGTAGAAGCTTCTCAAAGGCTGGGAGCCTCCCCCCCTATTAAGAATTAGTTTGTCGCCCAACCCCCTTGTTGTCGTCTTTTGAAGGGGTTGGTATTGAAATTAGATCAGAAACGGTTTTTATATCAGTAAGATGAAAGCGTGATCCAGATGTCCTGGGGGCTGTTACCTCTCTGGATGTGAATCTCAGAAATTCTAAAACTCCATTTTTGCTGCGTTCCAATCACTTAATAATTTTCCATAGATCTTGAAGGCTGCCGTACTCTTCAGGCTGCTACGGCAGGAGTCCCATGAATGCAGAGGTTGTGTTATTGTAAAAAGAATTGTTGTAATAAATTGCTCTGTGATTGCTTGGGAATAGGTATGGAAATGGGGAGGGACCTTCTGAGGTTGCCTCGTTCCCCTCCTTGCTCAGCTCAGAGCAAGCCTGGTTACATGGGGTCGCTCAGTGCCGCATCCAGCAGAGTCTTGGACACCTGGAGATGGAGGTGGAGGCAGGATGGGAGACCCCACGGCCTCGCTGAGCAACTTGCGCTGGGCTTTGCCCATCCTTATGGTAAAAATGTGCTGGTTTCAGATGAACTAGCAAGTAGGAATGGACTTCTTCATTTTTCCATTACTGGCCCCTTTCCCTCTTCTCTCTGAACGTGATCATAAACCAAACCAGGTTCTTTCATACTGCAGCTCTTGCTAGGCTGCTTGCTCCTCCTCACGGAGGAGAACTCTTCTTACACTTACGTACCTTAAAAAGACGCGTTATCTCGTTGTAGTTGTGTCTGTTGGTGAGAAAGAGCACGCTTTTTTCTCCTGTGTGATTCTGCTTCACTAACTGGCTTTGCATTTTCCATCAGCGTCTACTGCAAGGTGAAAGAAAGTCTATGAGACATTGGGAACAATCGGGCAACTATTTCCTTAACCGTAGACGTAAGCCATCGTTAAGCGTCCTGTTTGGTACCGTGTTGGAAGGGAAGTGAGAGGAAACTGCAAAACTGAGAATGGCGTTTAAGAAAGATGACATTTCCATGTATAAAAATAGTTTGCCCTTTCCTGTGGATGCCTATAACCAAATAACATTTGAGCTCGTCCTTTACTGCTGTTACATACGTCTTACCCTTTCTCTATCGAAATGCAGAACTGCCCACTTCCCCCGCCTCTAGTTGGCTAACAGAGGTTTTAAACAGGTTTGCGTCTTCCCTGTCTCACTGTCAGTGAAAAGAAAAAAACCATAAATACTTTAGCTATCCATTCAGTTATTTAACCACGATGAGAATGGTTTTTAAAGGAGTGAATAGCTGGGGATACAGTTTTTGGCTGAGGCGAGGTGAGTCATGCTTTTTTTTTTGCCAGGAAAATATTTCCCCTAAGTTTCTCACCATGAAAAACTTTTCTTGACCGAAGGTGTGTTTTACCTGCTTCGGAAACATGGCAGTGCCTGGCCCCTCTGGTCCAGGCTGAAAAGCTGGGAACTCATCGGTTGTGTAAGCGTTGTGGTAAATCTCAGTGCGTATGCGTGGCGGCTACCAACAGAATGAAGTATGTACTTTTTAATGCTTAAAATACTTAATTTCTGCTATAGCGTAAATATAAGGAATATGCCGGAATATAAATTTGAGTAAAATGTCTTCTCAGAAGAAAGAACTGCATAATACGTTTCTGCGCTGTGGAATGCTACAATTTACTAGGCTAATGATATACCGAAAGGTTAATCGGGTGTCCTCTTTTTCTGAGGCAGCTATTTCTAGGAATAGCTGTTTCTAAGCTTTTCATCCCAATTTCTGTCAACCAGATTTCCACAATGAACAGCCCAAAGGAGCATAAACAGCAGCTTCTGTTGTGGAGCGCGCTTCCTTTTTACTTTAAAGCGATGATTAACCCTTTTTTTTTTAAAACTTCCTTTTGATGTGACCGGACAAAGAGAGGCTCCTCTAGCCCTTTGGGATTTGCCGCCGCTGAACCTTCTTCAAAAATCCTGACCTTGGCTGTCCAAGTGACAAGGCTCTCAAGTTGTTAAAGTAGATTTAAATGAGAAGAAAGCAGAATGTCAAATATGCATATTTGTTGCTGGAGATGTAGTGCAGCGAGGAGCAATGCTTCATACGTGTCGAGGCACACGCGAGTGTGGTAACCTGTCAGGGCAGAAAATAAAACTTAACACCCTGGAACAAACTCCGCCGACATCCTGGCATCTGAACGCGCGAGCGTTTCATCCATAAAAATGAACGTAGGTTACATTTACTTCTGTCGGGGGGTGGTAATACCAGCCAAGTCCGACCCTCTCAGGAACAAGGACATTCTTTGTACTGCAGATATGAGCGTACCTTTTTCTTTACCGTCATGGCAACATCTTGCCATATGAACCAAAAAGTCCCAAGCGAGGCTTTCCCATCACGGCAGAAGAAGAACTCAATAACGTGTTATTCAAAAGCCCTATGATGGAATACGTTTCCGTCTTCAGAAATCGGGTCCTTCGCACATTTCCCTGGGAAAAACCGCACTCCAGTGATTGTTTCGATGTACGCGCTAGGGTTATAAAGGGAGTTTCAGAGATACCGTGCTTATCAGCTGCACATGAACAGTTTGTGGTTTGAAGAGGGAACCTGGGATGGAGAAATCCAACCTTCTGTATCCAATTTTACCCAGTGGAATACGGCATTAAACAGCCCTATTGTGTGTTGAAAATTTCATTTTGTCTGTTGGAACGCTAGACCATATGGTTTCTCTGGAAAAGCGTATGGATAGTTTGTGCATCGCTGTTTCCTCATTTTCTACTTTATAAATCAGATAATGTGGGGAAATATATTGTGATAACCAAAGGTAAACCTTAAAGTTCAGCGTGGCGTAAAACTACACCTTATGTCTTAATTATTTTATTGGAAGACAGGAGTCGTGCCTTTCTTGATTTAGGTTGTACATTTGGATTGAAGTCCGATTGAACCGAGGACTAAAAATAAGGTGACTGAAATATTTAATTAGAAAAGGGTACGGATGTTCTGTTTCAAAAGCGCTACTTGGAGAATTAAACATCCTCAGGAAAGAAATTATTACTCCTTTTAAAGTGTGAACCAGACTTGGGCTATATTTTCTGACATCAGCCAGTCTTTCCAGTTTTAAAAAAAATGTGCTGGTGGCTTTTTTTTTTTTTCCACGTTTATTTACTCGCCTCCTTTTATACACTTGTTTAGTTGTACAAACGGGAGATTCTCTGAAGGTGTGTATTTAGGAGGTAGCATAGCTAACCTGTAAAAGCGCGTGAGCTCTGCAAAAATCTACGCCGTCCGTGTGAGAGGGGCCGGAAAGCTGTGTATCGCCGGTTATTTATCTAGCTTTTAGCGTTGCTGTTCATTGCCGTTTCTTTAGATGCCTGTTTTGAACCCGTCGTAGTGTTTCTTGCTTCTGAGACTTCAAGTTTAAGCGGAGCCGCCTCGCAAAAGAAACGGCCTTTCGCGAGAAGATTGCCGAGTCCAAACGAATGAGCAGAGGGAGCATGCCAGGGCTAGAATAATGTTTGTAACAGTCATTAAACTGTTTGTTAAGTAATGTATTCAGACTGACTAGTGTTTCCCAGCTTCTACATCGCCCATTATGTGTTCTAGTAAATTAAAGCTAGGAAACCTTTGTTGGAGTTATAATACTCAAACTGACATCTAATTCCCCCAGACAATAGGTACAAGCCTGCAAGCCTCTCTGATTCTTTCCAGTCTTTACATTTATTGATTCTTTTGTAAACGTGTTCCATCCAATCTATTACAAACGGCGCTGGTTAGAAGTGTGAAGTTTACCACGTTTGACCTAAGGCGCGTTAAAAACAATAGCTGTCTGGCATCCCACCGGCCGTCCCAGACTGACTTGGAAATCAGGAGGAAATTTGGGGCCGTAGCTGCTGGCCCGGTTTGATATCTTGCTTCGCTTAGAAGGATTGACATGTTAATTCTTTGATGTGACCGGTTTGGGTATGAATTGAGTTCAGCTCTCACTCCTGTCCTAGGCTATCAACATTTTATTACTGGAGTTGCCTGATGTAAGTAGTTTATTTTGATTCAAGGCTTCATTTTTGTCTCGTCTGGAGTAATGTTTCACATATAGAGATGTGAGTTTCTTCCTGCAAAGGATGCACGTAATCCTTCCTTTTTCAAGATTTCAGATTTTTTGTATCTCGTTATTGAAATCTCATAATATCCGAATGGATAGAAAGAACAGGAAATTTTAATGAAACGAACATAATACATTTTTATTATTTTGTGCATATCTTATGCTGTAAAACATACGTAATAAATAATTTAGAGTAAACAAACACATCTTATTTTTTTCCCCCACCATATTCATCATCAGTTTCAAAGCTTTGAAGTTCAGTAAATAATTTATGATAGTTGTTAGCGTAAGGAAATCAAACCGTACTCCTGATCCGGCTTGCTTTTCGTCCTTGTTGTTCTCCAGCAGAACTTTGATTGGTAGCCAAACAGAATGATAAAGAATGTATGAATAACCGATGGGATTCATTAAACAGACTGAAAAATTAAATGAGATATTTCTGTTTTAAAAAAAAAAAAAAATCATTGAAATGCATAATGAAAAAACTCTGGCTTTTAAAAAAATGTTGGATTTTTTTTTTTAATTGGTTATGAATTGCATAAGACCATGATGGAAGTAAATATTTTTAATACAAAATGGAACATGTTTTCAGCCTGCTTTTGTTCTCAGAACTTCAATCAGGGCGTCTCTTAGCCTGGTTAAATATCTTGCTGAGACCTGCTATATTTGCCGAGAATGTAAAAACAGATGCCTGAGTACAAAAAAAAAAATAAAAAAACAAAAAAAACCATGTTTTTGGCCTTTAATGAAATGTTCCATAGAATATCTATTCTAATTCCTTTGTTTTCCTTTGTTTAC
This sequence comes from Sterna hirundo, assembly GCA_009819605.1. Classification (NCBI taxonomy): domain Eukaryota; kingdom Metazoa; phylum Chordata; class Aves; order Charadriiformes; family Laridae; genus Sterna; species Sterna hirundo. The sequence continues at coordinate 5,049,506 of CM020441.1, forward strand.
ATGGAAAAGCCGAAGACTTCGGAGAGATTTTTAAGCATTGAAGGGATTTTTTTATTTTTTTTATCCCCCCAGGTCATTCAGACTCTTCAAGATTGTTTTTATTTATGTGTTCTTATAAAATCTCTTAATACTCCAATAATATGTTGCCAGTTTGCACCTGTGTTCTCACTTCCTGACAGCAGAAAACAAAAAATAAAAATGTGACTTCAGGAAGAGATGTAAAAATTCTGTGTAATTCCGTAACTTCCAGGTCCCGGTTCGTAAGATCTGCATTCCAAACAGAGTGAGATCGGGACAGAGTGAAGCGGTTTGAATCCATCCTCATTTTGGCTGCAAAAAGTGTGGCTTCCCTTGCTGTGTAGTTTTGCCTGTGTGAAGCCCCGGGTTTTTGCGTTGTTTCTGCCAGGGAGTCGGATGGGGAGCGGGGGATACATAGAGGTACGGTTTTGCACAGCTCTAAGTGCAATGAGGCATCATAGTGAAGCTTTAAATGATATCTTCAATGCAGAGCTGGATATATTAGACACTGACAGGCAGTTGTTCCATGCTACAGGATCTTCTGGGTCTGAGGTGTAGGCTGTTTTGTGAGGTTTTCTACATGAAGAACATGATTTGTTACGGGGTGAAATCCTCTTGGCAGCCGGTCACCAGTGGTGTGTCCCTCAGGGCTCAGTTTTGGGGCCGGTTTTGTTTAATATCTTTATCAGTGATCTGGATGAAGGGATTGAGTGCACCCTCAGTAAGTTCGCAGATGACACCAAACTAGGTGGGAGTGTTGACCTGCTCGAGGGTAGGAAGGCTCTCCAGAGGGACCTGGACAGGCTGGATGGATGGGCCAAGGCCAACTGTATGAGGTTTAATAAGGCCAAGTGCCGGGTCCTGCATTTCGGTCACAACAACCCCAAGGAACGCTACAGGCTTGGGGCAGAGTGGTTGGAAAGCTGCCCCACAGAAAAGGACCTGGGGGTGCTGGTGGACGGTCAGCTGAATATGAGCCAGCAGTGTGCCCAGGTGGCCAAGAGGGCCAACAGCATTCTGGCTTGTATCAGGAACAGCGTGGCCAGCAGGAGCAGGGAAGTGATGGTGCCTCTGTACTGGGCACTGGTGAGGCCTCCCCTCGAGTGCTGTGTTCAGTTCTGGGCCCCGCTGTACAAGAGGGACATTGAGGTGCTGGAGCGTGTCCAGAGGAGAGCTACCAGGCTGGTGAGGGCTCTGGAGACCAGGTCGTATGAGGAGAGGCTGAGGGAGCTGGGCATGTTTAGCGTGGAGAAGAGGAGGCTGAGGGGAGACCTCATTGCCCTCTACAACTCCCTGAAAGGAGGGTGTAGAGAGGTGGGGGTTGGCCTCTTCTCCCAGGTGGATAATGACAGGACCAGAGGAAATGGCCTGAAGCTGCGGCAGGGCAGGTTTAGATTGGATATTAGGAAGAATGACTTTACTGAAGGAGTGGTCAGGCACTGGAACAGCCTGCCCAGGGAGGGGGTTGAGTCACCATCCCGGGAGGTGTTTAAGAAACGTCTGGATGTGGCACTTCAGGGCATGCTCTAATGGCAGAGATTGTATGTTGTTTGGGTTTTTTTGTTTGGGGGTTTTGGGGTTTTTTTTGTGTATGGTTGGACTCGATGATCTCAAAGGTCCTTTCCAACGATGAAGATTCTGTGATTCTATGATTTATAGGTATCATGAGATAGATATTACCAAAAATAGCAAGAACGGCTATCTTGTTCTTGCCTTTCACGGGGTTTTCATCTCAAAATTCCCAGTATACCACTTTTTTCCCCTTGGAATGAGCATGGGTCCTGCCTTCTGTTGGCAAGACCATGCTAAGCTAGTGTCTTTATCGGCTCAGTAGTTTTTCTGCTGTGGCAGATGAGACAAGAGGAATGTTTTGGGAAGTTTCTATCTTTGACAAATACGGTGATAATTTCACTTGGCAAAGGCATGTTTCTACTTGTTCCCTATTGAGTAGTAATAAACTTCTCCAAAAAATGAATTTGTTAGAACATTTCAGTGGGGGAAAAAAAAGCACCACCATCTTTTATAGCTGAAAGTGTTAGCCTAAATATAGATGTTATCATCGACTGCTCAATGTTGTCGGACAGTGGCAAATTGTTTCCTTTAGGGATCTGTAAATGATGTGAGGAGCAAGTACTCAATCTTCACTTGGTGGCTCTAGCTGCTTTTTAAAAAGTACTTTGGTTTGGTTTTGTTCTAAAAGCTGCTCTTTTCCTTTCTTCCCCATGGCTTTTACCGTGCCTCTTTTTGTCTGTTTTTAACTACTACACTGTAAAAACAGCGATGGCAGCTGATAAAGCTCATGATGTTCGCCAATGAACACCCATATTCCTTTGGAAGCTTTAAAATTAAGAGGATATCAGCAAAAACATTGTCTGCAAGAAACGCTTGGCTATGATGTGACCTCGTGCATGTCAGTTTTTCAGTGCAAGAAGAACCTGTACACTTGCCTTGGAGCATCGCTGGCTTTCATAGATCAACTTGAAGGATTGGGGCTTGCTTTTAGTAAAGAACGTGGAAAGTATTTGTCAGCTACTGCTCCCCGTTTGCAGTAATACATCATCTTTGTGCCTCTCTCTGGTCATAGAGAGAATCTGCTGACAGCGGGACTATGTTAGAACAGGCCACGTCCCCCATTGACTTTCTACTTTCAGTGTCACCTTGGGGCATCGCGTCTAGTCTCCAAGTAATGATAATTTCTTAAAGGTTTTTAGCACTTGTCTTCGTTGTTGTTGTCTTGTGCAGTCTGTTGATTCTTCAGAGGATAAGATCATGTGTCTCACAAAGGGAGACAAAAACGCTATAGAAGAAGAAGAAAAAAAATCAATCATTTTCAAGTTGCCTTTTTTTGCTGTCAGATACTTTTAAGAACTGCGTAAATTTGTATTAAGCTGTAATAGGTTTTTGAAAACGCCTGGATTTCTTGGCAAGGAAGATGGAGCAGAGAAGGCAGGAAAAAAGGCCAACTTTAAGAAGGATAAAATTAACCTCAACCAAAGGAAGCAGGTTAGCAAAGATCTGTACATTGCCAATATTCAGGCTAGAACGTTGTTCGCAGACAAACCTCGGTTATCTGCAGAACAAAGGCAGATCTTCAATAACCGTCAGTTCAGAAGGATCATAACAGTAATCTTTGTGACCACTAGTAACTTCATAAAAGGCAAGATATTAATGAATACAGTGCTTGGTTCTTGATATTGAAATCTTTGGAGTTAAATTAATAAAACAAACTTGGGTAGCTATCAGTGAATGCCTTCTTGAACTAAATCTTACTTTCTAGGTCACCAGAAGCACCAATTACTCAAACTATCAAAACCAACGTGCTCTAAATTAAAACGATTTTTTTAATGTAAATCTACTTGAAGAAAGAAGTTGTTCATGGTAGAAGAGATCAAAATTGGAACCTGACAAATTTGTATTTGTACATAACTTTCCTACAAGTATCGAAATTTGTCTTTAATGTGTATTAGTTCCTAAGTCAGATGTCTGAGGCGAGAGCTGCAGAGCTGAGAGCAAATATTCATAGAGGAAGCTGATAACAGCCTTAATTAAGCTGCTGCTATCTTGCTATGATAAATTTAGAACTTTTCTGTAAGTCTTCTGACTTAACGCTCCATTTGCATCCAGGAGTGTTTGATTTAGATCGGTTCCTTTGTTAAGAGCTCTGCAGATATCTCTTTGGTGTAGCCCTCGCTGTCTCTCCTTGAAGAAGAGCCCAAGAGCTCTGTTTGTTCTGTGTTGCAATGGAGAGAAGGAGAAGAAGGTGTATCTTGACCCAAAGCTGACCTCCCGGCATTAAGCTTTTCCAGGGCTGACTTGCCCTCAGAAATACTTTTTCTTTAAGCATTAGTGCTTTCTTGTTTCAATTCTTGAACCCCAAATTCCTTAATGCCTTTTAATTACTCCAGAAGGTAAAAGGTGAGACGCGCAAATTGGTGGATAATAATTGTCCCCACGGACACTTGGCAATGACATCTATTTGACAGAGGCTGTTCCATGCCGCTGTGTCATGTCTGAAACTTTCCACATTGTGTTCTCCGTGTTGCGCTCGGAAAGAAGGGCATCCACCTTCTGAGCTCATCAAGCTTTTATTTGGGGCCAACTTCTATACCAAATTATATATATGTTGTTCAGCCTGGAGGAAAGGAGGCTGAGGGGAGACCTTCTCGCTCTCTACAACTCCCTGAAAGGAGGGGGTAGCTGGGGGGCGTTGGTCTCTTCTCCCAAGTGACAGGCGATAGGACAAGAGGAAACGGCCTGAAGCTGCATCAGGGGAGGTTTAGATTGGATATTAGGAAAAAATTTGATGCTGAAAGGGTTATTAAGCATTGGAACAGGCTGCTCAGGAAAGTGGTTGAAGCACCATCCCTGGAGGTATTTAACAGACGGGTAGACACAGTGCTCGGAGACAGGGTTTAGTGATGGTTTTTGTCAGCGTTAGGTTGATGGTTGGTCTCGATGATCTGAAAGGTCCCTTCCAACCCAGGCAATTCTGTAATTCTATGATTCCATATTGTCCCAATTATGATGGGGAGGACACTCAAGGTGGGCACTCTCAGAGCTTAAAAAAAGCGTTGTTTTTTTGGATATCATCCAGGATACCACAATCTGCCAGTTTTACAAAACAAGCCCAAAATCTTGACCTTCTAGACTAAGTTGCAATAGTTGAAGGTAGGAAGAGAATGATGGGTGCTGATCAGCTGAGGCTTTCTCATGATTGTGGCCGGGCTTTTCCCAGGATCCGTCTCTGCTCCTGGACAGTTGGGGATCTGACAGTCATTCTGCCTATTTTGTCTCATTCCCCTCTGATTTCCCTGTAGTTACTCGTTTCATCTTCGTATTCCATTACCGCACAATATTCTAAAAATGAGGAATTGTCAATTAAAAACGGCTGGCACTCGCTTCATTCTAAGAAGTTTTATCTTGAAAACTTTGTCTAAAAGGATAAGTTCAAGCATATTTTTAGAAACTTCGGTGGGCATGGTCCAAGACAGCTATATTCCTGTAGTGTTGACTGCAGCTACACTGAAAGTCTTTGAGATAGCATCTCATTTGGTAGATTTTTTGAATAGCAAGTTAGTATTATGTCATTGGATTATTTGGATGGACTTATTGTCTCTGTGTATTTTGCTTTAGGGCATTGTATACATTGTAAATGTGTTACCAAATCATCGACGACTAAACTGTCCGACAGAAACACTTTTTTCATTCTACTTCCTTTTGGGAGAGAACGACTGGAATCGAAAAGTAAATCTTGTATTAGAATTTTTTGATCACAAAAAATAAAATGCAACATATTTTTCCTGTCGAAATTCTGTCGTTGTTTCTGAACTAGACGTTTTAATAGTATTCTTCTGTATAGTTTAGTTAGAGGGAGGGTCCAGTACTACTCCCTCACAAATAGTTAATAATCGGTCTTCAGACACTCTAATTCTTACGGCCAACGAAATTTTGAGATAAACTGGATCATTAAGTTGATGTAAATTACAATAGTCATCTGCATATTTGCAGTATTAAATTACAGTATTTATATATTTTACAACAAACAAATATAAAACATAGAAGAGTTGCTTTACTCCGGAATCTGAGAACTGGTGTGAAAGGAAAAGGAGCTCTGCCCCAGAGATGTGGAGGCTCTGGTGGATACGACCCCTTAAAAACGGGCAAAAGAAATCAGGCTTGTTCTGCCGTATTTCTGCTGGCTGGGCTTGTACGTGCTCATGGGGTTTTTTTTCCTAACTCATGTGCTTTTTACTCAAAATCTTTTAAAAAAAATTGGTAGGCCACTGGATGAATTTTGTTAGTTTTCTTCTCTGTCAGTCATTAAGATGGTGGCCAGTTGAGTGGCATTTGTACCTGGAATAATAACTTTTTGCAATGACATTGGAGTCATTGGAGTGGAATGAATTCGCTGGTAATGTATATCACAGAACTTGATGAAAAATCCTTTTGCAAAAAAACCCCAAAGTTAGAGCTTGCACTTCTCTGGTTTCTAACCTGTTATAAAGTCTGTTTGTAACCCGATTAGTTGCATTTTCAGGGGATTGAAAACAGACCGAAGGTTTAAAAGTTTCTCCATGCGGGTTGATGTTATTTTGCCGAGGTAGTAGGAACATCTCTGGACAAATAAATATTCTGTTTGACTAGTTCTGCGTACCAGCAGGGGTGGGAGCATCAAACAGGGAGATGCAGATCCGGAACACGCCTGGTGCTTACGTTAGCTGAAGAGGTTCTCTGGTTTGGGATTAGGAAGGTGATGGATGTAGGGAACTCCTACAGCCAAGCGGATATCAAAGCTTTGCTTCGTTGCCTCGCTCCCCTCAGGTTACGTACTGCCCTCTTTACTCCGGTATTTGGCAACCCCTTCCCTGAGGTAGCCGCGTTTCCATAGAGCTGCCGAGAACAGCAGCAGATGGCAGCTCAGTCATTTATCCATCCTGCACTATTTACTTCTGTATTTCTTTGGAAACTGAAGTTAATTGACGTTAAGCTGTAACTTCCTACCTCCTGCTCTCTTCCTTTTTTTTTTTTTTTCCTTCTTCTTCTTTGTGGTTTTTGTTTGTTTGTTTGTTTGTTTTGTTGTTTTAAGAAGTGAAAATAGAAACCGTGGTTGGTCGGTTGTTTTTTTTGTTGGGTTTTGGTTGTGGGTTGTTTTTTTTTTTCCCCCTCCTAGTGATGAATATTTCAGATCCGTAATGAGTGGGTTTTGAGAACTGGGTGGAAGATAAGGTACTAAAAGACTAAAAATTACCCTAGACATGGCAGTTTATTCTGTTTCTAGAAACTTCCATGTGAAAATGATGATACGAGTATGCCTAAAATACAAATTAGGGTTGAAGATTTACGTGGGTTTCTTTTTTTTTTTTTTGGGGGGGGGGGAGACGACACCAGTCCAACCCAACTTCCTCCCAATTTGGATCCTTTCTGATCAGTGTGGATTTTTAAAGACTTTTGATGGCTTCTCATGGGAAATAACCATAAACAACAAATTTCCCCCGCAGCAAAAACCCCTCCAGGTGGATTGGGCGCTGCCTGGAGAACTCCACTTGGAGAGTAACCATCAGCCCTTCATTACCCACGCAGCAGGTTACGTCCAGTTAGGTTTCGTATGGTGACCTCCAACAGCATTGACTTTTTGTTTGTTTGTTTTCATGAGGTGGTAGAGGAGACTGTAAGCTTTTTTTGAACTTTGCCATCAGTGCTTTAGTATCAGCTTAGAATCAAATAATCTTAAAAACATCAGTTGACATTCACTCTGGTAAAAGAGAAGATTTTGCTCTTCAGAAAACACTATTTTGAGAAGTGGACCATTCTGTGTGGGCATATTTAATAGGGTATATTTAAATAACTGCTGATGGGCAGGAGGAATAAACTAATTAAATACAGGATGGTGAGCAGATACCACCAACAACTACCAATAAAATATGTAAGGTTAGAGTAGATCCCATTGCCTTACAGCTGAGGGGGGGTCAAAAAAACACAACTCCAAAGCAGAGCTGAAGTTTATGTCGCAAGATCTGTAAACTGCTCAGTGCTGTATATTTCGTTATGAATGTTATGACAGCCATAGTGTGGCGAGCAGGGCTGGGGCAGTGACCGTCCCCCTGTACTCGGCACTGGTGAGGCCCCACCTCGAGGGCTGTGGACAGTTTTGGGCTCCTCACCACAAAAAAAAAGACACTGAGGGGCTGGAGCGTGTCCAGAGAAGGGCAACGGAACTGGTGAGGGCTCTGGAGCACAAGTCTGGTGAGGAGCGGCTGAGGGAGCTGGGGGTGTTCAGCCTGGAGAAAAGGAGGCTGAGGGGAGACCTTCTCGCTCTCCGCAACTCCCTGAAAGGAGGGGGTAGCCGGGGGGGGTCGGTCTCTTCTCTCAAGGAACAGGCGATAGGACAAGAGGAAACAGCCTCAAGTTGTGCCAGGGAAGGTTTAGATTGGATATTAGGAAAAATTTCTTCACTGAGAGGGTTGTCAAGCATTGGCACAGGCTGCCCAGGGCAGTGGTGGAGTCCCCATCCCTGGAGGTATTTAAAAGACGGGTAGACGTGGTGCTGAGGGCCATGGGTTAGTGGTGGACTTGGCAGTGCTGGGTTAATGGCTGGACTTGATGATCTTAAAGGTCCCTTCCAACCTAAATGATTCTGTGATTCTATGATTTTGTGGAGGATGGCTGTATATTTCATTGTGAATGTTACAAACGGTGTGAATTCCACCACTGGTTTATGTGAATATTGAATATTTTATTTGTTTTCATCATCTTCCTTCAAATCCTGGGTTGGAAGAGAGAAAGGACACAATCCTTGACTGACTGCCCGTAAGGCGGTAAATGGGAGAGGAGGAGAGTGGTCCCATAGCATTACAACTTCTGTGTGCCTCCTGGAAATTCAGCTTCTTTCTCCTCTTGGATCTGATATGAAAAGGACTGTGAAGGCGAGAAGGGTATTGCCCATAAATTGCCTTGCTTTAATTCCTGTTCCAATTCCGTGCAGCACATGTAAGTGAAAATCTTGGAAATATGTTTGCTAAATCATGTGGTAAATGGTCTTGTTGACGACTGCAGAGTTGCTCTGGGGATGGAGTTGTTAAGCACTTATTATAGGAATCCAACAGGGCAAATTAAGAGAAACCTGTGTGTGTGCTTGTTATTTTAGGACTTTTATGCTCGTCTTCTGAGAGACCTCATGTAGGACCTCCTGACCTAAAAAGACTCGCTGTCTTTTAGTCAGAGGTTAACTCCTGGAATCTCAGTTACTGACCTATCAACAATGAAAATAATCACCTCCAAGGGAGGGTTCAGTGTTATTATTCTTTAATGCTAAATAGCTGAATATTGCTGTTAATAATACATATAAAGTAGCTTTTTAGCATTCCGCTTAGTTGTATGTGGGGCGCTCGCTCATAACTGAGTCTATTTATACTTGTAAATTAGGGGGGATATTTTATGTTTCATTGTAAGTAACTGCCGAGCGCGTTTCTCATTTGTTTGTAAGACTATTGCAAGTGTTCCCTTAATCCGTGAGTGTTCAGATGCAGTGGGTAGAACTTAAATCTGTAGGTGAGCGTTTCTTGGAAATACTATTCCGAGTACACAAAAACACTGTGCGTGGTAGAATTTGCCGGTATAATAAATTCTATCATAGAAGAACCAATGCGTGGTGCTTTTTGCTGGTTTAAATTGTTATGTTTTAAGACTTAAATGTGCAGTCCTTTTAACACAAGTATTGGTATTTATACTGCTCGCTCGATACTTTTCCAGATGGACGTCTTTAAAGGCTTATCAATTTTTAATGCTAGTATACGAATGTATGCTTTTACATAAAAAGTTCAAATTTCAGTATGTGTGGGACAGGTAGATCATTTTTCTCGCCCTTTTTTTTTTTTTTTTTCCCTAACTTCATTTAACTTTCTCTGAAATGGTATTAGCTGTCTGAAACACTATCATCTAACGGCATTCTTGCCAGGATCGTAAGCGTTCTCAGTACCCTTTGCGAGCAGCCTCACTGACAGACCTTGAGCTCCAGCGTGACTCAGTGAAGGCTTTGGATGGCATGATTATTTTGCCAGTCATCGTTATTTTAACAGTGGAACTCCACTTTGAGGGAAAAAGGGGCCGTCCATCCTTTGTAAGGCTCGTACGTGAGCTTTATCGCTACAGTAATAAAATTCGTTGCTGGCTTGGCAACCACAAAGGATTCCTACCACTGGAAAATGTAACTACACGTACATACGCTGTCACGTGCGTGGTTAGGTTACTTTTAGAATAAGCACGTGAAAATGCCAATATGGCATACTGACAAAGAGGGAATGTGTGTTTTGTTTTAATTTATGGCATGCCGGAAAGTTTGAACAAAATATTCAAAGATGCCTGAAACAACATTCTGGCCTTCCTTGGTTTACCTTTACTCCTCCTTGGGTAAAATTTATAAACTTGGAGGTTTTTTTTTTTACTACTTATATGTATTTACACCTAATATTGTAGGACCCTATGTTGTCTTTAAATAGCATTTTTCCGTTTATGAACCTTACCAGTTTGTTTGTAAGGCTCTGTATCCGATGGTTGCATAGCCAGCGCTCAGATGGCTTCTCTGTAAACTACGTTCCAACGGGATATATTCACTAGTATTCACTTTTTCTTCTCTATTTCATCTCTATATCTTGTTTGTAGTATCAACGAAAGTATCCAAAATCAGTTTTCTCTATGGCTGCAGAATGATTTTTTTCGTGTAGAAGCTGATATCACCGTTACCTCGAAGCAATTCATACTAGTTCATATCGCTCTTGGGAGACTGTAAAACTCTCAGCGTTCAATTGACTTAACAAGATGACGGAGAGCATTATTTCCAATTTGGAAAAAAAAAAAACCACGTAGGCCTTTTAACTCCTGTAATATTACAGCACAGAATCATACAATTTTCTAGGTTGGAAGGGACCTCTAAGGTCATCGAGTCCGACCCTCAGGGTCCCATTGACTGCATTGTCAGCAAGGAGGGGTTTTCATTCAGTGGTATTTTGGAAGATTTCTAAAATTCAGAATTAGTTGGTTTTTTTTTTCCTTCCCATGGTGCCAAGCACCTTCCGTTTGTATTTAAGGCAGAAGGCGCGTTTTGGAGGCGGCGTGCGGCAACACGCAAGGATGCCTGGTGCTAGCAACGCAGAACACTCTCCACTCCCAACAAATCCTGCAAGGAATTTCAGGCTGCTGTTTGCAAAGGCAGCAACAGAAAGGCCGAGTGAATGGGGTGGAGCAGAAACGACTCCCTCTGCTGCGGACGAGGACATAAAAAGTACTTCTCTAATGAAGATTGTTACTGAACCCATTGCTGTTGCTATTTCACATTGAGCTTCTGTTAGGCTAATTTTTTTATTTTTTTTTTTTAAATAAAGGCAGTTGAACCCATGCGTCGAATGTACATTGGATGCTAAAGCAAATACAAGTCAATGGCTGGACGTCTTAATGAAGAAAATGGTTGTGGCGGTCTGTGGTGAAATTACTTAATTTCATCAAGAGGAATGTCTGTTACACTTTTTGCAAATAATTATTTGCAAATAATTCATAGCACATTAATCTCTCTAGGAGACACCCATCTCCTTAACATATTCTAAGAGCTACAGGTACCTAAAGAGAAACAACACAATTAATTTTGCCTGTATTTATCTCTACCATTTTGTTGTCTGACCGTTTCCCACTTCGATAGAAGCTGATTTGGCCAGAACCTGACAGCCTCATACATGGATCTTCTACTAAGCTTTTTAAAGAATTCCTGAGATCCTAATAAGTAATCAAAAAAGAGGGACCTTTTAGTCCTGCAGGGTATTTCAGAATATCACGTAACGAATCACTGCAAGCTATTTTGTACAGGTGATGAAACTTTGGATGAAATACCCTATGATGCTGCAGAGTATTTTAAAGAATTATTTCGATCTCTTGAATGTGCTAAAATATCACATGCAGATTTGCTCCGGCTAATTGGGATTTCACACTTGTGCCATCGTAAAGAGAACTTCCGTGCAAACTAAGTTGTGGGCAGGGGAGGGACAATCAGACTACAGTACAATATGAACTACATGAGAATCAACTTTTCCTAAAATGCATAACGTAACAAACTTGATCATCTCGCGTGCTGTTAGCAGCCCAGTGGGGTTTACGGTGCTTCCGTAATTTGGATGCTCTGATTTGGAGGCTAATCAAATTCGTGGGCGACACTGAATGTCTTATGCTCTGAGGTTGCGTAAAGACCATTTGAAATAATGGGATTGACATTGACCTTTTAAGTTTCCATTTTTAAAAATGTATTTGAAAATATTTTAAAAATAAGCCTCAGTAGAATTATTGGAGGTTTCAGGAAAAAAATCTACTCTTGTGTCTTAGACCAGAGGTAATTGTTCAGTTCGGCTCTGTGTAATAGATAAAATAAATTTACGTTTTATTATTCCCTGACCTCCACTTACCGGTGTAAACCAAGGGGTTAAAAAACTTCTCTTTCAACTTGGGAACAGCAGCTGCCTTGAAATTCAGCCAAAGAAGTTGGCGTTTAGGCAGCAAATAAATGTTTATGGAAAAACTTAAAATCAGGATGGCACAGTATATCCCATGATTTTTTTTTTTTTTTTTTTTTGTGTTTCAGGAAGGGGGTGCCAATGTAGGTGTGTTGAGACTATTGAAAATAGCAAGAAATATTTGCCTTTTGTTGTTGTTGTGGTTTTTTTTGTTTTGTTTTTAACTATAACTCACATTTGTGAGGTTGGTCTCTTGTTGCGGTTTAAGCAACGGTAAGGCAGGGCCGCGCTGTTCTTTGGTGTCGTTGCTGGTGCTTATATAAAACCATGCAAGGCTGGTTCAGAAAGTTGCTTAAAGCAAATATTAACCTTAAGCTTTTCTTAGTTCCTCCGGCATTGTCACCGCTTTCTGAAACAGCGCACCTTGCAATCATCAAAATGTCAACGCAAAGGAGGGACTCTGGACAGGGCGGCAGGGGAGGGCAGCAGCAGCAGTGACTTGGATTGGTTTAAATTGTTAGGAAATTTCCTTAACTTCGTTAGGCTCTGGCGTGCGTGGGATTCTCATCAGTGGGCGGCTGAAAGGATGCTGTGATGGGTCAGGTAATCTGGTGTCTTCTGCGTGTTGATTCTGTTTGATACCGGGCTGTGGAACATGTACAAATGTTGGTCTGAAAACGCCGTGGGAAGCGGAACCCGCAGGTGGTGATGTGCAAAACTTTCACCTGGCATAGGCCTAATAACGGTGTTAATATTTGACTTCATTATTAAAGGGAGCATCCTTGGCAAAGGAATAGCTACTGGGTAGGCAAAGGAATAGCTACTGGGTAGGCAAACTGATTTTTCGCATCCGAACTCAGACACCGTTAATCATGTCTTAGGTGGTTTTGAAGACATTTATGAGTCTGATCGACGGGTCGTCATACAAAGGGAGCTCAAAGTGGTGATGGGAGTACTATTTCCCCAAAGACTGGGGGAATACTATGGGGGAAGGAGGAATCTGTGCAATCTGGTTTTAAGGGAGATGAGAAATTCCCCGATGGAAAGAAAAAGCTACGTTAAGAGGAGTTTGGATATGCAGAACAATTTTGAGCAGTTTGCTCTCGCTGGTGAGGAAACTGAGGGAAATAAATGCACCTTTACATCATCTTGTTTTAACATTAGCTGAAGTTAAAAACCGAATTTTGGGATCGCTGTGTGTTTCGGTGCCATCGTTTTCGCTCATTTCCTGGAGGGTACGACCTGTTAATCTGGAATGCCTGCAAGTTGTAGAGCCCTGAGAAGGGCTGCACGCATGGTGAAGAGGATTTCAGGAGGTCGGGCTCTCACGAGGAGGCTTAACCAGCTCCACTGCGATGCCTAATTTATGGGAAGGATGAGGACGTTTGCCAGGGTGGCCGTGGAGAAGGGACTGTGCCAAAGCCACTTCAAAAGAGCCTTAAGCTCCTGGGACCTGCAGTCCTTTTTTTATTAACTCTGTCAAAAGAGTACATCTCCATTAGTTTACTTGAAGATATTCCAACTGATTTATTTGGAACAGAAATCACCTTTTCAGGATAATATAGCGATATATGTATATATATTTTTTTTTTTTTGGGAAACTCATTATTCAGATCCTGAATGTGTATTTTGCAGTTGTAACAGCTCTCATTAAGGGCTTCTCCGGTGTACGGTAAGGTAAATCAGGGAATAATTTCAGTAGTAAGGGTATTCTTCAGGTCATCTAGTCCTGCCTCTTGCTGGAAGCAGGGCTGCCTTCAAAGGGGAGTCCGGTGCCTCGGGGTCTTGTTAAGTCAAGCTCAGAAAATCCCCGGGGATGGAGATTTCACAGCCTCTCTTGGCAGGCAGGTCCAGTGCTCAGCCACCCCCCTGAGGAAGCTGCAGGAAGGAGTTTGCAGTGTATTTTGCGGATTTTTAGATCCTGGTTCTGATTTGGGTGTCCCGTTTTTTAACTTCTGGGTAAGATGCAGATTAATTTAACATACCGAGCCTAATTGGTTTGATCTGGAGCTTTTAACTGATGCCCTCTAAGAGCACTCAGGTAATAGACCTTCGTTGCTTTTAAATCCGTGTTAGGATTTCACTCGTTGGTGTCTGTTTTGATATTTTTGAGCCACCATGGAGTGTTTTGTAACTCCTGAAATGTTCTCTTACCTTATAACATTGTTTACGTACATTTATTTTCTGTTTCTCAAATGTATAATAGGAGTCCTCCTCCAGTGCTAATGCTGAGATGGGGAGCTTGCACCTGTCTCTGTAGAGAGTACCGTTATTTCCAGCTGGAAAATATTGGTATTGCTGGAAAAAATATCTCAGCTTTGGAAAAAATAGTGGTGTGGTGTGTGCATCAAGTTACATAGCTTGAGAATGGCAATATTCCCAAGAGAATAAAGGATCTGAAAGTAGTAGATGACCTAATTAAAACATGAAATTGCTGTTACGTGGGTTCTTGGAGAGTAAATCAAAAGGGGAAGGTGTAGGGTTTTTCTCGTGTAACCCTCTAGCTAATCAAGGGCTTATAAGAAATTAAATAGGTGGTTGAAGATACAGATTTCCATAAGGTTTTATCACTTTTTATGTCTGTGGAAATTGTATTTTTTCTGTTCAGTATGGGCCCTACTCTCTGAAGAAAGGGATGCAACCGCGGTGTTGGTGAAGTGCAAGGAGCTGAAGCTGTCGCTGTTGTAAATGATACTTTCAGGAATGAGAAGTTAGTTTACCCGATACCTCATAGCAAGTGTCTTTGAAAGTCGAAGGTGCTGTCTGTGTGAATTACGATGAAAACATTGCAAGAGGAGGTGTTTATGTAGTCTGTCTTGTACCCCTTTTCCAAAATATATCATTGGGTACGTATTCTGGGAACGCGTTTTTTCTTTTCAAGCAAAACCAGTCTGTTCGATACAGATGTGGCACTCGTGTTCCCTGAGTTCAGGGAACTCACAACTGGTGGGTTATGCCGGTCATTCCAAACATGTGCCTGAAAAACCCACCCATGGACCGTGTCCGGGAAGTTTTCACCACTTGACTGAGAAACTGTTATTAAAAAAAAAAAATTAAGAAATATTCTAACATACAGAAATTTCATACTGCGAATAAAACCAAGCTGTCGTCTTTACTACAACTGATTTTATAGCTTTTGAGAGAAAATTTTGATGTCTTTTTCTAGAGACCCTTTTTTTTTTTTTTTAAGATCCCTTAATACCTGTTTGTACTAGAATCAGAAATTCTTCAAGTCTGCTTGGAAAGGTGATATTTCTCTAGAATATAAACCTAGAAGTTGGAATGCGTTCTGATTTAGTGGAGTATTACAGCTCTTCTCTTCACCTAAGGTTAACTTGGTAGGTCACTGGATCATCATTGCAAGGGACTAAAGCAAATAACAGCGCTGCACCTGGTACGCTTCTGTTTTCCTGTCAGTCTCTGATCCCGTTAAAAGCCACTTGAAATCAAAGCGCTTGAAGTGAATTGCCAAGCGTGGACCCTGCCTTGGAAAATGGGAGCGCAGCCCCTGTTCTGAGTTTCAGTAAGAATCTCTTGTCAAGAGACAAGGGTTAAGACCCTATTTGTACGTATGGAGTTAGGTAGGAATTAAGCATTTGGACTTTTGAGGATCCCTAGAGATACCTTTCTAATACCTGAAGGGCCCTAAGTGTTTTTAATAATCCAGCTCCTAGTCCCCTATTGATTTTTATTTTTTTTGTCATGGAAGGGAGTATATATATCTGCTCTTTAGGACTGAATATTGTACAAGAAATAATGAAAACGTTAGCAAAATGCATTTTAAAGATTGCTAGAGAACTTGTTGCACTGACTTAGCGTCCTGGTGGATCTGTTGTCTAATTCCACTGTTATGGTCCCCGGTGACCTCGGCTGACGTACTCGACCGTAACGCTTCAGCGTTTCTATTTAGCGTGTCTGTTTAGCGCATCCCACAAGGCCAATAGACCCTTGTGGGAAGGAGCTCTACCGCACCGCGTATTGCACAGACGAAGACGACAGCCCTTGCCTTAGGAATACGTAGTGTTGAGATAAATCTGGCACATGAAGGCCTCCAACCAGCTGTGTGAATACAGGAGGTGGACGGTGTATTACCAAAACCAGTTGAAGATTTTAACATCTAGCTGTATGAAAAGCTTTTTCCTCTAGTTAGTCAAAGTACACCATTACCTAAACGTCTACTAAATACGTCATTGAATCTGAAGTGCTGAATACCAACATTTTTTCCGGACAATATAGTATTATTTGTATCTTTAAAGATATGCATTAGAAATGCAAGCAAACCCTCAATTTATGCACAATTTCAGTCTCACAATCCGATGTTTCCTGAAAATACTAATAGGTGCGCTGATCTTGCATCCGAGTCTCTTCTTTTTCATATTCGTCTTCCTTATTTACTCATCTAAAACTAGGGAAGACACTTTATTGTTGTGTTGCAGAGTCATTTGTTATGGGTTGTTAAAACGCGGCACAGTCATTTATTATAGAGTTAAAATCTTGTCTGGCCATTTGTTATGGAGAGTTAAAATGTTGACTGCCATAGCAAGAAATTGAACTCTACTTGGATTATTAACTTTTCCCCCCCCTAATTGATATCTCAAGTGAGAGAGCTGTCATTTAAAAGTAGTGGGCTGCTCTAACAATATCTGACTGTCGTGAACTCATAGCCATAATAGAATTACAAAGATATATAATGGATAACATCAGAAATTTGGGTGGGGAATTAATAGCTATAATTTACTTTCCGTTACGCTGCCTTTTCTTTGTTAGAAAATAGCACTTTGATATTTATTGCAAATACACTTTGCCAAGTGGCAATTAAGTTATGTTTTGGGCATAAAGAGACATACATTTATTGGAGAGTCACTGGGCAGCGTGGGAGAAGGTGGGCTTTTAGCTACCTTTAGTCCATCTTCTTGCTGCCTGCTTTTCTGCTGTGGGGCTGGTGGCTCTTTTTGGTGCTGGGGCTTCCCCCCCCCCAGGTCCAGCCCCACACCCTGTGCCCCGCTTCCCTTCTTCTTGCTTGGGTACCCCTGTTTCCTGGCCTTCAAAATACGCCCTGGTTTAGCAGGGCTACAAACCGGTCCCTGGATGTTACGGCTTGAGGAGCCCACAACAATTTATTGCCATTGAGACAATTATTCTCTCGCCCAACGACCCCTCCCCGCCCAGGAAGGGGAATTGGGAAAAGACAAGGAAACCCAAGGGTTGAAATATAAACAGATGTAATAGAATAAGACTAAATAATCCACATTAATAATACTGAAGAACCAGTATTGATCCCGATACCGATATAAAACATACAAGGATCATACCCAGCCCATTCCATCAGCAGAAGCCGTGCACTCCCCGCAGGGAGGGCCAACGTGGGACACTGCGAGGGCTGCAGCTGCGGGAGGACGGGAAGGGCTCAGGGCTCCAGCACCGGAGCAAGGAGTTCTCAGGATGGCAGCCATCAAGGGAGAGAGGGAGAACTCCTCAGCCGACTTTCTGATTTATATTGAACGTGCCGTTCATGGTATGAAATAACCCTGTTGGCAGCTTGGGTCAAGTGCCCGGGTCTCGCTCCTCCTCATCCCCGCACCTGGCAAGGCTCAAACACACTGAGACCTCGGCTCCCACACACCGGAGCTGGCTATGAAATAAATATTTTCACAAATTCAGACACTAGAGCCTTCTAAAAGTGCAGTTTTCCTAAGCATGAGAAGAGACCTTACTGCAAAGTAAAATTACTGAAATTAATCCTGTGTCGCTCACACCAGGACGCTGGAGCACCCAGTGCTCCAGTACCAGATCAAAATGCCCATACGCTGCAAGTTCTGGCTCGGTGTTAATTCGCTCTTCTGGTTTGTATCGTTCTGAATTTTTTTCTCGATTCACTTTCTATAAGCAGATTTTACGTTGAACCACGTCACCTATCCGTGCCATTCTGACTCGGCGCAGAACTGGGTGTCGCCTTGCTTAAACGTGCACCCCGAAGGCTCTTCGGCGGGTTTGGCAGGTGTAGGAGTCGTGTGTCAGGGCTCAGTCCTCCGGGTTGAATTAATACCGTTAGGTGATGGAGCAGTGCTCACCTCTGCTGCCTTGTTAACCCAGGAAACGCTTTTAGAGAGCCGACAGTTCTATCGTGTCAATCATCGACGGGGTCGGGCTATTAGTCCAGAGGGAAAATTGTCAAGCAAATGTTTTTCTGCATTCTCTTTAAAACCGTCAGTAAAGGCTACGAACCGAATCAAACTTTTTGGTTAGATCCTGTGGAGCCGGTGTTAGACATTCTGAAGCAGTCAGATGTTATGAATCCTGAAAAGAAATACTTAGATAGACTAAAAGAGAGAGATTGTAAAGAACTACACGAAATCTTTTTCTGTAGAGTGTAGAATTGGTGACAGCAAACTGCTCAGTGATTTTGCTGCACGTTAACCACATGGTTAATATAAGAAAGTGAAACTCTTTCTGGTTGAACAGAATTTTCAACTCTATTTCGTAATGTAGAGAAACCTAAAAACTAAATGAAATGTTCTTTAATTCTTGCACCGATTTTCTAATGTTACTTTGGGTTGACCTAAATCGTCTCCATCGGATGTCTCTCATGGGCATTTCCTCCTCCTCGTGCATTATTTCAAGGGTGCAGGATGCACGTTGCTGTAATGTTTCGGAGAAGGATCTCGGTTTTAAAATTTCAGAGAGAGAAATTCAGAAAGTAGTTCAGAAAATTCCTTTTTTTCCTGACTGTTTTCTCTCCTTGTGCTTGTGTCCAACTGAAAAATATTGCACAATTGTATATGGAAGTTCTGGTAAGCTTCTGTGGAGCACTTCATTCCTTTTTTCATGTCATATTCTATATGGCCTAATTACAGAATTTATTCAGGAAAAAGGAAGTGCCTTTTAGTTTTGGAGGCTTCCTTTAATTTTTCGCCATCAATGATGTAAAGATAGTGGCATTAATGACCAAGTTGGCTAGACTTAAAGGGTGCATCCTTGGAAACAAAACCTCTTCCAGACTGAAAACCAATTTAATATCACTATCGCATTTCTGTTATTCATGTACCTCATTTTATGACAGTGGTAATTGCTACATTTTAAAGTTATATATATATATATATATATGCAATATATATATATTAAAAAAAATTATATATATATGTGCAATATTCATTTTTATATATATATGCAATATATATATATTGCATATATATATATATAAAAATGAATTTAATTTTGAAGTTAGATGCACAAAGTTTAGGAAGTTAAGAAAATGAGAGGTTGATGCTTGCAGATGCAGTTTTACTTCTGATACCGTAGAATGTATGTACAGGAAAATAGTCATGGACTCTGTAGTAAATCTGTGATTCTAGAATTGAACGTTGCATCATAATGCATAAAACAAAAAGACGACTTTTCATTTTATGTATTAGTATTTAGTTTTAGGTGGGAAATCTCACTTGCTATCCCTACGCACTTCATTCCGTAATTTCTAAGAGATTAATTTTGCAGCGTGGATGGTGTGGTTTTTAAGTGCAATTCTGGAACTCTTCTTCATCATCGCAACAGTGTCTGCCTCATGAACTGCAGAACTATTTAACAAACAGCTGGAGAAGATCACAGAATCATAGAATCATTCAGGTTGGAAAAGACCCTGGGGATCATTGAGTCCGACCGTCATTACATGAGGTTCAGGAGATGGGTGTGTTTGAGAGAGCTGGGTGAGTTTGCTTCTTATTTCAGGAGTTTGAATGACTTCTCTTCCTTAAAAGGTTCCCAAATGGGACCGGCGGCACCATCTGCCAGACTGAGTGGCTATTCCTCAAATAAAATCAGCAGTACCGCAGGGATTCAGGTGTTCACCTGAAAAAGCAACATGGTGTCATGGGAGTTGGTTTTCATTAGCGTGGACCCCACACTTGTGTTCCTAGAGCAGAATCTCCCTCCTGTCCCTTTAGCCATGTTTTTACAGTATTAGTTGCTTTGGGCCCCTGGACCGCGCTTTTAGGGTATACTGATAACGTTCTTGGGATATGTCAGAAGGTTACCGGCCAAGACATGGAAGAAAATGGAAGGTTCTGACAGGTTATAACTGAGTTGGTGCCGAAATGGCCGAGCTGAAGAAAGAAAAGGGACTTCTGGAGCTTGAGAGATGCGTTCGTGCAGAGTTTCGAAGTCCATCTACGCCCAGTGGATCTGTTAGATCTTAAAAAACAAGTCACCGTTTCAATTTACAGTGGCACCAGGCAGGCCCCCAAAACCCCAGGTGTTCCCATGGTGCGCTTTCAGCCCGGTTTCGTTGCGGCAGGAGTAGATTCTAGCCCTGAAGCCAGTGGAGAACCACCTGTGTGCCTCACCAACGGGGGGGTCACCTGCGCCTGAAACGGCGGCTTGGTCTCACACCGTTACCTTTGTCTTGGGTATGTAGCTGGGGGGTGGTGGGGGCGTAAAGGCTCTACTTAAGCAGAATCTTCCCTGATTTTTCCCTGTAAATTAAAAATATGTAATAAGGTGTCCAAAAATACGGCATAGGTGTCCAAGCTCTAGATCTGGACCCTTGCTTACGCTTGGTCTGATGGTGCAATAACTCTGGCGAGTTCTGTGAGCTGGTGAAAACAGCAAATGTCATCTTGTGTGACCTGCACTTTTCAGTTTATTGAAAAACGACCAGGAATAAGATCATGTTGTTTAAGATGTTTAAAAATATTTTAGTAATACATCTCACTAGAAAAATGTTACCGTTTTCCCTCCTTAGAGTTGCTTATTAATGTGTTTGCTATCTAATGGATAGTTTTGGTTGTAAATCTTTTTTTTTTTTTTTTTTTAAAAAGTTATTCCTCTGACTTACACATTTTAGAATACGGCTGTTTCTACTGTGCCTTTAAAGAGGAGAATTTTGTAATTCTCATCTTTAATTAAAAAGTTAAAATTTATTCTTAATTTTTAAATGAAATAAATACATAAATACATAAAATTTAATTTAAAAAAAAACAAACTACAAATCTGAGAAATATGTAACTTTTCTAGGGCTCTTTCGTATACAAGTGTCTTTAACGGCAAGTATCAAAACTAAATAGAATGTGGTCCAGAAAAAAAAACCCCAATCTCAGAAATGAGAACTCTCTTCTCTCTTGGTGGCATCTAAGTCTGTCTGAACAAGAGCCGTGACTGTCTCGTAGCCCTTGTCGTTGAACTGTTGAGGTCCTTGACCACCTGGATCACTTCTTGCCCCTTCTCTTGGTGTGATTTCTGCTGGGATCAGACAGAGTACTGCCACGCCGAGCCTTTTCCCAACGCAGGAGGAGCGCCCAGGAGACAGACTTATCTTAGATTGACGACTCGATTGATGGTAAGCAGCGCAGAAGGTTCAAGCCCCGTGCTAGCATGAAATCATCTGACAGATAGAAATATTTGCTTATAAATTGAAAGAGTAGGTAATAATAGTGGTTTTTTTATGATTACATTACATGATATTTTGTGATTACACAGACTAATAGCTAGCAGATGGCAGAGTATACACTCTACTTGTTTACCAAGATGATGGATGGCAGTGATTGAAAAACATTTTTTTCCTTGTTACATTACTGTGGAAGCTCGGAGTGGACAGGCAATTTACAAAGCGAGTCAACGATAATTCGTATCTGCCCTAGATTTTGGGCGGTATCAGTTATTCTGTTTCTTATTTTATTGGAGTTTTTGCTTCTTTCAATTATATTTACCGGGGGGGTGGTGGTGGTGGTGTGTTAAAATCTACTTGGAAAACCAGACCTTTAAAAAGGGCGCATGTGTGCCTGACAGCCTACATAGACAAATAACATCTATTTGTACGAAGAATAAATGGTGGGAGGGGTTTTTTTTTTTTTCCCCACTGTTCTATTTCAATGTTTATCATATTACTTGGGCATTTTGACAAAAAGAGGTATGCTCTGTCTTTTGTTTAGGCACCTCAGCACAAATCTACATTGTTATATTGCATGCTACCAAGATAGTTAAGGCTATCCAGTCACAATAATGATCGCAGTGGTTTTCATCCCTTTTATTTAATTGGTATTGACTTACTCAAATTATCCATGAGCGTGTTTTATACATATTGGCTGCTCAAGCGTTGTTTTGCCGTGTTTTTGTTTTTTTTTTTTTTCTTAAATACTTGAGGCTTGAGAATACTCCGTAACTATGAATCAGGTCAGTCCACGAGTGGTAGACCTAAAAACTGGATTTCTTCTAGGCTCACTCCCTGTGTATTTTAGTTTCCAGTGTCAGGTGCCCTCCTCCCTGCCACCTCCCCAACATCTGCCATTCCAGTCGGCCTGTCTCAATGGTTTTGGGCCGGATTAGGAACAGCATCCTTGTGGTTTTGACGGACAGTACCTGAATTCTGATTAGCTAATAGATTGCCATCTCTGCAGGGAAAAGGGGACAAAGCTATGGGCGCTCTTCTCTCAAGAGTCACTGCGTTGGGGCTCGTTTTTTCTGTAAAGGCTCTAACTTCTGTAAAACTCATATGTGAGACATCTAGCATTTTGCCAAATTTGATAGAACTTGGACAACATGGTTCAAATGTTATGATTTTGTGTTTAGTCTTCTCATAATAACATTAGTTTCCTGGAAAAATCAGGCTAAAACAATCAGATGGCACCAGGGTGTCTTTTCTCCTTAAAGAACCCAATAAGACCATGGATTATTTTTTTTTCTTCCCCCAGTAAAAGGGGAAGGGAAGTCATTGCAATAATGACAGTGACAGGACAGCATAAAACATAACTTGAGATATTATTTCTAGATAGGAGGACTCTTGTCTTTCAGGCAGAGGATGCTCCATAATGTATATATCTGATTTCTGTTTGAAATACGGAGTCTGTTTAAAACTGTCCCTTAAATTCCCCTCATGAATTTACATACACGATAAGACTTGAATGGACATTAGTGTTAGGAAGTTCAGTTTTACGTCAATCAGAGGTAGATCCACTGAGTCCCTGTAATTCCACCCTCTTACAACTCCCTTCTCTCAAAGGGTTTTCATCACGGCAGACTGCTAGTGGCCTTCCAGCGGGTAGAAGACTACGGTATTGTCTCACCTTTTGCAATGTGAAAAGAGGAAAATATATTTGGATAGTTGCTGGCAGCTTTAGTGAGCTTGTTTTCCATAGTCCCTATTCCCAAGGTGTCCTTTTTTCCCGGCCATTAATTAATGTATGTTTTATTTCCTCCATCCTCTGCTTTTCACCACGGAGTTGGGTGGCAAATATATATGTATATAGTTGCCAACAATTACCATCTTGTTCAGCTTCCCTACCTTCGATTAATCTTTATTTAGCATTCTTTATAAGACCCAAGCTTCAGACCAGTATGATAATATGATGTTTTCC
This sequence comes from Sterna hirundo, assembly GCA_009819605.1. Lineage (NCBI taxonomy): Eukaryota > Metazoa > Chordata > Aves > Charadriiformes > Laridae > Sterna > Sterna hirundo. Next base: position 5,072,856 of record CM020441.1, read on the forward strand.
AGCTTGTATGTGTAAAGATGAAAGGGCTTTGGTAGCGATGCCTAGCTTTGGTTCTAAAGAGGAGAACGGGAAATAAGCAGTAGCAATCTAGCTGCCAAGAGCCAAAATTCTCCAAAACGTCATCATTTCTATATGGGAATCTGAATTCTGTAGCTGAAGTGTCACTGGTGGGTGGTTGAGATTGGCAGTATGGGAAAGAGATGAGGAGAAAGAGCAAGGCTTGGCTGGCCTCCTTGAGTTTTCCCGGTGCCCTTGTCAGGGGAAGGCGAGTACTGCAGCAGAAAGTGACTGTTGCATCAGAAATAGTTTTCGGGTCTGGATGGGTTTGTACTTCACTGTGTAGTGTTTGCTGGATTCAGATTATGAAGCCAGGTTGTAAGATGAAAGGGTCCTCCTCAGTTGAGGAGGACCAGGTCAGAGACCACTTGGCCAAGCTGGACATTCACAAGTCCATGGGCCCTGACGGGATGCACCCGCGAGTGCTGAGAGAGCTGGCAGATGTTATCGCTAGACCGCTCTCCATTGTCTTTGAAAGGTCATGGGGAACAGGAGAGGTGCCTGAGGACTGGAGGAAGGCTAACATCACTCCAATCTTCAAAAAAGGCAGGAAGGAGGACCCGGGGAACTACAGACCGGTTAGTCTCACCTCTGTCCCTGGGAAGGTGATGGAGCGACTCATTCTGGATGTCGTCTCCAAACACATAAAGGAACAGGAAGTTATTGGAAGCAGTCAGCATGGATTTACCAAGGGTAAATCATGCCTGACCAATCTGATAGCTTTCTATGACGTTATAACGGGTTGGCTGGATGAGGGGAGAGCTGTAGATGTCATCTACCTTGACTTCAGCAAGGCTTTTGACACTGTCTCCCATAACATCCTCATTAGGAAGCTGAGGGAGTATGGGTTAGATGAGGTGACAGCAAGGTGGATTGAGAGCTGGCTGAGTGACAGAACTCAGAGGGTTGTGATCAGCGGCACAGAGTCTAGTTGGAGGCCTGTGACCAGTGGTGTCCCCCAGGAGTCAATACTCGGTCCAATTTTGTTCAATATATTCATTAATGACCTAGATGAGGGGACAGAGTGTATCCTCAGCAAGTTTGCTGATGATACCAAACTGGGAGGGGTGGCCGACACTCCAGAGGGCCGTGCTGCCATCCAGCGTGACCTGGACAGGCTGGAGAGCTGGGCAGAGAAGAACCTAATGAGGTTCAACAACGGCAAGTGCAAGGTCCTGCACCTGGGGAGGAAGAATGCAAAGCACCAGTATAGGTTAGGGGTGGACCTGCTGGGAAGCAGCTCTGAGGAGAAGGACCTGGGGGTCCTAGTAGACAGCAAATTATCCATGAGCCAGCAGTGTGCCCTTGTTGCCAAGAAGGCCAATGGGATCCTGGGCTGCATAGGGAAGAGTGTGGCCAGTAGGTCGAGGGAGGTCATTCTCCCCCTCTACTCGGCACTGGTGAGGCCACAACTGGAATACTGTGTCCAGTTTTGGGCTCCCCAGTTCAAGAGGGACAGGGAACTGCTGGAGCGAGTCCAGCGAAGGGCAACTAAGATGATTGTGGGATTGGAGCATCTCCCTTATGAGGAAAGGCTGAAAGAGCTGGGACTCTTTAGCCTGGAGAAGAGAAGGTTGAGGGGGGACCTGATTAATGTTTACAAGTATCTAAAGGGTGGGTTTAAGGAGGATGGAGCCAGGCTCTTTTCAATGGTTCCCAGTGACAGGACGAGGGGCAATGGGCACAAGTTAGAACATAGGAAGTTCCGTTCAAACAGACGGAAAAACTTCTTTACGGTGAGGGTGACAGAGCACTGGAACAGGCTGCCCAGGGAGGGTGTGGAGTCCCCTTCCCTGGAGATTTTCAAGACCCGCCTGGATGCAGTCCTGAGGGATGTGCTCTGGGCAATCCTGCTTTAGCAGGGGAGTTGGACTAGGTGATCTCTAGAGGTCCCTTCCAACTCTGAAGATTCCGTGATTCCGTGAATGGTTCCATGCGCCGTAGGCATCCCTGCTGTACTGCAGCCCCCACGGGAGTCCCGGTGGGCGGGTGCGGAGACAGGGAATGGACCCGGGTTAAAAGCGACTTCGTGAAAAATGAGTGTTTAACTCAGGGAAACCACAAACTTCGGGACAGGACAAGGAGCAGGGGTGCACAGACCTGGGTAGATGCGGTAGAACACAGGGTTACTGCTTTCAGGGCTACTCTGGGCTTATACCTGCGTAAAGTTTCATAAAAGTGTATCTTAATCCTGTTATAGAAATCCATATGCAGACTTCTGGATTAGGAGGTGACAGCGATTGACGAGCATGTGCTGTTAGTGTGCAAATCCCAGAGTTTTGTCAGGATTATAGATGATAAACCAGGCAACAGGTCTTAGTTAAAGAATATATAAAACATACAAGTGACTTCCGTTGTCTTTGCCAGATTTTTATTAGCTTTTTGCGTTTGTAGCGTTCGATCTTAATTACGCATGTAGTCTGTGGGCTGCTCAATCTCCTTTGTAAAATTATACGGCAAAATTTTCAATGGAGGCCTTTTTAGAGTATGTGCTTGTAATATGTCCCTTACTGCTGCAAAGCTGCATGGTCCTGATTTTTAAAACTATTCAAAGTCAGTCCTTTGTTAAAGCCGCTTTTTTGTATGTGACTTTTTGTTGGTTTAATAGTTCTCCTTTTGAAAGGGAAAAGGACTTTGCATTTTCTGCATGTATCTAAATTATGCCTTCATGGTTTCATTATATGTTCACTTCTATTTTTACCCTGTTTACATGGCTCATAGAAGTCACTTTGAAACCCTTCTAACGATGTAATGCTTCCATTAACCGCCATCAGTATTCGCAAGCAGGAGATTGATTCGCGTTGGGTAGCAAATACTGAGATTGTTCCTCAGAAATGTCTCAAGGAATGTGTCGCAGCGTTTTTGCCAATGAACCTGGTGTGTAAGATGGTACGAGTATCGATCAAATTTCGAAATTCAACCTCTGCATTTTGAGAATGTAGCGAAAGTTAACCACAGATTGTCATAACTAATTTGCTGTGTGTTTAGTCAGTGAAGTGTGAAGGTATTTAAGAGGTCTATGGAAACTTTTTATTTCACGTTTCAGAACTTTTAACTCTTGTTTTCCCAGAACCATCTCCTTCCAGGTACATCTTTCTTCTAGCAGCTTTATGGGCCGAGGGAAGTTCTTGGGGACTGTGGACAGAAATGCTGTTGTCTGTCCAAGGCAAAAGCTGAACATGAGGAGGAACTTCTTTCCTGTGAGGGTGGCAGAGCCCGGGCACAGGCTGCCCAGAGAGGTGGTGGAGTCTCCGTCTCTGGAGACATTCCAAACCCACCTGGAGGCGTTCCTGTGCCACCTGCTCTGGGTGACCCTGCTCTGGCAGGACTGGGTGATCTCCAGAGGTCCCTTCCAACCCCCGCCATTTCGTGACTCTCCGATTCTACCGTACACGCTTACTCCCAGTTTCGCAAGCATTAGCTGAAGTACCCGCAGTGCCACTCATTTGTATGCCGCTCGTGTCTGCGTCTCCATGGAAGGTGGTTCAAGTGTATCTCGATATTAGAACAAACGGTTTCAGGTTTTCTGACAAGAATTGACCGCCATTCAGGTTTTAGCAATAGATTTTACCTCTGTGTGGGAAACAAAATGGGTTTGAGTAATGATTTTTGTCTCTTAACCTTTTACTAACTGGCATAAGTAAAATTTGTGCTGGTGTTTGGGGATTTTAGTTTTGCCTTTGGTTTCTAGAGAAGACAACCTATCTTATTACTGCCCTTGCGTCAACGAGCACGCTTTTAGCTTCTAACCAAAACCAGAGCTGAAGGTATATAAAATGGTGCGCTGGTCCAGCAGTATTTTCACACAACCCTGCAGCAGGCTCTTCTGGATGATCCAGGATGCTCGCCGTTCAAATTCGCAAATCACTGCCTCGTGAGGACAGCCACAGCAATTGAAAGGGTTGGGGGCAAGAATTGCTTTTTTTAAAAAAGAAAACAAAACAAACCCCACAATTTTCTTAAAAGCAATTTAAAAAAAAAAAAAAAAAGGCTTTTTTTTCTTTTAAAGCAATTAAAAAAAAAAAGGCAAAAGCTTGTTGTCTCTCTTTAGCAATTACAAAAAAAATAATAATTATTTACTGCCTGGCGTATGACAATGTCGAAGCGCCCAATTCAATCTAAAAGAAATAATTTACAAATAGTTCTGTTTTCTGACTTTTGGAATAGAAGTTATCCATTTTATTCCGTTCCTTAGTCAAAAAGCCCCAAGTTCAATACCGATGTTAAGAGAAGGCTGTGAGATTGTATGTACAAAGGGACGTGGAAAACAAAAAAAATATAAGAGAAAAGTAGCTCATATCTCCAGGAGATATATTTTTAGTTACAAAAAGACTTTGTTCTTTTGTATGTTGTGCCTTTTCAGTCACTTTTCAAAATTAGGCTCTGGTATTTGCAGTGGATTTTAGTGGAATTTGCATATTGCACGCAGGAGACAAAGTATACCTTGTGTGTGTGTGTGTGTATTAATTTATTACAAAAAAAAAAAAATCACTTAAAAGTAAAGTATTAGAATTTTTACAAATAAGACCCAGCCCTATACTTTAAAAAACAAACGTGAGAAACAAAACTAGAGCAGTTTCCACTGCTCTAGACATAGAAGAGTGTCTAGAAAGAATAAAGGGGGGTGAAAGATTTATCGTTCTTTCCCTCTGTCCGTGTCACCGTGGTGTCCGGTCCCCCCCTCCCTTGCGAAATGACACTGATTGATTTGTTTATGTGCTTTGGTTAGGAAGGTGGGCTCGATGCTGCTCCTGTTCTGGATGCTAGCGTTTGTGAGACACGAGACAGGCGTCTTGCTCAAGGTCGCAAAAGGCAAATTCTGTTTCAGGAGTCTGACGCCAAAATTCTTTCCGTCCGTCTGCTTAGATTCCCTCTTTGCCCTGGGAAAAGCTGGTTTGAAAAATCAAGTAGTATCCATTTGTGCTATTTGTAGGTGAGAAAAAAATAATTATATTGAAAAATAGGACATTGATGTGAACGACCATCCAATATGTAAAACATCCACTGACATACACTCTGTATGTCCAGCCTTACAGGCAAGATCGCACTTCTTCCATTTACTTCAAAAAATAACTTTTTAAAAACCCCTCTCTTTCCCCCGCCCACCTATATAAAATGAGTGACTGCGTTAGTTCAGATCGGGTACGCTGTCTTGGGGAAGCTAGAGGGAGAACTGGAAACGCATCCACTGTATCTCTTGTGTAAATTAGGGTTTTGATCGTTTCGATAGGAGATAATTGCTTAAACATGACAGTTAATTTGTGTTTTGTGTTCCAATGTAAAACCTTCAGAGAAAGCGCGTTACAGTGTGTACAGCTGACTGTACCATTTTCTTGAATTTATACCAGAGGCATTTTTATCTCAGCTTGAAGTACAGTACTTATTTTTGCAGTATGCTAATACAGCAATCTGGGCAAGGAATAGAATTTTGGTTTAATCTTATTTTAGAAGTGGTTGGCAGTGACCATGTCTTTGATATAAAATGTTACGAAATTGGGCAAATGTAATATTTAATGCCTGACCTGCAGCGTATCGGGTCAGAATATCTTAGCCAAAATCAGTGTTCCCAGGCAATGAAAGACACAATAAAATCTATTTTCTGTCAATAGCCTATAGACAGAGTTGGTTGACAGTTCTCACTTCTAACGCTTCTTTATCTGATGTATTAATTTGATATACTATATGGATGATGAGAAACAAATATATTTTTACTTCATAATAGCAATCTGTCCTCAGATAATAAACAGGCATTAGCTTTCAATGAAATAGTAAAGGAGCGAATAATAGTATTTACAGTTCTGGCTGTAAAAGAAGAAGTCCTGTTAGTCTGTCGGAATCAGTTCTCGGGTTTTGGTGTTTGACATACAATTCAATTATTTAATTTCAGCTTATCGTCATTCTGTGTTGTTACACCCCAGTCTTAAACTGTGCTGGTGCTCAGAGCGGTTTGAATAAACTCAGGATGCCCATGGAGAAGTGCTGGTGCTCTGGGGAACCGTCACCGGGCCAGGGGATGCGGTGAGGGTCAGCAGTTCGCCAGATGGCCTGCCGCACTGCTCTGCTATCAGACAGCACCACGTTTAGATTTAAAAATGACTTCTAAAATAGTGCCTTGACCATCTTTCAGCGCCTTTTTGCAAGAGCGCGGTGTTTGTTGTTAATTCATATTTGAAAAGATGCTTTTAAGGCTCAGTGTGCTTTATCATTATTCATAACAACAGAAATCTCGGATGAATGTGGTCACTTCACAGCAACATTTGCAGCTAGACGCTAACACCGCTTTTTCATTATGAGAAACACAGCCTTAATGATTCTGGAGAAACCATGTCAAACGAAGCACTTGCTGCAGTATCCACTTCAGACCCAAAGTAATTGCATAGAGTGGAGTAAGTCTAAGGAGAAGTGTTGGGCTGGAGAAAGTGCTGATCGTTTATGCCCGTTGTTTGATGGTCATCAATTTGGATTTCTGACTTGCACCATCGTCGCTAATGTGGCCAGTGAGTGTGATGGGACAGGCTGCTCCCCAGAACCCGGCTTGGCTTCACACAATCACAGGGTCGCAGGGGTTGGAAGGGACCTCTGGAGATCACCCAGTCCAACCCCCTGCCAGAGCAGGGTCACCCAGAGCAGGTTGGACAGGAACGTGTCCAGGTGGGTTTGGAGTATCCCCGGAGAAGGAGACACTACCACCTCTCTGGGCAGCCTCTTCCAGTGCTCTGCCACCCTCAAAGGAAAGTTTTTCCTCATGTTGAGATGGAATTTCCTGTGTTCCAGCTTGTGCCTGTTGCCCCTTGTCCTGTCGCTGGGCCCCACTGAAAAGAGCCTGGTCCCATCGTCCTGACACCCACCCTTTAGATATTGATAAGCATTGATGAGATCCCCTCTCAGTCTTCTCTTCTCCAGGCTGAACAGCCCCAAGTGTCTCGGCCTTTCCTCATCAGAGAGATGCTCCAGTCCCTTATCATCTTTGTAGCCTCCACTGGACTCTCTCCAGTAATTCCATCTTTCTTGAACTGGGGAGCCCAGGACTGGACCCAGTGCTCCAGCTGTGGCGTCACCAGGGCAGAGTAGAGGGGGAGGGTAACATCCCTGGACCCTGTTGGCCATGCTCTTTTTAATGCCCCCCAGGAGACCATTGGCCTTCTTGGCCCCAAGGGCACATTGCTGCCTCGTGGGCAACTTGTTGTCCACCAGGACTCCCAGGTCCCTCTCTGCAGAGTGGGTGCACGTCATGGTGGGGGCAGCCTGGCGGCTTCTGCCCCTTCCCCTGCCCGCGGCTTGTCGGCAGGGACACCCCGACCAGCAGCGTCACCTCGGCATCTGGAGAACAAGAATGACTTACCCTTACTGTGCTTATCTTACAATCGCCCTACTTGTGAATAAAAGTCTTGGTAATGGGTATAATAGTATTTTATAATATCATAAAAAGTAAGTTTAATCTTAATTTATTTGATTGCTGCTATGGCAGAGATCCTGAAGCACTACCTCTGCTTCTTTTCCTGAATAAATTTATTCTCCGGTAGTTGTAGGTTTTGGTTACTGGCCTGAAAGCTCTGCGCAAATGTCAGAGTGGTGCTGTATATTAAAATTTATCATTATTCCTCTTGGTACCATAGCATGATCTATCTGAAGTAAAAGATTTTTAAAGGCACACATACATCTTCCTGAGAGACAGATTTTTGCAAATCTGTCTCCATTTACTCTCATTAGTGTTAAATCAGTACAATTGATAACAAATGTCAGACTGTAATGTTTCTGGTGAAGCAGACCATCTGCCTGTTCCGTAATACGAACATTTCTGCTTACGATCAGTATACTGCAACAACTGTCCCTGAAATGCCAGGTAGTAAAGTCTGTTATTTGAGGTCTGTGAATACATTATGTATGTTGGATCAATAATTAATTCCATGCTTTCTGGCAAATGTAGTTATTAACGGAGATTTCTTTCCGTGGATTGCTCACCTCCCTTGAAAATGCCATCCTACTCTTCGCCTCTCTTTTATTTCCTTGTGATTGTTTGTTTCTTACCGATGTATTTACTTTTCAGGCTAGTTAGGCTCTCTTTGATCAACTGAAATTTGTGAAGGCTGCCAGTCTACCAACGAGAGGAATGTTGTGATACTGGAACAGAATCGCGTTGCCATCAACTTACCAGTTTGTTTTGATGGAAAGTTTTTAATTAAAAACAAACATTAAGCAAACGAAAAGACTACAAATATCTGTGAAATCCCTCAATTAAAGCTTTGAGGGCTGCAGTATAATGTGCTGTTCTCCTGCGGGGAGCAATGGGAAGTGAAAGACGAGCTGTATTTCAGAAGCCTTGCTCTACGGAAGTGCTGTTACGCAGGTCCGTTGTCCAGAAAACAGGCTGTGCCCACCTGGACGGGTCATTTAATGAGTAGTAGGACTTAATCACTGGTGGAGATAAAGAGAAGAGGGGAGAGCGATGCCTCTGCTGTCTCTAGTTTTCCTCAGGCCCTTTTCATGGGAGAGGAGACTCTTCCATGTCTTTGTGGCTGTGGAACGTTTTGACACTGTTGTACAAAACGGGGGTTGGGTTGGGTTTTTTTTTTGTTGAGACCAATATTAGGGGGGTTTTTTTTGAGACCAATATTAGGGTTTTTTTTTTTTTGAGACCAATATTAGGGGGTTTTTTTTGAGACCAATATTAGTATGCCTAAAAGGAAACTGGAGAATTGTTGTACGTTAATAGCAAAGCCGGGTATGTTATGTAGACATTTTCGTCACCAAGAAACACTGTAAATAAGTGAAAAGATGCTAGATGTATTCTTTATTCTGCTTTATGGTACCCTTTTCAAAATGGTTGTTAACACTGTACACTTAGACTAGATAGAGGAGGTTTGCTGAGTTAGTGCTAGCGATACGTGAACTGATCCATGCATTTATTAAATTTCTCACGAGTTGTTATATTTCTCCATCGTGATTTGAGAATGAAAGCTAAGATAATTGAGCTGTTCTTTTGATCACTCAAGACCAGATGACTTGAAATAGTGTTTGACAAAAAGAAATCTTTGTTTTGCTGGAGGGTTGGGTTGTCGTTTTTTTTTTTTTTGTCGCTGTGCTGCTGGTTTTCAAATACTGGCAAAACGACTTGCCCCGCTTGTGGCATATCACATTTTTATTTTTAACAAACTTTCCCCTCTTTGCTGGTTTATTCAGTGTTTTCGGAGCAATATGTTACATTCCCAGCTTTCATGTTTGGCTTGGAAATCTGCACTGTTTAAAACTTGAAAATAAGCAATATTCATTCATGCATTCATTTGTTTATCTACTTACTCCGCGAGGTTTCCGAGCATTGTCTGAGTAGCTACGTGTGTAACTTGTACGTATGTATACAGCGTATGTATTGGAACGTTTATATATTGAATGGTAGGTTTTTCCCTAAGCACTTAGCATGTGTTTGTCTTTACCAGTTGAAACGGGGTTAGAAATCCGTCCCGTAAAATCCGTATTTCTGTAAAGTACCTGCATTTCCAATTTATCCACTGAGTCTTGGGCTGACAAAGCAGCAGAGATGTCTTCTGTGTACTAAACATTAACAATTTATGGATGCTTCCAATCATCAAGATTTTTAAGCAGAGGAGTTTTGTCAGTGAGAAAAATCAATTGAAGGAAAATTTTGCTTGAGATTACTCTCGTTCTTCCTGCCGTGATGCTGAGCAGAAGGTCTGGGAACCGGTATACAGAGTTACAATCCTACAATAAAATCAAGGTCTGCAAGTCCTGCCAAGCTTCGTAGTGAGTAAATATTCAGCAGAATCTGTCATTTGATGTTGAAGAATGTAAAAGGCAGCAGACATGCAAAACCGCAGCAGGTTTTAAAGCTGTTGAGCTGCTTCAATAGAAATAAAATGGTTTAAATCACAACGATATATCATATGCATATCCTGATAGAACACTTAAATGTAATCATATTAGGGTGTTACGTTTTTATGTGCTCTGTAACGGCGTGCATATGATGCATCATTGTGATGTAAAACATTTTAATCTTCATTTATTCTTTTATCTTCCTAGTCCTCTTTCTTACTCCCATTTTCCTGATCTCAGTAATAAAAAGGCAGCTTCTGATACTCCGTTTTCTTATTTGTTTGGAAGGCGATGCTTTGGCAAAAGGATGCAGGAGTTTTCGGATTTATGGGCCTGCTTGTTAAGGCGGCCTCTGCTTAATTAATGTAAAAACTGCGAGACTGGAGAGGACTCTCCCAACTCTCCCATTTTCACCTCCAGCCCATGTGAAGGACACACCAAATATGCATCTGCCATAAATAGGTGTGATGGGAGTTCTGTGAAGCTTAGAACCTAGATCTGTTCTCCCGGCTGCGGAGTTAAGCATCCGCCAGTGTTTAACCAATATTGAGATAGTAAAAAAAATAAAGAAATGTTAAAAAATTTGCTGTTAGTTAGGGCTTCTTTCTTAACAAAATAGATAGTGTTATCCTACTGTTTTAAGTAGGTTTGAGCAAGTTGACGATATCATTCTATTTTCTCATTAACCATTCTATACTATTATTATACCAATTATGCCATATATTATATCATTATACACTTATTAAGCATTTATATTGTGTTTCCTATGATGATAATTTGGCTTCTTCAAGTAACAGGCCTATTCTCTTAAAGCCTTACTTTGAGAGAAGCAAGGGGATAATCTAGAAACTCTTCGGGTTCCGAGAGAAGAAAGTTTGGCACAGACTGAGTTGCCAGTTAGTCAGACGCTTATAGAGTCTTCAATTTTTGGTTTATTCGTGAAATGTACAGCACCAATTATAGCTGATATGTGCTGACAAGTGATATTTTTTCACTTTACAATTCTATCTAGTTAGATAATTTAAATAAATGGGTAAATGTACCCAATACCTGGAGTGAGCTTGCCTACCTGCTGCTTTGCTTTGATTGTTCGGTTAATAAAAGTTTTAAATGTCATATCTCTAAGAGGCCTGACATAAAATCCTCCGGCTAAGGAACATTTTTATCACGAATTTTTTGGTAGCGAAAAGAGAAGATACTCAGGCCTTGCTCGTAGTCTTTTTCCAAAATCCTTGTTAAGAAATGATATTTGAGAGTGACCTGACGGGATAACGATGAGTGCCCCGAGGAGCTCGGTGCAGTCTCTGGGCGTAGGTTTTATTTCTTTCATTTTCTCCTCCTTATGTAACCACTACGTTTCTACAAATCTCTCTTCCGACTGCCTGCCCTGTCCTTTTATTGTGGACGTTTTTCTACACATCTCTAAAAAAAAAAAAAAAAAGGAAACCACCACAAACCAAAAAAAAACCCCAACAACAAAAGAAGAGGTGTGTATTTGTTCACTTCTTATGTGACAAGACCCTTGCTCTCTCGAGTCCCTCTCTCAAGGGTCACTTCTTGGCCATCTGCTCCTTCCCACATACCATGGCTAACCGATGCTGCTAAGTGACAGTTATGTGCTTGTGATTCTCAGCTGTACATTTTGCTCGACACCTTTAATGACTCTTCCCTGTTCTCTTTGCCTGCTTGTGTTGACTTTTCCCTCTAAATACTTCGCATGGATGTGTTTCTCCTGGGGACAAATCAACTGTTCCGCCTCTGTAGTTGCTATTTCGACTTTCCGTGAATAACCCCGCTGTCACGTTTGATCCTGAACTCCTCAACTGATACCTTTACCTCTACCTGCAAATCTCATTTGCTACTTATAACATTGGCATTTTTTTAGCACCTTGTGGTCTGAACTTCCTCTCTTGACAGTTTCGCTTCTCTCTGTTCTTTCTTCGTCTCTGTGTTTGCTGCGTGTGAAAGAAGCATTTGTACTTTTTGTGAGTGTCCTGTAACTCGGCCGGCTTCCAATTAATTTCAGGGATCAATACGAAACCATTCTCTCTTACTCAAAATCTAAATACGCCGTCTCATATCTTTTGCTTTCAGTGTTTTCCTTTTGTTTTAGCACAGATCTTAGTTGCGCAGGTCGAGGAGCGCATTTTACCAGGAGCTCGTGTGTCATATATACTGCTTCAAGATAACTTTTAGCCCGTTTTCTTCCGGCTACTATACCGTGTTACTTGAGTGCATAATTTTCTTAAAACTTTAAAATTATGTTGTTTGGGGTTGTTTTCTTTTCATTGTTTAGGTTTCAAAGTGTGAGTACGCATGCTGTGATTCCCACGTGATATTGTTGGATACGGTCCTTCAGTTTTTAGAGAACGACGAAAACCAAACTCCCTCTGCTGTGGTTGCTATTTAGGGTATTTCTGCATCACCAAGTCCAACGCTGAGGTCCTTGGCTTGTTGACTGGTTTAGGCTAGGTCTTGTACAGAAGACCGGCAGTTCTAGAGGTCAGTCTAGCGATTCACGTTACTTACTCCTTCTGCATTCCTCTGTATAAGGCTTGGATCCACTTTGGGCAGGATGCAAACGTCCTTTATCATCCTTTTCCATATAAGCACTTCCGAAGGTTGTTGAGGTTGTGCTGGAACAGCCGTGTTAGACTTGCGCGTGTGCCGCTGGCTGGACAGCCTGGGAAGAGTGCTCTGATGGTTAGTGCTGTGACTACTCATAGTTAAGGCTGCAGCTGATTTTGGTTTGACTTCAAATCAATGTTTCCCTCGCCTGCTTTCACCCCTGAAGTTTCTTTGCTCAAAATGATCTGTGAATTACTGTTACAGATATCTTCCAGGCCCAAGATAAAAACTGAATATTTTGTAATCCACTTTCATTTCTTCCAGTATCAAAGGCAACTATTCAAGATCTAGTCTACAAACTCCTCATGACTGCTTTCTGTACTGATTCCTATCCCTTTCAGTGTCTTCTTTAATTTAAAATTCATTCCCAGCTTGCCTTTGCATTCAAAGAGTCAGTCTGCTTGACCAAGAGGTTCTCCGTTCTTATGTATTTACATGGGACTACTGGGAGCTAGAACTAGCGCTGCTTGTGAAAACAAGACCGTGCCTCTGTGCAGAGCAGTGGAAGCTGGAAGCTTTCACCACGAGCACCAGGCGGTCGGACAAGCAAGGTGCAAGAGGTGAGCCCCTGGCCCAGGTTGCCCAGAGAAGCTGTGGCTGCCCCATCCCTGGAGGGGTTCAAGGCCAGGTTGGACGGGGCTTGGAGCAACCTGGTCTGGTGGGAGATGTCCCTGCCCAGGGCAGGGGGTGGCACCGGATGATGTTAAGATCCCTTCCAACTCTAACCATTCTATGAGACAAAGGAACAACTCCCAAGCCGTGGTGCTAAGTGATACAAGAGGGAATGGGTTCAAGCTGCAGCAGGGTAGGTTTAGGCTGGACATTAGGAAAAAAATCTTCACAGAAAGAGTGGTCAGACACTGGAATAGCCTGCCCAGGGAGGTGGTGGAGTCACCATCCCTGAATGTGTTTAAGAGTCGTTTAGATGTTGTATTGGGGGATGTGGTGTAAGGGAGAGCTTTGTAGAGTGGGGATGATGGTTGGACTCGATGATCCCAAGGGTCTTTTCCAGCCTAAATGATTCTATGATTCTATGATACGCATAGAGCTGAACAGCAGCAACAGCTCTAGCCCCGAACTTGAGTCTTACCTCTGCTGACAGCGTATCACATCTGTAGAGCTGATCTAATGCTCCAGACATGCAGTAGTTCCTACCGTCAGATTCCAGCCAAAGAAAGTGTGGGGTTTTTTTTCTAAATGTCAGGTGTTAAAGCATTTTGGAGTTTTTTTGAATGCAGGCAAATTGTTCATTAGCGTGTTGTTACTGGCTACAGCTGCCGAACTTGAAAAGAGGTGATCAGTTATGCAAAGGTCACAGCGTATTTGGAGGCTTGTGTTTGTTTCAGTCAAAATGTTTTAACTTCAAATGTGAACTAAGGAAAATCAGCTCCTACCAAACTGGTTTTTACACGTTGTGACAAATTCAGTTAGACTTCACTGACTGACCAGAGAGTAGCTCTGAAAGGTATTGCGTTTTGAAGTTAATTCTATCCAAACCTCTACAAAAGGTTAGCAAATTTTCAAATACAAGGGACAAATTTTCCCCAGAAGCCTTTGAGAAACCTTTAGGTCTCCTATTTTGTTTGAAAGTTTAAAATTTCCTTTTTTGTTGAAATATTTTTCTATTTTAATGTTTTGTCTACCATATACAGTATTTTAAAATTTTAAGAGCATGCAGAGTTCTGAAGGGTTTTTTTTTTCCCCAGATGTAATTTAGTATCTCCTTAGTAGCCACGGTGTAGGCAAGTAATTATTAGGACAAGTTATTGTTGGGATTAGTCTTCCAACTTGCAGAACGAATGTTCTCCTTTTAAACAGAAAAGTAATTGAAGTGGCTTTAACGAGAAATTCTGCAAGGCTCTGACAAGAATTCTTTAACATTTAGATATAAAGGCAAGAGTCATAAGACATCCTTAAGATGGGACAGGAGTCAGGGATCAAAAATTTATGGCATGAGTATGAAATTGTGATATTCTGTCAGCGTAGGCATATAGTTATTATTTTCATTAGGCTTACTTATAATAGGGACTTCTAGTAGAACTAAAATTTTAGGTTTAATTTACGACTAAGATTAGATTAGTTTCTTATTGTAATATGGAATATTGATCCATGTATGTTGAATTTACATTTTGGGGTAAGGGGAAAAACTATGCACTTCGTTCTTACTGTTTGTCTAGAATGGGATGTTAGACTTGCGACTGCTGGTCTGGAGGAAGTCGGGAGTGATGAGCTGAACGCCTCCCTTATTCTGGTGTGAAAATTGATTTCTGTTGCGCGGTGACAGCCCTTTATTGTTTCTGAACTAGGTTTTTTTTTTCCCTCTGTTGCTGAGTTTCTGGTTTGCCCTTGTGGAAGCACAGTATATTGCTTCTAGAACTTCTCTTATTTTTCTCACTGAACTTATCAATAATACTCACTAAAATGCCATGAATACTGTTAAAGTTGCTTATTTAATTTCATAAACTCATTAATAATATGCACTGGAGAATAAAATGCATTCAGAGGTTCAATCTGAGTGATTCTTTCACGGCTTTAAAATATGAACAGTAAGGTCTAGCTATTTTATTTTATTTTATTTTATTTAGTGTTGTCATGGTTTTTGTTGGGCTGGCCGCTAAACTAGGTTTCCAGTTGGGCCACTAAACTAGACAGATTTCTAAGCACTGTAGCTTATTTGAACATCTCGGGAATGTCCTTCTATACGTGGCTGTGTCATTTATTTTTTTTGAAGTGGGTTTTTTTGGTTTTTTTTTTTGGTTTATTTGTTTTAAGTTCTGGGTTACACTAAGGAATTTAGGCAAAAGCTAGTTCTGATTTGATATTCACTATTTCAAAGCAGGCGGTGCAGACTTGTGAAAAGGGGATTGCTGTGACGCACTTTTATTCTCGTAACCGTGTCTTTGCAGTACGTCCGATGTGGAGAGTTGTCCTATCGGGTACGAAACTCACGGGTGTGTAACCGCGGTGGCAATTGATGAACTCTTCAGCTACCGGTGTGGAAGGCAATTTGGCAGGCACTGAATTTGTTGAATCCAGGTATGCGTTTCTGACACCAGCGGCAGTCACGAGATGCACTGTGTTGTTCAAAACTCCATACGGTGCCAGCTCTTTTACAGTGTGTGGCTTCATCGTTGAAACCTGGGGAAAGCTTCTGGGAAATTCCAGGCGAGGTGTCATCTCCAGGACATTGATTATAGCAGCAGGGATGATGCAGTATGTCTAGTTTGTATTGTAGTCGGAGCTTTTATGTTCAGGCAACACTGGACGCTGGAGCTTTGTGATGCTGCTGCTGCTGTCACAGACGTGTATCTGCTGGCCCACTTGCAGAGCAATCTGCTGCTGGTGGTGAACAAGCACAAGCAGGGACTAGGCTTTTATCTCCTATGAGGTATGATATTAAGAGTTTGGGTTTAGAGTTGATGTTTCTAGTTTGCTGTCCCTTCTAGAGCCATTCCAAAAGTACTATTTGGCAGAAAATTCAGTTTCAGACTTGGTGCATCCCAGTCAGTTCAGGGTTTAAGGACGCACAGGGCCATTTTCACATATAGAATCATAGAATCATAGAATCGCTGAGGTTGGAAGGGACCTTTAAGATCATCAAGTCCAACCTTTAACCTACCCTGACAAAAGCCACCTCTAAACCATGTCCCTAAGTGCCCCATCTACCCTTTTTTTAAACACCTCCAGGGATGGTGAATCCACCACCTCCCTGGGCAGCCTATTCCAATGTTTAATAACCCTTTCAGTGAAAAAATGTTTCCTAATATCCAATCTAAACCTCCCCTGACATAACTTGAACCCGTTTCCTCTCGTCCTATCACTTGTTACCAGGGAGAAGAGGTCAGCCCCCATCTCTCTACAGCCTCCTTTCTGCGCCAACCCCATTTGATGAGGGACAACAGACACGCTTTGGCCATTAGCAGGAGGGGGCTTTTCCATGGGAAACTAGAAACTTACTGGGAAACAGCACTCTGATCTGTGTCTGCTGGAAGGTCAGCAGGTACATACATAAGGCCATAAGGAAAGTGCCCGCTTCTTGTTGTGAGTGTGCCTGTGTGATTGTACGTGCACAGGAGCAGGAGCTCACTGATGTTTTATACATGTATTCATTTCTGGGGGGGAACAATTAGCTCTCTGTTAAGTAAAAGTGATGTTTTTTCATCTCCAGAGCGGGGCTTTTCTCTGCGGTAAAGAATATCCTTGGTCCATTGTCACTATCCTGCACAAGGATGGTCGGGTTGAGAGACCAGCGAGCTGCAGATTTGGGGGAAGAAGACTTGTCTGTCTCTTTTTCACTCCCTTTCCCCTCTACGTCCCTTTGACCTCTCTCCTGCTTATCACTTGCTTCCATTTCTCATCATGAAATGACGATCAAAAGCCCTGTCTGCCAATACGGCGGGAAACAAACTGCAAAGCCTACGAGAAGGGCAGAGGCAAGCTGACCGAGGTGCTGCCTAGCCACAACCTGCAGACGTGAAGAAGCAAACCCAAGACGGTTCTTTGCTCTCCTCGTTCTTCATTCTTGCTCTTTCCCCGAGGCAGTTGCTCTGACGGTCAAGCTAGCACATCGTACACATCAAGGTAACCCCCTCTTACTGTGGAACTTGGATTTGGTGGTGGATACTCAGCTCCCCTGGCTGCTTGTGTTGCTCATACCTGGTGCCTGGTCCATCCCTTAGGGCACGTTCTCCCTCCTCCTGGCTTGTAGATGGCAGGGTGGCAAGTATCAAGTTTTGGTACTTGCCAGCACTTTGTAAAAATGTAAGCGGTCTTCTCAGCTCTGGGGTAGCCACTGTTGTCCTTCACTTTCTACTACGTGGCCAAGAGATTTTCCCGCAGCGAGCAGCTGTGCGCGTTGCCTGTGTTTCCATCTGCTGGAAGATGCTGTCATGAACGGTATCGCTGTGGAAGTGTCCAGGAGCTGCGCCCTGAACAATGCTCAGGGTTTGGCAGGTGTTACTTGGATGCTCTTAGCTAAAGACACTGCAAGGTTTTTCGTTCGCAAAATTAAAAGCGCTAAATGGCTGTGACGGGGGGCTGAAGGGCTGATATCCACATCTGGGATCTGCAGGTACGCGAGAGGGATAAGCCTTCTCCAGCCTGGACAGGACGGTACTACCAGAGGATGCCAGTAATCCTACTGTTCTTCGTGCCTTCTTGTGCCCAAGATCAACAACTATCAAACACTTTGTGTTGGTATGGAGAAGACGTTTTCAAGATCTAATATCTTCCTGGAAGGCACAGAACTTTAATAAAGAGAAAGGAGCTCGGATGATATTTCCTTTTTCATAGTTATGCTCTTAGTTGTCAGTGAGTGGGTTTTGCTTTTCTTGGCGGTCCCATGCCACCGCACTTGGTGTAAGTCTTCATGCAAGAGACTCACGCAGGCTCTTCAGCAAGCTTCATACAGAATATAAATGTAGGAAATATTTCTAGGGATGTAAACTTATTTAGCAATAAAGGGCAGCAAAACATTTTAATTAAACTAAGGGAGGAATCCGTAAGCTTGGGAAATCTTGTAGGCAGTGTCTTTCACCGAGCCTGTCTATGCATTCTTTGCCTATAAGGCTGCTGTAACGTAAGTATTTTGCTAGATTTTCCATACAAAATAGACATCTCAGAAGAAACGTTGCTTCAGATGCGTGTTCTTCTGAATATTCATGAAATGAAGAAACTAGAACTGACATTTTTCATGCTGGTGAAATTCTACTCGGCTCCTCAAATCTAAGAATGAGTCTTTTCAAAGGGACAGAACACGTATGTATTTCTCTTGAACCGTAGTCTTCTGTTAGTCCGTTTCCATCGCATTTCAGCTTGAAACATATTTGTGCAGAGATAATGAGATAGACCAGGACTCTGTCCTTTGCTTATCTTGTACTGAATTTCTCTGGTAACCTTATAGATTTAGTTTTAAAAGCTCTCTCCAAAGTTCAAGATGCACTTTTCAGAGTATTGTTAAATAGATTAAATCCCAATGCAAATAGATTTTGTTGAATTGTGTTTTTATATATGTGCAATTTCTCTATTAGTAGTAAAAATAATACAATATTGGAAAAAATATTTGCAGCAAGGGTAGATGGGGAGATAGAAGGAACCTGAGCAGAAAGTTAATCTTGCTGCAAACAGATAATTCTCAACACGGTGTTTTCTACCTTAGAAGTAGGAATTACTACAGTGAATTCATCAAAATATCTTAATTAGAGCTATGGTTATGATTGTCTCTTTAAAGCTAGGCATTGATAAGATCCAGCACTTAGGAATTGAATTTTTTTTTTTATTCTTACACCATTCTCAAAATTAAGATTGATTTGATCTGCCAGCATGTGACCTTTACAAATCACAACACTACTTTATCACTTGATCCTTTTTCTGAAGAAAAACTACTTAGATCACACAGCTACCATCTATTATTATCTTGGAATCAATACATTCCTTGTAAAATTCTCTACTTTCTGGAAGTTGCTGTAAATAAAAATGTATAATATGGAAGTGATTTCTTTAGGACAATTGTTGTGAACATAAGATTTGATAAATATACAACACTTGAAACAAAATGCAATTAGATTTGAACAGTCTGATATTATGAAGAAGTTATAAGCAGTAGATTTTATTTTGGAAGTATGGAGATGGAAATATTTTTTCATTGGATACAATAGTTATTTTTATTCTGTATGTCTCACATAATGAGCAGTACACAATTGTCAACCAGCAGCATTGCCTGTTAGATAGAAATGCTTTTCAAGCTAAACAAAATACTTTCTGCATGTGAAAAATCTTCACTTACCTAGGTTTTAAAAATTTTTTTCCAGTTATTTCCTGAGTCTTCATTGCTTTATTTTGACTTCATCCAGCAAAAATAGTGTTTTGTTACTGCTATTAATAGTGTTAGTACAATGTGTTATACCATAGCAACTTACATTTTTGGAGCCTATCTTGCAAATGTCTCCTTTCTCGTGTTCGCTTTCCTTCTGTAAAAAAATTCTTTTAGAAATTTGGAAGGTCCAAGAGAGAGCTTTTACAGGCATTTGAGTATTCTCCACCACATCAATGGAGTATTATATGTAACTTGTATGTGTGTGTATAGATGTACAAACCTTGCCTTTAACGTTTCTTGACAACTGCTGCTATTCTTAAAAATCTGAATTTGATCATTGCAATTCGATGAGCTACCGAGCTACTTCAGAGTCTTAAGAGACCTGCACCTCTTGTCCCTGATGCAGTTGGCTGACAGATGTCTCCAGGGCATTGTTCTCAAACGTCACAAAATCGTTGGGTCAGTGGGCGGGGGAAAAGGAAAAGAAAAGAAAAATCCTTCCACAGGATGAATTCGGACTTTCCCATCTGTTGGTCTCTGTGCTTGTGCTTTTATTGTATTTACATTCTTATGACTTCCTAATATTCTGAAACAGTTTTCAGTTTTGGAGGGGTTAGAAGACAACATCTGTAAAACTGGGGATGAAAAAAGTCCTCTTGCAATCATCTTATCGTTCCTGTTTGTGATCCTTTTTTTTGCAAGGAGTACCAGTCTTGCTGTGTGTAGGGAGAAAGCAGATTTTTTGAAGGTAATACTATAATCTTAGAAGATCTTCTACTTATGAACATTGTAAAATATTTGCTGTTTTGCTGATCACAACATTTTGACTGAAGGAAGAAAAGGGCCATGTAGCCAGTCTTGTCTTTAACTCTGTTCTCAACGAGCTGGTAGAAAACCTTAAAAGTCACATTTTATGCCCGATATGACACACAGCCGCTACCTGTGGCGTTACTCTTTTCAGATTACGATCAAAAATGGGATCAACCAGATCATTTGCCTTGCAGGGAAATTTTGGAGATCGCACGCGTTCTTGTAAACTGAGCAAGCTTTACATGGGAAGTAGTGAGGGATATTGAATTCAGCAGCTCTGTAAAACCCTTATACAAAAGACACCTTCTTAACGAGTCTGTTGGGTTCCACGTCTGTAACGTATACCTGAAATCCTTCTCCTCTTTGCCCGAGTTAGATCCAATGGTTAGGAGTGAAGCCTGAAGAGTACGTGGAGAGGGAAGAGAGGATGCTTGCAGCCCCTTTGCTGTAAGCTTGGCTTTGGGGTTGCAGCAAACCCCGACCCCGCTATGGAGGATGCGGGGGAAACCCTCCGCTTCCTCCAGCAACTGCTGCTGGCTCCTGCTGGGAGAAAAATCAGTGAAGAAGGTGCATAAATCGATATAAAGGCTCCAAGACTGGGAGAGACAGGCTTATCTTGGCACATAAAGGTAAATTTTTATATATTTAAATAGTTTACATTTCCCAAGAGAGTCCTTCAAGCCATAGTTTACATGTTGTATCTTTTATCGAACGTTGTGATTTGTGATTGTTTTCTCTGTTTGAAACACGGGTTTCAAAGCATTACGCACCGGTGGAGCTTCACTGACAAGTATTTTTTACGCTAAATAAGCTTGCTATTATGTGTTCTTTATGTAGTTGTTTGTAATACAACTCCTAAAAAAGGGAAAATTTGTCATAAATCTTAATCTGTGTTGTCTATTAGGTTTGCTCTGTTGCTGTGAAAAACTGTATTTGGAAAACTCTTGAGAGGCACCATAGGACCCTGAACAGCTCGATATGAAAATATTAGGGGCTTTGTATTAAGTGCTTTGGACATTTTCATACAATTCTGTTCAAGAATATTTTTTTTTTATATAGAATGCACAGCTGCATGTGGATTGTAAATGATTATGGGAGGCAATTAAATAGCCATGAAAGAAACAGCTATGGTAATTATAGATAGTTTCCATACAGTATGTTACAAACAATCGGGGTTTTTTTTTTTTTTTCATACTCATCGCGAATTCTGAGATTCTGACTAATCACTCTAAGGTGAGTTGTCACAGCTTATTTAAAATTGGAATACCAGAATGTAAATCACTCAGCACGCAAGACAATTCTTTCACAGCGATAGGCTAACTCATATGCATAAGTGTGTGACCTTGAAAATTGTCTGTGTAATTTTGTTCCAGACAGTAGACTCCTCGCTGTAGTAAGATTAAGCATATATGTGATAGCAGGTTTAGCAGCGTATGGCTGTGTACGTGTTCCAAAAATCCATTTGTTACCTTTTTTTTTTTTTTATTTAATGCCTATTTTCCTCTGAGCCTGGACCATAGTGCCCTCTTCCTCCCTCCTCCCCCCTCCAATAAAAATTAATGAGCAATGTTTTTTACTGCTACGAATAAGCTTTAATGATCTTAGCAAAAAGCGGCAAGCAATTAATTTGTTGAAGTTCTTCCATTTTTCAGCACACAATTCAAAGTGTGAACATACTAGGGAGAGACCATGGGAATCTGACAGATAACTTAAATACAACTATTTATTTAAGACTTCATGTTGACAATGCGTTCACTAAACTCACAAACTTTAAAACAATTAACGATGCAAATCTTTCGTGTAGGTGTCTTCCATCATTCATCACTGTTTTCAAATTATTTCAAAACTTAGGAGTGATGCTTTACTTGGTTTGATTTGTTACTGACAGTTGGGCATATTTCCCAGATGTTTCTTTCAAAAATGCAACACTTGAGATGTAAAAAACCTAAAAAATCTATTAAAATTGGTAGTGTCTCACATTAATACTTCTATTATATGTGCTGGCTGTGTTTTAGAAATATTTAGAATTGAATTAGAAATAGAAATTAGAAATATTTAATTGATTTTTTTTGTTACTACAATTTACATTGGTGCTTGTTGGTATGAGGGATATAACACAATAAATGAATTGCATACGACAGTCATTATACCAACTGGTATTTCTTGTTTACAGCTGAAGATAAATTCTTAGCTCTTCATTTTCGTTTGCCTTCCTTTTTCAATATGGTACGGCGTGAAGATTACTAGTGGTAAGCACGTCCAGCCAAAAAATTCGTGTTCATGCGCACTGGTTATCTGTGTTCATTGCAGCAGCCCAGAAGGACAGGGCTCTGAGCTGGGCAGTAAAACCTGCTGGTAGAAATTTTGTTTAAATTTATTGCATTGAATGAAATGCTTTGTCTGCTTTGCTGCTCAGATTCCTTCCATACTTCACCAGTAGAAGTGGGAGAGACCCAAACTTTGACTCTCTTCCCAACAAGGAAAATCACCAGAAGTTGTACAAAGCACAGTGATATTGGTTGTTACTGGCTTGGGACAAAATATTGGGATAAAGGAGTTAATTACTTCAATTTCTTAGTTAAAAGTCGTGGTCTAAATGGGAGCTACTGTGCCTATCGATCTGTTGAACATCGTCTATATTGAGTTTACCTCATTCTTTATTGTCTTTTGTCTGTAAAAGCTAAATAGCTGCAGCAAGCTGCTGGACCTGTATGCCTCCTGTATGCTGGCCTGTCCTACTCTGCCACGGCCTTTAGGGAGGTATTTTGTCCTGAAGGGGCAGGCTGGCCTGTAAGAATTCAGTGTTTGTTTAGGATGAGAGGAAACGGCCTCAAGTTGTGCCGGGGGAGGAAAAATTTCTTCACCAAAAGGGTTGCCAAGCATCGGAACAGGCTGCCCAGGGAAGTGGTGGAGTTGCCATCCCTGGAGGTATTTAAGAGACGTGTAGACGTGGTGCTGAGGGCCATGGGTTAGTGGTAAATTGGCAGTGTTTGGTTAATGGTTGGAGTCAATGGTCTTAAAGGTCTTTTCCAATCTAAAGGATTCTATAGGTTGTGCGGCTAAGGAGAGCCTGCAGCTGCCTTTTGTGGACTGCAGCTTATATTATTCCCATCTCTAAGTGCAGTGGCCGCTCTGTTAATTGGAAGGAGGGTAGCCTTACAGTCACCTACCTGAAGAGCTCCCGGTGTTCTCCCTCTCTGTCAAATACATAGGCAGCATACCTGCCTGAATTTTTAAAAAATAAAAGTTAATATTCCTTTTCTTAAGCTTGTAAAAATTGATGTAACGTTTTGAATGTGTATATAGTATATGTAAATTCTACCGTAGAAACACATGCTTGAATCGCTCCCTTTACCATACACCTAAGAATATCTTGTTACCCTACAGTTGTGCAAAGGAGCCCAGACATTTATTAGAATTTTTTACTACCTGACATAACCAAGACTTACACATGGTATTAATATAATTTATTTTTTTTTAGAGATACAGAGAGGGTCATACAAAATGACCAAGAACTTCAAATGCACTGATGACTCAGTTTTACGCAGGACATTTGCAATGGGAGGTTGCAGACGTGCAGCATGTGAGAGGTGGGAAGTTTATAACCACTTTTGACTCTTCATGCAGCATGCTTCTGGCAGTCTGTGTAGAACTGAGAGGTTTAGGGAACTTTTAAATTAGAAACAGAGGCTTTGTCCTGTTCTCAGAATGATAAATATCTATTTCTGTTTTTTTCTCTCACGAAAATATTAGACAAAAATTTATAGCAGATGAGTAAGTGCCCACTGTTTTTTGTTGTGTGGTTTGTTGTTTTTTTTTGGTTTTGGTTTGGTTTTGGGTTTTTTTGTTGTGGTGTTTTTTTGTTTGTTTTTTTTTTTTTAATTTTTGTTAAATTGTTCACTATTAGCCATGTTTGGGGAGGTGTGTGGGGAGGTGGTTCTGAGTGAAGGATGCTTGGGAGAAAGGTTACCCTCCTCAGGACAGAGCGCTCGTGTTCTTTCTGCTGAAGCCTGACACAGAGGAGTTCATTGATCTCTATAATGAAGACATTGAAAAGTCCTTTGGGAGACCAAATTTGACATTTTGTGATATATCTAAAGTTATTTGGCAAGAAGGAAGGAAATGGGGAAAAGATGGCAGGTAACAAACCCCTCAACCTGCTAGACCTTATTTAAACACTAGGCATTGGGGAGGGGGGTGGTTTGTTCCCTGCGGAGAGGGGTTTGGGGGTTTGTTTTTTTAATGTTTTTTTTTTTTTTTATTTGAGAGGGGAAGGATCGTAATCTTTCATTCTCCCTTAGGTGGTCATCTTCCTTGACCATCAAGGTGATTTCAGCCAGAGGAAGAAAAGAATGAAATAGATGGGTAGAAATACTTAGATGCTATGCTCTGCTGTATTAACTGGCAGATTTTTTTTTTATTTTTTTTTTAGTATCAAAAAATACTCTAGCTTTCTTCATGGTTAGACACAAACTCATGGTTCAGTTCAGCAGCCTTCAATTGGGTCTGCGTTAGAGTTCAATGAAATTTCAAGTTAAAATTTGGAAAATGAAGCGTTTGCTGTAATACAGATCCTTCACATATGTATTTAAAACAAGCTTTCTTGGCCTAAAAAAAGGTTATAATTTCAGTGAAGGGAGGAGAAGATTCAAGTACACAGCAATTAATCCCTTAAATACTATACTGCCTAAATCTGTCTTGCTCTGCCAGATACCATTTTCAAATAAACCTGCGTATTTTCTGTTGTTGCACAAAAACGCGGGCTCTCTAATTTTATCACTTTATTATTTCAAATAAACCTGTATGCGTATATATTGACAGCCTTACGCTTTTTAATCACAAGATTAAAGAGGAAGCGGCAGTGAATTTACAGTCTTTTCAAAAAGGCCTGAAGGGGAGTATTCTCAAGCGTTAGTCTTTGGAAAACAGGTGATTATACTGCTCATCTTTATTTTTAATAAATGTTTTTCAAGTACCACTGTTTCTGTGCCTCCGTGCCAGATTGCCTGGTTGCAATACGTATGCTGACATCTGTCTATTTTATAATTAAACACAGGCCTACTGTACCTCAAGTATCTGAAAGAACTACACAAACACGGGTGCTGGTACTGTGTGTAGAACCGCTGAAACTTGTCATTCCTTTGTGCTCCTATTATTTTTGTACTCTAAGCTAAACCGACTAACTGCTGCTAAGAAGCTGTCAGGGGATGCATGTCAAACACTAGGTGTATCATGCGATCGGACCAGCGCTGGGATGGAAAAGTCAGTGGTTGGAAGGAGAAAAAAAGTGACCTTTTTCTCTCACCGTTGTCTTTACACTGAAAGGAACAGATGAGATTCTGAATTATTCACGGTGCTGAAAGCTTCTAATCGTTAGCGACGGTGGCAGCAGCAGAGTATAGAGACAGGAGTTTGGGGGTTTTTTTTGTGTGAAAATGCCTGATCTTGAAGCTCATCAAAGGATACATTTCACAAAACTGTCTCTGGGAATTTGGGTGTTTAAGGTCTGCGGGAGAGAGGGCAGATTCTTCCAAAGGATCATGAAATAGAATATTTTCCCCTTACCGTCGTAAGGATCTGTGTTGAAATAAAGGTTAATATTAATCACAGGTCTTACGCAGTAATGGAACAAAGAAGCTCCGTGAAAAAGGGTTTGCTGTTTCAGCAAGTAATCTTTGTGAGTCAATTACAGTGACAGTAAGAAAGCAGATCTTTTAACCCATAATATAATTACTAGATATATAAATTACCTATCCAGCTAAACAAATAAACCAATTTCCATAGTAGTAAAAGGTACTTCAAACAAAGATAGGCAATGAGATTGGTTTGGTTATAACTGAGATGTGGTGGAAGGTAAGGCTTCTCTTGATGTCGTGTAGAGTTTTGCCTACTTAAAATAGTGTGTTTATAGTTTCCTTGAAGTAGTTGGCTGTCAGTGATATGATGTTTAAAGTTCTTTCGTTTCAGTAGGTCAAATTTAATACGATATTTTCCAAAGTTTCTTCTCCTTTTTTCTTTTTTTTTTTTTCTTATTCTGAAAGCTATTGATGCTTATTACGGATATGGAAAGTGAGCACTTGGAGGCAGTGTGCAATAATTATGCTGTGATTTAGCATGCATGTCATTAGTGGCCTATGACGAACGCTCGTTAGTCAGAGGCTATTGCCAAAGTGAGAGCTGGTGTGGCAGCACCCATTATTATCGTTACTCTCTACTCCACGTTCCTGAAGACAAAGGTTTTGCGTACGGAGAGAGTAAGGAAGAAGCAGTAGAAAGTGACAGGAGAGCTAATGATCTGTAGCTCTCAGGACCCTCAGTTTTTTTTAAATCTTCCAAAGCTTTTACAGTCCTCTGTTTGCTTTTAAAAGCTATTCCTTGTGGCTGGGAAGATGCGCTATATTGATACGCTCCAAATCTTCTTAAGATAAAAGGGCACATGCCATAGATAAAGAACTAAGAATTTCCTAGTAGTCCGGTTAATGTTTTAGCAGTCTGATAGCCCACAGTAATGTAGAAAAGCCTCTTCAGTAAGACATTTAAAACTGTTAAACAAAAACTTCCGAGTGCCTACCCCTCTTTGGTGTTCCGCTTACCCACAGTGCTCCGCTGGGTTGTGAGGGGGAAACAAAATGGCGGGCGCGGGTGTGGAGGGGTGTTTCCAGGAGGTCCCCAGCATTCCCTGCCCTCCGCCCCAGGCAGCACAGTGTTCACAGTGGGGCTGGCTTCCTTCTTGATCTTGGCCCCACCTGGGGCTGTTTTTATATGTTTTATTGTAGCCTGTGGGGCGTCAGACGTTCCCCACAGTGTTTTCAGGGACAGGCCGTGCTCGATCACCTCAGGTCAAGACAACCCCAGTCGGCTCCCGAGACCTTGCGCTGCCAGGTCAGCGCAAAGCCTCTGGCCTTTCACTAGCGTTGGCAAGAATCGTATTTATTGGGCTACTTCGTATATAGAAATATAATTAGATTAAAGCTTTCTGAAGTCATCAGCATCTGGCTCATATTTCCTGTCAGAGAGAACCATGTCGGTCAACACTACCAAACGCACTCAAACAGGCTGACTGAAGTAATCGCTGCAGGTCAGAAACTTCTTATTTAAACCGGGCTAAAAAAGATTTTTCTTTCTTTTTTTTTTTTTTTTTTTAATGACAAAATGAAGTAGATACAAGTAATAAGCTAATGCTGACTAAGGAGAAAAGGTAGCCTCCTCGTTTTCTGCAAGCCCTATCCATCTCCTCCTTGTTGCTCTCCTGGCTTTGTGTCTCCCCTACGGCCACACCACGGCCCAGCCTCAGCAGGAGAAGCATGGGATGGTCCGTCCTCTCCGTGTTCCTTCAGGCCCGCTGGGTGGTGGAGCGCTGGAGGAGGACTGGTTTGTTCCTCTTAGATGGCTGTTCAAACCCCCAGGGGCATCTGCAAAGGGGAGAGGAGGGAAGGGAATGCTGTTACGGTCGCTGTTTCCCCTCGTTTTAAAAAAAAAAAAAAAAAAAAAAAAAAAAACAAGAAAAGCTGTTCTGTGTGATTTATTTTCTTTTTAAATAAGTTTTACACTGAATTTCTTGTAAGCATCTGCCAAATCCTGTTGGCTTCCTCTTCAGTCAACGGGGAGAACATAGACCCCCTCAAAAGACTCCCAAGTCTTTTTTTTTTTTTTTCCTGTTGTTGCACAAAACCGCAGGCTCTATAATTTTCTCCCTGGGATTCTGGCAAACAGTACTTTTGTGAATCTTGAACTATGTCTAATTTGCCGAAGCCAACCTGCTTCATGATTTCATGGATAAGGCGTTCAGAAATCGGGACTGACAGATTGATTTCTAAGAAAACGGTGTTGTGTCCTACCGCGAGCGCGGTGCACGCCGAACCAGAGGGCTTAAGCTTTCAGGACTGACATCCCAGTGAGGTAAGGTACCACTTCATTAGATTTTAAGTTGTTGCTGTTCCTGAATCACTGTGACACAATCTCTAATTTAACAATTCTGCCGGACGGTCAGCACCCTTTAAACCAGAGTCACGTACCAGCCCGTAGTGTTTTTGTTGTTGTTGCCATGTTGTTGTGAAAGGTAACTAAATGCTTTAAACAGGAGCTGGAAGATTCAGCCTCACAGCAACGCGTTTGACTTGCTGATAGACAGAACTTTTCCTTTCTTGAGGCAGCAGCTCCTGATAAATTTGGCACTTCTGCCAAAAGCTACTAATTTCTCCTTTCGGTACACAGGAACATAGCCCTGTGGGGATAACAGGTAAGAAAATATAGAGCAATACATAGTTAGTAAGACGTCGCTATTATTAGCTGGAGATGCTGGTTTTGTTTCCATAGTAAATTTCATTTTAATTGAGTAAATAGATAAAAGGAATTTGGAGGCAATTACAGTTTTATGGTTTTCTAGCTTCCAAACCAGCGTAGAATTTATCACCACGATGGCATTTTGCACATCTAACTAATTGCTGCGTCACCTAAATTTAAAAATTTTCAGCCATGTCTATTTGGATAGGGGAGATTCCCACTTTTCTTTTTCAGGGGAGAGGGGGAAGAGAGACTATTTAAAAACTGAATTTACGTAGTTCTAAGAACATTCCTGCCTTGCTCCTTCCTCCAGTACTTCGTAGTTATCTTTGTTTGGTCACTTTTACCATAAGGAAACCATTATTGTGAAGAGACGAATTATCAGCATTAAAGTGTTTTGGAATATAAAATTGCTGAAGGGGTAAGGTAGTCAAATTAGTAACTCAAATTTCCCAACCTGGCTTATCTTAAGTTAGCTACGTAGTGGGTTTTGTTATTTTTAGATTCAAAAGAAGATGACTTCTAATAATACTTTCCCCACAATATGTCCTTCATAGGTGTTTTTTATTTTTTTTATATATTTGCATATATGTAACATTTATTTTGTATGTATATGTATTTATATGCACATGTACGCATTGCACTATATTTGTAATGTTCAATTCAGCTTTGTAGGCATTAGGGAAGCAAGATCCGATGGTTCTGTGCCTAGTCAGGCCACAGAGCTATAAAACGTCGCCTCACCTTTCCAATCTCTCTCTCACCTGCTTTGCTCTAGTCTCCATCACTGTTTCAGGCTCTCTGTGCAAGTCTGTCTTTATTACAGCTGTGCTTGGTGTTTTTGAGCTTGTTTAGGTTTGTTTTTTTTTTTTTTTGTTTGCACTACTTGCTGTCTGTGTGTGGGAATTCTTTACTTCTCTCACAAATAAATATTAATATATATTACATATGCTTAAATTCAGGTAAATGGAGATCCTGACTAATGTAAAGGAGTATTAAGATTTCCTTTATCCTTCCTGTTCCCCCGTATGAAAGATAAACTCCCCAAATACTGGTGTATATACTACGTTAAATATTTTCCTTTCTGACACCTGCTTCTCGGAAACCCCAACTAACTTAGACACACACACAAATTGTATCACTAATCCTACCCGACAGCTCCGCGCAGCACAACAAGGCAGTCTGTGCGTGAACTGGAGGTGTGGAGTCGCCCATTCGTTGTTCCCAGCTGAATGAGACCCCCCCAGAAGATGAGTACGTCCGGAGATGACGATAGCCGAGCGGTGTGAACCCCTTCATTCGCCCTGCCGGGTGTGCTCATCCTTTCACCTGGGTGCGTTAAGAGCCTATGATATTCATCAGAGCGGCTCCAGTCTCAGGGCTTATCTACATCAGTGGTTTTAAAAGTGCACTCTTCTGCCAGCATCGCTGCATCTGCGCATTAAATTTTGCTAGCTTAAGCTATGGCTTCTAGTAAATTCAACTATGTTGGCAAAACTATTCAGTGCAGACTGGATCTCTCAGTACCGTGCGTTTTTAAGTGTGCTCCTCGGCTGTGCAAATACAGAGACGAGATTTTGATGCCACCAAGCTCAGGTGCAGGTACCGGGTGTTTTCTCCCTTTTCTGGTGCCTGCATTTCTTCAGTCCTAGCCCACCCATCAGGAGTAGGAGAGAAAGATCAGAATTTTCCTAAAAGTTTAAATGCTTCTGAACGTAGCTAAGCAGTTGAGGGAACTTCTTGGACGTCCTACTATGCCAGGGGGTCCTTCACTTTAGAAAGGACGTGACCCTCTCTACTCCATTGTGTACATCAAGAAACTTTCCAGATCCTGCCTTCATCTTGTGAATGCATCTCGTACCCTCTTTCTGTTCCCACAAAAAAAATACCTCAAGGCACTTCAGGAAAAAGTTAATGCTTGGAAGAGCCTATAACGGTATGGTGTCTATGCCCTTAACTATCGAGTAAGAAAATAACAAATAGTTTTGTATTGGGTATAAGGCCATGGAAATAATGAATTAGTGATAGTTCCACTCTATGTCTTGTATTAAAACGGAATTAGAAATATTTGAAACAGGATGGAAAATTAAACTGCCTGCTCATCCACCCAGGTGTAGTACATATGGACTTGTTTGGGGCATCTTGACTGTCACTGTGGGAAAGATTCTCGTCCTTGTTCTGCTTGTGCTTTCCTTGTCCTGTAAATGCTCCGAAG
Source organism: Sterna hirundo (assembly GCA_009819605.1). NCBI lineage: Eukaryota > Metazoa > Chordata > Aves > Charadriiformes > Laridae > Sterna > Sterna hirundo. The sequence goes on from CM020441.1 coordinate 5,103,491, forward strand.
CCTGCAGTGTTCCTGGCTTTCAGTCTTACACCTGTGCTTGCTAAACTTACTTGGTAAGAAATACAATTACCCATAGCTTAGTTCTGGTCTAACTGAACTGTGGAGCTTCTCTACAAACTCATATGAAATCAAACAGGATTTCCTTGATAATTGTTAAGTATTTTCATTATTCAGTTATAGTTAATTGTCCATGTGTTTCGAGTTTAACTTTCCATTTATTTTATTAAGGGACCTTTTTAAAGGAGAGAAATTGCCCATCCTTTAAAGGTCACCTTGAGATTGGTCGCTGAAGTGAACTGTTGCTTTACTTAGAAGGACTTTTAATCAATGATTGTACTAAGAAATTCTGAGTGTATCTTAAGTGGGGAATTGAAAGGATTTAAAGAAGCAGCTTCCCTCCCCTCCCAAAGCATAATGCGAAGCTGCTCAACACTTACTGTAGAAGCTTGTGCTTTGCTTTTTTTTTTTTTTTTTTCTTTCTTTTCCTTTTGCAAAATTGGGATCTTCAGGCAACGAAGCATTCTGTACAAGTCGAGACTGGTCTCTCTCAGAGACGTGAGCGCAGTGGACCGGGTGCCGGCATTGGGCTCTGCCGGCAGCAGCCCGGCTGCAACCCTGGGGTAGAAATTGGGCGTGTGGAAGCGCAGCTGGGTGCCTCACCTACAGGTAACACACACCAGCGACAGAGGAGGTCAGTTCGAGGTAGTTCCTTGGGTACTTCCCCAGCTTTGCATTTATTAAAGGTTAATTGTTTGTTCTTTAACTAAACAGAGAGGATTTTGGCTGGTAGCCAGCTAGGGCCACGCCAGAGCGGGCTGTGTGGACACTCTCAGAGAGAAACATGGTCCTTTGAAGAAAATTGCTAAGTGCTGTGGGAAATCTGGTGTCTCACAGTATTAGCCAAAGGGACTTATTTTAAAATGCATTATTCTTTTGTTTGCCCTAATCAAAGTCTTAGTTCTGTTGAAATTGGAGACAAAACCTGGGAGGTAGGAGCGGAATGGGGTGATTACAGGAGAAAGAGTTTTTGTACGACCTTTAAGGTAAGGCTAAAAAATGCGATGCTCTGAAAGGGGTGGTTTGAAAGAGAGGTGGAACAGGGATTACGGCGAGGAAGTGAATCCAGCAGGGCAAACAACCTCCAGCCTTTCCTGTCTGCTGATGTTGGCTAGTGCCGAAGAAGAGACAGTTAGAGGTTGTGACAAGAGGATACAGCTTGTGCAGAGAGAGAAGCAGGAAACTGGGGAGCATATAGGGAGACATGACAGCTGATACAGTCCGAATAGATGGGATAGTTAAATACACAAGTAGGGATTGCTAATGTAAACTTAATCAAGTTACACAGTGCTTTACTGCAGGTTGTGTAGGCATTAGCTAATAAATTTTCACTCCACGGTGTTAGGAGTGGTAAATGAATGTTGTGACAGGATGAGTATACAGCACTCCCCGTGTTTCTGGGGGGGATTTGTCGTCACTTTGGGGACTTTTCTTGCTTGTGTCTGTGTGGTTTTGATTCGTTGCTGTTTTGAGAAGGAAAGTCAGGGCAGGGGGGCAAGGGGATAAGTTTGAACAAAACAGCGTTCCTGAGCATTAAAAAAATTGGCAGCATGCCTTAAACATCTTACTAGTCACTCTCTACTGAGGTGAGTCACTAATAATTCTCCAGGTTTCCAGGCTCCAACAGTATCCTAATTATAGCGTGACTGGGACTGAAAAATCCAGCTACCCGTCGGATCATTGTGAAAAGAAAAACCTTTTTGTGAATGTCCTCTGTTTATGTGGCATTTCAGCTTTGACTATGAGGAGCTGTACATGGAAACAGAGGCTGATGGTGCGTGTGTATCCTGTGTCATGCGATCACAGCAGTAGCTTCAGCTCCTACCCTTTGCTTCTTCATCTCGCTCCTGCGTGTCCCCACTGACATCCTCATTGCAGTTTCCTCAGGTCCTCCTTTCGTTTCCAGACACCTTCACAGTGATATTTTCAGCTCAGTCCTGCGACTGCATGCCCAGCTCTTGCATGTCACATGTAATATACCTCCTTTCCCTTATAGTGACTTGAGAAATGTATTATTTTTGAAACCTCGCTACTGTCAAATTGTTTGAAATTAACTCTGAGTTGTTGAAGGGGGAGTTGAATGATCGACAGCCCGTTCAGATGGTGAAGCTGACACACCGATAGCTTTGTTCTCCAAACAGAAATGCAGAAACCACTGTGCTGTGCTCTCTGCTTGGGGACTCGGGGACTGTTGCACCTCTGCTGACGCTCACGGCTTCTCACATGTTGTTCCTGTGTCAGGTTCCCCACCCCACTTGTTCTAGTTTTAAAATTCCCTAGATTTCTGTGGTTTTGTTCCTGAACGAAAGTGGACTGTGCAGAAGAGCTCTGAGCTGGTGCAGAAGTAAACTTGGGAGGTACGGTGCAAGGAGGAATTATACTTGCATAAATCAAGAGACCTTTGAGATGGGGTGAGTAAGAAGGGAGGGGGAGAAATTCTTGTCAAAAGGATGGTGAAGGGAAGGAGCTGATGGCATAAAGGATGGATTTCAAGTTTAAATGAGTGGAGGAAAGTATTTAGGCCTTTTTAGTTGCTGCTGAATAATGAATTACCCCGTGCTGTCTCTCTCAGAATTTATTACTTTCCTCTGAAGTAAATGAGGCACAAAGTTTCTCCCTTCTGAAGTTTTCTTTGTTCTCTTCCTCCACTCAGTTTTTCCTCTTAGACTTTTCTCTCTCTCTAGGCTTGCTGTATCACTTGTCCCCCGTGTTGCCATACTGGATGCTAATTATTTTTTCTGCCTCCACTTTCTGTCCTGAACTCATTTTGGTGTTCATTTTTTCTTTATACTGCAGCATTTCTGCTCTCCTAACTTCCTCTGCCTCTCCATCTCTTCATCACGTACTCTTACCGTCATTCTCCTTACAGGAGCGCACCACATTATTTCACTCGTTTTGGTCTTCGTGTTCCCTTTCTCACGTAGCTCTCTCAGCCCTTCAGAAAAAAACACATCTTATTCAAATCCCCCAAATTAGAGTCGGACATTTCCTCTCGAGATCAGAGTTCACGAGGTGGAACAAAAATTGTCAGTGTAACCCCGTACTGAGTTCCTCTGAGGAGGCTGTTCTTGTTTATGCAAGAGATAAGCAGAGCAGTTTATCCAGTGTCTTAGCCCTCCCTCCTTGCAAGTTGTGTTTTTCTGCAGGGCCTGCTTGGCAATTTAATAGCCAGCACAGCCCCAGGCCGTATCCCTGCGTAGCCAACTTATGGCTATTTTCAGTTTTCTCTTCGGAAGGTTTTCAGCCTTGCTGCGTGCAGGGCTTCCAGCCAGCAGGAATAGCTGTAGCTCCATCTCAAATGCTGCTGTAGGAGCTTCGTACCCTCACAGGAAAATGCCATCCGGAAAAGTACTCCCTCCACTCCCATCAACACCAGGAGTGCATCATCTCGTTCTGCCCATATGAGGGGAGGCGTGAGGTCTTCTTTCCTTCTCCCCCCTGCCCCAAAGGTTTCAATTTTAAGTAATGGCAGCAAAACTGTTACACAAACATCAACCTCTATGACTAACCAGGACCCCGCAGAACTCTTTATCTTGCTCATTTTCCTGACTCTTATTGCAAGAAACTTTTATAATGAACATAGAATACGTTTATTTGTTGTTTGTTCTGTCTCTAATGAAGCTGAGATTTTTAGATAGACTATGTGAAGTAACTTTTTACTAACATTACATCCTGTAGTGATGGTAGATAATGAGTGCTCTGTTCTCCTGATGCAGAAAAATGCTTGAAGAACAGGCAGTATTTTTTACTGGTCTTCCTTTTCCTTTTTTTTTTTTTCCTCCTTCTTCATTTTTAATTTAATTCTAAAATGTAGGATTAGTTAGTGACTTAAGGAGGCTTTTGTAAAATTTTAGTTTGTGAACTGCTTGTCTGGCAGGCCATCTGTTTCCCACTCCCCCTTAAGAATGCTGACTTTGGATGCATCCTCTCTCGTCTCTGTGCGGGAAGACAGACTTTTAATATTAAGAAGTGAGTTTCCAGATATGATGACCTGAAATATCCATGTATTAAGAGTCATCAGTTTGACTAATGGCACACCATGGCTACAGATCATCCTAAGCACCTCTTCAAAGTGTCATTTTTCCAGCTCAGTTGATTTCTGACATATCTCACTTTATCAGCCATTGAAGTGGAAATTTCATCACTCTTTTATGCCTTTTGAGTTTTTCTTAGTATTTGTTTGTAATAGGTTTTATGGGTGATTAGTTGTGTGAATTGCGAGTATTTTTTGGTGGACAGGAGATTTCCTTAATTTCTGTTTGATTTCTGCATATCACGCTTAGACTTTTTAATCTACTTGTTACATATATCAGGTAAATTTGCTCTGTTCTTTTGCTGTTAAAAAGCATGCAAGTATTATACCTAGTGCAAATCATAACAAATGTAATATTTATATTAATAAAAATTACAGATTAAAAGGAAATTATGGTTAAAATTAACAAATTGCACTTGCATTAATGTATCTATTCAGCAGCACTACTTAGACACTATTTTCAGCAACTGTTGTCAATGCTAAGAATAGGCACTATCTTGACTTTCAGCCCATAAAATCTTCTGCTCTTATTTCAGACAGAAGTTCAAGCCTGCTTCTTCTCCCGAAAGGTTTATGATTCTTTTACTGCCTGTGTCTATGTAGTAGTTTATCATGAAGGAAAATTTGTTCTCGATCTAAGCAAGCATTCAGACGCTCCTTGTATTAAGGGATCAATGTGGAAGGATCAATGATTCTTAATTTGTAATAATAGTAATTAGTAATAAAAATAATAACAGTGATTCAATAATGATAGTAATTCAGTAATAATGATGCAGGCTTTTAAATGCAGCTGGGAGTACTAGTGTTCTTAGGAATGCCTAAATTGTTAGATTTAGGTGTTGGGAGGGAAGGTTGTGGTATGTAATCTTGCAGTTTCTTCCCCAGCTCAGTTCTGCCGGCCTCGGGGAGAAGGGTTCCGCTCTGAGCCGCGTGCTGCTTTCCTTGTTCTTCCTTCTCCCGGTGAGGCTGAGTAGGAGAGGGCTTGTTTGGCTTCCTTAGAACAGTATGTCTTACTCTGTTACTGTTCTTCTGTAACAGAGAAACCTCCAAGTTTTACCCTCTCATTTTTGAAACCTTTTCTATTCCAGCACTGCGTATGTTAAAATAATGACGTGTTATTCTCGGAACTAGTTCCATTTTTGCTTTTGAGATTTCTAAAATGGATATATACATTGAAAGGGAATATAATACACACGACTGTAGATCCATAAATCTGCCCTAGCAGTGACATAATCTTTTCTATACAATTATCTCTCCAATTTGATAGCAAACATATTTTATTTTACTACTTTGCACCTATGTAGCTTTTTAGATATCAAAGAGCATAAAACATTGAGGTGTGTTTAGACTTGTTAATCATTTACCTTGGTGTTTGCTGAACCAGCTTTAATGCTGGAAGAAGGTTCTCCGAGTGAGAGATGGGGAGGGAGCCCTGTGCATGTCAGGCAGGATTGTCGTCCTCTTGCCAAACTGTAGTAACCCTTTGGGGAACTGGGAGATGAAGCTGCTGAATTAAATGCAATAGTTTTCCATAACAGTTTAGAAGGCCTGCAGGCATGCTAAAGGCTGCAAGCCGGGTGTTTTAGATAACGCTTTGTAGCACAACCCTAATGCCTCGTTTACATCTTGGCAATTAAAATATATACTACATTTTATGTCTGTTGTACTTTTCCTATATTGCAGTGGAGGGCTTTAGTGTTGAGGCTTTTTTTTTATTGTAAAAAAGGGCAATTGGTTCTTCTCCTTGTCACTACAGTGACTTTATTTCACGTTGCAATAGGTGATTAAGAGAAACTGCTGAAAGGTTGTCCTGAGGAGTTTTAAATATGGTGTAAAACTTCTACCTCTGCATCAGTCAGCTTTGCCTGTGTCTGCGTCTTCAGTCATTGAAGCTTCCACGGCATCTTTGACACGTGTGTGGCTATGCCTTGTGCTCTGTTTTTGGGTTTGCACTTGGGCTCTCTACAACATTTTGAGTGAAAGAAGGGATTTTGATAATTTACTTGTTCTAATTATTATCTGTACATACCTTATCCGACTTGGTAATTAAATGTTGTGCTAAATGATGTTGGAAGTCTTCAAAGTCACCTGGCACATAAGGGAATGAGCTCTGTGGTCCCAACGAGACCCGGGCATGTACACGAAATGTACCCTAGTCCTCCTGCTTCCTGTGTAAATTAAGTTAAAAGAAATACGTATTAGTTTAAAAGAAATAAGTATTAGTTTAGAAACAGGCTTCTCCTCTTTAGGGTTTTGAACTGTTTTTAAAATCTGGAGTGATGCTGAGAAGGCGCATCAGGTAAGCTATGTACCCAAATGGGCTCGCCATGAGTCTGTAAGAGCTGGCGTGTCGGTCTGGTGATCAGCGCGCTCTCTCCTGTTTAATCCAGCCAGAAGCCCGTGACACTGGGCAGATCACTGAAAAGGTCGCAGGAGATCCCAGTGCTCGGTGACGCAGATGGGGGTCCTTGGGTTTTATACTTAGAAAAGCATTAGAGAGAAACTTGAAGTAGTGGCATACAACAGCGAAAGCTTTTTTGATTTTCTTCAGTGTATGCAGGCCATTTCACGTTCGCGTTGTAATACAACATGCACCAGTATTTAGTATGGCTGTTCTGACATCCTTTTGTGAGGGGGTGAGTTAGTAGTTCAATAGCTTTGTAAACATATTGCTCTATGAAAATTCTTTCATTTAATTGGAGCGAAGCTATTCGATGGACCATAAATGGTGACATATGGGCAAAAATTACTCGCAGATGAAGGCAAGTGTTTTTTGTAACATGTCACAAAATAAATTTAATTTTATTTGGTTTAAGATTTTAATCTGATTTGTCAAAAAAACTGTTCATGCGTCAAATTAGTTGCGGTGTTCCCTTGAGTTTGTATTGTACTCATTACCAAGAGTTCGTCTGAGCTTCTTCTAAGGTATGGTAAAAGAAAGCTAGTCAGTGCGTTCGGGTAACCCCCCCCCGCCCCGGGATGCAGCTTTTATGCTATAGGAAACAGGGGAGAAGAAAAATGAGATCTGTTCAAATTTGTGCAACAGTGGTTCATTTAAATCCAAAGACTTGAGTGGGAACACTTGTTAATATTTTAACGACAGTGATCTTTATAAGAAAGGAGCTGAGCAGATGCAGTAACTGACAGTTTGGGGTTTTTCTTAAAATGTTTTTCTCAATAACTGAAAATGTTTCTCTAAAATTAGGGGTGAGAGGTGTTGTTTAAAAGGGGGAGGGGGCGGAATTTATGAGGGGACCAGTCAGTCCTGCGCAGTCCTGAGACTGTAAAACATCCCACCGCAGAAATAAGACTTTCGGTTCAGCTCTTGTGAAGACATCCGCAAGTCTTCCTTTGTTTGGCTTGTCATTGCTGCCTTACCGCTTACACGTTAACGCTGGTATCTCTTTCTGCGTTCTGCAAATATGTTTGCGTTCTCTCTTTCTCTTTGTGTTCCGATCATGGTGGAGAACGTTTATTTGTAGACAGATCTTTAAATAGCTTTTATTCTTGTCTCCTCCTTTCAGGTATGTGTGTTCATTCACTGATGAAATAATTTCAAGGGCATGAGCCTGAGGATGTTAAGTGTTTCCTAAAACTTGCGTAGATATACTAATTATTTTTAAATATTACTGAAGGTAGACAGGTGTTTTGCATAATGTCAGATTCAAAAAGATCAGGTTCTTAAATCTTGAAGGATTTTTTTTTTTTTTTTAATGCCCACAAAAAAATCCACTGGTCTTCATTACTGTGACAGTGTAACCACTGCTAAAATGTCTCCATAATGAGATGCCATTAAACAGCTTGTATTTTTTTAACCTTTTCATTCTTTGCCTGGAGAGGCAATAGATAACCCAGAAAACTGCCTTTTGAAGTTTTATTGAATTCATTGACTTCCGTGGGAAGCAGATCAGTACTTCCTCGTGCTACAGCACAGATCAAATCTTTGAGGATTTCAGCTTGGTACAGTAACAACATATTGTGCAAAAGAAGGGTTCGGCTGGGTGTTTTGGTTTTGGTTTTTTTGACATAATAAAGGAGCTTGGAAACGTGGAAAAAAAATCGAAATGATTTCATCTTTGATGATGAATAGTGTATGTCAGTTTTCCCATGGCACAATTTAGAGACATTAGGAATTAGTGGCTTTTTGAAGTCCTGAAATGCTTAGATGAAAGGGGAGCTATGCTTCCATGTGAAGTCTTTACTCTGCAAAAGAATACCTGTGTGTATCTGTTAATAATGATTTTTAAAATCAAAATTCAGTTTAGTGTTAATTAAACAAGTTTATAAAATGTCTAAAAAAATGTTTTTACATGGAAAGAACTTTCAATCATTAATCAATCAAATATTTTAAAATCTGAGTGTTTCATATAAATTAAAATGATGTGCTACATGAGCATGCAGACATCTAAATAGCCATAAATTTAATAAATTACTCTTATAAAAATTTGCTTTTTCTGATCATGTACAAATATTTCAGTTTCTTTCTAACCACTTAACATTTGAAAAATGTAATAAATATACAAGACAGTTTGCTTTAATGGAAGGCTTTGTAGCTTTGTCTTTTAGTCTAAATTGAGATTCACACAGGTCAAGAAATGCAAGAGCTTTTCAGAGAATTTCAAAACAGAATGATAAAAGACTGGCTGCCATTCACAAACTTGAATTACGCTTCTGCAGTAAATTAAATACTCTCTAAAAATCTTTTCAAGGAGTGACAACTAATTAGTTTATTTGATATTAAATGTTTAAAATGAAATAGTTGAAGAGTTCTAAAGCAGCCTTGTTTTTGCTGAACAGAGTGCAAAGGGAGCTGGCTGTGGCTTTGTGATATGTGCTGTAGCCTGTTGTCATGGTTTCAGCTGGGATGGAGTTAACTTTTTTTACTAGCAGCTGGTGCGGTGCTGTGTTTTGGATTTGGGATGGGAATAGTGTGACAGGGCACTGGTGGTTTGGGTTGTTGCTGAGCTCTCAAGGCCTTTTCTGGCTCCTCACCCCACCCCACCAGGAGCAGGCTGGGGGGGCACAAGAAGTCGGGAGGGGACACAGCCGGGACAGCTGACCCCAACTGACCACAGGGATGTTCCATGTCGTGGGATGTCATGGTCAGTGCATAAAGCTGGGGGAAGAAGAAGGAAGGGGGGGACGTTGGGAGTGATGGCGTTTGTCTTCCCAAGTCACCGTTAGGTGTGATGGAGCCCGGCTTTCCTGGAGATGGCTGAGACCTGCCAATTCCTTGCTTTGCTTGCGTGCATGGCTTTTGTTCTACCTATTAAACTGTCTTTATCTCAACCCACCTGTTTTCTCACTTACTCTTCCGATTGTTTCCCCCATCCCGACGTAGGGGGAGGGAGTGAGCAGCTGCGTGGTCCTATCTGCTGGCTGGGGTTAAACCATTGACAACTGTCATTTTAATTCTACATCACAAAGCACTTGACTGATAATGCTTCATAAAATAATAAACTGTGGTATTTCAGTACTTTAAATTGAGGGGAGCACCTAGGAGAAAGTTCTTCTTGAGACAAAGGAGAGAACCCTGATATCTAAGGTGTTAAACAAGAAATATCAGGGCCTCAGTTAATGGGTGCAGTTGCAAAGTATTAAAATCATCTGAACTGTTCTTCATTTACATGTTTTGTCAGCTGTTTAAAGATAAAAAATTATATTCTTTATTTTAGCACTTTTCTTTAAAAAGCAAAACCAAAATTTCCAAACTATTTCTTACTCTGTCAGAAATAAAGATATTTTGGGTAAGTGTGCAGGACCCAAGAGATGAAACTGAGAAGCCTTGTTTTGAGTATTAAGTGGAATGAAACAGTGAAGAAAAATAAATAGTAATAAACTGCCTTGTGGAAGTCTTCCTGCATATCACCTATAATGTTTTAGTAGCTTGCGGTGCAATTATGTGTATATGTTCTTGATGAGAATAATTTTCTTAGAATAGAAATGACAATAAAAAGTTGTACAAGTCTGTATACAAAAAACCAGAAGTTTCCGACAAGCAGGAGGAAATCAGACTTGTCATTAAAGCAAAGCATCCCTCTCAGAACAAGAGGAAACAACTTACCTACAGGTAGACTGTAGGCGAGTAATGTGTTCTTAAAGCTGAAAAAGCAATGATTTTTTACGCCCAGTTCTCCGTATGCTTTTGATCTTCTGATCTGTTGTATAAAAATGAGAAGTATTGTGGTGGTGTTCAGAAAAATTTATTGCTAATTTTTTTGATCAGGCTAGCTCGTGCATGAAACTCTGGGAAGTCTTGCAAACGCTACAGAAGTGCATCTCACCCATGGCTGATCAGATCTGTCTTTCTCTTCCAGACAGTTAGGAAGCAATCACAGCAATTAGAGAACATTGTAACACATCAGCGGTTGTCTTTCTAATTTTGTTATAGGTGAATGTAAGCTGAATGTAGAGAAGACTTCCAAATAAGCTGGACTGATGTGCGCAGAGAAGGAATGAAGTATGGATGTGAAGGAACGTAGGCCTTATTGCTCCCTGACAAAGAGCAGACGGGACAAGGAACGGCGCTATACAAATTCTTCTGCGGAAAATGAGGAGTGCAGAGTGCCTACACAGAAGTCGTACAGCTCCAGTGAAACCTTGAAAGCTTTTGATCATGATTCCTCTAGGTTGCTGTATGGAAACCGGGTAAAAGACTTGGTCCACAGAGAAGCAGATGAGTATACCAGACAAGGTAGGCAAGATGTTTTAATTCAGAATGTATAATTCATTAGTACTAAGTAAACAAGGCATTCTTGCTGCACGAGGAATATGTTACTATACCAGTTTCATGAGTTTTAGTGACATTCTGCACACATAGTACACTTGTATCTCCCTAAATAGTTTACAAAGATGGGAAAACATTACGTAGCATCTTTGAAATAAATAATATACGATTCACAGGAAAGTTAAGTGACAACATTGCAGACTCAAATGTGAAGTATTCAGGCCTTACAGTTTAAAAACTGGACCCCCAGCATAAATTCAACTCATTAACAGATTGCCCAAAAGTTTGACACTCCAGTATACCTAAAATATCAATAGCTTCAAAATGAACCAAAAAAACCAAATACAACTGTTCCCAGAAGGCTAAGCCCTATGAACAGGTTTGGGGAAACAGCGTGTGTGTGGATGAGCATACAAATAATGCGTTAACTCAGTGCCTTCATCTTTTAGCTCTCAAGGGCAGTAACAGACCACTGTACATTTGGGTTTGTTGGGGGACTTTTTTTTTAGTGGATATCTCTGATATCTAACCAGATGCTAACAGATTGCTAGAGCTCACTGTTGAATTTCGGAGTCCAGGAATGGAGAGACATGAGAGATATGAATATCTTTGGAGACGCTCAAGACCTGCCTGGATATGGTCCTGGGCAAGCTGCTGTAGCTGACCGTACTTGAGCAGAGGGTTTTTGATCTCAAGAGGTTCCTTTGGACCTCAGTGATTCTGGGAAATTGCACTTGGCTCCAGTCAGGGTTGAGCACTTTTGTGTCACCTTTGGATTCAACTTTGTAGTCTCTGGAATTGGCATTTCTATATTTCCACAACTAAACTACTTACTATAAGGAGGGAAAAAAAAAAGTTATGAAATGTATGGAGTACTGCAGACCAGCTATCTAAAAGGATAAAGCTAGGCCAAGAGCTGACTGAACTTATGCCTCAGTCTTCTGCATAGAGCTATCTTCTCTTTTATGAAGAAACAAGAATAGATTTAGGGGTAGAAAAAGAAAGGTTCGTCCTGTGAGGAAGTCCTTAGTTTTAACTTTATAAATGGTTAAAAATATTTTCCCCATTGGTGGTTTTAGTTTGTTCCAAGTAGAATAACTTTACATTAGAATTAGAGCTGGGCAGATGGTGTTGGCTTTTTTGCCTTCAAATGTTTGCAAGGGAAATAAAAATATTTCTCTTAGGCTCACGCAACGGAGGCTTGCTGGTACTGTAGTCTGTCTGCTTTCTGCTGTGTGTTTTGGGTTTCTGTGATGCGTTGAAACTTCAGGTCATCACTACTTCCTAGTTTTTAAGTCATTAGTCACCTTGATCTCATTACTTTCATGTGGTGAAATCATGAGGAAGTTTTCTAAGACCTCTACTGTAGACACTGTCTTACTACTAGTGACAAAATGATGTCAAAATAAGACTCCATTTATTTAATGGATTAATAAACTATTGCTTGAATAGAGTACTAGTCTTTTTAAATAGCAATAATGAAATGGAAGAAGCTGTGTAGTCTGGCATGTCACTTATGATGGTGCACTGGGGCTTGGGTTTTTTTTTTTTTTCCCTCTTCATTTTCTCCAGAAAAGTACGTAATATTTAGCTAATAGTCATTGCCCATTATGCAATAAATGACATATCTATGGGTTTAAAATGGCAGTCTGGGATGTGTAGTGTCGTCTTCCCCTTTCAGTGGTCTCAGCGCTGTCATCTGTGCCCGTTTGATTTTCCTCGTTGTCCTTTCAATTCTTTTTGTATGGCTTATTGGCTTCCTCTGATGTGTGCTGGTTTAGCACCTTTGGGGACTACCTGCAGGTTTGACGGGGTCGGGTTATAAAGGGCTTGTTTTGCAGTCTTAGATAGTGTGTTCCTTTGATTCATCTTTGACTGAGCGAATTTACTGCTTCTGACATTGGAAGCATTTTGTGGAAAAGGTGTTCAAGGTCATTCCAAAGGTTTTTAAATAATATATAAAACACGCTTCCCTGTATTTATTTCCCCCTCCTCCTCTGTCTAGAAATAGAGTGCAGATATGTGGCTTTGTTGACAGTCTAATTACATTCAAGCCTGCTAAATCAACAGAAAATAAATCTAAAAGCAAAAAACGCAAGCTTTAATAAATTCCTTTAATTGAAAATTAATTTTTAAAATTAATCATGACCAGTGTTTCACTTTTTTTTGCCCAGACTGTGTAAAATAACAATATCAAATTTCCAGTGTCCACTGGAAACCTACTGAAACAGTTACATGAGTTTCTCAAGTCTCTCTAATGTGGCACAATTTAAAACTGCCAGTGTGTTTTTGTGTCTGATATTTTGGGGTAAAGCCCTTCAAAGCTTTCTGATAACAGATCAGAACTTTCACAGCTCTTCCTGAGTTGTCTCGTACACATCTTTGTCCTTCCTGCTTCCCAAAATCTCATGGTAGGAATTCAGGAAGGGGTGTTGCCGTGGGAGATAGGTGTGTCCTGTTCAGGGGTAGCTTTATGCCAGGAGATCGTTACTTGCGGTGAGGTGATTCTCCAATTGTCAGTTCCAGTCACAGAATCTTTTTCCTCGTCTGTTGAATTTCTGCTCCTTGAGATTAATTGCACAAACAGAAATAAAAGCCTAGAAATGCATATGTCTGTCATTGTAATTCTAAAACTAGAGTTTAAAACATTTAGTAAAATATTTGAACATGAAGCTGTTAGTTAACTGGGATTATGATTTTAATTTTGAAAGCCAGTTGACAAGACTGGAGGAGCAGGTGTGCTTGTTTAGGAAACTGTAACTTCATCTAGGTAACGTGCTTTCAGATAACATCGACGAGTGATAAGACCTACTGTGGTCTCCTTCCCTTCTTCCCAAGCCCCTTCATCTGTTGCAAAACTGGTGTTTGGTTTTAAATTCTTTAGATGAGGATTGTTTAGCCTACTATTTTTAGAACTTCTAATTTAGTTACTTATTTTCACTTTGTTGTTAATCCCCACATAAGATTCAAAAAAATTGGTAAGCCTGTGAGTAATTAAACTCAGCACCCAGCCATGGAAATGAAGACTATGAGCTTTTTGTCTTTAAAAGCATTTTTAAACTAGATGCCCAATTTTATATTGCGTGTTTGAGAAGTTACCTAATCTCATCCTTGACAATGGATGAAGCACCATGAAAGACTATTTACTTCCAAGGTGTGAGTATTTGCTGTTTATGTGCTGGGGAGGAAGAAGACACTTATTTTCTTATGCTTTGAAGTATCCAACCGTAATGAGCAGCCTGATTTGCATGTACAACTTCTCTAATTGAATTCGGCAACCTAAATGCTTGTATTTTGGAGTGTGCCCAAGTATCTTGCGGAATCCAGGATGAAAGCTGACTGTACAAAGTTGAATTTCTCTGTTGTACAGAGAGAAATTCCTGTGTTCACAAAATTAAACTGCTGTGTGAAGTGATATAAAGTACATAGCAGTCTCCAATGCAAAAATATCTGAAAATGTGACATGAGTATGGACTGGGAGGGAAGGACTGTAGAAATACAGAATGTATTATTTTTAAAATTACATTTGGAAAAAAAATAATTGGAAGTAGTAATATAACAATATGAAAATAATTCGAAGGAGATCATGAATCAAACCTGGACTCACAAGAACTGAAAAACTTTTTATTTAGTAAGAAAAATACAGGCAGGCAAAAACTGTATTTTATTTTCCGTCAGATGCGTGTGAAAGGGAAGAGAGCAATATGCAAGACCTCTTAAGTAGTCATTGTCCCCTTCCAGAGAATCTCGTTGTTGCAGGACAGTACAGTGATTCTGCAGAGGGGGCCACGTGCGGTGTCAGTGAGTTTTTGTACAGGAGCAGGAGGCTGACCCATGAGCGCAGGTGGCAGGATCTGCACGTGGTCATATTTTCATAGAAAATAATCGCAGCACCGTTTGTGAGCCGTGTGTGAACTGAAAAGCTGAGCTGCAGGACACCTTTTGCTAATAGAAAACTCGATGAGGTAGTGCAGGTTTTGTTAAATTTTTTACTTTTTGAAAGCTTGAGTCAACTATGGTTTTCGCCTGCAGGTAAAGTTATTTGGTCTTTCTAGCTGGCAGTGAGAATGAGTTCACCATGTTTATCAACCAGAACAATTCATTGTCAGCCAAACCTCAGCATCAATTTATTCCCATGCTACCCCCGCAGTTTTGCCGGAGAAAGTACTTGTTTTGTGCCTTTCCTCTTCCAGAATACTTATGTGCCTAAATTAGATTAAATGCCCTGATAACTCCTTGGAGCTGCAAAAAGAGGGGCTGAACTTACCAAACAAGCAAAGAACAAGAATGTCTTTTCTTCCCAATATTCTGGGTCACTGCTAGCAGGTTGATGAAAAGTGAAGCCGTGTACAGTACGTTACAGCGTGCGGATGTAGCATAGCTGTCCTTCAGCTGCCACTCCCATGACAATTAGATGTAGACGCTAGAAAAATCTCACCATTCAGTGAAAGAGGGTCCTGAAACAGGGATATGTATGCTTCGACAATTTTATTTTATTATTTATTATTTTCCACTGTCAGGGAGGCATTCTTAAGATTTCAGAAACCTCAAACATTAATTGCAACTTCTGTCCTCCTGTAGTATGTCTCCAAAGTCTATTGCTTTTAAATGCTAGCTGCTTAAAATGAGTTATTTGGATAGCAAAGTGTTTAATCGTTTTAGTCTCCATAAATGTCAACTGTAGGATTAAAGGATTTAAATGGTCGTGTTTCTAAACCTAAAGCTTGAGTACTTTAAACTCACCTATCTGAAGCAGTAGAAGGATAGGTATGTAAGACCATTTTTGACCTCGCACTACCTTTGCCTTATTGATAAGTAGATTTTGACTATTGAGAAGGCAAGTGATTCTCAATAGAGCTGCATCAGCCTGCTTTGCAGATTATTTACAAGAAGGTATGAAATAAAGTATAAGTGACTGCGTGATCTCCCGATGAGCAAATTAATCACCGTTCAGTGACATGGCAAGCGCTGTCCCTCAAAATCCGAGGCAGATATTAGAATTAGTGTTTTTTGTTCCCGGCTGCAGTGCAAGATGTGTCCTGATTGTCATCGTGACAGATACTTTTTTGTTATGCCGAAACACGGCCACCTGCAGTCCCTGCCCGATTTGAGTGGATAACTTCTGTAAGCAGCATACGGTGCCAGTATATTCTGAATAATTTTGTGGCCTTGAGCTAAGCACGTAACCTTCTGCCAGAGGTGGGGTTTTTTTTTCCCTCTGTAATACAGGAATAATAACACTTACCCACCTCACAGGCGTGTTGGGAAGATTAATTAGTTTATGTTTGCAAAATGCTTTGAAGATGAAAAGCGCTGTAAGTGCTAAGTAATATTATCATCTTTCATTGCTATACTAGTTACTTCTTAAAGCAACAATAAGAAGTTAATTGGTTTTCAGGTTCCAGGTGATAAGGATCTGTTGACTTTTAAAGTTATTCTATTAGCTACAGAGTGGTACCAAGAAAAACGTTTCGCTTTTATTTGATTAGGAGTATATTTAGCTCACGCTCAGTGATACGCGCACTTGCTCTAAGGTATTCATCTAGTTGAAATTGGCCCCTTGTGGGTCATGGTCTGTAGATGAGCTACGGATCTGGAGACAAAGGGCAATTGTGATTCTCCAGGGAAAAATCAACCTTGGTTATTGGCAGTAGACTGCTTGATCAGGCATTTCTACGCAGCCTTGGTCCACAGAGTAAAAAACCTTGTCTTTGACTAGTCCAGTTGCAAAATAAGAGAATTAAGTTCTTGATCATAATGATTAAGGATTTATAAGGTGAGCAAGGGGCCTTCACAAGGACTTTCAGCCTCATGGAAAGGAAGATACTGTAGAGGGTCAGTAATTGCTTTTACATCTTTCCATAGTTCATATACTGAGATGTATGTGCCACTCCTGTTCATAATACAAACTAAATTGAGGACTGGGGAGATAAATGGACCACATGCATGGCTGTGAAAGATGACTTCGGCGAGTTAATGTCTATGGAGATAACGAAGCTGGAAAAGTGTGCAGTTAGAGACAGGGTGAGGGGAGGAATGGAAGAGACTGAAGAGTCCCATCTGTCCCATCTGTTGGTTTAGTACTTGGGGCTGTAGGCCAAGCTGTGAGTGATCCCTTATTCCATCACTGACAAATAAATGTGGAAAGCGAAGCAGAGGTGTAAAACAGGAATAATTTCTCAGAAAGTTCCTTGATACTTCCTGAAATTAGTTTGTAAAATGTCACAACTTACTGGCTTGAGAGCCAGTACTTCGCATTACTGAGCTTATTGAAGCTGGAAGAGGAAATGGCAGAGCTACAGGAACACGTTTGCCCCAAATTTTGTCTTTCTTTTTTTGTTTTGCAGTGCCATAAATATGTCTGAGTCATAAATCCTTCCTTGTCTTCACCATAATGGACATTTTGCTAGAAAATCTAAATTAAGACAATGCTACACTGCATTTATTTTGGGGTTTTACAGAATGGAAACCCTTTGGGGGGAAGTCTGTCAGCAGTGTGAGCGAGAGAGGCAGTAAAAGAGGTTTTCATGTCTGCAGAAGTCCTTGGGTGTGTGCTCTCTGATCTTTCTTCCACTTACCTACAGCAATGGTCTGAGCGTCTCATTCTGTCCATGCATTGCAGAGCACGTGGGATGCTTCTTTATGAAGTCCTACAAATAGAAACGTGTGGGGCTACTCTACGTAGGTGTGTTGGGTTTTGTCTTTGTACCAGTTCAGAGCCTGTTGAACTAAACAAGTTTTCTACCATGCTGTGAGACCTCTGCTCGCTTGTGGTGGCAGATGTGCCTTGCCCTTGTGGAAAGGCAGAAATAATGGTAGAGTTTTCTCTCCTCCCCATATGGAGGAATAGCAGTGAGCCTGGGCTCCATTTTGCATGCTGCTCTTCATGCTGCCTCCTTTCTCCTCACCTTTTTTCCCCATTTCAAGCCGTATGTCATGTCATTAGCATCGTGCGGACCTTAATGTGGCAGTTCATACCTGTCAGATCAGTGGTTGGAGGCTCTTTGCAGGCTGGATATCCATCATCTCTGCATTACTTACCCTTGGGTCATATTTTCTTCACATCTATCAAGTTTAGGCTTTATTCGTATTTTGTAATAAATGGATGCCAAGGTGTTGATGATTTTGTCCCAGGACCCGAAGATTAAGATAGAGGCCTAAAATGTCTATACTGTCTTTCCGATCATCATCAAGACCTTGTGTTTCCTGTTACTCTCTTGTTACTCGTGGAGTTGTATTTCTTTTTTAAATCCCCAGAATCCTTTTTTTTTTTTTTATTTCCCCCTTGCAGCCCATGATCTGGACAGCTGTCTTAGCCTCTCTTAATTTAGTTTGTATATTTTGTAATCATAGTCATAAAACCCAATTTTTATACAAAATCCTCAAATTTGGAACCGTAATGCTTAAATTATTAATTCATTTACTGGAACACCATTGCCGATGCTGTAGCTTGAAGCTTTGAATTGTGCAATTGTGAAATTATCTTCCACTGACTTTAATCTTACTCTGCGGTAACTTCAGAAGGGCTTGATGAACAGTCCTTTATCCTTATACTGGATTAAGAAGTGCTTCTTATGCTCTAGTCTGTGGATTAGTACGAAGGATCCCTTGCCACCCTCAAGCCTAACAGGGAATAAAATTGCGAGTCTCCCATACAGCACAGAAGAGTCTGTATGTTTGAACCGTAATTTGGAAAACCAGTGTCAGGAAGACATTGTGTTTCATTCGCGTTGATTCTGCTCTATTAAAAAAATAAAAACGTTCCCAGGCTAGCATTTCAATCAGTGTCTCCTTGTGATTCTGTAGTTTAACGCTAGTAAAAATACATGGCTGGTTTAAATATCAGACTTGAAATACTGTATTCCCCACAAAAAAATAAGTGTGGGATGGTGTTGGTTTTTTTGTTTTTGTTTTTTTTCTGTAATTGACTCCAGTTTTGAGCCTTTCATAAAGCTTTTCTACCAAGAGTGGCACAGTTAAGTGCAGCTCAGAGAACTCACAGTATCTGGCATTAACTCTTTCAGGAGTCGCTGAGACCATGATTTAGCTCCCCACAGGCTTTTGAAAACCCATAAGGAATAGGAGAACTCTGTGGTTCAGAATAACGCGCACTTGAAAATTATATGCACAGTTGCTAAGATTTAATTCAATTTAATGCTCTTTGTTATCATGTAGTTTACTGGTTATATTGGAGAAGCAACTGTCTGTCATACGAATCTTACAGCTCCACTCTAAATCAGATAATGACAAGAAAAGGAGGTTAAGATGGAAAAGTGAATAGAGCGGAAAGGTCAAGAAAGAGAGATTAAGAGGTGACAAGGAAGAAGGTTGTGATGAGTGAAGAGAAAAACATAGGAATTAAAAACAGGAGGAAAATGTGATACAGTGGATTAGAATGGTTTAAATTTCACAGATAATTTTCACAAAAACAAAAGAGAAAATTAGGCTGAAGTAATAACAGCAAAATACCATGCCAAATCAGAAAGAAAAAAACGTTAACACAGGCAAAGCTCATTACTTGTCAGTCTTCACTGCGATTTCTTGCATCCTAGAAAACAGAACTCTGCAAGTACAGCTTTGAAAACTCCTTTTTAGTAAATATATTGTGAAGTTTGTCTGACAGAATGGATGGTATCACATCTATTACTCATTCTCTCTTCAGTGTAATTGTATTCTATCCACCTAACATTCTGACTTCTGTCGACAGCATTTGTACACTTCTTATCAGAGTTTTATAGAGCATCCAAGAGCTCTGTTTTGTTATTTTCTTTTTTAAAATCTTTGTCCTTTTTATTTCCAGCAAATTTGTTGTTCTACTGTACATTTACTTCTGATCTTACGTCCTTCCTCTCAAGGTCTTTCCTTCCAAAGGACCACCTTTGTAAGTGTACCATACTACCTTTGCCCCAGTAAATGGAAAAAAATGATTATTTTATTTACAAAGAAGTTATGTGTTTTTCCTTAAGAAACTAGCTAGAATTGGCACTTGGAAGTAGAGCCCACAGGATTGCATGGAATTCTTGTTAAACCAGTCCAACTCTGCTTTGATCATTTAGGAAGGTGACACCTACCCCGTGTTCTCGGTGGTGCTGTAGTGACTAGCTTGTACCTGGAGAAGGGACAGTTTTTCTGCCTATTGTTATACACAAAGAAGTTCCTATTTCCGTCTTTGACTAGCACATAATTGAACTCCGTATTTTTCAGGAATTAGTAAAGTGAACAGGCCAGCCAATTTGCAGTTACAGAGCGATTCTTTCATAGCTGTCATGTGTGTGAGTTAGGAAGGCGAGGGACGGTTGAATCAGGGCAGTAGTCTTGAGCTCTTGGTTGTACAGACATACCGAGAACGAGCTCCGGGTACGGAGCTTCAAATAGAAAAACCACTCCCACTTTATAGTGTTTAAACATGGACACGAAAGGAAATAAGTACTTTTCCCATATCAAAATAGCAGAAAACAGCATGGTCCTTGCAGTAACACTTTGACATCGGTGCTGATGATGCAATAAGCTTTTATGGTAAGCGTTGTATTATGAGGACATGTTTGTTTGCAGTAGTCTGGAGACAGAAGGTGAAAACCTGAGAAAAATATTTTTCCTCATTTGCTTTCTAAATAAATGAGACTTCTTTTAATTAAAAAAAAAAAAAAAAATCAGGATTAAGTAGGGCATCGAGGAAATGTAAGGGAGAAGATTGGTTCTTCTATGGACTGTGATCATAATTTTTCACGTGTATAGCTTTCACAGCTATAAGAAAAACTTGTTTCACAGTTTTTCTTAGTTTAGTGTAAGTATTTCTGTTGCGCGTTATCACAGAGCGATTATAGGGAAAACGGGCTTGATTTTTGACTGGCACAAAGGCGTCATAGGCAGATTGAAGGAGGCAAGATACAAAGGAAGACTAGATTAGAAGAGGAACTGACGAGTACTGAAGGATGCAGCAGACACGGCATGAAACTTCATCGGAAACATAAGCAAGAACCAAACTAAATGGAATTTGGAGTGTGGATTTGGATGGGTCTGGGACCTCTGCCCTTTTGGCACTGTGTCTATCCTGTTAACAACCACACCAAAGTCAGCAAAGGCACTCAAACTATAATTCCTCTGGTTTAAAAGATAGGGGTGTGGGTGTATTTTTATGCTAACTAGGTAGATACTTTAGAGGCTTTTCAGATATTTTTTTTTTCCTGTCTGTCTTTTCCACAATAGTCTATTGTTGCTGAAACCTGACTTGTCAACTTATCAGTGGTTAATGAATTACTAAGGACAGTGCTGATGTCTGGAGATGCTGACAAATTCTCTGTTGAATAGTTTTTGTTCATTCCTTCTGTATATTTCTTTCCCCTTTTCGTGTTTTTTTAAGAGAGTATCTCTGTATATATTTAGTATAGATCCACCTTAGAGCAAGGGCTGACAACTAAAGAACCATGGGGCTGTTTCTTTTGTTTAGTAGTCCTCTTCAAAAACCCGTTTCCACAGATAACATTTCCAACCCGAAGCTTAAATTATTACGGATGTCTTTGAATAACTTCCCCAATTTAGGCCGGGGAAACAAATGTGACACAAGTGCAGCAGGTTTCCTTTTAATTCCAGCTGTGACCTTCTGACTTTCTAAAATAATATATAATTTCTGCATACATCAAACTTGCTTATGTGCAGTATTTGATTAAACTAAAAAAAAATAAATTTATATTTCTAGGCAATGTAACCTGTGTGATTCTGGCAGAGAAATACACATACACACACACTTTCTTCAAAAAAAAAAATAAATTTTTTATATCTATATTAACAAATACGTATTAAAATGATGTTGATAGACTTCTTTGTATGTGTTTAACTGCAGTAGTTAAGGAGGTACACCAATCGTCTGTGGAGCATTTCTTACACAGAAAGTGGTTGCAACATAACAAACGGGTCGATGTGTGTGGTTACTGATGGCAAACGCTGTGTTTCTAACAGCGATTGCTGCACAAGCTCCTGAAAGTTATTTTAGAGTTATTACATTAATTTTGTTCTTGTCGGCACAAACGGTGGGTGTCAGCAGTCCTTACGCTCCCCGTAAGTTGATATTCCGAGCCAAGAGAAGTGCAGTATCTAATGGGAGAGTGGTAGTAAACAGCATTATTGTCAGTTTTTTAAAACCGAACTTCATGATACATCATCCCAAATAGTCCAAAATCCCCAAAGGTGTCTCCGAAACAAGTCTCCTTGAAAAGTCTCTCTCTTTGTTTTTTTTTTTTTTTTTTGTATTTTCTATTTCAATTCATACTTTTTTAAAGGAAAGGAAAAAACCCACAAAGCATTATGCCTATCTGCTTATTCCGTATCTACATTTTCTTCTCAGGAATTAGTTCATTACAATTGCCAAGTTGTTTTTAAGTCTTTATGAACTGTTGAGGCACTTACTGTCAGTGGGAGAAATTGCAAATGTGTGTATAGTGTAAGAAACCAATGATTAAATCCCTCACATTGAAGTCGTTCTGGAAAGGTTAATTAGAAACTCTAAGAACAGAAGGAGAACATCCTCCCTTCATACTTTTTTTTTTTTTTTTTTTTTATTCCCCACCGAGCTCCTACAACCTCCTCTTCAATTTTTATTTTTATTTCGTGGTATTGTTCACTATCAGGTAAAAGCCCCCAACCATTCTGCTGCCCACTAAGTCTGCGTCCCAGACGCGTTCCGCTTCCCCTGGAAGACTTCCAGTTTTCATTGTTCAGGAATCTTAAGATGATGTAAAATTTTTGTATCACGTCTGTATGATTTCCTTTGGGATATAAATTCCTACACGAATACTTATTTTTTCCATGTCAACTTTTTGGTTTGCGTTTTGTGGCTTTTGTTTGGGTTTTTTTTGGGTTGGTTTTTTTTTTTTTTTCATTTGTGTAGGCAACTTACACGGAGTACAATCCTCTTAGTGAAGCTCTTAGGAAAGGTTTAATTCAGAAGATGATTTAGCCTGATGTTTCTAAAGCGGTTACAGCATTTCTGGGCTACGCTGTAAAACTTCTCAGTGTAGTGAAAAGCTCTAATATATTGAATGTGATGAGAGAGCACGATACAAACCTGCCCCCCTTTTCTCTTTTGGCCCTGTGACATGCCATTTTGGTTTTCATAAGAGGGGAGAAAAAAAAAAAAAGATTATATTTTACATGGAGGTAGGCTGTTGTAAACTTAAAGTAAAAAATAAAATCCATGAATAGGTGGTAGGTGGTATATTGTGCCTGAGACCCAGTCTCCTAGACAGCAGTAGCGGAGGGTGGTGGTGTATAATGCCTGATGTAGTTTCTCTTAGAAATAATAGCTTGCTTAAGAGGAAGAAAAAGGGGATGGGGGGAATAGTTTCTTAAAATCGATGTGTCTGCACAGGTGTCTCCCCAGCTGATTCTCTGAGTGCAAAGAGGTGCTTCTGGCAGCGCGGGAGCGCGGGGCCGCGTGGTGCGGGCTAGCCCAGGAGCTGCAGGTTGCAATGCTCGCCTGCTGCAGCGGGTCTCACTGGGGCTCGGGAGACACTGCCTGGGTCCCTCCGCATCCTTCCTCGCTTCCACATCCCAGCACCATGAGGTTACGGGGACCGGAGCCATAACACCTTGTAGCATTGAAGTCAACGGCAGTTTTGTTACTGACTCCGGTAACCTTGTCTTCGGTCAAAAATACTTCTTCCCTTTCCATTTTGCTTCCCAAAATCCTGTTCTTAGAACCATTGAGATGCTCACATGCAGTTGTGCACAGCACCTTAGCTGCTTCGTGTGTGTGTAGGTACACCCCTATACATACACGCATGCCCATGGGCTTCCCCTACATTTGATTCTGACTTTAGGCAACCGTAGATTCACGTAATAATGTACCAGACACATAAAACCAGTGTTCTAGGCAGTCACTCTTAGCATGTAGTTACCAAAATGCAAGATAATAAGCATTTTAGAGACTTTACTACTTTCAGCTCTGCTCCTATTACCACTGGGCGGTTTGTTTGGCCTGTTTGCTTCTCTCATTGGTTTCAACTCTCACAAAACCTGAAAATTCACATGGCATGACAGCTTTAAAAAATGAGACAACACTATCAGTGTGCATGGTAATCCTCTGTGCTTGTACCCTTCCCACTGTTCACACATAGTCATAGAAAGGCTTACTCCTTTTATATTTACCTCCCCAGCTGTGTTT
This sequence comes from Sterna hirundo, assembly GCA_009819605.1. Classification (NCBI taxonomy): domain Eukaryota; kingdom Metazoa; phylum Chordata; class Aves; order Charadriiformes; family Laridae; genus Sterna; species Sterna hirundo. The sequence goes on from CM020441.1 coordinate 5,127,467, forward strand.
TCGTTCAAATATTTATTCACACCTGCATAATAAATACAGTTTGATTTGCACCTAATTGTAGCAACTGATTTTCATTATGTATGAAAGTCATTGTCAGAATTCATTTATGGTCCTGACTGCAAAGAAACTTATAGCGACAACATCCTATGACCGCAGCGATAAAATAATTAGCTGGCTCACTTAAAGCAAGTCAATGGCCAGGGCATTAACTCTTAATATTTCAGGAACTGTTTAAACTTCTGTACTCACATGTCTGCAATTCTGTTGCTTTCTGGTTGATAGGATCCTGTTCTTGTTGTATTATGTATTTTTATGTTAAATGGCTGATTTTGGAGAATTTAGGATGCCTGTCAGATTCGAAAATTGAATGTGTGTTCTGATTTGTTCCCGAAGCTATGAAATAACTGTGGGCTAGGGTGGAAAAGCATTATGGGTAAAGGCATGCAAATGAGCTTGCCAAGTGTCTCTATAACATAAAGTGTCTTAAATCTACGGGCATAAAAGTAGGATGAAGACGGCCATTAAAAAGGCAGTCATTTTTGAGTGTCGCATAATTTAGACACTTTAAGTTATTGAAGTGTCATGAGTTTATTGCGCCTAATTTATTAATACAATCATTTGGGATTCACGTTATGTCTCTTGCTCTGCCCCAAAACAGAGGCTAAAAGTCTGTTTAAAACGTACAGGCTCTTCTTCGGCAGTAAAAGCCTAACATGTTTCTCAAAATACAGGGACACGAAAAATTACTGTAGTCCTTGCAGGTAACAGGTGGCCGTGTTCCTGTTTGTTTATATTTTTGTATTAAACTAGGGCAGAGGAATTCAATAAAGACCAAGTGAGTTTGGTTCCCATTTAGTTTTTCCGTTGCCACATTAGGTTACATCTGTACGGGGAAAATAGCCCGTTGCTTTGGCCTCTAACCAGGACAGAAAAAAAAAAGAGAAGATAATCCTGACAAATACCTTGTTACTGCTTTCATGTTTTGAAAAAGGAAAAAAAAAAAAAAAATTTCATTTATTTTTAATCCTTTCATCTGCTGAATTGGCTTTTCTTAGTTTGCAGGTTCTGTTACATTTCTTTCCTACCCAGGAGCACTTTTGATGTGTTTAAGCAGTTGACAAAACAGTGCTAAGGTGTAGTATGAATGAAAAGGGGCATCACAGAGAGCTGGAGACAAAAGAATCCACTTGATTGTAATACATGCGAAGTTTTGACAAAATGCCTTGTGTGATACCTGAGACAATGATACACATGAAGAGTTTTTACTTTTAGGGTCTTTTAAAAAATAATTTAAAAAAAAAAAAAAAAAAAAAAAAACCAAACCAAAACCAAATTCTCACCTTTTGTTATCTTTTTTTCCCCTAATCAGGACAGAATTTTACCCTAAGGCAGTTAGGAGTTTGTGAACCAGCAACTCGTCGAGGACTGGCATTTTGTGCGGAAATGGGGCTGCCCCACAGAGGTTACTCTATCAGTGCAGGGTCAGATGCTGATACTGAAAATGAAGGAGTGATGTCTCCAGAGCATGCCATGAGACTTTGGGGCAGGGGGGTCAAATCAGGGCGCAGTTCCTGTCTGTCGAGCCGTTCCAACTCAGCCCTCACTCTGACTGATACCGAACACGAAAACAAGTCCGACAGTGAAAATGGTAAGTTCTTATGCATATGCCCATCTATAAATCAATGTTTCATTTGCTGTTTCGGTTGACACTCAATAATTTTAAATCATTAAAGGAATGGCCTTGAATTATTTACCTATTTTTTTTCTTTCTCCTCTTCCCAGAAAAGTCAATTTTCAGTATCAGTCCTAATTAATGCAAGTTTGGGGAGTGATGTTTTATCTGTAATTTTGAAAGAGATTAATCAAAAAAAAAAAAGATTAGCGCTGTTTTATCTCAGGCCATGTCACCTGTTCCCCTTTGGGGAACAGCTAAGTAAGTGGTGATAAAGTTGATCCCCAAGGCCAGCTTGCAATCAAAGGTTTCATTGTAAACTCTTCTCCAAGACATCTTGGAGAAGTTGCAGAATCTTAGAATGGATGAATGAACGCAAAGAATAGCTTATTAACAGGGCCCATGTGATTGGAAAATGAATTTGATTGTGCTTAAACTTCCTAGTTGATGAGAGCAATTGGAACTGTGGTGAAGAGGGACATGTGGCCTTTGATGTGCCTGGGGGACTGGATTACTGTGCAATTAAAATCTACAAAAAAATCTAAACAGCAGCTTTGTAGGATGTGAGGTATGACCATTGTGTATTAAGGCTTAGTGTTTAAATGAAAAGAGGTTAATACAATTGAGTGATTCATTTTTAAAGCTTTTCAAAAATTTTTCACCTCTACTTGAGGTTATGAACAGAACCTAATGTGGTGTTAAATGCTAAATGCACAAATCTTCGAAAACATTTTATCTTTAACTTCTTTTTATTTGCAGAAGATTTCCAGCTTTACTAGAATTAAAATGATTGTTCAATTAACTTCATGACTTTCTATATGACAAATTCAAAAGAGGGATAAAGAGAAATGAGTAAAAATGAAAATTAGTGATGGCTATTGCCTGCATGTCTACATGTCATTTTATTAATTTGTTAAACCTGCTCAGCTGTACAAAAGTCAGAGCAATTTTATTTCTGTCCTCTGGCAATAGCTGTAACACATTGTGGGAAACAGCGATGTAGGTGTCTATGTATTGTAATCTTATTTTTTTAGAAATGCACCTTTATTTTAAACTACAAGCAATAATGTTTAGTCCTACCTATTTATTATTTTAACTTCGGGTTGAGAAGACAAAACCAAAGCCGTATGTTGGTATTATTTATTGTTGTCTTTCCTCTGGTGGCTGGTTCTAACTGAAGATGCCTGTGCAAGACGGCTCTCTCAGATGGGATCCTCCTTTTTGTGTTGGACTTAATGCTGCGTGGTACCTGAGGAGACCGCTCTCAGTGTTCCCAGGTGTCTTGTCTCATGCTTGGAAAACTTGTTTTGGATCAGAGGCACATTTTGAAAGAGGAGGATGGGAATACTTGCCTACCTCCTTTTGGTAGTGGAGTTTCTGTTGGATGACTCTTGATATTTCAGCTGCAAAGCAATCTAGAATAAATTGTTGAACAGTCCTGTTGATTTTCCTTTTGAAAGGTCTATGCTGGCGCAGATTCTCTTGAGCCTTTTGTAAAACCCTAGGCTAATGATCTTGAAAATACCTATTTACATATACATGCACGCACACACACACACGATTTCCTTAGAAAGTCATATCTTTACTTTACCAAAGAGGTGACTACTTCAGAAGTACAAGAAGATTGGTATACTTTTTTTATAAACTTTATATTTACAATTTTTAAAAAAGCAAAACGTCAAAACTTTTTGACATATTCTATGTCAAATATTACAATATGTCAAAACATCCTCCATGAGCTTAGAGTTCTATTTTATTTTTTCATGTTTAAGACGACTGTGAATATGTTAGCAAAGACGTAATTCTGCACTGGTTAAAATTATGCAAGGAATGTCTGATGTTTGATACAACTTCAAAGAAGAGTTTACTCACTAAAAAGGATTACAGTTGATTTATTTATTGATAGGGAGGCCAGCAGTCCAACTTAAGAAGGTACTGGGACTGCTGTGAGGCTAATGAAATTTTGATGGCTTGAGAGGCCCTTAGGGTTATCAAACGTATGTAACTCGGACCATGTCATGGGTCGCCATTTCAGTGGAGATGTTACAGAAGTGGTGAAAAGCTTAATCTTCTTTGGTATTTTTATCTGAATTTTAGTTTCCACTGAACACGGAAGATTTGGCTGAGAAACGATTTTATACACATAGTTGGAAGTCAGTATGTTAAATGGTCACAGTAGAATAGAAAATATAATTTAAAGCCAGGGAAGCCGTAGCGTCCTGGCAGGCACAGGTGCTCTAATCAAAGGACCGACCTGCAGGTGCGAGTTTTGTTAATTTATGGCCTGAAGTTAATAGCTGTGCCAGTATACTGTTGGCATCTGACTAATCTGATAAGGCTTTGAAACCAGAGTTAGAGTTACCGTGAGTCCTCTGAACTGCGTTGCCCTTTGCTGTGTGTGAAAGCTTCCTGACTGAATTTTGATGGAATTGTTTTACAGGTAAATGCATTTCTATGCGACATGTTTACCTCTAAAGTAGATGAGGAGCAACAGGTTATGATGAACTAAACACAACACCAGATTGTACTTTCCTCCCCTAAAGGCCTCAGTTCTTGAGCGATCCCAGTGTTCACCCAGTAAAACCATTCACTGTTTAAATAGTCCATTACCTTAAGCAGCCTTTATTGAAGTTAATGGGACGATTCCCAGTGATGAGAACAGTGACTTATCCTACAGGTTTATGAACTCGGGATTAACTAGTTGTTGGATGTACTTGGGGTTTTCTTTCTCACCAGTTAGGCAAGAAGGGAAGCTTGGCATCAAAACATGATTTCCTTTCCTTGTAACCATCGTGTGTGTTTGCTCTTCTGAAATAGTTGTGGATTGCACGTTCCTCAGGAAGGCAAAAGTCGAGGTTCTGTTGCATAAATACAATGAATAAGCAGAAATTGTTGAAGATAGTAACTTCCATTTGTCGAGGTCTCAACTTTATGTTTCTAAGATCCTCCAAAAGCAACCTAAATTTGTAAATAATATTGGCAGGATTAGAAGTTTCTTTAAACAAATAACATTGCACACAATTAAGTCGCAAAATTTTAAGTATACTAATAACATGCCATGAATGACAGCAGATTTTTTTATATGTATATATTTTTTTTTAGAAAACATCAGAACTGTCTATCAAACGTAGGGTTTGTAGATGTATTCTCGCATCAGAGTTTTAGGTTACCACTCAGTAAATCATTCTGAAGAGAACTATTTTTCTTTGAGCTCATTCAAGTTCCATCTATGACTCTTGGCATCATATTCTGGGAGATTTGTCATGTCAGCCTCCCTGAAGGAGGACCTGCATCTGTTCATCTGGGCAACCGACCAGTGTCACGGACAGTATGATGCATCAACTGGAGCACACTGAGCACGCACGGGCTTCTTCAGGCTTTCTTCTCCATTCCCATTGCAACTTATTTCATAAAAGCTGCACCAAGAAATTCTTGTTAATAATTGTTCTAGGAACTGTGGCTTTGAAATACAAGCAGCCCATCTTTTACAGGCTTGCCATAACTTTCTGTTGTTAAGCTGTTCTAAGATTACTAAAGCTTGTCTTTTAAACTTGATAAACATTCCAGCAGAGTATGAGCTAGAAGCTGTAGTTAGGCTTCAAATGGCCCTTTTGCTTAAAGGGTCAATATATTTTTAAGGTATCTTAGAATCCACTTATTTATTTAAATTATTTTTAAATCCATTAAACTGCAGTCCCTGACGTCGTGAGACATAGAAAGCTAATAAGCAGAACATGAAAATTAATTGAGCAAGTTATTCCTGAAGTCCAGCTCCTTATGGAGTTTTTATTTATTTATTGTAAAGTTATAGAACCAGTTTTGTATGCGCTTTTTGTGGCAGTGATTATGATTGGAAAGTCCCTCATTTAAGGCTTAAGCAACTCCACGTCACCTTCTATCCCTTTGGAAGCGCTATTGGCAGTGCTTCTGGAAAAGAGTTGGGCCCTCTGGGTAGATGCATGCCACATAGTCGACTCTGCCCGCAGCCACAAAGGCTAGCTGGGTGTATAGAAAATAGTTTTGATGGCACTAGAATGTGAGGGTTTGTTTTCTTGTTTAGTCAAAATTTTGCACTGATGTGGACCAGAGGAGATCAGGATGTAGCAAAATAAAAAGAAGGAGGAGAGGAGAATGAGATCATGGCCTCAGGCAGTCATTCGGAATTGGTTAGATAAATGATTTTAAACTTAGACTTATTTTTCACAGACACAGAAAAGTAGATATTGCTGGTAGAATGTTCATTGCTGAGGATTTCTGTAAAGAGAAAATATGAATTTATCAGCTGTGTGGGCACCTGCTTGCTTCCTTTCCAGCTTCAGACCGTTTCTGAAGGTAGCATTCTTGTGAACCTAATACTCTCTTGTCCTTCCAGAATGGTGAATTTACTGGCATTCAGATCTCTGAAAACCAAGAAATACATTGGTAAGATACTTGTCAAGACATTTCAAATCTGTTCTCTCTAACCCAGTACATCTATAACATACACTTGAACTCTGCATTCTTAAATAATGCACATCATTCAGGAAGTCGTGTTACACGTTTTCACCTGTTTAACATCCTTCTGTATGCTAAGGCAAAACTTAGATGAACTCTACTGAATAGGAGCTGCTTGGTACCTGCTCGCCAAATGCTGAGCCTACTGATCAAAACCAGCCACATAGCTGATGAATTAATATTCATCTTTACTGCCATACCACCATTTACAGCTTCTTCACTCTTTCCCACACTATTCCATCTAGCAATTATCTACCCCTCATTAAGCATGCCAATATCTCTTAAATCCTGCTTTGCTGCTAAGAAATTTCATGACCAGGAAATCAGTCTGGTTTATTGTTGACAGAAGTCACCTCTGAAATAATATTTAATATCTAAAGAGGGATACACATTTTTCTTTGGTTAGACACACAGAACAGAAATACATACGCAAAAGTAGTCACCCCTGGTTTTCTGCAATATTATCACAAGTTTTCTCTAGGTGTGCCAGTTTTCACATTCTGTTACATTATTGTAGATCTGTGGATATATTTCAATGAATCATCTTAGCGTTCACTGTTAATGCAATTGAAAATCGTGTTGATAATTCCTTTGGCTAGTGGTAGCCAAAGAGGGAACAGATGGGCTGACCTATTTCCAGTAGCCTTTGGGGATCTCCTGGATTTCCGTGGTTGGAGTGTCACTGAACTTGCTGTTGAGGAAAGGCATGAGATTCTGAAGGGCCATCTTAATGATGCATTCATGATGGGAGTCTGGTACAGAACATCAGGCCGGAGGACGAGGCTCTTTGGAAACACTTCAATCTTCTGATGCACAGGAACTGTAGGCTTGACAACAGCTGACAGCAATAAAATTAGAATTGAAGTCAGCAAGGAAGAACAAATCTAAGAAAATTTCCCGAGAATTCACTCTTGGCTGCTAAGCTTATAAATCCTTCTAATGCGAAGGAGTGGCGGAAGAGGTGTTTAAAGACCAACTGTCATAGCTCAGGATTTTTCCAGAGATTTGGATTTCAAGAAAGAACCATGCAGAAAATGGAAGGAAGGTCAAATTTCTGAGGAGGAGCTTACAAAGATGCAACTGAGGAGGTCCAGGAATACAAACAAAATTGAGACATAATCAGCAAAAAATTGCAGAGTTGTACAGAAACATGAATATGAAGACAAGGGAAAAAAGAGAGTTGATTTATTACTTGACAGTGAAGGAAGACTGGTAATGTATTGCCGATGTGTTTTCTTCTGGTTGGGTTTTTTCTCAGCATTTGTTACCCAAGTAACTGATCACAGAGCTAACATTTATACTATTAAATAAAGGATTAGAGGTTACTTAGGTAAATAAAATTTGTCCTGCATGTATAGAGTGTCTACAGCCTCTGGGCTTTTTATGACTCATGTCTGAGAAATTGTTGATAATGGATATCGTTCTGGAAGACAAAAACAAACAAACAAGCAGGACGACTTCAGAAGGGGCAAAGCGAAAGAGGAGGAACCTGCCTAGTCAGTTAGACAGGAAACATCCTAGGAAAAAAAAAAAAATTAAAAAGTTTATGCTTTATAAGAATAAGCATGTGTTTTTACTAAATGAGTCTTGTGAAGCTATAATTATTTCCTTCTGTGACAGTGTAAGCCACTCCTTGATAAGGAAGAAGGAGCAGATGCTAAGAGTAAAAGGTATTTTGATATCGGTAAGGCTTCTGACACTGCCTCACTCCTGACATAGAGACACAGGGTCATGGCTCGTTATTGCAAGATAAATGTACAACTTATTGGAAAAATCCATAAAAAATGATTATCGGTATTTCATGAACTGGCACATTGAATCAAATAGTGTGTCAAGATTTTCTTAACGACTTGGATAATACATTGTAACCTGGAAAGAATCACATACGCTTTGTAGGACAGGATGAAAGCTGGAGAAATAATTCCACGTGAAAAAATGCAGTTCAGTAAGTACAAGTGCAAAGACCTACATGTAAGTGAGAATAATCAAATTTCCCAAACGTGGGCGAGACAAGTGGCTGAATCACAGTCCTGTAGAAAATCGTAGAATAATTCAGCTCAGAAGGGACCTTTTGAGGTTGTGTGGTTCAACCATCTGCTTAGAGCTGGACTAACGTTAATTTAGATGAGATTGCTCCAGGCCTTGTTCAGTTGAGTTTTGAAAATTTACAGGAAGAGAAATTCCATATCATCTCTGGACGACTGTTCTGGTGCTTAACCAACTTTATTGTGATTTTTTTTTTTCCCCCCCTTTATGTCTTATCAGGGTTGCAGTTATGACCACTTGCTGCAGTTGTGACCACTGTCCTGGGTAGTGGAAGACCAAAGTTAGATTTCCACCTTTTGCCTTTTCCAGGCTCGCTCCAGCTTCTCCTCGCATTGCATGCTTCAGCACTCCAATCATCGTGGTCAGTCTCCACTGAATTCGTTCCAGTTTGAAAGTGTTGTATGAGTACGGGCAAGCCCCGAACTGAATATTGTACTCTAGATGTGGTCTTCAAATGCTGAATAAAAGGGACTAATCACCTCCCAGGGTATGCTGGCTCCATTCTTCTGAATGCAGCCCGGTATGTGGTTAGGCCTTATTGTTGAAAGGGCACACTGCTGAACTTGTTGTCCACGTTGATTCCCCAGGTCCTTTACTACAAAGCTGCTTTACAGTGGGCTCACAGCTAGTGCTGTTACATGAGGTTATTCTGCCTTTGGAATTCATGAGTGTGTTTTCATCCAATTCTTACAGCCTGTTGAGATCCCTCTGAAAGGCAATCCTGCCCTGCAGTGTATTGATCACTGTCTCCAGCTTGGTGTCATCCACAAACTTGCTGAGGGCACATTCCATCCTATTCGTTCTCAATATGTTAAATGTAGGACAGACATAAAACAGCGTCGGCCCCAATATTAGCCCCTGAGGAATGCCATTAATACTGGCCAACAGTTGGGCTTTGCACTACAAAACACTGTTCTTTCAGCCTCTTTGTGCAACCAGTTTTCCACAAACTGCACTTTGTAGCTCACCAATCCAGTCCATCTCTCTCCAGCTTGGCTACCAGGATACTATGGGAGACCATGTTGAAAGCCTTGTTCCAGCCTTGCAAATAGCAAAAAGTAGAGGTTCGCTCATGCAACGGCGTTCCAGGGATAACTCGGTGAAAGGAAAGGAAAACAACATCTGCTGCTCTCCCTTTGTCTGCTGAGACAATTATCTGTTCATAGAAAGCCGTCAGGTTGTTTAGGTGTGATTTACCTTTGATAAGTATGTGTTAGCTACTCTCATTCACTTTCTTTTCCTGGAGCCCTATCCAGGCATATGAAGGATAACTCCAGCAGAATTTGTTCCATAATCTTCCCTGGGAGACTGGGGTGAGGCTGGCTGCCTCTACTTCCCCATATACTCCCTGCTCTTCTTGAAGGTAATATGACTTTTACGTTCTAAAAAGTCATCAGGAACCTTCCTCCATTGCCATGACCTTTCAAGGAATCACAGAGTGGCCTTTCAATGACATTGGTCATTTCTGCCGGCACCCATGGATGCCTTCTGTCTGGTCTCCTGGACTTGTATATGCCCAGCTTCTGTAAGTGGTGCCCAACACTCACCCCTCCTCTGCAGTGGTAGAGCTTCTCAACTGTGGCTGAGCTTTGGCTTCCCTATCCCTCATCCTGCACATCCGGGAAATGTTTCTATGGTACTCCTAGGTAGCCATCAGCTGAAGGTCATGGCCGTTATTTATCAGAGGTATTTTCTGTGGTATGTGAGGGCTTCTTCCACAACCTTATGACATATCTTTTGCATACAGATCCACTGAAATAATCCTACTACTGCACTCAGCAAGGCCAAGACAGAAATACTGCGTCTCTGTGGCTGGTTTTGGGACTACATTTTGAGGAAAATGCCGGCCAACTGGAGACCTAGAGAAAGCTTAACAAGAACGATGAGAAATTTTAAACACACGACACTAGAAGAGATGGGGAGAATTCCAACTGTTGTACCTGGCGTGTTCTGTCTAGGTGTTGCTGCTGTTACAAAGGCCGTGTGTGGCAAACAGGACCAGAAGCAAGCGATGCAAATAGAAAAAGTAGAGGTTAGCTGAGACAGTGGTGTTCCAGGGATAACTCACTGACAGAGATTGCTGGGGACCACGCGACTATTTCATCATCTAACATATTTTCCAAACCAATTCTAAAATGTTGGTGTAGTTCCTGTTGGTCCAGATTTCTGAGAGAAAAACAGAAGAAATCCTTCATTTCCTTACTGGTTTTGTTTTCTGCGAGTCAATTGTGTTATTCAACCCAAAAATTAATGAGCAGGAAGCGTGTTGAGAAAATGAAGGCTATAAAAATGTTGCTCTGCAATTTAATATACTATTAATATTCATACCATGTTTTTTCTTCTAATTGGAAACGGTTAACTTTTCATAGATTTTTGTATTTTTTCTCCCCCTCATTTTCAGTTTGATATAAAAATATTGCTGTTCAGTCCCTCTAAACAAAACGTGTTCTACTGGACGTGCTAGCACAAGGAAATCGTAAAGAAAACAGCCCTTTTTCATTTAAGTTGTGTTTTAATTGTGAGGTTGCTGTGGAAGCAGAGCATGCTTTGCACATCTCTAAACTGATGATCTCTGCTGTTTTGATTTGGAATGTGGTTTTGATGTCCTTGAAAAATCACAGTGGTAGCAGTAAATTGTTTTAATTAATGAATTAGAGAGCACCGGATTTGCTGAATCAGGTTTATTGATGTAATTATCACTGGAATAAAAAGGAGGGGAAAAAATATCTGTCAGAGCTGTGAGAGTATTTGGTTTGTTGTCATTTGAAAGCAAGTTTCTCAGCCACCACTTCCTTCATTTCTTGGATAGTTATGCGGACATAGGGAGGGGTGTGTACATGTATACATACACATATATACGCATGCATTTATATATTTGTTAGGGAAAACCAAATTAATGTTAGAGGTAAAGTCTAAATAATACCAGTTCTATCTAAAGAGTAGGTTTGTTTATATTCGGTTGTGTTAAAGATGGTTTTTAAGCTTCATCTAATTTTGATCTGCATTAAGACTTTAATTGTATTTACTTGTATAATTAAATATGTCATATTGAGAAATAATCCAATAATGTTTTCAACTTTAAAGTAAATCTAGGCTGTGCTATTGTCGGAGTATCAGTACTAATTACAGGTGACAGCCTTTGTATGCTGGTCAAATAACAGCTGCAGACAATTTGTCAGGATGATGGTCTGTTGGTTGGGGTTTTTTTTGTTTAAAAGCCGCAAAGTTCTTTAAAACTAACTCTTATTAAGCCCATGTAAAGACTTATTTCAGTGTTTTCTGGATGAAAAGTTGTATTTCTTTGACTTAGATAAAAATCCAGCTTGAAATTAAGTTTCAAGTCAAATTTGAAAATTAATTCCTTTTACAGTTATTAAACCAATGTGTGGATTCAACTCACCAGAAGTTATTTTGCTCTATATATTGTGCTGACTGATCTGTTGGCAACATTTAAGCTTTTTTTTCTTGATTTAAGGTGGGAAGATGAAGCCTAAAATCTCAGGAAAAGAAATGTTTGTTAAGAAGCTGTGGTTTTGATTTTTATTCCACACCCCCCCCCCATTCAGTATACCATTATCTTCCCAAATTATATCAGTTTTGTGTTTAGTTATCTGTTATTTTCACTTGGATGGTGTAGAGAAGGAGAAGTGTGGTTTTGACATACTGAAACTAAGGAGAATAATATTTTTTTTCCAGGTCAAATTAGAAGCTTTTCAGTGGAGGGGCCTTTGCTGCCTGCTGCAATCATTGTGGATTAATCCAGGTTTCTATACAGGACATGGGAATCTGCAAAATACTTAACAATATCTTCCTTTGTGGTTTTGTTGTTCGTTTGTGGGGTTTTTTTAATTTCACAGTCGTGAACCCACAGCATTAAGTTAGGAAAGATGAGGGGGAACAATGTAAATTAATTATGGATTGCAGTATGAATATGCAAATGGTTAATAGGCATATCTCTCATATCTTCTATAAGAACATCCATAATTGATAGCATTTCTCTTGGAGTTTGAAGGTTCTGTGCAGCGGGTGGGGAATCCCTCCCTGGGGTACTGTGGCTGCTTAACTAGGTACGTCTGGGACAAAATGTGAGCGTTTCCACCTCCGGTGCAGTGTTCCCAGCAGGAAAAGACGCAATTGACCTGGGAAACCCTTGTTCTGGATTGTCAGGGATTGTCACGACAGAGTAAAGACTGAGAAAAGGCTGATTTCTCTGGTTGACTACATTATGATTGCTTTTTGTCCTTTGTGGTGAAATGGGTGCATAAATGTGAGTATATGGCTACGTATGCATATATACGGCTATCCTTAAAACACCTTTTCCTAAACAGTCTTATTTTCACAGCTTGTATACATAGTTTTCGTGTAGATTAAACAAAAAGGCTTGAAGTCCGGTTTCTTCTTCTTCAAATGACCTAGAAACTGTAAAGCATTTCCATAGCGAACGTTGTGCCGTCATAAGCACATGAATAGGAAAGTTATTCTGGTGTTACACACTCTGCCACTGACCTACTCTATGCTGGAGAAAGAGATTGATTCTATTTAAATTTTTTTCCAATTGCTGGGCTTTTATAAATGTAATAATTTTACAAACTGCTTGATATTTACAAATAAAATGTCTTGTATAATTGATGATGGCTAATGCTATGGAGTCTCAGTCTGCACCTGTGGCAGACAGTCTAAAGAATTCGGGTTGATTTGTCTCCGTACAAAACTTGAATTTCCTTTTGCAGCGGGTTTCACTGAATCGAACTCTATTGGTCACTTGTGTAGTTTGTAGAAAAATAGCAGAAATGGGGAGTTTAAGATACTTTTTGGCAAAAGTTAGTTCTTGGAGATGGTTTCGGAGTTGTCTTTTCTGCCTACTGTTGAAGACGGATGTTGAACGTATCAAGACAGTTTTTTGAAGTTGTGACAGATCTTTGAAGTTCTTTTGAATATTCAAAGTTTCCAAGATATCTAAGTCAAAATGACTTGGAAAGGAATGGCCTCTATCATCACTATTTGGTTAAAAGGATAGTATCCAGTCTCCTTCCATGTAGAGTTAGCCAGAATTTGTTCAAGCTGCTAAGTTCTTCGTTGCGTGATTGCTGTATGTTCTGTAAGATTTATTTCAAATTGCTTAAAAGCTGCACTCAGTGGGGAATTCTGCTGCTCGTTCCCTTAACTAGTTTAGCCGCAGAGAACATATGACGTCTTTTTCATTAACTGTCTTTGCTGCTTGTTTGCTTTCAGTGGAGTTCTAAGAGATTGTTATATTGTTTTGTAAACTCAATATTGCTGGGTCCTGGCTGCTTATGGCAATTGAGATGAGATTAGATGCTTTTGTTAACGGGCCCCAGACTTTAAATTTATAGGGACTAGGCACCATCTGCTCTCAATTAAAGGTCCTGAGCTCCGAAATTAATTCCTTCCATTGGTCCATTAGACTCAATCTTTTGACCTGAAGTCATGATAAGGTTCTATTAGCCTCTCGAGCCTTGGAAAAGTGAGGAGTTCACGCAGGGACAGTAGTGGTTATTCCTTTTAGTCCTTATATCGGTGTAGTTAGAAGGCAGAAAGTAATGATTGTTTTTCCATTTTACAGGTAGAGTGAGATTTTTTCGAAAAGCGCCCTGGAGATTTAGAGCTCACATCCTCACGAGCTGCAGTAGGACTTGTGCTCCAACATCGTATAAGTGCTGTTGAAAATCTTTCCCAGAAAAATCAAATTAATATAGAGAATGTCAACTAAATTCACGGAAAGACTTGATATAGAAGTGGGCTGAGTGTAGAAGTCCATTGTTTCCAGACTCCCATTTGCTCCTTAGATGAGCTGTGTTTTGCCTCAGCATTGATTCTGTCTGCAGCTGCAAAATGATGGGGGATCATACCAGAAATCCTGGCCCTAGAATCGTTCCACCAGTGCTTTTGCTGGATTTATATCTGTCCTGTGGTGTGTAGATGTTTCAGAGAAGAAATAGGTGGATGGACAAATTGGTTCACATTTTTGCAGTTGTGACTATCCCCCCGCTCCTTCTTATTTCCTTTCTGTATTTAACTGAAAATTGAGTTTTGCTCTGTGAAAATACGGCAGGGAATACCGTGGAGCGGGGAGAACCTATAGCCACAAGCTTTTTGGTTCCAAAAGAAAAGCTCTAAGATGCCAAATAACTGCGCCAGTTGTTTAAATTTAACATCAGTTCCTCATACACATGAAAATGTATTTTAAAGGTTTCAGGATCTGATAGTTCCTCAGCAGATTTTGGTTTAATTTATACAGTGCTAGTAATTTCCTGGGAGACAGTTTGTGAGAGTATTGGTTTTGAGACAAAAATCTCTTCAATGTCTAAGAGCATTCCTGTCTTACCTCGAAATGCAACTTATTAGAATGTGTTGGGATCTGCTGGCCATTAGGCTATGAGGAGAAGCGAGCAAGGGGAGAGTTCATATGCCTGGTTTTATTCCCACCTAACAATTCCTGTGACAGAAAACGTGCAGCCGTGTTTGACTTGATAAAGGGAGCGAACAAAGTCAAAGCGACGGCCTTCTCAGAGCGGAAGGGCTGACTTGTGACTGCTCCACCTAAGTGTTGCTTCTTGGCGACCCGCCAGCCAGAGGTTAAACTTAGGAATTCAGCTTTTTAGCACTCTTTCTCAATATTTTCCCGAAGTTCACCTAACTCTCTGCCCCAGTCATAAATTTCCTATTCACGGGGCAGTGTGGGTACTTATCCGCTCGCGGCGCTGAAGAGGTTTACACCTTCAAGGCTGACTGCAGTGCCGTTTCCTTCTGCCATCTTGATGCTGCCGAGGCAGTTTTACGTAGTTCAGTCTCTCCTCTGTTGTTTTTTAGGTTGCCAGAAGATGGCCGTATGGGCCAGATTAGCCCTGTAACCACTGGCTGAAAAAGGCCAAAAAATACTTTTTCATGTCCATGGGGAAAACCACTCTTCTTGCTATTCTAGCAGTTACCGTTCTTGTTTCCAGCAAGACCAAGTCTCAAGCAGGCAAGAACCTGTTGTCTTTAAAAAGCAGGTTTCACTACAATCTAGGTGGAGCCACGTATCAGCTTTTTAATTGGGTTCCTAAACAGCTAGGTAAAAATACTTCTTTTGTCTGCTGTCTGCAATTAGGACCTCATAAAGTTTAATAACTTGGAAGATACCTATTGTTCAACATTACCTAAACTAGAATAATGTTGGAGCCCCCGAGATAGCAGGCGTTATTTGTCAAGTGTGGCTGAGGTGCCTCAGTGACACATATATACGTTTTGAAATTCAGTTTTAGTAGTTACAAATGCCCAACTACATTTTTGAAAAGATAAGTTAGAGTTGTTACCTTTTTTTTTTTTTTCAAATGTGAGATACCGTATAAAATATTAAGTAAACCTACTCAGAAAATACGAAGTGTCCACTTTGCATACATTAATAATATTCTCCTTATCCGGAGAGTCATTTTTGCACTTCTGGGACTCAAGGAACACATTTAAACAACTATAACAATATTTAAAATATGGTAACAGAGTCCATGTACTTTTAGTTAGCAGTTTCCTTTAAAAAAAACCCCACAAATTCATTTCTTGTTTTCTTACAAGTTCTTTGCAGTATCAAATATATTGATTTTTATGGAAAAGTTAATCAGCTTACCTTTGTTCAGAGTGGATTTTTGTTCCTCTGATCAGCTCTACACAATTGAATTTTTCATCCTCTTTTCTGAGATATTTCAATGTTATGAAAAAAGCATTAAAGAGAATTCTGATAAATTATTCTTTTAAAAAAAGAGTCTACTGCAATGCACTTTTGTTGAGGCTGGAGAATTAATTGAACTCAAAGATTTCGGTTTTGTTTCAATGAGAAAGATATCTATGCTTGGTAAACACAAGAGACAGTGTCTCTTAGGGAGCTGGATTACACGGTTCCCTGCTGATCCTGGTTACCCCAGAATGCATAATATGAGTTTGAAGAAACCATTTAGGTGACACAGTAGTATTGATTATCCCAAAATCCAGTTTTCCTTGTGGTTTAAACCGTTTTAAAGTATAGTTTGAATACACTAAAAGACACAGAAAAATATTTCGTAGTCATATACAAAAAAAGAAATGCTTTCTGACTGGTTTTTTATCATACTCTGTGGTTCTACTTTTATGGAGCAATTGTTCTCCTCCCCAGAACCTACAAAAAAGCCAGACAGTGTGATATATTTTGATACAGAACGTGTGATTATCCTGCTTTGCCTTAAGAAACAAACAAACAATAAATGCACCACCACCACCAAAAAAAAAAGCACCCCAACCCAAAAAACTCCACAACCTTTTCTTGCATTGTGTTCCTACTTTGTTTTTCCTTGTTAAATCAAGCCTGACCTAATCTTTTATGAGTTGTTTTTGTGTCTGTATTACCTCAGGCTGTGCTCTCATCAGACTTCACAAGCTAAGTGGACTTGAGTTTTGGATAGTCTGTGGAAATAATCAAAGAAAATGTACTGTACTCCTGGGTGTGATGATAATGGTTCATTATGTCCATTAAATTTAGTACTGAATCAGTGCTGAGGATTCTGCTGTGAGTTCAGGTTAGACTCGCTGTCCTGATCACTTGTAATTACTAAAGCACAACTGTTAGCTCGGCTAAACTCCAATCCCGGTGACTGTCGTTCTGCTTATCAGTTTCTTCTGAACTTTACATGTGGGAAGCCTTCAAAGTACGTGCTTTGAAGTCAGAGATTCTGCAGTGAAATCCTGATCTGGTCATTAATTTGCTGCCTCTGCATTTGCACATTACTTCATCTTTCTGATTTTGTTTTCCTACTTGTGAACGGGCATCATAATGCTTATTTTTTATCAAATACTCTGTCTAACTCTGCCTTTTTTACCTTCTTGAACTAAATGATTTTAAAAGGTTGGATATCTTTTTTTTACATATGTACATATATAAATAAATAAAAATACATTTGCAGTAACTTTAAAAAAGGCATAACTTTTATAAATTCAGAAGTGCTTCTGAATCCTGCAAATGATCTCACTGTATTTTGGCCAATTAAAAAATTAGGTGGATGCAAAAACCTAGACAATCTCTTGTAATTTCGTATGAAATTGCAGTAAAACTACCGCACAAATTATGAGCAGCTTTAAGATGCTGGCTTTTGCATATTCTGAATAGATGCAAGTCATTTTGTATGTTCTTAAAGTCTATGTCAAATGGCAGTTACTGGAAATGTGTTCTTCATCTACTTGTACAAGGGTAAAAAAGCAGAGAAGGTGTTACTGCCCCTTCGTTGGTTACATGCCACCTCCCATTATAGCAGAGCACAGCTGAGCTCCTGTTCTTGTCCAGGCTTTGGCTAAATTGCTACGAACTTCTTGAATTGGTTCTTTTGATTTTTGATTATATCAGTACTCTTAGATCAAGTACTGACATTTTTCACACTCCTCTATAATACCATTTTTATGTTTTCCTTTATCTCCCGCTCAGGGCTCTTCAACCTGAGGCTTCAAATTCTATCCATTCAGTAACAGATTAATTTTCTTTTTTTAGAAAATGGGCACAAGTGTCTGTCTCCTGTTTCGGAGAGCCACACATCCTGCCACGCTCGGTGTGCTGGATGTTTTCCAGTAGGATGCACAAAGCCTGATAGTGAGGAGGTGAAATTTGCTTTCTGGAACCATCTGCTCTGATCTCATCAGATCTAAATGAAGCAACGGCCTTCCTTCCACTCTTCTCCCGTCCCACCAAAACCGTGGGAATGGTTTGTCATCAGGTAGACAAGCCCGACTCCATTCTGGTACAAAATGAACGTGCCACAGTATAGGCAAGCGTTGGTGCTTGGAAACGGAGGTGGACGCTTGTGCTTTGGGCATCATAGGTGGGTATGCGGAAGGAGCATGCTCAACCATACGGAGGCACTGGGTGGAGCTTTACTCCTTTTCTGCAGAGTTTGAGGGAAAAGAAGGTGCCTCCAAATCCCAGCGGTGTCAGAAAGTCCAATATGTCTTGTATCTTACCAGGCACCTAGGACTGGGTAAGATGGCACTGGAGTCACCTACCATTACCCGCACCGGTCCTGAGTGTATCACTGCTGCTCATTCGTGTTTGCTCTCCCTCCCAGATGAGTTTTTCTGCGTGAGAGGAAGAAAAGCTCTGCCCTGAATTTGGTAGTTGATACTGTGGAGAACAAACCCAGGGCTGGCAGTGCAGGTAGCAGCCCTGTCTGGTCAGAAAATTGCCTTTTTCTGCCCTGACACCATGCTAAATGTGATGTCTGCCACACTGTATTTTCTATGCAGTGCCGTCCCCATCCCTCCTCAGAGTCTACTGTAACCAGGAGTGGCCTTGTTTTCTGCGTCTAGGAGCTGTAGATAATGACACAGCAGAGTTCAAGAGAAAATGCTTGTGTTCATAGTATTTCCTCACTCTGAAGTGTAGGATGGTTTTAGCCTGTCAGGTGTCTACATTTGAGGAGATTCAAGAAATCCATAGGTTTCTTGTTAGCCCTTCTTATTTCAGTGCTCCCGTTCTTCAAACTCATCTGGTGCACAGCTTTTTAACTTGCAAGTCATTTGGCCACCTTCTGAGCCTGCAAGAAGTATTCCATTTATGATTTCACTGCATGGCCTGTAACATATGAATAAATGAATTTTCCAGACAGCCAAGAATTGCATTCTATCTATCAGTTGTGGAAGCAGCCCTGAGGAGGGACCAAATCCATGTGCAGATGGATTGACGTTGTCAGGAGTCCTGTAAAACCTGCAGCATCGACTAGGGTATCATGAAAGCTGTAATATATCAGCTCACACTATTGTAGATTATGGAGTTGGTTGGAGCTATCTCCAGCTATCCACATATGTTTTCATAGGACTACATTTTTTTTTTATTTTTTAAAATCACCTGATGATCTTAAATCACATGTAATGCTGCTTTCAAGACTTCACGTGTAACGTCTACAGGTTTGGCTGGAGTTTGTGTGCTGCCCTTCCAGGTACCACCTGAATAGACTGATTTTATGGATCGGACTGATTTTATGGAGCAAAATCTCGCTTGATGGCTGGATTCCATGAACATGTGGAGACGCGTTGTTTTTTTCCTCGTTGTGACTATGCATCACATGCACCAGCAGACTGAGTAGCTTGCAGATACAAGGGATGTGATGTTGGGATGAACTGGCATTACCTAGTCTTTCTTCCTGGTTTTGAAATTTGTCGCAGTGTCCCACACAGCATTGTTCTGCATCTCGTTTCTGTGCCTGACTTCAGAGAGCAAGTCCTGAAAAACAACACATTGGAAAGCCAGAAGGACGTGACGTTCGTTCGTCTGATCTGTGCCAGGAAGCACTCTGTCTCACAGGGAGATCTTATCATATATACTCTGTATTTCCATGGGTTCTGCAGTGATCCGGTATTTTGGAAGTAGCCGAATGATGACTTAGGGGTGCTTTGCTGCTGAAGGGGTTTGTGTGGGCAGTGTGAGGGAGGGACCTACCTGTGAGGGATCCATTTGTCGCAGAAGAGAATACCAAATTCGTAATTTCTGCTTCATTGTGAATTGGATTTATTGTCAGATACCTTTAATTTCTTTAATCATCCTAAACTAATTTCTATGGGGTTTTTTTTCTGATTGCCGAACTTAGCTAGGACAAGGCTGCAGGGTTGTTGTTCCAGCCAATTTCAAATACCAGAGCTATCTGTCATCAGTTCTCTCCTGTGCAACCTTGTGTCCTACACAGGGCATGTTCTTGGAGAACCAAGGTCCCATCCAGTCATTGGGGCTGGTCTTTGAATGTGTGAGCACACATTCTTCCTGAACACCGCTAAGAGTGACTGTACCTTGCGGATTCAGGGAATCCCTTCACAAAGCGGAAAGCATGAGGACTTCTTCCTTAAAGTGGAAGGATTTTAGAAGCGAGATTAAGAATATTTGGATCCAAAGAGAGTTTCAGTAACATAGAGCCTAGTAAGGCAAGACCAAGCTTCATGTCTTTGCAGTATTTGCTAATGAAACTCCGGTACCAGCATTCCTTAGGAATCTCTCTCAAACAGAATTAGAGGCAGCTAACCTGTGGAACACTGTGCATGTGTTCAGTACTTTTTCTAGAGTTTTGCGTTTTTCAAGTAACATATAATTAATTTTTTCAAGTAACATATAAGATTAAGTTAAATATGAAGACAATGGACTTTTTTTATTCCATTTCAGAATCAGTAAAGTATCACACGTCTTATTACTTTGACTGGCAAAATACAATTAAAACCAGTAAGATCTGAAATAGCTAGATTTGAAATACATCAGTTTAAAGCCTTTGTGCTGAAAAACTTGCAGCTAGAATTCTTTAAAGTAGGCAATAGACTATTAAAAGGCTAAACAAACTGCTGACTAAATTCATTCAGAAACTAAATTATTCAACAGTATCCAACACACATTGTCATAGCATGAATTTATACCTAGCTACTCTTCTTGGGAGCATTTTGTGCAATTGCTATAACTTGAATATTAAGAACTAGATTATGCAATCTTATTTCAAACTGAGCTGCAATATCTGCAGAAATTGGATATGCATACTCCCAAGTCCCTGGCTTTTCTTAAATGGAACGAAAGTATTCACATATGTAAATGTGAGTCTGTGCAGAAAACTATGCCGGGCTGTAGCCTATATGACTTTAAAGATGTTTGCATGATAGCATACTTCACAGAAACATAAATATGGATCTTAAGATACGGGGAATACATAAAGGGTATTTAACAGTTGGTGTCTACACCTTGGTTTATTCTAACAAACTGTAATAGAAACTATCTTGTGTTTCAGAACAATATTCACATATCATGCTAGTGTATTTAAGGAATTTTAGTTGAAAAGCTTTATAGAAAGCATTTCAATACGTCTATGGATATATTAAAAACTTAATATTGAAGAATACATCAAGGAGTAAAAAAGTTACTAAAGCGCTCCCCTGCGCTGCGATTAATTTGTATATTATCAAGGTCTTTATTATGAATGCAGTTCCTAATGTAGGCCTGTAATAAACAGAGTGTAATTGAATTTTCAATATTTTGCCACCAGGGAGTAATTTTCTTACAAGACCTCTGCTCCATCTTCTGGCTAATTGTCAGCAGTTACTCAGTATTACTGCATTAATGTCACCAAACAGTGAAAACAGAAGCTACCTGCTTCCATTACATGTATGGATGTGCAATTCCAACCCTTCTCTATTTACTGATTTGGAGTTGTGCGCCATTATCACTTGCAGCTTTATTAACAGCATGAAGTTTTTTGAAAATATGGCTTTGGAGACAAACCAAACTTCTCATAAATTTGGTGTAAGGTTTCAATTTGAGTCTTCCGTGTAGCAAAACCAGAAAGATCCGCAGCGTTAGGATTTTCAGAGACACTAGAGAGAAGAGCATTTTACGTAACCCATGCGTGACTGAATATTTTGTTTTGTTTCTCAGCAAATCAAGTCTTAAATTTGGGAATACCCGTTGCCTTCCAATTACAGGTTGTGTTATACCGCAAATACAAGAAGAGAATTATAGAGGCTGATTGTTCTATCAGCTGAGCAACGAACGGCCAAAGTTATATGAAGATCTTGGTTCCACTCCTGGTCAATATTGTCATTAAGGTTTTGAATGTTTGGAATAGTTTTATTAACTTTTAGGAGCAGTGTCAGGCTAGGAGGAGCCACAAACACTTTGCTGGAAGGGATTAGCATTACAATCTTCATACGTTGGACTTGTGAGCAAAAAAACTGCAGTAAACTGCAATTCAGTAAGAGAAAGTACAGATGCAATTCTGAAGTAGCAATAGTTAATTCATACCTTCAAGATGGGAGAACCACTTGCTGGGCAGAAGTTCTGTAGGAAAGGAGCTAAGTACTGCAAGGGGTTGCTCATAGACTGTGAATCAACCAAGTACTTATTTCGTGGGGATCTGTGGGGATGTGTAAGCGTGAGTGTCATATGAAATAGTCACACAGTAGTTCCTTCAGCATCTCTCAGCACTAGTAAGGCCTCACCAATATTACCATCCACCACTGACAGTCACAAAGCAATCAAGTTTTGGACCGAAGACCATTGGGAAAAAAAAAACCCAAACAACCAAACAGAATTAGGTGAAATCTGAAGTGGAGGGTATGTGCTCTGAAGAAACAATGGCCAAACTGGACTTTCTCTAAAGAAGGGAAAATGGTGGAAAGACCTCGCACATTTTCAGGTACATCCAAGGCTGATGACGAGGAGCAGGGAACAACTTTGTGGGTCGTTCTGTCAGCAGGTCAAGAAACAATGTGCTAATTGTTGCGAGAGAGATTTCGTTTGGGCATTAGGGTAGCTAAGTACTGCTTGAGATGTCTTGGGAAGGCTGTGAAATCTGTCTCCCAGAGGTCTTAAGAACAAGTTAGTGTTCTATTAAGAATGGATAATCCTTCTCACTGTCTCGTTCACTCCTGTGAATCCGTGGTCCCTGCAGATTGCTATAAACAATATGTAAGAAAAGTTGCAGTTTAAAGCTGACAAAAATAAAATGTCTAGCTTCATCCACCTATCTCAGTTGCTTAGCTGGCCTTAAATAGCATTTAATAACAATGCTTATCTGTTATTTTTAACACTTTTGCAAGCTGGACTGTTGAGAATTGTTTTGATAATTTATTCATTTTCTCAAGCACCTGCCAGATTGAGAATTTGCCAGGTTCCTTGACATCCAAGTGCTGTATTTCAAGTTCAGCCCAACCTTCTATTTTAGCATGAGAAAAAACAACCCCGGACCAGCAAATGCTTTACAGGATTCTGCTGGCAAATATGAAAATACTGTTACGTGTATTTACAACCGGATAAATGAGCATCCGTCTACAGTTATCTAAACCAGTAACTTCCCTCCTCTTTCGTTCCTTGAAGGGGGAAACACAAAGAAATGTGAAGACAGAGAACGTGCTAGAGTAGGAATTGCTACCTGTACTGCAATCGTGCTCCCTTCACCCCTGCACACCTTCTTTCCAGTGCTTTTCCATCCCAGCCACTGTTCAGAAAATCCCATACTGGGGGCAGGGGGAGCGAG
The DNA here is from genome assembly GCA_009819605.1 of Sterna hirundo. Taxonomy (NCBI): domain Eukaryota; kingdom Metazoa; phylum Chordata; class Aves; order Charadriiformes; family Laridae; genus Sterna; species Sterna hirundo. Next base: position 5,150,690 of record CM020441.1, read on the forward strand.
ACGAGGGCTGAGAAACCAGGTTGCAAGTGAAGCAGGAGGAGGGAATTAATTGGAAATGCTGCTGGATGGCTTGGAGCATTGGCAAAATGGGGGCTGATGCTTGTGCTCATAGATGTGGAAGAGCTCAGCAGCGATGGGGTGGATGCAAGGCCAGAGAAGTGTTAAGTCCGTATGGTCTTTGAACAGAAGTAGCAAGTCGGGCATGCTTCTAACATGAGGAAGTTGACAATTGTCTTTCTAATAAGAAATGGGAATAATAACTTTGCATTCAATTTAGTGGCAATACTATATGATGCTATAGTTGTTGGTTGTGTATAAAAAATTAATGTACATAAGACATGAACTCATACTCAGCAGCTGGACTGTAGATATAATTCCTTTAAAGTGTGTTCAATGTAATATTGAAGGTCAGAATTAAGGCACAGAGGTCACAATCAATCTCTTTGTCATCCATTAAGAATCACTTGCACTTCGCTACTCAATATAGTCAATATAATTCTCTGTGAAACATGTGTCTGAAGTTCTATGTACTACATGCTAATTGTACCTGAGCTCTTCATCCAGCATAACGAATCTGCATGTTTTTGATTCTTTCACGTTACTATGCAAACGACATTTGCCCTGGAAAGGCATTATGATAACTCCATAGCATTCACATGCCTCCTGGAAACCTTGCCAGAAGTTCAAAGTGAGGAAATGCCTTCATTTCCCCAGGTCTCTTTCAGCGTGAGCGCTAGGACTTTGCTGTTATCAGACCTGTCAGGTCTCATGATTCCAGCAGGAGACTGATTCCCTCATTCAGGTTTCTCTGCCGTTGCTTATGTATCCCCTGTACAGGAGAATAGTGCTGGAACCTCTCAGGGGGCTGTAATGCTTTGGCTGATGCTCTGGGTACATGGAATCCTGTAGCAGAGCCTTGTAGCAAGTGAAAAGCCCTTGCAAGGGTATGAGCCTCTACTTTGGCCTTGCATTGCCATTCCTCATCCCTTCTACATTCCTGTTATCTGGCTTCCGTAAGTTGTGGCATGTGTTTCATGAGTTACATCCTTTAGATTGTTTAACTTGAAAAATTCCCTTCCCAAATATACATAGCTTTTCTGTTTCGTACCTTTTTTTCTGTGAGTTTTGAAGTGCTTCCTACTTTTTTTTTTAAGGTGTCACAATTCAACAACGTCTCTACGAAGCAGATGATGGTGTGGCTCTTCTTCAGATGCACAGCAGAAATGTAAAGACTGGTTTACTGATTGGGGCTTAACCTAGATTTCTTTCTTGAGGATGTCAGTCAAGGCATTTGTTATAGTGAAAGCAAGTATAGAAGTAGTTAGGATTATTGTATTTTTCAGCTAAGGAGTTAAGAATTGCTTGTGAAGTAGTACATGGACAGGTGGAAGGCACACGTGAAGAGAAATGCGAAAATTTTAGTATCTGGTTCTTGGCTTAATATGTGTTGGCTCTATGAGGAGTGGGAAACAATTTATTTCAGCTGAGATCTATCCACTTATCACCAATAAAAATAATTTTAAAAAAAAAAAAATCAGTGAAAATCACTGCAAGGTTTTGAGGTATATTCCTCCAGCTCCTTAGCGGCAGGATGGTTTTGGTAGCCAGTAGGCGGACAGTAATTGGACTGAAAATTGGCTGGTGAGGTCATTTACGATGACAACACATGGAGTGAGAATTACTGCTTTGGGTCTGAGCGTACAGTACATTTTTTGCAGCAGGTGTAAATTAGAAGAAAAGTTTGCAAATGGTCAGAGGCTTAAAGCAGCTCTCGTTTTGCCAACCTGGTTCGTGTCCACGGAACAGGGGAGATGTAATGTCAGATCTACTGGGAGCTCCTGGAAATTCTCAAACTCTATCCTTGAAATGAATTTGCATCGCTCCCGTTGAAATAACAAGGACATGCAAATATCAGTTTGAGATTTAGATGTGTGCTGTGTTTTTTGCTTTTCAGGTGGATAATGAGTCTCTTTTGGCCCATAGGGTGAGAATAGTAACATATATAATGCAGAGAAGACAAGATCAACCCAGGAGTGAGATGCAGGTAGGGGAATTAGCTGGGCTTCTCAGGGCCCACGCTATATAATTTAGGTCTAGTGTGCATAAGGGACATGGCATAACCCCAGTTAAGACCTCAAAATGTAAAGTCTGGCAGTTAAGTGAATACTTTTTTTTTTTTTTTAAATGTCACTTAAAGGACTACAAATTTAGCACACAATATGCACTTGGTATCCAGCTTCTGAAACAGAAAGTGTATCTCAAAAATTGTCAGTTAAATGTCTAAGAATCACTTCTCTAACAAATAGAAAGGATGTATTGAGTGCATAAACTGCTCTTTACTTGGCATTTTGAGTCTGGGAAAGGTACATTGAGAAAATGCCGGTATTATGCCTTCCTGATGTATGTTTTCATATGTTGTTATAAACAAACATACAAATAGATCTTGTGCGTTCCCTTAGAAATAGTGTTATTAAGGTGCTAGTGAAACTGCCTTGAAAATAAAAGCACCAGCAAGTGTTTTCTCCTCCCCCTTTATTATTTCTCCTGAGGAATATCTTAGTGTAAGAGTAGTCTGCATTTTCTTTGTTTTTCAGCTTTAAGGTGTTGTCAGTAAAGGCGATGTGTGTTTGATAGCGCTTGCGATTTTTTTTACATTGTTTTTCCCCACTCTTTCTAAATACCGTGTCTCATTCTCTCACAGCATCTCTGCATTATCGCTGCTTTCCCAGCTCCCCGAGAGCTTGTCTGTATTAGCACCGTCCCTCTGATAGGTGTTTCTATTTAATCTACTTAACTAATGCTTTCCAAATGCATCGAAGCAGACGGGTGAATTCTGTTTGACTTAAAGTATGGGTATAGGTGTGATTCATCTCCCTGCAGGTTTCCGTCATTTCTGTGTTCTTAAGCAGATCTCGTTCAAAGGCAATCGCGTCCCTGCCCCTCCTGGTTTTTTTTTTTTTTCTTTTATATGAGTATTCAATGAACCGGGATCTTCATATGCACCATCCCTACCGACAAGCAGACTAATGATTTTTTTGGTTGTTAGATTTATGTCAGATGTTTTTGTCTTATGGCTATTGCTACGTTGTTTTGTGTTACTTCAAAGAAATCAGTGATTTTTAAGATTTCACATCTAGGAGTATTTTACAAGCATGAGTTCTGTGTGAGACAATGTGAATCCTATTTGTCAAAGTTAGGCCAGGAAGGATTTGTCCGAACAGAGTCTATGTCTGTATCCCCTTTATAATCGAAGGAGAGGAACTCTAGAATGTGGTTCAAGTCCTTTGGGTCATAAGTAGATGCCCAGGTTATGTCAGGTGATGTGCTCATAAGTGTGTCTTTGACTGTGGAGGAAGCATTAAAAAGCGTTATACCGGAGTTAGTTACTTGTCTGGACTACCAGGATCTTAAGTCAGTTTAAAAGAAATAGGTCTTTTTTGTTTTCCCTTGCTGCAAACTGTCCTCTTTTCCTTAAATGGACAAAGAGCTCCTCCGCAGTTTGCTTGGGAAAATGGGATTTTCCTGAATTACACTAGGGGCGTTGAATAAACCTGTTGTTAACACAGTGCAGCAAATCCAAACAAACGGACCTCAACCCTTCTCCCCTCAGCAGCCACCATTGACAATAAAACTGAGAAAGGTGTGGAGGAAAGTGGTTCAGGTGGTACCGACACTGAAGAGAACATGGATATTTTGGGGCAAAAATACCATTGAAGTGTAAGTGTCCCAAAGACTGAAAATAGCCAAGAATGAAGAAGGAAAAACACGGAATCCTATATAACTCTTCTTGTAATTGGTTGCTTCTGGAATGCTCCTTGTTCTATCGGGAAGGAGTATGTGTCTTTGTCTTTTTTTCTTAGCTCAGCCTACCTATTGTAGGGGCCACCGAGGTGCACAGCACAGAATATGGGAATAACAGGGACGCCCTGTGCTGCAGTCGAATGGGTGCGTTTTTTCACCCCTCAAAGAATAGCCTAGATCACGGTATCACGCACTATTTTAAAGCTTAGAAATTAGTTTAGCGAATTCTTCAGCATTCAGGGACGTAGAGTGAAAACGTGTTTATGTGGCGTTGCCATGGATTTAGTGTACTGATAGTATTTTTTTTGTATTCCTTAAAAAATTTGTAGCATCTAGCTTTAAAACTGGAAATATCAATTAGTATCGGTTTAGCTACTTTAGATTCATAAATTTATTCCAAATCCACCTGCAGAAATTATTCTTCTACTTTTCCTGCAAAGGTAAGCTTTGCAGACAGACATTGAAAGCCTGTAAAACTTTCTTACCTCTGAAAAAATGCCCGGAAAATGTAAATTACAGTTTGGTATCAAATGGCCTCAAGTGCATGAGTTCACGCGTGCTATAATTCAGGCAGGAATTACTTTAAAAGAAGTCATTAGTATGAAATCTCAAAACTTGTAGTGGTTCGAAGTTGTGGTCCTCTATCTTCCATATACTCTTTGTGATGTTGACAGCCCTCTTTCAAATAGAATTAAATGCAATTTTATGAGTGACGGAATGGAATTGCAGTAGTGTTCAGAACAAATTGGAAGATCAGTAAACATACCAGAGCTTTAGTATTTGCATGTAAAGTTGTTAGAGCAATATTTCTAAGAGATTGGGTTTCTACTGCTTGCAACACTTCAAATACTAAACATTGTTAAAAGTGTTATTGCAGTGATTTCCCTGTAACAGGAGGATTTGGGGGTTGACTTAGATGTTCTCCTGCACGAGTACGTGTGCTGGTGCTGCTGCTGGCATTGCCGTGGTGTGACACACTTCTTTTTCCTCTGGCAGTAATTGCTAAGCAATCAAAATTTGGAAGCCTGTTGGGCTGAGAAAGGAGGGGTGGGGGGAATGCTAAACTTAATTTGGTTTTGTGGGGTTTTTATGGCTGTGGTGTGGCCAACGACTTCTCAGCTCTTTAGCTTTGAGAAAGACTTCTCTCTGAAATGCCAAAATTATAAACAAATTTGTAATTTTATTGCATTTGGCTTGCAATAGGCAAGAGTCAGGTCTCTTGGAAACACAATGTTAAGATTTGTTATTCACTTGTTCTGTTTTAAAGTATGTTTCTAGCTCGCTTGTATCTTTTTTGCCACTTTTCCCCATGTCATTTCACAAACGTATACTTCTTCCCATATCACACACATAGTTTTCACTCTGGCCTATTCCCAATAATTTTTTTTTTAATCAAAATCGGAAAAGGAATCATGTTTATTTATCATGTTCCTCATGATAGTAGCCATCGAAACCAGGCTATAGCTCTTTTAATAAAATAAGAGAATGCGTTTGCTTGGTCTACTGGTAAAACGAAGAGTTAAGAAAATGCTTCCACAGGCAATGCAAGTTTGATTTTTAAAACAAGCCAAATTAATTTCTGGGCTTTCAGTTGTCACTGAAAACACTGACTGCAATAATTTTAAATTAATCACTTTAGCAACTAATACCTGGTGTGCTGAAGTGTGAAAATATAAAATGCGAAGAAAACCCAAATGCGTATATGGTAGTTTAGTAGAAAGAGTACCGACGGAATGCCACTAGGAACAAATCACCAACACCAAGGTATTTTTTGCAGATGCAGGGAGCTGTAGTTTAATTTCCTACCAGAAGGTGACTGCTTAAAGGTCATTTCCCAAAGCACAAGTCAGATTCTTTGGGGACGTATCCTTTAGCTTCATCTAATGTTTCATTGACTGTATAAGCATTAAGCTCGGCGAGAGTGACAGGCTGTAGTAAGTGGATCCCAGGTGGGCTTCGGGATCTGCGGAGCCAGCTGTTCCCCAGCTCCGATAACTCTTTCAGATTTGCAGATCCCTTTGCCCCTGACATGGCATGCCGAGCCTTTGTACTGCCCCGTCCTGATCTTTTAAAGGAGAACGGCTTAATAATTTATTAACTGCTACATTTCCTTTGGGCTTTATCTGTGTGATGCTCTTGAGTCACTGAGAAGTGTAAATACGTAGAAGTTAACAGAAGCACGGTCTTTAAGAAAGCCAAAGCTTTTTCTTTCTCTTTTGCCTTTTTTTTTTTCTTTGACCAAGGACTCCTCTGAGAATTTATTGTTGGTTTACCTAGTTATGAAAGAATAAAACTTCTGCTTTTTAAATCAGCGCTGAAACATGTTTTGAGTTTATTAACATCGTGCCCTCCTTAAAATAATGATAATTAGCAGTATAATGACAATGTATTTTCCCGTTTGTATGCAATGTTAGCTACTGATATTTTTTCACCCTATTACCGCTATCAGCCTTTTCTAATCTCTATCTCAGCATGCAGTCTGTGCCTGTATCAGCTCTTTCCCTTCAAATTCAGGAAACACGCTCTTGTCCATCACCTGTGCCTTTGTAAGATGTTAGTGTAGGCTTCTGCCAAGCTGTTAAATCTCCCTAAGGCCCCCTGCTCCACCACTCTAGAAAAAGATGATGAAGAAACACTAGTGTGTCTTCAGCGTTTCCTGGCTGAGAGAAATCGAATTCTGTCTTCTGGTTCCCTGAACAAATGCGATGGAAAATGGCTAAAAATGGATAATTTTCACGCTTGTTTCTTTAATCCCTACTGTCCACTCCTGGAAAATCAAAGCCTAATGCAGTCTTGTCCGTGCATATGGATTTATAATATCCATTTGAATATCAGGCCATGCTTTCTGTTATATGTCTATGAGTAAGAGTTATGGCAGAGAATTACAGAACTCCGATATCGCTATTTTCAATAGTATAACTCTCCTCAGCTCGAGTAGTACGGTAGTGAATTAGGACCTTTGCAATATTTATTGTTCAGATGCAAAACCAGTATAGTGCTGTATTTAAAAAAATAATTATTTTGTTTAGATGTTTAACATAAAGACCCCAAAAAGTAGAGGTCAGTAGAGGCTTTCTTGGTAGAATAATACAATGGAGAGAAGACAGACTTCCTCTATTTCCTTTGCTTTATTTACGACATATGAGCTTGCAGAAGTTAAATAAATGGGCTTCTTAGATTTGTGCAAATCAGTCAAAGAATATCTGAATACCTGCTAATATGTGGTAAATAGTGTAGTAGAATAAATTGATAGAAGTTAATCCTGACATGACTGAGTTTTCCGACTGCAGCTAGGGCATTTGGTCTTTGTCTGCGTCCCATACATTTGGGGACGGCAGCACACACATTTTCACATGCTGCGTTACTGCTTTTATTTCTGTGAAATCACCAATGCTTCATTACTAAAAAGCTGAGATAATGATTATATGGCACTTGCAGACTTTATGCTGATTTGAGCATCAGGGTATGATAACGTGAATTATTTTTCATCTGTTCAGCAGCATTTAGACTCCGCCGTGGAGGCTGAGAGCCTTGTGAAAGCTTTCCCTACCAGAAAAAGAGTAGATCAAACCTGATAGGCATCAACATCCAACAGAACGGGTTCCTAATGTAAAGAATGATACATTATTTTCATTAGATAAAGCAAGCAAACAAGTCTTGCAGTTGAGAGGCATTTGAGTTTTCCCTGAACAGGCTTAGGTTTTCCAGCGGAGGGCTGAAGCGTAGCTCTAATACGACAAGAGGCTCTATGGAAAGGAGAATTTCTGACTCAACTGCTGGGAGCCTTATACGTGCTTGCAGCTCTGTTGAGGAATGAAAATGCTGATTTAGAGAGCCTTTGGTCTTGCAAAGTTAACATAGTGTTGGATTGGTGAATTGTGCCCTGGTCTGTCCTGGTCTACCTAATTAACAAAATTAGGTAACTTTAAGTACATCTCCAAGCTCCTCCTTTCGCTGGTTTCCCAAAAGTGTTCCCAGTGGTGGTTCACTGCTGCAGCTGAGATGGAATTCACCAGAGAGAACAGATCTGCTTTAGTTCCATGAGGAGTTTATAGCACTGGCAGCTATAACGAGATTTTATTCTTTGTAAAGGCAACAAATCTGGCATAGAAATTGTCAAAGCACAATTAATACGGAGTTCTGTAATGCATCTTCAAATCGAAATAAGTTCATCTTTTTTTTTTTTTTTTTTTTTTTAAATGACGATTGGCTTCGCTAACATCCAAATGAGGATGCAGAGATCATTGCTCATTAATGTATCTGTTCTTTGTGTTCAAAACTTAACAACCTCCTTTTGCTGCGTGAATGAAGTTTAGAAGCCAGCATTTTTAATAGACTTCTGACACTGTGGGAGCAAACATTACGTCAGATGTGTCTCACTACTCCGCATCCACAAGGCTGAATATAAACTTGGCAACACAGCTGAAGAGTTCATTATTTTGTGAACTTAAAGCAGGTTTTAACTTGAGGCAAGTTTTTGGTTTGAGCCTTATAAAGGGAGCCTTATAAACTCATTTTCTTTTATTTGAATTGACCGTATTAAAAAGGAAAAATGTGGATGTACAGTAGAGACTGAACTATAAGAGGATCTGCTGGCTGATCAGGGATTAGCTTCCCAGGGTAATTGTTGGACAGACAAAAACAGATGGAAATAATGAATGATTACTCTCAAATGTAGACACATTTTAAAAAAAAAAGAGGGTATTATTTTTTTTCTGAAGTTACTGTTTGCTTCAGTAGCTTTGCTACTTTAAAAGTGCTGTCTTATTAAACAAAAAGTATGTTGATATGTATTTACCTATGCACAAAATGGTTAGCTTAGAAAAGCCCAAAATCGTAGCCAGAAGAACTAACTTCCTCACTTGTAAGGGTTGTAAATCAATCTCTCCTGATTCAGTCGAAGACTTTCATTAATTTAGTAGACTTTAGATCATGTTCCTGCCTTCTTGTTGCTTAGATGAGCTCCTTAGAGAGGGGATGTTACTGAGAAAATTTTATAGAAATAAATGATACATTTCTTTAAGAAACTGATTTTTTTCCCCCAATTTGTTATATCACCTACAGACAATTAGTATCAATAATGAAGCATTTCTGCATCCTTTTTTTAAAACATAATCCACTACTTAAGCATTAACTAATATGTTATACCTGGATATGTCTATATATACTGTTCTCGTCTCTTGCGGGAGTGATCAATAGACACTGAACAACTGAATTTGGTCCCTTCTTATTTATGTTGCAGCATCGCAATACTATAAACCAAAGACGTTGTTCTTGTTTTGTCATCTTTAATAACATTCTGTTTTGATTTAGGCATGCTTAGTTCTGTTCATTCCTGATCCATTGATCTGCAACTGGGCAGAAATGAAATTCACTCAGGAAAAAGAAATAAAATTTTCATCTTAATCAGCCAAGTGCAGCCACCTCTGGGCCGCTCGGCTTACCTACTCTGCTACCACATCAGTTTCAGATAAAAAATGTAATTAGTTTAATGCACAAAAATTATTACGAGTGGAAAAATACAGTTGTAAAATCACAAATTTAGAAGCCCTGTTTAAGATCTATTTGGTGGGTTTTTTAAAAAATTATTTCAGTTAAGCTACTGAGACAGGGTGGATGGAGAACCTGCGTTAATGTCCAAATACCAGGTCTTTTGTCACCAGTTTCCATGTCAAGAGATCTCAGAATGTCTCCTTGATGGCACTGGTGGGAATTTGTGTCTTATGCTGGCTAATAAATACTACTGACACCTTATTAATAAATAGCAATAGTCTCAGTCAAGAAAAGTGTCATTCCTAAGTAGGGATTCCTAAAAGCATTCCTAAGTAGGAATGCTAATTTCCAAAGCACAGTAAGTTACCGTGAAATTAAATGGACAGAAAATTGTACTTGAAGTCAAGCATGTTTGCTCTCTGATTTGGGAGATTTACTCTTAGCAGGTAAATAGGTGATAGTCATTGTTGATTATTTTCTGTGCGTCTCCCACCACGGTGCGTCATGGAGTATTTGCTAGCATACAAGTTCAGCTAGGACTACCACGTCAACCCTAGCACCTACTTTGAAAAATTATTGGGTTGTGAGAGAGGGCATGAGCAAAAGATTTGGGTCTACTTAGTTGGTGGTCTCGGAGATCTTGATGGCCTTCAGCCCCATCAGTCTTGGTATCACTGTGTGCTTATTATATTGATATTTTTTTCTTTTGCAAGGAAGCAGTGATATATTTAATTGGAAAATTAAATTGCAAAATAATCTCTTAGCAACTCTTAAAATTGCATCAATCTGATGGTTTATTTGGGCTGATCTGATTGTAAGAGTATTTTATTTGTGTTGTGTTGATTAGTAAAAGCTTTATTTCTAGTCACCTTGCCACTGTTGTTTAGAAATGCATTTGTGAAAATGGAATTGATTTTTCATTAAGGAGCCTTTATTTTCGGTTACGGATAAGCCAAATTGACCCGGAATATTCCTAAAGCATATGCAGCGGATTGTCTGAATTCCTAAACTGTCTTCTCAGGTACTTTGCTAATGTGGCATTGATCAATCTACAGATCCCGATCTGCGGAGAAGTGATAGGAGCATTGGCCACAGGATGCACTACGGGCCAGAAAGATAAATTGTTTGGGTTGTCTTTTTGCAAGTTTAAGGTCACAATTCATTCATCTTGTTACTTTGCTGTATCCCTTTAGTGGCTTCAATTGCAGGATTAAATATTGAATGGTGGCAGATCATTCAATATATGGCTCTTCTACTTTGGCATTAGGAGGCTTTTCATGCTTAAAATGGAACGATGTGCACACAGAATGCCAAAGGTAGTCGTGCCGACGATCTGTTCTGTAAGATTAATCCCACAACAACTTTATCAGGCAATTCTTAACACATCGATTTATTCCTGATATGACACTTCTGAAACAAATGGATAAATGCTTGGCATATACTCAGCATCCGAGGACGGAGAATGTGGAATTGAACCCTCTACAGAAAAGATCCATATTTAAAATTAACCCATTAAAAGCTTAGTGAGGAAAACTTTAAACTTTTAGACTGAAATTCATGGTCCCTCATGAAAAGCTGGTCCACAAGAAACAAAAAACAGGTAAGAGGGAGGAAGACAGGCTGAGAGAGTTGGGGTTGTTCGGCCTGGAGAAGAGAGCGCTCTGGGGGAGACCTTAGAGCCCCTTCCAGTCCCTGAAGGGGCTCCAGGAAAGCTGAGGAGGGACTCTGGATCAGGGAGGGGAGCCATAGGATGAGGGGTAATGGTTTTACACTGAAAGAGGGGAGATTTAGATGAGAGATTAGGAAGAAATTCTTGGCTGTGAGGGTGGTGAGCCCCTGGCCCAGGTTGCCCAGAGAAGCTGTGGCTGCCCCATCCCTGGAGGGGTTCAAGGCCAGGTTGGACGGGGCTTGGAGCAACCTGGGCTGGTGGGAGGTGTCCCTGCCCAGGGCAGGGGCTTGGAACTGGGTGATCTTTAACATCCTTCCAACCCAAACCATTCTGTGATTCTTCCCGAGAGCCCAGATCATAGCAGACTCACCACATACCTTGTTTACAGTCCTGGTTGTGCCATTATACTTTTCTACTAATATTTCATGTTTCGGTGCCTTTGGCTTCCCGCAGAAAGACTCCTCTCTGCCCGGCTGCAGGGCTCTGCTCCAAAGCCCCCCAGGAAGGTGCAAGGTCCCCGACAGCCTTTTCCCTCACCGCTCTCCTCTTACAGTAGGCTCTGTAAAGCTTTGGGGTTTCTGCACTGATGAACGGAACAAGAGCGTTTTGCTTCTAATGGCTCTCGCCTGTATGAACTGTATAAACACCTTCTGTGTGTTCCAAGAATATTATACGCGGAACATGAAAAGCAGCAGCGCTGTTGAAGTAGGGAGGTGCGCTTGCAGGTTTTGTACCCAGCAGTACGATTGCAGTACAAACCAGCGAAAGGAAGGAAATGAGTTGCTATTGATTCTTAGCTTTAGCGCTGTTTTATATAAGGTTTCTAAATTGGCATTGTATTTCGTATGTTATGGAGGCTTTTGTTAAACCTATATCTGCAAGTTAAGAGGGAGCCTCTGGATTTCAAAAGCGCATGATTAACTTCGGCACCTGAGGAGCAGCTCCAGAGGAGAAAATGTAGTTTTGCTCTTTAAAATTGTATCTAATGATTAAATATGTGTTACATATGAGTTGGGACAAAAGTGAGATCCAGTCTCAGTCCTGTAGACTGTCGTTGGGTGGAATTAAAAGCCTCGGGTTAGGTACCTGCACTTCCTACCGGTGTATTAATTACACTGCCTGGACAGATGTCTTACGCTGATACTCACGAACGGCCGAGCAATTTTGCGGTGTCACTCACGTAGGCAACAACTGCCAAAGAAGAAGGTGTTGCAGGAGTAATGCCCAGGAAGGGACTCGCACCCTGGGCTGTAAGGTGACACCTGAACATCCAAATTAATAATGAAGGAATTTCTTCTTTGGATTTGAGTGCTCCAGGCATGTCTGTGCTTTCCTGCGAAATTAGAAGGGAATATCCTCTGTGATGTGGTCTTTTGGCATCCTCCAGAACTGACTGCAGACCATTAGGTTACTTTATATATACGTACATATATGTAATACGTGTATGTATTAAACCCCTCTCTTTCCAAAATGATTTGAACCCAGGTATCTCATCTCAGGAGGAATATTTGAGACTGCTGGAGTTCTGGCAGTCATCTAGAATAGGGAGGAGTCTGGTACAAGTCCCCCATCCGACTAAAATTTGCTTATGCAAGGAAGAACAGTTATTACAGAAAAGGCTGACAGCGACCTGCCCGAAGACATCCAGTGTGGCAGGTAGTCTGTCAGAGCACATTTCTTGGAAGTCAGAGATCTGATTTCAAGTACTTTCTTTGGGAGGATTTGATTCTGAATCACTCTTGTGCCATGTATATAAAAGGTATAAGAAGGATCCTGTCGTTAGCTCGTTCGTGGTTCAGTCTGTGTGTCTCCATAAGGGGAGCATGCTCTTGGAGCACTTTTCAAAACAAAAGTTATTAACGTGTTAGAGATGAGCCTAGTGAAACCAGCTGACTGGAGATATTAGGACAAAATCGTTTCTAAGGTTTATTCTCAATCATTAATTTGGGTTGTGGTGTTAAGTATGAAAAATGTATGCTAGGCCAGGTTCTTAAATTAATGTTTTTTACCGTGTTGCACTTCTGTAAATATTAAGATGCATGAATTCTGGCTGCCTGCCTGCCAAAATCTCATCTGGATATAGTTAGTACGTGTATACAGCTCCTGTGCGTGTGCTAATGTCTGTAAATATTCAGGCAAGCTAACAAGGCTGTTGCTTTCTTTGCAGTTTCTTCATGGAAGTGATTCTTTAAACTGACCATCTTAATACATTTGAACTTCAAATATTCATTGAGTTGAATGAGTTGAATTGATAGTTGAAGCTTATTGACATTCAACATTTTTTCCTAAGGCCAGTAAAATGTTTTTGTTGTATACAACACCTTTTACAGTTTGCTTTAAATTGCTAATGTGTTTTGTTTATTTCTAGTGCTGGTATAATGAAAGCTTACTTGGGAATGGCTTTTACTGGAAAAGAGCGTGTATGGAATGTTCTATGGCTGGTCATATGGGTGTTTGAAAAAGTAACTTCTATGTGGATGTGAGTAGTTGTCTGTCTTAGTTAAGAAAAATTGGCATCCTGTTTCCTCTGAAGTTGGTGACAAGTGAAGTGATTTATATTAAAAGGTTTTTTTGTTAGAATCCCAACTAGTGATGAGCATAGAATTAAATATATATATTATTAGGATTGTTTTTTTCTTTAGCCAAAATCCTCGTTTATACCAAAGGAATATTTTAATTCATTTGGCTGTTGTTGATATCATAATACCATCGAAGTCAACAGGAAAAATGAGCAAAAGATCCTTTTTGCAGCTCAAGAGTCTGATCCACTATTTGTGCTGTAGCTTCGTTTTTTGTGGTATCCTCCTATCATGGAGAATTACGCTGCAGAATATGTAGTAATTCAGATCCAAAAGAAAAATTTCTCCTTGCTGTTTGAAAGAATTTTTTTGGAGTGTCTTCTGATACAATTAAATCCCGCACGAGGGCATTCTTAGATAGCTACACGTGCTCCCTAAGTACCTGCTTCCCTGGAACATTGATTGGTCGCAGATAAATTGCTGCGTAGGTGTCATGGTGTAGACACCACAAATTATCATGAAATTATGAAACTCTCCTCTTTTTTTTTTTTTTTATCGGTGAAAATGTTTCTCCTGGGCTTGAAGATGAAATAGCAACGATGAGAAAACCAGCGTGTTACATTCTTAAATCTACAAGGTGATAAAATCACCAATTACATGAAAACTTGCCTGGAATGCTTTTCCTCATTTTAAAAATACTTTCACTTAAATGTTGATTTTTCTGGTTACAAAGTGATTCAATCTGCTCATTTCCTTTGCCTGCATTGTTTTTTTTTTTTTTAGCACCATAAAATTAATAACCCCATTATCACATACTCACATAGCCTTATTTTTCATTGTTTCATTTTTGGCTGTTAGGTTGGCATAAAATTCAAAGTGCAACTTTGGAGGTGAAAAGCATCGCCGGCCTGGAGATTTCACTGCTGATATGTATATGTGTATGTATATATATAAAAAAGTGTGAACCCAGCCTCCTGTGTTGATAAGTAATGGATGTGACCCGTGACGGGCAGCTTGCCGTTCTGGTGGAACGAAATATTCCAGCTAGAGCATGCAGGCTTCTGCTCCACTGGCCTTGGAATAGATTAGTAAAGTACTCTCCCAGCTCGAAGGGTTTTAGTTGGGTTCTTTTTTCCCCATGATGGATTATAGGTAAACTCATATGCAAGTTTATTGCAAGATTCCTCTGAGGCCCCTAGTTTTTTATGAATGGAAAGGTCATTTATAATGTTCAACATCATTGTATTTTATTATTTTTCCCATAGGACAAGATTGCTGTGTTTTCTGTAAGAGACTGCAATCAGATTTTACAACCACACAGATTTAATGTTGTACATACTACTTGGGCTTAGAAAAGTGAAGACTGTACTGGAAAATATGTTTGACTTCAGCTCATGGAGGTCTCTTATTCATACGTTACAATCTTCAAACCAGAACAGAGACTTTACCAAGGGCAAAAGTCTGCAATTCTAAGTAATTGATGCAGGACCAATCTTTGCCTAGCATGTGGTTTTCTATAATGCTGAAAAGTTCCGAACAGTTTTCTCACATACGTCTGACGATTCTTTGTCGGAGTGGCTTTGAAGTCCACTATTTGTGGACCTCTGTTTGAACCGTGGGGTCATACTGCGGCTTGGTTTGGTTCACTCAATTATACTTCATATTTGTATTTGCTGGTCTTAGTTCCTGAATCTTATTCCTTTGGGTATAACACATCTTTCGGTCGCTATAACATCTAGTTTGTTATCATCTATCTAAAAGCATTAATATTAACTAGAAAAGTCTTCACTCAGGGAAAGTCCAGGACTTGAACGTGTGCAGCCATAGGTTGCATTCATTATTGCAACATAAAACGTCAATTAGTAAATTTGCGAGTTAAGGCAATAAAACCAGCTCTGTGATCTGATAAAGAGATTCAACGTCAGGCACTGAAATTCTTCAAGCATTTCTCCCCTGGCTTAAAGCTCTAAAGGCAACTTGGATTTTATTAGTAAGGCTTGGTAGCAAAGTGCATCCCTGTATTTGCGTTACGACTAAATCCAGAACCCCCACGCTTAGTCTCGCACCAGGAGAAGCGACACCATCTCCAACTGCAAAGCTGTCTATCGGCATTTAAGTGAGTATCACTGTAGTTTAGAAGCAGTTTCCCAAGATCTTGGGAAAAGCGTGGGGGCAGGAAGAGTTCCTCATCACGGAGTATTTTGCATACGGGAGAGGAAATAACCTTTCCAGATTCCAAAGCAGACAATCAATGAGCACCCCAACTAAACCTGAGAGAACTTCTAAAAGGTTTGTGTGGAACACATTCTCCAGCATGCAAATGTATCCATGACTAGCGCCACGTTTTAAATTTCTTACGCAAAAAGAGAATGGCGAGATTGCTTATGAAGGCCAAGGTGCAGGACCGTGCTCCCACCTCGAGGCAATATTAAACTCGGAGTAGGAAGAAGAACATGAAGTGTCCCGCTCACACACATCGATGTGGGAACACCTGGCAGTTCAAACTCATGATTTCTTCTTGAGAGGTTTAGGAAAGATGGTTTCTCTTAAAATAAACAATGTCTTGGTCAGTGGTGCACAGCTGTGATAAGTACCAACTTCTCTGTAAAGTATTCAGCGGCTGTTCAGGCTTTAGATTTTTAGATTCAGCTCAGTGTGTAGTGCCGGGCACAGATGTTAGATAGTTCTGTCGTATTAGTATTTAAGTGCTGTATGGGTAGGACTCCAACATACCGTACTAGAAGCATCTAATTGGTGTTTTGCCTGTTTATAAATTGCACCATACTGGTGGGTTTGGCCTGCACAATACCATATTTTCAGATGCTGTTTAACAATCTATTGGCCAAAGAGAAGCGAGTTGGGTGTTGCACAGTGGGGTCTGTTATTTCACCGGGTAGCATGATGGTTCCTTGTTCGTTTGTTAGTGTTCTAAGACAAGTTGATTTATTGCCTTGAAGGGAGAGGATTATGGGCCTGTACTGTATTTAACAGCTTCAGAAACATCAACTTTTTGTGTATGAAATCTAGTAGCTGTTTTCTCTGAGAGGCGTCTCACATTTTTGTGTTGAGGTTTTATAAATACCAGGTTCTTGCAAGTACTTGTGGAACGTTATTTTGATAAGATATTCTGAAGCTAAATGATTTTGAGGCATTGCTTGTGGGGGAAGTATTGGCAATGAGAATACAATGAGATCAAGAGGCAACTGTCAGCTGGCAGAGCAAGCAGTCTTATTCAAGAAAGTGTCAAAAGTGACAATGTCTGATAGGGACAAAACTAACTGTTTTCCTTCCCCCTGTGCATTTTCCCATAGTTTGTTGCCCTCTAGCAATAGGCTAGGAACAGTTCATGTTTCCCTTCAAATGCCTGAACTCCACGTTGCACACACAGACACATGCCCATACTGTTTTTCCTAGTAAGTGTCTTGAGTAGACAGGATATAAATCAGCCTCTTCGAAGAGTCCAGAGAATAACTGCCCATATTCCCCTGAAAATAACATGATATGCTTCCTGAATAAGGACAGCTGGCATTCACGAGTAGGTGCATCATAAAATACATCTATACATGCGTGTATTGCGTGTCTGTTTTAAGATGTCTTTGATTGCTCTAGCTTGCAGTTCCCGTCTGTTGTCTTGTTAAAACCCTCAGTTGTCAATATGGGCAAGTGTACAGGGGGTTGTTATATCGCAAGCGCATAAGTTTGTTGCTCTCTGTAGTATTTGTTCACGTGCGGTACGTAGAGCTGAATGTGGGAGCAAATGGGAAATGACGTTGCGTCTCATAGCTGAGCTTGCACATTTCTTACCGTGAGATCCCTTCCCCTCCTTTCCTCTCTCTTCCCCTTCCTTCACACTAGTGAAATTTAAATCTGTTGTCTGGGGAGTTTGCTGGGGAAGTGAAGTTTTCCATGGTGTAACTTTACATTTGAACCAGACTGGATGTTAATGAAGCTTCAGGCGTGTAGCAACCGGGCAAGCTTTGGCCAACGCTGGTTTACTACCTTCGGGGGGTTCATCGGGGTGCTGTAATAAGACAACATTAGGCACGGTTCCTCCTTAACGCTCCCTCGCGGTAGGTAAGGACTGTTTCAGCTCTGTTTTTACAGTTCTCTTTTCTGAAAGTCAAGTTGTAATAAAACCAGCCGAGGCTTTCTCCTGCCGTTCAGCTGCTCCTAGAATGTACCCCTCAGGACTGCTGAGTCCACTCGGCAGGCTGTGCTTTTCAATTATGGGCCACGGATGACTTTTAAGGGACCTGGCAAAGGTAACCAAAAAAATTGAGCTTGGCAAGATTAAATTTGCTGTACAGGGATCTTCATCTTCACGGGAAAATTCTGAAGGCTCTGTGAAGGGTAAAAAAAAAATAATAAAAAAGGCTGAAAACTACACATAGGTCCTCTGAAAGTGACTTCTGTATCGTGATAGTTCAAAAAAGTTATCTGGCCTCTAGCCACCGGAATACACTAACCTTTGGCAAGTGGAAGAAAAGAAGTTTTGGTGGATTATTAGAGTTATATTTCTTACATAGTGACACAGTTTATAGGTTTGTTCATCCTATATGAATTTATGTCCGGCTGTATTGATATTTGCCAGACATCAGCTTGTTCTCAAATGAGTAGCACACGTTTGTGTGTCTGATGGCTTAAGATGAGACGTTGTGTGTCTGAAACATGTCTTACCCTTTCCCGGTTACGGATTTCTTGTTCTTTAAATGATGAATATAAGAACTGCTGTTTGATCTCACAATATTTGTACAACTATCGTGTAAGTAGTGTCATGCTTATGGAGTACCTCCTCTAAACTAGTGACACGAACAGATTTTACAGATACAGAAAACTAGAAGTGAAAGTAGTGGCATTTGGGCAGTGGAAGTGTTGCTCGTACTCACTGAGAACAGCACTGTGCGAAGGTGTTTCTATAGTGGTATTAATCCGAGTGCATTTCTTACCTCTGTAAGGGCCCACATATACACTTACACCAGTAGAGTTACTCATGTTTCTAAGCATATTGAAACACAATCCTTACTGTAGTAATATTGTATACTAATTCTTTTTTTTTTTTTTTTTTTAATATTTGCTAATCTGTATTTCTTAGACAGCGAAGGGCCAGAAATCAGATTTGGGCCGTTAAGGAACTGCCGCTTTCCCCTTTAGCATGAGGGAGAGAGCACTCCAGTTAGCAACCGAGCAAAATATTAATAGTGACATACAGTTTGCATTAATTTAACATTTCTGGTGTTTGGTGGCTGCAGCTAAGATTCAACTCCGTATGGCAATGGAAAGACGCACCCAGTCTGCTGAGATGGGACTGACCTGTGTCAGGATGGGAGGTTACTTGGAATTAATTTCCATTAGTTGTTTTCCCAGTCTGTCTTTTTCAGCCATTCCCCATGTGAGTTATTCTTACAAAATGCAAGTATACATTTTTGACAGCAAGGCTGCAGGAAGCGCAGCTTATAGCGGACAGAGTTTTAGTATTTTGCCCTAACAGTCTAGAAAATTATAATATATTCCCAAAAATCAATAAGCGCAGCCAGAATGCAATTCTCCCTCCTACAGAAAGCTCTGCAGTTGTTTTTTCCAACAGCTGGCAGCCTGGGGGCCTGAATCTTTCCAGCTTCGTCCCTTTGTCACTTGGGCCTGACCTGCCTGACTTGGAAATCTTCCTCACCCGGGAACGCCTGGCGTTTGTACCTCCTCCTTCTCCGGGTCCCACCAGCGGTAGTCGCCAAAGATTCTGGCCCACAGTGCTGCTGCTGCTGCCATTTCTATTTACGGCTGACTTTAACTGAGGGAATTCCAAACTGAACTTCGATACCCTCAGACGCACCTGCTTATAACTCCTGAAATACCTGAACAGAAATGGGCACTGCAAGACTATGTAAAGCACCAAGGGAGACATCTGAGAAGTCCTGGAGCGTGGTCCAAATGCCAGACACCTTCACAGCAGTTTAAATATAGTACTAAGTGACAGTAAAAATGTTTTTCCCAAGCTGTGTGAACAAAATCTTCATTAACTTCATTAATCTGATTTGATATGAAAGAACTCATAAGTCGTCTTGTAGGGTCTTCTGTTCACTGTCAGGGATAGTGGATGCTTATACGTTATATAAAATAGTATCTTTATTCCCCTCTCCAGTTAGTTTTCAGCTATTTTTCCTAAGTAATTGGCTTTTCATACATTCGTTTTATTGTACTTGAAGTTTAATATTTAAATTGCTTAACATGCTAATCAATTAGTAGAGGGCCAGACCTTGCTACACGTTTTTATCACGTAATTTTATAGACCTATCTGCACGTAGTTAATCTTTTTCCCTCACGAACGCAATCAAATTGCCTGTATCTGAAGTACGTACAGTTCCTTAAAGGCAGGGATTTCCACTGGAGGTCTATATTCTCACTAGGGCTGAGGATTCTGGCAATTTCATGTTTACGTGGTGGTGTCCTCTAGTCCATCAGGGCTGAAGCCATGTGAACTTGGGCGTAAGGGGGAGATGTTTTTGTTGCTCTGCTAGGAAGGAAGGTCTCCAAAATCCAGTTTTTGTGTATTTGTCAACTGTGATACAGCTGCTGATTACCTCTTAATGAGGCTCAGGAGACTTGGACTCTGCAGAGCTGGGTAAGAAGCCCTGTGTCATCTGCTCCTCAGTGAGCCCAGAGAACTTCTCTGGCAGAGAAGTTAGGGACCCGAGGTGGGTACAAGTCTGTTAAGGTGGTGCGGTTCCCTCGTTAGGAATTGTGTCCCTCATCAGGACACCAGATATTGTGGTTATAAGCACCGCGGTATCTGGTGGTCTTTGCTCAGAGAAGCTTCTTCCTACTGGCAGCACTGAGATCCTGATTCAAAGAGGGTTGGGCCAAAACACGTTTGGGGTGGAATGGCTTTCCATGGAGATCTAAGGGGGGTTGTGGGCGTGAAGGGCACGGTGTGCCAGCGCGGGGGACGTGCTGCGGGGTGGCACTGCTGCAGTGTGTTTGGATGGGGGTGGGCGGCACTGCGGGGACTTGCAGAAAGCTTTGGGGGTGTCACGGGCTTGGGAAGCAAGAGCTCAGGGTACTGCGACACAGGGGAAGGATACAGGGGTCATACATGGAGTGGGAACAATACGTACAATGGGGTGGCAAAAGTGTGGGGTGGGTTTTTTTCCCTTTAAAATCGTATGTGCTTTTGAAAAATGAGGGTACCTGAGGCTTGCGCCAGCGCGGTGTTCCTGTTTCCTTTTCTAAGGCAATGTCCTGATCCCCAGGAATAGCAGAAAGAAATATTTAGTGTGTTGTTTGTTTTATTTTGTTTGTGGTGCTGAAGGATGTAAAATAGGAGTCAGGAAAAAAAAAAAAAGACACCCAACTATTTTAATGTTTTGATTTGAAATTAATTTAGAGATTCAATGAGACGAACTTACTTTTGAAACTGGGAAGGACTTCTGTTTCACAACTTAGAAACGTTATTCCTTTCCGAGTATTATCAGGCGGTTAATTCCGGGCATACACTTAGCAAACCGCAGAAAAGCTCTGTCTAATTGCGAACCCCATTTTCCTTTACAAGAAAGGGAAAGGAAATGGGCTCATCATATTTTCCAGGCGGCAGGTCAAGGTGGAAGCATTTCTGTAGCTTCCTCCCCTCTAAGCCCATTCTGTCTGCCTTTGGTCATGGGTTTGCTCTGTTAATATTTCGGAGACAGAGCGAGCAGGTGACTAATCAGAAGGTTAAAGGGGACTTGCTGAAATGGAACTACCTAAGCCAGACTTAATGTGAAAAGACAAAAAAGAAAAAAAAGCAGGGAAGAGACAAAGAAGAGAGAACAGCAACAGCTTTTTCTACGAGCGGTGCAGCGAGGGTGAGGTTAGTCTGCGTGTTCCTGGCTTATTTTAGTCCATTTTGCCCTATGTCAGCATACTTGAAACATATCTGTTGCAGCACGGGTTATTTTGTTAGATCAAACATTTCCTTAAATCCGATTCGTGTCTTCATCACTATAATATTCATAATAGGTAAATAAAATAAAGGTTAAGCGATGTTTCAGAGGAAACGGGTGAAAAGAATTATTTACGCTGAGCGCCGAAGAGCAGCAGCATCCCCGTTTGCGCTGAGCCCAGCCGATGGATCTGTGGGTTACCAAGCACCGCGCGGCAGTCGGGCCGCGTCGGGAGCAGGAGTCCGTCCGCATCAGCCAGGAGCTTCCTCCAGACTAATAGACCTTGTCAAGAGGTAGGGCACGCTGCTAACGCGCTTTGATGGCTCTCCAGCTCCCAGGCACTTGCATACTTGCCAGGTCAGGTATTTTAGCAGCCGTATGTAGACATCCATCCTTAGACATGTAATTTGAAAAATGGGTTTGTAATAAACGGAAGGCAGGCATGTCCCTGTGTTACAGAATCGGTAGCAAACACTTGAAAGTAAGTCACTTTTTGATTTTGTTTTGAAACCTGCTCTGGTTTCTGAAAACAGACTAATCAAGAAATTCAAGAATCGAGATGCGAGTTGCAGATTCTTATTATCTTTTCATTACCATAGTTACTTGCGTATGGGTTGTATGATAATTATTGTTAATGTCCCACTGATTTTGCTGAGAAATGAGATTTGGTTTCCATATAGAAATTTAATAAAAGCTGGCATATAAATACTAAGAGAGAACAAAAACCACCCTTACTCTTTTTATCAAGTGATATAGCATTTTGATATTAGCACCCATGTAGCTAGTGTATATAATATTTTCCAGTCATTAAAATCATTACTAGTGAATAATGCGTTGTGAAAAAGCATTGTAAAACAATCTGAGGCCCTTCAACTCACTTCTTTCATGTCATTTCATTCAATTCAAACCTGTTTGACGTTGTCCGAGTTAACAAGTTACTCTTCTGTTCAGCACCTACTGGTGGCAACCCGTAAATCAGCGTTTCGTGCAGAAGCATGAAAGACCTCATTAAATCCATTTTTGTGCGAGTTAACAGCTCTCCAAATTAACCTTTCTTTAAAAATAAAATAAAATAAGATAGTAAAGGTCAGCCTTTTTTTGTGCAACAAAGTTTGCTGACCACAGAGATTTTCAAGCCTGATGGCACATTCGACTGCACGGTTGTCTCATCATTTTGGCAGGGATCTGTTTGATGCCAGCGAGGAATGCTAAGACTCTAACTGTCTGAAATGTGTTAACGTGTAGACTTCGTTATTATTTTTTTTAAAGCACGAAGTGAAAAGTGGAGGAGAAAATGTCTTTACATTCTTTTTTTTTCTTTTTTCCCCCAACAGCAGTAAATTATTGACGTGAAATGACTTTTGTTAATAATCTGGGGGGAGAAGTGCTCATCTCTCCGTTCACTTGCCAACTCTTTGACTGGCAATGCCATCTTGCATTTTATGTTCGATTCATTCTGTTAGAATTCTCTTTATTTCACTAAGAGGTAAATATTATATATGTAAAAGTGTCAAGATATTGTCTAAACAAATATATTTTGACACAATAGTTGCAGAAAGACTATGTAAGAAGGCCGCGTCTTACTTGAGTGTGGTCTCTTAACGGTTTAAGGTAATTAATTAGACCTCTGAAGACAAAAACTAAGCCCATATATGCTGGAGATAATAATGATATTCAGCTGTGTCTAAAGATGTAGGGAAAATTTATTTTAAGCACATTACTTTTTAGGTATACGGTAGAGAATCTAATGTACTTCCAACAGAAATCACAAATATAATTCACCTACATTATACATAAAAAACAAATGACAAACATTTCCAAATTTTGCAAATGGGAATGTCTGTAAAAAAAAAAAAAAATAAAGGCAGCAGAAAAAGATAATAAAGCATTAAGAAGAAAAATGAAGACCCTAATAGCATTTTAGTAACAACATTATTACAGCAGCATCTATACTTTTTGAGTTTGAGTGTGTCATATAGAAAACCAAGATCTGATTATAAAATAAGTCAAGGAAGAGTGCAGAGTGCAAATATTTGTAGTGAAGTGCCAGACAATTTATTTATTACATTGGTTAAAATTACTGCTACGCTGAACCAGATTTTTTCTTGTCGTTCTTTTTCTTGTCGTTCTTTTACTTGTCGTTCTTTTTCTTGTCGTTTTTGTTTCAGTTTACACAATTTAAATAAGAAACAATGTGCTCCCATTGAAAGAGTGCATCGTATGGTCAAGGTGGGTTCTTTCTTCCCCCTTTCTTCCCCACCTAATAGAACACGTTAGCGTTAGTTAAAGTGTTTGGGCTTTGGTTCTGAAGACCCACTCAGTGTTGAACTTGGTCGAGCATCTACGACATAAAATCACACCAGGGGACGATGTGACTCGTTAAGAACCTACCTATAATATCGAAGTGGAAAAAAATGGTATTATCGTGGGGACTTCAATGGAGAGATTATGTTCTGTATGTCTTATAGTGTCAGTACTAAAATGACTCTGACATTTAAAAAATCATAGACATCTAAAATATTGGTGCGATAAATTCTTTATTAAACATTGTATTGATGGCTGAAAAAGAAGGGGGAAAAAAATCACAGTTAATGTTGGCTTAGGTGAGCGAACAGATTAATTTATGACTTTGTTAAATAGAGGGAAATGAAAACCAGGAAATAATCTCTGTGAAAAACTGTAATGTAAAATCTCTCTCGGTAAATTAAAAACCCATTTTACAGACTCAAAAAAAATATTCAAATCCAAAACCTGAAATGATTCTTTCAAGTTTATGCTGAAAACTGCCCTAGCTAGGAAACAAAAAACCCCATTGAATAAATCAGTTTGAGAGGATGCACACTGAAAAGCAACTGGAGGAGAGCATAATTTGATGATAATGAGTTTATATCAGCTAAGAAATTCAGAAAAATGAAGGGGCAGGAGGACAAATTAGGGAGAAATCCGTGGCCAATGAGTTTGCTGGGTTGTGGGTTTTTTTTCTTTCCTTTAATGGGGCAGATGTTGAGCTTCTTGTGGCCGTTAAGTTGAAAAGGAATGAAAGGAATCCTAACTATGTTAACCAAATCTAGGCAAAATTAGAAGATTTCCCCAGGATAAGGCAGAAAATGCTGAAGTACCAAAGAAATATTTATCTTCTGTGCTCAGATGGAGGAAGAGGAGGCAAAGAGGACAGTTAGATCATACTTTTTCTGTGGAAATACTAAATTTTAGCTATTAATACTGGATGTTTTCCTGTGCTGTGGCCAGATAACTTCATTCAGGAGTGCAAAAATATGCAGTGAAACACCAGGTAGACATAAAGCAGATGAGTTAAGACTGCAAATAATGATGCCAATTTATAGTCAGGTTCCATTAAGAATATTAAAAAAGCTGGCTGAAGACCTCTTCCAGTTCTTCGTGTTGACTTCTATGAAGTTGTCTGTCACGGGAAAACTTTTAAAGAAATGAAAGTAAGACAGTGCTGTTCCGTGTGCTTTATAAATACTGACCACGTACAATTTTACAAGGCTGGCTGTTTTCCTGGCAAAGTAACTGACTGAATGATGCAGAAATAATTCATGGGAATTCTTAACGTTAACATTTAACATTCAGTGGCATTTTAGCATCGAGACTAATTAACCACTGAAGCCATGTCTATGATTTTGTGGAAGTTTTTCAATTGCCAGAAGATTTAATCACTGTCTTTTCTCCAAAAATCGAGTTCAACCAGAAACGTAACTAGTGGTAGTTCTGTGGCCAGTGTTGTCCATGCTTGCTGGTATCTTCGAGTCCAACTTCCATTTGTAGCATCCAAGATATGCAAGACCATAAACCTTGGCATGTTTACACCGTGTAACAATTGCATTCTTTCTTTAAAAATCTTCATGAAGGAAAATACTAGGAAACTTCTTCTATAATGTCTATTTTATTTCCAGCAGCTGTCTGTAGGCTGTTCTTTTAGAGGCGTAGTTAGAATAATTGATATAAAGCCTTTTGAGATGGTAAGGAATGGGATACTTCAGACCATCTGCAAAATGGTGGCCTTGCAGAAAAAATGAAATGAATAAAAGAAGGACTAGATACTCACTGTATTAATCTTTTTTTCTCTGTCTATGATCTTTTTTCTTTTACCCGTAATAGAGCTCTAACCTTTAAATGTTCTCTGAGTTGAACAATTTTTCATGATCCAGCTGTCTCGGGATTGTTTTAGTTCAGTTTAATATTTCTTTTGATTCACTGTTGGGTTTTTTTTTTAGCTATTTATGGGATTTAACTCCTGTGCCAGACAGGGGTTAATAAATCAGGATTTAAATAATTATAAAATGATTCCAGTTGAATAAATGAATATGACCTCATTAGAAAAAACTCTTAATGCCACTGGCTTTTGCCAACAAATAGCTGTTTGATGTCACTTTTCCATACCTCTTCTCCCAATAAAATATAAACATACTAAATCTCTGCTTCAAAAGATTAAAAAAAAAAAAAAAAGCGTAATTGAAGCGTATTGTTGTTGTCTTGATCTATTGATACAGCAATTTTCCCCCAATGTTTTTATAATGGCAAATGCGGTTTATTTTTAAGGATGAGACTTCATATGATCCAATATCCGTTTGCATCAGAAGGGGACGATCCCATCCCACTTGACTCCAGCCAGTTGCTGTGGCCGTTTCTTTGACAGACTGAGCACTTAATTACAGAGATGTGGAGCATGTCAGGTCCTTGGATGATCCAGGGGCGATGGTGGATGCTGGCGTACACTGCGGTGGTACTGCCTCCGTCCTGCCCTATTCCTTTACATGGGGGTGGGCTTCATCCAGTTTCTTACTGATCTGGTTAAGGCTACTGAGCCAGCAGAGTATTATTCCCTGCTCCTCTCCCCACCCCCTCTATCCCCAATTTCCTTGGGTGGTTTCCTGAAGATTTACCGGCTTGAACTTGCTCTCTGCAGAGTCAGGCGATCAGCACAGTTGACACAACACAGGAGGCAGGGCTCTGGAGATGGACGTAAGTGCAGCAGCACTAAATATTTTCATGTAAACTTGAATGGAACTGTACCCTAACCCTGAAAAAAAAATGACCTTCCATCACCAGCCAGCTGAACCAACTCACCCTTGCAGCTGTGCGGGCGGATCTCACAAAAGGAGGGAGGCAGGCAGGAATCCATGGCTTCAAGGGGTGGGAAGGGGGACCTCCTCCCCTTTTGGCAGCCTGAGACTGGCAGAGCTGTAACATGAAACTGCTTAAGGTTCACTGAAGAATCTGGAAGTGCCTGATTCAGTTTTACATCATTTGATTTGTGCTCGCCTGTACTTTCTCATCACTCTTTGCAATTCGTATTTACGTTACAAAATTATTTGTGAGGCAGAGAAAAGAAGAAATTCATTCAAAACCAAAATTTCGAAGGGCAAATAGGACTTTCCATAAATAAGTGACCTCTCAAAATATCTGCTTCAAAACTAAACGTAAAGTTATTTTGGAGATCCTGATAGTGTCCCCGAGACCTCTGTGCTCCCTCTTGCAGTAGGCATAACCTGTTGTACTGCTGTACCTTCTTATTTGACCTCCCTTTCCTAAGAAGGCACAAGGCATAACAGGAATTCACTGTTTGTTCACTTAACTTGTTCCACCTGTATTTTCCCAGGCTTCAGAAACTGGGTCTGAAGTTAGAGAGAAGAGGTAGATCTTTCCTGTCACCGTTTTGAGCCGGTGCTTGGATCAGGCAGGTAACGGCCGTTAAACAGGAGGGAGAAGGGTAGTTCTGTCAGACCTAAGTTATTCCTGCTCCACAGTGTCACTCGCCTCTTTCCTTTACTGATTCTCTTTTGTGTCTTGTTGAACCTTCTCTCAGAGATTTCAGAATGACACCTCTGTTTGCACAAGCTTTCTCAGCATTGCTGATGTCCACGTAGGCTCCCAGCTGAGTGGGTTTGCTGTCAAACGGTCCAGACGTCCCCATCTGTGTGAGCAATGGATGGGACTTCGCAAGTTCTGCTCATTGAAATGCATGGGGTTTGATCCGTTTCGGGTAAATCTGACGGGGTCAGGACAGATCCGAGGAAAAGCAGCTCATTGTGTAGCTTGTTTATTCTGGGAGCAGTTACAATTTCCAAGCCATGGGAAGAGTGAGTGACTTCAGCCTAGTCTAGCTCAGTAGCCTTGTCTGGTGTAACCTAGGTTTTGGTACAGGTTATCCAGAGAAGACCCTGTTGTAAGGGAGGGTGAGGAACATAGACTCATTACGAGCAACAGCTTTACCTTCCTTTTAAGGAAGCTTTTAATACTTCGCTTTCAATACTTAAGCTTGTAGCCTCCTTGTCCTTAGGCAGCTACTGGAACGCCCATTTCAGAGGTGAGGTAAGTGTACGTTAGTCATCCCCTATACATTGCTGAATTATGAGTCAATGCTGCAGCATCTGAAAGCGGCCACGGGATTTGTCACATTGATAAAAGGTGCTTTGTTCCCTTCATTGTTCATCACAAGTTTGAGGAAGGAAGGAGTACGTGTCGGTAATTGTACGTTCAGGTATCTGGAATTGCAGGCACAGGTTTATAAATTAATGGTCAATATTATGTTAAAATAAGAATGTTACTTTATAACTGAGAACAAATAGCGTATCAAATTAAAAATAAACTTGTCCTTCTGTAAGCTCTGTTCAAACAATTTGACTGGTGGGTTTGTGGAGTTTTGCTGGGATGTGCACTGAGTCCTGTACTTAAAGGATAACAGCCACTTACTCTCCAGAGCCCTCTAAAGAAATAATGTTTAAAATTATTTCTTCTCTGCTAGTTTTGTCAAGCCACAATAACTACCTGTATTTCACCTGAAAGCATCCTCACCTTTTCCCTAAGTTTTGACACTGTGACAGGTTTTGTAGTTGGAAAACTGGATGTTCTAGCTCTGTGTTCTTGAGAATTAAATGCTTCCATTTATCTGATGTCTGAAATTCAAAATTAATAAATACAAAATCAGTAACTTCAAAATTAGTAATATAAAATATGATTCAGCTAGTGATGAATTTTTGTCTCCAGTCTATAATAAGTAAAATCCATGAATAAAGACACTGCTACAAATATAACTTTTCCTCTTATGATTTCAAAATTAAATATTATTGCTTTGTACATTTCATTTTCTGCAAAAGTGTTACGGTGATGATTACTTATACAACTGTTAATATCATTGGTGTAAGGACTTCACACCAGTTGAGACCCTGCCAGTTGGTCCAGGCACCATACGAAGGCTTGCGGTGAGCTTGGATCCTCCTTATCTCATCACGGAGCATTTCCTATATCTCCTGTATTTCCTGTGTTCACCTACCTCTTCCCGAGGCCTGAGCCGTGGTACCTACAGAAGTGCTCCTGCCCTTGCCGTGAGGTACACAGCCCTATCGCCTGCATCTTTTCATGCAGGCGGACTTTTCTGCTACCGCTGAATTGCTTCAAGTAGATTTCCCAAAGCGGAAGAAGAAAGAAAATGATGATGTCATTCGGTGAGAAAAGGAATTGCAGCAGTCTCTCGAAGGAAGCAGAGGTCCCTTTCTACTTGGTTATGTATGGGTACTCCTGGACTCTGCAAATAAATATATATATATACTTCTGTGTATGTGTATATATATATTTAGGTGTCTATTTGTAGCTAAACGCCACTTGAAGACAGTAGCAGTGTCTGTGGTTATACCCATTTGGCTGTGAGCTTTCTCAGTGCCATGAGAGTTCTTCCCAAATGCTGTGCACCTGTATGTGCTTCTAAACCCGCAGAGCTGGGGTAATTTATGCTCTGTTTCACTTAAGCTGTTTATATCAGTTAATCATACTTTGTCATTAGTTCTCTACATACATCACTCTATATGCTCTTCCCCCCCCTCCCCCCTCCAGCTTCCCATATAATTCGCAGGAAATGTAGGTTTACCCATGAAGAAGGGCACTGTTACTCTTATACATATAATTATGTATAGAGAGAGAAATAGTATGAACATCAGATTGTTACAGCCCATGTGCTTCACTGAGATTACTGCTTTTCACTAGCAACTTCGCAAAGCACAGGGAAAGAGGCACAGGTGAATCTAGGGCGGTCTGTAAGTTTATCTGCATGTAGGCTGCTGATTTATTTTGCTTTATTTTGCAGCTCTAGGCACAAATACAGTAGGTAAACAATTAACGAATATCAATAGCAATATGACTGAACCCTTTTCTCTCTCTTTTTTCCCCTCTATTATTTTTTTCCTTTTGCACGTGTGGGATGGTATTTTGTTTGGCAAGGTACTTTCAGAACAAACGGTAATTTGGGGGTGAGAAAGGGTGACTCAGGTAGGAGACCCGTCCTCCTGTAGTTACAAAACCCAGAGAACTGAGAATGTGCAATTGCATAAAGCCAGGGTCGGAAGGGATCCCTGGAGCTCACCAGGTCCAACCTTCTGTTGAAAGCCGGGCTTTAGAAGACCCAGGGCTGTGTCTCAAGCCAAGATTGAAAAATAATTTCCACCAAGGGAGATCTCACCTCTTATCCGGATAACTTATTCCAATTTTTAATTGTTCTTATAGTGAAGTCTTTTTTAATATCCAGACAGAACATCCCCTGAAGCAGCTTGGGCCTGTTGCCTCTTGTCCTGTCACCGTGCACCTGTGTGAAGAGATGACCTCCATGTTCTCTAGAACAGCTTTCTAGGCATCGGGAGACTGTGATTAGCTCCCTCTGAGCCT
The DNA here is from genome assembly GCA_009819605.1 of Sterna hirundo. Taxonomy (NCBI): domain Eukaryota; kingdom Metazoa; phylum Chordata; class Aves; order Charadriiformes; family Laridae; genus Sterna; species Sterna hirundo. The sequence continues at coordinate 5,180,764 of CM020441.1, forward strand.
TCTCTTCCCTAGGCTGCATGAATCCTTTCTTCCAACCTTCCTTCATCTGGCGAACTCTCCCATACTTTAATCATCCTGGTGGCTCTCCCCCAGACTCTCTCCAGTTGTTCAATGTCCCTCAAGAGCTGGAGGGATCAAGTTCTCGATGGTTTTCTGCAGTCATTGTCTTGGAAGCATTTTAAAAGGGCAACGTATATGACTTTGTAAACCCATCAGTTTAGTGCTACGCTGGGCATGTTATCATATACATATGCATAAGTATATGCATCATATCCATATGCCTCTGTACTGGGCACTGGTGAGGCCTCACCTCGAGTGCTGTGTTCAGTTCTGGGCCCCGCTGTACAAGAGGGACATTGAGGTGCTGGAGTGTGTCCAGAGGAGAGCTACCAGGCTGGGGAGGGCTCCGGAGACCAGGTCATATGAGGAGAGGCTGAGGGAGCTGGGCATGTTTAGCTTGGAGAAGAGGAGGCTGAGGGGAGACCTCATTGCCCTCTACAACTACCTGAAAGGAGGGTGTAGAGAGGTGGGGGTTGGCCTCTTCTCCCAGGTGGATAATGACAGGACCAGAGGAAATGGCCTGAAGCTGCGGCAGGGCAGGTTTAGATTAGATATTAGGAAGAATGACTTTACTGAACGAGTGGTCAGGCACTGGAACAGCCTGCCCAGGGAGGTGGTTGAGTCACCATCCCTGGAGGTGTTTAAGAAACGTCTGGATGTGGCACTTCAGGGCATGCTCTAGTGGCAGAGTCTGTAGGTTGTTTGGTTGGACTCGATGATCTCAAAGGTCCTTTCCAACCATGAAGATTCTGTGATTCTACATACGTTGTTTAAACCTGTGACTTATGTAGTCTTTGTATATGTCTTAAATAGGCTATGAGACTGTGTTTATTTTATCTAAAGACATCTATGTTTCGGTGCAATCCTTAGCAGAGGTAAAGCATTTTAATTATGTACGTCCATGCTTTTTCTTTTGTACTTTATATAGTGTGGGCACTAGGGTTTGGAGGGAAAGATGTTTCTTTTTTTAAACAAAGAAAAAGGGAAAAACTAGTCATTTGCGCTCATGCTTCTCACAATGCAAAACTGCTATTGTACCAACTAGTGCTGAACAGTGGGTTTAAATAATCAACTACATACTTTAACATATTTTGAAGCACGAACGTGGCATCGGTAGGGTTGTGTACTGGAGTTGAACTGCAATCCCAGAAGTAATAGAGAAGATTTTTTTTTTTTTCAAGGAAATCCAACAAACAAAACTGCTATCGTCTTAAGACAATGACTGACGGCATTTGTATCACTTATATATCCCAAACTCCAGTGTTCCCTGGCTCACATTAACCTCTTTCACAAGGATCACAAATCTTCAGAGAATCTCCTCTATCTATGTAATTTACTCTCTGTCAAACATATAAAACAAATCTCAGTAATACTTTGCGTTAGGGGAGGAAAGGAACTTGGAAAGGAAATCTCTATCATGGCTGGCCCTGCGGTTTGACTGTCCGGAGCAGACAGGTGGGAAAAGCCTTGTTTCAACACCCGTAACCACAGTTAGACTGATTCTGGGTTAAATGCGTTGGCTCAGAGAGTCTGTTATGGTTTTGGTGTGGGGTTGAGGTTTTCTTCTTTTGGGGGGGGTGGTGGAATTATTCTCTCACTGGCTTATCGATAGAGACTTTTTAAAATTACGTGAAATAAGTCAGGGTAAGATTAAGCACGTCAAAACTTGGTATTTTTGCCTATACAGCTACTGGTCTTTAGGTTTAGCTCCCTTTTAAAAATAAAATAAGTAGAAATCCTGGGCAGCAAAATATTTGGGAAAGTTTTAACTCTCTTAAGTACTTTCTTAATCGTTGCTCTGATTTCTTTCTTGTTACTGTGCCAAGCTCCAGTTTGTGACTCGTAGCTTATCCTCCTTCATTTACAGTTCTAGATCTCCCCTGTGTCTGATCCGTATTTCCTGGTTCGTAACACAGATCTTTGCTTCCAAGCAGTTCATTTTTAACTGCCCATGTACTTTTGTGGTGTTAGAAATATTTCTGTTTGATGACTAATAGTGCAGGTAGACATTTTATCTATGTCCCTCTCGTTTAGAAGCTTTTTTTTTATTTTATTTTTGTCCTTTTTGCTCTAAAAGAACGTGTCTATCTTTGCCTTACAATGTAATTATTTCAAACATATGTTCCTCCATAGTTTTGAATCTCACTCTGTTGGCATTACAGAGTAGAATTTGACAGCTGGGTAAGTCTTATTTAAGAGCATATTTTGCTAGGAACTACTTCCTGCAAAGAAAAACAGAAAATAAGATTCCATTTAAACAAAAAAAAAAAAAAAAATCCTGAAAGAGAGCAACTTTTTGGCACCAAATTTCCTAAACTTCCTTTCTAATACATAATCAAAACCTAGGAAAATTAATTTGAGATTATACCCTTAGCTTCATTCCAGACTGCTACTCTTTTTTCCCTTTTTTTTTTTTTTTTTGTATTAGGAGAAAATCTATGTACCCATGTGTTTAGGTTAAAGACTAGTTTTTGGTAGCGCAGACATAGAATCTTTCACCACTGTGAGGCGACAGGTTAAATGCCTCCTTCGGGGAGCGTGACCTGTGTAAAATCCAGCCTTTAATCGCGGCCCTACTTACACCACTTATTACAGTATCACCAGACCAATTATAGCAACATCCAGGCTTATCAGAATCGCGGCAGAACAAAGTCCAGAGCTCTTCTCTTACCCTAGAAGTTGCAGGAGCTCAGATGCGAGAGCTCTGAGCACAACGGCGTTGCTGCTGCTGTTACTGGAGCTGGGCGGTGGGTAAATGTAATTTTAGTCCCTGATGCTGTCAACCCGGCCTCTTTCACAAGTAGTGATTTTGTTATATAAAAATTGACGCTGTCTGTCATATCTTACAGGGTGGTTATGTAGAAAATGATGTATTTTTAAAATTAAAAGAAAAAAAAAATGGTTGCTAGAAGAGAATTAAGGCAAAGACTCCTTAAAAGTTGTTGACTGGGAGGACAGACTTTTGAAAGCCATTCCACCGGTGCGCAGTGCCAAACTCTTGTATTGCAAAGTTCTGGCTGAAATACCAGGACATGGAGATAATATGGTCCTAGAAAACTTGCCAAGGAAACTGCAGTCAGAAATGTAGGAAACTGTCCAAGATCAGACCTCAGACATGCTGCATTCATTACCAGCAGCTGTGCATATAAGAAGTGTTTCTTTATACCTCACAACCCAAACCGCTGCGGCCTGTCACTGTCATTTTTATAGCAATTTGCTGACTTTTTAAGAAGCGGGAAAACATTTAGCTAAAACAGAAGTTAAAATGACTGACAGAAGATAATTTAAGGGAATTTTAATGGCTACTGGAGCGTGTACCATAGAACTATGCTGAAGTGCACATATATTTAAGATTTTACTTTATGTAATAAAACTTGCTAAGAAAATTTTAAAAAATGCGTTGATAATAGTTTAATGTTTACTGTAAATCACGGATGCATACCTTAAAAGATTCCTTAAAAAGCCAGGAAGGGGAAAGTGATGTGACAGTATTACTGTTATTTTGAGCATTAGAATTTTAACTTATTGACATCTCCTTTTAAGATAAATTCAAATATGCCTCCATTAGGGGGAGTTACACATTCATCGCTAAGTGCTTCAGACTTTCAGACACTGTTTGGTATGATGGATTTTCCCTTGGTTGTTTTTGTTAACTTTTAAAACACTCTGTTACTACCAGTGCCGCCTTGTTTCTCTATAGTGGAACGCGTTTTTAGCTTGTTCAATCAGCATGCAAAAATTTGCAGCAAAGAAGAAGGTCCAACTATATCAATTTCTAAATACTTCAGGAAAAAACAACCCTATTACAATAGTAAAAATATCTTTATTAATTGGTGGATTTTCCAGAATGAAATATCAATGGCAAGATTTAGAAAACCTGGAGCAAAATTCTCTCTCTCGAGCAGTTTTTCTTTTGCCCGTCTTTTTTTTTTTTCATCTGTGAAACTCCTTCTGCCTGAGGGTAGTTCAGGAAATCTATCAGTGTCTGGTTTGTTTACTTTGGTGCAGGAGGGTTTTAAACAGCAATGTGACCCTTGTGCTGGATGTTAGCAGGCGCGTTATCAAAAAGGCGAAGAATACCAATGGACTTCAGCTGATAACTCCTTCTGCCGGGCTTTTGAGTATAATAGTTTTAGATGAGGTATTGAAATCATGTAGTTACATGCCTAAGCACTCTCCAGCTAGCCGAGCTCCTCTGTAACGTGGATAGGGGCAGATCCCTCTCCTTTATATAGAGCTGGGAACCGCAACCGGTTGAATTCTCTGGGGAATAAGTCCGTTGCACGCTTGCCCTGCAATCACAGAGCCCTTGGAGTACTTCTCTCAGTGTCTGTGATCCAGCTGCAGGAACCGCCGGCTCCTGGGAGTTCAGAAGAACTTCTGGGAGGCCACGTGAGTAAGGAAAAAAAGGACTTCAAATCCTTACAATCTAGGATTCCGCTATACCACATTTGAGGGCTTGTCTCAAAATGAAGGCCGGTATCAGTAGTCTGCTCTTCAGGACAGAGCTCTACTGGAGACTTTCTGTCTCTCCCCCTGGCAAAGTTATCACTGAGGTAGGGTGGACAAGATGAGAAAGGACAATTCAAGGTGGGGAGGAGAGAAGGGGAGAGGGAGGGATGGAATGGTGGCAGCAGTTCCTGAAGTTCAGCAGTCAGTGTCTTTGCTTAGATAGGTGACTGAGTTGTGTATGCGTAATCATCCTCATTGGAGAAGAAAGCATTTGGGTCTCTTGGTGGTGGACACACAGATGTGAGAATAACTTATCAAAAGTGGATTGAGACGTGAAATGTGGAATAGAGGTATTTCTTGTAATAATAATTTTTGCATACATTTTCCATGGGATTTTTAGAACAAGCTGTTTTCCATACTTTTCTACCCTTTTGACCCCACTTCAACCAAGTACCGAGCAAATGCAGCGAGATGAGTATTTCAACTCCGATGAAGGACAAGCATCCCCATCAACTGGGAAGGAGGGAGGAGGAATCCCCAAGTATGGCAACTTCCAGACTCTCTAGAAAGGGCTGACGATGCTTCTTGCAGTTAACAGGTGGCAGGGGAAGCTAAGGCAAGTTGTGTGCGTCTGGGAAGTACCGCTGCAGAAAGCAGAGGGAACTCTTTGAGACACTGGTCATGCTCTATCTGCCTTTTTACCAGTATTAAGGGCAGTTTCTATAAATTTGATTATCTTCAGGATATTTGCAATAAAAGCTGTATTTTTACTGCATGCTTTTCTTATCATTGAGTCCTTCTCCAGCAGGCTCGGCTCTGTCCATCTCAGATTTTTTGGCCTCAGAACTGACCCAGTCACACTGGTGTTCTCAATCCTAAATGTGGCTCCGCTCGTCCATGTAGGTTTTCACTTAGGCTTTCACTTTGCGTGCTTTGCTCTTAAACTGTAAGCACCAGGTGGGTGGGAAGAAGCGGGGGAGAACCCTTTCCTGTGACTTGAGCTGATTCATCAGCAGTCTAAAAACTCCTGTGTCACGCCATCGGCTTTTGTCTGCCCTCAGTATATACATACTATATTTAGTTTCCTTATTTTCCTTGAGAAATACCTTTTATGCTGAATATTCTACCACTTGCTCACATTTTAAGGGCTCTTGTATGAGAGAATTCAGCTGGCCTTTGAGTTCCTTCTCTTGGCAGATAACGCCAGAACTTGCAAATCTGGCAGCGCTTGTGGGAAGGTCTTCAGTGAAATGCGTTGTTAGTGAAATCATTTAGATGATGGAATTAGGAAATGCTAGTGATAAAGTTGGCTGCTGTGAAATAGCAACCGTACGACAGAGCCCAACGCCATGATTTCGGAAGCTGTTTAACACACGTGGATCCATGGCGGTCTGACATCTGTGCAGCGGCGTGCCGAGCAGATAACTGGAGTACGGGGAAGCAGTAGTGGGAAGACTTTAGGGACTATCACATGTGATAACTTCAACGTAATATACTGCATTGTGGAAACTTGGGCGATGGTTAGCCTTGCTTGAAGTAGGTCGAACCCAAGTGGTGGTTGCAAGACCTGCGGTACAAACTGATGGCTCTGTGCATGAGCACAAGGTGAAAAGGCTCACTAAAACGTGGTGGGCACATCAAAAAATCCTGAAGTATGGATGAAATGAAGGAAGAAATATTTTCTTCTGCTTCCCCTCCTCTTAAATCAATGGTAACTTTAAATTCTTGATAGCGTCTACGCCCTGTTTCTGAATATGCCGCGACTGCTGGTATCCGGTACAATTATTTCACTAGCAATTCGGCATGTTGGCAAATATTAAATGTGTCGGGTTGAATGTGGAAAATGATCACCACCTCTCCGGGAGAATTAATATCCAATAAATCACTTCAGGGTGTTGCCATAAATGCGATTCCAGATGCACTACAGCACTTACTCTTGTGCCTAACAACCCCCCCATCACCAGGCATTCATCATCTGCCTGAACGTCTACCACGGGGAGGTTTGTTCATGCAGGCACTTCGGAGTGTACATCCAGTGTATATAAACCCTACCCTTACGGTTTATGAAAGCCTCCTCTTCTTTTTTTTTTTTTTTTTCCTGGAAAAGGTGATAAGGTGTCTACTTAACAGCAGCCTGCAATGCGATTTTTTTATGTATATAAACCCAAGTTAATATTTGGGGAAGCATTTATTTCATTTTAAACGTATGATTTTTATAAGCATTTTGTATATAGACCACTTGCAGGGACGTGGCTCACACCAGGTGTCAGAGTAGTGTGAAATAATTTTTATGCCACCTTTCCAAGGCAATAAATGTCATATAAGCATACACAAGTGCAGATATAGTACTTTGAGATGAACATTCTCAAACTGTATGTTAGAAATCTGTTTGACAGACTTACCCAAAGGATGACACTTTTTTCTGATCTTGCCAAAGCAGCGACTGTGTAAAAAGGAAATTTGCTCTGGTGGTTCATGTGGGTTTTTTCCCCGCGAGGAGCTGTGGTGTAGCGAGAGGGAGGAGAAGCTGTAATTAGGAGAAAAGAAAAAGGTTTCTTTCTATTGAGGGAAAAAAAAAAAAGAAATTTCTGACCAAAGTGGTACAGCGAGTTTTCAGTCACCTACCCTACACTAAAAAGACGAAATAGAAGATGAAGGACAGCAGCAGCTGAACCCACATAGTTTCTGTCATGATCAGTATAATGCTTATTCCAAGAAATATGTGAAATATTTTGTGGGAAGCACACGGATATTGATTTTTTTCCTTTTTTTTCTTTTGTGCTTCTGTTTTTAAAATATGCTTTTAAAGATGTCATTTTGGAGAAGTACCTTGAACTGTTTTTTTGTTTGGTTTTCGTTGATTTTTTGCGGGGGGGTGGGGGGGTGGTGTTTGGTTTTTTTGTGTTTGTTTTTTTTTAAGGTGATCAGAATACAACATAAACTTTTCTAGAGATGTGAGATTCCAGCTTCATCATGAAGAAGAACAGAGTGGTTTTTCACAGAGCTTGTTCTCTTACAGGAACAGCATTGCTCTGCTGGTGGTCTTTACCAATTCTAAGAGATTCACAACAGGGTAGTTTTTTCACGAAAGCCAGTTCTCTTTGTCAGACCTCTATACAAAACTATTTTATTCTAAATTGATTGTTTCAAGCAGCCTACAGATACCTTGTTTGTCATGAAATGTCCCGTAGCTCATGAGCTTACAAATCAAATTGACCTCTTTTTCTTTCCAGTTACTTCTTTATGTCACTTTCATTTGCAATAAACGTCTTCCTCTTTTTCTTTCTGACAAAAGTGTAAAAATTTAATTAAAAAAAAACCATATCCAGTAATCCTGAGGGATTTAGAGCTGTGGACCCAAGTATTAAATGTAAATCAAAACTTAGTCAGTTGGAAGCTGCTTAATATGAAGATTAGACACTCGGTCTCCAGTTCGGAGCATTAGCTGTGCAAGCAACTGCTTCTTTGCCTTCTTTTCCAGGTGAAAGCCAGTGGGTAGCAGCTGCCGATAGAGGTCTTGGAAAAAAGGGGAAAGCAATATGAAAAATTAAGGGAGGAAGGTGCAACACCTGTGCATGTTTCAGGATCTTTAATAGTTTTCTCTTGCGGGTCCTGAAGGGTGCTCATGCGCTGAAGTGACTCGCATGAGTGGTGTCTCGCAAGACACCAACAGGATTCAAATTCACGGCGAGTTGAGTTTAAAGAGAGATACAAGGCTCGGATTATAGTCGGATTTTTATTTCTTCAGTGAAGAGCTTAAACTTTTTCCTAAAATACTGTTGCCTTTCCCTCTAAAATTACATAAAAAGACCTGAAAGCATCAGAGCATTACTTTCATTGCTTCATCCCGCTACTGTTACCCATATAAGCAGTTCTTCTGAAACAAACACGATTAACTTTTTTTTTTGGGGGGGGGGGGGAACTACTTCTTTCAAAGGCCTCATGGATACATCATCCAATCCCCCAGAACTTTCATGAAAATGTCTTCCTTCTCATCACTGAGCTGTACGAGAAGATGAGGGAAGCATGTATGCTTTGTGTTTTCCCAGAACTGTGGTAATCATTCAAAGCATATGTGCCCTTTTCGCTGTAGTCTGCCGGCTCGCTGGTACTGTCTGCATTCGAACACGGGAATGTATTGATGAAAAAGTAACTACAACTAGATAAGTACTACAGAAAGCATCGTGACCAATATTTATGTCTTTAATAATTCAGTTTTCTTTATCTTGGCTTTGGAGACCAAGATATTCAATTGGTACAATAACTGTAAATTTTTATTGTACGACAGAAAGTAGTGTAGAGTAGGGTGGTTCTACGCAAAATTCCAGATATTGTTATACAGGAATATTTTGCATTTTTTTGGCCTTGCCTGATACTGCGTTGAGCTCGCTGGGAAATTGTCAAAGAGCAGAGTAACGTTATTTACTTCAATATATTAATCTACAGCACTCAAAACTCACAGTACAAATATAGACTGGCTGGTTTTCTGTTGCGTGTTAGGGAAAAAAACACCCACGTGTTATCCACTTATATTCAAGAAAAGTGTCATAATTCAATCATTTTTTGAAAGGACTGTATTTTTGCTATAACTCTTGCCCTACCCCAGTTTCATCTACTTGCTTACAATTTCCACTTGTATTTTCAGTGAAATGCTGATGTGAAACTGCAAAATTTTTAATACACTCTTGGAAGGGATTATGACAAATAAAGTTAGGGTTTATCTGTGTGAATGAAAAGAGGAAAAAAAAAACGTTTATTGTTTTCAGATTTGAACACTTGAATCTGTGGTCTCATCGTGGTCTTAGTCTGTTCTCATTTAAATCAGAGTCATTACGGCATGAAAACTGGCTCATCTGAATCTTTACGTGTGAGAAAAATCTAGTCAATGTCGTGTAGTATTTAAGTGCCTAAGAACTACAAGATGTTCTACATGTAAATATATTTGTGCACATGTGCTTTCTCATGGGAACACATTATATTACTAATCCTGTTGATATCAGATAGTATTCTTAGACTTTTATTTCTAGACAAGAATTTGCCTTTTTTTAATACACTTCCATCAGGAACTGGAAAGCTAAATGATAAATATTTTACTTGATTAAGTCTGTTTTGTAAAACAGATGTGAGAATGTATGTTGCTGTTATAAATGATACCTTATCTGACAACAATCTTTCTCTTAATCAGCGTTTAAATTTCATAGCTTAATACTCTGCTTTGTTGTAGGATTGTAAGAAAAACGGGTTCCAAAGTGAGGTACTGATGCTGTGCGATTTCGGTTTCTATGTAGATACGTCATGCACATGCAGAGAACAGTGTTTCTTTGAAGTACACCCAGCATTTCAGTACAAGTGGCTGTAACCCTAATTAACTATTTATGATAGGATGTCTTAACAGGGCACTTAGGCTACTGCTATTCAAATAAGTGAATTAGTATTTGGCAAAAAAGGTGTTTGTTCCCTTTTAATAAAAGCCATTGGTCATCACTAATGTTGATAAATAGCTGAAATTATTGTTATCTGGATGATAAGAAGAAGAAAGGTTCAGTGATTAGGACAGGCCTCGGAGGACCATCCGAGGCAGCAGGTTTTCCCTCTCCCGTGGCACCACGTTTGTGGTATTGATGGGTCAGCTTTGTGTCTCCATTTGCCGTATTAAAAATGGGCATGATAAAGTTTTCTACTTTGGCGTGACGGCGCTCAGAGAAGATATTAGTAAGGACTGAATCGTTAATGTGCTGCAAGGAGCGCAGCCACTCGTACCTGGGGCTCTCTAGTCTAATGAGTCACCTCCGGTGTCACTTCTTAAGTCCTTTCCTGGCATCGCCTTGAAGTGAGGGAATTACCAACGTGTCGCTTCCCCGTGACAATATTAACCGAGTGAGTATGGCTGTTTGTTACCACCATTAAATTCCTGAAAACATGTCACAAATTCTAATGCAAATGTAAAAATTAATCATCGTGACTGAGCTGCAATAGCCCTCCCTCCTCAACCAAATGCAAACCAGCCAGTTTGAAAGCTGAAACAAAGCCCTGTCTCCAGAAACTAACCACATTCACAATTCTCCCCTGTTTTCATACACTCTGGAAAAATATGAACTATGCAACATGCTATGAAGGCCATAAAATTTGAGCTCTTCTGGATCGGGGGAGAGGAATCAGTTCCAAAAGCTTTGAGTTCCCACAAAGAACATCCTGTTAGCAGTTCCTCGCCCTTTTATACCAGCAAGGCCCCAGCTCAGTTGTTTTCACTGATCTAAATTGTGGCGATACGACAGAGAGAGTGAGAGAGAGACAGAGAAATTCTTTCACATATGTCAAGGCCGGCTGTGCGGTACCTTTCAGTCCTCTTAAAAAAAAAAAAGGTAAGTTTTCAGGTGACCCTGGCAGTGACCTGAAAAGGCCACCGTGACTTGAGTTCAGCGGGGGACGAGTCTCTGTTGCCCGTGAAATGCAGCTTCCAGTAAGGAGAGTAAAAGTGGCTACCGTCGTGATAAATGTACCTGCAGATAGCTGCATGGATTAACACAGCTCTAATTTATTCCACATTAAGAAAAAGGGCTATAATGAGTTATTAATAAAGAAAGACTAAAAATGGGTTCAAATGCAATGGTTAATGCTCTGCATAATTTACTGTAATAATTCTTCTGACCAAATAATTAAAAAAAAAAAAAAAAGTGCTTCTTTCTTTTCCTATGAATGAAACATATATGCTACTTTTTCCCCCCCCCCAACCCCCAAGGTTTTGTTTGATCTTTCTACTGTTTGGGCATGAGAAACCCGGGCATAAAGCGTGGTATCTGTGCCGGCGTTTGCTTCACCCCCGTTTGTCTACTCCATATAAATATTTTCCTAAGCAAACATCTATGTTTCAGATGTCTTGAGCGTTGCACCTAATAGATTTCATAAATCATTTGTGCTGGCATTAATGGGACAGTGGAATCGCAGCACAGGGGGCATCAGAGCAATGGAAAATTCCATTGCAGCTGGCTGAAAATGGAGAGAAGAGGATCCACTGCAGCGACACCCAGGTCTGTTCCTGCATGGGGATGGAGAGATGAGGGACAGCCGGGTGAAGGAAGAAGGTCAGCACCGGCGTAATTAACAGATGCAGAATCCTACTTTTTTTGATAGGCTGCAAATCTCAGGTAGTGAATGTTCGGTTGTGTGTATTTGTCGAAAATGGTATCAAACGGATAGGTAGGTACTCATGAGGAAGCTTTCTTTTGGAAAGAGGGATTGTTGGAATACCTCATGTCTTGCGTAGCATCTGGGAGGAGCCCGCTTCCTGCAGAGTCCATGGCAGTCTTCTGTAGAGGGGCAGTGATTCTCAAAAGAGCTCTACATGAGCCGGCTCCAAGCATCCAGTTCCCGTTCCTCTTTTTTTCAAGATCTCTAAGGGTATACACCTGAATTAATAAGCTACTTAGTAGATTTTTCAATGGCTGAAAGTGCTTATCCATAGGTACTCCATTCAAGCAGTTTGGAAAATGGTATTTGTGTGATCTAATGTCCCATTTATTACAACTAGACTAGAGACACAGAGTATGAGTGTTGCTGTGGCATTGCTGGAGACTTCCTTAACTGACTATATTCCTTCATGATTTCATCTTATACTTCTCTTCTTGGCCGATGTTGCAGCTATCGCAGATATGTGAGTCTGTCCAGAATTCAAACTGCAAAAAGCTTCCAGTTTTCAGCACAACCCCCCCCGAAGCTGGAGCAAAGTATAAGCCAACGGCGGCTGGATTACGGTTTCTCCTTTGTCCCAAGTCAAAGCACACGTAGGCTGTTGCACATCCAACTCAAAGAGCTTCAGTTCAAGACGTAGTATTAGCGCTATTACTTCTGCCTTTTTTTCAGTATTTTTCCCCATTGCCAGCCAAGACTGCCCTCATCAGGACCTGGCCACTCAGCTCATTATTTTCCCCCATTTCACGGAATTCTACAATTTCAGTCTGTCTAGCCTTTGTTTCTCTAGGAAGTTGCAAATGAGCACTAATTGTGTGAGCTTTTTGAAAATTATTATATTTCTTCTGAATAATACATCTAAAATATGTGCATTTATTGCAGCCTTCTTCGTAACAGTGTTGAAACGTATTCTGGAATGGTATTATCTTCCCTGGAAGTACTGTGTAGTCATTAACAGTATCGTGATCTGATTTTTGGCAAAACGTGGCTTCTGAGTAGCTGCTGTGATAACTTGGCCTGTGTCGGCAATGGATCTTGTAATGGGGTGAGGAGAGTTACGGTTAGTCGGTATTAGCGAAGGTCCAAGGTAAAAAAAAGCATGATAGGAGAAGTTTTGTTGGAATTACCACATACCACTGTACTTTCTAAGCCAATTTGGAAGAAGGTTCTTTGTGTATTGATGTTAAGAATGAATTTGGAGACACCATTCCCATGAGGGAGTAATAAAAAAAAAAATCTGGTTCTGTTACTAAAGACAGAGGCATTAACTTGTTTGATTACCAGATGAAAAGGGGATTTTCTGCTTTGAATGGGTATAGAATCATAGAATCATGGAACAGTTTGGGTTGGAGGGGACCTTTAAAGGCCATCTAGTCCAAACCCCAATGAGCAGGGGCATCTTCAGCTAGATCTGGTTACTCCGTCCAACCTGACCTTGGATGTTTCCAGGGATGGGGCATCTACAACCTCTCTGAGCAACCTGGGCCAAGGTTTCACCAACCTCAGCATAAAGAATTTCTTACTCATTTCCAGTCTGAATCTATCCTCTTTTAGTTTACGACTGTTACCCCTTGTCCTATCACAGTAGGCCCTGCTAAAAGGTCTGTCCCCAGCTTTCCTGGAGCCCCTTTAGGGACTGGAAGGGGCTCTAAGGTCTCCCCGGAGCCTTCTCTTCTCCAGGCTGAACCCCCCCAGCTCTCTCAGCCTGTCCCCACAGCAGAGGGGCTCCAGCCCTCCCAGCATCTCCGGGGCCTCCTCTGGCCCCGCTCCAACAGCTCCGTGTCCTTCTGCTGTTGGTGCCCCAGAGCTGGAGGCAGCACTGCAGGGGGGTCTCCCCAGAGCGGAGCAGAGGGGCAGAATCCCCCCTGGCTCTGCTGCCCACGCTGCTGGGGATGCAGCCCAGGCTGCGGAGGGTTCCTGGGCTGTGAGCGCATGTTGCTGGCTCATGTTGAGCTTCTCATCCACCGACGCCCCCAAGTCCTTCTCCTCAGGGCTGCTCACCATCCCGTTTGAGATGGGATTTGTATCTGCGTATTCGGTGGGCGCCTAGCTGCTCTGTCTCTGTATAGCAGTTCAGAAATTAGCGGTGAGCGATGGGAACGCTGTGTGTTGTACCCATTATCTATAGCTGTATCCGGCAGCGGTGGTGCACAAGGCGATGCACCTGAGCCTGTGTCCGCTCAGGTCTGGCCGCAGCCCCAGCCCTTGATGACAGGACCCTGCAGCCCTTCCCCGGCCGCGTCCCCTCCCCGGCCGCCCTCCCCGAGGGCCGCTGGGCGGCGGTTCGTCGGCCGCGGCCCCGAAAGGGTTAAGGCGTCGTCAGGCCCGGCCCCCGCTCCCCGCCGGGGCGTGAACGCCGCCGCCTCGGCCTATCGCGGCGGGGCCGGGGGCCGGCGGGGCTCGGCCGGGCGGGCCGCCGCTGAGGGGAACGGCGCGGAGCGGCGCGGAACGGAGCGGAGCGGCACGGCGAGGTGAGGCGGGGGCCGGGGCTTCGGCAGCTCCCCTGTGAGCAGCAGCAGGAGGAGGAGGAGGAGGAGGAGGCGGGCATGGCCGGTGCGGTGTCGGTAGCGCGGCGGAGCCGTGAGGGAACGGCTCCGGGCCGGTGTGTGAGGGGCCGGGGAGCGGGAAGGGTCGGTGCGCGGAATCGGAGGTGTTAAGAACTGAGAAGTGGGGTTGGGTTTGTTGGGGGTTTTTTTGCATAATTTGCATTCGTGGGGCCGCAGAGCTCCCTCGCCCAACTCTTGTTATCCTCGTGTAAACGGGAAAAGTGGAAAGTACTTCTAATTATTGCGCTTCCGAGAGGCGGCGGTACCTGCTGTGCTGGGGGGAGGTGGGGGGAGAGATGTGGAGGAGATCGTGCCGCTTCAAAAGTGTGGAAAGAAAAACGTAACTTTTCAACAGTGCAAATTATGCAAATAAAAGCGGGGGGCCGGGGGTGGGGGGGGCAGGAAAAAAAAAAAAAACAACAACAAAAAACCAAAAAAACCCCACGCAACACCCTAGTTAATTTCTAAAGGATTGTAAAATCCTTCATTTAAAGCCTAGCGTAATCTTTGACGTTTCTGTGGGCACCTGAAAAATAAGCAGAATCGAGGTATGGAAGTACAGGGCTGCTGGTGTAAAGTGTAAAGGCTCCTCCTGCCTTTCGTGCCTCGCAAACCATACCTACGGAACCTACAGCTGTGTCACAAAGTCGTTCCCTGTTCTTCAAGCTTAATATAATCAAATTCAGTGCCTAAAGATGGTGTAGTTGAAGATTTGATCCTTTTTGCACTGAAGTGGAAATACTTTCAGTAATTGAAAGCAGATTCACGTCTGGAGTTGTACAAGCCAAGGTTTTCATTTTTAAAATAAACCTTTTGTTCCCCAGCTTTAAATGTTTCACTGAGCCATCCGGAGACCTCTGTTTGTTAATTGCTAGAGTAGACTTTAAGGAAGGATTGGGGAAAAAAAAAGCCTGAGAAAGGTATGTCAGCAATTAAATTTACTTAAATTTACAATGTCTGTATTCCAGTGCATGAACGTACCGTTGCAGCTTTTGTGCCCACTACGTTTTAGTTTTCCTGTTAATTCACGTGAATCTGAGCTACCCATCTGTCTGTAGAGTGGTTTGTTTTGTTTTAAACCATCTTCGCTTATGTTCGCCTCGCTTAGCCCATTTGCCGTTTTTTTTTTTAACAGTTTATTAAACAAAAAACCTGAACTTTGAAGATTTGGGGGAATACTGATCTGCTCCAGTAAACAAACCTGACACTTTGCGGCGATAGCTCCCCTTTGTTAACTTTCTGCCTGTTTTCTGGCCGTTACGGTGGAAAGCTTTCCCGAAACCTTGCCTTCCGATAATTCCAGCGATGGGGAGAGAAACTTGGGATGTGAACTCCCAGACACCACCACCCACCCACCCACCCCCCCCGACAAAGACTGAGCTGCTCTCGAGCTGTTTGTTACCAGCTTTGAAGGTGGAGAACAATGGAGGGAGAGGGAGGAAAGCACCTTCTCTCCCAGGCTCTCTAATCCGCAGAATAAATGCACTAAAAATGTGTGGAAAAGTTACTGAAGATGGCAGGAGTCCCCTATCCGTTAGGAAGTGTATTAATTGCTTAATAGACACGAGGATCTGATTGCCTGATGTTAAATGCAGGCTGTCATTAAGATAAGAATTTGTACATTTGCATAATGGTACTAAATAGGCCAGGTTTATTTCACTGAACTCCTTGGTGCTGTGTGCGTAGCTGATGTAGTTCACTTTTCCCTCTTTTATTTAAAAAGATAAATCTTTTCCTATATCCTCAGTAAGTTTAGGTGAAAGTATTTGAGTAAAAACTGGGAAGGGGAAAGCGTTCTCACCAGAACAGAAAATACAGCCTACCACTTTTTTCATCCATCAGATTCGGGTGCAAAACTGTCAAGCAGCTCAGTAACTACACATAAGCTGTTACAAAATTTGTTGGTTAATTGCTCTGCAACTCTATATGGAGAATGGGCTCATATGTGTCACAGTATGTTTTGGTTTTTCTTTCAAGGAGTTATAAAAAGGCACTGCTACAATTTAGCAAGAAACCTACAACAGCAGAACCTTTACAAAAACATTTAATGTTTGGATGGTTTGGGCTTACTTGTCATTTTTACTTTGTAACCTTTTTGGGGTAGAATTGAGAGCACGTGAAGTAATATATTCCATGCAGTATGGGATACATTTTAGGTTGTTGGGTTATTTTTTGTGGTTTTTCTTTTTCCTTCTGAAGAAAAGTGGCCGATGTGGTAGCTGTCTAAAAAATATTGATAATTGATGCTATAAAAAAATGTGAAATGTTATGCCAGGTATGTGTTCATTTTAAAGGTCTGCAGTAAGAACGCTGCTAAGCACCCGTCAGTGTTCCATGTAAACTGATCCAACTTAAAGAATTTGTCTTGAGCTGTTTGTATTCTTGCATTTCTATGAAGACTTAACATGACTTAGAAAATTACTGAAATGCTCTGATAAGCAGTTATGAGATCAGACTTTACAGCTTTTCTTTCTGTAACTTGTTTTGCATCCCAATGCACCTCTTGAAGTTAAAAAGGAAAAATAAAAGGTCACAGTACACATGCTTTGTACAGTGTAGGCATTTGAGCGGTGATATCAGAAAATGGTATTGCACCATATTGTTTTCCAAATGAGAAAAGACATTAGGTTTCCCATTTTTTCTGCATGTCTACAGAGATCTTATTGCTGCTTATTTCATTCTAAATACTGCTGTCGGCTTCCCTCTTGTGCGGGTTTGAAAGACTTTCTGAAGAGGTAGTTACAGATCCATGCATTTCAGAATAGCAAGAGGGCTTCAGTATGTTCGGGCTGTGCAGAGAGATGATGCTGTGAGCTGCTGACCTCACTAATGGTTTGAAGATCTATATATCTCTTAGATGTACATAGATGTATATCTTTGAACACTTGAAGATTTTTATACAAAACAAGAAGTCGGGAGGAAGTAAAGTAACTGTACTAATAAAATGCTTCTGTAGTTTCCCCACTTTAACTTAGTTAAGCTGGTTAAATGTTAGGGACAGATGGAAAAAATGGCACTTGTTCCTTTAGAAAGTTTCACCCATGTTAAACTCTGAACAGAGTAGGCTGAAATATTCTGAATGAGTGGAAAATAATCATTCCCACACCTCTGCCTAAGACTGAAAGAACTGAAAGTGCACTTGCAGAACTCACTGCGGGTAATGACAAGGCGCGTAGTCTTCTTTTGGGACGGGCTAGGGCAACCATTTACCCAAACTTGAAATGGAAATAATTGTTTTGTGTAAACTGCTGTCAAGTGGATGGTTTATGAAGTAAGTCCTTTAAGTGCAAGAGCTGTAGAGTTCTCATTTCTAGAGACTGTATATCGTTCTAGCAGGATCTACATGGGAAACAAAACACAGGGTGACCCTTTTGAGACCTAGCTCAGGGTGAGAGGCTTGTTTATGACTTGCTACGTACAGCAGAAAGGATTTTGGATAGCGATAGTATGTGAATCATTGCAAACTTCAGGTATTTGTTGTGATGATCAGTGATGTTGCAAGTACTGGGTAGTAGAAGGCATCTTTACAGGTGGTTTAAGTTCTGCTGTATTCAGAATTCAGGAGCTGAATCTAGATTAAGAAGTGTTATGGCAAAAGATTTAGCCAAATACCTGAACACTTTGAAATTTGGACAAACTACGTCTACAACTCAAAGTAATGGTGGCCTGACAGAGTGGCAAAGGTAGATACTGTCATTTCTGAAGATCTGCATTATGGTAAAACTCTGATTAAATATGTGTAACCGGTTTTCTGTATGCTGTATTTTCTGTGGCAAAGGAACAGGAATTTTTGCAGTAGCAGTAAGCTCACATACCTAGTATCACATCAACAGCGAGTTACGTGGTTTTATCTTTCTGATACAACTTGCTGTTCTGACTCGTTCTGGCTCTTGCAGAGGATTCAGACCTATACATCAGTATTTCTAAGATGCTTAAAAGAAAAACAGATTTAGAAGAAAAAAAAAAAGATTAATCTAAATAAGATCTCTTGCATGCAACTACAAAAAGAACATCCAACTGCTTTGCCTGCTTTTTTATTCTTTTTATCCTGTTTCAGTTGTTATTAGTCCAAGTGCTATTGACGTGGGGGATTTTTTTTTTCTTGATATGAAGAAGAATTAGTGTCCTGGAGAATGCTTTGGGATGCAAGAATAGATACGAATAAAATTAAAGAAGAAAGTAACTGCTATTATAGAATGGTATTATTTGGTAATTTTTCATCGCTGTATAAATCATGAGAAAGCATTACCTTAAGCTTCCGAATTGTCATAACTGGCAAACTGATTTTTAAACTACTTTAATTTGCATCTCTAGTATAGATGCTGACCACACACAAAGGGAAAAAAAAAAAAAAAGGAAGGAAATACTTTTATTAGAGCAGCTCTTGGTTTAATTATACAGACCTGCTTTTTCATAAAACATAATTGTACCCATGTATGAAATACAGCCAGCTCCAAATCTACAGAAATTTCAGAGTTGTTAATTTTTGCAGAACATTTTTCCTCTTAGTCAGAAACTGCGTTAAAGAAAAGACTGTTGTCCAGGGAGTTGTAAAAAGTAGTCTGGAAAGCCTTTTATGCCCTTTCTTTTAAATAAAACAGAATTGCCTTATGTAACAAAGTTAACTTCGTTAACCTTTTATAATTATTTAACCATTATTTCATTTTACCCCCTGCTCAAACATTGTACATTAATGCAATAGACACCTGGCTGCGCTCTTAAAAGTTTATTTGTCTTTCAATTCCTGTGATAGTAGGGGGCAGTATATCTCCTTAATTATCTTTGTTCAGGGAAATGTTGAAAGGCCAGGGTAGTTAAACAAGGCCATTTGGATTTGCAATAAGGTCGAAGTCAGATGCAAGGAAAGTGGTTAAATGCATTATCATCTTATTGAGCACATCATCAGGAAAGTGACCTTGATGGAGGTGGAAAAAGCCATTTGGCTATTTTATGACAGCCACCTCTCTGCTGGCTTTATCCCTGCCAGAGAGTACTTCAGATAGCTTTATCACAGTCTCCTCTTCTTGCTTTGAAATCTGATTTTTCTTAATTACAGATAATGCGTTAGAGGCTGAGCATTGAAATGAACTTTTCTAATAATGGCAAATTTTAGTACTTAAGAGTTTATCCTTTTCCTTGGGAGGCACAGAAATATCTCTAAATTGTATATTAAGGTGACCTTAAAGTTGACTGTTATATACCTGCCTTTAAGGATCTCTTAAGGATAATCATTGTTTTTAAGTCATGAAAGCTTTTATTCTCCTACTTTTTAAACTGTTTTTAAGTTACTATGAGGACAGGCGAGCCAATTTCCAGCCTTAGCAGCAGGGACACTATTTGTTTTAACAAGTGTGTATTTATGTTTTTATAAAGACACTCAAACCTTGAGAGGCCTGTGGCTAAGCTGGAAACAAATAGTTTAGAAAATATATAACTAATGCTTAAATTCCTGTGTCACTTATGCTTTGTAATGGCAGTCAATACTGATGCCTTGAAAGCTTACAAAAGTAAAATTTCAGCTATTGCACGTTAATTTAAGTATTTAATCAAAGCACTCTCAACTGTCCATCTTCCCCTCCCTCCTTTTTAAACTGTCTTTTCCCATTCAAAAATCATTTCTTTCTTTGGTGTAAAACTACACTGACTTGGAACAAACAGTGTCATTTTAAATTTCTGGCATTGAAAAGAGCTCGGTGCTAGTTGTGCTTTTTATAGTGCTCTCTGTATAAGCATTGGTATAATTATTAAGGGAATTTTAAAACAAATGTACAAAATACAAGGGAAGACGGTATCAGGAAAACTGGATCCAAATTTGAGCACCTTAAGATATAGGTTAATTGGCTGAAACTCACAGCAGAGCATTACAAATGATTAGAGACTAGAGGGAATGATTTATAGGAAAAGATGAAAAGAAAGAAAATATATAGCATTGTCACATGACAGATCTGCAGCGATGGAAGAACCATCTGCAAGATTTTTAAAGATGATGTGGACTGAGATGGTGTATCTAGATGCAATAAAATGAAAGTAAGGATCAGAAAAATATCCGCTGTATATCAAGACTCGTATTGTAATGGTAAAATCCTGGAGGTTATGGGAAATATCTCAGCACAATTGATAGAAGTTCCATTTTTTGAAAGAACAGATAATACTTGTTTGATGGCAGAGTGTGTCTTTATACCTTTTGTTCTAAATTTTGATTGAATGTTGCCATTTTGAAGGTAGATGTATTTAACTTCCACTTTGGGACCGATGATCTCTTATTCTTCAACACGTAGGTGATCTCCCAAGCAGAGAGCAGGGTTCTTCTTCCCATCATCACCTCAGTCTTCAGAGCTGGAAAGCATCTCACATAGTTGTGTCCCTCACAACTTTTATGGCAGTAAGAAAGCACATTACCCCTGGGTATGTGGTATTTTTCTGAGACCTTTCACTTCAGTCATTAGGGTTTTAAAGTTGCCAGCTGCCAGCAGTGTTTTGCTGTGGTCCTTAGCCCTGGCTTGTAGGGTCAGAGCAGGTACTCAGCATGAAGCGTCATCCGGATGGACACAGAATCTCTGTTTTCACTCACGCCAAGTTGCCCTTGTTCCTCACAGACTTGCCTTATTGATCGACTTGCCTATATGATGGAGATGCCCTTCGCTTTTGTAGTATAAAGTTGTCTTACATTTTCTTTCTGTTTAATTATTCTTGCTTCCTCCTCAGCACTCTTCTGGTACTTATCACTCATGTTCTGCCATAAAGCGGGAGGATTATATCTCTGTGTGTGTGTTTCCATCTGCCCATCTGGAAGACAAGCCTTTTGAAGGCAGACACATAGAGCCAGAGTCTGAAAATGTAATTCTGCCTTCTCCCTCTGTCGAACTCACTTTTTCATCAGATAACTCCAGGAAGGTCGCCACACAGATACGCCTATCCGTTGTCTTGTAATGATACTGAATCTTAAGATCTCTCCCATCAACCAAGAGACAAGCAGTGAGCTGATGGATCATGTGCTGAAGAGGATCTCACTGTTCCTTGACAAGTGTGCCGAAAGCGCTGTCAATATTTGAGTCTTTTTCGTAGCCTAGAAGTACCTCAAAGAATTTTTCTTTTCCTCCCCCATCTTCCTTTTCTTTTTGCTCCTCCATCGACCATTTTGGTGTATGGAGCCAGGCACGTATTTCATGGCCAGGAGAGTTTCTTTTTAACAGCTGTCCTTTCTCCAAAACATACAGTAAGGTTCATGACATTAAATAGGCATCTTCAGAGTGTTTCAAATAGTCTTACTCTGCAAGCCCTGCTACTCCTCATTTGTGCGAGATCCCAGTATTTACCACTCACTTCTTCCCCTGAGGTCAAGGAATCTCAAACAGACTTTTCAGACAGACGGTTCCTCTCTGGATGTAAACCCTTCTCCCCAGATGATTATTTTTTTTTTTCTATCGGTGGAATTTGGATAGAATTTCCAGTTATTCCTTAGCAGCTCTGCCAGCTTTTCACAGAAGAGACCTGTGTATTATTTATCAATTCTCTTTTGTCATTCCTGCCCTCCAGCTTTTACATTACCCCCTCATCCTAGTCCTTTCTACCTAATCCTAATTTACTGCTGATCAGAGCCATGGCAGCAGACCCAGTTACATGAGGTGAAAAAAAAGAATAAAAATAAAAACCTACATCAGACAAAGTTATGTTTTTGCCTTTGAGGTAATTGGTTTTGCTTGCAGTGATCTCGGTGAAACCGGGCAGAGCTGAGCATTCTTCATCTCGCTTGTATATTGTCTGCCTTTGTTTCCTGTAGAGTGACTGTACCCCATAAAATAACAGGTAACAAATCAGTCTTTCTGAGTGTTTGGTTTCTCTCTGCAGCATAGAGCAGAGCTTGTGCTAGAATCTGTTCTTTGATTATTTTTTTTCCTGTCTTTTTGCCTGCAGTTTTATATGTGGGTGGAGTTTCCCTGTGTGTTCTTGTGCCAAATGTGGTCAGTATTAAACTCGTATGCGACAGACAACATGGGGGTCTTTACTGAGAAATATGAAAGCGTACTGTGGGTCCTATTTTAGCAGACTGCGAATTACCATGATTCCATGGAAATAGGTTTATTGTGTATAGTCTGTATAGAAGTTATAGCCTTTATTAAAGGTTATAGGTTTATTACAGGTTATATTATAGGTTTATTATAGGAGGACAAGGGAGGTGATTTTTCCCCCTCTCCTCCACTCTGGGGAGACCCCCTTGCAGTGCTGCTTCCAGCTCCGGGGCCACCAACATCAGAAGGACATGGACCTGGAGCAGGGCAAGAGGAGGCCCCGGAGATGCTCGGAGGGCTGGAGCCCCTCTGCTGTGAGGACAGGCTGAGAGAGTTGGGGGGGTTCAGCCTGGAGAAGGCTCCAGTGACACCTTCCAGCCCCTTCCAGTCCCTAAAGGGGGTCCAGGAAAGCTGGGGAGGGACTCTGGATCAGGGAGGGGAGCCATTCGACAAGGGGTAATGGTTTTAAACTGAAAGAGGGGAGATTTAGATGAGATATTAGGAAGAAATTCTTTGCTGTGAGGGTGGTGAGACACTGGCCCAGGTTGCCCAAAGAAGCTGTGGCTGCCCCATCCCTGGAGGGGTTCAAGGCCAGGTTGGACGGGGCTTGGAGCAACCTGGGCTGGTGGGAGGTGTCCCTGCCCAGGGCAGGGGGTTGGAACTGGGTGATCTTTAAGATCCCTTCCAACTCGAACCATTCTACGATTCTATATGATTAATGTAATTTGTAGACTGAACTGTGTTGGTCTGAAACAGCGTGTGCATGCATGTGTGTAGTACGTTTGCATTTTAGCCAAGAGAAGGAGTCCCCTACACTCTGGTTGCCTGATGTTCCACTTGTGTTCATGGCTATAACACAGTGACTCTTTAACATTATACCTTATTGCTGGCAGAAACTGTTAAAAAGTGTCCTAGAATTCAGTAGGTAAAAGGCCGTGGATGTTGATAAATCCATAAGCCTGGCAAAGCAGCAATACTTGAGAAGTATCGGAAAGTGTCAGTTCTGCCTGCCTGCTCAGGAGCCGCTGGCTAGCAGCTATAGCCATGTGGCCTTCCCTCCTTTCCCAGCGTTACCAATCCCAAATGTGGTGGGAGAGGGCAATGAAAAGGGAGAGAAGATACCAGCCAGGTGCCTTTCTCACTGTAGAGAGTAAAATTCGATTGTAGAGGAAAAGAGACAGATGCATAGCCTCTGTCTGCACCAGCAAAGGGGACAAGCCAAGGTCCGGTTCCTGACTGTTGAGGCACAAGAATCACTGATGTACACATGCCCTTCACCAACTGCCCGGGGACCTTGTTCCTCTGACCCGCTGGGAGCAGTCCCTGCTCCATACCCTTCCCTGAACTGGGGGGGGGTGTTAGCTGGGAGAGCACTGCTTGTCAGAGCCTAAAATTAAGGTGGGAAGAACATTATCGATGACAAGTTATTGATGATGTTATGCCAGTGCTGGCACTCAGCTGCTTCTGCTGAGTTAGTACAGATGAGCCCCAGGCTCATGGTAGGGATAACAGGGGAAGAGTAAAACAAAGTAAACGAAGCCCTTGCAGGGACACGCACCTCTGCTCTAAACTCGTTTGTGTTTGACAGAACCCATTAACACTTTCCCACATAACAGTGCAAACTTAACTACAGCATGTCTGTCTCACAGTATTTTTCACACCCCCATCCCAGTTAGATCTGGATTTCTTTGTTCTTTTTCTCTCCCTCGTGGTTTTTGTATGGGTCTGTCAGAGAGCCGGGAGCCCTTTTGAGTGTGGTCCTGGGGCATATGTCCCCCTTTTCCTAAAAGATAGCAGTTATCTCCACTTTACTAACTCTTGATTCCGCAGATCACTTCCAGCTCTAGGGACATCCAAATTATGCTGTTGCTTCCAGGCTTCTTTGTCATGTAGCTCTTAATTTAGGATAATGAGATTATTTCTTTTTATTGCTTTGTAAAAAAACACGAAGAGAAAAGCACAGAAAAATATGCAATGTCAGTTCCCATTCAGCCCTCAGCCTAGTGGAGTGGCTGCATGTGTAACTACCTCGCACGTACCAGTTCTTGCCAGATTTGCTGCTCCTTTATGAATGAAATCAGCTTGAAAAAAGTTCAGCTCTGCCTCATTTTCATATACATTTCCACATTTTTTGAGACAATTAAAAATATTGTAGCTCATATTAGTGGTCACACTTCATTTCTTAAGTGAGAGGATGAAGCAGCAAGAAGTGTTTTGATGTCTTTTCTGCTGGGTATAGATGTTGCAGTACAGACACACACCACCCTAAAAGTCATAAACCTTTGCGCTAGAATCATAGAATCACAGAATCTTCATGGTTGGAAAGGACCTTTAAGATCGAGTCCAACCACACACACACACGAAAAAACCAAACCCCTACAATCTCTGCCACTAGAGCATGCCCTGAAGTGCCACATCTAGACGGTTCTTAAACACCTCCAGAGATGGTGACTCAACCCCCTCCCTGGGCAGGCTGTTCCAGGGCCTGACCACTCTTGCAGTAAAGTAATTCTTCCTAATATCCAATCTAAACCTGCCCTGCCACAGCTTCAGGCCATTTCCTCTGGTCCTGTCATTATCCACCTGGGAGAAGAGGCCAACCCCCACCTCTCTACACCCTCCTTTCAGGGAGTTGTAGAGGGCAATGAGGTCTCCCCTCAGCCTCCTCTTCTCCAAGCTAAACATGCCCAGCTCCCTCAGCCTCTCCTCATATGACTACGATATTCCTGTTGCTGTGATCAGATTTTAAGTTGGTTGAAAAATGTATAAATAACTCCCTTTTGGCTACCCATCTGAAGAGCCTAAAGAAATGCACTCAGCTCCGTTCTAAGTCAATTATAACTTACGCTAAATAAGTTGATTCAGTATCTCTCCGTGGCAGAGGAATGACCTAGCTAGCTTTTGTTTTGGATGCAGCTACATCTCCTTTTACAAAGCTGCCATTGCTCTGTTTAAAGAAAATGATTAACATGGGAGCCAGGTTACTGTGAAATAGTGGACTCTGCCAGCTGAGCGATTCATCATTTACGGCCCTCCCTTTCATTCAAATGCCGCTTGCAGTTCTGCAGACAGACCTTCTACCTTTGCCACTGACTCTGGTTAGCTCTTCTCCGCCTCAGTAGGATAAAAATAGAGCAGAAGGAGAAAAAATTGTTTACTTTTCACAGCCAAATGAATAATAGGCAATTCTCTGTCATTGCATCCAGCCTCTAAGACATGTCACGCTTTGAGGTGACACTGGGCCTTTTCGGTAAGGCAGAGGTATGTGCGCTTGTGTAGTTGGCGTGCCTTCCGTCCAGACAGGCTGGCGTTTTCCAAAGAAGCTCCCATGGTGAAAGTCTCCCTGACCGAGTGGAAGGAGAATTAGCTGCTTGGTCTGATCAGTTAGGCAAATGTACCATTAGCAAAAATAGTCATGTACACTTTTCTCTGAAATAGGGGTTTTGCAAGTATCTATGATGTCCATTAGTAAAGCAGATTTTATGAAGCTGCTGTGCTCTTCCACATGGTGAACTTGCTTCTTTCCTTTCTATGTAGTTAAGTTGATGTGCCAATGCAAGGCAACAGGATAACCCCGTCGAAGAAGAATAAAAGCTTCATCCCGAATAAAATGCATAGAAAAGTTTAGAATTGAATATTGATGGTATATACAGTGTTTATGGAATCAGCGTATTACACATTAGTGGACCAAGCAAACTGACATCAAATCAATGCATATCTATGTTATGTACGACTTAACTGCATATATTTGTTTTTCTGATATTTTATTCTTGTGATTTCCTGAGTCATGCCAAAGAGAAGCCATAAAGATACTACCATAAAAGGTACTACTGTTAGTTTCCTATAACTTCAGACACCTGTGCTTAAAATCTCTGCTATTGTGTGTCTACTGACAGAAAACCTCGAAGTAATTTAGGTACAGTCTCATAAGATAGGAGTCCTTACATTGTTCACCCTACACCTAGCTCTGTTCCACCGAGCTTAATGAACTCACTTTCGAATATAAAAAGTGATAGATATTATTAGAACATATTATGTATGTGTTCAAACTTGGGGGGTATGGTGGAGTTACTCAAGGAATGTACACTTAGACTTTGGCATTAGTGATTGTGTAATAAGGGACAGCTCAAGTTCCCTGTCCAACCGGAATTAAACTAAGAAACCTGTTGGAGGTCACAGATGGGATCTGAAGTCTGAATGCGTGGAGTTTCTAACTCCTGTTGCAAAATTGGGATCGGTGCCCTGCAGAAGTATTCCAAGATAGCGTGAACTAGTTAGTTGAGAGCATCCATCCCCATTGCACTTGGATGTCTCTGCAGAGACACCCCATGTCCCCAGTTTCAAATTGTGGCACAGAGCTACCTAAGAAGGCACAGGGCCGGCATAGCTCCGGTATGGTTTAGGTTGGAAACCACTAATCTTGACCATTACACCAAGGCATCGATGATTAAAATAAAATATTATTTTAAATTAAAATATTATTAACATTTGTTAAAGTAGCTTAGGCTCTTAAGGTTAACAAGCTGGAAGAAATCTCAAGCTTTTTATTTTTCCCCACCTTTTCAGAGGGAATTTGTATGCAGGCTGACTAGTATACCAAATTTCAGCCAGATGTGAATTAAAACTGCTAAGTTAGGAATGCTTGAGAAACAGAGTGCATAGTGGAAATGACAGCTCCGGCACAGGAATGCCAGGAGCTGCTATAATAACTTAATATTTAAAATGCAATAAAATCAGAAATAAGCACCTTTAGATTTTCATGTTTCAGAAGGAGATGATGACTGAGATGCATTGCTTCTGTAGACAGATTCCCTGCTATGTTACAGCTACAGCACTAGCAGGTCTTTACATGCCTGCAAGAGTAAATCAGTTTTTAAAGAGGTAGTCTATTTGAAACTAGTAATCAGCTTTTTGCTTCTTTTTTTTTTTTTTTTTTTTGGTAGCTTTATTACAAACATCTGTAAACCTTGAAGTACTGTCTACTGGAGTAGAGTTCCCCGAAACAGATGTCTTGTTTGCGTTTAACATGTCTAATATGTTGCTTAGTCCTTCTCAGGTCAGGAACTCTTAAAATCATAAGGTAACAAAATGTTTGCCTATTTATTTTATGGGTTATGGTGGTGTTAATTGCAGGTACCATTCAGATAATCAGCATTTGACGATTGTTATACTTTTCATTCCATGAAAGACTTGAGAAAGGGGGAAAAGCCATTTACTGGGAGAGTTGTTACGGTCGTTCTGAGGCATCCTCTTCTCTCTTTCATATTTCATAATTAATTGATCGTAGGCACGCAAATGCGTTGGGTTTTCTTTCTGTCACGAAACAGTCTTGAAAGAAGGATTTGGAAAGCAGTTTTGCAGGGAGCGTGGTAATGGGAATATTTTAAAACTGCTTCATCCATGTAAAGGAAAAGGATGTTTCAAGTCATTCTTTTCATTGTAACGTCTGAATAATGGAATACTACCAACACTGTTAGGCAGCAGACTACAAGCCATTTTTATTGAATAGCAACAGGTTACAAGTGTGGCTACATTTCAGATCACAAAGAGGTATAATATTTACGACGATAAATGCAGTAAAAGTAGTAGTCCTTGCTGTCCCTTAGAGAATATTGACCAGTTCAACTCCAAGAGACTTAGAAATCCAAATATAAAAGGATACGCCTGATCCTGGTGAGGCACATTCCTCCTATATTTCCTAGTAAAATTTAAACATAATCTCAGTAGTAGTTTTCATACTTGTCTGTGACTGATGTTAAAACTTGCATCTTACATGTTAAGATGTTAAAACTCACACCTGTAGCCAATAAAATAAATAATCTTTGATAATATGAGTGGAAAATAGGTAATAAAATTACATTCATTAGTAATGAACAGAATTTAAATGTGTAGGTCTCCAAGGACCAGAAACATGTTTTCCTTTCATCATTTCTAAAAAGCGTTTTGTGTAATGCCAAAATTCCTGCATGAATAGGTATAAAAAATCGACTAGTCAAAAAGTCAGACTAGGCAGCTGAAATATTTTGAGGAGACAGTATTTTTCTTCATGCTGTAGAGCTGTGAGAGGAATTGCAGACACTGGATTCTTGAATGTAGCCTAAAACAATTTTTAAATTATTGAAGAATCTGTGGTTTAGTAGCCTGTGTAAATTTACATCCATCCACTGTAAAACAATGCATTTATTAGTACGTGGAGTAACGCCATCTTGATTACAAACTGAAAGTTTGTAAATACCAAGAATAAGTTAAAACCGTGGCACCATTTTTACCTGTAAAAGATCCTAACTGGCTACTGCAGATAGATTTCCAGGATGAAACAGTGGATCGCTGCTTGTGAGAGGCTGTAAATTTAGAATTATTGTATAAAACATGTTAAGCATATAATGACAAAAACCATAAGCTGTTTGCTATCGCTTCTGGTAGACCATAACTCTTACAGGAATGCACGTTTTGGGCTTACTTTTCCCAAAGTGTTTGTCAGCAAGGGCAGAAGTATCTATTATTTCTGTGAAAGAATTTTTGCTTCCGTAGTTTTAACTGAGTTCTGCTTCTGCTGCTGATGACATAATTGTATCTATGGTATAAACGTGTTTGTCCAGAGGTGTCATTCCGTTTTTCCCCATTTCTATTAGAAAAACTAGTCTGCCATCACATGCATGCTCATCTGTTGCTTGCAGTTTTTATTACAAATAATAATCTCTAAGTGGTAAATATTTTTTCAACTATTTCACGTTATTATATTCCTTGGGAACTTCATGGGGGTATTTTAAACCAAGAAAAAACCTAATTGGCTGAGCAAAGAAAATACCGACAGTGTCCACGCAAACATTGTCAGTTAAACCAAAGAAGTATTACGCTGTCCTCCTCATAAATGTAGTGAGGACACATATGGAGAGGACATATACATATATATATATATATATATATATATATATATATATGCACGGGGACATATATAGCTACAGGGCCGCTCTGGTGACTTAAAACAGGTGCTTGCAGAGAGAAGCTGAGATTTGCATGTTAACGTTTTCTCCTGTATGCACTATCACAGTTATATCCAGCCCTGAAAATCTTACCTGTCGTCTCTGTTGGCAGTTCAAACTAAGTTTTGTCCCTGGAACTTTTCAGTGCAAAAAACCCCATTCTGAGCCAAACGCTGGTTTAACTCGGATTCAGCTGGCTGCCTGGGGTAGGGTGGAGGGTTGTAGCATATGGCGGAGGAGGAGGATGAAAGTTGAAGTTTATGATGCTGTGAGGTAATAAGGGTGGAGTATCTGGATTTACAAGTGTATCTGATGGTGATCCATGGACACCGTGCTACTACATTGTGTAGTACACGCCGTTTCTCGGGGTGGCTGACACGGCTGAGAGAGGCATTGCTGACAAGCTCTTGTTTCAGATGTACTTGGTGTAGGCATTGCTTGTCTCTGTTATGAAAACATTTTCTGGCAGGATTCGTCTGTGTTTGATTTCTTTAAATCATGTTTTTTGAAAAAAAAAAAAAAACAGGACAAATCCAAGTAGCTGGAACAAGGTGCTGTTTTAGAGTTTGTATAATATTTGTAGCACAGTGAGCTGGCCTTTATTTACTTCAGAAGTATGTTTAAAATATGTTTAAAATGAGAATAACATAGCACTGCGTCCTCAAGTTAAAATCTCTTCAATACATGCGGTTTACATTGAATATCTTAATGTGCTATGCATTCATTAATTTAATACAAAAACACCATCTGTATAAAAAAAGATCAAATAAAATAACTGCTGTTTTTTCCTCATATTGAACAAAGTAGTTGCCAGCTAGCATACCGCAGGAAGAGCAAACGCCTACCGCTCTTTCCCCCACCTCTGGCATTTGGGGTACAGTTTCCTTTTATACTCCTTTCTTCCCAGTGTGGGACTGGGAAAGGTGATTTTTCACTCAGGGGCATCTGGTTGCATATTCCTGAGCTGTGGTTAACTCCCCAGTTGCATTTCACTGGCTGTGTTATCCGGTCTTACTGGTGGGGGAGGCAACCCCACAAGAGGAGAGATGTGGCCTGACGTACTTCATGCTGGGAGCTCACTTGGAATGGCCTGAAGGCTGCCTGCTTTTTTTTTTTCTGCACGTCTTGTTCTGAAGTCATCCTAATTTTCCTATCCTTTCTCTTCGTATCCACTCTGATATTTTTTTTCCCTCCCTTTTTTTTTCCCAGTGGGCTTTTTTGGTTCTTGGATGGTTGGTGGTTTTCTTCCTCGCGCCAGACTTGGGCTCCTTTTTGGTGCCTCTTTACCATCTCCCTGGAGCCAGCAGTGCTTCTGGCTCGGGCTCATCTGTGAGTGGCCTGGACTGGACCTCTCCGTTCTGGTTCATATCAGTGGCTTGACAACTAGTCATATTTTTGAAGCAATAAATGCTGGTTTAAAGGGGAGAGCAGGAGAAAGGCTTAGGGCACCTCTGGAGTTTCAGGGAGATGTGAGCAGTGACATCTCCTCTCCTCCAGCCTTCCTCTCCATCCCTACTTTCTTCCCCAGTTGATAATCACCTTCTGTATTAGTTCGGTTTAGTCGCAGTGAAAATTTGAGATTAGGGGACAGGCTCCATTCCTTTTCAGGAAACAAAAAAGCCCCTCAAACTGCCTTTCAGTTCAGTGCCCTGCTAGAAAAGGTACTGACTTGCGGGCCCTCAGATTTCCATATAGATCCTGTCTTGGGTGAAGTAAGTGTCACCAGACAGAGGGCAAAAGCTGTGCTTGGGCTGGCCTGTGAGAGAGGTACCTACTGGCTTCAGCCAGGGCAGGACCGGTTGCAGGATTAACTTTAAAGAAGTTCCTCACTACTTAATCCCCTGCAGCTGCTGATGTGGTGTTTGGTGCATCTCCTTTTACCGTTACTGCTCAGTCCTGGCCTTTCCTAATCCAAAGTCAGTATTGGTGTGGACGGCATGGTTGGAAAATGCTGATTTAGGAAATGAAAGGTAGCTTATTGCTATCTTGAGGAACCAGGACCATGGCACTTTGCACTGGAACCTATGTGTTTATGCTTTGCGCTTTCAAGTTGACGTGGGAGGAAGGAGCAAATCCTCTTCAAATTTCACGTAATTATTAAGTAACTTCTAAGATTAAATTTGCATTCTTGAAGTAAAGCTATGAGCCTTGAAACGTTTCAATTAGTAATACTTTTTGGCTTCAAAATGCTTTGGGTTTACCTGTGAGCACTTCTAAAACAATACTGGGGAGGTTGTGGCTAATTATGAGAACTGTATATTAGCATTGTAATTGGCTAGCTTTGTCTTCCTCTAACAATAAAAAAAACAAACCCAAATTTATGACACAAAGTCTATAATTTGTGAAGTAGATAAGATGAATCTTAAAAGGAAAGTGTTTGTTAAGAGTGAATCATAAATGACTGGTGTATATCTGAGCAGTTACAACTTCAGTATCCCAGTTCTAGAACTACTTTATTATTACTGCCCTGTTTGCTTCAAAACCTGACCAGGAGCATAGAATGACTGGCATAAAATAAAATACCGGGCTTTGTTTGCAAATAAAGGTGGGTGGTGTGCTAGAAAATGAAGATATCCAGCTGAACTTTGCTTGCTTCCCACATAACTGCGGTGCTGCATAGATCTGAACAAAAAACCTCATACTTCCAGTGTCTTTGTGGATGCTGTTTTAAGGTGGCTTTCTTTTAGTTGGCTGTTTACTCGTAACTGCTTCTCAAGTTTGTCACCAGCAGTTTCAGAGCAGCTCACACTGCTGCTTCCAGCTGCTCTGCAGACCTGCAGGCTACCCAAGGCTCCACATTTATCAAGTGTTGCCCTATACTCTGTCCTGCTAGTTGATAATATTAGGTAGGAATTAATGGTTCCTGCTTATGTCAATAAAATTTTGGCAAAGGCCTCACCTGCACCGGCAGCGTAAGAAACACAAACCATAGGATCTAGTACTAGAACAAGTTCTTCACCAACCCAAATTTGCAGGGGCTCAGTTTTTGCAAGTGGAACAAGATTTTGTACGAGGGTTCAAATCCTCTCTATTATATAGGAGCTCCCCGTTAGAGTGTAATAGGCAAGATTTTCAAAGAAGTCTGTGCTCAGGGACAGGGGAGGATGAGACGGGAAAGTTATTCTCCCCATTACAACCCTAAATCTTGGGGTAGAATCGCGCTCTAAGATTTGAGCCAATCTTGAGCTGACAGTTCATCGCTGCCAAAAAACATAACCCAGAAGAAAACAGGCAGGGGGGAAAAAAGGGCATAGTTTTCTGTTGGGTTAGCAAGTCAAATCAGCTCCCCGTGCGGATAGGTGGGTAGAAAACGCAGGGGGCAGGAATGGCCCAGTGGAGCAGGGGTAATTTAGGGTGGGGTGTCCCATTTTTCCATGGCAGACCATGACGATAGCTCAGCCTTAAGCTCTAACTTCAGCCTTTGCAGCACTGGTGTCTAACACCCGTGGTCTTTTAAAAACCTGCATCTTATTTTCCATCATTTTTTAGCATTCAGCTGAAGGCAATCCTGGTGACAGAATGGCTTCAGTTGCTGCGGTGTGGTATCTGATTTTGTGCCCCACCTCAATCTCTTAGTTCTTTAAGGTTTTTTCCTTGCTCTTGGATTGTCTGTAGGGCTCAGCCGTATTACTTAAACATGTACATTGATGGTTGCAGTATCAGTGAAAGTGAAGGTTTCAGCGCTGATTTGCTGTGTATTTGCTATTTATTTACTTTTCGGGCTACCCAGTGGGATATGAGAGTGAACTTGTCCTGCCCTTATTTGAGCCTCAGTGTGCTTACTGTGCACATTGTGCAATTGCTGTGAAGAAAAAAAATCACTGCGATAGACTCGTAAACCTGAGCAGCTGTAGGGGCTTCCTCCACAGAAAAATAAAAGGAGTCTCTCCCAGTCGCCCTGTGAGTTTGCACTCTGTGGCTTGCTGCTGCGGTGCCCTGGCAGCCCAGGAGCACGGTCCTGCCTGAAGAATGTGCTGCAGGACAAGCTGGTCCGCAGTCGGTCCTTTCCCCAAATCCCTGCCACTCAATCTCGTCCCCTTCCTGCTTTCAGAGACTATTTAACTCCTCAAAAAACACCTTTTAAACAGCTGCATGAGCTGCATGCAGGCAAGCGCTTTTAAATAACATGCCTCCTTTAATAGCTAGTCTTTAGAGCAGAGTGAGATGACCTAAGCTGCTTGATTTTCACAGAGCTGAGTGTTTGCCCGGTTCCTCTCTAGCATACACCCCGAAGGAAAAATGACAGTCTGCAATCTCTTCGGCGTAGCTCCATGTAAGTGTCATACAGTCTCCACAGTTGGTTACTCACAGGTTATAAGGAGGCTGCTTTTTGTTACAACTGCGCTGCTATTTGCTTACTGTTCCTTGAAAAGAATAATTGTATTGCTTGGCTTCAGGTGCCGCTTGTGTACTTCTATTATTTGCTACTCATAATTGTGCATGTTTGTAGTAACAGGTAGTTTTCTATTTCTGTGAGAGATGACGAGGAAGTATTTTGAAAGAATGAGAAATGAAAGGCCTAAACCTTTATTCGGGAAAAAAAAATATGCTTTGCTCTCAGCGTACAAGTCTCGTTGCCATTGGCCCCACAACCTTACTGTTACAGGGATTTTAAAATCTCTTAGACAAAACCGGGCAATGATGGGCAAAACTGAACAGTTGTCATGGTTTGGGCATACCATTCCTTGGTATTAATTATAAACATCAGGCCTTATCTCTGCTAGAAGTGGGTACTGTCTGAAAAATAATGCCATTAATTTCAGTTAGACGAGATTTAACTGAAAAGTAAAATTACTGAACAGTAATTGGTTCTGTTTTACCTCAAACCAGGACAACAGTGAACCAACAAAGAATTCCTTGCTCCATTTTTTTTTTTTTTTTTTTTTTTTAATAAACAAAAGGGTTTATGTCGGGTCATCCCTGCTCTCTCCCAGTGCTTCATTTTGCGCGAGTCTGCAAGGGAGATGGAGAGAGGGCAAAATTCAGGGAAGAGATACCATCTAACCCTGTAGCCTGCCAGGGAGGAAAGGCTGGGCCGGAGGAACGCGTGTGCTCCCCATGCATTCGTTTATGGTAGAGCAGCTTTACTGTTTGCCAGCAAATGGCTATTTAAAAGAGAAGATGAATAGTGGAGAAATCAGCTCAAACCTACCATGGCTGCTTGAAAACTATTGAAACTCTTTAACTTTGCTGACGGTAAAGGAAAGAGAATGTGGTATGGCAGGGAACATATTAATAATATTGAGCAAAGCACTGAATGTCTGATGTGGATCCCTCTTCTGCAAAGCACCAAGGTACAGCGCACCTTTGGTGCAATAGTTTGTATTTCATTGCCTTTGCTGAGATTCAGATAAAGGGTAAAGTTAAGAATATGCTGAACTCTTTTGCGGAATTAGATGGAAGATAAACACCAGTTTTAGTGCACAGAGAGGCACCCGCTTATTGATAAAGCAAAGATTACTGTTGGTGGATAAAATTCTGTATTTTCCATAATACTCTTCATTTCCCAATTTTAATACAGAATGCTTTAAAAATCAAACTGTTAATGTAACTTGATTCTGCTGTGGGGAGGAAATATTGAGAGGTGAGAAAAAATGAAGAGTTCTTTTTAAATTTCCTTTTAATATTTTATTTTATTGTTTGTTTACCTTGTTTGACTGTTGGTTTGCAGTGAATTGTCCACTGTGTTTTTCACCAGACCACAGACAGATATTAACCCTTGCTCTTAATTCAGAACAAGGCAACTCCATGTGTAAAAGTTAATTCTTAGTAAAGCAGGAGATATTTGTAAAGAGAGTAGATAATCCAGATAAATTGCAGGTTCAGAGTAACTGCTGCCTGGTACTTAATCTTTGCTGAGAGCAGATTAGGAAACCAAGTTAAATCAAACAACCGTGCTTTCGTTTCTGAGGCTTCGTTCCAGGCTAACACCAAGCATGAAAATGCTGGTTGCCATTTCATGGGGTGCAGGTTGCCAGATCCATGAATTCTTACCAGACCCTTTTGCTGGCGCACAGGTTTTTTTGGTCAGTTAGTATTTCAGAAATGCTCCCGAATTCCCTACTGGAAGCATTTTGTACATGCCAACGCCCCTTTAAATGTCTACATGAGAACTTTATTGTGCTTTTTTTGTAACCAAACCTAACGTAATCTGAGGAAGAATCTTACAAATTCCCTGTGACAGTGTCTTACTGTGCTGCAGGCGGTTTCGTTGCTGGTTCTGGGCAGCTTCGCAGAGATGGACGTTGCTCTCCATTTTGAGGGGGATGCACTATCTTCTTCAAACGGCACTTGTGGAAGGGGTCACTGGACGTTGTGTCAGCCCAGATTTGTTGTTTTTAAAAACTGTATTGGAAGCTTTCATAGGCTCAGAGTGGCATATTGTACAGCAGGTGGAAGTCCTCATCCCGATAAGGCCTTTTCCTGTCAGCAAAATCTCCTTCCATTTTCCTGCCAGAGGTTGGGATCCCACCGGCAGTGTCGGTAGCCACCTCAAGTCTGAATGGCCTGGAAAGGCTTTGAATATTCCCTGTTGTCAGCAGGATGTTTTTGTGTGGACCACAGTACCTCGACGGGCCTGGGTTTTTTTTTCTTGTACACCAAGCCCGGCCGCGCAGTCGCTGCTGCTGCGGCGGCCCAAAATGGCGGGAAGGAGGGCGGACGTCGGGCCCCACAGGTGCGCAGCAGTGCCGGTGTGTGAAGTTTATTTTGATAATTAACCTTCATTATTTCACATATTCTGAACTTATTTTGTGTTTTAACCGTTGCTGTAATGGTCCTCAGGTTAAATTCGGTATTTTATGAAGGTAAATCATTAAAATGCTCTGTCATGATATAAATCCACGGAGGGAAAAATGCATGTCAGTGGGTGTCATCCCGCTGTGTCCCATGAAGGCCTTTTTGTCACTGTTGTGCAGGAGTAAAATGGCATATTAGTACCCAGGCAATGTAAACCAAGTAATTTGGGGAACTCTACTCTTGTTGCTTTTATCTGCCTTACCTGTGGCATGTTTAATGGTGAAAAATTTTTGTACTGCTTCTTGGAGGGCTTAGAGGTGGAGTGGCAGGAGGCTATGACTGAAAGATGGGCTTATTTTTGGAAACCTAATTATAACGGCATCATTTTACTTTGCCGTTATTGTTGCCCAAGGTTTGTCATGTTTCTAGTGTTGCTATTAATGTCTTCTTAAATGTCAAATTCAAACTGCTGATGGTGATCATCTCATATCATGTTGCTAAAAATATACACCCTGTTGAGAATGTCTGATGTAAATGTTATGCCAGACCCTCTACATATGCATATTAGAAGTCTTCTTATGCTAAATAGCTGCTATCAGATATATACTTAACTATTTTCCTAAGTGGTACACGAAACAATTTATTTTTTTTTTCAGTAGACCTCATACTGTTTTATCATTTTAAATGATCTGTGATAGGTGAGATCTTGCTTCTGAATAATTGTGACACTGCGTGCTGCTAAGTAAGAAATTCCAAATGTGTCTTCACTGATGAACTGAAAGCTAATGTCATTTCCTCCTGAATGTTGCTCTGTGAGATCTGGGTGCATGTGACTACCACCTAGCAACTAGCAGTCAAATGGAGAAAAACAGAAAAATGCCTCGGGGACGTCCTTAGTAAAACTATATAATATATTAAAAAAAAAAAATAAAAGTTTGCCCTTGTAGTCCGGTCAGTTCAATACAGTTTCAATTATTAATGATAAATAGCTCTTTATTTTCTTTTTACAGAGTCATTTTGGAAATGAAAAATCACTTTAAGACATAGGTTCTTGTAGTCCTTAAATTAGTTGGCTGGTTAATTGTATGTGAATGACAACGGTGTGCAGCTTAAGTTGCGGTGTTCAGTTTCCTAGTTCTTGGAAGCAGGATGTGCGAAGTTTTCCTCTGATACATATTGAATTTCATGTGTTTAACCTATTTGAAGTGTACAATATTTGTAATTTGGATTGAAACATCAATTATGTGCTGTTGGAGCTGTTCTTTAAACTCTTTTCTTTGTAAGAAATCACCTGTAGCTTCACTGTGTAAATAAGATTGCAAACATAACTGAAAAATGAGTTAGTATCTTGTTGCTACTAAAAGTGGTTGCAAATGACTGCGGAGATTACATGCCAGGGGAATAAGATTTCGCCTTTACAATGGTTTTGTGATGTTTCCAGTGGCCTTTAATATCTGCCATTATGCTTTTTTCATGCTTCAAAAGCAAGGTCTTGAAATTTTAGAGTTATAAATATATTTATTATATTCACCCACATCTGCGAAAAAACATGTGTCTGACTTCTGGCACATGAATCCATAATTGTGGGATTTCAAAGTGCTTGTATCTTGTTAGAACAGCAAACCTTTGGATATCAAATATGCAATTTTGAAGAAATGAGGGTTGCCATTTGTTTTTATTAAGCTGGGATTTGAATGTTTGGAGAAAGCATTGGGGGAGGCATTTCTTTTTAAATGGAAGTAATATTCCTCATTTGTGATGTTAAAAATATTATTTTTGGCATAGTTACATCCTTTATAAATAAACATAGGAATCTGTGCCTAAAAGAAATATGCTTATTTTCTATGTCTACTTATAACTTGCTTTTTTATTATTATTTTCATTTTCATGAGGGCTTCTGTGTAACAGCAAAACCAGAATTGAATATACTACTCTCTAAATTTGCCATCATTGCTTTCTGACAGGAAGGCCAATGTATTGATCACAGAATATCAATGCATTGAAAACTCTTCATTCTATTATTAAGTCATAAAGAAAATCAGTGAGTGATGTTTTTCAGGCAGGGAACTGCAGAATAAAGTTAAAATAAACTATTTTAGCTGACTGCAAAAAGACAAGGATAATAAAGCTTGGAATTCAGCCATTACCTCTCTCTTCATTTATTCAGTGAACACCTTTCCATCTTTCCTGCAGCTTTCCACTCCTGTCCTTTTGGTTATTCACGTATTCCAAATACCAAACTTGGTATAAGTATGCTTTTGTATTCTGAGAAACTTGCACTTTCTATGGAAGATTAAGGCTTTGGTTGGTCAACTTAAATTTACAGAAGCCAACAGACTTGTATGATTTTAGATGTAATGTACAATAAATGCAGGTGACGCAATAGAGGTTTATGGTTTTATGCCTGTCTTATATCCTGACCGATCCTCTTCACCATGAGAAATTTTAATTCTCTTGTATATTTTTCAGTGTCCAGCCTTGAGGCATTTTGTACTATTCCTCTAATTATGCTTATGAAGTGGCATTTGGGGAACCTCTAGGGGGAATACTGGGAGATCATTTTCGTAAAGGTTGCTCTTCAGTACAGGATGTGGGAAGAATTAGTTCTTTTTTGGTGGCTTGTGTTTGGTTACATGGAAGTTGTATCCTGAATTTAGTAAGGTAAAGCCAGTGCACTCTTCTTCATGCAGTAATAGTGGTCTTCTGCTATAAAATGAAATTAAGAATTCAGTAAAATGTGTTCTAACTCAGACTTAGAATTTTAGTGCATTTTATGTTCATGGGGAATATTCCTAAGTGTGACTGGGGTTAAGGATAGCTTTATGAATTCAGCATTATAATTGTTTAGTTGATCCTCGTTTTGATGCCTTGTGTTTCAGTGTAAGCTAGGTTTTGTTACGAGGAATTCTTGCGAGAAGTCAATACACTGGAGGAGGACAAGCTACTATGGAGAAGATGGCCAATATAGAGAGGTGCAATTAGCAGTAAAGGAACGAACATTATTTAAAGTGATATATAGCCAGTAATAATAGAAATAAAGGGGGAAATTATAATGTATGTTAGAAAAATACATAGAGTGGAAAATAACTTTCTCCAGAGAAATGCTAGTTTATCTAAGTCCTAGATTTTTTTTTTTAAGAGTAGACTGCACATAGCACTGAGAAATAACGTAGCAAGTAGAGGAGGAGGATAATTTAGTAAGTCTTTTCTATCTGTAACTTACTGCTGTAGCCTGTAAGCGACATTCAGTTGAACATAAAACCTGCGCTGCAGATGTGAGTGCAGTATGTGCTTCACCACGTCCCGAACTGTGAATCAGGAGCAGACGGGCACGCGATGGCCCTCTTTTGCGTTGGGTAGATCAAATTAGGATATTCAGTATTTCCCTCCATTAAATATAAAAATTTTAGTAATGAGTGGGGAGGAGTTAACCTAATGGTAAAGACAGTGCATTCAGGAAACTTAGGAGAACCCTCGCACTAGAGCATGTGGTGGATCATAGTGGAGTATAGGCATTATTTTCCTTTTTAATTTTTTTTAAGTTGCATAGTGCCAATGCAGACCTTGCCAAGCCTGCATTTTGTGGTGTGAAATATAGTCAAAGGCTGGTACCACGTACAGTGGGTAGGATGCCAGGAGGGCCCTCTCTGTGCAGCTTGGACGGATCTGCAGGCATGAGTGTCTGAAAATCCAGTCTTTCATCTTTCTGAGCTTTCTCTCCCTTGCCAAGATTACACCTAGGACAGCCCCACAGAGATATTTGTTGCTGCTCTTGATATTGCTAATATTAAATATTAAAATTAAGTATAAAATATTAATATTTTAGTAGTCACACAAGTCTCTATGCATCTTTAGAGCCTCTTTATACTAAGCACTTTTCAACAATACAGAGGCGCAGGCCTGTCCTGAAGAGCTTGTAATATAAAACAAAGCATGTATGAAAAATGGGGAAGGATAACTCAATCACATGTCTGTATTATCTATTTTGATTTTAATTTATGAGTAAACCACCAAATGTTCCTATTTTCTCCTGAGCCTAGCTGTTGGTTGGCTGATTTGGTAGGAGAAACCGCAAATACATGTGGATTTGGGTTCGCTTGCCCTTCATACTTTTGCACGTTTCTGTACTTCATAAAAGCTTATAGCTTCTCTTCTCTGTTTTTAAAAAAATAATTTCAGATGCAATATTCAAAAAGATTAAAGAGAATGAAATTTATAGGTCACATTCCTGGCTACTCCTGTCTTATATTTTACTGTCTAGAGAATATCCCAATGCTAGAAAAATGCCTTTTATAGCTAAATTTTACTGTCTTTAGTCAAATTGACGACAGGACAAATTGATTCCAGATCCAGGATCCAGATTTATTGTAATTGTTGGAAAGCAGATGCTGATTCAAATTACTGCCTTTAACAACTAGAAATAAAATGCCATTGTCTGGTGGACAAGTGTTAATTCGGATGACTTAAGGGTGTGGAATAAACGACTCCAAGGGGAGCCTCTGCTGTGCCACGTGTGGCTGCGCTGCACAGGGGAGGCAGTGGGGAAAGGCACGAGTAGGAGGACGTGGCGACGGGATGGTCCTGCAAACTGGCTTGATTTGGTGGGCTGGGGCTTTGGACAGCCCTGTCCAGGAGGATGCTCTGTCCATCGGGGCAGATGGACAGAAGTTGGGCTGTGGTTGCTTGCAGGTTGCAGTGGTCGAGATGAAAATTTCTTGGTTAGGTAAGATTACCTGGGGCCAGCCAGTTTTTTCTGGCTTCTTTGTAGCATCAGCTGAGCAGAAGCAGCTCTAGGAAGGCAGAACTTAAACACTAACTATGTCTAGTAGGAGGGGTGTCTGCCTGTGGCAGAGGGTTGGAACTAGATGATCTTTAAGGTCCCTTCCAACACAAACCATTCTATGATTCTATGACAAATTCTTTAATTTGTAACGAGTTGTGAGGATTATTGCAGTCCCTAATATGCAGTGCACTTTGATGACCAGACCAAGGACCTCCCTCACAGAAGAACTGCACACTTCATTCATACAAAATATACATACAATAGAAATCTATACACCAACCCCAGTAAGAAATACCATAGACTGGTAGGATGTGGGCCTTGAAAGGGCAATGGAATCTTTGGCTTTCATTAGGATTTCTCCTGCTACAAAGATGGGGGGAACCCTCTGCGTGGGCAGCTGGCACAGTTGCTGCTTAGAGACAGGTAGATGATCCACTTCTGCCTCTTAGCCTTCTTAATTTGACTTCGTTGTCTAGCCCAGGTATTGCTGGTGTCTCCTCCTGTGTGCACGTGGCCTTGAAGGTTTGGTCCCTCTGTGTCTCCTTGCTTGGGATTCCGTAGTTACAGAGCTTTTTTTCTTCCCCCCTCCTGTTACAAA
The DNA here is from genome assembly GCA_009819605.1 of Sterna hirundo. Taxonomy (NCBI): domain Eukaryota; kingdom Metazoa; phylum Chordata; class Aves; order Charadriiformes; family Laridae; genus Sterna; species Sterna hirundo. The sequence goes on from CM020441.1 coordinate 5,222,121, forward strand.
GTAAAATGATTCGATCTGCTCCATAAAATTAACAAGAATACAGCTTGTTTCCATTTGTGTTTTTATGACAGTATCAAAAGTTCCTGAGCAGTCTCCGTGGCCTGCTGGCAGGCAGGTCTGTTTGGTATGGCACTCCAGCCTCTTGCTTTTCTTCAGAAAGAGCTGCAATCCATCCATGCTTCTGGTTTTTCTGCATGCGCTGTTTAGTCTGCTGTTCATTTTCTCCCACTAACCTTAACCTGTTGTATCAGTGTTCTAAAAGGTCTTAATTTCTTGAACTGTTTCTTCTTTCTGTGGAGCCTAAATATGAAGAAGTGATATTTTAAATAGTGTCTTACTCTAGCTACTGACTATATAGTTTCCACATATTAGTATTTCCAATATTGTCTCTGGTTTTGAACTATTCAAGGTTTTTCTAACGACCTAAACTTTTTTAACTTTTTTAACACTTAAAACAGTCATCTTGTCCTATATATATAGCAACTACATAGCAACATCTCTTTTTACATGAGATATATGTCAACATTTCATATTCTGTGTTCATGAATAAAGTCTCTTACTTCATGCTTTGTTTATTTGGGGCATCTAAGCATTACGTGTTTTCTAATCTGTTTGTTTATGATTACATGAGACCATGGGTGTTTTCATGATGTCTTGCGTTGACTTATACGTTCTTGCAAAGCTTATAGTTTTGTGGTCTCTTTTTTTTTAATTCCACTGTCCTTCAAATAAATCAATGGGAATAAGGTTTAAGTCTGTGTGATGACAAATAGGACTGCAATGTTTCCAAATTGATGTCTTCTCAAAGCAAAACAGGGGCATGGCCACTCTATCCAGCGAAGCGGTGTGCTAGCCACACGGTGGCTCATCATGGTGTCACTCTTCTTCCATGCTTCTTTACTTCAGTTTCCATGACTGATCATCATCTTTTTGTAATCATTTTTAAGAACATGCACTTCTCTGGCTCTTTTTATTCCTCCTATTACTGCAATGTTATCCAATTCCATGTTTCCTTTGTGTGTTTCCAGCTTGTTCTTCTCATCTCCGCACAAGTTAGCGTTCCTGAACTCTGCAAAGTACGGCAGAGCTCACTGGAAGTCCATCACTGAGGCGCAAGGTCTTGATTCCCCCAAACATTATTTACACCTTGTGTTGCTGCCCCTTGTGCTTTCTGCGTGGTGGAGTCTTCCTCCACTCCCTTCCATACTCCTGGCCATATGTGAACTTTGTGTTTGTGTGTTTGTTAAATAGCTGGAACAGGGAGCTATAAAACAATTCCTGTGAACTTTGTGCTCTGACATTCACTCAGTCACTAGTGCCCTAAGGGGCATCTTCTTCGAGCTTTTGTTTCGCCTTTCAGAGTTAATCAGAGACATAAAGACTATTTTGTCTCGAGACCTACAACCGCTGAAAAAGCAACAAAGGATCAGCACAAATCACTAAACTTCTTGTGGCATATAAGACTTGGTCATCTCATTAAGCATTTATGTATGCTCTCTTTTTTTTCCTGCAGCTGTCATATTTCTCAGAGGGGACACGGTACCTTATCACCACATCCACTTGTCCTTATGCCTCTTTGTGAAGCTGCAATGGGAAGCTCAGTCTTTTAGCGAGTCAGACATAGTGGAACTGCTTTTAGTTTAAGCATTTTGCAGTCTTGCAGGAAAATATTCTGGGTGTGAGCTGTTTAGATTCTGTTTGATTTAGCATGAGCTGGCTTTCATAATTCATTGTTCTTTGCGGTATCTGAATTCTGGGGGGTTTGTTTCTGGTATTTTGGTTTGGGGTTTTTTGTTTGACTTTTTGTTTGGTTGGGTTTGGGGTTTTTGTTGGGGTTTCTTTGTTGTTGTTAGCCTTCCAGACTGCATCATTAAAATGGTTTAAACCTTAACATAAAGAGGCATTTCCCCTTCGCGGTCTTATTGCTTTTCTGAACAAAGGATTTCAATCATGGGAGATTAATATCTGGTTTTGTACAGTTTCATGTGTCTACTACTTGCAGGTTCCTTTACTCCTCACATTTTTCTTGGTGTTTAACATCATTGCAGCCTCGATGGTGTTGGCAGTCAGTGCGTTGCTCTTCTGCCATCTGGGTCACTATGTATTGAAAAAGTACTAAGCTTTCGTATATCCCAGAGAGTACTTGCTGACCCAAATGGAGAAGTGCAAGTACAGATCTTGGAAACTTTGCTGCAAAAAGGAGCTAAATTTGTCTTCCGGCAACATCTGTATGTACTAAAGATTTTTCTTTTTTTTTTTTTTTTTTTTTTTTTTAACCTGTCTCCACAGGGTGAAATATTAATACCGTGTTTTCTGTATTCTTTAGGTTTTGAGGGTCAGTGCAAAGCTGTGCTCTGTTTTTCCTGTGTTACTGTGTATTGGATCGTCTGGCTTTTCTGTTTCATAAGTTATTCTTAAATATATATGTGGTCTTTCCTGGCCTTGTTTGAGAAAGCTTAAAAAATGTGTTAGAGGACATATATACAGGGTTCAGTATACAACCACAGCTTCTTATGGTGCACGCTCAAAATTAGTGCAAGATTTCTCCTGCTTGTGTATCTTTGATTTTTGTCAGGAGGATTGCTGGCTGCCCGCTCCTGTCTGTTGATGAGAACATTTGTGTAACAGTGTCCCAGGACTAGAATTCACTCCCGGCTACAGGTCTTTCCCAGATTCTGACTTTTTATCCTGTATGTTTGAAATACTGTTTTTCACTTTCTGATGTTCCACTCAATATTGCTATTGAACCTTTCTGCTAAGCTACAAGCACAACATTTTGATCGTATTTTTTCTACTGTCTTTGTATTTCAGGCTACTGTCATGATACAGTGCAACTATTAAATAATTTGCTGCACTTCTAACCTTTGTAACATTGCTCCTAGAATTTACTTTTCATTGTGTTTTCTAAAATTTAGCCAACATCTGACTTTCTGTACTCAAAAAAGACTCTTTCATGTGTATGGCACTGATCCTTTGACTTTTTTTTTTTTTTTTTTTTTTACTTTCTGTTTGAATGAATTTATTTTATTCTGATGACTGATGCTCTGCTTTGTGTGGAAAATTCAATGAGTAGCTTGTCTGAGAAATTCACACTAAAATGCAAGTAGATGAGACGATTTCTCTGAGTAAGCCAAAATATGTTGCATAGAGGAAAATCCTTGTCAGAGAAACCTGCAGAGAAAGTTGTATATCTGAAATTGTGAAAGACACTTTCAGTTGTCAGCTATTTTGAAGAAAAAGAAAAAGTTGAGGCCAGAAAATAAAGAAAACAAGCATCAGCAGTTGTCATCAGAAATATTTGTGTGTGATTCCACTTTTTTTCTCCCCTCTCCTGGGTTGTGAATGTCAACAATGGCCGTAATACAGAAATTTGACAGGATTTTTACCAGAACATTTACTGATGCTGAAAATTTATTTCCAGAGTTGTTTTCTAGATCCGTCGTAGCGCTTGAGTCATTAAATTCTCTAATCTGTTGGTACGTGGGTGAAATTAAATTAACGGGACTTCAAAATGCGCTTAAACTTAGGGCTAGGAGTGAATCAGGCCCTGTGTTCTGGGCACAGCAGACTTGAATGGCTCCTTTGAAGGAATCCTACCCTAAAGGGCTGAGCAACCTCATGCTCATTAAAAGTAAGAATCATAACTTGACCTTTGGCAATAGATTCTGTACGCGTTAGACTGTGCTTTAGACGCTGCAAATAAATGCAGTGCTTCAGATGCTGGTGCAATTCATATGGAGTAATAAAAGAAAAACTTGTCTCCTTCTACGTAAAGACATTTTCACTCCCACTGTTGCTACTGCTACGCATTCAGCTGCGCTGCCGTAGAGAAGAGTGGCATTACCAGGGTCAGTGAGACCTTAGGGACCAATGTTATTTTAACTAGTGCGACTGAAACATGCTCTGAACAAGGTGAGAGGACGGTAGTCTGGAAACTGCCCCTTTCTCATCATCGCAGTCGCTGGTGGGAAGCGTCACCGACATGACTTGGTGCGTCGGCAGCTTTACGGTCCTGGATGGCTGCAGGCGGCTCTAATTATTTGTTAAAGTCGGCTGATAGCACAGCAGGTAGTGTCCCATAATGGTGCCGCTCAACTTCACAATTTGCTTCCTGCTCAAAGGTGAGAGAAGGGCTATTGAACAAGCGCTGTAGGATTATCGGAGGTGTCGAGAGGAGATGCTGCCTAGAGGGGAACGACAGTTTGTTTTGTAAAGTTGTTTTTATTTCAAAGCGCATTTTAGCAACCATTTCCGTATTAGCTTCACAAAATATTTGAAGCTGTATCTGCTTCTCGGGTGGAAAATGGCTATAAAGTAATCTCAAGATAGTTACCAAACCTTTGTGGCTTTTTCCCCTTCTCTCTTTGTCCTCTTTTCATCTTCCAAATTGCATTTTCTGGGAATTAAATAATAATGGGCCTGTTTTGTCAAAACTCCCTAGCTGCTGCAGTATTACAGCCCAAAGAGAGTGTGGGAGTTTTCTAGCAATACATTGAATTTCTGGTCTGATAATTCTCGGCAGCAAAAGTATGATTTCAGATGCTCAAATCCCAGCTGCCATATTTTCAGGTAATTGCTGGAAAAAAATTATCTTACTGTATGGGAAATGGTGACTGAATGTACCCTAATTTTCAAGTACAAGTAAGTTTCGAGAATGCCTGGTGTAACATGGATATCTGTTGCTCTCATACAGTGGTTAGATAAGTTATATAATAGTCTTTGAGATGGTTTTTCATCTCCCTGATCAATTTGTGATAAAGTTTGGGAGCTTTTATTCTGTTGGAATGTATAATTGAGTTTTCACAGTTGTATCTTTATTTTATTCCCTTCCCTTTCCTTTCCCTTTTCTTTTTTCCTCTTTCTATTCTGTTACATGCACACAGTCATCATGGAAACAGATTTACGGCATTTTCTAGTGTCTCTAGGCCATTTTGTGCATAATACCATAAACATAGGCACAAAAAGTCATATGGTACCTTTAGGGAAGTGTTGCATTAAAAATTGCTACAGACATTAAATAATAACATTGCCGTGTACCTCTGATCTTGACAGATACTTGGTCGTAATTGTAGCCTGTCTGTAAAGATTTTGTATCTCATATTTAAGAAATAAAATATGGAATTAGCACATAATAGTGCAAGTATGTTTTAACACTGTTAATACTTGTTAAAATCGACTTTGGTGCTTACCAGCTTATACATATTTTCTAATTCTAATGAGGATTAACTACATAAAAATTTTACGTTCTTGCAAAAATGGAAGAATAAAAATGAGATTAATTCTGATTTAGGAAGTGGGCCAGGATTCAGATCCAGGTTACTTTCCTGGTTTTTTTGCAGGTATCCTGTTTACCTAAGCCTTTTGAAGATGGGAGGCTAAGCTCCCCCAAACCTTAGTTTCTCTCCTGTCACTGGCACTGCTCTCTGTAGGTGGTGGCAGGGACGTGCTGCCTTATTGTCACTTTAAGGTCCTACAGATTTTGCATTTAGCACTGTCTACGTGCCACAGCTTCTATTAGGAGGAAAAGGATTTCTTTTAATAATTAAACAGGGTCGTGTTTCCTCTCCTGGTGCTGATTTGAAGGAACAGGGAATCATGCTGAACTCTGTGTTGTTGGCAAGTGAGGGCTGGGGTGAGACAAGCCCCACTGACGGCAGCTGAGCCACGTAAGGGGTTTCTGCTGCCCGCTGCTTGTCCCAGCCTTCCTGCCATGCATGCCAGCAAACTGCTCAGGTAGCTGCTCCCTAACCTGACCTGCCCAGATAACCGCCTTTCCGATAACAAAGCCTTTTTAGCCTGTCATTTTGCTGTCGGGGGTTCGGAAACAAGTGCGTGATTGTGATGCGGAGGGGTGATGGTCCCCCCCGGTGACGAGCAGCTGGGAGCAATAACCCCTTCACCTCACTTAGATCCATCCAGGGCATCGAGTCTGATGATGGCCTTAGGCAGTTGGAGCTTTTTTACAATTCGAGAGCCTCAAGGGATTTTGGCCGTTCTCATTTGAGGGTAGCGAATGGCCCGGAGATGCAATATAGTCAGTAAGAGAAGGTAACGCTGAGATATTTAGCAGCAGAATTCAAAACACTCTTGCAGCTTTGCTGGTGAAAACGTGGAACTCTGTAAGTTCTCAGGCACGTAAGGTAGGGATTTTTTTGGATATCATTCCTGCACTGGGGCACAGAAATTCCCACTGTAAGCATATACAAGTTTTTATAGTCCCAGTCCTAGCGGGTGTAGAGGCAGATGACTTAACTGGGATTTAACTGTGTACCTGAGGTATATACTTCTAAGCAGACCGCGCCATCGTTCATTTTGCCCTTCTTCATTATAATTTGAAGCATATTGCATGCTCATCAGGCAACAGAAATAATCTGCATAAATATTCTGAATAGGACTAAAGAAAATATTTCAGGAGGAATATTCCCATTCAAATTCAGGACAAAGTACAAGTCTCAAAGTTTTCATGATTGGTAATGAAAAAACCCAATTTCACTGTAATTCATTGGAAACATTTCCCAAAGATAATTTTGAAATGCTTTGTTTAGATTTAAATTATATAAAATAATTTTTAATGCCGAATAGATTACATTTAGAATCAATATATTTTAAATGGGCGACTAGGAGTATTTCTGAGATATTTCAAACTGATCGCAGAGGAAACGCTTTGGAGTGCACATCTTTATAGCGTCTCCAGAAAGCTTTACAAGTGAAGCGGCTCCTCCAAAATTAAGGAGCCTTCAAGTATAGCATTCAGGAATTTTAAATCCCTTGTTGGAAAGAGGGGTTTAATGTAAAAACCAGGATAGGAGTATTAACAACATCACAGATATTTTTTCAGTATAGTGGCATTTCAAAATACATGCTGTCTGCAGCTAGAGATTTACAAAATATTGTTTCAGAATATGTGGTATTGGGTTGATCAGCCCAGAAATGGATGCCTAATCTGTAGGAAAAACCGCAAGCGTGTTTAACGTTGTCGCATAACTGGAGCTTCACAGTTGGATTTTCTTCCTTCCTCCACTTTGCTCCCCCATTTTTTGTACTGTGATACCTAAGTGCTCTAAATGCAGTGGCATAAAATTATAGTAAATGGAGCTAAAGTAAAATATCTGTTTAAAGCATGCGACGTAGTTTTAGCATCACTTCTCTCCTCTTTCCTTCGGACTTTATCAAAGCAAAAAGCAATCCCGTCTTACCTGGCTGTTGCAGATTACCTTTGACAAGGTGGTGGTGAGGTGTGCACTTGTCTGTTTCCTTCCGAAACCCTGGCTAAATGCTGAGGTGGAGGAAAGGATGCTGGTGAATTCATTTCATATATTTGTCAGAGCGTCTCCCTGTGTAATACTTCAATCTCTGCTTAGAGAGGTCACGCGAGACTGAGTTTCAAAGGTTGAGGCAAAATTTCTGTTTGTGTCTGTGTAGGGAATCATTTTGAGGTTTTGGGGAAATTATAAATGAGAAGATAACGTTGCGTAATTTCCTTTTGTGTACCAAAAGAGGCATGTTAAAAATGAAAGCATTTTCCATACTTTTGGATATAACACATGGGACTATTTGTTTAAATTCTGTTTTCCTGAAGGAAGAAGAAAAGAGTGGGGAAAAGAGGAAAAGGTATTTCTTTCTACCAAAGCTACCCTCTGAAGAGAGAATACTACCACAGTTTCGTATTCAAGCTTTTAGCAGCGCCCATCCGTGTTTGTTACGATCTACTGAGGCTGCACTAACAGTCACCTTATTTTATCCGGTATTGGTGTCGTCTGTCAGGGTTATGGGATGGCTGCAGGCCACTCGCTGCCTTCTTGTGGCTTCAGGGAATGGTCCCTGCATGGTGGCATCAGGCATAATGGCCCCACACCTGAGCCACGGGGGCTGGGGCTGGAACTGCTCCAGGATGCCTGACCTTTTGTGGTTTTTTCCACTTGCACAATATTGTTCAATAGTGAAAATAATGATTTACATGTAAATAAATGTAAAGTGTGTTATTTTTCTAAAATTAGAGGCTGCATGCTTTGTTTTAATACCTGGCTTTTTTGTCAACTGTGGTAAAGAAGTTGTTGTTTTTCAGTTTAACAAGACATGTCGCTGTCTTTTCCACTCAAAGCTGTAGGCAGAGCTGATCGAGCTTGGAGAACTTGAACTTGAACCCGGCTAACCTGAGCCTTTGGTTTCAGATTTGAAAACTTTGCTGTTCAGATTTTGAAATTTGTGTTGGTAGAAGCTAGTGTGTTAACTGTGTTGCATTAGACCTCTGCCTGCGCCTCTCCAACTGAGCAGAGCCCCTCTCTCTATGATTCTAGTTTATTGCTTCAGGGATTTTAATGACAGTGAAATGGTTCTGTCTAACGGTGTTTTTCTCACGTGTGTAAGTTTTCTGAATTGGAAAATATATTATTTTTTTTCAGACTATATGCTGCACTCACTCACCAGAGAAAGTAAAAGAAAGCAATGAGCTTCCCAGCAAAGCCACTCCTGTCAGAATGAAGGGTTAAAGACCAAGAGTACCAATTTAAATCTGGAGTAATTGCAACTGCTCTCAAAATACAAAATCCTTAAAATTCACTAGACTTTTTCACAAGAGCAGCGACTGAGAAATTTCCCTTGTGCTGCAAATGGTTTGCTAGTCCTCACGAATCCCAATCTTTGGCAAATGGCTTGAGGAGGAAGTAAGTGGAAAGTTCACAGTGCCCAGCTTTAAAACAGGCAGGGGTTGGTGGGCTTGGGGAATGGGGGGACGGGATGGGTTTTCTTTTATGTGTTGCAATTTTTCCTATTTTTTTTTTTTTAAATGCATTGATAAAAAGAAAGACAAAAATATAGACAGCGCATCTGCAAATAGCTACAGCCTCATGTAACCCACTGAATTAAATGGATTTCCCTGCAGGCACACAGATCTGCCCACATGGAAGAAAATGTGGGATTGAGACACACTTAGAATATTAGTTACGTTAATGAAAATCAAGACAGAAACAAGCCACGTTAAAATTATGCTGTTAAAATAATATCTTTTTCCTTTTGCATTTTTGTTCACTTTATTTTTATTTTTTTTCATTTTCATTGTCTGTGCTTCACACCCGCATCCCCCAGGACTCCTTTTTCATTTTTTTAAGTCAGAAAAACCTGTTATCCAGTCTTGTGAACAGAGCTACAGTTAACTGGTTAGAAGAAGATAATCTGTGTGAGCACAAATGAGACCTTTGAGCATGTAAGCTAAGGGGAAGCAGGTAGGCTTATCTATGAAAACAGAAATCAAACTCATGATATAATATAGTTTTAATAATATAGTTTTATTCTGATTATCCAATATTTTTATCCTGATTATTGTGTTAAGAAATTTTGTTAAAAGTTGAACTGCTGACTGGAATATGGGATGGTTTTTTATATAAAATGGGACCTCAAGTCTGTCTGCAGAACAGAGGAAGAATTGTTTTGCTTGCGACTGAGGCAGGACTGCTTTTCAAGCTTTTCCTTTCCAGTCTTTCCTAGTTTTATGCCTGACTTTTGTAGTTCAGGCAGATTTTTTTTTTTTTCCAGTTACACTTTTTGAAGGATAATTTGTTAAACCTTTGAAGAACTTATGTTGGCTTCTGTTGAATGGACTGTAAATATCTAAAATGCAAAGTATTTTCAGACTATGCACTGCCTAAAATGGTCAGTCCAAACTAACAAGGAGTCGAAAGTAAACTGTCATGTTCTGGCGTGCTGCGCTAAGGGAGATGAATGAGCAGAACCAGGCAGGCTTCGTAGCCTGATGAAGAAAAAGAAAGTAATCTGTCTTTTTTCCAAGATTTGCCTTCTTGTCTGGTCATATGGTAAACCAGGCTTGCAAAAAGGCCCGAAGTGGATAGGTATCTGGCAAATAAGTGTGTTGTTTAAAAAACCCAATACTACATTGACATTAATGGAGCCAAAAAAATCAATGACTAATCTTGTCAAATATACTGACTTCCAGAAGCACAATTAAAATTCAGAAATAGCAACAAGCATACTGCTTAAGTATTATACTGTTTAAGCTTGTTTTCATATTTTTAAAGGATATCTGTTATCGCCTTTACCATTTTCCCAATTTGACGATATAGTCGGGTAACGCAGGAATGGTCGGAGCCAGGCTCAGATATTTTTTCTGAGCGTCGTCGCAATATAATAGTTTATAGCCGATGAAATGCCTTTTCTGCCCAACACATCCCAGACATGTATTTTTCAAACAGGAGGTCTGCGTTTCAAATTTGTATTTGAATTTAAATTTGTAAGATGGAATGTCTTGAAGAGAGCAGGAATGGCTTATTTTATCCGTATCTGATTGTGAAGGGGAAGAAGAAAAGATTATTATCTAATCAGATGTATTTTTAGCAGGCTTCCATAATTGGCGTGAGACCCTCAATCTAAGTACTTGTTTTAGAATGGAGATGAGCTGATCCTTTCATGTTCACTGGTTGGCTGGAACACTTTCAGTTCAGACAGAGCTTTATGATAGCATGGTGTTTAGGGGCTAGTGCTTAAACAAGGTCCAAGGCTTTAATATTGTCAGTTCTTATAAGAAATTATTTGTGCATTTAATGTAATAACTGCAGTAAATGAAATAATTCCATTATTCAGGTTTGATTTTTTTCTAAATTAATTTTACTAATTTATATGTCTTATTGTAGGATTGTTGCTTTAATTTAGCTAGTTTCATTTGTAAATCTTGGAACATGTATGTTTTGATGCTGCTTCTCCAGATACTGCCCCTCTCAGTAGACCCAAATATGTGTTTGCTCAATCCACAAAGAATTTGGTGTAGAGGTACCCAGGCTGCTGCCCAAAACAAAAATAATGCCTCTACGTGAGCTCACGACAGTGCCTAATGTAATGAGAAGCAAGGCTTAATAGCCTGTGCTCGGTACCGCAGTGAGGTAGTTAAACTGATCCCAGGATGCTACTGGTTTGCACATTTGGCATTGTGTCGAATTGTAGAAATAGACTGGCTCTTGCAAATAGCTTTTCTTCTGTTTGTGCTGCAGTCCTCTCTACTAGAGAACGATCAGAGATTGTTCAGACAACTATAGCCTATTGAGAACATTCCCCTCCGTGTTAATATTTAATTCAAGTGCATGTAAATAACTGAAAAGCTTTCTGTTACGGATGTGGTCCCAAATAATTGGGTTTTATCATTGAGAATTTTAGCTGTGCTCTGTGACAAAATACATTTATTTGATATGATAAATGGACATGCTGTATTAGTATTTCAAGTTTTAAATTAGGCAACTGCTTTTTCATATAGCAATGTTTAATTGTGCAACGATCATCTGGAAATGCAAATCTGACCCTTCGGCTGCTTCCAAAGTACTCATTTTTTTAAGGGTTAATCTTGTAAACCAAAAGCTGCCCAGGAAAGTGTCACCTGTGCTGGCAGGGGGAACTGAGTGAAGCCCTGCCCTGGGTGGGTTCAATGTGCGTTCCTAATAAGAAGCTCCATATTCACTGTCAGACTTAAATTAACGTGGTTTGAGAGGTGTCTTGCAGGTTAGTTTTCAATCAGTGTTCATCTGTCAGCTACGACAATTGTCTCCTGCTTACTTGAGCTATGATACCTCTCAGCCTTTTAATCAAAACCAACCCAGGCAGTGTAATCAGAAGCGTGCGGTGGGTGACAGTCACTCAGGAAACCCTCCCAAGCTTGAAGTCTTCTCCACTGCTTCAATGAAAAGTGAAGCATCTTCTGCATGCTCCCTTTGGTTTCTGAGACTTTGGAGAAAGACTAAATACAGCAATGAATAAAACCTAAGCACTGGGAGTTACTAATACATGGGGCTTTTGATTTTTATGTTGGGGTTTTTTTGAAGAAAATCTTGTGGAATGATAGAATAGCCTAGGTTGGAAGGGACCTTTCAGATCATCTAGTCCAACCATCAGCCTAACTCTGACAAAAACCATCACTAAACCCTATCTCTAAGCACTGTGTCTACCCGTCTGTTAAATACCTCCAGGGATGGTGACTCCACCACTTCCCTGGGCAGCTTCTTCCAATGCTTAATAACCCTTTCAGTGTTTCCTTTCAGCTGTTTCCTCTTGTCCTATTGCGTGTTCCTTGGGAGGAGACACCGACCCCCCCTGGCTACCCCCTCCTTTCAGGGAGTTGCGGAGAGCGAGAAGGTCTCCCCTCAGCCCCCTTTTCTCCAGGCTGAACACCCCCAGCTCCCTCAGACGCTCCTCACCAGACTTGTGCTCCAGACCCCTCACCAGCTCCGTTGCCCTTCTCTGGACACGCTCCAGCCCCTCAATGTCTTTTTTTGTGGTGAGGAGCCCAAAACTGTCCACAGCCCTCGAGGTGGGGCCTCACCAGTGCCCAGTACAGGGGGATGATCACTGCCCCAGTCCTGCTGGCCAAACCATTCCTGATAGAGGCCAGGATACTGTTGGCCGCCTTGGCCACCTGGGCACACTGCTGGTTCATATTCAGCCGGCTGTCGACCAACACCCCCAGGTCCTTTTCCACCAGGCAGCTCTCCATCCGCTCTGCCTCAAGCCTGTAGCGTTCATGGGGTTGTTGTGACCCAAGTGCAGGAGCCGGCAGTTGGGCTTGTTGAACTGCACTTCTTTACAGGGAGTAGCACCTTGTTTCTCACCGAACTGCCCCATACTTTGAGCCACTGTTTCTACATAGGTAGGAGGTTGGTAACTGGACAGTTGTGTGCCCGCCTGTAGCAAAGATTGTCAAGAGCATGTCTCCAGGCAGAATATTGCTGGATGTCCTCCACAAGGCTTGTGTATCATCAGCTTCCCAACTCTGCCCAGTGGGAGACTGGCCATAAGAACTATTCTGAATTAGAGGATTTTTGCTACCTTTTCCTCTAGCTAAGACTTCTTAAATGGCAAATCATCCTCTTCTCTTTGAGATTTGATATGTAGTCATCCCAAGGCTTTTTTTTTTTTTATTTAGGTTTTCAATTAGGGAAAAAGAGTTGTGATACAGATCGTAGGGCAAAAACACTTTCAGCCAGATTTGTGTGCTTTGATCTGAAGTAATGCACCAGAAGTAATAAAAGATTAAATGGCCACAAACTTTAATGTCAGCTTTAGTAGTCATTAAGATCCTTCAGGTATTCTGTAATTGTTAATTCAGCTCTTGGTTCATGAAAAATATATGTTTGTTTAATTTGCGATTGCACTGGGAGTTCAGTATTATTTTGTTAGTTGCAAAACTTCTGTGTCCTCTGTGTCATAGCTGCCATTAAGCATTTCCAAATACAACGTTTTTTATACAGCAAGTCACTCTCGTGTTTAAAAGTTATCTTTCACAAACAAAAAGTGCAACTAAAAGATGTGCATCAAAAGCACTGTATGTGCTATGTATTTTTGTGTGTCTGAGAGCAGACTCACGTTTTCCATCACTCCCCACACCTGGGCATTGACACAGTGAATTGTCATTTTTCTTTTTTTCTGAAGATTTTGCAAATGACCTTTTTGTGGAAATAGCAAGGTGAACTTGCTGAGGAGTGATGTAACTGTTCACGTTCCTCTTGCTTTGATTAATGTCTTGACAAAATACCTTTACCAGGAGTTCCTGTGGGTTTCTCTTTCGTTGTATTCTCTAGCTGTTGAAGGGTAAATAAGTTAACTGAATATTCAATGTAATCAGCTGGGTGTTCTATTCAGGTAATCGTTGGATCAGTACAGTCACATAAGTATTTTAGAAGATGTGTTTATTATGGGAGAATCTCTACAGTAAAGTGATGATCAAACAATGAATTTTTTGCTGTCGGCAAAGTAGAATGTTTGGCACTGGAAAAAATGACATGATACACAAAAGGACTTTTTATTAAGTATGGACATTTCTTAGTACGTTGTTGTTTGGAAATGCAGAGTACCTCTTAAGTGCTCTGAGCTAAAATATGAGACCTGAATTTCGAGCTAAAAATGAACGTATCTGGAAGAATGCAGATGAGCATCTTAGGCTTTCAAAGTTTAAACAACTAATCCAGTTTTAGTTCTGTGGTTTAAGAGATTTTTATAATGTAATGAACTGAATATCAGCTTGTACCCACACACACAAAAAAAATCCCTTTCTTCAGTGGTTTCAGTAAATTTTAATGAGGAAGAGTTAATGAAGGTAGAGTCGAGTCTCCTAGATCCTAACACTTTGTGTTTAAAAGCAATTTCTCAGACAGGTAATACACAGTAAGTAGAGTGTGCCCATACATTTGGTATTTAAAAAAAAAACAACCCAAAATGGTGTTTTCATGTTGCAATGCAGCCACAGTGTCTTGGAGACGGAAATAGTCGCACATCTGCAAATAAAAAATGTAGGGTGGAACAACAGTTGTGTGGCATAAGGTTAACTCATAAAAGTTCAAAACTATGTGTTTGATTTGAATATGTCTCTTGTAATTTCTGTAAACTTTAAGAAGCTCACTTTTAGAGTGCCATTACTACAAATTTCCTAATTGTTTTCAGTGCATTCTTCAAAGGAGCATTACACATGGAATGATCCATGTGTATACATACATGAGTATTTTCATTGATTTATGTGGTTACATATATAAAATATTCATACCTTAATAGAAACTAAAACCAGTCTTTATTGAGTTAAGTTGTGAATGTGGACACCAGGCTGCAGAAATGATTGATGGTTTTCTTACCACTGTAATAGCCTAGCAGGATTTCACAAAACCTTTGTTCACACACTTAAAAATTACCAGAACGTTTCCTTAAAGTAAAGAGCAGATAGTATAATCTTAAACCGGTACTTCAGTATTTCAGAGAGATTTTCCTAAATGTTTCTTCAAAAAATAGGTCTGGAATTTAAGGGACATTTTTTTTCTGTAAACAAATACTGTAGATTGCAGTTGCATATAGACTGAAATATGTGGTTTTCATTTTGTTGAATAGAGTTCATTTGTTGCATCATAACTTGGTTGGGTTTTTCTTTTTTTAACACTTTCCAACAGAGAAATTGGAAGTAAGGTTAATTATAAAATTTGATTCTATTCTATTTTTTTTGTTTCTGTCTGGAAATTACCTGCAAGTGTCTTGAGAAACAGTCACAGTCATTATTCACCATTTATTGAAACCCTCCTAAGCCTTTTCCTCTTAAGGTCCCTGCCCCTGCCACCCGCTGTACAAAGTTGCCACTGTTGCTTCCTTGCCCTCTCCTTTGCTGGAGTGAACTCTGGACCTCACCGCCGATGTTACATCTCCCCTGTGATGTGCCTGCTCTATTTGTATTTCTGTGTGGGTCAGGAGTGCAGCCTTTTAGCAAATCTCCGGGCTTACCCCACTTGGTTTTTGCCTGCTGGCATGGTATCGGAACCCAGGCGCTGCTGCCTGCTTGGGTGATGCTGAGCTGGAAAACGCTCCAGAAGGGCTCTGCCAGTCCTCAGCTGCCCACGTACTCCAGGACCACGCTGGAACTAGGCCAAAGTAAAACCCTTAAAATATGAATCACGTGGCGGACGGGCTCTTGGCAGCACCTGCTCCGCACAGCAGATCCGCTTCTGTTGGCAAGCTTTGCTTTACAGCGTCCAGCGTAGCCCCGTGTCCCTGGTGGGGACCCCGTTGCCTGGGATTGCAGTGTCCTCCTCTGATCCTGTCAGCACTGGTGACAACACAGCCGTCATCCTGGGAACAAGAATTTGAGACGGGCACTTTAAGATGGGTACCAGGAATTCATGCCATTCATCACAGAGGAGTATTCATGGTGTATGCTGTAATCACTGTAATTAAGGACTACAGTACTATTTTCTTGTGGGTAGCGCCCTTCTAGTATTTTTTTCTACCACTCCCTTCCCTCAGGCTTGCTTATCCTCAGGAGTGAAATTATTCATGGCCAACGTACTCACTCCTGTATCACCCCGGTAATTTAGTACAACTTCTCTGTTCCTTGTTCCCCTTTGATTGGCCTCTCCATGTAGTCATGTCGCGCATAACACAAAGATGGATTGTATGGCATTCTCTGCTGGGGAAAATCAACACATAGAGCAGGCTCGCTGCCAAGATGCTCATAATTAAACTGTTGCTATGGACAGGATTACTTCGATGTTTCTATCAATCATTTGCTGCAGTTTTGTGGCTATCGGTACTTGGATCTTTTTAGGTTTTAGTTTTTATCTTCCTTCTACTTACGTTAGTTTTCAATTGAAGCGTTGCAGCACATAGAGAGATGTCTAAATAAAAATGATTATTGGAAGACATAGGAAAAAAAGAGAAGCCAATTCCATTATTCTGATTCTGTGTTTGCAGCTGATATCTCTGTGAGGTGTTTGCATTTATTCAGCGAACAGAAATGGCCAGGTGTCGTCAGTCCCTTTCAAAAGTCACTGTATTGTTGTGACCTAAGAGTCTGTTGCCAAACTCCCACAGTGTGGTAACGCTTTGTACAGCCAGAGCATTATCAGTTTGCGTTAAATGTTGCAAATGCAGTAGAACAGCAGGTGTAATGGAAAAGCAGCAGCAAAGCAGTTAAACCTTTGATTTTTGTTGTCCCCCATCCTGTCCGATTCACATACAGTAAGACGTGAGATGGACTAATGACAGGATGGCATGAAGTACGCTGGAGTGGTGGAACAGAGCTCGAATACGATGGCCATACTTCACCTGCCACCGTATCGTTGGTAGTGTTATCCCCTCTTACAATGATCTTCAGCAAGTAATTCCTTTTGGTAGCACTCAAAATGTTTGGTATTACAGCTAATGAGCGTGCAGTGCGTTAAATGTAGAGGAGAGGTCCAGGATTACAGCACAAACGAGGTAGTCGGAGGGGTAACAAATGATATCGAGTGCAGCTGAGATCACTGTAACGAGATAAACAGTGTGGTGTCACAAAATTGTCTCCCAGTTGACAAAACAATCCATATTTTATAGATTGCCTTAAAAATTGAAGGATGGAGTCAATTATAGCCAATTATGATGCTACATTTACTGGGGGAGTTTTCATATCCTTTGGGGAGGAATAAGGAAATGTTCAAGTCAGTCAGAAAAAGCTTTTGCATTTGCTTCCTTGTTTTATCTGAACGCGTTTTTTTCCCTATTCAGGTGAAATCAGCGTATGAAAGCTGGGACCGGGTTATCTTTAGGAAAAAGATATTTATTTTTTTACTTCTTTCATTTTTCTTTGTGCTGAGCATAAAATTGTGGTGGATAACATGGCAAATAGAACAAGAAACTTGAACATCAGCTCCCCTCAGTTACGTTTGGGTTTTCTCCAAAGGAATTGTACATGCAGCCTGATGATGGCAAAGCCTGCTTAGACAATGCATATTGACATCTTTAATTTGAGTTGCTTCTTTCCCAAAAAGGAGTCTTCATGTCACCGAAGAGATACCTAGTAGATACTGCATCTTTCCAAATGTAATCTGTTAAAGTAAAAACGAAGGCATGAGAGCAGGGAACGGTTTGCTGTGACCCACAGTTGCTTTTCGGGGAATAGATGTAAATTGGGAAACACAAGCTGTATATTGAAGATTAACAGAGAGATAGCCATATTCTTAAGGGATGTGATGATCTCAGTGGTCGAGAGGCAGGCATTCATTTAATGGCATAGTAGTCTTTCATTTAGATTATCTCCCTCCTCCCATTCTGACTCTCGGGGAGCTGTGCGTCCCGTCTGGCTCACGCTGTAGGACCGACTGTGAGGAGCGGTCTCCCTTCCCTAGCAAAGCATGCTGTTGGTAATTAATTAAAGATTCGGATATATAGATAAAGGTGTATTCAGAGACGAAAGCCGACGGTAAACAAGTTGTTTGAGTAATGTTTCAAAGTGTTATCCTCCTCCTGTGTTCAGGATTTCATTTGACCAGCTCGCTTCAGAGGGTGACCTAGTACACGTGCCAATGACAAAAGCTACTTGTAACAATTCAGATCATGCTTTCTGCTTTATGAAATGGGATTGTAAAAATCCTCTCAAAAATGACATCTGAAATAGCATTAAAACACAATTTCCCTTTGATAAGGTTTTAAGGCACTCATATGAAAAGTGACACTGCTTTGAGTGGCTCTGTGTCAGCATTATGCAATGTGTTACACATAAGTGACATTAATCCATTAAGGGTGTGAGGGTCACTTATTTTTCTCATGAAGTCATTAAATACCTTTATTGATTTCTGTTCAATCAGTTGCATTCTGCTGGCATACAGCGATCTCTAGACATGCTAATAGTGCTGTTTCTAATAATGCTTATAGACCATAGTTTTAAAGACAGATATTACATTCAAAATAAATTATCATGCCTAAGTGAAACACAAAGGAGCTTAGGGAAGCAATAATATTACGCTGTTTGCAAATTACCTGAACCTACTTTATTGCAAAAGATGATTTTGTGACACAGATGTTCTAAAATCAATAATTAGCCATCTTCAGTACATTCATTGCTTTTTCTAAATGTCCAGAATTAATTTATATGTTTGGACTGTCTCTGTTATGTGATGATAAAGCATCTTTTAAAAATCGAATGCAAGCCTGGAAACCCTGTCGTAGCAAATACAAAATTTGTAATACTAGTTTTTATGCTGAACACTGTTTAAACCTTGGATCGTAACAAATGCTGTACATTGAGCTGGCTGGTACTTACTGTACTACTAGATTATTTTGTCATTTGAAGCGATGTTGTGTATATGAAATGCGACTGAATCAAATGCCAATAAGAGAGTACATTTCTTCTTCATTTCTTCATGATGAACAGATCTCGTAAGAGGATGTACGTAAGACTCAATTAAACACAACGGGTGCGTTTTAGCTCTGTACGAATGGGTGTGCATTATAAAGGAAAAAAGAAAAGTCATGTTCTGCCCTCCCTGCTTTGATGCCATCCTAATGCTTTATCTTGACAGTTAGCCTGAGCTTGTTTCCTTACCTAACAGATAACTTCAATTGTATTTTCTATTTTTCCTACTTAGAAGGAAATGAGGCTTCAGATGAGTTTAAAATCTGATGGCAGAGTTGTGATAGTCCTGTTAATTTCTGCAATAACCTGATATTGTAGTTTACCTCACCTCTTCTAGCTTTGCCTGTGGACGCAAACAGTTGAGCAGAGTAGATTGCCAGCTTTGCCCTGGGAGTAGCAAAAGCAGACAGTACATTCATCTCTGCAGCTAAAGCATGAAGTTTTCACTTCCAAGCAGTGAATCGCATCCTGCTGAGGAATTACTGTTTGTTTTGTGGGTTTCTTCGCTGGGACCCTTAAGGGGCTCTGACAGGTCTTGTCGAACAGCGTTGGCCATCCCCGTCTCAGACACCAGACGATGCCAAGTAGTGGCAAGTTTATTGCATTGTCTCTGGAGAAGCTGCTGTTCGCTCAGCGTTTTCTTCGTGGGCCGCCTGCCTGATCTCATTGAAGGAAACCTGAGCAAGGCTGTGTTATTAATGAATTATGACAAGCCTTTTGCCTATCAGGCAGAGAGGTTCCTGCTATCTCCTTTTAAGACAAAAACTTAATGGAAGATGCTCAGCTGGGCCAGCTCTCCGATGATACTCCTTAAGTGCTCATCCCAGGCTGATGCAAATACGCAGAGAGCCGTGAAGCTGCAAGTGGCAGCGTTTAATACCGTCTCCCTCATAATGCCTGAATAATTTTCCGGAGAGCGATCGCCGCAGCTGCTGTGAACATGGCTATTTGTTTATTTTTCACCTTGGTCCTGGCGGATTGCTGACCTGGCTAATCTGCCGCGCGCACGGGGCTGGCAGTGGGGGGGGACACACGACAACGTTTCCCTGCTCGTAGCACTGACACTCTCCTCAATGTGACGGGATCAGCAGCCGGAGCGTGAGCCTGGCTCCCGAAGCCCGGCGGAGCTACATGGGCTGGCTGCCGGGAGCTGAGCAATGCTGGCGAGGGCCGGGAAGGAGGCGATGAGGGAGCCGGCTTATGTTTTTCTTAATGGCTGTTTGTGAGCGGGAAGGAGATGGCATGGGCTGTCGGGGTGAGTTATGGAGCGCGTTTTGCGATCTCCCTCCGGTCGGGCGGCTCATTATGTTAAACAGTACAGCTTTTAAAGTGCCGTAGCTCTCCTTTTATGTGCCTTGGCCTTCATTTGCTGAAATGCTTCGAGTTCATGGCGCTCAAGTCATTTTGGAAACGGGATGTAATTACAAAGGTTTCTTATGCTTACCAACAGCTTTTTCGAACCAGTGTAATTATCATTACTTGTGGATACTGTAAATTGAATATCCCCTCCCTAATTACATTAAACTCAAGGGTTGGCTGCTTAAACAGCCAAATAAGAAAAGTTCACCCTTTACTATAAATAGCAAAATTGTTCTTTTAGTTCTGCTGACCTTTAAAGCTAAGTGCTTTACACAATGTCGTCAGGTGTACATTATAAAGATAGCTTGTAATTAGATCTGTAATGAGGAGCTCGGTTAGAATGGCTTTCTGAAAAACTTCATTTATTCGGCGTTTTCTAACTGCGTGACGGAATTAAAGTTTCAGGCTGCATCAGGACTTTTAAAGGGGCCGGCCGCCGTTTCGCACTTCGCCTGCTCTGCGCCGCTGATTTGTAGCCGCCGGTTGCTACTGCCAGCGCTCCAAGGCAGCTGCTGTGGCTGCAGCGACTCAGCCCTGCCCTTTGAAACCAACCCAGGGTCAAGGGAACGATTTATCTAGCGGTCCAAGGGTTTCTGTGATTAATTAATGTTTCTTCTCTCACTTCAGGAGACAGATAATGGCTTAATTTGTAGCAAACAGCAGAATAAAGAGAGGGAAGAGGTGGTCGCCTGATTTTTGTTTGGTTTTGGCCGGTTAACAAAGGTAGCTGTAGTCGTGCTGAACCGTAAGTCGTCTCGACTGATGGAAGGCTGCCGAGCTGTAGTTAGGGAGTTGATGTCCCTGCCTTGGGTGCAGTCTGCTGCCTGTCACAGCGTCACCAGTTCTATGCATTGCTTTAAGA
The DNA here is from genome assembly GCA_009819605.1 of Sterna hirundo. Classification (NCBI taxonomy): domain Eukaryota; kingdom Metazoa; phylum Chordata; class Aves; order Charadriiformes; family Laridae; genus Sterna; species Sterna hirundo. The sequence continues at coordinate 5,242,976 of CM020441.1, forward strand.
ACACTGAAGGCGTTTCTCTGAGCAATTCGATTGACTTCCACTTACTGGCAGGGACTGAAATTTTTAGTGCATTGCTACCAGCTAATATTTACTTTGCTTTCTTCATTCTACTTTAATTAAAATCATGCCGTATATTCCCTGTAGAAGATTTTTTGTTAGTCAGGACTACTTATTTTCCCAGAGCGCTTCCTGCTGTGTGTCCTTCGTGACCTGTCATAAAAACGTGCTTGGACGGGACAAATTGAAAAGTGCGCCTTTGAAAAAGAAAGAAACTTCAATTACAGTTCAATGGTAGAGAATTACAGCTATAGGAAAAGAATAGAAGAAAAAAATCCTAATTGTATAATGGAATACTATAACATTTGAATTGAAATAACTTCTAAGTGATTTTTTAATGAAATGTAAGGCTAAAACAAAGACAAAAAATAATATGTGACTTGGTCTGGTTTAGAGCATGTATTATTAGTCCATCTGCATTCTCCTGTAGCAGCCCTTAGCTAACAGCTTAAACTAATGGAATACCCTGCATATGTTTATTTCTTGTTGAAAAACTCTTATGTTCATATTTGATACATTTATGAGTTCAAAAAAAAAAAAAAATTCATCACAATTCTGGTTGTTCTTCCAACATATTTCCTACCATTCTGTATTTTTTCTAATACACAACAGGCAAAGCTACGGTATAGATTGTTTATAGATCGTGGTGGTAGTGTATTTCTGTTATACACGTGGGGGGGCATATGTGAAGTGAATAGACAGTATTTTAGGCAAGTAAGTAGAGAGTGCACTCTGCGTAGCCAGTGTTGATAGACAAATTCTATGTCTGATATTTAACAATCCAAATGAAAACCAGAACAGTCTCATGGCTCATGCAATTAGACGAAGATATGAGTAGTATCAGTCCATTAGCAGGCAGGCAGATCCTTTCTCATGAAAGCAAGTAGATGATGTTTTAGTAGAGATGTGTAGAGATTAGCTCGAAGTCTGAAGACCTAGACTTAATTTAGTTGTTCCCTGTTACAGAACCTCAGTGCGTAAAAACATTTGTGCATTGTTCAGGCACCAAAGAGTCTGATTCCAGCGGCACCTTGAACAGGCTAGCTGGTAGGAAAGAAAACGAGGAAAAGAGAGCAGTGAGAAAGGCAAGACTTTAAAGATTTTTAGATTCATTTGTTTCTACTTACCCTTTTGCCGGCACTTGTGCTTACCGTTAAGGCTTAAAATCCTTAGTCGCTTCAAAATGGCACAGCAAAGTGATTTTTAGCTGGCTGTGTACTGCTAGAGTGAAGGCAAATCTTCAAACTTGTCTCTTCACAGCTATTTCAAATACTAGTAAACCTTGTGCATTTAGCAACAGCTAAGTTTGTGATACACAGTAATGCTTTTTAATAGAGCTCATTGGTTGTGTCTAATTTGTCAAACTCTTTTTTTCTGAATGGTTTATCAGCAAGTATCTAGAAGGGGCTGCGTCCTTGAATTTTTCTCAGAGAAAACTTGTGAAACTCAGATGCAGGCAATGTCAAAACTGCTGTCTTTATCCTCCTAATTATAGGTCACTCTTCTGCATTAAGCTTCTTTCTGTTTTGCTCCTACCTTTGTAGAAGGAAACACAATATACTCCATGCTGAAGCATGTCCCCTGAACTTGTCCCAGCTGGAAGCAGGGACAGTGTATGAACTGGGTGGCATTACAAAGTGGCATAATTGTGGTCTCTGTTTTGCTTCCTGTTCAGTTCCTAACAATACCTAATATTTGGGCTGCCTTCTTTTGGCAGCTGAGCACTGAGCTGACATTTTGATCGCACTATTTATTGTAACCCCAAGGTCTCGCTCCTGAGCGGTAACGTTCATCTCAGAGCCCATCACTGTACGTGGGAAGTTAAGGTTATATTTTCCCATGTGCATCACTCTACACTTATCCACACTGAATTTAATTTGCCATTTCATTGTCTAGTCACTCCATTTCATAAAGTCCTGTGATTCTTCACCGCTTGCCCTCATCCTTACTGCCCTGAATAAGTCTGTACCATCTGCAAACTTGGTTGGTTCAGTGCTCAGCTGCCTTTCCAGGTGAGTTACAGGTATGGAAAGAGGAGCAGGTCTCAGTGCAGATCCTTGTGGTACTCCGCTGGTAGGCTTCCTCTGCTATATAGGCTTGACCATTTACTACTAATTTTTCGTTATGTCTTTTAATCAGTTACGTTGCCGTGCAGGGACCTCTTTTGCCATAGGTGCTTAGTTTCTTTAAAAGCCTTTGCTCAAGTACTTGTTCAAAGCCTTTTGGAAATCCACGTAGGCTGCGTTGACTGCATCACTGGTTTCACATGTTTGAGCTTTTCAAAAAACTGGGTTAATTTTGTAAGACAGGACTTCATTTTATGAAAACTGAAATTTGACTTTTCTCAGACGTATGCCCACTTGGTCTATTTGTTATTATAGGCTCTCTTAACTTAACTAGCATATAGACATCAGGCTTGCAGATTGCTGTTCCCTGGAGCTTTTCTGGAACCCGTATTAGAAGTTGGCAGCACACCAGCCACATAGGAGACCCCGAGTAGCTAGGCTCTGGGGAGAGGGATGACACATTGTTATTAGGAATTCAGTTATTCTACCTTTGAATTTTCACTCTCGGATGAATGCTGTCTGGTGCCAGTCATTAGTTACTTCATACAGAAAAAGGACTGGGTTTTTTTTGTTACACGCTTCTGTAATGCCCAGCACAACAGGGTTCCTTGTGCTCACCAATGTAATAATAGTCATAAATTAAAATCAAATCAGTTGTTAAAAAGTGGGTTAAAAAATGTGACTCTTGCTTTTACTATTATTTGCAAGCTTTAGTAATATACTGTTCTGTTTTGTTTTGATTGATTTTGTATATTTTAATTTCCCTTACTGGTGTTTGAGAGAGTATTGCAAATGGCTGAAGAAAGGGCAAGATTTCATTTACAGAGAAGGAGACTTTAAAAACCCTGAAAATACATAGAGTGGTTATTTTGTTTATATAAATCCGAGATGTTATTTGAAACCATGGTACTCTAGAAAAAGTCAGATGGAAGCAGTATTTTTAATCTGACAGTTTCCTTTTAATAAAGACACATATGGCCTCCATCAGTAATTATCAATCTTAAATTACATTAGTCAGATTTTAACTCGTGGATAATAAATGTGCACCAGCGCCCTGCTTGGTTTCTGAGTGAAGCTTTTGTGATGTTTCAGTTTTGGGGAATGTTCCTTTGGCATTCCTCATTACACAGCTCTTGCTCAAAGCTGAGCGAAGTTACACGTTGTATAAAAAAAAAAAAGTCTGAAGGAGAAGTTTGGGGTCACAATCTGCCATTTCTTTAAGCTGTGTCAATGTTTGCATTATATATTCAAATTTTAGGGATTCACAACCAGTTTTCAGTCACACCAGGCTCAGATTTTGAATTCATCAAGTTTTTGAGCTCTTTCAACTCCCTGAAGTGGGGTTCCCACCCTACGAGGCAGAAGAACGTTGTGGATGAAATGCTTGACAGCAGGTCCTTTTGCCGCTTGAAAGCAAAAAGGAAGAAGGCTCCTCAGGTGTCTGCAGAAGCGTAGCCGTGATTTTACTGCAAAGCTCAGCTGAAGAAAGCTCCCTCCCACTCAGGGTGGAGGCAGAGCAAAAGATTGTCTGTTCTCCTGGTTTTTTATCTTAAGGAAATGGGCTTTGTTGTCCTTTGTAGGGTCCCACGTGGTGTAAAATCTGGCAGCTCTGATCCTCCGACTTCACTTTGCTCTGTGTTTCACGTCCTGTCAGCCCTCAGTGGGAGAGACGACTGCTTCTCTTTTTCTTCTGCCATGGGCGTTCAGGGGCATGAGGTATGATTCATCACAGACATGCCGCTCAGTCTGATACTCCATCGTCCTTGTATTGGAGGCACGAGAAAAGAATACCGTCGTAACTGGAATTACAACATTTTTCCAGTTATGCTTGAGGTCTTTGCCAATTACAGGAAGAAAGAATTTCTGTATCGATAAGTTTTCAGCTTGTCAAGCTGAAGGTAGGAAAGGTGGAGAGAGAGAGAAAAACAGGGCAAAAATGGCCAGGTAATGAGGTAAAATGAATTACAAATAATACATGGAATTAGCATGATGTGCATTTAGCTTGAATGGTTTGGCAGGCAAAGATTAAATGAAAATTTACCTATAGTACTGAGCACTGCTTCTGTAGTGGTTTTGATAGTGATTTCGTTCCTGTTCTTTCATTTTTTTCAATTACTGTGGACAGATCAGGAAATTGAAGTACCCTCATAATTCTTCACCAGCACCAGGAAATACAGTGTAAAATACAGTGTAAAAGAACTGCCAAGTTCTATTCCAACCCCACTTTTTTAATGATAAATACACCCACTTTACAGAAATGCGGGCTTCAGGAAGGTTTCCCCACCTCCCTCCCCACCATATTCATAGTTTGTAGAGAAATTTTCTGGGTTTTGACTTCCAAAAGATCTCTTTTGGCAAAGTTTCTTGGGAGTGTCAGAAACAGGGCAAGGAACAAGTTGGGTATCGGTGCTCCAATTTGCTTGGACACTGGCAAGATCCAGCTGTCAGATTTGGTATAATGGAAATAAATCCCTCACAGCCTGAATGGCAAAAAACTTGGAGGCCTTTTGTCTTAGGTTGTGCTTTCAGTGAGGATCACCTGCTGGGGTTATACAGACACGTTACGCCCGTGTTCAATCCAGTTCATTACAGGGAGCTTCAGCACTGGTCTCCTGAGGACTGGGTTGCTAACATCTACATAATAGTACTTTGAAAACTGTAGGAGAGAAACGGTTTAACAAGAGGGTTTTGAAAGTTTGTTTCAAACATAAAATAAATATGGAAGAAGACACACAAAGTAGTTTTTAAAGGAAAAAAAAGAAAAAGACAAAGTGGGATTTTGGGTGAGGATGCTCAGAGACATTACGTAGGAGATGGAGTGGTCTTTGGGAGCTTTCTGAAGACAAGCCGGGGACAGGACTGAGCTGTGGGCTTGTGCGTACCAGCAGGTCATGACAGTGGGGTTAGGTGTCCACGTTGCCTTCTTGGCATGTGGCATCTCCAATATAAGACTGTGAACATCCACATGTGGACTTTATCACGCATGCCTGGAGTGTTGCTAAGGCAACTATGTTGAACTTCAGATTTGGTATCAGCCATGGTATTTTCTGGCCACAAATTGGTCATTTGTGCTTCCTTTTTAAGCATATAATAGCAATTATTGTAACAATAATAACGGAGCATTGTGGGTGGAAGTTGCTGTAGAGTATGAGACCTCAAAGTAAACAACGAAGCTTGGTCTGTTTCCAGACCTCCTTTGGAGAGAGCAGCTAACAGAATACATAGATAAACTGGGCATGACCATACAGTTATTTCAATGGGTGACATAAAATCCAGGTATTTTGTTTAGGGAATTTGTTCTTTCATCTCCTTTCTGTAGGCTAGGGATGCACAGTTCATAGCCTACGTGCCTCATTTGCAGCCGAGCGGTTAATTCGGTCAGTTGTCTGCTGCCTTTCAAGGCCTGGCTGAAATCTTTTGGTGTTTGTTTGGCCTTCTTTTCTCAAGTTCCCACTTCAAGGCCCAGCAGGCCAGCCTAGCTTGCAGCCAGCACGCTTGCTGCTCCAGAAAGGGCTTTGGCAAGGAGGGGAACCCAGGCCAAGCTGTGTGAATTATTCTTCAGTCACGGCCTGCTCCCAGCCACCCCCTTCCCTGGCAGCAAGGGAGCAGGCAGGGGCCCAGTTGGGCACAAACCCAGGGGTAACGCGTGTGCAGCAGAGTCATTGTGTGCAAGTTTAGTAAATCCAGCTTTTCTGGATAGCGTTATGCCTTCCGCTCCTGCTGTGCACTTGCAGTCCAGCTGATTTTTCCAGGCTCGGCACATTTGTCTGGTTCTTCCCAGCCCGCTGACGGTGCTGCTCCTGCCGTGGAGCTGAGCCCCGCTGCAGCAGCTGGCACGACTTCATGGGTACCATCGTTTCACCAGCAACACTGAGAATACTTTCCAGACTCCACTGGTGCAGACACTGCCTCCTTAAAACGTAGACTGGGAGAACAACTAGCAGATTCCTCCTTTTTGCGTGTTTATTTTAGGTCTTAATAGACTTAAGTATTTCAGGACTCTGTAGTAAAATAAATGCCTGAGGGAGCCTAAAATGTTCACACATAACTAGGGCTGGCAGGAGAACAAGAATTCAGCGTCATGAAAAATTTAGCAGGCTTGGCATTCGTCTTGATGAGGAACTAAACACAGTTCTTCAGAGATTTTAATGAAAAATAGGGAGGGAGAAGAAGTTGCTTTGCTGTTAGCTGAGGGCTCATTAGCTGGGACACTCACCTGGAAGGTGGGAGACTGGACTTAATCCTCTGGCCTGAATCATGCAAAACATCCAAGTGTCTTTTCTCTGGTTGGCTGCTGTCTCTGCCCGTTTCTCTCTCTTACGTTGACCAAAAGTTGGGGTCACCATCTGAGATGCCTCTCCAGTAGCAGGTGGGAATAAAGGTCTTTCAGAGTCTCTTCTGACGTTGAAGAGTCTGCAGTTCCTGTTGGGAAATGGTTGGGGGAATACTCCATAAGGAAGTGCCCACTTAGCCCCTTTTTTTTCCCAAATGTCTGAGTTTGTTTTAATCAAAAGAAACAATGGCATTACCGACATTACCTGTATATGTATGTTATTTCATGTACATGTCACAAAATGCTGTAAATCATTTCAACGTGTATTTTAGTATGTAAGTGTTTTACATTAAATGGCATAGATACTCAACTAGTGCTACATTCAACACTCCCACATCATCTTGTCTTGATAATTTATTTTTTAGTGGAAGTTTCCTTCTTTTTCTACAATAAATTGCTTAATTTGTAATAGAAAAAGCGTTTGAAACTTTTTCATTGACTTGTGAGAAAAAAATAAAACAGACGTCCATTAATAAGAAGGGCGTATGGAAATAAAAGGGCAAGGAGAAGTAAGATGGAAGAAAGTAGAGGGGCAGAGGTTCCCTTGGTTGTAAAGGGGAAGACTGGGACATCAGGAAGCCTTGTCTCTAGGAGGTCATAGATGCCATGATGTAGGTGGCACTGCCTTGACTTTATTATATATGTTGTGCCGTTCTCAGAGGCACGTTGCCTGCCAGCTTTGCAACATTCAATTCATAACCTTTGCAGGGGATAGGAGGCATGCAAGATAAAAACCCAGTATTCTGCAAAGCAAAAAGAAGAGGGAACGTGCATTTCTGCCCCCAAACTGGGATCCTGGCAGGAGATGCCTGAAGCAAGAAGATAATTTGGTGCACTCTGTCCAGCAACTTTACATTCAACTAGCATGGGAGCTGCTCCTTCAAAGCCTGATTTATAGAAAACTAGAGGGGATTTTTGGGTTTTTTTTATGGATAACATCAATGAAGACTTATCTGAGCTGGGGGTGGGAGGGGAAGAGCTGGATGCATTTTAATCCAATAGATTCCACAAAAACAGACTGTAACCATAAAAATGTCAAGTAAAGCAGTTGTGTTGTATATTATTGTTTATAATGAATTGTTTTCTGCTTTTTCTGCTAATCAGGCATTTTCATAAATGTATTTTCCTTCCAAATGGATATGTTGTTGTTCCCATGGAGCAGCTGCAGTAACATATTGTACTTGCATGTTAGGATTTTTTTCTTTCAAATGGAATGATGTATGAGTCATTTATGCCTAAAACATAGTAAAACTTATTATACCGTCATTTATACCACATCTTCTGAAGTAAACAGATCCAAAAAGACACTTGCAGTGAAAGTTGGGTTCCTGAGAGTTTGCATGGGCTGATGTATAATTTATATTCGAAAGAAATTTGTGTACGGTCCTTAATATCGCTGCCTGCTCACCTCAGCACACATAATCTTAACAGCAGAGTGACAGAGGGGTTTTGTATAAACTGCATTGATTAACGTCCTCTGCTGTTTGACAGGATCTGACTTTGAAGCATCCTGTGATTTGTTTTCTACTTGTGGATGTAAAAATTCTGACCAAGAATTTACTTTGCAGGCTGGAACTGCTTCAGAAAACATGTAATGAATGATTATTTGGACTACTAGGATACCTCAAAGATAAATAACGAATACAAACAGCACAAAGAAAAGAAAGCATCTCAGATAACTGAGCAAGAGAGCTAAGACTATTCCTTTGTCTTTATCTCGTCGTATAGATACCATGGCATTTTGAGTGTAGGAGGCTAAATCAAGTACCATGTAGTAACAGCAACTGCAACAGAAAACTGCATGCGTGTTAGGCGTAAACATGCCAAAGTACAAAAGGAATGAAACGTAGGTAAAACCCGGTTTCAGTTCTGTGTTTCTCTTTTTCTCTGCGCTTATAAATTGCATTTTATATGGTCTGATCCTTTCAGAATGAATACGTTTAGCTTGTAAGTGTTGCTGCCTAACCTTTTCCTTGCATAGTGCTGCATTATCAGGCATCATATAAAATTAGTTACTTTGTGCTGATATGAATGTGGACAAAGTCAAGCCATTAGTTGGCTTTTTCAGGGGCTGCTCTCATAATTGGTTGCATTACTTCTTTTTATAAAAGGAGCATTGTGTGAATATGAATGGAGTCTTGGCCAAGAACCTGTTAAAAAGTGTCTTTTTCAGAGAGGGGAAAAAGCAGTCGTATAAGAAATTTGTTCATGTCTTTTGTTATCAGTAAGTGCTTTGGTAGATGTTTTGGCAGTAGAGATTTATGAAGGTTGATGTGAGGGAGTGGATAATCTTGGAAAGCGTGTGCAATAAAGTATATGGGGAATTTTAGTTTTACAGGGCAGGGCTTCCAGACCGATGCCTTTAAATGCTTTCTGTGTAGTAATTGGCTTTTATCAGGCGGGCTTTGCAGGTACTGAGCGGTGCATCTTGAAAGTACAATGCTTCAACATCAGTAATTTTTCAGGACCTGGGAGGCTGATGCAGCTTCTGCTGGCGATCCTACCGTTGAGATGAAGAGCAGTTGTTTCAGAGTTTGTAAAGCACTCAGAGGAGAATTTCCTTTCATCTCTTTTCAAAGAGATGGATCACCTCTGTCTGGCGGCAGATTTGGATGGCCCAGTTGGCATTTCCCTTCTCCTTGGACAAAGGCCCAAGGATTCTGGAAGCAGCTTGGTAAAGAGGGTTTGTTACCCTTGGCTTCAGTCCGGCGTAAACAAGTATTTTCTCTATTTTGGAATTTTCCTTATATGTATTTTGGCCCGATCTTTTAGGCCTTTTCTATTTTCACTGAGATAAAACCTCTTAGAAGTAACCAGTGTGGTTTATTTTACTTTGGGTTTTACTATTCTGAAGTGGTCAAATTGGCAAAGAAATAAAGATTATGTTATTACTGCTGGATTTTACAGTTAACTTTTCATGAAACTTTATTAGAACCCCCTTTTGTTCATTAGCTCACAACTTTATGAAAAGCACTTTTGGACTGAAATTTTCCATGTTTAGTCTGAGGCCAAAGGGATTTTTTTTACCTCCATTCAGCGTTTTCTGACCTACCCCGCTAGTGTGACGGGTTTGTATATTTTATTTTTTTTTAAGAAATGTTAAGTCTGTGCTCTTCTGAACTTGAATGGATAACTAACCGTATTTGAAATTTATGGTTTTAAATTCTACATATATCTAGAGCACAATGCAGTCCTGCCAAGTATAAACACAGATAAAAGGTTACAAAATTAAAAGCTATCAAATACAGGGTCTATACAACTGGCCAAAATATATTCGATTCTAGATTGCAATAATTTCTTATGGTGGAAGAGAGTGACTAAAAATGTGCTTTACAAATACTGTGTACATTTTCTCATGAGTTAAAACATTATTGTTTATATATTCAGGCCAAAATGAGGAACTTTGTTGTCCCTTTGTTGATGTGGGGTTTTTTGTTTAATGCTGGATTTCCAGGACACCTAAATAAAGAGTCCAACTTTCTCTGAATTCTCAGTACCCAACAGTTTTTATTGTTCTCGGTTTTCTAAATCATCCCTCAACGAGACGAGGCTTTCTCAAAAATCTGGCCCTAAAATGCCACCTCCGTCCCCCTTCACCACGGCCGCTTTAGAGGCTTTGGTAGCGAGCTAACGTCGGGGATCATGCGGCGGGTTTTCATTTAAGCTTTCCAGCTTCCTGCCTGTGGTGGTCTATTTGTTTCTAAGGTAGAAACATTTTCTCCACATGGGCAAAGCTGATAAGTTCTGTTCCAGCAGAGAAATAAATTACATACTAGATGTAATGAGACATCAATGTCCAGTAAATGTCCTGTTGCTTGCAAGAGTGGTACTGCGTGAGACAACAGTCGATAATTTTCTGGTAAATCTTTAATTCCTCCCCTCCCCAAAATTCCTTTGTTAAGGAGTTACATTTAATATAGTGGAAAAAAAGCCCCAACAAGGAACCAAACTTGAAAGTGCAGTAGGAAGGGACGGGCTTTTGAAAATGGAGTGATGAAGAGCTGACAAAAATACCTCCCCAGTTGTGTCACCTTCAGGTATACAGACCCTGTGAAGTTGGAGACTTCTCTGGATAGACAAGTTTGATGTTTTGTTAGTGGGACTGCTTTCTCCTTTCTCAGTGCTAAACTTACGCTTCTGTAAGCATCGCGTGGTTCCTTAGTTTTATGGGCAGCTTTATTGGTTGACTTTATTTTATTGGGAAAACACAGGGTGCAGCAGCCCGTCGTTTTCTCTCCTGTGGGAGGCTCCAGCAGCAGCACTGCCTGTGGCTGTCCGGCAGCCGGCTGGTCCTCGTGGGGACATGGCCCGATCCAGCTTTCCATCAGGAGCTGGTGAAGATGACAACAGTCATCTCATCCCTCCTTCTCTTCCTCCTCTGCTAGGCCAAACCCACGAGCTTTTGAAATGAGCCTTATGGAACACTTTTTCAGGACTTTGTTGCTCTTTGTGAGCTTCTATCGACATCTCTTTAAATTGCCATGTTCCCTTCTAAGAAAACAAGTCATGTTCTGTGATCTGCAAGCATGGGCAATCCCATGCCACTAAGAGCTTCTCTGGATGCTTTGCTTCAGAGATATGGTTCCCTTTATAACATACTGCAAGGCGGTGGCCACGCTAGTAGCAAAAATAGGCAAAACTGGCATCCCTACCATTGCTTTGACTGCTTTTCTTGTGTAGGGCCTGGTAGAAGTAAGGAACCCAAATTTAGTTAAATAGTATTTATTTTGATTCCTCTTTCGATTATTTCTTTCTGGCGTGGGAGGAATGAGGGTGGGAAATTACCTGATTCTGAAAACTAGATGATTTGTGAGTCATTCTTAGAAGATTTATTTTCTGTTTAACAAGTCTCTCCCTGACTCCCTTCCAAAAAAACCCAAAACCCAAGTCCTCTGATGCTCTTCGAGATGCATTTCCCATCCTATTACAACAAGATTTTTTCCGCAACCCCCCCACCCCCCAATTTAGCCCAAAGCAATGTTGAAAATACAAAGTATGTAGGCTACCACAGAGTCATGCTGAAAGAATGATAAACCAGATGTGACATGGCTCAATCCAGTTCACCTCTAATAATAAAAAGTCACGGATAGGAAGAATAAAGAAGCATTTCTTCAAAGGTTACTTTTTTGGGCAATTAGTCTTTATGAATTGCCATCCAAAAGAATATCAGCATCCAGAAAAATTGCAGTCTTTTACAAAGGTCAGGATTGAGAGTGGAAACTCGGTAAACTCTTCAGCCTCATCACTGAGTGAATACAAGCCGCAGAGAGACTGAGCATGGCTATCCTCCCTCCACCAACTACAGTGTATGCCAGCAGCTCCATTTGTGATGCTCGGTTCTATTTCTGGAAATGCAAAAAAACCAAAACCAACCATTGGTGGGGTTTTTTCCTGGTTTTTGCTTGTGTCTGTGGTGGGTTTGTGGTTTTGGGGGTTTTTAACGTGGAAATCCTGGCAGGTTCCTGAGAAGGGCTGTGTTCTGTCTTCAGCACTGTGTGACACTGATTTACGTTTGGTGACCAGGGTGATGGGGAGGGACCAGGGAGTGGAGCCATAGGACGAGGGGTAAGAGTGTTAAACTGAAAGAAGGGAGATTTAGATAAGGTATTAGGAAGAAATTCTTTCCTGTGAGGCACTGGCCCCGGTGGCCCAGGTTGCCCAGAGAAGCTGTGGCTGCCCCATCCCTGGAGGGGTTCAAGGCCAGGTTGGACGGGGCTTGGAGCAACCTGGTCTGGTGGGAGGTGTCCCTGCCCAGGGCAGGGGGTTTGGAACTAGATGATCTTTAAGGTCCCTTCCAACCCAAACCATTCTGGGATTTTAATAGGGAGTGGAGAGAACAACTGGCTGCATGTTCTCTCCACTCAGGAGACTTCTTCTGCCCTTTCCCACCCCCATGAAGTGGTCAGTGGAGCAGTAAGCCCAGGCAGATGAGCCTGGTTTGGGCTGTGACCGAGGCAGAAGTCATTAGCCACAAATGGGTGCCTTTTGCGCTGCATTGGTACGCAGCTTTGTGTGTGACCATGCACCTCTATCATTTGGCTGGATCCGAGCAGGCACCAGCTCAGTGGCCGAGCCACGCAGGGTCCAGATGGGGACCCCAGGAGCTCCCTCCCCTGGTTGACCTTGGAGACCTCCTGGTCACCATGTTCCAGGTGCCGGGGCTTGTGTGGTGGTTGCGAGTGGTAGTGGCTTGGGCAAAACTGTGAGCATGCGCCTTGTACAGCAGAGTCGGTGGCTGAGCTGGTGGCTCCTTGTCCTGGCTGTGCTGGATGAGGCTCTCATCACAAAGCAGAGGAGCCTGAATTCCAGCAGATGCTCTAAATGGAGAGGTGGCATTTTTGTGTGAGAACTTTTGCATCTCAAGTGGAGAGATGAGTTAATCGAAACATTTTGCAATCTGGTGTTGATTTCATCAGCTTGCTTCTGTCCAAAACCCCCACCCCCCACAAAAAAAATAGAATTAAGCATCTTTTTTCTAAAAATATGGAGGCCTATCACTTAAAATGATTTTCTGAGTGGAATGAGGATTTTCAGTCTTCTGGAAATAGCTCTCTGTTCTTCCAACGCTTCCTGTGCCCACTCTTAATTAATATTGGGGGAAATAAAGTGGTAAGTTCAGTTGAGTTGAGCAGAACAGCTCCTAAAAATCAAACCTGGATGCTAGAGATGCCTGAGTTTTTAGTTGGGCTCATGAACTTCCTGCATAGCTGAGTGGAACTTTGCTCTGAGCCTGGCTCTTCTATTATAAGGTAATTCCTCTTGAAAATAATAATAATAAAAAATAAAAAGGTAGTGAGAGCAGTGCGCTTCAGTTAGGATAATCTGTCAGTTAAGGCTCAGATTCTGCAATTTCTTTACAGACAAAACTCCCATTTAAAGCAAAGATGAGCACTGCCTTAACTCAGGATTGAAGAAGGAGCCGTTGTGATCATGCAGTCTGACCCCTGCAAGAACAGGGCACTCCTTTTCATTTAGCAATCTGCTGAGCAGCAGCTGTTAAATTTCTGAAACCACCAAAATGCCTCAAAGTACTGTTTGCTTCAGAAATAAGCATCAGTTCTAATGCATAACCATTTTTCTTAAGAAATCTTTCTGGTTTTCAGAAGACAATTACAAGCTTTATATTACAGACTGTGATTATTATACCACACTTCCAAGAAGAAGGAAAAAAAAAATTACAGTATTTCAGGCCAGCATTTCTCTTGCTTTCTAATGGATTACTTTTGTTTTCAAATCAATGTCCTCTGATTATAGTCTTGTAAAGTTTCAGCTTTCACAGTCTGCAGAAGCAGTTGCAACTTTGTGAGTTAAAATACACGTCAAGATAATGCACCTGTTTTGCTTAGAAGGAATAACTTTTCAAGGAAATCTAGGAAAGGTAGACGTTATTTGTATTTAAGATTTGCATCTGAGCTGTAGTCACAGTTCATCAGGACTCAGAGGGATTTGAAACTTGGAAAATACACTTCCCAGTTCAGGGGTAAAAGGGTCGTTATCCTCTATGCGTACAAACAAAGCAAAACAAAACCAATTAGATGGAAAGCCCACCGTAAATTGCAGGCATCATTTTTATGTATTTGAAAGCATTTACTTCTTGGCACGTAGTTCTTCTCACTGGAATGTTTTTCACTATAGATGGATTTATACGCTCTTATTTATATGTGTGTCTATGTGCATGTGTATATATTTGAAAGACCGTCTATGCATGTATTTCCTTGGGGAGATCTTCACAGTAGCTACAATGGTCGACTCTGGTATAAGTAGATAAAAAGAACTGTGTTGGTTATAAGTAATCGTTCTTTGTGTGCTACGCCACAACACTTTTCAGTAGGTCTATTTGCATGTAGAGTTTTAATTAAGAGATAACTGTCACTGCAGGTTGACTGCAGAAGGCTGCAGCATCCAGCAGAGAGATAAATGCCAATGCCAAGTCATACAGGTTGGAGAGCATACAGGGAGTCCATAATAAAAAAAAATGGGTTTACAATTAAAACTCACTTATTACTAACTTACTGTGTTATGCGAAGAGGTCCAAAATCGGGTTGCTTAGGGTTGTACGTACCAGGTGTGGTGTTATCTGGGGGCTTTTTGGGGTCAATCTGCATGCCACACATTGGAAATTGAAAGTTGGATGCGATCGGTAAGCTTGGTAGGGAGGGTGTAGGTGCCCTATTTAACAAGAGTGTGTTACAGCTTTCAGCGCGCTGGGAAGTCCTAGAACAGATTGCAAAGATTCATCGCAGCTTGATTCAGAAGGGCTCTAGGTGTCCTTCTGCCTGTTTGAAAGTGTTTTGCTTTCTAATTAATTTAGCCAGAAGACACGTTATTTCTGACCTTCACAAACCACTGCCTGTCTGATCCCAGTTTTAAAAGATCCCATTATCTGTCGTATTAAAAAAAAAAAAAAAAAGCAACAACCTGTCTTTTCCTGTTGTGAGAAGCGAAGTACAAAATGGAGAGAGAGAGAGATATATTAGCTACTGTTAGTGAGCCATTATATGTATAACATATTTTTCCACAGTATGTGGTATGTTTTGGGGTTTATATGACATAATAGTGCCATTTAAAATAAGGTGAAATCTTCATTTCCATGAAGCCACCAGCAAAAATCCCATTAATTTAAGGAAAGAAAAGAGATACCTACCTTGCAATCTGTAATTTAATAGTATTTTCTTACTGACATTGAAGTCAGTAAGTACTCTTTACCGCTAACTTCAAAATAAGACTCTCCCCCTCTGTCTTTGAGATGCAGATAGAGGAATTTTCTTCTTCAGTCTCAGTGACAAGGGCTGCCAAGCCCGTGAGAGGAAAAACGCGCTGTTCTGCCATAGCTAAACAGCCAAACAGAGCTGTCTCCTCTTGTATTGCCTTAAGCAGCCGTCAGAACTTGTATGTAAGAGTTAGGTGTAGGATTTGCGCATCCCGATTGAGATGAAAATAATGGCCCTTCCCGTTTTTATCGTGAAATGACTTGTGCAAAGGATGGAACTCGCAATGCAACGTACGCAAAGTGAATCAATAATGCTGGGTGGTGGGAACTGATCTAAACTGAACTAACAAAAGTTCAGCGTTAAAGACTTGCGTGAAGCAACAAAGACTTCCCTGAACTAAAACATGATCTTAAGAATGTGTAGGTTTATAATTACAAAAGAAAATAAACAAGGGTTTTTCTTTCTTGTTGGTATCATATTGCCAGCAAAATGCCTGAATCTGTTTGAGGAGTTTTTGTAAGCGCGTATATTTTAGGGCCCTGCAGAGACTTTCTGGGTCATCTCTTCCAGCCCGCCCACCCTGCAACAGCAGGAGATCATTACTCCTGCTTCTCTTCCATCCTACTTTTTCTCCTAAATGCCACGTTCCAAAAGCGTCCAATACTATTTTCTCTAAAATACATCTGGTGAAGATGCAGCGTGGAATTCATCTGCGCACCCATTGGTGTTGAAGCAAAGCGCTTCTTAGGCATGTGATGACAGATAAAAGATGAAATCTGAGTAGTTGTTGGATTTGTTCTTCATAAGACGATATAAATAAGCTGACGTGCTGCTAACGGCTGTTGTTTAAGGGAAGGGGTGTAGGTGAGCGGTAGAGGACGGTGAGCTGTGGGCTGTGGCCGAGTGGAAGCGTCCCCGTGGGGAAAGCTGTGGGGCTGAGGGCACAGCTCTGCCCCACACTGCCCTGACCCCCCCTCGCTTCCCTGCTGGTACCCACCGCAAATTCCCAGAGGAATTGCCTTCCTTAAGCAAGCCTTAGACTTAAACTTAAGCTTCAATATACTGATATACTGAATGTACTTCAATATACTGATGACAGTCTTCCCCATCGTTAATTTGCTTTTTGTGGGTTACACGTATCATACTTGTCCCTTTCAGCTGTTCTATATGTGACATCAGCTCCGCTTCCAACTTTTTTTTTTTATACCGTCTTTTAGATCAGCGCTGATCTTTGCACAGAAGAGTACAATTTTTTTAACGTAATTACCTTGTACGTATGTATTTAATGTATCCATTATTAGCTCAGGTGTATTTCTTTGTTAATGTTCTTCTTACAACCAATTTTCTTTGGGTTTTACTTTCTTTGGGGACTCATATTATATCCTTAGCAAATTTATTCGCATCTCCACATGCTGCTATATTGAGTCTATTCCTGATGGAGTTTGCCTATATTTGCTGCAAATCTCTTTTTCATATTTGTGTGAGATAGTTTTTTTTTTTTTTTTTGGAAGTACGTAAGGTAATTGAAAGTCATGTATTTTCAATTATGAAAATCCCAACAAATTAAAGTGTGTTTATCCTCATAACTAACCTAAAAGATGAGATTTAAGTACTCTTAAGCGCAGTATACTTTCTCATGAAAAATAGCTTACTATCTTATATCAAAGTCACATAGTAAAACCAAAAACTTTTGCTTTTTTAAAGTATGGGCAAGAAAGTCAAAGCAGAACAACAGAAATTTTTGCTAGATGTATACCAAAAGAAGCGGAGCAGGGGGAGGAAAAAATCCATATTTGTATTTTTGTGGGTTTCCTTAGAATGAAATATTCTTTGCATCATCGTGTGCCTCCAAGCTGTATTGGAAAAGTGTTATAATCAATATACCTTGGTTTTGTCATACTTAATGATTTTTGTGATTTATAAATGTGTTTGTTAAGACTTCAATAAGAGATATTACCAAGTATTTTTAAATGCCTTTCATTCCATGTTAAAAAAAAAAAATGGAGAGGAATATGCACATCATTTACGATCCCTCTTGCTAGTGTGTTAAGTATTTTTTTTTTCTTAACGTGTAGCTTATTCTATAAATGGCAGTGTAGATAGCTATCTGTCTTTTCACTTGGAATCAAAGAGGAACTTACTGCAGAAATCTGCCAGCGCTGGATGAAGTTGTACAGAAATCCGCGGCCCAGCTGGTTGGCCCAGGAATTGGCTGGTATTATAACCGGCTCCCTTTTCTCTGCAGACCATGTAAGTTTGTGACAAGAAAGACCTGCCTGCCAGAATTAGGTTTATTTATAAAAATCAAATCACGGAAGTTGCTTGGCCCGTGCCTGACACACGGGGGTTTGCGCACCCAAGGGCTCGGTAATCCGGAGCACCCAAGGGATGCTCTCACCGGGGGGCTGCTCATCGGTGCAGTCCGGTGTCAACGAGCCACGTAGCGCTGAAACAATTAATAAATTTGGATAAATGAGGGGATTTACAAAATAATTAAGGGACCTCGGACATGACACATTTTCAGGCAACAGGATGTTTTGCGTGATTTCGGTTTGTGTAATCAAGGCTTTGTTGTGTAGGGAAGTGAATGGGTGTAAATTGAGAAGGAGAGAGGAAGCGTCCTGAGAACTGTGTTGTGCGTAAGCTCCATAGGTATTACTGAGACGCTGATTTGCTTCAGTCTGTATACATCTGGAACATATTACTTTAGCTCTCCTCTCTAGGCAGAGAAGTCCAAAGCAAGTAAAGGAGACTTGTTCCAAGCCAAAAAAAAAAAAAAAAAAAAAAAAAAAATTAAAATCGTAGAGCTAATTTGTACTTGAAAAAACCCCACTGTTAACTATTATTGGAATTATTCAAAAAATGAAATATAATGGCTAACGAAATTGGTTTGGGTACATCATAAATAATGCATTAAATATTCCATCAAGAAATAACCACAAATCCAGGTTACTGAAGCAAGCAGTGGGAAAAATGGAAGTGTAGCAAGAAAATCTGGTGGCACTTTATCTCGAACTTGAAAATGTGCCCACTCCCGACTTCCACATTCCCAAGTTGAGCCCTGTAAAATTTCGTTCCCCCACCCTTGTTATTTCCCTGGCTATAAACCTTGGGTTTCACACAGGATTTACTTCGGTAATAGTAAGTGCTTGCTTTCCTTCCAGAACCAAACCTGAGTCTTAAAATCGGTAATAACATATATTGTGCTGTTCGCTACAAGAAGAGATGAATGACATGTGAAAGAATTAAGCCAAGAGTTTGTGGTGAGGCTGTCCCGGGTTTCTTTCCAGGGAAACCAATTGGTTAGGACTTAGCAACATGTTTTAGAGATCGTTAAGATGCTATGTGATGGGATAAACTGAATATGAAAGCAAAAAAAAAAAAAAAAATTTAAAAATCAGTGTGATTCTATCAGTGTCCAAGGGAGATGGTGAGAAGGTAATTCAAGCTATTGGTGCCAATATGATTTATTGTGTTAAACTTAAGGATAACATTGAGAGGTGCTGCACCTCTCCAGCACAACTGTACTACTGAGTACCATAAAACCAAATCATTATATGATGGGGAAAAAACCCTCTTTTCTTTTAATTTAAATTTAGATTCACAGTTATGAATGGTATCTGTGCAGGTTCATCTATTTTATATTTTTTTTACCATAAAGTAGGTAATAAAGCCACTTCATTTTCTGGTACGATTCCCCACCTACAGGCAGCATAATACTTCATTCAAAAGTAGTCCAGCAGTCGTACTCTCACGGAGGGAGATCTGTGCTGACTAAATACTATAAAGAACCAATATATTCACAGGGTAAATTAGGTAACTCCTCCTCTGCCGCTTGTGGGGTTTAACTATTGTTTCCTTGAAGGACTAAATGCATTGTTGTGATATCCTAAAGCTTTATTTAAATCTGTCTTTCTCCACGATGCCTTTATGGAACTTCTAAGATGTAGAAATGGGATGTAGTCGTTGTGTATGCGTGTTTTAAAAGAACTTGTGCAGGTGGACTCGAGTTTGACAGGTGAAACATTTTAATGGGTTTTAAATAGTACGTGTATCTGAGAAACACTGCTAAAAACTTAAATTCCTGTCAGAATAACTCATATGGTAGACGTTTAGGGCTGTGAGTTTCCCTGTATATGTGAGGTTGGAAAACTGTTCCTGTTTCTTAGCTTATCTGAATTATTTTCTTCCATAGGTAGATTTTAGACAGGAGTGTCCCACTGACAGAAGCAGCCCTATATTTGGCCATATATTTCAGTACTTTTGTTCTGCTCAAAGGTTTGAAAAAAAGAAAATACTGTCTTTTCCGAATGGTTGTACAACAATTATTTCACTTCAGTTGATGCCTGTTCCTCTGTCATTCTGTGTTGCAGAGACATTGGATTCCAGGTAGCAATAGACACCATCCATTGAAACAGCGAGTCGTGGCATTGGGTTATGTTTTCTAAAGCACTTCAACCAGTTTATTACATGCAATTGTCATATTTTCTTTGTCCGTCTCTTTTTATTGTTTGAAGTAGACTACCAGTCTTTCGGTGATGCAAAAAATAAATGATTTGTTGTTCATGTGGTATCTCGACCCCTATTTTAAATTTTTTTTTATTTTTTTTCATAGGTCCTCCCATGCCATCCTCCTCATCTAGTCCATCAGTTACTGAACATTTACACTCCCCTCCTCCATCACCCAATCTCCATGACAACCAGAGGTGGTTATTAAGTAATAATGCCAGCCAGCCAGTTCAGGACTCTGATACAGATGAGGACTATACTGCCAGCTCATATCTAGTACAGACCGGTACTCTTTCAGTGTCTGTCCCAGGTCATGGTAAGAAGAGGACGCTTTGTCCATAGTTTGCATACCCTTTTATTTTCCATCCTCTTACATGCCTAACAAAAATTAAAGAGAACAAAATGACCTTGTATTTTACACTGATTTTCCTTTAAATGTCGCTAATGATGTTTCTGCTTTACTGTAGGATAACCCAGAGCAGGAATTAACTTTTAATACAAAAAAAGCTCATTTACATTATTTTAAAAGGCAATACTTATATGAAGCAATAGCCATTAATGATTTATTATGTAATGTAATTTGTAGCGAGTGACTCGCCTTTAGTTGAACTTTTTAAAGAGTAAGCTGAAGTTGGTTAAACTGTCATGATGCTTAGCTTCAGAACGATGTAAAAGTTATCTGTTACTACCGTATCAAGTTCAGCAGGTTCCAGCTGTTCCTTGAGTCTCCCTGGGGCACGAGAATGGGATTTGTACGTTACTGGACAGGGCACTCTGGCTTGAGGTCTAGAGGAAGAGAGCTGTGTGGTGAGAGACGGCAGCAGTGGCTCCTGAGATGTATGTTTCCATGTTTCTCGTCCTCCCAACAAGTATGAGTAACCAACAGGAGTGACGTACTTGTAACAGCAGCGCCCACTTATACATCTTTACACTTTAACATTAAAAAAAAATAGCCACAGGGTTCCATTTTTGTTGTATGGTTTAACAGATTTTCTTGGGGTGTAGGCAGACTGGAAGATAATTTAATTCACAGCCCTTCCCCAGTAGATCAGCAAAGCTTGGAACAAGCCTCTTCATTTTCTAACCGTTTCTGTCTTTTGTACAGAACTCTCCTACAGATGAACCACTAGAGGGGGTTTGGAGAAATATTTTCCTACAGATTACACATCAATTGGTTGGCAGAATTATTTTGCAGAGCAAAACCACTGGCTTTGAGCTTCTCTTCCCAGCTTTGAGTGAAACTTTGGCATGGTGTCTAAAAGGCCAGTCTGCTAAGAGCAGTTGTGTATATGAATTTGACACCTTTTCTCTTTTTTCTTTTTTTTTTTGCCATGTTAGGGGCTTGGATTAAGATCTTTAAAATTAAGAATGATAACTTTATTTTTGCATGTTCAACTTGCTCAATATTTAATCTGTGAAGAACTCAAAAAAAAAAAAAATAATGGTAATACATTGTCATAATCAGGGTATGTTATGAAGATGTCTCCTTTCCTGTATGTCTAGGAACATGGAATCTGTGCAAATGTATGCGTTATCCAGAAGGTAGCCTGGTTTAGTTCGATAAGTCAATACATTTAGATTGCTGTTTCCACCAGCCCTTCCCCTACAAACGAAAAATGCAAAAGCAAGAGAAAGCTGCTAAAAATTTTGAATAGTTGGGATGAACTCCTTATACCTCCTAGCCTCATAGGAAGCTAATAAGTGTTCATCGTTCCTCTAGGTTTTAGCATTTTGCTGCTCCTGAAATCTTCAACAGATGCTTGCCAGTCTGAGTTTACCAGCCTTGAGGAATATTCCTTAACCCCTTTCACCCCAGACTAGCCAAAATAATTTCAGCTACTCCCATGGCAAGTCAAGTCTTGGCCTTTTGGCAGGAAAAAATAAGTGTTTTTTTGATAACAAGGAGGGCAGAAGTTAACACCGTGGTGTATGTTGAGAGTTGTTCTTGGTAAGACTTTTGCTAAGCAGAAAGGGAACCCAGCATACTCTGCAAATTCATGTTCCTTTCCCCCTCCCCTCTCTCTTCCTGCTGTGCTCCCCTGTCTCCTCTATCTGCAGATGGCTGAGATTCCCCCCTTCAGTGTATATGTGCCATACAAGTGCTTGCAGTTCCTGCTTCCCGCTGTCAAAGTATTAAATCAGTGATATATATACACTCATAATGTAGCAGTGCTGGCGGTCATATCATCCGGCTAATGATCTTTCTCTCTCTCCACAAGATTAGACTTGTTTTCAGAAGTGCTTCGACTTGCTAACAACAGATACTGTATTTGTGATTGTCGTAATTGAAGTGGGGTTTGTTTTGCTTTTCTGTGGACACGGAGAAGTCCCTAGGTGTTCTGGTGGTGGGCTTCCAGCCCTGCAGTCAGCTGCAGGAGCAGGGTGTGCATTACTTGAAGAAAGGATGTTTTTATCCAGCACGTACATGAGTATTGCTTGGAATAGCTATTTGATTTGCTTGTGGTTGGTTTCTCATATCTTATGCTGTTGGCCTATTGATGGGGAAAAAATACGTTCTTTGTAAAACAGGCAATAGCAGAATTTAATAATTAAGCTAATAATTTCTAAGTTAGCTACAGCTTTCTTCTACGTGATGATTTGCAGTCTTGTGTAGCTTTTTTACCAGTGTGTGGATCTCCAAATCTACCCTAGAAAGTAAATATCACTTAATCATGGCCTTTGGTACAGTCTTATTTGAGTATTGGATTTTCTTTAGTTAGAATGATAAGTCATACAGCGTGTGTAGCACTTTCACAGGAGGAAGGTTGTTTTTTTTCACCCATTGTCTTTTAATTCATCCAGATGCAAAAGAAGCTTTCCGTTCTATCTAAGGTTAATGGGTGCGAAATAACTCCAGTGCCGTATTCTGGATGACTTTTGTCCAGTGTTCATTTTGGCAGGGGGTGGGGATCACTTTTGAAGCATTTAGGATGAAAAAGGTACTGACCAAAAATAATAATAATATTGAACTGGTTTCAGTTATATTGACATCATGTGAACAGCAAGTTAAATTACCCTTTCTTTAGTCTATGCAAACATCTGTTTGTTTTACTTTAGTCTGAGTTCATTTGATCAGTGTAGTTTATTTGATGAACTCCCTCAAAATTTAAAGGATCTAATTATGTATTTAGAATGATATTAATCTAAGCCTTTGGGTTTGATTAGTTTGTTTTGTTGACCGATGGGAATTAGCTTTCATTTGAGGAATTAGCTAAAAGAGAAATGAGAATTACTAAAATCCGTTATCAAATACTTACCATATGAGAAGAATCTTCATGGAGGTACTGCTAGTAGCTTTAAAAATTCAGATCCAGTGAGGACTGTGTGGCCCGTTTGCTGGGATTCATTTCATTTCTCTAAAAGCAGTGTGTTAATAGGTCGTTGATTCAGGAGGAGCTAAATTTTCAGACCATCAGTCATATCAGTGTTCCTTTACATGGCACCTCCAATTTATTCTGCTTGTTGTTCCTCTTCTCCATGGCGCAGCTCTATTCCAGCAGTCAGCCTATTTGTCTACGGACTTCAGAACAATTTACTAGTTTTATTGTTTTTAGAAAGAAGACCAAACTGGTTTATAAGAAACAGGGGTATCTGAATATGTCTGCAGGGAAAAGGAACAGTTTAAGTGAGAGGGAGAGTGAACGAGGAGGAGAGGACTCGTGAATGTGACTGAGGTGGAGATGTTTTCTTTGTGCAATAAAATCTGCTTATAAACAATAGAAGTCATGTAAAGTCTGTATTTAAGCATCTTGATAAGCTTCTTAATCTTTTCCCGCTAAAAATTAGAAATTAGTCAGAGTTTGGAGGGGAATTTATTGGAATTGGTAGTAGCTTATCTTTCAACACAGGCAGGTATTATAATGAGAAATACAGTGCTAAATTCTTAGGTTAAGCAGAGACTATGAACAAAAATACAGTTAAAAGTTAATGCTTAGTACTGACAATGGAGGTGAAGAGTCTGAATTAGAAATTCAGATTTGAGGATTTTTACGCCCTAAATTGGAAACATTATGGCAGAACCATCAAATGCAAAATAGAGAAAGATGTCTTTCAGAGCAGACTTTTTACAGTGTATTTGAACATTTAAGTTGTACAAAGTTCTTGGGTTTCTTAATAACAGTTTTTGATGATAGTTCATCTGACAGGAAGATCTGTAAAAAAATTCATTATAATATAAAATGGTTTTCAATTCTTCTTGATCAAGGATGTACCAGGTGGTGCACAATAAATAAGATTCTGTTCCCGCCACGTGTGAGTTGCAGACTGATGGGCTTTTCAGTTCAAAATGGCTAAACTTTCCTGCAAAGAGAAAGAATTTGGAAATCTAGAGCACAACTCTGAATTTTAATTTATGGAAGAAGAAAGAATAATCCAGTAAGGCTGGTTGAATGATAACATACAAGAACTCTTCATGTTCAGAGGTCTCATCGTAGGACACCTCACTCTACAGACACCAAACCTTCTGTGGCATAATTCTTCTATGAACATAATCTGAGGACTTTAGTTCATGGTGACTTACCAGAATTTGACGGGAGAGCTTATACAAAAGTACCTCTCGTACAGAAATGATTATTGTTTTGTCATACCACAATGTCAGGAAGCCAAAGTCAGAACCTTCTGCGTTTGTACAAGCACCTGAGAGAACACAGGCCAAATGCTCGTGGCAGCAGTAATGACCAGATGCAACACACGTGCAAAGCAGAGGTGTGAATGTTACTAGGTTGTTGGGTTTTTATTAAAACTCAGATATTCCCTTCAACTGTCATGTTTTTTCTGCCTAGATATCTCAATTAATGTATACCCACCACAAGTAAGCAATCTGTCATTTCCTTTTATCCCCGCTTCTGCCTTTTCCTTCCCATCAGAAGCCTGAAATGGAAGTGTGAATGGAAGCCCACCCAAGGATTTGTGTTAAAAGTTAGTGGAAGAGGCGAGTGATTTTAAGGTATCTTCCTCCATTGCAGCTCTTGCACGTGCTCCTGGTAGGGCAGGAAGAGAACAACGTGGTTTCCGCCTTCAAACCCCACTGGCTTGTGAGAAGGTTGGAAATAACCTGGAAATATTGAGAAGACCCACGGCAAATTAAGTCAGTCCTAGCCAATATCTTGGAATTACCTCATGTAACCTTCTGGCAGCCCCACTTTAGTGCCTACAAACACTCCCCAGCCCTTATTGCATCCCTGCTTTGCCATAGTTATTCCACAAGGGAAATTGCGTGTGCTGCCGAACTAGAACCCGACAGACAGGCTGGTTTGTTCTGATTATTGGGGAACAAAAGGAGGGGGGGTGGGAAATGCTAGGGGACAAGGAAATGCAAACGTGATGGCATGAGACTGAATGCTTAAAAGCTGTTTGGCTTTTTTGGATGAAGTGTAAATTTGCTTTTTTTCCCTCCGTCATTCTGAGAACTGGCAATCCACCTGAATTCCCTGGAAACTCTGTGGGTATCCACACGCCTTATTTTCATTGTTGTCTTACACATTGTCTAATGAGATTTTTTTTTAATCTCTTATCTCGTAATTCATGGTAAATTAAGTTTTGTCATTGTTATATCAGTATATACAATTTGTCTTCAGGTCTGACGCTGGTCCTAAGACGCGTTGCTTGAAAAATGATTTTAGACCTGCTTGGTTTGAAATAGTCTGTGACAATAAATTAAGAATAATAGATCAAACTAGGAGGAGTTGTGTTGTGGAACGTCATGGGGATATGCTATAATCTTGGTTTTATTTAACATTGTCATTAGTTATATGGACAAAGGACTAAAAATGGCACTAATAAAATTTCCTAATGATACTAAATAGTGAGAGTTCTGAGTGCCAACTGGGGACAAAATGTTAATAGAAAAGGACAAGGAAAGATCATTAATTGTATGGCCAGAAACTAATAAAGTGAAATTAGAAGTGAAAAATGTAAGCTGGTCTGAGATGCAGAATATTCGGGGGAAAATCTGAGGAGAAATGGTGGTAGAGAATTTTAATCAGACATAAATCTGCAACATGGTCTGACTGACAAGCGTAGTTTGAGCTGGATTTAAAAATACGTCCACAAAGAGGGAATCGTAGACCTAGCGTCAATGGAATATAAGTTTTGAATTTGGGCCTCTTGCTTTTTCAAGGTTCCTGTCAAATAATATTATTACTTCTAGAATTATTGCTATTTATTCTACTGTTCAGATGTATTTGGATGAAAACATATAGGAGGTTAGAGGTATTAATATATGGGAATAGGTAAGAGAAGAAAACTTTGACTCAGTACATAGCCTAAACGCTAATTAAGTGCTGACAAAGGGAAAGCAATAACCCAAGATGGAACAGAGCATGTTGTGTACCGTGTAGAGATACAATGAAAAGCAATAGGATGACAATAAGGAAAGGAAACTTCAGGCACGTTATCAGGAAAAACTAGCTAACAGTGAACTGTATTAAGATATCTAAGCCTATCCCAAGGGAAGTGACAGAAGCTCTGTCACTTTGTAACGTGAAATTAAAATAAATAGAAACATCAGTCGTACTTCTGAGAACGAACCTACATTCACTTAGCAGGAGGTGGAGTGAGGGAACCTCCTGGAGCTTTCCTAGTAATACTTGTGTGCGTTTCAAATCAGGAAAACACGAGCTTGTAGTTAACAACAGAGATTATCGTTGTAATGGATGCTGAGTGTGTTTCATTAGCGGTGTGCACGTTGCAATGACAGTCTGCCTAAATGTCGTAGAAAACTACAGTTTGTCCTGTAGCCCCGACCTGTAGTCTACACCTTCTACCATAAATCATTTGCAAAACCCAATCCCACTTGCTGGACCATTTTATATCCTGCAAACTTATAAAATAAGGCTGCCTGTTCTCAATGAAAGCTGCCGGTGTCTTCTGGGCATGTGCGTACTCAATGTTTTGTAAGCAAAAATGTTTGATACCCATAAATTCAAAATGCCCGTGATGCTGAGTAGAGGTATTTGACGGGCTTTCTCTAAACATGGAGTAAGTTCGTGCTGTAAAAACACATGCTGACGTTTTTTCTGAGGCCAGGGGTGGTTACATCTCAAGCCCAGTGCAGCCACGCTTGCAGGCTTCGTCGCTTACAGGCAGAAATCAGCGCGTGCAGGAAGGTCAATATCCTCTAGGTACAGATCGACAAATTTCTCTCTTCCACGTGCTTGGGGCAAATATAGTTGCTTTAAAAACTTAAAAATTATGTCTTGAATGCTAGCCAATTTATTTTCAATCCCTTTTTGATATTTGATTTCAATTTCAGGAATCCATCTTTTTATCCTCTTCCTTTGGTTTTGAAGCCAGCCTTCTGTCAACATTGTTCCCTTAAAGTACAAAAATGTACATTTGTTCAGTTTAATTAAGCATTCAGCCTGTTTGCCAAGAGCAAATTACAGTTCCCCAATCTCACCCTCACCCCTCCAAAATCAAATTTTGCAAAGTGGTGGGCAATTAGTTCTCATGTCTGATTGTTGTAAGTCATGTTTTTTCCCTTAAAGATTTTTGTAGTTTTCGATCTCTGTTACTTAATGGAAGAGCCAAGACCAATTATTTCTCCTCAGATTGTGGCCTTTGTAGCCTTCAAAGAACAGTCTCCCCCACACCTCCTGTATCATTAGCTGCAAAATATCTTTCCAAAGATGATTTCGGCCTCTTCACAAATCAAAGGATTCAGAGTGACAAATTATCCGTCTTATACTCGAATGCGTGCCAGATGGGACAACCTGCCAACTGTGTATCCTACTGCGGATACGATCTGATGTAGAGGCGTTTCCTCCCCTCCTCCCTTCCCCATCAAAAAATTGTGCAAGTTAAGAAAATCTGTGAGGAGAAATTGATTCTGAAATACAGTGAAATATAAAAGCAGAATATACCTTTATCGAAGGAAGGAAGCTGCATCCAAATGTCAGATCGCTTAAACTGAACAAACATGTACCTGACAGTAGAGATGAAGATGAGACTCAAAACTGCATCCCTTCCCTGCTTCCCAGTGCTTGCGCGCACGTCGTTCCCTTTGAGTAGCTTGATTGCAGAACAGACATTCCTAATTGCAAGATAAGGAGCTTGAAATTAAATCCTGTTCCAGTTTGTTCGGGGAAGAACCCTGAAGTCACCATGAGGAACGAGGTTGTACTGCTCTTGTGGGGAAAAGTAAGCTCTAACAAATTTATGGTAGAAGTTAATTTGTAATACAGAAGGTAAAAGGAGAAGGGAATAGTTACATAGAGCGTTTATTTCCACTATAAATTACAAAGCTGAGGACTTTATCTAGTTACTGCTTAGGCTGACTTCCAGAGGCACAAGCGGCGTGCAAGTGCCCGGCAAATAACTTGTGTGAGGTCAGGGTCAGACGCAAGTGTCTCTCATCATCATTGTAAACTCTGTTATTGATGATCTTTCATTGTTTTATTTCAGGGAAAGGTCTAATATTTTCAACTTTGTGCCACAATACAAAAGCCTTGTTTAGGGAGAGAGCACTGAAGATCTTACACATGATCCCATTTGTTCATCACCCAGTTTTACTTACAGTTTTACAAGCCTTTCTTATCAACTCAAATCATAGAATCATAGAATTGCTGAGGTTGGAAGGGACCTTTAAGATCATCAAGTCCAACCATTAACCTACCCTGACAAAAGCCACTTCTAGACCATGTCCCTAAGTGCCCCATCTACCCTTTTTTTAAACACCTCCAGGGATGGTGAATCCACCACCTCCCTGGGCAGCCTATTCCAATGTCTAATAACCCTTTCAGTGAAAAAATGTTTCCTAATATCCAATCTAAACCTCCCCTGACATAACTTGAACCCGTTTCCTCTCGTCCTATCACTTGTCACCAGGGAGAAGAGGTCAGCCCCCATCTCTCTACACCCTCCTTTCAGGTAGTTGTAGAGGGCAATGAGGTCTCCCCTCAGCCTCCTCCAGGCTAAACAGCCCCAGCTCCCTCAGTCGTTCACCGAGCCTTGATAGCTTTGAGAATACAGAAGTTCTTCCGGTAACACAGAATGAGTTGAAGGTCGCGTGGTTTTGGTAAAATCTTGATTTTTTTTTTATTATTTTTTAAAAATCTTGTAGTTTCATAGTCTTTAGGCTGCTGTTGGTTGGGGTTTGTTTTTCTAAAGGAAAAAAAAAAAAAGTCACGTGTTTTTCCCAGCTGTGAAAGCTTGGTCAGTCATTTAATTTTTTGTTTGTTTTAGGTGAATTATTTTGTGTAGTCATGGTCATTGTAAGGAGCTGGTGCTTTGGAGAGCACCACATCTCTACCAGCTTGGAACAAAATGTATAAATTTATTAAGGATACCATGTACTATGCAGTCCTATCAATTGTGGAAACGTTTCTTCCTTCATCTGGGACTGAGTCTTTAGTTGCTATTGAAGAAAAAGAGCTGTGCAAATACATAAAATACCTAATTTATTCCCTAGTTCTGTGGAATGCTGATGATTGCTAGGGCCTGATTCTGTGCTTCTGAGGAAAGCCCGGTTGCTGTTGGATTAAATGGAAGTTAATACAGGAGTCCAGTCATTGTAATGCAACTGCAACACAAGTTTTCTTCTACAGTCTGTAGCAAAAAAATAGAGCATTTGACAAAAATAATAAAAAAATATGTTTTTTCTTCTCGTTGGCTTTTGGATTCCACTTGAACTCCATTCTGGCTTGCTGTAGGTTGGAGGACGATGTTTTTAGTGCTTTAAATATGCTGTTCACTGGAAGCAAACAGGACTCTCGCAAATTCTGCTGGCAGATGCTTGTCGCAGTCTTTCGTAGGAGAAATACTGAGGATTTTGCACTTGAGTCACTACGCAAAAAATGAGTAGATGTGCACTGGGTGATTGTGAAAACAGAGCTTATCTCAAAGTTGAAGAGTAAAAGGCTAACCATTTGGCACCTTTAATTTAACATCCTTTATCTTTTTAAATATTATCAATGATTTTAAAAGCTTCAGGGCTGTGCTTAAAGCATAATTTCTCTGCTTTTCTACGTTATACACAAAAGGCTTCTCCATTTAGTATCTTCCCGTGTCTGGACGTGGCATTGACATGAATTTCTTTGTCACTCCCCCATTAGGAGTAGGCAGGAGTGGTAACCCTACTTTTTAAGGATGCGGAGATCTGACTAGAAGGCACATCAGCCTTCCTCTCTCATGCGAGGCCAAGGATTCCTATTGTCAGATGCAGTGGGCATGAAAGCAGCAATTTTACAGCACAAAAACTCCAATAACATTTCCTGCGGTTGGCTGCCATCGCAATGCACCCAGGCACCGCTCGGTCGGGGTTGCTTAAGCACCAGCTCCCCTCGGCCTTCTGCCAGCCGGCGCGCTCCGAAGGAGACAAGTCCTTTAAGGGGAAAGAGTTTCCCTCGGAACTTGCTGTGGGGTAAACAGACCATTCAGGCATAGTTTTATTGCATTACATACTCGGCTATGCATACTGGAATGCAGCAAAGTAACTGGGAGAATTATTTTAATCGTTAGAATTCTTAGGTATGAGATACATTCTCTGAGCCAGGAGGAGGAAAAAAAATATACGTAAGGATGTTTCTGTCTACTAAGCTGCTGATCGTTTATTACAAAGGACTAAAAATATTCTCTCCGTGGGAGTTCTGTATGTTTACACTGGTATCCCTGCTACGGTTACAGAAAACTGAATTAATTTGCCTCTTTATTGCTATTCTTCTCTTGAAGATAAATCCCATAACAGTTAGCAGCAACTTACAGTGTAAAGGAGCAGTTCTGTGCATGTAACAGGATACTTTGTTGTCGTAAAAAAAACCAGCTCAATTTGGAAATACTCTCGGTGCAGAGTACTTGCAAATTAAAAGGAAGTCAGTTACCGTAAATTCCGCCATCAGTCCAGCTCATCTTTGCATTGGTACCTACTCTGTTTTGCAGCAATCAGCAGTAAGCTTAGCCCATCATTGCCGTAACCTGGAGACTCCAAATGAAATATTCTCTAAATATTATTTTCTTAAAGCTTGTTATTCTTTTCTTAAAGCTTTTATTTAACACTGCAGTACCTATTCAAACAGCATACAAGGGAATTTATTTGTACAAAAACATATGTTATGATTGCTGAACATTGAGAAGGCTGACTTGGCTATCGCTGAGTACAAAGTGTCAGCTGCTGCTCTTTGAATCTTTTAGTTCCTTCATAAAGCTTCAAAGAAGGGTAAAGCTTTCCCTTGATTTTGTTGCTAGTAGTTGGTGTAAGGGGACTTGTTCTGTTCATTCTTAAACCTCCTCAGTGGTGTCCTGCAGTGTGTTCAGGAAAGGTTTCAAATTCTTTCTGTGGCATTTCTTGAGTCTCTGGGTTACTCTCTGGTGGCTTGTCCTCTGTTGAGCGGTGAAGAGGCGAGGACAGGGGTGACCTCGCACCCCTCGCTCTGTGTCCAGCAGCATCAAAAATGCTTCGGAAAGGCAGTGAAGCACTTCTGATGAATTGCGCTTTTCAGTCTTTGAATCAGCGCAGCAACTCCATCAGGTTTTTACAGCTGGACTCTTGCCGTAATTGCTGCTGGGATGAGATGCCCAACGTGGGGCTTTGGAGCCAAGGACTTACATTGTTTTACTGGCCAAAAGTATACGGCATAGTGGGAGCATCAGACTTCATGAAATTCACACGTGTATATCTTCATGTTCTTCACCCGTTTCCAACATGCTGCTGGTTTGCCAGCAGGCACTCGAGATGGGGATGATAAAAACGGAAAAGCTGAAAGATGGAGTTTTTTAAAGCAGCGGTATGTTAGTAAAGAAGTTGCTTGTGATTATGATGTGCGATAAGTCTCCAAAGATCTGGTTTTCATTAACTGACTTTAAAGTAATTTTTACTGGTACTGAAAAATTAGATAGAAGCACTTCACCATCTTAATCTTCTTGACATCAGAATGTAAAATAATGCTCAGATAAAAAGTATACACTGATAGAAATAATAATTGGTCCCCTGTAAGCTTCAATTTCCAAGTCCTTTAGATCTTACGTGTCTCCAGGTATGCATCATCTTTGGCATATTTACCTGGCTAATTCAAAGATTATACTTCTTTCTCAAGTCTTTATAATGCATTTTTCAAGAGACACAATATAAAGTTGTTACTTGTGCCCTGTAATGTATAGTTCTCAAAATTCACTGCAGTATTTTTCTTCAGATGCCCTTCCTGATCTATTTCCTCAAGGCCTTTTATCAGTGGCTTGTAATATTGAATATTTTTCTGTTTGTTTACGGTTTTGTATGAATAACTCGAAATAATTGGCATCAGAACGCTCCACAGCATCACGTGTGGATCTCTTCCTCGCTCAAGTTGGATTATTTCTTATTTTAATCTAGTCTCCCGCTTAAAAGTCTTTGTTGCTTCCCCTAATTGTAGTGAATTCTGCTGCTGTGTGCCTAAGCCAGTAAACCCCAAGGCAGAGAGGGAGGATGGGTTGGATATTTTTAAAACTCCTTTCTAGCTTCCAAAAAGCCTTCTAGAATAAACTGCTTTGCAAGCCTTGTGGGACAGGAGGCCCTGAGGGACATTCCTGGGCAGGGCGGAGGAATCAGCCAGTGTATTTGCATTGTTTGGAGCCTGAAAGGGAAATTCTTCCCTCTCCTATTACAGTTATTTATCCTGTTAGCTAGACCTGAAAATGGCTAGTGGTGTAGAGAAAGACCAGCAGAATAATAGCGGAGTAAAACAGTGCAGCCTGCCCGGGCTTTTCAAGTCGCTTTATCATTAGTAATACTCAGATAAAAAAATATGTTAAATATATTTATCTGGAAGTTCTTTTCATTCAATCTTGAACTTTCAATGTAGCTTTGCTTCATTACCATATAATAATATTTTATGATCATGGCCACAACAGACCAGATGTTTTTTCTCCTTTGGGTGTGGAAAATTCCTTAAGAGAGTTAAAATGCAAGCTAGTAAAGAATAAAATGCTTAAACTTAAGCGTTTGAACCACACGTCTCTAGAAGTAAGTACCCTGTAGTACTGGTTCCTTCTAGGGAAGTTGGGGCAGCTTCCACATCCTTCATGCATGCTTTAGCAATGCTGCCGGTCTTGGCTGGTGTTCTGCCCTGGATTTAATCTGGTCTGTCATATCTCAAAGGAGCAGACAGAGACTCCGAATTTTGCACCTGGAATTTTAAACTCGCAGGTATTTGTGTATGTATTTTGGAGTGATGGATAGGATGCTGCTTCCGCTGAAAGGTCAAGAAATTTGAAGGCAGAAAGAAAATCAAGAGAACGATTAAAAGATTGTTAGCTTTTATTGTGTGTACGGTTAGTAGTATAGAATTTTTCTCTGACATTGATCCAGAAATAATAAGATGTGATTACGAAATAGTCAATAATAAATCGTCTTACTGATGATGGTTAGTGACTCTCAATTTACACAAGTGCCAATAAATGTGTAAATCCTGGCAGAATTAACTTGTAGTTACTGCATCCTTATGTTTCTGATTCCTGTTACTGTGCTCCCATGATTACAACAGAACTTAAAATGTATTTTAAAAAATGTGAAAAGAATACTCCCATGGTTACAGAGACTTCAACAAAGCCTTTGGGAAAAGCCCTTAAGAGTTATGAAGTATGGGAACCTCAGGTTTCAGTGCTCTGCCGCTGCCTCATCAGTGATGCTCTACTTCTGTTTGGTTCCCTGGGAGATGAGACGTTCAGTAGCAAGGGAAAAAAATAGCAGGTCCAGTATTTCCACCACTCAAGAACTGCTGACATACATAAGTATCAGACAGCTTCTGTGCCATGAATTCGGCCTCCAAGAGCAAACCTCTGCTGCTGCTTTGTAGGGTAATAATCCTAAAATGGTGTGCTGTTTCCATTACACTGTCTCAGTCTCTGGAGGGAATGAAGTTGCTCTTTGCCATAGCTGTATGTTAGTAGCGACCAGTGGATGGATGGTGACTGGTGGATAAGAAGCTCAATATGAACTGGCAATGTGCGCTGGCAGCCCAGAAACCCCCCGCAGCCTGGGCTGCATCCCCAGCAGCGTGGGCAGCAGGGCGAGGGGGAGATTCTGCCCCTCTGCTCCGCTCTGGGGAGACCCCCCTGCAGTGCTGCCTCCAGCTCTGGGACCCTCAACACAAGAAGGACACATGGATCTGTTGGTGCAGGTCCAGAGGAGGCCGCAAATATGCTCAGAGGGCTGGAGCCCCTCTGTTGCGAGGACAGGCTGAGAGAGTTGGGGGGGTTCAGCCTGGAGAAGAGAAGGCTCTGGGGAGACCTTAGAGCCCCTTCCAGTCCCTAAAGGGGGCCTATAGGAGAGATGGGGAGGGGCTCTGGATCAGGGACGGGAGCCATAGGATGAGGGGTAACAGCTTCAAACTGGAAGAGTGGAGATTTAGATGAGATCTGAGGAAGAAATTCTTCGCTGTGAGGGTGGTGAGCCCCTGGCCCAGGTTGCCCAGAGAAGCTGTGGCTGCCCCATCCCTGGAGGGGTTCAAGGCCAGGCTGGACGGGGCTTGGAGCAACCTGGGCTGGTGGGAGGTGTCCCTGCCCAGGGCAGGGGGTGGAACTGGATGATCTTTAAGGTCTCTTCCATCCTAAACCACTCTATTGTTCTATGACTGTGAGATCTGAGCGAAGCCAAGTGGTGGTGCATCAAAGCCTTTAATTGTGAACCCACAGAAGGCACTGGAAAATTAGATCCCTTTTTCTTGGTGTATTCATTGTTTACTATAGTAGGAACGATGGTTTGCATTGCTGCATTACTGCTGTGGAGTGTCGGCAGGCATCGTAAGCGCGGTTCCCCCATGTGGAAAAGTGAATGAAGGAATAACGGAGACTGCTTATCTGCCACTCCCTATCTATTTCTGGTGGTGTCAGATGTTGAGATCTCTTATGGAGAGGC
The DNA here is from genome assembly GCA_009819605.1 of Sterna hirundo. Classification (NCBI taxonomy): domain Eukaryota; kingdom Metazoa; phylum Chordata; class Aves; order Charadriiformes; family Laridae; genus Sterna; species Sterna hirundo. The sequence goes on from CM020441.1 coordinate 5,277,479, forward strand.
AGGCATGAATGCCCTAGACCACTAGGAGCATCTGCAACTGGTTAGGGGACAGTTTTTTCTGATACCACCCCTCATCTTGGAAAAATAGGCAGGGAGATGTTCTTTCCGGGCTCTTGCTGAGCCTAACTGCTGGCATCCACCTTGAGGCAAAGCAGGGAAGAGGTAGGTGTAGATGAGAAAGCAGAGCTGGGCCTGGACTCACCCTTACCTCCAGCCCTGATGACTCATCTTTCTAATGCTCCTTAAGCAGTCGGAAGCGCTGAGGAATGCCATGGAGTCACATGTAGGCTACAACAGACGCAAATGGGCACGAGCCTTTTGCTCCCTGAAGTGATCTGTATGCGCAGACGTGATTTTTTTTTTTTTTTGCCTTTTACTTCCCGTTCTTTGGAGAGGTTTTCTTTTATTCTTGTGTTCCATCTTAGGTTTAATCCTTCTCATCCTTTAAGTGTGCTCTTTTAATTTCCTCCTTTCCCTCTTTTAGCCCCTTCTCCTTTGAAGGCTCCTTCTTCTTATTGATTAAGTCGTTTAACCTTTATTAGACGATACCATGCCACTCCATCCCACTTCCTACTTTCCTTTTTATCCTTTTTCTCTCTTTTCTAATGGACTCCTTTCATATCATTCTCTCCTTGTTCAGGCTTCTTACCTCCCCTTCCTCATTCCCTTTGTTGTTCTCTCCGTGGGACAGGTATAGCTCATGAAAAGGTGCTTTGTTCAGAATGTATCTGCCTTGGGGCAGCTATTTAATGAAAAAATCAGCTTTCCATCGCATGCTCCTATCCCTCTGAAGCCCTACGCAATAAATGCCAATTACAGTTTTACATAATTAAAATAACCATGTCATATTTCTTTTTTAGTATTGGCGCCTTCACATTAAAGGAATAGAACGCTATGCGGCGTGTATGTTTTTCAAAACAAAAAAAATAAAAGTTCTGCTTCTAATCCCTATTACAGCCCTCATTATCCAGAATTTTCTTTAACCCTTCCTTTCTGTTCTCAGAATATTCCAGCCATCTGTAGAAGGGTCAGCAAAAACACCAACATGAACGCTTATAAGAAGCCTGGTTCCTTTATAATTGGGGATGAAAACTAACATCCTGCCTGCTTCTGATCCCTCTTATGCTCTTGTGGCTGGAAAGCTGTTAGAAGGGATGAAAACTGATCAAAAAAACCCCGGCAGACTTTTCTCTTGATGACTGCTGTGGTTATTGGGGGAATTTGCGGTTGCAGAGAGGACAATGGGAGATAAAGGTACAGAAAAGTATCGGTCTGGGGTGGTTTTAACAATGCAGGATAATCTTAACCTTTTGGGTGCTGGGCTACTTGTCCTGCCCCAGGGAACTGAGATATTCCTGGATACCTTAATATCCTTATAAGAGGATTAAAAGCAGAAATGAAGGAGTTGTTGGTGCCGGTAATGGCACTAATTTCCAGAAATGTGACCACTTTTACTACAGAGCGTAGCTGATTTCAGACTTCTCAGTGAGATGCTCCCACTTAACCTGAAATGCCACAGTCTTTAATGTGTGAGTTTGATATCAAGTGGCTCTTTACGCTCACTGTGCCAAAGTTAACATCTGGATCGGTGCTTTTCCCCAAGCATTTTCTCCATCTCTTTTATTTCAGCTTTATACAGTTTCCTATTCCTGCTCGTAACACACAGTGCTGTGCAAATGGCTAGAGTTTGAGTAGCTGAAGCTATCTATTGGTATAGAAATGAATATATTTTAGCAATAAGGATCTTACTTTTTTCCCCTCAGAGTTAATGTTGTTAGATAATATTTTGAAAGTCAGATTTTTAACAGACAAAAGTCAAGTTTGGAATTGCAGATTTTTCTGACAAGATGGATGATATAAAGGAATTATTGAAAGCAGTTTTAGGAACTATGTTCTCTGTAGTGTTTCCTGCTCAGGTAGTCCCATTAGAGAAAGTGTTTTTGTTCAAGGGGTGACAGGCAGTCAGCAAGTAGGACATACAGCATCGCTGTATCTAAAGACTGCTTTTTGCATAAGTGGAAGGATCATAACACTAGAGTGGCATCGGGATATGATTGCAAAGGCGGTGACGTGTTTGTGCCTGCATGTGAGATGAATGATTAATTGATGGACAATGGATAAGAAGAGGTTAGATGCGCTGGGAAAAATAATCGGCATTTTATTACGTGCGTGGAAGCTTTTACGGCATATACCCATGTGTAGACGCACACTGCTGCCTTGGTGACTCCCACGTTGCGTGCCAGTGAGATGACACCTGAGTCCTTCTGGAGTGGAGGAGCTGTATATCTCCTCTGATAAACTTTGGTAGCTAATTTTGCCCAGCAACTAATTCACTAGTTGTGCTCCTGGCACCCTGAGTAGTCATCCAGCAGCATCTGAGTGGGCCTGACGTGCCACCCCCTTTGCTCGGGGCGCAGCGTGCCCTCAGCCCCATGCCCTCCCAGCAGGACCATGGCAGCCCTGCGAGCAGCCCTCCAGTTGGGCTGGTGGTCTCCAAAGGGCTTGAGTGCTCAGAGGGAATCAGCTGGCATGGTAACGTGGAGCAGATGAACATCTGTGGCACAGATAACCGATCCCAGGATCTCTTCCAGGGCTCTAGTACTGTGGGTGGGAGCAGTCTACTACCAGAAGATAGAAAATATGGGCAGTATAGTTCTGAGACACTCCGGAACATGGTCAGAACAAAAACAGAATTGCTCTTCGAAGCAAACTGCAAAACCAGGGTAGCTGCTGCTTTTATGTCCTAGGACAGAAGTTCCTCTTGGGTGCCTTTGTCCTTCCCTTGTCAGTCTTTTTTTCCTTTTTCTTTTTCTTAAACATCCTTCACCATTCTTCAGTGGTTTTTTTAATTCTCTTGTATGCTGGTATAAACATCTTTGACGTGTCTGAGTGGTTGTCTCTACACATTTGCCATTGTGCTTTGTTTTTTCCTTTCCCAGATGTTTGCATTTTTAAGGGATTTCATGGCCTAGAGGCTATTAGTTCTCAAAAAAAAAAAAAAAAAAGACAGGAGGAGGGGAATATGTAAGTTGTTTTTCTTAAAGCACAAGGAAAATAACTTATCTTTTTTTTTTTCATCTCTTGTCATATTTTAGGAACTCATGAGAATTTTGCTTGTGATTATATTATCTGTTTATCAGTCTAGGAATTTCTCAGTCATATTTCTCAACCGTACGTTCAGTATGTCACTATTGCATGTATAGGGCAATAAGGTACTGAGTAACATAACAATGTGAATTACCCAGGATATATTAAGATTAACAATCAATCATGTAAAGAAATGGAAAAAAAAGAAAAAAAGAAAAAAAATCCATGGAGTGGGTTTCACATTTAGTATTATAACCCTTCAAATCTGTATACCCCTTTAATATTTTTAATTATGCATATTTTCTTTTGCTGTTTTCTTACTCAGGATGTAGAAAGGAGATGCATTGACTCTGTAGAAGAAACTACCTTGTAAAAGAAACACCTTACAAGGAATTAATTTCCATTCATTAATAAAACACTCTGAACTGATTAATGAGACCAATATAATTTTGTATTTCAGAAGTAATAGCTTGAATTATTTTTTTTTTACGAATTGTTCATATTTTATTGGCTGTTTATTTTCTATTGCATTACTTTTCAGATTTATGGAAAGTACTTGTAATTATCATATCCTTCATTTGATGCAATGAATATATTTTACTGGACAGCTTTATGCATTCAGTGTTACATCTTCGTTTTGCAGCTGAAGACCAATTTCCTAATTACACTTAAGCACATAGTTGGTTATTGAAGTTTTGGTTTTGTTCTTAGAGTTTTGAGGTCTTTTTCCGAGCTGCTGGGAATTTTGCATTTACGTGCTAGGCATGTGCAATACACGGGCAATACAATTTTACAAGTTACAAGTCTAAACCAAGCTCTCATTAGCTACTTTTGTGGTTCTGAAGATTACAGCTTACCGTTGCGCCTGATATCTGTAATTGAATTTTTAATAATAACTTCTAGGTCAATACCCAGTAGTTGGTAATATAGAAGCAAAATGTTTGTGGAAACTTTCCCAAACTGTTGATTGACATTTCCATAGTCCCTCTGTCCTGCTAAGAGAAAGAGCAAGAAAAGAACACTTTTCTGCCGGGGGCTTTTGTGCTCACATGCCATGGAGGTAGGAGCTGTATGCGAATTTAAGTTTGTCATTTATAGCCAGCACTTTGTTTTTTATCTGAGCCCAGTGATTTTAAAACATCATTGCAGGAGTCATTTTCCTCTTGCAAGTAATAAACATGCCACATCCTTAAAAGACAAAGTGTGAGACATAGCTGTAATTGCTCAGTTTTGGTGCCAAGAATAAGTGGTTTGAAGAAAGCTTAGCACCCCTCTCCCTAGGGAGATGTAAATTACGGCAGGCAACACCAGACACAGTTACTTCTCACTTGAGTTCTAGTAAACAGCAAAGACATGTCACAAGTATAAGAGATCGTCATAAAGTAATATTAAAATGTACTACTTCTGACATATATTTGTATTTTTATTAACAGTAATTTTGTACGCATGTGCACAAGTACCTATAGTGCAACGTATTCATGTTCCAAGAGTTGTAGCAGCGCTGCAAATATCAAAGACAACATGAATTATTCTTTTATTTTGTAAGAGCAGGTGCCTTTCCTAGAGCCGTATCCGCCTCAGTGTGTTCCTATGTAAGGGCAAAAGAAATCATGGGTAAGAGAGACCTTCTTACTGTTACGGCAGGGAGACTGAACCCAGTGGCTTTCTTGAATATTCTTTCTCAAGGTTTGTTTTTCAAATAAGTTTTTGTTTGCTTGGTACTGATTTTTGTGTGTGCATGTTTCCCTGTCCCCGCCAAAAAAGATAAGTAAATACAGTAGAAGAATGATGGACATGGTTAAGCTCAGTCCTTAATGAAATGGCCTAAAGCAATTAATTGATAGACACTGAGGGTAGTCTGTAAGTGCAGAGAAACGCATCCGCCTAGAAACTAGCCTGCCGTTCCCTCTGCTTCTGTGTGCACAAGTCAAAAGACGACACAAAATACATCTCTCTGCTCAGTGAAAGTTGTTTCTGATCTAGAAGAGACACACACCGACTGGGGTTGGCTCTTATGGCATGTGTACCAGTAACCAGGATTCCCCTGGTTTTATCAGGAAGAGGAAACCATTAAAACACTCATTAAGACTGCTGGTATTAGCGAAAGCCCTGGCCATTAAACACCTGAGCACTAACTCTAGGGGCAGTAGATCTGGCATCTTTGCCGACGTTCAGCAAAGATCTGTGTCTCGTACAAACGCAATGTGGAATATCCGGAGAGTTTACTGGGGGGCTGGGGGGAGCTTAAACATCCCGTTGTACACAAACCTGATGAGTTGACCAGCTGGGACTATGAAAACTGGCACGAGATTAGCTGTACATGTAACTGTTAGAGGAAACCACACTGGCCTGAGCAGCAGCACATCAGTCATCACATTTCTTTCTTGGCATTTGCTAGAGAAGAGCTACCATCTTCGCGCACTTCAGTCTATGAGTCACTTATTTTGATGGCCCAAGCAAACAGTTTTCATCTGTATTCTCATAGCATGAGGAATATACAGCAGTGCCCCCGCGGCCTACATCTGGGTGAGGATTGAATATAAACAGTCGTAAAGCAGGAATCGTGCCTCTGGCAGATGCGATGTTTTCCGCCAACTTCGTGTTTTGGAGACATGATAAACAATAATCAATTGGCATTAACTTCAAGACACTACAAGGGTCTTACGGAAAAGAAACAGCGAAGAAGATTTATGTCAGGTCTCTGAGCTTGAATGGGGCCCAGGGGCATTGCAAGTGCCTGCCTTTTATATGCTTTCCTACCAGTCTGACTGATCCCCCCAGTTATTGTCAGTGCTGGTCAAAACCAGGACATGCTCTTCCATGTAGTTGTGTGTTGGCCAAGGGTAGACGTTCTGCATGCCAGCAACCGCAGCCAGCTGGGTTCCACAGCAGTTGCAGCCGTTGTGTTTCACGGGGTGAGGGCTGCAGTTTCTTCTTGTGTCTAGACTTGCAGCATACTGAGGTCTGGCTGGTAAGAGAAATTATTCCTTGCTTTTTCAAGAAGTCCTGTACAGTTGGAAAAGTTATGAATGCAAATCACCAAATGTGAAAATTATTCAGATTTTCCCATTGTCTTTAAAGGAGAGCATCTAATACATGTAACATGCCACAACGAAGCCCGTACTTACCAAAAATTCATTAGAAGGTCTCCACCCAAACTTTACTGAGAGCTATAAAATATTTTGGAATCAAGGCTTGAAGTTGTTGTTGTGGAAGGCTCGTGCTGTTATGGAAGAATATTGCGATGCAAGTGTCTTATTTTGTAACTGTTTGTAAATTCTAAAATAGCTCGTAGCCTCTGTCAAGTAGTATCTCAATGGTGGTGTTTAGAAATTTGAAAAGTCTTCCAAAGGTTCTAAAAAATTAAAAGAGCAATTTGGTTCAATGATTATTATTAAATGGTAAACAAGTAAAAGAGGAAAACTTGGAACCAAAACATACCTATTTAAAAATAAGTATTCACACGTAGAGGGCTTTACCCTGTTTTTGTTGCCAGTTTAGGCTACACAATTAGTCAGTGCTTCTGTTATCTCCATAATCTGTCTGCTTGCTGTTGTAAATAACTTACACTTGCTGGTGGAGTTGCTGACAGCTATTTAGACTTTCAGCTTTCAGAAATGCTACTAATTGTCCATGTTTGCGGCTTCTAAAAGCATTGCCTTCTGAGGTAATTTTTGCAGCTAATGTACCTCAGTCTTCACGGTTTGTTTGTATTTATTTTCTTTAGATGTGTATTTTCAAAGTGTGAATCTCTCTAATAGATTTAATTCACCTGAGACTATAAAGCTACCCAGTAGCTTTTGCTGAAAATGTTACCTTGTTTGTGATGTTGGTTCGTCTTTGTGGAAGACAGAACGTTCTCCTGTAGTGCCGCAGGTAACCCGTGAAACCTCACACCTTGGGGAAGGATGTGTGCGTGAAATTGCCACACTTACACCTGCACGGAGGCAGGAAAATTGGGCTGCAGGGAGTTCTTCAGGGAGCAGGTGGGATGGGTTGCAGGCACTTCATAGAGTCACAGAATGGTAGAGGTTGGGAGGGACCTCTGGAGATCATCTAGTCCAACCCCCTGCCAGAGCAGGGTCACCCAGAGCAGGTGGCACAGGAACGCGTCCAGGCGGGTTTGGAATGTCTCCAGAGACGGAGACTCCACCACCTCTCTGGGCAGCCTGTGCCGGGGCTCTGCCACCCTCACAGGAAAGACGTTTTTCCTCATACTCAGATGGAATTTCCTGTGTTCCAGTTTGTGCTCGTTGCCCCTTGTCCTGTCGCTGGGCACCACTGAAAAGGGTCTGGCCCCATCCTCCTGACACCCACCATTTAGATTTTTATAACATCTGAATATCACTTCCCCACTCACAGGCACTCTCTGTGAAAAAGTGATGGGAACTTGACCCATATCAGAAAAAAATCTGATATTCTGAATATCCCCTCCCATTCCCCACCTGGGCAGCAGTGTGGGGTCGCCCCTCAGCAGAACACAAAGCATTCCCTTCCCCCTCTTCCTCCTCCTCCTCCTCCTCCTCCTCCAACACATTGGTCTGCGTGCTCTTCATTGTAAATCTAGGCTGAGGGCGAGGACCTTTATTCACCTCTGCTGTATCTCTTCAAATGTCACCCTTAGAACATCTTTCATGTCAAGAGCAGCACAGAGCCGTCGGGCACGTAATGGCTTCCCGCAGCCCCCCGCGCCTTGGTATCGTTAACCAGCTTCGGCGGCGAGACCCCTGCACATACAAAGGTTCTCGCTTGCTTGTGATCACGCCGTAAGCCACTGGCTGTGCCAGGAATGAAAAAAAAAAAAAGATATTTCCTGACTTACTCTGCTGTGGTCTTACCATGAGACAATTCTCCCTCCCGAAATGTTTGTTTTTAGCCCCCGGTAGTAGTTATAAAAGCGTGTTAAATATCTCAGCCTGAGACCATCTGTTTCCCTCGCAATCACGTACCGCCCACACACGCGGGTTGCTTGTCACCAGCCGTGGGGTTACCGCAGAAGACAAAAAGAAAGGCATTTTCCCATATGAGGGTTTAACCAGGAGACGGACCAGGGAAGCGTGTTCTGGCAGAGGAGGCGTGATTTTGCTAGAAATAGAGGGGTGTTTCCCTGCGAGTAGAAGGCTTCCAGGGACTCCAGTCATTCCGATCTCCTCCGGTGTCGGTGTCAGACCTTGTCCCCTTGACTGGGGTGTAGTTTGCTTGAGAAATCAAGCAGCGTGAGGTGGGGAGCAAGCTGTCTTTGTCACTGCTCTCCCAGCATCCCAAGAAACGCTTTTGCCAAATTTCTTGCTGGTGAAATGACAGCTGTTAGGTCTAAAGGGAGTTTACACACTTTCTGCACTTTAAATCACTTGAAACTCACATTCTGTTTATGCAGAAATTAGATTACTTATTAGGAGGCTTCAGATCGATCTTTTTTTAAGAACTAAATTACGTGCAGAATTTGTGATTCTGCCAGAAGGACATAGAATGGTAATGAATGATTTTATTTAGCCTTTGCTTACCCCAGAAGAAGCAGCACCGTCTCTTTTGCTGCTGCGATTGCCTGGAAGGCAGGAGCATCCTGGAATTCAACTTGCGTTTGCGAACAGTATATGGGAGATTTCATCACTTTTCACTGCACCGTGGTGGTGATTTACTTTGTGCTTATTTGTGTATGTTTCCAAAACATTTCTTTTAGCTCTGCTCTTTTTGGTCTTTATGTGTATACTATCAAAGGGTGTAGCTGTGAGCTCTGATTTCTCTACCTTCTATCTGTTCTGTCCGTGTCTGTCGTAGAACTACAGCAGCGTTATTAAAAGGCAGAGCTTACTACAACATGAATCAGCCATGGCTTTTTTTAAGGAGCTTGGTTCAGGCGAGAAGCTGTAAAGTTTAGCTAGAAACCCATGTCAAAGAGCACCTGCTGGAAACAGCTCCAGAGCAGCAACACAATTACGACATTATGAAAATATGTACGGGCAAAGGCAAAGCCTGCAGTCATTTATAAAAATATATATGGGATTTAAATAGAAGGAAGACTGATTTTCACAGTTTGCTAGGTTTTATACATTTAGAAAATATTTCTGGAATTTCCCCCCTAACTTTTTCTTTATTATTGAACATAATCGTTTATTGTCATTAGTTATAAAACAGTCTGCTCAAGCTGCTCAGCAAACTGCTGTCCTTCACAGCAGAATAAATAGTGAACACATACAAACGTCTAATTAGATCACTCTCCATGTCCACTGATACCTCTGCGATTATCGTAGATTCACTTCAAACGGTACGGAAGGTAGGGGAGAGTGGGGTTGATAAGTTACATGAACTGAGACAGACTGAAAGGCAGTTTTTGTTTCACCTCAGCAATTCAAAGTTTATGTTGGATTTGAGGGTTAATGACAATGGTTACTGAAAAGGGAAGCAGCTGCACTGGAAACCCAGAACATCTTTTAAGAAATCTTTTGCAATGGATTTGTTCTTTTGATTGATACCTAACTAGCCTTGATTGTCATTAGAATAGAATAATATCTTCCTGAAATCAAGAGGTTGTTGGGGTTTTTTTTTTAAACGTAAGGAGGAAGAGCAAAATTCTAATTCACATGTAAGCCTAAATGGCTTATTTAAAGTCATTAGAGAACAATAGTTCCTCAGTTTGCTCTTGTGGAGGCCTCCCCCTCTTACGCGTTTCTCTTCCCTGACACAGTTAGGAGAAAAAAGTATTTAAAAGCTATTTTGGAAGCTTGGTTCCCTATTCTTCTCCCGTCTTTCATGATCTGCATATTCCTTATACGTGATAAAAGATAGATCAATTAATTGATCTGGAGACACAATTCATCTGGTGACCTACTGCTTTCTTTCTCTCTTGCCCTGAGGCCCAAGCTGCAGTCTATAAGAATTTTTACCTTTAACTCTAGAGGCCAGGATTAAACTCGTTTTTTAAAAGCCAAGGCTGTAGAGTAAGCAGCTCACTTCTGTGTTTTCCATAGAAGTTTGGTTGTTATGATTTTCTAATAAAATTGTATATGCTTTCTCGTTTTTCTCACAGTTTTTCTCTTAGCTGTTCGCTTTTGCGTCTCCTCTGTGTGTTATTCATTCAACCCCTTTTCTCTGCAGTTCTACCATTTTCCTTCCCCCCCCCCGGTTTTCTTTTCATCTCACTGCCCCTGTTCCTTTTTCATTTCCTCCAAAGCAAAACACGAATCCCTCTTATCTGAGTTCTTTCAAATCTGATGAAACAAACCCACCTATTTGTGCTTAGAAGTTTTATATTGTGTTTTCCCATTCCTAGCTTATCTTTCACCGCTTTTATTAGTGTGGCCTTGTGTTCCCCGACAAGGCTGAGCGTGCAGAAATTGGTCAAGAATTTCATCGCTTCTAATGAACTAATCTGGGGGCCTTTCAAACCACTTTTGGATTTGTAAATTTACAAAATGTTCGAGAGGCGCCATTAACCTTAACAAGTCCATGGCAAAAATTCGGTTGACTTAATTAGTGAAGAATTTTCCCCCTGGCTCTTGGAATTGGGGAAATCTAATGGTTTGTTCCTTCTTCATGAATGTCAGCCATATGTCAGTAAAAGTCAGGTTTAGTAAGTAGTCGAAGAACCTTTAGATGCTATTTTATTTATTGGGAAGAGAGGCATTTTTTTTTTCCAGCCCTGGTTGTGTCAGCTGTAAGCACTACATAATCATGACTTGTGAGTGTATTTTTTCAGGTTAATGGCTTTGAAAGTTTGGGGGTTTTTTGACCTGTACGGTAGTAACTGTGCTTCTAAAATAAATAGCTTTGGCAAATTGTTTTTCTTGGAAGTGTTAAGAAAGAAAATTAGAAGACAAAGAAAAACATACAGTCATAGCTCACTATGGATTAACGATTTTGGATAGGAACCAAAATTATCTAACACTTGAAAATGCTAGGAAATCTATTAAGAAGTCGTACATCAGACTTTGCAATCCATACCGCGCTGCAGTTAAACATGTGGTATGAAATGAGTACGTACATTAACGCGCTGTCATGTTGCCTGAATCAGGATTATAGAACGTACTCAGTTTACAGCTGAAGCATGGTACTTCTTTTTTATATCATTTATTTATAAATCACAATTTTTGCAGTCAAAATGAAGTGGCTGTCACTATTTGGTGTAAACATAAGGTGTTGGATGAGCAAAGCAGGCAGTGAGATACTCCACATTGTTTTACCTGTCTTTTACAGGCAGGTTTGGGCTACGTTCTCAAAGATTTTTCAGATTAATTCTGGTCCTCTGTCAGCATTTTGGAAAGCTGAATTTTCCTCCCTCTACTAAGTCTTTCGGATGAACTTCTCCATTTTTGTTTTGTGTTTTGTTTTCTTTCAATGGAAACCTGAATTCTGTGGTTAAAAAGCTAGCCTTCAGTTTGTGAGCTCAAAACGTATTGCTCCACTGATTTCCTTGGGTTATCAGCAAAGAAGATTATCTGAAGCTAGAAATAATTGCATAAATTTCTCACTTCTGACTCCGTACAAGGGAGGAGGATGATCTGATTTATGAAGACACAGAAAAGTCTGTTCTGAGTAGAACCAAATGTGACTTTAAGTGAAGCCTATGGGCTTGGTGATCCCCAGCCCCAGGGAGCATCACTCTGGGACACTGCTGTCCCCTGGGGAAAAAACCTGAGCCCCCAGCCCCGCAAAACATCTGAATCCCACTGCGGAGGAGCCAGGCCAGGAGCACGCCACTAAAGGCTGCATTATTATATTTTTGAATCTCTGCATAATGTAAGTTGAATGTCATTTTGGTGTCTCGAGTGAGCAAGCTTTTGTCGTTTCTCACCATGTGATAGCATCTTTTCCCAGTTTGATCTCCAGGTAAATTGTTGGAAATAAGTCGATGACATTTTATCATTGTTCTGTTCTGTTTGGGTTTGACAGACCCCAGGTCCTAAAAAGGGAATAGAAATAATGTCTGCTAGGGTCCCTGTTAACCGCTGGGTGCATTAGCCTGGAGTGGAAGGAGATGATGTTCCCGTAATACGACAGCAGGATTGTTAAGGACACTGTTGCTTCTGGTTCATTCTGTGTGTGCAGTTGCCATCACGCGTTTTATGTTATCTTTTTTATTTCTTTTTCTTGTAAAGCAAGATCATAAGTATGTTACCCCAGCAGGTTAAATTTCAATTTACTTTAGCAGTGTTTCGGTACTTTTTTCCATCTTTCTTCCTAAATCCCTCTGGGGCTAGAGAGACCACTATTAGGAAGGTTGTTTGCTGAACTAGTTCCCCTATAGCTTTTTTCACTGAAGCTGAAACGTTTGCCTCTGTTTTAGCTTTCATAAGGTGATTAAGCCATCCGCAACTCAGTCAAAAACCTGCAAAGTTTCAGGTTACTTTGTTACTTAAAATGCCTGCCTTATGGATGACAGCATCCTCATCGTTTTTCTTGGTTCTAGGCGAATTTGTTCTCCCAACCTGAGCTCTTACACCCCACATGCTTTTGTGACTCCCTTCCGTTACCTGGTCTCTTGTATGGTACCATGGGCAAGAAGGCATGTATCGTTATATGCTATTTGAATTAAACACATTTTGCCTGCCATAATATTGACGGCGTGTTACGTATGTATTGAAGGGGTTAATGGAGCGGTCGCAGGCTGGAGGTGGGTAGTTGGAATGCTCTGAGAATCGATTCCAGCTAATGGAAAAAATGTTTTAAAAGTGAGCTGGTTCAGTTCCCACAGTGAACAACAGAGAGTGGAAACAACATTTAATAAACCTTTCAGAAGTAAATCCTCTGCTTTTTCCTTTCACCGCCATCTGTGGAAGAAATGCCCGCTTTTTTCTCAATGGGCAGTATTTCTTCCTGCAGCGTGTTTGCCTTACTCTGTTAGGTATCAAGAGAAAGCTCTTTATGTCTTTGGACAGAAAAAAAATATTTGAAAAATATGTTCTGTTTGTATGTCCTCTAAGACTTGAGTGTCATTGACTTTGTACGTTTTTGTTTAAGCGGCGGGTTGACCAAAAATAACCAACCCTAAGATTCCTTCTCAACAGCCCCTAATTGTCTGGGTTCTGGTAAACTGGAAAAGTTTTAACTTCATGCATCTTGTTTTACAAAGATGGATGCTGCAAATGAAAATCTCTGGTGTACTTGGATTACGGGAGAATGCTGCATCTACTGATTTGTCTCTGTGTCACCTCCATTTTCAAAATGACGGCGCTTATAAGATTTGGCAAACATAACCTGTTACTTCTGAAAATAACACACTATTACATTTGTTGTTGTTGTTTGGGGTTTTTTACTGTATAGTTCTCATGCGGAGTTGAGGTGCTTACAGTAATATTTTTGCATTGCTAATTAAGATGATTATATAAAAATTTAAATTACGGAAGAGGTTTTGTTCTATGGATAAACCTCACTGAAAAATCCAAGTTTTATTTTGCGCTTGAGAATTAGCACAATTTTAAATGCGGGGCATATTTGTTGTGAACCACGAACAGTCTTTATGAAACCTGAAGAAGATTTGTGAAAACAGCCTGTAATAAAAATCACACATGCTTCATAAAACACTACTTGATAGATATCACTTGCACCATTAAGAACTAAACGACAAAGGATGTAATTTCAGTTCTGGCATGCAATATTAATCGAAAGCCTTTAAAGCATCTTGCTGATGGGAACTATGACAACATGACATTGAAGAATTACGAACTAGAGACATCTATCTTAATCAGATTTTCAAAGTAAATGCCATAAAACACAAAGTTATTTTATCTATCTTCACAGGGTCACATATCATATAGGGTATATAGCTTTTTAGCTTGTTTATGCTAAAAATACCAGGGACAAAAAAATCTGCCTTTCAAGCAAGTTTAAAGTTCAGTTCGTATAGTTTAGAAAGTTTTTTGTGAAAGGAGTGTTAGTAACTGGTGGTTTCTATATGCTGCAGTAAGATTTCTAAAACATTGTGGAGAGCTGAATTATAAACCATAGCGAAGCGTGCACAGGTATTACCAGTGTGGAGTTGTTGAGGGGAAAGACTTTGCTGAATGGATGCGAAATGGAAAGACAAAGTTGCAGGTGTGCCTTGAACCTGAAGTGACACTCTTGTAGAGAGCACATCTCAAAGACACAACTGAAAGACATTGGTAAAAACAGTTTTTCTTTAGTTCCTAAAGATTGCATTTTGGGGCATGACTCATTTGTCTTCCAGCGTATATTTAACTAGTAAAGAACAGCTTCTGTATATTATAGGATATAAGAAATTATCAACATGTACTTTGTGGTTTAAAATACCAAGGTTACGTGTTGGGGACTATCCTACTGCCCTCCAGGGAGCTCCTGCTACTCCTCTCCTCTTGTCATCTGCTGGATCTTAGAGAGACACTTACGGGGTGTGCACCAGGACATCCTTTGAGTTCCTCCACCATCAAATAAGTCTTTCTTCCCTTTCACAGGAGAAGTCTTTATTTCACTTCAAAAAGTAAAATAATCATAGAATCACAGAATGGTTTGGGTTGGAAGGGACCTTGAAGACCATCTCGTTCCACCACTCTGCCCTGGGCAGGGACACCTCCCACCAGCCCAGGTTGCTCCAAGCCCCGTCCAACCTGGCCTTGAACCCCTCCAGGGATGGGGCAGCCACAGCTTCTCTGGGCAACCTGGGCCAGGGGCTCACCACCCTCTCAGCAAAGAATTTCTTCCTCAGATCTCATCCCAATCCCCCCTCTTCCAGTTTAAAACCATTACCCCTCGTCCTATGGCTCCCGTCCCTGATCCAGAGTCCCTCCCCAGCTTTCCCGTAGGCCCCGTAATGTTGAGATTTAAAGAAAAACGTGTAATGTAAATAACAAAATTCAGGTTTTCTTTATCATTTCTTACAAACTTCAGGTGCATCAGGAAGGCAATGCAATCTTTCAGAGCATATCCCACACTTAAATTCACCGGTAGTTTCCGATAGCATGACAGGTTGTCAGACCCTACAGGCAGCGTACTGGTGAGGAGACAAACATTGGCCCACTTTGATCAAGCTACTTGTATGACTTTTTCCCATTTTATATTATAATAGTAGACACACATGCACACAAGATGCATATCTTGATCAAAGTGTCCTTGTCACTTCTCCACATTCTTGTCACCGCGTAGCTGGCACAGAAGCACAGAGTGCTTCAAGAGCAAGTCGGCGGCAGCGACTGTGGGTTAATTCTGTTTCCCTCTGTGTGTCCATTAGTTATAAAGCGAGCAGATAGGGATGGTGCAGGCTGACAACAAATCCGAGTGACAGGGCTCTCCTGTGGTGGTTGGCACTGTGTCACCTCATTCCTTGAGCGTGCGGTTTGGATCCTTAATGCAGTTGGCAGGGCAGAGCCAATTTGGACGTGGGTGAGATTAAACAAATACTGGGGATTAACCACAAAATGAGCAGATAACGGCAAGTTCTCTTGGATTGCCTCCATAGCTTGTAATAAATGATCAGAAAGGAAACTTGGAGTCTTGCGCACCTTGGCAGAAAAAGTAGACTGAAGCAATTTTTCTCTAAACCCATATCCTTCTTTTTGTTTTCATTGATTAAATACAGCTTCTGATGAAAGGTGCTCCCAGCCCAGAGACCTCGGGAGTGAATGGTTTTATTTGCCTGCAGAATCACCAAAGCCCTGGCCATAGCGGTGCAGTCTTACCCCTCCATAAGCAGGGACTAAAAAAAAAAAAGAACTCTTTTGGGAGCTCTAGGAATAATTAAGCCGTAATATCCTCTCTTCAATTTGCAGAGATTTCCAAGGTGAAGCCCACTTCTGCTTCCACTACTTTTGGAGATGGGTCCGTGTGTCAATTAGGTAAAATTTCAAGTCCATCAAAGTGTTTTGTTGAGGAAATCAAACCTGTTCTTATAGAAATTACTTTTGACTGCTGGCAATGGGGGGCTAGCAGCCCAGGGACCGGGGACCTGGAAATGAAAGGTTATCTGTTTTGTTACCAGTTTTCTAAAACATTCAGTCTACTCCAGCTGCTTCCTCCTGGGTTATATTGTGGGTACTTGCTTTACCATGGAAGAGACTCGTCTGAAGAGAGAGGAAAAACGGAGCAACTTGAGTAGAAAGAGTTAAGACTCGTGTAGACATAGATATTGAATTACGTTATGTTCGCATTTGAAATGTTTATATCATAATGGAACTCTTCGCTTTTGTGTTTGTCATGGAAACTCAAAGTTAACGTTAATTATACACTATTAAAAAGCCTAATCCTTATCAAATGGAAATCACCTCTTTTTCCTAGATGAGTAGCTATCTGACAGGTCTCCGTGATCTGTCTGTTATAGAAAGGCTATCACACAAAATGTGCAACAAATTGCTTTTTTTCATGGATGCTTGGTCTGCTTTTCTCCTTCTGAATTAACCCCTTTTCCCCAAATGGCAGTAGTTATCGTAAATGTCTCTCTCTCCTTGCTTTTTACTTTCACATACGCGTTTTTCTGTATTCTTTCACAGGCTGTTCAAATTCTGTGACAATTAAATGATAAAATTAATTAAATGTAAATTACTTTTTGAAAAAGAAAAGAGAAAAAGGTTTTGTGAAAGGCTACAGACTGCGTATAATTTACCTCTACAATTGAAACGGCTGCTTTGCTTCACTGTGGTTCCCTGGGGTAAATAACAATTTAAATATGTTTTGAAAAATTCATAGAACTGTAGTAAGACAGCTTTCTACCCGATTTCTTGTGACTTTTCCGAGTTCTGTACATATGTTCGCATGCATAATTATCTGATGCTGGCTTTTGCAGCAAATGCCTCAAAAATGTAGGGCTTTTTTGTTGCACCTGAAGAACTTGAAGGCCCAGGCTGGTTGCTGGGCCGATTTACATGTGCTTCTTGCTGCAGAAATCTTCTCTTCAAGATGAATGGGATTGCTCTACAGTCATTAAGGTCTGGACTGAACAAGAATGTTTTAATTAAAACTTACCATTTTTAGACATAAACCTCCCTGTTCCCATACCTGCTTGTTTTTAGTGTAAGCCAGACGTTCCCATTTAGATTCAATCAATTAGGATAGCATTTACCATCCAATTTAAAGCAAAGCAACTGTAGCTTTCCGTGATAGTTTTTAAGTATTTCAACCGAATTGCGCTTTATCAGAGTTGAATGTTCTTTCTTCTTCCTGATAGTCTATAAGAAGGAAATTTCTAACAAGTGGTTTGTTGTGAGGGCCCTGGCCGAATCCCAGGACTGCTCATTTTTTCCCCAACCAGGGGAGGAACTGTTTTCCAGACAGTATTCCAACAAGGTGAGTGATGGAGAGGAAGGAGGAGTCGCAGGGTCTCGGTGCCGGCCGTTGGGGCACGCACAGGAGTATTTTCCCTAGGAGCAGCCTCCAGCATTGCAGAGCTCATGAAGTACGTATCTCTGTCATGAAACTGCTGCTGACTTTATCAGTTCTGTAATTATGAAGAGCAAAAAACGAGTACTTTTCTGGCCGTGACGCTGATTTCTCAGGAGAGCGGTGCGAATCCCTTTCCAAATATTCCTCGGTTTCCCTGTATGCGCAATGGGTATATTTTCATAGCGTCACAGGGCTGTCGAGAGGCTTAGTTGCTACCTCAGGCTGATGATAACTTTGTGGGAAAGTCGCACTGATACCAAAAGCTGCTCTTTGGCTATTATAATAAGAGGAGTAAAAAAAGGGAATCTGGCTCTGGCTTAGGAACAAGCATTCAAAACATGGCTGTTGTGATGTTTACATCTTCCTCACAAATCCGTGGGGCGAGATGGAAGTTATTGTTAGGAGCTGCGTGGCCATCAGAAGAGCTGTGGGTTCGGGAAATCTGGCAGGTTGAAGACAAGATCGAAAGAGCAGCCCTCAGCGATCTCTCATTCAGAACGACATCGGGCTGAGGAAATTTAGAGGAATATAGATTTTAGCTCTATTGATTTATGGAAAATCTAATCTTGTTAAACTCAATTCTACCTGTAGCTCTTGCACAATTAGAAGAGGAATAAATCATTCCAGATTTTTCAGGCATTTCTGTTTCTGTGGAGGCTGGAGATTCCCTGCCAATTGAACTTGCCCTCGGACGCTAGAAAGTGTCACCTGGCCGCATCCTATGGAGACAGACAGTGGGCTTGGAGGACGTGTGATCTTTGCAGAGTTGCACTTCTCGCTCCCTTCTAGCCTGCGCCTTATGGTTACAAGCTCAACCCGCAACTCTTAATTTATGTTAAATGTTACTCTATAGTTTCAGTGTCAGTAATGTTTATGTGTTATATGGCAGAAGGGCTTTGTAGGTTCACAGTAAATTTCTGGGGGAATAATCTAAATCCCAAACAGTGGCCTGAATTAGCTGGCCTGTGGGCTGAGGAATAGTTTCACACCTCCAGTATGTTATTGATGGATTTACTAGATCTATGCATTTATTTGGGGAGCGCATAAATATCCTTTACAGAGCCTTTCCTATCCCTCTTCCTCGCGTGTGGGAAGGTTTAATGTCTACTTGAGACCAGCCAGCACAGTCCCTTACTCACACCCTCCTTTGTGCAAGAAAATAACATTATTTTATCCTCTGCTTTAGTACTTTAGTACTAAAAATGATAGATTAAAAGATTGATTTTCAGCTGAGATTTTTAGATGAGAAGAGAAATTAATGAAGAAGAGGGGTGTCAGAATAATGTTTCAGCCTGCAGAGGAGGACGGTGTTGCACTCATGGCGACGCTGTTCTACAAGGCTAGACAGGTAGGAGAGGCAAAAAAGGGAATGGCAAGGACAAAAAGTCATGTCTTTAGGACAACTTTAAGTAATTTATCTGATTAAAAGTCACGAAAAATATTTAATTTCACTTGTAATTTTTTTCTGTAGTGTAATTAATCATTTATACGTATATATTTACACATGCACATGTATAAATATTTACAGACACATGCACATATATGTGTATCTATAGATACATACACCTGTGTATTATAAAATATAGTTAATTCTGCGCCAACCAACAAATAGCTTGTAACCTAAATCAGATAACATTTTAAGTAGACATGGGAAAGAAGTCTTGGCTTGTGTTAGTCTATTAACGTTCCTTTAGCCGGCTTGTTGAAATGTGGCTTGAAGCCCTTGGCAGGGATTGTAATCGCACGCGGTGACACCCTTTGGGTCGGTGTTGGTAAAGACAAAGCTGAGCGGTTGTGTCCTTCCTGGAAGGTAATTTTTCATTAACGTATTATGGATTTGGTGTTGAAAACCTTATTGGCAATGTAAATGCTGCCATTATTTTAATGACAGATTCAGCGTTGCTGTTGTTTGTGAGAAAAGTCGTATTGACCACACAAGATAACTGGAAAGGAGAATGGGTTCTTGGGAAGGAAATTATTCCAAAGGCTGGATTTTCTCTGTAAGCTTAGTATGTCTGTTCCTTAAGATTCTCAAATTTTCTTACGTTCACGACATGAGAAATTACTCACTGTTATTTTTATAGTAGTCACCTGTAAGCTATTGGAAACATCTGTTTCAACATAAATACTTTTCCTGTTCTCTCTCTACCGAGGTATTATTACTGGGTTTGTAACAATTTGCAGTTATAACCAGTCCCAAACAGGGAATTGATTTATGAAGATCAAACAACTAATTTAAAAACTACATGAAAAGCATTTACACTGTGAGCAAAGTGCAGGCCCTGTATCTTCTGCTCTGCTTAACGCTTGGATTTATATTATTAAGTATGTTCTACTACATTAGTTTAGGAAATAGATTACGATTTGAATTACATATTGTTAAGTGTTCCATTCTTAAGTGTCATCAGTCATTGCTAAATCATGACAAATGAAGTGTCTTGAGGTTTTTTCTAATTTTGTGTTCATTGTGTTGTGTGGCAAGGTTTGTCTTCTATTTATGACTTATTTACTACTGATTTTGCAGAGCAGATTGTTAAAACCTAACATTGACGGAGGCATTTAATTGTGGGTTTTGCTGGTTTGAGGTTTCGCTTTTAAGCTTTGTGGGGGTTCTGTGCTTTGGTTAAGTCAAAAAATATTTCCTTTTGTTTTGACGGGCTGCCTCTCTGATCACCTGTGACTTACTCCAAACCGGAGTTCTATTGCAGAGTGTGAAATTGGAAAATCTGTTCTGTGTGTGTTCTAATGGATGTGACGGTCATTAAGTATATGAGTCTTCTGACGTTGTAATCAGATGTGATTCAGTCTGTTAAATATCCATGAAGCAACATCTGCTTCACAGAGTGACCTTCTGCTAAAGAATACTTAGCATCTATTAGCAGATCATAGTGCAGATCTGCCTTATTTGAAATGCACCAAACTAGTCTACTGCTGTTTAGCGACTAGCTTGTAATAATTTATTGCAGTTAAATAAAGCTTAAAAAACTCCATTAAATAATTATAGGGATTATACGCATTTTGAAAACCTTTGTGTTCTACGGAAATTACCCATTTAATTTCAGGGTTGGTTTGTTAAAAAAAGCTGAAATCTAAAGGCACATTAGGGGATCTGTCAGATGCTATTTTCTGTAGGTGTTAATAAAACCAGATTAAAAAAAAAAATGAAACAAATTAAAACCAAAAGCAATTTTACCATCTGTTGTATATTAATTAGAACTTTGTGTATCAAGGGTAAACTTGCTCTTAGAGAATGTCACTGAATGTCTGCTAATAGAATAATATGCAAATATATTAGATGATAGGATTATATTGAATTTCTCGTTCTGCTTTGGTTGTAGCAAATGCTAAGATGGTGTATAACGAACTTTAATTTTCTTTCTTCTTAGAACAACCTCCAAATAACCAAGGCCAGTCGACCCTGCAGCCTTTGCCACCTTCTCACAAGCAACATTCAGCACAGCATCACCCATCCATCACCTCACTTAACAGAAACTCACTGACAAATAGGAGGAATCAGAGTCCGGCCCCGCCGGCTGCTTTGCCCGCCGAGCTGCAAACCACACCTGAGTCAGTCCAGCTGCAGGACAGCTGGGTCCTTGGCAGTAATGCGCCACTGGAAAGCAGGTAATTACTTAGGTACTACTACAGACCTTCGACAGAAAACATTTAACTTGATGAAAGATGACCAGCAGCTAATACCTCCCCTCATTCAGCAAAGAAAACTGAAAACTTTACGGTGCTACAAAAATCTGTCCTCTCTAAAATCCGCAGTGCTGCTCTTTTCCCTTACAATGCCTGTTGCAGAGTAATTGGACTCAGAGAGTATATTCATTTTTCCATACAAGCATGTTCCTTCCTGGGCATAATCTGTGACTTTTGACTGTTTGAAGAAATTTCTTGCCTTGCTTGCCAGATGTGTTATGTGCCAAATATATACATTTGCCACACAGATCAAATGTCAAGGAACTTGCAGTAATACTTTTTAACTCTTGCAGTAATACTTTTTAACTCCCTTTAAAGAAATACCCATGTGAGGCCAGGTGTTTATTAAACTTGTCTAGGATTTGCTGTGACGAAAGAACTGACTTAGTTCTAGTATAATGGCAAATTTGTCCTTGTCCTTTTTTGTCTTTTAGAATGGATAACTGGCTCTAGGAAAGAAGGGTGACACTAGCTTCTTTACATGCAAATGATGTATGATGCAGAGTGATCTATAAAGAAATTTTATAGGATTTACTGGCACAGAGCTGGATTTACCTACAGTGATTAATTAATACTCATGTTACACTCAATCAGCACTAATTTTTTATCAGCGAAAGCCATAATATTCCAATTTAGTCATCAAACTGAGCATTTATAACTGTATTGAAGCTGACAGCAATTCTTGAAAATGTTTATGAAATCCCTTCAGTTTATTCTTTGAATCCCTTTAAATTATGTTTTGTAGCAAAGTAAAGATAGTCCGGCTGGTTTTGACTGATTTAAGACACATGTGACCTTAAGATTCTCTATTAGGTAGTTTTGTTTGTTAGGTAGCTGCTTCAGGCATCTCTTCCGTCAGGCTGCTGGGAAGGGCTATTCCTTTCTTCGTTTTCTTGGACCCTCCCGTGTTGCTGACGAGACACAGACACCGGGGATCAGGATTCCACTGAAGGGATTTCATCTTCATACTCAGACAATTTAGTACATTAAGAAAGAGTTTCCTTTTAGAACGAATAAGTTTGTAGTGGGAATAAGATGTTTGAGGTTTTCCAGACTAATCTTCAGTAGATGGGTAAGGTCTTTGATGTTTGCTTCTATTGCCATCTATGTTTTTATTGTGTTTATAAAGAAAAAGACGTAGGACTTGAGGAACGAGAATACCACTTCCAACCTGGACTAAATATTTTTGGCCGAGCAGGGTCTTTTCATCTTTTAAATGTTCCTGATGAAAAGCTAAGGGTAGTTGAGTGTTCAAGTTTGGAACACTTTGTGAATGAGCTGAAATGTGAAAATTTCACACAAAAACTGACAGAGCCCTACTGTAGTTTCTCTAATAGTCTCACTTGGTTGGAACTCTGGAGGTGAAGGACCCATCTTATTTGTCATTGATTTTTCCCTTTTTGGTTACGGTTCCCTACTGAGTGTGATTCTTAAGCTCAGTTTCAACTATATTAACAACTTTGTGATAGGTCTCTTCCTTCATCCTTTTTTCAGCGTAAAAGAAAGTTTATTTCATCTTTGGCAATATTTTAGCTTACGCCCATAGTCAGCGCTTTTTTTTTCCCCTCTTTTTTTTTTTTTTTTTTTTTTTTATCTGACTGAGATGACGGCCATTTAGAGGTACAGAATGTGAATGTCAGCATATATACATAGCTATCTTTCTGTCTCTATAGGCTCATATTGGTGATGGGTGGCATAAAAATGACATACAACTTGCTCTCCTGGATAGCCGGATAGTGACTAGGCTGGTTTTGTGTATGTGCGGGTAGGTGAGGGATGTATTTGCAAAGCCTGAGGGAGGTTTTAGTCCCTGTCGTTTCGCGGTAGTAATGGAGGTGACTTTGAAATATGTATTTCTTAATACTGCCTTTGGTTGTATATTTAATAGAATATTCTGCAATTTGGCTCTGTGTAGAGTTAATGCTTTTGTGTAAAGCATTGCTGTTACTGGTTAAATGGATGAACTGAGGTGACAGGTCGATAACGTCCAACAGAAATTCCGATTTATGGTTTTTTAAATATAAAAAGACTCTGCTTAAAATTTTATGAGAGCCTAAAACTGTAACTTGGATTACGTGAGTGCTTCTTTCATCTGTGATGCCATCTTTAAATGACAATGAGGTTACTGAACAGTGGCAGAAATTGTCATCACTTTATTGGGACAAAGTAAAATCTACATGTAAAAAAAAAAAGTGAGACAGTAAGAAAATATTTCCTGCAGATTTCCTCTGATTTTTGCAGACTGCAGGACTTCGTCATTGGACATGTAATGACCTTTACTATTTGGCCCTTCCCCAACGTTCTGCGAGTTAGGTTCAGCTGTAGAAGCAAAAGATCTGCTGGAGAAGTCAGCGCCTTAGAACAACTTTAACTTTTGAAGAAATAAAAAAGCAGGATTATATTGAATAACTTTCCATTTTGTTCTTTGGATTACTGGTTGGACAGTCAAAATCATGCAAATGCATGACTACATGTCAGGTGTCTGAATATTATAAATGGTGATTAAGTATTTAAATATTAGTAGGTTTTTTTATCATCATTGGTTTTTGAGTTTTTATTCACCTACTAGTTTTAGTAATGAGTTCTTGAGTATCAGGATCATTAGTTACATTATCAAGGCTTTGTGTTCTAGTAAGATCTAAGTTACTGATATTTAAAAAATACTTAGTAAATCCCTTCTTCAAATGCTTTCTCTGTTAAATATTCGAATGTGCAGAATTTTTCTAAGGCACAATCAATTATGTATGTCAGAGATGTGCAGAGGAAAAGCATGTTAGAATTCATAAATTTGTTGATAAAAGTAAGCTGGTAGCATCTCTTAGTGCAGTTCCCAGATAGTATTTCTTTAATTTTAGGCATTGAATGTCTAAGATAAATTTGTCAGCAAGGGGAAATTTACATATTCCGGTCAAGGAATAAATCTCTGAGAGTATTATATAACTTTATTCAGAATTTGTGCTAACGTGTCAGTGAATCAAAGAGGAGCTTTGCTTTTTCTTGCTTGATTTGCTCTATAAAATATGTCATTTTTGGAAAGATGGTTGTAGTTTGTATGATGGACTGTGAATTTTTTTATAGAAACTAGCCAAGAAACTAAGATGTTTTTCATACTCTGTGCGGATACTGCTTAGTCTTCTCTTACGCCTAATTTACACTTAAAAATAGAGTGGGGAGGAACATTACTGTATTCAGTTACTCCTCTACTAATTTGACTGAGAAGAAAGGGGAAACTGGTTGAAAAAATACTTGATGGCTGGAAAAAACTGCGGCATTTTGAAGGATTTAATTAAAGCACTAGAATACCTCAGAAGTGGTACAGACAAAACAATTCCTAGAATGCGTTACTTCAAAACCATTCTGCAAGCTTGATCCAAACCTCCTTTTCGAATGCGAAGATTTCAGAAACTCCTAAAGTGTGATGAGCATACCCGTATGTCTTTGTTGGGGTGGACTGCCAATGAAGCTCGCGCCTTCAGCATTGATTAAGGTGTGGAAAGGGTGTTGATAGTTTCCAGGGAACTCTTAAATCAATTCATGTAGGGGCTGATTGATTGTCTGCAAAAAGCACAGTGTTGCTGGAGGTTAAAGTCTGCTCAAAGCAGCTATTTTACGCATTCCACCCACTAAAGCAGTGCCCGGTTTAATCACATTCAAAATTGTTCCGTTCTGTAAGTCTTCCAGGTTTTCACACATGGATGTGATTAGACGTGTTACATATATCGAGAAGGCATGGTACAAAATAAAGGCAGAAACTAAGGGTGGAGTTCAAGTCCTGCTCTTCTGAAGACCTCGTGTCTCCGTGTGGGCATCTGGAGGAGACAGGACTCCACTCCATGTAGATTGCTGAGAGCGTGAATGCATTTTTAAAGATTGCCATGCCATAATTACAGTATATACACACATATACACACGTTAGACATGTTCATTAGTCAGACAAGCAGTATTGTTTTCAAAGGCTGACGTTGAACAGAAAAGTTCTTTTTTGGTTTTTTTAGACATTCTGCTGCAGTCGGGTGCTCACCAAGCAGCTGGGTTTGAACCCTAGCTCACTGCGCCCATATGCTTATAAGCTTCCCTTGGTGTGAATAGTGTCTTACTTTAGGTTTTTGCTTGATCTCTCTGGCAACCTTCCTGCCTAAAAATCCCTTGCTGTCACCATGAATACTTGGAATTTGACCACACTGTGTATTTCGACCCCTGTCCCTTAGGCAAGCACTGATAGTCCAGAATTCAGCAGTATTTGCACAGTATTCCATGAGTTATCATCCCCCTCTTCAAAAATACGCAGTCATTGAAGCAAGCGTAAGCATGGAGCCACATTTTTTTTCCAAAATTCATCTTTTCCTGTTTTAGATAGGAAAAAAGAAATATACAGTTCTAAACAAAATAATAGCGCCCAGCTTTGGTTCTCCCCTTTCGTTTTCTCACCATTCCTTGAGAGAGCCAGAGTCTGCGGTCCTTCCTTTCCTCCCCCCCAACCCCGCTGCTCTGCAGTCATTTGCGGAACACGAGATCCCCGCTCGCGCTGGTGCCCAGCCCTCTGTGTATTTTCTGGCTGACTGGCTGTGCCAGAGAGCCAGCAAGAGGCTGTCTTTTAATAGTCTCGGTTCACTTTTTATTATTTCATCTCTGCTCCAGCCTCATCAAGTAAACAACATCCCCCACTATGCGCTGCTCGGTCCTTACGCCTGTCTTGCCCCGGGCAGCAGCCGGGAATTTTATTCGAGGACTTGCACATAAATGAAGGATCACCAAGGGGTGGTGACCACCTAATGGTAGCCTTGTAAAACCCTGTCTTCAAGTTACAACCCAGCGTGTAGTTCAGAGGACAGCAGGAAAAGCAGATCAATCCCGCATTCGAAATGCAGTTTTGCACATCTGTGGAAAAAAGAAAGTTATGCAACAGAAGTAGTATATTCTTTTTGTGGGATCATCCCATCCTTTAATTTGAAATTGCCACTCTAATTGCATCTTTTTGTATCTTTGTGTGTAGAGAATTAGGAAATCAAGCAGTCCTTGCAAATGGTCATGACAACCTTATAGAGATGGATGTGTTTTCTCCAACATATCACGATAGCAGTTATGGGTACGTGACTCTAAGTGTTTGCATGATGCTAACTGTTGACACAGAAGACAAAATGTAATTTTTAAAAAAACTTTGGTTACAATAGTCAAAAACATCTGGGACAGACTTCCTCATCCTTATATCTGATTTTTTTAAAATTATACTTTAAATCATCTGTCAAAATGACTCGTGGTAAATACAAAATGGTAAACTTTGACTGCCAAATCTTGTTTGCTTTCACTTAAGAAAATAAGAGTGCAGTTGAGGTTGTATGAATTCTCTATGGCCTGATTCTGCAAGGTGTTGCAAACTATTTGCATGCTTACACAGTTGCCAGACCTGATCCTTAGTTTGTAATACATTTACTACTTAGCAAATGTTTGTTTTCGAAATATTATGACATATTAATGTAGCATCAGGAATGGCCGATCAAAGAAGTTAAGAATTATATCTAATCTGTAGGATTTTTTACCAGCTAGTTTGAAATCGGAACTGATCGTCAATACATAACTGGAAATAAAGAATTCCATATCAATGGATTTCAGTATTTCTGTTATGGAACTGTTCTATATCTACTTAGCTTTGTCATTAACATCTGTCCTATATTTGAACTATGTTTTGGCATTCTTATGCCAAATCAGTATACTTGGTTTCTGATCCACACCAAAACAAAAACCAACCCTGACAATGCTAAATTTCAGTAAATAATTGGTAATCATAAATTTACCTTTTCTTTTTTTTGGTTTTTTTTTTTTTTGTTGTTTTTACTATGGTAAAATCAGAGCTTTATGTTCAAATTCTGTTTTGCTAATTGTCAGTCTTAACACTATAAAAGAGCTAAGGTGCTGTTTGATTAAATGAGGAGATCTGCATCTGCCTAATTCCTCTGTAAAATATATTGACACTGTACATTGATGTGCTTCGTATTCCAAAAACTCTTACACTTTCACTTAGTCACAAATTAAAATCAACAGCAGGAAGAGAATGGTATGTTAAATTCAATTAGTTAATCATTATCGGCAAACTCAGATACTGCAGATATTTACCAGAAGACCCTAATATATTTTCTTTAAAGATGAAATGTAAGCATATGGTATTAAAAAAGAACAAACCCAAATATTATTATTCCCCATAGACCAATTACCATACAATACTGATTCAGATGCATAATTGCTGAAGTAGAGTTAATAGAGCCATGGCTGGTTTATGCTTTATATGTTTGCCATGGGACCATCAAATGCAAGTATTTTGGCAAACGGACTACGTTATATGAAATTCCTGTTAGTTGATACTAATTCAGGTAACAATACAATGAAATTTATCTTGTTTGTAATCCCTTCATTTTTAAAATTATGCTAGCAGGGATCATCTCCTGATGTGAAAGTTGTCCAGAGATAATAACCCATCAGTTCCAAAGCATAATAGATTGGAGACCACAACATGCAATCAGCATGAAGATTCAGTTTATCAACCTCACCAACATACTGTGTCACAGCTAGAACCATTATATATTTGTTTCTTTGTTTTCATGTCATGCGTGTGTTGCATTATGATCTACTGTTTCTTAGTTTGTATGGCTTACGGAGAGAATATTAATCTAATGAATTTGACAATTTTAGTGTTAAAAATGGTAATAGAAAGGGACATTTTGCATAGAACTTCTAATGATTCATGCGCCTAGACTTAAAGAATAATTGTTTATAGCTTCGAGAGATTTGTGCACAGTGCATTAATTATCGTAAGGCAGCTGGAAATCTCAAAGTATTTTAATGGTATGTATTGTTGGCTTCACTTGGTACCGCTATTCTTTTCTCTAATATGTAAACATAAGTTGGTATACCTATCGGCAGATCAGCTTAGTTTGAAGTAAAAAGTCTGATTTCCTTTTACCTAACCTGACAGTCCTCTCCCTAAGTTATCTAGATGTCAAAATCTGAAAAAAAAACCCATAAGATTCACCATCAGCAAATGACTGTATTCATATTTCTCATAGATAAAGCTTCCTAGCGTTTTCTTTTACTGTAGAATCTCCTCATTTTCTGAAAATGTCATATTTTTGCAGGGTTGGGCTTTGAAAACTTCCTGTTGTATTTAAGTAAGAATTCTTCCCAAGGAGGTTGGCTGGAGATTTTTGTCATCCGTTGGGGAAAAAAGTTCAGGAGAGCTGAGTTTAAAAGAGGTCAGGTTGTTGTAAGGGCAGGGTGAATTAAATTCCAGAGTGGAAGAAGCCAAGAGTGCAGAGTGGAGAGGAGGAAACTGGAAGTGGCTGGGCACAAAAGGGGTAGGAGTGGGTGTGCAAATGGGTAGATGGAGTAGTCCAGAAGGAGAAACTAAGAGTGGCTGGTTAGGCAAGGTAGGTATAAAATGCTAGAGGAGCAGGGAGACTGAATATCTAGGATGAAAACCAAGATTATTCCTTGTCCTTTACCGTCCTTTACTATTTGTGAAATCCCTTTGGATAGCACGCACCTCACCACCTATAGGACTGACTCAAGACAATGAGAAGCCTTGGCTGCTGGCATATGCTCCAGTAGTGACAGAAGCCAGAAATAATCAAACCTAAAGGTTTTGTATTTGCCATGGCCTGTGCTGATAAGAAGCCTTTCAATGCAATCTCTGAAGTTCTTCTAACTTGCTTAAAAAAAAAACACAAACAGAAAAACACTTTAGTAAAAAAAAAAAGACATCAGCACACAAAATTTACAAAGTTAAAAGCTAACCTCTTTCTGTGGCTGCTTGTCTACAGTTGAGCCTGCCATCCAATACATGCAGCTCGAGTTGAACCAGAAAAGAATTTTAAAAGATTCTGGACATTCTGTTTGTTGCATTCAGACAGGTGAGAAAACAATACCAAACATCATGGCAAAGCAAAGACCTGGACGACTGTATAGTGCCAGCATCCAGCGTCTCTGATCAGGTTGGTTGCACAAAGAGAAGTGCAGCTCCAAAAGGGCATCTGTGGAAATGAGTGCCATTAAAGATAAAGCACCACCCTCTTCTGGGCACAAGGTGTAACCTTCTGCCTTGGGGAATCCCTGGATGGTGGTCACTCGCGTCTACACATCTTGGCATGTTGCATATGAGAGCATGTGGAAGTGTAGTATACAAGTCTCCACCAAGGAACAACAAGGACTGGAGAACCGGAATGATGGTTGCATCACATGAACGTGCGCAGTTGCCAAGTTGGTGGTAGTGGCTGTAACTCCGAGGTTATGACAGTGCTGTCACTGGCTGTTTGAGTGACTGCTGGTAGCGTGGTAGTGGCAGCCCAGGGTTCATCACGGGTTATCACAGATTCAGAATCGCAAGAGAACCACGGCTGTGGACGTCAATAAGTGAGTCGAGGTTCACAGATCCATTATGATGGAAACTTCAGCCTGCTTGCAGCTAGAGGCAGAATCAGATCCTATCAGGCACTGACAGAATAATGCTTCACTTCTTCAACTTCCCTCTGGTTTTATCTCCTTTTAAAATGTCCAGTAGCCCAGTCAGGTCTTTCAGCTGCAGATGAAATTTCAACCTGAGTTCCAACTTCTGAATTAATCTTTGGGTAAATAATGCAGCTCTGAGTCTCTCTTAAACCACATTTACTTTTTGGAATTGTCTCCATGTGCCTTTTGAGACATTTAGAGCAATTGTTCTCTTTCAGCTTTATGAAGACAGCAAGGGTATTTATTAAAAGAGATTGGAGGAGTATTTGTGCCCTCCCTTTCTTCTTTAATTTTCTCCCTGGAAAGCTTAACTTATTCAATATTCAGGACAGGAACTGGCCAAGATTAGAATACCTCATCTCAGAGACAACTTTTCTCTCTTGCTGTCTGGTAGGGACACGATTCCAGACGAGCAGAGAACAAGATAAGGGATTGTAATATAAATTTTTACTGCTCAAATGAGTGTTTCCAGTTGTCATGGCGCTTTCCTCTACTCTCTCTTCCTTTGGAGAGAGGACACCTGGAATAGCATGAGCACCGTCAGTATCAGAAGGTGCACTACGGGGCTGTCACGTTCACGCCAACTTATGCCTCCTTCAGAAGTGAATATCACCAACAACATCCAGAGCCAAGTCACTTATGTAGCCTAGATGGAAGTCTGTGTAAGTACTCGTCCTCTGAGAGGCCCAGAAGAAGCCTGTAAGGAGAACAGAGCCCCATGATATTTTTTCAGCAGTACATTAAGTCTACTTTCACTGTCCTCGGGAAGGCAGGTAACGGGACAATCCTGCAGTGAAGAGCACGAGGAACTGAAATCGTGGCAGGCTGCTTTGCTTGCCCACCCAGACCACGAGTCGTTCTTTGCGTGTGGCTCCTGCTCGCTTCTGCAGCGCGTGGCTTAGCGTTGGTCGCTTCCCTTCCTCGTCTTCAGAGTGCAGCAGAGCAGAGAGGAGCACGGAAGAGCAGGCCTGGCAGAGCCAGCTGATTATACTGGTTCTTTTGATCCTAGACATGCGTATACATATCACAGAAGTGAACTCCTCCGGGGGAGAGAGCTAGCAGCCCGAATGTGAATTTGGAGGAACAAATAATGGGATGTTTACAGGTGCCCTCTGCGTGCTGTAGCACTGTGTTCTTTCTTACAGCGCCAAGGAGGTAGGTGCGTTGCAGAGGAAGAGAAGTAGTTTGGGGCTTTTGTCGGTATCCAGTCCTTCAAGTCACCCCGTCCCGGTGGCTTTCACAGCAGATGGGGAGATTGTTGTGTCTGAATTGGCGTTTGAAGCTCCAGCTGCAGGTTGCCGTGCCTGACTTCTCCAGCCTTTCTCCAGCAGCAGCCAGCAGTGGACCATAACCTGCCAGGGGCCAGATGTGAAAGAACACACAAGCAGCGAGGAAGGCACCTGCAGCCCTAGTAGTATTTTTTTCTCTTTTTCTTGGCTTTCAGTCTTCAGTCTGTAAAGAAAGCAGGGTCCTCGGTGTAAACCCACCCAAATTCAAGCCAGTCTTACCACATGTAAAGTGTTTTTCTGAAACATTTGAATAAGCTGTTAGAAGAGGCTTATCTCCAGTTCCCACAGATGTTTCCTCTGGTTTTGCATACGGATAATAGCTCTCCTCTCTTCCTTTCTTTCCCCCAAACTTTGATCATCATTTGATCTGATGTGATCTTGGAGCTTTTTCCGGGATTATGATAGTATTAATATTGGCTCTGAGGAAGCGGAAATTCACTTTTATCTCTTCCTGAGCAAGTTTTTGTTTGCGATTCTGCACAGAAAATAAACTGAGACAAATTCGCAGCATAATGTAGTTTCTGTGCTGGCTTGGATTTATGTTACATGCAGCCATATGGCTCTGTGGAAGTCAGTCATAAGCCTGTGCTGAGGGCAAACACCACCAGCTACAAGGTTTCATCTCAGAAGGATGTTAACAGAAGATGAAGACAGGCATAAAGTGCTCACGGAGAAACAAAAATCCAATTCCTTCTGGAGCCTACTGGGAAAGCTGATCTCATGCATCAGTGAACCAGAGTTCATGAGAGACCTACCCAGTAATTTCTGTTATCTTTTACGTCTTCCCTATAATGTCAGTCGGCAGAGATTAATCTTCTCTTTCCATCTGCTTCCTCAACCCAGTGCAAGGAATCAGATTTATTGATGTGATCTATCCATTAGTGAACCAGGCGGAGCTCTCTAACGTCAAGTGCCAGGTGAGGGTCACGGTCTCACTCAGAGCGCCCAGTTCAATCCAGCACGAATCGGGTCTCTGAGCAGAAAGCGAGCACACCAGTCGGTAGATGCAGTGCGATGATTGATGGCCATCTCGGACCACTGTTTTTACCACAGTTAATGGTTTTCTTCTGATTCTGACAGTTAATGTATCTGGTAGGGGTTTTGTAAACAAACAGAAAGCATGATAGCCCGTTCCCAGGAGGGAAAAATTCAGCTGGTTTGCATTAAGGAAAGTCAGGGAGGGAGAAATATAAAAACATAAATGAGAGAAGTTGAAGCAAAGTAAAATAGCTGCAGCTGGATGTATCCATCCTCTCCTGAAGTGACTTCCTTAAGATCAATTGATTTCTTTGCATGGAAGCGGCAAATAAAATGCTAGGTCTTCACAGAGGGATAGGCACACACTCTGTCAGTAATGACAGATTTGAGGTAGAGAATGAGAGCTCTCAAACCTCCAAAGTCTTTTCTGTCTGACTTTCCTCTGCCCCTTTGGGCCATCAGAGAAAGAAGAAAAAGCCGCAGCTACCCTTATGTCTGTCTTGCTTCCATTGGCCTCATGGTCCTGCCAAACTGGTGTAGAAGGTGCCATTACACTTTTGGAAAGCCAAATTGCTGATTGCTGCTGTCTCCTGATAGGTGCATTTTGGGGCAAAATCTGGTATTTTGTTTTTAGTTCAGGTGAGCAATTGTCACAGCTGTATTCATTACAAAACAGAATAGTTACAGTTTTTATCCCCAGAAATTCAATAATGCCATTATATTAAACATCCAAACCAAGTCATGAGGAGTACTATCGAATTCTGAGCAGAGAAGTCATGTCTCCTAGAGTATTGGTCCTGGAAGTAAATATGTCACCAAAACATGAATTCACTAAAATTTACATTACTCTCAACCTGCAAAGTGGATTTGGTTTTTCCACCTCTTGAGTCTGAGGAGAATATGATTGATGTGTTCCTGTTTCTAGGCGTCTAAGGTGTAGGTACCACGTCATGCCTTGGAGGAATCCAGTGTAACGGATTGAGGACCTTAGCAGAATGGATAAGAACATTTACCTGGGCTTGCTTACAAATTTCTTCATTCGTATAATAAAGTCCACAGATGCAACGTTCCTTAGAGGCAAACAGATAATTTTTGATAGAATTAGATACTGGCAAATTTGAGTTGGTTTTGGGGGGAAGATTAACAGACGTTCCACACTGTAAACATTGCTGTGCTCATTTCTTAAAGTCCTTAAGCTGTGATTACAGAAGGCAGGATGGTGTGGCCTTGGCTGGAAGAGTCAAGGAAAGTACAATCATCTCCTGAGCCAACCGTGGTCCCTTGTACCTTAATTACTAATATATCCAGGGTTTTTCACAAATTGCAAGGAGAACAAATGAGTCAAATATAACAGATTAGTGGACTTGCTACTTACGTGAAAGAAATTTTTAGAGACTCATGGATATACTTATATTCCCATCCCTGGAGGGGTTCAAGGCCAGGCTGGACGGGGCTTGGAGCAACCTGGGCTGGTGGGAGGTGTCCCTGCCCAGGGCACGGGGGTTGGAACTAGGTGATCTTTAAGGTCCCTTCTAGCCAGAACCATTCTATGATTCTATGATTTGGGGGCCTTTTGGTGCCTAAGGGTAAAAGCAACAAATGCAAAAAATGTTAGGGATAGTGTTCCTTTCCTCTTCCACCTCTCCTCAAGTCACTTTCTATTCTGTCATCTTCCAAATGTCAGTTTTGTTCTGTTCTGCACCAAAACAACAGGTATCTGAAAATAGCATTCCTCAACTCCACGGTTCCCTTTGCCTGGCCCATAAAGAGCCTAAATTTTGCTTTTTTGCTTTAGGCAATTACTTTTTAATGCTTTTGTGTGTTTTACCCTAAAAATAAAGTGAATTAAGTAGTAATATTATAAAAGTTTTGTCTTTATGTACTGCGGGGCAAACAGTACATACTCATTATACAGGAACAAGGGAACAATCAGTTGAATTTAAATTGAAATTGATAGAAGAAAATGCATTTTGACACAATGCGTGTTTAGCCTACAGAACAAAATGCCACAAGACATCAGTGAGAGCGTGAGTTTTGGACTGTTTGGAGAAAGAGTGAGCTGTTAGTGAAGAAGTGATCTGGAAGGGGTTCATCCCCTCCCTTTGTACCGGCCACTTTCAGGCAGGGAATTGTTCCTGGAGATCTGCCCTACCGCGGTAATTCCTGTTTCTCCTTATTTGGCTGCAGCGACACACAGATTTTGCACATGTAAGTCTTCTCTATCAAATAAGATTATCCGCCTTCTCCACAGTTTTTGGAATGAACTAACTTGTTCAACCCCCATTGAACCCCCATTTTTTTTTTTTATTATTTTTGAATACAAAAATACACAAGATTCAAAGACTTGGGACGGAGTGAGGAATATAGGGTTTTTTTAAGCACGTACATTCTAAATACAGTTTTATTCTGGATCAATGGTATTGTAGCTCTTAAGGTGAGGAGTGTCGTTGTTGTTGTATATGCATAAGGCCTGGCGATGTTGACCTTTATTCTGTGACAGCAGCCATCATCTAAATAGTAACGTTGTACAAAATAACAGTAGCTGCCTTCAAATCTCACTGGTGATAAAATATGATGTATATTCTGATGTACGTAAGAGAAATTCAACAGAATTTTACTGGGCCTTATTCAACAGAATTTTACTGGGCCTTATGGACAATTCCTTATTCGGTAGAAATTTTTTTTAAAGTCCTTTGTGACTTTTAATACATTGTGACGTATTTTCCATGGGATTCAGCGCTCTGTTGTTGTGGTTGCGCTGTATGAAAAACTTTAGAACAGACCTGAAATGCTGCCAAGAAAGATGTTGGAAATTATCAGAGAGGCTCTTTCACATGTTTTCCAAGCATATGCAAAGCATTCTGTATATGATGCCCCAAACCAGAGAAATCCCAGCTGCAGGTTGCAAGGAATTTTTCGCAATGCAAAGCGGTTTCAGCAGAAGGTAAAAAAAAGTCATGTATCCTGTGTAAAAATTATATTAGGAATGTTAAAATTCTGCAATAATTCTACAGAAATGGAGGCCAATCTATTTAAAAGTGATGTGGAGTACTCCTTTTTGCTTGGTGAAGGTTTATTTGAATAATATCTGCACTTCTGGCAGTCTGGAGTTCCAGATGTGTGTGTGTACTATTGCATTCGCTGATGCAGAGTATCCATCATCTTCTAAACTGGGGTCAAAAGTTTTCATCACAGACGCTTTTGTAAAGAAAGTTCGTCTAAATCACATTTCTCTTCCCGGGCACCTGGCTATCTTATATCAGAACTATTTGGGTTTACGGTCTGAGCCTTACTGCCCTGGAACGTTTGATAATCCATCTCCATTTTTCTAAAGACACAGTTTTCAGTTAACTTAATCTTTCTGCCCAACTCGGGGGGGGGGGGGGGGGGGGGATCCCTTTTTTTTTCCCCCCTCCTGCTTTCCTATTTACTGAATTTAGTAGAGGGTGCTTCAATTTTATTGCAGCATAGAGAGGATCTTATTTGGTGTGAATCCTCCCCGCAACTTGGGGAGGAAGAAAATCGCCTGCGTGTCGTCAGGTGCACACCAGCATTGGTGCTCAGAGGGTACCGAGGGCGATTAAAAGCCTGATTATTTTACTTTTATTCATGGGCTTCCGTTTTCCGCACTGACGTCTTTGAGGGTTTTGATGCTGTGTTTCGGTCTTATCTTTTAAAGGTGGAAGCTTAAGCAAAACGCTTACCGCTTGTGAAATACGAGGACTTCCCAGCTGTCTTTGCATCCAAGGATTAGTTTATGACAGAACTTTGTATTTTACAACCAGTCTGTAGTTCAGGTTTGTTAGGCACTGAATTCTTCCCCCCTAAAATGTTAAGATTAGCTGCACTTTTTAATAGAGCCTTACATTGAATACACAGACAGAAATATATATTGAATAAACGTAAAAATAGAAGATCGTTTGCTTTAAAAAGTGAATTGAATTATTTAATAAAAACAGAATTAGCTTGTCTTGTAAAATATTAGCATGATTTGCTGGATTTTTATACTCTAAAGCTTAATAAAATATTTAAAGTGCTGCTTACATGAAGATCTAGCAAGTTAGATGATCAGCTTTGAATGACAGATACACCATTGCAGACGCTACAAGCTCCCCGTGAGATGAAACGTGGTGTAATTGCCGGTAAGTCAGTGCCTGGTCAAGTCGTGCAAACAGTTTAGGCTTTAGAAATTAGCTGTTCGAGTTCCGTGGTTTGAAGAGACAAGGTAGAGGGACAGATAGGTAATTAAAATCATTTGTGGATAGATTATATTTCAAGAGCGTAAGAATTCCGGCGTTATCTGGAGGTGGCCGGGATTTGTTGTCAGATAGGGTATCCTCCTGAGCATCTCTCGGGAGCGGTGTTTGGCACGGCTCAGGGGGGCAGACAAGATGGGCAAGGCTGATAGCGTTACACTTTAAATACCTCTCACTCCCAGTTAACGTGGCAGGAGAGGCTCTGACACCTTTGTTAGTAACTCCGCTCATTAGGAATAGAGAGATCCAAATTTTCTTAACCCGGAGGAAGATGCCAGGCTGGGTTTCCTGATATTATTTTCTTCTCCAGCCAGCCGATGCGGCCGCTCTGGCATCGAATTCATGGGCTAGGAAGCAAAGGAGGAATAGCTTCAGGTGCGGAGCCGTGCTGCCTGGGATCGCACACCGCTGGATTCACATCCAAAAATTACCATTTTCTTTCATTGCCTTCGTGCCTGAGGTGGACTGTCAGAGCTGTGACAGCTCCCACCGCCACAGATCTGCAGCCATCTCCCGAGTTTATCTATGGGATTAACTCCTCAAAGGCTTTGAGAGTGTGGATTACAGTCTCTAGTCGGCTGTGCTGTACCAAAGCCAGCGTCTCAGCTCTTACTTTCTCGGAGGAAAAAAAAAAAAAAAAAAAGAAAAGAAAAGATCAGAGACTGACTGTTTTGTTGCATTGTTTTGTTAAAGCTTAGAGTATGTGGAGTTCCATTCAAGTGCTCGTATAATGCCAGTTTCCAGTTTTAGTCTGTTGAGCCTAACAGCGAGAGCAGGAGGATGGGAAAATTGCAGGTTGGTCAGGCAGCTTCTTATTTTTAACACAGAAGCTGCTGTTTAGGAGGCGTATTATTATCTCTACCGTATGGCTTTCCTTCGGTCCCCCAAAACAGTACTCGTTGCACATGGAGAGGGAAAGAGCCGCCTTTGTGTTTGGCATTTTCTTTGAGATCTGCGTAGATACTGTTTGTGAAATATACCTGGGCACAGCAGTTACCGGCTGTAGCCAGAAATGAAAGAGCAGTAAAGGTCAAGTGGATAAGGCACTTTATCAGGACTTAATGAATCTGCATGCTTCTGTGAGTCTGTAAAATCAAAGTGATGGTGTTGTAAGGTG
The DNA here is from genome assembly GCA_009819605.1 of Sterna hirundo. Lineage (NCBI taxonomy): Eukaryota > Metazoa > Chordata > Aves > Charadriiformes > Laridae > Sterna > Sterna hirundo. Next base: position 5,314,729 of record CM020441.1, read on the forward strand.
TAAAACATTTTTTACATAGGGCTAGTTATTATTATTGTGGTGTTTGCTACATAGAAAATGTCACAACTTTTAATGAAGTACCTTCTTAGAGAGGATTTAAACCACAGGGGCTTTGGCTTTTGAAATCGTTGGTAATCCTCTGAGCTCAGAAGCCGGGAAAAATTGAGATGTGCTGTTGTGCATTGGTAGATCTAGTGCATATCCTTTTGTTGTTCCTGACGGCAAGTTTAATATTGTTCCAAATGAAGTAACCTGTGTAGCATATTTCATGGGATCATGTTTGTAATGCAAATATTTTCAGGGAGAGGGCTTATGCCAAGATGTTATAGTACATCTGTTAACCTCCCGTAGCAAAAATCACCTGCAAATAACAAACCTTGTTTATCAACTGCTGGTATTTTTCTCAGGCTGCAGTGGGGCAAATTAATTTCGAGTGTCTCTGCAGCGCATTTCTGCTGAAGCCGCTATAGCTGTATAGCCTGGGCCATTCCTGTGCAAGGCTCCAAGTGTGGAAGTCCCATCAGCTGAAAAGCAGAGGCCACAGGGCCACCTGGTGTAACCAGAGGGCTTTCCTCCCCACGTGTGGCTCGTTTGGTGGTAGATCCTCTGGCCTGTAGCGTAGTGGTGGCAAGCGGTAGGCAAACCCAGCGTAGGCATGCCCTTGGCTTCAGGAGGACCTGGGTATCAGCAATTCATGAGTGTCTCTTACCTATTAAAAAATGCAAACACCTCTCTAGTCCTGTTTACCTGTTCCTGCGCTTGGTAAGTTCAAAATTCCCCCCCGTGTGTTTTCTTAGCATTTTTAGCTGTAGCACATTCATTTTGCAGAGCCTAATTAGGTAAGGCCAAGCCTTACGCTACGGAGTTGCCAACGTAAATTGGTGGAAAAACCCCTGATGCAAAGATCTTTCTTTGGCTGAGGCGTTGTTGTTCGTAGAGTTGTATATGTGCGTCAGGAGAAAAACTCCAGGTAGTATATGCCGTGCTTAGAGGCTCTTCCAAAATAATTATGCTTGCATGAACTAAAATTAAAGGATTCTACTTTAGGTAGACTCAGGGAATAATATTTCTTTCAGAAATTTTAATTGAACAGAATTAAGTTTGCTGGTAACTGACAGTGTGTCTTAACTTTGGCTTTGCTTTTCATTTCTGTTGCTGGCTGTTGTTCTTTTTGAGCGCTGACTAAATATATCTCTTTAGAGTACTTCCCGGGCTGTAACTAGCTGCCGTATCCATAATCAGATCTTGTTATGGTAAGATTATGTGCGAGGAGATATGAATTAGTGAACTGAGCATTTAGGATGCAAAAAAAAAAAAAAAAAAAAAAATATTATCTTTTAACTGACTAATTTTGGCAAAGTTGCCAAAAGTTTGCGTCTGAGAGATTGCTGGTTTCTTTGTACTTAACCCAGGAAAGCTGTGATAAGTAGTGTGGGCTCTGGTCAGATTGCTCATTATTGACTTTTTAATGGAGTTCCCTGCAGTCTGTAGCGAAAGCCAACCAAAATAAACAGCAGCAGACAGCCTGTCCCTACTTGTCAGATAAACTCTGAGAGACCTCCTCCCTACCATACCCTATTTTGGGTAGTTTTGTTTCCTGTCTGGATACCAGCGTATTACTAATGTTTGGGGGTGGGTTCAGTCTTTTCTTAAAGGGAAAAATGTCTTTTTTACGTGCGCGTGTTGCAACAAGTATTGCTTGTGTGACCCTTTGTAGATTGGATGTTGTTAGCTATTTGAAAAACAGGCAACATTAAACAAAAGCGGTATGATTGCCTGTGCTCCGGCTTTATTTACTTTTATACTTTACCATACACTCTTTCTTCCGCAGGCATTTCCTATTCAAAACAGGAACAGGGACCACACCGCTGTTCAGTACCGCAACGCCAGGGTACACAATGGCATCCGGCTCGGTTTATTCCCCTCCTACTCGGCCACTACCTAGGAACACTCTATCCAGAAGTGCTTTTAAATTCAAGAAGTCTTCGAAGTACTGTAGCTGGAAATGCACTGCACTCTGTGCTGTAGGAGTCTCAGTGCTGCTGGCAATACTGCTGTCCTACTTTATAGGTGAGTCCCTTTTTTTATAATTGTCACCACGAATAGGGACGTCTGATGGATTGTGTATGGACTTGTGACGTGCTAACCTTTAACTAGCAAAGTTTTTGCTGACAACAAAAACCACAACAATGGTTTAATGAAAAGTTCCAATTGTGTAGAGGAAATAGAAAATTTGAATATTTTGCAGGCGTTCTGCGGCATGATAGCGCGTGAATTAACTTCAAAGAAGTATTTGAACTGCAATTAAGCTATGTGGTGTCTAGTTCTCACAACAGTATGTGTGAAATAGAGGGTGTAAATTCCGTAATGAGAATATAACTTGCAGCGTATCCATGGAACTCTTTTCCTCTCATTTTGCATGAAATATCACTAATGCAGCATTTAGGAATGCTGACTGTCACTTATTTCATCATTACATACACGTACGTTTGTGTATAGAGCTAAAGCAAAAGTCTAATACAGACTTTTGATTGCAAGATAGGGAAAATAATAGTCCAAAAGGACAACAGGCGGAGAAGATGGCGAGTTCTTCCTCTCTTGTGGGTTGTTTGTTTTTAATTATTCTCTCTTTTCTCTATTTGTTTGTTAAATTCTACTTCCTGATTTTTATTTTTGAGGATTTCCTTCATCTCTTTAATAATTTAATTTCCTAAGTGTTTCCTATAAATATTCTATAATTTGAGTTTTAGGCAGTTAATGGGGGCAGTGCTTGTCTGTGAGAAAAATGTCGTTGATTTTAATAAGGGAACGGAACAGGCTCTTTTTATGCTTCTAACTTCTTCTGTGGTTTTGTCCAGATTACAGAATTTTTCACTTCTGAATCCATAAATGGCCTTCAAAGACTTTCTTTTAACAGATTTGCTAATTAGAAGTTTAAGTCACCACAGTTATGGGAATATAAATGTAGGGGTCTGGGTTTTGGTGTTGGTTGCACTCAGATTCAGAGTCCTAAGAAGTCAAGGAAAGAAAATAAAAAGAGGGGAGTCGATCTCTCCTTCCCTCCTGTAAAGCCTTTGAAGTAGTTCTTACTGGGCTGAAGCTCCCGCGAACAATGCAAGAAACTGGGTTGCTGAGTAGCTGGAGAAATTCCTCTGCCCCGGCGAAGCAGAGCCCCCCGAGCCCCCACACCAGCTGCCAGCCCCAGCCAGCAAAAGACAACGATGCAAATGTGGAGTTGGCCGCTGCTGGCCTGTCCCTTTCCGTCACTGGATTTGGGATTATTTTGTGGGAGCGTGGGCAGGAATACAGAGGTGTGATTTAGAGTTAAGTTTTGACACTGCATCTTTTTTAAAGTGGGATTGAAATAATCCCATTTATAAAACACATGGATTGCGCTCGGTCTCCATAATGTTGCCTCATAAGTCATCCAAAGCAAACATCTGCTACTAAATAAATACATGAATACGAAAGAAGGAATTCGGTGTGAAGTATCACTGTCAAGAGCTGGGAAAAACAGCCGTACAGATAGTAAAATATCGAAGACCTGATTCTGAGCTGAGCTCTACGCTTTGCTAGCCCCAAAGAGCCAGATTACTCATGAATCTGAGGGGCAGAAGAAGATAGCTGGGCCGGATTATTTCTCCCACAGGCACATTAAGAAATATAAGCATGTCTAATGCGCCGCTATTCCTGTATTCGGGAAAAAGAGCCGAGCTTTCCAATGAGTGAGAGCTTTCAGCTCCATACATCATTTATTCAGATACCCTGTAAAAAACCCAAATATAGCTGTACGACATTTCGTGGGCGCACGCCAGCTCACATCCTTGCTGAAATAAACAGTGCACAAGGGCCTTCCTCTGCCCATAGTCAATAGGGAGCTCTTTGCCTGCTGGTGATATTGCACATATTTCAGCTAACTCAGCAATCTAAATGTAAAATCCAGCACTCAGGGAGGCTCTCTAGAGAACTTCGGGTCCATAAAACCATGAATGGATTACACTCATTCATATATGTGGTTTTCCCATCTCTACAGATGTCATAACAAAATCTTCTCCATTTAATAGGCCATCCAAGTATAAATCGGTGGAAATCATTAATGTAAGATGGACGTGATACTTTGTCTTGTTACCCGTTTCATAGCAGAGGTGTGAAAGGGAAATGGCTGAGTAGGACGTTGGTCTTAACATAGAAAGATGGGAAGGACTGCAGTATTGTGTGACCTCTAGCATTCCGAGACATGCTTCTAACACAGTGGTCTGGCTTGGCTGCTGAGGTGGCGTATCACATTTGTAAAGCCGGTTTGAGACGTGTTTTGAACTTCACAGAGAGACATTGCCACAAGCGTGAAAATGCTAAAGCCCTTGCTGCAAAATATGCCAGTACACGTCAATGAGGAACATCACGTGGCTGGTGTCCACTGTGTGACTGCGGCAGCTGCAGACTGAAGAGCTAACAGGACCTCTCGCCCCGGGAATGGTGGTGTAACCAGGCCCTTCTCAGAAAGGCAGAGAGATGGACGTGTCATGCCCAGGCTTATTTTAGTTGCAGTGGATATGGGTGTATTGCGTTTGGGTGGCAAGGTTTTGGTAGCAGGGAAGCAACGGGGTGGCTTCTGTGAGAAGCTGCCAGAAGCTTCCCCTGTGTCCGATAAAGTCAATGCCAGCCAGCTCCAAGATGGACCTGCCGCTGGCCAAGGCCAAGCTCATCAGTGACGGTGGTAGCACCTCTGGGATAACGTAATTTAGAAGGGAAGAAAAAGTTGCTGTGCAAGAGCAACTGCAGCTGGAGAGAGGAATGAGAATATGTGAGAGGAACAACTTGGTAGACCCTGAGGTCAGTGAAGAAGGAGGAGGAGGAGGAGAAGGAGGTGGAGGTGCTCCAGGTGCCAGAGCAGAGATTCCCCTGCAGCCCGTGGTGAAGACCGTGGTGAGGCAGGTCGTCCCCCTGCAGCCTGTGGAGGTCCATGGTAGAGCAGAGATCCACCTGCAGCCCGTTGAGGTTAACGATGGAGCAGAGACCCAGTTGTAGCCTGGGAAGGACTCTGTGCCAGAGCAGGTGGGTGCCTGAAGGAGGCTGTGACCCCATGGGAAGCCTGCACTGGAGCAGACTCCTGGCAGGACTTGTGACCCAGTGGAAGGGACCCATGCTGGAGCATTTTGTGAAGAACATTGGAGAAGTTCGTGGAAGACTGTCTGCCGTGGGACGGACCCCATGCTGGAGCAGGGGAAGAGTGTGAGGAGCAAGGAGCAGCAGAGACAAGGTGTGATGAATTGACCACAGCCTCCATTCCCCGTCCCTCTGCGCTGCTTGCAGGGAGGAGGTAGAAAAATGAAGAGTGAAGTTGAGCCTGGGAAGAAGGGAGGGATGAGTGGAAGGTGTTTTTAAGATTTGAGTTTATTTCTTGTTACACTACTCTGATTTGATTGTCAATAAATTAAATTAATTTCCCCAAGTCAAGTCTGTTTTGCCTGTGACAGCAATGGGCAAGTGACCTCCCTGATGTTATCTCAGTCCACGAGCCTTTTGTTATGTTTTCTCTCCCCTGCCCAGCTGAGGAGGGGAGTGGGAGAGCGGCTTTGGTGGGCACCGGGCGTCCAGCCAAGGTCAACCCACCACAATGGGGTAGAGAAAGTGACTTCAGATCCCGCTGCCGCTGCTCAGGCAGCATAAGGCAGAAGAGACAGTTTGTTAGACTTCATGTCTGCCTTTGCAGAACTGCTCAGGCAACGACTGCTCCGACAATTAGCCCAGCCAGGGGAAGGAGCTGCATTGAGAGTCTGGTCTGTCTTGCACTTCTTCCGTCACTCTGACAGGAAAGACTTCTACATTTACAAAGTCTACAAGGAGGAGGTGAGAGCAGAGGATGTCAGCGTGGGGGGAGACCAGAGCAAGCGCTGCATTGTGAGGCCGCTTATTGCAGTCCTGGGGGTCACAAGGAATTGAAAATGTAATTTCAGTCTAAAGGGAAGAAAGTCTCACTTCCAGCCTCCCCACGGATTCTTGCGCTCTGGCTCTCATGGCCTCTCTCAACTGTTTTGCAACGTGCAAAATGTTTAAGTTTACCATTCTTGTCAATGAGACCTGCTAAGTTTTAGAGAAAATAGGAGTGAGTGGTGGAAAATGTTGGTCCTGTGTTTAGATGCTTCATCTGCTGTTAAATGGTTGAGAAACAAGGAATTAAGCAACAGAAACCTGCAGGTGCTGAACCAAAAGATAGTGCAGCAACATAAAGAAGAGTGGAATTAAAAAAATATCTCTAGTTTAGAATAAAGGAAATAAAAGAAAAGCTTCCTGAAATAACGGGTTAAAAAGTTGGGGAATAAAGAATATAAACTGCCTCATTTGGGGATCAGGATTACACTGAAATTTCTTCAAGCTGCTCATTTGCTTAACTGCTGTCCTTAATCAGATTTGCAGCCAAGGAAGAAAACAACCTATTTTTTTTTCCAACGTGAACATTTTAGAATCTTTTTCCCTGTTTGGAAGGCTAGGAAGAGCAGTGATAATCCTAAACCATGGAAGTGTAAGAAACGTGAAGTTGCCTTAGTTTGACCTCTTTCTAGACACACATTAGTAGTTTTACCCAAACCTTGTCGAGGGGGCTGTGTGAGTGCCAGAAGTAGAGTCCGGCTTTACAGCGTGCGAGGCAAACCAGAGCTTTGTCCCCGGTCTCCCCACGGCGTAGTGCCTCAGCGTCCCGCGTTTGCAGTGAACGAGTGAAGGGAAAGCTTTGTAGACCAACTCCTATGTCAAACATGGGCATCAAATCCCAGTTTTGTGTGTGACCTCCATCCTTCAGTTCTACCTTTTGGGATCTTCTCTGTCCGCTCTTGGTTGTATTGAGGGGAGGAGTCTGTTGTTCTTGGGAGTGTTGTTTTTGTTCGAACAGGAAAATCCACTATGCAATTGGAGAGAACTCCAGCAGGCAGGAGGAGCTGTTTGCCATATGTTGTTGCATAGCACAGACTCTGGCCAGCTATATATTAACAGACTGATTGGTGCCGTGCTAATGATAGGGCTGGAGCCCCTCCGCTGTGAGGACAGGCTGAGAGAGTTGGGGGGGTTCAGCCTGGAGAAGAGAAGGCTCCGGGGAGACCTTCGAGCCCCTTCCCATCCCTAAAGGGGCTCCAGGAGAGATGGGGAGGGACTCTAGATCAGGGAGGGGAGCCATAGGATGAGGGGTAACAGCTTCAAACTGGAAGAAGGGAGATTGAGATGAGATCTGAGGAAGAAATTCTTTGCTGAGAGGGTGGTGAGCCCCTGGCCCAGGTTGCCCAGAGAAGCTGTGGCTGCCCCATCCCTGGAGGGGTTCAAGGCCAGGCTGGACGGGGCTTGGAGCAACCTGGGCTGGTGGGAGGTGTCCCTGCCCAGGGCAGGGGGGTGGAACTGGGTGATCTTTAAGATCGCTTCCAACTCTAACCGTCTGTGATTTCTTCTTTAGTGTGGTTCAATAACTGGATTAAATTACTGAGAATTAGGGGCAATCAGGGCTCCTCTTTCTTCCCCAAGGGATTGCTTTGGCAATTGATTCTCCGTTGCCAATGGCACTATGTTGACATTGTCTAAGTCAATACAAGCAGGTAGTGCCCTTTTCACTGCGCATGGAACCGAAGAGATGAGCGGTTTTGCTGATGCAGTGCTGGAGTCACACACCGCCAGACTCAGGCAGCTAAGCTTGAAGAGCTGCGCGCTGCAAGACCACATGCATCTGTCATGAATGTTGTCTTACGTCGACTAAATGGGTTTCTATTAATATAAAACATTCTTTGAATACGTAGTGAGACCTGACCTATTTAGTCAGGCCTCTGCTCTCCCGACTTCTCAAAAATCTGCCGCACTTCCAAGTCTGTTGAGCGTTTTACCCACTGTGTACCTTGGGCTGATCATTTGGTTAGCCTTAGCTCTGCAGCCAGTGGTCAGGACAAGAACAGACAGCAGCCAGCTATTCTTTGTGATGAAGCAAATATTTAAATATCAGTGATAACTGAAGGACATCTCTTCGGGGGGGGAAGTTTTATTTAATTAGAAGGCCACAGGACTATTTTTATCACTACTGCTTGCTGTGAACAGTTAAGCAAATCCATTTTGGACAGGAAAGAAAGCTAACATTTAGACTTAACAACTGAAAAATCTCCTGTGAAAACCTATATTGTAGTTTATATTTCCTTCTGTGAGAAACAGTGGAAAAACTGCTGTTGTGCTGTGACACGGAGATGACCATACAGTCGTAACGCAAATTGCAAATGAAATGTGAATGGAAAAGAGATAGCAGACTTGAAAGCCGTGTTTGATAATTACAGATAATTCATATTTTCCACATTTGTATAAAAATAGATACATTGTGCTTATTCTGTGGTTATTATATTGTGCATTCATGCTTTTTGTCCATCAGAATATGTTACTGTTTTATCATCATCTCAAGATATTTAAAGTAAGCTGAAAATTTATATGCTAATAGATTTCCAATGATGGACAACTGTCCTCAGAGTTGTCTCAAAAACTTACTGAGAATAAACCAGAGCAACTTAAGACAGGAGGTTTTAAGGTAGAAAGAGAAGAAGGAGGTGGCCAGAAAAAATAGCTAATAAGTTTCGTCATTGGAGGAGACTGACGTAGAAGGACGCGGGGTGTGAAAACTATAGCTGAGGGTCAGTTAACTATCCTGCAGGTGGGTTTTAAATAATCCTTAAAAACTAGAAAATTGTCTGTTTCTGCAGACTGAGGTTAACTTTCCATGGCTCCAGCGCCGTTCCCGAGTTTGTTGTCCGTGGTTCTCCCGTATTGCTCAGGATTTAGTGTGACAGCTGCTGGCATTCACACGGCTTCCCAGATTGTGGAGCACCAGATGCCCTTTCTGTTGGGCACAGTGGCAGAAGTCAGAGTAGAGCAGAACCACCGTCCCCAAAACTAATGGACTTACAACCGTGACAGTTGTAGAACTGAATTTTTGTGACTAAAGCAGTGACTAAAGATACCTGTAATCAAAAGGAATCTATTTTACTTTATCAATAAAGAGCAATATAATATTTCTTTTTGATTGCAATGCCAAGTTAGCATTATTCTGCTGTTTGTAAAGCTCAATTACTGCCAGGAATGAGGAAAACAACTTAATTAATAATGCCATTTAAATGGAATTTTTATTACAATACCCAGCATAGGTATTGTAATTAACAGGCATGAGGGAGAATATAGTTTAGTTGCCATTAATCACCTTTACTTTCATTATGTGTTTATAGAAACTGTTTTTCTCTTTGACCTGCATTTAATTTTGAGGCTTGTAATGCTACTGTCACTGAGGGTTTCATCAAGAACTTTTGATTTTCCGCATTCTCTCCCCGTTTCTGTCTGCTTCCCTAGGCTGTGCTGGGACCTTTGCTGTAAGCGGAGCTTCGCTGAGGTGTGGGGCTTGGAAATATGCTCCCTGCCTGTAGATACGGGGCGGATTTTTGCAGTTTGCCAGGTTTATGCTCTAACCCCTTTTCTCTTTCCATCAAATTAGAGGCATTGAGGTAGACTAATACATTTATAGATATGATTCTTAAAAAAATAATAATAATAGTCAGGAGTATTTTGCCTTTCCTCTTGGTCTGTTGTCATCATTTGAAGAAAGTGCTCTGAGATTTTTTGGTTTACCAAATCCACATATAAAAATGTATTCAAAGTACCATCCAAAAATCCACAGCAGGGAAACTTCTCTTCTGTCAACCTTTCTGAGAAAGCATCCCATGGCTTCATAATGCTGTCTGCTTGCACCAAGCCCTTAAGAGAACCACACCAACGTCTCGTGTTCTTCCTCGCCGTGTGCCTGTGTCTGGAGCTGTGAAGGCAGCCAGTGGCTGCAACACTATGGGAAGTCCATCCCTCCTTGCGAAGTCGTAGGCAACTTGTCATTTTGACAATCCATGGGATTTTTAGGGCAGGTGACGTGTGTCTCTAGTGCGTTTGGAGGCAGCAGCAGTGTTCCCTGTCATCCTTTCTTTTCCCATGTGGAAGGTTTCTGGTACCAGTTCAGGCTTGGTGGGAGTTGGAAGTGGCAGCCTCTCAAAGTACCAGGCTGCGGATTAGGTACATGTTGATGTCTTGCTTCTATCCAGAATGGATGTTTCCAGGTCTCCCTCAGCTCCAGATGTCACGGGCAGCCAGAAGCTGGCTGGCTCTGCTGGCTCTGTGTCCCCTGCCTGCCTGGCTCTGCTCTGCGCCTGACAAAATCCACTTGCCTCTTGTTTTAGCCATGGGTGCCACACGTCGCTGTGCTCTGACAGGAGAGCGGGTATGTGGGCTAACTACAAGGCAGGACCAGAGGGTGTGTAGCCCCTTCTGCATGCAGTCACGCTCCCAGCGAATGCAGGACAGACCAGTTATTTAGCAGGTAGAAAACACCCCCTGAAATTTCTAAAGGATTTTATCATCCTGAGTGGGCCTTAGGAAAGTCCTCGAAGTCTGAAGTACCAATGTCCTCGTTTCACTTCAGTACTTCATAGTCTTTAAAAACAGACCTATAAAAGCTGGATAATTGGTATTTGTAGGCCGTGCCTCGCTACCGTTGGTTCAGGCAGCTCCTTTCAGTCATTTCTGACGTGTGCTCTGTAAGTGGCGGTATCCAGGTACACCTGTGACTGGCCACACTACTGTTATCTTTTAACATGAAGCTTAATATTACAGCCGGTACTTCCATGACTTTCTGCATTGCAGAGATTTTCAACTATGTCTAACACGAGATAAATTTCTTTTCCTTGGTATCCCCTAGGTATGGCTTTTACATATCTGTATGGGTTTCACGTAATGTTTACAGCATTGCTGAGGAGCTCATTGTGCTCCCTTACAGTGGAAATATTTTGTAAACAGTAATGTAATTTCTTATGTTTACCACATCCTTTCTTTCAAAACGGTGAGACAGAGAGAGGTGGCTAGTCAGAAAGTGAAGCTGTTATGCTTTACCACCTTAGTGGGGGGCTGAAGTGGGCTGAAAATATTTTTAACATCTCTCATTGAAATAGTACAAAATCAAAACATGTTGAACATTTATGTCTTGAAGCATGAACATTTAAATAGACATTTTTGTCTCTTTTAAGAATAGCATTATGGATAATGCCTTTGGTTAATGTTTTTTAAGCAAATATCCTGTTACTGTGTTTCAGACTAAGTGCAAAGCATAATATAATATTTACTATTTCAGGAGTGCACTATTAGTATTTGATTGGTGTTGGGGATGTCACATGCTATTATTGTTAGTGGCACTGAGAGTAAAACGTTCATTGAGAAAGATAATCCTCACACAGAAGGATGTAGGAACATGTAATTGGCAGACAGGAGGTTAAAAGAGACTTGACAAGATTTCAAGGGATTAAAAAAGTTAATCCGTCAAGGAGCATACCCACCTCTGCTCCGAAAAAGGTTTGTATTCTAATGAAGATTTATCACAAGGTTTTTGGCAATGGTCCTGTCACCCTTCCATTTTTGCCCAGTGGAGCAAATTGAAGCTCAGTAATCCTGGCAGTCTAAGAGGTGGAGTAATAAACTGCAAGATGTCATTGTCCCACACCGTGTCCTGCTGCCATCGTACTGTGGTGCAATATGATGGGTTTTCAAAACCTGGATGGTGTTTTCAGGAATACTGAAATCTCTTGCAAGCACGTTCGGTAGAGATGTGGGCGCTTGTTCACTCCTCCTGGCGGACCCCCAATCTCATGAGAAATCAAGTTAAATTATACCACCTACTTTTTGTGGATAAATAGCAAGCTTAGAGTAATTTAGAGATGTAGTTCCTATTTTATCAATGGAGGTAAATGTGTAGTATGTAAGCATATGTAATACTTCAAGTATATGCTTGCCTTTAAGGGATTTCGCATGGCAGAGATGAAATCACTCAGGTGATTACTCAAATTGTTGTGGGCATGGGATTACAGTCTTCTCTTCTTTGCTAGTAGTTCCCATTCGTTTCTAACTTGTGTCTGTGAAGAAAGAAGCCAGCACTTAGAGACGTGCTATCTGCTGTCATACGTGAATTATAATACATGTATTAAAACTGGTAGCTTTGTGTATAAATTGCATCTTTCATAAATTGCAGCTTTTCCGTAAATTGCCATCTTTTCTATGAAGAGAACTGCTTGGTCTCTTTTTGAATGCTTTAAAAAATTCATGCTGTTAAAACGGTCTGATTTAGATGAGCTTTCAGTTAACCTCTCCATACACAAGCACTTTAGAATAAAAAGGTCAAGTCCGTGTGTCCAGACTTGCTGTGAGCAATATCATTTGATGTTACATTTATGACTGAGATGGCAAGAACACATGGGTTGTATTACGTGTAATTACCCCACTGTAGTCGTTAATTATAGAAGAAAGTTAGGTGTCCTCCGAAGGAGACAGGAATCCTTAGATATGAGATCCTTCATTTTCACAATGATGCCATTTCAGACAACGTCATTCACAACCAAACAAAAAAGAAGTTTTCTTAGGAATCAGCACCTATAACAGCATTTGTAGGTTTGTAATCCAGGAAAAACAAATGTGCTACGGCTGTTTAGATGATGTGGACGTTTGTCTTTGGAATGCTTGATTTTCCTCAATAATACAAGCAAACAAAACCAGAGTGATTTTTTCAACATTTGATGACATAGGATCACACAACAGCATCTCTTTTAATAACTTTATAGAAGGAGTAATATGAGGGAGGGATTAGGTATTGTAAGTGAGTATCAGTCATTTGAAAAATTAGCTAGCTCCACTAACCTTTAAGTAAAGAAACAGATATGTTTCCTGCGTTTTTAATTGGAAACATACTTCTACATTACCATTGCTATGGTAAAGGAAGAGTAGTATTTTTATTTCAGTAATACTCTTTGAAAACTCTTAAAGCAACAGCCATCTGCATAGAGTTAACACCCTTTGCTAACCACTGATTTACATGAGTTTCACAAAGTGTAACACAATAACTGGGTGCAATAAATTTATCTTCACTTGTGAAAGCTCCAGACTCATCTCTTGTTTATCTTCTCTTTCATCTTTGAAATGCCAAGTTTCACACCCATTTTTACTGGGGCATTTTTGTGGGACAGTGGGTCCTCATTTGACTCGCTCCAAATCTTTTCACACTGCCAAGGAATAGCTCTTCGTCTTCAACTTATTTGCCAGATTCTGGTCCCCAACAGCTTCTTTTATGTCTCTCTCCTTTTAGTAACCTCAAGTAGAGGTAATGATATACAGGTGTCCACATGTTTGAAAAGGAGAGGTAGAATACTTCTTTTTATTTCAATTCAGCCGGAGACAAAAGTCGAGGATAATTTTAAAACACGTCCTTATTACCGATCCAATACCTAGTAGTTGGTTTTCTCCATCAATTTTATAAGTGACTGCTACTTCGGAGCTCAGACTGCCTATTCGTAGTATCACCTGGAAGATTTTATAGTTCAGTGTCGTGGCTGATTTTATTTGGCAGGGCGGGAGGGAATCAATGTGAAAGTGTAATCTTAACTTGTTTTTCCCAAGGCTTACATAGTTCTTAAAAAAATACCAAGTGGCTTACCATGCAGCAAATCACTGGCCTTACAAACAATTAACAGTAAGGTTGTGTTCCTTTCATAAATCCTATATGATAAATTATTTTTTGTTTGCTTTTTCTTGGTAGTCTCTTTCATGCACCTACGGTATATCTCAGCTCACAGGAGCAGTTCCATAAAAGCCACGTCTCACTGTAGTGAGGCCTCTCTAGAGGAACGTGGTGTGTTGTTCCAACGCACATAAAACGCATTAATGACTATATAATAAAGGATGTGCCGCCTGGTAGCCAGTCCCTCCTGTCTGTCTGTGGCCCAGGCGCAGTCGTGATTCCTGTGATGTGGTGAGAAGCTCATGTCCCCAAGCTAAATGGAGGGTGGTGGAGAGGTCTCGGTGGGGGGATGACCGCGATCACTGTCCTGACTTAAACCTTGGGGTTTTGAACCAAGGATTTGCACAAGATTGTTTGCTTATGCCGATATGTGATGGCTTACAAGTTTATACTGGAGGTGTTGAGGTAAGGTAGAGTTGTGTAAAGAGGCCTCTTTGACCGTGAACTCAGTGTGTCCATTCCATTTTTAAATATGGATTTAAGTGGTAATTCCGTGGTTTCACAAGTTGATCTGTGTGTAGTGGTTGGTTTATACATCTACATAATTGCACAGTTCAGGTAGGTGAGTGGTAATTATCACGGATAGATCTAAATCACCTTGTAAAGAGGTTATGGGTTATTTTGGTTTGGCCTCAATCACATACCTTTGATCTACAAGTGGACCGCTCTAATCGTGGTATCATGAAGCCTAACAAACAGCAAAGGATTAGAAAACCTATATATTGACTTGCACGTTCAATCAACTTGCATGTGATCTCAGCAGGAAATTCAAAACAAAAGCTAATTTATGGAAAAATATGTAGTTCTAATCACAGTTTAGCTCCGTGGGGTTCCAAATAACACACTACAATCTCTACATGCAGATGCTTTCATCTTACATTCCAGATTTGGTGACATTCCAAAAGTTCTTATCAAAACTTATTATCATCTTTTATTAAAGCTTATTACATTTCTCCTTATTGCATGTTTGCTGTAATATTCTGTCATTCTTAATATGGAATAAAAAAGCTTTGATCTTTTTTAGCCAGTCATGAGATGGAAATGCGCAACACAAGTATTTCACTATATACTATAAAATCCCAGCTCGGTGTGTCCTTTGAACATCACATTAATTGGCCCCTGTTTCTTTTTCCTTTGGTTCTCAAATCTTTTCATCAGACCGCACTTCTTTATGCCATCAACATGCAAATAGGTTATTCATGATCATATAGTGCCGTTTCATTATTATTATATCCCTTGAGAGACTGGTGGGGTTTTGTTGGCTTTAGGTTTTGGGGAGGTTTTGGTAATAAATAAGGCTTTTGAACTGTAAAAATGGTTGGACCCATTGATGCTTTTGCCTAAGAAAGCTGTTTCCGATGAATTTTGAGACATTATGTCGGCATGGCTTTTCTTAACACTTCTGTTTTAAGAGGACTGCGATCTGAAGGATGTTGCCCTGAGCAAGATTTCTGTTGGAGTTGTGGAAAACAACTAAAATAGATAAGCACAAACCTGAGCCTCAGCTGTTTTCCAGAAAGCGAGTTTAAGGGAGGAAAGGGAAGGAGTTAAAGATCAAGAAGGAAGAGAGTAAAGAAATGCCTGAAGGAATAGAGAGAAGTAATTATCCTGCAGTCTTAACCCGGTCTTGAAAAGCGTAAATCAGGGGAATTTTTTTTTTCTCCCCCACAGTACTTGACAACAAAATCATTGATTATGACTTTATTAGATAGAAACCCAAAATTTATGGGATGTTTTTCATGCCTCGCATGAACTAAGAGAGACAAAACAACCCTCGTCTCAAAGGAGTCAGCAATCTAATACGCGCTTCCCCATCATTTCTGTACCTGTAATGATTTTTCACCATCTTGTTAAACGTGAACAACATTATCTGAAAAAAATAAACTATGTTCAGGAGAAAGCCCAGGATGATACTAAAGACTGTTTAGGTAATACTGAAGAGTATTTCATAATGGGGAATGTTGGATGATCATCAGAATAAATGGAGAAATCTGAAACAAGACATAACCGATAGCTCCTATTTACATAAGGGGCTACTGAATAATGATCTCTGTTTCTGTTTTAAGAAATCGGGATTCTCCCTGAAGCTTTGAATGTGCCTCACATAATGCTGTTGACAGAATTAGACCAATGTTATATAAAAGTCGCTGGCTTGACAACGAAAATGAGACATCTCCCCATACAACTTTTCAGAGGAATAAACGTTCCATTTTTGGTTGAAAGTAGTAAAAATAGTCACACCGAGACTACCGCGCTTCTTTCTTAACAGTTTAAATGCAACAACACTTTAAAATAGCATATAATCATCTTCGATTAGTGGTCAAAGAAAGTAAGTTTATCCATAGTAGATAGCTAGTAGATAGACATCTTCGGGGCTATATTTTTTCTAGGCATTTTTTGGGGGGTATGTTTTGCAGTGTCTTTGTCACAAGGTTCCAGAAGAAAATGAGGACTAGAGTAGAAAGGTTGGATTTTCTTCCAGGTTGAAACAGTAAAATCAATGGACCCATTCAGCGGTTCAGGATAAAAGGAAAAAGACCACGCTTTTTCAGTTACCGTATTGATCCTGATAGGTATCGCTAAGTTTTTCACATAATGCAGTACTGAAATATTTTACATTCAGAATATAGGTTCAGAAACTTTTATATGATGCTCCTGGTGGCTAACCTTTTGAAGATGCTCAAAAGCATGTACTTTTAAGTTATTTTAAATTTAGAAATAACAGGGGCTTTGCTGATTTGAGAAAAACAGTAATAAATAAAGAACTTGTCTTTGTAACTTTTAATTCACGTTATTTAAAATTTTAATTAACTATTTTTAATTCACTATTTGATCTGCAGCAACATCCAAGGCATCCTATTATCTTAGAAAAAAGCAAATGAATGCAAATCACCGACAGTTGATTTGCACATCTTCTGGTCCACTCCAGGTCCTTCAGAATAAAATAGGTTTAGATTCTAATTATAGCTGCAAGAAAAATATATGGGAGATAATTTTAAAAACCACTTCAATGTTCAAATATTTCATTTGAAAATGTATTGCCAACAGGGAGATGAACCAGAAGATAATCCTTCAACAAGATTGAGCAATAATTGCAATTTGCTTAGTTTAAATTATAATCTTTTTGCATTGCTTTAAATATAAATGATATTCACTTTTCCTTATGCGCAAGTGTGCATACATATTGTTCTATTAATTCTGGGGAAGCAATTTTGTAAATCATGGTTTGAAAGCACCAGCACCCAGACATGCGCAGCAGTAGCAGTCCTGGAAGATGAGTTCAATACCTTAGCTAGAAGCTCATCGTCAAGCACAGCTTCATGAATAGTAAGATTTGATTACCGTACCCTGTAAAACGCGTGGGAGAAGGGAAGGAGGGTCGCCAGCACCGTTCGGTTCCTCTTGCCAGCTTTCCCCACAGTGTCGAGTTCTTTATGTTTATAGAACGTACGCCACAGGCCTGATCTCCAGAGGTCTTGGGGAGATGCTTCCTACTTAGAGAGCACTGGTGGGTTTTCTTTCTGCTGGCTAGTGGTAATTTTTCATCTGTTGTCATTCTAAGAAGAGCTGGCGGAACACTGGAAGCCCAGTCCCCAATTCAGGCGATTCTGTTTCTGCTTCTTTCTGCTGGAAAGAATCCTCCTATCGGTGAATCCTTCTTCCCATGAAATGCCCTGTGTCACCTTTAGGATTCTTTCACTGCAAAAGACAGGTTTGCCAAATTCAGAATGGAAGCTGTTGAATTACTGGCACTTCTGACCAGTACTTCAGAGAGTTTGGACTCAAACTTTGGGTACTGTAACTCTCCAGTTATTCTCGGGCTATAAAGCCTCTGCTTATATGCATGTGGTTTTGCTGGTTCATCCTTCTCACCTGCATCTTTAATGCTTTCACTTGCACAGCTCGTAGGGTGTTTGCTACCCGCTTTGTTTTTTCCTATGAGCCTGTTTTTCACTTTAAAAAAAGATGTGGCTGATCCTGGTGAGTTACTATAGAGACACCCTTGAATTTTGATCAGAACGATAAATAAGTTTGTCTGGTTTTTACTGCATATTGCTGCGCTTTCCTACAAAGAAGAAATTGTGTATACTCCTATCTGAGTCCAAACTTTGTTTTCTGTTCAGAGCTACATCCTGGCTGCTGGAGGATGCTAACGCCTGTCTCATTTCTTTATCGACTAGGGTGTCCCTAGCCTCTTACCATTCCAGAGTATGAGGAGGAAAAAAAAAAATCCAGGCAGCCCAGTACTTGCTAAATGGAGAAGCAGCTACATGAATGGGTTTTCTGTTACAATTCTGGTTTTGCCTCTCGTAACTTTGGCAGCAGCGAGCTTTGAGGCAGCGGAGGGAAAGCACTCCCCAGTGGGGGTTGTCAGCTCGCGCGGTTCTGCTTCTGCCACGTAGTTACATAAATTATCCCTCTCTCTTACCACCTCACAATAGAGGGACTGATTCCTTTTTAGCTTGCTTGAAGAAAGTCTCGAAGAGGGTTTTGAAGTGATAATACAGTGTGTTTCCTCGAGAACACGTTCCGTGTGAAGAGGAATGCGTAAAGCGCAGCAATACTGGCTTGAGAAAGGCGCACGTGAGACAAACAGGCTGGAAACGTTAAAAGAATGAAAGGGCCTGATAGCAGCAACTTCTTCCTGAAGCGGGTTATTGTAAAATGTTTTACCCGGTGTAAACTAGTCATAATATTTTTTTCAAGTGTTTGCTGTGAAATGTATTCTTAGTTGCCATTTTAATTATCGAGTGGAAATGGAGGCCTTGTAGCCTGATTATAAACCGAAACAACTAGACCTCAATTATAGAGTGAAAGGTAAGATTAACCAAGCTTGAAAAAGCAGTTTAAGGTGGTTCGGAAACCCATTAGTGAACTGTGTGGTGACAGATGGTAAGATTACCCGATAGGCTGTAACAAACGATAGCATTTTTGCGTTAACATCACTGCTGCTGCAGGTATAAATGCACTCCTTTCATCTGAGCTCTGAATCTTTCGAATATCCCAGTCCTTTGGCATGTGCTGCTTTGCAGAAATACAAAGGGAGGGGGCAAAAGCCCAAGTGTAAGTTTGGTTACTGCTTGTCTGTTTGAGACTTGCTCTGGAGAATTCAGCCCGATCCACCGGCACCATCCAGCCACTGGTGCTGTGACCGTGCCAAGAGCAGCGCAGATCCCCGAGGGCTTTCTCCTCTCTGCTGTCTCTCCTTCCCACTCTGATACGGGGAATGGAGTCCTCACCGTTTAAACTATCACCGCCCTCCAAAGGCTGGCCGTAATGCTGATAATTTGGCCAGTAGCAGTACAAATACCACCTTACACAACCCAAAACGCTCTCATAACTCCAGCAAGTGAAGAAGATCTGTTGGTAACTAGAGATTACTTCAGATTAGAGATGGGGACTGAAAGGCATCCAAAAAAAGCCATCCTGTTCCCCAATGGGAGCAATCACCCCAGTCTTGATACAGTAAAAGGAGGCTTTTGTTAGGGTTTGTGGTCACATTTGGAATTGTGACAGCCCGTCTTTTCTCCCATGCCCTGAGGGTTCAGCCATGCTTGCAGCTGTGGGTTATTTGGGTGGTTGTTGTCCCTGACCACAACCATCACAAGCTGCCTGCCTTCTGGTTAGAGGCATCTGGCAACCTCAGACTCAGCCTTGTTGCCATCAAAGATACACCAGTATTGAAAGTTGTTCCGGTGTCAGTAGCCCCATAGATTTGGCAGAGCTGGTTACTCTAGGAAGGGTCTCTTGTCTTCATTGTCTAACACCAAATAAATGCCAAGTTGAATGGGAATGAACCAGACCTGATAGGCAATACCCAATCCAAAAATCAAGAAACTGCTTTACATGAGATTTGGGACTAAAATAGCAGCCGAGAAATGAGAAATATGTTTTGCTTTATATATTTTTGCTTCATATACCAAATTCTATATAGAAAGAAGTACACCTACTATTTCTCTGAACGTAATATAAACAATTCTTCAGAAAGAGAGAAGAGGATTAAACTCTCACATCCCTATCTCAAAGGTGGAAGAAAGTCTCCATCCTTTTCTAGACCTGAGGAAATCAAACAAGCGTAAACAGCACTGCAGTCTGCCCCCATCATTCCCCCTCTGGAAATTCAGCACTAATCCTAACATTTGACTTGAAGGTCTCAGCCCCCGCGCCGAAGTGTGAGCTCAGTGTGCAGTTACCACTGCCAGGTGCTGCTTATCACGTTCATGGGGGCATCAAGAACTTTTAACAGATGCCTCACTGTCCTTATAACACTGATAAGGGCTTAAAGTTTACCTTTATTTAGGTGGCTGGCTGAGAAGAGACAAATCTTAATCAACACAATAGTGCCTGAATTTGTCTTACTCAATTTACCCATGTCCTTAAAGCTCCCCACCTCTAAAGAAATTATGCCCCATATTTTGGTCCTCTATCAACAAGCCTAATTCTTTCATGGTGTTCTCATATGTTTGTAGTGAAAGGAGAATTCTCTAAATTCCGTAATGCTGTCTCAGAGATTACACAGCTGAATTATTTACTGTATTAGTACTCACTGTAAGTTTTGGGTTGTCATTAGAGCTGCCAATCAGCATTTGTGGTCTGCTTCAAAAATAGTCCGATATTCACAATCTGTGAAACAGCTGCATGTGTCCGTCTGTTCATTTTTATTAGAGGTTGTTTATTGAACTTGATGCTAGTTCAGTGTCAAAGTTGAGAGAGCAATAGCATTTTTGAGGCATACAACTATTACTGACCATCTTGGACAGTGAACTACAGTGGGGCTCGCATCAGCACAAACACAAAGAAAACGTAATTGTCACTTCTCTTGTAGTAACTATGGCTCTTTGAGATGTAATCAATATAAATCCCACAGTCCTTGCCTTTGAAGACTTCAAATTCCAGCTGGTTTGAATTATGAGGGAATGGCTAGAAGGTCATGTTGGAGCTTCCCCTTCTAACCTCCCAGGGGAGCTTGAAGAGGCAGAGGGCACGTCCACGGTACCAGCAGACAGAGCTGTTAATGATGTTCTAAGCTCCTGTGCTTGGAAGGGATGCACTTCTAGACTTACAAAACGAATGTCACTTCTTTTTTGTCTCCTGAAAAGTATTACAAGTGATGAGAAGCCAGCAAAGTTAGGAGAGGTGATGTGGACCTCCAGACTGAAGACAAGAAATGTACTGGGTTTCAATCATGAAATATTTAGCTATTTGCAGTCTTTCATTGCTGCCAGTGAAGCGGACTAGTATAACAGATTGTAGAGTTTGACCCTAGGGTTTTTGATGAAATGCATTAGAACAGTTACAGTCGTCAGATGATTAGTACATAAATAACAATAAGCTGAGGTAGGGCCAAAATAATAATGGCTAATTCTAGTGATGTGCCAAAAATGGTGGGGGTTGGATTTATGGTTTAACAAGAGATGGGAAGAGAAAAAAGAAATAAGGTTTTAGGGTCAAGGAACATTCTACATTATCAGGCTTTGACAGACAATTTAAGGTCTGAGAAAGAAGAGTAATAGTGGAGTCAGAGACTTGGAAGAAAGAGAATATGTCATCTCTAGTGAGGATTTCAGACTTTGAAGCATTCAGGAATAGGTCCTCGGTTGCATTCTGGTTTTTCGTTTTGCTAGGGGTGAGGGGCAGGGGTAAAGGCAAAGATCTGGCAGAGAGGGGCTAAATTCTGCAGCGTTCACTGTCTCCCTGACTAAACTTCCATTGATGCCGGTTCATCTTAAGTAAGGGTTGCCATGGTCAATACAGAGGGACTGAAAGATCAGCGATGAAACCAAAAGGGATAAAGAATTGTTTCTCATTAAGATAGAAGGAATGAACAAATTCGTAACGTTGACCATAGCACTGATCTGTTCCAGGGACAGAAGGAGCAGAAGCAACAAGATACAGTGAATTATCTTCCTTATCTTTTGCACTAATAGTTAAAATACATTATTACAGATTTTTTTTCCAGTGTATTTTAATTCCATGGTAGCACTGAAAGACTATTTCAGCTTTGAGATAACTGCTGTCATAGAATCAGCAAACCCATGTTATAGCAAACGCAAATTAGAATAATGACAATAGAACGAATTTTGGTGGTATCATAGAGTCATTGGAAGAGAAGGAAACACACCACAGATAGCAAAAATTGCATACGTTATGTGTATCATAGTATAGCATTAAGGTGATGATTTTTTTTCTGTATTTTTGCTCTGAAAGTTTAGACAGGGCGGCGTTCATTCGTTAATCCCTGGTAATCTCAAGGTTCCTTAAGTAAGTAGTTCCCCCCAACACCACGGAAGGCTGACTCTGTCGTTCATAATTAGCTTAGCTAAACGTCTGAACACGATATCACCTTTTCTAATACACACGATTGTGGGGAATTAAGTAGTTCAGAAACCCAGTTTATGCATGACCGTTACCACAGCAGAGTGCCCCGGTGTCCCCAGCTCTGCTAGTGGTCTTGGCCTTGTTCCATAGCCTGGCGTGGGAAGCGGGCATGGAACTGGAGTTGTGCGGGGTGCTGGTGACAGCATGGGAAGTTCATGTCTTAGGTTGGTCCTGCAACACCCCCAGCACCCTCCTTCCTTTCCTCTTCCCTTGTCTCTTTTCCCTTTCTGGCTAAGAACGGATCCGTCTGCCAGTGAAATCATTTACTTTATAGGTCATTTAGGAGCTCTCTTAAATGATCTGTCTCTTCAGAAAGATCAAAAATGAAAAAAGAGAAAAGGACATAATTACTGCCTATGCTTTTGAACATTGATTTGGGACCGGTAAAAGACTGAAAATGAGACTGGTGAGCTTTCTGTCAACTGCGTTCACCGAAAGCACTGTATCATTAAAGGACAGTGGTAGTAATTGCTTAGTGCCGTTGCTAAGTTGAACTATTAGTCTGTGAATGCTCGTTCCTGTAATTTAATTTTTTAATGTATGAGTTGCTATTCCGCTGCAAAGCGTGGAAAGCCATTATTTGTGCGATTTGTCATTGCGGTTAAGAGCATCAAATAACCTGTATCCTTTACCACCAGCAATGCATCTGTTTGGCCTCAACTGGCAGTTGCAGCAAACTGAAAATGATACGTTTGAGAACGGAAAAGTGAATTCTGATACTGTGCCAACACATCCTGTAACGGTTCCTGCTGGAGAAAATGGTAAGTGAAACAGGCACCAATTTCTCTCTTTCTTTCGGAGCATTTCCTTTCTTTGTGTCTTATTAACATCACCAGACTTTAACGCTTTTCCTCCAGAACTGTATATTTAATGGAAGTACAGAGCATTTGTAAGTAATAGTAATTTTAAATAGACATGTAGATATTAAACAGGAGTCAAATTTCAATTTAAAAGAGCATACCATTCGTCCTACCTAGCGTGTGAAGGGAATGGTGAATCCCGGGCAATAATGTTGATCTTAATAGGAAAGCTGTCTGTCAAACAAAGTTCCTCATTGGAATTTTCATGTAATATCTGATGAGGATAGAAAAGTTCTTATCACATCCAGAGAATCATAGAATCATAGGGTTGGAAGGGACCTGTGGAGACCATCTAGTCCAACCCCCTGCCAGAGCAGGGTCACCCAGAGCAGGTGGCACAGGAACGTGTCCAGGCGGAAGCAGAAGCAGAACCTCCACTTACTCTAAAATCTTTGTTAAGGTAGTAGTTGTTGTGGGGTCCTCAGAGGTCGCAGGATGGTGCTGGGGCTGGCGGGGTCCATTCGGGCTGTGGGGCTGGGGTGGCTGGGGTCCCACGCGGCAGAAATGGCCACAGTGAAGCCAGGGAGCCCGAGGTGACGGGACATGCTATTTCGGAAGGGTGACCTGATACCGAGATTCAGTCTTTGGGAGTTTCAACAAGCTCCAGACCAGCCAAAAGCCACGTCTGTGACGGGGCACATAATCTCTTTTTCTGAAGAGTTGGCACCAGAAATGAGACTTTGGGGAGATTTTGCACATTTTAGAAGCTTCTCTCTTAGCTGTGTGTAGAAGGTAACTCAGGATCAAGGAGCTTCTTATGGCATGATGACCTCACTATGCAGTGGCTTATGTTTTTCTCTACAGATGATGATATTTTCCTCCTTTCTTTTTTTTTTTTAATTTTTCTCTGAAATTTAATAGGTCTTCTGTAATACTTTCATTTGTTTTCTGAAAGTCTCTAGCATATAATATTAAGTCTGAATCATCCAACCAACATAAAAAGTAAAAAAAAAACCCAACAACCCACCCCAAACTTTATTAGTTTTGTTATAGGAGCTTTAAAATACAAACCACATAAAGGGATTATTTTTTTATCGACCTTTTTCCATGTTGCCCTTTAAGATTCTCAAAACATTTAAGAGCCTGTGCACTTTTGGCTAACAGAGGCTTTAAAATCAATAGTTTTTGAATGGAAAACTTGATTTAAATGGTTGATGAATGCGGTGTTTGCTTCATTACACAAAAATCCATTTTGCCTTTCACAAGGTAGAGCTGACCTCCTCGCCACGGAGGAGGAGGAAGCCTCTGCCAGCAGTTGACATCTTGCAAATTTGTCAAGTTATCACATCGCCAAGTTATAGAAAAAAATTACAGCTCAGCTCATTCTTTTCATCATCTTTGGAAGCGTGTGAAACTTCTCCAGTAGGACTTTTTCTTTTCTTGTTTCCTTTACCCTACCGCCTTTTTCTTGCACTTAGATACCCGTTATCTCTTTCTGTGTTCTTACTTGTTTTGAATGAACAGCAAAAGGCTACTGTGTGGTTAATGACTATTGATGCTGCGGTGACAGCTCATCGTCCCACTGTCTTCTGCCCTCAGTGGCCAATACACTTTCTTGTATAAAATATAGGTGTATTATTATATAGTAATATATATATAAAATAATTATATATATAGTATTTTATAAACTGTTCTTTTTCCCTTGATCATTTTTAATTTTTTTTACAAATTGAAACCCGTTCTACATTGCCTGAAAAATAAAATCTCTCTCAAATCCCATTTTTTTCTTCCTTGTGTCCCTAACCTACTATAAAAGAGAACAGGGTTAATTCCATCCACTGGTAAAATGCTGTCCTCTGCAGAACGTGGTAAGTGGTCATTTATCAGCCTCCATCAATACTAAACAACAGACAGACCAGAGAATACACATTTTAAACCACAAAAGGAAAGTTAAGCGGAAGTTAAGCGGAAGTTAAGCAAGTGTGATGACTAGATGTGAAATTTAAGGAGAGGGGCCCTGTGCTATCTTACTTGTTACGGAAATATGGAAGGGAGAATCATTAAATGATTAAATGAGCTTTCAGTACAGCCCCGCTTTACCCCTGGTGATATCCTGATACTCTGATTTAGGTGGGAGAAATTCCCAGTGTTGTATGGGCCAGGCATTTTCCTTGGCTCTCTCGTCTAAATTTTGGCTAATCCTGGGGCTGCTTTGGTCAGAAAATCATAGCCCGCTCTGTCCATGATCCCGGGCGTTCGTTTGCCAGTCAGACGTACAGGTACTGCGTGTGATGGATTAGCAAAGCTTAAACTGGAAAATGCATCCGTATGACCTCTGCCGAAAATTCAGCTGTGGCTTACCTAGAAATAGCTAGTCATCAATTGGCAGTAAAAACATGTTAAATCATCCTTAAATGCAAATCATCTGTTAAGTGAAGCTTGAATCTCTGACCAAGCCTTTTCCAAAGGTTTTGTTTGTTTGTTTGTTTCTTTTGTGTTGGGTTTTTCCCCGCCCTCTCCCAGTGCTTGTCTCTACATGAACAGCAAACTGCCAGCAAGGTATCACCCCCTGATCTCGACAGGCATCAGTCAGGGCTGCATCAGGCGGCGTAAGAAAGTGTGTTTTCTAGGGATATGGTGAATTCTATAGGGCATTTCAGTTGAGGTTCTCCAAAGTAGTTTGTAAGCCATGCTTAATCAAATACAAACGTTTCTTGAGGTGCGTCAGCGCTTTTATAACTAGGCGATAGGAAAGAAAGGTTAGAAAACACAACTTGTTTAACCACTGCATTCCAGCTGTTGGACACATCTCACATGTCGCTGGCTTTATTTTAGGTCATATAACATCTATATGAGATGGGAGGGATGAGGGGAACTGAGAAATACCTTACAATCATTTATGCTTAATTGCAGATTTTTAAGAAATGCAAGAGAGGAAAAAAGTGAATGGGAAAAGGCTTTTCTTTTGGCTTACTTAAATGCATTTTTTGAGATTATACTCGTTAAAATACATTATGCATGCTTTAAATGATATGTATTGAGCTTTTTTTGAGTTGTTTACAGTATCTCACGCTAATTAAAGGTATGGTAACTTCTTAATTAGATGTTATGTTGGGTTTTTCTTCTAGAAAGGTACGTTTTTTAATGAAGATTTTGATTTCATTTCTTGAAATGGTTGTTGCAGAAGGATGTATAGCAGATGTCTCCCAGAAGCAGATCCGATTCCAAGGTTATGCAATGGAACGGGAGAACATGCTATTGACTCTCTGTAAATCCAGCCTTGCAACCTAATATTCTAATTAGTACTGCTTTTGAAGGATGGAAAATGATATTACGTGTGACACTATACAGCAATTCTTGTTGAGCGTTTTTGTGGTTTGGGTGTGCGTTCATTTTTATTCTGTGTTATAGATGCTCAGTTATTCACAGCGTATCTTGTGTTTTAATCTATAGAACGTTTGCAAATAAGGAGAGGGCGTTTGGCTTCATGTGATATTTGTGAATTCTTGTATAATAATTAAATATTGTTTATTTCTTTAAATATTTGTTTAGCTTAGGATTTTGTCCGCCCTAACATCAGACAGTTGAAATACAATTTACAAATAATAAATATAATGCATATTTTACCTGTTAATTAGCCATAACGCATTGGATTAACGGTATCATAAAAGCATCATATGATGATTGGATATATTAGTGATATGGCAAATTAATGTATTTTGTAAATTAAATAATAATGTATCTAGCAATATAGGTACAAATAATGACGTAAGTATTATTTACCTATAAATATTTATGTATATTTGTATTAGTGTCTTTTTGGGAAGGTCTGTGAAAGAAAAATTGTTGGGGGTAGAGAAGAGGTATAGTGAGAGAGAATATATTCAGGAGACCGGGCATTTTGAAATTTGGTTTCATAGTTGGAATGGTATGTCATGATGGAATTGAGGGAATGAACGTGACATTTCATATTTTGATTTAAAGCTGTGTATAAGAACAGTTACTGTTTAGAATGTGAAAAGAAAATGCTGACGCTACTAAGATTTTTCTTATGCCCATTGAGGTACAAGAAGGAACAAAGAATAATTAAGACCCTGTTCTTAGGACGGCAAACGACTACTGGTGATTTGGAGAGAGGTGGTGTGGCGTTACAGGGACATGTGGCTACAGGGTAAAGCTCCCTCTTTTTTTGGTGAAGAAAATGGGAGTCTGGAGGATCATTATCTGCTAAGGATAAGCGTTAAAGCCCAGTGATAGATATTCCTGGGAAATTGGTCAAAGTGTTTGATAAAATGCATCTGCTTAAGCTATCTAGTTCATCCTTTCAGTAGTAAGAGATAATTGGTTTTAATTTTAAACGTAGAAATAGGGGAAGCTGCGGATCAATACTGCAAACAAGTGTTTATTGTTTAGTGATTACCCGTCATCAGCGTGTGAATTTATACCACACAACGCGCTTAAATTTGAAGGAAGTGGCAAGAAACAAATGCTTAAACGAACCTAGATAGTGACTGCAGATCCATCTTCTAGAATTACATGCGAATGTTGTGAAAGGTTAAATCCAAAGTTAGAAAAGCATCAGACTCGTCCTGAAAAGCGTAAAAAACCAAAAGGTTTCTCCAAGCTCAGACACTTCACTGTCTCTTCTCAGCAGAAGACTGATCAATATGAGCATCCTGTAAGTGAGACGTTTCCAGTGACTGCAGCACCGTTGTGACACTGCTGTTAAGAAAAGCCCCCACTCAAGGCCACTCTGCCTGTTTAATTCCGCAGCGGTCGTTGTTCCTCTCGGATGCACAAAAAGTGGCGAGGATCAATCTGTGACCTCACCTGGCATTTCAGATTTTAATCTATTTTTTTTACAGTCTAAATGTTTGCAAAAAGGTTGTGTCAGTTTGTTCCATCAAATGATGAATAATGTAGAATTTGAACGTAAAAGACAGGGCAGCAACAGAGCGTTGTCAGTTCTTCAGAATACTTGTACGTAAACAAGTCAGCATCACTTGAACATGCTTATCACATTCTGATGGGTTTAGTTCAATCTTTGTAATAAACTAGCTGCTGAAAAAAAGAGTATAAATTGGTGAAAACACAGCGAGCTGTTAAGATTGTAACTACAGTTCCATTTTTCTTTATATTGCTCCACTCAAGGCTCAATTTGATCATGCCAGCAGCTTAAATGTGGCATTGCTTGCTTACTCCGGAGTTGCCACGTGTTGGTAAGCAAGTTCTCACACACATCTTTGCATCTTAGTCTGGATTTGACAGCGCTGATTCCATCGGATCGAAGTAGGCTTGACCCTGGCACCAGCTTCCAAGACCGCCCGTGTCCAGCCGCACGGCGTGGAGTTGGTGCCTGAACATGAGATCTGAGTCTTTGCCCTCAAAAAGACTTGACACAAATTCATCGAAAACATCCCGCATTTTAAATCTGGGTGGTGACGGTTTGAGCGCATCACTTCTTCGGTGCCTCAGTCTTAGTAGTTCTGCTTCCTACGAATCTGGCAGGTAGAAGACACCACCACAACTCCGCCACGATGTGTTTGCCGATGAGCTTTGAGAAGGGTCTGCGATCTTTGCTGGGTTTAGCGTGTGCCTGTGCGCCAGTGGGCAACGTGGAGGTCTCAGAGCTGTCCCAGACCTGCGCTACCCACGGCGTCCAGCCCAGGGCCTCGCGGCATCATCACCTTGGGCTGGAGCAGTTTTACCCCCTTCACTTATTTGATGGTGCTTCACCGGGACAGCACAGAGCCTTGAGGATCAGATGATACTGTTCTGTACTCGAGCTGTGCTGTAGATCCAGGCTCTGCTGCCTGCACTTACCCGCTTGAAGAAAAACTTTATTGGGTGTATCTAAAGTTGACAACTTCATTTTCTTCTTTTTTAAAGCCACAACCACTAGTCCAGTTTTTCAGTGTAAGCATTTGACAACGCGTTTCTTTTGCACGTTAGCGTCTTCTTTGCTTCTGCAGGGCATTTCCAAGCCATCATCACTGGCCTCCTAAGGCTGATAGTTGCACAAACGCTTTATAGAGGAAAATCAGTAATGCCCTTCAGTTCTTATTCCTAGTAATGGGCCTGCAGGATAAATACATATTCATGATATAGAAAAGAGTGAAAGTACCAGACTTTGACATGCTGGTGGACGTTTTAGTGAGGAGACAACGTGGACGAGGAGGTGATACCAAGCTTGGGGCTGAGGCTGGGGAGCGCAGAGGGCGTAGGGATTATGGGGAGCAAAGGCACAAGGACAGAGGCGCTATGGAGCAGGAAATATTGCCTTTTCTGGGGGAACACAAAAACAAAATATAGGAAACCGGAGCTGTAGACATTGTTAGTATTGTAGAAATGCTCTGATATTTAATGTAGAAAAGACCGTATATGAATTCTCTTGACTGCTTATGTTTATATATCTCTTATTATTAAAATCTGTATGCTACATTTCCTTTTACCTTAAATTTTTTTAGTGTGAGACTTTATGCTGCAAACCCCTGTTAAAATACTTGGGGAAAACATGAATAGTTTAATGTAGACCCTAAAACAGTTTCCGTAATGCTGGTGCTCAGGGAAGTTACAGTATTTTTACTTGGTAGGTATATGTGGTATCTTTGCCTGTTTATTTCCAAATCGGTGAATTCCCTGGGATCTTACATTCAGAAAGATTATCAGGTTACATTTTATGTGAGGTGATTCTAAATATTTGACGGTTTATGTGAAAGATGATTGAAAGCAAGAATGGAATACTAACCTTTGATCTCTTATTATTCTAATCTGGCAGGAAAACTAGGGGGATTTGCACAAGAAAACAACACTATAGATTCTGGAGAACTTGACATAGGCCGAAGAGCGATACAAGAAGTTCCCCCTGGGATTTTTTGGAGATCACAACTCTTCATTGATCAACCACAGTTTCTAAAATTCAATATATCCCTTCAGAAAGATGCATTGATTGGAGTATATGGCCGAAAAGGCTTGCCACCTTCACACACTCAGGTGAGAACTGCTTGCGTTAAAAGCAGGACACGTTATTGAAAACTGTGAGCTTGTATCTTTTGTAACGTTGTTCTTTCTCATCATTACACCCTTTTCCATTTTGCTCATTTTTATTTTTACTTTTCATACTTTATTGATCTCATGTGATGTCCAAAACATTTATAATACCGTAAGTGATGGGATCTAAAAAGCGGGGGGAGGAGGAATTCTTATTTATGAGCTGTTCCGAATGCCGTGGGCAATGGTGATGCTTTAGATATGGATTTGTTTCACGCAGAATTTATAGGTCCTTTTTTTATTCTGTGGTGTATAGACATATCTCTAAAAACCTAAGCAAATTAATACAGCATCTTGTGGCCACACATGTGGTCAGGAATGCCTGGCGAAGACTGTATTTGCCAAATTTCCAAGCAAGAAGACAGACGTTTTCTAAGGAAGTTTCAGTTTGTTCTACAAGCAAACGCTACAGTATTTACAGCTTGGCGTCTCACTAAATAAATATATAAAAGAAAAAATACATTGTGTGTACAATATCTGTTGTAAAAGGGGTTGTAAAAGGGTCAGTCTTCACTAGACATCTAGTGTCTTGAAACCTTGTTCTGAAGTGTCCCAGAGGGTTTACTCTGCTCCGGAAGTTTTCTAACACTTTTTATTGCATATGGTCATGCCTTTGCCTAGTATCAAAGAAACACTTTTTATCCATAGTTATAGAGAAGTTAAAGTACAAAAGAATGAATAGTCTTCTGGATTGGCAGGAGAAAGGGAGAATCGTTGTCTGAGATGGTATTTTAGAATCAATTGTATTCAGATTCTATTTTTAAGATTTAAGACCCTCCAAGTTTAGATTTCTTTCAGCTCAGTATTTCTCCAAGTGCTGGCTCGGAACCATAGTTCCACCTCAAAAGGGAGTTGAGCTCATCCTCTTCTACCCCATTTAGAGAATTATGCAACGTCTGGCTGATTTTTATGGTTTTTAAGTGTATGGATTTGCCCAGTACACTACAGCAACCTAATGGTATAATTGGGATGAAAATTGACTATTTGTGCCTGATATGCAGTTGCAACAGCAAATCTGTAACTGCAAAATTCAAATATTTTATTTAATTCCACATTTTTTTATTTCCATGCTACTGCACTATTTAAATTTATTTTGCTTTTTTGTCAGGCATAACTTTTAAAAGATGTAGGACATAAAATATTGCTAATTATATCACCTATTTACAGTTGCAAACCACAGGGGAAGAATTAGGGTCAGCAAAGGAGTTTCATGCAGCTAAAATCACAGAATGTTACATTACCTTTTTTTTGTTAGTTTAGTTTCCATTAAACTATAAACAATTTACTGAACGCAGAAAATGCACTTATGTTTATTTAAAAATTTGATCTTCATAAAAATGATTAAATGGATTTTCTTCAGACCTTCACGTGTGAACACCCACCCTCAGGCTGACAACAAGCATGAGAGATTCTAGCTCAAAGAAAATTGATTCAGAAAGTTATCAGCCATTGGAAATAGGGCTTTGGAATACAAATGCCATCTCAGTGATAACAATAATAACAGGAGCTAGGGGAATATATGTGTGGCAAGAATGAATAAACCTGAAGAAGCTGATCTGGACTGTGCATTTATATGAGAAGTTATGCAAGTAGATATGAAAAAAATGATCCTTCCTTTATTCCTTATCCCGGCAAAAGATTGAAACAGGGGTGCCCTTTATCCAAAAACTCAGGAAAAGGAGATAACTCAATCTGTTTCCCCTCGTCTGTGTTACACGTACTCCTTTCCCTTTGGATTCCTACTGCCCAAGTCCTTATTTGTGTTTAAATATGATACAACAGAAAGAATGATATGCGAGTCCTGCTACTATATCTTCTGTAGTTCCTGTGACATCTTGGATATATTGTTCCCAGGATATAGGTCAAGCTCTCTTGTCCTATTTTTGCCTGGTATATAATTAGACTATTTTTTACGAACCATTTGACGGACACTTGATACCTTGAAAAATTCGGTGTGCTTATTTATCGATGCCCTGGTGAACTTCTGGGGCTGCTGAAGATTCCCAAGGGCGCGGGGTTATCAGAATGTTTAGATGGCCTTGAACCCAGTGATGTCTGGTTTAGGTGCCTGAGATAAAGCGTGTGTGCAATCTCCTAAAAATGCGCTTCCAGTGAGCCGTTGGGGGTTTTTTGTATGACTGTGCTCCTGCACATGAGGAAAAAAAATGGCGTAAAATATTCCTCAACAGTTTAGGCCTTTCTGCCACAAAGTCCTCATCTTTGTTGACTTTGATGAAGACACACCTCATACTGGTAAAATACATGTTTTACCAAAGTAGCTTAGGTAAACAAAATAGGGTATTGAGGCAAAAGGATGTTTAACGAAATGGTACCTTGAGGGGTTTGCAAGTATAAATCCATTTATTGTTTTCTTATTTCCCCTAACCCTTATGGCTTGTACTGGCAGAAGTTCTTACCTGCAAGCAGGGAGCTGGCAGGGGCAGGCCAAGAGCTGCTTCTGGGCTTCCCTGCATCCCTCCATCGGACAAGGCGCCTTATCGTATAGCTCCACATGTCCTAGGAGCGTATCAGAAAAACACACAGATGTCCACGCGGGGTCTGATCAAAGCCCATCCATCCCAGCGTTCTGTCTGTGATGGTGGCCACTGGCAGATACATAGGGATTAATAGAGCAGCACGACAGATCTGTAGTGCTTCTTCCTGGCCTCCAGCGTTTTAAGGCCAAAGGACTTCCTGCGTCAAAGGCGCCGTCTTTATATTTTACAACATTTGATAGATTCTTTTTTCCTGTGAATTTGCCTGGTCACCTTTGAACTTAGGGAGGCTTTTAGCATCCGTGACGTTTGCAGCAAGGAGTTTCATGGCTTTGACTATACATCTCACACTATGCTCCTCGGCGTGTTTTCAGGCGGCCTCCTGGTAGTTTTCATTTGACACCCTGTTGGTAGTATTTTGGAAGAGGTAGCGGAGAGTTTCTCACCGATTGTTTGTCTCCATGACACCCTTGATTTATAGATCTCTCATGTCCTCAATGAGTTGTATTTTTTCTGGTCTGTTTTGTCATTCTTTGCGTGAAAGTGGCTTCAGTCCTTTGGTCACCATTGTCCTTTTCTGAATGTTCTCCAGATCTACTGCAGCCTTTTTGAGATGGGGAGACCAGAACAGCATAGAACGTAGCAGATGTTTAACTACAAGGGTTTCATACAATGCCTTAAGGATGTCTGCTTTTTTTTTTTTCAATCATAGAACTGATATTTCCGTAGCTCTGTGTGCCATAGCTCCAAAATCTCATCCCAGAATGATAAAAGTTGGCTGAGAGCCCATCCCTGGATGTGTAAAGCTAGGGTTGTTTCTTGAGGACTTCGCAAAGTAGGATCTCACCCGTATATATCACTTCATGTCTGTCTCTCTTGAATGCTATCTGCCCTTATCTCCCAGTCACAGAGTGACAAGTGCTAATAACAAAATTTATGCAAATGAGCAACTGCTGCCTGTTTCTCAAACGTCAGTATTTGAATTTTCAGATCTTATGTTAAATAATAGAGAACTGATTACTACCTGCGCTCTGCCAGCATTTGTAAAGTGTCCTTACCAGCTGTCCCCCCCCTCGCCCCCGATTTCTTTGCTCATCCCTGCGTGTGTCACCACACACCACCGTCTCCTTTAGCTCCCTCCTTACAGCTCGGCTGGTGCCATGAACGTCTCCTTCTCCCCACGTCACCTTTGGCTGCAATGCAAAACTTGTGTATTACGTTTGCCACCTTGTTTCTCCACTTCTCTCCGGGACCTTTTCCCTATTTATCCACCTCTTTTTTGTCTCTAGTTAAAACCAGACAGTGAGTCAGAGGAAACTGGGGTTTTCTTTCCATAGCTGTACAACCTGTCATGCCAATTATCCTTGCGCCGCGAGGAACATAGTGAAAGTATGGTAGAAATGAGCTTGGGAGAGATGTCGAGAAATCTTGTAGTTTACACCCTCGTCTTGGAACAGGATCAACCTAAACCATTCCTATCCGCTCCTTAGCATTTCATCAAAACATAATAACAGAATGGAGCAAATTTAACTCTCCTTCTGTCCCATAATCCAAAATAATAGGGACACAGTGTGCAGGAAATGGTTTGATATCTTGTAATCGGGACAGAATTTTTGGTCGCGTCTCCGTATTCTCTTTAGGTACCGAAATGAGTCTCGAGCGCAGCCACTGTGTGTGTGTGTGTGTCACAGACTGATGTGCGATGCATAGTTCTCTCTTTCTGAGGAATCATAAATAAATCAACCAGAAATAATTGACGGTGGCTGTCCATTCAAAACCCAATCAATGCGAGCCTGAAAGTCTTTGTGACACTTTCTAAAAATGTCAGTTCCATTGCAGCCAGAGAATCAATATGTTTATTTAAAGAGACTTTGAGAATAAAAAAAAAGGACTTTGGTTTAAAGCAAAACTGAATGGAATGGTAGGGAAAATCAGCGCATTTAGACTCAATATAAAGGTAATTAATTTATCCTCACAGGAGGAAAATAAAATTGGTATGTTTTTTGCTTATGAAGGTAATTGTTTTTCCAGTCTGTTTCTGTTATCGTGTCCTAAATATAAAGAAAGAGCCTTTAAAAGGGTTAAGATCAATTATTGTTTTTTGCTGGGGGACAGAATGAACAGTAAATTCCCCTCTGTATGGCTTTTAAAATGTAGCCTAAAATGGTGTTCTGATAACAGCATATGTCCTTATTACATTACAAATACAAAATCATTAATTGTACCATGCTTGTCAGCCATTAGCGGTCAATCAAGTAGTGTAATCAGTTGTTCCTGTATCAAAAATACGGGTTCAATCTGAAATTGTCCTCCTACAAAAAATGATCCTCTGCAGTATACAAATTACATGGTCGCTCCTAATGTCCATAAATTACTTGTTAGAACTCAGGACTCCCTGAGCTTTCTGTTTTTCAAAATGTTAGTGGAAAAACACAACCAGAAAGAAGCATTCTTGAGTCAGGCGGGAGGGAAAAAAAACAAACCACCAACTAAAATTGTTTTTCTCTCTCTCACAAAATCAGATAAATATTTAATTCTCTGACAAATGAGAACGTTGAATGGTTTTGAATCATTGGTGCTCTCCCCAAACGGTTGCAGTCGTTTTCATGGGGCGCAGCACATAGGAAGTGACAGCATACCGAGGGGCCGGCTTCTGCACATCCTCAGCACGCTCGGTTCTGTTCTGCTGGTCCAGACAGAGCTGGAAAAGTGTCTCAGGTGTTGACAGAGCCACATTAACTCTGCATTTCTTTCCCATCCGGGCTGGTAGGAAGAGAATCCTGATTATTGGGGAGGAACATTCTTACAATAGCCGTGAATTTTGGCCTGCAATTTCAAGAAGAGAACATAAGTGGTTAAACCCTTGTTGCGGGACAAAGGCTGTCGTGTTTTCTTTTTCTGTTTCTGAAGGTCACAAGTCAGGGCGTGATTCTCTGGTCCCGGCAACCGATGTTATTCTAGCTCAGGTGAAACACTGGTCTCACAGGCTGGCCTTTACTTTAATAGCCCTGGATGTAGTTCCATTTGAGAGATCTCTCCGACGTTGGGGGAGATTGAAGGTTTCTGCGTTACAGTTCACTTCATACAATAAACATGTGTCAGTAAAAGTGAAACTGTGAACAGACTCGGCAGGAAAAGCAGAGACTCTCTACCACAAGCAAGAATGCTCTTTAATTTTCCTACCTGTTTAATTTTGCTGTATACACATAGATATTCACATGATAAATGTGCAGAAGACCTCTTTCAAGCCATGAGAACAGACTCCCAGACAGTGTAAATCAGTGCAGGGCCCGGAGCAGAGTTAGCCCTCCAGGTGCTATTAGCCCTCGTTAAGATTAATGTGCATAAAACCTCGTGTTGGGAATGTGCTTGTTGTATCAGCTGAGATGCTGCTACGTTTTTCCAAGCATCCCCCAATGGCTGTTAACAAAACGTGTTCTCCATTGACCTGAGCTACCATATTTTTTGTCAGTTTGCCGTTTTCAACAGCTGTGGTGGTTTATGCTTTCCATCTCCTCTCTTGGGCTTCTGTGACAGGAAGCGAAGCTCTTGCTCTCCTTCCTCCAGAACTCCAGAGTGGCCAAAAGGAGGACCGAACAGTTTCATCGTAGAACCACAGAACGGTTAGAGTTGGAAGGGACCTTAAAGACCATCTCATTCCACCCCCCTGCCCTGGGCAGGGACACCTCCCACCAGACCAGGTTGCTCCAAGCCCCGTCCAACCTGGCCTTGAACCCCTCCAGGGATGGGGCAGCCACAGCTTCTCTGGGCAACCTGGGCCAGGGGCTCACCACCCTCACAGGAATATAATTATATATTATTGTTAATATCCAATAATATTCCAATAATATATCCAATGATAGTGTTGGATATTATTATTAACCCATATGCATATAACATACCTTGAAAGTTAGCTCTCACCTGGTGACAGTGACGACTACAGATTCAATTCAACTGATGGGTTTTTCCCCCCAATATATGTAGTAGGTTCATTGGCCACTTGTCACCAAAAAAGCCACCGTAATAAGCATGAGGACTACTTGGTAAGTTTGTCTGGAGTCTTAGCAAGGAGCAAAGAAATAACCAAGGGTTGGTTTCACCTCCTGCTTCCCTGCTCCGAAAGGAAGCTCTTGGTCAAAATATGAGCATATTGTCCGGATGTTGTGGGGAAGCTGGCGGTGCCATGGCTCATGCCATGACTTGCCAAGCTCCTCTCTGTTCCTCCCTGCAGTACGACTTTGTGGAACTCCTGGACGGCAGCCGGCTGATCGCGAGGGAGCAACGCAACCTGCTGGAGTCGGAGCGAGCGGGGCGGCAGGCGAGGTCTGTCAGTCTCCACGAGGCAGGCTTTATCCAGTACTTGGATTCTGGCATCTGGCACCTGGCTTTTTACAACGATGGGAAAAATGCAGAGCAGGTGTCTTTTAATACCATAATTATAGGTAAGCGTAATCTTCAAAGCTCTTACAAAACTCTAGGCTCCTGGTCAGGTTTTTTAGGAATAGAGAGATAAGCTCTCGTAGTCAATGCTCTGACTTTTTTTCACAGGTTTCCCATTCATAGTGTTTCTTTTGCTGCTCAGAATAAAATGCAGAATCTCTGTTTTAATTACTTGGTCTAAGGCAGAAGGAGTCTACCTTCTTGTAAAACAGCGCTTGAAAGGAGGACGCTGTTCTGAAGTATTCGTTAAACGGCACGGGGCTGGATTTTAAGTATGGAGCTCATATGGTTTTACCGTTATAATTTGAGCCTTTGTGTTGGAATGTAGTGTCCTGAGATATTGCAGGCATCGGCAATAGAAAATCACAGCTATTCGTGCTCTTCAAACAAACCAAACGTAAACACTTCTCTGGGAGCAAGAGCGCACTGTCAGTTAGTAGTGGTTCAGATGATAGGTACTTCATGCGGTGGGCGTCTGTGAATTATCCTCCTTTTTTTCCCTTTAGAGTCCGTGGTGGAATGCCCCCGAAATTGCCATGGTAACGGCGAGTGTGTTTCTGGATCCTGCCATTGTTTTGCTGGGTTTCTGGGCCCCGATTGTTCGAGAGGTAAATCAACCCAGTGCATTTCTCCAGTCAGTTTAAGCGAGCATAAAGACAAATACAGCGGGAGAGCAACCGGCATGTGACTTAGATGTTCTTCTTTATAAAGCTTTGGCGAAGAAGTTGATTTTATTTTGTCTGCCGTGTTTTCTTTCGCAGCAGCCTGCCCGGTGCTGTGCAGTGGCAATGGGCAGTACTCCAAAGGACGCTGCCTGTGCTACAGCGGCTGGAAGGGCACCGAGTGTGACGTGCCGACAACTCAGTGCATCGATCCCCAGTGCGGGGGCCGGGGCATCTGCATCATGGGCTCCTGTGCCTGCAACTCTGGGTACAAAGGAGAAAACTGTGAAGAAGGTAAATGAGTAAATATTTACCCCGGCGCCTGCTGCTGTTGGTCAGGTTTCCAGCTGGCACATCCAGCTCTATCGATTTTGTTAGGTCTGGATCGTGCGCACTAATGGTGTTTCTTCAAAAATCATTTTAGAATGCTAAAAATAAAGTTTGGGAATCACTAGCATCACTGAATTCTACAGAATTATTACACTTTATTTATTCATAACTAATCAGTGGAAAAATTCTTAACGATGAGTGATATCTTTTTGCTTGCCAGTATATTTTTATTTATTTTTTCTGGCTGGGGTCAGCTAAGAAGAAAGTACTCAAAAAACAGATGTTGAGATACAGGAAGACTCACTGAAGTTTCACTGTATAGAATAAATCATTAATCTATTGCATTTGTTAGTGATCTTTTCCACCGACCACATTTTGGAAAGTGCTGATTCAAATGCATCAGAGTGAAAAATGATGCGTCATTTTTGTATTCCAGAGATGCGCATAATAATATTCGTTCTGGTGTGCTGCAAAATGCAGTTCATTTTCCATTCTATTTTTTTTAGGGAGTAAAAAGCGCCATTTTCTTCCTCAATCAAATTGATTTTATTGATCTCCACGTACAAAGTAATGCAATTAAGTCTCTGGAATTAAATTTTCAGGCCATTGACCCTACAAGTGTAACATTTTATTGAGTCAAATTGCTAAATTAAATCTCGTCATCTAAAGCACATTAAAGTGAATTAAGACAGATAGACAGTATGCAACTCATTTATTTCTGAAACAAGTTGAGGGTCCCGTAGAGCTGTCAAAACTCGGTGGCGGAGGATCGGGTCAGTTGATAGCGGGTGCTGCAGGGGATCCAACACTTGTTACACTCTGATTAGGCAGAACAGAGATCAGTTGCCCGAGACCTGAAGCCAATCTTCTTGTAATTCCGAGAAATTAGCAAACCTTGAAAGGTTCTCCATTAACTCAGTGGGAGCCTGTGAGTGTCTTTATGACAGTTATGTGCACACATAAATTTCACGGTACCGGAAAGCGGTGTGGAAGCGAGGTGTTTTTACAAAGAAAATTGCATTTAGGGCTTGATTAATATTGTTAGGAATGATGGCAAGTTTAAGCTGACCTTTCCCATCTCCCCACAGCGGATTGCTTGGACCCAGCCTGCTCCAACCACGGCGTGTGCATCCACGGCGAGTGCCACTGCAACCTGGGCTGGGGGGGCAACAACTGTGAAATCCTGAAGACGATGTGCCCCGACCAGTGCTCTGGCCACGGCACCTACCTCCAAGAGAGCGGTACCTGCACCTGCGACCCCAACTGGACGGGTCCAGATTGCTCCAACGGTAAGGGTTAAAAGCGCTCGCGTGTTGTTAAGTGATGACGTCTGGAATAGCAGCATTTTAATGACATTATTCTGTTAGGACCTGACCTGCTGAGCTGATGGAAGTCTTTGAGTCGACTCCAGCATGAACTGTGACTTGATTCAAAGATTCAAAATAATTGATGACTTTGAAGTATTGGAAGATCAATGTATTTGTTGGTATCTTTTTAGCTGCCTTCACCTGATAACTTCGGGTACTTCACATGCAAGTACAGAATGTTCTTTGTACAATGTATGGATCTAACTATCATCTTACCTAATACATCTGTTTAGAAACTTAAAACTAGACTAGTGAAATTGGAGACAGTCCCATTTTAAAAGTCTCTCCAGCTAATTGGAGGTATTTTTCTTGAAAAACAGACAGTGTTCCAGTTTGAAGGCGAAGGGAATGCAAGCATGAATCCTAAACAGCTTTCGAGGAAGGGCACAGGCTGCCAGGGTGGAAGGAGTTGGTAGGAGTGAAGAAGCAGAGGGATTTCTTGGAGTCTGAAACTGATCTTATTAAAACCATAGTCTGAGCTTAGAAACAACAGGAGAAAATGACTGGAGGTACTGACACAGGGAGCAGAATCTAAATATTTATAAAGTATGACAGCAGCCTTTGGACAAATCGGAGTTTTTAGAATCTCGTTTGGTAGCCACATACGAAAAGAGAAATCACGTCTAACTGTGAGACTTATATTTGTCTAAAACAGTTCATCTAACAACTCAGATGATTTTGTTAATGAAAACTGAACACATGGGCGAGCTGGCTTTATGCCAGCTTATGAATAAATATAACTTTTTCAGGAGGAACCATCTTTTTCAAACAAATGTACTTCCTGACCAGGATCTGTGATACTCCATAATGGCTTATGCATACGAGAGTGATAGGACAGAGTTCCAAACGTTCATGAAAACGTGACAGAGAGAAGAAAATGTTGTTTTCTGTTAAATTTGTTTAGAAGGAAAAAATATCTCCTCTGAACGTTTCTAGCACTAAAAATGGCTATTTGTGAGAGACCCTTTCTAGCTCTTAGGCAAAACATGGATCCTCTATTTCTTGACACGGTGTCCTCTACGCTATTTTCAATGCTTCAGTTATGGTCCAGCTTTTACTTTTGTTTCAAGGAATGACTGGTCGTTAAAATACCATGAAATATTTCTGATCTTCTCAAATATTTCAAAAGTGTCAAACTCACAAAAGAGCTTTGCGAAAATACGCATGGATTATTTGCTGAGGTTGGGCGAAATGACCTTCAGACAGCTACACTAAAAAAGTAAATCTTACCCATAAACATTTTGTTAAGCTGCTAGAAGAAAAAAAGAATGAGTTATTTCCATCAGAGGGGTTTATAGGTTTGAAATCAGCAGAGCTTTCCTCTATCTTCATCAGCAGTTTGTCCGTTAATTAGCCCTTCAATTCCACTTCAATTAAATTAGCTCTAATTAATAAGTTCATTACAAAGATTGACGCACCTTGCTCAAAGCTAGTGTGCTAAAAGCTGATAAACACCTTCACCCTAATGAAAAATTGATTAGATTGAAGAGAAATAAACCTTTCTTTCTTGGAGCTGCGTTGATGTTTTGTGACTCTAAAGTTAATCAAACCATCTTGCATCTCTTAATCAAAAATTTAGTTCAAAGTAGGTATAAAATGTTGTATAGGAAAAAAAGAAAGAAAAAAAAAAAAGGGGAGGGGGAGGAAATTACAGCTGTCTTTCTCCATAAAGGTTTTGGACTGTTCCTTATGGGAAATGTTGCAGCTCCTTGAGCCGATGTTTAATGTTCCCCGGCACAGTGAGACAGACTCGATGGGGGACAAAAAACACTGTTGAGTGGGAACTCAACACTTGCACTGAATACTTCCTCCTTGGGCTGTTGGAAATAATTTCAGGCTTTTATTACTAAACTGTTGGTTGTCTTTTACAAGAAAACAAAACCTAAATATATTACTTCTGTGAACCGGTACGTGGTTGCAGCCAGCTGTATGGCAGGGAGCTAAAGAAGTCCCTCAGGCTGCACTGTACATCCTCTTGTTTTTCTGTTGTCTGCTTAGCAGAAGTAAAGTTTGCTGGAGTCAGACTAAATGAAGCAAAACTGTAAATGCAAAATCTGGCAGTCTAAATTATCATCTTGTATTAGCTGAGACTTAACATGCGTTGTTTGGCCTCTGACTACCTTTGGCTGTTAATGTGTTTTTCAATTATTCTATCAGTTACAAGTTCCTGTTACTATATGTAAATGACAAGTTAAATTGCTGTATGTTGATTTTTTTTTTTAACAATCTATTATTTAAACCAGACTGTTCATAGCTGTCACTGATACAAATTTACTGAAAGTAAAAGAGAATCATCTTTTAAATTTAACAGATGTGTCAGTATGTCAGCATAGTACTAATTTGTCTCGCTAAGGCTGATTCTTTATAATGAAAAAATGTGTCAGAAATGGCACGTTTTTACTTTGAAAGAAAACAGGGAGCAGGGGAGGGAGGGGAAACCTTGTTAAAATGAACTTTCATTAATATTAGACTTGCACTCGCAACGTTCACCTTCGAACAGTGACCTAGGTGTATGGTACGTTTGGTCACCGGGAGTACACTGGAAGTGCTAGTGGGTTTAGGTGCCGTATAATCTAAGGTACAAAAGGTTACTCTTAAGACAGATGTGATCACGAAAAACATGACTGAAAATTAGTCAGCACTAGCAGAAGAGCTGTGGACACTTCAGCGCCGCTGAGTCTGCTGGATAACTGAGCATCAGCACAGAGATAAAACTCTGTTGGGCCCCACCTGAAAATGCCTGTCGCAGTGAAGTCCTTTGATTTGATTTTCAAACGTTTTGCCTTTCTTGTTCTTCACGTGTTGAATTAAAATATAGCGTGGATGATTAATGCATACCCTCTCTCTCCCGTGTGCAATCTCTTCCTCCTTTTCTCCCCCCCCCGGCTCTTTCATGCAGAAATCTGTTCGGTGGACTGCGGCCCGCACGGGGTGTGCATGGGGGGCACGTGTCGCTGCGAGGAAGGCTGGACGGGCGCCGCCTGCAACCAGAGAGCCTGCCATCCCCGCTGCGCCGAGCACGGCACCTGTAAAGACGGGAAATGCGAATGCAGCCAGGGCTGGAACGGCGAGCACTGTACCATTGGTAGGCCGGCTACGCTTTACCCTCCTTTCGCTGCCCAAATTTCAAATGGCCGGCCCTGCTGGCCGCGTCTGAATAAGGAGTGTATGGCTTTGAAGCTTGTTTCTTCAAACAGAATATTTGCACGTGTCAATCTGTG
The DNA here is from genome assembly GCA_009819605.1 of Sterna hirundo. Classification (NCBI taxonomy): domain Eukaryota; kingdom Metazoa; phylum Chordata; class Aves; order Charadriiformes; family Laridae; genus Sterna; species Sterna hirundo. The sequence continues at coordinate 5,357,079 of CM020441.1, forward strand.
CAAAGGAGTTGATATTTTAAGAAAGGAAATGGTTATATGATGGCCCAGCAGTTCTTCATACCTAGTTTGCCATGAAAAGCAGGTGGAAGAATTTCCTTTTCAGTCTTTCCCCTTTAACTGCCTGTTGCTGAGGGGGAGGTTACTTTTATTTTGAACTGTAAATATATTATTTGCTTTGTGCTTTTTCTATTTTTATGTGATAGCTTTACATCTTTTGGAAATGAAGCTTCCGATTGTTTTTTCTTCTATGGAGATGCTCTAAAAGGTGGCTTGCCTGCACAAAAATGTCACTTCCACCTTGTAATAAATGCGATCTAGCTGCCCAAAATTACCTTCTTGTCAACATCACGCTCTATTTTAGAATGACATCAAATTTCTTCCATGTAAATAATGTAACAGCAGTTTAACACAGCTGATTGAGAAGAAGCCAGCCTTATTACTGCTCCTGTGTTTCTGTAATCAAGTTAGTTCTAGTGCCTGGAAACCTTTGGAAATTGCTGTGCCTTTATCAATGGAGCTTTTCTTACTCAGTTACGTACAGTCCGTGTGTCCCGTGTACAGCGGGACGTCCCTCTCCGCTGCACAGGGCTTGATGGCGAGCTAGCATGGGAAATTACACATGTAAATAAGGGGACTTAGAAAAAGCAGAGGAAGAGTTGCCAAAAAGTTTTTCCATTTTTATTTTGATTTTGTATAGCTGTAATGCTGAGAAATTCCCTCCCACGCTACTCCCTCTCCGTGCAAGACACTGCAGGTCTGTAACGGAGGAGGAGGGTGTGCTCCAAAGCGCGCAGAGAAACTGTTGCGTGACAACAGGTAGGAAGCAGAGACAAAGGAACGGGCGACGGTCTGATTGTAAGAGACAACTGGCTTGTACTTGAATGTGTGGTGAGCGTGGCACAGAGCTCAGCAACGGCTGTCACGGGAGTCACAGAGTGGCTCCGCGGGTGTTTATGGGGCACATCTCCCAGGTGTGAGAAGTGCCATGGCTGAGCACTTAGAGGTGGATTAACAGACAACGAAAGAGGTAACCGCAGGTCAGCCGAAGGCAAGAGTTAACGTTGACTGATGGAGAAACCACCAATAATCTGAATAGTCCAAAAAATTTCCAATAAGGAAAAAACTCATAGTTTTATGTTTGAAGAGATAGAGGAGAGTCTAAAAGAGGTGACGTAGCCAAAGCAACAGGATAGGACAGTAAGTCTAACAGCGGCAGAGCTGATGGATGGGAATATAGGATGATTTGCTTTTGCCATAAGCTAAAAAGCCTGGCGGATTTTACTTTTTGTGGATGTCCTGCAACTCTGAGTGTGTTAGCACGGCTAAACCATCGCTGGAGCATGAGTGTCTAGGAAGAAGAAACGTCCCAAGCTGCGTTCCCGGGTAGGTTACAGCCCTGGCTGCGCTTGGCCATTGTGGGAGACAGCAGCGTGAGCTCCGAGGGTAGGGAAGATGAGGGCCTGTTTCGGCTTTATTAACTGAAACCCACATCACTGCAGCAGGAAAACCAGGCAAGATTTTATTTTGTAGAAGGGAGTCAGGTGTGAAGTCGGAAGATTGATTTGTGAGTTATTTTTTACAGAAATGACAATCGATTTTTTTGTTGTTGTTTGCTAATGAGATTGCTCAGACATATGAGAGATGGGGAATTTGCAGAATCCCGGGGAGAATCGGTAGGGTTAACATTTTTGAGGAGCTTCCAGACAACCTGCTGCTGAAGAGAGTGAGAGGTGGGCAGAGAACTGCTTTCTGAACAATAAAATAAAGTAAATCTTTAGAAGTAGGATAAAGCCTTTCCCTTGACCGCTTTAACTTGCCAACGAGCAATTACTCAGCAGATCGCGCTGCTGTTGGTCTCACTGACCTTGGCAGCATTTCAAGGGTTGTAGTTATACACGGATGAACTGCTCTTGAACAATTTTTCCAACATATTAAGCACAAACAAGTTTCTCCTCAGCTCTGGGCGAGCAGGTCTGTCTTCCCACCTGTTTATTCTTTAAATGGGTGTTTACTTTGTGGCTGCCGCTGTAAAGATAGTTTGATTTGTTTATATTGCCCTTCCAGCCTCCCGAGACAAGTAATGAGGGACAGGCTCCAGCCTGCTGTTATTTTCGGTAGAGCTCTCTTCTTCAGGAGCCCGATGTTATGGAGCAACCAGGTCATTTTATTGCTCGTTTCCAAGAGTATTTCCACTCAGTGGGGTAAGGAGTGCTGCCTCCTCAGCTTGGCAAACGAAGAGCCAGGCTGCCTTTTTCTCACCTGCCCCTAGAGTAGGTGGTAGCTCTTCCTGAGCAACACATTTCAAAACACCGGGGACATCAGAACGTTTCTCCACGCAAACCAATTTTTTATTGTCACCCTCCAGTTGTCACCCAGGTGGTTTTTTTATGCTACTTACAGCTCTCAGCTTGGTAGCAGCGTATTTATGTCGTTTGTGTTGTGCGTATGAAAGACTCCCACTCTCCCTTTATATGTCTAAAAATAAACAATTGCATCGTTCTTATTTCTAAAAGTCATTAACCATTTAGCTGCAGGAGTGTGAAGTATTTTAGAAAGACAGGTATATTGGTTTGATGCATCATGGGAGTCACGTGGAGAGCAGTGGCCTAAATTTACAGCTTCTTTGGGAAAGGAATATTCCAAAGAAGTTGCACATTTTAAGGGGAAAGCGCTTTATTCACTTTTTGGGAAGGGAATAGCGCAGCAGGCCTCTGGCTGGATGCACAAAATGGGGTAGATACGTATGCGTTAATCACAGAGGTGCTAACTGGAATGCGTACTGAATCCTCTAGATCCGTAACTCAGGTGATCAAAGAGATTACGGTGTTCTCCTGAAGCAGGAACGCCGTTTAAAATGATAAAAATGTTTTGCACCTCAACTAACGATTTTTATGTATTTCTAAATGCTGACTATCCGTTCAGTCTCATTTTCAGTTAGCTCACTCTTTGTGGTGATGGCTGACATGTCTTAAAGGGTGGAAAGAAGGAGATTAATTAAAACAAGATAATCCTTGGTTTTATTCCTCTCTAATATCTTTTAAACCCTAGATTGCTTCTGGAGTTATGCTGATTTTCATGTGTACTTCAAGGTACTCCAGAGGGAATTTGGACAAAGGGAATTCTAATTGCTCTAAACTTCCAGAGACCGTTTCTTTGGGTTTATTTCAATACTTCAGGGCTCCCAATACTTCATTATAAGGAAGCGAAATCATAGGTGATGGCAAAGGTTTGATTTTTTTATTCAGAAAAAATGTAGACGTCTGCTTAGCTGGGTTAAGCATCAGCGCTTCCCTAAGGCTGAGGATCGCAAGACTGGAATTGGGAAATAATATATATATTTTTAAGATACTTTTGCTTTGTGAGGGAGAACAGAATACACTGGATAAAGCAGGCTGCTTTTCTTTTTTTGAAGTAACGTGTGTAGCGAGGTGGGCAAGATTGTTTTGACTAAGGCGGTGAGCCCGATGGGTGTCGCTGATAGCCACGGTGCCGTTGCGCGTCTCTGGGACAGGGCAGCTCCAGCGGCGATACCATGCCCGAGGCCGGCCACGCTGGTGAGCCATTGCCTTTGCTCTGAACACACACCTCCAAAGATTTGTATCAAAGATGTTCAGCAGATAACTGCGTGTTCAGTGTTGTGATGAAACGAATCTAATGAGAATTAACAAAACCCAAGATTTATTGCTGCTGTTTAGTGTCTTACAGGTTTGAACTAAACACTGGCCACGTATGTTTCAAACACTAAACTATTTAAGGCTCCTAAATTGCTTACTGTCTTTTCCCTCCTGAGAATTGTAATGTTTCACCATTTCCTGTATCCACGTGAGAACAGCTTAACTCAACAGTTTACTGCAAAGTTACGGAAAATCACCATCCAATTGTTTATTTGGTCCAGGAGTGACATTCGGGGGTCTGAGGTGAACGTCCATATATTATTTTGGGAAGCTCCACCTGCATCTCAATGTGGTACAAGACGGCACATGCACAGCTGGTACCCAGGTGATAGCCTGGATGAAATTTTGCTCGGTAATTAAGTTTTCATAACACAGTTGTGCTAAAATATGTTTTTGTTTCCTTTCTGTCCTGGCTTGCAGTGAGTTCAGTGACCCTCTCCTGTCTGAGTAGTTGTTTTGTGAGATTGGAACAGATATTATTTCAGAAAGTCTATTATTTTTTGTGATATAACTGGCATGTACCACGAGTAAATTAAGTAACTGTCATAGGAAGCCTATAAGTATGAATACTTTTCCAGCTGCTTTTCCATTAAACTCCGTTAGCTGAATGGAATTAGTAAATAATTATGTTGGTGGGGAATCTGTTATATCCATGTGCTGTGGAACATCTCAGTTTTACAATGCAGCTTAATTTTTTCTATAGACCAAATTAGTTTTAGAGTCATCTCAATTGCAAATTGGCCAATTTGCATTAAAACTATGCCTTCTTCTTCAGATTTGTCAACACCTCTTTTTTAAAAAGTCTTTAACATTAAGCATGGGTGGGTAAGACCATCTGTTTATGGAGCTTGCCTGCAGCTCCATTACTTAACACATGAGACAGGTTACAGCTGTTTAATTGTTATCGTGTTGAACGATTATCTTGCCGTCCAAAATTAATATTTATATATGTATGCACGGAAAGCATGTGTCGTTAAACATAAGTGATCTAAATGTGGATTAATGTCATTAAGCATTCGTATTAATCCCTCAGGAGGGCTAAAGTTAGCATCCTGGTACTTTCATGCCACTTCGGGGTGCTGCCTGAGGCCGCTTTACCTGATACGTAGAACGGAAATTCAAATCCAGTGGTGGCCACTGTAGACGTGTACAGCTTGTAATACGTTTATATTCCAGTGAGAATTGGTATATCTTCTAAGAATTTCCCCTAAAGTTTAGTTGAGAAAAAAATAACAAGGGACAGCAAGGTATTTATTTGAACCTTTTTCGTCACATGAAAAGACACTAACACAACGTTCAAACCAACCAAACCCAAAATAAATTTTCTTCACCAAGGAATTTCTGCTTTCAGCTATTCTAGCTAGAAAAAAACAGGAAAGTCATCTGGTTTAGATAATCAGAATTATGAAAAAAATAAATAATATCTAGAGCACACTCCCATAAGTGTGTTTCCGTTGGTACAGACTCTGTCCTGGTGACCGATAAAAATGATTTTCTGACCAGGAACAGACATGAAGGTATTTGCGTGCGGGTTTTCTACCTGACCACGAGCAGCGTAAGCTCCGAAGTCCTGCTGGTGCCGAGGAATGCTAAGCAGCGATCTCCTCCACTGACTTGCACAGTCTGCACCTGCTCTCTTCAACACGTGTTTGGCTCAGGGCTCCCTATATTCCAGATTTCAACTATGACTACAGGGAAATGACACTTTATCTCGTCGTAAGATCAGAGAGCAAGTCAAGACAAATGTGTTCCTCCTGTTAATTAAAGGAAGTGCTTATAGAAAAGTTGATACGGCTATATGTCATTACACTATCTATTGTTGAAGTATGGGCTTGCCAAAGTAAGTCATGGACCAGTTTAAGGGCTTGATTGATCTTCTCCATGTTTGCAGGTTAGAAGGAGAGCAGCGTGGATAACCGGTATTATGATGACCACCACCAACTTTAGTACTGATGTTAAGTTGCCAAGCATGGTTTACTTTTCTCCGAAGTTTAAATTATCAAGAATATTCACATTTCAAAGTGACAGGTATTTAATGTACCTTAGTGCAATCATGCCAAAAATTCTTCATAAATTTTAAGATTTGGTTGGACTCGATGATTCGATGATCTCAAAGGTCCTTTCCAACCATGAAGATTCTACGATTCTATGATTCTTTCGAGACTTTAGAATTTTGATCAGAAGGAAATTTTTTCCATCAAATTAGAATAATTACTGTGGTATGAATATATTCGGTAATTATCAAAATACCTGAATTTATGTTTTTCCTTAGTTTTGAGTTCATGGAATTATACCTCAGTACAAATTTCATCTTAAAAGTACGATTGCGTTAGAATGAAGGTTTGGCATTTGACATTCAAACAGTTTATTCTCAGCGAGAGTCAATCAGAGATTCAGAACTAATTCTACCAAATATCAGTTAGTTCACACAATATTATGAGTGAAATCCTACTTTCCAAACAGCTGACTTGACTGCACTGGAGTTGGGATTTATACCTGTACCCTCAATGCAAAAACTCCATGAAAAAGAAACGGCACCCAGAGGACCGATGGCTGCAGTTTAACAAGATTTCGTGAAATTTAGAACAAATATTTTTTTGATCTTTCCTCTGCCTGAAGGGCATGTTAATTTGCCAGGCCAATTCTTGAATATGCAAAGTATTTGCATGTTTGGTAACTATAAAAATATTCAATTAGTAGGTAAATTGAAGATAGTGCTTGCGTCTGAACCTATGAAAAAAAGAGAATTATTGGTCAGGCCTTAACACATTTCAAGACCAAGTATCTCAAATACAACTAGCATACTTTAAATTGCTAATTGCTGATTTGCATTTAAATGAGGACCACATGTGAAGTTCAAGTTCGGCACATTTTCAGAAAACAGCAGAATCCTCTGAGATGTGAAGAATTTTAAAGCGTGTTGCAAAGCTACTTGAGCTGAAGTGGCCAGAAAGTCAGTGCTTTTGTACGTTGTGCTGGTGAGACATATTCTGAAAGTACTTCCAGCCAGCAGGAAAGATGGAAACACTAACGATTGCCATCCCATTCCATCCCCTAATATGTTTTCAAGCCAAATTTATCTTTCATGCAGTTCTTAATGTGAGCGTCAGGATTTATCAGCATCTGTCTGAGGCAGGTCTTTGCGGGTTTGTCAGGGGTCTCAAACAGGTATTTGATCTTTTTCAGCCTGTATATGTGAGACGGTTTAAAATCCTTAATGGCATATACCCTTTCTTCTAAATCCTTTTCCAGCTAAATAGATGTTAAAGAGGAAACAACACTGCTCATGAACTTACCGGCAGTCCCAGACTTCCTATGTCTATTATATCCTTAAAAGCAGATGAACCTTTTATTCTAAGATACGTGTGGCTTTCCAGTAATAATGATGAGACATCTTACTTTATAAGTAATATTGGGATAGACTACAGAACAAAAAAATCTCCAGGGTAGTGGGCTTATGTGCCTTTGTACATGAAAACGCGTAAAGGGTTGCTGCAAAGATCGGCTGCGGTCTGGGCAAGGGATAAATTGCAGTGAATTCAGGTCTCTGCGTAAACACAGGTCTATGTAGACATTGGAGAAGAGTGCAGAAATTATGAAGAAGGTACGATTTCAGGATGAGGATTATGTTTTGGCCTATGTAGGGAGGAGAACAAAGAAAATTGCCTGAAACTATTATTCTGTCCATGTGTTCTCCTTTAGTAGAAGGGCAAGATGGGAATTTAGGAGTAAAAAAGTATCGAAAAGGGAAGAGCGTTTGTAATCCTGCTCTATTGGCAGCGATGCTCTGAACATATGGTGTGTCTAAGACAAAGTTCTCATAAACTCAGAGAGAGGATGACAACCATGAGCTGCTTCCAGTGGAAGAACATGTGCTTTCAGTACTGTTCAGTGATGAATAGAGAGAATTACATTTGCAAATGATACCAAAGCCCGCTGCCTCCAAGCACTTTGGAAGACAGGACAAGAATTTAAAATTACTTTAACAAATAGCACAGGCTACGCAGAAAAATAAGGTGCAATTCAACAAATGCCGGGTTCTCTGCTTAAGGAAGAATAATCAGCTCCACAAATCCAAGTTAGGAAGCAGCTCGCCGGGCAGAAGAGCATCAGAAAAGGCTGTAGTGGGTGATGAATTTGACATGAGTGAACCTCTCTGAAGACAGGTTAGAACAGGGGCTTTAAACTTTTATGAATTCTGGACTCCTGTAACTTTTATGGTAGAGGTGTGGAGCTCCTCAGGGATTGCATGTGGATGCGTGGCTTTTTTTAGTCACTCTCTGAGAGTAAAAGCAGTGGCTTGAAGGAATCGATACGCTACTCCCTAGGTCTGCTGTGGGTAGGATAAGAAATACTGCGTTTAAATATCACAAGAGATACTTAGTTTTTTACATTCAAAAGGTGTTATAATTGTCGGATAGGTAAACTTTGGCTGGGGGGAAATGAGAGGAACCTAAGGGTGATGTGGCAGCCAGGTCAGGAGAAGTAAACCACCATGGACGGAGTCTCAACTAGGTTAGAGGGGTCAGGCCAGAGACGCCAACTCCGAGTTTTGTACCAGTTCCCCCAAAAGAAGCACAAAAACCTGTTTACACAAACTAGATTCTCCCTAAAGCTTGCCATGAAACTCTTGGAGTTTCTCTTCTGTTGGCAAGTGTCTGTGAAGCCACCGATACAGTGTGTGCCCCATCCCCTGCGACTGCGTGGCTGCGCAGGGAGGCAGATTCTATGATTCTATGAAGAAATAATGTTCATAACACTTTGATAGCAAATGGCAGAAGCGCAGGTGGTTCATCTAAGCTTCCCTGTTGCTCACTGGGAAAAAAATGTAATGTGACAGAATGGAATCTTTTTTTTTTCCCCCTTCCTTTTTTTTTTTTTTCAGTTTTCTTTACGTGCATAGGTCTTGAGAGCTTTCAAATGCCCAAACACCACCATGTTCAGAGAACATTAATAAAGTTGCAAAATCAAGAATAGATAGTTCAAAGAACACCAGTAAAGTTGAAAAATCAGGAACAGAAAGTTAGGAAGCCACAAGAGCGCACTTTCGCGTGTCATTATCATTATATCATATAGCAAAAGATATAATGTATATTAATTACAGCATATACATACCATTGTCATAAAAACAGATAATGATACTACTAAGGTAATGATTTTTCCCTCTGCCCCTGATAGAGACGATTTAAGACCGTTGCAAGGCTGTGAAGGGCTGTCGCATGCAGAAACCCCACGTCATTTGTGCCAGGGGCTGGTGCACGGGGTGATCTGGTCAAGAATGGGTTTGAAGAACAGTTCTTCAAACTGGATTCCAGCCTTGCTTCTACCACCTGTATTCCGTTAGTCATTCACAAAGGCAAACTTCAAGTGTCCTCTGGCTCTTCCTCATTTTCTGGGGACCTGACTTGCTTGTGTGTGAATTGCTAAAATGCTGATTCGTGTATGAAATCCTATATAAGTCTAAGTATTTTGAAAAATCACGTCACAGGTGTTTTCAGCCAAACGGGTGGATACTTTTCACTTCAATCTTTCTATGCTTTAGTTCCCCACTGGTAAAATGAGATGAGAATACATTCTCTGCTCACACCAGAAGCGTGAAGATACTGTACTAAATAATTTTGGTTTTGGGAGGAAGAGGATAGAAAAGTCTATAAGAAAAAAGTTACTTCTTTGTTTAGCGCAGCCTGGCGTGCCTGTTGCTGAGGCATCAGCCGCTTGCTGTTCGTGAGGGAATGGTTACTGACTGAGGACTGCCAGTTCTGTACATCCGTGATGGAAGAAGGTTATCAAAATTGCACGGGTAGCTGTAAAACCCAGCATTGCCTAAATTTGGGGTATTTGGCTTTGCCACACCTGATACTCTTGTAATGCGGGGGGGTTTTGTTTGTCATATGGGTAGTAAACAAAGTTTTATACAAGTATTAAAAATCAATGAAAGCATTAAGGGAAGATACTAAAACTTTCGAACTATGAACAGAACACTGACTGTATAGAAAGCTTAAGGGAATCTGTACACTGTCAACGTGCCATAGTTTGCTTGCAGTCAGTTTTTCTACCGAGAAATTAAGATGGCATTTTGACCTGTTATCTCCTTACATGACACTTAGCGCAAAGTCAATGCAGAAGTCTGAACACGACTGATGCGAGAGATGTTGTTCCCATCTTCCTGGAGAAGGTTTGTGTCTGGGTTAGAGCAGAGATACGTGTGCGGTCGCTCCCCAGTGAACGGGGATTGCGGTGCCGAGCGGTGGGCGATGAGAGTAAGCAAAGCGAAATTTGCTAGGAGAAGGGCAGAACAGCGTTCTTCGTTGTTCCTGCATACTGAAATTATTTATCATCTTTTTTTCTTCCTTTCTTCCTCAGCCTCCTTTCTTCCTTTTCTTCCTTTCTTCCTCAGCCTCCTTTTCTCCAGGCTGAACACCCCCAGCTCCCTCAGCCGCTCCTCACCAGACTTGTGCTCCAGACCCCTCACCAGCTCCGTTGCCCTTCTCTGGACACACTCCAGCCCCTCAATGTCTTTTTTGTCATGAGGGGCCCAAAACTGGTCACAGCCCTCGAGGCCTCACCAGTGCCGAGTACAGGGGGACCATGACTGCCCTAGTCCTACTCACCATTAGTGGAGAGGAGGAAGGGTTTTGTCTCTCACTTTCAAGCTGTAGGAAGCAAAAAAGCTTAAAAGTAGCTTTTAATTTAGGCAGACCTCGATTGACATGGCTTTGCTCCCATTCTTTTCTATTTTTGCTTCACGTCTGGTGGTACTGTGAGGTCAAATTCTGCTCTTAGGGCAAAGGAACTCATGACTCTTGCAGAGCTGTTGAGTTGACACTGTGATGGGACTTTATTTCCACTGCAAAAAACATGTGGCATGTTGTAGTCTAGTGTACAGATTACGAAGATTATGACGGGTGAAGACGTCTGGTGGAGGATAATAATGTAAACTAATAGTAATATAAATTGGCTATACGGTATTTAGAAGCATATCACCGTTATAATCCTTTATGACAGAATAATCAGAGTAAAGCAGTGTTATAAGTACCAATTAAGGAACATCAAATCAATGGGTATGTGACTCATGCTGATTTAAACGGGAGCTGATTGGGATAAATGGATTTAATATGTCCGTTTATTCTGTGGCTATTCAGTCATACCTGGAGGAAGTAGCGTATGAGCAATCTAAGGAAGACACTGACTTACATCTCTGATAGGAGACTAATGGGAGACATTAAATTAAAAAAAAAAAGTCTGGGTTCTGACTGGTTATGAATTATGCCTTGTTAAATGTGAATTTGCCTGACTGTTACCAGTTCTTTGTAAAATACATTTATCTGCCACGTATTTATATAAATATCCACACCCATTCATAACACGGTTTATATTTTACATTGTATGAATTTTGAGTGCCACTTACATCTTCTTGGATTTTGACTGTCCTAGAAAAAGTGCAAATTTTATATCTTCATTTTTGTTTTCTTCATTCCATTTGGAGCTCTACAAAGTCCCTGTACTCCTGGAAATAATAGCAAGGTGTTACATTTCACAGTCTTAAACCCTGCAAGAAAACCCTTGTAGGTATATCGGCTGGCCTATAATTAGACTTTTTAAGGACTTAACATAACCCAGATGTGCCAGATGTGTAAATATCTTGCCAAGGAGCCACCTGCTGAGGTGCTCCGTCCTGTTAAAGTGCTCCAAATCCCACCTGGAGTTCCCTGTGCAGAGGGAAAAAGGCTTGTATTTTGTACAGTCACACAGAGCTGGGGTCATTCCTGTTTCAGCTGCAGCGAAGATAAGGAAAGACAGCATGGCTAGTTAAACTTCGCTGCAAAGTTATACTGGTTTTGGTCACTCCTTTTCTGCTTTTTGGTTCCTCTAGGATGCTGCATGTTAACAAAAGAGTTTCTCATGTTGTTCTTTTTTTTGTGTGTGTTTGGTTGGACTCGATGATCTCAAAGGTCCTTTCCAACCATGAAGATTCTGTGATTCTATGTCAACTGACCATGAGTGAAAGGATGCTGGAAGGCAGAACTTGTTTTCAGAGCGTTATAGGTGTATGGTTTGGAACTGACTTCTTATAAGACTACTGGATGCAAAAACTAGCATTTTCTTAATCCTTTTTTTTTTTTTAATGCAGATTGAATTTCTGAAAGGAAATAGCATGTCGGGGCCTGGGATTGCAGGGACTATTTTCAGTTCTCTAGGAGGTTTTGTTGTATGTTCTGTTTTGTTACCTATCCTTACGTTTGTAGAGGCATTTAATGTTTCACTGGTGGACAGATGCGTTCCCCAGACAGACCCAATTGCTTCCATTTTATGGAGTAAAGCTTGATTTTTTTCCTCCACACGTACTACGCCGTGTTCCAAGAGCAGCTGTGTAGGAGCAAGGGGAATTCTGTTGGATGAGTAAGAGAAGAATTTGATCCACCCTGAAATGCAGCTGTATCATTTTTCTTTTTGTTTGTGGTTAATGTGAAAAGCTACTTAGTTTGTTGCTGCTGTTGTAAATGTTCTGTAATTGATGTTTTCATCCTCTTACTTTGTCTCCCTTTAACCTTACCATTATCGAAAAAATTTAAAAAAGAAAACCCAACTGTGCAGTGGACACCTGACACTTGCTTCGAGAGAGAGGAACTAGAAAGTTTCCATCCCTTAGTTGTGCTTCTGTGAGGTTACGTATCTCGTCGGCTCTTTCCGTGGGCTCAGGAAGAGCTTTTTCCCGTTCATCCAAACTGGAGGAAAGGCCATGGAAATGCCTTTTTTACCCATCCGATACACAAAGTTGAGGGATAACAGCAAGTGACAGAGTACTTGGCCAGACAGGGGCCATCATCCAGCAGGGATTTAGAAAAGGTCAGATTTTGAAAGAGAGCCCAGGAGGGGGCTGCGTTGAGAGAAAGCCCATGAGGGCTGTGTTGAGGGACCTTGTCCACAGCAAAAACTGGGATTGAATCCAACGTTGTTGACCCGCTTGGCGTGTCCCCACTGCAACAGTCTGTAATATCCTGCCCTATCCTCTAATATCGCGTGTGCAGGTGGCTGGGTTTGGTAGCCTGCGATGGACCTGTCCCACGTGGTTTCGCTGTGTGACATTAACCCCTTTAACACACCTGCGGCTGGTGTCGGTTTCCTGAAAGCAAGGAGGGGACGTGTAACCCATCTCTGCGGGGTTTCATGCATTAAAAGTACAACCTGCTGCTTTAAATCCATCTTGTGCTCTCTCTGTCATTCATCCATCTGGCTCCTCAATTTTTTTGTGGAATTTTAAGTGTCATAACTTCTGGAAAAAAAAAAAAGTCTCGCTATTCGTGGCTATACCATGTTATTTATTTTTACGCATCTAAAGCCTAAATTGTATTTTCACCCGTTTTTCCAAATGAAATGGAACGCCACGCTACTAACCCCACTGTGCCCTCTTCCACCCCATGTATACGATCTAACTTATTTTACATGATTGGTGTGTGTGCTCGGAAGAATAACTGTAGCTGCATTGAAGCAGAAGAAAACTATTCCTCCTAAAAATCCTGTTAATCCGGTCGGAATTAAGATAGTGTGCTGGTTGTGCTGTCAGAGTCACACGTGACCTGCAAATCAAAGCTCTTCCACTCTATGGTCAGTGTTTTAAAGCTTATAAGCTAAGTAGTTACTCTTACATTGTGTTGAAATTTGAATTTTTTAACTAGCTCTGATGATATTTTTGTTACGCGTAAAAATCAAAGCATGATGTGAAGAGAAGTCAGCAGAAAGGTCTCAGGAAGGTAGCATCTCGTTCTTCTGCAGGCCTCCTTTCGAAAGTAGTTTCGTTGAGTCATGACGGTGTTTGCTGAAAAGAGAATTTCTTGCATTTTTAAAAGCTTTGGAATACATTTTCATTTTGTAATGTAAGACCTCTCATGTCAGGTGCACCTGCTTGATTTGCATGTGAATTCTGAACAATTCTTGTTTTATGTGACACTTCTGAAATGTCTGTCTGTTTTTTTTTTTTTCTTTTTAATTCTCAAGCTCACTATTTGGATAAGATAGTGAAAGGTACTGTATATTTGCTCTTTGATGACATGCCTATGCCTACATGTGCTTTTTTATATGAATATATAGTTACAAACGTACTACTCTGGGCAACAGAATCTTCTCTCACATACATTCCATGGATTATAGAGTTAACTCATCTGACTTTCAGCTCATCTCAAATTAAAAATGAAATCTTGCTTATGTAATATAGTAACATTTTATCAGTAATTATGCATTTATATGCAAACTGTATACATGTATTAGATTTTGTTTGAACCAAAAACTGAAGATAGTATTCATTTGCTGTTTGGTGTTTTTTCTTTGTTAATTTTGTCATTGGACCTCTACCTACAAAACTGTAAATATTTAGGAAACAAAGCAAAGCGATGCTCTTGTCACAGGACAAGAGTCATTAGTTCTAAAGAACAGATTAATTATAGATATGTGTATGTTTATATACAGAGAGATCAATAGAATACCCCAGGCTTTTAAGCTTTTGTTTATCGGAATGTAGAAAATCTGTAGGAAATTATGACTTGTATTTTGTATGAAGACAGAAAAAGCTCATATACTCCACGCAACATTTTCAATTAAAAGGTTCAAGGATGCAAAAGCCTAACATGAAACAGCAAAGATTCTTGTATCTTCAGTTATGGTGAAAAGCTGATTTAGAAAAATGTTTAAAATATTCCTACCCCTCTTTCCCTGAGTATCTTTCTCTATTCCTTATTTGTGTTTTTTTTTTCATTAGAATATGGCAATATTCATGGCAATATCCAGGCTTTCACACAATAAGTCTTGAGTGTACCCAGTTGACTTCTAAAACGCTCTGTCACTAGTGCGATTAAATATGTTAGTCTTCCATAAATTAAACAGAAGAAAGATTAAGAAAAAAATAGGTCTCAGTACGTCAACAAATACTATTAGCAGCTCCAGTCTGAAAGAATAAGAGTAGCAAAACTAATCTCAGCGTGGCATGACGGCAGGAGCATCACCACACTTCCTCACAAGAGGTTTTCCCGATTCTCTGCTTTCTAAGAGTAATTTCACAAGAGTTAAGCACCCTCTATAACTTTTTTCTGGGAATGTTTGTAATTTGGAGCTACACAGTTGAAAGGAGTCAGTAAATTCACAAGTCTTTAGAAGAAAAAAATAGACTCTTACTTCTGAAAGACTGTTCTAAGCTCAACTAAGCTTAACCAAAACAGGTCAGTAGATTAGTTCACAAAAATAGTAGTTCTATAAAGTGAAGGAGAGTTCAGTCACTTAGATTTTTTGGATAAAAGTTTGCAGAAAACTGTTGTGTCCAAAAATATCTGATTCGTAGCCACCTTCTCATAAGATACTTAGTGCCATAACTGTATTCGCTTCTGTCGGTGTCTTATCATAGCCATAGATAAGGAACACCAAAATCTACATATTGATAGCGTTGTCATCCTCATACAGATCATGTTGGCTGCATGCCAGATTTCATCACTAGGAAGTGACAGATACTGGTTGTTTTTTTTTTTTTTTTTTAATGCAATGTTAGACTGAAAACAATTATCGATTTTGGATATATTAAATTATTTTAATTGTTTCCCAAATTTTCCCTCCTTGGCCATAAAAGCAGACAAGATAGGATATAAAGGTAACAGCACAAAAGCCTTAGGGAGATTGTCACAAAAAATCACTCTCTGCTATCTGTCTTGAAGCACGTCACTACCGTGTTTTTGTTCAGTCTATCAATGTTTTATTGTGGTCCTTATGGTATTTCATTTTGTCCGTCCTAAGTAATCAAATACGCACAGCTATTACATTTAGTTGGAAATCCTGTTGGTCCTGTCCCATCCGTATGCAGCCTGAATCCTAATGTTTGTTAGAATAGATGCTAAGCTGCTTCACTATTTCCTGGGCTTTGCTTATTCTGTGAAAAGGAATGTATTTTTGGCATAAAGTATAGTCATTAAAACTGGCCTATACTTTGTGCAATTATTTAACGCACTGTAATTTCACATGAATATACGGCAACTCTGAGACCAGATAAAGTTAATGTTCTCTTTTATCACGTGCCTAAAATCCTACCCATTTTCCTACTTAAGAATTTGGAGGGATTTGTTCCTAGTTAACAGGGAGTTTAAGCGTTTGTGCCAGTAAGTAACGAATTCTGCATAGAGCAAATAACGATCTGTTCTATGAGCACAGAAAAATGTACCATTTTACACAGCTGTGTTTGCACTATGCACTCATCTCTTGCTACTTTGCCAAAAAAAAAAAAAAAAAAATTAAAAAAACCCCCAAACTTAATTTTGTCTGGCCTGCAGGTATTTAGAGGATTGGTGCTTTTATTTCCTGCCTGTACAGGTAAGTGGTGTCTCAAGTGTCAGGCCAATCAAAGATGCCACTTCGTTAAGAATTACATTCCCCAGGTAACGTTGCTGTTCCACTCCATGTGCAATTACAGTATTTGTGCTGTTCTTAAGGCCTGTTCCCAGTAAGTGTCCCTTGTTTGTATTTTTTTTTTTCTTTTTATACAACTGCAATATTGAAATCACTTGTGCTTTTTCTTCTTTTTCTCTTTCGACAGAGGGCTGCCCCGGCTTGTGCAACAGCAATGGGAGGTGCACGCTGGACCAAAACGGCTGGCACTGCGTCTGCCAGCCGGGATGGAGGGGAGCGGGCTGCGACGTAGCCATGGAAACTCTCTGCACTGACAGTAAGGACAACGAAGGAGGTAAGAGATACCGACTGGATCTTTAAACACACAGGAGAACGGAGACTTTACAGTCGGGTGGTGAAAGACTGCCGTGAGAATCACACAATCACAGAACGGCGGGGGTTGGAAGGGACCTCTGGAGATCATCCCATCCAACCCCCTGCCAGAGCAGGGTCACCTGGAGCAGGTTGGACAGGAACACGTCCAGGAGGCTTTGGAATGTCTCCAGAGGAGACTCCACCACCTCTCTGGGCAGCCTGTGCCAGTACCCCGTCACCCTCAAAGTAAACAAGTTTTTCCTCATGTTGAGATAGAACCATGCAGGCGTTTTACGAGCTCTTATGCCTGTAAGAATACGCTGTGGTATCCAGTGCTTCTGTACGGCACAGCCTGACAAGACGCTTATGACAGTTGAGATATGTACTTAGAAAATGATGGGTGTCACCTTAGTTTTCCTGCAGTATTCTTTTATACGTGAATAAAACGCAGTCTCAACTCAGTCAACTGTAGCGGAGGGGAAAAAAAGAAAGTAGTTCAAATTTTCAGTGACCTCACAAGGAAGTCACCTCAGAAGAAATGGCCAAACGGGGAGTTTACATTTTGACCTGTGATACTAATGCTGGAAAAAATTGGTTGCCCGGTCTACAGAGATCTTACCCCTCCGTAGCCTGAACGCTCCAGTAACTGACAGGATGCTCCCAGCAGTTTTTGAGGTGTTTGGCTTGCTTTTCCGCAGTCTGTCATTCAGGTGACAGGTAACAGTCTGCAGCGAGAGGCAGGCAGGGCTGTTGACTTAAGGAATCACTCTGCAATCATCGTTGTGGGGTAGGGAAGGTAGAGGGGCTGTGACTTTGGCGTGACTCCAGAATCACACAAAAAACCCCACAGAAAACCAAGGCTAAATGTGAACGCAGTCAAATATTAGATCAGCATAATGCTGCTGTTGTCTGTCTGTCTTCCCCTTCTCTCACCAGCTCTTTTTGTTTAACACCTTCAGATTCAGAGTGGAGATAAGAAACTCCATTAGGGCCTCTGGATGATGATAAAGTCATCTGAGACTTTGTTTTTCAGCGTTAGACTGCAAACACCTCTGCCGTTGCTGAATGGCTGTTTGCTCTCGTATCGCAACCACAGCTGGGTTCTTAGACATCACAAAGTATAAATAACAGCAACATTTACTTCCCGAGGAAAATAAATAACACGGTTAAAGCAGTGCTGCTGTTTATTGCTTCACACGTCATTTGATTTGTCATCCTTCACCATTACATAGTGTATATTTTGAGTCAGTTTTGCACATTTAAGGGCTAAAGAGTCTGAGACAATCTGGCATACATGCAATCGGAGCTAGTGTGAAGCTGGATTTCTGCACGTAGGAAGGGGAGCAAGAGGAACAATCAGCCGTAGCATTTCCATGCCGAGATTTGGAAATCTGTGCTGTTTGGGGAATTAAGTTCAGGTGCCCGGGGGATTATGAACATAAAGAAGAAAGAGAAACCTGCAAGCATGAAAGGAGACAAAGCAAGGAGGAGGAGAAACTAGGTTAGAGCATAAACAACTGGGAGGGAAAAAATAGATCGTGTAGAGAAAAAAAGGGGAAAAATTTGAAAGCCCAGTGATAGACTAAAGCAGAGTCAGTAAATGTTAGAGATAATAGATAGAAGGACGTGACATATCAGAGGGAGAGTCAAGAGCAGATAAGGGAGCAGTGGGAGGAAGAAGAGCAAGGTGAACAGGAGTGCACGTGAACCGAACGAGGGAAAAAAAGATGCTCCTTCAGACTGAAAACAGTAATAGCTGTTTGTGAGGAAAAGGGGAAAAAGAACGAGGAATTGGAGCAGAAGGATCTAACAGGATGACTTAAAGTTCAAGAAGAAAGAACAGTATTGCTAAAAACCCAAAAGTCTAATACTGGTATTTTGTTGCTTTTTTTCTCTCAGTTTTTTTCGTTATTGCCTTTGCAGACATTATGCAACTAGGCACGAGGAAGGTAGTGGCCAAACAGTTGTTTGGCCATGATTGACCTGTGTAATGCTTTTTGTCACTGGCGCTTCTCTTTCAGTGGACCTTATTTCAATTGATATGCTGCAGTACAGAGCATACCCACTGCAGTCTTTCACTAGTGCCTGAGGAAAAGGGTTAAAATATAACAATTAAATTAAATTAAAAACTGGAAGCATACCAAACAGAACTGGGAAAAGAAAGTCTTCTTTGCCAGAAACCCACCTGGAAAGAGAAGTGTTTCTTCCCTTTCCAAGAGTGCGTGCAATCAGCCCACTGATCTCTGGAGCAAGCCATTGAGATTCCAGCCAGCTACAGGGAATGGGCCAAGGATGCCTCTGCTGGATTTGTTTGTTGTGGGAGATTAGGTTATCGGAGCACTTCTGCTGAATTCATACCCGTGACTGCAGGTAGTGTGATTTACATCGCACTAGGCTCAGTGGTTGTATAATTAAAGTTATCTTGGTTGTTAGCTAATTGATATGCCGTGGTTAATGTTTATGTTTCATCCCACACTGGAGAAAATATATTTCATATATTAATGTGAATATAATTCATTAATAAGAGTGTCTGGTGTTCCTTTGATTCTTAGCTCTTTCCGGGATGATTGTTCAAATTCTGTGAACATGAGCATCCCAGGGACCTCAATGGGAATATTCTCCGTAGGAGGTGCTGATGACATCAAGGCATTCTCGATCGTTTTCGCTTCTAGATACTATTGACATATGATGGGATGATTATTACCCATCTTCCTTTTCATCTAGATTTTTGAGAGTCTTGCAGGTTATTTCCGTTCTCTGTAAGGATCGCTCTTTATTTTTCCCTGTGTTTGGTTTGGATAATAAAATACAGAATTTTCTTTACGTTTTAGCAACCCACAAGGAAAGTTTGTGCAACAAGTAGACCTTGGGCTGAACTAAACTCCTCATGAGTCTGTGGGGAGAGGGGGAGTCAGAGTCATCCGTGGGTGGCATAAGTCTAACTTCTTTACTTGGGCAAAAAATGTGTCACTATTATACTTTAACAAAGTGTGCCATGTTTTGTCATCACTGGAGGAAGAATAAGCTGTTTACTCTTTAGTTTAGGTAGGTCTTTATTGAATAGATTCCTTTGTTAAGTTTGCTTTCTGTTAGCTCCTATCCGATTATTAAAAGTAGTTACAGGTTTCCACCAGCAGGATTTAAGGGATTATTAATATTCTTTTATTACTAAAATGAAAATAAATACTGTAATAAAGCAAAGTGTACTTAGCGCTACTGTATTTCTGTAATTACTTGCATGGGCTAGGAGAGCCTGCTCCTGATAAGCATTGTCACAGGTTAGCACAATTTCAGCCTAATAATTCAACCTCTGATAGTAGCTAATAGCAAATGCTTAGCAAAAGAATATAATGGGACAAATGCGTACTTCTGTTGTCTCTGGTATACTAGCAGGCTCTAATTAAAGTAGGAAATTACTGCCACAGAATGTTCTGAATGTCAGAAGGGTTACTAAGTATAAAGATAACCCAAGCTCAGGAAATTTCAGGTTGGTTTTACTTGAATTACAGAATCACACAATCACAGACTGGCAGGGGATGGAAGGGACCTCTGGAGCTCACCCAGTCCAGCCCCCTGCCAGAGCAGGGTCACCCAGAGCAGGTTACACAGGAACGCGTCCAGGCGGGTTTTGAATGTCTCCAGAGACGGAGACTCCACCACCTCTCTGGGCAGCCTGTGCCAGGGCTCTGACACCCTCACAGGAAAGAAGTTCCTTCTCATGTTGAGGTGGAACTTCCTATGCTCAAGTTTGTGCCCGTTACCTCTTGTCCTGTCCCCGGGCACCACTGAAAAGAGCCTGGCCCCATCCTCCTGACACCCGCCCTTTAAGTATTTATAAGTGTTGATAAGATCCCCCCTCAGTCGTCTTTTTTCCAGACTGAAGAGACCCAAATCCCTCAGCCTTTCTTCATAAGAGAGATGTTCCAATCTCCGTATTACAGAATTAGGGCTGATACAGTGGCATGCTCGTGTTCTCTGGTTTGTGCTCCAGCACTTCCCATTATTCAGCTTTTTGTTTGCATCTCTGGTTGCTGGGGGGGAGGGTTGGGTTGATATATCCATAGCCCTTATCCACTTAATTCTTTCTGGAGTGACAGCTCATTTAGAGCCCAACACTTAATATTTTAGGCTTCTTCATTCCAACAAGAATGTTGAATTTGAGTACAGTATAGGTATGCTTATAGAGAATCTGCAATAATAACATCAAACAAGGTCCTTGTGCACTGCTCAGGAATAAATCAAGGGCTGTTTCTCCTTTTGAGCCTTTTCCAACCAGCTGCTCCTACAGGCGGTCATTTTTGGTGTCTATAATTGAGTCCATTCATTATAGCCTGTAGTAAAATCGAGCTATGTGAGGACAGCTGAGGTTTGTTAATAGTTTTCTGTCCTTTCCAGCCTCTTGCCTTTGTGCGTGCCACAGTCACTGAAACCATCCTGGTGGGATGGCCAGTATCATAGCTCCAAAACTGTATTCTTCCAATGAAGGCACTGAATTTCACTTCGTGGAGATTTGTTTGTTGCCTAAATATATAGTCAACTTATTTACCAAGAATGTGATTTATGTTGGTCCTTGGACATGATCTCCCCTTGACGCTGGCAGAACTTGTGCCCAGGGCTATTTTGTCCCCCTGTTTTTCTTCCTTCCAGTAGTTTTATACGTACCCTTTAAATCCCATTCAAAAGCAAACACGCCCACTGATACGTCTTATTGTTTAGATATCCGTAAGTGTGGGAATCCTCTGTCTTGACTCCTCTCATTTAATGTTTTGGGGGGTTTATTAGTCTCTCGAAGTCTCTCCAAAGAAGCAACCTTATCACCAGACCATGCTCCACCACAATTCTGTGCATTTTGCAACAAAGGGAAAAAATTCATCAAGATTTTTACAGCTAGACTTTAGCTTTTGAGAAAGAAAATAATAATGTAGTCATTACCTCTTCTGTATATAGAAGAACCACTTACATCCAGAACAAAAAAAAAATAGCAAATAGCCTTCTGAGGTGGATAATGATTGTCCAGCTGGCTGTAGGAGTTTCTATTTTCCTTATAATTTCACTGTCATATTTGAGTGATATAACTGATAAGCCAGTGTTCAGCTAAGTTTCTTGTTTTTCAGGCTAAACAAAATTCATCAATAATTTTGCAGAGCCGTTTCAGAAAGGAAATTTTACTCTGCTTCACACAGTGCAATAGAGCACTCAGCTTAGTGGTACTAGATAGCTCTAGTCACATATAAGTACAGAGAAAGAATGAAAAATGTTTTCTCAAGTTATAAGGAGCCAGATTCATAACCATCCGTCACTCGCCTGGGCAAGTTCCTGATAAACTCCCCAGAAAAATAACAAACAGCGTATCCCTGTATCTTGGCTGGTGAAAATGAGATTCTTTCTCTGATTGATGTTAGCGGAGAGGCTTGTAAAAATGCATTTCCAGCTGATTAGTTCAGAAGGTGTCAATCTCATGCGGTTTTATGACCTGCAGACTATACTCCAGATGTACATTTGCTTTTTATAAACTAACAAAGATGAATGTTGAAATTTGAGCATTTCTTTGGCAGCTGCACCAGATAATGCCTAGGAGACCATACAGAGATATAAAACCCCAAAACTATACTTTTAACCATCAGTGCCCCCTGCTTTGACACGGCTCCAGGCTTCTAGAGTTAAAACCAGCAAAGGAGGTCAGTCCTTCAGCTAGGAAAGGGTTTCATATTGTACAAGAACAAGACTAGAAAAGCACGAGAGTCAAAGAGTCACAGGCTATTTGAGGTTGGAAAGACCTCTGGAAATCATCTAGTCCCACTCCCTGCTCCAAGCAGGGTCAGCTAGAAGGATGCTCAGGGCCATGTCCAGTTGGGTTTTGAGTATCTCCAAGGATGGAGACTCCCCAACTTCCCTGGGCAACCTGTTGCAGTGTCTGACTGCTTTCACAGTAAAAATAAGTTTTTCTGATGTTTAGACAGAATTTCCCGTGTTTCAGTCTGTGCCCATCGTCTCTTATCCTTTCGCTGGGCACCACTGGAAGGGGGTCTGGTTTACACCCTCCCATTAGGGATCTGTATACGCTGATGACGTTCCCCCTGAGCCTTCACTTCTCCAGGCCAGACAGTCTCAGCTCTCTCAGCCTTTCCTCATAGGAGAGACGTGTCAAGCCCTTAACCATCTTCATGGCCCTTCACTGAGCTTTCTCCAGTATGTCCATGTCTCTCTTCTACTGGAAAGCCCAGCCTGTGCAGAGCACTCCTGGGGTGGCCTCACCAGTGCTGAGTAGAGGGGACAGATCACCTCCATTGACCTGCTGGCAACACAACCTCCTGTCATTGGCACCTTCTTTGCCACAAAGGGCACGTTGCTGGCTCATGTTCAGTTTGGTGTCCACCAGGACTCCCAGACTTCTCCACAAAGCTGCCTTGCAACCAGTTGTCCCCCAGCATGTGCTGGTGCCTGGGGCTGTTCCTCCCCAGGGGCAGGACTTCGCCCTTCTCTTTGCTGAAGCGCGCGAGGTTCCTGCCAGCCCCTTTCTCCAGCCTGTTGAGGTCTGTCAGAATGGCAACACGACCCTCTGGCGTATCCTCATCCCAGGAAAAATCAGTGTTCTTTCTTTTCTCTTAAAAAAAGTTTAAACTTTGATATACTTAACGATGACTTTTTCATCCCGTTTAATTTCCCTGAACTGACTTCAGTGTCAGCCGAGTTAAATGAGAATTTTAGATGTGCCAAAGAATAGAAATCCCAGTCCTTTACTATTTTGCCAATCCTCTAACTGATCCACATAACACAGCGATCCTTAGAGGAATACCTTCAGAAGATCTCTGTTTACTTACACTCTTTCAACATATGATTGAACAAAAAATGGATGCTATTTTTCCCTTCAGAAAGAAGTTTTACTCTAAAGCTGGATTCTTTTGTGCGAGAAGAGTCATGGGCTTCCTTCGAGTGCTGCACTGGTGTATTTTTCAGTTGAGGGCAGCAAGCAGCTCCCGCTCTAATCTAAATGGAATAATAAAATGTTTGAGCTATTTCAGTCGTGCTGTTCTTTTGGGGAAACAATTATCAGCTCTGTGATACCATATTACATTCATCTAGAAATTTTCTGTAGCTGACATTTCCAGGCTCATTTTCCTCACGACTTTACTTACAGCAAATTAGGAGTTATCAATTTGATCTGGATTTTAATCTTTCACCAAATTAGATTTCCAGTGATGTGACAGATCTAATGCTCGTTATATGTGAATATTTCAGCCCATAAGCACCCGTGTGTTTAAATCTTGTTTATACTGGCCAGCATTCCTCAGCAGTTTATGCAGAATAAAATCTAAATGTTAGATACAGATTTTGTTCTCTCACACGTTTTCATGCAAAATAGTTGTGGAAATTGCCTTTGCCACTAGCAACAAAATCTTTCTGCCAAGGTATAAAGGAATCCACCTTGATAAGTGTCATGAAATATTTAAAGCTACTTGCGGCATAGATATGCTAAAAAACTTCAGGAAAGCGGCAGAGTGGGAGTTACTTGTTTCTTTTCCCTCGCAAGCCAAATAACCTCAGATAAAAGCTCCTTAGACCCACCTAAAATGTTTAATATTTATAAGTTAACGGTGTATGCAGAGCCTGAGCGCCTTCATTTTCTGGTTTGTTCAACATGTTTTTAGAGAAGGAGCGAATAAAGAGGTTTAATTTGAACGCGATACTGAGTGTATTCAGCTTGCGTGGATTTCCACGGGAGTTTAAGAACTCAGTGGAAACGACCTCTCTTTCCTTAATTGAAAGGGAATTCATTAAAATCTTAATTATTAGTCTTTTTTCATACTACGTATTTGTTTTAATCTCTCTGCTGGCTGGCTCAGGGACATGCAGAGGGGCAGGAGGAGGAATCTGTTCATTTGTGTGACTTTCTGCCAACAGATGGGCTGGTCGACTGCATGGATCCCGACTGCTGTTTGCAGAGTTCTTGCCAAAACCAGCCTTATTGTCGCGGGCTACCTGATCCCCAAGACATTATCAGCCAAAGCCAACAGTCGCCATCTCAGCAAGCTGCCAAAGCGTTTTATGACCGGATCAGTTTTCTCATCGGAGCAGACAGCACTCATGTCATACCTGGGGAAAGCCCTTTTAATAAGAGGTGAGCGTGACGACTCATTAGCTCACGAATACGAAAGAAATTGAAGCGTGCGTGAGGTTCACCTTGAGGAGGAGATTCACCTTTAGGAGAAGATCCACTGTGACTGCAGAGTTCATGGCGTGGGCTTTGAGCAGAGACCTTTTCCCTTAATTTATCAAATCGCTCATTTTGTCTCGTTTCCTGTAAAATTCAAATTGCCGGTGCCGGGAGGTTACAGAAGGTACTTGCCACGCTTAGTACCTGTATTCTGACAGGGCACTTCATTAATGATTAAATAAATCTTTATTTAACCAGTTGATTTGGGCTAGCACAGTTGGAAGTACATCAAAGCAATGAAAACACTTCAGAAGGAAAAGCAAAGCTGCACTTTTTAAACTGAGCTCACTAAATAATATAAATTATGAATTAATGTAATAGAACTGTTAAGAGCACGACAGCATAATTGCATAAACTATTTGACTGGTGCTCTACGAAGCAGTAATGACCTGAAAATAAACCAGTAACAGGAAGCAGGTGTCTGGGATCTCACTGAGAGAAGGAAGATGATTTACACTAGAACTACTGCGTTTGCAGTAATTTAACAGCATTAATGTATTTGGGCACAGCAGTTGATTAAAAGTTGCTGCTCAAATGTTCCTTATTGCTCTTTTAAATTTTGTACTTCATAGTCCCTGCAGTTTTACAGATTGCTTTGATACTAATTGAAAAGTATGTTGTTCTTTAAGAGCCTGCCAGAGGTGTGACTTACAGCGGGAACATCTAGAGTTTGTAAGTTCTTAAAATTCTTCAGTGAATTTCTGGTCGTAGTAACTCGGTACAGACAAAATGAACCAAAGTAAAATCAACACCAGTGAAGCAAAATTATCGTCTGTAGGTTTTGAGGCATTTATTTATACAGTGTAAATTATGTGAACTTGTAAAAGGGTTAGAGTCTCAGGAATGTTTTTTTAGTGGTAGTTGATACCACATACAGATGCGCGCACGCGCGCGTGTGTGTGTGTGTTTTCTCTCTTTATTCATTCAAAAGAGAACAAAAAAGAAGCAAATTTGTAATTTGATCCTGCATCTGTTTCACAGTCTTGCATCCGTCATAAGGGGCCAAGTATTAACTGCTGATGGGACGCCGCTCATTGGAGTCAACGTCTCCTTTCTACACTATCCGGACTATGGATATACAATCACTCGCCAAGATGGAATGTAAGTTCCCTTTGAAGCACTTCGTGTCATAAACACAGCAAAGGCGTAACGGAAGAGCTGCTTGTAAAAATGAGATAATAATAAAATAATGGAAACAAAAGAAATGAAAAAAGTCATCGACCAAAGTTGTACTTTGTACATTCTTCAGATGTAAAACATGCTGATTATATACTTTAGAAGTGGGAGGGCTTGCTTAAATGGAACACGGCGTCCCAGGCTCTCACTTCTCTTAGCGCAGTTTTATGTAATACAATTTATTTGATTTCCCCATTGTTCCCAGTAGAGCTGTTCTGCCCTCAGAGCAGCACAATGGAATGAAAAATCAATCCGTAAAATGGAGGCTGTGGGTGGCTTTGGCAATTTGCTGACTAGCTGGCCCTCTTGGGTTTTTTTCCCTAGGTTTGACTTGGTAGCGAATGGTGGTGCCTCCCTGACACTGGTGTTTGAGCGATCGCCGTTCCTGACACAGTACCACACAGTATGGATTCCCTGGAATGTCTTTTATGTCATGGATACCCTGGTCATGAAGAAGGAAGAGAATGACATTCCTAGTTGTGATCTGAGCGGATTTGTAAGGCCAAACCCCGTTATCGTGTCATCGCCTTTATCCACCTTCTTTAGAATTTCTCCTGAAGATAGTCCTATCATCCCAGAGACACAGGTAAAGTCTGCTTCAAATAAATCGCGTGTTATCACAGGTTAGCATTAAGCCACCATAATGAAAAGAGTGCAAACTACTGTTGAAAAGTCATTCTGACCAAGTGCTAAGAATTTGCAATGTGATTATTTTCAGACCAATTTATTCATTCTGTGTGATTGTTTTTGAACTTTCATCCAAAAAAAAAAAAAGGGTAAGAAAGCTTGGTGTACACCAGTGTCTGGTTTTATATTTGATGGCATCATTTAATTTACAGAGTGTCTTCAGCAATCAGGCGCTGGCCCATCAAAATGGACACGCCGCAGTACGTCTGACTTTTTTGACTGCTGTCTTGTAAGAAGTGCACCTCAGAAACTGGAAAGGAAAGGTGGTTTTCCACTATGTCTGAAAGATCCATACAGTTCAATTTATCTGCTTAGTCCTAATAAACAGCACGACACTCAGATTTTTATAAACTAAAAGAACCCTCTGTAAGACCGAGGACAGGTTTACAAGCCAACGAGCACGTATGTGCTACTTCTTCAGAACTTGTCATACTGAAAGTAAGACATCAAAACCGTGCTTTAAACGGAAAAAGCTGCAATGGGAAAGTTTTTTCTCTAACACAGGTGTATTAAGTTCTTCCATCACAAATAAGTAATCACTAATAAATACAGTCTTCTTCAACTCTTAAAGCGGCGTTGCATTTCAAGAAGTAATATTTAACTCATTATTGATTTCTGATAAAACTTTTTCTCATGAAAAAACACTCTGCCTCCTTCTTTCTCTCCCTCTTCCTTCTCTCCCTCTCCCTTCTCTCTTTTCTCTCCCTCTCCTTTCTCTCTCCCTCTCTCTCCCTCACCTTCACAATGTCATAATTACACAGGGACACTCTTTTTCCCATTCTCTAAGAAATGTCCTTGTCTCTTCAAGGGAAACATAAAAAATGTATTCAAATGTTTTCATGCCGAGCTCTTAAGAAAAGAGCAAAATCATTAAGCGGTTCATGCTAAGAGCAGGTTTAAAGTAAAGATGTAAGGAAATTACAGCTAAATGCTCACACAAATCTCGACTGTGCTAGAAGATTGTTGCTTTTATCCTCACTATCATTTCTCTGCCTTTGATAGTTGCAAGTCAATTAAAAGAAGGGATTTGCAAAACACAGTCCACTGAAAACCAGCTCTGATTTACTTGTTTTGGCAACAGATGATGGATTTAGTTCCTGAAGTGATGCAAGATTGCTTTGATAGGTGGGGTATAAATCTAAGAAAAAAGTAATAATAGAAGAATGTCAGAAAATACATATTTTCAAAAAACATTTGTAATGTGTAGGTAAACAAGTAATTTCACGAGCAGTGGGACTCATGAAGTCTGGATTCCTACTAATTCCCACCCATTGCTATAATTCCAGCTATCTGCCACATCCAGTCCTTCCCCCACGGACTGCGTTCAGCCTTTTTCTCGTGGGAGTAACAACTTCTTCCCTACCTAAACCCTTTTCTGTAATAAACCCTAAAGGAACTGAATCGTCTTTAGAGATTTCTGCTGTTATTTCAAATGTGGTTGAAATGGGCTCCCGGGTTCGCAAGTTGTGAGGAGGGAGGTCTGACAGGCAGGGCTGTTGGGTCAAGTTGATTTCCCTAGAAAACCAGCCGGAAGGGAAGCTCGTGTTCTCAGCGGATCCTAAGCAGTTGGTGTTGGCGGGTCATTTATGACAAGGTAAAAATAGTACTGTCATTACGCATGCAAAAATCTGGTTCTGGTGCTGTGTAAAAAAAACCATCAAGGAGTATTTTCTTCTGTATTCTTTGCTCATCACACACGCAGTCCCCTGCTTCGATAAGTGGGAGCTGCCCAGCCGTGCCTGGGACATACCCTGTTAGGGTCAGGTTCCCCTCGGAAATCCATAATGCTCAACGGTCTGTCTCCCAAAAAATTCACCCCGCTGATAAAAGATGAGCAGAACCGGATTCCATTTAATCTGTCTGTTCAGCTCTGGAGGAAGAGCTGTCGATCTGTTCATAAAGAAGGGGGCAAGGCCAGTTTGAAGTGTGGGAGGCTGGATGAAGGCACAGAGAAAGAAAAGGTTCCCCGTGTTCCTTCAGTCGGCGTTCGTCACCCCGTTCGTGTGGGGTGACAGCACCCACTGTCACGTACCGCAGGAGAAAATGATGTGCTGCTGTAATCATCATCCCTTGAAGTGCTTCATCATCCCTTGGAGATAATGTTTCCGAAAGGGTGTACTTAGTGGCTTATGAATCCCAGATTGATCAGAGGGGGGATTAAAGTCAGTTCCGAGGAAGCAGCCCAACGGAGAACTGAAAAAAGAAGGCAAGGGAGGGGAGAGAACCAGTGCCGTGGGTGAAGGGGTGATCGCAGACCCAAGAGATCGTTACTCAAGGGGGATGATAATAAATAACACGTTAACTGAATTCAACCTACTTAGGCATGACTGCATCTACTTTTAATTGCAAGTTAGCGTGCTCTGCTTAGACTTAACTCGCTGAGATTAATCAGTGTGGAACGAGACAGTAAACGGCATGCAGATGAGGGAGATCGGGTTAAGCTGGAGCTGCTTATATGGGTTAGCAACAATATTTGTTGCTGTCTTTTTCCTAATATAATACATGTCTGTTTGCCACATCTTGCAGCGTGATCTGGCAGAAACCCACACGTGAGTCACAATGAGCAGCTCTGAGTTTTTGAGGCTTTCCTTCTCCTAAACTTCTATTATCCACTGTTACGTACGCTTCCAAGATGCCTTCTGCAGGTCCCGACCAGCTCGTCTCCATCACCTCCAGCGTGTGGGAGACTGAAGACTTTCTGAAAGTTTTCCTTCTAGTCATATGTTCAAGGTTGCCCATTTAATTTTTTCCTCTCCCCTGGCTCTCTCTCACCGCTGGCAGAAGTTGGCAAAATATATTTACCCGGAAGAATTCAGGGTAAAATATGGGCCTCAGTGACTTAATAAAAAAGATTGTTTGTAACTTCAGGGCGGCCAGATTTTCAGCAAAGTAATTAACCTATTTTATCATTTAAACAGGCAGTATAATAGGATGTTTAGATATCCCAGTATTACATGGATGCTGCATCCTAGTTTCACATAGCTAAAATCTCCAGAACTTCAAGTTTGTACTGAGAAAAAATGGAGATTATTCTTAGACCCAAATACCGTCATTTATGCGTCCTTGTTTTCCAGCACGTTTTCTGGTTTTCTTCTCTTTTGATTTCTGTTTGAAGCTTTATATACCCCTCTTGAGTTATTCTTTTATGGTCACATTTTTAGGTTTCTACACGTGTGTGGCTTTTTCCTGTGCCTCTTCTCTGTGGTATCTCAGCAATATTTTAAGTCTAGAAAAACCAAGTCATTTTCCCCCTTTTTGTTTCTCCTTGCTTTATATTATTAACTCAAGGTTTTTTTCTTTATAAGTTCATTTAAGAGCCTCAATTCTAGGGGAAGTCTTTTTTAAAAAGGAAAAGATTTTTCCAGCTAGAAATGAGCCATTTCAGCTTCTACTTAAAGACGTACAATTTTAGTACTCCTTGGTCTCAGGCTTTGTGTAATAGCAGCAGTTGTCGATATCTACCTGTATCTATAAATGCCATCTTTACCCCCCTCAAACCAAGACGATGTTACATTTTAATGCAGCAATTCAGCTGTGGCTTCTCCGCAAAGAATCTTTTCCTGAAATTAGGACTAAAGTTTGCACTCATTTGTGAAATTTGTTCTCAAATCCTCATTTTGCTCAATTTGCTAAAAAAATCACGGTGACACAGCAGGCAATTTCCCCCCTAATTGAATTAAATTTCGTATTCACAGTTCTTAATACCATCAGAGCACGTCACCTGAATCGTATTATATTTTGGAGCAGGAAAGCGTTCCAGAGCCTG
Source organism: Sterna hirundo (assembly GCA_009819605.1). NCBI lineage: Eukaryota > Metazoa > Chordata > Aves > Charadriiformes > Laridae > Sterna > Sterna hirundo. The sequence goes on from CM020441.1 coordinate 5,387,332, forward strand.
GCCAGCTTTAGTCCTGCCGGCCCCGAGGGACAGGGAGCCCTGCACAGTTTATGTGACTCAGTCGCCAGATCAAACTATCGGGACAACAAACTCTGTCTTTTTGAAAATTGAGACGACCCTTATCTCAGTCCTGTAGGTTAAATATTTCACACCTGTCCTTCCGAGGAGCTTGACCATCCGTAAATAAAATGTCAACCGTTAGGATTTGGTGGTTGGGCTATAACTCAGTCCCCTTTGGGTACCGGCCTTCCTGAAGGTAGTGTGATACTCGGGCTGGAAAAGGTAAAGTACAGACGGCTTGCTTGTGCCGGTGATTCCTGATGTGACTTTGATCCCCAGCGGCTTCCCTGATTGTTGTACAATTGACATGTTGTCATGGCTCCCATGGGATGCTCTCTGCTGTGCCCAATGATTTAACTTTTCAGACGAACGTTAAACTGCTTTAATTCTCTTTGTAACGCTTGATTCTGGGAGAGAGATTGAGATGCATGACCTTACCTCTACATTTCTGAAGTTCTCAAGAAAATAAGTTACTACAGGGGATATTTTATGGAAAGAAGGAAGTTATAAGTCAGATTTCCAGCAGATTTTTGAGGCTTCTGCAGAAACTAATAATAGGGGTTCAGGTTTTGTTTTAAACCTCGCTGAGAACTGCGTGAGTGTCCTAGTTTCTAATTTGATAGTAATCCAAATACACAGCGGAATTTCTTGCCAATTGAAACGTCAAGGTGTCCTCTTTATTGCCTGTTATCTCCGCCAGGAACACTGGAAGACCACCTAAGTGTTTAACACTGCTCTTCCACAGTTGCAGTTGTAAAAGAAGCAATGGTCGTACCAGGAGACCGGCGAAGTCCATTAAATTGTGTCCTATTACAAGCGTATCATTTCTTTTTCTCCTCTTGCTTACCGAGCCCTCCATCTGTTCGACCAGTTTTAATGTGCAGTATATGAGAGTCCTGCTGATGTCTTGAGGAGGAATTTGTCTTTTGTTCCTAGGTGGTTTGTGGTTTTTCTTCAAAGTCTTAGAAAAGGAATATGAGATGCTGCTTGTCATTGCTTCTCAGTGATGGCAGCTTCTTGCCGGGGAAAAAAAGAAACATTCAAAGATTAAGAATTTTTAAATCTGAATTTAATTTGTCTAGTGTCTTCCAAATCCTCCTTTACTTCCTACAGCTCTGGTATATAGTCCTGCTGGAGAAGAGCTGCATGCCTCCACATATCAGATGTAAATAACCACTCGTACCAGGCAAGGAGTCAAAATACTAATTCTGATTTTTTGTAACTGTTATTGGGAAGGAGATAGATGTCATTAATACCATATAAATCTTCCTTTGTATCCCAGCAAAAGTGCTAACGCAGAGGATGGGGGAGCGCCTGTCGCCTTCCCCAAGAGCGTAAACCACGCTGTTTGCCCCTGTTCAGCGCAGAGGGTCGTTGTTTAAAAGCAGTGTCCCAGGGTTCCTACACAGAGAGCTACCTCAGCACTTCTTTAGCAGCCGGGTTTTGATCCCGCTGAAGTCTGAAGCCTAATATTTGTGGCAGTGCTCTCCCTGAGGTCCGCTTGCCACTAATATTAACTACTGTTTGGTCTTCAGACTGGAAAGTAAAATAAAGCTTTCCAAATTTACTTCCCCAGGGCCGCTCCTTTGACAGCACGGAGGCTCTGGGCTTGTGCTTCAGCGTCCTTCGCCCTCTCTTCCCGCCAGAGAAACATTACGTTTGTAAATGTGTCTAGATACTTTTTTCTTTTTTTCTGTTTTTTCCCAATGAGCTGGGATAGTTGGTAGCCCCTCACCTGAAGTGCTGGCTCTCAGCGTTTATGTCCTGGCTGAGGTATGGGACAGTACGGATTGTCTTCATCCACGTTACACAGAAACCTTTCGCATCCATCCATCACCCACAAAAGCTCCTCAGCTCAGAGGAAAAGACAAGGCGGGGGGGTGGGGGGAAGGAGGAACCTTTTAAAAATAAAATTGAATCATTGCACCTCTCTGAAATGAGAAAGTGGTGAGCTGATGTCTGAGTAGTGAATATTGATCAGGAAATATGGAAAAAGCTTTCCCTGAGGCATCCTACTTCTCTGTCTTCAAAATAAATGGAAGAATGCTCTAGTTTAAAGTATTTACAATCTACGGGTAATGCAAATAATAAACCACCTAAAAGTCTTTCCTGCTCCTACAGGAGCAATTAGCGCCATCCCACCCCAAATCTGAGCTTTGCAGTCCTTAGAGGCTCTGCTGCTGTTATTCCGTATCCATAGCTGGGACACGGGTGGCAGCACAAGAAGGGGCTGTTTCCATGCAGGTGAAAGATGCTTTTTTGCTTCTTTTGGAAAAAGCAGTTGGGAATGTTTTCCCTCTCCTGCGTGCTTCTTTTCCCCCCATAAAAATAAAGGAGAGATCTCTGAAATCCTTCAGCAGAAAGTATCAACTACGCAGCTTCAGTGTAACGCAGAATTTAGGCTTCGCTTTTCTGAAAGAAAGGTGAAATGTTGTTATTTATTTATGTATTTTTTCCGTTATTAAATGAAAACCAGGTTTAGATGATACTTCCTAATGGATTGTCATGTAGCGTCATGTCAGGCCTCCTTTTATGATAGCTGCGTTGTTCTGTTTTAATTTCCAAACCATTCAAATACTGTATTTTTTTCTTCCCGACACCTAGGTCCTTCACGAAGAAACAACAATACCAGGAACCGATTTGAAGTTATCCTACTTAAGCTCCAGGGCTGCGGGATACAAATCTGTTCTGAAGATTACTATGACCCAATCTGTGATACCATTTAATTTAATGAAGGTTCATCTCATGGTGGCAGTGGTGGGAAGACTTTTCCAAAAATGGTTCCCCGCATCCCCAAATCTGGCTTACACTTTCATATGGGATAAAACTGATGCATACAACCAGAGAGTCTATGGATTATCTGAAGCTGTTGGTACGTGTGTGATGGAGTTTTTTTGCGTTTTTATGGTTGTCTTGAAAATAGGGAAGCACATCTCAAACACCTGCATCCGTTAAGTAGAAAATGTTTAGCAGAATAAGATGAAAAATAATAATGGATATTAAAATCTATTGGAAAATAGTAATCCAAATTTTGAATTATAAGAAAAAAAATGTCCTTCGAAAGTGAAAAGAGACCACAGTCTCTATTGACTTCTACTTCTCCCCCATGAAGTATCCCTCAGACTAATAATTATACAGTGTGGTATTTAGTCTGCGCCCTCCTCGTGCTTTAGAGTGCAATGGCATTCTGACATACGGCACAAAACGGCTTTCTTCTGTACCTGTCCTAATCCACTTCTAATAACTAAAATTATTTTATTAACCCAAGATTGCTTTCTAAGGGGTTTTGGAATTCTATTTAGTATTTTCAGTATAACTAAGGAAGCCACAGGGATTTTCAGGTAGCCTGGGAGAGCAGAAAAACCTATGTGCTTTAAGGAAATCACAGTCTTTAAACTCTTCTTCTGACCGAGATGCTATACTTAAAGAGGAAATTCGCTGTTATTTCAGTGTCTGTAGGTTATGAATATGAGTCTTGCCTGGATCTAACCCTCTGGGAAAAGCGGACTGCCATTCTGCAGGGTTATGAACTGGATGCCTCCAACATGGGTGGCTGGACGTTGGATAAACATCATGTATTGGATGTTCAGAATGGTAAGGAGTTCGTTCCTTTTCTTCTTGCTAATTTTAATACTCAACTGCCCTGCACTTTAGGTGTCTCATTCTACCTTCCCAAATGTTTACTTTGTTATTTTTAAAAAAAGGAAATTATGGAAAGTTTTGCATGTGGTGAATGCTTTGAGCTTTACAGTCTGTGTTGTGTTTCTTCATCCTATAAATGCATACGTATTAATAATTTCATCTAACGGTGTGAGCCTGCGTGAGCTACGCTTAGCAAAAAAAATCCCAACCCAACAACGTTGAAATTGTTTTTAAAAAGGGAGCGATGCTAAGGAGCCCGTATTTCTAAAGCAATTGCAGGTGTCAGCATGGTTCTTGGGATTAACTGTTTGTATGTAAGAGGATCTTGAACAATGTTTTCGCTTCCAGTTTTTACAATGAGTGAAAATTAAGCAGCAATAAGAGACATTCCTGCCAAACTGAGAACTCTTCGCTCCCAATATTAAATCCCTCATTCATACAGGAGTTGTTCCCCTTCGTGTCATGACATGCCCAGCCCCAGCACAGCTCACGGGAGCAGACGGTGCCTGGGTACCGTCTCTTCTGGAGGATGAGCACTCATTTACCCTCTCCTCCCGTTCCCCGAGGTGAATCCTGCCTGGGGTGCTGTGGTCGGCTCAGCGCACAGCAGGTGACGGATGGTGCTGCCTTGAGTCAGCCAGGGCCCTCATGCCCCTCGCTTCAGGACAGAGTCCAGTCACTAGCGAGCGAGTCCTCCTGAATTCCAGTGACAAGATGAGGAGCAATACGCAGTTTTAAGAACTGTGCGTTGGCACCAAGGTAGATTTGTCCGGTGTGCTCCTCAGCAGCTGCCTGGAGGGTGCCATGCTCCAGAAACCCCAGCTCAACACGGAACAGCAGGAAATTTGGAAAAATTCAGCTGGAAGCATGTAAGAAAAGTAAAATAAGCAGAGTCACACTGCTCAAGGTGGGAGGTGGTCGCATTGGATTTTGATGCAAAGGAGGAGCCCAGAAGTAATTCAGCGAGAAGAACGTCACTTCTGCAGCACCTGGTGTCCCTTGGAGGTCTCCCCATTGTAGATGAATCCATCTACTATTGCCCCATCCCTGGAGGTGTCCAAGGCCAGGCTGGACGGGGCTTGGAGCAACCTGGGCTGGTGGGAGGTGTCCCTGCCCAGGGCAGGGGGTGGAACGGGGTGGTCTTCAAGGTCCCTTCCAGCCCAAACCATTCTATGGTTCTATGAGCTTATTTGATGCCATATGCGAATCACCACCTAAAGCGCTGCTTCTGACTGGCAGAAAAACAAGGCAACCAAATGAAGGGAAAAGGTGTTACTGTACCTAATTGAAAATGTCAAAAAACCCTCTGCAAATTATTGTAAGGTAATCCATCTAAAAATGTAAAGAGCTATAATTATAAATATATATATAAGATTGATTCTGTTCACAAGGCAAATTGATGGTGGCTTTAAATTACGTTCAAGAGTACATTTGACAAGTAATGACTTTTCAAAGTGACGTGTGTCTAATTGAATAAACGAAGGGGAGAGTTGTAATGACAAGGTGGATGAGCTGGAGAAATTTATTCCGAGGAGAGTGCAGCCAGTGTTTGTACGGACATCCCGAACTCCCGCAGTAAATAGTCTAATGTACATCTTTTAGTCTGGGATAATAGAGGAGAAATGTGAAGGACCAATTTTTCAAGGTAATGACAGAATAAATCAGGTGCAATAGTGCTCTGTGCTGACTTGTAGAATTCCTCTGATGAAAATTATAGAACTCAGCTATTTCAGGCAAAATGATGGTGCCATGATTGTCATAAATGATGTAATCATAGGAGAGGGGATTTCGTATACCCTTAATGCATTCTGGCTTTAACTATTCATGAAAAATACGTTCTCCCTCTTTTGATTTAGATTTCTTATTTAGATTACTTGCCGTTAGGTTTCCGTAAACCATTTTCATTCTTCCCAATTTTATCATGTCTATTGATTTTTCATTTATAATCTCCTAAATTTTATAGCATTAAAAAGTAGCGAGGACACTTAAAACATTTAAAGAGGAAAACAAAGCGGGGGTTTTTTCTCCTATCTTTCAGTACAAAGAGTGCGGTGGGGGAGTGAGGAGAGAAAGAGGAATACACCTTAAATTTCTTCTAGGCGTCCATCTCAAAAGAGAAATGTATCCCTCAGCCCCAAACTGCCTCTGAAACTCGGGGCACACGAGCAATAAAACGCGTGTCCCCCTGAAGTACAAAGTGACTTGGGGTTTCCATGGATTATACGGCGGGAAGACATATTGTGCCTAAGGAATAAAACCAGAAGAGCCGACCATTGGCAGAGGACACCGGGATGGATTCGCTGGGAGATGTAACGATGAGGGGCCCGGCAACACCGTAACACGCTGTAAATCCAGGCTTTTTTTCCCTAAGACAGAAGATTTAACATAAAACCCGCCTTTTTCTTCTCGGATTTCCTATGGAGGCTGTAAGGAAGAAAAATACTGCTGGCACATTGCTTTGTCTTCACGAAATTATTGTTCCTTTCATGCCTCACAGCAGAATTAAGTTTAAGAGGCAGGTTGGCCTGGCACCGCATTTTTTTTGTTGTTTTGACATTTTTAATAACTGCCTATAACTGCAGCCGTGGTATTGAGGCAGACTTTGTTGCCAGAGGTACATTTTTATTGTGAGCTGAGTAAAGGGTCTTCTCAGAATGTAAAATTGCGGCAATCTCCAACTTTTTGAAGTAGCTCTTTAATTAATATTTGCAATTTGCCTCAGTAATCCACTTCAGATTACATTTGGCACCGTATTCATAATTAGTTATAGTGGGACTTCAGGAACACAATTTGCAAATATTTTTTCTTTTTTATAATATATGCACAGTTAGAATTTCAGTCATTTCCGGGGAATTTTAAAACTGTACGGATTCAGGAACACAGACCTTGATTTCATTCAGTACACCTCGCGTTTCCTTCAACGTGACCATTTTTATTCTGAATTATACCAATTAAAATTAATAACATTTAAAAGAATGATTGAAAACTTGTTTGGGTTTTAAATGCTTGTATATTTATTGTTTCTGTTACACTTTTTGGACAAGATAATTTAATGCTTTTTGTGTCTGTGACTTACAGTATAACTATAAATGTTTTAATAAAGTTCTGTTCCGTGTAGTGAGAAAAATACGGTGGTGAAATAATTAGAAGTGCATTAAATTATATCCGTGAACTAAAAGAATGTTTAGCATATGTTTTGTGTGCATAAATTCAATTATATACATTTTTACAGACTTTTTTTGTTTTGTTTTGTGCTTTTTATGTTACCTGCCAGGAATCCTCTACAAAGGAAATGGCGAAAATCAGTTTATATCTCAGCAGCCCCCGGTTGTTAGTAGCATCATGGGCAACGGGCGACGCCGCAGCATCTCCTGTCCCAGCTGTAACGGTCAAGCTGATGGTAACAAATTACTGGCTCCGGTTGCCTTAGCTTGTGGGATTGATGGCAGCCTTTACGTGGGGGATTTCAACTACGTTCGGCGGATATTCCCATCTGGAAATGTAACTAGTGTTCTGGAGCTAAGGTAGGGGCTTTTTCTCACCTCGGACTTTTGGAGTTGTGAATCACTGTTGCACACTGAAGTGCGGAACAGGTTTCTGACACGGTGTAAGTTCGAGTTGCCAAATGCTTTTAGGAACAAAAAAAAAAAAAAGAAAAAGGCAATTCAAAGGATTTTAATCCATTTGAAAAAGTATTTAAAACTGAAGTGAAAAAATTTTCCCCTGGTAAAATATTTCAACTGTGCAAATCGAAACTGTACGAATGTAATCTACCCAAAGTAATTATTCTGTGGATTTAAAGAGTTAACCTACGTGGTCGACATGAGTGGACAAAAGACAGTCGTTCACCACTTCGCTAATGATCGCTGTAAATGTTGCCTTCATCTTTTAACACCCTTTCTGAATGTTTTCCTAATAATGTTTTTCTGTTCTTTTTTACTTGCTCCCACCAAGAAATAAAGATTTTAGACATAGGTAAGCATTCCTTAAAGAAGATTTATATTTTTCTAACTGTTCTTTTTTCTTTCTTAACAAATGAATGCTTATAATGGAGAAGTCATTTCTGAGATGTATTACTAGAAAAGAGGAGTATTCTTCAAAAATAATGAGTTCATATGTTTCAGTTATGTCAGCTGTCAGGCGGCATCGTCCTTTCGGATACGAGTTCCTCTTCTCTCATCACTCTCTGTCCGCAGTCAGGCTTCTTTTTAAGCTTGTGTGTGCCCTCCTTTGCTGCGCCCTCGTCCCTGCTCACTCCTGCTCCTTCCTGCCAGCACTTCTGCTGATCCCATCAAAACCCACTCATCAATCAGATACCCCAAACACGAAGAGAGTGGCATCTAAGTAATAAAATTATAAAAGTATCAAGTGAGTTCGTTTCATGAGACTTTTGACGTTGAGTCTTTTCAGGCTCACATTTAACAGGTTTGTTTCTTTAAAGGTCTTCTTAACGATGGAAGTTGAGATTGTCCCGTAATAATACAGCTCCGGGAGTTAAGATTTTAAAATACACCAAGATTCATAGGACTGGCCATAAACCCAACCGTAATGAGAAGGGTGTAGCAGAGCATTCATCCGCCCTGGCATTGCTGGAAGAACAGAAGAGAAGGGGGTGGATGCTTAGAGTTGCTGGGCCACAGCAGCCGCTCCTCAAAGGGGGGCAAAACCTGAAAACAGAGTGATGCTAAAACGTTGTTGGATCCATGAAACCCTGCAAGACTTTGTGGCGGAACTCCAAAGTACAGGGTTTAGCAGCCCCACGCGGTCCCTCTCTCTCCTTTTTTTGCTGCCAGTCGTTTTCTTTCCCTGTTTTTAAACAAATCCCAGAGTGTCGTACCTCAGTTCTCCTTTTTTTTTTTTTTTTTTCCAAATTCGCTTTGCTTTGGACATATTTCTTTATGAGGAAGGGGTTTGTGTTTAAATAAGTATGTTTCAAACATGTTAGGCAAAAAATTCCGTGACTAAATAAGGTGTTTGCATCGGGGCTAATGACCAGGATTGGGAGTCGATGCAGAGTCTGGCTGGTTTTATGGTATTTTCCAGGTGTGACTCCGAGGCAATCTCTCCTATTTGGTGCTTTTAGCTTTTCACTATTACTTTTAATTTGCGTTCGTTCCACTACTTTTAAAAGAATGATATCCCTGGTGGTATCGTAAAGTTGTGATTGCAGCTGGAAAAGGCATTGTCTTGGCAAATGTATGGAATACGGAATAATATTCAAAATGGGGATTTGGAATGGACAATTGGGATTAAGGAACGGACGCGTGGTGAGGTTTGCTTTGCTGTGATTTAGTAGCCACTGCCAGAACCGTGGGCACGGGCTCAACTGCATGGTCTCAGCAGCTGGAGCCCTCCGTGTAAGAGCAGTCGGTGAGGGGGAACGCTGCAGCTTTTCTCCTTTATTCGTGCCTACACGTGCGGAAGCTCCGGGAAGCCCAATTGCAGTCATACTGCACAAAGCAGCGTTTTCATGGGCTGTGAAGTGGACGAGGGAGGAGGCGCAGGGGGCCGTGGAGAGCTGGCTCCGCGGCAGGGGCTGCGGAGCCGGGGGCAGGAGCTGTGGAGCGCACACCCTCTGCTACCAGTTTGAGTTTTCTCTCCCATCAGACAACATTTTCCCAGTGTCCACCCTTAGCCTGAGGGGTTTGCTGCTCAGGGGCTAAGCCAAGAGTGGCATCGTTATGCTTAATATCCCCTGACAGCTTTGTATTTTATTAATTTAGCTGATTTTTATTTTAAGACGTGTAGACTTTTAGGATGCCCCAGATCCTGTGGCTGTGGGTTCCCCAGCTTAAGGACACGCCGGGAGACCAAATAGCTTCTTTTGCCCGCGTGAAGTCGTGCGGAGCCCTGCGAAATGCTGAGGTTTCTATTTAAATGGCAGTTTGGAAAACAGCCCTCAGCAGACCACTTTGCCATATATAATTACTAGGTATCGAAACTAAGAAAATACACTAAAATATGCATTCAGCAAGTAAAACTAATGAACAGGGCTAAATGCTGGCTGGGCTCTATGAGCCCCTCAAGCACTGAACTGGCCTCACCTACAAACCCAACACGGAGCGTGACGTGCCTCCCACCGCAAGGAGCCTCTGCTCGACATTAGAGAGACAACGCGGATCAAATTCCTCCTCTCATGTGCCAGTGACCCCTCACCTTTCCAGTCCCAAAGCTGAACCGATGCCTTTATACACGCTGCTGCCCGTGGGTGATTAATGCCGATAGGCATTCATGGAAGAAGTCATTTTTAGAAGGACTTTGAAGACGGGGAGGTCATTTGTAGGCTGTGGCAGTATCCCAAGTCTCTCAAGAGCCAGAAAAAAGTTTAGCAAAACAGAAAACAGCTTGGAGGGTATGTGGTTTGGAAGGCACAGAGTGAATGGGAGAGAAAGGGGGGACTGGAGCAGGAATAATATTTTTTAAAAATTCCTCTATCCTTTTACAAAAATGGCGAGTAATTCAGGTGCTCGGAGAGCTGAAGAATGAAAAGATGGGTGTAAGCCGGGTAAAAGCGGTGGGAAAGAGATCGTGGCAGCTCCGTGCGTGTGTGTGCTGCGCACCCGTGTGCGCACTGCAGGCTTGAGGCACGGCTACCATTATTTGGCACGGACAGAACAAGTTAATTCGTAGTCATTTGTCTTTCTAGGAGCCCGCGTTGGTATGTAACTGCGTGTTTTTCAGCGCTACTGACAGCCATGAGGCGGCACTGAATGAGTCAGGAAGTCACTGACCCTGGATTTTACTTCTTTGCGTTTGTTGTTATTGGTAGAAGGCAGAAGCTTAATATTATTTCAAGCTACAATGAAATAGAATAAACTCCGAGCAGCCTTCCAGCTGCTGGCTGCTTATCCCTCTGCTATTTTTGAGATGTGCGCAGCGCGCGTAGATGTTTTCTGGCTGGAAAACAAACACGGTTTTCACTGGACGGTTATTCAGTCCCTCAGATTGTGCCTTGCGCCTGGGAATTAAAGGGGTTTTTCTCTCGGCTAAAGCTGCCTCCGCTTTTTAACCTTCTCTTGAAAAGAAACGCTGAAGTTGAGCCTGTTGTATTGTCTCAGAAAGGAGCCATTAGACATTTCATAGGACAAACTGGAGAGTTTGTATTGATTTAATGATAATATCCAACGCACTCCCAACCTTTGGGTGTTTTTTTAATAAAATGAGAAAATATCCTTAAGTTATCAGCTGTATTTTTTTGTTTGGATGAGGATACACTACTTAATATGAGAACTCATCCCAGCATTTTTGTTGGAATTAATGAAAACATAGAAATGTTTTCGTATTTATGAAGATATCAGCTTTAAAAATTCTTCTTTGAAAGAAATAATTGTGTTAGGCATAAATTGTTTAGTTATTGGCTTGATGACTCTTTATTTCAACAGTTGAAAAATATGGTTGAGGCAACGTTAGACGAGTTGAAGTACTTTAATTTAGATTTTAGTAATATAAGAAAGGGCTTTATTTTAAATTACAATGAAATAAAATTTAATTGCACATTTCACAATTTGCAATTTGTTTATGTTAGAAGCGTCTGCAAAGTTTCTTAAAGACCAACATAATCGTGTAAATGGGTACACTTTAATTTGCAGCCTGTGGAGGTATAAATAATTTGTACGCTACACAGTGATCATCTCAAATGATCTCTGCGTAAATTAAGGTTTCGAAAATACCTTTCAACTACTTCGCGCATTGGCAATAATAGATTTCTAACAGACGGAAGCTTCAAGTAAACCTACGTCTAATTGTGTTCAGACGTGCTGTACAACACCCAGCTCTGCAGCAGAGCTTTTAAGAGGTGCTAATCGCTCTGGGTTTGATTTCATTACTCGGCTTCACTTGGTTTCTTCCTTCTGAACCAACATGTTAAAAGTCTTAAAACCAAAGAAAATCCTATTTATGCAACACATTTTTTCGGTGTTTCTGTAATTGGGTAGCTATAAAAATCTGTCCCTGCTAGAAGACATAATTTGTTCACAAGTTGTTCCTGTTGGTCTCTTGTTGCTTTTTCCAAGTGGCGGTACATAAAAACGTGTGACATTAGCACAGTTATGTATTTACACAACGTGAAGTGGAGCATTCTGCCAGCAGATGTTTGGCTGTCACCGAGGCGGGCAGATCTGTTTAGGCAGCGCTTTTGCAAACACCAGAAGTGGGACTGACTGTTCTGACACCGCTTCCATCCATTAGGAGCCGGGCTGAAATTACCTCCTCTATTTACATGACCTTATTTCGGCTCTTCGTGCCGTAAATTAGGTCAGGAATCCCAACTGCAGTGGGTTAAGTTTCTACATCGTAATACATCAACCCCAAAAGGTACTCTCCAGGGCTGGTTTTTACACCAGCAGGGGAGAAAAGACGGTAATTCTCAATTATGTGGCACCAGTGGAGAGGCAAAATGTACGTTTCTGGGAAAACTATTAGCAATATATATTTTCACTGTAATAAAGACTGTGTTGGCATAGTTAGTGGTTTTGCGCCAATGCGTACAGTTATTTGAAATATGACTCCGAGTTAAAAAGAACGGAAAAGCTGCGCTCGGTGCTCTGGTGGAAAAGATGACATTTCCTAATGCGCTAAATCATGCGCATCACGTCTTTGAAAGCCGTGGATTAAACAAATACTTATGAAGGATGTCTTATCTCTTGCCGGTGAACTAATAATACGAACCCTGCCTTATCTGTTTATGAATTATATAAACCACGCACCCCAGCAGCCTTATATAAATTATAATAAAACAGATAGGATGATAACAGCAACAAAGTATAAGCGAAGGCTGGGGTCCTGCTGCAAAGTTTGGAACCGGATTGAGGTTCCCGGAAAGCCTGGGAGTTGTTAGACTATGGTATTTTGGTTTGGCCTATGACAGAGGCAGGAGCCGTCTCTAATTACGGAGCACGGGACGGGCCTCTGAGCATTACAGACAAAATGGATCTTTTGTCCCAAAAGGATGAATCTAGACTGGACTGCCTGAGACACGGGCAAGAAATGAGAACTGAGGAAGATTCTGGGGCCAAGACCTATGCCTAGAGCATCACTGTCGATTTTAATTATTTATGTATTACTGCACCTTGCCTATGAACTGAAACCTTTTCTTCTTGATCCGATGGTAGGTGCAACTAATTACAGCACATGCACTCTATAATTCCATTTTGCAGCAACAACCCAGCTCACAGGTACTACCTCGCAACTGACCCCGTGACAGGAGATTTATACGTTTCCGACACGAACACACGCAGGATTTATCGGCCCAAGTCGCTGACGGGTGCGAAAGACCTGACCAAGAACGCGGAGGTGATAGGAGGCACGGGGGAGCAGTGCCTGCCCTTCGACGAGGCTCGGTGTGGCGATGGAGGCAAGGCGGTGGAGGCAACGCTCATGAGCCCTAAAGGTAAAAAGAGTTATCCCTCCCTAACTTCCAAAATAATACGAGAGTTCAGAGCCGGGGGCGTGATCATGCTTAATTACTGAATTTCGGCTCAAAAATCTGGTTCTGAGTAATTTTTTCCAATTGGAAAGACCATTGAGGAAGAGGGCTACACGGTACCTGGGTTGACTTTTTTAGGAAATATTTGGCTTTCGTGGTTATTGAAGCATTTTCAAATGGTCCTTTAGATTACGTGTTTGGCAGGCAGTGGTGAAGATTTAAAACCAGTGTTGGTTTTGGTCCCAATTATCCCATTTGTCAGGTTAACTTAAAAGCTAGGCCCTTCTCAGCGTACTCTCCACTGAACAGCAAATGCGATCAACAGGAGTAGATTTCAGACTGAACGTTGGTTTATTATGCAAAATATCTTCACAAGCTGGTTTACTACCTACTGCCTAAGGCCGCGTATTCTGCCCTCAATTCCCACTGGATAGATAACGCCCTCAGTTATGGATAACATATTCACTGCTAGTACAAACAACGGATTTCTCTTCTTTCCCTAAAGGAATAGCGATCGACAGGAATGGGTTAATCTACTTTGTTGATGGGACCATGATCAGAAAAGTGGATCAGAATGGCATAATATCGACTTTGCTTGGCTCCAACGACCTGACCTCAGCACGGCCTCTAACCTGTGACACCAGCATGCACATCAGCCAGGTACCTTCCCCTGCTGCGCATGCAGAAAGCTGAGCCGGGGCTAGAAATGCAAATATGGCTTTTATTGCCCCTTATAATAAAACTGGGTGGAGTGCGTAATGGATATCTAACATCAGAAACTGGGGAGAAAGAAACCTCTTCCAAGGGCACGAATCGCAGTGTATTCTCTCGGCTATAAATGCCGCTGTATTCAATTTTTCTGCCCATAAAGTTCAGTTTAGTTTAGAACAGCAAAACTATCAGTGGGAAGCATTAAGTCTGGTAGTAAATACTGGGAGAATGGCAGATCTGTTCGAACTATGTTGGCATGTTGATGCTTTCGGAACGGCTAACGTCCTTAGCCTGCGAGAGGGAATGAGGATATATAGAAAAGAACATATTTTTCTATTTGTCTCAAGAAGGTTGTGGAGGTATGAAGGGGCATCGCTAGGGGTACGTTTACAAATGGAGTACAGTACGGTGTCTCGTACTCTGGAAGGCAGTAAGTTATTTTTGCTATTACAAGAATAAAAGATGAATACTGTGCTTAAAGTACGTATTTAGGCTTTGGTATCTGTCTCTATTTTTATTTATGGATTTGTGATACAGAAAAGTGTAACATTTATTGGAGAGGAAATTCAACCTGTATTGTAGTTCCAATGCAACTGGCTTATTTTCAAGAAAATAGATGTCTGAACACAGTTCCCCTTCCTCCCTGAAAAGCTTTAGTTTGCTGCGTGTATTTTCATACAAGTCTTTTTGTCGTGATTGGTTACAGCAGATGAAAAATATCCTTACAGCAGTGTCTGAAACTGAAGGTGAATTAATTCGTTTAATCTGCAGTGGTTAACTGTTTAACTAAACACTTCTATTTGTAAAGGTTCGTCTGGAATGGCCAACAGATTTAGCAATCAACCCGATGGATAACTCCATTTACGTTTTGGATAACAACGTAGTTCTGCAGATCACTGAAAACCGCCAGGTTCGCATTGCTGCGGGGAGGCCGATGCACTGCCAGGTTCCTGGGGTGGAGTACACGGTGGGGAAACACGCCGTGCAGACCACGCTCGAGTCAGCAACGGCCATCGCCCTGTCCTACAGCGGGGTACTCTACATTACAGAGACCGACGAGAAAAAGATTAATAGGATAAGACAGGTCACAACTGATGGGGAGATCTCATTAGTGGCTGGAATACCTTCAGAGTGCGATTGCAAAAATGACGTCAACTGTGACTGTTACCAAAGCGGCGATGGCTACGCTAAAGACGCCAAACTGAATGCCCCTTCCTCCTTAGCTGTGTCTCCGGATGGCACCCTGTACATTGCTGATCTGGGAAATATCAGGATACGGGCCGTGTCGAGGAATAAACCCTTATTGAATTCAATGAACTTTTATGAAGTTGCTTCTCCAACTGACCAAGAGCTTTATATCTTCGATGTCAATGGTACTCACCAGTACACTGTGAGTTTAGTCACCGGAGACTATCTCTACAATTTTAGCTACAGTAATGATAATGATATTACTGCGGTAACAGACAGCAATGGGAACACTCTTCGTATCCGACGGGATCCCAACCGGATGCCAGTAAGAGTGGTCTCTCCGGATAACCAAGTCATCTGGTTGACGATAGGCACTAACGGCTGTTTGAAAAGCATGACTGCACAAGGGCAGGAGCTCGTCTTATTTACCTACCACGGCAACAGCGGACTCCTGGCAACTAAAAGCGATGAGACGGGATGGACCACTTTTTTTGAGTAAGTACATAAAATAAAGTCAGATGCCTTAGAGTTGTATTGGTTATATATATATGCACACACACAGAGTTATATACTGTACAACTGTACAGTAGCCTTTGAAAGATTCCTGGAGACTGAGGAAGTAACCGCAAAGGTGACCCTTGATTACAAAAAACACAGAAAGATACTTCTCATTTCCCCCGCTGTCTTCCTCCGTCTGACTTCTTCTAAATGTTGGCTCTGAATAATTTTAAATTCATTATTTTGAATTTCAGCTTTATATATTGAAATAGTAGTGAGACAACATTTCACTCTTGTCAAGAGAGCTGTAACTCAGACAACCACGATTTTGTAGATTTGCATCAAAATCTAGATTTTCATCCCATTTGCTCATTAGATTGACATTGTTCTGCAGCAAATACTGACAAGAAATTTGTCTTCACTGCTCAATTTTTCTTTCTTTCTTTTTTTCTAAGCAAAAGCCTGTCTGCGTGGTCTTTTACCCACAAAAAAAAAAAAAAAAAGGTTGGGTGGGTATTTTTGTGAAGTTGTAAAAGGTTGTATTTCACTGAGTGGCAAATATGCAGGAAGGGTCTCCTGGAGGACACAGCAGGTCTCACACAGGTGGACCTGGGCAGGAGAAGCTGAGAAAAGAAACGTGAGCTCTGGGGGGAAATGTCATTCCGGTAGGAATAAACTGAAAACACGGAGACCACCAGCGACGCGTGACGTAGAGGTACGAGCACAACAGCCAGAAGGATTAGTGGAACAGTAGGACTTGTAATTTTTCCAGCCTCTGAAAAAAATCATTTCAGTGGATTGCTTTACCCTGTGTTACAGTCATTAAGCCGTCAATGCCTGTTCATAACCGCCAGATTAGCAAAACGTTTTACAGAGTCCTCAATTGTATTGACTAAGGAAGGTCATGACAATTTATAGATAAACTAGTGGAACCTGAGAGATCATGCACGGGTTTTATAGGCAACTTCATCCCCAAATGAGCTGAGCTACAAACTGATACGCCAAACAGAACCTAACAAAAATGCAGCTTAAAACACAATTTGTTTAAAAAAAAGATCAATGTAGAATTAAGACAGAATTTTTCCAGTCGTCTCTGTCAACCGGAAAAATAGGTGTATTTTTAAATCCCATGAAAGACATGCTAAGGTTGGGTAAAAATGTGCCTATGAAGGAGTGGAAGGCGGAGAGATAGCGTGATAAATAAAAGCGTTAGAGGGCCCTCAGCTGAAGTATTCAGGATTACAAAGGGCATCATGAAAATCCAGTAAGTCCCTCTTCTTTTTCTTTTTCTTTTTCTTTTTTTTTTTACCCTCGTCTTTTCTGCTATCTTTATGATGAAATGCAGTAGCAACTGCTGCCAAGGTCAGGCCCTGAAAAAAAAAAGCTTTCAATTCAACAGACATGATAAAGAAAATAAAGTGCGGGTGTCAGGCAGTGGCAGCAAAGCCAAACATCTGTGTTCTGAGATAACTTCACATTTCTGCCGGCGTCCCTTTGGCTGAGGCAGTGTGCGGGAGGACTCGGCACCTGGATCTACTCTCCAGCCTTTACGTACACCCGGCGGGGACACGAGAGCAGCAGGTGCTGCTTCGCTGCAGATTGCGCCCTGAAGTGGAGACAGGGCTGGAAATGCTGATCCCTAACAAAGACAGCAGGTGGAACGGCGCTGCTGCCAGTTTTAAGGTATTCTTACAATAATCTGTAAATTGGCAGGGCTTTGGTAGCAGGCACGTTCCCAAAGCCTTAGCGCACGTCTGTAAGATTTAATTGGGCATTGGTGCATCCGCTGCATAGCTTTTTAGGTCCTGCCAAGAGGACAGAGAAGCACAGCGATGGTACACGGAGGAACGAGAAAGTGTTCAGTTGAGAGGACATGTGTTCTCCTTCTCCCGAGTTATCCCTGTCCTGTACGCTGAGAGACCGAAGCACAGCTTTGGACGGGCTGGGAATCGTCATCCATTTCGACGGAGAGTAAACTCGGTGTTTAACTGTCACACACACAACCACTTGTTTCCAGCGGGCGAGTTGGGCAAGGCAGTCAGTTTGGGAGATAGTGAAGTCCCTTACTGAAATTAAGGCATCTGCTGGGTACAGCAGGCACTTTAAATCACGCTGGCATTCATAGTGGCTAATTGAGGACCTCGAGTTTTAATCAGGGCAGTAATTTCTCACCATGTTGCCTGTAGTTTCTGTGTCGCTGACTGCGGTGCACTGCAGAAGTAGCTGATGGCTCCTGAATGCATCTTAATGGCGTCTGCGTGATGGCAAAGAAGGGGATATTATATCCGCTATTAAGTGGTCGATAGGTCTGTATTTTTCAGCACGGGGAGAATTTAGGGTACTGTGTGTCATGCGGTACATGGTTATTTACTGAGTCTGTAAATAGCCGTCTTTCACGCCCGATCTGCTCCCATGCCGACTTTCTGGTCTGAGCTAGGTTATGTCCGGCTGGCTTAGGGAGACCCCAAAGAGCAGGCTGTTCCCCTCCGTAACTATAAGTATTATTTCCAAGCTGCTGTTTATGCACTTCCTAAACAATTACCTCCGACCAATGTCTCGTTAGAATTCCCAAGCTGAAATAATTACGGAGAAAGCTAGGCAATTTCACTCACCCCGAATTTGCAAGTGTATGAGGCTTCTGCAGAAGCGAAGATATTCATCTCCTCCCCGTAGCCATGGCGAAGCAGTAATCTGTTTAATTGCAACAAGGAAGAGTCAGATGAGACATTTGGAAAAACTTCGCGGAGAAGATTTTGGAGCCCTGGAGCAGACAGACAACCACAGTGACCCCGTGCCCTTCACAGACTGGCTTTGAGAAGAGATGAGACATCTTCGGGGACTAACGCGGGAGGAGCGGATCCTGCCTTGGGGTAGGGGTTGGACCACGAGACCTCTCAAGGTCCCTTCCAGTCATGTTTGCTGTGATGCTCCGTACCAGTTAATACCAAAAAGAAAAAATTGCACTGGTTCTGTAAAGCTACAGGGAATAAGCGGGGGGAAAAAAGCACCGTGTTATTTTTCTTGCCCAAACAGCATTCTTAAAAACGTCCATCGGGCATCACGGCTGCTTACTTCTTCTTAACATAAAATCCCCCCACACTGAATTTGTGTCTGTATATATCTCCCTTTTGAAGGAAAAGTAGGTATAAACACGACTATTTTGCCATTTTCTATTCCAGGATCAGCAAACATTATTGTGACTTTGCTTTTCAGGGCTGATGATGGGTAACGTTAAACCTGACTAGCCTGGGTTTCCAGAGGCTTCTGCTGCTATTGCCAAAATCGCTGGAAACCCTGTGTATCGTATAAGGGCTTGCGTGGGGGTGAGAGGGTACACGCGCCTGTGTCGCTCTCCCAGCTTTGGCGTATTGATGTTTGGAGGTGGTGTGGGCAAAAAAATTTTCAGCTGAAGAGTTTTCTGTTGAAAAAAATGAAGTCTTGTTAAAACGGAAAGGTTTCCCTCAAACGTCAGGTGAGGAATAAGAAATTAGAAGAAGAAATCATTCTGACTTCATTCTTCTATTTTAGTAATAGCAAAATATTTCAGTTTCATTGCTGGGTGCATTTTCTTTTCATATCGGAGTTTATGTAGGTATTTTATTTATCTGTTGTATTCTAGGGACTTTTTACAAGGGCATGTACTGATAGGATGAGGGGGAACGGTTTTAAACTGAAAGAGGGGAGATTTAGATGAGAGATTAGGAGGAAATTCTGTGCTGTGAGGGTGGTGAGCCCCTGGCCCAGGTTGCCCAGAGAAGCTGTGGCTGCCCCATCCCTGGAGGGGTTCAAGGCCAGGCTGGACGGGGCTTGGAGCAACCTGGGCTGGTGGGAGGTGTCCCTGCCCAGGGCAGGGGGTGGCACTGGATGATCTTTAAGGTCCCTTTCAACCCGAACCATTATTCAGATTCTCAAAATATTCTGGGAAGGGGACAGAATTTATATTCCACAGTGAATTTACTTTCTTCCCACTCAGAGTTAAGACTTTTCAGCTGTTAGAATTTCCAATGGACTAGAAATGTCATTTTTCAACTAGCTCTGAGTGTGGCTGGGTTGTTTCACCCTTTGGTTGTCACACATCTGTTTAAATGGTACAAGTTACATTGGAGTAAAAATAGTGCAGGTTTAGTAATAAAAAGATCCGTCTTTGGAGCCAATTCAGTAATAGCTTCGTTAACTATTCTCTTGTGCAAATCTGTTTGTACAACTGGAGCGTGGGTCCAAAGAACTTAGATCATTTCAGTTGAGTTCTCAGTGATTTGAGAGCAGATTTATGAAAACGATTTAATCTTTTTTTCCTTTCTTAGAGCAACTCTTCAGTGAAAAGAGGAAATCTCTGAAAAAACATTGTATCCCCAAAACTGGCAATCGCTGCTCTGGCACATATTAAAGCACTTGGACTTGTTTCTTTCAATGGCTTTTTTCCATCATCTAAATCACAGTAATATCAGATGCAAAAGAAGTTTACTTTTTTATTTCATTTAGTCTGGATGCGAATTAACCTTGAGTTTATTTAGTCTCCACTTTGCCTGAGGAAGGGAAGGACTGACATACAGGAAATATGTGGGTTTTGCAGTGAAAATTGTAGGTACTAACTTGAATTATTTAGGATATCATATAATCTCTTTTCTGTAGTTGTTTACAGAATTGGACTTTTTTATATCTTTATGGCAAAATGGACTTCTGAATTCCTATTTTGTTAAGGGTTACAGTCTGCTGATCAAAATCGACAATTTATATATCAAGAATGCATACTTTTGTAAAGTGCTGTTACTAAAATTCGTGGTAACTGTTATCAAAGATCTGAAGACTTGCTGAATACAAAAAGATATTAACAGAGCATTCACAAAAAGGACTGAAAATCCACGCACACTAAAAAACCAATGGAGCCATATGAAGCTAAATGTCCTCCTAATGAGGTTTTATAATGAAATTATAATATTAAACAAGGTATAAGAGTAATCAGCCTAATCAAATTCTGTTGTTAAAAAATTGTGAGATATCTGAGCTGGAAACTATTAACTATAACAGCATATTACGTATGCATAATATGAACATTTAAACAGATAAATCTTAAAAGTTGAACTAATTATATCCATATTAGCATTTTGGAAGTGACACTTCCTAGCTAGCCTATATGATATTATTTTTGTGCAGCAGTTTCCATTCTGCTTTCACACACGGAGAGCTAAGCCAGGTGCACGGAAGGGCATTTTCCTTGGACCTAAGTCTTTGAGGTATCAGAAGCGAGCTCCTAAAAAGCCAAGCCTTGACGTGCCCCTATGCAACCGCTCGGTCAAGTAGGTCAGACGCTACCCCAGTCTCCAACCCCAGGTCTCTGTCACAGCTCCGGCATGCCAGCAGTTGCCAGCCAGGCTTTAAATTCAGCTGAAAATGGGTAAAAAGCTCACTATTAATTGAAAGTTTGACGATGTTCAAGAGGGAAAATTATTCCAGAGAAAAAACTGGTATTACTCATGACATTTGATCTGACCAGAAGCATGAAGCAGCCCTCTGAGAAGGTGCCACGCGTCTTGTTCAGCCCTGCTTCTTCTGAATCATCCCAGTATCCCAAGTCCTTCCCTGGGAGCCGCTGGAAGCTGAGCCCACACCTCTCTGCTCTCCTTCGGCCTGCTCCACGACTACTCTGGGTAACTTCAGGCAGGGCGTTACGGGGAAGCCCTGTGGTAGACTCGGCTGCTCTGTGCTCCTCAGCTTGCCCGAGGAGCTGGGAGAGGCCAGAACCATCCCTCCGTCTCAGCCCCCCTGGAAGGTGCAGGCTGCACGCGCTCTCCTTTGGCCTCCTCTGGCCCCTTCGGTTCAACTTGGATAACTTTCCTCCTTTAGCTGTGAATCAATTTCAATAGCCAGTCTCTTATCTCTTTCTTGCCTTCCTCTCCTTTTAGGAACAATATCAACAGGCAGAGCTCTGATCCAGGTTCAGATGCCTCCTCCTCCTCCTCCCTGCAAATTCATGCCTTTCCTCCATGTCTCTTTTTTTTTTGCTCCCAGACCTTGCCCTCCTACTATGTTTCCTTATTTTCTTACCTTGTATCTTGCTCCTTCCCCTGTCTCACATCACTTCTCTAAGGAGTGTTTGGTTTCCCTGCCTTTTCCTTTCCCAGCGGCGCATTTCTTCTCAATCCCCTCTTGTATCTCTTGACAGTCCATCCAATGTTTCCCCGGGCACTTCATGCCCTGAGCTCATTTGTCTTCTCCTTCCCCTCCTCCCTCTCCCGCTCAATTCTTGTCTCCAAGGGAATGCACCAGAAATCAAAGAGAGTGACATTAGCAAGCAGAGCCCTTACAAGTTTACTTTGCTCCCACAGTTAAATTAATGAGCTTTCCAGCCATTCTGGAAAGGTGCTGAAATCAGGCGGAATGTGAAATCCTTACCGTAATGTTATAGACTAGAGAGAATCGCAGGTAAAAACCTGTTGTCACCGCGTGCGGCAGAGTATCACCCTTTGCATATTACGCATTTATTCACAATGCCTTCGGCGCCGTGGTTTCCTTACCACGCTGTGATGCAGAGTAAGATGCTGCCTCTGCCTTGGACTTGTTTCGTTTCCCCACGTACCGGGAACATCAACTGTAACTGTCGGCATTTGGCAACAGGGAACAGATGATATTTTGCCGTTTTCCTCTTGCTTCATCTTAAGGCATTGCTTGTGGAATCTGGCTTGGAAATACTGAGATTTGGCTTGCAAAAAGTCTATAGAACTCCTAGTCAAAGATTTCCTTTAGATAGCAGCAACTATTTAATTTTGATCAGATAAAAATTATCACGCAATAGCAGTATCAATTCACTTGCACTTTTACTGTATATTAAGACATTGACAATTCAGTTTTCATAATTAATATTGCTGTACCATTTCCTGTAATATTTGTAGGGTTTAATTTTCCCATAACATTTGTATTTCTGTTTATGTTCATTTTTCTATCACATTCATGTTTCAGTAATGAGAGTATCTAAAACCACCTAGTTCTCTTTTTTTCTTGCAATTTTGGGGCTTTCATTCTAATTTGACTCTGTTTTCTTACAAAATTGTAATCTGGATTTTTTACCACCTCTAAACAGCATTCCCTGAATGTCCTTGGTATCATAGTGCTTTTTAGATATTTTTATCCATTCACCATCAACAACCTTCTGTACCTTCTGCTTTTACTGCTGCTTCTTGCTTCATCAGTCTAAAACATAGTGGCTATAAAGTAATTAACCATACTCATTAAAACAGTTCGGTTCAGCTGATTTTCATATTCTTGCATTGACTATTGTAGCATCACGTGAGCCCTTGATCGCAAACCATGACTTACAAGTTCAGTCTTTCATCTTCCCATATTATATTTACTCAAGCAACAAAAGACATGCTTTTTTCATTCTTAACCGCCTCTGAACTGCCTTTCTGGGGATATTTTTGAGATATCCAGTCCTTTCCTAAGTGCCTCTGTATCCACATTGCCTGTCTCAATCCAGCAATAGATATATTTCTCTCTTAAAGCACATTTCGGGGACTAGCTGGTTCTCTGTTAGTCAATACTCGGTGCTTCTCCTCCTCTCGACACGGCACAAATTGAAACTCCAGCAGGAGTAATCCTCTCTCACCAGTTCGCGTAGACCCGTGGAGGCAAGGCTGGCCGAAAGGCGACTAACACACTTCCCTCTCTGCCAACAAGCCAAGTATTCCCCCTGCCCAAAGAGAACTCGTAGGGAAAAGTATCAAGCTGACTTGTTCGATTTGTGCGTGGCCACAAGCTGAAGAACAACATGGTTTTTTAAACCTTCCCTTAGACACATCGATACTACACAAATATGGAACCGTGTTTCACGCAACACGCAAGTTTGGAGAGGAGCTTAGTGACAGTTGGGCTTGCTGGCTATGCTTACCATGTTTCTTCTTCAGATAAATCGTTAAATACATTTTTTAGATTTCTAACTTCAACTTCTTTTTACTGAGAATAGAGGTTATGATCTCACAGCTTTCTAAACTGGAACTGTAACAACTTTACAGTAAATTTCATAATTATGATACAACCTGCCATCGTGTACTTCAGTCGGGTAAGACTTGTGCTGAGAGTGGAGCACACACGCTTGCTGTCTCAGGCTCATCCTGCTTAATAACAAAGCAGCCATGTTAAAAATAATCCATTAATCGATACCATTAGCTAGCAGCGTGAAACTTTTGAGAGACCTGTAGGGTGTCCCCTCATTGCTCTGGTTTCAGTAGAAAATCTCATCTGATAGACATTGACCCATTTCTTCATTCTTGAACGTTTACCGCTCCTTGTCCTTAGAACTAGGCTAAGGAATAAAAGCAGAACTGAGAACCCACTGAAGAGGTAATAATATCTAAACAGCATCGCTGAAGACACATATCAACATTATTACATCTTACATGTATGAGAACGATTGTACGAGTATGCTTTGATTTCTGTCAAGAAAATTGGCATGTGATGTCTCTGTGGTTTTGGAAAGCACTTAGAAGTAAGGATAGTGCAGCAAACAAACAGTATTGTTCCTATTAATGACATAAATGTCCTGCGTTATCAATCCAGTCAGCTCTGCTCAGGCTCCTGAAAGTATCTGTTTCACTTCTGGCTTTATCAGGGACTTAATAATACCATTTGTTCAGTTATTGACATGTTAATATTCTTGTCCCACGTTGATTTTCTCTGTCGAACAGAAGCCAGGGAGGCTGCAGCCAAGCTAGCTCGCCCTCCTTCGCTTCACGGGGGACCTGGCGTGGTGAGGGCGGAAGGGCAGTGAAAAGGCAGCTCTTTGTTTTCACTCATGCTGTATTTGAACACACAGCCCTCGTTTTCGAGCCTCATCAAGAGATTTGGCCTTCTTTGATGTCCCCAGTGAGGCCAGACTGATCAGCTCTCCAGGGAGCCTGCACGGCACACGCAACTGAAAGTCCTACCTCATTCCCCCTGGAGAGGGGACAGTCGGTTGCTCCTGAAGCCTCTAGAGGTTGGGTGTGACTCATGCTCTGAAGGAATAAGGATGTTATTCTAAATTAACCGTAGAACTTGAATCTAGCAATATTTGTTTACCATCCTGGTATTCCACTGTCCCAAAAGAACAAAAAATACACCTGTATAATTTTGCTTTCCGTTTGCTAAATTTGCCTTTCAAACATAATGCAATTTAATAAGTTCATTATGTCCAATTTTTGTGACCCTGTAAAAACACCCTCATAGAATTTTTACCTTTCAAAATGGAAAAAAAAAAAAAGGGGGGGAGAGAAGAATTAAGGGGCAAAAAGCAATGTTACAGCTTATTCTGTGAACAAAACCTCTGGCCTAACAGACCAGCCTTATGTCCTTTTTTCACTAAAGGCCTATGCCCTCAGCTCTGATCGTGTAAGCAGACCTTACAGCAAGGGACAATCCATCACACAAAGTACATATACACCAACGTTGCTTGTATTTGAAAGGCCATACTCCGGTATTTGTATCGGCAAGGCACACCGTTTATTTGTACAGTAGCAGATGAGCTAAGAAGGTGGGGGGGAAAGGACACAGAAACAAACCAGCAGCCCCAGGGAGCCCCGAGATGAAAGACACCGCGCGGGGGAAGCTGCTGCGGGGCAGGACCCGGCTCAGCAAACCCTGGCAAAAAACAGAGTCCGGCCCCTGCGGAGCTCGGGGCAGTGAATTCCCAGTAGAGGGAAACTGAAAAGCCGGGGGTGAGTCTTGAGGTCTTGCAGATAAAAGCCTGGCTACTGTGATTTAGGCTCATCTTCATAAGAAGACACACTCCCAGCCCTGAGAACCCGCTCCATCCCCAGGTAATGCCTCTGGTCTCAGCCACACCACGTCCATCCTGCTGCTCCCGATCACCCCTTCCCCCTTGTGCCCACGCCGGAATTGTCCTTCCTGCTCCTCAGAGAGCACCGTCATCATTAACGCAATTTATTTGTGCGGGTTCTTGTGCATGTCAGAAATGTGAGTTATGGAAGAATCCTTGGTTTTGTGAATCCCTAGGAGAATATACGCGGCAGGTGCGTATCGCAGGGAACAGCACAGTGTGGGAGGATTGCAGCACCGCACAGCAACCGGTCAAAAGTTTGGCCGTCAGCTGGCAAAAAAAAAAATAATGTAAAGAAGTGGCCCAGCATGATAAAGTCATGTATTGCTGCTTTGACTGCACAGCACCGCTCCCCCTAAACGCCTGTCTCTGGAAGTCATTTGGGATTAGGCTGTAAAGGTGGTCAGTCTTACTGCGGCACAAGCACGGAACGTGTGCTCGTTTGCCTGCTTGTGCGATGAAGTGGAAAATGAGCATCCCAAACTTCGCAGTACGGAAGTGAGCGAACTATCGCAAGGGAAGGTCTCGATTCATCTCTGAGCTCCCTTTCCAACAGACACGTTTTCTGCAGTGATTTTCGTTTAGAGCGTGCCTGTTGTTTTGCAGATGAGTTATGGCTGTCAAGAATGGCCTATTTAGGTGAATTGTTCACTTGTCTAGCGTGCTGAATGCCAGTGTGCAAAAAAAGACTGAAAACTACCCTTTTAACGTTATGACAAAATAAACACGCACAAAAAAAAAGCCTCAAAAGCTGCAGTTAGAACAGGAGAAGGTGAAAAGAGAAATTGTCAATCACTTTCAAGCTGAGGAAATTTCTTCATTAAACCTAGGCTGAAAAATTCATCCTGACCTCATTGCTAAGATAAAAGGGCATTACCCGAATTATTTAACCAGTTGTGCAAACAGTT
This sequence comes from Sterna hirundo, assembly GCA_009819605.1. Classification (NCBI taxonomy): domain Eukaryota; kingdom Metazoa; phylum Chordata; class Aves; order Charadriiformes; family Laridae; genus Sterna; species Sterna hirundo. Next base: position 5,413,574 of record CM020441.1, read on the forward strand.
GCATAAGACTTTCCCAGATGAAAATGGGATAAAGACCCTTTCCCCATGGAGGGCGGCCATCAGATAAAGGGACAGGAAAAGCAGACCAGCAGCTCAAATTTAAGCTTGAGTTATATGACACTTGGTTGAGCAGGACAGAGAAATTTAGCCGATACTAATACTTTTAATGCCCTTCTAGCCTTTGTGGTTTTGTGAGTTTGCATTTTTCTACCCAAATGACATAAAAAAAAATCAAGTAGATATAGATAAATTCCTGTCCAGCATTGGACTTTGGGCTGCAGTTTACTGTAGGTCCTGCCTAGAATCATTCTTGGACCTATTTTCTGTAATTCCTATTTATCCACTATTTTCTCTGAGCTAGGTACAGCAGAAAGGGAGAGGGAAAAGGAAAAGGAGTAGAGCAGGAAGGAAAGGGAAGGAAGCTTTTTTTTTCATATATCTAAAATTCTGTAAGACTGGAAATAATATTGAATTTTCTTCTCACACTTAACAATATTCCAGATAACAATAAAGGAAAAATGCCACCTGTCTAGGACAATAGACAAATTAAAAAAAAAACAACAATCCACTTGTCATAATTTACAAGCCTGCCAACATACATCAAATTGTCATTTATGACATATTTTCTTCCTTCTTGTTAAACAAAACAATATTAACAAGATATACAGCTATCTTACTGTTTATGGTTCCACTTTAAAAAAAAAAAAATCTGTTCTATCTCAAAAGCAAGTTACAGTTTAATATTTTGGCTTTCCTGCTATATTTGTATTGTGAATCCACAAGCAAGATGCTAAACCTTTAAGATGTCAAATATACTGTGTGGAAATAAAGGAATATGTGCATACGGTATTTCAATTAATATTATTTTCAAAAGGCAGGCTGTCAATGAGTAGTTATGGATCCACTGAAGTGTGTATTTCAATGAGACTAAAGAAGAAATGCCAAAAAAAAAGGAGAAATCATTTGTCTATCCATGCATCTATAGATTATTTTCACTTTTTTCATTCTTAGCGGGTTCATTCAGTCACTCTTCAGATAAATAAAAAGCAAAAATGTGTACCAACATGAGGAAAGCAACTCAGACATGGAGTAAAGGGAAAAACTGGCAAATTTCATTATGTTGAAGTCAAGAGTCTTTTTCTTCCCTTCAACAACCCACATAATGGTTAAGGATGGTCAGAACTAGAGCTCCCAGTAAGTTGCCCTGTTTTAAACAGGAGGACTGGAGGGCTCCATAGGGGTGATGAAAGGATAGTAAAAGTGATGGTATATAAACTATGGGTTTGTTTCCTTTTGATCAGCAAGATGATAACTGTTTTGTTACTGGTTCAGCGATGCAGCGATGCCCAGTCAAGGTGGCTTCTCTTTACTGTAGCTCTCCCACGGTGAATCCACTGTTTGGGAGGGACTAAATTTGCAGCACGCTACAGGAGGCTGAATACAAGGGATTGGCAAACCAGCACTCGTTAATGTTAAAGGTAACGGTCCTCTATGCAAATGAGGCCTTAATGGCCTCAACAAGCTGAAGGAGACATTTCATTGCCAGGGTAGGACAAATTTTTCAGTATGTTTCAACATGGTGAGTACACGCCTAAACCAACAGCATCCTGCACATCTCAAAGTCAACACTGAACCTTCTGTTCTCACCTGCCGAGAAGCAGCACCTTGGTATGTAAGGCTTCTGACGAGTAGTTTGAAACAAGTACGGTAACGTTCCATAAATTTTTTAGCCACTCTTGATATTTCCAGATGCATGGAAGAAATGCCTGATGTGCGTTGAGTGAGAATGTAACAGTACTTTTCATTTTACTGTCAAAATTATACATGTCTGTATTATGAAATGCATTCATGCCTCATTTCTCTATTACAGTATCCCGACTAATAATATAATCTCTAACCAGTCTTTAAAGAAATACATAATACACATTTGCACTGTATGTCTTGTTATCTGAAACACGCAGGAACCGGCCTGCCTTGCTCTTCAACCTGACGTGTTTACAATAGCAAAAAAAAGAATTACAGAATTTCTTTTGTTAAGCGAGTGTGCTGCAGAGGTCTGTGGAAAAACAATATCAGTCATAACTTCACAACTGGCTTTAGCAGCAACCTTTACTGTACACTTCACTTCTACGGCTCCCTCTTTTATGTTGAAGTAACTTCCGATATAAAACGTTAATAAAGCTCTGCAAGTTGGGGTTGAGCTAAACGTGCCCCAAACTAAGATACAATGCACATGAGAAACAAGTCAGAAATAAAGAAAGTAGGGCATTTCCTTCTGTGACAAAGCTTACCAGGAAGTTTTCACTGCACGGTGAAGTGTCCTACATAGACTAGAACAGAAAATGGTCTGGGAAGGAATGTAATTAAAACTAAAGGAGATGAACAATGGAAGAGAGACTTCCAGCAGGTGAAGAGCAAAAGGTCAAGAATCTGGGAAGCTGATAATCATTATCTCAGAGAAATTCTCACTGCAGAAGGGGAAAACTATCTGGCAGTGGCAGATCATCCTGAAGAAGAAAAAGAATTTGATCTAAGGGGAACTTCAGCTAGTGGTGGTGGCAGCTGCCCCTGCTGCCGTCTTCTGTAGTTACTGACCAAATATGAAGATCGTGACCTTAATGCGAATGGAAATGAGTTGATGGGATTGATGCACATGAGGTCTTGAAAAGTTTATTTGTGACTTGCTCTTGAGGAACTGAAGAGGTGGGTTGAATGGCTTTGCTGTAGAGCCTGGCGCAGGAGAAAGATCAGAGGGCTCCGTGGTAACACGTGTGCTGGAGCTTGTGTTGGGATGGAAAGATCAAAGAGGCTGTGAAACGCCAAATATAGGCACTCGCCCTCCAGACTTTAGATCTCACTCCTTTTAGGGCAATTTCAATATTAGAACACTAGGCAGATAAAAGAAATCTCTCGGTCTAAAACTGACAATCTTGGATGAATAAATTCACCTTGGCAGCAGAACGCAAGGATATTTGGATGTAATAAGAAAAATGGCAGAGGAATGCCCAAAGGTATGAGCGATGTTGCTATGCTGAGCATTGATAAGGCTTTCATTGTGGACAAAAAGAGATCAAGTATAAAGTAAGTTTAGTATTCGATGCGCTGTGAACAAAATGAAGGACACACATTACAATCCATCATAAAATGGAATATCTAGTGAATTGTAGAAAGACCTATTTCCCTTCTTTCTTTTTGTTCTGGCTATAAAAGTGTGAGAAATCCTATTCTTACCTTTCACATCTCAGTCACATTTTCTTCTTGCACCAGGATGCCTGAACCAAGCAATCATGGCTTTTAAGATTCTTTCAGCTTTAAAGTCATGTTTTTAAGACCATGAATGTGTAGCACGATTTTTTGCTGATCTTTGAACTCTCCCCCACTGTAATAATATTAGCTGCTTATCTCAGGCCCATGATGTGCTTTCATGTATTTGTGAAAGAAGAGGCTGGTCTAGGAACTAGAGGCACGGAGTCAAAAAATAATACTGTGGAAGCAAGAATGCATAAAACAAGAACAGGGATGTTCAGCGCTGCACACTGCAGCGGAGCCACACGCTGTACTGAATACTACTGATGTGTAGCATTTCCCAACTCAAGTGGTATACTCAGAAATATGATAATTAATTTCTCGCAAATACTGTGATTCAAAGGGTGAAAAGTTCTTCTTATGGGAAACTCTTACCTTCTGCAGCTTTAGCAAGCATTGTTTGAAATAAAGACCTTGGCTACTTGAATCAAAGGAGGCAAGTAATTCCCAACAAAACAATCTGATACCATTTTCAAACATAAAGCGGAAAATAGAAAAGGACACTAATTGGGCAATATACGTTCCCCTGGGAGTTGAAAAGGGAAGTTGTGCATGAAAAGAAAATAAGTTTATGGAACTGAAGAATGCGACTGGAGGTCATGAACAGGCTAGCAGTCACATTCATGCGCCAGGAATGTTGGTACGTTTGTTTCGGTCTCCCCCATAAACGCAGTATCTCTGCTTGCCAAGTCCGGTGTGTGAAAAAGAGCCAAAATTAGGGCTAGAAACACACTGGAAGAAACCCCATTATCTTGAAATGTACTTAACTTCAAAATATAAGTTTTCCCACTTGATTTCCCTGGCTTGCAGTATGGTTTCTGATATTGAAACGTTCTTTTCTTTTTCCTGTTGCTAAGTGAAAGTCTCATATAAACAAAGGAAATCAACTGTGTTAAAAGGATGGAAATGACTGTATGCAAAAAGCTGTCAAATCTACAGAGTAAGCAAACTGGAAAAAAGCATTTCTTAACCTAATCCTTTCAGTTACAGCAATGCTGTGCAGTGCTCGTGCTGTTCAGAGAAAGTTAGTGCGTTGTGGGTTAAAACTGTTTGGAATTAATTCTCTCAATTTAAGAAAAAGAGTTTCTGTAGCCGCAGTGATATGCTTGGGGCTTTTTTTGGGTTTTTGGGTTTTTGGTTTTGCATTTCTTTCACAGAAGGAGCAATTTTGATGATAACTGTAAGCATGAAATGTCTAGCACGCTATGAGGACCTGCAGGGTCATATTCAAGTTGCTTTAAGAGACTAAAGCTTCCTTCAGCTTCCTCCTGCATGGTCATGGGAGAGGGATGGAACACTCCAGAGAGCAAACAGGTCATCTGGGGGCTGAATCGCCATTTGGATACTCGTTTCCCCCCACTGCAGGTACAAGGAGGCTGCACTCCTGACGAGGAGCCTCACTGAGCACCGAGGCTGATGAATCCAGGCTATGGTACTGGAAGAGCTAATCTTAAAGGCATTTTTATGACCTGAAGCTCACATAATGCTTTATCTGTATATATTGTGGACACAATGCATGTTTGGATGTGAGCATGGTCTCAGGTCTCGTACCAACGGTCTGTACCTAACACAGCATAGGAGAAGACATGGTTTAGACATCGTACATCTACTTAATTACAGAAATTGTATCTACCTATTCACATTAAACAGATATATAGCTGTTGGTTTAAAGAAATGTCAGCAGAGCAAGAAAAAAGACCATCTCCTGCAATGGCTTGTGCCACAGTTCTCAAACTATGATCCACAGGCAGCTAACGAGTTATATATGCTAGCTGTTCTGATTTCCAGCTACAAGCAGCTTAAGTAGATTAAATATTACCCCAGATTCTTTCTTTTAATAATACAAGGGATGTTAAGCACTCAGGAACAGGAGGGCAGGTGGTCTGCATAATCATTGAATAGGAAAGGCCCCAGAGACACTCTTATTAAGATACCCTTTTTATGAAAAATTTTGAGGATCCCTACAATAACAGCAAAATCTAGTCCAATAATAGGGAGCGAGTACAGAATGCTATGGAATTTAGCACCAGTAAATATGCTCCCTTTGAAATGGTGAATTACATGTGCAGCAGGATCTGGTCACACTTCAAAGAATAATATGCAGAGCTGAAGATCCATCTGTTTGCTCTTACTATCACATGGAGGCTCCTGTATGTTAAGCAGTCTTTTGACTACTTCAAAGCACGTTTGAAGTCTTTGCTGTGCCTATCCCAGGCAGAAAAAAAGCAAACGTGCCTTAACAATATGAGTAGCTGGTAGTTTTGTTCATTTTACTTGTAAATGAAAACAATTTGTTCCTGCTATGTATCATTTCTGGACTCTCTTTTTTGTTGGTTTTTTTTCTATTTTTTTAGCTACGATAGCGAGGGCCGTCTAACAAACGTTACATTCCCAACTGGAGTTGTCACTAACCTTCATGGGGAAATGGAAAGGGCTATTACAGTGGACATTGAGTCATCCAGCAGAGAGGAAGACGTCAGCATCACTTCCAACTTATCATCAATTGATTCTTTCTATACCATGGTCCAAGGTACTGTAAACAAAACATTTCTCAGCAGATACCTGACCTGAAAACTGTTTTCTTATGGTACAAGCAGCTCCAGTCGGATGCGTTAAGAGGGAAGCTTTAGAGGCGTAGTGTTTGTAGGAAGGAGTGATACATACATGTTTTCATACATATATGAGAAGAACTGTTCAGGGAAAAGAAGGAGTTGCGATGAAAGTACAATTAAAAATGTTTTCCAACCACATAGCTTTTGTAAACAGCTACGGGAAGTAGTTAGAATACCTGCTTTGCATTAAAAGGGGATCTTGGAAAGGAAAGAGAAATGGATTGAAAGGGAAATAGGTGCAGAAATAGGGTGAAGTGAGATTTTAGCTTTAAAACTGCATGCGACATCCCAGCAGCCACAACCTTGCAAAAGTCAGTAGTCATAGTATCCTTAGGATTAGGCCAAAATGCCTAATGAAACAGCAGAAAATGTGTTTTTCGCCAGTCCAAAGAATATACTCGGGGGGTGGATCTCCTTAAGCATTTAAGCAACTTTGCAGACAGGTCCCAAAGGCATTTGTTCTCTCGTGTGGTACAGATATTCTTACCAGTCTCACCCTGGGTGTTTATACCATTGGGTCAGTTATGTGAAGTCAAGATGTCACATGTATAAAGCGTGCAGGACAAAAGCAGACTCTTAACCCACGCGGGTAACCTGTGCTTCTCCTTCTTGCCTTTTCAGATCAGTTAAGGAATAGCTACCAGATTGGTTATGACGGCTCGCTGAGAATCCTCTATGCCAGCGGCCTGGACTCACACTACCAGACAGAGCCGCACGTGTTGGCTGGCACTGCCAACCCAACCATGGCAAAGAGGAACATGACCCTCCCAGGGGAGAACGGGCAGAACCTGGTAGAGTGGCGATTCCGGAAAGAGCAAGCCCAGGGAAAGGTCAATGTGTTTGGCCGAAAGCTTCGGGTAAGCACGCAAGCATGCGTGGTATCTACTACATCCTCATTAAGTGAGAGGAAATGTAAATACATCCCTGTAGGTATCGCCATCGAACAATCACAGAATACTTACTGTGGACAAACTTATTCTAGAGCCAGAAGTACTTGCTTTTATTACTTCATTTACTGGCTGTTTTCCTTATTAATTGCTCTTTTCTGTGGATTTTAAACTGTTGGTTTTAGCCTGGAATGCATTGGAGCGCATCAGGATGAAAGAATAATGATCTGCTTTCCCTCACTGTTTTTGTTTCTGGTACGGAATTCCCACGCCTCACTTCTTTGAATCTTGTTTTCAATTATTCTACCATAAGTTAGCACAGTCCTAGGATTTTCTTTCTTTTTTTATTTTAAATAAAAATTGTACTAATACTTATTTCTGGTAGAAAGGGTTTAAACTGTCTGTGCATGTGTACTGCATATTCCTCCAACATATGTCTTTACCGTTTTGTTGGCATTTCTTCCTCCTATATAGTGAGTGAAATATAAGTAGGAAGCAAACTATGATTTATGACAGCCATTTGGTAAAGACAACGTAGATTAAGCATTTAAAATTGGGTTGCCAGGAGACCATTTCAAGACCACATTGGAGGTCTGACTTACTATTAGAACTGAACTCAGTTCTTTAAAATAAGGCATGGGCAGTATATCAAACGAAGATAAGTAATTTCAGACCACTTGACTTCCAAGAGGTAACATGCCATTTTAAATCTTAAAATATTTTATATCTTCCTTTGGGACAAGAAAGGAGGGAATGCTGCCATGCACCTTACATTCCTCTCTACCACTTGCTCTGCAAGAAGAATGGATTTTTTTCCAAGAAGGAAGAATGATTATGCGCAGTAGCTGCTGCTTAAGAACAACATACTTGTACCTAGCTATGGCAGCTGCCTGACACGGATAAGGAATAGGAAAAGGAAGCCAGGCTTCTGGAGCTCATCCTTGTGGTTCTGGTTCATAGGCATGTCATTGCATAGCACGGTGGGATAATACACCTGCCAATTCATTTGAGAAAGAAGCCCAAGAGAAAATAAAATAACCATACCGATGGCATTCGGTTTTGGCAGCGAAACAAATCGCCGTGAGTGCAGTTCTCACAAGTGAAGCAAAATTTTGGTATTCAAGTGCAGAGGAGGTAAAAGAAATGTCATGGGCAACTTTAACTTGGAAGAGTTACCAGGAAAAAAGGAGCAGCAGAGAAGAGGGAAAGATTTAACAAGATGGAGGGGAAAGTGAGAGATTATAGATTAGGATAAAATAGTAGTAATTTACCGTTTATACAAATGAGAGAAGCAGGGCAGGTGGAGATGAGCTAATAAGCAAAAAATACCTCAAAAAAAAAAAAAAAGTAAAGAACCTTGTCAGCAAGAAAAAAAAAGGAAGGTTTTCGAAATTTATTTACATGGGAAGATATTACAGAAATGTCACTCGGGGGCGGGTGGGGGGATGTAGGAAAGCAGAGAAAGAAAACAACAGTAAGATGAACAGGAATAACTTAGGGACCTCATAATTTCCATCTACAGATATGTCAGTAGCATTTTGCTGCGAAGAAGACAAATGTAGACAAAAAACAGTGACAAAATGTATTGCCAGTAAATGTACTCATATATATGACATTTTCACTGCATTATATATATATATATATATATATACACGCAGTATCTAACGTTACCAAGTACACTCTCAGGTACTCTCCTGGTTTCCTATCTTGTATTAGTTCTACCCATTACTAGTAGTCTTTATAAATAAATTAGGAATTATGCCACCATCCCTTAACTAAACAATCCTCTGTCAATCTTCTGTTCAGACTTGTTTCGTATTTGTTCGATAAACTAATTTTGTCCCTGGACCTGTAGGTTTGGTCGTTAGGCTGGCCTTTGGCAGAGGTCCGGACCGTCCTCTACATGAAAGAGCCTTTTTAGGGCACTTGTACTGAGGCCAGACAGACCCTCACTCACAAGGTCCTCTAATAAAGGAACTGGTACAAGCTCTGTCTGAGGGGGTGCCCCCAGAGCAGACAGGTAACACAGGTGGGGGGGCTCACAGGAAGAGTTTGCTCTGCCTCCTCCTGAGCCCTGATGTGCTCCAAGCACTGCAGAGGTCCCCAGTTGTCACGTTACCTCTTGAATCTCTCTGTAAGGCACAGCAACACACTCCTGCTCCTAATGGGGGAATTACACTCAGATGTCATGCTTCTCATTGCAAAGAAAAACAGGAGTTAAAGGAGAGCAGGATAGTTGGACACCTAAATTACTGAAACATAGCAGGACTGTAGGTAGGGATTGTCAAGAGATTCAGTTTTGTGTCATTAAGTGTTTCTTCATTGAAAATTTCCTGAATTACTATTTTGTATTGCGTTTGGGTGGCAAGGTTTTGGTGGTGGGGGGGCTACAGGGGTGGCTTCTGTGAGAAGCTGCTCGAAGCTTCACCCAAGTCCGAGAGAGCTAATGCCAGCCGGCTCCAAGACAGACCCACCCCGGCCAAGGCTGAGCCCATCAGCAACAGTGGCAGTGCCTCTGGGATAATATTGTTAAAACCGGTGCAGCTGCAGCCAGAGAGAGGAGTGAGAATATGTGAAAGAGCTCTGTAGACCCCAAGGTCAGTGCAGAAGGAGGGGGAGGAGGTGCTCCAGGTGCTGGAGCAGAGATTCCCCTGTAGCCCGTGGTGAAGACCATGGTGAGGCAGGCCGTCCCTGCAGCCCGTGGAGGTCCATGGTGGAGCAGATATCCACCTGCAGCCCATGAAGTTCCATGGTGGAGCAGATATCCACCTGCAGCTCCTGGCAGGACCTGTGGCCCTGTGGAGAGAGGAGCCCACACTGGAGCAGGTCTGCTGGCAGGACTTGTGACCCCGTGGAAGGGTCCCAGGATGGAGCAGTTCATGAAGAACTACAGCCTGTGGGAAGGACTTATGTTGGAGAAGTTCGTGAAGGACTGTCTCCCATGGGGGGGACCCCACGCTGGGGTAGGGGAAGAGTGTGAGGAGTCCTCCCCTGAGGTGGAAGGAATGGCAAAGACAATGTGTGATGGACTGACCACAAACCCCATTCCCCGCCCCCCTGCGCCATTCACAGGGAGGAGGTAGAGAAATGGGGAATGAAGTTGAGCCCGGGAAGAAGGGAGGGGAAGGGGGGGAGGTTTTTTGAGATTTTAGTTTATTTCTCATTACCCTACTCTGACTTGATTGGCAATAAATTAAATATCCCCACGTCGAGTCTGTTTTACCTGTGACAGTAATGGGCGAGTGACCTCCCTGTCCCTTCCTCAACCCACGAGCCTTTGGATTTATTTTCTCCCCCCTGCCCAGCTGAGGAGGGGAGTGATAGAGCAGCTTTGGTGGCACCTGGTGTCCAGCCAAGGTCAACCCACCACATATTTTTATCATAATGAAACCCAGAGGTTTCAAATACATTTGGAGCGTGACTGTCTTAGGCACAACAAAAATGTTCAAGTTTTGCTGTAAAAGCATTTTGGTAGCAGAGCTGCTGTTAAGAAACGCTTCAGTTGAAGGCAGTACTTCAGATGACATACGTTATTCCAGCCCCATGCTGTCCAGTGAAGGAAGCCATATCACCAAAACTTGCTGTTACTATATTGCCATCTGTATTACCAGATCATGCAAGCACAGCCAAAATTTCACCAAAAGCTCACGTCTGAATGCAAGAGCTCTGTCAGCAGAATCTGGAAGCAGGAATCTGGGTGGAGAAAGAGGCATTTCCTTTCTTTCCCCTCTGTCCTGCCCTTACAGAGACCAGACAGATGGAAAGCGAGAAGGCAAGGGATGTTATTATCCCGCGCAGCAGCTAAGGCAGTCAGACAGCCAGATTAAGTACTTTGCTGCAATTTACACCAGAAGGATGTGCTTAGCCAAGAAATTAACCACAATTGCTTGGACATCTGCCTTAACCATAAAACCACCCTTCCCTCTTTGGAATTCAGAAATCAGAAGTGCCCATTCTCACTTCAGTGTCTTAGCCCGAGAGGTAGACAAGAAAATTAATTAAAATCATAATTAAATGTAAAATAAGGAAGGGAAGATGGAGAGAAAAGGAGGGAAAAAAAATTCAGAGAAGCAAAAGAGGCAGGGAGATGGAGAGATGAGTGCAGGCATGCGTGGGAGAGGGTGGGAAATACAAGCCAGAGATAAGATTTAAGAGTGAATTTAGGCAAATGATTAAGTGTTGGAAAATTTAAACAAAAGATACCTGAAAATGAAAAAGTCAAAAAAAAACCCAACAAAAAGGAAGTGAATAGGAATGCTTCATAGTTAAGTTTAGCCTACTTCTAGAATCAGTCCTGCAGTGTTAATTTAAATAACATTTGATGGCTCATTAAATATATAAAGTAGCTATTCTGCATCTGCTAGGTTTTTTAGAAGATTTACAAGAAAACTTTTGTTCTGAAATTGATTGTGTAGCTTGTTCTCGTGCCAGCAATTTCACATTGAAAAGGAGAAAGGTAGTGTAGATAGACAGACAGACAGACCAACCGATTAAGCAAAACTGAGCATTTTTAGGATATTTTTTTTCATATTTGCCTATGACCCATCACCAGCACTTTAATACTTTTTATGCCAGTAACAAAGGATCTAATTTATATTGCTCTTTTAGAAGCTCATTAGCCTCAGGGTGCAAGTACCAAAGTCCATGATATATGGATTTTTGAACAGACAGCCCTGGAAAATGCAAAGATCCTCCAGTCATCTCTTTGGTCAGGACATCTATTTCATTTTCTTGTTCTTTTCTGAATGTTATTTAGCCATCTTTCTTCACCTCTTCGTAACATCAAGTACTTGAAAAGGAACTTTTTAAAAAAATCTTAATAGACATAGCTATATGTCCATTTGTCCCGTATTTACCATATGTTAGCAAAATACAGTGTTGAAAAATCTTACTTAGCAGTGTTTCATCCTCACCTGGAAAAACTTTAAAAAAACACAGCAGATACAGAAATGGTTTACAGATGAACAAAGAAATCCTAAAGGCCTGTTTGAGAGAATAAAAACCAGTTCAATGCAGAGAGGGAACAGAGAATTGCGAAGATGGCAATGTGGGAAGAGAAAACCAGACATTTTCCTTTCATAAATACAAAAATGAGAGCTCATTCAATGACACCAAAAGTCAGAATATTTAGAACACTAAAGTGGGAGGCGGGGGGGAGACGACCAGACTTCAATGTAAAAGTATTATATAGAAATCACTATCCACCACAATAGTTTACATATAAAAATAATACAGTTTTCAACATAAATGTATCTAGACTAAGGCTTTCATTTCAAATGAAAACAGTTATGAACTTCAGAGCATTGATAACTGTTTTTCAGTGGTTCGGTAATCTTCCAGTCATTTATGGCTTTCAGTGGGCAGTTGACTGGGCGAAAGACAGAATCCCCTACTAAGGATTATTTCGGCCCCAGCTGTGGTGGTATACTGAGTTCAACTTCCGTGTGATCCAGAAGGGGAAAGAAAGCCTACGTTCTATAAACTGTTTAATCTAAATTTAAAGATTTAACGTCCTTTTGAAGATCTTAATTTTGTATTTACCGTTTTGAAAAATACTTGCTGTGGAGGATTAGGATTCAGTTCTTTCTTAGCGTGATTGTTACGAACCAGACAAGGGGTTGCTGGGAATATGTTTTGACAATAAGTTGCAGAAATACTTTGGGCTGCCTGCAAAAGAAGTAGTTTGTTTGCTGAAATGGCCCCATTTATTACAGAAGTTTTCAATGCACATCTTTCAGTATTTTCTTAACAGTTGACTAAGCATCAAGAAAGAACACATTGCAACAGATTCTGGGCCACCTCTTAATATAATGAGACCTTCTAAAGTAGATGCTAATGTAGCGCCTTGCATTTATGTCAAGAAGTTGCTAAAATAATTTACGCACACAGCAAATCAATCACTGTAAATGGTATTTACAGAATAGGTAGCTTTGTGGAAATAATAAGTGGCTAGGGTTTGAACAGCATGATTTATTGTGTCATTTTGTTTGCTTTAAAAAGGTTAATGGCAGAAACCTCCTTTCAGTTGACTTTGATCGAACCACAAAGACAGAAAAGATCTACGACGACCACCGTAAATTCCTGCTGAGGATTGCCTACGACACGTCAGGCCACCCCACCCTGTGGCTACCAAGCAGCAAGCTGATGGCTGTCAATGTTACCTACTCATCCACGGGTCAAATAGGCAGCATACAGCGAGGCACGACTAGTGAAAAAATAGAGTATGATGGACAGGGAAGGATAGTGTCTAGAGTGTTTGCTGATGGGAAAACCTGGAGTTACACCTACTTGGAAAAGGTAAAGAACACTCAGGTTTTAAAAAACGCTTCGAATGGGCTGAAATTCTGCAGCATCTGACTGCTGCATACAAAGCAAAAACAGGTAGTAGAAGCACGTTTCAATTATTCTAAGTATCAACATGTGATTCCTAGGGGAATGTTTTATACAATAGATATGTAATCACGCTGTAGCTAATTGCTAGGAATTGATGTCTTTTTAAATTATTTAGGCCACTGACTAACAAGAAGCATCTGTATTTACCTTTATTCTTAACACTTAAAATAAGGTTCAGGGACTAGATCCCTGCAGTGTAATTCAGCTGAAAATAGTTTGTTTGTAAATTCTTCACTGTTGTTTTTTTTCACTACCAAGAAAAGCTCTTGCTTCTAAATAGTTTCAGCTGTCAATTTGTACTTGCTATATGTTGTAGCGTCGAAATGAATGATAGGTGAGGAATCTTCGTTATATACAACGATTGCTGAAAAATAGCTCTCCCCCTAGAACTACCTGTGAAAATCCCCCTTGTGAGATCTCATGCCTGCTATGCAAAAAGAGAATCCATTTCCTTCTGGGGTTTAAATATATTTCTATTGAAGCTGTTGCTCAGCAAATACTGTTTACTAGTCATTGCAGACATAATTTAATCAAGACCTATGATACATAATAGCCACACATCAGAAAAATGTCAGAATAATTCCGAGTAGGTCCTTTTGATATAAATACTCAAACAATTGTTTTGCCTGTGTCTGAAAAGCCTACGGAACAAGAACACAGTATTCAGGGATCTCAGGCTATTCAGATTCTTCAAAATCCTCTCTAATTGTAGGGAAGAAATTGTATCTCCCATATGTTGTTCTCCTCGTGAGTTAATGGCTCTAAGACAGTTTTACTTCTTCCCATATTAAACATGACTTATCTGAATCCATTGACAATCTGCTGTTTAGCTGTGAGTGCTTGATAAAAGAGTGATACAGTCATAACAAGTAGCAAATTATGAATGTGGAACTACTAATTACAGAACCCCTTACAATTAAGCATCCAAGTAAATTAGGCAGGGAGATGTTAACAACATGTAAGGTCAAGGATAACTCAATTAAAGAGGAGATAATTTTCTCAAGTGGGAATGTCACATTTTTGTGAAGAAATAGTATCAGTATATGGGGGGGTAATCCACCATTTGTCACATGGTAAAAATCTGTTCTTCATTTTCAGTCAATGGTTCTTCTGCTTCATAGCCAACGGCAGTATATCTTTGAATATGATTTGTTGGATCGGCTTTCTGCTGTCACCATGCCCAGTGTTGCTCGTCATACCATGCAGACTATCCGCTCCATTGGCTATTACCGGAATATATACAACCCCCCGGAAAGTAATGCTTCTGTTATAATGGACTACAATGAAGAAGGGCAGCTCCTTCAAACTGCTTTCCTGGGGACAAGCCGAAGAGTATTATTCAAGTACAGACGGCAGACCAAGCTCTCAGAAATTTTATACGATAGTACAAGAGTTAGTTTTACTTATGATGAGACAGCAGGAGTCCTGAAAACAGTAAACCTGCAAAGCGATGGTTTTATCTGCACCATTAGATACAGGCAAATTGGCCCATTGATTGACAGACAGATTTTCCGCTTTAGCGAAGACGGAATGGTAAATGCCCGATTTGACTATAGCTATGACAATAGCTTCAGAGTGACTAGCATGCAAGGCGTCATCAATGAAACCCCACTGCCTATTGATCTCTACCAGTTTGATGATATCTCTGGCAAAGTTGAACAGTTTGGAAAATTTGGAGTTATATATTATGATATTAACCAGATCATTTCGACAGCTGTAATGACCTACACAAAACACTTTGATGCACATGGCCGCATCAAGGAAATTCAGTATGAAATATTTCGGTCATTAATGTATTGGATTACAATTCAGTACGATAACATGGGACGAGTGACAAAAAGAGAAATTAAGATCGGGCCATTTGCCAACACCACGAAATATGCATATGAATATGATGTAGATGGTCAGCTCCAGACGGTTTATCTGAATGAAAAAATAATGTGGCGATATAACTATGACCTGAACGGCAACCTCCACTTGCTCAACCCCAGCAGCAGCGCCCGTTTGACACCACTTCGCTATGACCTGAGAGACAGAATAACTCGACTGGGGGATGTTCAATACCGATTAGATGAAGATGGATTTCTGCGCCAGAGGGGTACTGAAATTTTTGAATACAGTTCAAAGGGCCTTCTTACTCGAGTTTATAGCAAAGGCAGCGGGTGGACGGTGATTTACCGTTATGATGGACTCGGACGACGAGTCTCCAGTAAAACTAGCCTTGGGCAGCATCTCCAGTTTTTTTACGCAGACCTTACTTACCCGACCAGGATAACTCACGTCTATAACCACTCGAGTTCGGAAATCACATCTCTTTACTATGATCTGCAAGGACACCTTTTTGCCATGGAAATTAGCAGTGGAGATGAGTTTTACATTGCATCAGACAACACAGGGACGCCACTGGCTGTTTTCAGTAGCAATGGTCTCATGCTTAAACAAATTCAATACACTGCTTATGGAGAGATCTATTTCGACTCTAACCTTGATTTCCAGCTGGTAATAGGATTCCATGGAGGTTTATACGACCCACTGACCAAGCTCGTCCACTTTGGAGAAAGAGATTATGACATACTGGCAGGCCGGTGGACAACGCCCGATATTGAAATCTGGAAGAGAATTGGAAAGGATCCAGCTCCTTTTAATTTGTACATGTTTAGAAATAACAACCCAGCCAGCAAAATACACGATGTGAAGGATTATATCACAGGTAAAAGAAGGTTATTTAATTGCAAGACTGTCTCCCACTTGCTCAAAAATTTCCCTATCTGTGTTCTAATAATCTGGAATCTGATTATCATCTGAGTTACAGGCTGATGATATTGTCTAGGAAGGTTAGTAAAGAAACTCTCAGGGAAGATAATTGTTCAGAAAAGTACTTGGCTTTTAGAAACACATCAACAAAGTGATTTTAGCTTGGGGATGCTAGACCTATAGCCATCCAGTTGAGACTGGAATTCACAATTTTGGTGAACTATCTCAGTATGTCCTATTTGGAAAAGTTATTTATGAGGAAGCGTTAAGCACTTAACAATGAGAATAATTACAGCAAACATGCTTATCAGGAATAGTGAAATAGCAAATGGGAGATCCTGAAAATATCTCATCTAAGGTTTAGACATTGATTTAGGTACCTGTGTAAGAGATTAGGATCCACAGGCTATTCTTAGCTTTCAGGTTTAGGTAACTAAACCTAAACCTTGTGCCCTACACAGTCCTTGTGCTGCTTCAATATTGGACCCAAAAAGATAATTCAGAGCATTTCAGTGTATACTGAGGGATTGGGTTTTTCCGAAGTACATTTTGGAGTACCAGTGGAGTACATCTCTTCCTCTCCCACTGACTGAACTGTAACACACGGTGCCTCAGCTCAAGATCTCAGTGCATTGGGAGAGGGAAGAAGAGTTCTAGGTTCTCCTTCCAATACTGTTACACATTACGCAGTGCTCTTATAATGAAAAAAATAGACTCCTTGAGCAAGTACAAAAGTAAGAACCCCTCAAGACCATTCATGAGAATCTCCTTACGTGTGGATTAGAGTCAGGCTTCTTCATGGCTCTGGGCTACTGAGCAGCAAAAATTGCATATTCATGGACCAGAAAGACCAAAGGCAAGAGGGAGTGAGACTGTGAGGTAGCAAGGGCAGGAGGGGTCTTTCTGTGACCAACTGACCTCATTAACACGGCAGCAAATATTCACTACAGGTTGGCTGATATTTTCCAGGGTAGGTTTTTGAAAGGCTACTAATGTAATTTGGCTAAGAAGGAGAAGTCCAATATGCTCCAGGCCAGCACAAATTATTGAGTACACAGCCAGGAGCAAGGAAGGAGCAGGTTATACAAAAAGGAGCGTGAACTTCTCTTTCGGCAACAGAAAGCTGCTAACGTGCTGCTTCTTGTATAACTGAGTTCTTAGGGAACCTATTGCTTTTTGTGGGTCTAGTTAGTGATGTGTAGTGTTTTCCATTATTCTACATACAAAAAACTCTGATTGCACGTCACCAGAAGTTTCTGAAAAATGCATGGCTCAGATACATTTGAATTTTCATATTTTAATAGATGTAAATAATCCAAAATATTTTACACAGACTGTGCCAGACTACAGGAGGGGCTCAGCCCCACTTACTTACGAGCTGTGAAACTACCACTCAGAAAAGCATCCTGGGAATCAAGTGGGTTTGCGTTAATTTAACAAACAGCAGCTATTAACAGGGTTGCTAACGCGCTGCCTGGGAGCAAGGATAATAACAGACCTTTGAATCTGTCCTCTTTCAGCAGCATGTGCTGTAGGGGATGCAGTTGCAATCAGATTCTTTGTGGCATTGAAAATGATGCACTTAGTTCAAAGATTGCCCTCAAAATACAGTTTTAGTTCTTTTCTTAACATCTTTGATGTATGGAATACATAGCCTTGCACTGCTCATATAAGGTTATCATTACAAAGAGCAGTTTGTCTGACTGGCAGTTTTAGATGCAGAGCCTCATGAGGCGCGTCATTTATCTGGAACGGTTAGAAATTATTTTAAAGTAAATATTTTTCAATTCTTTTGACATTTGGAAAAATTTTGTTCCTCGTTTCACTTATTTGGGTCTTTCTTAAATGCAAACTGCTAGACTCAGTAAGGAGCACTCTGCCAACTTTTGCAAAGCTTAGCATTTGTGAAAGATAGTGTAGAAAGACAGAAACAAGGCAGAGCACCCATTTTTGCCCAACAATTGTTAACTAATTGATTGTTGGCATCCCTAATTTATGTATTTTTAACAGAACATAAAATGTATCACAAATAATGTTATCTAATGCTAATTTAGTATCCTGTCTGCTTACTGTTGCAACAGTAATACATTTCATTAGTTTTTAATTTCATCAGTCCAACCTCTCATTGAAGAGGGAGAGATTTCTCTTGAATCAACATAAAATATCGGCCAAATCATTTAGGAGGTAATTGGCTATATAGGTGTTACTTCAGGGCTAGTTTGACGACAGTACAATAACGCATACGTAACAAAAGGACAGGATGTACTCTGCAGCACTACTTTTTTGCTTTGTTTTAAAGTATTGAGGTTGAAGGTGCGACATGGAGCCTGTTCAGCCTGACCATGAAATCCCAATTAGTTTGGCTATGTTAGAAGGAACCTCACTTTAACTGCGCTCCTGTAGTTGTTCTGGAAGTCACTGAGGGCTTCAGAATTGCTGAAACCTGTAATGCCTTTCAAACAAGCATAATGGAATTCTTACATGGAACAGAAGTTTTCTTGTAAGTTTAAAACTTCAAGTTTACTGCACAGGCCTTGCTATTCTAGCTGTAGTACAAATCCATCCATATCAAAACAAAGACTGTTTAATAATTTTCATGTTACAGAAGGAAATCAACTCTGCCAAAAACTATTCCATGTAAAAATGGTATGATTGCAAAACATAGAACAATTCTAATATTTTTCTCTTCTTTTTTTAATAATTCTCTTGCAGATGTTAACAGTTGGCTGGTGACATTCGGCTTCCATCTGCACAACGCCATTCCCGGTTTCCCTGTTCCGAAATTTGATTTAACAGAGCCTTCTTATGAACTCGTGAAGAGCCAGCAATGGGAGGACATTCCAGTAAGAAACAAAACTAAACATACAAACAGGACAGGACAGAATGTTCCCTTCTATTCAGATCTTATTAGACATGGGTAAACCTGACAGGGTTACTTGCTAAATTAAAGCTGAACAATTAAATCTGCTTTTCAAACCTCTAATTTTTATCTAGTTTCAAATGAATTTAAGAAATTACAGATGGTGTTTTTTCTTACAGATTTGCTAAGTTAGGTACCATTTTAAATAAGCTCGTTTGCTTTCAGCAATAATAAAAATGCAGAAAGACAATAATCAATGAGAAGAAGTTTAAGGCCTTTTAAAGATGTCTAAGTTTCTTAGCAGAAACTACAGAGATTAGATTTGTACTAACACTCTGCCTGAAGGCAGAAACTGAACACTGTAGTAAAAAATAGACTGTGAAATAAACAGAAGAACAGGTGATATAAATTATGCATACCAGGCACCACTACAATTTTACTTCTCTTTAATATTAACCATGTTTTATATGTAAAGATAAAATATTGAAAATGAAATTACCTGAGGTAAAACCCATTATATTACATAAAACCAAAACTCCAGGTGCTTATGAAGTTCTTTGGGAGGAAAAAAAATGAACTTCAGTCCTGAAAAACCTGCTACAGTTTTAAATCATGGAAGAAACAAATGTGGAAGTTAAAACCTTAATCTGCTATTTAAGAAAATAATATTTACAAATCAAAGTTACTCAAAAATCGAAGACCTGTGCCCTCAAAAATCCTATGATTCTCAGTTAAGACGGATGCATTAACAAGCAGTAAAATCCCATTGTGAGCAGTTAAAAAAGAACCATGATAGAGAACTTTACGAGATTAGAAGAGGATTTGGGGCAAAGGATTTGGAGATTTGGGCAAAGAGGAACCTTATGAAATTCAATAAGGGCAAATGTAGGCTGCTGCACCTGGGGAGGAATAACCCCATGCACCAGTAGAGGCTGGGGGCTGACCTGCTGGAGAGCAGCTCGGTGGAAAAAGACCTGGGAGTCCTGGTGGACAACAGGATGACCATGAGCCAGCAATGTGCCCTCATGGCCAAGAAGGCCAATGGCATCCTGGGGTGCATCAAGAAGAGTGTGGCCAGCAGGTCGAGGGAGGTCATCCTCCCCCTCTACTCTGCCTTGGGGAGGCTGCACCTGGAGTACTGTGTCCAGTTCTGGGCTCCCCGGTTCAAGAGGGACAGGGAACTGCTGGAGAGGTGACAGCAGAGAGCTACGAAGATGATCAGGGGATTGGAACATCTCTCTTATGAAGAAAGGCTGAGGGATTTGGGTCTCTTCAGTCTGGAAAAAAGATGACTGTGGGGGGACCTTATCAACACTTATAAATACTTAAAGGGCGGGTGTCAGGAGGATGGGGCCAGGCTCTTTTCAGTGGTGCCTGGCAACAGCACAAGAGGTAACAGGCACAAACTCGAGCATAGGAAGTTCCACCTAAACATGAGAAGGAACTTCTTTCCTGTGAGGGTGTCAGAGCCCTGGCACAGGCTGCCCAGAGAGGTGGTGGAGTCTCCGTCTCTGGAGACATTCCAAACCCGCCTGGACATGTTCCTGTGTAACCTCCTCGAGGAGACCCTCCTCTGGCAGGGGGTTGGACTAGATGACCTCCAGAGGTCCCTTCCAACACTGTGATTCTATGATTCTGTGATCTTGAAGAACGTTACAACCTAATTTAGATAAAAAAACATTAGTAGGCCCAGCAGAAGGGAGCATATGGAAGCTAATTTTGCATGCATGAAGTGACCCGCTGTATATATATTTTTAATAGCCAGGGATTGAGTAATGGGAAAAGACCTTAGAGCACAGCATGAGAATAGTGTCTCCCACGAACAGCAGAGGCAGTGAAGGAGGAGCACTGCAAGTACTCCAGGCAAGGTGGCTGTATCAGGAGATTAGAGACCTGTCATCCAGCATGGCTGTGAAGGCTGTTTATTTAGGCTGTATACGAGGCTGTTTATTTAGATCTCAAAAGAATGCAATTATCCACTAACACCAGCAAATGTGCATCAGGAAAAGAACCAGTCTGGTCAAAGCGATGAGAGCAGACAGCTAGTTGTCAAAAAACTTCACAACAGAGCTCAGCAATGTGAGGAGCGGCAGGGGCATGGGACATGACAGAGAGAAAGAGAGAAGCGGGAGGAACACAAAGATTCAAAATTCTCAGATAGGAAGAAGCTGCAACTATGGTATTCTCTGTTGAACAAGCAAATGTAATCAGGAGCCAGAAGTAAACACACAAACCACAAAACACACATTCTGGAGTGAGTGAGCTTTACCGAGCTCTGAGGTTTTGCTTCAGAGCTCTGAGGACACATGTTAAAAACAAACAAACTTTGTCATTATGAAGTTGCTATAGCATCTCACTGCTCTCACTGATGAGCGCGCTGTCTAGAATATATTTTTGTGCTCAATGCCTTTCATGTAGGATTTACAACAGCTGAAATCCATACTTGTTCGCAAGTGCAGTCAGGAATCTGCCACATTCAAGAAGAGCTGAGAGCCCAAGTCAATTCATAATTCCCTCAGGAACCGTCCCCTCCAGAAAGCCGCCCTCCTGGCAGAGCAGAGAAGGCTTTGCAAACCTTTTGCCAGGCTTTGATTAGCAGCAAGGCTGAATGAAGCCTGTAGGAGTCTGTTAATGACTCCTGCTTGGTCTCCCACCCAGAAATTTGGGAAAACTAAACAGGCTTTTGCCTCATTTGTCAGCAATAAATGAAGTGGGTTAAACAGTATTTTTACTGAAAGGAAAAGGGGTCAATTGGAAGATAAACTGGATCATCTACAGAAACTAAGTACTCCTTTTCAAAAGTGCAGACAAAGCTATTTAAATCTTCTCTCTGTTTCCTGCTGAGACAACTGCTAGGGCAGCTGTCTGCTCCCCGCCTCCGTCAATACTCGCTCATTCACAGCTTGTAGCTGTTAAGACACAGGGTTAGACAGATAAGATATGCCTGTTCTGCGCAGTTGTAAGGTGTCACCCCAGCCACAGCTGACCGCATAACATGAGCTGGCCCACTATGTCGCTAACCATTCCCGCTCGCTGCTCCTGAGCTTCTACCTGCTCTGGCTAACCACAGCAGCTCTGCTGTCAGGTCCCGTTCCCCAGCTACCCTCGCTCTTCACCAAGAGTCCAGCTGGCTTACTGGGCCATGCATAGCTCTTAACAGCCAAGCAAACTTTATACACAGCTTCTCCTATCCTAGCTTTTCCATCTTCTGCTTTTGCACCTCACGATTGCATTTCCTGACCTTTATAGCACACCTACCTTTTCAACAAGAACACCCCAGATACGGTAAAACATGAAATACCAAGCGAGCATATTTCAGACTTGCTGGTAGGTTCTTTTCATTCATTGCCCCTTCTCTTTGCTAGTTGTCAACAAAGCACTCTGCTGTATTCAGGATGGCACCCCTCTAAAGTTCCGGGGAGAGAAGCTGCTCGTCTCTTTTAGGCAGCATGCTGATACCTGCAGTGAAATGGAAGCTCACACAACTGAATTGGCTGGAGCTTTTTCACACATCCCCTTTTATCAGTTTCTGCAATTTTTTGCAAGAAAGGGCATCAGTCCCCAATATTCCACCCCCTTTGCTCTGCACCATTTGCTTCCTTCTCTTTTACTGTAAAGACTATCATTACAGTTCGATTTCCCCCCTCTTCCTTTAGCAGCTTGAGGGGTTACGAGAGCCTCCCTGCAGTTTGGTGTCAGACTGCAGCTACCTGAGAGGCTCCAGCTCCTGACTCAGCGTAAAGAAAGGCTTGTTCCAGTTCTAAAGCACAGCCTTGTGACCTGCAAAAATCTCCTCAATTTGGATGGACCCACAGTAGACAGGAATCATAGTCAAACCAGCTCAGAGGATGAGATGACACTGTAGTAAGATAGCTCTAACCCATACTAAGTATTAGTATTGCAAAGGTCTGTCCTGCGCCAGCCCAGTAAGTAGCCTCTTAAGTTTGATCTTATTTTTGTGCAGGTTCTCAGCGAGACAAAGAGAAAAAGCACTGAACATTATCAACCAAAATAGTCTTGTAACTCAGCAGAACAAGCAGTATGTAGAGTATGTAGATTTAATTAACTCTTTGGCACTGTCAGTTGTGGCATATCCTGTTGTTGTCCACGGGCAGCACACCAAGAAAGCCTGGCTGTTTGGCATCTAGAGGGGTACAGATGGCTGGTAAAACTTCTGTCTGTTCTTGTTTACAGCCAATTTCGGGAGTGCAACAACAAGTGGCGAGACAAGCAAAGGCTTTCCTTTCCCTGGGAAAGATGGCAGAAGTGCAGGTCAGCAGACGGAAATCCAGCGGAGAGAAGTCATGGCTGTGGTTTGCTACGGTGAAGTCTCTGATTGGGAAAGGGGTGATGCTGGCTGTCAATCAAGGCAAAGTGCAAACAAACGTGCTCAACATTGCCAACGAGGACTGCATAAAAGTGGCAGCTGTTCTGAACAACGCCTACTACCTAGAAAACTTGCATTTCACCGTTGAGGGCAAGGACACGCACTATTTCATCAAGACGACCTCCCCCGAGAGTGACCTTGGGACACTGAGGCTGACGAGCGGGCGGAAGGCCCTGGAGAACGGCATCAACGTCACTGTTTCCCAGTCCACCACTGTGGTGAATGGCAGGACTCGTAGGTTTGCTGATGTTGAAATGCAATACGGCGCTTTAGCGCTTCACGTCCGCTATGGCATGACGCTTGATGAGGAAAAGGCCCGAATACTAGAGCAAGCCAGGCAAAGAGCTCTTTCCAGTGCCTGGGCCAGAGAACAACAGAGAGTCAGAGATGGAGAGGAAGGCGCCAGGTTGTGGACAGAAGGAGAAAAGAGGCAGTTGCTAAGTGCTGGGAAGGTACAAGGATACGATGGGTACTATGTACTCTCTGTGGAGCAATATCCAGAATTAGCAGACAGCGCTAACAATATACAGTTCCTCAGACAAAGCGAGATAGGAAAGAGGTAACACACTGGCTTAGCTCAGGCTGCCAAAGAGACTGTGTACCAGTGTCTTCTAAAAAGGAGACCAAACTGTTTTGCTGCATTACTACTTGAGCCTAAGCTTACACCTTTGCTCAGATTTTTTCTGTAGCACAATCCAAACAGACTCTGTAACGAAAAGAGCGCCTTCCAGAAGAATGATACTGCTAATGACAAAACTTTTTTTTTTCTCAATGACCTTAAAGGTGATCTGCTTTAAAGAATATGTTTACATATGCATATCGCTGCACTCAAGTTGGACTGAAAAGTATTAAAAAGAAGAAAAAAGAAAAGAAAAAGGCCTACAGATTTTGCAACAGGCTGTCTGTTCCTTTGAGGCACTGTATTTAATTAAGATACAGACCCGTACAGTGTTTCCAAATATTACTGAATTGTTGACCTTTGCTTACCAGAAGTAGTCTCTCTCTTTCTCTCTCTCTTTCTCTCTCTCTCTCACTGCATAGGATGTGGTATATATCTGTTAATTTTAAAACGTGGGGCAGAAATTACTGTTTATAGACAACCCAACTGCTTTAAACTGTGCTGCTTTCTAAAAGGACATTGGCACAAGTGACTTATGCTACCATGGGAATTTAATAATGGATTTTACAATGCTAACATGGTTTGCCTTGGGGGGAAAATGGCAAGTAGAATCCTTGTTGCAGATAAGCAAAGGAAACCCTGATTTTTTTGTAAATTATGTGAGACAAGTTGTTTATGGATTTTTATATGAATTACAATTTACTGTACATCAAATATTAGTCTCAGAGGAGTTAATTTATGTAAAGTGTTTAAAAAAGTTTATACTTAAAAATAAAATGATAAAAACATGTGCTGTGTGTGATTTTTTTAAAGAAAAAGGAATTGCACCTTTTATGTTATAGCTGTACAGTATAAAGGATTATATTGTAGAGATATAACAGTGATGACTAATGTCCAAAAGTGTTAATATTTTTGTATTAGGTTTAAAGCTGTGCATCTATCACTCTGCTGATAGGATGGGACACTCCAAAGTGGCTGGCCGAACCAGACCGCAGCTCCCTCCCCTCCCGTACTGCTCCTGTCACCCAGGCCAGTGCCACTTCATCAGTCATTGTTAGAAGGCACAGTAACCAAATAAGTCTCGTTTATTATGATGGAAGACTTTAATAGGTTGGGTTTTCCTTGTCTTTTTCCAGCCCTAACGTAATAAATGGACATTTATTCATACCAGGTGGGGTTTCTGTTGTTTTTTTAGAAGCTTTGTTTCACAATGGAGAGAATAGTGTCTCAGGTGCTTGGCAAATTGTATGTAGAAGAAGAAGAAGAAATGATGTAGTTTCATCCAGTTATGTCAACTTTGTCTTCTGTATAATACAGCTCTTTTAGATGTTATAACTCCAGATAGAAGAAGCGTACCTCTGACCTGATGCTACAGAATTGCTCTTTAGGCAGGCAGGCTGTTCAGTAGGTTCATCTCCTGGCCTTCAGCTGGCAGATCAAATCCCATTGCTGTGAATGCTGAACCTGGGGATGGAGAGGAAGGTCCAGTTCTAGTGCCTAGTCTGCATCCCCACACCACTGCATAGATCTGGCACGCTCCGCTCCAAGGCCCAGTACATTTGCTGCAGGACAGAACTGCAGTGTGCAGCTGGTTCCTTATAGGAAGCCTGTGGTGGCATCTATGGCATCTGTTCTACACCTTGGCTGAAACCATTCTTAGAGCTTTACTCTCATGAGCACTAAATTCAGCCACAAAATTAAATATTTTTAAGATGAGACAAAATTGGGGTTTTTTGATGTTCATTGAAATATACACAGTATTTCTATCCATGTATTATAATGACGAAACATAGTAAGTGAACGTGTCTTAACTATGAATGGTTCAAGTGGATGTAATAAAAATAGTTTTCTAACTGCTTTGTATTCTGAGAGTCTATGGTATTACATACTCTAAATTGCACATTAGAATTGTTTGATAAACAGATTTGAATTTCTCCCAGCCAAGTCGCTACCGAATCTACAGTATCAGTGCTATTACTGTATGTGTGTATTTGGTAGAGCATACGGAACTAATTACACATATAATGAATGCTAATCATCTATTAGAATGAAAGCACAGATTAGTTAGTATTTTTACCCTTGAAGTCTTGAGGGCCCTAAATTTAGAGAGGATGATATGTCAGACCCCAGAGGCGTGTCAATTGATCTACGTATTCTTTTTAAAGATGTAAAATGCTAGGTGTTCGCAGTTCTGTTGGGTGGCTCTTCCACAGCACTGTATTTAGCATGCTGTAAGTGCTCTCTGTTGAAATAGGCTCATATTCTAAATTATGTCAAATGTTTCTGTTCTGTTTGAATATGAAAAGCTTGTATAACATGTCAACAATGAAATATATCTTCTACTTGACGCGTACCAGTTCCTTCTCCTTTGTTCTGGCACCAATAAACAACAAATTATAGTATCTGTTGGTGATCATTTTAGATAAAGTCAAATCAAGCCAATTAGTGGCCTTGTTAGTAGGTATAATGAGCCTATTTCTTGCTAAAAAAGACTTGTGATCTGGACATGCTCCTGCAGGAAATAGTGACCTTGGGGAATATATAAACAAAAGATCTTTTTAAAGAAAAAAATATGTATAATTAAAAGAAGCATATTACAAAAAAAAAAAAAAAGAAAGAAAGGAGATTCTAAGTATTTTAGGCAATGCCAGTCAAAATGCTATCCTGATATTTTGAGATGTATATTTCGTCTGATTTGTATTGTTCTTTTAATTTGCCTTCTTAACTTTATATGTGTCCTGAATTTTCCACAAATTGATAACTATAGATTGCATCTAGGCTTTCCAATAAAAGCCAACCCAATGTGTGTGTGTGTTTGTGTTTATATTTGTTTTTTAAATCTGTATGTCAGATATTGCATCTGTGCCATTGCTTTTCTCGTTGTATCAGAAGAAGCAAGCTGATCCAGTTGCGGTGGTATTGATTTGCCTCACAGTTGGCAGTAGCTTTTTTGACTCTGTCCAATGGCCTCATCTGCTAACTCAGCAAAGTGAATTACTCCATGGGATCTCTCAGGTGGCCTACTTTAGAGAAAACATTAAATATACCTCACAAAGCCAAATCTTTTCGAGATAAGGAAAAAAATCACTTAGAACTGTTTTCTCTCATGTTCTCCCAAGTAAAAATACAACAAAAAGTATTTGATTATAAATAATGTGCTTGGCACTGGTAGTTACATATATACACAGAAGAGATCCTTCAATCCGCATTTAGATCCACTTTGCAGAAACTGCTGACTTCAGCACTGCTGTATGTCAAGAGACTGCTTTGATTTTAGTTGGAACAGGCAGACTTCACCACACTTACTTTGTAGTGACAGCCTCGAGTTGATAACATGTTGATCCAGCACGAATCAGGTCACTCTACTTAGCTAACTGTGGCCTAATTTTGTTATTAAAAAAAAAAAAAAAAACAAACAGAAAAATTAAAAGCCAGGAAGAGAGCTTTGTATGTTCACACTTAGGAGGTGGGACATTTGCATTTGACAAGGGAAAAAAAAAATGCCCATTGCCACTGCCACTCTTCAGAGGCGATTTTAAAGTGATGGCTGAAAGACTGTAAAAGAAAAAATACTGCATAAAATAACATTTACAATTACTGTCTACGAGACAATAGGCTGCATTTGCAGAGAATCGGAGATGACAAAATGTTTGAATTCTGTTTTCAGAAAAAAAAGAGAAACAAATCTTCTAAAAGTGTCAATACCTTAGTTTACTGCTAACTCCAGAATGGCAAGCTACAGCTACACATATGGCCAGCTTGAGAACCTTTAAGAAAAAGACGAAGAGACTAGTGTGTAATTCTTTGGGGATGGGAAACACAAAGCAAGACACTCATTAGAGACAGCTTCTAAGCAGCTTATTAGAAGCTGCTTATTTGACATTTATTAGAAGCTGCCAGGGTTAAAAATAAGCCAAAGCAGAGAGCATCACACAGCATAAACTGAACAGCACAGGCACAGTGACATCATACCCCTCGCTGCAAAGCCACATCCAAACCGACCAGACTGATCAGCTTCTCATCTACAGCCAATTAGTGCTAAGGACTAAATATGCAACGCTTATAAAATTAAATTGATCTTTGACTGCACACACAAGTTGCTGGGGCTCAGTAAGCCAAAAAAAAAAAAAAAGCCAAAATGAAAACCAGTTAATTGATGGGTAGGTGCCAATTTTTTTCCCTCTGGGAAAAAAGGAACACATGGTCTATAGCTGCCATGCTGATGGACAGAGCTTAAGGCTTTAATTTTTCCTCTGAAGTTTTTAGCTTTGTAGCAGAGTGACCATATGAGGCAAATTTAACTGTGTGAATTATAAAAAAAGTCAAGACACTAATAACAGATAAAGCCCCGCTCCTCGCCCCCAGACCATTTTTCAACAGGCGTAATGTAAATAAAGACGCAAGCGCTTAATTAAGCGCACAACCAAAATCTGAGAAACACAGCTTGTCTGTTCATCCATCCCAGGAGCCTGCATATTTGTTGCAGATCACTAAAAATGTCTTAGGCCTTTCAGGTTGGAAAAGACAGTGGAAAGGTTTGCTTCTCCTGCCACCTCCTAATCACGAGAGACAACATTGGCTATTGCAGCTGGCACTGTGAGGGTGACGGAGGAACAAGAACATGCTGGGTGACGCTCAGACACTGCCCTGCTTTAGTAAGGGGGTGTGCTGGGGATGGAGGGGGAAAGGGAGGCGGCCCATCATTAGGTGGTCTAAAAACACAACAGTGAGAGTGAAGTCACACAGTATCGCACAAATACTGGCATGAGGATTATCTTAACTGCACCATTCTTTGCACACATGCCTTAAAAAAAAAAAAATTAGGAAAAAAAAATCCTTGCCTGATTTCTAGCTTCACAAATGCATGCAATTCTGAGCTATGCAAGGATGACATAAAATCTAGCCCTAAATGAAGAGAAATATGCCAAATATTGTTCCCCACTTCTAAACAAAGCAAGCTAAACAGCTACACCATCCCTTTCTTTAAGTGCCTAAGAGTCTTACATGCAATTTGGAAGGTGAAGAACAAGCATAACAACATGGCAGCTCATTAGAGTGTCATGTTTTCACAGAACCTATTTTATTGCATTTAGCAGTTCTGCAGGTAAGCCCTCTTGCTGTTAATTACTGTAGGTTCCTAGGTAAATTGAGTAAACCTTTTAATTTACTAAGTTAAAATTCTCTCATTGAGGAATATAAATTTCTAGAGACGCATGCATTTATTTTTTTTCCTACTATAAACTGAGTCAAAGCTCACAGTAACATAATTATGCAGCTTAGAGTTAATGGTTCCCACAAAGCTGTCTTAATAAAGCCTTTTGGGATTCAGGAGGAAAAGGAGGAAATTCAGAAACTAAGAACAGGGCTGGAAGGCGACAACATGTTTCAACTGGCTCTAGTTACTCTATCACACTTAAGCTGTCTGAGACAGCAGGGAGAGCGCCATGCATTACAGAGGCATGCGGGAAACTGTTATCCCAACGCAATGAAGTATTTCCACATTCCAAGCCCAGGGATCATTTCAAAACTGAAATTACAGGAATGGCTATCTAATGAACCAATTAACCTTACATCAATCAAAAAAAAAAAAACAAAACACCACCCCAGCACAGAGAAAGCTAACAGATGAATGAGTTAAGAATTCAAATCTGAGAGTAACTATAGGCACGCGATGCTGTAGAAAAGTCCATCCAGTGTTTCCTGACAAGAACTAATGGGGAAAATATGGGCTGGGGAGTGCACAAGACCATGATACTAGGACCAGGTGCTACTCACCATTTTCCACAATAAAAAAAAAAATTACTGATGCAAACATCTGCAGATGACAAAAACTGACAGAGTGGCAAATAATGGCTAGGACAGAGCAGTCATACAGAACAATATGGATCACTCGCTGAAGTGAGCCCATTCAAACAAAATGCATTTTAATACAGGCAGCTCCAGAAGTAAAATATCTCAGAATAAGAAATGCAAATCTTGCTATGAAAGGTATGTAGCCGCCTACAAGAAAGCAATGACTGGAAAGAATGGGGAGCGCATAATAGATAAATAACTCATTGTGAGATTCCAGTACAATAGTGGTGGCAACGAAGAGCTCATAAGGGTGGGGAAGCTTAATGAGATTACTGGCCTTGTTAAACAAGGGGAATAGGAAGGCAATGTTATCTCTGCATACAGCACCAGCAACGCTACTCTTGCATACAGTCCTAGTGCACGCATCCTAAAGACACTGTTACAACCCTGGAGAGAGAGCACATGGAGACATCACACATAAAACTGAGGCTTGGCAAAAAAAACCCCACCATCTTTCAGGGACAGATTTAAACAGCTCACCCAACAACAACAAAAACCAAACAAACAAAAAAAAAAGCCAAAGGGTGCTGTGACAATAGACTCCTAAGTGCCTTCGCAGAGAAAAAAACACATTGTAGTGAAGTGCTTCTTAACAGCGGAGCAGGGAAGAGGCAGTGAGTGGGAATGCAATTCTGATAAAATTCACTACTGAGGGAAAAAAAAAAAGCAAACCAAAAAAACACCACCACGGGGCAGGGGGGAGCTTTGCTTCATGACTGCAAGAACAGACTACAGAAGTGGTTTCCACAAGCTTTTGGCAAAACAGGCGGCTATTGGGATGACATGTAATGGATGCTGGCGATGGCAGTTTCACCCAGATGATGGCTCCGTCCACTTAACCACACACGAGACACCCGGGTGAAACCTGCCTGACTCCGGGAACGTCAGGCCCCAGGGCTCGGGTTAGGGTTTGCCTTCCTCATATCCCCTCCCCTTTTCCAACCCTGAACCATGCAAGTTAGTTAGATACAGACTGAAGCCAACGATTACTGTAAAAGCCCCGAGGTTTTAAATGGACAGTGCAAGGCTGAGGTATTTTAAAAACACCCCTCGGTTTCCACAGCAGAGACGCGCTGTCCTATTACTTTTTATAGCAGCTGATTATTAAAACTAACTAAAGTAAACCTCCTCAGTCTCTATTCAGTTCTTTTCACGAGTGTAGTAGAAGCCAATACGCCTGCATGTTTATGTCTCCAAGGCATCCAGAGGCAAGTGTTTAGGTTTAAATAAATAAATAAAATAAAATCATAAAACCTTGTCTGCGCCAACAGCGACTGCACTTCGCCCTGAGCGTACATTGCCCTCAATTACCGACTCCGCCTTCCCAGGTGCTTCACGCTCTGTCAGCTCCGCTGAAGGCGGGACAGGATCTCCTCAGCACCCGCTACAAAATGGAGAGACCCTCTCCCGGGGGCGAGGACCACCGAGCTGAAGCCCCAGGGAAAAGAAACCGCTCCCTCCCGGGGCCTGCCCCACCTCATAACTAAGCTCCTTGCAACCCGCTCTCCCTTTCCTCCGCCACGGGGCGAGCAGAGGCGGCGGGCGACCCGCCCGGCCGGGCCAGCCCATCAAATTGCCCGCCCGCTCGCCCGCTCCCTCAGCGCCGCTCGGCCGGGGCTCGAGCGCCCCCTGGCGGGCAGGGGAGGGGCTCGGCCGCCATTTTAGCGCTGGGCGAGGGCTGTTATCTCCAAAAAAATACATAGATAAATAAATACCGCCTTAAGATGCCGTATCCCCGAGAGCAGCAGCTCATGTCGACCCGCATCATGGCGCCTGGCTGACCCTGGCACGTCTTGCTGGGCGCAGCGCCACCTCCCGCTCCCTCGCCCATCTCCGCACTGTGCCATACCCCCAGCTCTGTGGAAGGGCAGTGCCCTGAGGGGGGCCCTGCCCGCTGCCCTCAGTCCGGCTGCCTGCCCCCTGTTCCCCCCCGGCCCCTGCTGTGTCACAATGGTGAGTCATAGAATCATGGAACAGTTTGGGTTGGAAGGGCCTTTTAAAGGCCATCTAGTCCACACCCCCCCGGCCATGAGCAGGGACATCTTCAATTAGACCAGGTTGCTCAGAGCCCCGTCCAACCTGACCTTGAACACCTCCAGGAATGGAGCATCTACCACCTCTCTGGGTAACCTGTTCCAGTGTCTCACTACCCTCCCAGGAAAGAATTTCTTCCTAATAGCTCATCTAAATCTCCCCTCTTTCAGTTTACAACCGTTACCTCTCATCCTATGGCTCCCCTCCCTGATCCAGAGTCCCTCCCCAGCTTTCCTGGAGGCCCTTTAGGGACTGGAAGGGGCTCTAAGGTCTCCCCGGAGCCTTCTCTTCTCCAGGCTGAACGCCCCCAGCTCTCTCAGCCTGTCCTCACAGCAGAGGGGCTCCAGCCTCTGGCCCTGCTCCAACAGCTCCGCGTCCGTCTGCTGTTGGTGTCCCAGAGCTGGATCAGGTTGCTCAGAGCCCCGTCCAACCTGACCCTCAATGTTTCCAGGGATGGGGCATCTACCATTTCTCTGGGCAACCTGGGCCAGTGTTTCACCACCCTCAGCATAAAAAATTTACTGGTCTGCCATCCCTTTCGCTGGCAATTCAGCCCAACTTGTTGCAGCCGGCAATGAGTTGCTGCGCTAATGCCACCTTGTTTCTTTTTAAATGCAATCAAAGGGTGCCAGCTTGATTGCTGGTATATGCATTTAGTAAAATACATGGGGTTTTTTTGGTTTTAACTGCACAAAAGGCATTTACAGATGGCTTTCATCTGCAGCCAGTGATCAACTGCTTCAAACAAAGAGGTGCCTGTTTCTCAGCATGGCTGGAGGGGACGTGCTCTGGCTGGAGGCAGCCCCATGGTAGCCGGTGGCTAGCCATGGCCGTGGGCACTGCCGCAGCCTGATACCAACGCCAATACCTCGGCCGGCTACTGCAGGGCACCAGCCGCCTGCAGCCGGGAGGGCAGAGGGGAAGGGCTGGGGCTGGCGTTGTGCAGCAAAGCGTGTTCCTGCGCATGCCTTGAAAGTTAATTCCTAATTTTTGCTCCTCAGTAAATCAAGGCAGATGCCCCTATAAATCCTCAGGAAGAAAGCAGAAGGCCAGGAACTGCATGGAGCAGAGAACAGGGCTATTTTTCTTTCCAGTGCCAAGAGCACATCCGTGACACTCAGTGCTGTGCTGGGTCAGGCCTTCACCCTCTGCTAAGTTAATACTAACAACTCCTTCATCTAAAGGGCAGTTGGGCCCCCCTTGCACTTTTCTGCTTTTCTTTCCTCCTGTTGCAATAGCAATAGCCTCTGAAGGAGCTGCACTAATTAGTTGCTATTACACTTCTTGGGTGGCTGGAAGAACACACTGCCTCTGACCTCATGCTTTGCAATGTACCTTAACAGCTTATTACTGCTACTGCATGGCAGCAATGGTTCATTTTATAGTTACTTTGAAAGAGCCATTCCTCTGGTGCTGAAAAATAATCTAAGACTAATGCACAGTCTGTCCAGAAGACTGCTGTTAAACTGTCTATAACCAAGTGTCCAAACACTGCACAAAGCTGTTTCATTTGCTTAACATCGACTCACTAGCAATTAATATGCCTGACATAACAGCGCACTACAAGGCCCATAAAATCTGTAGCAGTAGGGGAGTGAAATGATTATAACATTTTTTTTTCTTTTTTCAATAATACCAGACTAGAGTTTGGGCACTGTAATCTTTTCAAAGCAAGAAGCTGAGCTGCATCTGAACAGCTGTTGTTTACTGAAACAATAATTAGCAACGAACCAGTCAAAATACCTGCTACCTTCCACAGCAGCTCCGTGGTCACTTGCACCCCGTGCCTGGAAGCGGAGAGGCTCTCAGCGGCACGTGTAGACTATGCTTAATAAAAATCTCACTTAACTAACTTTAAGAAAGGACATATTTAAAACGGCAGCATCAGCCAGCCTTGTGCATACAAGTAATCCCACTAAACTCACTGTGCGCTGGGAGGCACAGAGTTCGGCTCATACCAGGTGTCACTTACACAGTGGTTTTCAGCTGGTGGGGGACAGGACGTGCCGCAAATAAGGTGTTAGGCGCAGTCCTGCTGAATGGGCTCTGCTGGCTTCAGGCAAGGCCAGCTGCACCCTGCTCCTGGGGCTGAAACCTCTGGGGAAACAGGTGTGCAAAGCCATTTGCCAGGTCTGCAAGTCTCCTGGTCTTGCAAGGCTTTTTCACTTAGTTTGAGAGAGCAGCAGAACAGCAGTAAGAGAGAGGAAAGAGGGCTGCAGAAGACAAGGGAGCAAAGAGGTAGCCATGGGCCATGTTGAAGACAGACCTCCCGATTCCACAGCTGGATGAAACCTAGAGATCTCTATGTTCTTCCACTGGGGAAATCACTGTGGAGAAAGTGCGACATCCCAAAGTAGCCATTTGTTTGTTGATTAGGGCATGTTGCTGGTATGTATGGGTTTACAACCAGGAATCTGAGCCTGAGTGTTACCCGTTTTCAGCTCATGTGCCAACCACCTGGCTACTGGCAGCATTGGTATATCTATTTATCCCCGAGACTGAGTGAAAACATCAGTATACAGCTGTATATATGTATATATACAGCTGTGTCCATCCCAGGTAAGGGTCAGAAATCAGGGTACCAAGCGAAGCTATAGCTAAACCATTCTAATGTCCTGCTGCTGTCTGAAGTCATGAGCCTTTCTCCTGCCTCTTCCCAGCCAAAGCTTCCTATCGCTTGTGCCAGCACTCATGTACACCTGATCCTGTTGTGAGGAGCCACTCTGAGTACCTAAATTCATTCTCCGTGGATCTCAGCTCTGGTATGCCTTCAGGCAGCATGAGACGAGCATGACTATGGAGCCAAGTGGGAGGAACACGCAGCCGGGCTTGGTGTGAAGGGGAGACGGGGCAGGACCTCACTGACCAGAGTCAGTTTAAGCTGCTGTCCCATAAAAGTTTCAGTCACCTGCTCCCTCTCTGGCCCAATAAATATTTAATGACTTCATTAAACACAAAACAGAACTAACTCGAGACTGAGAAAGCCATACCTCATACTAGCATCTTGGAACTCTCCCCATGTGGGCTGTTAGAGATGGAAGTTTAAGTCTCCAGGTTTTAAGTCTGCGGGCCAGCAGAGCACTGGAAGCAGTCAGTCTCCAAGGGCCTAGGGAAGGCTGCCGGCCGTGCCAGGGCAAGCGGGATGCTCCACAGACAGGCGTCTGCCCTGCTCCAGAGTCCTTCCCCTGCATGAGAAGACTTGCCTGCCAAAACTGATAGGTACATTTCCACTAACAGCTGTCAAATCAGTGGCTTCTGACTAGAGAAAATAAAAACATTTTGACAGAAAATTCCTGACCAGCACCACACAATAAGCCAGAAACTGACTTATGTCATTACACCTGTAGTGCCTTAGAGCTCCCTTTTCTGGCTAGTCAAGTTGTCCTTTTGAGATGGAGCTCTGATGTTAGAGGGGCATCCAGGACAGTCAATTATCAGCTTGAGGAGTTTCAGTTAAATGAAAGAAAATATACTTCAAAGTTTAACTTTTGGTTGGAATTCTATTTTCTTATATCACCAGGAAATTATAGCTATCACTTCTGTCATTAGAAATTCAACTAGAGTCACTGGGCTAGTAAAAGAAAAAGCAGGAGACCAGTACAGTTCCACTGGGTGAGCTCAGCAAAGAGAAATGGCAAACAGTGAGCATGATTTTAAGTGAGGTCTTCCAGATTTAGATGATAGTAACCTAACTGTCCTTTCAACGACCTTTACCACCCAGGGCTACAACTGCAGAAGTTCAGTCATTTCAAAATAAACATGGCTATATTTACATAAATGTAAATAAAATCAAGTCGCAGCATGCCATACTTTTCAGGTCTATTAAGACATATCCCATGTGGTGGTGTAAGGCACAAGGCCAAATGATTTCAACAGCCCAGGAAACAGAATAGTGCCCTCAAAGTTGGCTGGCCTGGGGTGTTGTTAAACAGAAGCCTGAAATATTTGGAAGCTAAAGGGTTTTGCATTTCCTCGTTCCTGTTGGCATGTGCATAAATCACTGCAACTCAGTAAAGAAGCACCATTTGTTTCCCAGAGTCCTATTTATTTTCTCAGTGAGAGCAGGCAAGAAACATCCAACCAAAACACTAGGGACGTGACGCTGGGTGACAGACAAAGGGAGGTGTGGAGCTGACAACTCATAGTTAAGAAAGGCTGGTGAGCCCGGATCTTGCAGCCCACACATTGCACCAGACCACACCATGCCCGCGCAGCCAGGGGAGCTCAAATAAAAGCACATCTATATATAGAAGGTGCAAGTTGTAACGGCACTGAATGAATTCAGGTGGTACAAGCCCCATCAGAGGGTTCACACAGGTTCAGCTGCTGTGACTAATGGGATTTATACAGCCTTTGATCAAAACAGTTCCATTGCCAAAACATTTGTACTGTACAAAATTTTTGAGACCAATTAGAATATGACAAGCCTTCCACTGAAATTCCTGGATCATGTTGCAGGGTTAGGAGTTTAAAAAAAAACAACAAAACCAACTGCATATAATAGTAAAAACCTCCCATCGTTTACCTGTTAACATGTGGTTAATGGTCAGGTGTATCCCTACTCAATATCCCCATCACAAAAGTGCTTGAGCGGTGTCTAGTGTGAGCATCTTTTTAATAGGGAGGAAAGGTGGAGGCTGAAGAGAGGATGGTCCAAACAGCATAACCTTGGCTTTGTACTGTCTTCCAGACCAGAAGCCTCCTGCACATAAGGAGAGGCAGAGGAGGCAGAAGGCCACCCAGCTTTGCTCCCTGCCCAGGCTCTTAGCATCACTGCCTGGGGGAGCGCTTTCTCTGCACCACATGGCAGGCTTGGGACCTCAAAAGACCTTGCCCTGCCAATTCGCCTCAGGGACTTGTCTGGCGAGAGCAAAAATCATTACTCAAGCTCGTGCTGTGACATACGTACCAGCGCAGGCATGGTGCAAAAGCAGATGGTGTCCCAGTGCCGGTGACACAACACAGCCTCAACAGGGTGGAGCAGGATCAGGTCCTGAATAGGAGAGGGGAAGCAAAGTGGAAAACAAATAAAAAGGAAATACAAGCTAAAGAAGAGAACATTGATTAAATAGAACACCACTAGCAAGTAAAGGACCAAGAAGAAAGCCTCTGTACCTCAGTGTAGCACAGGGGCGGCCATGTCACAAAGGCTGAAGGAGGG
Organism: Sterna hirundo; assembly: GCA_009819605.1. Taxonomy (NCBI): domain Eukaryota; kingdom Metazoa; phylum Chordata; class Aves; order Charadriiformes; family Laridae; genus Sterna; species Sterna hirundo. The sequence goes on from CM020441.1 coordinate 5,450,440, forward strand.
GAGAAGGCTTAAGGCCCTTATCTTGCAAGCAGACATGTACCGTACAGGACCTCCTCTCCATCTGCCCCTCAGCCACTGTCTTCTCTCCCTAACATGTCCCCACAAGTCAGAAGAATAGACGCAGGCTGAAAACCAGGGATCTCCAAGATGTATGGGTCTGTTCCACCATCTAACCAGGGTTACAAACTTCTGCTTGCCATTCCCAAGCTGCCCCAAGCCTCAGTGGGAGTGGCAGAGGGGCAGGGTCCTTTTTCCCATCTCCAAGCCACCAAGTTTTTCCCTCGAGTGCTTTGCAAATGCCTGGGAAGCCCTGCGCACCACACGCTCGCAGGAGCAGCAAACAAATCTTGTGAATGGTTTCTTGATAATCTGCATGCCCAGAGAGAGCACATATTACTTCCTCGGACTGAGAAGCATTACCTACCGAAGAGCTTTCTTCCCATTTATTTTGGGACATATTCTCTCACTACTCTGCTAGGGAAAGCCAAGGTGAAACTGTTCACTCTTCCCCCTCCCAATCTTCTGATTCGGGCTGTAATAACTCTAGAAGAGTCTCTGTCTAGGGTATTACCCTAGGCAGAAGCAGAAGGTTTCCTAGGGTGAAATTATACAATTACTGGCCCAGTGCTCCGCGCTCCCGCTAGGCAAGCTGGCCTCAGAAACAGCAGCGAGAGGCTCATGAGAGAGCCTACGCACCTTCCGAGGCCACAGGTCTTGTAATATTTCACACCGCAGGGGAGAGGAGGAGGTGAGAACAGCAGAGGTTCTTAATAAAACTTAGTTCTTTTCAAACATGGCTCTTTGAAGTGCTCATAACATTGCACAAAAGAAGCCAAGCTTTATCCCCATTCTACAGAGAGATGATAAGAGTTGCAGGCAACAGCAGGCCAGGAGCAGAGTCAAGAAACAGACCCCAGGCCTGCCAGTTTCTACGGGTCTAATGGTGGGAACAGGCTGCCGTCATGTGAATCTTCTGTTGATGACAGTTTCTCCACAGAGGCACTGACATTTTAGCACTAATTTTAAAAACATTTCCACCAACAGCAGTGGAAGACTTAAGTGCTGATGTAATTCTCATGGAAATGAGATTTGAAACAGGATCCACAGTTCCCTGTAAAAGCCTCAAATGTTAGCTTGTATTGCCGCTGCTTTGCAATGAGTGTTCAAGCCAGTTTCCAAACATCAGTTTAGAAGCTTTTCATACTCAGGCATGTCTTGAGCCATTCGACAGATGCTCTTAGGAAGTCTTGCACGTGTGTGAGATCCTCTAGAAAAAAAGGAGATCTTCAAAGGGATAACAGTATCTACTTCTGATTAAAAGCCTAGCTTAGTATGCTGCTTGAACACCACTGGGTGCATCCTGCGTAGCACATTCTGATCAGCAGAGCGTTGAACATTCAGAAGAAATATTTTTCTCGTCCTATTAGTTTATATGAAGTTTAGGATTTTAAAACTGAAACACAAGTACCCTGAAGCCAGCAGAGACAGCCCTGGACCGACTCCGTTCAGAAGCAGTGGCTCCTGTCCCAGGGGTACAAGGACTCGGGGCAAAGATCCTCTGGTTTTCCGCTGGCGCTGGTTGCTGGAGTGGCCAGGCAAAGGTTAGCTATCAGCAGCTCCCAGACCTTAGAGACTTCTTTGGAGAAGCCCAAGTCAAATTTTATTGTCAGTGCTGAACGTACTGCCGCGTTTACAACTCTCCCACTCTGTGCTCACCAAATGCCGTGCCGCTCTAGAAGGAGCCGAGGCTCCTAACGTTTATGAACAGCGAGTGGAAAATCAACTCAAACCACATTGTAAACCAAGCGACCTGTGCTTCTATATTTTAAGCATCAGATGTGGTTTTCTTATGAGCTACTACCAAAGTCCTCCTGCCCTCTAAGTACCCTGCAGAGTAGTCCTCTCTTGTTCTTCCATAAAAGAAGCTGCGCTGCGATACCCCTTGCAAAGGGCGCCTGTGTCATGCCTCCGTCTGCCCCAGCGCTGTCAGGAGCGGAGCCAGATCCCCACGTCACCCAGCAGTGCTGGCTTCCTGAGGGATCTGGGGGCCTGTTAGCAGCCTGCCTGGATGTTCATGTAATACTCTGTTAGGAGAGCAAACCTCAGCTGAAGCATAGATGTTTGTTTTATTAGCACGGGTTTTTCTACCACTTCTCCGGAGAGAAAAGAGGGAAGTTTATTCCCTGCAAATGTAACTATTCAGACTAAGTAGTAAAAAAAGCATAAAAGCTGCTGCCACTGCTTAAACAGTGGTATGAACACGAGAAGGCAGGAGATACATTTTGTATACAGAGAAACTCACGTATATAAGCTACAGAGCCTGACACCTAATGGAGGAAGGGCCAGGGAAGGTCAAAAAAATGACATTGGGAATCTCTGCACTGCTTTGAAACTAGGAGTGTTGCCTGTTGCCAGTGGCCTTTGGTGCAGTTTTCACAGTGTTCATATGGTAGCTATTCATTGTTGGGTAATTATCTTGTTTTATTTTTCTATTTATTTATCAAGTAAATCAAACTAATAAAAATCCAGCTCAGGATTGCCATGGGAACACTCCAACAAGGACAGATGCAGTGTATAGCTGCGAGGAAAGAAAGCAGGCTTCAACTTTATTAAATTATACACAAGGCAATCAATACAACTTAACACAAACAGCCCTTGCAGGCTCTGCACTAACCATCCAGAAGGCTCAACCAGTAACTTTAGAGCCTCTTGCAACAGCAAACCTTAACAGCCACCATGCCAAGTTTCTGGAAGGGTAGGTGCTCCAGAATGCAGTCTTTCTTGCCCTTCCCTGGTGCCCTTCTAAAGGGAATGCCAGAAATTGTATAGTCTACTTTTCCACCCCATAGACGTGCCAGGTATTTTTTCCCCTTCCAGTAGATCTGTCTTGAATTCTTGCTCTGGTGATCCCAGAATTTGCACTGAAAATTTAATCCTAGTTAAAATAATACATCTGGACAATTTCAAACAGCTTCTGAAAGCAGACATCAAATCAGTCGCAAACAAATCTAAATCGTTGCTTAGCTTAACTTGGTCACTGTCTCTGCAAAGACGGATGGCAAGAGACAGGAAAATAGAAAGCAGACAGGAGAGGAGACTAAAGCGATAAAGGGCCTACAAAGCTCATAGCAATTTTTCTCCTTAATTTCCTCATATTCAAGGTAATGCCACTGAGAGAAAGGCAACAAAAAGAATTACGTGCACTGCCCAGGCTGTATTTGTAAAAGGCAGTCTGATCACTGCCGATCCTTTGTGTCGCTGGCAGCGAGGGTTGTCTTTCTGGACACTGCGGGGAGAGGAGGTGCCAGGCATTTGATTAGGCCAGATCACAGTCGCCTTAAGTCCCCCAGCTGGGAGCCATCTGGCAGTAAGTCACTCCGTGCAGGTCAACCTTTCTATCGCAGCGCCCTCCCACCCGCCAGAGTGCTGTGATTATCCTCCCCGCTCACATCCTCTTAAACTTGTCCCAGCAGTGGTGACAAGACCCCCCCCATACCCCTCATTGCAGAGTTAGGAACAGGCCCCATCTCCTTTCTGCATCCTAAAGCAATCTTAAGATCTCTTTTCTTTATTTCTAGTGCTCTTCTGATGACAGTTTATCAGGATTCAGCTCTGTGATTAAACAACGCCTATACTGAGAACTTCACAGAATAAAAGATAATGTTAATTTGCTTTGCTCCCTTGACCCATACTCCGTCTGCTTCTTATTCACTATTTCTTTTCCAGTACCAGCCAGCATCGTCTCCAGTCCCTAGCCAGAAAGGTGTACTGCTCTGCCTGGCAGCACTGAGCGTGCCACTTCAAACCAGGCAGACACCGATCTTCCCTGTTCAAGTTATTTAAGCCACCAGTGGGTGATACCTCCTGTGACATTGTTCATCCAGGACAGCCATCCAGCTTCCACCCACACTCTCCTGCAGCATCTCCATCTCCTCAACTACAGGAACTGTGCCTTCTTTTATTAAATGCCAACAATCTGCCGCCTGCATTGTGTTACTCCTAATTGCATTTCTCAGCACTCTGTGTTCTCAGTCACCATTACATTGCACAGCAGAGCGACTGTCCAGCAAATTATGCCACTACTGCAGTGGAAGGAAGGCTTGTGATTGTGATGCATTGAAACAATCTTTTAAGGAATAACCAAAGGCAATTCCAACTTGGAAGGGGTTGCATTCACTTCTGTGATTTCTGCTTTGAGCTTTCTGAAAGGAAGCAGATGCGGAGTGAGGCACTCGAAGTCACAACTGTTGCTTCTTATTCCAACCTATTTGGGATGCTGGTTGTCTCTCATTTCCTCTTCCAGGAGGAGGTACTTAAGCAAAAACTTAAGAGTAATATCGTTATTGCTAACAAGATTGTGTTTATTCTCCATTGCAATGCACAAGCACACAGTTACAGATATATTGAGCACTGCACAATTTACCTTTACTACACTATTAAGTTATTGCAACATCTTAATTCTCATCTCTTCTGATCAAATGGTTTTAGTTAATTTAAAGTAACAAGACGATTGTTTCCTTTCTGTTTAACCCTCTAAAGTATATTTCATCCTTGAGGCTGAATTACCGATGAGTGGCATTTGTTAGCAAACAGAGTTTTCCAGAGTTCTGGTTCACTTTTCTTTTTGTTGAACCTCATTGTGGCCAGCCAGCTATCATAAATGACACATCGTAGTTCTGTAAGTGAAAGATGTTTCTCATTTAAGCATAGGGCTGTGATAAACATTTCCATATAAAATTGTTGTTTTCTAACTAGTATGTCAAGGTTGGTATCATTTTGATTGCTAAAGTCTGTCTTTAAAATAAAACATGAATATGTATTTTGTCACAAAATCAAGGTAGTAAAATGTTCCACAGGAGCAACTTGATGATTATATGGCAAGGCATATGTTTTTAATACCGATTTAGCTAAAAACAGAGAGTGACTCATAAGGAAGACGGGGAACCTTAGGAAGGTGCTGACTTTCCTTCTTGCAGTATTTGGTTCCAGTGAGGACTGTCCGGTAGATCAGGATGCTTGCAAAGAGGGAATTCCTAGCAGAGCAGAGCTGAAAATAAAATGTACTGTTAAAGCTTTATCAGATCTGAGGCCGTGCTGCTCTGGAACTCTGACTTCACAGTGATTCCCAGCCTCAGCCTGGAACCAAAATCCAAGCTCTGAAATCCCTTGAACTCTGCAAGTTCACATCTGGGTCCAATCAGGCGGGTCCAGCCCATTTCCAAGCAGAGGCAAACCGAAAGGCGCACGGTGTGCTGGGGAGACAAACTGCAGATGTTTATTGTGCTCCTGCGCCCTTAGCAATTGTTTTAATGGGCTGGAGCTCCTGGGAGACCATTTGACTTTTGCTCATGTCTATACTGTTCTCTTATACTGCTGACTGTGCAGAAGCCTGAAGCTGTCAACAGTCTGCTTCCAGTGTTATTTCAAGGAAAGAAAAGTGAAGTGACATCTGATCTGTTGAGAGAGGATGGGGGGGGGTATTTTTAAAATACCAAGCAACAACAAAAATCTGTATGGAATCGATACCACAATCGATACCTTCTGCCCCTTTGGAAAGCACAGCTTACTCTGAAACACAGGTTTCTCCTTCTCTGTTGCAACAACTATCCATTAAAAAGTCTAGTACTTACTTTGCCAAGACCGCATTGTCAGTAAGTGTTTTGAAGCTCTGCAATAATGATTATTGTGCAGTATTGCATTTTAATAATTCAAATAAACCATGGAACATTATGATCTCTACAGCTAAGTAAATTCTTTGTTGCAACTCCAGCCTTGGAAAGCAAACTCCATTTCAGTAGAGTTGTCTCTTTGCAGAAAGGAGCATTTTGGAACCACTGCCTGCCTCCACGAAGAGCAGCCCTGGCTGCTGCTGGTCTCCCCCGGTCTGTGCAGAGGGAAGAGTCTATGTTTGTGAAGGTCATCGTCAAGCGAGAACTGCAGTTAAGTGATCTTTTGCTATGTGTTGTACCATAAGACTTGTGCAAGCAAGAAGGTCCATCCATACGTGTCAGGCATTCAGCTCCTTTCCTTTATTCTTCAGTCATTAAAATTTGGAACTAGAACCTCATCAATGACAACAAGAAGGACCTGGCTCTGTGGTATTTCAGTTTTTAATGGCCCTAGAGGAACCTGGTTTGAACAGAGGGTGTTAACTGCAGAAGTTATTGATGTGAGGCACTAGCGCTAACCATGAGTTTCCCTAGTTCTTCTTTCATCCAAGAGCCGAACTGCGGAAGAGAAGGAAAGGACCGTTCTTGCCCTTTGAGATGAAGCAGAGGTGGGGAGTGAGAGAGGCTTTGTGAAGGGCACTAGCGAAGGCTGAGTGCATCAGGAAGAGAAGAAAGGCTCAAGGACAGCGGAGGTGAAGAAATGCTACAAATTCACAGGAATCAGTAGAGCCCTCCAGGAAATAAAAGACCGAGGCAAAATTAAAAGAGAAAATAGAGGGCAGGATTAAACAAAAAAAGAAGTGTGTTGACTCAAGGGCATCACTTTCAGGGGGAGAAGAGTTAGAAAATGTATTGCTTAGGCAAGAAAGTGCACTAGGGAAGGCTGTCAAACATGGATGTCAGCTATGTAAAAATATACTGTTAGTATTGTTCAGCTGGACTAACATATGGCACACAAATTCCTGGATCTCCCTAGTCACTGGGAATTTTACAGACTACTTAAAAGACATGAGGATATCACTTACTGTTTTGCCCTAAACACAACCTTTTGTGGCCACTGAGATTTAGATAGTAACAAAAGGACAACTTCCCAAAAAGTGAATGAAAAGGTTTTCCCTTGCTGAGGATACGAAGCATTTTATTTTTTTTCAGTTCTTATATGAGTATGACAACACAGAGGCTGATTTCTTGATTCCCGGCCTTGAAAGTTCGTGTATTTGTGCTGGACAATTCCACTACTAAAAGTCTGGTGAGGCTGTCTGCTCTATTTAGAGTGGAACAGTAGAGACAAAGGACATTTCCTAATCTGCTAAATCACGTAGTCCAAGGATCTCTCCACTGTTATGTGCGTGGTTTCCTACAGCCCTCAAAAGATAAGATTAGATTAGATGGAATATTAGCAGAACTAGAATCACTAATGTATCACTAGAAAATGAAAGGAGAAGTTGCTGTCTGTTAAAGTGCAACAAAACTACTAAACAGGAAATGGTCGACTGGCTACCATAAATCAAAGCTTAATAAGGCTTTCAATCTAGGTGGGTTTTTATTTATAGCAGAGAACCGAATAGGCTAATATTTCTCATTCAAATTTACATAAATATGTTCTTTACTGTCTGGTAGGTCAAACAGAGCCCTGGTGGGTGCAGACGCAATTCCCCTGGCTTCTGGGAAGTCAAAGTAACCACGCTTTTGAGGAATGTGTTGCTCTGACAAACAGCAGAGTCAAAAGTACTCTACGACAGGTAGAAAATTTGCATTTCCATTAGCAAGGCCTTTGTCAAATGAAATCCCTAAAGGCAATGAAGAATGTGTGTAGAAGGAAAATGCAGTGTATTAATTTACCGCCACCCCCCAACAAAATTCACTGTATTGTTCAATGAATCGTAAGTTAAGATAAAAGGCAGAAGGAAAAGATTTACATTCCAGGGGGCCGTACAATAAAGGGATAGTGATTTATGCATGCTTTTGCCACAGGATAGCCCAGAAAAGATATGCTTTTAGATAGCTTGGCGGGCTGGTAATTTATCAAGGATTCAATTCTTCTGTCCTGTTCAAAATTAGCAGCTGCTGAAGTGATGCCATGAAGATGTACTGAGTCAGGGCACAGGCATCAAACTGGGTCTGCGCCTGAGCCACTTTGCCCCTCCAGAAAACCTGGACTAGATGCTCATCTACTTGCAAAAATGAGCCCAGGTTTTACCTTTTTTAAAGTTTATCAAAAAATGGATGCACTTTAAAGGATAGTGCTTCATCTTTTTGGCTGATGTCTTTTAGAAATTAATGAAAAGATTATTGATTTTAATGAGATTGCTATTCCTTTATGCTCTGTGACCCCTGATTTTCATGGATTAAATTCTTACTAGAAATAAACAGATCATCAGTGGAATTACAGATAAAACAAGGGACTATTTAATGTGAATAAAAATGTCAGAAACTGGTCAGAAGTTTAATTTGACCAGCCTTTAAAACACATTAATTTTATCATGACTAACCCTGATTGGTTTAGGATGTCTATATCCTGCATTAGTTCTTCATTTATATTCCAGATATTTATCATCAAGGGTCACTTTATCTTGAGCCTGATGGAATTAAATTCAGAGATTTGGCATGAGGAATGCCTAAAGAAACGCAATAATTTATGAGTTGATACTGGTTTTCCCAGATAAGTTTGAGGACTCCAGGAGAATATGAATGATAAAGACTAACTTAGACCATACAGAATTAATGTTGTCAAATCTTACTAGGTTATCAGGACATAAACTAGATAAAGTAGGTGAAGTAGATATCAGTTTTCCGCCACAGCCCATCCCACTGAGAGCCTGCCCTGTCTAACACCAACACCCCTTCCTTTATCCTGGTGCACACGGCTGCACAGACGTTAGCTGAACTTGCTGCAGTCCTCCCCAACATTTACTGTAGCTTATCGGCATTGTCACATCTGTGCAACGCCAACAGTTTGCCTGGATTTCGACATTCAGATGTGGAAACAGGCTCACGGTTCCGAGGCGTTCAGGGAGGGTACTTTTGCATCTGTGTGCACTGTCGATAGCTTTAGGAGTACCTGCATTCTCTTTACCAAGTCAGCTAATACAAGTAAATTTCTCTCACAAAGAAGACTTTTCAGGAAGAGCTCAAATATTTACATACTCCTTTTCATACCAAACTCTCACAGGTTAACTCTATTGATCACAACTCAGACAACTGCCAAGTGAAATTATAGTAAGTCTTGGATAAATATTCTTCTAGTTTATTCCTCCCTCCTGTATACAGTCATGTTGTACCGGCACGTGCCCCTGTATGATGTGTGGTGCTTGTAACTGTTCCAGCAAAAGAAAAGCCAAAAGCTTGACCCCAACCAAAATAGTCATATTGGAAGAAAGGTTATGAGTTAACTAGATCCAAAATCATAGGTCTTAATAACATCTTCCCCTTCAATTAGAACGTTCTAAAGTCATCTACGAGCTTCCAAAAAGTCTTTCCAGGAGTCAGTGAATAGCTTGTGTGACCATCACACCCCCCAAAAAAAAGTCACAGCCCTACCGGAGTGAGAGTGCGTGTTCTGAGCTGCAAACAGCACGCCCCCAGTGAAGCTGGGTTTATTTCAAGCATTAAGAAGTATCTCACCAGATGAATTAAAGAACCAAGAGACCATGCACGGTGGGTAGCAGCCTATTTTCTATTTGTTCAGAAACAGGTGTAAATTGCTTTCATTATGCTTTTATAAAACAGTAGGTTTTCTACAGGCTCTACTAAGTATCACTTTCTGGTTTTGGGCTCTTCCTGGCTCTGTACCTATTTATTCCTGCCTCGCTAACTTTATTGCTGGCAAAGTTTTTCAGCATTTCTTTCTTTTTTTCTCTTCTCTTTTCATTCAGCAATAAATATGATTCAATTCAACAAACGCATACAAATGGTTTCCATTAGAATTTTAATCTACTCTCAAAATGAAAGAAAAGCTTTGTATAAATCTTTTTAAATTACCAGAACATAAATTCAGACAGGGACATCTCCACCTAGGCTGAGCTGGGAAGTTCACAGCCTGCTGTCCTCCTTCATAAATTAATTGAGGTCTCTAGCTGCTGTAAATGAACAGTGCATCCTGCAAAAGATCATATCTGTCAAGATTGCAGATTGGTTTCTATCAGAGTTTGCAAAAGTCAGAGCGCACAATGCTTTCATTATGTCTATGAGTATGGCTTCCCAACTGGAAAGAAATGTGTGTTTTGTTCTGTTGGGCCAAGATTTACAGAAAGCAATTTTCTTCCACGCTCCAGCTATGACAAACCTACTGAAAAATGTCATTTCATGACTTCTTTCATTCAGTCACCTTTTTACTGACAAATATATATTCTTTCTGCTCCATGTGTACGCACCAACTGTGACATTTAATGGCCAAGGAAGGTTAATCACAGGTGAGTACATATCCCTCTAGGATGTTGCAAACTATACTGCATTCACTGCCACTTCTCCAGTATAAAGTAAGCACGGCTTTAGCTGGCACACACAATCCCAGCTTTATATTACAAATTCATAAATTTTTTAAAAGGCTCCCTAAGATTCTGAGCACTGGCCAGCATATCCTTGAATACCCCTTAGGTGTCTTAAATTACATTAAGGTAGTGATGGAGAGGGAAGACAGTCACAGGCAAGGTGGGTATTGTTGAGTCCTCGGTATCATTTTGCGTCTTCCCCTTTGGCTTTGTGCTGTGACTCTGCAGGCACACGAAGGGTGGAGTAAAGAAAAGGCAGAGCATCAGATCCTAGATTTTGGGAAGAGGTGGTTTATCTTATTTTATTTTTTTTAATTAGCACTGAATTTGACAGTGGTGGCAGGGACCTTAGACACATAAACACCTGTTTGTAAGAGTTTGGAAATTAAAAGGAGGATAGGGCTGACCAAAATGTCTCTTTACAGAAATAAGTAGAATTGATACTATTTCAATTTACAGGTAAGGGCCTAAAACCCAAAGACAGGGCATGCACACATGTCCTTCCTATGCCAGCTGTGCTGGACCTTCTCTCTTCACAGCTGAAGCTGTAGAGGAGGCAGCCCCAAAGCACCTTAACCTTTCACTCCTACCTCTCTTCTTTAAGAGAAGAAAAATCTCCCTATTGGGGTGCACTGAGTATTGCCCAACAACTGACTGTGCTGGTTCTCTGGAAGCAATAGCAAGGTGCCATACCAACCCTTAAAAACCATTGGGAGATTCACCACAACTACAAACACCGGCCGCAGAGAGCTCTTGGAGATGTCGGTACGCAAAAGACTAGCGAGGCAGGGCTCAAAAGGCATACTACAGCATTTTGTTCTGTAAATACACACACAACCTTGTAAAGAATGCAGATTATTTACGTGCTAAAAGTTAATGTGCCTGTTAATCTCTATTTAAAGGCTTCTGCCTTAGCTAATAGTGCCAACCAGTTATGGTCCATGAAACAAAGGTGGCTGCCAGCCACAAGAGCCAAATATCCTGGAAATTAATTATTTACTTGGCAGGCTCAGCAGTCACTTTATTATCAAAGCAATTGGGGCAATTTAGCTGTTTTATTAAATACTCAGTAGCTCTGACCTGTACCACACCAGTGACGTTTGGCATCCCTGTGTCATGATGCTGCCTCTTCCCACCATGAGTCAGGAGCACCACGCTGTCACACGCTTCTCCAAGAAAAATACTTGCAGGTGCAAACATCAGGAGTTGTCCTGGTAGTCTGGTTTAGAAAGCATTTAAAAATAAGTATTTTAAATGTACAATGTGCTCTGCGCTGGGCTCACACAACAGGAGGGAAATTTCAGACTGGAAGTTTTTATTGCAAGAAATTGAAGAAGTGGATTGCAGTGGAAATCCTGATAACATGTTCACCGTAGCAAGGACAAGTCGATATGGTGTGAAACAAATTCCTTCTAAGCAAATACTCATGCCAACATTTTCTGTTGTATCAGCCTACACCTGACACATACTGGCGTATAGGTATGTACATCACTCCACTGAACAGCAGCAGAAAAAGGAGAAGGAAAAAAGAGAGGGAAAAAAAAAAAGAAAAAACCCTCAAGTATCTGTTAATTTGGAACACAAATCAAACTGCAGAGGTTTTTGTTCAACAACAGTTTGGTCCCCACAGCCGTGTTGCTGCCGTTACAGGTTGCAGTGATACTATCGGAACACAATTCCTCCAAATACTTAATTTTCCCCTTCCTTTATTTTAACACACTGTCCCTAGTTACAATCTTTTGAACCGAGTAGTCCCTCCCTAAAAGTTCAAATATTTGGAAACCCCTCAGTGCCATTTTAGGCATCATTTAAAGAGGTTACCCAGTTCAAGTTTTGCCCTCATTGCCCTGGGTTCCTAATTGCTGTGACGCCCTCTCTGTATCACTGAAAGCAGAAACTGCCCCAGGCAGGCGGCTGGTGCCGGACAACGTGCACAGCACGCGGCAGAGCAGCTCTTGCTTTTCCGTGACAGACATAGGCCAAAAGTCAGCCTTGCTTTTTGAGCGACTGCATCCCGTTGCAAACTCATCTGTTGTGTACTACGGACTCACTCTTACACTACTTAATAACTTTTTTTCCAAAATTTCTCCCTCTCGGGGATTTTCTGTGTTTGAGATGATTTTTCCCCAGATAGCGTCATTTCCTTTTCTCTCTTGTATTCAGGTGGAGAAAGGCAGAGGAGTGGTTGAGGAGTCTTGCAGTGGACCCAGTCTTGAGAGCAATTACCTGTGTGAGTCGGGAGCAAGACCCAGTCAGCCCAACGAACTCCTCATTCATGCTGGGAAGTCTAACGTAGCTGAACGGGATACCTTCCTCAGACACAACTGATGAGAGAAACGATCACGCTTCAGTTTCATGCACCACCTTGGTGAGTGAATGTTTGACCTGGATTTGTCCATCATCTAAAACATAAAGGAAAAAAGTCAATGGGACTTAACAACCCCCTTTCCTGCGGTCTCCTTTTCCTACTAAGGATCATCTGGGAATATCTTTACCTTCAGGTGACTAAGGTACATCCTAAATAGACTACACAAAACGGTAATCTAGAGACAACCAACTGTGATGCAGGATATAAACCAAACAGTAACTGCCCGAGTTTACAGGAAGACAATCCTCATAATACGCTGTTATATATTTGTTCATCAAATCAGGGGTTTTTTAGGCACTGATCTGAAGACTACAATGCTGATCCCCGTTAGAGTATCCAGCTAAATGGAGCATATGTGTATCTGATTAGATTGTAGACAGTTCCAATGTTCCAGACAACTCCCCTAATGAAGGTCTTGCCTACCAAATGGATCAAAACCCCATCAGCTCTAATGGCTGGCATCAATCCCTCCGTGTTCATGCGGTACCTTTGTTTTCAGCAACAGTGTCACACTGCTTTCTGTATTAGTAACTGAGGATCTAATGACCGCAGTACGGAGGTAATTACAGATTTGTGTACGAGGCAACTATTTTGTTCTACAATTATCTTTATTTTTTTAAATTTAGAGATGGTTAATGTATGTGACTATCACAACACTTAAGGTCTTGCTTAAGAGACCTAAGAGGAGAGCCAGCTCACACAGCTGGTGCATCTTATAAGTGTTCTTAGAAAGTGGCCCAGGAAGGGCTTTGAGGATCTTGATTACCAAAACCCTAGCAAGCAATTCATCTCTCTTTCAATCTAGCTTTTCAATGAAAGGTGCCTGCTCTTTCTGAAGTTATTGGATTGTATTCTGACAATAAAGTTAAATTACACGAGGAGTATCTAGAATATTTTCTCACAAAATCAATGTGCTTTATATTAAACTTTGCTCTCTTCCTCGTAACTTGCATACACACACCCTGATCTAAGAAAGTTTGTGTTCAGTAAGAACACAATTTCAAAAAGCTGCTGCTGCCTCAAGGAAAATACTGAAATATATTCTAAGACAGAAATAATTCTATTTATCAATCATTTTTCTTCCTCACCTCGTTGCTATTTAGAATATTTGCATGAAAATGGGATCTTTATTTCCCAAGAGTTCATCAGCTGCTCCTGCTATGATATAATTTCCATGGATACCAATTGTATGTGATGTTGCAAGCATACGACTAAAGGATACGGAATAAGGAAGAGAGAAATCGACTGCTTTATTCTTTGGTTATGCTTTCAGGCAACTCCATAAACAAAACTGAAGCTTTATCTAATCGATTCATCACCCACACAAATAACCCACTCGGTCCCTCTCCCTTCCACACCCTCTTGGCAGAAATGGCCCCACTTATTGAAATATATTCAGTCTTTCAAATATTATCTGCTACTCAATGAGAACAGGACTCAGGACTTTAGAAGGTGACAGAGAAAAAAGCCATTTTAATTTGCAATTTTTTTAAGCTGAACTTTAAAACTTGCTAATTCAGAAATGGAAGTGGTAGATTTCTCCATTTAAAAAAAAAACATCTTGGTAAGCTATTACTTTCAGTAAAATGACTAGCATCAAAGAATTATAGAAATAATAAAAATCTATCTAGTAAGGAGGGAAGAAATAACAAAGAAAACACCAGGTTTCAAAATGGATTTGTTTCATCAGTAGGTACAGCAATTCAATGCAATGTGCCTGCACAACTATACAAGGCTGAGTTACTTCACAGTCTGATGTGGATTTCGATACCTGTGTCTTGTTAAAAATCATTTGAAGAATATGTTATCTTTGATTTAAAGCCATTTCTAAAAACAGGTTTCGGATGAACAAGTTTTCTCATTTTGTAACTATACAAAAGATATTTTTCAGATAAGCTTGATCAGACTATGACCCAGGGATTTCAATTTAGCTCAGAAGAGAAATGTCCAGAAGCAAAGAGCGGAGCAGGAAGAGAGAACTGTAGTCTCCGTTCATCCAGGGAGCCCTGATGTGACTCGCAGGCATGTCCTGGCAATATTTTGCTGTAATGGTAACATGCGTGACCTACAGAGATGCAGGAAGACAGTGATAACTATAAAGCCCCCACCATCATCTACCGTCCCTCTTTCCAACGTCTCAAAGACAAGGAAAAATGACTGTTTCACAGGGAAGGAAATGCATGCACACAACGAGATCAAGAATCTTGGCCAGAGTCAAAGGCAGGGCTGGGAGCAGAGCTACAGATAGAGGTCCCACAAGAGAGCACTGGCCACCAAGGCACAGTCCTGATCCAAGGGTGGTCAGAGCACGGCAGCTGGGAGCACCAGGACCACCTCACTCGCTATGTTTCTCCAAGCTCTAATAGCATCTCCCCCAGCATCTCCCAAGTCACTCCTTAGTTACAGTTTGCAAGCAAAATCAAACTTCTCTGCCAGCAGCTAAACAAAGCTAAAGTAGCCAGAGTCCGGGCTACTTTTGCTTTTACTTATCCCCGGTTCAGGCAGCACCCTGAGGGACAACCACAAAACGCCTCTCTGGACCTCACAGGCTCCTGCCTTGCGAGCCCATTCACTGGTCGAGAAGAAATAGATGTTAACCCTCAGCACAGCCAGAGGGAGAGGGATTTAACGTTTTCACATCCTCCCTTCTGGTACAGAAGGTTCAACGCAGATATCAGGCTGGGGTGACGCATGCCAGCTGCTGCTCGGCCCCCAGGGCAGGCAGAGCGTCCTGCAATTTTGTAGTCTCCTCCCAAAATCTGAAATCCAAGGTATGCGTACCCTGCAACACACAGGGGCAAGGCTCAAAGTATGTATTTTCTGTTCGTTCTCTACTTCTCAGTAGCCTTAACATTATCTCTGGGGTAGATATAAACTTTTTTTTTTTTTAACTTTGCTCATCTGTCAGGTCTCATTGCCTGACATCATGGAGATCAATCTGCCTTCCTTAAACACAACTCCTGGCTCTTTCGAAAGGCTTCCCTTTTTAGACATTGGTCTCTTAAGCTCCTCTCCGCAGCCTGTCTCCCCCACTGCAGCCTTCAACAGATTTTTTCAAATCAGAACAGACAACCCATATAGGCAGATGTGCTTTTTGCAGTGCTGGCTCGCTCGCTGCTCACATTGGAATGTTCCTGCCCAATCTGCCCACATTGCTGGGCAGTGCAGCAGCGTACGAGAGAGGGGACGAGAGGTGTCTGCCACCTGTGTACAGCTGCACACCTTGAAAAGGACTCTTTTTCTAAAATGACACAGGGGAGGAAACTCCTAAGCATTACTGCCAGATAGTTTTAAGCACCAAGAGGAGAAAATTTCTATGAGAGAAAGAATAAAAGGAAACCAAGAAAAGGCAAAAAATCCCGCAGACGTTATCAGAATCTGCCCTCTCTTTTGGAAACCTTTTCATTCAAAAGAAAGCACATTTGGGTATGTGAACACATGACCTGCTCCTCTGGAACACCGGATTCTCAGAAACATCATTCATCTTACTAGATATTCCTTCTCTGCCTGAGGTGAAGTCAGTCAGTTCTGCGTGCCCGATGCCGGTAGTTGAGCCTTAACCTTAAAAACTGTTCAAAATAAAACAAATATGGTGAAGTTCCAATGCCAGACAGTTATTTAAACTTTTACAGGGAGTCACCCGTTAGAGAAGACTGTGACCTGAAACAGCTCTCCTTTGCTCTTCCCCAGTCCATTCCATGCACACTCTCCCATGGGATATGTAAAAGAACACCTTAGTTACATCAGTCTGAGCTAAAAGTGCATTTAAAATCAACCCAGGTAATGCATAGCCCCCACTTGAGGGCAGAATCTCAAATCAGAATATTTATTACCAAGCTGTAAAGCTGTGTTTTCGCAGACTTTGTCAAGAAGGCGTTGCTTGAATGCCAATAGGGATGTCAGGCTCCATCTCTTTATAGACCTTGGGTCAGGAAAGGAAGTGAGCACATCGTCAGCTTTAGCCCCACTGACTTAAAGCATAGTCAAGCACGTATTTTACATTCTGTCCTGAACGGGAAATATGTAGTACTGTAGTCACCTTAGCTGCCAGGGGAATACACACACTTATTAAACAGGCTACCCAGCTCACTGCAACGGATGGCTACGGCTTTCCTTGCGCTCTCAGCTCTGATCAACAGAAAAGGAACCGGCCAGAAGTGAATAATGGGATCAGTCTATTAAGGCTTTTATTCAAACCAAATGTATGAAGGTACCGTTTGATTACGCCTCCTAGTAAGAATGTTCCCAGACACCAGTCACCTTTCCTGCAGGCTTAAGTCAGTCCTAGAGGTTTTAGGATCCCAAAGGCCCGACCCCAGGGACATGTATCCTGCCAGGCACTGACCTGGCTCTCCATACTCATGCAGCAGCACTTCCAGCCAGGGAGATGAGCCAGAATGAGCTATGATGTTGTAGAGAGGTGGGGGTTGGCCTCTTCTCCCAGGTGGATAATGACAGGACCAGAGGAAATGGTCTGAAGCTGTGGCACGGCAGGTTTAGATTAGATATTAGGAAGAATGACTTTACTGAACGAGTGGTCAGGCCCTGGAACAGCCTGCCCAGGGAGGTGGTTGAGTCACCATCCCTGGAGGTGTTTAAGAAACATCTAGATGTGGCACTTCAGGGCATGCTCTAGTGGCAGAGTCTGTAGGTTGTTTGGTTGGACTCGATGATCTCAAAGGTCCTTTCCAACCATGAAGATTCTATGATTCTATGAGGGGAAGAGCAGCAGGGACCTCCTATTTCCAGAGCTGTCCTACCTGAACCATGCCATGGTGTCACCCTAGGAGAGGACAAGCAACCCTCAGATTGAGATGCTCACCATGGCTCCCACTGCTCCACACAACATGACCCTGGGGAGGCAGCTACAGTGCTGCAAGACCCCATATTTCAGGGAGGGGGAGCAGAAGGAGCAGAGACCCACAGCCCTGCCGGATGAACGATGACCCATGCTGTTTCTGCCACATTCCTGCCACTTCTGCCGTGATGTGAGGCTCTCACTCACACCTCTGCAAATCCCTGGAGGGTAAGAAGCTGTGGAAGGGAGAACAGGGGCTGCAGGAAGAGACAGTGAGAGGATGCAAGAGAGCAGGGAGGGGAGGAGAAGGCAGCAGTCAAAACATAGACCTGGAAATCACCAGGAGCCACTGCACTGTGAAACCGCTGCACTGTGAAAGCTGTGGGCAAGTTTGATTTTCAGAGCAGAGATGCTGACGCTCAGTGGGACAGAGTCGCCCTCCCTCGCAGTCCCCCAGCTCACCAGCTGTCCGTGGGACCCCCTGCAGCAGAGGCTGTAGCCCAGCTGCATCGAGCCTCCCCAGTAATTTCAGTGTACTCCCACAAACTAACCACTCAGGGGCTCTGCAGTCACTTCTTAGTGGCCAGGGCCACTAGCACTTAGGAAGCCTATCAGTTTCAAAAGACAATGGCTCTAGTTAGCACAAGAGAAACACAGATTTTCAGCATACACGTTCACTAGCTGCTTTGCAAAGCTCCTTCAGAAGAGACTTATCTGACATGCTGAGGCTCTCCATCCTCCTTTCTCCATTTTTTTCTCCAAATCACAGGGAGGTTCTTCCTCTCCCCGTTTCCAGACAGCTTCCTTTGGCCTTGAAGGGCCTGACAGGTAACAGACCTCCTGTGCAAACACGTGCTTCCTTTTCTTGCTTCCTCTCATCCTCAGACTTCAACATCCCATCACACATCTGTTTTGCTGTCAAGGACTTTCTAGTCTCCCCTGTCCCTGTCCTCAGGGCAACTCTCCAAGCACCAGCCAACATTCTTTTCAGGTGTCTCCACACCTAACTAGCTCCTGGTTTTTCTCCTCTGGAAAACAGACAAGCAATGTTAACAGCAACAAGTAGATTCATATAGACCAAGGCATTCACGATATGGCTGTTTCTTACGGTGTCACGTCCCCAGTTGTCACAGAAACATTTCTTCCCTGTGAGATTTAAAATCAGGAAGAACAAACAGGATACCCCTATCCAATATAATTAAGTACAGCCACCCTTGAAAAAGGGAATACAAGGAATACAAAATCCTGGCATCTGGATGCGAAGCTCTTTAGCAAAACTTGTCAGCACTTCAAGAAATAAATATGAAAACCGTACCACAAAACACTAGATGCATTATTATTAGTATCTTTAATAACAGTACAAATATTAAAGTGCCATATTGTTTACAACACAAAATTAAAATTTTAATTTTAATCAGTCCTGTTTACCCAGCAACATTCTGATTAGCAGTCAGAGATGATTGAACAGTGGAGGGAAAAAAAACCCGCTAACAACAAGAGATGCCACATAAAAGACTTCGGCACGAGTCAAGCAGCAGCAGAGTTGTACAGCCAACTAAGGAACGTACCCAAGGCTCTGGCAAACCAAGACACAACCGATGCCACTGAAGAGGTGATTTGAATATATTTCGTTTCCTCTCCTTTGGTGCAGGGAGCCCTTCTGAATATTTGCATGGCAGAACTGAAATACACATTAGCTTGAAACAATGAAGGAATAGGGAGGTAGAGAGCGCGGAGTAAGAAATCCCAGGAAACTGTAGGCAATTGCTTCTTTATTATGCATATTTTGCTGCTGGAGCACATTATTCCCATTCTCCTTAGGGCACTGTTTGTTAAGAGCACAGTAAATAATGTCAACAACTAAAAATCCACCACATCGAACTTGATTTTTTTATCTTTTTTGCCTCATATTTGGATGAGGGGGAGTGCCCTGACAGAGGCCATTTTTTCCAGCACAAACCTGAAGAATACAAGACAGAAGCAGCAGTTTCCCATTCCAACCCCTACTCCTTAATTCCTCCTAAGAAAAAATTCAGGTAGAGAGGCAAAACAAATTGCTGTAATTCGTGCACCCTGTCACATATATCTCCGTTTTAAGTGTTGCCCTTCTGCTACGCAGTTCACAGAAAGACTGTGCCCTTCTTGTTCCTTATTGGGAGTGACAGGCAGCAGCCCTCCCGCCACAATTAATCCAGTGGTGCTTTGCGGGCACGGAGCTGCCCAAGGCACCTTCCTCCTGGGACACACCTCCCCAACAGGGAAAGGGTTCAAAGCCCAGCCACATCCACGCCTTTGAAGCATTCGGACGGCGTAAATCCACTGCTCCTGAGGATGAGCAGCGTTGGGAAGCGAGCTGCTGTGATTAAGCTCCTGCTCTAGCAAAAAAAAAAGAATCAAATGCTGCATTCTTCCATAGCTTGACTAACCACACGCTTCATTAAAGCTTTCACTGCTGTTTAACTGAGCTGTAAATGCCAGGAAGACATTGGGTTTTTTTGAATGAGGCAAGAGACAGTTCATAAATCCTTTTTTTTTTTCCTTTTCTCCTTTTTCCCCTCATTTCCTTCAAGCCCGAGAAAGTAAACAGGTGAGATAAGTGTAAAAAGACGGGAATGTGGATTTAAAGGTCTGATACAGGGTTTCTTAGGCAGTCGGCTCTGTTTAATGCTTTTCCACCCTGTGCCTTTCAGTAGTTCCCAAGGCTGAGAACACGGAGCAGATGCAGACTAAGCACTTGAAACAAGTTTCACCCCTCTGTTCTCAAATCAGAGAGAGTTTTACATTAGATAAACCTGGATTTTAAAGAGAAGGGAGAGAGAAAGCCACTAAAAGAGGCTTTAGTGGTGCAAACCCTTTGAGCCATCACCACTGAAGAGAGGAAGAGTTGGTACCTCACACTTTCAGCCCTGTATTATATAAATCCTTTTCTTACCTACAACTGAGAAGAAACAGCTGCAAATAAATGGCCTTTCAGCTGTGGTCACTTCTGTACTTCATCCGTAAGTGCTCTCAGTGTAGCAGAAACTCACACCAGCCCCGTTGGGTGACTACAGAGTACTGCTTGCTGCTCTGTCGTGCCTCCCATGCCGCTCCCCAGCAGCTCCCAGGCTCCCCACAACCCCAGCCCCACCTCATAAAGACCCCAGCTCCCCAGCTGAGACCCAGCCCCGAGTAATTGCTGCTTCAGGGCGCTCAGGTGAGGCCCCTGTGCTTTGTCCCACTTCACTGGCATAAAGACTCCCATCTCCCAGCTTCAGAGAGAAAAGCCAAGAGTGGCAAGTCAGAATTTTTGTTTATTTTGCTTGTTCTCAACAGCTTAAAATCCCTGCAAGATTCATTTTGGTAGCTGATGAACTACTGCAGCTTCTGCAGTTATGTACACAGAGATTTCAGGCTGAGTGATGCACCAGAAGAGCTTTTATTGCCAATGTTATCATAGGCTATTTTGGAGATCAGAACGATTGTACCGGTCACAGCATACTTTTTGTTACCTTTGTGAAAATATTCCTAATATACAAAGCAATAAAATGCTCAGTCAGTGATCAAAGCTTCAAAGATGGAGATTATGCTCTCATTCAGTACGCCAGCCTGTGAAACCACCCTTTCTTAAATGAAATTTATGTAAATAAGATTGCTAGTTCCTTGGGTTCTCTGAGAGGGGAATGGAATAATATTTAGAAGGAAAATCTAGATGATGGCAGGATTTAGATTTAACCTTTAAGATAGTTATATTGAACTGGATAGGATCTCAGCATTTTATTTGAATGCGATTTCTTACTCCAATTAATGCTCCTGCAGTAACTACCAAAGCGCTTCCCCAGAGTCTCCTTTCAGCTCCCTGCACTGGGTTTTTCAAGCAACGCCTAATGAAGGCTCAGCCCTTCCCCTGGCAAGCTGGCGGGGGGTGTGATTTACCACAGGAGCGATGCTGGTGGCGGTGGCCACGATGCGACCTGTGAAGTTTCACATTGGTAAGCCATCAGGCTCAAAGAGTCAGCCGTTCAAAGTCCAGCTGTATTAACGGCTGGAGGAATGGGTTGATGGAAACATGAAGTCCTTTACCAGGAACAGAACAACAGTGGGCTGGGTGGAAGGAACCTTGGAAGAAAAGGACCTGGGAATCCAGGTAGACAAGAGGTGAAGTGCCCTTGCACCAGAGAAGACTATCCACATACCAGCCTCTACTAGAAAGTGTGTAGCCAGCAGGTCAATAGAAGTGATTATTTGTGCTCCTCTATTCAGACCACATCTGGAGTAGCATCATCTTTGGGCTCCCCAGTACGACGCAGTGTGGTGGGACACTGAGGTGGTGGCAGGATGGAGCACATGATGCACAGGAAAGGCATTTGTTCAGCCTGGAGAAGGTTAAAGGCAGGGGGAACCTAACCACTGACTTGGGCTACCTAACGGGTGGTAATGGAGGAGACAGACAGACCCTTTTCAGACACATACAACAAAAGGCAACAGACATAAGCTGTAGCAGTGGAAATTCTGAAGAAAAAAGAAAAAGACACAGTGAGGGTCAAGTATTGGAATGGATGACCAGAAAGACTGCAGAATCCCACTTCTTGGAGATGCTAACCCAGATGAGGGCTGAGCAACTGGATCTAACTTGTAAGTGAACGGTGCTTTCAGTGAGGGGTGAGACTAAATGCCCTCAAGAGATCCTTCCAGCCCAAACGGTTCTGTTCATCTTGAGCTTGAGCTTCAGGAACAAAAACACAGTTTATTGTATTTACCTGTTTCCTTTGTTTCCTCGACTAATTATTCTTTAAGTGGAAGTCAAAGCACTATCTCCTGAACTATTAAAAGAAAAAAAGCCAAAAGCATAGATTTCTAGGCATGCACACAAAGTAAGGGCCAAACCTTCTTTAAGATTTGCTCTAAAACATTAACCCCAAACTAAGCACACACTGTCTCAAGAGCTGTGCGTCTGCTTTTTCCATAAGGTTGCCCTGGAAATCAGAGAACCCACTTAACTAACCTGAGTCAACTGACAATTGCTCTGAAAGCTTGTATATGTGTCTCCATCAGATCAAAAATTGATTGGAAGAATCTAAAAGCCTCTCATATTCTCCAGTACTGCTCTTTTGTTACACAAAGAGGAAAGTCCTGGGGGGCAAAAAAAAAAAAGAGTCGTCATAAAAACCAGCACATTCCTAAAAACACCTGGACATTGATTCAAAAAACTCCTGAGTTTTTATGCACATTATACATTCCCATTATCCAGGGCCTGACAGAAAAATACTTAAAGTAACCAGAATCACAATGCATATATCTTTTAAGTCTGAACTTAGATCAGCAATTATCTATGAAGAAAACAGCAATTTTGCTGCCAAACCCAAAATTTCTGCTGCTTCTCTCCCCTCTGTCCCATTGTCAGATCAGTATAACTCAAAATGCTTCTACTTATTAATTCAGGCCAAAGAAAAAGATGTGTATAAGCCGTTTTAGTGACATTTTATTAAAGTAATTTTTCAGGTTTCACCCTCCCCCTCCACATATGTGCAAATTTCTTCTCCTGGCAGTGAGCCACAGACCAATTTTGAGGTGGAAAACAGTTGTAGGAAAAAAGAGAAAGTCAGAAATTACTTTATAAATGGACACATCTTATAATACATTACAATGCTCCCTTTAGTAGCCAAATGGTTCATGAGCATTACACTTTATGTAATATCACAAATGCACAAAATATGCTTTGCATATGATTGCAAAAACAGCAGCACTCTGGAGCCAAGCACATGGCTTAATATTATAATTATGAGTCTACTTCAATGTAGTAGATTTTAATAAGACTTTAATAATACTGGTATGAAGCCAAATTACATAATGTCCCAAAATATGAAACAAAGCTTTCATAGAGAAAATAAAAGCTCATTGAAGTATAACCACATTTAAAAAAACCCACAAAACCAACCATCAATGTTATCTAAACAAAGCCATTAGGCATATTTAATTTTAAAAAATCAAATTAGAGAAAAGGAACTCAAATCTATTCCCAGATCTCAAGATAAAATTAAAAAGGATATTATTTTAGGCAACATTTATGAAAATGAAGGTACAACGCCAGCACTGGGAAACAACCTAACACCATAATTACCTCTTTTGGCACAGATACGGATATGGGTTGACTATCTCCGATTTCTCTCAAAGGACAAAAAATGACTCAGTTACCTTACAGGTTGATTTTAAGACTGAGCTCTGTTGGACTGTTTAGGAACAGCTCAGACCAATAAAATAATTTCCTTCTACACATGAAAACCAACTCCAAGTAAGAGTCCAAAAGGTAAAGAGCCAAATGATTTACTCCCTCAGCCCCCTCCAATTCTGGAGCCTTGGGGAAAACAAGGACTTGAAAGCATCTGTGAAGCTCGGTCTGGCAGGGACCATTCTCAGAACAACTTCCCCTCTCACCCCTCCCCAGGTATGACAGCGTTAAATAGCAATTAAAAGACAAATCGGTATTTATTTGTTGGATAGCGCACACAGAATGTCGCACATTCTTAAAGCTGTATAACCTTTTAAATATTAGTGTTGTGCTAGTTGGAAGATTAGTATTTGCATGGATAACATTTTTTGTCCTTTGTTAGGATCAGCTATTTAGATCCGCATATCCAATAGAGAGATCAACATATATTAGCGTATTCCAACGTACTGCTGGTTACAGTAAGTACTGCTGTTCAGCCGAGTTAAATCAGTGCTGACAGCCTATCAGAGCAGGTGGTGAGGAATACAGCAAGAATCAGAACAGTTTTCTTTACATACATTATATTGTCTCATCTGCATGTCTCTAGACTTTTTAAGCAGTTTTGATAAAGGCATTAAAAAATTTTAAGTAGATTTAGATTCCACATGACAAGATGAAGTGAGGGGGACATTTTATGCCTTGGATTTCTTAGAAGTCTACTTTAGCTACAGAAGCCATTAAAAAGTTGCAAGTAACTTGAAGATGAAAGGCATTAGCAGCTTTTTAGAAAAGGATAATCACACTCTTCTGGAGACTTAATGAGACTTAATCACAGAAGCTTTTGACTTGGTCTGCTGTTAATTGAATCAAAGTCAATGACGATCTTGTTACACTTTGGCTTGAATTCCCTAAAATAAAGAAAAATACAGATATTAGTTAGTGAGTAGTTAAAACATTTTGCTTGCTTTAGCTCCAGCTAAATTTTTGAAGGAATAAGAAAAAAAACCCTCCTTGGATTCACATAGTTTTCATCTCTATGGGAGCCAATTATAGTGCACCACACTGAGAGAAACCTGGACAAGAAAGACTAAGACAAAAAAGACACATGGGGTGGGTTAGCCTGTACATTCTTCGGCTATTGGAGTTCATAAATTACCCAGGAGTCAAAGGACTTTTAACAACTTCGCTGCAGGTGGTGGCATCATGTTACCAGGGCTGGGATTTTTGTTCATATGTATTTATATTTCAAATATGTTTTATATATATTTACAGATATAGGTACACATATATATATCCCTAAAAATATTTTAATATACTGCATATGTATTATATATACACACGTATGTATACGTGTGTGTATATAAAAGATATTTGGAATATATTTTGATAAATATTTTGATCACTTTTTGCCTGCTAAGTTTTCAAAGAACCCTTTCAAACTTTGCCTCAGTATATGAAAACATTTTTTATGCTAGGGGAATAGATCACATTATGCATCATACTGGGGAAAAAAACCAAACTAGTTCAGAGGGAATCATTTAAAAATTGTAACTTTAGAACTGTAAAATTAATACCACCACAAAATGTTTCCTTTTATTATCATTAGAGCATCTGCTGCAGCAATTAGAGAGGAAGGTATTTGGGGACCTAGCATATATTTTCCAGTCTACCAGTAAACAAAGGATTATGCAAATAGTGTGGATTTAGTGCCTAATTAAGCTCTGCAGTTCAGTTCAAGAGATTCATTAAGTACCACCTACATCCTTAACAATCAATACAAGAATGACTAACAGTCAACACAGAAAAGCACTCGCTGCTGACCACAGAAACCCTGAATACTTGGTCCAGAATAGCAATATGAAATGCGAGAAACACTTCTCACCCTGGAGAAGTTACAAGATTTGACTTGCAAGAGAATGATTTATGCTTCTTAGTCAAATAGTCTTAGTAGGCAGGAAATATAGTGAAGGACTGAAACTGAACTTCAAGTACTGCTGTGTTTTTTTGCGGATGTTTCTTAGCCCAGTAGGTACCTTTCATCCTAAAATTTTATCTGTCAGAATTGTTATGTTTGCAAATTTTTCGAAGTCTTTATATTAATATTGTAAAACTTTTTAGAGTTGCAAAGCCTCCCTGACTGCATAATTAGCCTCACCCACAGCATGTTATTGCTATCAAACTAGCTGTTGAACAGATTGTCTTTAGGTATCTCTGTCAGTGTCTTTAAAAACCCCACTCTTCAAACATTTTTCAGATTCTCATTACTTTAAGGCAAATATTCCAAGTTTTATCCTTTTCTCACATGAAAAGCTGACCAAAGAATACTGGACAGCTACAGGCACCAGAATTAATTATGGGTGGCTGCTTTGACACCTTCCCAAATTGACTGCAACAAAACGATACTAAAGTTTCAAAAAGGATCAGGTAATCCACCAAATAAATGAACTGGATAGTTGAGGTTTAAGGGACTTCAGGAGACCAGCTCGTCTAATGTCCTGCTCAAAGCAGGGTCAGTGATGATTCTCCCCAGTACAATGTAACCAACCACGATCACATTTGAAATTTCACTTGCAGTCCAGGAATTAAATGAGTATTCCAAATGGACCATTTTCTCATACAACGTTATAAAATTGAAACTTAACCACACACAAGGCAAAAAGAATGGTGCAACAGTCTGTCAATCCAGTATCTTCTGCAGGCATACAGAGCAAGCCATCTACAAACGCTACCAAAGAGTAAAATACTGCACGATGCAAAGAAGAAAAACTTTTGCCCAGAAGCTGGTCTCTTTCACACACCATTTTCTTTCTCTCCAAAATAAAAATAAAGTTAATCCGAAGTTCTCTTACCTGTATATAATACCTGCTAAATCAAACATCCGCCGTGCAGCTGTCATTTCTGTAGTGTCATGATACTTGTCAGACATAAAAATAACTTCCTTTATGCCTAAAAAAGTCATACAGAAAAAAATGTTAGAATTACACTGGAAAACAGGACTGTCTGGTGCACAAAATCAGAAAAGGCAGCATTCATCCACATGCTCTGGAACTCCTTGGTACGCCTCTGCTTCCCAGAACACTACGGATTGTACTTAAGAATAAGGCTATATAGAGCTGTTCTGGAAGAGAGTTCTTTCCAAAATGTTGGAAAATGTTTTTCTCCCTTTTCACTTAAGTTTAACTCAGAAAACCAGAACCAAAAACTTGTGGGGAAAAAACACAAGATAGACGGACTAGAAATTAAGCATTTTTTCACAAGTTATCGAAAATTGAAAATTATCTTCCTACCTCTCTAATATAAATAAAATTCTCTACAAAGAACTTAAACCCCAAATCATATTGCCCTTTTAAATGCATAGCTATAAAAGGATGCTTTTTTCTTTTGTTCTCTGTTTTACAAATAACTCCCAATCCCAGGTTCAAATCCTCATAAACGCATGCTGTCCCGAATTGCTGAATGATCTATGCCTAAATCACTTAGGCAGGGGAGAAGTGTAAAGGCTGACCCAGGAGGATTCACAAGCGTTTCAGAGCCTATCAACATCTTACTGTATTTACCAGACATGAATATCAATATATTGCAATTTAGCGCTGACCTAAGCGCATAAGGAAAAGGATGAGTGACTACATTGAGGACAAGCTACCTTGAAGACCATTTGATTTTGATTCAATAAATAAGAGAATTGTAGCACAAATACAGAATACCATTATCTTTCCCTCTCCACCTCTCTTCATTTCAAACCTTACCGACCAAAATAAAGCAGCAGTCCATTTGCTACTTTCTTCCTAGATTCCTGGGCCCATTAGTGGTGAAAGAAACTCCCCAGAACAGCAATCCAAGATTTACTCAATGAGCAAAATATGCGCTACCTTAAGCGGAGATTTTTACGGAACTGAAGCCTACTGCAGATACTGCCTAATCTGAAAAAAGGCGACACGTTTAGGCCAGCACACTTGCTGCAGTGGCACAGATTTATAACAATTGTAATGAAAGACATAATTAAAGTAGGATCATAGAAGTCTTCTGACATTTATGAGCAAAGATATTTTAAAATCTTCAAATATCTACCATGCATCACATTCAAATTAAAATTTCATGTATATACTCCCAACAGACCTTTTGTCATGCAGAAGTTTATTTCTTTCTGCCCTACTCTATTCAGTGTGTCAGAGCACAGTAAAATTGACAGTAATTATATGCAAAGCCTGTGTTGTTCTTTGGCAGCTCCTGGTCTAAGAAGTTACAAACCTAAATTAGAAGCACGCTTAGAATCACAGAAGATGCAATTAGCACTGGAAAAATTTGGCACCATTCAGATGCAAAAAAACCCCACAAGTAGCATCTTATGAAGTTGACAGTGCAATTAATTTAGATCTAACAGCAGCAATTTAACATCAAATACATCCGTGATAAGATACCAACGAGCAGGCAGCACTGCAACCCTGACAAATCAAGCTGGCACTACTCCTTACCTGCCTGGATGATGAGCTTTGCACATTCATTACATGGAAATAAGGCAACATACATGCTGCATCCTTTCACATCAGCTGAGTTTTTGTTCATGATGGCATTCAATTCGGCATGGCACACTGATTTAAGGGGAAAAAAAAAAAGAAAAGAAACAATTCATAATACCGTTCATTAAAATACATCAGTCAAACTAAAATTAAAGTGTTACAATATAACTACTTACATCCTTTCAAAGGCAAATAGCTTGCACAGCTTGTCATAAAGGGCAGAGGAAGAAATAAAAGTAGAAATACCAAGATCAATGAAGGTCAATTGTTGTGACCAGGCTGCCGATTAGTAATGATATCATTAAGCGCATTAGCATTGCCATTTGCTAACACCTATTGCAGGCAACAAAGCCGTAGGCTGTGGGCCAAGTAGTTGCAACCACCCTAAGTGAAGCAATATCTCACAGCTTCATAACTCTCTGGAGTATCTAATTGCCAGTATAAAACAGCTCATTTATGTGTTTACATGCACAGATAGGAACAGTCTTATGGTTATAAGAGCACGCTGTGCGCTCTTAAAGGCAGGAGAATCGCGAAGTAAAACCCAGCAGCTCTGTCCTCTGGGTCTCAGAACGGCTCAGCGCTGCTGCATGATTCTCTCACCCCAAGAATACACAAGACACACTCAACCATAAAAACGTCCCAGCTTTAATATTAAAGTGAGTTTACTGCTCATTAAAAGGTGCCAGACTTCCCAAGCTGAAAAACAAAGTCCTCTATTTCTCCATGGATTTGAGCTAGGCCAGGTAGCCTTATTCCACCATAACACAATAGCTCTTTCTGGACAGATCACACCTGAGGGTTTAAGTTTTTATGTTGTAGACATCAGCAGATTATCTAATGTGTTACCAACACGGGTGAGAAGAGCACAGTTTCTGTTGTCCACCAGGAACCTCTGAAAAAAACATCAGTATCTCTGCAAGAACTTCCTGTTTACTCCTAGGAATGACAGCAAGTTGCATAATTTATATACCGACCTACAAAGAAACTGCCTGCTGCCCTGACTTAATTCATAAACAGGTGCTGAAGTGCGATGTCGGTTTGAGCTCATTTAGAGACCTGCATGTGTGGATGACATTAAGAGTTTTTCCACTGCTTCAAGAACAGATTAAAAGAAAAATAAAAAAAAGTAGTTTTCCTCTCGCTTGTGTACATGCGAAAATTAAACCAGGCAAAGTTTCACAGTACAAGTTCATAGTATACCTGCTACTATATACTGACCTCGGTGTGAATGATCTCACCAGACAAAGAATAATCGAGTGCAGGACCTTCAACACGCGGGAATCCTTGCTGAATGGAAATGTTTTCCGTATGCGCTAAATGTCTACATGGAATTTGCTACATAACAGCTAACGCAATACAAATTTACAGCCCAACTTACAGCACACAAGCTTTCCCATGCAGACAAACCACAAAGGACCAAACACGTGCTAAAGAAAGCTCGGTATTGACTTCTGCAAGCAGTCCCCAGCATCACCATGGCCATGCTGTCCACATACCTTCTCATAACCAGTAAAGCCAGAAACTAACATAAAAAATAGGAAATTAACAAAAAAAAACCCCACAGCCCAAGCACCATCACATTAAGGTTTCAATTACTATTATTGTTTCTATTGCAACTGTAATTGGGTCACACTTTATTGTAAACATATGCCATTAAGTGTACAAGAAAAACAATTACATGAACCTATACATCTAGAAAACTCCAAATATATTACTGAGTTGCACTAATCTTATATAGCCTTATTTTTCTGGGGTTACAGAGGACTGAGTGAAAGAGAGTATCGTTATTTCCGCAACTGGAACTAGGTTATGTCAACAGGACAGAAAAATCACTTTTAAGTTTCTTTGAACAATATACTTATGTTCCAGGCAGCAGTCTCAAATATGGATGGCCTCCAGATGGAAGGGTGAGGGCATGTTTTCTAAGGCTCACAGAACTAAAAAAAACCAACTCTAATTCCTTCAGTAAATATTTTTCCTTCACTAAAACTCAGAAATCTTCAGCCATAAAACCAGACAAGTTTCATTATTAGTACTGCAACAAGTTTCTTTCCTGCGCTGATGAGAAAGAGAAGCTCTTTCATCAGACTTCTATAAACTTTCAACAACAAACCGCTTCCCAAGCAATAACAATTCCAGGCCAAATATAACTTACAGAAGATAATCAGCTGGAGCGAGGGAAAAGAGAAATTTTGCCTCCTGATCATCCTAACACAATCTGAAGTTAAGAACAATTACAACTCTCCAGTGTGGAAAGAAGACAGAGACGGTAATAAGAGACAGCAACTAATCATTCCAAGACAAAAAGCAGCAGGGTGTCCAACAAACCCAGCAGGCTTTTGTTTCAAAAACAGAGGGAGGCAGGTTTTTCATGCACACTGTAGCCTAACCAAGTATTTCTTACTGCAGAAAGTAGTATGGGACTAGAAGTTTGCATTGACTCCAGAAGTCATCTTTTTCTTTCCAATATTTATTTTTTTTTCATCTACTGGACTATTAAATACAAAACCATTTTGGCTCAGTTGTTGGAACTCGGAAGAACATTCTGCGGAACTATCGTCACACGTGTCTTTGTTTTATACATTTCCCTAGACATCTGCTACTATATGGGATATTATGCTAGATGGTCCTTAAGAAGGTGGATACATCAGACAAATATTTTTAGGCTTTGTCCCATCACTCTTCATTCCCTGTTCCTCATACTCCCCTGTCTCTGGCAGATAGGCATTGACTGTTACCAATTTATAGGTAAGAGAGTCTGTTAGCCCCAGCTTTTTCTTATAGACCTGCCCAGCTTTGTACAGAGCATTAGTGAGAGACTGAAAACAAATCAGGAGTCCAAAATCCCTCTTGTTAATAAGTAAGGAGTTCACATTTGGGGTTTTATGAAGTTTTGTAACCTGTTAAGTTACATATTGTTGTCTTTCAGACAGTAAGAAGCTAACTATCCTTTCACAGGCGCACAGCATTCAGAACTCTGAAAACTGTATATTTAAATAGACTAGTAAAACTAATAATTTTTACAATACCCTATGGGGTGCCCCAGTGTTTTGATTTAAAAAAAAAAAATTCACGTATAGCCAACATAATATTAAGTCTGCAATGCTGGTTTCCAATTCTGGAAAAGTGTCTTGAAAAGTATTCTCGAAAGGCTTCATTAGCTGAAGAAATAACCATGGAACGAGAAGTTAGTGTGTGTTCTGACATTCCCACCACCTGCTACTATATTCACAAGAGGGCGGGGGGGGGGGGGGGAAGAAGCAGAGGAATGACTGCTTCATTACTGGTAGTATTAATTGCTAGTGTTTCTATCTTTTCTCATTGCATACTGCTTTGTGTTGCAGGTATGAGGCAGCACTCATCCTTAAGCCTACCTGTAAATAAGAGACCCCTACTTACCCTATCCATGGTCATTTTTCAGGATTAACCACTTAACATTAACATGCTCTTAAATGGGTTGCAGTCAGAAGTACCCTTCCCACCTACTAGAAGTGTTCTGACTAGTGATTTCATAAGAAGCATAGGACTAGTCAAAGCAGTTCTTAATACTGTTTAAAAGCTTACATGCTTGATGAAGAGCTTGGGGTAGGGACCACCATAACAAGTCACCTTTTAAGAAGCAATCAAAGGAGGAGCTGGGGGGAGTGACCTTTTTACATGATTAGTTACTAACTGAGACAGACTAGGAATTTTGAGAAATTATGCACTAAATATGGTGTTACATTTGAAAAGAATACATTTCAATGCATATAGATGGTTAGGCAGGAAGTTTTGATTTATTTATCAACCTAAGTTTTTATACTGCCATGTTAACCAACTTAACAAGTATTATGGGTTCCCAAAGATAATAGCACAGCCTTCTTCAACATCAACCTGGCACAGAAATGGATACGAGGAGTTCTGGAATTTGGCCCACTTCTCAGGTCTTTGGAAAAATCTTCACCTTTTCACGTTCATCCCTTGTCCACCCCATCTTTGTCCAAGCTCTACCTCCCAGTTGTCCTTTACTTGCTGGACCCTTGACACTGGACATAGCAAGGATAAGGAAGGGACCGAAATATTATTGAAAGGAACAGGGGACAGTGGTTGATGGATCTGGAATTTGTAGAATGACATCAATCTTTTTCCAACCTTTGTGAAAGCTTAGGCATGGTTGCTGGACACTGCATATGGGGAAGGCAGGACACTGATGTTGGGTGGCCACTGCCCTCAGCCATTCCTGCTGCTCTCTTCCTCGCTCGGTGTGCTGGAGGACGAGCAGTTGCTGTGGTCAGGGCAGGGAGGCAAGGAGAACACCACCAGAATTCACTGGAGTCCTGGTCTCTTGAGACTGCAGTCAGAAAAAGGCAACAGCCCCAGCCTTGCTGCTTACTTCCATGAAAAAAGAGAACTGGGAAGTGAAGATGGGAACCATGCAGCCCATTTATGAACATCAGAGAATCTGCTGGGGGCAGACCAAAGAAGCCCCTCTCAAAAGCAGAGAAGCATTAGCTAATCCACCCCATTTCCCAGTTCCTCCCATCCTGCTCCAACTTCATTCTACCCTCAGCAGAACACAGAGGCATTTCTTAGTGGGCAAGCAGAATGAGAGATATTATTCTTGGTGTTTCCAAATCTCCAAACTTTCTAGAGATTTGATGTATGGCCAGAAATCGATGCAGGACAAGAGAGTGAGTGGCTGTAGGTAGAAAGTGTCTCCTATGGATCCCCTTTACAGCTGAAGCCTCAGCTCTGCACTGCCAATTGGAGAGAGAGCATCACACTTCTTCATAGTGCCTTATCAAGTTTTGTGCTGTCAAAATAACAGCTTCTACAAAAGTAACGTTTGCCGGAATATCTCCGAGTGTTCATCTCTAAAAAATTGACGAAAAGCTCATAATCCTAACAGGAGGAAATGTTGATAACAGTTTGTTTCATTTTACACAGCAGGTACCGTTCAATTAGAGCATACTTTTTGCCACAGCACATATTTTATCATATCTGAACCTGTATAAATATTTGTAAGCATATTTACTCAATATTTTCTCTATTGCTCAGAGGTTTCTAAATTTGCCAGTCATTTTAATTTAAAACTCTCTTAATTAGAGACTGGTTGTCAAATGGATGTTCTTAGATTACAGTGGAGACAGAGGGCATAACAGGAGCACAGCAACTAGCATTAGTGGGAAGACTTGCGTTAATAGGAGAAAAATGTAGTATTTTAAATTATCGGTGAGAGGAAACTGAGCATCATCAAATCCTTGAATTCATCTAACAGAAACAGAGGGCATCCAATTTTGACACTGAAAGCCAGAATTTCGTCTAATTATTAAGAAGCTTCTGCACACGGTACTGAACACAATGCTTCAGGAAGAGCTTTTAATAACATCTTAGTAAAGTAGGTGTTCAAAACTGGCTTCCATTTCTGCCATGTGCGCAGAAACATCCCTGCTCCTGTCACTGACTGGCAGCCTGGAAAGAGCCAGTTCCAACATAACAATGAAAGCCCAATTCTGTGCTGTGAAAAACAGCATGCTGCAAAACACCCAGTGCTTTATGACATAACAAGGCTATGCTACTAACCCGTTCAAATATACGCTACAACTAGAAGGAAAAAAGTTTTGATCTGCTTCAAGACTCTCATAAGGAATGCATAGTATCAATACAGGTGACCCACATCACTATTCCTGTAATATCCAAATGCCTTGCAAACATTCGCATCCTCTAAGGTAAAGTGAGCACCACCTACCACATCTTGATGCTTTCTTTCAGTAGCAGCTCCGGTTACACTTAGATACAGATAAATACAAATTTTTTTAATCAAGCATTTCCCTAACACCGAGCTGAGCAGAACCCACACTTGAGGGTACAGGTAAGATATGTACAGTATATTGCAGCAGACATAGATAACTGAAATACTGTTGAATTTCAAGCCAGCAAGTTTCAAGCCAACAGTAAAATTTAAGAGTGACAGGACTCATTTAGCCTCACAACTAAAGTTCAAAGGGTTACTGTCATTGGTAAGTGCATGGGGAAGGAGGGAAAGGAGGAAGGATTAATCGCAGGGAATAAAAAAAGCTAAAGAACAATGCTGGCACACACAAGAATGTATAAACTAACCACAAATAAATTTAGGGTGGAAATTGGAAGTCTTTAGCCATGAAACAGTGAATCTGATCAGAGCTGTGGGGTCAATGCATCCATCTGTTCTGCTGGAGCTCAATAAATTTATTATAGGATCATCTAACGCACTTCTGCAGAGATAACCTCTGGGTCCAATCCCCTGCTATGTCTGTGCTGCTAAACTGACCCTTGGCCCTGAGGCCAACTGGCACAGGCTGACTCCTGTTCACCTTACTCGGGGCTCCATCAGAACTACACAGCACTTGGCCCCGGGTTTCCTCAAGGCTCCACAAATCCCACGGCACGACATACTTATTTTGTATGTCTCAATTCAAAGTGCATAAAGAAGTGAGATGACTTTTTTGCAGCCCACCAGAGTGGTATTTTCACAGCATGAACCAGAGTATGTGCTGCATATCCCCCAGTATGGCCTGAGGGAGGGAGGAGGGTTAAGCATACCATCTCAGCAGGCTTTGCATTACAAGCCTATACAGGATGACAGTTTTCTTCCAGCCTTTCTTCCTCCCTGCCCTCCGGAATAGCCTTTGAGTGAGCCATTCGCAGAGCAATACTCAGGCTTTGTTCTGGAGAAAGCTAGTCAGAGTGGTCCAAAGCAGATGGGAAGTGAGCTAATGTTTACACCTAACCTACAACAGTACATAAAATCAGGAGGTCAGCATTCAGATCCACCCCTGGCCCTTTTCAGTAGCACTGCAGCTGCACGAAGTAGCTCTAGAAGACATCTTCGAAGCTACCATCAGCTTCACCTAAGAAGCCCGAGTGCAGCTCTAGTGATGAAGGTGCCAGCATTCCCATGATAAGGTAATGGAGCACGCAGTAAGATTGTACCATCTCCGAACAAGCTAGTCAGGAAAAAGCAAGGCTAAAAAGTTCAATTTACACAAGTGCTGTTATGATTAGCAAAAGCGGAAAGGAAAACATGACAGTTTAATGAGATTTTAGCAGCAATTCTATGTGTCTCTGCATCTTCCAGAATTTTTTAAAGCATAAGATTTTTTTTTAATATATATACTTGTCTGGTCTGTCAACTGTGCTATCAAGATTAATAAGAAACTGCTAGAGTTTAAATGATCTGTGAATTACAAAATAGGTCGTTTATTCATCACAGCAGACACTTCATGTTACAAAGTTGTGATTTTTTTTAATGAGGTGAAGACTAAGATTCTTGGGGGGGAAGGGTTACTTAGGAGTTAGACCAACTCCTAGAAGTGAACTCATTTCTCAAAGCTGTTAGATTGGTTAGTGCATTTTTTAAACATCACGTATTAGAGATTTTTACTTTACTCCACATCAGAGTTAACTAAAAAAACCCAAAAATTCTCAGGTCATCTTTTACAAATATTCCTCACAAATTCATACAGCATTTTTAGTTTAAATCGGTCAGTTTGTATTTGAGTGCCTGGAATATGCTCTGGTCCCAGAGACCACCCACGCTGATTTTAGTTCAGAACTGAGGCCTTACAGCAGCATAAAGATTCAACCAAAATCAATATTCTGTTTTCAGTGCTTTATATTTAATCAGTGGGCTAACACTTGTTTCTTCACCCTATAAATAGAGAACAGTCATACCAAGTTGTACCATTATGGTACCGTCACTATATGTAAAACCAGTGCCTCTGTGCTTTCGAGCACACTTAAGATTTGGCAGGAGCTGGCCCTAGTATCGGGAATACATCTCTTATGAAAAATAATATGAAGCTGTCTCCAACTTAAGAGTTAACGTTAGAGGTTTTATAATAAATTGGTAAAGTGAACAAGGACAAAGTACCAGGGTTTTAAGAACTCAAGTATGAAACTGATGAATTATGTGCTGAGCCACTGCATATCATCTTTCACTTCAATGCTATGGGAAACTAGGAAATGTAATGCTGGTTTTTAGAGAGAGCTCTGGGTGAACACAGGGAACGTCAAAACTCATGCAAGTCTAATTTCTGTATCAGACCAATTGTTAGAAGTCACAAGTAAAAAACAGAATTAGTAGGCAGAGATAAATATCGTACGCTGGAAAAGAGTCAGCATCTCTTTGCAGAAGCTGAACTCTAGTGCTCATTTCCCCCAACCCAGGTAGGGGGAAGGGAAAATTTCTCAGGGCTCTTGTTCAGTTTTGTGATTCCTCCCCCTGCCATGCCTGAGCCCAGGATGAAGGAGCTCCCAATACCCGTTTTGCCTTTGCCCGTGGCTTCTGCTGCATTGGTCTCATCCCACAGAGGTGCAGCAGGAGCTGGTGTGAAAGCAGAAAGATGAAGAAGGGAGATTTAGGAAGCATACACTCCCGGCTTCCTTATCAGTCCTAACCATGGTTCCTCCCCAACATCAGCTATTGCGAGGCAGCTCTCAACTCTATTTCCACGCCCAGCAGACAGCACTCATGGCATGAAGCCTGAGACAGCCCAGCAAGTTGTCTCCTTGGTTCCTGCAAACCATGCCTGGCCCAGAGGAGTAACTACCACCCTGTTGATAGGTGCACCTTCACAGAGCACCCTTTAAAGCCGGCTTGCAGAAGCCAAACTACACCTGCTGCAAAGACAGACAGATCCAAAGCAGCACTTGGCCACATTTGCCATGAAACTCTCCTTGCTCTTCATTGCCTTTGCCCATTTAGTAAATGGGAATCAAAACAGAAGTTGAAATAAACAATGAAAGTCACCTCACCCATAGCAGGGTAGATCCACTGCACACCAGATGAGGCAAAAATGGCACGGAATGACAGAATGCAATCACATACTCAAAGCACACAAAATTCAGCTCCTTCATAACATGAATTGCCTCTGCCATCAACACCTGAACACCGGAATTTCCCACAACAGCTCAAGTTTACAATTTTAATACTGGTGTTTTAGAACAAAAATTATTTGTTTTGCATATACATGCTCTCTCTAATTTCTGTGGAGATGAACACTCAGAAGCAGCAATCATCTGCATACACTGCAACTGTGTGGTAATGAGCTCCATTATATTTACAAGTTTTCACTACACAGTCCAAAATGGCTAATCCTGATTTCACCAGGAAGTCAGTCCTTCATAAAGACTGTTTTCATTTATTTTCAGAGCTATGATTTTTATCCTGATGTACCACATATGGGCACATTAACAAAATCAGGTGAGTGGAAGAAAAAATTATCGATATTTTACCAGCTGAACTTCCACATATGTGGACATCATAAGCGTGACCAGTCAACCACAAAAAGCCTTACCATAAGGATATTTCGTGTCTAGTCTGTGTGCTGCTGTTCTTGTCCAAGGTAGTACATCATCGCTGCAGCCATTAGGCATCCCATTGTATCCAATTCCAACAATCTTGTTTTCTGAATTTACAATGCAGGCACCAACCTAAATAAAATCAAGATTTATATAGTACAAACAGCAGGCAAAATGATGCATCAACAAGAAAGATGAGACCTGAAAAGTCAGTCCCACAGTTTTCATTTAAGAGATAGAAGCTTCACTTTATATTAAGTCACACCATCTAGTGAGCAAGGCTACAACTGTACCTCACTGGTGCAGCTGTAAAATGAATCAGGGCAGACACAACCCTGCTACCCCTCTGGTGAAGCAGTCACCATCCCAGCCTGCCAGCACTGTTCCTTGTCCCACTATGAAGTGAACCTAGTTCAGGGAGCAGGACCGGTGCTGAATTAACCCTACTAAACGAAAGTTTTCTGTCAGTTCAACTCCCCAAAACAGCTTTTCCAGCAGCAGTACAAGCAGCAGCAGCAAAAGAAAAGGTATGGAAGATGGAACAGAAATGCATCAGTGTAGAGACAGGCTCACAAACCTTTGTGGTTTGTTTATGCAAACGTGCACCAAAATACCAGACCTTTTAACTCCCACCCTTTACTATCTCAATCCAAGTCTGCACAGGGACCCTTCTTACAGAATGAAGTGTCCCGTTTTTATGTTTTCTGCCCATATTTTAGATTTATTGAAATGGCAGTAGTACGGACTTTAATTCACACAATGTGTTTATCAACCAGCTCTTGGCTAACAAAAATTTAGCCCCAAGTGAATAACCTTCAGAGAACTAAGAGCCAGAATGTACAGAAGCCAGAGAGTAATTGAACAGACTGTTAACGTGCATTTTATTCCATGGCTTTTCTGGGATTTGCTTCCTGAACTTTTTCACACAAAGGAAGACTAACAGGACAACTGGGCCCTGCAGAAAAGCATGTTTCAGGAGATGTATCAACCGCCTCAAACCAATACTCAACACTGAGGCACATGAAAGAAGCAAAGACTGGGGACAGAGAGCGAAGCGGGGCAGGGGGAAGGGGAACCTGAGGGAGGAACCAAATTAGAAGAAAATGCCAGTCAACCCAAGA
Organism: Sterna hirundo; assembly: GCA_009819605.1. NCBI lineage: Eukaryota > Metazoa > Chordata > Aves > Charadriiformes > Laridae > Sterna > Sterna hirundo. The sequence goes on from CM020441.1 coordinate 5,488,914, forward strand.
ACAAACAAAAGGGAGTTTTTATACTCTTACAGGTGAGGAAAAGGAACTTGTAAAATGCTGTGTCTTAAAAAATGACTATGTAAAACTTCCAGTAGTTTTATCCTTCTCTAACAGTAACTATATTTACTGGAAAAAGGAGAGAAAATGCATGTTATTTTAACCTCCAGATGAAAAGATTTACAAAACTCCAAGCAGCAAATGTACACACAGAATTATACACATGAGGTCAGGCCCAGTAGGAGAATTTCTGTAACAAAAGGTGCTGACCATGTTAAAAATCGAATAGCTATATACTGAAATAACTTTTAATAAGAAATCCCTGAAAGTGCTACATGTGCATCTGAGGCGATGTGCAATATAGATTAGGTTATGTTATTCTTATATGTTGCCTTCTTACCTGAGAACTTGGATCCTTGCTTCTTTGTGCTGACAAAAAAGCTACCGCCATAAAATATTCAGGCCATTCCAAATAATCCTCTCGCTTTTTGCAGGATGCTTCATTGCCAAAACTATAGTTTATGGAAAAAAAACAGCCATCAGCAAACAACAAATAGCTAGAGTTATTACAGACTGTATTCTTTTAATGTGCACAAGTTTAAAGGAACCAGGATCAGAATCTGGCTAAGACCGCATATTCACTAGTATTTTAACAGAAAAACCATCAGTGTTATGTGCTTTCCAGGATCTTATATATGCAACATTTCCTTTCAGGGGAAAGGCATCCAAGCGAGGTTGCAAATTTCAGTTTTAGATAAGAAGGCTGAGCTATTCAGAGCACTGAGCTATTCAGAGGGAGCAATTTATCCTTTATAGATAACACTTTGTATATTTCTAAGATTCAGGTATATCATGTACTGGCATTCTTTCTCCCCAAACAACATAATCTTTTTTATGATGACTGCGCTAACTGCAAGCCTCTAATCTAAGCTATTTTGTACTTCTGCCTACGACAAGTGCTCGTTAGATTTCTATTTGGTAGCTTCCTGAGCAAGTCATTCGTTTCTGCCTGTACAGTTATTGCCAGGAGTTTGCCTCTCGTTACAACACTTAACAGCAAAAACCAGAGGCCATTCTGATGGTCCCCTGCTAAATTTCTCTTGAGATTATGTCCTACGAAATGCTTCCAAAAATGGAGAAGAAGGGTTCAATAAGTTTTCCCTTAGATATAATGTATAAAAGCGGCACAAAAGGTTGCTTCTTCCCCTGCACTGGGGGGTTTATTTGGGGGAAGGAGAGAAACAAAAAAAAAAAAAAAAATCTGTGCTCTTCAGCTCAAAGAGCGGAAAGACAGACATGTCTCTCTCTTTGCCCTCCCCAACATATTTAAGCTTTGCAAATTTCAAGGAGAAGATCTAAGAAATTTCCCCAAACTCTCACCTACCATTGCTACACTTGGAAACCAAACCAATGGAACATCTCAAATACAGTAATTAGCCTATCAAAATACAAACAGCACAGTACTTTTCTTCTTGGGCTCCCCTTACCAAGGACTAGAGCTTAAGACTGAGATACCCTTCTAGAGACATACAGCCACGCAGAAAAATACAGCATAGGCAAGCAGCAAGACATCTCCTAGCAACACTAGCACCAGCACTTTTGGAAGACTAACAGACATTAGAAGACAAGTAGTTTGGTAATTATTATTTGTATAACTAAAAACATGTATTAGAGGCTTGCAGTTAGCTTATCATGAAGAGGTTACGCTATTTGAGTGAAGACAATGCCAGCACATGATAAAATTTGTACTTTAGGAACCTACAGGGTGCTGTTTATCAAAGATAAATTGGTGGGTTTGAATAGTTCACATATGGCACATTACAAGTTAGTAATTTTGGCTTGTTCTTGGAACGAATGAGGATCATCTTTAAGGCCATGGTATCAAGGTAAGGAGGGAGAAACAGCCCCTCTTGGCGTAACCAGCACACCTCTCCCACAGTTAGACATTATGAATAGTGCCCATAAAGCAAACACACAAATCAAGTATGTGATCCTGAGAGTGCCCAAACTGGCTTGAGTCGTCATAACTAAAGGGTTGGGCCTATATCATACTAAGAAAGAAGAGTGTTCAGAGAACAAGAAGCTCACAGCAGAATGAAGAAATTAAAGACATGCCCTCACACCTCCCCATGACAAATTGAGCTTTGACAGATTAACTGGAACGCCAAGAAAGTGCTTCAGCTAATTTAAGTGATTATTTAAAATATCTCACAAAAGCAGATTTACAAAATCCAAAATATCACTGGACTTTAAATGATCAGTTTAATACATTTGCCAACTACGTGACAGTCACAGTGATGCCTTTGGAGAGGCACACAGCACACGATGCAGAATTGCACCGAATAAAACATTCTGGGAAAAAGGCTCCAGAAAGACAACAGTACTCTCAACTAAGAGATCGTGAGATCTCCTTTTGTTAAATTATTCCCTAGCAACCCTATTTATTCAAAACACAACAATAGCTACTATTTACTTTTCTAATAAATACAGAACTGTGTGTAAGTGGAGGTCCCTCAGAGTGCCAACTTCATAGGGAGAGGAGCATATCTGAAAAATGAGCAGAAGGCTTACATCAAAGAGAACATAAAAAAAAAGAAACCCTTACTCAATTACTTCGACTTAACATCACCGTGTTTGGCAAGATAATTCCCTCAGCTCAGTGCACAGGAATGCAAGAGTGTGAAATGGGTATAAAACACTTAATTTCTGATTGAGCAGAAGCCAAGACCTTGGCTAGCAGTCAAGCACACACAGGAAAATTAAGTTTATGGATTTGGGGCAGCTGATCCTCTTCCTTACGCTCATTTGTAAGTTCCAGAATTGCATGAATGAAAGCTACTCTAGAAAATATTACAGCGAGCTGTAAAATAAGCAATTAAGGCTCATCCTTGTGATAACTCATAAGAACTTATGAATAAAAATAATGGGAACTGGAAAGCCATGAAGGTAACACTGCTCAAGAAGAAAGGGGGGAAAAAATCCTTAAATTCTAGAGTGATTAGTAGCCTGTAGAAAAGTCTGTGCAAACAGTATTTCAAAGGAAAACAAAGATTCTGCAATTAGAGGAGAGTGCCTCCCTTTTCAGTTCTTTTTCATCCATCTAGGCTTCAAATAAGCTGTAACACCCTCTGAAAACAGAAGTTGTTTCATTCAGCTACCAAAAAAATAAATCTATCTTAATGAAAAATTTAGTTGCGAATCCTCAAACAGATTATATCCCCCCAAGTCTTTCCATAGGACCATTACGTCGGTCAGCTACACAACAATCTAGTACAACAGGAGAACTGGTGGGTATCAGACTTTTTTCCCCTTCTCCCTCTTTTTTAAGTTTTTCCTCTACTTTCTTATCTCTGATGTCACATGCATTATGTCCCAACTTACTGTAGTAGTTCTTTCCCCCAGTATCAAGTGTGCTACTGAAGACCAACCATCAGTATTTTGTCACTCAGCTCACAGAATTTAAGGTGAGAAGAGGTAAAGCATGTATTAAACTGAAATAAGAACCACATGTTTGTTTAAGCACCTGCAGTGCTCCTGTTCCCCAAAAGCCAAACCGGATATGCGTTCTCGATGACTTTCAATACTAGTTCCTTCTTTAAATCTCATAATTTATGATCACTTTTATACCAAGTGAACGTGGCATTTCCTTTACTTGAGTCTTGCCATCTTTCTCCTCACATAGGCACTGAGGTAGGATCATTCCCTGTTCCTTACTAGGAGGTAAAGTTTTGAGAGAGAGATGGAGGGAAAAATCAACCTTACTGAAAAGTTTACTTACTGTGCATTGAAAATTACCTACATTAATTCTTTTCCTGAGAGATAACCCACCAAAACTGTAAATACAAACCCTTTGTAGGAATACCGAGCCCCAACCGAGCAGTACCGGAGTGTTTCCCTTCACCGCTCCCGTCAGTTTTGTGAGGGGGAGCCCCCCCCCGGCCCGCGACCCCTCAGCGGCCATGCTTCTTCCTCCTCTTCCTCCCGCCCTCCCTGCTCGCCTCAGAGCCCCGGCCAGGCCCGACCGGCTCCGGGGGACACCGGCCGCTCTCTCCCCTCACACGCCGGGGCCGGAACCGCCGGCGGAGGGGCGGGAAGAGCCCGGAACCGGCACCACGCGGCCGCGGCCTCCCTCTGCCCGCCGCCCCTCCGTGCCTCTGCCCCCTCAGCCCAGGCCTCGGCGGCAGGGAGGCGAGCCCGGCCGCGGGCAGCCTACCCGTTAAGGTGGCGACCGGGCTGGTGACCACTCATCCCGCCGCTGGGCCGACCTCTTTGGGCGCTTTGGCGCCAAAAAGGGAGCGGGCGGGGAGAGGGGCGGGCGGCGGGGAGGAGCGCTGAGGGGAGGGCGGGGGGATGCCCCGCCGCCATGTCGGGGCGAGGCCCCGCGCTGAGGGCGGGCACCTGGGGTTCTGGTTTGTGTTGGCCCAGGGGAGGCCGCCTCCAGCCCTGGGCTTTTGTGGGCCTACGCCGTGCTTTAAATGAGTTACTTTAACATACGGCCTTGTCGTTTTCGCTTCTCTAACAGGTGCTGTTTCGAGCGTTGCGCTTTGACACAAGTGTGCAGGTTTTCTCCCAGCTCACGCTCCTGAGGTATTAAACTTTGGCATTAACATATTAAAATGTCTAAAAAGCGTGGGTTTTTTGTTCTCCAGATATGAAATTCATGTGGAAAGCAAGTTATGGTTTATTGATACCTCCAGCTGCTGCCAGGTTTTAGAATTCTCCCAGGATGCTCAGGTAGACGAACATAAATACAAAGATAGTCCATTACAGTGCAAAATAAGTGGTATAATAATGAATATTAAATGCTGGTATGGTGTGTTTGTGTTCCCTCTGTGAGGAGCTGCCTGCCTGGGCTGGCAGGTTGCCACTGGGGCCTGTCTTCATGGAAGTACTCAAAGGGGAGCAAGGTACAGATGTCTCCGTGGGGCGGCGAGAGATCGGGTGAAACCTGCCCAAGCCCAGCCATACGTGTCCGATCTGGTTCCCTCTGGAGGCGGTGGCAAATGGAACAAGCTGGGCGAGGGCAGCGATGGATAGAAGGAGAACACTTGCCTTTGAGAGCATCCCCGAGAGGGGCTTGTGCACGCAGGCCGTGTGCTGCACCATTGATCCGAACATGGTCAGCAGACACGGCTGAGATAATACTATCCTGCAGCCTTGTCAAAAACCTTCCTCTTCATTGAGGAAGAGGCTTCAGGTTGTGAAGAAAGGACTTTTTTGGGAAACTGGGCACATATCATCATAGAATCGTAGAATACCTGGTTGGAAGGGACCTCAAGGATCATCTGGTCCAAACTTTCTTGGCAAAAGCACGGTCTAGACAAGACGGCCCAGCACCCTGTCCAGCTGAATCTTAAAAATGCCCAATGATGGGGAATCCACTACTTCCCTGGGCAGATTATTCGAATGGCTGATTGTTTTCATTGGGAAATATTTTTCTCTTGTGTCCAATCGGAATCTCTCCAGGAGTAACTTGTACCCATTGCCCCTCGTCTTTTCCATGTGACTCCTTGTAAAAAGGGAGTCTCCATCTTCTTTGTAGCCACCCTTGAGATACAGGACCATGGTGATAAGGTCTCCCCTGAGCCTTCTTTTCTCAAGGCTGAACAAACTCCATTCTCTCAGCCTTTCCTCACACAACAGGCTGCACAGTCCTTTGATCATCTTGGTGGCGCTTCCCTGGACCCTCTCCAGCCTCTCCACATCTTTCCTGCACAGTGGGGACCAAAACTGAACACAGCGTTCCAGGTGTGGCCTGACCAGTGCTGAGTAGAGTGGGATAATGACTTCTTTCTCTCTGCTGGTGAAGCCCTTGTCGATGCAACCCAGCATCCTGTTGGCTTTCTTTGCCACAGCAGCACACTGTTCACTTGTATTGAGGTTGTTGTCCACCAGGACACCCAGGTCGCTTTCCACAGAGCTGCTCCCCAGCTGGGTAGATCCAAAGCCTGTGCTGCGCTCCTGGATTATGTTTCCCCAGGTATGAGACCTGACACGTGTCCTTATTGAGCTTCATAAAGTTCTTGTGAGTCCACTCTTAACAGCCTTTCCAGGTCTTCCTGCAGGGTGGCTCTCCCTTCCAAAGTGTCCTCTTCCCCACTCAGTTTGGTGTCATCAGCAAACTTTATCAGGGTACACTTGATCCCATCATCCAGATCACTTACGAAGATACTCAACAGGGTTGGGCCCAGTATCGATCCCTGGGGGACCCCACTTGTGACAGGTTGCCAGTTTGGAAAGGAGCTATTGATGACCCTGCTCTGAATGGCGGAACTGTCAGCCAGTTCCCTCCCCACCCACCGCACGGACCACTTCTTTAGACCATACCGCACCAGTTTCTCTAGGAGGAGGCCGGGGGGACCATGTCAAAAGCCTTGGAGAAATGCAAATAAACAATGTCCACTGCTCGCCCCTCATCAACTGAGCAGGTTACTTTGTCATAGAAGGCAATCAGGTCTGTCATACATGATTTGCCCTTGGCAAATCCGTGCTGGCTTTTCCCAATCACATGCTTCATCTGACTTGCGATAGCCCCCAGGGGATTCGTTCCATAACTTACCCAGGGACTGAAGTAAGACTGATGGGCCTATAATTTCCTGGATCCTCCTTTCAGCCCTTGTCGATGGGGTGACATTGTAGTCTTCTTCCAGTATTCTGGGACATCCCCTGATCTCCATGACTTCTCAAAGATTATGAAGACCAGCCTCACAACATAGTAGTCCTGTCCCAGAAGCTGTCTTTGTACTTGTCCCTTACTGACCATATGCATGGCAAACTGGACAAGTGAGTACAGCAGGGAAGGTGGTACACCAACATGTGTGCAAGAAGACGGCTGAGTCAAGGGGCCTGCCATGCTCATAGTCACTCTTGAAGCTGTGCCAAAAGAGAGGGAACCTGCAGTGATCAAAACAGAATAATGCACTGCTAATATGTTTTCATATTTAGATTGCTTATCAGCTATTTTTTTTTGAAACAACTGACAAACCATCAAGTATGAAAATGTTACTTAATTTCACAGATATTCCTACTCAGTTGTAACCAGAAAACTTGGCAAAAGCAGCCTGTTATATTTCAACTGACAAGTTTTCCAGCCCTCAGAGTGGGAAAACATTTAGCTATTTCAGTTTGCAAGATTTCTATTATCACAATTTCATATGGACAACAAATGTTCATGTACGGTTTGTTAATGAATGAAAAGGAACAATTTCAATGCAAGAAAAAGAAAAGAAATTTAATGAAAGTAGCATCACTCAGGAAAGCATAAGCCTGAAGGTGAAATGCAAGGCCTGATTATGGCTGATCATGAAGAGAGTTAAAGAGCACTCATTTAATTAATCTGGAGAAAAAATTAGCTTAATTCAGTTCAAAAAGTTTTCTACTACTCTTGAAATATGAATTAAAATTAATAGTGCTACAATTACCCATGCCAAATTTGCTATTTTTCATAATTAAGATTCTGAGGACAAACCATAACAACTACTAAGCTTTCAAAAGCAGTGCTTATATGCTGATCGTACACAGTGAATGATGGATTTTCTATTCTGTGAGCACTGATTAGGAGTTCTTCCACACTGTTCCTTTCCTCTGAATTTATCGTGTTTTTCAGCTACTATCTATAAATCAGCCAGAACCAAATTCAAAATAATACAATCCCAATTTCACAAAAATAAACCAAAATAAGATTCTTGTTCCCTTCTCTTTCTCACCCATCATAGAAGAAATAAATACACACTGCAAAATAACTGCTTATATTATTAAGCAATGAGGTTTTTAATTTTGGAGTGCAGTTTTCAACATTCTATAAAATTACGTAGGAATTATATTATTTTTTAAATGAAAAACTTAAATGTTTTTGTCATGCTTAGCAAATAAGTTTCCGTGATAATTTGAAATTACTCTTATATCACCATCTGTTAAGTCCACAAATGTATAATTTTTTAAATTTTTGAAAGGTTATCGACCCTTCTATCTTCCTCAAAAAAACAGACCAATGACATTCAGCATTTCTAATAATACAGCACTGATATACGGCCTAAGAAGGAAAACTTTTGGTGGAATTTTAGTTAGCAGACTCCTACAGTGTTGCTAAATGACACATTTTCTGGAAACCTAGCTACATTTTGCATTTCTCATGTTTTGGGTTGGTTTTTTTTTGGAATTATACTGAAAACTTTTGTGGCCAAGTTGTGACTACTCCTCTGACAATGTGCTATGGAGGTGGTACCTGACACGACAGCCTCCTTTTTCACATGCACATAGGAAGTAGGTTATGTGGTTACAGATATCTGAAGTTACACCTGGATTAGACCTGCCTGCTATCTGAATCCTCCTCTCCATTAACTCTCCCTTACACTGCAATCTAGAAGCTTATTTGTGGCCTTCATCTGTCTCAGGACCATTCAGATCTCTGTGACAGAACTGGAGTGCTTTGGCTCAAAGGCCCCATTAAGACAGGCATGCACTCAAATAGGCTGAATTTCTTTTAATTTTGTGTCTGAGATTCTAGCCCTGTCCTTCCACAGAAGGAGGATGTATGTGCAGAAGCGTGGAGTACCTCAGGTAGTCTTTTATAGGTGATTTTTGTTTGTCTCCCATTTCCTAGGTGAAAATGCTGAGCATGGATTATCATGACCTTGCTGTACAGATGTCAATAAACAATCTGAGCTGATTACAAATATTTTAGATTAATGAGAAGTGATACAAGTTTGAAAGACATGCTAAATATATAACCATCTGTCAAGATGCTTATATTTTTAGCTTACTGCTTGTGAAATTTTCACGTCTACCTTTTGTCAATTTTGAGAAAAGCAAAATAAGTTGAGTTTGGGGAAACCCCGTGTTTTAGACTCTCCCTCCCCATTTCCGTGCTGCTTGCCAAAAAGACTCTTTTAACTTGGTTGGTGAGCAAGATCTCTCCCCAAATGCAGCTTTTGTGAAAGTTGTCACTCAGAGAGTAATGTTTGCTGTTTGCCAGGATACGGAGTACGCAATTTGGTAGACCACCTTGAAATCACTCTCAAAGCTCAAGGGAGAAGTAAAAAGAAATTGCTAATGAGCTATTGTCTTTTTCTCTTAATAGGATGAATTTTTCAGGAACTAATTACTAGATTTGGAGAGAAAGACAAAGAAATAAATATGACAGTGTCTTTGTATCTTAACATCTGGTTCTTATCTGTCTTTCACAGAAGTACTGCTTGCTGACAGGATTCATTTTTAGGCAAGTCTCATCTTCCAAATATTTTTCCAAACAGGAATTTGTACTTAAGTTAAACTTTTCCTCCTATACTTACTTACACACCGACAACATATTAACTACAAATGCAGCTGCTGGAACATACTGCAGTTCTCAATTTCTATCGTTAATTTAATCAAGAATATGAATGTATGGCTTCCTCACTGATCAGATGATGTTTGTTGCAATGTCAGGCTTTGTTCTGTGAACAGTCCTGTTGATGGACCCCCCTCACTGGAAGACCTAAACAGGGTTAGCTGCAGCAGCTTGTTAGTACATCAGCCCATTCATAGACTGCAGTGAACTGTTAGAATTTTATAGTGTAGCATTTTGTATAGGGAGCACCAGCATTTCAGCATTGTAACTCCTTATACTGTGTAATTTTGGAACTACTTATTAATAAAGATGTTACGAAATGTAACTTATTACCAGCCTTTGATCAAAACCAAACAGGATGGTATCATGGGAATTTTGGTGCAGATGGAAGCCTGTTGCAAATCCAGTATTTTCAAACTCAGGTGCCCAAATTCAGGACATTGAAATCTGTGTTTAGATGCCTACATTTTTACAGATTTGTAAACACTGAATGCTAGAAACTCTTATTTGTGACAGAATCCAGCCAATGCTAAAGTATTTCTATGATTTTTATGTCCTAATAGAAACCTTTTCTCTTCTCTATTCTTAGATTTCGATGGCTTGTGTATTCCCTTACCTTTCTGTACCATCTGCTCCTTGAAAACTAGAATCAAGCACTGGATTTATGTTTTCTTCCTTCCTGTCCAAATCAGACACTATTTTGAGTATCACATTCTTAGTCTTCCAGATTCAAAATTTCTGCAGTTTCCTAACTTCCTAAATCCAGAACTCCCTAAATCCAGCTTCTGGCCTTGGTGAATAGCGGTTAAGAGTTTTCTCTGAGAGCTGTCTTTTATTTGCGCTTACTCTGACTGGGGTCACAAATAAGTATATAAATAATACTATTTAAATAGTCTTCTGTTCCATTTTTAACATTATAGCTATTTTTCATCTCACCTAAAATTTTTATGAACGTATGGTGGTTCTCCTAATTTTGACTGTTTTCTTCATACTGATGGTTCTAGTTATAAGCAAATTTATCTTTCCCAGTGCCCTGATCACCTCATCATTTTTTTGATATCAGTATATTCTCCAGTGACATTTGTTCTTTCTGCATATTATTTGCTGATGCTTTCTTTGTTTTTTGGCTTTTTTTTAACATGTTTTTATATGTCTCTCACAAGTCCTCTACTTTTGAAACTCCTTCTTCCATTCATACCTGCTCTTGCATCCAAATTCCCTGTTTTATGCAAGCGGGTACAATTGACAGGACAAAGACCAGTGCTAGAAAAACAAAAGATATTGCACGTGATCTTTTTTCCTGTCTCCATCGAGAACTGGAAATACAGATAATCTTGCTAAATTGTCCTTTGGAAAGTAAACTGAGACATAAAGTCTCAGACTGCAAGTCTTCTAGCAACTCTAGTGTTTTCTTCCAAAATATGAACTACCTTCTTTGCCCACCTGTACTAGCCATGATCACAGCTATTCCATGATTAGAAGTGAGAAATTAATTTTCTGCTTTCAGTATAAAATTTCACTTTCTTGGCATGCTGTTTCTGTACTCAGCACCTGCCTACATACCTCACAGCTTCATATTTCTTCTGTTACTTTCCCCTTATTTTTCGAGGCTTTTTTTTAATACCTAAGAAGATTCTTTTCTATTTCTGTCCATTCTGATTCGGTGTGATTTCCCTATCATGATACAGCAGGTTTTCACATTACTTCCATGAACTTTCCCTAACTTCCAAAATCTTTTGCAATATATGAACTTCCAAAAACTCCAAGTGGACAATAACATGACCTATAATCACATCAGACATTCTGAAGAAAGAAACCTTTACTCTTCCATCACATACAAATAATCTTGAAGATGCGTATCCCTTCATATCTGGGCAACAAGTTTGCTCTTTGCAGTCTTTTTTCTTCCACTGATACAAATTCCTTTTATGCTTGTCTCCTATAATAACCTCAGTGCGGTTTCTCTCCAAGTTTCTTCTCCTTCCTTTCAAATTTTTGTTTATGATAAGCTTTAGATTTCTTCTATAGAGAATTTTCCTATTTTTATGTATAATTTCCTATAATTTATCTTAGCTGTACCTTTAGATTTCATTATTACAGTGTGATAATACTTAAATCTTCATATAAGAGCTGCTATACAGAATCATTTTCTTACATCTTTATATGGGATTTAGCAGGGAAGGTTTTAAGTAAATGTGCTAAATCCATTCTGTGATAAGAGATGAATTACCCTTTCAGCTAACCTGTGGATTGGGGTAAAAAAAATAAAAAGACAAACATTTCAGGATTCTTAGATATACCACTTTAGCTAGCAAAATTAAACTAAGTTAAAAGAAATAATAAGAACGGCCGCAATCACCCTGGTTTTGTCCTGTATCTCACCTCAGCATGATGACACCCCTTTGACCCTACTTGCCTTTCAAGTTTGCCGATATTCCCATTTCACCAAATACCCATTAGCACCAAAGGCATTTTCCTTCCTCAGTAATAACCGCTCCATCCCTAGGACACAGCACCAAGGGAACTGTGACACAGGAGGCACGAAGCCGTCATTTTGTGACATCCTGAGTGTTAGCTTGGCAGCAGGGTGGAGGGAGCTCAGGTGCCACTATCATATTATATGTGACTCCTTTTCATCTCTTCCGACGGAGTTCTGGCTGTTTCCTAAACTCATTGAACTAATTACAGCAGAGCAGCTAACAGCCACGCTGCTTTAACTTATCAATAATGAAAACTGAGCTGGAGCTGTCAGGAAATACATTTGACATCCCAGCTTCGACGAACAGGAACTCTTTGCTCCCTCTGCAGATATGAGGGGAAATATAATCATTAGTAAACCTAATTTATTTCATAAGCAGAGTTGGCAGTGTGATTCCTTTCCAAGATTTCCTGGCACTTCCCTATTATGAGATTCTGCTTTTAGTTGTCTACATCAGACAAACATGATTTGTTCAGGCTGAAATAACCCAAGCTGAGCATTTGCTGCTGCTGAGATTATTTTTTATCTTTCAGGTTGTATCCATATTTTTTATGCTATCGTAACTTTAAAACCATTATAAATAAAAGCATATTCACATTAGGAAGGCATCGACTGGGATGGCAAAACCAGTATATGGTAAATGAGGAATTGTAGCATGGAGCCACAGCAGCTTTGTGCTATAGAAAACCGACGATTAGGTAAAGAAGGCAATGTTTAAAGCAGGAATCATTAAGGAATTCAGAGGTGGATAGGCTGTAGATCATGGAAAAGGAAGACAGACATTAGTTAGATATTTCCAATTCTTATTTCTCAGAACACAACAGAATATTTTTAAGGTTCACAACACCCTAGAGAGAGAAAGAAATTAAAGAACAGATGTACTTTATTTTTTTTCAAAACTGAAGAAGCAAAAGGGAACTGAAATGTGATAGTCTTCATTTACAGGAAAATAAACTAAAAAACTCCCTATTACTCTATAAAAATTCAGCGGATTCTATAGGGACAGTAACAAGGAGAACTCCAAATCTCTCCACTGGCATACATTCTCTGGAGTGAGCATTTTTCCACAGAAGATGAAACTCTTAGAAAAGCAAAATAAAAAGCAGACCAAAATCATAAGAATTCTATGGGTTTTGTGAAAACTGGCAACTCTTGTTAGTACCACTTCTTAGGATAAAAATGTTTCCATGCAAATAGTCTGTTAAATTGACTTTACTGTGTTTTTTTTAAGGGTTGGAGAACAGGGGATTCTTGTTGGGAGATACTACATGGATCACTTTGTGTTAGAAAATTCATCAAGATTTTGAACAGCGCTTCAACTGATCTGCAGTACGAGGACCTGAAATTCGCTAGCACAATGGAATCAATAATGAGCAATATTTTGTCTCTGAAAGATACTCAGTCTGACAGAGAAGAGCAGTGTATGGAAACCGAGACTCTGGGTAAAAAGCTGGATACAGAAATTCCCTGTAAAGCAGTACAAATTAGTTGATGTCACCAGAGCAAGAAAACCATAGTGACAGAATAAAATGTTATCCAAGTTCCGGTATACTTTATTATCACCACCTTAGGTCACTAAGCTTCACAAGCTATATCCATCAAGTTTGATAGCAGTATATATACTCACAGCTGAAGCTAGAAGGTGCAGTGCTTTAACGTACTAACGATTTACATTAAGACACCTGGGTTCAAAGTCAGTTTATGACAAGAACAGAATGGGTTTGCTGGTCTCAGCCTGCTCTCTAGTGGACAATTGCACATAAATCCAGCCCTGAGAAGAATACCAAGAATTAGATTTGTTGGCCAAGACACACGGTGAAATTCATATTCTGTAAACAACATTATTAAAAATAAAATTAAACTGGATATCTGTGCTTTCTGTGCTATTCTGAAACACTGTAAGATGAGACATTTCCATCAGCATCTCTTAAATGCTGTATTCAGTGTTCTTGTTACCGGGATTTGAAAGGATACAACACAAGGGGAAACCGTACAATGGAAGGCAGCGAAGGCACTTAGATGCCTCCACGTTAGGGGAAAATGAAGACAAGATGACATGCCATAACAGACATATATAACGTTTATGACCGGGTAAAATATTTGTCTTTATTTACCCTTTTTCATAATACAAGACACTGAGAAACCAAAAAAAATTGCACACATAATAATCATAAAAGGACATATTTTCTTGATACATAATTAACCTGTAAACTCATGTCTGAAAGACATCTTAGAGACAAGAACTAATTAGGACTTAAAAAAAGATTATGCTTTTATATGAATAACAAGAATAGCAAGAGTTATGTTAGATAGTATTAAAATGTATGAGGGATATAAACTCCCATGATTCAAGATCTAAACTGAACATAAATTGTCTACAGCATGGGAAGAAACTCCACCCGCAGATGTTTTATTTCACGCGTGTACCCCATACAATGGTTACATTCACTTCAGCAGGCAGTGGAGTGCTGCAGTCCCACATTTGTGTAGTCTGGGGTATTTCCTATGCGTCCAAGATAAATTCCTTAGTGACTCATTTGCAGAAATCAGCTGCAAAAAATTGTCTGGAACTCTGACCCATTTCAGGTTATTCCCCTTTATATTGCTCAGCCTTTTATTACCCAGGAGAACAATACTCATTGATATCCAGGCTTTTCCAATTACAGTCATATGCCAACTACAGAGGCAAGGTAAAAATTCTATTGAATTAAAGTCTCTTTTTCAAAACTTTTTTTTAAATTAAAAAAAAAAATCTATCACCAGCTTATAATTGATCATTACATATTATATATATTATTTATTAACAAATGTATGCAGTATATTAAAACAGTTTTTCACATTTTTTGTCCTAGTCTAAACAGACTGTTCTGTTACTTTTCATCATGTCATCCTACCTCACTCACTCGCTTGCGGGAATGTTTGAACATTTCTGCGTTTTACAAGCTTACATTTCAAGTTCAAGATAAATTTAAAATTCAGTTCTTATCCAAATAACATTCACCTTATGGAGTGGTTACTGTTTACCGCGTTTCGAATGCTATATTTCTAGATTTTACCTAATTTAAAAAAAAAAAAAAAGCAGTCCCTTTTTCAGCCTGTTAGTGTCAGAGCAGCCTCTCTGACGTTATTCTGATTCCAAATTTAGAGAATCATCATTTTTAATAAGAAAACAGTTTTTACCCTCAACTTTTCAAAGAAATGCAACTCCAGATATAATTTGTAATGCAATTTATGAAACATTCATTTCCATTGCTCTCTCAGTTACTAATTATACTATTAGTTTATCAAAGCTCTTCTTTCTGTGGTGCTTTCGTAATTACCACTTCTGATTATTTTATTTCCAATCTTCTGATAGTTGATGGTTTACTTAAAGGTTGAGCCAGTAAATGCTGGTGTGAAAATGTGAGCTATCATTTACAGAAAAACATTTTTTCTAGGCATTGTAGATAAAAAGTGAATTTTAACTACTTTTTGAAAGCGCACTAAGTGAGTCTGAAAGCCTCTGAAATCACAAGGCAAATAAAAAGTCAAATCTTAATTTATCAGGGAAGGGAGCTGACTCATAATTTCTGCTTATGTGAAGATGACAATATGCTTCCATGGGTAAATTGTTACTCCAAAATTATATATTTATGGAATAGCTTGACAAGTATAATTCCCTTGAAGATAAAAAAAAATAATTAGAAATGTTAAATAGGACCTAAATTTGCCAAGCATAATGCAGAGGAATGAAACAGCTAAGACATATATAACTTCAAAGAATTTGAATTATGCATTTAAATTCAGACTTGTGGCATGAACTAAGATAATTACCAGGAAAATAGCAGCTTTTGCAGCCAATAACAGGCATTGGATTGAGTTTGTCAATTTTTCTGAGCTGACAAATGAAAGATGATGGCTGCTGAAATGAGCTGCAGATTGTATGAGAACTACTATGGTCCACAAGAGTGAATGCTTTTATTCCTCAAAGCCTGAAAGCTGTAAGAAATATTAATAAAGCTATTTATATTTAGCTAGATGCAGTGCATCAGGTACCCAGTAAAGAAAGGTTTCTTGATGGAGGTAGTCTTCTGTTTCCACTTGGCATCAAACACAGCTTTCTAAAAATATTTTTCTGCTCTGTTCTCCTGCTAATTCAACAGGAGCAGGACCACGAAAACCCTGTCAGAAGTACCGACTGCTTGCTCAGGATTTCTGTTGTACTCCTGACCACCTGCTGGCACATACTAATGCACAGAACAAAAATAAGTACGGTAGCTATGGCTCAAAATGGATAGTGCTGGAAATGGGATATAGCAAGCGTAGTGGTAAAGGAGAAATCCCGCCATTATAGTGGTGCCTCACTGCTAGAGGACAAATAAATAAAAACCAGTAGTTATGCTATGCAAGGTCTTAATCTTGATTTGTGATTTTAGAAAAGAGCTTAAATTCCTTTACTTTCTGCAGAGCAGAGATGTGTGCACACGGAAGGAGGAACGTACTGTAACCATGACTTTACATTCCAGGGATATAAACCACTGAATGAATGACAGCTCGGGATCAGCTGATCAAAGCCTCAGGAATCTTATCTCCCCAACTTCTGTGGGAGCCAGAACTGTGACAAGCTTATCTCTTTGATCCCAAATTTAGAGTATGTCGGAACAGGTTAATCCTACATGTTTATTTTCATATTTGACAATATTTTTAAAATTAAAGGGGTAGGCAGGACCCAAGCTTTCCGTTTTCTCACTGGTTTCCATCACTTGGAAAATGCCATGGCATGGAGGAAAATTCTAAGTTTTGCATTTCAGCTTTCAGCTGAAAACTTTTCAGCTTTTCCTCAGCTCTTCCTCAAAAGGTTTCCGAACAGAGAAACATAAGTAATCTTGCAACAGAAGTCTGAAAAAGTACCGTAGAAAGGAATTGAGAAGAATCCCAGTCTTTTATTATTTTTACGCCTCATGATTTTTGGAAAGTCATTGACTTTGAACGCCATAATTGAACATTCTTAGCCGTGATACAGATTTCCCAGACGAGACGGCCAGTTCCCTTGTACCCAAAGGTATAGTACAGCACGCACACATATCCCCCGTATCTCCCCACATTTTTATTTCCCTGTTCTCTAGAGACCCAGCTCTGAGGAAGGGAACCCTGCCAGAAATCTCTTCAACTAGATCTCTAGACAGGCCCTTCTTCCCCACAGTTTTGTTTTAATTCAAAAAAGAGTAATGAAGTAAGAAAGAGGGAATTTTTTAAAAAGGAAGCAAAGGGCAGCTCAGAGTCTCAACTCAGTACAGGCACCAGAACCTATTTAAGGATATAGTAGTAGAAATACATACTTTCTCTTAAGAAAGACTTCAGAAAGGGCAGAAGGAAGCTGGTGTAACTAACCGACAGGGTAAGTGAGGTTGTTAGAAGCAAAAATACATCTTTGAAAATGCTGAAGTCATGTTCAAATGACACAAGAAGAAAGAATTACAAACTCTGGCAGGTTAAATGTGAAAACATAAGAAGGCAGACCAAAAAGCATCTGAAGAATAACTAACAAAGGAATCAAAACTAATAATCCCTTTCTCCACAAAACACATCAGGAGCAGGAAGTTTGCCAGAATCTTTAAGGCCAGTTGGTTTTTGGGGCATAAAAGAGTACTCGGAGAAGACAAGGTCGTTGCAGAGAAGCTGAGTGAACTCATTGCATTGGTGTTCGCTGTGGAAGAACTGAGAAGATTCCAAAACCAGAACCCTTCTTGGCGGGGGACTCATCTGAAGATCAGTCTGAAATTGAAATTACTGTAGAAGAGATCATGGAATAAATAGATAAAGTGAAAATCACCAGGACTGTATCGTATTCACTCCAAATTTCTAAAGGAACTCAAGGACGAAAGAGCTGAATTACTCACAGCAGGGTGTAGCCTATTGCTTAAAATTGCCTTGCTTCTGGAAGGCAGCAGATGTGACATCAATTCTTTAAAAGATTCCAGAGAAAATGCGGGGAATGGAAGGAATGTAAGCCTGACCTATACTGGGCAAAGTACTAGAAACCATGACAAGGAACAGAATTAGGGGACACCCGGATAGACGTGATTTATTTGGGAAGAGTTAGCATTCTGCTGAGGAAAATACTGAAAAAAAGTTTTTCAAAGGAGCCAAAAAGGATATGGATGATATGGGGGTGATGATGTCGATATTTTGATTTCCAAAAGACTTGAGTTCAGGCTAGAATTAAGGTTTGCTAAAATGGAATGTCTACCGGGACGGTGAGACTGAAGGTAGAAGAAAGATCACCGAGGAAGCGCAAGGCAGGACTCGGGGGCTTTAGAGGAAGAACATTAAGGGAGGGCAGTCTTAAGCGTGCTCAGCCTGGCCTGATGTTAGCCTTGGGGCAAGACTGAGGAAAGGTAGTTGTGTAGAGTGTGGCCCAGAAAAGCCCAGAAAAGATCTCTTACTGGTAAAATGAGACGCTATTCACTATGCTATTCTTTTCAGTGCATTCGGATGTAGCTCAGTTAAATATGATTTTACCAATGCTGTTAAAAAGCCAGAGACTGTAGTGACCTGACAGTGCAGGGTCTCAGGAGCTGTCTGGGCTTGTCTTGACTAATTTTAGGTTTTTTTCAGCGTATGACAATCATCTAATGGTCAAGTGGGTATTGCCTAATTGGGTTGGGCTTTGTCTGTGGGTACTTTATGTATTAAAAGCCTGACTACCCCACTGTAACAGTGGCTTTTTACATCGGAAGGGGCTGTGGGAGGCTGTGGGGCAAGTTTCAGGCTTTGGCAATGAGAAGGATGCAGACTGTAGGAAGAAAACTCAAGCAGAGCCCAAAACAAGAGGGGAAAGAAACTCCTACTGTGAACATCAAACTCTTTCCAGCAAAGGACACAGGAGGCAAATGGCTCACAACGCCTCCATTTCTGATGCAATCTTTTTAAGGAAGATGGAAGTTGTCGACCTTAGGATCCAGTGGGATATGCAGAAGGTGAGCACAGCACCAGAGAAACTGAGCAGAAACAAAGAAGTTTATATACAACAATTTTAACTGTATTGTTAATGTTATTCGTTCTGTATTAATAAGGTAATTTGTACCATTAGATTGTTAAAAGATTAATGGGGCTACCAGTACATTCTTACCTCCTCCTTTAAGGCATGATCCCTTTAGCCCACAGCAGGATTTGAATGTCATACAGATCCAGTCTCAGGTTAGGGCTAGTCCTGAGGGCTAGGGTTTGGGTTTGAAACACCAGAAAGCTTACAGGGGGTGGTGAGGCTGATAGCAGGAGAAGGACTCCAAGGAAGTGAGTGTCCAGGGGTGTGTCCAGTACCTGGAGTGCGACACAGGAGTGTCCAGGGGATTCTCAGGGAGAACATTATATGAGAGGTCTTAAGCAAGCTACGGGGCTTCAGCCTAAGCCTAACGTTAGCCTTTGACGGAATTCAGAAAAGGTGGTTGAAAGGAGTGAGCTTCTTAATTCAACGAAGAAAATGTCTAGACAAGCAGAAAAGACCTATCACAGATAAATTCCAAGACAATATCTGCTATATTACTTTTTTTGGTGCATTTAAAGCTGAACTCTGGCTAGGTTATGATTACGGTTTGTTTCAATACAATTCAGACAGGGATGGTGCGACTGAGAATAAGAACTGGAACTCCATCTGAGGGGAGGGCAGGCCTTAAGAGGTTCCTCGGGGACAACATTAGGCTAAGGGATCCTGAACATACCCAACAACAACGAGGGCATAAACGGTAAGCTTCTTGCATGGATAAATAGTTGCTTAAAAGATAAAAAAGAGAGCATCAGATCATAGTGGAGGTCACAGTGAATCTCCACAGTGGTCTGCCTGAGCTATGCTCTTCAGCATATTCATAAATTGCTTTGAAATGTGAGCCAATAATGAGATGACATCTAGTTAAAGATGTCCTGCTTACTGCAGAGGGGTTGGACTAGATGACCTTTAAAGGTCCCTTCCAACCCAACACATTCTATGATTCTATAACAATGTGTGCTGCTGATAGCATAAAATTAATGGTTAGAGGGACAAAGGTTTGTTGTGAAGAACTGCTGAAGTCCCAGAGACTGGTCAAGTCCTTAAACATACAAGACAAACTATGTCTTATCTTTGAAGGGAGTGAAAGAGAATATGCCAGGAAGGATACCCACTGGTCCAAGATAATGTAGAGGGAGATGTCAACTCTGTCACTTTACCATTTGACCCCACAGTTATAACTGTATCTACTGTGGTTCAGGAACCTTTGGGCTTGCACGGTCCAAGAGACGGATTGTCATGATGGACAATCACCAGGGGCCAGAAAACCTCAAGAAGCAATGGCAGGACACCTCAGCAAGTGTGGGAAAGGCATTAAGTCACATGAAAGATGACACCAAGCTGTGTAGTGTGGTCGATACACTGGAGGGAAGGGATGCCCTCTAGAGTGATCTGCACCGGCTTGAGAGGTGAGCCAGTGCAAACCCCATGAAGTTCAACAAGACCAAGTGCAAGGTCCTGCACCTGGGTCAGGGCAATCCCCAGCACAAATACAGGATGAGTGGAGAATGGATTGAGAGCAGCAGGAGAAGGACTTGGGGCTGTTGGTTGATGAGAAGCTCAACATGAGCCAGCAATGTGTACTCACAGCCCAGAAAACCTCCCGCAGCCTGGGCTGCATCCCCAGCAGCGTGGGCAGCAGGGCGAGGGGGGGGATTCTGCCCCTCTGCTCTGCTCTGGGGAGACCCCACCTGCAGTGCTGCCCCCAGCTCTGGGGCACCAACATAAGAAGGACACGGAGCTGTTGGAGTGGGTTCAGAGGACGCCATGAAAATGAACTGAGGGCTGGAGCCCCTCTGCTGCAAGGACAGGCTGAAAGAGTTGGGGTTGTTCAGCCTGGAGAAGTCGCCGGGGAGACCTTAGAGCCCCCTCCAGCCCCTAAAGGGCCTCCAGGAAAGCTGGGGAGGGACTGTGGATCAGGGAGTGGAATGACAGGACAAGGGGTAATGGTTTTAAACTGAAAGAGGGGAGATTTAGATGAGATATTAGGAAGAAGTTCTTTATCGTGAGGGTGGTGAGACACTGGAACAGGTTGCCCATAGAGGTGGTAGATGCCCCATCCCTGGAAGCATTCAAGGCCAGGTTGGACGGGGCTCTGACCAACCTGGTCTAATTGAAGATGTCCCTGCTCATAGCTAGAGGGGGTGGACTAGATGGCCTTTAAAAGTCCCTTCCAACCCAAACTGTTCCATGATTCTATGACTCACCATTGTGACACAGCAGGGGCCGTGGGGGGAACACAGGGCAGGCAGCCGGACTGAGGGCAGCAGGCAGGGCCCCCTCTGGCACTGCCATTCCAGAGCACCTGCCACCTCCTCCACAGAGCTGCCGGTATGGCTCAGTACAGGGAGACTGGCGAGGGAGCAGGAGGCTCTGGGGAGACTTTAGAGTCCCTTCCAGTCCCTAAAGGGGTGGTGAGGTGGTGAGGCCCAGGTTGCCCAGAGAAGCTGTGGCTGCCCCATCCCTGGAGGGGTTCAAGGCCAGGCTGGGCGGGGCTTGGAGCAACCTAGTCTGGTGGGAGGTGTCCCTGCCCAGGGCAGGGGGTTGGAACGAGATCGTCTTTAAGGTCCTTTCCAGCCCAAACCATTCTGTGATTCTGTGAATGGCTAAAGAACAAGTCGTCTTAGCTGAAGTCTGAGCCTGACCACCAATTTGTGAAGTTCACTGTAGTGGTCAAGTTTATGGGGCCATGCTTTGCACATGGAACACAACTATGGTCTCTCTCCATGGAGAGTCACAAACTCAGGCTCGGTTCTTCTGAGTTCATACAGCCAAAAGAGAAAATGCTCACATTTTTCTGTTTCTTTGCCGTCATTATTTAAAATCCATATCAATTAATAAAGCACAAAAATGAAGTATGAGGTATGCAAGGAAAAAGTGTTGCTAACGAAAGTCTATATTGCCGTTAACGTGCCCACAAACCTTCAGTGAGGTCAAAAGAACAGCATATGGCAAAAGTCTCAAATCAGACTTCTTTTCACCATGAATCCCTGTTGAATTCATAGGGGTTTCAGTGGCAAGGCATTTTAAAAGAATTCCAGTTCTATATATATAACAGCCTAATAGGTTGGAACAGTAATTCTTCTTCCATCAAATTTAATGGGTACTTTTTAGATTTAATGTGTTTGTGACATTTTTGCAGACTCATATTTCCTTTGTTGTCTTCACATTGCTACAGAGTCGCACCCCAGGGTACTTTATGAAACTGTAACTGATGTAAAAACTTGATTGGCAGATTTTTGTGTGTAAAATATATGTTTCATGACATTTTAAAGCCTTGATGGAATCTACTTTGTTCTCTATTAGGCTGCAGTTCCTTTCTGTTATGTGAAAATGTATTTTTGCATTGGGTACAGTACCAGATACATTGCTTTATGTACCGGCAGTAAAATGTTAAATATTGCTTATGGCATTACGACAGGTATCTAAAAATACAAGAGGAACATTTCTATTTTGGTAAACTGCCCAGACCTTCCATGCAAATAGAATGTTTAATATTTCAGTGTGAAGACTAACAAAATGAAAATCATGCATAACAAACTAGCTTAATTTCTTTGAGGAAATGATAATAAAAGCAGACAAAAGTAAAGAAGTATACATTATTCACTTGGATTCCAAGGAAGCTTTTAATCCAGTACCAAGAACGTTATTAATGAATGGGGTAAGAAGGTGAGGAAGTAATACTCAACTCGATGACAAACTGGCTTGCTTACAAAGACGAGGAATGACCATAAATGTAAAAGGGAGATGACAAATGCAGCACCGCAGAGCTCAGCATTAGATCCTCATCTTCGTCATACTAATGAACTGGAAAACTGACAGAGCTTCAAGGTGTGCAATTGGATGTGTCAGGAATACAGGTAACAGCTGGTCATGAACAGAAAGGAGGAAAATATAGTTCAAACTGATTGGGAAAAAAGGGGATATGTACATGCCATAGAAGTGAAAATTTAAAACGTATAAAAGTAAACATGAGGAAGCAAAAAAAATAACAGAGATTATGGGCTGTACTGAGCATGTCAAAGACCTGGCAGTGTTCAATACAAAGTTTAAGACATCAGGTAATTAGATAAATGATTATTTTAAGTTATGTTCAAACCATTTGGTAGGAATGTAAAATACCATATAAATACAATTAGCGATTCAATGTCTGGCAGCAGCTAGAAAGGACAAAAATTATATGCATAAGATGGAGAATGCTAAATCCAGACTCATAGTACAAAGGAGTGTGAAAAGAATTGAAAACTAGCATATTAGAATCTGTCCCAGGAAGACAAAAATTAACAGTTCTTTCTGTCAGTTTACTTGTTTGGCTGTCTTTGTGCAGTGAACTGGTAATTGTGGCAGCAGACACTTTAGTGAAAGACAGAATTGCAAAATGAATTTTTCTCTCATCTTCCAGTTATTCTCAGAAAATCAGAAGGAGGTATACGGGCAGAAGACGGTACTTGTTGGAAGACTGCAGTGATACTTCTGGGAATAAAGAGGGATTTAGCGCACTGTATTTCAAAAGTGCATATATTAAGCACTAAGTGATGTTCTTCATTGCTATACTCTCTAACTAGTGCAGTATATGCTAAATTCATCACTGCTGTATATATCCTGAGTTCCCCGCCCCCTGAAGGTGCACACTCAAGAGCAGCAGGTGGAAGCGGTGCTATTGCTACCAAGTCCTCCATTTACATGTCACGTGGAGGTCTAGTCTCCCACCTGCCTTCTCAGTTTCCAAACACAGCCTTTAGGAGAAGCAGTTAGACAAGATTAAGACAACAAGTGCAAGACCATACTCATTAGCATCAAGATGGCTTATTCTTTTGACAACAGGAGCTCACAAATAAACATTTGGCTGAAGCTGAAGCAAAGAAATAAGTGATGCTACTTGAAAAGCTCACAGAGGCACTAAGTCTACTCTGACTGAAAATACAAAACTGTAAATGGCCAACTCAGTCCATAACTAGGGACTGTTTGTGGACTCTTTCATCTTTCCATCTGGGACTAATGCTTGCTCTCAGGCAGTTGTCTTTATTGAACTGCGCTAGATGATGATCTTGCTTTGTTATTCATACTTCAGTTACCTAGATTACAGCAAAGCAGTATGAAACCTGCAGCTCTCCAGAAGGTCTAACTTGTCACTCATCTTCTGAGAATCAGAGTCAATTCTGGACACATAAAACTCATTCTCCACTCTCCATATTGCTTTTTTATAGATTTGAATTCTGAAGATCTGAGATCTCAGTATTCTGCATCCTTGAACCAAGATAACTGAAAGCTAGAGGATGAAGAATGTGAGGTTATGGCTCGACAGAGTTGCTTCTTTGTCATCCTCTACCAGGATAACATCTACCTGTATGACAGACAAAATTCTGGAGGGACTGAGGGTAGGGGGAAGAAGAAAATACAGAATCAATTCTTGCAGAAAGAAAATACTGTCACGCAGGGTCACTACCTTCTCTTTGATGTGCAAGACCAGCTAAACCATAGAATAGTCAACTCCGCAACAAGCAAAACCAAAAGATGTCTGTATGTTTCCCTAGTATTCTTAGGGCAGAGGCTAAACGAGGATAGTCACAGAATCAAACAATCACAGAATGGTCCGTGTTGGAAGGGACCTTAAAGATCATCTAGTTCCGACCTCCCAGCCTTGCACCTGACCAGGCTGCTCAAAGCCTCATCCAGCCTGGCCTTAAACACCTCCAGGGATGGGGCATTGACAACTTCCCTGGGCAACCTGTTCCAGTGTCTCACCACCCTTACAGTAAAGAATTTCTTCCTGATATCCAATCTAAATCTCCCCTCTTTCAGTTTGAGGCCATTATCCTGTGTCCTATCATTACACTCCCTGATAAAGAGTCCCTCCCCATCCTTCCTGTAGGCCCCCTTTAAGTACTGGAAGGCTGCTATAAGGTCTCCCCGGAGCCTTCTCTTCTCCAGGCTGAACAACCCCAACTCTCTCAGCCTGTCCTCACAGCAGAGGGGCTCCAGCCCTCGGGTCATCTTCATGGCCTCCTCTGGGCCCATTCCAACAGGTCCATGTCCTTCTTGTGCTGAGGACTCCAGAGCTGGACGCAGTACTCCAGGTGGGGTCCCACCAGAGAGGGGCAGAGCAGAGGAGCAGAATCACCTCCCTCGACCTGCTGGCAATGCTTCTTTTGATGCAGCCCAGGATGCAGTTGGCTTTCTCGGCTGCAAGTGTGCATTGCCTGCTCATGTGGAGCTTCTTGTCTACCAGCACCCCCACATCACACCTCATTATTGGAAGGAATTAAAATAGTAAGATAGTAAGTGCAGCATAAGAAAATTAATGGAATGGAATGGAATGGAATGGACTAGAATAGATCTTTTTTGACAGTGAGTTCTAACCTTCACTACCTAGAGCAATACAGCTGTCTTCCTACTCACATCAGATGCCTACGGAGAAACTAGGACTGAAAACAGTGATCGTGGGGGATCCTTTCTCAGAGGTTTTTGTGCTGGGGATCAAGGTACTGAGAAGAAAATAAACCTTCTCTTTGCCCCACCTGAATCCTTCTCACAGCAAGGGGATGAACTAATCTCTGCCATGCTGGCCTGTTCTGTGTTGGTCTTTGTAGATCCTCTGTGTTATTAAATCTTTCTAAGTCACTATGGAGAGTGCTCATGGTTTTCTTTTATGATTCTCTTGAATTAGCCTATAGCTGTTCTTGCTTAATTCTTAACACATCTCAGATATTTCATCATCTTACTGGGTGACGGTAATATAAAGGTGATGTCAAACTCTCTGATGAATCTTAGATCTATACTTCATATCTAATATTTTCATAAAGAATTTTTCCTCAAAGACATTCAGATATCCACCTTTGGTAGATTTCCAGATTTTTGTATCCACACATTAAGATGCAAATTATCCTTAGTCTCTCTCCTTAAAGCAATCTCGTAATGCTTCTTTTCATAATATTGTCAGTTTCTAACTTTTGAGTGCTCACTTTTGCAATACTAATGACCATTTTTGGTAGAATATGCAAAATAGAGCAATCTGCTCTTAGCACAACTGGCATCAGCGGTATTATTCCTACTCTTTGTGAGTACAATGATGAATAGAAATAAGCCCAATGCATTCGAGAATAGTTTCTGAGGATCCTGTTCTGGACAATTTTACATTTAATTGTTTCTTTTACAAAGCTTTCAAGACATCCAGAAATTTTTTATAAGTCTTTCTAATAGGTTGGAAGAAATATAATAACATTTTTAATAGGCATGTAGTGAATGAAGCTATGAAAATGAAATGAGGATAGAAGCAGAGATGGGAGCAATCTTACAACTGTACTGTAAAAAAGGACTTACTGCGAGTTCCTTGCTTCATGTTTAATAATGGAGAATAATTAATATATCAAATGAACTTATTGGTATCTCATTTATAACGAAATGGTCATCAGCTATGGTCTATATGGTGGTCTTTAAAATTGTGTATTTTATTCTCTACATTTATGAACAATCTGTTTCATCCCCTCCAATCATAATTGACAAAAACGATGTTTCATCCATGATATTTGCAATAAAAATAATATGGCTTCAGGCATCAACTAAGAACATTATTTTCTGAGCACAGGGGAATCATTAATCTTGAGAGACAATCAACTGCTAAATCAATTATAAAAATATAGGTGTTTTCAGTTAGCTTCAATTGTTCATTATCACAAGAAACTCAAACACTTGGTATAGCTGCCTCCGGCACCAGCTAAGCAAACCTGTGATGCAGTTCCAAAAGTTTGCATGAAAGTGAAGCTAAAATATTTGAGTAAATCTTATGCAGGAACAAATTAATAGCACACAGGTTGCCACACCCATCACAGCTACACCCAACCTCTATTAGCCTCCTCCATTTCTTAATTCCACTGAAATTTGAAGCAGTGAAAGGTAGTGGGAGGTCCTATCCACAGCATAGAGCTGCCTCACTTTATTCTTGTCGTCCATCTCCCTCCCATAGGAAAAAAAAAAACCAAACAAAAAAAACCAAACACGAAAAACAAGCCAGAAATGCAAAGGAAGAAAGAATTAGCTGATGCGGATGGGGCATTACCAAGTCCCTGTGAAGTCCATGGGCCGCACCTCAGCCTGCTCTACAAGCAATTCTAGTTGCAAGCATTAGTGAATGAATTTTTCCAAGTATTACTGCAAATCACAATATTCCCTTTAGGTTATCACTGACAGAATTTTAAAATATTTGCATTATTTATCAGCTCCTACATCTCCTCATCTAAATGTAAGCTGTAATCAATAAATCATCAATACCTCACTTCTTCTTTATTCTGTGGGATCTAAATTATGCAGCTTTCCATTGTTTATATATATGGGGGTGTGTGTATATGTAATGCTCAGCGTTTCCAAATCCATCAGAAATAAACTTATTTCTAATCAATAAAGGTGCACCTATTATTTGGGAGCTGTCACTACTTCTGTATACCGAGTAATGAATTTAAATAGCATAGGATAAAATGGCAGTTGTTGTTTATGCATTCCAACCCTGCCAACCTACAAGATGAACAGAAGAAGGCTCATTTGAAGATGGACAGAACTAGGTCCAATGCTTAGGCAATGATTTTATTTTATTGTGAATTGTGCACTTGTCACTCTTTTCATGTGTCATGAGAATTGAGAGTGCTCAGGATCTCAAACTATTTTAATGTAGACAAAGAATAGAAGAGAGTAGAGTAGAGTAGAGTAGAGTATGTATAAGTTACATCTCTCTCTATTTTTGCAGTGGCTTTAAAAGGACAGAATTGTGGGATGCATTACTAGCACAAAGTATCTTCCCCTTCCTGATTTTGCAAGCTTTGAAGTGATTAATAAGGAATGGTAAAAAATAATAAAAGCAGAGTCTTTGTTTTCCAGTAAAATGCTTCCTTCAGGAAAGGCGAGATGGTCAATGAAGCAACTGTAAATGTTGAAGATACAGCTTGGCATACCTTCCATAGCGGAAGTCATGTGGGGCTTGTAGTAGGCTTTACGCTGGCTTTTGAGTACAGCTATATTTCCACAGACTTGAATGGAACTTCAGTTTACTTAGGAATTTAATTAACTTTATTTCAAACCACAGGGAAAAAAAAACTTTAAAACTTCTTAGTATTACCCCCAAACTTATTTTAAAGGTCTCTTTTGATAAAAAACCCTAACTGATTAATCTGAATGACAATTATTACTGTTCTCAAAACTAAACCACTTAAAGAGTCTGGGAGTTCTTATGGAAAAGTTTAAAACTATTATACTTCAAATTAAATTTGAAGGTATTGCATATTGAGTTGCCTTTTTCTTCCTCCCATCGTTTTTAATTACTAGTACATTTGCATGAAAATAGGATCTTTATTTCTTGAAAGCTCATCTGCTCCTGCTGCTTATTCTTCATTGAAGATGTCACATGCAAAGGGTTAGATCTTCAGGTGAGGTAGAAGCAAGAGCAGATGTGCTTAGAAGAAAGAAAGTTTTTTTTATGCAAATATTATTTTTAATAAAACAGAAAAGAAAAAAAATTGAAAATACATGCTCTGAAAGCAAAATTCCAATATCTCTTCCAGGAGATACAGATGTCCCTCCAAACAAAAGTAATTCTGAACTTTAAAACTGAATATAGAACTTGAAAATACAATATGAAACCCTAAAGATTCACTAGATCACTTTTTACTCAAAAAGAACCCCTAATTTGGTACTCTTGCCCTTACTGTACCATAAAGAAACACAAGGCCCAGGCAATCAGGTTCATTTAACCCCTCAAAATAAGACTTCTATAAAAAAGTTTCTGATTTTTGATGGTCCTTTCTGAAACAAATGCCTGATTTCTATCTGAAGAGAGGTGTTTGTGTGAACTACCTATTGGTTCCTCCATGTGCAGAGCCAGTTGAAACACAGTGGTGCAACACTTTGAGGGAGTTTGCACCACGTGTCTGTGCTTTCAAAGAGAACTTAACTTCATATTTAATATATAACCCCTTCTATTTCTCGATAATGTAGCTTGATTCCAGCTACCAACAAAATGGACTACATGAAAACAGTAATGAGAGCCTGGGCTGTATTAGAAGTATGAGAAAAGCCATTGTCATGGTTTCAGCTGGGACTCACACACTAAAATAAAACTGTTCTGCTCTAAAAGAGCTATTGTGCTCTACCAAATGTTACTGAAGATTAACTGGTCTTCACATAGCTCTGCCCAGTTAGGCAATAAATGTGGCAATTATGTTTGACAGTCATTGAAACTGCCTGCAGCCTATCTGGGAAGCATCCAGAAGTTCATACTCCGGGCACCAAACTGATGATGACAGTAAATGAGCTGTTATTTATCAGGTATTCCAAAACTGTCCACAAAAATTTGGATGTGTAAATAATGTTTTTGAATGACAAAATGGCACTAATGATTTCCATGGTATGATCACCAGCCCGTGTAGGGTAAGCTAGAGGCAGTGCTACCTCTCTGCTGAAAGGGGGCACCACTTGATAGGGAAGGGAAGGGGAAGGGGAAGGGGAAGGGGAAGGGGAAGGGGAAGGGGAAGGGGAAGGGGAAGGGGAAGGGAGGGGAGGGGAGGGGAGGGGAGGGGAGGGGAGGGGAGGGGAGGGAAGGGAAGGGAAGGGAAGGGAAGGGAAGGGAAGGGAAGGGAAGGGAAGGGAAGGGAAGGGAAGGGAAGGGAAGGGAAGGGAAGGGAAGGGAAGGGAAGGGAAGGGAAGGGAAGGGAAGGGAAGGGAAGGGAAGGGAAGGGAAGGGAAGGGAAGGGAAGGGAAATGAGGGTTGGGTTTATAATATGAATTCCTACTAAGAAAAATACAGCTCTGTCAAAGCTCCAGAAGTGGTATTTGACCTCATTTCTGCTGGTACAGAAAATGCCGCAGAGGCAAGGCCCAGAGAGTATTTTACCTGCAGCCAGGAAAAATTGACAATGCACTCAGATACTCAAGATCCAAATCTGCAATACAAATGAATTGCTACTAATAAAAACAAAGCACAGAGTCCCTTTTACATTGTTTTATCCTGTTTAAAAGACAAACATTTGCACACTGCAAGCCTCAAATGGATAAAAGCTACCATGAGAACTTATAAGCCATCTGCTGGCTTCCTAATGAAGCCAGTAACTATTATTGTTTACAGTTGAACACCGGGGGTCATGTGTATTTGCTGTAATGAAAGAATCAATGCATCACTGCAGATGCTAAAAGAGAACTTTTTTTTTCCAGACGGCTAATTATAAATACAATAAAATAGCAAATTAAAAAAAAATCTGTTCATCTCCATAGAGAAATAGAGCTTGGCACACCAAATGCAAAATGCAGCACTGTTCTGTTTGTTAGTAGTCTCCACTTGACAGATCAGCTTATAGAAAAAGAATCACAAAAAGTTACTCTTCAATACTGAACAAATAGCTGATCACCAAGGAATGCTTAGCCCGATTCTCTAATCCTTACAAACCTCCTACATTATTTAATTGCATTGTTTATCTGAATGGAATGATGAAGTGCGCATTAGCAGGTATCTCTCTGTTGCAGTTTCACTTTTTCTCGTGCTCTTGACATATGAAAACTTGGCTCAGTTGAGCTATTAAAAATGTCCTGACGTTTCTTGGATTTTTTAAATGTTGATTGAAGAGAAACTGATACACAGCAGTGATACAATCGATTTCTGGGTTACTATTTCATCACTCAAACAAAAATACACTAACAAAAATACACAAAAATTTACACAGTAATACTAGTTCCCAACATTTAGCAAAACCAAAGCATGATAAATAATTGGGCCTTTGTACCTGATGGTATTATTAAATTCACTGAAAACAAGCCATTCATTTTGAAATCTTGTTAATGGCCTTTATTTGCTATTAAAAAAGCATCTTAATTTCAGGAAATTTCCTAAAGCCTGTGCGTCAAGAGAGCTTACTTGCTTTGCTGAGTCAAAACACTGCAAATGACTCCTCATTGGCCTCTGACACCACTGGGGCCATGGCGCAGCCTTCTTGCAGCTTGTCCTTTCCTCATTCCATCTGCAGCACACACAGAGGTATATATGTATCATATGGCTAAAATGCAGTATAATGTTGTAGCTAGGTGGGTTGCAGTAGACAAGAAAGTTGTATTATTGCAGGCAACAAATCAGTAAACCCATAGGAAAGAAAGGGACCAAAGAATATTCCTCTTTTACAGTAATAAATACTTGCAGCAGGTTGTACTCAAGGCAGAAATAAAGCAAGCTGTCAGCAGGAGAATACTGCTTCTTTTTTAAATTTTGTCTTCGTACTGTGATGACAGCCAGGGAGAGTCAACACCAGGTAGACTTGACCCACCGCAACCCTTTGCTGTGGCCCCCTCCTTGTCTGATGGCTGCATGCCTTGGCAAACCTGTTGTGTGAATGGCCACCCATGTTCCTGAGGTACCACATACCATGAGTGAGTGGCCTGAGATGCTGGGTAAAGAGAAGATGGAGGGATCTGCTCAGCATCCAAAGCTTTGCTTTGCTTTGGCAGACGTGGCTGGACCCCTTCAGAGAAAATCAGTGAAAGAGTTGACTGACCAGAGCACAGAAGACGATGAGGAGAACAATTTAGTTTCGGTTCCTACTCTGACAACGTTTCCACCTTTGTGGAATTAAGTGAATAACTAAAATTATATGTCTTAAGTCTCTGTTTCATAAAATGTCTGTGATAATACTTTCTTCCCTAAACCACAGGCAAACTTGTATGAACATACTTGCTTCCCCAAATTACAGGGGAGTTGCAAGAATTAATTAGTTAATGTTTGCAAAGTGCTTTGAAGGCAGAAAGCACTCTATAAATGCTAATTATTAAATCAAAGGTTTATCTGACTTTATTACTAAACCACTAATAAAATAAGTTACATAGCTGTTGCAGGTTGGAAAAGGCACTTTTACTGTCTAAAAGATATAAAGGTTTTAATTAGCAAATGTTTTGAAAGCACTTTGCTGAGGAAAAAAATGCTAACTGTTAATAAAGGTTTTCCCTAATGAAAACGGCTACAAAATATGAACTCCTGGATGGTACTGTAACTTCTGCTCATATTATCTAAAATCTTGTCCCATGACAACAATATTTTTATTTGAGGCACAATTTTTGTAATATTGATGAAAAAAATCATGGTTACGTTTGTCAAATAAATGTTCCGATGCAGCAAGAGATTAAAGGTATCATTCTTAGCAGAGAATAGCAAAACCTAATGTATTGTCAAATTATACATATATACACATACCATTATTTTTGCTATTTAACTTAAAGTTGTATTTTGCTAAGCTTCCAAGCCTCCGCTAATGTACAAGGTTCCGCTCTTCCAAACGCTCTACTGTACCTGCACATATGTGACCTGTTCTCTACATGTTATCTTAAAATCTAAGCATGCCAACAGATTCAAATTTTTTATGCATAGACAGTTAGAAAGGCTGAATTCGGAAAGTGCCTCAAGCCTTCTGAAACACTGCCGATCTTTAGCTTTGCATAGTTCCATCCTGCCAGGAGAAACCTTTTGTTCACCTGCTTGTGACACTTGTTTCCCCTCTGGAGTTAATAATATAAACCTGGGTATAATAATATGAATGTGTTGATTTATAATTATATAATAATTAATGTAGTAACATAATTGGTTCTGATTCATCCCCTTCCAACATACATTTTAGACATAAACTTGCTTTTAGAGCCTTCCAGAATCATATTATTATTATTTCAAAATTATCAGATGGCAGTCAGTATTCCACAAGCACCGAGGCTAGTGGTTGGAAAAGAGGTTTGAAAGTAGGTCTTGATAGGCTTAATACCTGTTGTAAAGTCTGCCTGTGGCTGCAGAAAACATGAAACCTCGAGCAATAAGAAAAGTCCTATTAATCTGCTTTGCTGAGAGGGGAGAGGCACGCCAGCATTCTCCCTACTTAAAGCTGTGCTGATGGCAGGAGGATGGGGATGCAATCAGCCAGGCCAGTGCAGTGAAGCAATGCAGCCTGGCTGCCAAGGCAGGAGGTTTCCACGGTCCAGAAGACAAAATACCCCGTGCTGTCCCCAGTGCTCCCAGCAGGGAAGAGAGGTCCAGGTGTTGCTCCTACAGAAACCAAAGGGTCTGCTGCTTTTGGATGTCACAGACCGGTGAATTCAAAAGGTCCCTCTCAAACAGCCCCGGAGGAGGCAGTAGTTCATTAATTTGAGCCATAAATCGCAATTTCATTAATTTGAGCCATAAATCACAATTTCATATGGCAGGAAAATGTCCACAAGACGATATGTCACAGCAAGGGGTTATGTGCATTTCTGTGCTCTTACTGTAGCTCTTCCAGGCAGATGGGGAGAGCCAGAGCAGCAGCAGGAGTGATAAACCTTTATCATGGCATCGATTTGTCAAGCTGTCCCTGAAGGAAAGATGACGGAGATTTTTTTGAAAGGGGGCAGGGTTCAGGGCTGGGGACAGGAAGGGACGTCTAGGAATAGATGGGAAATGAAAAGTGTTCAGGAAACTTGTTAAAATGTCAAAGGGGGCCTTAGCAGAAGAAACTCAACTTTACTGAATTTCTCTAAGCCCAGGGTTTTGTGAGTGTGTTTTCTTGGGTTGCAAATTTACCTTATAAAAACATAATTCTTCTATCTTTACAAAACAATTCCAGACTAGCTAATAAACATATAGTCCACATTATTTTGTAGTTAGTCTGAAATTACACATTGTGAAATAAAGTACCAATGACATAAAGCAAGAGCAGTAGTGCTGAAGTAACGTCTTGAATGATATTTTTGTTGTTATAACTATTCGCCCTTGTTTTTAAAAATTTAAAGGAAATTGTGTGGCCTTTCTGGAGAAAGTTTCTGGATTTTAAGATTAAATGTATGGTATTAAGATTATAGTAAACATTGTGACAAGAGAAAAATAATCCCTTTTTTATTTTTAATGCTACATTAATTAAATCAAAACTAGTAAAACTCTGGCAAAATAAAGGTATACAGAAAACCTTGTTTGGAAAACCTTAAAATGTATGTAACTTCCATAGAATTAGTTTGATGTCATCAGAGCTCAAAAAGACAGGTCTATCTTCAGTCCTGTATTTTGACTTTGTGTAGTTCAGCTTTTCACTTTCTGATAGCACCAGTGGTACCGGTCCATTCACAGATGGTAACAGAATTAGAAATAATGCAGAAAAAAAGCAGACATGCTCAAGAAATACTTCTGTCTTGTAGCTGGGGAAAAGGCACATTAAGTATTAATAAATGATGCTGATGAAATACTTTACTGACAATAAATTGTGAAAAAACAGGTGTAACGGTGCTGGCACAGGCATTAGAGTTTTGGAATATGACAGCCAGAAGTAAACGATACACAAGTCCCGGTGGGTGCTGTGGAGGAAGGAGGTCATCCAATCTATGCCCAAAAACTGGGGGAAACTATAGTAGCAGTGGATAGATGCCACTTACCCTTCTGATATTTCAAACTGAAGAAAGATCTTCTTTAACTGGAGTGGAGTCAGAGAAGAGAAATGGAAATGATCAAGGCACTGGAAAGTGAGCTTTGTAGTGAAAACCTACCAAAGAGGAGATTAAGAAGTGATTCGATCATAGTAGGTACATTTGCAAACCAGAAATAGTAATTTCCACTTGTGCAAGAAGAGATTTAAATACAACTGAAAAAGTACAAGAGTGATGAATTCTGACATTAAAGCCAATGCCACTCCAGCCGTCAAAAAGGGCAAGAAGGAGGAGCTGGGGAATGACAGGCCAGTCACCCTCACCTCCATCCCTGGAAATATGATGGAACAGCTCATTCTGAGCATCACCTCAAGGCATGTGGAGGAAAAGAGTGCTATCAGAAGTACTCAACATGGATTCACCAAGGGGAAATCATGTCTGACTAATCTTGATAGCCTTCTATGACGGCATGACTGGATGGATAAATGAGGGGAGGGCAGTGGATATTGTCTACCTTGACTTCAGCAAGGCGTTTGACATGGTCTCCCACAGCATCCTCATAGGGAAGCTTAGGAAGTGTGGGGTAGATGAATGGACAGTAGGGTGGATAGAAAACCAGCTGAAAGACAGAGCTCAGAGGGTCGTGATTAGGGGCACAGAATCTAGTTGGAGGTCAGTGACAAGTGGTGTTCCCCAGGGGTCAGTACTGGGTCCAGTCCTCTTCAATATAGAATCAC
Source organism: Sterna hirundo (assembly GCA_009819605.1). Classification (NCBI taxonomy): domain Eukaryota; kingdom Metazoa; phylum Chordata; class Aves; order Charadriiformes; family Laridae; genus Sterna; species Sterna hirundo. Next base: position 5,523,875 of record CM020441.1, read on the forward strand.
AGAATCATTTAGATCGGAAAAGACCCTTGGGATCATTGAGACCAACCATCAACTCCACTCTACAAAGTTCTCCCTTACACCATATCCCCTAACACCGCATCTAAATGACTCTGAAACACATTCAGGGATGGTGACTCCACCACCTCCCTGGGCAGCCTATTCCAGTGTCTGACCACTCTTTCTGTGAAGAATTTTTTCCTAATGTCCAGCCTAAACCTCCCCTGCTGCAGCTTGAACCCATTCCCTCTTGTTCTATCACTAATTACCTGTGAGAAGAGACCAGCATCAACCTCTCTACAATGTCCTTTCAAGTAGTTGTAGAGAGTGATGAGGTCTCCCCTCAGCCTCCTCTTCCTCAAACTAAACAGTCCCAGCTCCTTCAATCGCTCCTCAAATATACTCATCAATGACCTGGATGAAGGGACAGAGTGCACCCTCAGCAAGTTTGCTGATAACACAAAGCTGGGAGGGGTGGCTGACCCACCGGCAGGCTGTGCTGCCATACAGAGAGACCTGGACAGGCTGGAGAGTTGGGTGGAGAGGAACCTTATGGAATTCAATAAGGGCAAATGTAGGCTGCTGCACCTGGGGAGGAATAACCCCAGGCACCAGTAGAGGCTGGGGGCTGACCTGCTGGAGAGCAGCTCGGTGGAAAAAGACCTGGGAGTCCTGGTGGACAACAGGATGCCCATGAGCCAGCAATGTGCCCTCGTGGCCAAGAAGGCCAATGGCATCCTGGGGTGCATCAAGAAGAGTGTGGCCAGCAGGTCGAGGGAGGTCATCCTCCCCCTCTACTCTGCCTTGGGGAGGCCGCACCTGCAGTACTGTGTCCAGTTCTGGGCTCCCCGTTCAAGAAGGACAGGGAACTGCTGGAGAGCGTGCAGCAGAGAGCTACGAAGATGATTAGGGGATTGGAACATCTCTCTTATGAAGAAAGGCTGAAGGATGTGCGTCTCTTCAGTCTGGAAAAAAGACGGCTGAGGGGGGATCTTACCAACACTTATAAATACTTAAAGGGTGGGTGTCAGGAGGATGGGGCCAGGCTCTTTTCAGTGGTGCCCAGGGATAGGACAAGAGGTAACGGGCACAAACTTGACCATAGGAAGTTCCACCTAAACATGAGAAGGAACTTCTTTCCTGTGAGGGTGTCAGAGCCCTGGCACAGGCTGCCCAGAGAGGTGGTGGAGTCTCCATCTCTGGAGACATTCCAAACCCGCCTGAATGCGTTCCTGTGTAACCTCCTCTAGGAGACCCTGGTCAGGCAGGGTGTTGGACTAGATGATCTCCAGAGGTCCCTTCAACCCTACAATTCTGTGATTCTGCGATTCTGTGACATGGAAATGCTTACTCTTTTCTATAGCTATGCTTAATTCCACTATGTATAGAGCACCAAAATTAAAATCCAATATTTGAAGAGGATGCAAAAATCAGCTTCTTGACTTGTTTCGAATAAAAATTCAACAGTTACTAACATTACTCTTTGGGTTTCCTGCAATCATTTGAAGGCAACCCTAAATATTATTTTTTTCATTTGCTTTGGTATTACATTATCCTTGCTTACTTTATCAATGTACTTTTCTTCCTGCCTGCTACATGCTTGCTTTCAAGAAAGTCTGCTTCTGTGACTTGTCCCAGAACAATTTGCTTATACAGGTACACAGATAAAAAATATGAGTAAGACTAGCTACACATTGAGACAATCTCACATCTCAGGAATCATGTTTAACAATCCATGAAGATTATATCCCAGTGTTGGTCGGGAAAAGCCAAGCTTTGCAACCATTAAGAAGCCCTGTCACACTCTGGAATGGACACTGTTTGCCCTGCACCCAGCTAGATGGAATTTGGAACAGGGGATGATGTGAAGGATTTAAATCATTGAACTAACAGGACCTGGTGCTGCAAAAGGTATCAACTGTCAGGTAAAGCATCAGAGAAAACATAAAGTTTTGACATCCTCATTACGGGTTGTCTTTCATCCATCATTGTTTGGCTTTGGGGTTTTTTTGCTATTTCTTAGCTTTCTGCAGGTCCTTCAGTTGAGTATTTGACATTGTTTCAAAAAATATGACATGACAAGACATCATAATTATTCTGTCATGATGATTTGGTGTATTTGAACATATGAATCCTCTGTAAATAAAGTGAAGGGATATGAAAGAGAATTTTAGCTCTGCAGTCTGGTTTAAGGCCTTTGATTTTACTTTGATTTGGAAATGTCATGGTTCACTGCAAGCTCACCAGAGTGAGTTTAATGGATTAGAATATGTTATTAAAATGAGATTGCTGGAGAAGTGTATTCCACAGATGTGGAATACTGAGAAGGGAGATTAAACAAAATGACTGGGGAAAGGCCTCCACTGCATTAAAAGGCAGCGTATGCTACTTTTTCTTTCTTGCCTTACAGGATAAAGGGCAGGAGCAGCACTACAGGTTCACTACAGCAGACAAGTTTTCTCTATTTTTAGCTTTTCTTCATTGATGTTAATACATCAAAAAAGATCTCTTGAAGACATAGACAGAAAAGCATTAATCTTTCATGTGGCGTTACGGACACAAAATGTGTATATATGTTCTTTTGAGAATTTTTGTTTATGTTCTTTTTGAGATTTATTTTCTGAAACATGATTTCCTTCAAGGTTTTACTTGATTCAAGAAAACCTCTTTTCATAACTCCTTACCTTCTTCTCCCCTGCCCCAGTGTATTTCTTTGCCTCCTCTTACAAAAACAAAACAAAAGCTTGTGTTAGCTTCCTCATTATCTATGAAAACCACCTAAAACTTTTAAAATATGTATTTAATTGGTCGGATCTTTGCTTTCTCTTAACGGAACATCAGCGTCTCCAATTAAGTGATGTTACGATGTTACGTGTGACTTGAGAATGGTCCTTTCCCTGCAACTAGTGCAGAAGACACACCAATTCCAGGGGTGACAACGGCTCTCAACCTCCAGTTGCTTCTTCTTCCAGCTCTCACCAGATGGAGCTGCTGGTGTGGCTACTGGTGCTGTTTTGAAGCCACTCAAGGATATGCAGCATATTCATCTCTGCTCAGAGCCCTTCCCGAGCAGAATCCAGGGGTGAGCACTCCTGTTTTGGCTTTGACCCTATCTTCCTGTCTCACAAGAGTGGGATGGTTTGAGTGGCGGCCCAGCCACTGACTCAGATGTCACTGTACTTTGCCAGCTGTTCACAACAGCAGCTACGGAGGTGACTACAGCCACCGACAAGACTGTTCCAGGGAGTGGGGCTGTGCGGAAAAGGGAGCAGAATGCTTGATATCTGTACAACATCACACACTGGGGAGCGCAGCAGGGACACGCACCAGCTGCGTGGAGTAAGCCAGGTCCATGAGCGTCAGCTCCGCTGCGGCCCTGGCCCCAGCAGATCAGAGCTGACGGCTGCAGAGCAATGGTGAGAGGTGTGAGAAGGGAGCAAGGAACAGAACAGAAGCCAGCACCTGTGGTGGAAAAAGGTGACACTACTTTTCCTGACCCACTGCATCAGTGATATATCAAAAATGACCGTGAATCTTAGTTTAAGTATATGGGGTGAAACTAGATGGAAGCTGTAGAACAACCAACTCTTGTTCCACTACATTTTGAAGATACACTCCACTTTATTTCCTTGGGTTGAAGGGTCTAATTCTGCAATCTGAAAAAAAGCCCAAGCTAATAGTTTCTGAGTTCCTGAAGTGGGAAGCAGGTTGCCGCATAAGAGTGCTGTACTACTTTCACATTTGTTATGTTCTGGAAAAAAGGTATCAGTGGTTAAGTAATCAGAGAGTTTCTCAGCTAGTGTTTGAAAACACCATTTTTCTTCTTTATACAAAAGAACACTTTTATTTGTTTCTATTGCTGAAAGTGGCATATTGAGTTGTACAAACATTTATTAATGCTTCCGTAGAAGAACCAAGGTCTTTTGTGAGTGATGACGTCCACGATACCACTGAAGGCTGCAGAGACTGCAGTCCTGAGGAGGTTTATCTCTTGTTCCAATTGTCTAGTGGGACTACAGGGAAAGCAGCACTGATTCTAAACACCCGGCTGCTCGCTTGCGGGAGCACCTCTAGCCTAGAATTTAAGAAGCCAGTTTGCAGCGTAGTAGTTTCTTTGCTTTGGTATGTTTGAATTATGTGTCACGCTTTTGTGCTCTTTAAAAGATGTGGAGAAATGAGCAAGCAGGAATCTCATGAACTTCAACAAAAATAAATGCAATGTCCTGCACCTGGGGAGGAATAACCTCATGCACCAGCGCATGCTCTAGGCCAACTGGCTGCAAAGCAGCTCTGCAGGAAAAGACCTGGGCATCCTGGTGGACAAAAAGCTGACCATGAGCCAGCAAAGTGCCCTTGCAGCAAAGGCAGCCGGCAGCATCCTGCATTAGTGTTGCTGAGGTGATCCTTGGTGAGCCGAGGTGAATGACGGAGGTGATCCCTGCCCTCTACTCAGCACTGGTGAGGCCACACCTGGCGTGCTGTGTCCAAGAGACATGGACATGACACACTGGAGAGTCCAACAAAGGGCCATAAGGATGATAAAGGGTCTGGAGCACCTCAGGCATGAGAAAGGTCTGAAAGAGCTGGAACTGCTCAGCCTGGAGAAGAGAAGGCTCTGGGGGGAATCTCATCAATGTACATAAATACCTGAAGGGAGGGTGCAAAGAGAATGGAGCCAGGCTCTTTTCAATGGTGAACAGCAACAGGACCAGAGGCAATAGGCACAAAATGAAACAAGGAAGTTCCCTCTGAACATCAGGAAACACTTCTTTTCCTGTGAGGGTGACCAAGCACTGGAGCAGGTTGCCCTGAGAAGCTGTGGAATCTCCATCCTTGGAGATATTAAAAAACTGCCTGGTCATGGTCCTGTGCAACCATCTCTAGGTGTCCCTACTTAACCAGGGAGGTTGAACAAGATGACCTCCAGAGGTCCCTTCAACCTCAACCATCCTGTAATTCCTTTGGTATAAGCACTAACTGTATATCCTTTGGCTTCACATTCACACCTTTACAGAACAGCTGATTATCAGCAACAGCTCTGACATTTCATGGTCTGAGGATTATGTTTTAATACTTAAATTTTGCAGACTTTGCCTAGCTTTGAATTATTTTCTTTAAATTATTGTTCAGTGTAATATTTTTATGCTGTTGGAGGTCGTTTCTGTATATTTCATTTGTGAAGACACAAGTAAAGCTAACTACAATTTATGCTTTTGTTATGTTTCTCCACCCAGAAAATCAAAGGAGAGAGCTGTTGAAATATTGTCATGTGTCTTATATGTGGACACAAGCATTTCATAACATATGCTTGACCACATGGAATTGATCGCTTCTATACACATTTTACCTGGGAATGAGATACTGAATAAAAGAAATTTTTGTATGAATTATAATCTTCTCCTTGTGATAAGAAAGCTTACCTCAACTACTTCTGAGACCACATATTGGAATAATAAAAATGACACAATGCAGTTCAACAGATTCAGCTAAGGAGCTGAAAGCATCCTATGTTCTAATCCCTATCCTATTTCATTTCGGTGTTTTTTGACTCCATCAAGTCACTTAACACATCTTTTTTTACGTCCATTGCAAAGTGAACATAATAATATCATGCTGTGTTCTTCAAATTTTTTCAGTCCTCCAAAAAGTGCAAACATTGGGATTCTGGGTTTTAGATAACCAGACTAGAATGAAAACTGCCAAGGGATGATACATACAGTTCAGCACATCTCTAGCACTCTAGAAGTGCCAAATCTTGGTATTGATGCATCAGTCCTACTTTTGCTATAAATTTGCACAGATTCAGATTTTATTTTTGCAGCACTGTTTTTAGCCTCAGTTAGAAGTAAGATGGGATTCCTTTGTTGTTGGCCAGGACGGACATCACAGTACTTTGCATTCATGCAAAGAAACTACTTTTTTGAAGGGAAAGAAGAGGTGAAAGGTGGGTAACAGAGAAAAGAAGCATTTTTTGCATATTATAGATTGGCAGGTTCGTACTTGGTTTGTGTTTCAAATAAGATTTTTCAGTTGTTAGAAGAAGGGTTCCCTAAGCATCTCCATCAGTCAATCATTTTTTGTGTGTAATGTGGATGTTAAATACTCAAGTTAGTCCAGTCTACTTTATTTACTGCACTGTGTTTCAGAAAGTACGTGATACAGAGAAGAAATGTACTTCAGGATGTTGTTGATAAAACCTTCTTTCTTGTATTGAAAGACAGAGCTCAGAGGGTCGTGATTAGGGGCACAGTCTAGTTGGAGGTCAGTGACAAGTGGTGTTCCCCAGGGGTCAGTACTGGGCCCAGTCCTCTTCAATATATTCATCAATGACCTGGATGAAGGGACAGAGTGCACCCTCAACAAGTTTGCTGATGACACAAAGCTGGAAGGGGTGGCTGACCCACCGGCAGGCTGTGCCGCCATACAGAGAGACCTGGACAGGCTGGAGAGTTGGGTGGAGAGGAACCTTATGAAATTCAATAAGGGCAAATGTAGGCTGCTGCACCTGGGGAGGAATAACCCCATGCACCAGTAGAGGCTGGGGGCTGACCTGCTGGAGAGCAGCTCGGTGGAAAAAGACCTGGGAGTCCTGGTGGACAACAGGATGACCATGAGCCAGCAATGTGCCCTCGTGGCCAAGAAGGCCAATGGCATCCTGGGGTGCATCAAGAAGAGTGTGGCCAGCAGGTCGAGGGAGGTCATCCTCCCCCTCTACTCTGCCTTGGGGAGGCCGCATCTGCAGTACTGTGTCCAGTTCTGGGCTCCCCGTTCAAGAAGGACAGGGAACTGCTGGAGAGGGTGCAGCAGAGAGCTACGAAGATGATTAGGGGATTGGAACATCTCTCTTATGAAGAAAGGCTGAAGGATGTGCGTCTCTTCAGTCTGGAAAAAAGATGACTGAGGGGGGATCTTACCAACACTTATAAATACTTAAAGGGTGGGTGTCAGGAGGATGGGGCCGGGCTCTTTTCAGTGGTGCCTGGCAACAGCACAAGAGGTAATGGGCACAAACTTGAGCATAGGAAGTTCCACCTAAACATGAGAAGGAACTTCTTTCCTGTGAGGGTGGCAGAGCACTGGCACAGGCTGCCCAGAGAGGTGGTGGAGTCTCCATCTCTGGAGACATTCCAAACCCACCTGGACGCGTTCCTGTATAACCTGCTCTAGGTGACCCTGGTCAGGCAGGGTGTTGGACTAGATGATCTCCAGAGGTCCCTTCCAACCCTACGATTCTGTGATTTCATCCATTATCCCTCTTAGATACAACACAGTAGATGTACATTAAGTGCTTTCTTCTGGCTGCTGTGGGAGCACCTACTCTTTGCACCAGTAAAGAGGGACTGTTAAAAGCATTAGCTCTGTAAACCTGTGCCCTTGTATACTACTTGATGGAGTATCTTAAATACTTGAAGAAATTAATCACTGTTCTCCACCACAGGAGCTGTTATGGAGAAACTCCTTCGTTCTTCCCTCCCTGCTGATGAGCAGAAATCCACTATTGCTGGCCTACTTCTGTCTGACGAGCGGCCAAGAGAGAAGACCGGGCTCTTGGGAACCTTCTTGGCTGACCAGGCATGCTTTTGCGGTTCTCCAGAGCCATTAGACAGCAGTGAACAGACACCACAATTCCATAGCTATGATGAAACGTAGGAAAGTTAAATTTGTGTGTACAAGTATCAGAGATATATTTAAAAAATACAGAGAGACTGTTTCTATGGAAGATGTAACACCAAGACAACATATCAAGACAGCATTAAGAAATTCTGTGGGAATATGCCTCAAGAGGCTAATTTGGACCCCATCAATCCTAGGGTTTTTGGAACAACAAAAATTCTCCATTGTCTTTTTTCTTTGTCCACAGAAATTATCAGCAGTATGAATCAGAGTTAACAGGACTGAATGATAAGTTAGTTTAATGAGCAGTTTGGGAAGATTTTGCCATGAAAACGTTACTCACATTTCCATAGTTAGGTTTGAGGCAAAACTCTTACCATATCATTTCCATTCTACCTCCCCTAAACTTTTAATCAGGCTAACAATCAGTTAAAATTGTTCTGTGCACTTGTTTTCAGATTTATAGGATTAGAATTAAGTCTTCAAGGACTCAAAATGTGTAATTGCTCATTAGTTTCTCCTATGCATGCCTGAAGGCAAAAATAAGGCCAAAATTCTGAAAAAAGCTAGTCCTTTGAAGCAAAAGATGGTACGGTCTTTTTCACTGATCTCTGGGAAGTCTTTGTAAGACATCCTATTTTAGCAGCAAGCTGTCCAACTGGAGTAAGAAAAGCTGAATGAGCATAAGCATTATCTGGCACCATTGCTTCTGCAGAGCTTCATCATAAATTCTACCAGAAACAAGATTCGAAGATCTTTTACTCTCAGATGTATACACACATCAGAAGTTGCCAACAGAAAAAGCAGCACACCTCCTCCTTCCCCCCTTCATGCATGTACACTGTTTGTCCTTGCAGGACTTTTTAAGCCCTTTTTAAAACTAAAAATCTCACTGCATAAAGGAGTCCCTTTTTTGGTGTGGCTTTTTTGGAAAACATAGCTGTCAGATAAAACTCACTGTTGTTAAATAAACAAATACTTATAATGTTGAAAATACTATTTTTTTAGAGTTCTACAGTAGCTATAAGTAAGGGGAGTTAGACTTGTTGTCCATATTTGGTGGTTTGAGTGTCTTAAAAAACCCCAACATAACCAATACATATTTTCAAACATTTTTGTCAGATGTTTTTAGAAATTGATTCTGTCACCATACTTCATAATTCATTCTGCATTCAAATTCTGTTTGAAAGCAGTGGCGACTGAACTACGTAGATTTTCAGGGAGACAGCTGCGGCTCTTGATTCAGAGTAATTTGTGGATAGTACAAGTTGGAGTTGTAACAGCTGTAAATTTCCCCAGGGACGTCACTCTAGTGGATCATCAAGTTAGGGAGTCTCTTGTTATGGAAGGACAGGGTATAAACATGCCTTTTTTGATAACAGTCAGTCCCAGGAACAGATTTACTGTGAAAGCAGCAGCAAGCAGAGAGTATCAGGAGATTATCTACATTAGTACAGACTGGAGTAGGGTATGCTTCTCGTTATGTGATGGGGCACCACCACTTGCCTTTGCAGACCCCCTTTGTGGATTCAGCTACTTCCAGACTTGTATTCTGCATTTTCACATAGACTTTTTTTTGTTCTTCTAACTGATAACAGTAAGTAGAAAGGCCACAAAATAGCTATAATTCCCTTGAACTCAATCCTTAACCGCGTACTATGTGAACTTCTACAGACCGGTTAAACATGCATATGCAAAGCAAAAGAGAGGAACGATTAACTCCTTTTCGTTGAGCATATCTTGTTATTTATCATACTTACTGATAAATACTTAAGTCATGCCGTAGCTACATTGTTCCGTGCTTTTGGACAACTCCTTCATATGCACCCTTCTGTGCTTTGAATAAAGCATGCTTACATCTTCTGAACTATGCTGTCTTATGCAATTAAGCCAAACAATCTGTGGTATGCTGTCAGCTGACAACATCAGCACAACACGCTAGGCAGGTTATCAGTCGAGATGTAGGAGGTATACTTGAAAAAACTACTCTTAGTTAGAATTTATAGCATATTTTAGGCTAAGAAGAATCATTATGAACATCTGCTCTGCCTTCCTATATTAGGCATATGAAAAAATACTGAAGGACAGCTAAAGAAATTATTTTCTACCAGTCCAAACCGCAAAAGAGCAAAAAATGAGAGCATAATTGGATTCTGTTTTGTACAACAATAGCAGTCCTTTGCAAAGTTAAATGTTCTCACTTGTAATATCAAAGTTCTGGCATTGTATTACCTACTTTTCGTCAATCTGGCTTCAAGTATTGTCATTTCTAGGTAGTCCTAAACTGGCATTCTGGACTGTAGACTCTAACTATAAATACCAACATAATGAAGTACTCAAACAATGGAAAATGGAGGGAGGAAGGGGAGAGCCTAACACCATGCAACAGTTTATATTTAAGCATAAGCATATCTGTGTATACACACAAGCATATACACAGAAATTAGACAATTATGCAATGATCTCAGTATACTTATTTCCATAAATTAAGAACTGCAATTTCCATTTATTTGTGCAAATGAAAATATTGATGTTTTCTGATGAGAAGTTTTACCCTGGTAAAGATGGTTATAAATCAGATCCACATCCATGTGGATCTCATCTGACCAATAATCAAAGAAGTGGTTCTGAATGCCCTGGTGGTGACGTAGAATAGGAATTAGGTATTACCTCAGGTGCCACAATTAACTTCAGGGGAAGTATTGACATAAATGAGGTTTCAGTTTTGGCTTGGTATTACAGATTTTCTAGTCTCATGCTTTCTTTTGTGTGGATTATTTAGAGGCGTATAGGAGTGCTGCTGTATAACAGGCCTGCTTTTTCAGGATGAAAAAGGCTGTATCGTTGTAAAAGCTCCTTGTTAATGCCAAAGATAAGTAACTGGCAGCTAGTTTTAGAAAGAGAAGTATATCCTCTATAGCTTTATCAACTTACATAGCAAAATGTCTTACTGATAATACAAACTGAACTTTAAAAAGCAAAAGGAAATCCAGTTTATCCTGTCCTACAACTGCTACATGTACTTTCTCGCTGTAGGATGTCACCTACAAACAAGTTTATAAAATTGAGTAGACTATTTAAAAGGACAGAAATGTAAATGCATAGTAAAAGTTCTTTTTTACACTGATGGAAAAATAAGACTGGACTTTATAAACCAATCAGCTCATTGAAACTTCATGTTCTCAACGAAAATAAATGAGTCTGTCACTTCAATAGGCAATGATCCTGTTGCTTTCCTTAAGCCGCAGAACTCTTACAGATATCCAGAAGTTAGGACAGGTCAGTTTTTCTCCACTGTTAACTACCAGAGCCTTACTTCAGGTATGCAGTTCCACTGCGCATTAGCTTCATACAACAGATGTGAAAACAAAATCTTCAAGATAGACTTGAGCTCAACATACAGGTATTTTGGGGAAGCATGCAAGCCATTTGCAGAGATAGTGTTACAGAATAAAATAAGTAGAATGATTAAAATAATAAAGGTCTTAGCTCTACCAGATTGGCAATGAGCTAAATTAAAATCATATCTAGCTGCTACTTTTACTATTTAGGAGCAGATCCAACAACGGGACTTAGACACCTGTAAACTAGTTACTGCAACTCCTGTCAGATATGCGGTCTCTGAAGCAGAATCCAAAATCTTGTTATGCACTGAACAAGTCCAGTACTGAATAAGTGTAAATTGTCTCAGAAAAATAATTCATAGAGCTGAATACTAAAGATAGCTACAATGGAGTAGACAAACATTTTAAAAAAATAAAAAGGACAGCTCTGGGTCCGAGACTTCCTCTCCCTGGAATATTTTGTTACTTTAAACTAGTAACTTTAAGAGAAAAGAAGTAAAACACTCTAGGAAACAGGGACTAAAACTTGAGTTACCTAGGAGTCCTAGCCACTAAACTAAAGAGTCATATTCCCCCACAGGTGTTCCACTTCTGGTGCCAAATCTTGGCAATCAGATACACTTGCAAATTAATAGAGCTCATTAAGTTACCTTCTATCAGCTGAACCATGGTAACCAGCCTGGACTACTCTTCTACTGTGGCAAATGTGAGATAAATACACAGTAATTCACACCTGGTTTCTATACTTAATGCACCTTAGCTGCTTGCTTCTTAGGCCAGAACAGCTCAGGGCACACATATTCTCTACTGGTGCTTCTGTTAAAAAGAAAAAAAAAAAAAAAAAGTAAGTTTAGGTACTTCTAGGGTTAAAGAAGGGTTCCCTTTTTCATTTAAATTTTGAACTCGGGTATTTTAAGCGTCAAGGTCCATTTTAGGAACCTTGAGCCTTACTGGAGATGAGCAGGCATGCACCAGGATGTGAATGAAGCAAGGTTAGCGGGACCTGGGTGGAAGGGAACGGGAACTCCACACGGCCACAATTTGGGGTGCAAAGGCAGCGCCAAAAACTGCCCATTTTCCCGGTGCAGGTTCCCCCTTGCCCTCCCCAGGGCCAGGACACCCCCTCGGGCCACAGTTGCCTGGGCCACCTGAGGTGGAGCTGGTAGCCAGCCCGCAGACAAAGGGCCGGTGGACCTCATGCTAGGGTGCTGCTTCCCTTGCCTCAGCCCCTGCCCTTGCCCAGCCCTCACCTCAGCCCTTCCTTTGCCTTGCCTTGCCTTGCCATGCCATGCCTTGCCCTCGCCTCAGCCCCTTCGCGCCCTCTCCCTCGCCTCAGCCTCTTCGCGCCCCTTCTTCCCTCGTCTCACCGCGCCTCAGCCCGTTCGCGCCGCTCTCCTCCCTCGTTGGGCTAGCGGCGGTAGCTGTGGAGGGACTCCCTCGCCTCCCCACCTGCCTAGAAAGGCGGCATAGAAGCGGCCGCAGCGCTTCAATGCTTTATCCCCCTCAGATGATTGTCTCTGAGGGGGCACAGCTCGCTCAGAGGCAGGCGGGCCCCCTCCATCCCCTCCGCGTTCCCCCGGCGGGCGTTTGCTGTCCCGGGGCCTGCCCGGCCCGGCGGGCAGCGCCGGCAGGGTTAACCCTGAGGAATGCGGCGGGAGGAATGTGCATGCAGATGAGATGGATGCTAATCTCATGCTAATGAGCGGCGGCAGCGGCCGCCCGGGGCTCAGCCGGGCTCCCCGCGCCCAGACGGCAGCTGGCCTCCGCCGGCAACCCTAACCCGGGCTGCCGCGGCGCGGGCGAGGCGGCAGCCCCAGCATGGTGGACTGAGCCCCGGACGCGGAGGAGGGCTTCCCCGAGCGGCCCGCTGCCTGCCTTCCCCCCGCTGCCGGCCCCTTCCCCGTCCCCCCGGCTCGGGTGGGGGCTTTTCCCGCTTCCCTGCTTTCTTTCTGTCCCTATGGAGCAGCTACTCCCGCCGCCCGACCATGCCTAGGAAAGCGGGGAATGGGCAGCTCCCTTTACCCGACGGCTGGGAGGAGGCGAGGGATTACGACGGGAAAATCTTTTACATCGACCACAACACCAAGCAGACCAGCTGGATCGACCCCCGGGACAGGTGGGTGCGCGGGCAGGGGGTTGGCACGGTTTAATTTAAGAGTTGATGTTGGGGCTGGAGTGGGGGGGAAGCCTGTGGACCCCTTTTTGGAAAAAGTCGGGAGGGCAGCGGGGAGGAATTGCTGGCGTTTGGGGAGTTCCCGACAGGTACCAAAGTTTGCGTGTCCCTCCCAAACCGGAGGCGCCATCGAGCGGGGCCGCCTCCCTCCCTCCCTCTTTCCCTCCCTCCCGGCTGGCGGAGCCTCCGGGACGCCTGTCCCTCCCGTGGCCCCCCCCCCCCCCACCCCCCCCCCCCCCCCCCCCCCGCGGAGACCGCCTGCCCCCCCCGGGGACCGCCTGCCCCCCTGGCCCGGCCCGGCGAGCTGTGGCGGGGCAGCGGGAGGCCTGGTGCGCTCCGCTAGGCCTCGGCGAGCCCCGGTCCTCTCAGCACCGCCACCCTCCCCCCGCCCCGCCATCCCGGGGTTGTTTTGCTGCCCTTTACAGGTTTTCAGCGCTGTAAAAATCGGCAAAAACCTCCTCGGAAAGCGCTTGGGCGAGCGAGGTGACCCGCCCGCGCAAAGGCTTCTTGCCCAGGAGTCCAGTCTTCCAGCTGGGGAAGGGTTCTGTCTCTTCGCGGGGACTTCAATGGCCGTTTTTAATAGCTGGGTGAGAGACGCCCAAGATACCTATTGTAAAACGTGTATTTTATCTAAAGTGGTCCTGAAAAGTAATAAAAACCCCCAAACTTTGCGTGTATTATGGAATGCAGCATTGCTGTTGAAAACAGTGCCGTCTAATTATCAAAAACTTTTTAAAGGCATTATAAATTTATGGAACAAGCTGCACTGAATTATAAATGAAGGCCTTGGTTTCTGTTTCCCTGGTGAAATTGGAAAAGGTAGCTGTGGTGAAGCTTGCTGGCTGTAAGTTGTGTAGGGAAAGTTTTGACAAGCATCATATGCTGTGTTAGGCCTACTTCTCTGTCCTGCTTGCTGTAACAGCAAATTCCAGTAGTGACAAACTTAATACTTAAATTCCTTTGTACTTCAAAACAAGTTAAGTACCTTGTAAATATTAGTGAGGTGGGAAGGTATACAGGACAGTGTTATTTATTACACCTGGCCTTCTCAGGTGATTGAGTTTTGGGTTTTTTTTTTTTTACCTCAGACAATAAAAACTGTTTTTACTATCTCTGAAAATTTAAAGTTTTGTTTAGTTTTAGACTTTTGTGTTTGCAAAGTAGAATACAAGATGGCATGATTGAGGTAAAGCAAAATGTGACTTTGGAGTGTACTTGTTACAATACCGCCTCATGAGTATACAAATTTAAATTTTTTTTTACGCATTCAGTAGTATTCATATTTGGTGGTAAAATTCGACTCTTTGCTCATTAACAGTGGACAGCTAAATGAGTAACACTTCTGTGTTTGCTATCCTGTAGGAATAGGATAAATATTGTTTCATTAGTATCTTGATTACAGGTGAAAGAGAAATCCAGCCCTGAGACTTGATAATCTGTAATGAGGACTAAGGAAGTAAAGACCTTTTTCATAAAGAGTGATGTTTGAAATAATTGTTGATCTATGTCAGTCGTGCAAAACAGAGAGAAGGATTTTGCCCTAGGTGCTTGAGGAGAATCCATGCTTTAGTGTACATGGCTCAACTGCGAAGCTGAACGGCCTGCACAGAAAAGAGACTGACAAGCCCATTTAATGTGCAGCTTACAGTATTTGTATTTACAATATCCGTATTTACAATCTGTATTTATATCGGTGACCTGGTTTGGGAAAGTGAATAAGAAATGCATGAAAGTCCTGTGATGACTTTGCTGTAGATTCCATTGTACCCTCCACGTATTTAGAGAATTTATGTTCAGAAACCATACAGGACATAATTAGGGCTTGCTGTCAGAAAAACTGAAAAGTGATCTTCCAAGTTTGTCAACACAATACAATTTGTATTCGTGCTGTTTCTAAAACTTATCTTAAATTGTCAAAATTAAGATAATGGCTTCTACAGAAAGGCTGAGAACATGTTCCCTTGTTGGATGATACCTTAGGACTTCCCCCCCCACCCCCCAACTATTTTCTCTGATGGATGTCATAAAGTTTTCATAATGTACTTGTGGATTATTACAGTTCCTGGGCTCCTAAAATCTTTCATTGGTGAAGCAAGTGTAGAATAGATAAGTTTTTATGGACAGTATTCCTTCTGCTGTTGTTACACTGCATTCCCTGGATGATTACATAGAAAAGTCATGCTTGATGTTTTAAAATAATTTTTATCATCTTTGATTTAGACAATACAAATACTGAAGACTAGTGCTGTGAGATATCGGCTGTATGTCTGTGGGTTGCCAGGTGTATTTGAGCACAATTAGGAACCTTTTTGTTTGCTGGTTTAAAATATTCATGTCTAGAAATAAGGCGTTGAAAATGCCATATCTCAAAGATTCTTGGAAAACATGGTGTGCGGTGATTTTTTTAAATACAGTGATGCTTTTTCTCATGTGCTTTTCTAGACTGTTCTGACAATAGGTGTATTTGTTACTGCTTATATGGTGCAGGTCTCTTAATATAGTGATGGCCTTGTGTACAGCTGTGAAGAAAAACTCGCATCAGCTTCAAGCTTGGAGCTCAGTTTTCAGTTTTGCCCACTTCATTTATCTGAGTAATCCCACTGACATTAGAGAATCTCACACTTGTAAGGGCAAGAGAGACGTGGCTGCTTGTGTTTTAGGAGTATTGTGGGAGCTATTTGAATTGCTCTGTTCTTCAGGGGTTTTTAATGTTTTGCACTATTCAACAGTGGTTTTTCTCTCCAAATATTTAGGGTACTGTGTTGGTTTGTTTTGAAAACGAATGGCCTGAAAGAGAGGGCACTTTAGGACAAGAAGTGTGAAAAAGAGAAATATAAAGTCAAGAATATGGGAGTTGTACTAACATTTTCACTCACTAAATATATAGATGTTATTTCTTTGTTTATGACTCCTCCAAGCTACAGCAAACTGAGAACTCACTGGTCGTGACAGTTCTTCTGAAACTGGTTTATTGTAAGAACAGACATAGCCTAAAATATTGTATCCTGCTACTTTTTAACTTGACAAGGTTATAAAAAGACAACTATGGACTGAAGAGGATGAACCAGAGGAAAAAGTGAGAAAGGATTAGAGGAATTCATACTTTTCTTTGAAGTTCCCTTGAAAGTCTTTTAAGTTCCTGGGTTTACTGGGTTACGGTAAGGTGTTTGTGTGGGTTTTTCTTCTGATAAACAATAAGAGGGACTTGGAGTGGAGACATAAATTTGAAAAGGAAAATTTCTCCTTTCTTCCATTGTTCAACATATTTTAAGTAGACCTTATATTTGTTGTGTTCCTTGGTGGAACCAGCAGAGTAGAGCACCAAGGAGGAGTGGAATAGGCAATAGGAATCTCGATACCCTCAAATCTTCATCGGTTGGATGATGTCTGGTTTTCTCATCAGGAATGCAGGGCTTCTCGTATCTTGGTTTCTATATAGTAAATTGTCCATGCTCCACTGCTGATCACTACTGACTCAAAACAGATTATATATATATATATATATTTTAATACTTTGCCTAAAATGAGTCCCACATCACAAATTCTAAAGCTGTAAGTGATCTTTATTTAGATGTTTATCTGCACTCCTGTCAGAGTGGTAAGGAGTGAGCTGCTATGAAAACAAAATTATCCTTTCTTTCTGCCCCCTCTTCACTTCTCTTTCCACTGTGGAGAAAAATCTGTTTAAAATACATTGATACTTTTGAAATAGTTTGTAGTATACTTCTGCTAGAGTGTTTCCAGAGTACTTGCTAACTATACAACCAAGAAAGTGCTTGAGAAACATTGGATGTGCAGAAACAAGAGAACTTTACGAGTGAAAGGTTTTCTTTATGGTGATCTGGGGAGGAAATGCAGTTTCCATTGCTGCTTTCACCTTTTGTAGTGAAAACACTACAATTTTTATCATGGAATTCTGTAACTTGTGCAAGATTTGCCTGAATTAGAACACTTCTTAGTTTCAAGCAATTAATTGTTGTGTACCCTTTTCCCTTAGAAAAGAAGGGCGCTTTTTTCCTTACTTTTCCCCTGGAACTTGCTTTTTCTTCTCCTGTGAACAGCAGAGGCTGTGAGGAGGGAAGATACTGAGGTTGAAGTTACTTGAGCAGCAGGACTTTCATCCTCTTTCCTGGGCGCTACTGTAGCTCAGGGGTGCGTGGTAGAAGGCTTCCAGTCGCAGTGGAAACTTGGAGAAATAGAAGGCATATAAGATACTGTGTGGGTAAAAGTTAAAAGTAGCAAATAAGAGGCAAGCAGAAAAGGGAACAGCATGATGGGAGATGCGGGAGATTGGAAAATACATTTGAATCTATCCTTTTTTTTCATGGAAGTAAGTTGTGTTGTGACAGATGAGTGGAATAACTTTTACTATCTGAAGTGTCTGAGGCAAGTACAGTTCTGTGTGAAATTGGTGATTGCAGGACTTCAGCTAAAATAGGAGAAAATTCTGAAATGTTAAAACTTCTGGGTGGGTAGAAGGGAACAAAATTTAAGCAAGAAATAGGAGTATGATTCATCTGTCCTTTGAAAAATAATGATGTTAAGTTGAAGTGTTAGTCATTATATTCTGAAAGGGATAGATCTTAATTCTGTTCTAAGTGCAAATCTCAACATTGCTGATTTAAGGTACAACTAGAACAACTACCCGATAAATCCTTACTTTCAGCTGCTGCTTGCTAAGAATGAATTTAATGGCAAACCATCACTGAAAGGCTCCCTTTCTCATTCCCTTTCTATTTTCCCTCATATCTTCCTTGTTTGCTAGGAGCTGAGGAGGAAGTGGGACTTCTACATTTTCAGTGGCTTGGAGCTGTTAAATGATTACCTTAAAATACCATATGAAATTCTAACCTTAATGAGAAATAGTCACCTGCCTGTTTTGGAAAATCAGGAGAGGATCATTTGATGTACAGCTGTATACATTTGATGTACAACTCCAAGCTGTACAACTTGTGATAATCCTGTAGTGAGATATGACAATGATATTTTTTTCCCCCCCAAATATCTTGTTTCTGCCTTGTTTCATCCTGTAGTATCATTTGTGGGTTTTTATCCTAATTCTACATAATTTGTTCCTGTCTCCTTGTCTGCTCAGGAATGTGCATATTCCCTCTGAAACTGTCTGGTGTCTCGTTCTGGTTTCAGTGACAGGTTAGGAACTGCTTTAACTTAATTGATGTATATTTATTCAAAATAAAACCCGTGATGCAAGTACTGAACTCGCAATGAGAGACTAGCTGTGCCTGAACTTCTGACACCTTCATTTGTTTATCCAGTGTAAAGCAGAATTCTAATATTACAGTGCTAATATAGCTGTGATAGCATCAGACAGTGTTAAAATACATAGTGGTTGTGTATGTGGGTTTTTTAACCAGTCTGTCATTTGCTTGGGGCTATGTGTTGTTGATTTTAGCATTAGTGAAAATGGCTATGGTAACTCTGAGATAACGCTTTTCTTCTTTATTTCTCTGGGAGTGATAGGGCTGCACTATATCTTTTGTCTCGGAGCATGTGAAGTTAACAAGTCAGGAAATGCTACAGAGTATTTGCTTATGTGAGCAAAGTATGTACCGCTTGTTAAAGCCAAGAACTGTGGCCTGGTCTGTAAAGTGGGGCAAGTGGTCTAGACTGTGGTTTATCCAGACCTGTGTCTGTAGTACTAACTTGCTGGAGCTATTTCGATTAAAACTGATCTTGACTTAGAAGATAGTATTACCATAGTTGTCATGCACAATGTAAGCCTTAATGAGAAGTTGTACACATCAAGGAAAATAGACCTTTTCTCAAATGAATGGAGTTGCTCTGTTTACTAGAGATGTCCTACTACAACATGGCTAAATGAAGGAATACTTCAGAACTATCTTATATTTTCAGAGAAGGGGAACTGGCTTTTCTTTGAAAGCGTGTGGCTGTGAACGAAGTTCTAATTTTTACAGTAAGGGTCAATATATGGATCAAATAGGACAAATTATTTACAGCTTTGGAGATCTGTACGAATTACATTAGGAGTTCTTGTTTTTACCCAGTTAAATGAATTGCATTCAACCCTTTGGTTAAAAATCTATGCTTTGAAGATGTTATTAAGGTTATTAGAATAAGATAAGAGGATTTCTCTAATTCCACTTAGTAATGTTTGTAACATCTAGAGACAAGTTGAATTTTGTGAAATGGGTTTTGCTTTGGCTTACTTGCTACTTTTTTCTTTTTAGCCTAAAAAAATGTTATAGATATTTTGAGATGTCACAATTTTTATATCACACAGATGACTAGAAACTAGAAGAATACTCATGGAAGCAATAGAAAAGATTGAAAATGGATGAATGTACAATAATATTTCCATGGTGACACACTTTCAGAAAGGCATGAATAGAAACAATGCTAAGATTCCACAACTGTTAGGCCGGGATCTGTAAATCCTTATTACAGCAACCTGCAAGGGAATTGGAAAAGGGTTGCAGATGGGTAATGCAGCCCACTGGGTCTGGATTGTCATGGTTCTGTTTACCTGTACCTCTCCTGCCACCAAGTAATAAACTGACTCCAGAAGATGATTTGGCTAAAATGAAACCCTTTGTTTTTAGGGTTGTCTTCTAGCAGAATCAGCTCATTGTATCCCTGAATGAGTACTAGTGCTGGTGTGAGGCAGGAGGAAAGTCCAGAGCAGGGAGCAAAAGGGGAGAGTGATGCTATAGAAACCAAGGTGCAGATCAATCCTAGCTGCCGTGAAACCGTTGTCTTAGGTGTCCGTTTCTTTTGTTGGGTTTCCCCATTGTTTTCTTGTGTGTGTCTTTGTGTTCACCTTTGCTTTGCTGTGAAGCAGCAGTACAACTGTCACAGACATTTCGATCCTAAACATGTTTTGTCACTAAGAAACCTTTATGATGTTACTGCCTTTTTAGTTGTTTGTTACCGTGAAGCTCTTGTTGAAGAGAAATGTGGTTGCAGAATTAGATCCTGTTTTCTGTGAATGTGCTGCCGTTGGCAATATCATAGAATGTCATAGAATGTGTTGGGTTGGAAGGGACCTCTAAAGGCCATCTAGTCCAACCCCCCTGCAGTCAGCAGGGACATCTGCAACTAGATCAGGTTGCTCAGAGCCCCATCAAGCCTGGCCTTGAATGTCTCCAGGGATGGGGCCTCCACCCCCTCTCTGGGCAACCTGGGCCAGTGTCTCACCACCCTCAGTGTAAAGAACTTCTTCCTCATGTCTGATCTAAACCTGCCCTGCTCTAGTTTAAAACCATTGCCCCTTGTCCTATTGCTACATGCCCTTGCAAACAGCCCCTCCCCGGCTTTCCTGTAGGCCCCCTTCAGGTACTGGAAGGCTGCTATAAGGTCTCCCCGGAGCCTTCTCTTCTCCAGGCTGAACAACCCCAACTCTCTCAGCCTGTCTTCACAGAAGAGGTGCTCCAGCCCTCTGGTCATCTTCGTGGCCCTCCTCTGGATCCCCTCCAACAGGTCCCTGTCCTTCTTGTGCTGAGGGCTCCAGAGCTGGACACAGTACTCCAGGTGGGGTCTCAGGAGAGCAGAGTAGAGGGGGAGAATCACCTCTCTGGATCTGCCGGCCACGGTTCTTTTGATGCAGCCTAGGATGCAGTTGGCCTTCTGGGCTGTGAGCGCACACTGTTGGCTCATGTCCAGCTTTTCATCCACCAGTACCCCCAAGTCCTTTTCTGCAATTAGGTATGAATAACTAATTTCTACTGTGTATGAAAGTAGATCAGAAATTCTTTGACTTTGGTGCATTTTTTTTCCCCTAATTTTTCATAAAGTGTGTTTTAGACTCTGCTGCAAAGTATCTCACCAGAATGATGGTGTAATTGAAGACTTTGAATGTTTTATTGTGTCAAGCAAACTGGAGCCTGTTGTCTTCATGTATTTGAGGGAGTCATCTGTATGTACAAACTGATCTGTCCTTCATTTGCAAGGACCAGCTAGTGTCTGAAAAGGAGAGTGATACAGTAGTTATAGTTTTCCTTTTGTGTTGCTTTGAGCATTTTATAGGGTTTTGCTTTGTGGGTGTAGGGTTTGGGTTTTTTTAAATAGCACATTTTGAGTGTTGCTGAATACTATTGCTCTTTCCAGTGACTTTTTCTGTGCAAAACCATTAGTGATGGTGAAGTTCCTACCTGATGAAGTCAATTGCTGGCTCTTGTTTTTTAAAAGGTAATGAAAGGGCTTTTGGGGGGGAGGGATTGCGCCCCCCCTTCTTTAAGTGTACTTTTTTAAGGCTAATTTGCTCTTGGCATTTTTTTTGTTGGTTAGGAATTCTGGGCTAGAGGCAGTCTGTCAGTGGTATGAATGTATTCTGTCAACTGAAACAATCATTTGCATCTCATAGAACAAGATCAGATGCTATCCTTTGAACTTGGATACTGTTTGTACTTGAAGAAAGGCAACTTCATCTCATCAACTCTGAATGCGTATTGTATTCAAAGTAATTGTTTGGGTATGTAAAGACGTATTGTCTTGGGATAGCAAACTCGAATTTCTGCATACTCTTGCTGCGTGCTATACAATACTGTATGTTGGACCTGCTTTTGTGTGTCTGTGCTATTTTTCTCAATTCATTAAATCAAACTTCAATCTTTATTTGAAAAATACAAAGAAACAACCATAGTGGGATGCTTTCCATAATATGCTGTTTGTTCTGATAATCAGGCTTTCAGTGTCTAGAAATACTTTTTGTTTTTTTTTCTTTCTAACTTTTGGTATAGAGGAAAAGATCTAGAATAATCTGTATTTTTAACAAAATCCTGCTAGGTCACTCTCTTTGTATTAGCAACTTTCTGGTCTTGTTAGTGAAGGAACAACACTTTATACATCTATTGTTTCTTTTTAAAGTACTTTTGAGTCCTAAACTGTAGTCTTGTCCAGATAAGCATATCTTACAGCTATATGGGACTTAATTCTGCTTTTTGTTTACTCTTGGCGATGCATTCCCAGGTGTACCTAGGCCCACTGTCCATCCAAATCTGACCCCGTGTTCCCAAGACCTATAAAATGTGTACTTGGTGTATTCACGTATTACCAAAAAGAAAAATCAGGTCCTTTTCAGCTTGTTCTGTCAGTGCTGTCTTAACACATTATGCCATCTTGTACAGCAATTTGTGATAAATTTTCAAGTATGACCTTGCAAATGGTAGGTATGATTGCATTTTTTTCTGAGGCATTGCACTGATTTTAATCACATTACCAGTAATGGACAGTTTTATTGTCTAAGGATCTGATCTAAATGGTATTTTGTTTTTTTGTTGCTTGAGACTTTTAGTGCAAAGACTTTCACTTACCCCGCTTTTTAGTTTGGATGAAGTTGTACAGTGGTGAACGATTCTAGTTTGGAGTGCTGCGGGCTTCTCTGAGAGATTTGCAAAAGAAGCTATGATACGAGTTTAAGGCCCAAAACTATTCAGTACTAAATTCCAGAGTGAACAGTGACAAACTGCCAAAACTGGAATTGAAATGTCCGTAGAGTTGGAGTGAAATAGAGAAAACAGGATGCTGCTCAGATGATGTGATCTCTGAGGGTCTGACTTGAATGTCACCCTTCTGAAGTAAATAATAATTTACTTTATCCTTTAATTTACTTGGATTGGAATGTAGACCTGTACAAAAGTCCTACAAATCGAGGTCTCTTCTTCTGTGTTTCCATATCTTAATGTTCCTGGACAGTGTGAGTTTTGCCAAAGTTTTTCATATTTCTCACATCCTTTTGCAGTTGCCAGCTTTGTTTTGCACACAAGTGGCACACTGAGGTAGCGCTTTAGTGGGTTACAGCACGAAGAAGGATCATTTGGAATGCAAGTATTAAATATTTAAAATGTATTTTGCTGAAGCATTGGCTGGTAAATGACTGTACATAAGAGGATGCACTTCAAGACAGCGATCTGACAAGGAGGAAAGCCCTCTTTCTGTCATTGTGTGAGTATTGCAACGTTTGAAATGAACTGTTAACACATTTACAATCGTTCTGGTGAACAGGAGAATGCTATGGGTGTGAATAATCATCTGAGACCTCTACAGGACATTCCTGAAATAGTGTTCAAATGACTAGAGAAATTATGGGATGCAGCAAAGCACACAAACGCTGTAAGCCTTTTAGTCAGGCCAGTGTGGCCAGTGGTTTACTACTGCAGTAAGGCAGGCTTAATACATAGGAAATTAATCAGTAAACAGATGATTTGTTCAAGCTTCTGACTTTTGCATGATCTTTTCTGGTTTTTCCTTTGTTATTTATAATCCCTAGGCTCTCTTTTTTAATATCTACTCTTTTAGAGAAAGACTTTAGTGAACTAAAGTTTGAGGTTTGCTAAGGAGTTGTTAATCAGTTACACTGCTGTGTTGACTAAATTAATGATACTGTGGTCTAAAAGGTGAATTGCTTATAGAAAAACAAATTATTATGGTGATATGGATTAGACTTTTTGGTTCTTGCTTATGTTCTTGTTTGTCTGGTTGTTGTTCTGCCTCACTTGCTAGCATGGTTCACAGTGATCTAAAATGAGCCACGGACTTCAGTGCTGTGGCACGTTGCTGATTTGCATTCAGAACCTGGCTGACCCATTTGCTCAGAATACATGAAAGCCATCAAAACTTTGTTTTTCCACGCAAGATTTTGGCTTTGAGGACAAACGTAGAATAGTTAAAGGGTTTGTCTTAAAAATCTTTAGAACCTTCTATACTTGATATTCCATGTCCTTTTTTTGCCAGTCAGGTTTTTTGAAAAGTTGTAAGATATCTTCTTTCTGGTCATAGTTGTCATGCCTAATGACATGTCATGCGTAGTGTTCCCATAATCAACACTTCATTTTTAATTTTATTCTTGACTTGGCAGGTGTACAAGACAGTTAAGCAGCTTTAGCCAGCTGCCTGAAGTTCTTGTGAAAGACCTTCACTGCAAGTGTCTGATGTTCAGGGGTGACAGTACTTATCAGAGGACCCTCCTCGTGGCAGGACTGTCATTGCTTATTGAGGTAGTAGGTTTCTAATAGATGTTTTGGGAATAAGCTCTCATTTAATAGCTATTTTGTAATACTTTATTTGAAAAGGTTTTTAAAATGGCCAGTATTAGAACTTTATCTGAGTGCTCTTTTTCTTTAGGTGTGAATAGTACCCGTCTGTTTAAGACATGCAGTGATATTTAACGCTGATGTTGTGTTGATGATGAACACAGTAAATATCATGAAAGGTTTCATGTAGCCTTGATGATGGTGGTGTCCTGATGGGGCTATTTTGGTTACATGAAAAACTATATAAGAACTTAGTGCTTAACATTAAACATAAGATAATTGGATACTTGCAAAAAATTGGAAGGACAGTAAGCTTAAAGGAAGACATTACTTCTTCTCTGCCTTTTAGACCAATACATGTAATTCATCTCTCCACAGGAAGTCCTCTGTGTAGATGCTTTATTAAAAGGAAACTATACTGTAAGCAGAGGAACTTGGTGAAACCTGATAATTTTTTCCTGTAGGTGTGTTCTTTGTGCTAGATTGCAAGCTCTGATTGGAGGTCTCCCACCGCAGAATTGTTTATAAACTTCTTTCTTTGGCTCTCTTCTTCCACTTTTCATGTCATGGGAATACTCTGATGTCTAGCAAAAGTTGAACTAGCTGGTTTTATACTCTTGATGAGAGAGTTAGAGGGAAAGAGAGATTTTATACTAATATTTTCTGCAGTTTCTCCTTCCTATGGTGGCTTCTAGTGGAGAGATGAGGTTTGATGCTGACTTAAGATCTAAACAGAAGATCCTGACATCTAAAGAGAAGTATGTGTTTCAGGTCATACCCTGGAAACCTACTCCCACAGCCACCTGAACTGTAGTCCTGACCAGAACAGGTTGTAGGTGTCTTTGGCCCAGCTGATCCAGAAGTCGGCATTGAGACATGGGACTGGTACTTAACCAAGTTTCATTACAAAGTGTCTGGCATGTCAGGAGATCGGAAACACTCCCAAGCCCCACCTTTCCCAGTTGAGAAGTAGCCAAGAATGCTACCTTTTTCTGCTTGGGATATCTTCTTTTGCTGTCCCATCACCCTGCACTGTTTGATGCTGAAGGTAAAAAGGAATATTGGGACGGCAAAATTTTTTAAACTGCCTATTCCTATACTGGGCAATCTGTTCTCTTTTCAAGATCATCTGCATTGAAGACATAGAATTCTGAGCTAATCAAGAAAGAGAGTAAATAAACTTCCTGCTGCTGTGGACAAATTCATCAAGGCAATTTTGGGGACAGGTTTTTTGTCTGTAGTGTTGAGACCTTTGGATCTACTGTAGAAATATCGTAAGAATATACTGGGTAATGGAAATCAGATATTAAGTTGGAAGAGAGGAGAGTGTGCAGAGAATCTCTATGTTACTTAACATTCTGCTTCTTTTTAATTATTTAAAAATAAAAAACAACAAACCCAGTATTTTGCAGAATCCATGTTTACTGTTCTGTTTCAGGGAAAAAAAATTAGTGCATTACTGTATTTCAGTTCTGCCTATCTGGTTGAGATATATTTGATTTTTGTGTGAAAACATCTTTAAGTTTCTTTCAGAGAATAAAATAGTTCATGATATAATATGATTGGGGTGGTATTCGTCTGATACTTGACAGTTTGGGTGGTCTGATGGCTCAGATGAATTTATGAAAGAGAGAAATGAGACTAGCACACGCTGAAGTTTAGATTTCATGAAGAAAATGTTGTGCTAGTAAAGGCTGAAGATATTTCCCTTTCCACCTTTTGTTTTTGTTTGACACCACTCCCTTCAGTTGCATCTTACAGCTATTTGTGCAACTTTGCTGTGAACCAGAGTAGAAAGGCTTAAAAGCAGCAACAGTAAAGATGGAAAAAACCATCCCATTAAAGGTCACATCACAACAAAAGCTTATAGTACTACTGCATCAGTGGAAAGTGAATTTACCCCCTCTTTTTTATTTTGAAAAGTTGGATCATCTTCTTTAAACTAGGTTTGGTACTGAAGACTTCATCTTGTGAAAGCACAATCCTTGGATGGTGTGGAAACTAAGGATAAATTAGGTACAGAAAGTGAACCCAACGAATACTGACTTTTGTCTTCCATACAGATGCTGAAGTATGTGAAAGTAACAGCAGGCAACTGATG
This sequence comes from Sterna hirundo, assembly GCA_009819605.1. Classification (NCBI taxonomy): domain Eukaryota; kingdom Metazoa; phylum Chordata; class Aves; order Charadriiformes; family Laridae; genus Sterna; species Sterna hirundo. The sequence continues at coordinate 5,550,113 of CM020441.1, forward strand.
AAAATTAAGTTTTATTTAATGGAAGCCACAGTGTTTTAACATGGAGGTAGAATTTATACTGTTCATTATGTTGAAACTGATGGGCCAATATATCATCTGTCCCAGAAGAGCTTTAAAAATATTTGCAAATGGAATTGCAATGATTTACGGAATCAGAAAAAAATGGCAGTGTAGACTGGGATTTGTGGGCAAACACTAGAACAGGTTGTCCTGAGTGGTTGTGGGCATGACTTGGAGCAACTGGTCTGATTTCAGCATTGCCTGATGCAGGCAGGGTGTTGAACCAGGTGACCTCCAGACATTCCTTCCCACTTACATTATTCTAAAGCAAATATTCCAGGATTTTATAACTGGCATTTTCTTCGTTATTTACCAGGCATATGTGGGTAAATGTGGCTTTATGAGGGTTAGGTCATCAAATTAACTAAATATCATATTTTGGAGAAAAGACTAGTTTCAGAGAAGTAACGTGTTGGCGTTTAAATTCAAGGAAAGCACTTATTACCATACTTTGGCATGAAGTCCTTAATCTGGAACACCTGTGCCTTTAATGGAAAAATTAGATAATGATCAAGTAGCTGCAGGACAAAGAGTCTAAAATGTGCTATATTGGAATGGGAATTATGAGTGTAGTGGGAGGTCACTAGTGGTGTTTTGCAGTATAATGGCAGTAACTCAACCACTCTTCACTTTAGTAGTGTCTGTAAATCGACATTTTGCTCTAGCTGTCAATCCTACAAGCAAAAGTATAGAAAGTAAATTTCTTTCTCACTTTGAAGACCAGCTCTGCTCTATGGGGTATCGATATAGATCCTCAACACTCAGGAGTTAACATGTACTTCTAACAATTTGAATTTTAGAATTTGATGGGGAAAATGTATATTACGTCGAGTGATTGATTTATTAAAGATGTGTGTGGACTACACTATTTGCAGTGTAATATTAAAGTTACTACCACTAAATGTGCTAGAAGCATCTAGTTAAGATTTTTTTTTTCCTATTCCTTCAAATATGACTTTGGAAGGGACAACATTTTAAAGTTTGTTCCAGAAGGCACCTTCAGAGATGGATGATTGAAAACAACTCTCCTGAATGGCACCTTGCTGTACTTCATAGATCATAACAGCTTTTATTCACCACTGTGATTGTTTTTTAAATTACTACCTGTGGATGAATACGTGAAAGAATTGGCCTGCTGGCTGCATATTTGGTTTGATTGGGGGCTATCTTGAAGTTGCCTTTAAATTACATGGGGTTCTTGATGATCCTAGCATTTTCTAATCTTTTTTGTACTGCATGGATTGTTTTGTTTCTTAGATTCTTGCAATTTTAGGAAGAATAGTAATTCTGTCTTTAATTTTTTTCTTGTTTAAAAAAAAGTGTGTCATTTCAAGCGAAGATATACAGAGATACTTCTAAAAATTATAAACATGCTGGTGTTTTTTGCATTATTCTTCCACTGGAAGCTGTAGATTATGTAATGAATAATTATTGTACTAATAGTTGCTGACGGACTGGAAACTGTGTGATTTTTAAGAGATGCATTTGTCACAGGGAAAACTCCAAAGTGACATCCATAACAGTGGTGTACAAAAGCAATATTGCTTTAATACTTTATTGAAAAATATCAATATGGCAGTAGTTTGTTACATGTTTTTCCACAGATGGACATTTCATTGGACTGTCACTAACAAGACAGGCAGAAGGAAAAAAAAAAAAAGAAAATGAATGTCATAAGACAAAGTTGACAGTTGAAGTTGGTTGAAATATTTTGAATAAAGAGTTTTTTTCAGAAATTGCAGTGTTGATAAGTCTGTATAAAATGTTCCATTCTTCTGTTCTGATGAAAAATTTTTGTCAGAGGCCCCTTTGGGAGTGTAAAAGATTGGGAAGATTTTATTGCTTGTTAGTCAGGGTACTGGTCTGGAATGTGAAAGAATCAGATTCCAGTCCCTTTCCTGGCTCAGAATGACTTGGTGCTATTGAAAAGCCATCTTACTGGACTGAATGGGACAAAGAGGCACCTGAACATCCCAGGCCTGTTTTCCTGAACTGCTGTAACCCCAGACAACAGGAAAATCTGCATTTCGGTTTTGAAAATGCAACGCTTTTTGAAAATTTTCTCAGGGGGTGAAAAGCAGACAAATGAATAAAATGAAACAACGCTGTAGAATTCCTGTGAAATGTAATTGTCCTCTAGATAGCACTGAGAGGTGTGCCTGTCACTAGAAATATTTAACCAATCAAAGACTATCTGTAATCTCCATAAATTCCTCTCAGATTTTTATCAACAGCAGTTCCCAGCTTCAGTTGCTGTGTCCTGTGTGCCCTCTGTTCCTAGTATTTGATCTTTTCCCTTTTCCTTCAGAAAATAGCTCGAGTGAATAAACAGAAGATAGGAGTGTGATGGAAAGAGCGAGTATTAGCCTGTTCCCTCTGTGTGAATAGTATGGAATAAATAAAAGGGAGGTAAGGGTGATGGCAGCAGGAGAAGGCAACATTTTTCAGTGCCCTGAAGTCCACAACATGTTAACAACTTAACAGCCCTGGTTGTGTTGTTATGGACTGGCAGGAGGAGCATGTACAGTTTGTGTTAGTTCTGCTTCTTGGGCCACAAAGACGTGCTTAGGCAGGCCTTCCTTTGCAGATCCCCAAAAACTGAGTTCAGAAGGCCCAGCTGCATTTTGGGCTACCTATACCCTTCAAAATTGCTTTCCCTCTTCTGCTTTCTTTTTTTCTGAGGCATATAGCAGCTGGAGGAAGGAAAACAGAAGGAAACAAAGACATCAGGGTTGGAGTGTTTCAGTCCTTGTATTGTCTATGCAGGCTACAGACATCCCCTATACCTCAGCTGAGGGATTTCTCTGGCCCGTCTCTACCTCGTTCTGCACCTAGTGACTGCAAATCATGCTCTGCAAGCTGTACTCTGTCCCGCTTTGCTCTACTGACAGACTTAACAGTCTAGTGCAAGTACCTCCTGGAGGTATTGAAAAGATGGGTAGATGTAGTGCTTGGTGATATGGTTTAGGGATGGTTTTTGGCAGTGTTAGGTTGATGGTTGGACTAGATGACTGAAAGGTCCCTTCCAACCCAGGCAATTCTATGATCCTAAGTATCACAGGAGCATCACACCACATGGATTATTTTGCCTGTGTCCCTACTGTCTGAAACGGTTATCCATACTGCAGCACACTCTCGGTTACAGCCCATTTACAAGTACTTGGGCCACCCATGAAGGACTTTGGTTATAGCCTAAGCATAGTGACTGTCAGTACAGTAAAGGTCTGTTGGACATCAATTAAGCTTCCTAGTCAGGTTTGTGAAAGGAAGAGATTTTGTCTTCCCAAAGCCCAGTGAAAGGATCAAAAAATGCTCTAGCCTGCTTTTTTTCAGCTGGCACAGTGGATTGCCATGCTCCATCAACCAGACTAATTCCTTGGCTGCCAGTGAGGGTCACCAAGCACTGCTGCTTCCTTGCGTTTCTCCCAGCAGCTGGCTTTGGAGGGACAACAGGAAGAACAATCCAGGCATGGAAAAACAAGAAGGCAACACTGTTAGTTACTTTGCAAACTCTGTCTCTGTTGCTCAAGGCCGTGCATTTCTTCTGGAGGTTCTGGACAAATTAGGCCAGATGTCATTATGAAAACCTAAATGTGGTGGTGTTGGGGGTTGGTTGTTTTTTTTTTTTTTTTTGTTTTGGATTTTTTTGTGGTTATTAGGTTTCCAAATATGAGATATCTGCTGTTATGATTAGATTCTTGAAGGCAGAAATCACTTGTAGACAGAATATCTTGTACGTGTTGATGCAGAAATGCTAATAATGGTTGAAATACTGTAATATTAAGAAATGAGCAAGACTGTTGCTCCACTGGTACCCAGAGACTGCTCGGGTACCATTTCGTGGATCTCTCTATTTCTTTAAGTGATACTGCTGCTTATGTAAGTTTATGTAAACCAAACCAGAGACCTTGTTACAATCTGTTTATTGTAAATACAGACGATAGAAATACATTGACTTTAACACAGAGAAAGCAGTAAGGTGAAGGAGAGAAAATGCGATGGGCAAAATGAAATGCTTTTTGTGTCTTTGACATGAAGCAGCGAAGTCAGCAAAAAAGACATAACTTGGACCCTTTCACCTGGAGTTCCAACAAAGAGTAGTGTTTTTCCACTACTTGTTCAGTGTAAAAACTGATGAAACACAGCATTTGGGTTGTGAGAGGATAAAATTACCATATACTGAAAAAGTCTGCAAAGCGCAATGCCAATCACCTTTAGGAAGGAATGTAGGTTCTTTGTTTTATTGCAAAACCCTACCTTTCTTACTGTCTTTGCCTATAAAAGTTCAGTTATTTATCACATGGCACAAAAAGAGATGCTTGGTATACTGACAATTGAAAGCATGAAACGAACAGCCCACAAAGTGTATTAAAAATGTTTAGAACTAAATGTAAAAGAATGGATTTTTCATTAAGCGAGCACACAGTGCTGATGATTCCTATTAACTTCTACCATTTCAAAGACTTGACAGAAGATCAAATCTCTCTTTTTATGGATGATTTAAATCAATCATTGTTCTGTCCGGCAAAATTCCAAGCCCACATTTGAAAGCTCTTTTGAGAATTGTCCTTCCCCCACCCTAGGTTATATCTGCCAGATCAGGAAATTCCAGCTTCTTCTCTTAAATTTACTATGGAATCCCCAGAGTCTAAAATGCAGAAAACAGATTTTTGCTGGACTGTGAATAATCACGATCCTCTCTTTCTTCCCTAACCTTTTCACATACTTTCTAAAATAGAACTTTAGCCACGCCGAGTGCCTGCAGATAAGCAAAAAAGGAATTGCATGGACTGTCATGAGCTTGGAAATCCGTCCTCTTGTTAGGTCAAACTCTGTGTTCGTACATGTTTTGACTGAATGTTCATTTTCATTTGTTTTCATTGCTTGACTTAATATGTGCAGAACATTGAAATGTATGCAGGCACCTGATGGCATTTTCAACAGATGAGAAGTTTGACTCCTAGTTAATTACAGTGCACCTACTTTTAAGCTTTTCAGTGCTTCAGAAATTGTTTTAGATGACTGATATTTATAGGATGAAAGTCAGAAGCCTAGCCTCCAAGTAGATACGTTTTGTTTTAAAAGCTTGAATGATACATGAAGTAATTTCCCAAAGGAACCTAAGGATATCATGTAGAATTGGAGGAAAAATAGTATCTCAAAGTATTAATATTTATGTTAAAGATTTTTCACAAAAGCAACTGATGTAGATTGATTTATGAGAGATAGTAAGAGACTTCCATTGAGAAGTTTAAAGAGATTACATAAGTAATTGGATAGCAGAGATTTGTATCTGGACTATCTCTTAAGAGCAATCTTCTCTATTCAGTTTAAAAGAATAATAAATGGCAAATGGAGATGTAATGCTTATCTTGGCAAGGAGTGTCTACGTATTTCCACTGTGTGAGCTAATGTTGAGGTTTTTCATTACTCAAACTGTATAAAAACTTTACATCTAACAAAATACTTAAAGTGATTTTTATGAAGTAATCATTTAAAAATACTGTGTCTAAGAAATTCCAGAAGTCTGTGAAACTGCAGCTTTCTAGTCAGCTGAATTTATTGAAATGTTGCTTATACGGCAACTTGCTTCTTCCAGTACAAAAGGTATATACAGCATGAGAGATTAGTGTTTAATCAATTGTTTATGCTTAGGTGTTGTTTTTCTATGAAAGTGCCTCTGCTCAGTATTTGAGACAGTATTGTAGTTTTCTGTGTCGTTAGCAATTGTTTTTAAAATCTCTCCTTACTAGACCCTCATTAAGGAACTAGTTCTGGCTAAAAAAAAAGTGAAAATGGCAAAAGTAAAGCCTCTCAGCGAGAGGCAAAATGTATTTTAGATTTTATTTTGGCAAACACAGCAGAAATCAGGTAAGTAAACTATTAACCACAGACAAAGTTTGCTTCAGTACTTGTTGAAGGCAATGGCAAGGCTGCCTCTGACTTCGCTGTAGGAGACTGCACATGGAAGTTTCCTTGGCTTGTTCTGTGAAGTTGTGTATCCTCTGCAGGATCAGGCACTTCACTGATTTACATTATTCTACTTTGAAATTCAAGTAGCCAGTAGATCAAGGTATTGCAATAAATAGAAATTTTCCTAATTGCCCAAGCATTTCCATTGTATAATACAACAAGAATTAAATGCTGTTCTCTGTAATTTCTTCCCTTTTCTCAGAAATAGGGCTTTGCAACCAGTTAAGGTTCATTATTAGTCCAAAACCCCCTCAACCTACTGTAATCAGCCTGCTAACTTTCACTGCATAAAACCTGCACAGGGTAGTTAAGCACCTCTCCAATTTTGCATGCTTAGTCTTCTCTGTCTGTTTAATAGCTTAATCTAAGGAGTAGTCGTAATAAGCATGTATATTACAGTACTGCCTACAATCTCCATCAAGAACCAGAGTTACTAACCATGTGTTATGAACTCTGTTGTTTCGTGACTAGTTCATGCCAATCTGAATTGGGACTGCAAGTGGTTCCACCCTCTCTCTTGCATTGACATTTGTACCAGGGATGAACTGGTTAGGCAGCTAAACTGCTTAGAAAAAAATAAATTTCAATCTCTCCCACTGGTTTATTTCTTTGAACTGACTCACTATGGAGTCAGATGAGTGCCAGCACAAGTGAAAGAGAAGGAGCATGAACATGGAGCATGAAGGAAGACCAGAACTGTGATAGCCAGGTTAGATCCACTTAAATTGTTATGGAACCTCAGTATTTGGTATGATATTGATCTACTGGCCACACTCTTGCTGACAGAGGAGGCTGTTGGCCTTCTCTGCAGCCAGAGCGCTGGATCATTGCTAGCTCACTGCCCACCAGGACCCCACAGCTGCTCTGCAGCCGGTCAGTCCTGGCCTGTAAGGGCCGTTTGCTTCCTGAACGCAGAACTTTGCATTTGTTGTTGCTGAATCTCTGAAGGTTCCTGTTGGCCCATTCCTGTAGCCTAAGCCCTTCTGAATGGTGGTCATGTCCTTGACAGTGTTGATTGTTCCCCCTCAGTTTGGTGTCATCCGCAAGTCTGATGTCTCCTCCAAATCATTGATACAGATGTTAAACAGGACAGGTCCCTCCAATAATCCACTTCTTACTGGCTTCCAGGTAGAAAACAACCCTGTTGAGCACTAGCCCAAAGGAAGGCAAGCCTGGAGTGCAGGCTGCTGTTAAAAGACTAGGACAGCTGAAGACAATCGATAACCATGTTTTTAGTCAAAAGTGGAGACTAGCTGTGACTCCTTTCTTTCAACTCAGAATGGATCCTGTTGCTGTGAGCTTTGTGGGAGCTGTACTGCTGAAGTAACTTGTTACTCTCTCGATTAAGCTTTCCATTTTTACTAAAATTCAATATTGACCACGTTATTTGCCATAAATGTGATTAATGTAAGCCTAAGAAAAGTCAACTTCTAGTAATACTTTTTTTTAAAAAACATCCTTTGTGACTATAATTCAACAGAAGCAAAAAAAAACCAAACCAAAAACTCTAGTGACTCATTATAAAATGATAAATAACTAAATGTTTATTAAATAGGAATATATTAAAGGGACTTCAAAGATATCATTGCTTGTGAGTTGCAGTAGCTCCATAATGTTCTCTGTAGTGAGGCAGTGTGAAGAATTCTGTCTAACAAGGGTCCGGTTTGAAGTGTGTGCACAAGGCCAAAGTCTTTTTTTCTCTTCACTTTCATCATTGTAAATTAACTTTTAGGATTTGTCTATTATGTGTTCCTTTCTGTTGCCAAAACATAAAGATTGTGGCTTACTGCTTAGCTATGCCGCTGTTTTAGTAGCTATCTTGAAAAGTATCACCTCTCTTCTTTTTTCTTTTTTGTTTGTTTGTTGTGTTGTCTTTTTAATCATTAATGTAAAGGTCAGCAGTTCTTTGTAGCTGGAGTCTTTTCTTTAAATTTACTTTGTGACAAGGTACACAAAGTAACACACAAATGTCTGACATGGTTTCTGTCTTCAGAATTCTGATTTCCAGTCAAAACTGGAAAGGAAGGAGTGGCAGATTTAATTCATCTTTCTGCATGTGCTAGAAGAAGAGTGAATTTAGAATAGAAGCTCCAATAAGAACACGGTTGCACCTGGAATATCATGTTTACTGTCACCGTGGATCAGTTCTTTGTATTTTTTGTCAGTTCAGTTTTTGAAAGGAATTACAGTTTTGACCTCGACAAAACACTGTGGCAGCGAGGTCCAGGTATGATTGTGCGTTGTACAGAACTTTGTTTTGTGCCTGCTCCTCTGTACTTCTGTGTGTGCTTCCTTGTACTGTGAGAAATAGAGAATTTCTGTTCCTTTCCTCATATATGGTATTTCCACTCTGCAAGCAATTTCCAAATGAATACTCTTCAGCTGTTCAGTTACATTACATTCTATACTCTCATTACAGTTGCCCGCTTTTCTCTGTATCTTCTTGGTCTGTGGTTTTACTTACTACATGTTGCTAGATGTTGTTGTTGTCAACTTGTAAATAAGCTGTTTGGTACTTTGGCTTCTGCTAAATGTCGAGCTGATTCTAAGAATTGACCTCCACAAGGAGCTGAATGACTTCTGCAGTGGTGTAGGCAAAAATACTTAATGTCCCTTCCTCCAATTAAAAGTGATTCAGTGGTACAAAGTCTCTTCACAGGCTTTTGTGCATAACCTCTTTCCTTTTTTAATGTTGAGTTTCTAAGTGTTAGCTTAAGCAATTGAGTTTGAAAATGTGCAAACTAACCTTGTTCGGGTGTTCACATCTTCTTTCCTCTTCTCGCATACGCTTTCACCTTGAAAGGCAGGACTGGTAAAACATTGCTGTTACCTACTCATGGGAGTATGGTGAATATTGTTTTGATGTTTGTGTGCGTATTTGAAGAAATGATGATAATTTACTCTGTGCTATTAGCGACCACAGCCAGGGACTAGGTTTGAATACGTACTATGTTCTCTGAAGTAATTCTTTAACCTGGATTACAATAATCTTTTTAAATGAGTGATGCAAACTGCTAATAAACCTGAAGGGAGTGCATTTCCACACGTGGGAAAGGTAGACAGCTCTATTCTAGTCTGGTAAGTAGAACATTAGCTCATCTGGCAGCTCCAGGTTCCCTTTTACAGTGTCTCACGGAATTCCTCAGCAATCTTTGCAAATTGCTGCCTTGGAAGTGTTTCCCCTCCTCTAAATAACTGTTTGTGCCAAATGTACTTGGTAAAGAGGAATGTGTGATAAGCAATTGTACGCTGGGGGCAGAGGAAAGGCTTTATAAAGGTTCAGTGCCTTCCTTTTTTTTCCTTTTTTTTTTTTATTTTGTTCTTTTGTTGTTGTTGGTTTTTCCTTTTTTTCCACCCTTTTTTGAACTTCACTTTTCTAGGAACCAAAAAGCATATCTGACCTGAAAGATGTTTAGTCAGTTTGACATGAGAGGCAAAAGCTGGTTGCTTTCTTTTAAAGAGAAAGCCATGCTGCGATAAACTGCCTATGTGCTGTATTCCTGCTAGTCATTACTAGAAAATTTGCCGCATTCATTACAGGTTTTGGGGTGGGTTTTTTTCAGGCAGTTTCTGGGAGTGGGTGTGTGGGAAGGAAGTCACAGCAAAACATTTAGATGTTTCCTGTTGGATAACTGTTGCATATTTCCCATTCCTCAAACATTACTGCCACTGGGAAAAAAAATTTAATCTAAAACTTGAATTCATTTCATATTGTGAATAAAGAAATGTAAAAACAGTAAAGGCGCTGCAGGAATTCTGCATTGATTTTGTTTAATATAAAACTATTTTGGGAGTATCTTGGTATACACAAAGAAAGGCAGTTTAATTTTAAGAAAAGCATTGCGAACTAGAGTTCTACATATTCAAATAATTGGTGGAAGGGACTGAATGTAGGCCAGAACATATATCTGAAATCTTCTTATAATTGTAATTTCACAGTACCTTGACACTTCAGCATCTTGCACTTTTAAGTTCAATGTTAGATTTATGTGAAGCAAACATATTTGCTACAGCCTGTACTTGTTATTTCAGTTTTGGGCAGTTTTACTAAAATATAAGTCAGGCTGTGGCTTCCGTCACCCTGCTCTCAAGAATGAAAAGTTTTTTCTAGAGGCTGTCTTCTGTGAATCTGTAGCTGAAGTGATTTGAGGGAACTTTCTGGACTGTTTGCAGGCTTTTTTATGGTCTCTTACTAAAATTAAAATGTATTTCCCCTTCTTTTTTTTCTTTTTTTTTTATATTGTGCTGCTTGCAGTTGTATAAAATCAGTGTTGTGCGTGTTTGTTTTTCCATGTAAAAAACCTGTTAATACATTTTAAAGATTTCTCCTTCTCCTGTAACATCCGGAAATAGAGTTTACCAGTGCCCAGCAGTTGGCCAAGTAGTTGTGTGCCATTTGAGCTCTGACCTAGCACTGTCTTTTTGCAATAGGAGCTGCAGTGTGCTGCAACATAGGTAATGATTTAATGAAGTATGCGTTAAAAATTGTTACAAAATAAGTGACTGGATGAGAAGCTGGAAATCGGGACATGAAGAACCTCAGTATTGAGAATAACTGTCTCCCCTTGGGTGCAGTTTGTAAGTCTGTAACTGAATTGCGGTGACCTTGGGCGGTTAACTCAAGTTTGCTCTTCCCTGCTTCTGGAATGATTGGTGTACTTGGCTGGAGTGCTTCACAGCGCTGAAGGTGGATGTTTGTGAGGTTATTTGAGATGTTCAGATGGATGGTACTTTTCAAAAGTGCTTGTCACAGATTTAAGTTTCCTGCTACTGAAATCGGTAACACTCCTGCTGACTTCAGCGGGAGCAGAGTTAGGCAAGGGGCGTCTTTAACTATCCTCTCTCTAAACCCAAAGGTTCCTTGCAATGCAGCGTTTGTTTGCAGGAGTGAAGGGGAGTTCACAAGAACAAAATTTTCAAAGTCGTTTTCTGTAGCTGACGAGGTGAGTAGTGGGGTGATTTGGACTGGCGTGTGTCCAAAATCACAGAAAGGAGGAAGGGGAAAGGTTAGGGATAGAGAAGATCTTTTAATGCTGATATTAACTATCATGATTGTTTTCTGGTTTTGACTGTGTTCTTTCTTTGAAATGTGTTTCTCTTCCCATGGTTAATTTTCACACTACAGATATGGCCTATGTTTAACCCTTTAGTAGTTTACTATCTGCCACGAAGCCTGCTTTTAATACTTAGTGCCTGACAGATAGCCAAGCTGACAGATCATCCAAAATAGCATGCTTTACCCTTTATTGTAAGTGTATCTGGTTTTATTTATTCTAATAACGTATTCCAGCCTATGGACATTTTCTTCCCCTTGTTTGTTGTATCATGCTTGAATTAAATGGTTAGCTTCTGGGCACACATGTTGCTTCTGTGGAAAATTATTGCAGAGTTTGTGCCTTTTTTGAATTTCCCAAACCAACGTTTGACAGGGTGTGGTTTTGAGGTGTTTTGGGTTGGTGTGTTTGGTGTTTGTTTGTTTGGTTTTGCTTGTTTTCACTAGTGTATTTCTGTTATAGAAGAACAGTTTGATAATAAATGTATGAAATGAGAAGCAGAGTGGTACAAGACAAGTTAAGGAAAGATTTCCACGTCAAGTTTGCAGGATTGGGAATGCTTAAAATTACTGAAAAAATATCATGGTGTTTATGGACTTGGATTAAAACTAATAGCTAAGTTTCTTACCAGTGTTCTCAATTGATGACAACATGGTTTCCCTCTATCAACAGTGTACAGCCATGGATATACAAATAACCTATAGCAACACCGCACATAATAGCCTTTTCATAATGTCACTGCATTTGAGCTTTCCGGGGAAAAAGCTCAAAGGTCGTATCGTTGGTTTACGGCTGTGGAATTATCCCTGTGCTAGGGTATGGTTATCAGACATTCCTCACATTCCAGGTGTCTAATATTATAGTGCTTACATGCCAGCACAGGACCAACTGCTGCGTCAAAGAAAAACGCAGGAGAAAACTTTCATGGCATTACCCGTTTCCACTCCTCTGCCCCCCCGCTTTCTGCCCTAACCTTTCAAAATGTCATCCTTGCGTTGAACTTGACAATGTTAAAGGGATAGATAAATTACAAGTCGTGATTTTGTTGGGGGGGGTTGGCCCTACAAAAACAAATAGCTAATATGCTGAGCTGGAAAATACTGGTTCTCTTTTCACTTAAGTATTTACTTTCTTTGTTGTAGCAAAATGTACAGCTGTGTTCAGCGTGGTGTTTTTTTTGTTTGTGGTTTTTTTTTTTTTCCTTCAGTGATGGTAATTGTTGAGTGGAAAGCCAAACCAGTTTATCATAATCAAAAGGAAAAGGAAACAAAAAACCCATGCCAGCAGGCAGTTTGACCTGGTCCTGCAACCCGTGGGTGTGGGTCCCTTCCTTCCCAAAAGCATTCTTCCCCTTCTGGGTCTCGGCTATTCAGTTTATGTGCCTTTTCAGCAGCACCTGTGAAGGGACAGAGTGAGCTGACATTGAGCTGATGGCGACCCCTTTGTAACTGGGAAGAGGCAGTTACGCTCTGCTTTGTTGCTGTTATATTTTTATGGCAGCCATTAACATGCACGTAGCATCTTATGGTAAGCTGGAAGGCAGCCTGTGTTCCCTCTGTGCTCACCTCCCTCCATCTTCTGCCTCCTGTACTGAAATCTTAAAATCTTAAGTTGTGTGTTCTCTGCTCACTCGCTTCCTTTCATGTGTCTGCGTGTGAGAAGGACAGAAATAGTTTATGTTTTTTTTAATTTAATTTGGTTTGACACACCCGACTCCCCCATCTCTCCCCCCCTCCCTGCACGTTTGGTTACTTGTTGGGTTTCTTGTTTTTTAGTTTGGTTCACTACTTCTGCAGATTTTACTGGCCGCTCTAAGGCAAAAAAAAACCCCGAATAGATGTCCTTTATTTCTCTAGAGGGATAGCATTCATTCTGTAGGGATTGTTTTGTTCAGCTGTTTTTGTTATCAGGTTGTGTTTTTGAAGGCTTGCTTGTGCTGCTGTTAAAATAAGTGGAATCAAATTCTTTGCAGTTATAAGTAGATTTTTGTTTTAAAGAACTTGTTGCTCTCAATGTACAATGCATCTTTTCTGGTAAATACATGGCTGTATTGGCTTAATATGGTTGTGTTCGTAACAGCTATTTGAAACTAAGAAGTTTTGCCAGGTTTCTGGTTTTTGATGTTGTGCAAGTTTCGTAAGTGATGTATAAATATATTGAATTTAGGATTTTTTTGTTGTAGTGAGGTTGCAGAAAGGTTTGTTTTCATCCTTGCCCTGGCAATTAAATGTTTAATTAAATTAAGAAGAGTGGTTCCTGGAAAACATTTGAGGAATGGAGTACATTTGTGTGTTATAGTTAGTTCTTGTCTCCAAAACCAGGCATTGGTGAGGTATCAGCTTGTTATTTTGCAGCCCTTTTCAGCAAAGCATTTCAAAACAGCCTTGAGTACTTCACCTAAATTACAGAGAAGAAACAGCTTGTTCAGTACTCTAAAAAGGTTTAAAAAAACCCCAAACTCTACGAGGACCGAAAATTATTAGATTTTAGTCTCTGCTTGATCTTCATGTGCTTCCTGAACGCAATGTTGTGTTCACTTGGGCTGCTGGCTAGCTAGACAAGAGTCCTAATGAAAATTGTATTTTTGGAAGTCTTAGATGATCCCTGAAACATCATTGAATGTTGCCTAGTCCCGTCTACATGAACCCACAGCTCACTTGCAGTATGGGAGATGTTGTAAACCACTGTCAGTACAAGTTCAATACTGGAAACCAAGTTTTTGAGCGTGTAAAACATTGCAAGAGCCCATTATCCCAGTGTTATATACCCAAATAATGTCCAGCTCTTCTGTGTTGCTGTAAGGTGGTGAACTTAGTGATGTATGTCGCTTATTATAACCCCCTATCTGCATGTGTGTGCATTTTCATTTACCAAGAAAACCCTCTAGAACCCAAGAAGTTTATTTCTTTAAGGCCTGCTGCCTTTCGCAAGTGTTCAAGGGCTTAAAAGAATCGTAGGATAGACACTGCAAGCTATTAAATACCATACTATACCTGTATGTCTTTTTAGAAAACTAGAATCGGTGCCCAAATATCTCAAGTTCCCATTTTTATTTAATAAAAATTTGACTGTTCTACCCATCTTTGTATTAGCAGGAGCAAAATGATCTGAAATCCGGAAAACAAGGGCAAATTCATTAAATGTGTCCAGGAAATACTTGCTGATGGAGTTAATAGATCTTTGTCTCCTAAAAGTGTATGACTCTGCTGTGACTTTATTCCCTGCGGTTAGTTTTTTGAGTATCCGGTCATGGCGCAAAAAGGGGAAGGAATGGCATTATCCATGTGCTGCTGACTTCTACGTGTAAATGCCAGGAACGTGTGACTGCAAACCTATGCTGTTGTGTGTGCGCATGTGTAATACGAAACAAGCAGATCAACGCTGCACATGCTAGTGGCTATCAGCATGAAAGAGCATAATTTAATGTTATTGAGAATTTTTCATAATTAAAGAATGGGGTGACATTTAGTTCGAACTACTCTTAGTAATTCTGTATTGGTGCAGAAAAGGTAACATGCATGTTTGCTGCCTTTTAATTATAGGCATCTGTTAACGTTTGGTTGCACACATCACCGTGTTTATTTATTTCACACCACTGTTCTAAAACAGGAGCTGCCACCCTGCTACTCCTTGTTTGATGTGTTCTAATGTGGTACTGATGTCCGCTTAGTTACTCTTTCAAAATAATACTTGTAATAAAGTGGCAGTATTTCTTAATAATACCCTTATTAAAAGAGAATGTACCTAAGCAATTCAAAGGCTGTACATAATGTCTTGGCCTGGTAGCTGAACGGGAAGCACTACTGTGTTAAGAACATGGTGTTTAGAAGCTGAAATCCCGTCAACAGACTCATGAATGAGCTTTTTCGAGAGAGAGTGGTTGTGCGTGGGATCTGCTAGTTTATAGAATTGAATGAACAAAGAATATGGCAAAAGGGTGTTTTATGGGCATGCAAATTCTGCCCCTTTGCACAGGTAAATGGCCTGGTTACCACTTTTTAAAGCTAGGAAAGTGACAGCAGTGTTATTAATAGAAAGTAAATGTGTTTTGTTGCAGCTTCAGCCACTGTAATTTGCAGAAGAGAAAATTGTCTTCCCAATGTAACTTTCACGCTGTGAATGGATCCTGACCTCAGCCACAGGCAGCGGCAATGCCTCTCTTTAACTCTGACCTGCAGCGTGGAGCTACAGCTCGGTCTCTTTTGCCGTTCTACATGCACTCTGCCTGCTGCCTGGCATAGCATGCATCCCGCTTATAATTTAGTTACCTTCTATAGGCTAAGGAGCCTGCGTTCAGACTCCTCCTGGAGTCACTAGAAAAAGAGGGAACCCTTCAGTGTGATTCATCTTCAGTCTAAATAGATGTGCTGAATCAGCCTCTCTAGGGAACCTAAAGGAGTAATTCAGGTTAGATAACTAACTTCTGAAGGTAATGAGATGAATTGCACCTCTGAGTTTTATATAAGAAATCCATCTTGGGTGCCTGAAGTAAGTAAAATCCATGTTTGGGAGGCTATTTGGGATGGGATTAGAAGACATGTTTATAGATCTTCAAAGTCACAATGCCTATAGCATTAGCAAGTTGGGTAAGAATTGAATTGATTTTAAGATCCAACTGGAGCACTAAATTCAGGAGTTCTAGTGAAGAATCAAGAACATTTTTCTTCTATTTGTACATTCCTTTCCCCTTAATTTTTTACATTTACTGGTCTTGAGCTACTGGATCGAAATAAGAATTAAATACTTTCAGTCATCCTTTTACAAAATAAGAAATTACGCTGATTATATGTTCCGATTCTGTGCTAACTGAAAATATTTGTGGGGAAGCGCTCAGAGGAAATTTTTTGTGTTACTGTTGTATTGTGTCATTGATAAGTCATCTGTACGCCCTTCTGTAATGGTGTAGGTAGTTAAATCAGCCAGATTCCAGGTAAGTGTGCATGTGGTCCTTGAGTTTCTTCTGATATGTTTTAATAGATGCTCATTCCCACACATCTAAATAGTAACTTTTGTCTTCTCAGATCCCAGAGTGTGGAGAAGAGGCACATTTTTCAGAAAAGTTTCTGTCTAGAAAAAGTACTAGTGAGTTACTACCTTGTAAGAGAACATAAATAATGTGATGTACCTCATTATACATGAGAATGAATGAGTGTGAATTTAATCAGTACAACACTTGATATAAGTGTCACACAATAACTTGCTATGTGGCAAAGAGCATGAGGTCATTTTGAATAGGGGATAATTGGGATTTGGAGAAAGTTTTCAAATGCATGTTGAAGTTGCTGTGGAAGTTGAGTGTTGACTGTAGTTATAATTGAATTCAAAATTACAAGTCTTGACTGTAGGTCAAGCACCACACAGCAAAGGAGGTATTCTTGGAAGTCATTTTGAAAGAGATTAAGATGAACCTGTTCATAAATCTCAGGTATTTATGTACCCGTTACCAATCTGCATCTTATTCCTTTCTAATCGAGGAAAAGAAGTCTCAGATTTGTTGTGGTTTCTTTTTTTGGTCTGTGTCTCTTCCCCCTCCTCCCCGCTTCCCCCGTTTTCTGATACCTGCCTACTGTAACCTTTCTCTCTTCCCCACACCCTGCACCACATCTATTATAAACCACAATAAATCAGTTTTACAAATTTAATCCAAATAATTCTATCTAAGCAAAACATAGTCCTTCAACGTGTGGATAAAATCAGGTCTTAAAGTATGCTAAGGAGGTCAGTGATGCTGGTATCTGCCGAGTTTAAAAGGGAGCAAAAACCAAAGTCCATAGTTTTCTGTTCATAGAGTCCTAATCATGATATGGATAACTTCTGGTTCAATGTTACAATTAATTTAATCCTGAATGGATTTTGGAGAAAAAAAGGAGTCAGAGAAGGAACGCAGCATTACTCTTGCGTAGAACAATGCGTTGAAAATGGTGTGTGAGTGTATATGTGTGTGTGTATACACATGTATATGCATACACGTCTTTAAGAACTTGCACATTGATAATCTCAGATCACAGAACTGTGAAGTACGGTGGGCTGCCTGGACCTTGACAGAAAGGTAGCATTCACTCGTATATGTAGTAAACTTCTCATTTTTTGTGGACCCTGGCCTTAGGAAGAAGCCTTTCTTTTATGTATTTTTGTGGTCTAGGGTTGCATCAAGCAAGTTGTCCAAATGGAACAACATTGCACGGACAATCCATCAGTCTGTAGTTACGGTTCCATTTTACAGTATCATCATCCTCTTTATTAACTTTAGATGCATACACAGACATTCATATAGGCATGGCTGCAGATGCAATAGCAACTATTAATGATAACATATATCATTGTAGAATCTGCATTTTAAGATCTTAGCTATCTTTCTATTTTGAAAACTTTAAAGAAAAATGTGGATTTGAGGTGGCAATATGACTTCCCAATTTGTAAGCTGTATTTGTCTTCTATGTTTCCCTGGGCATCTGTGAAGTGATTGGCAATAACGTGATTAAAAACTGTTTACATAATGGAATTACAGAATGTTTCCTGGTTTTCTTAAGAGTAGCCACTTGTAGTGACACACACCTGCTTCGTGTTCTCGTGGCCAGGGAGTACATTTCAATCCCTATGCTGAACTGGGAGTGTTGCAGCCATATAGGGTGGAGTAGGTAAAAATGTTATATGAGAGACAAAGGCTAATAAATTAGTCTTCACTTGGAAGGAGTTCTATAAGGTTAAAAAAAAAATCCCCATAGGTGAGAATATTTGAGATTAATGATGTGCATTTAAAAAAAGCCCCATGTTTTGTTAACTAATTAGACTTCATAGTATACTAACTGTGGACTTTAAGTCATCCTTTTTAGAGTATCGGCATTCTTTTAAGAACGTGTAAATTGATGACTACAAACTGAAAAAGTGTTATAAACTACTTCAGAATATCAGTGCCCTGAGATGCAGCGCTTAATCCTCTATTATGGTGCAATAAACCTCATTTTTCTTGGGTCACAGTTAATGAATGTAATGGCAATCCATCTATCATAGGTTATGATAATGATCTTCACACAGACATGATTCCTTCAGTCCTTGCTCTAAGTATTATTTCCTTTCCAATTACATCTTGTAACTCTCTTTCCTTTCAACTTTTGTCTTGCAAATTTTCTCTTGCATTTTACTTATCTTCATGTCATGTTAATCTCATCCATTTGCCATGCGTATTTTGAAAGGATTTTTGAAAATACTGTTTATGTGGAGACAGTTCTGCGGGCCCTAAGCAATTGGGTATCACCTTGTGCTGAATGCTACTGGATTGTAAAAGTCTGTGTTGGGCTCAAAATTCTTATGCTATTAAAAGACCCTGGAACAAAAAAGAGAGTCGTGGGGATGTAACGCTCTTAAGTAATTGTAATCATGTTACATACAAACATTTTTGTGTTTTAAATATCTACTCAGGAACAGTTCTCCTGACCTAGTTCAGCTCTTAGGGCTGCGATGTCCAGCACGATCCAGCAGAGTAGAATTTATAGAATAATTTGTCCAGTACTGCCTGTATTTTGGGGCCTCTGTCTCCCTCTTCTTCTTCTGTTGTTTAAGGTCCAGAGTGGGTCACTCAAGTGCTTTTCCGCAGTTTTTTAGTGTCACTTTAATTTATGGAGTGTCTGGGATGAGAGAGCAGCTGCTATTCTTTCTCATGGTGTCCGATTTGTGACAGGTGATAACACCTGGACGGAACGTCCCCATGACCAGAGTGTCTGTGGTCTGACCTACAGAAAGTGCTATAATAGTAAGAAGTCAGTATTTGATTAGAAGTAAAATCGGTGTGGAGTGCAAATGAAAAGGCAGGATAATATTGGGTTTGGATCATTCCTGTAGAGGTGGTTTAAAAATCACATCTTGTGATTGTTGCTGACTGTGGTGTATATCTTTGGTGAAAGTATTGAATGCTTATGCAGAGTTCTAAGTGAATTTATTAGAGACCATCTGGCCATGTTGTTACAGGTTTTTGTTATAACAGATTCCTACTCTGCTATACGGTATTTCAAATATTTTTTCCTACTTGAACTACAAGACTTGTGTTTTGAGTTCATATTAGAATGTTAAGGTTAAGGATGACGTTGAACATTTATTTTTATTCACTTTAAGACGTTTAATGAAAATCCACATTTGTAATCTAATTTGAGGCAGGACTTTCTTCGCAGCAAGATGTGCCCTTGTAGTTGGCACAGGTTGACGTGAGGAACCAAACTCACCAAGGGGCTGCTGCTTTTATGTGAGTGATGCTCTCTTGGAGCAGTAGTGGCCTGGGAACTCCCTGACATGAGTACCCTGGGTGCAGTCTGCTGCAGGCAGCCCACCTGAAGCTGGGACTGTGTGCATTATCCCGGCTTTAATAGGCTTCTCCTTCTTTCCTAAGAGCCATCTCTTTCTGTCTAGCTGTAACAAAACGCTAACCATAGAATGGTTTGGGTTGGAAGGGACCTTAAAGATCGCCTAGTTCCAGCTTCCCTGCCCTGGGCAGGGACACCTCCCACCAGCCCAAGTTGCTCCAAGCCCCGTCCAGCCTGGCCTTGAACCCCTCCAGGGATGGGGCAGCCACAGCTTCTCTGGGCAACCTGGGCCAGCGGCTTGCCACCCTCATAGTGAAAATCTTCTTCCTGATACCCAATCTAAATCTATCCTTTTCCAGTTTGAAGCTATTACCTTTTGTCCGTCCTATCACTACATGCCCTTGTAAAAGGTCCCTCTTCAGCTCACTTGATGTTGGTAAGTATGAGTAGGTAGCATTTGGGCGGGTGTATTGGGCATGGCAGTGCTTTGTGGGCCGTTAGCCTGCTGTGCTGCCTAGCTGCCATCCCGGCCATGGCTGGGGTTTGTGGAGAGCTCCTTCTCGGAGCAGCCTTGCTCAGAGCAGTGCCGTGTCTGGATTTAAAAATGTATGTCCACAGTGGGAGATGATACAAAGGGTAGGCTTGGTTTACTACAGACCTGGTCTCTCCCTGGAGGTCGCCAGGGAGTTTACCCCATACAGCTTTGGTGGGATGTCCTCTCCTGCACCATAATGAGGAGGATAGGTCATGTCCGTTTAAGATTTTCTTTAGAAAAGGAGCTCTTGGACTGTGAGGCAGCATGTAGTGGGTTAAGGTTGAGAAGAATAGGTACTACAGAAGCTACACCTTGTCACTCAACTGAGAAAAGTATATGTGGCTGGCCATTCTTGTGGAGAACCTCTCCCAGTAAACAGGACTTTTCTCACAGCTTGCTTGTGCTGCTTAACAGTCCATATTGTATATCCTAGTGATCCAGTTGTAATCCCACATTGTTAATCTCGCCTGAGTTTTGTAATAGTTTTCAGCATGTTTAGTGGTTTTGCACGGCAGTTTGTAAGTGGCAATAAATTAGCAAACTTGCCTTATTTGTGCATTTGTTCAGGACCTCAAAATTAAGCGTTAGTAACTTTCATAGGATTGTTGTAAACCTTGAAGAAATTTTAAAAGAATTAATCGATCTACACTGCAGAGATTTTGGATTGTAAGAGCTTGGTTCTTTGTAAATTCTGCAACCCTAGTTTGGGGGAATAAAGTGTTGCCCTACTTAAAGAATTGACAGGTCAGATCCATCAATAATAATAGTAATATATTTGTGGGACGATGATTTCTAAATCAAACCTGCGCTCAAATTTCTGTTTCCTCAGCTCTAAGAAAAATCTAATTCAATAGTTTTGTAAAGTCTTTTCTATGTAGTGCTTTCTACACAAAAAAGGCCATTCATTTTGTAGAAAGTAAAATGTACTATCCTCTTTCATTCCTCACAAAAATGTCGATAAACCAGTTTCTTTTGGTCAGAAACTAATTAAAGAAAAAATACTGAAACACAGAAAAGCGTACATGAATCAGACTGTTAGCTTTTTATTCATATAGAGTTTAGAAGATGAGATGAAAAAACAGTCTTAGGTGATAGAACTTAAGCAGCAGTGAGCAAAGGAGGAGATGCTCACGTGTCCCACAAATTGCTCTTGATAATCTTACTCTGAGGATTTAGTTTTTTAACTCTGGATATGCACTAATCTTATTGTCACCATGGTGACAATAAAACCTTAAATCTCTTGTCTTCCTATTAAATATATCAGTATATGAGACGTGGCATTTAACGTGGTTTTATCAACAGAAAACTTAAATACTCATTTAAAAAAAAAAAGGTGGCAAAAGTATGGCGATGTAGAGCTTTGCTCAGCTTCAGTTGGAAAAGAGCCCGTGTATTATTGTTATCGATCTATGTCTTCTAACAAATAGGTGCTCCATTATTAAAATGAAAAACTTTGCATGTCTTCCTAGAAAGGTACCATCTGAACATCTGAAGGCCCATTAAATGTTGCTTATAAAATGTCTACTCTATGCACTCCTCCTCCACACTGCTGCTTGTTTTATTCAAGTATGTGGATTGGTGAGTGCCGCTAACGGCATCTTGGAGGGTTGTGTGCTCTTTTCTGAGTTTCCCATCAGTGGTCATTAGAGAAGATGACCTTGAAATCCTGTGCTTTCATCACAGACTAAAGGTTGAAGGGTCCACTTCTTTGGGACAAATAGGAGTGTAGACTTTTCTTTTCTTTTTCACAAGCTATTGGTTATTGTTTAATTTTAAGCTGTCAAACGTGAAAGATGTTGCAGTGAGTTTCTCACTTGAGTGCCCGTACTGAAAAATGTTTGCAATAACTTCCATTATGTTCTTGGAGTTAATGAATTCAGAAGGATGGAATAGGGCAAAAACAATCAAGAGCCTAAACTTGAAGAGTGAGAAAAAAATTTGCTCTCTTTTCTCCCTGCTATCTTTCTTTAGCTTCTGTCATAATAGCAATTAATATGAATAACAAACATGTATGGAAGAGAGAAAAGCTATGCCATTAAGTTGTTTCCTTGTTTTTAGGTTAACAAAGCCCTTGTCATTTGCGGATTGTGTTGGGGATGAACTGCCATGGGGATGGGAAGCTGCATATGATCCTCAGATTGGTGTATACTATATTGATCACATCAACCGTAAGTATTTTTCAATTTATTTATTCAAATAGTCGTTATATAAGAAGGTGCATCTTGATTAGACTTTCCTGAGAAGCTTCTAAAGCATGACTGGGAGCAGGGAAAGATTTCTTGGGAGAAAAGTGTAGTTAAAGTAACAATTTCTGATTTTCAGCAGACAAATTATCCCGTTTGTGTGCATGGGTTTGTTGGGGATGGTTGCAGATACATTGTAGCTGGCTCAAAATTATTCATACAACTCTTCATCTTGTTCTGTGGAAGAAGTCCATGTAATGTGTAGTAAGTAAAGATGGTTTACATCTGTTGGTACCTGTGAAGTGTAGGATGTTTGGTGGCTATTCAGCAACACGCACTGGCAGAGTCTCAAACAAGTAACAAAAACTGGCTTCAGAACTATGGTAGATAAGGTAGCATGGAGCGTGGGGGGGTATTTGTAACTTGTATATGAGGTCTGGCAAATGCACTGTAGTTCTGAGAATGTTGTAGAATACATTTCAGGCTATAAATAATGCTATATTTTGGAGTAATTGGAATGGGAATGGGGAATCAAAATGCTGGGGAATATTTGCCCTTTGGTATAACGTTGTTGGCTTTAAAAGGCTTACAAGAAAATCTGGTACAAAATGACTACATCTGTTTCTACATATATTTTTAATTGCATGGGAATTATGTCTAAGTCATACAAAACCATAGCAAAATTTGAAATACAGTGCTTGTTAGGCTTACTGAAATAAATATATTCCTGAAAGTGTTTCTATCTTCTTTTTATGCATTTATTACTCCATATTAATTCATACCCTTTTCTGTTTTCTCAGAAATTGTCTTTAATAACATAAAAGAAGAGATTCCATTTGAGATCAATACCTGAATATAGGTGCCTGCATCTATGATAGCAGTGCTGTGTACTTAAAAAATAGTAAGGTATCTATGGCCATTTGACATGCTTTAGGTTATCAGGAACAACTGCATAAGTTCAGCAGATATGGCATGGACAGTAAGAGACCAATGGTCTTCTGCAAAAAAAAAACTAGAGACAAGGCTTGTTACCCCGTGGTATCTCAAATGTATGGACAAGTGAATCAACCTTGAGATTCTGTAGTCAATAGTTACCTAGCCAATACAGTCAACATAATGTGAAGCGTGAAGTAGCTGACTGGTTGGGCATCTGCTTTGAAGATGAGCTAATTTAAGCTCCTTTGGTTGTGTTGGACTGGAACTCTGATAACTGGAATGGGACATTAGATATCTTCTGTGGTTATTGAACACCTGTAATCCCAAGCACAAATACAGGCTGGGCAGAGAATGGACTGAGAGTAGCCCTGCCCAGAAGAACTTGGGGGTACCAGTGGATGAGAAAAAAAACATGAGTCAGCAACGGGCACTCGCAGCCCAGAAAATCAACCACACCCTGGGCTGCATCCCCAGCAGCTGGGCAGCAGGGCGAGGGGGGGATTCTGCACCTCTGCTCCACTCTGGGGAGACCCCCCTGCAGTGCTGCCTCCTGCTCTGGGGCCAGCACAAGAAGGACATGGACCTGTTGGAGCGGGGCCAGAGGAGGCCATGAAGATGCTGGGAGGGCTGGAGCCCCTCTGCTGTGAGGACAGGCTGAGAGAGTTGGGGGGGTTCAGCCTGGAGAAGAGAAGGCTCCGGGGAGACCTTAGAGCCCCTTCCAGTCCCTAAAGGGGCTCCAGGAAAGCTGGGAAGGGACTCTGGATCAGGGAGGGCAGCCATAGGACGAGGGGTAACGGTTTTGAAATGAGAGGGGAGATTTAGATGAGATCTGAGGAAGAAATTCTTCACTGTGAGGGTGGTGAGCCCCTGGCCCAGGTTGCCCAGAGAAGCTGTGGCTGCCCCATCCCTGGAGGGGTTCAAGGCCAGGTTGGATGGGGCTTGGAGCAACCTGGGCTGGTGGGAGGTGTCCCTGCCCAGGGCACAGGGGTTGGAACTAGGTGATCTTTAAGGTCCCTTCCAACCCAAACCATTCTATGATTCTATGAGATAGACACCTAACCTTGAACTGAATCCCACCACATAACTTCATTTGGGCTTTTATAGCCCTGCTTTATTGGAATAACAATGAGAGTCCTCTGATTTTCTGTGGGGTGTTAAACATTCCTGAACTTCAAAAAATAGGGACATACTTGATTGAATACAAAAGGTCAAGGAAGTAGGGGATTTGCTTCTGAATCTAAATGCTATTATCAGAGGAAGCTTTAACTTCTGATTCGGCCAAAACTATAAAACTTAAAGCTATAAAAATTTGAGTAGTCTGCATTTCTGGGTGTTTTGAAAATGCTTTCAGATTGCTGCTCTGATAATCGTCCTCTTGTATTTCATGCATGCTCAAAACCTTTAATCAGTTCTAAAAATCTCAGTCTTGTAGCTTTCTTGCCTTTTTTTTTTTCCAGAAAGAGGTTAAATATTTTCTTTACTTTTTAAAGTGCTCCTTCTGTGCGTTGAAGGTGAATTCCTGAATATTATAAGCTGTTCATGAGTTGAAGTTCTGCTTCACACACATGTAAGATGTTGAGCCTTGAACAGCGTTGTCTTGGAATTCTCTTGAAAATTGTTAATATACTGCAAACACTAATGCTTAATTAATGTTAATGCGTATGATGGATGACAAAATGGTGGACTTTGATATACTTAAAGTGGTTTCCATCCACTGTTCAGTAGTGCATTCGGTTCCTGTTATATTAATGTATGTGTTGCATTGTAGCAATTTCAGTGAAACTTCGTATTTTGTAAAGTGGTATATTTTAGTTTTGTACACTGTATTTTGCAAAAGGTTGTGCTGAGAGTACTCGTGAGTTTCTGGGAGGTAAACTGCCTAAGATTCTCACAAGTACATCGTTTGGCTGATGCGCCAAATGTGAAGATTGTAACTTCATCTGGCTGGGGTACATGTATTGTTTTGATGCTCTTGAGATCTCTAGTATGGAGAACGCTAATAATTAGGGGGGAAAAAAGCCTTTCTAGAAAGCAGGTTTTGCCCCTGCTTACTGCTTTATTAGTGGTGTAATAATTCAGATGTGTTCAATATGCTTTTTGGATTTGAACTGTTTAAATTCTCTCAGGAGAGTGGCTATGTTAGAACAAGGAAGACTCCGTTGCTCTTTTACCTGTATCGATTATAATTGGATTAATTCTTTCTTTTACTGGACAAAGAAGCCCAATGAGGGAGAAAAAATGTACCCACTGCTAGGAGCAGGACCAAATGGATAGACGCCTGAAAATCAGGTTGGATAAAGCGAAATTCAGGACCCGTAAATGGCAACTTGAGGGGTAGCGCCTTGGGAAGAAATCTGCTTCCATGTGTTGGGTAGCGAGAGGTGACTAAAGACGTTTCATGTTCGCTGCCTTCTAGCTGAATTAATTTCAGAAAAATGTTTGAGAGGAAGCCCATTGATTCTCTCCTCTTGCATCCCATAATTAATTATTCTGAACAGCTTCTCTGTTGCCTGTCCTCTTTATTGTTTCTCTTTCTAATATTATTCCTACTGTGTGCCTCTGTACAAAGCTACATTTGATACAACTGTGAAGTTTCAGGCTGTCCACAGGACTTTGGAGCCGTTGTAGTAAAACTGACCAATCTTGTTAAATTTCTCAAACCAACCCAATAAACTATGAGCAGCAGGCTAGACCTTAGCGCAATAGGCTGTAAATTCAGAAGGTCTTTTTGACGGTTGTTCCCTCCTTTTCTGTTAATAACTCAAGGTTGAAAATATTAAGGATGCAATTTCCATTAGTTGCTGGTGCGGGACTTAATTCCGCTCCTCTTGAAGGGTGGATATTGGCAAAACTCACGCTGATTTCAAGAAAGCAGTACTGGGCTTTCTTGAAAAACAAAAGTTCTAAAAATTCTACCAAATTTCTGTAATGTCAATTTTTCAAAAATTATTTAAATCAATATTATTTTTTTAAATTAAATATTTTCCCCATTTGTGTAATTACCTGTCTTAGTCTTTTACCTTCCCTTTTCCCATACAAACCTGAGAAAAGCCCACTTGCCTTAACTGCCAGCGGAAACTCAATTTCTCCTCCACAGAGAGGGGTAAGAGTTGGCTGTGAGCAGTCTGCAGTTGTACAACACTCCCTCAGACTTGAGGAACTTGCTTTTGGTGTCAATATGTTTAAGTATAATTTGGTTTTATTATCATCACACATTTTCTATAATTTTATATATTTTTATGAGGTTTTTTTCAAATGCAGTTGGGGTTTTTTTTCTAGCTCTTACTGATTGCCTTGGAGCTTTCTCATGATCCTGTTGGACGATGTAACCCACTTTGAGAAACACTGACTGAGGTTGTTACTTTATGAATATATTACCCCAATTAGGAGTTTTAATGTGATGCTTTCAGCTTCAAGGGAGACCAGATTACAGGCCATCTGGCAAGGCAGAACGTGCATGTGATGTGGGTAGCTAATACCGTTAAGAACCTAAATGCTTACCCTGTGGTTCAGCAGCGCCCTTTAGGGGGATGACTGAAGGGATATTATTTGGTGGCCAGGGATGGAGGAGTTCCTTTCCTGCAGAATCCTTCTTACTGTGGTTTGGGAGAGTCCAAAGATTTTTTTAGTTTATGCTGTTCACCCTTATAATCCTCATTGCGTTTGTGTACTCTACTTCAGGCATCTAATTTGCTAACATTTACTAATTTTGCTAAATAATGTGGTTAGGAACTCAAGGCAATAACAAAAATAACACCAACCTGTTACTCCATTTTGTGTATCTACAGGCAAAGTCGTCGCTTTCACATTTTTTCAATTCTTCTTGCAGGGTTTTCAACATCAGGCATTAAGTGGCTGAGATGCAAACATTTATGCTGTTAGAGCCTGGATTTGCAAACACTTTTAAGCTGATATAATCTCTGAAAGAATTGGTCCTGCTCTATTGCTACCTCTGGCCTTTTGTTCTGTCCCTGCAATGTTTTTGCTTATACTGGCATGAACGCTTGCATGGCCAGACAGTGAATCAGATCAGGGAACTGATTCGAGTTGAAACTAATCCGGTATGGAAAAAAAAAAAAGTCACTATTTGTTCTCCTTTCCACACCCCTCTTTATGCAAGTGAGAGAGGGAAGGTGACCTGGAGAGATGAATGAACAGCCAGGTGGAAGAGACGAGGGACAGCTGCTTTTCATGGCAGCGTTGGTTTAAAGGTGTTTTGAAATGACACCCTTGAACTTCCATTGGTTCCGCGCCCCATGCAGGCTTGCCAGGAAGCAGTTTTGACTCTGAGGCTGTGATTTCCAGGTGTGGAGGTGGTGCCAGCTGAAGCAGCGGTCATGGCTTGCTCCGGTTCCTGCCCTCCAGTTGTGTCAGTGTGAGGAGGTGTAGTAAACACAGACAACAACGGGGCAGCACTCTGCATCCTGAGGTGTGTGAGTTGTCATTCCCCACCTCCTCTGCCTCCCCCCAGCCGCTCAGGTTTTCTGATCCAAATAATTCCATGGGATGTGTGTAGATGATCAGCTGCAAAGGTGATAGGAGCAAGAAAGGGAAACTTCCATGTCTGACTTGACATGAAGAGTCTGAGGGAATCCTGGATCATAAGTTCTGCCTTGCCTTCAGCACCCTACCTTCTAAGTAATTTATCCCCTTTACTTCCAGTTCTTGTTTTCAGGCTCAGGAATAGCCCAGCAAGTGGTTGTTTTCTTCATTGCATTGATCTAGTTAACCTATAAAATAAGTACTCTCTTGTTGGTAATGTTTAGTGGCAAAAGTAATAGAAATGTACTGAATGATGGTATTTAAAAGATAAGGATGGGAAAGAATAGCTACTCCTAGCCCAGTAGTATTTCAGTCCATCACATAATTTTCTTTTTGCCACTCTGGATTTTGCATTCAATATGATGATTTTTCTCCCTGCCCTTCACCCCCAGCACTTTTCTTCAAAAATGAGTTTGACATCTACGTTCTCTGCTTCTGCAGCTCTTCCCTACTTAGTTTTAATTGTCCACTCAGGAAGCATGAATGCACCTTTCCCACAGGCTTTCTACCACTGTTTCATAGAATCATAGAATCATTTAGGTTGGAAAAGACCCTTGGGATCATCGAGTCCAACCATCAACCCCACTCTACAAAGTTCTCCCCTACACCGTATCCCTTAACACCACATCTAAATGACTCTGAAACACATTCAGGGATGGTGACTCCACCACCTCCCTGGGCAGCTTATTCCAGTGTCTGACCAATCTTTCTGTGAAGAATTTTTTCCTAATGTCCAGCCTAAACCTACCCTGCTGCAGCTTAAACCCATTCCCTCTTGCTCTATTGCTAATTACCTGTGAGAAGAGACCAGCACCAACCTCTCTACAATGTCCTTTCAAGGAGTTGTAGAGAGCAATGAGGTCTCCCCTCAGCCTCCTCTTCCTCAAACTAAACAGTCCCAGCTCCTTCAATCGCTCCTCATAAGATTTATTCTCCAGGTCCTTCACCAGCTTCGTTGCCCTCCTCTGCACTCGCTCCAGCACCTCGGTATCTCTCTCATATTGAGGTGCCCAGAACTGGACACAATACTCAAGGTGTGGCCTCACCAGTGCTGGGTACAGGGGGACAATCACCTCCCTCCTCCTGCTGGTCACACTATTTCTAATACAAGCCAGGATGCCATTGGCCCTCTTGGCCACCTGGGCACACTGCTGGCTCATGTTCAGCCGCTTGTCAATGAGAACCCCCAGGTCCTTTTCTGCCGGGCAGCTCTCCAGCCACACTTCCCCAGGCCTGTAGCGATGCATGTGGTTGTTGTGGCCCAAGAGCAGGATCTGGCACTTGGCCTTGTTGAAGCTCATTCCATTAGCGTTGGCCCATCGGTCCAATCTATCCAGGTCTCTCTGTAGAGCCTCCCTATCCTCATGTAGATCAACACTCCTGCTTAGCTCCGTGTCATCTGCAAACGTACTGATGATACATTCTATGTCCTTATCATCAATAAAGATGTTAAACAGAAGCGGTCCCAACACTGGGCCCTGAGGGACACCACTTGTGACGGGCCAGCTGGATTTAACTCCGTTGACCACCACTCTTTGGGACCGTCCATCCAGCCAGTGCTTGATCCAGCGGATCGTATGCTCATCCAGGCCATGAGCAACCAATCCAATAATCGGGTCATCTTGTCATAGAAGGAGATCAGGTTTGTCAGGCAGGACCTGCCTTTCATAAACCCATGCTGACTAGGCCTGATCCCCTGGTTGTCCATAATATGACTTGTAATGGCACTCAAGATGATCTGCTCCATGACCTTCCCTGGTACCGAGGTCAGACTGACAGGCCTATAGTTTCCCGGATCCTCCTTTCTGCCTTTCTTGTAGATGGGTGCTACGTTTGCTACCCTCCAGTCCATTGGGACCTCCCCAGTTAACCATGACTTCAGGTAGATAATGGAAAGTGGCTTGGTGAGCACGTCTGCCAACTCTTTCAGCACTCTTGGATGTAACCCATCCGGTCCCATAGACTTGTGCGCATCCAAGTGGTGTAGCGGGTCACTGATCACTTCCTCTTTAATTGTGATGACCTCGTCCAGCTTCCCCTCCCTGTCCCCTAGCTCATGAGGCTGGGTGCCCAGGGAATAGCTGGTTCCACTGCTAAAGACTGGCATTGAGCATCTCAGCCTTTTCCTCATCCTTTGTGACGTTTCCCTCTGCATCCAGTAAGGGAGGGAGATTTTCCCTAATCCTCCTTTTGTTGTTAATGAATTTATAGAAACATTTTTTGTTATCCTTAACAGCTGGAGCTAGGTTGAGCTCTAGCTGCGCTTTGGCTCTCCTAATTTTCTCCCTGCATAGCTTCGCTATATCCTTATAGTCTTCATGAGAGACCTGCCCCCTCTTCCAGAGGTCATAGACTCTCCTTTTGTTCTTGAGGTCCAGCCAAAGGTCCCTATTTAGCCAGGCCAGTCTCCTTCCCTGCCTACTTGTTTTTTGGCACAGGGGGACAGCCTCCTCCTGTGCCTTTAAGACTTGAAGTATGTCCAGCCTTCCTGGGCTCCTATATCCTTCAGGGCAGCCTCCCAAAGGATTTTGTCCAGCAGTCTTCTGAACAGGTCAAAGTTTGCCCTCCGGAAGTCTAAGGTGGCAGTTTTACTAACCCCTCTCCTTGTTTCTCCAAGAATCAAAAACTCAGTCATCTCATGATCACTGTGCCCTAGACAGCCACCAACCTTTACTTCCCCCACAAGTTCTTCCCTGTTCACCAGACGCAGGTCCAGGAGGGCACCTTCCCTGGTCGGCTCACTTACCAGCTGTGTGAGGAAGTTATCCCCCACATATTGCAGGAACCTCCTGGATTGTTCCCCCTCTGCTGTGTTGTATTCCCAGCAGATATCTGGGAGGTTGAAGTCCCCCACAAGAACAACGGCAAGTGATTGTGAGATTTCCCCCAGCTGCTCATAGAAAGCTTCATCCACCTCACTGCTTTGGTTGGGAGGTCTATAGCAGACTCCCACAGTGATATCAGCTTTATCGGCCCTTAACCTAATCCAAACACTCTCCACCCCATCATCAGTATACTTGATTTCCGAGCTCTCATAGCATTCTCTAATATACAGGGCCACTCCACCACCTCTCCTTTCCTGTCTGTCCCTCCTGAGGAGTTTGTAGCCATCGATCGTGGCACTCCAGTCGTGTGAGGCATCCCACCACGTTTCTGTGATAACCACTAAGTCATAGTTTTCCTGGTGCATCATGGCTTCAAGCTCCCCCTGTTTGTTGCTCATACTGTGTGCATTGGTATTGGCGCACTTCAGATGAGCTAATGATTGCAACACCTTTTTGTGAGTGTGGGCCCCATTTCCTACCAGACCCTTCTCAGGTGCTTCCATGATTTCTAAACGTCTGTCCCTTCTCTCAAATGAAATGGCAGAGCGAGAGTCCTCACTAGTCCACCATCCTTCAAGCCCTGGCATGCTTCCCTTGGGTTTAGTCCTGACAGGCCCAGTTATCTCCCCTTCCCCCCTCGTATCTAGTTTAAAGCCCTGTCAATGAGCCCTGCTAACTCCTGCCCCAAAATTCTTTTCCCCTTCTGGGACAGGTGCATCCCACCTGCCACCAGCAGGCCAGGTGTCTCGTATAGCAGCCTGCGATCAAAAAACCCAAAGCCCTGCCGATAACACCACTCCCGGAGCCACGAGTTGACCTGTTGCCTCTTCCTGTTAATTTCCTCATTCACGATTGCCACCGAAGGGATAGAGGAGAACACAACTTGTGTTCCTGATCCCTTAAGCAGCCATCCCAAGGCTCTAAAATCTCTTTTAATTGATTTTGGGCTCCTCCTACCCACTTCATCACTACCCACCTGAAATACTAAAAGGGGGTAATAGTCAGAGGAGTTTACTAGGGCAGGAAGTAGATCCTCATCCACAAAGAGGAAGAAAATTGAGTCAGAGTGATGATAAAAACATCAGGAAGCACAGAGGTAGAGGGATTTGTGTCTGCTTAACTCAAGAATAGAATTCATTGGAGGTCCCTGTTTCCCCACTTGGTTTCCTTCCTTCTTAAAATTTCAAAGCCTAGCTGTTTACTTACACTGACTCTTAGAGCACAATATTTTAACTACAAGTATTCTATTTCTTGTTGTAATCTTAAAGGCTTTCATGCCAGTTTACTCCTGGGCAACTGATTTATTTAACACGGGGATTTTTTGTGGATAGACTGACTCTTCCCTGCTCCAGCCAGGGACTCCAGTACATCTGCCTCTTATGAAAGTATGCCAGATTGTATTTTCAGACAAGGAAGACATCTGAAAATCCCACCATGAGTCTGCAGTTACTATTAGCTTAAGGGTGTGAGTCAAATGGTGTATCATGATCATAAATGTTGTACTGTTTGTTCCCACAACCCATCACCATCTTCTAAGCAAGTAGTGACATGCAAGCGTTTGGGAAACAATCATGAAGACTCTTTACTGTCAGCAAACACAAATGGTGAAAACCCAAGTGCAGTATATATCTTATCTTGAATCTTATTTATAGGTACCTTCTCTGCCCCCTGGCTATCAGAAGGGATTAGAGTAATCTGGTGCATGCTGGCTACAGAAGGAGGGCTTGAGCAGAGAAGGCTCTGCATTAAAGATGGTTTTAGCTGCTGACTTTTATGTAAAGAGCATACTGGCATCTTTTTCTTAAGTCTTCCTTCTGGTAGCCATAGCAGTAGAACATTTCCTACTTAGAGGATAATGTAGAGCAAAATACTCAGAGTTTCTACTGCATTTGACTCTTGAGATATATAAGCATACGCTACCCAATATCTAGAGGAAACTAATGTGCCATATGGGTAACACGTTCAATATTTCTTCATAAAAATCTCTGAATAAATATTTCTTGGAAATCTGCTCATGCTTGCACAGTATAGCTGGAAAACATTCTCATTCTATCTCATTACTCAAATTCAAGCACAGAATTATTTTATGGGAAAGTGAAGAAGGTGTCTGGAAGAGAGGAGGCATTTTTTGTGTGCGAGTCCTGTGGCAGGAAACAAACTGTAGAGAGCTCGGTTCAGAGCGTACTCTGAATAACCTAATTTTCCTTCATGTCTCTCTTTAGATCCCATATTCCGTCTTATTATGTGGTAGAATGTGATTTTCTTTGAGTATCCAGCAATGTTTTAGATCATTTTTAAGACGCTATGTATGTCATCTTGTTGGGCTGCACAGTCTTACTGAAACTGCTGTCTCTGTAATGTGCCATTCTTTATTTTTATGTACCTATTGAACAAATATATCGGTGTGAAATGATGTAATATTTGTTTGTGAATTCTTCCCCAAATTTGTGGATACGCATTGCTTTTCTTGTTTGAGTTTGAATTGGAAGTATTTTAAAAAGTGGGGGGGGAAAGGGATAAGGGGAAAAAAACGCTCTCAGAAAGCTTCTGGTATGTAAACAGTAAAGTGCGTTCCTTAAGCCAGTCTAGTAATACTTGGCGCTTCGCCCTGAAACTAGTGCTACTGCATTTGCTTCTTTGCTGTTCGTTAAGACTTGCATCTTGGTTGCCTGCAATGTTTTTATGCCAGTTGAAGTACAACGAAGTAATATTTGCGCTCTTTTTTTTTTTTTTTTTTTCCCAAGTGTATTTTTGTCTGATTGCAGGGAAGAGTACTGGAGATTTGAAAGCCAGTTTGTTTATCAAGAAACGTGGGATATACTTGCAGAATAAACATACCCATAGTGATTACGTACTGTTGTTGATAAAATTGCTTTCACCACCCACCACTGAGCTAACTTGCGTCATCCTGTGATGGTTGATATCAGACACCATTTCTCCTCTTCTGATGTTTATATGTCAAAGGCTTGTTGTTGATTGTGTTTGTGCCATCTTGAGACTTTTTTGTGCGAGATACCATTGAAACCTTGACTCTCCGTTGCTGCGGCTGGCCCCAGTTCGGCTTGCCTGCCCAGGAGCTTCCCCTCAGTACGCTGCTTTCAGTAGGCTGCTTTCCAGGTGTCCCCTCCTTCTTGAACCACCTCTGTGGAGCAGGATGTAATCCTGCCACACCAAAGGCATCGGGGGCTGTTGAAAAACCAAGCTGGATTTAGCTTGCACGCTTCGTTCAGCCACTGGGGTTCAGGAGAAGCAATGTGATGAGGGATCCTGAATGTCATCAGCTGTTGGGTTTGGGGTTTTGAGACCTGTGTTAGTCTCTTGAAGCTGGGGTTCTGTTCGGTTGGAGGTAGTAGTCCTGCAATTAGTATGCAAGATAACCAGAGATGTCGGGTGTAATGGCATTATCTTTTCATGGCCTACTATTTCAGGCAGAGAAATTGCCACCCTGACACAGAGTAAGTATCAAGCCGAGTTGCGGCATGGTGCAGCCCAGAGCTCAGCCAGCTGTGTGCAGCACACTTCTGCAGCAGTCAGAACCACCCTCTTTTGGGGGCTCAGCCATTTAATACAATATCTTGTCTTGTAGCCCTGGTTTCCTGGTCTGGAAAGTTTCCGGTAAGTTAGTTTAGAGGGAGAAGGTGCATGGTATTGATGAGCAGGTCAATCCTTAAGATTCTAATGGATGAGTAGATCCATGAGCAGGCTTGCTGCTGCCAAAAATAGGATGTCTAGGTCCTTCCCCAGCTGGCTGGTTCTTCCTCCTTTGTACTGGTTCGTTTGGGAATATGGCACAACTCACCTAACCTGCCAGAACATGACATGTCTGCTTTCATGTTATCTTTTGGAGCCAGCAAGTGCTTGGGTGGGTTTAGTATGTTGAATAGACTTTGTGGTGGGTTGAGTGAGCACCAGAGGCTGTGCAAAAGAGCCTATGCCTAACGTCAGTGCCTAACGTTGGGGAGTGTAGGTTGAGGTGACATGGTGCCATCGCTGCCAAAAAGGAGGGCTATTGCAGTCACTCTAGCTGTGGCACACAGCTTCCCCCTGCTATCCTCCCTACAGATCTTAGGTCTCTGGTCCTCATTTCTAGCCAGGTCAGCCAGCTTCCCTTGGAACAGCTTCTCTTCTGAGGTGGTGATTCTGCTACGTTTACAAACTCGAATAATATGGGCATGCTTTTAAATAGATGAGAATTCTCTCTTCAGGAAAAACATATGCCACAATTTTGTCTCGTCTTGCTACGTATGTGTCCTTCTCGAGTAGCAATCTAGCATCTCTGGCATGTTTTTTTATTGGGACCCCTTGAGAGTATTTGTTTTCTGACTGTGTTGCCTAAATGCAAGTGTCTGACCGAAGGCAGCTTACATGTGGGTCGTTCTAGAGCCAATCGATGCTATTATTTTTTTTGGCATGGGGAGATGTTGGAAGACTATTGCTTCCACATATTGTTAATCCTGTAGTAAAAGGTCCAATTCTCTCATGTCTAGCAGTAGGGCGTCAGGGAGCCGTTCCCTTCCCTGTGGGATTTTCTAGTGGGATTTTAATTTCATGTATTTTAGGGAAATACGATCT
This sequence comes from Sterna hirundo, assembly GCA_009819605.1. Classification (NCBI taxonomy): domain Eukaryota; kingdom Metazoa; phylum Chordata; class Aves; order Charadriiformes; family Laridae; genus Sterna; species Sterna hirundo. The sequence continues at coordinate 5,585,087 of CM020441.1, forward strand.
ACTGCTGATAAGATAATAGTTTCCTTCTGTTCAAGTAGACTGTAAAAATTTGGCAGACCTCCTTAGTAGCAGACAGCAACATAACATATGAAAATATCTCATTTTAAAAAAATGGCATGCCTGTATCCTATGTATGCAATATATCTTGTGTGTAATAACACAAAGCATGCATAACATTGCTGCCCTTGAAGCAAGTTCTAGCCAAAGGAATAAACAAAACTTTAAAGGCATAAAGTCAGTCCGGGCATTTTGGGTTTGAATTATGGTTGGGACCAGATTCTTCACTGAGTTTTAAGCGCATCAAGCCTGGCTGGCAGCGGGCCAGGAAGAGCGCTTTTCATGAATAGCAGCGTGATTAAAGCCAGCGCAGCTTCCTCTTCTGCGTTACTGGGCTGTGATGGTTCCAGGGGACAGGAATGTCCTTGGGTGGAGCGTGCCGTCCTGCTGCTTTTGCGGTTCCGCTGGGCGAGACCCCGAGCGTTTTGTGTCTCGCAGAATTTCGCCCCCCAGTGTGGGTAGGCACTCGGATCTTGAAAACCAGGAGGAAATAAATTGCTTGTTTATAATTTTTTATAAATTTATTAACTACGCACTTGCAGTAATTTGTTTAAAGTTAAATGAATCGGTTTTAAATCAAGATCTCTTAATAGAATTGAGTAATTTTGATTTGCAAGTGGCTTTGCCAAATGGTGCTAAACCCAAGTCACATTAGGAATATGTAACGTGAATATTAGGCGTACTGCCCTTCTCATTCTGTTACTGTGGGTCATTATTTTGCATTGTGATGGGACAGAGGAAGTTGATATATACAGATTTTTTTAAATCGAAGAAGTGCTCTTGATAGAGCCTGATGTACAACTCTTAGTTGATTAAAGATCCATTTTAAGGAGATTCCTTTAGTTCATATCTAAGCTTATGCCATGGAAAACAATGGCCAGTATATCTTCTGTATTTTCTCTACAAGAATCATGGAATCATAGAATGGCTAGAGTTGGAAGATCACCTAGTCCAACCCCCTGCCCTGGGCAGGGACACCTCCCACCAGCCCAGGTTGCTCCAAGCCCCGTCCAGCCTGGCCTTGAACCCCTCCAGGGATGGGGCAGCCACAGCTTCTCTGGGCAACCTGGGCCAGGGGCTCACCACCCTCACAGCAAAGAATTTCCTCCTAATACCTCATCTAAATCTCTCCTCTTCCAGTTTAAAACCCTTCCCCCTCATCCTATGGCTCCCCTCCCTGATCCAGAGTCCCTCCCCAGCTTTCCTGGAGGCCCTTTAGGGACTGGAAGGGGCTCTAAGGTCTCCCTGGAGCCTTCTTTTCTCCAGGCTGAACCCCCCCAGCTCTCTCAGCCTGTCCTCACAGCAGAGGGGCTCCAGCCCTCCCAGCATCTTTGTGGCCCTCCAGAAAGAGCCAAACTCTTGAATTTAACTATCTGGTGATGTGCAGAAAGTGTTGGAGAGGTTGTGCCCAGGGGGATAGTTCGTTTGTTCCCCACTGCTGATGACTGAAGTCCAGTGAGAATTTTCTAGAATAGATACAACCCTACAGCTCTGCGTCCTGCTCATAACCAGTGCTTACTCCTCACCTCACCAGCAGAAATAACATCTCCCCGTCTGTCCAGCTAGCAATCTGTTGCACCATTCGTATCTCCTGCAGACAAGCTTGTAAGGCGTCCTGTTGCAGTCACCAGTGGAAACATTTATCTGCCCTAAAAAAGGAATGAGATCTCCCAAGTTTATTTTACATGATTTACATTGAATAAGAAGGGTAGGAAAATGTGTAGATATTCTTTCTGGTTTAAATCTCACTCTTTGGTTTAAGCATGAAGGGCTTCACATGCCATTTTCAGATGTTCAGCAAGCGGCTCCCTCATTGACACCCATGTAACTGCCTCAGTAATATTCTTGTGTATACGAGTTTGACCTTAACAGCAGGTGCTTAAAACATTCCTGTCCAAGGGAAAAAATCCTTATCTTTGTGAGGCTTTACTCTGCGAAGTATAAATATTTGTTTTTGAAAGAACTCTGCTTTTAAAAAATATTTATTGGCTCTTGGAAGGTACATGTGCTCAAACGAGCACACTTTTCAAAATGCAGTACTAGAGTACCAGAAGTATTATCCATAGTTCTTTTTTTTCTCTGTGGGGTAGACCTACTGATTAAAATTGAGACAACTGAAAATTATAGATGAATAAGCATATGGTGCTGCTACGCAGGCACACGTTTATATAAGTATGTGAACAACTTGCCAAACAAGTGATAGGCTTTTTTGGGTTTTCCACTTCGTACTATTTAAGAAGACATAGAGTGAAAAATACTCCAGAGCCTTCTCTGCTTGGTAGAAGTTGAGTAACAATTGTGGGATAGTCATTCCAGCATTCATGCTTTGCTTTTTCCAGGATTATGTATATTTCTGACTGAGTATTTGTTCCAGAATAAAATACAAGCAGACAGAATTGGCTGAGAATAATTTGACCAGTCAATGTGACCTACACAGGCAAATAAATACCCAAACCCCAGTATGGTGAAGTTACAGTGTGCAGTTTTAAAAATGCAGGGTCACCTTTACGTCATTTATGACTTTCCGTATAAAGATGTTAGCTCATATAATCGTAGTATTGTTTTGCACATGCAGCTTGGAGAGGGGAAAAAGAAAATGTTTGATTGTATTTGTCAGCAATACAAAATAATCTGCTGTTGATCAGCTTTGTCCTTCTCTCGCAGTCACAAGGACAGGGCATCCGTAGGCCATGTTTTAGGACTCTGCAGGCTGCATTTGGTCTTTGGGCAGCATGTTGAGCAATCCCCACTTAAAACCTACAAGGCAATTACCGACAACATGCTCGAAGATGAGACCTTCCAATCTTGTAAGATTATTCAGTGGCTGCTGGTTGCACTCTTAAAACACAATCACATCATTACATTCTTCTAAAAAACCAACATAACTGCATTTATCCTATTTGATCATTGACCCATGAGAGTCCTGCTTCATGCTCTTCATCCTGCTTCACAAAAAAAGGACAGCTCTGGAAACCAGCGCTTCTTATCTTGTGTAAATAACTGTGAATGTGGAGGTGTGTTAAAGCCCAACAGCAATAAATGGCCACAGATAGGGACATGTGTTGACCGTTTAGGAGAGAAAAGCTATTGATTTGCTTCTTTGTGTGCCTGATGTCTTTGTGGAGAAGAGCAGGTGGCTATAAACATGGATATATGTGTGTGTGTCCATAGCTATAGTCAGGTTTTTGGAGAGAATGTTCCTGTTGGGGTTATTGGAAAACCAGCTGTGTATAAAGCTTCTCTGCTTTAATCTTTAATGCACCGCGCTTGGGTTTAGGTGATTTATACTCTCTATGCATCCATTGTGTACATGTAAGAAATACCTTCCCCAAGCAGAAATACAAAAGCTTGTCACGTTTGTAAATAGTCGAGGGGGTCACTGGCATGGGGGGGGTGTATGTATAGTTATTTGCTTGTTTTAAAAGCATCAGTAAGTTCCGTAGACATTGTCAGTGTAGGATTCTACAGGATTAGTTTTATGGGATGCTTTTTTTCATTTGCACGGGTATTGGTTTATGTGATATTAACACCAAAGGCGGCTTTTGAAAAACTGGCAGTTAGTCAGTGTGGGAAATTGTTGTTAACCAGAACCTTACCTTTTCAGCTTCTGCTGTTACAAAAATCTGTTTTCATATATGGAGTTGAAAGAGTGCCTTCTCCCCAAGAGTGCACATCAGCTACAGTTTAGAGCAATCAGATTGATTCTGCTGCAGTTCTTTTTTTTCCCCTCGTGTCTTCAGCCGCGTGTTCCCATTTCCCCCCCCTGCTTTGGTTCTCACAGTAGAGCAATTCAGAGAACTGAAGTGGCAGAAATCTAACACAGACAATAAACTTCCCTCCTCCTTTTTGCAGAAAAATTCTGAAGTAAATACTTTGCACTTAAATACTTTGGTACTGAATGTTACTTTTTTTCTCTGTAGAGCTATGTAGATTTATAGTATGTAACTTACAAAGAAAACGCAGCGTGGTGCATGTATGCATTTAGATTTCAAACTTTTCATGGCTATGTCTTGTGAAAAGGTTTTTGTACTTAGTACAGCTTTAAAGGAAGACTGTTCCTTGTACAGCTTCAAAAAGTGCTGAACTAAGTCAGGAAATATTAATGATAAGATCGAACATTCAGCCTTAACTCTTCCTGTTTGCATGCTTACATTAAAAAATAATCATCTTAAAACCTACAATTAGATTGATCTCGTGACATATTTTCTTAATATATACTACTACGTTATGTCTAATCCTCTTGTCTACACATTTTGTGCAAGTCTGTCTCCTGTGTGGCTGCTGGAGTTGGAATGGTTGACCTGAAACCCTTTGTGAATTAATGGCCTGTCCCAGGCTACTCGTTTACATTACCTGGGTTGGCAGTGGAAAGAGGTAGACACCTCGAAAAGGCAGTTTGGTCCCATGTCTCTTGGGCCCCTGCCTTTGATGGAGTGATGTGTCCTTTCTGTTGACCATAAAAGAAAGTTGTGTCTTGGATCAGGAGCCTAGCAGGGATGGGGAGAGAGTTAGGTGAGATGATCTGGAGAGTTAATGATCTGGTAGTTCAGTTACAGGGGAAAAGAGAAAACTTTTTTTGTAGAGGGAAAGGAGAGAGATAACCACTATAAAACATGAATAACATACGGCTGTAAAAATTAATGAAGTGGGGAGGGGGGGGTTTGAAAAAAAAAAAAGTAACAGCTAAGAGTACTTCTCATTTTTGTTCAGAAATGTATTCAAGTTTAAGATGTCGTTGAAAGACTACATTGATCCAACTATTTCCAAATACTCTGATGCAAAAACTGAAGTTTTTTTCTTGAGTTTTAGGATATTATTAATTCAAGGTTGAAGATGTGGGAATGATTTATGTAAGCATTTACCTGCTGTACCCTAATTTTGCAGTTGATCCCTTAAATACTGTTTCTTACACACCCTATTGTGGCAAAGAAAAGCTTAAATAAAATTGAGCACCTGCTTAGTAACCAAAGGCAAGCTATGGTTTAGGCTTCTATAACTGCGGATTACAGGCAAAGAAACAATTTAGTTGTCAACAGATTTCAGCAGAGGTCTCTTTAAATCCTTTATTTTTCTCCTGTAAAGAAACAACACAAATAGAAGATCCCAGAAAACAATGGAGGCAAGAACAAGAGAGAATGTTAAAAGATTATCTTACGATAGCCCAGGATGCTCTCAGTACTCAGAAAGAACTGTACCAGGTGAAAGAACAGAGGCTAGCACTTGCACTGGATGAGTACGTACGGTTGAATGATGCCTACAAAGAAAAATCAAGCTCTCGTACAAGCTGTAAGTACAGTAGAGAATGCAATGTAACTTCTTTGATCTGTGCCTTGCAGGGGATCCTGTTTCTCTTTAGGATGAATTTTCAAGGTTTGCTATCGACACCTTGTACTCTGGCTTTTTTAGAGAAAGTATCCCTACTTTTTTTTTATTATTATTATTATTTAATATAAAGATATTCTGCTGGAGAGAACCCTCTTCTCTCGGATACAACTGAACTCCTTTGAGCCGTGGGTTAGAGCAGTTGGCTCTAAAATCTATTTTGTCATGCAGTTTGTCAGAACAAAATTCTGCCAAATCTAGGTTCAAAGTAAATAGGATCTCTTGCACTTTGCAGCTGCATACTGAAATGACCCTACTCTGTTGACAGGTGTCTGCAATAGACCAAGAAAGGAATTTGTTGCTGCTTTATGAGAATAGCGTACAATAATTTTGTAGCCTGTGCGCTGTGGCTGCAGTGGAGACGCATGTTACGATGTGGGGCAAGGAACTGGCATGCAGTAAAGTGCTGTCAGAGGCTTCTTGTTGGCCAAACATCTGTCTTAGAAGTAGGTAGTGTGATAAAAGTAACATGTACAGCTGTGGAAGAACTGAGTGGAGGACCACGGAGGCTTCTGAATAAATCTTCTACTTTCCAGAACTGTCCTTAGAAATTACAACTTTAGGGAAGAAGGTGAACGCAGGATGGCTCCGCTAGAAGAATGGGAACAGAAAGCAAGGGACAGAAAGCCAGGGAGAATGAGGTGCTACTTTAGGATCCTGGGATAAGCAAATAGTGGTAGGGGGAAAAGGGTGAAAATTTAGATTATTCATTAATTACCGCCAACCTGCAATGCTGACTATCCTATAAAAGGATTATTTTTTTTTTTTTAAGTATTATGTGTTTTTCTGCACTTTGTAGTTTTAGATCAATGTGGATTCATCAAGGAAGGGACTAATTAATGATTTTAAAGTACTTAAATATTTGTCCTGTCTTGTCTTTTTTAAAAAGTGTTCTCAGGCTCCTCATCAAGCACAAAGTATGACCCTGACATTCTGAAGGCTGAAATTTCCACTACAAGGTTAAGGGTGAGTGTGTGAAACTTGTATTCATTTGTATTCTGTGTGCAAAATTTATGAATATAGAAAAAGCAAAGATTGAACTAGCAGATGTGTCCTGTACCCTGGTACTGAAATCTCCTAATATTCACATTAAATGCCACTCAGAGGTTTTTAATTAATTTTTAAAGCTCTGTCTGTTACTTTCAGGTAACACATTTTGGGGAAACTTTCACAGATATTCTAATTAGATGTGGGTTTAAATAAATCCGATAACTGTTTTCACATGTATGCTTTTGTTTTTAAAAGGAAGAGTGAAAATCTTTAAGTGAAAATAGAAAAATAGTAGGCTAAGGTGAGCTGCAACTAGATGGCTGTTTTTACACAATCTTTCTCCTGTGAGAAATGCACCATTAGCTTTGTGAACTGCCTCACAAATTTCTGTTGGTTTAAAAAACACTTTTCAATAATGGTGTGAAACTTCGCTCTGTCTAGTTCAAAATGGAACCGTTCAGGTCAAGAATGAAAAGTTTGTGTTCGCATTTTGAAATTGCAAATGAGCAAAAATCCATTATTTGGTCACCTGTGTTCAGTGTGGTCACTAACAGACTCCATCTAAAGAACTTTGATTCACGGGTTAGTCTCTAGTGAATTTATCTTCAATGAAAAGGAAATGGTGTGGAAGACATTTGAAATCTATATAGAGAGTTCATTTATTTAAGCCGTGACATTAATGCTCAATGGATAGCCTAGGCTTTCTGTAGTTAGTAATGAAAAAAATTAGATCAAACCATGGAGGTTAAAAAGACAGCACCTCACAGCGCAGGCCTTCGCTGAGGGCTGGGATACAGACTCTGGGAGCAGAAGCGGCTCAAGCCACAGCAGCTACTCAGCTCTTCCGTTGCCCCCTCCTGGCTTCCGCACAGAGCAGCACTCGGAGAAGCCTCCGAGAGTAACATCCCCCTTCACCTGGAGTAAGAGTTACGGTTAGGAGTCTAAACAATTAACGTTTAAAAGGAACTGTGGAATAGCTTATTAAAATTTTAAAACCCGGGTTAAATCAGGGATGGAATACACTGTAAAACTGGCATCTGGATATTGCCCTCCTGACGGCTTGTACACCTTTTCATCCGTACCAGTCTCAATTTGTAGTCCCTTATCCTTTAAGGAGAAGGGAAGGTGGTCACTGAGAGAACTTATTTCAACACTGGAGCAGGTGGGAGGAAAAAATCAACAGCGGTAAGGACCCTGTCAGGAACAAGGATGAAAAGACAAGGCGAGAACTTATTTCTAAAGTGAGTGGAGCGGTAACAGATGTTCCCTTTGGCAAGGGGATCATTGTTTGGGAAATTAACAGTGTTGTTGAAGAACAAAACACATGACCAAAATTAAATATAGTCACCTACAAGTCAAAGAGAGGAAAGTTCAGACGTTGTCCTGTGCTCAGTTTTTCCCGTTACTTAGCTCTGATCATCTCCCAACTCAAGAGGCAGAAGCACTGAATCGCCTCTTGGCTGCAGATCTACAATTTGTCTGCTCACTGAGGAGAGAGGCAGATGCGTTAATCACAGTAATTCATTTTTTGGAGGTGCTTTCCTCTCTTCGTTGTTTCTTGGAGTCAAGGAGCCTAATATCCTGCTGGTTCCCAACGCTTGATTTACTGTCATTGCAAAGTCTGAGTTCCATGTGTGCCTAAAATAGGTGACCTGAATCTTGTCTACAGAGTTTAGAAGGGTGCAGTCCAAGAATATCTGTGTCAGCGTAAAGTGTGTTGTCATCCAAAGCCACTGGATATGAAAATCATTGAGATAAGAAAAAGTGGAGCCCTGTGATGCTAGGGCTGGGAAGTGTTTTTCGTGGCAGATGGCAAGAGAGGTATGACTGTTATCATAGTTTACCCTTACTTGAATGTTTGAGGGTGCTTGCTAATATGCCACCTTTTGGCATTTTACAAGTATATGCATGCATGGACTTAATGGGAAACAAAGTTAGTCATTAGTAAGCTGCTAGCCAGCTAGTTAGAATTTGCACATTGTTTAGTGAACTATTAGGTCAGATGTATGAAACCTGTTTCTCTCACACTGGCTGAGGCTTACTGGTATCATCAGGTTAATGGTGGCTGGAGGGGGGAAACTCAGCATTCGAGGAAGTTCTGAATTGGCCTTTGGCCTTTTCCTTGTTAGCTGTGCTTAATATATGCATGTGGAGCCTTTTGGATACATGAATTGCCTATTGCGCAATAGGTTGTGGAGAAAATAAGACAGAAATCAGGCAGCTGTTAAATAAGCAGGAGAAAGAAAGACCTTTCTCACAAGGTTAAAATTGAAGGATGTGATCCCGCAGTGGACTTTGAGTTGGGACCATTTGGGGTCTTAAGTAAGAGAATTCAAACACCACAAAGCATATGTGATCGCAGTATGTTTTATGCATATGCAGCGAGTAGGGGATGCAGCTTTATCAAATAACAAGGCGGGGTTTTGTCATCATTGTTCCATTAGTACTCAAGTGCTGGAATAGAAGGGGGTTAGCACAGGAGCCCGCTAGAAGGTGCAGCCGGGAGGAGGAAGCGCGAGGCCCATCAGGTGACTGAAGATGATGTGCAGAAGCAGTAGGAAAGGGGTGAAGGATAAAACAAGTGAAGAGTTGTGAAAAAGCAGGAGTTATATGGAAGTTTTGAAGGAGAAGACAAGGAGCACGAGAACAATTTAATGCAAGTGTGATGCAGTAAACACAGAGTCTATATTACGATGTAGGTCACGTCCTTCTAGGATAATGTGCGTAACTCAGCTTTCTTGATAATGAAATGATGATGAATTACAGCAGAGGACACTCAAAAGATGATCTTGAGGAAAAATGTAAGGGTTTCTGAGTGATCCAATCCTCTAAGTTGAACTCAAGTGTGCCTTCTGCTATTACTTTAAATTCACATTTCTGATTAAAATAGAAAAAGTTTAAGCCATTCTGTGTTTCTCAGAAAAGTTGGCACTTTCATATTTTACGCATTACTTTACCTAGAACATAGAGGTGGTATCTGTTCATTTTCTATAACCTTGATCAGAACACTTGAGAGGTTATTCTTGGGGGTTTCGTGCTACTCAGGGAAGAAATAGTTAAGGAGCGCGGAATGTGTACTTGGAGACATTGCCTGTTTATCATGCTAACTAGGCAGTATGGTCAAAATAAAAACAATTTTCTGTCAAGTAAAGCAATTAGTGATGATAGTTTCCAAAAGCCTGTACCAAACCCCTCATCTAGAGAACAGATTTTGCTTTGGCGAAAATTGAGATTGAAAGCATTTTATTTCTGTCACAGAAAATTCATTAGCCAGATGCCACAAATTTGAACACCTAAGTATCATTCACAAATCCATACGAAGAACCCGCAAACCATTGGTTATTTTAGACAAACAAAGCATTTTAAGTCTCTTTTTTAATTTGAAGAATAGCACCAAGTAGGAAGTCTAAGGGGATTTGGATATAAAAAGTCTTGGAAACATATTCTGAAATTAATTTCAGCTGAAGCTGTCAAAATTCCTCATTTTAATACAATCCATTTTTGAAAAGAGTTGAATATCTGAGAACCTGTATGAAAACAAGCAAGAATTTCACAGTGAGAGCAGGGGATTTCCAGCAGGCTTTTCCTTTTTCACTTTACTGATTGGAAAGTTAAAAAGCCTAACAATATCGGTCTAGTATGTAGAGTGCAAACAAGACAGATATAGATGTATAAATACTAAAATTTGGGACTTCGCATTGCAAGGAGGCATTTCTGTCTCTATGTGTGTGCTGAGGATTAATTTTAATTTGTGTTAAAGTGAACTCCTTTACAGGTGGTCCAGACACTTTGTTTTAGTGCGTCTGGGAAGTATGAGATAAAAAATTAAATGGAGGGGGTTTTTTATTTAATCTTGATTCATAACTATTTGGTAGTGTACTCATACCTGCTAATATCTGAAATAGCAATACTAAGATTCAAAAGCAATTGAGCATGCAAAGTTAGGGAAAGCAGGGAATGTTTTGCCAAAGACGTTTCTATTAAACAGTCGCATATAATTGTGATCCAGATGTGTCTAGTGATTGTTGTCTTTGAATTAAATGAGTGTGAATTACATATTTAGGGATCCAGTGTCTGTAAATCTTTATAAGAAAAAATGGTTTGTAGAGGAAAAAAAAAAAAAAAAAGAGTCCACACTTTTTGTGTTTTACAGTGCAAATGACTTGAAAGCTTCCTGGAATGAAAAAGTGAAAATATAATAAGCTTTAAAATAAACAGGCATGTCCCTGTAGGACAGTTGGAATGCATGCTTAACAAGTGAGAAGTAAATTACTTGTTAAAGTTCTCTCAGGTTTAATAACACAGTGTGGTATCGGTACAAATAAGGAATGTGATTTAATCTGCTTGTGTCCCTTTAACGCTAAAGCATGTTGCCCATAGACATCAGGAAGAGAACAGACCCTTTTGTTTTTAATATGTGTCAGTAGAGCAATTTACTCTCTTTTTGGTCTCATTTGATGTAGAGAATACATTAATTGTTCAAAGCCATGCGTTACGCCGTTTAACGAGTAATTTTCTAACGCTTGCTTTGATTTAACACACAAGGTTAAGAAGCTGAAGAGGGAACTCTCCCAGATGAAGCAAGAGCTGCTGTACAAGGAACAGGGCTTTGAAACGCTGCAACAGTGAGTAAAAGAAAATAGTTGAAACTGACTTAATTCAGTCGCCTCATTTCTTTTTTTGGCATGGAATTGAATCCATCTTATGTCCCCCCCTTATTAGGGGGGAAAAATGAGAATCTAATAACTCTTTTTGTTGTTGTTAGGAAGCAGGAAATCTGTAAAAATGGCAAACCTATTGTGCAAGTGTTAACATGAGAAATCTGCTCCCCTTCCTATTTCTTTTTCCCGTGAGGTAGATTGTGTTGCAAAGAGGCAGAAAGAAGGGCAGTGGTTAAGGGTCCCGAGGAAGTATTTAGCTGCTTTTCGTGTCCCATTTAAGAATTTTTTTAAAAAATTTAAAAAGTAATTAGGTCTTCCTTTCCTTCTTCCCCATCTCTGAGCTCGGGAGAGAGGAGGATGCTGTTCCTCGGAGGTATAAACGGGGCACAACAGTGCAGGGTTTAAAATGAGTCACAGTTTGGGGATTAGAGACCTGACTTTCATTGTTCCAGTTGCTGGGATGCCTGGTGTCCACAGGGCTGATGCTGAACCGAGTGAGCATTCTGGGTATTTAACCAGGTGGATTATTAGGGAATGACGTTTTTTTTTTTTTTCAGTTTGAGCGCTCCCTGCTGCTCCTGACTTACAAAGTTGAGCCCTAAAATAATAAACATTACTGCAACTGTCACTGCAGAGAACTTGCTGCAGAGGAGACCTTCCTAACAAGCGTATTTTCTTGACTAATGTAAACAGAAATTTATTAATGCTAGTTGTTTTCTGTATTGTGGTACGTACCTGTACATTAAGGATACATTTACACAGTAAAATGCTGAGCTGTGTGCTCTTAGTACACAGTACTCCAGTAGCAGAAGCAACGTTACAGCTTTAATGTAATATTGTCTGGATTCATTTACCCTTTTTCTCAGGACTTCCTGTGTGTGGCAGCGTACTGTCAGATAAATAACAATCTGTCCTGGAGAGCTGGCAGAATATATAGGGAGGATGGACAAAAGGTGAGAGAAGGGAAGCGCGTTTCCATCTTCCAGGCAGAGTACTAAACCACAGATTTGCAACGGATGGCAGAGCACCTGTGTTTGGAGCTGAGAGACTGGGATTCAGTTCCCAGTTCTAACCAAAACATGTTGTAGGCTATTGCTTGCGTATCGATCAGTTCTATACAGTATCATTTATTATTTTTTATGAAGTGGGAGAAAAAAAATCTGGTCCAGGAAATGGCTGATCACAGCTAGAGACATGTCAAAACGGACAAAAAATATTTTTCTGGTATGACATGTTGGAAATCAATTGGGAACTGAAAACCCTCAGCACCTTAGGAGGATGCCAGTCAAGTGTCTGTCCGCCTTCGTTTTGACTAAAACAGAAATGTAGGATTTGTTTGTTATTTAAATATATGAAGACTAGCGATGACTGAAGGGAGAAAAGGATAGCTGATTGAATTTGTTTAACCGTAAATCAGATTTCATTTGAAGCAAAATTTAGAAGAAGAAAGATGTATTGATTCTAGAGCTTAAGGTAATAAAAACTCATGCTGCTGTCCCAGGATTAAAGGTTAGCCAATCATGCTGGTTTTATTATATTAATTCAACAATGAAGTATTGTTTTAAAGCAGCTTGCTCACAAGCCATTTTGATAGGAATCCAAAGCATGTTTCAGAAACTGTCAACAGCATTCCACAGAAACACAATGGACGTTTGTTTTTAAAATTCAGTCAGCCACTTTCAAACAGAACTAATCCCATTAATTTAAAACAGGAAGATGAAATATCTGGTGTGTCAGAGATCCTTCTTGTCCATCTTAATTATATACAGAATAAAGCAGTTGTGATTTGAATGTGGCACATCATATCACTAGGCAGCATGTGGTGTATTACCCAACTCTTCATTCATGATCCCAATTGTTGGCGTATCCTCTATCTATTTGACCTTCGCAACTTGATAAGTTACCAAAAATTGAGTGTTGTCAGACAGTAAGTGCGTGCCAAGCTATGAAAGAGTTTGAGGAACTTTCAAGCTGAAGCAGATACATCCTTGAATAGGAATCTGAGTGCTGAGTCACATACGTAATTTTCTTACACAAATGCAGTTGTGGTTTTCACAAAAACTGAAATGCGGGGAAAGGAAAACAGACATGCTCGCAGCTCTAAAGACCACTTTAAAACCTTGATTTTTTTTTTTGCATAAAGCTGGAAGTAAAATAGAATATTGTTAAAGGTGTTTCCTGCGAGTTTCAGTTCTTGCAAGAGGATGCTTGAGATAACTTCTGATCCTTAAAACGTTTGTTCATTCCTCACTCAGAAGGTTAATGTCTTCTAGCAAAGACGATGGATGATAATAAAAACAGAAAACCAGTTGCATTATAAAAGAATGTATTCTCTACTAGATGCTTGACTTCTGTGAAGATGGCTATTGTTTTTAATTTCATGAAGCACAGCTGCAGTCATTTCTATGATGCTATGAAATATTCAGTTAAACTGGAGGTCGGAGAAGGTGTGTTTACGAACTGTACTTCTTGAAGTATATAAGGAAATACTAAAATGAAATATCTTTTCATCCCTTAAGTTTGGGGGCTTTTTTGTTTCATTATTTTCAAGTTACAGGTTTTAAAATCGTTGATAGTCCAGGAATTTAATCAATTGTCCAATGTATGACATACAGTATTAATTATCCAGAGATTTTTCGAATAAAAGAGAGCCTGGTGACTAGCTGAGCGGAACAGCTGTTGTAGACTGTTAATGCCTAGGATTATGGTGAAGAAGAGGGAAGCTGAGACAAGAACGGAGCGGGTTATGTTTCTTCTCTACAAGGCTGATGAGTACCAAGAAGCTTGCCTGTCTGCCCATGCCATGCCATGGGTCTCGGGTAGAGGAATACGACTAATAAAGTGTGATTCTGCAAGGGTCACAAACAGTTAGTATTCGGAAAGGTGTACCCAAAAGCTGCTTCTGTCCTGCGGAGAGTTATGGTGGCAATGGGAATTTTGACAGTGTTGTCAGCAATACCGCTGTACTCCTGGAGTCTTTAGTGCTCTGTGCCCCTTACGTCTTTAAGACTGGATGAACTAGAATTGCTTGTGGAGTCTCTGCTTTTGGTAAGGCCCCAGTAGTTTAGCTAAGGTGGTTTTAAAGCAGTTTTCCATGCAATTTCCAGCTGTCAGCAAAACCCATCCACTGGGCGCTGTGTATGTGTGAGCTTGACATTTTTGCCGGGGATTTAGTAGTAAGTATTTTAATGGTGACTTCAATGTCCTTTCTCTTCTTTGCATGTCTGTTACAGGCAATGGCGTCTCTTATCTCCTTCTCTTCTATTCTCTAACTATGCTTCTGCCTGAAGCAGAACAGCAGAGATGTTAGTATTATTTTCTGTGTCCGGTATTAATATCCTCTCTTTCCACAGAATTGACCAAAAAATGTCTGGAGGCCACAGCGGGTATGAACTATGTGAGGCCAAAGCCATCCTGAGTGAACTGAAGTCCATCAGAAAGGCGATAAGTTCAGGGGAGAGAGAAAAGCAAGATTTAATGAAGGTATTTTGAACAGTTGATGTAAATTTTGTGTGGATTAGTTAACATGAGTAGCTGATTATAAATACTTTGCATTTTATACTTTTTAAGGGATTCTTAAAAGTCTTTGAGGCAAACCTAGTATTAAAATCAATTTTCAGGTGCAGAAACTGAAGCCCATGACTTTCCTAATTCAAAAAGCTGCTATATGTCAGTCAGTCAGAGAATATACGTTTCTGAACTCATATATAAGGTACAATACAGATGTTACCTCTAAACCACAATTTTAAATATTAAGCAGACAAAATTGAGAGGTGTGGTTTTGAGATGCATGGATGTTTTCTAACTCGGTGGAAGTTTTCCAAATCAAAATTGCCCTATTTCCTTTTCTGAAAGCAGATCTTTTTTTAATTGGCCAAGTATATAATTGGTTGACAAGTTAAAAAAAAAAAAAACAACAAAAAAAAAACCCCCAAACCACAAGATAGACAAAACCGCATCAGTAGTTTTTATATTGTCATAGGTGTTGTCCACCCTTAGTGTCACCTACCAACGGCTTGGTTAAAAGGATAGTTTGCTTAATATGAAGTAAACCCAGAATTTTTATATTGAAGTCTTTTATGTAAACATCTTTTGGAGATAAACTGGTATAAATGTGGTAAAGTACAAAGGAACTTTAACACCACCTGTTTCCTGGACAGAGTCTTGCAAAGCTGAGAGAGAAATTCAATCTTGACCAGACCATCGGGACATCTGAACCAGACTTGAGTTCCAGTTCTGTGAACTCCCAGCTGTGTTTTTCTAGACAAACTCTGGATACAGGGTCTCAGACTGACATTTCTGGTGAGGTGAGCTTTTTTTTCATTTTGTCAAATGTAAAGAGAAATCGACTCAAAAAGCTGCGGTTAATGGAATCGGAATCAAATGGTTGTGTACTGTTGCTGATAGGTGTACATATATATATGTTTAAGAGATAATTACTTCAGTTATCAGTTACTTGATTTTTTTCCCTTAAATATTAAATAGAGCTTCAGATGAATTTTTTATGTTTGTCATGAAGCCTTTGTGACAGTTTGATTTAATCAAATAGATCCAGTACAGTGAAGATCAGCATAAGCAGACTGGTTTTTTTGGAGCTGTCTGTAGGGTATGTTTCACCTTACAGACTTAATTCAGTATGAAGATGTTTTTAATTTTCAGAAATAAGATCTCAGAATTTAAACCTGCAATTTCATTTCATGCAGCTGAAAAACAGTGGAACTACTTGTTCAGTGATGGATTAAAACCGTCTTTGTTTCACTGGTGGTATATTTACATACGCAGAAAGCTGTGCTACATTTTGGTACCTTCTTTGAAGTTTTGTGAGCTAAGTTTATACGGAAGAGACTGTACAAGGTTTTCCAAACAAAGAGCTAGGCTCGTCTATGTTTTGTAGCAAATTTATTGAAGTCTTACTTTGAAATACACCGACTTAGTTCTAAATTCTGAGTTCAGCGGAGTTCAAAGTAGGAGATCAAAATTTTGGGTGCAGTCACTGCAAGACGACTTTGAAAATGGAATATGGGTGATTGGTAGTACAGTAGTTAAAAACAGATGAACTGGATCAGAAAACAGCACTGTTTTGTACATCTGAATAAATTCCTAACTGGGCATTTAACAGCAAGTGTGTGGCTGCAGGTGGGTGTGGTTTTATTTTTTTAAGTCGTGACGTTTCTAGCCTGTTGCATGGGTTTTGTTGATTCCTTTAACAGCTTTACACAGTAATAAGGCTCATTTTATTATTTTTTTTCCTCAACAGGCTGGAGCAAGAAGTAGATCAAATTTAGCAGAGAAGGTCAGACTAAGTCTTCAATATGAAGAGGCAAAAAGAAGGTAATAGGGTTATAGTCGCTTTGTTAAGTTGCAGCCTGGAGCTGGGAAGGTGCCTGGTCTCTGCAGCACCAACCTTGGGCTCGGAGTGACATCTAGTGGGCGGCTCTCTGGAGGCACCGTCGGCGTGCGGCAAAGTGGTTCTTTTCCTCCAGAATGCAAGCAGGCTTTCGAGAGCAGTCGGTGCTTTTGAACAGTAGGTTTCACATTTAATGCTAAGTTTAATGTGTTGAGAAAGAAGATACAGACAGTGGCAAATCAACGGCAGTTACAGGATTCATAGAATTGTTCAGGTTGGAAAAGACCTTTAAGATCATCAAGTCCAACCATTAACCCAGCACTGCCAAGTCCACCACTAAACCATGTCCCTCAGCACCACGTCTACGCGTCTCTTAAATACCTCCAGGGATGGTGACTCCCTGGGCAGCCTGCTCCAATGCTTGACAACCCTCTCAGTGAAGAAATTTTTCCTAATATCCAATCTAAACCTCCTGTGGAACAACCTGAGGCCGTTTCCTCTTGTCCTATCGCCCGTTACCTGGGAGAAGAGACCAACCCCCCCTGGCTACCCCCTCCTTTCAGGGAGTTGCAGAGAGCGAGAAGGTCTCCCCTCAGCCCCCTTTTCTCCAGGCTGAACACCCCCAGCTCCCTCAGCTGCTCCTCACCAGACTTGTGCTCCAGAGCCCTCACCAGCTCCGTTGCCCTTCACTTGATTAAGGAAATAGAGTGAGCTGGCTTTCCGCTAAAAGGAGTCACCAGGTTATTGAAGTCCAGTATATCTTTCTTTGGGATCATCATTTCAGTTCGCTATGCTACTGCAGGCTCTTCAGTTTTAGAGTTGCTTCAGGCTTCCAGTCCACATTTAGTAGGCTTGATTATTTCTTTTTTTCCTTGGGACTTTGGATAATTTAAATACTTGTTGTCACTATGGGGTTGGGTTTTTTTAATGAGTTTAACCTGAGTAGAAGAGAAATCAGGAACTGCTCCGCTGATGAATGTGGAATGCCTTTCAAATAAGCTCTGCACTGGCTGCTTATAAAAGCAGTGCCATTTTGATGAATTGCCACAGCACTGAAGAATGGGCATCAGAAAGCAGAACATTTGGGGTCACAAAAACCAGAAGTGCTGCATAATACCAGGGAAAGTTTTACTATTTAAAAAAAAAAAAAATTGTGGGGGATATCTCTCTATTAATAATGTATTAATTGTGTTGTATTATTTTCTAATACTTCTCACAAAATCAGGTGTCAGCTGTTCAGAAACATTATAGTTTTTTTTATGGAAATGCTTTGTAATTTAGGAAGAATAGAAATCTAAAAAGTTCTCCCACACCTGAAGTTCCTTTTTTACTATAAAGAGCTAAGCAAGGCAATAAAATAAAAAATATCACTTTCCCACAGATGAAAACTGTGCCTAAAATGCCATTTAATCTGAGATTTAAGTATTATTACAGTTGGAATACTACGGCATGGTCAATTACAAAACTAGGAAAAGAAATTTGCAGCTTTTAAGTACAAAGTAAAGGCATAGTTTTTATGTTTTAAAGGCAGGAGGCTGCACAACCAACATTATTTTTTTTTTGGCCTAATTTCAAATATATATCCTCCTCATACAGAATAGTAGCTACCGTCCTTGCCAGTAACAACAGTAATCCTTTATATGCTCATTACAGATCATAAAACTTTATTGTATAATCAGTGCATTCAACAAAGAGTGCTGAGGCTGTTATGTTTGTTCAGAATTGAACATACACGATTGGGCTTACATTCACCATGTACATGATATTAATTGTCAGGTGGCGTTTTAGACACAGATATATGGCAATTTTCTCATGTGTAATTGATACAAAACCACATCATCCTGTGCTTTCACTATGTCTTGATACCAAGAAGTCCCAGCATTGTGTTTTATCTCTCCTTTGACAGAACAAAAAAATTCCTGGCAGTGAGTGAGTTTACCACTTCTACCTCAAAAAAAAAAAAAAAAAAAAAAAAAAAGTACAGTGCTCAAGAGTATGGAGTACTGCAGCACTTTCTCATGAATTAGTCAGCCAAGAATGTGGGTCAAAATTTCAGTAGCTCATGTACTTACCTTTGCATAACTAAGTATTTGTTCTGTATAACATTCATGTGTTTCAAGGTTAAATTATCTCTTTTTAAATGGTATCTTTATTCAATTTTCTCTGAAAACTGCCCAGTAATGTATATTCTTTTCAGCTTTAAATAAGACAATCGTATGCCTTGAAGACACCGTTAAAGTCTTAAAAGTGTTTGCACGTACTGGTTTTACCAGTGACTACAGGGTGAACTTAATGAAGTTACATACCTTGGAGTAATGAGGATACATACCAGTTTGCACATAAAGTTCAGTATTTAATTACACCCCGCCTAATTATTACGGCCATTGTAATCATCACTATAATTTAATAAGTATTGATCATCTTTTCTGAAATATTAAGTGTGCAAATTCTTAGTTGTTTTGTGTTAAAATAACTGAGAGACAGGATCTTGTAAGTGAACTTCTCTACTTGAAAATTATCAGATAATGTTGTATGTTGCATATTTTATGTTGCTTAGCCAGCAGAATGTCTTGAAGAGGTGGGATGTTGATGTTAACTATGCTAAATTCAGTAGCAATTGCTACTCAAAAGGATCTGCTATAGCGTGCTGACACTCCTCTCCCGTGTTGAAGATCTGACTAATAGTCCTCGTTGAGCAAGGACTTCTTCAAAAGAGTGGGACCGGTTAACTTTTCATATCCATCTAGTCCTTTGCCTGTCTGATGAGGCAGCTGAAAAGAGCGGCAGTCATGGTAGCAGAGAGTTGTCTGTAGCAGAGGGAGCAAAAGAGCTGTTTGGAGACCACCATCCCATCCCATAAGCCATCAAACAGCTGTCAGTGGCAGCCACTTTCAGAACACGGTTAGCTGGAACCAGTGACCTGGAGATGAAAGTCTTAACATTCCATTATCCATCTGAAATCATTCGGTGGTTTTCCCTCTGAGTACTGCTCCTCTGAAGGACTGTTGAATATAAATGATAAATGTAACAGCTGCAAAATATATCGAACAGCTTCATTTCATTTCAGCCCACCATTTGGTTACGGTAGCGCTGCTGATAGTATTGCTGTTTATTTTACATTGGTTTTCTGTGAAAATACCCTGAGTCTAACAAACCCTTCTTGCAGGGGTTTGGTGGGAGTACAGGTTGTTTTCATTTTTGAAGCTGTTAATCACAGAAAACAAACTGGAAAGAAGAAAAATGTTTTCCCAGAAATGTGTCAGAACTGCAGAAATATCATACACACCAAATTATCTGCATGTATTCATGAAGTATGTCATGGGGCGTTGCCATAGGTAGGGCCTGGTGACATGGAAGTTGCACAGAGTTATCAGTAGTTGAGCAGACTGAGGTCTATTTAACTATGGCGGTTACAAATAAATAAAAGTAACAGATCAATTCCTCTTAGAATCACAGAATGGTTTGGGTTGGAAGGGACCTTAACGATCACCTAGTTCCTAGCGGGCCACACTGCTGGGGATGCAGCCCAGGACACGGGTGGCTTTCTGGGCTGTGAGCGCACGTTGCCGGCTCATGTTGAGCTTCTCATCAACCAACACTCCCAAGTCCTTCTCCTCAGGGCTGCTCTCAAGCCATTCTCTGGCCAACATGTATTTGTCCTTAAGATTGCCCTGACCCAGGTGAAGGACTTTGCACTTGGCCTTGTTGAACCTCGTGAGGTTGGCACGGACCCACCTCTTAAGCCTGTCCAGATCCCTCTGGATGGCATCCCTTCCCTCCAGCATGTTGACTGCGCCCTTTGGCTTGGTGTCATCAGCAAACTTGCTGAGGGTGCACTTGATCCCACTGTCTGTGTCACTGACAAAGATGGTAAACAGCAGCGGTCCCAACACTGACCCCTGAGGAACACTACTTGTCACTGGTCTCTTGCCCTAGAATTTATGGGAACATCTTTCTATTCTGACTTCTGTTTTCTTGGCCTTTTTCCCAGCCTACAAGAAAGAGGTGCAGAAGGCTAGGAGCTGTTACGTATTTCACAGCTTCCCTATCTTTAGCTACGCAGCTGGTTCAGGTGTGGCTAAGGCTGGAAGTGACTGAAAGTTATCATCTTAGGTATGTGGCACCTATAGTGGGAATTTTTAGGCTATCCCAGTGGACAGTGTCTTTATTGGAAACCTGGCACTTTTTAAGCTATGCTGCTGAACCCGTATGCAGAATGATTGTGGAGACTGAACATTGGAAATAACCTGTCTTGATCATGACCAAGCTATAAATAGTTTGGAACAGGCTTCCCAGGGAAGTGGTTGAGGCACCATCCCTGGAGGTGTTTGACAGACGGGTAGACACAGTGCTTAGAGATAGGGTTTAGTGATGGGTTTTGTCAGAGTTAGGCTGATGGTTGGACTAGATGATCTGAAAGGTCCCTTCCAGCCTAGGCTATTCTGTGATTCTATAGTAAAATAATAATGTAAGGAAGTTTCTGCTTCCGTTATATGTGTGTATCTGTGCAATACATACGGATAACAAAGTCTTGGGTGTCTTAACTCTGTAATTTGACATCTGCAATAGGAAAAGCAGTTGCACAAACTCAAACGTTTGCATTAATCATCTCCTTTTTCTTTAGATGGCCACTATCCTATTACCTTTCATTTTAATCCCATAGAAGAGCAGTGCCATTGCCTTTGGAGATGTGCCTCCGTGTATGGTGCTGAGTGCCTTGCAATGGCGCACGTTCTTTAACCATGGTCATTGCTGTTTCTGAGGAGCCATCAGGCTCCAACAGCTTAGGAGAAATCCATCGTACTCCTAGATGAGTAAAGCATAGTGCCGTTATGATGTTACCAGACAAATCACTTTCAGTTAAGCTTTTATTAACGTTGTGACTCTTACTTCAACTTCACATTTGAACAGGAGCAACTCATTTTAATACATATGCATATTGCTGTTGGGCTGAATGGGTGGCCTGCTTTTCTGGCATAGTCTGCATCCTTGTGAAGCAGAACTAATTAAAAGTGTGACTTTGAGTAGAAAATGTTGTTATCTCCTGATACTTTTCAAAATACTGTATCACTTCTCTTTCTGCTGGGATTTGTGTGCTGTGCCGGGCTCAGAGAAATCTGCTGTGTTTTATTTTAGCATGGCTAACTTGAAGATCGAACTCTCTAAGCTAGATAGCGAAGCCTGGCCTGGGGCGCTGGATGTGGAAAAGGAAAAACTCATGTTAATCAATGAAAAAGAAGAGCTTTTAAAGGAACTCCAGTTTATTACACCGCGCAAACGTACTCAAGATGAGCTAGAGCAGCTAGAAGCAGAAAGGAAGAGGCTTGAAGAAGAGCTGGTGTCTGTAAAAAGCACACCCAGCCAAGCACTTGCTGAAAGGTAAGGGATTGTCTTTTGCTAATATTAAATGCTGCTTTCTGCAATCTAACCTTTGTACTCGATACAGACCCTGGACTATGCCGTGATGGGCTGTTTTCCTTCAGTAACTGTTCTGTGTAGTTCTTAATTAAATTTGTTATTAGCCTACTGGGCAGAAACACAAAGAAGTCTTCTGTACTGTGAGAGAATGTGAACACCCTGTCTCTGCTCTGCAATATCGGTTCCTCTGTGCTTGTTACCAGCATGAAAATGCCTGTGACAGATGTTAAATAACTGAGGAATGTCAACATACCAGCAGGAAGGCAATACATCATTCCCTGCTTTATGATAATAGCTGTAAACTATTTGAACTCAGGTTACAAAGATTATCTTGATTGTTGCACCGGCTGAAGCCTTTCATTGTGAGTTTTATTACATACAAAAATGCAACCGAAAGGAGAAAAAAAAAAGTTCAGAGGAGAAGAATAACTGCTGCAAAACTTTCCTAACTTGCTGCTACCTAACTGGTAACTGAAGCAACTCCCACACTACGTTGTTTCAGCCAGATTCAGAGTTCGAGAAAATCAAAGGTGACTGTCACAAATGGACTTTTCATCAACTGTAAGCGGAAATAAATTTATGGGCACCTCTAGCACACAGAAAATGCAATAAACACAAAATGTCATTGCGTATGTCAGTGTAGTATGCCTTACTGAAGTGATACAGTCAGCATTGTAAGCCTTTCTCCTTCCCTCGGCAAGGAAACACCTGCTGTTGCTCCAGTTCCACTGAATGGCAAAATTCCTGTTAGTGGCATTAGAAGTTGGGTCCGAAATTTTACCTGAGTATTGAGGAAATTTTTTGTTTACGAAATACATTTGTGTGTATTAGGCACGATTTTTAAAAATATTTGTACGCTTTATAATGCTTTAAACTACATTATATTGATAATCTAAATGTGTTTTAGAAGAGGGGTTATATCCTACTGGAACTATATTTTTACAGGAGAAATTACCTTTCTGTGTTTGTAATATCTAAATTACCATGGATCCGTTGCTTTCTGACTTCCATTAATAAATGGAGACTAAGGGGTCAATAAGAAAATGACACAAATAAATACATTGAATCTAAGGTTCTAATAACGCATGGTGTAAGTACTAGTTAAATCTTGATTTGTGATGTAAATAGGTAGCCGGTTTCTTAGTCTTGCGTTTTGGATTTGCTTGTTTAGTGCCAAAGAAAGTTGTGCACTGGACCATTTTCCCATGCGTGTCAGATGCCAAACTTGGAGTACTAAGGGCAAGTAAAATTGGCTTTCACTGTCAAGAAGAAAGGAAACGGCAGATTTTTTTTTTTCCGTGTATAGTGACACAACTAGTTGTTACAGCTTAAATTTTTTTTCCCTCTATTTTCTTCAAATTTTTTCTCCTTTTGATTTTCATTCCTGAAAATGTGGAATTTTTTTCCTGAGGTTACTTGTAAGATCTCATGTCATATACTGCTGCTTGAGGTAGTATTTGTGGTGGCTTCTGGCTTGCTTTTTTGCTATTCCAGTGAATCTGTAGTGGATTTCGGTGTGCAGCTCTTTATATTAAAACCATCTCCCTTGATGACTTCAGAGCACATCAATTCTTTCGCATTAAGCTGTTTTGAAAATTATTTCTGGTGTGTCTGCTATAAACATAAAGAAAATTTTCATTTTGTAGGAGTCAGATGGTGAAACTTTTCCTGAAATGTTAATTTGAGAAAAAGGCTACAGTTACTTGTTTCTCATCAACCATCAGCATTTTAATTCTTGGAGATGAGGAATATTCTCCCTCTCCATTATCGGTGGAGGAGCCACACCATCTCCAAAGCGCTGAACTGTTGCTGCATTCCTATTTTCTTTCATGAAGTTTCATGAATGCCTTAGGTTTCCAGTGTTTTCACAGGTACTGATCATGAAGCAATAGGGTAAGAAGTTACGGATTGTGTCAGAACTTGATGTGACAAGGAGTGTTTGGTTGGGTTGGTTTGGGGCTTTTTTTTTTAGTTTTTTTCTGAAGGAGGAAGAAACAGAAGACTTGCTCTGACTTAAAAACGTTACAGCGTAGCCCTGGGTTATTTTGGAGTAGGATGCTGAAATTGCCACTAGTAGATGTACTTGGAATCAATTCACAGAAGGAGAATATAAATCATAACATATCAGCTTCAAAAAAGCAGAGATGGGGCATACTCTGACTGCTTTAAGAAGCCTTCCAGCAACGGTATAGAAATATCCGGATCTCTTGAGAACTATTTGCTGCTTTCCTGCCTCTGTGTTCATGTCAGGGAGATTCCATTATTGCTTTAGTCCTTGGCAAAATCTTCTAAGTCATCACAGACATTTAAAGAAACGCATGATTTAACTGCTTGGTTGTGCTGTTGCCTGGCCCCTGCTCTTGTGCCTGCCGTGAGCAAACCAGTCCACATAAGTTTGCATTGAAAGGAGAGCTTTGTGCACTTTTTTTAAATTTTTTTTTCAAGATTCTATGCCCTTCTCGGCAATGTTACATTTTAAGATCGAAACTGGAGAAAGATACCTCACTAACACTTGTGTCGCTCCTGCAAGTGAGTAATAGGTTAATTTATAGAGGGGGGGTGCAAACAGGAGAGATTGAGAGGTCCGTGTCGGAACAGGTAACACGACAGCGGTTTAGGTGTTTACATGGTCTTTGGGATATTAAAATTCCTGCTTATGCTATAAAGAAGGAAGGTTCGTTGATTGAAAGTTTTGGCGTTTTGTTTTGGTTTTTTACTTGGCCTGATGTAGAACGATAAAAACTTCCTTGAATCTCAATTTGTTGTGATATAGTAAAATTACTTCCTGCGTGTCTTGGAACTTCCAGGAGGGATTTCATCATCTGCCTTGTGTTTGTGACTAACATCTTTCTGAAATTTACCTACACGTATTAATACTACTTCTTTAACTACTAGTAGGTCAAATTACATCCAAGAAAGAATTTGTTTCCAGAAGCTGAATTATGTGGGTTAAATTACACTTTATCAACCTCCTTAAGATGATAAAGGGAAACAAACTTTTGCTTGTGCTTTGGAGAAAAGAAACAAACAAACAAACAAAGCTTTTAGTTTAACAGTGCAAATTCAGTGGAACAGCTATAGATGTCTGTTTTGGGGACTCCGGTTGGAGAAGTTCCTAAACTTTTCATTTTTTTTCTTGCCTTTTGCCATTAGTAGTTGAACAGATAGAGCAATTTTTGTGCTTCTACCTTGAAGATAAAATGATAATTCACTGTTGAAAAGCCACAAAAGAGTCAGTGAAGAGCACCCTGGCTTGAGAAAAGCAGGATAGATTGGGTTTTAAAAGAAGGCAGAAGGCAATGATAAATAGTAAAACGGTAGGAAAGAGTGTCTGATGCCATAGAGCGTAATTCTTGGTTTGGAAACCCCTGTGCATGTCTTTCTGAGCAAAGAGTGAGATGCCGTGTATGCTTTTGCCAGATTTGGCAGGTATTGGCAGCTGAACACATGGTTGCGCCGTCGGAGCGGAGGCAGCCTGGGCAGTGGAGTGGAAGTTCACACCCTGCCTGACCTCGGGGTAACTTATTCACCTTTGCGTAACCCACATTTGCTCCCTGAATAAGCATGGGTGTAAGCAAGTGCTTTTCATGCTTTGCTGAATTGAGGACTTAATGTCTTTTTACTGGTATCTGACACCCAGAGTGGATTCTGGGAACTCTCCCGTTATTTCATTCAGTTTGCATAAGAAAGCAGTGGTTGATTTCTGGTTTTTGTTCTTTGAAGTGTTCTCTGCATTTGAATTTTAATTTATACATCCTTGAGATGCCAGAAAGGCCAAAGGAAATGTTTCTGAGAATGAACATCAACATATTTTTTTTTATTTTTTTTTTAAAGGGAGGGGGATGTAATTTCTTGTCCCTCTGATTTGTTGCTTGAGAACTTGTGACATGCGTCAGTTGACTGAGCAAGGGCTAGGGGAGAATATACTAAGCCACAGCTGCAGAAGGATTTTAGCTGAATCCACTGAGGGAAAGCAATTTATTTGTTGTTGTAAATGGAGTGATAAAAGGGAATTATAAAAGGAAAAATCACTGTAAAGGTTAGTGACTCCTGTCTGCTTGCAGCCAGCCAAAAGGAATGGGAGAGTTCTACCATTTGTGGTTTTAGAGCTAGGCTGGATAACAGTGCAGGAAGCAATAAATCCTGCTTTTTCATAAAGGTGAACCTTGGTAATGAGCATTACAAAGCTGCGTGGCTCTGAGGCAATGACAGAGCTGTTGGGGATGTAGAAATCTTTACCAAGGACTCCTAAACACGGTGCATCATCTCAGAACCTTGCGCTTGAATGCTCTTTTGATTTACTGTGCTTTGTCTCTATATGAAGACTCTGAAATCAAAGGGAGTGCTTTAATTTTAAACTTCCTGCAGTGCTACCCCAAGTCTTTGCTTTATCACAACTAATACTGGTATTAGTGTTCTTTTGTGTTGGTTTTTTTTTTTTCCTGAAGTTTAAATTAAGCGAGGAGCCAGTCTACAGCATGGCTTTTTTAAAAACTGTATTAGTGCAGATCTTATTGTCCTGAAGTTGCAGCTGTTTTCCCAGTGCTCATCTGTTACTCTTTTATTGGGTGCGTGTTCCCCTCGGTACAGCGTGAATGTACCAACATTCTGCTTGCTCGTACACTCCGTAGGTTTGTTACCGTGCTTAGTATTCTGCAGGTAAAGTCACTCTGCTGAAGTGGTTAGGGTTTTACCGTAGGACAGAGCGTTAACACAGTCTCTTGGATTTTAGTAGTTGCCAACCAGATTAAAATATGAGGGATCTTTGCTTTGTTTCTGTCTTATTTTTACAGTATTTTAGTCTCTGGCTTATTTTGTAATGCTTCCCTATACTTATCCGTTCCTCTCTTTCCAGATTGAAATTGGAGGAGAGAAGAAAAGAGTTGGTACAGAAACTTGAAGAAACTACAAAGTTAACTACTTATTTGCATTCACAACTTAGGAGGTGAGGTCGTACTGCATGATGTAAAAGCCTGTTTTCAGCAACAGACTACTGAACCTTGCTGTCTAAGCTTCATTCATAGGTTTTTCTCTTAGCTGGAAGCTGAACAAAATTTGTTTAATATTTAAGTAAGAAAATGCAAGTCTAATAGCTTCAAGCATTTTGCCACCACACAAACCTGGTGTACTTTTATAATTTCAGTAAGCACTCGAGACTGGATTGAATGGATTTTTTTGTGCAGCTTCTATAATTAAGCAGAGAGACACTATTTTGCTTCTGTGTAAGTAAATAAATAAATCTGTAATTCTCTAATTGGTCATATCTCCAAAATTCTGTCATTGAGGAGACCAAATGGTTTCTCAGAGTTCTGTCTAAAATTAGAACTATTAAAACTGTAGCCTTTATTCTGTGTAATAACCGGACAGGTTCAATGAGTACATGTATGCATGTAAATACTTCCTCGAATAGTTGATTCTGGTTTTATTCTTCCACGCTGACGTATGCTTGCTGTCGACAGAGAGGTACCCTCAGCAGGATATTTTTTCCTGACTGTCATTGATTCAAAATCTGACTCTGGGTTTATGAAATCCATAGCGATAACAAAAAAGTAATGAGTTACAGCAACTGTGGACTCAGACTCATTGCTCTGATGGCAGTTCTCATATTTAATGATACATGTAACTGGCCCTAGGGAAGAGTTTCTCTCACTTCTGGACTGTACCCCGGACTACCAAACCAGTTATGTTTACTTAGAAATGTTTCATTATATTTATTTAGAAATGTCTGTTATGTTTATTTAGAAAATCCTGAATTTGGTCAAACTCCATGCATATCGCAGTGGGACACACCAATGAGGCACCGCGTTAACGTTTACCAATTCTCTCAAAAATCAAAGAGGAAAAATTTTAAGAGGAAAAATGTTTTTAAGCATTCTATAAAGGCCCTCTCACAATAAGTCATGCCATCCTACTCCTGGGATCCAGGCTGGCTTAGCCATTTCAGACATCTGAGCCAGATCCCATCAACTGCATCTTTAAATAACTTCTTATTTTTGTGCTCTTGTTTGTTTGGACTTGTGGGTCTTTTTATCCTGCTAAAGGCAGTTTTCTCCTCCAGTGGCAAAATTTTTAAAGTCGATAGCTTTGTTCAGTAAAGGTCTCTTCAGTGTTTAGGCCATGACGATGTGCAGGTTGGGCATGCTGATCTGAGCCAAGCATGGCTGCTTAAAAAACATAATGCCCCAAGCAGCATTCAGTTGTAAATCGTTATAGTGCAGCTCCCGTCAATCTTATCTCTCCTTGTACCGTTTTGTGCTGGTTTAGTTTAGTAACATCGGCATGTTTGTGCTTTCTTTGCAGCCTCTCAGCTAGTACGTTATCTGTGTCTTCAGGGAGCAGTTTGGGATCTCTGGCATCCAGCCGGGGATCTCTGAACACGTCGAGCAGAGGGTCGCTAAACTCCCTCAGCTCCACGGATCTCTACTACAACCAAGGCGATCAAATAACAGATTTGGACTATCAGTATAAACTTGACTTCATATTGCAAGAAAAAAGTGGTTACATTCCTTCGGGGCCGATCACCACTATTCATGAAAACGAAGTGGTCAGTTCCCATGGGAGACTGGGTTACAGGGACTCTCCTTCAGCTGCAGACCACCCCAAATTGACTGAACCTCCCAAATCTGTGACATCGCTTTCTTCCAGATCGTCGCTGTCCTCCTTGTCCCCCCCAGGCTCCCCTTTGGTTTTAGAAGCTGCGTTTTCAGTGTCGGCTCAAAATTCCCCTCTGCATCACCTCACTACGGACTTTGAAGACTGCGACCTTTCGGGTGATTTTGCAGGCATTAGTCTCTGTGAGAACCAAATATTGTTGGACTCTGAGGCCAGAGCAGGATCTCGGATTCCTCCAGATGATAAAGATCTTAATGAAGGCATTAGGCAGCCTCTGCCTTCTCTACATGAAGGAAGTTCAGGTAATAAAAAAAATCTAATGTCAAATGTATATGTTACATGAAAATTTTGCACTAACAGCTGGCTCTTGAATGGGGAAGTACCTTGTGTAATTGAAGAGTATCTTGATGGGCGGGCGTACATGTGCCCTGGTGGGCAGTCAGTCATTCGGAGGGAGCAGAAACTTCTAGTTTTGGGTGCAGAGAGCTGTGATCACCCAGATTCCATTTACGTTTTTCAGTAGCTATCTCAGAAGGAAAGTTCTTGTATTGCAGACTCTGTCGTGAAAAATGAGCAGAAAAAGCTGAAGCTGGGTCTTGAAGACACAGATGGATGGTGTTCCTAGGTATTGTCAGGAATGTATGGGGATAGAGTGAAAATACCCTTTGCTGGTTTTTGGGAACTTGAAATCAGGTTCTTTGTTTCTCACTGTAAAATAAGTTACAAACTGACATCCTTAGGAAAAGAGATTTCTGGAGTTAAGAGTTAGAATTTTTATGTGTGTATGTATATCTAGTTATTTGAACTTGCTGTCATTGAAAGAGCTGCAATTCATTTTTTATGTGATTTGGGAAAGACAAGTGACCATATGCCATGTAAGTTACAGTGATTCCTCCCCATTTTTAGCATGGATTTCATAGCTTTTAGCTTTTTATCCATCCGAGTTAGAACAGAGCTCCTGAGCTAGTCGAGCTCCCCCTGCAAACTTCCAAAAGGATGGGTCATCTCATCCTAAAACATACTTCCCTGTAAGGAAGATGGGATGAATGACCCTGTGAGTTATCGAGATATCCTTAGTAACTAGCTGACTTTGAGGTGGCTGAATTAGGTGTAATGAATTTCACTTCTCATCTGCAGTAAAAGCCATGCAACGTATTTAGTTGTCTTATATTGTCAAAGCCTTTGGCAGTGTCAGAACTTCAAAAATCCCGGCTGTCAAGAATTGATGGCTTGTCCTCACTTCTAGAACATTGACTTTGCTGCCTTTTGTTGGGGCTGACAGCATGTTGTGCTTTCTCTGCACATTTATTGACTTTTTCTAGTGTCATTCTGTGTCATTGTCTTCAAGTATGTTGCAAACCATTTGTGTGTTCGTGTTACACAGGGGCTCTGGTTTTCCAAGGAAGATGGGAGGGAGCCAGATTTCCATTAGTGCTGAGCCTGTTTGAGACTGGATCAGCACCTACTGTACCCAGCTCCGCGTTTCTGGGCCTGAGTTGGTAGCAAAGCAGCCGGGTCTCTTAGAATAAATACAGCCTAGCTCCAGAGAGTGCATTGCCCAGATTTGTTGCTAAGCTTGAACCCTTGTGCTTGGAGTTTGCCAGTTTTTAGTAAAAGTACCTGGACATAATGATACAGACATATATTTTAATGAGAAATTTGCTTTTATTTTATATATATATATATACACATGTATGTAAACAAATAAATATATAAAGGAATTTTTGTAACTTCTGTTGGCTAATTAGATTAGTTTAGTGTGATACTGTAGTAATTTCAATATTGACCAGAAAAAAATGTATGGTATACTGGGAGTCAGGGGGGACTCTGTTCAACTGTGCAGAAAGAAAAAAAGAAATGGACTGATGTCCTAATGGTCTGAACCTGTGAAATGCAAACTAGAAAAACATGGAAAGGGACTGGGGGGGGAAGGGAGTAATTTTGTCCTTTGTCTTTTCAGTATAGTGGAACACAGTCATTATTTTCTTTAGAGCTTTTTTTTTTCTTTTTGCTTTAGAGCCACATATAAAAGATGGAAAAAAATAATTAATTTTTCTGCCCATATTTCAGCAGCATATCCTTCCCAAATTAACAACAACTTTCAGTCTGTCTGTCTTTGCGATCCACCTGCAACTCATGTAGGCCGAGAACTGGATTTAAGATGGTTTGGAATTTGGGAACACATAGGGCTATGAGGAATCAGAACTATTTTTTTAAAATTTGTTTCTTTAGATTGTTATTTTCAGAAGCATCATGTTGTTGTCTAACATTTTTGAGCTTATTTGAGGACCTGCTATTCTGGATAGTGTCAGGGTGTCTTTTAAGTCTGTAAGTAGTTCTAATTTTAAAATATAAATTCATCCTGTAAATTCTTCATACTGACACTTCCTTGTGTAGGGCCACATATATGATACAAATTATCTTTAAGTCTGTATTAAGACTGACAAAACAAGCACTCAGATTTTGAAAAGGCACATATTAATTAATTATGCTTCAGTACCTCGTGTCCACAGTAAAATGGGCCTCGTGGTGAGGCTTCAGTACATCAGCGGTGAGACATGGACCTGGGCTTGGCTGAGTGTTTCCACTCCAGCTTCATTCCTGGGACTGCTGCGACGCTGAATGGGAAGGTTTTCAACAAATTCAACCGGAGGCTTAAAACCTGCATGGAAAATTTCAGCCTACGCACTTAAGTTTTACAAAACTACGGATCTGAATACTGCTGAGTCTTAACTTGTAGGTAGATAAACATACCTGGAGACAGTAGAGCTGGTATTTTCATGTAATACTCTGCCTTGGCTCTTTAGATGCAGCACTCACCTGCTTCTCTGTCTCTGACTTTTCCGTACAAGTGAACCATACGGATATTTGCTCCTCTGCACATGTCCCTGCTGTCAGAAACCAAGTTGGAATATCATGTAGTTCTTCCACAGTCAGTCTCTGTCATTGTCAAAGTCAATTCAGGCTGCTGTGGTAATTCCTAAGGGTAATCAATAAATCATGTCATCACCTTCACCCCTCACGTGGTGGGGGGGAAGGGAAAGAGCACTTCATCATCAAGGAAAAAGCATTCCTACTGCCATAAATAAAAGCACAAATGCAGGGATCAATCATCTAATCCGAAGCCTTACATTTTAAACATCTTAACAAGATGTAAAGTCATGATTCAGGTGGGGACGATAATGCATAACCAGTGCCCTCACCCCTTGGCAGATGGAAGTACCGCACAGGGCCTCAACTTACTGTGCTGCAGAACGTGGCTTTCCGCAGTGCTGCTGCTTCACCGCGTGACACTAGCCTATGAATGCGAGCGGAAGATTAAAGCTAAGTAGTAGTTGATAGTAAAGAGAACTGTAGCATAAAAAGTTTTTGATGATAGTAAGCCAGAGGGGATTTTTCATTTCTAGCAGTTTTATCACAGGGAAGAGGGCGTCTCTCTGACTTCTGAATATTTAATAAACAGTCGGCAATCACTTCGCGGGTAGCCAAAGTGTTACTACAGTGCAGAACGTGAACACTGCAAATACAGGTTTAAAGATCAGGATAATGAGGGTTAATAATGAAGATAATGAAGGATAATAACTAGCTCAACAGATAAGGGTGATGGTAGGAGGCTGTATCTCCGGGAAGGAATAATAGCTGTACGTTTTCAAGTTCATCAGTTTGGTTATATCCCTAGCCGGAATATGTGGTAACAGCAGTACAGTCGCGGAATGTTTAATGATGTGGAACAAAACTACTCTGTGATACTCAGTTAAGGGTCACCGCTTTCAACTTGACAACTTTTTAAGCTATGCTCTTCTCTCTTTCTGACTATTAATCTCTTGGATTAATTTTCAGTCTTCTTTCTTTTTGTAGGCGTTGACTTACCGCGCCGAACGACTGCTCACCTGCTTGAGGAGAAAACAGCTTGTGTGTCTGCTGCCGTGTCCGATGAGTCTGTGGCTGGAGACAGTGGTGTATATGAAGCTTCTGTGAAACAGTAGGTTTGAGAAATGCTGCAAGTCTTTCCACCAAAAATTTAAATATATCTATAAGCAGTTATATAATACCAGCATGAGCAGTTTATCCGTCTTGCCTTTTTTATAAATATGTTGTCCTTTCATATTGAAAGGAAGGCACATTTGCCAAACAGTGAAGTTTGATTGCTTTTTTAAGCTAACAAATTTGTATTACAGTGCTTGTATAACTTGGCTGAGTTGCATTAATATGCTACCTTCTAATCCTGGGATTTTTTTCTTGCTAGAAGTTTTCCTAGGAAAAAAGCTGTATTTAAACTAGACAGGTTCTGCCATGTGGCTGCAGTGACTCTGCTCAGAGTGACTCTTGTGACTTCTTGTTTTGTTTAGATGCAATCTTAAGATCACACAGCATTTTGCTTGAGTATTTTCTTTTTAAAAAAAGATTATATGGGAAAGAGAAGAAAATCCTCAGTTGTAATGTTGGTATAAAAATAATCCAGGTTAGGGTTTAATATTCATGCTTCACAGGATACAAGAAATGTATTTGCTGTTGCTACTTTTTGACAAGACGTAAATTCTACAGAATTAATCATACTAGTTCATATAGTTTTGTCTGTTTTCTGGCAGTGGAACAATGAACTTCAGACTGCATAACAGAAGACTATTGCAAGCTGTGAGAGAAACTAAAATCTTTATTTTCCACCTCAGTTTTGGCAAGTTCTTCACATTTAAGAACTTTATGTTCTTTTGGATATTCGGAGAGATGTTTTAGCAGGATGCTTACAAAGACGTAGATGTGTGGCTTCTATTGCCAGGCCAAACGCTTTTCTATTAGGACAGGAAAAGGTGCATTATGGTATCATAAATGGGTTTCATTGGCCTCTACTAAAATTATTTCTACTTGTCAAGTTTTTCACAAATTAAAAGGTAATAAAATAGATGAGGCCAAATAAAAAAGCTGAAATACAAAAGGGATTTCTCCTGAAGTGTTATAATGGTCATTCAACCTCATCTTAGCTCATGGACCCATATTTCACCCTGAACTCTCAATGCTGGTATTAGTTTCCTCCATGTCTTCAGTTAGACCTAATGCAACTTTCTCAGGCTGAAATAAACTCCCAGCTATTAAAAACTCAGCCTTCACTTGGCTGAGTGGCTGTGAGTGTGTGTCTTGGTTCAATAACCATTGTTGTCTTTTGATGTTGTGACCGTTCTGAGCCGCTGTGATCAAAACTTATCCTCTGCTCTAGCTATAAGCCCAGTGAATAGAAATGAACTGACACTGGACCAAGAGCCGTGGATGTTCTGTGGAGCAAGTCTTTAGCCGCCCTCTCCAGTGGCTGCGAGTGGCACGGTAGCTGGAAAATAGAACAAGTTCCTGTCGTCTTCCTGTCTTTGCTTATGAAAAGACAAAAGACGACAGTTGCATCGCCCAAGTCTGTGTACAAAAGGAAACTATTGCTGTTCGTGCAAGCTGAGATTTACAGATACGAGTTATTCCCTGATAGCTCCAGGTGTGAATACTCTTAATTCTTGCTGAGTAGGAAATAGTGAAGAGGTAATGAGTGTCTCTGTGTGAGTTGCTTATGTTTAGTAGAAGCGTCTTTATGAACACGGTGTATGGAATAACTTACAGTTTGCCAGCATGCTCCTGAAGTTACAGTTCAGTAATTGATTTCTACTGTATAGACCAGTCCTTTGTGTTGAGGAATTTAAGGCAGGGGAGGAAATAAATACACCCTATCGAACTAGCCATCAGTCAGGAAATGAACAGTAAAAAAGGAACCTCTACATGCAAAGCCTTAAAATAATGCTGTCGTGTCTTGATGAGGCGTGGGATGTCTGTGTCATTCTCCATGTTTCCTTCTTGACATTTCCTATCTTGGTCTTGTTTATTGATCCCACCAGTCTAGTTTTAAAAATCAATGAAACGCATCAATACCACATCCTCACTCAAACCTCCCGGAAAATGACTGGAAATTATTTTGCCACATGGATTCTCTATAATTCCATTCAACGCTAGAGTTGCTTTTCAGCTGCAAGACTCGGGTCCCTTTGGTTCTTTGAATGCTTCTGAAAACAGACTCGGAGGAAAGATGCTTCTTGTTTCCACAGAAGCCTCTTTATTTTACAGAGCTGCTGCTTCTCAAATATTCTCCAAAGCAATATTTCATACCTAGTTTACGCGTGGTCTGATGTTTGTTAGAAATTTTAATTTCTAATTTTGTATTCAGGGGGGTAAAGAAATACTAAGCATGTATAGGAAAATGTCATGAGTTTTTCTCTTGCCTGTTAGTCTGTCCTGCTTCAGTAATCAGCCTGAGGCCTTTCCAACTCATTACTGGAGTTGTCAAACTGTTCAGGCAGCGACTGTCTCTCAAAGAGGCATTGCCATTGTGGAGGCTCTGAAATTCTCATTGGGAGTGCACACTGTAATTAAATCAGCCTGTTTAGGAGAATGGATATACGTTCTGTGTATGCATGCCTTAATTATTGCTGAAAGCAAACTATAATTTTCCTAAATTTGAGTATTTGCCTGTCTGCCCTAGACCAAATGAAGCCGAGGACACTGTGTATAGTGAAGATGATGCAGCAACTCTAGAGGCTGCCCAGGTACAAATAGGACTCAGGTAAGTGACCAGCAAAGGGAATATTTCTGTTCATACATAAATGCAAATAGTAAACTTCCCTCATGTTGTCCTTTCTTTAACAGATACGACCACAGCAATTCAAGTTTTGTAATAATCATAGTACGGCTCAGAAATCTTCCAGCGTTCTCTGTCCCCCTCGGCGCTAAAGTGTAAGTCAATCACAGAGCAGTAGTGTTGAAATAGGAGCGTGTAATAACAAATTGTACAAATGCTCCAAAGGAATGGATTGATTTATTGCTTAACAGCACTAAAATATGTATAGAGCTTTTCAAACTGTAGCCGTACGTAGCTTTTCCATATTCCAGCAATGCTGCGAGAAAAAGAAGTTATCAGGAAATTTGCGCATTCCACTGAACTGGAACAAAAAGGATTTTTTTAAATGATACTTCATTTAGTATTTTTAAACATTCTGTAGTTTTGTGAGTGCAGAACAGCTATTCTGTAGTTACTAAAAACATTGCTTTGATACTTTGCCGTTCTTTCAGCTCAGAATGTTGTCTTTTTACGTTTATGTGGCATTTTGCTGTAAAATTATGTTAAAATAGTATGTGTCTTTTAAGTGAGCTTTTAAAGGTAGGGGGCAATTTGATATATGGCAAGTGGACAAGCGCAGCCACACTGAGATCCAGCTGGAGCTTGGAGGTCTGTTAAGAATTAGTTGCTGTGTTGAATTGGACAGGAAAAGTCTAAAAGTAATTACAGTGGAAATGGTATGTAGGAAATGAACAAAAGTGCCTGAATAAGAAAATGTTACCGCTGAGATTCTAATCCAAAACTCTCATCCGTACAAATAAGTACAGCTTGCCTTGGCTCCTTGGGGACACTTGAACTTCAGCGAGTTTTTTACAGACTGGAAAGCTATCTTAAACTGGGGAGAAGCTCAATAAGATTAGAGTAGAACATAATCAAGCTTTGGAAAATTTGGTTTTCTCAGTGGTTCCCTTCCCCCTGTCCCCTGACACCTTGAATTCGATTGGCAGATCAATAGGAAGCCACTGAATATGGAAAGGATGTACCAGGATACAGGCCTGGGTGCTGCTACCATTTTTCTGGTTGTTTTTGTTTGTTTTTAATAACAAATGGCTGTCTACTGCCGTCCGTCCTTCTCTGACCCCCGTCTTTCCCCTGCTGACCTTCCAAGTCCAGTAGCATTTAGCACAAGAATATAGAAAAACTATAGAAGAATAAATTGACACAGCTGAGAGGAAAAATAGGTAATAAAGAATATATAGAAAGAATGTCAACAACATGTTTAGTAAGATAAAGTTAGGTCATAGCTGGCAACTTCTTAGGAATTAAAATATGCAGTTGTAATTAGTAGCCAAGCATCTTCAGTGCAGAAGTCCACACCTGCTGCCGCTAAAACGATTTAATAAAACTAAAGCTACCCAAAACAAGGAGGAAGAAAGGACAGAGTAAAGGAAGGACCTTGCAAATAGCATTTTTTTCTGTCACTTGCCGTTGTGTGCATAGACTTATATACTGTACAGGTATGAACGATGATAAAAATTGGGTCTGGAAGATGATGCTGTGTTACAGCTGTATTTTGTAGAACATGAAATTAGATAGACTAGTACTTTATGGAACCTTTACACACAGAGGAATAGATTTGACATGAAGTCTTTACTGATACTGTTTCCACACCGTTCGTAAAAGCTGTTCACTTTTATGGCAGGTAGAGCCCAGACGAATACTTATTTGCATCAGGATCATTTTTTCATCAGTTGAGAACTCATAGGTTTGTCACAGCAAAATCTGAGGCATTAGTTGACTTTTTAACTTTTTAAACTAAAATGAAAGTAAGCATTCTTGTAAAACAGAGCCAGTAAGCAGTTTATCTTTTCCTTCTCTGTTTACCCCTCATTCTGATCTGATGCCAATAAATTGGCCAACAAA
Source organism: Sterna hirundo (assembly GCA_009819605.1). Taxonomy (NCBI): domain Eukaryota; kingdom Metazoa; phylum Chordata; class Aves; order Charadriiformes; family Laridae; genus Sterna; species Sterna hirundo. The sequence continues at coordinate 5,622,063 of CM020441.1, forward strand.
AAGAAATGAACCACCTTTTTAAACATACTTTTAATACACTTCGTCTTCTATTCCTGCCTCGTTCCTAGATGTTTTCAAATTGCTCAAGGTAATAAAATGGCTGTTTTACTGGGTTACATTATGCTACCACTTAATTTTGGGATTGGTTTGTCAAAATGCTGGATACCTGCTATCCAAGCTATACATCTGAACCAAACAACTTAGATGTTAACTTCTATCCCAAGAAGCTTGGCATCATTGGGGAATAAAGGCTACGCCCAAACTCAGATTTCTCACAGACCTAACTTCTTTTCGTTTAATTAATGTAAAACTTAAGTTTTTAATAATAATAACAACAGTATATATGAAGTAATTATCAGAAATATAGCAACAGTACTTTAAATCTGGGGGGAACAGGTGTTTTCCAGAATACTTTTCTTCGGCTCACTTTTTCTGCTTGCTTTAGCTAGCTTCATTGCATTCTATTCTACAGAGAATGTCAATTGTATTTAAAGCAAATAGCAGAAATAGGCTCATGCATAGACACAGAAAAGACATAAAACAATTACTGTGCTCGTTCACGTCTATGAGAAGCTGTGCGATAGGTAAATAACGTGTACAAATTGCATTAGGAATGTCTTTACTCTATCGAGCTTCTACTAAAGCAAGAGCTGCAGGTTAGCAAATATTACCTTTATCCACGCACAGCCATTCGTATTTGGTCTATAAAAAAATGCATCTGCGTAACAACTTTGAGTTATTCCCTGTACTTAAGTCTAGGCTTGCAGGATGCATTCTTCTAAGTCTTGCTTAATATATTATGAATTGATCTTAAGCAGTTATGGGCCTAGCTATTTTCTTCCTCGTTTTTCTTAGTTTTCTGGATTCTTTGGAGGTTTTCTTTTGTTTGTTTCTTTAAAAGATGTCACTGCTTTTCAGTGCTGCTCACAGCGTTCTAAGAGTTTAATTTTTACATCCACCCAAATGTTTCTCATTTTTTTAAAAATTAACATGAAGATCATGTTCCCTCCCATCTGTGACATGATCCTTAGTGTTCACAGTACTAAACCAGAGGATAAATTTGGATAGAGACAGAAATAGCTACCTCTCTTGCTCTACTACCTTCCCAGGCACAAAAAATCCTTTTTTGGGAATGTTTGTGCAAGGGGCAGGGGGAGTTTCTCACTCCTCTTTCTCACCTCTTTTCTATTCCACCTCTTGATTTGCTGCTGTTTCATTTTTCTTGCTCTGCAGTCGATGGGGTCAACTTCTATCGCGCGTCACCAGCAAATGCTGGTTTAAATACAAGTAAAGATTTTGTTTTGTCTCTGGCAGGTATATTAGAGTAGCAGTACTTCCATCCTCAACGGATATCAGCTGTCTGTTCCGCACAAAAGTTCATCCTGCCATGGAAACCATTTTATTCAACGAGATATTCAGAGTAGCCATTTCCCAAGTAACGCTGCTACAGAAGACGCTGAGAGTAGATGTTTGTGCTGTGGGTAGAAGTCGTCGGGAAGAATGCTTGGTATGCAGTTTTATTTCTGGCTTGTTTTTGGCACGCGTTTGTTTATAGTGTCCCCTCTTATTTTGATGGTCAAGGCTGCTAAAATTCCACAGCCCTTGGAGACAAACTGAAGCATAACTTGGTTATTGCTATGGTACTTAAAATACTACCTGTCTCTGAAATTCCCGGCACAGAATCTAATCCTGGATGGAAGTTTTAGGAGCTGTTTTGATAATTCTAACGCTGCATTGCCTTAACCCTTTAATTACAGATTAATATTCCATCTTTGCAGTTTTATCCATTAAAAAAAAACCCATAAACTTCATTGCAACATTACTCTAACATTACATTTTTAAAGGAAAAGCTGAATAAGAGCAACATATGTCCAAAAGAAAAGCAAACCCTCCTTATCACAACTCGTCACAAAGAACAAACTAAATTACATTTTTGCCCATTGTTGTAGATTGTATGATGTCCACCTTTTTAGTCTTTATGATCTGTAGAAATAATAAAAAGGCATGACATTCATAGATGAGCCTATTGGAAACTGGCGCTTTTTAAATTTTGTTGTTAATTGTTGTCATCACCTAATTAGTGATGCTTCATTTACTTTCAAATTGCTTTTGCATGGTCTGGTAGAACTCAGTTTAGTTTTTCACCATGAGTCTAAACGAGATTTTTAGTTACAACACGCTGACGAGATGCTGGAATCTGGTGGGGTTCATCAGCCCAGACCGCTGGGATCAGCCTCTTGCTTTCAAAGATGTAGAATTTAACTTAATTCCTGGGGAGTCTGTTGGCCTTTTTCAGTATGTAAGAGGTTTCCTCTCAGGTAAGGGAAGGGCAGGAGAACAAAAATGCAACAGATGCAGGATGCAAAGATGAAGAAAAAACCCAACAGCAACAAAAAAAAACGAAACCAAAAACCCAACCACCAAAGACATAAAGGTTAATCACAAGATGAAAAGAAAGTGTTGGGAGTATCACCCACGGCAGAAAGCCCTGGGCAACGTGACCGGAGTCTTGGCAAGACCTGGGTGTGCAGCCCAGTCGCTGTGCAGGTGATTTGGAGGATTTTCATCTACAAGGCACAGCCCAAACACGAGTATTTCCTAAGTTTCCCCAGAGTTGCCAACTCAGCGGGTGTCAGTGCTTGTCCAGATGAAAGGGTTTCTTAATCTTTTTTACAATCCTTTTATCTGCTTCTTCACTGGTTAAAGCAAACAAGGTCATCCGTTATTGTTTGCCGTATTGATAATTTTTGTGGTGGAACAACTGAAAAATTGACTGAAACTTGATGTTCCATGAGTTGATGCTGCAGGTTTCATTGACGCAGTTTTTCATTACTGAATGCAACAGAAAGCAGACGTGTGCATTCCAGTGATATAGCGGGGTTTGTGTCTGTGCATGCGGGGAGAAATTCCGCGGACTTAAAGAAAAAGATGGCAGAATGGACAATAAGGAGTACTTCTATTTGTTCATTTTATCTGGAAGTGGAGGGAGATAGAAAATTGTACAGTTAAAAAGGGAATTAAGATTCATGTCAAATTTGTGCTGCCTATTCTGTGTGATAAATCCTGTAGAATTTATTTTCATCTGTCTTGCAGGAAAAAAAAAAGTAAATACTTTTCTTCCCCTTTCATATTTTGTGCAGGCTGGGACTCAGATCAGTCTGGCAGATTTATCATTTTCCGATGAGGCTTGTGCTCTGTGGTACAACCTGTTGCCTTGCAAGCACATTCCTGGCAAAAAACCCAAGGAACAAAATGAAGAATCCATGTTTCTGTTAAGCAAACAGTCATCAGACTCATTGGACTTGGTGAGCAATGTGTTGGCTGTTACTGTAACGGCAAGGGAAAAGCCACGGACTCTAATTGTGCTGTTTTATTGTGGTTGCTTGAATATGTGAGTTGTCCTCCCTGGAAAGCCCAAGGCCCTGTTCTCTTGTAGGCACTCTGGTCTGTAGAGCGTGTGTGAGTGGGTCCTGTGGGGGGTTCAGACTTGGTAGCAAGTGTGGATAGGGCTGATGCTTCTTACTGGGATACCAAACTGTACTCCAATTTGAAACACTTCAGCTGTGTTTCATTTTAAAAAGAATGTTATTGATGAGCTTCCTTAAGTTTACCATTGATTTTCACATGCGCACATTAAAAATTGCTATTTCTTCAATTTTTGGAATTTGCATACTTAAAGCCATTGCACTGAAAATGCTGTTTATGCAAAACATAGTAGTTCTTCTGGTTAAATAAGCTTTTCTGCTTTAATACCTCCTTGAGAACGGTATTTAAAAATGTAACTTTTAAGAACAACCTTTTTTTACCTAGGTATATTACAAGTATGAGAGGGAAAGAGAGAACAAGACATTAAAGGATGACAGGAGCATATCTGATTGCATTATCGTTTTACAATCAATCTATTTTTGATTGAGATTTACTCTGCATAAAACCAATCAGTTAATGTGCTACACACTGACAGTTCAAACCCCTTACACTTGTGATCTGCGTCGTGTTTTCGCTGGCATCAGGGAGCAGCAGGGTAATGCAGTTCTTGCAAGAGTTGTCATTTTTTTACCTATGTTATGTATCATTCAATTCTGGTTTCACCTTCTCTTTCCTCCTGAGCAGGATGCTGTGTCAGCTCTGCTGGAGAGGACATCTGCTGAGCTGGAAGCAGTAGAACAAGAGCTGGCTGAAGACGAGGAGGAGGAAGAGGAGGGACAGGAGCAAAGGGGCTCTGAGGAAGACTGGTAAAGCCACTTTTCCTCCCTCACTGTTCATGCCTGAATGATTCTGCTCATTCCTCCTATTCTTAGACAGAAGAAAGGGCTGTACTTTTGGAGGAGATCAGAGAATCATGGAGTGGTTTGGGTTGGAAGGGACCTTTAAAGACCGTCTAGTTCCAAGCCCCTGCCCTGGGCAGGGACACCTCCCACCAGACCAGGTTGCTCCAAGCCCCGTCCAGCCTGGCCTTGAACCCCTCCAGGGATGGGGCAGCCACAGCTTCTCTGGGCAACCTGGGCCAGGGGCTCACCACCACTGGAATTGGGGTAAAGTCTCGCTCTCTTGTGCAGTCAATTCATTCACCGCCTTTTAGGTTTACAGTGTCTTGGCTGCTCTGTTAACTCCTGCTGCTGGTGCTCCTCCATTCCACGTACATCTTCCTGTGAAACCACCTGGGGAGCCTGAGCCACTGGAATTGTACTAGAATCTCTCATATCAAATATTAATTGCATTAACTATAATGAGCAACTAATAGGATTTGAAAAGAGAGCTGCTGGCTGACAAAGCCACTGTGTGTGTGCTTCCATTGATGGCCTTGTTTTTTGAAGAAGTTGTGGGCTTTCTCAGGAAACAGATTTCTTGCTAAATTGCTGTGGTGAGTTCTGTTCCTCTGCAATTTCTTAGCCACAGTGTAGAAATATAAATCCACACTGTACTGTGGGAGAAGGGGGGACTCGTTCATTTGTTTTAATTATTTATTGCAACCAAAGTCCTTCAACGTAATCACATACGTTGAATGTGGTGCCGTGTTGTCATAATGATCTTGAAGGTGAGCTGTAGTAGAGCTTGCTGGGTTTTATTGGAGCATGTAATGAAATGTGTCTTCATGTGAACTTAATGGAAGCATTTGGGGGACGCTTTTGTTTTCTCTGTCAGGAAAACGTGTACATGCCTAGGCCTTCTGATATCTTTCTCGGGTGGGCTTTTTCAGTTTGAGAATCAGCCTGGGCTACTTCTGTTCACACAGGTTAGAAATGCTCGCAGAAGCCTCTGATGAAATTGCGGATGAAGAGGAAGATGGCATGAAGCTGGCTGCAGAAGGCAGCTGTGCTGATGGCATGGGGTTACTCATCGATGCAGCAGAAACAAATGAGGACGAGGACAGAGAGAACAGCGATGAGGCCCATGAAAGCCATCAAGCTGCTGCACTGCTAACACTGGTGAGTACCTTAAAATACACGTGCCTACACTGTCTTACTGTCTCCGAAGATCTACTTCCGAGCATTTACAATTTGACGTGGCCTTCGCTGTAGCACTTGTCAGTATGTACTTTTAATGAAATCGGCGTGGTCACTTCTGAACTACGAAGACGACATTTAACCGACATGCTAGGCACAACTTCCAAGTCAAAGACAATTAACTAAAAATGTCTGTCTTCACTTTTTTTGTTGCATAGGGAGAATATTCAATATACAAGTGCAGTTCAGTAGCTTCAGCTTGTGCATATTTCAAATATTTCTGCACATCTGTTTCATTGTTTCCCTTTTTTTTTTCCCTGATTCATCTGATAAACAGGAGGAAAGATAGAACAGGGTCAAGATCTTTAAACCAATGAAAGGATTTCCTTACTTCTTCCCCTCACTTTTTGGGTGTGAAACACAAAAACTGGCTTAGCAGAGGAGGAAAGATTAATGAATAGAAAATTCCAAAATGTGTATTAAACTGTGTACTATTGAACTACCCACACACTGCACATAACAAATTCTAATTCCATGTTCTTGTTAACTGTTCACTTTAAATTATACTCCACTTTTCTGAAAGCACTTTTAGTAAACTTTTAGTAAACATATCCCTGATGTGGTAGCACATACTCTAGAAAGAAAATATTGAGAACACCTTTCTGCATCTTAATGAAAACGCCACTGCGTGCGTTAAACCCACAGTTCTGTAAAATGGCAAAGGTAAAAAGGCAAAGAATGACATCTCATTCCTTCCAAGTTTGTGACGATACTGAAGTTCAACACCTCAGGGGACTTCCTGGAAACTGTAATTAACTTCCATTTAATGTGGCAAGATGCCAAACGAGCTAAGACTGCCGTATTAAAAGGACTGACAAGTCTGCTGGGTTGCAAGCAAATACAGATCAAAGCCCTAACTCAGCGAGAGGAGACGTCAAGGACGAGATCTGAAGGCTGGGTACGCACACAAGGGTTTTGCTAAGCCCGGGCGGGACGGACCTGGACAGGGAGTGAAAGACAGAGCAGACCTCACTGATCTTTGTGTCCCACATCCTCTCGGGGTTGCAGTTGCGTGATTTAGGTCTTTGCATTTATCACATTGAAAACCATGAACCTCATTAAATGGCCCGAGTTGAAGAAAATGCCCCGGTGCCCATCAGTAAGGCCAGAGGTGCCAGCTGCTGCGGTGCTTTTTCCAGCTGGGCTGTCAGGGTGACCGCTGTGGGTAAGAACAGGCTGGGCCACCTACAGGGATGCTGGCACCTGAGGCTCCCTGTGGCACGTGGCACGTCTGGGGTGACCGTAGTAGGCGGCAGGTCCTTCTGAGGGACAGCAGCTGGCAGCATCTTTTCCTTGGGTTCACGAGGCTGGCGCAGCTCTGCAGACTGCCATAAGGCAGCCCCGCTGCTGGGGTTCTGGGGACATATGACAGCGCGTCTGGAAGAACCCGGGCAATGTAACCTTCCCAGCTGCCCCCTTCAGTGTGCACAGGCACCCTCTCGAGCGTGGCAGGACCTGGCTGTTCTGCAAATGCAGAGCAAAATAAATATAAATGCTCAATAATAATAACAACATCTGGAAATGGCAAAGCAAAACACTTGTTGCCCCCCATGGTTGCATCAGACCATCTGCAGGGCAGCAAAGGCTTTTCTGCAAAAGGTTTTACTGGATACTAAGAGTACCTTCAAAGACTCCCCCCACGCTGTTAGGCGTTTCGGTAATTTTGTGTTTCTTTACTTAGCCTAGCTTCTGTTTGTGTGCAAGATGCTGGTCTTTTTCCATCCCCTGCAAGGTAACAAGAATGCTTGTAAAATCCAAAGGCGCAAACCCGGTGTAGTGGCATGTGTCTGGATACAGTAGTTCTTCTAAACTACGTTCCTTTTCATAGGTTGATAAAGAGACTAACACTGAGGAATCGGTTAACGAGAACGCACCAGTCCGACCCAAGGACAGAGCCAGCTGGAGCTCAAGACAGCGTCCTTTTGTCAGGAACAGCATGATCGTGCGCTCACAAACCTTCTCTCCAGGCGAGCGGAACCAGTACATCTGTAGGGTAAGAGGAAGAACACTTGGAATGAAGAGCTATTAACTAGAGAGTCATTTAACTTCTCGGGAATGATGCATTAATGACAGTGAGTCACGTACCAGTTTTCCCTGCAAGAGGCAGAGCCTGTGCTTTCCCTGGGTTCGTTCTTTCCCCAACTGACCTGATGCAGAGTAGAACTGACTTTCAGCAGAGTTGCGTACTCTCGCAAAACACCTCTACTAGGGCAAAAATGCAGCCCATTGGAGAGAAGTAACACAGGTTCCTGTGCTGGCTGTCTGCAAAAAGTGTGTTTCGCTGCACGTCAGCAACTAGAGCTCTTGCACAGCAAAATAATTTGTTAAAACGTAGAATAGACTTCACTGTAAACTGCCATTGCATTACCATATTTTAATAACGTAACCATTTAAGGGTAACAGTGCGGAAAGAGCTCAGTCATCAATTTTAAATCTCACTCTGTATCTCAACTGGTTTTAAACCTGGGCAGCCCAAATCCTGCTGTAATTACGTCTTTGAAAGATGTGTGAGCGCTGCCTAGGGGCTGAGTTTTAAACATGGCTTTGGTGACAAAGTTCTCCAGCCTCTCTAGATCTATGGTAGCGTGGAAAAAAAAGATTTAAATTATCAGCCCTGTTGCTGCTAAACTAACTGTGAAAATCACGTGTTTAAAGATTTAAGCATGGATTACCAGCCCTATAGATTTTAATGACAGACACCCTCGAAAAGGCAGTTTGTTTTTGATCTTTAGTTTATGCAGGTTACTCGCACAAGTAGGACTTAAAAAAAAAATAAAATACTTTAATTGTTCTCCAGTTCAGTTAGAGGTGGTTGCCTTCATCATTTGAGAACATTAAAGTTGATCACTTCTCTGTGATTATCATCGGCTTAAAAAAAATACAATCTATAGTCAGTATCTACATACTTCAGTAACTATTCCATATACCCTCCAGAATGAAACGCAGCAGATTGTTTTGTAGCAATCTTTACGTAATTTGGATACATTACTGGCTGAATTCAGAACCCAGCCTTCATCTTAATTCCTGTACACTGGAAATCAGTTGTGTTGGCAAAAAACCGTGGCCTTGGCTTGCTGCCGGGGGAGGTCTTTGACAGGAAGTAAGGCTGGTTGCTCTGATAGTTCAGTTACTGCAAACTCCAGAGGTTTTTGCATCTGGAAAAGTGTCGGGCTTTCGTAGCTTTGAACACTGCTGCGTACCTGCTGCCAGAAGCCAGAATCTAAAAAAACGAACCTTGAATTAAACCATTCTCTTTCTCGTTGTGTCCGGCATTGCCTGGAAGCAAAATAGCCTGGGAAAAACCTGTGTTTGCACAGATGAATCTTTTGCGGCTTCAGAAGTACTTGCGGGCCACTGCAGGGGCTCGAGAGCAGCCCTGTCGCTGCATCCGAGTCCACGGGGAGGCTGAGCAGCGCCCGTCTCCCCAGCTTTTGCACCACAAGCACATCCAGCCTCCCTCGGTTCGCGGCCTGTCCCAGAGGAGAGCATCCGCTGGATACGTGCTGGCAAACTGCCGGCTCCTCTCTTCTCAGAAGAGATGGCCTAGCTTTAAGAAAGCGCCCACCCTCGTATGATGTTACAGCAAACACAAAGAGTTTTGAGGCCCAAAGGACAGACCCAAACTCTGCTGGTGCCTTTAAAAATACCCCTTGAAAAGTGCTTAAGGGGCATCAGTGACGAGAGCTACCCGTGCGTATCCAGGGGGGAGAACTCCATGGTGAAAAGACAGGTTTCTCTCTCGAGAGGTGTGTGCGTATTGCAAGAGGTTGTATTTCTCACCCCCAGCTCCCGGTCAGCCCTGTGTAAGTGTGCTTTAGGGCTCTGGCCATTGACACGTCTTATTGTTTGAGAAACCCACAGCAATTTGTTGTCATTTAGACAGTTATTCTATCACCTGATGACCCCTCCCCAGCCAGGAAGGGGAATCAGAGGAAAAACAAGGAAACACAAGGTTTGAAACATAAATAGATTTAATAGGATAAGACTAAATAATTAACATTAATAATACTAAAGAACCAGTATTGATCCCGATACCAATATAAAACATACAAGGATCATACCCAGCCCATTCCATCAGCAGAAGCCGCGCACTCCCCGCAGGGAGGGCCAACGTGGGACACTGCGAGGGCTGCGGCTGCGGGAGGACGGGAAGGGCTCAGGGCTCCAGCACCGGAGCAAGGAGTTCTCAGGATGGCAGCCATCAAGGGAGAGAGGGAGAACTCCTCAGCAGACTTTCTGATTTATATTGAACGTGCCGTTCATGGTATGAAATAACCCTGTTGGCAGCTTGGGTCAAGTGCCCGGGTCTCGCTCCTCCTCATCCCCGCACCTGGCAAGGCTCGAACACACTGAGACCTTGAATCCTGCACACGAGAGCTGGCCATAAAGTAAATATTTTCACCAGTTCAGACACTAGTTTTCTAGAAGTGCAGTTTTCCCAAGCATTAGAAGAGAAATCACTCCTGTGTTGCTCAAACGAGGACATGTTAGCAGGATGATTCTTTTTGTCCATCCTTGTCTGAAGAGGTGAAATAAATATCCTGCAGATAGATGCTTCTGTTTTCTCTGAAGGTCACCACCACACACGGGGGTGCATCTAACGATCAGTCCACCCTGATGTATGTGGAACTAATGCTATAATTAAGAAGAAACTACTGCTGAGCTGCGGTGCATGTTTTTGAGAAGCAGGAAGCGTTTCTGAAGGAAGCTGTAGGCGCACCTGTTCTTGTTCCAAACAACAACAATACAAAAATACCATTTGTTGGGCAGGTGCACGTCCACAGTAATTTAACTTCCCTGTAGTAAATGTGTTAAAAGCCTGCCCCAGGTAAATGAAATCCATAGTTTATAATCATATAAAAGCCAGACAGTGATTTGGCAGTACTTAATAACCACGGTTCCCCCCTTGCATTCCTAAAGAGCCTACTTGCTATTCATCCAGTAAGATCAATGCTTGTCTTGGTTTAGGAATAGAATTTGAGAGTAGATGCTTATTCTAGTTGGAAAAAAAAAATCTATACTAAGAATGACCTGGATGTGTATCAACAGTGAGGTTTTCTGCCTGGTTCTATCAATACAGATGTATTTGTGTATGAAGATGCTTTATGTCTCTGTCTGTTATGTGTGTTTTGACAGTTGAACCGAAGTGACAGCGACAGCTCAACACTAGCCAAAAAGTCTCTCTTTGTGAGAAATGCCACAGAACGGCGGAGCCTAAGAGTTAAACGGGTATGTGCTGTGTTACCTGCACGTGGTTTCAAACAAAGCACGGGGAGAGCAGGAGTAGCAAACATCTCAAACCATACGCTTTATTTCAAGTATTTCAGCAAAAGCAATGCGAGTACCACGTGTAGTCCTGTAGTTTCCGATTGAAATGTCAACACGGTGGTGTCAGTCCTGCATCTTCCCCCACCACCAAAGCGTCTGCTGTTCTAGTTGTGGCTGAAGCCGGTAGCAGGACGCTGGTGCCCAGCAGCGTGGCATCTCCTGTTGAACTTCAGCTTGTTACTGGTAAAGAACTCAAATATTACACAGTGCCCCAAGGTGACTTACACTGCACAAAAGTCAATGCCGGCAACATGTATCTCGAGCAAATTTCGGTGGAAATTTCAAGGATTCACATGTCCTTTTAAAGCAGGTTTACTCTTCTCCAAGAGTGTTTTAGCAAAATGATTGAAGGACGAGAGCAAGACTGTATTTCTCTTGCATGGATTTTATTCTTACGTGAGTTCAGAGAGATATCTTTTAATCTTGATTGTAACTAAAAAGGGTTGTTATCAGGTAGCAGGATTACATTTGGCATAAGAAAGAAATCCGGACTAGTCTGAGATGGCTTCTCCTGCCTGACTTACTCATGCGAAAAGTCACTGTAGGAGGGCAGTAAATAAATGTGAAATACACTAAGGAAATGCCTGTTTACAGAGTTCATAACATTATGTGTTTGCTTAGGCCTTGAAAAAGCAAATGTTGATAAAAATAAATAACGTAGGGGAAATGTGTGTGGTTTTGGTCTCCTGGCCTCGCGTTGTCCTGGGGATCAGAATGGGGGTTTTGTTTTTAACCTGTAAATGTATCGTTGTACACCTGGTTGGAGAAGCTTTTGCACTTAGTTTTAACCACTAAAAATTCCAGAATAGGTGAAGTTTTGGACTTGGATCTCATTGTAGCAGTTTTCTGCTAAAGAAAAACAAAAAAACTATTTGTGCTTTTCTGACTGTTTTCTGTCAAACCCTACACTGGCCTCTCTAGATAGTAACTTTTATTGTTCTGTCTCCCAAATGATGCAGCCTGTTTGCCAACCAATGATGCGGAGAGCTACGCAAGAGTGCCCCATACGCACGTCCCTGGACTTGGAGCTGGACCTCCAGGCATCACGCACGAGACAGAATCGTCTGAATGATGAGCTTCAGGCCTTGCGGGATCTCAAACAAAAGCTTGAGGAAATGAAAAGTAGAGGAGAGACAGACCTTCCCCTGTGTGTGCTAGAGGATGAACGATTCCAGAAACTCTTGAAACAAGCTGAAAAACAGGTATGAGCAGCATACAGATACTGTGTGAATGAATGCGCATATGCCCCTACCTTTTTCTATAAATGCATTAAGGAATTTGGTCTATCATGTTAAACGTTTTTACAGAAGCTCACATTTGATTAATTACACCTCTGAACTACACAGTGTAAACAATATTTCTTTATTAGTCAATACTACAGCATTTAAACTTAGAATTTGAGGTAGTATTTTTTCTAGTGCCCTCTAAATACTTTTGTAATTCAGAGTAGAATCTCTGTTATTTGGAGTGATACTTGTGGTTGATGTAGTAAAATACTACAGACATCGACTTAAAAGTTCATTTAAAATTCTCAGGTCCCAGCCGTACTTCTGCAGCCGTGCATATGCTTTTTGTCCTTCAGCGGCAGTCGGCTGGCAGTCTGCGCAGAACTTGCAGCCAAAAGATCTTGGTAACAGGTAGAGAGAGGCAATGACCGTAACTTGCAGTGGTAGGGGCAGGTGGGAAAGGCAGTGCTTCCACTGTGGCTTATTTCCTTATGCAGGATGTTCTAGTTTTGGCAAAAGCAAGCCAAATTCTATTCTGTGTGTGATAATCTCTAAAACAATGCAAGTATACGTGCGCTGTCTCTAAGCTGCCATAAGATAAGATGGGCTGCCCTCGTGTGGATGAAAGACAAGAAACAGGATAGAAAGAACGAGAGCCAACAGTGACAAGTTGGAACATGGAAAATTCCAGCAAGATAGATGAAAAAGTTGGATGTTGTGGGGTTTTTGTTTTGTTTTGGGGAGGTTGGTTGTTTTTAAAAATTGCGATACAGGTTGTTAAGGGAGGAAAAAAGCCAACCAAACCAAAAAACCCTCCAGCCTCCACAGGTGGAGACATTTAGAACCTAACGGGACAGGACCCTGAGTACCCAGCTCCAGCTTCACCTACTCTGAACAGGAGGTTGGAGTAAATGCCCTCTGGACCCCCCTTCCCACCTGTGTCAGTCCTTGTACATTAGTTTTCCATGAGAGGAGGTTGCTCGTGGCGTCCAGGAGGAATTTGTACTTTTCAGCTATTTATGGTTGATAGAGATAAGTGTTTTGATGACACCAAGTTATACGGAGTAGTAAAAATGGAAAGCAGTTTTAGCAAGGTGCAGAGGACCTCCTAATACGTAAGCAATAGTTGTTGGTTTTGACGGTTTGTTTTGTTTTGTTAAAAGCTAAATGTCAGTAAATAGCCTTGTACAGAGGAAGGAAGGGATGATCCTAATATTTACATACCCAGAGCTGAGCTCCGAATTACATGTTGGGAATGAGATGCTCCAGATAGAAGAAAGAAAAACACCAGCAAAATCATCACGGCAATCAACAGATGTCAAAAAGCAAATAAGACAGGAATTACTAAGAAAAGAAGTTGGAACAAAACAAATCATTGTTTTATGATATAAATAGATGTTATGCCTGTAATTTAAATATTCAGTTCTGGTTCCCCTTCTCAAAGTGGATAATAAAACTACAGAGGGTGGACAGGAATGGTCACAGGAGGGAACAGCTTCCATGTTAGGAGCGGCTATAAAACTGAAAGATATGTAATATAAATTATATAAAAATAGAAAAACTATATAACTGAAGGCTGTAAAATCATGCGTGAGGCGGAGGAGAGCAATTAATCATTGGCTTTTATAATACAGAAAGCAGGGAACTGAAGAGGTGGCAGGTTAAATACACGCAAACACAGCATAACATTTAGAAACTGTAAAAATGTTTTCCACACAACACTGAGCGCTGCGAGTTTGCAGAGGTTCAAAAAGCAGTTTGATAAATTCATGTGAAAAAAAAATCCATCCGAGGTCATTAAACCATAATGGTATCACCTACTTCAAGAAGTCCTTGACCATCTGATAGCTTAGGAAACAAAACTTGTTCCCAGCGTGTTCTCCCAGCTCTGTGTTTACGCCCTGTTCTGTCCTCTCTCTCTTCCTGTCTCTCCTCCCCTGGCATCTGCTGTTGGCTCCAGCGAGCGGAGTTCTGAGATGGCTGTAAAATACAAGCAGAGTTTAGGCTGAGCATTGACAAGCGTTCTGAAAAACCCTTGGGCAAATTGGGATAAGACAGCGCAACGTTTAAACGTCGCACGGTGTAACTGTGTGGGTTTTTACCATGAGAATGCATTGCATGGATTTGATCTTTCTAAGTTTTAACCCATAAAACCAGTTGCTTGTATAAAAGAAGCAGAGCTACATTTATTTAGAAGTTCGTCTAATGCTGGATGCAGGATAGAAATGATAATTTTTAATTGTTTATTTATTTTAAAACTTCTCCCACTCTTAAAGCTATTCCCGCTAGAATAGAGTACGCCTCTGCAACATTTAATGTTATAAATCATTTGGATTTGTGCTTTCTTATTTCAGCTGGCTCTTTTCAGGGCAGCATTGTCATGTTTTATGTCTCTGGTATCAGTGATCAACGCTGTGACACGCACTGCCACGAGGAATAGGGGTAATAATATACGTTCCTAAAATGTATGCGGGCGGCAGTACCACATTGAAGTCCTTCTTTCCAAGCTAAAAGTCAGAAAAACAATCGCAGGCACTCCACCGCTTCGAAGAGAGCTTACAAAGTTTCTAGAAATATTTTTACCCTTAAAATCATTGCAGCCTTCCCCTGTGGAGCAAAACAACCCTGAGAACGCCGTACTCTGCTGTCGGCGTTTCCTCTTGCGTTAGCAAAACACAGCAGCCTAGAGAACGTTGTCATAGATTATTTTTTAGATCCTGTGGGCATTATAATGGCGCAGACTAATGCAGCAGCTGGAAGTGCCAGAGAAATTGAGAGAGTCTCAAGTGAAAAATGAAACTGCAGATGTGGGGGATGTTGAAAAATCAGTGGCTGCTTCCTAGCACGCAGGAACTCTGCTTGAAGCCAAATCCACAGACTCCGTACCTTCCCTCCCCTCCCGACCACACCTTCTGAAGTACAGCAAGTACCTAAAGCCCGCTAATGCTGGCAGATCGGAAAACGGTAGGTAATTCTGTGCACCAGAAGCGTTTTCTCTTATTCAGGTGCATTTTTGTGAGAAATCAGGCAGTATTTCAAAGTTTGGGTCTTAAATCTTCATAGAAGTAAGTTTTCAGACACCGAGTGTCCTTTGAAGTGCTTCCTCTTTGTCTACGTCCAATAAAGATTCCTGCGAATATCTGTAAAGATCATCTTTATTTCTTTTCAGTAGATCTTCTATGTAGAGGTGATCTGTAATTACCTCGTTAATGCCACAAATATGCCCTTGTTCCAAAGTTTTGGTGTTTAGCAGAGTTAACGGTTTTTCTTTAGATTCACTTTTATTCTTCTGTATGAAAACCAATGAACCAGACAAGAATTAGTGTTTCAGCTGTAATTTTCATAGTGTTTCTTCTTTGTTATCTCACTCTTAAGCTAAGTGCAGATGCAGTGATTCCTATCTGGCGCTTATTTTTGGCAGGTAAGTGCCAGATTTTTGGCACTTATTGAATGTATGGCCAATGTATTTGTGCTTTTCTGTATTTTATACAATGGAGGATCCACTGTCTTTATAATTCACGCAAGAGACATGATGTAAACATAAACCTGGTCATGTACGTACCTTCTCACACGCACACTCTTAGCGACACTGGGCTGGAATCAGCGTTTCTCCGAGAGCATCCTGAAAAAAGAAAAGGATTAAAAAATGAAAAAGGAGTACATGGTAATGGAAAGTATTAAAGAAGTCATCTGTGCTGTTAACCTGAAATGCAGGAGTCACAAGAATCTCATGTATAATTAGGGAAAAGATAAAATTAGAAGATTTTGAGTTTTTCTGTGTTTAGTGCTTTGATGATAAATATTAACTAGGGGAGCTGCTAAAACATATGGCCAGTGACATATGTAAGATTAATACACTTAGCAGTTGCAGATTGCAAATTTATGTTCGCTAATTAATAAGGAAAACAGTATTTATAGGTTAATTTAATTTTAAAATCATAGCTATTTGGGAGTTGGGGACTGAAGAAGTTAACAGCAGTAGAAGCTGACTGGATTTTGAGCGATTTTTTGAAAGGTTGGTGTTCTTTCACCTAAAACACTTCCATAGAAAACTCTGGAGTGCATTTCAGCAGACAGAGGGTACCGCTATCCTGCTGTGAACAGATTTCTATCACTACCCAGTGTGAAACTGGTAGTATGGACTAACCTTTTTGAATTAGTTGGTTTTGCTGTTTGGGACTCTACTCGGTTGAATTCAGAACTGGAGACAGGAACTCCTAAGTTGTAAACTGATTTTGAAGATCGCTGTCGCTGGCTTGGGCGCGTGTTTTAATTTGAGGTAACACAACAGCATTTTCAAGTCCGAGTGCCTGAAGTTAAGCATCAAAAATTGGTAAAGACACATGTAATGGAGCCAGCGATACCGAGGTAGGCAAATACTGTGACTTACTGGTGGGCGTGGAGCTGCTCAGCAGCGTTCTCCTCAAGAAAGGTCCTCGATCTCTCGTTCCCGCTGGTGTTCTCTTCACTGGCCTTGGCTTTTACAGCCCTACAGTGCAAATGGAAGAAGTGAGGCTCGCATGCAAAACAGGGGTCGTGTCGTGAGTGAAAGCACAAAAGTTCATGAATATTCACTTTGCTACCAAGGTCAACAAAACTCGAAAGTGTTTTTCGAGAGCAGGCCTGCTCTGTTTTTTTCTTGTCTGTCATTTTAGAGCAGATACAGGCAACTTGCCTGAGAGCTTTCATTGGAAATAAAAGTATTTTACATGGAAAGAGAATCACTTCTCTCCCAGTTCTAAAAAGGTATTTGGATAGGCAACCTTTGTTCATCCAAATTTAGGTATTGTCTACCTATAGCCCTAAGAAATACCTCATCAAAATCTATAACACCTAGTAGCCACCTGCGATGGCATGGGATTTGCTCTATTTAATTTTTTAGGAAAAGCTCTGTTATCTGATTTCATGCCCACGGCTTAGGCTTTTGATGTCAGTCTTTTCTCTTGTTGACCCTTTGTATGGAGATTTGCATAGAATCGTTTAGGTTGGAAAAGGCCTTTGAGATCATCGAGACCAACCATAAAGCTAACACTGCCAGGTGTTTTGCTTGAGGCAGAAGAATTTGCCATTTCTTTGAAATGACCGGTTGTTCATTATTAGCAAAATACAATTATTTTTCCCGTTTACAGGCTGAACAGTCAAAAGAAGAACAGAAACAAGGCTTAAGTGCTGAGAAGCTGATGAGGAAAGCTTCGAAGGACGTGTGCCGGTTACGGGAGCAGAGCCAGAAAGTGCCGCTGCAGGTGCAGTCATTCAGGTACGGCCTCTGCCGCTTTTCAGTGTAGCGAAACAACATGAATTATTTCTAAATATAATCAGACACGCCCTGTAATATGAGTCAAAAATGCACGTGCCTTGGGATGGCGAGGAACACCATACGTTCATCATGTAGTTCAAAGCCGGAGTGTGGCATCTGCTGTGGGCGAGCGCGTGCGTGGCCACGGCCGTGGCTGGTCGGCAGCGGGCTGGAAGCAGCGGGATCTGCTCCGGTGATGGCAGGTGCCCCTCGAGGAGAAGAACAGTGCGCATCTCCTCAGGAAACTGATTCACCACTACTTGTGCCTTGCTCAGGACTTACTGTTCAAGAGGGATCTCGAATCTCTCCTCCTTTTTGTTTCCCTTCTCCTTTTGGTTGCAGGAACAGCAGTCGATTACATGAAGCGATTAATCAAGTGTTCTTGCTTGGCATAAGCCAGAACGAACACTTTCGATCTCAAACCTTAATTCTAACTGGTCTGAATTCCTAAATGGCTGGACAGTAAGTGGCAGGCTGGCAGCCCAAAGGCCACACTTTAAAAAGCTGATCTTGCTCTGAGCTGCTCTTTCTGATGGGAACTCAAAGCTTTGCCAGTGGGAAACATGATGAGTCTACTGGACAGAGTGCCCTCCTAAGGCTGCCTTGTCCTCGCCCTGCTCCTTGGGCTCCTTACAGTGCTCTGGCCTCAAAGACTCATCACACAAAGGCACTTCTGAAGCTCTCAAGAAGGACGACTCTTCTGAGCTTTCATTTTTAAGCCCCCAACGCTTATCATCTGCTTCCGAGGCTGCGGGCAGACAAGCTTCTGTAAACCGGTTGCGCTTCAATAATCTCTCACGTCACAGGAGACAGAAACGGTAACAGCGGAGGGGAAGCGACTAGAGAATGGGTTGACAATTCTGCTTCTCTCCGTCTTGCCCAGACAATTACTTTTTTCCGCCCTCCCTTTTCCCAGGTCAGGCTAGAATGTTTTACTTTGCCTTTTCATCCCCCCACTGAAATATCATCATAGGAACTTCAGTGACTAGATCAATATTTCAGTCTCGTCATTGAAGTTATTAATGGACTATTGATTTTTATTTTCTCTTTCAAAATTGGAGATGCTTTTTACATAAATCTGCCTAAGAAGAGAATTATGTCGGAATGCTGTGGCAACCACATTTGTTGTAAATAAATTCACTGGGTATTTTCCTCACCATATATTTTCCTACCCTACGTTTTAAAGAAGTGCTGTAACATTAGCAACTGTACAGCAGAGGACATTGGAGTCATGCCGTAAATAGTAAAATAATCACTTGTTTTCTTTTCTGATTTCAGGGAGAAGATAGCGTACTTCACAAGAGCAAAGATCAGTATCCCAGCCCTTCCCGCTGATGATGTATAATTATGCATTTTCATTGAAGTGTTTTCCCACTTGCTCATCTCTTTTCAGATGAACTTTGTCGTTCCGGTGACCTGCTTTCAAAGATCTTCCACGTTACAGTCACTATTGATATGTTTATTTGTAAAATACAGTGAATTGAATTGTTGTATGCTTAAAAAAATGGCGGAAAAACCCCAACAACCGGAAAAACCAAAGTGGATTAATTTTGGTATACTGATGCTGATTTTGTACAGTTTGTATGTATTGCATGTGGTTTTATTTTGTAAAGATGGCACAAAGGAACAAAGGCAGTACTGAGCACGTGTCCTGTTGAACCGCACTGTGTTGAGCAATATTACGTTCAACAGAAGCTTGTTTATCTTTTCACTGTTTTCATGTGAGCAGACTGTGAAGATGGCTGGGTTTGCCACGCAATATTTTTTTTGTACGAGGGTGTGACTTTTATAGTTTAAAGTTAACCACGAGCGTAAGCTCCTTTCCGAAACATCGAGGCTGCCTCACAACAGCTGCTAATTAGATTCATCGCCCGCATTGGAATTTTGTTTCTGAAAACAAATTTCTTCTGGTTTTGTTTTTGTTTTTTAATACTTTGTAGGAAGAGAGTTCGGAGTTTAGTTTTGTGAATGTACAGTACTTTAACCTGCACTAAAAGGTTTCTTGCGTCTGCGGGAGAGTGAGAAAGGCAAGGCAGACAAGTAACCCTAAAAAAAAAAAAACAACCTACTCTGAGACTACCAAAAGGGGCAGCTGCTTTCTGAACTGGAAGCTGAATCAAATTCATAATAGCAACGTTGCCATCAGAATAGTTACAGCCACTGTACGCTTAAAAAGGAGAGTTTCTCTGCGTTAAGCTTTTGTCCTAGAGGCTGTCGTCCTGCCGGCTAGGAACAGGTAAACGTGTTGGTTTGCTTTCCAAATACGAAGGTGTTTCCTTTGAAGCGGCTGTAGCAGGAGAAACATCTATCACGCACCACGTCAAATACCAGCGGTCTTGTTGGTAAGGTAAACCCTTTCTGAAAGGGAAAAGTTCGTGACTAGGAGTCTTCACGTTTCTCAGTCCAAGAAATAACGTCTGTAAAAAATACACCCTGTATGCAGCCGAGGGTGCAGAGGTTTAACAGCCAGACATGAACGGGTTGGTTCGAAGCTGTCGTGCGTGCAGCCGTCTGCCAGGAGCAGCAGCACCCGGAACGGGGTCTGTGAGAAGCCCAGAAGGTTTGGTGTTGGGGGTTCTGCAGGTGGGTGCTGTGTAAGGGGACGGTGCAGCTAACAAACGGAATTATTTCATTTTCTACTTCAGATGTTGCACTCGGATGTATTTAATTCGCCGATTAACATTTTCTTCCCCAAACCACAAGCCACGTAGGCATGGCCTTCATCTTTCACAGAGGCTACAGTTACTGGGTGAGAAGATGGAAGCAAATATAACCACGCTACGGCAGCAGCTGTCTCGACTTCAAAGTGACAATTCTGGGACGAGAGGTCTGCGGAACACCCAAGGGCTTTCTCAAGCACAAATCCATCAGCTCCCTGAAACGTATAGCCAAGCGCGCTATTTTGGGCAGGATGACTGACGGAACATCCTCTGCGAATGCCCCGGTTGTTGTTTGTTTCTCGGATTTGAGATAATGTTCATGTTTGAAAGGTCAATTTTAAAAAACACAAATCTGGAATTATTTAATGTAGAGGTGAAATGAAGGTTGACAGTTTCAACTTCTCAATTTGATTCTCTAAGTTGTTTGTAGAATGATGTTTAGAGGTGTACTTTATGATTTTTCTTTTATTTATTTACAGTCTTATTTATGTTCTGTTTAATATAGTTCAGTTCTGGCCATAAAATATTTGACATTAAGGATGCTATTGTGAAAAATATTTCGAGCTGTCAAAGTTCTTGCCAGATTAGCAGTTTCTCCTCACGTGTTGAATAATCGCCTAAAAAAGTATTATCGTCTGATCTGTAAGCATGAGGTGAGGTCAAAATTAAAGTATTGTTGGCTTTAGCTTGCAAATCTCATTTGAAAATGAGAGCCTTTACCAATTTGGAACACGAGGAGCATAAATATGTTTAAATTAAACATATTTACAGGCAGCTTTTAACAAGTCTGGGTTTGGAGTTTTGGGGTTTTTTTTACTAATTCAGATTATTCACACTTGAAACACTCAATAGAATAAGCTAAAATAATACATACAAATAACCCCCCATCAGTTGAAAATTATAACTATTACTCTTGAAGTGGGATTTACTCTGCACAGCAGGGTGTAACGAATGTAATTAGTTCTATTTCCAGGTACCAATGTCACTGCAGCTCCATATATCAAAAATCTAAGTAGTACTGGTACAAGAATATTAAGCCAAATGAGCAAAAGTTTAGCAGAAATTGTAACAGAACACAAATCAAATCTTTTTGAGATTTTTTTTTTTTTTTTTTTACTATTGCTATGTTTATACTGTATTAAATATCAAATGCTCAGGACTGAACTAAATATTTAATCAGGTTATATTCTGAATGTGTTTCTGTTCTAATTTTGTCTGTCAGAGTATGCAAATACATCACATAGATTAACTTGTCTCTGCACTTTTCCATGTGTTTCAGTGATTGGAAAATACATTTTTTAACAAAGCTCTTTTCCAGACCGGTGTTTTATTTAATTCTTTTATTGCTGTTCTGTGTCGTTGTATGCTCTTTGCAGAAACAGATGGCTGCCGCAGCTTCGTCAATGTAAAATCCTTGCAATTTAGAGAAAGTTCACATCAATCACTGACAAGTCTTTGGGGTAGGTTGTACAGAAGGTGATTTTATGCATGTGGAAGTCAGTTCTTTACATTCATGAAGTAAAAACTGCAATAGCGATGGATGTCGTCAGCTCTGCACTGGACAACATCCCGTTATTATTCGGAAATACTGACTTCCCTAGAGATGGCGCAGGGATGCAGTCAGTCAGATTGACACACACGCACGATGGAGAGTTGTGTATTTACATGATACTGTGTCTGAGGACATTGAGTAAGACACTCATAAAAACACTCGTGTAAGTGATACAGGTCCGGGGAACTTCATTCAAAGGTGTACTGCGTCAGGTTTGTGTTGAACTGGCACTGCAAACTGCCGCAGGACTTCTACTGATACTGGGTTTGTAAAAAAGCCATTGTTTAAAGCAGCCCCAGGAGGAGTTGTGCCATTTAAAAGACCGTCAACTCCCCATGCATGCCTAGAGATCAGAAATTTTATACTCACTTATCCTTAAAAAAAAAACCAACCCCACCACAAACCCAAACCCTACAAAACCAAAATCTTCAGATCTCCACAGCTCATCAATTAATGTAATTAAAATTGAAGGTAAGTAGGGATTAAAGGAACTACTTAGTAAGAAATGATCCCTCCCCCCGATCTTGTAAACAGGAACCTCTCTGTTCAGCAAACCTTTCTTACCGTAAGGCAAGAGTAAGAAATCTGAAAACCTGATATCTGCCCTTTTCAAAGTCGTCTACTTCCAGTTTCCAGCTGTTGATGGGTGTCTTGCACATCTGCCATGGCATAGTGCTCTGGTGACTGATGGTCAGATGAGGAGCAGATTGTGGAGAGGAGCAGAGAGCCTCCGAGAATTATAAAAAAGCCACCAAACCAGCCACTGAACAGCGCATCCCCTATTTCCCATCTGGGCACAATCTCTGGGATGTCTTCATCCCAAAATTCCTGGATTATCGTGTGGGCAACCCAGGACACGGGGACTAAGGCCAGAACTGCAGACATCCACAGGAGTATAACTCCAAGCAGTAAGAGCTGTTTCTTTAGCTTCTGCTCTGGTTCCTCCACCTTTAGGCAGTCCAACCCAAGACTAGCGATCACAAGGCTCAGCAGTCCTAGTCCATTTGATGTAGATACTAAAATCCTGGAAATCCTGAATTCTAGAGGCAAATCTAGGAAAGAATCAAAATCCTTACACTGTGTTCCTCCTACGTCTTGGACTATACAGGTTTGCCAGAGTCCCATGGTCCAAAGCTCCAGTACATTTAAGTCTAAGTTGAGATTTTTCCAGTCTGGTAAATAGTTACAGGTACCGGTTAAAAGCCATCCCAGCAGAGACAACAGCAATCCAACAAGCTGTAGCCTGTGGCGGTGCACCAGGTTCATTTTTAGCAGTCACAGAAGCGCTAAACTGCTCCGTTTTT
The DNA here is from genome assembly GCA_009819605.1 of Sterna hirundo. Classification (NCBI taxonomy): domain Eukaryota; kingdom Metazoa; phylum Chordata; class Aves; order Charadriiformes; family Laridae; genus Sterna; species Sterna hirundo. The sequence goes on from CM020441.1 coordinate 5,644,933, forward strand.
GCAGGCTCTGTGGTGCTCGAGTCTTTGTCATACTGAACGTGAGCAAAAGTTAAAACAATGCTTTATAAAGCAGGAAATACTCCTCCCCCTCCTGCTTTTGGAGCCCGGTTCCATGGGCACTGTTTGGGGAACAAGGAGGCAGCGCCGTAAACCGGGAGCTGAAGGGTGGGGCCACAGCTGGGCTCACCTTTCAGAACGCCTGGTTTGGGGGTTTTTTGGTGGGGGTTTTTTGTTTGTTTGGTTTTTTTTTTTGAGAAAAGCCTGTATTTTGCTTTCCATCACTCTCTTAAAGTATTAGAGTGGTGCTGTTAGTTTTGACATCTCACAGCTTGTTTTAAAGTTAAGCTTTAACGCCACAATGATGCATTTCTACTTACAGCAAATGAAACTGGCCACTTTGGGGCCAGTTAAATATCATTTGCTTAAAAAAATAGGTTACAGCAACGCGTCCTGAACACGGCAACGAACAGAGCTCAGGAGCCTTAGCCAGGAAGCGTAACGCCTCGGGACCTGCATGGGAAGAAATAGTGTAGGTCTTTTTACAGCGGCGTTTCTCAGCCTATTTTTTTTTTTTGTGCATAAAGTAGGCAGGTGCCAGGAACACTTGGAATAACTCGTATGGGCAGCTTAAAGCGCGAGACTGGGAAAACGCAACTTCTCGGGTATGAAGCGCCCACCCCGTAACACCCCACACACAAAAAAAGAGACCTGCAAAGCCTGCCAGCATTTCAGAAACCTCCGGTTTTCGTAGCACGAAGCACACAAAAAAGCCCGATTTACTGCAACGCGTGCATTTAGACTGTTCGGGATGTGAAAACGCCCGAGTTTGTACGTCACTCCATTAGGCAAGTGGAAAATTGCAACAGGGAGTCAAGCTTTGAGGCTCATTTAATTGGTTACATACGAAAAAAGCAGCACGTTTTGGTTAAAAGCCAAGCTGTAAGGGAACATGCATATTCATTTTCAGGATTTTACAGTGCAGTTGAGAAAGCAAAAGCACCTTTTTTGGGAGCTTTTTTTTTTTTTTTTTTTTTTGGCGCAGTCTATGAAAACTTCAGCTGTGAAACAAAGTTTTAAACAGTTCGCAGGTGAGAAAACACACCACCTTCCAATACCAGTTCGGGAGAAAACAAACGTTAAGTTTAGGGAATGGGCTAGGTAACAAAGAGTCCTTTGAATTACCACTGGAACAAGCTTCTGGCTTGCGCGAGGGTTTGAAAAAGATAGGGCAGTCTTTCTGGACTACTTAAATCCTTCCATTTTTAAGGCCTAGTTTCAGTTTCCAAGTGTTGACACCGATCCTGCTGTTCTGCTACTGCGTAATGGCCCACGGACGGATGGACTTCGGTGGAACAGATTGTGCAATTAAGTAGGGATCCTCCCAATATAAGACAAAATCCAGCAAACCAGCCAACAAATAACGCTTCCCCAAAATCCCACCTGGGAACAATATCTGGTATATTCTCATCCCAAAATTCCTGGACTGTGGAATGGGCAACCCAAGAAACTGGGACAACAGCTGTAATCCCCGATATCCAGAAGAGCATTCCTCCAAACAGCAACAGCCGTTTCTTTTGTTCCTGTTGTCTTTCACCAATTTTCGAACAGTCCAACCCAAACCCCGAGAGCAAGAGGCCCAAAAGCCCCGACCCATTGGAAAAAACCATCAAAATCCTAGAAATCCTGAGCTCTGGAGGCAAAGCTAGGAAAGAATCGAAGTCCTTGCACTGCATTCCCCCTTCTTCCTGGACAACACAAGCTTGCCAGAGTCCCATGGTCCAGATCTCCAGTTCATTCAGTTCCAGGTTCAGATTTTTCCACTGGGGCAGGTAGGTGGTGAGACAGGAGAGGACCCATCCCAAGAGAGAGAAGAGCAGGCCACTTAACTGCATCGTTGGCCGATAGACCAAGGCCATCCTAAGAGCGGAGGAGCCCTAAAAGCCTGAGGAGGAAGGGTCTCCCCAGCAGGTCCGTAACAACCGCTACCTTGAGCGATGGTGGAAGCTGTGATGATTTTCGTTCTCTGCTGCCCCAAATATAAGCCCTCGCCGTTAACCCTTTGTAAGCTCTGAAACACTTTTTTGTTCTTCGCAAATATAAAGTTTCACATAAAGGACGAAGGACTTCACTAAACCACGAGTTAGGCTTTCCGATAAGGATTTGATCTGTTACCTTCCAATTTGCTTGGTAAAATTATATCCCAATGCCTGATGATTACAAGCCTGAGGATGAACAAAGAGGGCTCTATGACCCCTCACCCTAAAACACAACAGAAATCTTTGTGCTTCAATACGGATTAATTAGATTTTAAGTGGTGATAAAAAGTCAGCTCTGTGTGCAACAGGACTTCATTGTAATAGCTAAATTTGAGATTTCAGGGATGTAAATCAAGGCCTTGGAAAGAAAGGTAGACTGTTTGCCTATAATCTTTATTCTTAGACTTCCTCAACATACATAATGGCTTACCTTCCACTGCCCTGTTTTATGTCCCCAGCACTGTAAAAGACGCTTTGTAAAAGATCCTTACGTTTCACATTTTCTACATTCATTTCTTTTAAAATGGGCTTTGTTTTGACCGACTCTTAAGGGGAAAAGGAGACGGGTATGGTGAAAGTACCGTAGAAAATGAAATCCTAGACATCCCTCCACCATAATGAACCCGGGCAGATAGTCAGCCGGCGTAAACTTTACCTGCCCCAGGACTTTGGTGACACTGAGGTAGCAGCTTACAGCAGCGCAGTGTCCCCTTTCCTTGAGCCCACGTCCCAGATGGCACAGGGTGTATACGCTCCGTGTACAACAACTGACATTTGGCACTCAGCGCTCCCAGGAATGCCTAGTACCTTTCTGATCAAAGCAAGAGACCGGTATGCCATTACCCCCGTCGGAAACCCTGCTCTTCTCCTGCTCTCATGTCAGCGACGCTCGTGCTTGTCTGCGGGGTCAGCAAGGAGAAGGTCTGTCTGCTGTTCCCCTCCAGAGGCGGCACAGCACGGAGCTGAGCCGTGAGGAGACAGGCACACGTGTGCGACCCAGAGATGCCTCCCAGTCTTTCCGTACTTCATTTCCTAGACGCAATGATGTACTCATCTGTGTATTTTAATTCTCGGTTGCTCAAAATGGGTTATCAGGTGATGGAAAAACCGTTAACGCTGCTTTTGAAGGTCTCCAAAGTCCTGAAGGGTACCATTAAGGAATTTCACTGCGAGAAGATCCCTTCTTCCTTATTTCTGTATTGAGGCGTAATTTCTAACCCTTGTGTTTTTCCTGTCACAAGTTATGGAGAGCCAACACAAGGAAAGATGATCTACTTCCCTCTCACTTGTGTACCAAACCCAGCCCAACGGCTTACACCTGGTCAAGCAATTACCAGGCACGAGAGCAGGAATCACCAAGGATATTACTGACAACACCGGGAACAAACTGATGCAAGCCAGGCTCTAACTTTGGCCATCCACTAGGCAAAAGAAGAATAAACCCCCCCCCCCAACCTTGTATTCCTTCAAACTCCAGATTGTAATTTCAGATTTGGCAGCGTCGTTTCTCTCCCCTGTCTGTGTTCGGAGCAAGAATGCTACGTTCTGGAAACCGGCACCACATTGCCTGAGACACTCCATAATGTCATTTGAATAACTCTGCAGATAAACCGCTGCGCTTCAGGAGTGCCTCTGCTCGTCCAGGGGCTACACGCTTATTTGACTTTTAAATCACGCTTACTGCCAGACTAGCGCGGGAAGCCTGTTGTGCTTCTCCTGTCTGGGAACTTTTAACATTTTCTTCTCTGCTCTTAATTGCAGCAGTCGGTCCAGCGCGAGAGCCCAGGATCGGGCGCGTGAAGTCTGGTCCTTTTGCTGGTGTTGGCCGCAGCTGGAGCGGCACGCCAGCCTTTACATGTTAGCAATGGGAAGCATTCCGACCGCTGCATCAGTCGCATCCGCCAATTAAGTTCTGCAACTTACTATTAACCATGCACTAACTTAGAGCAAGCAAAGCTTCCTTATACCGTCCTGTGCAAGATTATAAAAGAATCCTTATTCTTCCAGTGGGAAAAAAAAAATAATAGGTAGGACTTGCCTTGCCACCTGGATAGTAACAAGGTCTAAAATGCCTTTACTGGGAACTTACTGACGTTACGAAAATCTCAGCAAACCCATAAATGAAAACAGATCTTCTAGCCGAGATAGAGACATTAAGCTTCCATCCCTCTTATTACAGACGATGCCCATGAATAATACAGCGCAGATCACAATCAGGTTCCTACAGTTCCAGTAATACTGTTTAAAGCACCAGAGATCACATCATTTACCCGAACAAACTCCAAGCATCATTTTGCAAACTGATCTTGGACTAGATGGAAGCAGAACGGGGATGGCCAGCACGCACGGCATTTTATGCAGGTAAGTGCGTTAAATTTTTACTCCCCATAAAACCATTTCAGGCTGAACACAAAGATTCTGAATCTTATTGCAAGTAATACCTATTTTCTTTAAAAGCTTTAGCACTGCACTAACTCTTCTGGGAACCTCCATGGCCAGGGAGAGAGACACGAATACTTTACCCCCTGCAAAGGGAACCGTTGTCTCTACGCAGCGCTGCGGCCCACACAATTATCCAAATGGTTTATGTTCAGCATAAGCGGAAAGAAATACCAGGTGCAGCACTTTGGGAGCTGATTAGGCAATTTAATCCCACAAAAGCAGTCAGTGTGTTATGAAGAGACTGCCTCTTTCCTATACTTCCAGTTCCTTAGTACGGCATAAGCACGTTCATGCTGTGGGCTCGTTTATTCTCCTCCAGCGGTCCAGAAGTGTCCTCATCCGTGAAGTACAATTGTCTCCAATAACATTCCTCACACACTACCATAATTTTTGCTAATCTGAAGATAGCCACAGAGTTCCCTAAATATTCTTCATCGCTCATTTAAATACCTAGCATTTTCATGAATCGTTCAGAGCTCTCTCTTATCTTTACATTCCCACCCTGTAGATACATATGCAAAAGATGGAAATGAGAGCCAGTGTATAGATTGCCTCTAACTGAATCTTAGTTATAGCCAGTAAAACACAGCTACTGCCAGAAGTTGGCAAGGTAGTGTCTTCAGCATCTTACTACGAGTGAGTTAATTCATTCAGCTTGGCAGTCTTTTGCTTTCCGCCTTATCGCTTGAACTGGAAGTTGTGGGAGTGAGTTAGCACTTTCTTACCCAGCTAAGGACCCAGTTCTTTGCGGTGCTGGAGCATCTTTTGGCTTTGCATATCCAATGTGTCCTCCAGCGAAACCAACAGAAACACCCAGCAAAGAACACACCCCATACTGCTATCCGTATTGACTTCAGTCTGCGTTTGAATTAAGCGTTGACAAAAATAATTATTTGTATTGGTAAATGCTAAAGCTTCAGGGTCCACCACAGTGGAGAGAGGTTGACTCCTCCCTGAATAATTACCTGCGTGCCTCCAGCCACCGAGAGTCATAAACCCTGCAACAGAACGATAGGAAGTACATTCTGGCCTGCTAACGAGGAGGAGTGATCCGAATTTTATTTATTTATTACTAAAGTTACTATAGTTCTTCTTCTGTTTGATTTTCTCCTCGTTTCCCCCATGGAAATGACAGTACCAAGGGAGACAGAGCCTCCTACAGAGCCGGAAGGGCAGAGGTGGGGCTCAGTGTGAGAAGTCCAGTGAATCAAACCGACACAACATCCCCAAATACTCCAGTGTATGGGGACACCGGTTGTTATACGCCTGCCTGAACCCTAGCGCGATCCATGGCAGCAACGCTTAATGATGGATACTTAGAGGCCACCACGAAAGCAGGGAAGAGAGGCAGTATGGAGAGGGACACACTGGTGATGAAGATTATGACAACTTCCATTTTGGAAGGGGAAAAGAGGGTAACTTTCAAACACACACACAGAGTTAGCTCATGGTGTCGTTAACACTTTCATTAAACATCTCACTCGGTATTTAGAGGTGATGATTTATGAGACTACGTTGTCTCTGTATCACACCTGAGGATAGTGCCCCTCAGTGAACGCTAGGGCACTGCTAGAGCAAAGTCGTCACAAAACCAACAACTGAGTATTTTGCGGAGAAGCCGCAGCAGAAGGGGACAGTCCAGCAGAGACAAAACCATCACAAAGGCCACATCACCTCTTCTGATCCACCCTCCCCGACGCGGGCAGAGAATAAACCCCAGCAGAGCAGCTCCTGGTGATGGTTTCACCCCGCTGGTGTGCACCAGGGCCGGCACGCAGAGGGCCAAGCAAAGCTGGGCTGAAGGCAGTGGTGGAAGGTGAGGACTCAGCTAGCACTTGCCACCTCAGCACCTTCAGAAGAGCCAGGAAGGGGCTGCAGAACCTTCTCACGTGGGGGAAAAGGCACAGCCATCGCTGGCCCGCTGAATAGGACCTCCCTCCTCAAACGGGCATATTCCCAGCCTTTCAGTATTGCAAGGACTGCCCAGCGCTGCGTGCCTTCCCCCTTCAAACCCTGCATGTAATTCATTAAACAATTTAACAAGAGCCTATTATGTACGCAGAAGAAACGTACTTTGGGGAGTGAAAGACTTTGCTAACAATTTCACTTGTTCAATATCTTGAAATAAGATGTCATGTAGGATTAGTGGCACTGGGACGAGACCTAGAAGGGAAAGGCATGGAAAGAGTTAAGCAGAGGAAGGTGAAACTGCCTATTTCTGCTGTAGGGACTTATTCAAAAGATTGAAACGAGAGAGGGTAGATTTGCCATCATTATACTGGAAGAATAAAGAATGCTTTAAGGCTCAGTACTTCAGCCTTTGCAGAAACTTTTCCATCACCATCCCAATCCAGACTTCAAAGTGAGGGTTGACTGGGTTAGAAAATTAGCCTTATTCTTCAGGGAACTATTTTTGATGTACTGTCAATACAGGAGATTATTACTGTAAGTATGGAAACTCATGTCACTTGAGCAGTGATTGGAATGTGATTTCCTTGAATGATGGAAGTCTGAGAAATTAATTTCTGAGCTGCGAAATGTGTAGGCTCCTTTATCATTATCCATCCCTTAGTATGAGATTCTGGTTTAATAGTGTTACACATATATATATATATTTCTATAATGCTCTTCATTTAACACCTGCAAACAATTATTATAATCAACTCTCATTCCTTAAGATGTGTTTCTTATTATCAGTAAACTTACGAGAAATTATTTGTAGTACCCAGCTGAACCTACACGGGGAACTGTTATTGCACGACAATAGGGATTACAAAGATTATATGAACTTGTTAACCATAAATTAGAAGACCGCACACACCTTTTAACATCAAGGTAGCCAGAGTGTGAGATGAGCCGTGAGAATTTCTGACAAGTGAAGGAAGCGAGAGGCACCCGTGGCGTTTTGCTCATCTGCCATAATTGAGATTTGGAGGGCAGGGGGGGGGAGGGAAAAAAAAGCAACTGAGCAAATTTATGGTAGTCATTTGAAAAATGATTGTTCTTCAGATTCTAGCGGGTTAAACTGTTTTAGCGTTTTACCTTTGAAGGTGCAGGGAACTAGGAGATGCAGAAAGGGAAGGTCTTTCCTAGCAAGCAACTGTTCTCTCTAACGCTGCAGATCTTTTTGGCTACCAAAAAAAAAAAAAAAAACAAAACAAAAAAGAAAAAAAAAAAGAAAAAAAGCTTTAATTCCCTCCCAGGATTTAAATACCACCTCCCCCACCCCCAACTGGAATCTAAGAATCTAAGCAAGCTCATAGTTTAAAGAGTTCATGTCATTAACAAATGAAACCATTAAAATTTGTCACTATTAGTTAAAACTTAAATATACACCTTGCTGTTGTCTTCTGTCATTTTCATCCCCACCCCTTCTATCTACTCCCTCTCGCCTTCCCTACTTGACATCAAAAAAAGTTGAAAGGCCTCTGTCTATCCAGGTTCCTTCAGGGGGGAGGGAGCCAAGTAGAGATGCCCAAGACCGCTCCTGAGGACGGGATGGGAGCAGGGAGGGAAGGAGGAACAGCAGTTTCCTCCCTTCGCCCTCCCCTGGCCCTCCCACCGATGGCGGCCACCCAGCAGCATCCTCAGCCGTCAAATACTGCCTGCAGAGGTGAAAAGGATGATGCACAGAATCCACTGACACATCTAACGCATGATGTGTTGCGACGTACAGCACAGCCGAGACGAGTGAGACTGCAGGAGCGCTGATTGCATCAGTAGATTGAGATAACGCCTGCCCCTGTTCAGTACCAACCCAGAGAGAGAGAACTGCTGAAGACTTCTAATATCATGCCTCTGCAATAGTTACTTCTGTTTTAACTAATCGAGGATGACTGCATATTGGTAAGGTACTAAGTATCTTCTGCAAAGCATCACCCACTTTCTAACCACACTTGCATCGCGGCTACCTCCATACCGTTGATTCAAACACTTAAACAGAAAATGTTTTACCCTAAATGAAAGACAGTGAAGAGGCTTAGGTTCTGACTGCAAGAAAACAAGTGTGAAGATGATTGCAATTGGTATTTCCCAATGTAAAGATAACCTGTGTTGACCTGAGCAGACAGCTGCTTTGAATTCTTTGGTCAGTCACAAGCGCCTACTTTTTCTTTTCCGCAGTACCCAGCAAGAGATCCCGGGAAAGTATATTCTGCAATACACTGAAGTCTTTGTATTATTTTTTACAAAATCCCATGTAGACAAAAGGTAGCAGCTGCATGAGTTAAAGGAACATGAACTTGGTCTTTAAGTCTACATCATCGTGTTTAGTAGCCTTTGATGGACCCTCCCCCTATGAATTTGTCCCTAAAGCACACACTTGCTGCATCCAAAGCACCTCACAACAGTAACTTCCACAGTTTAATTTTGCCTTGCATCATTTTATCCCCTGTAATTATAAACTCACTGCTAGGTCATTTTATCTACTAGTCCCTAGTTCTTATGCGATGTTCACTATTCTTCCTAATTCGCTATCTATTCTTTTTTGTATATACCTCTTTAATATCCTTATGCAGAGGTCTTGCTTATTACCATCCTAGCTTATCATACATACAATTATCTCTAAACAGATGAAAGAGTAGCGATCCTACCTTCCCACTGTCAGGGTTCAATACAGCGCGCATGCTATCATTCCGTAAGAGAATTAATGTTGGAAAGTAAGCCTCTCGTCTTTCACACCACTGCTATCATGACTGTCATAGTTATGTTCCTGTTCACCATTCACTTTAGGACAAAAAAAATAAAAAAAACCCCACCAAAACATTAAATCTTTCCTGAAGTTGGCTATATTGTGAACAGCACCTTCTTGGTGATATATTGGTATCTGCATTTTGCCATTTTTGGGACAATAAGAACCATAACCCAAGAAATAAAACATAAAAAAAATGAATTCTCTCCACAGTAGCCTGCTTGAAATCTAGTATCTGTAAGATATGATCTAAAAATGGGTAGGGTTTTTTGTTGTTTTTTTTTTTTTTTTTTTAAATAGGAAGGATCCACTCCCAAGTGGATATACAAATGAGTTTCCTGTCATATTCTGCCAGATGCACAGATGGCGTGAGACGAGGAAAGTGCTCCTTGGCACCAAGAGCATGATGATTTTCATAAAGTATAGGTTCAGTGGCTGGGAGTAATGCATCTGTATTCATGTGAAACCCCTTTGTGCTACATCATATTATCCTGCTTTCTCCTTCCCTAATTATCGCTTCTCTGCAGGACAACGATCACAGAATTTGCTGCTATTGTGGTAAAGGGAAAAAATGGGGCATTACGTCCCTCAAGGAGCGCAAGCGAACTTCTCTGTCTGACCCACGCGTCCAGTTACACCAACCACAGCCCACAGGAACGCCACCGACAGCAGGCTGCAGGAATATTTTTAACCCGGGGAGTTTCCCCACAAAGGTGAAATAAAATTACATGTGGTTTTCCATGTAAATTGAAAGAAGCATTAAAAATCATTTTTGCCCATCTTTTCCTTACGAGACAAAACAAAGCAAACCTAGATTAATAGGCGGTTACTTAGCTTTTCTTTAAAAATCTCTGCTGACAGAAAAAAACCCAAATTATTCCTAAGCAACCTGTTGTAATGAAGGATGGGAATACGGATTATATTTCCTGAGGCCATGTTCTTGTTCTCCCTTTTTGTCCTCCTCTCCAACAGCAGCACCCCGTGGCTAATGTCACAGAGATGGGCACTGCCTGCTCTCTTACAAACAACATTCCTCTTGGTGCAATCCCTAAAAGGAAGTAGCTTTTTGTCGTTGACGCCATCACTAAATCACGTTCAGTTTGGGATTTGCTGTAATTTTGGGTTCTGGGATGATGTTCACATTCCTCGCAGCACACACACACACACACATTCTGTCTTCTGATGATGCTGAGAGGACAAGGACCTTTCCCAGGCTCCTAGCACATGTAGGGAAGGAGATGGGGACTGACAAGCGTTCCCCTTCCTCTACTCCTTGCTAGATACGATGGAGAACACGCAGGGATCCCTCCATGAAGCCCTGACAGAAAAGCCTTTGTCTCTCACCCCTGCAAGTGATTTGCTTTCAGAAACATTTGATCGCTGAGCTCCCCACTAAACTCTTCTTGCACCTCCACAAACGCAAGAGAGAGGCAGCCTTTTTCAGATTTCTGAATCAGAATCAAACTACGTCCAAATTGTGAAAGGCTGGAGGAAAGGGAAGGGAAAGGACATTGCTTTGGAACATCTTCTCAAAGGTCTGGAGCTCAGCTCCTAAATACTGTGCCACATGAGGCATAATGCGTATCAGAAAAAAAAAGGTGAGTCAGTACGTAGCTTTGGGACTTTCTCCCTCTTAATTACAGAACAGTCACATCTCTCGGATTATTTTCTAGAGCACAGAAAACATTAGCGTGCTCAAATCATCTCACAGCTACCATGCAGAACATTTACCTTTCTTGTCATCAGACCGTGTTTCACAGAACATAGCAAATAAACTGGCTTCTCAGTCTTGTACAAGAAAACACGGGTCTACCTCTGGTTGATCTGGGGTAGCCCAAGCTCATGGAGCCGAGGAGACCAGCTGCGATGAAACCATTTGGAGGAGGGAACAACTTTTATCGGCTTACAGCGGCAGTGCTGCATCACAACCCTGAGGTCCCAACACAACAGGATCTTCTGACCCACTGTTGACTACGGAGCTACATCATTTGTGCAAGACCAGAAGAGGGCCAGGGAAAAGTCTGGGAGCTCTCCTGGCGAAAAGATAATAGAAATCATATAATCATAGAATCGCCTAGGTTGGAAGGGATCTTTCAGATCATCGAATCCAACCACCAACCTACCTCTGACAAAAGCTATCACTAAACCTTATCTCTAAGCACTATGTCTACCCATCTTTTAAATACCTCCAGGGATGGTGCCTCAACCGTCTGGTCAGCCTGTTCCAATGCTTAATAACCCTTTCAGTGTAAAAGGTTTTCCTAATATCCATCCTAAGCCTCCCCTGCTACAACCTGAGGCTGTTTCCTCTTGTCCCATCACCTGTTGCTTGGGAGAAGAGCCCGACCCCCCCTGGCTACCCCCTCCTTTCAGGGAGTTGCGGAGAGCGAGAAGGTCTCCCCTCAGCCTCCTTTTCTCCAGGCTGAACACCCCCAGCTCCCTCAGCCGCTCCTCACCAGACTCGTGCTCCAGAGCCCTCACCAGCTCCGTTGCCCTTCTCTGGACACGCTCCAGCCCCTCAATGTCTGGCTTCTTTGTCTTGTGTCTGATTTAGCTTTCTGTATCAGAGAACAGCAGGAGTGAAAATACACTGTTGGAGCCTAGTAAGTGACCTAAAACAACCAAGAACAGATAAAAGGTTCTTGGGGTGTGATGGAAGGAGGATACTAGAGTTTCAGTAGAAGGATCTACAGTGTCAAGTGCTGCAGCACAGCCTGAGACTGCCACAATCCCCAACGCCAGCTGGAATAGGAATTAAGGGCAGAAACGAATGACTCTTGCAAATGAATGAGGAGCTACAGATGCATAATTTGGGAGTTTCCCACAGCTCAGGGAAGAAGCAGTAGCTGGTAGAAAGCCGAGAGCTGCCTACTAACATTTCAGCGGTAAAGGCAAGAAAGATTTACAGTCAACTGGGCAAACCAGGACAAGAAGCTTTCTTTGAGAGCGTGCCTCACAGAAATGCTGCAAACTAAAGCATAAAAAGATCTTTGAAATGCTACGTATATTAAGTAATACAGAAAACTTGAGACTCTGCATTGCCATGAGCATTTGATACAGATAAAACATATTATAAAGACATATCTATGGCCCTGAAGGCAAGAAATAAAATAATTTCGATCGTAAAGCAAAGAAACCCCATTGTTAGAATTTGGTACAAGCAGCAGCCGAGGAGGTGGGTTGTCACAGGATTCTAAAGGCAGTTTGTATCTCAATTTGTCTTGAACTGCCTTTGACTACCTTGCTTTACTTTTCTTTTAAATAGGTGGGAAATCAGTAATTTACAAGAGCTCAAAGAGTGTCAACTGAAAACATGCTAAACAGTAAGAAAAGTCGTCTGTTACAGCCAGGCACCAAAGCGCTGCCAGGGACTGGTAGTAGACGCTCGGGAAGAGCAGAAGAACAGGGCAAGCAGATACTGCTGTTTCCTCAACATCTTCTCCAGCTTCCACCCAAATGCAGGTCGGGGCTTCCTCAGTCTAGAAGCGGTGTCTTTGCATTCACTAGACCTACACCGTTCTTTCATCCTTTTGTCCAAGCATTTACTGAAATCATAGAATCACAGAATGGTTCGGATTGGAAGGGACCTTAAAGGTCATCTAGTTCCAACCCCCCCTGCCACGGGCAGGGACACCTTCCATCATGTACAGCTACAAAAAAAAAAAACCTTCTCATCTCAGCCCAAGCCTACAGAAAACTTTTGCCAGAGAAACAGTGTTAGCTTGTGGTGAAAGTTTGTCCCTTCCCCCCTTTTTTAAAATCAGCACCTGAATAAGTTTTCCTGTTTGTAGAGTTTATTCCCTTTGGAAGGAGTAAAATATATTAGACAACAAGACACAATAGAAGGGTTTTCTAGTTCGGATATCCTAGCTTTTAGAAAAATAGCCATATGACAGAAAAATATACTTAATAGTGCCCACAGAAATTAAACATTTAACTATAAATGTGCATTTTTTTTTAAATAAATGAAATACCAAAACAAACAAACAAAAATATGCCAAGCTGTTCCGAATTTCATTTTCTGTGAATCAAAGCTTATGCTTTACTTTCAGAAATTGAATGCTGTTCCCAGTAGCCTCATCTCATCTATCCTTAAAGCATAATACTTACACTGCAAACTATTTCTTGGGGTTCTGGAATAACTGAACAGTGCTTTATGCCTTCTCTTTGTTTTGTTATGTGCGAACTAAACACCAATCCCCTCCAGGCAAAAAAACCCCAGACTTACTGGTTCCACGGAAGTGACAAGAACCTCAAAGGCAGCATAAAGTTATCGTACAACGGTAATCAGAACCACAAAGTCAGTCTCAATGCATTGAAAGAAGCAGCCAAATCCCAAAAAGCATTAACAAGTAGAGCCCACACGAGTGGCCGTGAGAAGACCCGAGCTCACGTTTTGATCTCCACACAAACTGGATTGCTGACAAATAATCACAATTCACAGTTTCATAACATAAGTCTGGATTCAGTGGCTTTCCAGCCCAAGCAAAGTAGTACATATATAACATGCAGAACAAGGAAGATGACCAAGGGCTGGCAGTCAGGCTCCGGTCTTTTTCTCAACTCTGACAATGGACTTAGTTTTAAGAAGAAATTTTACTACGTTTTCTGTAAGTGCTTTGTTTTACTTCACTTACAAAGTGGGATTCAGAGAAGAAAAAACACCCAACTATTGCACATCTAAGGTGGCCAGAAAGAACAAAACAGATACCGTGCAAGATATTTGTACAAGAAGCAATCTAATTTTGCATATTTATAAGGCCAATCATTTCACTTTCAAAAGAAAAAAACCTCTATATTGGATGAACATTTTAGTGCACAGCACATTTAGGAGCAAGTCTAGCAGTGCCTATTCTAGCAGCATCTATTCTGATGAGGAAAGCGGTCCTAAGGGTTGATACATCTTACAACTATAGGAGAATTGATAGCAGAAGAGAATTCTTTGATGTTTTATTTAAAAATTTTGCTCAATAATTCAATAAAGAGATCCATTATAAATCAGGACAGAGTAAGAACGTGTCATGAGTACAATCCAGTAATGAATAAAAAACAAACTAACAGAAGGATAGCAAGCATCCGTAACTTAGGAAGCATAATTCACTATTTAACCCTACCAAATTAAGTTACCTGGGGTATAAACCAGCACGGAGTCTTGGATCTAAATAGTCACCCTACTGTAACTCCCTCATCCTGCGAGAGTGAAAAGATGAAAATTACACAGCAGGTCCAACGTTTTTATTAACAGACATGCAACGGTCTCACTTTTTGATCACCTCTTGATGCCAGATTTTTTTCAAGATTCCAGGCGAGGCCAACATAAAAAGGAAAAGTAAGATGTATGTGTTTTGTTCTTTATATCTTTCCCTCTCATCCCTAAACAAGTACTGTCAGGTCAGTTAGATGCCCCAAGGCCTAATAATTAATCAGAACTCTGTTGCACACAAATCCCAAGAACAGGATTCATCCCAAAATGAGGATTTACCTTTAGTTCAAAGAAAGATATGTTGCTTTCGTGCTCCCAAGTGTCAAAAAGAACACGTGCCACAACAGGATTGGATTTCTAGAATTTCTGGTGGACGCACCTTCACTGATACCTCATTTCCCCTTCAAGCTGCCTATATCTAGTCTCACCTACAGAAGATTAAAAATACTAGTTTCCTACATTCCCACATATCTTACCATTCTGCACTTTCTTGCAGGAACTACAAAATTATTTTACATAACCTCACAAGGAATCTGCTAGCAGCAAGGAAGCCGAACCAAATTAGGTAATGCACTTCCACAAAGAATCTTCCATCAAAATGCAGCAAATATGGAAATTTCCAACAACTCAGCATGTTGCTACATTGCCATTTGCCCATAAATTCCAATAATACATAGCTCTGGGATCCTATTAGCATCCTAGAGAGTGAATAACAAGTGAGCTATAAATCTCAAGCGCTATAATCACAGTCAGGGCTACCTATCCCCAATCTTTGAATCCAAAAAAATATTTTTTAAAATTGCATTAGCGATTTTTATCTTATTTTGTGACAAAATAAGCAATTCTGAACTGAGCGACACCTTTTATCAACTTCAGCCTGTAACCCTGTCATCTATCACCACCCTCTCTCTAAACGAGACTTACAGGTAGAGAGAAAAAATAAGAAAAAGAAAAAAAAATATCTCAACTTCAGGATCAGTTATTACAGCAGCATCACAACTAGATGTAGATGGCTAAGCGCTTTGTACTTCCTTCCTTCCCAGGAAGTAATATTTCTACCCCTTGCTAGTCTACTTCTTGCTGTTCTTGTATCCCTCCCCACCAGTACCTATTCTATTCCAGATAGTCCTGATTGTCCCTTCAGAATACGTCAGAAATTGTCCCAGATGCTCCTCTGTAGGTATTGATTAAAATAATAATAATGATAATGGCCATCTTTTTTCCTGACCCAGGTACCACTGAGGCACCCAAGGTCACTGTCAACACAAACCAGAACTTAGCAGGACGTGACAGCGGTAACATTCACAAGGAAACAAGATCTCTCATTAATCGGTCTCCTGCTGCTTTATATTCCTAATCTGAAGGCAAATGCCACTAAATTGATATGCCTTCAGGTAAAGAATAGCTGCCTTCATTTTATTATCCTAACAGGATTGGGGGGGGGGGGGGGGATATCAATTAAAAAAGATAAATCCATGTCTCCAAAAGATTACTTAGGAGCAAGCTCTGAGAATTATGCGAACCTTCCTTACACTATGATGTCAGGCGTAACTGGAAAGCCAGAAGAAATGGGAAACATAAGCCTGAAGAACTAAACGCAAGTGAAGCAGAACTAAACCATCTCCCCTTAAGCCTCTATTCTATTTCTCTTTCTCAGTTTTGGAAAGCTGTAGTAGAAGTCTGTTCCCTTACGGACATCCCATAAGCATTCAAATGTAAAACTTCTCAGATTGTGTAACAAGTCTTCAGCCTGAAGGCTTACATATATGGCAATGGAAATCACAATTTGCTATACGTGCCATCATTTAAATCCTTAAAAGTCAGATCTGGTAGTCATCAAAATTACGTTAGGAGCTCAAAACCCCTACTCTGCAGATAAAAAAAAAAAACAACCAAAACACCCCCCCCAACAAACCAAAACCACAACAAACAAAAAACCCAATACCCAAAACCAAACCCTTGTGTTTTAAAGGGTTGTGGTAGCATTTTAAAGCTTATTTTATCTGTAGAACAGGGGGGTTATGCTTATGCTGCTATGGTGTCTAGGTATTCACCTTCTGATCATTTACTGTACCATAAACTAGCCCTGAATTGCCACATTTACCTCTTTTTAAGTAAAGCTTGTTATTTTAAACAAATCGCATAAGAAGATATTCACATACACAATGTTTTCTGTTGCTATGTTTACTAGTATCCTTTAATAAGAGCACAAATTTTAAACAAGCACAATGTAAAAGTGTATTTCTGCAACACCATGATGAAATAGTAGTAAAGCGATGAACAAGTTCCAGCCAGTTTCCCCACCAAGAAGTTTCCTCTCCACTTAAATGAGACACATTTAGGGGGTTATTTCCAGACACTCCGTATGTGTCTTCATAAACCAAACCCATGGGTTATATACCTCAGAGAGCGTCACGGCAGACTATTGATTAACGTTATACTTACCTCTCCTACCTTACCACTTCTCTTCTGTTCCAACCTGCGCTGACAGTGCTTTCAAAGATTAAGTTTTCAATTAAATGCAGCTTGAGCTCTTCAGCGTCTGAGAGACTAACTGCTGAACGTCCTTATTACGCAGCTTACAAACATTTTAACACCAGTGCAATAACGTACGACAAGTCGATTGTTATGGCTCTAACATAAGAGAGGGCATATGGTTCCTGTCAGACTATTCTGCTTGTTTCGTTCTTACAGCTGTTAGAAATTTTAGGTAGACCTCTCGAAACTTTAATTGGTTTCTGTATGCATAGCTATTTATGCTAAAAGCTTTCATTTAAACAAACACCTCAGTGCAGTTAGTACAAGGCAAAAGCAATTGCGAGTCATTCACCATTTGTTTTTCCTTTCCTTATCCGACTGCTCAGTGATCCTAGGCGCAAATGCAGCAGCGCTGCGAGTCACGGTGACAGCACACAAAATGTTAGTGCCTGGTCCTGAGCGACTTTCAGTCAAAAAAAAAAAATAAAAAATAAAAAAAAAAAAAAAAGATTAAAACCCTCTGTAAGAGTTTGCCAGCAGGCCTGAGGAAAAAGCCACATCTAATATTATTGCAAGAGTTCGCCGAGGCTCCAACCATCGCACAATAAAAGTCGACGCTGTGCTAAGTATATCAACATTTGCCTCAACTTTCTGCCTCTGCTCTAAAGTTGGGTCCCCGTTCTTACTTAGGAGCACGGCCCGTGATCAGATGGGCAGCCCGGGGCTACTTAAAGAAAACATTCATTCTCCTCAGCTCTATGACAGCTTTTAAACAAACAGTTGTTTAAAACCGCTTCCAATTTTGGAACATTAGAAACAGCCTCAGTAAAAACAGATCTGTAAGGCACAGAAGGCTGCCGGCAGCAAGGAACAAGTCGAATCAATAAAATTTACTACCCCTCCATCTGATGGAAGCCAACAAGTCTCTTCAGACTGTAGCAAACACATGCAAATATGTTCTCTTCCAACAAAATATTTATTTCATCACAGCTGGATAGAATATAGCATTGACCCTTTCCCTCCCAGCAAAGAAATGCAGCAGACCGGTAGGACAGTCAGAGTACATTCCTGGCTGGAGTGCCAGCCTCTGGAGTCCCGCAGTTACATCCAAATCTATGGTCCCAGGTTTCAACCATCGAGTATGGCAACGCATGCCTAAATTTGCAGAAAGCCTAATTCAATTGCTCCGGCAAACACAAATCTCTTCTTGACCGTGCCTGGGTCGTAATCGCACGGACCCCCTGCCAGACCCATAGAAGGCGCATGCCTCCCCAAACCCAGCTGTGCATACACAATGGGTCAGCCAAAATTGCTGCCCTACAGCCCGTACATTCTGTTTATCTAGAGTAAAGCCTGTTTGCTATTGCTCCCACCACCACCATTCTACAGGGATGTTTGGGAACACCGAGGGGCCTCACTGTTTGGCGTATAATCACATTTTTAGGACAGCACACACTTATGAATTCCGCACGTCCAGCAAGATTCTGGGTGCACTTGTCATTAGCACATATCTAGCAAGCAAATAAATCCTCTGAAAACACGCCTGTGCCCAGACAGCAGTATTAATAACCAGGAGGAATAAGTGTGCTTCACGTTTCTATTAGGAATGTATTATCTTGCTGTAAATATTAACTTTGCTGTAGTTTAGACTGCTAAATGCAAATTAATGGAAAGCTTATGGGAATGTAAAGAGACTATGCTCTTAATGATCTTCTTAATACTACCTTTCAGCATACCAGTGGGAATTATGGAGAGATGCATTGTGAGATATTATTTCTAGTGCCATTAGAGCCTTAAGACACACAGATAAAAGCGCGAGATGACATAAGTATGCATAAGGAGGATTTTAGTGACTTTTTTAATAACTTCTTAATCATAGAAGTGTTTCTAATACAATTGTTTCCAGAGTGTAATTTAAATTGAAAGTTAACGTTTAACAGGAATAGATGTAATGAAGCAGTTTTAGTAGGATTTCTTGTTAGAATACCTCGGTTATGCCAATTAGCAGAAACTATCATTTTAACATTATACACTTCCATGGCAGAAGGCGAAAGACCTGAACGGTCAGAAGATAAATAACACTGCTTCTTTGTTCAGCCCTGTTTTGTGGTAGAAACCAAATACAATTTCTAATACATGCCACTTAAAAGTGTTGAAGGTGAAATAAAGAGAGAAAACCTCCCATTTACAAGTTACTAGGGGGAAAGCAGCTGAGAACCTTTATACGGCAAGACAAAATGTGTATCATAGCTACACAGGGAGACCGTTTTGGTTTTGCAAAAGAGACAACTGCGCAAGACAAGACTGGGAAAGATTGTCTCTAAATCAATTAAATGCTTCCCCTTTAAGCAAAGTAACTTCAAAATGGGAACGGAACAATCTAGTAAAGCTCTGCTGGATAACGTACAAGTTCAAAGTGGCAGCCCCTGAGACTACCTATGCAGATTTCCTGAATTTAGATCTGTCCTGGACAAGAGTTTTGCAACAAGATTCAGCTCTTCCACCACACCAATATGACGCAAGACATGTTCTGTGTCGCTAGCAGTGAACTCAATGGCTACAAAAAGGCCTCAGGTAAACTACAGATTGCCTCCCAATGCCATTAGAGATACAACCAATTAGCTTAAGAGACAAAATCTTGCATCATTTGTGTCTCTTCTTGAGGGTTGAAGCTAGTTAGAACTATGCAGGGGGGGGTGAAAAGGTTCCTTGCTCACATCGCCTGATGGAGTATATACCACTAGCCCTTTTCAGTCACAAATTCCAGGTTCAGGTAGGCCTATGGAGCAAACAACCCCTACAGTCAAAACCTCCCAATAGCAACGACCAGTCTGTGAGTTATATTGCCTGTATTGCTTCTGGAAAGCCAAGTTTCAAACACTGCCATCTCAGCCATGAGAAAGAAATCCATAAGCACCTATTTGATACACCTGGGCACCGTCAGACATTCACATCAAGGGGTCAGATGAGACATTACTCATGAACACCAGGAAACAACTGGAAAAAGCACGGAAGCGTGAATACCAAAGCGGTATAGCACCCACTGCCCTGCCACAGGCGTGCATAGATCCTTCTTCAGGGATGGAAAAGGTTAATTTGCGGACCAAGCCAAAGATATCAGCCTCTTTCCTTTCCAAGGAACCATTCAACATTTCCCTTTGTTCAATCTAATCTCCATCTGCAAACAACAACTTTCCACACCAGTCCTGCTGGACTGTTCAAACTGGAGCTCCAGTCAGGCTTTAAACAAGAGCCCCAGAAGAGCCAGAGCTTCCTTCAGGGTGCTCAGCAAGGCCTTGCTGCAGCACTTCTCCTCCCCGGGGAGCTCAGCCTTCTCAGCTCCTCCATCCCTCACCAAACACCACCTCAGAGCAAGCAGCTCTGTCCCTCTCGGAGCTCTCTGAAGAGCCACCATGCCATCCCAGCCTTCCCTCCCTCAGCACAGACCATAAACATAAGTTTGTGCTCCTACCTGGGTTCCTCTGTCTCCTCTTTTAGTTCACATGGCTCTTGTGATTTCCTTGTAGCCAAGCACTGTCACCACAGCGAGTTTTTCTCCTCATGTAGGTCTTTCCTGCCCACCTCCCCTCCTGCAGACACAGGTTCCTCACACCCCCAGGCACAGCTGAGGGCTAATTAGGTACTCAGGCTCCATTAGAGCTCCTTCCTGCTAATTCAGGGTTATACCCCTGCTCTGGGTCCATCCCACAACAACTTCCAGTCTGTGTAACAACTTGGCAGTGTGAGGTTAATGGTTGGGTTTGCTGATCTTAAAGGTCTCTTCCAAACGAAATGATTCTATGGTTCCCATATGGTTTTCTATGTTGAAAAGAGGACAGACTTCAACCCCTGTTGTGTACAAAAGTCATTCAGGAGCTTTGTGGTTACTTTTTATTCTGAACAAGGCAGGAAACATACTGCTTTTTGCCATTATAAAGATTTGCATCAGTTTCAGAGAAATATTTTGTTTTGCTTTGAGGTGGACCCATAGGCTTCAAAAACCTACAGGAGTAAAATGAGATAGACCTGCTCACTCCAGAAGAGTAAACAGTTTTAGTTGTTCAGCTGAGATCAAAGAGACTCTGTTCAAACTGATTTTGACCTCTGCCCCTCAGATTTCAAATGAGTGTCCCAGTCCCTTGAGTGTCCCGCTCGCACACGTGTACTCGCTTTTGACTAGGAATGCCATTTATGCTGGGGAAGTCTTCGGTGAATGGGTATGTTCTTGTGGAAATTGCTGAGTTACCAAACAAGCACCTTCTACAAACAAACAAAACCACTTCCCTCCTCCACGAAACATGGCGATTTTTGCCTTTAATGCAGCAGAACTGAACACAAAGTACTCTCGCCACCACACTTCATCAGGTTGAGCGAGGAGCTGCTCCTCAACCCAGTGTGAGAGTAGTCAATTGAATGGCCCAATTTTTAATTTTTGCCTGTAAAGGGAGTAACCCCTACAGCCTGGTGGTTAGATCTGCACAAGGATTTCACATGGATTTCAGTCCCTCTTTTGGCAACTATCCTACACTAATTATTCCTAAGAACCAGAACCCCCAATCTTCCTTTTTCTTTGGGAGTGCTCTCACCAGCAAGTAACACGCTCACTCCTCCTGATCCAAAGCATATTTAATTATTCCATGCAAAGCTTCACTAAAGGGAATTCAGTAAGCAGAACAGAATACTTTATAGCCTGGCAATTAGGGTGTTGCCTTTCAAATTCCCGCAAGCAGTGAATGAAACGGACTTTGTGTACCTACTGTCTGCATGAACGCTCTAATCATTAAGCCCTTGGATAAACAAGGGGAGGGTATAGGCCACTCTTGCCTTTTTACCAGCCTAAGATAATAAATAAACCTTTTCTATCTCAACTTCATTTTAAACACAAACAAAATATATCCATAGCACGTCAACCCAGCAGGCAACAAAACATTTTCTCTACCCTTTCTCTACCTGACCCTTCAGGCCAGAGTGTAGGAATGAGGGTTGTAGAGAGGTTGGGGTCAGTCTCTTCTCCCAAGTAACAGGCGAGAGGACAAGAGGAAACAGCCTCAAGTTGCGCCAGGGGAGGTTTAGATTGGATATTAGGAAAAATTTTTACACTGAAAGAGTTATTAAGCATTGGAACAGGCTGCCCAGGGAAGTGACTGAATCACCATCCCTGGCGGTATTTAAAAGACGGGTAGACGTAGTGCTTGGAGATATGGTTTAGTGATGGTTTTTGTCAGAGTTAGATTGGTGGTTGGACTAGATGACTGAAAGGTCCCTTCCAACCCAGGCTATTCTATGATTCTGTGAATGGGCCACCGGCATGTAGGGTCACCTGGACATCTGAATATCCGCCGCTTCGAGAGACACTAAGCTTTACACCCCCCACTTCTCTTTCTGGACTGGTATCCAATTTACACAGCTGAGTATGAATCAGGCACCCACGGGTCATTTTATTAAGTATTACGGCTGTTCTCACAGGCCTGTAGAATACCCCTTTCTCCATATGTCCTCTCCTAAAGAAGTACCACTACTAGTTCCCGAGATAGCTGTGTTTTGCACGGAGCCTGTTCTCATTAAGTCCAGAATGATGGCTGGATTAACGTCCATATATGAAGGAGGTACCTCATCTGTGAACCTCAGTGGAACCCATATAAATGAGGGCGGCACTGAGCCCTCCAGCGCTACCAACTCTGAGACACCCGTGGGCATGGCACGTGCTATCGGGAACTTTATTATCAGAGAAGCAGGCACCTCTGCATTACAGATCCTTCAATGCAAAATTGCAGCAGAGCGTAAATTTTAATCTCGCATACATAAATAGCACTTAAACCCATTTGTGGATCTAACCTTTAGGCCTTTTTAAAACAAAACTAACCTCAGCAGATGTTTTTCTCTCTTTGCTACTTTTCTCTTTCCCATCTAACCTGGGATTTAAAAGTGCCAACCAGTTTACAACACGGCTACAAACCACAGTTTGGAAATAAAAAAAGAAGGAAGGCCAATTTGCTTAACATCTACCTGTCTCGAATGAACCCCAAGTTCGTTGGGCATTTATCCTTAAAACACACTTGACAATGGGGCAACAGGATGCTGAAATGCTCAAAGGCAAAACTGTTCTGGGATAATCGGTTTATGCACGTTCACAGAGTGTGCCATTCATTGTATGCCCAATACAAACCCCTTTTCAGTGCTAAAAAAGACAGAAGGGCTCTGGAGGTTTACTGGTCGTGAATGAGACGTCTCACTCTATATCACAATATAAGCTGGCAAATGTATCAGGAAGCCATGACAATGCATTACGGTGCAGGATAAAATAAAAACCATATCAAGATACCTCTTTAAAAGAATGCAGACTATGAATTCGTGGGATAGCTCCTTCCCAGATACTGAAAATATGGGCTAAATGCTAGTTTCTAATCTGTGCAGCAGGCTCCTTGACGAACATTTGGCTCTCAATAAAGAGATTACTGTAGGATTAAGCCTTACCTTGGGAGGTAGAGAAGAAACAAACCTCTAATTATCTCTGCGCTTGTACTCTGGCCATGATTTCTTTTTCTCTGAGGAAAAATAAGCTTTGTATTGTCTAAAGTTTAATGCGTGTATTCTTTCAGTTAATTTTAATATATTTTAAAGTATTAATAAGGTAACTTGTAACTTTTATTTTCAAGTTGCTACATGTCCTTTTTAATAGGAATATTTTTTGTAATTGTTATTGCAGCGTATACACAGGTTCATGCTAAAAAGCCCTCTTTTAAACATTTTACTCTATAACCTGAAATTCCCTTTTATGTATGACCTAAACCACTTGAACCACTACAGAAGGAATTTTGGATTTGCAATCAAACAGTTTACTTTTTGTTACTATTTAACTAAACTATTGACAAATATTTGCAAAGCAAACTCTCTTTGTTAATAACTAAACACCATCAAGAACAGAAACAACCTTCCTCATTTAGAGAGGAATGCCATCCAAGGGGCAAAATATACTATCTTATTCTTCCTCCTAGGGGCAAAGTTGAAATTGGAGGAAAAATAACTGAGGGAAAAAACAGCGAAGTCTTGATCTAGAAAAATAAAATCATGGTTCTGCTGAGCAAAGCGAAGAGGGAAGGAAACTGCTTTCTAATAATGTGAGAGAAAACCCACCTCAGTGTGTGACTCTGAGGGCAAGACTGAGCAGTTAATGGCAGACAGGAATTGCAGGTTGAAATAACTTTAGAAAAGCACGCGCGAGAGTGCTTTTGGTGAACTTGCTGAAGAGGAAAACGCAAGACGAATGCAGAGAAGAAAAGATGTATAGAAATGAGGGAGACTGACATCAGCGAGGTACAAGAAGAGAGTACGGAAAAAGCATGAGGAAGATGTGAGATTGTTGCATGAGAGGGAAAACCAGGGTAAGTACTGATGTTGCACATGCAGAAGAAATTAAAATCACCGGGAAAATTCACTAAGCTACACTACAGAAACAGGAGTTAGAAAAGGAAAAAAACAACAACCAAAAAAAAAAAACCCAAAAAAATGAAAGAAAGAAGATTATCTGTCATTTTCTCATTTGTACTAAACCTAATGTAAATTACACCCATTTTTGTTTGATGTAGAGGAAGTCAGGAAAGCTCTACAAAATGGGGGTTTTTTCCCTGGAAAATGAAGTGTCCGAATCACAGTTTTCCTGAAGTGTTTCTATTCTGTTAGGAAAAGTAGAACAAAATACGTTATTCCGCGTTAAACTGAATTGATGTTAAGTTTGCCTAACCAATCAAACCCCCTCATTTGGGTTTAATCTATAACTAAACTTTTCCTGTGTGAATTGTTGTAGGGTTTCTGGGGAGTTATTGTTCAACCACCACATTCTATTCAATGGATTAACTTTCCCAAGGAGGATTGCAGCTTCCCATCTGCCAAACCTGTTACATTATACACTCCTTGCAGGAAAACCGGTATGTCACGGGAGACGTCGCCTAAACAGACACTTAGTTTAGAGACGAAAATGGGAATAAGGCACAGAACTGCTTCTTTCATAGAGTTCCCCTCTTCCCACCTGTACTCATTATTTGCTGCCAGTCCACAGCCTTATTATGGTTTTCTATTTCTTACCCTCACCTCTTCTCACACCCAAAGATATCTCTTCTACGCTCCATGCCCGTACCACTACTTCCACAACTCTTTCCACGTTACTGCTGCCTTCTCTCTGCCCCCATCCTTATTTACTAGACACTGTCTGCTACGAAGACTAGGATGTCTGCTGTGAAAACTAATATGCTCTCCTTAGTATTTTGGACACATCAGCCTCTCCAGGAATCTCCATTCTCCAACGGCTCTCGCTCAGACCCTTTCCATGAGCCCAGAAAACAAGCTGCTTAGCCGATGCTAGCTAAGGGGTCGATGGAGGATGTGAGTGTCTTTGTAAAACATGAAGTTCTTGGTGTGTGCTGGCACAAAGGATACATATTTATAAATTAAAAAAAAAAAAAAAAAAAAGACTTGGTACCAACAAAGAATTTCAAGCATAAAACACAGAACATTTTTCAATTACATGTTGTGATGTATATGCCCAGGGGTGTAACATGTACGTGCACATGATAGGTGTGTTGATGATAAGAAATGTTTTCAGCTCCTGCTGATTTTTTCCTTACCCCTAGGACTTGTTACAGAAGAAAACAGATTTCCCAAGATCTATTACAAAAAATATAGTAAGAGAGTTGCATTTGAGAGGTGCAAAAGAAATTTAGTCTTGGATCATGGTTCAATTGTAACTAGATTTCTGCTGGCTTTTTTAAAGAGGGCAACTTCATGTATTTTACAAACTAAATAAGCTTATATGCAAAATTAACTACTATGTATTGCAAATTTGTAAGACATTTTAGCCTTTCCTTCTGGAATCAACTAACCTCACTGATTAGTCACACAGGAAAAAACCTTTTCGAAGCTTCCTTCCAAAGAACATTTGTGTCTGAATTCTGAGAGACCTAAAGGATGAACCAGTCAAATGTTCTCCAAATCCTGAGTAAATCGGCTTTGTGTTGGAGCGTTGTCTTCCACCCCCACAAAGGAATTTCAAAGGTGTGAGTTACTCAATGTACTTGTATTTTTCACCAGAAATAACAGATGTTCTCAAGTTTCTCCAAGCTGTGACTCCAACTGTTGTGCTGAAAAAAGTCATGACCCAGCTCCTACAAACATATTAAAACCGATTTTATTTCACTTTACATTTTATTAGCCAGTTGCTCTGTCTAATTATACCATTAAACATGATGCTTTCAACGACAAAGGGACTCATCACACACTAATTGAAACCAATGTCAGCACTCCAACTGGGTGCCAGAGTCCTTTACAAACATTGGCAAGCATACTCAATGAACTCATGTTTAAAAAAGTCCGATCTTTGCATAATCTCTAATGTCTTGTGGTATTCAGGATACCAAAATAATAGGCACAGGAACCAAAGCAGTTTGTC
The DNA here is from genome assembly GCA_009819605.1 of Sterna hirundo. Taxonomy (NCBI): domain Eukaryota; kingdom Metazoa; phylum Chordata; class Aves; order Charadriiformes; family Laridae; genus Sterna; species Sterna hirundo. Next base: position 5,671,224 of record CM020441.1, read on the forward strand.
AAGGATCTGTCCCTTTCTACTTACACCCCAAAACGATAAAGTTAGACCCGCCTTTCTCTCTATTTTATAAACGAGGTATTATCGGATGCCTGCTTGAATAAAGCACATATGAATCAGCGATGCAACCGTGGTGTAAAGCTCATGAACTGCTACTTCAGTGCAGGGCAGGATTAAATCAAGTTCACAGTGGATAAACATACCTTTAAAAATACACAACTATCATTTGCATGTACTCTTTAGTCCACCTCGTCCCCTACCTGCGAGCTCGACAAGAAGTAGCACATGATGTGCATTTTCTGAACTAGGCATATACCAGCCGGTCATCTAGCATTCCTTAGGGAAATGGGAACAGCTGAGCTCCTTCCAAAACCTTTTCACCATGAGAGCCCTCCTGTGGGTTTCTCTCTGCCCACCTGGCACTAGTCACAAAACTTGCAGGATTCCAAGTGGTTTTGAGATTTGAAAAACGATTTTCTTCTCAAACTTGGCAGAAATTGGTCCATAGATTCAAAACTTGTTATGGACGGATTGATAGACAAAGAGCATGAAACCAGGTAAAATAGTAGTATTGCACAGAATTAATGCGGCCCATGCTGAATACATTAAAAATGCCTGATTGACAGACCCTAGAAAGTAATTACCATGGTGAAATCATTAACTAGTACTGTGTTAACTCCATGGAGCTCTGCAAACAAAGATTCTCTTTTAGTTTGTCAGTGACCTAAGAGAATAGTGTCTTTCTCTTCAGGATTTACGGGCTGAAATACTAAAAGAGTTTGTTATCCAAGTTTGTTATCCAAGTCAGACAAGTCTATCACAGTAAAGCCTTCACTCAAAATCTCCGTTGATAACACTAGTCGCTTGTTACAGCCATATTCATAATCCCAAGAAACTTTCCTAAGCACAATACAGGTTGCACTTTGTTTCTTTAGGGGGTATCAGATGATTACAAGCCACTAAAAAAGTATATTTAATTTTTTCTCTCTCATAGCAAATGACACAATTTTTAGTTTAATAAAGTCAGATAAAGAGCGCGTGTCTTCTTACAGCATTGTCTCAATCAAAATATACTTTTGAAAAAAACCAAGATGTTTTGACTGCTGACAACTGAATTGATTTTATACAAAATAATTTCTCCAGTGCCTCGTTTCCTACGCACACCAGACAAATATTCAGAGCCTCAGCTCTCTACATATTAATGGCTAAAAAGACATGAATGCCTAGCCTTTGAGACTTTTTCACATAAAGAAGGAGGAAGCCTTCCTTACCTGTAGTCAGAGAGGTTTTGTCTGTGTATGGTTTATTCATACAGTGTGTACGTTATTTGAACAACTTAAGTCAAAGGCCTTTTTACCATGTACCTGCTACAATCAATACGTAACATCCAGATGATTAATAGGGTTTGCAGCTTGGGAATCAAGTCTTCCTGAATACTAAAGAGTCAAATATCTAGTGGTGTTTATTGGGTGTATAATCTACCTTTTAAAAGCATAAATATTCTGAAACTTCATGGCCCTGTCACCTTAATTAGCCAAACCACTAGACAATTAAAGAGACATTTTATTATCACCGCTTTTTGTTCCTGAGTGCTAGGGAAAAAAAAATGCCTTTCATTGCCTGCATGGTGAAATTACTAAGAAATCTACAGAGAATTGCACTAGAGAATCGTACTGAAATCACTGAGATAAAACTCTGTATAACTTGGCATCGGTGAATGGCATCACAGACTGATCACAGAGGGACTGAAGCCCTCCCCTCCCAACTGGCATGTGGGTCCACGCTGCTGGGGCTCCAGTGTCTCCGAGGACTTTGAGAGTAGTTTTCACTACTTTCACTATTCAGTCCCTAGATTCTCTTGCAATTAGCCCAACAGCCTGCAAATGATAACTGCATATTTTTAAAGGTGTATATGTATCCCCCGTGAACTGGATTGAGTCATGCCCTGCACTGGGCTCATTTTAAATTAGCACTTCATGAGCTTTATTCCACGGTTGCAAAGACTGGACCTCTTTAAACCAGAGGCATTACGAGGTAATAAAGTCATGGAAAACTCGGAAAGGAGGCAGGCTTGTTGCAGGGAGCTGTGACATAGCAAACAACCATATAGAAAAACAGGTTTAATTAGTTTGCTTCCCATACATCTCTCTTATGTAGGCTGCCCTACGGAATAAAACAAATGCCTTACATAAACTCTAGTGTATTATGTCAATAGAGCCATCTTTATCAAATGTACTTGTGATCTTGCCAAAGAAAATATCAAAGTTGTTTGACAAGACCCATTTTTCCTGAGTAAAACAGGCACTTTATGGTCATGAATGAAAATGTGATATTCCAGCTACTAAATATTGAAAGCATGTAGACATCCCAATTCTCGAGCTTTCTGTCCACCTCTCAGTGATGTCTTAAGTCTCTAAGAATCTTAAATTACATACCCTGGTTATTAGCCTAAATTCTGCTCCAGTTCATCACTTCCAATCACTTGGAAGGTATAAGTTACAACAGAATATTCACTTTTCTCTACCTACACATGAGATGATAAAATCACAGAATTTCCAAAAGGAACAGAAATAGGGAAAAAACGCCATTTTATATTCTCCATAAAACAGAATTATGCAGAACCACACGTAGCCCCATTCTAGAACCAAAATTCTACACAGATGTAGCCAGATGTTTCTGCAGTCAGCATTGTGGGTGATTGTGATGCATGACCTCAGGGTGCAGTCGGGTAAAGACTGTTACAAAGCCAGTAACAGTCATCTGCCATAAAAGGTGCAGTCCCAGTCTCTCTTAATCCCTATGGCAAATTTGTTTCTGGAATCAACACATCTAAGCAACTTTGGTACAGCAAATTCAATATCCTATGTTGGAGCTACTTCATGGAAGTTCATTACAGACTTACAAGAGAAATTATTTGGTTTACTCTGTCTTTATTATTAATACTGCTCTTAAAATTACACCAGAACCCACCCTCATTGTAGCTTGCACTGTACAGTCGTAAAACAAAGAGGCTGTTTTGACTCTAAAGTGCTTATTATTTATTACTAGGCTTAGAGAGAGAAGATGAGGAGGAAGAAGATGTGATACTGGTTCATATGAAAAAGTATATATAGCAAAACAGTTAATAGCTGACAGACCTTGGGGCAGATACGAGATGCTTGGAAAAGCAGAGGAAGATGGGCTTCAGGGTATTTACGCAGATTTTGTGCTATGCATAATCAGCAGCATGGGTGAAAGCATGAAAGCCAGTGTACAAGAGTGCTTTAAAAGACTGGCATCATTTATATAATGGCAGTGAGGGACTACTTAGTGTTGTAGATGAGACATGGGTTGAAAAGTAAAGAGAAGTCATTTGTATTTCACACAGTGAGGAAAAGGAAGCCAATGGCATTGTGCAAAAAAGAGGAGTGACAGGACTGGGACAATGAGCCAAGAAAATGACCTTTGCAATTGGACTGGAAGACAATGAAAGTGTTGTTAAGTGCATATGTGTTATGCACGTAGCTCCCAGCTGGTTGTTCTGGGGGGAGGGAGGCAGGAGGCCACGGAGGCTGAGAAGGTAACCAAGACATACCTGAAAAAGATAAAAAGCAGTAACAGGACGGAAAGCACCTGTTGAAAACAGACTAGAGCCCACAGATAAACAACTTGAACAGCTGGTTTGCATGAGACAAGAGCCAGCACAAGTGCATCCTACCATTCAGTGTTGTGTAATTAAAGGTTAGAAATATTTTGTAAGAAATTCATACAAATCTGAGACTGCAGTCTGGAAAGCAGCAGTACTGAAGACTGTAAGTCAGAAACAACGTTGGCCCTGAAACACTTAAGCCCATGCTGAACTTCAGGTAAAATGGACAGTTCTCGGTGTTCACTTGACCCTCAATTAAGTTTTAGAGCAAATTTCATTATAGTTACTGTCTTTCTCACAATGTTTCTACAGTTTTCTCACCAGGACTTCAAAACTGTGAGCAAGCAGAGATAAAGGATGAGTCTGAAGAAAAGGCTTGTCACCTGCCAGAACTCTTTGAGTACTGATTTAGGGATACAAAGAAGATGTGGATTTGGATTAGCAGGCTACCCATGGATTCTCCCAGCATACTGAATTCCCCTGGATTGGAAAGGGATTGTCTGGGTATAGCATAAACAGTAAAGCAGGTCCTTCTTTGTCCAAGAAAAAAGCCCTTTATTTTCTAATTCTGTCCAGGTGTCTGCCAGTAAAGAGATTTGCTGTAAGCCTTTAAGTGTTGTACACTGACCAAATTCTATATTAAAAAGTTCCATGTGGACAAATCAGACTAAAGCACACATTTAGGGAGACTTGGGAGACCTACAGGAGTACTTTCATGCAGTGATAGCAAAGAATATTCTGACAGCTAGCGAAATTTGGCTGTGAGCTGCTAATTATCATGTGCTCCAAACCTCTTTTGACAGACTAAAACCCTCTGCAGTTGAAGCTCTGCAGTCTCTGAAAAGCTTATCTGAAGTTTATCCTCTGGACACTGTGGGGAGAAGGGGAGCGACCCTTCCCTGACTAATTATGTAGCTTTATCTGCCTTCTCAGATGGAAGACGAAATTTCAATTTTGAAGGCTTTTATACAGTCTTGCCATATTTTTTGCTGCTTTTAAAAAACAGGTATTCAGTTTTGCACTTACCAAAACAAATGCTTTTTGAGGTGTAGGGCTCTAAGAAGCGATCCATCACCCTTTTCCCAGGAGGTAAAAAAGTTGTGCTGGTATAATCAATGCCTCTGTCTGTGCCTGGTGGTTTGAGCCCAAATTGTATCCAGCCTGGGAAGAAACGGTATCACCCCAAGGTTGGTTTATAGTGAGGAGCCTGGCCTGTAAGGAATCAAAGACAGGATTACCCTGTGCTGCTAGCTCAGAGCACTAACAAGATGAAAGGGTCCTGCAAAACTTTAATATTCTGCATCTTATGCCTTGTTAGGGTTTTCCCCCTTTCCTTTTCTAGGACAAGAATCAATTTGTGTTTCATTCTGATCTACAAGTCTATGAACTTCTAAATACACAGCCATCAGGTCTTGCAATCAGACAGTTCTTCATGACACTCCGTCTGGGTTGTCTGGCAGGCTTTCACGTGACACTGTCTTCTCAGCATAGTAATGTTTCATCTGGTCTTTGGTGGAACACAGATTTCATATCTTTGTTCATTGTCTGCTAAATGCATTTTCTGAGCACCACTTCTTACCTAAATAAAAACATAACTCTACATTTGGCGTTCATTTCTTACCAACAGATCCTCTTCTATTGAATTATGGAATGGTTACATTGTCTTAATTCTCTTTACACTGTTTTTAACTGTTTTTCTTTAAGAAAGGGGGTTTGTTTCCTCAGTCTTGGCTAGATTAAATCTGATCACTTTTAAGCCACTGGTCTGCATTTAAATACAAGGACAAGAAAAGAGAAAGTACCCTTCTACAAACTCATCAGGAGTTTGCATCTTGGAGATCATTTATCTTATTGTTTTACTGTATTCAGCAAATAGAAAACCACAAGCTTGTGCTTATGGCATCAGCAGTCAAGGCTCCAGCTTGTAAATAAAATGAGTAACACGGTAGCCATAAGTTTAATATTTTGCTTGTGTTGTTGCCAGCTCCCTCTTGTTTGCATAAATGATCTCCACGCGCTCACTGTAGAAACAAACCTCTGGTGCTGGCCCAGAATAAGAATGTATTTGATTTTTGCCCCAGTGCTAGATTTTGAGTTCCTGTCTGCAGTAATTAATTATAAACCATTGCTCCCAGGCCTTCTTCTCTATTACTGTTTTCTAAACAGCAGCTCCTGATTTTGTATATATAATGATTATTATTTCTTCCCAGGTGTATTACCTTACATTTATCTATATTAAATCTCATTTCTCTTTCCTCTGTCCATCTCTCAAAAGTTGCCCCTAACCTTATTCTCCAGTGAGGAGAGATCCTTTCTCAGAACTGCTTTGTTTATGGGATGCATTGCTGGAAGGGCGTAAAAGGTAAAATAATTGTGTAGCTCTTCTAGACTTTTCATTTCCTCTTTTCTGCATTCCAATTCTGCTCCTTCTGATGTAGTCATTGACTTCAATTCAATCAAGAACAAGCATTTAAAGAGCTGGCCCATTGTCTGGATAATGGCAATAGTCCAGTTATTGAAATTTCTTAATCCTTTGTTTGGATTAAATTTCTTGTTCTCTTCTGAAACAGGCATGGGGGATGAGAGAAGAGATTAAACTATATTACACTGCGTCCTAAGCCTGCAAAAAATATTTCATAAAAGCAACTTGTAAATACTCTCAGTGTCTGCCGTTTTTCTGCACCTGAAGGAAGTTGTTTAATTTCGTGCCAGCACTTTCATTTTGGCCTGTTTGGATTCAGCTGTGTCTCTACTGGACTTAAGTTTGATTTGTAGCTGACAGATTTTTGGTTCTGGGCTAGCTTTTGGCACAGCAGCCCCACTACTGTATGTACATCATCATTGATTTGTACCCTGATGTCTCTCAAGTCCTCTATAATTCTCTCCGCGTATCAGCAAAATGAAGATGAACTAGCTGAGAGCAACCCTTCGGGCTTTCGATAGCCTTTGACAAAATCTTGCCCAGGAAGTAGATTTGCCTGATCCCAGCCAGCAGCCTAACTGAGTCTGGGCAAGCCCCTCATACGGATGAGAAAGTGAGTCTTTTCCACCAGTGTCACTTGAAATGTTCTTGAAATGCTCTGTCGATGCCAACAGTTGCTGCAGTAGCCTGCTCAGGGGTTTGGGAGTTCCTGCTCCCTTCCTGGCTTTGGCACTAATGATCATGCAGTCCCGCAGGGAGTCAGCTCAGCAATGATGCTAATTAATTACTGCAGACAGGAGCTCAAAATGTTACATTGTTGGGAAAAAATCAAATGCCTGCGCTGTTTTGTCTGCAGCTGGTCTCTAACGGCTGTATTTGGGGAAAATCTTTAGCACAGCTAAGAGCAAAAGCTCTCTCTCACTCTGCTGTTAAAGAAATATAGTAGTGAAGGATGGAATAGTAGCAATTGCAACAAATCAGAAAGTGGCTAAATACAGGATAAAGAAAAATTAGTTCTCAACAGTTTTAACAGTAGGGTGCTCTTAGGAAGGATGCTGCTAAAAACATAAGACTAGAAGAGACCATCTGGGTCACTGAGTCAGTCCCTGCAAACACAAGCTGTCATTCAATAACCACCGAGTCCAGAACAATCCACAGAATATTGACTCCGCATGCCTCCATACACAACAGGCTTCTTTCAACATCTTACAATAATCCTAAAACCTGCTGTGAAGACAAAAAGTCACATCAATAATGTGCTTCAGAAAAAGAACAAGTGAAATCATGGACATAGTCAGCGTCTGAGAACACAGACTCACGATCCAGCCTTTCTCCCTTCTCACCACATGTACCAGCACGCTGCATCGGATCAGGTCGCAAGTTTGGCTGAAAACTGCTGTATAAAATAGTGATTCATTTTCAGGCACATCAACTCCCTGAAACCAGTTGAGAATGAGCAGCCCGTTTTTTTGGCAAGCTTAGTTCTTGGCTGCAAAGCTCTCTGGACCAACCTGCTGCTCAGCTGCACAACTACCAGGAGTGACCATGGTTGCTCTGACTTAGATAAGGATAAAGTGCTATGGAACTGCACTCCAGAGATGAAATTTCTCATTGCAGCAAAGCCAACCAAATGGCTAGCTGCCACTGAAGGAAACAGTTCCATACGAGTCAGCCCCAATTGGCACTGCTACTCAATAAACCGTTCAATAACTACTCACTTTTTATGGTGAGGTTTGTTTTCCTCTAGTTCAGTTTGCCATGGCCACCAGAAAAGTGGAAATGCATGGCCAAGGAGGAGGGGGAGAAGTAGAACGACCTCACTTCTTTGCACTGGCAAACTGCTAGAGCTGCGTGGTTGCATTGCAAAGCTGTGCTGCATAAGCAGTTCCCTTTGAATGCTCGTATCTGCTCCTGTACCATTCGTGTGCCGGCATCCATAGTCATGCAGCCTTGTGATGGACAGGATCAGGGATCTAATTAAATTCAAGAAGTCTGGAGGAAAAAAAAAGCATCGTTGTTCTCAGCCAGGGGTGTTCCCTGATTGAGCTCATCTTAGAGTTCATCTGCCTGCATGATGGCAGAACAAGAAAAAGTGGAGAGCTGTAGTAGATAAGGAGTTGGAGGAGCTGTGGATAACATTTTCAGATGATCCAAGGAGGTCCATTCCTGAGCGAGTGTTGGTGATAGCCTGCTTCAAGCACAGAGCTGGACCAGAGGACTTCCAGATGTCCCTCCCAAACAACATTTCTGTGATTTTGTAATTCCCTACTACAGGAATTAAAAGCCATACACCAGTACTCACAGGAGTTTTTGTACGTGTGCTAAATGAACTAGTCTAATGAGTGTATTTTAAACCTGCACAAGCTATTAATGCCAATGTTTCTCTTACCAGTTTTTCACGCGTCCGGACTTAAGCCAGCCAGCTCTGTTAAATTTCAGCACTTCTCAGGGAAAACCCCTAGCTGGGTGGTATTTCCACTCTCCTGCTGCCCAGGAAAGCAGTGGCTCAGAACTTGCTCAGAAGACTGCCACTGTGCTCTCTCAGTGCTTCTTTGCCCTTATTCCTCCCTTATTTCTTCTACTCAGAGCACAGCAATAGAATAGTTCATCTGCTTCTCCTAATGTAGGACCTCTCCTATGGGAAGGACAAAATTCACCCTTTACAATGTAGCCTTTCCCTCTTCATTTAGAAAATGTGGGATTACAATTCATATGTATCAGTAGGATTTATGGATCATCTAGGTAGCAAAAAGGGACATAATATGACAGAAGATGTGGCATTGTTCCTTTCATTCATGGCACACATTAGAGTAATATGAACACACACCTCCACGGTTCTAGGGACTGTATCTGCCCATCTATTGATACATGCAATGTATCCGGCAGATGTCAGCTGTAATATATAATAACGGTTTATCAGCTGTATGAAAAAAGGAAATAACTATTAGGATGCAACCTTGCTCTACACACCACATCAGGAAAAAAACGCAGTGTCTGTGATTCGAGAAGGATATGTAAACCCTAGAAAAAATTCAGAAAGAGGGCAGCAAAAATGATCCACAGATTGAAAAACAATCTCTAGGGTATAAGGTTTAAGAAATCTATTACACCTATCAGAGAAGAGTGGTGACTGATCACTGTCCACAGATATATACATATGGAAAAGATATTTGATAGTAGGGGGAGCTTTTCAGTCTTGTAGACAGAAACATAACAAGATCTAGTGACTGGAAACTGGAGTTAGACAAATTCAAGACTGAAATAAGATGCAATTTCTTAGCAGTGGGGTTAACTAGACACTAGAACAACTAACCAGGGAAGGTGGTAGAGCCACCTTCATAATGTCCCTCTTGGAAAAAATAGTGCCCTTCTATCCCAGGCACAAATTTGATCTAAATATTTATCATCTGCTAGCAGCAGATGGATTTTTTAAATTAAAAAAAAAGAAACCACAACAAAACCAAAACCAAGAAATCAAACATATACTGCCTATAAATATATAAATATTTACATAATTTTCATGGATAATGTTGGCTTTTGTGTATCTCTTTTTAAAAGCATTTTGCTAAGTGCCATGACTTTAAAAGTCAGAGATATCTAGCTGTGTATGCATAAATTTTCCTGGCAGACACAGTGGAAAAAAACCTAATTGAAGATAGCATCAAAAAGGATTGAAAAAAAAAAAAAGAAAAATCACCCAACTTCATTTTCTTTACTACCTGCTCTCTGTGTGCCTTTTGCTTGGCGATATTATTTTTTAAAATGCATGTTCCTGCTACCATGTGCTCACTATCGTTGTCATACCTTGGATAAAAAAAATAAGTTGATGACATTATAAAGTTTACAATGATTGCTCAAGTCTTCAGGGAACTGGATCCCTCCCTGTGACATGAAACAATTTACAAAACACCAGGAACAACCATTCTAATATCAAGAAGCTATTAATTTTCATCATTTTCATAATTTCACAGGTGTCAAATCTTAATCCATTATGCCCAAGTATATTATGCTGCATAGTTCCTCGCTGACTTGCCATGGGCTAATTACTCATGGTTCACTACATTCCAATAAAATCTCTATCTCATCTGTCTGTCAAATGGAAATGAAATAACAGAGAGAAGTTGCCAAAATGACTGCTTGAGATCCTTTAAAAAATATACAAGAGGAGAAAGATGCTCTATTACCCTCCATCCCGTAGGTCATTCTGAACACTCTCGAACAGTGCTTTTGTTTTGCTTCTTCAGTTTACCTTTTTCTTGCCAATAAGCACCAGCCTTCATACAAACATCAACCTGAATCTTGAAATTATTTTGAAAGAATGTTATGTTTATATTAATCAGTTATTTGAGAAGACAGCAATTCTGCAGTCAGTGCTTTGGGAATACTCTCGCCACCCAGGTCCACAGACACAGAATTTATGCTGCAGTCACGATCATATCTCTAACCTGAAACATTGCTTTGTCTCACTGAAGGGGGAAGGTAGGTCTCCTGATAAATGTACTGGAGGAGGCTGTGCTTTGCTCTTTGCCGTACTGCTGTCTGCCTCCATGACCTTGCAGTAGATTCACAATTTCTATAAAGTTCTGGTGGCTGAAAAAATTCCCATCCCCATCTTTCCTGCTCCTGTCAGTACTCACTGTCTTAATTAAGAAGTAGAACAGAACAGTTTTAAGAAGCAGCTACGTTGGATGTCCATTATTCCACAGCAACAACTCACAGCCTGAAATACACACCTAAAAGGGCATCTTCTGTTTTTACCAAGAGGGAGGTAATCCCTGGCACCAAGCCACATCTGATACCTGTATGTGGCAAATGCATCTGTCACTGCAGCTAAACCCTACAGGGTAATGAACAAGAGGCCACAGGCAAACAGTTTCTCTCTCTGGCTGCACACATATGGCTTGATGCAGCTCTACCCGCAGAATCCTCCAGCCAGGTCTGAGCCAGAGTCACGGGCACTGTGAATTTGCATGACCACAGTGTTGTATCTAACCTAATTAGCACCATGGCCAACCTAATTAGCACCACCTACCAACAGGGTTAAGTACTTTGGGTGCAGCAGCACGCATATGCAAGTCTACAGCTGCTGCTTCCCACTCTGCAAGCAACTCAATGTGAATACATGCTCTGCTAAGCCCTGCGCTCTGTTGCGTGGTGTAGAACTGCCCTCTGTCATGTTTGGATTTTTTTTAAATAGCAAACACAGATCGTTTTATTTTAGTGCTTCCAAGGCAGTCTGAAGCTTCAACCACTGCTGGTTTTCCATACATTTTCTATTTAACTGAATAGGAAAAAAAAAAAAGCTTAGCATACCAAAATACTGGGATAAAATATGTTTAGGATATGCTTCTACATGTGTCTAAAAGAACCCAAATGCTGAAAACAACTAGGTGAAAAGAAATCCCTAAGTCTCTATGCTCATCTGCTCATGTAAGCGCTGACTCTCTGCTATCTTGTCCCTGGGGCACTAATTTACAATTCTGTAAGATGTTAGTGTAAGCTGCTTAGTAGCAATGCTGTGTCCATTTGCACAAGCATGAATGATGATCCAAGGCGTGAAGCAACAGAAAATCAGTCTCTGGTATTTATATATGACCTTAGGGAAGTACATCTCCTTCAGGGCGTAGCTTTGGGAATTTTTGTTTTCCAAAAAAAGATTCTCTGGCAGTTTAATCCCTCTTTGCCTCTTAAATAAACTCATAGAGTATGCCCATTTTAAGCTAACACATGGACACATTAAGTGTAGTAATGAAATCCAAAATTCCTACAAGCAACTGAAGTGGGCATTATCAGCTGGCAGTTTACCATATGTGTCACGGGAGAAGAAATCTTGAGAGATCTGAAGGATGCAGCGATTGCTTCAGGGAGGGTATTCCGTATGGTGAGGGTGACCAAAAGGACATCATTAACACAGCTATGAGAAAAGCAGATGGAGTAGATATGGAGGCTGAGAGAGAAGAGGAGAGCAGACGACAGGAAAACGCAAAGTTGTGAAGTGTTGTGGTGCAATTGAGAACGCAGCTGAGCTGCTGGGCAGGTGGACTCCACGGGCACTCGACAGAACAGCCGGGAAAACCCTTCTGAGAAGAAGTGAAGGCTTCTGCGCTGGGTTAGCTCCCACCGCTGGCGCACTGGGGTGAGATAAGCACCAGCGCTGGCACAAGGGAGGTGCAAGGAATCAACCCATGATGAAGGAGGTGCAGCAGAACCCTTTCAGCAGCAGCTAGCGGTTGCTTGGCTTAGCTCTATCGTCAAAATCAGGTCACGGCTCAACAGCTACCAACAGCGCTTCAAGAACCAGCATAAGCCATTGCTGCTGTGCGTTTCTCACCACTCGTCCCTGCCCCAGGCCCATCCCCTCCGTTGCACCAGCAGAAGTGCTGCCCGATAGACCAGATCGGAGAAATAAGCTGGTTGAAAAAGGTGCCTCTCCTCCCTCCCCCATGCTGCTTTTCAGCCAAATCAGGTTCCTAATCTGGTTTACCACACAGCTGAACAAAACCACGGTGCCAGCAAACTAGCGGGCACATCAAAGAGACAGGAGCGAATGGCTGGGAGCAGAGACTGTCTTACGCCAGCGCTGCTGCCAAAAAAAATTGTCAAACTGCACTCTCAGAGGGCTAGAGGGCTTGCGGAGACAGGGAAATCTATGGAGATATACTAAAGAGGTAAGTACAAAAAGGAGCCACAGAAATAGGCCAGGGAGATAAGTGCAAGAATAGTGTTTCAAGGGACCTTTTTGACAGGTCAGGTCAGGCGTAGGAAAAAAAAGCTGTCATAAGCAGGATGAGAGATAACAAAAGCCTAAAAAAGCATATCTGTGATGTGGAGAGAGATAAGAGGAGACTTTAGAGAAGAAAAGGAAACAAAATTCATATACATCAAGATAAACAGGTCAAAAAAGAGAGTGGAGTCAAAGATGACTCCCAGGTTATAGGTCTGATTGACAGAGAGCAATTGTGTGCTTTCCAGGCAGGATCACAAAGTCCCTACCCAGGAAAAAACAGGGGTCCTTGTGTGGGGATTGCAGATGGAGTTTCACATCGGGAGGTTCTCTGAAACACTATACATTTCCTCAACAGGTGGAAGCTTTTAATTCTGAATGAACTCCTATGTCGTTTTTTCACATGAGCTTAAAAGCTGACATACTTGCGCTTGCTCATAATGGTGGAAGTGGCCAGTATCGACAGCATTGCCAGGGAGGACAGGGACCAAAAATTCTTCAGATGTTTTGCAAACCTTCACATAAGAACCCAGAATGGGCCAAAGCCACATCTTTTAGCATCTTTAGCTGCATCTTTACCTCTTTGAGGGGAGAAGGGGTATTCAGATTCAGAAGCCTTGACTCTGCCTCCACTGTAATTTTGCTACTGTCAAAACCTAGAACTACAGCTAGGAGTGTTTAAGAGCTGGTTTTGATGACAAATTGTTACATCAGAATTGGAAAATGAGTCCACATTTGTCTATTTCAGTAATGGAACGAAAAAGTAAGCCACTCTCACTTTTTGGAGTTAAATCCAACTTCTAGAGCTATTTCCATGCAATCTTGTCTCCTTCAGTGCCATCCAGTGGAATTAATGTGAAATATCAGGCCTATGCACAAGGAGGAAATGCAAAAATACCACAGCCCACAAAACAGCTCTATATTTTCAGGAGGTGCTGTTCATACCAGGTAAATTGCAGGTTGTCAGGGATATTGGTATAACAATAATGAAAAACAGAACCATGATTTTCAATAGCAATAATTCAAATTACATCTGACATTGTTGCCTGGAGTCTCAGGAAAGCTCCTTATATCGTTTTTAAAATAGTTATTTGTGTCTGCAAAATATGTAGCACATACAAAATTCATACTGGTACAGCATGGTATAAAGATTTAATAGCATCCATTTGTGTAATGCACCTATCCACAACCCAAGCCAATAAAATATTAGGTGTAATTTTTCCTCTCCTCCAAGGCATGAGTAGTTTAACTGAAGGAGCAGGGGCACCTAGATTTATAGGTGCTTACACTCTCAATAATACAGGTATTTTTAAAAGATATTCACACGTATCTATATTGTATTACATATGCATGTGTATGTAGACATATATGTGTGTGTATACATATATATGCACACACACAAATAAAAGCTCGGTATGTTACGGCCTCATAATAGATTCTTTTTTCAGGTAAGACCTTCTTGCCCTTTTAGTGCTTTTCCTGAATCCTCTTGAATTACAATGAACGCATGCCAATATTTGCATTAAGATTCCTAAGGCTGTTTTCTTGCTTTTTCCAACTCTAGGGTAGAGCTGTCTGCCAAAGGCCTAAGGCTTCCTACATAAAAACTCTTTAAAGGTGGCTTGCAGGATGGATTTCTGCAAACAAATGGATTTCTACCTCTTTTGTTCCTTTATAGCACACAGAAAAGATAAGAAAATATCTTATACTAAATTAGAACGGCAGAATATTTTTTTGGTCTTACTTACCCTAGCAGATGTCTACTGCAGTGGAAAAAAACATTGAAATGCTAATGTCTCTGTGCTCTCCGAGTTTTAGCTTCCCTTTCTCTAAGCCTCTGTTCAAATCCCAGCGGTGCCTCTGTCAATGCTCCCCTTCCCATCACAGCTTGTCCCTTTGCTTGGAGTCAAGACGTGAATCTGTTTGATTTTGTCTGCTCTACCGACATGCTCTCATTCTTCTGGTTTCCTCACTGGCTTCCACATCTGTCCTCTCTCATTTCACTTAGTCCTAGGCTCCCGGCATACAGTCCCCCTCCGATTCCTCATCTATATGTACTTGTCCCCTTGCCTCGAACTTGTCCTCCTTCATTCCTCCTTGAGAATTTAATTTCCTTGCTCACCTAATCCCAGCATCCTATCCCTATTACTCTCATGTTAAGCTTTTCTACCCCCTAGTAGTTTCAGTCTCACCGTATCCCCTGCCTCCATACTTACTGTTTCTCTTGCCTCAGTCAGGTCCTTGTCCTCTCACCATTCCCATCAGATGTGCTCAAGCACCTGTAAAGATGACAAAACAGCAACTTTTTGGGAGCACTCCCACTCCAGAGACCCACCCCAGTCCATAGTGCCAAAGAAAGGACTCTTTTTGGCCCTGCAGCCACAGCTGGGGTAGACTTGACTGCAGCAGTAGGAAGGATGGTGGGGGCTCTTGCTAAGTCAGGAATGTGGAAAATTAATTTCTTCAAAGGCTTATAAATTATGCTAAGTGTAGTCAGAAGATCAGACACCTCCCCCCCAATTCAGTTTTTCATGACAAAGTCCAAGGCTGCTCTAGAGCATAAAGGCACGTAAGCACTTCAAAGATAAGATCTCCACAATATTTTATCCTAGACAAAGCCCTTTTTTTTCCTGCCTTTGTTCTTAGATCATATTTGGTATCAGTAAAGTCATCCTAAATTTCTGTCCTCAGTATGGAAAATTTCACGCCAACTCATGGACGTTTAGCAAGTGGTATGCTACCTTTAGCTGTAGTTAGAGCTTAACAAACTCATTTAAAGGAAAACAACTGACAACCCTATTGTAGGCATTGTTATATATTTCAAGTATAACCTATTACTAAATGCAAAATAGTATTTAAGCTAGTAATAACATCACATGTGTGTAAAGGAAAATTATTATGAATTAAGCTCTTCATTTTTACCTTTAGTTTTATCCACTGCAATTACACAATCCATTTTCCTCAGTTGAGAAATCTCAGAAGAGTGGATGATTCTGTAATCCAGAGCTGCTTACAGTAGCATAACAGTTGCGTAACTGCGGTGAAATAAAAACACAGATTCACTCTAACTTCCCTTCCATTGACAAGCCTACATAGTCATTAGTGCTCTTTTAGCAAGTATTTTCTTTTATTCCAAGATTTGTTTAGTGAACAGTAATGACTGGCTACCTTGGCACGACACATCTCCCTGGAAGTGCTGTCCCTTGCCTGGCTAGAAGACCTTCAACGACCCGCTCCAGCAGAACACATACGTTATCTCAGGAAACAGCAAAACGTCCCTTCCCCATCCTTCTTCAAGACGCCAGGGCTCTCAAGTGTGTACTTACTACTTATGGCAGGGACCAGCCTACAGACGGTGCTCAGAGGATTTATTGTGCCAGGCCAGTAAGATCCCACTGTTATTGCCTTCCTGTGGCAATAACTCCGAGCTTTATCTTTGCATTGCTGTGATGTTAAGGGCACACTTCTCATATTAAGCTGAATAAGGAGTGTCACTATATATGAACCTTAACTGCACAGAACATAATTGAACTCAATGGGGCTACTGCCCTGTGTTTCAGCGGGACTTGACTTTGAAGAAATAATAATTCACTGGTTTACAAAGGCAGAAATAAACTTTCTTTGTTATACAGGAAGTGCAGGTGCAATACTGTGATTATAGACATTGGTATGATTCACCTTGAGATTTTAGTTATATCGTGCCAAAAGACACTACTATCAAGCCCCAAATGACTCTAACACTACTACTATCAGTTTGGTATTTACAAGTTCCTTCCCTAGTGTGAACAAAACTATCTCTTTTCTTCCAATGTTGAAAATTAAATGCACAGTATTAGCACCATCAATGAGGTGTTTAACTTCAAAATTGCCTTTCCTGGTGAGAATGAAAATGTTACTTGTTTCCTTTTTTAAAATTAACAGCAGTGTATTCCTCTCTTTTCTACTACACGCACTTGTTTAATCAGCCCGGGGCACAGTATGTCTCTAGTGCTCAGAGAGCATTGCAGGTATACCCCTACATTTGTGCATGCTCATGCGTGACATCCCATGCTCCAGGGCTGGGATCTTGCCTGTTTCCAGTATGATTCAAGCACACACTAATAAAGCAGAAAGAATATGTCTGGAAAAAAACAGGTAGGGAAGACAAAAGGTTCAATTTTCGTTTAAGTCATCTTTGTACCGATAACAAGGCTACGTTGATACAGAAGGAGCATTAAAGAAAATGAACCCAAAATAAACAACATAAGGTGCCAGAAAGGTACAAGACCATGGGAGTTGCTCATTACAGCCAAAAACTGTTGTGAGCCATTCCAGAAGCATGCAGGACTGTCCTCTGACTTTTCTCCAGCTGTCACCTATGTTTGTGTTCACACATATGGTCAATGGGCAAAGAGGTTTTCATTTGTCCTCCAAAATTAGGCAAGAAAAAGTTGTTCCAATCAGTCCTTGAGCCACTCTAAGACCAGATAATGTATTAAGCTTTGTAGCTGTGCTGAGTCTCCAACACTCCCTAGAACGACGCTTTTGGAGGAGTCCAGGAATCGCAGGTGAGTCCATATAATCATATACATGTGGGGTGACCGAGAGCAGACACAAAACTCTGAGATGTGGAGCCCTACCACCGATGTTTGGCATCAGGAGCTGTCATTCACTCAGCAACTTTGGAATATGACTTCTGGGGATCCCTCTGAGTGTACCGAATTGCCCCTATCACCCACTGGATTCTAACCCTCACCAGCTTCTACTCTTAACTAGTATATAACCAGCTCAACATGGACTAGTCCTTAGTCACTTCACTTGGCAGCTCAGGTGGTTGCAGAGGACAGGCTATTCAAGGCTGCGCTGTCTACTCTGCTACCTTTGCAAGAGTACAGGTAATCCTGGTACAGCTACGCAGGCCTGGCTGAATTCCTGCTGTCCCTGAGGGGCAGATCTCAAGCCTGGGACAAGTCCCAGCTGACCGTGTTAGAAAGAGAACTGGTTCATTGAAGAGTGTGAACAAACAGGCTGGTAGCGTGGACGATCTCAGCTCAAGTGCAAAGGCAAACCTATGTGTGCCAGGGATTCCATTCACCGTTCCCTTCTAGGGTCTACATGGACCATGAAGTCAAGAATCGTGGTATCACAGACTCGGAGGTCTAGAAGACAGGCACGGCTCATTTCTAGGTGGAAACCCTAGTGCGACAGATCATGCCCTTCATCTATTTCCGACTACATTACCAGATAACCACATGTAGGGCTGATAGAACTAACCCCTGGAACCAGACGGGTAACACTTGACCAGTAGTGACCACAGGGCTGTTTCTAAACCTTCTGACGGCGTTTCTAAACAAACCAACTGCTCCAAGACACCCACAGCAGAGAGCATACAAACTTCCTGCCCTTTCCTTCCTCTGCATGCAAATGCAACACAATAGTGAGCTTGTCAGGTGCCATCCCACTCAGTACTGCTTGCTCGCTCTCTGTCACTGAATTATTCTTGCCAATGCGTGAGATGACATTGCGTGGGATAACCAAGAAAGTGAAAGTGAAAGCACTTCCACTCTAACAGTGGATACAGAGCGAAAGTGTGTTGGACTATTTTTTCTGGCTAAGTTTCCTTAATCACTTAGTTTTGCACCATGGAGGTACTATGAGTTAAACCACTACACAACAATTTCCATGAAATCAGAATGGTTTGGGTTGGAAGGCACCTTAAAGATCCTCTAGTTCCAACCCCCTGCCCTGGGCAATGACACCTCCCACTAGACCAGGTTGCTCAAAGCCCCATCCAGCTTGGCCTAAATAAAGTCACTTAAGGAGAAACACTCCTTCCTTAAATGCAATCTGTCTTGTAGTTCACTTCATGATGTCATGTAGGTGTTAAAAATTGAAAACTTAAGCAAGGACTGACTTATAATTCAGATGGGAAAAAAAAACAGTACAACTCTCCTGGTACAGCCCTTTGGAATCCAAAGCTCTCCTCTGATGCACTCATTCAGCAAATGCCGTCTTGAGGTGCTGGAGCGTGTCCAGAGAAGGGCAACGGAGCTGGTGAGGGCTCTGGAGCACAAGTCTGGTGAGGAGCGGCTGAGGGAGCTGGGGGTGTTCAGCCTGGAGAAAAGGAGGCTGAGGGGAGACCTTCTCGCTCTCTACAGCTCCCTGAAAGGAGGGGGTAGCCGGGGGGGGTCGGTCTCTTCTCCCAAGGAACAGGCAACAGGACAAGAGGAAACGGCCTCAAATTGCACCAGAGGAGGTTTAGATTGGACATTAGGAAAAAGTCCCTCACTGAAAGGGTTATTAAGCATTGGAACAGGCTGCCCATCCCTGGAGGTATTTAAAAGACGTGTAGACATGGTGCTGAGGGACATGGTTTAGTGGTGGTTTTGGTAGTGCTAGGTTAACAGCTGGACTTGATGATCTTAAAGGTCTTTTCCAAACTAAATTATTCTGTGGTGTTGGCAAACTGAAGCTTGGGGATATTTTCAGTGTGCTTATTCCTGTTTCAAACAGAATTCTGCAACCAGTTTTCCATACAATTCTGGGGGGTAAACTTTTGCAACATGAAGCGCAATTACCTGGACCCTTCCTGGCCAGCGGCCCCCACGCTATGAACCCCTCATTTACCAATATGTCCTCCAAAACGCTATGGCAACCCGATCCTCGCCTCTGCCCTCCCTCATCGCACACCAGGGAGGGGTAAAACGAGGCACTGATGCCACCAGCTCTGACCTCAGCGACGCCGTAACGACTCTGCGAGCAGACCCGTAGTTTCCCAGGCTGGCAGGCCGGCGGGTGGCCCTGCCCGCCCCTCCCACCTCCATGCCTCGAATTCCTGAGGGAAAAGCCTGAGGAATCACCACCGGCCGCGCGCGCGCCGCTGGGCGGTGTCGGGGGGTGGCGTTGCGCATGCGCCGGTGGTGATGTCATCGCGCGCCGCCGGAAGGAGCCTCGTTGTCGCTTCCGCTTGTGGGAAGGGGCGGAGGAGGGGAGCGGCCATGGCGGCGGCGGCGAAGGCGGCGGCGGCCGAGGCCGAGTTGGTGGGTCGGACGGCGGAGGAGGTGTCGTGGGCGGAGGGTCTGCGCGGGGCCTGCGAGCCCGAGCACCACTGGCGGCACCGGCGGGAGTTCCTGCTGCGTAACGTCGGGGAGCGGCCGGCGGCGGGCAGCCCCCAGCTCCAGCGCCTGGTCTCCCTCTCCATGGTGTGGGCCAACCACGTCTTCCTGGGCTGCCGGTGAGTGCGGGACGGGCGGCGGGAGCTCCCCCGGGGAGGGGGTGGTGGGCACGGCGGGGCCGCCTGACCCTCCCCTCCCCTCCTGTGCCCTTGTCGCCCCTGCAGGTACCCGCCGCAGGTGATGGAGAAGGCGCTGGAAATGGCCGAAGGTATCCAAGTGACCGGCGCGCCCGTCCGCACCACGAGAGATGAACTGGTTGCCAAGGTGAAGAAAAGAGGCATATCAAGTAGCAATGGTTAGCAGATCATAGCTGTGACAATAACATAGGAGTCTAGAAAATGCGTGTTTCTTAATGTTCTCTGTTTACCTCGGGCTTAGAAAGTAGTCGAAATAACTTACTTTTTAAACTCCTCGTTAATCGTTTCCCCTCTCTCTACTGCTTTTCCCTCATATAATACCTGTGAAATAGATGTAATGCGTAAGTGTTGCGTTAGTAACGCCGAGCTCTTGTTTTGGATTTCTACAACTGGTGCACTTTAAGCTGATTATTTTTCCTAATGCGATGTAGAGTGTTGCACTCCGGCTTGAAAGTATCGTTCTTATTTTGCTTATAGTGCTAGTCAGACGTTGTTGTTTTGTGATAATTTGTTAAAGAAATTCTTAAAGTGGTATTTTAAAGATGTTTTTAAGATAGTAGTAGACAAAATACACTTTTTAAAGTCAGATAGTCTATTTGTTGTGGTTTAACCCCAGCCAGCAACTAGGACCATGCAGCTGTTCCTTCACCCCGTGCCTCCCCCCTAGTAGGGAGAAGAGGGAGAAAAAGCAGGAAAAAACCCCTTGTGGGTTAAGATAAAGATAGTTGAATAGGATAGTAACGGAATAGAAAAATAATACTAATGGTAAAAGAATATGCAAAATAAAGTGATGCAACACAAATTGTTTGCACTGCTCAATGATCAGTTGCCCAGCTTGTCCCAAGCAGCATTCACAGATCCCTGCCCCGGCCAACCCCCATTTACATATTGAGCATGACACCACGGTATGGAATATTCCTTTGGCCTGCTTGTCCTGTCTATGCTCCTTCTCAGCTTCTATGGGAAGCTGAAAAAGTCTTTGACTTAATATAAATATTACTTAGCAACAACTGAAACAGTATGTGTTACCAACATTCTTCTCATACTAAATTCAAAACACAGCAACTGCTAGGAAGAAAATTAACTCTATCCCAACTGAAACCAGGACGCTGTTTAAAGTACTTCGGTTATTTTTGGTTTGGACTTTGGGAATACAAATACACACTTGCCTGTGGGTGCCAACCCAAGTCTTGCACCTGAGTATTTTTAGTTTTTTGTCAAAAAATCGTAAAGTGTTCCGAAATAGTAGGTTAATACTTGCAATTACAGTGCAAGGTGTATTCCTAATATATACAATTTAAATTCACAGAGATTATTGCTAGAAGATTTTAGAAAATAGATAAATTGTCTCTGGATGGATATTTCATAGTGCAGAAATTAAAGAGGATAACATACTTTACTTGTTTTGCAGAAGGGCTAGAGGAGCCCCCCAAGAAGCGAGCTGTTGAGAAAAGCAGAGATTCTAAGGATACTGGAAAGGATGTGAAAACAACCAAGGCAGAAGCCCCGAAGGAAACAGAGAGCACATTGCCGAAAAAGCAGGAAAAAGATACTAGCAAAAATCCAGAAAGCTCCCCATCAACTTTGAGTTCAAATCAAGAAATGGTCACAGCATCAGACATAGAAACAGAAGGAAAACCTACTAATGCTGAACATACTGCTGAGCAAAAGCCATCTTCACCTAAAAAAGAGTCAGGAGAGAATCCGCCTAAGGAAAGCAAGTGTGAAAATGTGGCATCACCTGAAAAGAAAACAACAGTAAGCGCAGTGCCACCGGCTGCCAAGAGTGCCCCGCAGGCAGAGGCGGTGGCAGCGCCGGTGCCACCGGCTGCAAAGAGTGCCCCACAGGCAGAGGCAGCGGCGGTGCCACCGGCTGCCAAGAGCACCCTGCAGGCAGAGGCGGTGGCAGCTGCGGTTCCACCAACTGCCAAGAGCACGCCACAGACAGAGGCAGGGGGGGCAGCTGCCAAGAGCACGCCACAGACAGAGGCAGTGGCAGAGGCAGTGCCACCAACCACCAAGAGCACCCCGCAGACAGAGGTGGTGGCAGCAGCGGTGCCGCCGACCACCAAGAGCACCCCGCAGGCAGCAGCGGTGCCACCGACCACCAAGAGCACCCCACAAACAAGTGCTACATTGCTGTCTTCCAAAAATCAAGCGAGTGCCCCAGCATCGGCCCCCAAGAGCGGCGCTCAGGTGGCCACCTCGCTGCTGCTGGCCCCCAAGAGCGGCTCTCAGGCGGCCACCTCGCCGCTGCTGGCCCCCAAGAGCGGCTCTCAGGCGGGCACCTCGCTGCTCCTGGCCTCCAAGGGCACCGCGAAGGCAGGCTCCTCGCTCCTGGCCTCCAAGAGCAGCGCCGAGGTGGCCGCCTCGCTGCTGGCTGCTCGGAGCGGCGCTCAGCAGGGATCCTCGCTCCTGACTTCCAAGAGCAGCGCTCAGGTGGCTGCTTCGCTGCTGGCCGCTCGGAGCGGCGCTCAGCAAGGTCCTTCGTCACTGGCCACCCGGGGTGGAGCTCAGGCAGGTGCTTCTTTGCTGGCCTCCAAGGGTGGCACACAGGCAGGTTCACCGCAGCTTGCCTCCAAGAGTGGCTCGCAGGCAGCCGAAAGCCCTGCGAGGGCTTTGTGCAAGCCGTTAACCAGCGAAGATGCAAAAGAGAGACAACCTTTTTTCAACAGACTGTACAAAGCTGTAGCCTGGAAACTGGTTGCTGTCGGAGGCTTCAGTCCGAACGTAAATCACGCGGAACTTCTAAACTCGTCGATTCAGTCTGTAAAAGCTACGTTAGATGTTGCTTTTGTTCCCCTGAAGGAACTTGCAGACTTGCCTCAAAATAAGAGCTCTCTAGAAAATATAGTTTGCGAACTGAGGTGCAAGTCTGTCTACTTGGGTACTGGCTGTGGTAAAAGTATGGAAAATGCCAAAGCGGTTGCTTCCAGAGAAGCTTTGAAATTATTCCTCAAGAAGAGAGTAATTGTGAAGATATGTAAAAGAAAATACAAAGGCAGAGAAATCGAAGATTTGGTACTTCTGGATGAAGAATCAAAACCTTCGAATTTACCTCCAGCTTTAAGAAATCCTCGTGAGATCTTGTAGGGGAGAATCGCTGTTTGTACCGTATATAGTATTTCAAGATGAGGACTGAAGGTTAATTTTGTACTTTAAAAACGTAGGCTTCCAGATATTTTGTATTTCTTTCTCAGTTTTGCAAGACAATGATAGTCCTTTCACTTGGTAGCAATTGTATAAAAACTTGTTAGAGATGACAAGTGCGCATTTAAAGGTATGCCTTAATATATAGCACACTAGTGTGCTGTTTTATTTGCAAAATAGTCTACCTAATTCTTCTATTTTTAATTAAACGATTAAGGTACAATTTGCTGTTTGAAACCTGACAATTTTGTAATTCTTACGATTTGATGGCAGTGTGCTCAATTGTCTACCATGTCTTTTTTAGACACATAGAAGTATGTATATAGGGACCATAATACTTGAAAGATTGAAAGTCGTTTAAAAATTTCAGTCAAAAAAAAGTTGAGTCATCTGTTTCAGGCCTGTTGCTCATAATGTTCACTGTTGCTCATACTAGGAGAGAAAATAGTTGGTTGACTATTTTTATGGGGTGTTTTCGTAACATTTGCAATAGAAATGACACCCTGATCCCATGTAACGTTATACTCGCAGGTTAGATCCCATTTAGCAGTGTACTAGCAGGTTAGATCCCGTTTAACGTGATACTGGTAAATTACCAATTAGCAGTCAAGTCGCAGCTGCTTCAGCCACCAAAACTGTAAGCAGATTTAACTTATATTGTGAAATATCATTTACACTTTTTTCAAATAAACACGGGTTTCTATACTAACCATATTTTGACTGCTACTAAAACAATAAAAACCTTCATGGGTATTATTATTATTCAAAGGATGTGCTTTTATAGTACTTTGGTTCGGGCTATTCAATATTCCAGCCATTTCAATAACTTTGCAACACCTTAAGAAAAGCTTTACTTTGAGCGGCTTCAAGGTGTAATCCCACAAGGATGAGTTTGTTTTCTTTGGATGTGCAGCTGAAATACTGTAAAACGGATAGAGCGAACCTGTAGAATACCGATTTCTGCTTTGGTAGCACTTACTGAGATAAGCAAAATGAAGATGCTGCTCTTAGAGACGGCAAGTGAATTGTAAAGCGCTCACAGTAATGGAGCCCGCCCTTTGCTACATTTTTACACCATGTACAGAAAGGTTTGAAGCGAAGAAAGTGGGAAATTACCTTTTATTTTCAATGTTACTGAAATACCTGCACAAACTGCATGTTTTGATATATTGGTTAATGACATGTAATTGTAAAAACATAACGTCTTCAGTGCTGTTTTGAATTAATCTTGTCCAATTACAGTAGTTAGCATCATTTGATGGAGACCTTACATGTGACTGGCAGATCCGTGGATCGAGTCCTACAGGCGTGAACAGGAATTCCTGGGATCGCGGTAGTATGTGTGTCCACTTAAAGACTTCCAGTTCTAGATTTTGGGACTAAACCACCGCGGCGTTGTCATGCTGTCCCCTATGTGATTTGTGACAGCGCTGTCTGTCCGGTCCGTAGCACCTGAAGCCCGCCAGGCGCTCATGCTTCCCGATGTGGCCAGTTGAGACCTTCCTCCATCTGGCTCCTGTGCCCTTGGTCGCCCTTCGCTCCGCTTTGGATTTCTCAGGAGTTCCCCCTTGGTGTCTCCGGAGCATCTGCCGATGTGGGGAAATGGCGTCTGGCACAGCGTGCTGGCAGCGCAGAGCAGTGTCTGCCATCAGTGGGAGATGTGGTGGGCATTCGGGATGCGTAAGATGTTTTCACCCACTCGCCCAGGGCAAGCGGCGGCCTGGGATGGCTGTTTTTTGCGGGGCTGGGGTTGCATCCCCATGGCCTCTAATGTTCGGCTTTCCCAGCTGTTGCTTTGGGCATCTCCAGATGTTGCGATGTGCAAACCTGTGTTTCCCGGCTGTGCGGTGAAGCTCTCGGTATTTACTGGCATCCCGGGGGCGTGAGGGTAATGGCGTTAAAAGGCCAAGGGGCTAGATGCCTTTTTTTAGAAGTCCTGACTTAGGCTTACTTTTTTAAAAAAAATTTTTGAATGTTATTCCTCTTTGATGTTTGGTTGTGATTCATTAAAAGACGAGTCTGTAGCTACTCTTAATAGAAACTGGAAGTTGAAGTGTGTTATTTTCATTTCACATTCTGCGGCCCGACAAGCAGCTTCCAACGTATGAGTAAATAAGTGTTATTTGAACGAGAACTGATTAACATTTCATTATGCTGGAAGGAAGGAAGGAAGGAGGGAGGGATTTCAGAGAATTGGCTGTGGCAAGGAGCGTGTGTGTGGTCCTGCCAGCTGTAAAACCGCTGAGTCTCCCTCCCGGGCACCATCCTGGTCGCTAGTGATGGGGATGCTGGTTAATTGTCTGACCTTGCTGACGAGGACCAACTAGAACAGAGTTGTCTCGGGGGGACAAACGGACCTGATCCGCTGAAACAACTGACCCGGCCTTTTCAGCAGTCGGTAAAGATGGCTCCTGCCTCCTCCGAGGGCTGCTGGAGCAGCTTAGTTAGCTATGGCCGGTTCCTCTCGGGCCGCTGCCCCGCGGGTTGCCGCTGGCGCACCCCAATTTGGGTGGATATGGGGAAAAGCCACTGTTTTCCAGCCCGCGGGGGAGCGAGGCGGGGCGCTGCCCGCGAGGCGGCGCTGGAGCGCAGGGCGGCCTCGGGAGGGCGGAGCTACGACGCCTCATTTGCATAATGCTTTCCCCGTGAGGCGCCGCGGCGGGGCGCGTTCGGCGGGGCCGGTACCGTGGGCTCTCAGGAGAGCGGGGTTCCACCGAGCGGGGAGGCCGAGCGGGCCGCGCTATCTGTGCACCGTCTGCGGGACCAGCACGGCGAGAACCGGAGCGGCAATCCCTGCTCGCTCTGACTTTAACGACATCTCGGCTGGCGGCCCATATATTCAGGGCCGTGGCGCATACTGGGCGGGATGATCTGAAGACCTGCTCTCTAGGCCACGCACGGAGGACGTTGGTTCCTCATGGGCCCTGCGCCCGCCTAGGGGAAAGTCCCCGGACCGCCGGCAGAGAGTGCCGGGCGCGGCTGCGCCCCGCCTGCCGCCGCCTCACGCATCCTCCCGCCGAGAGGCCCCCGGGCTGAGCGGGTGAGCGCGGGGCGGGCCCTCGTCACGGCCGACAGACACGCAGGTAGTGCGCCCGGCGCACCAACAAAACGGGGCTCACTCTCAGGCCATCCCTGCCCTTTTGCCAGGCACCACCCGCCGCTCAGTTCATCACTATCACAGAGAGGTTTGGGGTGGAAGGGACCTTAAAGATCATCCAGTTACCAACCCCCTGCCCTGGGCAGGGACACCCCCCAGCAGACCAGGTTGCTCCAAGCCCCGTCCAGCCTGGCCTTGAACCCCTCCAGGGATGGGGCAGCCACAGCTTCTCTGGGCAACCTGGGCCAGGGGCTCACCACCCTCACAGCAAAGAACTTCCTCCTAATATCTCATCTAAATCTCCCCTCTTTCAGTTTAAAACCCTTCCCCCTCATCCTATGGCTCCCCTCCCTGATCCAGAGTCCCTCCCCAGCTTTCCTGGAGCCCCTTTAGGGACTGGAAGGGGCTCTAAGGTCTCCCTGGAGCCTTCTCTTCTCCAGGCTGAACCCCCCCAGCTCTCTCAGCCTGTCCTCACAGCAGAGGGGCTCCAGCCCTCCCAGCATCTCCATGGCCTCCTCTGGCTCTGCTCCCCCTGGTCCATGTTCTCCTCACGTTGGGGACCCAGAGCAGCACTGCACATGGCGTCTCATTCTTCCAGCAATCCCCACATGGTGGTACATTTCCAGCCATGTCAGACCCCGGAGGAGAGCAGGGAGCAAAGCAGGAAGCAGCTCTGCACAGAACTGTCGACAACAGCTCCGACAGCTTCTCACAGGAGCTTTGAGAAGGTGCACAACGGGCTGACAAACACCTGGCTGGAGCTGTTGGTTTGGTTGCTGTCTCAGACACTTGAGTGTTTTTCTCTCTTTTCTCCCATAATTCTTCACATGATCAGCGTGGGAAAATAGAGGTTACAAATTAAAATGCTATCAAAGAACCCATCCCAAAAGAAACAACTAAACTAGGGCACCGCTCTATGAAGTTCTCTTGTGTTTTCGGTCGAGAAACTGTAATGAAATCCCGATGTCCTAGTTCCACCTGCTAAAAGAGATACACGGCAGGCTGGCTGAAGCTAACGTTTCCCGAGCCGTCGTCCCTCTGTGGTGCAGGTGGCACCTGCGGCACAAGCCGAAGAGCACAGATGAGCTGGTGTTGACAAGCTGGAGCTTCTGCAGCCACCGCTGTTGGCTTGTTCTTTTTTTTTTCGCCCTAAAGATCGCACTACAGGCAGTTTGGGCCGGTTTTCGCTGTGCAGGGACAAAATTCTCATGCTTGTAGTTTACGGTGAATGCTTCAGATTTGTTAGCAGGACAGAATACATCACCAATCGAACTCTTCTTGATTACAGATGACAATAAAGTGACATGAGATGACATGGGCCAGTGGTGCAGAAACTGAGGGGGGGAAAAGCACAACACCGAAAGAGTTTTGGCGCTGTCTCGCTCTTTCAGTAGGCACAACTATCCCCCAGCTTTATATGATGCAAACCGCAGCGAAAATAACAGCAATATCTGCTTGGTAGAATATTTTTGTAAGCTTTTCTTTCTGCTAAAACGTGCATTTTTTCCAATGTTTTGCATAGTGTTTAATATGCCACACTCTTTGTCCACTTAACAACAATCGACTTGCATCTGTGTGCCTTCCAGATGGTTCTAGTTGCCACTGCCACAGCAAAGGTTATGTGTTTTTAAGAAAATATTGTCATTTGTGCTCATTACCCCTGTACCGCCCCCGATTTTACATCTGCTGCCAGAAGTATCAATTTTTCAGCTGTCATTAACTCTCGTCCTTGCATGCAATCCTGCTGAACCCCCGTGACTGCGGGCAGACAGCGGCTGCGCGTGGCTGAGCCAGGACACTTGCCAGCGCAGAGCTGGCCCCCAGGGCGTCCCCAGCACCTGCAGGGGACCATGCAGACATGAGGCTGGCCTGTCGGACACCACAGCAGAGGGTCCCACCTGCCCTGAAGACACGCTCACGTACCAGCCTTCAGAAAAACGGGTTTTGTGTCAATACCTGATAATAGTTTCAAACACGTGGTAGGCTAAATTTGAAAATGGCACCGGGTAATTTCTGAGCGCAGCTGCCCGTTGCTAAGGCAGCAGAAGACTGGCTTCCAGTGGTTACCAGTTAGGTATTTTCTTCCTCCAGTAACATTCCTGCAACTAAAAACGCATTGTTCGGCTCCACCATCTGAGCCTACAGCCCTTTAAAGTTTGAATTGTCACTGATGGTCAAGTAACATTAATTGTGAGGCCCAAGAGGACTGCGAAACAACATGTTTTAAATGCCACTGCCAGAGATCAATCACATTGGGCAAAACACACTTTGTCGCTAGTAAAAAAGCCAATCTAACCAACCTTCTCCCAATTTTCTAAATCCTCTGGTGGTTTACATTTTAACTGCAGTCTAAGAGGGTGCTGCCCATATTTTGACAACAGCCTTCTGCTCCAAATCCTTCCTTCATTTAGAGAAAACATCATACTTCTGGTCATTATTTGGGGGAAGAGGATGGTTGAGAAGCCAGGGACCTATTCAGCTTGTTTAACAAATAATTTTTCTCACAATTACAGCTGAATAATAAAGCACATGTAAACTCTGTCAGTTCTTGGAAAAAAGCATGCATCAGTCATATGTATATCAGCATAGAACACTAATTTTTGTTAACTTGGAGTAAGTGGAGGCACTGAAAAATTTGCATAGCAGCAGCAGCCCTAAGAAACACATAATGCAGGTGACTCGGTGCTACAGAGGTATTTTGAAGATATGAAATTACTCTCTGGTGCTATTTGCAGTGACTTTTCAGTTGCACTAGAGATTAATCATTTATACTAGGCTTGGATAAGCAGATTTCAAAGAGGGGGGAAAAAAATCCACGCTAGGAGGGAAAAAAAATGAGGCTTCCTCCTGTTTGGTGTGGAGTTTTTATGACGTATGCCAAAACTCTCTTCAAGCTTTCAGGGGAACTCTGAAATTCATAAATGGTAACTATAGGCACGTAATTACCCCCCTTCTGCATACGCAGTGGAATTCATTTCACTGACATCTGTGACAACAGACCTGGCTCTCCTTACAGTCAGTGTAGACATTTTTAGGACAAGACCTATTTATACTAAGATTCTTGTCTCATTCGACATTATTTGGCTGGATGATTCCCACCTTTATTTCCTGAGTTGGAAAGGAAAATTAACATCCACATGGGGGAGAGTACCGTGAATGTCTTGAACTATCAACGACTGAAACTTCCTGCAGGTGCACTGCCTGCCCTCATTTCACAATCTCGATTACAAAGGCGCGATTGTGGATGTTTGTTGCTCAGGAGAGGAAGAAGTAAGAATGTGTTTTTCACATGACCTGTGCCAA
This sequence comes from Sterna hirundo, assembly GCA_009819605.1. Classification (NCBI taxonomy): domain Eukaryota; kingdom Metazoa; phylum Chordata; class Aves; order Charadriiformes; family Laridae; genus Sterna; species Sterna hirundo. Next base: position 5,700,836 of record CM020441.1, read on the forward strand.
GTAGCAGAATCACAGACACGCAGGATGCGCGTTAGCGTGTAGCTCAGGTAAGGGCACACAAAAAATCCTTTGTTTATTGTGGGCAAAAAGGGCTCAGTTCTTTTCCATTAAAGTCACCTGGATTCTTCCATTTACTCCAATGGAAGAGGATCAAGCTTCAGGGCTCAATAAGACAATAAAGACGGTTGCTGCTTATTTGCCTAAGATTAACTTGTTACCATTCCTCACTCTGAACAGAGCGGATGCTCTCAAAAGAAAGGAGCAGTGTGTTTCTGCTCAAAACAAAGCCACAATGTGTCAGTATGTGCTGATGGAAACGATGATGTCATATAAAAGTGAATTCCTTAACATCTCTCACCCTGGGCCTATCAATTTCTCAAAACACTTTTGGGTACAGCCACGGGATTAGAGTATGGAAGCTGAATAGGAAGAATAGTAAAAATAAACAGTTATTACAAAACAAAGCACAGAGAAAACTTAGTTTGCACACTTTACTCCATTTTTCACTCCGCTTATGGTGAGGTAACCCGTCTTCCAACCCATCAGTTGGAAGAAGAAAGATGAGCTAGATATTGCAGCTGCCTTCTTCCCCATGTTAATACAAGTCAATCAATCGCTAATTTGGTCTCGGGAAGAGATTTTCTCTTAGAGCATATTGGCAGAAAACTTGGAACGCCTCCAGTTTTTGAACAGATGTTTGTGTTTGGATGAGGAAGAACATACACCTCCTGATCTGTGCGGGATTTTGTTACTTGGTGCTAGAGAGCTCTTTGATACGGTGGAGGATGAGACTAGCTGGGATAAAAACACATGTCAGTGTTTTCAGGAAATTCGGGAATCGTACTGGTTTAGTTTATGACCTTATTGAAATGATCTGATCTTATGTCTTATTTTTAGGTGTCCTACACTTCTGTAAATAAAAGAGAAAAATAATAATAGTTGTTTACGTATGATTTGTGTTCCACCAGATAAATCAGGCCTAATATTTAAGGAAAATCAAAAGTGATGACGTCTACCATTACAGGGAAGTATCTTTTTTGGATTACTTGATGTTAGAGAAGTTTTCAAGAAGAGCTTACCTGGAGAAAGACGCTACTACCTCTGTAGCTCTGGCAAACATAGCCTCTTCCTGGAATATCACCTATACAAAGGTCAGCTATGGCCTTTCTATATGACTTTTCTATCTTTATTCAGCTGACTTTTTTAATAGCCCATCTGGCTTGTACTGATTCTTTCTTTGCATTTGTTTTCTTGCTATCTTGGAGAATTCTTCATCCTCTTCATCCCATGGAAACCAGAGAAGCATACCTGTCAAGAAATATATATCATCAAAACCCAGTTCTGTTCCATTTGCTTAAAAGAAGCACACTGGTGTCATCCTTTGAGCATTTCCACTAAATGCTAAGTAGGTCTTTCACACTTACAGCCCCTAATGGACTTGTCCTCATCAATAATGCTGCTTTTCATTATTTTTTCCACAGGCTGAAACTCTTCCTGGGCTATCAATGGAGAGCTGAAAAAATCTAACCAACTTGTGTATTATTAGGTGAATTAGGACAGGAATCTGTCCAGCTATGAATTGAGGATGTAAAATCAGGATTAGGAAAGATGAGAGGCAAAACTTCAACTGGGGAAAATAAGATTTGGGTTAAATATCTGGAAATATTTGATCATAGTAAAATCTATAATATAATGAAACAAGCTTTCACAAAGAGACGGGGAATACTGTGATTGGGACTTTTAAAAACTACACTGACAAATGATAAAGAAACAAAACTTTTGGGATCTACTCTCCATGAAAAGCAGGGGTAGTTTAGAGACATATAAATAGCTCTAAATAAATTGAATATAGGACTTCTGTGTATTATTTACCCTTGGAAGATAACCATTGAGTCAGGTTTTATGCAACACACCCTAAGAACACATCCCTGATACCGCTGTGAATTTCAACCTCAAGCTGACAATGCTCCACTTAGGGGAAAGAGTTGGTAGAAATGTTTGGTCCTTCTGCCTTTCCGTCTCTACAAATAGCAGGGTTTGCTCTACTGTGCCTCTTATCTCCAGGTTATTCTCAGAGTCATCGAAAGAAGACATAGTTGGGTTGCGGAGGATACCAACTTGCAAACTTGAGTACAATACCTCAAAATTCTCCAGTGCTCCTACCCATTTTGAGGCATGATCAAACCAGAGAATTCAGCCTGCTTCTCTTGCTTTCCTCCCCCCAGAGGCTTCAAACATGCAGCGAGCTAAGGCTTCTTTTTCCTAGGGAAATCTGGTCTAATGTTACTGCTGCATTCTTAAGGCTACTCAAAATTCAAATCTTTATTTTAGTGTTCGAAAACAGCAGACAACATTTAAATTCAGGAAACGTTAACTGATCTCTGCTGTACCTTAGATACTGCTTCCCCCATAGTAACAAACAGCAAGTTTTTAGCACAAAACCCACCTGAAACAAATGTTACAAATTATTCTAAAAAGACTTTCTTGGCTATTTCTTTATCAACGGTGCATACATAGTTTCTTGTTGGAAAAAAAATGATGCCAAAATGTTACTTTTAAATTAACATTTGATTGTGATTAACATTTAATTTTAAATAACATATTAATTTTTTATAAACATTTTTGCTTTATTTTTCTGCTCTGTAGGGGAAATCTTATTTCTCAGCTTTATTTCTTCATGAGACAGCACAACGCCAAAGCCATTCAAACTTACTATGTGCAGAAACATAACCCCTCAAAACATCTTTCTAAAGAATATCGTATTACTTATATTAATCCAGGTCCTTTTGCACTGGTATACAGCTAGTGCTTTTTGCCTTACAGTAAGTGTTACCTGTAAGTATTATATGAAATAATTCAATGGAGGAGGCTTCAGTTACTCAGAAGTGACAGCTATGAACACCCTACAATAAAGTTTCAGCAGTTTACTGACGATGGAAGTGGAGGTAACTAGGTTATTTTCACTTTCTAAATCTATTTGTGCAAAAATGAGATGAGTAGCATAGAACGATATGAGGTTTAGCTTCATAATCTGAGCTGTCACAATACACAAAAAAGCAGCAGCTGGTTTTACTGGTGTTACGGATTTTAAGATGAAGGCGTCCTCTTAGGAACACGAACGCACTGAGTTGCAGACTTCCTGTTTTTCTGGCCAGAGTGACATCAGTGTAATAAAGAATGTTTTGAAAGTACTGCCTACAACTTTGTTTTCATTCATTTCTATGAACTTGCCAACACAGTGCTGACTCGGGCAAAACCGTTCTACAGCCGCAATTACTCATCATCTTAGACGCAGACGTATGAAAATCGCTGTCATGTAGGATACCAGCTTAGTAGCTGCATGAGTTGAAAGTTAAGAATGTGTTTAAATATTTTCATGAACTTGGGTCTTAAGAAAGTAATATTTGCAGATGGCCATCAGGTGAGATACTGATCAGACAAAGTCTGCGAAGTTCAACACATGAATTTTGTCCTCAGACGAGCCATCTGGCACAGATCATGTATTCACAGAATCATACAAAAAAAGTAGGCTGGAAAGGATCCTCTGGAGGCCATCAAGATGGAGGCAGCTTCACAGCCAGATCAGGTTGTGCCAGGCCTCATCCAGTTCGGCTCTGAAAATATCCAAGGATGGAGACTAGACAGCCTCTCTGCGCAACCTGTGCTGCTGCTTAACTGCAACTCCAGACCGTGCCATCCTGAAATGTTACCTACAGGAGTAGTATGAGGACTCTGTAGTGCTGGCCACTTTCCTAAAGGTAGGAACATAACACAGAAGGATTTTGGGGGGGGTTGGATTTTTTTTTTTTCATTTTACCCTTGAATTCAATCATCTCCAATGCTATGTTTTTTTCCAAATTTGCCAGATATCATCTTTTTCCTCACTTTTTCTCAGGTTCCTGAAATATAAATGTAACATACTGCAAAATGTAAGGGTGTCCTCAGTACGTTTCAAGACTCCACAAGATTTTTTTCCCCCTGAGCCTTACCAATAATTATTCACGAAGGAAAGATCAGAAACATGTCTGAAAGAGAGGTGGGGATGAAATCTCAACCTTTTAGTAATTCTATACGTTTTATATCATTCTCCCAGTAGGAAAAAGGACATAGTTTGAAAATATATTTTTTGTTTCCTACTATATTTCTCATGGCCAACATTTGATACAAATTCTGCAACAGCCTTGGGGGAGACAGGATACTCTGTCAAAATTGGGAGATTTGTTGGCAGGCGAGTGGGTTTGAAGAGGCTAAACTTTCTTTGATGCCTTATTTAAAATTCTCTGAAATGATTCCTCGGGATAAAATGTCACTCAGCTTCCCTAAGTAATAGCTTATCACAGATCATTTTGCTCTTATTGCGGCCAAGAACAGTCTAAACTGCTGCTTCTTACAATTGGAGGATATGAATTAATTAGAAGCCTCACCCTATCAACTGCAACAGGGAGAAAAGGTTGACTATGGAGCACATTCTTGTGTACCAGACAGAAATTCGCCTTCCCGGCACTTTGCTTGTCGCTACGCTATTGGTACAAACCTCACCTCATGACGAAAACTGCTCTTCAGCGATAAATCGTTGCAGATAGAGCTCACGGCAGTGCTTGGGAAAGCAATACGCAAGCCATCTGCAAAAAAATATTAATGTGTGTTTATATTCTTGAGATAAAACTTACTCGCATTCCCCTCCTGCCAGACACGATGCCTTCGGGAAGGTGCGTTTTGAGAGATTTAGTGCCAACAGCGCCGATGGATTATTTTGTGCGCCAAAATAAGCTGAGAAAACGAGAGGGCGGTGCGAGGTTTCAGCATCGAACGTAAAACTTCGGCACTCTTCTCCTTGCTCAAACACCTTTTGTACTATCTCCTGAATAGGGGTATTACCTCCCGGAAACGTGTATTATCTCCTGAAAGCGCTGGGGTTTATGACTGAAAGCACAGCGCGGAGTTTCACGGCCTGTACGCCGGGAACGCGCGTACTCCATGACAGCCAGCACCCCTGAGAGAAACTCCTCCGCCTCCCCAGGGGACAGAGAATATTTAGCGAAGAGCGGATCAACAGGGGGACACCGACCGTTGAAGCCGTTAATGACCGTTAACGAGCCCACCCCCCCCCCCGGCCTGAGGGGATCCCCTCAGGCACCCGCGGTCTATCCCCGCCTCGCTAACCCCGCCGCGGCGGCAGAAGCTGACAGAAAACCGGCGGCCAGACGGCGCTACTCACCCCCGCGCCGTCCCTTCCGCCTCGCCTCACGCAGCTGCGGCGGGGGAACTCCCGCCGGGCCCCCGCCGCCCCCCTCAGGGAGAAAGGCGTGCGCCTTTAAGAGAAGCTCCGCCCCCGCGCCTTGCCACGCCCCCTGACGCCCGACGGCCCAATAGGAGCGCGGCAGAGGGGAAGGCGGGAGAATGCGAACCCCTGGCGGCGCCGCCGGCCGCGCCTTATAAGGGCAGGGCCTGGCGCATGCGCGCACCCCGGCGGGCAGGGGCGGGGGCTGCGAGTGGGGCTCGGCGGCGGCGGCACCGCGGCGGGAAGGGGCGCGGGAGCCGCGGCCCGGTGAGGCGCCTCGGCCCGGCCCGGCCCTCGGCGGGCAGCGCGGCGGCGGCGGCGGATGTGCTGCTGGGGCGGGGGGATGATGCTGGCGGGGCCGCAGCTGGTGGCGGGGCCGGCGGCGGCGGGCGGGGAGCGGGCCCGGCTGCTCTCCCTGTACGTGCAGGATTACCTGGAGTGCGTGGAGTCGCTGCCGCTGGACATCCAGCGCAACGCCTCGCTGCTGAGGGAGATGGACACGCAGTGTCAAGGTGGGCGCCGCCGCGGCCTCCGCCTCACGGCACCGGCGGAGGGGGGTGTAAAGAAGGGGGGGCGGACGCCCGCCAGCCGCACATGCGCCCGGCGCGGAGGGGCCGGGGCGGGCCCGGCGGAGGTGGGGGGGTGGGAGCCCGCGGGGCCGCGCTGCCCAGCGGTAGGCCCCGGCTCGGCCGGGCCGCTCCCGCTTCCCCCCCCCCTCTCCGGCCGTAAATGGCTGCTCTGGCGGCCGGGAGCTGGTGGAGGGGGTGTGCTGCATGGGGCCCTCGCAGCGTGGCCGTGGAGGGGGTCCGCGGAGCGGGAAGTTGCCCGGAACTTCAGCCAAAGACGCGGCTTCTTCCGAAATGAGGGTTAAATAGCAATTAAATGCGTCCCGCCCCGCGCTACGCGACTGCGGTGTCTTCTAATTACCGCCCCTCTGCCTAATTGTAAGGTGGGACCCGCTCCTGAGGGGCGTTCAGAGGGGCTGGAGCCCCTCTGCTGTGAGGACAGGCTGAGAGAGCTGGGGGGGTTCAGCTTGGAGAAGAGAAGGCTCCGGGGAGACCTTAGAGCCCCTTCCAGTCCCTAAAGGGGCTCCAGGAAAGCTGGGGAGGGACTCTGGATCAGGGAGGGGAGGGATAGGACGATGCGGAAGGGTTTTAAAATGAAATAGGGGAGATTTAGATGAGGTATTAGGAAGAAATTCTTTGCTGTGAGGGTGGTGAGCCCCTGGCCCAGGTTGCCCAGGGAAGCTGTGGCTGCCCCATCCCTGGAGGGGTTCAAGGCCAGGCTGGACGGGGCTTGGAGCAACCTGGTCTGGTGGGAGGTGTCCCTGCCCAGGGCAGGGGGTTGGACTAGGTGGCCCTTAAAGGTCCCTTCCAACTCAAACCATTCAGTGATTCTTGCTGCAGCTGTGCAGCAGGGGCCGAGCGGGGTTTGGTCCCGTGGAGTGGGACCTGGATCCCCGTCTCCCTTGTGTCGCCCTTCCTCCAGCGTGGGTCAGAGGGGACCGTTAAGGCTTTTCAGACGTTAAACGGGCCACCCCATAAGACAGCTATTGTAAACGAGATTCTTTCAATTCTCTTTCTAATTGCCCTGGAAGATACATAAGAACAGGCTTTTGTAAGTTTTCTATGTTTTTAAAGTCTACCTTTAGACTTGTCTGCAGCATTTTGAATTCTCGGTCGAGGCTGGCCTGCAGAAGTTTGTTGCTAGCTTTACCAAAGCCTTCAAGTGTTAAAAAAACAACAACAAAAATCCCTAAACCCTAAAAATTGAATAAAAATGTTTTTATGCCCGATTTTGAAGATGTAAAAGCAGTGCTATATAACTCCAGCTAATTTAAAAGGTAGTGATAGTTCACACAGGAGGGACAAAGCCACTCCTGTGCTTGGAAAACTGAAATCCTTTTAGCTTTTATTAGCTCCACCAAACTTAATCAGATTATCTGTAATGAACACTTGGCCCTGGTTTGTGTTGCGTTAGGGGTTTTTTGTCGTGTTTTTGTGCTGTTTTTTTTAACAGGGGGTTTCAGAGCTATTTAGTTGGGTGTATGGATGCCTTCTCTAATCTCGGGGACCAACAAGGAGTTTGGTGAACTTGCATCTCTCTCAGACCAAAAGTTCTTTCCTCTTTTTAACGGATGGTGATCCATTTGAAGTCTTTAGTGTATCTTCACGGGCTGCACCCAGGCAATAATATAGGGTGAAAGTGGTTCTCTGTCACAGTGTGAAAAAGCGAACAGCTATTGCTTGTGGGTTCTTCTAAACAGGGCGGTCTCAATATGGGAAATCTGTAACTACACACTTTCCTCCCCTCCATAAAAAAAGGCCGGGTGGGAGATAATGTGGCTGCAGAATATTGTACTCTGGTTATGCCTTTTTGGTTCAACAGCCTACAATGTACCTTACTCCATGCTTTTTAGGAGCAGAGAGTAAGTTATTTATTTTTATCTCCCCCATCAGGGCAACAGGCAAGAGATGCACCTGAAGATGCAGGGAAACAAAGCTTGTGTTTTCAATGGTAGCGGGAATGCTAGTATTGGGAAAGAATAGGCTGAGTTATTGGACAGGCAGAGTGGTGATTTTTGTCTTCCCCTAGTGAAAATCGGGAACAGAAAACAATGCTTTCGGCTCTTGTTGTCATACAGGTTTCAGAATTTATAGTAAAAAGTGGCTGTTCACGCTTCAGCTACTGTTTCAAGATGTCAGCAGGAAAAAAAAAATCCCTGTGAACAATGTTGAGATAATATCTATGGTTTCCATTTAGCGCAAGTTCGAATCATTTCACAACTGTACAATGCAGACAAATTCTTTAAAAACGAAAGCCAGTTTGTGAAACGGAGGTCTTTAGGAAGAGATAGATTGTACTGCATATCTTCTTGCTTTAGAAGTAAATAGTTTAGTATCATTCATAAATTCCCTTGCCTGTTCAAATAAAATCCCTAAATTGTTTCTGAAGGAGCCAGTGCTGTATCTGACACGATGCATCAGGTTTCACTGTCAGGTCTACTCATCTATTTCCTTCCATGTTAACAATTTCTGTCTTTTATGTATACATCTAGTGTGACTTTTGGTCGGGAAAATATTGTTTTCCAATCCAGTGATACAGAACAACAGAGTAGAGGCTAAGACTGGCTTATAAGGCATTTGTTAATCTCATATTTGGGTTCATTAAACTTGCTTCTAAGAACTAAATTTTATGAAAGATTCACAGCAACTCATCCAGTTATTTTGCATGACTTGCAAGAAGAGAAAAAGCTTAGAAGGCAAACTGTGATCTACTCATGACTAGTGGCTTAAAAATATCCTGGGATGCACTAAACAGTAGGTCACCTGCTCTGAAAAGTTCAACCTCGATTTGAAATGCAACGTGCTGTAATTTGTCTCGGTCATAGAAGAAGCTTTTTGAGTGCTTTAAGATGATGTAAATCCTGGTTGTAAATTTGCTATGGTGTAACTTCAGCTGTCATAATCCTTTTATAACTATGTCTACTTGAAAGCATAATGCCAAACCTTTAGATGTATAGGAAGGGGAAGGCAGAGGACCTGAGTATCCTAATTCTGGAGTGTTATATATCATGATATATAATGAATTCCAAGTTCCTTCCTGTGATATGATAAGCTGTTGCTTGGGTTTGTAGGCCAGGGCTTTGTAACTAGTGTGGTAAAGACTCTCAATAGAGATTCCTACTTTGGCAGACGGAGGCAGGATCTGGACTATCCATGCTCCAGCAGTTATGGTCCCCTTTTTTGGGGTAACCTTTCTTCTTCCAATGGCTAAAGCAAGCTTGCTTTTGCTTAGACCTTGAGAATTTTTTCTTGCAGCAGATTGTGATCTTAAACACTGATTTGATGACCGTGTGCAACTTGAATAAAATACCTGATCTAGCCCACTAGGGTATACTATGATTAAAATTTGTACTATTTCTCATCAGTTAGAAATACATTTCTGTATTTTTTGAGCATGTTCCATCTTGTGTAATTATTCCTATTACCTTTATTTTATAGAAGCGTTAAAAGAAATAGATGATGTCTATGAAAAATACAAGGCAGAAAACGATCCCATTCAGAAGAAACGCTTGCAGCAGCATCTTCAGCGTGCGTTAATCAACAGCCAAGAACTTGGAGATGAAAAAATTCAAATAGTTACTCAGATGCTAGAACTGGTAGAGAATAGAGCCCGGCAAATGGAAACACACTCTCAGTGTTTTCAAGATCTGTCTGAGAACGAAAAGCCTCTAGAAAAGGCAAAGATGGAGTCCTGCCAGCCAGAGAGATCTTCACGTAGACCTCGTCGCCAGCGAACCAGCGAAAGCCGTGATCTGTGCCATATAGCAAATGGTATCGATGACTGCGATGATCAGCCACCTAAAGAAAAAAGATCTAAATCTTCCAAGAAGAAAAAACGCTCCAAAGCCAAACAAGAGAGAGAGGTTTCACCTGTAGAATTTGCAATTGATCCCAATGAACCGACTTACTGCTTATGCAACCAAGTGTCTTACGGCGAAATGATAGGATGTGATAACGAACAGTGTCCTATCGAGTGGTTCCACTTCTCATGTGTTGGACTCACCTACAAACCAAAGGGGAAATGGTACTGCCCCAAGTGCAGAGGAGACAATGAGAAAACGATGGACAAATGTACTGACAAATCAAAAAAGGATAGAAGATCGAGGTAGTGAAAGCAATTCGTGTTTTAAAGAGTTGCTCCTTTTATATTAAAATGTTTAATTTCCAGAGAACGCTGTTTTAGGAAATGCATAAGACTATGCAATAATTTTTAATCTATAATATTAATGGAGTATTAAAAGCTGTTATACCTTCTGTGATCTTTAACTTTCTGCACTGAATAACCAAATAGTTGAAACAGGGTGGCTTCAGACCTTCACAGAAGACGTTACAAGCATATGGCGCTTGGTTTCAATTTAACCCCATTAGTATTTTAAAAAACCTTGTGAATCTTGAAATAATGGTGGTGGGAAAGATGCTGAAGAACTTTTCATGTTATGGGAAAGGCATTGAAAGGCCTCACGTAACTGCTAGAATCTTAACAGCTGAGCTTGTTCTTTATCCCAGGTCTTAAGTTTTGTTTTTTTTTTTTTGTGTTAACATCACACATTTGGAATTAGGGTTTTTGAATTCAGCTGTAACTGTAAAAGTCTTCCGATCTAAAAGCAGACCTCTTCAGTGACTTTCATATGACCAATATGTTATTTCAAGGAAGAAAATACCACTAACTTAAGCTTTTTTTTTTTGTCAATATTAAACTCTTGTCTCTGTGACTTTACACTTGGGAGTCAGTTTTTGGATGTGATAGAATTATGGCGTATAAAGCAGTTCTGGGTATTCTTAGTGGGTTTTGTTGGGATCCTGTCAAACATCCTGATGTGGTCTTTATTGTTTAAGATGGTCTCTCTAATGCTGAACCTATTTCCTTGATTGTTTATGTTTTGTCATTGCCTATATAAGCCTTGAAGTGGTATAAGGATCCCTTGAGAGGAGGGTTTATTGACATCTCAGGGAACAGAAATTGCAAATATGATGAAATCTTCATCCTAATAGGTCTCTAGAGAGCTGAAACATGACTGGTATTCTCTGGGATGTAAACTTTGCTCTTCTTTAAGTGGCATTTGGGTACGTGTGTGGTCACACCTGGGTTTAGGCATAGCACCATAGTTCTTGGACTTGGGCAACTATCTAAAAAGCCCGAAGGCAAAAGCTTTCAATACGAGTTTTGATAGCTAATAAACAAAACATAAGCGTGACTGGCACAGAGCCGGCAGACAAATCCCAGCAGGTTTCTGACAGGGTAAGTAACAGTGTTGTCCTGAAGTATGCTGGTAGTGTCTAAACACTCCTTGGGTGGTAGGTAAAAGTGAACTTCCTCACCCCCACACCTTAGAGGAGGTGGAAAAAAGATGGAAAACAGCTGTTTCTGCCCCTTCGCAATGGGAGGTGCTAATCGAGGAGGAGTGAGTGGTGTATCAAAGCCTGCACCTAGGGTTCCTGCTCAACAGTTGTTTTCCTTGAGACCGCCTGTGCCCTGGTGAGGTTGACAAGGCAGGCAGAGCGGCTCTGCAGGGGTGGGGGTTATCTCTAGGTGGGCTGCAAGAGCTCAGAAGGTCCCCATAGGTCTCTGCTGCTGAGGTCTCCCTTGATAGTGCAGAGGGAAAAGTGACACCATCTCTGGCCAAGCCTGATGGAGAAGCAGTTGTGCTGAGTTGAGAGCAGCCCAGAAGGCAGGTGAGCAAAAGCAAACCACGATGGATGAATGCCATCAAAACTCCCTCCTGCATCTCCAGGAAGGGGCTGTGATGGCCGGGGCTGGGGGCTGGATGCACCGTGCTTGGCATAAGGAAAGCCTCAGTGCTGTCGGGCCAGATGGTATGAATCAATGCGCAGGACTCTAAATATTATAAGCTATGTAAAATACCGAGCCTGTTTCCACAGTTATGATCTGATTCCTTAACAGGATTTAGCATTTGCAAGTAACACTAGTTAACATATGGCAGAGGAGCGTTAAAGCCAGTGTTTTGGATTTTTGCTCTAAAATTGTAGGCTTATTAAGTGGACTACCTCCACTGGGGAGACCTGCACCGCAGTAAGCAAACAGCTCTTGCAGGACACTGCTGTAAGGGCTCTGAGTATCAGCAGGGCAGGAGAGAAGGTAAGCTTTATCCCAAGGCCGTTCCTTTCCAGACCTTGGAAGTTTGGAGGTTGCAAAAATAGGCTTCTTGAGGGGGCTGGATGATGGCTGCTGATAGAGAACGATCAGGCCAGCTGTTGGGAGACAAGTGTTGTAAGTTCGCCTCAGTGCATTTTAGTCCTTTTTCTATTTGTTATGGCTTAATGATTCTTAAAATTTCCTTCTTTGGAAGATTGATTGCAAGCCTTGGGCTGGGGATTGCAGGAACATCTAACGTCTCCCTAAAATGGCGATGCTCCCTAGTATTAAAAAACAAACATCACTTAAGTAAACACTGAAGTTGCAGAACAAAGTACAAGTGAAATTGTAACTAGTAACATTACTAATTTATCTTTAAAAGTGTTGCTTGAATTTCTACTGGCTAAATCAAGAATACTTTTTTCCCAAGGCAGAGGAGAAAGCTGGGAGCCTTATATAATTGTTCATCCGGAATAATTGCTAAAGGAGGAAGTGTATGTTGTGGTGTTACAGAAAGAAAATTTTAGACTCTGAAAGCGGTCCAGATAAATTATCTCTAATGCAGGGATGCTTGCTTTTATGCTAATAGCCCTTCTAGTAGGGAATATGAATTCTCCAGGTTTCCAGTGCAGATATTGCTGGGGAAACGGCACTTGGTTGCCTAATACATGAAATTGCTCAAATGCAGAATTAATTCAGTTCATAAGCGGATTAGCAGTGTGCTTCAAATATACATGGGTGCATCTGAAATTGCCTCTTTTAAATACTCTGCCTGCTTTGTTGTTAAATGAGAGAAGATCTGATGTTATCTGGTACTTAGCATTTCACCACCTTTCTAACCAAACCCAGATTTTGTGGTTTTGCATCCGTTTTTGTAGAAGATCAATGGTAATTGCTGAAGACGCACGTAAGATGCTGGTATGAAATTGGAAAGGTAAGTAGAGAACTCTTATGTTCCTTCTTCATGTTGAGTTTCTTTTTTTAAAGGGCTGAACCTCGCTAGTGAAGTGAAAATGGAACACAAACACTTAAACCAGTTCATCTTCAATATGTATTGACTGTTAGGAAGTCAGTCTAGCCTCTTGCAAAAAAAATATATATCTGGGCAACAAACACTTTGGAAGTTTGGAAGTTTTAGAAGTGTGTGTAACTACAGAGGAAACTGCTTCCTTTTTGTGAAAATTAATGCTACATCCTAATTCAGCGTAGGTTACATGTTGTTTTCTTGACACTTATGAAAATGTGGTGCACTTCTAAGTTCTTGCTTTTTGCCTTTCAGTTTTGAAGTCGTGCACGTTCAGCAGCAGCAAAAGGTCCCCATACACTATTTAAAAGGAAATGCATCAGAGCGAGAGTGTTCCTGGATCACCGTCCCATGGACCAGTTTGATTAATCTTGACGAAGTCATCATTTAATCAAACTTTAAAGCAAAACAAAATATACCCAATAGGAAAGCTTGCTGTTTTGAAAGCAAGACGAGCAATTTAATAATGATTATTAATGGAATATTTGAATAATTGAATATTATAAGGCCATCTTGCAATCTCCGGCAGCTACTACATTTTTCTGGGGACTCTGGAATTGTGGCAGGTCTGGAATAGAACACAGGGTTAACACAGGTTTCCTCCAGATGATACAGTTCCTCTAGTATTACTGTATTCTGTTGTGTAATCTGCCTGAAACCAAATACAGTTAATTACCAGCCATGATAGGTACAAATTCTTTAAGTGTAGTCTTCTGCATGCTGTTGTATGTTCATACCCGTTGATTGCTAAAAAGCACAATGATAATACCTCCATATTTAATCTGGTTTTTACTGTATTTCCCTGCCAAGCATTAACTAATCTACACCGCCAGAAATGGTAACATGGTACTGACAAGTCCTGAAACTGGTACAGAAGGGTGGTAAGTCAAACGCCCCATTCTTCCCTGAATTTATCTAAGGATTTTCCATTTTGGATGTTCTTTTAGAGCTGAAGTGGGCCTTTGTAAAGAAGATAGTGTTTCCTAACTTTGAAGATATTATTTTTTTCTTCCTTTAAAACCCTCTAACTTCAGCTTGAAGGAAACTACTACAGTTTGTCTGAATTCATAGTTAAAAATGAGCAGTTTGGCGCTTCTGTGGCTTGTACCATTTCTGACTGCAACAGAGCTGATTCTCAGAGTCTTAATCTGGGGTTTTAGTCTTTAGACTCAGCTGGGCTGAACTGCACCCTCTTCGGTCTCCCCTGAAACCCAGCCGGTCTCCTGGCACAGAGCTGCAGCGATTGCCACACCAGCAAGTTAAGGGCTTAAAGTCCTTTCTCCCTCTTATCTGCACACATATGGCCTTCATTAAGAGGTCTCATCTCCGGTAGCTTTGCAAGCCTTTGACATTGACACCTCAGACTGAAAAAATATGGCAGGTTCCACGTAAAAAGCCCGACTTGCTTTAAATGCTGCAATCTAATATTTTATTTTATTTTTTTCATGCATACTTGAGTCTAACAAGAGCAATGGTAAAAGCCCCTGCAAATCATGAAGATACTTTATCACATCAGGTAATACGCTTGAATTTCTGTTGCATATTCCAAAGCTAATACTGTCTTGGTAGGTGTTGCTTGCCGAAGCCTGCTTTAAACTCCAGCTACAGATGTATTAGTCCCGAAAGGCAGCCCGTCTGCTCGGGGAGTCTCAGCAAAGAGATGTATCGTGGGCAAAGAAAAAGCAACTTGCTCATGCCATAGCTTAGCAGTAGGGTATCTTCCTCGGTCGGGACTAGCAGCCCTGGCATGTCTCCGCAGAGGAGGCTTGAGCCAGGCCAAGTATGGTTTGTCCTGTGGAATGCTACAGACCAGGCAAACTAACCGAGATGTGTGTTGGGAAGGTCTGCGCTCGGCCAGTCAGGTGAGGTTGGGTTCTCAGCCTGGAGAAGAGAAGGCTCCGGGGAGACCTTAGAGCCCCTTCCAGTCCCTAAAGGGGCTCCAGGAAAGCTGGGGAGGGACTCTGGATCAGGGAGGGGAGTCACAGGATGAGGGGAAAGGGTTTTAAACTGAAAGAGGGGAGACTTAGATGAGATATTAGGAAGAAAGTCTTTGCTGTGAGGGTGGTGAGCCCTTGGCCCAGGTTGCCCAGAGAAGCTGTGGCTGCCCCATCCCTGGAGGGGTTCAAGGCCAGGCTGGACGGGGCTTGGAGCAACCTGGTCTGGTGGGAGGTGTCCCTGCCCAGGGCAGGGGGTTGGACTAGATGGTCTTTAAGGTCTCTTCCAACCCAAACCAATCTATGAATAGTGGTGCTTGCTGTTTTGTGAGAGTTTCCTGTAGGAGCCTAGCTCAAGAACGGTTGAAAACCTTGAACGGAGATGTCTATCTCCCTGCAATTCAGAGTAAAGCATCTGTTCTTGAAGACAGGCACTTCTTATCTTATTCACCTCACCTCTCAAAAGTTCTTTTGAGCTATTTCAAGCAGTTCCCTTGACCGTTATGGCTTTCTGAATCCTATCCACAGTGCATAGCTTTTCTTGGCTACAGTGAACAATTACGTATTCTAGTGGGAGGTGCGTACCTGTGGTAAACAACAGCAACACCACCCCCCATGGCAGGGGGCTTGGAACTAGATGATTGTTAAGGTCCTTTCCAACCCAAACCATTCTATGAATAGCGCTCTCCAAGAGATCTGAGATGCTCCTTGTGTCTTTAATCATCGGACAGTCTGGTTTTCTCCAGGTTCTTCCTGGCTGCTAGGGGATACTTCTCCAAAGAAGTCTTTTTTTTTTTCAGTGGAATGGACAATTGGTTTTGCATCGGATCCTCTTATGATGATGAGCAGGGCTGTCACTCAAACCCCCAAGAATTGTTGTTCTGTCCAGTGCTAGTTAGGTAAGACATTTTGCTCTCAGTGGTAAAACCAGATGTTACTGTGCGACTGCTCAAGTCCCACAGATTTACATACCCTGAAAGGAAAAAGGTGTTTATTTTTTACTATTATCATGCCTCTTTTATAATACATGCCATGAAAGAGTTGAAAAAGCTTGAAATCTTCTCTTTTGTGCCAATTCTCCGATTACCCTGCAGTCTTTGGAACAGCTTGAGGATTATGGATTTCCACTACAGCTGGACAGTAAACACTTCTATTTAGTGAAAATTCTGGCAAATTTTTCATTAAGCTGTCATCTGCCTTTGAATCCAAGTATCATCTTCAGATCAAGCTCATATTGCACCTGAATCCTTTCTAATTTTTGTTTGGGCTAGGGTAGGAGATCTAAAAGCTTATTTTGACAAATTCTGCATATTTTTTTTTCCCCCCACCAATTTCTGCATTCTTTCGGTTTACGAGGCTGGGCAAGTTGAGTTTTAAGGAAGTCAGCAATGTGTTAGCTGCAGGTATTACACTGGACCGCGTCGCTGTTCTGCTGCAGTCGTGTTCTAGCAGAAGAGTACTGACTATAGCGTGGCCAATTTCGTACTTCTCGGAGATGCACTTCACGCATTGCACGCTGGTTTTTTGCCTTAAATATATACCAGGGAAGTTCTAAGTAGCATACCCACGGCTTCCAACTGTAAGTACTTCTCCTGTTCCAAAGGTCTCTTTTCCAGCGCAGGGATTAGTGGGCACGCAGAAAATAAAATCCTCCCCAAAGTTTTGCTTCTGCGTGCTTAGGGAGTACCTCCACTGAAAGTGGTGAAAGAGGTGAACGAATTGCACTACAGGGATTAGCTGCGCACACGAAGAGTAGTAGAAAGTTACAGTTTATAGTTGGAGGAGTGAGGGGGAAGCAACTTGGGTACTTCTGTGGTTGAACGCAGCGTGCTTTAAGAAGCCTGAAAGGAAACTTTCATCTCCCGCTGAAAAACAGACTAAAATAACAAGAATTCTAGAACCTTTGAGAATAACTTTCAGCAGAGAAATTAGGATAAAATCCTGTCCCAATTTAAATAAAATTCTGTTGAGCAGGGTTCTACCCAGCATACAGATTTCCAGCTTCCTTTGACTAAAGCCTAAAAAAAGATTAAAGCTCCATGGCAACTGCTATCTTAACTCCTGACAGCCGTAGTATAAATTACATCTTGGAAAAACCTAATACTGAAAGTTTTATTTAGGTCACCAGTCAGGCTAGGAGATGGTAGGCTTTATAGATACCACCCCAAACTTCATTTTTTGCCCCTGCATGGTCTCAGTTGAGGCAGAGATTTTTGTGGGAGGCAAACTGGATGCTATATAATACGCAGCACGAATTCAAAAATCTGACAAGCTTTAGGTGCGTAAATTCTTTTCACACTTTTGGGGAAAAGACTGCAATTTACTTGCAACTGTAACGTTCCGGTGAGGAATACAGCAAGGATCATCTGTGAGACAGCAGCCCGGACAGGTACTATGTGAGGTTACCACAGTAGCTGTGTTTGTTGGCTGTAGAGGAACAATATTGGTTTGTTTATCATATTAATTTTTTTCTATGGAAAGGGGAGGGAGCTGGAGAGAGGTTTTGCAATTAATTCATTTACCCACAGGTGCCCCCGCATTCTTACCTCTGCCACAGAAGCTACTTGTCCTTTTCAGGCTTGTAAGGAGATGCTGCTTTCTTGCTGTTTGGGGATAACAACAAATGGGTTATTAGTCTGAGTGGTGGAAATGAATATAAATGGACAATAAAAGTCTAGAGTAAAGGGAACCTGTGGTTTAAAAAAAAAAAACCAAACAAACAACAACAAACCTCAATTTTCTGCTATTTGCGTGTTGGTTATCTGGTACTGTTATTTCCTTAGTTCCGCTTTCTTATTCCTTGACTATTTTTGACTTTGTCCTCTCCGGACTATGTGCTGTTCAGGCCTTGAAGAATGCCTTTAATTGTTGTCTGAGGAACACTTTATTGGAGCCACTGAAATAGCCCAGTGCCCGAGAGATGCCTCCTGGGGATCATCGATCCTGCTCTCCAGTGCAGGGACAAACAGGGGGGCTGCGTGATCCATCGGCCGTCAGCTGCTGCTGGGCAGACAGAGCATTATTCCGAGGCTCCTTTTGACCTCATCAGCTATTGAAGTTTAAGTCCTCAGTATCCATTTAAAAGGGGAAAGTATCCATCATTTCTCCAATAAAAATAAAACCAAGATAATATTAAAACCATATCGGAGTTGCAGCCCGCTATATACCTACGTTATTGCCTACTGAGAAATTTTGCCTTCTAAATGTTTAATAATAACATGCCATCTCTTGCTGGAGAAGGATGAGAAAGAGAACTGGAGAAGCATCACCAGGATAATAAGCAGTTTTACAGACCTGCAAGTAGGGCTGCTTTTGCCCTCTCCTGCAGCAGCTGGAGTTTGCCGATCGCAGGATGATGTACGCCTTCCTAACCTGGAATAATGTTATGCTGGTGTTCAGATGGTTCCCAGACTCTTATCCTGTGAACAGATAACAGAAACATACTCAAATGCATATAGACGGTAAATTCTAGAAGAAAAAACCCTAAATATGTTTTTCCCCAAAGGTGTAATGTTGAGATGCTAACAAACAATTGTATCTTCAATGGAACACAGCGAGTGGTACAGGTTAACCAGGAGAGCTGGGACACGGGATGTAAAATAATCTCACTGTTAAATGGCTTCTGGGAGAGTTTTTAAGAAGTTTCAAAAATGGCAAATGACTTGGATTTCTGAGTATCAGTTAGGTCGTCGGAATTTCTCCATCGGTGAAGAACTCTTCATATTAATTTCATAAAACTCAGAAATGTTGAATAACGATAATTTAAATGATACAGAAACAGACCGTTGAGCATTTTCTAAAAAAAAATAAAATTAAAAAATCATACTTTGGCTATGATTTTCTGTGCAGTAATCTATAATGTAACAATAGTATACACTGGAGTGGCAAATTCACCTATGTTATGATTACATTTTATTTAGTAATAGAAGGTGAGTATAATTTTGAGTCTTTCCTCTCTGACACTATCAAAATGTTTGTAGTAAACCGCAGTGGATGATTTTAAGTAAAGAACATTGCAATAACACGGTAGCCTAGAACATTGTGATTGCGGTACCAGAGCTGTTCTAAACTTGTCTGTGGGAGAGACACCTCACTGCTCCCAAAGCGCTGCCGGAGCCTGGAAGTGTCTCTCCCCAGGGCAGGGGGGTGGAACTAGATGATCTTTAAGGTCCCTTCCAACCCAAAGCATTCTGTAAGTTTAGGGAGCCTGTGTTTGGTCTTACACCCTGCTTGCCGTGGGGAGGGAGCTTCGTGTGGGAGCTGACAAAGCTCTACGAGCCACAGGCCCCGTCTTCCTGTAAACGTGCCAGGTGCTTTTGAAACCTGTTTGAGGATTAAAACGCGAGGCTTGCTTGAAACGTGACATTTTAAGTATTTAAATTTTTCGTTAGCGGAATCACGAATGTTTTGGCACACGCTTGTGGCTGTTGCCACGGAGACGGAATTGGTTTGGGGGAAGCAGGTCAGACATAAGTCTCGTCTTTAATAAATTATTTGTTCGTTTGCTAACACCTCTCTCCCTTGTACTTAATGACTTGTCATCTGTACTCGCTGCCACGAGGTACAACAGCAGAGGAGAAAGCGCACACAGAGCTCAGAGGCTTGACTTTGTGGAGCGCACCGGAGCGACTGAACTGCAGCTGCGGTAACTGCCACCCGTAAACGGCTGTCAGAGCTTGTGAGAATTACGTGAACTGAGAAGAAATTTAAAACTTTTCTTAATAATGCAAATTGTGCAAATCCCTCTCAGGAGGAACGTCCTGACTATAACCAGAAACGTTCTATTCTGTCTCTGGATGAAGGTTAAAAAAAAAAAAAAAAAAAAAAAATTCCGATATTTTGGAATACAGCCTCTAGGCAGTTTATTTTAAAAACGCAGCAGGAAAAAGTTCTTATTAAATTAAGACCATGGTAGTATGCTTGCCAAAACAACAGCGCATTTGATAAGGCTCATTCTTGAAATTTATGACCGAAGTAAATCTGCATATAAAGAGATGTAAAATGTGCCCAGATTATAGTCCTAATTTTCCTTCTCACTAAATTAAGCACAGCTTCTAATCGAATTATCTGATTAATATAAAGATGACATACTTCCATTCCTTTTTTTTTTTTATAGCTGAAGCGGAGTTCTTTAGGCTGACTGCTTTCAAACACCTTTTATTTTCTTGCTGATATAAACCGATATTATTTTCTAACAGCTTGCGCCTTTCCTTTCTACCTGTTTCTCCAAAGGTGTTGCGCAAACACCTTCTTCAGCAGATGTTTTGTCTCCCATTCAACAGCCTGAATATAACTGATAAGACAGAGATGCAATTCTAAATCGTGGCCTTGGCAAAAGTACGGAATCTGCACAAAGCAGGTTCTGCCTCTGTTCAGAAACTGGCTCTGTTAAAAAAATAAAGCCATAATGATGTTGAAACTGTTTATTTTTGCCTTGCTTTGCAAAAATGAGGAGAGACAGTGGGTGCAAGCTCCTGAACTAAAGCCACTCTCGCTAACGAGGTGGCACTGAGCTCGTTCCTGTAAGACACTGCTTGTGTTTTCAGCAAAATGCCCAATTTTCTACTGACGGCTGAAGAGCATCAACCAAAAGCATCTAACTAAGGTATCCTAGTTGAAGTCGTCTACCTCAAGGCTCACCTTCTGCTGGGTCAGGGTTCTTAAGCTCCCTGGGAAGTAGCTGAAGCAATAACTGTGGCGCTGCTCTTTCTGCCGCACTTTTGAACCGCGTGGGGAGATAAAACGTTTAACGGAGTGTTGTGAGTCTCAGCTGAAGTTGGGGCTGATAGAAACAACTCCATTGAAACGGACTGCATAATAGCTTCGGCATAGTTTTATTTCAGTGTATCGTTTCAGGCAGATCTCTGTTCAAACCTTAAATAAAACCCGTTAGAGATCAGCACGTTTGCTGTTACGCTTGGAAGGATCAGGAAACAGCGCAACTAGAGAGGCTGCCTGGACTTCAGTAGCTCTAAATAAATGGCGTGCATAGCTTCTCACAGTTGTCTCTCATTACTACTGTGCAAGTCTTAAAAACACTAAATCTCTTCTAAATCTTATTTTGCATGTGCATATAGACACTGGAATCCTGTCACCTTCTACTGGAACCTCACTGGGTAGCTGGGGATGGCTGGCTGCCTTTATCACCAAGTTTTCCCCAAGATCTCTTTATTTTGCTTGATGCTGGGGCTTCTAAATTGTACCTTCTTCAGCTCAGAGTCTCCCTGTGTTGTTTGTGTGGCTGTGATTTGATTTTTACTCCAGCTTGGAATGACCGTCATCTACTTCAGCTGGGAGAAGAGGGGGCCATTCACAACTAGTCGTACTTAAAACCCGAGTCCCGTGTAAAGAGAGCGGTGCTTAATAAAGAGGTCGCACAACAAAGCCTAATTTCCAACAAATCACGCAACTCTTCAGTAACGACTGCCCAAAATTCCGGCGCATTTCCAGTTTAGAAGATCAGATGTAAGCAGAAACCGATATATTTGTAATTTTTATAATTCTAACCCATCGATTATCTGTCATTTGTCTCATTTCTTAAGGTAGCAAAAACCTGGCAAGATGACCAACCATCGTTTTGTCATGCTTAGTGAAAGGATGCGAGTGAGGGGAAGAAAATGATGTTAACAGTCATTTTGTTTGAAAAGATAACTCCAAGTAATTTTCACAAACGTGCAAAATACATGACTTATCAGCAGAAGCACAAAATCTATTCACTTACTCTTTGCATTTCATGAAGTTACTTTATCAGCATTAGCCAGCTTCCTCATTTTTATCCTGTGTGAGCAAGTGATTCGGTGGAGGGACTTGATAATTGTGGAGTGAACCATTCATGTAATAACGGAAGGGAAGCATATTCAGGAGTTTACCCATTTTCCATCATGATTCCAAAAATATTTCTACTGGCATCATCTGTAATTGTCAAGCAGTACACATCTGGCTCATTTTTCAATATTTTTTAAACCTAAAATTGGGAAAATAATCATTTTAAGCATCTGTCAGATAAAGACCTCTACTATTAATTTGATATTAGTCCTAAGGAATAGCACTTTAATTATTATTTAATATAGTACAATAACCAATGACACTAAAAACCCTGTAGGGTTTGAAGAGAGTAAGATCAACATCTCACTAATTTTGCACCATTGCAAAAAAGAAAATAAAAAATCCTGTGAGACGAATAAATAGGAATGCTGTTTTAAGACATTAAGATATGCTATTCAGTTTTGGAAACCACGCTTAAGGGTGGTGGGAGTTCAAATAAGCAACAAGATAGAGAAGAGGTGTAGAAGACAGCGACTTCTAATGAAAAAAAAGAACAAAGCCTAGAAACGAGGACTGAAGTCAATAGTCCCCAGTAATGTGAAAGCTTTCTTCTGAGAGGAAAGGGACAATCTGTCTAAGTGAAAAGGACAATAATTAATGTCCTTTGAATGGCGCACTGAAGGTTTAAATAAGACAGTAGGGAGAAAACAGAACAAAAAAGAACTGTCCGACCATAACGACAGTGAAGCACTGGAATGTATTACTTTGGAAAGTAAAGTTCTCCAGTGATGCAGATGCTGCGAGACAGGCTAGACAATCGCGTCAGCAGTGGTTTAATTGTAACTGATCCTGCCCTTGGGCAGGGGAAATGGATTGGATGAGCAGTTCCTGAGCTGTGGGAAGGCACTGACATCTCCTTGGAGGCCTAGACAAAGCTCCAGGAGAATTCAAATCTGATATTCCTCCTACTTCCTACCTTTTTCCCTGAAAGTTCTCTCTGAAAACTATTTGATGAACGTAGTATTTACTCTCAGCCAGCAGGACAGGAGGGGAGCAGAGCCATGAGATCAGGACACATTTTGAGCATCGTTGGTGGCCGGCTGGGTGGACGCTTGTTGCGTGTTCCTTGCATTGTCCTGGTGAAAGGGAGCTGAACTATGTTGGAGGTTATGCTACTACAGCGGCACGAAGCCCATGGGGAAGGCTGACCTTTCTCTTCCCCGTGAAATCCAGATCCACAACTGAGAAACATTTAAAGGCACAGGATGTGAGGAACGGTGCCGTTTCCCAGGGGCATCGAGACCAGGATCAGGGAGAGGAAGCTTCTAATGCTACCTGGCGATTCCGGTGATGGCTGCAGAACACAACTACCCAGAGACAAGAGTAGCTGTTGCACAGAAGTACCAGCTATTTGCTGGAGTGAAAACAGGGGCGTTTGTATATTATGAAAAGGCTATTCTATTACAGTAGAAAGGTAGGGCCAATAATAATAAATTTCAGACCCTTGAAATAACCTCCTAAATGGATTTCCAGCTCTGCTTTCTACTTCTTGCATATGTAATTTATTAATAACAAACTAATTATATTCTCCACACTCACAGAAAAATTGATAGATGTTCAGGTATTTTAAGCAGCAAACCTGAATACTATGCTTTGGTTTCTACCTATTCAAGAAACACTGGAATTATGTTTCACAGTATTTTCTTTGATAAGTGTTAATTTTTGGTGGAAGGGATTGGCAAAATGAGTACATAAATTTTTAGCAGCTAGGGAACACGTTCAGTAAGTAATCCTTACTGTGCTGATCATTTCTGAGCAGTTGCATGCAAATATTCACCAGCCAAGCTCTCGCTTATTTTTATAAATACCACATCTAGCAGTCACTTTTCAACATGAAAAGTGCATTTAAGCTTACAAAAAAATAATACCTACCGTTCTGGTTTCTATTCACACTATGATATGGGTGATTTTCTCTTCTTCAGTGTAGGCTGGGAAGCCCCAGGTAGTGGCCAGTGTAGGTCAAGGCAGTGGTCTATAGAAAGAGGATGGATGTGCTGGTTGCAAGAAGACGGAGCTGGTGAACACAGAGAGATGGTGTGGGTGGTAGGAACATACTGCGACCGAGGGAGCAGGAGATCGACCGGCAAGTCAGCCACAAGCTCAAGAACTTTTCTGCAGAGTGATGTTGGCACTTTAAAAATCTTGTTTCTATCTAATTAAAAGTATGTACCCTTTTCTCAATTCTTAGCATAATTCATGGAATCACAGAATCATAGAATGTGTTGGGTTGGAAGGGACCTTTAAAGGTCACCTAGTCCAACCCAATTATTTAGTCCAACCAAATATCTAGTGGTCATCTAGTCCAACCCAATATCTAGTCCAATTATTTATATGAGTAGTTAAGCAGCATTGGTATTGGCCAATGAACCTTAAAACCAAATGGACCTCTAGCCTTTTCATATGGACATATAAATTATTGTATATGTGAATAACTTCTCCAGCTGATCTCTCTGTTGACCCGATGCAGTGATGATGGAGAAAATGAGGGTAAATCATGTCAAATGAACACAGGACAGCCTATATACAATAAGCCAGATGGGAAACTGTTCATAGCGAAGCCAAACACAGCCCGCCAGTGATACTTTATATATGCACATGACAGTAAATAGCAAAGATAACAAGATAGAAACAAGTAACATAAAAACCAAAAAAACCAAAACCAAAAAACAAGTAAGACAAAACAGCTTCTCAGCATTCCAACAGGTACCACATAACATATCCATCAGCAAGCAGAACAACATCTTGAGATTTGAGTGAAACTGTAATGGTGTGAATTTTGTCTGGCATTAGGAAAGATCTGCATCATACCAAATGATAAAAACAGGTTTTTTCATTGTGTCATGTAATTTATCATTTAGTGTAATGGCAGCATTTTTGATTACTTGTATTCTAGCATCTACAATGCAGCGGATTTCAATCTATGTAAGCGCAAATCCATGCAAATGGAAGACAGGGCAGAGAATAATGCCACTCACTTCATCTGACACAAATTATGCACATATGCAAGAAAATGCACGTACATTGTAATTAGAGAAAACGTGACATATTTGGATGTTTCTCACCTTTTCATCTCCACTAAGCAAGTACGAATTGACGGCATTCCATTTTTCACTAGCAAGCTGCATTTTTCCTGTTTCTTGTTATACCTCCTTCTCCTGTCTTAATTTCCTCGCACCTTTCCCATGGAGTCCAAAGTTCTACAAAAAATATCGAATATTGACATTTGTCACTTCATACAACCTTGTGATTACATTCATTGCAGCAAAATTCCTCGGAAGGAAGGACGCACAATTCACTTAATGGGTGGTCACTACGATTTTAAAGACTTCAGGACAGCCTGCTTCCTTCTCATCTTTTGGATATGACAAGCAGGTGGTGAAAGACTGCACCTTAAATAACTACTGTGAACAGCAATGGTAGATACAAGATAAATTTCTTGCATTTACTCAGAAGTCAAAATAGACTGTCTACAACTCAAGACTTTAAGAGGTCAACAGACAGAAGTAAGGAAAACTGTCCATACGCTTACCTTCAGTTCACCCAGGACAGCCTTGCCGGTGGAGAAAATCTATGGGTTACAGACGGAAAAAAGACTGGAAACCACTGGTCTAGAGTGATGTCCAAAGAGACAGTGATGCTACTTCAATAGTATTTAAGTGAGCATAGTCACAATTCCTCCTCTAGGGTCAGTAATTCCTGCAGTTCAAGGAATATAATAATTGTGCATCACACTGGTTTTTGGCTCTTTGATCTCCCTGATTCAAGACAAGGATACTCTGGCTTTAAGCTAATTTATTTATCAAAATAATTCATATTTCTGTGCAGATACATGGCCGGGACAACGAATGTTTCAGCTCCAGCTCTGCAGTGCTAAAGAAGTTAGAGTTGTCAGCTGTCGCTCCCCTGCTCCTTCTCTTTTTGGGTGGAGTCTCCTGGTAGAGGTCCCTGGTGGCCTTTGACAAGATGGCCAGCCAGAATAGGTTGCTCAGGAGTTTTGTCTGCGTATTCTGGCCTCAGCCAACACCTTACAAACCCAGGCTCCAAATTCCCAATGACAGAAAGGTCCCTGGCAAAACATCAGGATTCTCTGACATCACATGAACCGTGTTCTGGGAACAGCACCAAAAGATCTTATCCAAACATTTCTCACAGACCTCACAAATGCTAGGGAAAACCAACTCAGTCCAACAGGCAGGGAAGAACGAGTTGCATCTTTCTGCTCCAGTGAGGTTTTTATTACTGTTAAAGGGTTTTATCCCCAGAAAATGACTTCTTTTGTCTTCCTTCACTTCTGGAAAAGGGAGCCTGAGCTCGCAGTTTGGGTCCCACAATAGCTTTGAAACTACTGACCTTAACCAGACTTGAAGTTTCCACTCAGATACACAATATACTGTAAAGAATTGCTTATTCTCAGATTTTAACTTTATTTAGAGACATTTCCATGAGTATCCGATGGATTTTAAGAGAATGGTCTGTAGGCTAATGACTACCATGATTCAAGAAAATTAAAAAAATTAGGACGGTTGACTGAACAATCATTCTACTTAAAAGTATTTAGCAGTTAGTTGTACAGAGCACGAACATATGGTTTGTTCTAGATGTAAAACTTTGTGGATGATGCAGTCAGTGCCAGAGACAGACTCCTACCTGTTCTCAGAGAGGCCAAGCAGTAGCCCTCCCTCAAGAATCCTGTACTCTTTCCTTTGGCAAGGAACGCTGTAATGACCTCTAACTGTTTCTCCACATACTTCTTTTTCAAAAGGTCCTAAGTTAGCAGAGTCTAGTAAAAATATATTTAAAAACCCCACCTTGCCTGCTTCGTGTAATTATCTAAGTAAAGGTCTTGTTAATTAGGTTTTACAGAAATGTAAAAAAAATGCACGCCCCCCAAACTTACTTTCTGAATAAATTTGCATTTAGTACCTGAAAAATAGTCTCAGAGAATCCATAAGAGAGGCCAAACCCTTGTCTGTGAAGACAAAGAGTTTTGTATCCCTCACCAGCACCATTTCAGTGCTTTCTACAAGTCCCTTTTCCATTCTAACAGCATGGCGTTTTGATTTTACTACGTTCCACACCGTAATCACTCCAGCACTGAGATTCGTGCACGCAACAGGTCTCCAAGACAAAAAAAACCAACCCCAAACACTCACCAATCTAGGACTAGTAATTATTCTGCCTACAAAGTTGTCCCTCTTATGTTTCAAAGTTTGCAGTGGCTTGGTTTATGAATCTTCTGAACGCTCCCGTGACAGTGATCTCCAGTTCCCCAGCATAGATGTATACGTATCCAGTTGGGACATAGGGCTGAAATCCTGGCCTCGCTGAAACCAGTGGGAATCAGGAATTCGCTTTTGGAGTTCCGAGCTTTCATCCATAAAAAAAAAAAATCCCTATTTCTTAAATTTTTTGCTATAATGTGGCTGAGACGCATTCTAAAAAAGTCCCCACATCAAGGTGTTGCGAGGATGAGCCCTTTGGCTACCTCTTTTTGTTCTGCTTGTTTTTAACTGGATGATTCCCGCAGCGCTCAGCATTGTGTTCATTTATCTCCGTTTCTGAAGCCAACCCTTTACAATGCGTAAACTACTTCAGAAACAGGCAAGGCAATTCAGGCACAAATTACAGAAATTAGTGTATTTTGTCTGTTCTTTTTGGCAGAAACGCTTTGTAAAGGCTTCAGTCATGATTTCAAATGCAACATTGTGCCTGTCATGTTGTCTTGTCTGCTATCTGTCCTAGTCTGAAAGAAAGGGAATGTTTAAACATCAAATACCCATGGATTTTGAACTTGCCTGGGACAATTCCCCATGGCCACAATGTCTAAAATTCCATTTGTTTGTGGTTTTTTTTTTTTTGTTTTCCTTTTTTGTAGTTACAGTCAAAACCTGGTCATTGATCTTTGCAGTCAAGTTACACGTTTGAAGGTAGTTCTCTCCACCACAAAAGGCTAATCAAAGTAGTTCAGGACAAACACTTACATATTTAAGGTTCAATTGGGAAAAAAAAATCCAACATTTGTAGCAGAGGAATAGGATATTCTGCCATTAACACATGTGTCTGTGGTTATTCTCCTGGGACTATCATGTGAAGCTGCTTGTACGGTCTACGTGAATTTTGCTGCCCACCTTTTTGGTAAGTACCCAAAGGCCAGGTACAGATACCTCTGGCACTGGTGATTATTTCACTTTGTAAGTGAAATACAGGGTGCTGCTCACGGTGTATAAAGCCTGATGTGATCTGGCTTACCGAGAACGTAGAAATTAGCAACATTTCCTCTCTGCAACTCTCTTACCAGAACAACTGTGTTCAGAAGGAATGTTTCCAGCTATCTTTTCCTGAGCTAAACTGCACAGGATTTAAGGACGTTTTTTAGAGTAAGCCAACATTTGACTTTAATGGCACCAAATATACATTTGAATCGCATATTATTTACAAGAAGATATAAAATGTATATTCAATTATAGATCTTTGATAATAGTATTCAGTTTACTGATAAAGTATTGGGATAGCAACCGGAGTTTGAATTCCGCATGGAAAATCACATCTTTGGTTTCCAGAATGCGGAGATTTTTAGGATTAGAGAGTACATTTCAGTGATAAGGAGCAATCATAACCTTTGGAACTTAATTTAAATTGTCTTACAGTTCCACAAAATTTGCATGAAATGTGGTTCAGATCTGTTGTATTCTCACAAGAATGACTACACTTGTTCACCACTTGACCCTGTCTGCTTTGGTGCATGATTGATTTCAGAGCACTCAGGTCACGCGGTATTAATTTTTTTAACCACACGGAACACAGTTTTTCGTTGCAATCTTATTACAGATGTTTGTGCGAAACAGTAGGAAATTAAATAATGTACCATGGTAAAGTAAAAGGGATTACTGAAATAGAATACGGAACGACAATATCAATAGTTTGAGATCCTTTCAGAAATGAACCAATCCCAAGAAATAATTCTCCTTTATTTAACAAATGGCAACAGAAATGAAACCACTCACCTCCAAGACAAACTGAAGGTAATTTGGCCAAATGCCTGTGGTCTTCAGGTTCCAGAGTATTATCTCAGTGGTATTAGCGTCTGGAACACGGCTGAATGCCACGAGATGATAGCCCAGATGATTAATGAAGCAGGTGAAAAGAAAATAATTGCAGCAACCCTGAAGAGTGCGACAGTAGGCAAAGTTGCTAACACTGAAAAGTTCTACTTGCATAACAACCTGCTGCCCTGAAAGGAACAAAAGGGAGGTTTCTACTACACCACTACAGGCACTTTGAAAACAGCAATTGTTTTTAAATCTGTAACATTATCTGAAAAGAAAATGGGCTCTCTCAAGAATATCTTAGGGTCAAACTCACCTCAGCGTAAAGCAAGGGCAGTAATTACTGAAAGTAATGGCGTAATACAGGATTTGCTCTTGGATTACAGGTACCAGAATGTGGAAGGTTTAATGGAGGCGTGAGAGAGCTGAAACCTCCTGCTTTCAGGTGGGATGCAGCTGGGTGAAAAGGTTAGGGGTAAAACCCCCAGATTTTTAGGAGAAATTAGGCACCTAAAGTTGCTGGAAGGCTGCCAGCATGATTTTCAAACACCCCAGCAGCATTTAGAAAAGATGCTCCTGAAGACCTCACGGGCCACCCAAATATTTTAAAAAATTGGGCACAACTTCCTTTTCTGGAGAAGCAAGAAGATAGTTTCTAAACGTTCATTACCTAAAGATCACGAGGAAGCAGTCATTAGTTCCAGCTTCTCCCCGAACAGCAGCCACAGAGTCTTGGCATTTCAGCTTAACAGCCACAACTCCACTGAACACCATGGCTTCTCTTCTATTCCTGTACAAAAGACAAGTCAATTAAAACAGAGAAAACATACCTGTAGCCTTATTCTGTCACACTACTAAATAAAACCTGAAGACTAACCGCGTGTACAAGGAAGACGGAATTGTCTCCAGATGTGTATGCACAAGCCAGTGCGAGAGGTGTATGACAACGTCGGGTCTACGCTGTCAGAATTAACTAGACGAGCAAGGTACAGAATAAACCCCAGCGTCTCTGACGCAGCTTGGTTCGGAGTTTTTATACCAACTACAACACGACTGGGAGGGGGAGGATTGGAAGGGCAACCTCGCTGCTCTGACAGTGACGCTTCAGGAATAAAAATCCTACCAGATTCCCAAATACGCTAGTTAACTGCACATTTTAATGCTGTAAAAGACTGTCATGTGCAGTAGTTGGGATTTGTAATGTGGTTTGATTTTGCTTCTTTTGAAATATTTTGCCCCCGTCTCTGCCTGCCCTGAAACTAGATGCCGCAGACATTATGATTTGCTGTGCTCCCAATGTCATTACCGTCTCCAAATCCAGCTTTTAAACCCTTCAGACATATCGGTGGTAAAATACAGGGCTGAATAAGGACTTCAACATACACTTTGGATGATTCTCTTTATCATCTCTTTTATGTATGGCCTATTGCTTCCTTCCTCTTTCATCAATTTTCTTTCTAACACTTTGTCTTAACTCCTTGCAGCTGGATTTGCGTTTGCAAACTATTTCTCTCTTTGATATAGAATATTGCCAGTGCCATTGGAAAAATCAAATTAATGGGAGTGGCACACACTGGATTTCTCCTAAACCTCATCGTTCAAATCCTGTCAAACATAAAGCGTAAGTAATTATGACTATCCTTTCCTACCATGATATGCTATAGAAGTGTACTAGTCACCCATAGAAAATCTAACATTTTTTAACGTGGCTACAGTACTTACACAGAGCAAAGATGAAAAATTAACTCCCAGCTGACACAGGGTGTAGGACACCAGCTGAGAGAACACTGCACTACCAGAAATTCCATAAATTATTAGCAGACCAGACTTTCACAAAAATATAATGATGGAAGGCTGATATTCAGTTGAGTTATGAAGAGGAATTTTTTAATCCTAAACTCTCACTGGTGAAAAATACTTCCTACTCCTCTATAAGCACATAGAATATAATCTTTCACTAAGTTTCTTGATATAAGTATGGAGCAATCCCTGGGTATAGGAGTATCTTGCTGAAGAAATGTGTATTTCATGCAGCAACTGGCATGGGTCCATCAGATCAAACCCCCCGAAATAATAAAAAAAAGAAGTATAGGTACAAACACAGAGCTGAGTATATTTCCTGAGTCTGCAGCTGGCGTATATTCCTTTCCCTTCCCTGACCTCAGAATAAAGCATGAGGCAATAAGATTCTGAGGGGAAGGGAAGTCAAACGTGAAAACAGAGAATATGGAAGTATCACCACTGCACAAAGCAAGACAGGAAAATAAACCCAAACAAAAAAGAGAACTGAAACAAAGATTGAAATGACAGCGGGAATGAAGTGCAGAGACAGAAGAAAAAAGCTGTCAGAAATAATTAGGAGGAACGTAAAAAGTAATCCAAGAAAACTAAAAAAAGAGACGTGAAGGGCCATTTTATAGCTATTTAACTGCATCTGAAAGAAATTATAATATAACAAATCTCCTCTTCCAAAAAAGTTGCAAGATTTTCTCCCCATCTCTTTTCTTGAATTAAGAAAATCCTGAACTGCACATTTAAAGTGTTATACAGCACTGTAATTTATCCAACAGCCACTGCTGAGGAGGTACAATTGTAAACTGAATAATTTAAGGTTTGTTTTCAAGTTTATGAGTCTCCTGCTAATCTTTTTGAAATTTTTACATTTCTCTTTTTATTTACTACATTTGACAGATTAATGCCCATTGAAATGTTGGAAAATGCCTATTAAAAATCCTGACAAGTTATGCCATTATTTAACTAAATTGACAGCAAAATAAATACAGAAATAAGTCCTCCTCTTCTGCTGAAATATGGATAATGAGCCCTTCATAAGTTAGACAGGACCCAGACGTTTTAAAAAAAAAATCTATTAAAACCTCATGCTCCCGTATATAAGGCAACTTCTAACTGGGGAAGACATAAAGCGAAGTCCATTAGCCAGCGATTTGATAAAAACTGTCTTGTACCTTCCTTTGAAGGACATGACAAAATACTGCCACAGAACAGAAACCTGAGCTGAAATTGGCGTTATTTAATGTGACTGTTAACCCTTTTCGTAGGACAAGATTTCGAATTTGAAGAAAAAAAAATCCCACAGGACATCTGATAGGCTAACTGCTTACCCACAGCAGTTGGGTGGTGTAGAAAGCAAATTTGATTATTACCTAGTGAAGTTTCGATGTCTCCCATCGGGCATAATTCTTATGACCAATAGAGTAATGGTTCTGCAGAAGTCAAAGGATGCCACATCTCTGAGAATTACAAATGATTTCAGCAAGTAGCAAGCAGCTTAGAGGCGATAGCTTTGTATGCGATTGCTCAGCTATAATTAACTGTGTGAGCTTCGCTGCCTTTTGTAGTGCAAAGAAGCCAACTCCACCTATTCCTAAAGACTGTTTGTGTTCATATGGTCAGCTACAACTCAGAAACGCTGTAAGCAGCTGTTTCTTACCACCTTTCAGCTGTTAATCTCCATGTCTCCACATCTGCTTATTTCTCTGTGGATGACTTGTTCCAAGCACAAGAGGAAACATCTGGGAAGAAGCTCATTTGTCCAGAGGGACCAGCATTCTTCATGTCCTCTAAGTCAAAGGAATACTTTTATTAAAAGTTGGTGAAATATAAATTGATCTTACGATTTAACAAACAGAAAGAAAACCAAGAACAAGAAAAATAAAACCCCTCTCACCTTGACCAACTGGTTGCCATAAAAAAAACCCCAAGGAGTTCCCTGTTCATTGCCCATGTCAATACTGGCACACCCAAGGCAAGGAGATGTATGGCTTAATCCCTCACGTTTATTGATAAATAAATTAGCTATAACAACATTCTCAGGAGTTAATTTTTTTTGTAAATTGCTTTTCATGGGACTTGTCAGGCTCCTAACCTGTTCACCATAGTACTAAGACTTAATTTTAAATCATTTTAGAGGCCTGGAGCTTTTACATGTAATAATGAAAACACAGCTTGATATAATTAAAAAATGACTTGAATTTTAACAAGCTCCTATCAATATACATTTAAGAAACCACTGCAGTTGAGCTGGATAAAAAATTAGCTGAGTAAAAAAATCAGAACATTCTTCAGTATATCATCATGAATTGGGATAAATTGAAATATGTCAAAATACTGTGATTTTTAAGGAAAAACTAAGATATGTAGGTTTGGAAACACTTAAACATTTAGTTCCAAAATTCTTTGTCAAAATAAACACTGTAGACACTTGACGCATATTTCTGTGCTGAACAAAATCAAAACACATAATATGCGCGAACTACACTTTCTACACCCTTTTCCAGCCAATTTATTTCTTGATAAACAAAATGACAGTTTAATATATAGCAGAAATATCCTCCAGTCTGTTTGCAGTCAGGAATTTTGGGAGATTTCCTTTTAGAGTCACGGATAACCTATTCATCCTTGCTTCTACTTGGCCTAATTTGCTCAGGGACAATTAGTTAACTGTCAAAGTTATTTCTCTTTTATACAATTACGGTGTCCTTATTCATGTTACAAAGAATGGCATAGATAAAATCCAAAGAACGATGACTCTGGATACCCTGGAGGTATTCAAAAGGGATGTAGATGTGGTGCTGAGGGACGCGGCTTAGTGGTGGTTTTGGCAGTGTTAGGTTAACAGCTGGACTTGATGATCTTAAAGGTCTTTTTCATGATTCTACGATTCTATGAAAATCTGTCCGATCTTAGCTTCGGCTCCCTCTGGTGGGTAACGCACACTCCCGAGAACAGCAGCTACTGGTAAAGGAAGCCACCATGAAACAAAACAATACGCAAGTTGCTATATTTTTCTGAAAATATACAGAAATACACCAGCTGAGTAAACCAGATTATAACTGAGATCAGAGCTTTAAGCTGCAACTTGACACATCTGTCCTGAAAAGAGGAAGATGCAAGGTTCCTGCTGGAACTGAACTCCCTTCAAATTCAGAGAGGAAAAAAGATGGGGGTTTTGGTCCAGGCATAAATCTACTTTCAGCACCCAATGTTGACTAAAATAAAATAAGGAACTATTTAAACACTCTTCTTTTTGACGAGAACATTCTCTTGGATTTCTGTTCTTGACAGATACTTTGAAGCCTAAAGCTTTCTGTCCTTTCTCAAAAACACTTGAGATGGGTTCAATTCCATTTTTGCCCTAGCTTACATTTTTCTTATAGATATTGGTGTGATGAAACTAAATAAAGAGAATAAACCCATCAAGCATGGAAACTAGTTGAATCAAAACATGTTGGAAGGCAACCAGTGATAACTTTTGCTACAAGGAAGTAATGTCTGCGTTACATCTGGTACACCGATAAACATGTCTTTCTGCGCAAGTCGTACTAAATTAACTTCTAACAGTCCTAGACGATACCTTGTGCATTATTATTTCTACCTGGCAATTTTAGGTTTGCAACAAGAAAATAAAATAACATCCTTTCATGCATGCTTTGAGTATGCTGAAGGATAAGACAAGCAATGGCCAAGCACTTTTCACTGAGATGCAAAAGAGGAGCTAAAGGGGGCTGGGTCAGAAGAAAACACAGGGCAGGTTTGTACTCAATAATGTACTTTTTGTTTTAGAGACTTGTAAAGCCCAGAGCACATATCCACAGACAAGACAGGTGATCTAAGACGAGGATTGAAAGGAAGAATTAAGATAAAGTGAAGCCAAAAATAGATATGTCATATCTTGTGTTACACCTTTTCTCAACAGATTAATGCTGTGTTCTGTCTGTGAGTTCATATAATAGAAAAGCATCCCCGAAACCCCAATGCTGAACGAGTCCAGTTAGACCTCATTTTACAGTCAAGAGAAAAAGAGTTATTCTAGGCCATACCTAATACTTTCCTTGGCTTCTTCAGATTTGTGAGACACAGCTGAGTTTATTACTAACTCAGAGAATTAATAGCAATAAATGATCAGATAAAGACTTTAATTAAACATAAAGGAACAACTGCTGATAAGATTTTGATTCTTGATTCGCGTTGCCTTAATTCCATGCCAATCTCACCATTTCTGACGGGATTGCTGATGAAGTTGGGTACGCAGGGTGAATTAAGAATGACGTGTCAGCCTTCGCCATCACTCTAACTCAGCATGCCTCTCTAAGGAGTTAGAGCGATGCGGACTCTCCTCTGTAGAGCTTTTCCCGAATACTGAGAATTGAGGTAACAGGCAAAGCAAACTGAAGACTGGTCTTCAGGAAGTCTTAGAAGAGTGCAGCCGATTTGGGGAGAGAGATAAAGCACATCAGAGTAAACACCAAAGTGGGAAAACCAAGCTGAAAGAAGGGAACTTGGAGAAGATGTTTAAAGAGAGAAGGCACCTGACTTGGGAGTATAAAATTACTGCAGGTTTAGGATGCAACTTTAAAATTACAATTACACTCAAGACAAGACAAAAAAATAGTGTGATCTTCAATTTTTACCTGTTTAAAGCTCTAGAACACGATGAAAAGAAATCTCCCGCATCCGGGGCAGAGGTGAGCAAAGGAAAGTGATGGTGGGCATACTTGTGCATGGATGCTTTCTATGATGTTCTGATGTGCTTCGTACTTCCTTTCATTAACCTCTGTTTTCACAAGGTGGATGTCAAAACATTCTGAAGCCCCTTGCTTGACAGGTTGTATTCTAAGTCACAGGCCTTCCTCTTGAAGCAGTAACAGTGATCTTCTGGAGAGCCCTAAATCTTAAATCCTTGATCAACCTCTTGCTGCAAGACTTGAGAGAGAAAAACGTTCTAATTCTTAACTCCATTTTTTAAAAGTTACCATCAAAATAATTTGAGAAAAGATTATGCATGCACAAGGATGGCAATAAAGACCTTGGTATGCTTGCAGCAACACAGACCCTTCTATAAACCTGTGAAACTTCTAGCAGACTCTGATAAAACAAATTATTGATTGGAATTTAATTAATTGGTCTGGGTCAGGGTAACATAATGGAAAACATGTTAAGTGATGGAGAAAAGTTACAAGACAATAATGCTGCGAAAGAGTGGAATTGTAAGAGAGTGTACATGTCTACATCACAACATGATTACGGATACAAGAAAAGACCTGTGTCATTCTAGGTGCTAAATTCAAAGATTTGTTCTTTTCACGGAACGGGGCATTAATAATCTGAGACCAAGCGTGGCTCTGGCATAAGAACCTGATTTACTTATAAAACACTAGGGAAGGGTATCAACAAAGTGGAGAGCAGGATGAGAACATCAACAAACCACTATGATTAATGGGGAAATTGCCAGGAGGACTGATTAAGAACTAAATTAATATAACTCACACTAACCAGCAACCACCAGAGATAGTCTTCAAATACATACATAACCCCAAAGATACCCCACAAGGAGCAACTTTCTTTACTGGATTGAAGGCTAATAGCTTTATAATCTCTCTAAATAATTTAACTGCTCATCTGAGCACTATGAGAACCATACCGTAGAAAGGGTGGCAGAAACAAGCACTAAATGACTTTCTTAACTGTGATGGACAACCATTTTCAACCTCAGAGAAAACATGTGATTTTCCTTTGTTCTTCATATGAAAACCAGAAAAGATCTAGTTGTAAAAAAACCTCATGAAATGTGTGGTTTTGCTGTTAAATTATCCTCGCATTATTAAGCTTATTCTGCAGCAGTCATTTCATTCTCTGCAGTTAAACAGAATTTCACAGCATGAATTTTATTTTGTTTGGCCAAACTCCAGGCTTTTTGCTCCTCTAGTGGAGCCTAAAGAGTTGCCTGCAGACTGTAGGAGGAGTTACGTATGTTTAAGTGGACGAAACAGTACGTAGACCAGAAAAAGGCATTTAGGGTTATTAAGAAGTAATGTCTTTGAAATTCTGTCTGTTATACATATTTATTACAGCAGTAACACACTCACTTAAGTATTGCTTGTTCTACCACAAGATTCTGAGGAGTGCCAAAACCGGTGATGTCTCTAACTCATTTAATTTATTCTATTACTGAAACTAACCTTTCTCCTTCTTTTAGGAAATAACGTATTGCCAAGCATTCCATCTTAGTGCCCTTCTCTTCATTTTGGGTTTCTAGTCTCTCACCTGTCTCAAGCAGCGCAGTGGATGCTTCCTCCCTGAGAGCAAGTGGAGGCTGGAGCATACTCTTGGAATACCTGGTGTAGTTTCTGGAAAGACCTCAACCATTTGCACTTAGCTTGCTGCCTGTGTGCAGGATCACTGCTGAAAATATCCAGGTAAAATGCGCTATGGAGATGAGAAAAAGACAAGCTGTGAGAACATACTGGAAAATCAGCTGCTCTAATCATAAGACGTGATTAAAGAACACCGTGTCTTCAGATAGGTGCAGCTCTGCCTGCCAAATTGCTGCACAGTTTGGCAGATGGACAGATAGGGGTTTGAGTCTTCTTACCTCTGTTTTAATAAGTATATATCTCAACTGGGCCTAAGTTACTAAGAGGGGGCTAAAATCTCATATGCCTATTTGATGACAGTGTAATCAGCATCGTTAATAAAGATTCAGGGGAAGTTTTCCTTCAAACAATACCTTCGTATGCTGCACTTCATACTATAATGAGAAACGCACTGCTGCTCATTTAAATAAAGATACTATTCATTTGTGAGATATAATGTTGAAGGAAATTCTTCAGACTTAGTATTTCTTTCACTCAAGCGCTTAGCAATAAAACTTGCAGTGACTAAAGAAGCGAACCCCTTTCAGATTAAGGAAGAATAAATTAATCGCCTTAATGGCTTGAAAAGGAAACCACGTTTATTCCTTTACCAACCAACTTCTGAACAGAAGGAACTTGGCACTAACCTGGTAGGCTGCGGTTCGTAAATACCTGAAACAAAATTTCGACGCTGTCTGTACTACTGGTTAATAAGCTGCAGTTCTTTGTCACGCTCAACGGCAGGTTTCTGCTTGAGGAGTGAAGATGACACATTAAACAGATCCTCCCCATCTGAAACGTTTGAGCCTGATCCTCTGTTAGAGTGAATTCCAGTTATGTTTTCTTTTGATGACTTGCCAGTTCCCCAAAAGCGTTGAGTAACGCCTGCCTGATGATCATCCGTCTGCACTGCTTTTTCACTCAGAATTGTCTCTTTTGATTCCCCATGAGATGCAACGCTTCCCATTTTCTGCTTTTGCATTAATTCAGTTTGTTTCATTCTTCCGATTATACCTTTAATTAATTCTAAGTTTTTCTTTCATAATATTCCTGGGATGACGGGATCATCAGGCTTTCACCCAACAAAAACCTGAAAGCAATGAAGAAAGGAATACAGGCACAAAGGAGACAAATACAACCCTGATTTACATACAG
Organism: Sterna hirundo; assembly: GCA_009819605.1. NCBI lineage: Eukaryota > Metazoa > Chordata > Aves > Charadriiformes > Laridae > Sterna > Sterna hirundo. Next base: position 5,738,914 of record CM020441.1, read on the forward strand.
CACAAAGGCCAACACAACAGGTTTCTTATAGTGCGTATCAGTCAAGAATTTTCTTCGCTCTCCCTTCTTCTTTTGCATTCTAGGTTTACAATATGCCCTTTCTTTACATAATAAAACCAGTAATACCCTTTACTGAACCCTAAAAATAAAAATTCAATTGAATTCCAAAATTAGAGTAAAAGATCCCGAAAACCTTACAACAAATGTTTGAGATTTCATCTCTCAACACTTCTTCAAAATTTCCAGATGTAGTAAAACATTGTGGTGATCACTTCTGACACCACCTGGAAGCCCCCACCTCAGGCCCAGCAGCTGAAATTACAACTCTTTCTTTACAGTAATTGTATAATTGAGGACAGGATTCTTCCGTTAATGCATTTTTCTGCCTCTGATTCTAGTACAAATAAGCATAATGAGATCAGGTTGCTGTAATAAAGAAATCATTGCACTTTTGATTGTTTTGCTGCAGCTGATGGCAACAAAAGCTTTGAATGAGTCAGAGGGTAAATATTTCTCAAATAAGACAGATGTTCTTACAGGGGATATACTTTGTACATTCGTAACTTGGGTGAAATGATGTAACGATGCACCTTACCAAGATTGTACATATATGCACAAGCCTGGCAAATCGCATTTTAACCATTCTGCTCTCACAAGACACACATTTTACCTGGAAATTTAAATACCGATGAGCCAAATTTTTATGTGCAAAATGTACATCTAAATCCAAACTTTGTGCACTACCCTTCCTTCCAGCAGATAAAATTCGGAGCTTGCAACACTCAAAATATTAAACTCCTCAGAATCTGGCAGGAAAGATGAAGCTAGGTTGTGGAGTTGTCTCCATCTCTTCACATAATGGAAATTCCATTTGCTTGGTATACTCAAATCTCACAGCTTCAAATCAAAATTTCCAGATTTATCCCTGTGTTTAACTTTCTTCTGATGACATGCTTTCCTCCCCTCAATGGTTTATTGTTAACACCTTCAAAAATGTTTTATCGTCTTTTAAAATACCTTAGAGATATTTCAGCATGTGGAAAAACAACGTATGTTTATCAGCTGTATTTTTTAGAAGAGTAACCGACCATGTTCCTAAGGTTTCAAACCTCAAGCTGTTCCTCCCTCCTCCTTTCACCTCTTCCACACTTCTGTCATCTTCTCTGCCAGGACAGATATCCAAAGGAGTTCAGTCAAACACTGATTTTTCATGTTTAGCATGTGTCTCCTCATAGAACACGTTTCTTCCCCATTTCCTGATCCTGCAAGACCCTGACCACCTCAGCTTCCTTTGAGTTCATTGATACGGCATCTAAGAGTAGCGATGCGTTTGTGAAACAAAGATTACTGTGATGATCAGAGAGAGATTCTGCCCAATCTTTACCAGTCAGAAGTTATGGTAGAGGCCCCAAGTATATACATTTAAACCAAGAGGAAATAAATCAGGAGAGAGACATATTGTAGCTTGTGCGTTATATTATACGCAATGTGATGCAGATTATCTTAATTAGTTCCAGGTGTGAGGCATCAGTACCAGTCAGTACTTTATATTAAATTTTTTCTTCCTCCTCTGCTCAATATACCTTTCCATAGAAAAAGCTATGAAGGAAACGCGCAGTGATGCCGAGCACCATTTTTTGCCCATGCTGGGAAAAAAAAACCAGGGGAGGGATATTATCTGTAGGTATGCACCGTGAAAAAGAGTTGGAGAAATCTCATCATGCCATGAAATTAGGAAAGAAAAGGTAACTGATCTTGAACTCCTCTGACTCAACAGTTACTTGACACATACACACACAATAAGCTAATACCTCTGCTTGCACTCAGAGCATTTCAAACATCAAAATAAGCAAGCTGACAAAGAAAGGAATATACAAATAACAGTGGACCCACATTCATATAAGCTACTACAATTATCTTGTAGAACTTCACCTTTTTAACTCTTCCAGACTGACTGTAATGGCGCCTGTTGACCAAGCCCAGGGAGCCGCCGTTGACAGCATACACGTGGATTTCTTTCATCCCGGAGAAGTAAGCAGTGTACCTCCTCTCCTGCCATCAAATGAAAAGGGATGGAACTAGAGCTCATTAACGAGACATTAGAATCTGCACTGACTTCTGTAACCCAAATTTATTGACAGCAATGCTTAATCACATGGACTGTAGCTATATAGTCAACCTAAAATTATCCATAAGCATTTATATACCACAGACCCCCTGCATGGAGAGAGACTCTGAAACAGGCACTAAAGCCACTCAGATCCAGTCAGTTTTATTAAAGCAAATTTGCCTCTATACCTGGTCATCCTGTTTCAAATGTCTCCTTTGTTCCAGGGACAGTTCTGTTACTGTATTTACTTCGGCAAAGTGAAAGCTTTCTTCCCCTTTCAGATTTAGGAGCATATTAAAACCTCAGTGTTTTGTACTGCTTTCCTACTAACAGGGACACTAGGAAGCAAAGCATCCACTTGGACACTATCGGGGGGGACGGGACCAGGACAACCCCCAAAACAGAACCCAAAAAACATGTAGTCAAAGAAAGAAAATCTTCCTACGCACTTTTTCTTATAAACACCACATAGGCAGCTTTAATTTTGGCACATCCTTACTTCTGAGTAAGACTGATTTCCTTGCTTTGAGTGGATTTGTAACTTTAGCACTATTTTAATCTAGGAAATAGATTTCTATACTACATCCTGTCCTTTTATCATCTAAAGACATATGGCATGAGGAGAAAAAAAAAAATCATAATCATGCTGTATGCCAGTTAACTAAAACCTGGTAATATTTGAGTGCTGATCTTCAGAGAAAAATACAAAACTGAATAATGCTGTGCAAATTTATTAACCATCTATAGAGGCTATGCACTTTTTGTCAATGGGCTTCTACATTTTCCCTGTACTATTATAAAATTTGTCTCTTCAAGGTCAATTGAACCAGAGTTTTCCCTATAAGTAGAGATCAAATGGTTCCCTACAGTGGAGACAGCAGCTCTTTAGACAGTAAAGCTTTTTTTATGTTTGTTTTTCCTGCAGGAAATCATGAAGTGCATTACTGATAGAGACACTTACGTGATTTAAAGTAAGATCCTGCTCTGAAGAGTGACTCCACACGAGACTATATTTATGTTTATCACCTCTCAGTGACACTGTAATTGTTTGAGAAGGAAAAGATTACATTTTCTGGAATGATATCTTCCAAACTCATCCTAGTCTGACTTTTCCCTTCCACTCATCATTACCTGTAATAAAGATACTGCAGAAGAAATTATGCCCTCAGAGACAGCCACGCAACCCCTCTCCTCTCCACTCAGACCGTGCAGTCATAGTTTGGCTTTCTCTCTCATTGCTGTGACCTTACCCCATCTCACAACACAAGCAACTCGCAGCAGGTGATCACAGTAAGAGTTTTCAAATTTCTGCAAACATGAATACTTAAAACACATACTACTGTAGGAACCCCAAGCGTGAAAGCTCAGACATGGTAGCAAGGGATAGCTATGTAAAACTTTAAACTAGATGGACAAACTTTCGGTCTGACATAGGACACCGGTGTCTGGATATAAATTCTCGTACGTCTCGTGTAATTCAGCCATTTGGAGTCACTCCTCACTTTGCTCTGAATGAAGGAGAGAGAAGAGAAACGGTTAATTCTTTCTTTCCCCCACATCAAATATTCTGACACGATTTTCCAGTGCCTAGTCAAGATGTTTTGTCTTAATTTATTTCGGAGAGTATACCAGCCTTTCAGAGGTTGCTTCCATGGGTTCAGAAATAGTAACAGGAAGCACAACAGTCAGACAAAAAGAAATTCTTCTCACAACACTGGAGCAGCCCCATTCTGTTGATGAATGATGAAGCCAAATCCATGTTGGTGAAACAAGAGGTGACAGAGACAGGAAGAAAACCTACAATCCTCTTGTCTTTTACCATAAGCCAACCTCATGCCAGAACTTATAGCTCTGCAGCTGTAAGCTCAGCTTTTGTTTTGTTGTGCTGTCCTGCAGCAATGAAGGTTTATCCCCTATAATTTTCTAGTTTTGCATATGAGGATGTTTTTTCCGCTCCACTGCCTCCTCCGATCCACCCAGAATTCTCACACTTCTGGTATTTTCTCTGTTGAACGAACATTTCCTCCTGCCTTCATTCTGCTGCTAACTACAAGTGCTCAGGGTGCCGTACTATAAGCCACAAAACATAGTTGAAGGAAACAATTTCCAAAGGGGAACTATTTCTGGTTCAGACCAGTTCAATGATTTCACAGCGTGAAGTTCACAGTATAACCCAAACCCACTTGTATTGCCTCAGATGAAAGGAGTACAGCCTCCCTACGTTTGCACTTCTGCCAAAGGTCCTGTAGGAAGAAATGCTGGGTTTTCTCCTACTGCTCTTTTTCTCACCAAAATCTAATCGCTCATCAGTTGGGCATGCTTGATCTATCCACCCCATGTACAACCAGGGGAGGTTTAGATTGGATATTAGGAAAAATTTCTTCACTGAAAGGGTTGCCAAGCGTCAGAACGGGCTGCCCAGAGGAGTGGTGGAGTCACCATCCCTGGAGGTGTTTAAAAGACACGTAGACGTGGTGCTGAGGGACATGGTTTAGTGGTGGACTTGGCAGTGCTGGGTTAACGGTTGGACTCGATGATCTTAAAGGTCTCTTCCAACCAAAATGATTCTATGATTGTATAAAACCAGCTGCAGTGGTACTGCAGAGATGAGCAGCCTTGATTTCAGTGCACAGCCGTCACCCCTACACCCAACATACTTAGAGACAGGCTGCATTATCCCCTGGGATTCGATAGATGACACTGCAACCGAACATCTTCGGTCTTGGTACTAACAGCACTGAATGACCTTGTAGTTAACATCATGCAAATATAACTAAAGACTTGTCTGAAGTTTCATCCAAAATAAAGTATAAAATACCAATGCGATAGTGACAGTTCTTCTGCTCCTGCCATATTTTTTTTTTCCTGTATTCTTCAAATACCTGCACCAACAAGAGAAAGGGCTGGACAGATTTTTGAGAAGAGGTCACTGTGTTTCAGAGGTACCAAATCACGTTATAGCAAAAGCTGCACATGTCCTGTGCTGATAGCTCCTGTGAGCTGAGGCTGGAAAGTGCACTGCCTAGTGATGTGCTCCAGGGCAACGTAAGGACTGACAGAGGAAAAAAAAAAATGTTTTATGTTAAATTTCAGTTCAAAAAACTAAACTTCATTTAAGCGTTGGCATTGCCACCTCAACTTTCTGCACTAAATTTGTCCCAAGGAAAGATTCTCTGAGACAAATATGAAAAAGGGAAAAATGTAAGCTACGCTTGATTAGATGAGATTTCCAAGTGGTTACTGCAACAACACTATAGATTAAAGGTATTTTTTTCAAAAAGCCCTTTCAACTAGTGCTTCAGTAAGGCAATCAGTATCCAAGCAGTATGGGAAATTTTGTAAACTGACAAATCCCTTTTTAATGATCCTGTATTTTGGACATTTGCTACTTTTACTTTACTGTTACTGGTATTGACACTTGTCTTCTCAGGCCAACCAAAGCTCCACTGCAAAACCCACAAATAAAAATAAATAGATGAATAAGTAGAATAGAAATAAATAGTGTAGCCCTACAATCCAGAGATTCTCGCCTTACTGAAATAAAGCATAAACAACCATTTTTCCACTACCAATGTTTTTTTTACTTAGAAAAAGGGTTGATGGTGGTGTATTTTTCAAGTGTTTAGAATTCCCTCAGCAGTCATGATCTCTGTTTACAGTTGTGCCTTTCTTGATAAGAATCATTACATTTTCCCTCCCTGCAGTTGTCAGAGCTAAGGCCTCCCCGTAAGCACCTAGATTCTTGAAATGACCGTGTTCCAGACATCATTTCATATGAGAAAATCATTTAACGACACCAATTACCTTTCAAAGCAAAGAACTGATACAAAAGTTCCCAATGCAGAATATTTCCCTTGAAAGTAGACTTCCAAACAAACACGTTTGCTAACAGAACCAGCGGAGAGTCCTCAGATATCTTCATAACAGCGTGTGATTTATAGGCAGATTAGGAGCTGAAAAATTAGGCATTTCACAAGGTTAACAAGTTTGCTGTTACACACAGCAACACTACAAAAGCAAGTTCTTATTTGTCGTTTCCCCTCCCTAACTAATCTATTCAGATAAATTGTCATGGCAACTTGATTTATACACCAGGGGTACTAGCAAAGACAAGTCGAATTCCCCTTGGAGAGCTTGTGAATAGAAAAAGCCCTGCCCATCCTGATGCTGGCAGAGCCTGAAGCTAAATAAATGCCCTTCCCTGTTACCGGCTCACCGTGTACCACCAGAGCAACCTCTCCCCGCGGTGTCACTCCCCGCCAGACACTCTTGCAGCCAGGAGCCTCCAGTTTACATCAAAGGCAAGACTGCATCGTTTGGAAAAAGTCCTACCTTGTGTATTTTACTAGCTTTTACTAAACGCAAGCTGAGTTCAAAAAGAAATCCTGACTTTAGGAAATAAAGAATTCTGTAAGAATTAATAGTATTTTCCTTATTGAAGAAGCACATATATTTACCAATTGTAACTCAAGCGTTTCAGTAAAAACTGCAGCTTCTTGTTGGATGACAGCAGTACAAACCGCATTTCTTTCAGATCTCCTCAGTCTCTTCAGAAGAGTGAAAAGCACAGAACAAATTAAATTATTTTTTTCCTTCACTTGCAGTCGCATTTTGTGTAACCTTTTTTCCTTCATATAGGAAGACGAGCAGTAATTTTGCAATATATTTAGAGAATTTAAGAACTGTACTAACATGCTATATATAAGCTCTCTTGACATAGGTAGTAGCATAAACCCTTCCACTCCACCAACCAAAGCCCTTACATGACAGCCACATAAACTATCCTGTACTGGCTACAGAAGTTCTTTTCTCAGCACCACTGAGATACCATCCAACATCCCCCTCGCCAAACACCGTACCCAGTGCGTGCACTCTTTCAAAGAGACGCTGGACTTGCCGCACCTAATGAACATAATGGATATTCTCCTATGACTCTCAGCAGCTTGACTGACCCTCATATTAATGACAAACACAGCTACCCTGAAGAACACGTAAGCGTACACCGAAAGAGGGAAGATATAATTCTTCCACCCATTTTTAAGAATGATTTCTTTGTAACAGAAAATCCTTTGCAAATTCTTTGCACTTAGAAGTGCAGTAGGCAATACACAACTTAAAAAAAAAAATAAAAATAAAGACATACCACAGCAGATAAATAGGCATTTATTAAAGTTCATCTCAAAACAAACAAAAATTATAATGGACATTAAGGCATCTTGTATTCAGTAACTGTTCATAGAGTAGAGATGACTTCTCTTTCTGATACAAGAGAGCAAATTAGGGGAAAAAAAAATTCTCTCAACACCTTTGGCAGAATGCCGACTTCTTCCCACTGTTCCACCACTCAGTCAGCAAACCCCTCCAAGGAATACCCATTTCTCCAATGAAAGAGCTACAGAATCCCAGCACTCACCGAGACACGTGCAAAAAAGCACTTTTCTCTGCCCACAGACATTCGACCTTCTGTAAAGATGCAGACTGGAGAAAGCCTAACAGATGGATACCGCAGAGAATAAAGATGACATACTCCTGCTGTAACCACTCATTTTTGAGCAGACTAGAATATTTGGCCTTGCTTTTGCTAGTATTTACTATTTCAGCCAGTAACTAGTGAAAACGGGACCACAGAGTCTAGTCTATATTGCAACGTAACAATTTTTACGTTCTCCTTCTACATTCATATTAGATAAACAAATGACAAAGGTCTTGTTTCCATGGAATAATTTATTTTGATGAATTATGCTGTCAAGTGACCAATCACTGTTATAGTGCTTTTTTTCTTCAATTGGACTAAGAACATCAGGAAATGTTTTACAGTATCATCGGGTTCACTATAACAGGATTTTACTACAGAGTAAAATATAAATTAATAAACACTGCATATAGCACTATTCACTGCACCACATTGGCTCTCTATATCCTTTGTCACATTCTAACCTTCATTTAAGGCAAGTTTGTTTGTTTGTTTTTCCAAAGATGACCACATAGTCTCTAGATAAACTTGTGTGACTAGGTTTGCGAGTTAGGAAGTTGAGCTTTATAAAATGTTTACTTCAACAAATACGAAAGTTATTAAGAGAAAGATGGTGACCCAAAATTGCACTGTATTAAAAGGTGGAGTTTCCTTGTACCAAAGTCCTTTATTCATCATCTTTAGAACCAGTTTTGCTTAACTATAAAAGAGACACAAAAAGAAAGTATTCAAAGTTTAGACTGACATTCCATTTATTAGGAAACAAGAACAACATTATCTCCATCTTACATAGAACACATGTATATTTAATTAATAATACAGACTGATTGTGCTACTGAAGAGACTGAAAAGCATCAAAAATTATTTCTTAAACTTAAACGCTAAATACGCTTATTTCCTGAATGTGAAAGTTGATTCAAAACAAAACAAAACAAAACAAAAAAACAACACAAAACCCCAGAAAAACATCAGGGTACTGTTTCTATTTAATTTGAAGACTCCACCACCAAGATAAAAAAGACGAAGTAATGAAAAAAGTACGTCCACACACCTCTGAGAGAATTCCCATATAGAGATTTACACAATACAAAAACGAACATTAGCTTACTATTTCTCTCTTTTTTAAAGCTAAGTTTATAATTACTAAATGTAGTGCATCTATTGTGAAATCTATCTGGAATCCAAGACATCCACTACAAATAGCCACTTTTAACTCAGAAGAATCTGCCTCCAACCACCATCATCATTTACTTCCTCATATTTAACAACTGGAACTGGTGTTAGGTCTTAACACTGAGAACTACTAGCGTTGCATAAAATAAAATCATTCGCCTTCAAAATTCTCAAGCAGCTATACTGATTTCCACTGAATCAGCAAAGACAAGAGGGTGGAAGAAATCAACGCTGAGGCAGCAAGTAGAAAAGAATTATTCACTGGAGGAGCTGTGGCAGAGAATGCTCAGGCTTGTAGGAGACAGCAAGGTGCTCCCACTTGGAACAGCTCCCTTTTTCTGCTGACTTATCCATTGCCCTCCAGAACCTGGCAGCACCACTAACTCGATTTTACATCTTGTTGCCATATGAAGACAAAATATTTGCAGCAAAGCTAGCAAAGCTCCCTCAGCATAAAATTAAAATTTAATTGCTCAATAAATAAAAAAGAAATACTAACCCAACAAAGCTCTAAGTGGACTCAAAGCCCTTCTGACTCTAATATTCAGAAGGACTAAGCATTTTAGAGCCCTTGAGAAATATGTAAATTAGAATCCAAAATGAGCAACTGTTCTTACTATTTCTTGCAAATCTTTTTAACGTTAAAAAAGATAACTTGAAAATACTTACATGCTGGATGCATATAGAAATGAATAAGACACCACAGTAAAATCCAAACAAAGTTAGGAAGAAAAGCAAGAAAAAAAATTGGATTAGTTTTCTTCAGATAGAAGTACAAATTATTTTTAATATATATACGTAGTATTTTCATAATAGCACATATAATACAGTCATGTTACCTTAATTACATCCACCCAGTTCCATCCTCGTGGAAGCTCCCCTTTGTTATCTGCAGAATAAGAAGGTTTTATTTTCAACACACAAGCCAAGGGGAATCATTATCTTTCTTTAAAATCAACACACAAAATTCTAAAGATCCCAAACCCTTTATTTCTCCACTACAAAGTCATGAGGACAAAAATAGATATTAATGTCTTAAATACATCTTCAGAGTAATTCTGTTTAAATAAAAACACTTCAGTCCATCTGACATTTAATTTAGAAGGCAACTCCAACATGACCTGGGCTGACCAGAAATGATGCATTCTGTCAAAGAACAAAATTTTACACAGCTTGTCCTTTATATGGTCAACATTTAATCTGCCAATTATATATTAGATTAGGTAAGTTATATGCAGAAATTGCTATCACAGGGTACAACTTATTGCTGCAATAGGATAGTATTATCCAGATCATTATTAAAAATTGAGGTTGAACACATAGAAGTCATCAGCAGGATTAGTTGAAATATTGAACACTTTTCAATCAAAAAACCTACCACTTGATTGAAAACAAAAAGCATCTGCAGAAGCACCTCCTTTTTGAGGATACAAACTAAATTAAATGTTTTATTTTGGGTTCCAAAACAGTTTGGTTTAGAAATTACATTTTTAATAATGTGAATTATTTACGAGGTCCCATCAACAAAGCATGTCTTTTGTTGAAAGTGAATTTTTAGAAGTCACAAATGCTCTCCTCCCACAAGCATTTTTTGAAGATTTCACTTTTGTCACAAATTGAAATAAAAAAATAAAACAAAACCAATGACATCTTGAAATCCCTACTCTATAGAAAGCTGTTTTGACCAGAACTAACATCTCAGGCAAGAATAATTCATAAAAAACAAGGAAAACAGAGACCACAGACTTACAGTAGTTAATCTTATGACTACTGATTCCAACGCTAGCAAGATGTCACTGCTATAAAATTTGGATTTTCATACTGCTCAAACAAAACAATATTATCATGAACAAACCTGTTTTATCGGCTAGTTTTCGTTTCTGGGTTTTGGATAACTGCTCCTTTTTATCTTTTTTCTTACTTGCTGGTACATCAGGAGTTCCAATCGCAATACTGTTGCTTACTGAAGTCTGAGAAGGATAAAAATGGTTGTTAATATTTTGCATATTAGCTCCACAGATACCTCTGTGTGTGATTACTGAGCCTGAAATACTGAAATATCTTGACTGTCAGAAAGAAGCAATGCTGTCAGAAGTCTGCAGCTTTTAATCAACATATAATCATGGCTGTAGTTTTAAAAAACATGTGTTGGGGACTGGAATTACTCCCTTTCAGAATTGCAAAGGGCTCCTCTTACACTTTTTAAATTCAATCATGGAGTGCAATTTAGTCTGAAGGGATTCAGGCTTCCCAAACACGGACACCATTCCTCCTTTCTCAAAGCAAATCTGCAGCACCACAACAGCCAATAATGTCCTTACACAACACAGAAGCCACAAATAGACCCAGCCTGACTCATTCAAGACCCTGGAGGTGCACTTATGCAATCCATTGCATCCCAGGAAGGTTGCAGTAATTTGCCCCCGAGCAGACGCTTTTAATCTGTTTCAGCTCTCTTTCTGCTCCAAGTCTCCATTTTTCTATTACTCTGTGGGACAGAACTGCAGCCCACAAACATTTCGGTCTAACAGCAAAATAACAATTAAATATAACAATTGTGGCACCATAATCTGTGTGTCACTGTTTGCCACTAACATGTTTATATCCAATACACTGATTAACAACTTAAAGACAGAGCTATGAAGTATTTAGAGCCCTAATAACCACATTTTACAGTTTTAAAAGCAAGAGATTAAAATCTGAATTTATCTACTTACCACAGTGTTAACAGGCTGATTTTCCATGAACAACTCTTTATTATCTTTGGCATATTCAAAAAGCGTGTATGTCATAGCAGTTCCAAGATTTGCTTCAACTTCTACCATTAACTTGTCCAGTATACTTCGTTTAATAGATGCAGATCTAAAAGAAACCATAAAACTCAACTATAATCTAGACAGATGAAGAAAAGCTTGTCAACAAGGCTAGGGAGTGAAGCTGTCACACATACTTACATTGTGTTGTTGAAGAAAGCATCCATTGATATGACTGGTGCTGTTTGTGGATATGTTTCCGGCCAAGAAACTTCTATCAGAAAGGCTTTGGGATCGCCATTTTCACCTATCTGAAGGGAAAAGAAAAACTTTATAAATCAACAGTTTCCAGTCACTTATTAAGCATTACAATGCCACTATGCAAGTCTTTCACATCTTTAAGACTATTCAAATTCCTTAAGATAACAACTATTTTCATAAAGTTATCAGTTAGAAAACAAAGCTGTTATCTATAAAATTCATTAAATTTATGACATCAACATTAACGTCTATCCTGCAGTTTTCATCCTAGGAAAAGCAGCAGAAACATTCAAAGCTCTCTTTATGTTTGGTTTTTTTTAATTGCTTGGTTTTAAAAGCTACTTTGTAACATCTGCAGGACAAATATTATACAACCATATGCAAAACCAGAAAAGATGAAGCCTTCTTTTTTCCGCCCCATGCATCCAAGTTCAGAGCAATATGAAAACAAACCACCACCCAGGTTGAAATAAAGACAATGATAAAGTAGTGACCTAAGATAGCAAAAACAATAGATAAGAATTTCATCTCTACAGATATTTTATTTACGTCTCATCTCTACAGATATTTTATTTCAATATAAGAAAGAATGAGTAGAAAAAGACTTAAGAAGTCAGCAGAATGAGACTGGATAAAAAAAAATTAACATAAAAAAGGCACACTTTAATATAAATTTAGTGAACCCAAATTACATATACAATCCTTACAGTTATGTTAAATAAAAACCACCTTTTTAAAAAAATTTAAAACTAGTACAGCTACTACCAAAGGCATGCTATACAAACAGAAATAATTAACACAAGGATTTGGAAGACTAGTGCAACAAAGTTGGTCGAATCTGTATTCTAAAACCACAAGAAAATTCTCCCTTATTTCCCTCATTTTAGAATAGTCAAAATGCAACATCATCAAATTATGCGGAATGAAGCATAGCCAGAAAAAAAGTTTTAATCAAGGTAAGGCTATCGTACTTTGAAATTAAAAATAAAGAAAGAAAGAAAAGGAAAAAAGTTGGTGCTTTTTTAGTTACAGCGCCTGTTTCAGCACAGTGGTCTAACTGACATTCAGCAGCTGTTTTAGAGGTGAAACAGATAATAAATAAATAAATTGGGAATCTGCAACATTTACCAAGACATCATCTACAGTGTTGCAGTCCAGTTCCCATGGCTGCCAAGAGAACTGGTGGCAGGGTTTACAGAGTTCTCTCAGGAAAGCACTGTCCATGCACTGAGCAAATCCGTACAGCGAGCTGCGCGACCATGCTCCTCCTTGCCACTGCAACCTAAAAATTGGGTAGCCTTACCTGATAACAAAACAGGTGTTTTGTATGTAAGACATGTGCGAGACAAATGAGGCTCAGAAAAATGGCATACTAATTCTTTCGACTTTCTCATGCACTTACTTGCACTATGCCTTCTTGTAATACAAATTCTTCTTCATGGGAAAGATGCGTGATTACTTTTGTCTGACAGTAAGTTTTACAATATTTAAATTGAGTTCTAACTCCTGACAATAACGTTTTGGCTAATAAAAATTAGCACCAACCAAAGCTAATAAAATGTGGAATGATACACTATAGACTTGTATGCATGTCACATTTGCTCTTTTCAGGAAATTAAATTTACTAATAACGGTCCTATCAATGAAGGAAGGCTGCACCTACATGGATGGGATTCAAGTGCTATTAATTAAATCAACTTATCTCATTACAATTACTGATGCTATTCTGAAGTTACTTGAGAAGTCACAAGAAGGTTATTTCAGATGCCTCCTCCGCCTCACTACAGGGATACGGCATTGTCAGAAGTCTCCCTTCTGTCTCATGGGTGCCTAAGTTTTCAACTTCCGGGTCTTTAAATCTGAGAAAGCAAGCAAGAATTTCATGCCAGAATCTAATCACATATCTCAAGCTCAGCACTCCCTGTATGTCTCTGCTGAGCAGACGACTGTATCAGCGCACATGCTCAAACTACTACTACTACTACATGTCAACAGCCTCTGGACAAGAGACTAGACCCTGTAACTGAGCAATAAGGGAGGTTCAGAGTTTTACATATAGAAGTGTCTATAAGTCACATTTCTGACCAGCTAGTTTAAGTATTACTGTGCTGGCTCCTTCAGCCAGTTCGACACTTCCAGCTACGCAGTACGTAGATGTGTTAAGTAGGATGCCTGGCTAAGCAATAATAAATATTACGCATTGTGCTATCAAGCATCATCATACCAAAGATCCTAAAACACTGGCCTATGGATCTAGCCTTTTGGCATGGTTTCAGTTGGGATAGAGATGACTTTCTTACTAGCAGCTGGTGCAGTGCTGTGTTTTGGATTTGGGATGGGAACAGTATGATAGGGCACCGGTGTTTATAGTTGTTGCCAAGCTCTCAAGGCCTTTTCTGGCTCCTCACACCACCCCACCAGGGGTAGGCTGGGGGGGCACAAGAAGTCGGGAGGGGACACAGCTGGAACAGCTGACCCTAACTGACCACAGGGATATTCCATGCCATGGGACGTCATGCTCAGTGTATAAAGCTGGGGGAAGAAGAAGGAAGCGGGGGACGTTGGGAGTGATGGCGTTTGTCTTCCCAAGTCACTGTTAGGGGTGATGAAGCCCGGCTTTTCTGAATATGGCTGAACACCTGCCTGCCCATAGGAAGAAGGGAATGAATTCCTCGTTTTGCTTTGCTTGCATGCGCGGCTTTTGTTCTACCTATTAAACTGTCTTTATATCAACCCATGAGTTTTTTTCTCACTTTTACTCTTCTGATTCTCTCTCTTATCCCGATGTGGGGCGAGTGAGGGAGTGGCTGCATGGTCCTAGCTGCCAGTTGGGGTTAAACTACAACACCTTTACTGCCCATCAAATACCTGCTTGTTTCATAAAAACCCTGGTATGCCAACTACAAGGCAGCAGAGGAACTTCGAGGGGAAGCCTGCACCGCAGCGATCCGCAGACCTTCACCTTGGCTTACCCTGTACTGGAAGGAAACGGGGCTAAGCTCCCTGAAGCACAGGTCTCCCTCGTAGATGGAGCGCAGCGCCTCCAGCTCCATCTGCGGCAGGGAGCAGAGAAAGGGGTTACCGACACCAACACCAAGATCACACCCAACCGCGAAGCTGTGAAGGGCACCCCCCATTTCCCGCCCTCCCCCCGGCCCCGGCACGGCCCGCTCCGCTTCTCCCCACCTCCTCCTTCCCTCCCGCTCCCCGCCACCCGGGCCCACCCCCCTCCGAATCCCCTCTCCCCGCCGGGATCGCCTCCCCGGCCTCCTGGGCCGTCTCCCCGTCACGGCCTCGCCACCGGCACCGCCTCCCCAGCCTCCCGGACCGGCTCCCCCTCACGGCCTCCCTTCCCGCTCACCTCCTGGTCCTCGTTGGCCGCCATGGCGCGCGGAGATCCCGCCTTTCCCCTCAGGGCGGCCGGGGCGAGGCGGCCCCGCCACTGTCCCGCCGGACACACCTCCCCTGAGGGCAGTACGGGTCACCCGGCCTCTCGCTGCTATTGGTTCCCTCTTCCCGTCGTCACCTCCTCCCTGCCTTCCCATTGGCCGGCTCCGCTGGCCTCCCCTCTCTTCCTTCTTTATCTAACTGGCTCCTTCTCCAGTGACGTAACCGCGTGGACCCTCTCTGATTGGCCTGGTCGTGGAGCGGAGGCACCGATTGGTGGTTTCCGCTGTCCGTCCCACGCTCGCTTCCTGAGGCGGCGGCCCTCCCTCGCCCTGCCCGCTGACGTCTCCCGTGACTGGCGGCGGGGCCGAGTCCCGGTGGTGAGTGGTGCCCCGGGACGGACCCAGTGCCCTGTCAGTGCCTGGCGGGGCCGCGGGGAGCTGCCGCGGCTGGGGAGGAGCGGCCGGCGAGGAGCGACCGGCCCGGGCTGCGCTGAGGGCTGCCGGCCCGCCCGCCCGCCGCCTCGTAGGCCGCCTCGCAGGCCGCCTCGCCCGGTCTCAGGATGACCCCGACGCAGTGGGACTTCCCGGTGGAGCTGTGCTGCCGGCCTATGGCGTTCGTCACCCTCACCGGCTTGGACGTGGTGTACAACGCCGTGCACCGGGCCGTGTGGGACGCCTTCTGCGCCAACCGGAGGGCCGACCGTGTCCCCATCTCCTTCAAAGTGCTGCCCGGAGACCACGAGTACCCCAAGTGCCGGACCAAGGTAGCGAGCGGCCTGTGGCCCGGCTGCTCCCCGGCCCCTCGCAAAAAAGCCACCGGCAGGCCCCGGGGGAAGGGGGGGTGCGGGAGTCGGTGGCTCCCTGAGGAGAAGGGCAGTAGCAAGGGGCTGGGCTGAGCTGCCTGGTTTACCGAGCAGCCCTCAACGCCTAGTAAACTTTATGTATACGAGCCCTTAATGCTCAGCCCAGCTTCTGTTGCCCCTTCTCCCACTGTTGGAGGGGAAGCGAGGGGAGTTTGAAGCCTGAGAAAAATTGTCAGGGCTAAGGGCGCTGTGATAGACTGCTGTGAATGCAAGGGAAACCAGGGTGTCTTAGCTTGTAAGCCAGAAGTAGAGAAAGCCAATAGACTTGTTTCTTAAAGTACTTGCCGTTCATTTACTCAGCATTGAGCTGCCTGGTTTACTGAGCAGCCCTTGCACTGCTTAACGCTCAGCCCGACTTCTGCTGCCTCTTCTCCTGCTCTTGGAGTGGAAGTGGGGGGAGCTTGAAGCCTGAGGAAAAATTGTCAGGGCTAAAGGTGTTGTGACAGAGTGCTGTGAACACATAGAAAACCAGGGTGCCTAAGCTTGTAAGCCAGAAGCAGAAAAAGCCAATATGATTTGCTTTTTAAAGTACTTGCTGTTCATTTACTCAGCATTAAGGTATGCTTGTAAAATTGGAGCTTTAATGAAACCCAAAGTCAAACTGTTCATTTACTCAGCATTAAGGCACGCTTGTAAAATTGGAGCTTTAGTGAAACCCAAAATCTGACTCTGGAGGAAATAGATATTTGAAACTGGAGTATTCTGCATAAAATATAAAGCCTTTAAGCGAAATTCAGCAGAAAGAATATCTCTGCTCTACTTTCTGCTTTGCAGTGGCAGTTAAAAAGCAATGTCAATGGGTTTAAGCATTGGAAAACTACATAATCCTGTGATGCTGGCAAGGATCAGGAATACTGAGTTCTCCTGGCTCTGTTTGAGAGCCACTGAAGAGCCCCCTTTTAAAATAAACCTAATTTTTCATGAAGGTGTGTGAAACGTGCTTCTGAACTTGACCTTTTTCTCCGGTCTACCTGAAATCTGATGTTCTTTGTTGCTGTTATCTCTGGCATCAGGCCCTGATGCCAGGGAATGAGGTGTGTGTCTTACACAATAGGAAACAAAGACTTGAGGGGAAGAATGTTAAAGGGAAGATAACAAACACATCCACGAGTGACAAGAATGTAGAGGCAATTCCCCTTCTCCTGCTATGCTAAGAGGCTTTTGTAACTTGCTTTAATAACCTCAATGTTTTCAGAGGACGTCCTATGAATGGTATATTCCAAAAGGAATCCTGAAGACTGGTTGGATGAACAAACACCTGAATTTGGTTCCAGCACTTGTTGTGGTGTTCTATGAACTAGACTGGGATGAGCCGCAATGGAAAGAAAAGCAGTCGGAATGTGCCACTCGAGTTGAAATTGTCAGGTAGGGTTTTTTCACTTGGTTCATAATGTACTAGAAGCTAATGGTAAATGTGAATTGCAGAATCCTTTTTACATTCTAGGATATATAAATATATTATTGTTTTCTTAGAGACAAATTAAGGGTAACTTGAACTTTGCTTTTTGAAGTACAAGTGACAGTAAAGTAAAAACAGCCCCTGAAATTTTGCTTGCTAAACTCTGCACAACCACTTTGTCCTGTCTGAACAAAGAAGAGAGCACAGCATTCTGTGGATGATGTTTGGTTTTGTTTCTTATATAGCATTTTTTCACTGCTTCCATCTAGACTGAAATCTCTCTTTTTTTTTTTTTCCTGATTATTCACAAATAAGTGAAACCTTGACACTATGCTGTTGTTCTTATTTTAGGCAAAGTTTGCAGGGAAGAAATACGAAAGTTGCTGTGGTTCTGATTCAGAAAAAAACACCGTTACCTCCAGGTACTAGAAAACTCTGTGCACAGTTGGGGTGATGTCATTTTTCAGGAGGCCTGGCGGACTGAGCTATCGTTTATCACATTATCTGCAGTTCATAATATAATGTCATCTATATACAGTACGTGCATTGTGCCTGTAGGAAGGTGTACAGATAGAAAGAGTGTTCAGGGTGGTTGACCCTAAGCATTTGATACTTTTATCCTTAACTTCTTCCTCTGAAGTCCAAGTCCATCTTTTGATACACAGTATAAAAAATGGTTTGCCTTCTTGTAAGCAAGTTGCATTTTAAGCCTTGCTTTAGATCAAGGAAAGCTATAGAAGCAATGAGAACTTAGAGGAAGGGTGTTTGATACCTACAGAAGCCTTTTAGTGTAACTCAGTTTTGATCAACAACATTTTGGAGTCAAATGGAGCTGTGAAATGGGATATGTTTTATGTTTCTGTAAAGCTGCTGCTTCAGCTGTAGCTGCTTAGTTCCAAGTGTCTGGCAAACCATTTTTTGACTTTGTTTTTTCTCTACCTGCTATAAATGTTTGTCTTTTCTGGATGCTATTGTATTTCTTAAGCCACAGGGTATTTAATGCTGTGAGAGAGATGAAAAGCTTTTGTCATCTTTGTAGGTTGTTGCTAGCTAAGCTACTCCTAGAAAGCTTCTGTAACGTGTTCTGGATGAAGCATGTAGTACTCTGAAAGAAGTAAGAAAGAATATGATCTTAGTTTTATCTATATTAGGTTTTTCCATACCTTGTACTCATCAAGCTTTTAGAGTTTGACATTGCAGCACCACACACTGCTTACTTGCACTTTCCTTGTCTTTGCCAGGGGAAGATGTTATTGCATCGGAGAGGGCAGCGGCTTTATGTAATGCTTGTGACCTTTCTGGAAAATCCCTCTTTGTACTTCCACACACTGATCACCTTGTTGGTTATATTATAAGGTAAGTGACTGTAAAACCCGGTTTGCATTGTTTACTAATGGAGATGTTGAGAGAGTTGATAAGTTGGGATGCCTGCAATGTGGTACGCTCATTGCAGACCAGCAGTGAGTGTTTTATCTGTTTGTTGGAATTCTTCAAGTTATTCTGCAACCTGATGAATTCCACACGGCTCCCCTTTCTCTGTGAGGCTGAGTAATGACTGTCAGAGATGTTGCTTTTGAAGAAACATTATTAGCTGTCCCAAGATGTTCCCTTCCTGAAGTTGGATAGAGGCAAGGTGGGCTTTTCTGCCTCTACAGTGGTTTTGGTCCTGGTCGTTTGAAATAGTTTTCCCTACAAGTGTTTCATTAGGTGTAATTCTGTATTAGCAGGTCTTTGCTTTTTTTTTTTTTTTTCTTTCTGCTTCCTGTCTGTGTAGGTATCTCTGTTTATGCTCAGTGGCATTTATCTGGTTGCAAATGTTACATCTTTGTCATTTTTTATGTTTCTTGTGCTTTCTGTTTTAGTATTTACAGGGAATACAGCTTGAAATAAATTATAAAGGCCTCTCAAAAACAGAACAGAGGGAAAGGAAGATAGTCTTGTGTAGACCCAAAAAGAAAGGCTCAAACTAAGGCAAATCATGGTTTATTAAAATTAGTTTTAATTTTTCCAGACATGCTCCGGGAGAGGAAGGGTCATGGCCTGAGAGACTAATTCTTCCTTCTCTCACCCTCATATTCACATATAAACAGTGAAGTTCTCAACATAAATTGAAGCTGTTATAGTATCCGCTACTAGAATTGATGAAAATAAAGTAGCCATTACTTCTGTTTTTTTTATATTTTGCTCAGTGTGTTAAAGAGGGAATGTTTGCCGCGTGTTAACTAGTGGAAGCCTCTGCAAACTGCATATAGGTGCATTTATGATATGAGATTTGCAACTGTCTCCAAGTTTGTGAACATAAGGCCCTATCATTAGGGATTAATAGCTTTTAATGCACATTTAAAAAAAAAATTGAGCATGTAATAATGTCAGAATTCCTGGTATTAATCTTTTTGTTTTGATATTTTTAATTGAGATTTCATAGTAGTAAAAGAGAATAATTTTTTTTTTTTTACCCCTCGGGCTGGCTTGTCTTTTCTTATACGGCTGCAATATGCCACTACAATAAGTATGACAGGTAGACTTAATTTATCTTGTCTCCCTTTTGTGACTGAACTCATAATTAACAGTTGCTGTCCATTAGTCTGTGCCGTTGTTCTCATTGCCCATCCTCTGTTGGGTGGCGAGCAGAACACAAGTTGTGACCTGCCTTAGTTAAAGTCTGCAGGGATCCCTTCTTGGCCAAATCGCAGAACAGGTGCTTCATCCCTTATTGCCTGGATTCTGGTCTTATTCCTTTTAATTTGATCATGCAGCATATGCTTCTTAGATCCTCCTCAGCCTCGTACACGTACAGGTAGCTGTTGATGTTTGGACAGAATGATGAAACCTAGTCTGTGCCCTCATAATTTTATTTACTGCTATTTTTTCCTTCCCACTTGTCCCACCACAGTCCAGCAAGTAAGATCTTGACCCGTTCAGACTTAACCCAAGAGCCTCTGCAAAACTTGCTTGTTTTGACTGAGGCGTCTCTCTACTTTCTGTTGCCTTGCAAAATCCGAACAGCTTATCCTCAGACTTTCTCATGTTAAATACTAGAGATTGTTGTATGAGAAATCAATATATAAAGGTTTCAAACCTACTTGTTCTACTCTGTGTTACCGTAGTGAAAGGTTTTGCATGAAGAGTTTTTGTCTGCAGACTCTTAGCCTGTGTGGTAACTTAAAGAAGAGTTTAGTAATACTTCAAGCTACTTTGCCAACCCTAAAATAAGCATGTTTAAAAATAACTTATTCTGAAGAACTTCAGAATTTCTTTGTATGTGGGAGAAACTTAATGAAACTTAAGAGCAACTTTGTTACAGGTTGGAAAATGCTTTCTATGAGCATGCACAGACTTACTATTACACAGAAATACGAAGAGTCAAATCTCATAAGGAGTTCTTGAACAAAACCACTCATCAGGTAATGTTACTGTATTTTTTAAATACTGTGCAAGTTATATTGCATGTTAAAACATGAAAATGAGGGTTGTTTGTTGCTTAAACATTTTTATTTTCCCCTTCCAACTTGAGATGCCTTCTTTCAGTACAGAAAGTAAAGCTGGTTTTATTTTCTGCAACTTAAACTTTGATTGGTTTTGTTCTTACATTTATTTGTCTTCCTCATATTCCTTAAAGGAAAGGCTACGGGAAGAGCCACAGCCCAAAAATGAAGTTTTCTGATTTAAAAAAAAAAAAAAAAAAAAAAATTTCTATATGTGGGAAGTGCTTCCCTTAGAAGTTCAGAACTTAAACTTGCCCTTGATTTGGCTTTTAGCTTTTGCTTTTCAAATTGTTAAATATCTGCTCAGACATGCAACGTTCTGTTGCAATTGTCAGCTTCCCTCGCTGGGAATTGACACTGGTGTAGAGGTTTTGGGGTGTTACAAAGCCTCTCCTCTGTTCCAAGTGAAAGGCTTGGAGTGGATCAAATCTGTTGAAAGATCACTGCTGTGTCATGGTGGCAGAGAGAACCATTAGGAAACAGTTGCATAGTCCGTTTTTCAAGTCAACTGCTATATTATGTGAACCTCTGAAATTATCACCTCTATCTGCTTTGTAGGTAACAGGTTCGGATGTTTGTGAATGATGTACACTGATTATATTTTGCAGCTTTTATTTGTTAGACACCAGTTCAAAATAGCATTCTTCAGTGAGCTGAAACAGGATACGCAGAATGCTCTCAAGTAAGACTCATGTAATCTTCCCCCACCCTCGATATCCCAAATAACTGCTAAACCATAGACTATGATAAATATTTTTGAATGCAAAATTACTTAAACACATACGTAAAGGGTGAGTTCTTCACTGGGAAGAACACTCTGATTGGAAGGCTGTTTTCCGCTGTCAGCAATCCTTTTTTTAAGTTTTATTATCTTGCATGATTTAACTCTGGTTTAATTATTCCTGCGTAGAAATTACAGGACTGCCTATAATCTTGTGCATGAACTGAGGGCTCATGAAACAAACATGTTGGAAATCAAGACCATGGCAGGATTTATAAACTACAAGGTAACAAGTGCGCTTGTAATCTTTCGCAACCTTTACTTAAAAATAAAAAATAAAAAAGTTGATGCATCTTTAATGTGTAAATGTTTAAAAGTTCAATTTTATATTGCTTTTAAGGAGATGAATTACGAACAGCTGTCAGTGGAATGCCAGACTTGCAAAGACTTCTGAATTCCACACAAAAGAAAGATCCTTAGATCCTTAGCTGAATTTTGGAAGTGTCTTGAAGGGCTGGAGTTCATATGAGACGCAGTCATCTGAAAGACTACACTCTCTTTAACTCTCACTCCGTGCAGGGGGAATGAAAACAAGGGCTGCTTGTTCCTTGACTATTTTTGTCATCTTGCAAAGCTCAAGCCAGTCTAGTTCAGTTCCTGCTTGTTAGGAGGAGGAAAATAACTTTTTAAGAATCAGACCGTACTTTTGTGGTATTTTGGGGGGTTTTAGGTAAAAGAAAACTGTCCCACCATTTACAACAATCCTGGAGTTGGACTCCATCAAATCTTATTTGCAGACTGCAGGCTTCAAAGATAATGATCCTCCCTAATGGCTTTGCAGTTCCATCTTGAATTTAGCCTTGAGTTATGCACTCTTCCGTTGATGACTTGGGGGAGAAGGGGAAGAAAAATAATGTTAGTTGGAATAGGGGACCACATGGTTTCAAGTGCAGTACATTATGGTTTACATCTGGTTTTCTCCCACTGTCTTCTATGCTATTTGAGCTTGTCAGAAACTTGTAAAATTAGTTTGTTTGGGTTTTTGCGAGTGGCATTTTTGGTTTGTGGGTTTTTTGTTTTTTCAAAGCTAATCCTTAGCAGCCTAAGGTTTTTTGCTCTTATTTTGATTTCTTCTAGATCTGTCGTCTCTGTTTTCAGCATAATACTCCACTGGATGCAATTGCTCAGTTCAGGAAACATATTGACTTGTGCAAGAAAAAAATAGGAAGTGCAGAACTGGCTTTTGAGCATGCTGCCTGGATGTCTAAACAGTATGTTTTTCCTTAGTAGTGTTTCTGTTTCAGTTCTTGTATAGCCTTGTGAAGTTTGCTGTTTTACTTGTCCAAGCAAGATACAAATTCTGAGCTCTTTATCTAACAAAGAGATACACTAGATCATAAAAGCGGTATGCTATTATTCTGTTTTGCCTTGATTATTGATCACTCTTCTCGGAACGAACAGAATATGATGCAAATGCAGCTGTAGAACTTAGGTGCAGAAGTTAGAGAAGCATCATCTCTCAAGACTAAACAGAACCTTTAATTGAAGCGTACCTTTCAGTTCAAATTGCTATTCTGTACATAATCTTGGTTATGATTTTTTTTAATAGATTTCAAGCTTTTGGTGACTTGTTTGATGAGGCGATTAAGCTGGGATTGACAGCAATTCAAACGCAGAATCCAGGTTTCTATTACCAGCAGGCAGCCTACTATGCACAGGAACGGAAACAACTAGCAAGTATGCTTTGTAACCATGATGTAAGTTGGGAGGGGAGAAAATGCTTTGCGAGTAACCAGATAGTCAGATAGCTAATGTTTGAGTCTCCGATGGTAGTGGAATAATCTGTAATATGTGTAAATGAAATCTAAGAAAAGGATATGTGTTTTTTTTCTGATGCTTATTAATGTTACAAGTATTCGTTATGTATTGGAAAAGTTACTCCAGAACACATGGATTAATGTTTATTTCATTCCAAAAAATTCTGACATGTTTTTAGAATACTTCCTTAAAAAAAAAGTGTACTTTCTGCATCTCTGGATACTTTAAAACTTACTGTTTTGTTTTTCCAGTATATTTCTCTATACATGCAATGTACCTGGTGACCGACAGGCAGCAGAGATACAAGAGCATTAGTATTAGAGTGGGTGGGTGGGTGGTGGTTGCTGTTTTGAGGGTTTTTTTGAGACTTGCCCGGCAGAAAGGGTTACGTGGAAAATCAGTCTCTGCAGTTGATTAAGCATACATGTAGCTACTCTCCATCTGACGTGTCCCAATTATTTAAAAAAGTCTTTGCTCTTATTTGTGCTATTTATTATTCTTGGATTATCTTGTTAGGAACTAGTTTTAAAAAGGATTACCCAGTTATTCTTCAACAGTATTTGAGATGAATGAAGTAGGATGTCAGTCTGAATGAGAAGTATTTAAATGTTTGGGTTTCCTGAAGTACTATTTTTATACAGGTGGCCGGAAAGGTTGTACGTTTTGAAGGAAATTTCTTCTCTTATGTGCATGTATATTGGAGCGTCGAATCACTTTTAATGCTTTAAAATGAAACATGAACCCCTTTTTTATGACTATATTTGCTGAATTTACAGTCCTCTGTGATATATCCCAATCCGGATCCCCTGGAAACGCAAACTGGAGTGCTTGACTTCTATGGGCAACGACCATGGCGGCAGGGCATATTAAGTATGTTTGTGTCTTGTATCTGTGGGATTCAGACAAAATTCTTTAGCTGTTGATCCTGCCAGCTGATTTAGTGGGCATCAGCATGTAATCCCTTTTCAACTGAGACAGGCGCAGGGCTGGGACCTCGCTCTCTTTGTTAGCTGGTGGTACGACTTGAACACCAATTGGAAGTGCAGGAAATGTGTTTGATCTCTATAACAGATAGAAAAGAGAACCTCAGGTTTATACAGGATCAGGTTTTCAGCAGAGTTGCGTAGGGCCGTGCTGAAGCTCTGCTGCTGCTTCCTTTCTGTTGCTGCCTAAGCTACCTGTAACCAGTGTGCAGCGGGAACGCCTGGCTGCAGTGAACCACAGTCCTGGGAAGAGAAGTTGGAGAACTGGGTACAGCAAAAGTAACGATGTCCCTGAACGTGGTTGTTATAAATTCATCTTGCCAGCCGTGCTGTATCTTGTCAGCTGTAGACAGGAACTCATGACTTTTTTTTCTGAAAAAGCTTTTTGGATTTCAAAATGGATTGAGAGGATGCAATGACTAGACTTTAATCCAAGAAAGGAATTTGTGGTTTTCCTATTAAGGAGGACGTTTTCTCAGAAATTCAGACTTTGAATGTACAGCTTTGAGCTATGTATAAATGAAGATCTCAGAACTGCATGTGTCTTGTTGACTGTGGTTTTACTTCCCTTTCTCATTCTCTGTTTGGTCTCCTGTTCTCTATTCTCTGCATGTCCTTTGGGCTTTGCCACTTTATTACTGCTCTCTTTTAAAGACTTGATTTCATTTACTGTAAATACAGAACTGTCTAACCTCTCTTATCTTCAAGTGTTATAAAATTAGAATCTACCGCCAAGGTTAAACAGTTTAAGATGAAAAGAAACTTTACCTGTTACAATATATTCAGGTTTTTTGGTTCCACAAGAGTTTAATCTTTTAAGGCCCCATATAGTTCTTCATGTGGAGAAA
Organism: Sterna hirundo; assembly: GCA_009819605.1. NCBI lineage: Eukaryota > Metazoa > Chordata > Aves > Charadriiformes > Laridae > Sterna > Sterna hirundo. The sequence goes on from CM020441.1 coordinate 5,764,190, forward strand.
CATAAGCCTGAATCCTTACTTGAGATCAGATAGAAAAAGGGCTAAAAATTTGTCTTAACATATGTGCTTTAAATGTTAATAGATGCAGCCTAAAGACTAGGTTGTCTTGCTGTAGTTTGCTATTTTGGGGTAGCTTCAGATAACTTTTTTTTTTTTTTAACAAAAGGCAAGATATTTTTTCCAGAATTTCCCTTCTAGAACATGGAGGACGGATGAGTTCTTAAAGCGCTATATCTGTTTCCTAGGCAAAAGAATGTTTAAGAGTTTGAGCATGCTTGAGTTGGAGCTTGCATTGCATATAGCTCACCACATAAATAGTTCCCTTTTGGGTCTGGACAAAATACCAATTTCATGGATTTTTCATTATCTTATGCAGGCTTTGATCTTTCTGATCCCGAAAAGGAGAAGTTGGGGATTTTATCCCTACAGTTGAAAGAGAAAAACGTCCTTCACTCGGTAAGTTTTACTCTATAAAAATAAAAGTCAAAGTCTGTTTTCTAACACTATCCTAATGTTTGCATATGTAATAATACTGGTAATGGTTTTATCTATTAGGAGCTAATAATAGCTTTGTTGAGTAATGCTGTCGCGCAGTTCAAGAAATACAAATGTCCAAGAATGAAAAGTCATTTGAGTGAGTATAGATAACCAGATGCGTTTTTTTAAAATTAATTTTTCAAAGACTTCCAGTATTGTCCTGATACACTTATTTTTTTCTATCAGTGGTTCAGATGGGAGAAGAATATTACTACGCTAAAGATTATACCAAAGCTTTGAAGTGAGTACCACTCATGATTGCTGCTTTCACGTGCTGTTCTTCTCACTAAGACCCCATGTCTTACTGGTATGGAATAATGTTGGAAGCTCATCTAAGATGCTCCTAGTACCTGGATTTGGTTGAAGCACGAGCTTTGGAGTCTGTGAACTCCACTTACACCAAAAAAACCAAAACAGATATGACGAGTCAGTCAGTTAGTAGAGTAGAAAGACTTCCTGCTGTAAGATGTTGTGGGGATTTGACTTATTGGGCAAATATTATGTATTTCTAGCTCACTGATTGAGTCTCTCTCTCTCCCCCAGAAGTGATTTATGAAACTTGCCTGCTACTACAATGAGAATATAGTTACATTTAATTACAGACTTTGTAGTTATAAAATTCAAAAAATATGGAAATGTAGCTGAAATTCTGTTTATATACCAGGGAGTTAGCAAAAGGAATTATTTTTATTGTTGCAGTTTTCTGCTATTAATGACTACCGAGCTAGGAAAGCTTAGTGCTGAGGTACAGCTACCATCTTTTCTGAAGCATATGTCTTATGCCTAGTTTCTTAACTTCGTATTTTTAAGGGGAAACAGAGCCAAGGTCATGTTAACTAAAAGTCCCACAATGTTTTCATTCATGAGTTTTCAAAGATCACATGTTGTAAAGGGAGTGTGTTTGAAATAGGAGAGATGTATTTACTGTTGTTACTGGCTGACTGGAAGCTACGTGGAGGAGAAGATAGGCTAAGATAAGCAGGTCAATTTGTATCAAGCCTGATTTTTATGCGAACAGCATTTCTTATTTATGTTTGGGTAGATTTTTCTGAAGTAGGCAGAAACTCTTGTCTTGAACAGTTGAAAAGAGTTTTAAAAAAATTCGCTTTTCTGCGTTGCTAGTAATAGCAAACGTTGCTGAGTATTAAAATCATATTAAGTTATGCAGTTTTGCCCGATAAAGATTGATGCATGTGGTGTCTGTAGGTTTTTGAAACCCTTGAAGGGTTAGAAGGGAAAAGAAACATCTCAGCTTAAGGAACATTAAAAATATTCAGTTTGGAAGGGGACTTTATTGTGGGATTTTGGTTTCTTTTTCTTAAAACTTACTGCATACTCAATAGTAAAGCATATTTTTAATGCAGTGCTGGATGAAGACTATTCTGTCCAGTTGCTGTTTTGCTAGTTTCCTTATGTAAAGGCACTTGAGTTTTCCTGTTCTTCTCCTGTTAAAATTGTTCTAGCCTGAAATAGAAAGGTCATGGAATAAATGTGTTTCTTTACAATAATTTCATGCTGTTTTGAATAAATAACTGTCATATGTAGACAGTAGACTTGACTTTAATCTAGAATTTCTATTAGTGAAGATGAATTTTGTATTAATGACACCAAATAAATGGGAGTGTCTAAAAGTATTGGTGTGTATAACTTTTTTTTTTTCTCAATTTTACTGTGTTGCAGGCTCTTAGATTATGTTATGTGTGAATATCGCAGTGAAGGATGGTGGACACTTCTCACTTCCATATTGACGACAGCTCTGAAATGTTCCTATCTGATGGCCCAGCTAAAAGACTATATAACGTACTCTTTAGAGCTACTGGGTAGAGGTATTCTTTTAAGAAATATACTCAGCCTATACAGAAAAATTTGAAGTACGTGTATTTGGAAGTCTGACAGACCCCGTGCTTACAGGACGTCAAGTGATTTGACTACAATATCACTGTATACCTATGCTGAAGTTCTACTACCTTCTCTCATGTGCTGGAAGTTGCATTTTCTTGCTTTTCTATTACAAAATTCATTGCCTTCAAATAGATTGTGTCAGGATATCTGTGGCACAGAGCTTAGTTTGACACTGTTCAAATAATGTAACAAACTTCCTGAGATTTGGGATGGGGCAAAGAACTGTAATGTAGCTAAAGGGGGAAAACTAGCCCCGTTTTTCTGGACTTTAAAATCCCAAATGTGCTTCTGTCAGACTTTTGACTAGCACTCTGCTGATAAAATATGCATGTGGTGTGTTTTAGGGGGGGAAAAAAGTGACATAGGATGGCTGCACAGTAATAATGCAAGCGCTCTGCTTCGTATGATGTCTGTTACTGGGCATTGTGGAAATAATCCTTTTGTGCCCTAATAGCTAACTAATACCAGTGTTAGAGTAGGGGTGGTAAAAATGGGTTTGCATCTTCTGTTAGCTAGCCAGGATACTCTGCTTTTGTGTTAAAGAATAGCCAATGAGACAAACCCGCCTTTCTTCATCTTCAAGAGGAGAGTGCTTATTTTAATTAGCCCATTTTTCTTCCTGTCTCCTTCCTAGTTGTTTCTAATATTACCCAGGCTTGCCTCTTTGCGTGTTCCTGACTTTTCTACTGTTTCTTCCCTTTTTAAACATAAATAAAAAGAAGGTATAGGCATTATTCTCTTGGGGTCTCTTGGTTCCAATAAATGAGGAAATGCTGGTGTAACCAAAAAATATTTTACTTGGTTCCAGTGGAAGTAAGAGGAAACACTTAAAATGGGGGAAGTTCTGAAAACTGAATGAATCCTTCATTATTAGTAGATAAGTTAGGTCCCGTCCACCCCCGCCGCCCCAAATGTTTTTTTTGAAAGATGCAATCTAAAGGAAAGATTTACTTTAAGTTAAAAAAAAAAAAATACTTGCTTCTGTTTTATAATCTCTGTTTTTGTTCTGTTTGATAGCTTCTACTCTTAAAGAAGATCAGAAATCTCGAATAGAAAAAAATCTAATAAAAGTTCTAATGGTAAGTGGCAAAATTCCTATTAACCTTTTAAATAATCTTAAGAGTCATCACTGTTTGGTAACCTTATTTTATTGTTATTTGTAATCTTCTGTCTGGATACAGAATGAAAGCCCTGATCCTGAACCTGATTGTGACGCTGCTGCTGTGAAAGCATCACAAAAATTGTGGGCTGACCGTGTTTCCTTGGCAGGCAGTAATATTTTTACAATAGAAGTCCAGGATTTTATACCATTTGGTAAGTAAGAAAGCAAAATTACATCAGCTAAATAAATTTCAATGTAGTTATACCTCAAAAATAACAAACTAGGAAAAAGTATAAAGTGCGTGTTAAAGCCAGCAACACAGAAGCTCTTGTTTCAGCACTGATCTGTTCTTATCTAAATTGGTAAGATAAAAAATCATGAGAGAAGCCAGTGATCTCTTATCCCTAATATGGATTGCTAAAGAAGAATGCCTTGCTTCTTGAAATACTTCTGGTGTTCTGGCATGCTTAGAAGTAGGGTTCGGAGGAAAGAAAGCACAATGTGTGCAAAGTAATATTCTCCATAGAAAGGGGGCATGAGTGAGCATTACCTACAAAAGAAATGTATCTAAGTGTACAGGATTATTATTATTTTTTTTCTGCTTGATGTCTGCCTCTCCTTTTCTCTGCAAAGGTTTCAGCCAAGTGCTGAAAAGTGGCTTTCTGTAATAGTGCTAATAGCCAAACTTGTCCCATTTACATACAAACTAAAGTTTTAAGAGTATACACAGAACAGTCTTTACCACAATTGTTTCAAGCATTTGCTTCTGGAATTTAATGTTGTAGTTTGTGTTTAACACCTACTTCTTGTTTCTTCTTTTTTTTTATTGTTTTCCTTTTTTTTTTTTTTTTAAATTCCAGTGCAGTGCAAAGCAAAGTTTCTTGCTCCTAGTTTTCATGTTGATGTTCCTGTGCAGTTTGACGTGTACCTGAGAGCTGATTGTCCTCATCCTATCAGGTTTTCTAAGCTCTGCATCAGTTTCAATAATCAGGTAACGATCTCCTATCTATCTCTGACCTAGTGATAGAAGCTTATTGTAAAAATGAAATAATATCTACTAGTGGTTTTAAACACAAAAAAAATGAAAATGTATTTTCCAAAAATTATATTAATACTTCAGTTGGAAAGGTGTGTTTTCTTTTTGCATTATCTATCACTTTTGACAAGTATACTGATACTGTGATAAAACTCCCAAATGCAGTTTAGTGAGTTCACCTATTGTATGTTTGTCTTTCTATTAAGCTCTCTAAAGTTTTGGAAGGATGATTTTAATGTCTTATTTCTCTTGATGTTCTTACATGGAGCTACATTAATATCATGGATACCTTGTCTCAAAGAATTGCACTGCAATTACTTGCAAAGTCTCACTTCAATAGTGTGAAAAGTAGCGAGAGCCCGTATAGTTTGATGCAGTTACACAGAGCCTTAGTATCTGCTATGCTACTGTTACTCTCTAAAGATGTTTTAAGTCTGGATTTATCACCTTTTTTTCTCCACTCCTCCATTGTAGGATTACAACCAATACTGTGTGGTAGAAGAAGCCTATCAAAAAAGTGATGTTCTAGAACAGTCATCGCAAGGAACGATGTGCTTAGTCCCTGGCAAAACGAGAAAGTTCACTTTCAAATTTGTTGCAAAAACTGAAGATGTAGGAAAGAAGATTGAGGTTTGTCAGTCTGTCTTACGCCTTTCCTACTAATGCTTACAAAGAACTCAAAACTACAAAGCTGCTTCTAATCTGGCACTCGTTGCTAATGTCACTGCAGTTCCAAATGTTTGAATTCTTGAAACTGAGTAACAAAAATGGGAGTAAAATTTTATTGGCAACGCCACAGCAAAAAAATTATCACAAAAACTTAAGAGTTGCTTCGAGTTTGTTTGTGATTTTTATATGTGCAATATGTTAAAAAAAAAAGGGGGGGAGGGATAGGTGGTATAGCACTATGGGAGGGTAGGAAACTACAAAATACTGCACTGTACACACATGAGCAGAGATACTTTTCCCACCACTCTTTCATGAAATGAAATCCTGGAGCGGTGAGGTGTTCTTCAGTCTGCAAACCTGCCAGAAGGTTTTTGGTGATACACATCTTTATTGTGCCTGTATATGTTGGAAAACTATATTCTTACAGTAGGTGATGTGAAGACGTTATTGATATGTGTTTTAAACTTGTGTCTATCAGATCACCTCTGTGGATTTGATCCTGGGAAGCGAATCCGGCCGATGTGTAATTCTGAACTGGCGTGGGGGAGGTGGAGATGCCGCTTCATCTCAAGAAGCGTTGCAGGCAGCACGTTCCTTCAGGCGAAGACCTAAGCTTCCAGATAATGAGGTGCACTGGGACAGTTTGACTATTCAGGCAAGCACCATGTGAGTAAAAACTTGAAAATATGTATGTATGATGGATCATTGTGAGTCTCTGGTGAAGTCCTGATCGCCCTGCCTAAAAGAAGAAAAAAGACTTGTTGGGACTGGTTTAATAGGAGCTTTTTAATATGTCTTTGCTCAACTGGGGATGAGATACGTACTATCTTAATTCTTTAGGGTTTTTGAGGCTCCAGAAATACAGAAAAAGCTTGCATTGATCTCTGAGCAAACCAAGCATGCTGTAGTTCTGCCCTTCACCTAACTTTGCTAGGCAGATTTTCCCAGATTTTTGTGCAAAATAGGACGTTTTACTGTTCTGTCACAAAAGCCATCACAGAAACAAAGAATCCCTAAGAAACTGTATTGGAAAATAATTACTACTATACAGGCTAACGCTAATTTAGATGTATTCAAAAGAATTAAATCCGATTGCTGTTGGTGTGGGGGGGTGCTTTTTCTTTCCTGGCAGAACATCTGAACCATTAACGCTTATTACTGGGGTTCCAAACTGTTTTTATAGAGTTCTTCCCATCATGTTGCTTTTTGGGAATCTCGCATCTCCTAGTTGAATAGGCCACCAGTTCTCAGAATTCTCTTAAACAATAGGTTGTTTTAATCTCCTTTAAACTAGGTTTAAAAACTTGTTATTTGAGAAACATACAATAACTGAGTCTTTTCTCTTAAAGGATTATTTCTAGAGTGCCAAACATTTCTGTTCAGCTCCGCCATGAACCTCCTGCCCTGACTAATGAAATGTATTGTTTGATTGTGACAGTCCAGTCACATGAGGAGACAGTGGCCAAAGATGTTAAGCTTACAGCAGGTTTAAAGCCAGGTATTTGGGGTTATTTTCTTTTAATCCAGCAGTCTTCTAATTGACTCCTTGTTCTTGATGCAATGCAGAAAAAATACGGTAAATGGCTCTCCTGCGGTAATTAAGGGACACACCAAAGTGAAGGCTGGCAATGATGAGATACTAGTGGTTAGAACAAGAGCAAAAAGACTTATTCAGTTATGGTTATCTTAGCCACGGCTTGTCAGTGGTGCTTACGTGGGTATTTTCAAAAGTTAGGTCTTGAAAGTTAAGTTTGAAAGAAAACATGGAAGCTTTTGTATTCCTTCCCAACCTTTTATTTAATTTGCTCATAACTAAATTTTTTCTTCCCAAGAGACAGATCTTTTTCTTGCTGAGATGAAAGCATTAGACAGTGCTAGATAAATGTTTTCTAAATATGGTCTTTGTGGGTTTTCTCCCACACCCAACCCTGCTTTTTTGCTCCCTGGTCTGGGCAATGTGGTTTGCTTTTTAAACTACTTGAAAACCACTCGAAATCTGGGGAGTGGTGTAGAACTGAGACAGTATTCCTTCCAATTAAAAAGAAAAAGTGCAAATATTGTATGTCTAAGTCCTAGTTAGCTGGATGTAGTTATTGCTGACAGTTTTGAATGTGTAAAGTCCAAACGTTGTACTCGGTATGCCTATTTATAGCAATTTTCCTAAAAGGCAAAAATACTTTTAAGCCACTAGCATATAGGATGCAGTATGTACTGTGTAGTCTAAAATAGAACTACATTCCCTATACATTTTTACAGTTCACTAAAGTCAGTGGAGTGTTCTTTAGACTTATTTAATTGGATGTTTGGTCTTGGCTCCTAAAGCAGTGTTTAGTAGTCTGTCTTGATTTATTTTTATTTTTTTTTTCCCCTTTTGATCTTGACTCTTAACACGCGATATGCAAGGCCAATGTGGGCTTGCTGATTACCCTAAAAGAACAATTGAAATTTGACATTTCATTTATAGAGAAGGTGATATATTTTCCACGGTTGCAACTCTTTGGCAAGATGTGGCTTGTCTTGCTTTGAAAATTATCCACGTCGTTGCAGTAATGCCATTATTCTAGTCAACCTCTGACTGAAGAATGGTGTCATTTAACATCTATACATTGTTTGTATGTATTTTCAACACAGATGTGGAAGAACAATTTTTAAAAGATGGGAAATCATTAAGCCATGCTCTTCAAAACAAGAATCACAAGAGCAGTGAAACTTCCTTTTTACTTCATATCGAGTACCAAGAAAAGCTTGGATCACGTAATCGTGTTTTGTACGTGGTAGGGAACATCTAGATACGATTTCTGATTTTTGAGACTTTTCTTTTTTTCCTGGCCTAAACAGATGAAACAAAAACCTTGCAGGATGTGATCCCTCCAGGTTAGGAAACTTAAGGTGTTGTCAAATCTGTTCTCTGCTGGTACTTTTGAAAGCTTCCCTCAACCAAATGAACAACATTAATTCCTCATGTTTTTGGGGGTTTTTTGAGATGAATGAGATGACGTAAGCCGGTGTGGATATGAAGACTGTTTTTAATCCTAGGGCAAGATGCCAACCTGACTCAGAAAACTCAGGTGACTCTTCATGGAACAGACGCCTGTGATGACTCCTTTCCCGCACTGCTTCCTGATATCCCTGTAGGAGACTTGCAACCAGGGGAAAAGGTGAAGGCTTAAAACCTTCTTTCTATATCACACTTAAGAAAATGGGATCAACTAATAAGACTCTCATAGAAGGACCTATGTTTACTTCCAGATATCTGAACTGCTAAAAGAAATACTTAAGGCATGTTTTACCTATGGTTTACTTGTAGTTTGGTATTTCTTTTGCTAGATACCCTTTTGGACTAAATTTGGGAATAAGGTGTATTCTGGGATTGATGGGAGATAAAAAATAAAATAAGGAGGCTAATCTCAACTGTAAATGCACTGCCTAAGGGACAGTAGATGGTAGTCAGCGAGTGTGATTCAACGTGGTAGAGGATCAAATATGCAGGTGTTGCATCAAATTGAAATTGTGACTAGTAAATTAGAAGTTGGATGCATCATATATCATGCAGTATTGGTTCTCTTCTTGTACTGTTAAGTATCAGATGAGCATCAGTAGTGAAGCAACTGGAGCTGTGCTACCAGTTAAAATTGTTCACTGAGTGATTAAGATCATGCATTGTAGTAGATTCTTTATAGTCAAAATAATATCATTCTGCTGCTGCCCTCTTGGACTAAGTAAAATGATTAGCCAGTTTTGGGAAGCTCTAGGCCTAATTAATGTAATTTAGGTATAGCTTGGCTCATACCATCTCCTTTATTTTGCAGCTGGAAAAAACGATATACATTCGTTGTGGAACAGTCGGTTCAAGAATGTTTCTCGTTTACGTTTCTTACTTAATCAGCACGATCGTTGAGGGGAAAGAAATCCTCTGCAAGTGTCACCGGGTAAGATTTAAAGATGCACCAATTGCTGGAGATGCATTGATGAAATGCAAGAAATATTCTCAATCTGAAGGCTGTAATTCCAAGTCTCTTAAAAGCCTCTCTAGTGGAAAAAAATGCTAATCAGCAGTGTGGTAGTGGTATGGGCAGTTTTATAAGGATAATTGGAAGAAAAGTTTTCTATATTTATTCTTAAATATCTTGAAGAGACACTCTGCCCTGGGGAGGACTTGGCTAAATTGATGATTAAAAGTAACGTTATATTAGTAACCTTTGCCATCAATAGCCAGCTCTGAAACTGAATATACACTTCCCCCCCCCCTTCTTCCCACCTCTTTCGCTACCTATACAGGATGAAACTGTAACCATAGAAACAGTATTTCCTTTTGATGTTGCTGTCAAATTTGTCTCCACAAAGGTATGTGTTTGAAAAACTGTTGATATTTTGGAATCACACCACTTTAAGTGGTCACACCCTGTTTAGTTAGAAACAGCCAGATCTTGTGTCTGTCTTGACAGCTGGAGCACTTGGACAGAGTATTTGCAGATATACCGTTTTTACTGATGACAGACATCCTGAGTGCCTCTCCTTGGCCTCTCACTATTGTCACCAGCCAGCTACAGCTGTCAGCTTCCATGACCCCAGTAGATCAGCTGGAATCTTATGTGGAGAACGGTAAGTTTTCTTAGATTATGCTCTCTATCAGGAGGATACTCTTTGCATAAGTTGGGAGTAAGAAAGGGGGACACTTTAAACAGCATTTACTTATCAAACTCTAAATAAAAGAAAGCTGCTTAATACTATAGTTGCTTGCTAGAACACCACCTAAACAGCAGTATGCTTCAAAATGTAGTTCTGATTCACTAGATCGAGTAGATAGGCTTGAATGATAGACAGTAACCAAGATTCTAAATATAACAGATGTAAGGGAAAGCACCTGAAAGTACTTCTGATACACAACTTCTTAGATATCCATATGAAAAGATGCTCAATATTTCCAGTGTTTATGGGCTACATACACTTTCTGAAATGCAAACACTTTACCACATGATAGAGGCAGCATCTGAAGTCTACTAATGTGATCCATGTCCATGACTGCAGTCATGAAACTAAAAAATGTGAAGCTAGACAGGGTAGGCTATAAAGAACAGTTAGAAGTTTTTTTTTTTTATACTAACACAGTTTAATAACATATTATTTAAATGTGAAAAAAAAAAAAATTACACATCTCAACCTTTAAGAGTGCAGTATGTTAGCTTTAAAGTCAAATAAATGGAGTACTTAGCAGTAGAGCTGATCCAAAAATCTTCAAAACAAAAGACAAAAAATCGTCTTTGCGTTTGCTGAGTCAGAGATAGGAAAATGTGGGTATTCTATAAAAACTTGGAATAAAATGAGGCAGTCTGGATGGGCTGCTTGATTGTGGGTCTGCTGTCCTCCCATGTAATCAAGGAGTTGCAAGACTCTAGTTCCTCTGTAGATTCAAGGGTTACCTGGCAAAAAGCAATTATTTCCCAGGTCCTTTAGTCTTCAAACAGTGAGATTTCATCTTCAGCTCTCGCACCTTGTGCTTCATGGCTTCTGGCTGATGCTCCAATGGGCTAACTGCCAGGAGGTATGAACTCCCTCAGATACAAGCTATTGGGTGATTAAACCGATCAAAAAAATACACCTTTGGTTGATTCCTTGGAAAACTTAATAAACGTTAATGATTAATGTTGCATGACTGAAACATCTGTTTCCATAGTAATTTTTTTTAAATTGCTTTAGTTTATTCAAGCGGAGGGGAGGAAAAAAAATAGAAGAGAAGAGTGCAAACTCAAAGCCATTAGATTTTTCTTGTGTTCCCTCTTCCCTACCTCTAATCCATTTGAGTGGGAGAGGAGAAATGTCTGTATTCAGTTTCATTTTAAAACACGCAAGGCATCTTACGTTGATGTCTTAGAACTTGGTGTGGGAAAAGCGTAGAATTTGAATCGGCGTTATCTTCCTTTTTTTGTGTGTGTGTATAAACTCTAAAATTGACTTGTTCTGTGTGTACATGAAAGACCTCATAATTCCATTCAGAAAGTAAATTGTCATTTATTTGTATATGTCGCCTTTTTATGTATTGGGATACTTCGCAATCAATATTGAATTTATATATTACGTAGGCATAGTTTGTAAAGCGCTTCGAAGGCCTTTCTGGCTGAACACTTGTGTTTGTGTCATATTGGATTTTTAGGCTCGGTGGCTTCTGCAGTAACAATTACACTGATTTTAAACCAAATCTTGCTGATAGTTGTTTTACAGACGGGTGAGAGTGCCAGCGAGTGCTTTTGCCTTCGGTGTCCTCCAGTTACAAATGCTAGTGGAGTGGCAACTGGATCTTATATCATTTCCTGGAAGAGGTAAGTGTCTCTCAGCCTGGATGGGGAGAGGAAATAAGTTGGTTGTTTTTTTAGGGATGATGGTGAGTTGGGTTTTTTGGGGGTTTTTGTTTGTTTGTTTTTGGAACTTCCTGTAGCAAGCACTGTCTAGACTTTGGACCTTACTAATTACTGCTTAGCTTGTTAGATTTTTGAATAAATACTTATTCCACTTGAGAGAAATATTATGTAGTTATGGTTTTAACATTCCATGAAGCTGCTTTTGTAAGATCTTAAGTCAATTACAGAGCTGTTTTGTCACCTTCCACTCCCTGTTTTCTCTAGTCATGAAATATTTCACCTGAGAAGCCAAGTCAAAGGAATAGTTTTGTGATAGCAGAAACAAACAAACTTTTAAAATGGGAAAACTGTTTTCCCACCCTAGATCGTGTGTTTATGCATTCACTCCATTTTCAAACACAAATATTGAGGTATATCTTTCTTCTAGTTTGTGTTTATTTAGTTTTAAGGCTGTTCAGTGTTTATACTTGCCTTTTGCCATTTTATCTCCATGCTATGGCACTTTTTTTGCTCGCTTCAAACAATCTAGTACAAGGATTTGGATTTTTAATAGAATTTAATAGAATAATAAAAATTAAAGAATTTAATAGAATAATAAAAATTAAAGAAAAAAAAGTATAAAATATACACAAAACCGTATCCAGCTCCCAGGATGATGATTGCGTCACCAGCAGACACAGGAAAAGTCCCAGACTGGAGTCAGCGATGGACAGGAGCTGAATTCCAGAACCAGAGTCAGGAGTGCTCAGATCAGGATCAAAGGCAGACGAACAGACAGGGTCCTCCTCAGATGTCGGCCATTGAAGAGAAAACGAGCCAGAGCCCCCCCTTGCCCCTTTGATCCCTCAGCTTTTATACTGAGTGTGATGCAGATGGGATGGAATACCCCGTTGGTCAGTTTTGGGTCCCCTGTCCCGTCTCCTCCTCCCTGCAGGTGGGACCCCTCTACACTTCTCCGCTTCCGACCCTCTAATGGGGCAAAACAGTGAAGTTAGCTGACCTTGGTCATTATAGCAACAAGTCTAAGCAAGAGCCTTTGCGCATACCTTTCCTTGGTATAATCAGGTCTTATCTCTCTGAGAGTGAACGGTGTCTGAACAATAAGCTGTTAATTTCAGGCTTTAGTCAGTTAGAAGAGGTCCAGCTAAAAAGTAAAATTACAAATCAGCAAATTGGTTCTGTTTTACCTCAAACCAGGACATTTAGTCACGTATGAGTGGTGTTCTTTTGGTGTACTCACTGGATACTTCATGTTGTATAACTTTCAATGTGGTCTGCGTTTGACTTCTTCCTGCAGAAGCTCACCTGTGGAAAGTGTACCCGTTGTTAGTACAGTCATCACGCTCCCGCATGTGATTGTAGAGAGCATTCCCCTCCACGTCAATGCAGGTAACTTGGCATCATACATGTGCCCATTAGAATTTTAAGAACCCCTGCAGTTTTACAGCATCCAGACCTTGCATTTACTGCAGCAAAAGACAGAGAACTAATGCTGGATATTACAGAGCTGGTGAAAGAAACCATTCCATCACTTAGACTGCCCCAAGCCTTGCTTCCCTTTCCCCCCTTCAGTTCAAGGGAGGCGCTGGAAGGGAGTTACATAAATGCGTTCACTTAAAAGCTGTCAATGCATCGACCCATGTTGTGTGGCAGCACAGAGGCCAGAGTTACCTCTGCAGATGCTGCCTTCTCAGTAGGTTTCTCTAGACGCCTATGGCAAGAATTGTTCCATCCACCCACGCCCTGGCTGCATCCCAGGACAGAAACAGCCTGGAGAATTGGAGCTGCTTGCGGGCAGGTGAACTGTTTCTCTTCTGGCACTTCACCTGCACGAGAGCAGAGGGGTAGTGGAGAGCTCACTGAACACACAGGTTTCCGATGCATTCCTCGCTTTGGTTTCCTTTATACTGAGTTTCTTCCACCATCCTTTCCTGTTATATTTTTGAAGGAGCTTCCTGACAGTATCTGATAAGGTTTTGGTAAGCTGAAAATACCCAGCAGCAACCAAAGGGACTTCCTAGTTAGCATTCCTGGACAGTGTTAGCAGTCGGGGGTTTTGTAACTAGATGTCGAAGAATTTTTATTGAAGAGTTGTAATGAAGTTATATTCTGTTCTTTAATCCTTTTTTTTCTGAAAAACCTTGTCAGAAATGCTTTAGATGCCTAGTTATTGTATCTCTTTTTTTTTTCTCTTCAAACTTTTCGCTGCTCTTTGCGATAGACTTATTTTTTTTTTATGTATGGAACTTTAAAATGTATTTTGTATTTGAGATTACTTTCTTTCTTTCCAAAGATCTGCCGTCATTTGGTCGAGTCCGAGAATCCCTCCCTGTCAGATATCACCTGCAAAATAAGACCAGCTTAGTGCAGGATGTGGAGGTGTCGGTGGAACCCAGTGACGCCTTCATGTTCTCTGGCCTTAAACAGGTACAAAATTGTCGCATCTCCTGATCCTGCTGGTTTATCTGGTAGTGAAGAATACATTGATTAGATGCGTGCTGACGTGCAGAGAGGACAAACTCATTATGTTAGATGTTTAAAGTAGGTAAACTCTGAAAGAATGCATGGATGTGGACTCCGTTTATAGAAGGGCTAAATGGAAGCCTGACTAAGAGCTGTTTGTCATGTTGTTTATGGGTAACATGGTGTTTCAGTACACAAGTAATAGTTTAAGCAGAATAGGAAAGTAGTTTCATTCTTTCCAGCTTCAGAAAGCAAACAGTGGGTAAATAGAAAGTAAACAGAGGGCTGCTTTTGGTCACAAAACTTATCTGTGTTTGTGGCTTTTTACTTTTTCTTTTTTAAGATCCGATTAAGAATCCTTCCTGGCACGCAGCAGGAAATGCTATATAATTTCTATCCTCTGATGGCTGGCTATCAGCAGTTACCATCTCTTCACGTTAACCTACTGCGATTCCCAAACTTCACTAACCAGCTGCTCCGACGATTCATACCGACACACATTTTTGTAAAGGTAAGACACTGAGAAGTGCCTTGTTTTTAAAGGCTTCCTGTGGCGCTGCTTGGTTTTTGGGGAATACCACCCCAGCTCTGCTCAAAGCTGAGTATTTCTAAGCAAATTAAAATGGCGGATTGTGACAGAGTTATTTGCTTTAAAAAGTCTTGGACTGTGCGTTGGTGTCATCAACCAAAATCCTTAGGAAATCTGTTCAAGTGCAACAGTTATTTCGTTACAATTAGATGAACTAGCTGAATGTTTCCCTGTTATTCCATCTCTTGCTCTGTAAAATGAGTTTTTAAAGCTGTCTATATTTTGAGTACAATGGAGCTAAATGTAATGAAATACTTTAATACCATAATTCATAGCACTCCTGAAAAAGAGAAGTGTTTGAGCAACCCATATGACTAGGTTCTGAAACACTGCAGCATCCCACACCTCCCTAAATAACTCCTAAAAACACATCCTCTCAGTGAATCACTCATAGATTCTTTTTCTTAAATGGTACGACTCTGAAGACAGTTCAGTCATGTCATGAAAAACACATCACAGGCTGCTCTTGACCTTTTAAGAATCATCTAAATCCAGTTGCCCAAAACAATGCTTTCTCTTTCCACTGCTGCTGTCTCCAGGATATTGTATTCACGTTTTAGTCAGACTCTTAGCAAGCGAGGAGCCTGAAGAGTTTGTTTATATGACTTGAGATGGCACTTGTTCAGACATCGGTAATCCCGTTTCCAGGAAATGGGCCTGGCGTTCTTTCAATTTTGTTTTAGCCAAAAGAGATAGGCAGAACTTGCTTTTTTGCATACGCTGTCAGTGGCTCTTCTAGACTGGCTGTCAAGATGTCCTCCTAAGTCAATACAAAAGACTTTTTTCCTCAAAAGCGCGGTGTTCTCAACGCTCCTGTGGAATCTCTCAGGCTTCAGAATTCTTTGCTTTTGCTTTGGAGTTGTCAGGACCTCAAAAAGCTTTATTGTAAGGATGCCTTTTCTTCTTTAAAACTTCCTCCTTGCTCTCTGCCATCTCTAGTGATTCCGCTTAAAATTCCTCCAAGAAACTGTCAGTCTCATTCCTGTTGGATGCATCGATGGTTATCAGCTTTTTATACTGTGGTAGTACTCGAACTCTGGCCACCAGGCCTTGTGCTAAGCTGTCCAAATGTGTTTGGAGATGCTCTTGGCATTTCACAGGGCAGTTGGGGAGCTGAGGCCTCTGCCGGGTACTCGCTGGGCCAAACTGACATTCCAGTTGGATGTCCTCTGTGTTTGTGATACCGTTGGAAACCCTTAGGAGTAAGGATAGGCTTAATGCCATGCTTGTCGTCAGCGCAATAAATGGCAAAGTGGGTTTTATAACAGCATCAGTCTTCAGTGGTTTTGGGGGTTTTCTTTAATTGTCTGGTTTTATTTTTTTTTTTAAAGCCTCAGGGTCGTCAAGCAGATGATAACTCGATTGCAGCTGCGTAACTCCAAGACCCGGATCTCTGCACTTAAGGAAAATGGGATGTTGCACAGAATATGTAAAGCTTCCATTGGAAATGTGGCTCTGATCAAAACATAAGAATTAAATTTTATTCTTCAATTACAACTCCTAGCAGAACTAATGTTTAAAACTAGTCTTTTGTAGGCTTTCTTTAAAGGATAAACATATGAGGAAAACCTGGTGCTTTATTTAACAGGAACATTCTTTTGAAGTTAACTTTGAATGTCAAACTCCTAAAAGTATCATTAAGGCATATTAAATGTCTTGAGTATTGAAGTGAAGAAATGCTAATTCCTTTGGCCAAAACCGAAAGACGTTTTCGTAATTAACAGTAAGTTGAAGTGCAAAGTTTGTACTTGCTACTAGAGATTTACAACATTGAAAATGACCATCCTTTACAGCAGTTTGTTCTCTGCCACTTGTGTTGAGGGCAGAAGAGCATGTGCAGTAGCACAGTAAACTACAAAGGGTTACATCGAACTGTTGGAACTGAGCGTCTTACTAGTTCTTTAAAGCCGTAAATCTAAAAGGCCCTATTTCTCCAGGGTAACCATACATCCGAAGTTGAATGCGGCAGCTGGTCTCATGAACAGGGAGATTCATTTGTAACAGCTGGGCTATCCAACCTGAAGTTGATATGGTTTTGGATTATTTTTACACGCACAGCTTCCAGATTAGAGATAATGTCTTCATAGTCTCCTGCTGTGTGAATTGGGAAAAATGGACATCCTACTGTTGTACAGCTCCGGATGAACTGGTGTTTAAAATACAGTAAATCATGTGTGTATATATAAAAAAAAAAAAAGCATTGTGAAAACTTCAGTTGTTTAACTTTCTAAATAATTACGTTTTGATTGCTTGGGAAATACCTTATTTATTGTCAAAGTGAAGTTCTAATAAACAGCTTGTAACAGAGTAATTATGAAATGTGTCCTTAATTGCATTGTTTTCACAGCCCTTGTTTCATAACTCTGGTCTGTCTTGTGGGCTGATACGTTCATTTATGGCACTGAAGTCCAAAATACCGGCTGTAATACTTGGAGAAAGATGTACATTAGAGAAAGATGTAAACAATTCTTACCATTGAAAGGACTGTAGGCTAATTAGCAATCCTGAAAAAATACGCGTAAACACACACAGCTTTTCCATGGAGTGCAGTTGTAGTTATATTACATGATTATTTTTTTTTTTCAGTGTATAGATGAGGAAAAGATGACAACTGGCAGTTGGATGCTGGGAAAAAGAAATGAAACCTTCCTTATTCTTTACTTAAATATCATGAACTAAGTGGCAGTCATGGAACAGGTATCTTACCCTTTTTTTTTTTTTTAGAGTGGAAAATTTATTTCATTTCCAGATATTATTTTTTTTCTTTTAAGTAGCCACTCAGATTACAGCAGCTCTGGTACCTCTGCTGCTGATTCTTAAAAGGCATGTTGATGCAAGCGGTGTAAGTGTTTGGTGGAGAACTGGGGTGCCTTTTTTCCCCCCCCTTGAAACAGTCTTACAGCCAAATAGTGATTTGCATTCCTTTGAGGAAGGGGAGGGCATAAAATGCTTTTGTGGTTACAGTGATATTAAAGTCTTAAGTGAATTGCCTAAATAGGTTTCTAGTTAAATTGGTGAGTAATAAAAGTAGGAACTGTATAAAAACAATATAGAAATACAGAAATGCAAACTTACCTCACACCATGGAAAAAAAAAATACTTGCTACTTTGCCATAGTTGTAATTTCTATTCTTTTTTTTTTCTTCTATTTTCAAAGAGAACTTTTTTCTTGTTTTGTGTGATCTTATTGTAGCTGTAAACGCTACAAAGCAAAGATTTTTCTCTTAGCTGTCTGTAAAGCACTAGGCACGCCTTTTATGCTATGTAAATGACTGATGTGAAGGAAAACACGCGGCAAGCAGGAACCACCTTGTTAAAAATGCTTGAGAAGTGATTAATGATGACTATCTTCTTGACTCATAAGACTCTAATGCTGAGGGGAATGTTTGTGATTCATAACCCAAATCCCTTTGGAAGTTTTGAGGAGATAAAAAGGGCACATGTATTTCAGTGCAAGTGCAGGGGTTTTTTATCGTTTACTGTATTTTGATGAGCACCATTCAAACTGCAACATATACTACTTAAAGGTAGTCTATTTTAATTGGAACTAATTAAGCATCAAAGAAAAGAGAAGCTACTTTTAGACTAGTTTAAAAATAGCTTTCAGGGGGGGAAAAAAGTTTGAGATCAACATGTTCAGACTGCTACTGAGCCCTAGCAGTATCGTTTCCTCCCCTTTTATGCTACCAAGTGCATGAGAGGGGAAGAACATGTCCCATCACTGCACATCTCCTGGCCTACGCTGCAGTCTGGAGCAAAGAGAGGTACTCTGTCCCTTCTTCATTGCTTCTGACCACTAAACTCTAATTATGAGAAGTTCAGGAAAAGGGTAAGAGTAGAAGAAAGATTTAATTCCTGATCAATTTTTAGGCTCTTATACGTCTTCTCAGTCTGTTGATTTACACAGGCATTTTGGAGGTTCTACCAGCTTTTTTTTGCATGTCCTGGTGAACAAGATGCTTCTCTTCACATTTTCTCTTCGCTTGGGCAATTGGAAGTCTCTAGGTGAGAATACTTCTGCTAGGACTCTCCTTCAGGTTTGAGATTGCCGTGTGTAGAATAGGAAGAAGAAAAAAACATCTCAAAAGCACCTCCTTCCTTAAACCTGCTCTGTTGCTTCCTCTTCTGAGAAACAATAAGCTCTTACTCCTTCATGTCTTTTCGGTGAAGAATTGAGGCTAAAGAAGAGCAACCATGAATGAGAGTGTCTGACCCCAGTCTGCCTTCCCCGTCCTCCTCCAGGGATGCTTTTGACAAGAGGCTGATAGAGCTGGGAGTAGTAAAGTCTGCCTGGTAGGTTGGTCCCATTTTCCCACCACACTGGGCTGTAAAATTGTTCTTGACACTTCTTAACTCACCAGGAGCAGGGTTGTTGAATAGCTGTAAAGTGCTGCTGAAAGCAAGTTGTGTAGTCAGTAAAAATTAGGATAGATACCCGTTAGACATCGTGCTTAAAAAAGTGTCAGAAAGTCAGTTTATATAATGTGTAAAATAACTGCAGAGAATCGGTTCTTTAGAGCTCCCTGTGGGGACAATTCGTCTAAAAGAGCTCTCATCCCTCTTCATCCAGCTTCTGAACCACCTCTTCTCTCGCACCCCAAGGGTTGTCATCCAGAGCCTGGTAAGCCTCCCCCCTTGGTGTACGTGTATTGGGTCATGCACAAATCCAGGCTGGGCAGAGAATGGATGGAGAGCAGCCCTGAAGAGAAGGACTTGGAGGTGTTGGTGGATGAGAAGCTCAACAAGAGCCGACAATGTGCGCTCACAGCCCATGAAGGCCACCCGCAGCCTGGGCTGCATCCCCAGCGGCGTGGGCAGCAGGGCGAGGGGGGGATTCTGCCCCTCTGCTCAGCTCTGGGGAGACCCCCCTGCCGTGCTGCCCCCAGCTCTGGGGCACCAACAGCAGAAGGACACGGAGCTGTTGGAGCGGGGCCAGAGGAGGCCACAAAGATGATCCAAGGGCTGGAGCCCCTCTGCTGTGAGGACAGGCTGAGAGAGCTGGGGGGGTT
Source organism: Sterna hirundo (assembly GCA_009819605.1). Classification (NCBI taxonomy): domain Eukaryota; kingdom Metazoa; phylum Chordata; class Aves; order Charadriiformes; family Laridae; genus Sterna; species Sterna hirundo. The sequence continues at coordinate 5,783,853 of CM020441.1, forward strand.
CAGCCTGGAGAAGAGAAGGCTCCCGGGAGACCTTAGAGCCCCTTCCAGTCCCTGAAGGGCCTCCAGGAAAGCTGGGGAGGGACTCTGGATCAGGGAGGGCAGCCATAGGTTGGGGGGGCAAGGGTTTTAAACTGAGAGGAGAGATTTAGATGAGATATTAGGAAATAATCCTTTACCGTGAGGGTGGTGTCTCAGGTTGCCCAGAGAAGCTGTGGCTGCCCCATCCCTGGAGGGGTTCAAGGCCAGGCTGGACGGGGCTTGGAGCAACCTGGGCTGGTGGGAGGTGTCCCTGCCCAGGGCAGGGGGGTTGGACTAGATGTCCTTTAGGGTCCCTTCCAGCCCAAACCATTCTGTGATTATATATTTGTATACATCCTGTGTTTTGTTACTGACATCAGGGAATTGCACCGTAACATCTCCTGGAAGTTTGGTACCTGGACATGTGCGCTCAGTAACAGATTCCCCTTGGCTGCAAGAGCTGTGTTCTCTCAAGACAGTCCACAAGCGACAAAGCAAACAGCTGTAATAAATATCAAAACATATACAGTAATGACAGAGGGAAGGAAATTAGAAGTGCACTTGAAAATATTATAATGCTTACTATTTGGTTTTCTGCATGATGGTTTTTCTGTGGGCCAACATTAGGAATTTAAAGAGAAAAATGAAGATGTTTTAGTCCAGTTTTGAACTAACAGCCTGCTTATAACAAGGAAAATGGCAATTGTTTTCTACCTGCTACAAACCAGCCTGTCTATAAGATGTTTAGCTGGCTATGAGGTTGCAAAGAAGTCAGGCAAACGTTATCTTTTTATAAAGTCTCTCTCTCAGGGTCACGGCTTCTCCACTGAAGACTTGCATGTAGGTAACATAGCAATTGCCGGTGTTAATTTATGACCTTGAAGATACTCATCGCTCGGAGTGGATTTGGAATTGAGAAGTTTTTAGTTCAAATACGCTTATAGCCCAGGAGCGGAGGGGATGCTGATAAGAATGATTAATGAAGTCAGCGAAGGAGTTTTTAGGTAGTGAGAGAGGAATGCTCTTATCCCCCCCCAGCCAGGTACTGCTGAGCATGCGGGGTAATTTAATAGAAATGTTCTTCTATTTCCTAGGTTAGTTGGGTGGTCCCTAAGAGGCCGTGCTCTTTGCAGGGGCAACCTGACGTTGCTCCACTGACTGGCAAGGAGCTGGCAAGGACAGACCCTGGGGGGATCTGTCACGGTGCTCTTTGTGCCGGGATCACACCGTGGGATGAAAAGTGGGACTTCCCTGGGATTTCATTGCTAGGGGAAAACCAGCGTTACTTGCAACCACCATCAGTTATGGGCTATCAATGACGGGGAGAGGGCATAGCGTTTTCTATAGGGAAGTGGAGATGTACAGCTGTGATTAAGCTACGTGTTTGTTACTGTAATGCAAATCCTTGTGGTAAACTTTGGCTTGCGATTGCTGTCCTATTTCTAGGTAAATTAATTAGGTGTTTAATTAATTTCTCCATATGAGGAGATCACGGAATCATGGAGATCAACAAACGCTGGCTGGTTGAACTCTGCTGTATGGCTTTACGGCAAGCGACCTGCCTTCTTGGGTCGTAAAGCTGATGGCCATCTCCTGCAAACCAGGATTTGGATCTCCTGGAGTTCCCCCTATCCACAGGCTGGAAGGAAGGCTGTGCTCCTGCCCGCTCAGGACCGAGCTGCTCAGACCCAAGCACACGTTCCTGGGCAGTTCCTTAAGTATGGTGATTTTGTTTTCATGGTAAAAATAACCCATAAAATAAGGGATGGGTTTTTCCACTTGGACTCCACTAAGCTTCAGATAAACTTTCTAGAAAGCTCTCCGTTCTCTTTGGGTTAATGACACTTTTTTAAAACTTCCCTTTCTTGCTTGTAGACTGTCTTTCTCCCCACGGCCTCGGTGCTCTTGGTCTGCGCTCTGGGTTTGTGTTTGAAGCCAGGCCAATCTGCAGCCCGAAGAGCTGAGATACACCCCGGACTCATTCCCAGCCCTCTGGTGACCCCCACCTGCTCTGCGGATAACTCACAAAATAATGAAATTGCATCTTAGTGGCCGCATGGTATTACACAATCGGCTGGGTATTTTCCTTGCCCTTGCCGTGGAAAGCCAGCCGGCACGGAGAAGGGGAACTGGTCGTGCAGTGGACAACAGACAGGTCCTGCACGGTGAGCTACAGCCTGCGTTTGCTGTGTCCTGGAGCCACGGCTTGCGTTGATGTTGGAAGGAGGGTGCACTGCAGGGATGCCTCCCCTTGTAAAGTCATCCTGAGGGTATACGCTCACCAGGGATTGACTTTGTATAGCTATTTCCACAAAGAAAAGCCCCCCCAAACTTACATAAATCTTGAATAGGGATTTTTCTGCTTCTCTGTTATGTTTAGCGTGCTCTGAGCTGTTTGCATTGCATGAGGGAGGTGTAGGAGCCCCCGCAGCCAGCCCACCCTGACCCCTCGCACGGCCTCACGTCCCCTGTCCCAGGCCCCTGGCAGGGATGAACCCCGGCTGCTCCTCAACCTGAGCCACGGCAGGGTGCCAACGCGACCGCTGCAGCCTGGAGAGCTGCCGAGGAGGGCTGAGCGGTGAAAGGGTGAACCGGGTGCTGCTGAGGAGCAGCCCTGCAGGACTTCCCTCGGTGGGTATCTCCCTTGCGATCAAGCGGTTGCCGTTCGGAGCGTGCTGGTGAGCAAGATGCTCTGCCCCACCAGCCCTCGGCAAGGCTTCACACCCATCGGGAGTACACCCGTACTGCCGAGGCACGCAGCCACGGCCGCAGTCCCGTCCAGGGCTGGCCACAAGGTGGAAAATGCCCCTGGTGAAAAATACTGCTGCTCCTCACCTGGTAGGCATCTCACCATGGAAGCTGGTGGGGGGAATCTGCTGTGCTCCCAGGTTGAAATGGACACCTTTCTCCCACGTTTGCACAGGGGTCAAGTGGAAATAATCACATCTCAGCACAGCCGGGGCAAAGAATCATAGAACCATAGAATGGTCACGGTTGGAAGGGACCTTAAAGACCACCCGGTTCCAACCCCCTGCCCTGGGCAGGGACACCTCCCACCAGCCCAGGTTGCTCCAAGCCCCGTCCAACCTGGCCTTGAACCCCTCCAGGGATGGGGCAGCCACAGCTTCTCTGGGCAACCTGGGCCAGGGGCTCACCACCCTCACAGCAAAGAATTTCTTCCTAATATCTCATCTAAATCTTTCAGTTTAAAACTATTACCCCTCGTCCTATCGCTCCACTCCCTGGATAGGAGTTTATTGTCCTATCCCTGATAGGACGTTATTGTAAATTAAGAGCAGTAAAAACTTTTTAAATGGTGGATAAGGGACTGGATCTGTCGAAAAATTAATGGGGCACCTCAAAAAGGGCCATGAGGTCAAGTACAGGCTGGGCACAGCCGAGAGCTGCAGCATCTCTGAATGCGCTCTTTCAGCGCGGGGAAGCGGGAGTACAAAAGCCGGCTGTTGGGTTCTGGAACTTGCAGCATTTCCTACAGCGAAGAGAAGGAAGAAGCCTAAGGAGGTTTTTTTCCTCAAACTACCACATAACCCTAGCAAAGCTTTTCCCATAACACCCACGGCAAAAAATACTCATTCCCACCTCTTCCTTGCAAAGGAATTATCTGATTCTTGGCTGTTATCGTGCAACTCTCTTCTGCAAAAATACGAAGCAATGATGAGGTGGTGGAAGCCCCATCCCTGGAGACATCCGAGGCCAGGCTGGATGAGGCTCTGAGCAACCTGATCTAGTTGCAGATGTCCCTGCTGACTGCAGGGGGTTGGACTCGATGGCCTTTAAAGGTCCCTTCCCACCCAACACATTCTATGATTCTATGTCTCCATCTTTTATAAACAAATAGAGAACTTCATTTCCGTGAAAATCAAGATAAAATTTGTTTACAAGAGTCATCCTTACCACCTCAGCGGGACATTGTATTTTCTCCTGGGTGTGACATTTCCCAACGAAGCGGGCTGAGATTTAGCTGCTGGAATTTGCACCAGCCCAAGAAATAACCCAGGAGAGCTCAGACTGTTCCCTGGTGGGTCTTACTGCCCAGCTCTTGAGCTCTCACTGGACTTTCCATCTGAGCCAACCCTCCACGTCCCGGTGGGGCCGGGATTTCCCCCAGGAGCCACGGTGGGGTCACAGCCCTGGCTCTCCTCTTCCATGGCACGCTGGGGACGGCGGCAAAACACGGGGTGGCGTTGCATGGAGACATGAGACAGCATGAAAAGGAGTGAGGGAGAGGGGAGGGGAGGATGGGTGGTGCTGGGTGGGGAGGACAGCAGAAAAGAGGAGCGGAGCGGAGAGAGAGCCGCTGCTCGCCGTGCCCGAGACGTTTAAAACAATAAGCCGATAATGGCTAAGAACAAAAGCTAAACTTTCTGGTTTAGCCTGGTGTTGGGTCCGTGGATAATCTTCAAAGAGGAGCTGCAAAATTCAAAAGGAATTAAGCTCTGGGAAATGTTAAATCTGGCACACCTGGTTTCCAAAGGGGTTGGTGGTTTGTTTTTTTTTTTCCCTCTGGATGCTGCTGTGTTTTCATTTTGCTGTCGGAGTGCCAAAGGCGATTCTCTCTGTCAAACGTAGACTCTTGACCTTCTAGCCGGGATGACAAGAGAGTTATCCCAGGGTGTGTCCACCACCTGTCAGGCAATATTAGGCACAAAATAGAGCTGTCTGTCTTCTTTAGCTAAAAGGGTTTCACGAATACTTCATAAATGCCTGTCTTCACGGAGCGGAGGATTGCCTTGCATTATCTCGGCGCACTCAATATTGAGATTGATGACAACCGGGGTCGTCGGTTTAAACTGTCTAATCCCGACAAGCCGAGGCAAGGGGAGGAGGCAGGGGAGCAGCAGGATGGCTGCCGAAAATACCTGCCAGAGAGAGGGACCGGTCCCGAGAGCTCACAAGGAAACCCGCAGCTCTTTGCCGTGACTCTCCCATCAGCTCCCGCTGTACGGAGACGCCGCCTCATGGACTTGGCTCTCCTTGAGGATCTCTGCCATTACGGCTATTCTAAAAAGAGGTCTCACGCGAGGGAGCGGCGTTCAGGAGACGGGAGCCAAATTGCCATTTATGCAAAAGGCTTAGCTGTGATGAAGGGCTGTTAAACCAGGAATAAATTCTCTTACGCCCACCTCTCTCCGTGTTGCCAAAGGGGACCTTAAAGGTCCTTCAGATTTCCCCTCTTTGCTCCGAGTGAGAGGGAGACGAGGGAGGAGCGGAGAAGCTAGCCGATGGCTGGCAGACACCGCAATCTCAATGTGCCCCAGTTCTTGGCGCTCGTCCGACTGGTACCAAACCAGTGCTGGAAGAGCCGCAGCCGGTGCTGCTGGAGACGGTGGGTGTCACCTTCCCCCCACCACGGCACGCACGAGCGTTCGCTGAGCAGTTCCACCGCCCCTCACCACTTCAAAGAGCAACCACACCATAACCGGTATCAGCCTGGTTTTAAAATTAATTGCTTATCGTAAGGTGCCTGTTACTTCCATGGTTGTACACCAAGCACGGCTTTGACTGAACTGGCTCACGGGGGGCAAGAAACTTAAGGCCTGAAGTGAAGCGAAAGGAGAGAAGGGTATTGAACGGAGCAGACTGGATAAGAAATTTCTGTAAAAAGGAAAAAGAGGAAAATAAAACAAGCCATGATGGGAATTTCTCTTTCAGGGCTATGTTGTCCTTTTCCAGAGGCATCTGTACCAAGCAAAGAAACGTCAGAAATTGGTATCTTAGCCAAGAAGAGACACAGATACATTAAATGCACGCTGGTAGGACATCAGTGGCTGGAGAAGCAGCATGCGGGAGCAGTGAACTAAAAGTCATGGCATCCAACATCCTTCGCTACATCCAGCCTTCCCCTAAGCACAACGGTGGTGGTAGTGGTTGGTCCCCCTTCCCACGGGCATCTTTCCTTGCTTGAGTGCAGAAATCCTCTTCCTGCAAAGCTCTGGGGGTTGGAAAAAGATGCCCTTGGTTTTGGGGAGCCCAGAGGAAGGCTGTAAGCCTGGCTCGCGTTTTCCGAGCTGAGTCATGGTCAGTGGGTCAACGCAGAGATCGTGGAAAGATGTCCCCAAGAGCTGGTGATATCTGCCCGCCAACGCCCTGTGCTTTCTGGCAGGAAAAGCAAGAATTTCCTGGCACAGGTGGATGCCTCCTTGTATCCTGATTTACTGTATCCCTCTGCTGCGTATCAGTGTGGGTGCCTGCCTGCCCGAAAGGCAATGCAAAATCTCAAAGGGCTTTTACCCCAAACCAGCAACACCAGTCACTTTCCGTTTCCCCAGTCGGAAAGGAGGTGCTGCCATCCAAAAATTGCCATGCTGAGGGACTGCAGAGCTTCCCCGTCCTGTGATCCCGGAAAGCCTCCCCAGACCTGTGCCACCAAGGAGGTCTCCGAGATGCCAACAAGCACCAACTAGTCCTCCAGCGCCCCGTGCCACCTCCCCCCATGCCTGGGGGCACCAGTGAAGGTCCCTCACCCCCACCCACAGGGATGGACTGTACGGTTCCCTTCAACGCAGCATTTTATAGCTCCAGTTTTCACAAAATCATAGAATTGTTAGGGTTGGAAGGGACCTTAAAGATCATCCAGTTCCAACCCCCCTGCCCTGGGCAGGGACACCTCCCACCAGATCAGGTTGCTCCAAGCCCCATCCAGCCTGGCCTTGAACCCCTCCAGGGATGGGGCTTCCACCACCTCTCTGGGCAACCTGGGCCAGTGTCTCACCACCCCCATGGGGAAGAACTTCTTCCTAACGTCCAGTCTGAATCATCCCATCTCTAGTTTTAATCCATTCCCTCTAGTCCTACCATTATCCGACAGCCTAAAAAGTCCCTCCCCAGCTTTCTTGGAGCCCCCCCTTAAGATACTGGTAGGCCACTGTAAGGTCTCCTCAGAGCCTTCTTTTCTCCAGACTGAACAACCCCAGCTCTCTCAGCCTGGCCTCACAGGAGATGCGCTCCAGCCCTCTGATCATCCTCGTGGCCCTTCTCTGGACACGTTCCAGCACGTCCATATCTCTCTTGTTAGCAGGAGCTCCAGACCTGGACGCAGTACTCCAGGTGGGGTCTCACGAGAGTGGAGTAGAGGGGGAGAATCACCTCCCTGGCCCTGCTGGCCACACTTCTCCTGATGCAGCCCAGGATACGATTGGCTTTCTGGGCTGCTTTTGGTTAAAGACATGGTGTTTGTAGCCTTATTAAGCCCACATCAGAGCTCTTCAGCTGAGACTGATGCTCACTCATCGCCCACAGCTGGGGCAGAGAACAAGGCTGCTCATGAAGCCCGTGCCCGGCTCTGGTCCCCACACCCTGCTGACCCTACCTGCAGGGTGGCTTGTGTGCAGAACCCTCTTTTTTTTTTTTTCTTTTTATAATTTTTTCTTTTTTTTTTTTTTTTTTTTAACTTTTTCCCAGGTGGGTTATTGCCATAGCAGCCCCTGCTTCAATTCTTCTTCTGGCAGGTGGAAGAGTTCACTTAATCGCTCGTTTGGAAGCGGTCAGCTCTGCCTACCTCGCCTTCTTGCTTATAGAATATACAACTTCCCGAAGGAAAGTGCAGGGTCCCCACGCTCTCCTTTCGGTCCCCGGTCTGAGGGGGTCCCTACAGGAAAATCGAGGTCTGGGCTGCGCGTGTCACATGAATATGGATTTCCCTTTACCTGGCTTAGCCTGTGCGCGCCATTTATATTTGCATCCTCTTCGGGGTATATGTATTTCACTGCAATTTCGTTCCCCTGAGCGCACCTTTGCGCTGCCCACAGCGCTTCTTCATGGGCCTTGCCTTGCACTGCATGAGAAGGGAGGAAAACGCATCCGTTCCAAGCAGAGATGTTCCAGATTAAAATGCCGAGGCTGGTGGGGACGTTCGGATCTTCCTCGGGCTGACTTCGGCGTCATTAATTCGGCCACGTGAGAACCGCCCGGCATCATCCTTCCCTTGGCTGGGTGGGCAATCAGCGGAGCCCCCGCGCTTCGGGCCACGGGCTGCGAGAGGAAATATGAAAAAGGGCCGAGAAACAGGTTTTATGGCGCTTTCTTCCAAAGCGCTCATGAAAATTAACGGCCGCTTCGTCCACAATTTCTTCCCATTGCCGGTAAGGGAATCATAAACACAACCCCCGGTTCCTTTGGCACAGCGGCGCCTGCGCTGCCTGCGTGTGTTTTCCGTGGTTCTCGCAAGGCAATGCGGCAAGCAGGTGTTTTAGGCAAACTACCGGGCCATTTCCGTAATTAAAACTGCGTCTTTCCTCCAAGTATTGAGTCCTTTCTGGCTCCCGTAGAGCAGAACCGCAGAGTCTGAAGCGAAATCCCGTCTCTGTCAAACCCACCGCCCAGGCTCCCGCCTCAGCATCTGGCTGGGATCTGGCCAAAGGCAACCATCGGCGTCACAGCAGATAAGAGACAATTATAGCTTGGAAGGCACGTAAAAACTTCTTTAGTTAAATATATTTTGAAGGTTGAGATATAAACATACCCTTCTCTTCCCTCCTTGTTAATTTGCAGTCAAGAATTTCCCACGCAGGGCATCTCCTCTGGCCCGTTTGCCTGCCCCACCGGGACGAGCTCTTTACCAGCTTTTTTGGCTTCGAAACTTCCGTAAGTCTTATTTCCCTCTTTGCGACTTCATAAATAAATAAAATTAAAGGGCTTTCCGATCTCGGGGTTTTAGCGCCGTGTCATTTGCCTTGTCGAAACGCAGGCACCTGAATTTGCATGTGAGAGACCAGTCCCCTGGATTATACGTGTCCCGGGAGTCAAACGGGAACTTCTTTTCCGTGTCTGCTGGGAGGTGATTTTTCTCCCGGTCAGCGTAACTTCCCCACTCGGCGTAGGCTATTGTCAAGCAGACAATAGATAATTGTCTACCTCCCGGCTCACCTATCCAAGCCCTATTGCAAAGGTTTAATAGCGTTGCCAAAGATTTTCCTGAAGAGGAAGATGGGCAGGCCTGCCCTAACCAGGGATCTCCTCTCCTCCCCCGGCTCGCATCCTGCCCCCGGGATCCGTCCCCACGCCAGCAAATCTGAGTCAGGTAAAAGCGTGGAGCTTTAAAAACGATGCAGTCAGCTGTTTCCTAGGCGGCTTAGGAGCCGGGTGTTTAGTTTGGACCCAGCTCGTCACTCCTCACGCGGGAAACTCCCATTGACTTCACCGGGAGCTCTGCCTCGGCAAGGGCTGCTGAGCAGGGCTTCGTGACGGAGGACGGCAGGAGAAGACCCAGCACGGGAACTCTTGGGTCCAGCCAGAGCAGGGGTTGACAAACAGCCGCTCCTGGGGTGATTTTTAACAGCAGGTCTCAGGGGACTTTACAAACGGGAGAAGTATTATCCCCGTAGTACGAACACTGGTTGCCAAAAGAAAAGGGTAAAGCTTAACCCGGTGCTGGTTTAGGAATTCTTGGTGGCAAATTAGTGTCTTCATGCGACACAAACGAAGAAAACGTGGAGCTATATTTACCTACGAAGGCTGCCACGCTTCTGGGAAGAGTTTTAAGGAACAACTACTAACATCCCCCTCCCAGCACCTTGCTTTCCTTAGACGCGAGTTGCCACCGCTGTTCATGACCTCCCTTGTTTTAGAGCTTTCACTCTTCCGAGATTGCTCCTGGTTTTTCTCAGGGTATGACAAGAGGAGCCTCTGGGCTCTGTGTCACGGACAGCCCTGCTCCCGGCCCTTCTCCTGCCTGCACGTCTGCAGCGGCAAAGCCGGAAGCCAGACCCAGTTCACACGGACCCCGTGTCCGAGCAAGCCTGGCCGGCCTCGGGTAGGGCTCCACTGGGGTCGGAGGAGAGGGCAACTCTTCTCAAAACTCATTATCGAGGTCTGGTCTCATTAGGGCTGCAGTAAACGCCGTATTTGATGATGGCAGTCTCCCCGAGCTCCGCGTCACTGGGCCACCGGTGTGTCTCCAGCTTCAGTCAGCATTCCAAATGGGAATAGTAATGGTTTTAAACTAAAAAAGGGAAGATTTAGGCTAGATATAAGGAAGAAATTTTTTACGCTGAGGGTGGTGAGACAGTGACTCAGGTTTCCCAGAGAGGTGGTAGATGCCCCATCCCTGGAAACATTCAAGGCCAGGTTGGACGGGGCTCTGAGCAACCTGGTCCGGTTGAAGATGTCCCTGCTCATGGCAGGGGGGTTGGACTAAGGGACTTTAAAGGTCCCTTCCAACCCAAAGCATTCTGTGATTCTAAATTGTTTGCCTGAATACTGCACCCGAAGCAGATCACTTGCTCATACCACGTAGGCTGCGAAATTGTGTAACTTGCCGTACTATGTACGAATCAAGGAGCCACAACCACCATTAAATAAATAAATAAATAAATAAATATATATATTTGACCTCAGCCTGCCTTTTCCATTCTATGGCCCTGAACGAATTCTGGGGCAATACTCTTTGCAGCAGGCAGAGGTCCCACACCTGAGCTCCGGATCAGGCGGAGCAGGCAGCCGGAGAACACCGCTCCGCCGGGTTTGTTTGGATTTCTGCTCCTACCTAGAATAAATCAGGGGGTTTGCTGTGGCCCTCCTGCCACTGCTGATGCATTTCAAAGAGACGTGTCTAAGTCTTCAGGGGTTTCGCCCCTCTAGCAGTGCAAACTTCTGCCTTTCCAAACACTTCAGAGGCACTTAGGAGCTCCACTTCACCCGCTTTCGTTATTTGGCCGTAAGAAGACTGCAGGCTGTCTGCTTGCTTGGATTGCTACAGCAAATACCAGGTAAGGTTTGGTCTGGCTATAGATCCTGTTTGCTTGGAGAGTGGATGAAAAGGAAGGAGATGCTGTTCAATTCCTAAATCAGCAAGCAAGAAAACATAAATAAATCAAAATATACCACCCCCCCCGAAATTCTGAGGTGGAAAAATGGTTTGAATCAGTAATGAAATGGGAAAAAAAAGGGGAATAATGAAAGATGAACAGTTTAGTCAGTACGTACTTGTCATCCACAGCCTTTCCCTGGGACCTTGAAACAAGGGGAGTCTCTTAACCAGGACCTCGAGGTCCGGCCCAGACAATCCTGGTGTTGGTTTTTACGGGCACGGCCCCTAACCCCCAGCGCCCGGTGTATTTTGATTTGTCCCACAAGCACTCTGCTCCGTCAGACGTGTTTTGGAGAAATTAAAGCGTACTCTCTTCTGTTACCTTGTCATTACGCTTGTGGGAGACATTATGTGTGTGCCAGCTGTGGAGAGGGGTAGCGTGTGGATGGATGGATGGATGGAGGGAGGGAGGGATGGATGGATGGAAGGAAGGAAGAAGGGAGGGAGGGAGGAAGGGAAGAAAGGAGAGAGGGAAGGAAGGAGGGATGGGTGGGTGGGTGGGTGGGTGGATGGATGGATGGATGGATGGATGGATGGATGGATCGAAGAAGGGAGGGAGGGAGGGAGGGATGGATGGATGGATGGATGGATGGATCAAAGAAGGGAGGGAGGGAGGGAGGGATGGATGGATGGATGGAAGAAGGGAAGGAGGGAGGGATGGATGGATGGATGGATGGAAGAAGGGAAGGAGGGAAGGAAGGAGGAATGGATGGATGGATGGATGGAAGAAGGGAGGGAGGGCGAGAGGGATGGATGGATGGGTGGGTGGGTGGATGGAGGGATAGAGGGGTGGAAGAAGGGAAGGAGGGAGGAATGGATGGATGGATGGATGGATGGATGGATGGATGGATGGATGGATGGAAGAAGGGAGGGAGGGCGAGAGGGATTGATGGATGGGTGGGTGGGTGGGTGGATGGAGGGATGGAGGGATGGAAGAAGGCAGGGAGGGAGGTAGGGAGGGATGGGTGGATGGAGGGGTGAATGCAGGGAGGGAGAGCCAGCCTGTCAGCGCAGGGGAGAGGCATGAAGCGGCGTGAGGGAAGAGGTGATGAAAGCAGGGTGGGAGAGGATGAGCAGGCTGAGGACTAGCCTTTACAGGAGAACAAGCCAGGGATAGAGAAGATGTTGACAGCCCACAAGTGTTACTGCAAATGCCTTGCAAAGGGAGGAAAATGACTGCGTGGCATTATTTCGCCACACCAATTGCTTCAGAAGTTAGTACTGAAGGAGACAGCGATGCTGATGCCATGACGGAAGGCTGTCAAGCACACTGCGCTGAACACACGCTTTTTCCAGAGGCAGCAGAAGGATCATGGATTGGCACTTGGGATTTGGGGGCTGTAGGCAAAATGTAGGGCCTCGCATCTAAGCACGTATCCGGTGCAGAAACCTAAAGACAGTCAAAAGGCTTAATTTGGCTTCTTTGTTCTCGCAGGTAGGAATAAGAACCGAAAACTCACCCAAGCCCTTAAGTTACCGGGTGACTCTGATCAGCGATGGGGATGTCAATGTGATGTGCTCCACACAAAGGCAACACAAAGGTGAGCCCTGCCCAGGAGAACTGAAATGCAAGTGTGATGGGCAAGATAAAAGGTTGATATAACACAGAGAGGAGGAAGGCACAAGGTAAGAATAACGCGAGTATGACAAGATCGTGACAGCAGTTTCAACACACTAAGACTAGGTCTTTTAACAGGCAATCAAAGGCTCAGGTGAACTTTGGGAAGCAGTTTGGAGGACAATGAGGATGCCAGGGGGTCCTCTTGCGAAGCTTTGGGCTGAACGACAGCGTGAAAGTGCTCCTTTGAAATATTGACAGCAGCACCGTCAAAATTATTGCTGGGCGAGGCGAGGGGCGTCTTGCGATCTTGCTGCCCTGGATGCTTGGGAAGGGGCTGGAGACTTGCAAGCCAGCGTCAGTGGGCTCTTCTCCTGGCCCAAAATGACGCACAGTGATTCTGGATAATCTATTTTACCTCTAATTTCCCCTTTGGTAGAGTTGGTTTCGTACAGCTTGCCTCCTCATAAAACTCTTTGGGGTGCTGGTAAATTTGACCTTCCTCGGTACATGCTTAGGCAGCACTGGAGGAACCCCAAAAAGTCGGGAGTGGGGCTATCCAAGGAGCCTGAATGTTTTACAGTGCCCTGGAGAAGGAGATGGATGAAACCAGATGGAGGGTGACACAGGACTTGAATGAGGTTAGAACCGAACGGGGGATAGTTTAAGGGGGCCAAAAGTGCCAAGGGATCTTGATGTGAGTGAATTCAGCAGCAACAGCCCTGGCCGATTCAGGAACCCAAGTCCCGTTTTCAGAAAGGACAGACCCGGTTTTGCTGCAGGCTCAAGGGTTTCTTCAGAAGATGGGAATGAGGTCCCTAAATCTGCCTTCTCACAAGTGTTAACTGGCACCCTGTCCCCTAGACAGCCACATTCCGCCTTAACGTACGCTGCAGGCCAGGCTTTGCTGGGAAAGACCCCCTCCATTTCTGCTCGCACCTCTCCCATTTTTGCTGAGCTCTCCATCGAGCCTTATGGGCAGCTGGTGACTTGGAGCACAGAGGAAGCAAAACATTAAACTACTGGAAAAAAGCCATAGAAGTTTGGAATGAACCTTGCAGTTGCTCCGTTGCTATTAGATTTCAATACCCGTAAGACACAAAGCAGCTCAGGATTGACATGGACCTGGTGGAGCGAGTCCAGAGGAGGCCGTGAAGATGACCAGAGAGTTGGGGCATCTCTGTTGTGAGGACAGGCTGAGAGAGTTGGGGGGGTTCAGCCTGGAGAAGAGAAGGCTCCGGGGAGACCTTAGAGCTCCTTCCAGTCCCTAAAGGGCCTCCAGGAAAGCTGGGGAGGGACTCTGGATCAGGGAGGGGAGCCATGGGATGAGGGGGAATGGTTTTAAACTGGAAGAGGAGAGATTTAGATGAGATATTAGGAAGAAATTCATTACTGTGAGGGTGGTGAGCCCCTGGCCCAGGTTGCCCAGAGAGGTGGTAGATGCCCCATCCCTGGAGGGGTTCAAGGCCAGGCTGGACGGGGCTTGGAGCAACCTGGGCTGGTGGGAGGTGTCCCTGCCCAGGGCAGGGGGGTGGCACTGGATGATCTTTAAGGTCCCTTCCAGCCCAAACCATTCTGTGATTCTGTTACGGGTGAAGAAGGTGGTGATGGACGTTTGGACACAGCAGGGTCGGTGCTGCTCACTCGGTATTTTCCCAACCGCTGTGTAACCACTGGAGGAAGCGCAAATGTACGGGACCGTGAGACTTTGCGGGATTGATCTGGAAGGGGCCGGGGGATGCGGGGCAGAGCCGCCCCGGTGTTTCATGCGGGGAAGCGAAAGCGGGTGACGGGGGGACGCCTCCCCCTCCGGCGGGGCCGGGCAGCGGGGCTCTTTCCCCCCCCTCCCCCGGGCCCGGTGCTCGGGGCCGGGGGCGGCGGGCGGTGCGGGCACGGTGCCGGGGTGTGCCGGGGGCGGAGCGGGCCGGGCCGGGCCGGGCCGGGCGGTGGCGGGGGCGGAGCGGGGACAACCGGCCGCCGAGGGAGACATGTCGGTGCCCGTCTCGGCGGCGGTGCCCGGCGGCGGGCGGTGAGCTGCCATGCCGCGCAGGGCGGAGCGGTGCCTGCAGATCGCCCCGCACTCCCTGGCCATCGTCCTGGCCGCCGCGGGCGAGCGGGCCGGGGGGCGAGCGGCGGGAGGCGGAGGCGGCGGCGGCGGTGCGGGGCCGGAGCTGGGCCGCCACCGCATCGGCTACGAGATCTTCGCCGACTTCAAGCGGGAGAACATGCAGCACTTCTGGGACAGGAGGGCCACGGCGGCGGTGGCCGAGACCTTCTTCTTGGGCTGGATCGACGAGCAGGTGCTGCTGGTGCAGGGCAAGGAGGAGCACCTGGAGGTGCTGCGGCAGGGCTGGGCGCGCCGCTCCCTCAGACCCCCCGCCGGCTTCCACATCAAGTGCCTGGGTAGGTGCCGACCGGGGCGGGGGTCTCCGGGAGAAGGGGGTGGCGGAATCCCCCCCCCTCCCCGCCGCGGGGTTTGCGCCCCAAAAGTGTAGGGTGAGGCGGGACGGGGGGTGGGGGGGGAGAAGGACGCGCTGCGGGGGGGAGTCGGGGCCGGCCGGAGGAGCCCCCGCCGGGTGGGGATGGAGAGCGGCGTTCCCCCGCTCCCTCCGGGGCTCTCCGGTTGAAACCCTCAACTGTAAACGCAGGATTAAAAAAGGCATTTTTTTAAGGAAGGAATTTTTCACTCTGAAGGTGCTGATGGTTGCCCAGAGAAGCTGTGGCTGCCCCATCCCTGGAGGGGTTCAAGGCCGGGTTGGACGGGGCTTGGAGCAACCTGGGCTGGTGGGAGGTGTCTCCCTCCCTCTAGTTGGAACTAGATGATCCTTAAGGTCCCTTCCAACCCAAACTATTCTATGATTATACCTCTCGCAGGGTGAGGTGTTGTCCTTCTGTGGGACGGCTTCTGCGGCTCGCTCCTCGGGCATGCTTCTCTCGGGTGTTTAACTACAGGGGGGGGTCCCACACCCTCCTGGGCTCCAACACCTCTACGCAATCTGGGAATAACTGCTAACATTTACAGAGAGCGCAAGTTTTTATTAGTACTACAACCAGTTCATTAAAAAGAATAATTTCTAGCATTAGAAATCTAAAAAAGTTTATTGAGAAGGGATAATTTTGGCATTAGAAATCTAAAAACGTTCACGAAAAGGGGTAATTTTGGCATTAGAAATCTAAAAAAAAGTTCACGAAAAGGGGTAATTTTAGCATTTCTAGTCTTGCTAAACCAATATTTCAGTTTATCCTTGAGTCTCCTTGTTAGCTCGAACTTGTGTCACGGTATTGCTGTGAAGGTGTCTCCCATGGCAAGAAGGAGTAGGAGGAGGAGGAGGTGAGGAATGTAGGGTTTTTTTGCGGTGCGAGGCACGTGGCTTTTGGAGCAGTAGATGGCAAGTCTGTCCTGGGGCGGTGGGCCGAAGATTCGGGTTACGGTGTGGTCCCCCAAGGGGAATCCCACCTGTGTGCTATGCGGCCTGGGAAGGAGCACATCTCTTCCTTGATTTTCTTCAGGAACCAAAAAAAAAAAAAAAAATCCTAGCACGGGGAGCAAAAATGTTTGCAGCGCTTATTTGGACATGAGAGGAAAAAAACCCAACTCTCTAAGAAATAAAGCTGTGGCTCTTTGCTGTGTATATATTGGGGAACTGTGAAGAACAGCAGAACTGAAGTTTTCCTTAGCGTTTAGGGTGACTTGCAACCTTCCCAGCTTGAAACATGCAGCTTCTCTCATGGAGAGAAGGCAAATTGTGAGGATTTGTTTTATTGCTGTCAAGGTCTCCTTGCTTCCCGCGGCCTCTGCCGTGGTGATGGAGAGACAAACTGCCTTTTCCCTATGTGCAGCTTCCATCATCTGCGTCCCCCGCAGCGGGCGCCTGGACCAGCTCACGGAGTTGGAGATGCTCTCTCTGTACTGGGAGTTTCACATCCTTAAAACCGGACGCTCCCGTGCGTTTCCTTTACAAAATTAGCTGGGTAAAGTTCCTGCAAAGCGTGACTGTTCAGTGTTTCTCAGTTTCCTTTTTTAATCTCGGTTCTGAATGCGTTTTAGCTGTCTCTGTCCTTCTGGAATAGGCGATGCAGCGTCTGATCGCTTCTGTTCCTCGGCAGTCTTGCGTCTCGCACAGTTTTCCGATGCTTCTCTGTCACTCACTATTTCCCCGTCAGACTTATTTGATTATTACCATTTCTTCTGTGCTGAGGGGGAAGCTCGGGACACGCTACCCGTTTAAAAATGAGCTGATGGACCTTTTTTCCCCTCGTTACAGTGAGATTTCCTCTGAACCTCGGTGCTGGAGAACAGGTGGTAAATCCCGCTCTGGTGATAGACGAGTTTTCCGCGTTCCACCGATATTTAAGAGGAGAGCTGGGTAGTGGACTTGCATCCTGGCGGGGGTTTGGATGGAGCTGCTCTTTGTGGCCCGCGAACAAGGGGATAAAACGTGCCATGTGTTTCTTCCCACCCAGGGCTCTCATATAGGTGGGGGTGATGGGTAGTGCTGGCTGCTCCGTGTAGCTCATGTGGGCTTTTAGCTTCCAGTTGGACCAAGGATGAAGAGCTTTTCAATGGCCACCGTCGCCTGACGGAGCGTAAGGGGTCGGTGTTTGAATTTCGGGGTCTCCCCCTGCCCATCGGGCGACATTCCTCAGCCAGGAGGGCTGCGGAAGGGTGCGCTCTGACCTTGACGTTACTGAAGCCAGGCAAGGAATGTAAACAGGCCTTTGTGGCCCATTAGAAAATACGGAAACACCACTTTTGCTAGAAGTTCGCGTTAATAAGTAAGCTCGCTGGTGTGTAAATAATATACATTCCTCGGGGGGGAAAAGGCGGGGGGGGGGCTTATCTTCGCTGTGAATTTGCGAAAGACCGGAGCCAAAAGTTTTCATTTGACTTTAAAAATAGCAAATGCCTCTCAGTATTTGATTAAAGGCTGTGAAAGAAGAGCAGGGACCTGCTGGAGTCTTGTCGGTTGTGCAGTGTCCTCCCTCAGCCGCGCTAAATGAGATGGGAGCCACTGATTGATTCCTATTTTATTTTTTTTTTCTTCCGCCCCATCCCCGCCGCATTTTTTTCCGCACCTAGACTGATAATTCAGGTCTTGTATCTAAGTAGGTTCAACTTGCACCGGCTGTAAAGTTAGGTAGATAAAGAGGAGTCAAAGTAACGGGCCTGGCCCGTGGGCATGAGCATCTGCTTCAAGGTGTGTAATTGTGTTTTCGGCGTAATTAGGTGCCCCATGTATAAATGGCTGTGACTTATTTAGGAGCTCTCTCACGCTTTATTCTCCACTTCGCGGCATTAAAGCAGCGAACAGTACACCTACGGACAAAAAGAAAGAATCCCTAGGCTTTTCAGCTTTCTTTTTTTTTAAAAAAAAAAAAAAAAAAAAAAAAAAAGTGGTGGGTGTCTCTCAGGCTGAGGGGAAAACCTGCTGGGTGGGAGGTGGGGAACGGTAATATTTTACTACTGTTAATAAATAACTGGTGGGGTCAAGGGGAAAAAAGTGGCACGGTATTTTTGAGGAAGGCGAAGAAGCTGTTTTCGGTTGCTCTGGCCCAGCCGTAGCCCCCCCCTTGGCTGTGGTGGGAAGCGGAGGTTGCTGTGTGCGGGTGTAGCAGTGAGGGGGTGCACGGGGCTGGCCCGGGGGGGTCTTTCTCTGCACCCCAGGGCCATGGGGGTACCCGGGAAATGCCACGACAGGCCATGGGGTCGGTTCTTGCCTTTTCTCTTGCCTGTCTGGCTGCTTGAGGAAAGGTTTTGGGTGGCTTTTTGCCCCGCCTCGCGCCCCTGGAGCCTGTCTGGGATGGGGGGCTGGAGGACGAGCTGCCCCGAAGTGATGTGGGGAGAGCATCCCGACCTCCCGCTGCTGCCCGGCAGGGGACGAGGGACAGAAATGCCTCCTCCTCTTGGCTGCACATCCTCCCCGCGCAGGTACCGGAGAGCCTTGGGCAGCTCTGCCCTTCACCGGCATCGTTAAGGGCTAACGTGACCCAGAAGTTACGACTTTCAAACCTCTGCGCCGGTGTTGCTGACGCTTCTTGTTCCCGGGGGTCCAGGGCCTTGGCTGGTCTGACGAGTAATGGGTTGCGATGGCCACGGAGATAATAACTGGAGGAAAAAGTATCTGGTGAGGAGGAGGGAATGCTAAACCTCTGCTATGCACAGCGTGCGTTCTGCTGCTGGGATTGTAAAATCTAAACCGGGAGGAGACTCGTCGCTGAATAGGTCTTTTCGTGTTTAAACCACCCTGGATTGATAATGAGAAGTTCGTGGAAGCGTGATCTGTAGTTAACAGGCAGTGGACAGCCCTAGTATGCTTGGTGCAGGTGTATCCTCTGAGCCAGAGATGGATTAAAATCCACGTGAGATTCCAGCGTCTGGAGATTCCGCTCTTGAATTGTAAAATTAGAGCCTGCCACGAAATAGGGCAGGAATATGGAGCGCATCAGAGAGTGGCTTTAGCGCTGACATTTTGGGGGCTTGAGGATGCAGGGGATGAAGCTTTTCACGTGGGACTTTAAAACTTACTTCTCTGCCAGTTTTCTTAAACTAAATGGTTACGCCTTAAAAGCTTGCTCAGCGTCCGTTTTTGCGGGGATCAGAGTTATTAGGAAATTGGAGGGTGTATCTAGGCTTTTAAGCTGGCTGAAGGAGAAGCTTTGGAAACGTAAACTTTGGATAAACAAAACCCCCAAACCTAAATTTGCTGATTTAGAGGGTCAAGAAACCTTACGCAAGCCTATAGATCCCGTGATGATATTCGTCGTCTTTGGTGAGAGTGGTTTGAAGCTTTTTTGTAACTTTGCAAGGCTTTTGCAACTTAAGTCTTTAATGAGCATTATTATTTTAATAAGATTTCTGTCTTTGACACACCTTCCATTCGCACCCACTAATATTTGTCACCCTGGAAGCTGAATTTTAATTTTTTTTATCCCCCCCTCGACCTTTCAGCTCCTCTATGCAAGGTGCTGCTGCTCTAGCAGGATGCTCCACCTCGTTTTTGCGTCTTCGTCGCCTTTTGTCTTCCCAGCTGAGACTTCTGTGGCTCTTGCCCTTGATTTCTGTGTCTCGGACTATGGGCATCTTTGAGAGGTTTCCATACGCTTCGTGGAAGGGCCGTGCCCTTTTGCAGCCATTGCTTGGGAAGAAGTGACCGAGCTTTAGAATAACCCTTGGGTCATGCCCAGAGCAATCTCTCCAATTAGACGCTGATGTTTCAAATGGAGTTTTCAAGAAATGTACGTGCAATAATTAAACTAACTAGCAGGAGTTATAATTCAGCGCGGTCGGCTGTTGTCCATTGTTCCTGCTCAGCCAGGCGTGGGGGGGGGGGGGAACTTTTTTTGCCGCGCTGGGAGCTGGAGCTAAGTGCTCCCTTTCTTTTGTCTCCCTGCCGCCTTCTCTCTTGCCACCAAAAATTAAATTTACACCCCACCAGTTTAGGTTCAGTAATTTTCACAGTGAGTTTTTCCAGTCATTAGTGGCTGATTATGGCGCAGCGTAGACTGTTGGACATTAAGTGTTATTCATCTATAGCCGGCCATGAAACGTGAATTGTCTTTTTTTTTTCCTCCCAATTATCTCCTTTATATCACGAAAACTTCTTTTCCGTGAGGGAGCGTTAGGTTTCATAGTAATAAAACCTCCGAGGAGGAGTTTACCGCACACTCTTCTACACCTTTTGTATGCCTGGTGGTATCACCATGGGAACTTCAGGGGATTTAAACTACAGTTTTATTTTCTTCCTCCTTCTCTCCCACCCCAACTAAGAGCCAGTTAGAGATCCACTAAGCACTTTTGATATCTTTGAGGGGGTTATTGCGGCCTAAAAAAGAAGGTAAACCTGGGTAGACTTAAGCCGATGGCCCGGCTGAGGTGCTTGTGGATTTACTTCCAACTTTGGGCACGGAATTTTGCTGCTCAGAAGTGCTGGATTGGGCCTTCAACGTGCTTTGTAAAAGCAGCTTTTAGAGACCGAGGAGAGAGAGCGGCAAGAGCTAGATGGGTAAGGACTGCGCATCACGTGCCTGGTTTCTCAGTATGTGGTTCGCGCTCACCTTTCAGCAGCCAAATCCTGAGGTCAGAAATACTTCTTGCTCTTTAAAGCAAGCCGTGGATGGGCTGCAAGGCTAATGCAGGTTGTCTAAAACGTATCGGGAAAATAAAAAACGCACAGGAAGGAGAGATACCACCTATTTCATTTCATCTCTTTTTCTTTTTTATTTTTTTTTTTTTTGCATTCCACGCAGCTTCTCGTGAAGAAGCGAAGTCAAATACAGGGGCGTGTGGTGTTCATTGTGCAACTCAAGTGAAGGGTTTATGAGGTTAATGGCCAGCTAGTGCTGTCTCCCCACAAAGAGCACCATTGTACAGCGAAGAGTCCTTCCCGGTGGCAAATAAGTCATCCAGCCTTGCAAGTGAAGCCTCTGCTCTGTATAAAGAAGCGATGCTGTATGGGAACCGCAGTGGTTAAAGACGGCGGAGGTGGATGGGGTGCCTGGGGACCATGGCAAGGGACGGCCAGGGGGCCACCAGCCACAAGCACCCCCGTCTCGCCCGCTTCTCTTCGCGGTTTTGCGGCACAAAAACCCAGCAGTGCATTCCCAACTTTGTTCTCTCTTTGTAATTTGCTGTTTAGAGGCACGTTGCTTAATATTTTATTTATCAACTTGTAATGACTTTAGCGGACCGCGTTCAGATCTCCTACGCCTGCTGCCACAGTTTAAAATTCAGCTTGAAATGGTTTGCTTTGGTTCCTGGAGAAATGTGTGGTTAGTGCAGAGGTGGTACGGGAAGGGTCAGCCGTGTATGGAAACACCGCTGTCCCGGGCCTTCAGGGGCAGGGTTTTGATTCGGCACCTTTGTAAAGGGAATGGGAATGAAGTCAGGGCTCTCTCCCAGCTCTTCTGGTGCTGTTGATTTGGGACGTTCACCCGGATGGTGAACCTGTTTTCCTTTCTGCTGGCCTGGAGAATTACAGCTTGTCCCCCAGGTAGGGCATGACAAAGCCTTACCGTGTTCTCATCTGCATTCACAGAATGACAGGATGGTTTGGGTTGGAAGGGACTTTGAAGATCATCTAGTTCCAGCCCCCCTGCCCTGGGCAGGGACACCTCCCACTAGACCAGGTTGCTCCAAGCCCCATCCAAGGGACATCCATTTAGAGAGAGTAGCAGAAAAGATGCAACCTAGATGGACTGGGTTCCCTCCAAGATTCCTGGCATCCAAAACTGCCTTCTGAGCAACATCACTCCTTCCTTGGCTTTGGCAAAGACGTGATGGCCCGGCTCCTCTTTTCTTGGTAGTCAAGGAAAGGCTGAAGTGTTCAGAGACAACCAAAGCTACAACCAGATGGTGGTTTCCCCTGCAGAAACTGTGGCTATGAAACGTGAGGATGGGGCGAACTTGTTAATAATCGTTTTCTGCGGTAGCAGAAATTTAACGGGGTTCTGAAAATTCAAGCTCTCTCCGAACTTTGTTTCTTTATTTTAAATGCAAAAGCATAAATGTTTTGATTACGTTCTAATGATGTTGACTGCTGGGAATGTTATTGCAGTTTCCAGTTTCCAATATCAAAACTGCTCCCTGGGTGGGCCAGATCTGGAAAGGTTTTTAAGGTTATTATGTTCTTCTTGCAATAAAATGCCTTCACCTAAGATGTAAACATGCTTTCTTCTGTCCGGTGTACTCGATCCCTCAGTTTACGACCTGGAATTTCACCTGAGACCTGTGACAAGAAATATCCGAATGTTAAGGATGTACAAACGCGTATATTTTGATGAAACAAAGTGCTTTCCTGATGACATTTGAGCGGGTCTTCACAGCCCTTTTCTAATTGGGCTCCTGTTCTGAGCCACAATAGCGACAGAGCAGACATTCAAAGGTCGGTAACTACCCAGGGAATCCGAACAGTGGCTCTTCTAGTTGCTTTTCTTTCTGTAGCAGAAAAGCAATGGTATAATATTGCCGTCGGCACTTATTAAGCCTATTTTTGGTTGGTGGTTGTGTTTTTTTTTGTGAAAGAAAGTTACTATACTGTGCGCTTAAATATGCACAGTGTAATGACTGCTCCAATGTGTCTTCTGGAGCTGGATATGCTTCTATACCCATGCAATATGAGACTTCGTTGTTCTTCTTCCTTGAGGGAAGGGACGTGGGATGGGACACCAAAACAGCAGAAGTCCTATAGCAGAAGGCTATAAAACGAGTATTTATTTTTTAAAAAAGGGAGGTTTTTTATCCTTTTTAGCAAAAAAACCCCACCCTATACCAAGTCTAGTGAAACTTGTAGCTTAAGAAGACAGGCAGTCAATATTCACTCTTTCGGACTGTAGTTGTATTTTCCACTTTGGTAATAATATCCAGGGATATATTTCTATATGCAAAAAATATGGAAGAAATAGATAGGTTTCTGGATGCATCAGCCTTTCTCCAGGTCATTGTGAGGAAGACTTAATGGCCTAATAAATATATCATATCTACCTACCTTGTCTTAACAGTATCCTTGGGTCCATGTGCTTATCATAGAATGGTTTGGGTTGGAAGGGACCTTAAAGATCATCCAGTTCCAACCCCCCTGCCCTGGGCAGGGACACCTCCCACCAGCCCAGGTTGCTCCAAGCCCCGTCCAGCCTGGCCTTGAACCCCTCCAGGGATGGGGCAGCCACAGCTTCTCTGGGCAACCTGGGCCAGGGGCTCACCGCCCTCACAGCAAAGAATTTCTTCCTTATAGACCTCCGCAACTGTGCCACCAGCAGCGAATGCAGTTCATTACCGATGTCCCTTCCAAAAAAGCTGAACCCAACGTAGATGAGATTTATCGCTGCCTGCTAATTTATTGTGCTCACATCCTACAGAGAGGTAACCAAAGTCCTGTAAGCTCCGTGTGATGCTGCAGTGAACTTCTATATGTTGGAGTTTGGTGTTTTGGGGGATTTGTGTTTTGTTTTGCTTTTTTTTTTTTTTCCCCCCTTTCTTTTAGGGAGGTGTTCTAGTAAAGGGATTCTTGATGTGTTATTTGGCTGCCAATAGGTCTCAGCCTGCCCTTGAGCCTTCCGGCTGCTCCTCAGCCCGTGTGGGAGTGGACTCTGCCCTCGCCTCCCGCTCCGGCAGACCGGCATGAGGTGTTTGCTCTCCGGCTTGCACGTACGGCAGGGTTAGTGCCCAGACAAGTTCCCTTTTCATTGACAGATGAAATAACAATAGCTGGCATTAAGAGCGAGCCGAGTGTTTTCTTTGGGTTTCCCTGAAGGGCCTCCTTTGTCTCCACCGTCTCCGCTCAGGGAAACCCGTACACCTTGCTTAATCCCAGGGTGCTGTTGAGATGCTCTGCCTTCTGAAGCCCAGAGTAGGTCAGCATCCATGCGGGAGCTGCTCACGGGAGAGTCCCGTTTAGGCTTTGCAAATGTCCCCTGTCGAGGCTGGCGTCGGCAATCCCGAGAGCCCAAAGGAGAGGGTGAAACGCCTGCCTGGAAGGAGAGCAGAAGAAGGAGGTCCTGGTGGACTGTCACGTACTTGGTGTTTATATGGCCGTATAAATCAAAGAAGGAGCAGATCGTGGGTGGTTGGATGAGCCTGGATGGGGTTTTTCGGGAGCCTGGTGTCACGCCGTGTGTGGCTCTGGTCCCACTTCGAGAAGTCAGCAGCTCGCCCGGGCTGCAGGGATGTCCTACGTAGCCGCACGTTCACAAGGTGGTTTAACCAGTTGAAAAACAGGATTTTAAGGTCCGTTTTAAAGCAAAGGCAGTATCTAACATACTAGACACTACTAGCAGGAGAGGTTATTAAAAAATGAATAAAAGGGCATGAGTTTTCTCCCTAGTTCAATTTGAGAAAAGAGAATTTAAAGGGGCACATCCACCCACTGTTTCCGCAGTGGGGTTGAAAAAAGGTTTGAGGGCACTGAGCTTTCCTGCCGTCATTGATAATTTGTCACAGTTATCCTTTTGGTTAAAAATACATGCTTTCTTGGTGTTACCGACTGAAAAATCCTATACAATGAAAGAGGAAAACAGTTTTGTGAGAAGCTGAGAGAAGAATAGTCATGAAGGGGTAAACGGTGGGTAAATAGGGAGCAGGAAAATAATAACTTCCAGTCTCTGCAATCTTAGGTGCTCTAGAAACAAGTATATTTTTCAAACAGGCATCTTCAGACCAGACGTCACCCTTGTGCAGAAACCTCCTTTATGAATATGAACATCTGGAAGGAGCGGGAGACAGAAGGAGAAGGGAGGCCGTCCAGGTTTTTAGTGATATGAAGGGATAATCTTGGATGTAGTGTTTCGTAGGATTGGGAAGCAAGTCTGGCAGGTGTCAGGTCTGCTCTGTTTTTATCGAAAGCGGAGACTTTAATAGTAGTTAATGCGTTTTCTTAGGAGGTTTAGCTGCGTGGTGTCGTCTTCATCTATCAGATGGCTGGGAGGTGCCTCCGAGGTGGGGAAGGAAGAGTGTGGGACTCGTAGGGCCGTGAAGCTTCGCAGCGTTTCTCAGAGAAATGTTGAGTTCCTTCACGTAGATGTGTATGTGAGGGTGTATATAACGTGTTAAGTGCTGTACAAAGAGAGGTTTGCCATTACCTTGAGTGGTCTTGATTCAAGAAGACGCAGATGCCCACATGTGCACATAGCAAATTAAGTCTTGACTTTGGTGGGAGGGCTCGCGTTTTTAAATATAGGCATGTTGAATGTTCTTGTTTTCACCTGACTGTCGTTAAAGAGATTTGCCTGAGGAGTTAATCTGTGTGGTTAATCCCGGAGTGGGTTGTCTGCGTCTAAGCCGGGAGCCCTTTGGTAGTTAAGCTTTTACAATCAGGACTAGTAGTCTTCACGTTTTTATTTTTGATGCGTACAATACTCTGAAAAATAAACAGCAGAAGAGTTCATCCAGGGTCTGTAGGTGCCTTCAGGAAAAGTACGAAGAGGAAGTCATAATTGAGACTTCTTCAGTAAAAGTATGAAGAGGAAATCTTAATTCATACTTTGTCAATAAAGATGAAGTCACAAGAAGAACTTGACCTACAGTCCTTCTGGTTTCTTTCCTTGGGCGGGAATTAGCGGCTATCATCTTGTCATTTTTCATTTATGGCAGTAGCTTCTAGCCCTTTAGTTTATAGATTTCTTATTGATTCAGGTCCTTTGCTTTTGCTGCCGAGGTATTTTCTGATTGTTAGTTTGTCTTTGTTAGAGGTGTACAGCTAGAGCTCCTCGGTGAAGCCAATGCCAAATAGCTGTTGGAAGGTCTGTAGGGACTTGCTTCTTGGCTACCTTTCAAGCGCAGTAGGGCTGTAAAACGTTTTAGTGTCAGAATCACTACATCTATCATTGTTATGCTTTTCTCTGTCAATAGCTAGTCTCGTTCAGTGACATATTTGATCTTAAAGAGGGAAAGCAGATTTATCTGTGTGCCAGCGCGTGAGTCTCTTTAATTTTTCTGCTCGGGTAACTGTTGGGCTTCAGGTTTCAGTGGTTACCTAAATTAATCCCAGTGCCGTCTTTCCAATCTCTTCAATGTTTGTGTTGAGACAGAGGACAAAACATATCCTGTCTGTTGGGAGCCACCAGACACCAATCATCTTGTGAGATGGAAGAAAAGTGAGCTACAGGCTTCAGAGTTGATTTTTGTGACGAGTGATGGGGGTAAGAAGGAAATAATTTTGACAGAACTTTTTTCCCCCGCTAGCTAGGAAAATGTCGACTGACTGGAACCTGCTATTTCAGTTTTTTCTTGTTTCCATGCTGGTGAACACTTTTGCTCAGTGGCTTGGGCACCCGTTTCCAATTCTTGGGGATTTTCCATTGCTTTGAATTATTTACATTGCCGCCTGTCCCCGTGAGTAATAGCCCGCCAGTGTAATGGTCCCCAGCTTGCTTTGGTTTGCGGATTGCTGACGTTCCAGTGGAAATACAGCAAATATAAGTGTCACTTTTCACTTTTACCTTTCGGAAAGGAGTTCACAGATCACTTGGGGTTCTGCAGACCCCAAGTTGAAAACCACTAACCTCGCCAAGCCCGGCGTTTAACACCTGGGTGTGCAGGCTCCTGACCCTGTGCTCACTCTGCACCTTTTCCCCTTCTCCTCCCTGCTTTGAGGACACCTGCGGTGGTGACTTTTGGAGCAGGTCCCCAAGCCGCGTACAGCGACGGCTGGCACTTCAAGGGCTGCCTGCCGGAAAGCTTGGTCCAAACGTTGCTCCTTGTCTTGTGGTTGACAGCCACAAGTCCTTTGGGCCGGAGAACTCGGCGGCTCTGTCAGATCGATGTTGCTCTGGGCGTTGCTGTGCTGACCTGGGGCTGAAGTCCGTAGGTGCTCTCACAGTGCAAGCCCCTAGATAGTGACACTCACATACAGGGTTACTTGTGAATGAGAAGTAAGCTGCAAGGAGGCAACTGGGCAAACAATTCTCGCTCAAAACCTGCCTGGATTTGCTTTACCTGTTTTCTCACCGCTTGGGCTGTAGTAATTACTTGTTGTGGCACCCCGCAGCCTGCTTCATGAATGAGTTGCCTGCATAAGTCTTTTTGAAAGCTTTAGTAGAACTATGGTGAGTTTGCAGTCGCTGATACTTAGATATGCGTTTGGCTTGAATCTGGAGCCATAAAGACGTAATACTTCATAAATGGCTATCCTTACTTGAATTGGGTGGGTTGTCGACTCAGAAAACGAGTGCAGGGCCCATCGGGTCAGTAGGCATAAGGGGAGGCGTGTCGTACTCTCCCAGTCTGTGGTCTTGCGCTCTTGGAATACGCCGGGAGAATTCCAGCAGCGATTGCGTAGGGTGTTGCAGAAGGAAAGTGGAGCCCGGGATGGTTTATATGGCGTTTCTTTCACTAAACGGCACATGCTCTGGCAGGGGGGTTGGACTAGATGATCTCCAGAGGTCCCTTGCAACCCCTGTCATTCTGTGATTCTGTGATAATGGTTGTTGCATGATGTTACCTGTAGATTTTAGTATTGTATATGACTTCTCGCAGGCTTGTTCTTTATTAATTATGGTAAGACAAGATGAGATTTGCACCTCAAGGCAATGCCGCCTCTTCTGCTGAAGCACATTTGTCAGTACTGCCTGGTTCTCTTCTCTCTGTGGCAACGCACAGAAGAACAGCTGGGGAAGTGACCTACTCTCATCCTGGAAAAGCGAGGGTGGAAAGGGGAGAGGCATCTGGTGGGGTTTTCTTTGCTGGTCGTGAAACCAAGGAGTCGGCGCTTTTGCGAGATGACCAAGCGTTGGTTCATTTTTAGGCTCCTTGTTTTTTCCTGCGTGTGTTGCAGCTGAACACAAAGGTATCTGAGCTAGCTTTGAGCCAGCTCAGGTATGGTTTGCATTCTTCAACACCAGCGATAATTAGGGCTTTCAGCAGTGGCTGACTCCCCGTGCTGCTCAGGCAGCCTCTGATGAGTGTCAGTAAGTGACTTAAGTCCCTAGATTAAAGGTCCTTCAGGCTTATCTAGCCTAGTTGGGATCCTGTCACCCTCCTTTACAAACTGAGCTGTTGCAGTGAATTCCTCGGGGCTTTTCGCTTCCTGCCTTTTGAATTTCTTTTTCTGCGAGCTTCGCAAGCGCGGCTTTTGCCTTTATCCGTAACTGACCTCTTCTCAATGCTGTCTCTCCGCTTAAAAGCTTGCGCCAGCATGCAAGCTCTCGTCTTCCGCTCTCCACGGGTGGCTTTGTGCCAGGGCCACGCCAGCCTGATGAAGTGTCGATAATTGCCTGTCCCTTCCCAGACTACCTGCTGCTTGCGGCATCGTCGTTCTTCTGTTGGCTCTGCTCTACCTGCTTCTACAATCTCCACCTTCCTCGGAGGCATCTTGTCTCTCCCGATGGCTCCAGAAATGTCATTGGCTGCATTTGGTGCTGGCTGGGGCTGAGCCTCCAGAAGTTGGCTCTTGGGAAGGATCTGGCGCCATTTCGCTTTGAAGTCAGACCACGCGTTTTGCAAACTGCGTGTTTCTGACCCTTAAAAACATGGGATGGTTAAGGCAAGGCATGGTGCCAAACAGCGTGGGAGCGACGGGGTTGAGAAGCCATCTGCTGGGACCTGGTAGGGTAGATGTGGAAAGTGCGTGAGTCAATCTTTACCAGTGTTGTCCCAATCTTGCCTTTTTTTAGCCCTGCTTCCTCTTCACTGAGGAAGGCGCAGGTCCATTTTCTGATGTTTGACTACAGGAGTATAGTCTCTCCTTATCATTTTTAGCAGGAACCGAACTTCCCTCGGTACCTGCGCTGCCAGAGTGGTTTATGCTGGTGTGGGTCACCACCGCAAAGGTCTCCCAGCCTTTGGTCTCCCTTTTGCTCCGACGCAGGAGCCCACAGTGAGACAGCTCAAAGGCAAAATCTGGACCTGAGGTGAGGAGGGAGGAAAAGAGAGATCGGGATAAATTGCTGGGGACCTGCAACCTTATGTTTTCTGCTTCATAGTCTGCAAACAGGTATTTGTGGGCTCATAAGGTAATTTGTGTGGGAAGGGACCTCCAGAGGCCTCTGGTCCACCCTCCTGCTCGCAGCCATGGCATTGGGAGCCAGGTTGCTCCCATCATCTAACCTGTAATGCGCCACTGGAGACAGCAGCAGCTAACAGCGTCTCTGGTGGATCTCACGGATGATTTCCACATTTCCTGCATGCTTGGCTGTGGACGGGTCCTTTTGTAACTCTGGCTCCTGCATAACAGGTTCCCCTGGTCCTCCTGCCTCCGGTTGCTCTAGGTAATGGGAGACCCGGGAGCACATAGCGCTGGCTGGCTCTGCCACCCACGCTGTTTGGACACCCTCTTTCTTGACACCAAAGGGATACCTTCTTGAACGCACAGCTGTGAACAAGATTAGGCAGCTGACGCCTTTGGTTGCAATGTGCTCGTTCTTAAAAAAAAAACCAACAAAACAAAAAAGCAGAAAACCCCCCACAAAATGTTGCCTTGCCTCAGCCGTATTTGTCTGTTTTGGCAGATGCTTAAGGTGATCGACGGGGCCATGGTTGCCAGCAGCTTTTTGTAGGAGGATCTCTTCTTACCGCGCCGCTTGGTCTTGGGAAAGACTTATTTTTTTGCCAGCCGCTTCTTCCATGGTTTAAATTTTTTTGCCAGAACCCCAGCAATAGCTGCTTGAAGTAATTGTGGTAGACCTTTTGAAGCGGCCAGTAATGCCGAGAAATTAGGTCGTAATGACTTGGTGAATGGAAGTTACAGAAAAATTAACCAAGCGCTCTTTCTTTCTCTGGTAACCTCATTTTTCCACTTCTTTTGTGCTTTTTCTGTCTGCAGTTGACCTGCTCCTTGAGCAACCACAGTCTTTTTACTCGGCTCATTAAATCATGTTTTCAGTCTGGCTTTAGACTCACTGAACTACTCTCCTTGGTGAGCGTTTCCTTCTTATCTCCTTCCTTTCATTCTTATCTCAGCCTTTTGGCAGAAAGCACTTAACAGAGGCTGTGGGCCTTGAAGTTGGTCTCCCGTGAATAGAGGGGAGGAGGAGACATTGACCATTCACACTTTAATCTCGGTGTTTCTGCAGCCTGATGGATACCCTCTGGGCTACGAAGATACGTGCTTCACTGACTCGCAGAGAATTCATCTTCTGAATAAATGAGAAAAAAAAAAAAAAGAGAAAGCGTAGTTATGTATTTTTGCATAGCAGATAGCAGGGATATGTTTATCCGCTCCTGATGCGGGGTTAGGCTGGTTGTGTTCAGTGTGGCTGCTCAGCAGATCTGGGGGTCTGCGCCACATCGGGTCTGGAAAAGGACTAGTTAAAGGAAGGAGCCAAGCAGATGGATGACCCTTGTGCTTTTAGGAGCTGTTACCAAACCCCTGGTGGGCTGCCGGAGGAGGCAAGCTTGGTAACTCTAGAGCTTCCCATCCCATCTCACATAAAAGAGCCAACTTCTATTTGCATCAGTGGGAATTTTCCAGTGGCGGTAGGAGTTTGTGTTTCTAGTGAAACGAGGAATAGAGATGCCTCAAGCTAAGGGGAACGCAGGAGAGAAAGAATACGTGAAAACATAAGACTTTGTCATTTATCTTACTCTTTCTTCTAATATCCATTTCCTCTCTTCTTGCCCAAGAAAGTATGTTTTGCTGTTGAATTATTAACAGATCAGCTTCTGAGGGTCCAGCCAGGAAATAACTTTCTCAGTCTCTAGAAATGAGAGTGCTCTTCCAGAAACAATTCCCAGCTTTCATCGGGGTCGGGCAGATAACGTGAATAATGGCAGCTGGGTAAAACCGTTCTGTAGGTGCTGGAGCCAAACTCACCCTGGACTCGGTCAAGAGGGGAGGTCACGCTTTTTCGTGTTATTCTAGGCTAACTACGAAGGCTGCTGGTAAAGTTGAATA
The DNA here is from genome assembly GCA_009819605.1 of Sterna hirundo. Taxonomy (NCBI): domain Eukaryota; kingdom Metazoa; phylum Chordata; class Aves; order Charadriiformes; family Laridae; genus Sterna; species Sterna hirundo. The sequence goes on from CM020441.1 coordinate 5,814,580, forward strand.
TTCATGTTATTTAGTTGCTGGCAAGCGTAAATACATTTTTCTGTTATCTTCTAGACAAACTGTGGCTTTCTTTTTAGTGCTGTAAGTGACCGGGTTCAAGTGAATTGTAGCAGATATGGGGGGATAAAATCAAGCAATTCTTTGCTCGTGCGTTCCAGTTACTCTGCTCTGCATTTAAACAGTGCAGAAGTGAGCGTGTAAGCAAAGTTTTACTGCCAGTTGAGTGAGATATACCTTTCCTGATGGTATAACTCACACAAAATATGCTGCCCAAAGCATGGCTGGAAATACGATCCAGTGGCATTTGCAAGCCCAGGCAATTGTATACAAGATTTTCTAAATGTAGAATCCGGAGCTGGCTGTCTGACTAATGCATTGGTAAGGGCACGCCTGACTTTATTAGATAGGAGTCTGTTCTTTGGCTTTATTAGATAGGAGTCTATTCTTTGATCAAGTCACTAAAGCTATTATTTTTTTCTTTGTGACTAGCTAGCGGTGACTGGGCAAGCTATCGCACACTGTTAGCTTCTGGCTCCATGAAACCGTCATCCTCTTTCTTTGGAAGTTTCTGAAATTTATTACTGTACATTGTAAACAGGGAGGGGAAAAATATAGACAATGTGTTAAAAGGATTGTTGTTGGTGCCGTTTGTATTTCCTGCTCTCGGTCCATTTGCCAATCATTTAAATGAGATCTCTTCCTTTCCCGTCCCATGTTTGTGTTGGATGTCAGCCTGTGTTTATGGTGGTGGCCTTGGGCATCCCACACCGGCACTCATGACCGGACAACGCTGAGAATGCAGATGCCCGACAAACACAATTAAAATGTCTTTGTTCCTTTTAAGAACTTGTTGTTAGGTATGTTTAAATGCAAGGGTGTGAATTACCTTTCTAACTACAGTTGGGGTTGTTTTTTTTTTTTTTTTTGAAGGTCACAGCTTCTCCATCGGAGGAGTTCTTGTGTATTTGTTCTGGCTGAGCAGACAACTGGACCAAAGGTTTTTGCTCAGCCTTCTTTAGGCAGCAGCCCAAGTAGTCAGGCATTTTCTGTTTAAAGGATAGAAGAACATTTGAGAAACACGCTTGAGTTGATAACAGAAAGGTAAATAGAAAATTGCAGAAACAAAGGCAGGAACTTAGGCTGCTGCTTTGACTTTTTGAAACTTAACAGTGTTTACCAGTTTGTTTCAGACTTAATGTATGATTTTTTCCTTCCGTAAACTTACGGGTTAAGAAATAGAAAATAAAACTGAAGATGAGGAAGGTGAAGCTCTGGGGCCCCAATGTAAGAAGGACATGGACCTGTTGGTGCAGGTCCAGAGTGGGCCACAAAGTCCTTTCCAACCCAAACCGTTCTATGATTCTATGGTGGCATACCAATGTGTAACCCCTGTGGTGCAGAGCTATATTGCGTACTGTGTGAAGTTTGTTTCCCGAAGTTGGAAAAATCCACCAAAAAAAAAAAAAAAAAAAGGCATGAAAACAAGCCAGAGAACTAGAAAAGATGCAAGGAAAGGTAACAAGAGTGCTCCAAACCATGGAGCGCCCATATTGCGGAAGCTGATTGCATTATGAGTCCTGTGGAGAAAATGGGTAGAACGATGATGTGTTTTTGTCTTTCCTGATGTAAGGATTTGGGGGCGTGAAATTAAATTATTAGAAGGTAAGCTTGAAACAAAAAAATAGGGCTGCTTTTTCAGAAAACATAATAAACCCATGAGAAAGTCATGTTTTAAACTTTTAGCATCCTCCATATCTTATATGAAAGATTTCTGTTAAAAAAAACAGAACAGAAAAACCCCAACAAAAAAACCCTTCCTGCCCAAACCTGAAAGTTTTTCTGTTCAAAAGTAAAGTACGACGTGAGAAGTATTTTGCCTGTGGTCTGGGAGCCGTGAGGGTTTGCCGTCCGCGGCTTGACTTGTGTGAGGAGGTGGGCAGTAGGCGCTGGAGAGAGGGAGCCCGTCTCGCTGAAAGCCAAGGCACGGGATGCATTGAGCGGAAGATCCCAGCCTGGAAATGCTGCGTTTGAATTCCCCAGCGCGGGTTGAAGGGGGTCAGCGCACTGGTATGCCGCCTATTGTACGATCTTCCTTCTACTTTTACAGACGCATCATTTTCTTCATCTGATAATTTGTTTCAAGGACCAGAAAAGTGAGTCCGCGGTATTTGCCCCCGTCGCTGAAAGAAAAAACCTGGGGACCTCCCAAGAGCTTGTTACAGAGTCGTAAGGACCTACGTGAAGCCAGGGGTTCTTGATGTCAGGGGCTCGTTACAAAAGGAAGTATTTACTACAGTATTAATTTAAAAATGGACTGTTTTACTTAAAAATGCTGAGCTTGGAACAAACTGAGTGCAGCACATTGGTGGGTTTTGGGTCCTGATCTCTGTAAATGCCTGAGGAGGAGATTAAATGTTTCTTCACAGGGATAGTTCTAATGACTTCGGTGTGAGTACTCATGTGAATATTTCCCATAGCGTGACCGTAAAGTACAAACATTTGGGATAAAGTGTAATCTAGGGAGGTTGCGGGAATTCTTTTGTCACCCCTTTTGAACGGCACCAGCAGAGCAAAGATAACATAGTCCATTAATACCTCCAATAAAAGAAAAAAAATATTTGATGTTACCCTTGCAATGTGAAACTACTTGACAAGTAAAAAGGTACCTGCTGAACTCACAGGGTCTCACATTTAGGATTTTTGCCGATTTCTCATTGTTGCTTAGGGTTGTTTTTTTTTTAATATTTTTTTATTATTTTTCAGAATGTTACCGGTGGAATAATTCAGCGTGGCAAATAACATAGCATGGAACAGTCGTAGTGGGCTTGCTTTCTGTTAGTATAATTGCTTAAGTCTGTGTCCGCCAATAAGAATGATTTCCTAATTTTGGCTTATTGTATTGGGCTGTAAGTAACAGGTAGTAAGAAGGACAGCATCCCCAGCAGCGTGGCCAGCAGGGTGAGGGGGGGGCATTCTGTCCCTCTGCTCCGCTCTGGGGAGACCCCCCTGCGGTGCTGCCTCCAGTTCCGGGGCCGCCAACATTAGAAGGACACGGAGCTGTTGGAGCGGGGCCAGAGGAGGCCACGGAGATGCTGGGAGGGCTGGAGCCCCTCTGCTGTGAGGACAGGCTGAGAGAGCTGGGGGGGTTCAGCCTGGAGAAGAGAAGGCTCCGGGTAGACCTTCTAGCCCCTTCCAGTCCCTAAAGGGGGCTTAGAAGAAAGATGAGGACAAACTTTTTAGCAGGGCCTGTAGTGGTAGGTTAAGGGTTAATGGCTTTAAAACAAAAGAGGGAAGATTTGGACTAGATATAAGGAAGAAATTTTTTATGCTGAGAGTGGTGAGACACTGGCCCAGGTTGCCCAGAGAGGTGGTAGATGCCCCATCCCTGGAAACATTCCAGGTCAGGTTGGACGGGGCTCTAAGCAACCTGATCTAGTTGAAGATGTCCCTGCTCACTGCAGGGGGGTTGGACTAGATGGCCTTTAAAGGTCCCTTCCAACCCAAACTATCCCATGCGTCTATGAGCTGGGCCCTCTATAAGTAATGTAGGGAACACCAAGAAGCAAGATGCTCGTTCAAGAGAGGCCTTTCTTACACCATCTTATGCTGTGGTTTGAGAAGTAGTTACTTGGAAATCTTTCTCTGCTCAAGGGGTGGTTTCAGAGGATCCAGCGAGCTGAACGAAGAACTCGTCAGCGGGCTCCTGCGACTTACCTTGCCTTGACACACGCTGTTGTGGGCTGTCCCCAAGAGCTGCTGAGCTGTGCATGTCCTTAATGTGGCAAAAATGCCAGGAGCGGTGGGGATGAGGAAAGGCTCGCTCCCGCAGATCGGGTTGTAAGGTCCAGCCCATGGTGGAGTGTTGGCAATTTGTTGGGATAGTGAGGGGAAGCTGAGCTGAGCCCTTGGCTGCTGTGCTTGTGGGCAAGAGGACAGTGTGAGGAACACGCCAGTGTTGGGGTGGCAGGCTGAGGAGGCGGAAGACATTTCTGAATAATTAGTCCTTCGCAATAGCTTTTCCTTGCTGTGGTGGCTTCAGCGTCGTTGAGTGTCATTCTCAAAAATCACATCCTTGTTTCTTCTCTTGCGTCTGGAAGTGGGGCTCAGCCAGACCATCTCCTACAGTGGCAATGCGCCTTGTGAAATACCACGTCCTAGGAGAAGGCTTTTGTATCAAAAGGGGGTGTTTTGGGATAACTGCTCCCTTACGCTCCAATCTGCTGGACTATGCACAAACCCAGATTTTTGGCAGAGCGTTTATTGCACCGGTACCTGCAAAAGCAAAGTGGGATTGTGTATTAAGGAGGATTTATGCCGTAACCGCATGCAAGGAACTCGGGCCAGGCCTTTGAGCTTAAGAAAACTAAAACTTTCAGAAGCAAATCGTAATGTCAGAGCTTAGTCCTCTGCGTGACCCAGCTGGCCCAGCCCGCCGGATCGGTGGCAGAGAGACAGCATCTCTGTATGGGACGTGTCTAGTGTCAAGTGCTATGGAGAACAGAGGGAGGAGAGAATGGAAAGAGAGGAATTGGACAGAAATAGAAAAAAAATGAAAAGAACAGTTGGGGTATACCTACATTTTAGAGGAAAGCCAATGTAAGTCATCCTCTGGTCTTGCACTCCTATGTGTGTATATTGTGCCGTGGCGGTGACTGTGTGCCCCGCTGTGGCTGAGGTTTCAGCGCTTTGACCATGGTGTCAGCCGTGTTTCCAAAAGACCTTCTGCCTTGAAGGTTTAGAACTAATGTGTAAGTTTAATGTAATTTTAAATATAGAGTATTTAATGGTCAAAACTTGAACAGAGTAGGCAAAGAGTGGCTTCTTGAGGAGCTGGGTTTTATCACTGGGTTTTGGGTTCCCAGTATAGCAGTGGGCTCCTTTCCTTCCCAATTATTCTTCCCTATTAAAAAGCTCAGATGAGGTAAGATGTACGAGTGTGGAATCCAGTGGCTTTTCCTTGCCGTCGTGTAGGGTAGCTCTGCCGAGTATTTTGGAGGATTTATCCCTGCGTGGTTCTGTTGGCGTTGTGGGTACTCGCCCTCTGCTTCTAAAATAGTGGCAGAGCTTTATAAAATAGGGCCTTTATGTTTGCTTTGGGTGAGCTTTTTTTATTACCGGGCAGCAGTCTAGCCAAGTGCATCTTCGCTTGCACCAGCCTGTAAAAAATACTGGTTTTGCCCTCTCTCTCGTTTCTGTCTTTGTCCACCTTAGTTGCCTTGTGGAAGCGAAGATTATGAGCGTCTTGCTGGCTGACTGGTAAAGCCTAACTCATTTTGCTCCAAGCCATTTCTTGAGTTTACCTTACAAAAGGTAAAAACCCTTTGACGCAGCGCTATTATGGCCGTAATTATCTCGGTGAAGAATGCAGGGTGGTTAAGTGCTGCTGTCAAGCTGTTTTAGACCTATCTGACAGGTAAAGAAGGCTAAGAAACAGCCATATTCTGCTCCCTCGACCTCATGTAAAGGTGATACAGGACCTTCCTCCTCCTGCTTTTTCTCTCCTGCAAAGTAGACAACTTTTGGTTAAGAGCTGAGCTCGCTGCCGTCTTTCCCCCCCCCACCGCAGTGGTGTGAGCAGTTTCAGCTCGAGGAGGAATGCTTGATGTAATCTTCGGAAATTAGGCACGTAGGTGTGTTGTCATTATTAGCCTGCTAGTGGCCGTTTAGCTATTTTATCTCAGTTATAATTAAAAGCGTGTTACCTGGAAGGGAGCGAGAGGAGGTGGGTCAGGAAGCTGGAGCTGGAGCTGGATCCAAGGCGGGATGTGTTTGAGCCTGCGGATGGGAAGTGTCTGGCAAAGACGGTGCCTCTAAGTGTCTTCTAGCTATCGGGCTACCTTTCTACTGAAAAAGGAGATTTCTGGTCCCAAACCATGCAATTTACACTGCTATTTGAAGAGGCTTTTTGCTACTTGGTGCAAACTTCTGCATGGCTCTCCTCAAATAGCCCCCGTCAATATATGAGGTGTTTCTGTCTAACTGAGATAAAGCATTTTCCTCCTATAAAACTATTTATTTCCCCCTAAAGAAGGGTCAGAAGGTGCGTGGAGTTTAAGTTTGACCTGCAAAACGTGTCTGCTTGAAGTGTTTTGTTTCAGGATCTCACGCAGTCCACAGCTTTCCTTGTGAGCTGTGACCCCGTGAGCTCTTCAGGCCTCGGCGAAACGAACCGTGTCTTCGTTTCAACCTCTTCCATCTACAAAACGAAAATGAAATTGAAGCCTTTTGTGGCGTGCCCTTCCATTTTTATGGCCTTCCCTTCTAGTGAATTTGACAGGGATGTCGATGGGGAGCTCTTGAAAGTGGCTGGTGCTCCCTGTTTATACATCCCTGGAAGATCTATGGATAGAGGCCACTAAGCGAGTGCAAAATCGCATTAAGAGGTTGGGAAATCCCTTGTGTCTAAATTAGTGCGTTTGAAATGGTGGAAATTTATTTCTAGGCGTAAAATGGCCATCCTTTTAAGAGTAACTGGTAGTGTCATCAAGGGAGTGGTAAATGTTGTAGCGTCCTGAAGTGATGAGGAAGGTAAACCAAAGCCTTCCTTGACGAAGGCGTGTAGGAGAACGATGCCCTTTGCTTTGCAGAAAAACACCCAACCTTGTGGCTGCTTGTGATGGGCCAGATGTGACCTTCTGCCAGAAATTAGTAATGATTTAGGGAATACTGAAGTCTGCCTCTGAATGGGGCAATAATGGCGTGAGACTTTTGGATTTTTTTTTTTTTTTAAATGTTTTTATAAATTATTTTAACAAGTGCCAAGTGAATTGTTTTCTTCGAATGAGATCGTGGAGCGAGTTGTTTCAGGTAGAAAATGAAACCCCGTTTCTTCAGTGAGGGGGAAGGGAGCTGGGACGGGAGTGACAAACCCAGAACGACACCAAATATCTGCAGACCTCCGGTGAGGAAGGAAACCGGCTGTAGCTGTTGTTGAAGGAAAGGGAGCCGCTTCTCATAACCCAGAGGAAAGGGTGTGAAACGTGGTAATAATTGTAGGAAACAATTGTCATCGTTGTTCTGGCCGGACTGCGCCCTACACGGAGGACGGGAATAAACGTGGATCTCTGCGCTGGTTCAGCCTCGTGGAGCAACGAGAAAGGAAGTAATGAAGTGAAAGGGATCTTGGCAGGCTTTGGTGTTCCTCTGGAAGGCGAGCAGAGTTTAAATGTACCCTGCAAAATGGGCCTGTGTGGTTCGAAGTCACCTGTATAAACTCCTGACTTCTTGTGCCTGTGGGTTACTTCTTTTTGAGGTTCTGGTATTAACACTATATAAAAGTCTGGGGTTTTTTCCTCTGTCTTCCCTGTATTCTTTCTCCTGGGCATGTGGAAACTTTTCTCCTTGAACGCTGATTTACCGCCGCATCTTTTCTGTCTCAAGACCCTTTCCTGGTCGGGTCAGTACCTTTCACCAGTTGTGTTTGGCTGCTTTGCTTTTGACTCTCCTCTTTTGGTATCCCCTGAACTTCCTTGACCTCTCTGGCTGTCCTGCCAGCAACCTCCTTGGTTCAGTTCTCGCCACCCCATTCCTGGGCTGTCCTGCGCGTTTCTGCTGGCTCTGTTATGAGTCAAGTCCCTTGCTTGCTCCAGGGTCTCAGCTGCCTGCTCACCTCTTTTCCCTTGTTCATCTCTTTGCATTTAGCCTTTCATTGCTTTTCTCATGACATTCATCTCTGCGTAGCTTACTGGTGGTACGAACCATCTCCTTCCCCTCCCTCCCAAACGCCCTTTCTTGATCATAGAATCCAAGGCTGGAAGGGACCTCAAGGATCATCTGGTCACGCCTTTTGTGGCAAAAGCCCAGTCTAGACAAGAGGTTGGAAGGGACCTCAAGGATCATCTGGTCCAACCTTTTGTGGCAAAAGCACGGTCTAGACAAGATGGCCCAGCACCCTGTCCCGCTGCATCTTAAAAGGGTCCAATGTTGGGGAATCCCTCCATGATTGTGTGCTGGGCCATCTTGTCTAGACCGTGCTTTTGCCACGAAAGGTTGGACCAGATGATCCTTGAGGTCCCTTCCAATCTGTGACTCTGTGATTCTATGATTTTTGCCGGTCCCATCCCCTTTGGGCACGTAATGAGTAGTTCTTCAGTCCTTGCCTCTTGCTCATCCCATGCATCCGGACTACGTGCACAATCTTTGCCTACAAACTGTCGAGGAAATCTAATTCCGTCTTTACGAGCTCAGACCTTTGCAGGCTGTAATTACCTCTCGCCGTCATCGCCGAGACCTCCTTCCTGCTGGCTTACCTGACGCAGGCACGCACGCACACACGCATACATATACAGCATCCCTCTTCCTCCGGGTCTCTTTAGCCTGGGCAGCCTTCGGATCACCTGCGCCGGGTCTTTGCTGTCGCTGCCTCTTGGCACGTCGCCTTCAGCTACGCCGGGCTCTGTCCCATTTTCCTCCCGTCTGCTGAGCCAGGTATCGTCCCCCACGTTACCCGTCCCCATCGAGCTGGTGAGGAAGGACTCGCTCCTGCGTGTCTGCAGCATCCTTCTGGGTTGGCCAGGCCATACTGAAATACCCTGGGTGGTTGCCTTCTCTGAATGCCTTCGTAATCTTTGCGTGGAGATCTTTTTTCTTCAGCATCTCGTGCTCTTTATTAACACCCAGCCTCACAATAACTGCTCTATTTTTGTTGTTCCCTTAGTTCTCCTGCGGTCTCAGGCAGGCAGGCACCCTTCTAGATAAGGGTGCTTTTGCATTTCGGTCTGTCCTGAGCAGTGCCCAGCATCCTGTTTGGTACTGAATTATTTATTAACGACTCTGGTGAACTCATCCCTAGTGTGACATTGCCTGTCAGTGAGGTTAAATTCCTATACTGACCTTTGTAAGGAAAAAAAAAAACCAACCCAACCAACCAGTTTGGAAATTAATGGCAGGGGCGCCTGTGAATTTATGGAGGGCATAAGAAGAAAGTCGGCTTTCTTGGAGAAACAGCCTTTTGTCAATGTACCTGCTTTTCCCCCCTACTTAAAGGAGAGCGAGCAGGCTGACCTGACCAGCTTTCCGTTCTGTTCTCCCTGAACGGGCTCGCTCGCCGCTGTTTCTTGGGTTAAATGCTGGAACTGTGAAATACAGAGGAGGCAAAGCCCCTGGATGCGCGGCATGAAGTAGGAGTTGCTGCATTCACCCTGGCTCGGGCATGCTCGGCTGATTTCAGAGCCATCGGAGCAGTGGAGGTATCACCCCCGGCTTTCTCCCTGCTTCTCCTCGGAGGCCCTCTGGCAGGTCGCCAAGGGCACAGTTTGCAGGGCAGAACGCGTTGGTCCTCCGTTTGAGAGCAGAAACCCGAGAAAGGGTCATTTTAAACGTAGAAAAGATCTCCGGGTATCCAACCCGTCGGCACGGGGCACCCGGATGAAGGCTCCCCTTTCCTGTCCTTCGTCCCCCGGTTCATTTTCCCCATTTCGTGAGAGCTTGGTGGACATGAAGTCATGGGCTTCAAGCAGTGGGACAGCAGAACAAAGCAGTTTTCCAAGGAAATAAAGCCAGTTTATAGCTGGGTTTCATTTGTTTTTTTTTTTTTTTTCTTCTATTTGGTAAGCTGTACAATACTTACTAATAAAAGGCTTGCTAGTTCTTGTATGGCAGACACTGAATTATTAAATCTCAGAATCTCTGATTTTGCTAAAGAATAATTAGTGTGGGCAGTACCCTCCTGACACGTGCTGGAGATGTAATCAGGAATGAAGGTGCTCGTAGCAAGAGCTTTGTTAAAGCATTCTTTAAAATACCGTCTTGCCAGGAATGGAAAGAGCCTGTAGTCATATAAAAAAAAAACCCGAACCTTCTCGGAAGCTGAGAGGTTTGGGAAGGCGGGATCAGGTCTATGTAGCGTTAGAGTCTGTGCTCATCTGCTGGATTTACCCTTGTTTAAATTTTCGGCATAGATCCTCATAACATAGCGTCAGCAGAAACGCAGGCAAAGCTTAAAGGATTACTCTGATTAACGTGAGGATGCGAGTTTTGGGGTTGGTTTGTTGCATTAGAGCTGAAGGAGTCGTTTGGGTGCTTAGCTTGGACTCGCGCCCACGTCTAACCATATGGTACAGCAGGCGATGGAATGCAGATAATAACTTCATTTTCTTTGCTATTTCGGCTCAAACTTGTGCTAGCAGGTCCCCTCCCAAGCTTTGTTTCAAGTCACTATTGTGAACGTAGTAAGGAAATTCGTCTCTCCGTGCCTCAGTTTCCCCGTACAGCAAACGGCAATAATAACACGCTGCTTCTCTTGTAATGCGTTTGGAGTGTACGGATGAAACATGCCAAATACGGGCTTGCCATTTAATTACTGGGCTTATTGCTTGTACTCAATTTGTGCGTCCGCGCCATGGGAACACCCGGGATTGGGAAACCGGGACTTCCCACGTCTGTCTGGGCAGCACCCGGGCAGTTGGTGGCCACTCTGCCCGGCTGGGCCGTCACCCGCAGCGCTGACAAATACAGCTGGCATTGGCCACCCGGCCACTTCTAAGGGTGAGGGTGGTGAGAAGGGAGTGAAAACTTGTGGGGGAGAAAGCGTGTTTCCAACCTGCGTAAAGCAAATTTTTCCTCTTCTGAGCAGGGAGCCTGAGTACCCGGCGGCTTCCTAGAGAATTCAAAGCTGTATTTAGTATTTCCAAAGAGCAGAAGTGAGTCAAACCAGCCAATCCCTGTGAACCGCTGTCATAGGTATGTGGTGAAATCCACGTCTGTCAGCACCGAGAAGTTGCTTTGTGGGGTTGGCTCAAGCCGTATCGGAGTCCCAAGTCCTACGGGATCAATGGGAATAGTAATTTCGCTTTCCCTAACGAACGGCTGATGAATGACCCTTCTGATTGGGGGTCCGAAGACACGCTCTGTGAACACGGATAGCGTGTCGCTACTGCTTTTTACAGGATTAAACTTAACATGGGAGGAATCTGCTTTGGAAGGGGCTTTGGAATTTTGGAGGCAGGCTAAACTGGAGCGCGGATAGTAGCGTGCGTGCTGTCCCGGTGCGTCGTGGTCTTCTGAGGAGAGGTAGGGATATTGTATGGATATGAGATATTACGTGTATATTTTAAATCTTTCCATTTAAAAGTAAACGTTTAAACCCCGCATATAAACCAGTAGCTTAACAAAAAGGTGATATGGAGCAATTGTACCAAGAATTGTGCTGTAGGATTGCATCAACTATCCCAAGCCTACAGGCAGAGGCTTATGCCTTGGATTTCAGGAGTACGTGGTGCGTCCTGGTCTCGCTGTAGAAACCGCGTGTAGGAGGAGGCAGTTTCAAGGCGCAAAACCTGTTGTTGTTAGCGATTCCTCAGTCTCCTGACTCTGAGGCTGCTGGGCCTGGAAGCGGCAGGCAGTCAACGGGGTCATTGGCAGAGGTTTGGAGCTCATCTTCAAAGCCACGTAATTTTTATAATGGCTTCGAGGAGAAATCTGATCGCGCCGTCCGATGTCACTCTATGAAAAAGTCTGGGGAGCTGGTAGAGGTCCGGAAGGTTTGCATAGATATAAATATGAAAGCACAGTTAGGTAAAATTAATATTAAGTATAAATAGTCCAGAGTCCCCCTACCTTTTAAAAGCCCGTAGGTGCTTAGACAGCCAGCAGCTGATGAAATCTTCACTCTCTCTTTCACGGTTTTGTCCTGTTGCCTTACATCTTTTATACGATTTCATTGTGCTTTTCCAGTTTATGCCAATAGTGGCATCTTCCACTAACAAAGTTACCTCCTTCAGATAAAACGGAGAGCCCTGATTTCTCCTTTAGGTAGGTGAATTATAAATTCATTGATGCGGTCTGAGAAAAACCTCCGTATCAGAGTATTCCTGATGTCTGCAAGCTAGTTTCAGTCCAGCCGTTTTCCTGCGTAGTGTCACCCACCTGACGTATTATTTGCTTTCTCCCCCCGTTTTTCTCCTTTTCCCGTTTCATTGCTGTTTTGCTTTCCTGTTGTGTGGAGATGATGCTGATGATATTTTCTTTCCTGCGTGTATAAGCCGCCTTCTCCCCTCCTCCCTCCCCGTGTCACTGCTGTTGCCTCTTCCAGCTGACTGTCCTCCACGGCGTCGATGTGAAACGGAAGTTTTTAGATGTACTTAAAAATTTAAGTACATATAATGAAATTGCTTTAGCTGTAAAAGAACAAGGGGAAAGTGACCCCGTACTTGGTTTTGGTTTTGACACCATAAGCAATTACTTGTTTACCTGAACAGCCTGAGTAACTTTGATCTAGATTCTGCTAATGAACATGGTCTGCAGAGCTTTGGAGAATTGTTTGTGCACCAAGTAATTCAAGATGATAACAAAGGTTTTTGCAGGAATGGTGTTAGAGAATCATAGAATCATTCAGGTTGGAAAAGACCCTTGGGGTCATTGAGTCCAACTGTCAACCCCACTCTACAAAGTTCTCCCCTACACCGTATCCCTAAACACCACATCTAAACGACTCTTAAACACATTCAGGGATGGTGACTCCACCACCTCCCTGGGCAGCCTATTCCAGTGTCTGACCACTCCTTCCGTGAAGAATTTTTTCCTAATGTCCAGCCTAAACCTCCCCTGCTGCAGCTTGAACCCATTCCCTCTTGTTCTATCACTAATGACCTGTGAGAAGAGACCGGCCACAACCTCTCTACAATGTCCTTTCAAGTAGTTGTAGAGAGTGATGAGGTCTCCCCTCAGCCTCCTCTTCCTCAAACTAAACAGTCCCAGCTCCTTCAATCGCTCCTCATCAGATGTATTCTCCAGGCCCTTCACCAGCTTCGTTGCCCTCCTCTGCCCTCGCTCCAGCACCTCGATATCTCTCTCGTATTGAGGTGCCCAGAACTGGACACAATACTCAAGGTGTGGCCTCACCAGTGCTGGGTACAGGGGGACAATCACCTCCCTCCTTCTGCTGGTCACACTATTTCTCATACAAGCCAGGATGCCACTGGCCCTCTTGGCCACCTGGGCACACTGATGGGTCATGTTCAGCCGCTTGTCAATGAGAACCCCCAGGTTCTAATGAGAACCCCCTCCAGCCACACTTCCCCAAGCCTGTAGCGATGCATGGGGTTGTGGTGGCCCAAGTGCAGGATCTGGCACTTGGCCTTGTTGAAGCTCATTCCATTAGCGTTGGCCCATCGATCCAATCTATCCAGGTCTCTCTGTAGAGCCTCCCTATCCTCATGCAGGATCTCGCAATAACTTTTTCAAGCACCCAGCCTACACAGAGTGATTTTTATTTATTTATTTTTTTAAGCTATGCTTAAAACCCAACCCCAGAACTTGTTTCTCAATATTAGTTAAATATTTTCTTGGTGTGCAAGCTGTCTTTCTAATTCAGGCTGAAGGCACCGTAGCATAAAATCACAGTGCAGAAAGCCAGAAATATGCAGGATCCAGGCCATTGGTGTTGTTTGTGGTGAGGGAGGAAAACCCTGCAGCATCCCACACTGAAAAACTCCCATTCAACCAGCCCTCAATTTAATACCCAATGTCCTCATTTGTGTTGTGTGGGACACGGTTTATATGCCAAGAAAGTGGATGAACTCGCTCCCGTCTGTTCTTTTGACACCGAAAAGACATTATCGCGTCTGGTTCCTCTGGATATGCTTCTCCCAATGAAGCAAGGTGTCGCAGTCTGGTGGGGTGAGCGAGAACTGGGACCAAAAGCGTCAGCCGCCGCGTCCCCAGCTTGGGGGCAGCTCCGTGCCCTCCCGTGGTCTAGACCAGATGTTTCTTGGCAGATGCTTCCCGCTGGTGTTAGCAGTGATGATGGTGGGTGTGTGAAGCGAGGCTCACTGATGCCTGCTCTCATTAGTCATGTCACTTAGGTCATTAGTGGCTGGCCTCAGGAGCCGTCCTTTCTTGGCCCTGCTAGCCACCTCCACCTCGTGGGAGAGGTATGTTGGGAAGTGCTCAGCTGTAAAATCGTAGGGTAGAGGCAGTCTAGGCATGTACTATTTGGGGTTTTTTTTTATAATTTCTTTCATTTTTATTTTTTTTTTCCCTGCTTAATGCCTTTTCCAGCATTTTCCGAAGGTCAGGAGCTGCAGAAGGCTTGCTGTCAAGCTTGCACTTGTTCTGCTGCTTTTGAAATCGGAGCCGATTTTGCCTTCTACCAGACTTCCCGAATGACTGCAGGTCTTGGGGGTTTGGTGCTTCACATCACTGAATAGCTTACTGCTCCTTGTGATGTATTAGCCTGACTTTTGGGCATGATCCTGCAGTGTCTACTCTTTTTCTGAGGGACGCACGCTCTGGAGGCAGCTTTGGTCCTTCTCTGGTAGGAAACATCTCGCATGGCTATCGGTGATGCTGTGAGGGGCTCGACGTGGCCCGCTCGGCATTCCTCTACGGGGAGAACGAGCGAGGAGGTGAGAATTTGCCTTGTAGCATCTGTAATGGTTTGGAGCTGTTTGAACACGTCCCATGCTCACCGCCTGTTCAGGCCCTGAGATCCCGGGAACGGTTGCACGCTGGAAGTCCTATGGCATCGTATGGCAAACACCGTCGTCTCTGTGAATCGCGTGCAATAACGTTTGCAGCTCCTGTGTAGTTGGATGGACACAACCTCTTTATAACTCTGGCTAAGCCCTGTGGTAGCTGCTGGCAGCAAGAAGTTGTCTTAACTTGGGGAAAGAAAATCAAGTGCCGCGGTGGGAAGTTCTTTGTGAGTCTCCTAAGCCTGGTTGTGCTTGGCCCTCTCTGAAAGTCCCATCCAGAAAAAGCGTTGGGCTGTGAAGGATGCTGGAACGGGAGTTTCACCTCAACCCAGGAGCTTCCGCGTTTGGGGCTGCCTGGGACAGCCACTCAGGTTGTCCATCACATGGATGGGCCACCTCTGAGCAGGTTCGGCAAGCCGGTGTTGCCATGAGGCCATTTTGCTGATCTTCATGAGAACCCTCCATGGTGCCAACCGCAGGAAGGCCATCCCTTGCAGGCTGCTCGTGCTGAGGATGGCTTTTCGCTGGTGGACAGAAAACCAAATGGGGAGCGTGACGGGATAAAAGCACCCCCGTGGGAATGGAGCTGGAGTACAGATTTTGCACCGATTCGTATGGATAGTGCTATCACCGTGACCCTTAAACACTGCTGTTTCCCTGCCGCTGCTGCTGGATGTCATTACCTACCAGGAAACAGGTGGAAAAAATGTCCAGGAATAATGGAACAGTTTTTTTGCAATCGGCAGTTTGGGTTTTGGCAGCTGGGGTGAGCAGGGAAGTTTCCCTTCAGCATCTGTTTCTCCGTGCAAAATGGCAGGAAATCTGGTTTTCCAGTCCCTTTGGCGCTTATCTGTGCATTAACTCAAATGCCCCAAATATTTCACAGAGGAGATAATATCAATAACAAAATAATGTTTCATTTCAATGTTGCAAAAATCTGAAGCAGCATTTTTTTTTTTTTTTTTTTTTTAATATTGCTCCCATCCAAACTGGCTGTTGCCAAACCAGCACTACTTGTAGCCCCGCGTCCCGTGAAGCGGGGAAGCGCTAGCCCCTGTCCTGTACCCGTTTGTCTTCACCTCCTGCTCCCTTGTTTGTGTTTGGACGCCCCTCGCGTTTCCCCATAATGAATCTTTCTGGTTCCCTTAGTCACGGGAGTGATGCAAGGGAGCCGAAGGGTAGCGGCAGTCCTGTCCAACTCCCTTCACCTCCTTTCCCCCAAATTTGTGCCAGTTTAAACGTGCTTTCTGTGACTGGCAGATGGGTGAGTCATCTGTGTGTTCCTGTGGAGTCAGGAATAAGAGGGGCGTGGGGGGATTCTTGAGTTATAAAGGCTGGTGGAACTTCTCAAGCTCTGCTCCTACATCAGGATGATTGCAGAGCACTGACATCTGTGCTTCAGGCCTCTTGATCAAGACGAAGGCCAGCGCTGTGCAGCTGTGAGCCCCGTGTCGTTTTAGATACGGAAGAACGAAGCCCCTGGAGGGCAGGAGGGAGAAGGCTGGTCACAGGCCGCCTTGCTTCTGTTCTTGTTTTAAATCATCAGCAGCAGTGGGACGGAGTGCGCCCTCAGCAAGTTTGTGGATGACACCCAGCGGAGTGGTGTGGTGACAGGCCTGAGGGACGGGATGCCATCCAGAGGGACCTGGACAGGCTGGAGAAGTGGGACCATGGGAACCTCATGAGGTTCAACAAGGCCAAGTGCAGGGTCCTGCCCCTGGGTCGGGGCAACCCCCGGTATCAGCACAGGCTGGGGATGGAGGGATGGAGAGCAGCCCTGCCGAGAAGGACTTGGGGGTGCTGGGGGGGTGAAAAGCTGGACGTGAGCCGGCAATGTGCGCTGACAGCCCAGAAACCCCCCGCAGCCTGGGCTGCATCCCCAGCAGCGTGGGCAGCAGGGCGAGGGGGGGATTCTGCCCCTCTGCTCCGCTCTGGGGAGACCCTACCTGGAGCCCTCAGCACAGGAACGACATGGACCTGTTGGAGCAGGTCCAGAGGAGGGCACAAAAAACGATCCGAGGGCTACAGCACCTCTCCTATGGGAACACACTGAGAGAGTTGGGGGGGTTCAGTCTGGAGAAGGCTCTGGGGAGACCTTAGAGCCCCTTCCAGTCCCTAAAGGGTCTCCAGGAAAGCTGGGGAGGGACTCTGGATCAGGGACGGGAGCCATAGGACAAGGGGTAATGGTTTTAAACTGGAAGAGGGGAGATTTAGATGAGATCTGAGGCAGAAATTCTTTGCTGTGAGGGTGGTGAGCCCCTGGCCCAGGTTGCCCAGAGAAGCTGTGGCTGCCCCATCCCTGGAGGGGTTCAAGGCCAGGCTGGACGGGGCTTGGAGCAACCTGGGCTGGTGGGAGGTGTCCCTGCCCAGGGCAGGGGGGTGGAACTGGGTGATCTTTAAGGTCCCTTCCAACCCGAACCATTCTATGATTCTTCCTCAGGACCAACCTGGACAGAGTTTTGTTTCTTAAGTGCTGAAAACCTGCAACTGTGGGGGGAAAAAAAAAAAGCAAAAAAAAAGAAAAAAAAAAGAAAAAAAAAAGAAAAAAGCGCAAGCAATTCTAACTACGTAAAGTTGACGAAACGTTCAAGTTTTCGAAGTGCAGGGTGTACAATACGGGTGTACTTCCAATTTCAAGCCTCTTTTTTTATGGCGAGGGGGTCAGAGCTCTCCTGCAGTTCCCAGCGGGGCTGAGCCTTTCAGCTGCTGTGCAAGCGAGCAAAGCCAGCGCATGGTTCTCTCCCGGTGGTGCCTTGCTAAATGTTACGCTGCAGCAGTTTGTGTACATTCAACTGCTGTATTGTGAACTGAAGAGATTCCCCCCCCACCCCCCGCTTTTTTTTTTTTTTTTAATTGTATGTTTTTTTTAAACCTGGTTGAGCTGCCCTGGAGCGGAGATGGAAACTAAAATGACAACATGACAGAAATACTCCGCAAGTGAGCAGCAATCTAGGATTTCTTTTCTTTTCTTTTTTTTCTTCCCCCCGCCTCCCCGCCCTTGACTGAGTAATCTGTAAAACCAGCTGGAATGAAAAGCATCCAGCTTCACGCTTGGGGAAAAGAAGTTTTCGGTTATTTCGCTGAGGAATTGCAGGGGCTGAGATTTGGAGCTGGCTGTAGGGCGGCCCCTTTGCTGGGTCCCGTGGACCTACTGGCCAGTCTGGATTGACCTCGGTATTTATGGCACGGGCTGGAAGAAGAGGCCGGTGCGGAGGCTGCAGGTGCTTGCTAAGCCTTCCTCCTCCTCCTCCTCCTCCTCCTCCTCTTTTTCCTCCTCCATTGCTGGGTGCTGTGGCTGAGCTCGCTGATCCCGGTGATCTGCACAGCTCGCAAACCAGGGGCCACTCCTCTCCAAAGAATGTGCTCAGGAACACTGTTAATTTATTTTATTTGGCATTATTAGGAAAAAAAAAAAACCCTAAAACCCAGCCCCAAACCCTCTGTTGTCAGGATTTTCTTTAAATAGCCAGTTCTGGAAACAGGAAATTCCTTTACCTCTGGAACCAGGAAACAGATCTGACTATTACATATTTGTTTTAAATCTTTCAATTATCCGCTGCTGCCCCTCACCTCTGACTTTCTTTCCGCTGCTCAGCAAAATTCGCAATTTATTTTTAATAAGCCGGTATCTGTGGGTATTGTGCAAAACTCAAGGGTAAGGTGCCATGGAGAAATTTAGTGTATTTTGTTATAAAGCTGACAGGGCTGATGTTTTCTGTACCCACCACGTCCATTATACGTACGAACACAAGAACTTCTGCTCACTGAGGTTTGATACAGTGGTGACTCGATAAAATAATAAAAAAAGAAGGGAGAAAATAAGAATGGGCACCACAGAACAAAATGAAGGATGAGATGTTAATTTATTTTTTTTTTCCCAAGGCTAATAATCTGACAAGAAAGGGCATACCAGTGGAACTGGAGTACTTCTAGAAATCCAGGGCCAGAAGGGACTTCAAGGTATCTTCTAATCCATCTCCTTGCCCCCAAGAAGGATAGATGCTTATCTTCAAAACCTCTGATGAGGGTGATTTCACAACCCGGCAACAAATCCTGTGCCAGGCCTTGACTCTCCATGTAGTCGGAAAGATTTTTCATGACATCCTCGAAACTTATTAGGCGCAGAGCAGGGTTTTGTGTGTCTTCATGCAGTAGAGCAACCGATGACCGTCCTCTGCATACAATTATCTGGTCTCAGCACTGTATATTCTCAGGAGGTATTCGCCACCTCTGTGACCTTCTGAGCTTTTACCGATCGATCGTGTTTCCAGATGTCCTTTGGCTCCTGTTGCTTGCTGCTTGGACCCTGTCCCGCATGTCCCTGCCTTCTTCTGAAAGGGTTATTTCCCAGGCTGGTGAAGTCTCCATCGGAAGCCCGATGGGATCAGAGCAGAGGGGAATATCTGCCCCTCAGGCTGTGCCTGAGATACCCCCTAAGTCTGCATGCCTTGGTGGTCTTTTGCAAAAGAAATTGCGTGTCATTGACCCCTAATCCGTTTGCAATCCTCTAACTTTGGCGTTTTGGTGGTACTGCTGCCTCCTTGTTTATTCTGTTTATTCCACTTTTGTGGAAGTTTTTTTTTTCTAAGCGGAGCACGGTGCTATTAACTGTCCTGGGAACATGCTGGCTCTGAAACAATCACAAGTGGGGCCGCTGTGCCAAGTTTTGGTTTGGACTAACTGTTTTTTCTGCTTCCAGACCTTGATGTTAGCTCCAGAAAAATAAAGGTGTTTACGGATGCATTATGAATTAGCACCCTGGTTGCCAGACCTTTGTAGCTGGCTGCCGTCTCCGGCAGGGTGCCGTGAACGTGCTGGAGCTGGCGGGATTCTCTCTGTTGATCCCGTGTCCAGACCCTCTCCCAGCCGTGGGGCGGTGGGTTGTTCTCAAAGCCTTTTGGTGGCCCCTTGCACGCGGGATGGGACTCACACAATCACAGAGTGGCGGGGGTTGGAAGGGACCTCTGGAGATCATCTCGTCCAACCCCCTGCCAGAGCAGGGTCACCCAGAGCAGGTGGCACAGGAACGCGTCCAGGCGGGGTTGGAATGTCTCCAGAGACGGAGACTCCACCATCTCTCTGGGCAGCCTGTGCCAGGGCTCTGCCACCCTCACAGGAAAGAAGCTCCTCCTCATGTTGAGATGGAACTTCCCATGGTCAAGTTTGTGCCCGTTACCTCTTGTCCTGTCGCTGGGCACCACTGAAAAGAGCCTGGCCCCATCCTCCTGACACCCACCCTTTAAGGATTTATAAGTGTTGATAAGGTCCCCCCTCAGTCGTCTTTTTTCCAGACTGAAGAGACCCAAATCCCTCAGCCTTTCTCCTTCAGAGACGTGTTCCAATCCCCTGATCATCTTGGTCACCCTTTGCTGCACCCTCTCCAGCAGTTCCCTGTCCTTCTTGAACCGGGGAGCCCAGCACTGGACCCAGCACTCCAGATGTGGCCTCCCCAGGGCAGAGGAGACTCATCCCACCGCAGCTCACCCCGCGGTCCCAGCACCAGCGTCCCTCTCACGCCCTCCCCGTTTGTAATCCTTCCCTTATGCTTAGCTGGCTTCTTCCCCCGTGAGGGTCTTGGGAACAGGGATGGATAGCGGTTAACAGCGGTTTAGCAGTTGGGCGCAGCTATTAATCATAGCTCTCTATTAAATCATCATTAATCCCTATACACTGGGTAGCCAAGTAGAAAGTAGCTATCAAGCAGCCTTTAAATCCTGGGGAAGCCGATCTTGTTCAGTGAATGACCCCTGAAATGTAGCAACCAGTTTTAATTCACTGCTGGTTAGTACAGAATCTGTAGCATCTCGTCGGGCACGGCTCAGCCCTGCAGCTTCCACCGGATCCCTGGCGTCGGTCCCCTCCCGGACACAACTGCTTTTGATGTTCGCTTTATTAGGGCTCAGCAAAGGGTGGCCGCTCTCGGCAAAGGATCCTAAAGCAGTCGCCACCTTAGCAAGGAAATAAAGCAAACCAGGAATAAACTCTTTGTTTTAATTCCAGCGTAACGTGTCGGAGCAGTTCGAGTATGCTTTGGCATGCTGAGTGGTAATGGAGATTTTTTTTTTTTTCCCGTGTTGGGTAGTTTGAAAAATAGCGATCGATGGCAGCCGAAAGAAGAATGATGTGTGTGTCTTCCGGATCAATAGCTTTATAGCTCATGGAGAGTCTGCATAGCCCACTGGCTGTTCCGATACCTCCTTGTTCTGAATTAGTGTGATGCTTTTCCCTTTGGAACATAACCCATAGGAAAAAAATAAGCGATTAGGAAGATAGGCTTCCAAATGATGTCCTCAGAAATATATGGGAAAAGAACAAGAGAGAACTTTTTTTTTGGCGTCCAAAATAGTAGAGTTATTAATTTTTGTCTCTGTCAAGTTTGTTTGGAGCCTGTCGCGGTGTGCGGTTGAGTTTACCTGAGGTCGACGGGAGCCTTGCTGGGTGATTTCATCATGTCTCACTGCAGCTCTGTCATGGTGACAACTCATCTTTCCAGCCCGCTTGGGGAGCAAGTTGGAAATCCTGATTCCGATGCGGAGGAGCGGAGTAGCCAGCGAACCAGTCTGGCTGGGTGCTTTTGGTGTCGTCTGCCCGCATTGCAGAAAGGCAGCTGAATCCGTGAGTTTTACTTGGTGTCCATGAGCTGTGTTTGTGCCGGCATTGGGGTGGCAGCTGTTGACGGTGTCACCTCACCTGGGTGCGCTGAAGTCGTTTTGTGCAGAGGCTGAATTTCCTACTGATACAGCAATGACTTGCCAGGGCACCTGACCACCTACGTGAGCTGGGCTTGGGTGCAGTCCTCGCACCCGAGGTGCGGCTCTGACCAAGGATGTGGCTTGTGGCCGTAGACGAGGAGGGTGGCTGCCAGAGTCACCTCCCAGGCTGGCCAGGCAGGCCTCCTGCGCTTCCTTCACCTGGGAGTTTTATTCAGGCCTCCTAATATTGAATGATTGCCATTAAAGTGGTGAGCCCCTGGCCCAGGTTGCCCAGAGAGGTGGTGGAAGCCCCATCCCTGGAGGGGTTCAAGGCCAGGTTGGACGGGGCTCTGAGCAACCTGGTCTGGTTGGAGGTGTCCCTGCCCAGGGAAGGGGGGTTGAACGAGATGGTCTTTAAGGTCCCTTCCAACCCAAACCATTCTATGATTCCCATCAACGTATACGAAGGTGCTAATCATTCTTCTGGCTTTCCCCAAGCGCTGGGCACTGAGCACAGTCTCTCGGACCGCAGCGTGTGTTTTCCTAATACGACGTTTGTCTTGCTACAAATGATTTACCTGCATCAAATGATCATTATACTCCTGTTTGGTACGTGAATCAGAGGACTCCTCTGGTATAAAGCATGCTAGCATTTTGGAGCGTGACTCATATCGAAGGCATTAAGTTTTCAAGGAGTTATGTATATTCATGTGTATTTGACAGCGAGGCATGTGAAAAATGGTAAGTAGGTTCCCTCTGCTGCCTTGAAGGAGACTTGCCTTTTTATTAAACCATGGATGCTCCCTACTGTCTGTCTTTGGCTTAGACAAATGCACAGCTGGTAAGCTTGGTGCTGTTTTATTAGAAAACTACCTAATCTTCAACCTGTGGCTTCACATATATGTATTTTAGCATTTATGCTAGTTTCTATAAAATAGCACATCATGTAAAACAGTCAAATTGCTGGGTTTTCTGATGGCCAGGGGCTTGGAGGAGCACGTGCTACGGGAGAGGCTGGGGGACAGGGGCTTCTTCAGCCTGGAGAAGAGATGGCTTTGTGGGGGACCTGATAGAAACCTGCCCCTACCTGTGGGGAAGTTAATGAAAAGATGGAGACAGCCTCCAAGGGACAGTGGTTGCAAACTGGAATGGGATTCTTTGACCAAGTATTAAAAAATAAAATAAAATAAATCTTCATGAGGATAATTAAGTATTGACAAATTGCCCAGAGGGGCTCTAGAAGGTCTGTCCTTGGAGTTTTTCAAGGCCCAACTGGACCAAGCCTATGGAACTTCATGTGAAGTCAGGGTTGGGCCTCCTTTGAGCAGGAGGCTGGAGACTTCCCTAGGTCCCTTCCCACCTGAACAAGCTTATTGAGTGACATTCCCCATAACACGTCACCTTTGGAGGTGAGCAGAATGCAGCGTGGCCTGCGCTTGTGCTCCCTTTGGTATGCAGCAAATACAGCCCTGAAGTCATCGTACTCTTCAGCCTCGCTGTTATCCCCCTTTTCCAAATTGATGAGCGAACATCTACAGACTGTATGACTTGACTGAGATCATGTTGCAAATCCAGGTTTCATTGGAGGAAACTGGAAGGATCGTATCCTGGGCTGCATCAGGAGAAGGGTGGCCAGCAGGTCGAGGGAGGTGATTCTCCCCCTCTACTCCACTCTCGTGAGACCCCACCTGGAGTACTGCATCCAGGTCTGGAGCCCCTACCACAAGGAAGATAAGGACGTGCTGGAACGTGTCCAGAGAAGGGCCACGAGGATGATCAGAGGGCTGGAGCACCTCTCCTGTGAGGACAGGCTGAGAGAGTTGGGGGTGTTCAGTCTGGAGAACAGAAGGCTTCGAGGAGACCTCATAGTGGCCTACCAGTATCTTAAGGGGGCCTCCAAGAAAGCTGGGGAGGGACTTTTTAGGATGTTGGGTAATGGTAGGACTAGAGGGAATGGATTAAAACTAGAGATGGGACGATTCAGACTGGACGTTAGGAAGAAGTTCTTCACCACGAGGGTGGTGAGACACTGGCCCAGGTTGCCCAGAGAGGTGGTGGAAGCCCCATCCCTGGAAGGTTTTAAGGCCAGGCTGGATGGGGCTCTGAGCAACCTGATCTAGCGGGAGGTGTCCCTGCCCAGGGCAGGGGGGTTGGAACTGGATGATCTTTAAGGTCCCTTCCAACCCTAAAAATTCTATGATTCTATGAGTCTAAGAAAAATAAGGTAAAATAAGATAAAAATAAAGTCTTCCGTGCTGGCTGGAGGCTGCTCACCCCAAGCATGCTGGTCCTCCAGTTGGGATTCCTCTACCAGTGGTCAGGAGTTGGGCCATCCATGTGGAAAGAGGGGATGGCAAGCCCCTGGCAAGCAGGCTGTGGAAGGAAGCTGGTGTCCGGTGGTCCCGGGGCCGGTGTCGGCAGCGTGGGTGTCAGCCATGGGTTGATCCGCATCCCCGCCAGCATCCACTGGTTTTGCAGTTGCGTTTTCACCAACTCCAGGGGCCAGTTCTGGGAAGCGAAGTCTGTGGAGCGCATGGGGACCTCGCGAATGCATTCCCTGTAGGGGTGAGTATGGGTGATGTTGAAAAAGCCAGCAGCAGCAGCTCTTGCATCCTTGGCACCTGGTTAAAAACTGCAGGGTCTGGCAGTCAGGTCCCTTTGGGGTTTTTCTTTTCAAGGTTAAAATCGTCTCAGGAGCAGGGGAGAGGGAAGCGATGTGTCGTGGCTCTCTGTTTTTGTGGGACTTATGGTCCTGACGGGGTTCCTGGGGACGAGCCCCACGCAAGTCAAGCCGGAGCAGAGGCGATGGCCGTCCGTCCCACCCCAACCGGGGATGGAGGCAGAGCCCTTTTCAGATCTGGTCTGCGGCTCAGCCTCAATAGATCCCGTGTTTTACACCATTTTCTGTAAGCATTGGTCTTTCTGCTGACACGCAACACAAAATTGCAGAAATGAAAGTATTCATATATATATTCATATATAATTGAAAGTATTACCTCTAGCTTATTTTATTCTGCCTCCGCTTGTCACATTCTCTGGGAAATCTGCACCCCTTTAGGTCACCGGTACTTATGTTATTCCCTGTTTTCGTCTGTGTCTTGCCCTGTCTCCGTTGCCTTTCTTAGTCATGAGGGTTTTAAGGCAGAAATTACTGGTGGTCTGAAAGCTTCAGCCGCGTAAATTTATCATCGGGATTGTGTTTGGCCATTGTAAAAGTGTATTTGACAGCGCGAAGCTAAGTGGCTAAATGCCTCGCTGATTTATAGCCCACTTAGGGCGCAAACGTAGTTATCCATTTACCTCATCAAAACAAAGAAGTTCGCCGCTAATGAGGATAGTTCATCACAGCTGGGCTGCCCTGACACAGCTGGAGGTGCCGGGATGGCCTGGGAGCTCTGGATGCTCGGCGTCGTGTGGGAACGGTGTCACTGGAGACTTGCCCCCTCCTCGCAACCTGCCCCATCCAGGCTTGCAGTAGTTTCAAGGGAAAGGGAAGGAAAAGACATTTATTTTTTTTCTTTTCCTAATGTGAATATCCCTGGATATACTTTTTTACAGCTATTAGGCACTATCCTGTTAAATATAGTGCGTATATAATGTATATAGTATATATAACAGCAAGCATTATGCATTTAAAAGCTGTCCAAAGCTGTTTTTCAAGTGTAGGAGAAGGCGACGGTATTGAGGTACTCCTTCCCATTCAGAAGCTTTAGTGAATTTTGGGCGCACGCTTTTGTGAAAATGATATATATGTAATCAATTAAAACCAAACACACGTGATCAACTGATGAAAAGCACGTTTTATGCTGGTCTTCCCTTTTTTACCTCTCCAAAATGGTATTAATTCATTTTTTTTTAGCTTGGCAAGTCAGATTTTTTCAATATAGATGCATTATTTTTAGACCGTGATGTACAACAGCGCTGGGAACGGAGTTTTGAGCCCAAACTTGAGCTCCCAACTTTCCGCCTCACACTGAGACTTTGTATTTGCATTTTTAAGCTTGTAAAAAAAAAAAAACCCAAAAACCGAGGGAGTTCGAAGTTCTGGCAAACGGTGCCTCGGCGTGTTGCAGGAACGCTCCGGCTGCCGCGCCGGTCTGCACAGCTCTCCACCATCTGCCTGTCTCTTCCCCTCCGCTTTTTTTCCCCCTCTTGATGTTGTTTAGGTTTGAATGACTGTGTCTAAACAACAGGCTGGCTCCCGACGTGCTGTATCGTCTGCTATTTTAAAGCAAAAGTTTACAGAGCAGCAGGAAAAACGTTTCGGAGATGAGAAGAATGGTGAAAGGGAAGCGAAGCCGTCTTGATCCATCGCTTTTAAGGGTTAAAAGAAAGATGCGTTTTTACTAGTTCTGGTTCCTGAGGGTTTTGACCCATCCTTTTCCCTCTTCTTCTGATGATGGGAGATGTAGGAGAGAAACTGAACTCCTGTCCATCAGCAGTAGCCTGGTTGCTGCTTCTCCCATCCTAACTCCTTGGTCTTCAGCAGCTGAGTTGCCCTTCCACAGCCTTCTTTGGTTTTGTTTTTCGTTTTTTTTCCCCCTTTTTTAGGGTCCAATTTCTATTCCTATCATATCTCTTCCTTCAAAGCTGTTCCTCCGGCTTTTCACAGAGCTGTCCGTCCCCATTCTCCATCTTGTCCTGCTCTCCAGCTCTCTCGGACACGCTGCGCCCGCGGCTGGTTCCTGCTTGTGTCCCACAGTTGTGCACCTCATTCCTGGGAGGGGGAATGATCCCCGGGATCCAGCGAGCAACCTGAAGGAGCCAAACCGGTACGTGGCCTTTTACCACCCCGCAGGGGAGCGTGCAGTGTCAAGCCAAGAGAGCAGGAATGAGGGGCAGGAGGTGTGATGGAGCACAGACGGGTCGGGGATAAGGGCTGATGTTGGCCACATTCCTGCAGCAGTTCAGGCCCCTCTCAGCCAGCGGTGCTGCCTCCCTGGATGGAACAGAGTCGAATTATTTAGGTTGGAAAAGACCTTTAAGATCATCAAGTCCAGCTGTTAACCCAGCACTGCCAAGTCCACCACTAAACCATGCCCTGAGCACCACGTCTACATGTCTTTTAAACACCTCCAGGGATGGTGACTCCACCACTTCCCTGGGCAGCCTGCTCCAATGTTTGACAACATTTTCGGTGAAGAATTTTTTCCTAATATCCAATGTAGACCTCCTGTGGAGCAACTTGAGGCCACTTCCTCTTGTCCTATCGCCTGTTGCTTGGGAGAAGAGCCCGACCCCCCCTGGCTACCCCCTCCTTTCAGGGAGTTGCAGAGAGCGAGAAGGTCTCCCCTCAGCCCCCTTTTCTCCAGGCTGAACACCCCCAGCTCCCTCAGCCGCTCCTCACCAGACTTGTGCTCCAGAGCCCTCACCAGTTCCGTTGCCCTTCTCTGGACACGCTCCAGCCCCTCAATGTCTTTTTTTGTGGTGAGGGGCCCAAAACTGTCCACAGCCCTCGAGGTGGGGCCTCACCAGTGCCGAGTACAGGGGGACGGTCACTGCCCCAGTCCTGCTGGCCACACCATTCCTGATAGAGGCCAGGATGCTGTTGGCCTTCTTGGCCACCTGGGCACACTGCTGGCTCACATTCAGCCGGCTGTCGACTCTGTCCCACTCCAGGCTGTGGCACCGATGCCTGTCTGAGCCTTTGGAGGCTTGTGGAGCTTCAGCATTGTGGGCTGAGACATAAATGTCCCTGTCCCACAAAGCTGGGGGGGAAAAGGCCATTTTGAGAAGTTTCTCACTGATTATCCAGCAGCAAGTCGGAGCAGACAGGCTGAGGCTCCGCTCTGATCTCCCAGAGATGTTTACTTTCTGAAGCACTAGGATAATAAACACAGTAAAACGCGCAAGAGAGAACAAGACAAAGAAAATCTCCCCTCCATTTCCATCTCTGTGGCTAGCTGTGCTTTCCTTCGGTGCCGGGAATGTTCCTCTTTAACTGAAGAGACTATAAATTATGAGATCTCAGTTCTGAGCAGCCCATGGAATAGCCGAGGGCAAGTCCTTCCTATAAAACACCTTCCCTTTCTTAAATGGGTCATTAAAGTTTGGAGCAAGATACCGCAGCAGGGAGAGGAGAGAAACAAATGGGGAAATAGTTTCCTGAAAGGAGGAAGAAAGAGCTGTTATTCACATTCACTCATCTGTTCAGGATATTATTAGATCTGCGTGGGAACAGCCTAACAAAAGGAGGAAGCTTGAGAGAAGCAAGCCAGGTGACAGCGAGGTGCACGGGGACAGTCCTGAGGGAGCTGGAGCCATGTCATCCTTGGGCAGAGACATGGTAGTTCTTCCCAAAGGAGGTTTCTTCTCCATTTCCCATGTCCATCCTCCATCCCATCTCCCCCCTACAGGGGACTGGAGACAGGGGAGGTCTTTAAAAAGAACCTGGGCAGCTTTGTACAAGTGTCGGTCGCGATGTTGCTGTTACTTTGGTGCAAGGAGCTCAAGGGAGGCACCGTGACACAGCGCTGAACTCAGGTTGCCCTCTGGGAGATCCCAAAGCGTTCCCCTGCTCCCGTGCCCCTCTACTCCGCTCTGGGGAGACCCCACCTGCAGTACTGCGTCCAGCTCTGGAGCCCTCAGCACAAGAAGGACATGGACCTGTTGGAGCGGGGCCAGAGGAGGGCCACGAAGATGATCCGAGGACTGGAGCCCCTCTGCTGTGAGGACAGGCTGAGAGAGTTGGGGTTGTTCAGCCTGGAGAAGAGAAGGCTCCGGGGAGACCTTAGAGCCCCTTCCAGTCCCTAAAGGGGGCCTACAGGAAGGATGGGGATGGACTCTGGATCAGGGAGGGGAGCCATAGGACAAGGGGTAACGGTTTCAAACTGAAGGAAGGGAGATTTAGATTGGATATTAAGAAGAAATTCTTTGCTGTGAGGGTGGTGAGCCCCTGGCCCAGGTTGCCCAGAGAAGCTGTAGCTGCCCCATCCCTGGAGGGGTTCAAGGCCAGGCTGGACGGGGCTTGGAGCAACCTGGGCTGGTGGGAGGTGTCCCTGCCCAGGGCAGGGGGTAGGGACTAGGTAATCTTTAAGGTCCCTTCCAACTCTAACCATTCTATGGTTCTGTGATTCTGTGTGCTCTTCCAGGACGGCAGGATTGAGCCAGTGGAGCAGGGGCAGCTCTTGTCAAAGTGATGGGGAAAAAATGTGGCTCGTAGAGAGCTGGACGGCCGCTCTGAGCAAGGAGCCTCCCGCGGGGAGGAGAACGAGCTCCTGCGGGGTCTGGTTGGAGGCAGGTTTGGAGAACAGCAAAGGATTAGAGCTTGCCGCCTCTCTCTGTCCCCTACTGGCAGCTCACTTTTGACCCCAGTCAGATTTAATTACTTCAGATAGCTAATTAACAGACACTCTCATGCAGTAATTAGGGGTGTGTGTGAGATTATATTCCCGTGGGGGGCAGTGGGGGGAAGTTGTGGCTGAAAAGTCCAGCTGGCAGCGCTGCTTTCGTCTGCCTGCGGTGTCCAGCAGCACGAGGTCCTCGTGACCCTGCAGACCTTCGCTGCCCGCGGCAGCAGCCCTGGCAGGTATTGCTATAGACCACTTGCACGTGGGCTTGGGTTTTGTTGTTTGTTTGTTTATTTTTTTTTTTCCTGGTCATCTGAAATGAAAGAGTGACGAAATAGATCTTAAAGGATGATAGAGAGGTGGTGGAGGCCCCATCCCTGGAAACATTCCAGGTCAGGTTGGACGGGGCTCTGAGCAACCTGATCTAGTTGAAGATGTCCCTGCTCATGGCAGGGGGGTTGGACTAGGTGGCCTTTAAAGGTCCCTTCCCACCCAAAGTATTCTATGATATGCAAGAAGGGCAGTTTCTTTGTGGACATTTTGGAAATGCTGGCATTGCTCTACCCAGCTGGCAAGGTTAGGGGAGGCGGGTTGTGCTGAGCTTCCGTGGCAAGAGAACACGGGCAGTTTGATGGACATCTCTCCAAGCTTTCATAAAATACTTCATCTTGGCTAATAACGGCTGCGTCAGGATGTAAACGCTATGTCTGTTGTGCTGTAGCTAAGAGGAGACCAAGTATATTCATGGGCAGCAAGGTTTTACACCCGCTTAACCGAATTACCCTTCCTTGCCATGTTTCACTCCTGTAGATGCTTCTAATAGGCGCTGATGGATATATGGCGGCAGAAGAAAATAACATTTGCGTTGGCTGTTACATTCGTTTCTCTGATAAAATGAGGCTACCAGGATGACCCATCTGACTCCTGGGATATTTTTATAAGGAACAGCATTGAGTGCTGTTGTTATGATTAGCGTATTAAAAAGTATTAGGTTTGTTGTCTTAGCGGCGCTGTGTTTTCTCATGCTCTCTCTCGCGCTGATTGCTAATGACAGGCTTTGGCAGGATCCAGCCTGGGCAGTCTTCCCTCTGATGGGAACCAGATGGATGGGTTGGCCCTGGCTGCTCCCCCCCCCCCTCCACCTCGCATTAAAAGGAATGGGAGGAGGGGGAGCCCTTTTTTTGAGGGGGGGGTGGAAAAGCGAATGAATGGCGGGGGACCAGTTCTCCTCCCCCCGCCACCGCTTCTCTTCCCTTGAGGCTCCCGGTTTTGCGACTTTCAGCCTCACCCTTGGCTTCGCCTTCTTGGCTTTCAAGGGATTGTGCTCCCTGCTACATTTTCATTACTGGGACAATTGATGGAAAATCACATTTTATTATGTGCAAAATGCAGTGTTCTTGACTGTCAAAGCTCCATTCAGCTGGAAGAAATCTATGTGAGGCACTCTTTTATATTTCATATATTTTGTGCATTGGTGGGAACGAAAAAATAATGAAAGGCTGTATTTTGGCAACTTTTGCATCTGTCTGACTGGCAGCGCTGGCTGATTTGTTTTTTAAATGTATTTATTTCTTGCACTAAGCACTATTATTCTCCGCCCTTTCACGATAAATGCAAATAATATGTGGAATGTTGGGAAAAGATAGATGCAAATTATTCGGTCCCTCCAGGTAGGTCTGCGAAGGAACTGGAAATGTGACTGCGGTGTGGAAAAGGGCTGTCTTTAAACGAGCTGCAGCAACGCAAACAGGGCTACTGCCCGCCTGCCCTTCAGGTTTCTGGGGTCACATCTGTTTTATTTTTTTTTTTTTTTTAAATTTATTTTTCCTTCTTCTCTTGTTCCCTTTCCTCTCCTGCTGTGAAACTTGCGATGGGATGCGGGGACTCTGAACATCCGAGGTACATCACTCTGTCCATAAAGCCCTCTGCCCCTCGTGGGACCGCCGCGGCTCAGGCGTGCCGTGCCCCAACTGCCGAGGCCATTGGGTTGGGCGCTGGGAGGGAGCTAAACGACCTTGGTGTCAGCGAGAACGGGCAGATACCTCTCCTGAGAGACAGACTGGGAGAGCTTTTAGCATGAATCAAGCTTTCCCTTAGGGGAGAAACGCAGCCTCCCCCCCCTGCACAGCCGTGCGCCCGCTGCCTCGGTAGGTGGGCATGAGTCAGATGGAGCTGGCGATGTGAGATGCTCCAGCTCTTGGGATGGCTTTGCAGCAGGACTAGCTTTTGTTCCCATGTGGCCATCGCCTCACCGTGCTCCTGCCCAGATGATACCCAAGCCACTCTGCGCCGCTGAGCGGTGGGATGTGGCCCTGGGCATCTTGGCCGTGTTGAAGATGCTGGAGACGACTGGCAGGGCAGGTGACAGACCCGTCCTACCACCAGCCGGGCTGTGCTCCGTGCTTCAGGCATACTGGTGATTCAGGATCTCCCCCCAAACTGAAAACACCATTTTCTTTTATGACAACAATCTTTTTTTTTAATGTCAGAATTGTCTTTGTACCTAGATCGCCTATAATAGCAATTTCGAGTGAAGAGCCTGTGAAAAGAAGTGTCAGGGTGCTCCTTCTCAGCATTGTTTCATTATTGCCACTTGCAAAAAGTCACTCCCGATTCCAGTTAAGGTTTTAATGCGACACAAATTTTCACTTATTCTAAATACTAAAAAAAGCGATGTCTTTTTTTCCTCCCAGATCCGTACAGATTTTCTTTCAATGCAAAAAAAGTAAACTGAGCAGTAAAAGCTTACGGGGAAAGTAGTAAAAGTAAAAGCTTACAGAGAAATCTCGAAAATCCTTCTTTATAGCTGAGACGTTGTTTATCTTTGCCCTTCTCGACTCCCAACCCTGTATGTGTTAGGTGCTGTGCAGTGGGGGCCGTTAGGAGAACCTTGGTCCGGAGACCTTCCTGGCTGGAGGAGGGTACGTCGCCGTGCCTCTGTAGTGAATTCCTCGTGAGGGTGCTGGGCTTGTGAGGACTTGCTGGCCTGGGTAGTAAACGGTCATCAGCGTGTTGGTTTGAAGTGGTGGAACACCAGATGACCTGGCAGAAGGAAGCCAGAAATGAATGAGAAGGTAAACCAGAAGAGGATCCCACGAGAAGTCAGGTGGGAAGGGACCTCAGGAGGGCTCTGATCTAATCTCCTGCTCAAGCCAGGGCCGGCTGTGAGATCAGACCAGGTTGCTCAGGGTTCGATCCAGCGAGGTCTTTGAGAGCCTGCGGGGACGTGGACAGCACAGCCCCGACGTGAAACCCCTTCCAGGACACTCTTGGGAATTTGCTGTTCTTTATCACCCGGTGCTTAGAGCAGCCAGAGGGGGTCAGAGGTGTCATTCCCTCGCTCTGTAGATGTTCCTGAGACTCTTTTTGTTTAGGAGACAGTAATGACCCCACGAGCTTGGGACGCTTCTTCTACATGGTGCTCCCTGCCATGAGGAGAGGGGTGGGAGGGATGAGGACCCGCTGTGTCCTCTTCTGGGGGTAGGTGCGGGGCAAGCAAAGCCATCCTGCCGATCAGGGCTTGAGAACCAGTCCAACCCTTTCCGTCCCTGCTTTTCCCTGACCTTTTTGCCATCTAAGTGAGGGGGTTGGGGACGTTGTAGCACCTCACTCAGTGCCTGAGGACCTGAGGGCACCTCCCAAAGCCTCAGCTGGGGATGGCAAGCCAAGCCTGGCCAGGCAGGACGCAGCCCGGGAGGTGCCTATTGGGCTCCCTGCGCATTTGCGTTTTCTCATCTGCTGCCTAAAGCGGTACCCGGCTTGCTCAGACAAGTCGTTCACCACATCAGGAGCGTGTGGGAAAAGAACCCAGTCAGTATAACCAGAGGAAAATAAATGGTTGTGTGGTTGGCCATGTGGAGCTGAACTAGCTTGGGATTTTTTTTTCTTTTTCTTTTTTTTTTTTTTTCTTTTAGCGACACCCTGAAAAAAATGCAGTGTGAACGGGTGTGAAATATAACGAGAGTTTGCTTCCTTCTCGCATAGGCATGCATCCAAAAAAAAAGGCAAAAGTAAATATACAGACAGCTTAGTCCTCAAGGCTTTGCTAGGGCTTTAGAGGATCCAGAGGCTGAGTGTGTTTGACTCGTAGGACGTCGGACCTTCTCCACTCGAATTTGCTTTGAATAGAAGGGAAAGTCTCTGGCACGGAAGAGAGGAGAAGCCGCCGCAACCACCTGGGGTGTTTCGGTTGCGCTGCTCAGTCGCCCAGCCTCTACTTCTCCTCTTGATCCTCCGTTCGTGTTTGAAGAGAGGACCCCAGAGGGGATGTGAGTACGGAGGGGGCAGACCGTGTCCCGCGGTAGGGGCAGAAATGTGAGCCTGCGGTGGGTCGGATCTGAAAAAGGGGCTGATGTTTGTTACCGGGGCGGGGAAAGAAGGGAAAATGTGTCCGGGCAATTCTGAATTCCTGCCTATTAAAAACACGGAGTTATTTTGCTCCTGCGAGATGTAAACTGGATTTCACAGCTACTGTTTGCTGTTGCTGTTTAAGAGGCGGCAGCGAAACAAACAGGGTAATGTCTTCTGCTGCAAGAGAAATGCCGGTGTAAATACTTTATTTGCTAATTGGTAGACATTGCGCTAATGACAGCGATCTTTAACAACAGGTTATTTGTAGCATATCAAACCCCATGTTCCAGAGGTGGCGTTTTTTCCCCCTGTTGGGTGTTAATACAGTTGCGTGGATTAATCACGCTGTAACGCGGCCGAACCGCTCGTGTCCCTGCTTGACTCGGGGAGCCGAGGCTTTTTGGCTTCGTACTCGCACGAGAAAAATCACATCCAAGTCCTACAAAGTCTATGTTGGAAATAAAGGCCGAAGTTTTAATTAAAAAAACAAACAAAACACGTGTCCCCCCGTCCCCCCCCCCCCAAGTAAATGAGGTCATGCAGCCTGGTGGCCTGGCCCATCTGTTGCCGTCCCTAAGTATGTTACTTTTTTAAAGGGCAAAACTAAACGGTATTATGTCGTTATCTACTTTTGTCTGCCTCTTGGCTTGTCAAGCAGTGTCATTGTATCGACCGCTGTTCTTAAAACAGGATTTTGGTTAAAATAGTATATACCTGCCATCTGGTTGAAAAATGTAAGCTTCCTACACAACTAAGTGGAGTCGTTCTGCGGTATTAGGAATAGCTCGTGTTCTCCTGAAAATAGCAGCTGAGGGCAGAGTTATCAGCCAGTTATCAGCTGTCATTAAGCTATTGGATATCTGACACACATGGAAAACATGCTATTTATAAGTATGCAATTATGTTATAGAACGATTCCTCTCTTTTTTCTTTCCTTTTTATTTTTTCTCCCCCTTCCCTTTACTCCTTTCAAAGGGTTGGTTTGGCTGGACTGGAAAGCAAAGTCCTTCGTGTTAATATCCAGAGAATAGCCGTGCCGCAGACCGCAGGTGTGCCAGCCTGCCTGTAACAGCACAAAGTGGTCTGAGAGGGGAGCAGAAATAAATTTGGTGTTCCCCTGCTATGGAACTACAGGGGTCCAAAGAGAAACGTCGGCTGCAAAGAGCCCGGGAAACAGAAATAGGTGGAACCAGCCGGTAGAAAATCGCGCAGCTACAAATTGTAACGGGAAAGGTGCATTTTACTTAGACCGTGATTAATCTGCTTCAGTGGCGTTGGAATCTTGTGAGCACATCCTGCCAGATTTTGGTCAAAAATGTTATAAATAATGGCTGATGATTCTCACCGGATTTTGATTATATTAAGCCAGGAATGTTTGGGGAGCTATGAGGAGTTTGTTGTCCCCACTGGCAACCCCCCCACGATCTCTTCTCCCATAGGAGGGTTGACTGGAAAATTAAGTCTTTGCTGTTTTGTCTTCAACACAATCTTGATCGTGTTTGAATCTTTCGGGTTTGACACTGAATCCTCTTGGCTTCTCAAATTCCAGATTCTGGTTGCAAAAGATCTTTAGTCATTTTGCTTTTAAAAGTTACTTCACCCACAGCCATCCCTCCACGATGAAAATGCATTCGGCTTCATAATTATAAGTTTTAGGGTGTTACAGTCGTCAGAGGTATGTTCTAACAGAAAATTGGGTAGCAAAGGTGTAGGTCAGAGGTTGTGGTTTGTTTTTTGTTCGTTGACTTTTCCTCACCAGAGGAGTATTTGGAAATTTTATTACGGAGACTAATCACGTCTCCCTTGCTTCAGGCTTTTGGAGACTTTCTTAGGCCATCAAAGCAACTTCGGCAATCTCAGCATTTTGGCAACCTTGCAACTACCTTGACCATAAAAAGACTTGAAGCTGGCAGGGAGGGCACTCCCCGCAGAGGGAGGTTTGCAGGAGCGAGTGGTTCCCAGGAGCGATTTTCGTGAGACCCCCCTGCAGTGCTGCCTCCAGCTCTGGGGCCACCAACAGCAGAAGGACATGGTCCTTTGGAGTGGGACTAGAGGAGAGCCACAAAAATGACCAGAGGGACGGAGCCCCTCTGCTGTGAGGACAGGCTGAGAGAGCTGGGGGGGTTCAGCCTGGAGAAGAGAAGGCTCCGGGGAGACCTTAGAGCCCCTTCCAGTCCCTAAAGGGGCTCCAGGAAAGCTGGGGAGGGACTCTGGATCAGGGAGGGGAGCCATAGGACGAGGGGAAAGGTTTTTAAACTGAGAGAGGGGAGATTTAGATGAGATATTAGGAAGAAATTCTTTGCTGTGAGGGTGGTGAGCCCCTGGCCCAGGTTGCCCAGAGAAGCTGTGGCTGCCCCATCCCTGGAGGGGTTCAAGGCCAGGCTGGACGGGGCTTTGAGCGACCTGGTCTGGTGGGAGGTGTCCCTGCCCAGGGCAGGGGGTTGGAACTGGGTGATCTTTAAGGTCCCTTCCAACTCTAACCGTTCTGTGATTCTATGATCCTATAATTGCGGCTCTTGAGCTCTCCTTCCCAGGTGTGTGCACACATGCCAGCTCTCGGTGCTTCCCTGCTACCCGAGCTGGGGCTCCCAGGGAAAAGCCGTGGCCTGCAGGTGCTGCGGAAAATCCTTCTGCTGGCACACAGGGAAGGCTGGCAGAGGAAGGGGGGCAGAGACCCTTGCAGAGTGAGAAATGCAGACGTTTAACAGTTCGGGGCAGTTTGGCAGAAAACCTCTCTTCCTCCCTGCTTCCCAGGCGGCGCACAGTTATTTGCAATTCCCAGCTGCTTATTCTCTAATTTAGTAGTTCCCCACTCGCCTGCCCGGGAATGCTCCTCCTCCCCTCCCAGCCACCTCCTCGCCCTCTTCGCTCGCGTCTCACCAGCCGACGGGAGCAAATTTTCCACCTGGTTTGGTCCCTTTTGGCTCGACCTTCGGACCCCATTTCACCTTCCCCACCCTGGCAAAAGGTTAGTTGAAAGCCCATTTATATGCCTCTCTCTCTTTGGTTTTTCACGTTTTCTTGTGTTTACCTGCACTAATACAGGTCCAGCAGACAGCTAATTAAAAAAATAAATTAAATAATCTAAGTTTGTCTTGGGGGGGGGGGCGGTTTGCAGAGAAAATTTGGAGGGAGAACAAGCGCTCATAGGTCAAAAGTAGCTGCGTGTAGGCAATTTTATGGAAGGACAGAACGGAGTGTGGTGTTGTACTTCTCACATTTAAGAAAAAAAAAGTGTTAAAAACGGCGATTATGGTTGAAGAAAGCATTTTTAAGGGTATCAAAACCCCGTAAAGGTGATGAGGAGGGGTGCGTGGTAATTGGGTGTCGGTGTGACACCCAGCGGGCGGCATCCTGGAAGACAGGGGTGTTTCTCCAAGGAGCTCAATGGCTTTGGAAGCGCGTCATAAAGTTTTCCTTCCTCTCTACTGGAGGCAGATGCCGCTAATACTGGATGTGGTGGCATGTAACTCCTAGCATCCGTATAAAGAGGTTAGGAAATGACATAAGAACGTGGTAGCAAAAGGCAGTTGTTTTTTCCGATGGGTTCCGAGAGCCTTGCCTGCCCAAATGCATTCGTTGTGTCAGGTGTAAATGTGAGAACTTAACTCTCCTGCCGTCCTGAACGGCTAAACTTTTCCCAGTAGGAACTTGCCTTGGAAATGAGCTTTCTGGGACATCGTCCTGGTGACGTTCTCAGGTTAATTGTTCCAGGTCGATTTTTCTTAGGGAGGCTTGAGTCATTTTCTCGCCTCCTCAAATTCTGACCTCTTTGCGTCAGTGGGGAATCTGGTAACACCCATATTTAGGCCACCAAATGCACTGTGTTATGAACAATTTTTTTTTTTTTTCTCTCCTTTTTTTAGGGGAAGCAGGAGGTGGGGGAGAGGAACTCTAGAACTGGTTTTCTTTGCAGCGGCATATGACTTGCCTTTGGCTTAGGGCAGCATCTTTTCTTTGCCTTGGGAAGTTCTGCTCTTACCAAGAGAGAGCCAGCAAGTGTAAATTTCCTTACCGTGCCCTACATTCCTTGAGAAAACTTTAGGTGTGCCAGAAAATACGTGCTCTGTCTGACCACACAGCCTTCACAGCGGCAGCAGCCAGGAGGGCGCTGGGATTGCCTAGGAAATTGCGAGACGACAAAGAGCCTTCCCAGCACGCAGCGTATACCCCGAGGACCTTGCCGAAGGGCACCAGGTGACGATAAAAGAGTCTCTCATCTTCCAGCTGGGAATTGCCCGGGAGCACCCTCCAGGCCAGCATTTAGCGCTGGGGAGGCAGCTCGCTCTTGTTGCTGCTTCCTCCCGGAGTAACCACAGCCTTTCCCTATCGTCTCATGTTCCCCAAGAGGAGAACGTGTGTGACGAAGTTCAGGATCAAGTTCAACAGGCAACGTCCAACGCAACCCGTCTAATCGAAAGATTTTTTTGGTATAGTTTAATTTTTTGATGAGCCTCATGTAGTCGTTGCTGGTGCCAACAAGTATTCTGCATATATATTACTGAGTGTATTGCACAGAAAATCAGTGTTTTGGCTTCCGATGAAAAAAAAAAAGGAGAAAGAATAGCTTTTAAAGTCTGTAAACTTGGCACAAAGTACTCCTGGGGGCAGCAGTGGTAGAGGCAATGCGAGAATAGCCTTTAGGAATGCCGTCCATCAGGGCAGCATGTTCCGGAATGATGGCTTTCCACAACCTAAGAAAGCAGATATATAGGGTTGTACACGTATAGTGTAGGGCACGCATATTCTCTTTTCCTTAAGGCACCTTATGAATTTATGTGCTCAAATCTAAAATTAAAAGCTCTGTAGGAAAGCCCTCACAGCTTAAGAAATGGCAGATTTATAATTTCTGGTACAACCTCGAGTTTTGATGTTCTCCTGCGTCTGGATTATGATGGACGAAGACTCTTTCGGGGTACGTGTGTGGACGTTGCTATCTCCGTAGCAGAACATATATGACATTTTTCTGTCTCTGTGATCACAGAAGCCCTTTGAGGGAAGGACGTGTTGCTGTTGTCATTTTACAGCTGAGAGCTGGAGAGAATATATGAGCAGGAGAGAATATATGGGTTTTCCCCCCAGGATTTCTGCTTCGTACCAGCTACACAGTAGGTATATGGGGGAAAATATAGCGAGGGCCACTTGAATCTGGGCTGTTATACTGGGAAGGGTGTCCAATGGCAACGCATCGCCTCCAGTGTTCATACATCTTCTCACCAAGCGGGTATCTTTGTAAAAAGATCCGGGCAGAGCTGGAAACTAACATGTTTTACCTGAAATTATGCAAAGATCCTCGTTAAACGCTTTCTTTTTTTCTGTGGGGGAGACTCGTTTCATGACAGCTGTTATTATGTGCAAAAGTCATGGTTGTGAACTATTTGTTGTGCCCCGCTGGAGAGGTTGGTTCTGGTGCGTGGGGTTCCCATGGGCTCCAGAGGCAATGGATTCGTGTCTTTGTGATCCTGCTCCATCCTTTGTGAGAGAGAGGTATTTCTCTCTCGATAGGATGAGGGGTAATGGTTTCAAACTGGAAGAGGGGAGATTTAGATGAGATCTCAGGAAGAAATTCTTGGCTGTGAGGGTGGTGAGCCCCTGGCCCAGGTTGCCCAGAGAAGCTGTGGCTGCTCCATCCCTGGAGGGGTTCAAGGCCAGGCTGGACGGGGCTTGGAGCAACCTGGGCTGGTGGGAGGTGTCCCTGCCCAGGGCAGGGGGGTGGAACTGGATGGTCTGTAAGGTCCCTTCCAACCCAAACCACTCTATGATTGTACAATTCCGTGCCAGATAATATAAAGAGTTAATACAGAGCTTTAAAAGAGCAATGTCCTTTGGACTTTTTCATCATGAAAATAGAAGTACATGTTTTCTTTCATTGATTCCAGGAAGGAGGCAGGCGTTCGCACGTACGAGTGGTGTGTTGCGTTACCTTCTCGGAAGCCCACGCAGCGCTGTACTTGAGGACTGACTTGGGTTGCCCTTGGATCAAGGTCTTGTCTAGATGAAAGGCTCAGGCTGAGTTACGTGAGGTGCTGCGACTGCGTGTGCACTCTTTGCTCGTGACAAATGCAAGGTTATTTCACTTATTTTTACATCTCAGGTAAAAGCCCTGGGGCTGACAGCTCAGAGATAATGGTGAGCTGGTGCCTGGTAGCTTCATTATGAATCAACTATTGAGAATAAAGCAGGAGTGTCCAGTATATACGCTGCTGGGTTGTTTTCGTCGCGCTGACCGCTCCCAGCTGAAGCCCTACTTTGTGGTGAAATGCAGGTTGGCTCGTCTTAAACAGGAACAGGCTGAATTCAACCAGCCAACGCAGATCTAAAGCAAGACCTGCCAAATGCTCGAGGGCTGCCTGACGCGTGATGCTTCTCAGCCTGGCTTTAAATGGAGATTTGGCATCGCCGTCGCCTCATTCCCGTAGCCCAGCAGAGGTGCCGTGCCTTCAGCAGGGCTGCAGGAGCCGGCTGGGGCGGCTCGTGACCACGGAGCAGAGCTCCAAGAACTCGTCTCACTTTGGATCGTCAGCGGGGACTCGTAGGAGGAGGGAGGGATGGCAGAGGTCTTCCTCCTCCACTGTAGTGCCTACCATGCTCTTCTTACTTCAGATAGACCCTACTGGAGCCCACGGATTTCTAGGAAAAAAAACATATGGAGAACTTCAGGCTGGGCTATCTGATTGCCAGCTTAGCTTTTGGGCAGAAATGAAAGAAATGGGAAGGAGGGCTCCCTCGCTTTCCTCCGGGGGAGGGAAACCGGCCGCAGCGAGCTTGCCCGGCTGTACTTCCCTTTCCTTGCCGCTTTATTTAAATGAAAAATGAAGGAGAAGCCCCAAACTTGGCCAGTTACATAGATTCATAGGGCAGAGCCGAGCACAGCGATGATATTCGCTGTCTGCCTTGTACCCAGTCTGTATAAGACAGAAAAAAGGATGTATGTATGAATTCTTCCCTCTTTTCCAGAATATCTCCTTCCATTCCAGGCTAGAGCAGAGTTTATCAGTTTGGGAAAACTTTTCTTTTTTTAGGAAGAACTTTTCTACCATAACATCTTCATGCCAGTTTTTTTATTCAAGAACAGCGTGGAGACCTCGAATGTTTCATGTCTCATTGCATTTGCATGTCTGTGCATGCGTGTGACATGCCTGTTTCATACAACACGTGTGCATGCTAATAACATTTTTTTAAATGACCTGAATTCCTTGAACAGGTTTTAGTCTTGATCGACTTTGGTGAATTTGATTTTTGAGTAGAATGCTAGTAAATTAGTTAAAATGCAGAAGCTTTGCTTCTGGACAATGTTCCTAGTTCGTAAAATGGATCAGAATTCATAGTCTGCTGCAAGAGAATTTCTGTTAATTTTCTAAAAGGCAGCAGATAAGATTTCAGAATCCGATTAAATATTTGTATTCCACATTGGGAGACCTCCTCGGTTCCGTCTGACAATCAATAAATCCTCTTCAGGTTCCTCCAGTCTGCGGCTACCTCTTTCATGTTGCGCGCCAAGGACCTTTTATAGACCGTTAAAGCACGTTTATTTGGAAATTTAAAAATTGCATCAGAGGTTTGACCTTCCCTTACGTTTGTTTGTCTTTGTTTCCGTTAGCCTAGAGCGGGGCGAGATGGGCGCTTCCAGCTCGCTTGAGTTTCGGAGGAGCGGCGAGGGCAGCGTGTAGACCGTGTCCCACCGAGCTGTTGAGCCCTCGTGGGCGCCTGGTGATTC
The DNA here is from genome assembly GCA_009819605.1 of Sterna hirundo. Classification (NCBI taxonomy): domain Eukaryota; kingdom Metazoa; phylum Chordata; class Aves; order Charadriiformes; family Laridae; genus Sterna; species Sterna hirundo. Next base: position 5,855,042 of record CM020441.1, read on the forward strand.
AGTCTCATGCCGAGGGTGCTGCAGGCTCCCCCCACCCGGGCGCCCGGCCTCTCGGCTCCCTCTCGGCGTGAATTTCCCCCCCCCCTCCCCGCGTAGACGTGGGAGGCGGGTTGACAGCTCGCTCGCAGGCAGAACGCAGGATACCGGATGGGAAGGGAGAGCGTACAAAACAGCTGCTCCAAGCTGATGCTGAAGCTGTTTGCATAATTTATTAGTATTTTTAGAAAACAAGCGTAATTAAGGAAATAAATATTTGCCATACATTCAACACACCGCGTTGTTGAACACGGAATGATGTCATCGTTCAGAGCGGCGTCGGCTGTTACCTCCGCGCGCAGCAGAGGGCACTACGTGGTGCGCAGCCGTCGCAGTACAGCAGAATTCCGCATTTTTTTCTTCTTCATTACCCAGAGAGCTGCCTTCAGAATACTTCTTGTGTGTCTCAGTTACCGTCTGGCACACTTTTTTGGGGTGCCTTGGTCAGATTCTTTCCATTGCGTCTTCGTAAAACCCAGAGAGATGGCCCATCCAAGGGTGGTCTGTCAGGAGTTTTACGTGTTTTGGAAAAAAAAAAAAAAAAAAAAAAAAAATCAAACGTTATACTCATTTTCTTAGTTCACCTGCTGTCATCCCTGTCACTACGACTCCTCATAAGTTTCCAGGCACAATCGTGATGAAACCGGGGAAGACCTAAACAGATCCCTCATCCTGCAACGATGATGTGGGTGAACTCCTAGAAAAAGGGGGTTAGAGTCTGAAGAAATTGCCAGCCTGGAGCAACCACTCCAAGACCGGAGACAGAAGTATTTTGATGATTTCTACAGGCAGGATATTTTACACAATGCCATAACCGCTTTTCAATAGAAAAATAATCTAAAATAACTTTTCTGGAAGCTGTCTGATATAAAAAGTGCGTGGGATGGTTCATTACAAGTTTCATAACCCTACACTGAGAAGTAGTTTATATCAGTACCATCTCTCCAGCACATTCAACTTGCCTGGTTCAAAAATAAATTATAATAAGGCAAGAGTTCATTATATTTAAATGCAACACATCAGGGGTGGAAACATTCTTCATGGTAAAGAGGAGATGAGGCGGTGAACTGTTTCTTCCCTGAAGAAAGAGCGTATTGTGGTCAGCCTTTGCCATGCGTGTTTGTGCATGCAACCTTGGTTATAAATCCCAGTATTCGCTAATGCCGCTGCTGAATTCTTTCTATATTGAGTGCGATGCTATCCTCAAAAAAAAAACCAACCTCTTTGAAGCACCCAGTAGCCACTATCCCATCAAACCAGGCGAGGTCAATAATGTTGTATAAATCTGTGCTAGTATATAATGACGACATCATCATAAGGTGCAATGACTCGATGCTTCAGCTTTTGCTCACCCAGGTGCTGCTTGTCACGGCCAAAATAAAAGCGAAGGGAGCTGGGTTCAAAGGAAAGAGGAGGTGATTCTTCACGCCAGAAGGAGTAACCTGCAGGACTTCTGGCTGGACGATGCTGCGGGTGCAGGAGGTTTACGTAGGCTGATGGGGAGACCGGGAAAGCCTTTGGTCTTTCTGGTCTCCTGGAGGAGAGGTCTCCTGGAGACAACTTGGTCAACTTTCCAGGTCTCCTGGAGACAACTTGATATCACAGCAGGGACAGCAGATCCCTTGAGCTGAAAATGGGGGGAGACACAGCTTATTAGGGGGAGGTTATGAATGCCGCCTTATCCTTCCCGGGCTGTGCACTGCTGGCCTCTTTAGGAGGCGGAATGTTGGGCTAGATGTGTAGTGGGGATTGCTGGGGCCTTGCTTCTGTTTTAATGGTCTTGTAATTCATATTAAAAAAAAAGCGAAGCTGTTGAAAGCAGTTCTTGTGCAAATGAATCATAAATGTAAAGCAGGTTCAGGTGCGTGACAAACTGCATTCATTGCTTGGCGATCAGAATATAAATCACAGTTATAAACCCACGGCCGTGGAAGGTTTCTGCTGTATTTGTTCAGATGGCTTTCAGGCCTCGCTTAAGAAAGTGTTTCTCTAAGAGTTTTCAAGGGCTATGACTCTCATATATTTCTTGTTGAATAGTTTACTAAAATAGTATGAACTGAGTAATTGCGATATTAATATTTCCTCCCCCTGACCTCCCATGTTCTGTGGGTTCCAGTAATAGATCTCCAGTTTGCAGGATGTTAGAGCAGTAAGGCGAACAGTTGCTTTTTTTAATGTCTTATCCTGAGAGTCGGGATATTTGAGCAGGTTAGGGATGCTATCTGCTATTCAAAATGACCAAAACGTAGAATTCTGGACTAAATCAATGTGCGTTCATTGCGGGAGTCCCGTGGCCACTGCAGTAAGTCCAGCCTTGTCTTCTAGCAGACAGGCAGCCAGTCCCGGCAGGGAATTATGGCTGCGCATCCCACACTCCCTCCATCTCCATCCAGCAGAGCATCTCCGCCATCAAAGGCACGGCTCCACGGCTTTGAAGGGAGTCCTTCCATTAGTCGCAGTGTAATTTTCTTGGGTTACACAGATGCCGTGGATGGCCGGGGCAGGCGGGCAGGGGCTGCTGGCGAGGGCTGCGTGCCGTAGCGTTGCCAGCCTCTGGAGGAACAGCTTTTCCCTTGGCTGGGTTTCGCGCCGGCCGGCCGGCTTGCCCGGGCTTGGGAGAGCCCTCAGAAGCACACGCTCCGAGGTTTGATCCCCGTTCCTTTCATCATCCCAAACCAGCCAGTCCCATCCACGCGCAGATGCTCAGTAAGCGCCGGACTGTGTCATCCTTTTGCGTTTCGTTTAACAGTTTCCTATTTTTCTTAGCTTGGCAACTGTTGTGCCTTACGCGGATCAGAAACAACCCCCTTGCTGGGGGCTGGCCCTTTGGCTCATTTGCCTGGGCGGTTTCGGATAAGCATCGGTATTTCAGATCCTGCTTTCCCCTTCCTGCTGGCTCCCAGCAGCAAGCGGCGGCGGTGGGACTGGTGGGATGGTGTGGAGCAGGCGGAGATGCCCGCTGGGAGCCGGGCTGAGGTGGGGCAGAAGGAGTTGTCGGACGTAAGCTGATCCTGATCCGCAGCACGAGCCTGGGGCTGGGGGGGCTTCCTCTCACAGGTGAAGGGTTTTGGGGTGGTAATGAGCCCTGTGAGCACTCTCCAGTTCTTCTTCCTGCCTTAAATCACTGCGGCATGAAAAGTACGCTCCTTTTTTCCTAGGCCATCCTTCCCCAGGTCAAAAAAACCTGTTTTATCATAAGGTTGAGTGAAAAAATAAAATCCTTGTAGTTACTTTTTTCAGGGGACATTTTACAGATAGTTTAGCATTAAAAAGAAATGAAAGATTGGGACTGTTTGTGTGTCTCAAAAGCTACTCTGTCCTTCTGTCTGTGCCGGTCAGTTTAGGGAAAGCTGACAGATAGCCCGCAGGTAATACGTGCGTGAGGGACATCTTTCCATAGAATCACAGTTTGGGTTGGAAGGCACCTTTAAAGGCCATCTAGTCCAACACCCTGCCGTGGGCAGGGACATCTTCATCCCGACCGGCTTGCTCAGAGCCCCATCCAACCTGACCTGGAACGTTTCCAGGGATGGGGCATCTACCACCTCTCTGGGCAACCTGGGCCAGGGGCTCACCACCCTCGGCGTAAAACATTTTTTCTTTATATCTACTCTAAATCTTCCCTGTTTTAGTTTAAAGCCATTACCCCTTGTCCTATCGCAACAGGCCCTGCTAAAAAGTCTGTCCCCATCTTTTTGATCTCTTGTTAGGATGCAGGGTCGGCACTAGGAGATGCGAGTGCTGTTCCTATCTCAGCTGCCTGCACGGGGCAGTTCCCCTTTAGGACTCTCAGTTGGAGCCTGCTGGCAACTGATTTTCTCCTTGGTTTTTTTTCCGGGATGCCGAAGCCCAGTGAGAGCCAAAGCGGTCAGATTTGCACTTGTGGGACTTTGGACTTCTGTGAAAAATGTATTTAAAAATATCATCTTCTTCACTATGAAAGATGAGGCAAGTGAAATCACTGGTCAGCTTTTAAAACCGGCGAGTACTAGATTGGGTGCCTCTGTCTTAACTAGCTGTCGTATCTCCCAGCTGGGAGGCTATTTCGGTTACTTGTATTCCAAGCTACAGCAATCCTCTAAGTAATATATTCTCCAATTGATAGACCCCACCGTCGTGTGGGATTAATAAACCCCTCTGACGTGACAACCCAAGCGCTTGGAAATTTTTTTTTTTAATTTTTTTCATTTCTGTTCATTTTAAAATGTGGATGTGAATAGGAAAGAGATGGCTAGTGATTTCACGTATTTAGAAAGAAGGGTTTTTTTTTTTCCTGGTCTGGATTGAAGTTTTCATTGTGTTTGCATTGATCTATGAAATTTAGTGTTCTTTCTTCATAGTAGGATGAATAAAGACGCCAGGAAAAAAAAGTTGTTTCCTCTGTAGGCTGTACAGATGTCAGCATTGTGCATATTTATGCCTGTTAATTTTTACTGAAATAAGACTTTCTTGAGTTTCTTCTAATTAAACTTCATGCTCCCACAGAATTTCTTTTTCCCTTTTTTTTTTTTTTTTTTTGAAAAGAAGCAGTGTAAGCAAAGTCAGTTAGAAAACTAAGTACGTTTTGACTTCGTTTTTCCTTCGCCACATACAGGAATGGAAAATGTAGGATTGTATTAGTGCACGCAGACCGTCTCAGACTGTCACCCGCCGGAGGGAGGGAGTCAAACGCTGCAGTGAAGCAGATGGTGTTCATGAGTCTGTCTGTGTAACGCTTCCTACACCAGGCAGTGGGTGGAGGGACGGGAGAAGACGCTGGCACGGAGGCTGGGATGCTACGCCGGGTACAGCGCCGGGCTGCCTGGCACCAGATGTGGACGGTCCAGATGTGGACGGTCCAGATGTGACCATTCCCTCACCCTTCCTCCTTCCTCCTTTCGGGCTTCAGTCTCCAGACTGATGCTATGGGATCTGCTGGACCCACGGTCCCATCGAAGTCCTTGGGATTGCAGGGGTAGTTGTTGCAAGAGGAGTTGTTTGGAGCTCAGTAGTTTAATCCCCGTGGTAATATACCTACGGATGTGAAGAGGATCTGATCCGGAACCGACTGATCCATGCAGCCATCCTGCAGGCATCTTTTCAGCGCGTGCCGATAAGCACGTCCTGCATCACAGGTACATGCCGGTAATTCAAAGAATCTACCGAAAAACGCCTTGCGCTCTTGCCACTACGTCAAATTACACTGACTGCTTTTAATCCTTTACTCGCTGTCGTTGCAGTGCGAGAACAGAGGGAAACTTTTCCTAGTGGGAAAATAATGTGAAGGCTCTTTGTCCAGAAGACACGGGCGAGGAGGTGGTTCCCAATAGCCTTTACAACCGTAAGGCTGGTTGTTAACTGGAGCCGAGGGCAGCGGCATTACTGTAACTGCAGACGGAAAATACTTTCTGGTCATTTTCAGGGGGTTAGATGGTCACACAGTGACCTGCCTTTCCCGACTTCCAGCAGCTAATTTGTCAGCCGAGATATTTTAATTCTTTTCCCAACATTGTATTTATACATAACGGGATTTTACGTGCTTGGAACGGCTGCGTTATTTTTCTATGCCCAGAAGAAAATGAGAACAATTAAAAGAGAAGATAATGAGAACAATCCTAAAGAGGGGGTGAGGTGATCTAAGAAGAACCTGTCTTTTCAAGGATGGTCCAGATGACAGGGCTCGCTGACACCCAAAACAGTGCTTTTTCCCTCCCAACCATATGACGGCGGTTTTCATCGTGCATCGCGCAGGGCTAGCATCACCAGGGGGAGGTGAGCAGGCAGAGGTTCCTGGATGATTTGAAGGGTACAGCCAGTAATGAAAGGCTCAGTCCCCTGCCCGGGAGGACCAGGGCCAGTGAGGAGGACAGCTGTAACGCTGCGAGCCCCTTTTAACCCTTTCTCGAGCTGCGGTGTTAGACGTACCCATCACTTCTCTCCCTGGCCTTAGGAAGGGTCAACCGTGACTTTTGTCGCTGCAGGAGAACGCCTGGCAATTTGAGGGTATTTACTTGATCCCTTGACGCTGCGTGTAGGTAGCGGTATGTACCGCGTCTATAAGGTATACATAATATATAATTAACATAAGGAAAGTTTCTTTTTTTTTTTTTTTTTTCGCAAGTATGTGAGTAAATAAACAAGTTCAGCCCACATAAGTCATCAGACCGAGAGCGATAACTCATTGGCCATCTGCTTCTCTCTGCGACATTGTTTTCCTTGCCTGCTTTTCGGGGACGAAAATGTATCGCAGAGAGCTTCAGCTTGCCATCTTCAGCTAATTCAGCTGTCGCAGTCACCCTTGGGAATGACTGGGTGATGATGTTTGGTTTCTGACCATGAAAATCATGGTATCCAAGAAAAAGCTGACTTCCAGAAAAGTCAAGGAAAGCATGAACTCATACATGGATTATGAACTCTGTCAGAATAACTATTTTGTTACTGGAGTTATTTATTTTTAATCTAAACCCAATAATTACCCTTTTCAGTAAACGTGGCAGCCTAGCTTGCGCAGGAATAGGATCAAACATGGGTAAACATAATTATGTTTCTTTAGGCACATTCCGTACCCGATAACTTGCCTCCATCACTTGGGAGATACATCTCCATAACCGATCTAAAGCTGCGCATCCTGTTTTGGAAAGGATTTGTGCAGTTCTTTCCATTAAAGGTGTGTAATGTCACTTTTTTTTTTTTTTTTTCTTTGAGAGGGCATAGATAGTCCAAATGTTTTCTGAATTTGCTCTTGTTTTTGACCGCTGAATTTTCTCACAGTTGGTAAGCTCAGGTCTCATTTCTTAAACATTAATTTTATGAGTTAGAAGGTTTGAATTTCTTACCTAACTGTTCCAGGGGTGGTGGAATATTGTTATTAGAAGATGGATATGGTGAAATATGTGTTTCTAGCCACGTCTTCTCTCGGTCTGTTTGTTCTGAAATTGCCAGGCTTTGCATTGATTTTCAAGGCGTAGAAATCAGGGAGAACGCAGTTTTCTGAAGTGGTACAGTTAAATAGGAATCTGTTCAGATACCCTCTGAATCGAGATCTTGCCACTTTGGAAGCGTCCTGCTCAACATCTCAACTTGCTAAAAGGGGAACCTGCGTTATTGTCGTCGTGTGCTCGGAGATCAGTGTTCTTGTTTGGTTTGTTGGGTTTTTTTAAATAGGGGAAAAAGTAAAATGTGTTGGAAACTTCTCTAACTGGTTGCACTGAAACAAGAAGTAGAAGTAAATATTTAAATGAGTTTTCGATAGCATACAGTTATGAAAAAAAATCATACTTTTATAACGTTAGTGGTATATGTCTCATTAAAATTGATAAGAAGTCTTACTCAACAGAAATATGTGATTTTTAGAAAACACATTAATATTGAGTCATCGACATTCCTTTGCAACTAACGGGTGGCTGGTTACTTTAGTTGAGGACAGCGAGTACCAATAGTTTTGTTTCACACTGATTTTTCTTTTTTTCCCTCGGACGAACCAGGCTGACTGACTGTAGTTGATATTCAGGCAGTGTTGAGTCAAGGCAAGCCTGAACTGTGTCTGTGAATCATTGCTTCTGACTCCTAGGACGTTCCGTGGGCCCGATCTCCTCTAACAATAAAACACCTCCCTTCCAGGGTTCCTCTAGGGATGCTTTTTGTTATAGCTGCACCCAAGCCTAGGTGCCGCTGACAACGACCAGGAGTTTGTTCGTGCACGGGGGTGAGGAGTCCGACAGACAGGCGGAGATCACTGTGGATCTTGCGTTGATTCCTGCCATGAAGAGCGAGGATTGAAATGGAGGAGCATTTTTGCCGGCCAGGGCTGTGTCCGGCCGTTCCTGTTCTCCAGCGCAATGGAAAGTCTTTGTGCTCCTTCGTTGGCCTAAAGCAGGGGGTGCGGGCAGGGTCCCTCTTTCAGAGAGTCTTCTTTCAAACTCTGGAGAGCCAATACTGCCTGTGCGACCGAATTACCGAGGCACGTTCTTCGGTGAGCTAGTTTGGCATGTTATAAAAGACGCCTGTGATCTGTAACCATAGCTTCTCTGCTTGTTTAATCGTGGAGGAACAATAATTCTTCTGCTTACCCTCCTTTGCCTTTCATCCTCCTCCATCCCACCTTGCCAAAAGCATGTGACGTTCCTGGGCTTGCCGTAACCTTTCAGTCCTCTTCCGTAGCTGGAACATCTCTGTCAATGGGCTTTCCCTCCTGTGACGGTACCCAAATAATATACTTAGGCCTACAAGCAGAGGACAGCAGCTTGTCCAACATGCATGTAGTCACAGCAATGGCAGTTTCTGTGGGCTGGGCTACACTAATTTGCAAATAACCCAACATTAAACAGCTTGAATAACTTCAAACTGCCGTAGCCTGACTCTTCAGGATCCCCAGTGATTTAGCCACGCGTTTGCTGCTGGCTGGAGCGCTCGCTTCCATTAACCACTTCATCTAATTGAAGGGCTTTTTAGCTCTTGGTACCTTTCATGAGACTGAAGTCCAAAGGCTCCTCAGCCTGTGGACATCACTGTGGCAACCAGTTATGATCCTCCTCAACTACACAATCTGTAAATCCGGACAGGGACGTTTCTTTGGATGTCTGGTGGAGCATCGAGCCAGAAGCTAGTATGGACTGGGCTCGCGAGACCTTACGAGACGAGCAAACCAAACACAAGTTCTTCAAAATGAATGTAAAACTCCTTTTTTTCATTGAATTTAAGACACCCAAACAAGGAAGGAGAGGCACTGAGTGTTCAGGGTGAGGCAAGGGGCAGAAATAAAACACCCACCGCCCCGTTTACCTCCAGGGGAATGGCAGTGGACGGGGACACTTGGACCCTACCTTCCAACCTTCCTCTCGGTTGGAACCACAGAGCTCATCGCTTCCAGCTGGGGCACGGTTGTGTTTGCCTCCTCCCCTACCCTGCAAGCAACTCTCTCGTAGTTTAAGCTGACGGTATTTCTCGGCAAAGCTGGTACGCCAAAGTGAATTTTTATTTATTTATTTATTTAACCTACCTTGAAAATCCCATCCTCCTACGTAATTACCTGCATTTGCTGAGAAAAAATTGCAGCGGAGAAAAGGCGTGTTAGTTTATGGGTCAGGCGGATAAAACAGGTCTCTCAATCCTCCTTCCTTTTGTGTGCCCGGGAAGGCTCTCGGCAGAAAGAGAGCAGGATTTCCAGTGCGGCAGGGAACCACGCGGGCTTCTATTGAAAGAACTGGGCAGATGCTACAGCAGATTATGCAGTAAAACCTCTATGTTACTTTTAAGTGGCTGGGGTTTTGATAATTGCTGTAGGACCATTTATTAGGTAAATAATTAGTCTTTCCAGATAAGAAATAGGATACAATATACACTGGAGAGATTTACGACAGCTAGAAGGTAACACAGGCGTATACTGGCAGCTGTGTACAGCGCTAATTTGTGTGTTTGATTTCATTCCTGAATTTTATTTCAAAAGCTTCAGACAAGGCAGGATTGAGAATACGGTGGCTGAAAGCAAAGCAACTGAGAAACGTATCTGAAAAGCCTGCGTATGATATCCCCTCCTTTTATACGGAATATTTCCTTTTATGACCTCCTCCTGCTTTGTATTTAACATTTCAAAGAAGTTTGGGGGACTGTCTGGAGGCTGTGTCTTCGTGAAGCCAGTAGCCAAGGATTTAAAGTATTGTCATGGCTGGCCCGAAGCTGAACACTGCGGGCGGTTTTAATCTCGGGGTGTGCGCGGGGGGTGTTTCAACCCAGCCTTTTGTGTTCAGATTAGGAGCGCAGGAGGATAGACTTAAGGGGTGTTAGCGAGAGTTTTTGCTTCAGCAGCTCACTAATAGCGTCAGGCTTTGGAAAGACTTTTTTCCAATTCTGTGTTATTTCGGTAATTCTTGTGGGGTGGGTAGAAATCCATAGGGTTTGTGTTTTGTTTTTTTTTTTTTTTTTTTTAATTAACCCAGCAATGACAGGAGGATGTGGGCAATAAAAAGAAGTATTTGTTTTTATAACTTTTTCCTCCTTGGACGATGGAGGGCACTTCAATGCCTTCTCGGATAGTCTATCATTGTTTCAGTCCTGGATGTCTGTGGTTTTTTTTGTTCCATCAGCTGGGATAATAGTAAGATCCATCTTTGGAGAGGAAGGCAGAAAAAAAACCAAAACGATTTGACACCGGCATCATGGTCTGACAAATGTGGAATCTGCCAGCTGTGGAGGCAGACTGCCTGATCCGCCTTACCCCGCGTGGGAGACGGAAAGGTTCCCAAACGCCTCCCCCATCAAGAAAATGATCAAAGGCGAGACGCTGAGCGCTTGTATCTGGAGTTTCTTTTACTTTCTGTTAGAACCTAAGAACTATTTGTCCCGGGTATTTGCTGATTCCTGGAATAGCTGGGGGTAAAGAGCACTTGGAATTTTTAGGTATGGAAATGTGGTGACTCCTGGCAAGAGTTTCTGAGATGAGCACCACAAACTGGTACGATTTACCGCAGTTGGCTTGTGAAGGGATTGAGTTCAGCTCAGTTTTAATGAAGACTGAAGACTTTCTAGCTCTCCGTTTTGTACGTGATTCTTTCAAAGAGAATTCTCACGCTAGGAAATTTCCACTTTCATGTAAATTATCTCACTTAAGATGTTTGCTTCTTTTGAAAAAGATCTTTTTAGATTTCCCAAAGTATTAAGTATAAATGGTTCTCTATGCCTCACAAAAATTCATTATAATATGAAAAGCATTTTGAAAGAAACCTTATCCTATGCCGGTGCCATTCATATGCTTTAAAGGATGTAAGTACGCTTTTGTGGCGGGAGCGAGGAGTATGCTTTTCAGAACTTCAGAGTTGGTGGTTTTGGTTTTTTTTTTTTTATTTTCCTAATTTGATTTTAGTTTACTTTTCTTAATTGCACTTTTTCAACATCGCAATGATATTCCTTTGTAAGAAGGGATGTTTTTCTTCATAACGTCTACCTGTTTCCCTTGTTCATAGCCTTGACTCAGGTAGGAAAGTTGTAGGCTGAAGAATTCACGCCGGAGACCGCTCCTCCGCCCAGCGTGACGCTCAGGGGCTGTGTTAGAAGCGTTGCGCTAAGGTGGGGCTTTGGGTGCTGCTCCCTTCTGCTGAGCTCCACCGAGGGCTTAAAGATCTAGCACCGACCTTCGGAAAATGTGGGAGATAACAGCGCTCCGCTGGAGTTAAGCCCCTCTTTGTATTTAAAAACAAATTAATAAATAACAAAGCAACTAGCAGCCACAGGGTAATATAGAGGGATATATAGAAAAAAGTAGTAGAGCTCCCTGTGGTTGCTACATGTGCTTTAACAGATTGCACTGTGATGTAGGGTGTCACTTAGGAAGACAAAAATTATTTTGTTGGACTAGTCCCCAGCTGAAGAATTCAACTCTCTTCCACGGTGGTGGGAGAAGAAGTTTGAGATCCAGTGCTATACATTTTTTTTTTCTCGTTGCTCTAGTAGAATACACAAATCTCCGCACCCAGGAGAAATGCTCAGAACAGCTTCTGCAGAGAGAGGTGAGTGCAAGCGGTGCCTGCATAAACCTCCATCCGAACAGGGCAACGGGACACTCTCTGTGGGTGCACACAGGTGGGGGATGTCAGAGCTTCAGAAGCCGAGCGGAGGGTGGCACCCAGCTGGGGTAACCGGGAACAGGCAGGTTAGCTGTCCCAGGAGCGGCCCTTCCTTCTGACGGGCGCTACTGCGGCGTCAGAGGAGAACGGAGAAGCTCCAGGGTCCCACTGGAAACCAACGACTAAAGAGTACACGGGAACAAAGTGACTCTGCAACACTGGGGTCTGGTCCAGAGAACACGCAGGCTGATAGCTTGGCATTGATTTTCCAGAAGTCTTTGGGTCGGGCGGGTGTTGAGTCACCTAATTTCTGTGTGTCTTTACGACTCCCCTCTAGAGTTTTGTCCTGCCCAAGTACTAGTATATGCCAACGAGACAGCCTCTGAATCTAAGACTATGATAAAATATCCAAGAGGTAACTGAATTATTTTTCTGTGAGGTGATGAATCGGTGCTTTTTCACTCTTGGGTTTGTCTCTTGCTTCCATTCTTTTCAAACTGATGAGTGGGAACCATAACCATACATTTTCCCTGCTGAACCGCTATTTTGAAAGCTTATTTAACATAGGCAGAGCTTCATGCACATATGGACGTAAATTCATGACAAGAGGTTGTTTACAAAGGGTGGAGTAGCCTATTTTCAGGCCTCCCAACTTTTCTAAGGCTTTTAAGATCTCTCTGCCTGTTACACACGCTATATATATAGATCTATAAAATATACTCGCTATATTGCACAGCTGTATAAGCAAGAATTTTGCGAGGGAGCTTAGTACTGGGCTGTCCAGCAAATGCTCTGTGGAGTCGTAGCAGCTGCTGGGATTTAGTTCCCTTGGTATGCTGCGTCGGTTTTTAGGACTGCCCGTCGGATATGTTCATTGTCCCGTTTGCAGACACGCCTGCCGTGCTTTGTCCGCTTTTGAGTATGGCGAGTAATTCTTTCTGCGCTAGAATTTAGAGTTTGAAATGAATATATTGGTAAATAATAGCCATGCGACACGGAAAACAGTGCCCACTTGCTAGAGCCAATGCCTTTTCTTTCTCAGTGGATTTTTCCTTTCAAGGTACCTACCCGACATGCAGAATACGCTCGTCGTTGGTGTTGCTTTAGCGCCCAGCAGCTTCCCCAGAGCCCAAGGCTTGCTCGGGCTGGGTGCCTTCTCTCTGGAACCTCATGAGGTGTTCCACCAGCGTCAAGCAGAAACACGGGCTCTGGGGGGGAATGGGAAGAGGCGCAGAGATGTGTGAAGCAGTTGTTAAAAACATAAATCTCGAATGGCTTTTACTGCTGGTAGGCTTTATATTGGCTGCTTAAGCCTCACCCTCTATTTTTTCAGCTCCCAAAGCAGAAGGAAAGGCTGTCTTTCTGCCTTACAGTACAGCTGGCCCCCATATATCAGTGTGTTACCTAAATACCAGGGTACTAATGATATGTGACACCAGTGGAAAACAGGAAAGTTGAGGCCAACATTTTTGGCACGTCTTTTACTCCTATATCCTTTGGAAGAGCAGCCAGTGAATGAATTGAGTTGCCGTCACTCCACTTCTCCGAGTTTTTGAATTCTGTTATAGGCGAGAGGTTTAATAAATGCTTGACCATTGTGAAAAACCAGTGCAGGATTCGGGGCTTGCCTCCGTCTCCAGTTAGTTTTGTACACCGAGGTGTTACAAGCCCCAGCTTCCATCTATTTTAACTAACCTACTTTGAGTCGGTGATAACAGGAGAGGAAAAACATGTCAAAGTGAAGGCTGTTCCCTTCCGTACGCTGGTAGGTTTTTTAGGTAGTCTTGGGTACCCAGATTTAAAACCCTTCTGCATCAATTGTCTCCTGTGCAAAGCACAAATTCAATCAGAAGTCTGGCACAAAAAAAACCCCAAACAAACAACAGGGGAGCCTTTCTTCTCCTAACGGAGGCAGGTTTTTCTTAAAAGTCATGCAAGTTAAAATAAATACCACAGCGCATAAGCCAGCACAGAGAAAAACCAAGCGGTGAGCTACAGCATGTGTGCAGCAGCAGTACTGCATTCCTGTCATCACGCATTCCCCAAGCACTACAGCGAGAGAAATACGATCCGAAACTGGTTTAAGAGGTGCTGTAATTAAGCCGGGATTACTACCATGGTATAACACAACCTGATAGCGTTCTGGAGTTCGACTGAAGACTTCCTTGGGATAAGCTCGGAAACATTTTCCTTTTTTTTTTTAATATGTATTTGGAAGTTTTTTCACTTGCACCTTTGACCTTGGGATTTTTCTCTTTCTCTTTTTGGTGGAGTTTCTCCAGCGCCTTCTCCAAGGAGAGAGGGTCATCAGAGCAAGCCCAACTTCTTCCTCGCCAATAAATCCATTAGGAGAGAGAGTGCCTTTATTTTGTGACCCGGACCACAAGCGTAGATTGCAAGTCCTTGGCTTCTCTCGCGTATTTGAGTGCTAGTGAGAGGTGACAAAGGAACAGTGTTAGTGTCAGAAGTCCAAGGGCTGCTGTGAAAGAGGATGTGCCGCGTCACGAGTTTTCTGGTTTGTTCTTGCCCTGATATCTGATTACAAAGACCTGGAAGGGAAAACCAGCACTTCCCACAGCCAAGGAGAGCTGCAGCCTGTTGGCAGACCTCCTTAACCAGTAAGGCATTGCAGAAAAACGTCTTTCTTAGAGTCTGAGTTCTGCACGTTTGTTAGTACAGAGACACAGGAATCCAGGCATGAAAATGGTGAGTTCATGCAGTGGACAATTTTCCCCCTTCGTGGCTTTATTAATATTAGAAATGCAGGTAATGTATTTTCTCAGGAAGGCTATTATGCAGAGCTGGAGATCTAATAAAAGGTATGTGTGTGTATATATATATACACACACGCACACGCATACGCAAAAGGTACATATATATATATATATGTACCTTTTATTTTATTACACATATATATATGTACCCCATATATAAGATCTCTTATATTGCCATGGCCTGTGATGTTATACCTGGGTTTGGTGGTGTTTTTCCCCTGTTCTTAATTACAATTTTCCCACCTCTTCGTGCACTCCACTTTCCTTCCCCCTCCTCTGCTTTACGGCTTCTCAGCTGCTTGTACTGCAGGCTTTTCCCCCCTATTTGTTTCCTATTTATTCCTTTCTGCTCTCCCTCTCCCGCTTTCGTTTCCTTCCCAGCATCTTGCAGCATCCTGTCGCCAGCTTTTAAAAAGTTGCGGAGTTTGACGGTTTGGTTTTCACAGGCCACAGAACGACTCCCTGCTCCCTGTTTTACCTGGCTAACGGTGACTGTGGCCTTCGTTAGGGCAAAGTCTCCCCTGTCTCCCAGTAATACCAGCGCTATTCGTCGTTTTTCTTTCTGAAGCCAGGGAGCGGGACAGGACCCTTATCACAGACCTGCAGAGAGTGAAGCCACTCGGCGTCTTGACAGCGTTGGTGGTTCTGGTGGCGTGGGCTGCTTGTCGGACACCAGCTCAGCCGACAGTAATAAATGCTTATTTCATTTAAAAACCTCCTGCAGCCAGTCCCCAAGCGGGTCACGCTGGGGCGGTGACACCAGCCCACCCTGCTGCTGGATGGAGCCTCCTGCTCTCCCCTGTGGCAACTTGTTTGTCATGTCGGGAGGAAAAAAAAGAGGTGGCCCTGGCTGAAACTTGAAATACCACATTACATGAGAGCGATTATCACATACACACACACGCGTGCACAAGCAGGCGTGCACACACGCATGCAGAGAAAAAAACCAAAAACATATATACAGAGCTCACCATATTGTCCTCTGCTTCATAATTATTATTTTTCAGTTGAGGAAAAACAAGCCTACGAAACGGACGCTGGGACCCTGGAGTTTTAAGTGTATTTGCCACTGATTTCCTGCACTCTTCTGCGCCAGCTACGTCCTTTTTTTTTTTTTTTTTGCCATTTCTCTAAAATGGGAACAGACCTGCCTAGCAACTAATAAGTGAGTGTTTATGAAGATCAAATGCCACAGACACCCTTAGTCGTATTTGTTTTCTCGCTTTTTAAAAGAGAACACAGAAGGTTTTCAGGAGCTAAGATTTGGAATTACTTCTCCGAAAGCCTTCAGGCTCCCCACGGATTTGCGCTGATGTAGGGCTGTGACTGAAAGCTTGGACACGGAAGAATCCTTTGCAGTGTCTTGTATGTTCCTAAGCCTCTTCTTTTGAAATACATAATGGTAAACCAGTGCCTTTGAAATGGCTGCTGTTATGTTGCCAATTCCTGATAAGGAATTGTAAGGCTAAAAGGGAGGCAGGATGCCCATTTTTGGTTTAGTTCAGACTTTTTTTCCTCCAAGATCTCTACAGTCTGTTCATCCAAGCTTCATCTCTCCCTCTAGTGAGTCAAGAAAGAGATGGTACCTGTTGCACTTTAAATACCAAATGGTAAAAATAAATGGTTTATCTGATTTTCAACAAAAAGCTTCCGAATCAATGCTTTCCCTTAGTTAAAAAAACTGAACAACTGGGGGTGAGTACAAAACAAAACCCCACCGAAAAGCTCTGCAACCATCTCCTTTCCCTCTTCACCATCGACACCAAGTGATCAGATTCCCATCAGTTCAATTCCTGCTGGAAGAAGTCTTTTCCCTTATTCCCAGCAAGCTCCATCAGACTATTTCCATTTTTCTTCTTACAATTAGGCAAAACTTTACCAATGTGTGTCACAGGTAGGCAAAAATATTTGTAAATTAAAGCGGAATTTCCCAACAGTTTCAGCCAAAGGAAATTATGATCCTCCCTCGCCCCTGTTGCAACAGTCGGATTAAACGGTGTATTTTTATTTATTTCAGACCATGCTTATAGGGGTACTGTACTATTGTTCAGCAAACAGGACAGCCGTTTGTAGCTGGGAACTCTTCTTTCCCTACCCTGCTCCGACATACCCGTATGAATCCAGACATTTATTTTTTTCTTTTTCAAAAAATAAAGAAGTAATTTAAAATGTCTAAGAATAAAATGTTGTAGGGTTTGTTTTTTTTGTTTTGTTTTGGTTTGGTTTTTTTTTTTTTTCAAAGCCCTCAAATTTTCGCTGTCGGATCATATGAAGAAAATTATTTTATTTCACTTCGGCCACCGAAGCAAAAATCAATTACACTCACAGTTCGAGCTCAGTTTCCAAAGAAAACAGCCCAAACTTAAACTTGGTCTTTAATTATATATTTGATTCATCCCAGTAGCAATGCTTGACTTCAAACAATGCAAGAGCAGGAGGAAACTTGCTCTGAATTCCTCTCTTCAAAGGGAAGAACTCTTTCAGATACCATGTCAGAAAACTTTCGGCTGAAACCAAAAAAGATAACTGTGAGAAGGCTGAATACGAGGAGTTTTATCTGACCACAGGAGTAACATCTCAGTACTGAGAGGAGACCTCCAAAATCGTTTTTAAACAAATCTCCCCACATTTGGGAAGGGAAAGTTGACTTTGCTAGACGGATTGCTTATTTCTCTTTTCCCCTCTCCGCCTCCCCATTTGAATATGAAAAAAACGTCTCATAGTTGTAGGAGCAAATTATTATTCACACAAAATTATCACACGATGAAGATGCATCCTGTTATCTGTGGCCCAAACTCCAAACCACTCTGATTCCTACAATCCAGCAGCAGCAGATACCATGTGTTAATCGTATGTGCTGCGTTACTCAGGACAATTCCCGCAAGCGTACAAATTAAATCAAACTACTAGAAAGACTTCCGTGCGCTCTCTTCCACTTCATTAGTGCCCGGCAAATTGCTCAAAAAAGAATTGAGATATCTGTGGTGTAGCCGACAGTTGCAGAGCTATCCCCCGGTTTTTGATTTGATACCGGTTAGACTAGCTCTGAAACTAGACTCAAACATTTTTAGTTGGGAATGATGATGCAGGAAGCCAGCGGAAGGATCGCTGTGGTCTTGTTTGGTCCCCCCCCTCCCCTCCCCGCTTTGTTCTGTCTTTCTACTTCTTGACCTCATTTTTCCTCCTCATTGCTTATTCCTATTTGTCTCTTGTCTCAGATTATGCCTCTTATTCTCATGTCTTTTTTAATGGAACAGATTGATATCTAGGGCTGCGTCTAGACTAGGAGAAAGGTTGAGTTTGGTTCAGCCGTAGGTTGAAGTTAGCTGGCCACTCGATTCAACCACCTCTTGACAGCTGGAAATGCGCAGCCATCGTTTGTTCAACTTCCAGACAGTGGAATGAGAGTTTGCACTCCTGGCTAGAATTTAATTTGCTTTTGCAACTGGTAAAACGGGTAGGTTTTTTTCGGTTGGACTTAGCTAGGGAGCGCTAACCAATCTATCCCAACCTCAGCCTTCGATGAGAAAAGTGGAACGATTCTAGAAGTTCTCCTTACGGTTTTTCTGGTCTGAGGGTGAAAACATGCTCTATTATAAGCTTTGCGTAGGTTGATGAGTAAATTGCTAGATGAGTAAGTTGCATGATGGAAAATAGATTTTTATTAGTGGAGCTCTAGGCCATCTCTTTTGCTCATCTTATGCTTCCCTTTTGCTACCGGTATCCAAAGTATCAATGGAAACAAGTTCACGATGGCTTTTCAGACAGCTGGAAGGTGGTGAGGCTGAGTGAGAAAGGGCCCCATAGTATTTCGCTTTCAACGTTCTTGCTGGGTTTCATTCACATGATTTCTACTTGTGTGAAAAGGGTGGGTGCGTACGAAACGTGGGATGATTCGTTGGTGTGTGCTGTGCCCGCAGCGGCAGAGCCGGGCGAGCCAAGGTGGGTGCTGGGGTGATTAACCCAAAGCAAGGCAGCAGAGGGATCGTGTCTCAACGTCCGTTGATGTTCAGTTCATTCACCAACGGTCATCCTTTTACTGGTTGGTGTGGTTTGAAGAACCCGCAACAATTTATTGTTGTTTAGACAATTATTCTATCACCTGATGACCCCTCCCCACCTGGGAAGGGGAATTGGGAAAAAAACAAGGAAACCCAAGGGTTGAAATATAAACAGATTTAATAGAATAAGACTAAATAATCAACATTAATAATACTAAAGAACCAGTATTGATCCCGATACCGATATAAAACATACAAGGATCATACCCAGCCCATTCCATCAGCAGAAGCCGCGCACTCCCCGCAGGGAGGGCCAACGTGGGACACTGCGAGCGCTGCGGCTGCGGGAGGACGGGAAGGGCTCAGGGCTCCAGCACCGGAGCAAGGAGTTCTCAGGATGGCAGCCATCAAGGGAGAGAGGGAGAACTCCTCAGCAGACTTTCTGATTTATATTGAACGTGCCGTTCATGGTATGAAATAACCCTGTTGGCAGCTTGGGTCAAGTGCCCGGGTCTCACTCCTCCTCATCCCCGCACCTGGCAAGGCTCAAACACACTGAGACCTCGACTCCCACATAGCCTAGCTGGCTATAAAGTAAATATTTTCACAAATTCAGACACTAGAGTGTTCTAAAAGTGCAGTTTTCCCAAGCATTAGAAGAGACCATACTGCAAAGTAAAATTACTGAAAGAGAAATTAATCCCATGTTCCTCAAACTAGGACGCTGGTTCACCGCTGGTAATGCTGGCATCACCCGATGCCAGGCGTGCTCAAAGCAGAGGGGAAACCAAGTCCCTTCGCGCGGTTTTGGTTAACCAGAGTTCATAAAACCCTTGTTTTCGGTGGCCTGGCCTGGTTCAAGATGGCGGGTGACTGCCATGTTTGTCTGACATGGTGGTGTTACTGCTCAGGCCCTCCCGGGGAGAGCCGCAGAGGGAGGATGGTGGGTGAACCCCATGGGCTCCATGCAGGGGTACAACCCCCCCACGGCCCCTTCCCTGGGGCGAACAGCGGAGAGAAGGGGGCCGAGGGTCGAGGCCTGGTGGGGCTCGCCGCCATGCCCTTCTCCTCTGTCCCATCGCCCCCTCCCCACCGCCTGCCGCGGGGTGCCGCGGCCCCGCCGCCCCCCCACGGGAGCGGGAAGGAAGGAAGGAAGGAAGGACGGAGGGGACGGACGGACGGACGGAAGGAGGCGGAGCGGGAGGGGGCCGGGCCCCCCGCGGTGCACGGCGCTCCGCAAGCGGGTGGCTGCGCGGGGGAGCGCGGAGCCCGGCCGGACCCGCAGGCCGCGCCGGGGCTAGCATGAGCCCGGGCGGCGTGGCCAGCGGTCTGTCCCCCCTCGCCGGCCGGCCCTAGCGCCGAGCAGGGCGGCGGGTCAGCCCCGGGGGACGAGGTGGGCCGGGGGTCGGCCATGGCGAGGCGCGACGCTGCCGGGGGCCGCGGGCGGCGGGCGGGCGGCCGGGCCTGAGGGGAGCCGGGGGAGGGGGGTCGCGGCCGGCAGAGGCGCCTGCGGGCCCTCCCTCCTCCATCTCCTCCTCCTCCTCCTCCTCCTCCTGCCGCCGCTCCTCCCGCCGCGCCGGGAGCTGCCGCCTGCCTCCCCCAGCGCCGCGGTCGGGGTCGCGGGTTTTGGTTTTTTTTTTGTTTTTTTTTTTTTTTTCCCTTTTTTTTTTTTTGCTCCGTTTGTTCGGGGCCTTTTGTTGTGGCGGCTGACAGTTGGCTAAGCACGGCCGGGCTGAATCGGGCCATTGTTGGCGACCCCCCCACCCCTCCCTCTCCAGCTCCCACGCTGCACATCCCTCGTCCCCATCCCTCCTTCCCTCCCTCCCTCCTTCGTCCCCTCCATCCCTTCTTCCAGCCCCCCTCCATCTATCTCCCTCCACCCCTTCTTCCAGTCTCCCCTCCATCCCTTCCAGCCCTCCTCCATCCATCCCCCTCCATCCCTTCCAGCCCACTCCTTTTTCTTTTTTTTCAATTTTCGGGGGTTTTTTTTGCCTGAGAAGCCACAAAACGTGCCTTTCCTCCACGCGAATCTGGGAGCCGCAAGCCGGACCGATTGCAAATGAAGTGTAATGCATTGTGGGACGTGTGTAAAATTGGATCATTCGAGGGAAAAAAAAAAAAAAGGAAGGCAGGGACCTGCGGCTGGCGTCCCTAGAAGAGGCAGCGGGGAGATGCTGGCAGGTCGTGCCCGCCGGTACCCGCGCTAGGCTGATGCCCGGTGGCCAGCATCCGTCGAGCCGCAAGGCCTGACCCCATGCTGCGGCGGGAGGATTAGGCTTGGGGCATCCTCAGGATGAAGAAGACGCGGAGTACGACCTTGCGGCGGGCTTGGCCTAGCTCCGACTTCTCCGACCGGGCCTCAGACCGCATGAGGTCCCGCAGCGAGAAGGACTACCGGCTGCACAAACACTTCCCACCAGCTTTTATTTCCCAGGCATCACGGGGCTACATGACATCAGGTTTGTAACAGAATTTGTGCGTGCCAACGGGTGCAGGATGTGCGTCTGGCCGGGGAGGCTGTGTTGGTGGGTACAGAGGGGAGCCTGCGACCGGGAGCCTAAGTTGTTATGAATAATGCAAAAAAAAAAAAAAAAAATAGCATACATCCACCATTTTGTACCTCTGCAAGATTCACAGCGGGGCCCTTGCAATATGGTGTTTAAAATCTGTTAGTCGAGTGAAATTGATGCACGCAGAGAAATGGTCGTGTCTCGCTGTCCTGGAAGGGCAGATAATAATGACTGGGTGCGTGGAGCGTGGAGCCCTTTGCTCCTTTTGTGCGTAAAAGCATGTGTTGGATATTTACTTCTGCCCCACACATTCCCCTTTAAAGGCAGGTAACTCCGGTTAACTCGTCGGGCTTTTGTGTTTTTTCCATTTTGGAAAGGAGAAGGGTCACCTGCGATTGCGAAGGCTCTCGCCTTGTTACAGGCTCTCCAGGTTTCAGCTGCATGTTTCTGCAGTGGCTTTGGTAAAAATGACTGTAAGCACATATGCATTTGTTATTTGAGGTGTAGAAGGAGACCGGACCCGTGTATGTGGGGGAACGCACACATGTGCGCGTATATTCGTTTGTCCATTGCTTTCAAGGGAGGCCGCGGGGAAATCATGGACACTGCACCAACGTGTTTGTGCATGGGAAAGAGAGAGCGCAAACAAAACACAAAAACAGCGCAGGGACAGGCAGGCATCCGGGAGGCTTGGCCTCCGACGGAGTGCTGGTGCGATTTCGGAAAGCCTCGGGACTGTTAATGGAAGCTGCTCCATCCTGAAATGCATTTTAATGGCCTTGGAATTCAGACGCTTCGTAAACACCCGAAAGAAGACTTGGGAAAATGCTGATGGGGAGAGGGCTGGGGGCAGAAAATCCTGGAAACCTCCTTTGTTGTTCTGCTGCCTGCTTATTGTGATGATGTTTTCCCTCTGAGGCTCGGTTTAGGTTGAGTAGGCAGATTCCTTTAAAGGAGAAAAAGAGGGGGAGAGAGAAAATGAAGGTATTTATTATGAATTACTGAAAATGTTTGCAGCCCTGTGCCCCGTCCCCACCGCCCCCCCCTCCCCCCCCCCATTTCTGCTGTAAAGGTTGAGCCAAAGATTGTGGTTGTCAGTTATGTGCTGACTTTCCTATCTCTGGCCCTAATAAACATGTCTCTCTAGTCAGGATTGGGTTCTCATGTTTTAAAAATGTCTTGTGACTGTTCTTTCTGTAACGCCCCAGCACAAGGGAAATAATATGCATTTTATTGAAAAATCTGCCTGTGTGAGAATGCTCTGCTATTTTGGCAATAGCCGCTCTCATTTTTCCCCTTTCCTGGGAAGCCACATATTGAGAGGAAATGACAAGGATAATTTATGCTTGAACAGCTGAAGAAGAGGAGAATGGTAGTGGTGGTGGTGGAGGGGTTGGTTTGTTCCGTTGCTGCTGCAGGACCCGAAAGCGGCTGGAAAACCAAATCTGTCCAAACTGCGAAGACTTTTGTTGTTCTGCGGGAACGTCCTGATATTCCCACTGTAAGATACGCTGTGTCAGTTCCGTTGAAAGTCAGTACTTGAAGGCCTTTCTTTCAGCGTGGAAGCCCGTATTTAAAAGAGAGGGAGCTCACGTGAACGTTTTGTGCCAAGCGATGTGGTTTTTTGCTTGTTTTTAATTCTTCAGGGAAGCAGTCTGGCTCGGTAAAAACTTTATCTTGGCAAGGTTGGTACAATCCAACCAGGCGCTCAAACACCAGTGATCCGCAGAATCGGATGTGTCACCCTGCATTTTTTGGCAGATACCTGTGTCCTTTTGGTGGGGGGTGGGGGGGGGGGAAGGGCATAGATTTGTAATCTGCTAGAAATGTTTTAAAGTAATCTCCAGACCCCCCAGAATACCGTGTTTATGAATATGCAGCGCATTGATTTAAGTTGCAACAACTGAAGAAGAAGGACAGACGTCATGTTTAGTTTGAGTAATTTGCTAAAGTTGTTGGAGGGAGAATACATTGAAAATTAAAATCAGCAAATGTTTGTTGTTGTTGGGTTTCTTTGTTTTGTGTGTTTTTTTTTTTTTTTTTTTTAAACCCCAACAACTTAGTAGGCTTTTAGCTGGAAATGCAATTGTTCTCTCTTGATGGATAGTTTCCACATTCATTTATTTTTAAAGGATCCTTGTCCACTGCCTTTCTAAATATTAGTTTTGGGAGGAATGGCTACTGTATCTACACACTTCTCCCTATTTCGAAGGAAACTCTCTTCCTCGCAGGAAATCTACAGGAAGTCCTCTGGCGTAAAAGTTGTGGGGATCAGGAATACAAACACATTCTTTGTCACCCAGAACGTTGTAGGGGAGAAAGTATCCCGAAACACATGGGCTTTTCAGAGGGCTGCATTCTGTTTATCCAACCATTTAACCTCATCACCATTAGCATTGTTGTGGTTCTCTTTTAATTAAATGCCGCATTGTTTGGGATGGGGGGTGGAGGGTGGGAAAGAAACCTTGGGGTTTTGCCTCAATTACCCTGCTTAGGGAAATATGAAAAAGCAGACAATCAAACGGCCTTCAGTAAGATGCTAAAACGCTTGAAACGTTAATATTTGAGCGTGCCTGAATGGGGCATGAAGAATTGTATATCTGTTTCTTTCCGTGCAGAGAAATAGTGAGTGATGGTGTTGCAGTCAACGCCGTGGTGTTTCATTTGGGGAAAATACAGTCTCAAAGCAGAACCGTGTTTATAATGGAAGCGCAGACCTCATGCGAGTGTGGTGAAGCACACCCGATTTTAAGCAGCCTTTTCAGTAAAACTGAGTAAGGACCGGTTTGATATTTGCTTGATTAGAAGCAGCATTAGAAGCACATTTTCAAGAGTTGGGGAACAGACTGCCCGTAATTATAGAAAATTGATGCAGATGCAATTCATCTGAAATTTAAAGATTGTTTGACAGATGAGGGGAGGTGGAAGTAAGGAGGGGGGGAAAAAAAAGGCAGGGAATTTAGAAAATCACACATTTTTACTGCTGAATAATCTCTTGATACATGCTATTAAATCGGCCGTACTCCAGGGTTTCTTTAGGCCTCCTAGCAACCGCTAGGTTCAAAGGCCATGCAAGGAGTTCATTGTTCATGCGGAATATTAATTTCCCAGTGGAGGACTGACTTGGAGAAAAAACACTGAAAAAGAAAACTACAACAATGTAGAGCTTCGACCTTGCGTGAAAAGAGATGTTGAAAAGTTTGAATCCAATAAAATTTGTACATGTTACTGAAAAAGGGGAAATATACTTGAAGTTTTTGATGGATTGCTGCTTAATTGAAGGGAAAATAAAGAAATCATATGAAACTGCCAAGCAGGATAAACTTACAGAAACTTAGAAGGGCTCTGAATAGTCACACGAAATAATATGTATAGCTTTTGAAATGTTGGAAGCTTCTTTTCTTTTTTCCCCCTCCTAAATAACAAAGGCAAATCTTGGATTTTGTTGTAGCGGAGGGAGGAACTGCACCCTGTGGTTGACCCAGCCGTTAAATGCTACCAGAACTGAGCAGCGCTCTGGAAAGAAATAATTTTTTTTCTGCAGCCTGTCTTGAGCTGCTTTAATTGAAGATCTCGGTGGTGGAGGTAACGTGTCAGTTTGAGGTGGGGGTGGTGTAGGGTAACAGCCCACGCAGCATGAAGGAATGTCTGAAGAGCTTTCTACAATGGTAAAAACTAATTCCAGAGCATGCTTATTTGAAGGTTGCCATCTGAAAAGTTTGCAGTTACTTTATTGCTCTTTGCTATAAAACTTTCTCGCAGACGTTTCGGT
Organism: Sterna hirundo; assembly: GCA_009819605.1. NCBI lineage: Eukaryota > Metazoa > Chordata > Aves > Charadriiformes > Laridae > Sterna > Sterna hirundo. Next base: position 5,879,672 of record CM020441.1, read on the forward strand.
GCTCCAGTGTTGAAGGGCAAAATTCAGTCGCGGTGTTGCCCTGCTGTTACTAGGGTTTGATTACCACGTTGAAGCAGAAGGGAAAGGAGAGGAGTATGTAACACTGCTATCCCACTGATGGTATCTGTGTGCAAACTAAAATTTGTAGGAGGATAAGATATCCTAGGGTTGCCTCTTCAGCCTCCTTGAAGAATAAAAATGATCTTGGGAGTCATTTGAGCAAATCGGGGAGTCCTGAGTATTATTTTATTTTATTTTTTTAAGCTTGGACTTCTACCTCTAATCAAAATGAACATTTGGAGATAGCCATGCATGATCTGAAGAACTCGGTTTAACGTAGTTGAGAAATGACAGGTACGTGCAAAGCCCTGAGGCTCGTTCAGTTCTCCTGTCCCTTAATTCAGTTATCTAAAGGAATATGTTCTAGCTTGAAAGTAGCTGCATTGTAATTAATATTTAATGGAATAATCAAGATTGCATCCCCACCTTTTTCTCTCAGTGTGGTATTAAGAAACACCTTCCAATTCATCTGCTTAACGCTAATGCGATCTCTTTGCTTCTGAATTCTGACTAGTTTTAGGCTGTCTCAGACCAGACCCATTAATGGGACAGTAAGAACTGAGAGCCCGGAGGTGCCGATGGCTAGCAGGGCTACCTTTGCCTCTTGGCTCCTGCTCCATCACCTTTGCTTCAGTCTGTGCTGACCTGGTGGTCCTCAAGTGGGTCACTCCGTTGAGTGACTTCAGGGGCCGTGCTTGCTTTATTGCTTGGGAAGTTGCTCTTGGGCATCCTCTTACCTTGTCAGAGAAATAGGAGCTTTCACTGCATCCCCATGTGGGGAGAGGGTCAAAGTGTGCTCTGTCTTCAGACCACAAACTTGGTCCAAGTTCGTGGAGCAATCATTTTTGCTCAGTTTCTAGCTCATTTTGGTTTTCCCCCTGGTTTCTTGCCTAAAAGGGTCCTCCTATAGAACCCTGGTTTTCCCTCCTGTGATTGTGCAGTACTAACTCACATATAGCAGCGTCCTCGCGCCTGTGTGTTACGCCATGGTCTCCGTGCCTTGTCCATTCCCACCAGGTACCAAGGTATCTTCTGCATATCCATGGCTTCACTTTTAGACCGAGTTGTGGACCGTGTCCTGTGTGCGACTTGTGCATTCATCTGACCGAACTGCATTTGGGTAGCCGTTGTTCTTTCTGGCTGCTGTGACCTGTGAGCAAGGGGATCCAGAGTGGCTTTTTTGTTCATGGCATTACAAGTAAAATCAAAGACGAATGAATATAAGAAAGAAACAGAAGTCTCTGTGTGTGCCTATCTTACCTAGACCTGATCATGTTTCTATCTCAGTTCAAAGCAGGGCTAAGTTTCAGGTTATTTTCCCTCCCCAGCCTCCATCGCTGCTTGTATTCAAAGTCCTTGTGTTCCCTCCATTGGTTTACTTGGACCTCCGGCGAGGTCAGGGTGCACAGAGGTGCTCTAGGATGAGGTCACCAAAGGGTGTCATCTCACTGGCTTTTGTGCAGAGGTGTCCGTCTGAACTTGAAATACATTTCTAGGTGTGTTTTCCAGTAGTCCTGTGATTGAAGTAATTTGTTATATGCCCACAAGACATCATGATAGCCTACTGACGATACAGGAAGCTCCTCTTTCAAGAACAGACGAGGGCTCAGAACAAACACAGTACTGATTCATCACAAATAGCTCCCAGTCTTTCACAGGTGTAGAAGTTATACTCTGTCTTTGTTGGCGACATTTGATAAACTCGAAGGGTGTTGAATATTCAATGTTGGAATTGAATAGCAGCCGCGTCTTTGGAAAATGCGTTACTTGTTGGAGGAGGCTGAAATGTGAGGATTTTGCAGATCACCTTGGTTTAGCCCAGTGACCCGCTCAGTTGTGAGCAACAATAGGCCTTCATTTGTATGCAGGAGAGTTCATCCCAGAGTAAACTACCATCTTTGTAACGTCCTTTGCACAGTTGAGAGAGGTGTAAGTACAACCAGATACGAAGACTAAAAAAACGATGTTTTGCTGAGCACATTGTAGAAGTCCTCCAGAAATTGGGGGCTTCTTTTCAGTCTTTTGGGGAGCTTCTTTAGCGTGACTCTGCTTTGTAACCTGTAGCAGGTTGTACAGTATCCCCATGAACAGTGTAAAACTGAATCAGCGTCACCTAAACTTCGGGCCATGATTCAAGTAAAGCAGGGCTGAAAAACAATTTTCAGCTACAATTACTCTTGGCTCCTCCTGGGCATGCTTTTACCTGGTTGGAAGAGTATTAAAGCCATGATCAAAAATTGTCAGCTAATTTAGAAGTTGTGTAAGAATTGCTAAATAATACAATGTTAATTGTGGGGTTTTCTCCTTGAAAAGCATGGTACGTTATTTTCAATGATAAAGATACCATTAAGTTATCAAAACTGGATATTGGATGGTTTTGGTGGAGTAGATGTAAATCTGAGCCTAGAAATACGGGTTGCCCTTTGTAAGAAGTATCTGGTGAATGCTCCATGAAATTCTACCTAACCACTGGGTTTAATTTTCACCAGAAAAAGGGACAGTAAGCATTGAAACTGAGATTTGAATGCCTGAACTTAACCCAGAACACTTTCAGTTACAGGTCTTTTTTTTTCCGTAGGTAGATGAAATATGAGAACAGGAAGCAGAAATGAGGGGTAAAAGCTTCTCTAAAAGTCTCAGGAAACTGTGTGCTTCTGTACCTATCCTTGCAATAATTTTTGGTATCAAGGCCAATAGCGACCAGAGTAGTCCTAGGGAAAATGCTTGAATATTGAAGCTGCAGAACTCTCCCAAACCAGCATTTGTTGCTCCCAAGTGACTGCCTGTAGCTATGAGGGGGGTATGAAAGTTGCTTATAGCTACTGGCTTGCTTTTTTTCAGCACATTTGTCAAGTTGGCTGCTCTACTGATGCTGTTTTGGATCTCATTCTTGGATGACATATAGGTACTGGAATTACCTTGCTCAAACAGACTGTGGAGGAGAGGGGAAAAGAAAAAAGGAAGACCTGGCTTTCCAGGAAGCATATCTGGGTGCAGCATGATGGAGTGGGTAGAGCAGTCTAGTTTAGACAGAGCCCTGGGATCTATTGGCAGCTTTTAAGCAGTCTGCAAAAGGTAACCGAAACAAGAAAACTTGATTTTCAACAGGCTTGAATTCATTATAAAAAGGATAGCAAGTTTCCCTTCCTCTTCCTCCAAAGAGAGATGAAAATCACTGGGTTTGAAAGTCAGGAGGTGAGGGAGGTGTTCCTGGTTGTGTCAGTGGTCATCTTTGTTTTCTTGGGCACTCGAGCTGTTTCTGCAGTTCCCTACGCTGAGGTTGTAAACTACTCAGTAGGAGAACACTCTCCTTTATTTTGTACTGTAATATTGCCAATCACAAAAAAGATCCTATCTCAACCCAGGCCTTGAACTGGTAACGGTGGGTAAGAAGGAACATCCAAAAATAGGTGCATTCAGTGTGAACAGAGCAGCCCTCATTCTGCAAGTGATATCCCGCGTTCAGATCAACCTTTGGATGTCACGGTGTTCATAAAAATTTTCCGTCTTGCCTTCCTGAAAGCTGAAAAAGAAAGCCTGTTTATAATACCAGCAGTAAATGACGTGGAATGATTGTTATTCAGTACTGTTATCGCTTCTGCCTTGTCAACCAACTCCTCACAACCCAAAGGTAGTTCTGGTTTTCATCAAATTGTAGATGGCGTGATTTCTATAATTTTGAAACTATAGGAGGGGTTCTTGTTACTTCAGTGGGAAATGCTGTCTGCAGGAGATAGCTACAAATGCAGAGTTTATTAGAAATTTCAAGGTGTGGTGTTGAAAAAGCAGATCTCGATGGTTTTATTGGATCGGATAGGGTGTAAAAGCAGAAGACGAGAGAGGAATGAACAATTTATTTGAGGAACTGCTTTTAATTTGTGGATTTTTATGTGGACCTATGATTCTTGAAGGCAGGGATGGCCTGTGTTGCGCATGGATTTGGGGTATTGTGGAAAAGAATTGAATGAGAACTTGATCGTATTTATACAAGAAGAGAGACAGCAGAGGCATCTTGTAAGTCTTTCATTTTGTACCTGTCTTGTAAAATTACTCCGAACTCTTGTTTCTCTGTGATCCATCAGAGGTATTGGTAGCTAGGCAGTACATTGCACGCTTTAACTTTCAGCTGAAACAATTAAGCAGTAACTGCTTCTGTTCAGCAGTTTTTCTTTACAAAAGTTGTCCAGATCCCGTAGATGACCTCTACCCCTCTCTCTTCCTTACGCCTTATTGACCAAGGGTTTTATTTTGAAAAGTATGTCTAACATTAAAGCAGAACAGATTCCTGGACGCTAATTGTCACCTTCCCAAACGTGATGGAGAATGCAGCTGCCGGTTGGGTAGGATGCTGGAACTGAAGCAATGTGAGAATCTCGAGTTTGGGTACTGTGTTCAGTGTGGTATGTGCATCCATGAAGCATCTCCCACACCCGTTCTTGGGGTGCTGACAGTGAGTAGAAATCATTCAGTGATCTCAAAACACCTTTTCCAGCTATTATTTTCCTTCTCAGCTCTATTGTTTAAAGAAAAAAAAATGAATGGCCCTTTGTAGTGAATTTGATTTTGAGGCCCGAAGACTATAATGGATAATTCAGAAATTCTTACTTAATGTGGCCTGGAAAAGGCAAAGTTCAGTGAGAAAGCTGAGTTCATCATAACACAGGAAGCTGCGCTGGGAGAACCTAGATTATATAAACTAGTTTTCTTGCCCATTTGTGTTCTTTTAATTTCCTCCATAATTTCCTATGAATTTCCTGTTGATGACCTGTGACCTAGTTTCAGAAGATGAACTTCTGACCATATGTGATAACGTTCTAAATGCCATAAATTGGACCGTTTATCTTATAAGCCAGTGAAGATGATGTACTAAATTTCATTGTGGTACTTAACTGTGCCTCTTAAATTTTCACAGTGTTTTAGAACAAAGTACCAATCTCCATTTTCACAGGATGTTCTAAATTCTGCTCTCCTGAGAGTTTGCATTCTTGGATCGTACAGTGACCTTGTTTTACTGCGCATAAGCCTTAAACTAAATATTTTTTTAAACGGGGTGAAACGGAAATATTTTTTACAAGGTTTTCTTAAGATTTGTGCGCTTTTAGGTGTAAATGCTGCATGTAAATGCTGGGTGAGCGGGGGAAACAAAAACTTCAGAGGAGGAGTTTTATTGCTTTTAATGTTGAGCTTGAAACAGCTGCAACTCCCCTGTGTAACTGGGGCATGTCTGCAGCACGTCTCTTTTGAGAGATGAAGGGCAGGTACCGCTGGCTGTGGAAAGTTCACCCAAGGTCCAAGTGGTCCCTCAGCCTCTGGTGTCAACTTCAGGGTAGGTTTACCGACGCAGAGACGGGATCGGAGGTTTGTCCACGTGCTGACTCCCTCCCTTTGCACTAGTCCGGTCCAAAATTATCAACGAAGGAAATACATCTTTGGGAATACGTAGGGGTTTTTAATATGCTCCTAGGTTGTTAGTCTCTGCTTTCGTTGTGGATGGATGTAGTTACTTTAGGTACAAATGTTTTGCAGTGGTGTGTGTTATATGGGTTTGTGATGGAAATTATGAAAAATCTCAGGGAAATTATGAAGAGTGCTATACATCATGGCATCATAGAATGGTTTGGGTTGGAAGGGACCTTAAAGACCATCCAGTTCCACCCCCCTGCCCTGGGCAGGGACACCTCCCACCAGACCAGGTTGCTCTAAGCCCCGTCCAGCCTGGCCTTGAACCCCTCCAGGGATGGGGCAGCCACAGCTTCTCTGGGCAACCTGCGCCAGGGGCTCACCACCCTCACAGCAAAGAATTTCTGACTCAGATCTCACCCAAATCTCCCCTCTTTCAGTTTAAAACCCTTCCCCCTCGTCCCATGGCTCCCCTCCCTGATCCAGAGTCCCTCCCCAGCTTTCCTGGAGCCCCTTTAGGGACTGGAAGGGGCTCTAAGGTCTCCTCGGAGCCTTCTCTTCTCCAGGCTGAACCCCCCCAGCTCTCTCAGCCTGTCCTCACAGCAGAGGGGCTCCAGCCCTCCCAGCATCTCCATGGCCTCCTCTGGACTCGCTCTATGTATACACTTAGTCAATAGGATCATTGGATGGAAGTACTGTGAGTGAAAGCTCAGTGGAAATCATTTGGGCTTCTGTATGGGACTGGTGTCTTTCTGTAGGCATTGAGTTTCAGGAGTGTGATCTTGAAATCGTATTTGCATGGGATGTCTGCATAAGAATGGGTCTGGCTGGAATATTCTCACAGAACATAGAAGCAAAAAATGGTTTTCTGCATTTTTTTTCCAGCCAGCTCTAATGAAGTCTCAGTTTCTGAACAACTTTTTAGAATTTCTCTGGAAAGAGATACAGCCCTCTCTAAATGAAACATTTTGCAGATTTTTTTTTTTTTTTTTTTTGGTAAAATCATGAGGTGTTTTCCTTTGAGTCAATTTTAGGTTCAGTCTGTATAATTATTTTAATTGCAGAAATACTCTCCAGTAACCATGACTGTAAAATTAAAGCATCTTTTGGAAACCTCATTTCAAAACGATGTTCTTAACTACCTCTCTTCACAAGAGGGTGAGGTAGTAAGGTATTGCTTCCTTTAGAGCCACCTGCAATAGCTTTTCATCAGATACGTGGTCTGCCGTATTGCCCTGTGCGGCATAGTAAAGCATAGTTAATGTAAGTTTATTAAATTTTTTATGTTGCAAACCCATGCTCTGTGCGTGTGTGCTAATGGTTCTCCATGGGAACATACGTGGAGTCCCCAAGGGTTTGATTCTGTCCTTACGTGGGAAAAGTGCACAAATTTTTGGTTGACTGTTGAGGTGGGAAACCTTAACTCTCAGCAGCGCTGCTTCCCTGGACGATGCACGTACCGGTCTCTCGTGCACGTATTCTTTGCCTACATCAAGGAGTTGGAAAGGCTGAGGAGGACGTAGCTGTAGCTGCTGAGTAACGCTCCCTTTTTTAATTGAAGTCCGCCTTTGAATAAAGGTCATAGATTGGACAGAGAGAAACTGGGGCAGGCTCAGCAAAAACAAGGGTGGGTGCGATGGCAGCGGACAAAAAAAGGAGTCGTGGGCAGAGTTGCTGTTCTGCCGGAGCAGGATTGTGTTCTTGCATCCCAGCTACAAGAAGTACGGCTTCTCCAGCTCACCCTTGGATTTCAGTTTAAGTTATTTAACTCGCTGGATTTAAATCAGGACCATCGCTCCTTCACTTGCACATCTCTGAGCTCACTTCAAAGGCTAATAATTGATACAACTTTTTTCTGCCTGCCAGATGATAATCTCATTCAGTTTTCATCCCAGTGCTGATTGTCCCAAATAGAGCAATAGGCACGCAGCGATACAGCGCGCTCAGCTTTTCATGGCTCCCTTTTTCACATCTTCAAGAAAAGTACCAAAGTAAAATGAAGTGTTTCACTGTAGCTTCCATCTAGAGTTAAATAATAAAAAAGTGAGGTTAAAAAGTTGAGGAAAAAAGCTTCACCTGCTTGTGTCATCGTAATTCATTCAGTAGTTAATGGGCTGGTTGAATAAGGTGATGTATTTCAAGCAATGCTAAAGCATTCAGAATGATGTTGACTGTTGGAGCAACACTCATGGGTTGGTGTCAAACCAGCTCTGTCAGTGCTAGGTGTGGCAAAATTGTTTGGCGGCACAGCTGCCCTTGGTTGTGAGGTCATAAAGGAGGCAGTTGTTAATTATTTATGTGATTCCACTTACTCCTTTTCTCAGTTAGTTTTATTCCCTTAGTTCCTCCCTTTCCTTTCTGAATCCTGGGCATCGTGAGCCGTCTCATCTCGAAGGTGACACATGCCTAGATGAAAGGCTTGCATTAAGCAGGAGTTTCTTGTTATATCAACTCTTGACATTCCAAAAATGTCAGCTCCTGATTCATGTTGCAAGCAGGATCTGGTGCCAAGGCGTTACTCGTTTCCAAGTCTTCCACTTATTAATCAAACAGAACTGCTGTTTCAAGACAAAGTTGTCCCGAGAAGATACTGCAGGAGTGGATCCTAACTTTTCATGTCTCTAAGGTATCCCCTTTCCTTATTTTGGAGGCGTTGCTTGAGTCGTCAGAATAACCTTGGGTGAGAAGTAATTGTTCAGCTAATAGCTAAAGGCCATCCCTTTCCCTTCCTCAGCTTGTGACATATTGGATGTCTCAATGAAAGCGCTGAGATTTGCATCTGGGCCTGAACTGACCCCATCCATCCATGAACGTTCTCGGCAAGTAGGCTACCTTTGGAAACGGTGGCGGAGCATAGAGACCTCTCCGGTCACCGTCATCTCTCTGCACAGCTGCTCAAACATCCATCAGACTTATGTCTCCAAGCCCTGCTAATTCATAGACCAGCGCCGCAGAAATGTGTTTTCTGAAACAGATTTCAGTTGTGTTGTCGGAAACATGGATGGACACAACTGCATGTGGCGGCTCTTCCTCTGTCGCGGTGGCACAGGCGTGGGGTGGCCCGTTGCTGCCCAGCAATGCCAGCACTTCTCCGTGTGCGCCAAGGGACACCGCTTACACCTTCAGTGACACTCATGGGAATCATCTTGTTCCTGTGTATGTGCAAAATAACTACTTCCCATGCCAAGTGGCATAATGTATAGGTTATATATAATTTTACGTTATACTTACTTTCTTTTTAAGACTGCTCTCTTTAATCTACACCCTTCTACTGAAGTTTTTATATTCTACTCGTTAATATACCATCAAAGCACATCCATTTCAGGTACTATATTTGGAGAGACTGGATTGTATACCAACATGGGTGTATTTTGTTTATGCTTTCTGTACATCCGCAGGTGTTTAACCCAGACGTGCATGCTGTTAGTAATTGTAATTGATGTTGCAGACGTGTTTCCTAGCAAGACTGAAATATAAACTTTGGAAAAACAGTGCAAGTGGTAGAAAACACGGGATGCAAAACAGTAAAATTGATAGACAAGTGTTGCAATTTTAGTAGTAAAATTCAATTTAAAAAATTTTAAGAATTCACTCTCGGCAGTCTTTGAATTTATCACTTCTTGTTTCGTCTGCAGCAGCATTGTTAACCACCATTGTAGCCCTGAGATTCTCACAGGAGATTGATTTTTTTTGTTTTGATTTGTTTTCTTTTTCTAATCTAACCGTCTAGTGAGTGCTTAATCAGGGTAACTCCAAAGTCAATGATTTTGGAGCCTGAGGTTACTATTATGTACTAAAAAATTTAACTTTTTAAATTCTAGCGTGCAGTAAGAGCATATCAAATGTTCCTTACAGGATCTAAAGCCTTTGTTTTGTGAGCTCTTGGGGAAAAAAAAAAAAAAAAGCGTGTACTTCTAATCTGTATTAGTTAATCTAGAAACAACAGCAAAGGTCAAATGTTTAAACATTTAATTTGGCTTCTCTAATTGTAGGATTATTGAAAATGACCTGATAGGCCACGGAGTCAGATTCTTCTTTGTATGCCAGTGCAATTCTATTGATTTTTAACTGAGTTGTTGCTAGTTTACTGTAGTGTGAGAGCAAAAGCAAGGCCATTGCTGGCAAAAGTAGAATAATTTCTCTAGATGGAGAGCCAGGTAACAAAATTGGCTTTAACTCGATGATGGTCAGGGAAGACCAAGGATCAGCTGCAGTATGACACTTGTCACTCTAGTCCTCCGTTCGTTAGTGGCGCTGGTTTATTCCTAATTGTCTGATTTGAAGGGGGATATTCACAGTCATATTAATACCGGCTCTTTGTGGTAGTGTCATGGAAATGAGCGGTGATACAGCTGTGACAGCAGTGAGCTCAGTCTGGTCTTGCGTGTGCACGTAGGCTGGTGACTCCCTGCGTGCACAAGGGGCGAAAGTGGACCTAGAGCTCCTGGTGCTCAGGTGGAGGAGAAGGAGAAGACCCTGGGGCACTCAGGTCAAAAGCAGGTAGGTGAGGGAAGGGGAAGAACTGCAGCTTAAAACGGTTATTGCTGAGTTTTACTTGCAGGTAAGCCTAAAATCAGGACAGGGTGCCAGGTTTTGTGTGGTAAGATGCCTCGCTGAAACATGCTATGGCGTGACAACATGGAGCTTACCTTTCCCTCTTGCGATCCTGAGTTGCACCTTGCTGTCATTGCAATGTGACAGCCCTTCCCTGTGATTTTACCGGTAGTTTGGATGGCAGGGAGTTGGACCAGAAGCTGGTATTTAAGTGAAGCAGGAGGTAGACTCACATAGTTAAAGGGAGATTTCTCTGAGTGGAGGCTGCAGGGTTCCCCCCCGTAGTTATTTGCAAGTAGCTGCTAAAATGAAGAAAGCCAGAAAGTTTTTGTCAGCTGTGTCTTCCCATCCCTTTCTTTCATAGAGCTTCTCTCCCTTCTGGGTGCTCTGATGTCTCCTTGTATGGCTGAGCTTTGGCTTCAGTCTTCCCTCAGCAGACCTTGTGCTGGGTCACCAAAACTTGGGGGGGCTTAAGACCTTTGAGGCTGCTCCCCCTCTGTCAAATTTGCTTGACACTGTCCAAGAGTTACGCTGTGGAAGAACTGACAGTGCAGGGCTCGGAGAGACAGTAGTGTCACACCAGACCAAAAAAAAGTCGATAAACGGGTCTCCAAGAAATACATGGAGGTCCTAACTTCGGAGTATTTAATTTACTTAAATAGGGAGGTAATGGGAAAAACTGCTGTTAGGTAAACCCAGAGCATTTTATTAAAAGCAGATTGTTCATCCCAGTTTCAGAACTCTTCATGAACAAATTCTTCTAATGTTTCTCCCCTGGCTGTTCAGCAGTGAAAAGGAATAAGCTGGGTGACGGTTGGAAACCCGTAGGCTACACTCTCTGTTGGACAGCCTAACTGCCCCCCCGGTATTTTGGGGTAAGAGAATTTATTTAATTCAGCATCGCAAGGAACCCCGGACGTGTAAATATGAAAGGAATGGGCCACAAATAAAGTTGGAACATTCAACAGTCTTTCACAACTCTGAAAGAAAAGTACATGAAGTGCAGCGTTAGCAAGTGTTTATATAAAACGTGCTACGGTATTACATTGAACAATTACACCTCTCTTATCTCAGGCACTTATCTCTAGCTAAAGCCAAGTGGCTTGCAGGTTTAAATTGCTCAGTATTTTTGAAGTCAGTGTGGTAATGAAATATGCTAAGCAGCTGGGGTTTATGTGTGAGCATTTTGGGTGTTTTTTTTGGCCTGACTGCTTTTAGCGTTGAAGACGCAAAAATAATGCAGTCAGAAGGAAAAGGCCAAAGTCTGATGAGTTTAATTGCAAAGAGTTGATGTTTGTGGTTGCACTTAAACCTTCGCTTTAGCATTTGCATCACGGCTTCACCATTTTTGAAAGTCTGTTGTATAGAAACATTTATATTATATGAGGGTAAATCCTACGCCCCCCTCTTGTCACCTCTTTCACAGCCACAAAGGGCTCAGATGACAGCGGGCTCGCTGTCCCCACGGTCACGGGCAGGGTGGTGGGACTCTGAGACCTCTTGCACAAGGAGCCGATGGCCTGCCACCAAGCCTGTCTGACCAAGCGTTCGTGAGTGCTGTAAGCTGATCTGGTGGGTGGCTCGTGGCTCCTGCTGTGTTGTGTACTTGTAAAAGCTGCCTGAAACCAGCTCAGGGCAGCGGTGAGAACGTATCAAGGCATGGCTTGTTTCTAGAGCTCTAGAAATCGTAGTTACGCTCAGATCTTTCTTGGTCCATGGAGGTTCCTTGTGTTCGTTCTGTGATTGTTCTGTGAAGAGCAAAAGGCATAACCTGCTTTTGTAGCTTGCGTTCAGGTAAGAAGTTTGTGTTTGCTGTATAGTTTAAAATGGCAGAGATTTCTTTTCTTTTAGTCTGTGAGCCACAAAAGTTGGGATCTTAACGTTGCTTGTCCTCACTCGTGATTATAGAAGACAATATAACCTCTTGTTCGCAATGATTGCGATTGCAGCTATCGTTTGTATGGAGGGATAACATTAGGGAACAAATTAATATTGGATTTATAGCTTTTCTTATGATAGTTCATCAGACAAGGGCAGACAGCTCTTCGTGTGACACTAGGAAATGCTCTGTGGCTTGGAAGTACTGGGGGTCAAAGGTGGGATGTGCTTTCTGGTGCTTCTCAAAGCATCACCAGTCTGGAACAAGTGGAGGTGTGGTTTTTATGGTCTTAACAGTAAGCGCACGTGCTTTTAAGTGGTTTCTTTTTGATTTCACATCTAGCACTCCTGAAATTCCCATGCGTCTCATCTTGACTAATCAAAGGATAACTTTTTTTTTTCCCCTTCCCTTACTTCTCACTCTCTTCGCTCTTCCCTTTCACTTCCCACATTGCAGCGGGGAATAAGCAGAAAGGTCAGTGTCAGAATTCCTAAATTATACTCCGTATTGGGACCAGTGAAGCCCAAGAAGCAGGTGCTTCTTAATTCCTCCTTCCATGTTTAGCAGTACTTTGCCAGCTTCCATGTTGTGCTTTTTTTGTCTACCCTTCTAGCCTTGCCTCTGCATTGGTCAAGTGGACCTTAGGCCCAATACGACATTTTAGAAATTTTGATCGTGCCCCTGGCTCTGGAGGGAAACAGCTCAGCATCAGTTTTACAAAGGGGAGTTGAGTCCGCCTGGAAGGAGCTGAGTTGTGGTACTTGGAGGAGCAGCCAGACAAGCGAGAGTGGAGAAACAGCTCAGGAACCCTGAAGCTGAAAACGCTGACCTGTCAAGGGATTTATAAGCTGTGTTCTTGCAGGATTTACAGCCATTCTTTTCCTCACAATCTCACTGGCAAGCTTTCCTCACACCAAGGAAACAAGTTATATTTCACAAATTGTGTCACCAAGAGAAAGAGCCTGTGTTTATATTTATTTCCTTTATTGATACCTTAAGGTGTCCTCTAAAACACCTTCAGACATCTCAGGACCATTGGTGTCCTGACAGTGAATGGCTCTATTCTGAGTTATTTCCAAAATAAAGCTTTTACCTCTTCCTGTGCACTTTGCCAGCAGCTTTCCGATAGTTTCCTGTGACGTTTGTAGGAAGTTTGGCCGGCAAAATATCAGCAAGTGTGAGGAGAATTTCAGAAAACCAGGTTAAGCCACTGATTCTGAGCTACCAGCACGTCTGCTGTACCTCTGGCTCTCTCCGATGAGATCTTACCTGTGCATCAGCAAGACATTTTTGCTCCTCGCTTTTACCCTGAGACCCTCCTGCCTTTATTTCCCCCTCACCTCTTCTGGGCTCGCTGCCCCCAACCGGTGACCCCGCTTTCTGGAAAGGTCCCTTCCCACAACTTTGTTTTCCGCTGTATCGTGCAGGCAGAGGTTGAAGTACGAGGCTTGGAAGGTTTCAGGAGGCCAGACCAGGATAGGACAGGGGAATCAAATCAGAGCTCTGATTAATCAACGTAAGCAAAGTATCGAGACCTATTGGATTTTGGGGTTCAAGCAATTGCTCTTCAGGTTACTTACTGTGACTATTAAAATACTGTAATTGGAGAGAGAATATTTATGGCTTTTTTTATTACTAAGGGGTGGTTATAGATGTGTTGTCTCTATATGGATGCATTTACTTGCACCCGAAAATGTCAGGACGTTTTACTGGGATCTGTACCGTGCATTCAGGCCAAGCTTAATGCAAATCAGAGCGTCTTACCAGTAAAGATGCAACACGAAGTGATAGCAAATTGGATACATTTTGAGTTTCTCTGGCTACCTTTTTGTTAAAAACCAGCTTAATTTAAAGATCAAACCCAAACGTTGTGCACTGGTCATTGACATGGCTCGTTTTGTTGTTTGTGGGTAAGTTGTTTTGTTTTTCCTAATCTGAAGCGTTAGGGTTCGGGGGAGAGAAAAAAGTAATTGTCTTTATTTTTTGCATGAGCAATGTGATATTTTGGCTTCCAAGATGACAGTGGTGTGTTGAAGTAACAGTTTAAAGCTCTTCAGAGGCAAATGCATGCTGGTTGTGTAAAAGCTGACAACTGTAGTAAAATGATCTTGAATTTGTTGACCCAACTTTATATGGCAGGTAGTGAAGAAACTTTGTCCCAGAAATATAAATTCAGGTGTTAAATGATCTGGGATGCTACCTTTCGCCCATTCTTGAGCCAGTAATTAAAAAGAAGGGAAAGAAAAAAGAAACTAAGAGTTAAGTTTGAAATACTTTGACTTTCAATCTAGTCATTCTTCTGTGCGAAACAAATTTTTTTTTTTAAAAATCACGTGGCTCACTTATGTGGCACTTCTGTTCCAGTGGCAAGAGTACTTGTTCTAATTCAGAGCATTCAGGATTTTAAAGTAGTTTAGTCAGCCTTTTATACTTGAACTAAAATAAATAGGCATATGGCAAGTGGAAGAACATATAATCACTCTGCTGCCTCAAAATTCTTTTGAGGTCAAGAATTTGAAAACAGGAACCTATAGTGCGGCTTGTGAACACAATAGGAACAGCTGGTGCTCAGCACTTTTGAAAATGAGGTCACTTTATTCTTGGTTGAAATGTGCAAAATGGGTCATCTGGGCATAGGCTTAAGACAAAGGCTAAGCACGTGGCCACTTGTAACCAGGTTGTCCACATTTCCAGAACTAGTTGGTTAAAAGGATTCAGTTAAACAAGGAAACACTGGAATAAGTCTGCATTTCCCCCAACTTTTGGAAGAATATCTCCCACCAGGGAAATAAATTGCTGCAATATATTTTCAAAGATCTGCTCATCCTAAGGTTGACATCATCCATATTTTCCACAGCCACCCCTCCCGCTTGTGCCTTTCTGCTCGTCCTTCACATAACCTACTTTAGGAAACACTGCTCTATTGTACAGTCCTTGGGAACGCCGCCTCTCCACCAGTCTCAGCCCTGGGACCTCCCTGGTCCTGCCAGCAAAACAAAGGAGAAAATCCCATAGCATCATCAGCAAAATCTGAAGATGCATTAAGAAGGATAACAAGAACTCTTCTTAGATTTGACTGTTGAGTTTTCATTATAAGTATTCTGTTCAAAATATACATAAGTTGATAGCATTAAGGCCCAGATTCTGCACTTTTGGTTAATTGAACGGCTGTTGCTACCACATCCAAGGTGATGGTATGAGTCAAAGGGTACAGCTATACCGGAGTTTGCAAATTTGGGACCCGATCTTGATCGCTGTTGACTATTGCATGACGTGCATCAAAAGTTTAACATGAGAACTGATACCTATTTTCAATAGGAGTGTGCAGGTCTTGGATTCCAGATCCTGCCTCCAGTCATCCCCGTAGCCTGTACAAATTGTCATCCGACTAAACAACTGGAGGGTCAAGATCATAGGAAAATTCAGATTGGAAGGGAATCTCTTATATTCCAATCTCTTCCCTGTGGAGGCAAGCCGTTCCCCTCAAGTGGAGTTGAATATTTGTGCACAAACAATGTTTTTTAAATTAAAGTCAATTCTGTTAATTTAGTTGGGAAATAGTACATGCAAATCACACCGGCCTTAAGCAAAAACTTGAAGCCCATGCTAAAATAAACTGCACCCCTTATTCAGGGACTACCCATTTTTGTCATTAACGATCTTACCTGGAAGTGTATTTTGTTAATCTAGGCCTGGTTTATGCCATTTCTTGCTTTAATTGCAAAAATACTGATTTTGTTGATTACATAATACTTCTGTATCATTGTTCTCATTTTTTGTGCAGTTTTGTGTCTGGTTGATGGAATAACCCAAGAAAGTCTGTGCTGACATTATCAAGAATAAACAAAGCAGAAGGAAAAGAACCTGTTCTCAAATCCCTGTGGATTTTGCCTCCTGAGGTGGACCTGTGTTAGGGTTAGCCAGGGCTGCTTCTCATAGCCAGCACCAGATTTCAGATGTGCCCGTGAGAATGGTTCTCATTATTTTATTATTATTGTAAATTTAATTTACTGAGGCAGGCTTGGTGATTGCCTTCGTACAAGTGAGGTAATTTGCCTGTCTAAACCAAGCTTATGTTTTAGCTAGTTTTTAACAAGAGCTGTCAAAAAGAGCGTGGAGGAAGATGATGAAGTGGTGATAGCAGCAATGCAATGAATTCCAGACTGGAAAAGAAGAATGTAAGGAGGCAGTTCCGTGGTTGGCACCAGGGCTGAGTTGGGATATCGGCACACCTTGTGGCACAGTACAGCGTTGCTTGTACGACGTGTTTGTTGTAGGTTTGGTTTTGAAAAGTGTTTCTCTTCCATCGAAAAAACTTTCATTGAACTATATGATGTGAAAGTACTCAGTGGCAACTGAGTAGTTAATATGAAGATGCATAATGGGTTGGGTTTTTTTTTTTCCTCTCTACCACAAGGTCTTGGATATCTTTCAGCAGTCGGAAATACTATCTTGTGATACCATGTGGCTCTACTACTTCCAGTTTCACCGGTAGAGGAAAGCACTTGAAATGTGAAGCGTTAAGATTCCCACAGCGTCTTCCTGTTTCCAAGGTTTGCCTTGGATGAATTGCTGCACTGAAGAGTGATTAATCACTAGCCGGGAGATGGAACAAGGGTGACCGGCATAGCAGACAGAAGCAAAATTGTCTGCTGGATGCCCAGATGAATGGGCTGTGTCTGGAGGAGCAGCGGTGGCGTCTGTCTGGTTTTCGTGTCCTGAATGGTGTCTCCCTTTTGACTTCATCCCAAGTTCTGGTAGATGGTTTTCAGGTCATGAGGGGGACTGCTCCAGCTTTTGCAATCACTGTAATCGATTCTTGCTTTGGAGAAGAGATATTTAAAGGGTAAGAGTAGTATTTTATTAGTCATTCAACAGCGCATTTCATATTTTATTTCATCCTCATTGAAACTGTTGCTGGACTAATAAATATAACAGTCAGTAAGTTACTTCTCTAGGATTTCACATGTAGTCATTTCCGTCCTTGCAGGAGTGGCATGCTAAAGAAGTTGCATGCTAAAGAAGCTGTGGGTTTTCTGTTTAGAAAAGAACCATTTCTGGCATCCCTGCAGTATCTTTTACATGAGCATGTTTTTCTTTCTTACTCAGAGCTAAAAGGTTTGTGCATGTGTTATATGGACAGAACTATTTGTGTGCCCTATAATAATGCAGCAGTGATTTTGGAACTTTATATTGCGTTACACATTTCCCTTGAAGTGGGTAGTTTTCTTTTCAACTTTCTGCACAGCCAAGACTTGAAAGCAACCCTCCACCAAAGTGTAAATATCAATACGGGTAGGTTGCAAGTCAGTTCTAGTTCGTACTTTAGATACAGGCATGGAGAACACTCAGACTTCCCATGTCCCCTTAACGTGGAGCGAAAGGAATGGTGGGGCAGCTCTTTAAGCCCCGATCTGCCTGGAGGAAAACCGTCCTCAGTGCAGAGACTGGAAAGCAATCTTAGGGATGCCTTTAGGGGACGGTGCATGGGCCCTAAGTGGGGTGACAGCTGGGGAAAAAAAAGAAGGTATATTCCTGGATAAGACTTCTGCATGCTGTGGAGTTGCAGGGAGACGGTTGTAACCAAACCCTAGTGAGACCACAGGGCAAGGGCGGCAAGCACAAAGGGGATTCAAAGTTGCCTTCTCCAGGCCTGGCCTTCCCTGGTAGGTGACAATGAGAGGAGCCCGGAGAGGAGCCCGGAGCGTAACCTAGAAGTCTTTGCTTGCAACAAGAAAAGCGCCCCTGGTTTTAAATTTAGATGTTTTAAACCTAAATCAACCGCCTTGCCCACCAACTCCGCCCAGGTCAAACTTCAGACGCTTTGCGTCCTTACGTAGCTAAGGTAGGGGCTGCATAACAGCTCTCGTGTCTTCCCCTGGGAAATGCAGTATCGCCATGCTTGGCGTTGGATGATGTGTCAAACCCCTTGTTTTAAACAATGTTCAGGGCGTAATTAGCTTTGTCTGCAATATTCTGGTATTGGCTGTTGTAAGAAATGGCACTGAACACCTTACCTGCGCTAGGAAGTCTTTAACACCTGCTCCAAGCCTCCCCTCCGCAACAGTTGCGTTGTCTGTAAAAAAAAAAATTTATTCAAGAGGTTCTGCATGTTTGCTTGTATGCGTATATATCACAAATGCACAGACACATTTGATTCTGCACTTTTTTTTTTTTAACTTTTCTGTGCTTTTTTTGTTCTGTACCATTTAGTTTGTTTCAACGCAGCAGTACTGTGGTACTGAGCACTGTCTGCGTCTGCTTTGTTAGCTTTTTGTAGTGTTTTTACATTTTTAAGTGAAAGCTGTGGGGGCCTATGTAGATGCTTTGTCATGCATATGAGCGCATTATGCAGCCTTACCTTATTCTGTCTCCATGAGTCTTGCTTTAATTGTTTTCTGTCCGTCTTTTGCTTTTTGCGCTATGGGTTAAATCACATACGTGGTGCTTTTGTTTTGCTTCTGTGGACAGATGACTCCCAAACTCTGAGACCCTTTGTGATTTTCCTGGGAACGCTGTCATTGTGAATAATCATATCAATACCTAATTTTTACAAGCATTTACTATGCTTTGCATCTGAGCAAAAATCAGTTGAAATATTCTTGGAGATCAAGTACAATGTTTTATTGCTGTTGCTACAGTAGATTTTCATTCTTATTTCATTGAATTAATACATTTTTGCCAAACAATAATACTGAGGTCTTCAAATATCTGGTGCCAGATGCTTTTGTTTTAGTCTTTTTTCAGGAGTATTTTGCTTTCTGCTTGAGCCTTTCCTGTTTTAAATAACTTCTCACAGTGACGCGTAGTTATCTCTCATGTTGTAAAAGTACTTGGTTGGTTGGTTCTGAGGGGAAACAGGGGAAGGACCTAAGGAGACAATTTCTTAGGACCTATAATGGTGGTGAAATTTTGGTTTAGCCTGACCTCTGCTGGGTAAGTCTTGGACTTGACCCTTCCTCTCTATCCCATCCCAACCCAACACAGCTCTCCCTTTCTATTGCCGATGACCTGCCCGTGACCAGAAATTCAAGCCTTGGCTCTGCGAGCACAGGGACTTCAACCAAAGCTCGCGTGCCTGGCGCGCAGCTGAAGAGAGAATGCTGATTTATTCATATCGTAATTATTTATTTGTTTTGCAATTGGGTACCCATTGTGCCGGGCACAGAAAATAAAGGATCCTAAATGCCGTGAAGCCTTAGGCTCTAAACAATGTATTCAAAGAGAAGTAAGATACAAAAAGAGATGGAGATGCAAAATAGATGCAGAGTTAAATATTCTCCTATATTTTATACTGCCAGTACGTGAAATAATAATGCAGCAAAGAGGGAGCCAGATTATTAACTATAGTTTGCAAGCGAGAACTCACTTTGGAATTTGGGGAGCGTGGAATAAATCATCCTTTGGGAGCTTTTATTCCCTTTTTTTCAGCAGAGCCATTACCTTCCCTGTCCTTGTAGTTACGGCAGAGCAGCTGAGTTAAAAACAACCTCCATAAATGGTGCATAAAAACTGAATTGATTTTTATTTAAAAAATATCAACAAGAAAAAAAAAGAGATAGGAGTGATTCTTAACACTCTGTCATTCAGCTGTTGTCTGATGATGAGAACCAGTGTGTGTTAGAGAGCGTTTGTGTAAGTGGAGAAAACTGGAAACATAAACAGAGCCCTCCATTCTGAAGTGAATAGTCCTCTTGGCAGTAAAGATGTAGTATATTCTTTTAGTGTTTAGGTCACCTCTCTCTAGTGGTTTGACGTTAATCTCTGTTTTCCCAAGACATTGGGAAAGCAGAAGGCAAAATTGGGAATTGCCTGCCGGCCTCCAAATTGCCGTGGCTACCAGAATAGCCAGAACCGTCTTAGCTCGGTGGCTGGTGGAGTCCTCTGCGACGCCTGCAAGGCTGGACTCGGTAACGTTTGCCTGGGGGATGTTCAAGACGCGGCTGGGCTACAGGCCTGCTACCTGTCATGGCTGAGGCTGGGAAAAAGGGAAAAAAAAGGGAAATGCGGGGTACCATATTCTCCCATGTCAGCTTGACTCGAGTGAGCGGCGCTGCGAGGGAAATGGTGTGCATATGCTGTCGTGGCACACGTTCAATATGGATCGCTGTGCTAGGTGATGGGGATGTAAGGGATGCTTTATGGGGTTTTAAGGAACTTTGAGAACTTGTTAAAAGCTGTGAGTGTAACTTGCTGATCTTTTCTTTCTTTTCTGAGCCCTGACACCCGTGGACTGTGAAACTAACCCAGTTTGTTAGCAAGCCAAAGACCTGGAAGGAAAAAAAACCTTAGTAAAAACTTTGAGGTCATTCTAGCTGCTTGTACTCAGTTGTATTGTGCCTTAAGTACGTAAAATAAAGAATGTCCTGGTGCATGGGAAAACAGGGCTTCTCATTTCTAACTAAGCTTACATTCCTGGTGTGGGGGATACAGGCCCTGGTACGAGGAGGACAGGGTTCGTGGAGGTAAAACCTGGTTATGTATTCACAGGAGGTGTTATTTGTTGCGGGCGTAACTGAATGCATAACAAGAAGTGGAGGAGATTGGTAACCCATGGAGGCAACCACTGGAAAATTAATCTACCTGGGGTCTCATAAACTGTCTTGAGCTGCTTCTTAATGAAGAGTTCTCAGGTGATACATGCCTAGACTGGGAGAGATTTTGGGTGGATATTAACAGGATGTTGAGCTAATCGCTGACACAGAGCTGGTTCCCATTCTTTCTTCACTTTGAACCTTAATTACATCCTGAGAATGGAGAGTGAACCAAGAAAGAAAAAACCACCACAAACCAACCAAACAAACCCCCGACCCAAAAAAGAGTTCTTGGGAATCGATCTTTGGATAGCAGGTCATGGGGATGAAGGGAGGGAGCTGCTGCCTGGGAGGTATTCTGACTTCTGCAGTACCCTGGGTAGGAATCCTTCCTCTCTGCACCAGGTTGGAAGCACGGAGCGACATTTGGAGGCTGTGGATTCCACCCCACTTCCAGTCCTGCCATCCCTCGGGCCAGCAGCCGGGGCCTGTATTCAAATAGATGCTTGGAAAATTTGTTCAGGATGCTCAGCCTGCTTTGAGACGCGGGCCAGCCCGCGGCTTCTGCTATGGCTTTCATGCACCATCCCCAAAGGGCCAAGCCTTCATTTCACATGGCCAAGTAAAGAGCTTGTTGGTTCTTCTCTTTGGTCTGGGTAGTGAACGGGACCGTTGTGCTGGTGTTGCTTACTTGCTTATAGATCTCCCCCGCTCATAAACTTGTCCAGTTTTTCTTTGGAGGAAAAGTATTTTCCAGACACCTTCCCCTTCAAATGCCAAGACTTCGTAATGGATGGTGTCAGCATCTACTGGGAACGCCCTCAGTATAGGTGTATCTCACTTTCTCCTTTAAATGTTTTTTTTGTCTTCCAGCTTAAATTGTAAAAAAAAAAATTACATCCATTTCCCTAATGCTGGAAATATTTTTTTCTCTCAGGAATTTAAAAACGGCCAGTTTGTCTCCTTTTTTTTCTTCGTAACTCTTTAGATCTCTTTCTTTCCCCTCTCCCTTTCTTCATCTTCCCTCATTCTGGAAGAGTATTTCCCCTTTCTCGTTATATCCCGTGTGCTCTTTTTCTTCCCCCCGTCACCACCAGCCCCCCCCATCCTTTCAGGCAGGATAGAGTACACTTCTAATCACTCAGTACTTTTTATCTTCTTTCTGAATCTTAAGCAAAGCCTGTCTGATCTCTGTGTGTGTTCTGGAGCAAAACGCGCCAGGATCGGGACGGGGTGAGGCTGAAAGCAAAATCACTGAGGCAACGATTGAGAGTCGTCTTGAAAGCACGAAGTTAACTTTGTGATTCATTATCTTCTTACCAGAGCTAGAAAGTTCTTTCTGTGTTTGTACGTTTAAAGTGTTTGCATTTTGAATGAGCTCAGGAGGTTTATTTGAAGAGGTAAGGTAGTAGGACGAGAGTCTTAAGTGCATTGTTCGAGCACATTTACGTGTTTTGGAGGCTGGCATTTGTCATATCAAAACATTTAAATTGTTCTTTGTCTTTTTGGGTTTTTTTTTGGTTGGTGGTTTTGGGGCTTTTTTTTGCTTTTTAAAGGGGTGCAGGGGGAGTAGTCAGAGAATCAGGATAATGGCTTTAACAAACGGAAATAGTTTGTGTGAATAAGTCCACCAGCAGCTCCTCATTCAGGCATAATTAGAAACACATTTTAAGTCACTTTCACCAATACAGTTTTGTGTGCATCCTTTGGGCTTGTAATAGAAGGCGGCACAAAATTAACTCCCAAGATGAGGGTTTCTCTTCTGAAGAGGTGGTGTGGCTGGATCCATGGTATTCCTGAAAGATCATATTTTTTTAATTCTTTTTTTTTTTTTTCCTTTTTCCTTTCCACATGCTCAGAATCTAGCTGTGTTTTTGTTGCAGCTCTCGACAAGGTATGAGATCCAGTTAGATAAGGTAGAAGTTTGGGATGAAGCATCTAGCTAAAATCTTTCTCTGCCTCTTAAAGTTTAGCTGTGCCTTAGTTTACTGCACTTTCCAAAAGTTGGTGCTGCTTTTTAATGGACATTTTATTTCCTTTCAGCCAATAGCTGGTTAATGAATAGCCCTGACTACTTACAAGAGTGATGCATCCAATACAACAGAGGCATGGGGACATTCCCAGTGGTATGTCTGCCTTGTTTTGTGAGACACTATCCATCATTAAATTTCCATTTAAAACAGCTGGTGTTAGGTGCTCCTCTTTGTGAGAGGCAGTAAGAATGTCATTGGACTTTCTCATTTACATCTCGGTAATAGATAATTAATATTAAATAATGCTATTAAGGGTCTGAGCTCCAGTAAGAGACAGTATAAAGACTCGCAAATAATCTATGTTCTTGACCACAGAGCTCAGGCATAAGATCACAGAGATGACAGACAAATACCTGAATGGTTTCAAGAACCTGCCCATCAGTTAGATCGTCTTCTCACAATGCTTGTTTTTTATTGCTCTTTGATATGTTCCCTAGCAGTGAGAAAATGCCAGTTTTCATGGGCTTTGAGCGTTGATGAGCTTTAGGGCAAAACCACAGCAGATCTTTAAAACAGTCTTGGTGTTTTTCCCATGCAGCAACCGAAACTCGTTTTTCCAAGAGTATTTTGATATGCATTAGAAATGGGTGACACAGAATGTTTTCTTACTCTGATTTGTTCACTCACAGAAAGGTTACCCTTTCTGATCCCTTGAACATCAAAGTAGGAACAAACTTGAGGGCTGGGAGTCCTCTTCTACAGAAATGCTTGGTTAGGCACTCCAAATCTTATTCCCAGGCGCAAGTTGTCTGCTCCCGAGACTCCCGCCTCACTCACTCAAGTTGCCTAATCTGCAGCCTTGTACCAGGTCCCAGCCTGACCTGAAAAACCCTGCTAGCTCCACATTCTTCCAGTGGGATCGTGCTCTTGCAGCAGCAAGCCTGGGCTGCTAAGCTTGACAGTGTCCCTCTGAGCTTGATAAGCAACTCGCAAAGTGGGGAGGATGAAATCATGCTCTAAGACAACATCGCCGTTCTGGTTCCTGTGCTTTGGGGCTTCTCTTTATCACTTCAGAATCAAGATTTGAAATTAAAAATAAACATTTCCAAAGCAGTCCTGCTGCCCCGCAGGGGTTTGCCTTAATGCTTGCTCCTTTGTAGCCTGTCTTCTAGGTATTCACATGCTTCTCCAGCCAACACCATTCCCATAGCTGCCTTCTGGTAGGGGCCTGGACCTGACGACACATGCGTTTGGGGTCTTTGAGTCCCATCTCTTGCTGCTGCTGCAGTTCCTGTCTGAATTTTCTGTTTGCTGAAAGCGTGCTGTTTTCTGGGTGAAAATGCGTGGTGAGCATCTCCCCCAGCGTCCTTGCTGTCTGTTCTGCCTAAACCTATAGCTCAGCATAAAGGTGGTAAACTTCTGTGGTGCAAAATGAGGTGTTTTTTAAGGTTTATGTTTTAGATTAGAAGAAGAGTTATTGTGGCAGTCATTTACATTAGAAGCTGACTAAGCCTTTGGAAAGAATCTGTTTCGTAGTTTATCAGCTGTTTTCCTTTTGGTTTCTTTTCAGTTTGTTTTCTCTGTGAGTGTGATGGACGAGATCTCGGTCTCAAGACTTAAAATGTTTCTGCTTTCTTTTTGAAACATTTCTTCAAGCTCTTTTTTTTTTCCCTTTTTTTTTTTTTTTGCATGCATGAAGTGCTTAATGCCCTCAATCTGCATGAAAATGTTTTGTATATAGCTCTAAAAGCTCCCTTAGGACTGTAGACTTTTTTTAAATGGAACAATTTAAACATTTTCCATGCAAATGGGCACTTGGGGCAAATGTCATTATAGAAATTGTAAGAATATTTGATAGATATTTTCACTGTTTTTCGGTTTGGGTTTTGTTTTTTTTTTTTTTTTTTTTTCCTTTCAAGACCTGCCTCTCCAGTCACAGTGGAAATTACAAGTCAAATAGAGCCAGCGTGATTTCTGTTACTGGCAGAGAAGTAAAGAGTTTGTAAGGCTGGGAAGCTAGACGTTAATAAGAAAAAGAAACAATAGACCGTCTTCTCTGCTTCAGTCAGCATGGTGCAGGTGTTGAGGGTGATGTCATGGTGTTCCTGCTTTCCTTCTCTGAGTTGTACATACATATTTATAAACACATGCAAATCAAGTATTGCAGTTGCAAGATAAATTAACAAAACGGGGACTGAGCCGCAGAACGAGGCAAAAGCGCTTCAAATCCTGCTCAGACCGAATGGAAGTTTTCATTTGAAACTAATGTGTTAGGATTCTCAGGTTTCGCAGGAGGAAATACATGATACTGGATATTCTTGTAAGGATATATGTTGAAACTCATGTTGTAAAACTTGAGGCTTACCTACAGTTGACTGGTAGACAGAAGCTCTATTTTGTGGAGGTTTTCAGAGTCTAAGGAAATTGTTTTCTGATTTGAAACAGAGCTCCAAAGTAGTCAAATTTCAAGTGGAAGAAAACCCTAAACCCAGTATTTTTAGATGAGATGAAATACTTAATTCCAGCAGGATCAGACTGTTTTGTTTCAAATTTGACTGTTTAAATGTTTTAAATATTGCTCTACCTAATGCAGCCTTTCAGAACAAACTAATTTGAAGGGAGAGAAAGAAACGCTTCATGTAGGAATGCAGTAGCAGGAAGTTCTGATGTTTGTCAAAATTTTTCTCCCTCTCTCCAAAATTAATATTTCACAATATCGGTATGGTTTTCTTGATACATTTTAATATCAGTGGAATTGTATTCTATACAGTAGGTCATCGTTCATATGAAGCCTTTCTTTCTGACTGCGTCATCTGTGTTTTGGGGAGATACTCCGGCAGTGGGTGGAGAAATGCAGGATTCTGCCGGTCTTCTCCTGCATGTTATTTTTCACTGGCATGGTCGGTATCTTATGTCTAGTAAGACCATATTCCTTGAGAAAGTTAGTTATTGCTGGTGATGGTTTTTAACAGATCCTTGGTACTACTGATGAAAATGGGTACATGCTGTCTCTGTCAGAACAGCACTATTTTTAACCCCATTCTTGAAATGTGCGCTTGCCACTTATATCCTTGTTTATTCCAGCTCCGTGTCCTTACTTTGTTCAAGTCTTGTTGGTCTGTCGGATATGACAAACTACGCTTGCTTTTGCAAAACTTGCCCTTTGTAGCTAAAACCAGTGCTGATAGACCTGAACCCAGATGCCATTAAACCAGACAGAATTTAGTAAGCCTTTTTAAAGCCCTTTGAGGATTCCAGCTATCACGTGGACTTGCTGTCAGGTCGGTGACCGTGTCCATCATTTTTGTGGTGAGCAGCCATGTTACAATGCAGTTCTTACATATAACTAGTGGCCCCCAGAGCAGGAGGTCCTACTCCTCCATACCTTTGCTCCGAGGCAAGGCCTCCTTGGTCCTAACAGGACAGCCAGTCAGGGTTTGGCATAAAGTATTCAGGTTTTTTTGGCAGGACTAGCCTTCTGCTGGGTTAGGTCCCTAAAGTAACTCATGGGGGATGTCCTGGGATGGGTGAGGAGACCAACGGTTAGCCTTCGGATTGGGTAGATCTGTTGTGCAGTTAGGCATCTATGAATGCTTTGGCAAACGATGACTTCTCTGTGTCAGGGCTTCCAGTTTCCTATGAACAAAGGGGCAAATATCACCAGCGTGGTGGTGGATTCCTCATGCCATCTGAAGCAGCAGTGGTGGCGTCCAGTCAACAGCATTTTCAGTATTAGTCCAGAGGATCTAGCTGAAAACAAGTTGTTAGCGGTGGCTTTGTTTTCCAGTGTAGGTCAGGCTGGGATGGTTTGGTTTTTTTGAGGCTAACCCAAACCTACCCATTGGCAGTATGGCTGAACGAGGGCAGAGTGCCGTGAGCTGATTTTGAGCACGCAGCTTAGCTTTGGTTTCTCCAGAGCTGTGGAAGGGAGTTTGGTTCTGGTTCTGCTGACAGATTAGATGTTTTGCCTGTTAAAAGCACCGAATTTCCTTGTAAGGTTTTAAGCACAGAGAAGACTATGTGATTTCTAATGTATCTGTCTGACATGAGCGTTTCAAGGGCAATATGGGTATGTATGGGGTTTTTTTATTGCCTGTTTAACCCTATCTCTCTCTGTTATATATGGAAGATTTCTGGCATGGGAGAGACCATTTTGCATAAACTGTTCAGTAAGGTTTTCCAGATGCTTAGATTTCAAAATAATAAAAAGTCTAAAAGGGACAAACATCTGTCTGGGATATGTTGAGTACTAGGGGCTGCGAGCATGACTTCATTTTGTAGAGTCAGCTCTGTTACCATAAGCAGTGTAACTGCAGCACCACAGCGTTCAACGCCGACTGCAAAAGCTGTTTGGAGGGTCAGGGAGTTACCCCACGTGGGTAGCGTAAAGCTGGCCCAGGCACATTTCCATCAGCTGCAGTCACACCGCTGAACGCACCGCAGATGTCTCAGGTAGCTTTACGTCCTTGCCCACCCCTGCCTTTTGAATGAAAGCTGTTTTCCTGGTGCCGTTTAGGGAATCTTGATGATTAGCCTGCAGGAATTAGGTGTGCTGGACCTGTCCTGGAGCTTATCCAGGTGTGCTGTCTGAGGATCTCCTCGTGGAGTTATTCCTGGTCAGTGCAGGGCCTCGAATTTGGTTCTTGCTGTAACTAATTTGCTTGATGATCATCTGTTAGTTCAGTTCAGGTTGACATTTTTGAACCTGCATCTGAGAGAGGTGGGAAGTTGGAACAAATTGAGTGTCTAGCCTAGTTTAATCTTTGCCATAATCTTTCTTTTTTTAGCAGTGAAGGAGAAAAAAGCAAAAACATCCTGTGAGCTTACAGCAAAAATCCAAAATTTTAATATCTGGGCAAATCCTGTATGTGGAGGTAGTAGTTAGATCATTCCAGGCTTCCAGTTAACAGAAACTATGTGTAGAAAGCTGACGAATCCTTTGCTTTCAGATACTGCAGAAATATGTGAGCATCAGATTTTTCTGTATTTTCTTTAAATACAAACAAGAGATACCAATAGAAATTTTACGGCTTTTGGTTGTAGGCTTATCATCCTTTAGCTAAGAGTCATGGCACATCTTCTATGGATTGTGCAATTTGGTTGAGCAGTTGCTAGTTTAGCTGTAAGCTGTTGTCAGTCATCTTGTCCTCCCTGGTTGTTTGCCAGGTTCCTCCTCCTGTACTTGAGGAAAAAGGCAATCGCGGCTGTTTAATAACTGAAAGTACACGGTTGGTCCCAAAGCCAAATACCGAAACTGATAAAATCATTATGAGCCTTTTTTTTTTCTCTGTTTTTTTTTTTTTTTTCTTTTTTTCAAAGGAGCCTTTTAAATGGAAGTAATTGATAAGTATGTAAAGCTGAAGATCACAAGGAGGAAGTGATCTCATGCTTCCATGGCCTCATAGATTGTATCTGAAGCCTGTTGGCTCTGTCTGAACTAGGCTGTGAACTCCTTGGGGCAGGGCCGGACTTCTTCCAGATCCTGTAAAATGCCAGACACTGCTGATGTCACCCAGTAAAGAACCATTTCCTCATACCTGACCTGTAGAGGAAGTCATGAGTTTCAGTGGCATTAGTGAAGGAAAGACAATTGCCAGCACTTAAAGGTCTCCAAAATTAATGGAAAACAGAGAAGCCAAAGCGATGCTATGGGAAATCAATGTATAGGCAAGAAAATGCTTTGGACACAATATGGTGGTATGCCTTTGTAAAATCCTTTGCACTCTGTTGGCTTGTAGCTTCTATGCTGAGCCTTGGTCTGGGATTTCCTGTAGGCCAGAGGTTGTGTGATCATACGAATCACCTGCTGTTGCTTTTTTCATACTGCCTGGCGTGGGGAAATTGGATTTATAGAGAGGTTTGGTTTTTTTTTTTTTTTCACTCTTTCAGCTGTTTGTTTAGGGCGAAAGGGCTGTGCTAGTGGTCTTGTGGATTGTGTGTGTGTTTTCAGTGTGTAGTTGCAGCGCGGGGGAGATCCTCACAGTTGTGCTGCCGCGCAGGAGTTCTCAGTCTTGCTTAGAGTGGTGGCAGTTGCCTTTCAACATCGGTATTACTCTGCCGCGTTAACCTTCTTGATCTTTTTCCCCCATTGCTCAAGCAGAAAGTTTCAATTTCTTTCAAGTTAGCCAGCTCCAGTAATGGGTTGCATGTCAAAGTCTGGAATAAAAGCATTTGTGCAGCTTCCTTAAGTAATTCAAACGATGAGTGAGCTCATAAAGGGAAGAACATTGAAATTCAGGCTGAATCAGTGGTTAATTGGCTGCTAGTCCATTCGCAGCTTCCCTCGTGCCTGAGCGCTGGGGGAGGATGAGGTCATGGTACTGATTCTTGACCGCAGCGTGCTGCAGACCCTCCCGTGTCTTACCAGGGCTTGCATCAGCTGCGTCCCAAACACCGAGTTACCGTGACACAAATACTGCTTTAGGTCTCTCCTAAACATCCATCAGTTTGGTGTGGTTAGGCTGTACGTGTCGCTGATTCCCATAGGCCATGAGACACACCATCCCTAAAAACGAAGATGCCGGTTTACTCATGAAGAAAACCTTCGGACAAAGTTCAAAGCAAAGTTCAAGTTCATCCTCAGGATCCATAGCAAGGCACCTTTGTTACCCCATGATTTGCCTTTATATACTAATTCTCCTGCTTGCTTTTGATGCTTTTTTAAGACTATATAGTCAGACATCATTTTCTAAGCAGAACCAAGAGAGACAGGGAATGTTTTTTGTTTTAGCTTTTGGATCTGCTCTATAGCTTTGGTTTTTAGCCAATGTGTTTGGGTCATAGCAATCTATTCAAGATTGCATCTGTTCAAGATAGAGGTAGTGGGTCTTTTTATCCTTCTTGTGCAAAAACATTCCCTTTATGGTTGTCTTTTTAGACGACAACTTCTTTTTAAAAAAGCGGAAAACTGGTGTAAGTTTCTGTACAAGTGTAGATTCTATCTCAGTAGCAGCCAGAGGGGAGTACTTTGCTGTGGTCCTTTGTTTTGCCTTCTTAAATCTAAAAACAAAACAACAAAACCCAACAACAAAAACCTTGCATCAATTATGAAGCCATGCTGAGTGAAAAAAGTCGCGTACGGTACTTGAAGGGTTCCTTTTGAAGGAGGGGGGTGGATTTGGTTGCGGCGACTGTTCAGATCCACTCATGGCGTCAGCAGCACACGTCCCGTCATGTCGCTGCCCTCGGGGAGGCAAAGGGGTTTTTCCTGCCTTTACCGCTTTTTGGAGTACCAGGCCCCCGCAGCGCCCTCGCTTCAGGTGGGAAGGTTTCTCCTGAGGACAGAGAGCTCATACAGGAACTGGATGGAAATTTCCTTTACCACCATGTAAAATTCCCAACCTCGAATAAAAACACGAAGAAACCCCACAACCCCAAGCCCAAAGAAACCAATCAACAAAAAACTATTTTGTTTATTTTTGCCTCTGAGCTTTGCCTGGCTGGGACCCGTTGCGTGTCCTGTGGGAACTGCTCCCGCATCCAAAATGGAGGGGCGAGGGGGGGGGAAGCTTCGCTGAAGCAAAACGCCACCCCTGGTTTGGGTTGAAAACGTGGCAGAAGCATCGTGCAAAGGTGAGAGTAACCTGGCATCTTCGAAGTAGGTGAATTGTTGCTTTTCATCCCTTTTTTGGGGGTGCCCTGAAGCTTTCCTTGACGGGAGGCGCTGGGGAGAAGGCCCGGTGCGTTGCCGCCACGCGTTGCCATGGCGACGGGCCGGGTTACCACCACCCCCCCATCACCCCCCCCCCCCCATCCCCGCGCGGTGCATGCCGGGACGGCGGGGCGGGGCGGGGCGGGGCGGCCGCGCCTCAGCGCCGCCGGGAGGTGCTGCCGCTGAGGTACCGCGTCGCCGGGCCGGGGCGGGGCCGCGTTTCTCCCCCCGTTTGACTCCTTTACCTGCTTTGCCGCGACATAAAGGCTCCGTCGGCAGCGCGGGGAGTCGGGGGGCTGAGCTGACCCCGGCAGTGTTGGTTGGGGAGGGTCGGTTGTACCGGTGGGGCTGCTCTTCCCCCCCCCGCCCCGGGGAGCGTGGATGGTGCCTTGCCTTTGTATTGGGGATTAACTCCGGGTGTGCTGGCGGTTGAACGGGCGTTGTGCTCTAGGGGGAGGCTAGAAAATTGCCGGTTTAGTAAAGGCCGTGTGTTTCTCATCCCTGCAGGTTTAAAGAGACGGCCTGGGCCAGGCCCGGCCGCGGTCCATTGAAGGCCCTGGTGTCTTAGAGCACGGCTGGCTTCAGCTGTTATTTACAGGCCTACAAAGCTGTAAGGGTTAGTGGCTAAGCAAGTAAATCTGGTATATCTGAGCACTTGCTTGGAGATTCTTTATTGCTGGTGCTGGAGGGCAAAGAAACAAATATGTTTTAAAATAGGTTACAGTATTTCAAAGTGTACTTAAAAGACTGTGAAACATCTCATTGGTCTATGTTGTTATTAATGTTTTTAACAGTCATCCAACTGCAAAATAGAAATCTAAATTTTCCAGACCCGGAGGTGAGACTCCAGATGAGGTCTTGATCAGCTACTGTAAAGTTGTCCAATCACAGAATCACAGAATGGTTTGGGTTGAAAGGGACCTTAAAGATACCTAGTTCCAACCCCCTGCCCTGGGCAGGGACACCTCCCACCAGACCAGGTTGCTCCAAGCCCCGTCCAACCTGGCCTTGAACCCCTCCAGGGATGGGGCAGCCACAGCTTCTCTGGGCAACCTAATGTTTTTTTTTCCAGTCCTAGAATGGAAATTGGTATTAGTGCCTGCACTCATAATGCTGGAAGTCTCACCTTCTAGCTCCAGTAAGCCACAAGCAGGCCCTTACTCAAAATTTTCCTGAAGTTGCAAGATGGTCTCACGCTGTACAGCTGCTTTATGGTTGCATCACAGCTCAGGTTGCATATTGTAAACCAGGCTGGTTTAGGATTTTTAGATCTTAATCTTAAAATCCGGGACAGTCCCTGGCAGATAAGTTATGCATGCGTGGTATACTTGATGTGTTGGACCTGCTGCACATGTGAGATGATTCTATATACATGCAGTGGCTAGTTTACAGGCATTAGGCAGCCTGAGTTGCCAGGCATCTGGAAAAGTGGGAAATTACTTCAAAAATACAGGAGAAGTGTTTTCATGTGCAAGCATGCATGGGGCATAGGATTTCTGTGAATAATGTAGTAAGTCTGTTCTCACCTGGTATCATCCTTCCTTTCATTCCCTCCTCCCCGATGGACTATAACTCCCTTTAAATGCTGAAACCAAATTAACTTTTAATTTGTGCTCTGGATAGTTGCATGGACGCCTCAGTGGTTCCTTGAGGGGCCAGGAACCGTTTGTCGGCTGATTGTATTTGTGCTCTTCTTGATTTGCTCCGTGGTGGGGAAGTGGGGAGATAAAAGTTTTGGAATAATTTCAAACAGGTTCTGGAGTTCCGTATTTTACAAAACTTTTAAATAGGGTGTTCACTGGGGAGTAAACCAGATATTGTTGAAAAAAATGAACCACTAAGAGTGTAATGAAATTATTCATACAAGTGCTTTATTCTAACAATCATGTTTGTGGTAAAGATTCATGTGACTGCAAGTATATTTTGCAGGGAAGGTTCTTCTAAATAATCAGTTTCTTGCATTTTAAACAAGCATTTAAAGTACTGTAACTTACAGTGCGTATTGTTTTTAATCTTTCTTAGGAACATAGACTCCCGCTTTGGAATCATCTTCACAAATCCTTGCCTAAACAGTAAGGTGGGCTAAGGCAAGATGTTTCCAGGCTTGGTTTTCTGTTTTGTTTTTTTTTAATTATTTTCTGGAACTCATTGCCAGCTTTGAACACCTGTGAATATACTAACCAGCAGACAATTTGAGGAGAGTGGTCTGACTGCTGTCTGCACTTGCAAAATCAAATGACTGAGGACTCAAAAGATATGGAAGTTTTTTCAGGATTCAGCGTCCATGTAATAGCTCAAGAGGCAGCCTGCAGTTCACTCAGTCACTTGGGAGCTGTCAAAGGAATATCTTACTTTACAGCATTACTGAATAAAGGGTGCATGCCAGACAAAGACAGTTTACAACCCATTTATTTTCAGCATTCTCCTAATTCTCATTATTTGAAGTAAAACCTGTCTTCCTGACAGACCAGCTTCTTAGTTCCCTTAATCCTGCAGCAAAGTGATAATCCTTTATTTGTGACCTCATCGGCTGTTGCTATGGAGAATGCTGTGATATCACAAAGCCAGCACTGTGACTTCACTATTGGTGGAAGCCATGGTTGAAGGAGATGGCCTTCGCTCTGGCGGCCTGGGCGAGAATTCGTGTATTTCTGGTATTCTGCAAGCACTTCCTAAGGAGCAGTATCTGGCAAACGGGCTTGCATAATGTCTGCATAGGTGATGAGTGATACAGTCAGAGGCTGCGTATGAGGGGAAAAATTGTGGTGATTGTGTTTGGCAAGGTTACTCCTGCCCTTGAAAGAAGTTATGTTATCAGGAGGAAAATGTCACTAGGAAGTTACAGAAGGCTTTTGCATCCTCAGTCTCCAAAGGTGTCATGAGGAAATGACTCTGAATACCGGAACTATTTTCTCTAAAACCAAGAACTCCTTATTCTGTATCCGTCTTTTCTTTTTCTTCATCTTAAGAATATCATTTTGCAAACCCAAAACTTTTCTTGGAAACACTAACTACGTCAAAGCTTCAATTGAAAAAAGTATGCCAGGAGCAAGGCAAAAGACATGTAAATCACATTCAAACCTTTATGCCCTAAAGTAGACTTTTGGGCTCTTATTGAGAAAAGGAAGTATGAAGGAGATGCGTGACTTTAAGCAAGCATTGTATCCAAGACTTTCGGATATTCCCAGATAGTTTACGTCATGGGTTCTTTTCACATTCAAGTCTGAGTTTTTATGCCAGATTCCAGAAATGAGGCTCCTAGGTGACTCCTGATTTTCAGAAGTACTGGGAGTACAGCAGCACTCAATGGAGATAAAGGGAAGTGCAAATTCTACATCAGTTTTGAAACTCAAGCTGTGACTATTAGAAACAACATATGGCAATAGGAGCCAAATTTGGCTCCTTTAATATCTCTGCCTTTGACCATAACAGGAAGTTTTTAGAGAAATAGTACTTGCAACTCCAAATGTCAGTGGTTATCTGCTCTTCAAGAGTAAAGCTGTCAGAACCCAGGAGGAAGTATTACTTAAAGAAAAGGGTAATTCCTTTGTTTTGATATTTACTTTTTGAATACCTTAGGGAGCATATGATTGAATAACAGGAAGACACATTCTTGCCTCTAATAAAATTAGTATTTTATTTTTACTATTGATTATTCTGTTTTTAATTTTCACTTTTTTTATGCATGATATGAAAGGTCATGCAGAGGAATTTAGCAGGATTATGCATGTACAACTGCCTGCATTGATATAACTTTGGAAGTTGTGTAAGCTAAATCAAGTTTAAAAAACCGCTCTTATTCCAGAATAAATAGGGATTTACATAGGTGTAATTACACCAAGATAATTTTGGCAGTCAGTTAGTCTTTTAGACCAAAGCCCTGAGGTTAGTTTCCACCTTATCCCTGTTCCACAAATGCTCCCCAGATTGTGTTCAGAGAGTGCCCCAAACTGGATGCTGTGTAACAAATCTACATTGCAATACTTCAATTAAGTGTAGTACCAGAATTGAAATAAAATACCACAATTTAAATTAAAAAAATTACGAGCCTCATGCAGAGGCTTTGCAGGCCTCACATGGCATGCAGGATGTGCTTTGGGCAGCCCCGCGTTTTCAAGTTCTTGTGGATTACACCTTCTTTCTAGGAAACTACATCTGCATGTGTGTTTTGAAGAGCTTCTCATAAAGCAGCTGAACACTTCTGAAGACATCATTGGTGATGACATGCTTAACTGCTTTCATGTGTTTTGGTTCAAACTGCCCAAGCCATTAGCAGGCTCCCTCAGTGGAGTGATGTTGCATGTGTGCCTTATTAGTATGCACAACACTAATTTACTCTCCAACTTTCTTCACTATCCTGTAAGCTCCCATCCTTCCCCTAGCTTTGATCTTTCACGATAAAAGCTTAGGAGCAACCCTTTGGAGAACAAACTAAACGTTTCTTTTTGAGCTGTTCTGCCTGTCCCAAGCACTGGGAGGGCTCCTTCAAAGCCACTGGAGGAGGCAGGTTGCCCTGGCCAGAGCCAGGCACTCTGGCTTACGCCTGCGCTGCTGGGGATGCTCCCTCTGCCGGGTGGCTGGCACTTGGGCTTAGGCTTTGGGCTGCAGCCCAAGATAAGTTTGTTCTTTCAGTTTGAACGGAGGCTTTCATTGAATCCTTTGTGTGGCATGGGGTCAAGGTCAGCCTAGAAAACAAAACAAAGGCAAGCAGCGAGTGGATGCAGAGCACATGCAGATCGACCTTCACAAAACAACTGTCCTTTTGTTCGCTTCTTTCTTCACTGATACAGGCAGCCGTTCCCACTTTGCTTATTCCAGCAGTCCTACAGACCCTTATATTTTCCCAGCCTTCCTACAGCTGGAGGTACTAATTTTATTTCTTACCATTTGGTTATTATTCCTGCTTCCGTTTAGCCCCGCTAAGCATTTGGATTCTTTTAACAAGTCTTTCATCATTAACATCACATATGCTGCATCGCCTGCTTTAGGAATCAAACAGAAATCATCTCTTTCCCCACGTTTCCTTTTAACCTTTCCTGTATTTTTTCTTTCTTACATTGTTTCTTGGTTTTCTCCCCGATCTGCTGCTGCTGCTAATTCAGTCATTACAGCCTAGGTTTTTCTTTAAGTAGCCTCTACATCAGCTCTATGAGACTAAAACTTGTAGCTACGAAACAGGCAGCAGAAACAGCAGAGGCTTCAAAAAATGCTTTTTAGGGCTACTGACATCCTCTGCAGGCGTTTCCAAGGACTGGTCTGTGCAGCAGCCCCAGCCTCCCAGAGGGGGTGGCCAGGTGAGGAGAGGGGCATGCGCCATCCCCTTCACCATGTGCAATGCAGTGTTTACTGATGATCAGAGATGGTTTTGAAGCAGAGAGCCGTGTCAGGCTCCGGCTCTGACAGAGACACTTTTTACCCTGCTAAATAGGAGTCATGTGCCCTTGGGCCGGGAAGGTCTGGGTGAGTTAAAGCACTGCCTGTGGGGGGTAGCTTGGTGAAAGAATATGGCAGTAACTGTAAGCCCTTTTTTCTTATGATCCAGAATAAGGAGTGATGACATAATGACAAGATAAGGAATGATTTTTTTTTTTTTTGGTTGTTTTAATGTGTGTTGAGAAAATATCATCTTGCTATGGCATAAAATGCAGTCGTTCAGAGTGGATTTATACATCCCCTATGCTTTGATCTCAAAATCTTGTTGTATGTGATTTTCTCTGTCCAGTGGTTACTTGCCAGATTTGTTCAAGAAATTATCCCAGATCTCTCCTTTTGCTGTCCTTTTGGTTTAGTTCAATGTAAGTTGAGATCATCAGCAGCTCCTGAGATCATCTCAAAAACCTAGTC
This sequence comes from Sterna hirundo, assembly GCA_009819605.1. Taxonomy (NCBI): domain Eukaryota; kingdom Metazoa; phylum Chordata; class Aves; order Charadriiformes; family Laridae; genus Sterna; species Sterna hirundo. The sequence goes on from CM020441.1 coordinate 5,915,567, forward strand.
TTTATATCCTAATTCAGGTCTCTCTATACTGAATAAGAGGGCAAATACACAACTATTTTTATGCGCTCTCATCTTTCAGAAAACTGGGTCATAGCGACACTTGGGGAGCACAAGGACTCTTCCACGCTCTAGTGCTTTATAAATGCTTGGTGGAAGTCCAAGAGAAAGTCTTGTCGAGCTCGGTTCAGAATACTGAGGAGAAGAAAGAAGAACGGCCAGTTCTGGTCCCTGGAAAGGGTTAACAGTATTCTGTTAGCTGCAGCAGAGATCAATACCAAATGTTTGGGTTTTAATAGCTGTATTAGAAATCTGAGGGATGGAATGGATAATGAAGTGGTAACCCTATCTGTCAGATCACAGTTGTTCAGGTTCATTAAGGCTGCTGAGGAGGACTTCAGAAGGCACTAGTGGCAGCTGAGCGAAACAGCTGAGCAATTCTGCAAAATAGTGACATCACAACGCCGTGTAAGGCAGTGCAGTGAACACTGACAAAATTGTGCTCAAATATGTTAAGTTTCATTCTTTTTTAGGAGCGTGGTCTGCATGTTGCTGGAGTCAGTGGTGAATGGGTGGAGGGTGGTAATTGAAAGCCTAAACATAAGACTAATTTAGGAGATATCCAAGAAGTCACGCAAGAGAGGTCTGGCTGTGAAATTGATAATTTCATCCTTGTTTTGGATACCATGTTTGGTTTTATGGCTCACGTACAGGGAGATCTTCAGATTCCTGAAATTTCACTTAAAAAAGAAAAGAGCAGGTGGTAGGGAGGTGTTGCTGTTGTAATAGTAGTAAAATGCCTGGTGTAGGTTTTGGTTTACTGCTTCCTGTAAATAAAACGAGTGCTCAATAAAATTAAGAAGCAAAAGCCACGTGAAATGGACAGGAGGAAACACATTTAACCTAGTGTGTTGTTTAATTGTGGGAACCCCTGGTTCCAGGTACGGTCCTTTATATGAGGAGGTAGTTTTTGATTGCTGCATTTGCTGATAGTCATACCGATTGCGAGAAAAAATGAAAATCGGCCGGTCCTTGAGGTTTGTAAAAGAACTGGTTTTGTCTGGAACAAGGGCATTTCCCTTTAAGATGCGGTATACACTAGTGGCAGTGTGTGCAGTTGGTTTTCTAATGCTTCCTCTAAGATGCTTGACCGGCATGAGAGAGGCAGCAGATTGGGTGAGCTGCTGAACTGTTGTGCTGTGGCATTTCCCGTGTTTCCATCCTCACAGCTCATCCCTACACAGGGGAGACCGAAGGACAGAATTTGAAAGTATTTTGAGCCATTCTGTGAAATAGGGGCCACTGCATCTACTCCAGGCAGGTAGAGCATAGGGGCAGAATATCCTAGCATGTCCTTCATGTGATAGGGTATAAGATATTTTGATTCCATGAGCATTAAAGTACGTCTTAAATCTACTCCAGTCATAGTGAAAGCTCTGCTTTCCAGCACAGGGAAAAAATGACCCATTAAACTCTCAACTGCTAAGTCTTTGGAGTGTCTAACCTTTTCTTTTCAAAACCACTTCGGCACTATTTTAATTGATTCCATGCCTGGCCTTTTCATCAGTTCTCTCCTAGCCAGGAAAAACTGGGCTGTTAAAGGCTGCTGCAGTACCATGGGACTTGCGTTCAGTGTTGCAGGTTCTTATTTTAACCTGAAGTTATCTGCCAGTCATCACTATTTGTTTGAAAAGCTGTAACAACCGCAGTATCGTCTTTGGGGTGAAAATCCTTCCACGGTTACAGCAGTCAATATAAATGAGAGAGGGCGCACTCTGTCGTTGGGTTGTTTTGCTAATCATCCCTTCACCTTTCAAGAATTTTAGCTGCCGACTAGACTCTTGCTGAATGTTTGCTGCAGCGTCCCCAGCCACGCTGAAAATGTGTTCTGGCTAAACTGAAGAGGATCGTAAAGAACACGTGGCTAAGACAGGATGATTGTTGTGTTTCAACAGCCATGTTCTGTGCTTTCGGGAGTGTTCGCAAAGGAATATTTTTCTCTGCCTTTACAAAATTTCCAGCCTAAAAGAAAACATCTAGGTTTATCGTTGCTTTTTTTTTTCCGTTTGTTTTTCTTGTGCTCACTCTCTCTTGCCAAATCTCCTCTAGTGTCAGATTTTTTTAATGCATCTATCTTTCCTTGCATTTACTGTTTACTGCCAGAAAACAGGCAGGCTTTGTTTCTGAGGGGGTGGGGTGGTGGTGTGGTCGATGACAATGTAGCTTTAACATTAATGGATTAATTTAATATTAACAACTTTCTATGAAAAAAACCTGCAACCAAAACCCTCCTCCCCTCCCATCCCATGGTCCTAGCTACAAAATCTCTTAGACAATTCTTCTGTGTGGTTTAAAATGCCACCTACTTTCAAGTGAGCCATAATTTAAAGAAGCCTCTTCTAGTAGTGGAATTCTAAAAAGAGGATTGTTTTACCTACTGGGCTTTTGGGGGAGGGAGTTTTGTGTGTTGCTTTGTTTTTCTTGTTAAGACTGATGGGTTCATTCAGATGCTGTTTACTGGGTTTTTGTATTAGCAAGCGTGGCACAGGGTTGTGGTTCTGTCCTGCATTTGGTAACATTTAAAGTATTGCTTTTCGTTTTAGTTTATGTGACTCTCTTTAGCGTGTGATAAAGTGGAGATGCTTAAAAAATGGATGGTCAAAGATCCTCGATATATCCGCAGAGCGAGCTGTTAAACTGTAATGGGCAAGATCATGGTCTTGAGAGTCAAACCCAGGAATACTTGCTTCAAACTCACTAGTTGCAGGCAGCATCAAAAAGGTATCTGGAACCGGCTGTTCGGTTGTGGGGTGACAGTAAACCACCAATATAGTACAGCTGTGAAAAAACCCAAGTTTTGTTCTTACTATATACAGGGCAGGGTATTTCCACTGATATTACGGAAATTTCAATTTCCTTGTACTTGATGCAGGGAAGAAGTTAGCTGGAGGTCTACAATAGGGTGCAGAATTCTGGTTGTTGTTTTTTAAAGAAAAGTTACATGTAAGTTGGAGTAAATGTAGAAAAGTCCTCTAGAAAGATTAAAGGCACAGGAGAAGCAGACGTAGGAAAGAGCACTAAAAGAGTGGAATGAGGTCTGAAGGAGGAGAGGTATGTTCTCTGCAAATACATTGGGTTGTAAGCAGCAGGAGGGGGAAAAAAGGAGAGTATTTAAGCTCCTAGACAACATTAACACAAAAGAAGATGGGCATTACTTGTTGGGGTATTGCTGAATTTAATACCCTGATCATGTTCCCTCTTGTATTTTCTTAAGTGATTTCTTAAAAGAACCAGGAGAATTGTTCAGGTAAGCCAAGTGGAACTTATTAGCATACTGCAAGTAAGTTGTTATTCCTGGAGCACTAATATGTCAAAAGTTTTTAGCGTGAAGAGATTTCTTAAATACATGTAAATTTGTATCTTTGTGGTGTTCCTTAGTCTGGTTTCTTCTGGGGCCGCAGCGTTTATGGGCTGTGTTCCCAGTCGGGGTGTTTGGGTGCTTCCAGCTTTGTGAAGTTGGTTCTTGTAGAAGTAATCGTAATGGTAGATGTCCGTAGTCTCTGCAGCTACAGACTCCAAATGCTGAGTGCTGATGGCTGATTTTAGCCTCTGAAATTCAGGATCCACTGAAACTGGTACAGGCTAGTCTGGATTTTCTCATGCACTTGATAACCTTCTTGGCATCTTTTGGCAATGTTCTTTTTTAACCTTTTTTGTTCTCTGCTCCCCCCAGTTTGAGCACATTCCTTTTCTCCTCTTGAGTTTCCCTCTGGTGATGGTGAAGGGGCTGTCGCAAAGGAAGGGAATCCCAGGCCCTGGCTCGGGAGGGCTCGAGGATGTATGCAAGCTAATGTGGAGTTTCACAAAGGAGCCTGTTCAACTCCAACACAATGCGTGTGCAAAGGAGGAAAATGGGATCTCTACATCATCTGGTTTCTCAGTGTATGGTGGAGATTGATCTCAGGCTGTGCTGTATTCTGTACTGGTCTGTTCGGATGCACGTGCATGCATGGAGTTATACAGAGAGAAGTATGTGGTGTATTCATGCCATACACTGTCAATAAGGCAGCTTTTGTTTCAGTACCAACTTCTGTCACGTGCTGGGGGTGAGATGTGGGATGAAGGAGCAGAGGAGCTGCCTTGAGTGGATAGGACATGTAATATTTTGGCCAGGCCTTCCTCCCTTGAGGTCACGCTGCAGTAGCATCACTGATGGTGGCAGCGCTGGTTTATCCATCAACTTCAGCTCTTGTAAACTTTCCCATTTACATTTTCCCCGCTGCTGGTCTCTCCTTTTGCTCTGTGCCATGCTTGAGGTATCAGGCACTCCTTGCTGTTCTTAATTCTGATTAAAGGGCTGTGTAATGGTGCTGTGAGCTGATGAATTTGAGGTAAGGCATGCCTAGGTGCCTGTGCACATGAGATGCGTGTGCACCCACGGCACATGTGCACGCTCAGCGCATTCTAGGCGTCTCTAGGAAAAGCAGATTGCAGCTCTCAGGTTGGGTCTTTTTTTTTTTGGTAGGTGCCTGTTGTAATTCACTTTTAAGCCCACAGAAATTTTTCTTCTTGGAGTGAGTTTCGTTGCTGTAAAGTGGGTGTGGGCTTAGCAGACAAACAACCAGAATTTCCGCAGGATGATCCTGGGGGACCCAAACACTGTGAATGCCAAGTTGGATTCATTAGAGGCTTTGCGGCTGATCCTGCAGCCCCAGGGAAGGCAAAACTCCTGTAAAGTTGAAGGAAGATTTCCTGGAATGAGGCCTTTCAGGGAACTCAGAAATTGATGACTGTGTGTATAGCAAAAGCCCAGCTTTTAATGTTGAGATCTTGGCTACTGTGTAACTGCAGGTGTAGCAAAGCACCCAGCTTACCTTATACTTTTAAATTAGCCTCTTTATATTATGGCTTTGCTGCATAACAGTCACCATAGACCCGTAAACAAAAGTGGTTTTGTTAGTTGTGTAACTTGGCTATTTATTTGTACTCTTGAAACACATAGAACTATTTTAGGCTGGCTTTGACTCTTTCACTGCCAGGGTAGTTGAAAGGCTAGGGCTTGCAGCATAAGGAGGTGGTGACCTTGGTATTTAATTCAGTCCTGAACACCTGGTGTGTTCATTTAGGGGAGAACCTAAGAGAACTGCGTGTTCCAGCACAGTGAGCCCTGAAGTGCTGTGTTCCAGGATTTTATGGATTATGTGCCTGGTATGCTTCAAACTGTTTCAGTTTGCTTAAGATACAGGAACCTTTAAAGAAATGCCTCGTGGCAGCACTTCTTTTTTTGTTTGCCCCTTCATTTCTGCATATTGATCTTCTAATTTTGATGACTAGATCACGACTAGAAATAGTTCTTTCGCAGCAAAGGCAATTTTAAATGTTTCCTTCTCTTAAAAGAGAATCCCCAAACAACTAAAAACGTTTCTCCGAAACAGCAGCATCTGTCTCTCGTCATGCACTATTCCTATCCCTTCTTCTGTGTTTTCCTGATGCTTTAGCATAGCATTTTCTCACCAAGCAAAGGAGAACCTAGCACTGGGAGTGAGATCCTGACACAGTGACCTCCTTCCGAGCATTACCTTCTTTGTCAGCAGCAGCAGAAGCCGAAGCAGCTCCGCTGGCTCTCGGCACTTGGAGCAGTTTGACATTTTCTGTCTGGCATGGTTTCAGGGCTCACTTTGTTTTGAGCCCAAATGGTGACTGGGATGATGAAAAATGAGCTTGCAAGAACTTGTCCACTGCTTCTAATTTTTTGATAAACAGTTTGCGGCAGCACAACTTTGATCCAGTGTACAGCAGAGCTGTTTGTTACGTGCTGGTCTGCAGCATTCTTCAGGACTGACAAAGGAGAGTAAAGCTTTCTTTTTAATCAATAGAGTAAAAACTGGTAAGTGTCATGCTAAATAGTGAATAATTTAAGAAAATATTGCTCTGTGTGTGTGCACGCACGTATGTCTGTGCATTTGTGGGTTGGGTTTGTGTATTGGGGGGTTGTGTATTACATCAGGCAGATACGTAAGGGGTAAATTTTTTGTCTTGACTAGAGGGTTAAAGCTTTAACTTGTCTTTGCTAATGCATGTAAATAGCTTTCTTGTCCACTTAATGAGGAGGCTGGCTTGTTATCCTGTACAATGCAGCTGGGCACTGTTCCAGAAGCGGAGGCACTTCGTTTCAAAGACAAAGAAGCCAGCTCAGACGTAGGGAGAAACCTGGAACGTTGCGCTGTGGATTTTTTTTTTTTTTTTTTTTTTTCAGAGCGATGACTCATTTCAGTTCACAAAGGATTCTGGGCAGGGTAGTGAGAAGTCAGGTTGGCTGATCCATTCCTATGACTTCACTTTGCAGAGAGCCAGGGAGAAGAGGAGTGACACTGCAGAATCCTGAGGCACTGCAGTGGAGAGGTGCTTTGCGAAGACTGTGAGTGCCTTCGGAACAGGGGGTGGTGTCAGAACGTGATTCCAGCCGTTCCATGGAAATAGGGCAAAAGGAGAGAGATGTTTTCAAAACACCGTGTGGGAGTTATATTTGTAGTCCCTTTTAGATTCTCTGCCTCCACCTCCCCTGTCATTTCTTAACTATTTATTTCTTGTACTTATGTGAGAATTGTGTGAAATAGCATTCCTTTCAGTGGACCTGCATAGATACTGCATTATTTTGTATTTTCTGGAAGCCCCTGTTTCCTGCTTTAAGAGGTGGGTTTTCAGCATATTACTGCCTAAAAACATGCTTTGTTTTTCTTCTTTCAGGTCCTGTGGCACTGATCTATGCTGCAGCCAGCCAGCTTCCACAGTGATATAAAGCCCCAATATGCACATTGTTGTTACATCACAGCTCTGGATACTGTACTGGAGCATGGAACCAGACCATAGGGGTTCAGGTAAGTCCCCCTTTTTTAACATATTGTGTGCCAGGAATATAGACACAGATATTTATTAAAAGATACATTTGAAAACTATTGTTTGAGGAAACACATTCTAAAGCACACAATATATTAAAAAAACACAGTCGCACCCTCCTTCCCAGGACAAGCAACGCCATCAAAACCTCCTTGACTGAATCCTCTGGGAAAGTTCCGTGCTCCAGCAGAAACTTTTTGTGATCATAGTTGTAACACGTGCTGGGATATCACTTTGGATCAGGAGGCAGCTGGCCACAGGACATGAACAAAGAAAAGGAAATTTGCAGGAAATGCACAGGATTAATGCATGTAAGACAAGTTCGCTGGCTGTGGGCAATTTAGCACCTGTTTCTGAAAGTTAGTGGCACTTGATGAACCTGGAGACGGTGCTTTTAGCTGGGTCTGAACGATTAAAACGGTCAATTTACATGTTGAAGTTAATAACTGGTGAGGGACTAGAACTTTGTTCAGAGGCAAATGTTTGTCGTATGGTTGGTCATTATTAAGGCTGCTGTCTTTTCTTCAGGCTGGTTAGAATTGGGGCGGTCACATTGCCAGGTCACGTTCTTGAAGTGTTTGTGACCTGTGCCTGCAAGGGAAGGTACGTTTTGGTGTGCATGGTTTCAGAGGTGCAGGAGGAGCTTGCTGGTTAGCAAATGTGTGTTACTGCGTTTGTCGAGCCTTTGTTTAAGCTGCTCTTAAATAGCAATAAATGGACGAATCTTTAATGCATTTTTTTCGTATTGTTATCAGTCCTCTGATGTGTGTAACTGTCTAGTAAACACAACCTGCAGCTTTGTTCATAAAATACTCCAGGAAACGTGGTTTAAAACGAGGATTTAGCTATGGCTGAGAACAGTGCAAGCAACACACCTTCTAATTTTCTTTATTTCAGATTTTGCCAGTAAAATGTGTTCTTTTCTGTGTTAGTGTGCTAGTGCAGATCCAAGGTATTTCAGTATAATCTGGATAATACGACAGAAGTCTGCATATTCTTCCTGTTCCCTCCTGTTGTTTAATCAGATGGAAACGTTGTCTGGCTTGAAATGGCAATTACATATCATTGTTGTGAGTTCGCATAAGAAGGCTTTTGTTTGCTACATCTATGTAAGTATTCTATAATTAGAGTGATTCAGTCACATTGGGGTTTGGGGGAAGAAGGGGTAATGTGGAACCCAGGCCGGATGTGTAACCTCTTCAGAATCTGTCCCTTCTTCAAGTAAATCTGACAATGTGCTTTTTCCAGAAGAGGCTTTTTTCACTTACGGTATTCTTGAAAAAAGTGATCATATTCTAGGCTGAAGAGCCCTCTTTTTGCCCATTAACAGTAGTTTTGGTTTTGTTAGCTACCTTTTGTTTATAAAGGGCCTTTCTGTAGTTCTTCCCAGAGTGAAATCATAGGGGAGCGTTGACCTGAACAGGCTGTTGGCAAGAAATTTTTTGTAGGGGATTGCTGTTGGGACCACCATGATAATCATGAGATGCCATGAAGTTACCGTACTCTAGTTTGATGTTTTCTGATTAATAATGTAGTTCTGTCAGCAGCAAAAGTAGTGAAGTCAGATTTCCCTTGACAAGTGGTTTTTGACTGGATTCTCCCCTGTGTAGTGGGAGATGGCTGTGCCTGAAGCTCTGTGCAGATGGAGCATGCATAGCAAACACTTGTAGAATCTCTGTTGTCTAGTGAGGCTCAACCTCTCTGGCACATGCACGCACACAGACTGTGATTGTGCAGGTCTCATTTCCTGTGGAAACCAGGTTAAAAATGATTTTTAAAGTTTTTCTTGATCCACAGGAAACAAAAGATTAAAAAGGTTTTGAGAGGCTGGATGAAGAAGAGAAACCGGGCTTTGTCTTCCCATTTTTCACAGGATGCAGAGTGTAATCAGACGATCTCTTCCCCATTGCAGGGAAAAAAATGTGTATAAATTCTAATAAAGTGTGGCTTTGCACTGTAATTTCCTTAGTTTTCCTTCACAATGGCTGTACTGAATTGCTTCCATTTATAAGCCAAGAGGTGATTTTTCAAACAGTCTTCATGCAAACTTCATGAGACGGGGAGTTTGACTTCCAGGTCACTTCTTTCCAGCAGCAGAATCACTAATAAAAATTCTGTCATTAGCATGTAGTTGATCGTTTAATTGCTGAAACATGGTGCAGAATATGTTTTACCGCATTTTCTCCCAAGACGGTGGTACCCGGACTTTCAGAGAACAGAGGGCACTAGATAAACTGGCACAGGAAAGGGTCTGGCTGGCGTGGGTTCAGGATGTGTTAAGTTTCATTCCCAGCTCTATTACAGACCATCTCTTTCTCATCTGTATGTTAAGGATAATTATGGGTTACTCAGTTCTACAGAATGTTTTGAAATCCACCAAAGAAATGTGCTATGTAAGAGCTAAGGGTTTATTTTATGTGCTACATAATCTTTTGTTCTAAGTAACAATAATTATTTTTTTCCCACAGGGTAGCGCTATAAATCCCCAAGGCATAAATGAGGACAAATCCTATTCATTGCTTGTTATGTATTTATACACTTAAAAAGTCTAGAAAACTTTTTTTTTGTTGTTCTTCAGAGAAAAGTTTGGAAAGACATTGCAGAAACACAGCTAAAACTATATAAACATGCAGTCAGCTGGTGAAAATGGCTTTCTGAGCTCCAGTTTTCATTTAATTAGAAACATAAACATATGAAAGTCAAGGATAGTAATTTGATTTCAAAAGAAAGCTGCTTGAGACAAGCATCAGTCAGAGCTAACAGGAGCCATATGCTGGATGTTTTATGTAAGTGATGTGGTCTTCCAAAAAAAAATTAGGAAAAGCATATCTGATATTTTTTTCAAACAGATCTTTCCTAAAGAAGTTGGAGTAAACCTTCTGTGCAACAGGCTAAACAGTATTTCTGCGTGTAATTGATGTTAATATATTAAATCATAAATGCAAGATGCTTTCTGTTGTTGCGCATCAAAGAGGTTTTTTCACTTAACTATAACCACAAAGTGCTTGTAATTTCCCGGAGCCACAGGATAGTTAAGATAAAGCTTTGCAAATTAGAACCTCCCTGTGCTGGGGGGGGTTTAGCTTTCTGTCACTATTTTACAGTTGCATGCTGGCTTTTTTAAACCAATTATCTCCAGCAGTCGGTTATGGACAGCAAGTTCTGGAGGTAATTCTGGCACAACAGAGGGGAAACAAGAGTTCCCTTGTCGTACTGAAGAAGGTTGAAAAGCACTCGGTGGAAGAGAATAAGGCTTAACTGGCAGTAGTCTTTTACAAAACAGAACGGCTCTCACATAAACCAATATCTGTTGGCCATTTCTATTGCATTTAAAGCCATTTAAATTATGATTTTATGGACAATTGTGGTCGTCTTTATAGTTAATTAAATGGTTGTTAAGCTCCCAAATATTTGCAAGCAGGACGTATGTTACCCTGGCATACTAACTTATAGCATGCTTTGCTAGAGATTGTGTTAACATTAAGGAACTAACAGTGAATGTATGGTTTATATTGGTGAGTTATGTGAGGTATAGTTAGTATTTCTGTGGAAACTCTTGGCATGTTCCTGGTGGCAAGAGCGCAGCTGGCAGTGGTCAAATGTGCAGACGGAATGTTTTGTGCACGCTAACCTTGAAGAGCGATTCCATGCTGGAGGCCTGCTTTGAAAGGAAAGATTGTGTGAAAGTGCAAGGTTACTAAAATCCGGGTAAACTCTATTATTCCGTAACTTGTACTTAGCCAGTTTTACATTAACAAGTCCCGACTGGGAGTGATGCCAGATGTGGATCTCTGCAGGTTCTTGGCGGTCAGGGGAGTGGGATGGGCTGTTCCGAGAGGTGAGCGGAGTAACTGGTTTGAGTTCTTGTCCGAGCATCCCTCTGGGAGCACCTAGGAGGCTGCAGAGCAAACCTACATAAATTAGCAGCACTTGCTAGGCTTCACGTATAACCCTCCTCGAGTCCCTTTCCAGCTTCAGGGAGCTGATTATGGTTTTAAGGCCCATTCCTTACATCCTAAATACCATTCTGATTAGCTGTGAGTGGATCATTGTGGGTGCAAGGGGAAGAAAGGATTCTTCCTCCCGCTCTCCCATCCTGGCGCCTGCGAAGGCGGCAGTTTGAGTGCGTGGCTGGGAGTAGCCACAGGGATACTCTGGCCACGGTGCTTTGGTTGAAGAAGTTTCCAGGACTGTGATGATCCAGATAAAACAATTCAGGGAGTTACTGCCCTTCACCTGGATGCTTTTAAAGCTACCCAGGGAGCCCATTTCAGTGCCCAGTGAGTCTGATTAAACTTCAGCTGAGGGCAATGCATGCCAGTCTGTTTGACATTGCACTGAACTGAAGCTAGTGGTGCTCACAAGGACACCCATGACACAGATAATCTCTGTGTGAAGGACAGTAATTTCTTAAATTGCTTAGCTAAATCTGTATAATTCTTGTCACAACTCTGATGCTCTTTAGACATGAAACTAAACGTTAGAGAAACTGATCCCTTACACAAAGTGCACAGTGACTATTGATCAAAGTTGGTGAACTTACGTGTCTGGCTGATTATAAAGATTCATCTATGAACAAGTTTAAGCTGACAGCAGGCATAATTATTATTAAATAGTAATATAATAAATGGGATGTTCTTTATCCATTCTCAAATGATGAGGGGACAAATAGTGTTTGTTCCCAAGTCATGTGAAAGTGTCTCTCTCACGTTTCCCTGTAAGCTGCCTACGATCTTCTTGATTGCCATTGTCTGCAAAGCACATGTGGCAGGAACTTCTCAGGTGTATATGAATAAAAAAATGTCCAGAAAAGGTTATATTTTAAAGTCATCATTCAGTGGTTGGATAAGAATGAGGAGGATCTTGGGGTGCCCTGTGTCGAAGCTGGAGGAGTGCTGCTGTGTTGGGATTGCGGCGTTGATCTGGTCAGGCGTGATTAAGCAGCAGCAATCAGGAGACAGCATAGCACAAATGTGTGTTTTAAATCATTGTTGTGTCTCGGGTAATGTGTGTCACTGTTGTACAACAGATTGTACAGCTGGTGTATTGAAAAATATTGCTCATAAGTCTCACTGAAGCAGTTACGCAATTTGCTACTCCCACCAATTTCTTTTTTCTTCTTTTTTTTCCGAAGTACTGTGTATAATGCAAGATTAAATGCATTTTGATAATCGGTTTTAGAAACTGCTGTTCCTGTTTAGTAGATGTAATAGGAATATAGAATTAATAGGGCAAATATGAGATCCTTTAAATTGTGGAGGAAAGTTGGAATTTGAATTAATTTCCAGTAATTTGATTCCTGCTTTGGTCACAATGTATTGCTCCATGACAGCAGAAATAGGGTGATTTTCCTGAGATTTCAAAGCCATTTAGGTAAAACTTAATCCCTCGCTGTTGACTGACCTGTGGCCAGAAGTAGTAGTTGATCACCCCTTTTTCTGTCTGTTACTCTTTATTATTCCTTTACCACTGGCAAAGGAAATCTTTTACCCTGCTGCTTCCCTGTATTTGAGATCGTTGGGGAACTGTTACCACCTCAAGAGGAGGCACAGAGCAGAATCTAAAAGCATTTCTGCATTTATATAAAGTATGTTAAAATGCACATGTATATGTGTATTTGTGCAGTGATTTTAGCATTATCAAATTGTAATTTCTCCTGTACCTTTCCTTTTGAAGATCTTGCAATGATTTTTTAAGTATAGGTTAATGCATTATTTTTATAGACAACATGAGAAAAGTTACAATAAAGTTAATTTTCCGGCCATCCTGGAACTATTAAAACTTCTGTTCTAAAAAGTACATAGTCCATACAAAGATATTTGACATGTAGATCCAGGAGAGATTTATTCAGGGCATCAATCTTAAGGCCTCTAAAGAGTATGCTGCTCTTTATCAACTGAGCAAAAATGTTATTCATTAATTTAGCAACATATTTTCTTTGCTGATCATTGTTACTATTAAGAAAAAGTATTCTATCAAGTGGAAATGGTGGGTGATCCATCCTGCTAGTCTTTGAAAGGGGAGTGAAATCTCCCCTTTTATGTCCTGAGAAATAAATGCAACTATTTTGTTCATGTGGTTACCTAGTAAGATAGTCAAGCGTGAGGTTTTGCAACCGTAAGTGCTAATTTGTAGGCATTTTTCTGAATCTGTCTGCTGCATCCTTTGAGAAGCTCTGTCTGCATAGTGTGTATCTCCCATTTTCCAAAGTTTTCAAAACCATGTCTAAGTTTTGAAATAAGCCGTTGGAGGGTTCTCCATTGTAAGAGTTTTAGCCCCAGCTCAGTACAAAGACTGCAGAGCTGTGCACATCTTCTCCGACTGTATCTCTACATCCTTGTTCTACGAGCAGATTTTTAAACAAAACGCTTCATTGCACATCTGTTGTCTTTTTACAGGTGATGTATCACCCATCAGCATGTCTCCCATCAGTCAGTCACAGTTTATTCCACTGGGAGAAATCCTTTGCCTGGCCATCTCAGCAATGAACTCTGCCCGAAAACAAGTCACACAAGAAGCACTAATGGAGCACCTAACAACCTGCTTCCCAGGTAACTGGACATGAATAAATCATTGGTCAGATGAGCTCATGTCTGCAAAAGGGCAGTTAAAGAACCTCTAATCCCTACCCAAACGGTTGCTTATCTCTTTGGTTTCCTTGAAAGAGGGAGTTTCAGTGTTTGGTAGTCTGTTTTTCTTCACTCTTCTGGATGGGATTATTGATGAATCCTGAGATGTTACCCAAAAGTAAAAGGGGGCTTTAGGGTTCTAGGCTTATAAGTTTTTCTTTATTCTTAAACATACAGAGAAACGAGTTCTCTTTGACAAGGCTGCTCACGTGAGATGCATTTTTCAGGGTTAGTTCCTGACTTTGGGTAAATATTAAGAATTACTTGAGGTACTAAACAGCAAACTGCATTGCATGTTTCTTTTTTTCAGGCTGGTGTCAGAATAAGCTTATTTGTGATTTTTGTCACAAAATAACTTTATTTATCATCATAGTCAAAAGAGCTTAGGACTTCTTTAGTGGTTATGGAGGGTGAAGCATGTGTCATAGCCAGAGCAGACTTATTCCACCTTGTGGCTTTCAAGCCAGTTGTAAGCTAGCTCGTAAGAGCTCTGTTGACATCATTCAGCCAATTCAAGTGTCATTGTCTGGGCTCCCGAGAGATAACCTCATGGAGGTCTCTGTGTAGAGCATTCTCTCTTAAAGAGCAGGTTTCCCACAGACTGCATGTCTTCTCCCCCTAGGACACGCTTTCAAAACTGGTGTGGCCTGATGCAAGTAGTAGAGTCCAATGACGGTGATGTGCCTGCTTCAGGGGGGGGTTATATTTAAACTGAAATGACTTTGCCAGACTGGTTTTCAGAGCCTTCTTGGCCACAGTTGAAAATCTTTAAATGTGTTTTTTGTTTGAATTTTTTTCTTTGGGTTTGGGTTTGTTTTGTTTTGTTTTGTTTTCTTTTTTTAATGCAACAACTCTCTCCATGACTGAAGGTTTGGGGAGCCACTTGCTGTGTTCATAAATGCTGGTGTTCAGAAGATATTCTTGTCAGCATTTGATAATATTTATCAAATGGTGAAATGAGAATAGCTTGGATTAAAGATATGTAACATGAAAAAAAGGAAACCTGTGTTAAGAATGTACTGATGAATATGCTGCTTCCCTACTGACAGTCTGTTTCTGGAGTTGGTGAATCATGCAAAACACATCTTGTAGAGACATCTAAAAGTGTGGTGTAAAAGTGCTGGGCAGAGGTTTACTGCTCAAGAGAGCATAACTTTTTCATTTGTGCTTTGATTGAGGTTTAATCATTCTGTGCCTCAGTTACAGTTCTCTAAAGTGGTTGAGAATTTATTCTGTTGTACCTCTTTTACAGCTGTAAAAATGAGCTAATTTAAAATGCTTCAGTAAGAAAACTCCTGATGCATCTGCCTCATCTGAGCAGCCTAACCACAGCCATGTTTTGATGTCTTGAATTCTTTTGCTTACCTTTCAGAGCAAAAGTTACTTAAAGTCTTGAAGGTTAAATGGTTTTGGTGTAACTGTTACTAAGTTCTGGGATTTTAAAATACGATTCGGGATTGAGAACTACCTCTGAAATAAACAATTCTGTCTGACATTTAATAATTGCACTTTGGAAAAAAATTACTGCAGACATATTTTGTAAATACTGGCCTTCTGTCCCATTTTGTGGTTTTGTTTATCAGAGTGGGGTTTTTTTCAGTATGCTTGGATGATTTTTGAAAATAAAGTTGTAAGGGTTAGAAGGCAAAGAAGGCAAAGTTTACAATTATAATTCCAGTTTAATTCATTTTGATGATTTCTTTTTTTCCAAGTCGTGTTTTCTATGTAGATCGGTACTAGAAGAGTTCCATAGATTGCAAGTATTTTTTGACTGATTCTGTGAATATTTCTATATAAACATTATTGCATGGTGGAAATGATAATTTATTGGTGGCATCCCTTGGGTTTCCTGGGAGCATGATTATCAGTTGACTTGATGTACTGTGCTATTCTTGCTAGACAGAACCATACATCAAAAATAATTCAACAGGCTGGATTATTTCCTAGACTCTGCTCAGAAAGAAGCCTGAGGCAAGTTAGCACACAGTCTCTTGCTGCCTCTTTTTTTTCCACTAGCCATGAACATGTGAGTTTCTCAAGTCTGAGATTAAAAAAAGGAAAGCCTTGTTTTTCCTACCTCGCTTCTCACAACATAAAGAAAATTATTTGGAAAAAAAAACCAGAAATCCCCCCTTTGTTGTCCATTTTTTCCCCTCTCTAGAGAAATGCCTTTCTCTCCCAGCCATGACGTGTTTAACATAGCAAATATACATGTTCTCTTACTCTATGAGGATTATCCAAAAATTTTATCCTTGCCAATAAATAGAACCTCTTCTTGTGCTGAGTGATATTTTTCCCTTGTCTACCCAAACTCTCTCATAAATCAGCTGCAGCTTTTTGAGCCCTTGTGTTCACCGTTTATTTTTCCTAATTAGGTGCTGATGCTCTGAGAGAGAGGAGAGCATTACCAGTGTCGATGTAGCTGTCATGGTCACATAACCTCTCTGTATCTCACCCTGTAGCAGCACTTGTCTGCCTGTGTTGTTTGTGTTTTAATGAACAGATGCTTCACTGCGTTTCATGGAGTGTATAAATTTCCTAAGACCCCAGATGCTATTCTCAAACTGCCTAAGAATAATAAACCTCTTTCCTCAGCGCGGGATCTTACACTTGCAGTCTAGCCCTCTAGTTTGCTGAGCCATTGTGCAGGCATAAATCTGGGCCATGGCTCTATCTGAAATAAGGTATGCTAATTATTTATAACATCACATAGCAACCACTCCACATCCTTAACTAGTATTTCATGAGCCAATCAGAGTATTTCTTTTATCCCTTGTTAAGCCTTAGCATCAGCTCAGGAGAAAATCATTTTAGCAGATTTAACACCATTTAAATACTACTTCAGCTGTATTTTTCATGAATTTATTTTATTGAAAAAGTTTGTAATGATAATGCACATCTTATTTGTGGGTTTTGTTATTTGTCATCTTGGTTTTTTTAAAAAAGAGGGCTCCTGCTGCACGTGCTCCCATTATTCTAACGTAGAATTAAACAATGAGGTGTTTGTACAGCCCTACTTTATAATTTATTGACCATGGTTTAAATCCCATCCATTACATGTAAATCTTTGAAATCCGGTATGAGTTAAGAATGTAACCTCTGTTCCTGTGTTTGGCAGCCAGACTCTCTTATCTGTCTGAACCTGGCTGAAGAAAACATCAAGCCTTAGTCTATGCTGGATTTAGTAATGATTTTTTTTCTTTTTTTTTTTTTTTCACTAATTTTGTTCATGTACTTATTAGAATCAATTTAAGGTGTTTGGAATTTCAGTGTAGAAAATACTTGTGTGTATTGGACTAGGTTGCTTTCCAAGCAAACAGTTTTCTGAAAGCTGGTAAATTCCTCTGACATTCACCTTCATAACTGTTCGCTCTTTAAATATGTGAAATGTATATGTAGCACTTAAAATAAGTGTCATACATTAACTGAGTTCACTCTAGGTCAGTGTTCTTTGTGAGCAGCAAACAAGACATAATCTTCCGTCTGGAAGCTCGGTGGATGGCATAGTAGACTCTCTTGAGATGCAGAAAATGTACATGTCTGATGATTCAGTGTCCAGACAGTTTCTGCTTTTGAATTATTAAACCACTACATAATCTTAAATAACACCACTGCTGTCATGCAAGATTTTATATGCTAGAGTCTCTTAAACTACTGGCCTTTTCCCCTCCTCTTATTTAATGGAGGAAGGGAGACCATAAGGACACTTCTGAATGCAGTGGGGTAGGTTACGTATCCACATGATGTGGCCAGGTTGCTGTAAAGAGAAAAGTCTTGAGAAAACCAGGAAATCTGTATTTAAAATAGCAACAGTGGGAGCCAGAGTAGTGTCATTGCTCCTGTCCACCAGAGTCTGAGTTTGAGTTTTGAGTTGTCTGTTTCTGCTTTTGTAAGTACCTGAAAGGGATCTGAACAAACCCCATAGCTAGCGTTAGCTGTCAGTGCTGAGCTCCAAACATCTGCATCTGCCATCGTCACCGCTGGCTTAGGGAACCACAGGGATGTGCTGTATGCTGGGAGTGATAAAAGTGATAGTCTCCGACTCCAGAGAGAAGGCTGACACCATTAACTTTACAGCATCTTTGACTGCCCAGGCACACTTTTTTTTTTCTTGGTGTTTATCTGCATGTTCCCTATTCGCAGGACTTAGTCAATTAATGTAGCTACTGTGCGTCCAGTGTTTAGAGACCCATTTACCCAACACATTGTAGTCATTATTATTTACTGGGTGAAAAATACATATTATTATTTTTACCATGTATTTGCAGTGCATTTTTGCCTAAGTTAATGTAAAACATCAGAAGGTCCATTTCAGTCTCTTTCCCTAACTTTTCTATAAACTCCCAGGAGAATGTTTTCCTTTTATTTTTGTTCTGATGTTTCTGAAACAGTATGTTAAAAAACATCTTTAAGTAAAATAAGGATGCGAAGGACCAAGTTCTTGCAGACAAAGGTAGGTATGTGTTGAGGTATTTACTTGTAAGCTCCTGGAAAATGCAACGGATCAGTCAGGTTGGTTGTGTAGAGGCAGGAAGAGGGATTGGCTGCTGCACAGCAAGCGCATCTCAGTTGGAGCGGGATCGGACCCTGCAGTGCATTTCCAGCACAGGATGGAGAAGCACATGAGCTTGAGTTCAAGGTCATCCACTTCTTGCGGTGATGCAAGGCATAATGTGAAAGGGGTGGTGTTACACAGGCAGACATAGCAGCTCCACCGCAGGAAAGGAGAGGTTAGGTGATGGCTGCTGGTTGTTAAGGAATTGAAATCACTCTTCGTGTTCCTGTGCTTTACTGAAAGCTCCTGGGGAGGGCAGCCTGCTCTCCAACTGCCGCTGCCTCACAATCCAGAGGAAGCTCACCATGCTGTTTACTTCAGTCCAGAGAGATTGAGGACTCTGGGCTAGGGAGGGTTAGTCCTTTTTTCCCCCTGTTTCTCTGGATTTTGGCTTTTCCCATCTGTTGCTATTTCTGGCATGGGTGCTCGTCCAGAAATTCTGGGGGTCTTTGTTACTCTCTCCAGGATTATCACAGAAATTGTAGACACCCACATGAAAAGGGGAGAAAATGCACATTCCTGATTCTCCATTTAATTTGTGTGTTCTTTCAAATTTTCAGCCTCGTTTATTCTCTCAAATTATATCCTTTCTTTACCTCTTCTACTCCCTGTGTCTGGATCTGCACCAGTCTTTCAGCTCTGTGGACTGTGCATGAAATATATCTACTGCCCCCATGTACTTCTCCCTGGCACCTTCTCTGTTGTAACTGCTTTCACTCATGTGTCCATGTTATTCCTAACACTTTGCTGTTTCCATTGTAAGATTTTTAGTTACAGATATTACTGGATGTGAGCAGTATGGTCATGTCTCTAAATTCAAACAACATTCAAAGCCAGACATAAGAATACTTACTATGTTGCCTGCAACCAAGTAGCAAGGAAGAGGGTGAGTTAAGGAATTAGTACAACTTCTCTATTTCTTGTAGCGAATCTTTTGGTGAGCTGTTGGTCATAGTGCCAGAGCCCTTGCTGTCATCCTCATGTATGCTAACACAAGGAGGTCAGTGAGCTTGCAGGCTCCAGCCTTTGACATGTGGGAGAAGAGTTGGTGACCAGACACTGTGTGCTACTGACAATACTGTGTTTGTGACAGGTACGCCTGGTTCTTTTTCTGTTAAGTATTTTTGTGAAAAGCATATACTTTGTTGAAATCCATGCATAATTCCATGGAGTTTCTGTTCTTGAAGATAGTCAGAGCTTGACTCGATAAGATCCTGACCTAAGTTGGCCCAGTTATGAGTAGGGGCCAGAGACCTTGTTGTTGACCAGATAACTTCATGAAGTCACTTCCAACCTAAGTTACTCTGTGATTCTTTTTTTTTTTTCTTTCTAAATTAGTTTTGTTGAAAAGAAAGCTAAGACCCAGAATATTAACTTTTTTTAGTTTAAAATAGACCATCCAAGCTTTTGAAAAAAAATGTCTCTAGTTCTGAAACTGTAAACCAGGTCAGTACCCAGCATTAAGTTAAAATGCATTTTAGGTCAACAAAATGTTGACTGAAGATAGCTTTTTGCACTAGAAATGTTGAAAGATTTTTATTTCTTAGTGAGCATGAAGTTTTTTTTTTAAACTGGCTCATGAACTAAATCTCTTCGTTCCTTAGCTCTAGATGTAACTTATTCCTGTGCACAGCACGCTCACTTGATATTCTGTCTGATAAAGTATTGAAGACTTGGTTCTGCACCACTGGACCCAGCAGGAGTACTGGTAGTGGGAATGACCAGGCTCACAATGCCAGGTCTACCGTGTGGCTAATGTGGCACTGATGCAGGGTTGTCATACTTGTCCCCCTCTCAGTAAGTGATACATGCACTTAGGTAGTATCCCACACATCTCACACGGAAGGCAGGGTACTCTTCGACATACGTTTTTCAGAGCTAAATCTGTAACTTCCAGCATAGTGGAAAAGTCTGGGTAAGACGAACTGTATCATTCAAGACATCAAGAGAGGAAGTCAGTTCAATCAAGTTTGTGATAAAGGGCTGGTTTGGGAGAATGCTTTTTTCCTGTGCAGTATTCTTCTGTGGAAGAGCAACTCAGGCATCCGAAGTAAAAAATAACCACTGTTTTATACGTGACTGGGCGTTATAATAAATAGTTCTGGTGAATTGGGATATAACTATTTAGTTGGAAGAAGAATAAAAGTGAAACGTTTTCCCTGACACCCTTTGATTTCCAGTGATTCCATCTTGTAGTTTAAGGTCACCTGGAAGTAACTAGAAGTTGGTTTTGTTTTTTTTTTTTTACACTCCATTAATGGCCTCCTTTCTATTTAATTAATAATTGATATGTCTGAAGTTTAGGAGATAAGTGGAAAAACAAACAGAGAAGAGAATGCCTAACAAAGTGCTTTGCTGGAGTTGTTTGTTCAGCATATTCCAAGCTTGCACATTGGAGAAAACAGCTTTTTGTTGGGGAGGGGGGAGCCAGAGAGTCCTGAATGGTTTTATGCACTCCCTGATACGTGTTTACTGTCATTTCTAGGAGTTCCAACACCCAGTCCAGAAATCCTTCGACATACCTTGAATATGCTTGTACGGGAGAGGAAAATATACCCAACTCCGGATGGTTATTTCATTGTAACCCCGCAGACTTACTTTATAACACCATCTCTCATAAGAACTAACAGTAAGTGGTACCATTTGGATGAGAGGATACCTGACAGGTCTCAATGTACCTCTCCACAACAAGGAACTATAACTCCCTCCACCTCGGGATGCGTCAGGGACCGAACACTACCCAAAAACCACTGCGACTCCTGCCATTGTTGCAGAGAAGACATGCACAGCATGCATGCATCTACCCTACAGAGGAAATCAGCAAAAGACTGTAAAGACTCGTACTGTCCTCCTTCATTATGTCAGGTCCCACCTACTGAGAAAAGTAAAAGTACTGTCAATTTTTCTTATAAAGCAGAGACACTCACAAAGCCTAAGGATGTAGAAAAGCAGTCTAAGAAATTTGGACTCAAATTATTCCGATTAAGTTTTAAGAAGGACAAGACAAAACAGTTGGCAAATTTCTCTGCCCAGTTTCCTCCGGAGGAGTGGCCGCTAAGGGATGAGGACACTCCTACCACTATACCTAGAGAGGTAGAAATGGAGATTATCAGGCGCATTAACCCAGACTTGACTGTGGAAAACGTCATGAGGCACACTGCACTAATGAAGAAACTTGAAGAAGAAAAAGCTCAACGAAGCAAAGCAGGTTCTTCAGCTCACCACAGTGGACGAAGTAAAAAGAGCAGGAATCACAGAAAGTCTCATGGGAAATCGAGGTCACACAGCAAGACTCGGGTGTCCAAAGGAGACCCATCAGATGGCTCTCATTTGGATATACCTGCTGAAAGGGAATATGAGTTCTATGATCCCTTGACTCGATCTCCACGGGAAGGCTGTTTTATAATAGAACACAAGGGAGATAATTTTATAATGCACAGCAACCCTAACATGATTGAATCTCACTTTCCCATGACACCAGAGTGGGACGTGTCTGGTGAGCTGGCCAAAAGAAGAACTGAAATGCCTTTCCCTGAACCTTCCAGGGGAAGCTCCCACTCCAAGGTCCATCGTAGCCATAGCCATACACAGGATAGAAGATCAAGGAATGAGCGGTCCAGTAAGGCTAAAGAAAGGTCTAGATCCATGGATAACTCCAAGGGACCTCTGGGCTCAGCTACTTTAAGCACACCTGAGGACATAGGTGAAGGCTGTAGCCCAGATGACCAAACAACTAGCCAAACTTACATTGACGATAGTACCTTAAGGCCATCTCAGTCGCTCAGTCATCAAAGGGCTCTGATTTCATCAGCAAGCTACAAAGAGACTTGCATCCCTGAAATAGCTAGTGGCAGTGTAGAAACCCCCAGTTCTTGTACCCTGATAGAACAAAGCAAGCCTACGGAGAATTTGCCATCGTACAGCGAGCTCAACTCCTGCACAACAAAATCTGCAGTTGATGACTATTTTCAGTGCAACACATCCAGTGAGACTGTGCTCACTGCTCCATCACCACTGGGAAAGAATAAAGAGGATCATGACACGCTGACAGGGACAGATGGGCTCAAAAAAATGACTCCCGTAGAAAGGCAGTCTCAACACATTGCTAGGGAGCCTGGGGTGCACAAAGAAGAGTCCCCAAAGGGCCCAAGCAGTGGTTCAGCGGTCGCTGGCCAAGCTCCAGAGGTGATCGCGAACGGGCGGCTGGTTCAACACCATAGCGCTGAATCGAGCAGCCTTGATAAAAGGAAAGAAATATTTAGCAAGGATACGCTCTTTAAACCTCTGCACAACACTCTTTCTGTGAATAGTTATCATAAGTCTAGCACACCCCTGCTAAAGCCCCATCAAAAGACCCCCTCTGACACGTTGCCAGTCAGATGTGAGAAACTTGAACAAGCGATAGTAACCTCAGTCACACAAGTCATGCCCGTTTCACAGAGGCAGCAAGAGACAACGGGGAACCAGGAGGCCTCCTTCGACTACTACAACGTATCTGATGACGACGACTCGGAGGAAGGAACCAACAAAAATGCCGAGGAAGAAAAAAACAGGGATGATGTCGGCACGATGCAGTGGCTTCTAGAGAGAGAAAAGGAGAGGGATCTGCAGCGAAAGTTTGAGAAGAATCTTACTCTTCTCACCCCGAAGGAAACAGAAAATAGCAACAGCCAGAGAGCCACCCACTCAGCCCGCCTGGACAGCATGGACAGCAGCAGCATTACTGTGGACAGCGGGTTCAACTCTCCACGGTAGGACTGTCACGTTCATTGCAGCTTTACAGACTAGAAAGTTCCGTTTTTAGTTACATGTGTGTGTGTGATATCAGTGACAGAACGTAGGGCCGTATTAAACAATTTCAGACAGTGTTTTCTACAGCTCTGGAATGTGCTGGTCAGATGTGTGGGTTTCCCACCATACCGTAAGCAACCAATGGCCATTTGCGGCTTTGACTCTGTATTAGTTTGTTTTCTGTTCGCTGAAAACCTCCCTGTATCCTTCTTTTTTTTCTGTATTAAACTTGTGTTTGCATTTAGAATAGAAGAGATGAGCTCCTGCACATTTTCCCCCCTTCCCTTTCCCTCTTAAGATACCATCAAGAAGACTAATTGAAAGACTAGACATGGCTAGGTGGCATAATCTTTGGCTCAGACCAAAAAACCAAAAACTGAACATGATGATTGTTGTGGGTTTGGGCTTTTTTGTTTGTTTTCTTCAAAAATTTTGGAAGTGTATTTATCACTGTTCCAAACTGGTGAGGCCGGAACAGCCGCTCCCCCCACACGGCTGAAAGTGCTCAGGATATTTGGACTTCAGAGGTGACCCAGCGCTGCATCAGCAGAGAGGTGCCTTGTCTGAGATACTTGGGAAAATTGTCCAGATGTTTGCGTGTGGTGATTCTGATTAGTTATTTCCATTCCAGGGATCTCAGAGACATTATGGAATTCTCAGTGCGTCACCAATGTTTAGGTGCTGGTTAGTCATTTCCATTCTAGGGATCTCAGAGACATCCTGGAAGTCTCATCATGTGTCTCAGCCTCATGGAGTCTTAGAGGTGCAGGGAGGAGAGAGTTGCTGGTCTGTTCCCTGCCCTGAATATTTCACAAGCTCATTTTCAGGTTAAGAATCCTTCACTCGAGCCTTCTTTCTTCTCTCTCCAGCCTCTGACATTCCTAGGTCCCTGCTGGAATGGAGCGTGCCTGGTTTTGTTTGCCCTGGATAGCAACCCATCAGAGTTCAGAACAATGACTCTTAAGAACACAGAAATAATTTACAATGGTAGTTCTCTTACGGCCTCTTACTTAAGCTTAAATTATTTATTGCCTGTGTTTAAAAATAAAACCTCCAAGTCTGGATTCGTATTAGGTAAAAGAAAATGTTTTGGAGGGCTTTTTTGTTGCCTTTCTTTTTTTCCTCTGTAAAAGGTGTTCTTATTCCTCAGAATTTTTTTTTTTTTTTAAATCTATAGTAAAGGCTCTCAGAAAGGTATGAGAAAGATTTCCTGCTTCTGCACAGGACTAAATTTCCTTTTCAGTTGAAGTCATGTCGCTCTGGAATAAATTCCTTTGGATTTGATGGCTGCTCCCACTTGATGTTAATGACAAGGCAGCAATTATTGGGCCTGCTGCAGCATGCAGTGATCATCAAACTAGAACAGGCTTTTAACATATGTATAATTTTTCTGAGTAAAAAATGTGAAAAAAAAAAATTGAGCAAATTGTACCGCTTACACCGAGTCCAGCTTAAAAAAAGAAACTTCAGAAGGTTTTGAATTTGTTCCTGTTATTGATTGTTCTGCAGATGCTTGGCATCTTTCTCACATACAACTGTTGTTTGAGGCTGTTTGCACTGTTCTTTTTTAAATGTGATCTCTTCATTTAGTTGAAGTGCTATACTTGCTGTCAGGTTTTTTTGGGGGGGGGAGTATTTGGTGGTGTTTGCTTCTTGCCCAGCCTGTCTCACTTCGCAGAGTGCATTTAATCTCCAGGATAGGATGTCGACTGGATAAAAAATCAGTTTTTAGACTACTATTTTGCTAGCTGTTTGCTAGCCGAATATCAAGCTTGCGTTTCTGGTTAGTGCAAAGGCAGACATTTCCTTCCCTAATTATTTACACAAAAGCTGAAATTTCTATTTATGTTAATCTTAAACTTAGCTAGCAGAGAACAGAACATGGCGAGCACACTGGATTTAGTGCTGCTATACCACTTTGTTTAGATCAAAAGGGAAACAGATAAGCAGCTTTTAATAATGATTGTGTTCCATGCATCCTTTTTTTTTTTTATTTTACTGTTTACTTATTAACAAATGTCTTTTTTTGGCAAGGCCACATAAAATAAGCTTTTTTTTTTTTTTTTTTAAAAAGCAACATTCTGTAGAGTTTTCTTTTGTATTTGTTTTGTAAGACCAGCATATAGTCTGGATATTTTAACGGCTTTTTGATGAGCTTTGCATGGAGGTGATTAAATTGGAGGATTTTGCTGAGTTTTGGTCACTCCTCGGTATAAGTCTATAAAAATCAATCGAGCTGGGGCTGAATTCAGCCCTTTGCCTGAATTACCATGCTTTTATTACTTTCCTACCTTATAACAAAAAAGGTACTTCACAGCCCTTTTCCAGGAAATACAGAAAGGCTATCCAGCATCCATCTGCTGAGATTCAGCTAGATCCGACAGTGTCCGTTTGCAGATGCCTAGGGGAGGGTTTAGGAACGGGACGTGATATTCCTCAGGCAGATTTCTAACCTCCACTGATGTTGTAACTCCCGACTTCTTGAGGTGTGGTGGTATCTTTTCATTTAAACTGAAGTGTGCAGTGTTGCTTGGGGAATGAAAATTACCAATTCTACACTGTGAAAGAAGAAGTTTATTTTTAAAGTGTGACAAATTGCAAAAAAAGGGGCATTAAAAAAAAAAATCCAGGATGTAGTTAAAGAGATTTGCAACGGTCATTTGACTTCAAAAGTATTTTGTGTGCGAAAATCGTGAACACATCACCACTGGGAAAACAGCCTCACAGTATTTTGTTCATTGCTTTTATGCCAGTTGTATATAGTAAATGTTAGCTGTCAATATTAATTTTATTCTTTTATTTTTAGAGCTTATATAATACTGCTGCTCTTTTGTCACCTGAAGAAAGAGCTAATTTTGGCATTACTCTGCATGCAAAAGTCTCACTGCAGTCTTTGTGTATACATGTTGTAATGGTCAGTTTGTAACATCAGAATTGAAAATGTTTGAAGACCTGGAATTCCCATAAAGAATGATACAATACCAAATGATCTCTGAAAAGCAAAGGTTGCATCTATTTTCATTAAAAAGCAGAGGGAGAGGAATCAAAACACGAGCAACAGAGGTGCACCATAGGTATTGCAGCTCACAGAGATGCCCTGCTGTGTGCGTCACCCATCGTAGCTGTTTGGAACCACTGACAATAAGGTGATAATTGGTAGAAGATGATCAATACCATTTTGATAAATTTAAAAGATCTGCAGGAGTTTTCCTATAAGCTTATAAATACTTAAAGGGCGGGTGTCAGGAGGATGGGGCCGGGCTCTTTTCAGTGGTGCCTGGCAACAGCACAAGAGGTAACGGGCACAAACTTGAGCATAGGAAGTTCCACCTCAACATGAGAAGGAACTTCTTTCCTGTGAGGGTGGCAGAGCCCTGGCACAGGCTGCCCAGAGAGGTGGTGGAGTCTCCGTCTCTGGAGACATTGCAAACCCTCCTGGACGCGTTCCTGTGCCACCTGCTCTGGGTGACCCTGCTCTGGCAGGGGGTTGGACTAGATGATCTCCAGAGGTCCCTTACAGCCTCTACCATTCTGTGATCATTTATTTTCCAGATTCAGTCAGTTTAAGATCATTTAAATCTGCCCTACAACTAAGCAAGGTGTTTTTTCCTTCCCCTATGCCATGCACTGACACATTTCTCCCCTGCCACATCCAAAGCTGTGCATTCTTACTCTTTCCCTGAAGCTAGCACTAATCTTTTTTTTTCTTTTTTTTTTTCTTTTTTTTTTCTTTTTTTTTTTTTTTCTTAGGGCTAGTATTTAACAGAGGGCGGTCTCTGATCTGGCTGGCTGCAAGGCTCAGCATCAGGGAAGCAGCAGGAACATGTGTCAGGGTCAGGTCCACACAAGGCAGGCAAGAGCTGCCCCTTTCGGTAGCAGGTAAATTTAGGTTGACTTTAAACCGACTATGAAACTCTGTCCTTAGTACCTTTGTTTCTAGTCCTTATTTAACAAACCCATTCCGTCCTCTAAATTCCTCTGTAAACGTCTCCATAGCAAGTGGTGAGGTCGTTTTCCCAAGAAGTAGGGATACAGGTGAAGGATACATAACAAGGGACTGCGTGGCTATTTGAAAACAAAGCCTCTTCACAGGAACATCTTATTTGGACATCAAAAATTATTTAAGAGTGAAAAGAGAACAAAAGGCGTAGTAGTGGCAGAACGAGCCCTACTGTATCTTGGCTGAGTTTTTTAAAAGCTGTAGGCTAAAATACAGGCTCCTCTGGGTTCATTATTAGATGTATCGTTGGGAGGCTTAGTCTTTAAAAGGGCCAAGTGTCCTGTCACTCCCGTGGATAAACAGTATGTCAGAACTAAAGGAACGTTGTCCATTTTCTGAACAAAGTAGCAGCACTAGTGGTTGTTTAGGGCATGATCACAGACCAGGCAGTTAAGATTTCTCCTCTCGGCATCTTGTAAGTTACACTTGTCTCGGCTGCAAAGCAAAACTGAAGTGTTTTGTTTAGAAACGTGTGGGTTTAATGTAAAGTAGCACTTCTAGTTAATATTTTGTGTACAAAGACATAGGTAGAAGAGGATACAACAGAGGCAGCTGTGTTCCGTGATTACTCTCCTCGCTCTGCCTTGTCACAGAGCTGATTTGATGAAGTTACTTTGTGCAAAAGTGCACCAGTCAGGAAAGAAAATTAATATGTTCCACATGCAAGATGGAAGCTGTTTCCTTGGGTGAAAAATCCAGATCCTTGGTACTGGTTCAGCTTACCGTTTGTGTGACAGCTTCGGCTCTGCTTAGTGCTGTACCTGTGCTACAGTATGATGACTGCTGAGTACCTCTGGAGCCCGTTTTGGAGGAACGCATGTGTACCGTCAAAATGAGGTGGTTCATTGGTGTGACGTTACCTACAAACACAGGAAGCCTATTGTAAAACACTCTAGTCTCCTTTCCTGTCTGGTCAATAGATATATAGGCATGTCATATGTGAGTGTGTATATATATTTCTTTTCCGTTCTAGTACTCGTGAGAGCCTGGCATCCAACACTTCAAGTATTGTTGAAAGCAACAGACGTCAGAACCCGGCTCTGAGCCCTGCGCATGGTGGCGCAGGCCCAACCTTCAACTTCCGAGCCACCGCAGACCCGCCGCCAAGTGAAGCTGAGAAACTGCAGAAACCTGCTAACTGCCTGCAAGCTTCTGTCACTAGTGTCTGATCGTCATCCCTCCTCAGATCTTCTGTCTCATCCTATACAGCAAAGTTTACGACACTGGGACTGATGTTTACATCTTTGGGGAAAAATAAAAAAAAAAAAAAAAGAAGCATCTCAACCACAGTTTTAGTGTTTACTTAAACTGTGCTGCTATGTAGACTAGGGGCAACAAAGAAATCTTTATTTCAAGGTATTGCTTTTCACATTTGCGGCTCTGTAGCAACAGAATAGCAGTAGGGATAATATGTACACTTTTTGCTTCACTTAATTGTAACTGAGCACATATATGAAAGTCTAGACACTGTAAGTGTAATCTGCATTTTCAATGTCCATGCAGTTGCCAACTTCATTTTAAAAAATGCCACAGATGTGTGATGCCCCCGGTCAGAGGCTAAACTCTGCTGCAGAGTTGATCGTTTTTTACTTCAAAAACCGAGCCACTGCTGAAAGTAACCAGCCAGGATCACCATGAGGAAAAACAATGCCAAACATGACAAGTGATGACCTCAGCTCTATCTGTGAATTATTGATACTAATCAGTCATTTTCACTGTGCGTTTTTGTGACACAATTTTGCAAATACCCGTTTAAGCGAGTAAAAAGAGGTTTGGGTTTTCTTTCGGTTTGGTTTGTTTTTTAAGAGGAGGGTGGGAAGGGAGACGGCTTCTCCTTTTGTGTTTCAAAAGTGTGAGAGATGTTTACGTACTGCGACTTGCTACTTGACCTTCCGTAGCCACAAATGAGGAGGTGGGCCTTTGCGTCGAGGGGGGGAGTGGGGAGGGAAGGGAAAGTTATAACTGTCGTGGAGCCACAATGTGGAGTGACACAAAATATATCAAATGTCTTCAGTATAAATCAAGTATTTAAAAAAAGATAATCTAATTCTTGTGTCGCTTCTGGTATTGCAACTTGCCATTAATATAGGAATCAGGATAACTAATTTCTTGGCACAAAAATATTCTTTATGATATAAATGATAAGTATGGCCTGAAGAATTGATTTCTTTCTAGTGGAAGGACATAAATCTATTTTATGTAGCTTATTAAATAGAGTGCCTAAATTAGGCTATTAAAAATAGCATACATTGTAGTGATTATCAGAGAACAAAATTTAGAGAATTATAAACTTCTGGCCTTTTTATTCAGTGGATGTTATTTGCAATCTAGCATTTTATGGACACGTCTAGTTTCTAGAAATTAAATGTGTCCACAGGGTTGGCAGTAGAAATCTGAATTCTGTAGGTATGGTACATCCTAATTGCTCTCCCCTAAACCGTTACTCCAAAGTAATTGGTGCTGTGCTAATTACTGCAGAGTATCTTCTAAGGATAGTTAAACTCCAAGAGTAATTTTTAGGTATAGGGTCACATTCTGCTCTGTTACTCATGCAACCTGGTAGCGCAACAAACTGACTTGAAATTTAACTCTGTTTTTATCAGAACAGACGAATTGGTGGAAGAATAACAAAGATACGAAGATGTTCAACAGCCCAAACTGTTGCATAGAAAAGGGACGTTTACATTGTCTAGCTCTTGTAGTACACAGGTATGAAAACCAACTGTACATAGTAAAACCCAGTATTTTCATCAGGTTCTGGTGACGTGTTACTCTGTACGCAAAGACATTTGAGCTTCACTCCTGTTCTCCGTTGTCATCAGAAGTCTTTACTGAAGATTCAGCCTTATGTTACACAGTTGGATATAGTCCATTTACTTACAAAACGGCTTTCTAGCTCTGGATGCAATCAGTTTCCAGTTCTGTCAAGAACACCCAGTCAATGCACAGGTCTGTTTTCCTTGGTTTCGGTGTATAATTTCCATTTCATAGGAGCAATAAGACCTTTCAGTGCACATAAAGGAAATTATTGTGCTTTTGGTTGGTTATCAAAGTCACTTGGCCTTTAGCCTTCTGCCTTACCATACCTTCCAAGATGTGCTCTAATTACCATATAATGCTTTGCATGACGCATCTTATTATTCAGTATGTAACTCCAGCCGTACTTATTCCATGCAAACTGTAGAGTCAGAGTTTTTGTGGGGAATTGTCATATACTATGCAGTGGCTGACTGTGATTTTGGTTTTGAGATGAGCTCTGACATCAGTAGTATGTATCAATTCAGTAAATAAAAATGTCGAAACGATAAAAAAATTTACGGTGATGATCTGCAGTACTAGCGGCAGTTATTAAAATGTGAACAGCAAAAGCAAATTTCACCTTTGGGGGAAATATTTGTTGGTCATAAACTAATCAGAATTTATGCAGGCAGCTGGTTGTACAGAAGACGTAGTTCCAACAAAATACGATCGTGTGTACCTATAAACTGTATAGTATGTTATTTCCTAAAGTTCCCAGAGACCAGCAGACAACAAAAATGTCATATTAATGTTGACGTGGCACTGTACCAATATTAATGTGACTCTTGGAATATGGAATGTAAACAGAAGTTTCAAATAGAAACGTTCTAATCTTGAATTTTATTTTATTTTTTTTTTCCTTTTAAAATCAACAATGGAATATAAGGAAATTCCATCTTGAGGTTCTGGTAACAAAACCACGAGAGTGGAGCTTGAGTGCTTTATGTCACCCTAATCCTTTGATGAAATCATAGCCTTGTATTACATGGTTGCTTATCTATCATTCTTCTTCTAATGTATCAATTTAAAGGTTTACAGAGTTAGATTAGGTTGAATCTGTGTTGTGTTCAACTGTAAAGGGTCAACACAAATCTGTCGGCATTTTGCACACTTGATATGTATTATTATAATACAACATGTTACTTTTATGGTAATTTTTTTTACACATATAACTACCTCCATGAATTTGATGAAATGCAGCAACATGAAAAGTGTATTGTACAAAGCAAGGTTAAAAACTTTGAAGCATTAGGTCATGGCGTTCTCTTGTGTGTCAATGCTTGCATATGAAGTCGTCGTGTTTCCATTGCCACAATTTCCTTCTACAATATTAAAAATCTGGCTTTCAGATGAGTCACTTAAAGACTTCGACAAGGCTGCGTAATTGGGGTGAAGGTGGAATGGAGGTTGAAACCTTCCCTCCTCTCCCCAGTTACTGCTGAAATTTCTGCCTGGTAGAACTTGAAAATGTATTTGTGATTTAGCAAATGAGGAACATCTACAGTCTGTGAAATACGATTGACGGTTTGGGGTTTAACAGAAGACACTCTGGGTATTTTCTTGGCAGCCTTCAAATACTTTGGGCCCTGTTCTGCCTCCATCTTTGTCAACATACCGGGCCGTAGTTTCTCCGAACTGGCAAAGGTGTTGAAACAGCTCTTCCTTTAGCGATGCGCACTCTGTTCCCTACGTTGTGTGCCTCTGAAACGCTTGCTCCTGTAGAAATTACCAACGGCCTTTAATTGACTTTGCTGGGAGCAGGATTAGGGACCCTACTCGAGGTATGTGCCTATTGTTCAAAGAACGTGGGCAAGTTTCCAAGAAAAATGAAGCTGGCTTTTGAAAAATAGCCAGCTGCAACAAGCCACCTTTCAAGAGGGAAGAAAGAAAGATTTTTTTTTTCCGAAAACCAAAGGAAGAAAGTGGCAGTTGAACCTAAGCAGATCACGTTTCTATAAAAATCCCGGTTTATGAACACCTCTTTCAGCAAACCTAGTACCATTATCCTGATGCAAATTAATATACAATCATCGGTTGAGCTAATTTTGCCGTTTTAAGTATTTCAGTTAAAAATTACAAGAATTCATTAGCCATTTGACTCCTTGCACCGCTGTAAAATGTCCATTATATGCAAAATAATGTTCACTCGACTTTTAAAAGTAAAATGTATTGGAAAACAAATATTTTAATGAAAACCATGGCCTAAGTGCTTGCCAGCGGTAGTTGTTTTTAGAAAAGAGAACCAGTATTTAGAGGCTATCTGAAATGCGGATAATACTTTGCACTTAAATCACGCCTTTTCGCCCCAGGGCCTCGAAGCTCCTGGTACCAGCAAAGCCTGGGGAGCCGGTGGGGTGGGCAGAACTCACGGACCCTCCTCTGTGTCCAGGCACATTGGAAAAAACAAAAGCTGAGAGTCTGCCAACTGATTTATTAACCAATTGCTTTCTTAAAGTTACCGGAATAAGTTTAATAATTAACCAAAGTGTTTCACGTTCATACTCTGAAGTTATTCTTTCGATGCGTTCAGCTTGTTTTAAGTAAGAGCGAAACTCCTTTGCGGTCCTGCAGAGACTTGGATTCGCAGTGCCAAAACCAAGCAGTTTTCGCTCCTACGAGTACTGCCGGCGGTGGTTTTTAGGAACAGTTATTTTGATTAAAAATTTGTTTTTCAAATACGTTTCACAGAGCTTTGCCCAACGCGGTTGTTCAAATTGTTGTGCTGAGAAAGCAAATAGCACTCCTAATCCGGTGTCACACCCACAGTTTACAATTCTCTTTGCTCTTCTGAAGAAAGCTGTACAGTATTAGAGAGAAATGTTCTATTTTTTACGAAATTCTTTAAAAAAAAAAAAAAAGAAAAGGTATATATCTAAAATGTTTCTCCCCCCGCACCTCCCCAGCATAAGTAAAGTGCATCGTTCCTGCATGAGAAGCATGCAGCGGACCCACCGAAAGCCAAGCTGGTGCTAGAAGATAAACGGGACTATCGGGCTTCTTCCATAGCGGCGCTCCGAACGCTGGGCTTGGTGACACGGGTGCAAATCCGGCGTGACACCCCCCCCACCCCCCATCCCCGGTCTCCCGCCGCTCCGGCGGAGACGGGACCGGGGTCGTTGACTCCATTGAAGCTCAGTTCTGAGCTGAGGGTTTCTGTGTTCCTCCCCACCCCAACCCCAGGCACTAGAGAAGGAGCAGAAGGTGGGAGGCACGCAGCCGGGGTTGGACACCCCTGGTGACACCCCTGGCCACCCAGCCGGGTGACAGCCGTGGCCACCCGCCCCTGGGCGATGTGCCCTGCTGCCCTCGTGCCCTATAGCCGTTAGAGCCACCCAAAGGATACCCACCCCGAAGTATGAAAGGGCCCTTGGAGAAATTGGCACAGATGTTACTTTTATACGTGGAGGAGACTTTTAAGTTTAAAGGGATCATAATTCTGCAGGTAATTTTCTGTGAGTGACTGAATGTGGCTGTTGCATTAGGTTTAAATGAGTTAATAAATGCAAGTGGGACTTACTGTATGTTAGAAGGGAGTTTTGCAGCCAAGACTGCCTTGTATAAATGTGTTTGCACTGAAAAAAAAAAAAAAAAAAAATTAATTAAAAAATTACTTGGTCTCTGGTTGCTGTAAAGGTCATCCAAGATGGATGTTCTGTTTATATTGTATAGTATTTCATATGAAATAATTACAGTTCATGAAATGTCTTCCCTAACGTTACTGATTTATAACAGCACATTTGTAACATGGTTTTTATTGTGTCAGTGTACCATATTGTAAATGATGATTACTTGTCATGCTTAGTATAATAATTTAAAGGAAAAAAAAAAAAAAGGACAGGGATTTTTGTAAGTCTATATTTGAAAGTCCCTCCATATGGTAATATTGTGTTCATGTTGTTTATGTAGTGTTGTGTGAAATATCCATTTTGGATTGTGTTACTTTTTAAGATATTAAATAACATTTGGTTATATGTTTTAAGTGGATTCT
Source organism: Sterna hirundo (assembly GCA_009819605.1). Taxonomy (NCBI): domain Eukaryota; kingdom Metazoa; phylum Chordata; class Aves; order Charadriiformes; family Laridae; genus Sterna; species Sterna hirundo. The sequence continues at coordinate 5,949,223 of CM020441.1, forward strand.
TTGCTCCCTTCGGTGGTTTTTAGAGAAAATACTTAACGTTTCCATTTAACGTGCCGTTTCCCTCCTTCACTTTGGAAACCTTGCACAAGATCTCAGACAACCGGGGCTCATTACAGCTTCCTGAGCCCGTGTTTGCTTCAGAAAAGCTCAGTGAGCCGTTCTAGTAAGAGCTCAAGGGAGAAAATTGACTGATTTTTGACCCATCCCGGTTTGGGTCGACCGTGGAGGCGATGGGTGCAGAGGGAGCGTGATCCTCACCGAACGCCGGAGCGCCCAGCTGAGATGCCCCGAGCTCCAGGGATTGAGAAGTCCCTTGGGGCATCCTGATGCCAGGAGCTCCAGGTCTCAGGTCCCTCTTTTCCTCTCCATCCTCGTGAGCCACGGGAGGACCTGGGGCAGACACCCAAGAGGAAGGGCTCTAGCAAGGAGGTTTTTTCACTTTCTTCAAAAAATTATTCAGTCTCTTTTTCACACTGTGGTTGGGAAGGCCCAAGTGGAGGATGTAACATGCAGGTGCCGTTTTCCTGCCCTCTGCCACCACCTGGAAGAAGGTTTTGAGGAGGTTTAGGCTCCAGGAGCTTTGCCGGAGCTTTGCCTTGAGAACTGCTGTTTGCCGAGGTTGTCCATGAGTATTTACAGGATTTACACGATGGAAAACAAACCAGCATCTATTGGAAGCAGGTGTTAGCACCTTGGCTTGTCACCTGCTAGTGGCCCATACTGTTGGTAGTCTTTGCTGGTTCCCCTTCATCCATCTCCTCCCTTTGTAATCCGTCTCCTTGAAATTGTGAATTTTGAATTATAGGGGGGGAAAGCACCGAAGTTTGGTTCGGTCTTTACGCTGGCATGACCCAGGGCCTCGCAGAGGCAGAGCCAGTTTTGGGTGGAGGTCAGAATGGGACCTTCAAGGCCTTGTCGTCCTTGCTGGAGGAGTTCACAAGCAGTGTTTCCCCCTCCCAGAGAGCTGCGGTTTTGTTTCTGTCCTGACGGTGGGCTCGTATTTAAAGCAATAGGTAAGGCTGGTCGTTATCTAGAAAGAAATTGCTCTTGTCCAAACCCGTCATGCCTCGCACTTTAAAACTTGCTTAGAAAATTGGCTTGAATTCTCTTCATACTTTCTCTGCTGACAGGTACATGCTGAAGATCTTAAAAAAGTGATGTCTTTTTGGTGAAACGTGGCCTGTAACGTAGTTAAAATGTCCAGGGCCACTGCTTGGTTGAAGAACTGTTCTCTTGCTGTTGGATCTTGCCTTTCTGCGCGATCTCTCCGAGTCAAAACAGCAGATTTCCATTTCTCTGTATCTACAGATACTTTACATTTATAGAAATTTTTGAAAGGTATCCTTCTCTCCAGACCTTCCCTTTTTCCATCAGCCTCTCAGCTGTTTCTTTTGGGTCTGGTTTTTCCTCCCAACTTATCTTCTATAATGTCCTTCTTTGATTTTATCTTTATTCTGTTGCTCAGAATCCCCTCCTCTTCTGCTCCTTTTTGACATCTATTCTCCTTCAGGTGGGATTTTTTCCATGCATTACTTGATGATGTCCTCTGCCCCTTTGCTCGCCCTCCCCTCTCAACACGCCATCCTAAACCGATAGTGTCTTTTCCCCACTTTCCCATTACTTTCCCTTTTTTGTGCTCCCCGCTCATCAGAAAGCCCTCAGAGAAGAAAAGATGATCAGCTGCTTCAGGATAGGTGTTCTGGCACCACTTCCCTTAATGCCAGGCTGTTGCAGGTTTGCGATTTTAAAAAAGTTTAGGAGTGTAAATATGCCCCCACGTTTATCTCTTCTCTTCTCTTCTCTTCTCTTCTCTTCTCTTCTCTTCTCTTCTCTTCTCTTCTCTTCTCTTCTCTTCTCTTCTCTTCTCTTCTCTTCTCTTCTCTTCTCTTCTCTTCTCTTCTCTTCTCTTCTCTTCTCTTCTCTTCTCTTCTCTTCTCTCTCTTCTCTTCTTCTTTCTTCTTTCTTCTTTCTTCTTGCCTCGCCTCTTCTTGACCATGTACTTTTCTGCCAGCATCTTTGTGCTTTGAGGGCTCAAAGAGGAGACGCCAAACCTCAAAGAACGCTACAACAACAGGTCACATTTGTCTTCCTCAGGGCACCAAGCAAGGCCCCGGGAAAAGCAGATATAAAAACATCCAGCTGTGCGCTCAGAACGGCTACAAGGAAAATATCCCCATCGAATTTGCCTTTCCTAAACAGCGTGGAGGGAGCCCGCTGCTCCAGCACTCCTGTTCACCGCAGCTGGTGCGTGACGGGAGAAGGGTCTTGCAGCACAGTCGAAGATGCCCCTTTACTCCGCTCTGGTGAGACCCCACCTGGAGTACTGCGTCCAGCTCTGGAGCCCTCAGCACAAGAAGGACATGGACCTGTTGGAATGGGCCCAGCGGAGGGCCACGAAGATGATCCGAGGGCTGGAGCCCCTCTGCTGTGAGGACAGGCTGAGAGAGTTGGGGTTGTTCAGCCTGGAGAAGAGAAGGCTCCGGGGAGACCTTATAGCGGCCTTCCAGTCCCTAAAGGGGGCCTACAGGAAGGATGGGGAGGGACTCTGGATCAGGGAGGGGAGCCATAGGACAAGGGGGAACGGTTTGAAACTGAAAGAGGGGAGATTTAGATTAGATATCAGGAAGAAATGTGGTGAGGTGAGGGTGGTGAGCCCCTGGCCCAGGTTGCCCAGAGAAGCTGTGGCTGCCCCATCCCTGGAGGGGTTCAAGGCCAGGCTGGACGGGGCTTGGAGCAACCTGGGCTGGTGGGAGGTGTCCCTGCCCAGGGCAGGGGGGTTGGAACTGGGTGGTCTTTAAGGTCCCTTCCAACCCAAACCATTCTGCGATGCTCTGATTCTGTGATTCTGTGCTGGGACTTCGATGACCACCAGTGGTTTTGTGCTGAGACGGCTGAGCTTGCACGTGTAAGCAACTGCCTTCTACGCCTTTGGGTCCCCAGGCTGAACAAAGTATTTTTAGGCCAGCTGTCACAGCAGTGGTGAATGGGGACTGGAATTTCCAATCCCAAGTACAATTTTTTCCATCCTTTTTTCTTATCTTTTACCCTAATAAGCACAGAAAACCTAACCCTGCGCTGCCAGGTCTTAGAAAGGAAGCAAATAGATAAGTGAGCAGATCGGTAAGTGTCTGTGCGTACGCTAGAATAGTCAGGTACCCCGTTTTCCTTCCTGTCTTTCTTTGGGAAACCCGGAGCCTTTTCTGAGTTCTTTGCATCTCTCGGCTCTTGTCCCTCTGCTCGTCGCTGGTTAAAATGGGGCTGGTTGTCTGCTCCGCGCCAAGGAGGGTCAGTCTGGCCGGGAGCTGTGGAAGCAGCGCGGGGACCCCTCTTTCCCCGGGTCTGCCCGCGCCCATGGGTGCCCTCCCTGCCCTCCGGTGGGGGGCTTGTGAGCCAGCGCTGGAAGCCGTATAGATAACGTCTTTTAAAGGAATTAACACTTCATTCATGTATTCTGCTGCCTGTCGGGGGTAGTCACCAAGTCTCACTTTAGCCTACGGAGCTCCTTGGGCACCTCTGTGGTTACAAAAGCAAGCAAACCTTCCGGGGGGACAGCTGAGAGCAGATGGAAGCTGGGGCCATTGGTGTCCCTAGACTAAGCTCGGCTTTGGGGACATCCCCCTCCTGCCTGCTGGGTCACTGCACCCACCACAAGGTGCACCGGCGGGACCTCCCTCCTGCCAGCCCCAGCTCCTTCCAACATCCTTTTGGGTCCCAGCAGCCGGGTTTTGGGGAAATAAGGACCTGGACAAGTTAATTCTGCAGGGCAGGTTGTGCATCACAGGGATTTGAATGCAAACTGTATCCCATGTACACACACACACACCCCCACCCCCGGCCCCTGCCCCGTACCTGGAACCTGCCATCGCTCCATAGCTGTGGTCTCCACTACGTCGCACCACGACACTTCTGCCGCCGGGCAGTGACTGCCAGGAGCAGCCATCAAGGTTGCCGACGTGAGGACTCGGAATTGCCCCGCGCTGCCGCTCGCCCCCGGCCCGGGAAGGCCGTGGGGGGAGTTCAGCCCTTGCCTCTGGCTCGGGCCCGACGGGAACTTGACGAAGAGTCTTACTCAGCCTCCAGCTGCCGCGGTTTAACATGCTTCTGCTGGCCACAAGCTGGGGGTGGTTTTCAGATGCTTGCGACCGAGCCGGCTGTAACCCTGATCCAAGGCATGGCCCTGGCCGAGCTTCTCACTAAAACAGGAACGGCTTTTTCCACTCCCCCCCCCCCCTTTTTTTTTCAACCTAGACAATGCAGTATATTTTTTTTCTTTACTTCTAAAGGACTGCAGAGACACCCTGCCTGAAACTTCCCAGCAAACTTTGGGTTGAGGCAGAGGTCTCGCCGCCAGCCGAGGTCTGCGTCAGAAGCATCAGTCGGGGGGGGCACCACGAGGAGGACAGAGACAGGGGCCACCTGGGCCATCATGGGGCAAGCAGCGCACAAGGCCACATCAGTGCCGAGCCCAAGAACAGAGGTGCAAAGGCCACAGAGGGACCTCGAACAGAGCCCAGGCCACCTGCCTTACCCCATGCAGGGAAAGGACGTGGCCGGCCCACGTGGTAGGAGAGGAAACGCAAAAAGCTCCTCAGCTCTGTTGTTGCTCTGCCGTCCCTTGGCTCCTGCACCCCCGGGAGCCCTCCCCAGCGGCATGGGCAGTACCAGTGTCCCGTCTTCTCCTCCCCACTTACTTTGCAGGATCAGATCATAGAATGGTTTGGGTGGGAAGGGACCTTAAAGATCACCCAGTCCCACCCCCCTGCCCTGGGCAGGGACACCTCCCACCAGACCAGGTCGCTCCAAGCCCCGTCCAACCTGGCCTTGAACCCCTCCAGGGATGGGGCAGCCACAGCTTCTCTGGGCAACCTGGGCCAGGGGCTCACCCCCCTCACAGCAAAGAATTTCTTCCTCAGATCTCATCTAAATCTCCCCTCTCTCAGTTTAAAACCATTACCTCTCATCCTATGGCTCCCCTCCCTGATCCAGAGTCCCTTCCCAGCTTTCCTGGAGCCCCTTTAGGGACTGGAAGGGGCTCTAAGGTCTCCCCGGAGCCTTCTCTTCTCCAGGCTGAACCCCCCCAACTCTCTCAGCCCAGGCTGCGGGGGCTTTCTGGGCTGTGAGCGCACATTGCCGGCTCACGTCCAGCTTTTCACCCCCCAACACCCCCAAGTCCTTCTCGGCAGGGCTGCTCTCCATCCCTCCATCCCCAGCCTGTGCTGATACCGGGGCTTGTCCCGACCCAGGGGCAGGACCCTGCACTTGGCCTTGTTGAACCTCATGAGGTTCCCATGGTCCCACTTCTCCAGCCTGTCCAGGTCCCTCTGGATGGCATCCCGTCCCTCAGCTGTGTCAGCCACACCACTCAGCTTCATCCAAGGAAAGTAATTTTATCTTCCAACTGCAGTGTTTTATTTGTAAGGAGTAGCCAGCGGACCCTGGGGATTTGTTATTTATTCATGATGAGGAAACTCAAGAGCCCTCACACCTGAGGCAGCCGATATATTTATTGTTCCTCCTTAAAGGCAGACCCTGCGCCTGTTACGGTTTTTTACGGTTATATACCTATAACCCAGTATGGAGAGACAGTATTTCTCATGCTTCGCTGTTGGGCAGCAGATAAGCGTTTCACCAAATCACAGCTGGTACAGAAGAAAAACCAAAATGAGAAACCCACTTATTTTTGAAGAAAGAAGTAAAAAAGCAAAAAAAAAAAAAAAAAACAAAAAACTAAAGCTTTACAGAATGACAAACAGCTTTGAAAAGCTCTTTCGCTGCGTTTGAAACGCTCGCCTGGAGACGAGTGGACTTTCCTTGAACCAGAAACTAATAAAAGACTATTGCCTTTAAATATTTAGACCACTGCAGACCTCAGAACTGTTTGTCTTTCTAAAAATGAGCCGCCTGGGACGCTGCTGGGGAGGAAGCTGCCTTTTTGACACCGGATTAGTGTTAGGGCTAATTAATCATTGGGTCCGGGCAGTCGAGACCACCAGCTTCAGCCTCAAGAGAGAGCAGAGCGACTGAGCCCATCCCACGGGTCAGGCTAAAAAGGAAGACTGTCGGCATTTGTTTTTCGGTTAAAAATGGAGAAAATAATCTCTGGGCTATAGTGATGGGTACGGTGCGTGAATTCGGCATCTCGTGACTGCTGCCTTGTGCCATGGGGTAGTGCAGACAGTGGTACGACCGTGGGTCTCCGTGGTCGGGGGTCAGCAGACGGCCAGCTTCTGCCCAGATTTCGGCCTCTGCAAGTTGAGGGGAAGAGGAGGAGGGTGGAGGCTTTTCCCCCCGAAGGAAAACGAGGGAATCGGGGCTTAAAAAGTTGAGAGATTTCACTAAGAGAAGGAGGAAAACTCAAAGAGGGCAGAGGAACGGGAGGCAGGGGAGTCCCTGTTGGGACCAGGAGTTGGAGGAGAAAGATGTCGGCTGAAGACAGCAGAAAAATATCTTCACGTTACGTGGAGATGGAAGGATCCTGGGCTCCCAAAAGCCAGCTGGGGCAGGGAACTACACGTGCCTGCCTCTGTGGCTTGTACAGACCGAAAATAAGTATTCTGGAGTATTCTGACGTGGTGCTGTGTGGGAAGGATGTGGTGTCCCTGAGCGATGCCCGGCCGGGAGCTGGGATGCAGCCCAGCCGCTGGCAGCCGGGAGTGGGACCCTAGAAAAAGGGTCACAGGCGGAGCTGGATCCTGGAAAAAGCCCCGTGGGAAGGGATGGAGAGGGATCCTCCTCTCCGCTGCCCAAGTGCGATGTCCCTCTGTACTCCTGCTGACCTCCTGGCCTGAAGAACATCTTGCCGTCCTTCCCCCTCCGCTCCGCTCAGGCACCCCCCCTAAAACACAAGTCACAATCGCTTGTCTCAACCCGTCGTCCTTCCCCCGCCCCCTGTGCAGGGGAGGTTTCTTCTCATGAAGGTTTTCCTCACCCTCAAGGCTCCCACGTTCGTCTTGGAATAAAACCTTCTCCCTTCTTTCCCTCCGTCCCTGTCGTAGGTGCAATAACCGGCTGTTTGTTCCCTTGCGAAGGCCGTGGGCGCCTCCGAGCTCAGTTTGCGTCCAACAAACTGTCTCCTCTCTCCAGCAGGAGAAGGTCCGTGATGATGCATCCCAGATGTCTGCACGTGGCAGCAGCCTCCAGACACAACAGATGACGGGCGGGAGATGGAGAAACGACGAGGAATTCCTTCTCCCCGTGTCCCTTCTCGGAGGCAGGGGAGCTTTGGGCCTCTGGTGAATGATGAGGAGATTGGAACATCTCTCTTATGAAGAAAGGCTGGGGGATTTGGGTCTCTTCAGTCTGGAAAAAAGACGACTGAGGGGCGACCTTATCAACACTTATAAATACTTAAAGGGTGGGTGTCAGGAGGATGGGGCCAGGCTCTTTTCAGTGGTGCCCGGGGACAGGACAAGAGGCAACGGGCACAAACTTGAGCATAGGAAGTTCCACCTCAACATGAGGAGGAACTTCTTTCCTGTGAGGGTGGCAGAGCCCTGGCACAGGCTGCCCAGAGAGGTGGTGGAGTCTCCATCTCTGGAGACATTCCAAACCCTCCTGGACGCATTCCTGTGCCACCTGCTCTGGGTGACCCTGCTCTGGCAGGGGGTTGGACTAGATGATCTCCAGAGGGCCCTTCCGACCCCCGCCATTCTCTGATTCTCTGACCTTTTCAACGTCACTTGGAAGCGTCTCTGTTTCTCGCTGTGGTTGTCACGAGGAACTGGAGGCGGGGGGGATGCAGACCAGTTTAAAATCATTGCATAAGATTCATCTTACATCTTCTCTTTGCTTACCTACTGCCAGCTCCAAATCAGCCCGTTCCCGTCCCTTCCAAGAGAAGAAAAGCGCTGAGACCGGGATCGTGGCTCTCTCGGGTTGTCTCCTTCTTCCCACCCTCGCAGGATTTTTGGCCAAATGGGGTCTCTGTGTTTCAAAGCTGCCCACCCACGTTATTATTTGGCCCGCTGGCTGGGATGGCGCAGTTTGGGCTGCCACTATCTGCACTGGGCAGAAACGTCAGGGACAGTGTCGGGGATGGATGCAGAAAGAGAACTCCTCTTACATGGAAAAATTCCCGTCCTTCATCAACACCGTGCTGGAATTAGGGCCAACAAAAATAAGAATTTTTTTTTTTTCAAGAAATAAGCGTCTTAAATACTCAGTTTTGCAGAGACAGCGAAGGGGCCGAGCAGCTCCCCACTGGGGATTTTTTCTCTTTTTATTTAGAGGTGGAAGCTGGTGTCCTGGTTTGAGGGACACAGGACTAATTTCTCTTCTAATGCTTGGGAAAACTGCATTTTTAGAAGACTCCACTGTCTGAATTTGTGAAAATATTTGTTTATAGCCAGCTCTGGTGTGTGGGAGTCGAGGTCTCAGTGTGTTCGAGCCTTGCCAGGTGCGGGGATGAGGAGGAGCGAGACCCGGGCACTTGACCCAAGCTGCCAACAGGGTTATTTCATACCATGAACGGCACGTTCAATATAAATTAGAAAGTCTGCTGAGGAGTTCTCCCTCTCTCCCTTGATGGCTGCCATCCTGAGAACTCCTTGCCCCCGTGCCGGATCCGTGAGCCCTTCCCGTCCTCCCGAAGGGGTCATCAGGTGATGGAATAATTGTCTAAATGACAATAAATTGTTGTGGGTTCCTCAAACCGTAACAACGGGTGAAGAGCTTGTCCCACTCTACCAGCAGCCTCAAACGAAAGGCTGTTGTGCTCAGCTTCCCGGGAGGATTATCGTATGCCAAAACTTAACGTTAGCGGAAGGAATCCTTTCCTATGGACAAAGGGGGAGCAAAACCAAGCGAGTCGTCCATAGCGATCTGTGCCCGCAGCTTTTTCTGAGAAACAGTCCGTGTAATTCACAGCGGGAAAGAGATTTGTATCAACAAATTACTTGGGAAGAAGAGACTTTGACGGGGCAAACGGGCCCAGTCCCCAGCCTGCACTTTGGTAGAAGGTAATTTCTACAAAATGCTGTCCCGGTGATACCTGGATGCGTGGAGGGAGGCAGGCTAGGAGCAAATGTGGGAGGAACAAGGCGGAGAAATTGTGGCATCCTTTTCCAAACGGGATGATGAGCTCCGGCTTATGCTGTTTCATGGTTTGTTTGCGTGGCGCCATTTATAAATCTGCTAACACTTCCTTAATGGTAACGCTAATGGCACATTACAAAGCCTTCATAATTTGGCTTGTATCTGAATTAATTTATGTGTTTTCAATGGGAAAAAGTACCGTTTTTTCAGCTGATTCAGGACAGTGAACGCTGGAGATGGTGAACTGATGGGGAACGATGAAGTATGTGAAACCTGTTGGATCGGAGCAGATCTGGCTCTCGTTGGAGCTGATTTGGGAAAATCCATTGTCGATAGCCCCTTGCTTCTCCCATCACGGGGTTACGCAGGCATTTTCAGAGGTGCCCACGCCATCAGCTTCAGACACCCCCGAATACAGCTCGCCCCCCCAGTGCCGGGGACGCTGTGGGACATGTGGGGCAGGAGCTGCTGTAGGTTGTGTGGTCCTTTGGTGGGGCTTTATTTGGAGCTGTCATGCTTTGAACCCAGCCAGCAACTAGGACTTCTTGCTCACCCCCCTTCCTCCCCTAGAAGGGTAGTGAGAAGAGGGAGAAAAGTAGAGAAATGGGGAAAAAAACACCCTCGTGGGTTGAGATAAAGCCAGTTTAAGAGAACGATAATGGAAAAAACCACCACCACCACCACTAATAATAATAATAATAATAATATTAATAATAATATTAATAATGGTAAAAGAGTACTCAAGACGTAAGTCACTCTCAGTGCCTGGTGAATTGGTTGCCCAGCCTGACCCGAGCAGAGATTGCGGATCTCCCCGCCCCATCCAACCCCCATTTCTATGCCGAGTGTGACGTCTGTGATACGGAATATTCCATTGGCCATTCCGTTTTTTTGTCTGTCCATGCTCCCTCTCGGCTTCTGTGGGAAGCTGAAGAAAAAAAAAAAATTTCCTTGATTAGTATAAACATCACTTAGCAACAACTAAAACAATACGCATTATTGACATTCTTTTCATACCAAATCTGAAAACACAGCAACCGCTAGAAAATAAAATTAACCCGACCCCAGCTGAAGCCAGGAGAGGACCCCGTCTGTGGCAGGCGCCGGGCAGTTCCCCAGGGCAGGGGAGGACATGTGGCTGTCACAGCTTTGCCCATCACACACGACAAGATGCTTCACCTGCCAGGGAGCAGCCCCCTTCGGAGAGCGGGTCCTGTTTCATTCGCCTCAGCTCCTTCACCATCAATTCCTCCGTCCTCCTCCTTTGTCTTCATTCCTTAAGCTGCTCCGGCTGTCACATCTGCACACTTACCAGCTGGTTTCCCATTTTTAATTGCCCTCAGAGGGCTCTGTCAAGAGCCACACCTGCTTTTGTGGGTCTTCATTTGTCACTGTCCGAACTGGAGCGGCAAGCGTTTAAAATTCAGCCTCTATGACTCCGTTGTATTTCTTCAAGCGCGTGATTAATTGCTGGGCCTTTCCAGGCTGCGCTCAGCTATTTCTGCGTGAAACGGCGTCTGTCTTTTGCTGGGAAGCTCCCCACATCACGGGTATTAAACGTCTCCTTGTCAGTGGGACTTGCGTTCGTTCACCCCATTTGTTCTTGCGGAGAGAGGCTGTATGAAACGCAAAGAAGGCTCAGGGGTCTCTCAAGTTTATTCGGTTTAGAAGGGGGAAAAGAAGTTATTTTTCTTTGTCAAAACTACTCTTACAAGGAAACATTTGATGTTAGGGCAGGAGGGGGATGCTCCGGGTCATCCCACCCAGCCGTGTAAGCGAGCAGGTTGTATAATCCAGCTCATAAACTGCTTGAACTCCACCTTAAAAAATATTAAGCTTTTTTTTTTTTTGGTCCTACTTCGCAGCTGCCATGGGAAGGCTGCTTTAAAACCTTATTTTTAAGCCGAAAGTGATTTCCTTATTAATATCGATGCTTGGAGAAGCCCTCCATGGCTGGGCAAGGGGTGCTTTCCCTCTCTCTTACAACATCTTCTCAGGCGAGATGCGTGCGAGGTGCGGGACGTGGCCAGCTGGGGTTGTCCCTCTCCCACCCCGCCGGGATCCTCGGGGACAATCAGGGAGCTGCAAGATGAAAACCATGGTGCTACCTACTCTGGCAGACACAGGAACAAAGTCTTGCCTCCAAAAGCCCCACCAGTAGGGGGAAGACATGGAAGGAGTAGCAAGGGAGAGATTTACAGCTAGATCATGGAATCATAGAAGGGTTTGGGTTGGAAGGGATCTTAAAAATCATCTAGTTCCAACCCCCTGCCATGGGCACGGACACCTCCCACTAGACGGATGGATAGGTGGGTGGAGGGAAGGATGGATGGATGGATGGATGGATGGATGGATGGATGAAAGGAAGGAAGGAAGGAAGGAAGGAAGGAAGGAAGGAAGGAAGGAAGGAAGGAAGGAAGGAAGGAAGGAAGGAAGGAAGGAAGGAAGGAAGGAAGGATGGATATATAGGCAGGCAAATAAGCACTTAAAAAAAAAACAACTCTGAATTTTCCAGGGCCTCCTTCTGCCCAGGGGTCATGTATAAGGTGGGAGGCTCCCCTCAGAAATCAGGAGCAGCCCCCTCCTGAGTACGGCCATGGCCAACAGGGACAAGACTAACCTGAAGAGGGGAGCACAAAGCCATGATTACTGATGCACCGGATGAGCAGCACATTGGACCACCCGAGAAAGGCTAAAACTGCCTGTTATGGACACGTGGCCCGGTTATATCCATTTACACAGCTGAAGCCCTCGCACGGAGGCAGCCCCATGGCTGACCCACCTCCCCACAAACCCTGCCCGTGCTCCACTGCCTTTGCGACCGCTGGTGCCACCTTGGCCTCCCTTTTTCTATCCAGCAAGGAAGGAATGCCGGTGTTTCCAGGCGATTTTTGAGCCTTAATTAATATTCACCAAGCGATATATGTATATATATAAAGTGCTGAGTAATGTTTTAACGTATCATTGATTTCTCGAGAAGAACAGAAAGCTGCTCAAGAGCCGTCAGTGCCCATTCCCTCAATCCCAGGAAATCAGCCATGCGGGAGATGCCCGCGCCGTGCCGGGGGAGGATGCTGGTGTTTGGTGGCTCCGACCCCTCCGTGCGGGACACAGGGGCAGCTCCTGAGCGCACACCGGAGCCCCTCGCTCCCAAAAGCTGCTACAATCCTGACAGTAAAATGCCGTGTTTGCTGCAGCCGAGGGAGGAACAAACGGAGCTCCCTGGAGCTCGGATAAACCCTGATCCATGCTGGCATGGGAGTTGGGCACCACGTTTCCTCCACCTCATCCCTCCTCGCTGTTTCCTTGCTGTCTTTTATTGCTTTAATCAGAGCTGCTGAAGGCTCAGAGCCCTCCTGAGCATCACGGCCTAAACGGAGGGTGCCGCGTTAACCTAGAAGCGAGAACGAGTAACGTCGCCATCGCTGCCGCTCCCTGCTCCCCTCTCTCCTGTACGTATTTTGCGGGCTCAGGCTTCAATATCAACAAAAGCAGCTCTGGATGCAGCCCAAGCCCTCTGCGTTTGGAAGTGCATCCGGCTGGTTCCTCTCACGGTTTATTAAGGGCCACGTAGACACCCAGGTCTCTCCGAGGACACTCATCCTTCTCATCCCCCTCCCGAAAGGAAGGCAGACGCAGGCAGGAGGCAGGGCAGGGGGCTCGCCCAGGAAACTACAGGGAGGTTATTGGGTTTGTTGGGGGCGGGGGTCCCGGTGGTGTGGGAGGGGGAATCAGCCATAAAGGGTGACAGAAAGAGAATTAAAGGGGAGAACGAGAAAGAAATCCAATAAGAAACACGGAATGGAAGAAAAATCCTGATTCCTACTTTGCTCGCTACAACCCTCTGGTCTAAAATTTACTGATTTCTTCCACCCCAGCCCATTTTTTGGCATGAAGGGCGCATCCGGGGCCCCGAGCAGCCTGGTCTAGTGGGAGGTGTCCCTGCCCATGGCGAGGGATGGCACTGGATGATCTTTAAGGTCCCTCCCAACCCGAACCATTCTGTGATTCCATGATTTTTCTTCCCTGCCCTGCTCGGGAACGGGGCGGGGGGGGGAGCGGCTCAGACCCACCCTGCGGCTGCCTGCGTCGCGTCGCGCCGCGCCGGCAGGGGGCGCTGCCGGGCCGGGGCCGCCCGCGGGGTCCCCGCGGCCACCGTCCCCCCTGAAAGGTGGGGGGGTCCCCAGGAGGGAGCCCGCACCTCCGCATGGCACCCAGCGGAGTGGTGCGGTGACAGGCCTGAGGGACGGGATGCCATCCAGAGGGACCTGGACAGGCTGGAGAAGTGGGACCATGGGAACCTCATGAGGTTCAACAAGGCCAAGTGCAGGGTCCTGCCCCTGGGTCGGGGCAACCCCCGGTATCAGCACAGGCTGGGGATGGAGGGATGGAGAGCAGCCCTGCCGAGAAGGACTTGGGGGTGCTGGGGGGTGAAAAGCTGGACGTGAGCCGGCAATGTGCGCTCACAGCCCAGAAACCCCCCACAGCCTGGGCTGCATCCCCAGCAGCGTGGGCAGCAGGGCGAGGGGGGGATTCTGCCCCTCTGCTCCGCTCTGGGGAGACCCCCCTGCAGTGCTGCACCCAGCTCTGGGGCACCAACAGCAGAAGGACACGGAGCTGTTGGAGCGGGGCCAGAGGAGGCCCCGGAGATGCTGGGAGGGCTGGAGCCCCTCTGCTGTGAGGACAGGCTGAGAGAGCTGGGGGGGTTCAGCCTGGAGAAGAGAAGGCTCCGGGGAGACCTTAGAGCCCCTTCCAGTCCCTAAAGGGGCTCCAGAAAAGCCAGGGAGGGACTCTGGATCAGGGAGGGGAGCCATAGGACAAGGGTGAAGGGTTTTAAACTAAAAGAGGGAAGATTTAGATTAGATTTAAGGAAGAAATTCTTTACTCTGAGTGGTGCCTCAGGTTGCCCAGAGAGGTGGTAGATGCCCATCCCTGGAGGGGTTCAAGGCCAGGCTGGACGGGGCTTGGAGCAACCTGGTCTGGTGGGAGGTGTCCCTGCCCAAGGAATCATAGAATCATAGAATCTTCATGGTTGGAAAGGACCTTTGAGATCATCGAGTCCAACCAAACAAACAAAGGGAAGGGGGGTTGGACTTGATGGTCTTTAAGGTCTCTTCCAGCCCAAACCATTCTACGATTCTCTGTGTCTATGATAACACGATTAATTCCACTGAGTAGATTTGGAGACTTATTTCTATTAAATCAGTTTGTTCCATGAACATCGTTGTTGGTTTCTGGAGCTCAAAGCGGGAGTGGGGCCCCTTGTCCTTGAGGCCCTTGGTGTTGGTTCTGGAGGTCTCGTTGCCATTTGCACCAGCCCCTGCTGAGAAGTGGGGTGTACTGTCAGGGCTCCAGAAAGCCCAAACCAACGGAAGCCTGGTCCCAGCGACCACGCGCCTGAGTTTGTGCCAGCAGCTGATGCGACGGTACCACGGTGGGCTTGGAGAAGCGGGGCTGGAGAGAGCATCCAGGGCTCACCTCTCTTCTTAGGAGGGCAAAAACGGTTTGTCACGTCCGTTTGCTGTTGTGAACGCATTACACATCCCTGGATGGATGTTCTCAAGGTTAAATCTTGAAATACATCCGGAAAAAAGGACTGCGTATACAAGCTGCAGTGTGTCGTGTGACGTATTTAATGTCCCTAATTTGCATGCTGACAACTTTGCCGTTTCTAAACAATGTTATCATTCATCTTTCTGATGATTAATCAGCACAAGCTTCAAACACTGTTTATCACACTTCGATGCAGCAATCAGACAAGAAAGGCAAGGTGTTACAGAGGTGGTGTGGGGTTTTTTTTTTTAAAAAATCTTACAGTATTTACAAAAAGATGCATATTTTTTTTTCCTAACAGCATTCTTAGAATTATTCACTCATTCACAATCAGTCATTGTACAAAAACACCATTCAGAAATAGGTTTTAAAATACACCCACCCCCGTTGCATAGTATACAGAAAAATAGGCTAGAGTCAAGACACTTGATTTTTGAAAGAGAATGCGAACTGATTCAGAGGTACAACATTTCCGAGGAAGAAAGGTGCACTTCTCGAAAAATAATCAGCTGGAGTTCTCCTGAAGCTAATGAGCTTCTTGTAGGTCTACCGTCAAATTTCCCTTTTGCAGTTCAAGTATCTTTTGAGGTGCATTGCCGCAAACACAACGCCGGCATTAGGGTCGACCGAATCGTAGCGCAATTAAAAAATTTATTCTGCAGTATTTGCGTGGGGACACCGACCCAAGTGAGCCACACGAAGGAATCCCAGGGATCAACGTTGGTTTCGTGTGTCGTGGCCTGTCCCTGGAACAACTCAACGGACCTCGCTCCACCGTAAGGGTTACAATGGCGGGCTGTGGAGGGATGAGCAGGCGCTGTCTGTACCTATCCTGTTGATTTTCAAAACAAAACTTTGTAATTTAGTCATTTGGTTATCCGGTAGACTGGTAATTTTTTCCCAGTAAAAACGTGCTCCGGTGAATTCATTGAGCCTGGTCCATTAAAGAGCAACCGGGAACTCTGAACAATAGGCGCTTGTTTTACAGCTACCGCAAATGCTTCGAAAGCACTAAATTGCCTTTTATACTGAACAGTCTAATAACAAAGACTGATTTTCTCCCCCTTTTTTCTTTTTTTCCCAATTGATTTGATGGTTCACTTGAGCTTTAAAAACACATTACATAAATCTTTACAGGGAGTCTTTTGTCAAGTTTAATTTGGTGCTTGGTTTATTTTTTCTCCACGGTGTAATCACTCACCCTTAAACTCACTGTACCACACACACCTGGACCGTGCGTGACTCTGGATCCATAGGAATCAGAAGTCCCAGAGGTTTATTTTCCATGGGGAGGGACCTAAATCCTTCCAAAGGCAGTTTGTCACGGAAAGCTCCTGGTTCAGAGGTATATCGGAAAAAGCACTGAGCACTCCCAACGGCATTGCCGAAGGCCACAGCCTCCCAACGAGGAGAGGACACTTTGCAGGATGAGACCTTGCCCTGGTTTGAGGACCACCCAAACCACGACAGACCCTTCCAGCCCTGTTCTAGACGAGCTTATTTCACAGTAGACATTTAATGATGGAAAATGACCCACCATGGCATCCATCCATCCATCCATCCCAATTGACCTTCTGAGCTACCAGACCGTGGTGCTGGCTTTGCCACCAGCCCCGTGTTGAACATCACCCCAGGGTGGATCCATGGCTGCGCTGGAGTGAACGAGCAGGGCAAAATCAGGTTTTTCAAGGACTTAATATCTGCCATGTTGGTGTTTTCAGGATTACATCATCCATTTGACTTGACTTTTGGAGGCATTACCTCCGACAGCAGCTCCATCCTCTCCTGCTATTTAACTTTACCGTTATAACTTTGGGCTTGGTAGCCCACGGTGGAAATCTTAGCTGGGATAAACGGAGAGAGTGGGAGATCTGGCAGTGCAGACCTCTCTCCCTGCTGCAGAATAAAGGGGGAAGTGCTGCTCCCCGGGCGGAGGTGCAGAGAGCAAGGGCTGGTAGAACAGCAGTAAGTGTTGAAAAACCTTCAGAAGCGCAATTGGGTACAAAAAACCCCCAAAACCTGAGCAGATGGTGTTATCTTCACCAGGAAAAGCAGAGAGGATGCTAAATGCCAGGCTCCCTCACCCTACTTTCTCCCCACCCCTGGGCTGTTTCCCTTTCCTCCTGGTTTTGAAGTGGAGGATTTCTATGGCTCTGCCCTTTCCCAACCCTCTTCACCGCTGTGGTCCGTGAGGAAAGCCTGGCCCTGGAGACGCTGCAGGGCCAGGGCTCACTTTGGGGAAAAAGAAGAAGGAAAAGCCGAGAGGAGAGAAGTAGGATGCTCTCACTGCTCTCCTGCCGATCCACCTCTCTCATTATGATCACCCATCATTATGACCACCCATCATTATGATCACCCATCATTGTGATCACCCATCATTATGATCACCCATCATTATGACCACTCAGCAAAACGCTTGGCTCTTTGAAGGAACAGGTCGGTATAGACAGGGCTTGGTTGGAACCGTGAGGAGAAGGTGGGACTCTGCTGGAGCTGGAACTGGAACTGGAGGTGAAGGAGTGAATCGAAAAGAACCCAGTGAAACGCATGGAGGTCTCTCCCCACCCCTGAACTTCTCGGTACCAAGAGCCAGGGTGAGCCTCTCCGTTGAAGATGCTGGGGTAAGATGCGTTTGATGCTCAGAGACCTCCACGTGCAGCCACCGGAGTATGTTGCAGACAGCCGGCTGGGATTCTGCTCTCGTCGCCAGTACTGTAAATCCAGAGGAGCCACACGGACTTTCCTGGCTGTGTTTAGAGCAGCACAAAACCTGGTGTCACGTCCTAACCCCTTGTAAAAGCAAGATGGGTCGGATTCAGGCCTGGTGGAGCACCATGGAGGAGTGGGGGGGCAGTGCTCTATTAATGAAGCTATTATTCAAATTAAAAAAAAAAAAAAAAAAAGAGAGAAGGATGGAGTTGCTGGTGACACTGACGGACATTGTCCGGGGCTCAGGGCGAGGAGATGCGCTCGGCGAGGAGGGAGAGCAGAGCCAGGGCCAGGGCGCAGGCGGGGAGCGGAGCCGAGGGGGAGGCGTTGCGGAGCATACACTCCACCCTGGACCAGGAGCCGTTGTTGGGCAGCGGCTGTATCCCCGCCAGGCTGCACATGACGTTGTAAACATCCACGGACCTGATGGGAGGCGCTCGGAAGTTGGTTCGGAAATCTGCGGGGAGGATGGGCAAAGAGAAGAGTTGGCGTCCCGCGGCTCCTGAAACGCGGGGTGCTGCGGGGAAAGGGCTCCTCTGCTTTTCCTGGGATTTACCCAGCAGGCTGGCATGTGGCAAAGGTCCCAATGAAGTGGAACCCTGGCGTTTTGCATCTGCCCGTCGGACCGGTGGGTGAGGAACGCTGCAGCCTTCCCAAAGAGGCTGCTTCGCGTTAGGGAAATTCCGAACCCACGGACAAAAGGAGAATGCCTGTGTTTCAAATAGAATTAAAAATTTCAGGCCGCTCTTGGAAAATAGGGCAAAGGGATGGAGTTACTGTTGGGATGCGGGAGAGGGGCTGACTAAATCCCCCCACGTCTCCCTGCCCTGTTTCTCCGGCCATAAAACAGATAGACTGCGAGGAACTTTCCCGGCATGGAGCCGCGGTGAGGAAATCCTGCCATCTATTTGTAATTTTGGGGCGTCGCAGAGTGCCGCAGCAGGGTCCTGCCATGCCAGGGCTGCAGGGGGACGCTGGGGCCGCGGCCATGGTGGGGTGGGACAGCAGGGGTGGTGGCACTGTACCTGGCCCGTAGGCGATGAAGAAGGCTCTCATGTCCATGAGCTCGTTGTCGTAGCCGTGCCAGCCGTTCTGCCAGGCCTCCTTCCTCCCTGTCCCGTTCTCCCAGAAAGGCAGCTTGTCCCTGCTCTGGGTGACAATAGCAGAGCGTGGTTAGTGTCTGTCCACCGGGCAGGGCATGGCGTGCCACCCTGCGTCACCGTGGCGTGCCACCCTGTGTCACCGTCTGACACCCAGCCGAGTGCCAACTTTCTGCCTCTCACTCATCTAAATTTCTGCTGTAAGCACAAGATATCACAGCCCCGTGTGACACTTTGGGGCCAGGTGGTGTCCCTTCTCCCGCCGCATGCCACCCGGCTCTCCCACCCGGCGCCACGCACTCCTGTGGATTTGATGGTTCTGCTGAACACGCCATTGGCACCACAGAAAAAGAAGCTGGTTTTGCTCCCTTTGACTAGTCAGCCTAAACAATAAAAATATCACCCCTACTGTATACTTTCTAACTATTATTATTTCCTCTCCCTGCTTGTTTTAGTGTTAAAGCAATGAGATTCCATCAGGGAACGCAGGCTCGGGCCTAAGATGGTCACCCTCTCCCTGGGCGAGCCAACAGTGTGCGCTCACAGCCCAGAAGCCCAATCGCATCCTGGGCTGCATCAAAAGAACCGTGGCCAGCAGATCCAGAGAGGGGATTCTGCCCCTCTACTCTGCTCTCCTGAGACCCCACCTGGAGTACTGTGTCCAGCTCTGGAGCCCTCAGCACAGGAAAGGACATGGACCTGTTGGAGCGGGGCCAGAGGAGGCCATGAAGATGATCAAAGGGCTGGAGCCCCTCTGCTGTGAGGACAGGCTGAGAGAGTTGGGGTTGTTCAGCCTGGAGAAGAGAAGGCTCCGGGGAGACCTTAGAGCCCCTTCCAGTCCCTGAAGGGGCCTACAAGGAAGCCGGGGAGGGGCTGTTTGCAAGGGCATGTAGCGACAGGACGAGGGGCAATGGTTTAAACTAGAGCAGGGCAGGTTTAGATTAGACATGAGGAAGAAGTTCTTTACACTGAGGGTGGTGAGACACTGGCCCAGGTTGCCCAGAGAGGGGGTGGAGGCCCCATCCCTGGAGACATCCAAGGCCAGGCTGGATGAGGCTCTGAGCAACCTGATCGAGTTGAAGATGTCCCTGCTGACTGCAGGGGGTTGGACTAGATGGCCTTTAGAGGTCCCTTCCAACCCAACACATTCTATGATTCTATGATTCCCTGGCATAGACCACTCCCAGTTTTCTCTCCCTGCTCCGTGGATGCATGCTTTAATAATTTGTCCTAGAATCCTAGAATCGCCTAGGTTGGAAGGGACCTTTCAGATCATCTAGTCCAACCATCAACCTAACATTGGCAAAACCCATCACTGAACCTTCCTTACTTTCTCTTGCTCCCTGTTAAGAGCTCTTCCAGCAATAGGGCCATTTATTGCCCCTAGAGTCTGCTCAAAATGCTGGACCAGCCCTTCCCATGAGTTTCTCTTGTCCCATGCTCCCTGGGGAGCAGACGTGACACTCCAGAGATGCCCAAAACTATGGCAGGAATTTCACTTAGATGAACAACATCAACTGACAGTTCATCAGACCTCTGGTGTTCATTTCTCCAGTGGTTACAGAGAAGGAGCTAGAGTTCCCTAAAGCGCCAGGTCTGGGCTTCACACTCCATCACAGGAGCACAGAAGATGATCCAACAAAGTCTTCCACATTCCCACCCCCGAGCGAGGGGTGCTGCAACCCCCTGCAGGTGGTGACACAGATTGACGGAGGATCCCTTTCCTTTTTCAAACATGGATTTTGTCTGGTTTTGTTTTCCTCCTCTGCCCAAGAAGGAAACTGCCCATGCGCAGGAGCACTGAAGACAATGATTATGGCTATGAGGTGTAGCTCTTCCGACCGTTTCCAGGGGAACCCTGGTGTATCCCTTGCATTTCTTCGTATCTAATAGTCAGCAGATGTACCAGATAATTGAACAATTTTAGCTGACAAATTAAATCTCTTTCCTTGTCCCCATCTATTTCACTGAGAGTGCTCAGAGCAAGCCAAGGAGAAAATAGACTCCTTTCTTTTTCCTGCAACGGCACCGCCTTACACCATGGATTTGCTTACCGTGGTTCCCGGGGACTAATTGTCACCGGGACGCTCACCATTAGACAACCTGTACAGCACTTGTCAGCATCAGCTCCAGACAGGCCAAGTCACATCTAATTTATAATGTTTCGTTGGTGCTACCATGTCGTTGCCGAAGCTAAACCTCTCCGTGGCCCACCAGATGTCATGGTCTCAGCTGCTTCCCCAGAGGTACCATCCCTTTCCATCACCCAGACACCAAGGAGACGCCTACTCACAGTGAAATCCCCAGTCAAAGGCACAGCCATTTCCATTCTTTTTGCTGCTGGTTGGGTCAGAAAAACCTATTACTTTCTTTCGCAACCGAGATGTTAAGTTTTTCACTCTCGGCCTGAGCTCGGGCTAGCGTTGCTCCTCCAAGATGACCGAAGCTATCGCCCTGGTTGCAGGCAGGGGACATTCTGCTCAAAGGATGGGGACCACGCACTCGTGTGGAGGCAACAAGGCAATATTAGCAGAGCAGCTTTGATACGGTGCATGAAATCCCTCCTCACCCTGCTTTAACTGAAACGTGGATGGGATTTTGTTCCTACGCTCTTTGCTGGGAAAGAAAAAACCCATCAACTTTCCAGATAGATCCCCTTCGTCTCTCAAAAAAAAAAAAACCCCAAACCCCCCTATTTTTGAAACAGCTTATAGCTATCCAGTAGCCACCAGAGAGTTAAACCACCCCGTGAGCACGACAGGGAAGAGCCGAGCATCCTCTCTTCAGTGGTTTGGGCAGGAAGTATAATAGAAGGCTCAATTATTGCTTTAAAAATATGACAGGAAACTTTCATTTTCGCATCCCATTCACAGATAATGAAAATGTACCGGAGAGAAGGAAAATCTGACAGCATTAATGAGAGGACATTTCTTGAAAATCAGAAACAATGGGAAGGAATGGGCAGAGAGACAGAAGTAATTACCATAGCAGCAGTGTTTGCTGCACTGTTATTAAGGTTTGTCAGAGTTTCAATGATTATTTTTTTTTTTAAATGCTTTTTTCTTTTTTTTTTTGCAGAATATGTAAAAACGTTCTGCACTGAACTTCTGTACAAAAGAGCTTAGTTGTAACTTCTTTTAAATCATTTTGGCAAAAATGTTTCAGATTCCTACTTTACGTGTCTGAATCTTAACTCTGGCTTTTTTATATAGTTTCTTTTTTTTTTAAGCCAGAAATGTGGTGCTCACCCATCCGTACTCAAAAACAATTGTGGGTTTTTTTGGGTTTCTTTTGTTTTTTTTTAGAGGTGTGTTTTTATTCGGCTGTAGAAATTATTATCTTAAAGTCAGGTTGGCTAGTGAGAAACGTGGCCGCGTGAACCCCCCCTTGAGCCAAGCCTGGCGTCTCTGAAGGTCACGAAAGAAGATGCTCATCTGAGTTACGACAATCTGCGAGGCAATGGGATCTAACGGCGGGGCTGGGACACTATGAAAAACAGGACTCCTTGATGCTGTCACCAAATCAGTGACTTAATGTAAGGCCTTGGGTGAATCACTTGGTGCTGCTCCTCGATTTCCCCTCATAGAAGATATTCAAGTTGCCTCCCCCTGTGAGCTGTGGTGGGGTTGTACTTAATATCTGCAATGTGGAGATGCTCTGTAGAACTAGAAGTACTAAATAATGAAAACAAAAAATAATAATAAAAATAATTTAAAAAATAAAAATAGTTATTGTTATTCTTTTATAGTAACAAAATAAGTTGGTACGAAAAATCTCTTCACGGGCAAGTCTGATCGATTCGCTGCTGAAGCAGCTCTCAGATGTCGGCGTGTGCACTGGGTATCTCTGAGGAGTAAAACCCCACTCTCACCCTTTGGGAAAAACAGGGCATTTTTAGGACAGAGTCAGGTGGGTGGGAAGCCAGGCAGAAGGAAAACTTGCCCCCAAGTGCTGCGGAATGGAGGGATAGTAAAGTCTTGAAATGGAAACACTCTTTTCAATGGTTCCCAGTGACAGGACGAGGGGCAATGGGCACAAGTTAGAACATAGGAAGTTCCGTTCAAACACGCGGAAAAACTTCTTTACGGTGAGGGTGACAGAGCACTGGAACAGGCTGCCCAGGGAGGGTGTGGAGTCCCCTTCTCTGGAGACTTTCAAGACCCTCCTGGATGCAGTCCTGAGGGATGTGCTCTAGGCAATCCTGCTTTAGCAGGGGAGTTGGACTAGATGATCTCTAGAGGTCCCTTCCAACTCTGAAGATTCCGTGATTCTGTGATCTGTGATTTTTGTGCCTGAGAGGGAGGTAGATGGGCAGGGGGACGAGGAGTAAAGCAACAGAACTGGAACGGGAAACACAAAAACTCCTCCTCCTTTATGCCAATGCAGAAAAAAGAACCTTCTCGACTATTTAACTTTGTCCACCTTCAGCGTAGCCGCCATGCCTTTAGGTTTGTCTAAGCACACAGCAATATTTGACATTAGTTTTTTAGTCAGCCCAAGTAAGTGATGTAACACTTTAACTCAATGCCCAGCATGGAATTGTACATTTTTCTTACTGTTTTCTTCTATTGCACCATTTCACATTCATGTCTAAATATTCCGCTTCTGTATTTTACCTCTACTATGAACCATCCTTCCTCGGCCACGAGAGTTAGAGGAGACACAAATTTTCCTTTCTTGTAGAAAAACCTGTCTGGAATATCCTGTATGTTATAAACATCCATGTGTTCCACGGCTTTCAATTTCTGATATATCTGCAAAGAAAACAAATGTTAGGACACCGTACGGCTGCGAAGAGCATATACGCACCTATGGGTACATGGAAACACCTGAATTTGTAAAATGGCATATCCCCTTTCCTGGCTAATCATCAAACTGGGACTTTGCTGGTCCAAAGATGACGGCTGTGCAAAACCTGCTTATGTGGTTTAGGAGGTTCTGAAAACTTGGATCATAAACACATAGGAATGCATGAATTAATGTATTATATATATATTTATAATATGCATGCTCAGAAATGTGTCTGTGTGAGTGTATAAACCTACGGAGACAGACCAGCAGAAACCAAATTATCACGGGAGATAGTAACTCTAAGTGATGAAGGATGCTCGATGGCACCATGTGGACCGATGGGGAAAAGGGATATGGCCTTTCACCTCTGCCGCCGGTTCCTTCTTTGAACAATTGACGTCACCTCACCTACGTTTCTCACCCTTAAGCAGTCAATCCCTACGGAAGGGACTGATAGCGCTCATTTTTATCTGCTTCGTTAAGGATGCCGTGAGATTGATCAGCCAGCCCCTGCGGCTCTGAAGCCGCACAATGCCGTACAAGGGGTTTATTAATATTAATCATACCGTCTGGAATATAATGACACAAATGTGGTTAAAACCCAAATTATTCAGAAAAATATTTTCAAACGCCTAAAGATGATGATCGTATGCCATAAAGGAGGCGGTCGTTGGAGTCCCCAGCGCTTATATCGCTCTTTTGCTTAAATAGAAATAATTTTCAGGAATAAGTAGCAAAGAATGCAACAAGAGCGAAGTCCTAAAAAGAAATGAAGGAAGAAAACAAAAGCATGGTGCGAGGCATTGCATTTTACTCCTCTCGGGGTTATTAGGCTGTTGAATGGGAGAGAAGCATGTGCTTAAGAGCTCTGTCGGATAAAACCCCATGCCTACGTGAAGTCGCGACTTATCCTTGCCCTTGCTGGAAGGTCTGGGCTGCAAAACCAGGGATCTCTGGAGTTAAGGCTGAGGAGAGCGTGTAGAAACGCCGCGATCCCCTGCAGGAACGCTGAGTGCTAGGCTCGTGCGTGCCTCTAAGACAGCTTTCAGTTCTGGCACTGATTCGACATGTTCACAATATCACAGCTATACAACTCCTGGAGAGCCTGTTCGGGTGCCAATTATTAAATTGGCCAAAATATTCCAAATTAGCCAAATATTCTCTTCCAAAAAAAATTGTACAAGCTACAATATACAGGAACTGGCTAAAATATAATATAGAAAATAAAATTGTTCACCTGGAGCGTGGACTGCCAATTTTGTACACCCTCTCACCTGTATTCTGAGGACAGCAATGACGACTTCTCAAGCACTGATTTCTGGTTCAACCATAATGTACTAGTCTATTAGTTACAGATGCTGCATTTTCATTCTTTTCAAGTGGTTTCCAAGTTTTTTTGCTGTATTGTTTTAATTTGTCACTCAAAATCCTGCAGTTCTCGCCTTGGGCTTTTATGGTTGATTCAATCCAACATGCTTATTCAACAAAATTCTTCAAAGGAGAACATTGTAAGAAATTTATTTTTTGTACTTCTGGTCTAATGGAGTTAATTCCTCAAACGCCATGGGAGTGCCTGACCTCCTCCAGATCATTTGAAAATCCCAGCTAGGGTGTCAATAAATTGACTAATATATATGTAAAATCCTAAAAGTGGATTTTGAGCTAAAAGTTTTCAGCTGTTTATCAGAAGTACATAGTGGTGGGGTTTGAAAGCGCGTATCTGTGCCAAATAACGGCGAAAGATCATGCTTTTTAATTTGCCGGGTGTGGCTTTCCTTCAGAAACCAGCATCACAAGAGCATCACAGGATCCAAGTTTGAATCCCCCGTAAGAGCCTCAGGCTGATTTTTACACACATCTCAGAGAGCAGAATTTGGATGTTGTGAGCAAACCAAAGACACAACTATCATAAAAAAACCCCAAGGAAATGCAAAACTAAATAAATATGAAAGAGCTGTGCTTACCTCCGCGTGCTTCTCTGGAGCTGGCCAGAGGCTCACAACAGGACCTCGGTCCTTCATTTGTATGGTGTCACTCATGTTGATGTAGTTTTTCAGCTCGATCACTCTGTCGGACCAAGAGATGTCTGTCATCCCGTGATCGGAGAAGAGGAGGACGTTGAGATCATGCTGAAGGCCCTTGCTCTGTGAAGCATGTGGATGACAGCTGTTATGGGCCAGGTAAGCATTTTACACCATCTGTGCCCACTGGCAGATTTTAAAACCCATTAGACCTCCACTGATTTAGTAGAAGTTGGCCAGAAGGAGCTTGGCCACAAATGCCCTGTGGTGTGCTTTGCCACCACCCTTAATGGTGGATGTCCACGTGCTGCCCTGGAAGGGTCTAAGAGGGTAGCACCAAGGCGAGATTTGCCAAAAAAATCCACCCCCCTGCTAAACAACCAGATGCTACATCCCAGTCCCACAAACATGGGATTATGATCATGAAAATGATCATGGAGAGGATCATCTTGAGTGAGCTCTCACGGCAAGTGCAGAGTGGCCAAGGGATCAGGGCCAGCCAGCACAGGTTTAGGAAAGGGAGGTCCTGCTTAACCAACCTGATCTCTTTCTATGACCATGTGACCCGCCTTCTGGATGCGGGGAAGGCTGTGGACGTTGTCTATCTGGACTTTGGGAAGGCCTTTGACACCGTCCCCCACAGCATTCTCCTGGAGAAGCTGGCGAATCATGGCATAGACAAGTGTACTCTTCGCTGGGTTAAAAACTGGCTGGATGGCCGTGCCCAGAGGGTTGTGATTAATGGGGTGAAATCCTCTTGGCGGCCGGTCACCAGTGGTGTCCCTCAGGGCTCAGTTTTGGGGCCGGTTTTGTTTAATATCTTTATCAATGATCTGGATGAGGGGATTGAGTGCACCCTCAGTAAGTTTGCAGATGACACCAAACTAGGTGGGAGTGTTGATCTGCTCAAGGGTAGGAAGGCTCTACAGAGGGACCTGGACAGGCTGGATGGATGGGCCAAGGCCAACTGTATGAGGTTTAATAAGGCCAAGTGCCGGGTCCTGCATTTCAGTCACAACAATCCCAAGGAACGCTACAGGCTTGGGGAAGAGTGGCTGGAAAGCTGCCCCGCAGAAAAGGACCTGGGGGTGCTGGTGGACGGTCAGCTGAATATGAGCCAGCAGTGTGCCCAGGTGGCCAAGAAGGCCAACGGCATCCTGGCCTGTATCAGGAATAGCGTGGCCAGCAGGAGCAGGGAAGTGATGGTGCCTCTGTACTGGGCACTGGTGAGGCCTCACCTCGAGTGCTGTGTTCAGTTCTGGGCCCCGCTGTACAAGAGGGACATGGAGGTGCTGGAGCGTGTCCAGAGGAGAGCTACCAGGCTGGTGAGGGGTCTGGAGACCAGGTCATATGAGGAGAGGCTGAGGGAGCTGGGCATGTTTAGCTTGGAGAAGAGGAGGCTGAGGGGAGACCTCATTGCCCTCTACAACTACCTGAAAGGAGGGTGTAGAGAGGTGGGTGTTGGCCTCTTCTCCCAGGTGGATAATGACAGGACCAGAGGAAATGGCCTGAAGCTGCGGCAGGGCAGGTTTAGATTAGATATTAGGAAGAATTACTTTACTGAATGAGTGGTCAGGCACTGGAACAGCCTGCCCAGGGAGGGGGTTGAGTCACCATCCCTGGAGGTGTTTAAGAAACGTCTGGATGTGGCACTTCAGGGCATGCTCTAGTGGCAGAGTCTGTAGGTTGTTTGGTTGGACTCGATGATCTCAAAGGTCCTTTCCAACCATGAAGATTCTATGATTCTATGAAACCAGTTGTCCCAGTTGGTCTTAGACAGGGTTTTATCGCACTGTTCTTCATCTGTAGGCCAAAACAGCTGGGGAAGATCAAATTTGCCGTGGTATCACCTGTGGCAGGGGCGCTTCCCTCTTCTCCTCCCAAACACAATCACTTAGCATTAGAGCTTTTATAATTTGGTGAAATTGGAAATACATATTCCTCTCCCCACTGAAACGTTTATCATTGTCAGAAATATTCATACAATTGACATTTACCCAAAAGCTTGGTGTCCTCCTTTCCTCACTGCAAAATCATTTAGATAATGTTCTTTAAAACAAAGTTTAAAGTACAGAGTTCTGCGTAATTCCATAAAAAAAAATGCTATAAAAGTTAATTGTCTGTTTTCACAAACCTTAGGAAGCAAGCCGTTTTGATTCGTTCGCCTACCGTAAATCCCAGCTGGCAACACAAGTTATAAACGGAGCAACACATACATTGGTTTATGGCTTCCCGGGGCTATCGGTATAATAATCCACTAGGAGGATTATAACACCATCGACGAAAATAAAAACCAGGGGAATGGTGCCTTGACTTCCACGTGATCTCAGCAGCCTCCGTTTCTCAGGAAATAAAAGTTTACAGCCAACGCATCCAATTAACAGGCATTAAATAGGCTCTCAGCAGTGCCACAAACAGCAGTTTTAAAAGCCTGCTCCAAATGCACCCAGGAGCTCGGTTTTCGGACGCCACTCACCTTGATGAGCTTGATCATGTTGCTCAGGGCTTTGTCCACCTCCTTCAAAGCGTTCTTCCGCTGTTGGGACGAAGGGCCGTAGTGGTGGCCTTCCACGTCGATGCGCTCGTAGTACACCGCGGCCATCTCGGCGCTGCCGTTGCTGGAGGAGGGAGGGAGGGGAAGGAGTCAGAGGCTGACGCGCATGGAGACCTCCCGTCTGCCGGCGTTATTGTTCTCACCAGCACATAGAGCCACAAAACCCCATTTTCTGTGCTTTCCTACCCGCTGTCACACGCCCAGAGTCTGCTGGACCACCATCGGAGGTGCCAGGTAAAGATGTCCATGTGCAAGCACAGGCTGGCCTGGCAGCCCTCTCCTACCTCTTCGAATTAGGAAGGCGGCTTTTCCTTTAACAACAAAGGAAGACCCAGAAGAAAGACTAATTTCTGTGCTGAATACCCTTATTAAAAGGATTGTGGGCATTACCAGTCAAATGTGCTTTAATTAAAGTTTGGCACTTCTGGCTTTCTCCTGTGTGAGGTCTTCCAAACCACCGAGGTCTGCTCAGGACAGGCTCTTCCATGAACTTGCAAAATCCCAAGTGGTATGAATTGGGGTGAGATTCTAGATGGGTTTTTTATTCAGGAGTATGACCAAAGGGAAACTAAGGTAATCTCAGAGTTGCACAAGTTTAGCTGATCACACGTTTCTGCACTGCCTGCCCTCAGCCTAATTAGCGGGGATTGCGCATACATCAGTGCTTAATTACATTTTCATGACCACTTTACAGCTCACCGTGAAGCTCCCTGAGAGCAGTCGTGTGGATAAAATCACAAATCTATGCTCATGAAGTTCAAACCCAGTCTTTTTCTGCTGTACTTAATGTATGACAGGGTGTGCCATCCATAATACATGCCCTCATCCAGATCAAGATCCCTACAAAAAGACTTTGTGTGATGCCCTGACAGGTCCAGCTTCTCTGATTAAAGACACCCGAGCAGTCTGGTGTAATGAGTGAGGCAGAAGAGAAAAAAACCAGAGGTGAGGGACCGAATGAATGAATTAGAGTCTGTCATTTGCATTTGTAAGCCTGCTGACGGCCTCAGAAGAGCAGTCTTGTAGGAAGCTGAAGGTCTCTGCCGTGGTGGGAATTTTTCCACCTCTGGCCCTACAGAACAGCGTTTCTTGCTCTTCGTGATTTTAAAATCATTCAAATGAAACAGCCCTTCCCTCCCCTCAGTTTCGTGTTAAGCATTGCCTTCCATCTGTATTAGGCACACATTAATTTCTAAAATTTAACCCTGTCGTTTCTATATTGCATACACACTCATTGAACCTATTGAAATGGAATCATAGAATCATAGAATGGTTTGGGTTGGAAGGGACCTTAAAGATCATCTTGTTCCAACCCCCCTGCCCTGGGCAGGGACACCTCCCACTAGACCAGGTTGCTCCAAGCCCCCCAAAATAGTTTTCTTCTGCTGTAGTGCCTGCATTAATTAGCTACTTTGCTTTGTGTCTTCTCACCTGTGACTAAATGATCATTTCGATCAAGACAGAAGCCTTAGCGAAAGAAAATTATTGCATAAAACAAGTGGGCTTATGTAGGCTGTGGTGATCTTTCTCAGCGAGGGCTGAGGGCTAGGAAGGATGAACGTTCAACTTTGCACATGACTTCAATGGGACGGGCTCCAGTTAGGCAGCATGCTTAGAAGTTTGCAGGATTGGATACAGCACATCCAGAGCTTGTAAGACCGAGTTTGACTTTGTTTACCTTTTTTTGCCTGTTTTCCTAAGAAAACTAGGTATCTCTGATTATGGTTTGCGTGGGAGAAGTACTCTGTCTTTCTAACTGTGTTAGTTCTGTCTTCTCCCAGCACCGGTAACTTTCAAAAGCAATGGCTAAGGAAAGCTTGCTGAAGAAAGTTGGATGGCATCGATGGCCATACCAAAAAGGGTTTTATATTTTATCAACACACTTTGCAAGTACTGCGCAAACTTCACGACCCCTTTCCAGGAAGGCAGCGAGATTACAACAGCCCTTAAAGTATAATTGAGGAAAAGACATATGGGAGGTTATAGCTTTACTTGCCAAAAACGTGCGCTTGACTTCATTTTGGCTATTTTTGGTCTAAATAATAATCTCAAAGCACCCGTTTGAAGAGACTGGAGAATATTCCTTGAAGGATGGTTTCCTTTAGTTGCAAGAGGAGCTCAGCGGCTCCCTGATGAGTTAGGTTCTCCTGCCTTTGCAGAGGGCGTTGATGAAACTCCCATCAACCCCAGTGAAGGTACGATGGGTCGGGACGTTCCTGTGCCCAAACTCAACCCCTAAGCCACCGCACCGCAATAAAGGGCTTACTGTCTCCGCCCTGAAGTCCCAGTAAGGTTTGGTAATGTTGGGAGCATAAGTGCAGGTCATTAACCGCTAATACCCGCCATCGGTGCAACTGAGCAAGGCACTGCTCCAGGCACTGTGCTCTCGCCACAGGCTGTTTTCCCACATACAGCTAGTGCCAGCCTCAGCCTAATGGGCTTTCCCAATTAGTTGGGGTGTGGAAAGGAAACACGCTGGATTTGCCAGCCTTTGAACAGCTTACAGGAGCCAGAAGCTCTTGCAAAGGATGTAGACGACAACGAAACGCAGCTCGAGACTCTTCTGCCCAGAGATGCTAACTCCTGCTAAAAGAATACGCCTACAGTAAGGGCATTTCAGAGGCTTTACTTCTTATGGGCTGGCCCAGCAGCTCTGAAAATTGTTTGCTGAATTTTAAAGGACTAAACAAAGAGGATGAAGGAGAGAAAGGATAAGGGAGACCTACCTGATTTTTAACCTGTTCATTCTCTACCCTCCTTTCTTACCGTAAGTCCCTGCATTATTTACACCCACAACTGATTATTAATTTTATCAACCATTGCTCTTTTTTCCTCTTCCCTGCCTTGCTGCAGACAGGGCAATCGGTTGAACCCAAGCAGAAATTCAAGAGGAATGGTGTGTAAATGGACACCAGAGACGGGACCTCCAGCAGCTCCAGGACGATCTGTGGGATTTGGGCTCTTCAGCAGGCTTTAGCTGGCTTTTGTGGCAGACGTCGTGGTGGCAGGGATTTGCTTTTTTCTTGAAATCACCGGCTTTCACCTCTTGCGAGCTGCCCACACTCTTGTGTCCCTGCCCTTTTCTTCTTTTCCACCGAAGGCGGCAGCAAGCAGCCTTGTGACTCGGGGTGAATTAGCTATTGAAACGTTCTCCTTGGGCTCCGGTTGCCCAAAAGCGCAGCTTGAAGGGCTGGAACTTTTAGCAGTTTGTGCCCCACTTTCCATCACGTTGACAGTTACAAAGCTGCAGACCGTCCAGAGCAGCCTTATGCATCTTGCTTCATAGAAACCAGGCAGGAAGCTTCAGGCATATCCTGACCCATCCCCAAATGATACCTGACCAAAAAGCTTTCTATGGTAATTCTGGGTTTCCACCAGAAGTCAGAGCTGTATTCAGTTTTCCATTCCCTTTTTTATTCATGGAATTAAAAGTGTCGCAGAAGCTCCAGAAAACCTCCTATGGCACATGGGACCTTCTCATGTCACATGCAGATAACTTTATTGAAATCTAAGTTAAATCATTTCAGCATCAAATGTCTCACACGTTCTAGAGCAGCTTCTCTCTAAGCCCCGTGCTGTAAATGACAGTGTGATTTGTGAGCATCTGTGCAGCAGGACCCAGTGTGCAACTGGGAGCAGCTTCTCCAGCAGCTCTCTCATCATTTTGGAGCCTTTATTTCAAAGAAAATCAACATCCGACATATGAATGGGAATCTTTTCAGATTCACATCGCTATGGCAGTTTGCAAGTAGTAAAGCAGAAGTGTATCCTAGGATTGGATAAATTATGGAACCAACAAGGTTTTAAAAGAGGAAGCTTAGTTACAGCTAAAGTAAGGCATTGGCTCCGCACGTGGTGGTACAATCTTCCCTGATTTTTTAGCCTGTGTGGAATTGTCCCTTGTTAATGTTTGGATGAGAGATGGTGGAACTGGAAAGCTGGGCGTGGAGCACATGTTTTTCCTAGGAGTTGTCTGAGAGAGATATTCCCATCATTCCCATCAGCTGGGCTAGATGATTCTTGTAGGTCCCTTCCAACTGAAATATTCCATTCTCTCTTCTCTTCTCTTCTCTTCTCTTCTCTTCTCTTCTCTTCTCTTTTCTCTTCTCTTCTCTTCTCTTCTCTTCTCTTCTCTTCTCTTCTCTTCTCTTCTCTTCTCTTCTCTTCTCTTCTCTTCTCTTCTCTTCTCTTCTCTTCTCTTCTCTTCTCTTCTCTTCTCTTCTCTTCTCTTCTCTTTTCTCCCTTCCCTTCCCTTCCCTTCCCTTCCCTTCCCTTCCCTTCCCTTCCCTTCCCTTCCCTTCCCTTCCCTTCCCTTCCCTTCCCTTCCCTTCCCTTCCCTTCCCTTCCCTTCCCTTCCCTTCCCTTCCCTTCCCTTCCCTTCCCTTCCCTTCCCTTCCCTTCCCTTCCCTTCCCTTCCCTTCCCTTCCCTCTTCTTCTCTTCTTCTCTTCTCATATTTACACAGAATGAATGCCGGCTCCAAAATCTTGAGCTTGAGATGTTCTAAAATGCTGAAGGAGCCAAAGCATTGGTCTCGTAAACAAGTGACCGGAGCTGAAATTTCAGAATTTCCAGATTCCCAGGAGCTCTCTCTAAATCCAAGCATTTGAAAGTCTGCCCTTGCAGGTCAGTGAACAGATACTCACAGACTGATCTGGCAGTTGTTTGAAAGAGCAAATTAAAAATAGTAAGTAGGGATGTCTCCTCTGTGTTGTAACCTACATATGAAAAGAGGAGCACATCTTTCCATGTAAGGGCCAATTTCTGTAATCGTCATGTTTCTACGACCATACTGTAAACCAGTCTCAGCCTCCATCTTCCTACCTGGGAGCCAAACCCCGAAAAAATCCCTACAGCAAAGCTGACAGTAAACCCAAATACTCATCCTTGAGAGATGAAGCCCCACCGGTCTGGTGACGTACCGCAGAGACTCGAGAGCGTCGCTGATGGCATCCGCAAAGTTTTTGTCCGTTGGGACGCTGAAGTACTCGCGGCAATAACTTGGTCTGACTCCAAGGATTTCGACCTCGCAACCTACGAGCGAAAACCGTGGTAAGCTCTGCTGTTCCGCCTTCATCACAGACCCCACACTGTGGGGTCCAAGTTCAGGTTTGTAAATTCCATGCACCTTTACTTACCTTACGCCTTCCCTGCAGGAAACCAGGGAAGGTAAAAGGGGAGAGAGGTTGGTTTGATGACCGTACGTTGGATCCTTTTATTTCCTTCTCTAAAAGGAAGGTCTCCGTCTGACCTTCCCACGCTAAAACTCTTGATTGCCTCGTTAGCTTCCATCTAAATTTCTAGCTTGTTTTCATTTTAACTACTGCGGCCACATAGCCTTGTTTCCAGGCTGCCGACAGAATAGATTTAGATATTGTTTCATGAAAGTTCAGCAAATACTTTCCAGTTAGACACGCTGTATCTTACATCGTAATATCCTCTATAAACCGCATTTTATTATGTGATACTGGCACTCCGCGATTAAATCTGTTTCCCAGGAGGTCTTATTAAAACAGTGTAAACCAATTAACTCTCTTGGTAACTTGCAGCCTTCCTTGCAAAATACTGTCTGTTTTGTGGCCCAGAAATTTATGGCAACAAATCCTACAGGAGACCATGGCGCTGAACACACGAAAACATGGTTTTGTGAGTTTTTTTGCCCTTTTGCTCTCCTGTTACTATGCTGCTGAATAACATTAATATTTTAAAGAACTGTGCTTTCAGAAACATGGGATTCATGCAAATTATCTTTCGAGAGCCCCAGAGTCCTCCCATCACAGTTAGGCTTTTTCTGGTGTATTCCTGGGGCTCAAATAAGAATAAAAAAAAAGGATATCTTTTGCAAAATGGTCTCTGTATACAGCAACGCAGTCAGGTGAAAAAGGCAACTCTAAGCCTTAGCCTGAATCTGCCCACATTTGGGTCATTTTGCTTCTCCTTTGGGATGAAAGGACTAGGCATTAAGGACTGTCAGAAGTTGACTCGTTGCTTTTGGGGGGGAAGATGGTTGAACAGGGGGTGGAAGTACAGAGAGGGCACTAGAGCAAGCAGAGCTACTTTCAGGGATGATTTGGACTGGTTTGCGCACTGGGGCACTCAGTAAAAAGAATTTGTTGATGTCTTGCATCTCAACCCACGTAAGCTCACATCACTGAGGTGCAATACTGGGGGCACAGGGAAAAGCACACCACTTCCAGGATAAGCTGGGCTAAGAGACTTCTGGTTGGGACTTCTCAGGAGTACCATGAAAGGTTATTTAAGCTTAGGAAATCTTCACTGAGTTGCACAAGGCCAGTTAAGTTATATGTGCTGAGGAGTCCATAGCTGAACCCAAAAAACCCAAACAAACATATCCCAAAATAAATCAAAAATTTCAGCAGCAGAAGGACATGGACCTGTTGGAGCAGGTCCGGAGGAGGCCATGAAGATGCTGGGAGGGCTGGAGCCCCTCTGCTGTGAGGACAGGCTGAGAGAGTTGGGGGGGTTCAGCCTGGAGAAGAGAAGGCTCCAGGGAGACCTTAGAGCTCCTTCCAGTCCCTAAAGGGCCTCCAGGAGAGATGGGGAGGGACTCTGGATCAGGGAGGGGAGCCATAGGACGAGGGGTAATGGCTTCAAACTGAAAGAGGGGAGATTTAGATGAGATATCAGGAAGAAATTCTTTGCTGTGAGGGTGGTGAGCCCCTGGCCCAGGTTGCCCAGAGAAGCTGTGGCTGCCCCATCCCTGGAGGGGTTCAAGGCCAGGTTGGACGGGGCTTGGAGCAACCTGGTCTGGTGGGAGGTGTCCCTGCCCAGGGCAGGGGGGTTGGAACTGGATGATCTTTAAGGTCCCTTCCAACCCGAACCATTCTATGATTCTATGATTCTACGATGTGGAGGTTAGCTTTTCCAAAAGCTAAAGAGCCCTAGCACACGTGACAGATTCCGTCTTTTCCCTCAGTGTTCCATAGTAGCAGTTCTCAGATCTCCACATTCTTTGTGTGTTTCAAGGGACCCCATCTGTTACAATTAATTATTTATAAGAATTAATTATTTGCAACAACAAACAGAACATGTAGTCAACTAATGAAAACATACTTGAGCATTTTTGAAACCTTATC
The DNA here is from genome assembly GCA_009819605.1 of Sterna hirundo. Lineage (NCBI taxonomy): Eukaryota > Metazoa > Chordata > Aves > Charadriiformes > Laridae > Sterna > Sterna hirundo. The sequence goes on from CM020441.1 coordinate 5,984,079, forward strand.
TAGAGTTGTTTTTATAAAAATTGTGGGAGTGTGTGATGGTGCTCACTGTTCTTCCCCTCTTGCCCCAAACTTACATGACTTGATTCTCCCCTTTCTGCATGGAGATATTTTAGTGTTTATGTCTCCACCAGGAAAGTAATCTGCAACCTGGATGAACGGTCTGTAGGTAACTTGTTAAGAACTGACTCCATACCACCCCCCAACAAAACTTCTATATGTCTGTACGCAGCACCTTCAAGAAATTACGTTGCGTCCCAGCTGCTACCTAACCAAATCATCGAAAAAAAGGTACTCCATGATTGACCTGAAGCCATCTCCAGGAAGCAGCAGCCCTTGCCCCCCACCCTGAGGGTGCGTAGTTGCAGTCTTCTGCACAACGTCCTGGGTGCCACCAACAGCAAAACATGGGTTCTCAGCTCCCCCAGGTGCTGGAGGTGATGCAGTAGTCCTCTCTGGGCTTTGCTAGTATTTCAAGAGTGAGCTGGAACTTCAGATCCAATTTCTCCTCTGACACTTGAATCTGGGAAAAGATTGTCTCCCAATCCAGGCAAGAAGTTAAGGACGCGTTTGGGAACGCACAGGAAAGGCCTAGTATTTTAGTTCGGGTGGTTGATTGCTCATAGCCGATGACTAATATGATGATTTTGCCTCTTTTTTCTTCTTCAGATACTGACATCAGATTATAATTTTCTCAGATAACGTTCTTCAGAATTACTCATGAGATAATTTTAGCTGGAAGCATTAACCTCTTGGGGATCTGGGATATTTTAGTTGCTCAGATATCTTTGCTATTTCTAGATTGTCAAGTGATGAGCGTGACATAAAAGACTACAGAGGCAGCAACAATTAGAAATCATTTTGGCCAGTAAATGTTGGTCTTCAAGTGTGCAGTTCATTATCAGTAACACCGAAAATTCAGGCTGCTTAGACACCAAGAGCTTCCTTTTCTTTTCTTTTTTTTTTTTGGCCTCTGTGATGAGCATAACTTAAAATCGGATTTTTGATGTTAAAGCTCATTACAATTCCAAAATACTGGCCATGAAGATCCTTTAATATTTAAATTTCATTTTGGTAGAGGCCAGGACAGATGGTAAATTTCCTCATTTAAATATTATGGGAAAGGAAAGTCGAAAAGATTCGGAGCCAGACAAAGGGAATGTTAAGCATTTCTTGTTTAAACTGCAAATAGATGGAGTGTATTTGCTAAGATGTGCTGTTAGACGCCTTTCTGCACAGTTTTGTATGACGCTATAGCTTTGTTTAAAGACCTGAACTACTGGAGCAGGAATAAGCACTCCTTTCGCAGTGATATATAGGTTCCTCTTTATCTATCTGACACAGAGACCTGAACCCCTGCCAGCTTTAAATTGCATTTCTAAACATTGATTTAACAGTCGGACACTTCATGTCATAACAGAAAGTTCTGAAAACTTTCCAGACGAGCTCCATGGTCTGGTAAATGTTGTGCTTAAATGTTGAAAGGTTGGGTTTAGAGTCCTTTTTTCGTTTTTTTTTTTTTTTTTTTTTTTACCTCTTTCTCTCATTTCAGCGCTGAGAAAAGATGTCGCTGCGCTTCAGCTGAAGCGGTTGCATAGGCTGCTGAAAAAGGAAGGAGCGTGAAGGTCTGGGGTGACACCACCCACCGGGCTGAGCGGGAGGAGCGATATAAAGCTTTGGCTTTGGTGGTGAAGAGAGGTGGTGGAGTCTCCATCTCTGGAGACATTCCAAACCCGCCTGGACGCGTTCCTGTGCCACCTGCTCTGGGTGACCCTGCTCTGGCAGGGGGTTGGACGAGATGATCTCCAGAGGTGCCTTCGAGCCCTCGCCATTCTGTGTGATTCTGTGGGACCACTGGGATATTCTCGCACTCCTCTGGGGCTTCTCCATCCGCTGGAGCAGCCGTGCTTCCGACAGGCAACCTGGGCTGTGCGTTTCACCCCACATAGGGCGTTAGCTGTCGTGTTTTACTTAGCAAACAGCCAGAGGATACATGACTTTTTCCCCAGGAATGCCTTGAAGAGCAGAAACCGCCTAATAAACGCCGTGAAGAAAGCAGAAAAATGTCCCTACAAGCCGAGCGCTTGCGTTTTGGTACCGGCAGCGGCTGGGACCCCCAGCGCGGTGGTATTTTGGCTCCTCCACTTCTAGAGGCAGGAGAGCCCAGAAGAATTCTGCCCACGAGTTGTCTTGGCCATGTTTACGTTGGGCTCACAAATAAAGTTGTGATGGATGGGCGCTCACCGCCGACAGCCCTCCTCCTGCTCTGTGTCCCCCTTCGCAGGGGGGTCTGGATTGTCTTCATTTAATCACTGACTACCCAATGAGAGAGGAATATAGAGAAGAATATGATGCAGCAGATTTTAGGTTCACACTTCGCAAAGCTTGGAACTGACTCTGGGGAGGAAATGGCCGCGGTGTAAGCTAACCCTGGGAATCAGCTCGCTGGCATTCGCAATGCGTTTCTGCTGTGTTTGGTTGGTCTCGTTTCTCTTCACCGCTGGCTAAAGAGAAAATAGCATCTTCCAGAACAAAGTGTGATGAATTTGGCTGTAGACTGCTGTTCCTGTTAACAATTTCCCAAACGTTTCCTGTTTGGGTCTTTATCAGATTTGCAAGATTCATTACTAAGCAGCGGTATATCGGCAGGCTGGAAAGTTAATCAACAATAGCAGATCCTACTCAGTGCAAACATCTGTGGGACCTCCACCCACCGCTGTTACTAAACCCTTATTTTTTATTTCATTTTGTTTGGCATCACTCCTCAGTCAAATGCCTTTTAAAGAGTTAAAGCTTTAAAATAATAAATCTAGAAGAAAAGATTACGTCCTAACTATGGAACTAGAAAACAGTTCCAAAAAAAATCATAGGGAGAAAATGTAATAAATGAATACTATTGCATTTGAGTTCACTTCTGTTTACTCCAGTTACACCTGGGCTCCCACTGTGGCCCAGTTGCCCCGTGTTTTAGTTCAATAGTTTGACCCTGCTTCCTGCCTGGTGCCTGACTCTGTATGGCCAATGCAGCCTTTGAGAATCATAGAATCATAGAGTGTGTTGGGTTGGAAGGGACCTCTAAAGGCCATCTAGTCCAACCCCCTGCAGTCAGCAGGGACATCTTCAACCAGACCAGGTTGCTCAGAGCCTCATCCAGCCTGGCCTTGAATGTCTCCAGGGATGGGGCCTCCACCACCTCTCTGGGCAACCTGGGCCACTGTCTCACCACCCTCAGTGTAAAGAACTTCTTCCTCATGTCTAATCTAAACCCGCCCTGCTCTAGTTTAAACCATTGCCCCTCGTCCTGTCGCTACATGCCCTTGCAAACAGCCCCTCCCTGGCTTTCCTGTAGGCCCCCTTCAGGGACTGGAAGGGGCTCTAAGGTCTCCCCGGAGCCTTCTCTTCTCCAGGCTGAACCCCCCCAGCTCTCTCAGCCTGTCTTCATAGGAGAGGTGCTCCAGCCCTCGGATCATCATCGTGGCCCTCCGCTGGACCCGCTCCAACAGGTCCCTGTCCTTCTTGTGCTGAGGGCTCCAGAGCTGGACACAGTACTCCAGGTGGGGAGAACATGAACACCCTTAAAAATAAGCATGTGCTTAAGCATTTGCTGAACTGAGGCACGGATGACTTTGCCAAAGGTCGTCAGTCACAGATAAATAATTAATGACAGACAGATGAACACGTCACAGCCCACAGCTAAAATACCAGATCCACACAAAAACTCCCCCTGGCATGAGCAGGGCATCAGTGTCGTAAGAGTCAATGCATAGACTCGGCAGAATAAGCGCTGGGAAAAGGGAGGCTCTGCTGTTCTTTTTGCAGTTTTACACTGGAAATAGTAGCAAGAGAAGTGTGAGGGGTATACACATGCACGCAGGGAGACATACGTGTACACCTCATGCGTCTGCTCCCTGGGAGACACTGCTCAAAGGGCAATGTGAAGGAGCTAGGTAAAGTCCGAAGGCATTTAATGGGAAGTGATACTGTTCTTTTGGATTTCAGTAGCCCTCTGTAGACTGTTACATCTATTCAGTACATAATTATACCTAGTCAGTGCAGTTACATTCGTAGTAAAAAATGAATAGTCTATAGAAACAGGTCTTTTTGTAAATCTTTAGAAGAATTTCTACATTCTTGTATAATTTCTATATCCTACTATTTGCACCACTGTTAGGTCACTTGGGTGATCTCAAATAAGAAGCAGCTTTTTTTTGAGGCCTGATCCAAACCATTATATCTAGCATGCAATTCCAGGCCCTTGGACTGCCTTTGAGTCCGTAAGGCAATATTGTCACCCTCAGATCTTTTCGCTCTTCAGTACTGTAGAAACACTCTGGACGGCTTTTCAACGTTTTTCATTTTGGTTATCTCTTTTCTTTCCTTTCCTGAGGACTGTGGCCTTCTCTTTTTTTTTTTTTTTCCTGGGATGCCATTAGCCACATTGTATGGAAAGAGCGTGACCAGGCACACGAGCATTGGGATGCAGAAGACGAGCTGGCCGGGAGCCCATGGCGTGAGTCAGCTGTTGCTGCCCAACCCACTGGCACCGGCTGTACTCAGTACAGCTCTTCCAACACGTGGTCCTCGAGCCTGCAGTTACATGTGTGAAGGTATTTGCATGCTGCTTAGGTAGCAGAGTTTAAAAGGTCAAAAAGTTGAGGAGCTGGGTACCTTGCAAGGGATTTGGTCTGGCTGCGCAGCTGGAACATTTATTGCCATGTGGGTCCCTAAATGCACAGGCGAAGGGTATACTCCGTGCTGTGAAAAACGACTCGTTATTATACATCCCTAAAAATTTCAGTGGTCCAATACCCCACGAATGAGGAATGGAAAGGCCAAGTCCCTCCAAATGAATGCCTCAGACTCAGAGCAACTGGGGCCTCATCTGAGTTAATGATGGAAGACAAGAGTGCTCACTCCAGCTCACCAAAGGATGCTTTGCTTTCAGCTGGATTTTGCTGTCATAGAATCATAGAATGGTTTAGGTTGGAAGAGACCTTAAAGACCATCTAGTTCTAACCCCCCTGCCCTGGGCAGGGACACCTCCCGCCAGACCAGGTTGCTCCAAGCCCCGTCCAACCTGGCCTTGAACCCCTCCAGGGATGGGGCAGCCACAGCTTTCCCCACAGAGTAGATCGTCTTCAGCTCTCAGCTACTAATTTCCAGGTTAAAACAAAACAAGCTTTGGTGGAGGATGGTTACTGTTTAACTTTGATCAGTGACATGGTCTACAGCATTGCTCTGTGAACCAATCAGCACAGTAGAAGCTCCAGGTGGGCAAGAGGAGTGAGCAGTTGGCCGAGAAGGGGATGGTCTGAAAGCCAGCAACCCCTTTGAAGGTAACGTTTGGTGGAACGCTACCTCCAGTGACACTTCAGTCTTTTCCTTTCTGAGCATATGCGAATTGTCACGGCCTAAGAAAAGATAATTCATTTCTACAAGTGGTTAGTAAAGCAGTCATAATTCTTGTCTGTATTTCAGTGTATTAAAAAGCCATCCTACAGAGTATGGAGTGCTTAGATGTAAAGATGCACCATCAAGATGGTAGCGATTTTTGACATACTAACCTGGCCAGTAGTACATGAAAACATTCTTCTTTGCTTTCGTCATTGTGACCCACAAAGGCTCCGATCCATTCCACCAGAGAGGCAGCAGGCTTTCTTTATTCACACCAATATCAAAAGATACATTTCTCTTTTGGTCCCACATGTAGTTTCCAATCATCTGATGGACCTCACAGTGGCGACCTGTAGGGGTGAAGGAGAAAACAGCACCATCAGACAGGTATTCTCCAGCAAAAGGACGCCACCAACACCACCACTGCTACCACCAGCTCGTTCAGCAAATCAGCTGAAAAGCCTTGATTTGAACTCAGGACCTCTTAACTTGCAATCGCTTATATGATCTTCTTGACTCTGTTACCTCTAATTAAGGTTCTCTAGGTAGCTCTCTATATCCCCCACATCAGCCACTTAAAAGTTCATTGTTAGTTGTTGAAGCTTGTCAGCCACCTGTGTGGTCTCTTCAATGAAGAAGACGATGCACCTCCAGAAAACAATTCATGCCATCCTAAGATAGGCATCTAAGGTTGGGAGGGGTTACCCTCTGGACGTGTGTATTGTTCTCTATTAATTGCAGAGCTTAGCTTCAGACAGCCAACTTTTAGACAGCTGAGGACAGAAGAATCATAGAATCACAGAATGGTTTGGGTTGGGAGGGGCCTTAAAGATCATCTTGTTCCAATCCCCTGCCCTGGGCAGGGACACCTCCCACCAGCCCAGGTTGCTCCAAGCCCCGTCCAGCCTGGCCTTGAACCCCTCCAGGGATGGGGCAGCCACAGCTTCTCTGGGCAACCTGGGCCAGGGGCTCACCACCCTCACAGCAAAGAATTTCTTCCTCAGATGTCATCTCAATCTCTCCTCTTTCAGTTTGAATCCATTAGCCCTCGTCCTATGGCTCCACTCCCTGATCCAGAGTCCCTCCCCAGCTTTCCTGGAGCCCCTTTAGGGACTGGAAGGGGCTGGAAGGTCTCCCCAGAGCCTTCTCTTCTCCAGGCTGAACCCCCCCAACTCTCTCAGCCTGTCCTCACAGCAGAGGGGCTCCAGCCTTCCCAGTATCTCCATGGCCTCCTCCAGACCTGCTCCAACAGGTCCATGTCCTTATGTTGAGGGCCCCAGAGCTGGACAAATCCTGCACTGCATGGCCTGCTCAACGTGCCATTCCCGGTCTGCACACACAAACCACGGCAGAGGCAGCCCACACGGGTGCCACATGCATGGCTGATGCCCAGCTCCTTCTACGCAAGCAACATGAGCCCATTTTCAGGTACTCACCAGCCCACAGACCCAGGGGTCTGTGGGAAGCAGTCTGTGAACGGGAAGCAACAAGAGCATGATCTGGAAACATAAGAAAAAGTTTGGGAAACTCGTGTTTCCCCTCTTCTTTATCCATGGGGCACATTGGTTTTCCACAAACAAGCAAAAACTAGGCTAAAACCTTTATATATTACTTTTGCTTTCTGTTATTGTTAGCTTTTTTTTTTTTTTTATTAAATGGACACAATTTGTGCTTGGTTGTGGGGACAGCAATCATGTCATCAGACATTTTCACCCCTCTTACTGCACCTTGGGGGTCCTTGGGCTACTTTATATTACAAGAAACTAGTATATAATAGCTGAGAGATGTCTTCCACTTCTTGTCATTGTCAGAAGAGAAGACACCGTATTTTAGGAGTTAATCTGGAGGTGAATTAACAAAAATGGAAAAAGAAATGCTGATGATTAATTTGTACCGGGAGTTCACGATTTTCCTATCGTAAAAAGCACCAGCTGATGCATGTGTGAGACACTGTCATCGTTAGCTGGTGAGTCACGATATTGCAAGGATCCACATAACAGGCTTTGATTATCGTGAGGCTGAGCGTGGTGATCAGAACTGAAATAACCTCGGTACGCTTGTTTTCCAAAGGCGTAATTTTGAGCGGAGGACTGTGTATACTTTGGTTACGTGCGACCTTGAAATGGATTTTGAACTCCCCTACTACAATGTATTTCAATTATGCAAAACATTTCCTCCCCCCGCAGTGGAGAAAAGCAGTCCCAGTTTGTGGCTGTCACTATTTACCATATTAAACCAAATAGGTTTAATAAATAATAGGTTAATTAAACCAAATAGGTTTAATACAGGAGAACTGGTGGACTGGATGGGCAGCAATCTGTCCTCCTTAGGCTGCCACGTGCTGTCTTTGCTGTAAGTCCCAGAAGAGCTAGAAGGAAGCCTCCACGGTGCATCAAAAATGCAGCCTTCTTACTTAAAGGACAACCCCGTCTCTTCAACTTCTTGAAGTCCACGTACTCCTGAGCATATCTCGACCTGCTAAACTGCGGGCAGGCAGCCGGTGCCAGTTCCCAGGCAACTGGGAAACCTGCAGGTCGGTGCTGAAGCTGTTAGGTCACGTATTTGTGTGACCTGTAGTGGAGTCTTCATACAGGAACAATGAGCTCCAGCTGCCGCTGATGTGAGCTCCCTGTAGGATTTAAGGTCTGCTGTCAGCTTGCCCACCTCTTTAAGGAATAGAATGGAGATCGTTCGTTGTAGCGTTGTTGGGAAGTTTAATTAAGTGTGTGTGCACTAATACAGAGGACAGTATTATTCTGATCACCACATCAGACAAGTTCATTCTTCCATGGACTCCAACTCTCTTAAAGAGTCTTAGAAGACTATCATCAGTTTTCATTGCGGACATCCCTGGTTCACAGGGCCAGAAGGGAACATCAGCTGAGCAGTCAGACCAAAAGACATGACCATTTAATGCTGCCTGGAGCCATTCATGTCTGCTTGCCTGAAGCCTGTGTCCCAGAAAGACCCTGGACCTCCTTGGAAGACACCAATACCCACCTCAGTTCCCATCTCAACCATCTCAATACCCCAACACAATCTCAACCCATCAGTCTCCTCCTTGGGTTGCTCATCCCAATATTTATCTCAGTAAACACTGTTCAGAAAAGGTATGCCTGGCCTCTAATTTTATTTTAGACCTTTGTTAATCTTCAACTATGGCTGTTCTGTGCCTTGGTCACTGGATTAAAAAGCCCTGCAATAGCTGGCTTTTCTCCTCCTCAAAGACATTCTGTCATACACAGAATTAAGGTAAATTCTCAAATTTCTTTTGAGCCACCTGTACAAGCCAAGCTCTTTACATCCACCCTTGTAAGCCATTTTCTCCATCCTGAGAAAATGACCTTTGGTGATCTCCTTTTTAATGATTATCAAAATAGCAACATGGCGTTAGACAGTTGCCATAACAAGGCACATTTATTATGGCTTCCATTACTGCAGCTTTCCTCTGTAATTGAGCATTATCTTAAGAGCTACAAAAGTAAAAACAGGGCAAAAAGCAATTTCAACATACAGATTTCACTAGTTAAACTCACTGCAATTGTAGCAGAAAGCACCCCTTCCTCAAGCACCAGAGGAAAACAAAGAGGGTATAGTTCCCAGGAATATGATAACGGCTGTATCCTTCTGGAAGAGAGCCAGCAAAAGCATTTGCAAGTCTGTGTGATGGAGCTTACTTGGACACTACACTTCTTACAGCATTGGCTTTGTCTAAAGCACATTCCCATGTCTCCAGGCACTTTTGTCAGCCTTCAAATGAATCTATGCAAAACAAAGATGAAATTAAAAAAAAAAAAACAAACCACAAACCAACCAACCAACAAAACACCCAGCCGCTTGGCCACCCACGACCAGAGCACAGTAACGCTGAGCGCCGTGCACCCTACATTGACCATATGTGAGGTTTGGAAACCAGAGCATGTGCTCCTGCAGTGTTCTGCTTCCAAATGACCTCTTCTTCCTTCGGTGGTCTTTCACCAACCGCACGTAGGATCACCAGTCGACACGATACGTCATGTAGGCACCACCTGCATCTACATCTACAGGAGAAAATGCTCTTCTGAGACGCTCGATGACCTTTTTTTTAAAAGGAAGGCAGCGTGTGGCAGATGCACAAGGCTGTACCTGGTGCCTTGGGCAACAAAATGGAGGTAAACTGTCTCTGCACTGAGCAACTCGGATTTATCAGAGAACCCGTGGTGTGGATGTTAGCCAACGCGGCACATCTGTAACCCATAATCTGCAAACCATAATCTGTGCCCATGCGGTATCCACCTGATGATGAACATGTGTACACGCATTTAGCTAAATGTACCGTACTGTGTAATATTATATGCATGCCGTCACGCTACGGTGAGACCTTTGTCCCACCGTGATGTCCCCACTCCCTGGGAAGTGACAAGACCACTTGTGGCCATGGGGCCATATAGGCTGGGGAAGAGTGAAGTTCCTCCACGCAAACAGCAGTGCACACGTAAGGTAGGTAAGTTTTAACAGCCAAAGTGAGACACGCAGTTCCCTTTGTCCCCTTCCTTCCCTCCCCGCAATGTCTTTCCTCTGCTATGACCTTGCTTGAAAAGTCACCTAAATGCTGACCCAGACCCGCTCACCTATCAGCTCCTCACCCCACTTCCAGGCCCCCCAGGAGACCTGTTGGGTGTCTTCCCCTGGGAAATGCTCTGCTCACGCTGTCTGCTGTGAGGAGGAAGAGAGAAGGACTTTAAAGTCACCAGTTCCCACTCCGGAGCAGATATCATGGTGTTGCCATCCCCAGCCTGCTGTGAGCAGAGCATCCTGAAGGGCCCAGCTCTGCCCACTTCGATATATGCCCCTGCTCTGCTCTTCCCCTGCTGGGTCTCATCTGCCTTGCTTTGAAAAGAAAGACCTCAGGGAAAAAACAAAGCCCTTGTGCCAAACCTTAAGTGACCTGGAGAAGACCAGGGCTCATGAGAAGTCGGCGGGGGGCGGGGGGATGGGGGTGGAGCTGTGGTCTGGGCAGAGTGGCCCTGCCATCTGCAGGCCCCCGAGCGACAAAAGTACTTGCAAGACGTGCACGGACAATTTATGTTCCCAGAAGAACTTGCTGGCAAAGTCTTTCCAATTTTTTGTGACCTCCGATACCAGACAGATTCAAAGCAGAAACACCTTAGCCTTCGTCAGGCTAGATGTTGCAATCCAAGTAGGATCACACCAAAAGGCACAGAAAATCTCTGCTATACACAGCATTATTGTGAATCATAGAATTACAGAATAGTTTGGGTTGGAAGGGACCTTTAAAGGCCATCTAGTCCGACCCCCCTGCAACGAGCAGGGACGCGTTCAATCAGACCAGGTTGCTCAGAGCCCCGTCCAACCTGACCTTGAACCCCTCCAGGGATGGGGCATCTGCCACCTCTCTGGGCATCCTGGGCCAGCATCTCACCACCCTCAGCATAAAAAATTTCTTCCTTATGTCTAGACTAAATATACCCTCTTTTAGTTTAAAACCATTACCCCTCATCCTATTGCAACAGGACCTGCTAAAAAGTCTGTCCCCATTTTTCCTGGAGCCCCTTTAGGGACTGGAAGGGGCTGGAAGGTCTCCCCGGAGCCTTCTCTTCTCCAGGCAGAACCCCCCCAACTCTCTCAGCCTGTCCTCACAGCAGAGGGGCTCCAGCCCTCCCAGCATCTCCATGGCCTCCTCTGGCCCCGCTCCAAAGGGTCCATGTCTTTCCTGGGAAGGCAGGTCTTGTGTCCCTGGAGAGCAGGTGCTCCAAGCTGTTGGTCAATCTCCTGAACTTCGTGGCAGCAGTGGGCTGAGGGACCACGCTGGGACACCTGGCCACCTTCAGCTGGGTATGGCTCAAGGGCACCACAGGTCCGAGCACTACAGAGGACCTGAAGAAAACGCTGGGCAAAGCTGCTGCCAGCACCATTAGAGAGGGTACGAGCCTCTGGAAGTTTTCTGTTCATCAGCTGCGACTCCAGCTCTGGGCAAAGAAATAAACACCTTGATACGCGGATGTCCACTTACTGCTGCTAATAGCTGGTAGTAGATATAGTAGTTGTGAGCTGTGAGGTTGTAGCTAGTAAGAAGGGAAAAAACTCTCTGCTTCAATTTGTAGCGTATGAACTTGTGCTAGAGAAAACTTTCTGTTCTCCACTTTGAAAATGTTTCCATTTTTTTAACTGGTTAGAAAGCAAACACAGATTTTTACAACATTTTGTGTATGTGTGAAAGAGAAGAATCTTGGCACTTGGCATTGCAGCCTTCCTGCAGGCGGTGAGTAAACAAAGCGAGATGAAGAATGTGAAAATGAAAAACCCTCCCGGTTCCCACTCTCTCCTCCAGCCTGTCCTTTCTAGGACAGTACCCCTTCCCTGCCACTCGGTGGTATTAACACAGACTTCTTCATGCTCTTTTGCTTCCCAACATACAATATTAGAAAGGGAAAGGTACTGAATCCAAGAAAAAGAAGAGACTATTGATTTAAAAACTGTACGTCACAAATCTAATCTTGGTAATCTTTGCTACTGCTGGCATCTGTGGCGGTTAAAAGAGGAGCAAAAAGAAAAAAAAATCCCATTTCCTCGCCACTCATCGCGCTCTTTGTGTCTTCTGGCTTTTTTCTCAGCTTGGACGGTGAAGCTGAGATAGTTTCAGTTCACGTGTGCTGATAATAAATTTCCCTGTTCTACTCCTACCCCTCCATTTTTTTTACGTCTCAGACAACATGCAGGTGTTGTTTATGTGCTTAAAAACTTGCTTAACTGCTAAACAGAAATTGTCGGCATTCTTTCCCGGACCAGGCTGGAGTTAGCAGAAAAGAGGCATCTGCTAGAGCCGTCACCAGATGGGGTTTCCTCCGGGTCCCAAGTGGATGGAGAGTGGAGATGCTGTGCCGTAAACCGGGAGACCTCTCACAGCGGACAATAAATGTACTAGTACCTGTGCACATCAGCCGGGCCCCAGAGGACCCAGGGGTGGGAGCCTGAAGGACATTTGCTCCCAGAAAGCGTGGAATAAACTGGGTGCGGTGAATGCCAAGGTTAGCCGTGCTCAGGGGAAAACAGAAGCAGACTGGCTACTTTCAGACCACAACATCACCCACCAAAGCCCCTCACCAGTCAAGCATGCCAACACTGAGGGTGAGGAGCGGAGGAAGGACGGTGGAAACACGGAAGATGGGTGAAACCTTCAGTCTGGCAGAGTAGACCTTGACTCTCACCCATCCTTGGCACCTGCCATGTTGCCTCTCTCCCTCCTGCCATGCAGAGGAGGAGGTGATGGCACATGCAGGGCTTCCCCACAGTGGCTGGGAAAACGCCGTGCACCACCACAGTATTTTAGAGAAGCCCTGAACATGCCATCGCTGAGATATGGCAAGTGTGGGACGGCCCTGTAAAGACCATGGGCCTCACCTTGGGGTTCAGGAGGCCTGAAACACAATCTGCTCAACCTCCTCCTCCATCCCACAAGCCCTCACGGGATGTCATAGCCTCTCTGCCAAGTATTTAAGATCAGGTTCTCTCCAAAGAGGGACACAGAGGCTCCTCTCCGAGCAGCTCTCCAACCACCCACCCTTCCCTGGAGTAGGGACTCCCTCTGCTTCCCATGGAGGCCAAGAGAAACACGGCTCTTGGACGCGGGGCTGCACAGCTGACCGGTGGCTGCTGCATCCTCACGGAAGACCTGCCAGAAAAGACCTCATTTGTTGTTAGGATCTTGGAAAATAAATCCTCCCCAAGCTTCCAGCTCAGATGTGATACTGGCTGCCCATGTTTATGCTGGCTGGGGCTGGAAATGTGAGGGGCCCCCCCATGCCTGGACCTGGGGGAGGTTCAGAGGAGCTGGGGGTCCCCCAGCACCCCCCCAAGGCTTGTGGGTTGTCAGGCGAGGGGGACCCAAACTCCTCAGCATGAGAGATACGGCACGAAGGGTTCCGAAGCAATGACTCGTGCTTGGAGCGGTTACGGGGAGACCTCAGACTTTCCGTTTAGCTTGGCGTGAGAGCTCCCTGCAGAGCCAGGCGCAGGCAGGGAAAGGGAAATATTAAAAGCTCCCCACAGGATAAAAAATAAACGAGGTGGCTTGTGATCTTAATTCCTTTCTTTGCAAAACAAACAGCACATGGTGTGATTAAGTGAGCCTTTTGGGATATGCGTATTTGGACTCCTTCTTCCCTCCCTTGCCAAGCCCACGTCGAGCCTCGCAAAGCTCTCTCAAACACACGTGTCAGCAGCAACGGCTCCTTTTACCTAATTCACCATTTTATGCTGTGCCTTTCACGTCAACAACTGCAATATCACAACCGGAGCATGGAGAGCTAGGACACCAGGTAGGATTCAATCTAGCAGCTCAGAAAACAACCCAACCACCCAAGAACCAGTCTTTACGCTGCTGTGGAAGTCAAAACTGAGAAACACGGCATGAATGAAGTTGTTAGAGAAAATTGCTTTTCAAAGAGTGGGATTTTAAGCTGGGACATCCTTGGGCTACGTTGCACACCAGATTTTCTCAACAAAACAGCTTCTCTGGTTGCACATCAGCGAGTTCCCTTTGCTCCAGCAATGACTTGGCTGTTATTTGGTGTTTCTTCAAGCAAACAGCAGGTCATGACGCCGTGCTCTGGCTTGCAGGGAGACTGGAGCTTCTCCCCAAGCTCTGAATCACCGGGTGTCTTTGCATGAAGAAGCCAAACCATTAGCATTTGTCTTGTTTTTATGCTCTGGTTTTCTTTCTCATGGTTGCTGTAGTCATGGAGGAAGGGAAAAGACCTCCAGGCAGGCCCCAGGCTTTGGGCTGAGGCTTTCTGTGTCACTCGGGGAAGCTCCAGCAAATATCTTCTCACAGGATAACATCAGCAGCAGACTTAAGTAGGAGGGGGACCCATGGAGAGCTCTGCCGTCGCCCTGCAGCACTGCGTGACCACGGGCGAGTCACCTCCTTCCATCTGCTCCCCTTCCAACGCTTTGTTTACCGATTCCTCCCACCGTGTCTGTGCTTCGCCTAGCACCTAGTCTCAGCAAAATGGGGCATGCGTCACATTAGCACACATTAGTTAATTATTTTTAGGTACATGGCTCTTGGTCATCAGTTATGGTTGCATCTATTTGGTTATAGCTTTGAAAATCTCAGTGAACTTGCTGTTCCTCATGAGTATTAAATTCAATCAGGCTGCCCTCTTGAAATCATCAGTAAAGTGAAATATAATGACTAGAAGATCCTGCGTATAAACGGGCAGATGTGCTATTGCTTGCTGGTTGCCTGTTGCAGAGGAACACTACCTTCTGGCAGGGCTGAGGGGTGCAGTTCAGCATCTGCAATGAGATGTGGTGGGGCAGATGCTGCTGACCTCCATAACCTCCTCCTGCAGGTCTGGGCAGGAGAAGGAGATGAGTTCTCATTTGAGGGGACTGACCTGTCCCAATGGTGATGGTGTCTGAGGAGCAGAGTCCACGGTCCTCCTCCAAAGCCACCGAAACGAGGGAGAACTTCCCTCTGCAACAACTGAACCTCTTCAGAGTCACGAAGGTTGCGTGGACGTGGGGTGAAGGGCAGTATGCAGAAAGGAGAGGCCTTGATCACATGAACAGGTAGACGCAAGAGAGAAATACATCCAAACTGCAGCGTTTTCGTCACGTTCTGCCCTAGATCTGGCAGCTGTGTATGCTCCTGAACACATGTGGGGCCACAATTCCTTGTGAATGGGCAGAGAAAGAAGGGACGGGAGTGTTTATCTGAAAATGTGGTGGGGTACAATGAACAAGCCAGGGGTGGGAATGGGCAGGTGGGGCCAGAAATTTCTTAAACTCTTCTAGCTGAAAAAAAGTCAATATACTATGAAACTGCATTCCCAAATGCTAAAATACAGCAATTTGGGGGTTAAAACGTGAGTTTCTTAACGGCTCGTGAAGCAGCAGTGTAGGACAAGATATGAAGAACCGCTTGTCCTTGTAGTTCCTGGTTTCTCTGAAGAAACCGTGGCAACATTTAAGTCCCGCACATCCCAGTTGCAAAGGGAAACAATACCAGGTAAAGGCCCCCCCCGACCCCAGTGGAGGATGCACGACTGGTGAGATGTGATGTAAGCCTTCTCCTGCCCATACAGCAGTGATGGGGACACAGTTAAGCGGGTCACTACGACACGATGCTCGTGTCACCCTGCCATGCTAAATTTTTTCCAAAAGCTGTCCCAGCTCTGTGAATCGAACGTGCGCAGACTGGGCACAGCCAATGCTATGTTTGCCGCGTGTCCCACGCTCCCACCATCACCTCTCACTCACTAGCCCCTCCATCAACTCGTGACACAACGTGGTGTCTCCTTTCTGGGGGGACCACGCCATGGCGTTGGGGCTAAGAACAGCGCAGCCATGGGATCTACCCAGGATGCAGCCATGGGGTCCACTCACACCCCAGAGGCTCAAGTGCAGTCTCGGATCTTCCTTTGGGCATGTTCGTCACCTAGGCTTGGTCCTCGGTTGGCTCCTGACCTATTTAACACCGCTGTGACTCATGTGCCAGGAAGGCAAATTGTCATTTGCAGTTAAGTTGTATTTGCATCGAGATCCTCATTGTGAAGGCCGGGAGATTTGCACGAGGAGTTGAGCTTGGTCTCACAGACTGTCTCATTGCTCCAAGCTGGGGTGTAGAAACCCTGGTACCTTAAAAAAGTGAAAAGTCTAGCAGCGGTGTTTCATCATCTAAAACAAAACTCCTTCTCTGTGGGTACAAACCAGGGCGTTTTCAAAACTCCTCGAAAGGCTGACTATAGACGTGACTCCACGCGTACGCACTTAATAGGAGTGATGGTTAAATGCGGTAAGGAGAGAAAGCAGTCGCTTTCCCTCTTCTCTTTAATAAAGAGGCTTTTTGCACATGAAGCGTTAAGCCGCTCTGCCTACGTACACGTAAAGAACAAGGTCCACAGTGGAGTCACACCTCCATTTTCCGTCATGGCAGTGACATTTGCTCCATGTTCCTGCATTTGCATCAAGTCATGAAAAAAAAAACAAACCACAACAAACCCATGATGGTTTTGTACTCTTTTCTGGTCAGGGATAAGCAAGAGAAAGGCATTTCTCTCCCCAGAGAGGGAGGAAGGGGTTAAGCGCTTTCAAAACAAGCTGGGCACAACTGATGTCAGATTTTTGTCTTACAATAGCATCTATTTGCTTTCCCAGCAAGTGGTGTACAGACCACTGGGCATTGTATTGTTCAGGACAGCAGAAGATACCACATATCTTCGGAGCGGACAGATTTTCTCGCTCCTCCTTAGCTGGAATGTCTTGTTTGTTAAATAACTCGGGGGGGGGGGGAAAAATCCAATCAGAAACTCCAGAATAAACTTTCCTGTTTGGGTTTATTTTTTTTTTTTAAACTTAAATGTTGTTTCCAGGGTGTCTTTCTCAGCTGTACCCTGTGCACCTTCCTAGTGTCCCTGTAATCATGTGTCGCTCCGCGTCGTTTAAAAGGAAATCAGCATCGTGAAAATTATGACCATCCTCCCCATTTTCTGCAAGCCTCTCCTGGGCTGCCAGGAAAAGGCAAAGTGTAGGGGAGCAAAAGCAAAGATCCCTCATGTCTTTCTATTTGGCTATTCCTGATTATCTTAGAAGTACAAGGGCGTAGGGCGAGGTTAAGACAGGGACCTGTGAAAGCAGAAAGTCCGTTTAACTCTGAATTTGCCGAAACAGACCTGCCGGCTGAAAATAAGTTCTTCTCTCAGCCCCCCTCCATTTACACACCTTGTTATTAGCTGCAGAGTCAGCCAGCGGGCTCCGCATTCATTTTCCCTGCGTTTCCCGCTCCTTTTTATGCTCTGTATGCAGCAGCCCCCGGCAGCGCTCCCACCGGGGAGCCCCGGACGGCCGTGCTGCGGGAGCGAAGCAGAACTTCAAAAAATCAGCTCCAAGCGGGAGGTTCCGAGTTCAGAGCAGGTTTCAGACAAGCCGTACCGAGCTGTAACGCCGTGAGTGCTTTTAAACTCCCGGCTAAAAGCAAGACCTCTGTTGTTTTTATGCCGTCTCTGCAGGAAAATGCCACGGAGGGTGCTGCCCTCCCCTTCGGCGCCCTGCGAGGAGCATCGCAGGGAAGGCAGGTACTCACCCGTCATCAGCGTGTAGTAATTCGGGTAGGAGAGGCTGGGGAAGTCTGGCGTCATGTAATCCACCTTCACCCCCATGTCGACAATGTCCCGAAAGCCCGGCAGACCCTCCAGCTCGCTGTCGTCGATGTAGTCGAAGCGGAAGCCGTCGAGGAGGAACACCAGGAGCTTGCGGTGGGCCGAGGGGGTGGCGGGGAGCGGCAGGAGGGAGACCAGGATGGCGGCCAGGATGGCGGCCAGGAGGCTGCGGCTCCCCATGGCTGGGGCACGGGCAGCAGTGAGGGATCTGCGGCAGCTTCTGGCAGGGCTGTCCTCCCTCCCGCTTCCACCGCCCGCGTTAAAGCTACAGCACTGCCCCGCGTGTGCCGTGGGCGTGGGAGGGAGGTCACAGGTTAATTGCAAGCGGATGATTAACTTACATCCCGCCTGCTCGCCGGGAGCAGAGCCCTCTCGCCCGCCAGCCCAGCAAGAGAGGTCCCACGGTGGGCGGCCGCTTTCTTTACATGAGAGCGTCACGCCTCCAGCCACACGAACGCGCTCGCTCTTCTTATCTTTCTGGCAGAGATGGGCCACTTGGGATAGAAACCCGGAGTGAGATTAAGGCAAAGCCTCTCCCCGGTTCGGGATGTGGGCTATGGGAGTTGAGGTCCAGCATCCCCATGACACCGCTCCATGGACCACAGTCCCTGCAAAGGGCCCTGTCCTCTCCGCTTGCTCCGTGCTGCCATGGGGCTAATCCAGCTCCTGGTGTACTAGCAGAAAAATCAATTTTTCAGCATCAGACCCAACAAATGATACATTTATTTTCTGGCTGTTGAGATTATTAAGATATTAAGAGATTAAGAGCTGAGTGGCGCTAAATCTCCTATTAAAAATAAAAAATCGTTCACATTTTAGTCACAAATCACCAGGAGGTTCTTCTCCTGCCAGCCACAGGAGCCTACCTATACCTCCGCATGCAATGGCAGCACCTGTTGTCCACCATAATTACATATTAACTCGCTTTTCTTCAATTGTGTTTGTTTTTCCCAAATGGGAGAAGTTCATGGTGCTGTATTAACTCCGAAGCGCTGCAGGTGAGGAGGAGCTACCTGCCCTCCTGGGCAGAGCTGGGATGGGGAAAGGGTCACTTTCGAATTTCTCAGTGGGAGGAGGAGAATGTAGCCCCCGGCAGGGAGCGTGGGGGGTGTTTTTCCCAGCCCGTGTCTCGCTCATCGTGGGAACGGCCCCTCACAGATGTTTACACCTGGGGAAGGTTACAATAGCTGGACGTCAGAACCTCTGTTTGCTCCCTCAAAGCGCCCAATTGCATGTCCAGCGCGTCTAGTCGCCTCTTGCCCAACACCGGGCTGATGCAAGCTCAGCAAGACGGCCTTCAGCCTCCCTTGCCCCAAACGCTTATTCTACCCCTGTGCAAAACCCGCTCACGTCCTGACCTGCCTTCTGCACGGCTTTGTACTGACTGCAGGTCACCCACTGCCCCCAGGACACGGCTGGAGAGGTGCTATCCCTGCATGTCTCCTGAGCTTCCAGCTCAGGACAGGAGATGCCCTGCCAGGGGAAGGGGTGCTGGGGTTTTCTGTAGGAGGGAGTTGTTCCAGGCAGGTGGAAAAGGGTGGAGGGGGAGCTGGCAGTTGAGCTGGGCTGCTCAAGCTCTTCAGCTGGTGATGCTCATGTTGACCTTCCCAGTCAAACTCCTCCATGCTTCCTCCCCACCAGTGGGTTAGATGCACTCTTCGCGGACACATTCTTCTCTACGCCTTGCCCAGCCACCCATTTTTTCCTTTTTTTTTTTTTTTTTCATGTGCCCCTTTTTCCATCCCCATCTCAGAGCCCAGCACTTGGGACTTACCCTCACATCAGAGTTACACCAGAGCCGAGGACTCGGGGCATTTCTAAGGCCCAGCCCAGGGACTTTTAGAGCAAGAGAGTGACTGAACCAGCCCTTCAGGGGTTTATCCCTTTTCACGTAGCATTTGCTTTTGGAGCCTTGCGTTGCTAGCTATTATCATCTTGACAACTTTAATCCTGTCTGTGTTTTGACTTTTTTTATCTCGCCTGGCTTTCGTTCATGTGTTTTCTCACAGTGCAGCAGCAGCACCAGTTTTTCTCATCAAAACCAACCCACGGTCACACAGCTGTGCTGCACCTCGTGTTGGAGACAGCTGAGCCTTGGGGCCATCCACGCAGCCCCGTGCCCAGGAGAAGGACACATGGACCACAGTGCCCAGTCTGTCGGGACAATAACAAGTTCTGGACCCCCATCCCAGCCCCTGGAGCGGTCATCACCTGGGAGAGGTATGGTCTAGCTTGAACTTTGAAGGAAAACACCCAAATTCCGCAACGTGAGAGGAAAGCTGGAAGGCTGCGTGACCCGGGCAGCAGGGCTGCGTTTCGCCGGCGTCTCAGCCTGTGCGAGGCTGTCACTGCCCTGCCCGACGGGGATGAGCCTGCAGCTGTGTGCCGGGCTGGCCGGAGACGTGACAGCGGTGCGTGACAGCTGCCCGCCTGCAGGGTGGCACGTGCAGCCTGTCATACCTATGGAGAAGACACAGCTTTTCTCGGCCATCTCCAGGCTCGGTGGGGTCTCAGCTGAGGATCTGCCTCCTGAAGGGAATAGGCACGTCCTCCTCCTGGTCCAAGACGGGAGGTGGCCCAGAAGAATCTGTTCTTAGAGGCAGCACTTCTACCAGTGCTTACTGAGGATCTTCTCTATAGAGCAAAACTGTACGTAACAGGCTTGGAGATACCTGTAGTCCTGCCTCTTGGCCAAGCCACCGTGGTAATTTGCTATGTCCATACTTATAAAATCATAGAATCATAGAAAATTTTGCGTCAGGAGGGACCTTTAAAGGCCATCTAGTCCAATCCCACTGCAATGAGCAGGGACATCTTCAACTAGATCAGGTTGCTTAGGGCCCCGTCCAACCTGGCCTGGAATGTTTCCAGGGATGGGGCGTCTACTACCTCTCTGGGCAACTTGGGCCAGTGTTTCACCACCCTCAGCATAAAAACTTTCTTCCTTATATCTAGTCTAAGTCTATCCTCTTTTAGTTTAAAACCATTACCCCTTGTCCTATCACAACAGATCCTGCTAAAAATTCCATCCCTGTCTTTTCTGTAAGCCCCCTTTAGGTACTGGAAGGCCACAATAAGGTCTCCCCAGAGCCTTCTCCAGTTGGAAGAATATTTAGGTTGAATGAACTCATAAACATGTCCAGAAGTGGAGAGTGCGATATGATTATACACCTCTTGGCAAATCCATGAGGACATTCACGTTGATGTCTTGGCTTGTCCTCTAATGGGTGGCCTCTGGGCTTCCCAGCAGGGATCGGCAGAAGCAGCAGTTGCCATTCATGAAGGGATGGGATAATCAAGGAGAGTCAATCCAAAGTGTCCAAGCTGAACTCCCACCTTGAATGAATGACCAGGTTTTTGAGGTGGTTAGGCCAAGAAGCCAGGCTTCCATCATGAGATGGTACAAAGATATGTCATCTTATTATTTCCTGGCATTAAGAAATAATGTCTTCCTTTCAAGAAAGTTGCAGTCTACTGGTTGAGAGCTCCTAAGGGAAAGCTCTACCTGAACCAACACAGCGGCATGAGAGACAATTGGTGCAAGGTACCAGAGCCCGAGGTCTGCTTTAAGAGTTGGAGATTCACAGGTTTCCACTCAACAAAGAACAAGCGCGTAAGGCCTGAGAGGGGTTAAACGAGTAGCGAGCCATGTAACCATGACGCCGTACAATACCAAATTGTGTTTTGACAGACAATCCCCCCGAAGAGTGGGACTGGAGCCAAACAGTCTAGCTTGGCAGAGACAGACCCTAGCAATACATTTCATCCCTGCCAAGCAATGTTGATTTGCTTTGGTTCACATTCATTTGTGAGCACCCTGTCTGCACAAAGCCCCAGATGGCCTTGGAGACTCCAGCAAAACAATATTTTGATACAAATGCTCTTACAAAAGCTATCAGAGCCTGAGCTGGTGTCCAGGGACAACAGTCCTCACGAGTTAGCAAGTTGAGGAAGAAGAATGCATAAAGGAATGAAAATCTCTCAGCACAATTTGTGCATGAGGAGTTACCCCTCCGATGAAACTTTGTTTGAGACAAGATCCTCAGTCACTTAGACTGCTCAGGAAATCCTCTTGGCAAAAAACAGATTTCCATTTTTTGGAAAACTGCCTTCAGTGTTCTTGAATATCTCCCTCCGTTTTTTTTTTTTTTTTTGGTTGGTTGGTTGGTTTTTTGCCCTGCAGAATTCACGAGCACAACAATAGAAAGGAAAGAAAATTCTCCAGGCTCACACCGATGCTTCAGTCTGGCTTGTCAGACGTACCAGCCTCCCCGGCAGCGCTGCTCTACCTGTGCCCTTAGGTCCAGGAGCACACGCAAGAACAAAAGCTGCTAAAAGTAAAACACGCTTTCCCTTTTCCCCAGGGAATTAGAGAATCCAAAGGGGAAATTTCTCCTTTCTTTCTCTTCTGGAAGAAGGACAAGGCGGTATAACATGCCTTGTTGTCAGCTTGTAATTCCTCTTCAGTTCCTGTTCTCCTTCACACACGATAGTAGTTGAACACTTTGGCCAACACAGCCTGACTCACTTGTTTGGTTGTTTCATTTCTCTCATTAGAGAACAAGACGTGTCCACCTCCAGACATGAAAGCCTTGAGGGTAATGATAAGTCACTTGTGTGTGTTTGAAGAAAAGGAACAGGACTTGGGCCAGTGTGAAGTTTTAGGAACTCTGCTGGTCTAAGGTCCTTCTTCCTCCTCTCCTCATCAAACCCAAGCTGAAAACAGTACAGGTGGTACCAACCCCTCTGCTGACTTCCACAGAAAACCTCTGGTAACGTGTGCGTCTGCCTTCTGGGCTGACAGAAGGTCTTACCTTGGTAGAAGTCATCAGCTGCAGAAGTTTAATATCAAGGTCTTTGCTCCTGCACTGTGTGTTCTCACCAGCGCTTCTGCATGGAGGGGTGCATTAGGAAAGGCTTCATCTTACTAGATGATATTTAATGTAAAGTCAGCTATTTCTGTGATCTTTCGGTGTGCAGCAGTTCAACCATGAGGAATTCAAGATGCATGGAATGGGTTGCTCTTGCTGTCGGTCACGTACAGATGTAAATGATAAAGTCACACTCTTGTGAGGAACAGAACATTCAAAAGCTAGAAGCTCCAGCTTTCCTGGAGAAAAGCAATGGCCTTTCACAGCTTCTTGAGGCACAGTTTCCCTCTAACCCACCTGGCTGGTACGAGACTTGCCTTACTGGAAGTGTCCACATGCTGGGTAACGAGTACATCAAAGTGGGACAGTGGTGGCCCTGATGGACAGCCAAGGGCTGGTTAAATGTTCTTTGAACTGTCTCAGTCCAGGCAATTGTGATGTTTGGAGAGCACCTCTCAAGGTCTCTTACTCCATCCTCCACTGCAACAGTCACGAGTCACATTAATAACTTTTCCGTTTGAGAAAAATCTAGCGGAGATGAAGAAACTTAACGAACCAGTGGAGTCCCTTCAGTGGCTCCCAGTTTCCTTGCAAGGAGTCGCATGGGCTTGGTGCACTATCGCTGGCACTGCCTTTCCCTGTGAATGCTCCCCGACAATGTTCCCCTTGGCAACAGGCTGTGCTTCCGTTAAATGAGACTAAATCAGATTCGGAATGAACAAAGGAGGCGGCTCTTCGCACCGAAGCACCATTCAGGTGTGCAGCGCCTTGACCCTGAAGACTGTGACTGTTAAAAGTGTAGGTGGGACAAATTCATAGGAAAAAAGTGCACCTGAGGCTGGGAAACACAAAGAGTATGAATCCACCCGTCCTAGCACTTTATGTTCCTACAGAGGGTGAAGAACAGGAGTGTTTATTCAGCGGGAGAACCTTTTAAGCGTTTTGCTTAGTACGTCTCTCAACCCGGCTGTTACATGACCAGCACCCAGGCCTCCAAGAGCATCTTCTCTTCATGGGTTTTCTTGGGCAGTAATTGCAGCTCATTCTCTCTCCTTCAGAAACACACAAATTATTGGAACTGCTGAAGCGGACATTTGTAGTGAAGCAGAGGAGAAAAGGGTTGGGGGGATGGCAGCAGGGAGTCACGTGTCTCCAACGGGACTGAACACGGTCAGCGATGCCCTAGATCCGCCGGCTGCTGCTGCCCGGCAGGAGAGGCTGCACATCGGCAGGGCTGAGGTGGGATGGCGGCTGCAAACACCACGTGGAATAAACCCCCGAAAGATGACCCCAACGAAAAGCACGTTTCATATAGCTACTGCGAGTTGGAATAACTGTTTTAACCTGAGCTCTGCAGAGCAATTAAGAAAAATCAGGTGATCAACAGTGAGCTTAAACTCACTACGAGGTGATGCCACTACTCCTCTGCCACTGGAGGATATGCAGGAGCTCTGGTTGGGAAAGACTGGGAAGCCTGCGCCAGGTGGTGGCATCTCATGACTGCATGCGGCAGAAGACCACCTCCTCCCTCGCCCCGTGGTGTGTCGACCTGAGCACAGGACCGTCCGGCTCAAGGAGAGGGTATCATTGTCTCCGACTGAAACCAGTCTTCACTCCTTCCAAAAGACTTGAGTTTTGCTTGGATATCAACCCATCTCCACCTCCTGTACCTCACCAACGTTTCTAACTCATGTCCCTGCAACGTTATTACTTAATTAGCCCAAGACCGTGCTTGCCTGGACGCCAGTGTCCTGTAACGCAGGACTTTCTACCTCATTGAGGAAACCTTGGGCAATCCATTTCTCTGTCGAAATCACCTAGTCAAGTTTGCTAGATGGCAAAACCAGATAGTCCTAAGTAACTGGATACCGCGGTCTCTGCTTCGTCTCTGCTGCCTGGTCCTTTCCCTCTATGGTGGGGGACGGTGGTGAAGGACTTTATTGCTACGCTAGAAACAGGGGTCAACACACAGCGGTTGGGGTGGGGACGGAAACTTGGCAAGCTAAGCAAGTTGATCAAGATTAGCTGATTTATTTAGCATAAGGAATAAAAGCATAATCAGCAAAATAAAGTAGGTGTTGCTAATCCTGCTGTGAGGTGGCCCTAACATGTTCCTCAGGGACATTGAGCTCAGCACATCCATCCACGCGCCAGTGGCCCCGCCAAGAGAACAGCAGGGTATTCTGCACGTCCGCCAGTGCCTCGCACCGGAGTTTCTGCCAGGTTATTCCCTTGCTGGAGCAGCAGCAGCCTTAAAAGATGAAAGCACGAGCTTAAAGTCTAACAATCTCGCACAACCTTACAGTCACCTAGCGCTAGCCAAATGCAGACGTATTTCAGCAAAGTATTTGGATTTCAGATTTTTCCCGTTAGTATAAGGGGTAATGTGAGAGGCTAAATATCTGGCGATCCAGTGCCCATGTGCCGACTTTCCAAGAATAAAATAATACCCTATGTTTGGTCCTTCTGGTGCACTTCTACGCTGAGCACAAAAGAGACTTACAACGTTGGCTTGGACTTAGCGTAGGTACAAGGTAAACTATCCAGGGCTAGCACAAAATGTCATTTTAAAACTCCCAAATATTTTGCATTTGGCGCCCTTTATAGCCCGGAGGTTATACAGAGTTCGGCTTTAACTTCTGACATCAGCGCTTAAGGACTGTGGGAGCTGGGTGTGCAGCGTGACCTAACAAAGAAAAAGGCCTTTATTCTGACGGCAGCGATTTAAGCTAACCTGAGAATATTTATAATTCGGCCCCCACGGCTGGCCTCTGCCAGGCTGCCCGCAGCGAGCAAGCCCTGTGTGGCAGAGAGTTTCCAAGCTGCTGCCCACAGTTGCCATTGCTTTTGTCATGTGCCACCGCACCTCGTTCATTGTGGCTTTCATCAGTTTTGATGTCGTCAACCCCTGGATTTTAGTTCCCGTGTCTCATGGCCCCCTCCTCAGTAAGGCCGTGCTGGAGGTTGAAGCCCTCACCTGGAGGACGCAGATTGAGGTCTGGGCTTTGCCCATCGTGCAGCGAGGATGAGCGTCTGGTTCTCATCTCGCTGACGGCTGAGTCACCTCTGGAGAATTTGCTCCCACAGAGGAGAGAGGCCGTTTTAAAGCCCAACCCATGCAATAGAGCGATATTTACACGATATCTGTTTCCCAGCTTTGGGTGTTTCTCCATCAGCAAGCCACAGCTTCTCAAGTGAAGTCGGATCTGCGTCAGATTTTCTCACAGGTAGAGTCCCATCCCTGCCTAAATACCATCGGTAACGTCCTTCCCTACCGGAGGGCAAGGTCATATCTTTACATCAAGGTCGGCATCACTTTCTCTCACTAGCCGAGCGCTCAGGTGAGGAAATCCTAACACATCGCTTATGGCTGGAGCCGGTCTCAGTGGCTGCAGGGATCTTTTATCTGAGGACAGGAGCTAGGACAGCCCTCAGCCCTTGGGGGGACCTCATCTGATTCTTCCACCTGGGTACTTCACAGGTCTGGGATAAATTGCCTTGATTCCTCTCCCCTTTATCTCTGACGGAATGCAACCCAACGCAGACTTCATCAGGACATCAGTGGGGTGCCGACGTGGCTTAGTGACTTTAGTCTGCTCCGAATTTGCTGTGCCACGTCCGCATCCTCTGTATGAGTTACCTTGACTTAGTGGCTTTACTCTTCTGCCACAGTCTTGAGGTTTAGAATCACATCTTCCAATTCCAGCAGTGGAGACAATCCACCGTTTGACATCCTGCTCCTCTCTGTTCAAGCAGCTTATCGTACACTTGAATTAAATCCTACCTTTATTTTCCCTGAAATCTGTCCCAAGCGTGGAGGCTCTGCTTTAATGCTCCGGCTTTAGCCAACACAAAAATGCTCTTTTCGCATGGACATCCTCAAGCCAATATGTTTGCAACCAGCTCCACCTTTCCTAGAAATACCTAAAGTTCCCTGCTCCCCTTTGTCGTGCCGGCAGAAGCTGGAGACCTGGAGAACCCGCGTTCTCCAAAAGGAGAGATTGCTCTGTGAATGCCTCTGGACTGCCGGGGACATCTCCTTTAGCCGAAATGACTCAGGGGAATTAAGGATGTAGGTAGTTTTGGGTAGCTCTCTGGTTTTCTTTGAGAAGAAGCTAAACAAAGCTCTGATCGCCTGACATGAAGAAAAATAAACAGTAGGAAGGTTTGCTCTTTCTTGGGCAACCATCATCCCAGCAGGTCCCAGAACCCATGGTGCTTTCCTTTCTTTCTGGCTTCATGACCCTTCCCTCAGGAGGTGCTTTTCTTCTGGGACTCCTCCAACCTCAGCTGGCTGATCAATCGCCCTTCCAGGGGGCAAGGAAGGTTGTCATGAACCCATATCACTTCAGGGGCTTGTTTTCCCTTACTGTCCCCTGTAGCTAAACTGGGGGACCCGATGCTGACATGGGGCAGGGAGGAGTTGTGGTGGGCTGGAAGGCACCACGCTGACCACCAACAGAGAGAGGCTGGCGGAAACGTGTCCTTTCCACTGCTCAGGCTAACCAGTAAAACCATTCCTCCCTCATCATTCCTCTTTTAGCACCAAAACGAAGAGCACACGAAAACAACACAAGGATCTTGACAAAATGACGTGCCACCACAAAAAGGCATGGCAAAGTGGGGGTTGTCCTGCACTGAATACAAAACCTTTGCTGCCTGACTGACCGAAGACAAGGTCTCATCCCAGGGCTTCACTCCATGGAGAAGTTCATGCTTCCCTGAATTCATGGTCACCTTGTTTCCAGGGAAGCCCAGGCTCCACTTGGGAGTGCTGGAGGCCACCGCGGCCTCCTCTGATGGTACCACGTCAAAAGTAGCCGTGGCTCCCCAACATTGTTTTGAGCCCAAACCTGTTTGAAAAAACGGCTTCTTGTTCACCCCAGACCAGGGCTGTGGTACCAGGCTCCGGACTGCACCCCGTTTGGCATATCCCCAGCTCCCCCCCCATGAAGCAGAGTGGAAAAGCTGAGGCCACATGGGCAGAGCAGAGGACGCCGGCGGCCCCGAAGTGGAAATCATGGGCTGTTCCTCCAGCACCGGACCCCCGGGGCAGCCCGACGCCAGCAAAGCTCTCCGCTTAATCTGTTTTAATAGCATGTGGGTCATATTTTTCTATGTTTTCCCTCCCGACATTACGCTGATGTGTTAATTCACTGCGTGGCAGAAAAAAAAAAAAAAAAAACACCCTCCCTGAAATTTCCTACGGTGCTGTCAGCTGCTGGAACGGGACACCCTGTAATAACCTCCAGGGCCCATGGCCCGCTGCCTCCAATTCCCAGTAAGGGCTTATTTTCCTTGGCACGGCCAACACGTGCAGAACCCCGCTCGGCTAGTTTTGTTTTGGTTTGGTTTTTTCTAAGGAGAAAGTAGGTGGCAAAGTACTCAGGTCTTTCAAGGAAGTTTGGAAACGATGGAGAGCAACCTCACGCCATGTGAGCACCGAGCGCGGCTGTCCGGCTGCCAGCACGGGGCACTAAATCATCTCCCGAATGGCTGTCACAAGCACACCACATCACCACAAAGCAGCTATTTTTCTTTCATGGCGACTACCCGTTCGAGATACAGCGCTGCTGCTAATGCGTTTAGCAGGTGCAAGAAACATTTGAAAATGGATATCTTTTTTTTTCTTTTTTTTTTTTTTTTTTTTTCCCCAAGAAATAAGGTTAAGAGCTTGTTTGCTCCGCTTGTTTGGAGTTTGGCTAATTTTGTTATACTCCTGCACGGCTGCGGTTTCCTCCACGTGCTGGAAAATGGTTGTACCCCCTCAGAGGCAGCAGAGTCTCAGGGAAAATGGGAATATTTCCAGTACTGCTGGCAGGGATTTACAAGGTGATTAATGGGGCAATCCCAAACGGCATCCAAATTCTGCTCTCACTCGGGAATTAGTATTGCACGGGGGGAGGGCACTTCCCTTGGGAGAGCCGTGGGGTCGGGCTCCGCTCCCCGCTCATTGAGTCCTCGCCAGGAATAGCACTGTGCCATGGTGGAATGTGCCACAGGAGCAACCCCTGAGTGGAAAATTGGTTCAATACTTCCTAAAGATGAATTACGAGTGCGTTATTTTAAAACCTAAGACATGATGCATCTGTCAGGAAGACACTGGATGAATAGTAATTAAAGATATGTCGCATGAGCCGTTAAACGCTTTCCGAGTGACAGCGCTTGGAGCACATCGGAAGCCAAAGATGGGAAACCGGAGGGGAAGAGCTGCTCGTACGCCAGCGTGGGATGGTTTCCTTACAAACCATCCGTGCTGGGGGGTCCCTCCCACCACAGCATCGCTGCCACCAGCCAACAGGCAAGAGTCAAAAGCACCTCCGGGAGCAAGTCGCCATCTCCCAGCAGCCAAAGTGCCGAGCTGAGCAGCTTCATCCATGGGATGCCGACGGGAAGAGCTTGGGAAAACTCTTCAGAAGAAGAGAAGGGAAGCGGCAGCTTCTGAGCCACGTCTCATTCTGGAGAGCCCGTAGGCAGAAACTCATGATTACTCATCCAAAGCTGTTGCGTTTTATGTGGCCTTTGTGCAGCTGTTAGTATCCCTTTCCTCAAAACAAAAGCATTACACGGTTTGACGAAATGTGAAACCGGTCGTGTTTTATAGCAATCACTCTAAAAGCAGACATTGTAACAGAGAAACGGCTTTTGCCTTCTTCTTTTGAGCCAACACACCGGATTTCATAGTTGAGGTGTGCTCTCAGAATAGCCCCTTCTGCCTTGGTTTGCCATGGCAGAGGCAGTGTTTGCCCAAGGAGACACCTCCAGCAGCCTCATGGAGGCTTTTGGCTCCAATTCTTCAAGTGCCACGATAGCCTTGGTTGGTATAATGGAAGAGGATTATGAAACCCCAAACCCTTGATATTACCCTTGTTGTTTATTGTTTGTGCTGTGTCAGACCTTTTTCTGGCAGCCTCATGAAGAAGGCATTTGGCTCCAATTCTTCAAGTGCTACCATGGCCTTTGTTGGTATAACGGAAGAGGATTATGAAACCCCAAACCCTTGATATTACCCTTAACGTATATTGTTCGTGCTATGTCAGACATTTTTCTCCCCAGGGGATCCACCATTGTAGGAACAAACCCGGTGACATCAGGGCTGAGCTGGGAGGAGGTCTGTCACTAATGGACGCTTTCGGTAACTGCAGTGGTTGGTGTGGGGCTGGTTCCTCTTCAGACGTTTGCTTGCTGTGGCCATTTCTATGTGCCAAGATCAACTCGCTGCTATTTTGGGTTTATGTTGGGGAAGGGGATTGCGTGTGAGGTGCAAAGAAAAATATCATTAATGTGGCCATGAAGAAAAAGAGAGGGACTGTACAAATATAAACAGAGGCCATAAATGGAGACACGTATGTATTTGAACACTGCATGAAGTAAAATATACTAAAGCTAAAACAATACGAGGGAATACTTTGTCCTTAAACAGTTCAAAGTTATATGAAGTCTCTCCATGCATTTTCTGGCGTTGAAGTGTATGTACAGAGCAAATATTTTCCACTTGGACAAGGTGTCCCGCACCATCTGAGTTTAAGTATGAAATCTCTGGTTATCCAAAACACCTATTTGACGGGGAATCTGAAAGAAAAGGCTGGGCATTTAAAGGTTAAACAGTAACAGGGAACTTCCTGAGCTCAAAACTTCAATGGCAGGGTGCCTGCGGGTGTCCGTAAGATAAGATTTGTTCCCTGACTCCATCTGCGCCCTTTCAGAGTGCCAAAAAGCCGACTCCTGTGTAAACACCACCAGCTTTGACCAGCAGCACTTAGGGACCCCTCTTGCACAAGACTCCCTCCCAGGAAAGTAGAGCACGAACACATTTTCCTCTTCCTTCACATATTCGTAAGCCTGAAGCCTGTTTTGGATAAAACAGTCGTTGCAACTGGAAGGAAACCTGCCAAGGAAAAAGCGGGGTGAGGAGCAGACAGGAGGCCCAGGCTCTTGGGGACCCCAGGTGGGACGTGGTTATCATTGAGGTTCTTCACCGCACCACACCAGGCAGGTGGTGTAACCACAAGGAAAGCCGATGGCTTTCGTCTGCGAGAGAGAAGAGGGGAATGGTCAGGGCTGCTCTGTTGGGACCATCGTGGAGGAATGAGGTACATGGGGACAAGGTGACCCCCCGGCCGCAAAGGGCACACAGGAATTCGGGCAAAACTGAAACCACGTCTTCTGCTGGTGCTCAGAGCATGGGGACAGGACATGACTTTCTGCATGGAATGGTGACATTCCTGATAATAGCATCAAGGCAAAAAAAAGTGATCTTCCCAAGCGCGCTCCAAGCAGGTTTGTCCTATGTCATAGAATCATAGAATCATAGAATCTTCATGGTTGGAAAGGACCTTTGAGATCATCGAGTCCAACCAAACAACCTACAGACTCTGCCACTAGAGCATGCCCTGAAGTGCCACATCTAGAAGTTTCTTAAACACCTCCAGGGATGGTGACTCAACCACCTCCCTGGGCAGGCTGTTCCAGTGCCTGACCACTCGTTCAGTACAGTAATTCTTCCTAATATCTAATCTAAACCTGCCCTGCCGCAGCTTCAGGCCATTTCCTCTGGTCCTGTCATTATCCACCTGGGAGAAGAGGCCAACCCCCACCTCTCTACAACATCCCTTCAGGTAGTTGTAGAGGGCAATGAGGTCTCCCCTCAGCCTCCTCTTCTCCAAGCTAAACATGCCCAGCTCCCTCAGCCTCTCCTCAGATGACCTGGTCTCCAGAGCCCTCACCAGCCTGGTAGCTCTCCTCTGGACACGCTCCAGCACCTCAATGTCCCTCTTGTACAGAGGGGCCCAGAACTGAACACAGCACTCGAGGTGAGGCCTCACCAGTGCCCAGTACAGAGGCACCATCACTTCCCTGCTCCTGCTGGCCACGCTGTTCCTGATACAGGCTAGGATGCCGTTGGCCTTCTTGGCCACCTGGGCACACTGCTGGCTCATATTCAGCTGCCCGTCCACCAACACCCCCAGGTCCTTTTCTGCGGGGCAGCTTTCCAGCCACTCTTCCCCAAGCCTGTAGCGTTCCTTGGGGTTGTTGTGACCGAAATGCAGGACCTGGCACTTGGCCTTATTAAACCTCACACAGTTGGCCTTGGCCCATCCATCCAGCCTGTCCAGGTCCCTCTGGAGAGCCTTCCTACCCTCGAGCAGATCAACACTCCCACCTAGTTTGGTGTCATCTGCAAACTTCCTGAGGGTGCACTCAATCCCCTCATCCAGATCGTTGATAAAGATATTAAACAAAACCGGCCCCAAAACTGAGCCCTGAGGGACACCACTGGTGACCGGCCGCCAAGAGGATTTCACCCCATTAATCACAACCCTCTGGGCACGGCCATCCAGCCAGTTTTTAACCCAGTGAAGAGTACACTTGTCTATGCCATGATTCAGCAGCTTCTCCAGGAGAATGCCATGGGGGACAGTGTCAAAGGCCTTCCCAAAGTCCAGATAGACAACGTCCACAGCCTTCCCCGCATCCAGAAGGCGGGTCACATGGTCATAGAAAGAGATCAGGTTGGTTAAGCAGGACCTCCCTTTCCTAAACCCGTGCTGGCTGGCCCTGATCCCTTGGCCACTCTGCACTTGCCATGTCACTCTCCTCTCCCCCTTTTTTCCACTTTTGCCAATTTCTGCAGTGCCAAAGACCCTATCCGGCTTTCAAGGTGGGAACATGGAAAAGGTATATTTAGGAGAGAGCCCAAACTGCTTTTGTTTTGCAAAAATTCTTTTTTCTGCCTGTGCCACATGGAAGGGTTAGAGCAGACCTAAGTTAAAAATAAAATGGTGATACAGGGAGATACCAGTACAACCCTTCTGGGCCCAACGAAGGGCCATCCGTAGCCCGGCACCCTCCCTCAGACACAGGACAAAACCAGATGCCTACGGGCAGCAGCAAAACAAGGGCAAGTACTTGATGATACTTCTCCCAGATACTTTGCCAGCCTCCAACAATTCAGGAGCCATCCAAGCCCCTTTCTGCGCTTGGTTGTCCTCAGTTCATGTCTCTTCCTTGAACTTGTTCAGTCATTTCTCCACCCTTGTGAACTTGAGCTTTTGGGTGACCTTGAGCACCCAAAGCACCTTTCAGGAAATACTTGCATAGTTGAGCTGAATTTTTTTTTCCAGGTCATCCTAGGGTATATGGTTTTGAGAGGTATTGAGTATCCATATGAGCAGCTTTTCTCTTTCTCCTTGTGCCAGATGAGCATTGCCCATCCCTGTCACACACCACATGTCCGTGGGCAAAGCTGAGCCCACCAATGGCTTCCGAACATCACTGAAGGTCTCTGAGGAAAGTGTCTCAGGAGTGAGACAGTTTGATGGTGAACCGAGTTGAACTTGCGCGCTGGCTTTTGTGGAAAGAGCTTTCAACGGTTGGGGGAGGATGAAAAGGATGAGTCCACATGAGATGTGGGTGGCAAGCAAATAGTGACACATCAAGGCAGCAGCAGTGAGGTTTCCTGAAGCTCATCATACCAAATGCTTTTGATGGGATAAGTCCCGTGAAATCATATCCTACCGTTCAAGAGTATGCCATGAAGTGTCTTCCTTCCTATAAACAACATCTACAGCTCCCGACCAGTCCCTAGCCTTTTTGATGCTTCAAAATGAAGAGACAACAGCATACCTTAGCAATTCGAGCTGTTTTTGTGATTTCCAGGCCTAAAACTACTTGTTCACGTATCTTTTTGAGTGTCCCAATTATTAATATTATTTTCTTCAGTAATTAATTGAACAAAGGTACTCGTGGGCTTAGGGGGTCAGGTCTCTGAACAAATTAGAAGCACCGAGGCAAAGAAATGTCATCTTCCTTCTCCCTTGCAGGTCTCCACCGGCTCGTTGGGAGCAACGAGGCAGCTGGTTTCTCTGGCCTGGTCCACGCCGACACTAGATGTCAGCCCAAACCCAGGAGTGCTCCTGCTCCGAACAACACACGGGTTCAGGCAAACCCATGGAGGAGCTGGCATGGCTGGCAGCCTTCACCCCTGAAGGAAGGGGAGAAGTTGCTCCCTTTTTATAATGAACGTGATTTTACACAAGCTGAAAGGAGCCACATTCGGTGGGGTGAAACCTCCCACCTGAAATTCCTGCCCTTGTCCCAGAATACGCTGGAATGGCGGCGGGGGGGAGGGTAACAACTCACTGGGATAATTAGCAGCAGTGTCCCCGCTCCCCGCTTCGGGCAGGCTGAAGCCATCCCAGCAGATCTTGCTGGGGAAGACTGATGGCTCTGGGGTTTTTACTGCTGTTAAAAGAGAAAGCAGTGACGACTGTTACCTCGAAGCAGCTCCGAGCTCTCCTGAGCTCAGGCAATGCGGCAGAGCAGGTGCTTTCGATTTTACGGTGAAGTGAAACCGGGTGGCAGGGAAATAGAACTGACATGGGTACTTTTTGCAATTCGTTAACAGCTCCGTTAGCGTGTTTTTTCTCCTTGTTGCCCCAGAGCATTTAGCTCACAAACACTGGTAACCAAAGCTCGTGTTGACCAAAAGACCTGCAAAGACAACAGAAACTGCCTGGGGAAAAAAATATCATTTCCTCTTATTTCCAATCTGGCTGGGGACAGAGGCAATTTCCCCTTCCCTTGTTTAGAAAACAGCCTTCCTTCCCCATTTCCCCCTCATTCTCCCCAAATCCCACTGCGGTGAGCCAGCCTGGCAAGGGCTTCAGGCTGCAGAGGTGAAAAGCTCAGCTTCTCCTGGGAGGACAGTTGGGGGTGTTCAGCCTGGAGAAGAGAAGGCTCCGGGGAGACCTTAGAGCCCCTTCCAGTCCCTAAAGGGGCTCCAGGAGAGATGGGGAGGGACTCTGGATCAGGGAGGGGAGCCATAGGATGAGGGGGAAGGGTTTTAAACTGAAAGAGGGGAGATTTAGGTTAGATTTTAGGAAGAAATTCTTGGCTGTGAGGGTGGTGAGCCCCTGGCCCAGGTTGCCCAGAGAAGCTGTGGCTGCCCCATCCCTGGAGGGGTTCAAGGCCAGGCTGGACGGGGCTTGGAGCAACCTGGGCCCAGGGCAGGGGGGTTGGAACTGGATGGTCTTTAAGGTCCCTTCCAACCCAAACCATTCTATGGTTCTATGCCCTTGTGGTAACCGGGAACTAGAGATTAGAGGTTAGCAGTGAGTGCTTGCTCCCACACCTCCGTTCCTGCATTCCCACCTTCTGCTTTTAAAAAAAATGAATGTATCAGTTTCCATGCCCAGTCCCTGCCTTGTGCCTCGCTGTGCAATGAGAGGTGGGCAGAAATCGCCCAGCCAAAACCCAGCCGAGCTGCAGGGCACAGGGCATTTCTTGGGACATCCCTGGCCCGGGGGCAAGGGCTCAGCATGGTGGGGATGCGGTTCCTGGACCCGAACTGGCCGGCACAGGAAGGGCTCAGGCATCCCTGCACCCAGCCCTCCTGCTTCCCCGGTGAATTTGCCCCTCGTGGAGACAAACCTAGAGAGACCTTCAAGGTCTGGCACTTTTGAAAATACCTCTGTCTTTCAATGAAGGGATTTTCAGCAAAACAAACACAAGAAATTCTGGGTCAAAATAACGAGTATTTAAGCTGCTCCAGGCTGGTATCCTGCAATACGTAGCCTGTTCTGTCAGCTTAGCTGCTCAGTGATGTGTGTTTCATTGTCTGAGCCGCTTCCTTAAAGAACAACGGGATGAGCACTGGATACAGTTTGTTCTTGTTTACCACAGGCGAGAAACAGAACGGCAGCACCAACAAGCACAGGGGCTGCTCCCAGCGGTGACTCCCGGGCTGCGGGGACCGGGGTCAGCCATGCCGGGGCTGGATTGCGTTGAAAAGCGCGTGTGACGTCAGGCGTGAGGGGTTCTTGGAGCTCCGTGGCTTGACATCACGCCTTTGCCTTTTTTTTTTTTTTTTTTAATTATTTTTTTTTTCCTTTCCTTTCCGAAGCTCTGCTCCTCAGATGCTGGCAACGCTTCACTACACAGCGGCAGTTGCCATGGCCACTAAAGGGGAGGCAGCAAACAGCGCTGCCGCAGCGCTGGCAGGGGATGCTGCGGCTTCCCGGGTGCACGGATGCGTGGGTGCACGGGTACATGGATGCGTGGGGGGGTGGGTACATGGGTACACAGGTACGTGGTTGCACAGATGAATGGCTACATGGGTACATGGACGCATAGATGCATGGGTATGTGCATGGACGGGTGCATGGATGCATGGGTGCATGGGTACATGGGTGCACAGATGCATGGGTATGTGGGTGCCTGGGTACATGGATGCACGGGTACATGGATGCACAGGTCCATAGGTGCATGGGTACATGGATGCATGGATGCATGGGTATATGGGTGCATGGGTAAGTGGTTGCACAGGTGCATGGGTATGTGGGTGCATGGGTACATGGGTGTATGGATGCATAGGTACATGGGTGCATGTGTGCACAGGTGCATAGGAACATGGGTGCACATATGCATGGGTATGTGGGTGCATGGATGCATGGGTATGTGGGTGCACAGGTACATGGGTGCAGGGATGCATGGGTACGTGGGTACATGGGTGCACAGATGCATGGGTATGTGGGTGCATGGGTACGTGGATGCACAGGTCCGTGGGTGCATGGGTACATGGGTGCATGGATGCATGGGTATGTGGGTGCATGAGTACATGGGTGCATGGATGCATAGGTACATGGGTACGTGGGTGCAGAGGTGCATAGGTACGTGGGTGCACAGATGCGTGGGTACGTGGGTGCACAGATGCATGGGTGCATGGGTACGTGGTTGCACAGATGCATGGGTATGTGGGTGCGTGGGTACATGTGTGCATAGATGCACGGGTACGTGCACATGGGTATATGGGTGCACGGATGCGTGGGCACATAGGTATATGGGTGCATGGGTGCACTGGTGCATGAGTGCATGGGTGTGGGAGCGCAGGGGTGCGTTGGTGTGTGGGCGGGCATCCCACCCGGCATCTCTCTGCTCACCTGCAGGCATGAGCATCCCACAAACTGCCGCCAGCAAGCCCCCAAAAAGCTCCAATGTGAACGCGGTAAAATATTTTGCATGGCATCTGCAACTTTCTGCCTGCTTTGGAAATGGGGATGAGGGTTAGAAAGGGGGGGAGAGGGGCTGCAGGGGTGCCCAGCACGCTGCCAGCCATGAAGGCCATGAGCAGAAGCCGGCGCCCAGCAGTTCAAGGAGGAATGGGCTTCCCTGCAGAGGCGGCCCACCCATCCTCCTTGTCATCGCTGCTGCTGCGCACAGGGCTTGTGAAGGAGTGGGAGAGATCAGCTGGAGTTTTTGGGGCTCACGCAGCCTGTCACCACATTGCAGGTGACAGCCAAAGAGGGAAGTGATGTCCAGCTGGCCAGGCAGCGTAAGGAGCAGTTGAAGTTGTGGAGACAGCTGTACCTATCAGGAATGGTGTGGCCAGCAGGACTGGGGCAGTGACCGTCCCCCTGTACTCGGCACTGGTGAGGTCCCACCTCGAGTGCTGGGGACAGTTTTGGGCCCCTCACCACAGACAAAGACATCGAGGAGCTGGAGCGTGTCCAGAGAAGGGCAACGGAGCTGGTGAGGGGTCTGGAGCACAAGTCTGGTGAGGAGCGGCTGAGGGAGCTGGGGGCATTCAGCCTGGAGAAGAGGAGGCTGAGGGGAGACCTTCTCGCTCTCTACAACTCCCTGAAAGGAGGGGGTAGCCAGGGGGGGTCGGGCTCTTCTCCCAGGTAACAGAAGATAGGACAAGAGGAAACGGCCTCAAGTTGTGCCAGGGGAGGTTTAGATTGGATATTAGGAAAAATTTCTTCCCTGAGAGGGTTGTCAAGCATTGGAGCAGGCTGCCCAGGGCAGTGGTGGAGTCACCATCCCTGGAGGTATTTAAGAGATGCGTAGATGTGGTGCTGAGGGACATGGTTTAGTGGTGGACTTGGCAGTGCCAGGTTAATGGTTGGACTTGGTGATCTTAAAGGTGTCTTCCAACCATCATGATTCTATGATTCTATGAAATGGGGTTTCCAGTGTGGGACATCCACCCGAGCAAGGTCCTTGTTCCTGTTACATCACCTCCGTATGGATTTATTGAGGTCTCCAGCAAAGAAGCTGTTGCTGAGGGTTACTCATAGCCACAAGAAATTCTTGCTGGGGTAACCATGGAAATTGCCTTTTTTCCCCTGTTCTGCTGGAGATACTGGGGCAGGAGCCATGGTGGCAGACCTGCACCCGCCACCCGAGCTCAGGGTTCGGGGTGCATTTTTAGCCTGGCAGCAGTGAGGATTTACATCCGCCGCGCAGTGGGTGCCAGCGGAGGGGAGGCTGCGCTGCCTGCCTTGCTGCTGCCCCCCTTGTAGCAGAGGTGCAAGAAAAACGACCGGTAACTAAAATCAGCGCAGAGAGACCAGCTAGCGCTAATTTTCCAGAGCCCTTGGTTATTCATTTTGTTTATATTCTGTTCTGTAAAACTAAACAGTTCCTCTCTCTTGGTGGCTTTATACTCTCTAAATAGCTCTAGCACATTTCCCATCCTGAGTTTTACATTTGCTTGCTTGTTTCTCAAGCCAGTTCTTCCACTGTCTCTTAAATCATGTCTACTGTTGTTTGAATCCCTTCCAGTTTCTTGCCATCTGTTCAATGCCAAAGTGAACAAAATGTTCGTGGTTCATAGCGATATCCACTACGACACAGAAACAGGAGCCTTGTTTCGGGCCTCCCCAGTCAAATAACATCAAGATTAATGCATTGATCTTTGTGTCTCTAGTGACTGCACCTTTCTTCTGCTGCTTTTAACTTACAATGAGTACGTAGGATTTCCATGGGTGAGCTTTTAGACCTCTTCTCTTCTCTTCTCTTCTCTTCTCTTCTCTTCTCTTCTCTTCTCTTCTCTTCTCTTCTCTTCTCTTCTCTTCTCTTCTCTTCTCTTCTCTTCTCTTCTCTTCTCTTCTCTTCTCTTCTCTTCTCTTCTCTTCTCTTCTCTTCTCTTCTCTTCTCTTCTCTTCTCTTCTCTTCTCTTCTCTTCTCTTCTCTTCTCTTCTCTCCTCTTCTCTCCTCTTCTCTCCTCTCCTCTCCTCTCCTCTCCTCTCCTCTCCTCTCCTCTCCTCTCCTCTCCTCTCCTCTCCTCTCCTCTCCTCTCCTCTCCTCTCCTCTCCTCTCCTCTCCTCTCCTCTCCTCTCCTCTCCTCTCCTCTCCTCTCCTCTCCTCTCCTCTCCTCTCCTCTCCTCTCCTCTCCTCTCCTCTCCTCTCCTCTCCTCTCGCGTTCTCCTCTTCCCAGAATCCAGGGCTGCACTTGTTTTGATTTAATGACCCACCAAGGCAAACCTTTAGACCTTAGCTCATTGCCTTTTGTGCCGTCTCTGATCTCTGCAGCACGATCACGTGTTTGGGTACGGGTATTGTGCTCTGTGGTCTCTTAATTGTAACACTTCTTCACGGCATCAGTCAAGAAACGCCCTGAAATCCATCCTGACTTCTGTGGCTCAGATAATCCAGGTGGAAGTTTCAGTTGCCCTGGACTCGGCTGAGGTCCTGGTTTGTTGCGTCTGATCTTTATTTTGTTTTCAGAGCCCCAAGAGAAGCTGTGCCCCTTACGAAATCCTGAGCAAGCCGCTCTTTTGATGGGTCTTCAATCACATTTTGCTCTTCCCAGATGTTAATAATACAATGTTCACAAAAATCAAGCCAGCTGATCTTACCATTCACCATTAATTCCTGGAAATCGGGAAAAATCACATTTTCCTTTAATCCAAGAGCAATAATTCTCCCCAGGCCCTCTGCCTACTCACATCTCCCGTTATGCATCAAGGGACCTTCTTCACACCCAGAGCCACACAGCCTGTTATCAGGCCCCTGATCCCTGAAGCACCTTTTCTGGGAGGATGAAACACAAACCTTCAGAGGTGACTGGGGGTACTGGTGGAGGAAAAGCTGGACATGAGCCAACAGTGTGCGCTCACAGCCCAGAAGCCCAATCGCATCCTGGGCTGCATCAAAAGAACTGTGGCCAGCAGATCCAGAGAGGTGATTCTCCCCCTCTACTCTGCTCTCCTGAGACCCCACCTGGAGTACTGTGTCCAGCTCTGGAGTCCTCAGCACAAGAAGGACAGGGACCTGTTGGTCCAGAGGAGGGCCACGATGATGATCTGAGGGCTGGAGCACCTCTCCTATGAAGACAGGCTGAGAGGGTTGGGGTTGTTCAGCCTGGAGAAGAGAAGGCTCCGGGGAGACCTTAGAGCCCCTTCCAGTCCCTGAAGGGGCCTACAGGAAAGCCGGGGAGGGGCTGTTTGCAAGGGCATGTAGCGACAGGACGAGGGGCAATGGTTTAAACTAGAGCAGGGCAGGTTTGGATTAGACATGAGGAAGAAGTTCTTTACACTGAGGGTGGTGAGACACTGGCCCAGGTTGCCCAGAGAGGGGGTGGAGGCCCCATCCCTGGAGACATTCAAGGCCAGGCTGGATGAGGCTCTGAGCAACCTGATCGAGTTGCAGATGTCCCTGCTGACTGCAGGGGGGTTGGACTAGATGGCCTTTAGAGGTCCCTTCCAACCCAACACACTTTATGATTCTACGATTCTATGACTGCTCTCACCTCAGTCAGCTAGGTGACCTTCTCAGCTGTGGATGAAGCTCCTCAACCACACCAACTTTCACAACGCAGAGTCGGCTTTGGTCTCACCTTGCAGCAGGACAAGGCTGACCCATCAGAGCTTGGGGCAGTCCCAACACCAAGTAGAAGCTCCAGGTTTTGCTTTTGTGATAGTCATGAGTTTCACAGCTGTTTTAAGGCCATACAGATGTCTCTGTAAACGCTATTTACCATTACATCTAATTTATTTGACAGCAAACGAAAGCCCAAATGATGTTTATCCCTTCCCTCAGAAGGCGATGTTGATTCTTAAGCCTTTCCCTCACTTAGCCAAGACTTTTCCCCCTTTGCCGCATGACACGTGGCATTTTTCTCTGAGGTAGGTCACTTTACAGCTCTGTTGGCAAACCTTGGTGAAAACCTTTTCCCAGAAAAGTTCCATCATGATTCACTGCCATCATCCAGAGCCCAGATTCTCCTGTTTAAGCAGCTCGCACAACGCTGTCAGCAGTGTGTCTGAACACCCAAAATTGCCGAGTGATGACAAGCCCGAGAAGGGCTGGTGGGATGCATTGGCAGAACAAAGGGTTTTCCTGTCATGTTGAGGTTACAGAGGCTTTGATGTATCTGTTCTGGATGCACAGCTGTAGATCTTCTCATGAAGCGCCTTTTCTCCCCAGTTAGATCACACTAAAAAGAAACACCGATCAGAATAATGGTGAGAAGGTTAAAGCAGGGTGTTAGAAGAAGTCTCAAGTGAACCTCTGCACTTGCGTTCAGGTCCTACAGCCTTCTGCTTCTGCTTCCGCCTGTCTTCGGCCCTGCAAGTGGAAGTGAGGTTGACAAGGTTCAGTGCAAACACCAGACGCTTTGTTCCAGATATAGCTCCGCATGTAGGTGGGGAAGGGGCCAGGGCTGAGCTGCTTCTCTCCTCATCTCTATAAACAACCTGAACGTCTTACAGCTGTCAGGGGCGCGGACTGTAGCATCTCATAAACCATCTGCAAACCTTCACGTGGCGGGTGAATAGGGAAGGTGCAGAGGACAGGCTGTGTCTGCCAGTTGTGCTCGTTAAACCATCTGACTCAAGCCAACGACCGATGCAAACTGCAGTTTTTCTGACCATACCCACATTTTGGTGTCCGTCAACGGTTCGTTGGGTGGTCTCACACTCGTACGGCGAAAATAAGTGCTTGGAAATCAGTTTCCCTTGAGGCCACGCATTGTAAGAGTGATCTCACACAGCCTACCAGGCTACCATGAGAAGTCCTCGGACTATGGGCTGACACCTCGGGTTTTCCGCAAAAGCCGAGCATCACAACCTCAAATGGTCAAAACCAATTTGTCATGGAGGGGGGAATGGAAGTGCCCCATGGATGCGCGGTGGAAGAACGCCCCCCCCCCCCCAGTGGCTACTTACTGATTGCTCACAGCAAAGCCATGGGAGGACGTAGGGATGGGATAAGGGTGCCCTGCCACCCCCTGCCACCCCCTGCCACCCGCCCGGGGCTGCGGGGCAGTTCCGTCGCCTCTGAGGTTTCACGGCGCAGTGCCGACACCCAGATTTTCAGAGCCTGCCCAGGAGCAGGTTTTTCACTTTCTAAGGCGTGCGGTGACTCTTCAGCGAGCTTTTCAGCGTGGTTTGTGCTTTCTAAGAAGTGAGCTGAAGTGAAGCCCGACAGCCAGCCATGCTGCTCACCTGCCCCAGGGACACCGGCCACCCCACGTACATGGGGGGAAAAAAAAATCCCTGCGGGTCAGAAGGAGATGTAAAAAGCCCATCAAACCGCTCAAGAGACGGAGTTAGAAATTTTTCTTTACAAGAACAACTTGGATGAGATCTCTTTTAAACTTCAGCTGAAATGAAAGGTGGGTGGGTGGGGTTTTTTTATTGCTACTAGAAGCGTTTTTCAGTCTGAAAATGACGGGAAAGTCCAACCTCAAAGTAGGTTGATTTACAGGCTTGGGTCTAAAGATATCCCTGCGTGGGGGAAGGAGAAGTTATTCCTCAGTCATCAGGCAGAACTGGAGCCAGGGCAGGGGGTGGATGGTGTTCCCAGCTCCTTAGGTACAAAGTAGGTGGGACTCCTGTTGGTAACAAACCCGTGATAAGGTGGGTCCGGACATCAGAAGATATTAAACAGAAGAGATTTGGGGTCAATCTTCCCAGGAGATCCATAA
The DNA here is from genome assembly GCA_009819605.1 of Sterna hirundo. Lineage (NCBI taxonomy): Eukaryota > Metazoa > Chordata > Aves > Charadriiformes > Laridae > Sterna > Sterna hirundo. The sequence goes on from CM020441.1 coordinate 6,026,216, forward strand.
GGGTGACATTTATACCTTTTTTTTTTTTTTTAATATGAAGCTTAATAAATTTATAAAAGGATGAAGAAGTAGCATGTTTGGGTGGCTAAAGGAAGGGGTCAGGCAAGGCCTTATCTAGGCTTACAACGGGTGTGGAGCCCACTAGAAGGACAGAGGAGGACGTGGGGGACAGGTTACCATGGATTTAGCTCTACTCTGGTCATGGCTACATTTTTGCAGAGAAAGACCAGGTTACAGAGAAACAAGAGTGGGTATCTAGAAACTTTAAGCAAGGAAAGGGATCTACGGCGGGCCATGGAGCAGCCAGGTGGTGCCCATCCTCACCACCCAGGCCTTTGCCTAGAGAACAGGAGTTGGGAGCAAAAGGTCTGACTTAGTGCCCTCGGTGGCTTCTGGAGAGTGTTCCACCAGGAGCCACCCTCTTCTCCAAGGTGGCATCAGCTATGGGAAGCAGAAGAACCATTTGCTTCCAGGGCTTGGACACGTCTGCATGGCCTGATGCCATGAAGCGAAGAGCTCTAACAGCACACAGGGCTGTACTTCAGCCGAGCCGTCTACTAACGGTGGCTAAACCGGCATCTTTCAGCTGTGTTGCATCTTCCCAATTTTTTTGTTCATGCTTGGGGTGGTTGTGGGGTTGGTTTTTTTTTTTTGGTTGAGTTTGTTTTTGTTTCTCTTTAAGCTGACGGGGTGAAAGAAGGTAGGACTGCGTGGGAAAGGAAGCCGTTCCTCACCAGAAAGGAATGAAAGAAAAACCGTGAGTTACTCTCATCCAGCCTCAGCCTATCGCTTCTAGAGCTGGATGACGCACTTCGTTCTAATTTCTGCCCTGTGCTGTGCTGAGCCACGGCACCGCGGTGACACTTGCTGAGACCGGGCTGTCCGGTCGGTCTCGCCGTGCTCAGAAAGCCACGCTCTGCAAGGGGCATCGCACTTACCCTCCGCAAACCGAAGCACGGCTCCGAATTCAAGGCGTCACCAAGTATTTCCGTGGGAAGAAGAAATCCCTGGCAGAGGCTGGAGTGCCACGGTATAGCCTTGTCGGGTTTGTTATTTTTTTAATAAATGCTTCTTGTAAAACCCATCACCCGCAGGCACGCAGTTTGTACTCATCCGTAACGGCAGCCTCCAAAGTTAGATTTCCCCTTTCTGCACGTTGTTTTCCCCAACGCCGCCGCTTTCGTTGCAGTGAACAACGGAGAGGCTTCGGCAGCTCGTCGCTGGGCGCTGAAATGCAGCAGGATGTGGGATCCCCGGCCCTGTCAAATTTAAAGAATTAGTTGTGCTGGTGGTCAGAGAATTCATTGAAAATCCCACCGTGCCCTGCAAGATTGCGCCTGGCTCTGCCAGGGAGTTACGTACAGCGTTATATAGGGTACAGGGAGGTGGAGCCTCCCCACACAGCACCTCTGGACCCCCAGCAGACCCCCAGGTAGACCTCCAGACATCTCGGTGTGGTTCCCAGGTCCCCAGGACTGCCATTTCTCGTGACAGCCCTATGCCAGTGCCATCGGCCACGCAAACCCAGTTTACGTTGCAAAGCGACCGCTTGTCCAGTTGGATAGAACATCCAAACATGAGCAAGTGCATTTCCAGTTTCCTGCATTTCCAGGGTCCTGGAAATAGTCTTTTTTTATGCCAGGCCAATTAATGAATTTTCAATTTATTATGAATTGAAATTACGCTAGTTATGAATTATTATGAAATTTCCAGAGTTGGATTACACTGCAAATGCTGCATTTTTTTTCCCTGCCCATTTACTACCTTCTCAATATAATGCAAATACAGCTAACGAGTTGGTTTAGTATCATTTGGCCGTATTCCAATCCTTATTTCAGTACATAGGGGGCAACTCAGGGACTTTAGAACAAGTCGTCCAGGAACCTTTTACAGCATATGATAAAATACAACATGTGGTAGGGAATTAAGCTTGTAACCGTCTCCGGGAAAGAACAGCGCGTGATGTCCTCGTCTGAACCAGCAGCCTCCGAGTCCCGCAGCGCTCGCTCATTAACACCAGTGCCACCAGCACCGGCCCACTCACCATAGTGGTGTTCTGATAAGCCAACATCCTTCTGAGCACAAAGGCACATATTTAATGCCCAACACAAGAGAATTTCCATCAACTGACCAGACGTGCTGAAGCGATTTGGTGGGCTGGGACGAAAGTTGGTGGAAGGCAGATAAAATCATAGAATCACAGAATGGTTTGGGTTGGAAGGGACCTTAAAGATCATCCAGTTCCAACCCCCTGCCCTGGGCAGGGACACCTCCCACCAGCCCAGGTTGCTCCAAGCCCCGTCCAGCCTGGCCTTGAACCCCTCCAGGGATGGGGCAGCCACAGCTTCTCTGGGCAACCTGGGCCAGGGGCTCACCCCCCTCACAGCAAAGAATTTCTTCCTAATATCTCACCTAAATCTCCCCTCTTTCAGTTTAAAACCATTACCCCTCGTTCTATTGCTCCACTCCCTGATCCAGAGTCCCTCCCCAGCTTTAAACTAAAATCCTTTAGTTTAATAGATGCACTTTTTTAATAGGCGGCTTGGCAATTATATATTATGGCTTAATACCTCTTTCAGTAGTGGGTAGCTACTTTTAAAGCTTTGCTCTGCTTTCCAGTTTCTTTTTTTACACCAGACCACATAAATGGAGAGAAGATTCAAGTGGTTTTAGTTCCTGTACAACGGTGCTATAGCCGACCTTGCTTAATATAGAATTAATCATAAATTAGTGGATTTGGACGGACTCTGGTGTCTATACTGGCTAAGAAGGAAGAGCTCCAGGATGATATCTATCCCTGATGAAAATAAATTAACGCCATTTTCCACACATACTTTCATTGAAACATGAAGAAAATTTGAATTTATATATATTTATATCATTTAAATTTGTGAAAATATGTATGTTATTATAGACATCTATTTAGACCAACTTTGCACTTTTTGGTTGATCACTTTTTACTCCGTTCCAACCTGCATCTTTTCACAAATGACTTCTAGTTGAAGAACAGGAAAGCAGACCTGTTCTTTATTTCTCTGAACTATCATCACGCCACCACCACCTTGCGTTTCACAAGCCTAGTATTGAACGCACGAGATTTCAAAGTCCTTCTTGTTATTCTGCGACACTTTTGGCTCCAGGGTAATCATTTTTGGATGGATTCGGCTGGGAAGATCATGGGGCTCCTTATAGTCATCATGGGGGCAGGACTGTAATTGCACTCACGGAGGCACCACCACCCCTGCCATGCTTGGCCCGTTTCTCCCCGCATTCCCGTATTTACATTTCCATTTACATTTACCTGCGAGTCTGATCTTTCCAGAGTTTTAGCACGCTGGGTTTTGATAGATAATTGCTACGGTCCCGTAATATGTTTTACTCGGAGTTGATTAATCTGCTCCCAGCTGTAATTCCATCTTAGCCTAGTTTTGGCCAAGGAATATGAAATGCTCTCTTATTCCCCGAGCAACGGGCGCAAATATCATCCTGAGGACGGGAAGCTTATCAAATGCCCAACACGATACTTTTCAGTGGTATCTCAAGAAATGCTTTGTCCTGCGTTTCTTTGAGAGGAGCCGCTGCGTTCTGAGCTCTGGCTCACACCGGACTTTTACCTTACGGAAGCTGGGAGGGAGCAGGTCGTCGTTTTTGTTTATTTTCCTAAAGAAATTGTAACTCGGCCCATCTTTTTATGGGTTAGTCAAATGTACTACAGAACAACGCTTGGGTTTATCCCTTTTTTTTTTTTTCCCTTTTGCAATCTGCAAACGGGGTTTTTTTTTTTTTTTTTTTTGATAAAAATTGGGTTTGGCGGTACCTGGGGGATGCAGTGGTGAAACCAGAGGAAACCTCAGGGCCCTTTTCCCACCGGAGAAGCGTCGGCCAGTGCTGGGCGATACCTGCCAGGCCACAGGTACCTGCTCCCAGCTTCTCTTCCTGGAGCCTTAGCAAGGATTTCAGGCCAGACTTGCACAACAGTTGATGCCAAAAACTTCCTGACTTGCTGCTCAGTCTCTACCACCCACCCCCTTCCAAAAGCCCCGTGGGGTGTGAGTCCTCCCCGCACCGCTATCGGCCTTCATAACGGAAAATCATACGAACTATTCATATGAAAATCAGGCCCACGTTGCTATTGAGGGAAATTTTGGTTGCAAAGTGTGATTTCACAACCATAAGTTGGGCATTTACCCTTTTTCTTCTTTCTTTTTCTTTCTTTCTTTCTTTCTTTCTTTCTTTCTTTCTTTCTTTCTTTCTTTCTTTCTTTCTTTCTTTCTTTCTTTCTTTCTTTCTTTCTTTCTTTCTTTCTTTCTTTCTTTCTTCCTTCCTTCCTTCCTTCCTTCCTTCCTTCCTTCCTTCCTTCCTTCCTTCCTTCCTTCCTTCCTTCCTTCCTTCCTTCCTTCCTTCCTTCCTTCCTTCCTTCCTTCCTTCCTTCCTTCCTTCCTTCCTTCCTTCCTTTCTTCCTTCCTTCCTTTCCTCCTTTCCTCCTTTCCTCCTTTCTTCCTTTCTTCCTTTCTTTCCCTCTTTCTTTCCCTCTTTCTTTCTTTCCCTCTTTCTTTCTGTATTTCTCTCTTTCTCTCTTTCTCTTTTGGTTTCTTTTTCTCACCTCTAATGCAGACATGGAAAAATAAAGTGCTATTTCTTTTTAGGCTAAGAGAAGTACGTGACTTGTCATAATAACCGCAGTGGGTGTACGAAGCTGCACCTTCTCTCGTGTGATGCTTTACTGATAACTCAGAAACTCAGGCTTAAGTAGTTTTCTTTGGCTAAACATCACTCCAGAGGGAGTCTGAGATTTCCCTGCACGTGGGGAGATACTGAGGGAGTGTTTTCTATAATGCCGGCTGATATTTAACAGGGATTAGTGACTGCAAATAAGGAGTTGAAACGGTTGCACTGGATCCAGCCATTCCTCCATAGACGGCAGCATGGGAACCGCTCACTGCGAAGTTAGCGAGTTACTAAAACCAGTCCTTTTTATTTAAATTTCACTTCTTCTCTCGGTTTTGGGATGACACGATTCCAGAAAGAAGTTCCCGTTTCTTTTCTTCGCTCCCTTCCCCGCAGCGGGGCCGCGCGGAGCCCGTTCCCCTGCCCGTGCCCAGGCAGCCCCAGCTGCAGGGGAGGGGAAGGGCTGCCACAAACGGCTCACACAACGCAGCCGCAGTTTGAAAGAGAAAACTCTTCAGGGATTACAGCCCAAAATGCTGCAGGGTGATGGCGTTCTGCTGAAGGCAGACCAAAACCGATGCCTGGAGCATCTCCTGCCCACGCCCGGAGCGAGCCGTACCGGCGCGAACGAGCGAGATACCTAAGAACTTGCGTGACCCTTCGTTACACGGGGCTTAAGGGACGTGATAAACCCTCATGGGGTGCTCTCACCCGCTCCTGAAGCGCAAAGAAAATGCGTGCTTCTCCCTTAGATAGGTAAGCCGGGCTCAAAAACAGGCGATTTAACGCGGATCAGGGACTGCTGTGTGCCAGGCTCCTGTCTCAGCACCGCCCTGGCAAAGCGGGGGGTGACATCTGATATATGTACCATGTGCTGTTGCGTTTGGAAATTGCCTCACTGCTGCTAGGAAAAAAAATAATAAATCAGTTCAGGTCTCAGTATCCGCTCACGAGCTCTGGATTCAGGGCACAGCAAAGCAGAGATAAGGGACGAGCTCGGGGTACGGAGACTCCACATGGAGCTGGGATCTCCCCTGGCTCAGCTTTATGCAGGGGACAGGCGCTCTCAGGTGGGGTGTCAAGAGGCACCCCTGCTCCTCGGCCCTGCGCTGGCCCTGTCCCCAGGGTCACTTGTCACCAGACAGCCGGGAAATCGGTCCATCTCTAGCCCGCTCCCTCTCGCCGCTGGTTCCCAAGGTGACACGGAGCATCCGTCTGGGCACGGACGCCATGGCCACGTGTGGGACATCCACCCCGGCTCAGCACACGTGCCAACGGCTGTCAGAGAAGGAAAGTGAGGGTGGCTGGCGTGAACTTTCCCCAGCTCTGCAAGCCCTGTGCAGTGAAACAGCGTTTCGTCCACGCCTGCTAAGGAACGGTCAAACTATCAGCGAAGCAACAAGATAAAATAAATTTCTGGTTAAAGCTGATTACCTGTGTTTATTTCTTTGAAAAACCTTTAAAGAAGGGGAAAAAAATTTCCTGGTTTGAGCTTGGTTTCTGGAGAAGCAGCCGTGCCAGAAAAGTCTTCCCAGATTACACCCTGAAACTACACCCTGAGCAGTAAATGCTGCTCAGAAAGTTCTCAGCAGCCACTTTCATCCAAGTTGGAAAGAAAGGGTAGAAGAAGTCTGCAGACAGAGAGAAGGCAGGAGAAACAGTCAGTATCACCCTTCTCTCCTCCCCCCTCCCTTCCCTTTTCATCTCTAGGTTCTGTAGCTAAAGTTCTCAAGACTCCCGAAGGTACAGAGGGCTGGCGATGGCCCCGGAATGACAGTAGCACTTGTTGCAGCCCATCACCCCAGCGGCTGGGCTGTGCAGGGACGCTGTCATGGTTTCAGCTGGGATGGAGTTCACTTTCGTGACAGTGCGATGCTGTGTCTTGGATTTGGGATGGGAATAGTGTGACAGGGCACTGGTGGTTTGGGTTGTTGCTGAGCTCTCAAGGCCTTTTCTGGCTCCTCACCCCACCCCACCAGGAGCAGGCTGGGGGGGCACAAGAAGTCAGGAGGGGACACAGCCGGGACAGCTGACCCCAACTGACCACAGGGATGTTCCATGCCATGGGACGTCATGCTCAGTGTATGAAGCTGGGGAAGACAAAGGAAGGGGGGGACATTGGGAGTGACGGTGTTTGTCTTCCCAAGTCACCGTTAGGCGTGATGGAGCCCGGCTTTCCTGGAGATGGCTGAGCACCTGCCTGCCCGTGGGAAGCAAGGAATGAATTCCTTGTTTTGCTTTGCTTGTGTGCGCGGCTTTTGCTCTACCTATTAAACTGTCTTTATCTCAACCCACCATTTTTTTCCTCACTTTTACTCTTCCGATTCTCTCCCTGATCCCAGCCTGGGGGGTTGAGCGAGTGGCTGCGTGATCCCAGCTGCCGGCTGGGGCTAAACCACGACAGATGCTCGGCACAAGCGGCTCTGCCGAGGGCAGGGCTCTCCGAAGCAGGCAAAGTGGGGCTGAGCTAAGGCCACGCGTCCTGCAGTTCCACCCCGCCCCTGCAAAAACAAATCCTTTCTAAGCACCTGCTTCCCCTTTGAAAGAAAGTTAACACTCTTCAGTGAAAACCAGACAGCAGCGTGACAGAAGAGCTTTCAAAAAAAACTCTCAAAAACGGGTCTGTCCGTTGCACACGACGGGCTTTTTTCTTTGCACGGCCAGAAGTACAGATGTGCCAGACATTTGCCTCTTCGGGGGGTGCCGTACCCTGAAGGCACCGTGATGACAGACAGCCCCGGAGCTCTTTCCGTAGCAGCGGGGACCGGTGATGCTCTTGCTCATGCTCAGCCACTGATGCTTGAAAGCACCAATCATGCCAGCTGGCCTCCTGGCATCGGCCATGCTTCTTCCAACCCACCTTTCATCCAAGTTCCCCCGCAGTTAGTGCAGCGATGATGAGCTACCTGCTGGTTTTAGCCCCTTGGTACAGTTACGCTGCTCCAGTCCTCACCACAGGACCCTCAAGCGAAGGTCAGTCCTGGTTCAGGTTGGTGCCCGGGGAAGCCATCGCCACCACAATGCTCCTGCACGCCCATCCCACCGCCTTCATCCCGGAGCATCCAACGACGAACAACCGCTCTCTTGCAACCGTCTGTCTCTATTTGATGGCCCAGTGACCCGGTAAAACTAGTTTTTGTGGGTCTCAGCTGGGTTCCCGCAGAGGTTGGACCAGTTACACGTGGCCATGGAGCATCACTGAAGACTCTCCCTTGCTAATGCATTTGTCCAGGTAACGGAGATTTAATGTGTGCCCAAAGCAGGCGCAGGATTTGGGGAAATCTGAGCACATATGGCACGTTTTCACTTCCCTAGCCTGCACATCTGATGAAATCTGAATGCTTTTTTTTTTTTAACCATTATCAGGCAATTGCTCTGAAGCAGCTGAAGAGCAGTACTTTTTTCACACAACACGTGCCTGGATGGAGAAACTCGTTGCCAGGGGATATTGGAGTGGCTAAACGCATCAACAGGGGCAAAAAGGAATTAGGCAAATTTTTTTGCCAGGTGTTTCCATCACAACTATTAAATAGGGTCACTCAGATGCAGCCTCCAGCTCATAAACTCTCTGAATTGCTGATCAGTAAATGCTGGGAGGATTTACCAAGGAAAAAGTCACTCTAAACTTGCCCTGGCTCCGACAATCTTCTCCAAAATACCTGTTCCAAGTCATGGCTGGAGACAGGATACCGGTCCAGTCGGGCCAGTGATCTGACGCACATCCCCGGCCTCCTGTTGTAAAAACTATCGTGTGGCTGAAATATTTAATCAGCTGGAAACCGTCCAAACGCAAAGAACAATGCCACGGCGCTCAGCACATATTTACTCAGTCGGGGGGGGGGGGGGAGGCAACCAGAAAACAGCGTTTTGCTCCAAGCGGTGCAGAAACACCCACCAGCGACAGACAAAAGCGGGGGGAGAGGGCAGTCCCTGCGGAAGGTACGGTCGGAATTCCCCAAAATCTGCTGCCCAAAGTCGTGACGAAAATGGAGCTGAGCCCAATGCTCTGGGGCAACGTTGCCCATCTGACAGTAGACGCACCCGTATTCGCAGGAGACACTTAGTTCAGCAGGATATTAAGTAGAAATGGGGCCAGAGAGGAATAATCTTTAATTTAAAAAAAAAAACAAAACAAACAAAACAAAGTTTATAGATAATTTATACTGTTTTATTTGTAAGCGTGAAGGTAAGCAGCTCGGAAACGAGTGGGTCAGGCTCTGGATCCTGGAGAGCAGCGATGACGTGCGGGGTGGGGTTCCCGGTGGAGAAGGCATCAGGTGTGACTTTCCAGGGCAGCGCTGGGGCAAAAACACCTCCCGGTAATTTTTTGGCTGCGTAAGGAGACGTGCAGACTGCCGGGGGAAGGACGGGGCTGACTGAACGAATGGCGCTTAACTTCGTGAAAGGGGCTGCTGGTAGATTAAGGGGGCACGTAAATGACCTTCAGACCAAGCTGAAGGCCAGAAGACACTCCTAAGAGCAAGGTCTTCACCAGCTTGGATTCTGCCAATAATCCAGAAGAACCGGCCTCAGCCAATGGAGATAAATTTTATCATGTAGATAAAATTCCCAGCATAAACTGGGCACAGATTTTTACCCAAGAGCATGATTTACCCTTCCAAGGATGAAGGTCCCTTTTCTTCTCAAACCAAGACATGGCATTCGGACAGGGGACCCAGGCTTCGGCCAAACACAGCTGGTTTGCCACCAGGAGAGGTGTCTGGGCAAAATGCAGCTGGCTTGTGGGCTACAACCATTCCCGCCAGCCTGAGCCCTCTGGCCATCAGGATACGGTTGTGTAGGCCCTGTGCTCCCGAGGCAGAGGTACCCGGGCACCAGCAGAGCTGGTGTGGGTAGCTCCTGGAGGTCCTGGAGGAGAGCATTGCTAATTATCTCTGTCCTAACGAGGAGCTTGGGTGGTTACCTAATGCAGGATTTAGGGATATACCATGGGAGCTGTTGTAGCTCTGAGGGACAAGCCACGTTCTTCTCCAGATCAACCAAAGCCATCCGAAAAAGGAGAGGAGGTACTGGTTGGGATGTCCTTCCCCAGACCTCATGGCAGCACTTCTCTAGAAACCCTCAACCCTACCTTCCTCCATCCTTGATCTCCAGCAGTGTCCAGGTCCCCTTCTGGGCTTCGGAGCCCAACGCCATCCCTGACGGCCTCCCCCTCTTCCACTGGAGGCAACCTGCTCGGGGCGGGCAGCTTCGGACCGCTCTTTAAAACCCAAGCCTATCTTCGTAACGACTTCCTTGAAGTCAGCACGCAAAGAAACATCCAAAGGATGACAAAAATAAACCAGGCAGCTGCACCCCCGCCGAGCCCAGGCTTTCCTTTGTAAGGCAATCGGGCTGCCCGGCGCCGTGCGTCATTTAGCACGGAGAAAGAAAAAAAAACCAAAAAAACCCCAAACCAAAAAAAAACCCCAAACAAAACTCTTGTTTAGAGGGTGCCAGCCACCACCACCGATGGACGGAGCGCATCTGGCCACCGGTACCGGCTGCCGGCCGGGCGCTGGGGTTGTTTGCGCTGCCGCCGAGGGAAGGGAAGCCACCGCACATCCTGCCGGCTTTACCTGGCGTGACCCGGCCGGGAGGTTGCTTGAGCTTGGCTGTTTACGGGTAACGATCCTAACGAAGCGGCCAGGGATACGGCCCTCCTGCGCCTCAACACCCTCCGCCCCCTGGAGCAGCGAGAAGCTGCTTACAGGGGGAGATCGTGTTTGGTTAATTAAAGCACATAAATAAAAATATCACCCCTCTGACGGATGCTCCCTTAGCCAATTCCCTTTTTTTCCCTTTCATCAAGGCTACTTTACCTCAAATTAGCATTTGCTGCAGACAGTCAGAGCGGATCTGTGGGATGGGGTAACTTCTTCCCGCAGCTAAACCCGCAGTGAACTTGATTTAGCATCATCTCTCTGCTGGTAAAGACCTTATTCAGACGGAAACTTAACAGATTTAAGTAAAACTATTTGGAACCTAGTTAACCAGATTTCTGTAAATAACTGTGGACTTGCTGTAAGTGTAATTCCTTGGTATTTATTGCGCTGCTCTGGTTTCGCTTCTCTTCCATCCCATCTGGAACCTGAAACCGCGTAAAATCATAAAAAGAACAGGCTCCGGTGATGGTAACTTCAGCAGAGGCGGCCACCAGAGCCAGGCAGAGGAAGGCAAAGGAATTTCGTGTGTCCTGAGCTCCCCAGCTCACGTTTACCGGTTGCTGGGCCGGCGGGGAGCACCGTGCTGCCGCTCTCCAGCTGCAGCGGGAGTCGGCTGGGATGCTCGGCTGCATCCCGGTCCCCAAGGGTTGGGATGCTCGGCTGCATCCCGGTCGCCAAGGGAGGATGCGCTCAGCCTGGCATGGAGCGTGTGGTCCCCAGGAGAGCAGAGAGGGCAAGGCATGGCAGAGCGGGTCGTTGATCTCTAGGTAACTGATCCTAAACCGATTTTGGGGTTTTTTTCAGGTAGTTCACACTGAATTTTGATTCATTTTTGAGGACCCCTTTGAAACGCTCATGGATGACGTCTTGTATCAGCTTTGCTCATGCTCATCATCTACATTTTCCCTTTAAATCTTCCTCTGACCAAACAAAAATGCTCGTAAATTCGCTCTGTAGTACCAAGGAACGCGTGTTTCCAAGCAGCAGCCACCGGAGACATAGCGATACTCTCCCAAAATGCACCGCGCCACGGCACTGTAAGGCCTTCCAGCAAAACAGGAACCATCTCATTTTCTCCAGCAAAGTATGGCAAACGCAAAAGGAAGCTGCAGAAAGTGCAAATACAAGGATGAGTCACGCCGCGTGTGCCGGGGCAGCGGAAACCTTTAGGGAAACAGCAGCTTTTAGGGAAAGGCACCTTGAAGAACGTTGTTTGCACAGCCCTTCCCTCGCACCGGCGGCGACGTGGCTGCGCGGAGCAGGGTCCCACGGGTACCCCAGCACCCCACGGGCAGGGGCAGCGTCCCATGAAGGCGGCCGGGCTGCGTGGGTACGTGTGTGCCCCCGCCGGTGCAGGGCTGCCCAAACCGGGCTCCCTGCATTGTGCTGGGAGGAGTGAGGTGGTGCTTCGGGGCGGGGGAATCACAGAATCATAGAACCACAGAATGGTTCAGGTTGGAAGGGACCTTTAAAGCCCATCTAGTCCACCCCCCTGCCCTGGGCAGGGACACCTCCCACCAGCCCAGGTTGCTCCAAGCCCCGTCCAGCCTGGCCTTGAACCCCTCCAGGGATGGGGCAGCCACAGCTTCTCTGGCCAACCTGGGCCAGGGGCTCACCACCCTCACAGCAAATTTCTTCCTAATATCTCATCTAAATCTCCCCTCTTTTAGTTTAAAATCGTCCCCCCTTGTCCTGTGGCTCCCCTCCCTGATCCAGTGTCCCTCCCCATCTCTCCTGGAGCCCCTTTAGGGACTGGAAGGGGCTCTAAGGTCTCCCCGGAGCCTTCTCTTCTCCAGGCTGAACCCCCCCAACTCTCTCAGCCTGTCCTCACAGCAGAGGGGCTCCAGCCCGTGGAGCTCCTCACCCCACCCCACCAGGAGCAGGCTGGGGGGGCACAAGAAGTCAGGAGGGGACACAGCCGGGACAGCTGACCCCAACTGACCACAGGGATATTCCATGCCGTGGGACGTCATGCTCAGTGTATGAAGCTGGGGGAAGAAGAAGGAAGGGGGGGACGTTGGGAGTGACAGCGTTTGTCTTCCCAAGTCACTGCTAGGGATGATGGAGCCCGGCTTTCCTGGCAATGCCGAGCACCTGCCTGCCGGTGGGGAGCAAGGAATAAATTCCTTGTTTGGCTTTGCTTGTGTGCACGGCTTTTGCTCTACCTATTAAACTGTCTTTATCTCGACCCACCGGTTTTTTCCTCACTTTTACTCTTCCGATTCTCTCCCCCATCTCAGGTCGGGGGGGTTGAGCGAGCGGCTGCGTGGTCCTATCCGCCAGCTGGGGTTCAACCACGGCACCTACAGACACCCCGAGCACTGCTGGAGGCTATTTATGAGACGGTGAAAGCACCCAGCCATTTCAGTTACTAACTGGAGAAAATCGGGAGCTGGGGGGGGTCGGTGGGGCCATGCCAACTGGTGGGAGGGTGCGCAGGGGAAGGGGACCAGGGAGGGATAAAGGAGGAACAGACCCAAAGGGGCACGAAGCAGGTTCCAGCTGCCGGAGTCACTCCAGGCACGTGGGAAACGGTTAAAACCCGGCCAAAGAAAGCGAGAGGCCAGGGGAAGCGAAATGGAAAACAAAAACAAATGGGGGAGGAGGTTGGGCAAAGCGGAGAGGGCGGTTGGGGACAGCCCGCCCAGGGGGTGAGACAGACCCCCGCGCCCCAGGCATTAAATAAGGTTTAACACCCATTAGGTCTCCGGGGGCTCGCACCAGAAACAAGCCCGCACCCCTGTTTCCGTGTCCGTATTTTCGTGCCCGTCGGAGATCAGCATTCAGAAAGGTGTCCTGGCTGCTGCACCCAACAGACCTGCGCCTCGCCACACGCCAAACAAAAAAAAAAGGGCATTTAAAATGTTACAGCGGGTCAGGTGGCATTATTTTATTTTATTTTAATTTTTTTTTTTGGATCGTTGAAAAAAGGAAAAAAAAAAAAAAATAAACACACAACAAAAAACCTCAACAAATTTGCCTGAGAGTAAAAATACGACCGAAAACTGAAACTTGACAAGACCGACTGTGAGAGATAACATCTTTAAACGGGCACATGCAAAAAGCGAGTGCTACGGCGAATGTCCTCGGCCCCCGCCTGGTTTCCTGCTGCTCCCCCCCCCCAACGCCCCTGTTTCAGGGCAGAAAACGGCGAGGGGTTAATAACGCAGCACCCCGGCAACCCCCCGGCTTGCCGCCAGGGTTTGAGCCTCTTAAAAGTTCGCCTTTTTCTAAGAAAGAGCCTGGAAAAACGTATGCAAAGGCCCTGAGTTCAAAGGGCAGGAGGAGGCGTATAAATCAGCTGAGAAGCCGAACTCCAAAGGAGGGGAGGGAACGAAGGCAGCGCTGCCAGGTATCCTCCGGAGAGGAGCGACAGCACTCAAAGCCGTAGTCCTCACAAAATTAAAATAAAACCAGTAACTCGCATTCCTCTCCACCATCCCTACCCCAACAGGAGCCTGTATAAAACGAGGACCTGTTTCCCTCCATGTTTCACCCCCTGATGCCCGTCCAAAATTATCTCGGAGCACAGAACGGGTGGAGGAGGGCGGGCAGCGCGACAGCACAACCTTTCAGCTCCTGCTCAATTATTTACTCTACAGGTGTGTAATCGAGAGCAGAACCGGCCCAACGGAGGCACCTATCATCAGCTGCTCACCAAAATATAACACCCTGAACTCGGACAGGGCTTCCTCTGCCTTTGCTGATTTATTTAAAGCTGCCACACACCGAGAAAAGCTCATTCGAGGAGCTGTAACGTCCAGTGGTTGGATTTCATGCATCCCAAGCCTTACTGCAACCGCCATCACCTCCTCGGAAAGCCCAGGGTGCCGGACAAAGCGCCATCCGTGGCAGCAGTCGCTGTTGGCCTCCGCGGTTTCCTTCCTCCTCACCACTATTTTCATTATTGTTGACAGAAAAACGCTGCACCTGCTGCTCGTACCGCAGAGGAGGAAACCCTCCACCAAACACTCACTGAAAAGGTCATCAGGCTCTTTCTTCTGCCATGGCATCGGCAGGGAATGGAGTTAAATCCAGTCGGTGGCCAGTCACAAGTGGTGTTCCCCAGGCCTCAGCACTGGGGCCTGCTCCCTTTAATACCATTATCAACGACCTGGACGAGGGGATCGAATGCACCCTTAGTAAGTTCTCAGATGACACCAAGTTGGGTGGGAGTGTTGATCTGCTGGAGGGTAGGAAGGCTCTACAGAGGGATCTGGACAGGTTGGATCGATGGGCCGAGGCCAATGGTGTGAGGTTCAACAAGGCCAAGTGCCAGGTCCTGCACTTGGGTCACAACAACCCCATGAACGCTACAGGCTTGGGGCAGAGTGGTGGAGAGCTGCCTGGTGGAAAAGGACCTGGGGGTGTTGGTTGACAGCTGGGTGAATATGAGCCAGCAGTGTGCCCAGGTGGCCAAGAAGGTCAACAGTATCCTGGCCTCTATCAGGAATGGTGTGGCCAGCAGGACTGGGGCAGTGACCGTCCCCCTGTACTCGGCACTGGTGAGGTCCCACCTCCAGTGCTGTGACCAGTTTTGGGCCCCTCACCACAAAAAGGACATTGAGGGGCTGGAGCGTGTCCAGAGAAGGGCAACGGAGCTGGTGAGGGCTCTGGAGCACAAGTCTGGTGAGGAGCGGCTGAGGGAGCTGGGGGTGTTCAGCCTGGAGAAAAGGGGGCTGAGGGGAGACCTTCTCGCTCTCTACAGCTCCCTGAAAGGAGGGGGTAGCCGGGGGGGGTCGGTGTCTTCTCCCAAGGAACAGGCAACAGGACAAGAGGAAACAGCCTCAGGTTGTGCCAGGGGAGGTTCAGGATGGACCAGAGCCCCGTCCAACCTGACCTTGAACCCCTCCAGGGATGGGGCATCGACCACCTCACTGGGCAACCTGAGCCAGGGGCTCACCACCCTCGGCGTAAAAAATTTCTTCCTTATATCTAGTCTGAATCTTTCCTCTTTTAGTTTAAAACTCTTCCCCCTCGTCCTATGGCTCCACTCCCTGATCCAGAGTCCCTCCCTGGCTTTCCTGGAGCCCCTTTAGGGACTGGAAGGGGCTCTAAGGTCTCCCTGGAGCCTTCTCTTCTCCAGGCTGAACCCCCCCAGCTCTCTCAGCCTGTCCTCACAGCAGAGGGGCTCCAGCCCTCCCAGCATCTCCAGGGCCTCCTCTGGCCCCACTCCAACAGCTCTGTGTCCTTCTGATGTTGGTGGCCCCAGAGCTGGGGGCAGCACTGCAGGGGGGTCTCCCCAGAGCGGAGCAGAGGGGCAGAATCCCCCCCTGGCCCTGCTGCCCACGCCGCTGGGGATGCAGCCCAGGCTGCGGGGGGTTCCTGGGCTGTGAGCGCACATTGCCGGCTCACGTCCAGCTTTTCACCCCCCAGCACCCCCAAGTCCTTCTCGGCAGGGCTGCTCTCCATCCCTCCATCCCCAGCCTGTGCTGATACCCGGGGTTGCCCCGACCCAGGGGCAGGACCCTGCACTTGGCCTTGTTGAACCTCATGAGGTTCCCATGGTCCCACTTCTCCAGCCTGTCCAGGTCCCTCTGGATGGCATCCCGTCCCTCAGGCCTGTCACCGCACCACTCCGCTGGGTGCCACGGGTAAATTTGCTGAGGGTGCACTCAGTCCCACTGTACACCCTTCCAAGGCCACCATCGCACAATCCCGTCCCGTGGCCATCTCCTGGCTCCCCTGCCAGAGCCAGTGTCTGGGAGGGAGAGGCTGGAGCAGCACTAGTTCCACTTCTTTGGGGGAGGCCCCAGCTGCAAGCAGGGTGGGAGAGAAAGAAAAGAGAAAGAGGGCGAGATGCCTGCGAGGGAGGGATGGAGGGGGGTGGCCAGGTGGTTGCACACAACCAGGAAGAGAGGCCACTGCTACAGGCTGGGGGGGAAAAAAAACAAGGGCCTGATCCTGGGGAGTTTTGAGGTGACTCACCCATCGTCATTTTGAACAGGATTTGAATGTCTTTGTGTGCGAGGATCTCGCCAGGCTCCGGGAGGGCGTCAGGAGCGGCAGTCCCAGACAGCAGCGGGAACCTGGGTTGTAGCGTTACGTGACTCATAAGCGCACCTGGGTAAATTTATGCTTGGGGGGGATTACTTCCTTTTTTTTCCACGTTCTCCTTTTTTTTCCCATTATTTCAGTTGATTTACAGAAAGGATGATCCCGCCTTCGCAGGAGTCCTCTAGCAGTTCTCTTGGCCCCTTCCAAACCCAAGGATAAAAAAAAAATCATTTGCATTTGTTTATTAACTTTCCTGCAAAAAACAGACGTGCCTGGACTTAGCTTTCCTGGGCAAGGGAAAAGATCCCCTCCAAACGGATCTAGCCCAGCTTCCCTCAGCTGCTTTGTCTGTAAATTCATCTCCTACACACAGGTATATACATTCGCCCTATAGAAACACCATCTACCTCGAGGCACCATTCGCCCAGTAAACTCGTGTTTGGGATGGGAGCAGAAGAGCGTCACGTGTCAGAATCCCACCTTTTAGCCCCCCAAGACCCTGTACTCGGCCTCTTTTT
Source organism: Sterna hirundo (assembly GCA_009819605.1). Classification (NCBI taxonomy): domain Eukaryota; kingdom Metazoa; phylum Chordata; class Aves; order Charadriiformes; family Laridae; genus Sterna; species Sterna hirundo. The sequence goes on from CM020441.1 coordinate 6,043,065, forward strand.
TTTTTTTTTTTTTCCCTTGGGTGCTACAGAAATATTTATACTTTGGTGCCTGCTCCGAGTGAGGGTGTGCTGACTCCAGTCGGTTTTGAAAAACGCCAGAAACACACGCCCAGGTGACGGATGTCAGCGATCGCCGAAGGCAAAAGCACCCATAGGAAAAAGGGGGTGAATCCCCATGTGGTAAATCTGCAAATACAGGAGGAGCCTGTGCTCTATAATCTCCTTTTCGCTAAGTACCGCCACTCCTTACTTTTTCTCAGACTTCAAAGCAGCTCTCTCCACAGCTGCAGCACCTCCTGTAGCCAAGTCCCCGGCTGACACCACGGGGAGCCCAGGGAACAGGTTGCCCGGAGAAGCTGTGGCTGCCCCATCCCTGGAGGGGTTCAAGGCCAGGCTGGACGGGGCTTGGAGCAACCTGGGCTGGTGGGAGGTGTCCCTGCCCAGGGCAGGGGGTGGCACTGGGTGATCTTTAAGGTCCCTTCCAACCTGAACCATTCTCCAATTCCACAAGCCCCCGATTTCCCAAGGATCTGAGACACATGTCATCATGCTGAACCCCATCAGCCTATGTCCCCCCAACACCCTTGGCACAGTGAAACCACCGAGCAGGGACCCAGAGAGGCAGCAGAGTCTCCATCCATGAAGATGCTCAAAATTTGACCCAACAAAGCTCTTGAGCAACCTGACCTACCTTTACATTTTGGAGCAGGGGTTGGGGCCAGGTGACCTCCAGAGGCCCCTCCTGACCCAAACTGTTCTGCCACTCTGCAGTTTCAATCAGCTCTGAAAGAAGGGGATGGATTAGGATTACAAATTCCTACAAGTTTGAGAAAACAGGCACCTGGATAGAAGAGACAGCTCTCCCTAGGTCCTCGTGTAGGTTTAACTCTTCACTAGAAAGTTCGTACGGAGACCAGGCGGTGGGTGGGAGAGGGGCAGGCTGCGTGCAGGCCTGAACCGACAGGAGAACTTCAGCACCATCCCACACCCCAGGAAACACCTCTGAACGCAGCCCAGATCCCCAGCGAATCGCTCTTCTCCAGTTCTGCTGCTCCCCAGATGACTTTTCTCCTACCTGAGCCCCGTGGACAGCCCTTTCAAGGGAATTAGACTTTGCCACAAGACCTTGGCATCAGGGTTCCTCGTTAGCTGAGCCCCCCTGAAGGGGACTGCTTGGGCTGGCAGGGCATGGGCAGCACCCTGGCCACAAGCCGTGTGGGCGCTGCAAGGGGAGAGCCTGGCCCTTACCTCCCTCCCGGCCTCCGCTCGGGGAGGTTTCCGCAGGATCACAAAATTGCATGACGAGATTAATTCGGTATTACTGGTAATGCTAACGGACAGGCTTCTGGTTTCCAGCGTTTCGGAACCAAATCGGCGGTTATGCTATTAAAGGCCAGATAGTCATTTTTTTTTAATGACTTTGTGTAGTTTTGCAAGCACGGATAACAAACGTAATCAAACATTGCATTTCAGAATAAATGCCTGACGTCCCAGCCCGAAGAAATCCTCCTTTGCATTTACATCACCCCGCGCTTGGCCAACCGCTTTTGGTCTGAGCAAGTTGCAAAGGCGTCACCGCCTTTGCACGGTGGATACTCTCTTTGATGGAAGAGTGTTATGGATACGTACTGCAACTCCCGTGCTTGGATACCTCTTGGAAGAGCTTCAAACATATAAGTCCTGGGAAGAGGGGAATTTACCGCTTATGCAGGCCGTTCCCAGAGGTATGCGTGTGCCTCTCCCGTTGCGCAGCTACTGGAGCAAGGTGGGGTTTAATGGTTTTGCAGCTCCTCATGGGACCAAGGCGGGAGCATGCTGAGTTACCCAGCCATCATCACGCTGGTGCCAGCTCTCGCGTGGAACGAGCGGAGGCAAGATGCGACCATGTAACTTGCTTTAGCTAAATAAAGGTTAATGCACAGGTTAAACTGGAGGTGCCTGCCTTTCCCCGTCGACTACTCCTCATTTGCAGATGGCTGAAGGTAAGAGTAGCAAATCCTCCTCCTGGCAAGTGACAGTTTGCTTTGCAGAAAAACATTTACATACCTAGAAAAACTCAGGTAGCCCTCGGGCAACCAGCTCCTTTCCCCAGTGACCACACGACTTGCTGGAGGCAGGCTCTCAGCCAAAGTCACGCAGGACACACAGAAAAGGGCAGCTCGGTCCTTGCTCCTCTTCGGCAGCCCTGCTGGAGGCCAGGCTCCGTGTAGGCACCTGAGTGAGCCTCGGTGACTGGGAAAGCTGAAATCTTCCGCCATAAAGGGAAAACGTGTTCCCTCTCTCAGAGGGATACGCAGGACTGAGGTCAGGGAGCACATGTGTAAGAAGGTCAGACGTACAAAGAGGCTTTGCAGGAAGGTACAAGGCCTCCAAGATGCTCCCTCAATGCGGTGGGTGATGGGCAGGGAGCTCAAACCATGGCTACGAATGAGGAAAACCCACTGTCTCTTGCCGCATATAATGCACAGGACATGGCCGCCTGCCTGGAGGCCTGCGGAGACGTGCCAACATTTAGCACTGCCAATCTGACCGGCGAGGAGAGAGCAGGCCATCGCAGAGGTAAACAGCAGCCCTGCTTTTGGAAAAGCAAAAGCCTTGAGTCAGCTCTGTTTACTTTGGAAGACGCTTTCCAGCCCCCACACAGCCCTACCTCTGGGCTTTCTCTCAGCCTTAACTCTTAAGGCTAAAGCCAGGCTGAGCCAGAAGCAAAAGCCTCTCTCCGTCCACAGACTAAATACTCCTCGGAGGGGAAGATGAGCGCCAGCGCTTAGTTTACATCGCATGATGCTTTCCAGCCCCGCATGATCAGGGTTTCTCTTCCCTCAGCCCTGACCCTCGCCCTGAGGCTCAGTCTCAGCCCCGGTGCTGCAGCCCTTCCTTTCCCAAAACAAGCCGTCTCACGAGAAGGATTCAAGCATCAGCCCTCCATTGAGTTTGGCACCCCCTTCCCAGCCCCAGCACGACTGCAGCTCCGGGATTTCTATCCTACCTAACCCAAGTCTTCCTTCCCCACAATAAAAATACATCAGGAGACAACTCTTCTCCCCGGACAGCCCCCTTCCAGCCACTCTCCACCTGCAGCTCCCAGCCACATCCCTACCCTGACGGCCCACCACAGGCCAGAGAACTTGCCACAAAACGAAAGGCTGGAAGAAAGGGATTCATGAAGCCCAGAAGAGAATTTCCTTGCTGGAAATATTCAAGGCTCGGTTTGGCATGGTCCCGGATAACCTACTCTAAGATCCTCCTTTCAACGGAAGGTTGGACCCAATGCGCCCCAGGGGTCCCTTCCAGTCCCAGCTCTTCTGTGATCCTGAGGTCCTTCCCTAACAAACAAAGAGTCCGTCATCTGAGCAGAGGCTAGGAAACACTACAGAGCAACTTCTAAACTTTAGCTGGGAAGTTTGGAAAAACCTTCAAAAACCAAAGCAGACGGTGTTAAGAAAATATAAAAATAATCCCGAGTGAGCCCCAAAGCCAAGAAAAAAAAAACCTGCCATGAGACTCATAACTCTGCTGGCAAAGGGCTCGGGATGTCAAAGACTCACTGGAACATACACACGCACAACCTCCTTAAGGAAGACCAAACCTTGTGGCCTCTGGACCCAGAGGGCCACTGGAAGGCTAAACGCGCAACCAAATGAATGGGACAGAGACCAGAAAGTTTACATACGATGATTTTAACCGTTATAACCATTAGCGAGTTTTCAGCCTCACCTCAGCGGGTTGGTAAAACAAAACTGCAAGTTTCACACAGACGTGTGATGAACTTCAGAATGGTGGCATCAGGTTAAGAACACAGTAAAATCCTACCGTTTGCTTTCCCTTTCCAACAGCCAGTGAGCACATCTCCCTGAGGTACAGCCATTTCTGCCCATGTTACTGCTCATCAGCCCCATATACAGGGCACTCGGCTCAGCTACCTGTCGGGTTGGTATCAGAGTGTTAATCACACCTGAAGAACAATCCGTGTCCACGTATTTCACGTCTCTGAATCAATCCGTTCAGCTGCCAGCAGCTGGAAAAACTGCAGGAGGGTAAGTGCTCTCAACTTGTGCCCAGGCCAATGACAGCCCGAAGTGTACAGCTCTTCACAGAGTCAATGGCATGGCTCGGCCTCCACCATCACCCTGCAACCCTGCGAGACACTGCGCACCCGTGATTAGATACTCAGTAGCTTCCCTCAAAGACCCAGAGGAATCAGAACTTGCCATCACGTGGTAGATGTTGAAAGCCTTGGGGAACGTTTATTTGACTTTTATTCATTCCACTAATGAGGAGTTATTGCTTAAACTCCGCAAAAAGAGATTTTTCCGGACAAGGAAACTGCGAGCAAGCTAAACGGAGATCTACCAAGTACAGTTGAGCCTGTGTTGGGAGGGGGATAGACTTTCACTAGATCCCTTCCATGAGGTGACTTGCTCAAAGCCCAACCACGGAACAAGAGCAGAAGGGGTGCCCCAACTCCCACCCTCTGCACGTGAGGCCAAACTGGAGTACGACACCTTTAAGCTCTAGTTCCTCTTTCCGCTTCAAGCTGTCTCAAGCACAATACTTCCCATCCTCTTAGATGGGTACTCCAGAAACTGTAAAGGTGGCTCACGCTAATTGCTCACTCCGAGGGGTCACATTCACCTATCAAACCCATGCCATCTGGGGCTTCTGAAAGATTAAAAAAGAGAGACAAACAAGAGGATTATTAAAAATTTAACTATATACCATATTTATTATCAATCCACAGGATAATCTGATTGCTACATGAGCTCATAAAAGCTATTTCACCTTTACAAAATTAAAAAAAAACAAAAAAAAAATGTGCCACAAGGATGTAATAACTGCTGATAACCAAGGACTGAATCTTAAAATTATAAATTTGCTGTAGAAAAGATTAAAAAAAATTATATTCACTTTAGAATTTTACTTTGAATAAAATATTCCCCTGTATAAAAAATAAAAAAGCTTGCTCTGGTTAGAATTAGAGTATTTTTCTTCTTCTTTTTTTAAATCTGGGAATTTGCATAATATCTCTGTAATAGGTTTCTTTTTTTTTTTTTTTTTTTCCTATTGTACCACACGGCATTCAAGCATAGCAGATTAGAAACAAACATGAGAAAAGCAGTCTTAAAACGTATGAAATCCACATGGTAAGTTTTAACTTCCTTTCCTTTCCTCTATTCTTTAAAGACACATTAGCAAGAATAGCCTTGGAAAAGAATACAGGTGGGGAGGGACCTTCAATGTGCCATTAAGTAGAGCAAGGTAATAAAAGGCCTTTCGTAAGTGCTTTCTTAATAAGGTGCAGAAGCAGACTGCAACGTTGCTAGTACTGCACTATGTACAATATTCACAATAGATTTTTCTTTATTTAAAAATATTCCAGCTAGTTCACATTTTCTCTTCCATTCTGAGGCTTTCAGTTCCATCACAGCCTTGACAGCAAGAAGCGCAGCAGCACCACTTCCCTTGTGGTCGGTTGGTCCTCTTATGAAACACTGGAACCTGTGAGTGGGCCAAAGTTCTTGGGTTGTTTTCCTACATAGCAACCTTGGAAATCCGCCTGGGTTCAGGTGTACATACTGACGGCTGGAGTCCTGAGTTAAGAACACTCCGGCACTGGAGTCGGACACAGCAATGTTTTATATTGCCAAGGCTTTACCTTAGATTTGTCTCGTGTGCGTCAAGGGATGAACCTCTCCTAGAGAAACGTAAAATACAAAACCAAACAAAACAAAGCTAAAAAAACCCACACTGTCAGAGGCTTAGCAGCTCTTGACTCTCGACTGGGTGATATCTGACGTTTTCTTGATGACGCTGGCCCGTGTCTCACGGTCTGGCCGGCTGCTGCTCGTGGAGGCTGTGGACACTACTTGTGGCAGAGGGATGTCTGGGAAAGGGGGCCAGGAGCTGTTGTAAGGCAGTGGGCAGCTTTCTTCTTTGATGGTGACTTGGAGGTCAGGCTTGTTGGCTACAAAAGTTGCCATGCTGGGAAGCATATGAGAAGTGTTCCTCATTCCCAGATTGCTGAGATACTGTTTGCCTTCAATGTTTTTCTTCTGCCAGTGAAGTCGTCCCTACAAAAGGGGAAAAAAAAGGAGGGAAGACTATATGAGCAAACGTGACTTTGCGAAGTGCTCCAAGTAACAAGATGAAGACGGAAACATCTCCAAAATTACCCCATCTCCAAAAGCCTGAGCCTCTAGCTGCTGGCTTTGAATGTCTTTGCTCTCACTTGCTTCTCCCTTCCTGAAGTCGTGTGCCTAAACCTTGGGGGCTCTCCAGCACTCAAGAGGCTCTGCCTGCTCTTCCGATGGAAAATAAAGGCCTTATTCCCAGTATGTCAGAGACAAAAATGGACACGGGCGACTAAACACTCAGAGCTCCAACTGGAAGCGTCTCCTCTGTTACCAGAAAGAGCATCCTCCTGCCAACAGGCGGGCACAAAGACCCAAGACCTCTCAAACAGCATCACCCAAACCGTCAACACAGATGAGGCTGCCGGGAAAACCACTGTCACTTGATGGTGTGTCCCCCACCACAGGGAGGAGGTTCACCAAGGAAAGATGAGCATCCAGTCCTTTCCCCATCACACATGCTGCAATGGCATGTTCTGTTGAAGGAGGTTTGGGGAGTAATTATTGTCAGTCTATGTATGGGCTCCACCCTAACCAAGGCACGAGAGACAAAACCAAGAGGGTTCGCGGTGCTGTTATACAGCTGCACACCCTGCAGTTCTCCAAGGAGAAGGATTCAGGGGGCTTTGTAGGGGCATAGCAGGAGAGAGATTTGCAAGAGGCCTTCTGCAAAAAAGCTGCTGGAGCACAGGGCACCTAAGCATCCTCAGGGAGCTTCCCCTGGCCTCTAAGTACTCATGGAGATCGGTAGGTCTGGTCACCTGATGGCAGCCCCAAATGAAAAGGCAAGTGCTGGTATTTTCTCCACGGATTCCTTTTACGCGGCAATACCCAACTGACTGCTCAGGAAAGCTCTTTGCCTCACATACCTCAAATATTCAAGTTCCACTTGTATCACACGTGTAAGCATTTCCTCCAATTGTATGAGTTCAGGTGCCATTTAAGGAAAACAAAGTGAGCATGCTTTCAACCAAGATAAAATACTCACTACCCAGCAATGTCAACGCATCACATTAACAAACTAGCTGGCACTGTTTATGGCTCGCTAGAACATCTTATCATGCAAATTAATCTCCTTGTAGTTTGGACAAATGAGGAGGAAAGAACTTATAGAGATATCCATTCTGTGACAACCATCCAAATGTCCGTCTCCCTTGAGAGACATTTTCCCTTTGTTTTTATCCCCAGCTATTATTCAAATGAATACTCTGCTAGCAGACAGACTTGCAAACAGAGAAGGGGGAAGGATACCTCAGGACATTGTCCTTGAGACCTTGCTCCAAAGTGCTAAAAATCCAGAAAACACTTACCTCTGCATTTTCTTCATCGCTTGGAACGCTGTCGGTCGTTTCACTTTCTGTCAAACAAAACAAAGGCAAAAATGAAACTCAGTATTCTATCTATGGTAGCAAAATCCAGCTCAAGAGGCCTGATCCACTTCCAGCAAGTGGAAGCAAACAGAGTCACGCCAAATGCCCAGTAAACAATGGAGAAGCACAGACCCCCTGCCACAGCAACCAGCACAGCTGTATTGAACAACTGGAGTAAACTCCCCATGGTTATCACAGTTAACACGGCTACACTCTGGAGAAGACAACAACAGAGGGGGAAGAAGCAGGTCTGTGCTTTCTGGGCAGAGGGAAGAGCCTCCCGAGAGCGGGGGATGCCCCTCTCCCTTACCCTCTCTTGGCAGCTCCAGGCTTGGCAAAGAGCAAAGTTCTGTCCAAATCCCAATTTTTATCTCCCTGCAAAACCAACAACAACTCCACCCCAGAGGAGATAAGTGCGTTTTTGTTTCATGAACTCAGCCTGCCGCCTCAAGGGCTTGTTGTCACTTCTGGCGCTTTATTACTGTGTAATATTTTGCTCTTGTTTTGCTTTTGCCACCCGTGCCCACCCTCCCCCGCCCCCCCCAGCCTATTTCTCAACCCTTCACCCACCGCTCGAGCACGTAGAATTGCTACTGTCTCCAGCCCCATCACCTGCCTCCGCCACACACGACCTCCCTCCTCCTCATCACTTCAACCAGAGCGCAAACACAGGGACACGGCTCCAGCAGGACAGCCATCCTCCTGCAGCTACACCTTTCCCTTTGCAGAAGAGCCTGAAATCCAGGTGTTTTGACTATTTTCAAGCAAGCGGGTCTGAATGCAGGTCTCCCTGCATCTGAGAGTCAGGCTCCTGGCCCATGGGCTGGTTGAGAGTGCTGCGCCTCAGACACATCCAAGATGGGGCACAAATCCCCTCTTTTCAGGACCGCTCTGTGCCTTCCTGTTTCCCGGGAGGATAACCCTAAGCATCTGTCAGGCTACTGACAGCATTTGGAAGAAGTCTTTCTCCAATCCCTCCCACCAGGGCTGAGCAGATAGGGCTCATCCATGCCTTGAGCCAACAAGACTGAAGGAACGATGTGATGAGTTACTGAAGGAGGCAAGGGAGCTCTCAAATCCCAATTTTCACTCTCGGCTCTGTGTTACGCATTTTAGCCCATGCAGACTGCTTTGCACAGCGCCTGCACCCCTGCCACTGTACACCACGATCCTGCCTTCCCAAAGAGCATCCCTGTGCTCTGCACTGGACGTAACATGAGTGCTAAGGGTGCACGGACTGCGCCTCATCGATCGTGCCCCTGCACGTCTTCAGCAAGCCTGGCAGCACCTTGCCCTTCTCTCGAGGCTTGGCTAGGGATTAGGTTTAAGGAGAGGGCTGTAAAACAATGGTCTGAATTGCTCTTTCAGACCCCAGGAGCTAAAACTGCACCCAAAGTCCTTCTGAAGCCAGGAAGCGAGCAGCTCAGCTGCTCCAAACTACTGCTTCCAAAGCCAGCACCTCCCCTGCGCCACAGTCTCCGATGGAGCGTGCAGTCCGAAACGATAAATCTAACTGCAAAGCCCTGCGAAGTTAACACTCTGCAGGGCTTCTCGTTCACCGGCCCGGCTAGAGAGAGATGTGCCAACATGATTAAGCTGGCTAATTAAGCTATACTGGGGGGAGGAGAGGCAGAAATTAATCTGTGCAAAGGAGAAATGGCCCCGGAGATAGAATCAATAGGAGGAATCCACACAGAGACAAGAAACAGATATTCCTTGACATGAAGAAACATGTGGCAACAGAAAAAGAGTGATGCAGCTGAAAAGGAATCCATCCTTGGTGTTTATACATAACAAAATGCTGAGCAAGAGATAGCACTATAGTTAGCAAAGCCAGGGAAGCTAGCCACTCGGGCACGGAAAGTTAGAGAGGTTATTTCAATCAAGAAGGTTATTTGAATCGGAGTCAAACACAAGAGGAGGTTGACAAGAACAGTCTCGGTACTAAAAAAAAAATGGATTTCATAGACGTCAGTGGAAATATGAGAAATCTCACAACGGCCACTCATATCATTTGCCTGAACAACGTCAGAAAGGAACTAGAGGTGTTTTTGAAATAAAACAGATTTATGTAGGACAGCTGATACCTCAGGCGGCTATTTTTTTTGTTGTTGTTGCTTCAGAAGAGCTAAACTGTGTGTTCCTGCACAGCTGTTATGGTCGTACTCTTTCCTGCCATTCAGCAGTAGCACCTGACAGAGCAGGCAGCTCTACCCAGCAAACCCACGAGCACAGGGCCAGGCCTCCCGTGGTTCTCCTGTACGGGTTTGTGTGGAGCAAGACAAAGCCAGAAATAGTCAGAAGAGCATCCAAAAAGTTTCAGAGTTCTAACAAACCACAGACCTCTGTCCTCATTCCTGCCTCAAGGGCAAATGCATGCTTTAAAAAAAGCAATTCAGGCCGGAAGGGACCTCGGGAGGTCTACAGCCCAACCTCTTGCTCAAAGCAAGGCCAGCTACAGGACTGGATCAAGTTGCTCGGGCCCTTATCCAGTCAGGTCTTGAAAACCTCCACGGATGGAGGCAGCACAACCTTTTTGGGCATCCTGCTCCACTGCCTGACTGTCCTTGTGGTGAAAAAGGTGACATTTTTTCCTCACATCCAACTGGACCAAGTTTTCTTGTTTCAATTTAGTCCTGCTGTTTCTCATCCTCCCACCATGCACCACTGTGAAGTCTGGCTCTGCCTTCTCAATAACATGCCTGCAGGCAGGGGCAGGCTGCTATGAGGTCCACAAAACCATCTCTTCTTCAGGCTGGACAGTATCAGTCCGATACTTCAGTCCCTGAGTATCTCCTCACAGAACGAGCACTCCATCCCTTGAACATCCTGGTAGCCCTTCCTGGCACTTCTTCCCATTTGTTTGTATCTTTCTTGGAGTGGGAGACTCAAACATGGAATCAATAGTCCAGAAGACGCGTAACTAGTGCTGAGTAGAGGAGGCTAATCACTTCCCTGGATCTACTGGCCATGCTCCTGAAAGCTGGTGGCCTTCTCTGTGGCCAGGGTGCTCTGCTGTCTCATGCTCAGCTCACTGCCCACACGCCTTTCTGCTGAGCTGCCCCCCATCCCACCAGTGCCAGCCTCTATCCCTGCAACTCCTTCCCAGGCACAGGACTTGGCATCCGTCCTTGCTGAATTTCCTAAGGTTCCTGCTGGCCCATTCCTGCAGCCTCTCCAGCTCTCTGTGGATGGTGGCACTGCCCTCATGAAGATGTCCCCCGTTTGGTGTCAACTGTGAACTTCTCAAGTGTGTAGTCCCGCACCTTTTGACATTACAAGATATTACATAGGACTTGTCCTAGAACAGAACCTTGCAGCACTCCACTTCTTACTGGCCTCTAGCGAGAGTAACCAGGATCCTCAAGAGCTGCCGCGAGATGCATTCAAAAGCACGTCAGTGGCATGAAACCACCTCTATGTTACCTAAGTTATAGGCTAGCAGGTCCTGGTAGAAGTTAGGACAGCTGGATACTGCCACCAGGCCACCAGGATACTAAGACAACATATGGGGAGAGAAGAAGTACTTCAGTCATGCCTCGTTTTCCTTCTGCAGGCTTGCTGCACTGACTTTAGGGGAGACAGCTCATGAGTTGCTCATGTCAGGGTGGTTCTCCTGTCACCAGACCGCTCCTCTCTCTCATCCCAGCCCAAGCAACCACCAAGACCAAGAGGTTTTCCTTCTGCAGGCTCATTACATTGACTTTAGGGGAGGCAGCTCATGAGTTGCTCATGTCAGGGTGGTTCTCCTGTCACCAGACCACTCCTCTCTATTATCCCAGCCCAAGCAATTACCAAGACCAAGACAGTGACTTTTGTTAGCATTCCAAGAACTTAGATCCCGTAGCTGAGGTTAAAAGAAAGCACCCTTGCCATGTTCACATAAATGGGAAAAGTTTTGCAAGAAGCATATGGAAAGAGGGCAAACGTTTCAAAGGCCCCGTCTCCCAGCTGCTAGTAAGTTAAAGCACCTTCATCGCCCTAAGGGGGGGAATGCTTTGCGAAGCCCTTCTGAATGCTCTGGCCGTTACAAACTAAACACATTGGGAAGCATGATCGTTTATCAACATGTGTGAGACTAACATTGGAGGCTATTCAAAAGAACATCATACTATTCACCTGGACCCAAAGATAAAAATTCCTAAGTACATGTATATGTTTTATACAAATGTGTCTGGAAGTAATTTCAGTCTAATGAGTCAAAGGCAAAAACCATGTGTAAAATAATGAATTGCATGGGGAACAATTAATACTTAAGTTTGCCTAAAAAGATTACATTTATGTTTCTACCCAGTCTCTTGGGGCTTGCAAGTTACCAACGTGTTAAAAAAGGAAGGACAGGCTGGATCTGAAACTTTTTCTACTTTCAAATGTGGCTTTGCCCCGCTTCCTACGGAAATAAGGCTTGTATGATTGCAGGGACTCTACATAGCATGCCCACGTGTGCATTTGTGTCTGTTCTCCCCTAACCACTTCTGAACACGCTGTCAGACTTGGATAAGGGATAAACGAGTGCCAAAGACTCTTAACTTCCTACCCATTTTATGAAAATAAGGGGCCAGACAAAAAAGAGAAACCACTAGCACCCTGACTTGGGGAAAAGCTTGTTATCTCACCCCTTTTCAGATATCAGAGAATCCAGATGGGAGGCAGACGTTGGCAGCCAGACTGTCCACAGCTCTGCTGCTCGCAGGACCACTTCTTATCAGTTGCTACATGGCTGTTCTAGTCTGCAGACTATTTGTAACACGACAGATCCACTCCCCCCGGGCCTTAAGCTCCACATCTGCGTTATATATACCATTAGTGCAGCCGTTAGCACTCTGTGACCACCGAGGAAGCACACAGCGGAGAAGACCTTTAATCTTTAGTAAGTCAGGGGGCAAGGGGGACAGACTATATTTGCAGCACATTATTTGTACCGCTGAAAATGCCACTCTAATAAAAGATGAAAAGACCTCGCTGCATTACATCTAAAAAGGTTCTTTTTCCATTAGTCACAGGCTAAAATCTGCAGCTTATGTTTCCAACCTCAGATCTGCCGAGTTGTTTCCCAAGGTGAAACGCGTAGAGTTTCACTAAAAATGCAGAAGGTGGCCGAATAGACATTTCTGGATCTTTGCCAGCCACCCTGGGAGAGCCCCCTTCCCCGCCCCTCACCCCAGCATCTTCCAAACATTTCCAAAGAAGAGAGCATAAAGAACCGCCAGGATGCTTACCTGCATAGGACGAGACAGGGGAGATCTGTAGGGGGTACAGATGGCTCATGCTGAGGGGCGGTTCGTCGCTTTCTGTTGTCACCTCTACTACCTGGCAAACGTCAGGAGGATTGGCAACTATCACCTGCTCCTCGCTGCTGCCATCAAGGTGCGGCTGTCCTACAACTTGGGTTTAGAAATAAAAAATGGATTACTCATAACACCTCGACCCCGCTGGATCTCTAAGAGCCTGTCCTTGGAGCCTGCCTGGTATTAGAGTCTTCAATACCCTCTCAGCACTTTCTTCCATGCCCACCACCTGCTTTCAATGGGACTTCTAAAGGAAGTGATTTATTTAGTTTCCATCACCTTCAGAGATATTTTTTTACCCACTTGTGATGACTGAAAATGCCTAACTGTCCCATCTCCCACACTTAATGTCCTCGAGCCCTCCTTGACACACCAGCTGTCCAGAGGCTTTCCCAGGGATGACCACAGCCACACTTCTCTCCCACCCAAAAACATGGTCTCACCAGGACATACAGGCCACAGCAATCTCTCCTAATCTGGGAAAGCATCCTCACCAACCAAGCTGCCCACATCCCACGGCCTCTGGATGCTCTCATGTAAATTATGCACCAGAAGACCGAAGCTGGCATGCAAAAAACTGGATGCATGGTCACGTGAAACATGGTGAGACTGATTTATACATGAAATGAATCTGTGAAAAATTTCTCCTCAAATTACGATTGTTTATTTTCACTGATCCTTGCAATGCCAGTGATGGTGTGTAGAAAAGCACGGTTGTACCCATAGTCTCTACTCCCCATGGCTTGTGACTGAAAGCTACGCTCTGGTTAGTTATTAACAGAGGGTTTTCCTATTCCCCCAGGCACATGATATTTAATACCAAAGGAACATTATTTATTTCTACAAAGTGAAGGCACCATGGATGCTTTGCAAGTTTCCTGAAACGCTTTGCAGTCATTACTTGTGCTACACAACATCCTTTTGAAACAGGGGAATAAACCAAGGCACCAAGAAGTTACTGAGCAAAGCAAAGCTATGGTGACAGCCAGAATCTCACTTCTCTGGAGCTGCTTGAGACAATTCCCTCTGTCTCGTACAACTGCCCTGTCGATCCCAGCAGGATGAACTGCATTAATCCAAGGTGGAGCTGAAAGCCACTAGCTAGATTTAAAGAGCAACAAGGATGGAGCTGCCTCAGGGGATGGCTAACCTGAATCCACAGCTGTCCAAGAGAAAGCGAAGGACTATAGATATTCTTTCACTGGAACACAAAGCTTCAAGAGGCACAATCTTCACACAGACAAATTCTGTACAATGCGGTGTTGTTAGAAATTCAGACAGTACATTTTTTTCTATACCCACGATGGGAAGAAAAATGTAGGCAATGAAACACAGTAGATCTTGAAATTCTTCTGGTAAGTGACCTAATTACTCTAATTATTAATTTTAAAAAAGATAGCATCTGTTCCTGAATGAACTCAGAAAAATATACATGAATGCACATGTATATACACACAAGCCATTCCTGCCTTCTACCTGTAGACAGGGCCAGAACACAACTTTTTGAAAAAGAAAAGTGACAGGTTTTTCTCCCAGAGAAAAGCTGCATATTATTTTGCTTCGTGAAGTGCCAGGTAACCACTGGAAAGTCCCCCAAAGCTGGATGTATATTTTATGAGTCAATTCTAGCATAAAGAAAATTACATAAACAGCGGATAGTCTTTTTTTTAGAAGCCGAACCACTACAATTACTACAATTTTGTTCCAGATATTTCGTTTCCACTGCATTTCCACCTTTCCTGGTTCTGAAATAACTTGCTTTTTTTGAGCAGGATGTGGGGTCAAGAGCACACTCACACAGAGTTAATTTTTATCTGGGAGAAACCAATATTGTGCAACCCCGTCAGGGTATGAGCAGGCCATCTGCACTGTTTTATCTTTCTCCCCAGTACCTGACAAATTCTTACCCACCCTGAGAGATAACTCGCACAGCAAAAATTACCACTCACTTGGGCAATATGCCACCACTTTCCCGTGAGCTCCACGTATGTCAGAAACACCGCAGGTGCTGTTTGTCTTTTCTCCCCTCCAGCTGACTTCCCTCCTTTCTGCAGAACAGATCTATTTTACCCTTTTCCCCCTGTTTACATTAAAATCCTGCCTGCAGTCCTAAATAAGGACTTCTCTCTCCCGTCTGGATAAGCAGCACACTTCACAAGCCATTAATTAAACAACTCTGGCTGACAGTTACCCACCCGAGCCTGGCTGTCCTACCCCTGAAAACAGATTCTGGGAGACCAGAGAAACATGAAAGTCCTTAAGGTGCAAATTCAGCTCTGTTTCTCTGAACCTCTTGCTTGGTTTCCACAACAGGCCTTTGACCATTTTTAGATGTTGATGTGGCCGCTATGGGTCCTGTCCTGCAAATTACCGAGATCTTTTAAGGTGCAACACGCATTCATCCCATCATAAAATCAAACAGGAGTTCAGGATACGCTGTACTGTAGAAAACTGAGACTGCAGCAAAATGACTGTCTCTGATGTTAGCGGATTTTGGGGAACACCAGTTACATTCCAAAGACCACTGTTAATTGATCTCTGTTTGACTTTAAGACTGTAAAATAAAGCTAAAGTGTAGGAAGTTCTTCCCTGGGACTGTGTAATGGCCTTGGCAACTTTCAGATTTGTTTATGAGTCAGTCAGTAAACAGGAAGCACTAATAGCACCACAGTGCTATTCCTTCAAGTTATAAAACCCTCTGTAATAGTAGGAGCAACAATCGTGTTCTAACACTCTTACAAAGCAACAGCTGATTAAATGAACTGCCACAAAGAGAGGAAAACTACTCGCAAACTCCTCAGCCATGGAAGTACGTGAGGGGAATGACTATGCCAAGGCCTGCCACCTAAGACACGGCCATCAAAAATAGTCACTGCACAGAATTTCTACCATCTCTCCAAACAGAAGACTAACGTTATTTTTCAAACGCTTTTCCGACATATATAAAAGTGGAATTCTAGAGAAAATGGTATATGGGTCACATTTTAGGAGTCCTCGCTGCACTGACAACCTCAGCCAAAAAAGAGCTGTCAAAAACCAGCCCAATTATTCTACCAAGAACCAATTATTCTCATGCTGAGATGACAGCTAATTCCTAATGCACCAGATTCTAAATGCAGTCTTCGCTGATCCTTGCTGTTAGTGATGTTAAGAACTAACTCTGCTACTGAGGTGCCAGTAAAAAGAACCATGTTCCTCAATTTGGTCTGCAGATTCAAACTCACAAATTTAAAACAGTACCCTATACAAATCTCTGCTTTGAGCAATGGGAAACCACCATCCAACTGCAATTTAACTCCCAAGAGACACTGGCTACAGTCTCCTCATAGCTGAGGCCAACCCTGTGGATTAAGTCCATGTCAGGAAAAGCCACCTGAGCATGTCTGTAAGAGCTTTGCTCTCGGGGGAACCACCACGCTGCCACAGGGCTGCTCGCGGTCTCTGCAATGTGGTGGGGCCGACTTGCAACCAGGACCTTGCATGGCTTGGGCTCGTGAAAATTGCGTCAACCCGACTGTAACTGTGGTGTTCTCCAAAGTGCAAAATGCTGACGGAAAGCCGAGTTTGGCAGAGTCAGGGTTTTTAAAGTCACCTGTATGCTTAGCATATAAGAAAAGCATAGAAGTACTTACCTACAAAGTTCACTGTACTGTCAACTTCATTTTTTATAGTGGAGGACAGGAAATAGTCAGAAGTGACATCATTTAGCCCATTAATCCCAAAAGATGATTCAACTGGCTCTTGCTAGAATGAAAACAGTACAGTTGGGTCAGGTTTGATTTATTTTAGGAGCCTGGACTCAGTTCATCTCTTTGTTCTGAGACGGTAATAAATAATATCGCTTCTGCCTGCCATATACCCCTGCTCTCTGCTAGACGTGGTCTTAGAACGAATATTTTGGTTCTCTGAGAAGAAGCCAGAGGCTATTCCATTTCCAAATCTTCTGCTTTGAAATGAAAGTTATTTTTAATTTTCAGATTTAGAGTAAGCTTCAGAGAGCAAGAAATTAGTTTGCTATTTACTAGAAGAGATTAACATTTGGAACAAACAAGGAAGAAATGCTTCTTTAAGATGGTACTCTATTTAGTGTTCATCCTCATTCCCTCCCAAACATGGTGTATCTCAGTGCTGTCTGAAAGGAAGCCTTAGCTTCTGTACAGCAATTACTAAATTCTAGCCTTAATTTTTCTCTGCAGGAAGCCTGAAAGCAAACCAAAGTGTTTACACTAAATACAGCCTTTTAGATCACATCATAAACATTACCATGGGGCAATAACGTTGGGAAAACACCACCTGTTCTACATAGACTGAGTTTTCCACAAGATGCATCTCTGTAGGTCTGGTACACTGGAGTGGGAATCTAAAAAACTCCCTGCAGAATAGACACCAAAAAGTTTAATTCCAGAAACTCAGGATTTCTTTAAAAAGCTATAAACACATCTAAAGGATTATCTACAGGTCCAACCTCCTCCCCAGTACTGGCTGCCTTACTGGGTTATCGGTTACAAAGTCTGAAGTCTGCTTAGTCTGGGCTGGCCGTGCCACCCTGACGGGGAAGTTCTGCCTCGCTGCTGACCCAGGGATGTCCGCAGAGAGGTGCCAAGCTGCCAGTTGGCTCTGGTGCCACGCCATGCCCATTTCACTGCTGTAAAGCATTTCGGCAAAGGCAGGGCAAAGGCGAGCCACAAGATTTGTGGTGCTGGCCCGTCACAGTACTAACTGTATGAACTGTTATCACAGGGACAAAAAACTGGGGATGCCCTGACAGGTCTTCCCTGGACACCACATGCTGTAACTCAAAAAAGAGCTGTCCCTTTGACACAAGTCTGTGCCTTCCCAGCCATGAAGTAAGGCTGTAATGCAATCATAGAATCACAGAATGGTTCGGGTTGGAAGGGACCTTAAAGGTCATCTAGTTCCAAACCCCCTGCCCTGGGCAGGGACACCTCCCACTAGACCAGGTTGCTCAAAGCCCCGTCCAGCCTGGCCGTGAATACCTCCAGGGATGTGTCCCATCATGCACCCTGCCCCAAGGTCCTTCTGCACATCAAAAGGATGCAAAATTAGTGCTAAGGGCAACTAGGTCTTTGATGAGCTGCACCGGCTGTGTCAACCGGCAAGGCAAAGAATTGGAGAGCTGGAAAAGATAAAATTAGCTGTTATTGATCCACCGAGGATCACTGACTGCAGAGACAGGTTAGGGCTGCACGCTGGAGCCCTGACCATCTCGTGTTGTGCAATGCCCCAGCAAACACAGCAGCCCCCATGGGAACCCTGCGCGCCCAGCACCCTGCTCAGCTTTACTGAGGCTTGCTTACGGGGAAATTTATTTAGTAGCCCCTTTCGAGCTGCAGAAACAAATATGCATCCTGGAGCTCGGGTGATGGTGCCAGATCGATGAAGGAACTTGGACACTGGCACAGTTGGTGTTAAATCATCTAAATTCTCAGTGTCCAGATGCCTGCTGGAAGCCTAAGCTAAATGCATGGGGAAAGGTGTCACTTAGATTTTAAAAAACGTCTCAACGAGGAACTGCGTGCATAGTCAAAAGGATAAATCTAGGATAAGGTAGAAATTAAGCCTCAGGCAGGCAGTTGAGACCTTAATTTTGTTTCGAAGGAAGGAACCTATTTTTATCTAGGCTACTCAGACACTTACACCTTCCTCCCATTGCTGAGAATTCACATTTTAATGGAGAGACCCCTTTTGCCCCAAAGCCCAGTGGTCAGAGATCTATCTGCAAGGTGGGAGACCTGCTCGCAGCCCCCCTTGCCTAACGACGAGCAGGGATTTGGTAAGGTCTGGGTCTCTCTGGTGCCCTGAGCACCCTGCTCAAGCTCAGCAAGGTCTGGCAGGGCTCTTCACCCCCACCAACGGTTGCTGTGGGTGCCCACAGGGTCCGGCAGTGCCAACAGAGGGGAACTCTACATGAGACTCCTGCTATGCTGAAGTCCCTTCGCAGATCTGCACTCGGATGCTCGGCTTCTCCCTTGGCTGCAATTACCCCATTACCAGGCAGATCATGGAGCAGCCTCCCACTCACCCCCACTAAAGAGAGGTTTTCAGGGTAACTGCAAGGCATTCAATGCAAAACACGCAACTCGGATCTCAGGAATTCACATCACCCAGCGAAGCAATTATAAGCAGCTTTCAATGCTCAGAGAAATGTTCGTTTGCATTAATTCCTCCACCGCCCTTCCCTGCTATTATTGCCTTCAACATTCAATAATCAGTTGAACAGTAGCTGAGCATGGAAAGAACATCTATTTCAAAATCCAGGTGTATCTGGAGGCCAGCTCATGTACGCATTTGTGAGAATAAAGGGGAACAGACAGGAAAACTACCTGGCCGCAGCTCAAAGCCTGTAAGAGCTAGGTGGCCACACCATAGCTGGTGGCTGGCGAGCCATATGCTCGTAGTAGGTATCACTGGTAGGTGCTGGAGGCACAGCCAGGTCAGCTCGCTGCTTCTGCGTCACCTGGTTTAACACTTCTGTGCAGCTCAGGGCAAACGAGCTGGAGGAAAGCGTCCCCAAAAGCTGTGAGCATCACCGCACTGGCACCTATTCGCAGGCCTGACGCCACATGTACGAATCTCCAAGCATCACTGGGACTCCCTCGGCAACAACTATTCGTGAGTTTAATCTTAATGGAGAGGACGAGACTGTTCAAGCGCCTTTACAGCTTTTCAGGCACTTAATATTTTGGCTAAAAGAAAGATTATGAAGGAGGGGAATGGCCAAGTGCTGCTGCCAGCTTTGGCAGGCATCACACACCACTCGGCTCTACCCACAGGAGTTTACTGGCTCCCTCTGAACACAGGCTGCCATCAGAGTCACGTTATAACAAGCACAGGTGGCTGCAGAATCCACACAGGGTGGTTAAAAAAGTGGTTCAATTTAAAAATCACAGTATTCTGACATGTAACTCCACAAGTCACAACCACCGGCAGAGCGTCTGCCTTCCAAACCTGATTTCAACAGAGTATTCCCAGGCCTCCGGGTTCACCTGGCCCAGAGCATCTCCTGGCCAGCGGATGCAGGACCTGTGCCCAGGCGTGGGTGGCCCAGCCGTTCACAAGCGAGCAGTGGGCTACCGAGCTGCCCTTCTGCTGCAGACGCGGCTGCTACGAGCGAGACCCAAGGACACCGACTTTACTGAAGGCTGAAAGTCTGAAACCTTTGCAATTTGCTTTATGAAAAAATGGAAGGCAGACCAAACCCTGCTGGTATGTAATAGCGACCACCTCGAAGAGGTGCTAGGCAGAAGTGTGACAGGTAGGGGACACTGTGCTTTGTAGGGAAAGCAGTTTGGGTCCACGCTCCCAACAGGCAGAAACCTCAGGCAGTGAGGGAGGAGCTTTACAACTGAGACTTACAAAACACGAGCAGAACGTGCAGCTCTGACAAAACTTCTCCCCCTCGCCTAAAAGAAAATGAATTTCCAATGCCTTACACACAGAAATTAATTGCTTCAAAAGGTAGCTCTATTGTTCAGAAGCATTCCTTCCGTAATTACTGTATTTCTACTTACACAGACAAACAAATGGCAAATGTATTGCCGAGGCTGCCAGTTTTCCAACCTCCAGGCGTTGCAACACAAGGGCTGTGTCAACTGATGACGTCAGTCACGGCTCTAACAGCCTTCACGTTTTTTAAAAAAAAAAACCCTAAACACTCAATGTAACTGTAGCTTCTTAACCAAACCACAAGCACGAGAGATTCGCAAATATCCACCACAATATACTATTGGGGCTATTAAAAAAAAATTGCAACAGATTGTTTTCACAGGCTCTCACATTATTAAACAGCCACTTCTTACCTTAATTTGTTTGAACTTGTCATCCTTCTCGGACTTCGTTTTTTTCCCTGCAATAACAGAAGGAAGATTTCTTAAGTCCCGTGCGCCATGAGTTATTCTCCACACCTTCTATATTCACTAAGAAACAGACCCAAAACGTGCCTCAAAATAGCAGCACCTCCTAGGAAAGGGAGAACATGTTTTGCTTAATTTTGAACCCCCCCTTAAGGCCTGGGCAGTCAAAAATTCACCTTGAACATTTTGGCTTTGTGTTTTGTTTTGAAAGGGCTACAAAAAAGAACCACGATGGGACTGAGAAAAGCAACTGCAGTCAAAAAAATCAAGGTGAAAAATACCGAACAGTGACATAAGCAGCACGGCCTGCTGAAAAAAGAAGGAAGGGAGAGAAAAATACTCTTAAAGGGAAAAAAATCAAAATGTATTTCTCATCACATTTGTGACACTGTCACTGTAGCTACAGGAAAAGGGAGACTGGTCATTGATTTAATATGTGAAAAGAGATCACAATAAACTTCAACAAGTATTTTTTGTAGATAGTTGCAACCTGGGCTAGGGGGGGAACACGGATTATAATTCACGCAAAAGTGGTTTATGCAATTGTGCTGAATTTGAGAATCCAGAAAACGGCACAGCACAGGACCCTCAAAAAATGCTGTGTGCCTTGGCAGACCCCAGCGCTGCTGCCCCTGCTCTGACCTGACGAGAGCCTGATGCGGAAGCTCAGACTTGCTGGTGCAAGCTCAGCTCTACCCCACCGTTTGCACAGACGTGTCCCAGGAATTTCTCCCATCTCGGCTACAAGACAGCACTGAGAATTAGAATTGTTTGCAGCCAAATTCTTTCGCTCTCACTCACACATAATTTTAGCCACGTGCCACATAGAAAGGGCATGTGAGAAAATACACAGAGCCCAAAATATGTCAGAGTTTTATAGTAACTGGACTGGCTGCAGCATCCCCTCCTGCTACAGCCCCCATCTCCAGAATCTCAGCTTTCATTATGAACTTTTCTAGTTCTTACAGCTATGAGAGGAATCTGCTACAATGGGACAGGTTATGGTTCAGGGAAATACGCCTGAACATACAAAATAGACCACTGAAAAGAGACTGGAAACAGTTTCAAAGCAAATGTTCTACCTTTTGCAGATTGATCTCCCTTTCATAGTAGGATTCTGCCCCAAAAGTGCCAGAGTTCATCATTTCCAATCACAGTGACCTTAAACTGAAGATGTGCCTTTCACTTCTCAATTTAAGAAAATAGCAAACTGAGCTACAGGCGAATGGGACTGGATTGTAGAGGAACACCGTGCGTTTGGTTTGCAGGTTATGTTTTCATTTGAAAGTCCTAGACACCAGGGGATACCAGAGGACTGAGGAAGCCATTGTTCCACTCCATAAACTAGTAACAAAGCCATAAGGAAGCCAATGAACCACAAAGAAGCCAATGTTTCTCCTCCATAAGAAACCAAATACTTATGAGATAGACCTGGTGGCTAGGTCCTCATCTGGCAGGTGGGAGACCTAATCCTTAAATTTGGGGATTCAAACATAGTTTCCCACTTCAGCATTATCATGCTGTGGGGGCTGGTTTTTCACAGCCTAGTGCAGCTACATAACAAACAAACTGGTTTCACAGTTCAATGTTCTGAGCAGAGAGTGTACTCCTCCCGCTCATCTCACCAGAGCGCCTGTTTATTTCTGCCCTTGCTTGGAAAAAAGATACCAAAATGTCTGCCACCGTAAATCTGAATGAGCCCTACTGAGTTAAATGCATTGATCTCTAATATCCCTTAATCATGTTCCTGGACCTGGGACTAGCATCTGAACACAACTCCGTTGGCTTTAGCAGAACTAACACAATTTACAGAGATCACCAACTTGGGGGTATCACATCTTGCCGATCCTCTTTCCGAGCGGCTTCTTCTCTTAACTGAATGTAGCCTGTTTTTCATAAAGGTGTCCCTAAGCTCTGGGGAACACCCGGATAAAAACGTCCAGCTTCACAGCAGAAGTAGAACCGTCACATTTTGCAGGCCCCAAAATAATAACAGTGCCCCCAACACCATTTTCATGTTGACAAGCTCTCCTCTCTACCTTTTTTGGAAGGTCTTTCAGATAACGGCAGCATTCGGTACACCCTGAAGGCATTGTTTCCTTTCTTTATACTTTTGTCCTTCACTTCTTCTATGTCAGGCAGAGAGTTCATAGCACAACGGAAGTTTGCCTTCCATGTCTTTGGGTCGGGTTTATCTACTCCTGACTGGTATTTTCCTAAGCAAGAAAAGAAAGTTAGGCACAGACGACGTGTAATTGAAAACCGAAGGCCAATTAATAACAGCATAGGTTAACTTCAAGGTATCAGCCTTCGGTTCCCATGACAAGCATTCAAACAATAGCTGAGGTTGCAAGAGAGAGTGTTGTGATCTCATTCCCATGCACGTTTCTAGAACACATGATGAACAGTTTCTGCTCAAGAAAGACCCAGGGTGCTGCCAATCAGATGTGACTCCACAACAACGTGGAAAAGCTTGCACAGCATTTACCTTTATTATGTCTGGCTCAAATCCATAGGAAGGCATAAAAAGCCTAAGGGCCCAAGTCTACAAAGTGCTGAGCGTGCTCTGCTCCTGACAATTTTGAACCCAATCTTGTTAACGTTTAAATCAATTAAGTTCTACTGTGTTCCTCAATGCAAATGAGTTATGGCACTTCAATAAACCTGGAGAGCATCGCAGACCTTGAAAAAAGCACTTAGCCTCCCACAGATTTAGAAACTTAAATTCACTCTCTGTGTTAGTAAAAGCAAAGACAAGAAAGAAAGAAAATATAACTTTAAAAGGGAAAACAATGTGAAAATCTATCCTGCAGAAAGAGAGTTCCGATACCTGTGTGAATTGCCCAGTTTCTAAATAAGGGAGCATCTTTTTCAACATCCCACCCATGTCTTGCGGCATGCATCCAGGGAATCTGAAAAATCTTCTTCTCCTGGAAGGGAAAACAAACAGGAAATGCCAACACTGATTGACTTGAGGGATCTTCTGATGACTCTAAGTCACTTATTTAAAAACACGCTTCCAGCATCTGCAAGTGTTTTGCTTCCTTCTAAGCCAGTGCCGCTGTCATTGAACTCAATAGGAAAATATCCACTGGCGTCACCAAAAGCAGAATACAGCCCTAAGTGTACGAAATACTTAGATGCCCCTTCACGGCCGATGAGCCTGGCCGCTTTCCAAGCTGACACATGGGTAAAACATGCAGCGCTACACATTTCTAAACATTCAAACGAAGGCTAGTTTGGCAGCACAGACACTTTCATGATTAGAAAAATTAGATATGAAACTAAACAACCACAGGAACACAGCAAATTCAAAGGATTTAGAATTTAGGCACTAAGATACTAGCACGGTGAAGGAAAGGGATCTTGCAAACTTACACGCCAAGCGAACAGACATATGAATATATCAACTATTAGACATCTCTCCAGTGGGGATAAAAAAATACAGGACACCCATGTAAGGGGTGGCATTGAAGATAGTTGAACATATTTTAGTTTGGCATTGAAGATAGTTGAACGTATTTTAGTTTAGAAGCTTTAGGCCAAAGAGAAGCGCATGTGAAGCAATCCAAAGGAAGGCACTTTTTAAATTATTTTTTTAACACACATCATGTAGTTAAACCAGAGCATGCCTTATGTGATGGAGGTATAAAGCGATTCCCAAAGGGATCAGAAAAACTCATGGAAGATAGTACACTGGTGACTATTAAAGATGATTAAAAATAGGATGCAGCTCCAGCTCTGGGAGCCCAATGGCTTTCAGAGCTTGAACAGCATGTTTCCTACACCTCTCCCACAAGCACCTAGCACACAGGATGCTGGGCCAGATGGATGCTGGGTCAGATGTGCTTTTATGTCATCCAACACAGGAACGAATTCCTATGTGCTGACCTACACGGCTGCTTCAGAACTCTTCATGTGCATTTCTGCAAAGCCACACAAAAGGACTTTGTTCCACAACACTTGTTTTTTCTCCCATATTGGGGTAATACATCTTATCTGGCTTCACATGCAGACATCTTGCACTATAAATACAGCCACTACAGGTTTAGATCCACTTCTCAGTCTCTGAAGAGAACCTCCAGGGCAAAATGCCACCTGAGCTACGCCAACTGAATTGCACCCTAAAAGAGCCTATTTCTCTCAATTGACTACAAACAACTCTAGGCAGGCGGCTCTCATTTATACGACTGCATTGTAGATGTCTGTGGTCAGGTGAGATGAATCCTTTGCCCTTTCCCCTTCCTCCAACAACCACTTTTCTTCCCTGTCTGCCTGGTTAATATTTCTCTAATGTCAAGGTTAGGGTTATTTCCCTTCCCTTCTGTGTGATCTTTTCTTCTTTGAGCCTGCGTTTTGTATGGTCCTTCAACTCTTGTCTTCAATCCTTTCTCTCATTTACATTCGCTTGTTGAGAACTGCGTTCAGAATTTCTCGCTTGGCTTCACCTTTGGAGCCAATAAATCTGTCGTGGTTTGGGCTGGGCTGGCCACTAAACGAACGACAGATGCTCTCTTTTAACTGCTCTCTCCCTTCCCCGAAGAGAAGGAAGAGAGAATATGGGAGAGACTTATGGGTCGAAAAGAAAACTACTTAATGAAATATTAATAATGAAAAGAAAAGGTAATAATATCAATAAGGAAATAATGAAATATATACAGTATATACAAAACGAGTATTGCGCTCCCAAGGATGATGATAACGTCTCCAACTGGCCCTGGGAAAATCCTAGACTGGACCCAGCGGTGGACGGGAACTGAGTTCAGGAATACATGGATCAGGATCAAAGGCAGACGAACAGACAGAGCCCTTCTCAGACACTGGCCACTGAAGAAAGATGGCTGATCCCTTTGATCCCTCAGCTTTTACACTGAGCATGATGCAGATGGGATGGAATACCCTGCTGGTCAGTTTTGGGTCACCTGTCCTGTCCACTCCTCCCCGCAAGTGTGACCCCTCTATGCTTTTCTGCTTCCGACCCTCCAATGGGGCACATAACAAAGTGAGCTGACTTCATCTGTTAGAGCAGTAAGTATAAGCAGGAGTCTCTCTGCATACTATTTCTTGGTATTAACTATAAACAACAGGCCTTATCACTCTGGAAGCAGAAACTGTCTGAAAAATATGCCATTAATTTCAGAGAGTACAATTAGTTAGAAGAGACTTAACTGAAAAGTAAAATTACTGAAAAGAAAATTGGTTCTGCTCTGTCTCAAAGAACTTTAATTTGGTGAAAGAACAGATTTAATACATTCCTCATTCCCCTTCAAGCCCTCATACTCTAATTCTTCTCCTTAATCTATTCCCATCACTTCTCTCACATGTCTTTTGCCTTCCCCCTCTACACAGTTAAATCATCCTACAGAGATGCTCTCCTCTTTCCCCAAGTAGAAGTGGTCTAAAGAAAGCCTTGATCCCACCATCCTGTGGTCCACAGCACTACTGCATTCATCAGAGCAAGAATAAGCTTCCTTGCCTTTACTCTCCCACAGACTACAATGACCATGGAAAAAAATTCATACTTCTACAGAAAACCATTTCATCAGCAATAACTTTAACAATTGACCAGATTAAAAAAGTCTTCTCATGCTTGGTGATGGGGAGAGGTTGGAACAATGCTACACAATGCTATGAAGGTTATACCATGGATTTCATATTCCATATGATAATTCAAGAAGTTCTATAGGAACTAGCAGACTGAACAAGACTCCAGACATAGCATCCTGTCATCGTCAACTGTACTCACTGCTCCAAAGGAGGGTGCAAGGACACTCTCAACAGCACTCCAAGCCTTCATTACAGTTTTTCTGTTCATTACACAAAGTTCCTCCCAATCACAGATGTCTTGAAACACAGTCTTAACAGCAAATTATAATACAAATAACAAAATCATAGAATCCACGTGTATTACAACTTTATAATATATGTATAATTTTACATACCTATATAGAAACTACATATTTTCTCACCAACTATCAAATATCTAATCTTCTCTGAAATCCCACAAGACTGCTGATTGCAGCAATACCATGTGGGTGTGCGTTCTGCTCCAGTTTACCTTATGTTTTCTATTTAAACACTAATTTTTGATTTCACACATTATCAAACATTTACCTATCTCCTTCTTCAGTCGATGCTTCCTAGTAATGACCTTAATAGGAAAAGGCTCATCGGTGCTTTCTCTTAGACTTGGAAAACCATGCACTGCCTGGTACAGCACTCCATCACTGGACATTTTAGCCTCACCTAAAGTTGCAAGTACAACTCACAAAACTTTTGCAGCGTAACAGGAATTGCTACCAAACTCTAGTGGGTACATCAAAAGGAAAAAGATGTCCCATTCTTAGAAATAGGCAGGAGGAGGAAAATAGCATCGAACACTTGCAACCCTAGCACTGCAAAACGCTCCGAGCAGGTGAATGAGCATGAGATCACATACTAGCTGGAAAGTCATACGACAAATTTTAAATAGCGGCATCCGTCTGGAGGGTAATACTCCAAGCATCCATCAAAGCAGCAGGTTACCTCTCGACTCCTGTTACAGCTACTCTGAATGTCTCCACTCTAATTTCCTTTTTCAGATCCACGATGGAGACTGACCTCCGACTATCCCCCTGCTCACAACACCTCTGCCCTCTACTGAGCTATGTAATTTCCTTCACACCTCCCAATTTTGTTTCTCTGGGAGGGTGAAGAAATTCCCTTCCTCCCTCATACCATTCAGCGGAGTAACAGTTTTCACCATGAAGGTACACAAGTACTTATTTTTTAAGCCCTGTAAAGAGGCGTCTGTTCTGGAGGGGAACACAAAGCAGGAGGTATAATGTGATCAACTGACAGTAGGGGAAGGAATTAGGTAAGTCAGCTGTACCTGATTTGTCATTTTTAACAGAGAGAGGTTTAATTCCCGTCTCAGTCTGGAAAAATTCCCTAAGAAGAGACAGCCAATGACAAAGCCAGAACGGTATTTGTTTCCTTAGTATTTAAATCTTATTTCCTTAAAGGCTGTCCACACAGATGAGTACGATTCTCTTGCTAATCTGACCCACCTTCTTTTCTGTATCGTGAACTGCCCCTTGCCAAACTCTGATTAAAATATACAAATCCCAAAATCCTACAGCCTCCAGAGTCAGTTCTGTGGGTACAGAACGGGCTGTGATACACATGACACTGTATCATTGATTCCATGCATGGCTTTGTTTATGGTCAGGATTTACAGTAAAAATAGAAATATTTTTGGTTTAATGATTCATTGTTGGAATGAATGTTTAAACTGTTTTAAACAGAAATGCTCAGAAGTGCAATTAGCTTGTTGAGCACAATAAAGGCAACCCAGAATGATGCCGAATCAGAGGGCAGAACTGGGGAATCAGTTTAACAAACCTCAAGGCAGGCCACTTAGGTGGCCTCCTTGTATCCTCCAGGTGTCCTCCTCCTGGTAGGAGCCTGGGCTTTGTTGCAGAAAGAAAATATCCATTTCAAAACACTTTATTTGTGAGACAAGCCTTGGTCGCTATAGAATACGCTAACTAAGGACAAAATCTCCTGCCGACTCCTGCACGCAAACAGTTTACGCCAGAAGCACAAGGCAAAAACCGCTGTAACAACATGATCAGAGGGCTGCAAACATTAACCAACATGACATGCCTCGCAAACCGCCTTTATGAGCTGGTGAGCTGAACTTGGAAGAATGAAACCCTTAACACAGTGGCAGCATTTTCACACTGCAGAGCAAAAGAGGCAAGTATGTTCCTGGGACGTACCGAAGAAGGTTACGTGAACAAAATCTACAGATGACATTATATTTAAAAGTAATATGCTCAAATCTGAAATACTGTGCCCTACTAAGTGCAGAGGAATTATTCCAGGATTGGGCAGGAATGCCCAGCGAAGAATGGCAGAGATGGACTGTCGACAGGAGAGACTTGACACTGAAGCAGATACTCAAGGAGAAAAATCGGACCTGAACGTGGGATTCAAATTACAAAGACAACAGTAAAAACTGGTCTCTTCCTCCTCTTCAGCTGTGACCCCATTATGCAAGAACAAGGACCTACTCAAATTCACAGGGCAGCTAACCAGGGAATGGATAAAGCAATATTTATTTACCCAGCCACAGCATGTGAGTGTCACTGATGCAGGAAGTTCCTAAGAAGCAAAATTCGTAGCTGTAATTTAAAGGGCTCCTGATAATTTTACAGTCAGGATTTCAAAGCTATTTCTAGCTTTGAAAGCTGAAATAAAATGTAGTAATCTTAATTGCCATTCTTCAGCTCTAAAAATGAACACCTGAGCACCACAACTACTGCTATAGGGAGGATACCAGACTAACTGCATTAGTGTCTTAACCAGCTGGGCAGCTCCTATGTCTCCACACCTGATTTTGTGCATTTCCACACATTTTGATAATGAAGTAACTTCTGTAGCCAAAACCGCTTCATACTTTTCAGTGTGGTGAATTACCTGCATACCACAGAATGCATGCAATATTTCTGGGGTTTATTACCGTTCAAAGTCTCACATACACTCCTTGGTTTTATTGAACCAATTTAAAAAAAAAAAAATCAAATTGGGCACTGACATTTTGGAGCCCATGCTTGTTCTCTCAAAGAGTCTAGACCTCTTAGTAAGAGCTCAGGAGCAGGAATATTAGGTTTGGGTCTGGCAGGGGAAAAGTTACCCTGTTTTCTCCCAGGTTGAGAAGTATCAGAGAAGTCACACAAGTCTCGAACAGGAGATCATTGCTTCAACCCAAAGTCTAACACAGAATATAGCCGTCCACCTCAGGAGAGCATTTTGTTCACATCCCTCTGACGCTGCTTGGTGAGCAATCTGTTCCCAGCTTTAAAAAAAAAACCTAGCGGAGTCTAAAGAAATGCTCGCTCCAACAACAAAGAGCTGGAAAATGCTTTCAAAGGAGCCACAAATCCACAAGGCCAAAGCAGGGCACCTCAGATCTGGCAGGCGAGGCCGGAGGAACAGGTTCAGCAGGAAGCATTCAGCTTTGCCCTTCCTCCCCATGTCACCCCTTTGAAAACCAGGAATGAGCTGATTTACCTATCCAAACCTCAGGCACTGCTATAAAGTCCCTCTTCAGCACACGTACATACGCGAGCATGCACCCATCCTTACCTTATTTAGCCATTTCAGCCCCGGTATCGTGTTAGAGTTGATTTGCTCTTCCAGCCAGGGGCGCATTCGCATCCTTTCGACAGGCATTGTCACCCACCGGGACGAAGCTGCAGGGAACAAGAGACACGGTTACTTGTTTTCCAGGCAGAACTTCCAGGCAGCTTCCCCATCTTTGCACAGAACAGACTTATTAAGGCTTTGCAGGCATCGAACAATTATAAATGTAATCTTGACTTTGGATCTGTGCGGGAGTCTCCCCTAAGAGCAAGTGAGATTATAAACCCTTCCCCATGTCAGAGAACACTCTTCTGGTACACCCGGATTAGGAAAATCTTCACCTGAAGGAAATACATCATATTGGCAAAAGCTTGTCTGCTGATATAGGTGGGATACCAGAGGCCGCAAAGAAAAACAATTAGGCTCCTGAAGAGACCTCTTTTTGGCCCACATACCTGCATTTGTGCAAGACCTTTTTTTGCCAATAAAAAAGATGTAACCAAAACAACTCACATGCAGGAAGCATTGCTGTAGTAGCTAAAACGATGTACCTGCCAATGAGAGTGCTTTCAAACAGCTGTGTCTGTCCCATAAACTTCACTAAAATTAGGAAAAATATATTTTACATCACAGCAATCATCAGACCACTTTGGTCCTGGCTGAGTAGTTTGACCCCTTCCCTCCAGCTTTCTCTGATCAACCCAGTCTCTGTTTAGCTGCTATTTTACATTTCCATGCTGCTTAGCTAGGAAGTAAGCGCTTTACAGCCCCCTCAGCAGCACCACACCACCCTGTGTGGTTCAGTTTAGACTCAAACTCTCTCTCGCTCACACACATGCACGTGACCCCAATGCCACTTCCCTGTTTAGAGCTGTAAATTATTGACATAAGAGTCCAAAGTCTTGAACTCAAGGCAGAAAATTTTAAAAACATTAACCTATCTCAGGCACCGCTCTGAAAGTGCCAACAGGCACTAGATGCAGATTAAAGCATCGCATTAAACTCCTCTTAAGCAGCCTGCAACCTATCGTTTCCATGTTCAAGTACTTGCATTTAGGCTGCTGCTGCTCCTCTCCCCCTCTGCACCAGGCTCAGCTCCTTCTTCTCTCCTTTGTTCTTCACATCTGTGTTCTCTGCATCATTCTTAACTTCTCTGCTCCGCTATTCTTGTCACCTTTGATCTTAAAAAAAAATAAAAAAGAGAAAGAAAAAAATGAGTAGGCCACGTATTTGAAAGCACGCAGCAATGACACAAATGTAAATGGGTTTGTTCTTGCTTCCTATGGGAGTACAGGCATCAGACAGACTAACAATTAGGCAGTACCAAGCCCACACCCAGCACAAGAGGAAGAAAAACGTTCAAAGTTTCCTCTCATTGCTCTGAGGACATGTATTTCCTGAAACTAATAAGGAATTAAAACCTGAGTGCAACAATAAGGCTCTTTGATGTGTTCAGAGAATTTACCAGCAGCCGTGCTCACACTAATCTCTGGGCAAACATATTGGTATTTTATTTACTACTGTGTGGAGCTGGTGACTAGCGCTTCAGCCACAGCCTTTTCCAGTGAATATGAATTTCTAAAATAGCCCATAAAATGGTTGCAACTGCTCAGCTCCCTTTCAGGTTCACGTCAGACACGAAAAAACAGCCAACCCCAGAACCAGACAGGGGCTGAGCCCTTGTGCAAATCCCCTCTCTGTGCAAGAGGGAAGCTGTTTTCTGGGTGAGGGCGACGTGGCCGCAGCCCCTTCTGCTTGGCACCAAGGATTCCCTCCCATCCAGGTTGCAGAGCATGTACGGGAGATCTGTACCATCTTCCCCTACTACGCGTTGGGTCAAAGCTGAAAAATGCAAATGGCAGTGTACTAAAAATGCGAGCAAATTTCGATTTGTCTGTCAAGGAAGAAACAAGCAGATGCAACGATCATCTTAGATGCATTTCTTTGTAAGATATCTTTAAGTATGCATGCACTTTGAGACAATTCCTGGAAACACTGTGCATCATTTGGCATTCAATATATGAGTGCTCCCATTTAGTAGCGGGAATCTTGTGACAAATCTCAAGCCCATCTAAGTGAACAAATCAGACAGAAGGCAGAAAAAGTCATCCTGAAGGCAGCGGCAACAAATCCCACTTGGGACAGGCAACGCAGGAGAAACAGCAGCTGCCTTTGTGCAAAAGCAAAGCATTTCAGGAGACGAGAAAGCTGCCAACATTGCTACTATAAGGAAGCCGATCTTCCCAAAACAGCACTGTCGAGCCAGTCGTCTCTTCGCTCCCGCATCCCCGGGGGCTTCCCCAGCTGCTTGCCTGCAGATGCTGCGGTGCTTATCTCCTTTTCGGCACCCTGGGACTCCTCTGGGACTAGCACCCGCAGCTGCCAGCACACACCTTCACATCCATCACCCGCACCAAGGCCAATTAGTCCCGAGGTAGTCAGAAAAGAGGTTTGGCTTGCGAGAAGGGAGGAGTGGCTCCCAAGATCTGTTTATCCGAAAGTAAAACCAAACCCAGCTAAAAATAACCTGCCATGATGTTCAGCTGGAGGGACGATGGCCATCTTCTGGGGGAACGTCTTTCACAGGGGGTAAGCACAGCACGCTCCTGCTCATCAAAACACAACCCATGCTCCTCTAAGAGGATAAAAATAAAAAAAAATAAAGCCCGACATCTTCACAAGACACCCCCAGACTCGTCTGCCTCAGGTCAGCACTGACCACAACAGTGCTAAAACGCAGCAGGTTTTTTGGCAGTTGCACCTCAACAACACCCTTGTGATGAAAATACCAAGTCAACTCTACCGAGTAATTGCCTGTGGGAAATGAAGGCGCCATGTCTCCCCTCCTGAGCTGTCAAACGCGTGATTTATTTATACAGAAAGAAACATCAGCTTCTGCAGCACCTTAAAAACAACCTCTGTAGGTCCCTAAGCAGGGTCAATGGGTGCACTTGGGAGTCTGATTTTGATGCCTCCAGGTGGGAGAACCTGAAGTCCATCCATCAGTGAGTACTGGGACAATCACCGTCTACCATTATAAGTCATTTAAGTTTGTAAAGACCTTTGGAATTCTCCAAAATAGGTAGCAAAGGCACCTAAAGTTTCTGGGGCCATCATCTAACATCAAGCCAGCTTCACCCTCCATCAGAATATATTAATTGTAAAGCAAACCTACAAAGCCAGAAAGTAAGGTGAGCCATACAAAACAGCAGGCATGCCAGGTTCCTTCGCTCCAGCCTCTCCCCAGTGTACCCAGCGGAAAGGAAAAAGCAGGAACAGTCGATCCTTGTAAGCAGAACAAAACATCAACATTTATAATCTGAAGCAGGCTGTAAAACCAGGAGCACCTATGCACTTATCTTCCATTCCTGGTGAACGTTAACACTGCACTTCCCCTGCACATTTGCATGTAGAAGAAGCTACGTGCAGGTGTCTCAGGACAAGTGGACTCAGAGCTGCCAAGGCATCCGGTTCCTACCACCACTGTGAGCTCCAGAGCTGCAGGTACCCATCTGCTGCCCTGAGCAAACTTCTCCAGAAGCTTGGTTACCTTTGCCAGACTGAACCTTCGCACCCAGGTTAACTGGGAGAAAAATGGCTTAATGTCTGCCTTGGGTCACTTGGCACCTCTTGGAGAGAACGTGGCCAGAGATGGCCGGGCTGGCAGGGGAGAGGAGTGGAGCCGGCTGGGGCTGCAGGGGGAAGGAGCAGCTCCAGCTCCACCAGCAGCAAGGAAGCACCTCTCACTCCATCACCCTCCCACCCTTCCGTCCCATCCCCATTTTGTCAGACACTAACGCTACTCTGCATAGGCAGCTTTGTGAACAGACCAGGGAACTCAGCAGGCTTACAAGCAACACCTCTTTCCGTAAGGCTTTTTTTGTCTCTTTGAACCCAGATCGCGGCTCTCATCCTGCTCAAAGATGTGCAGGACAGCACAACCAAGAGGGGAGGGCCCTCCAGCATGGGAGCAGGAACAAGCCGCTGGGGAGGACAGGGAGGAACCTCTTAATCCAAAACCGCTAATGAAGCCCCTCTGCTTTTAAACCACAGCTTCAAACTTGGACTCTACTGAATCCCAGCATCTCTTTGGGGAGAGCACAGGAAAATGCTTAATGCTCCCAGAGACCCATGCTGCAGTCAAACTTTCTGGCATTACATTGAAAATAATTGTTTTTTCTTCTGATTTAGCACTGTCCCACGGTGGGGGAAGGGAAGAATAACCACCAAGAAACACAGTCAACTGTTAATGCAGATGGGACCCAAGGAATCAGTTTTCTACCCTACAAGAAAAGGGGAGCTCATTTAGACATGGAAGTTCCTGCTGGGAACTCATTTTATGAACGCTTGCCATTCTTAAAAAAACATCCAACCTTCAAGAGCCACAATTTTGAACCATGCCTCCTATAAATGCATTAAGGCTGGTAGCTCCCTGGATATCTTTTCCCTTTTTTTGCTCCATTTTTATCACCCGCCTCCTTTTTACAGGGGGCCATAGTCAGGGGCGGTTGCCTTTTTGGTGGTGGGAGCTTAAATGTATCGACGGACATTAAGACATCAATAAAATTATTCCCAAATAGGAGCCAAGTGTGCGAGACACTAGCCCCAATTCAATGGCATTTGTCTGGAAGGGGAGGCCACCGGCAGCCTGTGAGGAGCCAAGCCCCACACAAGAATCACGGCCCACAGATGCGCTGACGCCACAGTTTATGGAGGGATTATTTTGACCTTTCTTGAAGGTTTATTTACTGTACTATTCGTGCTAGTCCTGCAGTCAGTTCAGCCCTTATTTTTGCAACTAGATACCACAAAAACATAGTGGTGGCTACCCCCCGACAAGCTGTCCTAATCCTGCAGACGTGACTCGGATGAAGAGTGCTGCGGAGGGTGGGCAGCAGAGGATCTGCTGAAGCCTGGCCAGCGTAACCCAGTGAGGAACAGGGAGACGGGGAGGAGGCCAGTCAACACCACCGCTCCTCCTTCCGCACGGTACACTTC
Organism: Sterna hirundo; assembly: GCA_009819605.1. Taxonomy (NCBI): domain Eukaryota; kingdom Metazoa; phylum Chordata; class Aves; order Charadriiformes; family Laridae; genus Sterna; species Sterna hirundo. The sequence continues at coordinate 6,077,855 of CM020441.1, forward strand.
AAAATGAGCTTTCTACATGGGAATCACATCACCGGCCTGGCATGAAGCATGCAAGCCAACTTCCTAGGATAGACACAGCTGAAAGAAGAGTCACAACACTGTAAGAGAGAGAGACATGGGTACAACAATGTTTTTAGGAGTAGTCATACAAAGGGCATTGAGCAGGTAGATGTCTAGAGCATCCTCGAGAAGCAATAAATCATACCAAATTTCAGCTCTATACTACTTCGCAAGATATATTTTTTTAAGATTCTTTATGCAAGACTCTTCAGAAGGAAGCTCACAGCACTCATTTATTTTTAAAGAGATATTAGAAAAATACTAGTTATTTTCAAGAGCTGTTCATCTTTAAAGAGATGTGATGGCTGCAACCTATATATGCACATACAAATATTTTCACTCCATAACGTCCAATAAACAGCTTGTCGTCCTCCCTAGTCTCTGCTAAAACATTCTAGTAAGTCTGACTTCTGTTTTTATCCTGACGGAGAAAACACTTGTGCCATAGAGAAAGTGTAACCTTTGAGAATGAAGAGCTCTTCACTAGAATTATGGCAGCTGTAGACAGAAAGTGAAAGCAACGGCATGGCAGGCATTAAATCTGAGCAGTACAAGAAGTCCTCTTCCCTTCAGTTTCGTTCCCTCTGACAGCGTCTGGGTAACCGAAAAGGCACAAAGGTTATTCCCAAAAACACAAGCTACTCTGTGCCTCCAGATGTTCTTTTTAAAATGTGTTTCTATGGAAGTAAAAAAAAAAATTTAAAAAAAAATCTGAAAAAGCAATTATTCTTTCACCATCACAAAGTACCCAGTTAAAAGATCTGCCAGTGTATGAAAATGTTATTAATGGCTGTGAGAAGGCAAGGTGGGATAAGATACTTTGAGGTGCATTTGTGAAGTATGTCACAGCCTTTCTCCAGAGCTGTGAAAAAACATCTGTTCCCCAGGGGACTTGTGCAGAATATTGCACAGTATCTATTTCTCTTTTCTCTGCAAATACAGAACTGACGATATTTTTTTTTAAAAAAGTTATCTTGTACTGGTGCTTTGCTGATAAACTTTTAAACTATTCCCTTTGTTTGTTAACGCTGATGCAGTTCAGAAAAACATCAATCATCCTGTGTGAGCAAATAGATATGCTGAAATGAGACCATACGCTAATTTTAGGATTCAGAGAACTGGGTTCTGTATTTGTCCCTGTGCCAAGACTGTTTCAGGATACATGGAAACATGATCTTATTTTAAGGAACAGTACTTGGAGCAATATTCTGTCCCTTGGTCACAGCTCAGACTCTGCCTTCATATAGGATTTTACATATAAAACCACCTTTTTTTCAACTATTCCACTGTGGATGCCCCTTTCGAAGGTAAATGCGTGTTTAACCGTACATACTCTGAGCAAAGCCCTGCTTGGAAGTCAAGCTCGCCAGAGGGATACTTACTTTTCCTGGTTAAGTATCCGCTAGCCTCACCTGCTCAGAAATACTTCAGAAATACTTCGGAAATGTGAGATTGACACTGAAACACAGACACCTGAACAGCGCTTCACTCAGCTGCTCCAATTTCGGACACTTGAAATCCCCCTGCCTGGTGCATTTCCCATCTGCTAGGAGGAGAAGAATCTCACCACTGACGCTGCAGAAGCAGAATTAGCATGCCTTCTTTACGATAACCCCAAATTATGCAAATATCCCTATCTTTTTTGGAACCAACAGCAAAACACGTAATTAAAATAGGATTAGTAAACGAGCAAAAGTGGGCATTGCTGTTCTCAGAGGTGCAAGTGTTAAGGGTTCAAAATAAAATCCTGAAGCTCTTGGTGTTGAAAACATACAAAGCAAGAAAACACACAGAAGACCTTGTAAGAGACTGTCTGGATTCATGGACAGACAGCAAAACCTACCCTCTCTGGTCTTTTAATTGCATGTAACGGTGCCTCTTTTTGTCCCTAAGAATACTCTGCCAGCGATGCCCCATTGAACAGGGAGGGATGGGGGAAACATCACGACTCTGCCGGCAGATTTACTTATCATCAAGAACCTCTTGCCTTGTGCTCTCTTAAAGCACACCCCATGGCCGTCCGCTCCACAGACCCAGCTCCTGTGTTGACCGTAACTCTTGATCCACAGAGAATTTTTCCTGCTCTTTCCTAACACTTTGGTGGCAGCAGCAAAGACTCTGTGAGCACGCTATATCCTTCCTGTCCATCACCAAGAAAAATAATTCACTGCGGGCAGGAAAGGTGGTATCTTATTTGCTCAGGTGCCTGCAGAAAGGAGGAAACTCCATCAAGAGAGACCAGAAAGCCAAGAATTGGAGAGTAGGGAGGGTGGGAGGGCACAAGTCCTGGGCAGACTGGTGTAAGGCACAGCCTGACCATTAGGAAGAACCTTTACAGGTAACCAACGAGCAATACTTCACCTGCTTGCCTTGGTTCCCAAACCAAACGTGGCAGGGCTACAACAGGACCATGGCTGGTAAGGGGAGAGCTCTGTGGGGTGGTGAAACACCTGGGAGCCCAGGCTGCTGTGCGATGGATTCAAGCTAGCAACAGCTACCCAACTTCCCAAGCCCCTGCTTGGTAGGGGCCAAGTCGTGCCCACCTCAGGAGGTGCAAGGTAGACAGAAGAGGAGGGAAACATTCAGCTCGCCCTCCTCTCGTGTTGCTCTACCCAAGAAAGACACAAAGGTAGAAGAAGAAAAGCCTTTGTGTCCTCAAGGGACAAAGGGCAAAAACCACCTTAATCAAACCAACATTCCCTGCAAAAAAAATAAAAAACCCAAACAAAACAAAGGCAGCAAATATCTCAAACATGTATTGAAATCAGCATTACAGACTGCATGATAAACATGCCCAGGAAAACGTACAATGGGAACTCATACTGTATATAGAGTGTGTTTCATCAGCTCTATAGCATTTCTGTTCCACCCAAAGGGTGTTAACGTGCCCTGGCTGGGATTCAGACATTACACATCAAAACAGACTCTTTCCTTTGGTTTCCATGCAAAGCTTTTTCTCCCTCAGCAGCAAAGACGCGAGCTGCTATTTTGCAGTGATCTCAGGCATCATTAAAGGTAGCCCTTGGCTTTGCAGACTAGAAGTGTGCTGAAGAAAAGCCATCTTATTTTAATACAACGGAACCAGAAGGCTGTTTTTTTGCTTCTGGACTTAGCTGCAATGAAACAACACTTCAACCTCTCAATACCTACAATAAAATTTCCCTTGCACTGGCTCCTGTGTTGAACATTATCATGACACTTGAACAACATGATGTCTGTGGCTGAGCCCATTCACTTCTCCGGCATCGCGGTGACTTACATCAGCTGGGAACTTTGGCCCAGGCTTCTAACAAATAGATTGTTAAAGATCGTCTCCACAGCACCCCTACCACGACAATCATTTGCACGCATATGAACGCCTGCAAGTCTGGTGACAATAAAGAACAACTGCTTTACGTTCAGCTTTAAAGGAATACTTTGTTTCCTGGGGGTTTCTTTCCCTGGTTTCCCAGGTCCCACCTGGAGTGAAGATGGAGATGCCAGATTCTGGTGGCGTCAGGATGACAATGCAAGTGATGGTCAACACCATGTGATTACAGAAAATTCTTCCCCTGCCACCTCCTCCAGGAGTCTCAAATGCAGCCATAAAATTTACCCAATTTATTTCCTCCTTAAGCTTTGTTTAAAGTCTGATGATTGCTCAAGACTTTTCTTCAGGATCTGGGATGTCTTAACTATTTTTCCCCCAAAAGCCGCCCAAAAGCAAGACGGTGGTGACTTTTCAGTAGTAGAGCTGTACTTCACTCAGACAAGTTTGGGAAGGGCTTGTTTACAACAAGAAAATTGCTGGCATGGTTGTTAGAGAATAATTAATTCCTTGGGTTGGGGAGCAGTTATCCCCCAATAAATCAATTTTATTCTGGAATTAAGTGCTTACATATGACTCCAATCCTGAATACCCACGTGTCATAGCTGCTGCTGCTTAGCTGTGTCAGTCAGTATCCACAGAAGCCAACCCCAGTGCATTCTTGAAAGCTGTCAAAAACTCAGCATTTGACACCTGATTCATAAAGAATTTTCCAGCCTGGTGGAAACTAGAAGGCTGTTAAGGCTCAAACAATTATCAAGAATCACTTCTTTCATCATAGTGATGCCACTCAACAGCATTTTTTGAAGTGCCTCCATGGCTCTGTTAGACCAAGGCATTCTTACGTGCTCCATAACCAGGTTTACAGGAGACATCCCTAAAACTTTTAACAAGAACAACATGTTTCCTACATGTGTCCCTCTGAAAGCAGTGGAAAATCACAGATGCAAGTACCTGCAAGATCAGGATCTGAAACTGTAAAAATGCTTTTTAAAGCCGGAGCAGACCTCATCTCTCTGTCCTGTCTAGATTCTTCTGCCGAGTGCTTTATAGGGTGCTATATATAAGAGAAGCAGCCATCGCAGAACAAAAGTCCTTAATCTCAGTGTTCCCACACTGGTGGCTTGAGAGGCTCAGGCAGGATTGCAGAGAGACAATGACATTTTAGAGGCACTCAAGAGAGGCAGAAAAATTATTCCAGGCAGCTACCACTGAGAAATGTGTTCAAGGAAGGGCTTTCACATTCACCGGCCATGACCTGCACCTGATGTAATCCACCTTGCTCGGATTGGGCTTGTTTCTCACAGCTACCTTTGTTTGTATAACATACTGTTCTGCAACACACAGCAAAAACTATTTGCACACTACACTAAAGTGCGATTTAATATTTGCTTAAAGCTTTCGTTTTATTGTCTGGGCAAGGGCAGTTTCTGCCACTGAAGTTAATAGCTAACCCACACCTACACTTTTGCTGCCCAAACTCCTAATCGCTCGCGCAGCACCCAGAACCGAGAGCAAAAAGACACAAACTACCTCTGCTTAACCTCACAGCGAGCGCCAAAACCAGCCCTTTCAAGAAAGCAGCTTCTCCTTTACTTGCAAGAGAAGGTATTAAAGAAAAGTATGCGCTATTTCGGATTTGTAAAAAACACTCTGCCGCTTACTGAGACATTTGCTTTACAGACAGACCACAGCAAGGCAGAGACTTGGGGGCTGGGATCCTCTGAATCATCCACACTGCGAGCTGGAAACATGTCTGTCACATGCACTTATTTACGGTTACAAAAATAGCACCATGAAAGAAGCAGATGTGTTGAGCACAAAAAATAAATTGAATTAGTTATTACAGAGATACTGCTTGACACTGGAGAATTTAACAGGGAAATGTCTGTCTTTTGTGCATCCACTGTAAAGGCTTGCGCTTAAAGAGTGCTAAGTATTAAATGCTTAATACTGACGCTTGTTGAAACGGTATGATGCTATTCTCCAATTTATCAAAATGCTACTCTTTCCACTGCCACAGGACACACCGGAACTTCTTAACTCATTTTCATGTTGAGATATGAATAGTTAATAGGATCGGTTACAAAATGTGCTCCTAATTTAAAGTTTTTGTGTTCACCACAGACCAACAGCAATGAGCCAGCCTCAATTTCTGATCTGCAGCAGCTATTTCTATCTTGCAAGTTTCCTAAAATACTGCTGAGCTAGAGTGAGACTACTGAACTCATCTTCATTTCTCATCTAAGCCGGAAAAATATTACTAAATTAAACAAAGCTAGTCTTCATCACCTTCCCTCATCAATCTCAAGTCTCCAGAACAGTTTTATCATCCAAAGAATTTAGTTCTGATATGCTCAAATGCAATGTTTGCAAACGTGTGAGAAGTAGACCTCTGGCACGGAAGTCTTTCATTTCACCCCAGCACAGCTTCAGCAGAGCAGCGACTGCCCAAACTTCTCCTCAACACCTAACCAACGTTTTGGTCAATATAGGCTAGGAGCACGCATCTGTACGTATGAGAAGGACGTTAATTCGAGATTCCACAGCAACCCAATGTTTGTCCATCTTTTCACCAATTCACCAGCTAGTTCTCAAGGTCAAAAAGGACCTTCTAGCTGCTGACTGATCTGTGGAAAAGGAGCGAAACTATTCGCAGTCATTTCATGTCATCAGCAAAGCTGACATCAGATAACATCTTTTGGTTACTGCTTATCTGACCCAGATCTAAGTGGATGACCCCAAAGGTGGGGAGAGCAAGTAAAAAAGCCCACCACATTTTATACTGGATCCTATTAGCAATTCACATCTCAACATGGATCAATTTTTCAAGCGCGCTCACCAGCTGAATGACTCGCTTTCATCATGCTGGATGTCATCACCTCCACTGGCCTTTCTGTGCGCGTTTGCCACAGCATTTCAAAACGTTACTTCCGTGACTGACGAAGACGTCGCTTCCCGAACTGCGGGGCCATCACCCAGACCACCGGCTCGGAAAAGCGGTACCGGAACAAACCAGGGAGAGCAACTCCTACTCCCTACCATGTAGTCTGCTAAAGGAGTATTGTTATGCAGAAGTCAAATTCACCAGCAGATTAAATAAATAATAAAACTGAAATAATTTCTCAAGTTCAGCTCTCATGCTTCTTTGCTCTGTGTTTATTCTTTCATTTTTGCCAACTGGGAAATGAAAACCGATGGAGTCGGTTTCACTTTTGTTTATATTTGGTTTCAATTTTATCCTCAAGTTTTGCTTTCATCTTTTTCACATAACACTGTTGGGATTTCAGATCCTGCTGGAATGCTTTCAGTAATTTAAAAACATTAGTCTCCTATCCCGCCTTTTTTCCTACTGTGGAATTATTTTTATCTTAGATAAACTTTATAAAATGCTGTCACAATTCTGGAATGCATTTGGGGGTAGGGGATGTTTGACTTTGTTTTTACAAATTTATGGGCTCCATCCAATTCAATTCAGTAGTTTAGTATTTTCCACTGGATTCATCTCTCAGTTGCATATTAAGCACATTTACACAATTCAACGAAACACCTTAAAAGAGCAGCCAGTGCACCAAACGCACAAAAGCCCCCATCATGCACCAAACGCGTGTTACATACAGGCATGAAATACACATAAAGGCTTAAACTTACTGCTACTCGAACTTATTAAAGAATTAGGGCATTATCATGCTTAGATCAAGCTGTAAGAGGTTCGCCTGTAATGCTGTCAAGCGATGTCCAACACCAGCAGAAATATTACAGGACAGACTTTGTCTTCTGTGCACTCACCAAGCTGAAGTCACATATACCCCCCTGTACACACCAAAAAGCAGAACTTACCCATACGTTCAGACTTTCTCAAAACCGTAAGCAATACTTCCTTCTTTTGTGCTATACTGACGTTAAGCATGTAAGGCTTTTAATTTAAAAGTACTTAAAATAATTTTACAGCAAAAGGGAAACGGTTACACAACATGCACTGTTACATGCAGTTCAAACTAAAGGACAAATAGAAATACTTTTGCTTTTGCCGCAGCTCAACTCCATTCCTAACAACAGATATGCTGGGGGCTACAAACCAAACCTGTGCAGGTTACCTGGAAAACTAACAAACCGCAAGCTGCTCTACTCAACAATATGGAAATTACTACTTCCAAGCTCATCTCGAAAGCTAACAACCTATATAGCAACAACTGAACGTTAAAATCATTTAAAGTTAGAATTTTGTTCTATACCTTGGGTGAAACAACATGCCACATGCAGGCAGATTTGCTCCTGGATGCCTGTGTCCAAGCTGCAACATGACACAAGGTCCTCGTGCTAAAGACTGCGGTAGGTTTTTGCAATCTGCCCCCAAGCAAACAAAGGGGTCAGAAGATTTCCAATATACACAAAGCCGGGCTTGCAGCATATTACACATTAAGAAACCAAACATTACTTTACTGCTTACAACTTCTTTCTTTTCTCTCTACCTCGTTCAAAAAAACAGTAATTTTTTCATCAGCTTCCAAGAAATTGAAAACATATCCGGCACTAACTGGAAGAGCAAGTTTTAAAACTGTTTCACATTCTATCAATAAGAAATGTGTGCTGTACAATGTATTAATTATGCTATATACAAAACATCTATTTATATATTTTTATATATATGTAGATATGTGTGCATATATACATGCGGGCATTAAACTCTTAACTGTTAACATGCATTCTCTTCCCCTAACTGTTAATAACTGTTACTTGCTGATTCCAAGTTTTCTGACTGGCTATCTTAATCTATTTTAATCTTAACACAAGAGTTCACACATGGTCAATTCAAGGAAGAACCTTCCTACAGTTCCAACAAAACTTCTGAAAAAAAAAAAAAACAAGGGGAAAATATTTAATTACACCGAAGGATTTTTTTCTGTAATGTTATTCATACATGAGGAACATCAACTTCATAAATCTGTTCCTCTCATTCTCTGTACCCAGAATCTTTTGGGCTTACTTATTTGTTGTTTTGCTGTTGCACTTGTGATCTCAAAGGACAAACCAGAAAATGTTTTACACTAATTACAGTTTATAGCACCGCAAGCTATAATAAAACTTCTGTAAACACTACCTTATGGTTTATGCCCTCAATATCACCATCATTGTAGGCCTTTGAAGAGTTTCAAAAGGGCAATCTTTACAAACGAGCCATGGAGATAAGTAAGAGCAACATGTGATTAGTTTTACTTCTTTACCTACAAACGGACCGTGACTTTCAATGCAAGATCCACAAAATATAAATTGAGGTTCTAAGCCTGCAAACATCAGAGGAATTTTGCGGGGGTACCACTCCTCTGCAATGTTAAATGCACCCAGGATGCACTTAACCGGACCGTAACTTCTGTCAGGTTAACAGGTCCAGGGGTAACAAGCACAGATTAAACAAGATCATCATAGAAACATTTTTTTGCTGGAAGTTTCGTAAGATCTTATGCCACAAGATTCACGTAACAAAGGACAACACATGGTCTTGCTTCGCTATGTTATCTGCAAGTGGACCGTAGCTTAAGCTCCTCCATAGAGAAGGTTTCTGTTTGCAGTTTCCAGCAATAATTCTTGACCAGCATCACCAGTAATTTGTGGGCAGTCAGTGCCCAAAATTTGATACTGAACTGTTCTGACTGCTAAGCTGCACAGCAAGTTTCTCTCCCACAGATCGCCTAATCACTCGTGAACCCACGTAAACTCCTGACACGCACACGCAGTGGCCATGAATACCACCATTTCTGCCACTGCAGGACAAACACCTCCTTTTGTTTTGAAACTGCCTCCCATTTGCTTTATTTGGGTCACAATTACCTTATCTGTACTATTACCTATTCACTTTCTTCATGACACTAACGACTTTAAAGAACATCCCCACATCCTCTTCAGTCACTTCTTTTCCAAGCAACTTACTCTTTCACAAAAGCTCTTTCATACCCTTGATCGTCTTTGATGCCCTTCTCTGTAGCTCATCAACTTTCACTACATCCTACTCTTTGAGACGGGGAACAAAAATTGTAAACGCTATTCAGGAGAGCGGGGCAACATGAAATTATAGTGGCATGACGGTGTTTTCTATTTCTATTTTTACTCCTTCCTAATAATTCCAAACCTGCCCTCTCCTTTCTTAGCCACTTCTGGGCACAGAGCTTATTTTTTTGCTGCATTATCTGTGTTGTATGATTTTTTCCTGAGTAAAAAGTCTGTTCAAACTTCATGCTTGTGTAAAGAAAATGAAGATTGCATTCCCTTTCCTCTGTGTTACACTCACGTTGGTCTGTACAGAATTTCATTTGCAAACTTACATCTAGACTTTCAACATAGGATCGTTCTGCAGTCTTTGCGGTTCAGCCTTCGGGATTTTCATGCTCTGAATGAGTTAATACAACCAGCAAATTTGTCACATCACCACCTATCCCTTCCTCCATCCCTTGGATGGCACCTTCTGATGGATGGCATGGACTCTGGGCAGACTCTGGAGTGGGACAACTGGCCACGTCCTTTCATTGAGCAAACTGATCATGACCACATGCCCCGAAGCAATCTGATCCCGCTTTGAAACTGGCCCTGCTTTAAGAAGGGCTCTATCAACCAGACCTTAACAATAGCTCAGCGATGGCCTTTAGAGAACACCAGGAGACTGGTGACGCACAACTCCTCCTTTACAAAAATCAGGCCTAGTCTTTGTCAATGTATCACATTTATACCCGTGTTCATTAATCCCATTCATTAATCCCTGGCAAACAAAAAAGCAAACAAAAAATTACCACCCCGGAGTTCTCAGCCTCCCCAGAAACCTTGAAAAACAGACAGCTCATTTGTCACCTTCCATTCCTGGAGCACCAAGGCAGACCTGTGCAACAAGTGACACACAACAGGCAATGCATCAGCAATTTAATACTTTTAAGTTCCTTCAGAACTCTTCAACAAGTATCACCTCCTGCCATCTACTTCATCCTTCTCAATGGTTCGTTCCGATACGGTCTCTTACAGACACTTCAGTTTGGGAGAAATCCTCCAACACGCTCACTCCTTAAAAAAAGAAAAAGCCTCCTGCAAGGGCATCTCCTTACACTCTTCCTCAGTGAAGCAAGGCTCAAAAAATTTCTTTCACTCTTCTGCTATGACTTTATCTTCCTTGGGCACTCCTTCTACGTGTGGATCACTTATGAGCAGCAGGTTTCCTGCTTTTGATGCATTTCAAAGAGGATTTACCAATTGTTTGTATGCTTTTAGCAACTTGTTCCATGACTCTTTTTGGCCTACCTTATTGTGTTTAACACAGATTTTATGTTCTTTCCCACCTTTCCCATTTGGAGACAAAGCTCTAACTTACGAAAGATGGTTTTTTTACTTCTGCTGAGCTCCTTTTACTTTGCTTGTCAGTCTGCTCAGCTTTTTTGGCATTTCTGACAAATGCCATGCAATTGCTCTGAGCCTTTACTATAGCATCTTTGAAGAATTACATGCCACCTGCAAGTATTTTACACTTTTGGCTGCCTCACACCTTTTTATTCATTTTTTTCCCTTGCTTCATGAAGATTTACTTTGGAAAATTAAACACTGCCACAACATCCCTTGGCTTTATTGCTCCTGAAGCAACATTGAGTCCAAGTACATTATGATCACTGTCATGTCATAGCTGGCTGGCATTTTTAAAGTAAAAATCTTACTTAATTCTTGCTGGCCAGAACCTTGTCCAGAGTTGCTACCCACACGGCACTCGTACAAGCCACACCTGCGAAGTAGAGGGTGTTTGTCATCTAAAAAGTTAGTAGCTGGGCAAATTTCATGTTGGAGCACGACATAATCTATGTGGGGGCAACTGAAGCCTCCCATTATCATCGTATTTCCTGCTTTTGTAGCTTCTCTACTCGCCGTTAATACCTGACAGTCATTGTCAACATTTTGGTAGGGCAGGCAGTCACACAGCCCTAATCCCCACTCCTCCTATACGGGCCTAGAACGTCAATTCATGAGATCCTGTGTTACTTCCCAAAACAGTTTTTTCCTCTTTAATAAGAAGTATCCCACTTCATGCACGTGCAAGCCACTCTGTCCTCTATGCCATCTGTAGTCTCCCTCTACAGTATGTAAGCTTACAAAAAATTGCTGATACTCCAAGTATGTATCATGGAGACATTTTAATAGCAGTTTTAATACCACTGGGATGATGCTTTTCTTCAAGACAAGATGTGTCATGGCAAATTTTACATTCTTCATCTGTCAGCTTTTCCTCACCGCTTATTTTTTTAAAATCCTATTAATATATACAGAGTATACATAAATAAATACATGTTTTAATTTAAGGTATACATACGCCGGCTGCAAATTTATTTACATGGAGACTATTCTTCTAACGTAGACTCTTTCTATTCCAAAAATATTTCCATTTCCTCTTGAATCTGAGCTCCTTTTTTTCCTGCATTATTTTCTCAACTGTGCACTAAGACTCTGCCTCTAACTCCACCTGGTCCCACATATCAAAGACCTCCACCCAGTGGAGGCTGGGGGTCTTTAACCCTCTTTCCCAACAGCCTGTATGTTACTTCTTACACCACTTGGCTACCCCTTTCCACGCTACCAAGGCCTATGATGAACATCTCTTTGAAAGAGACTCACTTGACATCATCTTGTCACTTTTGTCGTCAGCAAGCAAGCAGGTGGCACCGCAAAGGTACGTGTCAAATATAATGGCTGACCACTCTGCTGACCATCCGGGACCACGGGGACACCACTGGCGTCAGCAAATGACACCTCACCATGCTGGTACCCAGCTGAAGAATCGTCAAAGCGATACCATGTCAAAGGAGTCGGCGCTCAGACCTTCCACCGCCATTTACCAGGGAAAAGGAACCGCTGCACACAAGGGGCACAGGAAGTAAATTCCTCTGGGGAGACATTACCAACAGGGGCCGGAGGAGGACACTGATGTCTCCGAAGGGGCTGGTGGCATGGAAAGATTGCGATTCAGACGGAAACCATCTGCCTCACAGATCAATTCTGCTACTTTTATAATTATGTCACCGTTTCCGTATTAGGATGAATTTAAACGTTGCTGCTCCACTCAACTCTCTTTTTATGGTACTAATGCAGGCATTCTGCAAAGGTTATTATATGCAAACCCTTTGAGACTTAAATAAAATAACTATAAACTTAAACATGCCATATTTCACCTCCAGAAACTGAGGGTGTAGTTTACAACTGCTCCTACATTCACGAGACTGACGTCTGCAAGATCTCAGCACGGTGAACCGGGCTATAAACGAGAACCATCACTAACAGGGAGCAAAGTTCTGCGCTCCCAAATCGCTTTATCTGAGCTCCGTGTCTAAATAAACAAGCCCCAAAACACTCTGCTGTATAGAATCATAGAAGAGGTGCTCTCACAAAGCAAAATGGGAATTAAAGACCGAAATATCTCAGGGAACCTGGGCTGAGGGATCCGAGTCTTGCAACTTTGACCCCAGACGTTGTGAGGAGCTCGGAATTTGACCCTCGCACACAAACAAACCGCCCCCCCCCCCCATTTCTCAGTCTCCTCCGTGGGAAGGCGTCCAGGCCTCGGCCCTCCACTCCCTGGAGCGGCCCTGCCAACTGCCACGCAACGACCCCGTACCCACAAGAAGGGAGGGGAAAAAAAAAAAAAAAGATTAAAAAAAAGAGGTTATTCCTGCAAAAAAAGCACCCCAAAACACAGAAGGCAGAGCGCGGTTTGAGGCTGTGTGTGTGAGGTGTTCAAACGGCGCACTTGCTATCGCTGGATCCACTGAGGTCATACAGTAGGGGGGGAAGAAAACAACGTACATGGTTGTTTTCCAGAGGTGTGTTTACTTCGAGGTCTGGAGAGGGCGGCGGAAAGGCCTGCTGCTGCCGGGGCTGCAGGGGAGCGAGGAAGCACCACCGCCCATGGCCGGCCCCGCCATGGCCTGCCCCGCCGCCGCTCCCGGGACTTCCTCCTTCCGCCGCTCCCGGAGGAGCCCCCCCCCTCAGGCCCCGCTCCATCTTGTGGCGCCCACCCCTCCTGCCTCCGCGCCCCCACACAGGGGCAGGGCACCCCTCTCCACACTGACAGTCCTCCCCGGCCGCCATGGCGAGGGGGGTATCCCTTCACACATCCCTCCCCGGCCGCCCTAGGGGGGGGTCTCCTCACATCCCTCCCCGGCCGCCATGGCCGGGGGGTGGACGGGACGGGACGGGGAGAGGCGGGAAGGCGCCGCCCCGCCGCTTGTGTAACGGACCGCCCCGGCCCCCCCCCTCGCGGCGAGACCCCCGCCCGCAGCCCCTCCGCCGTTCCCCCCCCCCCCCCTCCACGGGCCTGACGGCTGCCGGTATCTCCGATGAGAACGGGGCCGGGGTGCGGCGCTGGCGACCCCCCACCCCCCCCCTCACCCCGGCCCTCCCGACCCACCGCCCCCGCCTTTGTCTGCCCGGGGAGGGGGGGGAGGCGGGGACCCCCCCTCCCCGCATCTCCCCCGCCCTATCTTTAAAATAAATATTTGAAAAAAAAAAACCAATAAAAATATGAAATTACCTTGGCGGCGCGTTTCCGCGGCCCTTATATAATTCCTCAAGGTTACCGGCGTTGCCAGGGGACGCGGGGTGGAAAATGAAAACCGGCGCTGAATAATCGCGGGAGCAAAACGGAAAGTTCCCGGCCGCCGCCCGGGCGGAGGAAGGCCCGGACCGAAAGCAAAACAAGGGGGAGGAAGCGGCGAGGCCGCCCGGCGGCGCTTGGAAATCCCCCCGCCTCTCCGCCGGGCCGGGCCGGGCCGGGCAGGGCCGGGCGGCGGGGGCGGGAGCGGGCGGGCGCTGCGCCCCTCACCGCCGCCGCGGGGCACGGCACAGGGACACCCCGGCGGGCACGGGGCGCGGGCTTCAAAGGAAAAGGGGAAGATTCAGGCTAGGTATAAGGAAGAAATTCTTTAGGCTGAGGGTGGTGAGGCACCGTCCCAGGCTGCCCAGAGAAGCTGTGGCTGCCCCATCCCTGGAGGGGTTCAAGGCCAGGCTGGACGGGGCTTGGAGCAACCTGGTCTGGTGGGAGGTGTCCCTGCCCAGGGCAGGGGGGTTGGAACTGGATGATCTTTAAGGTCCCTTCCAACCCAAACCATTCTATGGTTCTATGATTCTATGATCCCTTACACTCAAATACCAACTCAGCGCCTTTTCATCCGCATTACAGCAGCATTCCCCAAGCTGGTTTCCCCATAAATATGCCCCATCGAGACCCTGGTGGCCCCATCAACACCGCAGTAACGATGGCAAATTCTGGGAACAGATGACGTAAAATCTAGATGGCCTTTAAAGGTCCCTTCCAACCCAAACCACTCCATGGTTCTGGGAACCCAGCAAGCAGCTGGGCCTACTTCAAGAGAGAGCTCTTGGATTTTGTCAGGTTTTGCAAACTGCCATTGGTCATGAAGTCCATGTAGAGTCCAAGGGTATTCTGCAGAATTTAGATAATCACGATGCAAACTACAGCATATAAAATTGACTGAGGAGATGTTGCAATATGTCATTTCTAGCCTAGCCCATAGATCTCCCTGACGAGAAGGATTTGGTTACTGGTCGATGAGAAGCTCAACAAGAGCCAACAATGTGCGCTCACAGCCCATGAAGGCCACCCACATCCTGGGCTGCATCCCCAGCAGCGTGGGCAGCAGGGCGAGGGGGGGATTCTGCCCCTCTGCTCCGCTCTGGGGAGACCCCCCTGCAGTGCTGCCCCCAGCTCTGGGGCCACCAACATCAGAAGGACACGGAGCTGTTGGAGCGGGGCCAGAGGAGGCCACGGAGATGCTGGGAGGGCTGGAGCCCCTCTGCTGTGAGGACAGGCTGAGAGAGCTGGGGGGGTTCAGCCTGGAGAAGAGAAGGCTCCGCAGAGACCTTAGAGCCCCTTCCAGTCCCTAAAGGGGCTCCAGGAAAGCTGGGGAGGGACTCTGGATCAGGGAGGGGAGCCATGGGATGGGGAGTAACAGTTTTAAACTGGAAGAGGGAAGATTTAGATGAGATCTGAGGAAGAAATTTCCTGTGAGGGTGGTGAGCCCCTGGCCCAGGTTGCCCAGAGAAGCTGTGGCTGCCCCATCCCTGAAGGGGTTCAAGGCCAGGTTGGACGGGGCTTGGAGCAACGTGGTCTGGTGGGAGATGTCCCTGCCCAGGGCAGGGGGCTGGAACTGGGTGGTCTTTAAGGTCCCTTCCAACCCAAACCGTTCTGTGATTCCTAGCCTTACCCATAGATGATGAAGAAAGGGCCCCAAGCACTGGGGGACTGATGGAGATAGGAAATGTAGTCATCTCGAAAGGCTGTGTATCGAAAGAGGTGTGTACACATCTCTCACACGCATGCATATCTATATGTGTGCTATATGTATGTACATACATATATTCAGGTAACAAGCAGTATAGCTACATGTGCAGACAGGTGATGCACAGCCATCAGCGGTGGGAGGAATGCCAGGACAGGGGTTGTGCAGGGGGTGGCACGGGGGGGATGGTTAAGGAGAGGTCTGCTCTCCAGTGGGATGGCAAACCGAGAGGGAGGTGTTCCCCAGGTGCCGGGTGCTGTGAAGACCCTCTGCAGTGGCAGTCCTGGACATGCAGAGGACACTGAGCGACGGGGTGGGGAGTCCACCCTTGTGGGTGACGAGTCCTCCTGTTTTGGAAAGTGCTCTCCTTGCACTGAGGAGAACATAATCACAGAATGATTTAGGTTGGAAGGGAGCCATAGGTGTCAGGAATCCACTGTCTCCCAAAAAACGCTGGGGTCTATCAGGTGGCTGGTGTCCACATGTGCACCAGGCAAGTAGGAAAGAGCAAGGGAGCGATTCTGGGAGCAAGGCAGGATGGAAAAATCAAGCATTTCCTCCAAAACCTTCTCCAGAAGCACTAACAGCAGGATGGAGAGGTCCACACCGATGGGGAGGGACACAGGTCCCTGGAGCAGCTGCGAAGGAGCCACAAGGGTCATATTCACATGACAAGTACTCCCAGATACTTCCAGAAGAAAAGCGACCAGAGGAACTGATTTCCATGAAGCCACAGTGGAATGAGGATGAGGGACTTGGGACGCCTGGCTTTGAATTGGCATGTTGAGTGAATAGATGTGTGTGGAGAGGAGATGGTCAGCAGGACACGGTAGTGACGGGATGCAGCTCATATAGGAGGGTCAGACCAGGCTGTGGCTGGTGGGGAAGGGGCCATACATTCTGTCCCAAAAACAGGAGTCAAATCAGCAACTAACTGCAGCAACTAAAGCTGAATTTTTATAGATTTAAGGTCTGACTAGGAAAACGGTAGTATCAAGATGGTATTAATGACTGTCTGACCAGGATGGAGGTGGTTACTTTTCCAGGTGTGATTAGAGAGCAGTAAAGTGATTGAAAGCGAGAAATTTCTAACCAGCTTGTTCCCACTCAGAAATAAGATCTTGCAGTCGTAATAACTCCACAGAAGGATTGGTTCGGCGCTCGGAAAATGCCGCAAAGCTGGTGGGACGTGCCAGCATGGAGCGCAATGGAGAGCATGGGGAGGGCTGCAGCGTGCCTGCCTCCGGCAGGTCTGGCCCGTGTGTAAGAAAAATGGCAAAAATCCAGAGAAGAGCAACAAATATGACTAAAAATATGGAGTGACCTCGATGTTAGAGTGATTCAAGGATTTGAGTGACCAGGATTATTTAGGATGGAGAAGTGATAACCAACAGAAAACAGTCAGATGAGAGCGAATACACAATCACGAGTGGAGAAGGGTAGGGACGGATTATTTGCTTCCTTTTCTAATATAAGAACTAGAGAGCATCAAGTGAAACTAGCAGGTGGCAGATTTAAAGTGAACCGAGGGAGGTGGATCTTCACCCAGCAGGTAATTAAACAGTGAGACATCCTGCTTTGAGGTGCCAGAAGTTCATGGAGGGTGCAAAAAAGCACCCATACGCATTCACAGAAGAAAAAAATACCCAAACCCATGAGGTGCTATTCAAGGTAAAGACACCAACTGTGCCTCAAGCAGCCCCCTGTGCCATGAATTTCCAGAGGCTAGAAGCTGTTTGGAGGATGCTTTGGAAAAGGCCTGAGTAGGGATGGCTGCAGATGGCTCTGGATGGGGAAGGTGCCCCACCACCCCTCCCTCCGAGCAAAGGGAAGAGCGGCTGGGACTGGATTTTGCAATGCTGGATGGCTGCTGTCGTTTCTAGTACGCGCTTTTAATTTGGTTCACAGAATGAGCCAGCTGTGAAAACTGTCTGTCGTTCATGTATCAGCAGATATTGGGCGGGGGGGGGGGGGAAATGCTTACCACCCTCTTAATTATTTAACATCGCGCTCGGAGGGCTGCTTATTCACAAAGCGGCAACGCCGTGAATTACATTAATTGCTTTTGGTCAAATAAAACACAGTTGGCTTCCTTGAGAAACACTGGCCAAACCATCGAGCGGAATTTGCAGCTGGCTCGCGCCATTCCTTCCCACCGCCGCCAGCTGATCTCGACGGGGCACGCTCACGGATCTCGACGGGGCGCATTCGAGGCTTTAACAGCGGCATCTCGCGTCTTCTAGCAACACGAGTTCGCGGGATATACCAGAAGTTAAATCTTCTGCGGTGATTCTTTTTTTTGTTTTGATGTTGAAAGGTAATGGGAATGGGCAGGTTTTGTTTTCTAAACTTAACTTTCAGCGGTGACTCATTCCCTCCAAAAAGAGACTTTTACCTCTCGTGACTTTGCTGTTTCAGTAAGACCTGGCAGCTTTAAAATCAGAAAATTTAACCTGGAAGCATCAAATATCCACAGCTTTTTCTCTGCAGAATTGCCAAAGTTTGCAACTTACTCTTTTATTCACCTTCCTTAGGGATCCGGCTACTGGAATCAGTTATTTCCATTAGCATCCTGCCTCTCCTTCACAAAAGATTCACTGTTCTGGCCTGGCCTTCATCCTTGTGCGAAAAAAAACTTGAAAACGGGAATCCTTTAAGTTCCAGAAGTTAAATAAGCCATCCGGCTTATTTTTAAAGTTTAATAATATCTTTGAGAAGTTTAATAATATTTATGAAATTTTCTCCTTTTGTTGTTGTTGCTGTTGAGGGGCTTCACACTGCCTTTACGCGGAGCTGACTCTTCCATCATTTTGGTGCTTAAAACCCCCGTCACAGGCATCATGACTTTTTATCTGTAGAATTATAGAATTTTTAATCGTGATGCACGGTGAAATTTGTTTTCAATTTTCATTTGTCCTGCGAAAAACATTCTGATGCTGATGTAATCTGCAGCACTGCTATTTTTAGATACTGCGCAGTAATGGCACCTTTCTTATAAAAAAAGACAAACCCCAAACAAAACACGAGATACCTGATTATAGTTAAGAATTTAAAGTATTTGCATATTACTGTAACACTAATAATCACCCCGAGTATAATGGAAAAAAATGTTGCCTAACACTTTAGCAACTTGCAATTAATTTCTCCTTTGAAATCAATTTTATTCATTGGAGGGGAGGTTTTTTGTTTGCTTTACTTTCTGTTTATACTGTTATAAATAAAACGACTGTCTGGTCTTTGGTGTTTCATGGAACCATAGAATGGTTTGTGTTGGAAGGGACCTTAAAGACCATCTAGTCTAACCCCCCTGCCCTGGGCAGGGACACCTCCCACCAGACCAGGTTGCTCCAAGCCCCGTCCAGCCTGGCCTTGAACCCCTCCAGGGATGGGGCAGCCACAGCTTCTCTGGGCAACCTGGGCCAGGGGCTCACCACCCTCACAGCAAAGAACTTGTTCCTAAGCTCATATTAAATGAATATAAACTAAAGCTTGTTGCTGCTCTGTTGCTTCTGCTGTGACCCCAGCCTTGGTGTGGGGAGGGGGACAGGCAGGGCGGTGGCCATCAGGAAGCGTCTGCAGACCATCGCAGGTGGAGCCCTGGAGGTACAGCTGGGTCTCTTCTTCATTTCCAAACATCGGGGAGGAAAAAACTAACTCACTTAAGTCCCGATTGAGCAAATACGCCCTTAAATGCAAGGACATGAGCAATTCCCCTGGAGTCCAGAGAGAGTTTTCAACACACCTGACGTGTGCAAGCAGGAGCGTGGTTGGGGAGAGCCTCCCAGCTCACCCTCTTTGCCTTCATTTTGTCCAGGTTCCTTAACTCAACCTTCTTCTGGTCTTTCCTTCTTTTCTTTCCCTCTCTAACAGCTGCAGGGTGACGCGTAGCTTGCTGAGGCTGCTTCCATGGGATGTGGACCCCTGCCCCTTCCTGGTGGGGCTCGGCTGTGTCATCTCAGGGGACAGGAGCATGGCCTGAAGGCCTCCTGCCCACAAAGAGGGAATTTCCATCACGCATTTCAGAGCAAATCCGTCCGTGAGATAATTGTCTTCGGTTGCGTTACGTCAATGGGGAGACCTACCCTTGAGAGGCTTAACAGGGTGTCTAAATCAGCGAGTACTTCTCAGCTCTCATATTCCAGCTGTGCTGATTGCTAAGAATTTAGATGGTGGGAGTGTTGCTTTGTTTTTATGTGTAATAATTAAAGTAATAATTACAGAGAACGGTTCCAGGATGGAAAAAAACTATTTGCTCAGACCATTCTCTGAACAGTAACTTCTCTAGCCAGCAAAATAAAACTTCCACCACAACTCAAAGCCTCTTACGCTTTCAGTGAAGGCAAGTGTCCTCATGAAGGTGCTGCTTTATCCAGCCCTCAGCGAATTCGGTCAGAACGAGATAAAATAATAACCCACGACAGACATTTTTTCAACTAAGGAATTTCTGTACTTTCCCGATGGTCTGGCTGCACCCGGGTGCTCCAGGAGGACAGGTACGTGGGGAAGAGCCTGTCTTCTGAGCCACCACCATATATACGACGGAGAAGAACCCCGTCGAGGGCTGGAGTGCCTGTTCGTTTTACTTGTCACCGCTTTTATTTGGCTGCCGTCCTTCAGCCCCTCGCTCTGCCAGCTCAGCTGCTGCGCGCCGTTCCTTTTCTTTAGCAGGAGAGAAGAGAGAAGGAACGAGGAACTTGCTTAACCACCGGCGTCGTGCGACGGTTCTAGTTACTCACATCTCTTGGCCCTCGCAGCAGATTTTAGGGAGGAAAGCAGCCCTTTAAAAACACGTACGGCGTCTTGACATTTCAGGGCTGGAGTGGAGCTTGGCAGAGAAAACCTGGAGAGGAGCCAGGCTGCTTCAGCAGATCCTACCTGAAAGTGATCCTGCTTAGCCCTGCTTTAATACCGCGTTTCGCTGAAGTGGAAGCTTTTATGGCAGCTTTCCCAGTGAAACTGAGGAATAAAAAGATAAGTGATATATCACCTATTGGCTTGACAAAGCAGAACAAGTACTTTTTCTTCTGGATAATAATGAGATATTAAGAGCTTTGCTTCAGACCATGTGTAAACACAGGCTTTGATTTATTAATTCAAAACTTATTTATTATTAAAATCAGGTCAATTCTCTTTGCTGAGGGGGAAGGGACTTTTTTCTCTTTTCACTTTCTGTTTGTAGTGGTTTTTCACGTATAAAGAAGCCTTTCCAGGGACACTCGTCGCAGAAATGCTCACCAGGCACATTGCCCCGTCAGTCGCCCTCTGAAGCAGATGACGTTCCGCAAATCCTGCCAAGGTCCCATGGCTTAGGTGGGGAGAAAGGTCCCAACCCGTGGTAGGGGTGCTTTCCTCCCCTCCGGACCTGGCGGACAGGAGGACGGAGAGACCTGACTCACCCGTGGGACCTTCCCCAGGCAGATGCTGCCACATGGGCGAACCAGCATCCCACCTCCCATGGTCCATGCCGTGTGCTGGGCAGTGGGGGTCGGGAGGGACCATCGCCCCGCTCAGGAGGTGCTGGGACGTGGCCACCTCACCAACCCCCTCGAGGTGCTGGTAAGGGGGTCCCCTGCTCAGGAGATCTCCTGCTGGCAAAACAGGCGGTGCTCTGTGTGCGCCCCCCCCCCCCCCCCAGGCCCGTCTGACCCTGCAGCAGCCTCCAACACTACGTGTCTGGGGGGTTACTTAAATATAGCTGCAGCCTTTCCTCTTTGGTGCACTCCCCAGCTCACCGCCTGGGCTACAGCCCAGTGTGACTCCAAAAAAACAAACGAACAGAAAAAAGAGCCAATTATAAACATTTAATTTAAGGCTCTTTACGTTAAGACGGTCACAGCAAGTTACAAATCTGTTTGCAACTCAGCACCCCCTATAAAGCTCTTGCTCTTTTGCCTTTCCTAATCAGTGTTTAATTATTAACAGCAGAGTAATTTTTGGATAATGAGTCCCGTCTGCTGACTGCCTGCCTGCATTTGGCCTGGCAACACCCGTCTTCTCCAGAGAGCTTCTCCGTAGCCCCTGCACGCCCAACTGACCCTCCTCCCAAAGCAAGAGCAGATGCGGCTTCTCCTGAACGCAGGCAACGAGCTGAACTGAGCTCCTCTGTTGCACCTTTGGCGGTGGCCCCTCGAGTCCAGCAAGTTCGTTTTCTGAAAGGCAGCAGCTGGCCCTGCTGAGCTGTTTCTGGAGCGCGGCTCGCCCGTGACTCATCTCTCCTGCAGCCCATCTCGCTGCGCTTCTCTTCTGACGACTCATTTCTGTCCCTCTGACCGTTGCCCCGCTCTCAGGTTTGCTAAGCCCCAGCCGAGGAGGGATCGTCACTGTCAGAAGCTGCACAAGAAACCTTTCGTGGCATTGTAAAAGCCAACATCAATTTTAAGTCATCTGTTCCCAGAATTTGCCATCGTTACTGCGGTGTCGATGGGGCTACCGGGGTATTGGTGGGGCATACTATGGGGAAACCGTCTTGGGGAATGCTGCTGTAATGCGGATGGAAAGGTGCTGAGTTGGCATTTGAGTGTAAGGGATCATAGAATCATGGAACCATAGAATGGTTTAGGTTGGAAAGAACGTTAAAGATCCCCTAGTTCCAACCCCCCTGCCCTGGGCAGGGACATCTCCCACCAGACCAGGCTGCTCCAAGCCCTGTCCAGCCTGGCCTTGAACCCCTCCAGGGATGGGGCAGCCACAGCTTCTCTGGGCAACCTGGGCCAGGGGCTCACCACCCTCACAGCAAAGAATTTCTTCCAAATATTTAATCTGGGCAGGGTTGCTTTAACGCTTTAAAAGAAAGAGGTCGTGGGAAGGGAGGGAGGAGGAAGGCAGTTGGCTATTAATAGAGCGTATGAGTAGGAGCTTTATTTTGAATGGCTTCTTTAATTAGTGACATGCAATGCAGAAGCAAGGCCGGCGAGGCAGTCTACCTGCTGACTGCCCCAGTGCGGAGCAGAGAGAAGCAGAGAGATAAAAACCCATTGTCCTGCAGGGGAGTTTTAAACAGGCCGAGCTAAAGCGCCCAAATTAAAAAATAACTGGGAGATCAACCAACTTTGATCTTCAAAGAGACGGTCTCTGAATATGGGCTGGTGGAGTCGATGCCGGCTCAGACTCAGGAAATTTAAGTTGCCTTCCCAGCCTTACCTGCCCGCCGTGAGGCTTCCCCGTTACCCTTAGTTCTCTCAGACTTTGTCTTTTATGTCCGTGGGGACAATAAGCTCCCGGCGATAACAGCTGTCTCATCTTGCTCAGTTTTACAGTGCCTGGTACAAACGTGTCTCACTTTCTCGGGATCCTTGCTCTTGTACAGTGCTACAAGAAATAATATTCTCTGTATGACGTTTCTCCAGCAGCACAATATATTTGTACCTGTGTTTTTGATATCTCAAAGAAATAAACAACAATAACAACCAGAAGCAGATATTTAGGTGATTTAAAGCTAGGAGAAGGTTGCCCAGAGAGGTGGTGGAGGCCCCATCCCTGAAGACATTCAAGGCCAGGCTGGATGAGGCCTGATCTGATCTACTTAAAGATGTCCCTGCTGACTGCAGGGGGGGTTGGACTAGATGGCCTTTAAATGTCCCTTCCAACCCAACACCTTCCATGATTCCATGGTTCTAAGGCTTGCTTCCTTAGCTCTGGCAGTCACGGCATGACACCTGGACCCAGGAACCCAACCGGACTGCAGCAGTACATTAAATTAGTGGGACTCTTGAAAAAAACACAACTCAGGTGCTTGTGGTTACGATTTGCCTATTGGCACCTTGCTTTAAGTAATTACATGTGGAGTGGCAAATCCTCCTCCTAATGAAAGAAGAAAGGAGCGCTCCGCAGGAATGCGTGTTACGGCGCTGATAAGCAGCATCCAGCCCTGCAGGAAAGTTTTAGCGTGCAGCTATCAAAGAGCAGAGGCGAGGGCAGGCGGCTGCCAGGAGGAGGCAGAGCTCCTCCTTTCCCAGTCAAGGAGTTCTCTGGGAATGCTGACTCACCTGCTCCCCGTATCATAGAGGTGGAGAAAAAGCAATTATGCGTAATTTCACGGCGCTTCTTTTCCTGCCGCACCACCATTTCACTCGTGGAGCGGATCTGGCTGCAGAGTCAAGAGTTCTCCCTGTTGGTAAGCCTTATAAAATTATACCTTGGGCTAGATATGTGAAAGCCTGATAAGCAGGTGTTGATACTTCCCAGTCAGCTTCAAAGAAAGGGTAACGTTTCATTGCTTGGCAAGGCAGTTCTTAATGCACATAAACCAGTTGTAAATAGTTTGTGGAATCGTTGCAGAGAACATTTACACCAAAGCTGTTAGCAGATCTGCTGGCAGTGTTTGCGTAGCCTTCCCCTCTTTTTTCTGACCGTGTACTTAAAGTTTCCATCACATCATCTCCCCACTCTTCCCAACGTGGGGATACTGGTTCCTTAAGAAAATTTCAGCTCATCTCCAAGTACTTGCTCATCCACAGGTGCTGGTCCATGGCCGGTTGTCCAAAGCCATGCGATTTTTAGCATCAGTTCAGCAGCAACATCTCTCACTTCTCCAAGCAGGAAGTTGCAGCCTGTCCATCTCAATGGCTTCTCCCCCTCGGCCAAAGCCAACCGCTGCTGCATTAAACGGTTTCATGTCCAAAAGGGAACAGACACGGAAAGTAGCTTGGAGAAGAGCTTCATTACTTGGCCTATCATCCCATCTGATCATAGAATCACAGAATGGTTTGGGTTGGAAGGGACCTTAAAGACCATCCAGTTCCACCCCCCTGCCCTGGGCAGGGACACCTCCCACCAGACCAGGTTGCTCCAAGCCCCGTCCAACCTGGCCTTGAACCCCTCCAGGGATGGGGCAGCCACAGCTTCTCTGGGCAACCTGGGCCAGGGGCTCACCACCCTCACAGCACAGAATTTCTCCCTAATATCTCATCTAAATCTCCCCTCTTTCAATTTAAAACCTTTCCCCCTCATCCTGTCTCTATACTCCCTGATCCAGAGTCCCTCCCCAGCTTTCCTGGAGCCCCTTTAGGGACTGGAAGGGGCTCTAAGGTCTCCCCGGAGCCTTCTTTTCTCCAGGCTGAACCCCCCCAGCTCTCTCAGCCTGTCCTCACAGCAGAGGGGCTCCAGCCCTCCCAGCATCTCCGTGGCCTCCTCTGGCCCCGCTCCAACAGCTCCGTGTCCTTCCTGCGATGAGGACTCCAAAGCTGGACACAGGACTCCCAGGTGGGGTCTCCCCAGAGCAGAGCAGAGGAGTAGAATCCCCTCCCTCAAACTGGTCACTCATGTCAAGTACTTTAACTTCACCGTTGTCCCTTGACCTGACAGCATGGCTAAACTATAATATCAACCAAAAAAGAAGATCAAGATGCAGTATTGTTTTTATTCCTTAAGTCACAGGCTCTGGGTTGTGATAGTCCTGCCGAGCTGAGGACATGAGAAAGGCAAAAGACGACAGGTTGCTCAAAATGCCCCTTTCTCCTGCTGTAGTAGTGTTTCTGGTGAAAGACATGACACCTTGCTACAAGCCCAGCGCTGCGAGGTTGCTCTTCATCTCCTCATCTCCCGCTTCCCACCAGAGCTCAGATGCTGTTGGTTGCACGCGGAGCTGCTGGTTATTTTGCTCATTGAAGGAAATTCCTAAAGGACAAAAGCCCCAAAGCTTGGAGGGCTCGTTGAGCATCCATCCTTGCAGGGCTCCTTCTGGCCAGGGGCCACCTCTTTCACTCCATGTTTATGGTAAATCAGGAACGGCGGAGGCGCAGCCCTCAGCCCACCTGACCCGACGCAGCTCTCTGGATTTTGGCAGGCCAAAACCAGCTAATCCCAGCCGGAAATTAAACCCCTGGAATCCAGCAAACCAGGTACCCCAGCGTAAGACCTCTCCTCGCTGCCCAGCACAATGCTGGTGAGGTTGGCAGGGCTGCCCACGCCTTAAAACAATATTGAAAATCCTGGGCTGAGTTCTCCTTGACATGGTTTTTTGTTGGTTTTTTTTTTTTTTTTGTCCCCTGCCCTCAGGATCTCACTTTAACCTCATTTGATCCGAGTTTCAGTTTTTCCCATTTCCCAATCGAAATCCCCGTGGGACCTGAGCGAGCGGAGTTGCACGAGTTTTGCTGTGGCTGAGCTACTGTCCCTTATAGACGCTTCCAAGCCGTGGAGTCAAAGCGGGCTGGAAATGGGGCGGCCCCAGCAGGGCTGTTGACTTAACACCCGCAATCAGTGCTCGGGGTGTTTTGCAACGTGATGGCAAAACAAACAATCCTCCGTTTTAGAAAGGAGGTAAATGGTGAACTCCGCTGCAGAGATACCTTATCTCTTGCAGTTATGGGGAGATCAGGACAGAGTCAAAACAAGAAGCCGGAGGCAGAGGAAACTTGCCTCTGTATTTTCACACTTTTTCAACTCGTATCTTTGAGTTGCAGGGCTTTGAGACATTTTTGCAGGGCCCTTGCAAAGAAATGCCTCGTCGCTGCGTGCCAGCATCTGCACGTGTGGCCATGCTGGAATTTCATTTCGCAGCTCGATACCACCGTGGTTTTATTCCCGGTTTATCACGATTCAGCTGCAGGTCTGATGTAAGCGATGCGGCTTTCGGCTTAAACCCAGAGTAAAGCCAATGAGCGAATTGTCTCCCCATGAAGCTCCCCGATGCTTCCTACTTGTAACCCGGACAGCAGGAGAAGAAAGGCGGTTGGTTTAGTGGAGTTATCATCAATCCTGTGAAATGCGGGTTTGGTTTTCTTTTTAAATCACCTCCGGCATTAAGAGGAATGAATCCTAGCAGGCCGTGCTCTCTTTGAACTGCTTTCCCTCTGCTCCGCTGCACGCAGGTCTCCACGCCACGTTGATCTCTGGAGACTCCCATCACTGAGTGCTGTGTCCAGTGCTGGGCCCCCCAGTTCCAGAGAGACAAGGAACTGCTGGAGAGAGTCCAGCGGAGGCTACAGAGACGATCAGGGGAGTGGAGCACCTCTCTGGTGAGGAAAGGCCGAGGGGCCTGGGGCTGTTCAGGCTGGAGAAGAGAGGACTGAGAGGGGATCTCATCGATGCTTATCAGTATCTAAAGGGCAGGTGTCAAGAGGATGGGGCCAGGCTCTTTTCAGTGGTGTCCAGTGACAGGACAAGGGGTAATGGGCACAAACTTGAACATGGGAAATTCCATCTCAACATGGGGAAAAACTTCTTTCCTGTGAGGGTGGCAGAGCACTGGCACAGGCTGCCCAGAGAGGTGGTGGAGTCTCCGTCTCTGGAGACATTCCAAACCCACCTGGACGCGTTCCTGTGCCACCTGCTCTGGGTGACCCTGCTCTGGCAGGGGGTTGGACTAGATGATCTCTAGAGGTCCCTTCCAACCCCTGCCGTTCTGTGGTTCTGTGACAACCAGTGCAAGACCAAATCACCCATGGCAGCTGCCACTGTCACCCTCTCCCCGGTGAAGAAACATGTCTTTTCTTCTGATCTTGGTTTGATTTTATTTTTCAGCCAGCTGTCCTAAAGAAAAGAGGCCACATCTGTGACCACGTTTAGTCAAGGCCCCTTTTCCCTGTCCCTCAGCATCCCTGGGGAGAGGGCCAGAGGACCTGCGGTGCTGGGAACCTCCGTCCAGGAGAGCCATGGGCACCGGCCGGGGCGGGCAGGGCCCCGCAGAGCACCCAAAGAGCCCCGAGGGAGGAGAGCTCACCCCTTCGTACACGTGGCACGAGGGGAACATAAACAGGAAGCACAAAGCCACAGGAAATTCAACGACTGAAGTTTCACCGTTCATAGAAGCATTATTTTCACTAGCTCTACCCCTTTGTCTGCTGTCGGTAACGAGCGTTCGTTTTCTCACTCTGCTCAGACCTCGCGTAGGAAAAATACAGTCCCTTTAGGCTACGGGGTGCTTTACGTTCTGCCTCCCGCAACGTTACAACCCGCTAACGCCGAGCCCTGAAAATTCCCACCGGGGGATGCCGAAGTCCAGCCACAGGGACACAGCTCCAGCCAGAAGTTGGGAAGACTGGCTCGGTGGGAACGCTGTATTGATTTCATTGGGTTTATAGAACTTGGCAGCTGTGAAAGTTGCTGCTGTCAGGTTGTGCGTGTCAGGAATAAGGCATCCTTCGGTTGCTGTACGTGTTTCAGTCCCTGGGACAAGGCTGATAACTACTATTTTGGTTTGCAGTAAGGGGGAGAAAACAATGTGCTTTGTAGCATCTCTCAGAGCACTCCTTTTAATCCTTCATAATGTTTTGGGGTTTTTTTTCCTGCTTCTCTCCGCAAAATTCTCCCATCTAAGAATTACACAGATGAGCAGTTTTTCTCCCAAGTCCTCCAGCTTTCAGCAGTGAACGAGGGGCGCTCCATACTTCTCCTCTCGTCCTGACACACCTCTCCGCGGGGTTTTCTTCACCCACGGACACAAACCCCATGCAGTTCCCTGTGCTGCTGGCTGACGGACCCACTCCCTGCTCCACCACCGTTCTCCTGCCAAATTAAAAACCAGGTGGTCCTCAGAGGCAGGACAGAGAGAAACCTGAAGCTTCCAGGTTCCATCCATCCTGAATAATGGACCCAGCCTGGGGGCACCTCAGCACCTCTCCAAATGCGGGAGCAGCGGGTGAGGGACACCCTCAGAGCTGGCCTTACCTACACACTCGCCTGCAAAAGATCCCACCTTTCCAGGGCATCCGTCCAGCTACGACTCTTGCTCAAGAACTCCACATCTTGGCCACCGCCACCGCTTTGCTGGGGCCTGGTACCGGTGGTTTTCCCCATGGACAGCTTCCTGGAGGTGGCTGTACTGGTGGCTTTCCCAGCCCGCTGTTGGTCATCGCCCTGTTCCTCTGCTGCTTCACCGTTCTCTTCCAAATACGGTTTTCTGGCACAGCCCGCTTGTCTTTGCTTTCAAGGCCTCTCCTGGTCCCCATTGCCCACCGAAGCCATCCTTGCCCTGCTGCCTACAAGTGCTCCTCCGCTTTCTCCGCAGCTGCCACCCCATTTGGGTGACGCTGCTCTAGAGCATCCTGGCATCTGTCTCCTGGCATCTCTCCGCCATCGTAACTGCAGAAAAGCCCACAGCAGGTTGGTACCGCTGCCTTTTACGCTGCCCAGCACCGTCTCCTTGCCTCCTTTTCCTGCCCCCCTGGACATGCGGAGTCTTCGAGGTTGTGAAGTCTGGGGCTTTCCAGGAGGCAGTAGCTTTTCTCCGCTCACCGGGGCAGCGCAGGTCTGGCAGCCACTCCTGCCCGAACTCGTGGTTGATAGAATCGGCCGTTCCTAGGGATATTTTGAGCCCATCTCGTGGTGCTGCCGCAGCTCTTGGCTACAGCGGGTGCCCCGACCTGCTGGGTCACCCCCCTCTCGCCCTTCTCCTTCCCCACCTCCCCGGCCCTCTCTTTCTCTCGAGCTCCATTCCATGCTGCCTTCCGAACACAAATTAGCACCGATGGTTTGCCTGCAGGTTTTTACTTCTGCTGTTTAGGGCATTCCCCGCGTTTTAGGGTTTTGCTGATTCAGTCTTTTTCCATGCAGGACATTTTTTAGCTCTAAGGTAAGTCCATGCCTGGACCATGATTCCTCACAGCGACTGTCCTCCTTCCTCCTTAATTTTCTCTGCTCCCTGGCCGGTTCCCCCTTGTCCCCCCCGGCCTTGTTTTGTAAGCCAGGCTGCTTCCTCCTTCCCCCCCTGCTCTGGGACCATTTTCTGAGCATTTTCTTTAGCCACTTCCCTTTTTCAGGCTTGCCGTGCGGCCGTGGACGACTGAGGGTACAGCATCCCGGGCGCACACTGGAGTAACCCCCCGCTTCCAACCGCCTGCCGCAGCACATTTTAATCTCATCAACAACTGCACAAACTATTTATAATCAGCTCTCTGATTACATTCCTAAGGTCAACGTCCAAGTTAAAAGACTCGGAGTAGCTGATACGCTGCTGCAAAGCCTCCTCTCCCCCGGAGGTTTCCGGAGCTGCTGGGCTGTATTTGAAAGTGGCGGTGGGAGGTGCCACCTCTCTCCCAGGTCTCCCACCTCTCTGCTGCTCCTCTCGCTTCCCCTGCCCTCCCCGCTGCCTCCCGCAGAGGTGACGTTGGGGAAAGATGGTCAAAAAAAAAGTGCCTGCGTTGACATGCCCCAGCAGGTCAAGCCTGCACACCAGATACGCCAGCAGGGTCCCTCCCCAGCTCACCCAGCCTGTGTCTGGCCCTGAGAGGATCGTAGAATCATGGAGTGGTTTGGGTTGGAAGGGACCTTAAAGACCACCTAGTTCCACCCCCCTGCCCTGGGCAGGGACACCTCCCACCAGACCAGGTTGCTCCAAGCCCCATCCAGCCTGGCCTTGAACCCCTCCAGGGATGGGGCAGCCACAGCTTCTCTGGGCAACCTGGGCCAGGGGCTCACCCCCCTCTGGGACAGAGCCCTCGCAGCACCCAGCTGGGGACCAGAGGAAGAGGTGACGATGCTCGCCGGGCTCCTGTCCCTCCCTGCTGCTCGGGGTTTCAGCAGTAGGTGGCTGTTGTCCTGCCATCATCACAGACCCAGGTCACTTTGGGCAGCCAAGCCACCTGCCGTTTTTGAACTGATTTCAGCACGAGCCAAAAACCCCACTCTTTTTCCATGACTGGCTTACAAAAGTAAACCAGTGCTACCCTTTGGCCTTGCCTACAGAAACCCGCAGTCCTGTGGGCTACTGAGCCCTGCACGGCGCTGGCCCTTAGAGCTGTTCTACAGCGAGAGCAGCTAGCCCCGCTACAGCAGGGTGCTGGCCAGGGAGGCTTCTGCATCACATAGGGCCCCCAGGAGGATTGCAGGCACAAAATATGGGGGCTAGAGAAAGGGGGGGAAGGGTCTGGTTGTCATTTCGCCCCTAGATGCTTCCGCTCAGTAGCATTTCAGCAAGCAGCAGCTACGAAGCGTAAGGCAGAGGTGGTACCAGCCCCCGGGGTGCTGCTGGAGGCTCGGTAAAGCTGGTTCCTTCTTCTGATGCTTCTCCCATCTTCCATAGGTCTCGGGAGACATTTTTATCCCAATGGTGTCATGGAATCTTATCTAGACCCTATGCCGGTCAAGAAAAGGTTGACCAAGAATTACGGACTCTTGGGTGAACCTATGTCTGCTTTCAATGTCGAGCCTGAAGGGCAGAGAGACCGCAGCTCACCCGGGGTTATTTATTGCCTTCCTGGGGTCTTAATACCAGGCAGGCTGAACGGAGAAGGCCACAAACGTGGGGTCACCGGTCTTACCAGCAGTTTGGCCAATGGGACCAGACGTCAGGTGAGGAAGCCGTGGTCCCCTGAGTGCCTGGCCAGGCTCAGGACCTCCTGCATCATCATCATCATCATGCCCATCCTCATCATCATCCCCATCACCTGAAGGTCAGCCCTCACCCAGACAGCTCATAGCCTCAGCCCAGGCGAGGTGGGAGAGCTGAGCCCGGGGAACCAGCTGAGGATGAGGAGGCAAAGCAGGGGCTCCACCGGAGAACCGCTCTATCCAGAGAAGGTTACGTCTGCCTTGAACCGGCCTTTCTGCGTCGCATCACGCAGGAGAGGTGCGGGCTGGGCGTTTGAGGAAGCTGCTTTTAGCTGAATGGGATAAAAGGGAACACAAAATGTTCTGGGTTTTCGTACCAGAAGCAGACGAGGAGAGAAAGAGGAAACGCTTGTTTCTGTTGTGAAGGATCCTACAAATTTAAATCCCCCTGTAAGTCAGCGTTTAGTGTTAATTGTGGTTTTGCGCAGAGGAGTGTAAATCGCACAGCGCTGCTTGTTTCCACCGCTCTCTTTAAAGCTCTTGCGGTTAAATAAGTAGAACCAGTATTTTCTTAACGGTCACAGAGTACTCTGATAGTACTCTTCATCAATGGGTACCTCAGATACTCTCAAACCACTCGGATTATATTATTATAAGCTTTACGCATACGCAGGAGAGCCTGTTACCTGGTCCGCCCTTTAGAGGCAGGGAGACGGCTTGGCACGGGCCCTTTCCGTGTGCCATTTGAAGCCAGGAGGACCCATTAGAGCATCCAGGTTGGTCTGCTGCCCACCCCACGCTACTGAATCTCCCTGGGTAGGTCCCTGTGAAGCTCACCGTCTTCAGCCAGGCAGAAACACGTTGGTCTCGGGCACGGCAGGCAGAGGCCGAGCATCCATCGCCGCTCCTCTGACATTGGGGACAGCAGTGGCGAGCTCTGGAATCCGATGCCAAATCGTGCCTGCAAACACCAAACCAACCCACTCCTGGAAAGCGACTGCTGTGCACCTTTTTTCTTTTGAGGCACTTTCATTACGCGACCGGCTTCGTGGCAGAACATCTTGGTCTCTAGCAAGAAAAAAACCCATTGTGTTTCATTTGGTTGGAAAATGTAGGTCTTAATTTTTTGTTTTGTGATTATGCAGGAAAATCCCGACGTCAGCCTTCAAACTTCAAGACCTAAAAATAAAATTTAAGAGCTTACAAGGCAAGTTCTTCCTTCCGTTACCAGTAATTGCCTTTTGTGATGCAAGCGAAGCAAGGTATTGCACCATCCTTCTGCTTAAAGCCCATCACCACGGGCATGGCAGCAGCTTTTTTGGAGGGATGCTGTGGTTTTATTTTTATTAAATATTACAGGAGTACCAGTGGTACAGCGGGGATCTGCCAGCGGAGATGCTCCATGGCTGGAAGCGTTCTCTGGGTAGGTCTGGAACAGCAGAGACAACCCTTTTTTCTTCCAAAGGAGCCGATTCTGGTTTACTCTCGCACACAGTGGGAAAGACTTGAGGTTTTCCTGGGAAGCAGCAACGGGATGTTCTCACGTACTTCGGGATGCGAATCCCAGGATGTAATAAATACTCAAGTTGACAGACAGCAGCCAACCGCTGCGAGGTGTGAAAGGGTTGCTTCGCTCAGGAGGCTTTTGGTTTTGGTTTGGAATGACTCATAAACGTGAGTTTTGGAGATTATTGGGCTATCTGCAGTGACACCCTGTGGCGATGAAGCAGAAATTTATCCCTCGCCTCGTTATCTCAACAAACCAGAGCAGTTCCGTGACTGCCCTGCTGCCTGCAGGCATCAGGAGGAGGAAACCCGCAGCTGGAAGGTGCTTTTTTCCTGCTAATGAGTAGCATTCCTTATAGGATATGAGGGGACGAGCCTTTTGCTGTTGCTGTTATGGTTTAGCCATTATTACTTATACAGTTAATATTTCTAAAAGTGATTTCATACTGCCTAGCTTTAGCAGAAAATAAATAAATGTGAGGTTAGAGTTAAAAATATAAATTGCATATGAATGTATAGTATTTTAGTTTAAAATGCAAAGAGAAACCGTATATACTTCCAAGAGGAATGCATTACCTATAAAAATAGGCCTAGTAACTTGTTAAAAATTCTACCATTATAGAATAGTGGAATAGTTTGGGTTGGAAGGGACCTTTAAGGGCCGTCTAGTCCAACCCCCCTGCCCTGGGCAGGGACACCTCCCACCAGCCCAGGTTGCTCCAAGCCCCGTCCAGCCTGGCCTTGAACCCCTCCAGGGATGGGGCAGCCACAGCTTCTCTGGGCAACCTGGGCCAGGGGCTCACCACCCTCACAGCAAAGAATTTCTTCCTGATATCTCATCTAAATCTCCCCTCTTCCAGTTTAAAACCCTTCCGCATCGTCCTATGGCTCCCCTCCCTGATCCCGAGTCCCTCCCCAGCTTTCCTGGAGCCCCTTTAGGGACAGGAAGGGGCTCTAAGATCACCCCGGAGTCTTCTCTTCTCCAGGCTGAACACCTCTAAATTTTTGAGTAATTTGTATGGGTTTTCTTCTGTTGTGATGGAAAGTACCAAAAGCGCGGATTCTGTTCTCAAGGACCGTTTCCATGAGACTTAAGACGCATCACTGTCGACTTGCCTTCTTTTCATTTAACAAAACCAGATTTGAGAAACGCGCCCTGGGAGGCTGTTGTGGGAGGAGGGCCGGCTGACTGCATTCAGCGTAAGGATTTGCTTAGCCAGAAGGGAGCAACTGACCTGGGATAAACCAGGCAGCATGAATTGCCTCCCCGCTGTCAGCCTGCGTCTTTGTTTTCTTCATCCTTCCATTGCTTAGCATCAAATGCATTGAAAACAAATTAAAAAATTGTGGTTTTTTTTTTAGTTTTGCTAGAAAAGCAAAATCAAAAGCTGAGCGACCTGATCTAGTTGCAGATGTCCCTGCTGACTGCAGGGGGGGTGGACTGGACGGCCTTTAGAGGTCCCTTCCAACCCAACACATTCTGTGATTCTATGAAAAGCAAACAGTAAAAATCATTAGGTGTCTCATACATTTCATCATTCATGTATGCAAGGTTTGTGGTTCTGGTGGCTTTTCAAATCAGCAGAATACTACGGCCAGGCTTTTTAATAGCCTTTCGGATGGGCAAATATGCGTATCATCAGGTGAAAACACAGATGTGCGCTTCCCAGCCTGGCTCGGAAACAGCAGCCATACCTTGGCGTGAAGGCCTTCCCCTGGGAAGCGATGAACTGTTCCCATCCGTTCGTGTATTCACAACCGCGTAACGCTTTCACGCAAGTGTTTTCTCCCAGCCTTTCACCACTGGTCTCTGTGGAGGTTTCCATATTTAACCTACCGATTCCCTTCCCCTTCTGGAAAACACACAGTTGTCTCCCTCACATTTCAGACGTTTGTTGGACAGTATGTCTTCTCCAAATTGTTTTTGCTAAAGATATGTGCTAGGAGCAAAACATATCAGGCCGTATCCAGCAGCCCAAGAGAGGTAAGCTTGCTGTGGCTCCATGTCCCCAGCTCCAACCAGTATGAGGCTGATGCGTTCCCAGGAGGCACCCGCACACAGAGCCCAGCTGCTGGCACCCAGATGTGCACTTGCTGCAGGTGCTGGCACCGCAGGCCACCGTGACCCAGGGTGCTACTCCCACTGCCGGCCCATAAATCAGGTCACTCCAGTCGCTGTGCCATAGAGAGACAAGCGCTCTGACCCAGGGTCTGACTGGTGGCGGCACTCAGTCCCCCGTGTACACGGGCAGGGCAGAGCCCCCACGCAGGAACAGGTACAGCAGAATTCGGGAAGAAGTCGGGACGGATGGCGCTGGTCAGGCCAGGGCATGGCCAGACGAGCGAATTGACCAGCAAATTACTCACGCTTATTTATCCCCTCACCCCTCTGTTTTCCCCACAGTTGTTCCTCCCCAAATCACATAAATCCATCCCTTTCCCTGCTTTTGGTTCCTTCCCTAAACATCCCGTACTAAATCCCGTGCGATCCCCAAATGCTCTTCCCCTGCAACCCGCCCCCCCCCCCCGGGTATTATTGAAGCTTCCCCTCCTGCCCTTGCCCTTCCGTGCTCCCGTGGGAGTGCAGACGAGCGTTTATCACATAACCCAACAAGAAACAGATAGTTCGACTGCCCCTTTACCAGTGGAGCCTGTTGCAAAACTGACTTACGCTTTCTGCCAGGTTTTTAGCCTAAGTCACCTGTTCCTTCCTCCTTCAGCTTCACCCAAACTAAGGCAGCTGCCTCTTTCCCATTACATAGTGCAATCCCTCCTTTCATTTTGCTTCCACTCCTCTGCCGTAATCTTCCAGTTTTCTGAGATTTATCCAGCCAAAAACCTACCGCAATGATTAACTGGCAATTGTGCCTCTATACTACGGCCTTCGGCTATTTCAGAGCATCACCCTACAGACAACCGTGTAAGCTGTCCTGGTTTCCTCATGTCTTTCCTAAATGCTTACTCTATTACAGTCTCCCAACGCCAAATTCAGCCTTTCGACTAGATGATATTTTCCCAGTTACCACGAGCTTATCTCAGCAGCTTTACTCAGACCTCCTTGCCAAACCCAGTGAGGGTTCAAGGACCTTCTCCCTTCTCCAACAGGCTCCATCTCTACCCACGAGTCCCATCGACTGGAACACCAGCCCTCAGCTAGAAGTATCCAGAACCTCTCCTGGCACTGTGAAGGAATTTACTGCCTTGGAATAAAATGCAGCTCGTGTCCCAAGGAGAAAAGGACTGGTAGGAGTATTAACCTATTTCCCTAATCCCTACCTCTTCCTCTTCCTAAATGACCAGTTACTCATTGTAGCTTAGCTTTGATATTATTTTGCTCTATTTTAAAGACAATTGGAAGAGTTGTAGAATCATTTTTCCTTTAAAAGACCAAGAAGGATCAAGACCCAGAACCTATTTAATCTAGGGGAAGAGCAAACTCCTTTTCACAGCAAAATAACTAAGAGTTCAAGAACATTCCTATTCCCCGTTACTTTGAAGCAGATTAACAGAAGTCCCGTCAGTCATTTACAACGTATAACTGTGCAGCTGCTTGTTGTAATTCACAACCTACATATAGGTTTTTGTAAATGTTATTTTTAGGTATGTTTAACGGGGGCCTATTTAGTTTCCCAACAGAAGCGTGGGGTAATAAACGTGCCTGGAACTGAAGTTTCAACCAGTTGAAATAGACTAACCCTCCCTCACAAAGCACTTCAGCAGGAGACACACACAATTCCTCCTATTCGACAGGCAGTCATCAGAAAACTCATCTACAATGTTTAAAATTACCTTAACTTTTGAACCCGCATTTCTTCATGTCTCAATCACTATTCATATTACCTGGCTATATGGTATACAATGCTTTTTTTTCAATCCTTTTTTTTTTTTTTCACCTTCTTTTCCACTTCAGGTGGTAAGACAGATGGGGAAGAAAAAGGAAAGTAGTATTCTGAGAAAAAAGGGACATAATTAAAGTTCAAATTCATTTGCAAAAGCTATCCGATCCTAAACAATAATACACATAGACAAGCATGATACAATTTAGGAAACAGTATTTAATTTAAGTTAAAAAAACCCCAAATGCCTCTGGAAGTAAACATCAATTTGCTAACATTGTTTATGCTATGCAATTTAAAGCGTTTTAAGTCTTGTTTTGCAAGCACCTATAGTTATTTACCATTCTGTCTTCCTCTGATCTTAAGAAGACTGCCACAATCTTGAAACATCAACAAAAATGTTTTACAATTTTGTAAAAGCCTGTTCCACAAAATTGAAAGTCGAGGTATAGATTTACTATTTGTTAACATATTTTAGCTAAAGTCTTGTCATTAACTTAAATTGATATTAAAGTTAAGAAGGGAAATTTCTCCAATACCACAAATCCATGTTTCCACACAGATTAAAGGCGGTACGCACACAGCACAAAGCAAACCTGCTCTTATTTATGGCCAGAAAGAGGACAGCAGACTATTCAGAACGTAGACTTCCTTTTGCACCAATTCTTCCACCTCTAAATATGCCCCAACAGCTCCCCCCTTAGGGAGCTGCAGACAAAGACATTTTGGAAGACTGGTCCCTTAGTCACTCAGCTTTAAAGATCAGAATACAAAATTTTTTTTGAAACAGGTACCGAGCTGATATAATTGCTTTAGCTGCTACTCCACATGAAAAGTTATAAAATGATCAGGACAAAATTGACCATATTCTAAATGTGCTTCCTAATTGTCTGTAAAAAATGAAATGGCTGTTTTCCACAGTTTATGCCCTAAGTTATAAAACCAGTTTAAGTTAGTTTATAACCTAAACCTTAAGAACTGGAGTTAAGAAGGAATGTACGACAACACTATTACCATCATTAGTAAACATATCACGTTTTGAATCTTTTTCCTGTGGGCAAAAGTGAAATATAGCACCAAATAGATCTGGTAAGTGATCTTCAGCCTCCTCCGTCTAATTTTTTGCGATACTCAGAGCAGTACTTTCAAAATTGCCTGCGCTTCAGCTACTCAAGTCTGCATTTCTAACACAGCCACACTATGTTTTACTTCTAATAACGGACATATCTACACAGTCATTATGCCACACACAGTAGTGAACTGTGATTCAGATTTAAAAGTGGTATTCTATACTAACATTGCATATAAATTACAGATAAAAACATGAACTGAAAAATTCCAAGGTGAAATTCTTTTAGCAAGGGAAGTAAAATTCTTTGGTGAGCATGGAGACAATGCACGGAATCTGCTTCTTTGCATTAAAATCCTGGCGAGTTGAGCAGGACTCGTACTCTGCCACTCTGCGGTTTACACGAGTTAGAATCTGCATGAGTTCAAGTTTCCTTGCATGTTCCTTCAGCATCTTACACAGTGACTGAATAAACCAGGAGCCTTCAGCTGAATTCCTCCAGGAGTAATAGCCTGTGGAAGAGAGAGGCGTCAAATTGATCAGATGTGGCAGCGTCTGACGCAGGACAGGGGAGTAATTAGAGCAACAGTGCATTGTTTCCAAAAGCAAGCAATGTTTTAAAGTACAAACCCAAAACTACTAACCCGCAAAAATTTAGATTTTATAATCTCCCCAATTTCCAACTCAAAATATTTTTCCAATCCTCCCATCTTTTCTAATCTAAGAAAAACTTTAAGTACGTAGAAAATCAAAAGGCAGGAAAACTATCTCCTGCTGCCACTATTGTCTTAGCCACTAATCACTTACTACTTCTTTATAGAGTACCTGTATACGAAGGAGAGGTGACAGTATACGGATGGAGCCAAGATGCAAAATGGATTTCAGTGTCACTGTCTTCAGGACTACGTGCGTGAATTAAAAACTGGAACCTACTTCTGCTAACCGATAACATAAAAGGCATACAAAGGGCTCTGCCACTACTAATTTCACTTAAGGATGCAATGAAAATAGAGTCAATAGGCAAATAATATGCTGGTATTTATCACCCACTTCTGCATATGCATCTACAGATACCTGATTGTTTTATTCTCTCACAACTAATAATACCTTCTACTTCCTGCTGTAAATATGACTCAGATTAACTGAGTTTATAGCAGATGAACATTTGAGGATTTGCTTGTGAGAAAGATGTATATTCAGGGTTGGTGGCTTTTTTTTTTTTTTTGTAGGAACTGAGAATAGCAACTACCTCAAAAAGAAATCACATCAGGGGAGAAAAACAATTGCAGGGAAAAAAAAATTATATTTCCAGGAAAGAGAAGAAATGAAGTAGTCACCCACTGACTGTATACAACTGCAAATCGTCATGTACAATATCAGTACAAGCTGATATATAGATACAATTTCAGGCACAAAAATTCCTTTGCAAGTCTCACCTGGAGCTGTAGAATATGCATACAGGAAGTCTGCTTCTACAGGTATTTTCTGGCACATTGTTTCCTCTGATCCACTGTCTGCCTCAATACCGGAATCTAATTCGGTCCCTCTACAAGCCTATTTGGTGGAAAGAAGAATGGAAAATAAAATAAAAAATAAAGAAATAAAGGCAGTGATCATGATCAGAATACTGATATTTTTTTTTTCATTTTAAGACTATCCAGATTAAAAAACTGCAAAAATAACAAGAATTTATATGTCACATTTCCATTAGACAGACTCAGAACAAAAGGAACTAGCATTTATTTAAATTAGCTACACAGTTTGGTTAAGATATATATTCGTTCAAACGTGCATTCAGAAACTCACTAAAATATTGGTTACTGTTCAAAAAGATTTTACTTAATTCATTCAATTAACATAATGCGATGTAATAGGGCAGACTGTGCTACTTTTAGACCTGAAGAGAATCTTATTCTCAGAGTAATTCCATCTAAATCAATTTTAGAAATAATTAACTTTTTTGCACTAATAATTAAAAGGGAAACTTTTTTTTTTTAAGTATCCTGCTGATTTGGTGATCGTTGTTCAGCTGCACATCACCTGAATGAAAAAGAGCTTGGGTTTTCCTGCTAAACTTTTGCACCTGTCACCTCTGAAAAGGCTCGTTAGTGCTTTCAGTTCAAGAGGGCCATCTGTGCCATAGATTAATCCTTCTTCACCGTGGCTCAGCAACACACAAACAAAACTGCTTCGCTTGCTGTGATCTTCTTCAGACACTTGAAAGAAAAAAGAGCATTACCTTAACTTCTTGCATTCCCTAAAAGCTTCGAACATTTGATGCTTCCTAGGTGACAGAAGTCTTTGACTTCTAATTCCCGCGTTTAGAAACCTCCAACCAGTTTTCACTTCCGAGCAAAAGGAGCCAGCCTGCTTTACTTCAG
Organism: Sterna hirundo; assembly: GCA_009819605.1. Lineage (NCBI taxonomy): Eukaryota > Metazoa > Chordata > Aves > Charadriiformes > Laridae > Sterna > Sterna hirundo. Next base: position 6,117,541 of record CM020441.1, read on the forward strand.
GAAGCTGGACATAGAAAACCCCAAATTAAAGGCCAAGCCTCACCATTCTAAGACGCGGCCACAGAACTAGGCCAGGAACACCATGAGGAGACAAAGAGGGTGTCCCCACAGTGTCTCCAAGTCTGACCGGTCACCTTGCTCATGCAGAAACGGGCAACAGTCTCATGATCTGGGATCGGACTGATGGGAAGTTCTGAGTTTTGGGAAAGGATGAGGAAGTCTTACCTCTCGTTCCAATCAGAGATACTTCAACTACTTGGATTACACAGGAACTAAATGCAGCATGAAGGTTGTTGCTGCTGCTGGGACCTAAGTATTAGCATTATACCTCTCTCTCTCACTCTTGCCCTGTAGCAAGGTCTAGAAAGATTTTTCAAGCCTCTGAATTTTGTACTTAAACGCATTTAAGCTTGATATAAAGTGTTTGTAGATTTATATTTTTTTCCATCTTGTGGTATGCAAAGAGCATAGAACAGATATTCTCTGATGTCTTTTGTTGCCTGATATTGTGGGGATCGTACTTGAAGACCAAGGTGATTCTTTTAAATACATGAAAAGATACAAACGTGATCTAAAAGAAAGGATCCAAAAGGAATTCCGAGTGCGAAACTCAAGAAGATTCAAGAGTTTGTAGATAAAAAGTGTAACTCCCAAAAGCAGAAGTCTTCTGTTTAGAGTTTGCCAAAACACTTAATTTCTACTCTGGAAAAATGGAACTATTTAGATTTTTCTCAAGAGATGTGCACTCAGGCATTTCTACAATCTATGGACAAGCACTGCATCTAGAGGAGTCAGGAAAGGCTGTTTTTTGGGAATCTCTAGTTAGGCTGTTGTCTGTAGTTTACACTGTTTATCTGGAGGCCTTTTATCACAGGGAAGACAGAGGCCTTTCCACTTTCAGCTACTGTCAACAGACAGGCTGCAACTATACCAATAAATTAACCATTCCTGGGAGCATGCTCGGGCATAAACATTAACGGCACTAAAGAACCTACACCTACGTTAGCAAACACATTAAAAAATAAAGAAAAAAAAGGAAACAGGATTGCTGCAGGCTAACTGGCTGTTGGGAATAATCCCTGGAACACTCTTCCTCTCGAACTGCGACCTGGAAGAGTCGGGGAGAATGCTAGTAGGCATGAGCCACAGTCATGCCAGAGAACTTTCCAATAGTTACCTAGAACAGACTGTGTTCCAGGGCTATAGATACCTCCAGGCACCATTTAATTTACTGGTCTAGACGCGGACAAGTCCAAACAAAGCAGGACTAACACAAGCAGCAGTATAAAGCTCTCACTAGACAGATGGGTGTTTTGTTTCACAAGTCAAACAGAACATGAGTTGTTTCTCTAAAAGAGTAATTTAGTCCACACGCTTGCAGTTCTGGGCCCTTGATGTGAACCCCCCCAGATCAGAACACCTCTTGGGCCACACCACTAAGCACATAGCACAGAACCCCTCTACCCAATTAAGCAGGTTTCTTTCCAACTCACAGAGCTTCAGTGATCCCAGGGTCAGAATATAAATCAGTCTGCATTTAAGTTTCAGCCTTTTTTCCAGCCTCCTTTAGAAGATGAGAAAGGATACGGAGACAACAGTCATGGCACAAAAGATGGAGAGACAGCAAAGATGAATAAACATAGAAACTATGATGTACATGTCATCCTTAGCAATAAACTACCGGCAGCTGTGAAATATCATCTAAAAGAACCACGGAAGAAGAGATTTGAGGGCAAGAGACGTATTTGGAAACAGTAGTTAATTTAATACACATGCTGAACATATTATTACTTACCATTTTTCAATAGTTCAAAAATGTCCCCACATGAAAGATCATTGTTGATCTTTATTTTATATCCCAACTTCATAAAAACTTCTCTGACACTTGCAGCATCTGCATCTGTACCCGAACGGGCTGACATTCCTACATGTAAGAGAAAAGTATTATTTTTTTATATGATATAGATGGCATGGTCTGATTGAGCCAAACTCTTTTCTCACTTATACCTGTATCAGCCTGGAATAGTATTCCATTATTCCAGATCTGCTCTAATGGAAGAAATATTGCACTGTTATACATGCACGCCATCTCCCTCTCTCTGTACCTATACTGTAGACTTAGATACTCCTTATTTTTCCATCTACCCATCTATACGAAGACATAAACAAGGATTTCATTTGCAAAAGAGAAGTCATCACTAAAAGGTAAGACGGACTCGTAGTGCCTATCAGTTTTTCTCCCCATCACTGGTATACCCTAACATGTTCCCTCTAAGCATATTTGGAAGAATGCGGTGAAATGAATCACAGCCTTTCAAAACACTTAATTTTAGATTGCAATCAAAACAGGTCTGCATATTTATTTCTGAAGAATAACACATGCCACTAATTTATCTAAATCAAGGAAAAAACTTAAAAATTTGAAAGTGGTACCAGTGTGTCTGTGGAAGTTCTTATTGTTTATGATTATACATTGCCCCATCTCTGGATAATCCATTCTATAACTGTAGTCCGGCAGAATCCCAGAGTCCATAGACTTGCTAGCAGGTAGGTTCTTTCTGTATAGAAATCAGACAAACTTTAGGTGTTAATTTCTAATCTGTCTTCTCTAGTTTCAAAATAATAATAAAATAAAGTTTTTTTAGCAAAATCAATGGAACTGATAATGTTTGCTACTTGTTCCTAGAAGCTCCCCCAGCAAGTTTGCCAAGTACACCCAGCTGAGTGGTGTGGTTGACACACCTGAGGGACGGGATGCCATCCAGAGGGACCTGGACAGGCTGGAGAAGCGGGACCATGGGAACATCATGAGGTTCAACAAGGCCAAGTGCAGGGTCCTGCACCTGGGTCGGGACAAGCCCCGGTATCAGCACAGGCTGGGGATGGAGGGATGGAGAGCAGCCCTGCCGAGAAGGACTTGGGGGTGCTGCGGGGGTGAAAACCTGGACGTGAGCTGGCAATGTGCGCTCACAGCCCAGAAACCCCCCGCAGCCTGGGCTGCATCCCCAGCAGCGTGGGCAGCAGGGCGAGGGGGGGATTCTGCCCCTCTGCTCCGCTCTGGGGAGACCCCCCTGCAGTGCTGCCCCCAGCTCTGGGGCCACCAACGTCAGAAGGACATGAACCTGTTGGAGTGGGGCCAGAGGAGGCCCCGGAGATGCCGGGAGGGCTGGAGCCCCTCTGCTGTGAGGACAGGCTGAGAGAGCTGGGGGGGTTCAGCCTGGAGAAGAGAAGGCTCCGGGGAGACCTTAGAGCCCCTTCCAGTCCCTAAAGGGGCTCCAGGAAAGCTGGGGAGGGACTCGGGATCAGGGATTGGGGTGCTAGGACAAGGGGTAACAATTTTAAACTGAAAGAGGGGGGATTTAGATGAGATATTAGGAAGAAATTCTTTGCTGTGAGGGCAGTGAGCCCCTGGCTCAGGTTGCCCAGAGAAGCTGTGGCTGCCCCATCCCTGGAGGTGTTCAAGGCCAGGCTGGATGGGGCTTTGAGCAACCTGGTCTAGTGGGAGGTGTCCCATCCCATCTTTAAGGTCCCTTCCAACCTAAACCATTCTATGAATCTAAGTTATGTCTGTTAAATCAGCTGATAGATCTGATTTTAGATTAGTGAAGACTGTACTTGCCCAGAGGTTAAAATAAATAAAACTGCTTTGTGTAGTTATGCTCTCAAATGAAACTTTGTTTCAAGTTCGGTAAAATGTGTGTATATACAAATGATTTAATAAAAAAAAAAAATAGAGAGTCATTTGTAGTTGTAGTAACTTTCTGTGCAACTTGTAACAAGCTTAAAATTTAAAGAATCATGGAAGAACTGTGTCTAAAATGATAACGCCTCATCTTATGAAAGCTAAGTACCTGGAGGCAAGAGATTGAGATTGCTCTGAGATTGTAAATCTATTCTGAATTCTAACCAAAAGCCATTGAATTTTCACAAGTTAACATTCAAAAGCTAGAGAATGACCAAGACTTCATATGCAGCTGTAATTTTGCCTTAACGAGCACACCAACTACACCACCCGTCATGACTTTGCAATGGCTGTTAATTTTACTCAGTCCATACGTGTTAGAAGTCAGTATGGATTTTCTCACTTAAGCACATGGGTAAGTGGTTACAAGATTGGGGCCCGCTATCATATTGTATTCTACAAATAAAAAGGTTTGTAATGCTCTTAAATAAAATTTTCATTGAAATACTAAAAAGAATGACTTCAGAAACAAATTAAGTTGCCAGAGGGAGCGTAATCTGCTGACAGTGCCATATCAGCTTAACAACTAGCTGTCACTAGGAAGAACAAGCCTGCGTGTCCTCCCTTCCACCCCTCTAAGTTTCCCTCGCGCTTGTGCTTCTGCACATACAACCCTACAGCAGGTCAGCTCAAGCAGCTGAATTGGCTGCTGCAGCTCAGGTGAGCTCTAGAAGCAGTACAAGGTGTGAACATTTAGCCCAGGGTGAGACAGGAAAGTCTCTTTTCAAGAGCAGCTAACCACTTGTCTAACTGCACCTCATGTGTTTTGCTTTTTAGTTTCTTGTACATACACATTGGCCTGTTCTGTCAGAGACTGTATATTTTATATACAGCGACTGTATATTATATATAGAGTTGTACAACAACTCTAATAGGTGTTTATGATTATTATAATTTATCATAATTGAAACTTTTCCTTTTAGCATTATTGCTTCTATGTCTCTCACCTTCTGTTACAGCACAAGATTCCTCAAGACTTAAATTGAAGGCTTAAACCAAAAGTACCTCACTTACCCTTTGGAACCAGGAACAGATTTTGCATCCGTCAGATCATCCCCCAAATGTGGTCCATCTCCTATGTCTGACATTATGGCTCTCAATTATCAGCTTGAAAACATAAGAAAATAGAAACAGATGACAGTTAATTTTCATATGAAATAATACCTTTGGATTGCTTAATTTCTGTTAGGTTTCCTTAAAGCCTTACACAATGAGAGCGCAATTTTTTTTAGAATTCTAGAGAAAACAGGAAATGTTAAAAGAGGATTTTCACACTAAATAACTTTAGCCTAGGAGCATTAGTATTGGTAGGCAAAAGTTAGCATTTGTGTAATCCCTACATATCTTATATTTGAAAGAAGAACATGAAATATTTTTCTAAATTATTGCGTTCTAAAACAACTCTGGGAAAAATAGTCTGCAGATCCCTGTAACCAAATAATTGAAAATGCCTACAAAAAGCAGGATAAGAGACAAACAAATTGAAAACGATCTTTAAAATATTTTCATGTCCCTACATGCATTAGTAGCATTTTAGTATTATGAACATTGTGTCATATATGGATCCTTCCATCTCCACACGACAGAAACTGAAATCCAAAACCAAGCTACACAAGTTATCACACGTGTGCAAAGACTAACATAGAAGTTTGATTTTGGGTCATACTATTTTGAGAAATAATAATTTCTCTGCATTCCATTTCAAACAAAACATCACTGCATTCAGTCCTAATTGGTGTATTTGAAGGCAACTGCAATATAAATAACATAAAACCACAACGATATAGCTTTAAACAGTTGATGAAATGAACTCTATGCTGTGGGCTGCTATTTACTTTCGATCAGAACACAGGACAAGAAATGATGATTTTTACCAAGTCAGAAATCAATTTAAAAGCAATAAACCCCCCTCCCAATTATTCTGTAGGTACTCATGGAACACATTTCCACAAGTTACCTTTAACTAAGGATTCAGAAAAGAATTAAGCATCATAAAGTTAAATCGCCAGATAGGGCAAAGTAATAAATGCTCAGAAGTTAAGTAAGTGCTTAGACCTCAAGAAACAAACAAGGCACTACAAGGCAAGAATTTTAAAGAAACTTACTTAGCAGATATACTTATGGTAAACAGGGATGTATAAACAATCAGACCAAGTAGCAAAATTTGCTGGTCAGATACGATGAAGATTCTTATTTGAGGCTTAGGTTCTTTGGTGGCAAACTGTATCTGCCACCTTACACCATCATACTATTATTATATTAGGTCTCTTCATATCTATTCATATCTATAAATTTCCTGAAAACCAAAGTATCAAATAAGCTTATTATTTTGGAAATAAAATTTCTAAAACACATTATTGCTTTATATTTTAGAAATTAACTTTAAAGACAGTATCATGGGGCAGGAACTAATATATGATGCTGAACTTGCCTGCCTAGCACCATGATCTGGATTTATTCATCCTAACTTCAAAGTCTAATGCCTTAAAAGTTCCCTATGTGAAAAAAAGACAAACAATTCCCAAGGGTAATTCAAGTACCTAAGACCTGTGGCACGACAGTGATCCAACCCTATGTGCCTTATCATTGGGCAGGTAGCATTAGCAACACCAACGAAGTCTAGCGTAGAGTGACAACTGGTGTGTCCACCCAGCTGTAACTTAAAAGCAGAGCCTCTGATCCCTGGGAAGTGGAAAGAATGGCTTTCATTGACAAGAACGCTAGAAGTTGTTCCCCTGCTCCAGCCAAACACAGCTTCCAGGAGTTTCTATACCTCTTTCAACCCTGTCCCTACCACATCCTTGGCTTTGGTTTCCAGCTTTCCTGACTTCTCAGCTTAACACTTTTGATCAAAACTTTCTTTTGTAGGAAAACATCCAACCAGACTGGCCCACAACTCTGATACAACTCAGGCTGTTCCTTCTTCTGCAGAAGGACAACCCAAACCCTTCACTGTGGCTGGGATTAATAGGAGAGACAGGGAAAAGGTTGACTTTCTTCCTTGTTTGTTCTTTGTCTGCCAACCGTAACGAAGAACCACATAAAAAAGCACAGTATCACATCCCAACTCCATTATCAAAATGAGCCAGCAGGTGTACCGAGAGCACTGTAGCCATGTCAGCATGCAGTTCAACGCTAAAAACCCAGGTGTTAATCCCAGCTGTCTGGCACCGTGAAGATCTGCAGTGCCAGTGCTGCAAGTACCTGAACCAGCTAGTGCAAACTAGTAACTGTGTGCCTACCTGAGCTGTGGTCGCCTCCTGTCTATCATATGAGCCATCCCATCAGGGACTGGTTTTAGTAAACTGGTGGGAATAACACTGGTGAACAGCTGCAGATTAAGTAGGCAAACTGGAGATGTAACAGACTGGGACCACTGAATACTGCTATAACATGCATGCTGCTAACAATAAGAAAGATCTTCAACATTTAAGTGACCTTAAATTAAGACTTATCTCCTTGACCCTTTTGCAACTTTAAAATTTAAAACTGCTGTCCTTGACACAATGCCAAAGAAACAATGAAATTTGAAGAAGCAGCTAGTAAAACCTGCAATTACAATGAACTACAGTACTCTGTTTCTGAAAAATGTAAAACACATTTTGTAATACTGTATCATAAAAATATTTCTTACTAAAGCCGTTGCAAGCCTAGTTCACAGCCTACAGCTTGAATTGTTTAATGGTTAGAGCTTACTGCGTTCTACTGCATCACAACTGGAGCTTGTCTTTACAGAAGCTACAGAGATAGTGAAGAAAAACTGGGTATAATATGTTAGCTATTTAAAATACACATGCTTTATCTTCAGAATATAATCTGTAACTCACCTTTAATATCCATCAATGTCTGAGCACCCTAATGCACCAAGTCACCTGCACTTCATTAAAGAATAAAAAACATCCGCAAAGGGATTCCTGTTTTGTTGCTAGGCACTCAAATGCACGTTTTCATCGGCAGTACGTTTTCTGCTCTAAAGCACTTGCCAGTGTAACAGCAACACTCTCTAGAGGACGGTGCTGATTCTAACAGACTACTAAGAATTGCCTCATCTTGGTTTAGGTAATGCAATGATGTCATCTTCTGTCAAGCAGAATATACATTTCCCTGCAGAGGATGATCTCATGCTCTTAGGGACGGCGGGGTGGTGGTGGTGATGAGGAATCAGGACAATGCATTAAAAATTTAATTAAAATTGTTATTTTGCTCCTTGATATTCTTTTCTCTGAAAGCTTAGGTAAAACAAGCTTTCCACTGTAAGGAAACTTAAAAAATAAGTAGCTGAAATGAGCAACAGCATTTTTCTAATCTAGCAGAATATGTTCTGTCGGTTTTAGGAAGCTCATTATACAATATTTTATCTGAAAAAAAGAAGTTTTTAAAAAAACCTATGAGACAGAGATACCGACTATAAAGATGATGCTACAATAATCTTTATAGGTAACAAGTAGCAAAAAATAATGTGCTTCAGAAAGGTCGAAAACTATGCTCAGCAAGCTACCAAAAATGACCAAAGTCCTTCTGTATAGCAATAAAAGCAAAAATATATTTTGCCTTATATAAATGCAGTTGTTCCAATGTTTTTCTTTTGATAGGAAAATTATAAATAAAACAATGTTTTTACTTCATTCCAGCCTAGATTTACTTCTTCTACCTGGACCTAATGACAATAAATTCATATCACCATATATCACCATTGCCACAAGAACCATCAGGTTTCTTTTTAAAGTAGTATTTATTTGAGTTGTGAGCCAACGAGGCAAATTAATGACATAGTGATAAAAATAATACCAAAGCTTCTCAGACAGGGAAGGAAGCAAATAACTGAACTGTCTCTAGTTACCAGCTGTATCTTGAAATATGCAAACCACAGGAGACAAGACAACACATGTTCAGTGTATGTCAGCTGCTATAAAGCAACGATTGTAGCAGTATTAAAATGCACATCCAAAACAGAAACCAGTATCGTAAAGCATGTCCTTAAAGATTAGAAAAGGGCACAGTTTTCCACCTCACGTGACTGCAAGAGAAAATGTCAAGCATTCAAAGCAGGCATTTTTACACACATAAATACATACATGGAACATTGTGCTACCAATGCAGACATGCAAGTTAATAATTTTCCATTCTACCATCTATAATGATAACTGATAACTATCTAATTAGTAATGGAAGGAAAGTATAGAAGCGGACTGTACGAAAAAACTAAAAACATTTGAAACATATCATTATATTTTCTGTATGGCCTTATACCAGTTAAATACTGCTACTATTAAATACTACTGTTACTACCACTGATGGAAGCATGCCAATACTGTGACAGCCCTTCACATTACTTCTGGTCTAGATGAGATCTTTGCAAAGCACTGATAGGGGACCAGCACTGTGATCTTCCAAAAGCAAACAGACTTTTAGTTAGTCAGCATTAATCTGCAAAATCAGCGAGACCTGAAATTATTCTGAGTAGATGGCACCCTTGGATATTAATTCACCTATACCTGTTAACCACACCACCACCACAACAGATAACAGCCTTGTCAGGATCCGTAATGTTACAGGCAAGGTGTGTTATTTTCAAACCTACCAACTGATAAGAAATAGAATCGTTTTGGTTGGAAGAGAGCTTTAAGATCATCAAGTCCAGCTATTAACCTAACACTGCCCAGTTAACAGTAAACCATGTCCCTCAGCACCACATGTCTTTTAAATACCTCCAGGGATGGCAACTCCACCACAGCCCTGGGCAGCCTGGTCCAATGCTTAACAACCCTCTCAGTGTAGAAATTTTTCCTAATATCCAATCTAAACCTCCCCTGGCACAACTTGAGGCTGTTTCCTCTTGTCCTGTTGCCTGTTCCATGGGAGTAGACACCGACCTCCCCTGGCTACCCCCTCCTTTCAGGCAGTTGCGGAGAGCAAGAAGGTCTCCCCTCAGCCTCCTTTTCTCCAGGCTGAACACCCCCAGCTCCCTCAGCCGCTCCTCACCAGACTTGTGCTCCAGACCCCTCACCAGCTCCGTTGCCCTTCTCTGGACACGCTCCAGCCCCTCAATGTCCTTTTTTTTTTGTGGCGAGGGGCCCAAAACTGTCCACAGCCCTCGAGGTGGGGCCTCACCAGTGCCGAGTACAGGGGGACGGTCACTGCCCCAGTCCTGCTGGCCACACCATTCCTGATAGAGGCCAGGATGCGCCGCCCCCCCCCTTTTGTTTAGTCAGCTTCTCCACAAAAACAGGCCTAAAGGAGCAAATTGTCTTGCCATAACCTTCAGGAAAAGCGAGCCCCCGCGGTCTCCCTCCGGGGAGGGCCCGGTAGCCGTTCTCGTCCAGCCGCGCCCGGGAGGCCAGGCACTGCCTTGGCGGGGGGCGACCCGTCCCTGACCACACTCGCTCCGCAGCGGGAAGGCGGTGCGGGTATGGGGAGGCTCCCGCTTCCCTCAGCCGGCTCCCCGACAGACCCTGGCCCGCCCCACCGTTTTGTTCGGCCCGCACGCCCCCCACCCCCCGCCGCCACCCACCGTCTCCGCCGCCCGCCCGCTCTACCGCCGCCGCCGCTCCGACCTGCCTTCCCCGGCTCCCAGCACTGCCCGCAGCGGAGGAAGGGCCGCCGTTCTCCGCGATCGCCTCACGGCCCCTCCGGCTCCACCCCGCGCGGGGCGGAGGAGCCCGTCCGCCCGCCCCTAACGGCACGGCGTTCAAACGCCAACGGCGGCAGCGCGCGGGCTATGGCGGTGAGTCGGTGTCCGCTGCCCTCCCCACACGCGCCTCAGGCTGTTCCCTGCCGTGCCAGGCGGCTCCCGGCCATGAGGGGAAGGCGGTGTGAGGCCGAGCCCCGCGCTGTGGCTGAGGGGGGCCGGAGCGCCACGTCTGAGGAGGCCTAGGGTGCCATGGCTGAGGGGGGCCGGAGCGCCACGTCTGAGGAGGCCTAGGGTGCCATGGCTGAGGGGGGCCGGAGCGCCACGTCTGAGGAGGCCTAAGGTGCTATGGCTGAGGGGGGCTGGAGCGCCATGTCTGAGGAGGCCTAGGGTGCTATGGCTGAGGGGGGTCGGAGTGCCACATCTGAGGAGGCCTAGGGTGCTATGGCTGAGGGGGGCTGGAGTGCCATGTCTGAGGAGGCCTAGGGTGCTATGGCTGAGGGGGCCCAGCACCACGTGTGAGGAGACGTGGGAGGTTTGCTGTGGAGGACCGGGCCCCTCAGTGTGCTCTCTCATGCAGGGGGGTCATAAAGAACTGAGCCTTTTGGCTGCCGTTCTGCCCTGGTTAGGCGGCTCACCACATGTGTGGGTGACCCACGCGAGGCTGCCGTGGGTTTTTGAGTGCCGAGCCTCTTGTGTCATGTTTGACTTGGTGTAACCCAGACCCTCTTGGGGTTTTTTTGTCTTCTGTTTTAGTTCCTCCACGTGCTGAAAAATCTTACCTTTCTGACAGAACGGTGGTTTATGAATGAAGGTAATCGCCATCTTCAGTAATTTGTGGGGATGATTGCTGCAATCTTTCAGATTTCAGCAAGATAGGTAAGTGCAGATGTACCGGACTCTGTCAGAGCGAGGCCTTCCCCTTACGGTGGGGTTTATCCCTCACCACTGCATGAGGAAAACTTGGAAATCATACAGCCGATTGACAAATGCCTGATGCCCTGCCATCCAGCCTCACAGAACAGCCCTCTGAAGCTGAGGGCTAGTTTCAGCTTCGTCATCAACTTTTAAGTCAGTTAGTTTCATACTTGTATATTGACCTTTGGTATCAGGAGTCAGAGTAAGTTTAACATTAGAAACTAAGTTTTCCAGCTTCTCACAACAGGCACTAGCCTCTTTTTTTGAGGTCTTGTCATGAAGTCTGATATCCTGTATTTTGCACAAAAATTCTCAAAGCTTATTTTTAGAAACTACTTCTACTTGGAGCGCAAGATGAAAATTTGATGCTCTTTGTTTTTGTTGAGGGAAGACAAGTAGTGTTAGTATGCCACAGTTCAACTCAACATAAAAATAACTGAGCTAATTTTTGCTAACATTCAGAAGCATAGCACTATGGAGAAAGTTGTTTAATAAGTTCTTTTAAGGCTGAATCAGTAGGTAGGAGAAAATCTCGTGGATTTATTGGTGTTGAAGAACAAGAATTCTGCCATAGAGCTATGTTGCGTGATACACACAGGCCAGGAAACCAATATAATCATGTTATTTTGAGCAGTGGTTGATTTGCATGTCTAAGCTTTGTTTCTCAGCAGGTGTGGATAGCGTGTTTTGTCCATAATCATTACAGATTTTTGAGTAGGCTTTTTTTTTTTAACAAAAACGTAGGGACACATATGAAGGAATCATGCATTTGTGTTTGTCTTTCCCCTGTAGCACAAGGGAGAAAATTGCCTTTTCTGAAATGGTGAGTCCGTTTGTTTAAAAAACCTCACCAACCAACAACCATCTAAGGTATAAAAATACAAGATGTCCACTATCTTCATGACTCAAAAAGAAATAGTCTTCCGTCAAAGGCGGAGAATAAAACATCAAGTTCTTTAAGTCATCTCCCGGGAGATATATCTTCCCAGGGTCCTCATGTGATCATCCCGCTGAGTCAAAAACACGGTGTTGACAAAATTTCTTTCTGGCAAGTAAAATAAAAATAATTACTCCCCTTACTTTTGGTGGGACAAAAGAGAGGGCAATGAAGTGGGAATTTCCCAGTAAACTCAGAAGGCTGATCTGTAGTTACGCCTCCTCTGCAGGTATAAATTGTATGTGCTGTAAATAGATGTGTTAAGTGTAGTTGATGGAGGAGCTGAACTTACCTTGAGAAGACTCAACGCGTTATGCTGCTGAGAATCCAAGAGTGTTCGGACTGCAAGAACAGTGGCAGATCTCAGTTTAAAGTGAGGGTCATCAGCCTTCTGCCAGGTTTAGATGTCCTCCCAGACATGTGTCTGCAAAGATATATCCTGATCTAACTAGGAAGTTTAAAGTGAGGAGAGAATTATGGGAACTGCCCTTTGCTTCTTTGCTTTTTAATGGTCACCTTGTGGGAAAGCGCTGATGTAGGGAATGTCTTCTGCACGCAGTTAATTTACAACAGAGTCAGCAGCATCAAAATGAAAGTGAGATTTGTGCTAGCACTTCTGAGAACACTGATTGCTGCCTGTAATTTCATTTTTCATTCCCAAAGAAGCAGCTAATTGCAAGAAAAGTAAGGGAGCAAAGGAAATTCACAGGTCAGGAGGCTGGCGAAGTCAGAGAGATAATATGTCTGACCCCTTTAAGAGGAAAAAACATTCCATTATTTAGACTTGACATAGGCACAAACTGTCAAAACACAGGCAGGCTTAGCCGTACCATGGGCAGAAATGTAGATGTCCAGGAATCTTTACTGTGGAAAACTTGTGGGGGGATTCAGAGGATTTAAAATCTGGGCTTTGGGGCCCGCAAGAATATTTAAATACTTAACAAGATGGATCCCCAAGGTGAGTTTAAAGGTTTTTCATTTTTATCTGTCATTGCAACTGGGAGGTTATTTTCAGAACCAGGGGTGGTTATGCTGGACAGAACAAAAAGATGCACCTTCATCTTTTTTTACTTCTTGCCCCTCCTCATCTGTTTCACAGTTTCTTAGCAGTGCTCTTTACCGATTTGCAGGTGTTCAGAGGGGCAATGAATTTTCCCTGAAAAAAAGTTAATTAAACTTATAAATAATTATGTGTATGTTAATGTGTGTTTATGCTTTGCTACATTACTTTTCAGCATTTGGATTACTTTATGGGACTATAAGTTTAAAGGCTGCAAGATACCAAGCATTACTGCATCATGTGCTATTTCTTGAAAAGAGATAAGATTGCTATCTTAAGTTTGCACAAAGGTACATGAGATTTTAAAGCAGATGAAACTATTACTGATGAATAGCAAGGGTCGGCAATGGAGAATGGAGTCCTCATTTTGGATTTCAGTTCTTTTACTTTGAGATACAAAGCTCAGAGGTAGAGTCACTGAAATCTTAATTTTTCTCAGGAACTCAACTACTGCTATTACCCATACAAATTCATTATCTTATTTGTCTCTCCAACCATAAAGCAGAAATAATAGTATTTTTTCATTCCTTACTAATGTTGTGTGGCTAATTAACAGAGTTTGCATGTGTTTTGAGGAGGAATGTAATACCATTCTGTAAACAAAAATGAAACTTCATAGGCCGTCCCTTATGATGCCTACTCTGTTGTCTTTACCTTTGATAGTATTAATATGAAATCTTACTTCCAAAACTGTGGAAACAATTAATGTTAAAAAGAGTATCATAGCAAGGTTGGGTGTTGATTTGGAATATCGCCTACTTTCAGTTAATAAATAAGTTCAACAAAACTACAATCAAAAGCAGTAATGGGTACAAGGTATTTTAAAAGTGAGGGACAACCAGAAATTGATACTGATTTGACAATTTGTAATTGCTTTAGGGCAAATGAAGAGAAAATGGGAAGAAAGAGTGAAGAAAGTGGAAGAACTAGCGTCTTACTATGAAAGAAACCCTCTTCCTCCAGTTTATAGACCAAAACTGTCCAAACCCTTTCTGCCATCCTCTGTTTGGAAAATATTTTGTCGTCAGGCTGAAGCTTTCAATTATGTAAAAACCTGCAAAGAGGTAAGATATTTGTTAGGTGACTGTTTCTACCCTTTAAGTACTTTCAAGTTTGAACTTAATTTAAAAACTTGGTTGACAGTGAAGTCTTTATCAGTTTGCAAGTTGTTGGGGGTTTTTTCTTTCTTTTTTTTTTTTTTTCGTCTCCCCAGTCTTGAAACAGCAAGGGTTTTTTTTTTGTCCTTGTGGGAGATCATGCTACACTGGAGGTAGCTCTAAGAACTAATTGGTCTAACATGAATTGATACCTGGTGTTAACCTCTAACAGGAAAAGTGCTTTTTTTTGGTAACGTTGTAGTCATAGGTTTGTTCCTTCTGAAGATAAGGAAGTTGTCAGGGTTGACAGGAGAGTGGGAAGGCAGTTAGAGTTAGGTGGGAAGAAAGAGGAGGAAAAAACTGAGGGGAAAAAAAAAGGAGATAAACAGGAGACAGAGACAAAATAAAAACAATACAACTCTCCAATGGCATCAGAATACCAAGTTCAGATGATAACAAGTTATGAGCCAAATAAAGATTGTGCAAAATGTACCCTCTGTTTTCTGTCGAATAATTTTCAAATTGATTGCTGCTTTTAAAGAAAGTACCGGCTTTTTTTCCATGCTGTTTTAGGTGTTTAAGTAATCCTGACAGTCTGTTTTCCAAAATGCACTCTCACTGGTTTGGCAGTAGGGTTGGTTTTTTTGTTAGTGGGTTGGGTTTTTTTTTTTTTTTGAGATTTCCATTTTTGGATTTAAATATTATAGAGTCTAAAGAATATTTGCTATAAAGCCATATGCTGCCATCATGTGCATGAGGCTCGTCCTTTCAGGACATTGTTCCTCTTCCTGTTAGATGCACTTGCCACTAATCAGGAAAAAAAAAAAGACTTTACAGAGAAAACAGAGTTTATATTAATACGCAGCAAAGAAAAGCTTCAAATTTTTACTCAGGTAACTGAAATCAGAACGATGTTCTTAATTAAAATCAGATGCTACTGAGCTTGAAAAAGGATAAGTGATCTACTTAAAGTTTTCTAGTGTTTACTAACCTTTGTCCTAAGAAATTAGGAACTTAGAATCATAGACTGAAGTTCTGAAGACTGTAACTGTTTCTTTGAAAAAAAAAAAAAAAAAAAAAAACCACTTCAGCGTTTTTATTTTTGAAAGGATGTTCACGTATTTGCCTTGGAAAAGAACACACAAAGTGGACAGAGGTTTTACCTTGTGACAACATATAAAGAGCTTTGGTTTTATTACACGTGAGTATTTGAAAAGGTACCCTATATGTCACTATAAGACAGTAGTATACTGGATGTACTATTAAGTAGTAATAGCTGTTACTGGATAGCTATCCCCAGGAGCCCTCTGCTGCTCTGACCAGCACAGAGCTGTAATGGGTGGCTTGAGGTTTGGTCTTGGCCACGGGGAAAATCTTTGTGAGGACAAACCAATCTATTCTATATTGGGTTTCAACTTTCTTTTGAGTTGCAGACTGCCGTTAGTTCCTGGTAATTAAGGACCTCGTGTACTGAACTTAAATCAAATAGCAGTAGATTTGCTTTTGCTGTCAGCTTTCCTCAGGGGGGATCATACCAACACGTGACACAAACATTTTTCTATGATTAGTCATATATCCATTTACATGAGCATTAATATAAACGTCCAGTTACTGATTTATGGTTTTGTATTTGTGTGATGTAGTTTCAAGTACTGAGAATTTGATTGTGTGCTGAGCTTCTTTTCCCAATTTTTTGTTTTACGATAAAACAATTGATTATGAAATAAAAGAAATCCAAGAGTCAATCTTTATATGAAAAGGAAGCTTGATTTTTTTTCTCAGTTTGAAAATGCCTTTTTTTTTTAATTTAGTTGGAAAAAAAGTCTGTGTAATCCCATTTTTAGTGCTTAAGACATAGAAGTGATAACTTACTAAGTTTTTTACTGTAGTTGCCATTATTCCTTAAATTCTTAACAGCATTTCTGTTGGCAGTATGTATAGTAAGACTTGGGGTGGGGGATGGGGAGGAGAGTACTTTACAAAAAAATCCTAGGCCAGACAGGTATGTTTGTTGATATTTGATGATGAAGTTAGTTACAGATTTTTCAAAACAGTATAAGGCTGCTACTTTTTTTAATATGGGTGGTTGATTGAAAAATAGAAAAATATTTAGGACTTGGGGGATCTTTGTTTGCAACTGATAAGTATGTGTAACGTTTATCGTGAGAGATCGTGATTTGCTTTTGTTTTTCCTTAGCAAAGGTTATAAAACAAGTCTTATGCATTGCTATGAAGTCATTCCTGAAAAAGATGCTTGCAAACTTTATTTTGATTTGGAGTTCTACAAACCAGCAAATCCTGCTGCTGATGGCGAGAGTATGGTTGCAAAGTTAATTGAGGTAAAGTGGGGCGAAGTCATGTTGCAGATTAATATGAATTTCGTGTTGATTTAATATGAAACCAAAGTATTTACTACTTTATCTTGACTATTCTGTAGTAAAATGAGAAAGAATTGTAGACCTAGTGGTTATTTTTAATGAAGTAAAAAGTACTGTTTTAATTAAAGCAAAGTGAAAGGCAAAAATAGAGAATGTGAAAGTGAAAGGAAAAAATAGAGAACGATGGTTGTTGGAATGCTTGTAATCACTTTTAAGTTTACTGATACGCTAAGTTTGGTTTTGCAGGTTGTTTTATGTGCTCTGCCACTTTGAAGCTGTAAAACTGAAGGAGTGGCTAGGTATTCTTCAGAGTAGCATCAATAAAAGTTCCATTCGGATATTCATAGAATCATAGAATCTTCATGGTTGGAAAGGACCTTTGAGATCATCGAGTCCAACCAAACAACCTCAGTTCATTTCCTTGCCAGCTGGTGCAGTCATATATCAAGGCTTAGATAAATCCCTCCTGATTTTAGGTGTCTTTACGTAGCAGTTCATTATAGTTGAGTTTGATGATGATGTAGCGAACATCAGGTGACTACACACTTATCAGTTTGTTACCTAAAGTTAAATATCTTTGCTAATTATCAATATTCTAAAACAGTGCAAATGTCCACGTTATTGCAAATTTGTTTGGAAAATGAGCTCCACTGCAAATTCAGTATCTCAGAGATGGAAAATAAGGGAGTTTTTTAGAAGAATATTTTCTGTTCCAATACAATATCTTTGTGAGTGGCCATTTTTTTATGAGACTTCTGACACTTACACGTCCCTAGCTAGAAAGAAACAAAAGAAAAATACGATTGAGGTCACTCCCTTGTAAAGAACTCTTCATTGATACAGAATCCGGAGGGGTTTACTCCATTGTGGATCAATTCTGAAATCTAGAGATTCCTCAGGTTAAGAAGAGAAATTTGTATTTGCTGGTGGGGGGGATTCGAGATGCTGAAATCCAAAGCTTCCAGATCCCTAGGTTCTGAGTCCAGTCCTAAACATGAATAATCACAAGCTTAGCTTATGGAAGGTTTTTAGAGCTATTTTAGAGCCAGACATCTTATGTTTTCTGCTTAGTTAGTGTTCATTGGGTCATACCAATGAATTAGCTAAATCAAACAGTGAATTAGCCTACCAGCCCTTTATATCATGATAGCCTTTGTCTTCCAAGGTAAGCCTGCATCACAAACATTGTCACTGTGGGTGTGAACTGCTTTGTGGTGGAAAAAAAACCAAACAAAGATAAAGCCACTAAATTAGACTTTGACCTGAAAAACTGAAAATCTGCTCAGCTTATCACTGTTAGTATATTCAGTCACTTGCTTATTTCAGGAAATACGGACCGTCAAATTGGCTTAAAATTTTCTATGTTATGAGTTAGTTTGAATTGCAAGTAATTGTATGCTCAAAATGAGAAAAAAAAAAAACTTGAAAAAAAGATGTAGAATCTGCATGTGTGTTAGGTTTTATAGATACTGTTATTAAAAATGCTAGAGAAAATAGCCTAATTAATATTTATAATTTCAGCTTGTCAGCCAAAAATTAAAAGAACTTTATGATGTAAATTGTTCGGCCAAAGATGTCTTGAATTTAGATTCGAGTACTGATGAAAAATTTAGTCGACACTTAATATTTCTACCCCAAAAGACTGTATTTAAGGATAATATTCATGTTGGTAAGTGTGTTCTTTTCTCTTACGCCTAGAAATAAAACGTGAGGTTTTGACTTGGTACAGTGCCCTCTCACATTTGAATATTTACTTTAATGGAGTTATATGTGGAAACAAATATGTATTCCCAGCAGAAATGACTATTTATTTCTATTTCATTAAGCCTCGTTATTTCTCAACTGATCTTCTACTTCCTTTTTCTATAATTAGCATTTGTGTTTGCAAAAATGTAACTCTTTTTGTGCCTGCATGTTTTATTTATGAAACTACTGTCAAGACTGGCTTTTGGCTTGAAAATTGTTTTACAGTATGACTGTGACTCCTTAATTTTCAAGTTAATGTCAGTCTTGGCAATTGAAGCTAAGATTGTTGGCTCTAAATATAGTTGGTTTGTGCTCAGCTCAGCACAGGGTCAGAAAGGCAGGACAGAGATGGTTTCAAGCAACCTGTGCATAAACATGATTAAGAGAAAGCCGAAAGCAATTTTAATTGTTGATGTAAATTGGGATTTCATGGGATATGGCAACTCCAACACAAAGAATTGCCAGTTCAGGGTTGTCTTGACTCCATTTTAAAAATAAGTCTAGTAATACCTCCTCACTTCATAGAAGTATTTTGAACATACTTTTAAACTGCTGTTTATGAAGCACAGAGGTGCTAGTGGTGAGCATTAAGAAAAGTTAATGTTGAAATTCATAATTTCTTCTTCTGGCATATCCTGTATGGTGTGCAGTAAAGCGGGCTTATAGACGTACGGTGAACAATGAGGGCACAATAAAATACCAGCCGAGTTTTGTCTGAGCGAAGCAGCGAAGCAGGAACTGGTGGAAAACAGCTTGCCCAGTGGTGGAATTACAATCTGTATCAACTTGCAAACGCGGAAGTTTGGGTTATTTAACAGTGCACCTGCAGCCTTGGTTTTGTCGTTTCTTAGTATTTGAGTGTTTGATTTTATAACCTTTGTTCCTTATTGTGTTTGTTTCAAACAAACAAATAGGGTGAGGGAGAGGAAGCAGAAATGCTGTTAGAGAGTAACACGGTAAAAATCTCATGGGTTATTAGAAGGGATGAAATTTGTTTTCAGGAAGAACTGTGACAACAGCAGCAGAATTACATGTATTGGAGAGAAGAAGTTATGTGCTTCATTACAGGGTTTCCACTGGAAGTAGCATAGGAGGAGCTGAGGATGTTGAGTTCATAATTTTGATCCCACTCAGGTTCCCACTTTTATTCTGCTGTCTGCTTGGTCACAATCCGTCTGACTGTCTTCATGCCCGGTTTTCCTTTTCCTTTCTCACCCTTGCCTCTTTTTCTAGCTCTGCACCTTCCCTCATGGCCTAAGCATCGCTTCAAGCCAAAATTCAGATCCTTCCTCCAACACAAAGAGGTCACAGGATTTCTCAGAACCATTTTTTCAGCTTTTTTTAAACATCAATAAACCTATTTCTCATTCTTAGGAGCAGTGGAATCTGTGTCCCTAAACTTTGGAGGAGTAGCTGACGTGGCAAGCTAAGCCGATTGGCAAAGTTATAAGCAAATGTTTATAATATTGTCTGCTAGCCCCAAGTGTGACACAGAGCAGTTATTTCTTAAGTGACATCGTGGTAACGGCTCCAAACCCCAAAGACTTAAATGGGGTTACTGCATTTTTTAGTTCAAAAGTATGGTCTTTAACTCCTCTGCCAGTATAAAACTCTTCAATAACACGTGGATGATAAATAATGTGGTATGACAGCGATTTTAGCCCGTGATCTTGATAACAAGATTACGTTAGGCAGCTCTTTCGGTAGAAGCTTGATCTGTTTATTCTAGTCCATTAGTTAAGTGTTCTGCGTCTCCACCGTGATGTGAATTTGACATGTTTACTATCTGACTTAAAATATATTTAGGGATTGTGTATTCATCTTCTGCCTTTGCCTTTTCAACAAGATGATGAAATTGCAGTAAAAATTGATTATTTTTTTATAAATGACATATATAAATGTCAGTGTTAAATTCATACATGTTACCAATAATATTATAGTCTAGGCTTTTCATTAATGCATTTTAGTAACCTGCTTGATAAACCTGGCTTAAAACGTATTAGCTTTGTACTTTGTGCAAAATACTGTGCTGTAGTAAATAACTGAAAATGCAGATAACTTCATACAGTAATTTCACAGAATCTATATGAAACTATATATATTCTTTGAGGTGACAGATTTTGTCTACTAATAAACTTCAAAGGGTTAATATATTTTTCAGACACATGCAAGTGTTGTCTTTTTTTTTAAATCCATCATTGTGCTCTGTCTAATAAAAATTACTTTAAGATGAGTTAGTGGTATTTATGTGGGATAAACTAGAATATGAACTAATATCCTGGATGACATTGTTTCGTAAGCATTTTACGTCAGGAGTCATGGACAAAGTGCATGGGCTTAAAATGAAATACAATTAAAAACATTTTGTCTATAGTATTTGGAATTAGTTACTAGTTAGAGTTAAACTACAGGGACTGAGTTCATAGCTCATGTAAGAGGGTGCAGGAGATCATGTAGGTCCACAGGAAAGCTGTGGAGATCAATGGTTTTACATAGGGGTTTTTTAATATAATTTTTTTTTTACATAAAATTCTACATTTTACGTACAAATTTTAATTTTACATACACAGTTGACAAATCCTGAATGTAAAAATACAGTCAAGGATCAGAAGTGTGAAATGCAGAGTTCAGTTCCCACATCTGACCAGTTAGAAGAAATGGGAGGAGAGAAAACAAAGGTGTGTGTGAATGATCAAGAACTAACACCCAAAATAATCTTTTACTGACACCTTGCTATTCTGACACCAGAGTGATCGTTACTTAATTACACGCACAAAAAAAGGAAGTAGTCAAACAGGACTTTAAAAGATACTTTAACTTCTGTGATGGTTGAAATAAACTTCACTTCTGTAATGCGTACATTTTCTCCCTGATGATCTGAGTAACTCCTGTTATAAACCTAAGAAATTCCGTGTGCATATTTGAACGCACAGGGTTAAAGCTGTCTGTGGCTATGAATCATTTGTGTGCAGTCTCAGTAGGACTCAGTACAGGACTCGGTAGTCCTGTAACGAATGAGGAGGATGGTGATATCAATGCTTGATAGCCCCAGCCGTTCTGCTGATCTGCAGCATGAGAGGACCTATAGTTCATGTTCTTTCAGCTTCCCCATTGAAGCTTCAGCCATCAGCTGCAGAATCCTCCTTGCAAGTATTCCTTCCACTTCACAGTTTTTCTTCTGTATTTATTCTCTCCTTTCTCCTTGCAAGTAATTTAGCCATGGTTTTTATTTGCCTGTCTTTGGTTACCATCTAGCAGAGCCTGGAGTACAATTGGCGTTGGATTACAATACCGGGAGTTTGAAAAGCCATTACAAAATACTGGTGTAAAAGTAATTTGTTGTTCGAGTAAGCCCTGGTCAAAATATTACGTCAGTTAATATACTGTGAAGCTGCAAGTAAACTTTTTTAATTATTCTGAAAGTGAAATTAGGGAAAGCAGGAGTGAGAGGGACAATCATGAGCTCTTCAGAATCCTAAATCTGAGGTTGTTAAGGTCATTGCATGCTGTTGTTAACTACTGCAAAAATATTCATTTAAATGATTAAAAACTACCTATGATTGCATAAAAAAATAAGTTGTGTAATAGCAAAGCTGTATGAATGCTTTATTCGTGTACTGAAGAGTTTCACTAAGTGGTACTTGAAATATTACATCAAACTATGTTTTATAAAGGACCTTGAATACTTGACTTGTTTGATATGACTGTCGTTAACAAAATGGTCCTACATTAAGCATTTGATTAAGTCTTACTATTAGCAGCCTAGTTCAGATGCAGAAAAGTTCCTGCTAAGCCAGCATCGAGACCCAAACCAAACTTGTTCAGTAAGTTTCTGACATTCTAGTGGAAAATGCAGGTTCACAGAAATTTCAGTGCAAAAGTCTTCCTCGTTTTAATCATTGTCCAGATCATTCGTGCCCCAAGCATGGGAGCAGCTTGAGATCTTGTCTGTCGGAGGCTTCGATAACGGCAGCGCTACAGGTGTGATGGGTAGGAGGAATTCTTTTGGAAGATACAAAAGACATTTATTTCAGTTTTGCACTTTTATCTGGGACTTTGAATTCAGTTTGGGAAATTGCAGTGACGGCCTGTGCATTTTGGTTCCGGTTTGTTGTCTTTATTTCTAAAGAGGTGATTGCCAGCTTGCTTCTCACTTCTCTCTGTTCTCAGTAGTACAACTGCAAAGGGCAAGGCTGTGGCTGTATGATACATTTAATATACGCACAATTGTTTATTTTCTCATGTTTTTTAAAAAAAAAGGTTTAGTAAATATTGTTGCCAGATGTGGGTTTTCTTAGTTACTAACCAGAACCATTTTGTGCCCTGGGCTGGTCCAAAAGATATTTTTTTTTTTTTAAAAAATCCAGGAAGGGGAAAAAACAACCCTAAACTCCAACCCCTTCCATCTTGGCTGTTTTGAAAAATGTTTGCGCGGGAACTACCAAGTTCTTTCTTGACTCGTAAATGATGTTATCTGCTTTTGGGGTGGTTTTTTTCTTTCTTTGTTTTTCAGGTAACTTTGTGAGAACCATTTTGCAGCCTGCCATAAGGTTAATGAAGAGCAAAGCTGCTGTTGTGATTCCAGAAGAAGGAGCAGGACGTGTTTTCCAGTGTTCTGCTGAAGTGGTTGGATTAGATGATCCTCTTACAAACCTCACAGCCATCGAAGATGCTTCCAAAGGCTGGCCAGCCACTGCTCATGAAACAAAGGATAGGGAAACATCACACCAGGGAGAAAATTCAGCATTTTCCTTTCTAATAGTAAATGGTAAAGATGGAGATAAGCAACTTTTTGTGGATCTAGGTAAATACAATAAGTGCTTTTAAACGTCTTTGGGATGCAATAGATGTTAAACGAGATGTTCCTTACTCTTTGATTACAGCCAGTAAGAGCAACAGTGTTCTTACTGTTGTCCCTACAGTCAGAATTTAAACCAAATACGATTATGTGCTGAAACCACGGTCATAAATGCCGTGCTTTAAAGGAGCCTTAGATTCTTGGTCCATGGAACTTACTACATTACTGCATTTAATTATTTTGTTCTGAAGTTTGAAGAAACTCTTGCCACACAAGACTCTAATTAATTTTGTTCCTAAGGACTTAATGCTCCTATTTGGATTAAAAGAGGATAGCGTATATTGCTTTCTTGTCATTTATGGAAGAATTATTTATTGCTTTCTTGTGACTTATGGAAGAAGTCTTACAGGCGTGGCGGTCTGTATTGTTCCACATGTGTGAATTGAGCCTTCTTCCCCTGGTTGGAATGGCACTTGTTAGGCTTTAATGACAGAATCATAGAAATTTGGGGTTGGGCACTTCATGCCCCAGCTGGGCTTAGCTCATTTGTGGTATTAAAATGTTAAAAATCTCCAGGAGCACAACACCCATGGTCAAACTGGAGTTGGAAAGTTCCACCCTTCTCTGTCCCCATAGCTGGTTTCTCTGCTTTTTTTTTGCCTTGTCTCAGTGCAATTAAAATAGCTTAGGATGCTTTTGGACAGAAGCGTGTTACGTACTTGAGGACTTCATCTTGTTTTTTCTGAGAGTTCTCTGAAGACCCCCCATTCCTTCAAATTGTTGTGGAATTCAGGATCACTTTTATCGCTGGCCTCTTCAGTATCTCTGACTTGTTGAAACGTAATCCCCAAGCTGGCCCTACAGCAGGCTTCTGCGTTACTGATTCAGAAGGATTACTTTGCACCTACTGTTCAAAACTCCTCCAAACATATTTGCCAATGGAAATTAAAAACAAATTGTTTACTGTGTCACCTTTTAAAAATTTGATATTACCTCCCCCGAAATCAGCCATCCTCAATATTTATGTTACGCACATTACCTCAAAACTGGAAAGCTAAAATCAAAATAGCTGGAAATACTGAATTACACCACGAGGCTGCAATGATAGAAAGTTCTGTGACATTCCTGTTGTATGAGTTCTTTACATTCTTTTTATCTTCATGAAAATTAAATGCAACCCACAAATAAAGCGCCCACTTCCTCAATAAATTCTTAGATTAAGCAATGTTTAAAGATACTTGTTTATTTTTTGTTGTTTGTTTTTGAGACGAATTAAATTTTCCTGATACGTGCTTCGGACAAGTGGTGGCTGGTCCACAGGAAACAGGAAGTTTGATGAATATAAAGTCCTTTCTCGTTAAAATAATTGTGCAGCCTTTTATGCTCAGTTATATTTCACAAAATTGGTGCGAAAGCACCAATTTCTTATACCGAAAGGAGACTTTTAGCAATGGTAATGTCAGAATGATTAAAATGCCTATGTAGAAGTGTCGAGTGTTTGTCTTAATAACATAAATACACAATATTAAAATATAAATATTGAAACATAAATAAAAATGTACATGTGTACTTTGTTGCGTATCTTGCATGGGTTGTGAGCTGAAGTCAGAGTTTTTGTCCGTTTCTTAGACCCCTAGCTGGGTCTAAGGAAAACTGTTTAATTTACAAGTACTAAGTATCTTAACTCCTAGCCAGCATTGTTTTGTTAAGAAATACTTGTTTTCCTGTAGGAGTTTATACAAAGAACAGAAATTTCCGGATGTATAAATCATCAAAAGCAGGAAAAAATGTGATTCTGAAGATAGCAGAGGATAATCAGTTTGTCCCTAACTGTGAAGAGAATGTTTCCTTGGAAGAAGCGTATTTTCTTTCCTCTTTGATCTGCAACATCAGGTAATTGTTTCATTCTGATAGATTTGAAAATATTTTTCAGTATATATTTTAGTGATTTTTCTCCTGCAGCAGGAGAGTAGTTACAAATAACTACTACCGATGGGCAGTTATTCCATGAACATTGTTAGTGTAATTTAGGAGTTTCCAGTAGAATTCCTTCAGTTTGAAGAAAAAATTTCTTGGGACTGTATTTTTATTTATTTTTTTTTAACCCACCTTCAAATGGTTAAAAAACACAGAACAGGTGGTACAGCTTCCGAGTTGTGCCTCACTTCTCTATACACGCTCAAAATGCTGAAATGTAACCATTATTATAGTTTTCCAGTCAATTAAATATGAAGAGTCTAAATATTTTCTGAAGCGTGATTAAAAAAAAAAAAAAATTTGTCCATATTTACTTGCATTTCCTGTTTGGTGCTTAGGTTGGATACTGGTACATCTAATGATCAAGTTTTCTGTATCTAAACCTCTGATACATCTTACCCTGCACTGACTGTATCATAAGATGATCCCAATCATTACTGCAGCAGAACGAAGGTTAAAATGGTACATCCCTCTGTATGATATTACATATAATGTTTTTATTAAAAACATGTATTTGTTGTGACTTCACTTTTTATATTCCAACATGTTCATTGTCCTGAGCTGATGCCAATCTTCCCATAGCACAAATCGTGCCGTGTATTTGGATCATAATTATGGGCTGAGTCTGTCATAAACATGGATGAGAAATTCTGCTGTGTTGAATTTATCTTTCTGCGGTTATCTGGCTTCCAGCTGGTAATACGGCAACTTACGAACCCTACGGTTCATGGGAGAGAGAGAGAAAGAAAAAGAAAAGAAACCTTTCAATGTGTATATATGCATAAATATTGCATCTAGAGCAAATGCTGCTGTAAGAGTGTGGCCCAGCAGTCTTTAAATGGCTGGGTCCTGGGATTTGTGCCAGGAGCCAGATGTTGGTGCTCTGGAGGAGGGATCCCTGCCCTCTGCTGGTGTAAGTCAAAGGAAACCCACAAAACGAGAAGAAAAAGTGCTGCAGGGACAGTGGAGGGGGTGGCGTCAGGATGACAGGGTGGCTAGGTTGGCAGGGGGTCTGGAGGTCCAACCCCTGCTCCAGCAGGGCCACCGGGACTCTGTTCTGTTCTGCCGCCCTGGGTTATGTCACAGCATGTTACACCATACCATGTAATACTGTAAGAATCACACCTTCTCCTTTGGCTTCTCTTCAGAGTGAGGCATGACACAAAGGTTCTGTCATCTGGCTTTCCAGAGGAGGGGAGAAGAATGTCTGCTTTTTTAAACAGGAAGACTACCGGAAGCTGTAGAGGTACCTCAAGCCTTTTCTACTCTATAGGGAAAAAAAAAATACTCTTAAATTTTGACGTACTGTGACTGACACCCTGGATAACCTCTAGGAGAGGTGGCCTGAATGCCACTTGCCCTCCCCTCCCGCCCTCATTGCTGTCCCATGCGGTTTAAAGATGGACAGGAAATTAACACTGGGTTTAAAACCCTTTTATTTAAGGATTTGTTATGATTCACGTGCATTTTGTGTCTGTGCTCTATATAACATGTAACAATTACCTACCACAGTGACAAAACCAGTAACGGAGCGTATCGGTGGTCTTTGTTGTAACAGATTCCGTGGAAGGTTACCAGGATTCACCATATCCAGAAATTGATCATTTTGTTCGCTCTGTGGTTAATAAAGACGGGGTGCAAGGAGGTAAAGACCACTTTGCTATTTACAAATGAGTATTTCGCAGCAGTAGTTTTAAAGACGTAATAATTTTTTTTTTCCCTCCCCAGGGATACGGCAATGGAATTATTTCTCTCTGGAAGAAATACTTGTATATGATATTTCTGGTTACCGTTGGTGTGAAAATATTGGAAGAGCTCATAAAAGTAACAACATAATGTATGCTCTTGAACTATTCACTTTAAAATGGCTTTATTTATTTTCCTGCTCAACTGTTTCTATATGGATAGAATCAGCACCTGTTACAAAATTTCTGCTCTCTTGCTCTGTGTGGATACAGCATCTTTTTAAAAAAAAAAAACCAAAACAAAAACAAAACAAAAACCAACAAACAAACAACCAACCAAAACCACCATTTTTTCCCCTCTAAATTTACTTTGTGATAACTGAACTTGTATTTCTAGTATTTCTGTGAAGTCATCTTCATGCTATTTAAAATACCTGCCTGAAGATACCAACATACAAGTCAGAGTACGTCAAAGCTTTGCTGCTTCCTCGCTAGGAAGCTGAACAATCAGAAATAAGACAAAGAAAACAGACCACTCTTAAATTCATTTACAGCCCATCTAAAATTACATTCTTATGTTATTAAAATGACAAAGGTAACTCCTGCCACCACTTTAGTCAAGGTAAGTTTTGCCAGTGACTCTACAAGGCCTCAGACTTCGCATAGTTTGGATATTAGAATTGCAGTATGTCATTAGTAGAAACGTTTTCACTTAAAAATTATTCTATGTAGCACTTAAAATAACTGAAAGGTAAGGAATGTGTTTTTGAGACATATATATGTATTTATTTTTAAAAAAAAAAAAAAAATCCACATGCCATTAGGCTTGATTAACTTGGTGTTTCTCGAGCACAGCTGGAAAGCTGGGCTGTCTGATCAGTTGACAGGAAATACTGATTTTATCTGGCTTTTATAATGAAATTATCTGTAACGGCAGCAGCAACAAAATCTTATCTTGCAGTTAGGTCCCGTATACTAATCTTACTTTAATGACTTTTTCTTCCAAGCTTAATGTAAATAAGTTAACTAAATTTCATTTTTGAATGTTAGTCTTAATTTTTAAAAGAAATTTTTTTGTTTTTTAGCTTAAGAAACCTGAATTTTATTGGAAGTATGTAAGAAGCATGTCAGAGCATGAAAGCAATATCCATAGATGGGGACAAACCAACCCTGTCCATTTAGTGTCAGAGTTTCATACCGTATGCATTCGCTTCATTTACGTACTGTTACTAAAACCTAAACTATTTCATTCTTAGGATTCTGGTAGACCTAAAGAAGGAAGTCTGGTATCAAAAGTGTCATGACCCAGTCTGCAGAGAACAAAACTTCAAATCGCAAAGTATGTATTCTGTGATTTCAAAGCAATTATGCTTAAATACTTCTGGGAATGTTAACTTTACTTAATGCTATATATTTGATTTAGGTTTTCCATTACCACCTCGGCTCTGCCTCCCTTTTCTTTTCAAAGAGGTATGTTTTTGTCCTGTTGCTATATGCTGAAGTTCTTGTGAGTAAAGCTGTCTCTGGAAGTCCCCGCTAATGCAGGTTGTTGAGCTCCGTACAGGAGTTAACGCTGGTATAGAAGAGCTCTCTGCTGGGCTGGGGCTCCATATAGTCCTTTTTAAGTTCTCCAGCTGCAGACCTAGCATAAAAATGGTCAGTGCAGATAAAGCCTAAGTTACCGGAACAGCCTAACCTCACCTGGGACTGAACATTGTCTTCCGCTGTGGTCTGAGCAGCAGTTCCCAGTACACAAGCCACAAGAGCGCTGCTGGCACAGAATGGAAACCCTGCCCAAGTTAAGCTCTGCTGCGTGTGTTTGAGTTCATGCTGGGCCAGCTAAAGTAGAAGTGATCCTGGAACACTTGAGTCAGTCACATCTAAGTCAGTGACCCTCAAGTTTAAAGTTCATGTAACGTTGTTTTAGAGTATTAAAGCACTTATGTTTACCCACACGGGTAGAAATTTAAATGGACCCGATACTGCAGCTAGGCTCTAAGGCCTGAACAGAATTGGTTTTTCCACTGCGTAAGAGCTGGCATCTTTGCAACTTTTAAATTTACACTTTACACTTTTAAATGTCATAATAGAGAATGGCACATTAAGTGCTACTTAAGCAGATCGTCAAAGCTATTAGTGTTATTTCATAGAAAGGGTAATTTAAATGCATTTTCAGATCCTGACAGTATCTTTAAACAGACGCTAAAGTTAGTTTTAAGCTTCTGTTATGCTAACAAGCTGCATACAACAGACTACTTGTAGTTTACTAGAAAACCAGCAAGTTTTTATTCCTATTAAAATAGGCTTCCATAGGGTAATGTGGCTATAAATTAACCTGCCTTGTTGTCCAGCTCTGTATAGTATCCATTATATGTGCCAGTACGAGTTTCAGACTTTGAGATCAGAGCAGTTAAAGGGTTGAAGACCATTTTTGTATGGAATAAATAGTATTCTTGTTTCTAAAAGGAAGAAGAGCATACACTGACGGATGAAAGGGGGAACACAGAAGAAAAAGTGGAACCACATTTTAACGTGTTAGACTTGTCAGAAAGCTCAGTATCTCTAGAAAAAAGCTTGTCTCAAGACTTCCCGGTGTCAGACAGCGAGTGGGACAACACAAGCGATGATGCCTGTTTCCTAGAAGCTACTGACGACGTGGAACTTGCTGAAGCTGCAAGCGATAGTCTGAATTATGCCACGGAAGAAATTCCTGATGAAGTTCTTCTGGAAGCTTTAGGGCAGCAAGACATGTGGACTAAAGGCGGCAGCTGACCACAGACCTGGCTGTCAAACCGACCACTAGCCATGAAACCTGCTTCAACACAAGGTGC
Source organism: Sterna hirundo (assembly GCA_009819605.1). Lineage (NCBI taxonomy): Eukaryota > Metazoa > Chordata > Aves > Charadriiformes > Laridae > Sterna > Sterna hirundo. The sequence goes on from CM020441.1 coordinate 6,147,338, forward strand.
ATTATCGCCTGCCTTCTGGAAAAGGCGCTGCCACGCAGGTCAAAAATGCTCTTCCAGAGCTGCAAGACAAAGAACTGAGCAACAAGTATCCTCACAACTGGATGATCTTCAACAAGCATGAGGAGATCAGGGAAGATTACACAGGCCTGAAGAGTACTGGACTGAAAATTCAGGAATTGCTGCTCCAGGTTTAGCACTTTTAGCACTCACTGCTGTACAGTTTCTACTTTGTTAGCTGTATGTCCAAGTTTTACTGATAAGCCAGTAAAATAAATTTCTTTACTTCCAGAAACGGGAGGAAACTTTTTATTTCAAATACAAATTTAATAAAAATATTTATCTATCAATAGTCAACCACTGTCTATGTGTTCTCTTTTGAAAGTATATATTGCTTTCAAGATCACATTACTTCAATAGCCCAAGATTAAAACCCAATATTGTCAACAGAGCACAGAAAAATTTTACTACTTCAACTGGAATTGCTATTTCATTGATTTCACTGGCATTCTGACTATTTGACAACAGAAGGATACAATCTCCGATTAAGTCACTGACTTTTAAACGCTGAGGCAAAATACAGCAACAATGATTAAAACAAGCTTTAAGCGCTGACCATTCTAATAATTGTTCCTAACAAATGTCAAAAAGTCTATGAAAACAACTTAATATTTCTCTGGTAACTTCCCTCTTTGTGCAGCCAGAGCCTCTTCCAATTTCGTGTTAATATTCTGAAAGTGTCTTTCTGCTCCTAGAATTCTCCGCGACTCCACCAGAAGAGCAGGGAGGCTGGAAATTCCATACTGTTGTTAAGGAAATAAAATGACAAGGCAAGACTTTTAACTCTTGGACAATCTGTATTTATTTTTCCTCTATCTGAAATGGTGCAAAGTGATTTTTAAGAGTGAAAAAGAATCTTCTGCAAGGGTAGGATTTCCTTACACCTGGCAGGAATGTGGAAACAGAAAAGAGCACACCAGGTCTGTGCCACGGTGAAAGGGAAGGAAGTACAAGGTCACGAAATACAAGCGCTGTTCTTGGCATTAACCACCTTATGGAACAGACACGTAAGTACCAGAGCTTTCCCCACCTTTGAACAAGAGCAACAAAAGAAACTGATTACTTGTTTCTTACTGTTAATCTTTCTTAATTTTTTCTATTAAAAAATGTTAGACCTGAGGACAACCATTACCCTTCTATGTCCTTTCAGTTCCTGGACATAGACAGCAAGGGAGCAGAATCCTCTCTGAAATACTTTCGTTTCAAACATGAGACCCAAAAAATGCGTGAGATACTGCAGTACACTTATGGCAATGATTCTCAAGTTGTTTCCACAAAGACAATTAACAAAATATTGCTATTCAGTGTAAGTTAAACGTTAATAGAAATGCCCACCAGTCCAGGAAATAAAAAAGGGCAGGGGGAACTGATCCAGAACAGTTCAGAAACGGACAGAAAATATGTACTTACTACTACTTTTTCTTCTGGGTTTTCTTCTCTATAATCCAAACAGTCTTCCTGTAGCTCCTTTAAGTCAGTAAGTAATTTGGTTGCCTGCCACAAGGAAGATTTCCTTTCCTGTAACTCAGCGTATTCTCTTTGCAGTTGTGTCAGTTGCGGTTCAGCTCTGAAAAAGATCAAGGCTTTGATGACTCTATCTGCGTTTTTATTTCCTGAGGAACTATGAATGTATTTCCCTCTGAAGAAGACTGAAGGGAAAGATAAGTGCCCGTTGTTCTGCACCTGCGCACACCGGAGGTGCTTATCCTGCAGCGTACTCGGGATCTGCAAACGAGAGACGCCGCTGCCCGAGGGAACAGGACGGCTCAATCCCTTACATCAGCCCTCCGAAAACTGAACACCAGCAGCCCTTTTCATTAACGGTGTTCAACAAAGAAGCTTTCTTAAGATGATTAGAGGGTTAGAACACAACAAAGTGCAAAGACAGCTTTCAATCTGTGAGGGGGTTCAAACCCATATTGAGGGATGCCTTTGTTTCCTCGAGTGAAGTTTGTCCATAGCACTTACTGCAAAGAAAACAAGACTCTCATGGCCACAGTTCATCTGCCTTTGTGGCACCAAGCCCTGCGTCCCTACAGAGTTAACTTACAGCATGTATGTTATACGCAGCTTCAATGTAAAGCTTGTCACCAGTAACCAGAGGGATTTGGGAAGTCCAGTTGTTCTTCCAAATAACATCATTTCTGTGTTGTGTATCTAAATGGTACTTTAAAGCTAATGCCAAGTTAGAGAAGGGGAACTGCATGGCCACATGAGATGGAAGCAAACCCCGTACTCAGAGGCATCCCTGCCAAGTTGCAGAGGTGAACAAAATACATTCTCCACTTCAAAACCAAAAAAGCTCTTTGCAAATTTATGATTCATCCCCTTTGCAATTCCAGTTGTAACGTTAAGTGTTCTTCTTCTGAATGGATGGTCTGAAATACCATCCCTGTTACCAGTTAGCTAAGAGAACTTGCAAGAATGACTATCTAGGCAACTGAAAATATGCAAAGGAAAGCTTACCCTGAGCTTTTGTAAAAACAATAAAGCAATACAGAAGTAGAGTTTCATCAGAATAAAAAGAAAAAATATAAAAGTTAATTTCACCTCTAGGTTACAAAACACCAGACTCCTTAAATTCTTCAGGCTATTATTGTGCCTCATTAGAAACATACCCAATTAGCTCTTCCCTGAGTTGCAACAGTCGCTGCCTTTTCTTTTTGATGTCTGTTATTACCTGAAAAAAATAGTGGGGAAAGTCTTTGAAATGCTTCTGTAACTTCAAAGGCAAACAGCTCACATTTCATTGGCTTTTTCTCTTTGAGGTTTTATGTTCCTGATTCTGGGTGTGGAAGATGCCGAGATACCAGACCTCATAGACTGCCATATTTGAAATTCATATTTTAGACATTTTAAAGAACTTTGAAGTGTTAAACTCTCATCTCCATCCAAAATTTCTCTTAAGGAACACTGGATTTATAAGCATAGTAAAGGAGTTTGTGACATTTTGAACTCCAACACAACCAACTCCAGCAGTTTTTTCTTTGTTTCTGTTTTAAAAATGCAGACTAAAACAAATGTGTGTTCAGTATGATTGCCATAACTAAGGAACTAAGCATAATTAAGCTTTCTTTAATACAATATCCAATTTAAAAACAAAACCAAAGCTAATAATAAATTTAAATTTAGCAACTACAAATCTGATTTTAAACAAATGTGTAAGAGGCAAAATAAGGATAACTGCGTGGCTGTGAATGCTACATGTATTTAAATTTTCATTTTACGTGCAGAATAGCTTACCATATTATCTCAAATTAACAAGACTTCAGCACATTAATTGCTACCTCCCAGAATAAGCTTTCTGTTGACTTTACTTGTTAAAAGCTATTTTGTCATCAAAATGTTTGCGGAAGAGGTTAATCCGGGCAGAAAGCCTCTTAAATCTCTCTGCTGCAGGGCATTCTCTCTCCTGATGAGAGCACTGTGGTGTTTTTCTGTTCTTACGCTAGTTCCTTCTCCTGCCGACACTTCCCTCTTGCATTTCCAGCGAGTTACCACTCGCTCCGGATGAGGAGAGGAACAGCCTTCCTCTGAACAACAATTTTGCTTGTATCTAGGGAACGCAGCTCCCTTGGACTTCTCTCCTTTAAACTAAACAATCCAATTTTATCCTTACACATCACCATCTTTGCTGCTCTCCCAGATTTTATATTCACCTAGGTTTCTTGAAGGTTAGTTCTCAGTATTTAATTGGCTCGCCAGAGGCCTCACCAGTGCTCATTTAAAACAAAAAAAAAAAAAAAAAAAGTAATTCACATGCATAGACACCTACACATCCTAATGTGCGTTCCTTCTTTTTACACCAGTATAGCAGTATACGTACGGAGTTTGCAATCCATCATATTTACTCAGATCTTTCCCAAAAAACCTCTGGTGGTTCCCTATCCTCTATTTGTGCAGCTGATTCTGTAGTACACTACACTTTTTTGTGGATAATTTTATTTCTTCTAGTCAACTTCTTGAAATTTCAATGCTGGCCTCTGTATGCTGTACAACCTCGTGATATATATGTATTTACCTTCGCATTTTTCTTCTTCATATTCTTTAATTCATGGATTTCTGCTATCTACAGAGGAAAAGAATTACAGATTGACTATGGATCTTGATTTCATCTCCAGCCTCCTAAAAACACAGTTGCATGAATCACTTTGGAATAACATAAAGAGCTGTTTAAAAACACCACCACTGGTTCAAAGGAAGATTACGGGTGTTATCAGTTGTGTATCAATTCTTTCCTCTCTCCTCACGCCAGAAGACGACTGTTGCACAGAATCAATCATCTTGCACCAGTTAGCACCAGTAATACTCCTTGTACCAATTTGTGTGATACTACCTAGCTTAATTTTTCTATAACTTTATTTAAAATGTATATATCTAATAATTTTAAAACTTGTCCATTCCAATGAATCACTTAGAACTATAGTTTTAGTACTTATCCATTGTACTTATCACGACTCCTACAAAGTTCTGAGTTTATTTTACTCATTTTAATTAGTGAGAAGTCTTAGTTTTCCAAGCGAATGAGCTTTTTACAGTTAGGTTCAAACTGTTAATGAAAAAAGGATGATTTTCCCTGAACTACGTTAGAGGCCTTAGTCAGGGCCCTACACAAGAGTCACTGAGACGCAGTATAAAGATTAAATCATCAACCTTTTAAAACTCTAGCCCATGAGCTTTTAAAACAGTTTTATCCTGACAAAAGATTAGAAAATTTAAAGTATTATAAAATAAACGTGTAAAGGACAATGTAAACCTATATGCGTTTTGACTACAACGTAATATACAGCTCTATAATCGCTACCACAAAATTCATTTTATTTATGGTCTACTTACAAGATCGGTGATTTGGTCCTTGAAAGCCAAGCAGAAGCCATTGATGGCTTTTCTGCAAACGTTTGATTCTGTCCTTTCTCTGGAGGAGTCAGAGGGACAAAACACAACCCACTGGGTTTAGTAAAGGAGAAATCTCATCCAAAAACGTTCCTTTTAGTAATGAATAAACCCCAACGTTAAGCAGCTAATAGCAAAGGCAACTGCAGGTCTTTCACGTACTAGCAATAGCTTAATTTCAACATTGAGAAACGTCAGCTGAGATGTGCTGTTCTTATGTTTGGAAAAATATCAAATTCCTGGAGACCACCTCAAGATCACAGAATCCTAATAATCATTAAAATAACATCAGAATGTAACCATGCAATACTGCAGTCCCTAAATGACAGCCCATTAGCAAAAACGCAGCTAATTTGTTTTTAAAACTTTGGGCATTCAGCCACAAGAAAGCAGAATGTTTACCTGCAACTTGCTGCAATCTTCTCAAATTCAGCCAGAACAACATCCAGCTCTGTAATATCTCTAGGAGATCTCTTCAGCTCTTTGGGACACCAAACCTGAACAGAACATGGGCTATCCACTGGAACAACAGAATAAAGACAAGCACTGTACAATTCAGGTACGTGTTCTAAAATAACAGAAAAGTTTTTGTGCTCACCATTAAAGTAACCATCCTAAAGTTATGAATATTTTAATATGAAACTTGAGAAGAGGGAAATATTATTTCATCTGTCTTTGATGATGGAACTATGCTAGACCTATCTGGGAACACTTCAGAATTCTATAAATTATATACAACTTACTCTTCATCATTTCAAACAAGTCCAGGAGCACGTTCTTACACTAACTGATAAACTCTACAGTGTACTGTAGATACAGCTCTTCGTGCTGTAAAAATCATTAGCCTGAGTTTGGGCAACCTCCATGACTCAAAGAATCATGAGTTGTTATACCATATTTGTATACGTTTTGTATTTATACCATATATGCTTCAAAAAAAAAGCTACATACAAATACGTTTCTTTAAACTTTGCAACAGCATTATTAGCTAATTCCACAAAACCTTAAGGCATGGTTCTTCACGCACTCCCAAATGTAAATCCAGCACTTGAATGCGAAGGGGTACAGTTCAAAGGAAGCAAGATGACACCAGAGAAACAGTTTCTCTACACCAAAAAACGCCACTGCCTCGAAGGTGCCTGTCTCAGAGGTCTTTATACGAAGGGCTGTGCCTACGCTGTAAGTCAGGGCACCCCAAGCTCTGCCCCAGAGCCCCAGGCTCCCAGGCCAAGGGACATAACTCAAGTGTCTCAGGGCTCCGTAACCACGGACCCAAGGGGACCCAGCTTCCCTCCAACAGGATCCAGGCTGGGTGCCAGGGATAACTCACGCTTTACCCTTTCAAGGAAGCAAGAGGCAAGTCCAGGGGCGCAAACCGTGGGGATCAGAGCTGCGTAAGGATAAAAGCTCCTCAATTTAACCATTGATAATTAGTGTCTAGACCAAAACTAGAACATCCCATTTCTAGCAGCAGTATGCTGCTACATGTCAGAAATTAAAACCATTCAGTTATGGAAACACACTCATCTTGAATGAGGAAAAGCCATGCAGAGCTTTGAAAAGTCTACTTTACCAGAAGGATCTGATGTGCTCTTCTCTGAAGGCCGCCTCTTCTTTTTTGCCTGGAATTGAGTAGCATTCAGAGTGTTCTGTCATATAAAAAGCAGATTAACGTCAAAAAACCCCCTAGGTTTACGCATTTAAAATTCTGAGAGATGGCAGTTAGGCAGAACACATGGAAGTATTTCAGCTTTTCATGACTGAAACATCAGTCACATTCACTGAGGGCAGTTTTGCCAGAATCACAGTACAATGATCACGCTGCTGGACTGAATTTTACTAAAGCATTTTCGACAATTCCAATGAATTTCAGTATGTAAAACACTTTGATGCAAACTACCGCGTAGCTTCTTTTATCACAGGCCTACTTTCCCAAGTCTGCAGATGACTCTTCCTCTGTACACCTGGAAGCTAAGTGGCCAAAAGCATTTTACACTAATAGCGGTCTAAGCGCGGAAAAACACTCATTCAAAACCAAGTGGTTTTTGTCTATTTCTAATATATATTCAAGATTAATTTTATCCATGAAAAATTCAATTATCTCATTTCAATATTGAACAAGAGATTTATATTCCGTTTAGTATGCCATTCTGGAAGAACATATATTCCAGATAGAAACAAGATACAGAACATATTCCCAAATGAGCGAGAGAATGGGCTAGAGGACACAGGAACACCTGGCTGTTACATTCCCCATTGACATGAGACTGTAGCTTTAAGCATCTCACTTGGCCATCTTGCAGGAATACTTTGGGGATTATTAATTTGGGACACGATTAAGTACTAATGAAGTACTAAGAAAAAACTCCTCTCTAATGCAGGCATGGCATGAAGTAATTAAAATTAAATTGGCTGATATGCAACTTTCTCTGTACCTCATTCTCCTTAAGGGGTGCATCTTCAGGATCAGCTGTGCTGAATTTCTGAACAACACTACCAGATGTTTTTGAGTGATGCAATTTTTTACTAGGAAAAGAAAAATATCCGCATGTAAATCCACTACACACCGAGAAAGAACAATCTTCAACCATCTAAACAAAATCACCTTAGGTTTTGGGAAACGTTTTGTATTGCTATGTCACTCATTTTGTGTCTCTTAACTACTAAAAGGTTGCAAATGGCAAATAAAGGGAAATAGAAACTTCATCCCTCAAGAGCAACCCTTGCAACAATTAGAAATCCATTACTACCTGAGCAGTGGGATAGCCATGGTCTTTTGAGGAGAAAATTAAAAACAGAAACAAAATTATTACCTGATTTATCAGGAAAGGAGCTGGCTTTCTTGGTGGGGGGACAGGGTGAGAAAACACAAAAAAATACACGCTCTCATATGACTCTATTATTGTCTTGCTATTTCATTAAAATAAGAACTACTTCACATTTAAACTAAATTTGATCTAACAAATGAGAAACAGGCTAAAACTTGTATTAAAATATTTTTTAAAAAAATTCATTCTCTTCGTTACCTATAGTTTAACTGGCTTTTACCTGTATTTCATTTTTTTGACTTTTTAACTTTAAAGACACCAGCATTTAGAGAACTAATTAACGTATCAGAGATAATTTTAAATCTTTTGATTTGGAAAAAAAATACAGTAAGTACTTAAATCAATATACTGCTTGTAAAAGGCAAACACTAATTTATTCTCCCGTTTCTTTTCTACGTTCCCCAATCTTACTCTTTTGGTTTCTCAACTGGGAAATTTTAAGTTATAGCATCTGTTTAATAAGCAAGCAGGGAAACCTGACAAACTGAACAGTTTTCCCATTTAATCTAAAAAACTAAAGATGAAATTAAATGCTGGCAATTATTATTTTTGTCCACCAGACCTTCTTTCTGCATTTTTCTTTTGCCGTGCTGAAGCACAACCAAGCGACTCGTTTTGCGAATGTTCCTCTCCATAAGCATCCACAGCGGTGCTGTGCAAAGGGTGATCTATAAAGAACACAAAATAAGCCGTATGAAAATTGTTCCTCTCTGTCCAGGCAAAGAGCGTGGACACGCCAGCACTGCCTGACATTTAACATTTAGTGAAAATATTTGTGGTTTGCTCACTAATAAAAAGGAAGTCTTGTTAAAAGTATTATTTGAAGATTGGGAAAAACAGATATCGTGAAAAGCTTCATAGTTTCTGTGCTCATCCACCTGCTATTTCTTTACAAACTGAACCCAAAGGTGCAGGAAAGCTCAGCACATACGTATGGCCCACAGAAAGCAAAACACTTTTTGCAGTTTATTTAAAGTCTCTCTTTGCTATGGCATACACCCATCTTCTATACATTTAAACAACTTTCTAAATTTTACCTTTCTTTTTTTTTTTAAATATGGATTTTTAGCTGCTTTGTTGGATGGTATAAGACGACAGTTACAGCTGCTACAGAAAGTCTGTAAATGTAGAATTCGTGAAGGTAGCTACCAGGATAGATTAAAACTCTGAGAACCTTAAAGTTTTAGCCTGCCTTCCATAGTATATATCTCATTTTTTCAAGCACATTGCCACAAAAGTTTAGCGTTGGCTTACATTAGTGTTAGCGGGCATCCTTTTTATTGTTTTTAACGCATACCACAGAAGCGAGGAAGAGCTTTTCATTTTGCAGACTTTCCCTTATGACAACCCTTTTGCTATATTGTTCTTTATTGTTCATTTTCAACGCTGTTTCTAGTAGTTGCATGTATAATTTTCTTAGAGTAATAACTATTACAGCTGAGAAATAGCTCCTAGCATTTTCTCTATTCTAATTACACCGTTTTTCAAAGATTTTTCTTACCGACGTTGACATATAAGACCTATATGTATTTAATAACGGAGAACTTCACACAGGGGCACGTATTCCTTCTAAACTGATTCTCTTCCAGTACACTGAGGCCTCATTGCACAAGTCCCATACGGAGCAGGAAAACGGTTTTAATGCTTCACCAAAAATAGCATGTTTTTATGAGGTTCCTTTTTAAGTAGAACAACATCCCTGTGAACATGAAAGTTTGCCACCACACGTACTCTTACAATAGCGAAAAATTTCACTTCATAATTTGTGTAATTTAATAGAGAGTAACTTAAGATACTGAACTTTCTTTTTAAAATGCAAACTCTTACACAGTTGCAATGTTATATTGCATGAAATTCTACCACTCAAACTATAAAACTTGAACAGATGGTATTTTCCTTTTATTTGCACGTATTACAGCGTTATTCTTGTTACTTCCTAAAGGACAGAAAAATACCACCACACTCAAAAAAACCCTCTGTCTCTCCTGCCCATAACTTCCTCTGGCAAAAAAACAATACCTTGTCCCAGGAAAGCATTGAAATATTTTGTCCATATGGTTTGTTCATGAAAAATCACACATTAAATGACATTCAAGTTAACACTAACCAAATGAATCGTCAGGTTCCTCAAGTTGATTTGCATCTGCTACCTTCAATATCCTTGAGACATCTGGTTCCTCAGGTGGGAGCAATTTCCAGTGAGGACGGGAGCTGGCTTTGCGTTCCTGGATGGGTATGAAATTAATAAATAGCTAGTTCATCCAGCTTTTTGAGTGCAAAACAAATGAAACATGACAATGAATTTCACAAACGTTTGATCAGAAATACATTTAACTTGGACCATGTTGACTACTGAGCTATGATATAAAGTATTTGAAGCATGTGGTTTTTCCACAGGCTATGTTCCCCCCCCAAGAGAAGCGAAGGTATAAAACTAATCTATTCTTCTATTTGATACTATACTGTAGCATGAGCTTTATCTTATTTTATAAAACTAAGTATATAAGCTTAGAAATTTTGGCACTGGAGAAAATATCCGTCTAATATCCGGTTTCTATGATCTGTAGTCGTCTTCTTTTCAGGCATTAAAATATTTTTTCTTTCATCTTTGTATTACATGAAGGTCCATCCTTGTCCCATTTAATGATTCTCACTTTAAAAAAATATGAAAAGCTAGGCGCAACTTCTTATAAAAGGTGGAATTTATAATAAAAGCTGTGCACAACTTCTTATAAGTCAAGGTTTACACAGACAGGTCTGTAAGCAGAAAGGCAGGGGAGAAGGGCATTGGTTTATGAAATACTTGTAAATGTGTCATTCACACCCAAGTGTGGAAGTAAATTTCCTCACTGGTTTGTATGTATACACAGAAAGGGAATTACAAGAAGAAATGACAAGAAAAAAAAATTACTAGAAATTGACTAACACTTTGCAGCGCCTCACAGGTTTTGCTGTGGTACCAACTATAGACACGTCACCTATTTCCTCTTTCAGCTGTTCCCTTTTCATTTTACAAGGCTGTTTTCAAACTTTTGCCTGTTTGAAAGCCAATGGCCCGTTTTGCCTGATGATGTACTACTCCTAAAAGAAAAAAAAAATAGGAAACCCACCAGGCACCCCAAACAGTTCCCAGGAAAGCCCTACATGAACGCCGGCACCTCCACAGCCAACGCCACAAGAGCACGGTGAAACAACGCAATGCTTGCTGTTTTAATTCCACTCCGCCTAGCAAAACCTACCTGTAATTTATTTCCGGAATGATTTCTCTTCCTTTGCTTCTTTGAGGACATTTTGCTGTTCGGTATATGCTGGTAAAAGTACAACTGAGGATACAGTTACCCAGGATACCAAAAGTTACCTGGGAGAGAAGGGGAAATCCTCGTTAATCCAACCTATTGTGCATAACTCATTTTAAAGGCAGTAAAACTCACTCTATTAGACGAGCCTAACGCCTGACATAGCACGTATAAATCATTAACAAGACATACATATTAAAAATTTAAAGCAAGGCGATGCAGGACGCTGTTTACACCTTTACTTGTGCTTCACAGCTGCCGCTCCCCTCAGGCAGGAGTCCCCGGGCGGCCCGGCCCGGCCCGGCCCGGCCCGGCCCGGCCCGACCCGCCGCCTCAGGCGGGGAAATGGCGGCCGGCGGCACCTCCGCCCGCCCTCGGGGGACACCGGTCACTTCAGGGCACCCACCCGCCTTCCCGCCGCGATTCAAACCGACGGGCGGGAAGGGAAGGGGAAGAGGAAGGGAAGGGGAGGGAAGAGGCGGCGGAGCGCCGGAAGGGGAAGCGGGGCAGCGGCGGAGGCGCCATGACGGGCCCGCTCCGCCCCTGGGCTACCGGGCAGGGGCCCGGAGGCGGACCGGCCACCGGGGCGAGGGGAGAACCGGCGGGGCCGGCCCCGGGCAGGAGGGAACGTCGGTGTGAGGGGACGGCCACCGCCGGGACCGCCCTAAGAGGGAGTACTGAGGTACTTGTGCGCCAGCACCTGCCGGTTTTTTTTTACATTTTAGAGGCATGTGTGAAGAGAAAAGCTATTTCCTCGTTCCCCTGATCAATATTATTTTTTTTTCCTCCAGTGCCAAACATATTCAAGGTGTGTGCTGACCAGCTGCTCCAGAAGAATTCACCTGCGCATTGCTCATCTGGCCGTTTTTTCCTACAAACCCCACTGAAGAAAACAAAACAAAACACACCACCACACACAACAAACCAAACTCCAAAATCCACGTTTTCTTCTCAAAATATTGCTTCCTGCCCCAAGACTTCTTGCCCATCTAGAAAAGTGAGTGAACAAGATCAGGTCTACAACAACAACCTGAAACCTAAGGTCAAAAAACTTGCAGCAGTTCAAAAAGAAATGGATGCAAAACGTACAAAAATATTCCTTGCTCTACTACTGTGCCAAAAAAATATAGTAGGATTCACATTGAAAACTTGTCATTCCAGATCGCTGGCATCTAGTTACTCAGCAATTTAATTGCTAATGGGAGGTTCGGTAATTTGTCAACAAAAGTCTTACTATTTGGAGGGGCCCTTGTCGTGCCACACCTCCATCCACAGGTCAGGGTGTTCCTCCAGTGATCTGCTGCTCCCACCCCTTTTTCCAACCTAAAACAGGGTGAAATACCACTTTGGGATTAACAGATGGAGCAGTCTCTTTATAATTCCAGTTTGCCGGCTATAGCACCCAGCCCCACGTCGAGGTCCGCGAGCTGAAGGCACCACGCAGTAGCACAGAGTACGTACAGCACAGCTTTGCTGCCGTAGTGAGAAGCAGCTCTTCCAGAAAGCATTCTTTGATGGGATGCATGAAGAACATAAACCTTAGATCCAGCTCTCAACCGTCTTGGCACGGTGACATTTCACTCCTTTTCCAAGCAGCATACACTCATATTTGAATATGGTATTGATTAAGCGACAAAAATGTGGAGTTCCTTCAGAAGGGAAGGAATGTATAAAGGACCATACAAAATTATGCAAGAGGAAAAGTCTACCGTGACTGGGAACGTTAGTGTGCTTGTTATTTCACAGTAACATCAGGACAGCTCTAAACATTATTTTGGTGGTGATGCTTAATCAATGACAGTCTGATGAATCTGCCCAAAAAAATCTTTCATACCATACTGCTGATTAAAGCCACGTGCATGGTATAAAGGGGAAGAATAAAGACCAAGTGCAAGGTCCTCCATCTGGGTCGGGGCAATCACCGGGCAAGCACCGATATAGGCTGGGCAGTGACTGGCTTGAGAGCAGCCCTGAAGAAAAGGACTTGGGGGTGCTGGTGGGCAACATGAGCCCCTGCTAACAAGAGAGATATGGACGTGCTGGAACGTGTCCAGAGAAGGGCCACGAGGATGATCAGAGGGCTGGAGCACCTCTCCTGTGAGGCCAGGCTGAGAGAGTTAGGGTTGTTCAGTCTGGAGAAAAGAAGGGTCCGAGGAGACCTCATAGTGGCCTACCAGTATCTTGAGGGGGCCTCCAAGAAAGCTGGGGAGGGACTTTTTAGGCTGTCGGGTAATGGTAGGACTAGAGGGAATGGATTAAAACTAGAGATGGGTCGATTCAGACTGGACGTTAGGAAGAAGTTCTTCACCATGGGGGTGGTGAGACACTGGAACAGGTTGCCCAGAGAGGTGGTGGAAGCCCCATCCCTGGAGGTGGTCAAGGCCTGGCTGGATGGGGCTCTGAGCAACCTGATCTGGTGGGAGGTGTCCCTGCTCATGGCAGGGGGGTTGGAACTGGATGATCTTTAAGGTCCCTTCCAACCCTAACAATTCTATGATTCTAACACAGGAAAGACAACCCCTACTCCCACCCCCACAAGCAGCACAAGAGTTTAAGAAAACCCCAGATTTCACTCAAAAGTTGTTGATGATGATGGCAAGAACACTACTGTCAGAAACCCTACTGAAGACATGGAGCACGGAACAAAGTACATACAAGAGCATCCCTTTCTTACAGATAGTGGCCAAAACCATACACATAAGTATTAGACTAAAGCAGAAAGTTACCTTCCAAAAAAAGTGTCAAAAACCAGCATTTATGCTCTATTTAATATGTTTGCAGCAGTGGAGAGTTTTACAGCTTGTCAGTCACCAAGTTACAGCTCGGCTTGTTGGTCAGCAGCACCTTTCCTTGATAAACAAAGGCTTCACCCGGTTGAAATGCAGAAATATTTATTTTGGTTTCCTTCATTGGTTTTGAAAATTGTTTTGGTTTTATAAAACATAGAAATAGCCAACACTAAGCAAACATTTGAATTCCAATGTAACAAACTACTGCTCTAACAGTTGACTCAGATTTGTGTACCTCAATTGCACACATGTATGAAATTATGCTACAGAGTAGTGCATTACAATCACACACAAATCTTAGTGCAAACCCTTGTTGTGCTTGTATTTTACATATATCCATGTTTTCAAAAAAACAGCAATGAATGCTAATGCAAAACCAACTCTGTTAAGGATAGCAAAAGACTTATACCATAATAAGGCTTATTTCTGCTGATTTCTCAAACAAAAAGGTAACTAGTCATTTTGTAATTTATCTGGGAATTCGGTTTTTATCCCTGAACAAATACCTATCCTGTGCCAACACACCGTTCTGTTGGCATATTTAAATACTTCCAATTGCTGCAAAGCATCAGGCAAAAACAAAAACACATTCTACCTGACCTATTTTGCTATTCAGTGAATACTCAGTGGCTCATACATAAAGCACAGAAAACTGAGAGGTTATGTCAGAAGCTCTTCTGCTTATAGAGGACCTGGCACATTTTTATATTTTTTTTTTTAAAAATGCATTTTAAATACACGTTCATTGCAGGGAAACAAGTGGCTAGTACAGGCGCAGTGTTTACCTGACTGTTAGCATAGCCCACAGCCTCCTGAATGGTTTTGGTTTTAGGTCTCTGGCGTTCTTGCCAGAGTTGGGATCCGTTCATTGACAGGGCTGGCATTACTCTGGGGGCATGTTAGTGTAGCGAAGGCTGCGCTGGCTGAATGAACGGCGTCCGCACACCTTCAGTGCGGAACCAGCACATGCAGGCTTACTCTGAGGACTTCAGCAGTCTCCTTTGGGGGGAGTTCTGACTTCTACCTTACCAAAGTAGATCTCAGAGCTGGCTGCAGATACAGAAGGGAGAAAAACCACTCAGATGCCTTGCCCCAGTTAATATTAGGACTAATGCAAGATGCGATACCAGCTGTACAACTGTAGAGGTGGGGGGTTTTTTGGTGGTTGGGATTTTTTGTTGTGTTTGGTTTTTTTAAACAGATTAAGTAGTCCTTCTGAGGATGCAAGATACTTAGAGGCATTTTCAAACCCGCCAAATCCTTTGCGGAATTGACAACTGTAAGATACGCTGCAGACAGCAAACATGCTGGCAATAAGAAAACCTTAGCTCCTTGGTGAAGGAGAGTCCCATTTTTTTGGCCAAGGAAGTCTTAAATAACTTACATATAGTTACCATTTATAGTTAAGGCTCTTTTTGGAAATTGTAGGTCACCATAAAAACAGTATGCAACACAACTTGACAGTAAGGCAGTGTTCCATTTCTTCAATGTTCCTATGGCAAGTACCCATTTTTGTACAAGTTAATGATTGCACAGTTTCCTTCCCTATGTTTGCTGTAGTTAAATTACAGATACGAAGGCCAACAGTAGACATCAGACGTGTGCCACTTTCCTCATTCCGTTCGCAGTTACATTTTGGCATTAGCATAGAGTTCATCTATCTGTGACTGGAAATATTTTCGCAGTTCTGGTCTCTTTGCCTTCAGTGTCGGTGTCAGCAGGCCGTTTTCAATAGAAAACATTTCAGTGTGGATGAAGATGTCTTTAACCTGAAAAATAAAGAGTTACTAGCCAAGCTGCATTCCTTGGAATAGACAAGGCCATTAAAAAAAAAAAGATTGCCCAGACATCATAACAGAGCCCACCACCTTAAAGATTCTCCAGGTGCAAATTAAAACCAGTTTCCGCAGAGTCATATTATATTGGTAGTGAGAAATTTAAAAGCATGAGGTGTTCAGTTCTCATTAGCATCTTACCTGTTCAAATGACTTCAAACCAGATTCTTTCCCAATCCTCAGCATGTCTTCCAGAATGTGTTTTTTGAGGTCCTGTGGATACAGGAATATGTTATATAGCTTGAAACAGTTGACGCAGAACAGCTAACTGATTCGTTAGATATGACTCACCTTGTTTTTGCACAGCTCTTCATATGAGCCTTCAAATCCCTTTTTCTTGGCCCAGTTGCGCAAAGTCTCAGGATCAGGTATCACAATAGCTACTAAGAAGGCCTAAAAAAGGAATTTTTGTCAAGCTTTTTTTTTTTCCTCTTTTCTTTTTAAAAGTCAACACGTTGGTTCCTCCACATTTCTTACTCAGTGTTAGGTTTTGGACAGCAGTTCTCATCCTGCTGTAAAGGCAGCAGCTTTCTGCTACTGGGACACAGGAGTGCAGTTCAGAAGCTTGCACTTAACAAGAATAATTCTCTGAAGACCCACATTTCAATTTACAGTTGCAAAAACCTGGACATCTTGGGTCTGTGGTTTGGGGTTGTTTTTTTTTAATTTTTTTAAATTATTTTCCCTGCACACTGTTAGCAACTTGTGTACAGTCATTAAGTTAAATTACTCCAGCTCTACTACCTAGTCTGAAACTACATCAGTAGCATGTTGTAAAGCTGCTGGAGTTGAAAGTGCATTCAGAACCAATATGTGTAATGTTAAAAGAATTTAATATTCCAGTCCCAAAGTTTGGGGTAAGGGGAAGGAGGAAAGGAAGAATCTTTTCTGCAGTGTCCTTTTGCATTTATTTTTTAAATTACCTGAAGAATGCTTACCTGCAAGCTCTCTCCATGGACAAACACCTGAGCAAGTGCTTCACATCTCAGGTACACGTTTTCTATTTTCTCCGGTGCTATGTACTCTCCCTGGGCTAGTTTAAAGATGTGTTTTTTCCGGTCAATGATCTTCAACGTACCATTCTGTTGACAGAGATAACTTCCACTCAGAAGAGGCACTTCAAGTCAAAAAACCAACCTGCACAGCTTAAGCGTGCCACACTAGATCACATAACGTACCAGAATTAAAACGTGAAAACAAGAGCTTGTTCCTGTATATTTCAACTTCAGGTATTACTGTGCAACCTTAGTTAAGCTTTCAACAACAGACCAGAAATGCTATTGCCTGAATTCTGGCTTAACCCAAACTTAAATGCTGGGAATGATCCAAGACAGTTTATTTATTTAAGGTAGATTATGCAGTACAGTAAAATAGAGCCAGAACACTGCCAAACTAACATTAGGAAAAAACAGGCTCTGCACCCACCTAACCTGAACTAGGGAAAGCCTCAGGATTAGCACTGCTAATACTTTTTTTAGCCCCAGGCACACAGATTTATCTACAACAGTAATTCATCCTCCTCCTAAAATTACTTGTCTTTCACCGAATTCGTTGTGTTTAATACAAAGTATTTTGTTTGTTAAGTTACTGCTAATAACTACAGCAGTACATTTCAGCTATATAAGTTAACTTACTGGTAGCCATTTCCCAATATCTCCTGTATGAAGCCAGCCATCTTTGTCCAGAGCTTCTGCTGTTTTTTCTGGATCTTTCAGATAGCCACGAAATACATTTGGCCCTTTCACACACACCTGAAAACAGACATTTGTTAGTGTATGTCACTATGAAGGGAAGTTAACAGTCTTTGCAGTGAACACTTTTCTCCAGTGGGTCTCAGTAACCCCGCACTAAAAAGGCAAGCTGAAGTTTATGCATTAGTACAGAAATCTCTGCTCATGGTTTTTGGAGTTGTAACATTTTCTAGCAGTATAAAGTACGATAAGAAGCAATTGGAAGCATCTGTTTTCTTCTGGTCTAGCAGCAGTGTTCCTACCTGCTGTTTGAATTATCTGAGTTTATCACAGGAGATTTATTTTTTATCTGAAGAAATTCTGCTAGATGCAGAAATATTACCCCTCGGCCTGGAAATGCGTCTGTTTCAGCTTTGGTAAGCAGCAGGGGCATTGTGCTAAAACTAGTGACAGAAGAGCTGTATATCAAGCAATTGCGTGTTTGTTGTCCAAAATAATACCTTAGGGCTTAGAGCACTCAAGACTTCTCTACAAAGGAAACCTGCAATTTCCTTAAATTGAAGGTTGTCTGGATTTGTCTACCAAGTGGAAAACTAAGAACAACTTCTCTAGATATAACTGGACATCTATGCATGGACATTACAAGGATCAGAAAACATGCTTACAAGGTATGAGAAAAACACCAGCAAGATAAAAGGTTTATAGATGAAGAGGTTGCTAGAGAATCAGGTCAGCCCTTACAAGCTAAATTAAAACAATCTGTAGTAAGAGAACATAAAAGTAGAGCAATTAGTCAGGAACATGGAGTAAAGAGAGCCTGAAGTATTCAGAGACGATCCCAGACTTAAGTATTTTCTTCTCAATGTAACACCCAAGGTTGTTTATGTTTTCTTTGGTGGGCAGAAGGGGACACAGGACAGGACTCTCATTATTTAAGGATCAGCAGGACAATAAAATACCTCATTAGAAGTGAGGACAGAGACACAGGCAAGATAAACAAGACTGAAGCTTGGGATGCCCACTGCACACAATTGCTGGGGAATCAAAAAAAAGGAGTTTTTGGAGTCCAAAAGCCTTGAAAGCTCTACACAAGAGTCCTCAGATGCAACAAAGGATTCAAACCATCACACCAGCTTGGGAGTGGCTTGGCATGCCTGGATGACAGAGGACAATAAGAAGGGTCTGGTCAATTGTATCAGGGCTCTAGAACAAATCTAGCAGAATGGGACGGAAAATCCCATTTTAAGTTAGGGCCAAACGGATAATAACTATCAATAGGGGCTGACAAAATACTAGGCCAACGATTGGTCTAGAGGATTAGTACAATTACAAAGTGAGCCAGGAACTGGCCAAACAATCTTCAGGCACTAATATCAATTCTCAGTCTAGAAGAAATTACTAGTGTAGTTCAGAGAACATTTCCTGAAAAACCTCATCCCAAATATTTTCAGTGCTTACCTCAGCATAGATACAGGCGTGCTGTGAACTACAATAGAGTGAACAGGAGATGTTGTCGACAGGAGGGAGATGAGAGTGTTAGTGAGGGTTCTGATGACCTTGTAGAAACAGTACCAAAACTCATGACCAAACCAAGGTCATGTTTTAAGAGCCAAGTCATTTCGGCTATAAAACAGAGCTTATCGGGAAGGATGTGATAGGAGAACTCTGTACATCCCAGTCAAGTCTAAGGCTGGCTGATCAAACACTTCGTTTGTCAGGGCTCCTACAATCACAGGGTGGCAGTAGGCGACAGCTTTTCCCCAGTAGAGACAGCAAGCCATTTATCTGTATCCTGCTAACTGGCACTAAGACCTCATCTGCTTACAAGCATATATAATTCAATTCACAAATTTATCCTTCTTGAACAGTGATAACTGGCAAAAGTGAAAAGCAAGGCTGACAGAATGGAGAATATTGAAAGCGTACTCAGAAAGGAGGACTAGGAGTGTTTAATCCAGCTGAAGAGCAGACAGTGACAAGGAACATCTATTTTAGGCAAAAGATAATCAGAGCTGGTTCTATAGCTACGGGCTTCAGTTCTATGAAACCAGTTACAACACTTATTTGTTAGATTCACACGGAGGAAGGTACGAGTGAAAGACTAAGATGGTACCTGATAATAAATACAGTAGCCCCTTAAAGCAAGTCCAAAGAAACTCCTAATGCAGCAAACTTTCACAGTAAGTGCAAGCCAAACATTTTTAGATTTATTTTTTTTTAAACTGCTTAACTGTTTCTCATTATGATAATTCGTACTCAGTTCCTCCAGACCAAGCTCTAAATGCATGAAGTGAAGCAAAAATTGCTGATGAAGACTAAACATGGGGTCATATGCAAGACAGGAAAGAATCTTGACATTGCTCTCTACTTGTAAGCAGTTTCACAGAATGGTTCGGATTGGAAGGGACCTTAATGATCATCCAGTTCCACCCCCCTGCCCTGGGCAGGGACACCTCCCACCAGCCCAGGTTGCTCCAAGCCCCATCCAGCCTGGGCTTGAACCCCTCCAGGGATGGGGCAGCCACAGCTTCTCTGGGCAACCCGTTACAGTGCCTCACCACCCTCACAGCAAAGAATTTCTTCCTGATATCTAATCTAAATCTCCCCTCTTTCAGTTTGAGGCCGTTACCCCATGTCCTATCATAACACTCCCTAATAAAGAGTCCCTCCCCATCCTTCCTGTAGGCCCCCTTTAGGGACTGGAAGGCTGCTATAAGGTCTGCCTGGAGCCTTCTCTTCTCCAGGCTGAACCCCCCCAACTCTCTCAGCCTGTCCTCACAGCAGAGGGGCTCCAGCCCTCGGATCATCTTCGTGGCCCTCCGCTGGGCCCATTCCAACAGGTCCATGTCCTTCTTGTGCTGAGGGCTCCAGAGCTGGACGCAGTACTCCAGGTGGGGTCTCCCCATAGCGGAGTAGAGGGGCAGAATCACCTCTCTCTGTCTACTGGCCACCACCAGCCCCAACTAAAGCCTTCAGTATTACTAGGAATTAAAGCCTGATGATTTATCTCTAGTCTCATACAAATTACAACCAAAACAAACGATGATTATATATTGTTTGCAGTTCAGATTAGTTACTTTCTTAAGCTACTTTTTATTTATCCATTTCTCACACACCAACTGCCTCCAAAGCCTCCTGAAGGCGTATGAAGGACACCAGTTAATTTGCTTTTAGGGTTTGGGGAAAAAATAAATCACTACATCAGCATATGTTCAAGTCTATACACAGAGTTCAAGCTTTATATATTTTACTTGGGAAAAAAAATATGGGAAGAGAGATCATATAGCATTACATAGTGAGTCCTCCAAGTGCAATTTGTAAAACATACAGTTTGTGCAGGCTGCAGAAAAAAGTTCAGAAGAATGTTCAGGCAGTTGTCACAAATCATTGGCAGCCTTCATGGTATTTTATCTCCATTTCTCTTAATGGTGTTCCAGCCACTTTAAATTACCTCATCTCACACATCACAAGCTGGGTAACAAGCTACACACATCAATACTTGGCAGGGGGTGGGGGGCAAGCCCTCTGCTAGCATTTTACTGACGGACACACGCAGCATGAGATTGTGAGCTTCTCTGCTATCTCACAGCCGGAGGGCAGCATGCTGGTCATACAGCCATAAATACACAGTAATCTGTTATCCACAGTAAGCTGCATTTTGTCCCCTCCAATACACTATTTTCTGTTTTTCTTCTGTGAATCATTAGCTGACATTGCATGCAGGCAAGGCAGGCGGCTGATTTTAGGTAGCCATGTTTAGCACTTTTAATTAACTCAGTTACTTGTTATTTCTGGAACAAAAAACATTTTCCAAGATTCCGTAAGAGGCTTATATTGACCCTTGTGAAATTACTTACCTCACCCTCTCCTCTGGAAGCCAAGTAATTCATTTCTTGTACATCAACAAGCTTGATGATACTGCACGGCATGGGTGCTCCAACATGCCCTGTTAAAAACAGTTAAGACTTCAATAGCCTGAACTGCTTTTTAGTCAGGTTCGTGAAACAGTAAGCTGGTTACATGCTAAGGTAAAAAAGATGGAAAACTGATTCCTGGTAAAGTACTACACCAAAAACAGTACAGTAATAGCTTACGTTTGCTGGGACTGAAACATTAAATTCTCAGATATCCCTAGAGTGTTACAAGCTGAACCATGTACTCGGGTTTGCTTTTTCTTATAAGCTGGATGGACATATTTAAGTAGCAAGAGTCCCACTATAAGTTATAATTATCAGTATTACTTCAGTTAGGGAGCTAGAGATATAACAGCTGACAAATGCAGACTGTTTGTTCCAACACCAAAAAATGCCATTTAAGTTTCCAGCACTGTGTTTATACACAGCAGATTCCTGTAAAAGCGACAAGGGTTGATACTATGACCTCCCCTCTCCTAAATCCTCTTCAACTTACAAGGACAAAGCCTATTACAAGTTTGGATTACTGAACATTCCTAGGTAGAAACTTCAAGGGATCTCTTCAAAACTTTTTTAGTTCACTCAAACGAAAACAGAAGCTTATGCTTCATGACAGATGTACTGAGGACTAAATAATGTGATCAGGGACCTCTCGAGCATCCTGAAATGTAACAGACAGGCGGAGCGTTAAACACCATACCTGCTGTCCAGTCGCCAGGCAGTGAGAGCGAGCATCCAGCTGTGCATTCAGTCTGTCCATAACCTTCATAGAACTAGGACATGAAACCAGACAATTATTTAAAATTCTTACTTTTCAACAGTTTTTTCGTCAACATGAAATTTGCTTCTTTTTCTAGTTGTTTAAGTTTGAGTTTAGGAAAATCCCCAGCATCTTCTAAAGAGAATGTCGCTATATTAGGGTTTTATCACAATACACAATTTTAAGTGTTAATATTCCACCTTCAGTTCCAGTATTTACTCAGTTTCACTCAATTTTACATGCTATGTGGCACCTGTCCAGATCAAAACAGAAAGCAACAGATGGAGCAAGAGGAAGAAACTAAGAACAGTGGCACTAGCCATGACTTCATTTAAGGACAGGTTCATCCAAGACAGCCAGGAACAGAAACCCCATCACAGCTCTGCGATTATTATATACAAGACACATTATTGTTTTCTGCGCAGAATGCGTTGCTACACCAGCACACTATTGAAGAACTTCAAGAAGTCACAGAAGCCTCACATCTTAATGTGTTTGCTATCCTTGAAATTTATTTCAAGGCATTTGGTTCCATCCTGTGCCATTGTTATTCACATTTTACCTCAAAAAGCATATATTTTGAAGAGGCTCTGAAGATAAATGCAATATGCGCAATCTGATTCTCTCCAGTCTCATCTTCAAAGCAACAACATGACAGTTACCATCATTTAATTAGGTTCTCTATAGTACTTATGAATACCTCTGTAAGCAAAGCAAGTCCCATAAACTTAATCCAAGAACATTAATTATTGCTTACAGCAGCCCCCCCAAATCTCTCCCTTAAGACAGTTCAGCTGGTTACTTCAGTTTGATAAAGACTTTGGGATGAATACAGAAATCTCAGGAGACAGAGAGAAACTTTGGAAAGGAGTGAGCACTTATGCAGTCTTCAAGAAGAATGCCAGAAAGAGTTAGCCATATAATCAGACTACAAGGAATGCTCTAACATCGAAGCTGGAATGAGGTACTCAAATCTCTATGTTTCGGGATTAAGGCCAGGAAACTCACCTGACAGCCAAGAGCTGTTCTCAGGAAGGTCAGTACACTTGCAGATACAGGTGCTGCTCCTGTGACCATGATCCTTACTTTTCCTCCCAAACTTGCCTACAACAGACACAAGATACTGTGGACACCAAAAGCATTTTAGAGAAGTTTCCAGAGTCTTTTTCCATCCCTCCCTCAGCCACTGTTCACCTGCAGTGCCACCCACAAGTGTTACAGATTCAAGTTTAGTCTCCTATTGCTCGCTGTCTTTCTCACAGTGTTTTTAATCTCGTAAGTGGCTGGAAGAAGCAGTATCTCAAACATACAGTATCTACAAAGACTATGCTGTAGTGTCACTGCAACACACACTTGGCCAAAAGTCTAAAAGAGCTTAAGTTGTGGCCTTACAGCAGTGACTATTTTTAACTGCCTTCTGTCAGCTTCTCATCCATCCTGAGTGCTATAAAAAGCAGCCACAGGGGCACATTGTCCAACCAAGGTTAGGGCCATCGCAAGTGAGCGCCAGATACAATAGCAGGCATAACTTACTAGTGACCAACAGCGCGGAGACAGTAGGGGCTACAGGTGGCACTAAGTCACATTTAGCATTCCTTCCTCCTTCAGAAGGCCAGTGTTTGCTTTCAAAGGGGTAAGAGAGAAGCACCGGACTGTTTTAGAGAAGCCTCCCTAATACAGTTAGCGGATGTCATTAGAACAAAAGGGAACTGAAAAATGAAGTTGGCAATAAGGCAATTTTGGTTTTTATTCTGAGTCACCAGGCAGTCTTTAATCAGCGATGAAAGCCATACCAGATTATGACCATTCAGATGAAATTCAGCAATTGCAAACTAACGCCTATAAACTAGTAAGCAGATAGGATGTGTAGTGATGCTTCACACTTCCAATATTGAAAACACATGTCAAACTGCTGTTCTGTAACACAGTAAGCATATTTGGAGCTCCGTTCTCAAAATAACCACGAGCAAATAAATGACATAATAAAAAGTATCCACCATACAAAGACTGAGAGGCTTTCAAGCATACCTGTATTTTGCGGAAGATGACTTTATCCCAGAAACTGTTATTTCTAACTATACCACTTCTGAGTTCTGCTTCTTTCCTCTTGGAAGCAAAATCCAGCATCCACCTCTTTAATGAAGTATCTGCCTGTCCAAAAATCTATTAAGAAAAATGATCCGTTGTTAAGCCTCACAGACTACCATTCCCTTTCTTACAGAAGCATGCACAAAGACTCTTAACAGTGAAAACCAAATAAATTAAACAACTTCTATTGGAAAGCATCTTCATTCTGGTAAGAAATACTTGGATTTTGGCCTCTCTACCTCAGTTCAAGAGATGTTCATTAAAATTATCACTTAACTAATTCTTGTTTCCCATCCAACTGTGTGGTGCTTTTTCAATGTATAGTTTCTTCATTAAAAGCGTGAATGAACGCAAATGTTTTACTTTTTCATTCCACTTTGACCAAAATTAAGCATAATCCTCACATATCCCTAAAAAGCACACCATCATAATATGTAAAGTAACACGGGGTTTTCTGAGGAGATGCAGTCCCTTCAGAAACATTTGAGATGTCTGACTTGTGTCTATAGCCTTGCTTTTTAGATTACTTTCCAAAGGCTCCTTCTGGTTGTTCTCAGCAAGTCAGGGCAGACTCAGCAGCAGACCACAGATTAGTATATTCACTTGTCATCACCGGATGACTTAAAATCTTAAATTCAAGAAAGAATCTACTTCTCAGATGACCCTGAGGGGGCAAGCAGCAAGCACAGGAGAGACAGGGGCTGCTGACACACCCTCTCCCCAGCACTCCCGACTGGCTGGTTTATAATTCTCCCTGCGAGAACACGCTGGCTGCTGCGTAGGAAACTTATATGCATCCATGCAAACACCTGACCTTGGTTCGCAAATTCCACTCCGTGAGTCAGATGCTAAAAGCGTGGCGCACAGATGCTAAGCCTCGAGTTCGTGTTGTAGGCTGGACTTAAATGACTTGCTCAGAGCAAAACAGTAAGTCATTAATCAAGCTAGAGAGAACCAAGTCCCCTAGTCAGTCTTTTCAACACTAGTATTTGCTGCCTGAAAGTGTTTTAATGCAAACAGTGTTGTAGAGCACTTTCAGCTCTATTTTAGAAAGATACACCAGTTTGCTAGCATGCCCATGGAACATCCCGGAGCACAACAGTTCCAGCACAGACTTCACAGAGTCTGTTAAAACCCTGCACAGGTGCCTAGACTCATGCCTGTAGACTTACCTTGTCAAACATTCTGTTCAATAGCCTTGGTACTACAGGAAATACAGTTGGCTGCAGCGTTTTTAGGTCATCCATAAGTAGTCTGATATCACCTTGGAAAAATCCTATCCGAGCTCCATGGCACAGAACCACACACTGTCAGAAAAAAAGTAAAAAAGTCTGAAAAGACATCACATATAACATGTTGTAGCTGTATCTATACAACAGTGCTGTGCAGAGTGGACAGTGCAGTATCCACCTTAAATCCTGTCAGCTTCTGGACAAGTTCTGCAGCATTCTCAGCTATAGGATGGGATAGGAAAGACCAAATGGCAAGACATGCCTGGTGTACACAGCCCAAGGACTTTGACAGAATGAGATATAGCACAAAAGCCCCTATGCAAAAAGGGACAGTTGGTCAAATAAGGCAATGCCAGCAACTCAGAGGTAGCAAGAGACTGAAAAACAGAACTTTCCTATTTTAAACATTTATCAGGCTTATTTTAAAATACCAGAACTTTGTTCCCTGCTATATACTAAAAAAAGTCAGCACATGCTACATACTGGTCTAGCAGGGATTTCTGCCTTGTGCTACTTGCTTTTCATTCTCTTGCACTTTCTTTCCCGTTTCACAGGACTGCTACAAGCAGATTTGTTAGGTGATCAAGATGTTCTTTGGAAGATTCTAGCAGACCCACTGATTATTTTTGCATCATTTAAGACATACACCAAGGAAGGCAGACCTAATCCTATTGTGTTCTATATTCTTTATGTTAGAAGCTCCACCCCCCACACCTATACACCCATTTTCTTCCTGTTTTGTTTGGGTTTTATTTATTCTTTTTAATGACATCCCTACTCTTACTGAGTTTCTTTATACCTACTTGTTTTTATTTCTTCTGCTTCCTCTGTAGCACCTCTTGTTTCATTCCCTGCCATCCATTCTCATACGTTCTGCACACAAGATGAGCCAGTGTCATTTTTCCCCTTCACCTGTGCTTTGCCACCATCTGCTAAAGCTGCAAATGCATCAGTCCAGATGGAGTAAGCAGGAACTACCTTTGCTAGGTGGGAACATGTTTGTCCTGTCAAGTTCACTGACTCTCTAGCTTCCTTAGGAAGCCAAAAAAAAAAGGAAAAAAGAAGAATCCACAAACGTGAACTTTACAAGAGGTGCAGACTGCTCATTTCTCACAGAGCCTCTGTTCATACCTACCCCAAACAGTAATAAGTCTTTTCTCCTTCCCACCAGAGGTGTCCTTGCTTAACCTCCTTATGTAAATATACAGGTAAACACCTACTTTGTAAAGACCTCAAACAGCTGAGGAGCGCTGAGAGCCAAACACTTTCTTCTCATTTTATCCTTTAGAACACAAATTCCCATCCTGTTTCCACTGCATGATGAAGAGCAGAGCTTTTACCTACAGAGCTTGTACCTTCAGATGCAAGACAGGCATCAGTAAAACAGACACTGAAGTTGTAACTGGTATCCAGGTTACCAGGAGAAAGAGTGTGTTGAGAGCCTACGGCCACCTGTACACCTCAGTTAAGCTCTGTTCCCAATCTTCATAACATACATATGTACAGACGCATATGTATATACACACACACACACACACACACCTTTTTTGCTAGAAAGCTGAGGATTCCTAACGGCAATTACAGGATGATGTGTCTTTTCACACTTGCGCAGAGGCTGTTTATTTCCCTACGTAAATTGGGACATGACTACCCTCAACATACATATAAGGGAGAGGTGTGAATTCAGTTTCAGTAAGTATGGTAATTAAATATCTGTGCCTCTACTGTATGTAAGAAGCCTGAGGAAACTGCATCCTTTCAATGATGCACACCACTTAATTATGGGCTCAGAGGTCCTTACTAAGACTGCCGGTATTAAGACAACACGAGCCCCCCTTCCTCAAAAACTGAGTCCCAGGTTTTGCTATATGGTAAAACAAGCTATCCAGGAGAACTTTCAAGTTTGTCATTAAATACCATTAAAAACCATTTTCATTTCCTGCAGGAGTACCCCACTAAAGCAAACCCCCTTACTTTTATTGAAGTTTCTTGGAAGCAAGCCCCCTTACTTTTATTGAAGTTTCTTGGAAGCAATGGTAAGCTTAACCAACTTTAATATTAGTTTTGTGTAAGCAAGCAGGATGCCACAGAGTAAAATACATTTTTAAAGTTTACAGACTAAGGAATGGCATGGATTTTTAATGCACTGATTATATTAGAGGGAATTTCTAAGCAGTGTATGTGTGCTAAGGAATTGTCTCATGTTCTAGTAAACCAGTTTCTTATTAACCCTAGCTCTAAGGTTAATGTTTATATTTCAGCATGAAAACAAATCGTCTAGTACTCACTAGATGTTGTTTATGGGATATTGTTTTCCTGAATCTTACCTCCAGCTTTTATACACGTCCCATGTATCACTGGGATTCAAGAGACATGTTCTGTAAGAAAAGCAAGCTTCTCAATAGTTCGGTACACCGAACGGATGCTTACCTCAACAATTCTCTCAAACATATGAGCCAAGGGCAGGAATGATATCAGAACATCATCAGAGGAGGGAATAAATGTTTTCTGAAAGTGAAAGTGTTAGCAAAATTAAATTTCATTCTCATTGATTCTCTAAGTTAAACACAACAATGAAATCTGCTGTCTAAACTCTGGAGCATGGCCCTCACTTCAGTTTTGTTTGTAATGAAGCTGCATCATCTTTCTTTCATTAAAAATATTGCAGCCATGACTCCTAGCATACATAAACACACACTGCAGAAATGGTAATCTTTTAGAACTGGGTACAGTGAACAGATTATTACAATTTATCACTCATATGATTATGAATAGAACAAAGTATGAGAGAAACCACAGAAATTTCCATTATATACAGTGGGAGGGGGAACAAAAAAGTTAAAGTACTGTGCCTTAGGGATTTAAAAAATACTCGCTTTCATCTTAGATTAGAAAGTTTGTTTATCCAATTTACCATAAGGGTGATATCAAGAGTACCTTACATGATCTAACTGTGAGACCAGCTGTGTAATTTAAAGACAATTCTCCATGCAGAGCACTTGACAAAATAAGTACAATTATATTTTTCAATTACATCTGTATGTGTTAGAACCATCTTAGCTCGCCTGCCGATGAACTTCAGTAGTCTACTGTAAACAACAAGTTAACACTGTATCAAGTAAAAATACAGAGTCATGCTTCTTGCTCATTTATGCAAGTGCTTTAAGTATTTTGGGGGATTAAAATACCTGATAGCTTCTGCCATCCTTAGTGGAAAAGGTTAGCCTCTACACCAACGCTCTGATATAGAGCCTGCACTAATGACAAATCCTATAAGCCTGGGGCAGAAGGTAATACATATCCACATCAGGATCTTTATAAGATTTTGCTTGAATCTAACCAAATTAAGTCTGTCAGGTTCTTGACCCTGACAAAAGAATCCAATAAATATTGACTTTTGACCTAGCACAGGCAGAGTGCTGTCAAGTTACATTTTCACTTGGATCTTACTAAACGTTAAGACCAAAGTTAATGAGATTTCAGAGTTGGTTTTACTTCTGAGATTCTTCCCTTCATGCAAATCCATAACATTAACCTTTGCAGTTTACCTCTGTAGTTTTCACAAAAGCTGAAGCATTGCTGACTATGTTTTGATGAGTGATCATAGCTCCTTTGGGGTTTCCTAAGGAAGAAGCACATTAGGATGCAACAGTGAAATTTTTAGATCCTTTAAGTTACCAAGCAGTGGCAAAACTCATCTAGTAGCATTTCAGTCAATCAATACCTTTCTTTGTAGATCAATTAAACAAAGGCAGAGAACTTGCTAACACACTTTCAAGCATAGCTGGTAACAGTTAAGTAGTAAGTTTGTGTTGAAGTCCTCAAATTTCATAAGGAGAGCAAATCCTTAAGAAATTGCCATGTTTCTTGGATAAGCTTCTCATTCAAAATTCAACACTGCTGTGAAGATGCAGCTGTCAAACCCAGACTAATTTCTGTTCTCACACTTGCTTTAAAAGCACAATTTGTCATTGTATTCTTCCCTTCTACTCCCTGCCAGCGCTGGATATTAACGCACAAATGTCAAGTGAATGACACCTAGACAGTCCTGCTGGTTTTGTCTTACAGCAAGGTTGCTTAGAGCTAAGGAACAAGTTTTGCTAATACAGTATAAAAAAAAGACTATGGAAGAACTGAAAGTCTGATGCAGAGGTTCAGTATATTTTTTGGAAATAAGTAACACCTCCACCCCCTCCCCAATACTGCAACTCTATTGATCAATGGGAAAAATCAAAGGGAGCCTTACCATAAAACTTCCCCAGCTACTACTTGCCAAAAAGATGCAGCAGCAGGGGAGAGTCTTGAAAAAAAAAAAGTAGGAGGGCTTCTGAATTAGTTTTGCACATACAGGATAATAAATTCTGCATAATGTAATGAGGTGTACCTGTCGTTCCACTGGTGAAACAGATGACTGCTAGATCTTCTGGCTTTGGAGGCTATGAGAGTTAAGAAAGTATTAGTATGGTTAAGATAGCAAGGAAAAAGATTTTCCTGGACAAAACACTGAAATACTAATGTTACTTTTGAGCTACGGAAGATAGGGAGATTTGCTAGTTTGATCTACAGCATACTATCCAGCTTCAGATTGTCACTTTAACTAAATTCATACTTACCATAGGTTTTTGCCTGTGTGCTCTTCCCAGCTCCTACAGAAAGGAGAGAAAGGGGAGAGAGACAGTTTAGACATGAGCATGTAGCTTCTTTGCTTTAAATTTACTAGACAAACATTACCAAGCACCATAACATTCCATTATTTAGACTGTCTGTTAAGGCATTTTAACTTACAAGAAGAGTAACAGAGGCTTTAGAGGACACTTTAAAGATATATAGAATAACTACCATGTTCTACAAATACAAGTGATAACTAATCTAGAACTCATAGGGTTTTTTTCCAGCTAGTAAGCCAGAAGTCACTCACTAGAGAAGCTCAAGGTTAAGCAGTGTTATGACAAGCCACAGCAGGCAATCAATCCTAAACCTCATGCAGAAGACATGCGCCACTGACAGCCATTGAATAGATGAAGCAAGATTCATCTCAGTGAGCACCTCACACCGTGTGAGAAGGAAGACCGTTTCCCCGTGAAGGGTCATCGGTGGTTTGTACTCCTTTTATACTGAAGAGCAGAGAGCACAAGATTCTCTCCTAGAGAACCTCTTCTCCTCAGGATGATTCAAGCCTGACCATTAATGATGGCGCAGTTCTTTAGGCAGCAGGAAATGGACAGCAAGAAGATCCTTTTATCACCAAGGATATAATGATCAAGAGGAAAGTTTTGAAGTTTCAGTGTCTATGAACTTTAAAATTTCGAAGACTTATTATTGTCATGCCTATTTAAGACTAGAAACAATACTAGCTTAAGGACTTATGCAAATTAAAATGGACCTTTTGTTAAGTATAGCTTTGGAAGCACCCTTTGAGGGCTGGCACATCAACTTCACCTTTCCATTCCAAGTACACAACAGCACTATGCATTCCTTTAATAGCCCTCGACTTCTTTTAGTATGATGTACCTCTCTGACTACCCAAAGAGGTTTAAGAAAAACAAAGGACTGTCCAGGAACACAGTTAACATTCCCATACCTGTAAGTTTGCTCTTTTGAAACAGTGCCATTATGCAGAAATTCGCCACTATGAAAACACAGCTCAAAACAAAAGCCTCTGCATCTCAAGTACCACCAGAAGCTCAATGCTTCCCTACAGCCTGTTTTGAGTAAGAGCTAATAATTTACTGACCATACAGCTAAGATCTCAACACACATCTTTCAATACCCTAGAACAGAACTCCCAACATCTCTTCCTACTGAAGAGCCATTTACTCACAGCTACTCAGCTCTCAGTAGCCACAGTATGTGTACAGATATTAGGCATCAGAAACCTGGGAGATACATAAAGGAACCGGTCACATAACCTATAAAGCACAGCTGAACAGCAAGTTCGAGCCAGAAGTCCAGAAAACAAGTACTTAAAGCTAGAAATAGTCATTCTATTCTGATCTAAGCTCCTAAATATTTGGGAGACCTCTCAAAAAAGTGAGAAAAAACTTATTCCTGCTCACTGAAACACTATTAGAAATGTTCAAGTTTGTCTAACTTCTGAGATTTAGTCAAGAGATTCTTGAGGCACCTATTACTGCATTAATCCAAAAGCCAAGTGGTGTCGTTGAGTAAGAATAACAAAGTACTACTGGAAGTCACTACTTAAGCATCTAAATGTCTAACTTAAAGATAAGATTCACTCCCTGGTTTTGTTTTCCTGTAGCTAGAAGATCCAGTGGAAAGCATCTTCCTCTGTCAAAAACTGGAGTTCAACTCAAGGAAAGAAGCTGATGTTAGTGTACACTGCAGTCAGGCCAATCTTTTCCCCAAGTTTAAACCCAACCCTTTTGCCAGTGAGCTACAGCACTGTGCAAGTCACTCTGCATAATGTTTTTAGCCCCATTTCAACCTGGCAGTCTTGCTGAGGCTAGGTAGCTATGATACAGTTAATCATCTTTTTTAAAAGACATGCTGGCATTTTTGTATCTTTACCAGAAGGTGGCCCTGTTAACATAGCAGTTAAGACTACTGCAAAAACAAGTTCAGTGAAATGAAGTATTTCACACCAGTTACTGACACTTGCACAAGACAAGCACACTTATTTGGAGATAATTCAAGTCCTAGTGAGCCAAGTCTTCACCAACTCCAGCTGGAACCAGGCCAAACCTGGTTTCATAATCTCACAGTAAAGATGCACTTTATCCAATTCGATCCTGGGACAGAGTTCTCCAAATAGTGAGTGCAGTTATGAAATAGACTTGCATAAGAGATCTATACAGACAAAATAACTACAAGCAAAACCAGACTTGAACACTAAGTGGCTAAGAAAAATGGCTTCTGCTTCCAAAACCTGGAAGTCTCATTCCCCTACATTACCATAAGCTTACCCTGGAACAGTTTGCTGCCATTTTCCTCCTCCCCCAGAAAACATTTTGTAGATTCAGTGTAAAGGGGAAGATGCCATTTTTCACAAGATCAAAACCTACACAGGCTCTTTGTGACACAAGTATTTCTGAAGTATTAGTCACAGCATATAATTATCATATTACTGCTTCACATGGGCAAGCCTTAACACTCAGATCTGATGTTTGCTCTGGACTATGTTAACAAGCTTTCATTCTGTCATCTTGGCGTACACAACTTTTACATTTTGAGTATTGTGAAATACTAGTACCAAGTCATTTTCTTTCTGTTTGGGTTGGGTTTTTTTTTAAATATTTTTTTGTGTAAAATTCAATCCAAGAGATAGTTATGTATTTTGAAACTAATCCACCACATTTTGTTCAGTCCTAAATTCTGTTAGACAGACACTGCCTTCTTCCACAACTAAATGGGATGAAAGCAGTAAAGTAGGTTAAGTGTGCATACCTCTAGTTCTCTCATGCTGAAGACTTCCACCCCACACTTTTTGCCACGTTCCACAAGATCCATGCCAAAAGACTCCATAATAACAATGGTGTTGAGCATTGGAGTTTCCCCCTTTTCCACACTGGTTAGCAGAAGTTGGGCCTTGTCAGGTTTGTCACAGAAAACCAATGACAAGTCAGCTGATGAAAGAGAATAGCATTATGACAAGTTTAGAGTAGATCCATACATATTTCAGAACATGGTAATGGAAGACTCTTCTGAAGAAGGCTACAGTTCTGCCCTCGGTCAGCTCTGCTATCGTACATTCAGTCACCGAGCTACTGAAAGCATCCTACCTTTGTTCACAATGTAGGTAATTGCTTCAGTTCCCAGTGTGTCATAGAGGGGTACCACCACCATGGAGAACGCGTAGCATCCCTGTTCAATGATAACCCACTGCACAAAAAGAGATGCAAGTCATTATGTGTTTGTTTATCATAACAGACCTCTAAGAAAGACTCGTATTTGGATTCCAACAAGGAAGCTAATAGTACAAAGCTCCTTTGGACAAGTCTTTCTAAAAAAAAAAAGTGGCAGTTTGTGTCGTTTGTTTACTTTGAAGACCTACTACGTTTTTATCTGTGGAAAGAAAAACAGTAAGGAGCTATGGGAAAGATTCCAATTCAATAAAGTTCAACTCTGACCCTAAGTGTAATTCTAAGTACTTTTGAAAAAAACCAGTTAACGTTAACTGTCTCCTTAGTCTACCTGTTAACAGAAAGAGACTTTGAGTAAGAGTACAGTACTTTTTTCTTGGTTTTAGGTTATCAAGGTGGCCAAAGCCTTCAGTATTCTATATTACCATGGTATATGAATCAGTGAAGGACTTGCTTATGTCTTGACGCACATGAAATTTATATACACACGCAGTATTCTTATCTCTGCATTATACAGTTAAACTAAAGTCCTTTGGAAAGCCAGCCCCAGAAAGTTTTTCCAGCATTTCTCAAGACTAACCATTATTCTTTAAAGGAATCTAATCTGAAGACTTCTATAAAAAAAAAGCAATTACATCCCTACAAGCTGCAATAAGAAGGATTTTCCTGCTAACAAGTGCAGTACTCTATAAACACACTGGATATTGCAGCCTTATTGTGCGCGATGCAAGCTGACAGTGCTTTACAGCAAGCCTGATTTCATCCAGAGTACCAGGAAAGTAAAGTAGTCATGCAATTCTTTTTCCAGATAGTAGCTATTGGGTATAGTTTCTAAATAACAAGCTACACCAAAATACAGGGTAGCATGCGACTCCTGAAATGGGAGCCTCCAGACACATGAAGAGGCCAGTGGAATTGGAACATTTCAGTTTTTCCCATCAAAAGCATGGCAAAAATTTCTCTGTCACTCTACCTTTAGTCAGTGCCAGATACAGGAACAAAACAATACGCATCTTTAAAAGTTATCAGAACATACAATTCAACAAGCATTGCATTAACAAGGGTGCTTGTTTCCCTTCCCCACCCCCAAACTTTGTCACACTTTCCAGTGTTTTTGCAGGACAGTAGCCAGTTACCTCACCCCCGGAGGATGACAAGTTTAAACACCAGTCAGCTGGTTATGCCACATAATATCTAACATAGAGGCTATGTTAACAAAGTTGCTAAATCTCAGTTTTACAAACTGTTTATTATGGGCAAGTTTCCTAAAGTAAGTTCTCTACCGATTGAATACAGGGAATTTTTTTGAGACCATTTATGCAATAAGCCAAGTTGTACACCTCTTGTCTAAAAAGACTTCTTATAAAACTAGTGCAAGGCCAGGTAACTAGACTTTCATGCAGACATTAACATACTGATGAGTCTAAGCAGGCACACCCTATACCAGCCATGAAAGGGTCCACTGAATATTTCTTCCTAGATAGCATCCACACGCACATGTAACAAGGGGGCCGCTGTATTGCTGTTCAGCGGCCTGAAGCTTAGGAGTTATTTTAATAGGGTTGGGGTCTACTACACTAGAAGCTGCACACAGCGATAAAAAGCTTCCTGTTGCAGCCTCCAACAACTCTTGCACCCTGTCATTCTCAATACAGCCACCAGCATCTCCATTTTCTGAACTACCAAGACATTTTTCTTCCATTTTAGCTTCTAAGTTAAGAGTATTTACATACAAATACCAAACCTTGACACTTGAGTTCTCTCTCAAAGCCCAAGCAAACAACTAGTACTGAATACAGACAGCAGTCTGAAAGGTTTAGTTTGTTTTCTGACATGGCTCTGATTTTCTGTTAAGGGACACTGTATATTTCACTGTCCTGTTTTCTCAATCCAAAGCACAACTTCCTTGCTTGCAGAAGAGATCATCTGTTTTCCAGTTACTCAAAGAGAAAGTAATATTTTTATTTATAAATCCAAGTTTGGTTTTGGGTTTTTTTAGTGAACATTTAAGCAAGTAACATGCTAGGATTTTCCCCATTAGGGGATTTCCCCAGCAGTTGTTCCCTGAACTGACAAATGTGAATCACTTCACACAAAAACCCCTTCAAATAATCTCCTGTCTGGATTAGTGATTATATTGGGGATGTCACAACACCCATCCAGTGGGTTTCAGCAGGGAAAATCCCAGATTTAAAATTGTTGGTTTAAACAAGTCTTTTCAGCTCGTTCCAGACCCAACTCAAAGCCTGCTGGTGCAACGCAACTCAAGCACATTTTGTCTCTGTGATCCAAGAGCAGAACGCACTACCGTGGCTCTCCTTCAGAAAATCTACCCGCCCAGCAGTCAAAGACTTTGCACTCAAAGGTCTATAGACAAACAGTTCAAACAGGCACAACGCTAACATGTGGCTCCTTTTTTACTTCCAGTTCATAATGTTATAAGCACAGGAGAATTAACTGAAGAGTCTGCAACACGATGTCATTTAACAGCTTCCTGGTTGGAGACATCCCAGCCTTTTTTACTACAGAAGTAAAACCGTAACTGTTAGACCCAGAATTCCAGCAGGAAAATCCAAGCAGCAAACTACTGTAGATTTCAGAGTCTGGAAAAAAAATGTTTTCCTTCACCTGTACTAGGCTAGAGTTAGGGTTGGTTTTGTGGTGTAAGTTGGGAGGGGAGGAAGGGGGTCAAGGTCACTTGTCACACAGCTTGCATTTTAATGGCAGCAGGGAGAGCTCTGTGACAAACTGAAATCATAGAATCGCTGAGGTTGGAAGGGACCTTTAAGGTCATCAAGTCCAACCTTTAACCTACCCTGACAAAAGCCACCTCTAAACCATGTCACTAAGTGCCCCATCTACCCTTTTTTTAAACACCTCCAGGGATGGTGAATCCACCACCTCCCTGGGCAGCCTATTCCAATGTTTAATAACCCTTTCAGTGAAAAAATGTTTCCTAATATCCAATCTAAATCTCCCCTGGCATAACTTGAACCCGTTTCCTCTCGTCCTACCACTTGTCACCAGGGAGAAGAGGTCAGCCCCCATCTCTCTACAGCCTCCTTTCAGGTAGTTGTAGAGGGTGATAAGGTCTCCCCTCAGCCTCCTCTTCTCCAGGCTAAACAACCCCAGCTCCCTCAGTCGTTCTTCATAAGGTTTGTCCTCCAGACCCCTCACCAGCTTTGTAGCCCTTCTCTGGACACGCTCCAACACCTCAGTGTCCTTCTTGTAGCGAGGGGCCCAAAACTGAACGCAGTACTCGAGGTGGGGCCTCACCAGTGCCGAGTACAGGGGGATGATCACTTCCCTAGTCCGGCTCACCACACTATTCCTGATACAGGCCAGGATGCTGTTGGCCTTCTTGGCCACCTGGGCACACTGCTGGCTAAATCAGACGAGATCCAAGAGCAAGCAGTTATCCAGCACGACCGAGAAACTGATTCAGCTTCCAACCCTGTCAACACTGTAGAATGGCTCTAGATAATGGCATCCAGCTGGGAGCATTTAATCAAGAGGGACAGCATATTCTTGACAAAACTTAAGAGCCCGTCTCCTGTCTTAATACAGGTTTGGATTGAACTAGCTTAATGCAGCAAGTACCAGCTCAAGCTACTAAGGACATAAACACAGGTTAGAGAAATTCAGTCCTATTAAATAAATTTAATAAACAAGTCTAGAGAGTAAGTATTTAGTGAGTATTTCATGTTTTTTAGAAACAGCAATCTAGAACCACTTCAGGGTTAAAAAGGAAAGACTAGCTAATCAATCTAAATATCCCTATGGCTGTCTCAGGTTTGTAACATCATTTTGCTTTGTCAGGTGATCTTCTTTAATTATGTCACTTTTAGTCTTTCTGCCCCTTTATTAAACTGCAATTAGCTTTCAATTTTTTGCCTTCATCAGCAGTTCTCCCTCCCAAAATCTTTGTGCCCAGGGCCTCTGGCAGAGATAGAGCTATCACCTTGAGCCATCTTCTATTTGTCCAAATATTTAATCACTAAGTGCTTCTTTGGGTTTTGAAGGGTTTAAAAACCTCCTTATGACTTCCAGCCACTTTCAATTACCTCATACTCCAATACCACTTTTTAAGAGAAAGCAAATGGTGATTACATTCCCTAATTACTGCATTAGCTTCCCATTAAACAGCCCTCCTCTGTAAACTGGAAAGAGCAGAAGAGAATGAGTTGAGTTCTTCTGCATTCAGCTCTGGGAGTTTAAAAAAGCCAAAAGGGTATAAGAGACTAACAGTTGCATCAATTATCAGTTTTGTTTCTTAGATGAAGATGCCTTCTGGGTCTACAATGTCAGTCTTTAGCCTTTTCCCCCCAGTGCCAAATCAACTCTTAGTGGGGATGTTCCCTACACTGTCAAAAAGCAACAACAGATATTAGGAGGGAGCCCCTTCAGTAACAGCTCAACCACCAATACACACCCTGTTAGTTAAGTTACCTCAGGTCTGTTTTGTGAAAAGATTCCTATATATTGAACATGAGACGGTTTGAAGCCTCGGTGGAGTAACGCAGAGCCCACGCACTCAGCTCTGTCTGAAACCTGGAGGGGCAAAAGAAAAAAAGACAAAAAATTGAGGGCAAGCTCATCAGTATATAGTCCTTAACATTATTTTACCTGAAGTCTTACAAAAAGAAGGCAAATAAGTGGTATGAAGTAGACAGAAGTTCTCTAGGCTATTTTGGATGTCCTCCATGACTTTGATAACCTAAACACTGCAGTGTCATTACACTGCACTGATTGTAGATACTACACTTGCACTCAATATACAGCAAGAGAGACACTTAATCCAGTTGGACTTCAAAGTGTTAAGTGTAAGTTTAAATGTTAAGCTCACATACAACAAAACAGCTTTTTCTGTGTGTCTGTATCAAACCCCAGAAGTGACCCTGGAATGATTCAGCATTATATTTCTGCTCAATCACAAGCACTACATAATGCCATCCATCTGCTTCGTTCAGTGCCTAAAGGAATAGCATTTCTCCCTTCAAAAAGCAGGAGAAAAGGAGGCAAAACCCATCTAGTTCTATAAACAAAGCTTGGGAAGGCAATTTTCAAATTCTTTCCATATAGCACATGACCTGAATCCATGTTAGTCACATGACTCAAACAGAAAAGCTTTATTAAGGAGAGGTCACACCTAACAAGTGCCTAGCAAAATGACCTTGGGAAAAGTGAGGTCTGCTACATACAAAAGGTGTTTAATGACCTTAGCAGTATGCAATAGGCAAGCTTTATGCACATTTGAAGACAATAACTGATTAAATCAGGAACAACCTAGAAATGCACAGCTGTTAGAAGATTTGCATAAAGATATTTTTAGCAATCACGAAGGAGCACGCTACTAGTTAGAAGCATATCTTAACACCCTATGCAACCACCATTCAGCACTATGGAGACACATTGTCAAGAAGCACAAGTAACATCTGTAGATAGGACTTTTCCTAGCATAAAATGAGCCTCTCACAAGCAAGCACCTTAAGTAGTAGCAGCCTGAGTCCCCACATACCACTTCAAAGCTGCAGCCCTTCAGAGGCAGTGTGCAAGTTCTAAATTCAGCAACAAGATGCTAAAAGCTGGCAAGTACTGAAGAATTCTGAAATAAAACCACTAATAAACCAGGTGCAAGAGAACTCTTCTTTTCTTCCCCTTGCACTTATTTGATGCTGTTCCTTTAAGCTAGTCTAACAGAACTAGAAACTTTCTGCAATATTCTGCTACTACTTTTAAAACATCTATAAATAAGACTTGTTATATCACATTACTGGATGTTGTATCAATGGTCTCAGCAAGTAAAAGCAGGTCTAGCACTAAGTTAGAGAGACTACTTACCTCTTTATAGGAGATCCACTCATACGGCTGGTTTGGTTTTCTGACACCCAGACATGGACCATTATCTAAAAGTGATAATGAAAAGTTACTCAAAATTTAACCCCTGGCTCCTCTGCCCTGACACCACACTAACTACACTCTTGGTGTTATGCCTCTAGATTCTTTGCAGACACCTTCAGAAGGCAAACCTTTTTTTTTTAGGGGTTTGTGGCTGGGGAAGGACACAGAGGCAGCAAGGTTGGTTTAGGCTAAGGAGCACAGCCCTGACTTTATTCACACAACTGTGCTTCACAAGAGGTCACAGTTAAATTTCCTTCAAGAAAGCCCACATCCAATACATTTACCGTATTGCTAGGGAGATATGCCCTGTTCCCAACTGCATTTCAAACGAGCCCAGACCTTTACTTCTTGACATATTGTTGAAAAGAGTTAGCTGTGATTTTAAACTTACTTGATACTTGCACACCCCTTTGGAAGACGTCATAAGCTGTTCTGACATCATCATAGTAGTAAATTAACAGTTCATCACTCTTAAGAAGAGAGGACCTTCTTGCATGCTCACTACCCTAAGAAAATCAATTAGAAAGGTTAGACACACTTTTTGGTTATAAACAAACAGGAATTTCCTGAAGGAATAAAAACACCTCATCCGTTAAGTTTTGTTAGGAGCCTTGGCAAATTCTGCTTGAGAGAACTTCAGTTCTGTTCATCACCAGGTGAGAAATCTGCAACATCTCACAGGATATTATTTAAAGAGTCAGGCTGCTCCCTGCATTACTAAAAACCTGACAGGCAAAAATCTTATTCCTCAGCTACCTATGATAACGCAGAACAAATGAGAACCGCAAAATGCCTTTGATATTCCTTACTAGACACAGGGTTTTTCTTAAGAAATGTTTTACTCTGTTATTACAGTATATAGCATAATTAATTCCATCAAGCTTTCTAAATCACTCCAGCCTCCGAGCTCTCTGGATACAATATTAATGCTGAGATCCTAATCTACTTTTCTAATTAAGATTACAAAAACATAATCATGCTTCAAACTGTGGTTTCAAAACCTAAATGATTTTAAGGGGGGTCAACAACACCCTAAAACAAGTGTTCTCCTAAGTAAAATACTCTGTACTAGATAGAAATTTAGTCCTTTAATCCAATTTAGAGTTCCATCTTACAAAACAGGTTTCCTCCTGATCTAGTTAGAGGCAGTCGAGACAATATTACCTTGAGGATTAAAATCACTGTTTTTCAGCAGGTGAGCATTTACATAGGCCACAACTGGAAGTCAATGCAAAAGTTTAATAATTCATAGTTTTAACATAGCCTTTTTTAGACTGACTGATTAAATCTCATTTGATGTCAATCTCATTTCACAAATTGCAGTTGTACAAGTACTATTGGGCCACATTTATTAGTCTTGCTATGACAGACACCTACAAGCAAGTTCTTAGCAGGAGGAGCCCAGCTGGTTAAACAGAGGGTCTTGAGTAAACAATGCAGAAGATTCTGTCTCCATCAGTGGTTGTAGAAAACTCTTGGCTCTTTCACAAACTCAAATCCTGGACTAACTAAATCGATGGCACAATTCAGGCTTAATCTACAGTGTCAAAAACCTATTCATATGCAGTCATAGGCTCTTCCCGGCCATTGGTTCATTTTCCTGTTTTCAAAGTACCCTGGAAGACCAGAGAGCATCTGTTCGTGGTTAAGCTGGATAAACACAGGTTTATCTGCAGAAGATGTCATATTGCCCGTGTCCACAGAAAGGAGTTAACACATTAAAGGCACAGAAGAAATATTTTAACACCAAAACAAGTCTAACTTGTTTTAGCAAAACACCATGCATAACGCAGTGCTTGCCACTCCTTTGACAGTAAGCAGAAATGTACACTGTGAACATGACCCAGAACAAATTAATGACTGGCTTACCTCTAAAAATTCATAACATTAGAAATTCAAGAACATACTTGCACTCAGACCAACATCTACTCTACACGAAATGAAGAGTTCGCTAGTGCATGTCTCTGCCCAGAAAGAAAAGCAAGACTACTTGCTTTATTGCACTGGTTTCACAGATCTTGGTTATCCAAGGTCAGCTTCTAGATTTTCCCTGGTTTTACCACTTCTGGAGCTAGCCTGAGGAAGAGCACATACTGTAGTTTGTAACCACAGTCACAGGTAATGCCAACAAGTGCAATGTATCAGTACCATGTTTGATGTGCTACAATTCCCCTGTCAGATGAAATACCATATCCTAAGCCATTCCTGGGCAAAGCCAAGAAATATTTGTTTTCTCCTCATCTGAGGTACTACCGTTTTATTTACACACCCTATTACTCAGCACCACAAAAGCCGTTTTTGCAGGGCCTGAGGCACTCTACCAAATTTGAGAATGAGACTTAGACAGACCACACGCTGCTCAGATACAAGACTGACCGCACTCACCTTCTGAAAAAACAGAAGGTCTGTAAAACTACTGTTGAAGAGACACCATCAATTCTAATGAGCTTTCAGTAAAGGGAAACATAACCGACTTGTGGTTCAGCTTACTTCATTTTTTTCCCCAAAGTAAAGTGAAATTAATTCAATTTTCAACAGCCCTAGACTAAGAGTTTCACTGAAAAACACCCAGCTCCTTGTGTGAAGGCCATCAGGAGTTCAATGTTAGTCTTCAGAGATGCAGCAAAATACACCTGGATAAGCTGAAGATCATTTAGACCTTACTTATGCTCCCAGTCATTACAACCACCAAACATTTGAATCTGAGGAATGGAAAGTTCGGCTGGTTTCACAGAAGTTATTCTAATGGGATCTAACAGATCTGTCCAGTGCAAAGGTAAGCACTCAAAAGGGCTGTCAGTTTTACCCATGTTCTTAAGGAGCCAGGCAATAAAATCTCATTAATGTGAGAACAGCCTCTGGTTACTCAAGCAAAGCAGCCCATGCAGGAGCTCAGGGAGTTGCAGGGAATTGACCCATTACGCAGCAAGAGCTGGACATTAAGAGAAACCTTGGCATTGGTTCAGAATAGCAGCAGCTGAAGGAAACAGATTTATTGTACAACAGAGGCATATCTTACTCTATCAGTGCCTATTTGGGTCACATAACAAGATAGCCACTTTTGTTCAAGCCATGGGTTTGCTTCTTGTTGACACAGGCTGCTTAGGATTAGCAGTAATGTCAAAACGCGCTGTTGGCTCCACCACGCCTCAGAGGCAGAAGACCCAATTTCCATTTTCCCAAGAGGGAAAGTACACCAGCAAGTGGCACTTAGGTCACCAACAAGCATATTCTGAGTGGCAAGAAGTATAAACTATTGGAGTTTTCAAAGCAGCCATATCATTTTAAGCATGCTAATGCCTAGGTAAGCACACACAGCTAAAATTGATCACTTAGTAGGGAGACAAGCACATGTCTAATCAAGGGATTCTTGAGAGACAAGGCAAGCTAGAGTTCTGGTAATGGAGCAGGAAAATACAAGGGGGTTTAAAAGTTTTCATGACTTGAATACCTCTCTCCATATTTGAATGTCTTTTCTTAAGGGAAGAAAAATGCCACAGATCCAAACTCTTACTACTAGAAAATACTGACATCCTACTGTTTATTTACATGCTATCTTTCTACATGCTTTAGCAGAACTTGAGCCAAATAGAAGTATTTGGGTTCTTAAACCAAGATTTAATATATTTGACAGCCATACACCTGCACTCAAATCAGTAAGTGAAGTTGTTG
The DNA here is from genome assembly GCA_009819605.1 of Sterna hirundo. Lineage (NCBI taxonomy): Eukaryota > Metazoa > Chordata > Aves > Charadriiformes > Laridae > Sterna > Sterna hirundo. The sequence continues at coordinate 6,190,114 of CM020441.1, forward strand.
AGCTAGCAATCACCAACAGAAAGCGGAATCTACAAGCAGACAGATCCAGATGTGCCTACAATTACAGACATTAAGGGTGCACAAGCTTTGCAAAACACAGGACTTATGCTCTACTTCTGCCATTACCATAGCACTGAAATTCTTAACAGTATGGCACATGACAGAGCATAGCATGAGTCTCAGCAACGCAGCCTCACACTAGTCAGACTGTATTTAGAATTACTTTTTGCTAGCCTTGTCTCCCTTCCTACAGACAATGGATTCAAGTCGATCCTGAAAGATTTTCACCTATATCTCTGAGAAGGCTCCCCTGAAGAGAGGCTGGGAGCTTTGAAGACAAGAGGGTTTTTTATTAAAATGTAACTGTAGTACGCAGACTTAAAGATGATACTCCACATCTTTTAATTACAGCATCTACTCTAGAAGAGCTGATACTTTAAGTAACTCTTTGTACCAATATTCAACTAAGCATGCAATCTTTATGCTCACTCAGTGATGATTAAAATGGGTCACTGGGTCCTAGCCTACCAAATCAAAGCTTTTCAGAGATGGGAAGTGACCTGGAACAGCAGTAAATAGGATCTTTCTCCTCTCATATAAAGTTATGAAAAATTATTACCAGAACATGTAGAAACCCTACTCCAGTCACTGACTTCATTTAACTTTGTTAGAGGCCAAGGAAATAAGTCACAAGTAAGAATTAAGCAGGAGCTTATTTATAGTTCAAACTTATTATCATTAATGAATAGGTAGATCAGATATTAAAACAGTAGAGAAGAGGAATTGCCTGCCTTCTGCCAGGTCTTTTTTGGAGCACATTTCTTACTCCCTAGACCTTTTAATATTGTATTGCTTAGCCAGAAAAAAAAGCATTAAGACATAATTTGAGAGTAGTATTTGATGTTTTTCTCCTGTGGAAGTGACAATACATCTTAACACACATATAAGAGAATGGAATAAGAAATTCTACATGTAGTGAGAAACTGGATCCCAAGCACCGTATTACACTCTTGTTACTGTTATAAAAGAACCAATTCTGACAGACACTTGAAACTTGCTTCAAAACATACACTCTCATTTGATTACACTTTAATACAGTTTATAACATTGCATCAAGGGCTGTCAATCATCTGAACTGTCAATAAGCAAAGCTGGATAGACCTTGCTCATTTCAACATGATCTCGAAGTTTGAGCACTTTTATCACCAAGGCATGCTAACACACTCAGCTGTTTTTCATTTAAGTTTTACTACTGTTCAGACTTCCTATTAAAATGTATTTTCTGAAGAGGCAATGAAAAATAATGCTGTTATACCTATCTTGCTCTGATCAGAGAACTGACGTTAATTAGTACAATATAGATCAATGATGCATTAAGTAGTTTAGTGAAGACTCATACTACCGAACAATGATTTCAATTACAGAATCCAGCAATGATGAGCAATTTCACCTGAAGAGGTAAAGGCAGTGAAGTAAGACTGTTGTCAAGAGCCTCAAGCAAATAAGTGTTTGTCACTGATTTTGTAGCCAGTTAAGAGCCCCTGTTTTACCATCTTCCAATGCAAAGCCCCACAAATTTGCTGAAGTCTGTACTGACTGGTGAGGCTCTCCACAGCTGGAAAGCTTTCACTGCTAGTGTATTCCAGCCACCAAACTCTGCCACTCTGCAGGACTGTTCCACCCACTGTCCAAGCAACTGCTGTCAGGATTGGGAAAGCCCACCAAGAGAGGCAAGATCTGACCTCTAGATCCTTATTCTACACATGTTCCTTGAAAGGAGACATTTTTGGCAATTATCGCATTGCCAGAGCACATTTTTGTTTCCCCTTTGTGTACGCCTAATAGCAGACCATTACCTGCTGTAGTAACACATGTCAGTAAGCTTACTGTGTACCATACTGGAAAGAAGATTAGGAAATAAATGGTACTAACTAAACTTTTGAATGGAGGGGCCAGCTAATGCTTCATTCTTCAATTTCAATAGCATGAGACATTGCAAAGTGCCTGATTTGAGACTATGACAGGATTTTGCTTTGCTACAGTTCGTGAAAGTCTACCTACTGTAAGTTTTAAATGCTCTGCCACATTTGTTTACATGAGTTCATAGTCACATCTACTCTTAAGCACAACGAGAGGTCACATTAATTGCACTTGATATAGGACAACTAGATGCAGTCTAGTCACAGACAAATGTGCTCTAAAGGGAGACTTCAGTTGTGAGTATATATATAAGAATATCTATAGTGGTATTTTTTGACTGTCAAGAGTAATGCAAGAAACTGTCAGCCTTACAGTCCTACACTTTGTAATTATCTCCCTTGAAGATCACAACTTTTCAAAGCTGTATCCTTCCTTCCCAAGGAGAAAACACCTTGTGTACCCTGAAGAAATACACAGGCACTCTTGAAAGAATGAAACAAGTGGTAAAATCTTGACTCTGTAGTGAACAAGGGAATTGATACAACTGCTGCTCAGGAAACCCCAGCCATGTTATCAGTTGTCTATATTTGCTTCTAAGCAACAGTAGCTCCCAGTCAGACTTTTTGTATTTGACTTTGCTATTTAAAACAAAAAAACACTTAACAGCAACTCTGTCTGTCTCTAAAAAGCACAAAACAAAAGCTAACCTAGCATATCCAGAGTTTAGCAGGCGATTGCTTTAATTTCAACTTACTCTATTGCTGGGATCTCTTGGCAGGACTAATATATCTTTCCATAGATCATTTGAGGACAGTTAGTACCCTCTTCATGCTTGTAACCCAATATATAGTGTCATCTGTCAGCTATTATAAACTAATTATTATAACAGAAAATTAACCTAATCAGTATACACACGCTGACCCCAAGACCTAATTTAATAGGTCAACACCCAAACACGTGGCCAGGAATTGAAAACTGCACTGTGCCAATTCTAACTGTCACAAGTCTCCTCCCACCAGTCAGATCAGAAGCTCAGTTTTCTCAGCACAAAGACTATTTCTCCCATGGTAGTTATTACCACTGACATCAACCCTCAAACTGGTTTTCCCATTCAAAAAGTTGAAAACCTGAGTGCAAGCCATATTTCAGAAAAAAAACAAACATGCCCTGAAGTGTGTTCCCCCCCCACTACAAGTATGGAAACAGTCTTATGTAAATCAGCATTTGGTCTCTCTCAAATGACAACATCCATCAAGTGACACTTACCTCTACTTCCACAGATTGCATTGCTAAATCACATGGTGGTTTTAATGCTTTCGGTCTTGTTGCATACCAGTAGGTCGTGAGAGCTGCAAAAGCACCAAAGCCCATCAGCGTATTTGTTGGAAGGGTGCGTACATACTGTCTGACATCCCCAAGTTCTGGCATTCGTAGGTATCTAAACAACTCATGCGCTTGCATTGCAGTTCAGTGCGGTTGTCCCGATGCTGGAATCTGTTGATATGAAAGAAAGTTACACACAAAGATTTGAAATCGCCTTTCAATTCACTGTTGTTGTAGGAGAGCAATGTATACTTTGTCCTGCTAGCTTCCCACTATCAAAATAATTTGATCCGCCAGCAGGCAGGCAGAGGCAATACCTTTAGACTTCTGTGCCGCAATTAAGCAAGCATACAATTACTGGTTCATACTCTAGAAAAACAGGTGGGGCTGACAGGAGGCAATTTCTGCAGTGTTTTAATATTGCTTTTAACAGACCTTGCATTTTAGAAAAAAGGCAAAATATTTAAGGGCAACATTTCACAAATGCTAAACGTTTACTTCTTCAGTAGCTGCACTGTAAGACTGTTCAATCAGTAAATGGCAAACAGGGAAGTCAAGGAGAGGGAGGGCAGGGGTATAAGATGTTAGCTTGCCTGCATTAACCTAAGAGAGAGCATCCTAATTCTATAGCAGCCTAGCAGGATTTTTCATCTCTTAGGTCTGTTAAATAAACTCACTCTCTCTTTTCTACTCTCTCTTCAGTCATGCACAGAAAGCTCACTACAGCAAGCTGCCTTCGCAGCTGATATCCTCCCATAGCTCCTCTATGCTAGCAAGCTTCCTATTTCTCCCAGCACCATGCCAGCAATTTATCTCTGGTCACGAGGCAGACTCAAGCAGCATCTAAGGAGGCCCAGGGCAGCAGTATAATCAAGCACAGGAAGCACATTTGATTTGTCACGTTCGCACAGAAGGAAGAGCTGAAAGAGGCTGCTCCCCGACATGGATATTCCACAGCAAGAACCAGCCATGGAAAAAAAAAAAAAAGGGATGGCAGTCAGCTCAGCTGGTGCTCTCCTCTACAGCCAAGGTCTCCCGGGACGTTTGTCACATGCCAAACCCCCCAGCTCCTGCCCAGTAGGTGAGAGGTAAGCAGCAGGCAGCTGGCCTGCCCGGGGCCAATGGCAACCGGCCCCTGGTCACCCCACTGCCTGCCGAAGTGCTCCCGCCTGCCCGGCTGGCAGCAGCGCTCACCCCTGCCTGTCACCCGCTCGGCCTTCTGCCACCCAGGGACAGATGGACGGCAATGGCTGCTGTCGGGAAGCGACGCACTTTCCTGCTTGCTTGAAGAGATGTATTTACTCAGATAATTTAGGTCCGGCCTCTTCCGATGGACAATAGAATTAAAACAAAGAACCTAAAGAATGTCACAATGTGTTTAAATAGCTACAATACACTGTATAACAATACACTGCTGCAGGATGGCAGCGTAGGAGATGATGAAATCCAAAGAGGCAGAATGATATGCTTATTAGTTTTAAAGCCAACCATACCAGGCTGATATTTCATATTTCTATAGGAAAAATCTCTAGTTTGCAGTCTGCCCTTGAAATCTTTACTGCTGCAATCAGTTATTCAACTGGGCAGGAGAGAAGTTGTCTAGTTCATAAAAAGTCTAACCAGTATTTGGACAATGATTTGCTAGAAACAGCAAAAATAAGCACCACAAAAATAGTTCAAAGGGCCCATGGTTTCACAACATTAGCAGGAGGACAGGCTGAAGTAAGGTCACAGATGGAATCAAGTTCCATCTCTGGAAGGGTCCTGGACCCACCAAGAGCTTCCCAGCCTGCAGGCACTGTCCATCGTCCATCCTCCCCCCTTTTCTTTGCTTTTATGGCATAGCCTCAGGGGACAGGAGTCCATCACCTAGATAGGCAGTGCAGGGCCACTACAGAAATGCCTTTTGATTATTTGCACTGTGATACACAGCAGACTGTACTCAAAATCCACAACACATCAGGCTGTGGCAATGGAAGGTGGAGAAGAACTGAATATACTAACAAGGAATCTCTCCATCTTCCCTTGACATAAAAAAAAATAAATAACAAAAAAACAATTACTGACTTAATAGTTAGGATTACCATGCTGTTGCTTTTTACGCATCAAATCATGATCATTAGCATTGCAGGCATGAAAACCACCTCTTAAGTTTTAATATACACAGATGAACAGTAAGAATAAGAAGTCATTCCAACAAGGAAGTCTTATCTTACAAGTAAGTTTTGGGTATATTATAGACACCATGTTATGAAACTAGAAGAAGGGGGCTATGATGTACATAAGGGTTAAGAGCAAGCTTAGCTCTTTCCTCCTCAAGCCCTACAATAAGCACCTTTGACTTAAAACAACAGATACTTGCTTTCCTCTCCGCATTAGTCATGATGTGTCCTACACATGCACTATATGACTTCGGAATGCAATGTAATTAGAGAGTTACTCTTTCAAAAGGCTGTGGTGCCATTACAGCTAACAAGAGCTGAAGTAAACATGATCATTTCATTCACAAGTCCCATTGTAGTCAAGGAGCTGCTATGATTTCAGCCTAGGTGAAAAGATGCACACCACTACTTTTCATTGCCTTGACCAGTTTTTTTTGTAGAGAAGCCCGTAACATAAAACCTTTCTTGAGCAGTTATACTGCAAGCTATCAGTTACATAATGATACATTTTATTGCTTAGGTTTATATTGAGGGATGACATTTTTTTTTATTACACCTTCTGCCTCACCAGCACAAAAAACAAGGCTAGGACAGAGTTTTTCACAAGACTAAGCAATTCCTAGCTTTAACACTATCTGCTAAGTCCTATCAATTCTTGCTTTCTGTATTTAAGACAAAGTCAGATGCAACAGAGAGAATAAATTCACATTCTTAACAAATGCATCCAAATATGCCCCATTAAGAATGGGGGCTTCAATACCTCCCAGCCATCTTTGATCCACCTCAATATTTACTCGGCTCATGCTCCAATCACATCAGACATCCAGAGTCTTTACTGTGACCCAGGAGAGCAGTTTAGAGCCTTTAGACTGAGATAGAGATCCTCCCAGCAGAGCTAGAGTCTGGCTTTCAGTCCTTTTCCTCAAGGAAGGACCCAGCTAAATCCGCTCACTCAAGACAAGCAAAAAAAAGCCACGCTCTCTTCACAAACCCAGGTCCTGCAATGGCTTCTCATCCAGACAGGATCTAGACCACAAGGAACAGACTCAAACTCAGTCCCAGTGCGAGACAGGACATAGCAAGTGATTGGAAGTTACAGCTAGAGACCCAAAGGAAGAAGATCCCAGATAAGAGAGGTACCAGTCTGTGATACTCAGGTTGCTACACGTAGCAAAAAAACTTAGAGCAGAATGGGTAACATTCTAGGTCAAAAGCACCTGTTCCCTCAATGCAACCAGTACGTCTTGGTTGGTTGGCAACTTGAGAAACAGTAACAGAGAGATATGGGAAAGTGGTTTTAGTAACAGGGCAAAAACTGCTTCAGAGATAACTACCTGTCCTGGCCAGCTCCACAGAAACAGCAATTCCCAAAATCCAGCCCATGAAAGCTATGGTATCAATTCTGTTAAGGCGTTCTGTACAGCTCAGACAAAGGCAGCTCTCTCCGCTCACACACACCCTGCAGCACCCAAGACTCATTCTTTACAGCAGAGCCAGTATCTCAAGGCAACGACCCAAGTTGGCAGGACTCCGCCGTTCTTTGCTGCTCCTACTCTCGGCATACAATGGGCTATTTACAGTGGGCAGCAGCCTGCCTATTGTCTATCCATAGCCAGACATCGTTCGAGTGCAACAGAAGAGAACAGGAGAGCAGCCGTCAGCTTCTGTGTTGCAAAGAAAACAACCCCAAGAACCAATGGCCTCTCTTCCCCTCTATCCTAATATTTAGATGAGCAGCACACTAGCGCCGCAGTGGCCTGCCATAAAGGCAGGTCCACCGCACGGTGCGAAATAAAGTGTGTTACTTCCACAGCCTCTTGCAGGCAGGAGAAAGCTATGAAACAAGTTTCCCATCTCTTATCATGATGAATATGGCACCAAGATGTGTTTGCTATGATAAGCTGGAACAGGGGATCAGCCACCCAGATACCTTTGAGTTATCCTGACAGCTACTTGCCATTGCAGTTTGTTGTCGTCTTACTGTTGCAGGTTACGGTGCACAGCTCCCACGGTTCTCTGTTTTACTTAAATCTTTCACCACTTATCCTTTGAAAGAGCAATTGCAGAATCATGTTCAAGCTCCTTCATTGAGTATAAGCGGGTGCAACAAATAGCTTTGGCTATTAACAAGAGAAATCCTTTTGTCTGAATAAAATACATAATCCTAATCTCAGAGTGCATTACAATCAGATTAAATTTGAGATAGTCCAACCTGCCCCAGATACATGCTCCCACAACATTCTTGGTGCTGGCGAGGCACTCAGCTGGTTGTGCAGTCACACGAGGGAGGTGACCCAGCAAACACCATTTTCTTGCGTTAGTTCTGATGCTAATTCTCAGCTAGAACAACTCTCCTCTGGATGACCAGATAGCCACTAGCTCCCAGAAGCAAACAAGAAGCACAGCTGGGGAAAGGGATGGAACTCTTGTAATACTACACCTTAAGCATGCAACTCCAAACACTGCATGCAAGTCCTCCCAGGATTTTCTCCCCCTGCCCTGCAGTTGAGGCAGCAACTTGCCTGAGCTCTTGCAATCACCTGTGACAGAGCCAAACTGTAACTAGCAAGGAAACCACGATCACCCTAACATACAGCAAAGGAGCACAGGTAGAATGAGAATCTAGCTATGAAGGAGAATCCTCAGTTTAAGCCTTGTATGATGTGACTACGACAGCAAGATGTCTCCTGTGGTGCAGTCTCTCATGTCAGGTATGATGTGATAGTCCCTCCCTAGCCACAAAGGAGCTTTCCAAACAAACCAAGTACCACTAAACTGTCTAATCCACTACTCTGCCACCCTCCTCCTCCACCAACCTTCCCCAATTAAAAAACTAATTATCTCATCTTACCCAGAATCACCTAGATCACCCAGCCAGGCTTCAGAGCTATAAACCCTCCTCTTTTACAGCAGTAACTGACAGATGCACTTTCCTGCAACAGTAAAGAGGGAGGAACTAAAAAGCTGTTAGTGAGGAATCCATCCCATGTACAGAGAGGAACCAGCAGGTCCTTAATATTCACCCCCACCCCCCTCCTTCAGACCCCTAGTCTGGCTCTGAGCAACCACAGGGCATCATCAGTGGTTCAGCTTGCCTCTGCTGGTTCAGTTTCTGTTCCTGCATTTGGGATAGGGCAGGACCAGAGGGAAGCATCCTGGAAGCTGAATTCAGCCCCATCAGCTGGGCCACGTGTGATTTACTTCATAAACTGCAACTGAAGTTAAAACTCTTGCTGCAACCTTTAAGGAGCACCACATCTGACACCGATGTGTCAAGGCTCTGTCCCCATCTAGAAGAAAAGTCACAGCCCTGTCCTCAGATGTTCGGCTGCAATCCTCCTGCAATCAAATGGAACAACACCTGGATTCTTGCCTGTTGATGATGTCCAACAAGTAATCTGAGTGCACACCAATGAGGTCACTGGAGTTTATTCGAGTTCAGGAGCTGAACCACATGACAAGAACCTGCTCAATGCCTTTTGTGCAATTACAGCCCTCCAGCGGCACTCGGTGACCCTGTATATTAAGGAAAACCAACACTACCCACTAAAACTTTTGAGACAGTAATCGATGTAAATTTTCTTTAATCCCTGCCTATACACACACAACATGTCACTGAACAGTCTTGTCAGTTTCTCATCTTCAAAGACCACAGAAGATGCTTACAAATAATCTATTTTGCAGCCTAAGTTACTGTCCATTAGAATTGCATCCCTACAACTCCTATTTGCAAGGAGATCATGGCACTAGTCTGTTAATTTAACCTCAATCTAAATACAGTTTAGATGAAAACCACCCTACAGAAGCAAATTGCTACAAACCAGCAACTTTCTTGTGGCATTAACAGCTTGAGCAGATCATGCCAACTTACTCATTCCGCTCCTCTCAGGAAAAGGCTACTATTCAGTAAGCCCAGTATGCAACATCAAGTTAACACATGCTTCAAGTGCTCACCTGAGACTCCGAAAGAATGAGTTTCTTACTCATGCTTCTGTCACCTGAAGTCTAGCAGAAAGCAACCTGGGTCAGGCACACTAAGCCACATTGCATCACACTAGATATGTTTTTTGGGGTTTTTTTTTGTTTTTTGTCCTTCTGAATGTAAACACTAACCTTCACATTGTGAGACTGGACAGATCAGTAAGTACTTACGAGAAGCAACCCATTCACCGAGTGACCTCTCAACACCAGCAGCACAAGAAAAAGTATAACAAACCAAGCAACCTTTTGACCTCAGGTACTGAAGTACCCCTGTATTTCCTCTGACTCAGTAGTAGTAAGCATTTTCTTTCAGCTTTCCTAAGAAACTAATCCATCCTCGCCAGGCTATTAATGCAGCCCAACTGCAGAGGCCAAGTTTCAGAACCAAGGCACATGCAATATCAAACTAAAAAGCTTAAGAGTTCTGAGTTTAAGAACAATAATTCATACAAACAGCTAGAAAGCCTTTTCTGCAAATGGGACATGATGCACTTCTGCTATAAGCCTTAAATGGTCTAACTACAAAAACAAAACCCAGTTTTCCTCTAAGTCTCTATAAAACCATGCAAGCTGTTTTCAGTCAGTTTTGGACAGGCTACACAGTGTGACTAAGATTCAAAGCCTAATCAAAAAGGACTATTTTACTATCATATTTTACTCTGTAGATTAATATCTCCCAACATGAAAGGCACCAAGAGAGAGCAGAAGCCTCATGTTATCCAGTGTCCTTGTTTCAGGAGTCAGGCAGGACCTGCAGAAACGCAAGCCCCCCATCTGCAGCCAGGGTTCAGCCTACTGCCTGTAAAGGTCAGTGCTGTACAGCAGTGCTTCCTCGGGCCACACGGCATTGTGAACTCCCACACAAAACCACATACTGATGAACAAACCATCTGCCCTCCTATTTGTGAGGATTTCTGGGGAGTTACCACCAGTTATATTTAACATATGAAAATATTTAACATATTTGAACTTGCAATTTAGCAGAGCAGGGAAGTAGGATATGGCTAGCAGTCTGTTCTTCAGACTACCAGAAGCCCAATTTATCAAGCAATGTATCCCCTTGGGCCAGAATCTATCTCCCTCTCTGCTGCTCGCTTGAAAAATTGTGTGCCATTAGCCTTTTAGGGTCTACTCATTTCAATTAACTGTATTACCAAAATTTAGAAAAACAAAACAAAAAACTATTACTATCTCCTATTGCCCTCATTAGTCAAAGTGTTGTTTTCTTGGAGGGCAAAAAGAGAGAGAAGAAACCATTTACTCTTCCACACTGGGGATCAACACACCCAGGCCAGAGAAGGTATAACCCACCTCTCCCTCTGCTGCAAAAAATCCCACGCGATACTCATTTCTAATGAAGCAATGAGGTAGGAGAGTCAGCTACAAGGACTTTACAGAAGAAACAGAAGAGTCACTTACCAAGATAACTATTTCAAAGTTGTGTTTCCTTCCATTCTGAATTACTGGTTTTGTTTTTCCATCGACATCAACCTTGTACTTGCCCTTGAAGCAAAAGGCTACTTGAGGGTTTGCTTCTTAAGAACTGAAGACTTACTTCCAACCTCATGTTGGCTGATTTGTAGTTGTAAAACAGCATCTACCAAATTTAGAAGCTGCCTTTTAAATTCATTATGATCATGCCGTCCTCCGAATAGGCTAAGGCCATTTGCTCAAGAGCTTGAATTGAGTACTCTACACACAACAGCTACTTGTAATTACAAGCTTTAGATTTTCCCCATCAGCCATCCTCAGACATTTTCATATTCCAATACGAGCAAGCTAGATATCCTTGGACTTTAAAGAATCAGGCAGTAACAGTATGGTTCCATGAGGAACTTTGTATTTCAGTTTTTGTATTACTAACACTATTGCTGCAGGAGGAAGAGAAAGGTATTTTTCAGCAAACTGAATGCCTTCTTACACTCAGAATTTCTTGATCCAAGAAATCTGATCCAAATCTCTTGAGCTGAGAAATCTCAGCTTGTGAGTTTGAGAGCACATTCCAAGCAGAGAGGGGAATACAAACACCCCGAGCAGGCTCAGGAGAGACTGCACTGTTCCCTGTAAAGCAATGTGGAGGAAAAATATCTGCTAACACCACATGGAAGAGCTCTGTGGTCCAGGTACAGATATAGAACCATGGGGTTTGGATAGCAGTCTCTTTAGATGTCACTCTTTCCTATCACAGGACCTGACCATCATATCTCAGACTCTAACCCAAGCGAGCCATATGTTTAGATGCACTACCAGGTCCAAGAGGGTGCCTGTAATACCCCAGACAGCTCACAGACGTGCCCTTTAGAAACTCAGAAGGCTTCAAGTGTTGCAATTCCTGTTCCACAGGAACGAGAAATGTATGCATCCTAGAACAAAAGCATCGTGTAAAGCAGGCTGAATCGCTGCGCTGAGGCGCTGCAAGCCCTACCTAACAGCAGAGAGGAGGCCTGCAAAGTCAAAGCCGCTCAACCTTCCATTTTAGGCCAGTTTGCCTCACGCTGCATTTCCATACACGCTCCCAACTGCTTCAAAAGAAATAGAAAACCAAGCTGCTTCGAGTACGTGCTGCATTCGCGCCCGTAAGAACGACCTATTTGAAGACAAGCTCCAGTGACCAAACACGAAACCCCTCGGGTTAGCAGGCAGCACCGAGTGGCCGGGGAGCGCCGAGGGCTACTCGGGGATCGGCAGGGGCGACCACCGGAGCCGCCTGCCCCGGGCCGTGCCGGGGGCGAGGGCAGCGCTGGAGCACGGACAATGCCCCGCAGCGCCGGGGATGGCGGCGGAGCGGGGAGGGAAGGCCGGATCTCTGAGGGGACCGGCGGCCGCTCCACCCCGACGCCCCTCATCGCAGGTGACAGCGGCCGCTTAGGCCGCCCTCAGCCCCGCGGCGAAGGGCAGGCCCCGGCGGGGCCATCCCGTCTCAGCGGCGGCCGAAGCCTCCCTGACAGCCCCCGGCCCTCAGCGCGGCCGGGCCCCCCGCCTCAACCCTCGCCTCCCGGGCAGCAGTGGTACGAGCAGCACCCCCCTGATCCCCGCTCACCTCCCGCCGTCAACGACGACCACGACTCTGCTGTGCGCGGCTCCCCCCGGCGCCGCCCTATTTAAGCCGAGCACGGCGGGAGCGGCGTGTGCGTCTGCTGGGCCCGCCTCCTCTGCCCGCCCTCCCGACCGGCGGGCGCTAGGACCCGGCACGCCCCGGCCGCCCTTCCTCCCCGACCCTGGGCTACGGCCCGGCTCGGTCGCTCGCCTCGCGGCTTCCTGCCTCACGGGCCGTCGCTTCACGGTCCCCCGCTTCAGGGCTACTCGCCTCACGGGCCGTCGCTTCGTGGTCCCCCGCTTCAGGGCTACTCTCCTCACGCGCAGTCGCCTCATGATCTCCTGCCTCAGGGCCACTCGCCTCACAGGCGGTCGCCTCACGGCTTCCCGCCGCCACTCCGCTGCTCGCCACCGCCTCACCATTTGTGAGGGGGCCGGGGGTTTGAGGTGCATCCCGATGAGGCACTTAGGGCCATGTCAGGGACAACTGACAGCACGCGGGACTGGGTTTGGGTGGCCACCATCAGTCCCTTCGACCTGTAAGGCACCAACTCATACCTCAAAATTGCCACTGTGTTGCACAGTCTGCATTGCCTTAGTTGTCTCCTGAGCTTCATGGGTGTTAATTGGGGTTATTTTAAGCATGGATGTGACCATACACATTCATATATATATATAGAGTGTAAATTATAGAAGGTACTTTTTATTTTACATGAAGGCAACTGCTGTTTCTTGTTGCTTCAATTTATAGTGGAACATACCAGGCATAAGACTTCCTGCAAAATAGAGGGTTTTTTTAAACAAATTAACAAAAATTTAACATCATTTTTTAGTGGGAAGGAGGAGTGCGCTTGTGAAGCTGCTGATGTTCCCCTCAACTGCTCTTTGGTTCGATTGTGGAAGGGCCCAGAAATGCAAAATAAATGCCTTTTTCAGGAAGGGAAATGGAAGCACATAGTCCAGGGGTTGCGTTGGACAGACTGCTGGTGGGCACGGAGCCCGCAGCACCACTAAACCCACTCTGAGTAAAGCCCCAAAGCACGGGCAGCACAGACATCGGCCGCTTGGCTGGCTTGTTCCTCTTGCACCACGCTTCGTGCTCCAGCCAGGCTCTGCCAAGTGGTTTTTGCGTTACGTCCAGGGTGAAGGAATCGAGTGATGTAGAAATACACCGTCTCAGGCACCGGTGACTTCATGTTTTGTCCTGAACGCATCTAGCTTCTGTCTGCCAACCACCAAAACTCATCCTGATTTTATCTGCTATGCTAATTAATCCTTCGTTGTCACATCTTTCTCCATAAAGGCCATAAACAACGTGTTTTAGCCCTCTGTCAGAAAAATTTCAGTGAACTGATTTTCTCTCACTGGAAAGAGGGTTTCTAAAAAGTCTCTCTCTCTTTCCCTGGTACGTACCTCTTCATGAATTCTGACATCAACACAAAATTGCAAAAGTCCCAGCTAAACAATATTTAAATGGGTATCTCACTAATGCCAGGTATCACCTCTCTACTCCTACTTGACGCTCACCAGATTATACATCCAGGGACTACTTTACTCTCTGAAATTGGCTTTTTTTTCCAGCTGATCAGAAAACAGAGGGACCCAGTCTCAACCAAACTACTTAGAAAAACAGATATAGAAAATAGGAATAGAGGGAAGTAGGAGCTGTACATAAAATCTACAATGACAATATTGGGCTGTCGTACACAGGGGAGCTAAGGAACCTGGCTCCTGGCGATCAGCATGGGCTAGGACACGTTAACAACCACATTTGCATTTTCAATTATATTTGAGATGTCACCAGCTCTTTTTATCGATGTGCAGGGCATAGAGGCTCTAAACCCATTTCGCTAGGGAAATCTGCTCTCATTAAGTTAATCAGATAAACCAAATAAGTAAATAAAGAGATCCAAAAGGAGATTCTGGCTTTCTTGTTTAAAGGGAACTCCTTGTGTTCCAGTCTGTGCCCGTTGCCTCTTGTCCTTTCAACTGGGCACCATTGAGAAGGGTCTGCCTCCATCTCCCCTGCCAAAAATAGGTATTTATACACACCAACAAGATCCCCCCTACCCTCAAGCTTTCCCTTCTCCAGGCTGAACAATCCCAGCTTGCTCGGGCTCTCCTCGCATGACAAAAGCTCCAGTCCCTTTACCATATTCATGGCCCTTCAGTGAGCTCTCCCCAGTATGTCCATGTCTGTGTTGTACTGGGGAGCCCAGACTGGACACAGCTCTCCAGGTGTGGCCTCACTGGTGCTGAGTGGACTGGAGGGATCATCTCCGCTTGACCGCCTGTGCATGGGGATGGACCACTGTTGAGCAAGGACAAGGTGATCCTTGAAAAAATCAACCAGCTTTCGTGGACCCCTCTTCTCCCCAGGACCATTTAGTTAACAGGGAAATTATCCTGTAAACAGATTACCCAAAACAGAGGATTTCCACTTCAGCAATGTACGGATATTATAGAATTTTCAGCATCAGCATTTGCTTTTCCCAATAATATTGATATTGAAGTACTGTTCTTATATACATGTATTGGCTATCATTGACAAAGTAAATTAAGTATCTGCCAGGAAAAAAACCTCTCAGCTGTACTCTTTTTATTTTGATTTACAGGGCGCACACATCACTCTACTGAATTGGGTTATCCCAAGCGTACCATTTGAGAGCCATCCCAAGTGTATCATTTTTATACAAAACAGACTGCCTAGCCTTCTACCATACTGTATCTGCATCTGCTAACACTCGCGTGGAATCTCAAGAGAAGAAAAACAAAGAAATGTTATGTAAATAAGCACTTCAAAATGTCTAGCATATATTGCAATTAAAAAACATGAGCTACTGGGTCCGTGGAGCAGCCATAGTTACTTATGTCTTGTCAGCCCTCTTCCCAGGGGGAAATGGAATAATGTTTGTTTTGCATTTTTAACTGTCTCAAACACTTGAGAAAGGGAATGTAAGTCCAGATAGGAAATGCCAGGAAGGGGGACTGGGGTCACTCCTTAGCGGGGAGAGAGCGAGGAGCTGAGGGCAACTCTGGTAGAGGCAATGCTCTCCCCCAAAAAGCAGTCCCAGGCCACTCATGTAGGTGACACCGGCTGGTTCTGCTGACAGCTCTCGGCAAATTGAGATAACGAGTCAGGGCTGGGGTCCACGCAGAGACCCGGTGGGGAGGAGCAGGAGCCAGCGCCAGGACTGAAGACAAGGCTGGGACACACGTCTAGGACTCATCCAGGAGACAGGGCTGGAGACAAGCTACGCACAATGTGGCTCCAGCCAGGAAAAACAAGGGGACAGGGCTGGGAATGGCATGGCCCAGGCCTGAGCTTAAGTGGAGTCCTTGGACCACTGGGCAGGGGCATGGGTGGGGGTCCCAGGCGATGCTGCTCAGGGACATTAAGGTCTATAGGTATCCCCAGGGCCCTGGCAGTGACACCAGTGCTCCCCGCTCTCGCAGGAATATATGGCATGTCTCTGGTTGTGTGTCACCTGGGGTATTCCTGCCACACATCGAAAGGCAGTGGTGACATAGGGACCTAAGTTTCTTTGAGGTTATGTGACAGCTAGAGCTGGGACAGAAAGGTAAGATACATTTAGGGGGATTCGGGAAGACCGTAGTCATCTGTCTTCCTTACACACGAATGAACGCAAAGTCAAACGTACTGTTGTCACAAATGAGCTGTACTGGCAGATGAAGGTCTGCGCAGGGCCAGCCTAAACCGTGCTTCGGTCACACTTGTTATGTTGCTTTAAATAGGTCTTCAACTTAAAAAGACAGAAGTGAGGAAGTCATGAATGTAATGAGTTCCATGAAATATAGGTCTTCTAAACATTGAGATATCTAGCCAGAAAAATAAAGTGTTTATGAAATCCTCTGTATGGAAGCGCAGGAAAAACTTATTTGCAAAACTGCTATTGCAAACCAGAAAAGAGACATTATATACTTATACATACATACAGATATATATACATTTTATAGAAGACAAAATAGAAACAAAACTAGAAAGCCAACTTAAATAGCAAATGTTTTTTCTAAATAGAAAATGTTTTCGAGCATGTCATTACTTTTTTGAGGTTTTGAGGATTTTGTGGGGTTTTTAAATCCAGAAAGGATTTTTTAGCTGTGCCTGCCATTCCTTCCACGTTGTGTTACTGTCTTCTTTTATCAAATATTTCTCCTTCTCTTGCTCCCTACCTCCTTGAAGATAAATACATGGCTTATGGTTTGGGATGTTCTGATGCCCAGCAGCTGTATGAACTGGCAAAGTCCCCATTTACTTCACGCTCCGTGCACAGGAACTGCCCTTCCCACAGCCCTGGGGTGCCAGTTTGAAGCCCAGAAGGTATGAAGGAGATCGAGGAGTCCTATGGAAACAGGATATTGTCCAGTAAAGAGAAGACAGCCTGGCCATAACTGATGCAGCTTGCTTCTGTCAGCCTAGCGAAAATGTTATTTCCTCAAATGACAAGGTACCCATGTAATGACACAGGACTGGAATAAAACAGCGATAGCATGAAATAGCAACAGAGTGAATTGTGCTGAAGGCAGTTCATTTGCCACCGGTCCTTTTTCTTTCTCTGAACTTTGGTTCACAGCCTGCGTTCCTCCCCTTCTTCCTCCAAGCTGTACACGCGCGCAAGTTTACTAGCAAGTTTACTACTTGTTTCATCCAAACAATCAACATAAAGCTTTTCAAATTTGAGAGTTATTTGAGTAAAACCGCAAACAGGAGGAGGATGTTCTTCTGGTTGTTTCTGCCAGCGCAATACGAACAAGCCAACTTCTCCACTTTTCCTCTTCTAAAATATTTTCCCCAATCACTGTTCCTCTGTATATCTATCTTTCTGAGGGTCAAAGGCATCACACAAAAAAGATAAAGTTTACATGCTTTACTTCTAAAATCTACTTGAGGACAGAAGCTGCAACGTGTAAAGCTATTTTGCAGAAATATATAAACCGACAATAATGTTCCATCTGCTTAAGTGAATATTAAGTGAAATATTGCACAGAGAGAATCAGAGCAAGAAAGCTCAGAAGTTAAACATTTATTATGTTTAAACTCCAACTAAGAAACAAAGCGTCTGTGTCAAAAAACACCATCTCATGGGCTGGAACATATCCTGAGCACAATCTTTTCTGTCTGACAGGAGGAGCAAGTCGTTTTATTTGCTGCAGTTTACAGTTCGCCAGCACACGTTTAACACAAAACCGAACAGCAGAGCCCTCACCAGCAGTGACCTCCAAATGCACAGCATGTTTTCACATTCTTCACATACCCACACCTCCTTACGACTATTTCCAAGGAGTATTGGTGCACAAGCACAAGTTCAGCCCTGGGAACCGGCCAGATGTCATGGCAAGGAACATCTGCTTTTAAAGGATATCTCAAGCTGAACGTGCTCATGTGCCCAAACCTGCCAGCTAAAAAGCATCCTCCACCACTGCAAGGATTCATCTGGGCTCCTCCAACTCATTGTTTGCCTACAGGGGTCAGAAAGGGAACACAGAAAGAATTAATGAGGACCCAACCCTTTCCAAAAGCCAAAGAGCTTGTACGTAGCGATTTTGATGCTCTGATTTTAAATTAGCGCCTAGCATTCAAAAAAGCCTCAATGAACCTTATTTCTTACAAAACACGTCTGCATACTGGAACGTGTACACCAATTCTGCCATTTGCATTTTCGTGTGACACCTGTGTCACAACGCTTAAACCATGTGTGTAATCGGAGCTCTGCTGTTGAAACGACAGCCTCACGTCTCATCTGCCTGAGCCCACCAAGTGCCCAACGAGGCAAGCCCAAGCTGATGGGTGAGCAGACCTTGGAGGTTATCGGCTGCCTGGCTTCAACAGAGGGAGAAGATCCACAGGAGCCACCCATGTAAGCACAAAAAGACGCTGAAGCACAGGCTTCTGGAAAAAAACCCAAACCTTATGACTCGCACATATGGCAAGTCCTGCTCCAATGTGTGGCTTCTGTGGGAAAGGGGGACTAAGTGCAGGGAGCTCAGGTTGGCAGCCGGAGTAGCTCCGGCTTTAGTTAATGCTCCTTCTTGGCTACAAAACTGAGGTTGCACACTCCTTCACACTTCGGTGCGGGGCTGTGTTTAGACAGGGTGAGAGCTAGAGCCAGCACACAGGTTAACGTTGTGGGGAAGACGAGCCCTGGGAATGTTTTTAATGAAGGGCTTGTAGGACCTGGATAAGATCAGCGTGGCCAACATACACCCCATTAAAGTATTCCACAACAAGGTACGTCAGTAAACTACATCTTCATTTGGGATAAATGCCAGTCCAGGGATTAAAAGAACAACTTGTCAAGGCCCTTCGTCATAAATCACCTGTATTGTCTCTGGAAATGGGTGGAAACAATTCCACCCTCCGCTCTGCGATGGGGTGATTCACTGAGCTGTGCTGCACAGGAAAACAAATGGGTCTGGCCCATGAATAACAAACCTTCCCCTGCAAACTCCCAGTTAGAAGAAACAGACGTGAAAAACAGGCTAAATATGCCTCTCCTTGGTAAAATGATGTTAATAAGTGGAAAATAAGCATCGTTTGCCCATGTCTATATTATCAGGAACCACCATTAATCAAATTACCCACTGAGCATATATCCAGTTGTCTATACAAAAGACCTACTGAGTGTTGGCACCATTTCTCCGCCAGCTAGCATGGTCTTTGCCATACTGCGTGGACCCGAGCAAGCTTTAGAGATGGGACACTGAGTTGCTCCTTGAAATGGAGTTTCCCTATCCCATTCCTAAACAGCAGGAGCTGGTCAAGCCATCACTCCTGACCTGGTGCTTCCCCAGCCCATCCCACTGCCGTGCTTACGACATCCCACAACCCCAGCTACCCACCGTGGAGACCTCACTGTATCATACCCCTGATCTTCCCTGGCTGCAGCCGTGTCCTACCACCAGTGCCATCCTCCATTGCCTCACGTGGCACAGCAGCCCAGCCGGTGCAGAGGGTTCCCTGGTACGGGATGCAGGAGCTTCTGCCCCACACAGGAGCACGTTTGTCCTTGCAAGCCGTCCTCCCCTCGCCGGTGTTCGAGCATGTGTGAGGCTGCTTGAGGTTGCTGCCTTTTTCCTACCACTGAGGGGTGACTCAGTGAAGGGACGATGTGCAAGCTCTCGTCTTGTGGGAGGGGCTCATGAACACGTCCAGGAATATTTTAATGGCCTAAATTTATTCTGTATTTTGTTTTATTATATTTTAAGATGCAAACCTCCTAGACCCAGCTACATCCAACACTGCTGAAAGTGATTGGTAGGCACTAATCTTTGGAAAGGTATCTTTTACTATGCATCCTGGTAATGAAATTCTTAGTTCTTATATAGAGGTGGGCCCGGAGGAGTGTTTGAGTACTAATTCATGTAACAAACCACTAAATTATGTTAAACATTATTCCTTGAAGTGCTTAGCTTCATTTTTACGTAACATTCATGGACACCTACATATCGGTACTTCAGAAAACTGATTTTCCAAAATCTCTGTCTAGAAATATCTAGCGGCAACAAACTTTTGCTAGAGACAAAATACTCCTAACTTTCTCTATCTCAAAAATAACTACATTAAGTTCTTTCCTTATATTTTCTGCTGTGAAACAGTGGCACATCCTATTGCAACATTGTTTAACCTCTGTGTGATAATACAAATTTTATAGGACTACACCTTCTAGGTATTTCTGAGGCTTTAATCACTACCAGATTAGGAGATCACTCAGATGAAGAGATCTGAGTCTTTTAATCGCTACCACAAATTTGGAATCTATAAAGCACACGGAGACCCTAAAATGAAGTACGATGATACTTGCAGAACACCCAGACAAGTGCGTTCCACCAGCAGACCGGGCAGACCAACACCGGCCAACTCCAGCTTCTGCCTGGAGCAACACGCTAGCACCTCAAAACCCTAACCAGGTGCTCGCCATACTACTTTTTCACCACTTTTATGATACCTGAGTCTTTTTGTTGTCAGAATCAGTAAGGATGGGGGTCCTTGCCTCTTTCAAACTTCATGATATCAATTAAAGAAAAAGAACTAGAGCCTCCAGAGCGGACTAGTGAGTCCTGGGTGCCACCAAACACCCCAGCACAATCACTGCTGCTCAGTGGCTGGGGCCTGTTCCCAGCAAAACTGTATGGCACCCTCAAAAACAAGGGACCCGAATTTTGATTTTTCAGTGACCTGAAAAAGAAGCCTGAATTTTGATATATAGGCAAAACACCCCAGCAGTTAGGTCACTATTTAGATAATGAATTTCTTTTTTTCCCACCAGGCAAAGGCAGCATGGCAGCGCATGTGTGTTCTCCCTGGCTGACGCAAGAAACAGAGGTAGGCGCTAAGAAATTAACAGATCAGTACGACGGGTGAAAAGAGCAACAATTTTAAGTCCAGACTTAAAGTTTAATGTTAAATAAAAATTATTTAAGTTGGTTAAGCCAAACTTAAGTCTTTACTTATTTATTGTTTTATTTATTATCATATATTGTATAGTGCATATTATATATTATTTATTCTATTCTATTATATTATATACAATATTTTGTATATTATATATTATTATATATTACTTATTATTATTATTTTACTTCAGGATATGTAAACATTTCCCAATTCCTTTTCCTATTCGATCCCCCATTCATTCTGTCTATTTTGAAGTTATTTAATATTACAGTGATGTTCAAAGGGAAATCGTACAACAGATCGATTTGAAAGAGGGATTTCAATCTCTGCTCCGGGCAATAGCAGCCGGCGGTGCCTGGAGTACCTGGTGGCGGTAACAGCAGTGCTGGCTGCGGGCTCTTAGCAGCGGTGACAATGTGTGACGCCCAGGGTTCTCGTGCTGGTGGCAAGCGTTTTGTGCACTTTAAACCAGACAGAGCTGCCAGGGCCCCTCGCTGCCCTCCTGCGCTCTCTTTGCTTCTCCCTGGAGAGCTCAGCGCTGGCTCTTGCTGGCTGGCACACACTGCTTTTGTGTAAAAAGGGCAACAGGTGGCCACGCTGGCCCCAAGGTCACGGAGGAGCCCCTCCCTGCCTCTCTGCTGCCTGGCACCTCCGTGGCCTGGGCACGAAAACTGCATTCGCATTCCCATCCCACCTGCGAGCGGGTACTGTTGCAGTCACACTTCCCATTCCCATTATATGAGGATTTGCTGACAGCACTTCAAAAAACCACGCATTTCGGGCAAAATCACTTTTTTTTAAACTCTTATTTGCCTGAAGTGACCGCAGAGAACGAGGACCCAGGGGTATCAGTGTGGAGCGCCGAGTACCTTCAAAAAAAAAAAAAAAAGGCAAGATTCAAATAGACTCGTAGCTGAAATTACTAAGGGTTGAAACATATGATTTGGCACAAATCCTTGAGGAATGCAGCAGATAGCAGTTTGGCTCGACTGAGTTAATGACAAGCTGAAAATTATCTAATAAGCCCAGACAAGGAAGTATTTGCTTCCTCGGTTTTGTGCTTAGGTTACTAACTGCACACCTACCAGGTTAAATACAGGTGCTGCTCTTTTCGCTAAACCCACGCTCTCTTAGGGGGAAACCACAAACTTCACAATTGTTTAGCAAATCTCAAAAGCGGTAAGAAGTTCAGCATCCTATACTTCCCCTTCCGGTTTTGACGTTAAAAAAAAATAATAATAATAAATTGCACGCGTGCGGGTTGTGTGGGCTCTTTCCCGTTACGAGTGTGCCAACGCAAACTTCCCTCCGCTCTCTTTGACGAACGCACCTCACCAGGCAATATAAGGTAACCTTTAGTTAACAATTTAGAGACTAGCTGGTAACAAATTCGAAAATTTAGAAATTTAAGATTAGCGGTTCACAAAAAAATGAAGGAAAAAAAAAATAATCCATGCGCTTGTAACCTTTCCAGAAAGTGGGATAATATTTTTCCCCGTCATGGCAACTGCTTTATCCCCTGTAATGGCCCAGCTCCGCTCTGCCACCAGCCGGCCCCTGAGCTCCCCAGCCCGGGGAGCATGATCCCCGTGTTCTGCACCCCCTTTGGAAAGAAAGCAAGATTACACCAGGTGCATCCTGTAGCAAATCCCCTCTTACGAAGCACAGACTCATCTTGAACCGTCGGTGGTAACTGCTGAAGCTGAAAAATATCTTTTAGCTTTGTGAAAACATGCGATCATTCATTTTCCCCTGATAGACTCTGTATTCTCTTTTTGCTTTCAAAGGCTGGTCGAAGGCAACTGCCTCTCGACTGTTACCTACCTCATAAGCACAGAAAAAAAACCCTTTCGATATATAAACCCTGGAGCAGCCACGGTCACAAAGTACGCTGAGTTATCAGAGATCTTGCTTTCACGGGGACAAAAGGACCTTTATCAGGTTCCCAGAAAGCAGCAGAGGGCATGGCTTTGCCCCGTGCAGAAGGGGCAAGGTCTGAGCCCATGGGAAGGTCTGAGCTTGCCTAGAATGCCACGAAAACTCGTCAGCGTCCAGCAGCACCCTGCGGATATTCAGAACACAAATTCAAAGCTCCATCATCCTAAACCTCAGGAAAATCTACCCGACTAAAGCACGCCAACAGATGTTTCCTGAAATTTGTTATCGCCTACAGTAGCGTAGGGTGGCCAACCACGAGGACGTTTCTGACAGCTTAATTTGATAAGAGTTGCGCAATGGAAATACCAAAGGGGCAGGGGGGAGGAATGCAGAGATCATCGTCAACCTTTTTCAGCCAGGCCATATACAGTAATGGTCTCCTCCTTATAACTATAGTAACTAATAAGCCAGCACTCCATTTTTACCAGTCCTTTAGCGTGATTCAACACACAGCCTCATTCAACTTCTTTAGGAGTTGATGAAAGTCTTTCCCCTAGTTTCAACAGAATCTAGATTAGGATATTAATAATTCACAGCGGGTGCAGTGTACTGCCTAGAAGATCTATTGCTGCTCAGTGAATTTTTATCTACAGTAAGATGGCACTGGTTTTCCACGCTGCCCTTGGTACAATCAGATTTTAAATGCATGTACAGCTTAAGAATGTGTATTTCTTAAAATGCAAGTTCTCCAGCAAGTAAAAAGTTCTCTTCAGCGTCCATAAAGGATTCCCCCAGAGTTTTGCCCAAAGCAAATGGGTTTTCACCAAAGCCCCTCTGACAATTTAAAAACTTCAAGTATCCATGCCATTAAAAAAAAAAAAAATTCTCAAGAAAGAACCGCTGTTGAGCTTTTCCACTGAGAGAGGACGTGGCGCGTTGGCAGAGCAGCAGCACCCTCCCGGCAAGCGGGGACTTCTCTGCGGGACGCGCAAATATGAAAGAGCCTCCTCCCCAGACTGCAGTTGCGTTGCACCTCTGGTTAGAAGAAGAGCAGTCGAAATCTTGAGAAGCAGAACGCCGGATATGTTGTTGTTTTGGGGTTTTTTTTGGAGGGAGGGCCTTGTTTTTCACTCGTTTGAAACCACAACTGTAAAAGTAATTAGTTCTTTATCCCAAAGAAATAAAAAAGTAAAAAAAAAATCAAAGTGAAAGGTCAAAAATACTGTTTCGAATTTGTACCTTTCAGATAACGCTCCAGTTTTAAGATTTATGTAAAATTATTTACAAGTGACTCCCAGTCCAACAGAGACAAGTTAACTTCTGGTGGTGTGGGACTCTCAGGTTAGTCTGACTCTCTCAGCCCTATTTCCACTGAAATCCAGGACAAGATTCCCTTGGCTTTCCATATGGTAAGGTCTGGAAGGCTGTCTCCAACTTGTTTAATGTTTCCTCTTTGAACTAGGAACTCCAAATCGAGACCTAAATCCCTAATTAAAAAAAAAAGATGAAAAAAAAAGGGCTCATTCTTCTTCCTCAGACAGCCCCAAGGTACGCTTGCGCCTTCTTCCAGTAACTTTCCGGCACAAAAGTGTTCCAACTTCTCAGTTGGGGAAAGTGTGGGGTTTTTTTACTAAAACCTGGTATTAGGGTCCTTGTTTTTTCTTGTGAAGTGGGAAGAGGGCCAAGAGTGAGCAGACGTGGTCAGTGGGGAGAACCAGGGGGGATTTGCAGCCCTGTTAAATCCCCCTTTCTTCCCCAGGAGCCGCATTTCTGTCCTGCTTCCTTCCACGCGGAAAAAACTGATTCTTTTCCAAAGCAAGCAAACAAATGGGTTTTATTTCAATCCTCCGGGTCATAGAAAAGCACTTGCTTGGGATAGATTAGTCATGATTTGTAATTCTCTTTCCTGTTTGCAAGTATTAGAAATAAGTCTAGAACACACATGCTGTGTTTCAGCGTGGTTATGAAACATTCATTTTCAACATGATGCTATCTTGCAGACTTTCATTTTCCTTTATCCATTTTATTCATACGCGGTCTGCGTGCGTACATTTGAAGTAGACTTGTTCAGAAAACTACACGCATTTAATAATATTAGACTTGCTGATAGGACACAGGGTAACGGTTTCAAGCTGAAAGAAGGGAGATTTAGATGGGGTATCAGGAAGAAATTCTTTGCTGTGAGGGTGGTGAGCCCCTGGCCCAGGTTGCCCAGAGAAGCTGTGGCTGCCCCATCCCTGGAGGGGTTCAAGGCCAGGCTGGACGGGGCTTGGAGCAACCTGGGCTGGTGGGAGGTGTCCCTGCCCAGGGCAGGGGGGTGGAAATGGATGGTCTTTAAGGTCCCTTCCAACCCAAACCATTCTGTGATTCTATGCTACAAATTTCGCAAGCCACAAGAATACTCGGGTTGAGTGGAAAGAAAAAAAAAAAGGAAGCGTTCAACCAATATCCAGGTTTGTCAAGGGATGGACAAAGCGGGGAATATTCTCGTTTGTATGTACAGCACCTGGGAGTACCTAGTGCGGATGACATTCAGAAAGATTATGGAGAGATGTTTAATCAAAAGGTCTTTGCACAAGTGATAAGCATGCGATCGCTATCTTACCCTGACTGAAGGGGCTTGCAAATAAGTACAGGATGTAGTGACTACACACCTTATCAGTATTTTAACATCATAACTAAAGCACCAGGCATCTAATGGTATATCCATCCTAAATTTCATCAGGCTACTTGTCCTGATAATATCCAGAGTGCTTTCCAGGTAAAGTCAATAGCAGCAGCAAAATCTTTGGATTGTGGATAGGAAGGAGATATTGTCACAGTAAACCCATTACTTGATGAAAATCTGTTTTAATATCTTAATCATGACTTCCTAACTTGTTTCTTGTCCCAGCGAGAGTCTCTGTATTGACAGCCTGCATGCTGTTGTCACACCACGACCGCATTTTCCAGGAGGAGCCCGTTCCTCCACTGCTACCCCAGCATGGTTATTCCACATCTCCCACACCAGGAACGCGGGCCAGTCTTGGCATCAACATTTATTCTCGAGCATTAGAAACGATCAGTCTTACACAGGCTGCATATCACATTGGTAAATTGTGGGCCAGGTTGAAAGATGCAGCATTTAAAACAACATTTATCTGAGGCTCTGGTAGGGGACTATGGTATGTAAGCAGTAACAGGCTTGAGCTGACACACGTACCGCTGGGTTATCCAAATCCCAGGCTGAATAAAAAGAGCAAGCCAGCAAAGACTTCTGAGACCAGAATCACCGGGTTACTTATAACCCTCCATATACTCCTCTTCTCTCTCTGCAGCAGGGTCCCCCAGAGAGCTACTATCACATCTGGGCTGGGAATCGCTCCCAATTTGGCTCTCAGGAGCATGGCTGCGAGCCAGGAGAGATAAATCAGAAGTGAAAACCTTCATGAGCAGCTGTCGGGTTAAGCAAGGTTAGAAGGAAAGAAAACCAAGGAACTTTCCGCAAGCTAGGAGGAAAAAAGAAAAAAAAAAATCATCATTCTCATGACAAAGCCCCCAGCCTGCACCTTGGGTGCAAAACCCCAACCCAGAGACATCTTCCAGAGCCTTTCCATTCGGTTCGCCCAGGACCCGCTGGCAGCTCACGTGCATCTGCACGCGGTGCAGCAAAATAAAGGAAGCACAGGTAGAAACTGGGTAAAAACCACCCAAATGAAGAAGCGCTACAGAGACATCTCTGCGCTAGTGCTCTCAGTGGTACGAGACAATTAGATAATAGGCAAGATTAGCCCAGAGCTGACACTCTACTTAACTAGACAAATGATTCCAGATGGCTTTGAACAGCTGATTATCCAGCCTCGTTGAGTAGAACGAGCATGACCTGAGAAGCACAACGAACGCAGCTCCCTCTCTGCGGTCACTAGGAGCTGGAGAGGCTCAGCCTTCGGTGGCCATTTATCTCCTTGTCACAGCAGGAGAGGACACAGTGCAGCTCTTCAGACACTCCCTGTGGCCCGGACCGTGCTTTAGCTTTATTTCCCCCCCAGTACAGCAGATCCAAGACTCCTCATAGCAGGCTGAGCAGGACTCGGCGTGGACCACCTTCAAGGGAACAGCAGCCCATGAGCAACGGGCAAACGCTTGCCTTCACTTTGAGTTCCACTGCATGACCGTAGAGGGCTCTTCGTTATCATTTGGGGCAAATAGAAGGTGGGAAGTTGGTTAGTGCTATCCCTACTGTCATGCAGGGCACTCGACCACTATCCCTTGGGGGAGACAGCCCTCCAAAACCATAAAAACCGAGAGGGAATACCCACAAGGAGATGGGGAACAACGTTTTAAAACATAGTCCATCACACACAATTGGCCAGGGCACAACAGGAGAGGAGAGCACGATTGAAGACAGTCATAACTACATCTCCAAGTGAGCCCTTAGTCTCCATAGGTAGCAACCACAACGCTGTCCTACCCACCTACCCTCTTACATGGCTCTGTACACAGTAGTCCCTCTCTTACCTCCTGACTAGCCCTGCCAGGAGGAAAAACTCCATGACTACCCAAACAAAATGTTAGCTACAGTAATATGTTGAAAGAAGTTATACAAGTAGCTCCTGCTCCCCTGCATTAGCTTTATCAGCTTATTCAGCGTGGATCGCTGATGCTTCGTTTGTATGGTTACCCGCTCGCATCCGCACCACGCAGGCATGGATGGTGCTTACAGGCAGCAGGGCTGAGAACCTGCAAGGCTTACAAGGTAATTTAAAGATGATGTGTTGGAAAGGATTTTCCATTTTTAACTGTGACTGTCTGGTAATTATGTACCTCGTGCTTCCTTTCTCCTTAACACAGGTGGACGTGGTGATAGGAAATCCATCAGAGATTTAGCCCCCAACTCTAAACCCACCATGTCCAAGGGCAGCTCTCATATTTCTGCCCTACTGGTGGCAGCCATCAAAACCAGACCATCTTCTGGATAAATTCAACAATAGTGGTAAAAGTCCACTGAACCCTTGGCACCTGCCCTCTCTTCTGGGTAAAAAAATCTACTCTGCGGTCAGTTCAAGGATTTTATATGTTAATAAGTTAGGAAGGGAAAAAGTGCTTAGGGTTAATTTTTTTCCAGGTGGGCTATTCCCTCCCTTTCCTGGCTGGAGAGAGGTACTTAGCGCTGAAAGGTTTGTTTATAGAGCTGATACCTCTGCAGAAAGGATGGAGCAGCCGGGTTCGGGTTCGGAATTCACCACCCCTCTCTGCAGTGGTGTTCCATAGCTTTGCCACTTTACAGCCCTGCTGCCGGGAAGCGCTTCACGCTGGAGCGATCTGATACAGCGAGGGCTTGAGCCACACATTCATCTGTGCTCCTTCTGAAAGTTCAAGAAAAATGGTATTTGTTCAGGTTTATATGTGCACCGGCATGTTTGTTCAAGGACGTGTCAAAGAAACAAGGAGTCCTGAGCTGTCCTCTGCGGTACAAAGATACCCTAATACTGCAGCTGCCTTTAAGGAGGAACTCTTTTTGCTTCTGAGAGCTCTTGCGGCGCAAAGCCGGGGTCTGAGGTCTGACTGCATTAAGTTGTGCCACAGCAACCCTGAGACCAAACTGCCCTGACCAGGCTTCAAGCACTCAGATAAACTCGGCTCATTTACACGAGTGTGGGAGGAAGGGAGAAAGCTTTCAATGCCATCAGGGAAGGACAGACAGAGTAAGAAGCGAAAGACTCCGCTGCACTGCAGTAAGGTCAGAAATGTTTGGACAAACCTGAAAAATAAGTGCACAGACTCTGTATCTTAAAGCATTGATCACAGTTCTTAAACAGTAACAGAAATAACACCCGGTGCAGAAAACAGGAATTTGGGAGATGGGGCAGTACCTGACCCTTGCACAAATCTCAGCTCTAAAACTTGGTTGCTGACTTAACTGATTATTTGTTTTAAATATGTAGTTTGGCCAACGGTCAGATAGCAGCAGAGGAATAGTCTGGCTTTTCCCTCAGACCCGCCGTGCCTGCGAGCACAAACCAGCCGGCTGTCGAGCCTGCACGCGCCTTTCCAAGCAGGCTCTCCGTCAGCAGAGAGGTTTTCTCTCCCTTAGTCCCAGGTGCTACGTTGGGTCAGTGATCACAAATGGCACTTGTACACCTGCTCCAGTCTCCCTCTCTTGGCAAGTATTCATAAAATCACAGGATGGTTAGAGTTGGAAGGGACCTTAAAGAGGTCCCGGGCAGGGACACCTCCCACCAGACCAGGTTGCTCCAAGCCCCGTCCAGCCTGGCCGTGAACCCCTCCAGGGATGGGGCAGCCACAGCTTCTCTGGGCAACCTGTTCTAGTGCCTCACCACCCTCACAGGAAAGAATTTCTTCCTTATATCTCATCTAAATCTTCCCTCTTTCAGTTTAAAACTGTTCCCCCTTGTCATATGGCTCCCCTCCCTGATCCAGAGTCCCTGCCCAGCTTTTCTGGAGCCCCTTTAGGGACTGGAAGGGGCTGGAAGGTCTCCCCGGAGCCTTCTCTTCTCCAGGCTGAACCC
This sequence comes from Sterna hirundo, assembly GCA_009819605.1. Classification (NCBI taxonomy): domain Eukaryota; kingdom Metazoa; phylum Chordata; class Aves; order Charadriiformes; family Laridae; genus Sterna; species Sterna hirundo. Next base: position 6,219,339 of record CM020441.1, read on the forward strand.
CCCCAGCTCTCTCAGCCTGTCCTCACAGCAGAGGGGCTCCAGCCCTCCCAGCATCTCCATGGTCTCCTCCAGACTTGCTCCAACAGGTCCATGTCTTTCCTGTGCTGAGGCCCCAGAGAGGGAGGCAGCACTGCAGGTGGGGTTTCCCCATAGTGGAGTAGAGGGACAGAATCCGCTCCCAGAGAGGGAGAATCACCTCTTTCTTCCTATTCCCTTTTCCCTGCCCTTTATTCCCAAGGCATGCCATCCCTCTCTCCTAGCAGTAGTTTTCCTGCTTGCCCTCCCTCTAAAACTCCAGTCATCTAACCCCAGCACGTACCCTAACCTCCCTTCCCATGCCCAGCTCTTCTCCCCAGCACAGAACCAGCATGGTTTACACCCCCCAGGTTCAAGAAGACAACCCACAAACTTGCCATCACCCTTCTTTCCCCTGCTCTAAGCAGCAGACTGGACACACAGAGGGGAGAATAAATACCCAATAAAAATGTCTTTTAAATACCTCCAGGGATGGCAACTCCACCACTTCCCTGGGCAGCCTGCTCCAATGCTTGATAACCTCTTCAGTGAAGAAGATTTTCTTCATATCCATCCTAAACCTCCCCTGGCACAACTTGAGGCTGTTTCCTCTTGTCCTATCACTTAATAAGTGGGAGAAGAGACCGACCCCCCCTGGCTACCCCCTCCTTTCAGGGAGTTGCGGAGAGCGAGAAGGTCTCCCCTCAGCCACCTTTTCTCCAGGCTGAACACCCCCAGCTCCCTCAGCCGCTCCTCACCAGACTCGTGCTCCAGAGCCCTCACCAGCTCCGTTGCCCTTCTCTGGACATGCTCCAGCACCTCAATGTCTTTTTTGTGGTGAGGGGCCCAAAAGTGTCCCCAGCACTCGAGGTGGGGCCTCACCAGTGCCGAGTACAGGGATATGATCACTGCCCCAGTCCTGCTGGCCACACCATTCCTGATAGAGGCCAGGATGCTGTTGGCCTTCTTGGCCACCTGGGCACACTGCTGGCTCATATTCACCCAGCTGTCAACCAACACCCCCCGGTCCTTTTCCACCAGGCAGCTCTCCACCACTCTGCCCCAAGCCCGTAGCGTTCACGGGGTTGTTGTGACCCAAGTGCAGGACCTGGCACTTGGCCTTGTTGAACCTCACGCCATTGGCCTCAGCCCATTGATCCAACCTGTCCAGATCCCTCTGTAGAGCCTTCCTACCCTCCAGCAGATCAATACTCCCACCCAACTTGGTGTCATCTGAGAACTTACTAAGGGTGCACTCGATCCCCTCGTCCAGGTCATTGATAAAGATATTAAAGAGAACCGGCCCCAATGCTGAGCCCTGCATGGTGCAATGGATCACCAGCCTCTTACGCATGGGATGCAGTAAGAGAGAAGAGGAAGTCCTGACCCATTCTGTGTCAGCACAAGTGTCTGGTGTGTTAAGAAACTTCCTGGGGGCTGTGCAGCCAGCCAGCTGTGGTCAACGTGAGCCCGCAAATCCTGATCGCTTGAAACTGAAAGGAGACAATTTCACTTTTCACAATTTCACTCCTTGTATGCATCGGTTCTCTGATGACTACTTCCTACCCCAAGCACTGTTCAGAGAGAAACTGAGTATCCAGCTACATCAGCCAGCGGCTATGCAGGGAAAGCTCTGGCGTGGAGCCCTCGCAAGGCTTGAGCGGGGAATGGAGAGCTAGAAACAAGTACTTGTGAGGACACCAGCCTCCTATCACTCCAGCAAATGCTCTCTGAGATTTTACTTTTCAGGTAATGCGTGACATTAAACTGAAGCCCTGCAGTATGTCAAATGTCTTCTGCAGAGATTTTGTCTGATCTCCTTTTGCTGCCAGGGTAGTTTTGAAAAAAGATACAATCTCCATCTAACCTGAAGTGGAGTCATTCAGATCTCTTCCCCTCAAAGCAGAGAGGAAGGAGGGCAATACCACGGGAGTTTAAAAGCCTCCGCTCTGGCAGAAAGACAATTTCCCACAGTGCAGGTACTGCCTGCAGGTACGTCTGTCTTCCCAGCATCTCCTCCAAGTCTAAGACGGGAGGTGGTGGGGCTATAAACAAACCACGGACAACTTTACAGGGTGCCCAGAGGGCAAGCTGGCGTGTGACTGAGGAGAGGCTGGTACAACTGAGCCAGCCTTTCAAGAGCTCCCTTTGAAGTTGAATATATCTTATTTCCAGTCATTAAAGAAAACAGTCAATTCCTGTTTTCTTACAGAAAAGAGGGTAATCGTCTCGTAGTGCGCGGTCAACGTCCTTTTCTCTTTCACAACCACATTTCCTAATTTCCTTCCAGATCTACACAGAACCAACCACAAGACATATCTTTGACTACATCAAAAGCACATCCCCTTTAACAATGCAAATCTTTCCTCCTATTTCACGGTGTTATCGTCACTAGAAGAAAAGTCACAGTTTCAGCCTTACCCTCCCGAGGTCAATTTTTCTGCTGACACATACCCAGACCAAACCAGGCCCGCTCCCAACTAAGTCACAGTGGTGCTGACTCCTTTAGGCTTCTGAAACTGTCCCGGGATTTGGCCCGCAGTGGCATTGCCCGGTCACCTCAAATCTCAGAGCAGCGTTATCTCCATTTCACAGATTGAGAAAGAAGGGCAAAGAGAAGCGTGCTGATTTGCCCACACAGCAAAACGAACACCAAGAATAAGAGCAAAACCCCGAAATATTTCTGCATCTATGCCTATAAGTAAGACTTCAATGAAAAGTGGCAAGATAAAAGTATATATTTGTTCTCTGTTACTGCAGTGCCTACTCGTTAGAGAATAAGCTTGAAAATCAAAGGATCTTTACTGCTATTTCAAATTAAACAGATCAAATCTATGTTGCAAAACTTCCCTGATGTAATTCAGGGAAAGGTGGCAAAGGATACAATCCCGTATCAAGATAGTTTGGCAAGGATCCCTGGTGTCAATGCAGCGACACTGGAAAGAGCTGGCATGGTTTGTTGCACCCAGAAAAATGAGGAGTCTTGCCATGTCCACACTGGATGGTAAGTGCCATGGCAAAGCACTCTTTCCCCAGACTTGGCTGTGCTGCTCCACTCGGGATGGAGCTGATGCTGCAGCTGATATTTGCGTAACTCCCGTTGGTGCTAAAGTCACTTCTTGAGTACTAGCTAAAAAAAAAACCAAACCCAAACCACCTACCCATTCTCTGTACGTTCTCTTTCGCACGTTTCCCAATATCAAGTATTTTTCTTAAAGAACACAAGAACGGATAAAACAATTTTCAAAGCAGAATAATGTCAGTACTCTAGTGTACTTTGTAATTGTCGGATTCCACCTTTTTCATTGTATAAAATGTATTCGATATAGAATCATATAGAGTGTGTTGGGTTGGAAGGGACCTCTAAAGGCCATCTAGTCCAACCCCCCTGCAGTCAACAGGGACACCTTCAACTAGATCAGGTTGCTCAGAGCCTCATCCAGCCTGGCCTTGAATGTCTCCAGGGATGGGGCCTCCACCCCCTCTCTGGGCAACCTGGGCCAGTGTCTCACCACCCTCAGTGGAAAGAACTTCTTCCTCATGTCTAACGTAAACCTGCCCTGCTCTAGTTTAAACCATTGCCCCTCGTCCTGTCGCTACATGCCCTTGCAAACAGCCCCTCCCTGGCTTTCTTATAGGCCCCCTTCAAGTACTGGAAGGGGCTCTAAGGTCTCCCCGGAGCCTTCTCTTCTCCAGGCTGAACAACCCCAACCCTCTCAGCCTGTCTTCATAGGAAAGGTGCTCCAGCCCTCGGATCACCTTCATGGCTCTCCTCTAATATCTAAGATTATTGCAATATCTAAGATTATTGCAAGAGGAGTCAGTAAAAACTAGCCTTCCTGTTGCAACCATAGCATTGACGTTTTTTACCCTCTTATTGCTCACAGCTCGACAAACTCCTGAATTTCTCCTCTTGCGGACATCCTCAGAAACGATGTAGAAACAACTTGAATCACCCTGTCGACTCAGCATCAAAGCTAGCGGGTCTCACATTCAAGTGAGCGGTGAAGTCATTAACTTAATCCTTGGGCTTTTCCTACTGACTAATGCATCAGGTTGAGACCTCTTATATCTAAAAGGATACTCAGACCTTTGTGCCCTCTGTAACCTTTCAGGATTCCCACAGCGTAGTCGGAGCCAGAGCACAAAACGTGCTCATTCACCTCTCTACGGTGATCGTAACAAAAGGAAGCAAAAAAGATTCTCTCTTCTAACAGTCAAGAAAAAGGTCTACAATATCCGTGTTCAGGCAGAAACTACAGGTAGGACAGGAGTTTGTGGTCTGGGGGTTTTTGGCTCCTTTAAGCAGAATTATGTGTTGAAGGCGATGTTTTAGCTGACCTTTCTCCGTCAAAAAAACCCTAATCATAACAATAAAATATCTGAGGGAATGAAGCTAAGGCTGAGCGTAGAGTGGCTAATGTCATCAGCGCTGAGCTAATACGTGACTAAGCTTTGACTTACGTCGGACCCTCACACAAAGCTCTTCTGTGTCCTTTTCCTCTCGAAGCTCCCCGGCAGCTTTCAGCGGCACTTGCCCTTCCCAGGATTAGCCCGAATTAGGTCAGAGTTTATCTGAGGAGGGGAGGGACCCTCTTTTCTGTGCTCTGTTTGCACACTGCCGTGGAAGAGAAGATCAGGGGCTCCTTCGAGCTGTCAAAATAAGAACTAGTGTTAGGATCTGTCGGATGCGATGGCATAATTCCAGAAAATCTCTCAGGAGTTAATGATAATTGAGTGAAGAGATGCAGATTTTGAAGTTCAATCTCAGATTCCCCCTTGTGACTTTTAACCCCCAGGACAACAGCACTGAGCTCCAGGAATTATTATCCCTTCAAACTGGTGAACAGAAACCTGAAGTTCCAGTGGTGACATTTCATTTTTATCCTTTCATAAATTAATTTTTCAGGTAAATTTGAGGGTGGGGGGTGTCACTTGTGCTGAATTTTTTTATTTTTTATTTTTAAAGTGAATTTAAGCTCATTTGAACACCCTGAGATATGTTAGAAACTTGTTCGAATTAGCCTGTTTCCAGGGTAAAGCCTCCATCCTACGCTGATCCACTGTGGACAAACCCCTTGGTCAACATGAAGACCTTCTGGAATTTCGGGAAGAGTAAATAGCAGGAGGCAGAGTTAAATAAGCAGCAGCGTTTTCCTCTAATGACCCACTAAAAATGACACAGTGCTGCAAGAAGATGTAGTGGAGACCATGTAAAGCCCAGGTGAAAAGAGTAGTGAAAGGACTCCTAGATGCAAGGTTTGGGTAAAAACTTGGGTATCGCTTGTGTGATAAGAGGTTCTCCAGACCTTCAGGTAGCATTCCCCGGACAGGTGTCCCACCGCTGGAACGGGCTTGAGACGTTATGTGACCGCGCACAGGAAGAACAGCAGAGATTATCACGGGAACAACAGGATCCTGGGGGGAAAAAAAAAAAAAGTGTCAGATTTGAGATTTACCTGAAAAATGTTGGGGGGAGGGCGGGCAGGAAAGAGGGAAGGAAGCCAAGGGCAGCCCCACAGGATGTGAAATAAAAGTAAATGTAAACTTCGTTTATGCACACACCGCTGCTTCCTGCACTGGTTTTCTCACAAGCAGAGTAGGAGTCACGTTCGGTTGGAACAGAAATATTATTTTTTTTAAAAAACACACAAACTGCCTAGTGAATAAAGAGAAGATCGTGAACCGAAAATCCATATTCTTCAGGAGACGGTAAAAATCCCTCCAAGTTACTGCAGTGCAGCTGTTGGCAGTTCCTCCCGTGCCTGACGTTCGCCGTTTACAAAAATCTGCAAAGCAACAACACTGGTTAAAAGCAGGGGCAGAAATTTCACCCAGTCAAGTGTGTGTGGTGGGGACCTTGCCGTCACTGGAAAGCCAGCAATCCTCTTTTGAATGTGACGCAGTTATGGCCAGGTGGAAAAAAAAAAAAAAAAAGAAAAAAATTAAAACAATAAAAAAAGATGTATCTTCTGAATGTCATTGATAGGGCCATTTTGGTACAATCCATCAGGAGACGTTAGTGCAAGCGTGCAGTAATCCCAGGATTATAAAAAAGATAGCCCAAAGGAGTTTTGGACACGGACACATTTCAACTTTACCGCTTCGCAGAAAATAATGCCACCCTGGTGAAGGCAAAGCAGTGTCCCCACAGCCACTCGTTGAAAAGGACAGACACTATATAGGAATTTATACAATAAAGTAGTCATCAGCACAAGCTCATGTAGATGCCTGTAATCCCGACAACCGCAACTGTTCAATTATTATTGCTTTCTGGAAGCAACTTGCACTGACAATCAAAACCCAAGGCCTTGCAAAACAATCGGTGAGCAAAACAGACAGACAAGGTGAGATTCTGAGCGGTGTAGTTAGAGGAGAGGTTAAATCCACATCCAGAAAAAAGTCATGCATGAGGTGATTTTAAATCCTTTCATACGATTGTTTGGTTTAGTGACATGAGCTCCCCTCCTGCCACCACCCATCCAAAAAAACAAAGATAAAAGATTGGGAATTTTCTGTTTTCACTGCAAGCGTGTAACGTCTGCCCAGCACCGCCGGGGTGGAGCAGCAGGAGCAGCTCTCCCGGTCTAAGCCCGTACAGCTTCTGTGTCGGCGCAGCCCCCAGCACTCAGCCCTGCAGAGGGGACACCACCCTGTCCCCTCCCCAGCTTCTGATGGTGAAGAGCAAGGGAGCTGAGCTCAACGAATCCAAAAAACAAATTAAGAAGACCTGAATAAATTCATAGAATCACAGAATGGTTTGGGTTGGAAGGGACCTTAAAGATCATCCAGTTCCAACCCCCCTGCCCTGGGCAGGGACACCCCCCACCAGCCCAGGTTGCTCCAAGCCCCGTCCAGCCTGGCCTTGAACCCCTCCAGGGATGGGGCAGCCACAGCTTCTCTGGGCAACCTGGGCCAGGGGCTCACCACCCTCACAGTGAAAAATTTCTTCCTGATCTCTCATCTAAATCTCCCCTATTTCAGTTCAAAGCCATTACCCCTCATCCTATCACCACATGCCCTTGTAAAAAATCCCTGCCATCTTTCATGTAGGCCCCCTTTAGACACTGGAAAGCTGCTATAAAATGCACTTTTAATGTACTTTCTACCACATTACCAACCAACTAATTTGCTGTAATTTCAGGGTATGTGCCTCCTGCTCTTGCAGACAATATAGCTTACGGGGAGCAACCCTGTTGCCTGCAGTCTAGTTATTTTTATTAATAAGGGTTTGTGGATCCTGCCCTCTAAATGTAAAACGACTCAAGCCAGATGCAGACTAGGCCAAAAAGCGCAGCAGCGACAGCACAGTTTGCAACATCATTTCACACGGCCTGCCGTGACATGACATTTCTTCCCACCAGCCCGCATTATTATTGCTTACAATGCAGATGTATAATAATCTGCGGTTTAATAAACAAGAATTCTTAAAAACTACTTGACCATTTACAAGGAAGAATCTCCCCACCCGCTGCCTACAGATATTTATGGAAATATCAGTTACCCGCCGGTTTTAGGCAGAACTTATTATCAGTTTGTTAAACTCCTATTGAGTCGTATATACACACATATATACATAGATGATATATATACACACATATATATATATAAATATCAGGCTGATATTTCTGTAATATCCATTAGTAGTCTACAGAAAACCCAGATTCACTAAGGCCGAGCACTGTTTTTCCTACAGCGCTCCTTCCTAAGGAAAAGTAATTTCAGATGGTAAAGCTGAACTGGGGATTATCTTTATACAGCAAGATCTTGGCTGCATGACAGAAAAATTAAAGGAGCCTGCTGATCAGCTGGAATACTACAGCTCCAAGTGTGTCTGGATGACAGCCAAAGTCTTGGAATTGTTTTGCCATGAAATCTGCTTTTAGACAGGAAGAACAGGAAAGTTTTCAGTCTGGAAGAGGCTTCGTGATGAAAAGCTTGGAAATCAAGCCCATTATTCACATCCAATCAAGTCTGCCCCTCCCTGCTCCTCGCCACCCCCCCCTCCATCCCCAGCATGGGCATGCCCATGCAGACAAGCGCACCCCCCACACACACCGCACATGCCCCGCGCCTCTTACGTGCTTTTGGACTTTGTTGTCCACAAAGTCGCTCAATATTTAATTCAAAATCGTGCTGCTGATTTGCCGTTTGAGCGAGCGACGCTTGGTTCACATAATGCAGGTCATAGAGATGCCTGTCCTTTAAAATCACAGAACGGTGGGGGTTGGAAGGGACCTCCGGAGATCACCCTGTCCAACCCCCTGCCAGAGCAGGGTCACCCAGAGCAGGTTGCACAGGAACGCGTCCAGGCGGGTTTGGAATGTCACCAGAGACGGAGACTCCACCACCTCTCTGGGCAGCCTGTGCCAGGGCTCTGCCACCCTCATAAGTTATTTGCCAGCATTCAAACCTTCTGGTAGACAGACATGGGAGGAAAAATGATGTCCTGAAGAAAGAGTCAGGTGGGGAAGGGGGACCAGGGAGGGAGACCCTCCAAAACTCAGATGAGGGGATTTACGGGCTGCAGGTTGGATGGTTGCCCCTTCTCCCTGGGTCAGCAGCTACATAGATATATGCATATCCATATATATATGTAAAGACAAAGTAAGTTCAGGTGTTACAAAGAGGCTCCACCTGCTTTTTCTTCCGCCTGCCCGCGCTGCATCCTTGATCTGTAGTGGCATTTCCTGCATCACGTACTCACATCTGACACCCAGGTCTCTGTGCAGCCAGTTCCCCACACACGGGTAGTTAAAATGCGGATGGTGTGTGGAACCGTACTGCTCTTGCGGCCACAACGCAGGGAGCTCCCCAGGGCCGCTGCTGCTGGTGGTGAATTATTGCAGTCATGAAGCCAGCAAGAGCACGGGCCTGGGTCTAATCCTGGAAATCGCAGGCAATTAAAAAGCAGAGCCTGCGCAGCTGTGAAACGCCGCCTGAAGCGGAGCATTTGGCTGGCTTTGTTTCACCTGGGACACCCAAGGAGCATCCTCCATCCCTACCCAGGCCCCCCCTGCGCCCAGCAAGGACCGGCGGCGGTGGAGAAGCAGCCCCGGCGGTTGCAAAAACACTGGCTCTGCACCGATCCCATCTTTGTTTCCATACAGAGCGTTCAAAAGGTTTTTCATAACACCAGCTCGTCACCACCCTGGATATTAGGCTGTATAGATAATGTTGCGGTTTCACAACCATAAATCTCGTTTCACAACTCCTGCTAGCGAACCGAAAATCACCTTGCATCAGATGGCGGCAGCCTAAGGTTTGCTAAGTCCAATTTCTCTAAGAAGTTATGACAAGTGATCTTTTTGGGCTAGCTCAGGTCCTGTCCCCTCCTCCTCTTTCACGCTGCCATGGGACGCGTGGATGCCACAAACTCCCCGTCAGCTGCTCTGGTGCGTTGGGTGGACAAGCAGCCGCGTGTCCTCGGCTGATCCGTGCCCTGCTATTTCCAGCACAGCGGTGTTAGCCTGCCCCGGCCGCGCTGAGCCGGAGTGCGTGCCTTGTCGATATCGCCCTGGAAAGCCGTGGGCACCACCATCGGGCACTGCCACCGGGGCTCCGACGCTGCTCTCTCATTTGAATCCAGGTCTGATCAAGCCTGTCTTACACCCGGCATTGCCCTCGCTCCCCTTCTCCCAACAACAACTTAAACTAGATCTTAGGTCTGGATTTCAAGCAACCCACCTCCCCGCAAGTGGCGTAATAGCCCCTTGTTCTAGAAAATTTACTTCCGTAAAGGATTTATTGGTGGGATTTACGTGATTGAAGTGCAGCTTTTACAGCAGCAGGTGTAGAGAAAAGAATTTCAAATTAACACATAGAGACCGTTTGCCTCCGAGTTATTTTTTGTTCCGAGCTCGGGAGGGCACGACAATTGTCATACACACGTACGGCAGGGAAGGTGGCAGGGGTTTCAGTCACCGAAGGTTAGGCATGACTGAGAGACATTTAGGCATCGCTTTGAAGCCTTTTGTCTGTGCTGTGTCTATACTTAGCAACCTATAGGCAATCTCATCACTACAGTTTTACCCAGCTGTCTCTTGGATCACTTGCGGCTGCTACAGAAATGCTGAAGCGGTCACGCTTTGGCTCGGAGAACTGAAGAGAGAGAGTTCATTTCGACCCCAAATGTAGTTAATTCACAGCTACCTCGGCAAGCCGCGGGGCACAAAGTCTACCTTCCTTGGCTCACAGAAGCCGTTTACAGCCACCAGCCGCTTGGTCTCACCTTGTCCCTTCAACCGTCGGAAGGAAGAGAGTCTGCAGAAAGGACAAGACAGCTCCTGTAGCTCTGAAAGAGTTGAACAAGGAACAAGTTTCACCTCCGTGACCTGAAGCCCCGCAGCGCTCCTCCTCCTGCTGCCCAGGTGGGGTACTCTCACCTACGGCCCTGACCTCATGGAGAACATCTTACAGGCTTTGAGGAGACTTCTTGGTGGAACCCCTCCAGCGCACTTCTGATTTGGCTATATGTTTTATCTGTAAGCCACTTTCTCTCGTTACAGAATCATCAGAATCCACGGATTTTACGCATTTACATCCTATACTATACTCTACTTCATCCAGGTCATCCAATCCATCGTGTAGGTTTTTCAAATTCTTCTGCCATCAGCTCCAGGACAGCTGAGGACAGCTCCAGTGAAAAGGGCCACACCACTCTCTAGTCTAACAGTGGTCAGCTGGCACGGGATACCTGGCTCTCCCGATCCACTCTGCAGTAGGATGGCATGGATTTATCAATGGAAGGCATTGATCAACCAATGAAAGATAAAGTGAGGCACGGACCACTTCCAAAGACATGAACTTTCGCATCTTGGGCATGTTGTTATAACATTCTCAGAGTAGCAGGGGAAGTTGTCTCTATTCCTCACCTACTGCTGTCATAAAACCTGTTTAAATTGTCCTGAAATCTGTTTGCGTTGAAAGCGACTTTTTCTGTTGCAAGAACAATGCTAAAGTTCTGAAGATGGCCAGTTATTGACAACTTTTTTGTTACAGGGGGTGACGTGCTTTTATGTTATATTGCCTACCTGCTAGGAATATTTTGTTCATTGAGTGATTGTGCTGCTTCATGACTTCTTTCTGAGCCCGAATACCCTCAGAAAACAAATATCCCATTTAAATGCCTTGCCTGTCTTTTGAAACGTGCGGAATAAGCCATTACAAACGTTCCCAAAGGCAGCGCCTCGGCGCGTGGTTTATTTCCTCTGAGCTCCGCTAACTAAGGTCGTCTGAGTCATGGATTTTTCTGCCTGCTTAAGTCTGTGGTCTAACTATTACCCCTAAATACAGCGCCGAAGCCCAGTGTTGCAAGTCCAAGGGTTTCTGTTTCCTTCTTACATGCAGCCAGAGGTTTGACTTTGCCCTGGCAGCCCCGTTGTAGCAATGGTTGGTCCTGAGTGCTCAGTGTTTCCCAGCAGCCTGGGCAAGGCTGGACTGTGCTCGCTCTGAGGATGAAGCAGAACGGCACGTCTTCCTCTCCCCTTCTGGAAGGGTCAAAATTCAATCGGACAGCGGGGGCAGGAGGGCTCTGACAGACACTGCTGCCTCGGAGAGGATCACGGTACCAAAGGGAAGCGAGCTCCCTGATCCCAGGAGCAGGAGGTCATGGTCTAGTTCGGCTCTTTGCAGGCTTATATGTCCACAGTATTCAGCCTGTTCTTGTTCCCCTCCACATCACATGCAAAATACATATATATGTGTGTGTGTATATATATAGAGAGACATACTGACCTGGGGAGGAGGGAAAACCAGACAACCTGCAGCCCATAAATCCCCTCACCTCACTGCTGGCATAACCTGAGATTTAGAAGGTCTGTCCTCCTGGTCCCCCTTCCCCACACAACTCCTTCTTCAGGACATCATTTTTCCACCCGCTTCAGCCTACCTTCGGGCAACTGTCAGATTTAGATACTGCCAAGTAGTTTAACATACTATAAAGAGACAGAAATTTGGATATGACCTTGAAACCTAGTGTTAGCTCCTGACCAATTCACTCAGTATCAGTTTTCCCCTTCCCTAAAATCGAGTAACAACCAAGTTGCCCTTTGCAGCCCGCTGTGCTGGTACTAGCTAACAGTGATGAGGTCCCGCGATCAACTGGTATCACAGTCCACAGAAACACCATCTATTTACTCTGGTCTTCCCAAAGGCTCGCCTTTCCCAATTTATCGCCGGGCTTTGTAGTCGCTTGGGTGTGACAGTGTCACGCTTACACGCGTGGGTACTGTCAAGGCATTTTGACATAGTGTGGTGCAAACAGACGTGTTGCTGCACAAAAACTGAAAGTTTGTCTGCACAAAGAACTCGGGTCCATTAGCCTAAAATAGCTCTCAGATCAGTTTCATCTGATAAATCTGTACCACTCCCCTTGGTGGATATTACTAAAAGTCTTTACGAATACCTAGGTTGGCATCACATCATACACCAATAGCAGGGAATTCGCAGAAAGGAATTCAGATGTTGAGCTGTCCTGTATTAGCAAATACTATTTTATTAAATCAGATTTCATCTCCAGAGAGGTTGGGAAAGAGAAGGGGAAGGGATTGCTAGGTTATTATCGTTCTCTGCATCTATTTTGCATTGTTAAGTTGGTTTACGGAATGGTTATACAGGTATTCTTGCAAAACTAATTCTAATTCACTGCATAATCCTATTTGTTTACTTTGGCTCCAAAGAAAGCCGAGTGTAATGTGTCAGTGTATGTATACTCAACACCAGGGTTCCCTTACATGTCACCACAGGTATATTTTATCTCACAGCTGGCATCTACACACTTATTTTATTCCCCAAACAGTCATAGGGGAATGGTTTCAGAGAGACAAAGGGAAAGCATCTGTTCTGCTCAGGAGTCACAAGTGAGCAGGAAAAACTTGAGGGGCAGTAAAACTATGACCATGAGGTCAAAAACGGAAACCAGGCATTGTTTTGTTTCCAGCTAAAGTCCAAAGCGACCCCAAATGATGCCAAGAACCAGCCCACTTTGGCTGAAAGAGGATCACGGTGTCGGAAAGTGAGTCAAGAAAGAAAGGGATGCTTAATCACAGTCGTGGCTTCTGCCTTCAAGCACTGCAGCTAGACTTACAAAGGCAGATATACCCTGGCTTGAAAACCCAGTACAGTATCTAATTTTTCTCACACTTCCCATCTTGGATCCAACCCAAGAAAGGGAGGAGAAGAGACTTAAGGAGGTGGGTAGTCTCTGCTGTGTTGCTGCTGCTTGCAATCCCCACTATCTCCATCATCCTCAGGTAGGCCTGTACGTTCTCTTCTCTGCTGTGTTATTACCTGCACTTCACCGAGCTCTTTCCCCACCAGCTTTCTGACTCAAGACTTTTCTTCTTCTTCTGCCTTCTCAATTTATCACAAACATCCACAGCAATTCCTTTTTCTGCTCGAGGAACCACCCCGTCCCTCAGTCGTATGCTTTATCATCATCACTAATTCTTTGAATTCACAGCCCTTTTCCCTTCCATTCAAAAGGAGGATGGTGAATTAAGATGTCCTTTGCAAACAGTTCCTCTCCGGTTTCTCATCTAATGTGTAGCAGCTGGTCTTTTGCCACCAACTCCCGAAGCTTTTTCCTGAAACACTCCTTCATTCTGCGAGATCTGGTTTGTGAACAGTGATTACACTTTGGCCCTTTCTTCTTGGCCTCATCTTTTTTTATCCATTGGGATGGTGCTATTTCTCTGCTTTCCATATCCTCTTCTGCTTTTGATTCCTTTCCCCTTCCCTCCTATGTCAACTTTTCTCCGCCTAACCCAGTCCTTCTGCTTCCTCCACACCTGTCGCCTGGATTGATGCTGCAGATCATCTCTGAGAAAAATCCTGTAGCAAGGATGGGCTTCCTCATCGCAACAGTGGTCTATCCTCTTTAAGAGACACCGCCTCCCCCAGTTTGCCCCCAGCCTCTAATATTATGCCTTTCCACAAAGAGAACAAGATGTTACTGATTTCATCCAAGAAAATGTAACCGTATTCATTTCCCCACAACTCTCCTTTTATCCTCCCATGCCACCAGATCAGAATTTTTTCATCTTCACAGGGGCTGATCTTGCTTCCAGCCTACGACAACAAACGCCACCAATACTACAGCAGATTAAAAAAAAATAATAAAAAAATCCCAACAATCCCACCACTCCCCCTCAAAAACAAGCAAACCCCAAACTCCGTCAGCCAGAGCTTATTGCATAAACAAGAAGGGGGAAAAGAGCATACAGATCCCTGAACAAAATACCTCCGCATCCTCTCAGAGCAAGCAGCAGTGCTTCCCTCAAAACAACCCCGAGGGGAGCCACTAGCTGCAAACACACTTCTTCTGGGCAAGCAGTCCTGAGGGCAGCCTTGTGCTGGAGCCCGGTATCTCAGCTAGGTATCGCACTCTTGGGCTCACTCCCAGCACCTGCTCGGTACAGGATGAGCTGCTCCTTAAAAGCCTTTGCTCCCTCTTACACCGCTCTCTTCTCTAACTCCTCACTTGCACTGGTGGCCCTGTCCCACCTGAGCGATGGATGTAGCTCGCACCTGCTCCCATCTCCTCCCATCGCCTCCCCTCACCCTGGTCCTAAACCTGCCATTCTCCCCTCCCAGTGCAGACCTGAAAGGCTCTCCCAACTCCTGACATCCAGACTTAGTCACTGCCTTCCTGAGATGTTTCCATATTTTCCCCACTTCCTTCCATCTCAAGGCTTTCTTAACGCACCGCTACACCAAGAAGACCTTCAGAAAGACCTTTAGAAAAGGTCTGTTGGCACCACCGTCTATTAAGCTGTACAACAGCTTCTCAGTTTCCTTCTACCCTGCCAAAACACCTTTAGCCTTTGACACAGACTGAGCTCCTTGGTGTGGAAACCCATTAGCACCTGGTCCCAGAGCAACCCTTTAGGCCCTACAGTAATTAATAACAACAATTCAGTCACCTATGGCAGAACATTTCACAGCTTGACTGCCTTACATAAGGAGGCATTACCTTCCTATTTTGTTTTTAAGTATCTGTTTTACTCAACTGTCTTACTGGCCCTCAGGCTAAGTGGGAGGAAAGGAGAAGACTGAACGTAAATCTTAACATGGATAAGCAGAACGGCAGTATTCATTGAAGGCAACAGCCTTCATGCTGAAGATAATTTTGTCTGAACAATTACTGGTTTAATTCCTGGCTTGGTACACAGAGATTTCAAACCCATGATCTGTAGGTCATTGTGTTTTTCCCTGCAGCTCAGTAAAACTAGTTATAAATTTGCATCAGTTTCAACAGTTTCAGGCCTCCAGCTCACCATTTGCTCACCAGTACATTTTCTCTTTTCCTTTTGACATTTTCAATACAAAAGTTCAGCCTGTCATTTCAAACTACCCTTTCAAACTAAATTTAATTTTAAAATAGGCCGAAAGCGAAAAGGAGTGTTTTCTTCCAAGCCAGCGTGGATTTGTGGGATCTCTGTTTCAGAAAAAAACCTGAAGACAAAAGTTCCATCTCTCCAATTTTTTCACGTTCTCACCAACCCAAAAAAGATGTTATTAACACAACTGCAGTCTGCAAACAATGGCCTTAGCCTGGATAGTACATCATCTTCTCTTGGTTTCCAGTGTTGCAAAAAAACGGACAGACTTTAACATTATTTTTCCACGAACACTGCCGGTGCCATTGCCACAGGAACCCCACTGCAGATTCCTGAGTGCCATCTGATGGCCCTCTACCTCGCCATGCCCTACACCTGTCCAAGCACACCTTGATGGCATGGTGCTCCACCAAAGCACAGGCTTGGGCTACGTGCCCGAGAGTCATCCCTGCAGGATGACTCTCGAGAGTCATCCCTGCCTGGGAAATCCCTGCAGGATGACTCTCGAGAGTCATCCCTGCCTGGGAAATTTCCCTGCAAACCCTATGGCCGCATCCCTATGGCCATATGTGTGCAGCAGCCAAGGGGGCTGGAGCCCCTCTGCTGTGAGGACAGGCTGAGAGAGCTGGGGGGGTTCAGCCTGGAGAAGAGAAGGCTCCGGGGAGACCTTCCAGACCCTTCCAGTCCCTAAAGAGGCTCCAGGAAAGCTGGGGAGGGACTCTGGATCAGGGAGGGGAGCCATAGGACAAGGTTTTAAACTGAAAGAGGGCAGACTTAATTAAATTTGTTGCCCAGAGAAGCTGTGGCTGCCCCATCCCTGGAGGGGTTCAAGGCCAGGTTGGACGGGGCTTGGAGAAACCTGGGCTGGTGGGAGGTGTCCCTGCCCAGGGCAGGGGGTTGGAACTAGATGATCTCTAAGGTCCCTTCCAACCCAAACCATTCTATGATTCTATGAGTCTATGTCACAGGTGCCCTTCCCATGACAATCCATCAGCTTTGGACGAGACCATCCAACCCATCTGTGAGAAGACAAGGTCAGGTCCGTGAAGCTTGGCACGGACGCAAGCCGTATTTCAAACACACCAACCAGCAAAAGATATCTAAGCTGCATCCTCACCTTGCAGATCACATTAAATCTGCACAGCCAGGCTGAGCTGGGCTCCTTTCTCGGGGTCACCAGCACCATGGGCAAGAGGGGCACGGCACGGCTTCCCACACTCCAGGCAGACTTTATGACCTTTATGCCTTCTGAGGCTCCAGCAGATTGAGTTTCTTGGGGCCTGGACTCGTCCTCTCCACACTCCCGGCGCCGTGCCTGACGCTCACCTCTGCCTGACTTGCAAAACTGCTTTTTCCACAGCATTTCGTCAGAGTCTTGTAGCAATTTGGGCCCATACTCTCTTTCTCTGCCAACCCCGTTGTGACACTGCGTGTTGGAGCAACATGTACCCATCCATAAACTGCAAACCTATTCAAAGTGGTCGTCTTGGCAGTTTCTTAAGCAGCAAAGACTGCAGAATAACGTGTTGGGGAAGACAGTATTTTGCAGTTAACACGTGTATGTCCTTTGCATGAAACAAGTGTTTTGTATTTGCTGGGAATACACCTCAACCTTTTGCTCGGCCTCCAAGGTAGATAGAGCAGAGGGAATCATCGTTGTTATGGGACAAGTTATGTAGGCAAAAGGTTAAAATAATGTCATTGGCTTGGGCTTCCCGCAAGAACGCAGCCAGTTATCTGAGATCAGAGTTAACCATTCACAAATGCTGAGGTGCCCCGAGGGGACAAAATAGGATTGCTTCCCTCCCATTGGTACAGATAATTAGAGGTTACTCGGGAGAGGATCATCCAGGCCAGAGATAACCTAATAAAGACGGGAGGAGGTTACAAAGGCCGGCTCTCATTTTCACAATAATGGTACAACCTGCGCAGCATGCCCATTAAGTGATTCTGCATTCAAAACCAAAATGAACAAACCCCTCAGGTCTCCTGGGAATACGGCAAGCACAGTTTTCCGTGAAAAACACACAGAAACATTCATGTTCTTGCACGTTACTGTTCACAGCTGCCCGTTTCAACCTGCTAACTCACCCCCGCTTCTCACGGTTGGCCCAGGGCCCACATAAATATAAATGATACACATCATAGTTTAGAGGTGGGCCCATACATCTAAAGGGTAAGCAGATCAGACTGGGTTTACACAACCCGGTCAAAGACTGGAGGAGCCCCCGCGCAGCTCTCTGGCAGCTACAGCGGCTCTTTGGTCCCACTGAAATGCATCTTCAACCCAAGCCACACAACGTTCTCAACGTGTCGCTGAGGAAAGCCGTGCACGGCACGCCAGTTTACACCATTTTAACTCAATCATCCTTTTGAAATACATCATACCTGCCTACTGCTTGTAGAGCTTATTTGTATTATGTTATTTGTAAAAAATCTGGAAACAACGCTACGGTTCCATATAAAACAGGGATGCGCGTATTTGCAGGGGAGTATGCAGGCAGAGGTGTCCCGAAGCTGTTTTTAACACTGTATAGTGATGGCAATTTTAAACTATTTTTTTCTTGAGGACATTTAACGTTTAAAAATACCCTTTTGCTCTTAAAATCCCTTATTACATTTAGAGACTTTTTAGTGAAAAATTCAGGTTAAAATTATTTTATCTAAAAATGCAAAGTTCAGACTGACTCAATCACGGTAATCTGTATTCAGCTAAAACTCCCGATTTCAAAGACAGTTTCTTGAGTAACAGCAGAGGGCTAAGTACCTAGATAAAAATCTACTTTCAAAGCAAGTAAACAGACCGATCTAAAGATCACCCCACCTTTCTTACCGGGGGAGCCTCTAGTTGCAAGGCATAGATCAAAAGGAACACCTGGCAGAACGTTGAGAAATGGCCGTACTTCTAGGCATCCCACCTCAAGTAATTCCTAAGACATTCCATGTACACTACATTTTGGGTTAGTATTCCTCTTTCTTTTCGCACCCACAAAAGGGAAAAGAACTACCTGAAGCGCAAGAGAAACAGAATAAGGAGGTATGCTTGCAGGTGGATCAATATGATTTTTCGGCGCTGAAATGTCAAAATAATCCAGGTTTGCTCCTTGAGGTCCTCCTGAACGAAGTACGCTGCCCCGCTAAAAACATCTACCAGTTCCATCAACGTCTTCCAAGGGTTGGCCAGCTCATCGTGTTACCAACCAGAATACACCAGTCCAGCCCCACCTTCTCCAGAGCTGGATTCGTCTCAAGCCATCACATCTCCTTTCTTTTCTCCGGTCCTCACTGGACTGACTGCCCGTCACATCCACGTGCAGAGCGAGAGGGCAAAAGCAAGTAGTCACTCTTGTAGGGAAACAGATCTTCATTAGGCTGCTGTAAAACCAGCCCCGGTGCTGCGCGGGTAGAGGTCAGGCACCAAAAGATGAGGATGTCCATCAGAGTCTTAGTACTTAACAAACCCAGGAAAAGAAACCAGGAGAATCATCTTGGAGAAGACTTAACGTATGTTTGACCTACAAGCCCTGAGTCCCAGCAAAAAGGCAGGCAATCAGAAATCAGCTTAATTTCTGGTAATCGGCAACACAAAAGCACTTTGTAGCAGCTTCCAGTTAACCAAGGCAGATGAAGCCAACCGTGAAACGTTAGACAAAAGAATGAGGAGTAACGTGCCTCATAAAATTGAGACCTGTAAGCGCAATGGTTTTAAGTACAAAAAGGAAGGGGAAAGATGGAGAGGATCTGTGACTGGTGGAAGGTGAAAAGCTGCCTTTGAGAAGCTCGGTGAACCTCTAACAAGAGACATAAGTCAGATCTGGGACAAGAAGACATTTTAGCAAGTTGCTACAGGCAGATTCGGAATTAACTTGGGACAAAGCAAAGAAAATTTGCCGGCCAAAGCAAAGCATCCCCGTCACACTGATACAGAGGAACTTCACAGCGTACGGCAGTACGCTGATACTGCAGGCAGAGTGGAGAATCTAAAGTAGCAGACAAAAACAGACGTGAATCAGAGAGACATGAAGCCGAGCAGTGCCAAAGTCCACAAGAAATCAGAGAATACTCTGGAAAGATGGCCAGTGCCAAGTGTTTTTCTATACTGCACGTGTCAGCATTGTTGTGCTCTGAGCACGCCAAGCTGTTGCTGAAAGGGCCTCCCTCTCCCCCAGCTCCCTTGAAAAATGTTGACTTTTTAAATCCCCAAATAGATGATTTGTGATTTAGACTACAAACTTACTTAACTCGCAGAACGAAAGACCGGTGAAGAGCAAAGTGCAGAGCTGAGCTGACATGTCAGTCCAAGTCAAACACACGCTGTTTGGTCTCTCGTGGATTGTGAACTGCAGCCATCCGAGGAACTGCTCTGGACCAAACCCTGAAGAAAGGCATCAAATCTCCTAGCATGGGATGGTCTGGCCAGCGTTTTTTGGGGCCTTATTATGAACCTAAAGAAGAGGTCTCAGAATAAACTCAGGTTTCACCTGAAGCACCAGGGGGCTAATTCATTGAACCATAGAGTGGTTTGGGTTGGAAGGGACCTTAAAGACCATCTAGTTCCAACCCCCCTGCCCTGGGCAGGGACACCTCCCACCAGCCCAGGTTGCTCCAAGCCCCGTCCAGCCTGGCCTTGAACCCCTCCAGGGATGGGGCAGCCACAGCTTCTCTGGGCAACCTGGGCCAGGGGCTCACCACCCTCACAGCAAAGAATTTCTTCCTACTATCTGATCTTTCAGTAATTCCTAGCGTGATGCATCAGAGAAGGTGAATGGCAACTGCGCAGAACTGGAAAAACCTCAATGAAATGTCTCAGATGGAAAGCAAACACTGATGGAGCTGTAGAAGCAAACCTACCCCACAAAGAAAACACAAGAACCACGCAGGAGAAGGTACCCAAAGGAAAGCCGGCACCGGTGCGTTGGTGTCAGAAGGAAGGCAGCCACTGTCTCCTATGTGCCTGGTGAGGGTAACCGCCGGGCTGCGGCACGAAAGCATCTCAACTCCGGGTGCTACTTTGAGGGACGTAAGTTACCTTGAGCATGGCGCAGGCCGTCCCTGTGATTGATTGACTGAAGGGTCAGGACACTGCTTCTCCAGTGGGACACCTGGGCTGAGGCTCAAAGCTCCTTTCCAAGCACGGCCCACAAATACCAAAAAGGCCAGATAGAGGCAAGATGATTTTCTACCCAAAAGACAGTGAAAATTAGGTCAAATAGTGGAGAAACTCAAATCCACTGTTTATTCTAAACCTGGTGTTGCTGCAACAAGGCTGTATCTGTTGGAAGAGCTTTCTTCATTCTGTGGGACATACCCTGGGTTGTTTACCCGTCTTCACAGCGTGCTTAGAGGTCAGGTTGTATCACCTTTCATGCGTGCTCTTTTCCAAGAACCACAGGAAAACAAAAAACCCTCGTAACAGCTTATTTAGCTATTCGGCTTATTTGCTGATTGAGTTAAGCAGTTCACTGGGAAACCTTTCACACCGATTTAAGAGTACAAATTCCACTGGAAAAGGAACAGTCTTAAACGCAGGCTTTTTTAGCAAAATACTTACACGAGTACCTGAGCTTAGCTGGCTTTAAATTTCTAAAAATCTTAAACTTTCTGACAACACATCTCGTGGATACCGAACACTGGCAATTAGCCTTCAGCAAGCTTATTACAAAACCCACTTCTGTGTGTCTGGAGACTAAAATGCGCACTGCTAAATAAAGGCACCCGAACTCCCAA
The DNA here is from genome assembly GCA_009819605.1 of Sterna hirundo. Lineage (NCBI taxonomy): Eukaryota > Metazoa > Chordata > Aves > Charadriiformes > Laridae > Sterna > Sterna hirundo. The sequence goes on from CM020441.1 coordinate 6,240,422, forward strand.
AATAGTACTGGAAAATTAAGTTCTCAGAAAAAGAGGGAGAACTGTCTGACCTGAAAAAATATATGACTTCTGCTATCAGAGCCGCTGCTGTTAATGTTCTGTGATTAGGGTGAAATTTAATAAGGATTACAGATGAAGAATTGCTTATTAAGCAATTTACTTCTCCCTTTTACCAGGCTTGGACAATTCCCTACACTGCTCCCTTGAGTTTGCTGCCCAGGGTGTTTAAAGATGACTGTTAATGCAGCTTCTTGGAAAGATTATGCCTTAGTAGAATAGATCAAATCAAGAAAATCAGTCTGGTTTTCTCCCTAAATTTTCTTTTCGTGTCTTCTTCCTTCTCCCTTTACCTGTTTTGCCCAAGGCCGCGCTTTATCTCCCTCTCCAACCACCTGATAACACGTAAAAAAAGTGCTTTGAATGAAAGAGAAGCTCTGTGCCATGGTTTGGTAAACAGGACAACTTCCAGTGAGGAATGGCTGTATAAAAGTCATGAACGAAAGCTGCTTCTGTTTTCTTTTCTGGACTCCCATAGCTTTGCCAAAAAAAAAAAAAAAAACCAAAAAAACCTCACAAAACAAAACAACCCCCAAAAACCAAAACACAACAAAAAAGAAGTTGAACATTTGCAATACCACTGCCAAAAGACCGCGAGCTGGTTCTTTTGCGTGGCGGTGGTACCACCTTGAGTGTTCCCAGGTAGCGCGAATGTGCCGTACAGCACCATACCGAGATGCCCCACCTGCCCAACGGCCTGCTCTATTTTTTTTTCTTTTTTCTATTTTTTTTTTTTTTTTTTTTTTTTGAATTCCAGCTTCTAGCTTTTCTCCTGCTTCCCAGACAGGAGCTGGTCCCTCCGGAGGCACTGTGGAGCACACGTGGCTGGGGGCTCCCTGCGGCGTGGTATCCCTTCCTGGGCTTTAGGATCCCTTACCCATCCTTCTCCTCCTGGCACCTGTCTGGCAATTGCTTGTGCTTGAACAACAGGATTAAAAGGTATTTTTGCAGCTCAAGCAGCCTTTTATGCACTCAGGAGCTGTGAGCGAAGAAGAAATATCTCTCTGTTACCAAGAAGAAATATCTCTCTGTTACCAAACAGATCCCCAAGCCCTATTTTAGAGCTTTTGTGACACTGAGGTTAAAGACCAGAGCAGATCGACAGCTGCCCGCCAACGTTTGCTCGAGTTTATCCCTAATACAAATTCACTAAGTTCAGCAGCAATACAGCAGAGGTGAATTTAACCTGTTGATTCCACACGTACCTGAAAAACCACAGCCCTCTTCGGACGTTAGCTGCCTTCCAAAATAAAGTTGCATTTTTCCTGGAAGTAAATATTTATTCAGTGCAAAAATCAGCGCCATTATTAACAGAGAAAGTTTGTACTGACACGTCAGTGTTTTAACTCTGTGTTTAGAAAACCAAGAAGATGAATGTGCAAGTGTAAAGAAAAACACTAAATAGGCTGAAACTGCCAACGAGTGAAAAGAGAGGCTTTCAGTGACAGCAGAGACATAATTTAATGCCCTCTGGTGCTAATGGAATGACTCCAGTAGATGCACATGGACTGTTTTGGAGTTAAAAGGCACAGTGATCGTGAAATAAAATTGGTTTTGCTCTGAAAGAGAACACCCGGGACTGAGAGTGGTGGTAGCCATGGCCCCTTTCCTCCTCCTGCTCATTGCCCTGCACCCTGCAGCACCCACAGCCCCGCGTCGCTGCCCAAGGCCGAGTCCTCCACTGTGGACAGTAGAGGGGCAGCCAGGCAACATCCCCACACCAGGAAAACTGGTGAGAGGAAACAGCAAGAGAATCATAGAATCACAGAATGGTTTGGGTGGGAAGACACCTTTAAATGCCATCTAGTCCAACCCCCCTGCCATGAGCAGGGACATCTTCAACTAGATCAGGTCACTCAGAGCCCCGTCCAACCTGGCCTTGACTGTTTCCAGGGATGGGGCATCCACCACCTCTCTGGGCAACCTGTTCCAGTACCTCACCACCCTCAACGTAAAACATTTCTTCCTTATATCCAGTCTAAATCTTCGCTCTTTTAGTTTAAAGCCACTACCCCTTGTGCTATCACAGCAGGCCCTACTAAAACATCTGTCCCCATCCTTCTTACAAGCCCCTTTTAAGTAGTGAATAGGCAGAAGACTGCTTGTGCGCATCCCAGACAAGGGTAAGAGGATGAAGAAGTGGAGGGAGGGGTTCCGAAGCACAAAAGAGAGGACAGAAAAGGAATGGAAACTGGCAGAAAGATGCTGGGAAAATAGTCTTCTTGGGAAACCAGATGATCTTCCCTTCCCAGCCTATCTCTTATCCTTTTACACCTGCCACTAGGTATCCTCTGTACCTGTGAATGCCGCTAAACACTATTTACTCCATCAGTATAAAAATGGTTGTTAAAATTTCCCTGGACACCTTGTTATTATGCTTGTAAAATGCAGTATTTCCTCTCTGCCAATCTGCAGTGTTTAGGGAGTTTTCTCGGATTGGGACTCTGCTAAGAGAAGCTTGCAAGCACCTACCAAGCAGACCGGCAAGTTCACCGTGGACACACAAAGCTGTGACACGGCAGGCAAGAGGAAAACTTTCACTGTTTAAACACCACTTAACCCTCCCAGCTTTAATTTTTATCTCTCATCGCCTTTCTCCCTTATTATTCAATTAGCCGAGCGGAGGAGCCTGCTCGCCGGAGCGGTGGGGCGAGCTGCTGGCCTCCTCGCCGGGCTGGCAGCTTGCGCAACTCAGATCTGCTGCGACAGGACTCCTTCCTCACCCTGTTTCTTCACCTGGGATTGGCAGTTGTCGAACTAGGCAGAAGGGATAGCTTGGGACGATAACAGGTGCGAGGATTAAAGTAAACTAATTTTTACCACTTTGTAAATTATTATAAGGTTCTCTCCTCGCAGGCGTTGCACATGGCAACCAGGAGCAGGGCAGAGGGAAGACCGTCTGAAGACAGCCTGCAGGGCACAAGCTGAAACACGGGAAATTACGTCTGAACACGAGGAAAAACTTCTTTGCTTCGAGGGTGGCAGAGCCCTGGCACAGGCTGCCCAGAGAGGTGGTGGAGTCTCCATCTCCGGAGACATTTCAGCCCCACCTGGATGCATTCCTGTGCCACCTGCTCTGGGTGACCCTGCTCTGGCAGGGGGTTGGACTAGACGATCTCCAGAGGTCCCTTCCAACCCAGCCATTCTGTCATTCTCACCTTAAAGACCATCTCATTCCAACCCCCCTGCCCTGGGCAGGGACACCTCCCACCAGCCCAGGTTGCTTCAAGCCCCGTCCAGCCTGGCCTTGAACCCCTCCAGGGATGGGGCAGCCACAACTTCCCTGGGCAACCTGGGCCAGTGCCATTCTGTGAAGAAACATGGGGGTTTGCAGACCATGGTCTCCAGAAGGAGGAAGAGGCCAGTTATAACACAGGAGAAAGCTGCTAAGCTGCTCTTCCCTGAACTCTTTCTCTCCTTCCACCGCGTGGTTTCAGGTGGCAGCACACGCTGTTGAAGCACAGTACGTCGGTCCCGTACGTTTGACTTGTACACCAAACGCCTGCATCCACAGAAACAACAGCAAGGGATGTGCTCTAGCAGCAGCAGAGTCCATCGCGTCACTGAGCTGACATTTATGAGGTTTCCAAGGGTCTGGGACAATTCTCCTCTGGACTTTCTGGTTGCTCTCAGAGCCGTTACACATACTGCAGGCTGGCGGATGCACCTGGAGCAACTCTTTGTCCAAGGTGACCATTGGATTTTCACATTTCAAATGCTGCATTCCTAAAGATAACTCTCCATCTAATACCAAAAGGCATTGCCGTGATTTGATTTTAGTGGAGATTGGGTTTTTCCGGATTCCTGGCTTTTGCTGGAATCAGTATGACCCCAATAAGAGTGGGAAAAACTCTTAGCAGGTTCCTTCTGCACAGATCAATGCGGCAGCAGGGGAAGGAGGCTGTCAGGAGACCGGGGGTGGTGGGAAACCAGCCTGACTCAGGTTTATCCAGATTATAGGGATCCTGAAGTTAACCTAAAGTTGCTGCTTTACCCCATGGCCTGGAAAAATCTGCTCTGTTGGCACAGCACTTGGTGAGATCCCTCTTCGCCTTTTTGGATGGCCCAACCGTCAGGTTAGGGGACATGAGACCTTCCTGCCTCTGCAGTTGTCAGCCGTAAATGGGGTTATCTCCCAAGATATCTAGGACACACTGAAAATCAAAGAAATTGAGAGGATGCAGTTTTCTAAAGCACTGCCTTGCAGCAGACAAACATCATCTTCCCGCGGAGATGAGGGCAGAGCGCTGGTTCTCGTAGCCAGTAATTCTGCTGACGTCTTAGGGAAATTACTGGAAAAATTGGCATCTTCGGTACCAAGCTATTTTTAGGACCATTCAAGATCATTTCAAGACAAGTGATGTTGAATTTGGAACAATCCTCAAAACACAGAGTAGCTGTCAGCGTGGCTTATACAGAAGTGATGGAGGATGTGAAACGGGCTCTTCCCTTGCTCGCTGTTTTTTCCACCCAGTTTTTTTTTGCTGTTCCCCTGCCCTCAGCTGAATGGTGAATCACGGTCCTCTGACGATCTCATGTTTGTGAAAAATCATTTGCTTTCTCTTTGCTCCAGAACGCTTCCTTGTAAGTCGTATAAATCTGGGCTGTGCAAACTATCCTCACACCTTTATGGGGTTTGATTTTGTGCGGTGGCCGCAAAGGGTTTTTTTTTTTTTTACAGCAGGCAATTTTTTCTCTATAGGAAGCAGTCTGATCCGTAGATAAAGCGAAGATTTTATTACCCAAACATATCTCCAAATATATCAGTAGATTACACAAGAGACTCTGCTGATGATGATTTCCTCCTACATCATATGGCAGATGCCAAGAACTTTTGTAACCTTTGCCCTACATAGCTCTGAACGAAAAGTGATGAAATGCGAAGATGTTGTACCTAAAGATGACGGTAAGCAGGGTTCGTTGGCCTAGAAGGAAGAGCACAAAAGGCGTGACAAGCTGCACTGTCCATACCTGTGACGGTCTCATGTCCCTGTGGAACTCCGGGGGGGAGTTAAGCACGTTCATTTTGCTGAGTTGTGTTGCTGAACACAAGACAAAGCTGTTAACTACTCAATTAGTCTCCCAGGATAAAAGCGAAGGTGGCTCTCTTTCCTTGTGTGCTTATTACACAGGCCAATTAAATCAACAGACTTGTAGCTTTGAGGAAGTTCTTCGCCATGAGGGTGGTGAGACACTGGCCCAGGTTGCCCAGAGAGGTGGTGGAGGCCCCATCCCTGGAGACATTCAAGGCCAGGCTGGATGAGGCTCTGAGCAACCTGATCTAGTTAAAGATGTCCCTGCTGACTGCAGGGGGGTTGGACTCGATGGCCTTTAGAGGTCCCTTCCAACACAACACATTCTACGATACTATGATTTGAGGATCTCATAATTGTGGCCGTTCCACCTGCAGAGTTCCACCCCAGGATACTCAGCTGTCCCCGTCCCGTGGTCGTGGTCGTTGCTGTTCTATGCTGAGCACCCCAGCTCGGTGCTAGACTCAATGAGGCCGTTTTTCTTAATTGAATCTCCTGCATTTAGCCTGGGAAATAGAGCAAAAATAGCCGTATCCTCGTCTGCTTTACATTAGCTCCTAGCCCGGCTGATTGATAAGTGAAAAATTAAATAAACCCTCACGACTGCCCTCTAATGCCAACAGCAGAGCTCTGCTCAGACAGCGCCCGTGTTACGTAAAACCTGATAAGAATTTACTTAGTCAGGAAACACGGCATTTTGAATCAATGACTTGAGCAAAAAAGCACACGTCCTTCTCAATTAGTGGGCAATTGCTCATATGTTATAGCATTTCCCAATAGTCATTACTGTTGTTGTCATTATTATTTTGAAAGGAGGGTGACTTGCTTATTATTAAAAGGCAGTATTTAAAATGCAGTGATGTTTTTATTGCTATCTATTGCTACCTATCAATAAGCTTATTCAAAGCAAGGTTTATCTTTTTGCAAAGAATTGGAAAAGAACTAACTTAGGTGATAATATAAATGCCTAGCACGGCATGTTTGGGTTGTGTGAACTGGATTTTTAGAGATGTTATCAGCTGGCGTCCACACTAAGGACAGCCCCTGCTGTCACCTGGTGTAAATCCGGAGCTCGTGTGAATCAGCCACTGCTTCGTAATACGGAATTTCACGAACCTGATCACACACAAGGCTAATTTTAGCAACGGGATTTTTAAAAAAAAAATAGAAAAAGAAAAGAGAAAAAAAAAAAAGGTGAGTTAGAAAGTTTAGATGATGGTGAAGATCACTAGAGGGCAGTAGCCAACCCCTAATCTCCCCGGATTTTCCCCCAAAGCCTTTAACGGGAGGAAAGGGCCGAGCAGCCTCCCCAGCGAAGATGCTCGTGTATTGGAAGGTGAGAAAGAAACCTCCTGCTTTGACAACAGTGTTAATATGCTGCAATATTAAGCCATTTTTTAAAAGTTCCTGGTGACAAGTAATACAGGCAGTGCTGTTTCTTTATCTACTGGTGCCCACCTTTAGCGCCAGAGAGGGGCTGTGGAAGATTCGGGGTGTTTCCTCCTCGCGCATGCCGGGAAGAAACAGTGGGACTAATTCTCCGCTCCCTCCTATCGTGTCAGTCACATGTGCCATTACGCCATTCCGATCTGCCTTTTATATCAAACTTCATGTGTGTATGTAACAGGACAGCGCAGAAATTAGTACTTTTTATATCAGAGATTAGTACTTTTTATATCAAGGCCAGATATACAGATGCTTCAGCGAAATAATGCCAGACTGGTCGAACGGAGTATGTGATTCCAGTGCTTGGCACTGACAAACTCTTCCCATCTCTCTTTTCTGGCACGGGCACTGTCGTACTTAATTTTCCTTATCCCATCCCAAACCCACAGTTTATTAGAAAAGTCAGTGACTAATGTCTGAAGCTCCACGACAGCCATGCTCTTGTATCATAGAATCATAGAATCATAGACTGGTTAGAGTTGGAAGGGACCTTAAAGACCACCTAGTTCCAACTCCCTGCCATGGGCAGAGACGCCTCCCACCAGACCAGGTTGCTCAAAGCCCCGTCCAGCCTGGCCTTGAAGGGGGTAGGTTAAGAATGTGACGGCAGAATGGACCCTGAGACCATGCGTGAGGTGGCCGCACGCCCTTAGGACAAGTAGAATAACCTTCCAGCAAACGGTCCCTGGGGACAGACATGGCACTAAAGCCAGAGGGGACATGGGCACTTCTTCCCGGCTGGTATAGTTAGTTCGAAAAATGAGCTGGATGAAATGAAAAGTGGATGGTGGTGGCACCACGTCTAGGACAGACACCCTTTCTAGCGTGCCTAAAACCGTCCTGTTTTCATTTAACAGTTTTAAAGGTATTTATTTAGTGCTTCACACTTGTGCTTTGGGATCCACAGCTGACATACAGTTTTCATAAGAATTACTTTTCTCTCCCGGCTGTTATGAGGAATGCTTGAAAAACTGAGCAACTGAGGCTGGAAAAGGAAAAACCAACAGTAGAAAACCACAGGAACATCCCACCTTCTGATGGCTAATAATAATAATAATAATGCTGACAGTTTTAAGCTCTGATTTTTCAGTCATCATAACAGTTTGGGGGCTTGGCTCATGACTTATGAATGCTGGGGTTTTGATATACTCTGAACTTTACCTGTTAAGTGGGACTGATCAGAGAAATATTTCATCACTATCTGATACCCCTGTGCCAGATCTACCCAGTGTTGGCAGAAGAATGGCCCTACGAGGTCGGACCAGAGCTCCGTTATCCTCCCTCTGACATTAGGTAGCGGTGCAATAGGGAGGAATTGAAGACCAGGGTGAGCAGGGGGTGGCGCTTACCCCAAATACTTCGACAGCTTTCAAAGACGGTCTCTAATAGTCATGTTTTGACAGTGTAGCAGAGGAGGTCTTGCCTCGCTATTGCCGAAAGTGGACATACGCAAGAAGTGATTATTTAAAGCCAGGACATGCAATCAAAGTCTACGCTTGTTTTTGCGGACTTTGTGGGTTATGTTATCATGTGATGTTGTTACGTTACCATAGCCTCTGGGTTGCCTTTGGGCCATGAGTTCACAAAGAGGAGAGGGCTCTTGGCAATGTTCAAAGACAAAGAACTTTGCTTGATGAAGGACAACCAGAAGCAGGACATTTTCCAGTGCTCGGCCAAGACAGGACTTCCACAGAACAAAGCCTCAGATAGCAATGAAAAGCCTTCAAGTCTCGTAACGTACCTTTTTCCAGCAGGGACCAGAACAGTCCCTCCCCGTTGCACGTCCCAGACCTCCCTTTCTGGTCGTATCCATCTCTTCTCTCTTTGAAGAAACAAGCCACAAAAGACACTAGGTAACTCCAAGCAATTACAGGATTTGGTGCTAACGTTCAGAGAAGCGAGTGATGACTTGGTAAGATCTCTTTGAGATCTTACATTTATCCTGTTTGCCGTAAGCTGACATTGGATAAACCTCACAGAAGCACAGAGCGTACCATGCGAGACCACCGACATCACCTCACTCTTCCTACAGAGGAGGGGAAATGGAGGGGCAGTTCCCACCATTGAGCCTCTTTTTCTGTGTGTTTCTTTTCTGCCGTGACTGTCACAAGCTCAACATTTAGACTTAAAAAGCTGGGCACAGCCTGTCCACAACCACTCCCAACATCCAAAATCTCTCAGAGTCAGCAACATGGGCACATTTCGGAGATAAAACCCAATGTAACAGGGAGTAGTGTTTGGTCTGCTCCACCCCTGGGAACTCAGAGCAAAGCTGGACTGATCTAAAGGTTATCGCTTCGCTGAAAAGAAATCCTTTAAGTTCCTCGTCATCGTAATAAGCTCAGTACTGCGGGCTCGTAAAACAGCGTGCTTGAACTACGGCATTGCTAAATTAGTAGGCTTTGCAGAGTCCATAAATCTCTCACGGGGGTCCTCTTTTCCACTTCAGCTAGAAAGAAAGTCATGGCTAGGAGTCACAAAGGACTCTAGAGGGAATTAGGCTCTGAAGTCCTATTGAATTAGCATTGTTTACAAAGCAGTCATAAGTATAATGGCTGTTAACGAGTCTTTAATGAGACGTGATACAATGCAACACGTGGTGAAGTACAATAAACAAAAAGGCTGTGCTTCCCTCCCATTTATTCTGCCTGACACAGGTGTAGAAGCCCTGAATCTGAATGAATCACATCCTATTGAGAAGAGAGTAAAAGAGATCAATCTGGTCTGTAACTTAAAAAAAAACAAAAACCCAAAACATACATTTTCTTTATGCCAAACCAAACTGGGAGTGAATTACATCAAGACTAATCATTCACACCGGCAGCTCACAGAATTACAGAACCACAGGGTGGCTGAGGTTGGCAGGGACTTCTTGGAGGTCATCTGGTCCAACCCCCCTGCTCAAGCGGGACCACCTATAAATGGTTGCCCAGGACTATGTCCAGACAGCTTTTGAATATCTCCAAGGATGGAGACTCCACAACCTCTCTGGGCAACTCATTCCAGTGATTAGCCACCCTCAGGACAGAAAAGAGTTTTCCTTGTTTGGACAGAAACTCCTGTGTTTCAGTTTGTGCCCATTGCCCCTTGTCCTGTCGCTGTTCACCACAGAAAAGAGCCTGGCTCCATCCTCTTTGCACCCTCCCTTCAGGTATTTATAGAATCATAGAAACATTCAGGTTGGAAAAGACCCTTGGGATCATCGAGTCCAACCATCAACTCCACTCTCCAAAGTTCTCCCCCACACCATATCCCCTAACACCACATCTAAACGAGTCTTAAACACATTCAGGGATGGTGACTCCACCACCTCCCTGGGCAGCCTATTCCAGTGTCTGACCACTCTTTCTGTGAAGAATTTTTTCCTAATGTCCAGCCTAAACCTCCCCTGCTGCAGCTTGAACCCATTCCCTCTTGTTCTATCACTAATGACCTGTGAGAAGAGACCAGCACCAACCTCTCTACAATGTCCTTTCAAGGAGTTGTAGAGTGATGAGGTCTCCCCTCAGCCTCCTCTTCCTCAAACTAAACAGTCCCAGCTCCTTCAATTGCTACTCATAAATGTACATTGATGAGATTCCCCCAGAGCCTTCTCTTCTCCAGGCTGAGCAGTTCCAGCTCTCTCAGACCTTTCTCAAGCCTGAGGTGCTCCAGACCCTTTATCATCCTTGTGGCCCTTTGTTGGACTCTGCAGTGCGCCATGTCCATGTCTCTTGTACTGGGGAGCACAGAACTGGGTCCAGCACACCAGGCGTGGACCCCCCAGTGCTGAGCAAAGGGGACAGATCACCTCCCTTGACCTGCTGGCAACACTCCTCCTGATGCAGCCCAGGATACCGTTGCCTACCCTTGTTGCAAGGGCATGTTGCTGGCTCACGTTCACCTTGGTGTCCACCAGGACCCCCAGGTCCTTTTCTGCAAAGCTGCCTTCCAGCCGGTCATCCCCCAGACTGTACTGGCGCATGAGGCTGTTCCTCCCCAGGTGCAGGACTTTGCACTTCTCCTTCATGAGGTCCCAGACAGCCCATTGCTCCAGCCTGTTGAGATGCACAAACCCCTGGTGCATCAGCTGCTCCTCACAGTTTTGTGTCATCTGCAAACTTGCTGAGGGTATGCTCTGCCACATCATCCAGATCATTAATGAAGGTGTTAAACGGGACTGGACCCAGCATTGACCCCTGGGGTACGACACTAGTTCCTGGACACTAGGCTTCATACCACCCTCTAAGCTTGGCAATTCAGCCAGTTTTCAATCCACATCATCGGCTTCTCTACGAGGATGTCCAAGACCAGGTTGGATGGGGCTTTGAGCAACCTGGTCTAGTGGGAGGTGTCCCTGCCCAGGGCAGGGGGTGGAACTAGATGGCCTTTAAGGTCCCTTCTAACCTGAACCATTCTATGATTCTACGATTCCATGTTACAGGAGACAATGTCAGAAGCCAGGTAGACAACACCCACTGCTCTTCCCTCATCCACCAAGGCACTCAGTTCATCTTAGAAGGTTGTCAGGTGGACCAAGCATGACTTCCCCTCTGTGAAGCCATGCAGAGGGAAAGTTTTTACTGTTTTTAAGTATTTACTTTTTTTAGTTTTTAGGTTTTACTAAGACTGGAGAGGAGGGGGTAGACATTTTATCAGCATTATACACATCATTGCAGGAAGAGCCCTTGGACTCTCTGAACCAAATCCTTCAGCCTTTATTCACACCAGGCGGCCAAGTCTAGCTGGGTAGTTATTTATACCACCTCGGTCACAAGGTATCTAAGGTACAGCTCACCAAAAATTCAAGATTTTAGCGCTCCGTCCTCATTTTGACAGGCTGTCATTTAAAGAGCAACGCATCCTGTCTTAACGGTGACATGGGGGAGATGACGACTGTCATCAGGAAAATTGTAACCATCTCGCTGCGGCTTTGGGGGACTCAGCCTTGTGCAAACACCCAGTGCACGGGCTCAAGTTTTGCCATACACACACACGTATTTGACAAGTAAAAGCTGCGTCAGGTCTTCTGTCAGTGTAAATCACCTTCTGCAAATGGGTATAACAGATATAACTACGCCTGGCTTTCATCAGTCAAGCATTTTTTTCCTATATAATGCTGTACACATTAGCTATACTACCTGTAAGTCTGAAATTCTATGTTTGACAAAAACAAAGTCAACCAAGGAGATACCGCAAATTGCAGTAACATGTGAGAGAATGACTCCCAAATAATCCGTACTCCAAAAAACATTGCTTTTTGAAGCACTGGTTTCTGCAGGCGCCACCCAGCATTTCTTTTTTCTAACTTTTTATGACGGGAGATATCCTGTCCGATTGCGCGGTGCTGTCAGCCAAACAGCACTGCTCCAGAAAGATCATCAGTAAAAGATCGTCGTCAGTTCAGCAGAGAAAGAACGAGGCTGCAGGCAAGGCAACGGTCCCCTCTGTGTCATCGCGGGGATGGATCATCGCGGGGATGACCAAGCCAGGCTGCTGAGTGGGTGGTTTTATGCCTTTTGAGGCATTCTGTGCACCCACTGAAGCTTCCTTTAAGTCCTCAAATAAAGTGAGATCTTTTTCAGGTGTCTCAGTTTTTTAATCTTCCTCTTCTGCTGCCACGGTCATGCAGAGGGCGGATGCTGAGACTGACACACGGACTGCAGCCTGCAACATGTGTTTAAATCAGTATGGCTGAAGAGGTGTAAAATTACGGAAAGTGACTCTTTATGACTATAACAACCTTCTATTACGCTATGAAATATACTCACAATGAAATGCGCCTCCTCAAGGGTGGAATATGACAAGCACATAGCAACACTCGGGAACACTATTGACCTGGAAGTCCTGTTGGCCACCACAAGCGCCAAGAGATACTTGACAACTTCCTTTTGACAGCGATCCCTTTTAGGATCAGTGTTTAGCTTATGGGCGTTATTGTACCTTGGAGCTTCCTAGAGCACTCTGGGCTTTTGAGGAACGCGCCCCGTAATCAACCCAACAATAACAGAGAGTCTTGGGAGGGATGTTCTGTGAAGAACCACCTTGGGATGGAGATGGGTAGGCCCTATCATGTTTATCACCTCCCCCCGTGGAAGCCACCGTTCATGGCAGGTGAGCAAAGCGGAGGAGTGTGGTCCTTCCACTGAGGCAGAGGAGGAAGATACGGTGGCAGACTATAGCTGGAAGCAACAGTAGCAGCGAGGTAAGAGGTACCTCTGCAGATGGGGAACAAGACGACGACCGAACGGCCCCAGACCTGGAGGACAGAGCACTAGGAGCTATGAAAAGCCTGGAAACTTCTATTCCAAACTTGCTAGCCCAGCCCGGCCTCACTGCGAGCACAAGTGTAAACAAACTCACTGCAAAAGCAAGTGCAGCATCAGGAACCGCCCTATGTACATTTGAGGGCTAAACTCCTACTAAGTGAAATACACTGTCTCGTAGTTCGGGGTTCTGCTTCTTCCCAAATCCAGGATCGCCCAGTAATAAAGCTACCTCCTCCTACAGGTAGGACCTGTTACCCCTTTTGCGTTCTCCCATTCCCTACCAGCCATGAGGTTGGCCAGGAGTGGGACTGCCTTTCCACATTATACAGCAGGACCGGCAGTACCCTCCTCCGGAGCCCCGGAGCAGTCCGGCAGCCCCAGCCGCACTGTGACACTTGACTTTCTGCACTTGATCCACTGATTGCATGGGCAACACTTTTCATGGGAGACTCATTAGCTGGCTCCTTGCACACACACAGGGCCAATGATTTGCAAGCCTAAACTGCGCAGCTTCAACTAGTTGGTGAAGTAATTGCATATAACCCTAAGTTTATCATAGAATAGTTTGGGTTGGAAGGGACCTTTAAAGGACACCTAGTCCAACGCCCGTGCAATGAGCAGGGACATCTTCAACTAGACCAGGTTGCTCACAGCTCCGTCCAACATGACGTTGAATAGGTTACATAGCTTAAGTAGGTTATAATAGGTTATATAGAAGTCAGAAAAGCGGGGTAGGGAAAAACAGGGAGACTATCTGTTTTCATAAAAAGGCAAAACTAGATGCCACTTCACCATGAAGATGCTGCGAGGGCTGGAGCCCCTCTGCTGTGAGGACAGGCTGAGAGAGCTGGGGGGGTTCAGCCTGGAGAAGAGAAGGCTCCAGGAAGACCTTAGAGCCCCTTCCAGTCCCTAAAGGGGCTCCAGGAAAGCTGGGGAGGGACTCTGGATCAGGGAGGGGAGCCATGGGGAGGGGGAACAGTTTTAAGCTGGAAGAGGGGAGATTTAGATGAGATATTAGGGAGAAATTTTTCACTATGAGGGTGGTGAGCCCCTGGCCCAGGTTGCCCAGAGAAGCTGTGGCTGCCCCATCCCTGGAGGGGTTCAAGGCCAGGCTGGACGGGGCTTGGAGCAACCTGGTCTGGTGGGGGGTGTCCCTGCCCAGGGCAGGGGGGTTGGAACTGGATGATCTTTAAGGTCCCTTCCAATCCAAACTATTCTGTGATTCTGTGATTCTATGATTCAAAGCAGCTCGACACCTCCAAAAGGACACACACACACACACACACACACACCCATCCCAGCCCCCCCGCAGAGCCCGTGGCAGAGCAGAGGAGGCAGCGCCAGCACCAACGGGACAGGGGCCAAACGCTACTGGGAGGCGACAGACCGCCCGGCTGCGGCCACCGCTCCCACAGCATCCCCGCGCCGCAGCGCACGGCGGGGCCGGGCCGGGGGCTCCCCCGGGGCACAGCCCCTGCAGACGGGGACCCTCCCGGCACCCAGGCAGCCCTTTGGCCGGGGGAGAGGGCTGCAGCCGGCGGGGAACCTGGGCGGGAGCAGAAAACCGGTGGTGGGAGACGGGGACGCGGGTGTCCGCCTTGGGTACCAAAGAGCCGTGCACGTGTTTCCCGCAAGGAGACCCAACGGGGGCTGACGGCCACTTAAAAACTTAAATAATTTTTTAAAAAGACTTTTCCGAGCTTCCTTACAAGGCTAAAACTCCGGCCGTGACAGTGCCGGGTGATGCTCCCCGCCGAAAGCCCTGCGGGGACGATGCGGCGGTACCCGTCGGGATGCTCCGGCCGCCCGGCCCCGCAGCGCCCCGCGTCCCCCCGCCGCCGTCCCCGGCCCGCGATGGGGGGAGGCGATGCGGGAGCAGCCAGCGAGAAAATAAACAACTTCTCCTCGTGTACAAAGTTGCCTCGCAGGTGCCTGCAGCTGGCGGTTAACACAGACAGTAAGAGGATCAACTCCATCTCCGCCAGTGGAGCGAAAGAGGAGGAGGGAAAAAAAAAAGGAAAAAAAAAAATAAAAGCCCCCGCATTTACTATTCAGAGTTTAGTTAATTTGGATGATAACGGTTAGTGTTTAATCCCATTGTACCAGGATGAATATACCGAAACCTACAAGGCTCCTGGAAGAATAATGCGGCACCGCACGCAGGGGCGCCCGGGCGGGCAGCCGGCCCGGACCGGCGGAGACGCGCCCCGGGGCCGCCGCCGCCTCCTCCCGCGGGGCCGCTCCGTGCTGCGGGAGAGCCCGGGGAGAGGAGGAGGGGGGGGGAGCTGCGGGCCAGCCCCGGGGGGAGGCTGCGGGCCAGAGGGGTAGGGGCCGGCACCGCGCCGTGCCCTTCTGGGGAGATGCCCCGGAGGCGCATCGCCGGCCGTGGAGAGGGCGGAGGGGGGGGGGTCCCGACCCGCCGCCGCGATGCCGGGTGGGGGGGCGGATGGGTGGGTGGATGGGGGGGCGGCTCCCCCCTCTCCCCCTCTCCCCTCCCCCCCCCACCCCGTTGCGGCCCCGTCGGGGGCGGTGCGGGGCGGTGCGGGGCGGGCCGGGGGCTCGGTGCGCTCGGTGGGCTCGGAGCGCGGCTGGCCCGGGCGGAGGGGCGGCGGAGAGGGAAAGCTAACAATGCTGTGAAAATATGTTTGCAGAAAATAGACAATTGTTGGATTAAACGTATTCAAGTATGAAATAATGCCTTTTTGTGTAAAAAACCTCAGCAATGTGAGCGTACAAAAGTTCCCCTGTGGCAGTTACTTGCTCCCTTTGTGAGCTGTGCGCTCCGGCGTCTCCACTTGGCGCGTTTAACTCGGAGCCCCCCTTTTAAACGCGATTGTTTCTTTCTTTTTAATGACATTTACCGGATCAAAACATGCTGTTAATTCGATCAGAAAGCTTTACCCTCCTTAACAATGCCACAATAATTTCTCCTGAAGTTTGTTAAATTGACCAAAATTAGGCAAATGAATAGGGGGTCTGTCGGCGACCCCGCTCGCAGGTGACACCGAATAATGCACTCTCGGACCAGCTGCGATCCCCTCTTTATTTGCCCCTCTTTTCTTTGACCCGCATTATTAAAATTTAGGCCCAATGAAACTATTCATACTTTTCAATGGGACATTTTCCTATAGGATAATAGGCTACAAATTGAGCCTCTCCAAAGGAGAGGGTGGGGGGGGTGGGGGGTTGGAGGGAAGCAGGGGGGGTAAAACAACAACGCACAGACGCGCACACCACACAAAAAAAAGGAGCGTCGTGTGCCAAAGGCTGGCGAGAGCCTCCCCGGGCCGGCGGAAAATAAAAAAAAAAAAGAGGGGGGTGAAAGGGAGGGAAGAGGAGGGGGGGGGGGATATATCGTGTGCCAGCCCCCCGGTCCCACACCTGCCGGGGTGTAAACAAAAAAAAAAAAAAAAAAGGGGGGGGGGGGAAGAAAAAAGGAAAAAAAAAAAGAAAAAAAAAAGCCTCGCTGCCATCTCTTATAAAGATGGACGTGTCACCAAGTCGTGTGAGAAAAGCCTGAGAACAAACGGGGCCACTCCGTCTCCAAGGGTTCTCCCTTGAACTGGGCGGAACAGCCTATTAAGGGCTTACTTAATTACTTTAATGACTCTGGACAGGCTTTAAAATGCAGTCAGAGAGGGGGGGGAGGGGGGGGGGACACGGGGATTTGCAGGCAGGAGGCGGGGATGGGGACGGGGATGCGGCGAGCGGGGCGCAGGGCGCGGCTACCCGCGCCCTGCGCCCCGCTCGCCGCATCCCCGTCCCCATCCCCGCCGCTATTGTGGCACCGTCACGTGTGTCCCCGAGGTCCACGTGGGGTGACACAGCTGGGCAGCCCCCGACCACGAAGGAGGGAGGGCGGGGGGGGGGGGGGGGGGGGGAGGAAAGGAAGAAGAGAGAAGGGGAAAAAAAACCCCAGCAACAAAAAAAAACCCCACCGACCAAACCCTCATCCCTCGCTCGCCCCCTGATCTTTAATGCATACATTCCCCCGGCGCCGCTCGCCCTTAATCCTATGGGATCAGCGTTTCGCTGTCGTGCCCCCCCCACCCCCGCCACCCCCACCCCCTCCCCTCCTCGGGGGTCCCCCCTAAGAAGTGATGGCTTTATAAAGGGGTCCGGAGGGAGAGGGGAGGCAGTGCCCACCATGGCCTCCAAGCTCAAGGAGCGGAGGGTGAGTCCTCGCCCGCCTTGCGCGCACGGCTCTGCGCGCCCGGCCCCCTCACCGCCTTTCCCTCCAAAAAGCCTCCACCCCCCCCCAAAAAAAACAAAACCCCAAAACCTAACCCCCCCAGAAAATAAACCCCAGGTCTGCCCTGGACGCCGGAGCAGATGGGGATCCCCGGGGAAGGCCGGGGGGGAAAGGCGCGGAGAGGACACGCCGCCGGAGCATCCTTCCCTCCCGGGGTCGCGTCGCGCCCGGGGAGCGGCTGCCTCGGAGGGGTCGTGGCCGAAAAGGTGGGAGGGGGGGGACGGGGGGGGACTGCCCCGACGGGGCCGGATCCGGCTTCTTTGCCCCCTCCCTCGCCGCTAACTCGCCCCGTCTGTTTTGCAGAGGACGCCGGTTTCCCACAAAGTGATCGAGAAGCGGAGGAGGGACCGCATCAACCGGTGCCTCACCGAGCTGGGGAAGACGGTGCCCATGGCTCTGGCCAAGCAGGTAGGCGGGGGGGTGGCGGTGGTGGCGGTGGGTGGGAGGGGAGACTCTCCCCGGTGCGGACCGACACCACCATGCAGGTGGGTGTTGGGGAGGGGGTCAGCCGCAGGGGAGAGGTGATGATCCTCTGCCCCCCGCCCGTTGCAGAGCTCGGGGAAGCTGGAGAAAGCGGAGATCCTGGAGATGACGGTGCAGTACCTGCGGGCCCTGCACTCGGCGGACTTTCCCCGCGGCCGGGAGAAGGGTAGGTGGGCGGGCGCGGACACCCGCGGCGTGTGTGTGGGGGGGAGTCCCCCCCCACCACCACCTTCCCCACCCTCCCCGAGGCCGGACCCTGAGGAACTCGCCCTCCCCTGCCCTTTGCTTTCCAGCAGAGCTGCTCTCCGAGTTCGCCAACTACTTCCACTACGGCTACCACGAGTGCATGAAGAACCTGGTCCACTACCTGACCACGGTGGAGCGGATGGAGACCAAAGACACCAAATACGCCCGCATCCTGGCCTTCCTCCAGTCCAAAGCCCGCTTCGTCACCGAGCCCCTCTTCACCTCCCTGGGCTCCCTCCCGGAGCCGGACTTTTCCTACTCGCTGCACCCCGGGCCCGAGTGTCCCGGCGATGCCGTGCTCCAGCCGCCCCCGGGGGGGCCTTTCCCTTGGCACGGCGCTTCCCGCAGCCCCCCCCTGCCCTACCACCTCCCCAACGCCGCCGTGCCCCTCGCCAGCCCCGGCCAGCAGCGCAGCACCTTCCTCTCCTCCGTCCAGGGGCTGGACCGCCACTACCTCAACCTCCTCGGCCATTCCCACCCCAACGCCTTCGGGTTGCCCCCGGGCCAGCACCCCTCCATGCTATAGAGACTCGCCCCCCCCTTCTCACCCCACCTCCCCCCACCCCCCCGAAAAAATCCTATTTATGACGGCGGACGCTGCGAGTTGCGCACGGGCAGGATGTCGGGGGCAGGGGGATGCCCGGGGGGCCCGGCCCCCCCCCTCCAGCCCTCTCTGGGGGTCTGAATCTGCCCCCCCCCCCTTCCGCTCTTCTTCCCACCTCCGGGTGCGGTGCCTGTACAAGCGATGCCTTGGAATAAATGTTTATACCGGCCGCCCCTTCTTGTCTCCGGGGGGGTGGCGGCGGGGGGGTCTCCCCCTTACTCCACCCAGGGGAAAAAAGAAAACGCGAGAGAAGCGTGGTGGGCGAGAGCGGTGGGTTGGCACCCGCGGGGGGGCTCGGGGCCGGGAGAGCCGGGGAGATGAAGCCCCGGGGACGCCCCGCGGCGTGGGGGATGCCCCAGTGTCCGTCCCCCCCCTCCCCGCAACCCCGTGGGTGCTGCCTTCCCACGCACCCGTGGAAGGGGGAGAGAGGGCGGGGATGATCCCAGGGACACGCATCGAAAAGGCGCCGGGATCTCTCCTGTGCTTTTTTTCCAGCGATTTTCTCTGCGGCGCAGCTTGTGCAGAGGAGGAAACCCTTCTTTTTCGGGGGTTTATACCGGCCGCCCCTTCTTGTTTCCGGGGGGTGGCGGTGAGGGTCTCCCCCTTACTCCACCCAGGGGAGGCAGCCGCTCTGCGGAGGTGCAGAGCGCTGAGAATAATCATAGGATCATAGAACCACAGAATCATAGGACCATAGAGCAGTTTGGGTTGGAAGGGACCTTTAAAGGCCATCTAGTCCAACCAAATAAACCAATACACCAAATAAAAGCTCTTGAGAGCGAGTCCTTCAAGACTCGCTTGCCGTGGCACAACTCCCTCCTGCCCTACCTAACAGGGCAATTTCGGTCCCACCAGAACCCCAAGTGTCCCCAAGTGTCCCCGCGCCTCTGGCAGGAGGTCCCCATCCATCCATCCATCCATCCATCCATCCATCCATCCATCCCTCCCTCCCTCCCTCCCTCAGGCAGCCTGGGTTTTCCCGGCAGGGTCGGAGCCACCGATGGGGTAAATTAACTTATTCCAGTTGGGTGGGGAGGCTTTGAGGAGATTTGACCCGGTTTGTTTGCCCAGGTCACGGAATGGGCTGACCCGCAATTTGTAAACCAACCCGACCCTTTATGTGGAGACAGACAAAAAAAGATCTTCATTACAATGAGTAAAAAGTAGAATGTGTATCTTCCATTTAACCTGTAAATACAGGAAAAGCTGCTATTTCAGATTAGCAGGGAAAAAGGTCACGGGATAACGTAACGTATCAGCCAGAGAGGGGAGGAAAAAAAACCCTCATTTCCTTGGGACACCTTTAGGATGGTAAATCCAGCGGGAACCCCTCGCTCAGTCCAGGCTGAGCAACGTGGGATCAGCCCGACGCATTCAGCAGCGGCAGAAGGGCTGGTGCCTATTATGAAAACACATGTCCTACACTCATTTTCACCCGCGCTGGGTGCAGAAAACGGAGAAAATCCAACATGATTTTTATTCTGTGAGCATTAAGCTCCTGTGAAGCCCCTTTGGCATTGAAGCATTAAAGATATAGCGTTTCCCTGGAAATATAAATTATTAATATATTCAGCATTTTGGTGTCTGTTAACCAAATTAAACAAAACTTTCCTTTGCTAAGTAGATTTTCTCTCTGGGATTAGCAGAGGGCCACCATGGTCAAAAATGGGGTCATTTACATATAATTTTGCAAACTCGCACTGGTCCATGACAGTCTTTGTACCTCCGATGTTGCTATTCTGGATTTTTTTTTTTTTTTCCTTTTTCCTTTTGGTTTTCATTTAGCTGCGGAGGATAAACCCTGCTTTAGCTTTTCAATGACTTTAGGATAAAAGTCTCTCCCCTCTGCCTGTTGCAGGGCTCTGAGTTCATCCTCCCCCAGCACCACAGATCCCGGCTTCTGCCCCTAAAATTATTTTGGTATCCACTAAAGCTACCGGTCCCGGGGATGGGACTGGGGCACAGAGCATCCCCAGGACAGGCGTCCCTGTGCTTTGACAGAGGTCCAGCTCATTTGGTTTTGTTTTATTTTATATTTCTGTGCTTGGAGGGCAGAGATTTTCAGCTTGCCTTTTTTTTCTTTTTTTTTTTTTCTTTCTGGATTTCTTTAGCTCTGCTGTGAGCATCTCCTGATGGCTCTGGTGGGAGCAGGTAGGAGCTGGATGTCACCTCTGGTGGGAGCAGGTAGGAGCTGGATGTCACCTGTGCCGGGACAGCGGGGAGTTAAAGGCAACGCCTGGTCCCTGGCACCCGCCTGGGCTCGTCTTCCGACATGGCAGTGCCATTTACTGGTGTCTGGCAGCAGCTATCGCAGGAACAAATAGAGGGAGTTTGTTCCTGAAAATAAACCCCTTTGCCTCCCAAAGGCCCCAGAATATTAGCTTCTGTGTCACTCATCTGCTTGGCTAAAAATGCGTATAATGAATGACTTGTTCTATCATTTCTTATTCCTTTCCTTCAGCTAGCGTCTTCCTCCTTCTTAGACATTTAAAGCTCTTTTGCCTCATTTTGCCTTGCCTTCCTTCCCCATGCCTTTCTTTGCCCTCTTTTCCACCACTTCTGCTCCCTGTTACCAGAACTCCTCTTTTTCCTTCACACTTTTCAGGTCCTACGTATGCAACAATTCTGCTTATCCCAGAAAATAGTTGTACAGAGTAGTCACATCTCAGTAATTTCTGTATGTTAAAGGTTAAAAATCATTTTGGGATCGATGGATGGAAAAATTGGAGTTTACAGTTCCGTATCTAATACTGACTCTTGTCCTTTACTAAGATAGTAAAAGAGTTTATGTTGAACTTTGCAATATTACATTATTGAAAATATTTCCAACTTGCTAATTTATCACAAGGATTTATTTCCGCTATCATGGAAGGAAAACTTAAATAAGTAAAAAAGGTTTACAAACTTGGAGCACATATAACACAGATTGGAACTCTTCTTTCTTCCCATGGTTTTGCGACAGTCTGAAGGCATCATTCAAACATCTGGGGGCTCTGGTGGCTGTGCCACATTGTAGAGTTTCCAGCCTTGGAAACAAAGCCCGTGCCACAGAGCACAGTTGCAGAATTCATGCCAACGCAGTCATTTGGGGGGCAAATTATCAATCAGGTCATCAGCTAATGAGAAAAGAGTATTTTTGTTTTACCTTGGGTCAGCTGTGGTCCCCGCTCACAGCGTTGGATCACAAACACTCGCATTGGCACATCTGTAGGGGCTGAGCCATGGGGAGAAGCAGCTGAGGGAAGGAGGATGAGCAGCTCTGCCAAAGGCTCTCGGTCACAGACCCGTTCCAGCAGTGATGGACATGATCATAGAATCACAGAATGGTTTGGGTTGGAACGGATCTTAAAGATCATCCAGTTCCACCCCCCTGCCCTGGGCAGGGACACCTCCCACCAGCCCAGGTTGCTCCAAGCCCCGTCCAACCTGGCCTTGAACCCCTCCAGGGATGGGGCAGCCACAGCTTCTCTGGGCAACCTGGGCCAGGGGCTCACCCCCCTCATAGTGAAGAATTTCTTCCTAATATCTAACCTAAATCCCCCCTCTTCCAGTTAAAAAACATTATTCCTCGTGATAGCTGGCTTCCTAGTGGTACAGCTACGGAACCTTTCCCATTGTAGCAAAGACCCTGCCAGTTTGCAAGTCTTGCTGTCCCACGGCTCCGTGGGATGCCACTGCTGTTCCCGTTTCCCTCAGGCACCCCGGGGTGGCCTGCACGATTCGAGCAGGGTCATACCAGGAGTGCTTAGGAGAGCAGAGGGTCTCAGGTGCCAGGGTACAACCACCGCCCTATCCAGGTCACCTTCTTGCCCTGCTACCATGTCCTCGGAGAGAGTTAAATAGCGTCCAGGAGCTCAGATGGGTGTTTCTCTGCAGAAAGTGACCCAAGCGTGAGGAGGAGGTGACATTCTATTTCCTTGTGGCTTTTGGGAACAGTCCGTGTATTGGGGACACGCTGCTGAAGCAGCCACACGCTAGTCCAGCAACCCCTTGGCAAAGGCAGTCTTTTGGACAGAAACCCTCCAGCCGACCGTTTCAGATTTGCTGCGTACGAGCTGCAGCATCAGATCTCACAGATTTGCCTCCTCTCACATCAGCACGTTTATTTCTCAGCAAACTTGCCCGCAGATTGTGTAAGGGACTCAAGAACGAAGGCTGTTTCAGGAAAAGAACACCAGAATCTCTTGGAGAGAACGCGTAATTATGGCGAGATGCATTAGAATGGCACTTTAACACGTATATAGGTTAAAGCTCTGATACCTACCCACAGAGCACACTGCATACAGAGTGGCACGTTAAAACAAACAAAACTCATATAAAAGGTGAGAGAAAGCAACACCGAGAACAACTGGATGCAACAACAAATGTAAGAAAAGAGGAGTAATATGGAAGATTCAAATTCAGAATATTAAATTCTGTTCAACTTATTAATACAGACTGTTTTAACGCTCATCTTCAAGCTACAGCAATTGAAATGCGCATTATGTTTCACCATACAGTTAATTAGTCTGAAAAAATGCTTTTGCTAATAAAAAATGTAAACTTTTGCACATATGCTCTGAAAAGTTTAAAGGCAATTTAATTTTTACTTACTGTAAGAATACGACACCTCAAAGTGCAGTCCTAGTCTACGGGATGATTGTGTAATTAAAAAATGTAGCTCTGGGGTGTGCTGGTTTTGGCTGGTATGGAGTTAATTTTCTTCATAGTAGCTGATATGGGGCTGTGTTTCAGATTTGCGCTGGAAAAGGTGTTGATAATGTGTTGATAAGACAGGGATGTTTCAGCTATTGCTGAGCAGCGCTTACACAGCATCAAGGCCTTCTCTGCTCCTCACCCCACCCCACCAGGAGCAGGCTGGGGGGGCACAAGAAGTCGGGAGGGGACACAGCCGGGACAGCTGACCCCAACTGACCACAGGGATGTTCCATGCCATGGGATGTCATGCTCAGTGTATGAAGCTGGGGGAAGAAGAAGGAAGGGGGGGACGTCGGGAGTGATGGCATTTGTCTTCCCAAGTCACTGTTAGGGGTGATGGAGCCTGGCTTTCCTGGCAATGCCGAGCACCTGCCTGTCCATGGGAAGCAGGGAATGAATTCTTCCTTTTGCTTTCCTTGCATGCACGGCTTTTGTTCTACCTATTAAACTGTCTTTATCTCAACCCATGAGTTTATTCTCACTTTTCTGATTCTCCACCCCACCCCAACGTGGGGGGAGTGAGTGAGCGGCTGCGTGGTGCTTAGTTGCCGGCTGGGGTTACACCATGACAACAAGGGAGCCCTGCAAGGCCACAGGGAATTCATGACAGGCTCTATGACTCAGTTGTTTTACTTTTGGTGAACATTATGAAGGCAGTTTTACCCCTGCTGCAGGATTAACCCAAAGCATGCAGAAGGATTTACACCAGCTCACTTTGTGGTCCTTTATTTAGAGACTATCTCAGTCTCCTGATAGCTTTGTGGAAACCAGCTCCTCAGCTCTGAGTTCACCTCTGTCTCTTGTGAATTCCAGCATCAAAAATTACGCTTCCAGTCCCATGGAGGGTATGGGCATTTAGAGTAGGGTGCAGTCCACCTGAAACCCGTAAGACCAGAATTATGGCAGAAAGTGCCTTCACTCTGCTTCAGTAGCCTGTGCCTCCATCTAACAGCCCTTAGTTGCTAGCCTTAGGTTTAGACTTTCTTCTAGGAAGTTGGAGTCTCAAGGTTGAAGTCTTTGAGGCTAAAAATTGGGTGTCCTCTTTGGGAGGGCCTGCTCATAACCGCTCTGCCCCTACAAAGCCGCTACTGTTGTCTTTGAAGGAAACAGCGTGTCCTGGTTAGCCCTTTGAAAGGGGAGATTAGACGGTAGTCCAGTAGGCGAGGGTTCGAGCTCAGAATATCAAGTAGAAGGAGACATCTGGTTTAGAGTTGCAAGCACGAAGCTGAGGTCCAGACGGTGACAGGGTCTGAGCGCCTTCTCCACGCCAGGGAGGAGTGGGCACTATGGCTTTCACACTGCCCTTCCCCTCCTCTGGAGGTATGCGTGGCCCGTGTAGCACGTGCTTTAGGTGCCATGTGTACACTACTATGCACTACATACACAGGAAGCCTGCGCAGGCCCTCGGCCGCAGTGCAGCTGGATTCGGTTTCGTTTTTCTCAGCATTTCCTAGTCTAGCTTGGTTGTTCTTCACTTAAACGTGGCTTTCTTAGATCCCCCTAACTTCCCATGCATGCCACATTAGCGCCATTCCAGGGGATGAATTCCCAGAGATTAGCCTTTAAAGGTCAGTCTTTTATGACTAAGTTATAGGATTGGTCTTTTTTTTTTTCTTTTCCCCCAAAACTAAAATCCTAGGGCAGCCTCGTGGTGTGATACAGACAGGTATCGGATACACCTGTACAACCTCACTCATACAACAGGTGATGCCACCGTCGCTGGCAGTAAAAGCCAGGGTACAGAGTTTTTCTACCAAAGGTGGTAGGATGGAAATAATTTACCCTCGCGACCAAACTGGCTGCTGGGTTTTCAGGACGGGGATCGGTAGAAGGAACAGTAACAACAAAGCCTATAGAACAAACCGCACGTAGCTTCAGTTTCAGAACGGGACAAGTGTAACAGGGAGCCATGACATTCACCGAGCGCAGACTGCAAAATTTCAAAAACCTCAGGAAACCCCGAGACAATATATATTACATACAACACAACTATATATTGGAATGTTCTAAGGGGATCAACATAACCTGAGTCTTGCGTATTCCACTATAAAATGCCTTTTTACCATAGGATATAATAATAATTTTTCTATGCCACAATGGTTTTTCATACACTACTTCTCTTTTAAAGAAATGAGAAAAAAACATGTGTTGGAGTTTTATTACTGAAAGTATCGTAAATTCTCTATGATGCCTGGAGAAGGAGAGAAAATAACTGGAAAAAGAGCAAGAGCAAGAGTACATCCTTTGCTGAATAATGCCAAAACCTGTTAAACAGCAAAGATCTATGAAAGTCAGTAAAATGATGATTAAAGGTACAACTGTTTACAGCAGGTTACAAGTCACCGTCTGCAGGAAAGTCACTATGTTAAAGCAAACAAGAGACTCTTAAATGCTTGTTGGCTACGTGCGTGTATTGTGGACCAAATCCGTAGCTAGTGCAGGTGGGCAAAGCTTCCCAGAGATCCCTGAAGCTGGAGTTGCTTCCACGAGGAGGAGACATGATGGAGTTGTATCAGCGGAGAGCTTACCAAACAGGTAAGTGAGACGTATTTCAGTGGCTCCTCATGCTCATTTTACGAATTCAGCTATGCAGCCACATGTTTGTAAGGATGTACGGAAAGCAAATAACCTCATCTGGTCCTAAGCACACAATTATTCTGATCAGGAAAGCAAAGTCGTGTACAGAACAGCTACAGAATGGGTCCTACCACCTCTGGTACTCAGTGCATCAAATATTCCTCCAAGAAAAAAAAAGAAAACACATCTAGGCACAATAATGTATACTTAAATGAAAGGTCAACCCCCATCTGTGTGCATATGCAGGAGCTAATCCAACTCTGCAAGGCCAAAGGATCTCCTTTCCGCGGCGAGGAGGTTCCATGCAGCAGAATGCCATGCCGTTCTTCACCAAATATTTCATCTTCTCCAAAGCTATTTGTAACGCTCCATGCTGCACCTTTGCCTCTCCTTTTCAGAAAATTAATAACTTCTTAGTAGCATTAATTTTCTTAGTCTGTTGTATGTTACGTGCAGTTAGTAACTGTGTTATATTAAGCTTTGCCTTGTGCTCTCAGAAGGAGCTTCTACCACCCCTTCACAAAGCAACTTACAGTATTGAATATGGCAAGCAACAAGTGGGTAAAAGATATACATCCCTACGAGGAGAATATGACATAGCCAGAAGGACAGGCAACTGGGAGAACATAAACGCTCTTCTTCTAGCCATGGGAATATCCCATGTTAATTTATAGCAGGTTTGCAAAGGGGTTTTTTTGGACTGTATTTGGCTAGCTTTTTTATGAGCTTCTTGCAAAAAGGATTTGTAATCAGTTTGCCTCTTCAGATTGGGATCAAATTTGGAGAGAGAACGGTAAACTTCATCCTCTTCTAGCAGGAAGTTACAGGGATTTGGGGACTGGAGTTCTGGAACAGAGAGGTAACGCCTGCTGCCAGCATCCAGCTTCCTAAAGGCTCTTTAAAGAGTCTGCCAGGCACCGTAACTGCAAAGAGGAAAAAATCAAGGTGATATGTTATTTCAGGAAAATGACAACCATTCGGTGGGGCACAAACCCCCTTTGAGCATCTCATCCCCGCTGCCAGGGCACAAGGTTGGGACACAGAGAGCTTCAGAGCCTGTAGGTCCACAAACGCACAGGGAGGACGCTGGCAAATTTCACTCCTTACCAGACGAAAACGTAAGGATGGGATGGGACCAATGGGTTTTTTTCGTTCATGTACCCGGAAAAATTATTTTGTCATAAAGCAACATCACACCATAAAGGAAAAATCTTTTCAGTGGTCTGATAGTAGAAGGACATACTGAAATCTATAAGCATCTGACTTAAATGTTAGATGTCTAAAAGGTAGAGGTTTAAGAATGAATTAATAATTCTAAGCGATACCTCTAGTCAAGAGGGACAAACAGGTGTCTCCGGAGGACAATTTATCAGACTGATTGCAGTTTCTCCCTTAAAAATGGGCAGATTTTCCTTGGAATATGTATCTTTCCCCTTACGAATCAGGAAGGAATGTGGGATCAATAGGTCAGGTCCAGATACATAAGTAAGGGAAAAATCAGGGCAGCTGAATCCCACCCTCGCTGCTGCCTGGCAAGTAGCCTAATTTACCTGCTCAGATATTTCGGAGGGGCTATGCTTCTCCATGCCAAAATATCACATTTAATTAAGAGAAGTTCAGCCTCCAGTGACTCAGCCAAATGAAAACTTCTTCTTCCATCTCAACTGCAAGACCTGTTGCTCATTACAAAAAAGAAAAAAAAAAAAATCTGACTTTTTTGTGTTGTCTGTTACGCAGACTGAAGGTGTGGCAAGTCCAGCCACTGAAGTGACACAGGTGATGAGCGTTTCAGGGTCCCAGGGGCTGGTTATCCCGGTTGTCGGATATTTTTAATGTACTGGTTGCACGTACTGCTAGAAAAGGAGGGAAAGGTGAGAAGAATTTCGGGTGGGGAAGAATGGGGCTTTACTACTTCCCTCCAGCAAGCACCCTTTCAGACAAAACCGTTAGCCACCCGCTGAAAGCCAGTGTACCTTTCTCCATAGCCTGCTTGTCAAAATGCCAAGCTCAAAAGCTCGTACCCCCCCCCAGCGCTGCTTTAGCTCCGAGATACCTGCAATAAAAGCAGCCAAGTTATTCCACTGCCACTTTTGCCAACATGAAGCAAAAGGGGTCCAGGAACTCCATGTATCCTGGTGAGCCCCTGGCCCAGGTTGCCCAGAGAAGCTGTGGCTGCCCCATCCCTGGAGGGGTTCAAGGCCAGGCTGGACGGGGCTTGGAGCAACCTGGTCTGGTGGGAGGTGTCCCTGCCCAGGGCAGGGGGGTTGGAACTGGATGATCTTTAAGGTCCCTTCCAACCCTAATAATTCTATGATTCTATAAAACACCTACACATAAAATCAGAAGATCGATATTCTCAAGTACATGCACACTAGGGGACAATTTTGCCGTTGATTTCAATGGAAATCAATTTTCCGTTCCTCTCTTCCCCGCTACAGTCACTGAAATTTTACCAGCTCTGGCTGCTAACATGAGTGAACAGAATAATGCTGCGTTCGCTTGAATGTACTTAGGAACTGGCATTAGATACACTACAGGATAAACAATGTTTAATCCCTTTTTTAGATTAAACTTCATCATCGGCCAATTTTTCTGCTGAAGTGTGTGCTTCCTGCCCTTTAAAAAGAAGGCTTCTCCTTAGCCAGGTGCGGTTTTGGCACTGAACCCCCCACTCACCCAGTTTTGTTACATTTTTGGAACGGGGCACCATGTTAGAAGACAGTTTCATGACCACCATTTTTTCCCCCACTAAAATAAATTCCATTTGCCCACACCCTGACCACCAGGATGTCAGAATCACAGCAGAGCTTTTTCACAACCATAAGTTATCAGTTTCCTTTCAGGGAATGGGACATTCGGGGAAAACATGCAGAGCTCAAGGAGTAGCCAAATTTCTCACAACCTCCTGAAAACCCAATGTATCGTCCTTATTTCTAATTAAAATTTCTCAAGCTTGCAGAATTCACGTGCTATTTGGGACTGGGTGTCAAACCTTCCCTCAATACATCAAAATACAAAATGCAACTGCACTAAAATGAGCAACAACAACAGATAATGACTATTCTGAAGAAAAGCAGGAAGTTATTCTAATTATTAGCCAAATAACCCTGTACTTAACCAGCAAAGTCAGTGATGTCTTCAGAAATTTTTCTAAGGACCGTGTTTTTTTGCCAACAGACATCAGATTGCTAAAATGGTGCTTGCTCAGACAAAAAAATCCTCCGAACGAGGGATAATGAGTGGATCTCCAGGGACACCGGCACCCATCATGTTCTACATTATTTTTCCAAGGTCGGATGTCTTAGTACTTCAACAGAAGATACATGATCTCCCAAGTGAGACACCGGGAGCTAATGTAATCTAAATCTTCAAATTCCTTCTCTATTGCTGTGTAGCATTTATTCAGTAAGCTTTTAATACCCCTGCACAGCTTGAGGCAGGGAAGGAAACTGATGCAAAAAGTTATAAACAAGACTCTGCCTGTTATCAGGCTGATACAATTTCTCCTTGTGATTTGTCTCCTGGTGCCTTCAGCTGCCTCTATGTACTTGATATACCACAATATCACAATTCCTACATGGTCCCAACGATGTGCTCCAGGATCCACTGTAGTCCTGAAGTTTCCCAAGAGATAAGATTACCCAGGTTACAAAGAGCAGAATGAATTTTGACGGCTACTCAGTCATAGAATCATCATAGAATGTATTGGGTTGGAAGGGACCTCTAAAGGTCTTCTATTCCGACCCCCTCTGCAGTAAGCAGGGACATCAGTCGGCAGATGAGAAACGGGGAGCAGGACTCTACTGATAGAGGACCACAAGTCAAGATTAAACTCCACATTACTGCCAGGCTGTAGTTCAAAATTCCCCTCTCATTTCTCATTCAGAATCTTTATGGTTGGAAAGAACCTTTGAGATCATCGAGTCCAACCAAACAACCTACAGACTCTGCCACTAGGGCATGCCCTGAAGTGCCACATCTAGACGTTTCTTAAACACCTCCAGGGATGGTGACTCAACCCCCTCCCTGGGCAGGCTGTTCCAGTGCCTGACCACTCGTTCAGTACAGTAATTCTTCCTAATATCTAATCTAAACCTGCCCTGCCGCAGCTTCAGGCCATTTCCTCTGGTCCTGTCATTATCCACCTGGGAGAAGAGGCCAACCCCCACCTCTCTACAACATCCCTTCAGGTAGTTGTAGAGGGCAATGAGGTCTCCCCTCAGCCTCCTCTTCTCCAAGCTAAACATGCCCAGCTCCCTCAGCCTCTCCTCAGATGACCTGGTCTCCAGACCCCTCACCAGCCTGGTAGCTCTCCTCTGGACACACTCCAGCACCTCAATGTCCCTCTTGTACAGCGGGGCCCAGAACTGAACACAGCACTCGAGGTGAGGCCTCACCAGTGCCCAGTACAGAGGCACCATCACTTCCCTGCTCCTGCTGGCCACACTATTCCTGATACAGGCTAGGATGCCGTTGGCCTTCTTGGCCACCTGGGCACACTGCTGGCTCATATTCAGCTGACCGTCCACCAGCACCCCCAGGTCCTTTTCTGCAGGGCAGCTTTCCAGCCACTCTTCCCCAAGCCTGTAGCGTTCCTTGGGGTTATTGTAACTGAAATGCAGGACCTGGCACTTGGCCTTATTAAACCTCATACAGTTGGCCTTGGCCCATCCATCCAGCCTGTCCAGGCCCCTCTGTAGAGCCTTCCTA
Source organism: Sterna hirundo (assembly GCA_009819605.1). Lineage (NCBI taxonomy): Eukaryota > Metazoa > Chordata > Aves > Charadriiformes > Laridae > Sterna > Sterna hirundo. Next base: position 6,270,776 of record CM020441.1, read on the forward strand.
CCCTCGAGCAGATCAACACTCCCACCTAGTTTGGTGTCATCTGCAAACTTACTGAGGGTGCACTCAATCCCCTCATCCAGATCACTGATAAAGATATTAAACAAAACCGGCCCCAAAACTGAGCCCTGAGGGACACCACTGGTGACCGGCCACCAAGAGGATTTCACCCCATTACTCACAACCCTCTGGGCACGGCCATCCAGACAGTTTTTAACCCAGCGAAGCGTACACTTGTCTATGCCATGATTCGCCAGCTTCTCCAGGAGAATGCTATGGGGGACGGTGTCAAAGGCCTTCCCAAAGTCCAGATAGACAACGTCCACAGCCTTCCCCGCATCCAGAAGGCGGGTCACGTAGTCATAGAAAGAGATCAGGTTGGTTAAGCAGGACCTCCCTTTCCTAAACCCATGCTGGCTGGCCCTGATCCCTTGGCCACACTGCACTTGCCGTGAGAGCTCACTCAAGATAATCCTCTCCATGGTCTTTCCTGGTACCGAGGTCAGGCTTACAGGCCTGTAGTTTCCCGGGTCCTCCTTCCGGCCCTTCTTGTAGATGGGCGTCACATTAGTCACCCTCCAGTCATCTGGTACCTGCCCTGTTGACCAGGATTGTTGATAAATGATGGAGAGGGTCTTGGTGAGCTCTCCCGCCAGTTCCCTGAGTACTCCTGGGTGAACCCCATCCGGCCCCATAGACTTATGTGCGTCTAGGTGCAGAAGCAGATTGTTGACTACTTCCTCCTGGATTATGGGTGGGTTGTTCTGCTCTCCATCCTTATCTTCCAGCTCAGGAGGCTGAGCACCCTGGGGACATCTGGTCTGACTATTGAAGACGGAGGCAAAAAAGGCATTAAGTATCTCAGCCTTCTCCTCATCATTGGTTGCAACTTTCCCCCCCGCATCCAGTAAGGGATGGAGATTCTCCCTGGCTCTCTGAGATGAGATGCCATCCAGAGGGACCATGACAGGCTGGAGAGGTGGGCCCACGCCAACATCATGAAGTTCAACAAGACCAAGTGCAAGGTCCTCCATCTGGGTTGGGGCAATCCCAAGCACCGATATAGGCTGGGCAGTGACTGGCTTGAGAGCAGCCCTGAAGAAAAGGACTTGGGGGTGCTGGCAGACGAGAGGCTCAACATGAGCTGTCAGTGTGCACTAACGGCCCAGAAAGCCAATCGTATCCTGGGCTGCATCAGGAGAAGGGTGGCCAGCAGGTCGAGGGAGGTGATTCTCCCCCTCTACTCCACTCTCGTGAGACCCCACCTGGAGTACTGCATCCAGTTCTGGAGCCCCTGCTAACAAGAGAGATATGGACGTGCTGGAACGTGTCCAGAGAAGGGCCACGAGGATGATCAGAGGGCTGGAGCACCTCTCTTGTGAGGCCAGGCTGAGAGAGCTGGGGTTGTTCAGTCTGGAGAAAAGAAGGCTCCGAGGAGACCTCATAGTGGCCTACCAGTATCTTAAGGGGGCCTCCAAGAAAGCTGGGGAGGGACTTTTTAGGATGTTGGGTAATGGTAGGACTAGAGGGAATGGATTAAAACTAGAGATGGGACGATTCAGAATGGATGTTAGGAAGAAGTTCTTCACCATGGGGGTGGTGAGACACTGGCCCAGGTTGCCCAGAGAGGTGGTGGAAGCCCCATCCCTGGAAGGTTTTAAGGCCAGGCTGGATGGGGCTCTGAGCAACCTGATCTGGTGGGAGATGTCCCTGCTTATGGCAGGGGGGTTGGAACTGGATGATCTTTAAGGCCCCTTCCAACCCTAACAATTCTATGATTCTATGATTCTAACTTTGCACATTCCCTCTGGAGGCCAAGATGCCTGGATATAACGTGTAGGAGGATGCATCTTTAGGGCATCTCTCCAGCTCACCTGATAGGGCTCAGGAAGGCAGCTCAGCCTATATGAGAAGAATATGCGTCCAGTTCTGGGCTCCCCAGTTCAAGGACAGGGAACTGCTGGAGAGGGTACAGTAAAGAGCTACCAAGATGATGAGGGCACTGGAACACCTCTCTTATGAAGAAAGACTGAGGGACTTGGGTCTTTTCAGTCTGGAAAAAAGACGACTGAGAAGGGATCTCATCGATGCTTATCAGTATCTAAAGGGCGGGTGTCAGGAGGATGGGGCCAGGCTCTTTTCAGTGGTGCCCAGCGACAGGACAAGAGGTAACGGGCACAAAGTTGAGCATAGGAAGTTCCACCTCAACATGAGGAAGAACTTCTTTACTTTGAGGGTGGCGGAGCCCTGGCACAGGCTGCCCAGAGAGGTGGTGGAGTCTCTGTCTCTGGAGACATTCCAAACCCACCCGAACACGTTCCTGTGCGACCTGCTCTGGGTGACCCTGCTCTGGCAGGGGGTTGGACTAGATGATCTCCAGAGGTCCCTTCCAACCCCCGCCATTCTGTGATTCTGTGATTAATATTTACCTTGCTGCCTGAAAAGGAATAAGCAGGCCAGGGCACAATGCAGCCCAGCCACGGCAGGCTCTCAGGGCTGTACTGCCTTAGCCTTGCAAATCCCTCCCATGGTAATAAGGGTTGCGTGACCGAGTCACTAACTTTGATTTCATATTTTAATCGCCACGTGCAAGACGCGGAGCCCGTCGGCAGCTGGCAGCCTTGCCTGCCTTTCCGCCCGCGCCCCGCGGGAGCGTGGCTTCAAAGTGCAGCAGCACGCCGACGTGTCTTCTGTTCACCACGAAGCCGGGCGTAAAGCGGCTTTTAAAAAGACGAAGGGTCTCCAGGTGGTTCCGGGCACAAGAGCTACGGCGAATATCTGCGGTGGGCATAACCGCAGGCCGGCAGGGTTAAAAGGGAGGCTGTCCAAATTCATCCAGGACCTGCAACTCTTGAAACACGTAAACCCTACATGCGTCAGATAAAGAAGGCAGAAAGAAAGGTGCCCCCTAATGAGTTTTTTTTGCGCTTGGGTGAGCGAAAGGGCTGCTTCAGGAGGCTAATAACTGAAAACCTTCCAGGCTTTTGTCCGGAGAAATGGCAGGCACTTTCCATCCCTTTGAAAAAAAGAAGGCCTTTCGGAGTCTTCACGAGAGATGTGGATTTTAAGGGCGACCTTAGGTCATACAGAACTAATCAAGCGAAAACAATAAGAAAATTAGACTGACAGTCAGCAAGTATCTGAGGACTTTATCAAAAAGAATTAGGAATGGACAAATTCACTGGGAGCAAAGGATCAGATCTGCAAGGTGGCATTGTGTGGTGGGATTAAATTATTTATTCATTGTTAATTTATTTATTTATGTATGTGCAAATGACCTAGCTGCTGCAGGTGCTGAGGAGTTTCTGAAAAGGCCCAGTTTTAGAGCCAAGGCTAGAATATTGGTCCATTTAACTCATTCTTTTCCTTAAGGCGATCAAACAGTGACTTTTATCTAGGAGATAGAGGAGGAAAACCATATGTGTACTGGGAATGATGCGGGGTCTGAGCAGCACTAAGTACCCAAGTATTCCAGTCTCATTCAAGAATGCTGTGCAGTTTAATGTCCAGCAAATTAGCAAATGAATGCTTATGTCAATATGTGAAAAATCCCTAGTTGGTTTAAACAGATAAAAAGCCTCTTGGGAAATGGCAGAAAATGCAGGCTTTCTCTCCCCGTCTTTTTTAAAGAAAGAAAGAGAAACAGTACTTATTAGGTTTTCCCCAAACTTACAAAAAAGTTGCAGAAAACAACAACAGTCTACGTGGATGCTGGATCTTATATATGCATGAAATATTTCCAATGCTGCTACCGCAAAAATACAAGAAGCTTTTGCCAGGCGCTCTTTGAATCACATACTTGCTATTCAGAAGAAAAGAGTTAAAATCTGGGACAGCTACAGACCCTGTTAGATGCCATCCTGCTGTCCCTCTCTTAAAGGTACAGGAGGTCAAAAGCCCTGGGGATGATCCGTCTTTACATTTTGCCCCCATCTATAAAATCAATCTTGAAGATGAAATCCACAAACACCTCTTGCCTTTCCTTCTGCAGATTTAACCAGTGATAGGAAAGGGTAAGAACTGTCATCTCGTGTTTCCCTTGACCCAGCAGAGCAAAGCCACAGTGGGGACTCTGTGTACGACATGACCCTGGGGAAAAAAGGAACACGAGATCTCAGCATGGGGGTTGGAGGCAAGAAGTCACACGTATCGAAAATGACAGCGTCACGTCAGTTAATGCCACGTGATAAGGGAGTCCTGCTGGGTTTGACGTCCTTCTGCAGAGATACGCTTGAAGGTTGACTGGTAAGGAAGATTTTTCACTAAATCCAGAAAGGTGTTGTAGGTATTTGGGCAGGACAGGTCATAACAAATTATCTTTCTTCAGGACAAGCATCAGCAGCTATGCTGGGGGTAGTAAAACTGCCCCATAAGAAAAATGGAAACCTACACATCTCGAAAGCAGACAGGTTTATGTAGAATGCTACCTTACAGACTTCTGCTTCGCCTGGGTATCTCCCTCCTCTTGGCCATTCTCAGGCCCTCTTCTCAAAACCAGCCTTCTTTATGCCATTTTGGAGTGAGGGCGACTAAAGAGAAAAACTGGAGGTATTTTAAAGAACAAATGTCTTTAATAATCCTAAATTTAAAACATTACTTCAAATTAAAAGTTCAATGAGAGAATTTCCCAGGCCACACAAAAAACCCAACAAGTCAAGTAGAAAGTCGTCTTCTCCCCTGGAGCCAAAAAGTCCTCCTTTCTGCCTTGAACATTAATGGGTGAGGATGAATTCAATCAATATGAATGACAACATGTCACTAATACGCCACCGCTTACCTTCTGCAGCCCACGGAGAGCTGTGACACACCCCAACCAGGGGGCCTGTTCCACCGGCTGTCAGGGTGCCTTTGAAAGAGGCAGGAGCCAAAAGCAGAGTTATGCAGCACTGAGAGCTCCGCCGTCTCCGGAACAAGCAGCACAGGCCAGACCTCTTCTTGCTCATCGTTTCAAATGGATGGAGTCCCAGCTCACAAGAGGAATACTTATTATCAGTATGCAAGGGCATGATCTAGTACTATGACTGAATTTCGTGTCCTCAAGGCTATCCAATTCACCTTCTATGTTCTCTCTGACTTCAGATATATGGACAATGTTTCTTAGCTTTACCTCATGGGTAAACTTCACCACTACCCGTCTACTTTTGGTGTCAAACTCATTAGATAAAATATTAGTATTTCATGGAATCATAGAATGGTTTGGGTTGGAAAGGACCTTAAAGACCATCTAGTTCCAAGCCCCTGCCCTGGGCAGGGACACCTCCCACCAGACCAGGTTGCTCCAAGCCCCGTCCAGCCTGGCCTTGAACCCCTCCAGGGATGGGGCAGCCACAGCTTCTCTGGGCAACCTGGGCCAGGGGCTCACCACCCTCACAGCAAAGAATTTCTTCCTAATATTTAATTAAGCCTGCCCTCTTTCTGTTTAAAACCGTTACCCTTTGTCCTATCACTACACTCCCTGATAAAGAAGGGATTTCCATTCCAAACGGTATTTCCATTAGCATTATTAATATTGAAAGTAAAATACTTTCAATATTATGTTCTCTCACCTATCTCCCCACCTATTAATTTTAAGATTTCTTTACTACTTCACACTTTTTCCAGCTTCAGTGTCCACTTTCCAAATTGTGCAGAATTAGAATCATAGAATCATAGAATCATTTAGGTTGGAAAAGACCCTTGGGATCATCGAGTCCAACCATCAACGCCACTCTCCAAAGTTCTCCCCCACACCATATCCCCTAACACCACATCTAAACGACTCTTAAACACATTCAGGGATGGTGACTCCACCACCTCCCTGGGCAGCCTATTCCAGTGTCTGATCACTCTTTCCATGAAGAATTTTTTCCTAATATCCAGCCTAAACCTCCCCTGCTGCAGCTTGAACCCATTTCCTCTTGTTCTATCACTAATGACCTCTGAGAAGAGACCAGCACCAACCTCTCTACAATGTCCTTTCAAGGAGTTGTAGAGAGCGATGAGGTCTCCCCTCAGCCTCCTCTTCCTCAAACTAAACAGTCCCAGCTCCTTCAGTCGCTCCTCATAAGATTTATTCTCCAGGCCCTTCACCAGCTTCGTTGTCCTCCTCTGCCCTCGCTCCAGCACCTCGATATCTCTCTCGTATTGAGGTGCCCAGAACTGGACACAATACTCCAGGTGTGGCCTCACCAGTGCTGGGTACAGGGGGACAATCACCTCCCTCCTTCTGCTGGTTGCACTATTTCTAATACAAGCCAGGATGGCATTGGCCCTCTTGGCCACCTGGGCACACTGCTGGCTCATGTTCAGCTGCTTGTCAATGAGAACCCCCAGGCCCTTTTCTGCCGGGCAGCTCTCCAGCCACACTTCCCCAGGCCTGTAGCGATGCATGGGTTTGTTGTGGCCCAAGTGCAGGACCCAGCACTTGGCCTTGTTGAAGCTCATTCCGTTAGCGTTGGCCCATCGATCCAATCTATCCAAGTCTCTCTGTAGAGCCTCCCTATCCTCATGCAGATCAACATTCCTGCTTAACTTGGTGTCATCTGCAAACGTACTGATGATACACTGATACTGATTAATTTTTTTTTTTTTTGATGCTGCTAATTAAGATGTTTTGCTCGATGTCTCACTGATATTTTACACAGAAGAGTCAAACCTGCTGCCAGTCCTGTTTCTGTTGGCGAAACAGGCTGGCTACCTATAGAAGTGAAAAAAGCTGCCTCAAGGCAGAACAGAAATATGGACTCGAGTTCTGCAGACAAGGCTCGGCGCAGGACCAGAGGGAGGACAAGGGTAAAAAATAGCTTAAACTGTCCTAGCACCCATCACTACACCTTGCCAAGGGATGCCCAGGAGACCTTCCCCTTTGCTCTATGCATGTGCTATTGCCCTCTGAATTCGCAGCAGCCATTCATGAATGTTTTCTGGCATCTGGTAGCCCAGACTGCTTCATGAAGCAGTGGTACAGTAGACTACAAAGACGCCAGGTTGGTAGGTCTGAGAAATGAAGTATGGACAAACTAGAAGAGGGAGACCCTGCTACATCTGGAGCTCTGCACAGTTACATGGCCAAAGAGCTGAACTCACACAACCCAACCCTAACAGGACATTTTTCCAGGAATTTCAAGAATCTGAAGCTTAGCATTGAATGAGATCACATCAAGTAATGCCCTCATTGTCTTTACCTCCGAAGTCCTATTGGATGAGGCTGCAAACTACAGGATATAAAATTACCAGAGGTTTCCATTGCCATTCACACAGAGTACAAGACTGAGCTGAAAATAGAGATCTCATATTGCTTACTGTTATTAAGTTCTGGCAATTCTAACGTTTTGGGTTCATTTTGGTGTCCTGTTGTTAAAATAACTCCCTTCAGAGACTGTGTGGACAAGTACGTAGGACGCTAAGCTCAGAGTTGGAAAGGCTGTTCCCTAGTCCCACCTTTGCATGGCACTTAAGGATGAGTTCAGACGCAGTTTCTGCCTCGATTTCCACGCATGTAAATCAGAGATCATATTGCTGTTGTATTTATGACGTATCACAGCTTATTACTATTAATTTCCCTTATTTGTTTTCTTAATTCTAATACTGTCGTTGACTTCAGATTTGGACGCACAGAGCCATTCTGCCTAGAGCTGCTCAGCACCCCCCAGCTGAGGGAGCCAAGCTGTTGAAATCCCTTGCATTTGTACAACACAGAAGGTAAAGGACGGTACCAGAGATTTTCTCAGCTGGATTTCACACTAGCCTTCAAGGAAGAGGCAGTGGAAGTCATACATGGGGACACTTGTTTGTAAGTAAAGTTATTAAACATCCACATCTAGTAGAAATAGATCAGAAAAGAAAAATTAGCAAAGAAAGGTAGAACTTCAGCAGCCAGGAAGCAGCAGAAGGAAACCAGACTCTTCTCTGAGCCAGAGCAAGGAGGTTCAAGTAGGCTCCAGGGAAGTCCTGTCACCAAGCTCAAGGTGCAGCAGCTATAGCCTTGTTGTTACAGACTTCTGGGATGTTTGCGTTTGATGAATAACAGCCTTCACTATGCAAACAGGTGTAAAGTCACTGTGAAATCAGTGTGCTCTTTCTCTATTCAGCTAAGTGCATGGATGTTTATGCCTCCTGAAGAGAGAAAAAACCACAAAACCAGCAATTAAAAGGTAGACTAAGTGATGTGAGACAAAACAGAAAGTTATGCTACCTTAATCATAGCATCATCATAGAATGATTAAGTGTCAAATGAAAATTTTGTCTTACAAAAGACTTTTCCAAAGAGATGCACAGACTTTACTGAAGCACAAAGATTTCTTTCTTCTTAATAAGAAGCAGACAAAGTCCATTTAAATGGATGATAACTATTGTTGTAACAGTTTTCAGATGAAAGTCTAAAGGGGCACAAAAAGCAGAAGATCATACAGAGATGTGCAAAAGCATGACATTGTTATGAAAGATGTTATTAAAAATTTCCCATCGAAGCTGAACAGACAGTTTGCACTAATAAATACATCAGTATATGACCCAAAGAACCCTCCTTCAAGCAGAGGAAGTTTGGCTTGGCTGATCAGACACTCAAGACAAACACCAAGGCAGCAAGCGCAATGCAAGTCTGCCCTTTGGGCTCTGCTCCGTGATGACAGTTGCTACCACACAAGTGTTTTCAAGTACACTTTATATTTCGCCTGCCTCTCGAGACGTGCAAGTACCACTCACCGAAGCACTGAGTTAGTCCCCAGCTTCCAAAGTCAGAGGGTCTGAGATGTCAAAGCATTCTGAACTAGCAATGTATCCATTCCCTGCAACACTGCTCTGCTTAGTCATAAAAAATATAACATTTCAGGACTTTTTAAAAAAATATTATAGTATTATACAACCTTCATGTTGTGTGGGAGGAAGGACGAATCTTCAGTATTCTTGCTGTGTGGTTGGTCTCAACTTCTGCGTGCTCTTTTATACAGTATAAATTCTTCTGAACAGTGTCCGAGATAACAGATAAAATACAAACAGCAGGGAGAAGTTCAGACACTCAGCAGCTCAGCCCTATTTAGGTGTCTTCAGGAAATGAAACTGGGAATTAGAAAGCTGTTTGGCCAGCACAGATGCATGTTGCAGCCTTCCTCCCAAAGAATTTCCCAGTGGTCCTACAGAACTTGGGTTGGTTTACTTTAAAAGGAAGACGTGGAGGGAAAGAAGTCACAGAAGCCGGAATTATTTTACTGGATACCACCATAAAAGAGCCCCTTAAAAAGTCTACTGAAGTAATATTATTCTATAGAGACTCTGCCCCTCCCAGAGACAATATACATATTGTTTCTTACACTTTTATCCAGGATAAGCATATGAAAATACAATTTATATACAATCAAATATATTATTGATTAGAAGAATGGGCATATTCACATTTCATAATGATTAGAAGCTGCCAGGGGAAAAAAAAACACCCAAAACATTTATAGATTAATTTTTAAAAATGTTATGATAGGCTACTAAGCAAAGGGAAACAGCTTCACAAGGTCTCACCAGCTGCTGAGATGCTGTTGTGGTAAACATCCAGGGGTTAATTTAAAGTCAAGCGCAAATACACAACAAGGCGTTTTGCCCAACTCAGAAAGCGGGACTAAATGATTCAAGAGTTTTGCCTAGAACCATCATCATCTTTGACTCTTTTGTCATGAGACTTCCCATCTAGAAAGTCCAGGAAAAAAAAAGAAAAACAAAAAAAAAAGCTGGTATGACATCACATATGCCTGGGATGGAGAACATTTCTTTCTCCTTCTTTACAGAAACACAGGAAGTCACAGTGGTAATTCAAAGCCACATTAGAAAACCATCAGGAAATTAGGAAATAGAAGTGAAAGAAATATTTTACAGACCTCGACTGCTCTTGGTCTATTGGCAATTCATGTGCAAGTGTCTGAAAACCAGGACCAGAAACTAACTAGTTTATTTCTGTGTTCACGGCTCATGAAATGAAAGGCTGCTGGTGAAAATTAGGTTTATTTTTAAAGATCTTTAAAGATTTTTCAAAGATCCCAGTTGTAATAACCTCATCGTTACCCCTCACAGAGAAACTGAAGCAATTCCTAAGTACCTGATTGTAAACTGCATGGGTTGGTGAAACCGTCCGAAGGTAGCGATGGCATTACGTGTGGGATGTACACCACGTACTCTTGGCCCCGAGTGATTCTAGTTGTCGTGCATCAGCTGCCGAGGCCACTGGCATTAGTGGAGACAGGCACCCCAGTGCAGCTCTCTGTGCCTTAGGTACCAGGTCACAACGGCAATGACACCAATAGGGAGATGGCTGGTGCACCTTCAAGAAGGAGGTGGCAGGCTTATCTTCCCATGGACCGCCACTGTTAAGATTCCTTGGTCTGTAATTGCTCCAGCCCTTCAGGCTGATTTAGCTTATATGAGAATAAGACGAAGCAAATTATGAACAGAATTATGAAAAAGGCCCATAGCATCCCATTTACAATATCACTGCTTCAAACCTTCAGGCTGACTCAAATCCAAACTGTTTGGTTTTGCCTGGACTCAAACCAGACCAGAACACCCTGAGATGTGCACAGGTCGGGTCCGGCTGGGACACAGCACCTCCCGTGCCTCTGCATTTCGCTGGCAGTAAAAAAGGGTAAGGATTGGTGAAGACACACTAGAAAATGGAAAAATCTCCTGTGTTCCTATTTTTGTACCAAACTCACTCGGCATGCGGTGCTGACCGCTGCCGGTGCATCCACGTGCTGTCGGCTGACGGCTCAGGAATGCCGGCGGGCCAGGGCAGCTCAGGCAGGACGTCAGCTCCTGAGGCTGTGCCAGGCAGCTCTAGCAGAGGCTGAGCTCTAATAATTGTGCTATAGGCTGGAATGAGATTGCTTTTCTGCACTTATTTCCAGCTTGGCTTGGCGCAAGTCACCTGGCCATGTCACATACCTGAGGATGGAGGCTGGACCCTTCTTGTTTGCTCTTTAATCTCCCGCTAAGATTAGACTTAAACCAGTGTGGGTTTAAAGCATCTTACAGCAGCCTTAAGTCTGTCTTAAACTTTCACCAGCTGGAACAATTTGGCAGTGTCACGTTGATGGTTAGACTTGATGATCTTAAAGGTCCCTTCCAACCTAGACGATTCCATGATTCTAAGAACTCTCCCTCCTTTTTCACCCCCCAGCCTCACCAGGTCACTCTCCAAAACAAGACTCACCAGGGTCCACCCCGGCCCCCCCTCCCTCTGCCCAGCAGCGTACAGTGAATAGATGCACCAGCACAAGCACTTTGCCCCCCAAAGATTTCTCAGCAGAGAGGGGTACCCAGATGCAAACCAGGGTGGCTTTCCAAAATGTTTAGTAAACCAAGATCTACACGGAGAGAACGGCTAAGGTGGGGGAGATGTTTCACATGAATGAATAGCAGAAAGCTTAAGGTTAAATGTGGGTGTGCTGAACGGGTGGGGAAACGGACTCTTGTTTAAGGTTATCCTCAGACATGAGCGAGCTGAAATCTGAACGGTGATAATGTTGACGTCAGAAAATTTGGCAGGGGAAAGCGCTGCTGCCCCAGGAGACGGACTTCTGCCAGAGCTCCCATACTTATAGCTGCCCCTGAACGGAACAGAGTTTCATTTACTGCTTAAAGCCCCCACAGCCAGCTCACAGAAAACACGCCTCACTGTATCTGACGGCATCTGAACCTCTTCCCGCACTTCTCCAGTAATCCAGCTAACCATAAGAAAAAAAAAAAAGCAAAAGCAAACGAAAAAGAAAGAAAAAGAAACATACCAAAACCCCACTTTCCCACCCCAAAGCATGCAGTGGTGGGGGGGAAGCTTCGGTGCTGCTGGCGCGGGGAGGCTGCGCCCTCTGCAGCATCTGCATCCTCCGCTTTTCTGCCAGGCCCGGGTTTTTCCACCTCGTTTTACAGCTGCTGCGGCTGAGGTCAAGTGATATGTCACTCTGTCAGATCACACAGCGAGTCAGTGGCTCTTCCCGGATTAGAACGATTCCACACGGCCCCTCTGAAAAGATTTGTAACAAATGTCAGCACCGGCCGGCCGCTGTTTAAAGCATATGTTTAAAGCTCTTAGACATCTCAGTCAAAAGGTATTGTAAATATAGGGACAAAGCTAGTAAATGCTTCGCTCTGGAGTTTTAATAATGGCAAACCAGAACCTAGCAGGGATAAAAAAAGAAAAAAACCAACCTGAAAAGGTCACCTTTAGCAGGGAATATGTGCTCTGTTTTGGAGCCGTTCCAAGACCAGGAAAGGCTTTGGCTTTTTCCCTCCAGTAGTAACCAAAACGGTCAAGATGTTAGCGGCTCAGCACAGGCTGGCAAGGTCACAGGCCAGAGGGCACAAAGTAACTTGAATATAACTTTCTCTTTCTGGTTTCTTAGTATCCCTGGCCGTTGCTTTCAGTATCTTTCTGTAAGAAAAAAGGAAGCGTGCTTGAAATGGTCATCCTGTTACGCACAGCAGAGGAAAATGCTATGGTCCTCCCTTAATTCTTTACTAATGCCAAAATATAAGAAATTTCTCTGCAGAAATCTTACACATGCAGAGATTAAACATGAGTTGTAAGTGACATCAACAGCTAACACACAGCAGCGCCCCTTTATAATCTCATCCTTTTAGCAAGAAATAAATATTCCAGCTATTTAGAGAAAGACCACCACAAGGCCCATAGATCACTCAAGTCCCACTGGAAACGTCTTTGAGGTTTTAAAGGTGTAGAAGGGGCGTGACTAATGCCAGCCGAACCTAAAAAGAAGCAACGATAAAGCTGGGAAGACAGAAGTGAACTTCTTTTTTGGAATCTCAAACCAGATCAAACTAAGATAACATCAACAGATGTACGTAACGTACACAATCTTCATTGCAGCGTGGGAAATCTTGCCACACTCTGATTCCCCTCACGCTTTCTAAGAATCCCTTGGTCTCTCGGAGCTTCTCTCAGACACGTCAATCATATTGTGCCTCTTGTCCCACTCTTTATGCCTGAAGTCGTTTATTAAAAACACAGTTGTGAAGTAACCTGAGAACCTACCCTGTACTTTTAGACAGGGAAGGATGAGGGCAAAAGGAAAAAAAAAGAAGACTGAGCTTTTTGATAAGTAGTTACTGCAAACACCAAAATCGTGCATAGAAAATCTTAGGAGAAGAGTTCAGCCACCCCAGCTTTACCGGGGGGAATATTCTTGCTCTACAACACAACAAATCACCTGGAAATTTTCATTTATGCGTGGTTCAA